>CM075352.1:11250000-20267500 GCA_037693485.1 Kitagawia praeruptora
TAATTTAACTTTTTAAAATTATTTAATAAATCACATGTATTGTTTAGAACTAATAATATAAAATTTTAATGTAAATTTGTTGTTGACGGGATTCGAACCGGGATTTAAATATAGAATATTCCTTATTATTAGATCTAACGGTTATCATCTATCTACTAAATATCTAACTGTCACTATTGTTTTAAATTGTTGAACCAAACAACCAAATTATATCTCTGTTTGCTTATTATATATTAGTATAGATGTATATAGTTTTTTATTATATTTTGATTAATGATTGTAAGATGCGGTGTGATATTTTTGGGTTTATATTATTGATTGCAAGATTAGTTTTAAATTTAAAGGTAACATGTTTTAGTTAGAAAACAAATATTAGCATTTGTAAGATATGGTACAATTTTTTTTTTTTTTTTTTGCAAAAATATGGTACAATTTTAAGTGTTTATAAATGGTAATTTTTTCAATTAAAAGTAAATGTTAAAAAGGCAATCGGCTAATAACTATTTATTATATTATTATAAATAATTAAAATAATAATTAAGTAAGAATAATTAAGTAAAATAACATGTTTTATTAGTTAAGGGTAAATAAGTAAAATAAAGAGGTACCTTTCTTTTGATATGTTATAAATTTTATTTAATAATATAATCAGGTTCTATATAATCATTATTTTCAATAATTTTTTTACTTTTAATATAATTTAATATACTATTTTTCAAGGATTATCCTCGTGTTTTCTTATTATTAGCAATGTATATAGATTTTTATTATATTTTATTAATGATTGTAAGATGCGGTGTGATATTTTTGGGTTTATATTAGTTATTGCATATAATTTGTAGTTGGTTACCCTCTTTTTGGTTATCCTCTTTTTTGGTTATCCCACAATAAAAAAAGAATTTAAAAAGAAAAAAATAATAATAAAAGCAAATAGAAGAGTCGTGCACATACATCACGGTTTCCAAGACACGCGGGTTGAAGGCATGTTTAACGGAGTACACCTACACTACACCTCAGTCCACACTCCACACACAAGGCTGTGTTTGTTTAGTATAGAAAACAAATATTAGCGTTTGTAAGACATGGTACAATTTTAGGTGTTTATAAAATGTAATTTCTTCAATTAAAAGTAAATGTTAAAAAGGCAATCGGCTAATAACTATTTATTATATTATTATAAATAATAATTAATTAAAATAACATGTTTTATTAGTTAAGGGCAAATAAGTAAAATCAACATGTACCAACCAATCAAACTTTTAATGTTTCGTTTTCTATATAATAGTATAGAAGTATAGATTTTGATTAATGATTGTAAGATGCGGTGTGATATTTTTGGGTTTATATTAGTGATTGCAATATTAATTTTAAATTTAAAGATAACATGTTTTAGTTAGAAAATGAATATTAACGTTTGTAATATATGGTTCAATTTTAGGCGTTTATAAAAAGGTAATTTCTTCAATTAAAAGTAAATGTTAAAAAGGCAATCGGCTAATAACTATTTATTATATTATTATAAATAATAATTAAGTCAGGATAATTAAGTAAAATAACATGTTTTATTAGTTAAGGATAAATAAGTAAAATCAACAGGTACCTTTCTTTTGATATGTTGTAAATTTTATTTAATAATATAATTAGGTTTTATATAATCATTATTTTCAATATTTTTTTTACTTTTAATATAATTTAATATACTCATGTTCAAGGATTATCCTCATGTTTTCTTATTATTAGCAATTTATATATATTTTTATTATATTTTATTAATGATTGTAAGATGCGATGTGATATTTTTGGGTTTATATTAGTTATTGCAATATCAGTTTTAAATTTAAAGGTAACATGTTTTAGTTAGAAAACAAATATTAGCGTTTGTAAGATATGGTACAATTATAGGTGTTTATAAAAGGTAATTTCTTCAATTAAAAGTAAATGTTAAAAAGACAATCGGCTAATAACTATTTACTATATTATTATAAATAATAATTAAGTAAAATAACATATTTTATTAGTTAAGGGTAAATTAGTAAAATCGACAGGTACCAACCAAACAACCAAACTTTTAATGTTTTAGATTAGTTTTAAATTTAAAGGTAACATGTTTTAGTTAGAAAACAAATATTAGCGTTTGTAAGATATGGTACAATTATAGGTGTTTATAAAAGATAATTTCTTCAATTAAAAGTAAATGTTAAAAAGACAATCGGCTAATAACTATTTATTATATTATTATAAATAATAATTAAGTAAAATAACATATTTTATTAGTTAAGGGTAAATTAGTAAAATCAACAGGTACCAACCAACCAACCAAACTTTTAATGTTTCGTCTTTTTTTTTTTTTTTTTTTTAATGTTTCGTCTTTTATATAATAGTATAAATAGATAATAGATGGGTACGGTACGAGTGTTTCAGCTTATTTTGAATTAATTGAGCTGTGCGAAAATTGATTTAAATATTGAATTATTAAAAACATGAGTTTGTCAAGTAAATAACTTTAATCGATTTTAACTTAAAAGAAATTTTTTGAGTTAGAGGAAAAAAAAAACAAAAAATTATATTAGATTTTTTTTCTCCAAATTTTTCAAAAAATGAGAAGAAATTTTTTATGCCAAATATATAGAGATTTTTTTTCCCAAAACTTCATGTTTTTCCTTTATTTCCTTTGACAAAAATCAAGCGGGACGTTTTGAAGAAATTAAAATTATTTCTTTCCTTTCTTTAAATTTTTTTAAAAATGTGAAGAATATTTTTGTGACAACTATATAGAATTTTTTTCCCCAAAACTTCATGTTCTCTTTTATTTCCTTGGTGGGAAAAATCAAGGCGGAACGTGTTGAAGAAATTATAGTTATTTCTTTCTTTTCTTTAAATATTTCCAAAAATAGGAAGAAAATTTTTGTGACAAATATACAGAGATTTTTTTTTCCCAAAACTTCATTTTTTTTTCTTTGGGAAAAATCAAGCGGGAACGTGTTGAAGAAATTAAAATAATCTCTTTCTTTTCTTTTCATTCAGAATTAAAGTATAAATGAATAAATTTGTTAAGAGTATTAACAAAAAAAAACTTTAATCCTAAGAAACATGAAATTTTATTTGAATAGACAATATATTCATTTACTGATGAATAAATAATATAGTCATCTATCAATAAATAATTCTTTTTTCAGGAGGAAAACTGAGGCACATTTTTTAATTGTGATTAAGGTACTTGAATACAATTTTTTGTTCCTGTAAAAAAAAACCTACAGAAAAGCATCGAGTTCTCACCTGATTTCAACATGCAGAAGATCTTGTATTTCGAAGAAATGTAAATTATTATTGGCAGCATGTCCATGTTAGAGTGTATAAAAATGTAAATTTTTCATTGATAAATTACTTGGCACAAGCCACAGTTGTTTTATATTAGATAGCTTCATAGGTTTAGACCATTGCAACTTCAGCAAAATGCATTTTAACAATAAACACACAAGTAGGTAGAACATAATTCAAAACATCAAATATATGTCGAACATCCTTAGAAATTAGAACAACTCAAGTCTTAGATGAAAATTTACAATTCTAAAATGCCTCTATATTAAGTCTAATGTGGATAACATGAGATCCAAAACCCAACTTCCAGACATAATTAACCTTTCTATGCCAGAAGGGTACTGGTCGTGGTTGTTTTACTGCAAGGAGACATAAATCCAAGAGAGAAAGCATCAGATACAAGCTCAGGTAGATAATTAAGCACATATCTTGTACCAATAAATATCTCATTCTGAGTGTATCAGATAGAAACACACTACACCGGATCAGATAATAGATGGATGAAACAAAAGATAATTCAAGTTCATTGTGTTTCGCCAATATAGCACATTTTCCTGTGTGTTTGTTCTAATATGTGCACAGACTAGTTTCAAAGAATACAAAAAATTCAAGTAATAAGCTTCTGCCGACAACAGAAAAATACAGAAATAGGCAAATTTGCGAAAGAAAAGAAGGCGTAATATGTAGTTATCATCGAAAAACAAACCATGAAAGCAGGAAACTCAATCCCTTGACTCTTTTCTCCACAGAAACAAACACATCCCGCCTAAGATTAGTATACATGGAATATATTACATTTTGAAGGAAACCAAAGCAGACATGCAACTGTTGAAATTTTGCAAGAACTTAATCTAATTGAAACGAGGGTATATAACATTATTTCTGAAACTATGGCAAGCAAAAAACTCAAAAAAAGGTCTATCAATAAAAAATAGTATATTTGTTCTAAATGTTTCATTTACCTTCGGATTTTCATCTAAAATCGACATAATAAAGTAAGTCAAAGAAATCAAAGAGAAAGACAAGCAGATGTTAAACAGAAGTAGGTTGCATGAAGAAAGATTGGACAACTCACTAGTCCAGACGGCAGGAACCTTCTTGGTCCTTGTAGTAGCAAGCAAGTTGAAGAATCCTGCTCTCAATGATAATCAACCTAACATTAGAGTCTCCGTCCTTATTGTTCCTCTCCAAATGCTTCCTGCTTGGAACTGCTTTCTTGATGAGGCAGTGTCCATGGGAATTTCAGGAGCAAGCCCTAGGCATTCAAGAGAGACAAAGGAGATTATAAGCGTGAAAAATCAAAGATAGAACAGCATTTAACAAGTAAAGAATTAAAGTACCATGCACTTTGAGTGCCAATATCATGCTGCCAGTTACACTCTTCACTTGAGCAATCCCATGAGAATCACGAAGATAACACCAATTCGAGATGGTGTAAGACCCTTCTTTGCAAACTTGCATTATATGGTCATCAATTTCCTTAAAATTCTTGTTACACTTGAGATTTAACTTGATGAAGAAGTCTTTCTTAGTGAAGGCTATCCACCGAACATGTTTACCAGAAAACTAAAGAACATAGTTATAGAATTATGATTTTCTTCATTTCAAAAAATAAAAGAATTATGATTCAATTTGCTAAAAAGATTGTGGCAAAGACAGATCTTGTGACCACATTTTCTCTGTGAAAATTTATGGGCAGAACATCGAAGCACTATATAATTTATACCTGCTCGGCTGCTCCCCAATCATATGGACCTCAGGTTATTCAAGCTCATATAGGACAGTGCTGAATCAATTCCAATGAAAAGATTAAACAAAAAACAAAAGGATAGCACCTGGATTAAAAATGTGTTTGGAAGCATTTCCAAATTACATCAGTATTTACAACATGATATCTCTGAGTTAATTGTGTGCCATTTGTCTAACGAGGAATATATCTCTTGTACTTGAGGATGTGATCTGTCCCCAACGAAGAACTCATGAACAGCTCCCTCGAGTTCAATCCAGCTACAACCTGGAACTTTTTCGAGTTCTCTTTCTTTCATTCTTGTCCTAACATTTCTGACACAATCCCACATACTGAAACTAGCATACATATTGGATAGAAGAATGTATGAACCTGAATTGTGAGGATCCCTATGAATCAAATACTTGGCCACCTGCTCTCCAATATATAAGTTTTCATAACTTTTACAAGCACTAAGCAGAGTTCTCCAAACCACATCATTGGGCTCAATTGGCATATCCTGTATAAACCTTGCAGCTTCTTCTATGTACCCTGCTCGGCCAAGTATGTCAACCATGCATCCATAATGTTGTAGTTTAGGTTCTAACTTGTGAATTCTTCTCATTATCTCAAAACATATCATGCCTTCTTTCACCATACCAGAATGCCCACAAGCATTTAGCACTCCAATGAATGTAATGTCATCTGGTTGTACACAGAGACTCTCCATTTCAATGAACAAACCAAATGCTACATCGCCCAATCCATGGATTGCTAACCCACCAATTATAGCATTCCAATGATCAACGTTTCTCTCTTCTACATTCTCAAATACATGCATAGCAATCTCTATGCTACCGGATTTTGCATACATGTCGATAAGGGCTACACCAAGTTTTCCCTCAACAATAAAACCATTTTTCTCCAAGTACTGATGCACTGCAATTCCTTCGTCAATGTTTCCTAATTGTGCAATTGCTGAAAGAGCAATCACCAAGGTTGTGCGATCAGGACAAAACTTTCTTTCGCGTAACATTTCATGAAACAATTCTAGAGCTTCCTTAAAATACCCATTCTGAACATACCCAGCCACCATGACATTGTACGAAATTACATCCCTCTCACCCATATCATCAAACAAACCCCTAGCAATATCAACACAACCTAATCTCCCATACCCATCTATCATATTAGCCCAACTAATCACATCCCTTTTCGGCATTCTACTAAACAAATCAAACGCAACTTCCATCTTCCCACATTTTGCACAACAATCAAGCATCAAATTCCACGAAATCAAGTCCCTATCCGGCATTTCCCTAAACAACTCCCACGCACTGTCAAACTTATCCACATACCCACATATCATACAATTCCAAGAAACCAAATTCCTTAAGTCAACCGGCATCGAATCAAAAACCTCCCTCCCCAACTCTACCTTCCCATTCTTAACATACCCATCAATCATCGAATTAAACGAAACAGAATCTCTAACACCCATATTATCAAACACTTGCCTACCAAACTCAACAAGCCCACATTTACAATACATACAAATCAAACAATTCTGCAAAACCAACTCACACCCAAACCCAAACTTCCTCAACACCCCATGAATCATCACCCCTTCACTCCCCATCCCCATCCTACAACAAGCTTTCAAAACCAAAGAAATCGAAAACTTATCGAAAAAAACCCCCTTTTCAAGCATCAAAACAAACAACACAACAGCCTCAAAAGGCTCATCACCATGAGAAAAACACTTCAAAACTAAATTCCAAACAAAAGGGTCATTGTCATTTCTAAAATTTAAGACATAACGAGCAAAGTGAATGAGTGGAGTGTGATGTGAAGAAGTGAAACTTAAAATGAGCTTTGTAGTAAGAAAAGAGTTTTTTAAAAGACCTGTTGTAATAAGTCTGGCGTGGAGTTGGTTTATGTCTGATTGTGTTCTGCAATACGGGAAGAGTGTAGTTGTGGTCCTGTGGAGTGTATTGAGTTCCATGGTTGGTTTAAATTTGCACAGATACTCATGAAACTTTTGCAAGATTTTTTATCAGCTAGTTGAAGCTAGAAACTTAAGTGAGTTCTGTAGGAGATGATAAAAATTAACTGTATGTGAAAAGCTGGGTCCCAAGTTCAGACCACCACGTGTACGATAAATTGCTTTTGGATTCTTGCTTTTTTTGTTCTAAACTAGTTTAATGTCCGTGGGAGTTCATATTTTAAATAAAATTTATTTTAAAATTTAATAAATTATGTGTAGTTTTATAATGTATAAATGAAAAATGATAGTAGTACTAAAAAGTTTTATAATGTAGAAATGAAAAATGATGGTAGTACTAAAAAGTTGCCTACTTTAATAGTTAAATATATTAATTTCTTGAAGAACATGAGGTGTTTTGATATTTTAAATTACAATTAGTATAACAAATTATTAATAAAATAATCAATTTTAGAAAGATAAAAAAATTGAACATTGTAACAATATTTTAGTAGTGTCAACTATATCATGTTTTATAACTGTAGTAGATAAAAGGAATAAATTAAAACAATTAAATCATAATACGGAAAAAAAATGAAGTTAGTATGCTCTCAATCAATTTAAAGTTAAATTTTAAGTAAAAATATTGTTTCAAAAAAAAAGTAAATACATTAAAGTCATAGATACACACAACACAGAGACACGTGGATTAACACAAAAAAATTAAAAAATACATTATTTATTAAAATAAATTGTTTAATTATTTTAAATAAATTTAAATAATTTATTTAAGTAATTTGTTATCATTAAACAAAATTTAAAATAATTTAAAATTTGTGGAAGGAAATAATTTTTGGCAAGAATGTTTTAATTGGATGGCCCTGGCGGGCCCATTATAATTATAATTGACAATTGTTAATGTTTTAATTGGATGGCAATAATAATAACAAATGCCAAGAAAAATTGTTAATTGTTAAAAAGGAAATAATGTTTGGCAAGAAAAAAATTTGTGTTTTGTGAAGGAAATAATTATTTGGCATTTTGGAATATTTAAATTGGAAGGCCCTAGCGGGCCCAATATAATTATAATCAATCAAAATCATTTTGGCAAGAAAATAATTTATGTTTTGTGAAGGAAATAATTATTTGGCATTTTGAAATATTTAAATTGGAAGGCCCTGGCGGGCCATTATAATTATAACCAATCAAAATCATTCTCATTATAATTATAACCAATCAAAATCATTTGTTAACAACCATCTAAAAATATCAATCGTATCATATCTTTCAATCATTAATATTTCCTTTACAATTAAAACACATTACCTTTTTAATTTACAACAAATCTTACAATTATTAATTAGAAAAATAAATACACCTAAAATAAAGTCGAGATATTACCTTTTAGAAACAGCAATCGTATCATATTTTTCCACCATTAATATTTCTTTTCCAATTAAAACACGTTATAATTAATGGTAATTAGTCGATTAACATGATAAAATTAATGGTAATTAATCGATTGCCTTTTTCACATTAATATAATAAAATTAATGGCAATTAGTCGATTGCCTTTTTTACATTTATTTTTAGTTTTTAAAATATGGATCATATCATATAACTGGATGGGTAATATAAACGGATCCCGAACCTAATACTAAGCATATAATTTACTACTATAATGGGTCATGGATATCTATCAAACCTGAATATGGGTCCCGAACCTGAGGAAAGGGTTATCCAGCAATTTATAATATATAGATTATATTATTTTTTTGGTTCTTTTTAACTGAACATTTTTTTTTTCACAAAGAAAAGCATTATATTAAACATTCAAATCAGTCAAGAGTACATGCATAAGATCAGGCTGAAAATCTCCCCTAATCCACCTACGATCAGCTATGGAATTAGAGTGTCTCGCTAAGAAGTGAGCCACCTGATTCGCGGATCGTTTAACAAAATTTAAAGTTACATTCTTCTCCTTTAATTGAGTTAAAAGCGTCTTACATTCTTCCAAGACACGTCCCAAATATGATAATGTGATAGAAGAGCACCGAATGGCTTGAATGACAGCAAGGCAATCAGTTTCTACTCCTGCTCCATGCCAGCCTTTTTCCTTCACCCAACTTAGAGCTTCCCTCACACCAATTGCTTCCGCTATAACAGGATCTATGCTACCTTGCTTGCAGGTAGATTTCGCTTCCACCAGGTCTCCCCTAAGATCACGAATGACTACCGAGTAGCTGTATCTGTTAGAGTCCGAAAAAAGCGCGGCGTCAGTATTGACTTTCAATCCTCCTTCTACTGGGCGTTCCCAACGCTCTTTACCATCCGCTTGAGTCATAAACCCAAGGTAATTATCGAATGATTTGTCTTGAGCGCTCCACCACTGATTGAAAGTGAGCTTTGCTGAAGCTACAACCTTATCGAATTCTTCTCCCTTCTGATTCCATACTATAGCGTTCCTATTTTTCCACAACTCCCAGCATAGCATGCAGGCGCCTTGAATGTTCTTGTTTGACTGAACCTCCATAAACGAACTTAACCACTCTGACAAGTCTGTACATTCTGGGTCGTTCACTGCTATCCCAATATGATTCCAGCACATTTTTGCGAATTGACAAGTAACCATTGTGTGCAATATTGTTTCTTGCTCTACATTACACACAGGACAAAAGCTAATGACTGGAACTCTTTTACATAGCAGATTGTCCTTAGTAGGCAGGACACCAACTAAAGCTCGCCACATAAAATTTTTTACCTTCAGAGGGAGTTTGAGTGACCAGACTTTCTTCCACAAACGTGTATCATTCTGAGAAATGTTCTCCTCGCAGACATCATGAATTGCTGCATATGCACTCTTTCCTGTGTAGTTTCCTAGTTTTTCCTTGTTCCAAAACCATGTGTCACCTTCATTGTGTCTTAACGGTATAGACAAGATGAGGTTGGCATCCCTCTCTTCAAAGATGTCATTAATCAATTCGATATCCCACTCTAGCTTGCCTGTTACCATGAGGGATGAGACCATTTGACCTTTAATTGATTCACTGCGAGTCTGAATATATGGGTCTCGATCGTCGGGTAACCATAGGTCATCTAGAATGCTAACAGTTGTGCCTGTGCCAATTCTCCTAACTGCACCCTTTTTTAAGATCACCTGGGCTTTCATTATGCTTCGCCAAACGTAACTGGGAATCTTGCTAACTGTGGCTGTTAAGAAGGAATTATTTGGATAATGTCGAGCCTTGTAGATCCTACTTACTAGGCTATTTTCATTAGTAATCAGCCTCCAACCTTGCTTCCCAACCAAGGCTACATTAAAATCCCTGAGTTTTCGAAACCCCAACCCTCCTTGAGATTTCTTTTTGCACATTCTATCCCAGCACATCCAAGAGATACTTCTATCTTTTTTTGTAGATGATTGCCACCAGAACTTTGTCATTAGCCTCTCCATATCTATACAAGTCTGCATCGGGAGAATGAACATACTCATAGCATAACTTGGTAGAGATTGAGCGACCGACTTTAAAAGAATTTCTTTGCCACCCTTAGATAAACAAGTCTTATCCCACCCTTGGATACGATCAGCCAGTCTTTCTTTTAAGAAGCCGAACACTGCATTTTTGTTTCTCCCCATTATATTTGGCAAACCCAAATATTTGGTGTTGTCGTTAGCCTCTCGAAATCTCAGCTTTTGGCAAATGTTCTGCTTTACATCATTTGCGGTGTTACGACTGAAGAATACGGACGATTTCTCTACATTTATTCTCTGACCTGATGCTACTTCAAAAGTATTCATCATATTAAGCACATGAGAGACACTATCGTCTTGTGCTTGGCAGAAAATATAAGTATCGTCTGCAAAAAACATATGAGACACCGTTGGCGCTCCTCTTGCCACTTCGATTCCTCTGATAAGATTCTTTTGTTCATAATCTTTTAATAGGGCAGTAAGACCTTCCATGCATATTAAAAACAAGTAGGAAGAAAGCGGGTCACCTTGGCGAATTCCTCTAGTTGGAATAATATCTCTGAATTCCTTTCCAGCATGATTGATTTTGTATCTCGCTGATGCTACACATTCCATGAAAAGATTAATTAACTTCGTATCGAACCCAACTTTCTAAGCATCGCTCTGAGGAAGTCCCATTCAACTCTATCGTACGCTTTACTCATGTCGAGTTTGAGCGCCATCCACCCCATTTTGCCTTTTAACTTCCTCTTCATGTAGTGCATGACTTCATAGCTAACCATCAAATTATCCGTGATCAGGCGTCCAGGGATAAAAGCACTTTGGGTTTCAGAAATGATCCGATTTAGAACTTTTTTGAGGCGATTTGACAAAACTTTTGACGTTATTTTGTAGATGACATTGCACAATGAAATAGGTCTCAGTTCCGTCATATTCCTTGGATTCGGTTTCTTTGGGAGTAAGGCTATGATGGTATCCGTAGTATTTTCTTCAAACTTTTCTTTGTGAAAGAAGAGTTGGACTCACTGGTACACCTCGTTTCCGACTATATGCCAAAACTTCTGATAAAAGCCGGGGCTCATGCCATCGGGGCCTGGGGATTTGTCCGGGTGCATGCTAAACAAAGCTTGCTTCACTTCTTGTTTTTCTATATCGCTCAGCAACATTTGATTCTGCTCGTCATTTATTCGTTCTGGGATACACCTTATTACTTCTGTCCAATCGGTGTTAGAGGCTGTGAAGAGCTCATTAAAATACTTTTCCATTGTTTCTTCAAGACCTGACCCCCAACTGACTTCCTGACCTTCATTGTTCAACAGAGATGTGATTAGATTCCTTTTCCTTCGAATTTTTGTCGATGAATGGAAGAATTTGCTATTATAATCTCCTTCTCTCAACCACAATTGCTTCGATCGTTGTCTCCAGAACACTTCTTGCTGATTATAAACCTCTGTGAGTTGCTTGGCTGCTGCACTATATTGCTGGACTGAGTTTTGGTCTCTTATACCCTTCAGAGTTTGCATTGTTTTCTTGTGCTTGCTTATGCGGGTTTTGAAGCTCCCAGTTATCTCCTTCCCCCAGTCTGTTAGAATCTCTGCACAAATACTCAGTTTTTCCTGTAAAGATTAATCTGCATATCTCGTCCAGGTCTCTTTCACTATCTCCTGGCACATTGGTTCACGTAGCCATGCATTTTCGAAGCGAAAGCGCTTAACGTGGCTAGTTTTAATCACTACAACCGGCTCAAAGAAAATAGGAGTATGATCTGACGTGAAAACTTTGAGGTTGGTAAGTTTCAACTCACCAAAAAGCTGGATGAATTTACTAGACACCAAAGCTCTATCCAGTCTTACTTCGATCCATTTACTTGTACCATGCCCGCTTCCCATGTATACTGGTAGCCTTCTAGATTAACGTCGTGAAGATCACAATCGTCCAGCACCGATTGGAATCCGTTTAAAAGCCACTGCGGATATGGATTGCCTCCTCTTTTGTCTGACTGCCTTAAAACATTATTCATGTCTCCAATTAGGACCCACGGAACTTTTAGGTTTATTACTATTAGTGTAAAAATATTACTCCATCTGTCTCAAAAAACTCTTCCCATTTTACTTGGACACGTTTGCCAATGCACACTTTTAATCGTTAATATCTTTAATTTCGTATTAGTTTTATGACAAGGCTGTCGCGTGCCTATCAAATAATAATTTCTAACAAATCCTTCTAACTATGTAGTAGGGTAAGTCAGAGTCGATCCCACAGAGACAAACGTGTCAATCACCAGTTGTTCTCGATTCAATTCAGCCAAGCAAGTAACACAATAAAATATCAAAGATTATTATACTAATTTTATACTAATGCAATTAATCAATTAACTAAAACATCCAGAATTAAGTATCCCCACTAGCATGAATTAATGCAATCGTGAATTCCCTCCCCAATCAATCATATAATACTCAACAGGAAAAGTGCGCCCTATAAATTAAAAATAACCTCTCTCGAGTATTAATGGCTTCTCTAAAATACAATCAAGCCTATTCTCATGGTATCATGCAATTCAGAGACATTAATCACAGCACCCTAACTTCCTAACAATCCGTTCTACCTATTCTCATGGAGAAGTTCATGTCCTCATTGGATAAATCACAACCATCTAAATCCAACTCTCGTTGATAAATAGATACTGGTTCAAACAATACACATAATCACGTCTGATTTGTAATTGCTAATTAAAACAACTCAATAAGCAAGAGCAATTAAACAATCAAATTGGGGAAATTGGGAAATTCACACATCAATCATAACTAGGGTTCTACTTAACCCTAGATTAATTATCTACTCATACATAATTAAACTAATAAAACAAGAGATATAATATGAACGCATATTATTATAAAGAATAGAGAAAAACCTTCAATCTCCAAAGAAAAGTGAATAGCTATCTCCAATCTCTCTATACTAGAATATACAAGTTATGTACAATATTTTTTCGATCCTTCAAAATAATATCCTAGATGTGCTTATATAGGCTCTAAAAGTCTTGCCCAGCAAGAAAATACCAAAACAGAATTATAATAGAATTTCTGCAAAAATACGTTTCCTAAATTGAATATGTTTTATTAAGGAAAATTCGTATCTTCTTTTCTTCTGTTTTTCCGAACCTTTCCAGTTGTGCTTGGACGTCTGGGCCTCTTTAGAATGATAGAGACTCTGGTTATCTTCGCGTGGACTGCTTACGGGCCCCAAACGGAGTTGTAGAACTCAAGATATGGCCAAAATAGTAAAAACTATAATTTTTCAGGGGCAACTTGCGCCCAACAGTCTGTTCTTCGCGCAGATTGCTCCTACCCGGCGCAATTTGCTCGTGGGAATCCTATCCCAAGTTGTAGAAAATCTCCCAGGCTTCGCGTGGGCAGTAAGATCGCTGAAAACTGACTTCTAGAACTCCAGATATGTCCAAAACAGTGTAGACTGCGCAACCGTCTCAGAAATCCGAATTTTAACTAATTTATTCTCCAAAAACGATAGAAGCATCAACCTTAATCAACATTCTTGTAACTCTGCACAACTAAGCAAAACACATCAAAACTACACAAACTTGAGTCCAAAACAATCAATTTAAGCCGATATGAATGCTCCAAGTAGATATAAAATCCACTTATCAAACACCCCCAAACTTAAACCGATGCTTGTCCTCAAGCATTAACAATTACAACTAACTAAGTAACTAGTACCACTTCCGTAGGTGATCACGGTTGCATTTGGCATATGCAACAAGCCCTTTAAACCCCTAGGCAGCCCTAGTGGACGAGTAAGGTCTCGTGAGGGCCTATAGCGAATGTACCCACAAAATCCAATGCAATGCAATGCATGAATGCAACTAATATGAAAATGCAACTAATCTAGTACTAATATCCTACCATACCTTCGAATCCTCTCATGCCATATCAACTTAAGAATCAAAGTAAATATTGCGATGTCTTGGTGTCGAAAGTGTAAGTATTCACATAGTCTACTCAATGAACATGCATAAGTCCTCACAAGTCCATGTCAAGTGTAAGAATAAGTTAGTAAACATGCTAAGCCTACAAGAGTACATCTTTGAGATAAAACTCGGGATCTCATACGCAAAAACAAGCAAACACTCACAATCCACTCACAAAAGAATATTCACTCAAGAACAGGGGTAAGTGTATCACTCAATTCCAACAAAATCATAAGCATGCTTGACATTTGGTATCAATCTAACTCTTAACACAACATACATCAATGACGATAATCAAAAGGTCTTTATTTGGGTTGTAACGGGGCTAGGGACAAGGTATGACAAGTAAGCCAAAATAGGTGAAGTGTCAAAAGCTAGTAAGTACCATAATAAACCATTCACAACACCCTATTTTCCCCCCACAAAATTTTTCTATTATTCTTCCAACAAAAACACTCGACTAGTCGACTGAAATAGGATCACAACAAACACAAACATGCTCTCATAATATTTTTTTTTTCCCTTTTTTTTTCCTTTTTTTTTTCTTTTTTCGAGAGCTAAATATAACACAAACAATAATATACACAATAACAATGATCCCAAAATTTTATTACACATGTCGACTATCAAGCAAACAAACCCAATTTCCAAATTCAATATTTCCCCCCAAACTTATGACCAACAATAAACCCCTCCTTGCACACCTTATTACTCCCTTAAGCACTCTACTAGCCTTTGACAAAGTGGGTTCAAATTAATGTAAGGCTAATACAAGAAAAAGGTCTAGGCAAGTAATGTGGTATGTCACCGAAAAATAGGATTAAGCTCAACGGGTTAACTAATTGATCATGTAAACATGGTGTGGTAATATGGGAAAATATGCGGTTAATCCTAATTGCCTTTATCATTTTAATCGTCAAATAATGTCATGCGTTTCAAGAAAGACCTCAAACAACTGCTAGCAATGCGAACAATCCGTGGACACTCAAGCAAACGAATAAATTGCAAATATGCAATATGGCTCAAAAACTCACTTGGTGGAAAAACATACTCAATCCCAAGCAAAAAATCTCTCTAACGCACCTACTTGTATTCAAAGCATGCAAACTAAGTCATCTTGCACATATTCATGTCCTTCTAATCACTTACAACATTCAATAAGTCTACTAGCTTCAACTTACTAGTGTATGTGTGTGCACAAGAACAAAGCATATCACTTCTCAATCAAAAGCGTCAACAACACAAAATTCCTATCAAGCATGGGTGCAAATGCAAACTATTATGAACTCACATGGTATACAAAAATAAAAAACAGAATGTCCTATATGAAACAAACGTAGATAACACGAACATAAATGCATAATTTACTACTACTAATATGCAAAGCATGAAATCCTACATGAACAAATAATACAATAACAACTACTAATCCCTCAAACCACCCCCAAACTTAAAATATTCAATGTCCGCATTGAATGGAAGTAAATACAAGGGATAGTAGAAACATACCTGCAATGCGCCTTACACCACCTCATCCACGCTCGTCTGGCGCCGGATGCACGCGTGGGCGCTTCACGCGCGGGAGCCTTCTGTCCACCCAGGCGCAGGTGCGCGTACTGGCGCTTCATGCGCGGGCGGTTCCTGTTCAGACTTTTTTTTTTTTTTTTTTACATCATACTTCTACAAATCAATTTTATTCCTGAAACACTTCACACAAAATTCATCAAGGCACCTTGTGGGAGTAAAAAAAATGAAATAAAAAATATCTAAGCTAAAAAACTCATGGGTTGCCTCCCAAGAAGCGCATTTGTTTAACGTCGTTAGCCCGACGCCTGTTGACAATTATCTTGACGAAAAAGCATATAGATGTACATATCTCCTAATTTGAATTAATCTAATAATGTGAGCACCAATTAGATAACCAAGAAGATACATAAATTGGCATGTGAGACTCAAGTGATGTTCACGAATTTCGGGATGTGAAAATATTTAACAAAATCCGCATCAAAACATTTATGACTACTTTTCACAAATCCCTCCCAAATCGGGTCTACAACAGGCATATACACATTCTCAATCTTAGCATTCTTCAAGTCAAGCGTATCCAAATTCGGTTCTATCTCATCTACCATAGTGGGAATCACAATATCCTTATTCAAATTTATATCTACCACAACCATACTATCATCCTCATCAAATAGCATGCAAATAGAGTCATCTAAGAAATCAACATCATTATTATCAAAAGAGTTTTCACACGAGTTAATTTCTTGAGAAGCATATGGGTCAATAAGAGTGAGACTTTCAAAATCATCATCAAAATCATCATAATCATCAAAAATTAGCTCACTATTACTAACCTCGTTTGGTGACTCTTTGAACTCCTTACCACTCCACAAAGTTGCATCATCAAATTGACTCATTGGTATTTTCTCCGTTTGAGAGCGCCTCTCAACGAATTCAGTTACCTCTTGAGCTAGTTGAGCAATTGAGTTTTCAATCAACTTACCTTGAACTTTCAACTCATTAAGACTTGTCTCAACCTCTTCATTCTTGTTCAGCTGTGCAACAACAACTCCTTCCAACAGACTTTCCAAGTTGGATTTTTGTGGTGGCTGAGAGTAGTTGATTTGAGGTGGTTGAGCTTGGCATGGACTAACTTGCATCTCTTCAAATTGAGCATTAAACTGTTGATGTTGAGCATCACAAGTGGCTAAAGACTCATTCATCTTGGCATATGGAGAGAAATAAGTTTCCAAGGCAGTTTCCAAGCTAGATTTTTCTGGTTGAGGTAGATTGTTTTGGTAGGAAAAATCAGAATAATTTTCCCAATTAGAATTGTAAGTTTCGGAATAAGGATTATATTGTGGTGGCTGGTGAGGGTTGTAATGGGCATTGTAATGAAAATTATTATCCCAATATTGTGCTTGGCTTGGGTAGTATGGGATATTAAATTGGCAATTATTTTGAGTATGTCCCTGTATACCGCAAACATCACAAGTGGCAAACAAATAAGAATTTCTTGACTCTACTTCATCGATCTTTTGAGATAATGCCTGCATAGTCTCAATCAATGCCTCCATGCTTTCTTCTTGCTCCTCTCTTCACTCGCTTAATTTCTTGTTATAGGTATCTGAAAATCAATTTTACAAGAAACAAGAAAAACCACAAGCAAAGATCAAACAGAACAAGAATAATAGCCGAAGCAACACAACTAAACAACTTGGCCAAACTAACTCAAAAATTAACTAATCTAACACTGCTTTGTCCCCGGCAGCGGCGCCAAAAATTTGACAAGGCTGTCGCGTGCCTATCAAATAATAATTTCTAACAAATCCTTCTAACTATGTAGTAGGGTAAGTCAGAGTCGATCCCACAGAGACAAACGTGTCAATCACCAGTTGTTCTCGATTCAATTCAGCCAAGCAAGTAACACAATAAAATATCAAAGATTATTATACTAATTTTATACTAATGCAATTAATCAATTAACTAAAACATCCAGAATTAAGTATCCCCACTAGCATGAATTAATGCAATCGTGAATTCCCTCCCCAATCAATCATATAATACTCAACAGGAAAAGTGCGCCCTATAAATTACCAATAACCTCTCTCGAGTATTAATGGCTTCTCTAAAATACAATCAAGCCTATTCTCATGGTATCATGCAATTCAGAGACATTAATCACAGCACCCTAACTTCCTAACAATCCGTTCTACCTATTCTCATGGAGAAGTTCATGTCCTCATTGGATAAATCACAACCATCTAAATCCAACTCTCGTTGATAAATAGATACTGGTTCAAACAATACACATAATCACGTCTGATTTGTAATTGCTAATTAAAACAACTCAATAAGCAAGAGCAATTAAACAATCAAATTGGGGGAATTGGGAAATTCACACATCAATCATAACTAGGGTTCTACTTAACCCTAGATTAATTATCTACTCATACATAATTAAACTAATAAAACAAGAGATATAATATGAACGCATATTATTATAAAGAATAGAGAAAAACCTTCAATCTCCAAAGAAAAGTAAATAGCTATCTCCAATCTCTCTATACTAGAATATACAAGTTATGTACAATAATTTTTCGATCCTTCAAAATAATATCCTAGATGTGCTTATATAGGCTCTAAAAGTCTTGCCCAGCAAGAAAATACCAAAACAGAATTATAATAGAATTTCTGCAAAAATACGTTTCCTAAATTGAATATGTTTTATTAAGGAAAATTCGTATCTTCTTTTCTTCTGTTTTTCCGAACCTTTCCAGTTGTGCTTGGACGTCTGGGCCTCTTTAGAATGATAGAGACTCTCGTTATCTTCGCGTGGACTGCTTACGGGCCCCAAACGGAGTTGTAGAACTCAAGATATGGCCAAAATAGTAAAAACTATAATTTTTCAGGGGCAACTTGCGCCCAACAGTCTGTTCTTCGCGCAGATTGCTCCTACCCGGCGCAATTTGCTCGTGGGAATCCTATCCCAAGTTGTAGAAAATCTCCCAGGCTTCGCGTGGGCAGTAAGATCGCTGAAAACTGACTTCTAGAACTCCAGATATGTCCAAAACAGTGTAGACTGCGCAACCGTCTCAGAAATCCGAATTTTAACTAATTTATTCTCCAAAAACGATAGAAGCATCAACCTTAATCAACATTCTTGTAACTCTGCACAACTAAGCAAAACACATCAAAACTACACAAACTTGAGTCCAAAACAATCAATTTAAGCCGATATGAATGCTCCAAGTAGATATAAAATCCACTTATCATTTTAAATATAAAAATTTCACTGTATTAAAGTACTAACAAATACGAATCCAATAAGATCACTCATGACTATATTTGATCATATAGATTATACGTAAATTAGTAATTTGTTTCATGTCATGAACAATCCCGACATATGAAACGAAAAGATTATTATGAGACGGAGGGAGTAATAACAACGAATAATAAATTAATAATGGCATTGAATAAAAATATCTATTTTTATTACTAATCAGATAGGGGCCTGTGAAATAAAACTGGATTCTGTTTATATAGTGCGAATTGGTTATCAAAAAAATTAATAAAAAGAGCGAGGGCACATCTTTTAATTTGTGATTTAAGGCGCTTGAATACAAATTTCCTAAGGCAAGGTAAAAGCTTAAGATGAAAAATGAAAATCTAATGACAAACACGAATATAAATATTTATTACAATATTCTTCACTTACTATTATTTTTGATGATTCATATACTAAGGAAAATTCTAGGAAAATCTATAAAACTCAATTTCCAGGAAAATCTATAAAACTCTTAACCTATGTATATCAAGGAGTATATACATGAATCATGATGCTTCGCTATGGATTGAAATCTTAACCTGATAATTATTCATAAGGGTTCAGACAAATGTAACTTCAGCAAAATGTGTCTTAACTCTTAACAATAAGAAAACACAAGACGACAAAACATAATTCAAAATGTCGGATATATTAATAACATCCTTTGAACAACTCTAGTCTTACATGAAAAATCACAATCCTAAATACTTAGATATCAAGTCCCTCACAAAAAGAAACATAAGTTCCAAACCCCAACTTCTAAACAAAATTATCCTCTCTATGCCACAAGCGTACTGGCGGTGGTCGACTCACTGCAAGGAGAAAGAGATCCAAGTGAGAAAGCATCATATAAAGGCTAAGGTAGATAACTATACAGATATCTTGCGCCATTAACTATATTAATTCTGGGTGTATCAAATAGAAATATGCTACACTGGATCAAGTAATAATTAGATAAAACTGACGGGGATTAAGCCATAACACACAAAAGAAAGATGAACAAGTAGTGCAATTAAAGGATTGCTCTAGACAAATTTGACCAACTCTATAATTTCATTGTGCTTCGCCAGTAGCACATTTTCTGGTCCATTCTTTCTTATAAGCGCAAATATTAGATTCAAATAACACAACAAATTCTTAATAAGCTTCTGCCAACAGCAAAACTAGACAAAACTTGGCAAATTTGCTAAAAAAGGAAAGGCAATATGGAGTAGAATTATCCTAAAACAAACCACAATAACAGGAAACCCATTTCCTTGACTCTTTTTTTTACAGTAACAATGCCTAAGATCAAGTATACATGGAACTTCCATGATGGAAGATGCATCACGTAGGAAACCAAAGCAAACATGCAACCATTGAAGTTTCACAACAACTTAATCTAATCGAAACAAGGATATATAACATAATTTCTTAATCCTGGGTAAGGAAAACACTCAAAAGAAGTGTATCATGTTCTAGATGTTTTATTTCCCTTCACATTTTCAGCTAAAATTGACATACTTAAGTAACTCAAAGAACTCAAAAGACAAACAAGCAGATTGTCGAACAGAAGTAGGTTGCTTTAAGGAATATTCAACTTACTATTTCCAGACGGGAGGAAGCTTCTTGGTCTTCTTATAGTAGCGAGCAAGTCGATGGATCCTGCTCTCGACGAGAATCAACCTAAACTTAGAGTCCTTATCCTTTCTGTTCCTTTCCAAATGCTTTCTGATTGCAACTGCTTTCTTAATAAGGTGGTAAAGGTCCTCAGGAATTTCAGGAGCAAGCCCTAGTCATTCAAAAGAAACAAAGGAAATTATAAGCATGAACAAATAAAGATAGAACAGCATTCAACAAAAAAGAAGTGCAAGTACCATGTGCTTTGAGTATACGCAGAATCTTGTTTCCAGTTACACTCTTCACTTGAGCAATCCCATGAGAATCACGAAGAATAACACCAATTTGAGATGGTGTAAGACCCTTCTTTGCAAACTTGCAAATATTGTCATCAACCTAAAATCAAACGGACGATAAACTTCAAACCAACGTATTACTGATCATATAAACAAAGAAATTATAAATTCAACAGAACTACCTAAAAAACCACCGTTATCTTTTGCTTACTTATAAAACATAAGCAGTTGAACAATAAATTTCATACAGTATCACTAAACCTAAATCGTAAACTAGAATAGAGTACATTAGATAGCCTAAATAGAGTACATTATTTAGTGCCCTAGATAGAGTACATTAGAGCAAGTCCAATGCAATGCTATATCTAGTTCTATTGCTATATTATAGCATCAAATGCAAAAAAAACCAACTCCAAAGGAGTTTCATATTTGGATGCATCCATGAAAAAATGCATCCTTGGTTCTATATTTGAAACCAAGGATGGATCCATCCTTATTTGTCCCATTATCAAGTACTACAAATGGAGGATAATAATTAAACAATTATTGTATTATACATCACTAGATACCAAAAGTATACTAAAATGGGAAAAAGTTAGTTAAATTTGAAATTAGTTATGAAAATAGCATTGGAGTGCAACTTTTATTTTAGCACCAAAACACACTTTTTGATGCTATATTATAGCAATAGCAAATAGATATTTAGCATCTAGCATTGGACTTGCTCTTAGATAGCATATCGAAATAACAAACAATTTAATCATAATCGGCTTTCCCAGATGCTTCAAAGGGCTATACCTACACAATTTCTTTGATATACTGTTACACATTGAAGCTACATTACTCGCATTATATCCAATTGAAATCAACACTATACATATTTCGTACAAACAACAATCTCATGTCTCGATAATCACAGGTTTAATTCTCAGTTTGATTATGAAAACTAAGTAGAACATAAAACATTTCAATTAAAACTGTGGATACAGACACATGTATAGCAGCATTTAAAATTAAAATAAGAATAAATAAATAAAATGAAAATGAAAGAATAGAATTATAGATACATACCTCTTGAGGAGAGATTTTCAACCAGCTAGGTGGCGTCCTCTTGTAAGGAGGAGCTGATGCTGAGATACCCTTACTGTTTCAGAAATTATCAAATATGAGAGAGAGTGAGAGAATTGGGAAAGAGAGAGGGGGAAGAGGGAGGGGAAGAGAGAGGGAGCGAGAGAGAGAGACAGAGAGAGAGGGGGGGGAGAGAGAGAGAGAGAGAGAGATTACCCTTTGCTGTGCATACGACCCATGGTGGCGACGGCGAAAAGAGTTGAAGCTCTGAAGGGCGATTAATTTGCGGATGGAGATTAGGGTTTTTTTTTTCTTGGAGACTGTATGTCATAACTCTATATATGTATGTGCAATTGTGCGTATGGGCTAGGAATGCATTTTCGGCCTCTGTATAGGATTGTGGGCTCTGTCATACTAGCTGCCTCTAATTTAAGGTCTAAACTGTACAAATAGGGCCCATTTATTAACACCACCTTTAGGAAGTAATCTATTAATTTCTATAATTAGTTTAGAAAGTATTAATTTCTATAAAAAATTAGTTTCTTGCCTTTTTGTATGTATTAATTTTTTTTAAATTATTCAACTTTTGTGTCTTTTGGGCTCATGACAAAAAGTGTAACGAATTTTCAACATAATAGATTATTCGATTTGTAGGCAAAAAATTGATTATATTACATGATACTATTAGAGAAACTTTTTTAACCCAATCCATTTTTAATTGGTTTAAAATATCTCGACTCAATCCATTTTATAAAATTTTAACCCAATTCTATATATTAAAAGGTCGGATTGGGTCAATTTGCCTCGATTTGAATGGATTGTTTATACCTCTTAAAGTTTAAAAAGCTACGTCAAAAAGAAATAAAATAAGTAAAATCAAATTCAACTTACTCAACTCCAGCCTACTCCACTTAGGGTAGAGCATAGGCCGGTTCGGTCCGGTTTTAGGGTAAAATCGGAATCGAAACCATAAATTCCCGGTTTCTAAAATCGAAAACCGCAACCACCGGTTCGGATTCGGTTTCGGTTGCGGTTTCAAAACCCGGTTCGATTTATAACGGTTCGGTTTTAAAACCGGATGAAAATAAAAATGAAAACAACATATTATTTTATACAATACAACTTCAAAAATGCACTGTTTTGGATTGCATATGAACTGAAGGTCTGAAACTCTAGTCATACCTATGAGTATATTTATTTTTTTACTTGGCAATGTCTACTTGGAGTTATAACAAGGGGGAATAAAAAGGCGAAGCTTGAGAAAAATGGCATGACAGTAGCTAATAAAAGGATGGATACAATTTTTAGTTCATAGTTGATACTGTTCCAATATAATATATATAAGGTTAAGACATGAAGCCCTTGCTTATTACTTATTAGTACTAAACATCTCCGCAGCATGCAATACAAGTTGCCTCTCACACTATGTACATGGATTGGTATATGTTTACTATGTAAGATTGTTCAAATTATGAGCCAGAGAATATTCATCTTTATATGTTATTAAAAAATTATATAAATTATATATATATTAATATATATATATATATATATATATATATATAAGTACTTATTTATTTATTTATTTATTTTAATAATCGGTTCGGTTCGGTTTTAACCGGTTCGGTTTTAATCTTTAACGGGAACCGGAACCGAAAGTCTCGGTTTTTAAAAATCAAAAACCGCAACCGTCGATTCGATTTCGGTTTTTTCGGTTCGGTTTTCGCCGGTTTCGGTTCAGTTTCGGTTTTAATTCGATTTTTTGCTCACCCCTAACTCCACTGGATCAAATTGAACACAATCCAACAAATATTACAGTCATCCATCTTGAGTAAATCTTAATAACCTAGTCATCCAACTTGAGTTAAGTTGATATTTTATCGACATTTTATCGATAGGTGCGTAGCACGAGTAGAACGCTAGTTGATATTTAATAGAGATGAATCAAATCTAAGATTTTAAAGTTAGATCCGACATAATTAAAAGAGATTAGTTAGGGAATCAAATAATTTTCTTTTAAAAAAACATCAAAAATGATGTTGAGTTGTGAAAATGAAAATTTTAAATTAATAAGATTCATATAAATGTAGGCAATCCATATTATCAATTATAATATAATCTATTGTAAGAATATACGAGACATTTTTCTAAAAATATTTAACATTATTAACGAGATTCATATATAAATATAGGCGAGATCCATATTATCAATTATACATATAGGATTTAAATTTACAAACAGCTATACATTTTCAATCACCTTTTAAACATATCCAACCAACCCCACAATAATATCTGCCGCTAGAGGTGTAATTTGGGTCAGGCGGCTCGTGAGCATTTGAGCCCGTTTATTTAAACAAGTCGAGTTAAATATGTGCCAAATTCGATTGAGTTTGTTTCGAAATTCGAAAAATCGGCTCAGTTTGATCTCAAACCTAAACTCGTTTATAATTTATAATAAAGAATTATTAAAAAAATTTATTATTTAAATAATGAAAAATAGTAAAAGAAAATTATTTTTATAATGTTTTTAATTGTTGAGCTCGCGAGTAAACTAGATTCGGCTCATTTAAACTCGGTTCGTTTAGTTCATGAGTATACTCGATTTGTTCATTAAACGAGTCGATTAGGTCAAATATTTAAGCTCGTTTAACTTAATTAGATAACTTGAACTCGTTTAGTAAATACCCGACTCGACTCGATTCAACCCGAATTAGGACCCTACGCAATTCTACAAGCACCAATTGATGGGACAATACTAAATGAGTAAATACTACAGTAGTAAATTACTTACATGTATGACAAGTGTAAAGAGGGGAAAATATATACCAAAATCTTCACACGTAAGATAAAAAGTCCTGACCGTATTTATAAACCCAACGTATTCACTTGCCATTTTCATCTCTTTTCTCCTCTGTTATTCTCTCCTGCAACAACAAAAGATCTTTCCCACTTCATTCAAGATAATTTTGGATTGCTTATATCGGAGTAATTGATATTTAATACAGATGAATCAAATTCTAAGATTTTAAAGTTAGATCCGACGATTTGAAAGTTAGATCCGACATGATTAAAAGAGTACTGTTAAGAAATCAAATAAATGGGAAATTTAAGATTCATATAAATTCAGGTGATCCATATTATCAATTATATATTATAAGAATATAGGTTACATTTTTCTTAAAAATTTTTAACATTATTAATAAGATTTATATAAATACAAGCGATGAATATTATCAATTATACTAAAATCTATCATAAAAATATACATGACATACTTCTTAAAAATATTTAACGTTATTTATGAGATTGTACAATTAAATGTATAGGATTCACATCCTTTATTATCATACCTGAGTCTACCACACATCAGTTAACCAATAAGAATCGAGAAATTATTTTAGGACCAATCAGAGCTAATTCCTAAAATTTAGACCTTTCCTTATTTACAATCTCACCATACCTCTTTAACCATGGTTAGTTAACACTTATAATTTAAATACAATAATGATTTTATTAAACATATTCATAAATACCAATTTTTTAAATTAAACAATATTTACTAGAAAATCACAACTTTAATTTGAAACCAATCACAATATAACACTATATATTTTAAATTAAATCTCATAGTTAATCATTCATTAATAACCACTCTTTTAATATAAATCCAGTCACAATCATATTATCATACATTATAAATTGATTTTTATAATATATATTGTACAATTATAATAGATATTAAATAATTATAATATAACTTAACTAAAAATCTGAAAAAATCGAATTTGATAAGATTTTAAATAACTTGGATAAAATCCATACCTTCACAAATTTGATTTTTTTTAAGCTCAAAAATATATTTATTCATAATTTGTTAATAAAATTGGAAATTAAACAAATTTTAAATAGCTTGGATAAAATCAAATAAAAAAATATATTTATTCACAATTTGTTAATAAAATAATTAATCAATTCATAAAAACGATTTAAATACAATATTGATTTTATTAAACATATCCAAAAATACACATTTTTTAAATCAAAAAATATTTACTAGAAAATCACAATTTTAATTTGAAATCAATCACGTTATACAATTATATATTTTAAATTAAATTTCATAATTAATCATTCATAAATCAACCATTCTTTTAATATAAAGTCAATCACAATCATATTATCATATGATTTTTATAATATATATTGTACAATTATAATCAATATTAAATAATTATAATATAACTTAAAGAAAAATTTGAAAAAAAAAATCGGATTTGAAATAAGATTTTAAATTACTTGGATAAAATCTATACCTTCAAAAATTTAATTTTTTTATAAGCTCAAAAATATATTTATTCAAAATTTGTTAATAAAATTAATTAATAAATGCATATAAGCCAACACTACAAAATTGGATTTGAACAAATTTTAAATAGCTTGGATAAAATCCATATCTTTAAAACCTCGATTTTTTAAAAGGTTTAAAAATTTATTTATTCATAATTTGTTAATAAAATAATTAATAAATTCATATAAAGGAACACTACATTTTTTTAAAATTATTTTTTTATTAAATATACTCTATAAAAGTATTATTATTGGTTGGTGAATAAATCACCTATCAAAAAATTAAAATTATTTTAGAGACAACCAGAATTTACTTCTAAATTTTAAATCAATCAATCATATACAAATTTTATTATTTACCATGCTTATTTTAATTTACTAATCGCGATTAAATTAGATTTAAATATTAAATATCTTGATTTAATAACTTCGCATATCACATGATTTTTAATTTTAAAAATTTCTACTATCCGTAAATATTATTTTCTATGAATCCACATAACAGTATATTACATATGGTTATATATCTTTTAATTATGAATTGTTTTTTAACATCCTTTATTATAATAAAGGATACCCGAATCTAACTTATATTAGTTAACCAATCACGAGATTGTGAATTATTTTAACATCAATCATAATCTATTAAATTTAAATGAGTTAAACTTAATGTAACATGTTTCTCTATTGGATCTAGATTCTACGTTTCAGTTATTACTAAACTCAAATCAAGTTACACTCAATAATAATTAATTTTTATTTTTTCATATCAATTAACTAAATATAATAACTACTCATTTTTATTTTAATGGTTAACTAAAAAACAATTTATATAAAATAAAATTCTTACGAACTAAAAAATATAATTATTATATCAATTTAAACCGTACAGGAAATCTAAGACGCTTATTCCCTATTCCCCATCAGACTTAGCCAACATTGATAAACTAAGTGTATGCATCAATACTTCTCATGGCTAAATCATATTAATTTCGGTTAAGTTACTACTTTATATATTTTTATTATATGGCATTCTATACTTGAACAGGTTATCTTTTTATTTCGATTATATATATGTGTTGTATATGTCATGTTTTAATTGTCCAATAAATTCAACAGAAAAACGTTTCTAACAAAAAAAAAGGATTTAGGTTATCATCATCCCCAGTCCGGATTCTCTCAGAGTTACTTCCCATTAGAATATTCAGTAGCAAACTTCAACAATTCAACGACTTACTAAATTATAGGCATCAATCCTTATCACATTACATTGATTTGTTTACATTATTAGGTGTGCGTATCGATAAATGTTTTTTAACAGTGTTGGGTTATCAATGTTATTAAGTGATTACTTAACAATTTTATTCTAAATACAATAATTATTTATTTTAAAAATTTATACATTAATACATGAATCGATTATATTTATGATAGATATTTTGATTACTGAAACTTTCAAATTAAAATCATAAAGTACAATTAAAATCAAGAATTAAAATTTATTAATAATATAAAACTATTTACCACACTATTCTTTTTTGAAATCAAACCAAATGCATTCAACTTAGAAGATCAAACGAGACAGCCTCCAAAAAACACGTAGAAGGAGACGTGAAAATAATTTGGGAATTAGCTAAAATTTAATTTATGTAAAGTATTAAATAATTCAGTCATAAAAAAGTTAATCAACCAATTAAAATGTTAGAATGAATTTTAAACTAATCATCTTTTAACATTTTAATTACGAAATTTTTAACTATACAATAATTAATGAAATAAAAAAATTGACCTGAAAATATATTTGAAGTATTCAAAATATTAAATATACTCTTAAATAGTATTTTACATTATTTGGTGTATAAATTATCAACCAAAAAATAAAAAATATTACAGAACCAATGAAAATATTGTTAGTAAATATTTCCATAATAAATTGGTCAATTTAGCACAAATTTTCTTACAAATCACATTTTTTATTGATAATTAATTCATCAATAAAAGGACATGTGTCATACACAAAAATAATCAAACCTAAAAAAATCATTAAAAAAAGGGCATACAACATCTACAAAAACTAAAATTGAACAAACACATAGTAAATTGTATCACAAATTTCTTTTATCCAATCATTGAACAGATCTTCAATTATGATACATCTCTAACTTATGTCACTAAATTATACAGTCTTTTCGGCGAGATAATTTAACAATTTGTTATAAACGTGATGAATATGTATATCTGATTTGTCATAACGTATTCATAAAACCGACTAGAATTGCGATTCTATACTATCCAAATCAATGAATTAATATAACAAAATCTAATATATGGGTAGATAAATTCCACGAATAGGATATTAGGCTCTCAATAAAGAGAGATATTTATTGAAGGCCAAAGCAAAATCAAGGAAATGAAAATAAGACTTATCATTTACAAAGAGTTAGTACAAAATCTAATATTTTGGTAGATAAAATCCATCAACGGGCAACGGGGTACTAGACTCTTAATGATATTTTTATTGAAAAATAAAGAAAAATCACTATAAATTTTTAAAAATAAACTTAAAAAATTGACATCAACTCCTAAACTTTAGTTTAGCATCTTTTGGGAAAGGTGGAGAAAGAGAGAGAGAGAGAGAGAGAGAGAGCAACAGCTACAGTTTTTGTTATAAAAATTATTAATAATGATAAATAAAAAGGTTGATACACTTAAAATTATATATTGATTTTAATAAAAGGATGTCTTTTTGAATTTTGTATTCTTGAATTTAAGTAATAATATCACTTCCAATATCTTAACCTAAGAGCATATATTGAATTTGCTTGGTTGGTTGACAATATTTTTTTTATATCAACAAAGCATAGAAAATGGCTATAAAAACTAAATAACTTGGTACAAAAATTCCATACAAAGAGAGATATTTGTTAACGAGAAATAAGAAAAAATAAAAAGAGAGTTTCATTTTGTTTGGGAGACTTTACACATGCATGCTACTCTTAGTTTTGTTTTTTAACATCTCAATGTTGTTCTAATACATATAATTATATATTTACATAAATTGGATACATAGTAATATTTCATATAATTGTTATATTTTTTTCGGGTTAAATGGCTTAAACATCACTGAACTGCCCCCTAAGTTGCAGTTGGGTAACTAAACTCAAAAAGGTTGCAGTCAACTCATTAAACTGATAAAAAGTTGCATTTAGGTCACTACCGTTAAAATACATAACGGGCCGTTAAAATACATAACGGAATAAACGAAAATCAGGTTAATATGATAAAAACTTGCAATTGGGTACCTGAACTGCTCCTTAAGTTGCAGTTGGGTAACTGAACTTAATTTTTTTTCCATAAAATCTATAATTTATAAATTTATAAAATTAATAAAATCTATAATTTGGTAAAGTTTATAAATTTGGTAAAAAATAAGTCCTTATTTTGGTTAAAAAACAACTTTTCCAAATAGCCCCTAAGAGTTAAAATGAAAATGGTGCAAAAATGGGTAATTATATATTTTTTCTGAAAATAAGTACATATTTTTACAAAAAAAGGATGCCAAAAAAAAAAATAACGGATTTATTTATTAAATAAAAACTAACGGATTTATTTAGCAAAAAAATAACGGATTTATTTAGTAAATAAAAACTAACAGATTTTTTTAGCAAATAAATAACGGATTTATTTAGTAAATAAAAACTAACGGATTTATTTAGCAAAAAAATAACGGATTTATTTAGTAAATAAAAACTAACGAATTTATTTAGCAAAAAAAATAACGGATTTATTTAGTAAATAAAAACTAACGGATTTATTTAGCAAAAAAATAACGGATTTATTTAATAAATAAAAACTAACAGATTTATTTAGCAAAAAAATAACGGATTTATTTAGTAAATAAAAAATAACGAATTTATTTAGTAAATAAAAACTAACGGATTTATTTAGCAAAAAAATAACGGATTTATTTAGTAAATAAAAACTAACAGATTTATTTAGGAAAAAAAAAAATAACGGATTTATTTAGTAAATAACAACTAACGGATTTATTTAGCAAAAAAAATAACAGATTTATTTAGTAAATAAAAACTAACGGATTTATTTAGCAAAAAAATAACGGATTTATTTAGTAAATAAAAACTAATTGATTTATTTAGTAAAAAAATAAAAAAATAACTGATTTATTTAGAAAAAACAAAAAAAATTGATTAATTGTTAATAGCAATGACATTTATGCAACTATTTTTGAGTTCAGTTATCCAATTGCAACTTCGGGGCAGTTCAGTGATGTTTTAGCAAAGATGAGTTAACGGAATCCGTTAAAGTCAAACCTGAGTTAACGGTTGTGCAATTTTATTTCAGTGTAATGACCTGATTGCAACTTTTATTTAGTGTAGTTAGTCGATTGCGAACTTTTTGAGTACAATGACCCAGTTGCAACTTGAGGGTGAGTTCAGTGATGTTTAAGCCATTTTACCCTATTTTTTTCTATTCGCGTATTTCATTTCATTTCGTGTACATGAAAACATTTGTGTAATTTAGTGTCATTTTGTGTTTTAATTTGGGGTACACGATTTAATATCATGTCATTTTCATTCAAGACCCTAAAGTACATGACATGAATGTAAAAAAAGATTTATCAGGTCTACATAAGCTATTTCTTCTTATATATGTAGGAAAAATATACTCATTGTTAAAATAAAATGAATTTCATGTTATTTAACCCAAAATCTGAATTACATGGACATATATATAATAATGTGATTATGTGTTTATATATTACACGCTTGATTTCAATTTTATGGACAGTAGCTTATTTTCACAAGTAAGTCAAATTAAAAAAATATAGGTGATACTTATTTTCATATGTCTTATTTTAAGAATAAAAGAAAACTAAATTTATTCCATGTTTTACTAGAAAATAAAAAAAAAAATCAAAATACAAACTTCTAAACTGAAAATGCACATTTTAAGTTGTCTTTACAAATAAGCTAAGTGCAATAACCATAAAATCTAACAATTATATGTTATTCCAAGAGCGCGATATATTGAATTTGTTTGGTTAGTTGATGAATTTTTTTTATAGTTTGTAAAAGGACATATAATTTGTAAAAATTATATTGAACAATCACATAGCAAACTAGATTAGATGATAATTTCTATTGTTATAACTACGTCTGTTTCATAGATCTTGCACAGTAGATATCTTTTCTCATATAACTGAAACATGCAACCTAATGATTTATTGGAGTCGTGAGGATTAAGTTCACACATTTTGAATATGTAATCGAAAAATTAACCACGACCATACAAATATTTGCAATAAATTAATATAATAAATATTTTAAGGATTCGATATTTAATAAATATACCAAATTCTCAGAATATGGGTGAAAATTTTATTAACATGATACGTAAAAATATTATCTAACAAAGAGAGAAATAAAATGAAAGCTAAATTTTAAAAAAAAACAATAAAGAGGGATTTTGAACTTTTCAACGGGGGTTGTATTTGTTCTGATGATTGCCTGATTGGTTCATAATATTAATATTAATTCAGTTGGTATGAATTCACAGATAAGTAATTTTATATTTACGTTAATTAACATTCCAATAAAATTATATATTTTTCAAAATAAAATTTAAAATAACATATTTATATTAATTTATTAATACAATTTATCTCTCGGTGTGTAGCACGGGTAGAACGCTAGTTTACAAACAACTATACTTATTCAATCAACTTCTTTTAAAATTAAACATATCCAACCAATTCCACAGTAATATTCGCCAGTGCAAATCTACAAGCACCACGCCACCAATTGATGGGACAATACTGAATGAGTAAATACTACAATACAGTAGTAAATTACCTATATGTATGACAGGTGTAAAGAGGGGAGAATACCAAAATCTTCATACGTAAGATACGAAGTCATGGTCTTATTTATAAACCCAATTTGTTCACTTGCCATTTTCATCTCTTTTCTCCTATGTTATTTCTCCCCTACAACAAAAAAAATCTTTCCCACTCCGTATATCGTTTTTACTCTCGTTGATTGCTCTTGATTCATTTGTTGATATCTTCACCTTTCACCACATTTCATGTATCTTCAACAATTCAAATATTATGCCATCTACCCTCTATAATCCTATTAGATTTGATTCATTTATCACATTTCTATTATGAGTGTTCATCATTGCACATAATTTCTATTTCGCATATTTCTTGAATTCATCTCCTCCTCCCAACTGTTTTGTGAATTCATCTCTAATATATCCTACTCTTCTATATATACTTTGTGCTAGCTTCATCTCAAATCTCAAGTATGGCAGGGTAAAATATGTATGTAGTTTAAATTTGCACTATGAAGTCTGAATCATTGTTTTTTACTTACAATTAGCATAGCCAGAATTTTGACATTAGTACCTTGCATATTTCCAAACATGAGTATAAAGAAGCGTAAATGCATAATTTCATTTGAATAAAAGACTATTATAATTTGTTACAAGTACATATAGTGAGACAAATGTATATATAGTGAGAAAACCTTCAAAAATGGAAGAAACACGCAATAGGACAAAAAGAAAACATAAACTTGAAAATAATGTGGGTTCTTTGTATACAGATTGATTATATGCCAGATCGAAAAATACGTGTCAGTACAGTTAAACTTCGATTAAGTAATATCCGATAAAATAATAATCTCGCTTAAGTAATAAATTTCGTCGGTCCTAACTTGGGCCAATGTTGTAAAGTAATATTCTCACTAAAAGTATAAGATAATAAAAAATTAGAAAATCATTAAAGACCCAAGTAATATGTAAAGTAATAATTCCAGAATTATATATATATATATTTATATATATATATATATATATAATGTATATGAGTTATAAAATTCAATTCTTTTAATAATATGAACCTATAATAGCTTGTTTCTTCTTTCCACCAAAGCCAAAATTAATCTCATCCTTGACTTTAGGTAAAACATAAATAACCCCTGGTGTGTTTTGCTCGTATTGTAACAAGTAATTGTTCAAAGTATTGATTGCTTGAAATGCTTCCTTTGATGACACGCATGTGATTACATTGTTATTGTCATGTTCAATGTTCATTACCGACTCAATGATTTCTTCATCCGTGGGTGATTCTTTTTTTTTAAGGCTTTGATTGATATTTTGCTCGTCAAGTTTCCTGACGAAACTCGAAACAAGATTCGAGAGGGCTTCTTAGTGGCTTTGCTCGTGCTTGCTCTATTGGTGAAACTAGTTTCAGTAGTTATTGAACGACACCTAGACGGGGTTACAAATCGACTTGGTTGGTACGGTTTCTTTGTCATATACGACACCCTGGACCAACAAGGTCATATGGTCTTTTACCGGAAAAGAAAGAAACAAAACGCTTCCGTTTTGGCTTTGTTTGTTCCTACTCTTGTATTCATCTACTTCTACTACAAACCTATCTACTGACACATGTCAAAAAGAATTATGCGGAATTGAGTTCATATGCTCTTATGGTAATCACAACATTTTTTTATGATGGTGAGTGAGTTGTTTGATCGTATTGATCACGATCCAACACCGAACTTGGTTCATAGACCAGTAATAGAAGTTGTTGGGCAACCAACGAGAGTAGCTACAAGATTGATTACTTCCACGACGATACCACCAATTGCCGGCCAATGCTATTTGGAGATAGACCCTACTGATCCTGGAAGGCTAGCTGGGATTCAAATGGATGTGCAAAATCCCCTTGCTGAGATTGTGGCTGGGATTTAGCTTAGTTTTCAAGAAAAATGGGTGGGATGAGTTTAGTTTAGTTTAGTTTAATTAGAATGAACGTGTTCTCTGTTGTTTGTCCTGAAGCTGTTCTTAATATGTATTCTCATCATCCTTCCCTTTCTAATGTCAAGAAAAATGGGTGGGATTAGTTTAGTTTAATTAGAATGAATGTGTTCTCTGTCGTTGTTTGTCCTGAAGCTGTTCTTAATATGTATTCTCATCATCCCTCCCTTTCTAATGTCAATGTCTTTCTCCTATTGTGTTTGAGTGTGGTATTGATAATTTTCTTCTTAAATATTCCCTTGTTAAATACTTTCACAAACTTAATAATGCTACTCATATATTGGTTTCCAAATGTGGGATCATATTGTTCTTTGATTCGAAATAGATATTTCTAAAACAAAATCACAAATTTAAATTTCACTTATTAAAGACATGATGAGCCATTAACGAAGAGACAAGAACTTTCAAAGTGAATATTTATGAAATGATTCTTGTAATTTTGTGAGTCTGTTGTCAAACTTTGTAATCCAATAGGGATGAGTTCTGCCTATGGTACCTACGGGCGCGCCTCCAAGGCTAGAAGGGCTTGTTGATCAAGGAGAAACGGTAAAAGAAGAAGACTCGAAAGAAGGTAAGTTCTAGGATGACAAAGGAAACTTCATGAAGACTCATTTAAGGCATGACCAAATTCCCAGGTACAAGTCAGAGCAGGAACACACCCATTTTACAACATATAAAGGGTTATGTTATCATATCGCGATGCCTTTCGGGTTGGTTAATGCAGGAGCAACATAATTAGTGCGTTGGAGAAAGAACAATCAGTAGTGAAGGGCTACGACCACCTACGTTATAGACTAAGCAAGAATAAACATTCTATCCCAGTCTAGGGGAGTACAATATATATGATTGTTATTTTTTCCCCCATCGTGCTATACACCGTGGGACCAGTGCAGTTTTGCACCGGAGCACATAATTTATAAAATTTTGATTTTTTTGTTCATGAATGAACTTATAATGATGTGCTCTATGAGCTTTCCAGTTAATATTACTGATGATGAATGACTAAGGCCAATGATACTACTTATGCATGAGCTCAAAGAGCCTTATTATATTATGATCCAACACTTGATGTACGTGTTATCATCTAGCAATCGATATAAATTCTGTGTATTTTAATGATTTAAAGGATATTTTTGAATACAAGTGCACCTTTTCTGTTCATACATATTATCATATTACTATTTTAATTTATGGAATATTTTATTTATGTATAGATCATATGTGCACTTAAAATAGGATGTCTTGTAGCATTTAAATATATTATATATGCAATAGCACAATTGTTTTTAGAACAATGATAAAAGAACATATCATCAAAGTGAAAAATATTCATCATACAATACTTTCCAGATAAAATCAGTACCCGGTACGTAACAAACTGTTTTCTTGCGTTTTTTTATTTGACAAACTTTTGTTGAATGTGTGTGTTAAGTGACGGCTTAATTTTGAACTAAATCTATGCAATGGTTCATGTATTGTTGGCTTAAACTTAGTTAATTACAAATTGTGATTACTAACATACTTATTTTTGTTGAATGAAATTAAAATTAAGAATCGAATTCATATACCAATTAATTTTGTTAAATTTAGTTAATTAAAAAGAAGGAAATGCCAACCTATTCATTTTTGTTGAATATCTTGAAGGAATTTATGACCGTAGCGGAAGTGTAAATCACATTTACTTGCATAAAAACCTAATTAATCATGTATATAGATTTAAAAATTGTATGAACACAAGAAAAATACCTTGATAGCTTTCCTGGGATTGTTATGAATGTGTCTTTGATTTCCAGCAATCACCCCTCAAGTGTGGAGTGCTCTAATGGTATCCACCAAGATCAAATATCATATAGTAGATAAATAACAATTGAGAAATTATTAAAATGATTTGGAATGATTTTGATGAACTTCAAAAGCTCTCAATAATCCTCTCAAATCCCCTGGGATGTTTTGTGTTTGATGTTGTTGTGTTGTGTGTCTCCAACTCTTGGATTGTTTGATATTTAAAGAAATAAAGTCTTTACTTTATCTAATTAAATAATCATTTAATAATTAAAACATTTTTAATTATTAATCCCATTCTGAAAATAATTCTCTCATAAAATTTAATTTCTCAAACTAAATTTTGTAATTAATAATTATTAAGAACTTTTCTTAATTTATTTATAATCTATTAAATCTCATTTAATAAATTATAAATAATTGCTAATTTATTATTTATTCAATAAATAAATAATTCATAGCCATTATTAATTATTCTCATCATCTATAAATATTTAACCTTTTTATGGTGTGACCCTTTAGGTTCAATATTAAGCCGGTAGTAGAAATAAATAATAATAAACTATTTATTATTACTTATATGAATTACTAATTAATTCGTTAAATATAATTACATAAGTAATTAATATTTATTCTACATCGTGAGTGATACTTTTGAATATATCGCGACTATCCGGATAATATGAATTCATTGCTTAGAATATATAAAACCTATTCAGCAAATGGTTACCGTACAATCAATTCCTTCTACCCGACAATATCCCGATTAAATACAAGGCATGGATCGCGTGTCAAGCCTATTTAATTTAATCATATAATTTCTTATACATTATGTCTAGTTCATTTGAATTAGAAACTCTTTCTAACTTCAATTACTCTGGCCAGAGATTCCAGAACTAACATAGTAAGAACATCATAGGATATTCACTTTCTTTTACTGAAAGGGGTAGATTCTTTATCGATCGTTAACTATCTTCATATACAAATTCCTATACCCGGAATAGAACTAATGATTGTCCCTTGAGGACTTAGAACTAAACCAAAACATAGTTCATTGTATATAAGATTACTTTAACGGTCTCAAGTCTAAGGACACTTGTACCACCATCAACTTATGAACAACTATTAACACGTGAGTAAACTCCATTAGTCGTTCATTTGATCAAGTCACGTTCAGTGAACTTATTCTCCAATAAGCACCTACATACTAGCTATAGTGTCACCACACGAATGTCTATGAGAACAGACATCCTTCCGAGGAAGCAAGCATAGTATGTACCGATCTTTACGGATTGACTAACTCCCAATTAGTTATCCTACGATCGGGAACTATTTAAGTTTAGTGTTATCATCTTCTAGATCTCATTATTATAATCTCATTATAATTCTAGAAGCTTTACTCTAAACTATGGAACTTCTTATTTAAACACTTTAAATAGATAAAGCCCGTAATAAAAACAACAAGTCTTTTATTAATATAAATAAAATCAAATAAGATTACATGAAAGTATTTCCTAACTCATCATACATGATTGGGTTTAGGACAAAATACTATCAAACTCCCACTTGTACTAAAGCCAATCACTCTGGTATCTTATACCCATCTTATCTCTATGTCGATCAAAGTGAGCCTGAGACAATGCCTTAGTAAATGGGTCCGCTATGTTGTTATGTGTGTCAATTCTTACGATGTTGACATCCCCTCTTTCTATGATCTCTCGAATCAGATGAAAGCGCCGCAACACGTGTTTGGAATTCTTATGGGATCTTGGTTCCTTAGCTTGAGCTATCGCAGCGTTGTTATCACAATACAACACTATAGGATCCTCAATGCTAGGAACTACTCCCAAATCAGAAACAAATTTCCTCATCCAGACAGCTTCCTTTGCAGCTTCACATGCAGCTATATATTCCGCTTCCGCTGTGGAGTCAGCCGTTGTAGGCTGTTTGGAACTCTTCCAACTAATCGCTCCCCCATTTAGAGTAAATACATACCCTGACTGGGATCTGCTACCATCGCCTTCTGATTGAAAACTAGAGTCAGTATAACCCTCAATTTTCAATTCAGATCCACCAAAAACAAGAAAAACATCTTTAGTCCTTCTCAAGTACTTCAATATGTTCTTCACTGCTTTCCAGTGTTCTTCACCTGGGTTAGACTGATATCTGCTCGTCACACTAAGTGAATGAGCAACATCAGCTCTAGTACATAACATCGCATACATGATGGATCCTATTGCCGAGGCATAAGGAATCCTACTCATGCGCACCCTTTCCTCATATGTCTTTGGAGACATCTTCTCGGAAAGAGTAATCCCATGACTAATAGGAATGAGACCTCTTTTCGAGTTCTCCATGCTAAACCGTTTTAGCACTTTATCGATGTATGTACCTTGGGATAGGCCAATCGTTCGATTAGATCTATCTCTATAGATCTTCATCCCTAAAATATAGGATGCCTCTCCCAAGTCCTTCATAGTGAAGTTCTTTGATAGCCAGACCTTGACTGATTGTAACATCGGTATATCATTTCCTATGATAAGTATGTCATCCACATACAATACAAGAAATGTTACCGCGCTCCCACTAACCTTCTTGTAAACACATGGTTCATCTAAGTTTTTGATAAAATCAAACTCTTTGATTGTCTCATCAAAACGGATGTTCCATTTACGAGAAGCTTGCTTCAAACCATATATGGTTCGTAGTAGTCTACATATTAGATGTTCGTTTCCGTTGGAAACAAACCCCTCTGGCTGTGTCATATACACTTCCTCATCAAGTTTCCCATTGAGGAAGGCCGTCTTTACGTCCATTTGCCAGATCTCGTAATCATAGTAGGCTGCAATCGCAAGCAAAATCCGAATGGATTTGAGCAAGGCTACAGGCGAAAAGGTTTCATCAAAGTCAATCCCTTGTCTTTGTTTGAATCCTTTTGCCACAAGCCTGGCCTTATAGGTCTCCACCTGGCCATCTGCTCCACGTTTCCGTTTGTATACCCATTTGCACTCAATGGGTTTAATCCCTTCAGGTGCTTCAACCAAAGTCCATACTTGGTTAGTATACATAGAGTCCATCTCGGATTTCATGGCATCCTGCCATTTCTCTGAGTCATTACAACTCATAGCCTCTTCATAAGTCATAGGGTCCTCATCATCAACAAATGACAAATCATCATCATTTTCAATGACAAGCCCGTAATATCTTTCGATTGGGCGGGACACTCTCTCTGACCTACGTAAAGGTTGTTCTACAGAAGGTTGTTCTTTCTGAACAGGTACTTCTTCTCTAATCGTTGCATTTTGTGTTTCTTGAACTTCATCAAGTTCAATATTTCTCCCACTGTTTCTATCAAGGAGGAACTGTTCCTCTAAGAAGTGTGCGTGTCTAGAAACAAATATCCTTTGATCAGAAGGATCATAGAAATAATATCCATGACCTTCTTTAGGATATCCCACAAAACTGCATTTCACGGATCTAGGTTCCAACTTATCATGTTCAACTTTCTTGACATAAGCTGGACACCCCCAAACCTTAACATGTTTAAGACCTGGTTTCTTCCTACTCCACATCTCATGTGGGGTCGTGAGAACCGATTTAGAAGGCACCTTGTTCAGTAAATACGCTGACGTCTCTAAAGCATAACCCCATAGTGATACTGGAAGATCAGTAAAGCTCATCATGGACCTTACCATATCTAATAGAGTACGATTCCTTCTCTCAGATACTCCATTTAATTGTGGAGTATAGGGAGGGGTCCATTGAGAAACTATACCATTTTCTTTAAGATAACCTAAAAACTCTCCGCTTAAGTACTCACCTCCTCGATCTGATCGAAGAACTTTTATACTACGTGCGGTTTGTTTTTCTACTTCATTTCTATATTCCTTGAACTTTTCAAAAGCTTCGGATTTGTATTTCATAAGATATACATATCCTAACCTGGATCGATCATCCGTAAAAGTAATGAAGTATGAAAATCCTCCTCTAGCACTTGTTGACATTGGTCCACACACATCTGTGTGTACCAAGTCTAACAACCCCTCAGCTCTCTCTCCATGTCCAGTAAATGGAGATTTAGTCATTTTACCCATGAGACAAGACTCGCATGTAGGATATGATTCAAAATCAAAATGTTCTAGTAACTTATCCTTATGTAATGTGCGAAGTCTGTTCTCACTAATATGACCTAGTCTGCAGTGCCATAAATAAGTTGGATTTTTATTATCTCTTTTTCTTTTATTATTTGGTTGTTCAATTTGAAACAAATTATGTTCTAAGTCACATATATACAAACCATTATGTAATGTACCGTATCCATAAATAATATTGTTTCTCTTAATTAAACATTTATTATTCTCAACAATAAATGTAAAACCATCTGAATCAAGTACAGGAATAGAAACAATATTTCTTACAATTGATGGTACATAATAACATTTATTTAACACAATAGTTTTGCCCGTAGGCATATGCAAAGGAAATGATCCTACAGCTGTAGCAGCAACTCTTGCTCCATTGCCCATCAATAGAATCACTTCATCTTCCCCCAGAGATCTACTTTGCTTTAGTCCCTGCAACGAATTGCATATATGAGACCCACAAGCAGTATCCAATACCCAAGTAGAAATCTGACTTAAAGACATATTTAGTTCAATCATGAACATACCTGAATCAGAAGCGGTAATCTCATTGCCCTTCTTATTCTTTAACTCTGCAAGGTAAACCTTGCAGTTCCTCTTCCAGTGTCCCACCTTGTTACAGTGGAAGCAAACTCCTTTGCTTTTCGGGTCAGCCTTTGGTGGAACAGGCTTATTCTCACCCTTTTTCTTATTCTTCGGCTTCCAGTTCCTCTTCCTCATAGTAGAGGTACTGGCACCGATCATAAGAACAGAACCCCTTTTGGAGGGAAAATTCGCCTCAGCAGTTTTCAGCATGTTGTGGAGCTCAGCTAAGCTGACATCCAGCTTGTTCATGTGAAAGTTCATAACGAACTGCGAGAACGAATTCGGGAGTGACTGCAAGACTAAATCTTGGCTTAACTCCCCATCCATGACAAAACCTAACTGCCCTAGATGCTCAATCAGATTGATCATCTTAAGCACATGGTCATTCACAGACGACCCTTCAGCCATTCTACATTGGAATAGCTCTTTCGATATATCATATCGAGCGGTTCTCCCTTGTACATCATAAAGCTCCTGTAGATGTATCAGAATGGTAGGAGCATCCATTTTCTCATGTTGCTTCTGTAACTCAGGTGTCATGGATGCTAGCATGACACATTGAGCAACATTAGCAGCATCTAACCAGTCATTATACACTTCTCGTTCATGGAAAAGTGCATCATCAGAAGGAGGTACAGGTAAAGGCGAGTCAAGCACATAATCCTTCTTCTCAGCCCTGAGAACGATTCTCAGGTTTCGAAGCCAATCAGCATAATTGGGACCAGTCAATTTGTTTGCATCAAGTATGCTACGGAGTGATAGAGTAGAAGACATGATCTATAAATCTGAAATTTGTGAATACATAACAACATTAGTAGATATCCAATTTTATTATAACACCTTATGAATCGGGTCTTTATTCATAAGTGGCTCCCACAGTTTTATTAAAATTATACAACCCTCAAATGTATAACTTAAGCATTCTCAATGCATGTGAGAATAGGGATCCTACTTTCCATTATATAACCTCGGCTGTAGCACGAAACGCTATGTAATGTTCCATAGGCAGATAACTCTTTATCAATTACATCTCATGTTATTCCCTAATTCCATTTAGCCTCTTGAATCATTGAATCACGGTTGTAGCACGTCTAAATTCAATATTCTAAGTCAAGTGAGACCCAACATCTCGTTAAATTAATAAGATCTCAATGGCCCACGGCTGTAGCACGTAACGACAATTGGATTCTAATTAATTATACGCATCTCATGTAATAGACAAGTAATTCCTATTTTTGAAAACGAAGCCCTCGGCTGTAGCACGAAATGACAAAGCTCAAAACTAAGAATTACTTTCTACCATGTTGGAAGGCTATGACCGACACAAGCCCGTTGTGACATTGGCCATTTTATTACTTGATATTAAATAACGAGGGATTTTATATTATTCAGGTTACGAAACGTTTTCGTTAAAACCTAAAGACAAACATGCAATTATATACGATATATAAAACTAAATATATCATCTCATGGCATTTCTATGCACACATATATTTAGGCAAACATGTTATATCATGTTAAACATTGTTAAACATTTATATGAAACATATTAGTATTTTAAAGCATTTTAACACAATTAAAACGGGCTTTAAAACACTTCCGGAAGCTATAATCATTTTAAAATTAATTTTTAAAATTTATTTGACCACTCCATTAGATCCGTCTCGGAAAAACGAATCTAACGATATATTGTACGCCTCAAACGGAGTTACGGATCAACTGGAAAATTCAAAATACGAATCAGGACCATTTCTGTCATCTTCAGACACTGTAACGCATCACCCGAATGCGTTATAGGCCTAAAATATCATATATCTCAGTAACGCATACAACAGATGCGTTAGACACAGATGACATCATGCTGACGTCATGCTGACGTCAGTATTTGACCCGACCCTTGACCCGACCCGAAATCCGACCCGACCCGAACTTGACCCGACCCGGCGCGTGGGTTGCACGCGCGGCACGTGAGCCGCCAGCGCGTGACGCCCACGCGCGGGTTACAGACGCGCGGTCTGATCCTTTAATTTCAGTCCGCTGGAATTGTTTATATTATATATATATTATCTTATCAGCCCACTTTGACAGCCCACTAATCAACCCAAAATATCCTTTTGGGCCCCCAACTTTAATAACCAGCCCAAGATATTTTATAAATAATATATTTATTTATAAAACAGATTATTATTTATTAATTTCTAAACTCTTTAAAAATCAATAATAAATAATCTATCCATGGGAAAATTATGAAAATTTTTCTGGGACTTCTACAGCACTTGTAGAAAATATATCAGTGATCAAAATTATTTTAAAAATAATTTATTAATTAATTCGTAATTAATTTGATTATAGCCTCCATGAACTTCAAAAATTCATAACTAATTCATACAAGCTTGAAAAATTCCGAAATTTTTTCTGGGATCTATATACATGCAACCTATGCTCTGATACCATTGAAGGAATTTATGACCGTAGCGGAAGTGTAAATCACATTTACTTGCATAAAAACCTAATTAATCATGTATATAGATTTAAAAATTGTATGAACACAAGAAAAATACCTTGATAGCTTTCCTGGGATTGTTATGAATGTGTCTTTGATTTCCAGCAATCACCCCTCAAGTGTGGAGTGCTCTAATGGTATCCACCAAGATCAAATATCATATAGTAGATAAATAACAATTGAGAAATTATTAAAATGATTTGGAATGATTTTGATGAACTTCAAAAGCTCTCAATAATCCTCTCAAATCCCCTGGGATGTTTTGTGTTTGATGTTGTTGTGTTGTGTGTCTCCAACTCTTGGATTGTTTGATATTTAAAGAAATAAAGTCTTTACTTTATCTAATTAAATAATCATTTAATAATTAAAACATTTTTAATTATTAATCCCATTCTGAAAATAATTCTCTCATAAAATTTAATTTCTCAAACTAAATTTTGTAATTAATAATTATTAAGAACTTTTCTTAATTTATTTATAATCTATTAAATCTCATTTAATAAATTATAAATAATTGCTAATTTATTATTTATTCAATAAATAAATAATTCATAGCCATTATTAATTATTCTCATCATCTATAAATATTTAACCTTTTTATGGTGTGACCCTTTAGGTTCAATATTAAGCCGGTAGTAGAAATAAATAATAATAAACTATTTATTATTACTTATATGAATTACTAATTAATTCGTTAAATATAATTACATAAGTAATTAATATTTATTCTACATCGTGAGTGATACTTTTGAATATATCGCGACTATCCGGATAATATGAATTCATTGCTTAGAATATATAAAACCTATTCAGCAAATGGTTACCGTACAATCAATTCCTTCTACCCGACAATATCCCGATTAAATACAAGGCATGGATCGCGTGTCAAGCCTATTTAATTTAATCATATAATTTCTTATACATTATGTCTAGTTCATTTGAATTAGAAACTCTTTCTAACTTCAATTACTCTGGCCAGAGATTCCAGAACTAACATAGTAAGAACATCATAGGATATTCACTTTCTTTTACTGAAAGGGGTAGATTCTTTATCGATCGTTAACTATCTTCATATACAAATTCCTATACCCGGAATAGAACTAATGATTGTCCCTTGAGGACTTAGAACTAAACCAAAACATAGTTCATTGTATATAAGATTACTTTAACGGTCTCAAGTCTAAGGACACTTGTACCACCATCAACTTATGAACAACTATTAACACGTGAGTAAACTCCATTAGTCGTTCATTTGATCAAGTCACGTTCAGTGAACTTATTCTCCAATAAGCACCTACATACTAGCTATAGTGTCACCACACGAATGTCTATGAGAACAGACATCCTTCCGAGGAAGCAAGCATAGTATGTACCGATCTTTACGGATTGACTAACTCCCAATTAGTTATCCTACGATCGGGAACTATTTAAGTTTAGTGTTATCATCTTCTAGATCTCATTATTATAATCTCATTATAATTCTAGAAGCTTTACTCTAAACTATGGAACTTCTTATTTAAACACTTTAAATAGATAAAGCCCGTAATAAAAACAACAAGTCTTTTATTAATATAAATAAAATCAAATAAGATTACATGAAAGTATTTCCTAACTCATCATACATGATTGGGTTTAGGACAAAATACTATCATATCTATCCCAAGAGCCTTGGCTGAACTACAACAATAACCAGCGTGACTGTGGCCGTGCCTTAAAAACCCGGCTTGACTGAACTTAATAATTTTTTAGATTTATATTAGGATCGTAAACGAGTTTGTTCATGAGTTATTCGAGCTCGACTCATAAAACATTCGAATTTGACTTGGTAATAATCAAGCCAATCTCGAGCTCGAGATTCAAATTACTCGGCTCTTAAGGTTCGCGAGCCTAATTGAGCCTTTATTATTTTTAATTTTTATATATCATACATATATTTTTATATAAATATTTAATATTTATATATAATTTATATATTTAATCGAGTTGAACTCGAACCAAACTCGAGCCGAACCGATTATATTCAAGTTTTTACCACTATTTTATGAAATCGATTCGAGCTTTCGAGCCGAATTCAAACATATCGAATTTTCAACGAGTCGGGCTTCGAACTTAGAATGGAAGACTGAAGGCTCGGTCGAACTCGAACGCAAATTTTTTAGTTGAACTCGAACTTGAACTCGAGCATGACAATATTCAACTCGACTCGGCTCGATTACACCCCTAATTTATATCCTATACTTTAATACAAATTAATCAAATTTTAGGTGCTACAACTAAGCTGTTGCTACTATTTTCTTAAACAGAAAGCTGTTGCTATTTTATGATTATTTTCTCTTATTTATTTTACCACCTTAAATTTGACGTGTAGTCTCTTAAATAAATAATTCCGGCTAAGTTTTCTGGTTAATATAATTTCTTTGTTTGTCAAAAAAATAAATAAATAATCTTCTATAAATATTTCAATACGTGTGTTTCGAATCACGATAGGCTAAATGCATGCGTGATCCAATAGAAATCTATATATTATAAATTAGTGGATAACCCATACCTTAGGTTCGGTATCCATATTTAGGTTCGGATTAAATTTTTAACTCTATTTAGATTCATGGACTATCAATATTTTTGGTTTGGTATCCAATTTTGGTTTGTAGAAGATCCATATGACTATTTGACCCACTTTTGATTTTGGAAAGTTTGTAAATTTAAATATCATTAATGTAATATATATTATCTATGGTAAGTTTATTAATATAAATTTGAATTAACCTTTAAATTTTGGTAACTTAATTAATGCAAATGGTCTAATAGCATATATAATAAATACAATAAAATATTATTAATTTAAATAATCTCATAACATATATAACAAATGTAATAAAATATATACTTTAACTCGGTTTAACCCCGAAAAATTTTTGTCTGCTACAGCCTACAGTAAATGCTGAAAAGCTACAGTATGCCAGTAAATAAATATTTATTTATTTTAATCCCTTTTTAATATATTTGAATATCAATCTGGCGGCAACCACCAATATTCAAAAACTTGGCGCTCCCGCCCATTATAAATACATGTGAGACTCTGTTGTCAAGTTGAAAATCAGGGATGGTTCGTATCAACCAATAATCTCATGTTGTTCGCTATTCCTTATATCAGAGAAATAGGAACTATGTTCCAGACGGATTTAGGAGGCCTCGTGTATGGAAAACATCCTGGAAATCTTCCTCGAAGCCTAGTGGTAGTTATCGCCGGCGTGTATTTAAGACACGCCATTTAAATAAAGTACTCCCTCTATACATGTGCAGCGGAACGGAATGTATTCAATCAGGTTATGTGACCCTACCTGCATTAAGAAAGTCGTTCGCCTACAGGAAGAAGAAGTTCATGCTCCTGGAGAGTGTTGAGATCCAGGGAATGTTTCGTATCATGAGTTTAGCCGTCGAATCGAAAGAGATCGTTTCAATGGAAATTGAAAGACCACATTCCCCACCTGCCCCCGGTGTCAACGGAATGGCGACCATGTTCGTGGTTCTTGACAAACGCCCTAGGGGCGATGAGCTAGCTAAATTCGAGGAAATCTTCGAATGGAAAAAAGGCGGATATCGTGAAGATGCCGTTTTAAAGAATTCTGTCTTTGATAGGTTTGCCTTGCTTATCAAGAAACAGAATGTGTTTCAGAGCTCAGAGTCTACAAGGCTTATACCATTCCGTGGTTCATATGTGCCCAAGGAAAGGCTTTGGGTGGAGTTCCACGATTATGTTGATGCTAACTGTGGAGGTAATTTCAAGAATATTGTCGCTAATGGATTGTTGTACTATGTGGTTTACGAGAGTCATGTTAATAGTGTGTGTTGGCCTAGTGCTAATAGTTGCATCAGCTATTAGCGAAAAACATGTAATAATTTAATTAAATAGCATTTTACATCTGATGTAATGGAAATAAAAATAAAATTCAATTTATTTTATTGCAAATTGTAATTCACATTACATAGTTTATTACAATGGTTTTGAACTATTCCCCGATGTTGTAGTATCTCTAATTATTCTTGCTAGCCCCGTTGGGGTCAATTTGAATGTTGCTTCGTCCGCAACAGTTTGTCCGTCGCCTGATATGCTGTATCTAGATGATGTGTATTTGATCATGTCCTGTAAACTTTGTCCAGGTAACAACGATGTGCTTGTCGTGAGGGTTGGGTGGTTGTTGCCATCTTCATGGTTATTTTGTGTTCCACACAATTCAAGTTTTATCTCCCCATGCGAAACGTGCTTGTAATCGATTTGGTCCATGGAGACGTTATTGCACAAGAGCTGCACCGTAGGGGCCTTGAATGTCACTTGTGTGCTTGTCTTCTCAGAAGAAAGGCGTAAGTGCGCCCTCATCTCGCAGAAAGTCGTTACGTTATTAATGTTCGTTCCTTGTACAACAAAGGTTGCCTTCCATGGTATAGCTTCGGAGGTAGAAAAATAAGAACTCGAAAAGAAATTTAATTTAATGTGGGCAACTATGGGGAACGTTTACTCAGCTTGAAGCGTGACATCAAGGTGTAGTCTGTTATCATGTATTTCCACTCTCACAATTCCAGTGGCGTTGAACGGCACCTGGGGATGATATTCAATCTGGCAGTGATCGATTTTCATACATCTACGTCTCAGTAGATGATATGTTGTTTCGGTAATAGATGGGAACTGCATAGTGATTTGCTGATATGAATTGGAGATTTTATATTCATATCGTTTTGATTTATGATATCTATCGGTAATTGAATCATGTTCCATGTCTGCAGGATGTTAATTCGATGATGATGTGGGTGTAGTTTGAAATACGTATAGATATACGTATATATTGAAAAAGAAAAGTGTATGCTTTATATAAAGTGGGTTCAAGGGTAAAAAGGTAAATTTATAAGAGGTACTATTCACGGAGTGTTGCAAATCGAATTAATTGATTAAATAAAAAGGAAAAATGGAGTTGTAGCCTATCAGAAGTTGACACGTGTTGCAACACTCTATTGTTGACACTCTCAAAACTGTCCCATCAATGACTAGTGAGAGTGTTGCCCTAATTAATGTAGCATTTATTGAAAGAAAAGGAAAAATAGATATTGCTTCTCTGACACGCTTTGTACTGTTTCGGCTTGCTTTATGCGTTTACACGTGTCAGTACTGTTACACTGATAAAATATATTATTATCAATAGTGGAGTGTTACGACGTATGTACAGACTTGCCACGCAAACCCAGATTTTTAAAAATATATCCAGAAAAGGTTTAACGCAATTATTCGCAATGTTCCATACCAAAGGAATCAGCGATGGAGATGATAAAAAAATATTTCTTGTGCCTAGCACAAGAAATTCATCAGGGTTTCAAGATTAATACAAGCTGATGGAGAACCCCATTTACATGTTTTAATTCAATTGGGGAAAAGGGTTCAATTTTACAATATTGAACAATCATCCGGGCTAGCAAGAATAATTAACGAACCATCAAAATCTGGCAGTAACTAAAAACCACTGTAAACTGATTCGCCCTTGAAGGGCCATTTGCAATCAAATAAATTGTATTTTATTTTTATTTTCCATTACATCATATATAAAATGCTACTTCATTATAATATTAAATATTTTATGCTTATAGCTAATACAACTATTAGTAGAATGACAACAAATACAATTGATATGATTCTCGTATACGAAACAATGCAACAATCCATTGGCAGCGTACCGAGTAAGCTATCGTATTCCGTAAGCCTCAGCTTTTACAATTTGAATATAGAACATTCAAATTTCAACTTGATTACAACCTTTATAAAGTGGTAAAAGTGATAACGTGTATTTTATACACGATTTTGTATTTCTTTATCTTGATTTTATTTTAGTTTCATGAGCATTTTCCTTATATTTGCTTTGTTTCCATTTGTAGTGCCACTTGCTTAATTGTTGAAAAGATGGCTTATTTTAGGCTTGAAAGCAAAGATTATTCAAGAGGGAAGTTAGAAGATGCAAGCTTGCGATGCCGGGAGGTGTTTAATGCATTATATTGAAGATTTTATCTTGCACGGGTTGTTGCACGGCCGTTCAACAGGCCGTGCAGAGTGTTCCAAGTAATGCAGATTTTTGCACAGGCTATTGCACGGTCGTGCAAAAATCTGCTGTGTATTAAAAGAGAAGGGCTCAAAACATATCATATTATCTAACCTCATAACCTAATATTCTCTCTTAACACATCTAACTTCATCTTCATCTAGCCTCTTCAAGAACACAATTAGGGTTAGTAGGAATTAGAGAGGAGACATTAATTACTTGTAATCTAACATTGATTATGAGTAACTAACTCCATATATTTGGCTCAAGGAAGCATCTCTTGTACTAAACCCATTCAATTTAAGTAAGATCTATTTTACTCTATCTTGAATTCTTGAGTTGTATTGTTTATGATTTTGCTTGGAGAATTATAAGTTGCTTCAATTTGCTCTTCTTGTAATATCAATTGCTAATTGTTTGTGCTAATCCGTAATTGTTAGTACATTCATTATAGTAGCACAAGTTTAGTGTACCTAAATTCTCAAGATTCAAGTGAAAATACCTAGGTTGAGCTTCTCATCCTTGGATTTGTCCTAGCCTCTCTTTGTTTAATTCCTTGACTTGGTTAAATTGATAGTGCTTCATTATTGGTTGCTAGTGTCAAGAGAGCTAATTTATGTGCTTCACTAAATTAGTGTTTATAATAGAAGAGAAATAAGTGATTGTGTGCTTCACCAATTATCTTGGTTAGGTAGAGTTGGATATATTTTGCTTGTTTGTTGGGTTGAAGTGCTTGATTTGCATTAATCCTTGGGTCAAATATCTCTATATCTCGCTTATTTACTCATTGTGTTGTTGTGTTGGTAAATTTGGATGATTGGCATTAACTTAGTTGTATATCTCTAGAAATTTATTTATTGTATGTAAGGTGTTTGATAGAACAGCTCAACCAAACTCAAAACCCCCCATTTTCCACACTTCTATATTGTAAGAAATAATCTACTCGAAATCAATATTGATAGTCCTTCCATTTGAACGAACTACGAAAAACACTACCTTCAAAAAGCGGGAAAACAGTTGACAACACCTTTAATTCGAATTTCAAACATTCGAATTAAATAATATTTACCATATATTTATATAGGCGGGAAAACATTAGTTTATAATTGGCGGGAGCGGCAAATTTTTGAGTATGTGCAGTTGCCGCCAAAATTCAAATTTAATTATGATAAATAAAATATTAATTTTATATACAATTCGGTTGATATTTATTTACTTAAACAATGTAGCTTTTTACCAATTAAAGTAGTAGTCAACAAATTTTCAGGGGTTAAACCGGGTGATAAATAAATATTAATTTTATTTACAATTCAGTAGATATTTATTTACTTAAACATTGTAGCTTTTTACCAATTACAGTAGCAGTCAACAAATTTTCGGGGGTTAAACCGGGTAACCAACCGATTCGATTTTTGAAATTCGATTAATCCTGTGAATTTATTTAAAATGATATGTTTAATTGTAAATTAGACTAATATATTAAATATTATTATAATATCCGATTAATACTCCGATTAATCCTTCCGATTAATCCCCGATTTCTCAATTAATCTTAAATCGGTACCTCAACCGATTTATACCGATTACCGATTTTTACAACCATAGATAAAACTCAAACCTAATAATATATGTCCTGAATTGAATAAATGAATAGTGGATTAGATTAGTAGACTAGACTAATGAATTAATAGATATATAATTTTTAAGTTGTCTAGATTCTAAACGGATTGGGTTGGATTAAAAAAATTGAAACATATACTCAACTTACTAAAATGAGGTTAAAATATTTTTAACTTAAACGATGTCTCGGTTTCAAATTAATTGATTGGGATCGATCGAAAATAGGGTCGAGTTGGTCGGTTTCGCCACCCCGTATTTTTTTTTTAATTTTTGACTTACAAATAATATCCTTATATTTTATGTTTCGCGTATATTATACCATTTCATTACCCAAATTGTAAAAATTTGATGGCATCTACAAAAGATAATAGTACAATAGTATCAGAGAGAATATCCACAAGTTTTTTTTTATGGATATTAGTTTGATATGTCCCAAATTAATAAGTCAATTATAAATATGTTCCTTTTTATTGAATAATTATAAATATGTTCCATGATTAAATTTAACTCACATATAATTTATATACATATAATTATACATATATTTATACTATATAAGACTAAAATATCCTTCCTCTTTCTCTACCACCCATCCACCCACCTCTCTCCTCCTCTTCATGACCCGCAGGCTGTGTTATTAAAATCGGACCGGACCGGCCGGTTCAACCGGTCCGACCGCTAACCGGTGGCTGGTCCGGTTCGGTTCACCCATAAAACCAGTCCTCCGGTTCTCCTGTTCAAAACCGGTAAGAACCGGCCAAAAACCGGACAAAACCGGTACCGAACCGGATCGGTGGCCGGTTTTTTGAAAAAAATTGGTTTATGAGGTCTGAAAAAAACCGGTACAATCTGAAAAAAACCGGTTTATGAGAAAAAAACCGGTTTATGAGAAAAAAACAGGTTTTTTATAAAATTTATTCATAATTTTCATATTGTATTATATATTTATATAATTATATATATATATATATTATATTAAATATATATAATTATATATATATATAATATTAAATATATATAATTATTTATTACATAATTATGACGTCACACCGGTTGAACCACTGGTCGAGCCGGTTGAACCAATCGAACCAGTAACCAGTAGGGGTTCCGGTTCGATGCCCGGTCCGGTTATGAGAACACAGCCCGCAGGGGCACATCCATTCAATCAGCAAACTTTTCATTTTATTTTGCGTGTTGCCCGACTTGAGTGTAAGATGTGACTAACATTCAAAATTCATACTACCATTTCTGGGTTGTGACCTTTAGCCTACATAAACCCAAGAAAAGCTATGTTATTTAGAAAAGATACAATATGTGACCCACATTTTTTGGACTATTTGGGCCATTCAATTTCCTACTAACAGTAGAGAATGATATTATCAAAACAAAGCTACGATCTTTAATGCTTTAAATATACTTTTTGGTGGAATAGAGAATTTCAACGGCTTCTTTTTAATGAAATCCCCGTACCCTTATCCAAAAAAAAAAAAAAAAAAACTCTACCTAGGTCATTCATTTTGGGTCTATAATTGTTCGATCCGAAAATCCATTACATCTTGCATCAAGGCAAGTTGAAATATATTTATTGGTTCAACAATGTGATTAACCATATATATTGTAGTTAGTACTCCCTCCGGTCCATTATATAAGGCATTTGACTTTTTTGTACGTAACTTTAGGTGCTTTGACTACATAGCTAAAATAATTATTTTTTAATTTTTCTTTTTTTGAATAAAAATATAATATTTTAATTTTTATTTAGAAAAAGAAATTTTAAAAAATAATAATTTTAACTATGTATTCAAAGCACCTAAAGTTACGTGCAGAAAAGTCAAATGCCTTATATAATGGACCGGAGGGAGTATTTATTATAATTTTCATTTAAGTAAAAGGACAAAAATGTCTTTTAAAAACATGTAGTTTTTTTTTATTGAAATATTAAAAATGTGTAGTTAGTTAGTTAATTATGGTTACAATAAAGAATAGGACATATTAGAAAAAATGGGATATTTTTATAATTATAAATAAATATGGGATACAATTATAATTGATCTTTTAAAATGGGACATATTAGAAAAAACCCCCTTTTTTATAGAAGTTTGGTACAGTTTTTGTTCAAATACTTTGGTGGAGGATATTTTTATGCGTAGCATATTGTTACGATTATTGAAATTGTGAAAAAATTAAAGTTCAAATAGGTAATTAGGTTATTTATATTTTAATACTTGGAATAACGCCGAAGGATGTAATAATACATGAAACATATCTTGTAACATACGTAAAACCTAAACATGAGGATACTACTCATAAGTTAAAAAGAAAGAACGATATCATTTGAAAAAGTCAAAACCAAAAAGTTACTATTAAAAATATTCCTTAATAAATTACATGAAAATTCTCACGAAAACAGTTCCTGGCATATGTTACAAATATGACTTGCGATAGGGAAAAAAATTGATTGATGCTAAACAGGGCTCTATGATCATCGTGTGCCTAGTTTTTCCTGGGAAGAACTTGGAAATTCAGTTCCATAAAACAAAGAAATAAAAAGATACTACATGGAACAAACTGAAGTAGGAGGGTAGGCCTAATTTTGATTGGCATCCCGGCAAAGCGTATTTAAATCTTTTATAACCTCTTTGATGATACCAATCATCGAACCACTCAATCTAACATAAACTGCTTGCCAAAACATCTTGATGAAACAATACAATGGCTTGAATTTAAAACAACTGTGGTCTGTGCAAATTGAGTTATCTATGAAAAAAATAAGAATTAACATTTCTTCAAAATACAAGATCTTCTGCACAGTAGAGAAATACTATAAAATTCAATCGGAGGCCTGTTTAGTGCGTGCTACCATCCAAACTTTGCTGTGAATACACTTGTACTTGGAACTGCTTCATCCACCTCGATGATTCACTTTTTGCAAGATGTTATCTAGGTTTGGATGGATTAGAATGAGGAAAAATAAAATTCCTTTGATTGCCTGTTGGTTGATGAAAACTTTACGACCGCGGAGCTAACCATTACAACTTACAAGGAAGGATGGCCATTTACAATCTCTAAACTTGGCCATCTAATTCTGGTTTTGACGGATATTCAAGACCCTGAAGGGCAGGCATCCTTCTTATATCTTCTTCTGAGTAAGTTGGGATGAACCAGTAATGTTTGTCCATTCCAAACACCTGAGAAACAATAACAAAAATCGTACTTAGAAGTATCCAACACAATTACAAAGCTATTAATCAATAGAATTAGGAAAATGGAACACCATAAAATGTGTGCTTCTCATATTTGTCCCATAGATTTCAAGAGGTTCAACATAGTGGCTTTGCTCATTTAAGATTAGAGACTTCTCCGGCTAGGTAACTTAATGATTTTGCACTATGATTTTGAACCCTGTTAAAACCAAACCAAACAGCATGTCCAACTTACAAGCAAGGTCTAGGGAGCGTAAGATGTACACATGACTTAAACCAACTCCTACAAGTAGAGAAGATATTTCCCTGAAAACTTTATACCTTGTACAAGTATCTAGTCATAGGTTTGATATATATACGGAAATCTATTCTTATCTATGCCCTAGAACAGTGTAGCAATCATTCCGAACAAATTAAATTGATGTTCAGATTGGTCATGCACTGTTAAAATGTTAAATCAATGCCAATATGAACATTGCTATGGCATAGTAAGAGAAGTTCACCTGTTCAAATTTTCTTTCGGCCGAGGTCGAATCGCCATTTTGGAGTGGTCTTCTTCTCGTATGCCTAAGCAAAAAACAAGTCATTTATAATTTAACAACTAAAATACCAGCTGCATATTTTCCAGTTCATTTATTTTATAATCCGTATGTTGGACACAATTCGAAACAGATAATCTGCATAGAATATTTCTTAAAGAAATGTGCAACCACGATGACCACACTCATCATTTAAGTTTAACAAGATATGAAAAAATATCTAATACCTAAATCGTTGTAGTATTACCAGCCACCAATGATATATGCATTATCAGGAACCCAAGAACACTCAACGCAAAAGCTAGATTTAGTACTGGATGCAATAAAATAATCATGTTAATATGTGAAAGAAGGGGCACTGACAAAAGAAAACTAAACAATGCCAGAGCTATGTAAGTCATCCAACACAGGTAGTGGAAGTGAATCTTACCAAATGCAAGGAAAGTAGTCGCAAGACTGCTTAGTGATCCAGGTATCTCTTCGTCACTAAAGAACATTATAAAAAGTGGTAGCAACACAAGGTCACAACTCACAAGAGTGGTCTCAAGAAAAGTGTAGAACTGTATAACAAACAAAAGAAATCCATTACCTTCACTGTTTGGCATATTTGTGAACAAGGGTTTGTAAATGTCTATGGTCATAGTAACGTGCAACAAAAAGAAATGAAGCTAATCTTAATGAATATGCAGGCGACACTCGAGTCCAGAGCATACAATGTAGGAAAATATGAAATGTTCTTATTCAACTAGGAAGTACGAACATTAAGTAAATTATCTGCCTCACCATTACTTAAGCCATTTTGTCACAACTCACGTACTTTAGGTAGAATCTCACGGAAACATTTAAACACAATGCAGTTAACAACAGAACACCATAAATTGCAGTGCATTAAAATCTCAGTACACAAATGCGTACAACATATCCATATAATCAATGCATGCTAGCTAGGTTTGTATATGTTTACCATGGTAGTAAATACATGGGTACAAAGTATACATTCAAATGGATACATGCACTTGGTGACTCAATATTCCAAATTTTCAGCGGTAAATTATCAACTGCAGTTGCGGTGGAGGAAGAAGTAGTTGTACATCCAAATATGAAAAATATTGGTAAAGAAAATCATAAAATGTGTAGCAACGATAAGGTTACAAGAGTAGTCTGAAGAAATCCAGAGAACTGTATAACATACAAAATAAATTGATTAGCTTCAATATTTGGCATATTTCTGAACAGGGATCTGTAAAAGCCTATTGTTATTAGCAAACGGGATATTGACTACAAAAGTTCATGATTGTGCAACAAACAAATAGATGAGTATCCAGCGGTTCTATGAGTGACCGTGACATGCAACAGAAATAAAGGAAGATAATCCTAATGAACATGGCAACACTAGATTACGACAGATTACAATATATTGCAGTGCAGTATTTGGGATTACAGTCCTCATCATCCTTTCATCCTTAATTAATCCAAATCCAATAATTTATATTGTTTGATATAACTTTTAGGTGAGATTTAATAGAGTTGATTTTATTGGTAAAATTTGAGAAAGCTGCCCAACACAATGAGCAAACCCATGCTTTATTCATATTGCCTATGGGATATGCTTGCATTAGCAGGTCAAATCCTGTGATACACCAGGCGATGAAGAAAACTAAAATAGGCAAATCAAAATCATCTTTCCAGAACACAAGGGAGGATACTATAGTGTAAAGCTCCATAAACTATGAAACTGAAAACGGCAAGCAAGCTTACAAACAAAACTATAATGGCAGCGGGGTGCTTTTTGCTGGCTGCATTTCCAGCAGTGTCCAACCCCCTAGTTTGTCAGTTCACCTGCCAACTGACTCAAGTCAGAAGACTCAGAACCAGCTAATAAGTCAGCTTCACCATTCTCATAATCTACATATGGCTTCCAATTCGGAGACACACCACCCATATCCATTAAAATCTCCAAAATAGCATCCACCAACTGAAACATCCGCCTTAATAATTCCAGCTACATGTTCATCAACTCCTGACATAAAACTTAGCATCAACTGTTTTCATTAAAACAGTTAGTATGTCACTGCGATTATAAACTATGTGCAAATTAATGATTTGTAATTTTGTATAACTGAGACCAGTGATTTGTTGTATTGTGAAGGTAATTTTAGTGTGTTTGTAGTGGAATACATATATTCAAACAAGCTTATTAATAGAAGTACAAGTGTAATTCACAACTATAGAAGGGTAAAAATATATTGATATTTATGATAAAAGTTCCAACTATCACAACTATCTAATTCAACAAAACAGCAACAGAGAATCCCTAATGCAAAAATTCTTAAAGTCAATGCACCAGAAATAGGCTTATTATGCATGTGGGAGAAGCTGAAAATAAAAAATGCACGATTCACCGAATATGGTGACAATGGATAAAAACATTCACCATAATCGATATCATATATAGATCCTTCAACAAATTTTATCAAATTCCTAATTATTTTACATTTATAGCCAGAAAATTGGACCCCGATCATCCGAAATAGAAGGAACAGCAATAGATGAATAAAACCTTGACATATTATATAGAATGTGCAGCAACTTAAACACGATCACAAAATAATTAGAGTACAAGATAATCCTATGAAATTAGCCCACGGATTTTGATTACAAAAAATTTAGAGGATAACATAAGCCTACGAAAATTTGCAAATTTTGCTAGAAGCATCCGATATATGGTGACTTGAACATGATCATCATCCTCCTCTATGTGCAAGTTACCCACATTCCGTTGGAATAGGTCACGAACCCCTGTCACGTACAACTATTTGGGAGTCACGCACCCTCACTCCTTTGGGATAGGCCACGCTTTCGAATAAACTCACTGGAACCATTGCTAATCCGTGGAATCCCCAATCCTCCCCCCATGTATTTTTAATCAAAAAACATTCAATTTTCTCCTCGCCTTTTTTGACAAATCCATATCCTACAATGTAGACCATGTGGTCGGGAAGATGGGGCAGTTTTGTTTTTTCATCTATTGGTCGGATTGGAGAAAGAGTATCACAAAATTTGTAATCTTTAAACTCGGGATAGCTTGAAAACAAAATTCCCACTGCCGGGTGTTTGTTTGTTACTACTGGGATCGCCGTTTTACTATCCAGAAGTCTAAAAAAATCGGTAAATACTCTCTTGGGGCTGGATGTTCTAATATCATGAAATTCTTTCAAGGAAAAGAAATTAGTATTTGTTAGAACAGGCTGCTGCTCGTATTTGTAACAATTCTTAAAATGTGTACCATAACACCTCAAAAATTGTGATATGTAAGGAATAGATGCTACGCACCCATTAGTTTCGTCGTCGTATGCAGGCCATATAGTTGAATTAACAACACGAGGAAAAGGATCAGCACTCATATTGAAACAAGTCGTCAAGAGTGGCAACCAATCTGTCATCTCCCTGTTTGAAATTTCGTCGGGTAGAGGTTTATTTTCAAGATAGGCCACATCTTTCAAACAATCAGCAAAACAGAGATTCCAGCACTGATTGTAGTAATCCTGAGTACGTAACGGGGAGGGAGGCAAAACAGCTTGCCAATCCTTGACCACATCCCAGGAAATAGGATAATCAGCATGCGTTCGCTTATTATCCATAATCACTGAGAGAGAGGGGGGAGAGAGAGAGAATTGAGAGAGAGAGAGAGAGAGAGAGAGAGAGAGTGTTTGAACTTTGAAGCTCTCGGCGATTAATTTGGGGAAGGAGATTATAGGGTTTTTCTGGATACTGTTAGCGTTATTTATGTGCAATTGTGCGTATGGGCTGGGAATGCTTTTGGGCCTCTGTATAGGATTGTGGGCTCTGTCATATTATCTCCTCTAATTTAAGGTCTAAACTGTACAAATAGGCCATTTTTTTTATAGAAACTTAGAAAGTATTAATTTCAATAACAAAAAAAATTAGTTTCTTGGTTTTTTGTATGTACTAATTTTTTTAAAAATTAACCTACTTTTGTGTCTTTTGGGCTCATGACATTAAGTGTAACAAATTTTCAACATAATATATTATTCGAGTTGTAGGCAAAAAATTAATTATATTACATGATATTATATGGACCAAACTGAATTAGGAGGGTAGGCATAATTTTGATTGGCATCCTGGCAAAGTGTTTTTAAATCTTTTACAACCTTTTTGATGATACCAATCATGGAACCATTCAATCTAACATAAACTGCTTGCCAAAACATCTTGATGAAACAATACAACGGCGAATTTAAAACTGTGGTCTGTGCGAAGAGAGTTATCTATGAAAAATATTACATTTGTACAAGCTGCCAACAAAAATTTACATTCTTCAAAATACAAGAACTTCTGCATGCCATATCTTACAGTAGTCGAACACAGTAGAGAAATACTACAAAAATCAATCGGAGGCCTGTTTAGTGCGCGTGCTACCATCCAAACTTTGCCGTGAATACACTGGTACATGAACTGCTTCATCCACCTTGATGATTCACTTGTTTGCAAGATGTCATCTAGGTTTGGATGGATTAGAACGAGGAAAAATAAAATTCCATTGATTGCATGTTGGTTGATGAAAACTTTACGGCCGCGGAACTAACCATAACAAATTACAAGGAAGGCTGGCCATTTACAATCTCTAAACTTGGCCATCTAATTCTGGTTTTGACGGATATTCAAGACCCTGAAGGGCGGGCATCCTTCTTATATCTTCTTCTGAGTAAGTTGGGATGAACCAGTAATGTTTGTCCATTCCAAACACCTGAAAAACAATAACAAAAATCGTACTTAGAAGTATCCAACACAATTACACTGATAACTTGACGAGAAAGCTATTAATCAATAGAACTAGGACAATGGAAAACCATAAAAATGTGTGATTCTCATATTTGTCCCATAGGTTCCAAGAGGTTCAACATAGTGGCTTTGCTCATTTAAGATTAGACACTTCTCCAGCTAGGTAACTTAATCATTTTGCAGTATGATTTTGAACCCTGTTAAAACCAAACCAAACAGCATGTCCTACTTACAAGCAAGGTCTAGGGAGCGTAAGATGTACACATGACTTAAACCAACTCCTACAAGTAGAGAAGATATTTCCCTGAAAACTTTATACCTTGTACAAGTATCTAGTCATAAGTTTGATATATATACGGAAATCTATTCTTATCTATGCCCTAGAACAGTGTAGCAATCACTTCGAACAAATTAAATTCATATTCACATCGGTCATGCACTGTTAATATGTTAAATCAATGCCAATATGAACATTGCTATGGGATAGTAAGAGAAGCTCACCTGTTCAAAATTTTTCTTTCGGCCGAGGTCGAATCGCCATTTTGGAGTGGTCTTCTTCTCGTATGCCTAAGCAAAAACCAAGTCATTCATAATTTAACAACTAAAAAGACCAGCTGCGTACTTTCCTTTCCAGTTCATTTATTTTATAATCCGTATGTTGGACACAATTCGAAACAGATAATCTGCATAGATAATTTTATAAAGAAATGTGCAACTACAACGACCACACTCATCATTTAAGTTTAATAAGAATTGAAAAAATAACCAATACCTCAATCGTTGTAGTATTACCAGCCACCAATGATATATGCATTATCAGGAATCCAAAGACACTCAACGCAAAAGCTAGATTTAGTACTGGATGCAAGAAAATAATCATGTTAATATGTGAAAGAAGGGGCACTGACGAAAGAAAACTAAACAATTCTACAGCAATGTAGGTCATCCAACACAGGTAGTGGTAGTAAATCTTACCAAATGCAAGGAAAGTGGTTGCAAGACTGCTTGGCGATCCAGGTATCTCTTCGTCACTAAAGAACATTATAAAATGTGGTAGCAACGATAAGGCCACAAGAGTGGTCTCAAGAAAAGTGTAGAACTGTATAACAAACAAAAGAAGTCCATTAGGTTCACTATTTGGCATAATTGTGAACAAGGGTTTGTAAAATGTCTATGGTCATAGTGGCGTGCAACAGAAAGAAATGAAGCTAGGAACATTAAGTATGCTAGCTAGGTCTGTATATAGGCAACACTCAAGTCCAGAGCATACAATGTAGGAAATTATGAAATGTACTTCTTCAAGTAGGAACATTAAGTAAATTATCTGCCTCTCCGTTACTTAAACCAATCTGTCTCACATACTTTAGCTAGAATCTCATGGAAACATTCAAACACAATGCAGTTTACAACAGAACACCATAAATTGCAGTACAGTAAAATCTCCCCATATGTTCTTAGGTACACAAATGCGTACGACATATCCATATAATCAATGTATGCTAGCTAGGTCTGTATATGTTTACCATGGTAGTAGATACATAGGTGCAAAATATACATTCGAATAAATACATGTACTTTGCGACTCAATATTCCAAATTTCCACACCTTGCATTGGGTCATATGAACATTGACCCCATCATGTCGTTCTTGTGCTATTAGATAGTTTCCATCATACTACTAAATAAAACTAGTAAAAAAAATATAAGAACACAAATCACAAACAACACGACTTGCGGACCAGGTGAAATCAAGATCTCAGCAAGCAAGTCCATAAGATCCCACAGCATAGGTGAACCTAGTGGCTTTGCTGAGTAATGAATAGTCAGGTTTCCTGCAACTGGAGGATTTCGGCTTACAGTGCTCATCATCCATTCATCCTTAATTATTCCAAATCCAACAATTTATTTTGTTATGATATAACTTCTAGGCTCTACCTGAAACTTATTACAGTTGATTTTATTGGTAAAAACTGAGAAAACTGTACAGCAGTACAGCACAATGAGCAAACCCCTGCACTAAACCCTGTGGTAGCATGGGAATACTACATCCATATTGCCTATGCTTGTCAATCCTTGTGATCTGGATCTTACTACCAAAAGCAATAAATCTCGCACTAAAGAAAACTCAAAATTTTGCAAGACAGACAAGCTGATATATTTACGGTGCAGCAAAGATTTTATTAATTACCAGTCAAAGCTCCATCAACTGCTTAGGAAAAAAAAAGCTCCATCAACTAAAAAAACACCGTTCTATTAAGATTTTTAGCACAACACTTACCATACTATGTTGATCTAGTCTATCTATCTGAATAGCAGATCCATCAAATATAAATTACTTTCCTATACAAATTTTAGACACCAAGTACAGCTAACTCAATTGACAGAGGAAGGGGGGGGGGGGGATGGACAAATTAACACCACAAAAGAGTTTAATTTTTTCACTACTAATGATGCACTGGACAACAATTACAAAAACCAAAAAAAACAGAATGTAATGTTTATACCAATTAATAAAGTACAAAGCAGTAGAGTACTCTCTTCATTAGTCCAATAATCGTTAAGGTTTTGGCACAACAATGAAAGAATGTATCTATGGCACTGAATTGATAGTCATTATAGTGTATTATAACTTTCCCTTTATTGAGTGTACTAAAGTCTAAAAACGAGAGCGACAAGGATAACTTTACTAAAGTATATCATCTAATACTTCTTCTATGGGCAACACTAATATAATTGCGAATGCAATAATTTTCAATCGACTATCAAAATGGAATTGAAGGGGTAGATAGAAACTGCACAAAAAATTTCAAGTTAACCTGTACATAATTCTACAAATTTCAAGAGTCGATGCAGACATAAGGACATGCAATGCCAATACCTATAAATACGACCCTAAAAAGTAAACATAATTCTGATATGGATGTATAAAAAGTATACCAGGAAAAGAAGGAAATACTTGTAGTTCAATGCCCCAACACAATTGACAACCCAAACACAATGGTGGTCCATTTTCAGTATACATCTCCCACCTGTTTAATAAAAAGAAGCAAATCAGCTTTCTTCAAGCACAAGGTAGGATACTATAGCTCCATAAACTATGAAATTACTAAAAGGAACAGCGCTTACAAACGGAACAATGATGACAGCGGGGTGGTTTTAGCTGGTTGCACTTCCGGCAGTATCGAACACCCAAGTTTGTCGGCTCACCTGCCAACTGACTGAATTCAGAACCAGCCAATAAGTCGGCCTCGCCATTCTCCTCGTCCACAACTGGCTTCCAATTCAGAGGCACACCACCCGGGTCCGTGAAAACAACGGAGAAATAACTCCATAGTAGCATCACCAACTGAAAAAGAAATGGCCTTAATAACTCTAGCTACATGTTTATCAACTCTAAACATCAATATATAGCAACTACTTATACTGCTAAGACTAACATAAGAACAAAAAGTTCTACCTTAATGCTATTTAGAAACAACATATATACATGTTCATTTAAATACAAATTAATTTAGTCTACGAACTGACTGAGACTCGTGATTTGCTGTGACCGATAATTGCAGCTGGTTTGTAGTGGAACATAACCATATATGTGCATATATTAAACACGGGTTTTTGATCAACTTAATTTAGCAAGTAAAAATGTCAGATAATACTGAATACTAATAACAAAAGTTCAAGCTACGCAACTATCCCATCCAATGAAAACAGCAGCAAAGCATCCAAACAAATTACACGATTAAAGTCATTGTGAGCTAAAATTAAGCTTAGTATGCCTGTAATAGAAGCTAAAAATAAAATTTCACAATTTACCATACCAAATACTAGGGTACCAATCAATCAAAATTTAGCACAACAACATAAAAAACCTACAAAATCAGTGAACATCAAGAATTTAAAAACTGCCCATAAATTCAACAAATTCAAAACCCCACAATTTATTTTCAACAAAACTCTAAAAAAGATCGAAACTTTACGAAACTTACCAGAACATGAAACAGAAGCAGAACAACAAGTGCAACAAGAGAATCAAGACCACCATCGATCAAAGCTGGGAAATAATTACACAAAACGACAGCGTAATAAGAAACACCCACAACTCCAAGAACTAACAAGATCATAATTGAGCCAAGACCCCTTAAAGCTGTACAAAATTTAAATACATTCCAAGCCATTACAGCTCCAGATCTGTGCATAATCTGCTACTAAATTGACCCAAGAACATAAAATTTTGATCTTTTTTACAAAATAAAAATACCCTTTTTGTTTTGAATTTAATTGTTCAAGATTGATCAAGAAAATGGGTGTTTTTTTTTGGTGGGTTTATGGGAATGTTGTTGTAAGAATTTAAGAATCCATGTTTAGTGTTAAGACTTGTTTCGATGAGATAGAGGACAACAATAGTGAAAATATATGACTTCTATATAAAAAAAAAATGTATGTACGGATAGAGATTAGATTTAAGATTAATGATAAACTTGTTGAGGATAGGGTTCCATGAACCGATCAAACCGATTAAATCGATCCAATTCGTCCCTACTTTTAGCCGACCCAACCTGATATTATTTAAACCGAACATTGAATGGGTTAAATATTAAAAAAATCGAATTAAATGGGTTGGGTTAGGGTTTTGATAATTTTAACTCAATCCAACCAGACATATATTATGCCGTAATGAGCCATACTACTAATTTACTACTTAACTTCAAGTTAAGATTTTTCTGATATATTATTACATGTTTCACACTAAAATTATTAATTAAAGATATTTAATACAACGATGCTCTACTTATGTGTAACGTAATTTAGTTTTGTAGCTTGTAGTACAATTTGCACATGTGGTGATCAATTGTATAATTGCATACTAGATTAAGTTGTACATGACTTTAATTCTTGGACTTTGAGTTGTTTTATCACTAATCAACAAATACAAATATGTATTGAACTAACTTCTACTTTATATTTAACCCGATCAAACCGAACCAACCCAACCCGACTTTAGTAAGATTTACGATGGATTTGAATTTTATAAACCCGAACTAATTCGGTTGGGTTACTAAATTACTTGTAACCCGCCCAACCCGACCCGCGGGCACCCCTAGTTGAGGATTAAAAATTAGTTGATGGGGCCTGGTGGTTTGGTTTATTTTGGTCTTTGTTTGAAAATCTTTGTAACCATGCTTAGAGCAACTCCAACGCTGATGATCCATTATGTAAAATTGACGTGGCATGTCCAATATAGAGAATCAAAATAGAAAAATTAACTCCAACGCACTTCATCCCTTCGGTAAAACTTTATTGTTCTGTATATGGATTTTCCATATCTACTAGTCTTTCCCATTCTCTAAAATCATAAAATCACTTTACACCTAAACTCCCGCTATTCTCAAACTCCCGCTCTCAACTTTCTTCCATTCCCGCTATTTCTTAAATCATGCCTGTGTAAGTAAAATTGCAGTGGCTCACACGTTAGGATCGGTTCCAGTAGTGACTTCAACAACTTGAGTGCTCATAATAGAAAGGCTCAAAAACAAGTAACTTCAAGTTACTTGTTTTGTCTCAAAAACAAGTAACTTGAAGTTACTTGTTTTTGCAATTCTCTGCAGATTCTGCACATTATGTAGCAGTTTTTGTAATTCTCAACAGATTTCTGCACATTTTTTGCAGCAGTTAGAATTTGAATAATGCTTTAAAACATGATTATACTTACAGTATTCTATTGCATTTGGTGAAAAACAAGTAACTTCAAGTACTTGTTTTGTACCAAAAACAAGTAACTTTACTTACCAAAAACAAGTAACTTGAAGTTACTTGTTCTGTTTTGTTCTTACCAAAAAACAAAAATAAGTAACTTCAAGTTACTTGTTTTGTTTTTACTTCAAGTAACATTTTTTGCATGACCTTCTTCTCTGTTGCGATTGATAACACAATTCAATGTAGAATTTGAATAATTATAAAATATTGATTTAAAATTATAGGTAACCAATATAGAGAATACCATTGGAACAAAATGCCTTTTTCATTCTTTAAAATTTAGAGAATGATTATAATACATTATTTTAGCTAATCATTATAAAGAACGTGGTTGGAGATGCTCTTATAAGTTATATGCCATGCTTCATTCTTTAAAATTTAGAGAATGATTATAATACATTATTTTAGCTAATCATTATAAAGAACGTGGTTGGAGATGCTCTTATAAGTTATATGCCATGCTTGTTTTATTGTTAGGATATGAAATCTAGATGGTCATATTTAATTAGGTTAATATATGACAATTTTTTTTTTTTGCCATAAAATGATTCGACTTTATTACTTTCTTAAGTCATTCGACAATACAGAAAATAAATCGGGATGGACATCTCCCATCCTCCAAGTACGATCAGCTACTGAACAATTTTGTTTCGCTAAGAAGTGAGCGATTTTGTTCGCAGACCGTTTCACAAACCTAAACTTTACGTTTTTGTTGCTTAAACTTGCTAAAAGCGTTCTACATTGCTTAACCACCCTTCCTAAGTACGAATAGCACATGAAAGAGCTACGGATAGCTTGTACAACTTGCAAGCAGTCAGATTCAACCACGACATTACTGAATTCGCTGCCTTTCACCCAGCTTAAGGCTTCACGAATGCCAATTGCCTCAGCCAACTCTGCACTGGGACATCCTCTCGAACACGATGATCTAGCTTCAATAAGTCCGCCTTCATGATCTCGAGAAACTAAAGCGTAACTATAGCAATGAGAATCCTCGAAAATGGCTGCATCAGAATTTACCTTAATACTGTTTTGCAATGGTAAGCACCAGCGTTCATCACCATCTTCAGGAGACATGTATCCCAGAAAACGGTCAAAGGTTCGATCTTGAACGCTTCTCCATTGATTAAGGACTGAGAGAGCTGATTGGACCACCCCGAAAGGTTCGATACTATGTTGATTCCATATGAGATCGTTTCTACTCTTCCATAACATCCACGAGATTGAAGCTATAACACATGCTTCCTCTGTACTCTTCTGTTGAAACACCAAATGTAACCACTCAGAAAATGAGTTGTATTCTCCTGAAACTTGAACATTGTTGTATATCTCCCAAATGGAAACTGCATGAGCACACTGCACTAGAATGTGCAACACTGATTCTGAGTACACATTGCATACTGGACAAGCATCGTCCATTAAAACTCTTCTACTTCTGAGCATATCCCTTGTAGGTAGACTATTTGTAGAAGCACGCCATAAAAAAATTCTTGATTTTGGGAGGTATCTTTAGATTCCAAAGCTTTTTCCAGAAACCAGAATTCGCACTTGTACTGTTACTGTTTTTCTCCTCCTGCACAAGTAAGTATGCACTTTTAACCGAATAGTTTCCAAGTTTTTCACGTCTCCAATACCATGAGTCTTCAACATTTTTGTTCATAGGCACTAGGGGTGAGCAAAATAAAACCGAAAAACCGAAATCGAGCCGAAAAACCGAAAAACCGCACCGAAAAAAACCGTAACCGACAAAAATCGAAAAAAACCGTAACCGAACCGAACCGACGGAACGGTTTGGTAACGGTTACGGTTTTATCCCAATAACCGAACCGAAAAACCGAACCGAAATATTATTTTAATAATTTATATTATTATATTATATACTTATATAAATATAGAATTTTATATAAGAAGTAAGACAAAAGCTAGTAGAACTTGAATTGCAAAAGTTTCCAATCTTATTTTTTACATTAATTATTACTAATAATCTATCAAAAAATAATTATGTACTTAAAAAGATTTAAAATGTCAAAAAATTTGATTTTATAGTTTTATATTTTAAAAATGAATTGATTGATCTTATGACCACTTTTAAGCTAAAACATGCGCCACCTTCGTAGGAATAGTTGGTTTAAGAAAATTAGAAACTTATAATTTTTACTAGCACGATATTAAGTATTAAAAATAAAAAACCGAAAAAAACCGAAACCGACAAACGGTTAACCGAACCAAAAAAAACCGTTTCGAGCGGTTCGGTTACGGTTAATAGGTAAAAACCGAACCGAACCGACATGTACGGTTTGGTAACGGTTTTCGGTAAAAACCGAGCCGAACCGACCCGTGCACACCCCTAATAGGCACAGATAAAATCACATTCGCTTCTCTGTCATCAAACAAGTCTAGAATTAAGTCAGTATCCCAGCTATTGCTCTCCATACTCATCAATGAGGAAACTTTTTGCCCCTGGAATGCTTCATTATTCGTTTGAACATAGGCATTTGAAACTGAAGGGAGCCATGGATCATCTTTGATGTTGATGGATTGACCATTTCCAACTCTGCAACCCACTCCTTTTCTGATAACTTCTTGAGACTCCATTACGCTTCTCCATATATAGCTTGGATTAGACCCCATTTTTGCATTTAGAAAAGAGCCTTGAGGATAATAGCGAGCTTTGTAGACTTTACTCACTAATTTATCTGGATACTTAAGCAACCGCCAGCCCTGCTTACCAAGAAGAGAAATATTGAAATCTCTCACAGCCCTAAAACCCATTCCACCGTCTGATTTCCTTTTGCACATCTTGTCCCAACTCTGCCAATGGATACCTCTGTCTTTTTTTGAATTAGTTTTCCACCAGTATTTGCACATCAGACGTTCGAGTTGTTGACATAACTCCAAGGGAAGCAAGAACACCCCCATTGTGTAATTAGGAAGGGCCTGAGCAACAGTTTTCAAAATAACTTCTTTTCCTCCTGGTGACAGCAATTTTTTGTCCCACCCTTGAATTCGATCTTGCAATCTCTCCTTCAAGAACCCAAAAATCGAAGATTTGTTTCTTCCAATTATGTTTGGAAGGCCCAGGTACGTACTCTGATCATTAGCTTCGGAAAATCTCAGATGTTGACACAGCTCTCTCTTCAAAGTATCCGGAGTATTATTGCTGAAAAAAACTGAAGATTTACCTTCATTTATCTGTTGACCAGAGGCTTTTTCAAACACTTTTAAGAGCTGTAGAACATTTCTAACACTATCACTGTTAGCTTTGCAGAAAATATAAGAATCGTCTGCAAAGAACATATGTGAAATGATAGGAGCATTTCTAGCAACCTTAATACCTCTTATCAACTTACGACATTCAAAGTCATTAATCAAAGCTGTTAAACCTTCTATGCAAATAAGGAACAAGTATGAAGATAAGGGATCACCTTGTCTAAGGCCCCTTTCTGGAGTGATTGAACCAAAATTCCTGCTTGCGTGAGATATACAATACCTCACTGAGTTCATACAGTTCATGAACAGCTTAGTCACTTCTTGATTAAATCCCAGCTTTAAGAGGATAGCTTCCATATATCTCCATTCCACACGATCATAGGCTTTAGACATGTCAAGTTTCAAGGCCATCCAGCAATCCTTTCCTTTAGTTTTCCGTTTCATATAATGCATAACTTCAAAAGCTACCATGATGTTGTCCGTAATTAAACGGCCAGGTATGAATGCACTTTGTGATTCGGAAATTATAGTATCAATGACTTCCTTCAAGCGGTTTGCTAACACTTTAGATATGATCTTGTAGACCACATTGCATAGAGAAATGGGACGAATATCAGTCATATGAACTGGGTTCGGTTTCTTCGGAATCAGAGCAATGTTTGTGTTTTTTAACTGATCATCAATGTTCCCTGTCTCAAAGAAGCGTTGAACAACTGCTACCACATCTGTTTTCACAATATTCCAACATTTCTGATAAAATCCCGGGCTCATCCCATCTGGGCCCGGAGATTTGTCTGGGTGCATGCTGAAAAGGGCCTTCTTGACCTCTCTTTCGTCGACCTCTGTTAACAACAAACTATTCTGCTCAGATGTTATTTTGGCACTTACACAATTAGTCACACCATTCCATTCCGTATCTGTAGCCCTGAAAAGATTAGTGAAATAATCCTCCATCACTTTCTCTATGCCAGAACCCCACTCCACTTTATTTCCATCTCCATCATGCAGCGAATTAATTAAATTGGCTTTTCTTCTATTCTTTGTAGCTGCATGGAAAAACTTGCTATTTTGATCGCCTTCACGCAACCACAATTGCTTTGACCTCTGACGCCAAAAGACTTCCTGTTGAGCATACGTTTCTGATAGCTTCTTTTTTTCCTCTTGAATTGTTCTCACTGCATGATCATCTCTTCTTCCTTTCAATTGTTGCAAAATTTTCTTACTTCTGTTTATTCTGCCTTTGAAGTTCCCAGTGATCTCCTTTCCCCAGGTTGATAAAACTTCTGCACACATAGATAACTTGTCGTAGAAAGATGTCAAATTGCTGCTCCAAACATCCTCGACGAGTTGGTAACACATGGGTTCCCTGAGCCAAGCGTTCTCAAAACGAAAAACTTCCTTGTTTATTACTGCTTTTCCAACTTCTGGTTCCAACATAATGGGGCAATGATCTGACGTTGACACTTCCAGGTTTATAAGTTTAGCTTCTTTAAACAAAGTCAAAAAGGTTGGAGTAACTAAAGCACGATCTAAACGAACTTCAACGTACTTGTCAGTGCCAATCCCTCTCTCCCAAGTGTACTTATAACCATCGAGATTCATGTCTATTAAATCACAGTCACTGACTACATCTTGAAACCCCTGCAACAAATAATGAGGATAAGGTCTACCTCCCTTCTTATCTTCTTGCGACAAAACATTATTCATGTCTCCAATTAGGCACCATGGTAATGAATTATAACTAGCCAAGTTTCTGATTAAACTCCATGTCTCTCTTCTTTTAGCTCGATCTGGCTCACCATAAACCCCAGTAAGTCTGTACTTATGCCCATCTTTTGTCGAAACCGAAACATCGATGTGGTTTTTATTGAAAGAACATAAATTTGCTTCCTCCTTATTACGCCATAATAAAGCAAGACCTCCACTATGACCATTAGCATCTACTGAGACCATCCCTTCAAACCCTAGCATTGTCTGCACTCTTTCAACAGTCTTTTTCTTACAAAGAGTCTCGCATAAAAAGATGTAATTGGGTTTCTTTTGGAGAGTAATCTCCTTAAGGAATTGTAAGGCCCACGGGGTCCCAAGCCCATGGCAATTCCAGCTGATAATACTCATTGAGATAGGCGAGCATCTCTCAAGATACTCGCCTCTGGTCCGTTTTTTTGGTTCTGCACATTAACTGGGCTTTCTTCAATGTTCATGTTCTCATCTCCGTCTCTGTCCAAAAGAATTTGATTCCCTAGGCCCATTTGATTGTTTTGGCCCAAATTTTCAATAGTACGACGTTTTTTAGATTCGATAATGATTGGATCTTCTTGTTGGTTTGTTAGCGAGATTATTGCCTCATTAACATACTCTTTCCTTATCTCTGTACTCCCGCTCTTTTGGCTTTTTTGAAAAACACTATCTCCAGAAATTTCTCCTTTTCCACCCGCTCCCCAATTTTGTGGAGGAAATTTAGGATCTTGACTACTGCTTCCGCTCTCATTCTTCGGCTGAAACTCCGAATTCCGGCTATCATCATCAAAGCCATTCCTAAGCCATTTTGCTCCTATAGGCTTGACCTGCTTCTTGAAAGGAGCTCTCATCCAGGGACCATATGGCTTTACAATTTCTGCTTCTGGTGTTGTAAACAAGCGACTACAGAATTTCTCAGAGTGACCTAACATGCCACAAATGAAACAAAACATTGGTACATTCTCGTACTTAAAAGATATCCAATACCAATCATCTGCAGTTTTCTTTATCTTCATTCTACGCTTGAGTGGCTTGGTGACATCAATAGAAACACGTATTCGAAAGTATTCCCTCCAAATTGGAGAAAAATTAGTAGAACATGAGGACACAAATTTTCCAATGCTGTTACCCACCTCAGTTAGAACTCTTTCCGACATGAAACCAATCTTAAGGTCGTAAATTTGCACCCATAAGTCCATAGTGTTCAAATCTACAATGCGAGGGTTTTCTCCTTCCTTCAAGCGACGCATTATCAGAGCTCTTCTATTAAAGGACCAGGGACAACCATCCATCACTCTTTTCACATCCACTTCATGATAGAACTGAAACAAGAACAGATTGTGTTCTAAATCTTTGATGTATACACCCATACCTGGTTTCCATAGTGCTGCTAATGTTTGTTGCATAGCAGGGAAATCTACATTACCATCTGACAGGAAACGTGCTACCACACACAACTTTGCCTCATAGCCTCTAAACACTTGCTCATTCCCCAACGATTCCTCGGATATTAATTCTAGCCCACCTTCATCTTCATCCTCCAAAAAGATATTGTTAATAGCGTTTACCAGATTGTTTGTAGTATCCATTTGACAAAGCTTACAAAAAAGCAGAACGAAATTGACAATAGACAATCACACCATGTCACATAGACAAGACTAAGTATTCATTCTACAGTCATGAGTCTATATTATGAACACGTTTTGCTGAATAATTATACATTAGTTGTCAGTGGCGGAACCAGGATAATATATGATAATTAAATTTGAAAAGGTTTGAAAGAATGCACGTGAAAAAAACACACTAGAGTAAATTTTTTGGTAAATTAATATTTGATAAAGAGAGTAGGGAGCCTGAGATATATCTCAGGTAAATTTCCTGAGATACTTAATTTATATATATAAAAATGGGGTGGGTATTTTAGTAAATTCAAAGATTTTTAATTAGCCCTGCGGGCCCAGCAAGATATAAAGGATAATTAGCATGTATCTTAGAAAAAGTTCCCTGAGATATATCTCAGAGTCCTTTTTCTCTTTGATAAATTAATAATCTTCTTCTGTTCTTGGACCAATTAATAAAATGAATTCTATTATTACAAACAAGCCATCTAATTTTTATATATAAAATGCAAATCACTTTAGGTAATTTTTTTATAATTAACTGTAGAAACATTTTTCTCAAATAATAATATAATAATTTTTTTTTAAAAACCTTACATAAATATATGGTCCCAATAATATTATAAATTAATAATTTTCTTATAATCATAAAATTATCTACTACATCATTGTAAAATACGATTATAATGTTGCCTATTTATCTTGAAAATTAAATCTACATAAAACTTATTCCTAAATCCAAAAATTTATGTGGTATTTTCATATTGCATCAAAAAAATGTTATGTGTTTTATTGCGTTGAGCGCTTCTAAATGTAACGGCACGTGTTGTATCGTCTTCTTGCGGTCTTTCTCTGAATGTGATTCCCAAATTACATGTCATTTTTACTTTTTAATGGTCAAATTGATCAACCTAACCTTTGATTAGAAATTAGAAATTATTCGATTATTATTATTAAAACCGAAAGTTACATTTTAAAATAGATTACATGTACTTTTTAATAAATTTTAATGATATATTTTTTTATTTTTCTTAATTATATATTCTCTCTGTCCCAACCAATTGTTTACACTTTCCTTTTTGGGACGTCCCAACCAATTCTTTACGTTTCCTAAAATAGTAAGTTTTAACAGTATTACACCCACTACTTCACTTATTTTAACAATACTTTACACTATTACACCCACTACTTCACTTATTTTAACAATTAAATCACTATTACACCCACTACTTTATTTATTTTAACAATAAAATTATTATTACATCCACTACTTCACTTATTTTAATCTTAATTCTTGGTCTCCGTGTTAAAAGCAAACGATAACAAATCGTTGGGACAGAGGGAGTAATACATATAAATTTCAGTCAAACTTTGATCAATTTGACCAGACAAAATGAAAAGGGACATGATGAAAAGGAACATGTATATTGGAACGTAGGGAGTAGCTATTCATATCTATTTTATGAGTAAAGTTCTATGGAGTACTATTTAATTGGAGTACTTGGAGTACACATACGTTCTGCATTTAAAATATTTTAAAATTTATTATTTTGCAAATTTTGTTATATGAATATCATAATTTCATTGATAATCTTGAAAATCATGTATGTTTTGCAATATGTTCATCTTGAAAATCCTTTATGTTTTGCAATCAGAACATATATGTCGAAATCCAAATGTGTTTCGCAGAACAATTCGTTTTGCAATAATTTCTTAGCAAAACATGCAATATTTTCAAGATTTTCAATGAAATAGTGATATTCATGTAATAAGTTTTGCAAAATAATAAAGTTTGCAAAAGTTTGAATGCAAAATGTATATGTACTCCAAGTACTCCAATTAAAAGAGTACTCCACAGAACTTTACTCTCTATTTTATTACTATGATATATCTAGATCATTAATTATTATATTAAGTTGATGAATGTTTTCTTCGGGAGTTGTTTTATGTTCATTTAAGATGCTTGAAATTTTTTATATCGAAATAATTTTGCAATGTTAAAATTAAAAATTATATGATTTATATTTAAATTCATTTGATCAAAATTTTACAAATAAATATTTTTATTTTAATACGCGTTTTTGAGATGATAGCATATAATTACGCATGTTTTTTCTGATTATTTAGGCTTATATGCTATAATTACGTATGTTAAGTACTTTGGTTTATACTCCCTCCGTCTCAAAAAACTCTTCCCATTTCAAAAAATACGTTTGCCAACACACACTTTTAATCGTTAATATGTTCAATTTCGTATTAATATTAAATATAAAAACTTCACTGTATTAAAGCACTCATAAATACGAATCCAACAAGATCACTCATGACTATATTTGGTCTTATAAATTATGCGTAAATTAGTAATTTATCTCATGTTATGAACAATGCTGACATTGTAAAGGGGAAAATTATTTTGTTACAGAGGGAGTACATTCTTTTGTTGGTGACTTAGGTATGAGTTTGGCTGATGAGATGTTCATATTGCAGTTTTTGCAGTTTTAACTTTTAAGATATTTGGTTAACTTAAAAAATGTTATTTATAATTTAAAGTGTAATTTTTAATTGAAAAATGATAATTTTAATTTCAAATTAGATGTATTGATTTCATTAATTTTACTTAAAATAAATTTATTTAAAATACTTGAGTAAAAAAATTAAAAATTTATATTTTTTAAACATAATATAAAAATATGAAATACAAATTGTTGATGAGTGGATTTTGTAACAACTTTTGAGAGTTTTACGGGTAGTTGTATAGGCTAGCGATCAACTGTCCTGTGAAAGGTTTGGGTTGTGTTTGTGGGGGTTGAGCTGTGCTCGAGGGTGTCTCCAATAATATCAAGTGCCTTTAGAGAAAATTAGAGAATTTAATGCGTCTTACCCCTGAGGTGCCTACGTACCCTTGTATATATAGGGATCAAGCTCACGTAGTTCTAACGTGATTCTGTCTCTTGCTAGAATAGCTGTATTCGGTCACCTAGTTCGTGTAGGACTCAGGTTCCTTTAGAGCCTTCCACGAACTAGTTGGCTAAGTAGAATAGAACTCGAGTTCGTACCCTACTATAATTCTCTCATTGATCAGAGATATTCTATGATCATCTGCGCCCTAGAATTATACTCAAATATCAATTCGTTTATCTGTTTTAGATGGCTTCTAGAACTTTCTGTTGGCAACTCATAGGAACCGGTACTCAGGAACCTATATCTCAGGAGCCTGTTTCTCAGGAACCTCCTTATTTCGGGACATATCACTTAGGGACCTCCCTTTAAGCATCAGTACCTGCACAAATAACAAACTGGTTAGACTGGATAGCTCTTCACATGCTCTCGTCATCTCTATGGCTGTTGTTATGCGATCTTGAACTCTTCTGCTAGGAGGAACCTGGTCTTCTAGTGCTCAGCTCAGCTTCCTGACCATTGGGAACCTCATGATACTCATACTTCCTTAGTCATTTCTTCTATCTGACCTTCACAACTCGTGCTGGATCTATCTTCTGGCTCGTATGGATCGAACCCTTATAGCTTAATGGGCCTAAATCTAGCCCATGGAGATTTTGGGCACAACAAGTACCCCCCGGTTTCTTGAAATCATGTAATGTGAAAGGAACCTATTCTAATTCTACGATCAAAGGTTCAATGCTAAACCATTCTAGTAATAATACATCGCTTTAACATTTTATATCCAAGCCTACATGAGCTAACTCGGCGTAGGAAACAGGACATAAAATATTTTCAGCTTAATATAATCTTGAGTAAGCTTTCTTTATGATAGTATTTTGTCCTAAACCCAATCATGTATGATGAGTTAGGAAATACTTTCATGTAATCTTATTTGATTTTATTTATATTAATAAAAGACTTGTTGTTTTTATTACGGGCTTTATCTATTTAAAGTGTTTAAATTAGAAGTTCCATAGTTTAGAGTAAAGCTTCTAGAATTATAATGAGATTATAATAATGAGATCTAGAAGATGATAACACTAAACTTAAATAGTTCCCGATCGTAGGATAACTAATTGGGAGTTAGTCAATCCGTAAAGATCGGTACATACTATGCTTGCTTCCTCGGAAGGATGTCTGTTCTCATAGACATTCGTGTGGTGACACTATAGCTAGTATGTAGGTGCTTATTGGAGAATAAGTTCACTGAACGTGACTTGATCAAATGAACGACTAATGGAGTTTACTCACGTGTTAATAGTTGTTCATAAGTTGATGGTGGTACAAGTGTCCTTAGACTTGAGACCGTTAAAGTAATCTTATATACAATGAACTATGTTTTGGTTTAGTTCTAAGTCCTCAAGGGACAATCATTAGTTCTATTCCGGGTATAGGAATTTGTATATGAAGATAGTTAACGATCGATAAAGAATCTACCCCTTTCAGTAAAAGAAAGTGAATATCCTATGATGTTCTTACTATGTTAGTTCAGGAATCTCTGGCCAGAGTAATTGAAGTTAGAAAGAGTTTCTAATTCAAATGAACTAGACATAATGTATAAGAAATTATATGATTAAATTAAATAGGCTTGACACGCGTTCCATGCCTTGTATTTAATCGGGATATTGTCGGGTAGAAGGAATTGATTGTACGGTAACCATTTGCTGAATAGGTTTTATATATTCTAAGCAATGAATTCATATTATCCGGATAGTCGCGATATATTCAAAAGTATCACTCACGATGTAGAATAAATATAAATTACTTATGTAATTATATTTAACGAATTAATTAGTAATTCGTATAAGTAATAATAAATAGTTTATTATTATTTATTTCTACTACCGGCTTAATATTGAACCTAAAGGGTCACACCATAAAAAGGTTAAATATTTATAGATGATGAGAATAATTAATAATGGCTATGAATTATTTATTTATATATTATAATATATATATAATATATATTATATAAACAAAATCAAGCCAACTGAAAAAACCAGTTCACTGCGCGCGACTGTAACCCGCGCGTGGGCCTCACGCGCTGACGGCTCACGCGCCGCGCGTGCCTGCCACGCGCCGGGTCGGGTCAAGTCCGGGTCGGGTCGGATCTCGGGTCGGGTCATGGGTCGGGTCGGATGCTGACGTCATCATGACGTCAGCATGACGTCATCCATGGGTAACGCGTCTGTTGAATGCGTTACAGGATTATATGTTATTTTTGACCTATAACGCATTCTGGTAATGCGTTACAGGGTCTGTAGATGACAGAAAGGGCCCTGATTCGTATTTTGAATTTTCCCGTTGATCCGTAACTCCGTTTGAGGCGTACAATATATCGTTGGATTCGTTTTTTCGAGACGGATCTAATGGAGTGGTCAAATAAATTTTAAAAATTAATTTTAAAATGGTTATAGCTTCCGGAAGTGTTTTAAAGCCCGTTTTAATTGTGTTAAAATGCTTTAAATACTAATATTGTTTCATATAAATGTTTAACAATGTTTAACATGATATAACATGTTTGCCTAAATATATGTGTGCATAGAAATGCCATGAGATGATATATTTAGTTTTATATATCGTATATAATTGCATGTTTGACTTTAGGTTTTAACGAAAACGTTTCGTAACCTAAATAATATAAAATCCCTCATTATTTAATATCAAGTAATAAAATGGCCAATGTCACAACGGGCTTGTGTCGGTCATAGCCTTCCAACATGGTAGAAAGTAATTCTTAGTTTTGAGCTTTGTCGTTTCGTGCTACAGCCGAGGGCTTCATTTTCAAAAATAGGAATTACTTGTCTATTACATGAGATGCGTATAATTAATTAGAATCCAATTGTCGTTACGTGCTACAGCCGTGGGCTATTGAGATCTTATTAATTTAACGAGATGTTGGGTCTCACTTGACTTAGAATATTGAATTTAGACGTGCTACAGCCGTGATTCAATGATTCAAGAGGCTAAATGGAATTAGGGAATAACATGAGATGTAATTGATAAAGAGTTATCTGCCTATGGAACATTACATAGCGTTTCGTGCTACAGCCGAGGTTATATAATGGAAAGTAGGATCCCTATTCTCACATGCATTGAGAATGCTTAAGTTATACATTTGAGGGTTGTATAATTTTAATAAAACTGTGGGAGCCACCTATGAATAAAGACCCGATTCATAAGGTGTTATAATAAAATTGGATATCTACTAATGTTGTTATGTATTCACGAATTTCAGATTTATAGATCATGTCTTCTACTCTATCACTCCGTAGCATACTTGATGCAAACAAATTGACTGGTCCCAATTATGCTGATTGGCTTCGAAACCTGAGAATCGTTCTCAGGGCTGAGAAGAAGGATTATGTGCTTGACTCGCCTTTACCTGTACCTCCTTCTGATGATGCACTTTTCCATGAACGAGAAGTGTATAATGACTGGTTAGATGCTGCTAATGTTGCTCAATGTATCATGCTAGCATCCATGACACCTGAGTTACAGAAGCAACATGAGAAAATGGATGCTCCTACCATTCTGATACATCTACAGGAGCTTTATGATGTACAAGGGAGAACCGCTCGATATGATATATCGAAAGAGCTATTCCAATGTAGAATGGCTGAAGGGTCGTCTGTGAATGACCATGTGCTTAAGATGATCAATCTGATTGAGCATCTAGGGCAGTTAGGTTTTGTCATGGATGGGGAGTTAAGCCAAGATTTAGTCTTGCAGTCACTCCCGAATTCGTTCTCGCAGTTCGTTATGAACTTTCACATGAACAAGCTGGATGTCAGCTTAGCTGAGCTCCACAACATGTTGAAAACTGCTGAGGCGAATTTTCCCTTCAAAAGGGTTCTGTTCTTATGATCGGTGCCAGTACCTCTACTAAGAGGAAGAGGAACTGGAAGCCGAAGAATAAGAAAAAGGGTGAGAATAAGCCTGTTCCACCAAAGGCTGACCCGAAAAGCAAAGGAGTTTGCTTCCACTGTAACAAGGTAGGACACTGGAAGAGGAACTGCAAGGTTTACCTTGCAGAGTTAAAGAATAAGAAGGGCAATGAGATTACCGCTTCTGATTCAGGTATGTTCATGATTGAACTAAATATGTCTTTAAGTCAGATTTCTACTTGGGTATTGGATACTGCTTGTGGGTCTCATATATGCAATTCGTTGCAGGGACTAAAGCAAAGTAGATCTCTGGGGGAAGATGAAGTGATTCTATTGATGGGCAATGGAGCAAGAGTTGCTGCTACAGCTGTAGGATCATTTCCTTTGCATATGCCTACGGGCAAAACTATTGTGTTAAATAAATGTTATTATGTACCATCAATTGTAAGAAATATTGTTTCTATTCCTGTACTTGATTCGGATGGTTTTACATTTATTGTTGAGAATAATAAATGTTTAATTGAGAGAAACAATATTATTTATGGATACGGTACATTACATAATGGTTTGTATATATGTGACTTAGAACATAATTTATTTCAAATTGAACAACCAAATAATAAAAGAAAAAGAGATAATAAAAATCCAACTTATTTATGGCACTGCAGACTAGGTCATATTAGTGAGAACAGACTTCGCACATTACATAAGGATAAGTTACTAGAACATTTTGATTTTGAATCATATCCTACATGCGAGTCTTGTCTCATGGGTAAAATGACTAAATCTCCATTTACTGGACATGGAGAGAGAGCTGAGGGGTTGTTAGACTTGGTACACACAGATGTGTGTGGACCAATGTCAACAAGTGCTAGAGGAGGATTTTCATACTTCATTACATTTACGGATGATCGATCCAGGTTAGGATATGTATATCTTATGAAATACAAATCCGAAGCTTTTGAAAAGTTCAAGGAATATAGAAATGAAGTAGAAAAACAAACCGCGCGTAGTATAAAAGTTCTTCGATCAGATCGAGGAGGTGAGTACTTAAGCGGAGAGTTTTTAGGTTATCTTAAAGAAAATGGTATAGTTTCTCAATGGACCCCTCCCTATACTCCACAATTAAATGGAGTATCTGAGAGAAGGAATCGTACTCTATTAGATATGGTGAGGTCCATGATGAGCTTTACTGATCTTCCAGTATCACTATGGGGTTATGCTTTAGAGACGTCAGCGTATTTACTGAACAAGGTGCCTTCTAAATCGGTTCTCACGACCCCACATGAGATGTGGAGTAGGAAGAAACCAGGTCTTAAACATGTTAAGGTTTGGGGGTGTCCAGCTTATGTCAAGAAAGTTGAACATGATAAGTTGGAACCTAGATCCGTGAAATGCAGTTTTGTGGGATATCCTAAAGAAGGTCATGGATATTATTTCTATGATCCTTCTGATCAAAGGATATTTGTTTCTAGACACGCACACTTCTTAGAGGAACAGTTCCTCCTTGATAGAAACAGTGGGAGAAATATTGAACTTGATGAAGTTCAAGAAACACAAAATGCAACGATCAGAGAAGAAGTACCTGTTCAGAAAGAACAACCTTCTGTAGAACAACCTTTACGTAGGTCAGAGAGAGTGTCCCGCCCAATCGAAAGATATTACGGGCTTGTCATTGAAAATGATGATGATTTGTCATTTGTTGATGATGAGGACCCTATGACTTATGAAGAGGCTATGAGTTGTAATGACTCAGAGAAATGGCAGGAAGCCATGAAATCCGAAATGGACTCGATGTATATAAACCAAGTGTGGACTTTGGTTGAGGCACCTGAAGGATTTAAACCCATTGGGTGCAAATGGGTATACAAACGGAAACGTGGAGCAGATGGCCAGGTGGAGACCTATAAGGCCAGGCTTGTGGCAAAAGGATTCAAACAAAGACAAGGGATTGACTTTGATGAAACCTTTTCGCCTGTAGCCTTGCTCAAATCCATTCGGATTTTGCTTGCGATTGCAGCCTACTATGATTACGAAATCTGGCAAATGGACGTAAAGACGGCCTTCCTCAATGGGAAACTTGATGAGGAAGTGTATATGACACAGCCAGAGGGGTTTGTTTCCAACGGAAACGAACATCTAATATGTAGACTACTACGAACCATATATGGTTTGAAGCAAGCTTCTCGTAAATGGAACATCCGTTTTGATGAGACAATCAAAGAGTTTGATTTTATCAAAAACTTAGATGAACCATGTGTTTACAAGAAGGTTAGTGGGAGCGCGGTAACATTTCTTGTATTGTATGTGGATGACATACTTATCATAGGAAATGATATACCGATGTTACAATCAGTCAAGGTCTGGCTATCAAAGAACTTCACTATGAAGGACTTGGGAGAGGCATCCTATATTTTAGGGATGAAGATCTATAGAGATAGATCTAATCGAACGATTGGCCTATCCCAAGGTACATACATCGATAAAGTGCTAAAACGGTTTAGCATGGAGAACTCGAAAAGAGGTCTCATTCCTATTAGTCATGGGATTACTCTTTCCGAGAAGATGTCTCCAAAGACATATGAGGAAAGGGTGCGCATGAGTAGGATTCCTTATGCCTCGGCAATAGGATCCATCATGTATGCGATGTTATGTACTAGAGCTGATGTTGCTCATTCACTTAGTGTGACGAGCAGATATCAGTCTAACCCAGGTGAAGAACACTGGAAAGCAGTGAAGAACATATTGAAGTACTTGAGAAGGACTAAAGATGTTTTTCTTGTTTTTGGTGGATCTGAATTGAAAATTGAGGGTTATACTGACTCTAGTTTTCAATCAGAAGGCGATGGTAGCAGATCCCAGTCAGGGTATGTATTTACTCTAAATGGGGGAGCGATTAGTTGGAAGAGTTCCAAACAGCCTACAACGGCTGACTCCACAGCGGAAGCGGAATATATAGCTGCATGTGAAGCTGCAAAGGAAGCTGTCTGGATGAGGAAATTTGTTTCTGATTTGGGAGTAGTTCCTAGCATTGAGGATCCTATAGTGTTGTATTGTGATAACAACGCTGCGATAGCTCAAGCTAAGGAACCAAGATCCCATAAGAATTCTAAACACGTGTTGCGGCGCTTTCATCTGATTCGAGAGATCATAGAAAGAGGGGATGTCAACATCGTAAGAATTGACACACATAACAACATAGCGGACCCATTTACTAAGGCATTGTCTCAGGCTCACTTTGATCGACATAGAGATAAGATGGGTATAAGATACCAGAGTGATTGGCTTTAGTACAAGTGGGAGTTTGATAGTATTTTGTCCTAAACCCAATCATGTATGATGAGTTAGGAAATACTTTCATGTAATCTTATTTGATTTTATTTATATTAATAAAAGACTTGTTGTTTTTATTACGGGCTTTATCTATTTAAAGTGTTTAAATTAGAAGTTCCATAGTTTAGAGTAAAGCTTCTAGAATTATAATGAGATTATAATAATGAGATCTAGAAGATGATAACACTAAACTTAAATAGTTCCCGATCGTAGGATAACTAATTGGGAGTTAGTCAATCCGTAAAGATCGGTACATACTATGCTTGCTTCCTCGGAAGGATGTCTGTTCTCATAGACATTCGTGTGGTGACACTATAGCTAGTATGTAGGTGCTTATTGGAGAATAAGTTCACTGAACGTGACTTGATCAAATGAACGACTAATGGAGTTTACTCACGTGTTAATAGTTATTCATAAGTTGATGGTGGTACAAGTGTCCTTAGACTTGAGACCGTTAAAGTAATCTTATATACAATGAACTATGTTTTGGTTTAGTTCTAAGTCCTCAAGGGACAATCATTAGTTCTATTCCGGGTATAGGAATTTGTATATGAAGATAGTTAACGATCGATAAAGAATCTACCCCTTTCAGTAAAAGAAAGTGAATATCCTATGATGTTCTTACTATGTTAGTTCAGGAATCTCTGGCCAGAGTAATTGAAGTTAGAAAGAGTTTCTAATTCAAATGAACTAGACATAATGTATAAGAAATTATATGATTAAATTAAATAGGCTTGACACGCGTTCCATGCCTTGTATTTAATCGGGATATTGTCGGGTAGAAGGAATTGATTGTACGGTAACCATTTGCTGAATAGGTTTTATATATTCTAAGCAATGAATTCATATTATCCGGATAGTCGCGATATATTCAAAAGTATCACTCACGATGTAGAATAAATATAAATTACTTATGTAATTATATTTAACGAATTAATTAGTAATTCGTATAAGTAATAATAAATAGTTTATTATTATTTATTTCTACTACCGGCTTAATATTGAACCTAAAGGGTCACACCATAAAAAGGTTAAATATTTATAGATGATGAGAATAATTAATAATGGCTATGAATTATTTATTTATTGAATAAATAATTAATTAGCAATTATTTATAATTTATTAAATGAGATTTAATAGATTATAAATAAATTAAGAAAAGTTCTTAATAATTATTAATTACAAAATTTAGTTTGAGAAATTAAATTTTATGAGAGAATTATTTTCAGAATGGGATTAATAATTAAAAATGTTTTAATTATTAAATGATTATTTAATTAGATAAAGTAAAGACTTTATTTCTTTAAATATCAAACAATCCAAGAGTTGGATACACACAACACAACAACATCAAACATTTCACAAAACATCCCAGGGGATTTTGAGAGCTTTTGAAGTTCATCAAAATCATTCCAAATCTTTTTAATAATTTTCTCAATTGTTCTTAATCTACTATATGATATTTGATCTTGGTGGATACCATTAGAGCACTCCACACTTGAGGGGTGATTGCTGGAAATCAAAGATACATTCATAACAATCCCAGGAAAGCTATCAAGGTATTTTTCTTGTGTTCATACAATTTTTAAATCTATATACATGATTAATTAGGTTTTTATGCAAGTAAATGTGATTTACACTTCCGCTACGGTCATAAATTCCTTCACTTTATACCAGGGAACCTGTTATCTCGTTATTTTCTTCTTCTTGCTTCAGCTCTCGAAATCAACTCGATGCTTGCATTTAGCTCCCCAGGGAATCTAACTTGTCACTCAACTCCACGTCTCTTTAAATTTAATAATTTAAGAGGGGATAATGGTTGGTAAGCAGGAGATAATTCAAAATTCAAATTCAAACTTATCACTTACCGAAGCTGCAGTTAATGCGTGAGTTCTCTAGGTTCACACGCCTCTCACGCGTGTACCTTTTCGTTTTACCACTCCAGTAATGCTCTGCCACGTGTATGGAGCGGTTTCATTTACCTTGACTATTTAATCACCATCTCACCCCCTCAGGTCCATTTTTACCTTTACCAAATTCTTGCAAAAACCCTTGGAGAGAGAAGAAGAAAACCGACGGTCCTCCGCTCAATTCAACTTATTCTTCGTCGTTCTCTTCGATTCAAGGTACGATTTCGATTCATTTCTTTCTGTCCTTGCGTATTCTCAACTTCGTTTCATACTATCAGTACTCTTGTGTCTTGCATGCCGATATTCTTCGTTTCTGGTCTTTGTATGTACGCGTTTGTATCTATTTTTCACATTCCATGCTTCTCATACGATTTGTTTACCACACCTTGTTTGTTTGGTCATCGATTTACAGTCTTTTAATCCTGGTTTCTCCGGGACTTAATATTGTTTATTCACATTCTGTACACACATGTTTTTGACTCATACTGTAGTCGATATGCGTCGCTTTAATGGTGCGTAGCTTCTGTGTAATTCGCTGACTACCCTGTATCTCATAGTTATGTCTGTCCAAGAACTTTAGAACCACAATTTCTCTTTTAGAAGACTCAAAACCTGACTTTTCTCCGTCTGTCTTTTGCAGATGTCCTCTGATTCTACACACTCTGACCACTTATCTTCAATTCACCCTTCTATCATGCCAATAGGGGAAAGAACTAGGTCTAGGGTTGTTATTCCAGACGTTGACGAACCTGGAAATATCCTCCTCAAACCTTCGACCTTACCCTTTACAAATCCTCCTGCTCCTACCTTTGTGGATTTGGGGGATGATTGGCCCTCTGACGAAGAGGAAGTGTCTAAGCCTGATCATAGCTTGATCCCAGATCCTGATTTTGATAACGAGGTGTCCGTTGAGAGAGAGTTGTATAAGCAAGAAATTGTACCTTTCTTTGAAAAAATGGATTCCCTTATGACCCTGACTAGGTTAGAGAAACTGTATGAGGAATGTCCTCGCCCAAACTGCTCCATTGTCATCCCTAAACCTGGTGAGAAAACTCACAAATTCGATACTAAAATACCTGATCGAGGTATTCCAAACGTTGTAACCTCTGCTGCCTTCTTCAAAGTTGGCGTATACTTCCCTCTACATCCATTCCTGAGAGAGGTTCTTGACTTCTATGGCCTGGCCCCTCTCCAATTGACACCTAACTCATATAGGTTAGCCATCAGTACCTACATTCTATACACCAGCTTGTTCACAACCCCACTATCTGCACATGAATTAGGTTACTTCTTCAGATTGAAGGACACTGGGAAGGGTTCCGGTTGTTTCTATCTGATTGCCTGGCCTAGTCATCAAGGCCAATGTATGAAAGGTATTAAGCAAAACTTTGACCAATGGCAAGAGCAGTTCCTTTACTGCTTTGATTGCCCCTCTATTCGCTTTGAATTCAATTGCCGCCCCTTAATTCCAAAACAGACTGTTCTTACTGGAGCTTGTTTAATGAGAGCTGAAGAGGCTTTGAAGCACTCTTCGGCCATAAGAGATTGCATGATTCTGTTGACCCCTGATAACTTATCTACCCTAGGTTTTATCCCCTCAACCTCTGGTACGAATTTCCTTGCTGTTATGCCCTCTTTTCTATTGTTATACATCTGCACTTTCACCTGCTTACTCTGTATATAAATCTCTAATGTTTTCTTGTATTTTCTTTTGGCAGATATGGCTCCCAAAGCCCCATCATTTATCAAAAGGTCCAAGAACGTGGATGAGATTTTCAAGACTGAAACTAAGGAGGTTCCGCTGAATGCAACTCCTATTAATCAAGTTCCTGGCACTCCTGCTTCCCAAAGTACTCATTCTGGTTCCTCAAAGAGGAGGTTTGCCCAGTCAACTCTCGACCTCTCAGTGGCTCCCCAGACTCGCTCGTCAAAGAAAAGCAAAGCAGTGAAAACCGACCCTGATCAATCCTCAAACCTGTTCAAAGACATGATTGACACCCATGTTCCTACAGAGACGATAGCTGCCTGGAGTAAAATGAGCTCTACTGAAGCCATGCACGCCATGAGGGTTGCTACTGCTCAATCTGCTTTCTTTGCCCTTAGATATTGCGACGAGTTTGCTGTAAAGACCCAATATGACCTCCAACTTCAAGGAGAGATTCGCAAACTCAAAACGGAGCTAGCTGCTAGTGAGGATAGGGCGAACATTGCCACTGCGGCTGTCAGAAAGGCAAAGACTATTGAAACTTCTTTAAGAAATGAGAAAATCGAACTTCAAGGTCAAGTCAAGGTCCTTAAGGACGAGAAACTGTCGATGCTGGAAAGAACCAATGAACTGGAAGCTCAGGTGGACGCCTTGAGTGCTGCTGCTAAGGTTGTGAAGTCATCCATGCTCGTCAAGGAGAAGGCCAGATATGACGAGGGCTATGATGAAGGTATTAATGATTACATATGCTCCACATGGGAGAAGATGCCCAATCTAGACTGGTCCCTCCTGGGTGAAGACGTGGTGGGAATGATCAAAGATTTCGAGAAGAAAGCTGCAGCCCCACAAGACTCTGTACCTCCCGTACCAACGGTTGAGAGGTCTCTTGGTTTCAACCTTGAGGCTGCAGAGGTTCCTGCCCCTGAAGCTGCTCGGTCTGTCCTTCCAACACCTCTTCCAGCTGTCGAAGAACTTGCCAAAGTACCTACCGCTTGAAGCTTTATAAATTTCATGAACTTTTGATAACTTTCCTTGAGGTCGCGGGCCCCTCATAGTGCCTCGCAAGATGTACTTTTTAATACTGGTTTCTTATGGCCTTCGTGCCTTAACTTTTATGTTGGTTTTCTCGGGTCGTCGTACCCATAACTGTGGCCTTTAATGATGAATGTTCCCCTTTACTACATCTCTTATTCTTACTTACATATCTGTGCATGCTAAGTTTTACTTGTGTCTTAGCCAAATACTACGCACTCTCCCTTAATAGTTCGTAAAATACTTCACCAGTAGGCTGTCTAAAGAATAACTCAGCTTCCATACTCATGTATTCAAGCTTACGCGGGCTAACCCATTGTAAGAAACAGAACACACGTATACTTCCACTTATTTTTCCTCAGGATAGATGCACCAAAATACAGCTTACTTGTAAATTGGGGACCTCTCTGTTTACACTGCGAAACCTGTGCTCGTCATCATAATCCACACTATTGCTTCCTTTAACAACTTCCTAACTTATTGCTGATGAATAATAGAATCAAATTCCTCACGAATAAGCTGCTAACGATCATTAACCCTGCAAAACAAACATAAAACAGAAGCTAGTTAACGTTAGTATAATTTTTTTCGTTCGATTCGGGTCAACTCTTGGAAAGGTTGCCTGCTTGGCTCCCAATCCTAATCTCTAGGTCCCAACATGCCTCGAGACATGTTGGTTCCTTTTTTTGTGCCTCGAGGCGATTCTAGGAACCTGTGCGTCGTTCTGGAAGTCCACACAGATTCCTCTTCTTCATGTGTCAGGCTAGACATCTTATGAAGGTAAATGCTAAGGATTTTATCCTTTCTTCCCATGTGCCAAAAGCGGTTCCACATGAGGGAACGCTTATTAGGCTTCTCTTTAAAAACAAGTGTGCCGGTCTAGGCTCCACACAGGTTCCTTTAGGTGCCTTTTGTCAGGACTTTAGGTACCTTTTGTCAGGACTTTAAAATCACGTGCTCAAGGAACTTGAGGCTTTTCAATTCATGCTCAGGAAGCTACCTGAGGCTTTCGGCTAAAATACTTTGCTCAGTCAGCTGAGGCTTTTTGATCAAATGTGCTCAGGAAGCTACCCGAGGCTTCTCTCAATGCATGCTCGGGAAGCTACCCAAGGCTTAATTCATGCTCAGGAAGCTACCTGAGGCTTTGGTTCAAGTCAGTCATTCTCAATTTGCATACTTTGTCGAAACACATTCATACTTTGCTCATACTTTCAATGCTACAGGAACCTGTAAGTCAAGGTGACCTGCAAATACAATACAATGCTACAGGAACCTGTTAGCCTAGGTAACCTGCAAATACAATACAAGTACTAAAGCAAGCACTTAAAAAGTTTCAAATTGGCATATGAAATATCAAATCATATCATGCACAATACTGTCTAAGTAGGAATACTACCCCCCCAGTTCTTTTGGGTAATTATTGTTACGTAAAAGAACTATTAAGGAGCTATAGCTGCAAAGAATGCACTCAAAATATCCAACGTAGAGCTATCTATCGCTCAATACTTTAAAAAGAAATCGTCTTGCAAGTAGGGAGGTTCACATCAAGTACCCCCCAAGTACATGCATAATCAAATACTGAAATCAAAATGCTGGTCAGCTATAACTAATAAGCTGCCTTTATTCTTGGGCTGAAAGAGCCTTACTTTTCCTAAGAAAAACACATAAAAGAGTTACTGATAATACTTCTTGAGATGTTCTGCATTCCAAGCTCTCGGAATGAGGTTCCCATCCATATCCATCAAGTGGTAGGTTCCTTCCCAAATTGCTGACTTTATCTGGTAAGGTCCCTCCCAATTCGCTCCAAAAGCCCCATGTGCCAGAACCCTAGTATTTGGCATGACTTTTCTCAGAACTAGGTCTCCAACTTTAAAAGGTCTTGCCTTCACCTTTTTGTTGTAATACCTTCGAACTCTCTGTTGATATGCTGCTAACTTCACTTGCGAATCTGCTCTCAACTCTTCGACCATGTCCAAATACAGTCTATGATTGACCTCATTATTCTCGGGGTCAAAATACTTTCTTCTCAGGGAACTTGTTCCAACTTCCACAGGTACCATAGCTTCACAACCATAAGCGAGAGTAAAGGGAGACTCACCAGTTGTAGTTCTAGGCGTGGTGTTATACGACCACAAGACTCCAGGAAGCTCCTCTGGCCAGCTTCCTTTCTTATCTTCAAGCCTTGTCTTCAAAGTATGCTTGATAATCTTGTTCACCGCTTCAGTCTGTCCATTACTCTGTGGATAGTACACTGCTGAAAATGCCTTCTGAATTCCAAACTGCTCACACAATCCTCTAAGCTCTCTACTATCAAACTGCTTCCCGTTGTCAGAAATCAGCTTCTGCGGAATGCCAAACCTGCATACAATGGCTCGAAACACGAACTCAGTCAATTTTGATGTTATAATCTTAGCAAGTGGTTCTGCTTCCGCCCACTTTGTGAAGTAATCAACTGCAACCACTGCATATTCCACTCCTCCTTTTCCTCTCGGGAGCTCTCCAATGAGGTCTATCCCCCAAACGGCGAATGGCCAAGGACTAACAATCTGTTTGATAGGTGCTACAGGACGATTATCAAAATTTGCAAACCTCTAACAATTACTGCATGCCTGTGCGAATTTGGTAGCATCTGCTTTGATGGTTGGCCAATAATATCCTTGTCGAAGGACCTTCATGGCTAAGGAATTACCCCCCGAGTGATTTCCACATACTCCTTCATGAATCTCCTCGAGGATGTACTTGCATTGTTCTCCAGCTACACACTTGAGCAAAGGTTGATTGAACCCTCGTCTATACAGAACTCCATCATAAATTACATACTTGGCTGCATGATACCTCAGCTTCCTGGCATCATCTTGACTGGGAGGTAGCTCCCCTTTATCCAGGTAACGATGAATTGGGGTCATCCAGGAATCTTCAACTGGAAACTCGATGTCCATCACTTCTTCTTTGAAAACACTAGGTTACTCCTGAATCTGAAGTGGGATTACCCCCAATAATGTGGATTCTCTCTGAGATCCTAGCTTGGCTAATGCATCTGCAATGGTATTTTTTTCCTCGAGGTATTTGATCTAGCTTCACCTCTTTGAACCTCGCGATCAACTCCTGGGAGTACCTCAAATACAAGTCTGTTCGTGGACCTCTCGCCTGAAAACCACCACGAATATGCCAAACTACTAACATCGAATCACTGAACACTCTGATATTCTCAACTTTCATCTCCAAGGCTAGCTTGAGACCTGCAATCAATGCCTCATACTCTGCATCATTGTTCGTGGCTCTAAAAGCAAAATGAATCGAGCTATAGAGTTGGTGTCCTTCTGCACTAACTAGCTCTATGCCTGCACCTGCTCCACTACTGTTAGCAGCTCCATCTACATACAGTGTCCACCAGGGTGCACATTTGTCATTCTCTGTCTGTTCTTCCACCACCTCTTTTGGCCCCTCCTGGCCAGTAACCTTCACATGAGGTGGAAACTCGATTAAGAAATCTGCTAGAGCCTGAGCTTTGATTGCTATCTTTGGCTTGTATTCTATGTCAAACTGTCTTAACTCCACAGCCCACTTTAACATTCTCCCAGAAGTTTCTGGCCTATGCATCACTTGCTTAAGTGGATATGAGGTTCTTACCTCAATCTTGTGAGCTTGGAAGTAAGGTCGCAGCTTCCGGGAAGCTAGAATCAATGCGAAAACCAGCTTCTCCATTCCTGTATACCTCGTTTCTACATCAAGTAACCTTTTACTAACATAGTAGACTAGGCTCTGCTGTCCATTCTCTTCTCGAACCAGAACTGCACTAATGGAATACTCTGATACGGCCAAGTAAAGTATCAATGTTTCTCCATCCACAGGTTTGTCTAACAGTGGGGGGCTCCCCAAATGCTCCTTTAACTTTCCAAACGCTATCTCACATTTTGCTATCCACTCGAACTTGCTTCCTTTCTTTATATCTTTAAAGAACTCCTGACACTTATCAGTGGACTTCGAGATGAATCTGTTCAAGGCTGCAACTCTCCCTGTAAGGGACTGAACCTCTCTCACAGTCCTTGGTGACCTCATATCAATCAATGCTTTTATCTTGGCTGGGTTGGCTTCGATACCTCTGTGATTCACCATGAAACCCAGAAACTTTCCTGATTCTACCCCGAACACACATTTCTGAGGGTTCAGCTTCATTCTGTACTTTCGCAAGATTCCAAACATTTCTTCTAAGTGCTTTACATGGTCAACATCTTCCTTGGATTTGACTAGCATATCATCCACATATACTTCCATAGTATGGCCAATTTGGTCTTTAAACATCATATTCACTAACCGTTGGTATGTGGCTCCAGCATGAATCAATCCAAATGGCATGCATACATAGCAATAAAGACCTCTATCCGTAATAAAAGAAGTATGCTCTTGGTCAGGTTCATACATAGGGATTTGATTGTAACCTGAATATGCATCCATGAAGTTGAGAAGGGCATGTCCAGCTGTTGCATCCACTAACTGATCAATCCGTGGCAGTGGGAAACTGTCCTTCGGGCATGCTTTGTTGAGATCTGTGAAGTCCATACAGGTTCTCCATTTCCCATTAGGTTTCTTTACCAAAACAGGGTTTGCCAACCATACAGGGTAGAAAGATTCTTTAACCAATCCTGCATCCAATAACCTGTCGACCTCTTCTTTCAACGCTTGAGCTCTTTCTCCACTAACTGGTCTTCGCTTCTGTCTCACTCCTTTCTTTTCTGGATCAATATTCAACTTATGACACATGACCCTTGGATCTATCCCTTCCATATCTGCGTGACACCATGCTAACACATCCAGGTTCTTGCCCAAAAAGGTAATAAGAGATTCCTTCAAGGCTGGGTCGAGTTGAGCTCCAATCTTTAACACTTTTGTACTATCTTTGTCACTTATCTTCACATCCAACGTTTCACCAGCTGGTCCAGCCTTGACCATGATTTCTGGCATTCGAGGATCTAAGTCTACCTCCATCTCTGTGGTCGAGTCCCCTAGAGGTTCCTGGTGTGTAGACGGTTCTTGAACTTCAGGCATGACATTCTTTCTTTTTGATGCTAGCTGACTGTCTTTACTAATTTCGTCATGTTTCAGTTTTCTAGATTTCTCTCCATCCAATCCTTCTGTCATACACACATCACCATCCTTATCCATAGGGGGTGCATTTTCTATCAGCAAGTAGGGGGTATCCGGTCCCCGAAAAACTGGAATCTCAGCATGAGGTTCCTCTTCTATAATCTCTTCAACTCTTATAGCTCTACAGGATGCTGGCACAAAACCTTCCAAGGGCGGACTATGCAGGTCGAGCGTTATTTTGTCTGGGTTCTTTCCTGGAAAATCATGAGGAACCTCGTCCATGGGTTCAGGCAATTTGGCAGCCTTAGCAGCATGTTGCAAAGCTTTGGTGTAGCACTCTCTAGACTCATACTGGTATCCTCGAATTACACCAATTCCATTTGGTGTTGGGAACTTCATAGTTAGGTGGTAAATGGAGGTTACCACCCTCATCTCTTTCAAGACGGGTCTTCCCAGAATAGCATTGTAGTTCATATTCTCCTCTATAACGATGAATTCTGCCAGCTGTGTAATGCAACATGGTTTGTTACATAGAGTTACTGGTAAACGAATATTTCCTTTGATAGGAACCTGATTATTAGTGAATCCGTACAAGGTATTCTTTGTTGGAGTTAAGTCTTTATCCAGAAAATGCATCTTCTTGAAAGCTGAGTAAGATAACAGGTTTATAGAGCTTCCATTATCAACTAGCACTCAATGAACCTCATAAGACCCGATTCCTGCCTCGACCACTAAAGCATCGGTATGGGGATGGTGCACCCAAGAAGCATCTTCTTCAGTGAAAGTAATATCTACATCCTCTCCTTCAAATAGCTTTGGAGACCTCTGTGACAGATTATAAACACTGGTCAAAGGACGTTCTTTAGCTTCACGGGTATATCTCTCCATGGCACTCCTGCTACTTCCTCCAATGTGGGGACCTCCTATAATTGTGCGTATGCACCCTGCCTTAGGTGGTCCTTCCATCACAACAGGTTCCTGTGTCTGTGCCTTCTGAGTCTTCTCATCTCTATACTTTTTGCCTTCTTGAGCCACCCATTCACTTAACTGCCCTTGTCTGATTAGAGTTTCAATTAGGTCCCTGAGGTGACGGCAGTCTGCAGTGTTATACCCATTGTTATCATGGAAGTCACAGTATGGACGCTCATTCTTATTCCCTGGAGGACCAGTTCTAAAAGGCTTCTTAAACCATGAGGACTTCTCATTCACCGCGTAAATGTGATCGATTGGAGCTACCAAAGGGGTGAAAGTTTCATAGACCGGTCTCTCATGTTTGTTGTTGTTATAGGAAGCTGGTGGCGGGACCTGACTCATGACAGGTCTAGTAGGATTCACAGCTTCAACTTCAGGCTTTACCTGGGATGTACGACTAACCACCTTCTTACTGTCACGACCATTGGGGCTTTTTGGTCTCGACCTCTTGCTTCCTGACCATCCACTTTGCTTTACGAAATCTGGATCCTTCTTTAACTCGGACAGGGATTCCTCCACAAGACGAAAAGGTTCTGCCTGGGCATAAAAATCTGCCAACGTCTCTGGTTCTTTTCCTTGAAGTGCTTTCCAAAAGTCTGAGCCTCCTTTGACTCCAGCAATTAAGAAATTCTTTATGGTTTCCTCAGATGCTTTCCTAACCTTCGGAACCTCCGCATTGAACCTCTTGAAGTATTCCGTCAATGTCTCACTAGGTCTTTGCTTGATGTTGGCTAAGGTATTGGTAGGTGGTGCGAATGCAACGGATGCTCTGAATTGAGTGACGAAGAGCTTCCCCATACTCACCCAAGAACCAATCGAATCGGCAGGTAACCTCTTGAACCATTGATGGGCTCCACCCCTGTAGAGTTGCAGCCAGTAACCTGCATCTGGTGGCTTTCTTCACTTGATAGACATCCATCTCTGTGTCAAAACGACTGAGATATTCAATGGGATCAGTAGTTCCATCGAACTTCAACTCATTCGAAGGCCTGTAAGACCTAGGCAGAGCCGACTTTCGAACCTTCTTGGTGAAAGGAGAAGCAGTTATAGGATTCACAGTAAGATTCTTTTCGTCCTTGAGCTGAGCCAAAATTTTCTTGATATCTTCTGCTGTCACCTCCCCAGCAGCTTTCGCCTTTGTCTTTTTGCTCATTCCTTCCTCCTCTTTCGACTCTGCAGTGCTTGATTCTTCAGTAACCTCGTCTGAATCTGTGTTTTCTTCTTCAATTATCTCAACAGATGGGTCTTTATCTTTCTTCTTTTTCTGTGAGGAACCTCCAGTCTTGGTCTTTTTCTTTCCCTTGGACCCTGTACGGCCCTTGCTAAAAGTTTTACTCTTCTCAGGATTCTCTAGTTCTTCATCACCATTATTCTGCTTCGGTTCTTCACCATCTTCTGGAACCTCCTCTCCATCCTCAGATTCTTCTTCCTCAAAGTTCAACTGTTTCGGAGTAACCTTCGACTTCTTGCCTTTCTTTGCCTTCTTTTTCTTCTTTTTGCTTGAAGCCTGCTACAAAGTCGACAATCGTTCTCCCACAGTCTTTAAGACTTCCATCATAGCTGCTTTGGTGACCTTCGGTGCTTTGGGAGGAGATTTGTTCCCATCGTGAATCTGTCGCTCAGAACGGGTTGCTTCGCTATCAGAGTTGCCTGACATCTTTTCCACTCTTAAGATATTAACTATCCCCTCCTTCTAGCGCCAATGTTGATGAGTGGATTTTGTAACAACTTTTGAGAGGTTTACGGGTAGTTGTATAGGCTAGCGATCAACTGTCATGTGAAAGGTTTGGGTTGTGTTTGTGGGGGTTGAGCTGTGCTCGAGGGTGTCTCCAATAATCTCAAGTGCCTTTAGAGAAAATTAGAGAACTTAATGCGTCTTACCCCTGAGGTGCCTACGTACCCTTGTATAGTTGTATATATAGGGATCAAGCTCACGTAGTTCTAACGTGATTCTGTCTCTTGCTAGAATAGCTGTATTCGGTCACCTAGTTCGTGTAGGACTCAGGTTCCTTTAGAACCTTCCACGAACTAGTTGGCTAAGTAGAATAGAACTCGAGTTCGTACCCTACTATAATTCTCTCATTGATCAGAGATATTCTAGTATCATCTGCGCCCTAGAATTATACTCAAATATCAATTCGTTTATCTGTTCTAGATGGCTTCTAGAACTTTCTGTTGGCAACTCGTAGGAACCTGGTACTCAGGAACCTATATCTCAGGAGCCTGTTTCTCAGGAACCTCCTTATTTCGGGACATATCACTTAGGGACCTCCCTTTAAGCATCAGTACCTGCACAAATAACAAACTGGTTAGACTGGATAGCTCTTCACATGCTCTCGTCATCTCTGTGGCTGTTTTTATGCGATCTTGAACTCTTCTGCTGGGAGGAACCTGGTCTTCTAGTGCTCAGCTCAGCTTCCTGACCATTGGGAACCTCATGATACTCATACTTCCTTAGTCATTTCTTCTATCTGACCTTCACAACTCGTACTGGATCTATCTTCTGGCTCGTATGGATCGAACCCTTATAGCTTAATGGGCCTAAATCTAGCCCATGGAGATTTTGGACACAACACAAATATATACAAAATATATAGTACGAGTTAAAATGTGACCCAACTATAAAAAATTGATAAGATAAAAAATAAATTTATCTGAAGGTACTTAAATTTTTTGAATTAAAATTAACTTTAAATTTTTAATTCAATTTTTTTTTTCATAAATGAAACGATTTCATTTAAAAGATAGAATTTATACAATCTGAAAGGAAATGAGATATTCTTTCATCCACAAGAGCTTATGTTTAACTAATACATGACTCGTAACCTAAATTACGACTAACATGAGAAAGAGATTTTTCCGGGAGTTTTGACAATAAAACCTCTATATTAGAGAAGAAGACTCCATAATAGGTAGGTCTCGTTAAAATTCTCGCAAGAACAAAATCCTATGGAAAAAAATTCAAGTGAAAAAAAAAGTGCCTCACTCAATACAACCATGCATCGATATATAAGGTTATAAGCAAAAAAATACCACATAAGGCTATAAGCAAAAAAATGCAAGGGACTTCTTGTACAAATATATACAAAAAATATAATACGAGTTAAAATGTGTCTAAACTATAGAAAACTGGATAAGAGAAAAAAAATAATTTATCTAAAGGTAATTAAATTTTTTGAATTAAAATTAACTTTAAATTTTTAATCAAAAAATTTAAGTGTACACTAAAATGCTCATTCACAAACGACACCGACTCACCTTTGGAGATTTTACAAATACTTGGCTTGGACTATTGTCACCGACTCACTGTTATTTGTGGCCTACTAATATTCATGGCCCTTTTATTGCTCAATCATCTGCTGTGTCCACAAGACCTCAACTAAAATGTCCATTAGCATTGGGCTTTCGATCCTGTAATCTAGACTTGTTTGTAATCTCCCTATTTCCAAAAATTGCATTTTTGTAAAAATATTACTCCCTCACCCCATTTAATTAATCTTTTTTAAAAAAATGCACATTAAAAATATTAAATAAGTATTTTGTACTTTTCCATCTAACTTTTCGAAATAATTAAATTTATAAATAAATAATTATTTATTTTAAAAAATTTCGAATGAGCCAGAATCAAATCGGAACAAAATCTCAAAATCTAAACTCTAACCTCTAACCACCTCCTTATCTCATGACGAACTTAGTTTAATAATTTATAATACAGTAATTTATACTATACTAGCTTATAGCCCGTGCGAAGCACGGGTTACTTTTAAATACTTTTAAAATTATATAATTAAATAAAATAGAGAAAATTATTACGAATTTATTAGTAATAATAATAGTTTAATAAATGATATGTATTGATTAGAATTAATAATATAAAATCTTAATGTAAATTTGTTGTTGATGGGTTTAACGGAATTCATTTGATTTGTTTTATATTATAAATAATTTAAAATTAAATAATTAGAGTGAAAACCAAAACTTAGGAGAAAACCAAAACTTTCAATGTTTCGGCTTTAATATAATAGTATAGATAGATATATCTATACTATCTATCTATACTATATTATTATAAGCAAACTAGAGAATTTTTGTAATTGGTAGTTTGGTTAACCAAACTATTCATAACCGTTGAATATATGACAATATTAAAGTTGTTATATTTAGAAGTTTAAGATTCGATTCCCTTTTAGTTTAAAAAATTACCTTTTGTAAACAACTAAAAACATAAATCGTACCTTATCTTTCGATCATTAATATTTCTATCTAATGAAAACATGTTACTTTCTATTTAATTAAAACACGTTACCTTTTATTTTAAACCTAATATTACAATCATTAATATATATATCCAAAAAATATTGCACCAAATCTTTTAACCATTAATAAACACCTAAAAACATGAATCATACCATATATTTCAATCATTAATATTTTTTTCTAATTAGAACACGTTATATTTTAATTTAAAATTAATCTTGCAATCATTAATATATATCCAAAAAAATCATACCATATCTTTCAGTTACTAATAAAATATATTAAAAATCATTATACATTGTTTATAATAAAAAAAACATAAGTATAATCATTAAACATGAATATATCAAATTACATTAAATTAAAATTAAAAAAAATATTGAAAATGATGTTTGTATAAAAATGTAATATATATAAATTTCATTAAAATTTATGACATATTAAAAGAAACTCGTGCATCGCACGAGTTACAAGCTAGCTATATTATAATAAGATAAAGGGGGTATAATTTGTAGTTTGGTTACCCCTTATTTTGGTTCCTCATTTTTGGTTATCCCCCATTCATAACCGTTAGATCTTCAACTCAAATAGATCACAACCGTTTGATATAACAATAATAAAAGTTGGATGTCTAAGGTTCGAATCCCGACAACAACATTTTAATATAAAATTAATACTACATTATGTTATATAGAAAGGTTGAAATTTCGATTTCCACCAACAGTATATTAATTTAAATTTAATATTAAAAATTATTTATATACAAAGGTCTAAAATTTGAATTCTTCCAACATATTAAAAATAATGTTTATAATATTATATATACTAAACTATAACTAAATTAAAGGTAACCCGTGCTTTGCACGGGCTATAAGCTAGTATATATATACTATAATAAGCAAAAAGGGGTATAATTTGTAGTTGGTTACCCCCTCTTTTTGGTTATCCCATTTTTTGGTTATCCCACAATAAAAAAAGAATTTAAAAAGAAAAAAAATAATAATAAAAGGAAATAGAAGAGTCGTGCACATACATCACGGTTTCCGAGACACGCGGGTTGAAGGCATGTTTAACGGAGTACACCTACACTACACCTCAGTCCACACTCCACACACAAGGCTGTGTTTGTTTAGTACTTTACCACTGTGTATTATTGTATTATTATTAGCTTATAGCCCGTGCAAATCACGAGTTACTTTTAATTTTTTATATTTGTTTATAGTGTACTATAATATTATAATATTAAATTCAATATGTTATTGTAAAAATTCGAACCTTTGTTGGCGAGAATCAATAATTTGTAGTTTGGTTACCCCCTTTTTTTGGTTATCTCTTCATTTTTTGTTATCCCTCATCCACAACCGTTAGATCATCAACTTAAATAGATCATGACCGTTAGATATAATAATAATAAAAGTCGTTATATACAAAAGTCAAAGGTTCGATTCCCGCCAACAACATATTAATTTATATTCAATACTAAAAATTATTATATACAAAGATGTAAGGTTTGAATTCTTCCAATAACATATTTAAATTAATATTTATAATATTATATTGCACTATAATTTTTTTTCAAAATCAATCAATATCTTTTTTATTTTATATATATAAAGGAGAACCCGCGAAAGCTCTAGAATCGCTCGATTCATATTTATCTATTTTTCTAGAGCTCCTCTATTTTAAATAATTAAAATCAAATTTCTTTCTTTAAGTCCTATTTTTTTAGAAAAGAAAGTCAAAACCTTTTTAAAGTTGTATAAAATAAACCATTATATACAAGGAAAGTCAAAACCTTTTTTAAGTTGTTTAAAATAGACCATTGTATATTTTTTTTTCTAATTTCTCTGCTTTAAATAAGTAAAATAAAAAATTCCTACTTTTCAGAAAAAACATTCGAAACCTACATATTCTAATTGTAATATAAATACTCAAAAATAACTTCAACTACTATCCCAATTACTATCCCAATATAACCCCAATTCTGTTTGTCTTCTACCAATTCTATTTGAAATCTGATAACATCTGACGGCGGTGCAAATTGAAAAACCAAATCAGAGAAGTAAAAGAACACCACCTCCCTCATCTATATATATCCATTCCTATGATCATCACGATGCAACATCATCAGATAATATCAGAAAGCATCACAGAGTATGTTTTAGCATTAATTTTCTCTCCCCTACCCTATTATCCCAATTGCTATATATAGTTATAATTTCTTTAACCCTAACAAATTCAGTTTCTGATTCTGAGTATTTTTGCAGGTTTAAATTCATTATTGTGGATCGTATATTTTATTCATCATGGATTATTGTTTTTTGGATGGCTTGAACAATGAGAAAGATACTTGGATGATAAAGGCTAGAGTTTGTCGAATGTGGCAATCGACAAACCCAAAGAAAAATAATGAGTTAATCAACACTGACATGATTTTACTGGATGAAAAGGTATGTATGAATATAGTTTTTTAAAAATCATAATAATCTATTGTTCCTGAAAGTTATATGATGTTAACAATTTTAATATATTCTGTCATGTTATTCTCATTACCAGGAAAATCTAATTCATGCTGTAATTCGCAAGCATCTTACTCCCCGCTTCGAACAAACATTAAGGGAAGGTGCTTTATACAGTATTCGAAATCTGAAAGTTGTTGAAAATACATGCATGTATAGACCATTAGACCATTATCATGCCGGTATAAGGTTCATTTTTTGGCTACAACTGCAATTCAAAATTTGGATGAAGATGTTGTTACAATTCCACTCCAAGGATTTCAATTTGTATGTCCAGAAACAATTGATTCACGTATCAATGACGCCACCATTCTCACAGATATTAAATTTCTATTTCAAAATCTCTCGCATTCTAACATATTTCAGTTCTAAATTCACTTTAAGTAATGATTTATATTTTGTTTTAATTTGTTTAATCATATTTCAGATGTTGTTGGATGTCTACGTGGTGATCGTGGTAGCATTGATGTTGTTGGTGGAGGCTGGACGAAAAGAGATCTCAAAATCTTGACAAACTAGTAAGTGCTATATTTCTCAAAAGTCTTAAATTTTGTTGAAGTACTATATTTATTTTGTTTGCTTATCTAACAATTTCTTTTATTTGATTATTAGTTCAAAGATGGTGGATCGTATGTTATAATTGTTACTTCAACAACAATCAAAAAATTTCAAGGTAATCCTTAATTTTTAATTACATATATATTATGGCTCTCTTTTTGTAGTATGAATATGCCACAACTAATTGTCATTACTAGGTTCCTTTATTGGATTATATACATATTGACATTAATAATTGCTTTATGAAGGGGAACTTTCTTTTGGAACCACAAGTGCCAGCAAAATTTACATAAATTTGGACACACCATTCGTCAAATCCTTGAGAGAAAGATTCGCCACCATATGTAATAATGTGGAATTTACTCAAAGCTCCCTTATCAAAAAAAGACTACCTGAAGAAGAGATGTTCATTCATAGAATGAGTATAAAAGAATTGGTCGATACTAAATTGGATTCCAACCTTGAGGTAATTTTTAAACCAATCGCCTTAACTCTATTTAATGCGTTATTTTTTCCTATCATATTTTGCATTGTAGCTAAAATTTTGAATAACTTTTATGTTGTAATATAGGAATATATTGCTACTGTAAGGGCACGCATTGCTGGAATAGACAACACTTTTGGGTGGAATTACATAAGTTGCAAAGTATGCTTAAAAAAGGTCATAACTACAGATGGGACTTACAGATGTAATTCTTGCCAGAAAACAATCGACTATCCTCTTGTGATGTAAGTTAAACATCTATGTATAGCCAATGCTAAATTCTAACCCTATATCCGCTATAGTGTATCTAATTTTTACGTTTTGTTTTGTAGGTTTAAAATACATGTAAAAGTGAAAGATGAAAGTGGAGAAACCACTTTTGTGCTATTCAACGTAGTAGCTGAACGATTACTAGACATGTCAGCAAAGAAGTTATTTAATAAACTATCATCAAATGAAAGCGCCGTTCCTGAATAGATTAAAACTCTCATGGGAAAAGATTTAGTCTTCAAGTTAAGATTGAATTCCTATAATCTGAAAGAAGGTTATTCTAACTTTAATGTATCTGAAGTTTTTGAGCCCAGTGAAAAATTGGAGAAAGAGTACAAGGCCAAGATTTTCCCAAAGGTAGAATCTACTAACACAAGTTACCTTAAAATTTTATTAACTCCACTTTTTAGATACTTCTGTTTACCATAGATGTGTATTGATTATTGACTTTTCTGTAGAATGACAATTTAGAAGAGTTGCCTGAACAGAAACTTGCCAACGTCCATGACTGTAACATGAAAAAGAGGAAAGCGTGGATTGTGGATGACGACGATGAGAATGAACCTGCTCAGAAAAAAACAACCATGGAAGGTCAATATCAAAATTAAACTATTCATGGAAGTTATCATTGTTAAACACCTATTTGGTGTGGTATATGCTATCTATTTTACGCACTGTAATTCCAACAATTTAGTTTACTCAGGCACAAATTTATTTGGATTTAGACCTTTTCATATCAAACAACGGATTATGCTATCGAATTCATTATTGTTATTTGGTTTCCTTATAATGCTTTTGTGATGGTTGCAAATTTATTTCACATAGTTTTCTATGGTTTTAAATTTTTGTAAATTAGTTCTGGATGAATATCTTAATTTTTATCTTTTTTCCCACACATAAGGCTTTATATGTGTCCTTAAACCATTGCTAGAAGTGTTTTATTTGCGTACAACATACTCTCTCAAAATCACCATTAGGTAGAACATAATGAATATGTATGGTCTACTTTTGATCCTAAATTACTTTTGATCCTTTTACTTCTCTTGGCATACAAATCATAATCCTCTGAGAATGTACATACTCTAGATTACCAAGTACAGACTCTTTCATATTAATTTTATAAGAGGTTTGTAGCTTTAAAGTTTCCCTGAGAAGTACAACCTCTACATTGCTTAGTCCTATTTGTCATGTATCAGCCAGGGAGGGGGTAATGCTACTAGCACCAAGAGTAATTTTAAGTAATTTTAATAGTTTGCTTTTCACAATGGGGATGGTACATACTGAACATGTATGATTTGGTTTTGATCATCCTATTTGTATTGCCATACAACTTGACTATTTTTATTGCCATATAAATTGATGGAAACCTGCATATTAAGTCATCTTCTTAAGCTCTTATTGGTTTAGGTGAGCAGATGACTACATCAGCCAAGGATCAGCTTATCAGTTAGGACCCAGGACATAACATTACAAAATAATATTACTTTTAATATAGAGTCTGGAGTATAGAGTCTGGAGCAAGTACAGACTCTTTAATATTACTTTTATTTGAAATTGTGGGTTTAATGCTTCATCTGAGAAGAACAGACTGTGGATTGTTTTGAACAATGTTGCGGTACACTATCACATACACATCATTCATATAATACGATTGCACATGTCATGTACTGATGTACCTATATTTGTGTGCGTTACTTTATTAATTGTATATTGCCAAATAAAGAAAAAATGAAAAGTATGTACAATATTCATGTTGCTTCCTGCTAACATATCGAGAATAATGTCTGTAATTGACATGTTTTTTTATTGCACACAAATAATATCGACTATCCATTTTGCAATTTTTATTTACTTTTATTTGTATGTTAACGCTTTTCCAGATTCATTCTAATTTCTAATGGAGATTGCATGTCAGATTGTCAGGAATGTTTACCTTCTGTTAAATAGTTATGCTAATTCCAAAATAGATGAGCACTTGGTAGTTGGTAATTGGTACTCAGAGACCATTATTATATTTACTAATTTGGAATACTATAAAATTCTGAGCTTTATGTTAGAAAATGGAAAGTTTGAGACATATTTATGATATGTTCTTGATGAAATTTCCGGAAACTAATAAGTGGAGGTTGTTCCTTGTAATGAGGACTTAAACTTTCATGTTTGGATCTAAGACATTTTCTTAGTGGAATCCATAAATAAATTGAGTTGAAGTTGCTTGCTTGAAATGGGTTATGTGGGTTAGTTAGTTGAAATAACTTGAGTCCCACATAGAATTGGTAATGAAAGGTTGGTGGCTTTATATAGCTCCATGTGCAAGTGTAGTGCACAACTACTAAGGCATGTGGGTGTGCATGGATGTAGAGTGGGCCTCGCGCACACACACACACACACGCGCGCCGCCGCCGCCCGCCTCGCCACGCCACGACACGACTCGGGTCGGGTCGGGTCGAAGGGCGAATGTCTCGGCGTCTCGCGTACGCGAGGCGACCTGGGCGAGGAATTTTATTACCTGGAATATTGATTTATTTTAACAGGAAATCAGATTTATTTGTTACTACAGTTGGTTCAGTACTTCGTTTATTGAGCTGATCAGACATCAAATCCTGATGGACAGACTCTGAACATAACCCAATACTGATGGGCATCGGATCCTGACGGACTAAAATCCTGATGGGTCAGATACTGATGATGACCAATCCTGATGGATCTCAGATCCTGACGATGGCTAAATCCTGATGTAGCTGTAACTGAAAAATAAATAATGATGCAGTTAATGAAATTAAATCAGAATATTTACTTTCCTTTTATTGCATAACTCTTACGTTTTATTTTTGGGTATTATATATATCGAAGATATAACGTTAAGAATTGATACGTTAAGGAAAAACCTTGGTTCGTACTTCTTCTTTATTCTCTCTCGACACAAACAGTTGATTTATAGGCGAACTGAGGTGCTGGTCGTCGTTGATCTCTGGTGTATCTGTGAACACATTTATCAGAGCTGTTTTATCCTGGAAGTGTTATTGCAGCAACCCAACACAGCGTAAGTGGGGCAATAATCTCTTCAAGAACAGCCAAGTCTTCTCGTAGGGCTTGGTGACTCAGCTGTTCTTCTCTCTCTGATCAGTATTGCTAATAGCTTCTGTGAGAGATAAGTGTTTCGTACTTTTCTTGTTAATTACAGTTACTGATTATATTCTTGTTTTGCCTTCGTGATTTGTTTTGTTAATTGGTTTTATGCCTGTTCTTGTTTAATATATATCACTGCCTCATTGTTGTGTTTAGTGTAAAATTTACCCAACAATCTTGAAGAGATTATTTGTGTTATATATTGTTAATTAACAAGATGGTTAACGAAACTGAAACTCCTGTTGTTGAGACTGGCTCTGGGTCTACTGTTACTGTACCCACCATTGATTGGACTACGTACCGTTTCCCACAGCCTATTGATATGTCAGGCATGCCTGATAAATTCGGTGGGGGTGTTGGTTTTTTTCGTTGGCAGAAAAAGATGAAACTGTGGTTAACGGTAAAGGGTCTATGGTCGGTGGTGCAGTATGAGAAACCAATTGTGGTTAAGGAGAAAGCTGAAACTGTTAAGGCTTATACCATGTGGGAGGAAAAGGATGGGGTGGCTAGGGCTGCAATTCTGGCAGCTTTGGCGAACACTCTATTCGATGTTTATTCATCTGACTCTTACACTGCTAAGCTCTTATGGGAGAAGCTTGACCAGACACATAATACTGACTCGCAAGGGTTGGAAAAGTATTCTGTGGCTAGGTTCCTTGATTTCAAACTGGTGGATACTAAATCCATGACTGAGCAGGTGCATGAGTTTGAGATGTTGGTACATGCTTTGAAGGAGTCTGGTATGGACTTACCTGAAAAGTTTCAGGTTATGTATGTGATTGAAAAGCTCCCTAAGTCTTGGGAAGAGTTTGCACTCTCCCTGAAAAGACAGAAAGGAGAGATCACCTGGACAAACCTGATGTTGGACATCTCTGTGCAGGAGCAACACAAGTCCAAGCAAGGACATGTGATGCCTACTGAACATGCTGGGAGTTCGAAGGTGAATGTAGTGACTGTTGGACAGAAAAGAAAGTCTGTCACTAAGAAGGAAAACACTAAGTCTAAGGACAAGAACAAGGCTAAGAAACCAAAGGCAAACAAACCATGTTGGTCTTGTGGACAGGTTGGTCATTGGAGCAAGGACTGTCCTGTAAAGAAAACTAAGAAACCTGTTGTGGGAGCACAAGCTAACACTGTGCTTGGTACCACTGGTGGGTCAATGGTTAACATGGTTGTTGGTGAAGCTATTGCTTCTGAAACTGACAACGGGTATGTGACTTACAACCCTGTACTTCTTTCCACTTATTCGTCTCATGAATGGTTGATTGATACTGGAGCTAATGTACATATTTGTACTGATATTACTCTGTTTGTATCTTATCAACAGACTCATGGAATGACTGTGACGATGGGGAATGCTAGTGCAGCTCAAGTACTTGGAATAGGAAACGTGGACCTGAAGTTCGCTTCTGGGCGTGTTCTATCCCTCACTAGAGTGCATCATGTTCCTGATATTCGTAGAAATATAATAAGTGGAAGTTGTTTAGTTAAAAATGGTTTTGAAGTTTCTTTGAAATGTAATAAAGTAGTTATTACAAATACTGGTGTATTCTTTGGCAAAGGTTACTTGTCAGATGGATTATTTTTAATAAATGTCGAGCCTGTTTTGGGCAGTTTTATTAATAATAATGTTGCTCCTTCTGTTAATTGTGTTGAATCATCTGATTTGTGGCACGCACGTCTTGGTCACTTGAATTTTGGTGCTCTAAAGAATATGATGAACTTAGAGTTGATTCCAAAACATGCCATTGATAAGAAATCTAAATGTCATAATGTGGTTAGGGATTCGAATGTGTTAGATTTAGTGCACACTGACATATGTGAATTTGGTGGTGTTTTGACCAAGGAACATAATAGATATTTCATTACCTTTATAGATGATTGTAGTAGATATTGTTATGTTTATTTGCTTAAACATAAAGATGAAGCACTAGATAAATTCATTATGTTCAAAACTGAAGCTGAAACACAAACTGGTAAAGTACTTAAACGTTTGAGATCAGATAGAGGTGGTGAGTATACGAGTAACTCGTTTAATGAATTTTGCAAGAGCAATGGTATAGTTCATGAGGTAACTCCACCATACACACCTGAGTCTAATGGGGTGGCAGAACGAAAGAACAGAACCTTCAAGGATATGATCAATAGTATGTTGATTAATTCTGGGTTGCCTAAGTACATGTGGGGAGAAGCTCTGAATACGGCTTGCCATATTCTGAATAGAGTTCCTCTGAAACATATGGACAAGACACCTTATGAATTATGGACAGAGAAAAGAACTAGTTTAAAATATCTTCGTGTGTGGGGGTGCCTTGCGAAGGTATTTGTCCCTGAACACAAGAGAAAGAAACTAGGGCCTAAAACTGTTGATTGCATCTTTCTGGGCTATAGGGAAACCACTACAGCTATGAGATTTTTAGTATTAAAATCTGACATAGATGGCATAGTGGCTAATTCTATAGTTGAATTTTGTGATGCAACATTCTTTGAGGATGTGTTCCCTATGAAGACTGGTATACCTCAGGGCATTCCTGATGATGATCCCACTCACACATCGAGGTCCATTCCTGATCATGTGGAAATGATGACAAATGTGGGGGCAAATCCTGGTAGTAGCTCTACTCCTGATGAAGTAGAGGAACCTAGAAGGAGTAAGCGTGCTAAGGTAGTCAAGGATTTTGGAAGTGACTTTATCACTTACAATATCGAGGATGAACCTTTAACTTTTCGACAGGCCATGGATTCTTCAGAATCTAGGTACTGGAAAGGTGCTGTAAAAAGTGAAATTGACTCTATTGTTTCTAACGGAACATGGGAGTTGGTTGATCTACCTCCTGGGTGTTCTACTATAGGATGTAAATGGGTCTTCAAAAGGAAGATGAATCCTGATGGCTCAATAGATAAGTATAAGGCTAGGCTGGTAGCTAAGGGCTTTAAGCAAAAGGAAGGCATTGATTACTTTGACACATACTCTCCAGTTGCTAGAATGACAACAATTCGAATGCTTATAGCATTGGCTTCTGTACATGGTCTTATCATCCATCAAATGGATGTAAAGACAGCTTTTCTTCATGGTGAACTTGAAGAAGAGATTTATATGGATCAGCCTGAGGGATTTGTTGCCTCTGGAAATGAAAGGAAAGTATGTAAGTTAATCAAGTCTATATATGGCTTAAAACAAGCTCCTAGAGACTGGCATAAAAAGTTTGATGAAACTGTTTTAGAATCAGAATTTGTAGTTAATGAAAGTGACAAGTGTGTCTATTACATGGTTAAAGGAAATGAATGTATTATTGTGTGCCTGTATGTGGATGATATTTTGTTGTTTGGAACCAATATTGAGATTATTAAAGAGACAAAAAGGTTCTTGAAAAGGCATTTTGAAATGAAGGATATGGGAGAGGCTAGTGTGATTCTTGGTATCAAGTTGACTCAGTCAACTGATGGAATAACCTTGTCACAATCTCATTATATAGAGAAATCTATACTTGAGAAGTATGGTTATTCAAATTGTAGAATCGCTAGTACTCCGTATGATCCTAAAATTGCCCTTGTCAAGAATAGTTCAGGAGAACCTGTGTCTCAGTTAAGGTATTCTCAGATTATTGGGAGTTTGCAGTATCTTGCTAATGGTACTAGGCCGGATATCTCATATTCAGTGTCTAAGTTAGCAAGATATACAAGCTATCCAAACAAGACTCATTGGGATGCTCTTGATAGTGTACTTAGATATCTAAAAGGCACCATATATCTTGGTTTGCACTACAGGAGGTTTCCTGGAGTGCTAGAGGGATATAGTGATGCAAGTTGGATAGCTAAGAAGTCTGGTTCCAATGGAGTGACTGGATACCTGTTTACCCTAGCGGGTGGAGCAGTATCTTGGAAGTCTTCTAGACAGACTATTATAACTCGGTCTACCTTTGAGGCTGAGTTGTGTGCATTAGATGCCACGGGGACTGAGGCTGAATGGTTACATGGACTGATGTCAATGTTACCTGTAGTAAGTCGTCCACTTCCTGCTTTTGCTGTTCATTGTGATAGCCGTACAACTATCGATAAGATAAACAGCAAGAAGTACAATGTGAAAACAAAGAGACATATCCAAGTTAGACTGAAGTCTATAAGGGGTCTAATGTCTGACAGGATCATAGCTATTGAGTTTATTGGAACTCAAGAAAACCTAGCCGATCCTTTGACTAAAGGGCTTGAGCATGCTGTAGTCCTTAAGTCTAGGTTGGGGATGGGATTGATAGCCCATGATAATTCATCTACAGCGGGAACCCAATACACATGAGAGGAGATCCCTCGAAAGTGTATTCAATGTGGTAATAACCAGTTGTAAGGGTGAGTTAGTTTGTACCTTTAACTATATAGATTGATACTCACGTATCTGGAGTCTATCCCCTGTAAACCTATAAGGTACTGTAACTGCCAGAATAGCAAGACTTATTTGAACTCTGAATGGGGTCAAGTCATTTGACGAGATGCTAGCAGTACATCTCTGGAGATGCCCAGCTAAGCGAATGTAATTGTGTGGTCGCAATTAGAGGGAAGGGTTATTCCTTGAAATATTCGACGAACAGGATCGAGACATGACCATTAACGTCTCAAAGCCGTAGATTAGCACCATAGCCTTTGACTTGTCGTCGTCTATGGAGTGTGGTTACACCAAACGGATAAAGATTCAAGGTGAAACATTCCATCTGAATCCGGTAGCCATCGAAGTAGAGGACTTAAGAGGGTTCAAACCCGGAAGGGTACCTACTCTGAAAAACAAGTCATGATGAGGATAGATATGTATTTGCATTTCTGTATGGATTCGTGGGGGATTGTTAGAAAATGGAAAGTTTGAGACATATTTATGATATGTTCTTGATGAAATTTCCGGAAACTAATAAGTGGAGGTTGTTCCTTGTAATGAGGACTTAAACTTGCATGTTTGGATCTAAGACATTTTCTTAGTGGAATCCATAAATAAATTGAGTTGAAGTTGCTTGCTTGAAATGGGTTATGTGGGTTAGTTAGTTGAAATAACTTGAGTCCCACATAGAATTGGTAATGAAAGGTTGGTGGCTTTATATAGCTCCATGTGCAAGTGTAGTGCACAATTACTAAGGCATGTGGGTGTGCATGGATGTAGAGTGGGCCTCGCGCGCACACACACACACACACGCGCGCCGCCGCCGCCCGCCTCGCCACGCCACGACACGACTCGGGTCGGGTCGGGTCGGGTCGAAGGGCGAATGTCTCGGCGTCTCGCGTACGCGAGGCGACCTGGGCGAGGAATTTTATTACCTGGAATATTGATTTATTTTAACAGGAAATCAGATTTATTTGTTACTACAGTTAGTTCAGTACTTGATTTATTGAGCTGATCAGACATCAAATCCTGATGGACAGACTCTGAACATAACCCAATACTGATGGGCATCAGATCCTGACGGACTAAAATCCTGATGGGTCAGATACTGATGATGACCAATCCTGATGGATCTCAGATCCTGACGATGACCAAATCCTGATGCAGCTGTAACTGAAAAATAAATAATGATGCAGTTAATGAAATTAAATCAGAATATTTACTTTCCTTTTATTGCATAACTCTTACGTTTTATTTTTGGGTATTATATATATCGAAGATATAACGTTAAGAATTGATACGTTAAGGAAAAACCTTGGTTCGTACTTCTTCTTTGTTCTCTCTCGACACAAACAGTTGATTTATAGGCGAACTGAGGTGCTGGTCGTCGTTGATCTCTGGTGTATCTGTGAACACATTTATCAGAGCTGTTTTATCCTGGAAGTGTTATTGCAGCAACCCAACACAGCGTAAGTGGGGCAATAATCTCTTCAAGAACAGCCAAGTCTTCTCGTAGGGCATGGTGACTCAGCTGTTCTTCTCTCTCTGATCAGTATTGCTAATAGCTTCTGTGAGAGATAAATGTTTCTTACTTTTCTTGTTAATTACAGTTACTGATTATATTCTTGTTTTGCCTTCGTGATTTGTTTTGTTAATTGGTTTTATGCATGTTCTTGTTTAATATATATCACTGCCTCATTGTTGCGTTTAGTGTAAAATTTACCCAACACTTTACATATACTCTGATGAAATTTTCAAGTAGGACAGTCTCTGTATATTTTTCCTTGCTTTAACATGGTAGCCTCCTTATATGAAGGATTTGTTCATCAGTTAGGAGTGCAAAAGTTTTAATTCAGACAAACACCTGTACATGAACAGGTTATGGGTTCTTCAGATTTAGTGATGAAAATAAAAGATGGAGGGCCATGATCAAAATGATTGGGTAATTTTGCTGAGAGATTGGATTAATCGAGTTCTTTTCTCAATCAGCAACACAGAAGATCTTACAAACCTACAAACGCACTTCAATGCCTAATAAACGGCTTGAAATTTGCCAGCAAAATCTTATCAGTTGGTGGTGCAAAAGTTGTGGTTCGTACAAACACCAAAGATTATGGCTTTGTTAGGTTTCAAGATAAAAATTAGAGATTTAAAGTTATCACTAAATTGATTAGGCAGTATTACTCAACCAGCTCAATGAGCATGTCTTGCAACTAATATCATGAAACAATTGTATACATGTTAAACAAAGAAAAGTCCAAAGTGTTTGAAATTAATGAGTTATAATTATGATTCTTGATTTTTCTCAATTAATTTTTTATCCAATATTTATACTATTTATATTTATATGTTAACCTCTATTAAATTTTAAAATTTAAATCTGTATATTATATAGTCATATTTAATGTTTTAGCGTGTTTAAATATAAAAAAGAAAAGAAAATAGAAATGGTCCTATCATAATTTTAGAGTTAATTTTTTTATTAGATAAAGTCTCTTTCATAACATCTACATATAATTTAGCAACGTCTTGGTATTACTTTCAAAATTATGTATTTGTTATACATTCATAAACTAAATTGAAACATAATTTAAAAATGTATTACAAATTATATAACTAAAAAATGAAATATTTCAATAGTATGTTTCTATAAATTCTACTAAATTTTAATATAAATTTTTTACCAAAATTTGAAATGAAATTGCTGAAATTAATTCTTAACATCTTTAAGTTTATAGAACAAAATTAAAAATTTCTCTTTGACAAAAATGTTAATTATTTTTTTAATATTCAAATGAGCTACAATACTTACAAACTATAAATGGTGAAGAACCTTATCCGCTATAATTTCGTATTTTAATAAAATTTCTAAAAACTTATTAACATTACAAAAGTATTTAAAATAAAAGTAATTAAAATTTTTACTACTTTTGAAAATTAATTTTATAATATTATCTCCATTAATATTATTGTTTTCTGTCATTTTTTCCCAATAGCTATTTATCTAATATTCTAGATTATTTAAATTTTTAATGTGAAAAAAATTTTCCTCACATTAAATTTATTAAATTATCTTTTCATATAAAAAAAGTAAAAAAATAGCAAGAAAAATCAAAAAAACCCCACGACTAAATATTTTTTAACAAAACAAGATTCTTTGGCATAATTTTTAGCACACTTTGATAATTTTTTTAACAAATTATATCATAACTTTGTAATTTCAATTGATGCGTCTACTTTATGATTAACATAGAAAACTAAATTTTTTAGAGGAAAGTGTAGTCACCTAATTTGATTTGAAGAAGTAATTTTATTTATCAAATATTATTATCTTAACAATCACATTAGGATTAGGACATGATCAAATCACTGCTTTGTCTCTAAAGTGTAAACCCCTAATATGATTTGAATAAGTAATTTGTCTCCTCAATATTAATAGTTGACTATGATTTTACAATCACATTGCATACAGCTCAATTGGATCACCAATTTCTATCGGTAAGTTGTTCCTCTCTATCTATTCATTCGGCAAGTTTCAATTATAATATCTTTCCGATTAGTTTACTTTCTCCTGTTGATGTATGAAGATTTATATATTAGACAAATTGCCTAATATTGTCTCTCAATCTAAATCAGTAGCATAACTATACCTCTAAGTAAGTTTTAATCAATGTTAACTTTAATTTTGCAATCATACTCTTACATAAAGCAAAAACAACTAAAATCTGTTTCAATCGGTAAGTTGTCGGTAAGTTGTTGTTGGAGATTAATCAAAAAATTAGTAGATTTGTGAGAATTTAAATAGCTAAAATTTATGGCGGCGATTATTAATTAAGTTATTTTTATTATTATATATTGTTAATAATTTTTTTTGCTAATTATTGTTAATAATATTATTAGAGCGGTTTTCGACCTAAAAAATATTACATGACCGCCGATAAACATGTCTTATATGTATTTATTACAACGGGTGTCGGCCTAAGAAAACGTGATACAAAATCAACATAAAAAAAGTATATAGTTTATTTATTTATCTATATATATATTAAAATTTGTACGATATTGTGTTAATTAATTAATTAATTTTCTTTTCGATTTCTTTCTTAAATTTATATTTTGAATTTTTTTAAAAATATTGCAAGCCGCCGCCGCGAAGCGCGGCTTAGTCGACTAGTCAATATATATATATAAAGGAGGGTACGCGGGAGTTTAGGTGGCGCTCTAAGATCGTCTCAATCTATTTTTCTAATTTTCTAGAATTTTAGAATTTTAAACACTTATAAATATAAAAATATCTTTTAACATATTAGAAGTAGAATAGGCGTTCGAATTTATAGTGATGAAGAGTTCGAATTTATAGGAAGACATATGATTAGAAGTTCTATTGTAAGTAGAATAAGTATTTATAAAGCATATGATTAAAAGTTCTATTGAAAGTAGAATATAGGAGTTCGAATTTATAAAGATAAGAGTTCAAATTTATAGAAAAAACATATAAATAAAAGTTTCTATTGGAAGTAGAATAAGTATTTATAAAGCATACGATTAAAAGTTCTATTGGAAGTAGAATAGGAGTTTGAATTTATAGAGAATAAGAGTTCGAATTTATAGAAAAACATATAAATAAAAGTTCTATTAGAAGTAGAATATGTGTTTGAATATATAGAGCATCCATATAACTAAATATTTTATAGAAAGTACGATCTTCTTAAATTATATATTTTTTATATAAGTTAATTATTCTTCTATTAGGAAAATTTATTCATAAATCCAATACTATTATCATAAAAAAGTCATCGTATTTAAAAGAAAAGAATTGATGTGTTAACATTACAAAAGAAGATTCTCATGCAGGAATCCTAAATAAAAATAGGAGTATCTATAATATAAAGAGAAAATAAGATGTGCTTTCATTTTCTAAAACTCCATAAATTTTAGAAAGTCTAGATAAAGTATAAATTGGAATTCACTCTATTTTTTAGGTTTTAATTTTAAGGAAAAAAGTTGTTGTGTAAGATAAGTATCAATAATAATATGTAATGAATTTGGAATTTCGACCCAAACGAGAGCGGCTCGAAACGTGTTTAACAGGAAGACGACTCACTATAAAAGATTGTATTAGCTATTAAAATATCATTTTGATGTTATAAATTTTATTTTATTTTTAGGATTTGATTTTTATGGATAAACATTATCATACAAGTGATACATGTAAAAGTTAGGTTTTTGGTCTTAACTAGGGAGCAGATAAATAGTAATAACCGTGTTTAACGAGAAAGCGATTCATTAGAGAAGACCGTATAAAAATGTTTGAATATATAAGGAATACATAAAATAAAAATGTTTTATTAATAGAAGTAGAATACGAGGACGGTGGAGACGTCTTACACGATTTTTAAAATTATATATCTTTTTTCCAAGAAATCCTTTATTTTATCTTTTTTATACAAGTTAATTATACTTGCATTAGAAAAATATATCCATAAATTTAATATTATTCCCGTAACGAAAAGTCTTCGAATTTAATTTTTTTATATGTTAACATAACAGAAAGACATTCTCATGCAGAAGTTGTAAATAAGTACATGAATATCTATAATATACAGAAAAAATAAGATGTATTTTCATTTTTAAAACTCTATAAATATTAGAAAGTTTAAAAATATAAAAATTGGAATTTACTTTCTTTATATAATTAGTTAGAATTTCAGTTCCAAATAAGAGCGACTCAAAACGTATTTAACGAGAAGACGACTCACTAGAAAAGATTGTATTAGCTATTAGAATTTGATATTGATGTCATAATTTTTTTTATTGTTCGATTTTATGGATAAAAAATATTATATAAGTCTTTATAATATATGTTAAAGTTGAGATTTTGATTTTAATGAGAGAGCGGCTCAATCGAAAGAATCGTGTTTAACAAGAAATCGATTCATTAGAAAGGATATTTAATTATTAAAATTTAAAATTAATATTACAATATAATGTAAATGTGTTAATTTTTTTAAAAAAAAATTATAACGCGGCCGCGAAGCGCGGCTTTATCGACTAGTATATATATAAAGGAGGATACGCGGGAGTTTAGGTGGCGCTCTAAGATCGTCTCAATCTATTTTTCTAATTTTCTAGAATTTTAGAATTTTAAACACTTATAAATATAAAAAATATCATTTAACATTTTAGAAGTTGAATAAGTGTTCGAATTTATAGAGCAGAAGAGTTCGAATTCGAATTCGAATTTATAGGAAGACATATGATTAGAAGTTCTACTGGAAGTAGAATAAGTATTTATAAAGCACATGATTAAAAGTTCTATTGAAAGTAGAATAGGAGTTCGAATTTATAGAGAATAAGAGTTCAAATTTAAAAAAAAAACACATAAATAAAAGTTACTATTGGAAGTAGAATAAGTATTTATAAAGTATAAGATTAAAAGTTCTATTGAAAGTAGAATAGGAGTTCGAATTTATAGAGAATAAGAGTTCGAATTTATAGAAAAACATATAAATAAAAGTTCTATTAGAAGTAGAATAGGTGTTTGAATATATAGAGCATCCATATAACTAAATATTTTGTAGAAAGTACAATCTTCTAAAATTATATTTTTTATATATGTTAATTATACTTCTATTAGGAAAATTTATTCATAAATCCAATACTATTATCATAAAAAAGTCATCGTATTTAAAAAGAAAAGAATTGATTTGTTAACATTATAAAAGAACTTTCTCATGCAGGATCCTAAATAAAAATAGGAGTATCTATAATATAAAGAGAAAATAAGATGTGTTTTCATTTTCTAAAATTCCATAAATTTTAGAAAGTCTAGATAAAGTATAAATTGGAATTCACTATATTTTTTAGGTTTTAATTTGAAGGAAAATAGTTGTTATGTAAGATAAGTATCATTAATAATATGTAATGAATTTGGAATTTCGACCTAAACGAGTTTAGAGCGGCTCGAAACGTGTTTAACGGAAAGACGACTCACTATAAAATATTGTATTAGCTATTAAAATATCATTTTGATGTTATAAATTTTATTTTATTTTTAGGATTTGATTTTTATGGATAAAAATTATCATACAAGTGATACATGTAAAAGTTAGGCTTTTGGTCTTAACGAGGGAGCGGATAAATAGTAATAACCGTGTTTAACGAGAAAGCGATTCATTAAAGAAGACCGTATAAAGATGTTTGAATATATAAGGAATACATAAAATAAAATGTTTTATTAGAAGTAGAATACGAGGACGGTGGAGACGTCTTACACGATTTTTAAAACTATATATCTTTTTTCCTATAAATCCTTTATTTAATTTTAACTTTTTATACAAGTTAATTATACTTGCATTAGAAAAATATATCCATAAATTTAATATCATTTTCGTAACGAAAAGTCTTCGAATTTTTTTTTTTTATATGTTAACATAACAAAAAGACAATTCCATTTGTAAATAAGTACATGAATATCTATAATATACAGAAAATATAAGATGTATTTTCATTTTTAAAACTCTATAAATATTAGAAAGTTTAAAGAATATAAAAATTGAAATTTACTTTCTTTATATGATTAGTTAGAATTTTGGTTCCAAATAAGAGCGACTCGAAACGTATTTAACCGGAAGACGGCTCACTAGATAAGATTGTATTAACTATTAGAATTTCATATTGATGTCATATTTTATTTTTATTTTTATTGTTCGATTTGATGGATAAAAAATATTATATAAGTCTTTATAATATATGTTGAAGTTGAGATTTCGATTTTAACGTGAGAGCGGCCCAATCGAACGAATAGTGTTTAACAAGAAATCGTTCATTAGAAAATGATATTTAATTATTAAAATTTAATATTAATATTCTAATATAATATAAATGTATTAATTAAAAAAAAAATATTATAACGCCGCTGCGAAGCGCGGCTTTATCGACTAGTATATATATATATAAAGGAGGATACGCGGGAGTTTAGGTGGCGCTCTAAAATCGTCTCAATCTATTTTTCTAATTTTCTAGAATTTTAGAATTTTTAATACTAATAAATTTAAAAATATCATTTAACATATTAGAAGTAGAATAGGTGTTCGAAGTTATAGAGGAGAAGAGTTCGAATTTATAGGGAAGACATATGATTAAAAGTTCTATTGGAAGTAGAATAAATATTTATAATGCATATGATTAAAAGTTCTATTGGAAATAGAATAGGAGTTTGAATTTATAGAGATTAAGAGTTCGAATTTATAGAAAAAACATATAAATAAAAGTTCTATTAGAAGTAGAAAAATATCATTTAACATATTAGAAATAGAATAGGTGTTCGAATTTATAGAGGAGAAGAGTTCGAATTTATAGAGAAGACATACGATTAAAAGTTCTATTGGAAGTAGAATAAATATTTATAACGCATATGATTAAAAATTCTATTTGAAGTAGAATAGGAGTTCGAATTTATAAAGAATAAGAGTTTAAATTTATAGAAAAACATATAAATAAAAGTTCTATGAAAAGTGGAATACGTATTTGAATATATATATCAGACATAATTGAAGATTTAACTTTTAGTACTAACGTTCACAACCAAGATAAGATAGCTGGTTTTCGGCATGTAGATAGCTGGGGTACTTTCGGCATGTCTATAGCTGGTTTTCGGCATGTAAATAGCTGGGGTGTTTCTGAACATTGGGCTACAGGTGGTGCGTATGTGAAGGTCGTTTGCAATATTACTGGTTTCAAGACTGGTGCAGGTTGGATTGATCGAGAAGTCACTCTAATCTTTTTTATTTCGAAGAATTTTAAAATTCATGATGTAAAACAGTCTGCAAACATAAACGGCTATTTGGTTAGCTCGTTTATTTGTTTCTTTCCAGATTGTAGAATCAGTTCAGGGACTTGTCCCGGCTGTAATTTGGTTGTTTGAAGTTAATACAATTGCTTTCGTCAAAAAAAAAAAAGATAAGAAAAGTGTTAGTCAAGTACGGGACTTCCTAGCTTCAACTCTAATCTTTGCCCTTCGTCTCATCTAATTAATCACGTTTAATGATCTTATCATCGATTATACTTTTTATTATCTTCTTAAATTATACTTTTTTAGATAAGTTAATTATACTTCTATTAGGAAAATGTATTCATAAATTTAATACTATTGTCTTAAAAAAGTCATCTTTTTTTAAAAAGAAAATAATTGATGTATCAAGATAATAAAAGAACATTATCATGTACGAATCATAAATAAATACAGGAGTATCTATAATATAAAGAGAAAATATGATATGTTTTCATTTTTTAAAACTCGATAATTTTTAGAAAGTCTAAAATAAGTATAAATTGGAATTTGCTCTATTTTTTATGTTTTGAATTTAAGGAGTAAGTTGTTGCGTAAGATAAGTATCATCAATAATATGTAATGAAATTGGAATTTCGATCCCAAATGGGAGCGGCATGAAACGTGTCTAGCGGGAAGACGATTCACTATAAAAGATTGTATTAGCTATTAAAAAATCATATTGGTGTTATAAATTTTATTTTATTTTTAGGATTTGATTTTTATGGATAAACATTATCATACAAATGATATATGTAAAAATTAGGTTTTTGGTTTTAATGAGAGAACGAATCAATAGTAATAACCATTTTTAACGAGAAAGCGTTTCATTAGAGAAGATCGTATAAAAGATGTTTGAATATATAAGGAATACATATAATAAAATGTTTTATTGGAAGTAGGATACAAGAACGGTGGAGACGTCTTATACAAAATTTTAAAACTATATATTTTTTTCTTAGAAATCCTTTATTTTAATTTTTTTATACAAGTTAATTATACTTGCATTAAAAAAATATATCCATAAATTTAATATTATTCTCGTAACGAAAAGTTTTTGTATTTAATTTTTTTTTGATATGTGAACATAACAGAAAGACATTCCCATGCGGAAGCTGTAAATTTAAATAATATAAAAATTGGAATTTACTCTTTTTATATAATGAAGTTAGAATTTCGATTCCAAATAAGAGCGGCTCGAAACACATTTAACGGGATGACGGCTCACTAAAAAAGATTATATTAGCTATTAGAATTTGATACTGATGTCAATTTTTTTACGGTTCGATTTTATGGATAAAAATTATTATATAAGTCTTTATAATATATGTTAAAGTTGGGATTTCGGTTTTATCAAGAGAGAGCGGCTCAATCGAAAAATTCATGTTTAACAAGAAATTGATTCATTAGAGAAGTTTATTTAATTATTAAAATTTAATATTAATATTATAATATAACGTAAATGTATTGAATTTTTTTAAAAATATTATAACGTCGATGCGAAGCGCGGCTTTATCGACTAGTTTAAAGTAACTTTGCACGGGTTATAAGTTAGTACGTTAGAGCATCTTCAATGCATCCCTTCCTTACCTATATTTTGCTTATTTGGACAATTAAAGGGGTTTATAATAACAAAACATCACTCCAACCGGCCTCCCTATTCCCTATAATTTTTAGGGGAGAGAAAACTCAATCCCAAAATAAGGGGAGCAAAAAGCAATCCCCTATTTTTACACCTCACCTCCCACTTCAATTTCTCCTTTTATTTTATTCTCTCACCATTTATTTCTCTTAGTTTCTTCCTTTTTTTTTTGATACTAATTAATTACTACTCCCTCCGTCCCTTAATGTTTTTCCTGTTTTGATTGGACACGTTTGCCAACGCACACTTTTAAACGTTTATATCTTGAATTTCGTATTAGTATTAAATATAAAAACTTCACCATATTAAAGTACTCATAAATACGAATCCAACAAGATCACTCATGACTATATTTGGTCTTATAGATTATGCGTGAATTAGTAATTTATCTCATGTTATGAACAGTACCGACATATGAAATAAGAAAAACAATACGGGACGGAGGGAGTACTTTTTAAAAATATAGGGAACCAATATTGGGGTTTCCATCGGAGTAAAACAATTTTTTGATTCCCTATATTTTAAGTAACCATTATTTTATTATATTTTAGGGATCCAAAATAGGGAAGCCCATTGGAGATGCTCTTATAATACAGTAATACGTGAAGGAGAAAGACGCGAAACGAGAAGGTCCTCACATACATAACTAACATGAAACTCTCTCTCCATTTCATTCCCGCATTTCTCTCTCTCTCTACACTAATATTTTCATATCCTCCATCACATCTTCTCGCTCTAAAACATGACATTACAATCTCTCACCATCACTTTCTCTCTCTACATTTTCAATTAAATTTATATTAATCATAAGAAGATTTGTAACGAAATTATTCGATCATGTCGACTTCGGATTCCGAATCATCGTCTTCCTCTCAAAGCAAAGAGTACAAAACCTTCCGCCAAACTAGCCGTGGAAGTATGTTTTCTTTCGATTTACATATTTTTTGTTGTATCGTTCGAGCCAGTTCACGTGCACTGATAAATTTTTGTTTATTTTCGTTATATTCGTTGTCCGGACAATGTTATGCACCGATAAATTTAGGTATATGTGTATGCACACAAATTGATGTTTTAGGTTTATGTAAATGCATTTTAATTCAATTCCAAATTTGATGTACCTAAATGCGACGTTACATAATATGCGGAAATTCTTCGTTTATGTGTAGAAGCTAGGGTTCTTTTCCCCAAATCGATAGTTTACGATCTCGGATAAGTTCATAACCTTTTATTATACAAAAATCATGTTTGACATATGGTGTAGCGTGTAGCATTCAGAATGAAAAGACGAAAAGGACAGAGTCTGCAGACGTTTGGGCATGTCTATGTATGTTATATAATTTTTTTATAAATTAGCAAGGTGAAGTTTAATTATATTAAAATTAAAATTGAATATGTGAACATGTCAGTCTATGACATATAGGGATTTTAGGTTAGTTTAGTATGATTATCAATATTTCCGTGGCTCGAAAACATGAACACCGGTTATCTTATTAAGCTTGTTTCTGTAGGATTGTTGTATGAAATGCTGAGATCATGCAGAACAGGGGACTCAAAAGCCTGGAAGGTATATGTTGCTTAATAATTTTGTTTATTTCTTGTGTTAGTACCATTCCTCCTGTTAAAAAAAAAAAATTTAAAAAAAAATCAGCCGCTTCTTTCAGTCATGTTAGTGTTTGGAGTTACCCGAATTTGAATTAGGTTTTTCTTGTTCAACTTTCTACAGGTACTAATTATGGATAAAGTTACTGTGAAAGTAATGTCTTGCTCTTGCAAAATGGCAGATATAACAGATGAAGGAATATCTTGTAAGTTTTTATAGACATAACACAATTAATTAATTAGTAGTTTCTACATACATTTACATACCCTGTACTTTGTTCCTTATACTTTAAAGTATTGTTATAAGCATGTATATTCATAGGTGTAAGGCTCCACCTAGGTACTGGATAGTTGATCTCTCTATTGCTTAAAATTCTACTCCTATTTGTCAGCCTAAAAGAAATTGTTATGTGTATAAATATGTAATATAAGCCTAGCCTCTTGGGACCTGGCTCCAGCTCAACCCATATACACAAGTTCGACTGTTCTCGAATTTTTGATTGATTCCAGTTTGGACATACTTTTTCTGAGTTCGTTAATTTGTGAGCTGAGCCAAGCAAAACGTTCTGTGCCCAACAAGCTCACCTCATTTGGGCTCAAGCTTCATCTCGTGCTAGGCTGAAACTTATTAATACTTTTATTATATTTATAGATTCTGAATTGTAAAAGTGCACATATATTTGAAGAGTATTGTTATGACTTACGAGTTTGTTTAGAAAATACTATGAAAATTAAAAACTAAGTAGTCGTCTCTAAACATAAATATAGACTTTCAAATTAGGGTTGCGTGGCTTGGCTTGGCTTGACTTCGACTTGTACCATAACTCATGAATAAGCTTGAACTTGACTTTTTGTGTAACACATGAACATGCTTGACCTTGTGGCGAGCTGAGCGCAAACACTGTACTTTGGTTTGTATAGATTTTATAATCGGCTCTGCTTGTGAAAATAAGCTGGAGCGAATTTGTTCATCCAAACTCATTTTCCTACTCGAATTAAAGCTCTGGTTTTATATCAAACTTTATGAGTACGAAGAGTTATACTTGTTCTCTACAATATTTTGTAAAACACACACTTCAAAATGCTACTCATAATCTTAGGTTTTATTTGAGTCTTACTCCCCCTAATAAAAATCAGACAAAAATTAATTTTTTATCACCTGGAGCATTACTACTCCTGCTTAGGTCTGCCTAGAAGGGTTAGGCGCTTAAGCTCATCTGGTCACTTAGCATCACCAGGTGCTTTTAAGATATCCTTTCGTACAGTATATATGCATAACTGATTTTATTTTATTTATTTATTTATTTTTTTTGCATTTTGGTTTTCAAGTTCTAGTATTCAGAATGTTTAACTTAGATAGAATTGAAATTGTATAAATCCCAGATTTCTACAATTAGTGGCTCTATTTTCTGGTGGTGTTTTGTTACTTGCCTTGTAAGTTTGTTGGTTCTTCTGATTCGACAGTGTCAGGACAGTAGCTATTAGTAGTAATACTAGAATCTGTTAGTTACTGTTAGTAAGGGTAATTCTGTCTTTTCATGTATTAGTAATGAGAGTCTATAAATAGACCTCCAGGCCTGTTATTTGAATCATGTATGAACAATTTACCAGAAAATGGAATTCATTTCCACAATCTCTTTCTCTCTCTAAATTCTGTTATTATCTCTCTCTCTCCTAGGGTTTCTATCTCTCTAGAATCTATCTGATTTCTCTCTGATTTCTACCTTTCTCTGCTGTTCTACCTCTGTTTGTAGCTCTAATCTCCTGTTATCTCTTGTTATCTACCTAGATTTACTGTTATTCATCTCTTAAAACAAAGAAAAACACAAAAACATTGAAAAACTAGAAAATTACTTTGTCAAGGCATGACAAATTGGTATCAGAGCACTCAAATTCGATCAATCCACTGCTTCGATCATGTTGTGTACTCTGAGGCGAGCTGTGCGAGCTTAGCATCTCAGTAATCGCAGATTAAAGTTCAGAGATTTGTTCAAAACAGTTCAGGTGCTCTGTTCTGTTCTTATACTTACAGATCTGTAGATTCACTGTCATAATTAGGTAGTTTTGAAGTTGTTATAGCAGATTTGTGTTCGTTTACTTGCTAGTAGTTAAATTCAGTTGAGAATATTGAAGAAAAGTACAAAAAATAGCAAGTATATTACTGTTTTGGTGTTGTTAGTAGTATAAAACTCTGTTTCAGTACATTTACTGCTTGTACTGGGTGGAGGAGTTGAATTACTGGTGGAGTTGTTGTTGATTGTAGTTGATCTGAAGTTTGGTGAAGTGATTGTGTGTGAATACTGGTGATTTGTAGTGGTCATTAAGCATAGTTGTGATTTTCTGTGAAGTCATAAAATAATGTCCACAAGGTGTTTGATAAGTTGCTGAGGAGAATGAATTTTTCAGTGAGGAAACAGATGGATCACAAGTTCAAAAAAGTAGAGAATAGTCAGTATGATGTGATGTTGCAGGAGGTGCAACAGCAGTTTCTGAGATATAAGGAAAATACTAGTGCCAAGCTTAAGAGGATAGAGGAGATGGTAGACTTGGCAGTGAAGAAGATACATGAAAAACCTAAGAGGATTCAAGAAGAGTTTGTTAATCCTTTTGGTAAAGTGGACACTGAACATAGAACAAATCAAGACTCTTTGAAACATATCAAGTTGAACTTCCCTAGGTTTGAAGAAGGGAAGGAAGTTACCTACTGGATTCAAGATTGTGAGTTTTATTTTGATATCTTTGGAGTACAAGAAGATGAAAAGGTAGTTGTGGCTGGAATGCACTTAGAAGGAATAGCAAAAAGTTGGTACCAGGTGTTTGCTATGAGTAGATCAAACTTGAGGTGGCAAGATTTCTGTATTCAGTTCACAGCAAGGTTTGGAATGAGGGAAAGTGAATTGTTGCATGAGAGGTTCAAGAATTTGAAACAAGATGGATCCATAGAGGCTTATTGTGATCAGTTTGCATTGTCTATGGAACAGATAAAAGGTAGAATGCCTCAATTGTCTGAAGAGTATTTTGTGGAGTGTTTTGTGAGTGGGCTGTAGGAAGATGTGAAGCAAGTCATGAAACCTTTGAGTCCTAGCAGTGTGGAGGGTGTTTTCAAAACAGCTAAGTATTGTGTACAACAGCAGTTTTTAGCTCACAAAGAAAGAACAAATCAGAATCTGCAGAAGTTAGAAGCTACAATACATATAGCTAGACAAAAGATGGAAGATATCCTGAGTATAAAAGCTCAGAGGATTGATGAAGATTTTATAAGTCCTCTTGGTTGGCAGAATGACAAGAAAAGCAACTACAGCAAGCCTAGTTCCAAGAATTCAGGAACTCTACAGCATATTAACTTGAGATTTCCTGAGTTTGACGAAGGATCAGTAGACTTTGGAACTGATTATAGCATAGGAAATGGGACAAAAGAATGGCCAAATCCTGAAGAGGAAGAAAATGCTTATTCTGATTGGGAAGTTTATACAGGGAACCCTTTATATGATGAAGAACAAGGGGAGGACCAGGAATGTTGGCCAGAGCAAGAGTTTATCTTAGCAGCACTAAATGATGATAATTTAGATGCTCATAAACCCTTACCAACTGAAACTTACAGAAGTGAAAGGTCACCAGAGCTGGCAGAATTTTCAGACATTCAAGACTTACAACAAAAGAATGTGTCACTTGGTGACATAAACCTCATTGCTTACAATGTTAGGCAACCTAGTAGAGAAGAAAAATACTTGGAGATGTCAGCGGTGGATCCTTACATATTTCATTCAATGGAAAGTTCAACTGCAAATTGTATGATTGTTCTTGGAAATTCTTGTACATGGTTCACAAAAGATAGAGATATGCCTTCTGTTGGCAACAACTCTAATGGGAGGCTGGAACAGAATGGACATTCCCTATTCTTGGTCAAAAAAGGAATCTACAATGATTTAAGAAACCTTTCTGAACCTAGTATGCCAGATAAGGAAGATGTTCATAATTTGCAATGTGTGCTTATGGCTGAAAATGCAGTTCTTTTGGAGCTTAAAGATCTCAGCAATCCATTAAGTTGTTTTTTTGGTGAACTTGAATGGATAGAGGGAGATAGCATATATGCTTCTCACACATGCTACATGAAGTTGTGGTTCTTAAGGACTGCAAATTCTCATGGATTGGGAAGTTTATCAATTTATTGTGAAAACCTTGTTCTTATCTTTGATCCTGGTGGTAGTTGTGTGCAAAACATCAATTCAGAAGGTGTTTTTAGAATGCTCATAGAAAAGATCAGGCATAAAGTGACAGTGGATGATTTTGCAATAATAATCTCAGTTTGTGGACAACTTTGGCAAACGCAGGATGGAATTCAAGAAGTTGGTCATCAGACTGATAGAGTTGTAAGTGATATCCATCAACACCATGTTGACATGGTAAGAGTTGGGATGAAGGTGATACCTAAGTACAGTGTAAGGAGACAATCAAAACTTGAAATGGATAGAATAAGGAGACTGGAAGACTATGAGACTTCAAGGGAAAGCGTTGAAAGAGCCATCTTTGATACAGGAGGATATGTAATTGGTGAATACGAAGCTCAACTTGTTGGTGGTACTGCTGGACTTCTTTATGATCAACAATTGTTACAAGAGGTGAAAAGCAGTCTGGACATGCATGATCCACCATGAGGACATGGTGGTTGTTAAGGGGGAAGGATTGTCAGGACAGTAGCTATTAGTAGTAATACTAGAATCTGTTAGTTACTGTTAGTAAGGGTAATTCTGTCTTTTCATGTATTAGTAATGAGAGTCTATAAATAGACCTCCAGGCCTGTTATTTGAATCATGTATGAACAATTTACCAGAAAATGGAATTCATTTCCACAATCTCTTTCTCTCTCTAAATTCTGTTATTATCTCTCTCTCTCCTAGGGTTTCTATCTCTCTAGAATCTATCTGATTTCTCTCTGATTTCTACCTTTCTCTGCTGTTCTACCTCTGTTTCTAGCTCTAATCTCCTGTTATCTCTTGTTATCTACCTAGATTTACTGTTATTCATCTCTTAAAACAAAGAAAAACACAAAAACATTGAAAAACTAGAAAATTACTTTGTCAAGGCATGACAGACAGTCCTTCCTAACTTGTCTATAAGCCAATCAAATAGTTGAGAAACACAAAAACTGGTTCTCAATATTCTCTGATTGTGCTAGTGATTACATAATGTTACTAATTCTCTCTTCTTTATATATGCAGTGGTTGAAGACCTTTTCAGGAGAAGGGAACCAATGCCTTCTATGGATGTAATTTATTTCATACAGCCTTCAAAAGAGAAGTATGAGTTACCCTCAGGCTTACTTACTTCTTCCTAACTCTATTCCCTTTAGTTTCTCAGTATTAATGAACATTCAGGAGTACTATGTAAGATTTGTGCCGCTTGTCTCTAATATATGTAAGATTTGTGCCGCTTGTCTCTAATATTTTTCACACTTATTTTTGAGCTTCGCTTGTCTTGTTACCAGGCAATATCAGTACATCAAAATTTTAACATTGCCTTAAACTGATGATAGAACCTTAAAGATTTTACGAGAGAAAATTAACTTCAGAAATGAACTTAAGAGGGCTATTAATTAATTTAGGGCATATGAGGTGAAATATGTAATACATTACCAGCTCTTCCTCAGCCTCAAGTCAGCAGAAAATATACTTCTAGTGCCTTAAAGTGCTTCCTGGATCTTTTACTGTATGAAGAAGATCATTAAAATTTCACATATGCTCGTAATCTCCTATATTATATAGGAAAACGAAAATCTGTATCAGCTAATAGTCATATAATTATGCGTAAGTACTTAAGTTCATAGCATTTAATCGTTATTTGAATCCTGTTTGCGACATTCACTTAGAGGGAAGTTTATAAAATAGTGAAGTCATTCTTCAAAAATTTGTTGTAGTCTTCACCTTATCCTCTTCCCTAGAATGCAACTCCACATGTGACCTGATAATTTCTTTGGTTATTACTGGTGTAAATGTAGAACTGCAGCAGAGATGGAGAATTAATGCAGAGATAGTCCTAGACTTCTGAATTTGGATTATGGATATTTGTTAAAAACTATTTTGTCAGTAATGTATAAATAGGAAATTACATTATGAACTTTTTGGCAACACGTAAATTCCGAAAAAACATGCATGACACATACGAATTTGCATGTCCTTAAAAGTATCTCCCGTGTATTAAATCTTGTGTCCAAATGGTATGAATTTTTATGGAACTGGAAGTAGAAACATGAAAGAGTAGAAGTTGATTTCTCTAATCATCCTGCAAGATATACTTGAAAAATTCTTTTGGGGATGGACTTCTTTGTCAATATTATCCTTAGCATTTCTAATTTGAGTAATATATAAATATTAATTTATTGTCATAGACCTGTGCTTATGCATTATGAATTATGAATTTACTCTTTTAGCTGTATGAACAATGTAACAGTATTCAGAATTCTTCCTCCTATTTTCTATTACTAAGTTCTATTCTAAAATGATAAATTACTCTTTATGAATACTGAGACTGATATTACATTTTTCAATACTTATGCAGTGTAGTTATGTTTCTATCTGACATGTCAGGAAGAGAACCTTTGTACCGGAAGTAAGCAGAAAATTTAAGTTTTTTTAAGTAGGATTTTTTTACTCAGATTCTCATCTTCTTTGTAGGAGTGAATCCATTAATTTTCTTTTTTCACCTTGTTGCAGAGCATTTATATATTTTAGTTCGCCCGTGCCAAAAGATTTACTTGCTCGAATAAAAGGCGATACTAGTGTTCTACCGCGCATAAGTGCGTTAAGAGAGGTCTAGTTCATAATATCCACATTTAAAATTTGTATTATACATCATTGCCCTCTATGTTACCCCGACTCTTTATGTCACCTCAAGTACCCATGTCAGACATCCGACACTTCATTATGAGCCAAATATATGCAGAAATTTTAAAATTTTGCCAAGTCTAAGACTTGGACACTCTGAGGCCAGTAAGATAGATTGTCTTTAGATTGTGGAAAGTAGCATTTGGAATCTAAGTTTGTATTTATTTTCTTTAAACTTTTTGTATGCAGATGAACTTGGAGTACTTTGCCATGGACAGTCAGGTAGAATACTGTCATCCATCTCTCTCCTTCCCTCCCTCCTCCCTTCTCTCTCACACACAGACACCCTCACAGTTTCACACTCCTGGTTAGTGCTGCTTTTACCGTTGGCCACATTATTACCAATGCATTGATATCAAAAAAGTAATGCAATTAGTCCTAGGAAGATGAGTCTTGTTCCGTATTGACCCCAAAAAATATCGTGTTATAGCTTATAAATGTTGAAATGATTACAGAACTGTCATCATTAACTTGAGCAGATTGTATTCTTTTGTCCAACCATCATGAGAACGTAAATTTTTTTCTACGATAATTTGATTTACGAGTGACATTGTTCATTGTCTTGGAGAAACTTTTTAATGGTGGTCTGTTATTTAGAGGATACTTGTTCCTAGTTTGAATCCATAACAGTTGAATTGAAGATACCCAAACAACAAACTATCAAATTGATTTATATAATTTTCTTTCAATAGGTCCAAACTAAGTGGTTTTTTATTACTGCCCATTAATTAAACAGAAATATCCAACTTTATGATCGGGTATCTGGTAATTATGTATGAAGTTCGGAGGTTATACTCGGTTAATGTATCAAGCTTTTGCGATTTCTTATTTGCAAAGATAATTCTCAAGTGGTAGCATGAATTCTGAATATCATTTCCATACTTTAAAGGCAATTCCCTGAATTTTCATTGACTTGGCTGTTGAATATATGTTGTCTAGCGAGGAACAGAATATTATGCCTGTGCACTCTTCTTCCTTTAGATGTCTTCAAGTGATTGTTTATACTGTGTTAAAGAATCCTACTCATGCTGACTGTTTCTATTTAAAAAGGTAGGGATAGAGTATGTGAACATGCTTGATTTGTCCAAAACTCTAGGTCATGTTGACTGTCGAACATGACCAACAATTCGGGTGAGCACATACTAGGAGATAGCGTAACTATACAGTGTATTATCACTCATTAACAACAATATTTTTTTGATGCAGGGATATATCACTGACCATGACAGAGCTTTAGAAGATCTCTACTGTGAAGGCGCTGAGACTTCTCGTAAAGCTGATATTTGCCTGAGCACAATGGCTACTCGCATTGCTACTGTTTTTGCTTCACTAAAGGTATGTTCCTCTTTAATAATAAAAAGCCCATTATGCAAATTTGGCCTTTAACATGTGCTGACAAGTGTCAATTTGCTTGTCCGCCACACTGCCTATAAGGTATGATGCAATATCCGGTTCTTGAGATGGCTTTCACTGTAAATTATAAGGCGTAGCCAAAATTAGGAACTATAACGAAGGTCTCCAATTGCAATTATGAGCTCATATACACTATTATATGGCACTTCCTAAGCTTCCACAGTTATGAAGCAAAGGTCCTCGTCAGATTAGTTTCAATCAAGGTTAAGATAGACGAAACTTCCATAATATTTTATCTAAAATTAAATTTTTTAGTCAAATTTATGTCGGTTTATTGAGTAATTGTTTCCGATAATAGGAGCTTTGTGACCATGAAGCAAGGTTCCTTGTCATATGAGTCTCCGTGTGAGACATATAATGATATACCATAGGTACAACTTTGTGATGAAGATGGTTCTTTTATTGTTATATTTAATGCTGTCTGATTAAAAACCCATTAGAATATTAATTAAAAAAGGACCAATGTACCAGAGAGGATAGGTCTGACTGAGAAACAGTTGTATGCTTTAGTGATTATGGCTGCCCTGTTATGAGAATTTCTTTTTCTTCCTTGAAATTCGTTGATCAATTTGTAGTGTTATAGCAGCCTAATCAATCATATATCCTATGCATAGAAGAATGAAGATTATCTTCTTTGTTGAAATGGTCGAAGAACTTGTTAACAACCATGTTTGCACCAATGCAGGAATTCCCTATTGTACGATATCGTGCCAAGGAGGATAATAATTCAGAACCAAAATTTCGTGACTTGGTCTGCAAAAAGTTAGCGACTGCTGTTTGGGATACTATTTCCACATATAAATCTACTATTCCTGATTTTCCCAAAAATGCAACATGTGAACTGCTTATTCTAGATAGATTCATCGATCAGGTATAACACATTTTTCCTTACTGACTTCCTCTTTTAGTCTTTTATTTGATTTTTATTTTGACAACATTTTATATGTTACATGATTATTTAGATTGCCCCTATGATTCATGAATGGTTCTATGATGCCATGTGCCATGATTTACTGGATATGGACGGGAATAAATATACCTACGAGGTGCACTTTTTTCTGCCTTCATGTTAGCTGTGTTCCTTGGTAAATGTTACAGGAAGCTCTAGCAAAGCTAAAAACTTTTTCTGTAGGTTCCCAGCAAATCTGGTGGTGAGCCGGAAAAGAAGGAGGTGCTTTTAGAAGATCATGATCCTGTTTGGCTTGAGCTTCGCCATGCCCATATAGCAGATGTATGTAAAATGAATGTATTTTAAAGTACTTGTATTTTTGATGAGTTTAAATGCTTTTTCTCACTAACTGGTACATTAGGCTAGTGAACGGTTGAGTGACAAGATGACGACCTTTATGTCAAAGAACAAAGCAGCACAACTTCAACAAAAGTAAGTACTACTTACATGGCAATATTAGATTTTATTCTCCTTTCAAATCTGTTAGAGTATGACATTCTCTGAAAATAGGGGTATCTTACTTTAAGCTTTCTCAAGGCAGTGTCATGTTATAATTATAATGCTACATACATTCCCTTCTCCTAGAAAGAGCCACTCCATGCTCACATCAGCCAGGGGCAGGTAGCTTGACTGTCTAAAATTGTAATGGCAACAAATACTGGAGGATTGTTGGCCTATTTCTCCACATCATCTAGAAATATATGCTTATAATCATACTTGAGTGTTTAAAGTATCAAATACTCCGTAATTCCATATGTGCTAGGTCATTCTTAGAATAGTATATCTAACTGGTGGAGTAAGTTGTTATGTTTGGAGCTCTAGAACTTGATATAACAACCTCCAATGATTTTTCGTAGTTTAAGTTACTATTGATATTTTGCGTAATGATAATAGAATTAAGTATTGTGCTTAGCTGTCGAAGTTCTTATTAACATCCTCAAATGCCATATTTCATATGTTATTGATGAATTAAACTTCATACAGTTTCTTGTTAAGCAGAGTCAATCTCGTTTCATTTAGTATTTACTTTGCCATCACCAGATTTGGCGTTGTTAAACATTAAAACTGACTTGTTGCACTATAAAATTTAAGGTAAAAAGATGATACTTCATCTAGCAGTTTTCTCACATTAAATTTAAATTTCTGTAGAGATGGTGAAGAATTATCTACAAGAGACTTGCAGAAAATGGTTCAATCCATGCCACAATATAACGAAATAAAGGAAAAGCTCTCTGTCCATGTAGAGGTTGGTTCATGTCTTTGTCAGTTTCAAATGCCTTAACTTCCTTGTTCCTATTTAATTGCTATATATGTCCGAGAAGCCTAGTATGTAACATCCCACATCGATTAGATTGAGAGTATTCGGGTCCTTTATAAATACAAGTCAACAACTAATGTGTACCAACTTGCTAGCACTTTTGGACTAACCTGTGGTGGGTTGTTGGGTCCGGTATGCATTCGGTTGTGTGCTTGGATGGTTATATAGTACATTCCTTTCACTCACCTGACTTTTATTCTGAGAATGTTGAAAATCTTTTTAGAAATTGAAAACAATAGTACGTGCTCCACTTTTTGTCTCTCATATCTATACCTGAACCCAGCAAAACTTTTAATCATTTTGTATAATTCTTCCTTTAGTTAGTTTAATACACACACATAGTCACATATATTGCACGTGTCATGTTCAAATACAATCCATCTCAACCTACAAACTACAAACAAGGTCGATAACACTTGACTTTTTCGTAAAGCGTATTTATATTTTTGGGAATGTCATTCTATGTATTACAAACACAATTGCAGATTCAGATTTTTGAGTAAATCCTAGTGTATATCCGGTGAATCCTGGATGTTTATATGGTGAAATGTGAAAGTTTTATGGTGACCTAGGCATTACAAATGGATAAGTTTGTTTTAGTAAATAGTTTTGTCTTTTAAACAAAGTTTTGGCGCCACAGTCCTTCATTTTGCCGGAAAAGGCAGGGGTGTACAAACCACATACTTAAAAGTGTGCAGATATACAAACATCTACATTAGAGTTTGTATGTCCAAACTGCAATACATTTAGGATTAGAGTGCTAATAGCTGTATATGTAATGACCCTGTTTATGCATTTTACTCAGATAGCTGGACAAATTAACCAAATTATTAGAGATGAGGGACTTCGTGATCTAGGGCAACTTGAGCAGGACCTTGTCTTTGGTGATGCTGGGTCAAAGGAAGTTATTAATTATTTGAGGTCAAATCAGGTGATTGTGAGACTATTTCTACTAGTTATGAAAGCGGGTGAAACCCATGTTTTTGTGCTTAAACATGGTACCCTTACCAGTTTTTCTTTATTCATTACAGGATGCTAGTTACGAATGTAAGTTGCGTTTAATGTTAATTTATGCAACTGTGTATCCAGAGAAGTTTGATGGTGACAAAGCATCAAAGTTAATGCAGGTAAATAATAGTTTTTTATTGGTCATGCTCTATAGTAAATATTTAAGGATATAAATTTGTTAGATAGTTAACTCATTTGTGCTCTGTAGATAATAGTTTAGATAGTTCTATAATTTTGTGGCCATATTCATGAACACTTTACTAAATTTATTAGAATCCCCATAACTCATTTCTTCATTATTTTTAGAATAGAAATCCATTGAAACAAATTTTAATCAAGATATATATCGCTTTCATCTCTCTTTTGACCAAGGGTCTTGCAATGTGCACTGCTGTTGTAGAACAAATATGCATTAGAATGAAGCTTACACAACAGAACTGGAATCAGTTACTGGTTATTCTTATATAGACATATACATGTGTTCTTATAGCAATTCAATTTGGCTTGTGTTCTGTTTGAGTTTGACACAGAGTTGTTTAGAAACTTTAAACAAATGTACAGACATCAACCACATGTAAAACTCTTCGCTATTAAAGTAGTTTCCAATAGTAGGTAAATAGAAAGAGAGGGCGTAGAGTCCTACTAAGACGTAAGAGTGGGGAAAATTAAACCATGAGAATGTTGCTCAGACTCATTTACAGAGGGTCGAACATAAACACACCATAATAGACATCATTAAAATTGGTTACACAGGACCCCGTCCGTACTTTGGGATCCAAGTTGGGGGACAAATCATAATTTTTTAATAAACACAAGTGGATTAGATATAGTAGTAAAAATTAAACATGAAAATTGGGCATGATTTTGTCAAAGGCTTTGCAAATTACATGTGGCTTTTCCTCAAACCGATGATATTGGATTTCTGTAATCAATACACGGCTTTACATCAATACAGAGGAAGCATCTTCTTCTCATCTCCTTTGTTTCTCGTTTCCCCTTCTTTTTTTTTTTGCATCCCAAGCTCATCCCATATGTGGTGGTTGTTCGGTTTGTCAACATGCATGCTTAATCTTTGTCAAATGAGTTGACAAGGAAACATGATGTCTGACAGTCTGAGTGTCCAAGTATCCAAAGAACGAAGTACAAATAACATATTGCACGTCTATTGAAGCAGCAGTAATCTTTTTAAATTTGAAGCAGGATTTTTCAAAGTCTCCTCAAGTGGAACTCCAAAATGTTGCTAATAATGGAAATTATATTGTATTATAAAGTGAAGGGGAATTACTAACCAAAATGTTTCCTCTTTGCTAGTAAAGTACTGAAGAGAGGCTAGTACAGGCATGACGACGACTTCCACACCAAATAAGAGCGAAGTAATCAAGATTGACTTCCGACGCAGCGGTTGCAAGGTTCTTGAATGTTGAAGTAGAGTTTTCTCAAAAACCTAAAGTAAACCAAAGCAAACATACCAAGAATTTCCACTTGTAAATAGTTCAGAGGAGGTGAGGTGTATGCAACATAAAATGACCCATGGCATGAAAAATCACGAAAGAAGGAATAAGAAAAATTCTTGCAGTTTTTGAATGTTATGAAGATGTACAAATATATTTGCTAGTAAAGTTGCGAAAAAAGGGAAATTCTGTATATAAAAGAGTGAAAAGAGAATTTACACTATAATGATTTTTTCCCAAGTCCTGACAATACCGGGCACCATATTTATACTCAAATTGGCCACCTCTAAGAATTTTGGCATTCCTAAAGCTATTTAAGACGGTGCCTTGATAGAAAGTCTCTGGCGTGTACTTGTATATAATGTCCACCGAGAATGCCTTTATAAGTCGATCTGTTTCTCCTTTTACAGTATGCGATGAATGCATTTATCTGTGTAGGATGCATCTGTAGTAATTGCCTAATTGTTCTGAATATTCTATTTTCTGTTTTCTAGTAAGTTGTCTAGTTCCGGCCTTCAGCCTCACTTGCATCTATGGTAATACATTTAAAAGGATATTTCTATGTGGCATCAAGCAATGGTTTTATGCATTTTTATTTTGTGTAGTTGGCGAAACTAAACCAGGACGAAGCGAAGGTAGTAAAAACATTGCTATCACTTGAGGGTGCGGACAATAAAAAAGCATCCCGTGGCACTTTTTCACTTAAGTTTGACTCCCAAAAGGTAATATGCGAATGCATATCGAGAGCAGTAAATTTCTCTGCAAGTCTACTCTGTGATGGCTGCCAATCTTTTATCTATGAATTTGTCTTTTAGAGTAAGCATGCAGCTAGAAAGGATAAAGCAGGGGAGGAGGAACAATGGCAGCTCTTTCGGTTCTTTCCAGTTCTAGAGGTACATTTACAGTTATGTGGCCATTGTATGTGAGTTCATGCTCATTACTCCACTATGAACATAAACAATAACAGTTAGCTACAAGGACTCATTCTAATCCTCCCTCGCCCTCTTCTCTGTTTTGATGTTTACTTCATTCACTTGTTTATCATCTCCCCTGTTTCATTCATGCGACACGGATGTAATATAAGACCAATTTGTTTTGTTACAACTAGATACCTAGTATACAGAAATTTTAAAACAACTGTAAGATGATTATATATTCAGTTATGTCCTCTTTCAGGAGTTGATTGAACAACTTACCAAAGGTAGTTTACCAAAGAATGAATACAATTGCTTGAATCAAACTGCCCCAGCCCCTCAGAAGGCTAACACTGGGGGTGTTCAGTCAGCGAGAGCAGGAAATCAATCTAATCCACATTCAGTGAGGTCAAGACGGACAGCCAATTGGGCAAAACCTCGTAATTCTGATGATGGATATTCGAGGTAACACACAATTTTTTTCTTATATGTTTAGTTGAATTGATGCAAAGGCTGTAACAGTGGCTTCAGTATCTCAGTTCTTATTAATCTCGCAGAAAATCATAAATTCTATCACAAAAATGCATATATTCTTCTTAATTTAAAAAAAAACTATGTTTGTTGAATGACCAATTAAAAAGTTGCTTGTCAGTTGTCCCTAAACACCTGCTGTGTATTTTTTTTAAAATTATTTACAACTGCTTTCTTCCAGTGATTCCGTTCTTGGGAATACGTCGAATGATTTTAAAATGATGGGGCAACGTATATTTATTTTCATTGTTGGTGGGGCGACACGATCAGAGGTAAGTTCTTCTGGATATTTAATCTGTTGTGCAGAGCTGTGGCCCTTGTTTGACTGTTGCCTTTGCTGTTCTCAGCTACGGGTTTGTCACAAGCTCACAACAAAATTAAGGAGGGAAATAGTCCTTGGTTCAACAAGTGTTGATGATCCATCGCACTACATTGCGGTAGCAGTTTCTCCCAATATTCTCTTGTTCTTCTGCTTTTCCTCCTTCCTTTATAGCCTTTCTTATCCTTTACAGTTTTGCATACTATTTTAATAGCTGATAATATTGAGTGAAAATGCGTTCATTATGCATAGTAATGCTTCCAGAGTGACCTCCATCCTGAAAATTAAGTTTGTAGGAGATATATTACAATATTTTCTTTTTTACTTTGCTCTACAAGAAAGCAGATCTAGTTGGAACATGATTCTTTTTTTTAAAATTCTTGAACTTAATAAATTTTATATTATCTACATTCATGTGATATAATTCATAGGCGAACATTTCTCGTAAAATTATACATGTTTATCAGCCACTGTTATGACTTTGCAATGGTCTGATCATACTAGATTCAGGGCTAATATGTATGTTAGTTTGGTCATTGGTGCCAGGTAGAATTTTGACTATCCCAAAAATTTATTTGAAATGAAATGTAATATTGGTTTGGACAATTCTAACTTTGCAGAAACTGAAGAATCTGTCGGGAATAGAACAACACTAAAACATAAAATTCCTGCTGCTTGGTGGTCTGTAAGATATAATTTTGCTCAATGTAATCAGGTTAGTTCCTTTTTTTTTAGCTAATTAGTTTGTTTTATTTTGTTTCTTTTAACTTCATTAGCTTAATTAATGTGAATTTTCATGTTGGCTCCCTGTTTTCTATTCAGATATTAGGATCAGGTCATCCAAAGCAAGTTGAGTCATAAAGATTTGTACATGTTACTGGATAATCCTTGCCATGATGTAAAGAGAAAGGAAATCCTGGCTTTGTTCCAGTAGATAATAGCAGGAAATTTTTATGATTTTGTCAGGGTGTTGATCGCATTTCGTGATTTTCTACTCTTGTAGTGTAAAAAAGTTTGCAGCACTGATATATAAATTTAACGAGGGTAATTTACTTTCGTCTTTCTGAGAATCCTAACCTATTCTGTATGAAATTATAATCTGTATCAGTTTTTTTGTATGAACTGAAGGATGGTCTACATTTTTTTTAATTTTTTTTTTGCTTGTTTTGAACTCAGTAGTACTCTTATACATCTCTACTTTATAATCTTGTAAAAACAATTCTCTAATTTTAATACATATACACACAGTTATAGTTAAGAAGAAAAGGTCTTTCGCCGGCCTAATAAACAAAGAGGCTTTTGGGAATTCTAATAAAAAAGTTCATTTAAAAAAGAATTACCAAATAAAAACCAATAGAGAAAATAATTAACGAGTGCAGTAGAGATCCTTCTCAAGCTCTTCCCTCGCCATAACTTCTTCGAATACAGAAGATGCAGGCAAGATATCCACATCCTTCACATTCGAAAAAGAACTGATACTTGTGGACATCTCCACAAATTCCACATAAGTACAGGGGAGAATCATTTCTTCTGGTCTTCTCTAGAACCAATGCAAGCGTGTGTGGTTGGTTGTCAATAAAATGTTTGATTGTTCCTCCTAACTTTACGATGCAATCAGAGTGAAAAGACTGATCACATTCACCACAATGATAAAGTATCCACTGATTGTTCACTAGTTCTTCACATGCCTGACAGTAGATTGCTCCCTCGTAGAAGAATGGAGGGTGCCTCAAGATTAGAGAGTGATCATCGTATCTGTGTTTCATCCTACTTGGACAACATGCATCTCCAATACTCCCTCTGTTACAAAATGTTCTTCTCATTTATAATGTCGGTCCTGTTCATAACATGAAACAAATTACTAATTTATGCATAATCTATAAGACCAAATATAGTCATGAGTGATCTTGTTGGATTCGTATTTATGAGTGATTTAATACAGTGAAGTTTTTATATTTAATACTAATACGAAATTGAACATATTAACGATCAAAAGTATGCGTTGGCAAACGTGTTTTTTTGAAATGGGAAGAGTTTTTTGAGACGGATGGAGTACTAATCTGGAAGCTATAATGACTAAAATTCAAGCCTCAAAAAAAGAATTTAAAAATCAACTTAAATAATTAAAACAAGACTGAAATATTATAGCTAACAATATCTACTACTTTTTTTTATATGTAATAATATATACTTAACTATTCTTATTTAAAGCATTCAAAAAATAAGGGATTATTAAAATAAGGGATATTCCAAATGGTATCACTGTACAATTGGTTTTTCCATTTGGTACTATCCAACATTTTTGACTTCCAAGTGTACTTTTCGCTTCATCCATTTTATACTATCATGAAATGTTATTATTCTTAACGGTACCACTATACAATTGGTTTTTCCATAGGGTACCATTCAATATTTTTGATTTTTACGTGGTACCTTTTTTCTACATTGAATAGGATTAATGCAAAAATTCATAATTATATTTTCTCATGAGATCCTGAGTGTTTCTATTTGAATAATAATTATTAAATCATCACTAAATTAAAAATAATTTTATGAGTTTCACTTGGATTGTAAAATCATTTAAATCAGATTTCTAGATCTCAAGATATAGTCCAAATAGTAAATATGAATTTTTTAAATACTAATAAAAAATAAATAAAATTCAATTATAATATAACATTTTTTAAAATTATGATTATTATATGTAAGGGTATAATTATATATAGGATGTAAATTTTTATGAGAAATTATTGTTTAAAATTAAAATGAATCACGACTAAAGAGTGGGTATATCCGTATAAGTAATATTATGTGCTCAAATTGAACATGTAAAAAGGCCAAACGGCAAGTAACAAACACCATGATCTTTTATGTTTAAAGGAAACGAAAAAGGAAAATGAATAAAATAAATCCTTTGAGTAATTGAGTTAAGCGTGGTGGTGCCTAAACAGTGAATAATATAATACTAGATGATAACCAGTGCTTTCGCACGGGGATTTATGTTAAATAATTACTAATTTTTATTTAATTAAATATTTATAAAATTATATTACAAAAATTATAAAAAAACTATTTTATTTGCATAAAAAATTTATGCGATTAACAGACTATAAAATTAGATTGTTTAATAGAAGTGCATGAAAACACGTTTCGGTTGTTTTCACTGAAATATATTTAGGATAATTGATCGTAATATTTTTTTTATTATAAGTTATAATAAAAAATTTGCTAATACAATGTAAGAATTATAATATAATAGATTTCAATTTTATTATATTTTTTTTAAGAAAATAACATATAATCGCAGGAAAGAATGTTCTAGAGTAGTGTTAGAAACATGTTCTAGTTGTTCTCCTTTAAAAATCTTTTGGAGAATTAGTCGTATTATTTTTTATTCTAAATTATGATAAAAAAATTGTATTATAATTATAATAGGATTTCAAATTTATTATTTTCTTTAAAAAATAACATAGAATTGTAAGGGTATGATTCTAGGGATGAAACTATTTTTTTTCTTTAAAGTTGTAATAAAAGAATTATAATTACAATAGGATTTCTATTTTATTAAAACACAACATAGAATTATAGTAAAAATAGGATTATAGGGGTGAAACCAAAATACGGTGTGAACCAAAAGTGGTACCGTTAAAAGGGTGTTCCTTGAAATTTTTTTTGGAGAATTGATCGTATTATTTTTTGATTCTAAATTATGATAAAAAAATTGTATTATAATTATAATAGGATTTCAATTTTATTATTTTCTTTGAAAAATAACATAGAATTATAAGGAAATATGATTCTAGGGATGAAACTATTTTTTTTATTTAAAGTTGTAATAAAAGAATTGTAATTATAATAGAATTTCTATTTTATTAAAAAATATCATACAATTATAGTAGAAATAAGATTATAAGGGTGAAACCAAAATAAGGGGTGAAACCAAAATAGAGGTGGAACCAAAAGTGGTACCATTAAAAGGGTGTTTTCGCTTATTAATAATGGTTATAGATAATAAAACAGGCGTAATTCAATAAGTTTGTACGAAAAAGTTATCAATAAAATAATCTAACTAAAAATTACAGAGTTTATAAACAAGTCAATTGAAAAACAAAAGAAATGCAACAGCTAGCAAGTGGATAGACATTAGAGATCAATCCGATCAATTAGTGTGGGAACATCTCAATAATTTCTTCTAATGCAGGGGATGCATGCAAGATATCCACATCCTTCACATTCGAAAAAGCAATGACACTTGTAGCCTTGCCCACAAATGACGCATGCGTATGGGTATGAATTTTTTCTCGTAGTCATCTTTAAAACCAATGTAAGTGTGTGCTGTTGGTTGCCAATACTATGCTTGATTGTTCCTCCTAACTTGACGTTTTCGAACCAACGGATGCATACCTCGTGAAAAGAATGATCACATTTATCACAGTGATAAAGCCAATACTGATTGTTAACTTGGTCTTCACAAATCTCACAGTAGATTACTCCCTCGTAGAAGAATGGAGGGTGCTTCAAGCTTATGGTGTGATCATCATATCTGTGTTTCAGTCTACTGGGGTAAAATGCATTGAGTATATGAATTTGGAAGGTACTACAGGTTTCACATGCGTATTCCACGCCTTCAGAAATTATGTAGGTACTTGCACTACATACAGAACCAGAGAAGGGACGCTGGACAAGGGAGTGTTTCTTGTGAGATTTATGTCTAATCCTGGTGGGCAAGAATGCACAACGGATTTCAATTTTGATATCACAAATCTCACACTCATAGTAGAATCCATTTGAGGGGTAGCCACAAATTCCACAATCAAAAAAATCATAGAATGGACAGTACTGATTAAGCTTGAGCAAATGATGGGGATGAAATGAACATGCTCCTACAGGCAACTGTGCTGGCAACTTGGTGGCACAGAAGGCATGGAGAAAGAAACGACATTGGATACAAGCATAGTAAGAAGCATGAGAAAAAGTTATGGGTTGAATGCACCCATCGCAAATCAACACTCTTCCATCACCATAGTTGTCGTTATCATCGTCATGCAACTCATTCTCACTAAAAGTAAACTGCTTCAGTTCTAATGGATGGTCCCTGTGGCTCCAATGTTCTGTAATAATGTGTGGATCATTAAGCATAGTGGTACTGTTTTCACCATCAGCTTGAAATTTAACTTGGAACTTGCTACACTGGGTGATAATGAGGTCCAATAATGATTCCTCGCCAGGCAGAGGAAATTGTACCAAATCAGGTTCATCATCAACAATGCCATTTTCTTCATTCTCATTTCTGAAAACAGCAAACAGAAATTTAGCCAACGGATGATAATCGGTAAAACATCAGCTCTGGGCAAATTAGAAAACAATTGATGTAGGTAGCAAAAATATAAACAACAAAGGTACTCACACCAAAGAAACTGTGGACGTTGAACATTCTATATGCACAAAAAATGTGCATTTCTGACAATAATAAGACCAGCACAAGGGTTGAACTCGTTTTTTGCAGATGGGACAGTATCGACTAAAATAGCGATGCATGACAGGTATAGAGAAGATAAGATTGAGAGGGTGATGGTGATAAGTAGGAGCTGGAATAACGAGTGGAGAAAAAGCACACTTCTTGTGAATCCAGAAATCACATGTGAAGCATACGTAGGAATAATCTTTAACTTCCTCCCAACAAGCATCACACTTAAACAAAGCTTGCCTTTGTAATGTTAGAGTGTGCTCCTTGTGACCTTCATGACGAATCACTCTCTGATCAGACACGGAAGAATTAATAAAAGCACAAACAACACACAAGCCAAAATCACAATAATCACAAGCATAAGGAAAATTAACAACGCTACTACAAAAATCACATATGAAGCGAAGCCATGGAAGTAGAGCAAGGGGGTGCAGGTCCAGCTTATCACGGATAATCTCTTTGGGTAATTCAGCACAAATCTTGTGAAGGTAGAATTTTCGACAATCTATATCATCACTGCTACTACAGGTATATGTTGGAGAGCCAGTAACAGGTTTGTCACAAACACAGCATGTAGCATCCACTCCAATTACAACATCCTCTTTTAGTACTAGTGGGTGCTCCGGATGGCTGAAGTGGTTTACAGTTAAAAAGCTCATTATTTCAGCTGATCAACTTATGAAGTATTTGTTATGGTTTCTGTATTGGAACTTCAACTTATTTACAACACAATAGCAACTTCATATTTATAGAAAGATTAATCATATTTATTTCATTATCTTTTCTTCATGGCCTGGCTTGTTTGATACATCTTAGCTTAAAGAAAGAACAAATCGAATCAATATTCTTTAGCATGATTACGAAGAATGATAAAAGAAGAATTCAAATTCACGTTTAATATTACTTCTGAAATTTTCTTTGAAGGGTTTAAAACTTCCTCTCTTCTTTTTTCTTTCTCTTTAAAGTTGAACTATACCGTGATTAGCCAAGATGATGGGAATTATATGTCTTATCCTTGTGCACTCAAAGCAAAAGCAGTCCCCTTAGATGTTCGCTACTACTAAAGAGGGCGGAGAGATGGTTTAAAGTTTCAAAAGCTACAGAGCTAAAGGAAAAGCGGATCGAATATCATAACTTTTTTTCCTTTTTTTTATGGCTTGTTTGATACATCTAAGTATCTTACTATCTAAGTGCATAGCCTAAAGAAAGAAAAAATCGAAACAAATTTCTTTAACATGATTAGGAAGACTGGTTAAAAAAAAGAAAGAATTCAAAATCAAGTTCAATATTATATTAACTTCTTTCTTTATTAGGAAAAGAAAATATGTTAGATATCTCAAATTGGTTACAATTTTTTTTTCCAAATGTCAAGTGTACTAATTTAATGAGAAATGTTAGAGTTCCCGAAAGCGTTTCCGAAACCGTTCTCGAATGCTAAGTTGTCATATTCAGATTGGTTATTTTTTCATTAATGAGATGGATCTCTCGTATGTTAATATGAATTCCACGAATTAAACCATGTCATACTGTACACTTTTTTTTTTACTCCTTTTGTTTAATTCTGGATACAATTTTTACTCCTTTTGGTGTAAAAATTTATGTCATACTGTACACTTTTTTTTTTTGTTGAATATATTGGCTTATAGCCTTACAAGTGAATATATATCTGTTCTAATAATTCTCGTGATTGTACTTAAATGTGAATAAAATATTGTTTTGTAAAAAAATTTGAAATTTAGCAAAATGAAAACAAAAATTTAGAAGACAGTGAAAACAGTAAAAGGTCAGTCTCCAAGTCTTATAGATATCTCAAACTATTTACTTGCCATATCTTCTTTGAACACAGAAGATGCATGCAAGATATCCACATCCATCACATTCAAAACCACATAAGTACAGGGAATAATTCTTTCTCGTGGTCTTCTTTAAAACCGATGCAAGCGTGTGTAGTTGGTTGTAAATACTATGTTTTGTTGTTCCCCTAACTTGCCGTTCTCGTAGTCTCGGAGGCAATTAACGTGAAAAGACTGATCACAATGATAAAGCCACCTCTGATTATTAACTCGTTCTTCGCATATTTGACAGTAAAATACTCCCTCGTAGAAGAATGGAGGGTGCCTCAAGATTAGGGAGTGACCATCATATCTGTGTTTAATAAGCCTACTTAGATAAAATGCACTTCGTATACTAATCTGGAAGCTAGGTACTACAAGTTTCACATGCACATTCCATACCTTCATCAATTGTATAGTTATCTGTGTTTAATAAGCCTACTTAGATAAAATGCACTTCGTATACTAATCTGGAAGGTACTACAAGTTTCACATGCACATTCCATACCTTCATCAATTGTATAGTGACTTACACTACATTTAGAATTGGAGAAGGGACGCTGAACAAGGGAGTGCCGTTGGTGAGATTTATGTCTAATCCTGGGGGGTAAAAATGCACAGCGGATATCAGTTGTAATATCACAAGTCTTGCATTTATTGTAGAATCCATTCGTGGAGTATCTACAAATTTCACATGTCGCAAAGGTATTAAAATTAAACTTCCTTCCAATACAGAGGGTCTGTTGGGGGTGGAGTGGAGATGCTCCCATTAGCAGCCTATATGGCAACTTGGCACAGAAGGAGTGGAGAAAGAATCCACACTGGATGCACGCATAGTACACACGGATGAGAAATTGTAATGGGTTGAACGCACCCATCACATATCAACACTCTTCTATCATCATCATTGTCTTCATTATCATCGTTGTGGTTATCATTGTCTTTATTGTCTTTAGGAAATTGCACCAAGTCAGGTTCATCGCCAACAATGCCATTTTAAAGGCAATTTAAACTAAATTCCGAATAAAAAAAAATTAAATTAAACTAATCGTCTCAAAACTAATTTAAAGGCAGAGCCTTCCGAACGTCAACCAAATTTACAGTAAAAAGTTCTCCCACATGTCAGCTTAGCCCACGAGAATCAACCTTTTTCGTTTACCAAAGTAACTTGATCATTTAATTCTTTTTTTTTTGCCAATTTTGCCTAAATAATTAAATTAAGTGCAGCTTGAATCCAAAGTCACACCAAATATAGTGATAAATTTACTAAAAAAAAATAAATCAAAGTTAAAATACATAAACAGTCGTATATGTTTTCAAAAAAAAAAAAAAAACAGTCGTATATAAAAATTTATAAACAAGTCAATTAAAAAACAACTAGCGAGTGGATAGACATTAGAGATCAATCTGATCAATTAGTGTGGGAAGATCTCAAACTCTTTATTCCCCATATTTTATGCAGGGGAGGCATGCAAGATATCCGCATCCTTCACACTCGAAAAAGAGCTGAAGCTCGTAGCCTTTCCCACAAATGACACATAAGTACATGGATGATTTCTTTCTCGTAGTCATCTTTAAAACCAATGTAAGTGTGTGTTGTTGGTTGCCAATACTATGCTTGATTCTTCCTCCTAACTTGACGTTTTCGAACCAACGGATGCAAGGACAGTGAAAAGAATGATCACATTTATCACAGTGATAAAGCAAAAACTGATTGTCAACTTGGTCTTCACATATCTCACAGTAGATTACTCCCTCGTAGAAGAATGGAGGGTGCTTCAAGCTTATGGCGTGATCATCATATCTGTGTTTCAGTCTACTGGGGTAAAATGCATTGACTATATGAATCTGGAAGGTACTACAGGTTTCACATGCATATTCCACGCCTTCAGAAGCTCTGTGGTTACTTGCACTACATATATAAGAACGAGAGAAGGGACGCTGGACAAGGGAGTGTTTCTTGTGAGATTTATGTCTAATCCTGGTGGGCAAGAATGCACAACGAATTTCAATTCTGATATCACAAATCTCACACTCATAGTAGAATCCATTTGAGGTGAAGCCACAAATTGCACATTTAAAAAAATCATAGAATTGACAATACTGACAAAGGTTGAACGAATGCTGGGGGTGAAATGAACATGCTCCTACAGGCAACTGTGCTGGCAACTTGGTGGCACAGAAGGTATGGAGAAAGAAACGACATTGGATACAAGCATAGTAAGACGCATGAGAAACAGTTATGGGTTGAATGCACCCATCGCAAATCAACACTCTTCTATCATCCTCACTGTCGTTATCATCGTCATGCAACTCATTCTCACTAAAAGTAAGCTGCTGCATTTCTAATGGATGATCCCTGTGACTCCAATGTTCTTTAATTATGTGTGGATCATTAAGCATAATGGTACTGTTTTCACCATCAGCTTGAAATTTAACTTGGAACTTGCTACACTGGGTGATAATGAGGTCCAATAATGATTCCTCTTCAGGCAGAGGAAATTGTACCAAATCAGGTTCATCATCAACAATGTCATTTTCTTCAATCTCATTTCTGAAAACAGCAAACAGAAATTTAGCGAACGGATAATCGTAAAAACATCAGCTCTGGGCAAATTAGAAAACAAATACTGATGTAGGTAGCAAACATATAAACAACAAAGGTACTCACACCAAAGAAACTGTGGACGTTGAACATTCCATATGCACAAAAAATGTGCATTTCTGACAATAATAAGACCAGCTGAAGACTTGAACTCGTTTTTTGCAGATGGGACAGTATCGACTAAAATAGCGATGCATGACAGGTATAGAAAAGATAAGATTGAGAGGGTGGTGGTGATAAGTAGGAGCTGGAATAATGAGTGGAGATAAAACACACTTCTTGTGAATCCAGAAATCACATGTGAGGCATACATAGGAATAATCATTAGTTTTCTCCCAACAAGCATCACAATGAAACAATGCTTGCCTTTGCAAAGTCAGTGTGTGCTCCTTGTGACCTTCATGACGAATCACTCTCTGATCAGACGCGGAAGAAGAAATAAAAGCACAACCAACACACAAGTCAAAATTGCAATCAATACAAGCATAAGTAAAATTATTAACAACACTACTACAAAAATCACATGTGGTGTTGCCAGGGCGTGGTAGTAGAGCAAGGGGGTGCGGGTCCAGCTTATCACGGATAATCTCTTTGGGTAATTCAGCACAAATCTTGTGAAGGTAGAAATTTCGACAATCATCTACATCATCACTGATACTACAGGTATATGTAGGTGAGCCAATAACAGGTTTGTTACAAACAGAGCATGTAGCATCCACTCCAATAACAACATCCTCTTTTAGTACTAGTGGGTGCTCGGGATGGCTGAAGTGTTTTACAGTTAAAAAGCTCATTATTTCAGCTGATCAATTTATGGAGTATTTGTTATGGTTGATCTGTATTGGAGCTTCAACTTATTTACAATGCAATAGCAACTTCATATTTATTTCATTATCTTTTCTTCATGGCCTGGCTTGTTTGATACTACATCTTAGCTTAAAGAAAGAACAAATCGAATCAATATTCTTTAGCATGATTACGAAGAATGATAAAAGGAGAATTCAAATTCACGTTTAATATAGCATCTTAAACTTCTTCTCTTTTTCTTTTTCCTTTTTTTAACACAAGATTACTTTAAACTTTAATACATTAATAATAATTATAATGACATCCGTCACATGTATAAGCGTATCATCTCAATTTATTTATTTATTTATTTTTCCAAGTTATCATCTCAATTTATGATGACAAACATTTTACAAGGTGTTACTTGTGCTTGTAATGACTTTAAAATTTGCAGTAGCATGCTCAACAGTCCACAAAATTGTAGAATATATCTATCCCTCTTATGAAGAAATGGGGATGCTCCTTCTTAGGGATGGGAACGGGTCGGGTTCGTCTCGGGTTTTGCAAAATCCAAATCTAAATTCAAATATTTTCGGGTTTTGGGTTTTGGATCGTATCGGGTTTCGGATCCAAAATTCAATATCCAAATCCAAATCCGTCGGGTTTCGGATCGGATCGGGTTTTTTTCGGGTATTCAAAATTAAAAATAGTGTAAATAAGTTCCTTAACAAAAAAAATAAAAAAATTGTGTAAGTAAGTTAAAAAATATCGCTACATCCATGACAATTTATTTTCTCGATCTTTCCATATCTTATGTCTCAAAGATATGTGTATGTATAATATGTATTTATAATATACATTTATATAATATATATATATATATATATATATATATATATATAAAATAGTGTATGTATAATATGTATTTATAATATACATTTATATATAATATATAATATACAAAATATAAAATATAATAAATAAAAGTCGGGATTTTTCGGGTTTCGGGTTCGACTCGGGTTTTGATCGGGTTTCGGATCGGGTTTCGGATCGGGTTTCATGAAATCCATATCCATATCCAAAATCTTTCGGGTTTAAAATTTAAATCCATATCCATATCCAAATCCAAAATATCGGGTTCGGATCGGATAAAAAATCGAATTTCGAATCGGGTATCCGTCGGATCGGATTTTTTTCCCATCCCTACTCCTTGTAAGTTTAAAGTTTCAAAAGCTACATATAGCAAAAGGAAAAGCGGTCTTAATGATTTTCTTCTTTTTCTTTTTCTTTTTTTTTTTTATGGCTTGTTTGATACATCTTAGTGCATAGCCTAAAGAAAGAGAAAATCGAAACAAATTTCTTTCTTTAACATGATTAGGAAATAAAAGAATTCAGAATCAGGTTCAATATTATATTAACTTCTTTCTTTTTTAGGAAACGAAAATGTTAGATATCCCGTATTCCCAAATATGAAGTGTATTAATTTAATTAGTTAGAATAATAATATGGATCCCCTGCATTCACATCAACCCCTCCATTTTTTTTCCCTTTTTCAGACCGAGTATTACTTTAAAAATTGAATACACTAATTTTAGTCATTCGTTATCAAATATCCTAGCCATTGATGATACGAGACATTAGGAAAAAGGACAACATCTTCATTTACTAAGCGTACTATCTCAAACATTTTACAAGGTGTTACTTGTGCTTGTAATGATTTTAAATTTGTAACAAAATACAAAACAAATTACATTAAGCTAATGAAGCTTAAAGAAACAAAATTAGTAAGATAAAAATAAACAAACAAAATTACGAACCAACCTGATTGGCTGATTTTTATGTTCAAGTATTCTGTTGGATAGAATTTAAAATCATAACAAGCACGTAACACCTTGTAAAATCGTTCCCGATAAGGTGTTGTGGCTGATTGAGAATACTAACTTTGTTCCTCCTAATTTGATCTATCCGTACTAACGGAGGCATTCATGGTGAAAAGACTGATCACATTCTTCACAATGATGAAGCACATATTATATCAATCTTGAACGAGACTTTAGGAAACAATGGAGGCATTCCTTTTTCGTAGAGGCTAAAGAAAGCTTGACATGTACTTTGCTATAGAAACAACAAACTTGCAGAGAACAAGAATGCCTCTACGAAAATGGAAGGAGAGACTATTTTAGCCAATCACCTCCTCGATTGTAACGAATCGGCCCTTCTCAATAGAAAGCTGTGCTGCAACTCCTATAGCTACTGAAATCAAACCATCATTCAAATCTACCGCTGGAGGTTCTGAGCCTTTTGCCCTTATTGCAGCCAAAAAATTAAGGTGTTCTAGATAGCTAGAACCGTGATGTAGCCCGTCATACCTAGCAAGCAAAAAGAATGAATGTAAACTTGAAAGAGCCAAATGATATGATAATATGACAACGAGTCGGAGCCAAACTTTATTCAGTCATCTACAGCCTTCAGGGTCTGAACTCCATCTCTTCCATTCTTTCAAATACCAATTTTCTGGAACAAGCGCCTCACCCTGGGGAACAAGAAAATTCGGCCAAGATGATGATGACACAAAGAAAGAACAAAAGAGAAGAGGACATAAAATGTTAAACTGAGAAGCAGAAGTTTATTCTTTAACCATTTTTAAACACGATCATGTCAAATGACGATGTAAACACCGATATTTACCAGGCTGAGATATTTACCTTCCCAATATCACCAACGACCGATATTTCTTGCTCATTTTTACTGCCTTCCGCAAACATACAAAGGTCAAGCATGCCACGTGATCCATTATCAAATTCAACAATTATGTATGCATTGTCAATAATATCAGGCACCTGCAAGAGGGTGACTATTATTGTCAACAGATTGAGAAGTCTCAAAACACCAGTTCTAAAAACCACATACAGTTATAGTTTAGGCTCCTTACATTTTACGTCATTACTTCTTCAGACTTGACATGACTCATGGAAATAGACCATATACAGATATCATTTTAACCTTTTCAGGCAAATCCATTACATAAAACTAATTGACAAAACCTATATTGGTTCAGAAAAGTAAGATTACCTCTCCATCGTATACTTCATCTTTGTGATTAGCGTCAATTGCTCCAGAAGCCATTACACGGATAGGATGCGCACCAACAGCCAGCCTCATGAGATCAAAAAAGTGGCAACATTTTTCAACCAGCGTCCCCCCACTATTACGATTGAACCTGTTCCAATTGTTGACCTACAAAAACCATGAGCTAGTAACACATTCCAGTAAAAGGGGACAATCTAAATGAAAAATATTACCTTTACTAAAAAAGGGAAATGACACCATTTTCACCCGTCCTAGTGTTCCACCTTTAACTATGTCTATCAGCTTAGCAACAGGCAGCATGTACTCCAGTCCAACTTGTCCCAGCATATCAGATCTCCTTTTAGAAGCCTCTACCACCTGAGATTAGATAGAATAATACTTCAAACATAAACTGGACTCCCCAGGCTGCTACCAATGTTGGCAGCAAAACAATTTGTACTTCCAAAAGATGCATTAATTAGTCGCATGAAGCAAAAAGGTACATAGAGAAGTATACATGTACATGAACGCTAGATTAGCTTTGTACTGTTCATAGAGGAGTATAAACACACTGTATAACTAACCTTTTGACAGTCAGCTACGGTTGTGCAGAGAGGCTTCTCAACTAGCACATGGTGAGGTTTTGGATGACTGATGATATCCACGAGGATATTACACTGAGTCATGTTCGGAGTTAAACAATAACCACATCACAGAGTCCGCTATCTAATAGCTCCTGATGTCCTGAAAAAACCTTTAACTCAATATGTAAATAACGCGTATTTTAAGCGTGTGATAACCAATCAATACACTTACACTGGACTTCAGATCCAGGATGCTTAGATATGAACACATAGAATATCCAAAGCTGATGTGGAATTGTGGATAATTAAGCTAATGCAGAACAAGGAATACACAGATTCATGTCAATTTTTGTTATCAGCAGAAAAGTCTATCAAATCACTTAAACTTTCTACTGTATACAGTTGAGCCTTCTTAGCCGTCGGGAAGCACTCTTAATGTTCTGTAAACTGTCATAATCAAATAATTAAACCTCCTTATTATTTTTGCAAAATCATTTACAGTTAAAAGCTAACTATCAATGGCATGTACCATGAGATAATGTTAAGACATGTATGGGAGACAGTGGCAGAGCTATCGGGGGCAAGCAGAACACGCCCCTTTGTTCTATAGTTAGCACTCAATGTTGTAAAAATAGTTTGTAAGAGACTTTTCTTGCATAATGCTGTGGGTTTAAATCCTAAAAGACTCCTACTCGTCATTGTTTTTCTATATTCCTTCCCCTTTCCGAAATTTACATTGTTTCTTCCCCTCACTTTTTTTTTTGCAAAATAAGCTGATCAGTTCTTTCCCTTAATTTAGAAACTAGAATTCATATTGTTATCCCCTTGACTATGAAAATTCTAACTATTCCCTCACTAACACTGACTCTGTAATAACAGAGTTCTAAACGATAATTATAATGAATTACTACTTTCCTCCTTCTCATGAATTTCTAGTTCCTCCACTGATTTTATGTACCAAAAAGAAGCAATAATGTGAGAACTCAGGCTATATGATCAATCTTTAAGTTGACTTTCTTTCACTCTGGGGTTCACTTTTCTTGAATATTCTCAATAATTTATATTATGTGAACACAAGAACCACTAAAGATTATAACTTTATTTTCCTGATATTCGTTCAAGACAAGTATATTCACAAACACAAACAGTTGGGTCACTAGATCACTAACTAGATACATAACTTATAGCAAAACAAGAGATGGGCTTTGCATAAAAAGACAGTGTGTGTGTGTGTGTAGTACCTTGAGAGATAAATTGAGGGAGTGGGCAAGATTGATGGCAAGTTGTTGAGAAGGGAGATGAGGAGCAACAATAAAAACAACACAAACACCTTGTCATCGGAATAAAAAGCAAAATGGTGGTGATAATTTATATTGAACTAGCCTAATAACCCGTGCGAGGCACGGGTTATGTTCTAGCACCTGAATAAAAAATATATTTAAGGAATTACATATATTGGCCTTTTAAAGAAATACACAAGCGTGGCAAAAAAAAGAAAGATAGAAATACACAAGAAATTTATAAAGCACAGCACAATACTCCTATACAGAATCAAGTTCATAAAGCAAATCAAGTTCTAACTTTAAACTCCATCAGAGAAGATGGTTTACCGCTCAAATGACATTTAAATATTTGGGGTCTACATTTGTAGCTATTCTCTCTTCATAGAGGGAAATATATAAAATGGATAGGTTGCAAATCGGAATGAGAAATAAATAAATAAATAAATAAATAAATAAATATATATATATATATATATATATATATATATATATATATATATATATAGGGAAAAGAGTATCTAAAGCACACAATAGAGAAGTTCTCTATTAGTGCGGTTTAAAATATGATAAATTAATTATTATTTGAACAATCCAACCGTACGGATATTAAATTCATACAAAAATATGTGAATGTACAAATTTTCGTGTAATTTAATTATTTGGAACTATAAATTTATAGCAATAAAATTATGATAAATCTTTGTCGTTGAATATATATAGAAAATAGTATTATTATAAAAGTGATGCTCCACTATTTCAAATATAATAAAAATTTGTATACAATGTTATTTCGTCATAAACTTTTCATCCGTACGGTTGGATTATCAAAAATAATAATAAAATACAAGATTTAAGGTGCACTAATAGAGAACTTCTCTATAGTGTGCTTTAGAAACTCCATGCCCATATATATATGTATGTATGTATGTTAAGCTTTTGATATTATTCAAGCATGATTTGTTCCTTCTTCAAGTTGTCATTACAATACTAAATACACGACCTTCGCTACCGTTGGCTTCAATGTGAGCATCATATTCCTGACCGGGACCTCCTGCACAAATAGCATAAGGAAGCACGGAAGAAATTAACAGTGTCCGGGGAAAGATCCAAGTGGAGGATCAATTAGGTAAGCGAGTGGAAAAAATTAGGCAGAATCATTACCACTTGCTCATTAGATGTTGTAGTACATTTCAAGATGTAGTACATTACTTTAGAGGAAAGGAAATGCAGTGTAAAAGACAATATTTATAGGACATATCGTGAGAATCACTAAACTTTTTCAACAATCTCCGTCTTTGGACAACATCCTTGGTCAGGTATACTTTCGGGGACGGCCTCCTTCGTTGGGTGTTTAATCCATCACACAAAGACGTCAAGTCGGAGATTCTGGATTGCTGCACCTGAATGTTTTTGCCAAACATGCCAGATCAGGAATGAAGTATTAGAAAAAGTATATAAATGTGCATCGAAAATAACCAGGTAAATTAAACATTTCAAGAAACACTTCAAAAGAAGACCTCTTCGCTATATGTTGATGCTAAAAGAACAGCAAGCAAGACAATGTACTTACAGTTACAAAAGACGAGTACCATCTCTATGATGAGTATCAAAGCCACTTAGATGCAAGTTTTTAAAAAATTAAGTTTCATACAAGTGTACAACAAACAAATTGCTTGTAACTACTTCTGCTAAAAGAATATAAGAATATGGCAAGGTTTACATTCTTATAAAGACCACATCAAAGCATTAAATGCCATCAGAGGAATACAGAGGATTGGAGCTTCAAAAGCATTTTTAACCAAAGTACAAAAAAAAATCACTTACTACATGATCTCGGCAGCGAACATATATTTGTGGATAAATATTATATAGCATGACAGCAATCTGTGCAATCACCTATATTTTGCAGGCTATGAACATGAAAATTATATCACATGTATGGGAACTAACCAAGGGAAAGAATTTCCTTTATTTTAAACTACATATATAAACACTAAGAGATTGAATCGAACTCGAAAAATCTATCTGGCTCTATATTTAAGTTGATTGAGTTGGGACAATTTCAGTTTATCGAGTATAATCCAGTTCTGGTAATAAAGATTGAAAGTAGTGAAAACAGTGATGCAACTCCAGAAGTTTTTGTAATAATTGACTAAATGTATTACATGTATAAGAAGACAACAACACTACAGGGCGCCAGTAACCTCTATAGGCTATACCATTTTACTAATTCACTCGTAGCTATTGCATGCTAAACTATATCATACGCGGTTTTAACTTACTTAAAATGCCTAAAGGTTAACATCAAAAAAAAAACTTACAGGCAAATAGACAGTAAACTTGTGTTCTCTTTATCACATGTAGTCGGAATAAGTATATCTTATGCATGCAAAGACAAAGGAAAAATATGCATTCTGAAATACAACTAAGCTTTTCAGAGATTAGATAAATAACTTAAACCGAAGAATACTATTCTGAAAGATGTTTGAAAGTTGAGTGATTTCATCAACATATTTTAAATTCTACAAGATTAAAAATTAGAGATTTGAGTACATAGCCTAAAATAATTCTACACAAATTAAAATTCTTTCGAATTTTGTGGCTCACGCGAAATTATTAGGAACCATACCTATTGCACGGAAAAGGAAATACGTAACTTATTCTTTCTTATGCATTCCAAGACCCATGTTATATATATAAGGAAAGAAAGTACTCAAACAGACATTACAAGCTAACTTTTTATGTGTCAAATACAGTCACTGTGTTAGTTCTCCAGCATTATAAGTGTGACTCTATAATTTTCGTAAAAAAAAATTTGGACTAAGAATACTCACCCATTATAGCTCCCATTATAGCTGTGAAAAAGGTCATTATAGCTCCCATTATAGCTGTGAAAATATCCAAATGTCCTTTCTCTCTTTCAATCTTGTTTCAACTGGTGCCGTTCTCTATCAACATTACAAGAGCGTTACATTATACATAGTCGTGAAAGTCGAGAAGCTAAATCAATTGCAAGCATTCGATATATTCAATATTCATACAAATAACAATGGTAATATGAATAAAAGTTCATAACACTTTTAATTGGTAATTAGTTTGCGACTCAAAGAGCATCCTCCTTCAAAATCAAAATTCTTTCTCTTATGGTTATTCCTCAATTATCCACTTAGCAAATCGGACTCCCACGTCTAAGTTGTATTCAGTCTTTAAAAAGATACTTGTCCATGTACTGTTGTAGTATAACAATTATGCTCTCTCTATCACTCTCTCTCAATCTAGAGACAATTGAGCATGCCTTCCCTGATCATAAATCAACATACTACATATTAAACTGATACCATGATGCGATAACTTGTGTTCAATAGGCAAAAAGACAAATATCTTGTGATCGTTTCTGAAGCTAAATCTAGAAAACTTTACCCTACTTCTATAGCATTACACCTACCCTATTCAAAAGATAGTCAATAACATTATAAGGTACATGGACAAAAAATTAAAAGAATATCAAAATTACAGTGTTTAAAAGTTAGAACATGTCATTCCCACGATTGAGAGATATACAAAGAAGCAATGCAAAGTCACTCAAGACATTAGAATGCAAAAGTAATCAAGACGTCAGGATTGATATGCATACTTGAAGCCACAATAACCATAATCTGATAGAAGTCTACCAGCCGATATTCTGTTTATAATTATTCGAAAGTTTAAATAGTATCCCTACAAATAACATTAAAGATTTACATCCAAGTTTATGAGTATATATGAGAAAATTCAAGTAATTTTGGATACACTAATATTAGCTTCAGAAGCCTACAAACTTTGGTGCACCATATATGAATTTGTGATGGCTAAGGTTTTTCTTTGCAGATTTACTACAATTTGATCTTTTTCAATTGAATAATTTATATCATAAAAAACAATGTTGGTTGAAATATTAGGTCACCTCTTAATAGCAAAAGGTGCGTTCTTTCTAGACGGTGTGCAAAGAATACAGATTGTCTGGTGTACATGATGCAATCAACACCTAATTATTCTTGGATGAATGGGCCTCCAAAAAATGAAAAGACTATGTTCTACTACCATTGACATGTTAAGATTTAGCCACATAAAGATATAATGCATCTCAATTATGGCAAAATTTAAAAGTAGCAGTTCCGAGGAACTTGACAAAATAAAATATGCTTAAAACCTATAACCCACTTAACGCCCATAAAATGAATTAAAACAGAAGTTTTCATAAATTTTCTTCAGAGCACACTAACAAAAATCAAATAAATAGGAAACTTTTTGCAAATACATCTAGATTCGTGAGCTAACATGAGTGCATAACCATAAATGGCTACTATCCAAGAGGAATTTAGACAAGAAACTTTAAGCAGAAGGCTTTAGATAATAAGATTTGCACATTGCAAACAAATTAAGTAGGGAATTGCAGAAGTTGCAATCAACAATTGGTATATGTAAGTTTATAGCTTCATTAAAAAAAAATCTTGTGTACATAAACTCCAACAAACAAAATGTTAAATATATATGAGTATAAGAACCTTGAAAGGGCCTTCCCTAACACCTTAAGGTTTTGGGTGAAATGGTTTCTAACATGGTATCAGAACTCTGGTGTTTGTGGAGGTCTCAAGTTCGAACCCCACCACCCCCAATATTCTCAATTTAATTTGGCACTAAGGTATTGGTGACCGCTCTTACCCCATAGTGGGCTTACGAGTGAGGGGAATGTTAAATATATATGAGTATAAGAACCTTGAAAGGACCTTCCCCAACACCTTAAGGTTTTGGGTGAAATGGTTTCTAACACAAAAAAATCATCCCAAGATGCTTAACTGGCCTTGAATTGTCCTCGAATTTAAGACCCGGAATAGTTATAGCATTGTATATACACAAAAACTTTTAATAATAATAAAACCAAAATTAAGAATGGGGCAAATCAGTAAGATTACCAGGAAAATTGGAAGGATATATTGGAAGATTAGTCGCGACACTGAGAGTGAGATAGTCGCACAAGATGAATATCTATCGACGCACTGGACTGTGAAACTATGACACCAAAATATATCTATCTATCTATCTATTACTTTACTATATATTAAACGTAGACGGAAGGGCAAAATTTACCATAATATTAGTTATGAAAAGACCAATTTACCCTTATTTATTTCATAGAAAATAACAAGAATGCCGGCTAGCAAGAATATCCCATTTGATTACTCTACATCCGCTACACAATTCCATCCCCAAATAAAAATAGTCAGAGTTGTCTTTGATATTATAACTAGTTTTTATTTAAAATTTGTATAAAAATTCCATGTAATTCAAATTTATTTGTAAAAATAAAAAATGAGAGTACACAATTCAAGATACAAAAGAATGCTTTAATAAAACAAGAGGGATATAATGGTCAAATAGAATAAAAGGGTGTGCAACCATCAATTTGGGGTGTGCAAATATCAGCACCCTAAAAAATTTGTCGTGGTTCGTCCATATGCCCAAGAACGGCTTTCAATGTTTGCCTATGCTAGCCCGATGCTTACTTGTGCTGCTTTGTTTTCATCGTTGTCTGCTACATAATTTCATTCCCAGATTCATTGTAATTTGACCAAAACATTTGGCAAATAATCAGGTAAGTTCTTTGAGGATTTGAGCGCATTATTATTCCCCAATTATGATGATGTCAAGTTTATATATCGGATGACTGTTATGTTCGAGTTTTCAATTTAAGTTAGGAGGGCTACTATAATTTTCCATTAGTATGTTAGGCTACAATTATCCTGTTCCTGGAATTTAGTAAGAACTCTCATTTCTGTGGATTGACATCAGTCTTTTAAGAAATTAAATGTAGTTTTTGTAATGGATTTTTGTAATGCCTCTTTACTAAATTTTATTTTAAAGGTTCATGGGTTCTTTTAAACATGGTGGTACATAAACTCAATATATATACTCATAGCCATTATTTGTTTGTCAGAACACAGTTTAGTGCTACAACTCCAACAACCGGTGGACATGTAGCTAGACACAAGTAATACCAATAATTTAATATTTGACACAACCAACTTCATTACAAACAATAATCTGAAAAGCTCGGGATGCTCGCGGATCATTAGGAGAATAGGTAAAGTTTGTTTATCTCACACCTCTTCCAGACCCTAACCCTAGGATTAATATTTCCAAATAACGTAGGAGGTGGTCAGGCCGATCTCAATCATTTTGGAGGCCATGTTAAATCTCCACTTCTTATCTGGGTATTTTGTGGTGTGTTCTATTTCCCATGATTGTGATATGTGATTTTTTTTTGTTTATGTTAATTAGCTCCATTTCCTATTCAATAGTGTGTTATGGGCATATGTTTATAAAGTTTACATGAGTGCTGGTATGTGATTTTTTGTTGATTAGGTGATTTATAGGAATGCCCCAACCACATTTTATTACACAGCAATACAGCATATAGAATATATTATGCAATGCCTCCCTTCCATTGCTTCCCAAATATCGTCGAAAACTATCGTACAAGCGCTACAGGTATGTATGATTTTGAGCTAACCAACCTAATTTGTAATTGAAAATTGGGTGAATTTAGGATAATTTAAAGGTGCCAGTTTAGGGTTTATGCAAATGGAATTGGTGTCATTGTTTCCTGAGACTTATAGACGTTACTGAGAGTTATGATTGAAGGAATTTCTACACATGCGGAAGTAATTATAACATTTTATTGCATAGAAATCCTAATTAATCATGCATATATTTCAAGAAAAATAAGAAAATTACCTTGAATGCTTTCCGGCAACAACTATGAACTTGTTCTTAAATCCCAGCAATCAATCCTCAGTGTGTGGAGTGCTCTAACGGTATCCACCAAGAGAATTAAATGAAGAACAGAAAATGAGAGAATTTGGCTAATTCTTGATTTTGCAAGATTCTCTTAATCTTTGCAAATGTTTTTGTACGTTTTTGTTCTCTTCAATAGCTCCATACTTATAGACATTTCAGCTGAGAATGTGCTTAGCAAAAGGTGCTTGTCATGATGAGGTTTTATTAATTAATCATTTAATGATTAAACACCTTTTAATCATTAATTTAATTTTAAACTCTTTAAAATTAATTCTCTCTATATATTTAATTTCTCAAATTAAATACATATAATTTATAATATTAAGAACTCCTTCTTAATATATATTTATATATTTATAAATAATTAAATCATATTTAATTAATTATAAATTTATTTATTTATTTATTAAATAAATAATCATTAGCCAATATAAATTATTTCCTTCATCTTCAAACTTAATCTCTTTTATGGTGTGACCCTTTAGGTTCATAATTATGTCGGTAGTAGAAATAAATAATAATAAACTATTTATTATTATTTATACGAATTACAATTAATTCGTTAAAAATAATTATCATTATAATTAAATTCATTCTACATCGTGAGTGATACTTTTGAAGGTATATCGCGACTATCCGAATAATATGAATTCATCGCTAGGAATATAGAACCTATTCAGTGAATGGTTACCGTACAATAAATTCCTTCTGCCCTAACAATATCCCGATTAAATACAAGGCATAGATCTCGTGTCAAGCCTATTTAATTTAATCATATAATTTCTTATTCCTTATGTATAGTTCATGTTAATGCAAATTAGAAACTACTTTCTAATTTCATTCACTCTGGCCAGAGATTCCTGAACTATCATATTAAGAATAGCATAGGATATTCACTTCCGTTACTGGAAGGGGTAGATCCTTTATCGATCGTTAACTATCTCCATATATAAATTCCAATGCCCAAAATAGAACTTATTAATTGTCCTTGAGACTAAGAACTAAACCAAAGCATTGTTCATTATATACAAGATGACTCTAACAATCTCAAGTCTAAGGATACTTGTACGACCATCACTATATGAACAATTACTGACACGTGAGTAAACTCTATTAATTGTTCAAGTGATCGAGTCATGTTCAGTGAAGTCATTCCACAATGAGCACCTACATACTAACTATAGTGTCACCACACAAATGCCTATGAGAACAGACATCCTTCGTATGAAGCAAGTATAGTATGTACCGATCTTTACGGATTTACTAACTCCCAATTAGTTATCCTATGATCAGGAACAGTTTAAGTTTAGTGTTATCATCTTCTAGATATCATTATTATAATCTCATTATAATTCTAGAAGCTTTACTCTAAACTATGGAACATCTTATTTAATACATTTTAAATAGATAAAGCCCGTAATAAAAATAAACAAGTCTTTTATTAATATAAACAAAATCAAATAAGATTACATGAAAGTTCTTCCTAACTCATCTTACATGATTGGATTTAGGACATAATCTTTCAATGATGTCGAGGCTGGGCTTTGAGTTTCCGTTTGCCCTTTGTGTTTTTTTATAAATTGGCCAACTATGGCTAATATATTCTATAAGCCTTCAACATAGATTAGGTGTTAGAAATGGGAGATATCTAATGGTAAATTTATTATAGTTATATATCAATTTTAATCAAGTGTATCCCTGATGAATCTATATTTAAGCAGAGATCAGTGTAATTGACAATTGGAAAGGAGGATAAACATTTTTTGGCGCATTGACTTTTTGTGTATATATAATGCATATTTGATACAACCATTCAAGACAAAGGCAAGAAAAAAAGCTGAGAAACAAAGAAAGTAAAGCAGGGAAGAGTAGTTGCTAATGCCCCTGCCATATTTTATTGCTATCAAATATGGGTATGTTACCTCATGTTCCTGAAATGTGAACATGTTCTTTTACATTAAAAAGTGCAATTTTGGTTTTCCTGTCTTGTTAGAGTTCGTCTCTTGAAGTTTTATTATTGCCTTAAGTTATTTTTAACAGTAGTACTATTTGTGAGTTGGTTTATTGCTTCTGTTTCAGTAATGCAAGTGACGCTCTAGATAAGTTAAGGTTCTTAAGTGTGACCTTTACTTGGGGAAGCTGGTGAACTAGAAATTTGTATTCAGCCTGACCCAAACAATGGAACCATTGCTATCACGTAAGCTGATTCAATGTTCTAGGCTTTATCTGCATGTTTATTTTCATTAATTTAAGTTGTTTAATTACACAAATTTTTTATTGTTGTAGAGACACTGGTATTGGCATGACCAAAGAGGAGCTCGTAGATTGTCTGGGAATTATTGCTCATATTGGTAATTCAAAATTCTTAAGTGCTCTAAAGGTGATTATAAGTCAAATGTGTATAAGTTGTAGAGAACATCAGTGCAATATCATAATAGTCTATTTATTCTTTCTTTTTATAGGAAAACAAAGATGTTGGAGCAGATAATGCTTTGATTGGAAAATTTGGTGTTGGGTTCTACTCCGTGTTTTTGGTTGTTGAGAAGGTAGAAATATTGCTTTGTTCTTATATTGTTTTGAAATTGGGATACAATATCTCAGTTGCTTACTATTAATGAATGTTTCAAATTTTCGTGTAATTAGGTAGTCGTCTCCATAAAGAGTCCAAAGTCCGATAAGCAATACATTTGGGAAGCAGCAGCAGAAAGTAGCAAATACATGACTAAGGAAGAAACTGATCCTGAGAAGATGTTGCGTCGTGGAACCCAAATCACACTATATTTGAGGGTATTATACTTCTTCATGTTCCTTGAGTCTATGTGCGGGTTAGAAACATAGGGAATACACAACTTTTGTTATTTGAATGTCGCATATGGTGTATGTTGTAATATTAATGCATGTACAAAAGCAACAACTACGAGAAGTACTTTCTTTCATTGTGGTGTTTCTTCATAAGGCACAATAAGTTCCTGCTATCATGCATGTATTTTTACAGTATGAAACTAACAATGATGTCATCCTTGCAGTCAGATGACAAGTATGAATACACAAAACCAACCCAAATTCAGAACTTGGTGAAGAACTAATCGCAATTTGTTTCCTTTCCCATCAACACATGGCAAGATAAATTAAGGACTATTGAGGTTAGTGTCCTTTTATCGTGTCATGCATACCTAAATGATTTCATTCAGTTTCATAATTTTATGGGTGTATGTATATGTGCGTGTCGATTGAATCTATTTATGACATGTTTCCTGCCTCTGTCAATTTTTTTTGTTGGCAAGAGGAGAGAGAGAGAGAGAGAGATTAACAATATTTGGTCGCTCATCTCAAGTACAGACTATTTCTCTATTTGCGCTCTGTTAAATTGACTAGAAAAGTAATGATATACATGACTAAACGAAACAAATTAAGTAGAAATCAAAAGTGCGATGTTTTCTATTAGTGAATATATTATTTGGTAATTGGAAATGGGTTCAGTGTGAAAAAACAAGAGATGGATATATAGTATAAATTTAATTTGCATTTTATGTTTTACAAATCTTTAAGTTTGAATAAATGTCTTATTTAGACATTAAGTTGCCAGTAAGGTGTTAACATTAGTTTTTATCTCGAAGATTGATAGAGATGCCAATTGAAGTGATTTACCAGGACGATGCTTTACAAAAGGATTTGAGCTTTAACTATTTTTTAATATTGATAGGTAGAAGAGGAAAAGGAACCAAAATAGGGCGAGGAAGATAAACCACCAGAGGTAATAACATGTGCCTCAATTTGGTTGGGTTCTTCACCATTGTTATATTTGTTATTTAATTGGGTGCTTTTCTGCTTTCCATGCTTTCCAGGAAGAGAAAAAGAAGATCAAAAGGACCAAAACTGAGAATTATTGGGACGGGGAATTTGCCAATGAAACAAAACCTATATGGGTAAGTTAAGTAATATCTACGAAAAAAAGTTTTGTTAGTATTAACTTTATTATAATTAATATTTAATGTCTTTCTGTAATTAATTATTTTGCATATATTTGGTTCCATATGTGCCAGATGAGGAGCCCAAAGGAAGTTGAGAAAGAACAATACCAGGATTTTAACAAAAAGACTTTTAGTGAGTTTTTTGACCCACTAGCATACACTTACTTTACAACAGAGGTATTGCATATTCTTCTTTAATTAAATTGAAATTATGTTCTATGTCTGTTTAATTGTTTTGAGTTTTTCCATTCGTAACCTTTATAGGGAGAGGTGGAGTTTAAAAGTGTGCTTTATATCCCTGAAATGACACCTATGAACAACGAAGATAATACAAATCCCAAAACAAAAAATATACGTCTCTATGTGAAGTGTGTATTTATCTTAGACGATTTTGATGGCGAGTTGGTGAGCATTTTTATATCATCTCTATAGTAAATGATATGGGTGTTGTAGTTGTAAATGTATGTGTAGTTCGTTTATTAGAGATGTGCTTACTTTGTGGTCATTTAAATACGGTTTCTCTTGCATAGTCCAAAATGTCATTCTACATTTTTTTTTCATATATATGTGGAATTTCTAGAATTTTATTTGTTACCTCTGTGATGTCTATGTACATTTCCCAAGATACTTAAGCTTTGTTAAGGGTGTAGTGGATTCAAATGACCTCCCTCTTAATGTTTCACTAGAAATCCTTCAAGAAAGTCGAATTGTAAGGCTGAACTGATCATGTATTTGTTACTCCTCTTCTTTTTTTTCCTTGACTATTTGCCTTACATCGAAAATTTCCTGAATTCAATAATACGAAAGTTATATGATTAATTTTTTTGTATATTTTTGGCTGATATAACTTAGGTAAGAATTATGAGAAAGAGACTTTTTAGGAAAATGTTTGACATGATGTTTCCTCTTTAAGTTATACAATGAACTTTTTTATGTATGGTTTGATCTTATTTAGCTTTATTACGTCCTAAGATGTCAAATAGAAGCACATGCACATGCTCTTAATTCTGTGGGGGTTGGTTTCTTAAAACTTATTATACCGAGTATCTTTTTTGTGATCAGAATAATTTCTAAAATTAGGATCATGTATAAAAATTGGAGGACATGTGTTAATTTTGATGTTTGTGCAGATATAGTATTTGTGTAACCATTTGTTTCTCTGCATGATCTTCCAAATCTCCAATTCCGCCTTTGGTAGACTATTAGAGAGGATTGCCAGAGAAAAATATAATATGCTTATACCCTTCTAAATTTATACTCTACAGTATCTTCATGCATGTTATTCTTGACTGTCTTCCTATCAATGGCACATCTGCATCATGGCATGTTTGTGTTAGTTACAGAGGCATGCCTGTATACATCTAATAACAAGCCTAATTGTTTGTAATGCTTTGCATTACTTACATGACCTCTTAACTGAGGGAACCTCTAGTTGTAGAGTTTCTGTTTGTATTGTACTTGTAATAGGCATCAAATCCTATTGTGTAACTGTACAAATATAGTCTAGAATAATGCTTGAAAGAAGTTCCATGGTTCATGCCTCAAGCAAGGAGTTAAAGACTACCAAATAATCACAGTTGGGATTTGAAGAAATGAAGAATTTGCCTAAGTACCAATTCGAGAAGCATACTTGTCTATTCGAGAAGTCCAGCATTCGAGAAGTCAGAGATTCGATATCTCAAGACACTATTCGATATCTCTGAATACACTGTTCGATATCTCACTCGATATCTCAGGGATTCGATATGTCTACTACTCTATTCGAGAACTCAAGAAGTCAACAAGTCAAGATGGTATTCGAGTTCTCAAAGAGTCAACAAGTCAAAGTTCCATTCGATATCTCAAAGACTCAGAAAGCTATTCGACAACTCAAGGATTCGATAAGTCAAATGCTCTATTCGACAACTCAAGGAATCCTGATGGAAAAGAGCTATTCGAGAAGTGGTTCGATATGTCACTATAACAGTATTCGAGAACTCAGAGTTATCGATCAAGTCAATTCTAGTTCTCGAATCACTTACTTAGTCACTTCTCGAATACATTCTTGGAGACAAAATACTGAAGAAATTGTACAAGTCAGAAACCTGCAACAAGCCAATGCACTTTATGGACCACAATCTGTAACGTGCTCTGGAAAGCCTACAAGGAAGCTTGGAGAGATATAGAAGAGACAAGGAGCTAAAGAAGTGGATCTAAACAGGCTTTGCAAAGTCAAATCTGTAACCGTTTGGACTCTTACTCAAAAAGGATAGACAGACTAGAAAGTAATTTGTTTAGCTACCTTATTTGTAGTAAGCAGGCTGTATCCATGTTCTATAAGGACACAGCCTCACTTCATAACTTAGTAACTTTTGTGAGTCAAGTTTTTCATACACTGTAAGCTATATCTCTCTGAGAAAAACGAAGCTGAGAATACTACCATTTGTATTCACAGATTGTAGCAACCTTTATCTAATATACATTAGATTAAAGTGATATTGTGTCTTGTGTTGTTTATTTATCCGCACCTTAATTTCTGCACACACAGGCACTTATATGCTACACAGACTCAATCCAAGAAAAGTTCAAGAATCCATTCACCCCCCCTCTGTATTCTTTTACCGTGTTCAATACTCAACAAGTGGTATCAGAGCGGGCTGTTTATTCAAAAACAGAGAAACGATCATGAGTTCGAATACACCAAAGACTACAGGAACGGTGAAGGTCCCTAAGTTTGATAAAGAAAACTTCAACCTCTGGAAGATAAAAATGATGTTGTTCATCAAAGCCTCTCATCCCTTGTATCCTGAGATTCTCAAGAATGGTCCTTTTGTTCCACAACAAGAGATACCAGAGAAGACTGTTGGAACCATAACAATCCCTAGAGCTTATGAGGCCAAGGATCCATCAAAGTGGACAGAGTCAGAAAGGGAGAAGGTTGCTCTTGACAGCCACCTCATGTTGCTCATCATTGATTCCATGGACATGTCAATGTTTGCAAACATTGCATCATGCACGTCTGCTAAAGAGATGTGGGATCACATTGAGGTGTTGTGTGAAGGGACTGATGAGGTTAAAGAAAACAGGAAACAGATACTGGTCACACAGTATGAAGCTTTCATGGCACAGCCCAAGGAAAGCATCACTGAGATGTTTGAAAGGTTTCACAAGCTAGTTACTGAGTTGCAGATGAATGGAAAGGTTTACAGCACCAAGGAGTTAAATATGAAATTTCTGTTGTCTTCACCAAATCATCTGGAGCAAAGAGTCATTTCTCTAAGAGAGAGAGATTTGAACAAAGTCACCTATGATGTACTCTATGGAGTCTTAAAGACTCATGAACTTGAGTTGCTTCAGAAGAGGGCTATCCAAGCCAACCAAGGTAGGATGATAAACACATCATGTGCCTTGATTGTCAACAAATCCATTCTGGACCTAGAAGCATCTACAAGCCAACTAAGGATAGAGGAGGTGGCAGATGATGAAGAAACTGAAGCTGGGGTGAGTGAACCTGTTGAGGAAAAGGAGGTAGAAGAAGAGGAGTTTTACACTCTGGAAGAACTTGATGGGATGGAAAATACTTCATATGCTTTCATGGCCAGAAAATTTCCAAACATCAGATTTAAAAGAAATCAACCCTTCAAACCCAAAACTCAAAACCATTCAGCTTACAAGAACAAGGCACCTGTGAAACCAAACAGAAATAAGTTCAAAACCGGTTATGTGGATAGGTCAACTGTAAGGTGTTATAGATGCAATGACCTAGGGCATTTTGCCAGTGAATGCAAGAAGCCTAAAAAGAAGGATAGAGATTATCTTGAGCTAGAAGCTAAGTATGAGGCCCTTCTGAAAAAGCAGACACATGGTAAGGCCTACATAGCTGAAGGGAAGTGTTGGGATGATTCTGAGAGTGATGAAGAGGAACAAGAATTCTGCAATTATGCCTTGATGGCCAACTCCAAGGATGACTCATCTTCATCTGATTCTCAGGGCAAAGAAAGTGAAAAGAAGGTCATGTGGATTTTGGACAGTGGATGCTCAAATCATATGACTGGTGATATGGCCCTGCTATCACAGTATGAGGAAAAGGCTGGCCCAATGGTTGCTTTTGGAGATGACAGCATGGGTAACACATTGGGATATGGCAAGCTGAAAGTTGGAAATGTCATTATTGAAGATGTAGCACTAGTCAAGGGGCTCAAGCATAATCTGTTAAGTGTTGGTCAGTTTACTGATAGAGGATTCAAAGTGAATTTTGACAAAGATGAATGTTTGATCACCCACAAGAAGACTGGTGATTTTGCTCTATCTGGAGTAAGGAAGGGAAGCCTGTTTGTAGCCAATATGGACTCTGCAAACAAGGACAAAATTTGTTGCTTTTACTCAAAAGCATCAAATGAAGATTGTTGGCTGTGGCACAAGAAACTATCACACCTGAACTTTAAGGCCATTAATTCTCTAGTCAAAAGAGAGTTAGTGAGAGGCATGCCCACACTTGAATTCTGTCAAGAAGGAGTGTGTGAGGCTTGTCAAAAAGGAAAAATGAAGAGATCAAGCCACAAGTCAAAGACAGTGACATCTGTAACCAAGCCACTACAACTTATCCATATGGATTTGTTTGGGCCTGTCAACATAATGTCACTTGGAAGAAAGAAGTATGCCCTGGTAATGGTTGATGATTTTTCAAGGTATACATGGGTAGAATTTCTGGCATCAAAAGATGAGGCTCCACAAGTAATCATTGAGCATATAAAGAAAGTTGACAAGGAAGCAAAGGCAAACGATGCAAGTGTGATTGCATTGAGGAGTGATAATGGAACAGAGTTCAGAAATGCCACACTTGAAGCATTCTGCAAAGAGAATGGCATTTCTCAGCAATTCTCAGCTCCAAGGACTCCACAACAAAATGGAGTGGTTGAGAGAAAGAATAGAACTCTAATTGAGGCTGCTAGAACAATGTTACTTGATGCAAAAATGCCTACATGTTTTTGGGCTGAGGCTGTGAGCACTGCATGCTATATTCAGAACAGAACCCTCATCAACAAAAACGCTGGAAAGACTCCTTACAACTTGATGACTGGAAAGAAGCCTACACTAAAGTATATTCATACTTTTGGAAGCAAATGCTTTGTACTTAAGGACAATTCTGAATATGTTGGGAAGTTTGATGCAAAAGCATTTGAAGGAATTTTTCTTGGCTATTCTATGGAAAGAATTGCATACAAGGTTTATGTCATCAGTCAAAAGAAAGTTATGGAAAGCACAGATGTAACATTTGATGACAGCAAACTACCTGGACTAGAAGAAGCCAATGATGAAGACAAAGATCCATTGAAGTTTGATAATCTAGATGATTCTGATGAAGAGACTGAAACTGGAGTTGAAACTCAAGTTCAACAAACTCAAGTGAATAATGATACAAGAGAAGAATTTGTCCCAATCAATAGTGGAGAAACAAGCATCCAAGACACACCTGTAAGTAATGGCAACTTCACAGGGGGAGGAAATGAGGATGATCATGATGAGGATGATGAAGCATCATCAAGAATGAGAAATCAGGCTGAACACTCAAGGAAATGGGATAGATCACACACTGCAGAGCAAATCATTGGAGATCCTAATGCAGGAGTAAGGACTAGGAGAGCAACTCAAAATGAGTGCCTCTATGGATGTTTTCTATCACAAGTTGAGCCTAAGAAACTTGATGATGCATTGTTGGATCCAGATTGGATTATTGCCATGCAAGAGGAGCTGAACCAATTTGAAAGGAACAAAGTATGGGAACTTGTGCCTGCACCAAAGAATAGAACCATTGTTGGAACAAAATGGGTTCTGAAGAATAAGATGGATGAAGATGGTGTAATAATAAGAAACAAAGCAAGGCTGGTTGCAAAAGGATACTCTCAACAGGAAGGCATTGATTATGATGAGACATTTGCCCCTGTTGCTAGATTGGAAGCCATTAGAATATTCTTGGCATTTGCTGCTCATTCAAATTTTAAAGTTTATCAAATGGATGTCAAGAGTGCATTTCTAAATGGAGAGTTGGAAGAAGAGGTTTATGTGCAACAACCACCTGGCTTTGAGGATCCACATTTCCCAGAATTTGTCTACAGATTGCTTAAGGCACTGTATGGACTTAAGCAAGCTCCAAGAGCATGGTATGATACTCTATCACAATTTCTTCTTGAAAATCAATTCACTCGAGGCACATTGGACAAGACACTGTTTTACAAGAAGCATGGTGATGATATGATCCTAGTTCAAATCTATGTGGATGATATCATTTTTGGTTCTACAAATGAGAAACTGTGTGAGAAATTCTCTAAACTCATGCAGAGCAGATATGAGATGAGTATGATGGGAGAGTTGACATTCTTTCTAGGGTTGCAAGTCAGTCAAAGGAAGGATGGTATCTTTATCAGTCAAACCAAGTACATCAAGGATTTATTGAAGAAGTTTGACTTGGAAGATTGTTCACCTGCCAAGACACCCATGGCCACTGCCACTAAATTGGATGAAGATGCTAAAGGCAAGAGAGTAGATATCTCAGTCTACAGAGGCATGGTTGGTTCTCTACTCTACCTCACTGCAAGTAGGCCAGACATCATGTTTGCTACATGCTTGTGTGCAAGGTTTCAATCAAATCCAAAGGAATCACATTTGATTGCAATAAAAAGGATCTTTAGATATCTGAAGGGCACTCCTAACTTGGGACTATGGTATCCTAAGGACACAGGGTTCAATCTGGTTGGCTACTCTGATGCTGATTATGCTGGATGCAGAGTGGATAGGAAAAGCACCTCAGGAAGCTGCCAGTTTCTTGGACAAAGGTTAGTTTCTTGGTATAGCAAGAAGCAACAATCTGTGTCAACTTCTACAGCTGAGGCTGAATACATAGCTGCTGGAAGTTGCTGTGCTCAAGTGCTTTGGATTAGAAATCAACTTAGAGATTATGGACTTGTGTTGGAAAGAATTCCAATCATGTGTGACAACACAAGTGCAATCTCTATAGTTGCCAATCCTGTCAATCATTCTAGAACAAAGCACATTGACATCAGATATCATTTCATAAGAGAACATGAAACTAATGGAACCATTGAGTTGCATTATGTCTCTACAGATAAACAACTAGCTGATATATTCACTAAGCCATTAGATGAAGCCACCTTCACAAGGTTGGTAAGTGAGATTGGAATGCTGAATTCTTCAGACTCTGGCTAAGTGAATACATCATCTAGATTGTTGCAGCAGTAAACACTTACTTTATCTAAATTCTCAATATTTTTGGAGTAAGTGTTGGCTGAAATATGATTTATAAATATTTCAACTCTGTTGCATATGTTGAAAATCATATTTTTATTAACTTAAAATTTCTATGAAATTTTGAGAAAATCACTATTTGATTTGCTAGGATATTTCTCAATGAATATGTCTGGTAAATTTTTACAAGATAGTGAACATCAAATTTTTATGAGTGATGGGTATAGTTCGATAAGTCAGACTTCTCGAATGATTCACTATTCGACATCTCTAATAAGTCTCATTAGAGTACTCTTGAGTTCTCGAATAGAGTCTTTCTGAGATATCGAATAGAGGAATTCTTGACTTCTCGAATATAGTAACTGAGTTCTCGAATGATTGAGTTCTCGAACACTATATTTGAGTTCTCGAATCATTTGAAAAGGCTGAATTCTCGCTGAATTTTAACCGATTTTGGATTTTTATCTAAAAATTTAATTCACTCATAAAAACACATTTTATTTAATTTAGAATTATTTCTAAGTTAGATAACTGCCAGCTGTGAGTTTCTATCTGCTTGAGTTATCGATTAAGCCATTCTTGACTTCTCGAATAGTTGTTTTCTACTTCTCGAATGCCTGACTTGTCGATACAAACTTTATGCTAATCGACAATTCAAGTACTTCATACTTATATAATTTCACATCTATTCGATTCATTTCATTCGATTTCTCAAGCATCTACACTCTCTAAACCCCTGAAACCCTAGCTACGAAAAGCCAAATTTCTTCTTCAACCTTCAATTTCTTTTCTCTCTTCTACACAAATGGCAACAGTAAAGTTCAACACCAACTTCATCGCTCTCACTAGTGATGTTGAAGCACCCAATGCAAATTTCAAGTGCTTTGTGAAATGGATGGCTGAGTCATATATCAAGGATGCACTCTCTGCCAACCCAACTCTATATCTCGATATTCTGGAACAATTCTGGAGTACTGCTATTGTGGAGGTTGTAGCCCTGGAAAACGCAATCACTTCATATGTCATCTACTGCAAGGTTCAAGATAAGGAAATCACTATCACTACTGCAGACATGAACCAAGCACTAGGACTACAACAAGAGTCATTTGACAGAATGGCCACTAACGCAGAGTTGGAGGAATTCTTTGAATTCATAAACTACTCAGATGGGATTAACCTTGGAAAGCTAAACAGAAAGAATCTGAGAAAGGAGTGGAGCTATGTGTTTGCAACTCTTCTCCAAGTCTTCACTGCCAGGAAATCAAGCTTTGATCAAATCAGTGCACCTGTGCAGCAAATTGGATATGCTTTGGCCTATGGAAAGAAGATAGATGTTGGCCAAATCATACTTCAAGAATTATATGGGAGACTTGGTAAGAACACAACCAAGAGAGGTACTGATATTTTCTTCCCTCGCTTTATTCAATCTGTACTTAATTATAAAAATGCTTCATTGATTGAATTGCCTGGGATTGATAAAAATAAAATAGGCTATCCTAAGTCCATGACCAAACTCATTTTTGGTAACTTGGAAACTAGGAATGATGTGGATGTAAGACTGAACATAACTCCCCATATGGAGAGTTTGTTTAGGACTTATCCCCACAACATGCCAACATTTGATGCAAAATCTAAGTTAGCACAGCCCAAGCAAGTAGAACAAAATGCTAACCCAGGGCCAGCTAACCAACCCTCTCAACCAAACACTCTACCTCTTACTGAGCCAACTGCATCATCCTCTCAAAAGGGTGATGTTAGTAAAAAGAAGAGAAAGGAAGTAATGTCTGCACCTTTAAACATCTTGTCTGAAGCAGCATTAGCTGTTGAATTAGGTCTAGGAAGTGAGGAACCTGATTTACCCTTACACAGAACAAAGAAGAAGAAATCTAAGACCACCTCTTCAGTCACACAAATGGCTGAAGTTGTAAAATCAGGGGCACACAGCTCACTAGGTGTATCCTCTCAACAGGGTGCACCTATAGAATCAAGCATTCTCCCCAATGCACCTTCTTGTATAGAGTCAGCACATGGGAGTGATAAGGCTGGCACAACACTGAGTGGAGAGCACATCACTTTTGAAACTCCCTCTATCTCTCAGGGGGAGTTGCCAAAATCTACTCTAAAACACACTTCTCTTCCAGAATCTAACTCTGAAATTTCTTTGGAACCTGCAACTCAGACAACTGAGATGCAAGGTATTGATCATCAAGAATTCTTTTCTCTTGATGAGCCAATAATTTCAAGTGACTTAGTGCATGACACTTTGTTCACCACTCAGAACCCACATTTAGATGGTGAAGGAATGCATGCTGAGGCATATCCTAATGACACCATCACAAACACAGAGGTTCCCCTAGTTTTTACTAGAGACTCTGTGCCTGTGTCAACTACTGGTGTAATTCATCCCACTTCTGTGGTGACACCAGTAGTAGAGTCAATCCATCCGGCTACAGAAGTTGCATCTGTAACTGAGGAGACTAGCTTGCCTAGCTCTAGCTCTGACTTCATGTCAAAATGGCTGAAGCCTGTGCAACATGACAGTGCTTCAGGATCAGGGTCTGTTCCACAACAATTGACGGTTGAAGCACTTCAAAGCTTAATTATGGATCAGATTCCTGAGTTCACAAAGATTGCTCAGCACCTTCTCACTGCAGACATGCCCAATCCAGACTATGAGGCTATTCTGTTATGCCATAGGGATGATGTGGAAGTGCAGAAGTCAAAGATCATTGATGATGCTGAGAGAGATGGCAACATAGATGCCTGGTTGCAAGGAAAATATGATATTACTCTCGATGAAGCACTTCAGTATCTCAGGGAGGAATACATCACTTCACTGGGCTCCAATGCAAAATCCCTGTCACCTGGTGAAGTGTATGAAGCTGTAAATGACTCCTACAAGGGTTTCCTCAAGGCTGCACACTATCTTGGCAAGGGAGTCAAAACTGAAGTCAACAGGGTATGTGACAAGACAGCCACTTCAGTAGCAGAAGTCAAGAGGGCCTTTGATGCTAAATTTCCTCAATTGGACAGTGTGTTCAAGGACATCAAACACTGCAACTCTACCTGCACTCAGGTGGACAATGGGCTGGCTCTGCTAAAAGATGTTGTCACAGGTCTGGGGCATCAATTTTAGAATCTATCTGACCAGACTACAGATGCCAATGCCATGCTGAGGATAATGTTCAAGAATCTCTATGGAGATAGGCTAGTGACTGATGTTCCTGTGCATGAATTGTCTAAATATGAAGTGAAGAGGCTGCAGGATCAATCTTTATCTGGTTTTAAGGCCAATGAGCTATTCACTAAGGTCAACACTCTTGAGCAGGAGGTAGCTACTCTCACCAAGACCAATGCTCATCTCACAGAAAAGGTTGCATTGCTAAATGATCAGTTGGACACTCAAGCATCCACCACAGCTGATGTCCTTCTGCATCAGCAATCCATGTTAGCTGCAATGATGAAGCATATGGGTCTCCCTCTCCCTGATGAATCTTCAATCCCAAAGGACATTTCTACAGCCTCTGTGCCTGACAACAAGCCTAAGGGGGAGAAGAAGGCTAGGAACTCAAATTCAAAGGGGGAGACAAAGGGGGAGACAAAGAGGGAGAAAGGCATAATAATCAAAGAGGGTGGTCAACAAAGGGCTTCTAAGTCTCTAGCAAATGTGCCTGGCAAGGGAAAAGCCAAAGTAGATGAGCCTCCATCTATCTTGCCAGTTGCCACCTTACCAACTGTGCACATCACTACTCCTGGAGGACAAAAGCAATCCATAACTACCACAGTGGTTGCAGGGAGTATGCCATCTGACAAACCTCCAATCTCTATATCTGAGAGTGCCAAGCCTGTAGAAGTCAAAGTTGTTACTGAGGCCAAGCTATAAGAAGTTGCTAACTCCAATGTCTATCATGATAAAGCCTTCTTGGAGTTTCTGAAAGCCATAAAGGAACAGGTTGGTGACACTCAGTTTTATCTGAGGGAGGTGAAGAAGCAGATAGACTACATCACTGTCATCCCCAAGAAAGTCAACAATATATGGGTCAAGGAGATAGTGATGGTTTCCAAACTAAAGATATGGCATCTAACATACCAAACTCTACAAGACCTAAAGCACTCAGAGATAGATGCCATACTTGAGATCATTGAGAAGAAAAATGAGAACAGCAAGAGTCTGTTTGATGATTTGAGGAATGGTCAACCTACAAGGCTACCAGAAGTGATCAAGAAGCCATGGACAATTATTTATCAGTCTGGTACCAGAATTGAAGATATCAAGCAATTGGTCATTCCTCATGATCTCACCTCCAGAAATCACAGACTGATCATTGCTATCATTGATCAATTACAGAAGAAGGTTGGAGCCAGAAATGCTGAAGAAATTGAGGCATTGCATATCCTCAGAACCTATATTGCAACTGGTGAAATTCCAGAGATGGCTCAACCTAGGAGAAATAAGGATGATGATTCTGAAGACAAAGGTGATGGGAGGAGAAGACATCACAGGAGAGATAAGGGTGATGAAGATAAGAAGAAAAAGGGGGACAAGGATGAAAAGGATGATGATGACCAGGGTAAAACATATGTGAGAAAGAGTGGAAGACAGCAAGCCTTAGGCACTGCTAGCAGTAACCTCACCACAACACAAGACTCTAAGTCTAGGGTGAATACTGTTAGTAGTGACCTAGCAAAATCTACATCTATGGCTTCTGCAACTGTCTTACCATCTCAAGAAAAGAAGAAGATTCAAGTCAAGAAACCATGTGTATGTTTCAGAAAGCAATCTGCTAATGGAATACTACTATGGTCTACCAACCAAGGTCAAAGATTTCTGCCAAGCAACCATGTCAAGAGGATAAAATTTAAACATGCTGCAAGGAGAGTGAAGCTATCCAAATCTAGAGCCCTAACAATCATTCCAGGATTAAAGCTCCAGCCACTTGATGAAGACTTTGATGAAGAGCAACTGCTATTTCTAAGAGCTCAAAAGATATGCTTTGCTGCAATTGTGGATGACCACCTTGTAATCAAGTACACTGATGGGAAAGAAATGAAATTCAAACAAGGGGGTTGTCAACATTGGGGTAAATTGTATGAGATAGAAAGAATCATTGCATTGCTGGATTCTAAAGACAAGGTGGAGAAAGTATGGAAGCTGGAATTGATTGACTTTGTGAAAATGAAGAAAGAATATGCTGAGAAGATAAGAAAGGGCTGCTATGAGAAATGGTTAGAAAGGGAGAAAGAAATTGATAGACTGGAGATTGAAGCAGAGAAGCTAAGGGCAAAGGGATTGTGTAGAGTTCAGTTTGATCCCTATGTGGTGAAGTATAGGAGGAGAAATGGAGACAATGTCAATATAAGAATGAACCTACTCAGTCACTATCCTGCCAACATTCTGAAGCCAGTGCTTGAAGATTTCAAAAACTCTATTATGATTGAAGAATTGGATGCTATGACAGAAATCATGAGAGCAGTAGATGAGATTGCAAGAAAGGAGAAAGAAAGGAAACAGAAAGCATATGATGATCTACAAGCCAAAGCAATGGAGATGCAATCGAAAGAAAATGGCTAGTACCTCATCATACTGTAAGAGTATTTATCTTGTAATTTCATTTATGTGTTCAATCAAATCACATACCTGTACTTTTAAAAAGTTTTATCTTTAATGTATGTTAGGCTTGTTATCAGACATGAAATTGTGACTAAGGGTCTCACTCACAATTTGGGGGAGATTGTTAGTTACAGAGGCATGCCTGTATACATCTAATAACAAGCCTAATTGTTTGTAATGCTTTGCATTACTTACATGACCTCTTAACTGAGGGAACCTCTAGTTGTAGAGTTTCTGTTTGTATTGTACTTGTAATAGGCATCAAATCCTAGTTGTGTAACTGTACAAATATAGTCTAGAATAATGCTTGAAAGAAGTTCCATGGTTCATGCCTCAAGCAAGGAGTTAAAGACTACCAAATAATCACAGTTGGGATTTGAAGAAATGAAGAATTTGCCTAAGTACCAATTCGAGAAGCATACTTGTCTATTCGAGAAGTCCAGCATTCGAGAAGTCAGAGATTCGATATCTCAAGACACTATTCGATATCTCTGAATACACTGTTCGATATCTCACTCGATATCTCAGGGATTCGATATGTCTACTACTCTATTCGAGAACTCAAGAAGTCAACAAGTCAAGATGGTATTCGAGTTCTCAAAGAGTCAACAAGTCAAAGTTCCATTCGATATCTCAAAGACTCAGAAAGCTATTCGACAACTCAAGGATTCGATAAGTCAAATGCTCTATTCGACAACTCAAGGAATCCTGATGGAAAAGAGCTATTCGAGAAGTGGTTCGATATGTCACTATAACAGTATTCGAGAACTCAGAGTTATCGATCAAGTCAATTCTAGTTCTCGAATCACTTACTTAGTCACTTCTCGAATACATTCTTGGAGACAAAATACTGAAGAAATTGTACAAGTCAGAAACCTGCAACAAGCCAATGCACTTTATGGACCACAATCTGTAACGTGCTCTGGAAAGCCTACAAGGAAGCTTGGAGAGATATAGAAGAGACAAGGAGCTAAAGAAGTGGATCTAAACAGGCTTTGCAAAGTCAAATCTGTAACCGTTTGGACTCTTACTCAAAAAGGATAGACAGACTAGAAAGTAATTTGTTTAGCTACCTTATTTGTAGTAAGCAGGCTGTATCCATGTTCTATAAGGACACAGCCTCACTTCATAACTTAGTAACTTTTGTGAGTCAAGTTTTTCATACACTGTAAGCTATATCTCTTTGAGAAAAACGAAGCTGAGAATACTACCATTTGTATTCACAGATTGTAGCAACCTTTATCTAATATACATTAGATTAAAGTGATATTGTGTCTTGTGTTGTTTATTTATCCGCACCTTAATTTCTGCACACACAGGCACTTATCTGCTACACAGACTCAATCCAAGAAAAGTTCAAGAATCCATTCACCCCCCCCTCTGTATTCTTTTACCGTGTTCAATACTCAACAGTTTGCTGCAGGTGGTTTCCTCTACTCTCTTCAAACATGGCTGAAACAGGTATAATATATTCTTTCTCAAATTGAAGAATTAAGGACAACCTTATATTGAATTAGGAAAATAATTGAAGGCAAATAGATTTTTATTATTCAAGAAATAAACTTCCTATAAAAATCATTAGTCAAATGTTACGGTGATATCACAATAATTGCAATTTTCATATTCCTTGAGTTTGTAGAACTTGCAAAGAACAATATCTTTTTCGCATAAGTTAGTGGGGTCAAAATAAAATCTATCAATAAAAATCAAAAATTTCCAATTGGATCAAATTCAGATTTCATTATTATCTTTATTTTGGCCGAAAATTAGAATGTACTAATTAAATTTCCATACATTTGAGATTTCAGTGGGGAAAAGTATACGCGTTGCTGATACATTGGATATAGTAATTAATTATTTGGTGTGTCATGTCTTTAACCCTTCAACAAGAAATTTTGAAAACAGTTTAGGTTGTGCTTTTGTAGTTGTGCAGCATGGTACAATGTAAACTTGCTATATTAAGATACTTTGACAATTTAATATAAGTACTTTAAACTATTTGACCTGCTATTATCACTAAGCAAAAGATTGAAATTTTTCATGTGATTAATTATAGTAGCGAGCTCAGTGCACTAGCGACCTCAGTGCACTAAGGTCGGGATTGTCATGCCCCTCTTACAGGTTATGCAGGACATCATCTAAAGTTCTTAACCAAAGAATCCAAGACTATATGAATGTCTATTACTGCTAATGTTCTCAGTGCCTAGGACGTTGATTTCAACGAGAAAGGGGAAGGTGTTTTTTAAGTCTCGGAGAAGTTTTTATTTTTTGATGCTTTATAAATGATACACAATACCAGTCGACATGAATTTTGTATGCATCTCTTCATTAATTTAATAAATACATCTCTCTCTTTTAAGTGCAGGAATTGGTTTCACTCTTTAGGCTTTTGCTTTGCTCTTGCTTGCTTTTGCACCGCTTATGAGTCATAGTTGAGTAGATGTAGTGTCAGGCTACTTCTGTTTATTAGTTAGTGAGTTTACTAGAACAGGAGTTTAACTTCTATCTATCTATATATATGTATATATACATATATATATATATATATATATATATATATATATATAGCAAATAAATATGGACAACAAGCCTTTCATTATGGACTGAAGATTTGTAGCATTATGTGGGTGGTTTACACCAAAGTTTTTGATAAATCTAGAATGCGTGGATTGGTTTTCAATGTGTCGGAAACAATATAGGTGACAGTTTGTGTTACTTTTTAAATTTTAAACAATTATGTTGATTCTTTTAACTGCAGACCTAACCTTTGGTAAACATCTATATGTAAATTTCTCTGCAAATGTGTGTTCTATTTGCTTAAAGTGTGCGGCTACAACAGGATTAGTGGGTATGCATAGATGGACATGAGAAGTTGTAATAGAGGCATGCCTATGATTCTGTTCCAAAAACCAATAATACTCACTATGAACAAGCCTCAAAGTCTTAGCATGGCTACATTCATGGTTACAATACTTGCTGACAGAGGTCATTGCTCCTCATTACGACCAAACCAATCTGCACGTTAATAAATTAACCTCACTACATCTTCCTCACAACCAAAATCATTGGCGTGTATATGGAGACCCGTGCCTTGCACGGGTTGTTACGCTAGTGTAGTCGAATGCTCTGTATCGGTGGTGAGGAGAGGGTTTTGTAGCATGGCCGACATGTAATTGCGCAAAAGTGAGGGTCATTCTGGTAATTTCATAAGGCATATAGAAAGAAGATTGTAAAAAAATGGCCGAATTTCCAAATTTTCATTTTAGTGGCTATCGATCTTTTTTATATATTTTTTTGAAAATTAAAAATAATTTCGACCACTATTTTAAAAATCAAAAACAACTTTGATCGCTTATTTTAAAAATAAAAAAACTTTGACAAGTATTTTAAAAATAAAAAATAAAGTGTGGTCATTAAAATGAAAATCTAAAAATTCTAGTGTCATAGTCTCTCAACAATCAAATAACATGGTCATCCCAGATGTGCAGTGTTCAGGAGTAACATTAACACAGTGGTGGGAGTGTGTTCTGGCTAATTGTGACGGTATGAAGAAAGCAGAAGTAGCAGCGATTTGTTGGGCTCTGTGGAAGGCAAGGAATGAAGTGGTTTGGAATAAGAAGTCTACAAGAATTTACGCTATAATTGCAGGTGCAAAACAATATCTTGAACAATGGAGATATGCCCAAAGTAAGGTGTCGTACTCTATATTCCCTCAAACAGTGGAAGGGGATGGAGGAAGTTCTTGGGTGAAACCACAGGAGTTAGCAATCAAGGTATCTGTAGACGCAGCGATATTTCGTGAATTCAATGCTTCAGGAATTGGAGTTGCAGTTCGAGATTCAAAGGGGGAGTTGATAATGGCCAGAACGGTGCGTATAAACGAGGCATTGGATCCTGATATAGCTGAAGCAATGGCCATAAAGGAAGCACTAAGTTGGTCTAAAAATCAGACATGGCAGAATATTGTGGTGGAGTCAGATTGTTTGGTTGCAGTGCAATCGATTCGCAGTAAAGTACCTATGATTTCACCTTTTGGTATCATTGTGGAGGAGTGTAGGAGATTGTTGCAAGGTTTGAACACAGTGTCGTTGTTATTTATCAAACGATCTGCTAATATGGTAGCACATGAGTTAGCTCGTGCCTCATATTCTTTTCCAGATCGATGTTTCGATAGGATGTCTGTTCCTATTGAGGTTGATGTTGCTTTGAAGTCGGATTTATGTTAATAAAATCTCTTGTTTGTCAAAAAAAAAAAAATACATGAATGATAAACACTAAAGCAAGCAATTGCTTTAAAAATTAAGACTTATTTATCGACAGACGACCAGTACTCTTTTGCACAAAAACGAAAAAAGCAAGCAATTGCTTTCAAGAAGTTCCTTTAAAGCTAAAAATCTTCGGGTGATTCATATTCACTTAAGTTTACTTTCCACCTCCAGCTAACTTCCACTTGGATTACAGCTTTGCTGTAGAATATGTCATGTCTAGAATTTGTTACCTCTCTAGCATCAAAAGTGAGAGTGTCGAACATATTTTCATTGTCATCAACACACAGGCCAAACTGTAATATGAGCTGAGATCCCAATGGCAGAGCTACAAAAGGTCTGGACAGCTGAAGAATCAGCTCTTTTTCAGGTTCCACTCTTACTTTCTCATCAGCCTCGTCCTTGAAGAAGAGGATACTTGAATATGTAGCCTCTGTAATTGCACTTGTCCTAGCAGTTATCATTCCATAAAGATCGAAGGCAGAATTGACATTGGTGAACTTAACCTTTACATGGGCTTCCACTGCATTATCAAATATTGCATACAGAACCATGAAACATCTTCTACCATCGTCTCCTAAAATAAACTTACGTGAAGGAACACCATGTATCTCGGGATTCTCATACATGGGATTCTTAGGAACACTCAAATATTCATGTATGATACCAAAAAGATAAAGAGAAAGCCCAAAACCGGATTTAGCATTAATAGAAGCTTTAGTAGGACCACTCAGCATAATAAAATCCCCAGATTTAATTAATGGCATACTACCCACGTCTAATTGTTTGTCAGCTTCTCTGTAATCTTCAGCAGTTATATAATCGACCATTGTCTCCCACATGTTGCTTGTGTCTAGGTCCTTATCCTTAAAAAGGCATTGATAACGATTTTTTTCGTCGTTGCATGCAATTAAACCTCTCAACTTATCATCAGGGCCATAATATATTATCTGGTACACCTCTGCTAATATTTCCTATAGAGAAACAATTTGCAATGAACATTACAGCTTAAAAAATAGTACCTTTCAACATAAATGAATAAAAAAGTTTTGAAGATGATACAATGACATACCATAGTGTTTACGTAGACGCTGATCAACAAATCGATTCCCTGTACTTGGAACGGAACGGAACGCTTTGATGTTAAACCCTGCGATGGCCAAAACAGGTATTGTCGGTTTTGTAATTAGATTATTTTTATAGTCAGCAACTAAATAGTAAATACAATTTTTTATAAAAACCTGATAGGAATATAGAAAACTGGTGAAACTAAAAAATTCAAGTATGAATTGGATTGCAATAAGAGATCTTATAAAAAAATGATATGATTAGAGTTCATGAAATATTAATAATTAAATAGTTAAAATATCCAAAATTAATTTTAAATTTAATAACTATATATATTATAATCCTTAAACATGAATATATTAAATTATATTAAATTAAAACTAAAACTAAAAAATTAAAAAAATTAAATCTATTATTGATGTCAATATGAGATAACATCGTATCAAAACCAACATACATAAAGATGATTAAAGAACTCCTGTGAAAGAAAATACAAACCTTTTTGATTCTTCGCTTTGTATGTGTATGCGTACGTGCCTTGTATTGTAGGAATATTCAAGAAAAGCTATAAAAATTATATGTGTAATGTGTGAATATAAAAAGAAGAAATATTACTCTAAGAAAGAAGAGGTGTATGGAATAGAGAGGGTGTAATGAGAACTAAAGAATTATCAGACACGTATGTTTATATAGAGGCAAGCCTGTAACTCTGTAAGGGAAACCTAATGTACGTATTAAAATCCTATTGACAATAGAAATACTGAAATACTCCGTAGAAAATATAGTAGAATCGAAATATAAGACTAATTTCAACTCTGGTTAAGACTGATTTCAACTCTGATTAGGACTTGGGAGACAATAGCACTACAAAATTTTAGGATGCGACGGATTAGCTGTACGTTTATGTATTATGTTACAAATTTTATTTAATATTATAATTATGTTTTTATATAATTATTTTTTAAATAATTTTAATTTGATATAATTTAATATTTTAATATTTACGGATTATACTAATGTTTTCTTATTATAAATAACGTATACGATTTTTAATATATTTTCTTAATAATTGAAAGTTATGGTGTGATATTTTCGGGTATATATTGTAAGATTTGTTGTAAATTAAAAAGGTAACGTGTTTTAATTAAAAAGGAAATATTAATGATTGAAAGATATGATACGATTGATCTTTTTAGGTGTTTATGAAAGGTAATTTTTTCAACTAAAAGTAAATGTGAAAAAGGCAATTGGCTAATTACAATTAATTATATGATTTTATTATTTATTTTAATAATTAGGATAACCAAACCGACAAACTTTCAATCGTTCGGCTTTAATATAGTAGTATAGATACGTATCAATATATATATATATATCTTTTATCTATCTATCTATCTATCTATCTATCTATCTATCTTCTATTATATATATAAAGGAAAACCCCAGGAGCTCTAGAATCGCTCTATTCATATTTATCTATTTTTCTAGAGCTCCTAAATTTTAATTCAACAAAATAGAATTTCCATATTTACATTCGAAATAAAATAGAGTTTCCTTATTTACATTCGATTTTATAGGAAAAGCAATAAATATATAAAGTAAATCCTAATTCTATTATATATATAAAGGAAAACCCCCAGGAGCTCTAGAATCGCTCTATTCATATTTATCTATTTTTCTAGAGCTCCTAAATTTTAATTCAACAAAATAGAATTTCCATATTTACATTCGAAATAAAATAGAGTTTCCTTATTTACATTCGATTTTATAGGAAAAGCAATAAATATATAAAGTAAATCCTATTTTGAATATAAATTAAATAAAAGTTAATCATATCCATATTTTTATTATATTATACTTTATATAAATATAATCCTATTTAGTATATAAATATGTAAAGTCAATCTCGCTCGATTCATATTTATTTATTTTTCTAGGACTATTTTAAATAATTAAAATCAAAACTTCTTTCTTTAGATCCTATTTTTTAGAAAAGAAATCAGAACTTCCTTTTTTAACATTAACATTAACATTTTCGAAATAGAAATTTTTTTCAAATTTGTAGGGAAGAGAAGAAGTCAAATTTATATATTAGAAATAAAAAATAAATTCAAAATTTCCATTTTTAACATTAACATTTTCGAAATAGAAAATGACATGATGTTCACGTGCAAATTGATCTGGTGCTATGCTGTAATGTTATAAAGTTGTATATTCATGTGGCTAAGATGGGTAATTTGAAACACATCTTCGTTATAAATAATAAATCTATCCTATCAATTTTTATTTTAATTTTTTTTTATCGTTTAACATAAACCATTTATGTTTTAATCTTTTTTTATCTATAAATATTTATTACAACGGGTGTCGGCCTAAAAAAGCGTGATAAATAGAATATATGAATAGTTTATTTTATTATCTATGCATATTTAATTTGTACACTATTGTAAATAGAAATTTTTTTCAAATTTGTAGGGAAGAGAAGAAGTCAAATTTATATATTAGAAATAAAAAATAAATTCAAAATTTCCATTTTTAACATTAACATTTTCGAAATAGAAAATGACATGATGTTCACGTGCAAATTGATCTGGTGCTATGCTGTAATGTTATAAAGTTGTATATTCATGTGGCTAAGATGGGTAATTTGAAACACATCTTCGTTACAAATAATAAATCTATCCTATCAATTTTTATTTTAATTTTTTTTATCATTTAACATAAACCATTTATGTTTTAATCTTTTTTTATCTATAAATATTTATTACAACGGGTGTCGGCCTAAAAAAGCGTGATAAATAGAATATATGAATAGTTTATTTTATTATCTATGCATATTTAATTTGTACACTATTGTGTTCAGTACTTTATGTGATATTTTAGATATTTATTTATCAAATCTATACTATTATATAATAGCCGAAACATTAAAAATTTGGTTGATTGGTTGTTATATATACTTATTACGGTGGGTGGTGGCCTAAAAAAGCGTAATACAAAATCATTGTAAAAAATGTGCAAATAATTAATTTTATCATCTACGTATATTTAAACATGAAGTTCTAACTTTTTTTTACAATAGTATCTCCCAATTCTAATTGAATCCTAAGAAAACCCCACCGATGTGCATATCGAAATCAAATTCAAAATGAATTTTAGTATTTAAATTTTTATTAGTGTGTACGTTTTTATAATATACACAACGGGTGTCGGTCTAAAAAATCGTGAGAAAAAATCGATAAAGAAAAATAAATGAATAATCTATTTATATTTAATTTGTACAATGTTTTGTTCACCAGTCTATATTGATATTATACATATATTTTTGTCATTTTTTTCTTAAATCATATTTATTTAAAATTTTAATAAAATTAGTATAAGGCCGCCGCGAAGCGCGGCTTAGTCGACTAGTATATATATAAAGGAGGGTACACGGGAGTTTAGGTGGCGCTCTAAGATCGTCTCAATCTATTTTTCTAATTTTCTAGAATTTTAGAATTTTAAACACTTATAAATATAAAAATATCATTTAACATATTAGAAGTAGAATAGGTGTTCGAATTTATAGTGGTGAAGAGTTCGAATTTATAGGAAGATATATGATTAGAAGTTCTATTGTAAGTAGAATAAGTATTTATAAAGCATATGATTAAAAGTTCTATTGAAAGTAGAATATAGGAGTTCGAATTTATAGAGATAAGAGTTCAAATTTATAGAAAAAACATATAAATAAAAGTTTCTATTGGAAGTAGAATAAGTATTTATAAAGCATACGATTAAAAGTTCTATTGGAAGTAGAATAGGAGTTTGAATTTATAGAGAATAAGGGTTCGAATTTATAGAAAAACATATTAATAAAAGTTCTATTAGAAGTAGAATATGTGTTTGAATATATAGAGCATCCATATAACTAAATATTTTATAGAAAGTACGATCTTCTTAAATTATATATTTTTTATATAAGTTAATTATACTTCTTTTAGGAAAATTTATTCATAAATCCAATACTATTATCATAAAAAAGTCATCGTATTTAAAAGAAAAGAATTGATGTGTTACCATTATAAAAGAACATTCCCATGCAAGAATCCTAAATAAAAATAGGAGTATCTATAATATAAAGAGCAAATAAGATGTGCTTTCATTTTCTAAAACTCCATAAATTTTAGAAAGTCTAGATAAAGTATAAATTGGAATTCACCCTATTTTTTAGGTTTTAATTTTAAGGAAAAAAGTTGTTGTGTAAGATAAGTATCAATAATAATATGTAATGAATTTGGAATTTCGACCCAAACGAGAGCGGCTCGAAACGTGTTTAACGGGAAGACGGCTCACTATAAAAGATTGTATTAGCTACTAATATATCATTTTGATGTTATAAATTTTATTTTATTTTTAGGATTTGATTTTTATGGATAAACATTATCATACAAGTAATACATGTAAAAGTTAGGTTTTTGGTCTTAACTAGGGAGCAGATAAATAGTAATAACCGTGTTTAACGAGAAAGCGATTCATTAGAGAAGACCGTATAAAGATGTTTGAATATATAAAGAATACATAAAATAAAAATGTTTTATTAGAAGTAGAATACGAGGATGGTGGAGACGTCTTACACGATTTTTAAAATTATATATCTTTTTTCCTAGAAATCCTTTATTTAATCTTTTTTATACAAGTTAATTATACTTGCATTAGAAAAATATATCCATAAATTTAATATTATTCCCGTAACGAAAAGTCTTCGAATTTAATTTTTTTATATGTTAACATAACAGAAAGACATTCTCATGCAGAAGTTGTAAATAAGTACATGAATATCTATAATATACAGAAAATATAAGATGTATTTTCATTTTTAAAACTCTATAAATATTAGAAAGTTTAAAGAATATAAAAATTGGAATTTACTTTCTTTATATAATTAGTTAGAATTTCGGTTCCAAATAAGAGCGACTCAAAATGTATTTAACGAGAAGACGACTCACTAGAAAAGATTGTATTAGCTTTTAGAATTTGATATTGATGTCATAATTTTTTTTATTATTCGATTTTATGGATAAAAAATATTATATAAGTCTTTATAATATATGTTAAAGTTGAGATTTTGATTTTAATGAGAGAGCGGCTCAATCGAAAGAATCGTGTTTAACAAAAAATCGATTCAGTAGAAAAGGATATTTAATTATTAAAATTAATATAATAATATAACGTAAATGTATTAATTTTTTTAAACAAATATTATAACGCCGCCGCGAAACGCGACTTTATCGACTAGTAAATATTAGAAAACGAGTTATACTTGTACGTAATTGATGGAGATGATTTGGACCCATAAAAACAGAGTCCTCATCCTCCCATACGATATATACATACAAACATGTTGTTGGCTACTGCTGCCTATACATAGCGTGTTTGGCTTAACTTAAAAAATGTTACTTATCACTTAAAGTGCTACTTACTCACTTTAAGTGAAAAGTGATAATTTTTATTTAAAATTAGGTGTATCTGTTTGGCTAATTCCACTTAAAGTAAATTTATTTTTAAAAAATTAATTAAAAAAAAAGAAATTTATATTTTTTTGAAAGTATAAAATACAAATATATGCAAAGAATACAATACAACTTAAAAGGTGACTCAAATACATAAAAATTGATATACGAAAAAAAATAAGTGAAAAAACTACTTTTTTTTTTTTAGCATACTTTCCACTTTTAAGTGGCTCCACTTTAAGGGGACCCAAACACCTCCTTTCTACTTTTTAAGTGGGTTAAAAAAAAATATAATGAACCCCAAACGGGCTCTAATCCCCTAATTCCAAAACCCCCCAGAGAGAGAGAGAGAATCAGAATCGAGAGAGAGAGATGGAGGTGTTTAATTCGCAGAAGAAAAAGACTGAGATGGAGGTGTTTAATTCGAAGAAGAAAAAGACTGTTTTGCCTTCGAAGAATAAAATGATTGAGTTGCCGTTTTTTCGCATTGTTGTTAGGCTATCGGATGATGATCGTAACTTGGGTTGGTTAAAGCTAGATCCAGAAGATTATTGGAGTAGTGTAGATAAAACTGCCTACTGTGACCATTTGCACAGCAGCAATTCAAGTAAGAATTTCTTCACAGACGTTGTAGATTTGAAGCATAATGCTATTAGTTTTTGCAAATATCCTGTCTTTTGCTATTGTGTGTATTAAATCTACTGTGTATTGTGTTGGGGGTGATAACGACATTGATGGAGATGTGGGTGATATATTTTCTGAGAGAATCGGGCCTCCAATTACTAAACGACCCTTGAATTACAAATTCAATCCTCCCAGGAAGAATAACTTGAGTCATAAGATTGGTTCATATGACTTTTTCTACCCTCCTCGTGGGGAAGAATTTGATTGGAAGCTTGACAATGCCCCTATCTTGCAATCCCCTAGGTACCGACCTCTTGTAGTGACTGTTGGGGGCAGAATTTTCCTATTTGGCGGCAATCGTTTTCCTGTTAATCAACTAGACTATATCCCGTTTGTCGAGGTTTTTGATCCACGAACAAAACAATGTTCTCTTGTCAGTGATCCCCCTTTCCCTAGCAGACTTGGGTATCAAGTTCTGTTTGTCGCCCCCTTCCTCAGCAGCGCAGATGGACAGCAAAAGATTCTTGTCATGTCTCGTGCTATTTCTGTAAAGCCTCCCCTAGGCGCTGATGCTGCGGCCAAAAATGATGTCCACACGGATACATGGGACCCTTTCCCTGACCCTGAAAGGCAGCTGTTGCTCCACAAGGCCCATGACATTATTGGGACACCCGTTCCAGTTGCTCACCAAGACTCTATCTACTGGTTGAGGAGTAGATATAAGAAAAAACCCGCCATCATTTGTTCATATAATTGGAAAACTAAACACTTTTGGGAAGGTACTATCTTTGGTTTACAACATGAACTGTCATTCCAGCGCATCAATGATTCTTCCAAGACATTGCTCCATCTCTACCAAGATCTTTTTTTTATCGTCTGGGATGATATGGTATCCTGTGATGATGATGTTACACATATCCATTTCACCCTTTTAAGGGTTTGCAGGGAGGATCCTCCTTCTAGCTCTTTGTCAGCTTTTGTGCTAGGTTGTTTTTCCCACATTTTGCCCATATCATGTGAGGTCCACAAAGCCTTTCTCTTGTAAGTATATCCCTTCTCTTCTGTCATTCTCTGTTTTTTTTTTCATGAATGCTTATGTCTTTTCTTTTCTTTCATCTCTATTCTTGTTTTATATATAAGGTAATTAATGTGTGTTAACCACCTCTTAGGCGTTGAAGAACCCGTAAGTTGTTATGATTGATGGCCAATGAAGAGCACATGCGTGAGATGGAAGGCATGCAGATTGGATAAAATTTGGCTTGGCTGCTCTCTAGAGGATATTCTATCATTAGTTTATTTTGTCCACTTTAGTTTAGGATTGCTGGTTCCTGCTTGTGGTTTTAGCTTCTCTGTTGCTTATGCTAAGGATTCCTTTTGGTGTGCCCGTTGGCATTTCTGGAACTATTATGTCATGTTTGTAGACATCGATCTTAACATGTTTGGCTTGTTTAATTTCAGTTATTATTAATTATTATTTTTGCCGTTGTCTTCATTGTTGTTTTCATTATTATTTTTTACTGTGTTGATGATTGTGATGATGCTTTAACTCAATTGTCTTCTATCTATATAAAGGAAAATCCCGGGCGGCTGACGTGGCAGTCCCCAATATTCTTATTTCTAATTTTCTAATTTTTTGAGATTTCTTGCTTATTGACCATCCTTGCAAGCCCGTTACACCCTCTATACCTTCCGAAACTGATCAATCTCTTGTGGTCTCTCCGCCTTCTGAAACTGATTTACTCATAACTATGTATATATAGATGTTGTCCATGGTCGAACGAATTGCCGCTGGGTACAGTTGGGGAAAATCTAAATGATTTGATGATTTGGAGGAAGGAGGTTTAGTTGTTGATCGTGAGTGTGCTGTTGGAAAATTACCAAAAATCAAGATGAGAAAGAGACAATTGGAAGTGAGGATATTGCTTCAAATAGTAAAAGGACAACGGTGTTGATGCTTCTGATAGTTAAGGACAAGGGTGTTCAGCAGTTTGTACGAGGAATGGCATCAGTATGGAAGGTATTCATATTTTTATTTATGTTATCGACTGATTTACCATGATACATTCATGTTGGCTGTGATTTGGATGTCTGTCTTGATTGGTTAATCAGTTTACCCTTTCAATTTTGACCAATATATAATTTTTTTAAGCTGTTTATTTATATGATAATGATTACTTCAATTTGTCTTTCATCTTGCCTTCATTTTGAGAGGCTTTTAGACATTTGGCATCTTGCTGCGAGTTGAGCAAAAAAGGTTAATAGTTTGTTTCTAATTCATCTTCTTTATGATCAGGTGATGACGCTATTGGTGGTTGATTCATTTCGGAACCGCGTTTCTCAAGCTAGGAATTCCTCCTCAAGTACCTTTTTATATTCCCAAACAATTGAATAGCTTATTTTTCTTTGGCAAAAAAAAAAACTTATTTTTCCATCAGCTTTTATATAAGCAAAGTAACTGAGATTGCTTCTTTTATTCTTCTGCAACTTGATGATGACCTTTTGATACGGCCAAACTTTTTAATGGTACTAAAATTATTAGCAAAGCATGACTGTTCATGTGTTCTATGCACCACCAGCAAAGGGTGGTGAATTTTAACGGAAACAACTTATATTCGCTTTCTTGAGCTTCATGAATCTATGAAGAAATGGGGTGCTGATAGTGAGGTTTGGGCCTAAATCTTGCTTGATGAGTTTGTGCATGACCTTTATATGTAATGATCTCTCATAGCAATATTTCGGATTGCAGATATGCCTGATTGCTAATGTTCACTCAGATGCTTCTAGCATTCACCCAATATCTGCTGCTAAGGTTTTCTTTTGTTCCTTCCTGCAAGGTATTGTTATCCATCATTTGCATCTCAGGTATTTTTGCAATTTTCCTGTTTTACCCTGCTGCCCATGTCTTCTCCTACGTTAATCTATCTAGCTTATACCTCACGCTTTCCGCTATCTACATCATTTGCTCTTTTAGATGTCTGAACGAAACCATCAATTAATTTATTTCGTTAATTTGATTTTAAATCCGGGGTGTGCGTTCAGTTTAGTTTATATACATGTGTGTACATTTATCATGGAAATATATTTTTGTTTGCTTGATAATTAGGTCTTGGTGCCCCTAATCAGTGTTAACAAATTTGATAGTGAGTGATAACAATGTCTTTAGACACAAAATTGTTTACATGCATGTCAATATGTTGTATCCCGACTCTTTTCTCTCACTCCTGTTTGTCTCTCTTTTCTTTCATTTTCGAATACGCCACCAACTGGCCCCCTGAGCAGCAACCTTTTGATAATAATCATGAGCTGGCATGGTTCTTGTGGATACTCATGTCTGCACATAAAGATTTAATTTTCAACAGTGAAAAAGGGAACCAATGACTATTCATTTGCCAGAAGGAAATTCAGGTGTATCTATGTTTGGTATATCTTTAGAGTTTGTACGAACTCTAAAGATTTTGGTTGAAAATTCTATTTACACCACTTTTGTTGAAAGCATGCTGAAATATGATGTGATTTAATTCCAAATTGTCATTGGTGTTAATATTTTGGCTCAACGCCTAAGAACTTTTTTTAGCACAATCAAGATTGTCCTGTTGTCCATTATTTGTATATGTGTGAATTTGTTTGCAGTACAGCTATTTTTAGTTACTTTTCTGTAGCGTGTACATGCATTGATAATCATGCATCGTACAGTTGTAGCCCGTGCAGTTGCTTGGTGAAGTGGTAGTTCGGAGTTCTCTGAATTCACCCTAAATTTCACCAGCAACGCTGGTTTATTTACTTACATGGCGTTTTCATATTGTTTTACTTGTGATTAAATTATTAATTCAGTTATATAGTTGCTTTGTTAATTTGTTGATGATGGTATAATGCGGATACGAGATGTTGCAACATGTCCTGTTTGAAATATATGAGTTTAGGCATCCGTTATGTATATATATTCTGAATTTATAGTAACCTTTAGTAATTTACTTATAGGAAAGGGATGAACTGATCAACGTTGAACTTGGTTTGGTATATGTACTTTATACCGTAGATTTGATAAGGTTCCGTGGTGTGTTAACTGTTTTGATAGGAAACTTCTGTTCCTACTTCTAGGATCAGAGAGAGAACTACACCATCCACTGCCCAATTATTTTTTTTTTAATTTGGTGAATGGATGTTGACCCATATTTTGATAATGCTGTACTGATTTAGATGAATGATGTTGCAAAGTGTGTTTTATCGTTACATCATTTGTTATTTTCTTGGAGCCATAAGTTGATGCATACAAGTTTTATATATTTCTTAACATAATGTCTTCTGTTCCGAAGAAATTAGGCTAAACTTTATATTTGCTAATGTAAATGGTAAGCATTGGCTGCAAAGATTCAATCTTTATAAATTTGGTTGCATTATTATTGTTTTTTGTATGAATGAAAGAGATCTTGGTCTATTTTCTTGATTCTTTTGGATGGATCCTACTGGTCCTTTTTTGTTTTTCAATATTTGTTTTTCTAGCCTTCTAGCAATTTTCAGGCCCAGCACAACTTTTTTGTTCTTTTCAAGGAGTTTTTCGGAGGTTGTCCAAATTTACTCCAAATTGAATGGGCATGAGTACACTTCACGGGCCTGTGTAAAATTGATCAAATCCTATAAATCATATGCCTTCCTGCCTCCAGCATAATTATTTGTGTGAAGGAATCCTAACGATCTCGCCGGTTACGCATTGTCGTAACCGAAAACCCTTTGGCTGCTTCTATACTTCTGTATAAATATTCACGACCAATGACAATACTCAAGTGTCATGGCATCAGCATCATTCTGCAGAGCAGGTTTTTTAAAAGGTACGGCAGTACGGCCTGATTCATTGGTTGTCCTTAATTTAGGTTTGTTCATTTCCAAGTTGTTAGGTTTAATTATTCATTCTGATTTATTAGTTTCTTGGCTTTTATCTGTTTTGATGGAGGCGAAAAAATATTGTATTTTGGACATTGGCCTTTTGCCAGAGCTTTGTATTCATGATCAAGATGACATAGATATAGCAAAGAGGAGGCTAGGATGAATTTTATCATGCTTCTCTTAAGTCTTTATAGAAATATCCACGTTATTATATGTTTTGGTCTGCTATAAATTGGGATAATTGGAAGCTGCAATAACTTCCAACTCAAACTGCACAAATTGCCTGATTTTCAAACTCGGAGCTGGCATAACTATGTTATTGAACTTGTACTGAATCACTAAGGAAGTGGGGAAAAGGATAAAAATGGATTTTGTATTGTAAAAAAAATAAAATATGTAATAGTAAGAAATAAGACAAAAATAGGTCCCAACTATGACATACTGCATTTTGAGTATTTTACCTACCATTTTCTCTTGATAAATTCAAGCAATACGACTTAGGTTCTGAATCTGATAATTAGTTTAATGTGATCACGCGGTCTGCAAATGTTGTCAGGGAAGCTATAATTGATGTCTTTTGCAAAAATGAGAGATTCACAAGGGCTTGACTTATATGCATTAATACAGCCCCAAGAAAACTGTCCATAGAGACCTCTAATATATTTCTGGGTCAGAACTTGCAGCATGTATTTTAGAGTTTGGGAATGTACATTGGCGAACCCCAGTCGTGGAGTTCAACTGAATGACTTCTATGAAAGTGCAGAAGGATTGAGGACTGAGAATTCGCGACAATAGCTAGGCTGCCATATCCAGGATAGTGTGATTAAGCTTTTGAGTTATATTAACAGGTAAATCCATCACAGCAGTAGAAAGTCTACTGAAACTGTGTCATTTTACTAGAAATGATTACTGAATGATCGCCTATGGTAGAAGTGGCAAGTCAGAGATGGATATTGTTTGTTCGCTTCAGCTATGCATTGGAAGGAGAATAGGAGATCATTTTCTGAAGTTCTAGACCAATAATTAACTGAAGATGCTGATAAAGAAGGTTAAATGATCGTAGTTCTAAAAATTGCAACGGCATGCATTCAAATATTTAGCCCTCCTATTCACATTTTTTTTTGAATTTTTAGAAAAACTACTAGCATTTCTCACAAATAATTAGCAACTAAAATTTAAAATTACTTTTTAAATTAATATTAAATATTTGTTGGCCGTGGCTTCATTAGGACACTGACTGTAAACCATTTTGATTTGCCAATGTTACTAAATGCAGCAGCTGGAAATATAGGTAAGCACCCTTCCGAAAAGCAAAGGATGCCACTTCTCTAGGCCATGTACCATTCAAGTTATGAATGGAATCGTCAACAATAGATGATTTTAAATGCTAACTGATTGTTGAATAAAAGCTAAGTATACAGCTCCTATTACCTTTTTTCCCTATTTTTTTATTCGCAACTAAATGATTTTCATTAACATTTATTGGGACAATTGTCACAATTTACTCCTGTATTGTCCACAACAAAAAAGGGTTGGAAGATGTTTTGTTTATTCTACGGGCAATGCTTTGAGATATGTCGCAAAAAAAGCTTGCATGCATTTATATATTCCAATAGATATATCATATCAAGTCATTAAATTTAAATGCAAAGGGCAAGAAAGTTATTGAATGCATCAACTCCAACATTTTCATAAATTAAAATTAGTCACAAGTATATAGTTGTCACCTTCAACTTATCAAATAACAGAGCATAAACTTCAACAGAAGCACATTTAAAATATTAACTTACAATGCATTTTTGAAGCACTCAAAAATTGGAAATAAAATAACACCTTTTGCCTTTATAATTATAATTCTCCATATAATATATTTTATAAATCATTGTTATATTCTGTTTGTTCATATGAAAATATTTATTTTATTTCCTATTTTTCTTAATATTATTTTTGAACCGCGCGACCCACCTAGTCTATCTATTATATAAAGGAAAACCCCAGGAGTTCTAGAATCGCTCGATTCATATTTATCTATTTTTCTAGAGCTCCTCTATTTTAAATAATTAAAATCAAATTTCCTTCTTTAAATCCTATTTTTTAGAAAAGAAATCAAAACTTCCTTTTTTAACATTAACATTAACATATTCGAAATAGAAAAGGTTTTCAAATTTGTAGGGAAGAAGAAGTCAAATTTATATATTCTAAATTGAAAAAAGAAAAGAAATCAAAACTTCCTTTTTTAACATTAACATATTCGAAATAGAAAAGGTTTTCAAATTTGTAGAAAAGAAGAAGTCAAATTTATAAATAGCACATATCCATCTAAAAAACTTCAACAGGTTTAACAATTATAAATTTGGTTGAGATTTCATAATATTTAATTATACAATCTGTATTGTTTTAATAACTATTTTTGCACTTGATTTTGAGGTTTTTTTTTAAAAGCATGCTCCTTCAATCTCATTGTTTACCACCCTCCTTCAATCTTAGGTATCGATTTTATGATTACACTATATATGTGGGCCTCATGAATGTAAGTTATGTAACAAATTGGCTAATCTCTTTTACACGTAACAAATTGGCTAATCTCTTTTACACAGGAGATATAATTTGAAAGATGTTGAATGTTCGATTATATGTTATTTAAGAAGTAAACAGAGAGGGAGTATTAAAGATGATCATGTATTCATGTGTCTCAGAAGAATGGAACATGTTATAGATTTACATTGAATCTTCGCAAACGTACTGGTCAATATCTAACGACCAACAATATCTAAGAGTTTTCATTGAATTTTGGCGGTTTGCAGATGAGCATAGTAACATATTTGGAATAATTATTAGAAGTTTGAATATTTTGTACTTTAGAGAAATAATATTGTAAATTAACATTATTGAAAAAAATTATGCTAATCATGCTAATTTCTATTTTTTTCTGAAGGTCTTAAGCGAGCTATATGTGTATAAATATATTTTTATTATAATACTCAAATACCGTAATTTTTAATTATTTATATTTTTTCCCTTTTGCATGTCTACTATTAAAAGTTTAAATTAATACTTCATTTTTTACAACTAATGTTCATATTTTTTTACAACTTCTTCATCTTCGATATATATGTGTTTCCCCATATATATCGATCTTATTCACTTTTCCGTTTTAAATATACTAACTTATAATCCGTGCAATGCACGATTCCTTTTCTAATATTTATTATTATTAATATTTTTAGTACTTATTTGTTATTAGTATACATATTCGAAATAGAAAAGAAATTTAATATTCTTATATATAGACAATCATTACTTTTAAATATCAAATTTTATCACCATGTTTGTAACTTTTTTCTTGCTTCTGTTTGGTTTTGTCTTCGTCTATATTCTTTTAGTTTTTTTTAATTCATTCTTATTTTGTTCAATTTCTAATGTACATGGTTATGTGTCTGCGTCACTTGATTTTTATGATTTTAAGGTTTTTTTTTAATTTGTTGGTTTTAAGGTCTGAATTTACTGCTTTTAATATTTGCATACTTTGTTTTATTTTTAAATTTATGATTTGTTATGATTTTAGTTATAATTATGTATTATTAGTAACCATTATTTGTTCTTTACTTTGGCTTTTGTATAATTTTTATTGACCTCGGTATAAAAACACATGATCGTGTGAATAATGATCGTGTAAATAAGAAGAATTAGGAGATCTTAGTAAAAGTACTTGAGAAACTTGGCATAAAATTTGAACTTTTATCATCGCACTTTATTTATTTTTCTTTATATATTTATTATTAATTGTTAATATGTTGTTATTATCTTCTCATTGTTTTTTATCATAATATTTCAACGGTTGAATCAAATCTACTTTTTTTTATCTATATGTATTTATTACAACGGGTGTCGACCTAAAATACGTGACACAAAATCGAAGTAAAAAATAAGCATATAGTTTATTTTGTTGTCTATATATATTTATATATTTTAAAATTTGTATAATATTGTGTTCACTAATTTATTTATAAACATTTTCTTTTTAATTTCTTTCTTAAATATTCTATATTTAAAAAAAATATTATAAGCCCGTCGTGAAACACAGATTATATGTATTTATTACAACGGGTGTCGGCCTATAAAAAAATATTACAAGGACGCCGCGAAGCACGATTTAGTCAAATAGTCTTCTTCTTTTTTTATATATATAAAGGAAAATCCCTGGGAGCTATATAATCGTTCGAATCCTATTTATCTATTTTTCTAGAACTCCTCTATTTTAAATAATTATAACTTTATTCTTTAGGCCATATTTTTTAGAAAAGAAATCAGAACTTCCATTTCTAACATTAATATTAACATTTTTGAAATAGAAAAGGTTTTCAAATTTGTAGGGTAGAAGAAGTCAAATTTATATATACAAAATAAAAAAGAAATTTAATATTTCAAATTTCATTTTTTAACATTAACATTTTCAAAATAGATAAGATTTTTGTATTTTTATGAAAGAAAAATTCAAATTTACATATCGACCAAATGAGGTCAAGTTGTTGAATATGAACACTAACGATTCTACCATTACAAAGGTCATCACGTGCTAATTATCTTTCTTTTAAGTTGTTTGACGTTTTTTTTGCTAACCTTTTTTTTTGTTGCTAACGTGGTTTATATATTTTTATTTATTTATCTCGGTCTAAGAAAACATGATACAAAATCGACATAAAACTTAAGCATATAGTTTATTTAGTTGTCTATGTATATTAAAATTTTTACAATATTATGTTGACTAATTTATTTATAAAGATATTATTTTCGATTTCTTTCTTAAATTATTTTTCAAAAATATTAGAAAATATTACAAGGCCGCCGCGAAACGCGGATTATATGTTTTTTATTACAATAGGTGTCGACCTAAGAAAATTTGATACAAAATTGACATAAAAAATAAGTATATAGTTTATTTATTTATCTATATATATATATTAAAATTTATACATTATTGTGTTCAATAATTTATTTATAGAAATTTTCTTTTCGATTTGTTTCTTAAATTATTTTTAAAAAATTTTAAAAAATATTATAGTGTCGTCGCGAAATGTGATTTATATGTTTTTAATACCACATGTGTCGGTCTAAGAAAATGTGATACAAAATCGACATAAAAAAACATATGGTTTATTTAGTTGTCTATATATATTAAAGTTTGTACAGTATTGTGTTCATTAATTTATTTATAAAATTTTTATATTCAAATTCTTTCTTAAATTTATATTTTTATTTAAAAAAATATATTACAAGGCCGCCGCGAAGCGCGGCTTAGTCAAACTAGTTATATATATAAAGGAAAACCCCCAGGAGCTCTAAAATCGCTCGATTCATATTTATCTAATTTTCTAGAGCACCTCTATTTTAATTCAATAAAATATAATTTCCTTATTTACATTCGATTTTATAGGAAAAGCAATAAATATATAAATTAAATCCAATTTTGAATATAAATTAAATAAAAATTAATCCTATTTATAATTTATATTAGATTTGTATTTTAATTTTTGTTCAACGTGATGAAAAAACTATATATAGGGGTTTTCATCCCTTAAAACCATATATCTGCATGTAAATTATAATTTTTTATATTACTCCATCCGTCCCACCCAATTATTAACACTTTTTTTGTCATTTTCATGCACGCATTTTAAGGTGAATTTTAAGGACATATCATAACTTATTTTTAAAATTTTCTTTTTTGTATAAAAATAGGATTGTTCTACTTTTATACAAAAAACGAAGAAAATTTAAAAAATAAATTATGAAACTACCCTTAAAATCCACCTTAAAATGCGTGTCCCTATTTTGAAATGGAAGGTTTGTTTTAAAGCCAAATTTGCACATATGAAGTTTAGATCATGATTCATGAATGATTGAGGCAAGTATCACCTATAAATTATATTATAGTTAGGATATAAAAAGCAAGTTCTAACGTTTTTTTACAATAGTATTTCCCAAGAAAATCTCACCAGCGTGGAAACCGAAATCAAAGTCAAAAGAGGATTTTGGTATTTAACTTTTTATTATTTTTTACGCTTACTATTTTTATAATATATACAACGGGTGTCGGCCTAAAAAATTGTTTGACAAAATGAGTATAAAATAAATAATTTATCTTATTATCTATGTACATTAAATTTATACAATATTGTGCTCGCTAATTATTATTGATATTTATGGATATATTTTTGTTAATTTTTTTATTAAATAATCTTTATAAAGTTTTTTTAAAAAAAATTATATGGCCGCCGCGAAGCGCGGCTTAGTCGACTAGTTTATTTATATAAAGGAGAACCCGCAGGAGCTCTAGAATCGCTCGAATCCTATTTATCTATTTTTCTAGAGCTCCTCTATTTTAAAAAATTAAAATCAAAACTTCCTTCTTTAATTCCTATATTTTAGAAAAGAAGTCAAAACTTCCTTCATTAGGTCCTATTTTTTAGAAAAAGAAATCGAAATCTTTTTAAAATTGGATATGTTCTCTACAAATTGTAAAACTAATCAAATTCTATAACCATATCTTTAATCTTATATAAAGTGATTATCACCGTAAGAAGATTTAAATCATCAGCGTCTTTTGTGATAATATTTTTTTGCAATTTATATGAATCTGTGTATGAGTTTTGTTGATCAGGCTTTTCTTGATCTTGATGCGTTCCTATTCATCCTCATAATTTTTACCTGTAAATTTTTGTTAGATATTTATTGGTCTACTTTATTTAATGTTCATGATTATTACTTTATTTATTTGTATTTATTTATTGTTTATTGGTCTCTTCGGTTTGTTCATAGGTGTTATCCAAACACACACACTTACAATTTCATACAGCTGAAGCAACGGAGCATCTTTGTTTATTGTATATGTTGATATCTTTATTCTCAACTAGCGTAAAAGCCCGTGCAAGGCACGGGCCTCTGTGTGAATGCCTTTAATTTTGTTCTGAAGAAGAAGATGGCGGTTGGTTTAATAATTTTTGGACTGAAAACTCGTAATTATGAAATTGTAATATGAGTAGTGATATGTGTTAATAATAAATGCCAATAAGGACTGTATATACACGCTGTTATGACGTTGGGACCAATTGCGCTCTCGATGAGGAAAGGGGGGTCGTTCCGAACCTTGGCTCCAAGCCTGGGATCGTTTATCCTTCTTGTTAGCTGTGAATTTTCCAAGCTTGAGGCGGAGATCATACTCAGCTAACTTCTTTCCAAGACGATCAAATACACTAACTAACCTCGCCTTAGATGAGGCAGCCTCATTATGCAACCTCTCCTTTGTCTTAGTAGCCTCTACATCCTCCTCCCGCTCAAGGTCTTCATAGAAGTAAGGGTTTGTTTGATCCGTAACAACATCATCAAATTCATCCAAGAGTTTCTTGGTGGGGCCCTTACTGTTCTCCTCCTGATAGGTCTTGGCCCCTTCCTGGAATTCCTTTTTTGCGCCCCTTGAGCTACATCGCTTCTTCACTCTAGTCATCTTTTCTTGCACTGCTGACACCTTCTTGGACCCATCCTTGTCCTTGCTCATGGGGGGATCGTTTTTGGGTATCCTATATGATCCCGAGGTCTCCCCGTTGTTGTGCCCTCTGTTCATCTTCTTGTTCGAGTTAGTCATCTTTCTCCCAATATGATGACTGCCCTCCTTCTAGCGCCAATTAATAATATTGTTGAGTATGATGTACAATTTTGAGTTATGAACGGGGATCGTGTAATTATAATTTGAGAGATTAAGGTGATAATCTTTGTCTTTCCATACTAATAGACATTGTTTTCCATATATATCAACACGATTATAACCATCCACAATTAGCCGCAAGTAGTAGCAAACTCATTAAAAAATGTTAAGTGAAAATGGCGTGATTTATCTTATAAGATTTTGCTTCCTTTAAAATATGTTAATGTCATCTCTATTGCAAGTATATAATGCAATGTTCTCACACCGGTCGCCCCTCCCTGGAATTCCTTTTTTGCGCCCCTTGAGCTATACCGCTTCTTCACTCTAGTCATCCTTTCTTGCACTGCTGACACCTTCTTAGACCCATCCTTGTCCTTGCTCAGGGGGGGATCGCCTTTGGGTATCCTATATGATCCCGGGGTCTCCCCGTTGTTGTGCCCTCTGTTCATCTTCTTGTTCGAGTTAGTCATCTTTCTCCCAATATAATGATTGCCCTCCTTCTAGCGCCAATTAATAATATTGTTGAGTATGATGTACAATTTTGAGTTATGAACGGGGATCGTGTAATTATAATTTGAGAGATTAAGATGATAATCTTTGTCTTTCCATAATGATAGACATTGCTTTCCATATATATCAACACGATTAGAACCATCCACAATTAGCCGCAAGTAGTAGCATACTCATTAAAAAATGTTAAGTGAAAATGGCGTGATTTATCTTATAAGATTGCTTCCCTTAAAATATGTTAATGTCATCTCTATTGCAACTATATAATGCAATGTTCTCACACCGGTCATGAACATACAAAAACAAAATTCCTATAGGAAATAGACCGAGGTCGTGATGAAGAATTTGAAAAAAATGGCATGTAAACAAATAATAAAATTATAGTTCATATCATTCTACATCAGATCAACCTGGAAAAAACATATTCTGTTAGTAATATTTTTAATATTATATCCAAAAGGAGATTAATTATTACGTAATATTTCGCTAAACAATCACATTCTTTCAGGATAAATGTAAACTTGAAGATATATGGTTAACTAAAAAAAAAAAATTTCAAACTAAATTTTATTTTATTTCAATACTTTAATATATACATAGAGATAAATGTTTTTGAATTTTTTTAAATCCAGACTTAGTAACATTCATTTATAACCAAGAATTTTATTTTAACATTTTATTTTACATGTTAATCATCTGTAATGACAAAGAGAATGTAGATTATTTTAGAAAATATAAACAACTGATGTGTACATTCTGAAAAGAAAATTTTTAAAAAAACGAATGTTATGAATAATTTTAAACCTAATTTTCTTAATTTAGAATGATAGAAGTAATGAATAATGAAATACATTACATATACTATATTCCTTATATTAGATCAAATTTCAGTATTATTTTTTAGGTATCCATTATCAACTAATTCAAATTAAGTATGATCAGAGATATAATATAATATAAATATATGAATTATAAATAACATATTTAATATATACTTTAATCGAAAATATACAGGTTGATTAAAATTTATAAGACGATTGAGTATAGAAATTAATAAAACTACGAAAACTGAAAAAGTGAAATAATCTAAATAATGTAAACTACCATTTTATATACACAAAAGTGAAAACAAAAAATAAAAGTAAGTTAAGTGAAAATGGCATGATATCTTATAAGATTTTTAAGGAAACTCGAAAAGTAATGTAATATAGTGGTTGTATCATGAACCTCTTAAAACGAGATTGGTGGCTCGTATCCGAAAGCTAACCCAAATTCTTCCATTTTTTACATGGATTTTAAAGGGGCGACACAATTGTTATTTCCAAAAAAAGAGGGTGAAATAGTTTTTATAATCAATTTATTGGCACTTTTCGCACTTGTATTGAGATTTAATATATAGTTGAAATAAAAAAAAATGGGACAAAAGGAGATAAAGGGGTTTATCTAATAAGATTTTTAAAATATACTCAAAATTAATTGTAGCATAATGGTAATGACATGAGTTGAAGAATGGAAGGTCAGGGGTTCGATTCTCAACACTAACATATTTTCAACTAATTTTTACACAAATATTAAAATGGGGGTACTTTTGTTAATTTTCAACAAATAAGGGCAAAACAGTAATTTCACTGCCATTAAAATGGAACATTTTACCCTTGTGTTGATGTATAATATATAGTAATAGATTTCTCATTAAAGTTTTATTAGCATGGGTAGTAGTTGGACTTAATTGCTAAAAGGTAAGGATATCGATTAAACAATATGAAAAATCCTTAACCAAAAATGTATCTTTATAATATAAAGAAAATTTCCCACACATTTGTGGAGTTTTGAAATCACTCAAAAGAGATATTTATCTAATTTTTTAAATAATCGCTCGAATCCTATTTATCTATTTTTCTAAAAAATCCTCTATTTTAAATAATAAAATCAGAACTTCTTTTTTTAACCCTATTCTTTAGAAAAAAAAAATCAGAACTAGCATCTTCGATATAGAATAGGTTCCTTTTTTAGACCCTATTTTTCAGAATAGAAATCAGAACTTCCTTTTTCAATATTAGCACTAGCATCTTCGAAATAGAATAGGCTTTCGAATTTGTAGGGAAGAAGAAGTTAAATTTATATATTCAAAATAGGGAAAAAAAAATTTCCTTATTTACATTCGATTTTATAGTAGAATCAATAATAATATTAAAAAAAATCTTATTTCCATTATAAAAAGGGAAAATCCTCCACTCCTTCTTCATCTAAAAATATCATCAAATTTCAAATTTCGTTATTTACGTTCGATTTTATAAGAAAATCAATAATTATATAAAAACATAATTTAATTTCTATTATATAAAAAGGAAAAATCCTATATTCCTTTCTTCATCTAAAAATCTCTTTATTTCGCTATATATATAAAAGAAGTTTATAAGCCCGTCAAAGGACTCAGAGCTCCACAACTGCGGAGTATGTTACAGAAATAACACACGCAACAAGCATATTAGTATTTTCATAATGTTAAGCATGGTTTAGTTGTTGATATTACATGTGGTTTTCTATTTTTGTTCTTTCTTATATTTTTTATTAATCTAATGGAGTATATCTTTTATGCAGGTCAATTTAAAAATTAAGAAGATTCCATCCACAACTAGCCACCATATTTTGAACATAATTCCAGTACTTAAAAATTTGGTACCTTTTTGAACTTTTATCATTTCCTCTTTATTTATTTTAAAAATAAATAAAAATGTTATTAACAAATTTTCATTTTAGTCAACTTTTAAAAATGTTACAAAAGGTTTGAACTTTTACCATTCCCTCTTTATTTATTTACTGTTACGGAGTAATTGTTAATTTATCGTTATTATTTTCTCGTTATTCTCGATCTTAATATTCCAATGTTTTCTTTTAATTAAATCAATCAAATATGCTTTTTTATCTATATGTATTTATGATAACGGGTGTCGGCCTAATAAAACATGACACAAAATCGACATAAAAAGCAAGTACATAGTTTATTTTGTTTTTTATGAATAAATTAAAATTTGTACAATATTTTGTTCATTAATTTATTTGTAGTGTTTACTTTTTGATTTATTTCTTAAATAGTCAATATTTTGAAAAAAAAATATTACAAGGCCGCCGCAACACATGGCTTATATGTATTTATTACAACGGGTGTCGGCCTAAGATAACGTGATACAAAATCGGCATATAAAATAAGTATATATTTTATTTAGTTGTATATATATATTAAAATTTTTACAATATTGCGTTCATTAATTTATTTATAGATATTTTCTTTTCGATTTCTTTCTTAAATTTATATTTTGTATTTTTTTAAAAAAATATTTCAAGGCCGCCGCGAAGCGCGGCTTAGTCGACTAGTATATATATAAAGGAGGATACGCGGGAGTTTAGGTGGCGCTCTAAGATCGTGCTAATCTATATTTCTAATTTTCTAGAATTTTAGAATTTTAAACCCTGATAAATGTAAAAGTATCATTTAACATATTAGAACTAAAATAACTGTTCGAATTTTTATAGAGGAGAAGAGTTTGAATTTATTAGGAAGACATATGATTAGAAGTTTTATTGGAAGTAGAATAAGTATTTATAATGCATATGATTAAAAGTTCTATTGGAAGTAGAATAGGAGTTCGAATTTATATATAATAAGAGTTCGATTTTATAGAAAAAAAACATATAAATAAAAGTTCTATTAGAAGTAAAAAAATATCATTTAACATATTAGAAGTAGAATAGATGTTCGAATTATTAGATGTCAAGGTTTCGAATTTATAGAAAAGACTTATAATTAGAAGTAGAATAGCTATTTAATTATAAGACATATAATTTATAGTTTTATTAGGAGTAGAATTGATATTCCAATTTATAGGGGAGAAGAATTCAAATTTATGGACAACATGTTATGTTATCTATATAAACATAACATATATGTTGTCCATAAAAAAAATTTATATAAACAAATCTAACTTACTATTAACTTTTTTATTTATGTTTTTATTGATGTTGTTACGTGTCTGTATTTTATGTTTGTTGTTCTAATTCTCTTTTTCCTTTTCCTCTGTTATCAATTTACAGGTCACGAATTTTGATATTACTTATATATATGGCATTATAATCATGGAGTGTAAAGTTTTAGCATCTGATTTTTCTTTCCCAGAAAGGTACAATATTTATAGCTACAAAAATTGCTTCATTTGTTTATATTGATTCCTCTTCCACAAATAGACTGTGTGGTAGTACCTTCTTGAGATAGGAAACACAATATTACTCCATCTACAAATTTTTTTAGAACATGTTAATAGCAAAAGATTTAATATTGATATTTTTAAATATTATGTGGCGCTTCCAAGATCGTTTCACTCTATTTTTTCTATTTTTTTAAAATTTTACAATTAAATATAAAAATTATAATATTTTTTAACGTATAGAATAGGTATTTGAATATATAAAAGGTTAGAAGTATAATAGATGTTCGAATTTATAAAATAGAAGATTTCGAATTTAAGGAAAAATATTAAAAAAATTAAGTAAGTTAAATAAATTAGAGCACATTGACATTTGTTTAACTTTGACATATGTATAATTCTAAAAGTACGATGAGCGTGGATTGATATCGGACTAGAAAATTGTAAGATTAAATAATAAATCAAAATTTTCAACGTACAAAAGGGAACAATATTTCAATACGTACAAAAGGGAACAATTTTTCAATTGAAAAAATTTTACATATTTATTTTTATGTTATTCTTGATGTAGTTGATTTAAAAGTTTTCTCTTTTGTGTATTCGAATTTATAGAAAAACTAGCATTTTGTCCGTACTTCGTACACGGCATCTTATTTAATTTATAATGATAATACCAAAAATTTAACAAATTTGATTGATTTCTTAGAAACTTATTCTATGCATTTATATAAATAGTCAATTCTTAGAAAGATATACTACACAATTATATATGTATTTAATAAATTAGTGATATGCTAAAGTCAATATCAATATCAATATATATATATATATATATATATATATATATATATATATATATATATAAAGGAGGGTACACATGAGTTTAGGTGGCGATCTAAAATCGTCTCAATCTATTTTTCTAATTTTCTAGAATTTTAGAATTTAAACACTAATAAATATAAAAATATCATTTAACATATTAGAAGTAGAATAGGTGTTCGAATTTATAGAGAAGAAAAGTTCGAATTTATAAGGAATACATATGATTAGAAGTTCTATTGGAAGTAGAATAAGTATTTATTAGACATATGATTAAAAGTTATATTCGAAGTAGAATAGAAGTTCGAATTTATAGAGAATAAGAGTTCGAATTTATAGAAAAAAACATATAAATAAAAGTTTTATTAGAAGTAGAATAAGTGTTTGAATATATAGTGAAGATATATAAATAAATATTTTTTAGAAAGTACGATCTTCTTAAAATATGTCGTTTCATATAAGTTAATTATACTTCTATTAGGAAAATTTATTCAATACTATTGTCATAAAAAAAATCATCGTATTTAAAAATAAAATCATTGATGTGTTAATATAATAAAAAAAACATTCTCATGCACGAATCCTAAATTAATACAGGAGTATCTACAATATAAATAAAAAAAAGATGCGTTTTCATTTTCTAAAACTCCATAAATTTTAGAAAGTCTAGAGAAAGTAAAAATTGGAATTCACTTTATTTTTTATGTTTTGATTTTAAAGAAAAAAAGTTGTTGTGTAAGATGAGCATCATCAATAATATGTAATGAAGTTAGAATTTCGATCTCAAACGAGAGCGGCTCGAAATGTGTTTAACGGGAAAACGGCTCACTATAAAATATTGTATTAACTATTAAAATATCATATTAATGTTATAAATTTTATTTTATTTTTAGGATTTGATTTTTATGGATAAATATTATCATACAAGTGATATATGTAAAAGTTAGATTTTTGGTCTTAACCCGTACGTGTTTAACGAAAAAGCGGTTCATTAGAGAAGACCGTATATAAGATGTTTGAATAAAATAAATATAGGAGTATCTATAATATAAAGAGAAAATAAGATGTGTTTTCATTTTTTAAAATTCCATAAATTTTAGAAAGTTTAGCGAAAGTATAAATTGGAATTCACCCTATTTTTTAGATTTTGATTTCAAGAAAAAAGTTGTTGTGTAAGATAAGTATTATCAATAATATGTAATGAAGTTGAAATTTTGATCCCAAATAAGAGTGACTTGAAACGTGTTTAACGGGAAGATGACTTACAATAAAAGATTGTATAAACTATTAAAATAGTATATTGATGTTATAAATTTTATTTTATTTTTAGGATTTGATTTTTATGGATAAATATTATCATACAAGTGATATATGTAAAAGTTAGATTTTTGATCTTAACGAAAGAGCGGATCAATAATAATAACTGTATTTAATGAGAAAGCGGTTTATTAGAGAAGATCATATAAAAATGTTTGAATATATAAGAAATACATAAAATAAAATGTTTTATTGGAAGTAGAATACGAGGACTGTTGAGACGTCTTATACAATTTTTTAAAATTATATATCTTTTTTCCTAGAAATCCTTTATTGTAACTTTTTTATACAAGTTAATTATACTTGCATTATAAAAATATATCCATAAATTTTATATTATTCTCGTAACGAAAAGTCTTCATATTTTATATATATATATATATATATATATATATATATATATATTAACATAACATGAAGACATTTTCATACGGAAGTTGTAAATAAATACAAGAATATCTATAATATACAGAAAATAAAAGATGTATTTTCATATTTTAAAATTCCATAAATATTAGAAACTTTAAAGAATATAAAAATTGGAATTTACTCTTCATATAATAAAGTTAGAATTTCGGTTCTAAATAAGAGTGGCTCGAAACGTATTTAACGGGAAGACGGCTCATTATAAAATAATATATTAGCCATTAGAATTTGATACTTATGTCATAATTTTTTTATTTTTACGGTTCGATTTTATGGATAAAAATTATTATATAAGTCTTTATACTATATATGTTAAAGATGGGATTTCGGTTTTAACGAGAGAGCGGCTCAATCGAAAAAATTGTGTTTAACAAGAATTTTTTCTTGATTCATTAAAGAATATTATTTAATTATTAAAATTTAATATTAATATTATAATATAACGTAAATGTATTGAATTTTTTTAAAAATATTGTAACGCCGCCGCGAAGCGCGGCTTTATCAACTAGTATATATATAAAGGAGGATACGCGGGAGTTTAGGTGGCGTTCTAAGATCGTCTCAATCTATTTTTATAATTTTCTAGAATTTTTGAATTTTAAACACTAATAAATTTAAAAATATCATTTAACATATTAGAAGTAGAATAAGTGTTCGAATTTTTAGAGAAAAAGAGTTCGAATTTATAGAGAAGATATATGATTAGAAGTTGTATTGGAAGTAGAATAAGTATGTATAAGGCATATGATTAAAAGATTAAAAGTTTATTGGAAGTAGAATAGGAGTTCGAATTTATAGAGAATAAGAGTTCGAATGTATAGAAAAACATATAAATAAAAGTTCTATTAGAAGTAGAATAGGTGTTTGAATAGATAGAGCAGACATATAATTAAATATTTTATAGAAAGTACGATCTTCTTAAATTATATAATTAGAAGTTCTATTGAAAGTAGAATAAGTATTTGTAAGGCATATGATTAAAAGTTCTATTAGAAGTAGAATAGGAGTTCAATTTTTTAGAAAAAACGTATAAATAAAAGTTCTATTAACTAAAATAGGTGTTTGAATATATAAAGCAGACATATAATTAAATATTTTATAGAAAGTACGATCTTCTTAAATTATACTTTTTATTTTAGTTAATTATACTTCTATTAGGAAAATTTATTCTAAATCCAATACTATTGTCATAAAAAAAGTCATCATATTTAAAAAGAAAAGAATTAATGTGTTAACATAATAAAAGAACATTCTCATGCTGAGGAATCCTAAATAAATACAGGAGTATCTATAATATAAAGAGAAAATAGGATGAAACTCCATAAATTTTTCGTAAGTCTAGAGAAAATAATAATTGGAATTCACTCTATTTTTTAGGTTTTGATTTTAAGGAAAAAAGTTGTTGTGTAAGATAAGTATCATCAATAATATGTAATGAATTTAGAATTTCGATCCCAAACGAGAGCGGCTCGAAACGTGTTAACAGGAAGACGACTCACTATAAAAGATTGCATTAGCTATTAAATTATCATAGTGATGTTATAAATTTCATTTATTTTTAGGATTTAATTTTTATTGACAAATATTATTATACAAGTGATATATGTAAAAGTTAGGTTTTTTGTCTTAACGAGAGAGCGGATCAAGAGTAATAACCGTATTTAATGAGAAAGCGGTTCATTAGAGAAGACCGTATAAAAGATGTTTGAATATATAAGGAATACATAAAATAAAATGTTCTATTGGAAGTAGAATATGAGGACGGTGGAGACGTTTTATACGAATTTTTTAAAACTATACATCTTTTTTCCTAGAAATCCTTTATTTTAACTTTTTTATATTAATTATACTTGCATTAAAAAAATGTATCGATAAATTTAATATTGTTCCCGTCACGAAAAGTCTTCGTATTTTTTTTTTTTTTGATATGTTAACATAACAGAAAGACATTCACATGCGGAAGCTGTAACTAAATACATGAATATCTATAATATACGGAAAATTTAAGATGTATTTTCATCTTTTAAAACTCCAAAATACTAGAAAGTTTAAAGAATTTAAAAAATGGAATTTACTCTCTTTATATAATGAAGTTAGAATTTCGGTTCTAAATAAGAGCTGCTCGAAACGTATTTAACGGGAAGACGACTCACTAGAAAAGATTGTATAACTATTAGAATTTGATATTGATGTCATATATATATATATTTTAATTTTTACGGTTCGATTTTATGGATAAAAATTATTATATAAGTCTTTATAATATATGTTAAAGTTGGAATTTCGGTTTTAACGAGAGAGCGTCTCAATCAAAAGAATCGTGTTTAACAAGAAATCAATTCATTAGAGAAGATTATTTAATTATTAAAATATAAATATTAATATTATAATATAACATAAATATATTGAATTTTTTTTATAAAATATTGTAACGCCGCCGCGAAGCGCGGCTTTATCGACTAGTCTATCTATTATATAAAGAAGAACCCGCAGGAGCTCTAGAATCGCTAGAATCCTATTTATCTATTTTTTTAGAGCTCCTCTATTTTAAATAATTAAAATCAAACTTCCTTTTTTAGGCCCTATTTTTTATTTTTCTAGAGCTCCTCTATTTTAAATAATTAAAATCAAACTTCCTTTTTTAGGCCCTATTTTTTGGAAAAGCAATTAGTACTTCCTTTTTTAACATTAACATTAACATCTTCAAAATAGAAAAGATCTTCGAAATAGAAAAGGTTTTTGAATTTGTAGGGAAGAACAGTTGAAATTTATATATACGAAATAGAAAAGAAATTTTATGTTCTTATATATATACAATCACTATTTCTAATGATCAAATTTTATGTAACCCTTTTCTTGCTTTTTGATTTTGTCATTGTCTATTTTCATGTTTCTTTTAACTTATGAATCAAATTATCTCCTAATTTGCTTATCCTAATTTGCTTATTATAGTATAACATATATTCAAAATTAATTGAGTTTTTGTGTTATAATACAGATTATGCATGTTATGTTCGGAGTGATGACAAGTTGACAACCAGATTGGTAGCATTACATGTCTCTATAGGATTCATGGTTACTTAAGGTTTCAGATTTTGTAATTTTTAATATTATTGTTAGTTAGATACGTTTGTTCTTTCTGAACATAATAAATTAATAATTTGTTTTGCAGGATTGGTTGACAATCAGCGCTTATGGGAACAATTACAGGAAGAAAATTTACAATTATTTAAATTGCATGTAAGTTTTTATGTCCTATTTAAATTGCTGCATGAATTTTTTTAGTTCCATATTTTTTTTGTCAAATTTTTAGTTCCATATTTTGATTGATCGATGTTGTGAGGGAAAATTGGTACAACACTTCGATGATATAATTACAAGAATCAACCAAGAAAATCCAAAAATAATGATTAAATAAATCGAATTACAAGCCAAAACTCTAGTTTCATAAACCCTAATTCGTGAGGATGAATGATGGATATCGGGACTGAGTTTGCAAGTACTCCGAGCTATGGTGACTGAATATGACCTATTCAATCGAGAGCCAACAGCAGAGAGTAAGCGTTAGAGGTGTGTATGTGTATCTAACCTTGCAAATTGCCTACATACTCTTATATATATAAGAGATCAAGTCCCATGTAGTTCTTGATAACCCTCCACAATCTGATAAGCTTGATCCTCCATAACAGATCTCCCGTGATTATTTATCCCTCCTCTCATGATTATCCAGCCATTATTCCATGATTAATCCATATATTTTCATGATTTATCTTCCCGTATATACGTGTGTATATATATATCCTATATATACGATGTTAACCCACGATATATACTACTGTTATACCGTCCCTATTGTTCAGGAGTTATCTACTGGGCCGTTTCGATGTGTCCTACCTGATTGTCCGCGTTTTATGGAGCCCGGCCACTGCTGGTGCAATTCCTGGGAACCATCAGGGTACGCATGGTTGAACCCCTACTAGTTCGCCCGCCACCGGGTTTGAACCCCTATCCAGCTTCAACACAGCACTACCCCTATCCAGGGTTCACACACTCACACCCCTACATGAACATATCCCCAAACCAACTATCAGAATCCTAATCTTTAATCTATTCCTAAGGCATAATGGGCCAATACATCTACTCGTAGCCCAACTTAATCCTTTTACATCCCGATTATCAAAACCCGCATCCTTAGTGGGCCTTAAACCAAGCCCAAGGCGAATTTTAGGCACAACAACTACCCCCCGGTTCCTTGTAGTCATTTGAATGCAAAAGGAACCTTACGTTACTCACATCCTAGCCACCCTTTCCTTCCATATGAACCCCTAAGCCTACGTGAGCGTACTCCTTGTAGGAAACAAGGGATTCAACTAGGAAGTATCCATGCTTACAATCGTACCCCTCCATCCCTTCATTGTAGACATCCTGGATACCTATAAACTTGCTCCTTTACAATTGACTCCGAATTCCTACCGAATGGCCATATGCATGTACATCCTATACGATTCTTTGTTCCAGGTTAAGCTAACAGCTCGTGAGTTGGGTTTCTTTTACCAACTCAAAGAGACTGGAAAAACTTCTGGCTTCTACTACCTTACCACCTGGAACATCCACAAAGGCAAATGCATAAAGGGCAATAAACAAGGGATGTCAGGCTGGCACAAGCAATTCCTCTATTGCTATGATTGTCCCAGTTACAGAAAAGACTTTAACCTTGATCCACCCATGCCCCTTCAAACTGATTTAGAAGATGAAGAGCTGAAAAGAGCCCAAAAAGCCTTAAAGAGGAGTGCAGAGCTAGGTGATGGTACTAGCTTGTTAACTAAGAAAAAATTACTTCGTTTAGGTTTCAGTAAGAAACTCAGCACCAAGTCTTTAGAGGTTGCATGTACCCCTCTTGCTGACGAGACCCCTAATGAAACAGGTTTTCCATGCACCCTTGCTTCGCAACCAAACTCCTTGTTTTCTGTTTTTCTTTTTTTTTATAAATGCTCCACATCTTTGTCTGTATATAACCTGCTTGACTTATGCATGGTAAATAACCTTTTGATTACAATTGTTCTAATTATAACTCTGTCTATTTGTGCAGATATGTCTTTCTCTGTGCCATCGTTCATCAAACGCTCTGGGCACAAGGGTACCTCTAAGTCATCAGTCATACCCCATGCTCCATCCAACAGAACCCCTGTTCCAGCCGCCAAGTCCAGTCCGGTTCAAGCCGAAAAAATGGTTTCTTCCAAGAAAAGGTCCTCTCAACATACCCCTGAGCCATCAGGAGCCTCTGGTTCTCGTGGGAGCAAACGTCCTAAGAATGAATCAAAGCAAAGTCCCCCAAAAATTGTTCCTCCCGCTCCACTAACCGCTTTTATTGAGTCCATAAAAGAGAGGATTCCTATACAATCCATCTTGGAGTGGGATAGTTTGAACTTTGAAGAAGCTGCAAGTAGGGTCCCCTTGATGAATGCAGAAAGCTTGTTCTTGTATCTGAAACACAGTGACCAAATTGCAGAAGCTGCGAAGGGGAACTCCAGGGTCCACACAGAGTTGTTCAGGGTGCAGTCAGAATTGAAAGCTTTCCAGGACGATAGGAAGAAGCTCTTGGATTCTAACAAGAAATTGTATGAGAGTGAAGGTAGACTGATCCAAGAGAAAGATAGGCTACTGAAAGACAGGGAGACCCTTGATACCGTTATTCTGAAGATGGATAAAGAGAAAGAGGAGGCAGCTGCAGCTCACCAGAAGGAGAAGGAGAAACTCGACCTCAAAATCAAATCTCTTCAAGGCTCAATTGCTAAGCATAAGGTTTCTTCTTCCAAGCGAGAGGATCAGCGATATGATTCGGGTTATAAAGCCGGTGTGAAGGATTACATGTCCTCTATGTACGAAGCCTTTCCTAACTTGGAGTGGGGTCTCCTTGGCCAAGATGCAGTGGATGCCATCGAGTTAATCAAGGAAGAGCAGGCCGTTGCTGCTATGCAGGTGAATCCCAGCCCTGTGGATGTTGAAGCTGTGCAAACCCCTGGTGATGCCATTATGCAAGATGTTACTGTAATGGAACAGACTGTGGTTCCAACTGCTGAAGCCCCAGGAGGTGAGGTGCCGACGGCTGAAGTCCCGGAAGGAGATCCTGCAATTGAACCTCAGATGAACTCCTCTCCTGCAGAGCATGAGAAGGAAGCTTTAACTCCTCCGGCCGAAACCCAGGTAGTCAGCCCCACTAAGTTACCCCAGTAACTTGCTCGTATCTCCCAGAATTTCCTTTATTAAATCAGCTTCGTGAACTTTTCTTTTGCTGGCATGTATTGCCATGAACCAACTAGTTTGAGGGTGCGGGCTCCTCTGAAGGCCTCGCATGATGTAATCTTTGAACTATTTCCCTGAATCTTTGCTGTGGTTTATGCATGTCATTTGCTTGATAAATGCCCGTAGTGTAGTTAAATTGCATGCTCACACGTGCACACACCTCCTTCAAGCTCAGCACTTAGTACTCCTTACTTTGCAGGCCATGCCTTGGGGTACCATCCACCTTATACTTAGTTTCGTTTGGCGTCAATGCCAGACTCCACCTTGCAATAATTAAGCCTTGGCTAATCTTGGAGTTCCAACTACTTATACCCCTGTTCATTGATGGAATAGACATGTATCCCTCTCTAAGGAACAGTAAATGTTCCATCCATCATGTTCCTAGTATGGGTTGACAAATCATGTTTGTCCTTATAAGTTTTTTTTTTTTTTTTAGATCTGTGCACCAAGTGAATTTTCCATTAGGCCTGCCATTTCCATCTTGAATCTTTTATTTTTGTAGCTAGCACTCATCAGCCATAAGACCTTAACTGAAGGTTGATTGGCAATCCACCAATCGTACCCCTAAATATATGACTCATGTTGGTACATGTTGGGTTCCCACCATCCTTAACTCCTACACAATTTCCTTGTGAGGCCAATCTTCCCAGTCATTCCAATTACTCAAAGATTAGGCCTTACTCGCCTAAATTCCCTGGGGTCGTGGTGAGGTTATCTTGAGATCGGTTATCCATCATACTAACTATATGGTAGTTCAGGGTTCGAGCGATTGAACCCCCCTCCTCACATGAGAACCTCGTGATCCTAGTTACCCTAGAACCTTCCTACCATGGGGTCCATCCCTTTTCATGCATGAGCCATACATATTCCAACCCATGTGCACGTAATCCATGTGCATTTCCATCCATGTATTCATATAATTTGTATTTACATAACCCATGTAATCCATTAACATACATTCCATATGTTTTCCATATAATCCTTATGTTTCCATCCATTAACATATAATCCATATGCTTCCATCCATTAACATATAATCCATATGCTTCCATCCATTAATATATATAATCCATATGCTTTAAAATTTTATCCATTTCCATTTTTAAGTTAAACTATCCTTCCATTAACCGATGTATGCCTACTACCCCCCGAGTTCTTTAATATAATTATACTTATAATGAAGAACTAGGTTCAACAGTCGTATCCTTGATTTTGTTTTTACACAGATAAAACAGGCTACACATAGCATGCGTTCATTCACATAAATCCATATATTTTTAAACATAAAACGGAAATGAGAAAAGAAAAAAAATAAAAAAGAAGTCGATTTCAATTCCATTAAATCACATCATAGTACGGTGTTCAACAGGTAGGCGTACATTCACAACCCCCCAAGCACTTTATTAACATAAAAGAAAAATTTCTGACCGACTGATCCTAATATGATGGTAGCTACAACTAATAAGCCACTTTTATTTTCCTACACCTGAAAGAGGTCTACAAGAAACGTTACCTGGGTTCAACTACTGGTAATATTTCTTAAGATGTTCGGCGTTCCATGCCCTTGGGATTAGTTTCCCGTCCAAATCCTCCAAATGATAAGTTCCTTCCCATAAGACCGATTTGATCACATATGGGCCTTCCCAATTTGCCTCAAAGGCCCCATATCCTGGAGTCCTCATGTTAGGCATCATCTTCCTTAAAACCAGATCACCAACCTTTAAGGGTCGTGCTCGAACCCTGCCATCAAAGTACTTGCGAGTCCTTTGTTGATAAGCTGCAAGCTTCAGCTGAGAGGTTGTACGAACCTCTTCCACCAAATCCAAGTACAAACGATGATTAACTTCATTTTCCATGGGATTAAAGTTATCTCTCCTAAATGAACCGGCACCGATCTCCACGGGTATCATTGCTTCACACCCATAAGTTAGTGTGAATGGGGATTCACCAGTCGTAGTCCTAGGTGTTGTGTTGTAAGACCATAACACCATGGGAAGTTCCTCTGGCCAGCAACCTTTTTTATCCTCCAACTTTGCCTTTAAAGTATGTTTAATGATTTTATTGATGGCTTCAGTCTGACCATTGCTTTGGGGGTGGCAGACTGCAGAGAAGCCCTTGACAATTCCGAGATCTTCACACAAACTTCTCATTTCCTTGCTATCAAATTGCTTGCCATTGTCAGATATCAACTTATATGGGATCCCATATCGGCATATGATTGCTCGAAATACAAACTCCTTTAATTTGGCTGCAGTGATCGTAGCCAGGGGTTCAGCCTCTGCCCATTTTGTAAAATAATCCACGGCTACAACGGCGTACTTTACTCCTCCCTTCCCCTTGGGGAGTTCTCCAATCAGGTCAATTCCCCAAACAGCAAAAGGCCATGGGCTAGAGAGTGGCTTTAGTGGCACAGCAGGATTCCTATTTGAGTTGGCATACCTTTGGCATCGATCACATGCCTTTGAGAATTTGTGCGCATCCTGCTGTAAGGTTGGCCAGTAGTACCCCTGTCGAAGTATCTTATGGGCCAATGAGGTTCCTCCAGAATGGTTTCCACATATGCCTTCATGCACCTCCCTCATAATATATTCACATTCACTGCCTGCTATACATCGTAGAAGTGGTTTGTTGAAGCCTCTCTTGTACAGCTTTCCATCATATAAGGCATAACGCGTAGCTTTATACTTCATTCTCCGGGCTTCATCTTTTTCAACTGGCAGAACCCCTTTTGTTATGTACTTCAAGATGGGAGTGATCCATGTGTCCTCTACTTGAACCTCGACATCCATACAATCGATCCTTGGAATGCTAGGTTGTTGCTGTATTTCTAACGGTATCACCCCTAGCATGGTTGCTTCCCTATTAGAACCCATTTTTGCCAAGGCATCTGCACTTGAGTTTTCCGTCCTTGGAATTTGCACCAGATTGATTTCTCCAAACTTGCTCATCAGTTCTTGAGCGTACCTCATGTATAAATCAGTGCGTGGACCCCTAGCTTGAAAGTTACTTCTGATGTGTCCCACTACCAACATGGAGTCACTGAACACAGTCATATTTGTCACTTTCATTTCAAGTGCCAGCTTCAGCCCCGCAATCAGGGCTTCATATTCAGCATCGTTGTTTGTAGCCTTGAATGTGAAATGAATTGAGCTCTGCAGCTTGTGGCCTTCGGGGCTTATTAGGACTATACCAGCACCTGCCCCATTTCCATTCACGGCTCCATCCACATAGAGGGTCCACCATGGTGCGCAATTTTCTGTCGGGGCTTCCTTCTCCAGAGGTTCCCTCACGGTTTCCTTGGTTTCCACCTCAAAGGATGGTGGGAATTCCAATAAGAAATCAGCAAGTGCCTGTCCTTTGATAGCTGTTCTTGGCTTGAATTCAACATCAAATTGGCCTAACTCCACAGCCCATTTCATCAACCTACCTGAGGCTTCAGGTTTGTGCAGGACCTGCCTCAGTGGGAATGAGGTTCGTACCTCTATCGTGTGCGCCTGAAAGTATGGCCTTAACTTTCTTGATGTCAGAATCAACGCGTAGGCTAACTTCTCCATGTTTGCATATCTAGTTTCAGCATCCAGAAGCCTCTTACTCACATAATACACAGGGTACTGGGTTTGATCTTCCTCACGAACCAAAACAGAACTAATAGAGTGCTCAGAAACCGCCAAATACAAAATCAGGGTTTCACCCTCTTTTGGCTTTGCCAGCAATGGGGGGCTTCCTAATTGTTCCTTCAATTTGGTGAAGGCAGCTTCACATTCAGGCGTCCACTCAAAGCCTTTTCTCTTCTTGATAGCTGCAAAGAATTCTCGACATCTGTCCGAGGACTTGGAGATAAACCTGTTCAAGGCTGCCACCCGTCCGGTAAGGCTTTGAACTTCCTTCACACTTCGGGGGGATCTCATTTCGACTAGTGCTTTTATTTTGGCAGGATTGGCTTCGATTCCTCGATGATTCACAATAAAACCCAAGAATTTTCCAGATTCCACCCCAAACACACATTTTTGGGGGTTCAACTTCATCCTGAATTTCCTTAGGATGCCAAACATTTCAGTAAGGTGGGCAACATGGTCGCCTGCTACCTTGGATTTTACCAACATATCGTCCACGTATACTTCCATAGTTTTTCCAATCTGGTCTTTAAACATCTTGTTGACCAGCCTTTGGTAGGTTGCTCCAGCGTTCAACAGCCCGAAAGGCATCCCGATATAGCAGTAGAGTCCTCTATCTGTGATAAAAGAAGTATGTTCTTGGTCGGGTTCATACATCGGAATTTGATTATAACCTGAATACGCATCCATGAAACTTAGCAAAGCATGACCAGCCGTAGCATCGACTAGTTGATCAATACGCGGAAGCGGAAAGCTGTCCTTGGGACATGCTTTATTCAAGTCAGTGAAATCAACGCACGTACGCCATTTGCCATTGGGCTTCTTTACCAAGACCGGGTTTGCCAACCACATGGGGTAGAATGATTCCTTTACTAGCTTGGCCTTCAACAGTCTGTCTACCTCTTCTTTCAGGGCGACGGCCCTTTCCCCACTTATTGCTCTCCTTTTCTGCCTTACGGCCTTCATGTCTGGATCAATGTTCAAACGGTGACACATCACCCTCGAATCTATTCCCACCATGTCCTCATGGCTCCATGCAAATACGTCTAAGTTGTTTCTTAGAAATACCACCAGTGCTTCCTGGACTTCAGGTTTCAACTGTTTGCCAATCTTCAACTCCTTAGTAGGATCAGCTGCATCCACCAAGATAGATAGAGTGTCTTCAGCTGCCCCAGTCTTTTCCTTGGCTTCGGGCATTCGGGGGTCAAGGTCAATTTCCACTGGGTTCACCTGTTCTGCACCCTGGTGGGGTTCCACCACCTGACCATCGGCCTTCATTGATTCCTTCAGATCGTCTCCATTATCCACACTTTCAAAATCACTGTCATGCACTTCTTCCACTATACCCTCAATCAGTGGCTCTTCAGTTTTGGAATTTTGAAATTTCGGGGCTTCCAACATTAGTATCCCATTAGGGGTACCTACCCCCTGAAAAGGTGCAACATCCGTATAGGGCTCCTCGCCTGGGTGTTGTACAATCATAATAACATTACACATGTCTCTTTCTTGTCTTGCTTCCTTTCGACGCAAAGATTCATCTCCCCTCCCTGTGCCGGGGTCCAAGTAACGATAGCATTGTTCCGAGGTACCCCCATCCACCAACAACAGATGCTTGCACGCTTGTTCAGCTGTATGCAGGGCTTTACTGTAGCACTCCCTTGAATCTGATTGACATCCCTGAACACACCCAATTCCTCCGGGAGTTGGGAATTTCATTGACAGATGATAAATGGATGTCACTACCCGCATTTCCTTTAACATCGGCCTTCCGAGTATCCCATTATAGGAGATGTCTTCATTTACCACCATGAATTCCACCACTTGTGTAGCTGACCGGGGTTCCTCCCCCAAAGTGAGAGGGAGTTTCACTCGCCCCACAATTTGTACAGGGTTGCCGGTAAATCCGTACAATTCATTGTAAGAAGGAGCCATTTCTTTGTCAAGTAATCCCATTTTCTGGTAAGTGCTATATGCCAAAATGTTTACCGAGCTTCCGTTATCCACCAGCACTCGGTGTACGTTCAAGCCTCCGATCGCAGCTTTAATCACCAAAGCATCGTTATGGGGGTGGTGAACGTGCCTGGCATCCTCTTCTGTGAACGTTATGTCGACTGTCTCACCCTTAAAAAGTTTGGGTGGCCTTTCAGACAGGTTATACACATTCGTGAGGGGTACGCCCCTTGCTTCCCGGGCATAATTCTTCTGGGCATTCCTGCTGGTACCCCCGATATACGGTCCACCAATTATAGTGCGGATACTGTTGGCTCTTGTAAGGCGTTCAGGATTCACCTTTTCAGTTTCTTTGTGAATTCTGTCATTCTTGTCTCCTTTGGCTTCCGGAGCTACGAACTCCGTGAGATAACCCCTTCTTATAAGGTCTTCAATGTGGTCCTTCAAATGACGACATTCCGCCGTTTCATGTCCATTGGCATCGTGAAAAGCACAATACCGCCCTTCATTTTTATTCCCTGGAGGTCCATTTCTTACCGGCTTCCTAAACATTCCTGCCTTGTTTCCAACTTCATACACCTGTTCAATGGAAGCCGTGAGCGGGGTGTATTCGGTATACCTGCCCGAACCCTGAGAGTCCTTCCTAGTGGGATATTTGTAATTTACTGTCCTTCCTGTATTGGTTGCATTCACCGTTATAGGAGCTGTCTTGTCATCACGATGGGTGTTTCTGGTAGAGGAGCTTCCACCATAGGAGATCCGTTTGTGGTACCCCCTATCTTTTGGGCTATATGACCTACGCCTCTTGCTCCCGCTCCATTCCCTTGAACTTCGACTTTTCTCAAGTTTAGCCAGTGACTCTTCAACCACCTTGTGAGTTTCTGCTTTGGCGTAGAAGTCTGCCAAAGTTTTGGGCTCCGCCCCTTGTAGCTCCTTCCAGAAATCAGTACCTGGGCGTACGCCCGCAATCAAGAAATTCTTGTAGGTTTCATCTGTGGTCTTCCTCACCTTAGGAACCTCTGCATTAAACCGCTTGAAATATTCAGTGAGGGTCTCATTCCTCTCCTGCTTGATGTTCGCCAAAGTGTTGGCTGGGGGTGCGAATGCAACCGAAGCCCGAAATTGGGTCACGAACATTTCACTCATTTGCCTCCAAGATTGGATAGAATTTGGACGTAGCCTCTTGAACCATTGATGAGCACTGTCTCTGAGCGTAGCAGCCAATAAGCGACACTTCGTTAGGTCTTTCACCTGATATACTTCCATTTCCGTATCGAATCGGCTGAGATATTCTACTGGATCAGTGGTTCCACTGAACTTTAGGTCTCCCACCCCCCTGTATTTTGGTGGGAGTGGCGAATCCCTCACTTTCTTAGTAAAGGGTGAAGCCACTGTCAAGCCTTCTAGCGACTGTTTTTCCATCTTCAGCTTCCTTAATGCCTCACGCAGATCCTTTACCTTGTAGTGCTCATTCTCCTCATCTGTGAACTGGTTGTCATCACCGCAAGAGTCCTCAGCTAAACCCAGGTCGTCATCACTGTAACTGGGGTTATGTCGGGAACTGCAGCTTCGCTCATCATTACCCCCTTTAGATTGTCTACCAGACCTGGAAACGGATTTATCCCTTCTGTAGCTATGAGATCCTTGTGACTTCGCCTCTGGGGCTTTCCTGTTCTGTCTTTCCTTCTTCCCATCAAGTTTGTGACGTAAATCTTTGACGTCCATCTTATTGCCCAATCTGTCGAAGACACTCAGGCTACGGGTGGGTGAACCCTGTGGTTGTCGTACTTCCTCTTCTCCTTCATTCCAGTTTGGGTCCGTTTGGTCCGTCTCCACATCAGAAAATCCTTTCTGTGAGGCCTCTTTTTCCGACCCCTCCTCATCACTGTCGAAATCTAACCGAACTGGCGTAACCACCTTTTTCTTCACCTTTCGATCCTTGGAACCCTGCTCTTGCTTCCATTTCTTCAGCTTTTCAGATTTCTTTTTCAAAGAAGCAACTTTCTTCTCCATCTTCTTTAACTTTTCTCTAAGTTCCCTGTTCGTGACTTCACCATCATGTTCCCTGTCCTCATCGTTTCGTCCAACCTCCGGTGTACGATCATCACCAGATTTCCGTGACATCTCTTCCCTCAAGAGATAAAACCCCCGCCCCTCCTTCTAGCGCCACAAATGTTGTGAGGGAAAATTGGTACAACACTTCGATGATATAATTACAAGAATCAACCAAGAAAATCCAAAAATAATGATTAAATAAATCGAATTACAAGCCAAAACTCTAGTTTCATAAACCCTAATTCGTGAGGATGAATGATGGATATCGGGACTGAGTTTGCAAGTACTCCGAGCTATGGTGACTGAATATGACCTATTCAATCGAGAGCCAACAGCAGAGAGTAAGCGTTAGAGGTGTGTATGTGTATCTAACCTTGCAAATTGCCTACATACTCTTATATATATAAGAGATCAAGTCCCATGTAGTTCTTGATAACCCTCCACAATCTGATAAGCTTGATCCTCCATAACAGATCTCCCGTGATTATTTATCCCTCCTCTCATGATTATCCAGCCATTATTCCATGATTAATCCATATATTTTCATGATTTATCTTCCCGTATATACGTGTGTATATATATATCCTATATATACGATGTTAACCCACGATATATACTACTGTTATACCGTCCCTATTGTTCAGGAGTTATCTACTGGGCCGTTTCGATGTGTCCTACCTGATTGTCCGCGTTTTATGGAGCCCGGCCACTGCTGGTGCAATTCCTGGGAACCATCAGGGTACGCATGGTTGAACCCCTACTAGTTCGCCCGCCACCGGGTTTGAACCCCTATCCAGCTTCAACACAGCACTACCCCTATCCAGGGTTCACACACTCACACCCCTACATGAACATATCCCCAAACCAACTATCAGAATCCTAATCTTTAATCTATTCCTAAGGCATAATGGGCCAATACATCTACTCGTAGCCCAACTTAATCCTTTTACATCCCGATTATCAAAACCCGCATCCTTAGTGGGCCTTAAACCAAGCCCAAGGCGAATTTTAGGCACAACAATCGAGATTTTATATATTTTTGCAGATAATTATTTAGAATGCGTGAATCGAGAATAACGTGATTGATGGAAAAAGTTGAAGATGATAGACACGATTAATTGGTGAAGATGTCAACCTTTTTTCTCCTCTTTCTTCGATTTACAAGGTAGAGCCTCATCATGCACCTTCAAAATAGAATTTGATCTTTCTCTGTTTGAGAAATAAGTACTTGAGAAACTTGGCACAAAAGATTTGAACTTTTATCATTATTTATTTATTTATTTATTTATTGTTAATTTATCTTTATTTTCTTCTCATTGTTCTTGATCATAATATTTCAACATCTTTTTTTAATTATTTCAATCAAATCTACTATTTTATATCCTCATCAGCATGCAATAGAATTTGATCTTTCTCTATTTGAGAAATAGAACCAAGATTTTTTTTTGTTAGTAGATTATCACCAAGATTAAATCATCAAGTATTTCTTCGATTTATTTATAGGTATTATCAAGTACAAGCAGTTTCACTATCGTACAGTTGAAGCAAACAACTAATGGAGAAAGGGGCTGAGGAATTATGCGGCATAAAAGAATTAAAAGAGGCAAGTTAAAAGAGGTCCCGTAACATTCATAATTTTATTACACCAGTCATCACCATCTTTGTTTATTTTCTATTTAAAATTATGATATAATATAAATTATTCTTCATGATATATTCAACGGTTCCCGTATATTTAATTTAAGATCTAACGTTTTTTATTATTTGGTGACAGCGTGATCACCAAAATTTTGGATAAAATTCCACATTTACTTATTACATATTTATACTTCTATACTATTATATTAAAATTGAAATATTGAAAGTTTTTGTTTCGTGATTTTGATTGAGAAACTTATTGACACAAAATGTTTGAATTTTTACCATTCTCTTTATTTATTTATTTATTGTTAATTGTTAATTTATCATTATTATATTTTTTCATTGTTCTTGATCATAATTTTCCGACGTCTTCTTTTAATTAATTCAATCAAATATGCTTTCTTTATCTATATTTTAATTATAACGGATGTCGGCCCAAGAAAATGTGATACAAAAAAAATTAAAATATAATACAAGACCGTCGCGAAACGCGACTTATATGTTTTTATTACAACGGGTGTCGGTCTAAGAAAATTTGATACAAAATCGACATAAAAATAAGTATATAGTTTGTTTATTTATTTATCTATATATATTAAAATTTGTACATTATTGTGTTCATTAATTTATTTATAGAAATTTTCTTTTCAATTTGTTTAAAATTATTTTTTTTAAAAATTAAATATTATAGTGACGTCGCGAAACGCGGCTTATATGTTTTTAATATCACGGGTGTCGGCCTAAGAAAATGTGATTAAAAAATTGACACAAAAAACATATAGTTTATTTAGTTGTATATATATATATATATATATATATATATATATATATATATATATATATATATATATATATATATATATATATATATATATATATATATATATATATATATATATATATATATATATATTAAAGTTTGTACAATATTGTGTTCATTAATTTATTTATAGAAATTTAATATTCAATTTCTTTCTTAAATTTATATTTTGATTTTTAAAAAATATATTACAAGGCCGCCGCGAAGCGCGGCTTAGTCAAACTATATATATATAAAGGAGGATACGCGGGAGTTTATGTGGCGCTCTAAGATCGTCTCAATCTATTTTTCTAATTTTCTAAAATTTTTGAATTTTAAACACTAATAAATATAAAAATATCATTTAACATATTAGAAGTAGAATAGGTGTTCGAATTTATAGAGAATAAGAGTTCGAATTTATAGGGAAGACATGATTAGAAGTTCTGTTGGAAGTGTACGTTTTTATAAGGCATGTGAATAAAAGTTTTATTGGAAGTAGAATTGGAGTTCGAATTTATAGAGAATAAGAGTTCGAATTTATAGAAAAAACATATAAATAAAAGTTCTATTAGAAGTAGAATAGGTGTTTGAATATATAGAGCAGATATATAATTAAATATTTTTTAGAAAGTACGATCTTCTTAAATTATATGATTAGAAGTTCTATTAGAAGTAAAATTATTATTTATAAGGCATATGATTAAAAGTTCTATTGGAAGTAGAATAGGAGTTTAATTTTATGGAAATAAACATATAAATAAACGTTGTATTAGAAGTAAAATAGGTGTTTGAATATATAGAGCAGGCATACAATTAAATAGTTTATAGAAAGTACGATCTTCTTATATTATGTGTACACAAGAACCACTAAAGATTATAACTTTATTTTCCTGATATTCCTTCAAGACAAGTATTTTCACAAACACAAACAGTTGGGTCACTACATCACTAACTAGATACATACTTATAGCAAGAGATGGGCTTTGCATAAAAAGACAGTGTGTGTGTGTACGTAGTACCTTAAGAGAGAAATTGAGGGAGTGGGCAAGATTGATGGCAAAGTTGTTGAGAAGGGAGAAGGATCAGCAATAAAAACAACACAAACACCTTGTCATTGGAACAAAAAGCAAAATGGTGCTCATAATTTATACGGTAGTGAATTGTAAAAAAGTGGTCGAACTTCCAAATTTTCATTTTAGTGGTTATCAATCTTTTTTTATATATTTTTTTGAAAATTAAAAATAATTTCGACCACTATTTTAGAAATCAAAAACAATTTTGGCCACTTATTTTAAAAATCAAAAAAACTTTGGCCACTATTTTAAAAATAAAAAACAAAGTGTGATCATTAAAATGAAAATCTGAAAATTCGGACACTTTTTTGCAGTTTAGGATCATAGTCTCTCAACAATCAAATACATGAATGATAAACACTTAAATTGCGTAGATGTTTAACTATTATACATTAAAAAAATAAGACTTATTTTGTGATTAGTCTTTTGCACAAAAACGAAAAAAGCAAGCAACTGCTTTCAAGAAGAGTTCCTTAAAGCTAAAAATCTTCGGGTGATTCATATTCTACTTTCCACCTCCAGCTAACTTCCACTTGGATTACAGCTTTGCTGTAGAAAATGTCATATCTAGAATTTGTTACCTCTCTAGCATCAAAAGTGAGAGTGTCGAACATATTTTCGTTGCCATCAACACACAGGCCAAACTGTAATATGAGCTGAGATCCCAATGGCAGAGCTACAAAAGGTCTGGACAACTGAAGAATCAGCTCTTTTTCAGGTTCCACTCTTACTTTCTCATCAGCCTCGTCCTTGAAGAAGAGGATACTTGAATATGCAGCCTCTGTAATTGCACTTGTCCTAGCAGTTATCATTCCATAAAGATCAAAGGCAGAATTGACATTGGTGAACTTAACCTTTACATGGGCTTCCACTGCATTATCAAATATTGCATACAGAACCATGAAACATCTTCTACCATCGTCTCCTAAAATAAACTTACGTGAAGGAACACCATGTATCTCGGGATTCTTATACATGGGATTCTCAGGAACACTCAAATATTCATGTATGATACCAAAAAGATAAAGAGAAAGCCCAAAACCGGATTTAGCATTAATAGATGCTTTAGTAGGACCACTCAGCATAATGAAATCCCCAGATTTAATTAATGGCATACTACCCACGTCTAATTGTTTGTCAGCTTCTCTGTAATCTTCAGCAGTTATATAATCGACCATTGTCTCCCACATGTTGCTTGTGTCTAGGTCCTTATCCTTAAAAAGGCATTGATAACGATTTTCTTCGTCGTTACATGCAATTAAACCTCTCAACTTATCATCAGGGCCATAATATATTATCTGGTACACCTCTGCTAATATTTCCTATAGAGAAACAGTTTGCAATGAACATTACAGCTTAAAAATAGTACCTTTCAACATAAATAAATAATTGTTTTAATCATAAAAAATGTAGAATTATTTGATTAATTGGATGCAATCAACCCGAGACATCAAAGAACAATGATAAGCATTGATTTTTTTTAAAAAGAAAAATACAAGAGATCAACAAATATTAATGATCAGAATAGAACGAGGAAAACAATGAGTTAAAAAAGTTTTGAAGGTGATACAATAACATACCATAGTGTTTACGTAGACGCTGATCAACAAATCGATTCCCTGTACTTGGAACGGAACGGAACTGAACGCTTTGATGTTAAACCCTGCGATGGCCTAAACAGGTATTGTCGGTTTTGTAATTAGATTATTTTTATAGTCAGCAACTAAATAGTAAATACAATTTTTTTATAAAAACCTGATAGGAATAGAAAACTGGTGAAATTAAAAAATTCAAGTATGAATTGGATTGATACCTGTACGTCTATATAATACCCTAAGCAACCTAAACCTATTTTCAAAGTCTAGCCATTAATCTTCTTAGCCATCTTAAACCTATATATTTTCAAATTATACATTAAACCTATATATATTCTACCCATTCTTCTTAGCCATCCTAGATTAATTTGATGGCTTTGTGTATAATGGGTTGTAGAGAAGATGTTGATACGAGAAAGATTAAAGATGACAATGCATGGCATTGTTTGGGGATAAAAAGAGTTCGGGAAGAATCGATTAAGCTTTTCGAGAGGAGAATAAGAGATCGTGACGAAAGTGTTGAGATTATTTTCTCTAATGAATTCTTTTTTGGAACGAAAAAAATGTCGATTACCAGTCAGTTTTATTCCCACTCTTCCAGGATCACACGATTTTTACCCATCCTAAGAGAGGTCTGTCTTTGGCTCTTCGTCCGTATTTGTATGTTTGTTTGTTTGTTTACGTAAACTAGAAAATGACAAAAGAAGTGTTAACAATTGGATGAGACGGAGGGAGTAACATTCTCCACTTAAATTTATTATTCTGGTTCTGTATATCAGGGAGTGCTAATTTTTTCCAAATCACAAACTGGGGTTCTAATTAAATTTGTTTCATGCCATGGTCTATTATGTGTTTGAACTTAACCCTTTGTTTCTCATCACTTGTTATACATGTACATTCAGATTTTCAACCCTGTTTTAAACTAAACATCTGTTTTGTGAATGCTTATATTGCAGAAAGAAAAAATCCAAGAGCTAACTACTAAGATTAAGACAGGAGACCGGTTCGGATTTGAGGAGGTCGAACAGTACACCAAAGAGTTGGGAGGACTGATTAAAACAGGTAAAAGAATATGAATTTTCATTTATCCGTTACTTATAATACAATTGAAATGTTTTCATATTTACACAGTTTTGACATAACAGATCCGAGGCTGAGTAATGAACTAGAGCATGATCTACTTGAGCTCCTTCTAAAGCTGCTCCAGCATGAACAAAACCCAAAGCTCCAGTCTCATGTTGCCATCATTCTCCAACTTGTTGTTGCTTATTCGAGTAACTGGAAATTGGTAATAGATAATATCACACATTCGACTATTGTCAACCTTTTGCATTCTGAACTCTCTGCGGTGCGCGTGCAGGTAACAATTAAGCAATAGTCCTTTTTCTATTTTCCCACGCTAAATGTGTTGAAAATGCAATTTTGTTGGTTTGTCAGGTTTATTAAGAGATATTTTTTGAATGTTGCAGGCTCTGTGGCTATTGCACACCATAGCTTTGAAATTTTCTAGTTGTCCTGAAAGCAAAGTCATCCTTGAAGGAGCTTTACAATGTTTAACTTCTATTATAACGGATCACTACCCAGTTGACGAGGAGTCATCAGTTGACGAGTTATGTATTGGTGGCCGAACTTTGGCAGTTGCTTGTCAATTAAACCCAGAACTCTCTTGTGATAAGGTTATTGTCCGACCCATGTTCCTTAATTTTTTTTTTAAAGCCATATGCAGCATTCCATCCCTTGTGTTATTAACCATTTTTAGAATATTGGCAGTTAAAGTTGGTTCTTCCTGCTCTTATGAAGCTTATTCAACATGAAAGTTGGGAGATTAATCCATCTGGATGCATAGGACTTGTATATCTTTGTGAAGGAAGAAAAGAGATGGTAGTTGAAAAAGAGTATTTTGAACCTCTTATCAAACGCCTTTTCAGGCTCAGTGGGTAAGTTTTTGTCCATTTTCTCTTCTTTGCAGCAATCATTGGTTTTACATTTACTATATTTACTGTTTTTGTTTCAGTTGTGGATCACATGTCGAGGTCATTTCTGGACTTGCAGCACTGGGAAGCATCGTGAGATGGGGTAGTGATGGTGATATTGAGGTATATGATTAAATGACCAATGCAATAAGTTATACCAATTGTTTGGTTTCCACAACAAAATGTTTGTGCTTAATGTCTTATTGTTTGGCAAAGTAGAACTGAAGTTGGGCCTTAAAACTGAAGCTATTTAATCAGAAATCAGATTTCTAGATAATTTCATTACATATAAAAAAAATGGGTATATAAGGCTTGATTACCTATCACCGATGCTATGTAGTTGCTTATATTACAACAAGCTGTTGGTGAAACGAACCCCCCCCCCCCCCCCCCCACAAAAATAAGATAATCTGATTTTGGGTTGTCATTTTATATATGTGTAACTTTTTTCTATTTGGATACTGTTTGATTTTTAGCATAGTTCTTCGAGGCACATATTTATTTGTAGAGCGTTTTGTGTTCTATTTACCCACACTTCTCGCTTTTTCAGGTTGTAATAGAAGTGGATGAACAGTTTCGTCTCGAGCACTTGTTAGGCAAAAAAGTTGAGTACTTTGTGAAGAATGCTTGCTGGATAATTTCAAACTTATGTGCTAGAAAAGAAAAACATATTAAGGTAAGTGTTGAATTTATTAATTTACTGCAAAATTATAAGTGTTATCGTAGTTGGTTGCATCTTTATTTTTGAACAATGATTTGTGCATTATTTTCCTCTTTCGCAAAATTCTTCAGAGTAGTCCCGGTTTATATTTCTACTATTGTATTTCCGAGTTGCAAATATCTAATCCTTGTAACTGTGGTTTATAGGCTATAATTGATTCCGAGTTGATTGACCCCCTGGTCCGTGTGATTGAAAATTACGAGTCCCTTGATGTAAAAAAGGAGGCAGCTTGGGCAATTTCGAATGCTATATATGGTGTTGGGCCCGATCAGATCAAGTATGTTACACAATATTAAACCTGTCATCTATTCACATTGTAGGATCTTTTCATCTATGTTTATATTTAGTTTGACTCATCATTTTTTTTTCGACAGATACTTGAGAGATAAGTGTGTTAAGCCTCTTTGGAATCTACTGAAAATATTTTCTGACAATCAAGAGATGGTTTCCCTTTGTTTAGAAGGATTGGTAAGACTAGAAGGGATGAAAGTCACCTGCAATGATCAACCAGTTGATACCGTTGAGTGGTTCAAAGTATACAGAAAATATCTAGCCAGGCAACAAACGGAACAATCTCAATTAGCTGAAGATATTGAGGCATTGACAAAATTAAAGAAACTCCGTCGTACTGACATTGTTGAAATACCTGACGGTAACATTGTATTTCGACTAACATGTACATTTCAAGATGACTCGCACCATGTTTGGCAGATCAATCATGAAATGGCTTATCCCATGGAAGTAGACATGCCAAGATAAGTAGTCAGCTTTAGCTAAAACTGTTTTGTTGTATAAAAAAGGAAGAAAATATAGCTACAAAATACTAAGTACAAATAAAAGCTATGAACCAGGAATGGTTGAGTCGTGACAAAGAAATTCACTGCCTTGAAAACGATATGCAGCGCGACCGTGGTGCTAAATCGTATCGTTGATTCGTTCCCTAAGGTTTACTCAACACTCTCACACAAGTGCACTCTTGGGTGAAAGTTGGAGCCTAAACAAACTTGTGCCCAAAAGAATTACTACGAAGGAAAAGATTTGTAGAGAGTTTTTCAGTGTGTTCCTTCACAAAACCCCTCATATATATATATATAACCCCTGATAGTATAGTAGAAGATGAAAAAACAACTGATTTGTAACCCCCTCTAATCATAATAACCCATTATGAAAATCATCAATAAAAGAAATTAATCTAAATAAATGATGATCAATGTATGTAACTCCCAATCAACATCGTAAATATGCAATATATTTTATTTAACAAACGGAACATATAATAGACATAACTAAACAATATGAAAATATTGATATTAAAAATGTTACTTTAAAATATCATTACACCAACAATCCCCCACTAATGATATTGAAAAGTGTACATGAAAAAAAGAAAAAAAAATAAATAAACACTAACTTTTAGGCACAAGAGGAGTTATGTATTTAGCAAAAGATATAATTGAAATCTTTTGTTTAGTGAAATGAGGCAACAATCTACAAGTCTTCAGGGTGAACTAGTCTTGAAACCCATAAGACCCTTAATCATTGAGTGTACTAGTATTGAACTCAAAGATTTAGATTGAGACCCCCACAACACATACAACACTCCAAAATCTGTATAGGCTCCGCGAATTGTATCCTGTGTTGTTTTAAAGCCCAACGCCAACCTTAGGACTCATGGATGCTCTAGGAAAATTGCCCAAATTTTTCCATAGAAGATGGCCAGTCTTCACATCCACGTAGGTGAATCACATATGTGCTTCTCAATAGCACAGAATTGTTATTTTGATTCATTAAGAGTTAAAAACTCAACCTCATTCGAGCATTTTCTACACAATTACCATAGGGACGAGGAGAAATTAATGCTCATAATCTTACACTTCGGGCTTGAGCCCCATCCCCCTCGACATATCCACAATTTGTCTTCTTGGTAAGCCCTTTGTTAAAGGATCTGCCAAATTTCTTTCAGACCTCACATAATCTAGAGAGATCACTCCATTTTTTAATAATTGTCTCAACACACCATGCCTAATGCGGAGGTGCCTCTTTTTACCCTTAAAATTGCTATTAGTTGCAAGACCCAAAGCCGCTTGCGAATCAAATTGTAAAGATACCGGAGACGAACGTCCCCCACAAAACGGAATTTCAGCTAAGAGATTCCTCAGCCACTCCGCTTCTTGTCCTGCCAACTCAAGAGCAATAAATTCAGATTCCATGATGGAGCGAGCTATACATGATTGTTTTGAAGACTTCCATGATATAGCACCTCCACCTAAAACAAAAACATAACCACCAGTAGAATTAATTTCATCATTGTCACTCACCCAATTTGCATCACTATAACCTTCCAAAACGTTAGGAAATCGAGAAAAATGCAAACAAACATCCATTGTACCTCTTAGATATCTGAGTAACCGAGAAAGAGCATTCCAATGAGAATTACCAGGATTATGATTGTACCTGCTGAGTCTACTCACAGCATACGCTATGTCTGGACGCGTGCTATTCATCAGAAACATCACACTCCCAATAATTTTAGCATATTTTTCTTGAGAAACACTTGGTCCATGATTTTTGACAAGCTCCACACTAGCATCATAAGGTGTCTTACAAGGCAAAACATCAAAAGAGTCAAACTTTTTTAAAAAAATTTCTACATAATGAGATTGACTTAAAGAATAACCACCGTCAATTTTCTTTAAACGAATGCCAAGTATCACATCAGCTTCACCTAAATCCTTCATCTCAAACATGTTAGAAAGGAATATCTTTGTGTCATTAACAACCTCAATATTAGACCCAACTATGAGCATGTCATCAACATAAAGACAAATAATGACACAAGAGGACTCAAACATTTTAGAGTACAAGCACGAATCAGATGCATTTACAGCAAACCCATTACTTTTAAGAGTAACATCAAACTTTTTATACCAATCCTTAGAAGCTTGTTTAAGCCCATAAATGGATTTTTTAAGCTTACACACTTTATTTTCCTTACCTTTCATTATAAAGCCCTCGGGTTGGGCTATGTAAATTTCTTCCTCAAGATCACCATTAAGAAATGCCGTTTTGACATCCATCTGATGAACTATTAAATCATGGATTGCTGCTAAAGCCATCAAAGTTCTAATTGTGCCAATTTTAGTAACGGGTGAGAAAGTGTCAAAGAAATCAACACCTTTCTTTTGTGTAAAGCCTTGTATTACAAGCCTAGCTTTAAATTTATCAATTGAGCCATCTGGTCTCAACTTCTTTCTTAAAATCCATTTGCTACCAACGAGTTTTGAACCTTTAGGCAAGTTACAAAGTTCCCAAGTTTGATTAAATAAAGTAGATTCTATTTCACTTTTAATGGCATCTTGCCAAAAACTAGCATCAATGGAACTCATAGCCTCAGCACATGTCAAGGGATCTTCCTCTAAGAGAAAGAGAGAAACAATATTATCATTTAACAGATTAGCATCAAAATCTTCCACAAGAAAAGAAGTCAGAAAATCAGGACCAAAAGAAGTTTCGGTTCTACGCCTTTTACTTCTTCTAGGTTCATGGACTTCTAAAGCCGAGGATGAGGAAGGGAGATTATGCTCAACTAAAGGCTCTACAAACTGCACACCGACAGATAAAGGCAAAGTCTTTTTATTTAAAGGAAACACTTGCTCAAAAAATATTGCATCTCTAGATTCACATATAGAAAATTCAGTTAAAGACATAAATCTATAAGCTGCGCTATCTTGAGCATATCCTATAAAAACACAATCAAAAGTTTTGGACCCAATGGTGGTCCTTTTCACATCTGGTAATGCAACTTTTGCCAAACAACCCCACACTTTCAAATAACTCATGTCAGGACTATATCCCTTCCAAAGCTCATAAGGAGTCATGTCAAGTTTCTTATGGGGCACTCTGTTGAGCACATAACAAGTTGATAGAACCGCTTCCCCCCACAAGTTATTCGGCAAACCTGAACTTAACAGCATGGCATTCATTGTCTCTTTTAGAGACCTATTTTTACGTTCTGCTATCCCATTCTGTTGAGGAGAGTAAGGGGCTGTAAATTCATGTACAATCCCATTCTTCTCACAAAAATCTTTTAAAGACCATGTTCCATACTCTCCACCCCTGTCAGATCTAATTCTTTTAATTTTATGGTCAAGTTATTTTTCCACCTCAGCTTTGTATTTTAAAAATGCACTTTCAGTCTCATCTTTTGATCTTAAGAGATAAATTTTAGTATAACGAGAGTAATCATCAACAAAACTCACATAATAATATTTACCTCCTTTACTAGTGCAACTTTTAAAATCCGCCAGGTCTGTATGAATTAACTCAAGCAATTTTGTACTTCTAGAGACAACTTGCTTATATGGTTTTTTGGTATGTTTGGCCTCAACACAAATAGGACATTTAGAGGCCATTTTAGAATTTTCAAAAGAAATCATATTCATGTCCTTTAATTTATTCAAGTAAGAAATATTTAAATGCCCTAAACGATTGTGCCAAACATCCAAAGACTCAACGATGTAAGCAAAAGAAGTACTTTCATTATCATTCATAACATTCAACACAAACAAGCCATCACTAAGATAACCCTTCCTGGTCCATAGCTTTTATTTGTACTTAGTATTTTGTAGCCATATTTTCTTCCTTTTTTATACAACAAATTGAAAACGATATGCAGCGCAACCGTGGTGCTAAATCGTATCGCTGATTCGTTCCCTAAGGTTTACTCAACACTCTCACACAAGTGCACTCTTGGGTGAAAGTTGGAACCTAAACAAACTTGTGCCCAAAAGAATTACTACGAAGGAAAAGATATGTAGAGAGTTTTTCAGTGTGTTCCTTCACAAAACCCCTCATATATATATATACCCCTGATAGTATAGCAGAAGATGAAAAACAACTGATTTGTAACCCCCTCTAATCATAATAACCCATTATGAAAATCATCAATAAAAGAAATTAATCTAAATAAATGATGATCAATGTACAGTAAAACCTCTATAAATTAATACTCGATAAATTAATAATCTCGATACAATTAATAATTTGTCCAGTCCCAACTTGGGACCAGTACAAAATTGGACCCCAATCGATAAAATAATAAGATAATAACTTTTTTAAAATTCCAGTGTATGTATATTGGTCCCAACGAAACTATAAATTAATAATTACTAAAATATTCCAAATTCTAAAATTGTCTAGTTAAAAATTAATCGATAGTCACTTATTTTTTGTTGAACTTCAAATCTATATTGAGTTCATCTTTAAATATTCTCATTGCACTTAAGAGTTGGTACATTATCTTCTCGTATTTCAACAAAAAGTTGTGAAGAGTTGTTTTCGCTTGCAATGCTTCTTTCCGAGTGACCGATTCCAAAGCTAGTGAATCATCCTCAAATTCAATTAATTTGTGAATGTACATTAATAGAATATGTCTGGGAACTTGTTTTTGTAATTTATTTTTCATTTCTAACTAAAATACATTGTAAATAGTACATTGGTCTTGGAAATTTAAAGGTCAATACGTAAAACATCTTTAAATTAATAAATTATTAATTTATCGATATAATAATATCTCGCTAAATTAATAAAATATCCTGATCCCAACATTATTAATTTATAGAGATTTTACTGTATGTAACTCCCAATCAACCTCATAAATATGCAATATATTTTATTTAACAAACGGAACATGTAATAGACATAACTAAACAATATGAAAATATTGATATTAAAAATGTTACTTTAAAATATCATTACACCAACAACTATTACATTTCTTTAGTCGAGATGATATTTTTTTTAATTTTTTTGCTCTGGTTATACCAAGAATAAAATGTTTATAAAAGGGTTATATATTTAAAAGTTACTTGTAGCTATCTCTTACCGTGCCATGCTTTTACTTGTAGAAAAAAGACATGAAAATGTTTTCTGAAACAAAAAACAGAAAACAACACCAAACACCACCTAAATTGCTCCTCCGGTGGTTCCTTAGTTCAAGCATCTCATTCTCATCTCACAGGAAGCTGTTATCTTTAAACTTTAATGCATCGGGTTTTAAAAGAAAAAATTGTCGAATAACACATTAGAGTAGATATATCACGATCAATATTCAGATAAACCAATCACTCATACACGTTGCAATCCAATCTAAAAGGGATTTGCTTCATAGTGTGAAATAATATGCGAGAAATTGATAGAGTATATTTTTATATATATTTTAGATGATTTTATTCTCATATTTATTGTGTTTTGCATTGATTTGGATTTTTATTTAATAGATTTGATTGTTTTATTGTAGGAAATAAAGAATTCATGACTTGGAAGGATTTGGAGCAAAAAGAGCTAATTTGGAGATAAAATAGAAGAAAATTCGTATTATTGGGCTACACGGGCTGTGCTACACTGTTTTGGCCATATCTTGAGTTCCAGAAGTCAGAATTTGACGATCTTACTGTCCACGCGAAGCTTGTGGAATTATCTTTAATTCAGAGGTGGTCCAGTAAGCAAAATCCAGTTGGAAGAGCCCAGAAACAGAGGAGAAAAATAAGTTACGAATTTTACAAGAAAATCCAGCAGCTTCCAGAAATTCAATTTGAAGTGGGAAACTTGCCATCTTCTATTCCAACTCTAAGAAGGCAATTGCTTGGAGGCTAAATCAAGAGGCTATATAAACACATCTTGGGACAAATTATTGAGCATGAATATTATTAGGATGTAATATTAGATCAGATAATATAGTCTAGAGTAGATTAGTATTATTAGTTGGAGATGTAGAGAAACACCATGACTCTTCTTTTGGGTGATAACATTGAAGTTTGAAGGTTTTGTTCTCTTAATCTTTTCTTTGTTCTTATTAGTTTAATTATGTTTTCTTGTTTTACTAGTTGTTTTACTTGTTTAATTATTAGCGAGTAGTTATTTCTTAGGCTTAAAGGGAAGCCATGTTTGCACTAATATTGACATGATTTTCATAGTGGTTTGATTGGTTATGGTTAATTCTGATTGATATGTTTTAATCATTAATTTGTGTAATTGGCCAATATCATGGATTAATTATATGCAAATAGGGGTATGGATCAAGAGATTTACTTACTAGAGGCACACATACGATTAGTAGAATTGAATTTGAGTGCGGAAGCATCATTGAATTTCTGAGAGCGTTAATTCTTGGAAGAGATTAACTTGACTCTAATTACCTGATTGATTGAATTACTAAAAGTGGTTAATTGTGTTGAATGTTTCGAGAATGTTAATGCTTGAAAGAGATTAACATACTCTAGTTATAGGATCACATTGATTGCTTTAGCTTAAGAGCCAATTGTGTAAGCATGGTAGACCTGATTGCCCTAGGTTTTAAATAATTTGTTTATCATCTATTTAATTAGTTTTAATTTAGTTTAATTAGTTAATTAATAATTTCACATATTCGTATGACCCTTGAAACAATTAGCGATAACTGAAAAGGAATTAGTAGAACCTGTCTCCTTGTGGATTCGACCCGCTTGCCATTTGTACTAGCAATAGACACCGTGCGCTTGCAGTTAGGTATAATTTGACACATCAGAAATAAAAATATGTGTGCGAATAACAAATCGGTGTATAACGGTGAATAAACAAATAAGTAACAGAACAGAAGGATATAAGAGAATCTCGAGTCCAACGGAAGAGCTGTCTCCTTAAAGCTATTTCGCCTCTCACCGTGTGTGTGAAAACGATAGCCTCCCAGGATAAAACGAGAGAACGATGTCGTTGCAGAGAACGGCACCTTCGGCGAGCAAAAACGAGCAAGAAACTATCACCAGGGAGAGAGAGGTATTGGATGTGTTTAGGCTGCGAATGAGATGATTAAACCTAGACCCTAAGGGGGGTATTTATAGATTTGACAAACCTTGTTCGCTACACAACTGCCTAAAATAATTAACGCGTTAATTAAAACAGGCGGTAACGATAAGATTAGAGATTAAAATAGGCACTACTCAATATCTGCAATTAAATCATATCTCGGATTCAATCAAATCAATCAAACCGATTCTGATTTATTCGAATTAATCAAAACAGATTTTGATCGTATTAATCAAAACAGATTTTGATTTATTTTAAGCCCAGTGGAAATAATAAAAATAGCAAAACTAGTCTGGGTTTAGCCGGCCCAATTTTCTGCTACATTCGTGTCCGCAGGTCGCACACGCGGAAAGCCCGAAGGCTTACGAAGCCTCGGTTTTCCCCTCGAAAGCCCACAATTCGCACCCCCCCTGCACGCCCGCGTAGGAGATGGAGCAACACTTAGCCAACACAAGTGAACACTACTCAAGTGTTGTACTATATAAAGTCATGGAAACTCCTTTTCCATTTCAATGTGGGACTTCCATTATCTAAACAAAATTTCCACTCTTAAGGGACCATCTTTGAGCTATCATATCTCATTCATCCCTTAACCATTTTGAGTAATTAAACATGCCTCGGAAAGCTCTCTCGGAGGAGAACATAATTCAAGCATCACCCATTGCGCACACGCAATATACGACCACTCAAAACTAGGCTCAAAATGACTAGTCAATGTGGGGCTAAAACCCACATTTTCCAACACATAGTATAATGATTGAAATCTTAATTTTGAACTTTCGAAACTGAAACTTGAGAACATTATGAATAGTTTAAAAGATTGAAAAAAAGCAATAGGGATAATGAACCCTTGGTTAAAATTATAAATGTACTGAATGTGCAAGACGACATAAGAAGCTTCTTTTATAAATGTACTGTCACAATTTGAAAAGAATTAGCATAAGAGCTTCTAAAGTAGTTGAAGAACTAATGGCTTGTGACAGTAAAAACCATGGAGAGAAATAAAGTGTAGGTAATGGGAAAAAAGATCCTTCCATCAGCGAATAAGAAGAAAGGAACGATTATTAAAGGAAAATTAGAGCAACATAAAGTAACATAAATAAATGTTTAGGGGTGCTCTTTTTTTTTCTTTTTATAAATGAGAAAGCAAGAAAGATTAAAAATATGTAAGAGTACAAAGAAAATAAAAATATTAGGGACACAATTTTCTTGAACAAGAGCACAAAAAACAATTGAAGATATAAGGAGTATCAAAAAAAATGTCCGTGCGTATTTAATTTTATTTCATGATCGGGATTTTTAATATAATTTCTCAGGACCGACCACCATCGTATTGTAAAAAAAAAAGTGCAAAAAACTGTTTATGAGACCTGATAAAGAGATATGGGACCATAGCAAAGCATGAAATCGGTTGTTTGATAGTATTGAATTTATTGTAGTATATATGTAGAAAGCGTGGGGGCATGGGGCTGACAGCACATGGGAAATGTCTTTTATATGCTTGACTAGTGCCTCTTGTAAAAATGCTATTAAATAATCTCCTAGACAACATCACTATCGTTGCTTGCTTTTTGTCCATCAGGTTTAAATATTAATCTTTTATTGTACTTTTCCAAAGCTACAAGCTCCTCTAAGGACAGCTCATGATCAGCAAATTCTGCACGCTTTCAGAAAAAGGAACATGTTGCCTGCACCCAAGTTCTGCATGGACATGTGCTACAATTATTTTTTAATTAATTGTTTTAATTAAAAAAGTTTAAACTTTTTAATTAATATTGTCTCTACTTTCTTTTCATTGTATTTTTAGCACAATCTACCCCTAAGCCTGGATTATCTTTAATCATTTCGTTGCTTAGCTTGACATAACTTTCATTTTTGATTGTATCTCTAGTTAAGATGAATCTTTAGTCGGTAGGATTGTACTGCAAAGCTATAAATATATATATATATGGTGAATAATCTTTTTTGCTCGTTTAGTTGTTTTTATGAAAATTTCTGTCTAGTCCTTTTTTCAAAAGTGAACGCATGAAACTTGTTCTGGACCTTGTGATTGTCCTTATTTGAATTTAAAACAATTATTTGTTTAAACTTTTAGTTGTTTTTATTTTTTAATTAATTGAATTCAACTAGGATGTGACCTGTGTTACCATCAAGTTCTGCATGGACATGTGCTAAAATTATGAAGACAAGGTTGTTTGATAGTATTGAATTTATTGTAGTATTGAATTTATTGATATCCTAATAATGGTCCTACTCCAAAGCAAGGTAGGGAGAGACCTTACCCATACTCCAACAAATAGAGAGATCTTTTCCCAAGAAACCCTCAACTTACACAGAGATTACAAATTTACAAAATACTCCCTCTGTTTTGAATTGATGGAGAACCTTGTTTTTAATTATGTGATGTTCATTTATGCATGATTAGACTTTTGTTTCTTTAACTACCCCTTGCACTCTCTCCTCATTCATTATTTATTTGTGTATTTACATGTAGGTGAATCAACTTTCTATGGTCAAAAATGTAAAATAAGCTTATAACAAATGCAAATTCAACCCTCCTTGATATGCAAAGAAAGTCATCAAGCATCTATCAATTCAAAACAGAGGGAGTAATAAACAAAGCTCAAGATATGGCTCAACAAACACTAAAGCAACTTCAACAGGCACCTAATTTGGCCTCTTAAATTAAATTATAACAAAAATGATGCAAAAATCAAGTCCAACAGCCTCCTAAAGGCTCTCCAAAAACTTAAGAGTTGATCCAAGCTCCTCAATATTAAGAGTCTCTCTCCTCTCCTCTTCCATTATTTTAATAATATACATGACTCTAATTTGATTCCCTCCAGCTTTCTTTGATTTTAAAAGTAGTAGTTTAAATAGACAGACACCAAACAAAACAGCCACCGTGACTTGAAGTCACGGTTACATGAACTTGAAGTCACGTTTGTAGAAGCAGCAAATCAATAACGGTTCCATAAGTTTTACTCCATAAATTTCCAAGTTTCCATAAGTAAGTTTCCATAAGTTTTACTTCATAAGTTTCCATAAGTTTTACTCCATAAGTTTCCATAAGTTTTACTCCATAAGTTTCCATAAGTAAGTTTCCATAAGTTTTACTCCATAAGTTTTACTCCATAAGTTTCCATAAGTTTTACTCCATAAGTTTCCATAAGTAAGTTTTCATAAATAAGTTTCCATAAGTTTTACTTCATAAGTTTCCATAAGTTTTACTCCATAAGTTTCCATAAGTAAGTTTCCATAAGTTTTACTCCATAAGTTTTCATAATTAAGTTTCCATAAGTAAGTTTCCATAAGTTTTACTTCATAAGTTTCCATAAGTAAGTTTCCATAAGTTTTACTTCATAAGTTTCCATAAGTTTTACTCCATAAGTTTCAATAAGTAAGTTTCCATAAGTTTTACTCCATAAGTTTCCATAAGTAAGTTTCCATAAGTTTTACTCCATAAGTTTCCATAAGTAAGTTTCCATAAGTTTTACTCCATAAATTTTACTCCATAAGTTTCCTCGGTTCACTGAAGTCACGATAGATTAAAAATAGATTAAAAATAAATGAAGATGAATTTGAGGAGGATTGTTGGAGATGATTTATAAATTTTTATCATAAATGACTTATGAGGCAATTAATTATATTATTTTTAACAAAAAAATTAAGAGTCTGTTGGAGTTGCTCTAACGATTGTTAATTTAAGGTTGATGAAGAACATGGTGAGACAAAGTCTGTATAAGAATTTGGAAACGATTACTCGTCGTGCCAATGCTGATGAGGGCTCTTCTAAGCTCAAGTTCTTGGCTACAAGTTCAAGCTCCAAGAGTTTGCCTTATTAGATTCACATTCACTTGACTATTAACAATGAGATTCATGGGAAAAGGAAAAAAAAAGGTTCAAATAATTCATTCCTCAGGAAGAAAACCAACAAATAGAGGAAACCAAGTCTCTAAGGAAATATGAAACAAAGCTTTAATACTGCAAGACATTTATGAACGATAACACAACTTGCGACGCAGATGGAAAACAACTAAACTACCATTCATCTCAAATGCTCAAAGAATATGAATGTAGTTTACTGTACTTGATTGATAAAGAAAAGAAAACTAACAAATCATACATGAGACGATGGTGTGCGATGGACATAAAATCTAAGAGGTATCCTTTGCATTAAAATAAGAAGATCTGAGATTTCAACTTTGAGCTTCTTTCACCATTTGGATTAGAGGAGCTTAATTGTTAATATTGTTGATGTAGCCTTACCACCTCTTTCACTAATGAAACTGGAGCCTTCATACAAATAAGTTAAAAGCAATGATCAAGATATGAATCACTAAAACGGGTCTTTCTTTCGAATATTTTATGTATGTCTACTAGTAAAATACTAGTTGCAGTTGTTGAAATAATATACTAAAACTTATTCATAAATAACATCAACACCATATTCTTCACCAAGTAAAGTGACAAGAAAATTCATTAAACGAATCAAGGAAAATGAAAACCAAGGTCCGCATTTAATAAAGATCACAGCTACAGATTACTTAATTTAACATCATAAAATAAAATGACATGAAAGAGCTAACTAAAACAATTGCTGAGCAACTTTAGTACTGGTACAATTTAGATCTACCAAAGCGGGGGGGGGGGGGTATGCAATGGAGGGATTTTCCTTGAAAATGAGGTTCGACGCGAAGATCGGATCCCCGTATAATGGCCTCCTCTACTGTGGACTGAATTACAGTCGGACAAACACTCAACAAACAAACAAACACATGACTCAACAAACAAACAAACACATGACTCAACGAACACTAACGATACATAGTTAAATAAACAAAGCAGACTAGACCTTGCAATTGCAATTACATAATAATATATGAAAACCTAGAAGCTAGGTCTTCATCCCCATCGTCCTTGCCGTCCTCATCATCCTCATCGCCGCCGTCCTCCTCTTCCTCTTCCTCATCGCCGTCATCATTGCCTCCCTCATCCTCATTTCCGTCCTCATCACCGTCGTCGTCGCCTTCGTCTTCACCGCCGTCCTCTTCATCCTCGTCCTCTTCATCCAAGTCCTTTTCATCCTCAAGCTACTCTTGGTGATATTTCTCAACGTGTTCGACCACATATGATTGTGATCGAAACACGGTGAAACAAGTATCACACAGGCTACTATTCCTACTATTAGCAATCTCCCTATGTGTTATAGAATTATGCAAAAGTTTGTCTTTGAGAGTGTTAAATAGAACCCTACCACAGTTATAACACTTGAGATTATCCATGATGAAGATGAAGAAGGGGGGAAAGAAAGGAAAAACAAGAGATGGTGTAAAATCCACATCTCCATCCTCTTCTTTTTAAACTAAAAATCGATACTAGATTTAGAATCGACACCATAATCAAGAATTCAAAATCTTTAACTATTTGCAGTATCGTGATGTTTGATTTGCAGAGTTAGAGTGAATAATGTGAATAATGGAACGGAGGAGACAAATAGATATGGTAATAGAAATGGGCTTCATTCATTATGGGTTGGGCTTGATTATGGGTTTAATTAAATTAATTTAACCTGATTTGAGTCCAATTTGAATGGTTAGAGTGACACATATATATGTTCAATTTGATAAAAAAAAATTAATCATTAAAGGCCTAATTTATCTATTATTATATATTAAACTTCAACACAAGGGTAAAAATTGACAATTTAATGGCTATAAATTTACGATTAACCCATATATTTTCAAGAAGGAAAATGCTAGATATTCTGAATTGGTTCCCAAAAACTTTCCTTCCCGAATGCCAAGTGTATAAATTTAGTTGGTTATAATAATGTGGACCCCCCCCCTTACACCAACTAATCCAATAACAATTTTCCCTTGTGTCATGTAATCGGTGCCATGTCATTCGGGAGCAATTTTTGGGTACTAATTTGGGGTATCTAGCATTACCCTTTCAGAAATTACAAAAGTGTCATCCTTTAATAATTATGTAAAAAGTAGTGAAATTATGTTTTTTTTTAAAAAATCATTAAGGGCCTAATCTATTTTATTACCATATATTAAATTTAACAAGGGCAAAGATTGTCAATTTAATGGCTATGAATTTACGAGTTTACCTATATATTTTAAAAAATTACAAAAATGTCATCTTTTAATAATTATGTAAAAATAAATGATAAAATTACAAAAAAAATCAAATCGATTTAGTATACTCTACAATTTTCTTTTGCCATTTTAGTTAATTGATATCTATACTACTATATAAAAGCCGAAACCTTAAAAGTTTAGTTGGTCAGTACCTTTTGATTTTACTTATTTACCCTTAACTAATAAAACATGTTATTTTACTTAATGATCCTTACTTAATAATTATTTATAATAATATAATAAATAGTTATTATCCGATTGCCTTTTTAACATTTACTTTTAATTGAAGAAATTACCTTTTATAAACACCTAAAATTGTACCATATGCTAATATTTGTTTTCTAACTAAAACTTGTTACCTTTAAATTTAAAACTAATCTTTCAATTACTAATATAAACCCAAAAATGTCACACCGCATCTTACAATCATTAATAAAATATAATAAAAATCTATATACATTGTTAATAATAAGAAAACATGAGGATAAAATATATTAAATTATATTAAAAGTAAAAAAATTATTAAAAATAATGATTATATAAAACATAATTATATTATTAAATAAAATTATAACATATCAAAAGAACGGTACCTGTTAATTTTACTTATTTACCCCTAACTAATAAACACATGTTATTTTACTGAATTCTCCATACTTAATTATTATTTATAATAATATTTAATAATTAGTTATTAGCCGATTGCCTTTTTAACATTTACTTTTAATAGAAAATAACTTTTATAAACACCTAAATTGTACCATATCTTACAAACGTTAATATCTATTTTCTAACTAAAACATGTTACCTTTAAATTTAAAATTAATCTTGAAATCACTAATATAAACCCAAAAATATCACACCGCGTCTTACAATCATTAATAAAATATAATAAAAATCTCTATACATCTATACTAATATATAATAAGAAAACAGGGATATAATTTGGTTGTTTGGTTCAACCATTTAAAACAATAGTGACCGTTAGATATTTAGTAAATAGATGATAACCGTTAGATCTAATAATAAGGAATATTCTAAATTTAAATCCTGGTTCGAATCCCGTCAACAACAAATTTACATTAAGATTTATTTTTATCGTACTAAAAATCATCTACTTCCTTTACTATCATCATGTATATATATGATAGTATAAGGCAAAAAGCCCAAGCCAAAACCTAGCCCATGTATGATTTATTTAAATAATAAAATCTAATTCTATTATTCAAATAAATAATAATTAAGTCAAACTTAATTATTAAAATCATATCTCATATATCTTTGTATTTTATTATAGCTTAATTAAGTCCCACTTAATTAATATAATAAAATCCAACTTATCATTAATTAATTTAAATTCATAATTTAAATTAATTCTTCCTTTAAAATGTTCTATGTGTGTGACCCTGTAGGTTATTATTTATTTTGGCAATAATTTTATTCTCCAATAAAATTATAAACAATGAGCGGTATCTAGTAATACATCATTGCCACCCAATTAAATAATAATTAAATCGTGATTCGATAAACCTTTTGTGATTAATGTTCCCGTGTAATATAATCCCTTTAACCAAATATTATAGATTAAACTCGAGGCATGTTTATTGTCATCCTCTTCATAATTTAATCCGGGTTTACTTGATCCATGAGTAGACTATTAATAACAAATCATTATTTGAGCACGGCCATGCATTTTATAGTCTCACTCAATAAAGAGGTCAATAATATCTCTCCTATCTGATAGGAGGGTTAAATCCTTTATCTATCATTCATATTTCTCATACGATTCACAATATACCCGATGTCCACTTTTATCATTACCCGGTCAAAGGTAACTTTTAATGTAGTCAAAGTATATTATCCTCGTATAGAAATATAATGATCTCAAGTCAAAGGATCATTACACCATTATCACTGTGAGTCTTTCTTATGACTTAATTAACATGAAGAATCTCACTGTGGGTCTGTCCAGTACCATGTACCCTACATGTACCTATGTATTGACTTTAGTATCTCCATACTTATAACCAATGAGATGTGGTTATCAGTCAAAAACATACTAGTCTATTTATGTATTATTATTGTCCTGTATAATAATACTCGACTAGGGACCTTTAAGAATATGATATATATTATATAATCTCAAATTCAAGTTGTAAACTTAAACTATATAATGTGTATCATTATTCTAAGGACATTTATTATGCTAACAAATATCGCAGTAATTAGAGTCATAATAAATACATTTATTTAAAGGAAATTCTCATTGGTGCCCTTCTGGAGTTGGCTTTTCCAGATGGTGCCATTTCTTGTTTTGGGTTTACGATTGACGCCCTTAAAGTAACTGATTACCCTAATTATGCCCTTCTGTTAATCAAAACGTTAAGAAACGTTAACAAATTTCAACATTTATTCCATAACAAAATTTTATGTCATATAAATCACAAATTAAAAAAAGTTAAATATGAAATAATGTTATTTTATGTTCAGAAAATGACTGAACACATATTTTAGATTAACGGTATGTTAACTTATTACAGATTAATGTTTAATATTTTTCAATTTGTGGTACATTAATAATTATAAATTAGTATTTAATTTTTTTAACTAGTAATACATTAAAAACTTATAGATCATCATTTATTTTTATAGTTTTTTTAACGTTTCTTAAAGTTTTGATTAACAGAATGGCATAATTAGGGTAATCAGTTACTTTAGGGGTGCCAGTCGTAAGCCCAAAACACGAAATGACACCATCTGAAAAAGCCAATTCTAGAAGGGTGCCAACGAGAATTTCCCTTTATTTAATAATCAAATGACATAAGATTTATTCGAGAAACAATGTATTGCCTCTAGGGCACCTACACTAACAGATTATACATTTTTCTTGGGAATAATATTATTGATTATTCTTGGGATTCGTATAATTCATTGCTTTATTTGTTTTTGTTCAATAAATTTTCGATTTAATATTCTGTCCTGCATCACTTTCTTTCACTATGGAGTTCACTTTTCTTGAATATTCTCAATAATTTATATTATGTGTACACAAGAACCACTAAAGATTATAACTTTATTTTCCTGATATTCGTTCAAGACAAGTATAAAACAAGAGATGGGTTTTGCATAAAAAAAACAGTGTGTGTGTAGTACCTTGAGAGAGAAATTGAGGGAGTGGGCAAGATTGATGGCTATGGGAGAGCACGGTTCGGTTCGGGACGGTTTTGTCCCGAAACCGAAACCGCATGTCTTCGGTTTTAAAAATTGAAAATCACAACCGCAACCGAACCATCGATTTCGGTTTCGATTTTAAAAAGCTCGGTTCGGTTTTTAACGATTCGGTTTCGGTTATAAAATCGAACGAAAAAATCATAAATATATTACAAGACCTTTAATTTATAAATTATAACGTCTCAATTTTGGCATCTTGTAATGGCGAACAAAGTTCACATTCTATTCTTTCTTTTGCTTACTTGTCCTCAAGCTGAATCGATTGTTCAAGCAACAGTTGCTAAACATGTAAAACCTGATTCAACTGTTGCTCCCGGATTACTTAGAAATTAGAATGATTTTCCATGATTGTTTTGCAAGGCTGCGATGCTTCGATTCTTTTAGACTGGCCTTCAACTGAAAAAGAGAAGGATTCAGATTCTATGTGCATGTTTATTTGTTTGTACATTGTCATTTATTATGCATTAGATAAGAGATTTCAGAAATAATTAATAACCGTTTCGTATATGATTTGTTTGTTCGTGCAGGTTCGTGCATTACACATTGTTTAGAAATTTAATTATAATTCAAGATATAGTATATTTATTAATTTTAAGAATACATATAAATTTATATAAATTATATATTTATTTATTTTAATAATCGGTTCGGTTCGGTTTTAACCTATAACCGGAACCGGAACCGAAAATCTAGGTTTTTAAAAATCAAAAACCGCAACCGTCGGTTCGGTTTCGGTTTTTTCGATTCGGTTTTAACCGGTTTTGGTTCGGTTTCGGTTTTAATTCGGTTTTTTGCTCACCCCTATTGATGGCAAGTTGTTGAGACTTGAGAAGGGAGATGAGGATGAGCAATAAAAACAACACAAACACCTTGTTTGGAATAAAAAGTAAAATGGGGTCATAATTTATACTAAATTTTAAAAAAGTGTCCGAACTTCCAAATTTTCATTTTAGTGGTTATCGATCTTTTTTTTATATATTTTTTTGAAAATTAAAAATAATTTTGGCCACTATTTTAGAAATCAAGAATAATTTTGGCCACTTATTTTAAAAAATAAAAAACAAAATATGGTTATCAAAATGAAAATCTGAAAATTCGGATCTTTTTTGCAGTTTACGTAGTCTCTCAACAATCAAATACATGAATGATAAACACTAAATTGCGTAGATGTTTAACTATTACTTAAATATTAAAAAAATTAGACTTATTTATCGACCAGTACTCTTTTGCACAAAAACGAAAAAAGCAAGCAATTGCTTTCAAGAAGTTCCTTTAAAGCTAAAAATCTTCGGGTGATTCATATTCACTTAAGTTTACTTTCCACCTCCAGCTAACTTCCACTTGGATTACAGCTTTGCTGTAGAATATGTCATATCTAGAATTTGTTACCTCTCTAGCATCAAAAGTGAGAGTGTCGAACATATTTTCATTGTCATCAACACACAGGCCAAACTGTAATATGAGCTGAGATCCCAATGGCAGAGCTACAAAAGGTCTGGACAATTGAAGAATCAGCTCTTTTTCAGGTTCCACTCTTACTTTCTCATCAGCCTCGTCCTTGAAGAAGAGGATACTTGAATATGCAGCCTCTGTAATTGCACTTGTCCTAGCAGTTATCATTCCATAAAGATCGAAGGCAGAATTGACATTGGTGAACTTAACCTTTACATGGGCTTCCACTGCATTATCAAATATTGCATACAGAACCATGAAACATCTTCTACCATCGTCTCCTAAAATAAACTTACGTGAAGGAACACCATGTATCTCGGGATTCTTATACATGGGATTCTCAGGAACACTCAAATATTCATGTATGATACCAAAAAGATAAAGAGAAAGCCCAAAACCGGATTTAGCATTAATAGATGCTTTAGTAGGACCACTCAGCATAATGAAATCCCCAGATTTAATTAATGGCATACTACCCACGTCTAATTGTTTGTCAGCTTCTCTGTAATCTTCAGCAGTTATATAATCGACCATTGTCTTCCACATGTTGCTTGTGTCTAGGTCCTTATCCTTAAAAAGGCATTGATAACGATTTTCTTCGTCGTTACATGCAATTAAACCTCTCAACTTATCATCAGGGCCATAATATTGTTAAAGTTACAACACCAACAATGTGTGAGCTGTCGTGTGTAAACAATAATGTGTGAAGTGTGAGCTGAGTTGTTTCTATGAGTAGTGTGCATGTGTTAAAGCTACAACACCAACAATAATGTGTGATGTGTGAGCTGTTGTGTGAGTTGTTTTCCATGACCTTGTTCATGTGTGCTGGTGTGTTCTTTGTAGGTCTATTTAAAGACCTTGTGTTTATGAATTTGATATTGCAACTGAAGCATTTTACTTTATTCAGTAATGTTATCAGTTTGTATCAGTTTGCAGTTTGTATCAGTTTGTAGTTCATAAATCATCTCTTATATTCAACAATTTGGTATCAGAGCCTATACACTTATAACCACAGTATATCTTGTGTGAATTGTGTTATCAACACAATGTCTGACCTGCAATTTGTCAATGGCATGAAGAAACTCAACAACACCAATTACAAAATATGGTCGACTTGTATAATGTCATACATGCAAGGACAAGATCTGTGGGAGATAGTTGATGGCAGTGAAACCAGCAAACCAGCAGTGGAGGACACAAATGGCTCTCTTCGAAAGTGGAAGATCAAAGCAGGAAAAGCTTTATTTGTTCTTAAAACAACAGTTGATGAGGATATCTTAGAGCACATTCGAGATAACTCAACACCCAACGAGGCTTGGGACACACTCACTAAGCTATTTTCAAAGAAGAATGTTTCAAAACTTCAACTCCTGGAAAGTGAATTACTCTCTATAGCACAACACGACATGACAATAGCACAATATTTTCACAAGGTGAAGGTGCTATGTCGTGAGATTTCAGAGCTAGATACAGAAGCTCCAATAAAAGAAACAAGGATGAAACGTATCATCATCCATGGTCTGAGACCTGAATACAGAAACTTTGTTGCTGCAGTACAAGGTTGGGAGAAACAACCATCCCTTGTTGAGTTTGAGAATTTGCTAGCTGACCAGGAAGCACTAGCTAAGCAAATGGGAGGAGTCTCACTGAAGAAAGAAGAAGAGGCACTCTACGTCAACAAAGTTAGACGACCCTCAAATCAACAATTTACTAGCAAATCAAGTGAAGGAAGAAGAAAAGAATATCAAAATGAAGGAAGCACTCATGGTGAGGAAGCTTCGTTAAATCAAAGTCGTGACAGAAAATTTCTAGGACAATGTTTCAACTGCAATAAAAGGGGGCACATGGCAAGAGACTGTTGGCTAAAAAGGAAGAATGCAGAAAGCAATCTAGTCACCTCAAAAGATGAAGAAGAATGGGATGCTGAAGCATTAGTTGCTATGGTCGGAGAAGAGTTTGCATTTACAGTAACAACCAATCAAATTGACTTTGAAAATGAGTGGATTGTTGATTCGGGCTGCTCTAATCATATGACTGGCAATGCGAAAAAATTGCAGACTTTGACAGAATATAAAGGAAGCCGTGTCGTGGTAACAGCAGACAATTCTAAACTACCAATAGCACATATTGGTGATCTCGTTGTAACTCCTCAACTTGATGATGTAGAGGTACCACTCCAAAATGTTTATCATGTTCCAGGTATGACTAAAAACCTGCTATCAGTATCTCAGTTGACATCCTCTGGCCATTATGTTTTGTTTGGCCCTCAAGATGTAAAAGTGTATCGAGATATTGAAGTCAAGGAAGAACCAATACTGAAAGGACGAAAACAAGAATCAATCTATGTGATGTCTGCAGAATCTGCATTTATAGACAAGACAAGAAAAAATGAAACTGCAGACTTATGGCATGCAAGGTTGAGTCACGTCAGCTATTCTAAGCTAGATGTGATGATGAGAAAATCAATGGTGAAAGGATTACCCCAACTCAAAGTAAGAACTGACATTGTATGTGCAGGTTGTCAATTTGGAAAGGCACATCAACTACCCTATGAAGAATCCAAGTATCGAGCAAAGAAGCCATTAGAGTTAGTACATTCTGATGTGTTTGGACCAGTTAAGCAAGCCTCAATTGGGGGGATGAAGTATATGGTCACCTTCATTGATGATTTCTCAAGGTACTTATGGGTTTTCTTTATGAAGGAAAAATCTGAAGTTCTGTCAAAATTCAAAACTTTTAAGGAAGATGCAGAGACAAAAATTGGGAGTAACATATGCTGTATACGTACTAACAATGGGGGTGAATACACCTCATTTGAGTTTTCAAAGTTTCTTACAGAATGCAGGATACGTCGACAATTCACATGCCCTAGCACACCACAACAAAACGGTGTTGCCGAGAGGAAAAATAGGCATCTAGCAGAAGTATGTCGGAGTATGCTTCATGCTAAGAATGTCCCTGGACGTTTTTGGGCAGAAGCAATGAAGACTGCAACATTTGTTATTAATGTGCTTCCTCAACAAAGGTTAGAATTTGTCTCACCCTATGAAAAGGCAATGGAAAAGAAGCCTGATGTTAGTTTTTTTCGAGTCTTTGGAAGTGTATGCTATGTCTTTGTACCAGATCCTTTACGTAGCAAACTGGAGAAAAAGGCTGTCAAATGCATTTTTGTAGGATATGGTGAACCAAGAAAGGGGTGGTGATGTTGTGATCCAACCACAGGAAAGTGTTACACTTCTCGGAATGTAGTATTTGATGAAGCTTCTTCATGGTGGCTCTCTGAACACAAAGATCAGCTGCACTCCAATAATTGTAAAGAGGTATTGGGATCAACTTTGGTCCAATTGGGTACTGAGGATATCGCAGATGGTGCAACAGTAGAGAATCAAAGCACTTGGCAGAATGATACAAGCTTGCAACAAGATAGAGAAGATGATGATAGTGAAGAAGACACACCACCTCCACTTAGAAGATCAACAAGAATCAGGAAATCAAATACTAAGTATGCTAACGTTGCCATAACTGAAGAACCAACAAGTTTTGAAGAGGCAATGGAAAAATCAGAATGGATATGTGCCATGGAGGATGAAATTGTTGCATTAGAACAAAACCAAACTTGGGAACTAGTATCAAAACCAAAAGATGTTAAACCTGTTTCATGCAAATGGGTTTATAAGATAAAACGTTTTGCAGATGGTACAATTGAAAGATGCAAGGCACGTCTGGTAGCTCGAGGATTCTCTCAACAATATGAACTGGATTATGATGATACGTTTAGTCCAGTAGCAAAGCTTACTACTGTACGAGTGTTGCTATCACTAGCAGCAACTAAGAACTGGAAACTCTGGCAGATGGACGTAAAGAATGCATTCTTGCATGGAGATCTAGATCATGATATCTACATGTGTCAGCCTAAAGGTTTTGAAAGTGTCAATCATCCTGAATATGTGTGTAAGTTGCGAAAGGCAATCTATGGATTAAAACAGTCACCTCGAGCATGGTATGGTAAGATTGCTGAATTTCTTACTTACAGTGGCTATTTAGCTACTTCATCAGATTCAAGGTTATTTGTTAAAACTACTGATGGTAAGATAGCTGTTGTTTTGGTCTATGTGGATGACCTGGTTCTAACTGGCGATGATGATGAAGAGATTCTCAGAACGAAAAGGAATTTATCAGTACGCTTTCAAATGAAGGAGCTTGGTCGACTGCACCACTTTCTTGGTTTAGAAATTAGCTACACTAAAGAAGGAATTTTTCTGCATCAGCACAAATATTCTTTAGATTTGTTAACAAGATTTGGAATGGCTAATTGCAAACCCACTTCAATACCAATCGACTTTAATACAAAGTTATGTTCACATGAAGGAGAATTCTTGAAGGATGCTACAATGTATCGACAGATGGTGGGTAGTTTAATTTATCTCACTTTAACAAGGCCTGATCTTTCTTATGCAGTTGGAGTGATAAGTAGATACATGCAACATCCAAAGAAGCCTCATTTAGAAGCAGCTCGGAGGATTCTGAGATATGTCAAGAGCACTTTGTTTCATGGGATTATGTACTGTTGATGAGTGGATTTCGTAATCAACTTATGTGAGGTTTACAGGTAGTTGTATAGGCTAGCGATCAACTGTTCTACGAAAGGTTTGGGTTGTGTTTGTGGGGGTTGAGCTGAGCTCGAGGGTATCTCCAATAATCTCAGGTGCCTTTAGAGAAAACTAGAGAACTTAATGCCTCGTACCCTGAGGTGCCTACGTACCCTTGTATTTATAGGGATCAAGCTCACGTAGTTCTAGTATGATTTCGTCTCTTACTGGAATAGCTGCATTCGGTCATCTAATTCGTGTTGGACTCAGGTTCCTTTAGAGCCTTTCACGAACTAGTTTGGCTAAGTGGAGTAGAACTCGAGTTCGTACCCTACTTATGTTTCTCTCATTGGTTAGAGTTATTCTAGGATCATCTGCGCCCTAGAATCATACTCAGATACCAATTCGTTTATCTGTTCTAGATGGCTTCTAGAACTTTCTGTTGGCAACTCGTAGGAACCTGGTGCTCAGGAACCTACATTTCAGGAGCCTGTTTCTCAGGGACCTCCTTATTTCGGGACATATCACTTAGGAACCTCCCTTTTGGTGTTAGTACCTGCACAAATAACAAACTAGTTAGACTGGATAACTTTTCATATGCTTTTATCATCTCTATGGCTGTTGTTATGCTAATTCGAACTCCTCGGCTGGGAGGAACCTGGTCTTCGAGTGTTCAGCTCAGCTTCCTGACCATTGGGGAACCTCCTGTTATTCGTACTTCTTTAGTCATTTCTTCTATTTGATCTTCCTGGCTCGTATTGGATCAATCTTCTAACTTGTATGGATCGGACCTTATTGATTAATGGGCCTAAATCTAGTCCATGGAGATTTTGGGCACAACAAGTACCCCCCGGTTCCTTGAAATCATGTAATGTGAAAGGAACCTATTTTAATTCTTCGATCAAAGGTTTAATGTTAACCCATCCTGGTAACTATATCTTGCTTCCGCATTGTATATCCAAGCCTATATGAGCTAACTCGGTATAGGAAACAGGACATAAAATATTTTCAGCTTGATATAATCTTGAGTAAGCTTCCTTTGTATTAAGGAACCTGTTACCTCGCTATTTTCTTCTTTCTTGCTCCAGCTCTCGGAATCTACTTTATGCTTGCATTCAACTTCTCAAGGAATCCAACTTGTCACTTAACTTCATGCCTCTTTAAATTTAATAAGTTAAAAGAGGATAATGGTTGGTTGTAGAAGGTAATTCAAAATTTGAATTAAACTTATCACTTACCAAAGCTGTAGTTAATGTGTGAGTTCCCAAGGTTTACACGCTTCTCACGCGTGTACCTCTTCGTTTTTACCGCTCCAGTAATGTGCTGCCACGTGTATAGAGCTGTCTTGATTATATAAACAAATGAATGACTTCATCTTCATTTTTACCTTTACCAAATATTTTCTAAAACCCTTGGAGAGAAAAATAGGAGAAGTCCGACGGTCATCTGCTTAATCCAAACCTTCTATCGCCGTTTTCTTCAATCCAAGGTATGATTCTGAATCCTTTCTTTCTGTTTTCTCATAATCTCGATTGCATTTTTAACTATCTGATTACTTCGATCTTGCATGCTGTCTTTTATCTGATAAGTGTTTGTATATGGTTTTTATATGTCACACACACAACCATCCATAATACCTTCTCTACTGGTAGTTCCATCACCGATTTGTGGTTCCATCACTATGATTCTACTGAAAGCTTTTGACTGTTTGTTTGTCTTCTATCTTAATTTGTTTCGTATTCATGTCATATTTCATACCTATCTCTGTGAGTGTACACCCTCCATATAACTCTTAAAAAGAAACTTACTTGACATAATCAAAGTAGTTCAATCGTCTTAAAACCACAGGTCTCCCTTTAAGAATTCCAAAGTCTGACCTTTTTTCGTCTGTTTCTTGCAGATGTCTTCTGATTCAACACATTCTGACCACCTCTCTTCCGTAAAACCTGTTTTTGTCGCATCTGTAGGTAATAGAACTAGGTCTAGGGTCTTGATTCCCAACACTGGTGATCCTCAAGATATTTTGATGAAACCTCCAAATGCTATTGATCCCTTAAAGCCTTTAAGCTTAATCGATTTAGGAGATGACTGGTCTGATAATGAAGAGGTATCAAAACCTGAATTTGAACCTGAGTCCTTCCTAGAACCCGACTTTCAAAGTGAGATATCTGTAGAAAGAGAACCATTCAAACAAGAGATTGTCCCTTTTTGTGAAAAATCTGATTCTATCATGACCTCAGTTAAACTGGAAAGACTATTCGAGGAATGTCACCGCCCTGTCTGTAAGATAACAGTCCCAGAACCTGGTGAGAGAGCTCACAGGTTTGATTTGAAAATCCCAAAACAAGGTATCCCCCATGCTGTCATATCTGCCGCTTTCCTGAGGGTAGGTGTTTCCATGCCTCTTCATCCTTTCTTACGAGAGGTTCTTGACTTTTATCAATTAGCACCAATGCAACTCACCCCTAATTCTTATCGGTTAGCCATCAGCACTTTTATACTATATTCCAGCAAGTTTACAGTTCCTTTGACAGCCCCTGAATTGGGCTATTTCTTCAGACTGAAAGACACTGGAAGAAATTCTGGTTGTTTTTACCTTTCGGCCTGGCCTTGTCACCAGGGTCAGTGCATAAAAAATGTTAAGCAAAACTTTGAACAATGGTCGGAACAGTTTCTTTATTGCTATGACTGCCCCTACGTTAGATACGAGTTTAATTGTCGTCCCAATATCCCTAAGCAAACCGTTCTTACGGGAGTCTGCTTGGAAAGAGCAACTAAGATTTTGAAACTATCAGCCTCCACTAGAGATTGTCTGGTCTTGATGACCCCTGATAACTTGATGACTTTAGGCTTTATTCCTTCAACTTCTGGTAGGAGTTTCTTTATATTTGTGCAATTTCATTTGCTCACTTCATATATATATCTCTAACCTTAACCTTCTAACTTATGCAGATATGGCTCCAAAAGTTCCTTCATTTATAAAGAGATCTAAAAACGTGGAAGAAATTTTCAAGGTTGAAGACAGTGTAAAGGAGGTTCCGCTTGATGCAACTCCAATTAACCAAGTTCCAACCCCTGTATCCGTCCAGACTCAACCATCAGGTTCTTCGAAACGCAAATTGGCTCAGACCACACTTGACTTATCAGGGAGCTCTCAGACTAGATCCATGAGGAAGAACAAAGCTGTGAAGACTGAACCTACCGCTGCTCAGAACCAGTTTAAGGACTTGATTGACACTCATGTTCCTGCTGAGACTATTACTGGCTGGTCGAAAATGGACTCTACTGAAGCTTTGGAAGCTATGAGGTTCTCTGCGGCCCAGAACGCCTTTTTTACTCTTAGATTCTGTGATGACTTTGCCTTGAAGATCCAATATGACCTCAGGTTACAAGGGGAAATCTCGAAGCTCAAAGAGGAGCTGGTTGCTAAAGAGGAGAGTGTGAATGTTGCCACTGCTGCGGTAAGGAGGGCTAAAGCTGTTGAAACCTCGTTGAAGAATAGCAAGGATGAACTTCAAGAACAGGTCAAGATCCTTAGGGACGAGAAACTGTCGATGTTGGAAAGAACCAATGAACTGGAAGCCCAAGTGGATGCCTTGAATGCTGCTGCTGAAGTTGTGAAGTCATCCATACTTATCAAGGAGAAGGCCAGATACGATGAAGGCTATGATGAAGGTATTAATGACTACATACGTTCCACATGGGAGAAGATGCCCAATATAGACTGGTCCCTCCTGGGTGAAGACGTGGTAGGGATGATCAAAGATTTTGAAGAGAAAGCTGCTGCTGCAACCTCTGTACCTCCCGTGAAAACGGTTGAGAGGTCTCCAGGTGCCAACCTTGAGACTGCAGAGGTTCCTGCTCCTGACGTTGTTCAGCCTATCCTTCCAACTCCTCCTGTTGCTGCTAAGGGTTCCAATGAAGTTCCTCCTTCGTAATTTCAACAAGATTCTTAAAAACTTTTGATAACTTTCAATGAGGTCGCGGGCTCCTCGTAACGCCTCGCAACATGTAACTTTAAATTTGATTTCCATGGCCTTCGTGCCATTAACTCTTATGTTGGTTTTCTGGGTCTCTGTACCCATAACTCTCTTTATGATATTTGCTTTTGCTGCATACTTTTCTTCTAAACCTTATGAAATACTATGCTGTTATGCCTTAGAGAATAATTCAGCTTCCTTATTCATATGGTCAAGCTTACGTGGGCTAACCCATTGTAAGAAACAGAACACATGCATATTTCCACTTGCTTATTCTCAAAACAAATGCAACAAATTACAGCTGAATTGTAAAACCTGGAACCTTTGTGCTTATAGTTTGTACCGATAATCTAAACCGTAGCCTTCTTTAATAACTTCTTCTTCATCAATACCAGGTTCCTCGAGTATTAATCCTGCAAAATAAACATAAAACAAAAAACAGTTAACGTTAGTAAAAGCTTTCTCTTGTTTAATTCGGGTCATCTCTTGGAAAGGTTGCCTGCTTGGCTTCCAATCCTAATCTCTAGGTCCCAACATGCCTCGAGGCCTGTTGGTTCCTTTTTTCTCCTGGAGAGGTAACCTGCTGGGTTCCCAATCCTACTCTCTAGGTCCCAACATGCCTCGAGGCATGTTGGTTCCTTTTTATGCCTCGGGGCGATTCTAGGAACCTGTGTGCCGTTCTAGGAGTCCACACAGATTCCTCTTCTCCATGTGTCAGGCTAGACATCTTATGAAGGTAAATGCTAAGGATTTTATCCCTTCTTCCCATGTGCCAAAGGCGGTTCCACATGAGGGAGAGCTTATTAGGCCTCTCTTTAAGGTGCCTTTTGTCAGGACTTTAGATGCCTTTTGTCAGGACTTTAATTCACGTGCTCAAGGAACTTGAGGCTTTTGGCAACAATGTCGTGCTCAGTCAACTGAGGCTTTTCAATCTCATTTGCTCAGGAAGCTACCTGAAGCTTTTCTCGTGCCCAGGAAGCTACCTGGGACTTTTTCTCGATGCCCAGGAAGCTACCTGGGGCTTTGCTCAATGCCCAGGAAGCTACCTGGGGCTTTGCTCGATGCCCAGGAAGCTACCTGGGGCTTTGCTCGATGCCCAGGAAGCTACCTGGGGCTTTGCTCGATGCCCAGGAAGCTACCTGGGGCTTTGCTCAATGCCCAGGAAGCTACCTGGGGCTTTGCTCAATGCCCAGGAAGCTACCTGGGGCTTTGCTCGATGCCCAGGAAGCTACCTGGGGCTTTGCTCAATGCCCAGGAAGCTTCCTGGGGCTTTGCTCGATGCCCAGGAAGCTACCTGGGGCTTTGCTCGATGCCCAGGAAGCTACCTGGGGCTTTGCTCAATGCCCAGGAAGCTACCTGGGGCTTTGCTCGATGCCCAGGAAGCTACCTGGGGCTTTTATCCTTTTCTCAACAATCTGTCCACAAGCTAATTCTGGTCAATCAATCGTAGTCTGCACATTCTGTCAATTCATATTCATACTTCATACATACTGTCAATGCTACAGGAACCTGTCAGCTTAGGTAACCTGCAAAATGCAACACAATGCTACAGGAACCTGTTAATCTAGGTAACCTGTTTCAAAAATTTCAAATTGGCATATGAAATATCAAATCATAGCATGTGCAATACTGTCTAAGTAGGAATACTACCCCCCAGTTCTTTTGGGTAATGATTATTACGTAAAAGAACTATTAAGGAGCTATAGCTGCAAATAATGCACTCAAAATATTCAACGTAGAGCTATACATCGCTCAATACTTAAAAAAAAAAATTGTCTTGCAAGTAGGGAGGTTCACATCAAATACCCCCCGAGTACATGCATAATTAAATACTGAAATCAAAATGCTGGTCAGCTATAACTAATAAGCTGCCTTTATTCTTGGGCTGAAAGAGCCTTACTTTTCCTAAAAAAAAAAACGCATAAAAGAGTTACTGATAATACTTCTTGAGATGTTCTGCATTCCAAGCTCTCGGAATGAGGTTCCCATCCATATCCATCAAGTGGTAGGTTCCTTCCCAAATGGCTGACTTTATCTGGTAAGGCCCTTCCCAATTTGCTCCAAAAGCTCCATGTGCCAGAACCCTGGTATTTGGCATGACTTTTCTCAGAACTAGGTCTCCAACTTTAAAAGGTCTTGCCTTCACCTTTTTGTCGTAATACCTTCGAACTCTCTGTTGATATGCTGCTAACTTCACTTGTGAATCTGCTCTCAACTCTTCAACCATGTCCAAATACAGTCTATGATTGACCTCATTGCTCTCGGGATCAAAATACTTTCTTCTCAAGGAACCTGTTCCAACTTCCACAGGTACCATAGCTTCACAACCATAAGTGAGGATAAAAGAAGACTCACCAGTTGTAGTTCTAGGCGTGGTGTTATACGACCACAAGACTCCAGGAAGCTCCTCTGGCCAGCTTCCCTTCTTATCTTCAAGCCTTGTCTTCAAAGTGTGCTTGATAATCTTATTCACTGCTTCAGTCTGTCCATTACTCTGCGGATAATACACTGCTGAAAATGCTTTTTGGATTCCAAACTGCTCACACAATCCTCTAAGCTCTCTACTATCGAACTGCTTCCCATTGTCAGAAATCAGCTTCTGTGGAATGCCAAACCTGCATACAATAGCTCGAAACACAAATTCAGTCAATTTTGACGCTGTAATCTTAGCAAGTGGTTCTGCTTCCGCCCACTTTGTAGAGTAATCGACTGCGACCACTGCGTATTTCACTCCTCCTTTTCCTTTCGGGAGCTCTCCAATGAGGTCTATCCCCCAAACAGCGAATGGCCAGGGGCTAACAATCGGTTTAATAGGGGCTACAGGACGACTATCAAAATTTGCAAACCTCTGACAATTACTGCATGCCTGCACAAACTTCGTAGCATCTGCTTTGATGGTTGGCCAATAATATCCTTGTCGAAGGACTTTCATGGCTAGAGAATTACCCCCCGAGTGATTTCCACATACTCCTTCATGAATTTCCTCGAGGATATACTTGCATTGTTCTCCAGCTACACACTTGAGCAAAGGCTGATTGAATCCTCGCTTATACAGAACTCCATCATAAATTACATACCTGGCTGCTCGATACCTCAGCTTCCTGATATCACTTTGATTGGGAGGTAGCTCCCCTTTGTCCAGGTAACGATATATTGGGGTCATCCAGGAATCTTCAACTGGAAATTCAATGTCCATTACCTCTTCCCTGAAAACACTTGGTTGCTCCTGGATTTGAAGTGGAATTACCCCCAATAACGTGGATTCTCTTTGTGACCCTAACTTGGCCAATGCATCCGCTTTGGTATTCTTTCCTCGAGGTACCTGATCCAGCTTCACCTCTCTGAACCTTGCGATCAACTCCTGGGAGTATCTCAAATATAAGTCTGTTCTCGGCCCTCTCGCCTGAAAACCACCACGAATCTGCCAAACTACTAACATTGAATCACTAAACACCCTGATATTTTCAACTTTCATCTCCAAAGCCAACTTGAGTCCTGCAATCAATGCCTCATATTCTGCATCATTGTTCGTGGCTTTAAAAGCAAAATGAATCGAGCTATAGAGTTGGTGCCCTTCTGGACTAACTAATTCTATGCCTGCACCTGCTCCACCACTGTTAGCAGCTCCATCCACATACAGTGTCCACCAAGGTGCACAGTTGTCATTGTCTGCCTGTTTTTCCACCACTTCTTTTGGCCTCTCTTGGCCAGTAACCTCTACATGAGGTGGAAACTCGATTAAGAAATCTGCTAAAGCTTGAGCTTTGATTGCTGTCTTTGGCTTATATTCTATGTCGAACTGTCCTAGCTCCACAGCCCATTTTAACATTCTTCCAGAGGTTTCTGGCCTATGCATCACTTGCTTAAGTGGATATGAGGTTCTTACTTCAATCTTGTGAGCTTGGAAATAAGGTCGCAGCTTCCTGGAAGCCAGAATCAATGCGAAAACCAACTTCTCCATTCCTGTGTACCTCGTTTCTGCGTCAAGTAACCTTTTACTAACATAGTAAACTGGGCTCTGCTGTCCATTCTCTTCTCGAACCAGAACTGCACTAATGGAATACTCTGAAACAGCCAAATAAAGTATCAATGTTTCTCCATCCACAGGTTTGGCTAACAGTGGGGGGCTCCCCAAATGCTCCTTTAACTTTCCAAACGCTATCTCACATTCTGCGGTCCACTCAAATTTGTTTCCTTTCTTTATGGCTTTAAAGAACTCCTGACACTTATCAGTGGACCTCGAAATGAATCTATTCAAAGCTGCAACTCTTCCTGTAAGAGATTGAACCTCTCTCACAGTTCTCGGAGACCTCATATCAATCAATGCTTTAATCTTGGCTGGGTTGGCTTCGATACCTCTGTGGTTTACCATGAAACCCAGAAACTTTCCTGATTCTACCCCAAACACACATTTTTGAGGGTTCAGCTTCATTCTGTACTTCCGCAAGATTCCAAACATTTCTTCTAAGTGCTTTACATGGTCAACAGCTTCCTTAGACTTAACTAACATATCATCCACATATACCTCCATAGTATGGCCAATTTGGTCTTTAAACATCATATTCACTAACCGTTGATATGTAGCTCCAGCATTAATCAACCCAAATGGCATGCATACATAGCAATAAAGACCTCTGTCCGTAATAAAAGAAGTATGCTCTTGGTCAGGTTCATACATAGGGATTTGATTATAACCTGAATAGGCATCCATGAAGCTAAGGAGGGCATGTCCAGCTGTTGCATCCACTAACTGATCAATCCGTGGCAGTGGGAAGCTGTCCTTCGGACATGCTTTGTTGAGATCTGTGAAGTCCACACAGGTTCTCCATTTTCCATTAGGTTTCTTTACCAAAACAGGATTTGCCAACCATATTGGGTAAAAAGATTCTTTAACTAATCCTGCATCCAACAACCTGTCAACCTCTTCTTTCAATGCCTGAGCTCTCTCGCCACTAACTGGTCTTCGCTTCTGTCTCACTCCTTTCTTTTCTGGATCAATATTCAACTTATGACACATGACCCTTGGATCTATCCCTTCCATATCTGCATGACACCAGGCAAACACATCCAGGTTCTTGCCCAAAAAGGTAATGAGAGATTCCTTTAAGGTTGGATCAAGCTGAGCTCCAATCTTCAACACCTTTATACCATCTTTGTCATTGATCTTCACATCCAGAGTTTCACCAGCTGGTCCAGCCTTTACCATGGTTTCTGGCATTCGAGGATCTAAGTCTACCTCCATCCTTGCGGTTGAGTCCTCTTGAGGTTCCTGGACGGTAGACGGTTCCTGCATTTCGTGCATGACATTCCTTCTCTTTGATGCTGGCTGACTGTCTTCATTGCATCCATTATGTTTCAGTTTTCGGGATTTTTCTTCATCTACCCCTTCTACCATACACACATCACCATCCTTATCCGTAGGGGGTGCACCCTCTATCAGTAAGTAGGGGGTATCTGATCCCCGAAAAACGGGAATCTCATCATGAGGTTCCTCTTCTATGATCTCTTCAATTCTTATAGCTCTACAGGAGGCTGACACAAAACCTTCCAAAGGCGAACTGCGCAGGTCGACCGTTATCTTGTCTGGGTTCTTTCCTGGAAAACTATCAGGAACCTCGTCCATAGGCTCAGGCAATTTAGCAGCTCTAGCAGCATGTTGCAAAGCTTTGGTATAACACTCTCTAGACTCATACTGACATCCTCGAACTATGCCAACTCCGTTTGGCGTCGGGAACTTCATAGTGAGGTGGTAAATGGAGGTGATTACCCTCATCTCCTTCAAAATGGGTCTTCCCAAAATAGCATTGTAATTCATATTCTCTTCTATAACAATGAATTCTGCCAACTGTGTAATGCAACATGGTTTATCACCTAAGGTTACTGGCAAACGAATCTTACCTTTGATAGGAACCTGATTATTGGTGAATCCATACAAGGTATCGTTTGTTGGAGTTAAGTCTTTATCCAGAAAATGCATCTTCTTGAAAGCTGAGTAAGATAACAAGTTTACAGAGCTTCCATTATCCACTAGCACTCGATGAACCTCATAAGATCCAATTCCTGCCTCAACAACCAAAGCGTCAGTATGAGGATGATGTACCCAGGAAGCATCTTCTTCATTGAAAGTAATATCTGCATCCTCTCCTTCAAACAGCTTTGGGGACCTCTGGGACAGATTGTAAATACTGGTTAAAGGACGTTCTTTAGCCTCACGAGTATACCTCTCCATGGCATTCCTGCTGCTTCCTCCAATATGGGGACCTCCTATAATTGTGCGTATGCACCCAGCCTTAGGTGGTCCCTCCATCACGACAGGTTCCTGTGTCTGTGTCTTCTGAGTCTTCTCATCTCTATACTTTTTTCCTTCCTGAGCCACCCATTCACTCAATTGCCCTTGTCTGATTAGAGTTTCAATTAGATCTCTGAGGTGACGACAATCTGCAGTATTATGCCCATTATTATCATGGAAGTCACAGTAGGGGCGCTCATTCTTATTTCCTGGGGGACCGGTTCTGAAAGGCTTCTTAAACCATGAGGACTTCTCATTTACTGCGTAAATATGATCAATCGGAGCTACCAAAGGGGTGAAAGTTTCATAGACGGGTCTCTCTGGTCTATTACTGTTATAGGAAGCTGGTGGCGGTACCTGACTCATGACAGGTTTAGTAGGATTCACAGCTTCAGGCTTCACCTGAGATGTGCGACTAACCACCTTTTTATTGTCACGACCATTGGGGCTTCTTTGTCTCGACCTCTTGCTTCCACTTTGCCTTACAAAATCTGGATCCTTCCTTAATTCAGCTAGAGACTCCTCCACCAGTCGAAAGGGTTCTGCCTGGGCATAAAAATCTGCTAACGTCTCTGGTTCTTTTCCCTGCAGTGCTTTCCAAAAATCTGAGCCTCCTTTGACTCCAGCGATTAAGAAATTCTTTATTGTTTCCTCAGATGCCTTCCTAACTTTAGGAACCTCTGCATTAAACCTCTTGAAATATTCTGTCAATGTCTCACTAGGTCTTTGCTTGATATTGGCTAAGGTATTGGTCGGTGGGGCAAATGCAACAGATGCTCTGAATTGAGTGACAAAGAGCTTCCCCATGCTTGCCCAAGAACCAATCGAATCTGCAGGTAACCTTTTGAACCACTGATGGGCTCCGCCCTGTAGAGTTGCAGCCAGTAACCTGCACCTGGTGGCTTCCTTCACTTGATAAACATCCATCTCTGTGTCAAAACGACTAAGGTACTCAATGGGGTCAGTAGTCCCATCGAATTTCAACTCATTTGAGGGCCTGTAAGACCTAGGCAAAGCCGACTTTCGAACCTTCTTGGTGAAAGGAGAAGCTGTTATAGGGTTCACAGCAAGATTCTTTTCGTCCTTGAGTTGAGCCAAAATTTTCTTGACATCTTCTGCCGTCACCTCCCCAACAGCTTCCGCCTTTGTCTTCTTACTCGTCCCTTCTTCCTCTTGCGACCCTGTAGCACTTGATTCTTCAGTATCCTCATCTGAATCCGTGCTTTTTTCTTCAATTATCTCGACAGATGGGTCTTTATCGTTCTTCTTTTTCTTTGAGGAACCTCCAGTCTTGGTTTTCTTCTTCTTCTTGGACCCTGTACGGTCCTTGCTACCAGTTTTATTCTTCTCAGGATTCTCCATATCTTCATCATCATTACCTTCTTTCGGTTCTTCACCATCGTCAGGAACCTCCTCTCCATTCTCAGATTCTTCAAAATTCAACTGTTTCGGAGTAACCTTCGACTTCTTGCTCTTCTTTGCCTTCTTTTTCTTCTTTTTGCTTGAAGCCTGCTCCAAAGTCGATAAACGTTCTCCCACAGTCTTTAGGATTTCCATCATGGCTGCTTTAGTGACCTTCGGTGCTCTGGGAGGAGATGCGTTCTCCTCATGAACCTGTCGCTCAGAACGGGTTGCTTCGCTCTCCGAGCTGCCTGACATCTTTTCCACTCTTAAGATATTAACTCCCCTCCTTCTAGCGCCAATGTTGATGAGTGGATTTCGTAATCAACTTATGTGAGGTTTACAGGTAGTTGTATAGGCTAGCGATCAACTGTTCTACGAAAGGTTTGGGTTGTGTTTGTGGGGGTTGAGCTGAGCTCGAGGGTATCTCCAATAATCTCAGGTGCCTTTAGAGAAAACTAGAGAACTTAATGCCTCGTACCCTGAGGTGCCTACGTACCCTTGTATTTATAGGGATCAAGCTCACGTAGTTCTAGTATGATTTCGTCTCTTACTGGAATAGCTGCATTCGGTCATCTAATTCGTGTTGGACTCAGGTTCCTTTAGAGCCTTTCACGAACTAGTTTGGCTAAGTGGAGTAGAACTCGAGTTCGTACCCTACTTATGTTTCTCTCATTGGTTAGAGTTATTCTAGGATCATCTGCGCCCTAGAATCATACTCAGATACCAATTCGTTTATCTGTTCTAGATGGCTTCTAGAACTTTCTGTTGGCAACTCGTAGGAACCTGGTGCTCAGGAACCTACATTTCAGGAGCCTGTTTCTCAGGGACCTCCTTATTTCGGGACATATCACTTAGGAACCTCCCTTTTGGTGTTAGTACCTGCACAAATAACAAACTAGTTAGACTGGATAACTTTTCATATGCTTTTATCATCTCTATGGCTGTTGTTATGCTAATTCGAACTCCTCGGCTGGGAGGAACCTGGTCTTCGAGTGTTCAGCTCAGCTTCCTGACCATTGGGGAACCTCCTGTTATTCGTACTTCTTTAGTCATTTCTTCTATTTGATCTTCCTGGCTCGTATTGGATCAATCTTCTAACTTGTATGGATCGGACCTTATTGATTAATGGGCCTAAATCTAGTCCATGGAGATTTTGGGCACAACAAGTACCAAGCAGGAGGAGAAAGTAACTTAGTTGGCTATTGTGATGCTGACTATGCAGGTGATTGTGAAACTCGACGCTCGACTACTGGATATGTATTCTTACTTGGGTCTGGAGCAATTTCGTGGTGCAGCAAAAGACAACCAACAGTGTCCTTATCAACCACAGAAGCAGAATACCGAGCAGCAGCAATGGCAGCTCAAGAGAGCACCTGGCTTGTGCAACTGTTAGGAGAGCTAAAACAAGCAACAAAGTGCAGTGTGCCATTATACTGTGACAACAAGTCAGCAATATATCTGGCTGAAAATCCAGTATTCCATGCCAGAACGAAACACATAGAAGTACATTATCATTTTATTAGAGAGAAAGTCCTTAAGAAAGAAGTAGAAATGCTACATATTGGAACTGAAGGTCAAATAGCAGATATCTTTACAAAAGGGCTAAACAGTAGGAAGCTTGAGTACTGTGGTAATGGACTTGGTGTGATGAAGAATAAGAGTGTTGGTGTTGAGGGGGAATGTTAAAGTTACAACACCAACAATGTGTGAGCTGTCGTGTGTAAACAATAATGTGTGAAGTGTGAGCTGAGTTGTTTCTATGAGTAGTGTGCATGTGTTAAAGCTACAACACCAACAATAATGTGTGATGTGTGAGCTGTTGTGTGAGTTGTTTTCCATGACCTTGTTCATGTGTGCTGGTGTGTTCTTTGTAGGTCTATTTAAAGACCTTGTGTTTATGAATTTGATATTGCAACTGAAGCATTTTACTTTGTTCAGTAATGTTATCAGTTTGTATCAGTTTGCAGTTTGTATCAGTTTGTAGTTCATAAATCATCTCTTATATTCAACAAATATATTATCTGGTACACCTCTGCTAATATTTCCTATAGAGAAACAATTTGCAATGAACATTACAGCTTAAAAAATAGTACCTTTCAACATAAATGAATAATTGTTTTAATCATCAAAAAAATATAGAATTATTTGATTAATTGGATGCAATCAACGAGACATCAAAGAACAATGATAAGCATTGATTTTTTTTTAAAAAAAGGAAGAGATCAACAAATATTAATGATCAGAATAGAACGAGAAAAACAATGAATTTAAAAAGTTATGAAGGTGATACAATAACATACCATAGTGATTACGTAGACGCTGATCAACAAATCGATTCCCTGTACTTGGAACGGAACGGAACTGAACGCTTTGATGTTAAACCCTGCGATGGCCTAAACAGGTATTGTCGGTTTTGTAATTAGATTATTTTTATAGTCAGCAACTAAATAGTAAATACAATTTTTTTATAAAAACCTGATAGGAATAGAAAACTGGTGAAATTAAAAAATTCAAGTATGAATTGGATTGATACCTGTGCATCTATATAATACCGTAAGCAACCTAAGGGGGCGTATTCAATTGGGATTTTAAAAGATTTTAACGGATTGATAATAATCAATGGATTTTGAAAGATTGTTGTTGATTTTAATTTTACGTAGAGTTTGACTGATTTTATGTGAAATCCTATAGAGTCTATGTAGAGTCTGCTGATTTTAGTAGAATCCTTCAAAATCTTGCAGAATTTGGCTGGATTTCAAAAGATAAAAAATATACTAGCAAATCCATCAAAATCTATCATTTTATAGAATCCAAAAAAATCCATGGTTTTTTGAATACCTTGAGATTTTAAAGGATTGTTTTAAATCTTGATTGAATACCTACGGATTTTAGAAGATTTTTTAAAATCTCAATTGAATATCCACAGATTTAGAAAGATTATTTGAAATCTGAATTGAATAGCTGCATATTTCAAAAGATTGTTTAAAGAAAAATGCTAGAGGTACCAAAATTAGGTACCAAAAGTTGTTACCAAATTATGTGGCTTGTTTTAATTGGTTATAGTTATAGTGGGTCCGCCAGGACTCTCCAATCAAAATATTTTAAATTGACAAGTATCTGTTGCCATGTCATTTGGTACCCAATTTTGGTACCCAATTTGGTACCTGTAGCACTACTCTTGTTTTAAAATCCCAAATGAATACCCGCTTGTTTAAAATCCCAAATGAATACCCGCTGATCATCAAAATCTCAAATGAATACACCCCTCTAAACCTATTTTCAAAGTCTAGCCATTAATCTTCTTAGCCATCTTAAACCTATATATTTTCAAATTATACATTAAAAAAAACTATAAAATCCTAGATTAATTTGATGGCTTTGTGTATAATGGGTTGTAGAGAAGATGTTGATACGAGAAAGATTAAAGATGACAATGCATGGCATTGTCGGGGGATAAAAAGAGTTCGGGAAGAATCGATTAAGCTTTTTGAGAGGAGAATAAGAGATCGTGACGAAAGTGTTGAGATTATTTTCTCTAATGAATTCTTTTTCGGCACGAAAAAAATGTCGATTACCAGTCAGTTTTATTCCCACCCTTCCAGGATCACACGATTTTTACCCATCCTAAGAGAGGTCTGTCTTTGGCTCTTCGTCCGTGTTTGTATGTTTGTTTGTTTACGTGTGTGTGTGTGTGTTTCTAATTAAATTTGTTTCATGCCATGGTCTACTATGTGTTTGAACTTAACCCTTTATTTCTCATCACTTGTTATACATGTACATTCAGATTTTCAACCCTGTTTTAAACTAAACATCTGTTTTGTGAATGCTTATATTGCAGAAAGAAAAAATCCAAGAGCTAACTACTAAGATTAAGACAGGAGACCGGTTCGGATTTGAGGAGGTCGAACAGTACACCAAAGAGTTGGGAGGACTGATTAAAACAGGTAAAAGAATATGAATTTTCATTTATCCGTTACTTATAATACAATTGAAATGTTTTCATATTTACACAGTTTTGACATAACAGATCCGAGGCTGAGTAATGAACTAGAGCATGATCTACTTGAGCTCCTTCTAAAGCTGCTCCAGCATGAACAAAACCCAAAGCTCCAGTCTCATGTTGCCATCATTCTCCAACTTGTTGTTGCTTATTCGAGTAACTGGAAATTGGTAATAGATAATATCACACATTCGACTATTGTCAACCTTTTGCATTCTGAACTCTCTGCGGTGCGCGTGCAGGTAACAATTAAGCAATAGTCCTTTTTCTATTTTCCCACGCTAAATGTGTTGAAAATGCAATTTTGTTGGTTTGTCAGGTTTATTAAGAGATATTTTTTGAATGTTGCAGGCTCTGTGGCTATTGCACACCATAGCTTTGAAATTTTCTAGTTGTCCTGAAAGCAAAGTCATCCTTGAAGGAGCTTTACAATGTTTAACTTCTATTATAACGGATCACTACCCAGTTGACGAGGAGTCATCAGTTGACGAGTTATGTATTGGTGGCCGAACTTTGGCAGTTGCTTGTCAATTAAACCCAGAACTCTCTTGTGATAAGGTTATTGTCCGACCCATGTTCCTTAATTTTTTTTTTAAAGCCATATGCAGCATTCCATCCCTTGTGTTATTAACCATTTTTAGAATATTGGCAGTTAAAGTTGGTTCTTCCTGCTCTTATGAAGCTTATTCAACATGAAAGTTCGGAGATTAATCCATCTGGATGCATAGGACTTGTATATCTTTGTGAAGGAAGAAAAGAGATGGTAGTTGAAAAAGAGTATTTTGAACCTCTTATCAAACGCCTTTTCAGGTTTAGTGGGTAAGTTTTTGTCCATTTTCTCTTCTTTGCAGCAATCATTGGTTTTACATTTACTATATTTACTGTTTTTGTTTCAGTTGTGGATCACATGTCGAGGTCATTTCTGGACTTGCAGCACTGGGAAGCATCGTGAGATGGGGTAGTGATGGTGATATTGAGGTATATCATTAAATGACCAATGCAAAAAGTTATACCAATTGTTTGGTTTCCACAACAAAATGTTTGTGCTTAATGTCTTATTGTTTGGCAAAGTAGAACTGAAGTTGGGCCTTAAAACTGAAGCTATTTAATCAGAAATCAGATTTCTAGATAATTTCATTACATATAAAAAAAATGGGTATATAAGGCTTGATTACCTATCACCGATGCTATGTAGTTGCTTATATTACAACAAGCTGTTGGTGAAACGACCCCCCCCCCCCCCCCCCACCCCCACCCCCCACAAAAATAAGATAATCTGATTTTGGGTTGTCATTTTATATATGTGTAGCTTTTCTCTAGTTGGATACTGTTTGATTTTTAGCATAGTTCTTCGAGGCACATATTTATTTGTAGAGCGTTTTGTGTTCTATTTACCCACACTTCTCGCTTTTTCAGGTTGTAATAAAAGTGGATGAACAGTTTCGTCTCGAGCACTTGTTAGGCAAAAAAGTTGAGTACTTTGTGAAGAATGTTTGCTGGATAATTTCAAACTTATGTGCTAGAAAAGAAAAACATATTAAGGTAAGTGTTGAATTTATTAATTTACTGCAAAATTATAAGTGTTATCGTAGTTGGTTGCATCTTTATTTTTGAACAATGATTTGTGCATTATTTTCCTCTTTCGCAAAATTCTTCAGAGTAGTCCCGGTTTATATTTCTACTATTGTATTTCCGAGTTGCAAATATCTAATCCTTGTAACTGTGGTTTATAGGCTATAATTGATTCCGAGTTGATTGACCCCCTGGTCCGTGTGATTGAAAATTACGAGTCCCTTGATGTAAAAAAGGAGGCAGCTTGGGCAATTTCGAATGCTATATATGGTGTTGGGCCCGATCAGATCAAGTATGTTACACAATATTAAACCTGTCATCTATTCACATTGTAGGATCTTTTCATCTATGTTTATATTTAGTTTGACTCATCATTTTTTTTTCGACAGATACTTGAGAGATAAGTGTGTTAAGCCTCTTTGGAATCTACTGAAAATATTTTCTGACAATCAAGAGATGGTTTCCCTTTGTTTAGAAGGATTGGTAAGACTAGAAGGGATGAAAGTCACCTGCAATGATCAACCAGTTGATACCGTTGAGTGGTTCAAAGTATACAGAAAATATCTAGCCAGGCAACAAACGGAACAATCTCAATTAGCTGAAGATATTGAGGCATTGACAAAATTAAAGAAACTCCGTCGTACTGACATTGTTGAAATACCTGACGGTAACATTGTATTTCGACTAACATGTACATTTCAAGATGACTCGCACCATGTTTGGCAGATCAATCATGAAATGGCTTATCCCATGGAAGTAGACATGCCAAGATAAGTAGTCAGCTTTAGCTAAAACTGTTTTGTTGTATAAAAAAGGAAGAAAATATAGCTACAAAATACTAAGTACAAATAAAAGCTATGAACCAGGAATGGTTGAGTCGTGACAAAGAAATTCACTGCCTTGAAAACGATATGCAGCGCGACGACCGTGGTGCTAAATCGTATCGTTGATTCGTTCCCTAAGGTTTACTCAACACTCTCACACAAGTGCACTCTTGGGTGAAAGTTGGAGCCTAAACAAACTTGTGCCCAAAAGAATTACTACGAAGGAAAAGATTTGTAGAGAGTTTTTCAGTGTGTTCCTTCACAAAACCCCTCATATATATATATATATAACCCCTGATAGTATAGTAGAAGATGAAAAAACAACTGATTTGTAACCCCCTCTAATCATAATAACCCATTATGAAAATCATCAATAAAAGAAATTAATCTAAATAAATGATGATCAATGTATGTAACTCCCAATCAACATCGTAAATATGCAATATATTTTATTTAACAAACGGAACATATAATAGACATAACTAAACAATATGAAAATATTGATATTAAAAATGTTACTTTAAAATATCATTACACCAACAATCCCCCACTAATGATATTGAAAAGTGTACATGAAAAAAAGAAAAAAAAATAAATAAACACTAACTTTTAGGCACAAGAGGAGTTATGTATTTAGCAAAAGATATAATTGAAATCTTTTGTTTAGTGAAATGAGGCAACAATCTACAAGTCTTCAGGGTGAACTAGTCTTGAAACCCATAAGACCCTTAATCATTGAGTGTACTAGTATTGAACTCAAAGATTTAGATTGAGACCCCCACAACACATACAACACTCCAAAATCTGTATAGGCTCCGCGAATTGTATCCTGTGTTGTTTTAAAGCCCAACGCCAACCTTAGGACTCATGGATGCTCTAGGAAAATTGCCCAAATTTTTCCATAGAAGATGGCCAGTCTTCACATCCACGTAGGTGAATCACATATGTGCTTCTCAATAGCACAGAATTGTTATTTTGATTCATTAAGAGTTAAAAACTCAACCTCATTCGAGCATTTTCTACACAATTACCATAGGGACGAGGAGAAATTAATGCTCATAATCTTACACTTCGGGCTTGAGCCCCATCCCCCTCGACATATCCACAATTTGTCTTCTTGGTAAGCCCTTTGTTAAAGGATCTGCCAAATTTCTTTCAGACCTCACATAATCTAGAGAGATCACTCCATTTTTTAATAATTGTCTCAACACACCATGCCTAATGCGGAGGTGCCTCTTTTTACCCTTAAAATTGCTATTAGTTGCAAGACCCAAAGCCGCTTGCGAATCAAATTGTAAAGATACCGGAGACGAACGTCCCCCACAAAACGGAATTTCAGCTAAGAGATTCCTCAGCCACTCCGCTTCTTGTCCTGCCAACTCAAGAGCAATAAATTCAGATTCCATGGTGGAGCGAGCTATACATGATTGTTTTGAAGACTTCCATGATATAGCACCTCCACCTAAAACAAAAACATAACCACCAGTAGAATTAATTTCATCATTGTCACTCACCCAATTTGCATCACTATAACCTTCCAAAACGTTAGGAAATCGAGAAAAATGCAAACAAACATCCATTGTACCTCTTAGATATCTGAGTAACCGAGAAAGAGCATTCCAATGAGAATTACCAGGATTATGATTGTACCTGCTGAGTCTACTCACAGCATACGCTATGTCTGGACGCGTGCTATTCATCAGAAACATCACACTCCCAATAATTTTAGCATATTTTTCTTGAGAAACACTTGGTCCATGATTTTTGACAAGCTCCACACTAGCATCATAAGGTGTCTTACAAGGCAAAACATCAAAAGAGTCAAACTTTTTTAAAAAAATTTCTACATAATGAGATTGACTTAAAGAATAACCACCGTCAATTTTCTTTAAACGAATGCCAAGTATCACATCAGCTTCACCTAAATCCTTCATCTCAAACATGTTAGAAAGGAATATCTTTGTGTCATTAACAACCTCAATATTAGACCCAACTATGAGCATGTCATCAACATAAAGACAAATAATGACACAAGAGGACTCAAACATTTTAGAGTACAAGCACGAATCAGATGCATTTACAGCAAACCCATTACTTTTAAGAGTAACATCAAACTTTTTATACCAATCCTTAGAAGCTTGTTTAAGCCCATAAATGGATTTTTTAAGCTTACACACTTTATTTTCCTTACCTTTCATTATAAAGCCCTCGGGTTGGGCTATGTAAATTTCTTCCTCAAGATCACCATTAAGAAATGCCGTTTTGACATCCATCTGATGAACTATTAAATCATGGATTGCTGCTAAAGCCATCAAAGTTCTAATTGTGCCAATTTTAGTAACGGGTGAGAAAGTGTCAAAGAAATCAACACCTTTCTTTTGTGTAAAGCCTTGTATTACAAGCCTAGCTTTAAATTTATCAATTGAGCCATCTGGTCTCAACTTCTTTCTTAAAATCCATTTGCTACCAACGAGTTTTGAACCTTTAGGCAAGTTACAAAGTTCCCAAGTTTGATTAAATAAAGTAGATTCTATTTCACTTTTAATGGCATCTTGCCAAAAACTAGCATCAATGGAACTCATAGCCTCAGCACATGTCAAGGGATCTTCCTCTAAGAGAAAGAGAGAAACAATATTATCATTTAACAGATTAGCATCAAAATCTTCCACAAGAAAAGAAGTCAGAAAATCAGGACCAAAAGAAGTTTCGGTTCTACGCCTTTTACTTCTTCTAGGTTCATGGACTTCTAAAGCCGAGGATGAGGAAGGGAGATTATGCTCAACTAAAGGCTCTACAAACTGCACACCGACAGATAAAGGCAAAGTCTTTTTATTTAAAGGAAACACTTGCTCAAAAAATATTGCATCTCTAGATTCACATATAGAAAATTCAGTTAAAGACATAAATCTATAAGCTGCGCTATCTTGAGCATATCCTATAAAAACACAATCAAAAGTTTTGGACCCAATGGTGGTCCTTTTCACATCTGGTAATGCAACTTTTGCCAAACAACCCCACACTTTCAAATAACTCATGTCAGGACTATATCCCTTCCAAAGCTCATAAGGAGTCATGTCAAGTTTCTTATGGGGCACTCTGTTGAGCACATAACAAGTTGATAGAACCGCTTCCCCCCACAAGTTATTCGGCAAACCTGAACTTAACAGCATGGCATTCATTGTCTCTTTTAGAGACCTATTTTTACGTTCTGCTATCCCATTCTGTTGAGGAGAGTAAGGGGCTGTAAATTCATGTACAATCCCATTCTTCTCACAAAAATCTTTTAAAGACCATGTTCCATACTCTCCACCCCTGTCAGATCTAATTCTTTTAATTTTATGGTCAAGTTATTTTTCCACCTCAGCTTTGTATTTTAAAAATGCACTTTCAGTCTCATCTTTTGATCTTAAGAGATAAATTTTAGTATAACGAGAGTAATCATCAACAAAACTCACATAATAATATTTACCTCCTTTACTAGTGCAACTTTTAAAATCCGCCAGGTCTGTATGAATTAACTCAAGCAATTTTGTACTTCTAGAGACAACTTGCTTATATGGTTTTTTGGTATGTTTGGCCTCAACACAAATAGGACATTTAGAGGCCATTTTAGAATTTTCAAAAGAAATCATATTCATGTCCTTTAATTTATTCAAGTAAGAAATATTTAAATGCCCTAAACGATTGTGCCAAACATCCAAAGACTCAACGATGTAAGCAAAAGAAGTACTTTCATTATCATTCATAACATTCAACACAAACAAGCCATCACTAAGATAACCCTTCCTGGTCCATAGCTTTTATTTGTACTTAGTATTTTGTAGCCATATTTTCTTCCTTTTTTATACAACAAATTGAAAACGATATGCAGCGCAACCGTGGTGCTAAATCGTATCGCTGATTCGTTCCCTAAGGTTTACTCAACACTCTCACACAAGTGCACTCTTGGGTGAAAGTTGGAACCTAAACAAACTTGTGCCCAAAAGAATTACTACGAAGGAAAAGATATGTAGAGAGTTTTTCAGTGTGTTCCTTCACAAAACCCCTCATATATATATATATACCCCTGATAGTATAGCAGAAGATGAAAAACAACTGATTTGTAACCCCCTCTAATCATAATAACCCATTATGAAAATCATCAATAAAAGAAATTAATCTAAATAAATGATGATCAATGTACAGTAAAACCTCTATAAATTAATACTCGATAAATTAATAATCTCGATACAATTAATAATTTGTCCAGTCCCAACTTGGGACCAGTACAAAATTGGACCCCAATCGATAAAATAATAAGATAATAACTTTTTTAAAATTCCAGTGTATGTATATTGGTCCCAACGAAACTATAAATTAATAATTACTAAAATATTCCAAATTCTAAAATTGTCTAGTTAAAAATTAATCGATAGTCACTTATTTTTTGTTGAACTTCAAATCTATATTGAGTTCATCTTTAAATATTCTCATTGCACTTAAGAGTTGGTACATTATCTTCTCGTATTTCAACAAAAAGTTGTGAAGAGTTGTTTTCGCTTGCAATGCTTCTTTCCGAGTGACCGATTCCAAAGCTAGTGAATCATCCTCAAATTCAATTAATTTGTGAATGTACATTAATAGAATATGTCTGGGAACTTGTTTTTGTAATTTATTTTTCATTTCTAACTAAAATACATTGTAAATAGTACATTGGTCTTGGAAATTTAAAGGTCAATACGTAAAACATCTTTAAATTAATAAATTATTAATTTATCGATATAATAATATCTCGCTAAATTAATAAAATATCCTGATCCCAACATTATTAATTTATAGAGATTTTACTGTATGTAACTCCCAATCAACCTCATAAATATGCAATATATTTTATTTAACAAACGGAACATGTAATAGACATAACTAAACAATATGAAAATATTGATATTAAAAATGTTACTTTAAAATATCATTACACCAACAACTATTACATTTCTTTAGTCGAGATGATATTTTTTTTAATTTTTTTGCTCTGGTTATACCAAGAATAAAATGTTTATAAAAGGGTTATATATTTAAAAGTTACTTGTAGCTATCTCTTACCGTGCCATGCTTTTACTTGTAGAAAAAAGACATGAAAATGTTTTCTGAAACAAAAAACAGAAAACAACACCAAACACCACCTAAATTGCTCCTCCGGTGGTTCCTTAGTTCAAGCATCTCATTCTCATCTCACAGGAAGCTGTTATCTTTAAACTTTAATGCATCGGGTTTTAAAAGAAAAAATTGTCGAATAACACATTAGAGTAGATATATCACGATCAATATTCAGATAAACCAATCACTCATACACGTTGCAATCCAATCTAAAAGGGATTTGCTTCATAGTGTGAAATAATATGCGAGAAATTGATAGAGTATATTTTTATATATATTTTAGATGATTTTATTCTCATATTTATTGTGTTTTGCATTGATTTGGATTTTTATTTAATAGATTTGATTGTTTTATTGTAGGAAATAAAGAATTCATGACTTGGAAGGATTTGGAGCAAAAAGAGCTAATTTGGAGATAAAATAGAAGAAAATTCGTATTATTGGGCTACACGGGCTGTGCTACACTGTTTTGGCCATATCTTGAGTTCCAGAAGTCAGAATTTGACGATCTTACTGTCCACGCGAAGCTTGTGGAATTATCTTTAATTCAGAGGTGGTCCAGTAAGCAAAATCCAGTTGGAAGAGCCCAGAAACAGAGGAGAAAAATAAGTTACGAATTTTACAAGAAAATCCAGCAGCTTCCAGAAATTCAATTTGAAGTGGGAAACTTGCCATCTTCTATTCCAACTCTAAGAAGGCAATTGCTTGGAGGCTAAATCAAGAGGCTATATAAACACATCTTGGGACAAATTATTGAGCATGAATATTATTAGGATGTAATATTAGATCAGATAATATAGTCTAGAGTAGATTAGTATTATTAGTTGGAGATGTAGAGAAACACCATGACTCTTCTTTTGGGTGATAACATTGAAGTTTGAAGGTTTTGTTCTCTTAATCTTTTCTTTGTTCTTATTAGTTTAATTATGTTTTCTTGTTTTACTAGTTGTTTTACTTGTTTAATTATTAGCGAGTAGTTATTTCTTAGGCTTAAAGGGAAGCCATGTTTGCACTAATATTGACATGATTTTCATAGTGGTTTGATTGGTTATGGTTAATTCTGATTGATATGTTTTAATCATTAATTTGTGTAATTGGCCAATATCATGGATTAATTATATGCAAATAGGGGTATGGATCAAGAGATTTACTTACTAGAGGCACACATACGATTAGTAGAATTGAATTTGAGTGCGGAAGCATCATTGAATTTCTGAGAGCGTTAATTCTTGGAAGAGATTAACTTGACTCTAATTACCTGATTGATTGAATTACTAAAAGTGGTTAATTGTGTTGAATGTTTCGAGAGTGTTAATGCTTGAAAGAGATTAACATACTCTAGTTATAGGATCACATTGATTGCTTTAGCTTAAGAGCCAATTGTGTAAGCATGGTAGACCTGATTGCCCTAGGTTTTAAATAATTTGTTTATCATCTATTTAATTAGTTTTAATTTAGTTTAATTAGTTAATTAATAATTTCACATATTCGTATGACCCTTGAAACAATTAGCGATAACTGAAAAGGAATTAGTAGAACCTGTCTCCTTGTGGATTCGACCCGCTTGCCATTTGTACTAGCAATAGACACCGTGCGCTTGCAGTTAGGTATAATTTGACACATCAGAAATAAAAATATGTGTGCGAATAACAAATCGGTGTATAACGGTGAATAAACAAATAAGTAACAGAACAGAAGGATATAAGAGAATCTCGAGTCCAACGGAAGAGCTGTCTCCTTAAAGCTATTTCGCCTCTCACCGTGTGTGTGAAAACGATAGCCTCCCAGGATAAAACGAGAGAACGATGTCGTTGCAGAGAACGGCACCTTCGGCGAGCAAAAACGAGCAAGAAACTATCACCAGGGAGAGAGAGGTATTGGATGTGTTTAGGCTGCGAATGAGATGATTAAACCTAGACCCTAAGGGGGGTATTTATAGATTTGACAAACCTTGTTCGCTACACAACTGCCTAAAATAATTAACGCGTTAATTAAAACAGGCGGTAACGATAAGATTAGAGATTAAAATAGGCACTACTCAATATCTGCAATTAAATCATATCTCGGATTCAATCAAATCAATCAAACCGATTCTGATTTATTCGAATTAATCAAAACAGATTTTGATCGTATTAATCAAAACAGATTTTGATTTATTTTAAGCCCAGTGGAAATAATAAAAATAGCAAAACTAGTCTGGGTTTAGCCGGCCCAATTTTCTGCTACATTCGTGTCCGCAGGTCGCACACGCGGAAAGCCCGAAGGCTTACGAAGCCTCGGTTTTCCCCTCGAAAGCCCACAATTCGCACCCCCCCTGCACGCCCGCGTAGGAGATGGAGCAACACTTAGCCAACACAAGTGAACACTACTCAAGTGTTGTACTATATAAAGTCATGGAAACTCCTTTTCCATTTCAATGTGGGACTTCCATTATCTAAACAAAATTTCCACTCTTAAGGGACCATCTTTGAGCTATCATATCTCATTCATCCCTTAACCATTTTGAGTAATTAAACATGCCTCGGAAAGCTCTCTCGGAGGAGAACATAATTCAAGCATCACCCATTGCGCACACGCAATATACGACCACTCAAAACTAGGCTCAAAATGACTAGTCAATGTGGGGCTAAAACCCACATTTTCCAACACATAGTATAATGATTGAAATCTTAATTTTGAACTTTCGAAACTGAAACTTGAGAACATTATGAATAGTTTAAAAGATTGAAAAAAAGCAATAGGGATAATGAACCCTTGGTTAAAATTATAAATGTACTGAATGTGCAAGACGACATAAGAAGCTTCTTTTATAAATGTACTGTCACAATTTGAAAAGAATTAGCATAAGAGCTTCTAAAGTAGTTGAAGAACTAATGGCTTGTGACAGTAAAAACCATGGAGAGAAATAAAGTGTAGGTAATGGGAAAAAAGATCCTTCCATCAGCGAATAAGAAGAAAGGAACGATTATTAAAGGAAAATTAGAGCAACATAAAGTAACATAAATAAATGTTTAGGGGTGCTCTTTTTTTTTCTTTTTATAAATGAGAAAGCAAGAAAGATTAAAAATATGTAAGAGTACAAAGAAAATAAAAATATTAGGGACACAATTTTCTTGAACAAGAGCACAAAAAACAATTGAAGATATAAGGAGTATCAAAAAAAATGTCCGTGCGTATTTAATTTTATTTCATGATCGGGATTTTTAATATAATTTCTCAGGACCGACCACCATCGTATTGTAAAAAAAAAGTGCAAAAAACTGTTTATGAGACCTGATAAAGAGATATGGGACCATAGCAAAGCATGAAATCGGTTGTTTGATAGTATTGAATTTATTGTAGTATATATGTAGAAAGCGTGGGGGCATGGGGCTGACAGCACATGGGAAATGTCTTTTATATGCTTGACTAGTGCCTCTTGTAAAAATGCTACTAAATAATCTCCTAGACAACATCACTATCGTTGCTTGCTTTTTGTCCATCAGGTTTAAATATTAATCTTTTATTGTACTTTTCCAAAGCTACAAGCTCCTCTAAGGACAGCTCATGATCAGCAAATTCTGCACGCTTTCAGAAAAAGGAACATGTTGCCTGCACCCAAGTTCTGCATGGACATGTGCTACAATTATTTTTTAATTAATTGTTTTAATTAAAAAAGTTTAAACTTTTTAATTAAGATTGTCTCTACTTTCTTTTCATTGTATTTTTAGCACAATCTACCCCTAAGCCTGGATTATCTTTAATCATTTCGTTGCTTAGCTTGACATAACTTTCATTTTTGATTGTATCTCTAGTTAAGATGAATCTTTAGTCGGTAGGATTGTACTGCAAAGCTATAAATATATATATATATGGTGAATAATCTTTTTTGCTCGTTTAGTTGTTTTTATGAAAATTTCTGTCTAGTCCTTTTTTCAAAAGTGAACGCATGAAACTTGTTCTGGACCTTGTGATTGTCCTTATTTGAATTTAAAACAATTATTTGTTTAAACTTTTAGTTGTTTTTATTTTTTAATTAATTGAATTCAACTAGGATGTGACCTGTGTTACCATCAAGTTCTGCATGGACATGTGCTAAAATTATGAAGACAAGGTTGTTTGATAGTATTGAATTTATTGTAGTATTGAATTTATTGATATCCTAATAATGGTCCTACTCCAAAGCAAGGTAGGGAGAGACCTTACCCATACTCCAACAAATAGAGAGATCTTTTCCCAAGAAACCCTCAACTTACACAGAGATTACAAATTTACAAAATACTCCCTCTGTTTTGAATTGATGGAGAACCTTGTTTTTAATTATGTGATGTTCATTTATGCATGATTAGACTTTTGTTTCTTTAACTACCCCTTGCACTCTCTCCTCATTCATTATTTATTTGTGTATTTACATGTAGGTGAATCAACTTTCTATGGTCAAAAATGTAAAATAAGCTTATAACAAATGCAAATTCAACCCTCCTTGATATGCAAAGAAAGTCATCAAGCATCTATCAATTCAAAACAGAGGGAGTAATAAACAAAGCTCAAGATATGGCTCAACAAACACTAAAGCAACTTCAACAGGCACCTAATTTGGCCTCTTAAATTAAATTATAACAAAAATGATGCAAAAATCAAGTCCAACAGCCTCCTAAAGGCTCTCCAAAAACTTAAGAGTTGATCCAAGCTCCTCAATATTAAGAGTCTCTCTCCTCTCCTCTTCCATTATTTTAATAATATACATGACTCTAATTTGATTCCCTCCAGCTTTCTTTGATTTTAAAAGTAGTAGTTTAAATAGACAGACACCAAACAAAACAGCCACCGTGACTTGAAGTCACGGTTACATGAACTTGAAGTCACGTTTGTAGAAGCAGCAAATCAATAACGGTTCCATAAGTTTTACTCCATAAATTTCCAAGTTTCCATAAGTAAGTTTCCATAAGTTTTACTTCATAAGTTTCCATAAGTTTTACTCCATAAGTTTCCATAAGTTTTACTCCATAAGTTTCCATAAGTAAGTTTCCATAAGTTTTACTCCATAAGTTTTACTCCATAAGTTTCCATAAGTAAGTTTCCTTAAGTTTTACTCCATAAGTTTCCATAAGTAAGTTTTCATAAGTAAGTTTCCATAAGTTTTACTTCATAAGTTTCCATAAGTTTTACTCCATAAGTTTCCATAAGTAAGTTTCCATAAGTTTTACTCCATAAGTTTTCATAATTAAGTTTCCATAAGTAAGTTTCCATAAGTTTTACTTCATAAGTTTCCATAAGTAAGTTTCCATAAGTTTTACTTCATAAGTTTCCATAAGTTTTACTCCATAAGTTTCAATAAGTAAGTTTCCATAAGTTTTACTCCATAAGTTTCCATAAGTAAGTTTCCATAAGTTTTACTCCATAAGTTTCCATAAGTAAGTTTCCATAAGTTTTACTCCATAAATTTTACTCCATAAGTTTCCTCGGTTCACTGAAGTCACGATAGATTAAAAATAAATGAAGATGAATTTGAGGAGGATTGTTGGAGATGATTTATAAATTTTTATCATAAATGACTTATGAGGCAATTAATTATATTATTTTTAACAAAAAAATTAAGAGTCTGTTGGAGTTGCTCTAACGATTGTTAATTTAAGGTTGATGAAGAACATGGTGAGACAAAGTCTGTATAAGAATTTGGAAACGATTACTCGTCGTGCCAATGCTGATGAGGGCTCTTCTAAGCTCAAGTTCTTGGCTACAAGTTCAAGCTCCAAGAGTTTGCCTTATTAGATTCACATTCACTTGACTATTAACAATGAGATTCATGGGAAAAGGAAAAAAAAAGGTTCAAATAATTCATTCCTCAGGAAGAAAACCAACAAATAGAGGAAACCAAGTCTCTAAGGAAATATGAAACAAAGCTTTAATACTGCAAGACATTTATGAACGATAACACAACTTGCGACGCAGATGGAAAACAACTAAACTACCATTCATCTCAAATGCTCAAAGAATATGAATGTAGTTTACTGTACTTGATTGATAAAGAAAAGAAAACTAACAAATCATACATGAGACGATGGTGTGCGATGGACATAAAATCTAAGAGGTATCCTTTGCATTAAAATAAGAAGATCTGAGATTTCAACTTTGAGCTTCTTTCACCATTTGGATTAGAGGAGCTTAATTGTTAATATTGTTGATGTAGCCTTACCACCTCTTTCACTAATGAAACTGGAGCCTTCATACAAATAAGTTAAAAGCAATGATCAAGATATGAATCACTAAAACGGGTCTTTCTTTCGAATATTTTATGTATGTCTACTAGTAAAATACTAGTTGCAGTTGTTGAAATAATATACTAAAACTTATTCATAAATAACATCAACACCATATTCTTCACCAAGTAAAGTGACAAGAAAATTCATTAAACGAATCAAGGAAAATGAAAACCAAGGTCCGCATTTAATAAAGATCACAGCTACAGATTACTTAATTTAACATCATAAAATAAAATGACATGAAAGAGCTAACTAAAACAATTGCTGAGCAACTTTAGTACTGGTACAATTTAGATCTACCAAAGCGGGGGGGGGGGTATGCAATGGAGGGATTTTCCTTGAAAATGAGGTTCGACGCGAAGATCGGATCCCCGTATAATGGCCTCCTCTACTGTGGACTGAATTACAGTCGGACAAACACTCAACAAACAAACAAACACATGACTCAACGAACACTAACGATACATAGTTAAATAAACAAAGCAGACTAGACCTTGCAATTGCAATTACATAATAATATATGAAAACCTAGAAGCTAGGTCTTCATCCCCATCGTCCTTGCCGTCCTCATCATCCTCATCGCCGCCGTCCTCCTCTTCCTCTTCCTCATCGCCGTCATCATTGCCTCCCTCATCCTCATTTCCGTCCTCATCACCGTCGTCGTCGCCTTCGTCTTCACCGCCGTCCTCTTCATCCTCGTCCTCTTCATCCAAGTCCTTTTCATCCTCAAGCTACTCTTGGTGATATTTCTCAACGTGTTCGACCACATATGATTGTGATCGAAACACGGTGAAACAAGTATCACACAGGCTACTATTCCTACTATTAGCAATCTCCCTATGTGTTATAGAATTATGCAAAAGTTTGTCTTTGAGAGTGTTAAATAGAACCCTACCACAGTTATAACACTTGAGATTATCCATGATGAAGATGAAGAAGGGGGGAAAGAAAGGAAAAACAAGAGATGGTGTAAAATCCACATCTCCATCCTCTTCTTTTTAAACTAAAAATCGATACTAGATTTAGAATCGACACCATAATCAAGAATTCAAAATCTTTAACTATTTGCAGTATCGTGATGTTTGATTTGCAGAGTTAGAGTGAATAATGTGAATAATGGAACGGAGGAGACAAATAGATATGGTAATAGAAATGGGCTTCATTCATTATGGGTTGGGCTTGATTATGGGTTTAATTAAATTAATTTAACCTGATTTGAGTCCAATTTGAATGGTTAGAGTGACACATATATATGTTCAATTTGATAAAAAAAAATTAATCATTAAAGGCCTAATTTATCTATTATTATATATTAAACTTCAACACAAGGGTAAAAATTGACAATTTAATGGCTATAAATTTACGATTAACCCATATATTTTCAAGAAGGAAAATGCTAGATATTCTGAATTGGTTCCCAAAAACTTTCCTTCCCGAATGCCAAGTGTATAAATTTAGTTGGTTATAATAATGTGGACCCCCCCCCTTACACCAACTAATCCAATAACAATTTTCCCTTGTGTCATGTAATCGGTGCCATGTCATTCGGGAGCAATTTTTGGGTACTAATTTGGGGTATCTAGCATTACCCTTTCAGAAATTACAAAAGTGTCATCCTTTAATAATTATGTAAAAAGTAGTGAAATTATGTTTTTTTTTAAAAAATCATTAAGGGCCTAATCTATTTTATTACCATATATTAAATTTAACAAGGGCAAAGATTGTCAATTTAATGGCTATGAATTTACGAGTTTACCTATATATTTTAAAAAATTACAAAAATGTCATCTTTTAATAATTATGTAAAAATAAATGATAAAATTACAAAAAAAATCAAATCGATTTAGTATACTCTACAATTTTCTTTTGCCATTTTAGTTAATTGATATCTATACTACTATATAAAAGCCGAAACCTTAAAAGTTTAGTTGGTCAGTACCTTTTGATTTTACTTATTTACCCTTAACTAATAAAACATGTTATTTTACTTAATGATCCTTACTTAATAATTATTTATAATAATATAATAAATAGTTATTATCCGATTGCCTTTTTAACATTTACTTTTAATTGAAGAAATTACCTTTTATAAACACCTAAAATTGTACCATATGCTAATATTTGTTTTCTAACTAAAACTTGTTACCTTTAAATTTAAAACTAATCTTTCAATTACTAATTTAAACCCAAAAATGTCACACCGCATCTTACAATCATTAATAAAATATAATAAAAATCTATATACATTGTTAATAATAAGAAAACATGAGGATAAAATATATTAAATTATATTAAAAGTAAAAAAATTATTAAAAATAATGATTATATAAAACATAATTATATTATTAAATAAAATTATAACATATCAAAAGAACGGTACCTGTTAATTTTACTTATTTACCCCTAACTAATAAACACATGTTATTTTACTGAATTCTCCATACTTAATTATTATTTATAATAATATTTAATAATTAGTTATTAGCCGATTGCCTTTTTAACATTTACTTTTAATAGAAAATAACTTTTATAAACACCTAAATTGTACCATATCTTACAAACGTTAATATCTATTTTCTAACTAAAACATGTTACCTTTAAATTTAAAATTAATCTTGAAATCACTAATATAAACCCAAAAATATCACACCGCGTCTTACAATCATTAATAAAATATAATAAAAATCTCTATACATCTATACTAATATATAATAAGAAAACAGGGATATAATTTGGTTGTTTGGTTCAACCATTTAAAACAATAGTGACCGTTAGATATTTAGTAAATAGATGATAACCGTTAGATCTAATAATAAGGAATATTCTAAATTTAAATCCTGGTTCGAATCCCGTCAACAACAAATTTACATTAAGATTTATTTTTATCGTACTAAAAATCATCTACTTCCTTTACTATCATCATGTATATATATGATAGTATAAGGCAAAAAGCCCAAGCCAAAACCTAGCCCATGTATGATTTATTTAAATAATAAAATCTAATTCTATTATTCAAATAAATAATAATTAAGTCAAACTTAATTATTAAAATCATATCTCATATATCTTTGTATTTTATTATAGCTTAATTAAGTCCCACTTAATTAATATAATAAAATCCAACTTATCATTAATTAATTTAAATTCATAATTTAAATTAATTCTTCCTTTAAAATGTTCTATGTGTGTGACCCTGTAGGTTATTATTTATTTTGGCAATAATTTTATTCTCCAATAAAATTATAAACAATGAGCGGTATCTAGTAATACATCATTGCCACCCAATTAAATAATAATTAAATCGTGATTCGATAAACCTTTTGTGATTAATGTTCCCGTGTAATATAATCCCTTTAACCAAATATTATAGATTAAACTCGAGGCATGTTTATTGTCATCCTCTTCATAATTTAATCCGGGTTTACTTGATCCATGAGTAGACTATTAATAACAAATCATTATTTGAGCACGGCCATGCATTTTATAGTCTCACTCAATAAAGAGGTCAATAATATCTCTCCTATCTGATAGGAGGGTTAAATCCTTTATCTATCATTCATATTTCTCATACGATTCACAATATACCCGATGTCCACTTTTATCATTACCCGGTCAAAGGTAACTTTTAATGTAGTCAAAGTATATTATCCTCGTATAGAAATATAATGATCTCAAGTCAAAGGATCATTACACCATTATCACTGTGAGTCTTTCTTATGACTTAATTAACATGAAGAATCTCACTGTGGGTCTGTCCAGTACCATGTACCCTACATGTACCTATGTATTGACTTTAGTATCTCCATACTTATAACCAATGAGATGTGGTTATCAGTCAAAAACATACTAGTCTATTTATGTATTATTATTGTCCTGTATAATAATACTCGACTAGGGACCTTTAAGAATATGATATATATTATATAATCTCAAATTCAAGTTGTAAACTTAAACTATATAATGTGTATCATTATTCTAAGGACATTTATTATGCTAACAAATATCGCAGTAATTAGAGTCATAATAAATACATTTATTTAAAGGAAATTCTCATTGGTGCCCTTCTGGAGTTGGCTTTTCCAGATGGTGCCATTTCTTGTTTTGGGTTTACGATTGACGCCCTTAAAGTAACTGATTACCCTAATTATGCCCTTCTGTTAATCAAAACGTTAAGAAACGTTAACAAATTTCAACATTTATTCCATAACAAAATTTTATGTCATATAAATCACAAATTAAAAAAAGTTAAATATGAAATAATGTTATTTTATGTTCAGAAAATGACTGAACACATATTTTAGATTAACGGTATGTTAACTTATTACAGATTAATGTTTAATATTTTTCAATTTGTGGTACATTAATAATTATAAATTAGTATTTAATTTTTTTAACTAGTAATACATTAAAAACTTATAGATCATCATTTATTTTTATAGTTTTTTTAACGTTTCTTAAAGTTTTGATTAACAGAATGGCATAATTAGGGTAATCAGTTACTTTAGGGGTGCCAGTCGTAAGCCCAAAACACGAAATGGCACCATCTGAAAAAGCCAATTCTAGAAGGGTGCCAACGAGAATTTCCCTTTATTTAATAATCAAATGACATAAGATTTATTCGAGAAACAATGTATTGCCTCTAGGGCACCTACACTAACAGATTATACATTTTTCTTGGGAATAATATTATTGATTATTCTTGGGATTCGTATAATTCATTGCTTTATTTGTTTTTGTTCAATAAATTTTCGATTTAATATTCTGTCCTGCATCACTTTCTTTCACTATGGAGTTCACTTTTCTTGAATATTCTCAATAATTTATATTATGTGTACACAAGAACCACTAAAGATTATAACTTTATTTTCCTGATATTCGTTCAAGACAAGTATAAAACAAGAGATGGGTTTTGCATAAAAAAAACAGTGTGTGTGTAGTACCTTGAGAGAGAAATTGAGGGAGTGGGCAAGATTGATGTTAGGTCCGTTAAGATTGTAGAAGGGGGGGTTGAATACAATCCTTATCTTTTTATCGAAATTTGTCCGTTAAATAAAATTTAGTTTAGACAAATTTGTGCGGAATTAATTGAAACAAAATTCAAGTTAAATATAACGATATATTAAACTTGATGGTTGTTACAAAATCAGTACAGAGTATTATCACGTTAATAAAAACTAATTAGAAAATTCGACATGAACTTTTCTAATTTAGTTAATAAAAATCGAGATAAGAACTAGGAAACTTAATTCGCTAGTAATACAAGAGTCACAAATAATTAAGTTCTATTGGATCAAATATTACAAATGAGTTGAACTTAATTTTCTGTGAATTAAATGAGATGGTCAGTAGCTCTTAAAGATGAGAGAGATGTTATATTTTTGCTCCTGTCTTTTTTTAGCTTGTCTCGTGTGTCTGTGAATGTATTGCTTCTGTCTCTTTTGTAGTTTTTTTTCTTCAAAATATCTTCTGTCTATTTTGTTCACAACAACAGACTATCCACAGACTGTCAACAATGCTTGCAGACTATCCAGGGGACACACAGACTACCGGTGTGACTATCTGTCTTGCTTCAGACTACCGGTGTGACTTTCCTTCTTCATCAGACTACCGGTGTGACTATCCACACTCTACAGACAACCGGTGTGACTATCAATTCTTTACAGACTACCGGTGTGACTATTCTTCTTGGCAGACTACCGAATTCTTTAGCAGACTATCACTTAGACTATCTCAAATAGTCTTTTAACAATAAAACCATAGTCTTAAAACACTTCTGATAGTCTTTCAGCAATCTATATTAATTCTAAATTAATTAATTCAATAATTAACTTAATAAATAAATTAATTCTTGAAGAATTAATTTATTAATTAAGTTAACTAAATACTTTAAATTAATTAATAGAGAATTAACATAATTCATTTGATAGTCTAATCTTCACTTTTAAACCACTGAAATAAATAAAGAACCTCCACTGAATATTTGTTGACGCTCAATGCACGGTCTGGTTCATGAACGACTAACTTCAACTTCTGTTCTTCATTTTGACTTTAAGTTGTGGTCAATTTCTTCTGACACCTTTCTTCAAATATTCTGTACTGATACTGTCAATTGTCACTTTTAGAAATCTCTGTCCTTCTGAATTAAATCCATGACTTTGAATACCACACTGAGGCTTGATCAGTAGACTGAACTTCTTCCAGTGTAAAATATCAAAACTATAGATTGACTTGTAGATTTGTTCCTTCTGATAGATAGCATCTTCTGAGATTCCTGTGACAGTTAATGTAATTTACTTATTACAATCTACTCTAAGTTGAGTTGGATCCTCGAACTACAAATAGGCTGAGTCATATGCCTTTCAATCTCCCCCTATTTGTTTGTTATAAACTAACAAGCAAATTCCTAGAGGATAACTCAACTAACTCAACTTAAACTAGTAAATGATAAAACTGTAATTGCAAAGTAAATAATGAAAAAGTTCTGGTATTTATAACAATTTCCAGATTCAAACATAATGATAAATACAAGATAGATGATCCTCTAGCCTGATCATATTAAACATTATCCTATCTTGATCTATCTAACTCTAAAGATATTACATGTAGAGTTGTTCTTCATTTCTGACTGTCTTCCTTCCTTATTTCTCCATCTTCTGGATCATCAATTTCTGGCAGATTTTTGTGCAGTTCTGCATCAACTAGCAACTCTCTTCTTGATGAGAATCCTGTAGGGCGAACAAGAGGAATTCCAAGTGCCTTTCTCAGCTGACCTTTGAACTTCTCATAATCCTTAAAAAATTTGACTTCTGCATAGGATTTAATACGATCAGCAATTTCTAACTTCTCTTTAGTAGAAAATCCTTGATTTCTCAGAACATGTTCAATATAGACCAGCTGCTTGGCAGAGTGTGTAAACAATTCCTCATTCTCAAGATTGATTGTATGAAGCACCTCACCTTTAAGGAATTTCAATTGTCTAGGCAATTCAACTATTTCAGGACCAGCTCTTTCAGCAAACTCTTTGAATTTCTCATGAAGTAGTACACCCAACTCAGAAGAAGTTCTTACCTTTGGCCTAAGAACCCAGATTTCTGTCAATGATTTGTCATAGAAGAACTGAATTGAAACTCTTTGTGTTCCAAACTCATGACAATCAACAAATATTAAAAGCTCATCTGTTTTTGTTTCACCTGCAGTTGTTATTCTCACAACTTCTGTTCTTAGAGCTCTCATATACATATCGTGAGTTGGATTAAGCTCTTTGAGTCTTTCAAAGATAGAAAGAAGTCGTCTATCATCATTATCAAGAGATTGATGTGAGTCTATCATTCGTTGAGCACGATCCCATTTCTCACCACTCTTAAACTTGACGTATAACTTTCTCTCTTGAGTTTTAAGTACATGTTCTCGTTGCCTTGCTTCTGCTTCCTCTTTTTGAAGTCTTTCTTTGTGTGCAAGCATATCTAGTGTTCTCTGAAGCTTTTCATCTCGCAATTTGAGATTTGCTTCTTGTCTTTCAACTTCTAATTCAGCTTCAAAATCCAGTTTTGCTTGCTCAGCTTCATATTCATGGTCAACTGGCACTTCATCTTCCCAGCTGCTAAAGTCTGGTTCTGGTATTTTTTCACCCTCATCAGAGAACTTTAGATCAGCAAAAACATCAAAGTTGTCTGGTTCACCTGAGTAGTAATACCCTTCAGTGTCTTCTGCACTCTTCTGAGAATCTGCTATCTTCTTCCCCTTATCTCTTCCTTGTTCAGTAGCTCCCTCTCTTGGCTTCTCCCCCTTAGTTGAGGAATCCTCTACCGAAGTGTGAAATGCACCATCTCCAGGGTCACGCTCATCACCATCTCCACCTGTTTCTACAAAGAATTCCCTTTCTTCTGCTGTGGGTGTGTGAGTTCTGCTGATCATGTTGAACAAATATTTGATCCCCTTACCTTGTTGTGCATTCTGCCTTTCAATCACATCAAGACGGCGTTCAGTAGACAACTGACTCTTGATTAATGCTGTTTGAAGATTTTCAACTTTGTCGGAGATTACAGAAATAAGTTTATCTTGAGTCACAGTAACCTCTCCAGCATCATCAAGTGCCCGTTCAAAAGATAATTCGAGAGTGTTGAACTTGTTTGTGTAAGTTGTCTTCATCTTGGTGATGTCATTCTTTATCACAGCAAGCTGATTTTTGACAGAGGTAGATGAAGAAGACCGTTCATCCACTTGTGCTCGAAGTAATTTTGCTTCAGCTTTACTGGCCTCAAGTTCCTTTTCTAGAGCTTTAATCTTTTCTTCCAATGAACGAGTGTATGTGTCAGTGTGTGCACTCACCTGAATATCACTCTGAGTTTCACTCATCTGACGTGCATGTGTTTCACTCAGTTTAGTGGTGTTCCTCACATCACTCCTCACTAATTCCTTAGCTGCTCCAGAAAGTGTACCTGCAGATAAGATCACCCTAGCCTCCTCTTGGAAGGTCAGTGGTGGTGCAATGGGAGTTCGCAAATCCCTTTCCTCAGTCATTTCTGTCATTTCATTTGGAATTGATGTCTGAATTTCTTCAGTGACAGAAAGATTGAGTTGCCTTCCACTTTCTCCAGTTGAAACTGCGAGTGGAAAATCCCTTGAGGGAGCCAGGAATGTTCCTCCTGGGAGGGGAGATGATGACTCTATTATTTGTGGCTGAGAGTCAAGATTTCCCTCATTAACCTGTGAAGGCTCTTCTACCGTGACTATGGTAGGCACTGTTTCAGTAACAACCCTATTGTGCTCTCCTTGCTCATTGTCCCTAGCCATATTAGATTCTACAGTTATGTTTTCCCCCATTGTGAGTAATAGGGGTGTGCTTGACTCTGTACAAGGTGCCATGGCTGACTGGCGAATTTCAATGGACTCATCCTGTTGAGAGAATGGTTCCAGTAACTGTTCATGTGCCATTTCAATGTCCGTATCCTTTTGGGAGGATATGGATGGGCTGACAGTTGCCTCAATTAGAAAGTTTCTTCGCTTCTTTAGTGGAGGCAGAGCTGTGGGATCACTCATATCACTACTTCTTACTTTACGTCTTTGCACTGTTAATTTACTTCTGGCTTTGGGTTTAGAGATTTTAGATGACACTGTGTTTGGCTCTAAGACCTGGGATAGAAGTTGTGGTTCTACAACCTCTTGGTCTAACCTATCAGCCACTTGGGCTCCAGAAGTAGTTTCAGGGAAAGATAATACCTGTGTAGTAGCAGATGCAGAAATCCCAGCAATAGTGAGTTGAGCTACTTGAAGTTGATGTTCAGGTACAGGAGCAATTGCTGCTTCTTGTTCTGGTTGCTCAGGAACATACTCAGGTTGCTGTTGTGGTGGTTGTTCTTGTATGATTGGCAGTTCTATGAAGTTGGACATATACTGAGTAATGACCACTGGAACATTTGTATACTTCTTCATTGTTGCTAACCTTGTGAAAATTTTTTTATGTGTTTTTCCTGAAGCTTCAGTACGAGAGTTAGCAAACAATCTTTGATGAACATCAGAAACAACATGATTAAATATGAGAGTTAAAAACCTTGGATAGTAACAATCAACTTTACTACCCAAATCATGATCGTTCTTGGCAGTTGTGAGACGATTTACTATGGCATCAAAAATTAATTTACCAAAATTAACCCTTTGATTATTAGCAACTGCATAACCAATTCTCTGAAGCAAAGTAGAAATATTGTGAAAATTATTCTTTTTAGTGTTAGCAAACACCTTAGCAATTGTGTCAAAGAAATAATCCCACTCAGCCATAAAGTTACTTTTAGATAACTTAGAAAGATCAACTTCTCCTTGATAATGGATGTCATTGAAAAATTGTGTCAGTACTGCTTCAGATGGAAGATCAACAAAGTCATTTGTTGGAAGTCGTAGAACGGTGTTAACAGTTGAGTCATTCACAACATAAGGTGTGTCTCCCACAGTAAAAGTAAAAGATGTTGAGTCCGAGGAGAGAACAAATGTAGAACACATTGCCGACAGTGAATCAACTTTTAAAGGAGCATCGAGAATCAAGGCATGACGAATAAGAGAATGCTCATTTAAAAATCGAATCCACGGTTTAACCCTCTCGAGAGTACAATTATCGGGATTAAAATGACCAACAAAATTATGATTTATTATCACCATATTACCAGCCATTTTAATTAAATTTAAACACCTTGAAAATTTCAGATTTTAACAAATTAATGAATTAAACTGAATTATTTCGAATTAATAATTAATTAAAAATTCGAAAAATTTCAAAGTTCTTTAAAAAATTCTGAAGAATTCACACAATGATCTAGATACACACATAAACACTCAGATAATTTTAGTTTTCGAAAAATCAACACCAAAATCCTTGAATTTCAGATCGTATTTTCGATTTTAGGAATACAAAACTACCAAGAACTCGACCAAATCGTGAAATCAAACCACCAAAACAAAGATAATCGAATAGAGAATCGTTGGACGTCCTTCGTTTTCAGAGATGATAAGAATTAAGCGATTAATCGAGAAAAAAAAATTGCATGGGTTCAACAGTTCGACAGTGTATGTATTTGTGTGTATCGACTGTACTCTGTGACTTAACACGAGAGTTTAGACTAACAAGAAGACTAACGATAGTCTCAAGACAATTCTGTATATATATACTAACGGTAGTCTAAAATAGAATTAAAAGGAGAATTAGACTATAGACTAATAGACTAATAGACTATACTAATTAAACTATTTAGACTAACAATACCGATAGTCTAAAATAAATAAAAGAAAATTAACTACAACAGACTATTGTTGTATAGTCTGAAGGATAGTCTATTAGAGCTAATTAAACAACTACAGACTATTAATTTACAATACAGACTATTAATTAAAGACAAAATAGACTAAGAGACAATTAGAGACTAACTATGTAGACTATAGACTATAAGTATAGACTATTAATTTACAATAATAATAACAACACCACACAAATATTAGGTCCTATATAGACTATTAGAAGATTTTCGAGTTAGGGACTAACTCGAACTCTAACTCGAAATTCGACTTAGATTTTCGAGTTAGTGACCAACTCGAACTCTAACTCGAACTCTAACTCGAAACTCATCATCTCGAAGTGCAACTCGAAACTGCCTATCTCGAAGTTCTACTATCTCGAAGTTCGACTTAGGATTCGAGTTACCAGTGCTTAGATTCTTCAAAATTTTCGAGATAACTATCTTGAACTTTATCTCGAAGTTCAAGATGAGGACCAATATAACTATTCTAACAATCAATATTAACAGAATATGTACCAGATTATTTACATGAAAACAAACATTAATAATAGAAAGACAAACACTACAAAATATTAAGTATTAATAATTTACATAATTATTCATGGTAAATTAATAAATCTATATATTTTCTAATAAAATAACTTTCTAATAGAAAATTATTTAAAAAGAAAATATGATTTATTTAACCATCATAAATATAATTTTTCAAGAAAAATAAGTTTCTCATAAATTACAACTTGTAAAATTTGAGAAAAATATTTTTAAGGAAAAAGAATTATTTTAACATTGAAAAGAAGTAAGTAGGGATATATTAAAATGATAATAGCAATGATTTGAACATTCACAAGTAACAAGGTAAGTTGATAAAATAATTATACAAGTGATTTTAATCAACAAATATTAACAAGTTAATCACTTGCAAATTATTCAAGATCAAACCTCAGATATTAACTAGTTTAATTACTAGGACTATTTAACATACCCAATTCACCAACGATTCTGGTGAATGTGGATTCGTCAAGAGACTTAGTAAAAATATCTGCTGTTTGTTCTTCCGTGGGTACAAAATGTAACTCCACGGTACCATTCATGACATGCTCTCGGATAAAATGATACCTGATATCAATGTGCTTGGTCCTCGTATGCTGCACAGGATTGTTGGAGATTGCTATGGCACTTGTATTGTCACACAGAATTGGAATATTGTCAAGTACAAAGCCATAGTCACGTAGCTGATTCCTAATCCACAAGATTTGAGCACAACAGCTTCCAGCAGCTATATATTCTGCTTCAGCTGTTGAATTGGAAACTGTTTGTTGTTTCTTGCTGTACCAGGAGACCAGCCTACCACCTAGGAATTGACAACTCCCAGAGGTGCTTTTTCTATCTACAACACTACCTGCATAATCTGAATCTGTATATCCAACAAGGTTAAAACCAGATTCTTTAGGGTACCAAATACCTAAGTTAGGTGTACCCTTAAGATATCTCAAGATTCGTTTAACAGCAATGAGATGCACATCTCTAGGATCCGCTTGGAACCTTGCACACAAGCATGTAGCATACATAATATCAGGTCTACTTGCAGTAAGGTAAAGTAATGAACCTATCATACCTCTGTAGCTTGTGATATCTACCTTAGCAGAATTTTCACAAGCTCCAAATTTCACAGCTGTTGATGATGGTGTTCTTGCTGAAGATGAGTCCTCCATTTGATATTTCTTGAGGAGCTCTCTGATATACTTGGATTGACAAATAAAAATTCCATCTATCCTTTGACTTACTTGTAATCCAAGAAAGAACTTCAGCTCACCCATCAGGCTCATCTCAAATTTACCCTGCATTAACTTAGCAAATTTCTTGCACAGAAGATCATTAGTAGACCCAAATATTATATCGTCCACATAGACTTGGACTAATATAGTATCATTCTTATGTTTCTTAGTAAAGAGAGTTTTGTCTATGACACCTCTAACAAATCCATTTTCAAGTAAAAATTCAGAAAGAGTGTCATACCATTTCCTTGGAGCTTGCTTAAGACCATAAATTGCCTTGAAGAGAAAGTAGACAAAATCCAAGAATTCTGGATCTTCAAAGCCAGGGGGTTGTTCTACATATACCTCTTCATCCAGCTTGCCATTCAGGAAGGCACTCTTGACATCCATTTGATAAACTTTGAAGTTTGAATGTGCTGCGAATGCCAAGAATATCCTTATAGCCTCAAGTCTAGCCACTGGTGCATAGGTTTCATCATAATCTATTCCTTCAGCTTGGGAATAACCTTTAGCAACCAGTCTTGCTTTGTTTCTAGTTACAATGCCATCTTCATCAAGTTTGTTTCTGAATACCCACCTGGTATCAACTACTTTCCTGTCTTTAGGTCTGGGTACCAGCTTCCATACTTCTTGTTGTTTGAATTGATTGAGTTCATCTTGCATAGCAATCACCCAATCAGGATCAGAGAGAGCTTCTTCTGTTTTCTTAGGTTCTATTGCAGACAGAAACCCAGAATAATTGCATTGATTTTGATAGCTCCTTCTAGTTTTTACACCAACATCTGGATCACCAACGATCAACTCAAAAGGATGAGCTCTATTCCACACAGTCTGTCTGGGAAGATTTGACCTTGATGATTCTCCTTGATCTTCATTATGATGTTGAGTATGACCAGTTGATCCTTCATCACCTCCCCCTGAGTTGTTGCCAGTTTGACTAGATGAATGTTCAGGAGTGTCAGTGGTATCTCCAGTCTGATCATTGTTTCCACCACCACCACCCTGATCATTATCATCATTATTACTGTTATCATTAGCAGCAACATCAGGTTGGTTGTCACCATCTGAATCGGAGTCTGTCATATCATCGAAAGATAACTTTTCAGATGAATCCTCCGTTTGGATACTAGGAAGTTTAGTGTCATCAAATGATACATTGACACTTTCAAGCATTGTCTGATGATCAATCACATACACCTTGTAAGCTCTTCTTGAATAACCAATGAAAATTGCTTCATGTGCTTTGGCCTCAAATTTACCACCACGATCATCTCCATCTTTAAGCACAAAGCATTTTGCTCCAAATACATGAAAGTACTTGAGTGTTGGTCTCTTTTCATACATAATTTCATAGGGTGTCTTCATCAAGTCTTTGTTGATTAAAGTTCGATTCTGGGTGTAACATGCAGTGTTAACAGCTTCAGCCCAAAAGTACAAAGGAAGCTTTGCTTCACTTAACATAGTACGTGCAGCTTCAATCAAGGTTCTATTCTTTCTTTCTACTACCCCATTTTGCTGAGGAGTTCTTGGGGCTGAGTACTGCCTAGTTATTCCCTTTTCAGTACAAAAATCATTTAGAACTGCATTCTTAAATTCGGTTCCATTGTCTGACCTTATTGCTCTAACTGGTTTCTTGTACTCCATTTCAATCAACTTGATGTGATCAATCACTAGCTGTGGAGTTTCATCTTTGGAATTCAGAAATAAAACCCATGTGTACTTTGAGTAGTCATCAACAATCACGAGAGCATATCTTTTCTTTGACATAGACATCACATTAACTGGACCGAACAGATCCATGTGCAACAGTTGTAGAGGTTCAGTTATTGATGATATGTCAGTGCTCCTGTGAGTTGCTGTTTTCAATTTGCCTTTTTGACAGGCATCACAGAGTCCTTCTTGAGTGAATTCCATTGAAGGTAAACCTCTCACCAGTTCTCTTTTAACTAGAGAATTCATTGTCTTGAAATTAAGGTGGGAGAGTTTCTTGTGCCATAGCCAACTTTCATCTGTAGATGCTTTAGAATAAAAGCAGTTGATTTCTTCAGTGCTTCCAGTGTTCATATTGGCCACGTACAGATTTCCTTTTCTGACTCCTGTAAGAGATGGTTGTTCATGTCTCTTGTGTGAGATTAGACAATTCTTCTTGTTGAAGTAAGCCTCGAATCCCTTGTCACAGAATTGACTGACACTTAACAAATTGTGCTCAAGTCCTTTCACAAAAGACACTTCATCAATGATAACATTTCCAGCTTCCAATCTGCCATATCCATCAGTTGTACCAATGCTGTTATCTCCAAAGGTAACCACTGGGCCGGCTTTCTCAACCACATTTGTCAGCAGGGTTCTATCTCCAGTCATATGCCTTGAACATCCACTGTCCAAGATCCAGGTCACTCGATCAACCTGTTTCACACCCTGCAATGACAAATAGATTAAACCTTCTTCGGAACCCAAACCTGATTGGGTCCAGAGTACTTAAAGAATTGGCCTTTATCAGGCAAAACAACATTTTTAACATTGACACCATCTTCACCACTAACCAACATACATTTAACCCTATAAACAGATTTGATAATCTTCTGTTTTATCTTGGGTATCCATGTTTCTTTAACAGCAATGACATTTGTTTCACTGACTGGACATTTGACCTTGTAAACAGCCTTACCAAAAGTCTGTTTAGGCTTTGATACAAATGTCTCTCTCCTATCTTGAGGAGGACTAGCAGTCTTTGATCTAACATTTTTATTCTTATTCATGTGTTGTCGAGGAGCAGTCTTACTAGCACATGCTTGATTACCATTAAAGTAAGCAGACATTACATTGAAAGCACAAGACATACAATTGACAACACCACATGCTTTATGATAAACATCAATGATAGGCATGGTATGCATGTTAGACATGTTATTGTTCTTTTTCAGCTTATCACCACTTAACCCAGTTTTAGATGAACTCGTTGGATAAACAACCTTAACTGGTTTCTTAACAGATTTAACATTATCAAGGACTATGCCATTTGCACTGTCCTCATTACGCATCTCTTCTTGAATAATGATAGAAGTGAAGTTTGGAGGTTCTGCAATCGACTTCTTAAAGAGCGGATCTTCAACTTTCTTAAGCACATGTGGTATACCCCTCTCTTTAGCACTAACAAGGTTAGGGGTATTTATGCCTAACAAACCAACAGCTTCGTTATAACCAAACCCTATTCCTACAGTTCGTTCTATAGCTTGTTTATTGAAATGCTCTTTAGAAAGTTTAACAGAATTAAAGCAAGCACTAACCTTGGTTTCAAGTTCAGCAATTTTAGAAAGTTGTTTAGTCACTACTTCTAGAATGGATTTCTCTCTTCTATTAAGTCGTGCTATTTCCTCTTTTTGTTGATCTTGATTAACATGCACCTTTTTCAGTTCTAACACTTCATTTTCAAGTTCAGTGTTTAACAGATTTAATCTAGCAATGTGTTTTTGTGCATTAGCCAAGGAACCACCTAACTGACGAACCAACTCAGAGTCAGTAAGTTTTACCTGTGGTTTAGGATCAGTGAGCATGTCACCATTTGCCATTAGTGCAAGATTTCCAAATTCTTCATCTTCACTATCTGTGTCATCCCAGCTTTTACCAGCAGCCACATAGGCTTTTCCAGGTTTCTTCTTTTCAGGAACATAATCTCTCTTCTGGGCTTGTTTAGGTTTCTGACACTCAGTGGCAAAGTGTCCAAGTTCATTGCAATTATAACAACGAATTTTGCTTCTATCAACAGTTCCAGTTTTGTAGCCACCTCTGCTACTGGAGGATGAGGAACCTCCTCTCTGGAATCTGTTGTTAGACTTGAACTTGAACTTAGGATTTCTCCTGAATCTAAAGTTGCCAAACTGTCTAACCATGAGTGCCATGGATTCATCCTCCAACTGATCCAATTCTTCTAATGAGTAAAACTCACTTCCATCCTGAGTAGCTGGTGTCTGACCATGTTCCACTTCAGTCTGCTCCTTGTCTGAGCTGTAAGGTCGAACAACCTTAGCTTCCACTTCCTTAGGAGCCTCAACCACTAATGCTGTAGATGAACTTGCAACTCTACCTTTACCATGAATCTCTTTCTGTTGGACTTGTTCCAACTCATAGGTTTTTAAAACACCGAAGAGTTTTTCAAGACTAACTTTATTCAAGTCACGAGATTCTCTTATGGCTGTTATCCTGTGTTCCAGGTGAGTTGGCATAGTCAGTAAGAACTTCAGATTAATCTCCTTCTGTGTATAGTTCTTGCCATGGATTTGCAAGTTGTTGATTATTTTATTATACCTTTCAAACACTTCTTGAATGCCTTCATTAGGGCCAGCTCTGAAGTGTTCATACTCAGAGGTTAAGATTTGAAGTCTGTTCTCCCTGACTTCATCAGTTCCTTCATTAATGGTTTCAATAGTTTCCCACATGTGTTTGGCAGTTTTACAATTCATCACATGGCTGTACATCACAGCATCCAGGGAATCTATTAGAATGAGTCTGAGGTTTCTATCAAGCCCTGCATCCTCCTTTTCATCAGGTGTATAGGTAGCAGGGTCCTTTTCATAAGACTTAGCAGGAATCACAATTTTTCCCTCTGCTTCAACTTCATCTTCATAGACCATAGGAGTTTTAGGTCCGGTTTTCAAAACAACCAAATATTTAACATTTGTACATTCCAGAAACAACTCCATCTTATTCTTCCACATGTCATAATTATCTTTGTCAAATATAGGTATCTTAACAATGGCTTTAGAAGTCATGATGAATTTTTAAGAGAGTTAAAAATTCGAGCTTGATTTTTAATTGAATAAGAATAGGATCTTGATTTGTATATCAATCAAACGGCTCGGATACCAATTGTTAGGTCCGTTAAGATTGTAGAAGGGGGGGTTGAATACAATCCTTATCTTTTTATCGAAATTTGTCCGTTAAATAAAATTTAGTTTAGACAAATTTGTGCGGAATTAATTGAAACAAAATTCAAGTTAAATATAACGATATATTAAACTTGATGGTTGTTACAAAATCAGTACAGAGTATTATCACGTTAATAAAAACTAATTAGAAAATTCGACATGAACTTTTCTAATTTAGTTAATAAAAATCGAGATAAGAACTAGGAAACTTAATTCGCTAGTAATACAAGAGTCACAAATAATTAAGTTCTATTGGATCAAATATTACAAATGAGTTGAACTTAATTTTCTGTGAATTAAATGAGATGGTCAGTAGCTCTTAAAGATGAGAGAGATGTTATATTTTTGCTCCTGTCTTTTTTTAGCTTGTCTCGTGTGTCTGTGAATGTATTGCTTCTGTCTCTTTTGTAGTTTTTTTTCTTCAAAATATCTTCTGTCTATTTTGTTCACAACAACAGACTATCCACAGACTGTCAACAATGCTTGCAGACTATCCAGGGGACACACAGACTACCGGTGTGACTATCTGTCTTGCTTCAGACTACCGGTGTGACTTTCCTTCTTCATCAGACTACCGGTGTGACTATCCACACTCTACAGACAACCGGTATGACTATCAATTCTTTACAGACTACCGGTGTGACTATTCTTCTTGGCAGACTACCGAATTCTTTAGCAGACTATCACTTAGACTATCTCAAATAGTCTTTTAACAATAAAACCATAGTCTTAAAACACTTCTGATAGTCTTTCAGCAATCTATATTAATTCTAAATTAATTAATTCAATAATTAACTTAATAAATAAATTAATTCTTGAAGAATTAATTTATTAATTAAGTTAACTAAATACTTTAAATTAATTAATAGAGAATTAACATAATTCATTTGATAGTCTAATCTTCACTTTTAAACCACTGAAATAAATAAAGAACCTCCACTGAATATTTGTTGACGCTCAATGCACGGTCTGGTTCATGAACGACTAACTTCAACTTCTGTTCTTCATTTTGACTTTAAGTTGTGGTCAATTTCTTCTGACACCTTTCTTCAAATATTCTGTACTGATACTGTCAATTGTCACTTTTAGAAATCTCTGTCCTTCTGAATTAAATCCATGACTTTGAATACCACACTGAGGCTTGATCAGTAGACTGAACTTCTTCCAGTGTAAAATATCAAAACTATAGATTGACTTGTAGATTTGTTCCTTCTGATAGATAGCATCTTCTGAGATTCCTGTGACAGTTAATGTAATTTACTTATTACAATCTACTCTAAGTTGAGTTGGATCCTCGAACTACAAATAGGCTGAGTCATATGCCTTTCAATTGATGGCTATGGGAGAGCACGGTTCGGTTCGGGACGGTTTTGTCCCGAAACCGAAACCGCATGTCTTCGGTTTTAAAAATTGAAAATCACAACCGCAACCGAACCATCGATTTCGGTTTCGATTTTAAAAAGCTCGGTTCGGTTTTTAACGATTCGGTTTCGGTTATAAAATCGAACGAAAAAATCATAAATATATTACAAGACCTTTAATTTATAAATTATAACGTCTCAATTTTGGCATCTTGTAATGGCGAACAAAGTTCACATTCTATTCTTTCTTTTGCTTACTTGTCCTCAAGCTGAATCGATTGTTCAAGCAACAGTTGCTAAACATGTAAAACCTGATTCAACTGTTGCTCCCGGATTACTTAGAAATTAGAATGATTTTCCATGATTGTTTTGCAAGGCTGCGATGCTTCGATTCTTTTAGACTGGCCTTCAACTGAAAAAGAGAAGGATTCAGATTCTATGTGCATGTTTATTTGTTTGTACATTGTCATTTATTATGCATTAGATAAGAGATTTCAGAAATAATTAATAACCGTTTCGTATATGATTTGTTTGTTCGTGCAGGTTCGTGCATTACACATTGTTTAGAAATTTAATTATAATTCAAGATATAGTATATTTATTAATTTTAAGAATACATATAAATTTATATAAATTATATATTTATTTATTTTAATAATCGGTTCGGTTCGGTTTTAACCTATAACCGGAACCGGAACCGAAAATCTAGGTTTTTAAAAATCAAAAACCGCAACCGTCGGTTCGGTTTCGGTTTTTTCGATTCGGTTTTAACCGGTTTTGGTTCGGTTTCGGTTTTAATTCGGTTTTTTGCTCACCCCTATTGATGGCAAGTTGTTGAGACTTGAGAAGGGAGATGAGGATGAGCAATAAAAACAACACAAACACCTTGTTTGGAATAAAAAGTAAAATGGGGTCATAATTTATACTAAATTTTAAAAAAGTGTCCGAACTTCCAAATTTTCATTTTAGTGGTTATCGATCTTTTTTTTATATATTTTTTTGAAAATTAAAAATAATTTTGGCCACTATTTTAGAAATCAAGAATAATTTTGGCCACTTATTTTAAAAAATAAAAAACAAAATATGGTTATCAAAATGAAAATCTGAAAATTCGGATCTTTTTTGCAGTTTACGTAGTCTCTCAACAATCAAATACATGAATGATAAACACTAAATTGCGTAGATGTTTAACTATTACTTAAATATTAAAAAAATTAGACTTATTTATCGACCAGTACTCTTTTGCACAAAAACGAAAAAAGCAAGCAATTGCTTTCAAGAAGTTCCTTTAAAGCTAAAAATCTTCGGGTGATTCATATTCACTTAAGTTTACTTTCCACCTCCAGCTAACTTCCACTTGGATTACAGCTTTGCTGTAGAATATGTCATATCTAGAATTTGTTACCTCTCTAGCATCAAAAGTGAGAGTGTCGAACATATTTTCATTGTCATCAACACACAGGCCAAACTGTAATATGAGCTGAGATCCCAATGGCAGAGCTACAAAAGGTCTGGACAATTGAAGAATCAGCTCTTTTTCAGGTTCCACTCTTACTTTCTCATCAGCCTCGTCCTTGAAGAAGAGGATACTTGAATATGCAGCCTCTGTAATTGCACTTGTCCTAGCAGTTATCATTCCATAAAGATCGAAGGCAGAATTGACATTGGTGAACTTAACCTTTACATGGGCTTCCACTGCATTATCAAATATTGCATACAGAACCATGAAACATCTTCTACCATCGTCTCCTAAAATAAACTTACGTGAAGGAACACCATGTATCTCGGGATTCTTATACATGGGATTCTCAGGAACACTCAAATATTCATGTATGATACCAAAAAGATAAAGAGAAAGCCCAAAACCGGATTTAGCATTAATAGATGCTTTAGTAGGACCACTCAGCATAATGAAATCCCCAGATTTAATTAATGGCATACTACCCACGTCTAATTGTTTGTCAGCTTCTCTGTAATCTTCAGCAGTTATATAATCGACCATTGTCTTCCACATGTTGCTTGTGTCTAGGTCCTTATCCTTAAAAAGGCATTGATAACGATTTTCTTCGTCGTTACATGCAATTAAACCTCTCAACTTATCATCAGGGCCATAATATTGTTAAAGTTACAACACCAACAATGTGTGAGCTGTCGTGTGTAAACAATAATGTGTGAAGTGTGAGCTGAGTTGTTTCTATGAGTAGTGTGCATGTGTTAAAGCTACAACACCAACAATAATGTGTGATGTGTGAGCTGTTGTGTGAGTTGTTTTCCATGACCTTGTTCATGTGTGCTGGTGTGTTCTTTGTAGGTCTATTTAAAGACCTTGTGTTTATGAATTTGATATTGCAACTGAAGCATTTTACTTTATTCAGTAATGTTATCAGTTTGTATCAGTTTGCAGTTTGTATCAGTTTGTAGTTCATAAATCATCTCTTATATTCAACAATTTGGTATCAGAGCCTATACACTTATAACCACAGTATATCTTGTGTGAATTGTGTTATCAACACAATGTCTGACCTGCAATTTGTCAATGGCATGAAGAAACTCAACAACACCAATTACAAAATATGGTCGACTTGTATAATGTCATACATGCAAGGACAAGATCTGTGGGAGATAGTTGATGGCAGTGAAACCAGCAAACCAGCAGTGGAGGACACAAATGGCTCTCTTCGAAAGTGGAAGATCAAAGCAGGAAAAGCTTTATTTGTTCTTAAAACAACAGTTGATGAGGATATCTTAGAGCACATTCGAGATAACTCAACACCCAACGAGGCTTGGGACACACTCACTAAGCTATTTTCAAAGAAGAATGTTTCAAAACTTCAACTCCTGGAAAGTGAATTACTCTCTATAGCACAACACGACATGACAATAGCACAATATTTTCACAAGGTGAAGGTGCTATGTCGTGAGATTTCAGAGCTAGATACAGAAGCTCCAATAAAAGAAACAAGGATGAAACGTATCATCATCCATGGTCTGAGACCTGAATACAGAAACTTTGTTGCTGCAGTACAAGGTTGGGAGAAACAACCATCCCTTGTTGAGTTTGAGAATTTGCTAGCTGACCAGGAAGCACTAGCTAAGCAAATGGGAGGAGTCTCACTGAAGAAAGAAGAAGAGGCACTCTACGTCAACAAAGTTAGACGACCCTCAAATCAACAATTTACTAGCAAATCAAGTGAAGGAAGAAGAAAAGAATATCAAAATGAAGGAAGCACTCATGGTGAGGAAGCTTCGTTAAATCAAAGTCGTGACAGAAAATTTCTAGGACAATGTTTCAACTGCAATAAAAGGGGGCACATGGCAAGAGACTGTTGGCTAAAAAGGAAGAATGCAGAAAGCAATCTAGTCACCTCAAAAGATGAAGAAGAATGGGATGCTGAAGCATTAGTTGCTATGGTCGGAGAAGAGTTTGCATTTACAGTAACAACCAATCAAATTGACTTTGAAAATGAGTGGATTGTTGATTCGGGCTGCTCTAATCATATGACTGGCAATGCGAAAAAATTGCAGACTTTGACAGAATATAAAGGAAGCCGTGTCGTGGTAACAGCAGACAATTCTAAACTACCAATAGCACATATTGGTGATCTCGTTGTAACTCCTCAACTTGATGATGTAGAGGTACCACTCCAAAATGTTTATCATGTTCCAGGTATGACTAAAAACCTGCTATCAGTATCTCAGTTGACATCCTCTGGCCATTATGTTTTGTTTGGCCCTCAAGATGTAAAAGTGTATCGAGATATTGAAGTCAAGGAAGAACCAATACTGAAAGGACGAAAACAAGAATCAATCTATGTGATGTCTGCAGAATCTGCATTTATAGACAAGACAAGAAAAAATGAAACTGCAGACTTATGGCATGCAAGGTTGAGTCACGTCAGCTATTCTAAGCTAGATGTGATGATGAGAAAATCAATGGTGAAAGGATTACCCCAACTCAAAGTAAGAACTGACATTGTATGTGCAGGTTGTCAATTTGGAAAGGCACATCAACTACCCTATGAAGAATCCAAGTATCGAGCAAAGAAGCCATTAGAGTTAGTACATTCTGATGTGTTTGGACCAGTTAAGCAAGCCTCAATTGGGGGGATGAAGTATATGGTCACCTTCATTGATGATTTCTCAAGGTACTTATGGGTTTTCTTTATGAAGGAAAAATCTGAAGTTCTGTCAAAATTCAAAACTTTTAAGGAAGATGCAGAGACAAAAATTGGGAGTAACATATGCTGTATACGTACTAACAATGGGGGTGAATACACCTCATTTGAGTTTTCAAAGTTTCTTACAGAATGCAGGATACGTCGACAATTCACATGCCCTAGCACACCACAACAAAACGGTGTTGCCGAGAGGAAAAATAGGCATCTAGCAGAAGTATGTCGGAGTATGCTTCATGCTAAGAATGTCCCTGGACGTTTTTGGGCAGAAGCAATGAAGACTGCAACATTTGTTATTAATGTGCTTCCTCAACAAAGGTTAGAATTTGTCTCACCCTATGAAAAGGCAATGGAAAAGAAGCCTGATGTTAGTTTTTTTCGAGTCTTTGGAAGTGTATGCTATGTCTTTGTACCAGATCCTTTACGTAGCAAACTGGAGAAAAAGGCTGTCAAATGCATTTTTGTAGGATATGGTGAACCAAGAAAGGGGTGGTGATGTTGTGATCCAACCACAGGAAAGTGTTACACTTCTCGGAATGTAGTATTTGATGAAGCTTCTTCATGGTGGCTCTCTGAACACAAAGATCAGCTGCACTCCAATAATTGTAAAGAGGTATTGGGATCAACTTTGGTCCAATTGGGTACTGAGGATATCGCAGATGGTGCAACAGTAGAGAATCAAAGCACTTGGCAGAATGATACAAGCTTGCAACAAGATAGAGAAGATGATGATAGTGAAGAAGACACACCACCTCCACTTAGAAGATCAACAAGAATCAGGAAATCAAATACTAAGTATGCTAACGTTGCCATAACTGAAGAACCAACAAGTTTTGAAGAGGCAATGGAAAAATCAGAATGGATATGTGCCATGGAGGATGAAATTGTTGCATTAGAACAAAACCAAACTTGGGAACTAGTATCAAAACCAAAAGATGTTAAACCTGTTTCATGCAAATGGGTTTATAAGATAAAACGTTTTGCAGATGGTACAATTGAAAGATGCAAGGCACGTCTGGTAGCTCGAGGATTCTCTCAACAATATGAACTGGATTATGATGATACGTTTAGTCCAGTAGCAAAGCTTACTACTGTACGAGTGTTGCTATCACTAGCAGCAACTAAGAACTGGAAACTCTGGCAGATGGACGTAAAGAATGCATTCTTGCATGGAGATCTAGATCATGATATCTACATGTGTCAGCCTAAAGGTTTTGAAAGTGTCAATCATCCTGAATATGTGTGTAAGTTGCGAAAGGCAATCTATGGATTAAAACAGTCACCTCGAGCATGGTATGGTAAGATTGCTGAATTTCTTACTTACAGTGGCTATTTAGCTACTTCATCAGATTCAAGGTTATTTGTTAAAACTACTGATGGTAAGATAGCTGTTGTTTTGGTCTATGTGGATGACCTGGTTCTAACTGGCGATGATGATGAAGAGATTCTCAGAACGAAAAGGAATTTATCAGTACGCTTTCAAATGAAGGAGCTTGGTCGACTGCACCACTTTCTTGGTTTAGAAATTAGCTACACTAAAGAAGGAATTTTTCTGCATCAGCACAAATATTCTTTAGATTTGTTAACAAGATTTGGAATGGCTAATTGCAAACCCACTTCAATACCAATCGACTTTAATACAAAGTTATGTTCACATGAAGGAGAATTCTTGAAGGATGCTACAATGTATCGACAGATGGTGGGTAGTTTAATTTATCTCACTTTAACAAGGCCTGATCTTTCTTATGCAGTTGGAGTGATAAGTAGATACATGCAACATCCAAAGAAGCCTCATTTAGAAGCAGCTCGGAGGATTCTGAGATATGTCAAGAGCACTTTGTTTCATGGGATTATGTACTGTTGATGAGTGGATTTCGTAATCAACTTATGTGAGGTTTACAGGTAGTTGTATAGGCTAGCGATCAACTGTTCTACGAAAGGTTTGGGTTGTGTTTGTGGGGGTTGAGCTGAGCTCGAGGGTATCTCCAATAATCTCAGGTGCCTTTAGAGAAAACTAGAGAACTTAATGCCTCGTACCCTGAGGTGCCTACGTACCCTTGTATTTATAGGGATCAAGCTCACGTAGTTCTAGTATGATTTCGTCTCTTACTGGAATAGCTGCATTCGGTCATCTAATTCGTGTTGGACTCAGGTTCCTTTAGAGCCTTTCACGAACTAGTTTGGCTAAGTGGAGTAGAACTCGAGTTCGTACCCTACTTATGTTTCTCTCATTGGTTAGAGTTATTCTAGGATCATCTGCGCCCTAGAATCATACTCAGATACCAATTCGTTTATCTGTTCTAGATGGCTTCTAGAACTTTCTGTTGGCAACTCGTAGGAACCTGGTGCTCAGGAACCTACATTTCAGGAGCCTGTTTCTCAGGGACCTCCTTATTTCGGGACATATCACTTAGGAACCTCCCTTTTGGTGTTAGTACCTGCACAAATAACAAACTAGTTAGACTGGATAACTTTTCATATGCTTTTATCATCTCTATGGCTGTTGTTATGCTAATTCGAACTCCTCGGCTGGGAGGAACCTGGTCTTCGAGTGTTCAGCTCAGCTTCCTGACCATTGGGGAACCTCCTGTTATTCGTACTTCTTTAGTCATTTCTTCTATTTGATCTTCCTGGCTCGTATTGGATCAATCTTCTAACTTGTATGGATCGGACCTTATTGATTAATGGGCCTAAATCTAGTCCATGGAGATTTTGGGCACAACAAGTACCCCCCGGTTCCTTGAAATCATGTAATGTGAAAGGAACCTATTTTAATTCTTCGATCAAAGGTTTAATGTTAACCCATCCTGGTAACTATATCTTGCTTCCGCATTGTATATCCAAGCCTATATGAGCTAACTCGGTATAGGAAACAGGACATAAAATATTTTCAGCTTGATATAATCTTGAGTAAGCTTCCTTTGTATTAAGGAACCTGTTACCTCGCTATTTTCTTCTTTCTTGCTCCAGCTCTCGGAATCTACTTTATGCTTGCATTCAACTTCTCAAGGAATCCAACTTGTCACTTAACTTCATGCCTCTTTAAATTTAATAAGTTAAAAGAGGATAATGGTTGGTTGTAGAAGGTAATTCAAAATTTGAATTAAACTTATCACTTACCAAAGCTGTAGTTAATGTGTGAGTTCCCAAGGTTTACACGCTTCTCACGCGTGTACCTCTTCGTTTTTACCGCTCCAGTAATGTGCTGCCACGTGTATAGAGCTGTCTTGATTATATAAACAAATGAATGACTTCATCTTCATTTTTACCTTTACCAAATATTTTCTAAAACCCTTGGAGAGAAAAATAGGAGAAGTCCGACGGTCATCTGCTTAATCCAAACCTTCTATCGCCGTTTTCTTCAATCCAAGGTATGATTCTGAATCCTTTCTTTCTGTTTTCTCATAATCTCGATTGCATTTTTAACTATCTGATTACTTCGATCTTGCATGCTGTCTTTTATCTGATAAGTGTTTGTATATGGTTTTTATATGTCACACACACAACCATCCATAATACCTTCTCTACTGGTAGTTCCATCACCGATTTGTGGTTCCATCACTATGATTCTACTGAAAGCTTTTGACTGTTTGTTTGTCTTCTATCTTAATTTGTTTCGTATTCATGTCATATTTCATACCTATCTCTGTGAGTGTACACCCTCCATATAACTCTTAAAAAGAAACTTACTTGACATAATCAAAGTAGTTCAATCGTCTTAAAACCACAGGTCTCCCTTTAAGAATTCCAAAGTCTGACCTTTTTTCGTCTGTTTCTTGCAGATGTCTTCTGATTCAACACATTCTGACCACCTCTCTTCCGTAAAACCTGTTTTTGTCGCATCTGTAGGTAATAGAACTAGGTCTAGGGTCTTGATTCCCAACACTGGTGATCCTCAAGATATTTTGATGAAACCTCCAAATGCTATTGATCCCTTAAAGCCTTTAAGCTTAATCGATTTAGGAGATGACTGGTCTGATAATGAAGAGGTATCAAAACCTGAATTTGAACCTGAGTCCTTCCTAGAACCCGACTTTCAAAGTGAGATATCTGTAGAAAGAGAACCATTCAAACAAGAGATTGTCCCTTTTTGTGAAAAATCTGATTCTATCATGACCTCAGTTAAACTGGAAAGACTATTCGAGGAATGTCACCGCCCTGTCTGTAAGATAACAGTCCCAGAACCTGGTGAGAGAGCTCACAGGTTTGATTTGAAAATCCCAAAACAAGGTATCCCCCATGCTGTCATATCTGCCGCTTTCCTGAGGGTAGGTGTTTCCATGCCTCTTCATCCTTTCTTACGAGAGGTTCTTGACTTTTATCAATTAGCACCAATGCAACTCACCCCTAATTCTTATCGGTTAGCCATCAGCACTTTTATACTATATTCCAGCAAGTTTACAGTTCCTTTGACAGCCCCTGAATTGGGCTATTTCTTCAGACTGAAAGACACTGGAAGAAATTCTGGTTGTTTTTACCTTTCGGCCTGGCCTTGTCACCAGGGTCAGTGCATAAAAAATGTTAAGCAAAACTTTGAACAATGGTCGGAACAGTTTCTTTATTGCTATGACTGCCCCTACGTTAGATACGAGTTTAATTGTCGTCCCAATATCCCTAAGCAAACCGTTCTTACGGGAGTCTGCTTGGAAAGAGCAACTAAGATTTTGAAACTATCAGCCTCCACTAGAGATTGTCTGGTCTTGATGACCCCTGATAACTTGATGACTTTAGGCTTTATTCCTTCAACTTCTGGTAGGAGTTTCTTTATATTTGTGCAATTTCATTTGCTCACTTCATATATATATCTCTAACCTTAACCTTCTAACTTATGCAGATATGGCTCCAAAAGTTCCTTCATTTATAAAGAGATCTAAAAACGTGGAAGAAATTTTCAAGGTTGAAGACAGTGTAAAGGAGGTTCCGCTTGATGCAACTCCAATTAACCAAGTTCCAACCCCTGTATCCGTCCAGACTCAACCATCAGGTTCTTCGAAACGCAAATTGGCTCAGACCACACTTGACTTATCAGGGAGCTCTCAGACTAGATCCATGAGGAAGAACAAAGCTGTGAAGACTGAACCTACCGCTGCTCAGAACCAGTTTAAGGACTTGATTGACACTCATGTTCCTGCTGAGACTATTACTGGCTGGTCGAAAATGGACTCTACTGAAGCTTTGGAAGCTATGAGGTTCTCTGCGGCCCAGAACGCCTTTTTTACTCTTAGATTCTGTGATGACTTTGCCTTGAAGATCCAATATGACCTCAGGTTACAAGGGGAAATCTCGAAGCTCAAAGAGGAGCTGGTTGCTAAAGAGGAGAGTGTGAATGTTGCCACTGCTGCGGTAAGGAGGGCTAAAGCTGTTGAAACCTCGTTGAAGAATAGCAAGGATGAACTTCAAGAACAGGTCAAGATCCTTAGGGACGAGAAACTGTCGATGTTGGAAAGAACCAATGAACTGGAAGCCCAAGTGGATGCCTTGAATGCTGCTGCTGAAGTTGTGAAGTCATCCATACTTATCAAGGAGAAGGCCAGATACGATGAAGGCTATGATGAAGGTATTAATGACTACATACGTTCCACATGGGAGAAGATGCCCAATATAGACTGGTCCCTCCTGGGTGAAGACGTGGTAGGGATGATCAAAGATTTTGAAGAGAAAGCTGCTGCTGCAACCTCTGTACCTCCCGTGAAAACGGTTGAGAGGTCTCCAGGTGCCAACCTTGAGACTGCAGAGGTTCCTGCTCCTGACGTTGTTCAGCCTATCCTTCCAACTCCTCCTGTTGCTGCTAAGGGTTCCAATGAAGTTCCTCCTTCGTAATTTCAACAAGATTCTTAAAAACTTTTTATAACTTTCAATGAGGTCGCGGGCTCCTCGTAACGCCTCGCAACATGTAACTTTAAATTTGATTTCCATGGCCTTCGTGCCATTAACTCTTATGTTGGTTTTCTGGGTCTCTGTACCCATAACTCTCTTTATGATATTTGCTTTTGCTGCATACTTTTCTTCTAAACCTTATGAAATACTATGCTGTTATGCCTTAGAGAATAATTCAGCTTCCTTATTCATATGGTCAAGCTTACGTGGGCTAACCCATTGTAAGAAACAGAACACATGCATATTTCCACTTGCTTATTCTCAAAACAAATGCAACAAATTACAGCTGAATTGTAAAACCTGGAACCTTTGTGCTTATAGTTTGTACCGATAATCTAAACCGTAGCCTTCTTTAATAACTTCTTCTTCATCAATACCAGGTTCCTCGAGTATTAATCCTGCAAAATAAACATAAAACAAAAAACAGTTAACGTTAGTAAAAGCTTTCTCTTGTTTAATTCGGGTCATCTCTTGGAAAGGTTGCCTGCTTGGCTTCCAATCCTAATCTCTAGGTCCCAACATGCCTCGAGGCCTGTTGGTTCCTTTTTTCTCCTGGAGAGGTAACCTGCTGGGTTCCCAATCCTACTCTCTAGGTCCCAACATGCCTCGAGGCATGTTGGTTCCTTTTTATGCCTCGGGGCGATTCTAGGAACCTGTGTGCCGTTCTAGGAGTCCACACAGATTCCTCTTCTCCATGTGTCAGGCTAGACATCTTATGAAGGTAAATGCTAAGGATTTTATCCCTTCTTCCCATGTGCCAAAGGCGGTTCCACATGAGGGAGAGCTTATTAGGCCTCTCTTTAAGGTGCCTTTTGTCAGGACTTTAGATGCCTTTTGTCAGGACTTTAATTCACGTGCTCAAGGAACTTGAGGCTTTTGGCAACAATGTCGTGCTCAGTCAACTGAGGCTTTTCAATCTCATTTGCTCAGGAAGCTACCTGAAGCTTTTCTCGTGCCCAGGAAGCTACCTGGGACTTTTTCTCGATGCCCAGGAAGCTACCTGGGGCTTTGCTCAATGCCCAGGAAGCTACCTGGGGCTTTGCTCGATGCCCAGGAAGCTACCTGGGGCTTTGCTCGATGCCCAGGAAGCTACCTGGGGCTTTGCTCGATGCCCAGGAAGCTACCTGGGGCTTTGCTCAATGCCCAGGAAGCTACCTGGGGCTTTGCTCAATGCCCAGGAAGCTACCTGGGGCTTTGCTCGATGCCCAGGAAGCTACCTGGGGCTTTGCTCAATGCCCAGGAAGCTTCCTGGGGCTTTGCTCGATGCCCAGGAAGCTACCTGGGGCTTTGCTCGATGCCCAGGAAGCTACCTGGGGCTTTGCTCAATGCCCAGGAAGCTACCTGGGGCTTTGCTCGATGCCCAGGAAGCTACCTGGGGCTTTTATCCTTTTCTCAACAATCTGTCCACAAGCTAATTCTGGTCAATCAATCGTAGTCTGCACATTCTGTCAATTCATATTCATACTTCATACATACTGTCAATGCTACAGGAACCTGTCAGCTTAGGTAACCTGCAAAATGCAACACAATGCTACAGGAACCTGTTAATCTAGGTAACCTGTTTCAAAAATTTCAAATTGGCATATGAAATATCAAATCATAGCATGTGCAATACTGTCTAAGTAGGAATACTACCCCCCAGTTCTTTTGGGTAATGATTATTACGTAAAAGAACTATTAAGGAGCTATAGCTGCAAATAATGCACTCAAAATATTCAACGTAGAGCTATACATCGCTCAATACTTAAAAAAAAAAATTGTCTTGCAAGTAGGGAGGTTCACATCAAATACCCCCCGAGTACATGCATAATTAAATACTGAAATCAAAATGCTGGTCAGCTATAACTAATAAGCTGCCTTTATTCTTGGGCTGAAAGAGCCTTACTTTTCCTAAAAAAAAAACGCATAAAAGAGTTACTGATAATACTTCTTGAGATGTTCTGCATTCCAAGCTCTCGGAATGAGGTTCCCATCCATATCCATCAAGTGGTAGGTTCCTTCCCAAATGGCTGACTTTATCTGGTAAGGCCCTTCCCAATTTGCTCCAAAAGCTCCATGTGCCAGAACCCTGGTATTTGGCATGACTTTTCTCAGAACTAGGTCTCCAACTTTAAAAGGTCTTGCCTTCACCTTTTTGTCGTAATACCTTCGAACTCTCTGTTGATATGCTGCTAACTTCACTTGTGAATCTGCTCTCAACTCTTCAACCATGTCCAAATACAGTCTATGATTGACCTCATTGCTCTCGGGATCAAAATACTTTCTTCTCAAGGAACCTGTTCCAACTTCCACAGGTACCATAGCTTCACAACCATAAGTGAGGATAAAAGAAGACTCACCAGTTGTAGTTCTAGGCGTGGTGTTATACGACCACAAGACTCCAGGAAGCTCCTCTGGCCAGCTTCCCTTCTTATCTTCAAGCCTTGTCTTCAAAGTGTGCTTGATAATCTTATTCACTGCTTCAGTCTGTCCATTACTCTGCGGATAATACACTGCTGAAAATGCTTTTTGGATTCCAAACTGCTCACACAATCCTCTAAGCTCTCTACTATCGAACTGCTTCCCATTGTCAGAAATCAGCTTCTGTGGAATGCCAAACCTGCATACAATAGCTCGAAACACAAATTCAGTCAATTTTGACGCTGTAATCTTAGCAAGTGGTTCTGCTTCCGCCCACTTTGTAGAGTAATCGACTGCGACCACTGCGTATTTCACTCCTCCTTTTCCTTTCGGGAGCTCTCCAATGAGGTCTATCCCCCAAACAGCGAATGGCCAGGGGCTAACAATCGGTTTAATAGGGGCTACAGGACGACTATCAAAATTTGCAAACCTCTGACAATTACTGCATGCCTGCACAAACTTCGTAGCATCTGCTTTGATGGTTGGCCAATAATATCCTTGTCGAAGGACTTTCATGGCTAGAGAATTACCCCCCGAGTGATTTCCACATACTCCTTCATGAATTTCCTCGAGGATATACTTGCATTGTTCTCCAGCTACACACTTGAGCAAAGGCTGATTGAATCCTCGCTTATACAGAACTCCATCATAAATTACATACCTGGCTGCTCGATACCTCAGCTTCCTGATATCACTTTGATTGGGAGGTAGCTCCCCTTTGTCCAGGTAACGATATATTGGGGTCATCCAGGAATCTTCAACTGGAAATTCAATGTCCATTACCTCTTCCCTGAAAACACTTGGTTGCTCCTGGATTTGAAGTGGAATTACCCCCAATAACGTGGATTCTCTTTGTGACCCTAACTTGGCCAATGCATCCGCTTTGGTATTCTTTCCTCGAGGTACCTGATCCAGCTTCACCTCTCTGAACCTTGCGATCAACTCCTGGGAGTATCTCAAATATAAGTCTGTTCTCGGCCCTCTCGCCTGAAAACCACCACGAATCTGCCAAACTACTAACATTGAATCACTAAACACCCTGATATTTTCTACTTTCATCTCCAAAGCCAACTTGAGTCCTGCAATCAATGCCTCATATTCTGCATCATTGTTCGTGGCTTTAAAAGCAAAATGAATCGAGCTATAGAGTTGGTGCCCTTCTGGACTAACTAATTCTATGCCTGCACCTGCTCCACCACTGTTAGCAGCTCCATCCACATACAGTGTCCACCAAGGTGCACAGTTGTCATTGTCTGCCTGTTTTTCCACCACTTCTTTTGGCCCCTCTTGGCCAGTAACCTCTACATGAGGTGGAAACTCGATTAAGAAATCTGCTAAAGCTTGAGCTTTGATTGCTGTCTTTGGCTTATATTCTATGTCGAACTGTCCTAGCTCCACAGCCCATTTTAACATTCTTCCAGAGGTTTCTGGCCTATGCATCACTTGCTTAAGTGGATATGAGGTTCTTACTTCAATCTTGTGAGCTTGGAAATAAGGTCGCAGCTTCCTGGAAGCCAGAATCAATGCGAAAACCAACTTCTCCATTCCTGTGTACCTCGTTTCTGCGTCAAGTAACCTTTTACTAACATAGTAAACTGGGCTCTGCTGTCCATTCTCTTCTCGAACCAGAACTGCACTAATGGAATACTCTGAAACAGCCAAATAAAGTATCAATGTTTCTCCATCCACAGGTTTGGCTAACAGTGGGGGGCTCCCCAAATGCTCCTTTAACTTTCCAAACGCTATCTCACATTCTGCGGTCCACTCAAATTTGTTTCCTTTCTTTATGGCTTTAAAGAACTCCTGACACTTATCAGTGGACCTCGAAATGAATCTATTCAAAGCTGCAACTCTTCCTGTAAGAGATTGAACCTCTCTCACAGTTCTCGGAGACCTCATATCAATCAATGCTTTAATCTTGGCTGGGTTGGCTTCGATACCTCTGTGGTTTACCATGAAACCCAGAAACTTTCCTGATTCTACCCCAAACACACATTTTTGAGGGTTCAGCTTCATTCTGTACTTCCGCAAGATTCCAAACATTTCTTCTAAGTGCTTTACATGGTCAACAGCTTCCTTAGACTTAACTAACATATCATCCACATATACCTCCATAGTATGGCCAATTTGGTCTTTAAACATCATATTCACTAACCGTTGATATGTAGCTCCAGCATTAATCAACCCAAATGGCATGCATACATAGCAATAAAGACCTCTGTCCGTAATAAAAGAAGTATGCTCTTGGTCAGGTTCATACATAGGGATTTGATTATAACCTGAATAGGCATCCATGAAGCTAAGGAGGGCATGTCCAGCTGTTGCATCCACTAACTGATCAATCCGTGGCAGTGGGAAGCTGTCCTTCGGACATGCTTTGTTGAGATCTGTGAAGTCCACACAGGTTCTCCATTTTCCATTAGGTTTCTTTACCAAAACAGGATTTGCCAACCATATTGGGTAAAAAGATTCTTTAACTAATCCTGCATCCAACAACCTGTCAACCTCTTCTTTCAATGCCTGAGCTCTCTCGCCACTAACTGGTCTTCGCTTCTGTCTCACTCCTTTCTTTTCTGGATCAATATTCAACTTATGACACATGACCCTTGGATCTATCCCTTCCATATCTGCATGACACCAGGCAAACACATCCAGGTTCTTGCCCAAAAAGGTAATGAGAGATTCCTTTAAGGTTGGATCAAGCTGAGCTCCAATCTTCAACACCTTTATACCATCTTTGTCATTGATCTTCACATCCAGAGTTTCACCAGCTGGTCCAGCCTTTACCATGGTTTCTGGCATTCGAGGATCTAAGTCTACCTCCATCCTTGCGGTTGAGTCCTCTTGAGGTTCCTGGACGGTAGACGGTTCCTGCATTTCGTGCATGACATTCCTTCTCTTTGATGCTGGCTGACTGTCTTCATTGCATCCATTATGTTTCAGTTTTCGGGATTTTTCTTCATCTACCCCTTCTACCATACACACATCACCATCCTTATCCGTAGGGGGTGCACCCTCTATCAGTAAGTAGGGGGTATCTGATCCCCGAAAAACGGGAATCTCATCATGAGGTTCCTCTTCTATGATCTCTTCAATTCTTATAGCTCTACAGGAGGCTGACACAAAACCTTCCAAAGGCGAACTGCGCAGGTCGACCGTTATCTTGTCTGGGTTCTTTCCTGGAAAACTATCAGGAACCTCGTCCATAGGCTCAGGCAATTTAGCAGCTCTAGCAGCATGTTGCAAAGCTTTGGTATAACACTCTCTAGACTCATACTGACATCCTCGAACTATGCCAACTCCGTTTGGCGTCGGGAACTTCATAGTGAGGTGGTAAATGGAGGTGATTACCCTCATCTCCTTCAAAATGGGTCTTCCCAAAATAGCATTGTAATTCATATTCTCTTCTATAACAATGAATTCTGCCAACTGTGTAATGCAACATGGTTTATCACCTAAGGTTACTGGCAAACGAATCTTACCTTTGATAGGAACCTGATTATTGGTGAATCCATACAAGGTATCGTTTGTTGGAGTTAAGTCTTTATCCAGAAAATGCATCTTCTTGAAAGCTGAGTAAGATAACAAGTTTACAGAGCTTCCATTATCCACTAGCACTCGATGAACCTCATAAGATCCAATTCCTGCCTCAACAACCAAAGCGTCAGTATGAGGATGATGTACCCAGGAAGCATCTTCTTCATTGAAAGTAATATCTGCATCCTCTCCTTCAAACAGCTTTGGGGACCTCTGGGACAGATTGTAAATACTGGTTAAAGGACGTTCTTTAGCCTCACGAGTATACCTCTCCATGGCATTCCTGCTGCTTCCTCCAATATGGGGACCTCCTATAATTGTGCGTATGCACCCAGCCTTAGGTGGTCCCTCCATCACGACAGGTTCCTGTGTCTGTGTCTTCTGAGTCTTCTCATCTCTATACTTTTTTCCTTCCTGAGCCACCCATTCACTCAATTGCCCTTGTCTGATTAGAGTTTCAATTAGATCTCTGAGGTGACGACAATCTGCAGTATTATGCCCATTATTATCATGGAAGTCACAGTAGGGGCGCTCATTCTTATTTCCTGGGGGACCGGTTCTGAAAGGCTTCTTAAACCATGAGGACTTCTCATTTACTGCGTAAATATGATCAATCGGAGCTACCAAAGGGGTGAAAGTTTCATAGACGGGTCTCTCTGGTCTATTGCTGTTATAGGAAGCTGGTGGCGGTACCTGACTCATGACAGGTTTAGTAGGATTCACAGCTTCAGGCTTCACCTGAGATGTGCGACTAACCACCTTTTTATTGTCACGACCATTGGGGCTTCTTTGTCTCGACCTCTTGCTTCCACTTTGCCTTACAAAATCTGGATCCTTCCTTAATTCAGCTAGAGACTCCTCCACCAGTCGAAAGGGTTCTGCCTGGGCATAAAAATCTGCTAACGTCTCTGGTTCTTTTCCCTGCAGTGCTTTCCAAAAATCTGAGCCTCCTTTGACTCCAGCGATTAAGAAATTCTTTATTGTTTCCTCAGATGCCTTCCTAACTTTAGGAACCTCTGCATTAAACCTCTTGAAATATTCTGTCAATGTCTCACTAGGTCTTTGCTTGATATTGGCTAAGGTATTGGTCGGTGGGGCAAATGCAACAGATGCTCTGAATTGAGTGACAAAGAGCTTCCCCATGCTTGCCCAAGAACCAATCGAATCTGCAGGTAACCTTTTGAACCACTGATGGGCTCCGCCCTGTAGAGTTGCAGCCAGTAACCTGCACCTGGTGGCTTCCTTCACTTGATAAACATCCATCTCTGTGTCAAAACGACTAAGGTACTCAATGGGGTCAGTAGTCCCATCGAATTTCAACTCATTTGAGGGCCTGTAAGACCTAGGCAAAGCCGACTTTCGAACCTTCTTGGTGAAAGGAGAAGCTGTTATAGGGTTCACAGCAAGATTCTTTTCGTCCTTGAGTTGAGCCAAAATTTTCTTGACATCTTCTGCCGTCACCTCCCCAACAGCTTCCGCCTTTGTCTTCTTACTCGTCCCTTCTTCCTCTTGCGACCCTGTAGCACTTGATTCTTCAGTATCCTCATCTGAATCCGTGCTTTTTTCTTCAATTATCTCGACAGATGGGTCTTTATCGTTCTTCTTTTTCTTTGAGGAACCTCCAGTCTTGGTTTTCTTCTTCTTCTTGGACCCTGTACGGTCCTTGCTACCAGTTTTATTCTTCTCAGGATTCTCCATATCTTCATCATCATTACCTTCTTTCGGTTCTTCACCATCGTCAGGAACCTCCTCTCCATTCTCAGATTCTTCAAAATTCAACTGTTTCGGAGTAACCTTCGACTTCTTGCTCTTCTTTGCCTTCTTTTTCTTCTTTTTGCTTGAAGCCTGCTCCAAAGTCGATAAACGTTCTCCCACAGTCTTTAGGATTTCCATCATGGCTGCTTTAGTGACCTTCGGTGCTCTGGGAGGAGATGCGTTCTCCTCATGAACCTGTCGCTCAGAACGGGTTGCTTCGCTCTCCGAGCTGCCTGACATCTTTTCCACTCTTAAGATATTAACTCCCCTCCTTCTAGCGCCAATGTTGATGAGTGGATTTCGTAATCAACTTATGTGAGGTTTACAGGTAGTTGTATAGGCTAGCGATCAACTGTTCTACGAAAGGTTTGGGTTGTGTTTGTGGGGGTTGAGCTGAGCTCGAGGGTATCTCCAATAATCTCAGGTGCCTTTAGAGAAAACTAGAGAACTTAATGCCTCGTACCCTGAGGTGCCTACGTACCCTTGTATTTATAGGGATCAAGCTCACGTAGTTCTAGTATGATTTCGTCTCTTACTGGAATAGCTGCATTCGGTCATCTAATTCGTGTTGGACTCAGGTTCCTTTAGAGCCTTTCACGAACTAGTTTGGCTAAGTGGAGTAGAACTCGAGTTCGTACCCTACTTATGTTTCTCTCATTGGTTAGAGTTATTCTAGGATCATCTGCGCCCTAGAATCATACTCAGATACCAATTCGTTTATCTGTTCTAGATGGCTTCTAGAACTTTCTGTTGGCAACTCGTAGGAACCTGGTGCTCAGGAACCTACATTTCAGGAGCCTGTTTCTCAGGGACCTCCTTATTTCGGGACATATCACTTAGGAACCTCCCTTTTGGTGTTAGTACCTGCACAAATAACAAACTAGTTAGACTGGATAACTTTTCATATGCTTTTATCATCTCTATGGCTGTTGTTATGCTAATTCGAACTCCTCGGCTGGGAGGAACCTGGTCTTCGAGTGTTCAGCTCAGCTTCCTGACCATTGGGGAACCTCCTGTTATTCGTACTTCTTTAGTCATTTCTTCTATTTGATCTTCCTGGCTCGTATTGGATCAATCTTCTAACTTGTATGGATCGGACCTTATTGATTAATGGGCCTAAATCTAGTCCATGGAGATTTTGGGCACAACAAGTACCAAGCAGGAGGAGAAAGTAACTTAGTTGGTTATTGTGATGCTGACTATGCAGGTGATTGTGAAACTCGACGCTCGACTACTGGATATGTATTCTTACTTGGGTCTGGAGCAATTTCGTGGTGCAGCAAAAGACAACCAACAGTGTCCTTATCAACCACAGAAGCAGAATACCGAGCAGCAGCAATGGCAGCTCAAGAGAGCACCTGGCTTGTGCAACTGTTAGGAGAGCTAAAACAAGCAACAAAGTGCAGTGTGCCATTATACTGTGACAACAAGTCAGCAATATATCTGGCTGAAAATCCAGTATTCCATGCCAGAACGAAACACATAGAAGTACATTATCATTTTATTAGAGAGAAAGTCCTTAAGAAAGAAGTAGAAATGCTACATATTGGAACTGAAGGTCAAATAGCAGATATCTTTACAAAAGGGCTAAACAGTAGGAAGCTTGAGTACTGTGGTAATGGACTTGGTGTGATGAAGAATAAGAGTGTTGGTGTTGAGGGGGAATGTTAAAGTTACAACACCAACAATGTGTGAGCTGTCGTGTGTAAACAATAATGTGTGAAGTGTGAGCTGAGTTGTTTCTATGAGTAGTGTGCATGTGTTAAAGCTACAACACCAACAATAATGTGTGATGTGTGAGCTGTTGTGTGAGTTGTTTTCCATGACCTTGTTCATGTGTGCTGGTGTGTTCTTTGTAGGTCTATTTAAAGACCTTGTGTTTATGAATTTGATATTGCAACTGAAGCATTTTACTTTGTTCAGTAATGTTATCAGTTTGTATCAGTTTGCAGTTTGTATCAGTTTGTAGTTCATAAATCATCTCTTATATTCAACAAATATATTATCTGGTACACCTCTGCTAATATTTCCTATAGAGAAACAATTTGCAATGAACATTACAGCTTAAAAAATAGTACCTTTCAACATAAATGAATAATTGTTTTAATCATCAAAAAAATATAGAATTATTTGATTAATTGGATGCAATCAACGAGACATCAAAGAACAATGATAAGCATTGATTTTTTTTTAAAAAAAGGAAGAGATCAACAAATATTAATGATCAGAATAGAACGAGAAAAACAATGAATTTAAAAAGTTATGAAGGTGATACAATAACATACCATAGTGATTACGTAGACGCTGATCAACAAATCGATTCCCTGTACTTGGAACGGAACGGAACTGAACGCTTTGATGTTAAACCCTGCGATGGCCTAAACAGGTATTGTCGGTTTTGTAATTAGATTATTTTTATAGTCAGCAACTAAATAGTAAATACAATTTTTTTATAAAAACCTGATAGGAATAGAAAACTGGTGAAATTAAAAAATTCAAGTATGAATTGGATTGATACCTGTGCATCTATATAATACCGTAAGCAACCTAAGGGGGCGTATTCAATTGGGATTTTAAAAGATTTTAACGGATTGATAATAATCAATGGATTTTGAAAGATTGTTGTTGATTTTAATTTTACGTAGAGTTTGACTGATTTTATGTGAAATCCTATAGAGTCTATGTAGAGTCTGCTGATTTTAGTAGAATCCTTCAAAATCTTGCAGAATTTGGCTGGATTTCAAAAGATAAAAAATATACTAGCAAATCCATCAAAATCTATCATTTTATAGAATCCAAAAAAATCCATGGTTTTTTGAATACCTTGAGATTTTAAAGGATTGTTTTAAATCTTGATTGAATACCTACGGATTTTAGAAGATTTTTTAAAATCTCAATTGAATATCCACAGATTTAGAAAGATTATTTGAAATCTGAATTGAATAGCTGCATATTTCAAAAGATTGTTTAAAGAAAAATGCTAGAGGTACCAAAATTAGGTACCAAAAGTTGTTACCAAATTATGTGGCTTGTTTTAATTGGTTATAGTTATAGTGGGTCCGCCAGGACTCTCCAATCAAAATATTTTAAATTGACAAGTATCTGTTGCCATGTCATTTGGTACCCAATTTTGGTACCCAATTTGGTACCTGTAGCACTACTCTTGTTTTAAAATCCCAAATGAATACCCGCTTGTTTAAAATCCCAAATGAATACCCGCTGATCATCAAAATCTCAAATGAATACACCCTCTAAACCTATTTTCAAAGTCTAGCCATTAATCTTCTTAGCCATCTTAAACCTATATATTTTCAAATTATACATTAAAAAAAACTATAAAATCCTAGATTAATTTGATGGCTTTGTGTATAATGGGTTGTAGAGAAGATGTTGATACGAGAAAGATTAAAGATGACAATGCATGGCATTGTCGGGGGATAAAAAGAGTTCGGGAAGAATCGATTAAGCTTTTTGAGAGGAGAATAAGAGATCGTGACGAAAGTGTTGAGATTATTTTCTCTAATGAATTCTTTTTCGGCACGAAAAAAATGTCGATTACCAGTCAGTTTTATTCCCACCCTTCCAGGATCACACGATTTTTACCCATCCTAAGAGAGGTCTGTCTTTGGCTCTTCGTCCGTGTTTGTATGTTTGTTTGTTTACGTGTGTGTGTGTGTGTTTCTAATTAAATTTGTTTCATGCCATGGTCTACTATGTGTTTGAACTTAACCCTTTATTTCTCATCACTTGTTATACATGTACATTCAGATTTTCAACCCTGTTTTAAACTAAACATCTGTTTTGTGAATGCTTATATTGCAGAAAGAAAAAATCCAAGAGCTAACTACTAAGATTAAGACAGGAGACCGGTTCGGATTTGAGGAGGTCGAACAGTACACCAAAGAGTTGGGAGGACTGATTAAAACAGGTAAAAGAATATGAATTTTCATTTATCCGTTACTTATAATACAATTGAAATGTTTTCATATTTACACAGTTTTGACATAACAGATCCGAGGCTGAGTAATGAACTAGAGCATGATCTACTTGAGCTCCTTCTAAAGCTGCTCCAGCATGAACAAAACCCAAAGCTCCAGTCTCATGTTGCCATCATTCTCCAACTTGTTGTTGCTTATTCGAGTAACTGGAAATTGGTAATAGATAATATCACACATTCGACTATTGTCAACCTTTTGCATTCTGAACTCTCTGCGGTGCGCGTGCAGGTAACAATTAAGCAATAGTCCTTTTTCTATTTTCCCACGCTAAATGTGTTGAAAATGCAATTTTGTTGGTTTGTCAGGTTTATTAAGAGATATTTTTTGAATGTTGCAGGCTCTGTGGCTATTGCACACCATAGCTTTGAAATTTTCTAGTTGTCCTGAAAGCAAAGTCATCCTTGAAGGAGCTTTACAATGTTTAACTTCTATTATAACGGATCACTACCCAGTTGACGAGGAGTCATCAGTTGACGAGTTATGTATTGGTGGCCGAACTTTGGCAGTTGCTTGTCAATTAAACCCAGAACTCTCTTGTGATAAGGTTATTGTCCGACCCATGTTCCTTAATTTTTTTTTTAAAGCCATATGCAGCATTCCATCCCTTGTGTTATTAACCATTTTTAGAATATTGGCAGTTAAAGTTGGTTCTTCCTGCTCTTATGAAGCTTATTCAACATGAAAGTTCGGAGATTAATCCATCTGGATGCATAGGACTTGTATATCTTTGTGAAGGAAGAAAAGAGATGGTAGTTGAAAAAGAGTATTTTGAACCTCTTATCAAACGCCTTTTCAGGTTTAGTGGGTAAGTTTTTGTCCATTTTCTCTTCTTTGCAGCAATCATTGGTTTTACATTTACTATATTTACTGTTTTTGTTTCAGTTGTGGATCACATGTCGAGGTCATTTCTGGACTTGCAGCACTGGGAAGCATCGTGAGATGGGGTAGTGATGGTGATATTGAGGTATATCATTAAATGACCAATGCAAAAAGTTATACCAATTGTTTGGTTTCCACAACAAAATGTTTGTGCTTAATGTCTTATTGTTTGGCAAAGTAGAACTGAAGTTGGGCCTTAAAACTGAAGCTATTTAATCAGAAATCAGATTTCTAGATAATTTCATTACATATAAAAAAAATGGGTATATAAGGCTTGATTACCTATCACCGATGCTATGTAGTTGCTTATATTACAACAAGCTGTTGGTGAAACGACCCCCCCCCCCCCCCCCCCACCCCCACCCCCCACAAAAATAAGATAATCTGATTTTGGGTTGTCATTTTATATATGTGTAGCTTTTCTCTAGTTGGATACTGTTTGATTTTTAGCATAGTTCTTCGAGGCACATATTTATTTGTAGAGCGTTTTGTGTTCTATTTACCCACACTTCTCGCTTTTTCAGGTTGTAATAAAAGTGGATGAACAGTTTCGTCTCGAGCACTTGTTAGGCAAAAAAGTTGAGTACTTTGTGAAGAATGTTTGCTGGATAATTTCAAACTTATGTGCTAGAAAAGAAAAACATATTAAGGTAAGTGTTGAATTTATTAATTTACTGCAAAATTATAAGTGTTATCGTAGTTGGTTGCATCTTTATTTTTGAACAATGATTTGTGCATTATTTTCCTCTTTCGCAAAATTCTTCAGAGTAGTCCCGGTTTATATTTCTACTATTGTATTTCCGAGTTGCAAATATCTAATCCTTGTAACTGTGGTTTATAGGCTATAATTGATTCCGAGTTGATTGACCCCCTGGTCCGTGTGATTGAAAATTACGAGTCCCTTGATGTAAAAAAGGAGGCAGCTTGGGCAATTTCGAATGCTATATATGGTGTTGGGCCCGATCAGATCAAGTATGTTACACAATATTAAACCTGTCATCTATTCACATTGTAGGATCTTTTCATCTATGTTTATATTTAGTTTGACTCATCATTTTTTTTTCGACAGATACTTGAGAGATAAGTGTGTTAAGCCTCTTTGGAATCTACTGAAAATATTTTCTGACAATCAAGAGATGGTTTCCCTTTGTTTAGAAGGATTGGTAAGACTAGAAGGGATGAAAGTCACCTGCAATGATCAACCAGTTGATACCGTTGAGTGGTTCAAAGTATACAGAAAATATCTAGCCAGGCAACAAACGGAACAATCTCAATTAGCTGAAGATATTGAGGCATTGACAAAATTAAAGAAACTCCGTCGTACTGACATTGTTGAAATACCTGACGGTAACATTGTATTTCGACTAACATGTACATTTCAAGATGACTCGCACCATGTTTGGCAGATCAATCATGAAATGGCTTATCCCATGGAAGTAGACATGCCAAGATAAGTAGTCAGCTTTAGCTAAAACTGTTTTGTTGTATAAAAAAGGAAGAAAATATAGCTACAAAATACTAAGTACAAATAAAAGCTATGAACCAGGAATGGTTGAGTCGTGACAAAGAAATTCACTGCCTTGAAAACGATATGCAGCGCGACCGTGGTGCTAAATCGTATCGTTGATTCGTTCCCTAAGGTTTACTCAACACTCTCACACAAGTGCACTCTTGGGTGAAAGTTGGAGCCTAAACAAACTTGTGCCCAAAAGAATTACTACGAAGGAAAAGATTTGTAGAGAGTTTTTCAGTGTGTTCCTTCACAAAACCCCTCATATATATATATATAACCCCTGATAGTATAGTAGAAGATGAAAAAACAACTGATTTGTAACCCCCTCTAATCATAATAACCCATTATGAAAATCATCAATAAAAGAAATTAATCTAAATAAATGATGATCAATGTATGTAACTCCCAATCAACATCGTAAATATGCAATATATTTTATTTAACAAACGGAACATATAATAGACATAACTAAACAATATGAAAATATTGATATTAAAAATGTTACTTTAAAATATCATTACACCAACAATCCCCCACTAATGATATTGAAAAGTGTACATGAAAAAAAGAAAAAAAAATAAATAAACACTAACTTTTAGGCACAAGAGGAGTTATGTATTTAGCAAAAGATATAATTGAAATCTTTTGTTTAGTGAAATGAGGCAACAATCTACAAGTCTTCAGGGTGAACTAGTCTTGAAACCCATAAGACCCTTAATCATTGAGTGTACTAGTATTGAACTCAAAGATTTAGATTGAGACCCCCACAACACATACAACACTCCAAAATCTGTATAGGCTCCGCGAATTGTATCCTGTGTTGTTTTAAAGCCCAACGCCAACCTTAGGACTCATGGATGCTCTAGGAAAATTGCCCAAATTTTTCCATAGAAGATGGCCAGTCTTCACATCCACGTAGGTGAATCACATATGTGCTTCTCAATAGCACAGAATTGTTATTTTGATTCATTAAGAGTTAAAAACTCAACCTCATTCGAGCATTTTCTACACAATTACCATAGGGACGAGGAGAAATTAATGCTCATAATCTTACACTTCGGGCTTGAGCCCCATCCCCCTCGACATATCCACAATTTGTCTTCTTGGTAAGCCCTTTGTTAAAGGATCTGCCAAATTTCTTTCAGACCTCACATAATCTAGAGAGATCACTCCATTTTTTAATAATTGTCTCAACACACCATGCCTAATGCGGAGGTGCCTCTTTTTACCCTTAAAATTGCTATTAGTTGCAAGACCCAAAGCCGCTTGCGAATCAAATTGTAAAGATACCGGAGACGAACGTCCCCCACAAAACGGAATTTCAGCTAAGAGATTCCTCAGCCACTCCGCTTCTTGTCCTGCCAACTCAAGAGCAATAAATTCAGATTCCATGGTGGAGCGAGCTATACATGATTGTTTTGAAGACTTCCATGATATAGCACCTCCACCTAAAACAAAAACATAACCACCAGTAGAATTAATTTCATCATTGTCACTCACCCAATTTGCATCACTATAACCTTCCAAAACGTTAGGAAATCGAGAAAAATGCAAACAAACATCCATTGTACCTCTTAGATATCTGAGTAACCGAGAAAGAGCATTCCAATGAGAATTACCAGGATTATGATTGTACCTGCTGAGTCTACTCACAGCATACGCTATGTCTGGACGCGTGCTATTCATCAGAAACATCACACTCCCAATAATTTTAGCATATTTTTCTTGAGAAACACTTGGTCCATGATTTTTGACAAGCTCCACACTAGCATCATAAGGTGTCTTACAAGGCAAAACATCAAAAGAGTCAAACTTTTTTAAAAAAATTTCTACATAATGAGATTGACTTAAAGAATAACCACCGTCAATTTTCTTTAAACGAATGCCAAGTATCACATCAGCTTCACCTAAATCCTTCATCTCAAACATGTTAGAAAGGAATATCTTTGTGTCATTAACAACCTCAATATTAGACCCAACTATGAGCATGTCATCAACATAAAGACAAATAATGACACAAGAGGACTCAAACATTTTAGAGTACAAGCACGAATCAGATGCATTTACAGCAAACCCATTACTTTTAAGAGTAACATCAAACTTTTTATACCAATCCTTAGAAGCTTGTTTAAGCCCATAAATGGATTTTTTAAGCTTACACACTTTATTTTCCTTACCTTTCATTATAAAGCCCTCGGGTTGGGCTATGTAAATTTCTTCCTCAAGATCACCATTAAGAAATGCCGTTTTGACATCCATCTGATGAACTATTAAATCATGGATTGCTGCTAAAGCCATCAAAGTTCTAATTGTGCCAATTTTAGTAACGGGTGAGAAAGTGTCAAAGAAATCAACACCTTTCTTTTGTGTAAAGCCTTGTATTACAAGCCTAGCTTTAAATTTATCAATTGAGCCATCTGGTCTCAACTTCTTTCTTAAAATCCATTTGCTACCAACGAGTTTTGAACCTTTAGGCAAGTTACAAAGTTCCCAAGTTTGATTAAATAAAGTAGATTCTATTTCACTTTTAATGGCATCTTGCCAAAAACTAGCATCAATGGAACTCATAGCCTCAGCACATGTCAAGGGATCTTCCTCTAAGAGAAAGAGAGAAACAATATTATCATTTAACAGATTAGCATCAAAATCTTCCACAAGAAAAGAAGTCAGAAAATCAGGACCAAAAGAAGTTTCGGTTCTACGCCTTTTACTTCTTCTAGGTTCATGGACTTCTAAAGCCGAGGATGAGGAAGGGAGATTATGCTCAACTAAAGGCTCTACAAACTGCACACCGACAGATAAAGGCAAAGTCTTTTTATTTAAAGGAAACACTTGCTCAAAAAATATTGCATCTCTAGATTCACATATAGAAAATTCAGTTAAAGACATAAATCTATAAGCTGCGCTATCTTGAGCATATCCTATAAAAACACAATCAAAAGTTTTGGACCCAATGGTGGTCCTTTTCACATCTGGTAATGCAACTTTTGCCAAACAACCCCACACTTTCAAATAACTCATGTCAGGACTATATCCCTTCCAAAGCTCATAAGGAGTCATGTCAAGTTTCTTATGGGGCACTCTGTTGAGCACATAACAAGTTGATAGAACCGCTTCCCCCCACAAGTTATTCGGCAAACCTGAACTTAACAGCATGGCATTCATTGTCTCTTTTAGAGACCTATTTTTACGTTCTGCTATCCCATTCTGTTGAGGAGAGTAAGGGGCTGTAAATTCATGTACAATCCCATTCTTCTCACAAAAATCTTTTAAAGACCATGTTCCATACTCTCCACCCCTGTCAGATCTAATTCTTTTAATTTTATGGTCAAGTTATTTTTCCACCTCAGCTTTGTATTTTAAAAATGCACTTTCAGTCTCATCTTTTGATCTTAAGAGATAAATTTTAGTATAACGAGAGTAATCATCAACAAAACTCACATAATAATATTTACCTCCTTTACTAGTGCAACTTTTAAAATCCGCCAGGTCTGTATGAATTAACTCAAGCAATTTTGTACTTCTAGAGACAACTTGCTTATATGGTTTTTTGGTATGTTTGGCCTCAACACAAATAGGACATTTAGAGGCCATTTTAGAATTTTCAAAAGAAATCATATTCATGTCCTTTAATTTATTCAAGTAAGAAATATTTAAATGCCCTAAACGATTGTGCCAAACATCCAAAGACTCAACGATGTAAGCAAAAGAAGTACTTTCATTATCATTCATAACATTCAACACAAACAAGCCATCACTAAGATAACCCTTCCTGGTCCATAGCTTTTATTTGTACTTAGTATTTTGTAGCCATATTTTCTTCCTTTTTTATACAACAAATTGAAAACGATATGCAGCGCAACCGTGGTGCTAAATCGTATCGCTGATTCGTTCCCTAAGGTTTACTCAACACTCTCACACAAGTGCACTCTTGGGTGAAAGTTGGAACCTAAACAAACTTGTGCCCAAAAGAATTACTACGAAGGAAAAGATATGTAGAGAGTTTTTCAGTGTGTTCCTTCACAAAACCCCTCATATATATATATACCCCTGATAGTATAGCAGAAGATGAAAAACAACTGATTTGTAACCCCCTCTAATCATAATAACCCATTATGAAAATCATCAATAAAAGAAATTAATCTAAATAAATGATGATCAATGTACAGTAAAACCTCTATAAATTAATACTCGATAAATTAATAATCTCGATACAATTAATAATTTGTCCAGTCCCAACTTGGGACCAGTACAAAATTGGACCCCAATCGATAAAATAATAAGATAATAACTTTTTTAAAATTCCAGTGTATGTATATTGGTCCCAACGAAACTATAAATTAATAATTACTAAAATATTCCAAATTCTAAAATTGTCTAGTTAAAAATTAATCGATAGTCACTTATTTTTTGTTGAACTTCAAATCTATATTGAGTTCATCTTTAAATATTCTCATTGCACTTAAGAGTTGGTACATTATCTTCTCGTATTTCAACAAAAAGTTGTGAAGAGTTGTTTTCGCTTGCAATGCTTCTTTCCGAGTGACCGATTCCAAAGCTAGTGAATCATCCTCAAATTCAATTAATTTGTGAATGTACATTAATAGAATATGTCTGGGAACTTGTTTTTGTAATTTATTTTTCATTTCTAACTAAAATACATTGTAAATAGTACATTGGTCTTGGAAATTTAAAGGTCAATACGTAAAACATCTTTAAATTAATAAATTATTAATTTATCGATATAATAATATCTCGCTAAATTAATAAAATATCCTGATCCCAACATTATTAATTTATAGAGATTTTACTGTATGTAACTCCCAATCAACCTCATAAATATGCAATATATTTTATTTAACAAACGGAACATGTAATAGACATAACTAAACAATATGAAAATATTGATATTAAAAATGTTACTTTAAAATATCATTACACCAACAACTATTACATTTCTTTAGTCGAGATGATATTTTTTTTAATTTTTTTGCTCTGGTTATACCAAGAATAAAATGTTTATAAAAGGGTTATATATTTAAAAGTTACTTGTAGCTATCTCTTACCGTGCCATGCTTTTACTTGTAGAAAAAAGACATGAAAATGTTTTCTGAAACAAAAAACAGAAAACAACACCAAACACCACCTAAATTGCTCCTCCGGTGGTTCCTTAGTTCAAGCATCTCATTCTCATCTCACAGGAAGCTGTTATCTTTAAACTTTAATGCATCGGGTTTTAAAAGAAAAAATTGTCGAATAACACATTAGAGTAGATATATCACGATCAATATTCAGATAAACCAATCACTCATACACGTTGCAATCCAATCTAAAAGGGATTTGCTTCATAGTGTGAAATAATATGCGAGAAATTGATAGAGTATATTTTTATATATATTTTAGATGATTTTATTCTCATATTTATTGTGTTTTGCATTGATTTGGATTTTTATTTAATAGATTTGATTGTTTTATTGTAGGAAATAAAGAATTCATGACTTGGAAGGATTTGGAGCAAAAAGAGCTAATTTGGAGATAAAATAGAAGAAAATTCGTATTATTGGGCTACACGGGCTGTGCTACACTGTTTTGGCCATATCTTGAGTTCCAGAAGTCAGAATTTGACGATCTTACTGTCCACGCGAAGCTTGTGGAATTATCTTTAATTCAGAGATGGTCCAGTAAGCAAAATCCAGTTGGAAGAGCCCAGAAACAGAGGAGAAAAATAAGTTACGAATTTTACAAGAAAATCCAGCAGCTTCCAGAAATTCAATTTGAAGTGGGAAACTTGCCATCTTCTATTCCAACTCTAAGAAGGCAATTGCTTGGAGGCTAAATCAAGAGGCTATATAAACACATCTTGGGACAAATTATTGAGCATGAATATTATTAGGATGTAATATTAGATCAGATAATATAGTCTAGAGTAGATTAGTATTATTAGTTGGAGATGTAGAGAAACACCATGACTCTTCTTTTGGGTGATAACATTGAAGTTTGAAGGTTTTGTTCTCTTAATCTTTTCTTTGTTCTTATTAGTTTAATTATGTTTTCTTGTTTTACTAGTTGTTTTACTTGTTTAATTATTAGCGAGTAGTTATTTCTTAGGCTTAAAGGGAAGCCATGTTTGCACTAATATTGACATGATTTTCATAGTGGTTTGATTGGTTATGGTTAATTCTGATTGATATGTTTTAATCATTAATTTGTGTAATTGGCCAATATCATGGATTAATTATATGCAAATAGGGGTATGGATCAAGAGATTTACTTACTAGAGGCACACATACGATTAGTAGAATTGAATTTGAGTGCGGAAGCATCATTGAATTTCTGAGAGCGTTAATTCTTGGAAGAGATTAACTTGACTCTAATTACCTGATTGATTGAATTACTAAAAGTGGTTAATTGTGTTGAATGTTTCGAGAGTGTTAATGCTTGAAAGAGATTAACATACTCTAGTTATAGGATCACATTGATTGCTTTAGCTTAAGAGCCAATTGTGTAAGCATGGTAGACCTGATTGCCCTAGGTTTTAAATAATTTGTTTATCATCTATTTAATTAGTTTTAATTTAGTTTAATTAGTTAATTAATAATTTCACATATTCGTATGACCCTTGAAACAATTAGCGATAACTGAAAAGGAATTAGTAGAACCTGTCTCCTTGTGGATTCGACCCGCTTGCCATTTGTACTAGCAATAGACACCGTGCGCTTGCAGTTAGGTATAATTTGACACATCAGAAATAAAAATATGTGTGCGAATAACAAATCGGTGTATAACGGTGAATAAACAAATAAGTAACAGAACAGAAGGATATAAGAGAATCTCGAGTCCAACGGAAGAGCTGTCTCCTTAAAGCTATTTCGCCTCTCACCGTGTGTGTGAAAACGATAGCCTCCCAGGATAAAACGAGAGAACGATGTCGTTGCAGAGAACGGCACCTTCGGCGAGCAAAAACGAGCAAGAAACTATCACCAGGGAGAGAGAGGTATTGGATGTGTTTAGGCTGCGAATGAGATGATTAAACCTAGACCCTAAGGGGGGTATTTATAGATTTGACAAACCTTGTTCGCTACACAACTGCCTAAAATAATTAACGCGTTAATTAAAACAGGCGGTAACGATAAGATTAGAGATTAAAATAGGCACTACTCAATATCTGCAATTAAATCATATCTCGGATTCAATCAAATCAATCAAACCGATTCTGATTTATTCGAATTAATCAAAACAGATTTTGATCGTATTAATCAAAACAGATTTTGATTTATTTTAAGCCCAGTGGAAATAATAAAAATAGCAAAACTAGTCTGGGTTTAGCCGGCCCAATTTTCTGCTACATTCGTGTCCGCAGGTCGTACACGCGGAAAGCCCGAAGGCTTACGAAGCCTCGGTTTTCCCCTCGAAAGCCCACAATTCGCACCCCCCCTGCACGCCCGCGTAGGAGATGGAGCAACACTTAGCCAACACAAGTGAACACTACTCAAGTGTTGTACTATATAAAGTCATGGAAACTCCTTTTCCATTTCAATGTGGGACTTCCATTATCTAAACAAAATTTCCACTCTTAAGGGACCATCTTTGAGCTATCATATCTCATTCATCCCTTAACCATTTTGAGTAATTAAACATGCCTCGGAAAGCTCTCTCGGAGGAGAACATAATTCAAGCATCACCCATTGCGCACACGCAATATACGACCACTCAAAACTAGGCTCAAAATGACTAGTCAATGTGGGGCTAAAACCCACATTTTCCAACACATAGTATAATGATTGAAATCTTAATTTTGAACTTTCGAAACTGAAACTTGAGAACATTATGAATAGTTTAAAAGATTGAAAAAAAGCAATAGGGATAATGAACCCTTGGTTAAAATTATAAATGTACTGAATGTGCAAGACGACATAAGAAGCTTCTTTTATAAATGTACTGTCACAATTTGAAAAGAATTAGCATAAGAGCTTCTAAAGTAGTTGAAGAACTAATGGCTTGTGACAGTAAAAACCATGGAGAGAAATAAAGTGTAGGTAATGGGAAAAAAGATCCTTCCATCAGCGAATAAGAAGAAAGGAACGATTATTAAAGGAAAATTAGAGCAACATAAAGTAACATAAATAAATGTTTAGGGGTGCTCTTTTTTTTTCTTTTTATAAATGAGAAAGCAAGAAAGATTAAAAATATGTAAGAGTACAAAGAAAATAAAAATATTAGGGACACAATTTTCTTGAACAAGAGCACAAAAAACAATTGAAGATATAAGGAGTATCAAAAAAAATGTCCGTGCGTATTTAATTTTATTTCATGATCGGGATTTTTAATATAATTTCTCAGGACCGACCACCATCGTATTGTAAAAAAAAAAGTGCAAAAAACTGTTTATGAGACCTGATAAAGAGATATGGGACCATAGCAAAGCATGAAATCGGTTGTTTGATAGTATTGAATTTATTGTAGTATATATGTAGAAAGCGTGGGGGCATGGGGCTGACAGCACATGGGAAATGTCTTTTATATGCTTGACTAGTGCCTCTTGTAAAAATGCTACTAAATAATCTCCTAGACAACATCACTATCGTTGCTTGCTTTTTGTCCATCAGGTTTAAATATTAATCTTTTATTGTACTTTTCCAAAGCTACAAGCTCCTCTAAGGACAGCTCATGATCAGCAAATTCTGCACGCTTTCAGAAAAAGGAACATGTTGCCTGCACCCAAGTTCTGCATGGACATGTGCTACAATTATTTTTTAATTAATTGTTTTAATTAAAAAAGTTTAAACTTTTTAATTAAGATTGTCTCTACTTTCTTTTCATTGTATTTTTAGCACAATCTACCCCTAAGCCTGGATTATCTTTAATCATTTCGTTGCTTAGCTTGACATAACTTTCATTTTTGATTGTATCTCTAGTTAAGATGAATCTTTAGTCGGTAGGATTGTACTGCAAAGCTATAAATATATATATATATGGTGAATAATCTTTTTTGCTCGTTTAGTTGTTTTTATGAAAATTTCTGTCTAGTCCTTTTTTCAAAAGTGAACGCATGAAACTTGTTCTGGACCTTGTGATTGTCCTTATTTGAATTTAAAACAATTATTTGTTTAAACTTTTAGTTGTTTTTATTTTTTAATTAATTGAATTCAACTAGGATGTGACCTGTGTTACCATCAAGTTCTGCATGGACATGTGCTAAAATTATGAAGACAAGGTTGTTTGATAGTATTGAATTTATTGTAGTATTGAATTTATTGATATCCTAATAATGGTCCTACTCCAAAGCAAGGTAGGGAGAGACCTTACCCATACTCCAACAAATAGAGAGATCTTTTCCCAAGAAACCCTCAACTTACACAGAGATTACAAATTTACAAAATACTCCCTCTGTTTTGAATTGATGGAGAACCTTGTTTTTAATTATGTGATGTTCATTTATGCATGATTAGACTTTTGTTTCTTTAACTACCCCTTGCACTCTCTCCTCATTCATTATTTATTTGTGTATTTACATGTAGGTGAATCAACTTTCTATGGTCAAAAATGTAAAATAAGCTTATAACAAATGCAAATTCAACCCTCCTTGATATGCAAAGAAAGTCATCAAGCATCTATCAATTCAAAACAGAGGGAGTAATAAACAAAGCTCAAGATATGGCTCAACAAACACTAAAGCAACTTCAACAGGCACCTAATTTGGCCTCTTAAATTAAATTATAACAAAAATGATGCAAAAATCAAGTCCAACAGCCTCCTAAAGGCTCTCCAAAAACTTAAGAGTTGATCCAAGCTCCTCAATATTAAGAGTCTCTCTCCTCTCCTCTTCCATTATTTTAATAATATACATGACTCTAATTTGATTCCCTCCAGCTTTCTTTGATTTTAAAAGTAGTAGTTTAAATAGACAGACACCAAACAAAACAGCCACCGTGACTTGAAGTCACGGTTACATGAACTTGAAGTCACGTTTGTAGAAGCAGCAAATCAATAACGGTTCCATAAGTTTTACTCCATAAATTTCCAAGTTTCCATAAGTAAGTTTCCATAAGTTTTACTTCATAAGTTTCCATAAGTTTTACTCCATAAGTTTCCATAAGTTTTACTCCATAAGTTTCCATAAGTAAGTTTCCATAAGTTTTACTCCATAAGTTTTACTCCATAAGTTTCCATAAGTAAGTTTCCATAAGTTTTACTCCATAAGTTTCCATAAGTAAGTTTTCATAAGTAAGTTTCCATAAGTTTTACTTCATAAGTTTCCATAAGTTTTACTCCATAAGTTTCCATAAGTAAGTTTCCATAAGTTTTACTCCATAAGTTTTCATAATTAAGTTTCCATAAGTAAGTTTCCATAAGTTTTACTTCATAAGTTTCCATAAGTAAGTTTCCATAAGTTTTACTTCATAAGTTTCCATAAGTTTTACTCCATAAGTTTCAATAAGTAAGTTTCCATAAGTTTTACTCCATAAGTTTCCATAAGTAAGTTTCCATAAGTTTTACTCCATAAGTTTCCATAAGTAAGTTTCCATAAGTTTTACTCCATAAATTTTACTCCATAAGTTTCCTCGGTTCACTGAAGTCACGATAGATTAAAAATAAATGAAGATGAATTTGAGGAGGATTGTTGGAGATGATTTATAAATTTTTATCATAAATGACTTATGAGGCAATTAATTATATTATTTTTAACAAAAAAATTAAGAGTCTGTTGGAGTTGCTCTAACGATTGTTAATTTAAGGTTAATGAAGAACATGGTGAGACAAAGTCTGTATAAGAATTTGGAAACGATTACTCGTCGTGCCAATGCTGATGAGGGCTCTTCTAAGCTCAAGTTCTTGGCTACAAGTTCAAGCTCCAAGAGTTTGCCTTATTAGATTCACATTCACTTGACTATTAACAATGAGATTCATGGGAAAAGGAAAAAAAAAGGTTCAAATAATTCATTCCTCAGGAAGAAAACCAACAAATAGAGGAAACCAAGTCTCTAAGGAAATATGAAACAAAGCTTTAATACTGCAAGACATTTATGAACGATAACACAACTTGCGACGCAGATGGAAAACAACTAAACTACCATTCATCTCAAATGCTCAAAGAATATGAATGTAGTTTACTGTACTTGATTGATAAAGAAAAGAAAACTAACAAATCATACATGAGACGATGGTGTGCGATGGACATAAAATCTAAGAGGTATCCTTTGCATTAAAATAAGAAGATCTGAGATTTCAACTTTGAGCTTCTTTCACCATTTGGATTAGAGGAGCTTAATTGTTAATATTGTTGATGTAGCCTTACCACCTCTTTCACTAATGAAACTGGAGCCTTCATACAAATAAGTTAAAAGCAATGATCAAGATATGAATCACTAAAACGGGTCTTTCTTTCGAATATTTTATGTATGTCTACTAGTAAAATACTAGTTGCAGTTGTTGAAATAATATACTAAAACTTATTCATAAATAACATCAACACCATATTCTTCACCAAGTAAAGTGACAAGAAAATTCATTAAACGAATCAAGGAAAATGAAAACCAAGGTCCGCATTTAATAAAGATCACAGCTACAGATTACTTAATTTAACATCATAAAATAAAATGACATGAAAGAGCTAACTAAAACAATTGCTGAGCAACTTTAGTACTGGTACAATTTAGATCTACCAAAGCGGGGGGGGGGGGGGGGTATGCAATGGAGGGATTTTCCTTGAAAATGAGGTTCGACGCGAAGATCGGATCCCCGTATAATGGCCTCCTCTACTGTGGACTGAATTACAGTCGGACAAACACTCAACAAACAAACAAACACATGACTCAACAAACAAACAAACACATGACTCAACGAACACTAACGATACATAGTTAAATAAACAAAGCAGACTAGACCTTGCAATTGCAATTACATAATAATATATGAAAACCTAGAAGCTAGGTCTTCATCCCCATCGTCCTTGCCGTCCTCATCATCCTCATCGCCGCCGTCCTCCTCTTCCTCTTCCTCATCGCCGTCATCATTGCCTCCCTCATCCTCATTTCCGTCCTCATCACCGTCGTCGTCGCCTTCGTCTTCACCGCCGTCCTCTTCATCCTCGTCCTCTTCATCCAAGTCCTTTTCATCCTCAAGCTACTCTTGGTGATATTTCTCAACGTGTTCGACCACATATGATTGTGATCGAAACACGGTGAAACAAGTATCACACAGGCTACTATTCCTACTATTAGCAATCTCCCTATGTGTTATAGAATTATGCAAAAGTTTGTCTTTGAGAGTGTTAAATAGAACCCTACCACAGTTATAACACTTGAGATTATCCATGATGAAGATGAAGAAGGGGGGAAAGAAAGGAAAAACAAGAGATGGTGTAAAATCCACATCTCCATCCTCTTCTTTTTAAACTAAAAATCGATACTAGATTTAGAATCGACACCATAATCAAGAATTCAAAATCTCTAACTATTTGCAGTATCGTGATGTTTGATTTGCAGAGTTAGAGTGAATAATGTGAATAATGGAACGGAGGAGACAAATAGATATGGTAATAGAAATGGGCTTCATTCATTATGGGTTGGGCTTGATTATGGGTTTAATTAAATTAATTTAACCTGATTTGAGTCCAATTTGAATGGTTAGAGTGACACATATATATGTTCAATTTGATAAAAAAAAAATTAATCATTAAAGGCCTAATTTATCTATTATTATATATTAAACTTCAACACAAGGGTAAAAATTGACAATTTAATGGCTATAAATTTACGATTAGCCCATATATTTTCAAGAAGGAAAATGCTAGATATTCTGAATTGGTTCCCAAAAACTTTCCTTCCCGAATGCCAAGTGTATAAATTTAGTTGGTTATAATAATGTGGACCCCCCCCCTTACACCAACTAATCCAATAACAATTTTCCCTTGTGTCATGTAATCGGTGCCATGTCATTCGGGAGCAATTTTTGGGTACTAATTTGGGGTATCTAGCATTACCCTTTCAGAAATTACAAAAGTGTCATCCTTTAATAATTATGTAAAAAGTAGTGAAATTATGTTTTTTTTTAAAAAATCATTAAGGGCCTAATCTATTTTATTACCATATATTAAATTTAACAAGGGCAAAGATTGTCAATTTAATGGCTATGAATTTACGAGTTTACCTATATATTTTAAAAAATTACAAAAATGTCATCTTTTAATAATTATGTAAAAATAAATGATAAAATTACAAAAAAATTCAAATCGATTTAGTATACTCTACAATTTTCTTTTGCCATTTTAGTTAATTGATATCTATACTACTATATAAAAGCCGAAACCTTAAAAGTTTAGTTGGTCAGTACCTTTTGATTTTACTTATTTACCCTTAACTAATAAAACATGTTATTTTACTTAATGATCCTTACTTAATAATTATTTATAATAATATAATAAATAGTTATTATCCGATTGCCTTTTTAACATTTACTTTTAATTGAAGAAATTACCTTTTATAAACACCTAAAATTGTACCATATGCTAATATTTGTTTTCTAACTAAAACTTGTTACCTTTAAATTTAAAACTAATCTTTCAATTACTAATATAAACCCAAAAATGTCACACCGCATCTTACAATCATTAATAAAATATAATAAAAATCTATATACATTGTTAATAATAAGAAAACATGAGGATAAAATATATTAAATTATATTAAAAGTAAAAAAATTATTAAAAATAATGATTATATAAAACATAATTATATTATTAAATAAAATTATAACATATCAAAAGAACGGTACCTGTTAATTTTACTTATTTACCCCTAACTAATAAACACATGTTATTTTACTGAATTCTCCATACTTAATTATTATTTATAATAATATTTAATAATTAGTTATTAGCCGATTGCCTTTTTAACATTTACTTTTAATAGAAAATAACTTTTATAAACACCTAAATTGTACCATATCTTACAAACGTTAATATCTATTTTCTAACTAAAACATGTTACCTTTAAATTTAAAATTAATCTTGAAATCACTAATATAAACCCAAAAATATCACACCGCGTCTTACAATCATTAATAAAATATAATAAAAATCTCTATACATCTATACTAATATATAATAAGAAAACAGGGATATAATTTGGTTGTTTGGTTCAACCATTTAAAACAATAGTGACCGTTAGATATTTAGTAAATAGATGATAACCGTTAGATCTAATAATAAGGAATATTCTAAATTTAAATCCTGGTTCGAATCCCGTCAACAACAAATTTACATTAAGATTTATTTTTATCGTACTAAAAATCATCTACTTCCTTTACTATCATCATGTATATATATGATAGTATAAGGCAAAAAGCCCAAGCCAAAACCTAGCCCATGTATGATTTATTTAAATAATAAAATCTAATTCTATTATTCAAATAAATAATAATTAAGTCAAACTTAATTATTAAAATCATATCTCATATATCTTTGTATTTTATTATAGCTTAATTAAGTCCCACTTAATTAATATAATAAAATCCAACTTATCATTAATTAATTTAAATTCATAATTTAAATTAATTCTTCCTTTAAAATGTTCTATGTGTGTGACCCTGTAGGTTATTATTTATTTTGGCAATAATTTTATTCTCCAATAAAATTATAAACAATGAGCGGTATCTAGTAATACATCATTGCCACCCAATTAAATAATAATTAAATCGTGATTCGATAAACCTTTTGTGATTAATGTTCCCGTGTAATATAATCCCTTTAACCAAATATTATAGATTAAACTCGAGGCATGTTTATTGTCATCCTCTTCATAATTTAATCCGGGTTTACTTGATCCATGAGTAGACTATTAATAACAAATCATTATTTGAGCACGGCCATGCATTTTATAGTCTCACTCAATAAAGAGGTCAATAATATCTCTCCTATCTGATAGGAGGGTTAAATCCTTTATCTATCATTCATATTTCTCATACGATTCACAATATACCCGATGTCCACTTTTATCATTACCCGGTCAAAGGTAACTTTTAATGTAGTCAAAGTATATTATCCTCGTATAGAAATATAATGATCTCAAGTCAAAGGATCATTACACCATTATCACTGTGAGTCTTTCTTATGACTTAATTAACATGAAGAATCTCACTGTGGGTCTGTCCAGTACCATGTACCCTACATGTACCTATGTATTGACTTTAGTATCTCCATACTTATAACCAATGAGATGTGGTTATCAGTCAAAAACATACTAGTCTATTTATGTATTATTATTGTCCTGTATAATAATACTCGACTAGGGACCTTTAAGAATATGATATATATTATATAATCTCAAATTCAAGTTGTAAACTTAAACTATATAATGTGTATCATTATTCTAAGGACATTTATTATGCTAACAAATATCGCAGTAATTAGAGTCATAATAAATACATTTATTTAAAGGAAATTCTCATTGGTGCCCTTCTGGAGTTGGCTTTTCCAGATGGTGCCATTTCTTGTTTTGGGTTTACGATTGACGCCCTTAAAGTAACTGATTACCCTAATTATGCCCTTCTGTTAATCAAAACGTTAAGAAACGTTAACAAATTTCAACATTTATTCCATAACAAAATTTTATGTCATATAAATCACAAATTAAAAAAAGTTAAATATGAAATAATGTTATTTTATGTTCAGAAAATGACTGAACACATATTTTAGATTAACGGTATGTTAACTTATTACAGATTAATGTTTAATATTTTTCAATTTGTGGTACATTAATAATTATAAATTAGTATTTAATTTTTTTAACTAGTAATACATTAAAAACTTATAGATCATCATTTATTTTTATAGTTTTTTTAACGTTTCTTAAAGTTTTGATTAACAGAATGGCATAATTAGGGTAATCAGTTACTTTAGGGGTGCCAGTCGTAAGCCCAAAACACGAAATGGCACCATCTGAAAAAGCCAATTCTAGAAGGGTACCAACGAGAATTTCCCTTTATTTAATAATCAAATGACATAAGATTTATTCGAGAAACAATGTATTGCCTCTAGGGCACCTACACTAACAGATTATACATTTTTCTTGGGAATAATATTATTGATTATTCTTGGGATTCGTATAATTCATTGCTTTATTTGTTTTTGTTCAATAAATTTTCGATTTAATATTCTGTCCTGCATCACTTTCTTTCACTATGGAGTTCACTTTTCTTGAATATTCTCAATAATTTATATTATGTGTACACAAGAACCACTAAAGATTATAACTTTATTTTCCTGATATTCGTTCAAGACAAGTATAAAACAAGAGATGGGTTTTGCATAAAAAAAACAGTGTGTGTGTAGTACCTTGAGAGAGAAATTGAGGGAGTGGGCAAGATTGATGGCTATGGGAGAGCACGGTTCGGTTCGGGACGGTTTTGTCCCGAAACCGAAACCGCATGTCTTCGGTTTTAAAAATTGAAAATCACAACCGCAACCGAACCATCGATTTCGGTTTCGATTTTAAAAAGCTCGGTTCGGTTTTTAACGATTCGGTTTCGGTTATAAAATCGAACGAAAAAATCATAAATATATTACAAGACCTTTAATTTATAAATTATAACGTCTCAATTTTGGCATCTTGTAATGGCGAACAAAGTTCACATTCTATTCTTTCTTTTGCTTACTTGTCCTCAAGCTGAATCGATTGTTCAAGCAACAGTTGCTAAACATGTAAAACCTGATTCAACTGTTGCTCCCGGATTACTTAGAAATTAGAATGATTTTCCATGATTGTTTTGCAAGGCTGCGATGCTTCGATTCTTTTAGACTGGCCTTCAACTGAAAAAGAGAAGGATTCAGATTCTATGTGCATGTTTATTTGTTTGTACATTGTCATTTATTATGCATTAGATAAGAGATTTCAGAAATAATTAATAACCGTTTCGTATATGATTTGTTTGTTCGTGCAGGTTCGTGCATTACACATTGTTTAGAAATTTAATTATAATTCAAGATATAGTATATTTATTAATTTTAAGAATACATATAAATTTATATAAATTATATATTTATTTATTTTAATAATCGGTTCGGTTCGGTTTTAACCTATAACCGGAACCGGAACCGAAAATCTAGGTTTTTAAAAATCAAAAACCGCAACCGTCGGTTCGGTTTCGGTTTTAACCGGTTTTGGTTCGGTTTCGGTTTTAATTCGGTTTTTTGCTCACCCCTATTGATGGCAAGTTGTTGAGACTTGAGAAGGGAGATGAGGATGAGCAATAAAAACAACACAAACACCTTGTTTGGAATAAAAAGTAAAATGGGGTCATAATTTATACTAAATTTTAAAAAAGTGTCCGAACTTCCAAATTTTCATTTTAGTGGTTATCGATCTTTTTTTTATATATTTTTTTGAAAATTAAAAATAATTTTGGCCACTATTTTAGAAATCAAGAATAATTTTGGCCACTTATTTTAAAAAATAAAAAACAAAATATGGTTATCAAAATGAAAATCTGAAAATTCGGATCTTTTTTGCAGTTTACGTAGTCTCTCAACAATCAAATACATGAATGATAAACACTAAATTGCGTAGATGTTTAACTATTACTTAAATATTAAAAAAATTAGACTTATTTATCGACCAGTACTCTTTTGCACAAAAACGAAAAAAGCAAGCAATTGCTTTCAAGAAGTTCCTTTAAAGCTAAAAATCTTCGGGTGATTCATATTCACTTAAGTTTACTTTCCACCTCCAGCTAACTTCCACTTGGATTACAGCTTTGCTGTAGAATATGTCATATCTAGAATTTGTTACCTCTCTAGCATCAAAAGTGAGAGTGTCGAACATATTTTCATTGTCATCAACACACAGGCCAAACTGTAATATGAGCTGAGATCCCAATGGCAGAGCTACAAAAGGTCTGGACAATTGAAGAATCAGCTCTTTTTCAGGTTCCACTCTTACTTTCTCATCAGCCTCGTCCTTGAAGAAGAGGATACTTGAATATGCAGCCTCTGTAATTGCACTTGTCCTAGCAGTTATCATTCCATAAAGATCGAAGGCAGAATTGACATTGGTGAACTTAACCTTTACATGGGCTTCCACTGCATTATCAAATATTGCATACAGAACCATGAAACATCTTCTACCATCGTCTCCTAAAATAAACTTACGTGAAGGAACACCATGTATCTCGGGATTCTTATACATGGGATTCTCAGGAACACTCAAATATTCATGTATGATACCAAAAAGATAAAGAGAAAGCCCAAAACCGGATTTAGCATTAATAGATGCTTTAGTAGGACCACTCAGCATAATGAAATCCCCAGATTTAATTAATGGCATACTACCCACGTCTAATTGTTTGTCAGCTTCTCTGTAATCTTCAGCAGTTATATAATCGACCATTGTCTTCCACATGTTGCTTGTGTCTAGGTCCTTATCCTTAAAAAGGCATTGATAACGATTTTCTTCGTCGTTACATGCAATTAAACCTCTCAACTTATCATCAGGGCCATAATATTGTTAAAGTTACAACACCAACAATGTGTGAGCTGTCGTGTGTAAACAATAATGTGTGAAGTGTGAGCTGAGTTGTTTCTATGAGTAGTGTGCATGTGTTAAAGCTACAACACCAACAATAATGTGTGATGTGTGAGCTGTTGTGTGAGTTGTTTTCCATGACCTTGTTCATGTGTGCTGGTGTGTTCTTTGTAGGTCTATTTAAAGACCTTGTGTTTATGAATTTGATATTGCAACTGAAGCATTTTACTTTGTTCAGTAATGTTATCAGTTTGTATCAGTTTGCAGTTTGTATCAGTTTGTAGTTCATAAATCATCTCTTATATTCAACAATTTGGTATCAGAGCCTATACACTTATAACCACAGTATATCTTGTGTGAATTGTGTTATCAACACAATGTCTGACCTGCAATTTGTCAATGGCATGAAGAAACTCAACAACACCAATTACAAAATATGGTCGACTTGTATAATGTCATACATGCAAGGACAAGATCTGTGGGAGATAGTTGATGGCAGTGAAACCAGCAAACCAGCAGTGGAGGACACAAATGGCTCTCTTCGAAAGTGGAAGATCAAAGCAGGAAAGGCTTTATTTGTTCTTAAAACAACAGTTGATGAGGATATCTTAGAGCACATTCGAGATAACTCAACACCCAACGAGGCTTGGGACACACTCACTAAGCTATTTTCAAAGAAGAATGTTTCAAAACTTCAACTCCTGGAAAGTGAATTACTCTCTATAGCACAACACGACATGACAATAGCACAATATTTTCACAAGGTGAAGGTGCTATGTCGTGAGATTTCAGAGCTAGATACAGAAGCTCCAATAAAAGAAACAAGGATGAAACGTATCATCATCCATGGTCTGAGACCTGAATACAGAAACTTTGTTGCTGCAGTACAAGGTTGGGAGAAACAACCATCCCTTGTTGAGTTTGAGAATTTGCTAGCTGACCAGGAAGCACTAGCTAAGCAAATGGGAGGAGTCTCACTGAAGAAAGAAGAAGAGGCACTCTACGTCAACAAAGTTAGACGACCCTCAAATCAACAATTTACTAGCAAATCAAGTGAAGGAAGAAGAAAAGAATATCAAAATGAAGGAAGCACTCATGGTGAGGAAGCTTCGTTAAATCAAAGTCGTGACAGAAAATTTCTAGGACAATGTTTCAACTGCAATAAAAGGGGGCACATGGCAAGAGACTGTTGGCTAAAAAGGAAGAATGCAGAAAGCAATCTAGTCACCTCAAAAGATGAAGAAGAATGGGATGCTGAAGCATTAGTTGCTATGGTCGGAGAAGAGTTTGCATTTACAGTAACAACCAATCAAATTGACTTTGAAAATGAGTGGATTGTTGATTCGGGCTGCTCTAATCATATGACTGGCAATGCGAAAAAATTGCAGACTTTGACAGAATATAAAGGAAGCCGTGTCGTGGTAACAGCAGACAATTCTAAACTACCAATAGCACATATTGGTGATCTCGTTGTAACTCCTCAACTTGATGATGTAGAGGTACCACTCCAAAATGTTTATCATGTTCCAGGTATGACTAAAAACCTGCTATCAGTATCTCAGTTGACATCCTCTGGCCATTATGTTTTGTTTGGCCCTCAAGATGTAAAAGTGTATCGAGATATTGAAGTCAAGGAAGAACCAATACTGAAAGGACGAAAACAAGAATCAATCTATGTGATGTCTGCAGAATCTGCATTTATAGACAAGACAAGAAAAAATGAAACTGCAGACTTATGGCATGCAAGGTTGAGTCACGTCAGCTATTCTAAGCTAGATGTGATGATGAGAAAATCAATGGTGAAAGGATTACCCCAACTCAAAGTAAGAACTGACATTGTATGTGCAGGTTGTCAATTTGGAAAGGCACATCAACTACCCTATGAAGAATCCAAGTATCGAGCAAAGAAGCCATTAGAGTTAGTACATTCTGATGTGTTTGGACCAGTTAAGCAAGCCTCAATTGGGGGGATGAAGTATATGGTCACCTTCATTGATGATTTCTCAAGGTACTTATGGGTTTTCTTTATGAAGGAAAAATCTGAAGTTCTGTCAAAATTCAAAACTTTTAAGGAAGATGCAGAGACAAAAATTGGGAGTAACATATGCTGTATACGTACTAACAATGGGGGTGAATACACCTCATTTGAGTTTTCAAAGTTTCTTACAGAATGCAGGATACGTCGACAATTCACATGCCCTAGCACACCACAACAAAACGGTGTTGCCGAGAGGAAAAATAGGCATCTAGCAGAAGTATGTCGGAGTATGCTTCATGCTAAGAATGTCCCTGGACGTTTTTGGGCAGAAGCAATGAAGACTGCAACATTTGTTATTAATGTGCTTCCTCAACAAAGGTTAGAATTTGTCTCACCCTATGAAAAGGCAATGGAAAAGAAGCCTGATGTTAGTTATTTTCGAGTCTTTGGAAGTGTATGCTATGTCTTTGTACCAGATCCTTTACGTAGCAAACTGGAGAAAAAGGCTGTCAAATGCATTTTTGTAGGATATGGTGAACCAAGAAAGGGGTGGTGATGTTGTGATCCAACCACAGGAAAGTGTTACACTTCTCGGAATGTAGTATTTGATGAAGCTTCTTCATGGTGGCTCTCTGAACACAAAGATCAGCTGCACTCCAATAATTGTAAAGAGGTATTGGGATCAACTTTGGTCCAATTGGGTACTGAGGATATCGCAGATGGTGCAACAGTAGAGAATCAAAGCACTTGGCAGAATGATACAAGCTTGCAACAAGATAGAGAAGATGATGATAGTGAAGAAGACACACCACCTCCACTTAGAAGATCAACAAGAATCAGGAAATCAAATACTAAGTATGCTAACGTTGCCATAACTGAAGAACCAACAAGTTTTGAAGAGGCAATGGAAAAATCAGAATGGATATGTGCCATGGAGGATGAAATTGTTGCATTAGAACAAAACCAAACTTGGGAACTAGTATCAAAACCAAAAGATGTTAAACCTGTTTCATGCAAATGGGTTTATAAGATAAAACGTTTTGCAGATGGTACAATTGAAAGATGCAAGGCACGTCTGGTAGCTCGAGGATTCTCTCAACAATATGAACTGGATTATGATGATACGTTTAGTCCAGTAGCAAAGCTTACTACTGTACGAGTGTTGCTATCACTAGCAGCAACTAAGAACTGGAAACTCTGGCAGATGGACGTAAAGAATGCATTCTTGCATGGAGATCTAGATCATGATATCTACATGTGTCAGCCTAAAGGTTTTGAAAGTGTCAATCATCCTGAATATGTGTGTAAGTTGCGAAAGGCAATCTATGGATTAAAACAGTCACCTCGAATATGGTATGGTAAGATTGCTGAATTTCTTACTTACAGTGGCTATTTAGCTACTTCATCAGATTCAAGGTTATTTGTTAAAACTACTGATGGTAAGATAGCTGTTGTTTTGGTCTATGTGGATGACCTGGTTCTAACTGGCGATGATGATGAAGAGATTCTCAGAACGAAAAGGAATTTATCAGTACGCTTTCAAATGAAGGAGCTTGGTCGACTGCACCACTTTCTTGGTTTAGAAATTAGCTACACTAAAGAAGGAATTTTTCTGCATCAGCACAAATATTCTTTAGATTTGTTAACAAGATTTGGAATGGCTAATTGCAAACCCACTTCAATACCAATCGACTTTAATACAAAGTTATGTTCACATGAAGGAGAATTCTTGAAGGATGCTACAATGTATCGACAGATGGTGGGTAGTTTAATTTATCTCACTTTAACAAGGCCTGATCTTTCTTATGCAGTTGGAGTGATAAGTAGATACATGCAACATCCAAAGAAGCCTCATTTAGAAGCAGCTCGGAGGATTCTGAGATATGTCAAGAGCACTTTGTTTCATGGGATTATGTACCAAGCAGGAGGAGAAAGTAACTTAGTTGGCTATTGTGATGCTGACTATGCAGGTGATTGTGAAACTCGACGCTCGACTACTGGATATGTATTCTTACTTGGGTCTGGAGCAATTTCGTGGTGCAGCAAAAGACAACCAACAGTGTCCTTATCAACCACAGAAGCAGAATACTGAGCAGCAGCAATGGCAGCTCAAGAGAGCACCTGGCTTGTGCAACTGTTAGGAGAGCTAAAACAAGCAACAAAGTGCAGTGTGCCATTATACTGTGACAACAAGTCAGCAATATATCTGGCTGAAAATCCAGTATTCCATGCCAGAACGAAACACATAGAAGTACATTATCATTTTATTAGAGAGAAAGTCCTTAAGAAAGAAGTAGAAATGCTACATATTGGAACTGAAGGTCAAATAGCAGATATCTTTACAAAAGGGCTAAACAGTAGGAAGCTTGAGTACTGTGGTAATGGACTTGGTGTGATGAAGAATAAGAGTGTTGGTGTTGAGGGGGAATGTTAAAGTTACAACACCAACAATGTGTGAGCTGTCGTGTGTAAACAATAATGTGTGAAGTGTGAGCTGAGTTGTTTCTATGAGTAGTGTGCATGTGTTAAAGCTACAACACCAACAATAATGTGTGATGTGTGAGCTGTTGTGTGAGTTGTTTTCCATGACCTTGTTCATGTGTGCTGGTGTGTTCTTTGTAGGTCTATTTAAAGACCTTGTGTTTATGAATTTGATATTGCAACTGAAGCATTTTACTTTGTTCAGTAATGTTATCAGTTTGTATCAGTTTGCAGTTTGTATCAGTTTGTAGTTCATAAATCATCTCTTATATTCAACAAATATATTATCTGGTACACCTCTGCTAATATTTCCTATAGAGAAACAATTTGCAATGAACATTACAGCTTAAAAAATAGTACCTTTCAACATAAATGAATAATTGTTTTAATCATCAAAAAAATATAGAATTATTTGATTAATTGGATGCAATCAACGAGACATCAAAGAACAATGATAAGCATTGATTTTTTTTTAAAAAAAGGAAGAGATCAACAAATATTAATGATCAGAATAGAACGAGAAAAACAATGAATTTAAAAAGTTATGAAGGTGATACAATAACATACCATAGTGATTACGTAGACGCTGATCAACAAATCGATTCCCTGTACTTGGAACGGAACGGAACTGAACGCTTTGATGTTAAACCCTGCGATGGCCTAAACAGGTATTGTCGGTTTTGTAATTAGATTATTTTTATAGTCAGCAACTAAATAGTAAATACAATTTTTTTATAAAAACCTGATAGGAATAGAAAACTGGTGAAATTAAAAAATTCAAGTATGAATTGGATTGATACCTGTGCATCTATATAATACCGTAAGCAACCTAAGGGGGCGTATTCAATTGGGATTTTAAAAGATTTTAACGGATTGATAATAATCAATGGATTTTGAAAGATTGTTGTTGATTTTAATTTTACGTAGAGTTTGACTGATTTTATGTGAAATCCTATAGAGTCTATGTAGAGTCTGCTGATTTTAGTAGAATCCTTCAAAATCTTGCAGAATTTGGCTGGATTTCAAAAGATAAAAAATATACTAGCAAATCCATCAAAATCTATCATTTTATAGAATCCAAAAAAATCCATGGTTTTTTGAATACCTTGAGATTTTAAAGGATTGTTTTAAATCTTGATTGAATACCTACGGATTTTAGAAGATTTTTTAAAATCTCAATTGAATATCCACAGATTTAGAAAGATTATTTGAAATCTGAATTGAATAGCTGCATATTTCAAAAGATTGTTTAAAGAAAAATGCTAGAGGTACCAAAATTAGGTACCAAAAGTTGTTACCAAATTATGTGGCTTGTTTTAATTGGTTATAGTTATAGTGGGTCCGCCAGGACTCTCCAATCAAAATATTTTAAATTGACAAGTATTTGTTGCCATGTCATTTGGTACCCAATTTTGGTACCCAATTTGGTACCTGTAGCACTACTCTTGTTTTAAAATCCCAAATGAATACCCGCTTGTTTAAAATCCCAAATGAATACCCGCTGATCATCAAAATCTCAAATGAATACACCCCTCTAAACCTATTTTCAAAGTCTAGCCATTAATCTTCTTAGCCATCTTAAACCTATATATTTTCAAATTATACATTAAAAAAAACTATAAAATCCTAGATTAATTTGATGGCTTTGTGTATAATGGGTTGTAGAGAAGATGTTGATACGAGAAAGATTAAAGATGACAATGCATGGCATTGTCGGGGGATAAAAAGAGTTCGGGAAGAATCGATTAAGCTTTTTGAGAGGAGAATAAGAGATCGTGACGAAAGTGTTGAGATTATTTTCTCTAATGAATTCTTTTTCGGCACGAAAAAAATGTCGATTACCAGTCAGTTTTATTCCCACCCTTCCAGGATCACACGATTTTTACCCATCCTAAGAGAGGTCTGTCTTTGGCTCTTCGTCCGTGTTTGTATGTTTGTTTGTTTACGTGTGTGTGTGTGTGTTTCTAATTAAATTTGTTTCATGCCATGGTCTACTATGTGTTTGAACTTAACCCTTTATTTCTCATCACTTGTTATACATGTACATTCAGATTTTCAACCCTGTTTTAAACTAAACATCTGTTTTGTGAATGCTTATATTGCAGAAAGAAAAAATCCAAGAGCTAACTACTAAGATTAAGACAGGAGACCGGTTCGGATTTGAGGAGGTCGAACAGTACACCAAAGAGTTGGGAGGACTGATTAAAACAGGTAAAAGAATATGAATTTTCATTTATCCGTTACTTATAATACAATTGAAATGTTTTCATATTTACACAGTTTTGACATAACAGATCCGAGGCTGAGTAATGAACTAGAGCATGATCTACTTGAGCTCCTTCTAAAGCTGCTCCAGCATGAACAAAACCCAAAGCTCCAGTCTCATGTTGCCATCATTCTCCAACTTGTTGTTGCTTATTCGAGTAACTGGAAATTGGTAATAGATAATATCACACATTCGACTATTGTCAACCTTTTGCATTCTGAACTCTCTGCGGTGCGCGTGCAGGTAACAATTAAGCAATAGTCCTTTTTCTATTTTCCTACGCTAAATGTGTTGAAAATGCAATTTTGTTGGTTTGTCAGGTTTATTAAGAGATATTTTTTGAATGTTGCAGGCTCTGTGGCTATTGCACACCATAGCTTTGAAATTTTCTAGTTGTCCTGAAAGCAAAGTCATCCTTGAAGGAGCTTTACAATTAATAGAAATAATTCCTCATTTCTTTCATTAACATTACTGGAATATATACAATGTACAACAGCTCTCCTCAATGCTATAATTAAGGATCTAAGTATATCTATAACTGACAGACTCACAAATCATATCCATAATTATCTCATACACTAATCATATCCATAATTATCGCACACTAACTAATCATATCCACAAATATCTCACAGATATGTTTAACACACCCCCTCAGTCGAAGCGGTAGGAAGACGAACACTGAGACTGTCCCTGAAATCTTCAAAGAGAATTCGTGGAAGACCCTTCGTGAAAATATCTGCGACCTGATAACGAGATGGTACATGAAGAACCCGTACCTCACCGCGGGCAACCTTTTCCCGTACAAAATGGATATCCATTTCAATGTGTTTTGTACGCTGATGTTGCACTGGATTTCCCGATAAATAGATAGCACTAACATTGTCACAATATACTATAGTAGCCTTTTTAACGGGACATTGTAATTCCAACAACAAGTTGCGGAGCCAACATGATTCAGAAACCACATTAGCCACCCCCCGATACTCGGCCTCCGCACTGGATTTGGAAAGCGTCGGTTGTCGCTTGGAGGACCAAGAAATCAAATTATCACCCAGAAACACACAATACCCAGATGTGGACCGTCTCGTGTCGGGACACCCACCCCAATCAGCGTCAGTGTAGGAGACAAGAGAGGTTGGTGAGGAGGAATAGAGATGTAAGCCATAGTCCTGTGTTCCCTGAATGTACCGAATGATTCTTTTAAGAGCTTGCATATGATCAACCCGTGGATCGTGCATGTGTAAGCAGACTTGTTGAACCGCATAAGAAATATCCGGTCGTGTAAATGTCAGATATTGAAGTGCCCCAGCAAGACTCCGGTATAAAGTAGGATTTTCAACAACAGAACTAGCAGTCGCACTGACCTTGGCCTTTGTATCAACTGGAGTATATGATGGCTTGCAAGAAGACATGCCAGCCCTCTCAATTATCTGCTGTGCATAATGCTTCTGGGACAGGAACATACCTGCCTTATGCCGAGTAACTGAGATACCAAGAAAAGAACTCAAAGGCCCAAGATCCTTCATAGCGAATTCTGAGCTAAGAAGATCCATAATCGATATACGAAGAGCATCAGACGAGGCAGTGAGAATTATATCATCGACATAGATCAAAATATAGGCCATGTTAGTACCACTGCGATACACGAACAATGCATTGTCACATTTGCTATTAGTGAAACCAATAGATAGAACAAAATCAGTAAACTTCTCAGACCACGTCCGTGGTGACTGCCGCAGGCCATAGATAGATTTTCGTAACAAACACACATAATCCGGACAAGTGCGATCACGATACCCCAAAGGTTGATGCATATAAACTGTTTCCTTTAAGTTACCATGTAGGAAAGCATTCTTTACATCTAGCTGATGTATTGGCCAGTTCTGCGAAAGTGATAAAGAGAGTACGGTGCGGATTGTAGCAGGCTTTACCACAGAGCAGAAAGTTTCGCCACAATCAATACCCACCAGCTGAGTTTTTCCATTACCTACAAGACGAGCTTTATGCCGCTCAAACACACCATCAGAGTTTACCTTATGAGTAAAAATCCACATAGACCGTATAACATTAACCCCAGGTGGACGGGGCACTAAGTCCCACGTCTTATTTTTAATAAGAGCACTATATTCATCATCCATGGCCATTTTCCAATTAGGGTCACGAAGAGCGTCAACAGGATTACGAGGTAAAGGTGATCGAGAAACCTGTGTGGTATATGCACCATCAGAATATTTCTTATTTGGTTTAAAAATACCCCGTTGACTACGTGTGACCATTGGGTGCTGGTTGATGGGTGTAGGGGAAGATGGTGCTGTTTGCGGACTTGAGGTAGGAGATGTACCCAAAGAGGAGACAGATGATGTTGTGTTGAATGGGCTGGAGAGAAACGGACTCGCTGGAGGAGACTGGGGTAAACGGCCGGGGGAAGGAGGAGGGCTACCCTGGTGTGTCTGTTGTGTATTATGGTTATGTGTCTGAGGAGGACTTTGTGTTTGCAGATGATACACGGAATAAGGAGAAAACCCATCATCTAAAAATTCGTATGAAGATGTGGAGGATATGTGCAAGTTAGCAAATGGAAACACCTGTTCATCAAATAACACATGGCGACAAATTATTATTTGATTTGAGGATAAATCAAAACATTTGTAACCACGATGATGAGGTGGATACCCCAAGAAAACACAAGGTGTTGAACGAGGGTGCAATTTGTGAATTGTAGTAGACGGAATGAGAGGATAGCATAAGCAACCAAAGACACGAAGGTTAGAATAAGAGGGAACCCGTTGATATAAGATTTCAAGAGGTGATACATTCCCCAAGACCTTAGTCGGAAGAACATTCAACAGATATGTAGCCATTTGTAAAGCATGATTCCAAAAATTTGGAGGAAGAGATGCATGAGCTAGAAGTGTTCTAGTGATATTATTGATAGTTCGAATTTTTCTTTCTGCTTTCCCATTTTGAGAAGAAGTATAAGGACATGACAACCTAAAAGACATCCCATTGTTTTTAAAAAAATTCCAGAAATAACGATTATCAAATTCCCTCCCATTATCACATTGCACAGTTTTAATGTTGCATTCGAATTGGGTACGAATATGAGCTTGAAATTCTAAAAATTTATCAAAAACATCAGATTTTTTAGCAATTGGAAAAGTCCATAGAAAATTCGAGAAATCATCCAATAACACAAGATAGTACTTATGACCCATAGTACTCAAGACTGGAGATGTCCAAAGATCACTATGAATTATGTCAAAAGGCCGTAAAGTACTTGAACTAGAAGACACAAATGGTAACTTGATATGTTTCCCAAACACACAAGACCTACAAATACCAGAACGAGAATGCCTAGAACAATCAATACTTTTATTGACGCGAAGAGTATCCAAAACTTGTGCACCAGGATGCCCTAAACGGTCATGCCAAAGTGATGGAGTTATGGCTGCAAAGGTAGAATGAAGAGCTTGATGGATAGAATTTGTAAGAGGATAAAGATCACCCCGGCTCTCACATCTCATTATCGGCACCCCCGTCTGTAAATCCTTCACAGAAAATCCAAAAGGATCAAATTCCACCGTAACAGAATTATCAGTGGTAAATTTACGAACAGAAATAAGATTTTTAACAATTTTGGGTGCGTGGAGAACATTTTTAAGAGACATAGGAGGGTGAGGAGAGGATAAGGAAGTGTGACCATAACCCTGAATTGGAATAACATTACCATTACCAACAACAATTCCATTATGATGAGAATTATAATGATTGCTCAAATTAAAATAAGACGAGAAATTACCATTGGAGGACGTCATATGAGACGTAGCACCAGTATCCATGTACCAGGATGGATCAGGTTGATTGAGAGACATGGTATGCATGGCAGACTCAATATTTGTTGGAGTATACGGAGCTGATTGTCCAACAGTTGATCCAGTGAAAGCTTGTTGGGGTCTCGAACCAAGAACTCCAGGCTGCGACTGTGAAATCCCCATAGGACGTGGCTGTGTCCATCCTTGAGTTGGATAAGGACAAGGCGGAGTAGACCACCCTTGCATCCACGGCCAAGGTTGAAAGTAACTTGGTGGCCACTGCTGGGAACCCCACTGCATCCTATTTTGTTGTTGGTGCTGTTGTCCACCATTACTACGACCACGGCCATGATCCATACGACCCCCACCAGAACCTCGACCTCCACCAGAACCGGACCTTTTATTGTTTTTCCGATTATTATTCTGCTTATTCCCCCGGAAAGGTGCAGATCCTTGATCCAAACCTGTCACTTCAACATCCTTCTGCGAGGTAACCAACATAGCAGACTCAGCCCCGGTGGCAGCCTCTTTCGCCAACCCAGCCTCCTCTAACGTTAACATAGACCTGGCTTGATAGAATTTGGGGAGTGGATCACTTTGACGGATGACTGTCCCAACACCACGAAATGCCCTTGGTAAACCAGACACCAACTGAATAACAAGTCGACTATCCGACACCGGTGCCCCAACATTTTTAAGTTGATCAGCAATAGACTTGAGACGCTGACAGTAGGCCGAAACATTCGGAAAATTCTCCATTCTCGTACTGGAGAATTCAGCCTCTAAAGTTACCACACGGGAATTCTTGTTGTCCTGGAAAATGTCACGTAATCTGTTCCATGCTTCCATAGCTGTGGCATCCGGTTCAATGATTGTATGCAAGAGGTCATTAGAGATAGTCGCATAAATCCAGGAAAGAACCGTTGCATCAAGCGTCGACCACAATTCCTTTTCATCCTCAGTTGAAAGGACTTTCTCTGTGCCTTTAGCAGGAGGAATAATATGAGAAAGAACCTTATGAGAACGTGCAGTAATTTTAAAGAGTTCTGCCCATGTCGAATATTGGACATTCTCCATCTCAAGTACGATGGAAATATGATTACGGATATTAGATACCGCTAGAGCTGGATGAAAGGAGCTCGAGCTCTTGGTTTGCTGAGTACCTTCATCAGCCATGGTAAAAAACAAAGAACTAAAGAAATAAGAAGAAAGAAGAAAAGTGATAGAGCTAAGCGGAAGAGAAGAAAAGAAAAGATCTTGATATCGCCCTAAAGCTCTGATACCATAATAGAAATAATTCCTCATTTCTTTCATTAACATTACTGGAATATATACAATGTACAACAGCTCTCCTCAATGCTATAATTAAGGATCTAAGTATATCTATAACTGACAGACTCACAAATCATATCCATAATTATCTCATACACTAATCATATCCATAATTATCGCACACTAACTAATCATATCCACAAATATCTCACAGATATGTTTAACAACAATGTTTAACTTCTATTATAACGGATCACTACCCAGTTGACGAGGAGTCATCAGTTGACGAGTTATGTATTGGTGGCCGAACTTTGGCAGTTGCTTGTCAATTAAACCCAGAACTCTCTTGTGATAAGGTTATTGTCCGACCCATGTTCCTTAATTTTTTTTTTAAAGCCATATGCAGCATTCCATCCCTTGTGTTATTAACCATTTTTAGAATATTGGCAGTTAAAGTTGGTTCTTCCTGCTCTTATGAAGCTTATTCAACATGAAAGTTCGGAGATTAATCCATCTGGATGCATAGGACTTGTATATCTTTGTGAAGGAAGAAAAGAGATGGTAGTTGAAAAAGAGTATTTTGAACCTCTTATCAAACGCCTTTTCAGGTTTAGTGGGTAAGTTTTTGTCCATTTTCTCTTCTTTGCAGCAATCATTGGTTTTACATTTACTATATTTACTGTTTTTGTTTCAGTTGTGGATCACATGTCGAGGTCATTTCTGGACTTGCAGCACTGGGAAGCATCGTGAGATGGGGTAGTGATGGTGATATTGAGGTATATCATTAAATGACCAATGCAAAAAGTTATACCAATTGTTTGGTTTCCACAACAAAATGTTTGTGCTTAATGTCTTATTGTTTGGCAAAGTAGAACTGAAGTTGGGCCTTAAAACTGAAGCTATTTAATCAGAAATCAGATTTCTAGATAATTTCATTACATATAAAAAAAATGGGTATATAAGGCTTGATTACCTATCACCGATGCTATGTAGTTGCTTATATTACAACAAGCTGTTGGTGAAACGACCCCCCCCCCCCCCCCACCCCCCACAAAAATAAGATAATCTGATTTTGGGTTGTCATTTTATATATGTGTAGCTTTTCTCTAGTTGGATACTGTTTGATTTTTAGCATAGTTCTTCGAGGCACATATTTATTTGTAGAGCGTTTTGTGTTCTATTTACCCACACTTCTCGCTTTTTCAGGTTGTAATAAAAGTGGATGAACAGTTTCGTCTCGAGCACTTGTTAGGCAAAAAAGTTGAGTACTTTGTGAAGAATGTTTGCTGGATAATTTCAAACTTATGTGCTAGAAAAGAAAAACATATTAAGGTAAGTGTTGAATTTATTAATTTACTGCAAAATTATAAGTGTTATCGTAGTTGGTTGCATCTTTATTTTTGAACAATGATTTGTGCATTATTTTCCTCTTTCGCAAAATTCTTCAGAGTAGTCCCGGTTTATATTTCTACTATTGTATTTCCGAGTTGCAAATATCTAATCCTTGTAACTGTGGTTTATAGGCTATAATTGATTCCGAGTTGATTGACCCCCTGGTCCGTGTGATTGAAAATTACGAGTCCCTTGATGTAAAAAAGGAGGCAGCTTGGGCAATTTCGAATGTCATATATGGTGTTGGCCCCGATCAGATCAAGTACGTTACACAATATTAAACCTGTCATCTATTCACATTGTAGGATCTTTTCATCTATGTTTATATTTAGTTCGACTCATCATTTTTTTTCCGACAGATACTTGAGAGATAAGTGTGTTAAGCCTCTTTGGAATCTACTGAAAATATTTTCTGACAATCAAGAGATGGTTTCCCTTTGTTTAGAAGGATTGGTAAGACTAGAAGGGATGAAAGTCACTTGCAATGATCAACCAATTGATAGCGTTGAGTGGTTCAAAGTATACAGAAAATATCTAGCCAGGCAACAAACGGAACAATCTCAATTAGCTGAAGATATTGAGGCATTGACAAAATTAAAGAAACTCCGCCGTAGTGACATTGTTGAAATACCTGACGGTAACATTGTATTTCGACTAACATGTACATTTCAAGATGACTCGCACTATGTTTGGCAGATCAATCATGGAATGGTTTATCCCATGGAAGTAGACATGCCAAGATAAGTAGTCAGCTTTAGGTAAAACTGTACTATTACATTTCTTTAGTCGAGATGATAATTTTTATTTTTATTTTTTTGCTCTGGTTATACCAAGAATAAAATGTTTATAAAAGAATTATATATTTGAAAGTTACTTGTAGCTATCTCTTACCGTGCCATGCTTTTACTTGCAGAAAAAAAAAAGACATGCAAATGTTTTCTTTGAGTTAAGCGTGGTGGCTAAACAATGAAAACAATAATTTAATAAAACAGGGTAATTCAGTAAGTTTGTAAGAAAAAGTTATCAATGAAACAATCTAATATTAAACATTACTGAGTTTAAAAATTCATAAACAAGTCAATTAAAAAACAAAAGAAATGCAACAACTAGCCAATGGATAGACATTAGAGATCAATCCGATCAATTAGTGTGAAAAAATCTCAAACTCTAGCCCATATTTTCTTCTAATGCAGTAGATGCATGCAAGATATCCACATCCTTCACATTCGAAAAAGCGCAGAAACTTGTAGCCTTTCCCACAAATGACACATAAGTACGGGGAAGAATTCCTCTTTCTCGTAGTCCACTTTGAAACCAATGTAAGTGTGTGTTGTTGGTTGCCAATACTATGTTTGATTGTTCTTCCTAACTTGATGTTTTTGTACCAAAGTAGGCAAACATCGTGAAAAGAATGATCACATTTATCACAGTGATAAAGCAACATCTGATTGCTAACTTGGTCTTCACATATCTCACAGTAGATAACTCCCTCGTAGAAGAATGGAGGGTGCATCAAGCTTATGGTGTGATCATCATATCGGTGTTTCAGTCTACTGGGGTAAAATGCATTAAGTATATGAATCTGGAAGGTACTACAGGTTTCACATGCATATTCCACGCCTTCATATATGCCGTAGTTACTTGCACTACATATATAAGAACCAGAGAAGGGACGCTGGACAAGGGAGTGTTTCTTGTGAGATTTATGTCTAATCCTGGTGGGCAGGAATGCACAACAGATTTCAATTTTCATATCACATATCTCACACTTATAGTAGAATCCATTTGAGGTGTAGCTACAAACTGCACAAAGGAAAAAATCATAGAATCGACAGTAATGACCAAGCTTGAGCAAATGCTGGGGGTGAAATGAACATGCTCCTACAGGCAACTGTGCTGGCAACTTGGTGGCACAGAAGGTATGGAGAAAGAAACGACACTGGATACAAGCGTAGCAAGACACATGAGAAAAAGTTATGGGTTGAATGCACCCATCACATATCAACACTCTTCCATCATCATAATTGTCGTTATCATCGTCATGCAACTCATTCTCACTAAAAGTAAACTGCTGCATTTCTAATGGATGATCCCTGTGACTCCAATGTTCTTTAATTATGTGTGGATCATTAAGCATAGTGGTACTGTTTTCACCATCAGCTTGAAATTTAACATGGAACTTGCTACACCGGGTGATAATGAGGTCAAATAATGATTCCTCGCCAGGCAGAGGAAATTGTACCAAATCAGGTTCATCATCAACAATGCCATTTTCTTCAATCTCATTTCTGAAAACAGCAAACAGAAATTTAGCAAACGGATGATAATCATAAAAACATCAACTTTGGGCAAATTAGAAAACAAATATTGATGTAGGTAGCAAAAATATAAACAACAAAGGTACTCACACCAAAGAAACTGTGGACGTTGAACATTCCATATGCACAAAAAATGTGCATTTCTGACAGTAATAAGACCAGCACAAGGAGGGAACTCGTTCCTTGCAGATGTGACAGTATCGACTAAAATAGCGATACATGACAGGTATAGAGAAGATAAGACTGAGAGGGTGATGGTGATAAGTAGGAGCTGGAATAATGAGTGGAGAAAGAGCACACTTCTTGTGAATCCAGAAATCACATGTGAAGCATACATAGGAATCATCTTTAGCTTCCTTCCAACAAGCATCACACTTAAACAAAGCTTGCCTTTGTAATGTCAGTGTGTGCTCGTGGCCTTCATGACGAATCAGTCTCTGATCAGACACGGATGAGGTAATAGCAGCACAAACAACACACAAGTCAAAATTACAATCATCACAAGCATAAGCAAAATTAACATCACTACTACAAAAATCACATATGGTGTTGCCAGGGCGTGGTAGTAGAGCAAGGGGGTGCAGGTCCAGCTTATCACGGATAATCTCTTTGGGTAATTCAGCACAAATCTTGTGAAGGTAGAATTTTCGACAATCTATATCATCATTGCTACAACAGGTATATGTAGGAGAGCCAGTAACAGGTTTGTTACAAACAGAGCATGTAGCATCCACTTCAATAACAACATCCTCTTGTAGTACTAGTGGATGCTCCCGATGGGTAAAGTGTTCCACTGTTGAACTACTCATGGTTTCAGATGAGAGAGAACTCGAATGGGATTATTTTGTATTGGAGTTGTAACAGGTTTACAACATACTAGCAAGTTTTTTTTTTTTTTTTTTTTTGAGAAAACAACATACTAGCAAGTTGATACATATAATAAATAAAAAACATAGATAAACTGTAGTAATTTATTTTCGTTAGGAAGAAACTCCGGATCATTGCGCCAACCCTTTCACCTGCTACTTAAAATATAAAAATTGCACCTAACCTACATTTGTCAATATTATTAGGATGATTAGTAATTTCTTAGTTCAATAATTGAATAATGATGTTTAGCTTTCAGATTATTTGTAGTTTGAACATATTTTAACGCACCTCGCTAGTGACAGATATTATAATTATAACACTAATTGTCTCAGAACTAAATCCAAAACCAGAGCTTTCTGGGCGTCAGCCTAATTTCAAAAGTTCCCACTAAATCATTTTTAATGCACCACTTGCCTAGTATTAACTTGAAATTCTAAATTATAAATGCATATATATTTTTCAAAACTGGAACTTGTTACGTTGGGTGATGATAAGATCAAATAGTGATTCAATACTGGAAAGAGGAAAGTGTATCAAATCTGCAGGTTCCTTATCAATACCAGCATGGTTTAGCTTGGAAATTTTATTTGTTCTTAGTTTCTTATTTGAATTAAAAAGCAATTCATTTGCTAAGAATAAAAGATTGTATAAAAAAGGAAAAAATCAGAAAAAAAAAAAAAATCTTTAAAAAAAATTCCAAATTTCATACTCATGAACAAGTAAAATAAAAAAAAAGGAATGCAAGTTAGTGGAGATTTCAAACAATTCAGTTAGCATGTAGATTTCTAATGCAGAAATCTACATAAGTACGGGGAAAAATTCTTTCTCGTAGTCCTCTTCGAAACTTGTAGCCTTTCCCACAAATGACACATAAGTACGGGGAAGAATTCTTTCTCGTAGTCCTCTTCGAAACCAATGTAAGTGTGTGTGGTTGATTGCCAATACTATGCTTGATTGTTCCTCCTAACTTGATCTTTTCGTGTGAGTGGATGCAACGATGGTGAAATGAATGATCACATTTATCACAATGATAAAGCAAAAACTGATGGTCAACTGGTTCTTCACACATATCACAGTAGACTACTCCCTCGTAGAAGAATGGAGGATGTTTCAAACTAATGGCATGATCATCAAATCTGTGTTTCGGTCGACTGGGGAAAAATACACATATTATATGAATTTTGAAGGTACGACAGGTTTCACAGAAACTTTGCTGGCAACTTGGTGGAACAGAATGCATGGAGAAAGAAACGACATTGGATACAAGCATAGTAAGACGGATGAGAAATAGTTATGGGTTGAATGCACCCATCGCATATCAACACTCTTCTATCATCCCCACTGTCGTTATCATAATCATGCAATTTATTCTCACACAAAGTAACTTGGTGCAGTTCTAATGGATGGTCCCTGTGACTCCAATGTTCTCTAATGATGTGTGGATCATTAAGTATGCTTGATATATCTGTACTCTTTTCACCCTCACCTTGAGTTTCAGCTTGGAGCTTGCAACGCTGGATAATGAGATTAAACAGTGATTCCTCACTAGGCAGAGGAAATAGTAAAAGATCTGGTTCATTATCAACATTGTCATTTGCTTCAATCTTCTTTCTGAAAAATCAAAATAATTAAGATTTAGTTCAGGAATGATAATGTAAAGACATCAACTCATATAAAATAAAAAACAATTGATCTAAATAGCATGTATATGAATAATGAAGGCACTGACGCAAAAGAGACTTTGGACCGCTTTGAACATCCAATATGCACAAAAATCGTGCACTTGTGACAGTAATAAGACCAGCAGCAGGATTGAATTCTGTAAATTCCCTGTAACAAGCATCACAACGAAACCAAGCTTGCCTCAGTAATGTTAGTGTGTGCTCGCTGTGACCTTCATGACGAATCACTCTCTGATCAGAAACAGAAGTAGTAATGAAAGCACAAGTAACACACAAGTCAAAACTACAAGCATCACAAGCATAAGCAAAATTCACACGAATATCACAAACATCACAAGTGTTTTTATCAATGCGTGGCAGTAGAGTAAGGGGGTGTAGGTCCCGCTTATCGCGAATAATCTCTTTGGGCAGTTCAGCACAACTCTTGTGGAGGAAGAATCTTCGACAACCAATATCATCACTACTACAGTTATATGCAGGTGAGCCTCTAACATATTTGACACAAACACAAACAGAACATCTATCATTCATTCCAATTATAACATTCTCTTTTAGTACTAGCGGGTGCTGAGGATGGCTAAAGTGCTCTACAGTTGAAGAAAAACTCATTATTTCAGGTGAGAGATAACAGGAAATGGGATTATTACTTGTTTCATTGTTTGTGGTTGCTGAATTAGAGGTTGAACTTATTTAGAACATATTAGCAACTTCATACTCATATATAAAAATTACTTGGTCACACTAACATTCCTTGAACCACACTCTTTCCACGATCCTGTCAGAATTAAGAATTACTCAATTCCCTGTAATTAGTGATTATCTTTTGACCAGGGGAGGGACTTGTGTCGAACATTCTTTGGATTTTACATTTTTGTTTAGTGTTGGATCAATCACTTTGCTATTTGTTTTAAAGTTAATTCGAAAAAAAAAATTCCAAAATCATCGTAAATTATGACATGATGCGTTTTAATTAATGAACGCATATATAAATTAGTCTCCATCATTTTATCAAAAAAATTATCAATTACATATATGACATATCAGCATTTCACACAATTTCTGAATTTTCTGGCAATTTTCGCAAAAAAAATTGCCATGTCGATCCAAGTTTGTTTTCTTGTTTGCTTGTTTTCTCTTTTTTTTTTTTTTTAAAATATACATATATATAACCAAAAGTTTGATAAGAGTACATTTTAGTTTAAACTTTAAAGAAAGGAAAAGATACAATCAGATTTCTTTTGTCATGATTACAAAAAATGATAAAAGATGATTTCTAAATCAAGTTTAGTACTCCGCATTACTTTAAACTAATTTCTGCAAAAAATGATTAAAGATGATTTCCAAATCCTTTCAAAAAAAAAAAAAAGAAAAAAGATGATTTCCAAATCAAGTTTAGTATTACTTAAAACTAATTTCTGGAGGGAATATTACTTTAGACTGGATACATTACTTAATTACTTTCAGTCACCCGCTATTACCACTTTTATAAATCTCAACAATATTTACAAATTACAACTGCTAGTTTTTTTCTTGATGGAAATTACAGCTGCTAGCTTATAAGCTTTAAGAAAAATGTTCACCACAATCCTTAGATTACGATTAAGCATTTACTATTAACATTAATAAATTTACGTGGGTTTAAAGTTTTAACGAAAAATGTTAGAATTTCTAAAATTATTCCAAAAAAAAATTCCCAAAGAGTTGTCAGAATATTATTGGCTATTTTCTCATAAATGAGATGGAACCTCGTACATACATATAAATTTCACAAATAAAATCACGTCACGTGTTATTCGGAAACATTTTTAAGAATTATTTCGGAATATGTAATATTACTCATTTTTAATATAGCATGATCAAATACGGTTTACAACTATCGTAACCTAAAATGCAAATTTAATTTTAATTTGTTAAAACTTATCTAGGGGTTTATCTGGGTTTCAAAAGGAAGACAACTCATGAAACATGAATCAATTTTTAAAAAATTTCAAATAATTTAAAACTAAATGCTTCGGATGGGTGTCCTCCTGAAAATTAATTAAATTGAATTGAATTGTTTCTTCACATGGAACCAGTGTTTTTTTTTTTGAAAGAGTAGACTTATATATCTTATAGATGAGAATTTATTCTCATAAATCTTAAAATAAGCAAAAATCAAACCTCAAATCTAAGACAATAAAAAATTAACTCTTATCACTTGAATTATCTTATAAATTTATTTATGTGGATAAGCATGCATAGAGGAATCATTTCTCACAAAATTATTCGTATAAATGTTAGTTTGGCACAGAATATAAGTAGACCTAGCAATTTCAATAAATTGATGGATTTTGGATCGAATCAACTTTTATTTATGATATTTTGGATAGAGTTCGGCTTGTATTGGATTTGATTTGGTTCAAATTTAGGTTGAATTGAAATTATAAGATGAAATTCGGATTAAGATTGGAATTCAGATCATAATCAATTAGGATTCTTTTGAAATTCGAATGAATACTATTCATTTTCTTAATTTGTGAGATTTTAAAAAATACCGTATTATTGAATTTAGTATTCTTAATGTAAAATAATGTATTTCTTCAAAAAATGTAGAATAGTAATTATGTTACATTTGATGTAAAAAAAATGTTTTAAATATGAATTTAATTTATAAGTGGTTTATTATTTGAATAAAATATGAGCTAATGTATATGGACTATACGTTTTGACATGTTAATATTATAACAACTACTAATTCATCATTTTTCTAATTCAGATTTATAAAAAATTCATTACTTTGGGTCATATTCGATTCGAATAATTTATGATTCGATTTTGATAGGATTTTAAACATAATTAGGTTTAGTATTTCAATTTATTTTTGATTTGGATATTTTTCGAATTGAATCAAATTGGTTTTTGGATCATTATCGAATTATCTAATTTAGATAAAAAAAAATCGGTTCCATAAATTTTGGTTCAATTCTCCGGATGTAGACCTATTTTGTGAGGTCTAAGTACAAGTTCGATATGTAAATTATTAACTGTGATTGTATTTTCCTAAAAAAATGATAAACTATCAAGTTTGTAAATTAATCGTTAATTTTTATTATTCAATTTTTTTTAAAAAATGATTCCTATTAATTTTTGAACATCGAAGGGAGCCACTAATCTAAAAAATGAAAACAAAGTTTTGCCTTTATTTGAAAAAAATATTAGCAGCAGCCATTTTTATGATAACTATACTAGTCTTGTACTTCCGAGTAGTTCCCCTACTGATCTATGTAAAAAGATTCCTAAGTGTTGGAGTTATCTTGTTCTGGTGGGTTTGGACTAAGGTTTTAATTTGATTTTAGTTTATAACTTTATTTTGTAATTTCTTTTTAAAATTGTAAGATCGGTTTGTTTTTGTTGTCTCACATTTGTGTGAGTTTGGTATTGTCTCTGTGAGTTTGCTTTTGTCGATCACACCGTTTGTGTGAGTTTGGTGCTTCATTATATGATTTTGGAGGCTTGTTCGGAGATGGATAAACACTTCGATGAAGTGTAAGTGTGTTACACACTTAGGTCTGCGAATATTGTAGCTCATTGCTTAGCGAAGGCGACATATTCTATGTCAGGTATTACGGAGTGGAATGTTTCTGTTCCAGATTTTATCATCTGTAATCTTGAGAAATTGTAATGCAAGTACGAAATTTGTCAAAAAAAAAAAACTTAGATCTATTAATAAAAAATATTTTTTTATTTTAATAATTTTTGTTGGATAAGGGTGTGGATTTAAATAAATTTTTGTATTCATCACAATGATAAAAATGATTAGATCTTAAGATAAAAATATGAAAATCATAGATTCTAATATAAAAAGAAGATTATGAGATGTAAGATAAATAGATATGAGTCGTTGGTTGTAATATTAAAATATGTATTTGGTTTTTAGTAGAATGATTTTAAAATATTGAGAGTATATATTAATAATTCAAATTATAGATATAAGTAGATTTCTTGAATTAAACAAATTCCAAAAGTAAGCTTTGGTAACTTTATTTTTCTTCAATTTCTAGAAGGATAATTATTACTAAATCATTACTAAATTAGAGATTAGAGATTATTTCAATTGGATTAATTTTTAGAGAAATGCTACATACACAGAAATGGTCACAGAATTCTTTTACAGAATGACATGGTCGTGTCAGCTGTACATTAATAAGTTTGTCGGCCACTGTTCTTGTACTCTAACTATGGTCAATGGTTTTATCAACTTTTTTTCCTACTCTCTACTATTTATTTTTATGTTCTATCAAAATTTTAAAATTTTTTATAATTTTTTTCCTAATCTTATATATATTATTTACTTTTTTATGTTCTATCATTACTATAAATTTTATTAAAATATAATATTATTTATATTTATGTAAAAACTAATTACTACAAGTGATGAAAGATCTCAAAATCAAGGATATATTTAGAGTCATAAAAAAATTAATTTTTAAAATTTTTTAGTTACATTATTTCAAACATAAAAATTGTCTAAAATAATGAAATTCACTATTTAAACTCTACTTTAAAATGAGTTAACATTATAACATAAAAAATGTAAAATATAGTTTTCATCTTAAAATATCTCATGAATAAATTTATATTAGGTTTAATCAAAAAAAAATATCACAACTCATTTAATTTTATTGAAAGTAAAGTAAAAATATGTTTAACAAAAAAAAGGTAAAGTAAATATCATAACAGCGTGGTTATTATTCCATCATAAGTTATAATTCAACTCATATTTTGTCATATTTTGTAAATCAAGGAGGAAAAGATAAAGTGGGTTGAAATGAATGGTGAATTTTAAGTAGAAAATTTAAGATATCTTTTTTGTTTAAGCTAGTTTGGCACTGGTGTGTTTTAAAATTTTATGTAACTTTTTTATTTAAGTTAGCAATATGAATTTTAAGTTGAAAATTTATGAGATGTTTTTTAATTGGAGCTAATTTGGCATAATTTTGTGTTAATGATTCTCAAGATATTTTAAGATGAAAATTATATTTCACATTTTGTACTTATAATGTTAACTCATTTTAAAGTAGAGTTTAAATAATGAATTGCATTATTTTAGACAATTTTGATGTTTCGAATAATTTAACTAAAAAATTAAAAAAATTCAATTTTTTATGACTCCAAATATATCCTTGATTTGAGATCATTCATCACTTGTAGTAATTAGTTTTTACATAAATATAAATTCTTCCAACAAATTATAAATAATAAAAAAAATAAGTATATTGAAAAATATGTGAAAGGGAATCATTCATAGTTAAGTGAACAAATATAATGAAATAAAATATGTTGTAATTTTTTAGGACACTTAGCCGAAATTTTAATAATATTATATTTTAATAAAATTTATAGTAATAATAGAACATAAAAAAGTAAATAATATAGGACTAGAAAAAAATTATAAAATTTTGACAGAACACAAAAATAAATACAAGAACAGTAGTTAAAATAGAGAATAGGAAAAAAAGTTGATAAAACCATTGATTTAACCGTAGTTAGAATACAAGAAAAGTGGTCGACAAACTCATACAACTGGCACGACCACGTCATTCTGTAAAAAAATTCTGTGACCATTTCTGTGCATGCAGCATTTCTCTAATTTTTAACATGAAACAGTATTACATATTTCCATACGTAAAATTACTTCTTCAATAATTTCAAAACTGTCAACCAGAAAAGGAATGCAACACTAGCGCACTAGCAGTCTAGCATATGTAGTAGAGAACTAGAGATCAATCTAATCAACACTGTCTCAGTATTTTTTTCTAATACAGAAGACGCATGCAAGATATCCACATCCATTACCTTCGAAAAAGTACATAAACTTGTAGCCTTGCCCACAAATGCAACATAAGTACAGGGAAGAATTCCATCTCGTAGTCCTGATCTTTACAACCAATGCAAGTGTGTGTGGTTGACTGCCAATACTATGCTTGACTGTTCCTCCTAACTTGACATTTTCGTTACAACGGATGCAATGATGGTGAAAAGAATGATCACATTTATCACAATGATAAAGCAACAACTGATTGTTAACTGGTTCTTCACACATATCACAGTAGATATTACTCCCTCGTAGAAGAATGGAGGATGTTTCAAACTAATTAATGGCGTGATCATCAAATCTGTGTTTCAGCTTACTGGGGTAAAATGCACATATTATATGAATTCGGAAGGCCCATCAGGTTTGACATTGATAGCCTTTAGAAATGTCAAAGTTACTTACACTGCATTTAGATTGCGGAATGTGCTGAGACTGAACAAAGAAGTGTTGCATGTGAGATTTGTGTCTAATCTTGGTGGGCAAGAATGCACAACGAATTTCAATTCTGATATTACAAATCTCACACTTATAGTAGAATCCATTTGAGGTGTAGCCACAAATTCCACATTTAAAAAAATCATAGAATCTATTGTACCGACCCAGGTTGAATGAATGCTGGGGGTGAAATGAACACGCTCCTCTAACCAACTTTCCTGGCAACTTGGTGGCACAGAAGGCATGGAGAAAGAAACCACATTGGATACAAGCATAGTAAGACGCATGAGAAACAGTTATGGGTTGAATGCACCCATCGCAGATCAACACTCTTCTATGATCATCACTGTCGTTATCATCGTCCTGCAACTCATTCTCACAAAAAGTAACTTGGTGCAGTTCTAATGGATGGTCCCTGTGACTCCAATGTTCTCTAATAATGTGTGGATCGTTAAGTATGCTCGATATAGCTGTAGTCTTTTCACCCTCACCTTGAATTTCAACTTGGAGCTTGCAACGCTGGATAATGAGATCAAACAGTGACTCCTCACTAGGCAGAGGAAATAGTAAAAGATCTGGTTCATTATCAACAATGCCAATTTCTTCAATCTCCTTTCTGAAAAATCAAACTAAGATTTAGTCAAGGGATGATAATTGTAAAGACACTAACTAATGGAAAATTAAAAACAATTGATCTAGATAGCATATATATGAATAATGAAGGTACTGACACAAAAGAGACTGTGGATGTCGAACATTTCATATGCACAAAAAATGTGCACTTGTGACAGTAATACGACCAGCAGCAGGATTGAATTCGTTTGTGGCAGATGGGACAGTATCGAATGAAATTGCGATGCATGACAGGAATAGAGAAGATCGATAAGAGTGAGAGGGTGATGGTGATGGTGATAAGTAGGGTTTGGGATGATGGGTGAAGAAAATGCACACTTCTTGTGAATCCAAAAATCACAAGTGAAGCACACATAGGAATAATCTGTAACACTCTCCCAGCAAGCATCACAACGAAAGGAAGCTTTCCTCTGGTATGTTAATGTGTGCTCGATGTGACCTTCATGACGAATCACATTCTGTTCAGAAAGAAAAGTAGAAAAAAAAGCACAAAAAACGCACAATTCAAAACCACAAACATCACAAGCATAAGCGAAATTCACACGACTATTACAAACTTCACAACTGGTGTTATCAATGCATGGCAGTAGAGTAAGGGGGTGTAGGTCCTGCTTAGTGCGAATAATCTCTTTGGGTAATTCAGCACAACTCTTGTGGAGGTAAAATTGTCGACAACCTATATCATCACTACTACAGGTAAATGCAGGTGAGCCTATAACAAATTTGTCACAAACAGAGCATTTAGCATTCACTCCAATAATGACATCCTGTTTTAGTACTAGTGGGTGCTGCGGATGGCTAAAGTGCTCCACCGTCTAACAGCTCATTCTTTCAGATGTTTCTGGTGAGATAACAGGAAATGGGATTAGTACTTGTTAAGGTTTCTGTATTAGAGCTTGAACTTAATTACAACGCAGTAGCAGCTTCATACTTTTATAGTATAACAGATACTACTTGATCACACTAACATACCTTGAACCACACTCTTTCCACAACGAACCGATCCTGTCCGAATTAAAAGTTACAATATTCCCCGTAATTAGTGATTATCTTTTGACCAGGGAGGGACTTGCATCGAACAATCTCTGAATTTTACCTTTTTATTTAGTGTTGATCAATCGATTCGCTATTTGTTTCAAAGCTACATAGCAAAAGCCATTTCTTTGAATTCTCTGTTCTTTTTTGCTTGTTTCTTTTTTAACTAAAAGCTTCTTGAATCTTGATGGGTTGATTGATAGGAGTACATTTTAGTTTAAAGAAAGGAAAAGATAGAATCAGATTGCTTTGGACATGATTACAAAGAATGATGAAAGATGATTTCAGAATCAAGTTTAGTATTTACTTTGAACTTATTTCTGGAGGGAATATTACTTTATTCTTAATACATTACTTTTAGTCACTGTTTTCGTGCAAAATTTCACTCGTTACTCTGAAACAAGGTAACACCTTCCATAAGTTCGGTATGCTTCACACATTTTTAAAACAAACTTTTATACCACTGCTCTAGAGCCCAGATGTTCATAGGGTATATATCTAGCATCTCTAAGAGCAATGGGAGATTCCTCAGGCAGAAATACAGCCTCAACGACACAACCTGAATCATGCATTTAAAGATTATGCTCACATGCAAGTAAGCAACCCTTTATTGCTTCTCAAACTATAAACAGAATATATATGATTAGTCAAAGCTGATCTAGACAAGGATGAAGTAAATGAATCTTATGATGATAGAGATATATACTTCAATAGTAAAGTGTTTAACGTAAACTTCCTTTGAAACAAAAATCTGATGACAGAGACCTCTTTATGCCATAGTTTACTGTCACTTGTTTACTTTAGTTCTGCATGAATTACTATTTATATCTTTCCTTCATTTTTAAATTACTCATTCTTAAACTCAAGTTGTTTTAAGTTTTAAAACAGCCATAAAGGTCATGAAACGATTCTTTATACGATCAATATTAAGACTTGAGTCGATCTGCTCTAAAAATGGCAAAAGCATATCTTCCTAAGTAACCACCAGATTCACCCTATCTCGAGTCCGGATATGTTTTATAAAGAACGAGTCTGACAAAAGCTAGTGCGACATTGTGAAACATAATATGGAAACAGAGTTTTTTTTTTCTGCCACTGTTCAAGCTTTCGATCCTGTAAGATCATAGACATTCCTGGGTGAAATTTTGATGGTATTTAATGTTTCAACTTTCAATTATGCCTATGTGCTTAACTACATCTTGACATTAAGGAGTATTCTTTGCGCATTTGTTTTACATTTTATAGCTGGCCAGCAGAATTTTGTGGTGGAAAATTGTGACATTCCTTGTACTCAAGACACCCTTTCCTCATTTTTCTGCAAGTACAAAAAACAGGTTGGCCAGAACATGGACAAGGTATTGGTTGGTGTGCACTCAATAATCTAATTAAGATTTCATGATATGAACGGTCTGGTGCAAATGTATGCACCAGACTGTTTATGGAACATACGGTTTCAGAGCCGTTGGATCAACATCCAACGTCTCTGATTTAAAAAAAAAACACATGAATATCTAAGAATTATAGCTATAATAATAAAACTATCTAGTCAAGTGATGAGCTGCTACAACTTGTGACCTACAAAACCGGTATATATAGCCATCGGATTGCTGGAGAGTAGGGAACAAGGATCAACAATATAAATACACAGTGAAGTCATGGAACTTTAGAAGGCACATTCAACAGTTTTATTTAATCTCCGCCGACTGGGATTAATATATAGCATAGAGTTATCAGACACAAGATTTTAGGGTGGTTAAATATACATATATACTTTGGAGAGTTCTGACGTTCCCGTAGAATGCCTAACAAAAACGAAATTGTTCGATTCAGTAGTAGTCTAAATAGGTAGAGCACTAATTTGGATGACGTTTTGTGCATTGTATATGCATTTCACTTTATCAAAAAAAATGTCATTATCATAATAACATTAATAAAATTTATATTATAATAAGGATATAGAGACTGACTCTTTAATCACAGTCCAAGCTATCAGTAGTGCTTCAGAAAATTACTTGGAGGTGGGTAGTGTGTTCCAGGAGTGTCGTAGTATGTTGAATGCTGGTAGAGATATCTCGATTTCATTTGTTAAAAAGCAAGCTAACAAGGTAGCTCATTTAGTAGTTAGAGTACCTTGTGATGTTAGTTGCTTTATCGATTTTTCGACTCCTCCACATTATGTGTGTTGGATCATCTTGTAAGAGAAAGTTTGATGGATTAATAATATTTTTCCAGTTTCAAAAAAAAAAAAAACAATTACAAACATAAGTAAACAAATTACACACAAAAACCCTAAATTACACACCACAACAAAATCTATAAATTATACCGAGTAGCTTAAATTTTAAAAGCCTCTGATTACTCTTAACGTACCCGAAACAAATATCGAACATAAACAAACAAATTAAATTAACATATTACTCTAAATACAAAAATTACATTCTAATTTATTATTTTAAAAAAAATTATAAAGTATAAAAAAAGTCATATACGGCACGGACTATAAGTTTCTAATAAATAATAATAATAATAATAATAATAATAATAATAATAATAATAATAATAAGAATAATAATAATAATAATAATAATAATAATAATAATAATAACAACAATCTGAATAGAAATACAATTTGAGATTTTCGTTTTCAAGTTAATGTAAAATAATAAATAAATTAAGTAAAGGTAAAATTGGGAAGTCTATATATACTCACATGTGTTCGTTTATAACATCTAAACCAAGAACCGTATATTATAAAATGAGACAGAAGGAGGAAAACAATCAGCGCATCAGAAATAACAAAAGGCACTAATACATCCGGAGAAAAACACAACACACAAGTAAGTAGTTGTGAATTAACAGATAATCTTACACGTTATGTTGATTACAGATTTTACATGCCTGGAATCTACCGATTGATTTGTGAATTGTTTATGGTGACCTTCATGTGGTTTGTGTTTAGTTATGTGCATGAATTATATTGGTCTTGTTAATCGGATTTATCAGTTTACTGTGATGAATTGCTGTGATTTCATCTTAATTAATTTGATCTCTCTTCCTCTCTACACGTACCCACGTTTTATTCAATTATAAGTATTAATTCTTTTTTGGTTTATTCATCGATAATATTAATTAATTAGGTTCTATTAGGGTTTGAATTTAATTGATTATTATTGTCTATTATCTATATTGATCAATCTGTTTGCTTCGATGGATTTGGGTTTGTTTTTAATCTGTTTAATTTTAATATTCACAGGAGGATCCTATGGCAGTTTTTGCACCACCAGCACATGAGGACAAATTGTTTTGGGTTACTTCCTCCTCCTCCTCCTCTTTCACTGATTTTATTAGCGCCATGGAACAATACAAGCTATCAGTCCCCTGTACCTTCGACTTCTCAAAGGCCTCCTCTTTCACTCCACCACCTGATTTTAATAGCGCGATGGAACAATTCACGCTATCATTCCCCTGTACCTTCGACTTCTCAAAGGTGGCAACACCAGCACCAGCACCAGCATGTGAGGACAAATTGTTTTCGGCTACTCCCTCCTCCTCCTATAAACCTACACCACCTGATTTTATTAGTGCGATGAAACAATTCACACCATCATCATCCCCCAGTACCTTCTCATTCTCACCACCAAATTCACACGAGGGTCCTTTGGCCATTTTTGCAACACCAGTACATTACGATAAAACATTTACATTTTCAGCTACTTCTAGTGATGTTGATCGAATGAAAATCAAAGATTGTCGACGTATTTATGATAATCTTAATCCTTTCTGCCAAAGACCAGAATTCGTTGTTCCTCCCCATATTAAGGAATCTTGTGATTTGGCCCTCGAAAAATATAACAATGAAAAGGTACGTGTGTGTGTGTGTTTTTTTTTCTTCTTTTTATGTAGCAAATCATTTTATGTATATACCATTAACCGGTTTATGTGTACAGGATACCAATTATAGATATGTGCGCCCACTATTTGCTCAAGAGGATACTAATGCTCATGTTACAACTCACTACTTTCTTTTCAAAGCTGCTTCTGATTCTGACCCCTATTGCAAGTCTTTTGAAGCAATCTTCATAAGTGTATTCCGATATTCTGATGGCAACAAGCCTTCTGTCAAAGATCTTCAACAAGTTTCCCCTTTACATGTTAAAGGATGAAGGCCTATAATATTTATTTGAAATCTATGACAATATAGTTTAATAATAGAGAAATGCAGCTTATGTAAGAGACGTAATGGCTCGGAATGTATCCGAATTCATCCAAATTCTGCACAACTCTTTGGGTCTTGGCATTATGATCTTGTTGGTTTTTGGAGTTCTGGTTGTTTCTTGTTACTAACTGGTGGTCTTGATTCTCTTATTGCAACTGTTCTATTGCTCCTCTTTTAATGCACTGTGCAAGTTTTATCAAATTTACGATTCTTTCTAGATTTTTTTGATTCAAAGATCAAATTTAGGTTTATATGAATTCATAGCTTTTACATGCTTGATGCTCTCTGATTAATTTGCTCCTTTTTGTTTATTTATGTATTTATCTCCATATGATACTAGTAGAAATTTTATTTTCAACTTCTCCCACTGGAATAATAAGCTTATTTCTAGCACAATGACTATGACTATAAGAATGTAATACATTAGGAGGCTTTGTTGCTGTTTTTGTTGGATTAGATAGTTGTGATAGTTGGAAGTTTATTATATATATTTAGTATTTTCTGACACTGTTCTTGCTAAATTAAGTTGATCCATCTAGTGTAATCTGCATTTCATTTGAAAATGTCTCCATAATATCCTAGCAAAAGTATGTCTGGCAGATTGGTTTAGGTGAGGAGTCCATTTCATGTTTCCCTAAATTTGGATAGTCCTTTACCCAACATTACATTTCATTCTGTTCTATACCCCACAAATAATATGGCATGGAGATTAAAATTGTTTTATACTTGCCTTCTTAGGAGGCTGTAATTGTAACAATCTACTCCAACAAGGTAAAATGCTATGATTGTCTTTATGGATATTTCACTTAATGTTAAAAAACTAAGTTAGCACATGTTAATTCTACTCTGTTTGAAATTGTCTAGCAGTTTGATCTATTTTGGTAACATGTGTCAGTATTCACTGGCCGCTGGTGGAATTACCTCCAGTTCTATTACCTTAATAGTTTGTGGGGGAGCTTTAACTCAAGTGATCGTGCTGCTCTATGGCTTCTACTAGGTCACAGGTATGTTTTTTTTTGAAATTGAATTATACTTTGTAAACAAGACTTATACTTGAATTTCTTGGAGACCTTTTCCGAACGAAAAAATCTCTATCATTGATTTATCTTTTTTTTTCTTTTGTTCTTGTGGACATATGCAGCACGATTACTGGATTACTTGGCATTATCATTCCTCTTATCATAGCAGCAATATGGGGCATTGGTGATGGAATATTTAGCACACAGCATACTTCATTGATTGCAATGTTGTTCAAGCATGACATGGTATTGGTTATTGTCATTGCTACTGTCATCAATTTTGCTTAATCCAACTTCCAGATGGTCTCGAATGACATTGCTCTTTTATATAAATGATAAGTCAATCTAGGGGCAAAATGATGCAAAAAAAAAAAAAACTACATATATAACTACACAGTCTGCCATTCGATTTGAGTTGTCCTTTTTGCCCCAGCTTAACGCACTGTCTGACACTCTTGATAATTCTAGAGTATGCTGCCCTACACAATCCCAATTCCCATCCGTATTTTATATTTTTCATTCAGTTCCAATGATATTTTTCAGAGTCAAAAACAATATGGGTCCTTGTCTTTTTCTATTTTCTAGCTTTATTTAGGTTTGATTGTTTCAATGTTGATTCGAAATTTTTGTATGCAGATGTGGGAAGACTCAGCGGAATGGGTAGTGGGAGAGTGGAAAAGAAGATTTAGCGAGAGCTAGAGACGAGGGAAATGGGTAAAGGCCTGTAGAAATTTGTGCGACATATTCAACAAGTAAAGCTACGACGCCTTGCTTTGTTATTGCAAAGGCTTTCTGTTCTTATACCCTGTCATTTCATTACCAATTAATTAGGTCAGCATGGAGAGAGATGGGAATGGGGTTTCTGTTAAAGGTATGCTCCTTCCTTTTGAGGCTGATCAAATTGATTTCGGCGAACCTGTAACGTACAGTCAGCATGGGTTTTATCAATTAAATCACTAGATTATATGGTTATAGTAATTTGTTTGAACCTATAAGCTAAATGTTTTGAAGTTGGGTCATCTGCTGATGATTAAAGCTCTTTAGGGTAATTGATTATATGTTACCTGTAAGTACCAGTGTTTCAATGTCTGTGGCCATTATACTGTTACTAGTATTTATGCCCGCGGTGCTGGGCTTTGCTAAATATAGAAATTCTAAAATTTAGTTTTGAAATTTATTTTCTTTGTAGATTGATTTTTATAGATGTTTCTAACATTTAAAAAGAAATTACAATGTGTGAAATTAATATTTATATTAGTCTAAGAAAATGATCATAACAAATTATGTTTGCTTGAACATCATTGATGGCTCATTCTTTTCTTTGTTGCTAGCTTGATTGATAGTTAGTTTAGGTTTGATATTGAAAGTATGTAGGATTTGTACCTCGGACAAAAGCCACAACTTTACATCCAAAAATAAACAAAACATGCTTCTTAATGTGAACCAGCTAGACGAAAGAAAATAAGCTTCTAGACCAATAAAAACTAAATGTCATGTGAGCCTCTACGACGACATTCAGGAAACATGCATCTCCAACATCTTCATTCCCTCCCCCATTTATCAAAACTTGTAATCCGATGAAGGAGTTTGGTATAAATCAGGTATCCTTCCAAACTTCGTTGTTTGATTGTTGATTGTTATACGCATAATGTTATGAATATTTTGAGAATTAATATTAAGTAATAATCTAATACACAATATTACAATATTATGAGTAATTTAGAGAATTAATATTTTCAAAACATACTCCTCGGTCCCGTCTCCGGCGGCGCCTCGATCCCTTTCATTTTAAAATATATTCGTATATGGGTTTAAAACAAAATACCCCTTCAATGTTGATTGACATTGAATCTTGTGATCTTATTTTACACAAAATATCACTGAACTTCGAAAACTTTACTACTACATCTTTTGTCTTGTTAATTTTTTTTAATAAAATTATTTAAACTTTGACTATGATTTATATTTTGGGATGAAGGGAATATTATATATGTAATATTTGATCAAATTTTGGTCAAATGAATCGTAAAAAGTTGAATAGAAAAAAAGATGCGTAAGATTTGGGACGAAGGTAGGATTTGATATTAAAGGAACCAAGATCCAACCCCTTGTAAGACTAATTACAGCTTTGCGGCAGTTGGTTCTTAATTACAGTACTTGTTTCTCTAGTTCATTTCCTTTGGATCAAACACATGAAGTAGATCGAAAAATTGCACCATTACATTAAGAATACAAAGTCTAGCTGGATAAAATTGCACCAACGTACAATTTATGTAGTCATGGAATATATTAGAACAGAACGCATAAGGAAAAGATCAATTAGAAGAAGCTGTGGATGTAGGTCTGGAGAATGTGACCGATAAGGGTCCTATATCCTTTTTCTGTGGGGTGAAAACTATCCCAGAATAGATATTTAGAGTCATCTAATCATGTTTGGCTCAACTGGTTACATAACAATGCTACCTCTAATTTTCCAGTACTGCAACATCTTCTGTCCACAACTTCAATTCCTGTAATTACAACATCCAAAATGTCTATGCTGTAAGAAATATAATAATATTTACCTAGATATATTCAGAGTTGGAGAATTGATAAAAAGTTTTGTAGAAAAGAGGCTTCAGGAACTATTATATAGATAGATATGTGAGATCTATAAATTTTCACAATCTGCACCTCTTTGAGATTTAGCACAAGACCTTTCTAGAAGAGATATTACTTAGAACTGTATTATTAGTTGCTGCTATATCAGTGTTTATGTTCTGGGTTTCTGGTGATTGTTCCAATATTATCAGTATTCTGCTTTACATTTTTCTTGGATATAATTTCAAATTTGCACTTCATTATCATTTCTTGGGACTTTACTGGAGTAGTGAAGAGTCAACAATCTGTCTACTTTAAAGGTACTTTACTCCTTTTATACCTTTTTCACTCCCTTTTCCCATTTTTCCGATTTTCCTTTTCACAACCTTTCTTGGTGGGAAGAGTGGTATTTTGTTTCCTCATTATTAGGGTTGTAAATGAGTCGATATGCTCATGAATAGTTTGATATAAGGCTCGAAAAAGGTTCGGTTCGAGTTCGATTTGATTTGTAAATGAGTCGAACATGAACACGATTTTAAGGTCGAGCTCGAGTTTCAAACGAAACGCCGAACCGAGCCCTTGACGAGCCGAGCAATAGCCCTACTCAATTTTAATGTAAGAGATCAAGGTCAACAAGTTCACAAGTTCAAGATACCATAGCAAAACATGCATTAAAAATACACATAATTAGGAGATCGTCCCCTTTCCTCCATTTTCTCCATTGCCTTTTCCTGATTTTCTTGGGCGAGAAAGATGCCTAGACAAGCTTCGAGCTCCACAAGAGCCTCTGGATATAGGACTGAGTGCCCCTCTATTTTCTCGAGCACCTGGGTCCTGAGCACTTCTACCACGCCTCCTGCCACGAGACGTCCCCTGGGTCTTCCCATTGGTCTTCCTCTGAGGTTAAATCATCCCGAGTAGCTTTCGCTATAGCACTATCAACACCAACAAATCCGCTTCCAACTCTACTAGCATCACTATCACCAACACCAACGATCTGCCTCTTCTTGCTTGAGTAAACCTACGAGTAGGTTCCAACACGCTTCTTCCGTTTACAATCCTGCTGAGGATCAGGGAGTTCAACATTAGATTACTGTGAATCAAAGATAATAAGCTTCCCACGATCTTTAGCTATATCTGAAATCACAGTGGCCTTATCCTGCATTATTTTGACAACACAACCAGCATTTTCTTGAGATAGGTTGAACTCCCAAGTGTTGTTGAGAGAGGGGCACTTCATCGTATCACGCGTATTCAAATGACAAGATTCACAAGGGTTCATGACATTCAGGTATGACAACTGGATTCGTGCCACTTCCAACTTAAACTCATTCATGCGAGCAAAATGACATTTGGAAGATCTCCCCAGAATATTTACCTCGACCTGCACAGGATTTCTTCAATATGCTTTGGTCGTGGTACTTTAGGATTCGTATAAATTGCCTGGCACCACTTAAATACTTAAGGATTCATTATGCTTAAATTCTCTACAAATAATCTTTGTCGTTAAAAAAAAGCTATCATTAGGACTTTCGAAGTGATTAGTTTTTGAAGAAATTGCGCATATTCTTGATCTAGTATATGTTCCCCTGCCGTTTACTCTGGTAAGAAAAGAATTGTGCAGAATCTTTGAAACTCAATTAAAGAATATTCATCATATTTTATTTAAAATATTTCCATTATATGATAGAGCAAATAATTCTTCGATTTTGTTTTCGATTAGCACAAAGTTTTCAACTTCATAAATAATTTTTGAAATTTTTCAAATTCATGCTAATGCTAGAATTAATTATAGCACGCTTAAAATATGATTTTTTGATTGTGCCCAATTTTCCATCTCAAGTGTTACCGGAATTATTTTTTTCTCGAATACTACATTTATATTCTGAATTGTAACTAGTGACTAGTTCACATTTTTTAAAAATTTAACATTTACTGAAATTATGTCAGCAAGACAAATGGTTGTTAAAAGAAAATAAATCTCGTTCATATATGATTTCCATAGCAAGTCATATGTTATGAGAAGTTGACTTTTTTTAAAAGGTAAATTATAAAATTATGATATCCTAATCTGTTTTAAAGTCGTTTGCTAACCTAGCTACTGATCTCAGCGTTGACATCACCTACATTCCCCATTCAACACCTAATGAATTGACTATCCAGGCAATCAGACTTGGTCTCGCAATATAGACCACTTAGACCACTTAACAACACACTCATCTCCTTGGATTGTTGTTCATAAAATACAATTTAAATCTAAACCAAGTGGCTAATCTAGCAAATTAAGTGAGTTGCAACTTGAGAAGGAAATTATTAATTAGAATATATATCATTTTTTTTATGCAAATGAGTCACAAAGACGATACAAATTATAAAAGGGAGGGAAAAATCGAACATGTGACCTATCATCAACAGTGTGGGGCCCATCTAACACGTGGCAGTGTGGGACCCACCTAGCACGTGGCAGTGTGGTTCAATTGTTTAAAAAATAAAATAATAATTATTAGATATTTAATAAATATATGATAACTGTTAGATCTAATAATAAGAAGTATTTTATATTTAAATTTATCTATTATTATATATATAATACTACAACATGTCACATTTTATTCTTTGCAAAGTTACTATTTTAGCCCTCCATATATTTAATATACATCATTTAATAATCTAATATTCAATATGATTATTTAATATCTTATTTAATATTACGTAATTAATTACAACAAACTAATAATAGCCATTAAATTTTAATAATTTATATTGGTGCATATATTTAGATTAAAATTCTTGGGTAAATTAATATATAATTACGCCAATATATGAATAATAATTGTATAGAAATAAGCATAAAATTCGAGAATCGAAACTAATCGATTGGATTCACGATTAGGAATTAAGCGTGGTAATAACAAGAATAATAAACATATATATTTTAGTAATAATAGTATTTAATGTATTAGTCTAATTTGTATTAGAATACACTATTTAAAAGTTCATAGAGAGTAATCAGATTTAAATTCTCAATTCTGAATAAAGTGAATTTAAATTCACAACTGAAAACATTGAATTAGATGACTATCTTAGTGGATATTATATATCTTAGACAATTAATGTTGAAAATGAAGCTCTCGAAAGAGAGTTTCCTAAGCTATATTTTGGCAACACCGCTACAAATTGAAAGGTGTTCACGGCTACAAAGTCAAACTACTAAAACCCAAAATATCGCAATATTCCACATTTTATTTAATATCTGTTCACATTTATGCCTTCGAATTTCCTATGATTTAACTCTAAAATCCCCCTAAAGTCAAATGCTATGAAAACGTTAGTTAATCTTCACATTATCCAGAATCGAAACTGTGACATCCAGTTCTAAGCATAATGAATTTAAATTTATAACTAAAATCATTGAACTAGATGACTAATTAATCGGATATTAGAATTTTTTGGACACAACCTGTTAAAAAGTGAGAGCACTTGAAAAGAGAGTAAGTTAATCTATATTTAGGCAACATTGAAACAAATTGAAGAACATCCACGAAGCTTATTCTCATACTTCCTTGAAATTCCTGAAATAGGATCGAACTCCAAGTACTTGGCAATCTCGATGAGATTTGCCCTGCCTTTGACAATCACATCAGCATCTTCATATGGTGCTAACAATTTAAGAAAAGACTCGTTCTTGTATAACTTCAGTCCCTTGTAATCCTGAGAAGTTCCCGGGGGAAATATTCCCTTGAACTTGCACTTTTGGTTGCACACAGATTTGCTTTTGGTTGCACACACTCCAGATGTGACCTGTATGAGTTTAAATATATGAACAAATACATAATGTGATAATTGGCCTGTTTGGCAAAACTTATAATAAGTCCTTATGGACTTAATTTCGGGTAAAAATTTCATATTTTGATATAAAAAAATCTATACAAGTATTTAATGTATGTTTGAGATTCTATAAGTTGCAAAAAAAATGACTTTTTTAAGAAAAAAGTTAGGAATCTCTAACTTTGTCTTAAAATAAATTGACTTACTCTGGAAAATAGTTCCCCCGAACACCCCCAACGACTTGAATCTTTTTTCACAGGTGTGATTAGAACCACGGATGAACAAACTTTAATCAGGACTCTGGTCTCTTCGTCACCATTAGCTGACCATGATGCAACTCTTTTTTATATGTTGATCAATGTAGAATTTATCAATGTAGAGTTTATTTGTACCTATTTAGTAAGTGCAACAGTAAGTGCAAACTGCATACTATTCCCAGTTTCATTTTGTTCCACATCAGCATTAACCTTTTCCTTTCCGTTATCCTTTTGTTTCTCATGTTCCTTCTTGTTGTTAGCCATGAGTCTACACAAATGTAAAACCAAATCAGTTCAACTTTCAATCATTGAATAAAATAAATGATAATTCAATTTACGTCTTGTGATAATTTATTAGATAAAAATTGATCTCCAAACATGAACATAATTTCATGTTAAACAGATTCGAAAATCAAATCAATTCAATGTGAATCATGTCTCAATCATTGTATACAAAACAAAAAATTATTCTATCACATCTTGTCATAATTTATAGATTTATAGATAAGAAAAAAATGCTCCGAACATGAACATAAGTTCATATTATACAGATCGAGATAATCAGGAGAGAGATGAACATATACATGAGTCTTACATCAATTAAATACAGTTTATACTATTAAACAATTATTATCAATCTATCAATCTACAATTACAGATCGAGAGAGTACATCAATTAAATAATCTATAAAATACGAAAACGAAACAGACATATATATAAGTTTATACTATTAAACAACTATATTATCAATTTATCAGTCTACAATTACAGAAAAAAGAGAGTACATCAATTAAATAATCTATAACATATACGGAAACGAAACAAACATATATATGAGTTTCTACTATTGAACAATTATTATCAATCTATCAGTCTACAATTACAGAAACGAGGGAGAGGGAGAGCGAGAGCGAGAGAGAGCGGGAGGGAGAGACCTGGAGAGAGAGACACCTGGAGAGAGAAAGACGAACCCTAGAATGAGGAGAGAAAGTACAAGAGGTGCGACTGTGTGTATGTAACACCCGGGAAAATTACGTGTAATTTATTATACTAAAATATATTTTAGTTGATTTTACTGTGTGTTAGTTTATTCTTAATGCATTTAAACGCGTTATGATTTTTATTAAATAGGAAAATTTTCCCATACGTGTTATGTGACTTCTGTGTAGCATAGATTATTTTATTCTATTTTTCTGTAATTTTTATATTTTTAGAATATGGTTATTTCGTATTTTAATTTTCGAACCCAGTCCCTGTATTGAATTCGAGGTCCTGTTTTTCATAAAATTATTTTTATATAATAATGGGATGTTCAAAAATGTATTATTTTGTAATTCTTGTAATATTCGTAATTTTTGGAAAATTTTGACATTTATATTATATTTGCTTAAAAATAAAAATTTTACATTTTTATCCCGTAAAAATTATTTTAAAGGCTTAATAATTTTAATTAGGGGTTAAAAATATTTTTTTGGGTATTAATTTTTGAGTTATATAAATAGAAATCAGATTTATTTTTTTATTAATAATCATAAAAATCAGATTTTTTATATATAAATAAATATGAAAATATATTTTCTCTCTCCTGTTCTTGAGGATCAGAGCTGAATTTGAAGGTGTTATTGATATCGGATTTTGTTGTTCTTATACTCGAATCGAAGCTCTCAATACCCTCTTTCATAATCCATCATCAGTTTTCGTGTTGGGTAAATTTCGGATTTTATATTAATTTTCTTTTGAATCTGCAAAATTAGGGTTCTTCATTAAATTTGGGGCTTTTTGATTCTTTGATTTTACGGTTGAATTGATTGTTTGTATAGATTCATATTGATTCCAGGAGTTCAATTTCATCGTTATATTGCTAGTTTGGTCAATTCGAATTCTAGGGTTCTTGAGTCAAATTAGGACTTTTTGATCGAGTTATTTTCCGATTGATTTGATTGTTTGTAAAGCTTCTATAGGTCCTAAGGATCATATCTACGTGTTTAGTTTGATTGTTCTAATGCCGGATTGTGATATTCAAGTTTATTAGTTTTAACCGAAGCTTTGAATCAATTTTCCATCTTACTTGTTGATTGGTTGTAAGATTGGTTGACATGGGTAGTTTGTAAATGTTCTAAGCTTCGTTTTGATACGAAAACCATGCCATTTGGTTCCCGATTCTGCGAAAACGAATTTTGGCCGGATTTAGTTTGATTTTTTGGCCGGATTTAGCTTGTGATGATTATTGGTTCGTGTTGTCGTGTTAATTGGATTGTGGAGTGAATTTGGTACATAAACCAGTAAAAACCCATGTGTTTTGGTGTGTGTTTGAGCTTCGGATTGTCTTATCGGAGTTTGTTTAGGTCGCCGGAAAATTCCGGATTCCGGCGAACCCCCGTTAATGGTGGTTGAGTGTTCTTGGTGAAGAATGTGTGGAGGTGGTGATGAATAGTGCTATTTGATCCGTTTTTCTGTGTAACTTTTCAGAAAAATGTTTTTGGGTCATATTTTTATAAAAAATTTCTAAAATTCAGAATTCTTTTATGTATTATTATTTTAATTTCTAAAAATTAAATTTAATTAGTTAATTATTTTTAAATAATAATTTAATTGATTTAATTAATTGATTAATTCATTTTAATTGATTAATTGTATTAATTAATTATTATTTAAATATATAATTGACTTCTTTGAATTTAAATCTTTTTAGTATAAAAGATTTATTATTTTTATGAGTTGATTAATAAATAATTAATTTGAATAATCAATTAATTTAATTATTAATTGAATTATTCTTATTAATTGCGTATTAATTAAACCGTTTATCCGTTTTCAACGAGAAAAGTATTTCTGGAATTAGAAAAATGACCCGGTTCTTATAAAAATAGTTTTACCTTAAAATTCAACTTTTAAATTTGGATCATTTTTTTACCAAACCTTTTTATTGAGTCGGTTATATCCGATAATTAGGGTTTTGACCCGTTTTCTGTTTTAAAAATATTGGATAAAATCTTTTTATGATCTGATCAACGTGCTATGTGATCTACTTATTGAGTCTCTTTACGTGCAATGTGAATTATTAAGGTATTAAGTATTGAGGATTATGATGTAAATCGAGTTTTGATCGATATATATAGTTAATGTGTGTTAATTGTTTATATGATTTATATTATAATATGTCATTAAGAGTAGACGATGTTTTCTTTGATTTAATGACAACGATGGTCGGATATCATTTATTTTCACGAGGATTAATTGGTAAGTATTGATTTAGGTTGTCAGCGGAGATAAGTAGATGTTTAATAAGTGAGGTTGGAGATGGATAAAATATTCTTTGTGGGTTATGAAGAAGGTTGGAGATGGATGAAATATTCTTTGTGGGTTATGAAGAAGGTTGGAGATGGATGCAGTATTGTGTGGATTGTAATAAAGAAGGTTGAAGATGAAAGTATTGTTTGTGGAATTGCTGGTTTACTTGTGAGGTGTTTTAACACCGGGAAAACGTCTATGTTCAAAGGGGACATTTCCAATTATTTTTCTTCCGACATAGATATTGGTAAGTATTGTTAATACCTTCGAATTGAGTTTATAAGCGTTTACAAAATGGCAGAATTGTCGTCCGGAGACTGAGGTACTATCTTATGTTTTACTATAGAAGTAGACGCGAGGGCTCGATGTTAACGGATCAGACTCGTGGCAATCGCAAGAGCGTCAAACCAATGAATGATTACAATAGAAGATTGTGATGCCGTAAGATGGAAGAAGAAAATCGTATTACTGCGACGTTACGCAATAACTAAGGACCAGAGGCAAGTATTTTCATGATCATCCTAAACACTTTATTTTCTGTTTCATTTATTCATATCATGACAAATAGTTATTGTTCAGAGCTATTTGTGGTTCTTAAATATTTTTGTGCGAAAGCAGTTGCTTGATATTGGTATCCTTGATGTGGGGAATTGTTTAAGATAAACTCTTCATATCCTTATTATCGTAGTAAATAATAGGGATGTGAACTGTATGTGAAACTAAGCATTTCTTGTTGAATTCGGAAATTGCTCTATTGGATTGGAAAATGGTAAAGCGTAGGAGGCCATGATGATTTCATGGTCTAGCAATATTTAAGGAGGATATGGTAACCATACCATCTTCCTATAGGCTAACATTACTTGCCTATTTTGGTACCTTCAATGAAATCCGGGTTATACACACGGGTATAGAAATGTACCGGTGGTAGTATAAAGGGTCCCATTGCTTTTGAACCTGATCAGGGGGCAATGGTGGTTTGTCTTTCTTTCTATATATCCAATCCATATCGCCCGAATGGCTATTATATATTGTGAGTTGGCAGATGATTCATTTTTATGACATGCCAAATGATTTCAGTTATGATTTGAATTATATCACAGTTGTTGATTCAGTTTCTCTATAAACGGTTTTACATTTCAGTTGATTTTATGCCCCATTAATCCTGGTTTTATATCAAAATTTTTATACGCTTGCTGAGCATTTCTTTCGCTCATACTTGCTGTTGTAAATTCTAACATTTCAGTAAGGTAGTTTGGCGAGACGTATCCGCACAGCTCATAAAGAGAAGAAGCGTGATGCTACTTCGAAGATGACTTGGCTCAGGATGTCTGGATTTAGTGTAAGATCTATTTTATATAATTGAGTTCTAATATTTATTATTATTATTATGTAATGGTCTAGTTAGCCTGGCGTACTTTTTATCGAAGTTACACCAGTCGTTTAAGATTTTATCAAAGAGAATGTTGTAAAGAAGGAATGTTTTTTTTCTAACGGAATTTGGATTCTTGTTTCTAGCCCTATAACCTTAAAAGATCTTGGTATGTTTGGGGTCACAGATGTTATATTTCCAGTGTTGGATAATCACAATTGATGATTATTATTAAACAGGTGTTTTATTTTGAGGATTTTCGCGTGACAACCAAATCTTCTGACCCCGGATTTGGGGGGTGTCACAGTGTATGTATATATTGATCTGTTTGGTGGAGTAATCTGTATGTATATACTGATCTGTGATTATGTGTGTTTATATATATTGATCTATTTGGAGTGTGTATGTATATGTACATATAATTTGATATACGAGTCGACTATTTAGTTATGATTAGAATTTTATTTTGTGATTTTGTTTATTGTTTAGTGTGTAATCTGATGCTTTGTTGCTCAATAGTTTCAGATAATTGTAATTTGTGTTGTATTTGTTGTATTCGAATTTTATTTTGAGTTTTGTTGTGAAACTACAACAAATTACTTGCTTCGAAATTTTTGGAGGGAGCTGCTGCGGCTGAATGCTGATTTCTGTTTTGTTTCTTCAATCAAATTTCTCGATGCTGGAATCTATTTGCTTTTTATATTAAAATAATGTGTAATCTGATTTAATATGTTGGACACCCACTAGTTTATGACTTTTGATTTTTCGATTTGCAAATTATGAGTTATGAGGCTCCTAAGTCCTAATTTATAAATAATCTCTCGTTTCTATAATTGTAGACTGATAGATTGATAATATAATTGTTTAATAGTATAAACTCATATATATGTTTGTTTCGTTTTCGTATTTTATAGATTATTTAATTGATGTACTCTCTCGATCTGTAATTGTAGATTGATAGATTGATAATAATTGTTTAATAGTATAAATTGTATTTAATTGATGTAAGACTCATGTATATGTTCGTCTCTCTCCTAATTATCTCGATCTGTATATGAAATTATGTTCATGTTTGGAGCATTTTTTTCCTATCTATAAACCTATAAATTATGACAGGATGTGGATAGAATAATTTTTTTGTTTTGTATACAATGATTGAGAAATGATTCACATTGAATTGATTTGATTTGATTTTCGAATCTTTTTAACATGAAATTATGTTCATGTTTGGAGATCAATTTTATCTAATAAATTATCACAAGACGCAAATTGAATTATTATTTATTTTATTCGATGATTGAAAGTTGAACTGATTTGGTTTTGCATTTGTGTAGACTCATGGCTAACAACAAGAAGGAACAGGAGAAACAAAAGGATAAGGGAAAGGAAAAGGTTAATGCTGATGTGGAACCAAATGAAACTGGGAATAATATGCAGCTTGCACTTACTGAGCAGGTACAAATAAACTCTACATTGATAAATTCTTCATTGATCAACATATAAAGAAGAGTTGCATCATAGTCAACTACTGGTGACGAAGAGACCAGAGTCCTGATTAAAGTTTGTTCCATCCGTGGTTCTAATCATACATGTGAAAAAAGATTCAAGTCATTATCACATTATGTATTTGTTCATATATTTAAACTCATACAGGTCACATGTATTCGTTTCCGTATATTATTGATTATTTAATTGATGTACTCAATTATGGTTTGATTTGTGCATTTGATATATTTTTTTCCCTCTTAATAGAATAAAAAATGAGGGCGAGCCTTGTTGAAAAAGGCCCTTTGCTAATAGAATAGAAAGTAAGGCCAACTTTCGAGCTGTAGCTTTACAACGCAACGATAGGGCTTAGATAAGGGCCCTTCATTATTATTAGTAAGATAGGTTGCTTGAGCGCATTATCACCTTTTCTATTTTTAAGGAAATGGTATCGATCAAGGCTTTCCTTGAGTTTCAATAAAGGGCAACAAGCAACGGATTGAGCTGAAAGCCATTGCTCTAATGCCTCGTTACGTCGTATACTTCACTCGCTCGTTAGCGCTTGACTAATAGAAAGTAAAGGGCTTTTCTTGCTTGTTTAGTAAAGTCTCGCTTTTTGATAGGAGTAGGTGCTTGCTAGGGCGGAGCACTCTTCATTCGAAACTAATGAATGTCGGGTCGGGGGTTTCTGCCTTGTTATCAAAAAGTTGGTTAAGTAAAGCGAACTCACTCCTTGGACGAGCACGGGCTTAGTCAAGTAGAACCGGGTTGCGCTGGTTGATTCTCCGATCGAAAACAAATAAGTGGGGCCATGCTGGTACGACTGAATATCCGTTAGAAAGGTAAATTCCCTCCCCTACGACACCAAAAACCGGGCTGAACTTCCGCCCGCCTCCATATAACAATATCGTGGCAACGTAGACCTAAGTGGTCATATTGGATTCTTGGGAACCATCACAAGTACAGCCAACCTCTATTTATTTGAACGAGAATGTCGTGTCGCCCAGCGGAGCCTATAAGAAGGTGACTCACACAGACAGCTAACTCCTTTTCAATATAAAAGAAAAACCAACCCAGCTGGCTGGTCAATCTCAGAAATATTCTCCGCCGACAAACCGGAGACGGACGACCACGATCCCGACCTTACCAGCACCTGAGGTGTACTAATCAATGAACCCCCGAAACCTACTTTATTTTCTGACAAAATAAACTAAGCCTAACCGGTCACAAAATGTTGTTGATATTAATTGAGTTGGGGGGACTTTCGCTGACTGAATCCATCCGACCCTGGGAACCTTCGTAACCAAAGCGTCACGACAACATCCAAAGGTAACCTTTGGATTCTTAAGTGGGGGGCAAGGAAGAGCACGTAGGAATGCCGACCACTACATAAGCCACTAGTGGCTGAAAGAAAGTGAGCAGCACCCTGTATAGGTTTGGGCGGAGCTTGAAGAAGTGAGCCCCTATTAGAGAATGCCATTACGCGCTAGCCTAGCCAGCTAACGTTTTTCAGCTGGCTGTTGTTTACACAAAATCACGCAAGCGTACGTGGTCACAAGTAATATAGAATAAAGTTGAGTTCGTTCCCACAGGGATCTGGTTTAGGTTTTAATCAGAAAATATGTCTATGCGGCTATGCAACAATGTATGGTTTTAATTCACTGCTAAGAAAAGTAACAAATTGGAGTTGATTATCTAAATTAAACTAAGATTCAAATTATAAAACTAAGAATTATCTAATTGACGAGAATTGAAATCGAATTACTTATATGAGAATAAGCATGGAATCCTAGTTTCATTATCTACTTCACTTAGAGTTGCTGCCTTTAATCAATACATGCGATGGTTTTGATATCTGATCGAATAACACGAAATAAGTAAAAGTTACCTCTCGGTATACTAATACCAAACTAAACATACATCCACAAAAGATAGAAGATGAATAGACACCTATTATGTTTAGACCCTATATCTCTATAGAATTTGAAAACATAAAGGTTTAAGCATAAGTTATCCACTTAGATCACATAGGGTAGCATAATATCTCTATTTACATCACAAATCATGATGTTAAAACATCAACCTATCCTATGCTAGCATGGCAAGTTCTAAATCTCAAGTTCCACTCTCGCTTCACAAGAGATTAACAAATTAGATGTTAGCTACGCATCTAAATACATAAGACACAACCATACAAGGATATCAAGAATTCACCACACATAAATCTTTAAGGCATGCAAACTACTAAGCTACATAGATAAATTCGCTAGGATCCCACGACAATGATTAGTTCATAATTGAACCTTTCGTCACCATGGGATTTAATGAAAACATGATAATGAACAAGATAACAAAGATGAATAAATCAATAATGTAACAAGGTTTAGAGAACAAATCCGTGAATGAAACAAGCATCCAAAAGATACGCCTAAACAAAGAAATCCAAGAAAACTATATCTAGATCTTCTTGTTGTCACAATCCTCGCCTTGGCTTCTCGATCTCGTGCTATGAACGAATTGGACTGAACTCTCGTGTGTAGATGATGATTTTTATGTCCCCTAAGGTGTGTATTTATAGCCCCAAGCTGCCTCCTCAACAAGTAATTTCCATCTTTGAGTTGGAATAGAATTGTGGCAAATTCCGTTCTTGATTGAAAATAGAATTGCAATTCCCATGTAAAATCAGATTCTGGAATGTTCGCACCGTCCAAAGCGATTGCCATAATGATTGAGAGTAGATTACAAGGCAATCTCCTATTTGCAATTGAATTCAGCAAGTTTCTGTTGGTTATAGGCGCGCCCGCGCGTGGCTACAGCACAAAACCAGCGCGCCCGCGCTCAACATAAAACCAGACTTCTCGCACGCGCCCGCGTGCACTTCCTTTATGATAGAATATATTTTTATATATATTTTAGATTATTTTATTCTCATATTTATTGTATTTTGCATTGATTTGGATTTTTTATTTAATAGATTTGATTGTTTTATTGTAGGAAATAAAGAATTCATGACTTGGAAGGATTTGGAGCAAAAAGAGCTATTTTGAAGATAAAATAGAAGGAAATTCGTATTATTGGGCTACACGGGCTGTTTAACACTGTTTGGGCCATATCTTGAGTTTCAGAAGTCAGAATTTGACGATCTTACTGTCCACGCGAAGCTTGTGGAATTATCTTTAATTCAGAGTTGGTCCAGTAAGCAAAATCCAGTTGGAAGAGCCCAGAAACAGAGGAGAAAAAGAAGTTATGAATTTTACAAGAAAATCCTATTCAATTATGGATATCTTTTTATAAATTTATTAGAATATTAAAAATACTTTTATTAGGAGATAAAAAATAAAATTTTATCATGAGTTTTATGATTAGCTTTTAAGAGAGGGGGAAAAAAATAGAGAGATACACTTTTTTACTTTTTATATAAAGCTAGGGTTTGTTCTTCATCTCTGTTCCATTGTAAGCACTTGGTTTAATTTGGATCTTCATTGTTCTTCGTTAATACAAAGTTTAAGGTATTCTTTATCTCATCTTGTTTATTAGTATATGTTTTATATGGCTTTCTTCATTATTTTTGTTGTTCTTAATCATAGTATGAGTGAGTAGTTTAATTCTAGGGTATTAAGGGGAGCCATGTTTGCACCATGATTTGGGCTTAATTTGATTAGTAAATTGATGGGTAGAGAGAGTAATTTGATTGATATGTTTTAATTCTTAATTTGTGTAATTGCGCAATATCATGGATTAACTGATTGCAATAGGAGTAATAGATCGGAAGATTTTACTACTAGAGGCTTACATACAATTAGCGGAATTGAGGGTGATTGTGGAAACATCATCGGATTTCTGAGAGTGTTAATGCTTGAAAAAGATTAACCATTGCTTTAATTACTTTATCCCATTAAAAAACTATACCTTTGTGATTTGTTTGGTGTAAGCATGGTGAACCTGAATTGCCCTGGATCCCTTCATTAATTGATAAAAAAACATTATTAAATTTGCTTTAGTAGTTAACACAAGTCTCCAACAATCGTTAGTGACTGGAAACAATTGGTAATAATCGAATTGAAGTTGAAACTGTCTCCTTGAGGAATCGACCCGTATTTGCTAATATCTACTACAATAGATACCGTGCGCCTGCGGTTAGACGTAATTTAACACATCAAGTTTTTGGCGCCGCTGCCGGGGAAGACGCCTAGTTTCTATAATTTTAGTTCGATTGTTTTAGATTGTTTCTCTTGTCTCTTTGGAACTCTTGTTCCAACTGAGACCGATCTTACTGTTTTTCCTTGTTTAGTTGTTGATGCCCAGGACCAGGTCTCAAACGAAAGAAGATCAAGCGAAAGAGGATACAACTCCTCTTAGTCCAGATTCTGGAATTACTTGTCAACAATACATAGATCAACAAAGGAAAGAGAAGCAGCAAAAGATATCTGAACCAAAGATTAAAATGGCAGACCTTCCTCCCAAATCTTTGAAGAACTACTCACAGCCCTCTCCGAGTGGGGTACCTACCGGCCTTTTTATGCCAGCGATTCAAGCAGCAAATTTCGAGATCAAGCCTGCTTTGCTCACTATGATCCAACAGAATCAATTTGCTGGGCTTGCCTCTGAAGACCCTACACTTCATCAGCAACGGTTTCAACAGCTTTGTTCTACAATTAAACATCAGGGAGTCACTCCAGACCAGTTGAAAGTCATGTTGTTCGGTTTCTCTCTTCGTGAAAAAGCTAAAAAATGGTTGAATGATATTGACTTAACCAAGTGGGATGAGATTGCTTAGGCTTTCTTAACTGAGTTCTTCCCTCCTAACAGAATCGACGATTTGATCGACAAGATTATGGTGAATCTCTTCGGGATGCTTAGGACAGATTTAAGGATTATCAACGTGCATGCCCTCACCATGGTCTTGAGAAGTGGTTTCTGCTTAAACGCTTCTACAATGGTCTTGATCCTGAAACAAAAGGTACAGTTGATAACGCTACAGGTGGCGTGTTTTTAGACAAAGGAGTTGATGATGCACATGCTTTTCTTTCAAATTTGGCTGCCAATCACTTCTGTAACCCGAGAGCAACCAAGAAAGGGGGTAAACTTGAAGTGGATGCATATTCTCTATTATCATCTCAACTAGCTGCATTGACTCAGGAGATCCACTCATTGAAGACATCTCAGCCCTCTACTCCACCTATGAGTATCAATGTATTGTCATCTATGGCTCCTATGAATAATCCTGTTTGTGAAGTCTGTGGCATCCAAGGCCACTATGGTAACGATTGCCAATACAATGCTCAAAATTCACAAAATTTTCAGATGGAGCAAGCCAATGTTTTCCAACAGCGGCAGCAGTACAATCCGTACTCCAACACTTACAATCCTGGTTGGAAAGATCATCCGAATTTCTCGTATAGGAACAATAATACTCAGAATCCACAGGTTCCTAATCAGCAGCAGCAATATCAGCAGTCGTATCAGCCTCCTCCATAGCAGCAGTATAGGCCCCCGCAAGGACCTATGAATCCCCCTGGATTTTAGAAGCCCTATCAGAATTATGCTCCTCAAGCCAATCAAGCTGCACAGGCTGATAATCAAGGTGATATGATGAAGATATTGTTACAAATACAAAAGAATATGGAGGATACCAATAGGAAGATGAACCAGATGGAGATTCATAATAAGATGCTGGAAACTCAGATTGCTCAAATGGCTAGTTCTTCGTCTACAAGGCAACAAGGCTCTCTACCAGCACAGCCAACTCAGCCAAAGGAAAATGTGAATGCCATTACTCTTAGGAGTGGTCGTACATATGATGCTCCTCCAATGCCTACTGACGATGTTCCTACTGAGAAAGAAAAAGAGAATTCTGAGGAAGACAAGGTAGAGAAAGTTGTTGAAGACACAAACGAAGGTGAAACTGAGGAAAGCAAGGAAAAACAAAGAAAAGACTATAGTCACCCCTCCACCATTTGTGCCAAAGCTCCCATTCCCTAGCAGGATGAACAGAACTAAGGTGGACCAGCAGTTTAGTAAGTTCATGACACTTGTCAAGAATCTTGAGGTAACAGTTCCTTTCACTGATTTAATTTCTCAAGTTCCATCATATGCGAAGTTTCTTAAGGATATTCTCACTAAGAAAAGATCTTTTGGTGAGGTAGATGTAACGCCCCCAAATCCGGGGTCAGGGATTTGGTCGTTACGCGGAAATCCTTAATAACAAATCACATGCTTAACCACATTAAACCATCTGTAGTCATTAATAATTAAGTTACAACATTGAGACCCCAACCACCAAGCATCTTTTAGGTTATAGGGCTAGAAACAAGAATCAACTCCTTACTACTAGTATAACTTCGTTGAGAAGTACACCAGCAACTAGTACTATATTATGCAAAGTAACATATATATTACACATCAATATACTTACATATAACTTACTCCAGCTATAAACTTTCTAGATCATATTGTCTTCATAAGGGCACGCTGCCCGCTTCATCTAAGCCATGCAGATAACCTCGTCCGGCTACCTTCCACTGAAAAGTTAATATTTGAAAACAAGCAAGTATGAGCGAAAGAATTGCTCGGCAAGTTATTACTTACTTATTGATAATATAATATCAGTTCTCTTCTATAACAAGATAATAATCAATACATCATCTTAGTATAATATCTCAAAGTAATATAACATTTAAAATCAAGCTCTCAATATAATCTTTCCATTTCCTTTTATACAACAACTGTATGTAAAAGTAATATAAAATCAGTTTCTCTTCATCTATAACAATAATTTCATCGTTTCATATCACTTTTCTGTTTTCAGTTATAGAAATCTGAAAACCATTTTCAATTCTTTCTTTCAAGTTTTGGGGATATATACTGGCGCCAGATACGTAGGACGATGATCAGTGGCCTGACCGTATCCGCTCTCTGTTTACTACTAGTAGAAGGAATGAAGGCCACCTACTAACATCATCCCTGGAGGAAGGCCACATGCTAACATCCTCCTGGAGGAAGGCCACCTGCTAACATCCTCCCTTGGCATCTTCGTGCCGAATCATGAATGTTAGACTATGTCGCACACAGCCCTGACATAGCCTCTTATGCAAGTTTGTTGCTAATCCCCCTCTTTTTATCAAAATAGTATTCCATTTATCAACATCATTTCACATTTCCATTCCCGTATATCATTTTCATTTCCATTTCACATTTCACCTTTCCATTTTCATATCCGTATTATAATCATTTGAAAACATATATACAGGTATATCAATTCAAGACATACATTCATTTCACTATGAAATTCCTTAATCAATCTTTTAACAATATTCAATCACCCGTAAAACACTTAGAATATTTAAAGAATAACCATTCAATAATCCCTTTTTAAATGAATATTATAATTAATATTCATTGAATTAAATAACCATTAAAATAACATTTATCATTTTCATTCCAGACATTTTTAACCAAAAATGTCTCATTATAACCATCGAAATATCTTTATTATTATTCCGGAACAAAGCGATTTTAAGAAAACATTCTAAAAAATAATATTCATCTAATTAAATAAATTTAATTAGACGAATAAGGTTTATTTAATTAGTAGATGCTTCGAGAGGTATCTAATAATTAAATAAACACTAGTTTATTGGTGATGTTGCCATTAGGTTAATTATTGCGAAATTCTTTCTAAAAACTTTGTCCGGATTTTCGAAAATATACCTCTCAAGATAACCCCTTCCACTTTTCCATTCATATATCAATACCTTTAAAATACACCAACTAAAATACTTTACATGTAAGTCCCTTTTAAGAAAAATCTGTAGACATCAACCCTTGTCCCTTTATATAATAAAATATTTATTAATAACGTCTGAAAGAGTTTAGAACTCAAATATCCTCAATTTACACATAACGGTAATATTACAAAATAACTTTAGATAACAACTGATAACATAATATCATAAAAATAACCATAATAACAACTGATACCATTCCTTCCCATATCACTTTACTCTTTATAATATATCACTCTCTCCATATCACATATATTTCCAATCAAGCCATTTTACTTAAAAGTAAACAATTTATCAAGATAAAGATAGAAGAACTTTTGCAAATATGGACTGAAGTCTTATTCCACACATTTCATATATTTCAAAATAAATATACTCTGAACGATAGAGTATGTATAATAAACTTGCCTCTGGTCCTTAGCACCAGACAGAACAGCGCGAATAAATCCTTGACGTTTCGCCCAAGCAGTTCCATGAACTTTACACGATGCCTCGATCCTTCCCTTTTTGATACACGTTGCTCCACTTGATCACGCCCTAATGGTACTGTAATTGTTACGAGTACGTGTCAGTCCCCCCACGTATCTCGAGTAGACACAACTCAGAATTACCACTGAGTCACCTAAAGTCGTACTATAGTTGTTATCCCTATAGCTGACTACTCAAATACCAATTAATGAACATAACACATTTAGTCAACTTCACTTAACATATACAATTATAATACTAGTATCATTCTATGACAAAACTAAGTTTATAAATAATCCTCAAAACGTATTTAATCCCCGAAACACATACATCCTTGAATTAACACATAAATCCTCGAAATAAATCACTTAACACGTATACACATAAACAGTTAACACCCAAATCATACCTTTAAATCATTGAAATCAAATAAGTTAAATAAATTTAAATGCAGGGGATTTTCAGAAAATTTCGGCATGTAGTATTCGTTTATCGGACTATGGGCTCAGCCCCTCCATGCCAAACAAAACAATTTATAACCCTGCTTTTGATAAAATAAAAGCTGCCTCAACTTGCAGCAACATAAAAGTAAACAAATAATGAAAAGTACCCGCCCAGACATGCGGCAACTAGCACATAAGGAAAAGTATCCGCCCAGACATGCGGCAACTAAACATGTAAAGAAATTTACCCGCCCAGACATGCGGCACCTCAACACGTAAGAAAAGTAAACTACGTTTATCCATATTTAAGCCAACACCACGTAGTTGGCACTTATACTTTCAACATATACTATAACTTAATTTATACCATTTAGCACATAGCCAATTAGCCATTCATATACTTACACCTCCTATAACAATAACAATTCAACTTTCTACCCAAAACCATTATCGATAATCATTTGACCAATTGTAAACAAATACCAAACAATTGACTCGACTTATAGCACTTAGCACGTAAACATTTATCGATGGACATATATAACAAGTAAGTCACATAAACCTTTAATTATCGACTCGATTAAATCTAATCCTTGCATATAAGACATTTATCAAATACTACGGTCAAACTCAATTATTGACTAAAATTGATTACCATTTAATCAATTAAGCCCATTGATTCGATTAACACACAAGAAATTTAACAATTATAATTATCACTCTAAATACAACTTACGACTTGCTAGTCGTATATCATATTCGTTAATCACTATCAGTTAAAAGAAAATCAGATAATAAATCTATATACATTGATTACTATACAAGTATCTTATTTACAATCCTTACAACTATCAATTCACACTTAACCATTTATACTTTAATCTTTATCAAAATTCCCAATTCAACTTCCAATTATAAACTCTAATAATTCATCAAATCCCAAAAATTGACACATTAACTCACGAATTAAATTCAATTACAATTATAACAATTTAACAATACTCGCAATTTAATTAACAAATAATAATAATAATCAACTCTATTTTCCAATTTAATTCACAAAACATAGTAACATCCACAATTTACCACTTTAATTCAATTACGAAAATCACATATTTAACTTGCAATTTAAACTAATTGAATTACATCAACTACATAATTATATCACAATTAAATTACTACAATCACAATAATTAATCTAAATGAGGAATTAACAATTTACATCGGAAAAATAAAACGAAGTAAATAAATAAATAAGGTATAAAATTTATACCTCTTCCGATTCCGACCCGCAATTCACGCCACCGGAACCAATCTCTCTCACCTCTCTCTCTCTTCTCTCTCTCTCTCCCTCTTCTCTCTCTAGCTGCACAGCAGCCACTACCACCGCTGCTCAGCCCTCTACCGCCGCTGCCTTGTCTTCTCCGGCCAGCCATAACAGCTCCGACCGCTTGCTCCTCATGGCAGCACCACCATCGCCTATACATATGATACACAGCGTATATACTTACACGCACCACACACACGACGCACACACACGACGCACACACATACACGAGTATATACACACACCTATGCGTATATATATGTATATACTACCCAATTAATTCAACAATCAACCCCCAAATTGAAAACCCCCAATTTTTATGAACCCTAATTTCTTCCCCCAATCTCTACTCTCTCTCCCCGTCTGTTGCCTGCTGCGTTTTTGATATATTGGGCTTGGCCCAATGCTAATATATCACTCCTACAATTCATTCTGGGCCCAATTAAAACACTACATCTTCACTTTTAAAACTAAATAACAGTTTTATAAATCGAAATTAAATAAAATTTCAGAAAATTAAACTTTTCATTTTTAAAATAAAGAATATAAAATTACGAACTCCCACATATTTTCGAAATATTTTTCGGATCAAAAATGAATTAAATATGAATTTTCAAAGTTTTGATCCTTTAAATACAATAAAACTCTTAAAATCATTTTAAAATACCGAAACATCCAAATTAATTCACCCAACCATTTTAAAAACTAAATAATATTATAAAGATAATATTACAAAAGATTTCATGATTTTTAATTTCTCCGATAATTTTATAAAATTAACAGAGGATCAAAATGCTTGTTTTAAATATATTTAAATCCTCAAAAATATAAATAAAATACATCAGCCTTCACAGCTCACACAAATCATCATATAAACATATAAACACAACTTCATATATATTCCACCTTCCAACTATAATCACATAATATAGTTCATAATTACACTGAACCAGACAATAATTAAATAATTTGCTTTTGAAATTCCTTGAACTGGAATAATGAACAATAAAATAAAATAAAAAAATTTCCTCCTCATTTTAGGAAAACATTCTTAAAATAATACTAAAATCATTTTCTGAAAATTCGGGTTATTACAGTCTACCCCCCTTAAAAGGATTCCGTCCACGGAATCAGCTAAGGCCACTACTGGGATTCCTTAACTCTTTCATCATCAACTCTTATTCTACAAAACCGGAGATATTGTCCCTTCGTAAAACAACTCCTCCAAAACTCAATTCAACTATAGGGTATCTATCTGACACATCACTATTCCTTTCACATATATGTGTCGACCAACTTGCCATTATCATCATATCCTTGAGAGAGAGTAAACTAATTCTATCGATACGCCACTGATATTCTATTCGTTTTGCGATTCGCACCTGCTCTTGACGATTCCGCTCGAATCAAATTTCTATCAGCGAATGTCGACTTGACCGACCTGGTTGGCATCCCCTTGAAATTCATTAGAGATAACAAGAATCATGAAGCTTTGAAAAAGATAGCTGTCATATCAAGACAAATGTCACCCACTGGTGACCATAGGATTATGAGTTTTAAAACAAACCTTATTGGAAATAAGAGAATTTACTGAGAGATCAATATGATCATAAGAACTCACGTTGCGTGTCTCAGTTGAGACATTACTAAAGGTAATTAGCCTTCTTGTATTTCACAACTCACAAGTGATGGCGTCCCATCAGACTTCTATCACACAGACAGATAGTCCTTGTGGCCCCTCTATGTATAGGGTTGTTCGTCTCAGTGGAAGTTGAGAATTATGAAAGAAATTCAAAGTCAAGTCAATAATAATCATCTTCTGACAATTAATTCTCAAAGGAACACCTTGGATTAAAATCGAAAAATTTCCAAGGCACGATTTCCAAGGAAAAGGATAACCAGAAAGATACTGGTATTCAACAAGCAAGTGGTGCTATATCACCATTGAATTATCCACTATTGAAGAAAAGTGGAAGTTTAAAATAATATCACTTGATAGGGCTTCGAAAACCTGAAGGTAAGTATAATGAAAGCCCTTGGCACAATTGAAACCAAATATGACTTAACACAAATGTATATAAAAAAATAACTTCAAAGAGGAAACATATCCTTTATCACAATTCTCTCTTAGAGAGATGTCAAATAATTCATAGATTGAGGAGGTAATCAAAAAGATTCACCAATGGGGGTATTGCCAAGGTCTCCACGGATGCCTTTTATGTCGGCTCCTCTGACGGATAATCGTTCGATCCCAGAGCTGTTCTTTTCCATGCACACCCTAAGGTGCTTGATAACTTACGTAATCGTCGACTCGTAATAGTCACTAAGGATTCAATCATCGACGCTAATAATCGCAGGGAATTCTATCTCAACATATCCTTCAAATCTTAACTTAATCATTGGCACTACACCCGGTAGTCCAACATGAACTCTACATGAGCTCTGACGTTCTCACATAACTGTACACACTCCTACTCACTCTCGTTTCTAGTTTACTATAACCTCAGCTCTGATACCAACTGTAACGCCCCCAAATCCGGGGTCAGGGATTTGGTCGTTACGCGGAAATCCTTAATAACAAATCACCTGCTTAACCACATTAAACCATCTGTAGTCATTAATAATTAAGTTACAACATTGAGACCCCAACCACCAAGCATCTTTTAGGTTATAGGGCTAGAAACAAGAATCAACTCCTTACTACTAGTATAACTTCGTTGAGAAGTACACCAGCAACTAGTACTATATTATGCAAAGTAACATATATATTACACATCAATATACTTACATATAACTTACTCCAGCTATAAACTTTCTAGATCATATTGTCTTCATAAGGGCACGCTGCCCGCTTCATCTAAGCCATGCAGATAACCTCGTCCGGCTACCTTCCACTGAAAAGTTAATATTTGAAAACAAGCAAGTATGAGCGAAAGAATTGCTCGGCAAGTTATTACTTACTTATTGATAATATAATATCAGTTCTCTTCTATAACAAGATAATAATCAATACATCATCTTAGTATAATATCTCAAAGTAATATAACATTTAAAATCAAGCTCTCAATATAATCTTTCCATTTCCTTTTATACAACAACTGTATGTAAAAGTAATATAAAATCAGTTTCTCTTCATCTATAACAATAATTTCATCGTTTCATATCACTTTTCTGTTTTCAGTTATAGAAATCTGAAAACCATTTTCAATTCTTTCTTTCAAGTTTTGGGGATATATACTGGCGCCAGATACGTAGGACGATGATCAGTCGCCTGACCGTATCCGCTCTCTGTTTACTACTAGTAGAAGGAATGAAGGCCACCTACTAACATCATCCCTGGAGGAAGGCCACCTGCTAACATCCTCCTGGAGGAAGGCCACCTGCTAACATCCTCCCTTGGCATCTTCGTGCCGAATCATGAATGTTAGACTATGTCGCACACAGCCCTGACATAGCCTCTTATGCAAGTTTGTTGCTAATCCCCCTCTTTTTATCAAAATAGTATTCCATTTATCAACATCATTTCACATTTCCATTCCCGTATATCATTTTCATTTCCATTTCACATTTCACCTTTCCATTTTCATATCCGTATTATAATCATTTGAAAACATATATACAGGTATATCAATTCAAGACATACATTCATTTCACTATGAAATTCCTTAATCAATCTTTTAACAATATTCAATCACCCGTAGAACACTTAGAATATTTAAAGAATAACCATTCAATAATCCCTTTTTAAATGAATATTATAATTAATATTCATTGAATTAAATAACCATTAAAATAACATTTATCATTTTCATTCCAGACATTTTTAACCAAAAATGTCTCATTATAACCATCGAAATATCTTTATTATTATTCCGGAACAAAGCGATTTTAAGAAAACATTCTAAAAAATAATATTCATCTAATTAAATAAATTTAATTAGACGAATAAGGTTTATTTAATTAGTAGATGCTTCGAGAGGTATCTAATAATTAAATAAACACTAGTTTATTGGTGATGTTGCCATTAGGTTAATTATTGTGAAATTCTTTCTAAAAACTTTGTCCGGATTTTCGAAAATATACCTCTCAAGATAACCCCTTCCACTTTTCCATTCATATATCAATACCTTTAAAATACACCAACTAAAATACTTTACATGTAAGTCCCTTTTAAGAAAAATCTGTAGACATCAACCCTTGTCCCTTTATATAATAAAATATTTATTAATAACGTCTGAAAGAGTTTAGAACTCAAATATCCTCAATTTACACATAACGGTAATATTACAAAATAACTTTAGATAACAACTGATAACATAATATCATAAAAATAACCATAATAACAACTGATACCATTCCTTCCCATATCACTTTACTCTTTATAATATATCACTCTCTCCATATCACATATATTTCCAATCAAGCCATTTTACTTAAAAGTAAACAATTTATCAAGATAAAGATAGAAGAACTTTTGCAAATATGGACTGAAGTCTTATTCCACACATTTCATATATTTCAAAATAAATATACTCTGAACGATAGAGTATGTATAATAAACTTGCCTCTGGTCCTTAGCACCAGACAGAACAGCGCGAATAAATCCTTGACGTTTCGCCCAAGCAGTTCCATGAACTTTACACGATGCCTCGATCCTTCCCTTTTTGATACACGTTGCTCCACTTGATCACGCCCTAATGGTACTGTAATTGTTACGAGTACGTGTCAGTCCCCCCACGTATCTCGAGTAGACACAACTCAGAATTACCACTGAGTCACCTAAAGTCGTACTATAGTTGTTATCCCTATAGCTGACTACTCAAATACCAATTAATGAACATAACACATTTAGTCAACTTCACTTAACATATACAATTATAATACTAGTATCATTCTATGACAAAACTAAGTTTATAAATAATCCTCAAAACGTATTTAATCCCCGAAACACATACATCCTTGAATTAACACATAAATCCTCGAAATAAATCACTTAACACGTATACACATAAACAGTTAACACCCAAATCATACCTTTAAATCATTGAAATCAAATAAGTTAAATAAATTTAAATGCAGGGGATTTTCAGAAAATTTCGGCATGTAGTATTCGTTTATCGGACTATGGGCTCAGCCCCTCCATGCCAAACAAAACAATTTATAACCCTGCTTTTGATAAAATAAAAGCTGCCTCAACTTGCAGCAACATAAAAGTAAACAAATAATGAAAAGTACCCGCCCAGACATGCGGCAACTAGCACATAAGGAAAAGTATCCGCCCAGACATGCGGCAACTAAACATGTAAAGAAATTTACCCGCCCAGACATGCGGCACCTCAACACGTAAGAAAAGTAAACTACGTTTATCCACATTTAAGCCAACACCACGTAGTTGGCACTTATACTTTCAACATATACTATAACTTAATTTATACCATTTAGCACATAGCCAATTAGCCATTCATATACTTACACCTCCTATAACAATAACAATTCAACTTTCTACCCAAAACCATTATCGATAATCATTTGACCAATTGTAAACAAATACCAAAAAATTGACTCGACTTATAGCACTTAGCACGTAAACATTTATCGATGGACATATATAACAAGTAAGTCACATAAACCTTTAATTATCGACTCGATTAAATCTAATCCTTGCATATAAGACATTTATCAAATACTACGGTCAAACTCAATTATTGACTAAAATTGATTACCATTTAATCAATTAAGCCCATTGATTCGATTAACACACAAGAAATTTAACAATTATAATTATCACTCTAAATACAACTTACGACTTGCTAGTCGTATATCATATTCGTTAATCACTATCAGTTAAAAGAAAATCAGATAATAAATCTATATACATTGATTACTATACAAGTATCTTATTTACAATCCTTACAACTATCAATTCACACTTAACCATTTATACTTTAATCTTTATCAAAATTCCCAATTCAACTTCCAATTATAAACTCTAATAATTCATCAAATCCCAAAAATTGACACATTAACTCACGAATTAAATTCAATTACAATTATAACAATTTAACAATACTCGCAATTTAATTAACAAATAATAATAATAATCAACTCTATTTTCCAATTTAATTCACAAAACATAGTAACATCCACAATTTACCACTTTAATTCAATTACGAAAATCACATATTTAACTTGCAATTTAAACTAATTGAATTACATCAACTACATAATTATATCACAATTAAATTACTACAATCACAATAATTAATCTAAATGAGGAATTAACAATTTACATCGGAAAAATAAAACGAAGTAAATAAATAAATAAGGTATAAAATTTATACCTCTTCCGATTCCGACCCGCAATTCACGCCACCGGAACCAATCTCTCTCACCTCTCTCTCTCTTCTCTCTCTCTCCCCCTCTTCTCTCTCTAGCTGCACAGCAGCCACTACCACCGCTGCTCAGCCCTCTACCGCCGCTGCCTTGTCTTCTCCGGCCAGCCATAACAGCTCCGACCGCTTGCTCCTCATGGCAGCACCACCATCGCCTATACATATGATACACAGCGTATATACTTACACGCACCACACACACGACGCACACACACGACGCACACACATACACGAGTATATACACACACCTATGCGTATATATATGTATATACTACCCAATTAATTCAACAATCAACCCCCAAATTGAAAACCCCCAATTTTTATGAACCCTAATTTCTTCCCCCAATCTCTACTCTCTCTCCCCGTCTGTTGCCTGCTGCGTTTTTGATATATTGGGCTTGGCCCAATGCTAATATATCACTCCTACAATTCATTCTGGGCCCAATTAAAACACTACATCTTCACTTTTAAAACTAAATAACAGTTTTATAAATCGAAATTAAATAAAATTTCAGAAAATTAAACTTTTCATTTTTAAAATAAAGAATATAAAATTACGAACTCCCACATATTTTCGAAATATTTTTCGGATCAAAAATGAATTAAATATGAATTTTCAAAGTTTTGATCCTTTAAATACAATAAAACTCTTAAAATCATTTTAAAATACCGAAACATCCAAATTAATTCACCCAACCATTTTAAAAACTAAATAATATTATAAAGATAATATTACAAAAGATTTCATGATTTTTAATTTCTCCGATAATTTTATAAAATTAACAGAGGATCAAAATGCATGTTTTAAATATATTTAAATCCTCAAAAATATAAATAAAATACATCAGCCTTCACAGCTCACACAAATCATCATATAAACATATAAACACAACTTCATATATATTCCACCTTCCAACTATAATCACATAATATAGTTCATAATTACACTGAACCAGACAATAATTAAATAATTTGCTTTTGAAATTCCTTGAACTGGAATAATGAACAATAAAATAAAATAAAAAAATTTCCTCCTCATTTTAGGAAAATATTAATATTCTTAAAATAATACTAAAATCATTTTCTGAAAATTCGGGTTATTACAGTAGAGATAGTAGCTTTTACTGAGGAGTGTAGTGCTGTTTTACAGAATAAGTCTCCACCTAAGCTTAAAGATCCTGGTAGTTTTTTTATCCCATGTCATTTAGGTGCATTGTTTATTGATAAAGCTTTATGTGATTTAGGCGCTAGCGTCTCAGTCATGCCTCTCTCGATTTTTCAAAAATTGAACATGGGAGAATTAAAATGTACACAGATGACTTTGCAAATGGCAGACCGTTCGACAAAATATCCTCTTGGAATTTTAGAGGATGTGCCTGTTAGGGTTGGAAAATTCTATATTCCTGTAGACTTTGTAGTTCTAGATATGGAAGAGGATAGCCAAATACCTATTATTTTAGGTAGACCATTTCTCTGTACTGCAGGTGCTGTAATTGATGTTAAAAGTGGGACTCTCACATTGAGCGTTGGTGATGATAAAATTACTTTTACTCTAACCTCTGCTCTTAAATCCCCTTTGCTTGAGAATACTTGCTGCAGGATTGATGTTATAGATGAAATTGTCCAAAATGAGACGTCTCAGAGTCTATTGAATGATGCATTGGAAGCAGTACTCATGCTTGAAGCATACGAATGAGAAGGACATGCTGAAGTCGATTCATTGATTCTTGAGTTGGATGGTGTAGCTGATCCGAATTGTGAGGTAACCAACACTGTCGCTTCTTGTGGTGAACCTCAGGTAAAAAAGTTAGAGTTAAAACCTTTGCCATCTAATCTCAAATATGTGTTTCTTGATGATGAAAAGACTTATCCTGTGATTGTTAGCTCTAGTCTTGATGATAACCAGGTTCTTAAGCTTCTTACTGTTTTGCGTGCGCATAGAAAAGCTATTGGGTATAGTATTGATGATCTTACAGGGATTAGCCCAGATTTTTGCATGCATAGAATTCACTTAGATGATGACCATAAGCCTTGCATACAGGGACAACGTCGCTTGAACCCTAACATGCAAGAGGTTGTTAAAAAAGAAGTTTTGAAGTTGTTAGATACGGGCATCATTTACCCGATTTCCGATTCTAAATGGGTAAGCCCAGTTCAGGTAGTCCCTAAGAAAGGAGGAACAACGGTAATTAAGAATGATAAAGATGAATTAATTCCCACTCAAATTGTCACCAGTTGGCGAATGTGCATTGATTACCGTAAGTTAAACACTGCTACTAGAAAAGACCATTACCCTCTCCCTTTCATTGATCAGATGTTAGAAAGACTTGCTAAGCATAAGTACTTTTGCTGTTTAGACGGATATTCAGGATTCTTTCAGATCCCTATACATCCTGATGACCAAGAAAAGACTACATTTACTTGCCCATATGGTACTTTTGCATATCGTCGAGTGCCTTTTGGATTGTGCAATGCCCCTGCTACTTTTCAGCGTTGCATGACTGCCATATTTTCTGATTTCATAGAGTCTATCATGGAAGTATTTATGGATGATTTCAGTGTTTATGGGTCTGATTTTGATGTATGTCTACATAATCTTTCTAAAGTGCTTAAACGTTGTGAAGAGGTGAATTTGGTTTTGAATTGGGAAAAGTGCCACTTCATGGTAAATGAAGGAGTGGTACTTGGTCACTTGATTTCTGAACGTGGCATCCAGGTTGATAAAGCAAAAATTGAGGTGATTGAGAAGCTTCCTCCTCCTGTTAATGTCAAGGGAGTGAGGAGTTTCTTTGGTCATGTGGATTTTTATCGTCATTTTATAAAAGATTTTTCAAAAATTGCAAAACCCCTCACTCAATTGTTGCTTAAGGATGCCACCTTTGTGTTTACTGACGCTTGTTTGGAGTCTTTTAACAGGATTAAGGAAGCTTTGATAAGTGCACCAATCATTCAATCTCCAGATTGGAATCTTCCATTTGAAATCATGTGTGATGCAAGTGATTATGCTGTTGGAGCAGTTCTCGGGCAAAGGAAAGACAAGGTATTGCACGCCATCTACTATGCAAGTAAAACCTTGGATGAAGCTCAAGTTAATTATGCTACGACTGAGAAGGAACTTCTAGCTGTGGTCTACGCTCTTGACAAATTCCGAGCATATCTCATTGGCTCCAAAGTCATTGTTCACACTGATCATTCAGCACTCAAATATCTGTTGGTGAAAAAGGAAGCAAAGCCAAGGCTTATTCGTTGGATTCTGTTACTCCAAGAATTTGACTTGGAAATCAAAGACAAGAAGGGTGCTGAGAATGTAGTTGCGGATCATCTTTCACGGTTGCGTTTCAAATCAGATATTGCGTCAAACACTCTTATTGACGATTCTTTTCCAGATGATCACTTGTTTTCGGTTGCTACTCAAACTCCATGGTATGCAAATTTTGCAAATTTCTATGTTAGTGGACCTCACCCTCCAGAATTGACTTATCAGCAAAGAAAGAGGTTTTATCATTGTTAGGCCGAATACACAATATATAATCAAGTACTGTATGAGAGAATACCAATAACACACGTTTTAGTACTTAAAAACTGTTTGGAATTAATAATTCCTCTCTCAGTGATGTAAATATCACAGAGAGCTGCTTAGGTTACAATGAATGATATTCGTACACGATGGATTACCCTTCTAGGGTTAACCTAACTGTATTTATAAGATATACAGCTACGTATAATCGTTAATTGATTCTCCTATAATTAAGCTATACAATTGATATCAATTACGATTGCTACACGTCTTCTAAGTCAACTCAATCTCTTTGACAGCTATCCAATCTTCAAAGATATTGCTTCCATGTTTATCTTGAATTAATCTTTAATCTCTGTTGACCTGCAGACGCTCCCGCTAGACAGAGTTTAACAAACTCTGTTGCGCTTCCAGTCAGCAGTGTTTGCGCTCCCATCTGTCAGCGTATACTCAAACTCTGCTGCGACTGCTTTCATTAACAAGTTAAACTCTGTTTTCCTGTAACACTTAAACACTGATATTAAATCACATCAATTATATCTAACAATCTCCCCCAACTTGTTCATTAGTAAAAATGTACAAGTTCACAGCAATTGATGATGTCAAAACAGTCTAATATAATCACAGTGTTTAACATTTAAGCAGAGTTTAATCTTAACTTAACAAAATCTACAGAAAATCAGAATTACTTACAAACTCTTTCTACCTAACCTCTTCAAGATCTGGTGTTGTTCTAAGGTAGTCAATGAGTAACCTTCTTTCTGCATTTTCCAGCTCTCTCTGCATAATTTGCTTGATTTCTCTTAACTGAGGATCATTATCTCCAATCTGATAAATTGCAGCTCTTAGAGAGTAGATTTTGTTCTTCCTCATATCATTTCCCAGCTTGATGAAATATGCCTGTTTAGATTCTGAATTGAAATCAAGAACTGTTACACCAAGATCAGTCTTCAATCTAGCACTGTTCTTCTGCATTTCAATCAGTCTCCCTCGATAATCTCTGTGCTTAGGCACATACTCTTTAGTAGTCTTTGATCCAGTAAAAGCTTTGGCTCTCTGCATATATCCTCTTATTGAATTAGCAATGAGTGCTATTCGTTGATTTCTGACCTTGAATATATACATAACATACTGAAGTTCTTCAAACAGTTTGAGCTTGATAGCATCTTCATTCACCCTATATACTGTTCCATCTTCCATGAAGTACAACAAGAAGTGAATATCTAAACTCTTCTGATGAACTAGTTGAACTGACTCCAGTTTATCCAGATTCTCTTGAATAATACCAGAACCAGGAGAAATGAGTGTTGAGGGATCTCTTGGACTGTTACTGAATCTTAAATCTTTATTTGAACCCAAACCAGAAGTATTCTTGCCAGGAGGCTTTCCTGAACAAGCTATGCTATGTTGGTAACTACCAATCTCTTCTGTTTGTGCTGGAACTGGAATCTTAGGTCTAGAGAACCCAGGTAAGAGTTTTCTTTGTACTGGTAGAGATTCACTCACAACTTGTGTAGCAACAGAGGTTGTGTCTACCTTTTTGTCTTTGTCTTCTTTACCCATTATCCCTTTCAGTTTTAACTTTGCATTAAGAGATGATTTTCTTATCAATTTTCCTTCTTCTTCTTCTTGAATGCCAACTACATTTTCTCTGAACACAATTCCTTTTTCTACAGGCCTTGAAGCTTTAGCAATCTTCTTTCCTTTTCCAGACTTCAATGCCTTCACATGTTCTTCTTTTAAAAGCTTCTCTTCAGCATGAACATCTTCAAGTGTAGCACCCTTTGGATTTTTTTCAAGAAAAATCTTAGCAGCCAGCTCTTCATCTGTTTGTGGATTGTCAGAGAATGACAAATCCTTTTGTCTTGAAGTACTCTGAATATTTGTAATTGCTGCTGTTGAGCTTGACCTTGTTGATCTTGTAGACCTTCCAAATTATGGATTTACAACAGCATCATTCTTTCTTAACCTCTTCTCTGGATTTGTACCTTCATCATCCAGATGATCCCTCTTTGACAGAGTTTGAGACTTCTTGCACTTAGTTCTAGCAATTCTCTCCCCCTTTTTGACATCATCACCATCTGGAATCAGAATAGATGTTATTAACTCAAGAGAGTTGGCGATAGAGTCAACTTTTTCAGTTAGTAGAGTCTGATTTTGTTCAACTTTACTCAATCTCTCAGTGAGAGTCTCTTTGGCCTTAGAAAATTGTTGAAACAGCTTTGAATTAGCTCTGTGAGATTTCTCCTCATGAGTAGCAACTTCAGTTCTCAGATCAAGAAGTGCTTTCTGATTGTCATCAAACCTGTGATTCAAAGCCTTAACTTGAATCACTGTTCCTTGTAAACAAGTTAGAATATCAGGATTTGAAATCTTCTTAGAATTTTCCTTGAGAAAAGTAGCTGCTCTTCCAGTAGGAAAGATGCAGTCTGCTTTGTACCAATCTGCAGTCTGCTTTGTACCAATCTGCAGTTTGCTTTGCCAGATAATTATCATCAATTTCTCTTACAGAAGGTCCAGCAAAGTCTGGTTTCTCCCATGTTTTCTGTCCATCAGTTTGAACTTGATCATTGGCAGGTGCAGCACTCACTGATTCAGAAGAATCATTATCAAAATCATCTGCAACTGAGGCAGCTTCTTCATTATGATCTGTAGCAGGTTTTACTTGAGCAACCTGTTCTTCTACATCAACAGCAATTTGTTCTTGATAAGCAACCTGTGCTTGAGTAATTTCCTCACCATGTTCTGAGCCTTGATGTGCATCAGAAATGAACTCAGTGTGAGATGCAACCTCTGTTTCTTCTAACACCACAGTAGGTTGATCTGCAACACCAGTGTCAATAGAGTTTGTAGCCATGGTTGTTGGAATTGGATTTTCATCTTCAATAGAGAATGTCTGAAAATTTTCAGCAAAATCTTCCATAGGAACAATGACTGGCTCATCAGCTTGAAATTCATTTTCTGCTTGAAGTTCATTCTCTGTTAGAACAGGTTCAGTGATAATCTCTGTCTCAACAATAGGAGTCTCCTTAGAGATGTCCTTTGGAGCTTCATTAACTTGCTCTTCATCAGATTCTGCAAGTATCAATTTCCTCCTTTTTGCTTGAGACACTTCAACTACCTCTTCTGCTTCAGTAGAATTGTCATCAGCTAATGGTTATGAAGGCCTATTTGACCTTTTGATGATTCTTCTGGTATAAACAGCTCCAGGAGATGTCTGTTTAGCCTTGGAATGCCTTGTATTAAGTGTAGTATGCTTTTGCCTTTTTGGTTTAGATTGTGGTTGAGGTTGAGTAGTAGTGACTGGTATGATTTCAGGTTGAGTTTGAAATGAAGGTTGAGAATGTGATGCAGAGTTTAGAGGTGCCTGTGAAGTTTCAGGTGATGGGATAGGTTTAGAGTGTATGGTTTCAGTATGGTCAGTGGCCAATGGTTCAGGCATTTGTTGTAGTTCTGGTTGTTGTGTTTGTTGTGGTTCATTTTGTGGTGATTTTGGATCTTGGGGTTGGTTGAGAAAGTTCTGCAAGGCAAGTGGCAAAACAAGGGCAGGTAGGTTCTCTTTACCAGCATCCTTATTAGTCATATCAGAGAATATTCTCTTATTGACTTTAAAAGGCTGAATCACATCAGCTTCATCAATATCTAACCCAGATACACAAGCAGTGAATAGTAGTTGACAAAATCTAGCAAAGTATACTGTAGTAGACTCTGACAATTTATCACCTAAATTCATTAAGACATAACGACCAAAATCAAAATTACTGCCATAGAGTAGAGAATACCCAATTTGCAGACTGTCGATAGGAATGGCATCCCAGTTGGTGACCTTCTTCTGGAATGTTCTTGTGATGCAGTCAAAGAAAAAGTTCCATTCCTTTATGAGATTTGGCCGTTTGACACTGCCTAGCTTTGCAATAGAGTCCATGTAACCAATCTCTGCTAGCATTTCCCGCAGATTTTGTTCAGAGACAACAGCATATGAAGTGTGAGTGTCGAAATCCATGGTCTCTCTAACAGTTTGTGGAGTAATCATAAACTCTTGTTCATCATGAGTGAAAATTATGGACGAAGTCCCATTCTCTCCTCCATCCACATACTTTGAGTTCTGCCAGAAAGTGGCAATCTGAGATGCAGATAGAATAGGAGGTTCAGTCAAAGCTTGCCCAATCTCGGAGTTGCGGAGAAAGTTCTGCATAAGATGAAACGCTTCTGGTACACGTTCATTTTGGAGTGGGGCTGCAAAGTTGTTAGGAACAAATCGAAGACCAACAGTAGTAAAAGGTTTAGAAGCCATTAAATCAAGAATATAGCAGAAAATGACAGTGAAAATGGTATGTAGGAAAAGTTGTTTGTGAAAATGCCCAAGTGAATAACACAAAGGAACTGTGTGGTTTAGTAAAGTGAATATGAGTGGATGTGTAGATGAGAGTAAAAATGAATCGTGATACACAAAAGTGACTAGAGTTTAAAAATCAAAACTCAATCGTTTGTGTATTAAAACACTCAATCGTTCCTAGATTAATGTGTGAGTGGGACACGTGTCATGCATCCAGCGGATCAATTAATCACGCGCAGTAAAATAGCAATTATCACCGCTGTATTCACTTCCCTATTACCAAGACATTTTAACACATTAACACTCATTAACAGTTGTCAAACACTCTTTTTACTCCAAAATTTTCAAATTATCCCAATGAAAAGTTACCTTAGAGTACTAAACACCATCCAACAGCATTTGTCAATTTTCCAACTTTATCACTGAAACCCTTTCAAAAATTGCACAGTTGTGAATATGTATGTGTGTAAAGCAGAGGTTACCAAATCAATTTTTAGAGCATCTAATATTTCATAAAATCCATAAAATAAATCAATAAACACCGAATGCACAAACTCTCATATTAAACACTGATTATTTGATGAAAGCTAAACTCTGTAGTAACTTAAATACAGAAATCTGAGTACACCTATTCCCTTTGATGTCCATGATTATCCAAGTAAGCACACAGTCTTTATAGACAAAAAGATCAAGAGATAGATATCAAAGCAGCATTCAGTGAGTAACATGCCAGGGATTTGATAAACTCACAAACTCTCAAAGCACACAAGTGTTTAGGTGAAGTGTTTACACTCAAGGTCAATCAGTAAAAGTAGATGCTACCATATGCTTGATTGTCCACCAAATCTACACTACTTTGAGTACATATATGCACAAATCAAAAGGACTTTATTCAAGGTTGTAATTTAGTAAAATCAAATAGGTGAGAAGAGAGAGAATAAATAAATGGCTAACTGAACAATTTAATAGAACAAAGTGTTCAGTTGCACTGTTAGTACATATTTGTACAAGATGATCAGCATATATACATTTTTTTATGTATATATATTCACTGAGTAAACTTTCCTTTGTAGAGAAACTCTCACCTGTTTGCTCTTCAATTTCCAAATGAATATAACTGCTCTTGATATATCAGAATTTAAAAGAAGCAGTTATTAAGGCTCAAAGGGGTTTACTAAGGGTGGAATTTATGAACTGTGTTTGGAGAAATATGGTAAATCCTAGTGCCTTTATCATTTTCATGCACACACATATCATGCAGTCTCAAAATGGTTTAAAACAAGTTCTAGAGCAACATACTCACTGATGAACATCACACAACAATAAAATTTGATTGATATAAAATGTATCAATCACTTATTTGGCTCGAATTCTCACAGGGTGCAGACATGAATTGGGACTCACCAAAATTAACAATGACCCATCTCAAGTTTTATAATTTTCACAAGTACAAACAAGGAATCATCAAGAATCATGTATATGTTTTGGGAACAGAGTGTCACTATCAGAGTTTAGAGTTCATCAATATCAGAAATTATTTATGATAGGCAATGCACACAGTATTCATAGACTCAGAGTTTAGGACCAAATAAACTAAGAGATGCTATAAATATGAAACAGTATCATGCTGTGTTAACTTACTGTACAAGTTCAGATTGGATCACAGTGACTCAGAAAGAGTCATGATTTGATTACTGAGAATCATGCTTCATACATATTTCTTCATTGGTGTTTTCATCCAGATAATAATCAATTCAGAATTCACAGAGTTTATCAAACATGTTAACAGAGTATGACATACAAACATGCTGACAGAGCTTAACATTGTTTAAATAAAAACATGTTAACAGAGTATGACATACAAACATGCTGACAGAGCTTAACAGTGTTTAAACAAAAACATGTTAATAGAGTATGACATACAAACATGCTGACAGAGCTTAACAGTGTTTAAACAAAAACATGTTAACAGAGTATGCATAACAGAGTTTAATCGACAGAGTTCACATAGCACTTAACAATTCACAGAAAAATGAGCAACACATTACACAAGTAAAAATTTTGAGTCTAACCAATATCTCTAGTCAAAACCAGAGACCATTCCTAGTTCATTGACCAGTCTTGTAAATGTAGCTTCACTCAATGACTTTGTGAAAATATCTGCAAGTTGTTCGGTAGACACAAAATGGAGCTCAATATTGCCTTCCTCTACATGCTCTCTGATAAAGTGATACCTAATGCTGATGTGCTTGGTCATTGAGTGTTGTACTGGATTACTTGTCATAGCAATAGCACTTTGATTATCACAAAAAATAGGTATTTTACTATACCTCAATCCATAATCCAGCAGTTGATTCTTCATCCATAGAATCTGTGCACAACAGCTACCAGCAGCAATATACTCTGCTTCAGCTATAGATGTGGATATTGATTTCTGTTTCTTGCTGTACCAAGAAACAAGTCTGTCACCAAGAAATTGACAACTTCCACTGGTGCTTTTTCTGTCAATCTTATAGCCTGCAAAGTCTGCATCAGAGTAGCCAAGTAGGTTGAAATCTGATTCTCTTGGATACCACAGCCCTAAAGTTATAGTGCCCTTGAGATACTTAAAAATCCTCTTTACAGCTGTTAGATGTGGTTCTCTTGGATCTGCCTGAAATCTTGCACACAGACATGTTGCATACATGATATCGGGTCTACTTGCTATTAAATAGAGAAGAGAGTCAATCATTCCTCTGTAGCTTGTCATATCTACTGGTGACCCTGTATCTTTGTCCAATTTGGTTGCAGTTGCCATGGGAGTTGTTGCAGATGAATAGTCAAGCATGCCAAATTTCTTGATAAGATTTCTGGTGTATTTTGCTTGATTGATAAAGATACCATCATCTGTTTGCTTCACCTGTAAGCCTAGAAAATAACTAAGCTCTCCCATCATGCTCATTTGATACATGGACTGCATGAGCTTGGCAAACTTCTTATAGAGTTTATCATTAGTAGATCCAAAAATAATGTCATCAACATATATCTGAACTAAAAGCAAGTCACATCCTAATTTGAAATAAAACAGAGTTTTATCAATTGTACCTCTGTTGAACCCACTTTCAAAGAGAAATTGAGCCAGAGTTTCATACCATGCTCTTGGTGCCTGCTTAAGTCCATAGAGTGCCTTGTCTAGCCTCTAGACATGGTCTGGATATTTTGGATCTACAAAACCAGGTGGTTGTTCAACAAACACTTCTTCTTCAAGTTTTCCATTCAGAAAAGCACTTTTCACATCCATCTGAAAAACCTTGAATTTCTTGTGAGAAGCATAAGCAAGAAACATCCTTATTGCCTCCAACCTTGCAACTGGAGCAAAAGTTTCATCATAATCTATCCCCTCTTGCTGTGAATATCCTTTTTCCACAAGTCTGGCTTTGTTTCTTGTAACAACCCCTTCATTATCAGTTTTGTTTCTGAACACCCACTTAGTACCAACAATAGACCTATTCTTGGGTCTTGGTACAAGTGTCCAAACTTCATTTCTCTCAAATTCATTTAACTCTTCTTGCATTGCTGTTATCCAGTCAGCATCTTTAAGAGCTTCTTCAACCTTCTTTGGCTCATTTTGTGACAAGAATGCATGAAACAGACATTCATTTGTTGTTGCACTTCTTGTCCTAACTCTTGCATCTGGATCACCAATAATCATATCAGGAATGTGAGATTTGGTCCATTTCCTAGCTGAAGGCAAATGACTTCTCTCAGAGTTTGATCCTCCCCCTCGATCCATGTTCTCCTGATTTCCTTGGTGTCTTTCTTCATTCTCTGAGGCTCCCCCTGAATGTGACTGCTCAGAGTTTAAGTTGTCAGATTTTGAATCAACAGAATTTGAATCATCAGAGATTGATCCAGATTTTTCATGTGATTCACTTTCAGAATGTGAATCATCAGAGTTTTATTCTTCATACTCCCCCTCAACTAGTTCTCTCCTTTGTTTTGGTTGAACAATTTCTTCTGTGTTTACCAGTAGAGGTTCAGAGTTTGTATCAACAGAGTCTGTTGGAATTGTTCCGTCAGAGTTTATTTCGTCAGAGATTAGATCTTCATTTTCAAAATGTAGTTGATCATGGTCATTGACATCTTCAAGTCCAGTTATTTTCTTGTCATCAAAAGACACATGAATAGATTCCATGATCACCTTTGTTCTCAGATTATAAACTCTGAATGCCTTAGTTGACACTGGATAACCAACAAAAATTCCTTCATCTGCCTTTAGGTCAAATTTGGTCAATTGTTCAGGATGAGTCTTCAACACAAAGCATTTGCACCCAAAAGTATGAAAATATTTCAGGTTAGGCTTCTTCTCTTTCACCATCTCATATGGTGTTTTCCCATGTCTGTTGATCAGAGCAGAATTTTGAGTAAAACAGGCAGTTTGAATTGCCTCTGCCCAGAAATAGGTTGGCAATTTTGCTTCTTCAAGCATGGTTCTGGCAGCTTCTATCAAAGTTTTGTTCTTCCTTTCAACTACACCATTTTGTTGTGGAGTGCCAGGTGCAGAAAACTCTTGTTTAATTCCGTTGTTCTTGCAAAATTCTTCCATTGTTGAATTCCTGAATTCAGTTCCATTGTCACTTCTGATAATCTTCACTTGATTCTTTGACCCTTTGTCTAGCTGCATTATATGTTCTGTCAGAGTTAATGCAGTTTCATCCTTCTTTGCCAGAAAGTACACCCAAGTGTATCTGGTGTATTCATCAACAATGACTAGAGCATATTTCTTCTTTCCAAGAGACATAACATTGACCGGTCCAAAAAGATCAACATGTAGAAGATGATAAGGATCAATAATTGAAGACTCAGACTTGCTTTTGAAGGAAGCCTTTCTCTGTTTAGCCTTTTGACATGAATCACACAGGCCATCTGCATTTAACAAGGACTTTGGAAGTCCTCTCACAAGATCATTCTTTATCAGCTCATTGATGTTGTTTAGATTTAAATAAGAGAGTTTCTTATGCCACTTCCAACTCTCTTCACTGGACATCCTTGTTGACAGACACACTGCTTTGCCATCAGAGTTTGTTGACAATTTTATTTCATAGATGTTATTGTGTCTGTTTCCAACTAGAGCAACTTTCCCTTTAGACTTACTGATGACTTGACAGTATTCAGGCTGAAAATCTACATGATATCCTCTGTCACAGATTTGACTCACAGATAGAAGATCATGCTTGAGTCCTGGAACCAGAGCTACATTTGTGATGATGACACTTCCAAGATTAATATTGCCATATCCCAGAGTGTGTCCTATGTTGCCATCTCCATAGGAAACTTTTGGGCCAGCCTTCTCCACATACTCTGATAGCAGGGCTTTATTTCCAGTCATGTGTCCTGAACATCCACTGTCCACGACTAGGGTACTTTCCCTGGTGCCCTGCAATCATAAACAATCACTGATTGTTAGTTTTAAGGATCCATACTTGCTTGGATCCTTTTGCTTTATTGAATCTGTTAGCTTTTGCAGCGGATTTGTCATTATCAGAGTTTGATGACTCACTTTCTGAATGAATGACTAAGGCTTTTCCTTTTGCCTTCTTCCTTGATGGTTTCTCTTCAACCTTGAGAGCAACAGACTTCAACTTCTTGCTTGATCTCCTGTTTCTCTGCTCCATTTCCAATTCATGAGTCTTGAGCAGTCCATAGATTTCATCAATCTCAGTATCAGCAAGATCATAGTTATCTCTTATAGTGGTTGTTTTTACATCCCACTTTTCAGGTAGAGAAAGAAGAAACTTGAGATTTGAATCTTCTAGATCATATTCTTTGTTAACCAATGATAGATCATTGAGCAGTTTACAGAATCTGTCAAATGTTTCTGTCATGGTTTCTTCAGACTTTGCCTCAAAATGCTCGTATTCCTGTGTGAGTATGTTCCTTCTATTCTTCTTGATAGCAGCAGTTCCCTGACACCTAACCTCAAGTGCATCCCAAATTTCTTTTGCAGTTGTGCAGTTAATTACCTTATTAGACATAACATTGTCTAAAGCACTGTGAAGTAAATGCCTTACTTTTGCATCCTTAGAAATGGATGAAAGATCCTCAGCAGTTAGATCTTTCTTTTCCTTTGGAATCATTTTTGATTCCTCACCAGCAATAGCAGCAGATAGTTTTGTAGGTTTATGAGGACCTTCGTAAATTCTATCAAGATATTCTGGATCTGTAGCCTCCAGAAACATGGTCATTTTCACCTTCCAGATTGCATACTCTGCTGGTCTAAGTATAGGAACCCTAATTGTCTCATACCTACTAACAATAGTAGGAGCTTTCTCAGAACCTGATGGAGGAGGAATCTCTGCCATTGATTACTATTGTGTTTGGATCTTAAACTGTAATAAAGTAACAGATTTGCTCTGATACCAATTGTTAGGCCGAATACACAATATATAATCAAGTACTGTATGAGAGAATAATAATAACACAGGTTTTAGTACTTAAAAACTGTTTGGAATTAATAATTCCTCTCTCAGTGATGTAAATATCACAGAGAGCTGCTTAGGTTACAATGAATGATATTCGTACACGATGGATTACCCTTCTAGGGTTAACCTAACTGTATTTATAAGATATACAGCTACGTACAATCGTTAATTGATTCTCCTATAATTAAGCTATACAATTGATATCAATTACGATTGCTACACATCTTCTAAGTCAACTCAATCTCTTTGACAGCTATCCAATCTTCAAAGATATTGCTTCCATGTTTTTCTTGAATTAATCTTTAATCTCTGTTGACCTGCAAACGCTCCCGCTAGACAGAGTTTAACAAACTCTATTGCGCTTCCAGTCAGCAGTGTTTGCGCTCCCATCTGTCAGCGTATACTCAAACTCTACTGCGACTGCTTTCATTAACAAGTTAAACTCTGTTTCCCTGTAACACTTAAACACTGATTCAACCTAATTATCCATGATCCCTATTGTAGCCCTATATATATTCTTATTCTCTTCTTGCTAGGGTTGGGTCTAGAAAAATTTTGTAGCCACCTAGGAGCAAGAAGAGAGGTTAACTTGAGAAGAAGAAGGCCACACTTCGCTCAAGGGAATTTGGGAATACAATAGAAGAGCGTGGAATCAACCGTTAACAAGGTGACTTTTGTATTCGTACTCGTTTAATTATTGTATCAAAAATCGCAGGGCCACGATCCGATTGTCCCAACAAGGCATCAACAAGAAAAACAATTATTCTCCTGACAAGTTTGCTCCTAGGAAAACTTGTGGTAATTGTAATAGTGTCAATCACCTATCTTCTAATTGCAAGTCTGTTAAAAGGACTCCTATTCATGTACCTCAATCTATGCCAAGTATGCCTCCAATGCCTGGTTTGTATCAGAATGCTAGTTTTTCAAATCCATATGTGAACATGCCATGTTAGGAATAATTCATGAGTTGTGATGTTAAGAATAGAATTTTATTTATACTTCTTGTATATCCTGATTTATAAAGGATTTAGCACTTTGTATAGGAAATATGTGTTAGACAGTTATCTGTAAAGTTTAGTCAGGAATGAACAGTGCATCAAGTACTACATGTCAGGAACTGAGATCGAATCCTGATATGTCAAGTCAAATACTGATCAAGTACTGATAGGATGGTTAGATCCTGATGCAATAAGGAATCCTGATATCAGTCCTGTTACTGATGATGTCATTATGGATGCTACAAAAACTGGCAAGTGCTATAAAACAGGATCGTCACAATCTGGTGAGAGGCCTACCTCAGGCAAATTATGTGCAAAATGGACTTTGTGATGCATGTCAGCTTGGAAAGCAAAGAAGAACCACTTTCAAGAGCAAGACTGAGAATTCAATTACTGAACCATTTCACATGCTACATCTTGATCTGTTTGGTCCAGTAAACATTATGTCTATCAGCAAGAAAAGATTTGCTCTAGTGATAGTGGATGATTTCACAAGGTTCACATGGGTGTTCTTTCTACACAAGAAGATGAAGCTCCTCAGCAAATCATTGAACTTGTCAAAAATATTCAGAATAACTCTGAGTACAAAGTCAAAGTACTTAGGAGTGACAATGGTACAAAATTCAAGAATTCTACAATGGAGGGGTTTTGTGCAGACGATGGAATCACTCAACAATTTTCTGCACCTGGTACACCTCAACAGAATGGTGTAGTGGAAAGAAAGAACAGGACTCTTATAGAGGCAGCAAGAACCATGCTTCCAACCTATTTTTGGGCAGAAGCTATTAACACTAAATGTTTCACTCAAAACTGTACCTTGGTAAATAGTCATGGAAAAACTCCCTATGAGATGATCAAAGGAAAGAAACCAAGTGTGAAATACTTTCACATCTTTGGATGCAAATGCTATGTCCTAAAAGTTCATCCAGAACAACTTGGAAAATTTGAAGCCAAATCGGATGAAGCAATTTTTCGAGGATATTCAGCATCTAAGGCCTTCAAAGTTTATAATCTCAGAACTCACATTGTTATGGAATCAATTCATGTTGCATTTGATGATAAGAAATTTGGAATTCTGCAAATTGATGAAAGCCATGCAAATTGGAATTTGAAAATCTGAAGAATTCTGAGATACTCTCCAGTGATGATGAAGGTTCTCCAGAAGAAATTTTTATTGCTTCTCAAAGGAATGCTACTGTTGAGGGGGAGCAAATAAATCAAAGAGAACACAGTGATCATCAGGAGCAGACTAGCTATTCAGAGTCTACTCCATCAGGAACTGATCTTTCAGAGTCTACTGAGGAAAGATCAGTAACTAGCAGCAATATGGAATCTACTGATTCTATTGATCAAAGGGGAGTTATTGAAGGCAGAGAGAATTCTTCTACAAGAGATACCACTAACTTAGGGGGAGAGACTAGCAGAGTCAATCTACCACCTGTTAGAAAATGGACAAAGGACCATACTGAAGATTTGATTATTGGTGATCCAAATAGTGGTGATCGAACTAGAAGATCAATTCAAAATGAATGCTTGTATAGTTGTTTTCTCTCAAAGAATGAACCTAAGAAGGTTGAAGAAGCCTTACAGGATCCTGATTGGGTAATTGCAATGCAGGAGGAGTTAAATGAGTTTGAGAGAAACAAAGTCTGGAAACTGGTACCAAGACCTAAAGATAGATCTATTGTTGGTGCAAGATGGGTTTTCAGAAACAAGCTAGATGAATCTGGTATGATTGTAAGAAACAAAGCAAGACTGGTGGCCAAGGGTTATTCTCAGGAAGAAGGCATTGATTATGATGAGACCTTTGCACCTGTAGCAAGATTGGAAGCAATCAGAATGTTTCTTGCATTTGCAACTCATTCAAAATTCAAGGTATACCAGATGGATGTAAAGAGTGCTTTTCTAAATAGCAAACTTGATGAGGAAGTGTATGTGGAACAGCCACCCGGATTTGTTGATCCAAATTTTCCAAATCATGTCTACAAACTTGACAAGGCACTCTATGGACTAAAGCAGGGACCAAGAGCATGGTATGAGACTTTGTCTAAATTTCTTCTTGAAAATGGCTTCACAAGAGGTACAATTGACAAAACTCTATTCTTTAGAAAGATAAAAGGTGAATTGCTTTTAGTTCAAGTTTATGTTGATGATATTATTTTTGGTTCTACTAATGAAAAGTTGTGTGCTAATTTTAGCAAGCTTATGCAGTCTAAGTATCAGATGAGCATGATGGGTGAATTAAATTATTTCTTAGGCTTGCAGGTCAAACAGACTGAGACTGGTATTTTCATTAATCAGTCAAAGTATATCAAAGATCTTTTAAGAAGGTTTGACTTTCAAGACTGTGCAGTTGCAAAAACACCCATGGCAACAGCCACTAAACTAGACTCAGATCCTAAGGGAAAGAGTGTGGATAATACTAGTTATAGAGGCATGATAGGCTCATTGTTATATCTAACTGCAAGTAGGCCAGATATAATGTTTTCTACCTATTTATGTGCTAGATTCCAGAGTGATTCTAAGGAATCTCATTTAATTGCTGTGAAGAGAATTTTTAGATATCTTAAAGGAACTCCAAATCTTGGTTTGTGGTACCCTAGAGAATCTGATTTCTTCCTAATTGGCTATTCAGACTCTGATTATGCAGGGTGTAAGATAGATAGGAAAAGTACTACAGGTACATGTCAATTCTTGGGAAATAGATTGATTTCTTGGGCAAGCAAGAAACAACAATCTGTTTCAACTTCAACTGTAGAAGCTGAGTACATAGCAGCAGGCAGTTGTTGTGCACAGCTCCTTTGGATAAGAAATCAGTTGATGGATTATGGTATGACACTTAGTAATATTCCTATGTTTTGTGATAATACTAGTGCTATCAAAATTGCAGAAAATCCAGTTCAACATTCAAGGACTAAGCACATTGATGTCAGGTATCATTTTATTAGAGAACATATTGAGAATGGTACTGTGGAACTTCATTTTGTTCCTACTGAAAAATAGCTTATTCTAACTAAACCACTTGATGAAACTACATTCAGTAGATTAGTAAGTGAGTTAGGAATGTTAAATTTCTAGATCTTTAACATCTGCAATAGTAGCAAGGTATGTTGTTTCTAGCTTATAGACTTGATATTCTTGTCAGGATCTATATTTGATTGTTAAATGCTTTAGCTATAACACTTTGCCTTGATAAATTTCAGTATGATAGACTTGTTAATAATCATCAGGATTAGATTTGTATCAGGATGCTGACGTCATCAGTATTGTGTCAGTATCAAGATTGTGAAAATTGTTTCAGATCCTGACGTTTACTTTATATAGTAATCTAATTCTGTGATGTGTTAAGTCTATGCCAGCAAGTTTCAATATTTGCATACTGATAATTTATACATCATTCAATAATCAAAAGACAAGTAGATAATAAGAAATTGTATTTTCATTAATTGAAAGCATTATATACATGGAAATGAAATACAACATCTTTTTGACTAACTTCTACTGATAATCCTATACTTGTCTAATGAAATGAATTCTGAGGTACAGGACAAGGAGCATCTCAAGAAATCCATCAGGGGATTTAAACAGCCTCGTCTGCTCTTGGATTCCTTGTCTGGGTGACTTGAATGAGAGTAGCTAACTTAAATGAATAGCATCCCCATCAAGATCAACCTCAGACTCTTGACCAAATTCTTCATCCTCAAGTTTTGAGGAGGTTAGGGGAAGATTGTATCCAACAGATGGATATTCTAGGAGAAACCTCTGGATATTATCTGAAACTACTCCATTCATGATTGGTTCGATGAGAAAAGTTGTCTCTTCAAAGAGATTATCAATAACAGGATGTTCATCGACTGTGAAAAACCTAAAGAATGGGTTTGAATGGAATTTTGATTTAAGGATCATTGTTTAGAAGAAAAGAAATTGAAAGGGTTATGGAGAATGGCATAAGACGTCTGTTTCTTTTATAGAAAGACGTAAGAAGCTGAACAGTCACTTGGAACTATCAATGAAGTCAGATGCTAATTATCGCGTGTGACTTTATTTCTTGTATTTCTTGTTTTCAAGAAATGTCGAATATATCTAACCAGTTGATTTTGTTCAGATTAATTGTTTATTTCTTTTTCAGATAAAAGAAAGATGCCACGTGGAAACTCCATATTAAGTCTCTGGAATCAGGATGATATTGATCAGGATTTCAAGTGTGACCATCAGGATTTGAAAATTATATTTTTAAATCACATTACATTTTGTGATTATTTTGATGGGAGGTCAACAGGAAAAGGAAGCTGATCAGTATTGATTTTTATCTTGATAATACCCTGATTTATTTCATGAAAATCAATTTTGGATTTTATTTTCCAAAAATCGTGGGTAACCGCACTTTTCAGGGACTGACACCTGTCAATCTACGTGTCGACGTGGGATAGTGGTCTGAAAGATTTGTGAAATATATTTATTTTGAAACTCTAATCGTGTAATTGCTTTCTCTAATTTCACATTCTCTAAAGCAAAAACACTCTCGAGTTTTCAAAATCACTAATCCATTTCAAGAATTTTTCAAGTTCTTTTCAGATCAAAAATGGCAGCTCGGAGAAGATTACCTAAATCAGTAGCTTTCAAGTTTGGTGACTTCGATTTTATGACGAACAATCATGTAGTAGCTATCACCAACAAGGAAGGAGTGTCAACTGATTTTCATTCAATCATGGACTTTCTGGCATATGGACCATTAAGTTATGCATTGACAGCATCTCCACAGATTAATCAAGCAGCTGTTACACAAGCCTGGGAGAATGCTGAGGTAATTGATTCTACTCAGAGTCAATCAGGTAAGATTGTTCTACACTTAGGACAAGATTCTTTTGATATTACTGAATCTGTTGTTAATTCAGTACTTCACTTACCTGTTAGTTTGATTTATGAGAATGTACCATCTGATGATGATGTTAGAACTATGTTGTCTGCATTAGGTTATAATGGACCTTTAGATAACATGAGCCAGTTAAGAAGATCTTATCTTAGGAAAGAGTGGTCTTTCTTCTTTGATCAATTAGCTAAATGCTTTACTGGTAAATGTAGTTCTTTTGATCAAATTACTTCTGTTACTTCACATATTGCTTATAGTTTGCTTTATGACAGAGTAGTTAACATTGGTCACATTATCTTAAGTCAGATGTGTATTAAACTTGGGTTAAGAGATCAAAACAGGAAAATGATTTATTATCATAGATTTATACAATTGTTTATTAACCATTTTATTCCAGATGTTGAAGCTAGATTTGGTAGAGAACATTGTGTTTCTTCTTATGTACAGCAAAAGAGAATTTTCTCTGACATTACAAAGAAGGACAATGAAAAGAATCTAGATGAAATACCTGTAATTCATTATCCACATCATGTTCAGGTAATTCTTAAAACTCATCTTCCTACTCTCTACAATTCTTCTTTCTTTTGTGGTGAAATGGCTCAGGAATCTCATTTGGAGGAGAACCCACCTGTGTCTACCCAAGTAGCCCAAAACATTATAGTCTCTGAAACAATTCAAGAACAAAGTTTTAATCCACAGCCTATTGTTTCAAAGAAACCAACCTCTGGTGTTTCTCAAAAGACATCAGTTGTAAGGAAGAGAAGATTTGTTGTGTCAAGTAGTAGTAGTTCTAGTGAAGATGATGATAATATATCTCTTGCTGAGAGAGAAAAATTGAAGGCTGAAATTCGACTTTCTAAGCTAGGACAAAGAGATGAAGCACCTAGTCACAGCCAGGCTGTAGTTTCTCAAAAGACTGTAGTACTTAAAAAGGGAAAACAGTTACTAGATACTGTCTCTCAAAAGACTGTGTCTATTGAAAAAGGATCTCATCCCAAGATCAATTCTGTGTCTACACCTCTTGAGTCTTCTCAGGATAAATCTTTTGCTCACTATACCAGGAGAACAAGGAGAAAGATTCAATTGTCACCTACACACACAGAGTCTAGTCCAACTAACATCATGCAGGTCTCTACAAATGAAGCAATAATCAAGTCAGCAAATGACTATAGAGATCTGGATATTGATTCTTCATGGGAAACTACATTATCATACAGACTGGCTATGGAACTAATTTCTCTCAAAGTGAAGTTGTCAAGGCCTGTTCTAGATTTTTTGGTTGAAAGAGTACCAAAACTTTTATATCCAGAAGAGTATGGACTTCTACATCAAAGACTTGACTTAATGAAGATGTATTTCTATGTATCTGTCAGAAGATAATTAGTCAAGAAATTTGGACTCTCGAAGCATGTTGCACTTCAATCACTACATACATACTTATTTGACAAGGATGTCATTATTGAAGATGCTTCAGCTCAAGGTGAACAACAGGAGGAAGTAGATAGTGGAATGCAGTCAACAGAAGATACTATTGCACCAGTGGTGGATAGTAGGAAAAATTAGATCACAGTCATTGTAACACAAGAACCATCTAGTCAGAGGTTGGATGACTCATGAGCTGTGATAGCTGATGTTGAAAGGTCTTCTGTGATGACTGAAATTGCAAGTGAGAAACCCTATGATATGGGAGGAATAACTTTGACTGATTTTCTTGAAGATCAAACAAACATTGTTCAGTTAGAGTCTATCCACCTTGAGGGTGAGTCTCAGCAAACAACACTTAAAGACGGTGATATACTAACTAGGGTGTCTAATGAAGTATTACTGAAGACATCAGAGTCTAGTAAAGAACCTGAAAGTGGTATACTGAAGCCTGTAGTCTCTGGAAGGAAGTATCACTCCTTAGAGAAAACCTCAAGCCCCTTGCCAAATGAGGAACCCTCTCTCCATGTGAGTTCAGGTATAAAAACTTCTTCTAAACTCTATTTTTCTGTATGTCATGAGAGCACTTCTCCAAATTTGAGTGATACACTTGAAAAGATAGATATTGATCCACAATTAGAGCGGCTGGCTCCTGACCAGGCAAAAGGAGAGGTAGAAAGAGTGTTGACTTTAGATAGTCAAAGTGAGATTGAGGGTATGGATGATCAACTCCATAGTGAGGGAAAGAAAATTAGGAAACCATCGTTTGATTTCTGGGATCAGGTTTTTCCTGAATCTTGGTCTAATAATCTTGGTATGGATGCTGGTACTTATTCTTTTATCAAGATGTATGAGAAGAATGACTTAGAAAAGCACAACTCAAAGCCAGAAGTTAAAGCTCAGAAGCAAAAAGAAAGGCTTGCCGGAATTATCAACAGAAGAGGTGAAAGGCTAAGACAAACTTCTACATTATCAGTACCAGAAGATATTTCTAATGATCCAAGTATTCCTTTGTTTGTACTTCCAATATCAGCAAGAATTGAGACATCAACAGTATCTGATCAATCTAAGGAGGAGTCAGAATTTGTAGATGTTAGTACACAGAATATTGGTGAAGGACAAGATGATCATATTGCAGCTTCAGATAAGAAAGATGAAGATGTTTGTAACTCTAATCGAGTTTTATTACTTGAATATCATTCTACACAGGCAACTTCTTCTACAAGACTTGAATCTGAAGATATTCCAAATACTTCCAACATTGAAGTCAATTCTGAAATTCTACAAGATATTCAGAAATCTCAAGTTGAAATTCAATCAAGACTTCAAACACTTGAAGATAACCAAGTCACTATTATGGAAAATCAAGCAGTTCTGATGAATCTCATTTGTTCTGTTACTGAATCTCTTGGAATTAATGTTGCTGATGTCAAAAAGGGGGAGATAAAGACAATTCAAAGACAACAACAACAACAGACTGGGGATAAAAGACGAACTGGGGGAGATAAAGATTGTGACAGAGGTGAATCCCATCATGGAAGTGGTAAAGGAAAAGAAGCGTCAAATAGTTGAATTCTTTCGTCTAAGTACTAGTTACTATGTCTATATCTAAGAAGAGGAGGTACTTAACTTCATGATTTCTGAATTCATAAATTCTATTCTGATTGTATTGTTATATGTTTTGACATCAACAACTCAGATTTATGCTTCAGATTTTAAAGCATAAATAGGGGGAGATTATTAGGAATAATTCATGAGTTGTGATGTTAAGAATAGAATTTTACTTATACTTCTTGTATATCCTGATTTATAAAGGATTTAGCACTTTGTATAGGAAATATGTGTTAGACAGTTATCTGTAAAGTTTAGTCAGGAATGAACAGTGCATCAAGTACTACATGTCAGGAACTGAGATCGAATCCTGATATGTCAAGTCAAATACTGATCAAGTACTGATAGGATGGTTAGATCCTGATGCAATAAGGAATCCTGATATCAGTCGTGTTACTGATGATGTCATTATGGATGCTATAGAAACTGGCAAGTGCTATAAAACAGGATCGTTGTTTGAAGAACAAGCAAGAAGATTTCATGAAGGAAAGAATTTTCTATTGATGGAAACTATCAACTGAAAGGCAGAACATTGTCATGTATAGATTATCTTTTTGTTATTAGTTGATAAGTAGCATTATAAATACTTTCTCAATATCATTGTAAAAGAGCGATTGTGATTGAACGAATTGTAAGTTCGTTAGAAGCTCTGTATAAGGTTTGTATTCGAAAGTTCGAAACAAACAGAGAGATTTATTTTGTCAGCAGCTGCTAAAGGTATTGTACACCTTTGGTAGAGTTTGTATTTGATCTTATTAATACAAATAGAGTTTGATTCGTTCGTTTATTCTTGTTCATATAACCAAGCAAAAATCAGACACGATTATATAACTTGTATTCAACCCCCCCTTCTACAAGTTATTCGAGTTAACATGCCATATGTGTCTAATCCTTATTTTAAATCTGTGAATATGCCACACATGTCATGGAGCATTCCTAGCATGAATAATATGTATGCCAATTTTTCATAAATGCATGCATCAAATATTTATGCAAATGAGCATCTGTCAAAACTTATCACTCAAGCATCTACACCTAAAGTGAAGATTGCTAAGAGTACAAAACCAAAGGCTAACAAGAAAGGACCCAAGGAAACTTGGGTACCAAAATCAACTTGATTTGTGTTTTGGAATGTGTGCAGGAAAATAGAAGGTAATCTCTAGGCACATGACATGAGATTCAACCCTGCTCACAGAGTTCAAGGAGGCAGCTGGCCCTAGAATTACCTTTGGAGATGACAGCAAAGGATATACTAAGGGATATGGCTTGATTTCAAAAGACAATGTCATCATTGAAGAAGTGGCTTTAGTTGAAGGTTTGAAGCACAATTTGCTGAGTGTCAATCAGATTTGTGACAAAGACTATGAAGTAAAGTTCACTAAAGAAGCCTGTGTTGTTTCTGCCAAGGAAAACAACAATGTGGTATTGACAGGTTTTAGAAAAGGAAATGTTTACATAGCTGACTTCAACTCAGTATGCTCAGAATCCATTACTTGTCTCTTCAGCAAAGCAAGCAAGGATGAGAGTTGGCTATGGCATAAAAAGCTATCACATTTGAATTTTAAAGTTATGAATGATTTGGTAAGAAAGGATCTGGCTAGAGGAATCCCTCATTTGGAGTTCATCAAGGATGGATTGTGTGATGCCTGCCAATTAGGGAAACAAAAGAAATCATCCTTTAAGAGCAAGACAGAGTCATTCATTGTTAAGCCACTTCAATTGCTGCATATGGACTTATTTGGTCCAGTAAATGTCATGTCCATTTCAAAGAAGAAATACTATCTGGTGATTGTAGATGATTTTTCTAAGTTTACATGGACCTTCTTTCTGCACTCCAAAGATTGTGCAAGTGAAATCATCATCAATCATCTCAGACTAGTAAACAATGGTTCTGAAGTCAAAGTATAAAGAATCAGGAGTGACAATGACACTGAATTCAAAAATTCCACAATGAAGATTTTCTGTGAAGAGAATGGAATTGTCCATGAGTTTTCTGCTGCTAGAATACCTCAACAAAATGGGGTTGTTGAAAGGAAAAACAGAACTCTCATTGAAGCAGCTAGAATAATGCTAAGTGAATCAAGATTGCCAACATATTTCTGGGCTGAAGCTGTCAACACTGCCTGTTTCACTCAGAATATTTCCTTGATCAATCAAGCTAGAGGAATGACTCCTTATCAGTTATTCACCAACAAGAAACCAACTTTAGCTTTTCTTCATGTCTTTGGATGTAAGTGTTTTGTGCTAAGGAATCATGGAGATAACTTGGGCAAATTTGAAGCAAAGGCAGATGAAGCTATCTTTGTTGGGTATGCAGCAGGGAAAGCCTACAAAGTCTACAATCTAAGAACCAACATTGTTATGGAATCTGTACATGTTGTGTTTGATGATCAAAAGATTTTAGGTCTAAATGATGAAGGCTTCCATGAAAAGTTGGAATTTGAAAATGAGGTAGAAGGAAGAATGTACATTGATGATGATGAGGAAAATGAAGATCATGACCATGAAAATTCATCTAGAGTTGTTGGTCCAACTAGAAGTGATGCTAACACTGGAAATGAAGCATCTGTTGACAGTCATACTGAAGCATCAGATGCATCCGTTGACAGGCATTCTCATGCATCCGTCGACAGGCAAAATGGAGCATCCGTTGATAGACAAAATGATGCATCCGTTGACAGTCAACTTCATAATTCCGTAAGGACAACAAACTCAGGGGGAGTTTCTCAAGGTCAACACTCAATGACCAATCAACAAGATCATGCTCATTTAGATGAAGCAACCTCATCTAGATCAAACCTTCCACCTTCAAGAAAATGGACCAGAGATCATCCTTTTGAGTTAATCATTGGTGACTCAAACTCAAGAGTCCAAACTAGAAGGGCCACACAAGAAGATTGCCTATACAGTAGTTTCCTGTCTCAAGAGGAACCTAAGAAAGTGGAAGATGCTCTTCTAGATCCAGATTGGGTATTAGCAATGCAAGAAGAGCTAAACTAATTTGAGAGAAATAAAGTATGGAAGCTTGTGCCCAAACCTGATGATAGAGGTGTCATAGGTACCAAATGGGTTCTCAAGAATAAGACTGATTAAAATGGCATAATTGTGAGAAATAAAGCTAGATTAGTGGCAAAGGGCTATTCTCAAGAAGAAGGGATAGATTTTGATGAAACTTTACTCCAGTGGCAAGACTTGAGGCAATTAGAATCTTCCTAGCCTATGCAGCACATGCCAATTTCAAAGTCTATCAGATGGATGTCAAAAGTGCCTTTCTAATTGGGGAACTGGAAGAAGAGATATATGTCCATCAACCTCCTGGTTTTGAAGATCCAGAATTTCCAGAATATGTATATCTTCTCCTGAAAGCACTTTATGGTTTGAAGCAAGCACCAAGAGCTTGGTATGACACTTTATCTCAGTTTCTTTTGGAGAATCACTTCACTAGAGGTACAGTAGATAAAACCTTATTTCATAGAAATGTCAATGGTTCTTCAATACTTGTTCAAATCTATGTAGATGATATTATTTTTGGGCCTATAGATGAGAAGCTTTGTAAAAGGTTTGCCAAACTTATGCAAAGTAGGTATGAAATGAGCATGATGGGTGAATTAACTTACTTTCTTGGTTTACAAGTGAAGCAAGTTAATGAGGGAATTTTCATAAGTCAAACAAAATATATTTATGATCTTTTAAAGAAATTTGACTTAATGGATTGTGCCTCTGCAAAAACACCTATGGCCACTGCAACTAAGCTTGAGTTGAATACTAAGGAAAAGTCTGTGGACATCTCAAGCTATAGAGGCATGGTAGGCTCACTTCTATATCTAACAGCTAGTAGACCTGATATAATGTTTTCCACATGTCTTTGTGCTAGATTTCAAGCTGACCCTAGAGAGTCTCACTTGATTGCTATTAAGAGAATTTTAAGGTATCTCAAGGGAACACCAAACCTTGGCATTTGGTACCCAAGAGATTCTGGCTTTGATCTAATTGGCTATTCAGATGCAGACTATGCAGGTTGCAGAATTAATAGGAAAAGTACTACAGGCTCCTGTCAACTTCTAGGGAAAATGCTTGTGTCATGGTTCAGTAAGAAACAGAACTCAGTCTCCACTTCTACAGCTGAAGCTGAGTACATTACTGCTAGAAGTTGTTGTGCACAGATTCTTTGGATGAAAAATCAACTTATTGACTATGGTCTAAAAGTTGAGAAGATTCCAATTTTCTGTGACAACACTAGTGCTATTGCCATCACAGAGAATCCAGTGCAACATTCGAGAACCAAGCATATTGACATCAAATACCACTTCATTAGAGAGCATGTGATGAATGGTACAGTAGAAATGCACTTTGTGCCAAGTGAAATGCAGCTTGCAGATATCTTCACCAAGCCTCTTGATGAATCTTCATTCACAAGATTGGTAGGTGAACTAGGTATGCTTAATTTTTCATAATTCCTAGTGATATCTAATCATACTGTATTGCAGCTAGAAATTTGTTTTGATTTACTTGAGAATTAAAAACTCTCAAAAAAAATTTCTGCATAAATTTTGTCCAAGGCAAAATTTGCTTATCAACGGATATCCTTTTATCCGTTGGTAGTATAAACACATTACTAGATTTTCGTATGTCAACGGATAACAGGTTGTCCACGTCAATGACGTCATCGATGGATAAACTGTTTTCTCAACCGTCCATTCTATATCCGTTGATATACATTTTTTTTATTATAGTCGTTGATAAACGTGTATATTTAGTCACGGCTGTACTTCTTTTCTTTTCATTTATTATCTGACAGTTACTTTTGTCCAATGGAGTAATTACTTTTAATTATTTCATTTTTAATTCTTGAAAAATATAAAAGGTTGTCTTGTGCTCTCACATCTCACTTTTATTCATTTTCAAGAATCTCATAAGTTAACTGCATCTTCTTCACTAAAACTCTCTGCAACAAAAGTTCAAACACTTCAATGGCGCCTATTGTTAAGATGATGTCTTCCACTGGGTTTACCTATGAGAAGAACAATTTCGCGGCCTTTATTGATACAGTGAACGCTCCAGAAGCTTATCACACCATGATGAATTTCGTGAAGAAATGCAAACTGTCATATGCTATGACTGCCACCACTCCTCTAATCCACGAGGTAATTGAAGAGGTGTGGGCATCTGCTGAGTACATTGGCACAGACGGTACACTTGCTTTTTCTTTAAAGGGTAAAAACTATGTAGTTAATTCTGATTTGATAACTGCTTGTTCAAAATTGCCTGAGAATAACTGTTTGGAAGTACCCAGTAATGCTGAAATTGTTACTATGCTTAATTCCATAAATTATACCCTTAGTCCTGAGAACTAAGGGAAAATTGTTAGGAAAGGGATGGTTAAAGAATGGAGTTATTTTTGTGATGCCTTCATTAAAACTTTTTCTGGCAAAATTAGTAATTTTGATGCTGTTACCCATTCCATGCTAGTTATGTTGTGTATGCTTTTGACTGATAAATTCTATAATTTTGGCACACTAGTCATGTATGAGATAGCAGCTAAATTAGGTAAAAAGGAAACTAGGAGCAAGATTATTTATTTTGCTAGATTTTTGATGCTCTTAGCACTGCATGTATCTGAGAATGAGCTATCCATTGCTAACCCGGATAGCAAGTTCAATTGTTTTGTTCAGGAGAAAAGAGTCTTAAGTGATTTGATTCGAATGAACCTAAATGCAGAAGTACAATTGGTATATCTACCAATTGTTCAGGTAACTGTTTCCAACCCTAACACTCCTATCTTTAACCCCCAAATTTCTTTCCCTTCTAGTGTCACAAATTTCTTTCCCTTCTAGTGTCACAATGGAGTCTGTAGCTGTGACCAAACAGGCTCCTACCAAAGTGACCAAATCCAAAGTTCCAAAACAACAATCTAAAAGACAAACCTCAGGTGTCTCTCAAAAGGCACCTGTTGCAAAAACTACCAAAACTCTTGAGGGGAGTGTGAAGGTGGTAGTGAGTGGTGAGGGACAGGGTGAACAACAAAGAAGCCCTAAGGATAAGGAAGGTGAGGCAGGTGCAACCAACATTTCAGTCTCTCAAAAGACTGTGAATGAACCTTCAAGCCAAATTCTAGTTACATCCTCTCAACAGGGTGTGACTACTGATTTAAGTTCCACTCCAGGAACACTGCACAAAAGGGCAAGAGACACAGTTAGCTCTCACTCAAAAACCTATGGTAGAAGAGTAAAATCCAAAACCATTGGGGAATCACATGGTGCACACACAGTACAGCAAACTGTACTTTCTCAAATTCAGTTTGATGTGACTTCAATAAATGTGGAGTCACATCCCCTTGATCTTAACCTTCAAATCGAAACACATTTCAATCCACCATCACCAACTCCATCTCTGGATGTGGATATGATATCTACATCAATTCCTGATTCTCCATCTTTAAAATTCTTGGAGAAGCCCCACTCAACAATTGGTGGTCATCATCTTTTATAGATGATTTGTTGGGCCATCAATCTTCCATTCCTGAATTCACAACACTATCTGTGGCCTCTTCCTTAAAATCAATCACCACAGATTCAGTGTTGGTTTTCACTTCAACGGATACTCTTTTTCCTTCATCAACGGATAACCTTCATCCGTTGACAAATGTTTCTCCATCAATGGATGTGTCTACAACTTATCATCCGTTGACAGCAATAACTACTACATCAACGGATACACTTTATCCGTTGATAACTCTCTCTACCACTGCAAAATGTGACATTCCCATGTCAATTGTGGAGGAGTTTGTAGTAGTTGAAACACTTTTAGGAATGAGGGAAGGGAGTGAGAGGCTGCCTTGTGAGCAGACAAAAGGAGAGCAAAATAATGAGAGGCTGACCATTTCTTCCGGTCAGGCAAAAGGAGAGCAAGAGAGTTCCACCTTAGTAGGTGAAGGTGAGGGTGTGAGAGGTGTGAGCCAGGGGGAGCCCCTGATGCAAGAAAAGAGAGATGAGAGGAGAGAAGGGACTATAGGAGAAATAAGGCAGGAAGATTCAGCCATTGCAAGTGAGTTAATGGAGGTTAATGAAGCTTCTAAAGAGATGGAATTTCGACAAGAATATCAGTCAATTATTGACTCCATCTCTTTGGATCCTGAAACCTTTACTCATCCTGTTTCTGCCTATCAAGTCATGGCACAACAGGGCAATGTGGAGGCAGAGGAGGCAATGCACCTAGTGCACACCTCTCAATCTCTACAAAGAGCAAATGAAGCTTTGACATCTCTGCCTTCAGATGCTGACAGTGAAGAGTTTGGCAATAATGATAGTGCTAGCACCTCAAGTGATGAAGAAGTCAATATGGAGAATACTCCAGAATGGCTATTTTCTTCTACCACCGTGGTTGGTGACTTCAATGTGGAGATTATGAAGCAATATCAATCTGCTATGGCTGAGCACCAGAATGCAGATCCACAGAGGAAGGCTGTCCTTCAGCAAATACTGGCCTCCCTCAAACTTCACAAGATGCATATGGTTATTCAAAGAACCCAACAGGAGGAGGTGCAAACTGCAATAAGGGAAATGAAAGTGGAACTAGATGCCAGGATTGAGGCACTAGCCCCTACTACCACTCAGAAGGTGCTGACTAGCAAATTATTGAAGGAAGATAGTCTGGCCAAATCAGTTCAGCATCTTTCCTCCAGAGTGGATAGTATGGAATCTCAAATGCAGACAGTCATTGCCAACCAAGCTAAACAGACTGAGCTACTGGAAAGGCTACTTGTAGCCTCACCTCCATCCCTTGATGCTAACAAAAAGGGGGAGAAAAAGGTAGAAGAGGTTGCAGCTACTTCTAGTCAAATTCCAGCATCCAGTAGCAAGATAGCACAAAGTGAGGGGGAGCAACAGCCAATTATAGTGGTCAATCCAACAGAGTTCTCTATAGAGGCTTCCCCTGTGAAGAAGAAGAAAATGGCGTTGCCTGAGGTTTAAAGTATATCAGAAATCTCAGATGGTGAAAGGCAAGCCAGAATAGAAGCCTTAGAAAAGATCAACAAGGGGGCAAATGAAAGAATTCTGAGGACATAGAGAATGATCAATGCATCAATTGTATCAACTCTGTTCTCTACTCAGTTCTCAGCTCCAACAACATAAACTACAATTCTGAAGGTGCTCACTCCAGAGATTGTGGCTCCTACATTCTATGATGCTGAACCATCCTATGTCAAAGAATTTGAACCATGCATAAGAACCAGAGCCTTCTATCCACCAAAGGCAAATGGGAAGAACAAGTTACAATTGGACTTTCCATTTCCCAAGGATGATGATGAAAAGCTAATGGGAAAGACAATCAAAGAGTTCAAGGAAAAGACAAATAAGAGTGTAAGAGATTGGATGGCTGTAATAATAAGGAATGGAAAAGTGTTGAATATATACAACAGCCATCCTAGATTTGTTGAAGCAAAAAGAGAGGAGACCTCCAAACTTCTAAGGGAAACTCATCCAAGTGAAGAAAATCAATATGAAAACTCAGAAGAGAAGCAAGCCAGGCTGGCTCGGGAGTTAATGGATGAGGTAGAGGATGAAATGAGGGAACCTGAGGAAGTCCCCAAATCCAAAAGTAAACGGAGAGTGAAATCAAGGAGGCCTGTCTCTCCAGAAATTGTAAGAAGAGAAACTGTTGGCTCATCACAATCATTTTCTACACAAGTATTCGACCCAGCTGTGAATTTTCATGGTGACCCTATAATCCCTAAAGAGGAACCAATAAATCTTGACTCCATTGAGGTTCCTTCATTCTTGCTGAAGCCTCAACAGAAGCCTAAACAGAAGAAAAGGATTCCAAGGAAGCAACCTTCAAAGGAACCAATTCAGGTTGCTAGAGTACCTGCTATTATCAAGCAGTCAATCTTGGAAAACAAGGATGATTTTATCTATCAGGCAGATATTGAAGAATACTCTGGCATGAATCTGTATCCGGATGAATTGTCAGAAGTAAGAGGAATTGACAAATATAAACATTTGCCTGAGAGATTGGTCTTTGTATACAAGGGAGGAATGGAAAGGACATGGCCACTACAGAGGGTTCTTGGAGAAAATTATCTGACCTTAACCAAAGTGTTCTCTGCAATCAAGAGATACACAAGGTTCTCCAGGATAGCAAAAGGGGAGATACTGGACAGATAAGGAGAGAATGGAACTCACCATCAAGACTACCAAGGAAAATGAAGACCCCATACAATGGACAGAAAATCCACCTTCAACCCTTCTGGATGTTGGAGTTCAGGGATGAAGATGGTAACAGGAGATTCTTCAGGTTAGAAGACCAACTATCAAAGGCTAGTACTCAATACCTGAGATGGTTACAACAAAAGCTAAATCCAAAAGTTGTTGAAGAAGATGCCTTCTATAGGCAACTCCAAATGCAAATTGAGTCCAACTCTGCCAAAGAAGGAAAATCAAGGGTGATGCCAACCAGAGAGAAGAAACAGTATTAATCTGCTTAGTCTAGAGGAGCACTTCTCTGTAAATTTCTCAAACTTGTTGTGTTTTAATTTTTGTAGCTTAATACAATTTTTGCATAGTTCTATATATATCCTTAGGAATGTTTTGTTATCATCAAGGTCCTAAATTTATGCTTTATTGCCATCAAGTATAAATTGGGGGAGATTGTTAGGAATATGTTGTACTTGATGATAACTTCACAATCAATCAAAATTGTATAAGTCATGTTTTGTAACTGTCAACGGATGAGACATTATAACTCTATCCGTTGACAGGTAGCTCATCAACGGATGAGGTTTTGTAGCATACTGCAATATCTCTATTTATCAGTTGATAGTGTTTTTATTCAAAGTCATGTTGACCATCAACGGATAGGCAGAATAGGGTAACCAATTGTAAATAAGCTATGCTATGTAATTCTGTCTAAGTGAAAGTGTATCAACGGATGAGAACAGGACTCTATCAACGGATACAACTCAAATCTACTCTATCAACGGATACAGCTCAAACTACTATCAACGGATGATAGTGTACAACATCAACGGATAATCATTGACGTACACTTTCTTCTATGCTAGCTGGGAATTAGCAGTTGATAAGGACAGGTTTGACTGACAGATCACATGGGTTGATAGTAGGTATAAAAAGCAGTATTGCAGCCATGCTTTGGAAACGCAGAAGAAAGAATCATTCCATTTACACAGTACATACAAGAAAGGTGCAGGGGACATATCTGTTCACAAGGACAACCTTTCGGCTACATGTGGATTTGGAGTGGAGTAGCAAGTCAGCTTGAATTAGATTAATATTATCTTATTCCTGTAGTACTTGTAAACTTGGGATATATAACCAAGTGTAGCAACTCTTTAGAAACTAAGAAAGCAGATACATTTGCTTAGGGTTTCTTGAATATCTTTAGAAGTAAAGAGTTGTAAAACAGAAGCTATGTACATTTGTATCACAGAGTTTTCTTCGAATAAAAGTCTCAGGTGGTACATTTAACCACCTGATTTTTTATGTGTTTGTGAATCATTTCTCATTCAGCAATTATCTCCTTATAGATTTCTGTGGTTTTTATCAGAAATTTATAAATATCAAGAATTGTATTCAACCCCCCTTCTACAATTATTCAAGTGTGTAATATGGGAATAACAACTACAGTCTACAGTTGTAGACTTGTAGTGTTGTACTTGTAACTCCATCAAGAATTTTACACGGATAACGAGAGAGAGTGAAAGTGTGAGAGAGAGATGGAGATATATATAGAGAATGTGAGTGAGGGAGAGAGATATAGAGAGAGAGTCTTGATAACTAGATATATATATATATAGAGTCTTGTCAACGAGAGAGAGATAGAGATATAGAGCGAGTGAGAGAGAGTCTTGATACAATGAATCTGCGGGTGGTGCTAAATGCAAAACAAAATTTCTCCATGCAATTTGTGGAGATTATTACCCAAATAACCTTCTTAAAACTTCATTTATTGCCTATATGCTAATTACAGTGTGTCTTAAATATGTGTGTATGAAATCATATCACATCATATATTAGAGTATCGTATTTTAAAAAAAAATTAATGCTTTTTTGTTTAAAATGAAGTTGTACGTCATGTTTTTACATACCTTCAGTAATGTGAATAAATAATATCAAAATATATATCCTGCAATTTCAAACAATAATATTTAAATTGAATCAATCAAAATATAATACCTCAAACTTTAAAAAAGCATATCAATAAATAATAAATATTTTCTAAATATAAAATTAAAAGTTTTTAACGTATATCAACAAATAACAAATATTAATTATATCTATAATTTTTTAATAAAAATATAAAAATAAATAACTCAAATAAATCACATAACTTAATATTATAATTTAATATAGTACAGATGACAATAAATTATTTTTTTTTAAATATTTTATAAGAGTAAAATATATAACATAATATAACACATATATTAACTAAAGATATACATTAAAAAGAAAAAAAATTAAACAAATGAAATATAAGGAAAATTTTAAGGAAAAGTCACCTCTAAGTCTTCCATGCATGATTGAAGAACCTATATAAAATAACATGTAAAAAAAATATTAGCAACATTGAAGTACAAGAAAAAATAAATTTTATTAGCCAATAAATCACTCAATTTTACAAGTAAAATATTTATTTATTTATTTTAGGATATTTATCATTTAAGATTGGTTAAGAAAATAAACTGACGCGTATGATTACCCACGGCCCTCCAAGCAAGTTATGTACTGCAAGTGCACCTGGAAAATAAAGTAATTGATTTATTAGTTATAAAATTTGCATAACTAAAAACTAGTAAATTTAAAATTTAACATATGTTCAAAAAATAGTATCTTTTAAAATTTGTAGGTATAAATTTTACAAATTAACTAATTTATTAGTTATATGCATAACTACAAATAAGATAATATTTTCATTTAATAAATTAAAAATAAAAAAATTAAACATTTAATAAATTGATTATGTCATTACTATATTTTATTATTTTTAAAACAAAACCAAGGTTGTAAAAATCGAAACTAAGTCTGACTCGGTTTTGTTTCGGAAAAATGAGTACTCGAAAACTCGAAGAGTACTCAGAGAATAAATCGGATTTTTTTTTGATTTTTTTTTCATATATTAAATCCATTCATTCATATTTTAATGTACATGTGTTAAAATTTATAAATTAATGGTAATATATTATATAAATATATATACTAATAATAATTATTTAATAATATTAAAACCAATAGATAAACATTAAAAATACGAATAAATGTAATTCGATTTGACTCCGAAACTCGGAACCCGAATCGGATGAAGGGTTAAAAACGAGTACTCGGAATGAGTACTCGGCTGACTCGACGATTTTTAGAACCCTGGTAAAATTTAATAAGAATATGAGTAAAGTAGTAAAAATATGTAAAAAAAAAAAAAAAATTGGTCACAAACCTTAAAAGTGAAAAGAAATCAACCGTAAACATATATATATATATAGGCTAGCGTTCAAATAGAAACCAATCTTAGAATAGAAACTAGAAACCTACACTAAATAAATTATATTTCATTTATTTTAATGGCCCCGCTAGGGGCACCTTCACAAAAAATTTATAAAATTCTTGGCTCTATTCAACAAAAATATTAAAAAAAAAACTAAAAAAAATTAAAAAAAAGTTACTGTTCACGTGCCACGTCATCACGTGAACAGTAACTTTTTTTAATTTTTTTTTATTTTTGATTTTTTTTGTTGAATAGAGTCAATGATTTTAAACGTTTTTTGTATTGGGATACCCCTAATTTGGTCATTAGATTAGCTTGAAATATTTAATTTAGGTTTAGTTTCTAGTTTTTATTCTAATTTAGTTTTTATTAGAACAAGACCCTAAACTAGTGTGTTATGTGTATGAGTAAACTAGTTATATATATATAAAGATGGAATATTAGATTAAATGTATATTACCAAGCATTTTTTTATTAAAATATCATATATACATGCATGTACATACATAATAATATACATCATGCAATGCATTTATTTAAGTGCAATGTACAGCACAGAAAACTAGAAAAAAATTCAATTTCTACAAACTTGCACTGATACATAAGAGGGATAATTGGGTAATCTCCACAAATTGCATTGAGCAATATTATTTTGCATTTAGCAGTTATGTACTTGTACTTTTATTATTTTGTTTTTGTAAAACCCCTCAAGAATCGAGCCCAAAATAAAAAAAAAACCCATTTCTATTAGTAAATTGTTGATATAATTGTGGGGTTTTCATGTGAGCTAATTATAATCTTGATTTAATCATGGGTGTTGTTGGTTTGATTTCTTTGTTCTGGGTTGATTTTAATCTCCAGCCACTGTTATAAATGGGTACTAATCTTTACTCTATATCTTTATAATCTTGTCTATTTGATTTCTTGATATGTTATTTTAAGCTTGAATTGATATATTAGAATGATATCTTTTGCAAAGTTTTAATTTTTTAAAGATGTTTTCTTGTAGAATATTGTTTTTTCCCCATTGATCGTAGCAATTTTACATTTTAGTAAAATGCCATAAATGTTTATTTAGTATAATTTTACAGAATAAAATCTATTAATGTGTTCTTGCTTTGGGTATCCATTTGTTTATTGTTCTAGCTTAATCGCGAGATGCCTCTAAAGATGTAATTTGGTTGCATTTAGAATGGAGCTCTGCATGGTGGATATGTCGAAATATGAGTTCTTTAAGTACAGCCACAATGTAGTGAAAGAGAGACCTACGGTTTGCTTGGAAGGTCTGTTGCTTGTATTTATAATTTACTCGAAAATTTCAGTTTCGCATTTAAGCAATTATTTGTGGCTTCATCTTGTCCTGTTTTTTTGTAGCGTGCTGTCCTGTTACTTTTATTTTATGATGTTTCCTCCATCCGTGTTGTCCCTTGGATGTTTCTACTAAATATTGTTTTTTATGATAAAAGAGAGAACACAACTCATATTATAAAAATAATGCATTTTTTTGTTGGTGATGCTGGAGGCATCACCTTCACATTATACATTCATTTTAGTTCCAGTCTATCGTTTCTCTTAATGGGTCTTCTAATATAAATAGGTTGATTGTTTGCCTCAAACCAGTGTTAAGAAATTGAGGAGGTTACTGATTTTAAGAATCGTATTTACTCTTCATGTCTTCTTTATTTTATTTTCTGTGTGTGTGTGTCACATTCTCTTGGGGGACCAACCTATTGAGATAGGTACAATCAAAGGTTAGGTCGATTTAGCAGTTGTCCTTATTGTATGGGAGGGGAGGTTTATTTACCAAATCGTTAATAAACTGTACTCATTTTAATAGGCTAACTTCCAAATCCAGGCAAGAAAGGGATAATACTCGAGAGAAGTTTTGTAAAAACCCATTTCCTTAAAGGATCTCTTAATTATCAGAGTTCAAAATAGGTAGACTTGGTCATAGAGGTACAAGAAATCATGTTTTACGTTTACAAATTACAACCTTTGATACAATCAATGTGAATAAGACTTCTTAAGCCTACTTCTTTATCTACTGGCGGTCAGTTCTGCAGCTCATCTACAGTGGAGAAAGTTTAAAACATCTTGCCACTTGTGCTTGTGGAAATTTGATTCTTGCAAGATGGGTATGCAGGAAAGGAAGGGTACACTGGAATCTTTTTGAGTAGTGCTGCAGAAATTTATGAATCCAAATCCATTTGAAATTTTCATCAGAAAAAGGAACAACTTGCTTCCGTTTATATTAAAGAAGGTACTCGAATGTTTAATTTTAATTTGTGTCTGTAAGTAGTTTGAAAATTATTGCAATAAAAAAACTAGAGCAAAGGTCTTGCATTTTTAGGTGCCATATTCACTTCTTGATCAATATACAGAAAATGTGTGGAGAATAAAGCCTTGCATAGCACGCTACTTCAGGTACTCAAATGTCTTGCATATCACACTATATTAAAGAAAATGTCTTTCGTTTATATTAAAGAAGGTACTCGAATGTCTTGCATAGCACGCTACTTCAGGTTACTTAGCACGCTACATCAAGTTATATATAAAGTTGTCTGCTATATTGTTATCTATTTACATTTCCAATAGTCTATCATAAGAGCTAATAGGTGGTGATAAACCACATTACAATGCTACTCTTCATGGAATCTCATTGCAGGCTTCATTGAAAGAGGGATTCGACAGGTTCAGGAAAGAAACTCAAGATGCAAGCCTAAGTAAATATCAGACAGAAGGCATACATTAGCAAGCCTTTTACTGTCCGTTAAATAGGGAAGTAATGGAATATCCGATAGCAAACATTCGAGAGAGAAGTAGTTGAGGAATGGATCAACCTGGGAGCAATATAATAATTTATGCATGCCCCAGTTCCAACTTTGCGTTAGGACCTTATCCTGCAACCTAACAATCCTCTTAGTCAACTAATGAAATGAAAGCAAGGAAAGATGTAGATAACATGATCTCGATTGTACTAACCCCAAATCTCTACCTAAGCGATGAATGGATGATCCTGGAGAATTACAAATTTACTATAGCTTCAAAGGTACATGTAACATATTCATGCCTACTCGAGATGACACTAAGCAACAAATAACGGTGAAACCTCGCACTCACAACACAACATATATTGCATTACCGAGCCAATATTCAAATACGCGTCAAGTTATCAAGCACATCTAGAGTATGCCCGTGCCTTGCACGGACTATAAAGCTAGTTTATAACATCTAAACCAAGAACCATATATTATAAAATGAGACAGAAGGAGGAAAACAATCAGCGCATCAGAAATAACAAAAGGCACTAATACATCCAGAGAAAAACACAACACACAAGTAAGTAGTTGTGAATTAACAGATAATCTTACACGTTATGTTGATTACAGATTTTACATGCCTGGAATCTACCGATTGATTTGTGAATTGTTTATGGTGACCTTCATGTGGTTTGTGTTTAGTTATGTGCATGAATTATATTGGTCTTGTTAATCGGATTTATCAGTTCACTGTGATGAATTGCTGTGATTTCATCTTAATTAATTTGATCTCTCTTCCTCTCTACACGTACCCATGTTTTCTTCAATTATAAATATTGATTCTTTTTTTGTTTATTCTTCAGTAACATTAATTAATTAGTTTCTATTAGGCTTTGAATTTAATTAATTATTATTGTCCATGATCTATATCAATCTGTTTGTTTCCATGGATTTGGGTTTGTTTTTAATCTGTTTTTAATATTCACAGGAAGGTCCTATGGCAGTTTTTGCACCACCAGCACGTGAGGACAAATTGTTTTCGGCTACTTCCTCCTCCTCCTCTTTCACTCCACCACCTGATTTTATTAGCGCGACGGAACAATTCACGCTATCATTCCCCTGTACCTTCGACTTCTCAAAGGTGGAAACACCAGCACCAGCACCAACACGTGAGGATAAATTGTTTTCGGCTACTCCCTCCTCCTCCTCCTATATACCTACACATGGCCACCTGATTTTATTAGCGCAATCAAACGATTCACACCATCATCGATGAAACAATTCACACCATCATCATCCCGTACCTTCTCATTCTCACCACCAAATTCACAAGGGGTCCTTTGGCCATTTTTGAAACAACAGAACATTATAACGATACATTTACATTTTCAGGTACTTCTAGTGATGTTGATCGAATGAAAATCAAAGATTGTCGACGTATTTACGATGATTTTAGTTCTTTCTGCCAAAGACCGGAATTTGTTGTTCCTCCCCATATTAAGGAATCTTGTGATTTCACCCTCGAAAAATATAGCAATGAAAAGGTACGTGTGTGTGCGCGTGTGTCATCTTCTTTTATAGCAAATCATTTTATGTATATACCATTAACCGATTTATGTGTACAGGATACCAATTATAGATATGTGTGCCCACTATTCGCTCAAGAGGATACTAAAGCTCATGTTACAACTCACTACTTTCTTTTCAAAGCTGCTTCTGATTCTGACCCCTATTGCAAGTCTTTTGAAGCAATCTTCCTAAGTGTATTCCGATATTCTGATGGCAACAAGCCTTCTGTCTGAAAAAATATATGACTGATGTGTGTGTAGTAAATCAGTGATGAATATAGGCAATGTAAGAGAAAGTATAAACTGATAAACTCTTGTATTGCAATATGTTTATTACAATCTTTAAAGTCCTATATATAAGCATAACTATACGTAAGGGATTACATCACTTGGTACTGTAGATCGTAGACTTACTGTAGATCGTAGACTTAATCTAACATTTACATTTCAACACCCCCCCTCAAACTTAAGATGGTTGAAAAACCAACTTGAGTTTGTAATTACGAAATAAACCAGGAGGAAGGGATTTCGTGAAAATATCTGCAACATTATCTGCACTAGAGATAGCATGAAGACGAACTGTTCCTTTTTCAACCTGTTGACGGGTGAAATGACAATCAATCTCTATATGTTTAGTGCGTTCATGAAAGACATCATTATGAGCAATGTCCATGGCACTTTTGCTATCACAGTAGATAATAGTGGCTGGAGAATGAGTTACAGTCATTTCTTCAAGTAACCATCGTAGCCAAATTAATTCCTGCGTGGTGTCAGCCAGAGCTCGATATTCTGACTCGGCACTGGATTTTGAGGCAAGGGATTGTTTCTTACTACGCCAAGAGATAAGAGAGTCACCCAAAAAGAAGCAAAATCCTGTAGTGGAACATCTGGTAGTGGGATCACCACCCCAATCAGCATCAGAATAGGCATGTAACTCAAGTGATGAGTTGTATGCATAATGTAATCCATGAAAGATGGTGCCTTTGACATAACGAAGTATGTGAAGGACGGCTGTATAGTGAGGAGTGCGAGGAGCTGCCATAAATTGACTAACAATATGAACAGCATGGGCAATGTCTGGACGAGTGACAGTAAGGTATATCAGACTTCCTACCAACTGACGATACAATGTAGGGTTGTCAAGTAGGTCACCATCTTTGGAGTTAAGTTTGACCCCATATTCCAAAGGTGTAGGTGTGATCTTAGTGTCGCTAATTCCAGATTTCAACAAAAGATCAGATGCATACTTGACTTGAGAGAGGGTGTAACCAGTAGGTACAGAAGAAACCTCAAGACCCAAGAAGTAGCTTAAAGAACCAAGATCTTTCATTTCAAATTGCTGACTGAGAAACTGTTTGAGTTCAGAGATACCTGCACTATCATCTCCGGTGATAATCATATCATCTACATAGAGGAGGAGAAGAACAATTCCTCGACTTGTCCGTCGAATGAAGAGAGCATGATCATATGGACTAGAAGAAAATCCTAGCTCACTAATGACTTTGCTAAATTTCTCGAACCAAGCTCGAGGTGCTTGTTTTAGGCCATAAAGTGCCTTGTTAAGCTTGAGCACTTGACCTGGAGAGAGATCAAAACCGGGAGGAGGTTTGAGATAAACTTCTTCATCTAAGTCTCCATTAAGGAAAGCATTTTTGACATCCATTTGCCACATATCCCACTGTTTTGATGCTCCAACAGCGAGTAAACTTCGAACCGAAGTAAGACGAGCAACTGGTGCAAAAGTCTCCTCATAATCAATTCCATATTCCTGGGTAAAGCCTCTAGCAACTAGACGAGCTTCATATCTCTCAATAGAGCCATCAACATTTGTCTTAATTTTATAGATCCATCGACAACCTACAGCTGTTTTGCCAGTAGGCAAGGTAACTACATCCCAAGTGTGATTTTTGTCTAATGCCTGAAGTTCTTCTGCCATAGCCTCCTGCCAAAGAGGGTTAACACTTGCCTCTCTATATGTTTGAGGCTCGTGCAATGATTCTATAGCAGAATATACATGATAATCGGTAAGATGAACAGAAGGTTTTCTTACCCGAGTAGATCGATGAGCATGTTCATCTGAAAGAGATGGTGGAGTAGGAGAGACATCACTAGAATCCTCAGACTGAACTTCTATTGGAGGAACATTCGTAGCTGGAGATGGTTGTATGAGCTCAATTGGAGAATTTGTAGGAACTGTGTTAGAAGATGTTGACGAGTCGACATAGTCATCATTGGGATATAGATCGACAAAAGGATCTGTAAAGTGAGAGATGCTAGAAGAAGTGTCGATTTTAAAATCTGACATAGATGAGAACATTTTGTGTTCCCAAAATGTCACATTACGAGAGACTCGAAGTCGTTGAGAGATAGGATCCCAAAAACGGTATCCTTTTTGACCACTACCATACCCAATAAAACAACAAAGACGAGCACGAGGTTCTAGTTTTGTTCTTTCATGTGGAGGAAGAAGAACAAAACATGCTGAACCGAAAACCTTAAGGGTATCATATGAAGGTGGTTTTGCATACAATTTTTCATAAGGAGACACATTATCTATGACTGGAGAAGGAATCATGTTTATTGTATGAACAGCAGTTAATGCAGCTTCCCCCCAAAAGAATTCCGGACAAGAAGAAGAAATGAGAAGAGCTCGAATTGTATCAAGAATGTGTCTATGTTTGCGTTCGGCACGACCATTTTGTTGTGATGTGTAAGGACAAGAACTTTGTGCAAGTGTACCATAAGATGCCAAAATTTTTGTAAGTTCTGATTCTTTGTATTCTTTAGCATTGTCGGCACGAAAAAGTTTGATTTTCTTTTTGAATTGAGTATCAATCATAGTGGCAAAGTTTTTATATGTTTCTCCTAATTCAGATCAATTTTTCAAAATGCATATCCAAGTGTATCGAGAGAAATCATCAACAAATATCACATAGTACCTAGACCCCCCCCATAGTTGGAATTGGAGAGGGACCCCAAATATCAGAGTGTATAAGATCAAAAGTAGCTGATGATTTTTCATAATGAATAGGAAATGGAAGTACATGTTGTTTTGCCAGTTTACATGATACACAATCAATAGTGTCTGCATTTACGCTACCTAGATGACCACTAGAAACTAGAGTACGTAAACGAGAATGTGAAGGATGACCTAACCGAGAGTGCCAGATGCTGGTTGTAAATGAAGCAGAACCAACTAGATTAGTTGATGGAGATATTGGTGTAGGAAGATGAAGGGAAGTGAGCTCAAACAACCTTCCGCATCTACGTCCTGTCCCAAGAGTTTGTCCTGTCTGAGGATCCTGTACATGACAACCAGAAGAGGTAAACATAATGTTAAGACCGAGATCACATAATTGGCCAATGGAAACTAGATTAAGTGAGAGATTAGGAACAAAATATGTGTTAGGAAGAGAAAGATCTTCTGTGGATATAGTTCCAATATGTCCCACTTTCATTGTAGAGCCATCGGCAGTTTGAATATTTGGGAGGCATAAACTCTGTGTTTTTGTGGTAAATATAGATGGATCATTGGTCATGTGATTGCAACATGCAGAATCAAAATACCAAGAAGTACCTGAAGTGACAGAGAATGCAGTGAAAGGAGAGCTGGCTTTAAGTAAAACCTGTCGAAGCAAAGCTTCAAGCTCGCTTGCAGATGTGGTTTCTGATGTAGATTCAGAAGTTGCAGCAACAGAAGACTGAGTGAACTTGTTCGGATGGAATGATGACTTTTTCTTGCAAAATTGGATTGAGTAATGACCCTTTTGATGGCAATGTTGACATGTATGATTGCGAAGAGCTATGCAGTCCTTAGTTACATGTCCACTTTGACGACAAAACCTACAAAATGGCTTGTCAGAAGTAGGTATCGAAGGTACCGCTAGGACAGTATCAGTTGTGGGGGTAGCTTTGCCAATGCCGAGTCGAGTTTCCTCAGAAATAAGTTCAGTTAAAGCACTCTCCAAAGAGGGCAGCGGAACACGATGAAGAAGAGCAGCTCTAACTGGTTCATAGTCCTGAGTGAGAGCCATTAAAAACTGGATGAGCCGTTGTTGGTCACGATATGTGTGATAAAGAGTGGCATCCTCTGTGTCTTTCCACTTTGGTTCAGACAAAGTCAGCTGATCCCAAAGTGATTGTATTTGAGATAGAAAATCAGCTACAGATTGACCAGGTGCTTGTTTTTGTTTGCTCAGAGAACTCATAATCTGATATTGATGAGCAAGATCAGATGTAGTGTACCGAGATGCCAATAAATCCCATATTTCCTTTGCAGTCTCAAAATTCCCGAACTGAAGATTAATCTTAGAAACTGAAGAGTTTCTAAAAAATGTGATAGCCTGATGATTTTTGACATCCCACTCTTCAATGCGATCTTTAAACTTTGACTCAGCTTCATCCTTCTCTTTTGTTGGAATTGTAATATCACCACTTACATAACGCCAGATTCTTTTACCCTTAAGAAAACTACGCATAGCTTGAGACCAAGCCAAGTAGTTGGAGCCATTCAAAATTGTTTGAATTGGCGAACTACTTTCTTTTTCCATGATAGAAATTGGGTTCAAGAATAAAAGATGTAAATTGTGGATTTAATTTGTTAGAATCTGAAACTGTAAGGACTGGACTGTGCATATTTAAAGAATCAAGGCTCTTTTTAGATGACAAGTAAAAACTGGGGTATTGAAGTGTAATATAGCCAAAATATATTAATACCGTGTATGAGTTTGGCCCAACTAAATAAGGTATTTGGCCCAATAAAAGAATAGAGGGCTGTTTTCAGTGTGACCCAGGAAGAGACACTAATGGACTGATAATCTGTTGGCCCAATATGAAAATGAAATACACCGTTGTAGGCAGCTCTAAAATTATTAGAACGGGGCAGTGTGTATCTTAGAGAACTGATGAGGATGGCCGGACTCGTTTAAACAAAGAAGAGGAAGCTGTGTTTTACTTGAATTGATGTAGGATTGGAGCGAGTCAATGACTCGTTTTACTGGTGGTCTGAGTTAACTTGGGCGGCTGATTTGTGTGTGGTTAAAACGATATGGCTGACTTGGTGATGGGTGAACTCATGGGTGAGTGAGGCTGAATCGGAGGTTTCCCAGTGATTGTTTTAAAGGAGGTTGTAACCGATTGTAGGTTGTAACCGATTGTTGGTTGTAACCTTGTTCGAGATGAGTAACCCACCAAGTGTTTGGTGTAATGACTCAAAGAGAAAGAATGCTTCCCGGAATATATGGTTGTCACCGGAAACAATCAACTATGGCTGCTGATAAGGGAGGTAAGAAGCTTCTATCTCTGATACCATGAAAAAATATATGACTGATGTGTGTGTAGTAAATCAGTGATGAATATAGGCAATGTAAGAGAAAGTATAAACTGATAAACTCTTGTATTGCAATATGTTTATTACAATCTTTAAAGTCCTATATATAAGCATAACTATACGTAAGGGATTACATCACTTGGTACTGTAGATCGTAGACTTACTGTAGATCGTAGACTTAATCTAACATTTACATTTCAACACTGTCAAAGATCTTCAACAAGTTTCCCCTTTTCATGTTTCAGGATGAAGACCTATTATATTTATTTGATATCTATAACAATATAGTTTAATAATAGAGAAATGCAGCTTGTGTAAGAGCCATAATGGCTCGGAATGTATCCGAATTCATCCAAATTCTGCACAACTCTTTGGGTCTTGGCTCAATTATGATCCTGTTGGTTTTTGGAGTTGTGGTTGTTTCTTGTTTCTAACTGGTGGTATTGATTCTCTTATTGCACTTGTTCTATTGCTCCTCTTTTAATGCTCTGTGCAAGTTTTATCAAATTTAAAATTCTTTCTAGATTTTTTTGATTCAAAGATCAAATTTAGGTTTATGAATTCATAGCTTTTACATGCTTGATGCTCCCTGATTAATTTGCACCTTTTTGTTTATTTATGTATTTATCTCCATATGGTACTAGCAGAAATTTTATTTTCAACTTCTCCCACTGGAATAATAAGCTTATTTCTAGCAAAATGAATGTATTACATTTGGAGGCTTTGTTGCTGTTTTTGTTGGATTCGATAGTTGGAAGTTTTTTATATAAATATTTAGTATTTTCTGACACTGTTCTTGCTAAATTAAGTTGATCCATCTAGTGTAATCTGCCTTTCATGTGAAAATCTGCAATTTAAGGTAATCTATTGTAATCTGCATTTCATTTGAAAATGTCTCCATAATATCCTAGCAAAAGTATGTCTGGCAGATTGGTTTAAATGAGGTGTACATTTCATGTTTCCCTAAAATTGGATAGTCCTTTACCCAACATTACATTTCATTCTGTTCTATACCCCACAAGTAATATGGCATGAAGATTAGAATTGTTTTATACTTACCTTCTTAGGAGACTGTAATTGTAACAATCTACTCCAACAAGGTAATATGCTATGATTGTCTGTATGGATATTTCAGTTAATGTTAAAAAACTAAGTTAGCACATGTTAAGTCCACTCTGTTTTTACCATACATATCTTGAAATTGTCTAGCAGTTTGATCTATTTTGGTAACATGTGTCAGTATTCACTGGCCGCTGGTGGACTTACCTCAGGTCTCAGTTCTATTACCTTAATAGTTTGAGGGGGAGCTTTAACTCAACCGATCGTGCTGCAATGGCTTCTACTAGGTCACAGGTATGCTTCTTTTTGAAATTGAATTGTACTTTGTAAACAAGACTTATACTTGAATTTCTGGGAGACCTTTTCCGAACGAAAAATTCTCTATCATTGATTTATCTTTTTTTTCCTTTTGTTCTTGTGGACATATGCAGCACGATTACTGGATTACTTGGCATCATCATTCCTCTTATCATAGCAGCAATATGGGGCATTGGTGATGGAATATTTAGCACACAGCATACTTCATTGCTTGCATTGTTGTTCAAGCATGACATGGTATTATTTATTGTCATTGCTTAATCCAACTTCCATATGGTCTCGAATGACATTGCTCTTCTATATATGTAATAAGTCAATCTAGGGGCAAAATGATGCAAAAAAAACTACATATTAAATTACCTACATGCCCCTGCTCAAAGTATAACTACACAGTCTGCCATTCGATTTGAGATGTCCTTTTTGGCCCAGTTCAACGCACTGTCTGACACTCTTGATAATTCTAGAGTTTGCTGCCCTACACAATCCCATTTCCCATCCGACTTTTATATTTCTCATTCAGTTCTAATGATATTTTTCAGAGTCAAACAATATGGGTCCTTGTCTTTTTCTATTTTCTAGCTTTATTTAGGTTTGATTGTTTCCATGTTGATTCGAAATTTTTGTATGCAGATGTGGGAAGACTCAGCGGAATGGGTAGTGGGAGAGTGGAAAATAAGATTTAGCGAGAGCTAGAGACGAGGGAAACGGGTAAAGCCTGGAGAAATTTGTGCGACATATTCCACAAGTAAAGCTACGACTGCAAAGGCTTTCTGTTCTTATACCCTGTCATTTCATTACCAATTAATTAGGTCAGCATGGAGAGCGATGGGAAAGGGGTTTCTGTTAAAGGTATGCTCCTTCCTTTTGGGGCTGAACAAATTGATTTTGGTGAACCTGTAACGTACACTCAGCACGGGTTTTATCAATTAATTCACTAGATAATATGGTTAATTTGTTTGAACCTATAAGCTAAATGTTTTGAAGTTGGGTCATCTGCAGTTGATTAAAGCTCTGTAGGGTAATTGATTATGTTACCTGTAAATACCAGTGTTTCAATGTATGCGACCTTTATACTGTTATATGTGAGATTTATAAATTTTCATAATCTGCACCTCTTTGAGATTTAGCACAAGACCTATCTAGAAGAGATATTACTTAGAACTGTATTATTAGTTGCTGCTATAATAGGGTTTATGTTCTTGGTTTCTGGTGATTGTTCCAATATTATCAATATTCTGCTTTACATTTTTCTTGGATATAATTTCAAATATGCACTTCATTATCATTTCTTGGGACTTTGCTGGAGTAGTGAAGAGTCAACAATCTATGTGCTTTAAAGGTACTTTACTTTTTTTTATACCTTTTTCACTCCCTTTTCCGATTTTTCTTTTCACAACCTTTCTTGGTGGGAAGAGTGTTATTTTGTTTTCTTATTATTAGGGCTGTAAATGAGTCGATACGCTCATGAATAGTTTGATATACGGTTCGAAAAAGGTTCGGTTCGAGTTCGATTCGATTTGCAAATGAATCGAACATAAACACGATTTGAGTTCGAGCTCGAGCTCGAGTTTCGAACGAATCGAGCCGAACCGAACCCTTGACGAGCCAAGCTCGAGCTTGTTGGCGAACAGCTCGGTTCGTGAATAACCCTACTCAATCTTAATGTAAGAGATCAAGGTCAACAAGTTCACAAGTTCAAGAGACCATAGCAAAACATGCATAAAAGAAACACATAATTAGGAGATCGTCCCCTTTCCTCCATTGCCTTTTCCTGATTTTCTTGGGCGACAAGGATGCCTAGACAAGCTTCGAGCTCCACAAGAGCCTCTGGATATAGGACTGAGTGCCCCTCTGCTTTCTCTAGCACCCGTGTCCTGAGCAATTCTACCACGCCCCCTGCCACTTCTACTGCTACGAGGACGTCCCCTGGGTCTTCCCATTGGTTGAGCATCACTATCAACACCAACGAACCGCTTCCAACTCTACTAGCATCACTATCACCAACACCAACGATCTGCCTCTTCTTGCTTGAGTAAACCTACGAGTAGGTTCCAACATGCTTCTTTCGTTTACAATCCTGCTGAGGATCAGGGAGTTCAACATTAGATTCCTGTGAATCAAAGATAATAAGCTTCCCACGATCTTTAGCTATATCTGATATCACAGTGGCCTTATCCTGCATTATTTTGACAACACAACCAGCGTTTTCTCGAGATAGGTTGAACTCCAAAGTATTGTTGAGAGAGGGGCACTTCATCGTATCATGCGTATTCAAATTACAAGATTCACAAGGGTTCATGACATTCAATTATGACACCTGGATTCGTGCCACTTCCAACTTAAACTCACTCATGCGAGCAAAAATGACATTTGGAAGATCTCCCCAGAATATTTACTTCAACCTGCACAGGATTTCTTCAATATGCTTTGGACGTGGTACTTTAGGATTCATATAAATTGCCTGGCACCACTTAACTACTTAAGGATTCATGATGCTTAAATTCTCTACAAATAATCTGTCAAAAAAAGAGAGCTATCATTCATATATTCATTAGGACTTTCGAGGTGATTAGTTTTTGAGCTCTCACTTAAAATTCTTCCAGGATAGAAAATGCGCATATTCTTGATCTAGTATCTGTTTCCCTGCCATTTACTCTGGTAAGAACAGAATTTGTGCAGAATCTTGAAACTCAATTAAAGAATATTCTTCATATTTTATTTAAAATATATCCATTATATGATAGAGCAAATAATTCTTCGATTTTGTTTTCGATTAGCACAAAGTTTTCAGCTTCATAAATAATTTTCGAACTTTTTCAAATTCATGCTAATGCTAGAAATAATTATAGCGTGCTTAAAATATGATTTTTTATTGTGCCCAATTTTCCATCTCAAGTGTTACCGGAATTATTTTTTTCCCGAATACTACATTTATATTCTGAATTGTAACTGGTTCACATTTTTTTTAAAATTTAAAAATTTACTCATTTACTGAAATTATGTCAGTAAGACAAATGGTTGTTAAAAGAAATAAATCTCGTTCATATAATATGTCATGAAAGAAGTTGACTTGAGTTTAAACGGTAAATTATAAAATTATGATATCATAATCTGTTTTAAAGTCGTTTGCTAACGTAGCTACTGATCTCAGCGTTGGCATCACCTACATTCCCCATTCAAAACCTAATGAATTGACTATCCAGGCAATCAGACTTGGTCTCGCAATATAAAATCTAATTTACATGCTTAAGGATCTTAGTTATCATCTTTGTTTATTTGTTAATCTCACAAATTAGACCACTTAACAACACACTCATCTCCTTGGATTGTTGTTCATAAAAAAAATACAATTTAAATCTAAATCAAGTGGCTAATCTAGCAAATTTTGAGAAGGAAATTATTTAGAATATCATTTTTTTATGCATGCAAATGAGTCACAAGGACGATGCAAATTACAAATAAGAGAGGAAAATCGAACAAATGACCTATCGTCCACAAAATCTCAACCTTCGTCACTAGATTAGGATCAACATCGATAGGACATCAACCTTCATCACTAGATTAATTAGGATCTCATCGGTATTAATTAGAATATCAATGTGTGACACACCCTCCCTTGGTTTATGTGGTGATCCAATCGGTATAAATATATTTTAATTCATGACTAATTCTCGATAATCGATTAAAGTATTATTATTAGATATTTTATTCCCGAATAAATTAAAATTTCTGTTGAATTTACAAGGATATATAGATTAACAATGTACATATATGGTTAGTGGTTTGCAATTTACATGCATTTTAACATATTTACAAGCATTATTTAAAAGCTGAGATGACTTTACTATATGTAAAACTATAGACAAGTAGACTTCATATAATTCTTTATTTGAATGTGAGTTGTGTAAATTTACAAATATAAATATATCGATATGTACATGTATCTATCTAGTGATCACTACATAGTGGAAAGACATCTTCTGATTCATCCCACCCAGGCACTTGAGTCTAAAAAGTCTGTTTCTGGATGCAATACGAGACTTGCATGTAATTGTTAAGTATTAAAAGAGGAAGAAGATGGCTTACATATGTTTCACTTCGGGGTTTTAGGATAATCGATAACTTAATGGTATATTAGAAACTTTTAATGAGAGCAAGCTTGTCACTAAAATGCTCTTCCTTCCATTTCCGATTGTTCTTGGCAATGAACTCTTCGATTCTGCTTTTCAAGTCATCATCTTCTTTTTCATACTCACCATAATCATCATAATCACTACCATAATCTATATCGTTTTCTTCGTCGTAACCATCATAGCCATGAAAATCATCACTATCAACATCACTAATTGCACCATCATAATTTTCATCTTCTGCTATCTTATCTATCCATTCTATATACTCTACACTAAAAACGAACTCACTACTTTCACCCCTAGCATCTTCCTTTTTTGCCTTATCTTCATGATCATATGATGCTAAAGATTCCGAAGGAACTATGAGAGAAATAAAATCAAACTCTTCGATAGATGGCTTAGAGTATCCAAAAAATATAGTCATGAGAAGGAAATTAAACGCGAAAAAAATAACAAGTTTGTTATAAGATTTGAGCAAGGAGGCAAGCTTAGAAACAAGAAGGCTTTGTTGATGAAAGGAGAAAGACAAAGAGGAAGGAAAGAGGATGTTGTGGACTAAAAGATATAACAAAAGTATAAGAAGTTTAGGCACATTAATCATCTTCATGCAAGTAAAACAATGAAAATTCTTTGTGTAGAGTACTGTACGTAGAGGATTATGTCTCTTGTAAGCCTCTATATTTATAGTCATATATGGTTCCTTCATACAACTGTGGGAGATTTTCTTTGAAATTTCATAGAATCTATTCTTATGGTAATATTACTTGAAAGATTAGGTAACTAATTAAAATATTGCAGGTTTATGTACACTTGTTCAAGCTGAAGTAAGTCCCTTATAGCGACAGGAAAGTTCTTGATCTTTTACAGAAGTATTATTAATTTCGTACTTAATGGCTGATTATTACTCCCTCCGTCCCAATGGATTCTTTACACTTACTATTTTGGGCCGTCTCATTCATTTTTTACATTCCCAAAATAGTAAGTTTTAACACTATTACACTCAATACTTCACTTATTTTAACAATACTTTACACTATTACACCCACTACTTCACTTATTTTAACAATAAAATCACTATTACACCCACTACTTCACTTATTTTAACAATAAAATCACTATTATATTCACTACTTCATTTATTTTAACAATATTACACTCACTTTATACCCACTTGTCTTGTCCTCCGTGCCCAACAGGAACTAAAGATCCCAGTGGACGGAGGGAGTAGTAGTTAGTATGTATGTGTTAAGGATTCATACCTACCTAATCAGCATCGAAGTCGACACATTATTAATACTACATTTTAAGTTGTACTAAGTTTTAGAATACTTTAAAATTGTGTACTTGAATGAATCAAGGACTAATCAGGTCTTGGCAGTTCATAGAACAAGTTGGTCCAACAGCTAAAACCCTTGCGAAGTGAACTGAGAGAGACTGAGAGAGGAGTCAAATTTCTAACAAAAAATGCATTGTCAAGTGGAGCCTGTTTCTCGAATCCAAAGGGACTTCACCTATTTAGAATTTTATTTCTAACAAAAAATGCATTGTCAAGTGGAGCCTGTTTCTCGAATCCAAAGGACTTCTCCTATTTAGAATCTTTGTGCGGTATGCTCCGTTTACTATTCTTTCGGTTTATAAATGTAATGTTGTGCCGGCTTGGGTAGAAAATTTGTTCATGTTCAGAATCAAATATACTTCCTCGGTCTCGTCTGGTAATTTTTGAAAAGGGTGTATGACACGCATTTTAAGACGCATTTTAAGGATGGTTTCATAATTTATTTTTTAAAATTTCATTTTTTTTTATAAAAACAGGATTGTTTTATTTTTATAAAAAAAATTGTAAAAATAAGTTATGGAACTATACTTTACGTGCACCTTAAAATGCGTGCCAGACAACTTTCTCCGAAAAGTAAAGAAATGATTGGGACAGAGGAAATAAGTATATCGCAATGTTAAGTTACCAATTTTATGAGATTTTAAGAGTTGTCGACCTGAAACGAGCCTGGATCCTCTGTCCTATTCTCCATGTCCCCTTCTGTGTACCCTGTATAAAAAGAGTGCTCCCGGGGCCCCTATATTAAAAAATATTTTTATTTTATTTTTTAATACAAGGATCTCGCCAGGGGCACTCTTTTTGTACAGGGAACACAGAAGGGGGCACGAAGAAGGGGACAGAGGATTCTCACCCACTGAAACCACCCACAATCAGAGTTCTAAAATCATGTTAAATTACAAGTTCTCCTAAAATCTGATTTTATCATATATTAGCTTATAATCTGTGCGATGCACGGAAGATTTTAAATATTTTTATCTTAATATCTTTATCTGATTATTCATAATTTTAATATTTGCTAATTAATTAATAATAATATAAATTATAGAAGATAATGAAATTATATGATTATACATTTTTGATAGTATTCTAATTGATAGCTTTTTTCTTATATATTGAAAATAGAAAAATAATTGTTAAATTAAATATGTTGTTGACGGGAATTGCAGCTTGAATTTATTGGAGTATTTTATAATATAATATAAATGTATAAAAAGAGTACTCTTTTTAGTATTACATCCAACGATTCTCATTAATATATCTCAAAATCCAATGGGTGCTATTGAGTATACCAAATAAAGTGACCAAATTAACAACCAACCAAATAGAGAGGTTGGTTTGCTTATAATAGTATAGTGAAAGTCGATTTTAAATTTTTTATCTTAAATTTTTTATCTAATTATTCATAATTTTAATATTTGCTAATTAATTAATAATAATATAAATTATAAAAGATAATGACATATGACTATACGTTTTTGATATTATTCTAATTGATATTTTTTTTCTTATATATTGAAAATAAATAAATGATTGTTAAATTAAATGTGTTGTTGACGGGAATTGAACCTTGAATTTATTGGAGTAGTTTATAATATCTATACTATATTATAAAAATGAAACATTAAAAGTTTTGGTACGGTACGGTACTTACCTTATTTAATTGTTTAACTTTATTATTTTCAACCTTATTTAACCTTATTGTTAACTCTATATTTTCTAATTAAAATATCTCATTTTCAAACTTGATTTTTTTAGTTAATTATCCTTACTTAAATATTTATAATTGATAAAAACATGTAGTTAACGATATTATAGTTCATAATGAATAACCAATTATCTTTTTCAGCTAAAACACATTATCAAATAATATCATTCAAAAATTTAACTTACAAAATTCGTATAACAAAAAATTCATTCAAAATTTTTTAAAAAAATCATATTCTATTAAAGAAAATCTGTGATTCGCACGAGTTTATCTATACAATATTATAAAATCTAAACTATCTATACTATATTATAAAAGACGAAACATTGAAAGTTTTGTTACCGTACGGTACGGTACTTACCTTATTTAATTGTTTTACTTTATTATCCTTAATTATTTAACTTAATTATAAAAAAACAAAACACAATCTTTTCTCAAAATATTACACTCAACTCTTCCCAACACTTCTCCTAAATAATAACTAAGCAATTACCTTTGTTTGCTATCTTTTCTAACTAAAATCTCATTTTTCCAAAAATATGATCGTTCTAATTAATGAAAGAAACTAATAATATTATAATTACTAATAACTAATTGATTACCTTTTAACAGCTAAAAGGTAATATATTTCAAAAATATGATCGTTCTAATTAATGAAATAAACTAATAATATTATAATTAGTAATAACTAACTGATTACTTTGCAGCTAAAAGGTAATATCTTTTCTATACTCCTAAATAATAACTAACCAAAGCTTTTACCTTTTCTAACAAAAATCTCTTATCTCCAAAAATATGATCATTCTAACTAATGAAATAAACTAATAATTTTATAATTACTAATAACTAACTGTTTTACTTTTCCAACTAAAAGGTAATATTTTTTTTATATTTTATAACAAAAATATCTCATTTACAAACTTGATTTTTTGACTTAATTATTTATTATTGGTAGAAACATATATTTCTATTTTATAAAATCAAATAATGATATTATAGTTTCTAATAACTAACCAAATACCTTTTTCAACTAAAACACATTATCTTCTCTAACTTTCTGACTAGAACCTCTCATTTTCAAAAATATCACGGGTCATTCTATTAATGAAATAAAGTAATAAAATTATAATTACTAATAACTAATTGATTACCTTTTTCAGCTAAAATGTAATATTTTTATCTATAATTTCTAATTAAAATATCTTATTTTCAAACTTTCTTTTCTTACTAAATTTTCCTTACTTTAATATTTATTATTTATTGTTGGTAGAAACATGTTACATTTTCTATTTTTATATAACTAATTGATTTCATTTTTATATTCTAAAAATACTACATGCCACTATATGTAATAAAATAACATAATATTTGATGTGGAATAAAAACTAGGTTTTTAAATTGCGGCTAGGGTTTGCTGTATTTAATGCTAGGGTGCGTGAGCTTCGTGCTTTAGTGGCAGCTCTCGTGCTCGTGGTTGAATCTGCCTTCACAAGATGCCTACGTACTTTGATGAATATCAAAGATCAAGCCAAAAAACGTAATTCTGAGAATGAGGGGTCAGACACTTTATATAGGGTGAGAAGCCCTAGAGTCGTGGTAGAATTAGGTGACTTGGTGGGCAAGTCACCGCCTTGTGGAAGGTTCTTGACTCCTTCCTTATATGAATCAATTTCCTTGTTGAAACAGGTGCCTTGGAGGCTAAGTCAAGCAGGAGTAATATCCTTATTTGACTCTTATTGCTGAGCTGGTTATTACCCTTAATATTAATTACGAAATTAATATTATAACTAGGGTTTGGGCCCATCTGGTGGGTCCCACGCTTTGACCATATTGGGTCTAATTAATGCCACATTAAATGTGTCTTTAGGGATGACTTTTAGCCCATATCATTTGCCTCCCAACTTCTAGGAAAACTGATCAGGTTTTCCTTGAAGTTTTAACGGCCTTTTTTGAGACTTGGGTCTGGGTTTATTGTTCATATGCAAGTATTTTCAATAACATAGTCCCAATGTAAAGCGTGGAGCGACCGACGCATTTACAATGACCATAAATGACACTAAACAGTGCTAATAAACCTTAAATGACGTTTAAACGGTGTTAAACGACGTTAAACGGCATAAAACGGCACTAAACGGTGCTAAACGATGCTAAACGGTGCTAAATAGCCTTAAACGACGTTTAAACGGTGTTAAACGACGTTAAACGGCATAAAACGTCACTAAATGGTGCTAAACGACGATAAACGGCGCTAGACAGCCTTAAACGACGTTTAAACGGTGTTAAATGATGTTAAACGGCACAAAACGGCACTAAACGGTGCTAAACGATGCTAAACGGCGCTAAATAGCCTTAAACGACGTTTAAACGGTGTTAAGCGACGTTAAATGGCATAAAACGGCACTAAACGATGATAAACGTATTTTAATTCGAACCCATTTTTCATATTCTTCACGGACTATGACTAATCAGAAATCTTCATGGTCTTGACGAACACTGGTTGACTGAAAATATTCATACCCCTGATCGCTCCCGGTTGGACAAAAAATCATCGTAGTCTTGATGAACCCCGGTCGGCAGAAGCCTCCCGGGGGCACCGGTCGGCCAACCACCGGTCGGCCGAAGCCCTTCGGTTCGCCCCGGTCGGCTGTCTCCCGGTCGGCTGAAGCCTTCCGGTTTGCCCCGGTCGGCCGGCTTCCGGTCAGTTGAAATTTATTTTTTTTTTATTATTTTTTTTTGCATTCTTGGCTTCAATACTTCAGCTTCTCTCTTGAATATGATGTTTTCATAAACATGTATATTCGTGGTCTTGATGACCATGAGTTTTCGTGGTCTTGATGACCATGAGTTTTCGTGGTCTTGATGACCATGAGTTTAAAGAATCAGCAATATGATCATTCATGACTTTTGCTTAAGACTTCCCTTGATTTCTCGATTAGCACTGCTAATCCTGTACTTCACGTTAATCACTTGATTAGGCTTCTGAAGCTTCTTTGTCAGATACCAACTAAAATTCTCAGTTTCTTATTTTGAGTTTTTGACGACTCTCTCCATTTATTAACAGATAGTTTTCCTCTCTTCTTTGAATTTATCCGATACATGACCTTTAAACACGACCCGGCCTGCATCTCGACCTGGGATAACAGGTCACACTTTTTCTATAAAAGAAGGGGAGCATCCTTCATTCTTCCTCACTTCTTCATTTCTCAAATCTCTCTCAAAGTCTAAAGTTCTCTGGTTCTTTAGCTTTTCAAGTTTATTCTCAAGTTCAAGCTCGACATGGCAGACAAACGCCCGGCTGTCCCTCAAATCTCCATGCAGGAAGCTATGAGGAAGAGGAGCATGGCAAGAACGGTTAAAGGTATGCTAAAAATCAAGCCTCCTCATTATGTTAATCGTCGATTTGATTCTTTATTAGACTTGTTGAGCACCATGGGGGAAACCTTTCCCAACAGTTCAGACTTAGCTGCATTCCATTGTCATTCTAAGTTGAAAAAGAAAGACATTGTGAAGATTAGGAGTATGTACAGTTTTCCCGATGTGATTAAGGTTCGCATGCCAAATCCGGGAGACCGGACTTGTAATTGGCATTCAGAAAGATTATGTGTTTTTAAAGGTGCTTTGGAGGCGGGATTAAGGTTCCCAGTTCATCCCTTTATTATCAGATTCCTGGCGGAGCTTCAAATCCACCCGTGTCAACTGTACCCCAATTCCTGGAGGTTCTTGATTATTTTCATGATAAGGTGTAAGGAGTTAGGCATCACTTGGGATACAACTTTATTCAGAAGTATCTTCATGATCAAGAACTCTCCTGAGTCCTCACCAGGATATGTTGGTTTTCAACTCTGAAACAGGCTTCCTCATATTGTAAACTCCTTCTCCTTTCCCGATTCTCATCATACTTGGGAGAGGGAATTTGCCGTTTTAGAGTGGGAAGGTGGCGACTGGGGCCACTTTTTTGTTAAGAGATTCGGGTTTGTGGAAGATAGTTCACACTTCGTGTATGACCTTACCGACCAACAATTACTCGACAGGGATAAACTGCTGGCTGATGAGGGGCGCACTCATTATAAAACTATTCTTACTGAGAAGAAGCTTATCGAAGCTGGCCTAAGCTTTCTTTCTGTTGAGGGTAATTTTTCTTTCATGACTTCATTATGAACTATGTTTGTTCTTATTACGATATCTTTTCTTTCATATTTCAGCTGCTGAGGAGTTGGACAATCTCCCTGAGAATCAACCAACTGTTACAAGGCGAATGATCAAAAAGGCGGAGGCTCAATTGAATCCTCCTGAAAGACAAGTTCCTCAATTCCTGACGGGATGTAGCCACGGGGGAAAGAGGTCCCGAAACGCTGGTGAAGGCGTTAGAATTCCCTTCACTCCAGATTGGGGCATCTGCGAGCAAGATTCTGTTATGGGAAGCTCCGCCTTATCCTTAGATTGGTCAAGACTCTCTATTACCCCCTGATCTCCTGACCGTCACTGCGGGGGATAAAATCGATGAATCCGAGCGCCTCAGAGCTCAGGCTTTGTATCAGGTACCAACTGGTATACTTAGTGTTTTTGTTTACTTCGTTGGTTACAAATGTTTTTCTAACTCCCTCATTGCAGGTCAATGCCTATCTTCAATCCGCGACTCGTCAAGGTCGTGCTTATAGAGATGACAATGCCATACTGAAGAGCGAGAAGGCAAAGCTCCAAAAGCAGATACAAGACTTGGACTCCGGAGCTGTCCGAGCTGAGGCCAACTGCCATTCTCTTCAAAAGAATCTTCATTCTATGGCCAAGAAGTTGTCTTCCAAAGCTGACAAAGTGATTGATGCCTACCATAGGTCAGAGAGGTTTTATGAGATGATAGATAAGCATGATGATGAAATGCGGCCCTTTAACATGTCCGTTGGTTGGAACAAAGCCGTTGGTGATGTTAGCAACAAGTATCCTGAAGTGGTCAACCCAGAACACTTCCCTTGCCCCAATTGGGCTGTCGGTGGCGGAAGTCAAGCGGATCATGCATCAGGCTCTGGGGGTAGCCGTCGTCCTTCTGGTACGAGGAAGGCAGCTAATGTCGTTAGCTCTGGTTCGGCCTCTTCCCGTTCTGCTGGGAAGAAGGCCATGTCAGAGAGAGAGGTGGCTGTGAGGCAATCTTTCCCCGGCAATAAACTTCGTGCCGTAGCCGAATCTTCGACTGATACTTCAGAGGAGGAAGGGGACGTGGTGCAGAAGGAAACAGCGCCACCTATGGAGACGGAAGCCGAAGATGATGACGATGATGAAAATGATGAAGACTCCGGAGAGGAGGATGAGGAAGATGAAGATGAGGAGGGAGAAGAGCAAGAAGTGGTAAGGGAATCCTCCGAGGAGTAGGTGGCCTTGCATGGCCTTTGTTAGCCGCTTGTGGCCTTATCTTTTCAGTTTTTAATCAAGGTCCTTCGGGACTTAACTTTTATTTGTGGTTTGTAACTTAACTCCATATTCGGCCCCTTGGGGGTGTTTATCTATGCACTTGTTTTATTTCCATTTGTGTATTCTTTATTTTCGTTACTTGGTCATCTCTGACTTGCACTCATCAGGTGCTTGGCACATAAATAAAATCACACAATCATAGAATGGAAAACAAACTTGCATTAATAACTTGAACGGGTTCAACCCTTACATACTTTACTACTGTTCTACTCGGGGTACTAGGCCCAGGAATGGTTTCATCGAACCTTATTTCTACTTCTCCTACTAGATAGATAAAAGCCAAATCCTTAATAGGAAGGCTTACACATAATAAATCTTGAGGTTCAAAGCATGCCAAGTACGGGGCACCTCACTCCCGTCCAAGGTCTCCAACTTATATGCTCCTCATCCTAGTGTCTTCTTGACTCGATATGGCCCTTCCCAGTTAGGGGCCAGCTTTCCCTTTTCGCCGACTCCAGAAGCCTCTATTTTTCTCAAAACCAAGTCACCTTGCTGGAAGAACCTCTCCTTAACCCTATGGTTGTAGTAAAAGGATGCCCTCTTCTGATGTTCAAAATTCTTGGCATTTGCCTCGTCCCTGATTTCATCGATCAGATCAAGGGCGAGCCTCATGCTTCTTCGTTGGTCTCCTGTTCGTATGCCTCAACTCGAGGTGATGCATGCATGATCTCCAAGGGCACAACTGCCTCGGCTCCGTAAGCCAGCAAAAACGGGGTTGCTCAAGTTGTTACCTTACAAGTGGTGCGATATGCCCAGAGTATAGGCAGTAACTCATCCACCCAAGTGTTCCTTGAGCGTTCAACTCTTTTCTTTAGTCCATCCAGGATAATTCGATTCGCTACCTCTGCATGTCCATTAGCTTGCGGATGTGCTACTGAAGTAAAGCGAAGTTCAATAGCATTTTTCTCACAGTAATTCTTAAACTCTTCATTATTGAACTGTGTCCCACTATCCGTCACAAGAATTCGGGGAATTCCATATCTGCAAATGACGTTCTCCCAAAAGAACTGGGCAACTTGCTTGGTGGTTATCTTGGCTAGAGGTTTAGCCTCAATCCACTTGGTGAAGTAGTCGATGGCCACTATCAAAAACTTCCTTTGTGCTGATGCCATAGGGAAAGGACCAAGTATGTCCATCCCCCACATTACAAATGGGATGGGAGAATTAACTGAAGTTAACATCTCAGGCGGCTGCCTTACAATGGGGGCATGTTTTTGACATCTGTCACACTTCTCGACATAATTCTGTGCATCTGACAACATTTCTGGCCAATAGAATCCCAGACGGGTGATCTTGTGGGCTAGGGCTCTGCCCCCCCAAGTGTTGCCCACAGATCCCTTCATGAACTTCTTCTAATGCTTCCTTAGTCTTGGGGCCTTAAACACTTCAAATATGGGATAACAAACGATCTCTTGTAAAGGATGCCTTCGATCAAGGCGTATCTCAATGCTCTTACTAACAGCTTTCGTGCCTCCAAGGCATTGTCAGGGAGCCAGCCGGTCTCGAGGTGAGCTTTGATGGGGTCCATCCAACAGCTTCCTATATCAATTGGTGCCACCAACTTCGAGTTAATAGTCGGGGCCTTCAAGACCTGGAAGTAAACACTCCCTACATAATTTTCGATTTCAGAAGAAGCGAACTTGGATAGGGCATCGGCCTTGACGTTCTCTTCCCTAGGAATATGCTCCACATAGCACTCATCGAACTGAGTCATAACGGCTTTCACAACTCTCAGATATTTCGCCATGGTTTCATCTTTGGCGTCAAACTCACCATTCACTTGCGAGACTACCAGTCTTGAGTCTCCATAAACTTTGAGGTTCTTGACCCTCATGACTCTGGCCAAGCCTAAACCAGCTATCAACGCCTCATACTCCGCTTCATTGTTGGTAGTGGGAAAGTCCAACTTCAAAGCGTACTCAACTGTGAACCCATCGGGGCTTTGCAAAACCAAACCTGCACCACTAGATTTTGTTTTTGATGCTCCATCAAAATAGAGCACCCAATACTCCTTCAAATCAGGTACAATTTCCTCTTCTTTTTCCTCCTTCTCAGGGGTAGTTACTATCTCTTGCCCCCCGACTTCTTGGTTGTTAATGGTGCATTCAACCACGAAGTCAGCCAATGCCTGAGCCTTAATGGCTGTTCGAGGCTTGTATGTGATATCAAACTCTCTTAACTCAATCGCCCACTTGATTATCCTTCCACTGGCCTTAGGGCTATGCAATATGTTCCTCAATTATTGGTCTGTCAAGACTTGAATCTTCTGTGCCTCAAAGTAAGGTCGCAATTTTCTCGAGGCTGTCACCAATGCCAAAGCGAACATTTCGATAGGTGAGTCATTTAACTCAGCCCCATGCAACACCTTGCTCACATAGTAGATAGGTTTCTGAATTTTCTTCTCTTCTCGAATAAAAACAGCACTCAATGCTTGTTCAGATACCGCCAGGTATAAGTAAAGAGTCTCCCCGGGACTTGGTTTGGCCAACAACGGGGCTTCGGCCATGTATTTCTTCAACTGCTCAAAGGCCTCTTGACTCTAAGGAGTCCATTCAAAATTTTTCACCGTCTTCAATGCTTGAATGAAAGGCAAGCATTTGTCACCAGATTTGGAAATGAATCTTCCCAATGCTGCAACTCGGCCAGTTAGTTTTTGTGCATCTCACATAGAACAGGGTGGTTCCATGTCCAGAATTGCCTTGATCTTGTCAGGGTTGGCCTCTATGCCTCTTTTCGAAACCATCAACCAAAAATTTTCCTGATCCAACTCCGAATGCACACTTGGCTGGATTCAACTTCATCTTGTGGTGCCTCATCACTTCGAATGCCTCTCTGAGGTGTTTAATGTGATCTACCTTGCAAAGGCTCTTGACTAGCATGTCATCAACATATACCTCCATGGTTTTCCCAATCAGATGGGCAAATATCTTATTCAACAGTCGTTGGTAAGTAGAGCCTGCATTCTTTAGACCAAAAGCCATAACAAGATAGCAAAAAACACCAAAGTCAGTTATGAAAGATACCTTTGGGATGTCATCCTTGTGCATCTTAATCTGATTGTAGCCGCTGAACCCATCCATGAAGCTTAACATCTCATGTCCAGCTGTGGCATATATTAACATGTCTATCCTTGGCAGGGGAAAGCAATCCTTCGGACACGCATCATTCAAATCAGTGAAGTCTATACACATTCTCCACTTCACATTCGCCTTCTTAACCATCACAGGGTTAGCTAACCATTCGGGAAACTGAATCTCTTCAATAAACCCGGCTTCCAGAAGCTTGTCAACTTCTTGCTTAATGGCTTCTTGCCTTTCAGGAGTGAAATTTTTCTTCTTCTGCTTTATGGTTTTCCGTTCGGGATCGACATTCAATCTGTGAGTTATGAGTTGGGGATCAATCCCTGGCATGTCAGCTGCGGTCCAAGCAAACACATCACTGTTTTCTTGTAAGAATGTCATCAACCTGCCCTTCAAGGGTTCCTTCAGCGAAGCTCCTATGTAAGTAACTTTTTCAGGGTCGCCCAGCTTTAGAGGTATGGGGATCAACTCCTCTGTTGGCTTCCCTCGGTGCTCATCATCATCACGGACATCCATGTCTTCAATTGGGAGTACCTGCCCCCCGACTCCATCAGCTCTCAATGCAGACACATAGCAACTTCTTGCCATCTTCTGGTCGCCTTTCTGTTCTCCAACACCATTCCTTGGTTGGAAACTTAATCTTCATGTGGTAAGTGGAGGCAACAGCCTTGAACGCATGAAGTCCGGTTCTTCCCATGATCGCATTATAAGTTGAGGATGCCTTGATTACCAGAAAATTCAACATCTGAGTAGCCTCCTTAGGTTCTTGCCCGATTGTCATGGGCAATTGAATAGTCCCTTCAACTTTGGACTCAACCCCATTAAATCCATAGATGGGCATGTTGGTCGGGGTCAATTGAGAATCAATGTATCCCATTTTTACGAACGCATCATGAAATAAAATATCAACCGAAGCTCCATTGTCTATTAAAACTCTCTTTACTTCTGAATTCCCAATTACAGGGGTTATGACCAGCGGGTCGTCATGGGGGAACTTCACCCCTTACCCCTTCAAGGTCAGAATCATCAAAACCAATTGCTATTTCAGTCCTGGCACGTTTTGGGGCCTCTCCCACGATGTGCATCACTTCTCTGGCATACGCCTTTCGAGAATTTCTAGTTGTGTCGGCCGCTGTTGGTCCTCCCCAGATCATGTTGATAACTGGCCCTCGGGGCTGTGTGTTATGATCACGATCATTATCCCTTCTATCATTGTCTCTCCTGTCATAATCCCTTCTTTGGGCCCCACGATCTTCACCCTTGGTGAATTTATTCAGTTTTCCTTTGCGAATCAGGAACTCAATCTCGTCCTTCAACTGTCTGCAATCATCTGTATCATGTCCCACATCGCGATGGAACCTACAGTATTGATCCTTGTTCCTCTTGGCGGGATCACCCCTGAGTGGTTTCGGCCATCGAAAGTCCTTATCCTTCTCAATCTCTAACAAGATTTGGCTCCTGGGAGCGTTCAATCTTGTGTAGTCAGAGAACCTCGGTCCCAAATTCTTCTTCGGTGTTGACTCAGAATCTTTGCTAGTACGGGGATACTTGTCCCTAGCATCATACTCCTGGTCTTGCTTTCGTTTCTTGGAATCGTTATTACCTTTACCATTGCCTCCCGCGGCTTCTTTCTTCATACTATCCTCAGCTTTGATATACTTGTCAGCCCTTCGCTGGAGCTCGGCCATGTTTTCAGGAGGATGCTTTGCCAACGACCTTTTAAAGAATTCATCAGTGGTCCCATGGTCCAGAGCTACCATGGCCACCTTGTTTTCCAAGTCAGTGATGTTCAATGTCTCCTTAGTGAAACTCTTGAGGTAATCTCTCAAGTTTTCGTTCTTTCCTTGCACCACGTACATGAGAGATGCGGAACTTTTTTCGTGAACTTTCCCGCTGATGAACTGGCTAACAAAAGCGGCGCTCAGCTCCTTAAAAGAGCCAATTAAATTCGCAGGTAGACGGCTATACCATCTTTGAGCCATGCCTGACAGAGTTTGAGGAAACGCCCTACACTTCAAGGCGTCACTTGCGGGCTGCAACAGCAGTGCATTTGAGAACGTCCTAACATGATTTGCGGGATCACCCGTTCCATCATAAGCCTTGATTGTAGGCATCTTAAATTTCCTGGAGATGTGAGCATTCATCACCTCCTCGGTAAACGGGGGTGTGGGATCATCAGGATCCCCAAATGGCATCAAATCCTTGGGGTTGCCCCTGGGGGTTTCCACCCTTGTTGTTCTTCTAGTTGGGGCGTCAGCCTTTCTCTGCCTTCTTGAAGACCTTTCTAAGTCTGTGATGGGAATCGGTCCTGAGGTTGGAGGAGCTTGAGTTTGATTCAACTGAGCTTGTTCTCTAGAAATATCTTCTTTTATCCTTAAAATCTCGACCTCATGAGCCTTGATTCCAGGTTCTCTGCTGGCACGTCGCCTCCTCGGGGCTTCGTCACGATCATCATCATCAGAGGACGACTCATCAGTATAGGGACCAGAGTAGTCATGATACTCTCGATCTCGGATCTGCAAGGCATGACCACTTGGTCCAGCTCCTTGAGTAGGAGGGTAGTTAGGCAGCCCATACATTGGGTTGGTATTCATGGGAATAGTTAGATTAAATATAAAAAATGTAATATTTTACCTGAAAAAGGAAACTGCTTAGTTACTAAAAAAAAGAAAAGGTGATACTGTAAAAGGAAATTGATTAGTAAAATAAAAAAATTAGTTAAATAAAATATAAAAAAAGATTTTTATTTGTGATTAAGTAAGGGTAAATATGTAAAATCAACAGGTACCGTACCGACTGACCGACCAAACTTTTAATGTTTCGGCTTTTATATAATACTAGCTTAAAACCCGTGCGATGCACGGATTTTTTTAATATGTAACAACTTTTATTTTATGTTACAATTATATTTTTATATAATCATTATTTATAATATTTTATTTTTATTTTAATATTAATAATTTAATATAAATTTTGAATATAATATATTTACTCATTAGATCTAACTATTTTGGTTTTTTACTAAAAATATAATGATCATTATTCGTAGCATACCAATTTTTATTATATTTTGTTAGTGATTAGAAGATATGATGTGATATTTTTGGGTATATATTAATTATTGCTAGATATGATATGATTAATGTTTTTAGGTGTTTATAAAAGGTAATATCTTCAACTAAAAGTAAATGTGAAAAAGATAATCGACTAATTATCATTAATTATATTATGTTATTATTTATTTTAGATGTTTTAATAGTATAGATATTGTATATTTTTTCTTTATAATAAAGGTTAAATTATAAGTAAATTCATGAAATAATAAAAAACATATACCAAAAAATAGGTATCAAAATTTTTAATGTTTTGACTATTATATAATTAATTAATTTTAATTTATTATAATTTAATATACTAATGTTTACAGATTATACTAATGTTTCCTTATTATAAAGAATGTACGTATACATATTTTTAATATATTTTATTAATAATTGAAAAATATGATGTGATGTTTTCGGGTATATATTAATGATTGTAAGATTTATTAAATTAAAAAGGTAACGTGTTTTAATTCGAAAGAAAATATTAATGATTAGAAGATATGATACGCGCGATTGATGTTTTTAGGTGTTTATAAAAGGTAATATCTTCAATTAAAATTAAATATGAAAAAAGGCAATCGACTACTTACCATTAATTATATTATGTTATTATTTATTTTAGGAGTTTTAATAGTATAGCTTCACATATATTTTTCTTTATAATGAAGGATAAATAAGTAAATTCACTACGTACCAAAAAATAGTTACCAAAACTTTTAATATTTCGACTTTTATAGTCTTACTTATAATTCAACCCTCTATCCATTCATCAAAAATAATAATAATAATAATAAATAAAACTACTGCCACATCATCATTTTTCAAAAAAAAATTATTTTTTTTAATTTTTTTCCGATGAATATATAGAGGGTAGAGTTATAAGACTTTTTCGTATTGGGGTACCCCTATTTTGATCATTAGATTAGCTTAAATGTTGATTTGAATAAATTTTAAATAGCTTGGATAAAATCCATATCTTCAAAAACTCGATTTTTTGAAAGTTTCAAAAATATATTTATTCACAATTTGTTAATAAAATAATTAATAAATTCATATAAACGAATTTAAATACAATATTGATTTTATAAAACATATTTCTTTTAATATTATATGATATGTTTTATTAATTCGATTTACTTTTTTTAAAATATGAATTTTGGAGGTTTAAATTTTTAAATGAGATTATTTGATAATAATTATAAATGTTATCCGTTATATTTCTATGAAAAGAGGGATTTTAGTTAGAAAATATTGAAAAGATAATACATCTTAGTTCAAAAAGGTAATCGGTTAATTATAAGTACTTATAAAATTATAATTTATTTTTATTAAATAGAATGCGTGATTTAACTGAAAAAAGTGAGGTGTTAGTTAGAGAAAATTAAAAAGGAAACATGTTTTAGGTGGAAAAGGTAATTGATTATTTTATAGTAATTATAATTCAATTATGTTATTTTACTAAATAAAATTGCTCGTAAAGTTTTAAGAAAAGGAAAAATTAGTGTTGCCCGTGATATTTTAAAGAAAATAGATATTTTAGTTAGAAAATATAGAAAATATGATACATTTTAGCTGAAACTTAATCGGTTAATTATTAACATTATAATATTGTCATTTTATTTTATTAAATAGAACCGCCGGTGATATAATTGAAAAAAAATAGATTTTATTTAGAGAAAATAGAAAATGTAATGTGAAAATTAAAAAGATGACATGTTTTAGGTGAAAAGGGTAATTTATTAGTTTATAATAATTATAATTTAATTTATGTTATTTCACTAAATTAAATTGTTCGTAAAGCTTTAGATAGTGAGAAATTAATGTTACCCGTGATATTTCTAGAAAAAAGAAATTTGAATTATAAAATATGGAAAATATGATACGTTTTAGCTGAAAAAGGTATTCAAAAAGGTAATCGTTTAATTTTAAGTACTTATAAAATTATAATTTTATTTTATTAAATAGATTGTCGTGATTTAACTGAAAAAAGTGAGGTGTTAGTTAGAGAAATTTAAAAAGGAAACATGTTTTAGGTGGAAAAGATAATTGATTAGTTTATAGTAATTATAATTTAATTCATGTTATTTCACTAAATTAAATTGTTCGTAGTGTCTTTAGATAGTGAGAAATTAATGTTGCCCGTGATATTTCAAGAAAAAAGGAATTTGAATTATAAAATATGGAAAAGATGATACGTTTTAGTTGAAAAAGGTAATTGATAATTATTAGTATTATAATATTATTATTTATTAAATAGAACCACCCGTGATATATTTGTAAAATGAGATATTTTAGTTATAGAATAGAGAAAAAGTAACATGTTTTGGCTGAAAAATGTAATTGATTAGTTAATAGTAATTATAATATAATTATGTTATTTTATTAAACAAAATTGCTTGTAGTGTTTTTAAGAAAAGAGAAATTTTAGTTAGATACAATATAAAAGATATTGTGCTTTACCTGAAAAGGGAAATTAATTAGTTAGTGAAAAAAAGAAAAGGTAATTTGTTTAATCAGAAAAAGGAAATTATGTAATTAGTTAGTAGTTAAGTAAGGGTAATAAGTAAAATCAACAGGTACCAACCAACCAAACTTTTAATGTTTCGGTTTTTACATAATAGTACTAACTTATAACCCGTGCAATGCACGGGTTTCTTTTAATATGTTATTTAAATTTTATTTTATGCTATAATTATATTTTTATATAATCATTATTTTGTAAAAATTATTTTAATATTATTTTATTATAAATTTAGTTAATCATGATTTAAAATTTACAATATTATAGGATTTTAAGTTAAATATGTCGTTGACAGGATTCGAAACTTGTATTTTTAGTAAAATACTTTAATCATAAAATATATCTTATAATTACATCTAACGGTTCTTATTAATTACTAAAAATCTAACAGTAAAATGGTTTAATATTTTTCGGTATAGATTAATGATTGCAAATTATTGGTTTAAAATTTATATTATAATTTTTTTAAAAAATAAGTCTGACAGAATTCGAACCTTGAAATTTTAGTAAATTAATTTAAACATATAATATATCTAATCATTAGATCTAATGGTTCTGATTTTTTACTAAAAATATGACGGTCATTATTCGTTGTATATATATGTCTATTATCTTTTGTTAGTGATTAGACAATATAGTGTTATTTTTTTGGGTATATATTAATTATTGTAAGATTATATTTTAAAATAAAAGTTAACGTGTTTTATTTAGAAAGAAATATTATTGATTGGAAGATATGATATCTTAGGTGTTTATAAAAGGTAATATCATCAATCAATTAAAAGTAAACCACTTTTAATTAAAAGAAGGCAATCGACTAATTATCACTAATTATATTATTTTACTATTTATTTTAATAGTTAGGATGACCGTGTTGATTATCGAACGGACAAACTTTCAATGCCCGTGTGATGCACAAGTTTCTTTTATTATATTATATAAATTTTATTTAATATTACAATTATGTTTTTATATAATCATTATTTTTAATATTTTTTTAATTTTAATTTAATAAAATTTAATATTCTCATGTTTACGGATTATACTAATGTTTCCTTATTATAAACAATGTATATGGATTTTTAATATATTTTATTAAATAGTGATATAATTGGGAAAAAAACATTTTAGTTAGAGAAAAGAGAAAAGATAAAAAATTAATTTATTAGTTAACAGTAATTATAATTTGTTTTTTAATTTATTTTAGTTAGAGAAAAGAGAAAAGATAAAAAATTAATTTGTTAGTTAACGGTAATTATAATTTGTTTTTTAATTAGAAAAAATATAAAAGATATTATATTTTACTTGAAAAAGGAAACTATTTAGTTATTAAAAAAAAGGTAACATGTTTAACCTGAAAAAGTAGATTGATTAGTAAAGTATAAATTTTAGTTAAATAAAATATAAAAGAAGATTTTTAAAAGGTAACCCGTGATATAATTGGGAAGAGAGATATTTTAGTTAGAGAAAAGAGAAAAGATAATTTGAATGAAAAAATTAATTAATTAGTTAATAGTAATTATAATATGCTTTTTAGTTAGATAAAATATAAAATATATTATATTTTACCTAAAAAAGGAAACTGCTTTGTTATTAAAAAGAAAAGAAAAGGTAACATGTTTAACCTGAAAAAGGAAATTGATTAGTAAAGCAAAATTTTAGTTAGATAAAATATAAATAAAAAATATTTTATCTATAATTAAGTAAGGGTAAATTAGTAAAATAAATAGGTACCGACCAACCAAACTTTTAATGTTTCGGCTTTAATATAATAGAATAGATAGATGTATAGATTTATCTAAACACACAAAAACTCAAGTATTTATAAGATCGAAAAATACAAAATTTAAATCAGATGTGGCCGGTTAATCAACTTTCATTTGGTCATCCAATCTAATTTGAAAAGGAGTTATGTATCAAACGGGCCACTCATTTCGTTCAAAACTATCAATTAGGCCACCCAATTAAAAATTATATCATTTAAACTGCGCTAAACGATCTATATGCAAAACTTTCTATAGAAGATGAAGAAGGAGGAATGGTTGTGGGAAAGGCTGAAATTCCACAAAGCAAAGAATCCTTCATGTTAATTGGGCGTTTCCTTACGGATAAAAATATTAATTTTAAGGCGATGCAAAATGTGCTTGCGTCGATATGGCGACCAAAAGAGGGTATGGAGATTCATGACATAGGGGATATGCGTTACTCGTTTGTGTTCTACCACCCCATGGATGTGCAGAAAGTCTTTGAAGGCGGTCCTTGGTCCTTCGAACAAGGAATGCTAATCTACAAACAGTTAAAGGGAGATGAAGATCCAAAAGAGATAACATTGGACGAGGTAGATATATGGGTGCAAGTGTACGATATTCCAAAAGGTTTTGTCTCGGAGAACATACTACAGAGTATTGCAAACTACATTGGTGTTTTTGTGAAAAATGACGTTACAAATCTTGACGGGGTGTGGAAATCATATTATCGCGTCAGAATTAGAATGGATGTGAATAAACCAATCAAGAGACGTATGAAGATAAAACAAGAAGGTGGGGATTGGAGTTAGATCAACTTTAAGTATGAGAGGCTTACTATCTTCTGTTTTGTATGTGGCCGGGAAGATAGGACATTTGGAAAGGGACTGCGACGTTGTATATGCAAACCCAGATAAAGAGTTTGAACGTGCATATGATACGTGGTTACGGGTACCAAGCAAGAATGTTATAGCTAATACGGGATCAAGATGGTTGAGGAATGGTGAAGGGGGGAGTAAATGGAAAGACAAGAATGGGCAAGGAAAATCTCCGGCAGCCGGAAACGAAATAGGAAAGGGGAGCGTGATAGTCAAACCAAAAGGAAACACTGTGGAAGAAAAGCTGGAGAAAAGGGATGGGACCATAATTACAGCACAAAAGCAGGGACAAGAAGATACTGGCGTGCAATTTTTAAATGACACATGTTTGACTGGCTTGAATAATGGGGAGGGAACCTATGTCATTGACCCAAAAAGACGTCGTACAGAGACAGAAATATTATCGGTGGAAGATGGGCCAACAAATATGCTAACAGATGGGCTTCCTGAACAAAACAACACTGAAACTGGCACTTGGCCAAAAAACTTGAATATGGTGGGCTCTAGAGAAGAGACCCGCCTAGGATTATGAGTGCATTTGTGTGGAACTGTCGTGGCATGGGCAATCCACGAGCAGTCAGATTTCTGAAAGAAATCATCCAAAAACACAGGCCCAGTTTAGTATTTCTGTCAGAGACTTTAGTTAAATGAAGTAAAATAGATTCTATCTGTAAATCTATTCACTTTGCAGGGTCTTTCACCATTGAGCCGCGAGGCCATGGAGGAGGGTTAGCGCTTATGTGGAAAAATACAGGAGCAGTTATTATAAAAGGTAGTTGTAACCACTATATTGATTTCGAGGTTGAGTGTGAGCAAATTGGTAGCTGGCGTTATACTGGTTTTTATGGTTGTCCGGAAAGGGGGAGGCGTCAAGAGTCGTGGGAACTCCTTCGTAGACTTGCTTTGAACTCACAGTTGCCATGGTGTGTGCTAGGAGATTTCAATGATATGATTTATGATTTTGAGAAAATGGGAGGCAGACCGCAACCAAGAAACCTGCTAGAGGGATTCCATAACACAGTTGTAGAGTGTGGGCTTGAAGACCTTGGGTATATAGGGTCTGAATTTACGTGGGAAAGATATCGAGGGATGCCAGAATGGATACAGGAGAGGTTGGATAGGGGTCTTGCAAACAAGGATTGGAGACTCTTATTCCCAGATGCAGAGGTCCAAGTGATTGAGGTATCCACTTCGGATCATTTGCCTCTACATCTTCAGTTAAACAAGCAGGTTTATACGCAAAGGGCAAAGAGATTTCGTTTTGAAAATATCTGGATTCGAGAGGATGAGTGTATGAACTTAGTGCAAAATAGTTGGAATTCGAATGAGGTTGGGAACATTCTGCAAAAGATAGAGTACTGTTGTTTAAAGCTAGATGAATGGGGAGGAGGAAATTTGAAGGAGATGCAAATGGAGATCAAAGATTGCAGGAGGGCTATGCGGAAGTTCAGGTCGCGAAGAGATGGGTTTGGTATGCAGAAGTATAATGAAGCTAGAGAAAAATTCTTAAAGCTACTTGAACGTCAAGAAGTATATTGGAAGCAAAGATCAAAACAATTTTGGCTTAGGGAAGGGGATCAAAATACCCGTTTCTTTCATAATTTTGCCTCGGGGAGGAAAAGGCATAATCAAATTTCGAAGCTAAAAGATAAAAATGGGGAATGGGTGGATAATGTGCAAGGGGTGCAAGAGATTATTACAGATTATTTTTCTGAGCTTTTTAAATCCGCATCAAAAGGGGGGTCTCTAATAGAAAATGAAAGAGTGAATCAAGTAACAGAGGAGCAAAATGCCCAGCTTGTAACACCTATTTCAAAGGAGGAAGTAAAGGAAGCTGTTTTTTCGATGCATGCAGAGAAGGCACCAGGTTTTGCCGGCTTAAACTCATGTTTCTATCAGACCTACTGGAATGTGGTTGAAAAGGATGTGGTGGGTTTCTGTCAAAATTTCTTTCATACAGGTGACCTACATGAAGAGGTAAATCGTACACTAGTATGCTTAATACCAAAAGTTAAGCATCCACAACAGATGAGTGAGCTGCGTCCTATATCTTTATGTAATGTCCTTATAAGAATTTTGTCAAAAGTGTTAGCGAATCGGTTGAAGAAATGTTTGTCAACGTTGATCTCTCCGAACCAAAGTGCCTTCATAGAGGGACGTCTGTTAACAGATAATGCATTGATTGCATTCGAAGTAAATCACTACATCAAACGACGTTCTCAAGGAGTGAATGGGGTGGCTGGGTTGAAGATTGATGTGTCTAAAGCTTACGACAGGTTGGAGTGGAGCTTTATTGAAGGAATGATGACAAAGTTTGGCTTTCACAACACCTGGATTCAACGAATTATGACATGTATTAAGACTGTCAAGTATAATTCCTTACAACAAGGGGCAGTTTTTGGTGAGGTTAGACCACAGAAAGGAATTAGACAAGGGGATCCTATATCCCCATACATATATATTCTATGCGCGGAGGGTCTTAGTTCAATCATCAAGAGGAATGAAGAGGTGGGGCTGATCCATGGGTGTAAAATTGCTAGATGAGCACCGCCTATATCGCACTTATTATTCGCTGATGACTGCTATTTTTTCTTTAAAGCGGTTGAGTCAGAAGCAAGAGTGATGAAGAGGATTATCAAGAGATATGAGGACCTATCTGGTCAAGCTGTGAATTTCAATAAATCCACGATTACGTTTAGCCCAAGCACATCTACAGATAATCGAGAGTTGATCTGTAGGGTTTTAGAAGTTCAAGAAAGTTTAGCACCAGGAAAATACTTAGGAATTCCAATGGTAGTAGGAAGAAAGAAGAGTGAGGTGTTTCACTTCTTAACTGATAGAATTCGCCATAAATTGCAAGGTTGGCAAAATCAAACACTGTCAAAAGGGGGTAAGTGTACTCTGTTAAAGAATGCAGCACAGTCGATTCCAACTTTCTAGATGAACCTAATGCTCATCCCAGACGAGGTATGCAATACAATACAACGCCAAATGAATGGATTCTGGTGGGGTGGTGGCAATGAAAATAAAGGAATTCGGTGGATGAATTGGGATAGAAATTGTGATGTCAAAGAAGCGGGAGGCATGGGGTTCAAAAATCTGCATAATTTCAATATTGCAATGTTAGCAAAGCAATGTTGGAGATTCTTAAATGATTCGAACCCACTTGTTACAAGCATTATGAAGGCTCGATACTTCCCGAATTCTGATTTCTTAGATGCAAAGTTGGGCAAAAATCCAAGCTTCATGTGGAGAAGCATCCTTGCAGCACAGGAGGTGATAAGAAAAGGTAGTCGAAGAAATATTGGAACGGGGGAGGATACTTTTGTCTGGAAAATACCTTGGCTACCATACGCCGAGAATGGATGTATTACAACAACCATACACCCAGAGTTAGAAACCTTAAAGGTCTGTGATTTAATGGAAGCTCAGGAAAGAAGATGGAATAATGAAATGCTAAATGAGCTGTTTAGTTTATTAAAAATATCCCTCTGTCTTCGGCTGAGAGAAATGACACATGGATGTGGTGGTTTAATGAAAATGGCGAATTCATTGTTAAAAGTTGTTATAGGCAGTTATTTGGAGAATGTCCTACACCTGATAATATTTTCTGGAAAAAAATCTGGAATCTAGAATTACCAGGGAAGGTGAGAATTTTCCTGTGGAGGACGTGCAGATTGTGCTTACCAACTGCTATGGCTTTGATCCAGAAGAGGGTGAATATTGACATCAAATGTTCTTGGTGTAGACTGGAAAGTGAGGATGCTAAGCATGTTCTTTTCGACTGTAATTTTGCAAGGTATGTATGGACTGCAGTGGGAATGGAAAGCTGGGTGCAAACGATTCAAGGAGAGACAATCTTTGATCACTTTAAAAGGTTGTTTAGAAATGGAACAAATGAGCAATGTGCATTACTAGCACTTCTTTGTTGGAGTATTTGGAATCGCCGTAACCAATGGGTTTGGAATAGAGTTCAAGTCTCTGTTTTTGGTACAACAAACGCTGCAATGAACCTTCTAACAGATTGGAAAAAGGTTCAGATGGACCGTACCAGAGCAACAATGGCAGGGAACTCAAACACAAGGAGATGGCAAATGCCACAGAGCCGGTGGGTGAAAGTAAATGTTGATGCAGCTACGTTTAGGGATATTGGAACCATTGGGTTTGGTGGAGTAATTCGAGACGAGAGTGGTAGAATGTTGAGGGCGATGTGTAAACAGGAGTCAGGGTCGTGGTCACCTAGGGAAGCTGAAGCCCTAAGCCTCAAGGAGGCGCTCTCTTGGACGAAAAGACATGGATTTACACGCTGCGTGTTCGAGACGGATTCTAAGTTATTAGCTGATGCTTGTAATGGCGGATCAGGACGATCATATTTCCATTCTATTGTTAGTAGTTGCGTCGAGTTATTTAATCACTTTGAAAATGTGATAGTGCAATTTGTGCATAGGTCTGCGAATGAAGTCGCTCACTTGTTAGCAAGAGTGTCTCGTTCCATGTCAGACTTGCGGGAGTGGGAAAGTGTTCCTAACTTCCTCTTGGATGTAATCTCTTATGATTTGGTTTAATGCAAGTTCGTTTTCGTCAAAAAAAAAAATCACAATATATATCGCTTAGACCACCCATTTAAAAAAAGTTAACAAATTGAACATAAAATAATAATAGTGAGCCCGCCTGTATGCACATAAATACCCACCTAAATTTACCGCATGTTTATTTGGGATATTTATTTGTATACAGGGGGTCTATTATTATTATTATTTTATGTTCAATTTGTTAACTTTTTTTAAACTGGGTGGTCTAAGTGATATATATTGTGATTTAGGTGGTTTAAATGATATAGTTTTTAATTGGTGTTGGGGAATTGGGTGACAACTTGGATTTTTCTGAAGTCGTGTGATCACTTTCAGATTGAAGTTATTTGTGGTTCACCCAAATAATTCAATCGGATAAAATCAGAAAATCTGCAAGAAAAGAGAATGTATTTTGCTGTGTATTTCAAAATGAACCTATATGTAAAATGATCAATGCCACACCTATTTATAGATGTCAACAGATGTGTCTTTTGCCAATAGACACACCTCAAGATGTGTCTTTTCCAATAGACACATCTCATTTCCAACAGTCATGTCCAATGCCAATAGACACACCTCAAGGTGTGTCTTTTCCAATAGACACACCTCATCTGATGCCAATAGACATGTCCCATAAGCAATAATTCTGAAATCATAACGAACTCGAACAAAGCATGCACTCCGCATTCTCCTGACTTGTTCGATGTAGCATTACGATTACATTGATCAACTAGCCAATCCAATTACACTAAAATATCCAACAATCCTCCCCCATTTTAGCGTAATCCATGATTAACTAAACAAAATCACAACAAACGACAAACTTATGCATAAATGAAATATCGTGACGATTGAATTTCACATTAGTATATTACACATTCCAAATATTCGAAAATCAAAGTATCACTATGGATTGAACCTTTACTATTCATATTGAATACATGAAGATAATATACACATAAATTTACATTCTCAAATGTTCTTACTTGACACTATCTTTTACTAGCCTAGTGTCCTAATCCTTCATAAGCATATCAAAGCCAAGTCCAAGCTTCTTGAAGCGGCTAAACTTCATGCTCATATAGGTAGTTCTTTTATTCTCGCACCTGCATATGCAATTTTTCAAAAGAACTATTAAGAAGATAAACTTCAACCTCCTTAACTTGCAGGTCTGAACACATACCTTGGGATGATACTTTAATGTGTTCCAATCTATAAATGTTAAGCTTTCCACATTGAATTCAGCACCTAATGTCATATTAGATGGGAATTGGGTATCTCAACATGAGAGGTTATTCGATGGACTTTAATCCCATCCCTACAGCCGACTTGTGCACAAGATCTCTACTCAACCCTTTGGTTAGATGATCGGCTAAACTATGTTGAGTTCTTATAAACTCCACTGATATAACACCATGCGTGATGAGCTCACGAATCATGATGTGTCTAACACCTAAGTGTCTAGACTTGCCTTTGAACACTTGTCTATAAGCATTAGACAAGGCAGACTCACTATCACACCTGATAGATATGGGTGATATCGGTTTAGGCCACAATGTAATCTCATAAATCAGATTTCTTAGCCATTCAGCTTCTTTACCAGCCGCTGATAATGCCACAAATTCATATTCCATCGTTGAATCAGTAATGCAACTTTGTTTCTTTGATGCCCAAGAGATAGCACCTCCCCCAAGAAGGAATACCCATCCACTTGTGGAAGAATGATCTTCCTTATTGGAAATCCAACTTGCATTTGAATGACCTTCAATAACCGAAGGAAATCCAGTATATGTCAAACCATAATCCATGGTTCCTTTCAAGTATTTGAACACTCGGCTTAAGGCTTGCCAATGATGTGTACTTGGCTTGCTAGTATACCTACTAAGCTTTCCAACAGCATAGGCAATATCTGGCCTAGTGCTTATCATGGCATACATAAGACTACCAATAGCCCTTGAGTATTCAAGTTGAGATACTGCAACACCTGTATTAGGTAGGAGTTTAATACTAGGATCAAGAGGCGTGCTAACAGGAGAACAATCCTTAAAGTTAAATCTTTTAAGAATCTTCTCAATATAATGAGATTGAGAAATTGAAATGACATTGTTCTCACGCTTGATCCTTATACCAAGAATCACCTCAGCCTCCCCCATGTCTTTCATATCAAAATTAGATGACAAGAACTTATTGGTTTTATCCACTTGATTTTGGTCAGTACCAAAAATCAACATGTCATCCACATATAAAAAAATTATAACTCCTTTACCAGAAGCATCAAATTTGCTATATACACACTTGTCTGCTTGGTTAAGAAAATAACCGTTAGACAAGACTACAGTATCAAATTTATCATGCCAATCCTTTGGTGCTTGTTTCAGACCATAAATTGATTTCTTCAATTTACACACCTTGTTCTCACAACCAGGCATAACAAACCCTTCGGGTTGTTTCATATAAATCTCTTCATCTAATTCACCATTCAAGAATGCAGTTTTCACATCCATTTGGTGAATGACAAGGTTGTGTATAGCAGCAAGTGCTATTAACAACCTAATAGTGGAGGTTCTAGCAACAGGAGCATAAGTATCAAAATAATCAATCCCTTCTTTTTGTCTAAAACCTTGGATCACCAATCTGGCTTTAAACTTATCTATGGTACCGTCCACCTTCATTTTCCTTTTGAAGATCCATCTATTTCCCAACGCTTTACAGCCAGGGGGCAGATCACTCAATTCCCAAGTATTGTTATTCATGATAGAATCCATTTCATCTTGGATAGCTTCTTTCCAGAATGCAACATCCCTAGATTTCATAGCTTCGCTAAAAGTATTTGGATCCTCCTCAATAACAAAACAATATTGGTATTGATATTCAATTTCATCTCTAGAGCCTTCTACTAGATAAAGATGAAAGTCATCTCCAAAAGACTTTGCTTTTCTAGCTCTAGTGCTTCTCCTTGGTTCAGACGGTCCATTCACATCTTCAGTAGAAACCGAGTTCCTACTAGAAGAAATCTGAAGCATGTCCCTTGGTCTAGGTATAGATGTAAATCTGTTTTCATCAAATATAGCATCTCTTGACTCGATAATTGAGTTCACAGATACATAGTCATTAGATTCTAACACATAGAATCTATATGCTATAGAATGCTCAGCATAACCAACAAATATGCAATCTATACCTCGTTCACCCAAGTTTCTTATTTTGGGTTCAGTGAGTCTTACAACTGCTCTACATCCCCAAACTCTCAGAAAACTCAATTTTGGTGACTCTTTATACCAAAGTTCATATGGGGTAATCTTATTCCTCTTACTAGGAATTCGATTCAATAAGTGACAGGCTGTCAACATAGCCTCACCCCAAAATCCCTCACTCAAACCCGAGTAGGATAACAAGGAATTAACCATTTCTTTCAAAGTCCTATTCTTTCGCTCTGCCACACCATTTTGCTGTGGTGTATAAGGAGCCGTGGTTTGATGTATTATACCAGTAGATTGAAAATAAACCGGATCATAATACTCACCTCCTCTATCAGTACGTAGATTTTTAATCATGGTACTCTGATGTAGCTCTACTTCTTCTTTATAAATTTTAAAGAAGTCAAGAGCTTCATCCTTAGCATGCAATAAATATACATAGCAATATCTAGTAGCATCATCAATAAAAGTAACTACATACTTTTTATTTCCTAATGATGGTGTAGAATGGAAATCACACAAATCACTATGTATTAGTTCTAAAATATCAGACACCCTATTAACCTCCTTAAAGGGCTTTCTTGTTATCTTTGTTAACATGCATGTTTTGCATTTTTCATTGTCTAAGTCAATAGCAGGTATGAGACTCATTTTAGACATATCCTTTATTCTTTTGTAATGTACATGTCCTAGTCTAGCATGCCATAATTCTGGTTTGTTCAAATTATTGCTAGTACTAGTAGAAGCCATGCAAGCATTTTCATCAATAAATGGAGTATTTACATTCAACATAAACATACCATTACACAAATAGCCAAAGCCAACAAAAGAGCCATGTTTTGACAATATATATTTGTCACTTTCATAAACTTGTTTATATCCACAATTGTTCAATACAACACCAGACAAGAGATTCTTACGAATCCCAGGAACATACAACACTTTATTTAACAATATACATTTGCCAGAAGTAAAAACTATCTTGACATTTCCTAGTCCTTTGATCGGTTCAGTTGCAACATTTCCCATCTTTAAGATAGATCCATCTTCGATTGGTTGAAAGTCTATGAACCAACGAAGATCTTTGCATACATGACTTGTTGCTCCTGAATCAATCCACCAAGCAACATTGTCATCCTGCACATAAAATGCCTCAGATATTAGTGACACATAATTCTGACTAGAATTACAATTTTGCATCAAAATCTGACCTTGTTGCTTTTCTGGATCCTTGGATCCACTTGGACCAGCATTTTGCTTTTCTTGCTTGCCTTTACCAACCCGACAATCCTTCTTGAAATGTCCAGGTTTGCCACACTTCCAACATGCCATCTTAGGCCTTTTATTGGAAGAATTGTTGTTGTTTCCTTTAAACTTTCGTTTATCACCCTTGCCATACTTAGAATTCTTTGAAGATCCACCATCTTCAACCATATTCATAGAAGAGTTACCGACTTGGTTCTTGCCCTTAGGATTATTCTCAATTTCTTGAGTCCTCAAAGCCTCTTCAATTCTGAAGTGACTTCCAAGTTGAACCAGAGTCATATCCTCTTTGTTATGTTTCAAGGAGTGTTTAAAATCCTTCCATGATGGTGGTAGTTTGTCTATAACACCAGAAACTGAGATAGATTCATCCATCTTCAGATTGTATTGGGCAAACTGTCCCAGAATTCTTAACAATTCATTGTATTGTTCCATCACCGGTCTAGAAACGACCATTTTATAATTCATAAAATTACTGACCAGAAACTTCTTACTAGAAGCATCTTCTGCCATGTACTTGGATTCAAGAGAATCCCACAATTCTTTTGCTGACTCAACATTTTGATATACATCGAAAAGGGAATCAGACATACCGTTTAAGATGTGATCGCGGCAGATGTAATCAGCGTTTTCCCATTTGCAACGCCTCCTTGTTTGTTCAGCGGTTTCATCCTCAACCACTTCTGGAATGGGGGTACTCAAAACATATACAACCTTCAGCGTCGTCAATAGAAAATGCATCTTCTTTTGCCATCTTCTAAAATCCTGACCCTCAAACTTGTCCAACTTTGCAAACTTGCTTGTCATGTCTTTTGCAGATTCTGAGTTCGCCATCTTCAGAAAATAGTTAACTTCAATCTTTGTTGGGGAATTGGGTGATAACTTGGATTTTTCTGAAGTCGTGTGATCACTTTCAGATTGAAGTTATTTGTGGTTCACCCAAATAATTCAATCGGATAAAATCATCAATCGGATAAAATCAGAAAATCTGCAAGAAAAGAGAATGTATTTTGCTGTGTATTTCAAAATGAACCTATAAGTAAAATGATCAATGCCACACCTATTTATAGATGTCAACAGATGTGTCTTTTGCCAATAGACACACCTCAAGATGTGTCTTTTCCAATAGACACATCTCATTTCCAACAGTCATGTCCAATGCCAATAGACACACCTCAAGGTGTGTCTTTTCCAATAGACACACCTCATCTGATGCCAATAGACATGTCCCATAAGCAATAATTCTGAAATCATAACGAACTCGAACAAAGCATGTACTCCGCATTCTCCTGACTTGTTCGATGTAGCATTACGATTACACTGATCAACTAGCCAATCCAATTACACTAAAATATCCAACAATTGGGTGGTCTAATTGATAGTTTTGAACGAAATGAATAGCCCGTCTGATACATAACCCATTTGAAAAGCAAGGAGAAGTTTTTTTTAAGAAAGAGAGTTCATGTGGCCCCAGTTATGGATTCAGTTTTTCAGTCACTATTTACGAACATAATTTTATTTGAGCTGAGGAGGGCTTTTAAGGTACCAGTACCAGATATAGGAGTACATTTTTTCAAAAACCTAAAAGGAGTGTTATTTTCGAAGCCCAATATGTTATTCGTTGCACCTACAAAACCCAAAACACTGGTAATCTTGGGCCAACATTAAATCTGAAAAAGATTACAAATCTCTGGTCGGCAGTCACTGTTGCTGTATCACTGTATGAGTAGGATGCATAGGGAAACTAATAATTAAAAATCTATTATTATTATATATATAATACCACAACATGTACTATTTTAATCCATCCTAAATTATCATATTAATCCTTTACATTAATTAATACACATCAATTAAAATTCATAATTAATATGTGCATTCATTAATATACATTAATTAATTCGTATTTAATATATTTATTTAATACTATCTACTTAATTATAACACTTTCGTTACATTGCAATTAACTAAGCATTCGAAGAAGTTTGTGTCTCGCATGAGTATAGAAGCCTTGGAACTCATTATAATTGAAGAAATAATATTGGAACATTAACTTCAGATTGCTAACTACATATTTTTTCTATGCAATCTACAGATTTTGTGTACTGTAATTTAGTATTTTTACTTTATAAAAATGTGTCTAATACAATATTTCTTAATACTTTCTTGGCTTTGGCGCACTACTTGACATTTTGTCCAAATACAAGAAATATATGACGATGAGCACTTTGGAAAAATAAAGAGTGCATTTGAATGTTTTAACCAAAATGGGAGATCTTGAAACGAGAATAAAATTAACATTGATTAAACTAAAAAAAAAAATTAATCATTACAATATCAATTTCTAATATTAATATCAAAACGTAACGAGAAAAACTGCAATATCAATTATAAAATAGAACAATCTCGTGCCTTGCACGGAAATTGAAGCTAGTTACTTACTCCCTCCGTCCCTTAATGTTTTTCCTGTTTTGACTGGACACGTTTGCCAACGCACACTTTTGATCGTTAATATCTTGAATTTCATATTAGTATTAAATATAAAAACTTCACAGTATTAAAGTACTCATAAATACGAATCCAACAAGATCACTCATGACTATATTTGATCTTATAGATTAGACGTAAATTAGTAATTTGTCTAATATTATGAACAGTCCCGACATATGAAACAAGAAAAACAATATGGGATGGAGGAAGTATAATTTAACAAATCGTTACACAAATTTTCTTTCTTTTTGGAGCCGATCGATATTCGATACAAATTAACTTGATTGGTAAAGAAAACCAGAAAGATACCACTAAAACAATAGACTCGGATATATATCACTTGACTATCAAACGTTAAATATCATAATTACTTTGGATAATATATACAAATACGGCAGCACCAGCAGCAGCTGAGTTGACTAAACCAACCTCGAAGCTCATAAACTAATCAACTCTAGAAAGACTTTTTGAATTACCTTAATGCTAAAATCCTAGCTACATTCTGCTTTCAAGTGTACCTAATCCCTTACTAAGGGCAAACCCACCACTCCAGCAGTGTTCCAAATATCTAAATTTGGGGTAAATTATTCCAAATTCTTCTTCGGCAATGATCCAAATGGTGATCTAAATTTGGATCAATTGGTTTAATATTAAAATAATGATTTTGTTTTTTTATATATTTTTAATTTATTAGATTCAAAATTGATTTATGATTTTTAATTATTTAATTAATAATAAAACATAATTAATAAAATGAATATATTTTTCATTAACTAAGAACACAATTTTAATATTATTTACGTATATTAAAAAAATTATGTCTTTAGTTTATTTAATTTATTAAATATAATACAAATAGTTAATAACAAGTAAACATTAAATTTAAGATTAAATAATTTGATACAATATTTATGTAATATAATATGTAAATAGTAATTTGAATAAAAATTTGGATCATGTTGCTGGAGTTGGTTAAAAATTTGGATTAGATTAGTGATCCAAATTTGGATTTTTGGATCACAACTGCTGGAGATGGCCCAAGGGCAAACCCAGCAGCGATCCAAAGATCCAAATTTGGGGTAGATTATCCCAAATTCTTTCCATCCAAATTTGGATCACTAAATAGTACTGATCCAAATTTGGATCACCGCTATTCACTAGATCCAAATTTGGATCAGTTGGTTTAATATTAAAATAATGATTTTGTTATTTATTTATTTTTAGTTTATTAGTTTATTAGTCAAAAAAAAAGATTCAAAATTGATTTATGATTTTTTAATTATTTAATTAATAATAGTACATGATTAATAAAATGAAAATATTTTTCGTTAACTAAGAACACAATTTTAATATTATTTACGTATATTAAAAATTTATGTCTTTAGTTTATTTAATTTATTAAATATAATATAAATAGTTAATAACGATTAAACATTAAATTTAAGATTAAATAATTTGATATAATATTTATGTAATATAATATGTAAATAGTAATTTGGATCAAAATCATGCTGTTGGATTTGGTCAGAAATTTGGATTGGTAATTCAAATTTAAATTTTTAGATCAAAACTGCTGGAGATAGTCGAAAGTCCTAATTTTCTTAATTAGTCGATTTTTTTAATGTGTATCTAAGAGTACATCCTAAAAGTTGATTAGTAATCAATTTATACAAATTTACACTCGACTTGGGTTTGACATCCCAAATATTCTTGAACTATTTTCTGCTAACTTAAAATGTAGTAGTACGTACGTACTTATAAATTTACTAGTTATTATTAGATTTAATTATTTCGAACTTCCTTTAAGCTGGCCCAATCTTCTTTAATGTCTATTAGTTTCGTAAAAAGTTGAGTTCTTTATCATCTATCAAGATTTAATACTGTTAGAAATAATAATATATTTTATTTGGAAAATGAATTTTCCGATGTTTGAAAAAGTTGAGAGTAGTAGTTGTTTTATAGTGCTACAAAACCACATGTGATTGGTTTAATAATAATCCAAAATGTCAGCAGTTGATACAACATGTTGGGACTGCTTGTTTCTTGACCCAGACATTGCTTCCTTAAATCCTTCGTTTTATTCTTTTTTTAATCATCCAATTATTAATTTTTTGCATAATTTTATTTTACAAACCTGTTCTTAATCTCATATCACTAACTTGATTTTAAAATGAATCCAAATTAGTTTCTTTCTAAAATATTCAAAACCCAAATTTTCAGAATGTCAAGTTTCTAATTTTTTGAAATTAATACAGGTTTTAAAAGCCATAATTATACGTACAAACCGAAATATGTAATGTTATATGTATTCCATTAACAATTTAGGTCACAGTGATAATTTAAAAAAATAATAATAAATTCAAGTACACAGGATAAGGTGTCTAAATTGTCGACACATGGCAGTCATATTGGGACCGGGGTGAGCTTCTCTGTCACCACACGCATTGGACAAGAAGCGGACGGCGCGGTGATTGCGCCGTTACGAAGTGTTACGGATGCTTCTATTCCTCCTTTTTTTTTTGGGTTAAATATCAAATTGGTCACTAAAGTGGTGGCCATATATCATTTTACTCACTGATTTCAACGGGGCCTCATTTGAATCACTTAAGTCAGAATAAATATCAAACAGATACCTATAAATATGTGATCGAGAATTAAAATAATTTTTTGTTAAGTTCTATACATTTTTCTTCAATGCTACCATAACCAAATGAAAAGTCAAGGGTTCTAATATTTTAGATAATATATTTAAAAATTTTAAAATCTATTTACTATTTATTTTTAATTAAATCAAAAAAATAACTTGAAAATCAAATATAAATAGTAAATAAATTTTAAAATTTTTGAATATATTATCTAAAATATTAGAATCTATGACTTTTCATTTGGTTATGATGGCATTGAAGAAAAATGTATAGAACTTAACAAAAAATTATTTAAATTCTCGATCACATATTTATAGGTATCTGTTTGATATTTATTCTGACTTAAGTGATTCAAATGAGGCCCCGTTGAAATCAGTGAGTAAAATGATATATGGCCACCACTTTAGTGACCAATTTGATATTTAACCCCTTTTTTTTTTCCATTTTGTTCTACAGTCGTATTTTTATTCTTTTATGGAGTACTCCCTCCGTCTCTAAATATGTTGTCTGTTTTTTCTGGACACGTTTGTTAATGCATACTTTTAATCATTAATATCTTCAATTTCGTATTAGTTTTAAATATAAAAACTTCACTGTATTAAAGTACTCGTAAATACGAATCCAACAAGATCACTCATAACTATATTTGGTCTTATAGATTATGCGTAAATTAGTAATTTATCTCATGTTATGAAATGTCCCAACATACCAAATGAGCAACTTAAAAGGAGATGGAGGGAGTAGTAATTAAATCACAGCCGAGGTCATTTGTTCCCCGGCAGTTACATTTAAGTCCCACTCGTTGACAGGTGTCAGTGTTTCATTGGATGTAAAGATGTAACGCTTTGCCTTGTGCTTTGAACACCGATTCTCACTTTGACTTTTTAATACTGGTAGTTCACTTCACTATGGTAATTATATTGGACTAAATGGAGTTTACTCCCTCCGTGTGTTTGTTTACAGTTACGATCAAATTTCGATACGGATTTTAAGGTGCATTTTAAGGATAGTTTTATAATTTATTTTGATATTTTTTTTGTATTAAAATAGAACAATCATATTTTTATACAAAAAAAAAAGAAAATATCACAAATAAGTTACAGAACTATCCTTAAAATGCGTGTCAGATACGCAGTTTTTTATGTAAAGAAATGGGTGAGACGGATGGAGTAACAAACAATAATTACTACAAATTTTTTCTCAGATCATGTTCTGAACGACATATATCCGGTACGTTTGTTATAGCTAATTGCCTACGTAACACGAATTACTCAAGTGGAGGCTAGACTTACAAGTGACAGTGAAGATGAAGATGCTAAGGGGTGCAAATGACGTTGTGTATCATGTTAACATTCATGAAACAATGGATGAGGAGGAAAAACCAGAAAAGAAATCACTTTAGTACAAGCACGTATATTTACTAAGTTGTTTCTATTTTTGAAAAATAAAGTAAGCCGTACGAGATCTTTGTTCAAAATTTATGATAGTATAACCTTCCTATTTGATCAAACAAATCAAGTGAAACGTTGCTAAAACTCTCCTTTAAAGCTTTTCATACAAATTATTGTTATTTCGACAGACCTAGCTACTTGACAAGTAACTTCATATACCAATTTTAATAATCCTTGAATCCAATTATTTTAATTTACATTCGTCTCGACTGGTTACCCAAAATTAGTGTTCGCCAAAATCAATTTTATTTCTTTACTAGTTAATAACCCGTGCGAAGTGAGATTAAAATATTAATATTAATACATTATTTAATTATGTAGTTATAGAAAATCGAATCCAAGTTAATGCTAAAAAAACTAAAGTTAATAAATCTTTATAATTATATAGTTGTAAGGAATCGAATCTGAGATGAAGCTAGAAAAAATTAAAGTAAATAAATTTTGTATAACTATGTAGTTGTAAGGAATCGAAAAATTTAGTATTTTGGTAATTTGGTACTGTTGCGGAACATTAAAACATAGTAATCTGTGCGAAGCACAGGCACGTACCGAGATTAAAATATTAATATAAATAAATTATCGATAATGAATATATTTAATGAGTTTTATTTAAATGTGTATTTGTAGAAAATTGAATGATAAAAGTATATAACAAATAAATACTATTAAATTATATAATTATAGGGAATCGAACACGGGGTGAAATTAAACAAATTAGAGTGAATAAATAAATAAATATTATTTCAACATAAACTTGTAGAATAATAAAAGTGTGCAACAAATAAATGCTATTTAATTATGTGATCATAGGGAATTGAACATTGGTGAAATTAAAGAAATTAAATTATTAAATTAAATAAATAAATCTTGTATAATTGTGTAGTTGGAAGGAATCGAACCCGAGTTAAGTGATAACTAAATTTGATACTTTGGTATTTTGATACTATTGCGTGTCCTTAAAATATGATTTTACACATTAATAAAGAAATAAAAAGTATGGATTTATAAGCTTGCGGTCGAAAAATTAATGTGAACTAAATTATTCGAAAGACCAAACAAAAAAATAACTTTTTTGATAAATAGAACGAATTAATAGCTTTTTTTATAGGGATAGTTTCAAAATTACCCATGTGAACTATTAGATTTTTAAATATATACTACCAACCTTTCTAAAATTCTAAAAATACCAACCTTGTTTTCAAAATTCCAAAAATACTACCTTCCTCAATTGCAACTTTTGCAACCTCATTTGCAACTTCCAGTTTTCAAATTTCTTATTTTTCAGAAAGAAGTTACTTATTCTGAAAAAAAGTTAGGAAATATGTACTTTTTTCTGAAATAAGTAACTTATTTTTGCAAGATTACGAATATTAAACTCCTCATACACATATTTTTGTAAAAAAATTTATGTAAATACGAAATTTTTTCCGAAATAAGTAACTTATAAGTTGCATTGACAGAATTGACAAACAGGCTCTATATCTAGATTCCAAAAAAGTGGTCGAAAATGACATCTGAACCCCAGAACTTGAAATCAGAAATTCGTAGCATCTCAGTTGCAAATGAGGTTGCAAGGCCCCGCCAGGGGCACTCATAATTGGTGAATTTGGGTTGCAAGGCCCCGCCAGGGGCACTCATAATTGGTGAATTTGGGTTGCAAGGCCCCGCCAAGGACACTCATAATTGGTGGATTTCTGATTTGCAACTTTCAGTATTCAGTTGCAACTTTTGCAACCGCAGTTGCACCTTTTGCAACCTCAGTTGCAACTTTTGCAACTGAGGTTTGCAACCTCAAACCTCAGTAGCAACTTTTGCAACCTCAGTTGCAACTGCGGTTTGCAACCTCAGTTGCAACTGAAAACTGAAAGTGGCAAATCAGAAATTCACCAATTATGAGTGCCCCTGACGGGGCCTTGCAACCCAAATTCACCAATTATGAGTGCCCTAGGCGGGGCCTTGCAACCTCATTTGCAACTGAGATGCTACGAATTTCTGATTTCAAGTTCTGGGGGTTCAGATGTCATTTTCGATCACTTTTTTGGAATCTAGATATATATATATATATATCTAGATTCCAAAAAAGTAGTCGAAAATGACATCTGAACCCCAGAACTTGAAATCAGAAATTCGAAAACTGGAAGTTGCAAATGAGGTTGCAAAAGTTGCAATTGAGGAAGGTAGTATTTTTGGAATATTGAAAACATAAAATTATAGTGAGGTAGTATTTTTGAAAAAATGATTTTATAGAAGTGAAAAGATAGTTGGATGGTAGTAAAATTGAAAATAATTGTTAAAATCTTATGTATTTATGTAAATATCCCTTTTTAATATTATTTACATGCTATTCAAAACATACAAAAAAAGAAAATTAGTACCCCGTTCCTCTCATTTATCAGCATATATCATTTGGTTAGAGGTGTTCAAAAAATATGTCAAATTGTAAATCTTGATTGGGCCATAACAATATGAATCAACAAAAATCCAAATCATTAAAATGTTGTTAATGATTCGGTTAATCGAATCGTTTATACATAAATTGTTTATACATAAATGATTTGGTTGCGATTTCTTAAATATTAAAATCGATTAGACCAAACCGAGCCTTTATATAATGATAATACCTAGCTATTATAATTATACTATATAATACGTACACACACATATCTATACTATACTATTATAAGTAAATTAGGGTATATTTGGTTTGTTGGTAGTTTGGTCACTTTATTTGGTACACTCAATAATAGCCGTTAGATTGTGATATAAATAAAAAATAACTGTTGGATCATGTAATGTTAAAAAAAAAATCTTTTTAATATATAAAATACTCTTATCGTTGAAGGTTCAAATCCCGTCAACAACATATTATTATTTAACATTTATATCATTTTATAAACTACTCCTAATAGTAATTTAAGGTTCGATTCCCGTCAATAACATATTTTAGTAAAAATTTTATATTATCAATTTTTAATATACAAGCAAAAAACTATCATTTAGAATACTATGAAATACGTTTTATTATTTTTTATTATTCTTTTACTAATTAAAAAGTAAATATTAAAATTATGAATAACAAGATGAAAATATCAAATATTAAGATGAAAATATTTATAATCTTCTTTGCATCGCACGGGCTTTAAGTTAGTATATATATAATGTTAAATTATTATAAATAAAATATTAAGTTAATTGTTAATGTGTTATATATAATTTTATGCTAAATTATTTGAACGTAATATGTAAACCAAATATTAATAAATATATATAGTAATACTTATAGAATTATATGTAGTATAATTTTGACATGTGTTAAATTTCATGTTACATTTATCTAAATCATAATTTCATTCCAAATTTGGAAAAAATATAAAAAAATATTAATTATGAAGTTCAAAACCTGGTTCAAAATTGAACTAATCCGTACTTTTATGGCCTGATTTGGTTTGACCTTAATATGTACTGTAGTTGGTCTAGTTTGATTTTAAATTTTAAAATTCTTTTTATAATAATTTAATTTAAAAATACAAGAATTCGGAGCAAATCAATCCATAAACACCCTTACATCTAGGGATGACAATTTGTACCGACCCGATGGATACCCGATCCGTTTCGACCCGAATAACCCGAACCGAACCCGAAATTTTCGGGTTTGGGTTCGGGTTTGGGTTTGATTTTTAAACCCGAATCAATTTCGGGTCGGGTTTGGGTTTTGGCCAAACCCGACCTGAACCGACCCGAAAACCCGAAACCCGTTCCAAACCCGAACCCGACCCGAAACCCGAATTAATATATATTATTATTTCTATTATTTTATACATAATATTTAATATTTAATATATATTATCTATAATTATATATATTTAATATGTAATATGTAATAAAAATTAAAATATTTTATATATTTATGTTTTATATTATTTTTAATATAAAAAATATTTATTTTTTATTTATTTTTTTCGGGTTTCGGGTACCCGAAAACCCGTTCGGGTTTAACCGGGTCGGGTTTGGTTTCAAAATTTCGGGTTTAATCGGGTTCGGGTTCGGGTTCGGGTTTGGTGGATTTAACCGGGTTCGGGTTTGGTTTTGGCCAAACCCGACCCGACCCGACCCATTGCCATCCCTACTTACATCCGGCCTCAAGACCCTCGAACTCTTTCGTGTGCATGACATAAGTGGCGGAACCAGAACCTAAATCTAGTCGGGGCTCAAATAGCTTAGTATTACCGGCGAAAAAAATTTCTAGATCTGACATTGTTGTCATCGACGGGAAAATTTTCTGGATCCAACAATGTTGCCACTATAAATGACTTATTTTTACTATTTGGATTATAAATGACTTATTTTTACTACTTGGATTATAGTTTTGATGTCAAGAAACAATCGAAAGAAAGCAGAGAATGAGAGTGGGATGAGACTATTGAGCTTGGGACTTATTTTTACTACCTAGACTATAGTTTTGATATCAAGAACAAAGCACAATCAGGTCATCATCTGGGGCTAAAATAGTTTTGTCAAGAACAAAGCACAATCAGATCATCACCCGATAAATACCAGAAACTAAAAAAAATTACTTGATTTTTTCGATTCAACCGAGACTAATGCCCGGGCTAGCCCCCTAATTCTGCCCCAGCATGCCATGGTTTATCTCAGTACTGAATGTGTAGTTGGTATTAAATGTGATTTAGTAGTATAATGAATGTGTTCATGCGAGGTTAATTGGCAAATTCATAACTGAACTCGTACTCGACTTGCAGTTGGGTAATCGAACTCAAAAAGCTTGCAGTCAACTCATCAAAGTAATTAAAACTTGCATTTGACTAATGTGACACCCTCCAAATCTGGGGTCTAGATCCGGGGGTCACCAACCAATCACAACTAATAAAATAAATCAGAATGCGCAACTGACCCCGCCAACCAAAGATCGCAAACAGGTTATTGTATGAAACTAAGCAGTTACAGCCCAAAAGTAACATACTCACTTATTACAAACCATCAAATAAACTCAACCTAAATCCAGTCTAGTATTATTTTATTATTACATCCCATTTTATTTAAAATTCTATCTAGCGCCGACAGAAACCCGCAAATACCTGTAAGGTCTGGGGTGCAGACACACAGCCACTCTGCCCCTCTCTAATATGGTCCGAACGGCTGGTCGGAAACATACTGCTCCTCTGGAAAGGTTTTGTGAAAACAAGAGTGAGCCAAAGAAATGCCCAGCAAGTATATATAAACAATTTTATAATAAAACAGGATAAGTTCTGCATGATATGAACTGAAATGTAAAACAGTTTATAGAGCAGACTGAATCAACAACAGTGATATAATTCAAACCATAACTGAAATCATTTGGCATGCCATAAAAATGAATCATCTGCCAATTCACAATATATAATAGCCATTCGGGCGATATGGATTGGATATAAAAAAAAAAAAACAAACCACCATTGCCCCCTGATCAGGTTCAAAAGCAATGGGACCCTTTATACTACCACCGGTACATTTCTATACCCGTGTGTATAACCCGGATTTCAAATAAAGGTACCCAAAATAGGCAAGTAATGTTAGCCTATAGGAAGATGGTATGGTTACCATATCCTCCTTAAATATTGCTGGACCATAGTAGCAACCATGGCCTCCTACGCTTTACCATCTTCCAATCCAATAGAGCAATTTCCGAATTCAACAGGAAATGCTTAGTTTCACATACAGTTCACATCCCTATTATTTACTACGATAATAAGGATATGAAGAGTTTATCTTAAACAATTCCCCACATCAAGGATACCAATATCAAGCAACTGTTTCCGCACAAAAATATTTAAGAACCACAAATAGCTTTGAACAATAGCTATTCGTCATGATATGAATCAACGAACATAAAATAAACAGTGTATAAGATGATCAAGGGGAAAATACTTGCCTGAATATGTGACTGGTAAGCTATGCTCGTTGGCTAAGGTTTCCTCACTTCTACGAATACTGCAGGTAACTCTGCCCACTAGCTAGGGTTCCTCCCACTTCTACATTAAAACATGCTATTTTAAACATCTAGCTAGGTAGGCATAAGACCATATACAAATCATACCTCGGTTTTAGTGTCTACCCGTACGATGTATCATTATCGAATGAATATTTAATACAATTAATAACATGTACGGAGCATTCACACACATAATCACATAGCACATACGTCTTACAGACAAAGGAGCACTCAAATTATTATTTTCATGCTTAAAAATATTTTTTAAAATAATTAAAAGAATTTTAAAAGATTTAAATAACCCTTCCCGAATCAAAAAGGATCATTAATAAACCCTCTGAGTAATTATTGGATCACCAAAATATTTTTATAATTATCTAATCTGAGTTTATAAATAATTTTAGAATTTTAAAACTATTTTTACCGTTCCCGGGTTATTTTTAGGATTTAAAACAATTTTATTTCATTTTAAATCATTTTTAAACAGAAAATCGGTTAATAATCCTAAATAAATTAATTAAAATCAAGTAATAATTAATTAATAAAATTATCTAATAATTAATTACATTTATCAGATAATTAAATTAATTAAATCATTATTTGAGATTAATTAATATAATTAAAAGAATTTAATTCTTAATTATTCCGAATTAAAAACAAATAAATAAAGAAATAAAGAAATAATTAAAATAAAATTCGGAAATAAATTCTAGATTTATAAAACATTTTCAGAAAATAAAATTTCTGAAATTAATAATTTAATTCAGAATTATAAATTAATTAAAGTAAATAAAAGTAAATAAAATTAAATAAAAGTAAATAAAAGTAATTAAAAGTAAAAATAATTGGTAAAAAAGTAAAAATAAATTCCAAAATCACTTTTCAGAAAATGGTTAACAGATTTTTAGGATCAAATGACAACTGTTCATCACCATCTTCGTTGTTCTTCGTATGAATGCTCGAAGAACAACCACCACCATCAATGGCGGTTTACCCAGAAACCGGTGACCGGAATTTTTTTCCGGCGAACTCCGGCGACCACAAAAACGTACCATTCGATACGTTTTCAGTACCAAAATCGCTCCAAATCACATTCTAAACACGACCGTACCATTCAAACACACCCAGAATCCCCCGAACCCAGATTCCGACCAAAACCGAAGTAAAATCCGGCGATTCCACCGGTAACTTCGATTTCTCTCATTTCTCCACCAAATTCAACGTTCTATACACCAAATCAAAGCCCAAGAGTTCAATGACTCATATCAATCATCAAAATCATCAAATAATCAACAATCAATCCGGAAAATTGAAAATTATTCTCACCCCCACAAAATTCGATTTCGAGTTTTAGGCTACTACAATTCAAACAAAAATTATCATGATGCTCCTGGGATTATATACAATCTATAGATACTAACCATATCAACAACAAATCACTGTATGATTCACAATAAATTCATGAAATTTCGAATTTAAAAACAAAATATCAAATCACGATTAAGGCTTACACACATATCAACACATACATAAACATGTAGTACAGATCATGAGATTCAATTTGACTACTCATATGAACGATTTGGATAACAAAATCACCTTCAAAAGGTCGATTGATTGTGAAGAACACCAAGAACTATTTTTCCAGATTTTACAGAAAATAAAAATCAAAAAATCTGATTTTTTGATTATTTTGATTAATTAAATAAAAATCTGTTAGTATTTATCCTAAATCAAATCAATACCCCAAAAATATTTTTAGCCCCTAATTAAAATTATTAAACCCTAAAAATAATTTTTATGGGATAAAAATGTAAAAATTTTAATTTTAAACAAATACAAAATATATGTCAAAATTTCCCAAAAATTATGAATATTACAAAAATTACTAAATAATGCATCTTTAAATATCCTATCATTATATAAAAATAATTTTATCAAAAACAAGGCTTCAGATTCAGTATAGGGGCTGGATCCGGAAATTAAAATGCGAAATAATTGTATTATAAAAATATAAAAATTACAGAAAAATAGAATAAAATTACCTAAGCTACACAGAAGTCACGTAACACGTATGGGATCATTTCCCTATTTAATAAAAATCGTAACACGTTTAAATGCATTAAAAATAAACAGAAACGAAATAAAATCAACTAAAAACATATTTTAACATATTAAAATTCACGAAATTTCCCCGGTCGTTACATCCTTCCCCCCTTATAAGGATTCTGCCCCCAGAATCCCACTTAAGAAAATAAGTGTGGATACTGAGCTCGCATTTCACTTTCTACTTCCCATGTTGATTCCTCAACCAAGGGATTCCTCCATAATACCCTAACTAGAGGTATTGTCTTTTTTCTTAATACCTTAACCTTATGATCTAATATCTCAACTGGTTGCTCAACAAAAGATAAGTCAGGTTGAATATCTACAGGCTCATATTCTATCGCGTGCATGGGATCAGGATTGTACTTTCTCAGCATCGATATATGGAATACGTTATGGATGTTCTGCATGTGTGGCGGTAAAGCTAATTCGTAAGCAAGCTTCCCTATTTTCTTCAGTATCTCGAACGGTCCAACATATCTTGGTTTGAGTTTACCTCTTTTCCCAAATCTGGTTACAGCTTTCCATGGCGATACTTTCAGCAATACCAATTCTCCGACTTCAAAATTCTGGTCCTTCCTGCTTTGATCTGCATATTTCTTCTGTCGATCTTGAGCGGCGATTAATCTTTTCTGTATTAATCCGATCTTTTCTTTCGTCTGTTGCAGTAATTCTGGACCCAAGATGGTGCGTTCTCCTACTTCTTCCCAGTACACCGGAGATCTACATCTTCTGCCGTAAAGAGCTTCATATGGTGGCATTCCAATGCTGGCATGATAACTATTGTTATATGAGAACTCCACCAACGGTAAGTGCTCATCCCAATTACCCTTAAAATCCAGGACACATACCCTTAACATATCTTCTATGGTCTGAATTGTCCTCTCGCTTTGTCCGTCCGTTTGAGGATGATATGCCGTACTCATATTTAGTTTGGTTCCTAAACATTCTTGAAATTGCCTCCAGAATCTTGAATTGAAACGAGGATCTCGATCAGATACTATAGATACAGGAACTCCGTGTCGTACTACGATCTCTTTCAAATATAGTTGAACCAGTTTTTCTAGCGAAAATCTTTCGTTGATGGGGAGAAAATGTGCTGATTTGGTCAACCTATCAATGATCACCCAGATTGCATCGTGATTTGATTGAGTCTTCGGGAGTCCTACTACAAAATCCATTGCAAGATGTTCCCATTTCCATTCTGGAATTTCCAAAGGTTGTAGCAATCCACTTGGCCTTTGATGCTCGGCTTTAACTCTCTGACAGGTATAGCATTTGCTGACGTATTCTGCAATATCTTTCTTCATATCGGGCCACCAAAAATGTTGCTTCAAGTCTCTATACATCTTTGTACTGCCAGGGTGAATAGAATACCTGGAGTTGTGTGCATCACGCAAGATTTCATCCTTCAGCTCCATAACATTAGGTACCCATATACGTGAAGAGAATCTTAGAATTCCTTTATCATCCTTTTGACTCCTGATTTCTTCTCCGGTTAATTTTGCTTTGTCTTGCTCCATTACCTGTTCTTGACATCTACGGATCTTTTCTAATAATACTGGCTGAAAGGTTATGGCATACAGTACTTCACTGACTGCTTCTGATGTATGGACCTCTATCTCCAATTTCTCGAATTCCTTGCGTAACTCCTCGGATGAGGTTAAGAGATTTAACCTTTCCTTCCGGCTTAGTGCATCTGCCACTACGTTGGCTTTGCCTGGATGATAGCTAATGGTACAATCGTAGTCCTTGATCAACTCCAACCACCGTCGTTGTCTCATGTTTAGCTCCTTCTGAGTGAAAATATATTTCAAGCTTTTGTGATCCGTGAAGATTTCACACTTCTCTCCGTATAAATAGTGCCTCCAAAGTTTTAGTGCAAAAACAATTGCTGCCAATTCCAGATCATGCGTAGGATACTTTCGTTCGTGAATCTTGAGTTGCCTGGATGCGTAAGCAATTACCTTGCCGTCCTGCATTAACACACACCCTAATCCCTTCTGAGATGCATCACTGAAAATTACAAAGTTTCCACTTTCGTTGGGTAGAACTAACACTGGTGCGGTTATCAATCGCTTCTTTAATTCCTGGAAACTTTGCTCACACTTCTCGTTCCATTCAAATTTCTCATTCTTCCGGGTGAGTTTGGTTAAAGATGCCGCTATTTTAGCAAAATCCTTAACAAACCTCCTGTAATAACCAGCTAATCCCAGAAAGCTTCGAACTTCAGTTGGTGTTCTTGGTTGTTCCCAATTCATAATGGCTTCGATCTTAGCTGGATCCACTTTAATTCCTTCATTGGTGACAACGTGCCCCAAGAATTGTACCTCCCTTAACCAAAACTCGCATTTCGAAAATTTGGCATATAGCTTCTCTTTCCGCAGAATCTCTAAAGCTGTTCTCAAGTGCTCTGCATGTTCCTCCTCTGACTTGGAGTATATCAAGATATCATCTATGAAAACAATCACGAATTTATCCAGATATTTCTTGAAAACCCTGTTCATCATATCCATGAAAGCGGCTGGTGCATTAGTCAGCCCAAAGGGCATAACTAAAAACTCGTAGTGCCCATATCTCGTGCGGAATGCTGTCTTAGGAACATCGACTGCCCTGATCTTTAACTGGTGATATCCCGATCGTAAGTCGATTTTGGAAAACCATACCGCGCCCTTTAACTGGTCAAACAAGTCATCAATCCTCGGTAATGGGTACTTGTTCTTGATCGTCAGTTTGTTTAGCTCCCGGTAGTCGATACAAAGTCGCATGCTTCCGTCCTTCTTTTTCACAAACAATACTGGTGCGCCCCATGGTGATACGCTGGGTCTAATCACCCCTTTGTCCAGTAGTTCCTGCAATTGCTTGGCCAATTCCTTCATCTCCACTGGTGCCATTCTGTACGGAGCTTTCGATATTGGCTCAGTACCTGGTGCCAAATCAATAGCAAACTCAATTTCTCTGTCTGGAGGTAGGCCTGGTAATTCTTCAGGAAATACGTCCAAAAATTCATTCACTACCGGAATATGCTCTATCTGTGGCACTTCCTTATCAGTATCCATTACATAAGCTAAGTATGCTTCACATCCCTGTCGCAACAACCGTTTAGCTCGCATCATGGTCAAGAGTTTCTTTGCTTGTTTCTGCCCATGGAACACCACATCTATATCCCCATCTAGCTTCAACTTTAACTTCTTCTTTTTACAATCAATCTGGGCATTATACTTTGTCAACCAATCCATCCCCAGTATAACCTCAAATTCCCCCAACTTGAAAGGAATCAAGTCGGCATGAAAACGTTGCCCGGATATTTCGATCTCACATGCTGGATATATTTGTTTAACGGGTATACGCTCCTGATTAGCTATTTCTATTACTAAAGCTTCGCTTAATAATTGACATTCACATTCTAGCTTACTCGCAAACTCTTCCGAAATAAAAGATTTAGTAGCTCCCGAATCAATAAGTACTTTGGCATTAGTAGAGTTTACGGAAAGTGTACCTGCAATAACATCAGAGTTCTGTTCTGCATCGGTCATAGTCATATTGAAAACCCGGGCCCTTGGCTGTCCCGCATTATTTGTCCCTGTAGCTTTATTCTGGTTTCCCGAATTAAGGTTGATCCTGCAATCCTTAGTAAGATGCCCTTTGTTTCCACATTTCCGACAACCAGTCCAATTAGCTGCTGGCGTAGTACACGTGTTGGCATAATGACCTGTCTTGCCACACCGAAAACATACTAAGCTGGCCCTAAAGCATGGACCTTCATGATTCCTTCCACAAATTCCACATGTTGGTAGGGGTGGTCGTATTCCTTGTTGTTGATTGTTGTTCGGAAACCGCCCTCCTTGCAGTTGATTATTGCCTGGAAACCGATTTCCTTGCTGCTGATTGTTATGCGGAAATCGATTCCCCTGATTACCAAGATTCTGGATTCCGTTTCCGGGTCTCCCGTTGCCTCTCGGCTGGAACGCTGGTCTGTAGCTAAAGTTATTTTGCACCCTGCCCTGGAACGAACTCTCTGATTGATTACTAAATTTCCTCTTTTTGCCTTCCCTTTCTTTGTAGGAGATATCGCTCTCTCCTTCAATAATCAGTGCCTTCTGGACCACCGCCGAATAGGTGGTTAACTCAAAAGCAGCTACCCGACTACGGAGCCACGGCTTCAAACCCTGCTGAAATCTCCTTGCCCGCTTCTCTTCAGTATCCACCAAGTCGGGAACAAACCTGGCTAACTCTGTAAACTTTGCCTCGTACTCAGTGGCATTGCCTTCTTGTCTTAATTCCAAAAATTTAATCTCCATCTGATTTTGCATAAAGCGGGGATAGTACTTTTCCAAAAACAGCTCTTTGAATCTTTCCCATGGGGTTACCCCTACTCCTTCCAAAGCCTTCCTAGCTTCCCACCAGTAGTTCGCTTCCCCTTTCAGAAAGTAACTCACAAACTCGGTCTTTTTATTCTCCTCTACATTCACAAGTGCAAGAGCTTTCTCTATTTCTTTCAACCATGCTCGGGCCTCGACTGGGTCTGCTGACCCCTGGAACTCTGGGGGTTTAACTGACTGAAAAGTTTTAAATGTTACTGCTTGGGGTGCTGGTGGCTGCTGCTGCTGGCGAGTAAGATTCTCGGTCTGTTGTCGGAATAGTTCCAACATTTGCTGCATCATATTGATATTGCCCTGCTCCCCAAAGTTCTGATTATTATTCGCGTTTCCCGTGTGGTTACCATTTGGTGGCTGATTATCCATGATCTGGTAGAGGAAACACACAAGTTCCTTAGTAAGTGAATAAACATGTTTTTGATAGATACTCATTGAAAAGAAACATGAATCAAGAATATTTATCAACTCATGTCACCCAATCACTAATTCACTTGAATGCTGAAAAATAACTAGATGCATGATGGAGGGAATCGATACTCTTATCACTACAAAAGTACTACTGATATATAATTACATACTCATAATTATACATGACTACTAGTCGGTTTATCTAACACCATATCACGGTTACCCTACCATACCAACTAGACTGTCGGTTATACACAACAAAATTCCCAACTTATTCTACCAACAAACTACTATTAGTACACACATAATATCTTACAGACAACCGAAACCAAACAAACACATGTAGCATATCCTTCTCCCAGGGCTCTGTCCCATAGTATCTAGTCCCAGCTGGGCCCTACCATCTCCTGAAGGTCCGACAACATCCTCTGGAGGATGCGGTATGCCTGACGATAATCAACAGTACCTGATGGCTCACCCAGCAACATCGCCTCCACCTCAAAAGAACCGGCTGCTATCATCTCTCGGAGGTTATGTCGAAGCTCGGAGTCTGTGATACGATGATCTCCCATCCTACGCAGCTCCACATTCTGCCCTCTCACAAAGTCGAATGCCTCCCAAAGCTCACGGTACTCACTCAATGGAACGGTGCGTGGTGCACCAATATGGCCGCTAGACTGGGCCTCCGCTCCACCTGTAACCTCCTCTATCAATGCCTGCACTCGCTCCTCTCCTGGTGGCATCTGGTGCCAAGGTATGACTGGTGGAAGAGGTACATAAGGACCCTGCACAGTAGGATCGGACTGATCCGTGAACTCTGCTGGCATAAGGAATCCTACCATAGCTGCCAGTGCACCAGATCGATGCAACTCAGGCACATCAGGTAGCGCCTCGATCCCCTGCTGCTGATCAGGAATCAACACCGGAACGGGAACTGGTGGTATAGGATCAAGTAGCCCCATAGGACACTCCCAACCCATCCAGTAATCTAACCCCATCACTGGTTGGTCTGGATCCATAAGAGCGGTGGTATATGGCAAGTCCACTGGTGGAAATAGTGGTAGCGTAACTGGCTCTAGGCCTGGCATAGGCTGAGGTGCAATCACCGGAGTCGGCGTAGTCACCATAACAGGAACCTGCGTAACCCGGTAACATAATATCACAAATCATCTCACAACTTAGGCTTAGACTAAAGTCAAACGCAACGTGTAACATAAGAACGTAATCCTATCTCATGTGATCTCCCTAATTATTCATGGGCTATATCTCTGCTTATTTCAGTAACTATAACCTGTCATCTCTGATACCAACTGTGACACCCTCCAAATCTGGGGTCTAGATCCGGGGGTCACCAACCAATCACAACTAATAAAATAAATCAGAATGCGCAACTGACCCCGCCAACCAAAGATCGCAAACAGGTTATTGTATGAAACTAAGCAGTTACAGCCCAAAAGTAACATACTCACTTATTACAAACCATCAAATAAACTCAACCTAAATCCAGTCTAGTATTATTTTATTATTACATCCCATTTTATTTAAAATTCTATCTAGCGCCGACAGAAACCCGCAAATACCTGTAAGGTCTGGGGTGCAGACACACAGCCACTCTGCCCCTCTCTAATATGGTCCGAACGGCTGGTCGGAAACATACTGCTCCTCTGGAAAGGTTTTGTGAAAACAAGAGTGAGCCAAAGAAATGCCCAGCAAGTATATATAAACAATTTTATAATAAAACAGGATAAGTTCTGCATGATATGAACTGAAATGTAAAACAGTTTATAGAGCAGACTGAATCAACAACAGTGATATAATTCAAACCATAACTGAAATCATTTGGCATGCCATAAAAATGAATCATCTGCCAATTCACAATATATAATAGCCATTCGGGCGATATGGATTGGATATAAAAAAAAAAAAAAAAACCACCATTGCCCCCTGATCAGGTTCAAAAGCAATGGGACCCTTTATACTACCACCGGTACATTTCTATACCCGTGTGTATAACCCGGATTTCAAATAAAGGTACCCAAAATAGGCAAGTAATGTTAGCCTATAGGAAGATGGTATGGTTACCATATCCTCCTTAAATATTGCTGGACCATAGTAGCAACCATGGCCTCCTACGCTTTACCATCTTCCAATCCAATAGAGCAATTTCCGAATTCAACAGGAAATGCTTAGTTTCACATACAGTTCACATCCCTATTATTTACTACGATAATAAGGATATGAAGAGTTTATCTTAAACAATTCCCCACATCAAGGATACCAATATCAAGCAACTGTTTCCGCACAAAAATATTTAAGAACCACAAATAGCTTTGAACAATAGCTATTCGTCATGATATGAATCAACGAACATAAAATAAACAGTGTATAAGATGATCAAGGGGAAAATACTTGCCTGAATATGTGACTGGTAAGCTATGCTCGTTGGCTAAGGTTTCCTCACTTCTACGAATACTGCAGGTAACTCTGCCCACTAGCTAGGGTTCCTCCCACTTCTACATTAAAACATGCTATTTTAAACATCTAGCTAGGTAGGCATAAGACCATATACAAATCATACCTCGGTTTTAGTGTCTACCCGTACGATGTATCATTATCGAATGAATATTTAATACAATTAATAACATGTACGGAGCATTCACACACATAATCACATAGCACATACGTCTTACAGACAAAGGAGCACTCAAATTATTATTTTCATGCTTAAAAATATTTTTTAAAATAATTAAAAGAATTTTAAAAGATTTAAATAACCCTTCCCGAATCAAAAAGGATCATTAATAAACCCTCTGAGTAATTATTGGATCACCAAAATATTTTTATAATTATCTAATCTGAGTTTATAAATAATTTTAGAATTTTAAAACTATTTTTACCGTTCCCGGGTTATTTTTAGGATTTAAAACAATTTTATTTCATTTTAAATCATTTTTAAACAGAAAATCGGTTAATAATCCTAAATAAATTAATTAAAATCAAGTAATAATTAATTAATAAAATTATCTAATAATTAATTACATTTATCAGATAATTAAATTAATTAAATCATTATTTGAGATTAATTAATATAATTAAAAGAATTTAATTCTTAATTATTCCGAATTAAAAACAAATAAATAAAGAAATAAAGAAATAATTAAAATAAAATTCGGAAATAAATTCTAGATTTATAAAACATTTTCAGAAAATAAAATTTCTGAAATTAATAATTTAATTCAGAATTATAAATTAATTAAAGTAAATAAAAGTAAATAAAATTAAATAAAAGTAAATAAAAGTAATTAAAAGTAAAAATAATTGGTAAAAAGTAAAAATAAATTCCAAAATCACTTTTCAGAAAATGGTTAACAGATTTTTAGGATCAAATGACAACTGTTCATCACCATCTTCGTTGTTCTTCGTATGAATGCTCGAAGAACAACCACCACCATCAATGGCGGTTTACCCAGAAACCGGTGACCGGAATTTTTTTCCGGCGAACTCCGGCGACCACAAAAACGTACCATTCGATACGTTTTCAGTACCAAAATCGCTCCAAATCACATTCTAAACACGACCGTACCATTCAAACACACCCAGAATCCCCCGAACCCAGATTCCGACCAAAACCGAAGTAAAATCCGGCGATTCCACCGGTAACTTCGATTTCTCTCATTTCTCCACCAAATTCAACGTTCTATACACCAAATCAAAGCCCAAGAGTTCAATGACTCATATCAATCATCAAAATCATCAAATAATCAACAATCAATCCGGAAAATTGAAAATTATTCTCACCCCCACAAAATTCGATTTCGAGTTTTAGGCTACTACAATTCAAACAAAAATTATCATGATGCTCCTGGGATTATATACAATCTATAGATACTAACCATATCAACAACAAATCACTGTATGATTCACAATAAATTCATGAAATTTCGAATTTAAAAACAAAATATCAAATCACGATTAAGGCTTACACACATATCAACACATACATAAACATGTAGTACAGATCATGAGATTCAATTTGACTACTCATATGAACGATTTGGATAACAAAATCACCTTCAAAAGGTCGATTGATTGTGAAGAACACCAAGAACTATTTTTCCAGATTTTACAGAAAATAAAAATCAAAAAATCTGATTTTTTGATTATTTTGATTAATTAAATAAAAATCTGTTAGTATTTATCCTAAATCAAATCAATACCCCAAAAATATTTTTAGCCCCTAATTAAAATTATTAAACCCTAAAAATAATTTTTATGGGATAAAAATGTAAAAATTTTAATTTTAAACAAATACAAAATATATGTCAAAATTTCCCAAAAATTATGAATATTACAAAAATTACTAAATAATGCATCTTTAAATATCCTATCATTATATAAAAATAATTTTATCAAAAACAAGGCTTCAGATTCAGTATAGGGGCTGGATCCGGAAATTAAAATGCGAAATAATTGTATTATAAAAATATAAAAATTACAGAAAAATAGAATAAAATTACCTAAGCTACACAGAAGTCACGTAACACGTATGGGATCATTTCCCTATTTAATAAAAATCGTAACACGTTTAAATGCATTAAAAATAAACTGAAACGAAATAAAATCAACTAAAAACATATTTTAACATATTAAAATTCACGAAATTTCCCCGGTCGTTACATCTAACTACCGTTAACTCCATGTAACGTTCCTGACGGAAATCTGACGTGGCATGCTGATTTGTTAAAAATTATACACCTGGTGTGCTAATGTGTTAAATAATTTAAATTTAAAACTAATTATTTTAAAAACTCTTAAATCATATTCTGTTTTACCAACCCAGCTGAAACTAAATCAAACCGGACCAAGGACAACGGGTCATCGGGTCAGAAAATGGGTCATGAAGAACATGGCCGCCTGCTGAAATTCAACCAAAATCCGGCGAGCCAGAACTTGCATCGAACACATGCAAAACAATTTTACACTGCTGGGTACTCAACAATCGCAACAAACATGGTCAAAACTGATCGAAATCGCGCCACACAAACCAAAAACGATCGACAAAAGATAATTCCGGCGAGCTTCGAGTTACAACTCCGGCCACTCACGATTTTTACAGTTTTCTGAACCAAATCATACGTTTTTTATATCAAAATAAAGCTAAGATCACGCACAAACTAAACCCCCATAACCATAAGCACGAACACTCAATGAATAGCATGGACAATCGAATTAAAATTCGCAAAAAACCAACTTGAACTACTTATATACGAACATGGGCTCTTCAATTGAATCCCCAAATCGATTCAATATGGTCACATGAAGCTAAACAAACCATCAGTCACACCAAACAATTAACAATACAAAAAACCCCAATCCTCACATGAACCCTAATTCGTATTTCGTAATTTTTGGATACAATTGATGAAATTAAGCATGTAATTGAACTCCCTAAAGTCAGATGAAGCTATACAAACCTTCAAAACATGCGAACGAAGTAAAAGAGAATGGAGGTGATTGAAGAAATTTGAGCAGTCGGGTGGAAGGTGGGAGAAACGGAGGTGAAGGGTAAGAGAGATAGGGTGAATATATTGTTTTTAAACATATTGTTTTTTAATTCGTTTGTATTTGTATTTAATTTTCAAATATTAATGTGAGGAGAGAAGTATACGTAGCAGTTGATTTAAAATCCATGTGGCAGCTTATCTGTACAAATTTAACGGACCTCCGTTAAAAGTCAACGAAAGTAAACGGTCGTGCAAGTTTTTACTAGTTTAATAATGAAATTGCAAGTTTTAATTAGTTTAATGACGTTAATGCAAGTTTTTTGAGTTCGATTACACAACTGCAAGTTGAGCACGAGTTCAGTTATGAAATAGCCAATTAACCCGTTCATGCGTGTGTTAAATGTCAGTTTAGCTGAGCTTACAAGAAGGGCCGTTTAATTTTGTTTATATTATGTAAAGAAGAAAAAGCTGGTTGGATGGAAATTTGGGGTGTTTGGGGGAATTTTTTTAAGAATAAGTCAACTTATTTTAAGATAAAGTTAGAGATTCCTAACTTTCCAATTTATTTTCCAACTTATTTTTGCAATTTATTGAATTTCAAAAATATATTAAATACTTATATTAAAAAAAATTATCAAAATATAAAATTTTTATCCGAAAATAAGTTCATAAATTGATAAGAGAAGTTGTGCCAAACAGACACTAAGAGTCTTAATCAAAGAAAGAGAGAGTTTAGCGTCTACGCAGCTTAAAACACGCACCCCAGTCCCGTCGACACGTTTTCTCTTTGTCATGTATAAGTACTGAAAGCCTATTTTCTTTGTTTTATAGTAAAAAAAAAAAGGCACACCGCTTTAGATATAACTTCGGCCTCCCATTATGCACTAAATATTTTTCTCGTTTTTATGTTTCTAAAATATATCATCCCTTAATTTTAATCCTTATAATATTTTTTTTTACCCCGTGTATGAACATAAATAAAATTTATTGAGGATATAGTAAATAGTAAATGAGAAAAAAAATTCTCCGATCCTTCACGTGATGTACTTTTGCAGAAAACAGGAGATCTAGCAAAAATTAAGAAAATGAATTTTTCTAATAAGTTTTTATCGTCCTAGAAAAGACGAAAAAACATAAAAAATCACACATATTCAAAGAAGTTCTATAATTTTGAGAAGATTAAGCTCGAATCAAATAGATATAAAAGTATGTATTATCATTGTATTTTCACATACATTTGGACGTTTTTAAAAGTTCAAGCTCGAAAAATATCCCTCCCTCTCCTCTCTCCCTCTCCACCGCTCAGTCCAGCCTCTTTTCTACACCATTTCCGACGGGGCTTCCACTGGTGTGTCCGATGGAAAGCCCCAAATTCGTTTCTGTATTTTATTTCCTTTGTCTTGTTTTAATAATCTCCCTTGTGGGGTATGAATTTCTATCAGTTTGTTTCGTTTCGGATTGTTTTTCTAGATCTACATCATTGGAGCATCCGGTTTTCCCTCCTTTTCGATTCAAGTTGCACTTGGTGGATTCGAGAGTTAAACGCCTTTTTTGTGGTTTCGGATGGCAGATCTAAGTTTTCTTGGATTTTCTTTTGTCATTTCAATTTGTTTTTATTTTGGCTTGTATTTTGCAGATTGGCTTCTCTCCCTGGTGAGAGTTTGGATGTTCTCTCCTTTGTTTGTGAGAGTATGATTTCGGAATTAATGAAACAAGTTTTTAGGATGTTGCATTTATGGTCGAATATTCAAGCAGCATTAGTCCCAGGTGGAGGTCCAACCGCAACGAGTACATATAAATCTCCATACGAGAGGGACAATATCATCTTCAACAAATTGTCTGATTATGGTTTAATCAGTATTTGTTTATGTTTTTCGTTGTTCGACTATTTTTGTAGATGTCGTATGACTTATCATTAATGAACGAAATTTTACTCAAAAAAAAAGTTCAAACTCGAATTAAGAGAAAGGTTCTATGGAGTACTGTTTTATTTGGAGTACTTGGAATACATATACGTTCTGCATTCAAAATTTTGTAAGCTTCATTATTTTGCAAAACTTATTACATGAATATCATTATTTCATTGAAAATCTTGAAAATTTTGTATATTTTTCTAACAAAATATTGCAAAATGAATTGTTCTCCGAAACACATTTGTGTTGCAAAACATATATGTTATGATTGCAAAACATAAAGGATTTCAAGATGATATATGATTTTCAAGATTATCATATGATATTCATATAACAAGGTTTGAAAAATAATAAAATTTAATATATTTTGAATGCAGAACATATATGCACTCCAAGTACTCCAATTAAAACATTACTCCATAGAAGAATTAATTAGAACAGTAAAAGTGGGTGATATTTTTTGTCTTTACAATATATATAGTGCAGTGTTTCGATTCCGAATCACATTTTCATAATTTCAAATATAAATTTTATCGATAAATTTGCATAATAAAAAAATGTGGTAATTATTTTAAAATCCACATAAAGTTTAATTAACAAGATATAAGAGCATCTCATGGCGTTAGCTCAAAATGATTTGCTAAATTACATAAAATATTGATTATGTAAGATTTGTCGAAGCTGTAAGATATAGTGTTCCGAGGATATTGGCTATAATGATTGGCTATATTTTAAAAATGATATATATATATTATTAGTCTTTCAAGTTGTTATTAATGGAATCATTACTAGAATCTCGACTAAATTCGACTGCAAATTGGAAGTCGATTCTAGCTTAGTGGAATTTAGTAAAAAGCAGTCGAATTTAATAAATTCGACTGCTCAAATTCGACTGGTCTAAATTCGACCGCAGTTTTGAAAATTTTGAATTTGGCGCCTAAGGTACCTTCCGATCGAATTTATAAATTCGACGGATTCCGGTTGAATTTATAAATTCGATTGGATACGGTCGAATTTATAAATTTGACTGGATACGGTCGAATTTAAATTTGGCCGCAATTTTGAAAAGATTTGAAAATTTAAAAATTTTGAATTTGCCGCCTGAAAAAATTTAAAAATTTAAAAATTTTGAATTTGCCACCTAATCACCTTAATTCGACTGGACCCCGTCAAATTTATAAATTTGACCGAAGGCAGTCGAATTTATAAATTCGACCGAGAACAATCAATTTTATTGTACCATATCTTGAAAATTCAGCAGCTTTCTGCTGCTCTCAACTGCATTGTTTTGAATGTTCTGAATATATTTGTTGCCATTGAAGATAGGTTGCAATAAAGTAATCAACACAAATATAACATAATTCATATATAAAACTAATTCAAGAACAACAATAACTTCATATCAAATATTATAATATTTTTAAAATATATTTTTATTACAAATTCAACTCAAATTCAACTCAAACTCAAGTTTCCTAATCAAATTTAAAAATATACGAATTTGCTCCTAATGTAGTTGCATGGAAACATCCAAAATTATTTTTTTTGCCGGATTTGCTTCAATTGCCGGAATTGTTTTGGTTGCCGGAATTTGCATGATTGCCGGAGTTGTAGGAGTAGTCGGAGTATATTTTGAAAGAAATATAGAGATTTGGTATATATAATTATATTTATGTATACGTAGGTATATGTGTGTATATAGATGAGAGAGAGAAAGGGGAGGAAGATGAGGGAGAGAAAGGGGAGGAAGATGAAGTTTGTGTATATGTAATTATATATAAATGTGTGGGAATTATATATAAATGTGTGGGATTTGCTGTGACGGATACAGACCGTTGGATTAATATGTTAGTATGTTGAATCTGGATCGTTGGATAAGTTTCACGCGGATTGCTGACCTGGCAGTAAATTCGACTGGTTGCAGTCGAATTTATAAATTCGATTGGTGCGGTCAAATTTATAAATTCGACTAGTGAAGTCAAATTTATAAATTCGACTGGTTGCAGTCAAATTTATAAATTCGACTGTATCCGGTCGAGTTTATAAATTCGACTAACTAGGTTTTGCCCTCGAATTTGTAAAAATGACTGCTTTCGGTCGAAAATTAATCAACATATTTTTTTGACCAATATAATATTCAACATGTGCTATTTTTTATTTATTGATCGTTCAATTTTTTTTTTAAAAAAAATAGAAACAATAATCGTTGACAAAGCACTAGTTACGAGTCATATTGAAAATAATAGTGATCTACTAAGATTTCCAATCAAATTAATTTTTTATTTTCTGAAACTTTGGGAATATCATTATATTAGATATATATTGACATCCGTACGTTTGGATCGTTCAATTTTTTTTTTTAAAAATAGAAACAATAATCGGTGACAAAGCACTAGTTACGAGTCATATTGAAAATAGTAGTGATCTACTAAGATTTCCAATCAAATTAATTTTTTATTTTCTGAAACTTTGAGAATATCATTATATTAGATATATATTGACATCCGTACGGTTGGATCGTTCAATTTCAATTTTTTTAAAAAAAAATAGAAACAATAATCGGTGACAAAGCACATGTTACGAGTCATATTGAAAATAATAGTGATCTACTAAGATTTTCAATCAAATTAATTTTTTATTTTCTGAAACTTTGGGAATATCATTATATTAGATATATATTGACATCCGTACGGTTGGATCGTTCAATTTTTTTTAAAAAAAATAGAAACAATAATCGGTGACAAAGCACTAGTTACGAGTCATATTGAAAATAGTAGTGATCTACTAAGATTTCCAATCAAATTAATTTTTTATTTTCTGAAACTTTGGGAATATCATTATATTAGATATATATTAACATCCGTACGGTTGGATCGTTCAATTTTTTTTTAAAAAAATAGAAACAATAATCGGTGAAAAAGCATCAGTTACGAGTCATATTGAAAATAGTAGTTATCTACTAAGATTTCCAATCAAATTAATTTTTTATTTTCTGAACCTTTGGGAATATCATTATATTAGATATATATTGACATCCGTACGGTTGGATCGTTCAAAAATATTTAGCTCACACTGTTACGGTCTCTCATCATTTTTATTGAATACAATATTTTTTTTAACTCACACTGTTACGGACTCTCATCATTTTTATTGAATACGATATGTTATCAAAACGTACTATAAAAAAATCATAATTTTTTAAAATTGGTAAGTATTTATTAAAATTTTCCAAACTTCTTAACAAATATAAAATCAACACTTTATTTACATTTTTTTAAAAAAAATTGTCCCAAATAGGTAAAGTAAATTATAATTTGTAGTTCATCTTATAAGGATATTGTGATATTTTTTTTATAATTTAAGGATTAACTTTAAAATTTTTAAATAAATTTTGAATTTAATTTTCTAATTAGAATGACTGATTGCAGTCGAATTTATAAATATGACTGCTTTCGGTCGAATTTAATTTTAAATATTTTGAAAAAAGTTTGGCAAAAATTTTTCTGCTTAAACTTAGTTTCACGCGGATTGCTGACCTGGCACTAAATTCGACTGGTTGCAGTCAAATTTATAAATTTGACTGAAGTCGGTCGAATTTATAGAAGTCAGTCGAATTTATAAATTTGACTGGTAGCAGTCAAATTTATAAATTTGACTAAAGTCGGTGGAATTTATAATAGCAGTCGAATTTATAAATTTGACTGCTTTGCGGTCGATTTTATAAATTCGACTGCCTTCAGTCGAGTTTATAAACTTACTAAAGTAAGCTTAGGCGGGAATTTAGGCGGGACATAAATTCGACTGGTTAAATTCGACCGCACATCTAAATTCGACTGCTCTTAAAATCGACTGGTAGCAATCGAATTTAAGTCTGACCAATAATTTATTGGAATTGACCCTAAATTCGACTGGATCCGGTCGAATTTAGACCAATCGAATTTGTGCAGTCGATTTAGCCGAGTTTTCTTGTAGTGAATATATAATTTTAATATAGAAATAAGTGATGTGGCAATTCACTACAGGTCTCTAAAGGTTCGACAAATATAGCTAACATCAAGAGATTATCTAAAATTATAGACAAGGGTTTTGTCACATTGGAATGCAAATCTTTTTACATTCTTTATCATTCTTATTTATGATAATTAATTTTAAATTTAACCTAAGAATTCTCTCCCATATTGGAGATGCTCTAAGAAAACGAGACCAATAAAAAAGAATACGCGCGCTTTCCAAATATACGTCTCTTCCAAAAATATACACGTTTGTTCTTTACTTTCCCATTGAGTTATTTACATTTGTGGATCAGTTTTCGGCACGGATTTTAAGGTGCATTTTAAGGATAGTTCTATAATTTATTTTTGATATTTTCTTTTTTTGTAAAAAAATAGAACAATCATATTTTTATACAAAAAAAAATATCAAAAATAAGTTATAGAACTATCCTTAAAATGCACCTTAAAATGCGTGACAGTTACGCAATTTTTTATGTAAAGAAATGGATGGGACAGAGGGAGCATGATTTTGAAAATTAATCTTATTAATTTAATTTATTTTAAAATATTACTATAATCGATCTCTGAATTCACTCTTTTGTTCCATCCATATCTGTTGATCTTAACAATGTCAAGACTGGTCTTGAGTCTTGACCATATATCGAAAGAGAAAGGGCAATTATAGTATATAAATAGTATTATTGTGAGAAAGAAACATGAGATTTGTTTTGCATATTCACGAGAAGAGGAAAGACAAATTGCAAAGCTGTTGGCTCATCGCATGTTTGCTTCACGCAAACAGCTAAATCGGGTTTGCTTCATCGCGTGGCTTTAAAGACTTGATTTAGTTCTTATAATCCCCCCAAACTTTTCCCCATCTCATATTTATACCTATTCAACACCAACAATAATTTCACCAAACCCTAGTCTCCTTTCTCCTCTCTAAACCAAATTGATTCAAGAACCCCACAAACCCTAACTAATCATGTCCAAAATTACCTAGTTAGCATTCTAATCTTTATATACTTCCTCCGTCCATATTTCTTGTCTGAGTTTGACTTTTCGAAAAGAAACATATAAATGAATACAACAAACCCTAGTTCTGCCACCACTAGCGGATCAGCACCCGGCGGTGGTGGTGGAAGTAGCAGTGGGAGTGGTGGTAGTAGCAGTGGCGGTGGTGGACCATGTGGAGCCTGCAAATTTTTGAGGAGAAAGTGTGTGGCTGGCTGTATATTTGCTCCGTATTTCGATTCGGAGCAAGGTGCAGCTCATTTTGCAGCTGTGCATAAAGTGTTCGGAGCTAGTAATGTTTCCAAGCTCCTCCATCACATTCCGGTTCATAAGCGGCCCGACGCTGTTGCCACTATTTGTTATGAGGCTCAAGCCCGGCTGAGAGACCCGGTTTATGGTTGTGTTGCTCACATCTTTGCTCTTCAACAACAGGTACATATAATTCTAACTTAATTACATTAAACACTATTTTCTTAATAAACTGCATTTCATTTTCATTTTCCTATAGCTAGCCATATAATTTGGTGATCATGATTTTCGAGCTAGTAACTATTTTACAAATTTTTAGCGGTTTCTACTTTTTCTTTTACATATGCAATCATTTCAATTTTTTACGGGTCGAGCTATAGATGAACGTTACTTTATGTGAAATATTTTAGTTTGGTTATATATATATAGATCACAAACGTTACATTGGATGAAACATTTTAATTCCGTTACATATTTAACACGTCTATAATGAACGTTACGTTCATGAAACATTTTAGTTTCGTTTCATTTTTAACGTATCTATGGATAAACGTTATATTGGATGAAACATTTTGTTCAATTACAAACTTTTGTTACCTTTTATCCTACAAACTCCTGAATTTAGGGTTGTTACGACACACAGTGACACACCATCATCTCATATTAAGTAATCCATATTCTCGTGTACATAAATATAGCTTGAGCTTCTGGTGAAGGGGTATGTTGTGAAGAAATTAATGAAACAAAATCTGAAAAAGCAGTAGCAAAAGAAACGGAGTAAGAAAACATATAAAAGTCCACATTGACTAACAGTTCATTAATGTACCAGTATAAAAAGAAGTGTAGAAGATGATGAAGTTGCATTGGAGGAACAGTATAATGGATTGCTGAAATCTAGAATAATATTTTGGCTGATTGATTAAGTTTTAGTCAGGTGTATACTATAATGCTACTGGAGCTATAGTTCTCTACTTTCATTAAATCTTTAGTCTTTTTCAGTTTTTTAATTTGCCCTTATTAGGGGAAGTGGTCGGTCTCCTAGTTCTCCAACAGTACCCTCTACCTTTTACATATATATACATATATGTGTGTGTAAACATGAACACAAACATTACGTTGATTTTAAATAATTATTTTACCTTTTAAATAACCTTCTTGTTCATAATCATACACCTTCTTCGTGTACTTATATATATATATGTTGAAGAGGCAAGACGCCAAGACGGTCCTAATTATGGTCCTAATTATAGGCGAGTAAGATTGATTTGTTCAACCCTCTGCAGAGGAGTAGGGGATTAATATTGTGATTCATTCGTTTAGTTTTTTATTATTACTAGATAGGTAGATGGTTAAATAAATGAGTTTGTGAACCTACAATATTTAGGACTTCTTCTGGCATTTTGTTTTAAACACATTTGTGGTAAGCACTTAAAGATTTCTAAAGAGCTCTATTATCACTCTACACATATGGTCACTAAATCTACGTTACGTAGGAACTTGGAGTAGTACAAAAGTTAGTAGGTGTAGTATATAATGAGATAAGTGTCAATTGACTGACTACCAATCAACTAAAAAAACGACGTATCTATCTATCTATCTATACTAATATATTAAAGCCGAAACATTGAAAGTTTTGGTTTTCTCCTAAGTTTTGGTTTTCACTCTAATTATTTAATTTTAAATTATTTATAATATAAAACAAATCAAATGAATTCCGTTAAACCCATCAACAACAAATTTACATTAAGATTTTATATTATTAATTCTAATCAATACATATCATTTATTAAACTATTATTATTACTAATAAATTCGTAATAATTTTCTCTATTTTATTTAATTATATAATTTTAAAAGTATTTAAAAGTAACTCGTGCTTCGCACGGGCTATAAGCTAATATGTGTGTTAAAAAGAAAATATGTTTTTTTTTGTAACGCATCTAATTTTATATATAATGAAAATAAATTGAAATTCATTATAATAACCGATTTTGAGGGGAGTAAGTTCACACTTGCATATTAGGAACTCAAGTATAGGTCGTCTCACATTCTCACACATTACAATTGAATTAACTGAATTAAAAAGAAAATATGTTGAACTTTGTTAAAAAGATCAAAATCCTTTAGTTATAATTGCGAAGTTGTTTCTTAATAGTTTCTTTCGTGCGGATACTCGGGTTTCTATGATAAATTCTCTTATTATCTATTTAATTTAAAATAAATGGTTATATGAAAAAAAGGAAAAAATCTAATTAGCGGTTGGTGGTTTTTCTCAATTATAATTTTTTTAATGGTTGATTTTTGATTACTAGATGAATTAATAAATTTATTTAGTTTTAAACTTAAACTTGATTCTTAGTTACATAAGTGTTCTAGAACTCTTCTAGAAAACGTAAATTGATCACTATACTGTATAAGATATATCAAATTTTGACAATCGTAACAATGCTCACAACAGAAACAGTAGTTTAGGAAATTTCACTGTAGATAGTACATTCATGATCAAATATTTAAATCGATCGAATGAAATTAATGCTTGATATAAAATTCATGCTTTTAATTTGAATAAAATAAGTTGTGTCGTACAAACTTGGCAATTTAGTTGCTTCTACGCTAAAATTAAAGGAGCTTTCAACGAAGTGGTAGGCCTCTAATTCTTGCTACATGATATTTTTAATTTTGACAGATATATATGACATTTTTAATACAAGTGATTTCGTTACATAACCTACTTATATGTATAATTAGTAAATAATTTTAATAATAAAAACTGCAAATGAAAATGATTTCTTGATATGTATGTGTTCTATAAATAATTATATATTACAATACATTTGTTAGCCTAGTCTGATCAAATGTTTACAGGTATTCTATGCCCATCACTAAGCTCCATCTTTTATTATTTACATGTTTAATGTATTCACGCACACAATAATACGTTCTTTATATATCTTAAAGTAGGTTTAGTTATAGCTATTGGGCTTCTGGGTTCGTAAATAAAAAATAAAAAAATTAATTTTTTTTCTATACAGTTAAAATATATATAATTAAACGGCTAAATTTTCAAATCTATTCTTCCGAATGATGAAATATAATTTTTATTGGTAACTTCTTCACAAATATGAATCCGATATACATGAATATATTTAGATTCGGAATTTTTTTTAAACCATTTCGGAAGTATTTCTGATCTCTAGTTGCTCAAAAAGAAATGGTTACATGAGCTATTTGGCAACCACTTATGACAAGTTCATATGGCTTTAAGTCAATGTTGTTGTGTTTGGGTATTTGCTTTTCTGTTGGGCTTAGAGTCATTTGAAGCCCATAAGAAAAAAGCTCGGAGGTACTTCTGACTTTTGGCTTTTGACTTATTTAGGTTTTTTTTAAACTTCCAGAACTTTTATAAAATTTAAATAACATGAATTTAAATTATTTTTTTTGAGTCAAATTTGACTTTAAGTCAAAATTATTAAACTCTCATTTAACTTTAAGTAAACTTACCCAAACACATTAATTCAACTTAAAGTAAAAAATTTTACTTTCCATTAAATTAAAAATAATTTATTTTAAGCAATCCCAAACACCCTCTCAACTCAAGATATGTTTTATGCTCAACGGGCTAGTAATTAAGAATATTCAATTCGATATATGTTAATTAAAAGAAGTTCTTTTAGGTGTTTTTCTTGCTTTTAAAGAAAAGAATTTTGTGAAAGAGACTGTTGCTATTAATTTTATTTAGGTGCGCTAAACAATTTTCCATGCTTGTAATTTCAGTGTTAAAGGTTTTAAACGGGAAAATCTTGAGTTTTGAATTGTCTTGGCTAATAGATGTCGGAATAAATTACATAATAGTGATCATATTTTATATTAAATTTTAAAATGTGGTTAAATTTTGAAGTTCATAAATTAATGATCGATTTTTTTTTTTTAAAAAAGAATGGCCGGCTTTCCTTAATTTTTTTCTAAAAGAATTTCCAAACTTGAAAATTTAACCACATTTTCCGGATTTTATTTTCATTTTTTAAAAGAAGGGTTCCTTTCACAGGATTTGCAAACTTGAAAATTTAACCACATTTTCCGGATTTTATTTTCATTTTTTAAAAGAAGGGTTCCATTTCACAGGATTTGCAAACTTGAAAATTTAACCACATTTCAAAAAATTCATATTAAATACGATCATCACTGGGTAATTTTGTGATTGTGTTAACTACGTAGGTCACTTTATTTTTATGCATGGCATATGGTTAATTCAGGTATTCAACCTACAAGGAGAACTTACATACTTACAAGCCCATCTCGCAACACTAGAGGTTCCAACTCCACCACCACCTCCGCCACCACAGCAGCATCTAGGTGGACTTCCTTTATCCATCTCCGATCTCCCTGCCGCGTCATGCATGCCAGCAAGTTATGACTTATCCTCACTCTTTGATCCAATGATGCAACCATCATGGACCATGCAGCAACCTCCAAGGCCAGTACTTGATCCTCGTCAATTCGGTAGCGGTGGCATTAGAGATCCGGTGGATATGTTGCCTGTCGTGAGTGGTGGTGGTGATCTTCAAGATCTGGCTCCAGAACTTTTCCAAAGGCAGGACTCTCCACAGCATCCAGGCGTAAAATACGAGAGGGTTGACCCGCATTCTAGATAAACTGGCCCGATTAACTACTACTTGACCCGGATCTGAGATGGTTGGTTTTATTCTAGGATATTAATTAAGAGGTTTCAACTTTTTAAAATGAGCTGCTAATTATTAATTTTAATGACATGTTTTAAGTTTTTTTATTTTTGTAATTCCTTTTTTCGGTTGCAATGTTATGATCCTAGTGCTAATGAAATTTATATTCACATGTTGGTATTTAGATATCTTGAAGTGTGTATCTCTAGCCATTTTTTTTTATGATCCTCATCCCACGTTTGTTGTCAATGTTTCTCAAGCTTCCTTCTGTGGAAAAATGCCATTTCTCTCTAAATTAATCAGAAACACCAGAACCTTGTTAAGCTTGTTCTCTTTCTGATTAGCAGTTAACATTAAAGCCACAGATTTATCTATCGGATTAAGACCTGCCTTTCTCATGTTTTCACATTCAATACATGCCTCACGACTTTGAATTGTAAATACATGAGCATTTATAAGGAGAAACACACAGTTTAACATCAGGATCGAATTGAATGATTTCGGCTAATTGAGTTGCATCCAATATTCTTAAAGCTCCTGCGCAATCACCACTCACAGAGTAGACCCTAAGCAATAAAGAAAAAATGAGAGAAACATGACACATGTTAAGAATCTTAAGATCTCCATTTTTTCCTAGACACTACTTCCACCTAATCTTTTTCATATTCACTAGCTCTTACATATAAAACAAGTTACAGCTTAGCACTTTTAATATGACCAAATGTAGCTACAAAGTTAGAAGCATAGGTAATTAAGAAAGATTGGAGCAAACCCGAGTTCCCTGTAAAACAAGTGAAGCAAATCAAAGATGGCCTTCGATCAAGAGAAAAGCGAACAAGCTAACTTTATTTTTTTTAGATTGGACACTCCAGAAAGAAGAGATTTTAGAAACAATTAACATTACTGGATAGTGAACGTTTCTCTTGAAGACATAATCTGGATTGGAATGAAATCAGATTATGGTTTTTTTTCTTCGATTTTTTATTCCAATCTTAAAAAAAATTGTATTCGAAGGCACGTATCCAGAACGTAGTCAAAATCCGATTCTAAAGCTGTGTTCTTGAATTGCCGAAAGCAAAGAAGAAAGTAGGGGGGAAAAAAATTCTCTACAAATCTTTTCAAATATGGAAATAATTTTTTTTAAGAATAAACAACTAATTTCTTCCTAAATGTTCATATGTCCTTACCTTTTCTTTTAGAAATATCAATCAAAAAATATTTTTTTAAAAAAAATCTTTGGAAAAAACAGTCTACTGCAGGGTAGGCAAGAGAATTAAAATTGGCAGCACCTCTGTATATAGCCCAGGGATTAGGGTTCGGTGTTCTATTTTAATCTCTGAGAGTCTCTTTTATCTGCTAGCCGACGATGAATCACCTGCAACGCACAAATCGAGGTTAGTTTATTATCTTTCGATCAGTTGACTACATCCTGGAATTTTGATAAAGATTTTTTGATCACCGACCTGAATTTATAATTCGTTTAAACGTTTACATATTTGAACGATTTTTGATCACTAACCAAAATTTATATTTCACGGAAGGGGAGAAGGGTCCTATGGCACATGACAAATTGTTTTCGGCTACTTCCTCCTCCTCTTTCACTGATTTTATTAGCGCGATGGAACAATGCAAGCTATCAGTCCCCTGTACCTTCGACTTCTCAAAGGCCTCCTCTTTCACTCCACCACCTGATTTTAATAGCGCGATGGAACAATTCACGCTATCATTCCCCTGTACCTTCGACTTCTCAAAGGTGGCAACACCAGCACCAGCACCAGCATGTGAGGACAAATTGTTTTCGGCTACTCCCTCCTCCTCCTATAAACCTACACCACCTGATTTTATTAGTGCGATGAAACGATTCACACCATCATCATCCCCCAGTACCTTCTCATTCTCACCACCAAATTCACAGGAGGGTCCTTTGGCCATTTTTGCAACACCAGCACATTACGACAATAAATTTACATTTTCAGCTACTTCTAGTCATGTTTATCGAATGAAAATCAAAGATCGAATGAAAATCAAAGATTATCGATGCATTTATGATGATTCAAATTCTTTCTGCCAAAAACCGGAATTCGTTGTTCCTCCCCATATTAAGGAATCTTGTGATTTGGCCCTCGAAAAATATAACAATGAAAAGGTACGTGTGTGTGTGTTTTTTCTTCGTCTTATATAGCAAATCATCTTATGTATATACCATTAACTGGTTTTGGTTTTAACTTTTCTTTATGTGTACAGGATACCAATTATAGATATGTGCACCCATTATTCGCTCAAGAGGAAACTAATAAAGCTCAAGTTACAACTCACTACTTTGTTTTCAAAGCATCTGCTTCTGATTCTGACCCCTATATTACTATTCTTTGAAGCAATCTTCGTAAGTGTATTCCGATATTCTGATGGCAACAAGCCTTCTGTCAAAGATCTTCAACAAGTTTCCCTAGTGCCTTTTTTGTAGCAGTTTGATGAAGGTCTCGTGAATGCGGCTTCAATTGTATTGAAGTTCTGATGTTTCAGGATGAAGGCTACATATTACCTCTTGTTTTAGGATGAAGACCTATAATATATATACAAAATCTATAACAGTATAATTCAAGAGATCAGAAAAGGTTTTTTATTTGTAGTAAAGATAAAAATTGTATGTTCTTGGATCAATTTTTGAGCAGATTATGTAGGAGCTATAATGGCTTTAAGTTGGAATGTATCCCAATTCTGTACAATTCTTACGGTCTTGGCTCCTCTTCCATACTCTGGTAAGTTCTATCAAAGTTCCAATTCTTATTAGATTTTTCTTTGATTTCAAAGATTAAATTTGGGTTTATGAATTCATAGCTTAGCTTTTACGTACTTAATTTGCGGTTATTTATTTATATATTTATCTCTGTATGATTCTACTTGAATATTTATTTTCGACTTCCCCCACTGGCATAATAAGCTTATTTGTAGCGCTATGACTACGGCTCTAAGAATGTACTATTTAAGAGCTATTCGATATTTTTTGACACTTGTACTCGGTAAATTAAGTTGATCAATAAGCTTGTTTGAAATACATCACACAGTTGAGTGCAGGGTTTGCTCATTGTCTGGGATATCAACTCTAATAAATCTCAGCTAGAGGTTATATCAAACAAAAGAAATAGTTGGATTTAGAATAATTAAGGATGAATGAATAAAGAAGACTATGATACCAAACGCTGCACTGCAATTTATAGTAATATGTTGTAATCTGCAGATCGTTCGAAAATGTCTCCATAGTATTCTAGCAAACGTATGCAGTAGAGAGGAGTACATAGACTTGGCTGGCAGGGTCAGGGCCTTTCTTGACTCTAGAGTTGCCTGCATATTCATTAAGATTAACTTCTTTCTGTTGCATGTCATGACGATCACTCATAGATCCACTGGATGTGGTATTTGTTTGTTGCACAATTATGAGCTTATATGGTCAATATTACTGTTTGTTTACATGGCAATAGGCTTTGACAAACCCCTGTTCAGAGATATGCCAAGTGTGGAAGCTAATAAAATTATTTTAAATTTCATACAATTCTACACATTTACTGAGATCACCCTGTGACCTTGTCGTTGCTACCACATTTAACAATGTTCTTTAGTGATGAAGAGATATCTGGATCAACAAGAAGTGTTCTGACCACTTCCTTCCAGTTGGTCAATTTTATGATACTAATCTTCAGAGCATCTGATTTTGATTTGAGGACTTTCAAAGCAAAGTTTAGAAGTGGATTCCGATTTCATCACGGCGTTATGTCTTTGTGAAAGAGGTTGAGCAAGTGTCCCAAGGGCTTAGTAGTTTGTTTGGTCATCGCAAGTACTAGGTACTAACCTCTGATGACTGGTCTATCATGTCATCATCTTAAAGCTCTGCTGCTTTTCCTTTCCTTTTTAGTTTCACCCATATTTCAGCTTCCCCTGCATCGTTTGTCATTGTAGGACTTCTGGTTGAAATGTAATATGCATGCTATGTTCTCTACTACTACATCAGTAATCTGGGATTGTTTGATATGCTTCAGTGGTTTGTTTGATATGCTTCAGTGGTAGTGCAATAAACCTTAAATAATGCCTTCAATTGTACTTGATACTATGATATTATCTGATATATGCTTGAATAGCTACAAGAAACCTTAAATTACGTCCGCAATTGTGCTTGGTACTACGATATTTTCAGAATAATGATGCTATGCTCTTCGTCTAGTTACTTTACATGCTTGCTTAAAATTGTTACATCAACATACTTCTTAGTCATTACCATTGACTTACCTACTTTCGTTTGCGATGAGTGTTATCAAGGCAGCTGACATGTGATGATTGCATCTCTCCAGAAATCCTTAAAATTAAACTATGACTATTTGTTTTTTCTATTTTTTTGATAAGTAAATTTTCTTTTGAAAATGAGGTTTATGTTGCTTCAGTTAGAAAGTTGGTAGTGGTTAATCAAGCTTGGTGTCCCAGATATGGAAACTGGAATCTTGCATACTAATGAACTAGAGATCATTCGTATAAGCACCATCTGCTGCTGGTGCTAATTGTATGCATTTTCTCAGTTAGTGGGGGTCTTTTAATGAACTAAAGAACATTTGTTCAAGCACCCTATATTTTGTATAGGATTCTAATGAAATATAGGGTCGGAAAGAGATCCTTATTTATCACCACTGGGGCAACATTTTGCACATTACCTTATTATATTTAGTTGTTTTATATGTCATACAGTTTTACACATTTATAGAGACCGGCCACTCCTGTGGTCTTATTGTTGCTACCACATATAATATGTTCTTTAGTGATGAAGAGAAAACTGGATCAACAAGCAGTGTTCTGAGTCTTCTGACCGCTTCCTTGCATTTGGTCCAATTCATGATGCAACTCACGAGTTAATCTTCAGAGCATCTGATTTCGATTTGAGGACTTTCAAAGCAAAGTTGAAGTGGAATCCAATTTCATCAGGGCATTATGTCTTTGTAAAAGGGCTTGAGCAAGTGTCCCGGGGGCTTAGTAGTTTGTTTGGGCATCGCAAGTACTAGGTACTAATCTCTGGTGACTGGTCTATCATGTCATCATTTTGAAGCTCTGTTGCTTTTCTTTCCTTTCTAATTTCACCCATACTTCAGCTTTCCCTGCATCGTTTGTGATTGTAGGACCTTTGGTTGAAATATTGTAATATGTATGCTATGTTCTTTACTACATTAGTAATCTGAGATTGTTTGATATGCTTCGGCGGTCGAGTTATAGTATAAGAAACCTTAAATACTATCTGCAATTGTACTTGAAACTATGATATTGCTACGAATGGAACAGCTGAGCCTAAATTATTATCATATCAAAGACGGAATAGAGCAGGAGGACAAGGAAGGAATAAATAATATCTAGTAAGGGCAAGGAAGGAATTTCACAATTATTGTAAAAGGGATATTATTATTCAGGAGGGTTGGGAATTAGGGTTATGACATTATTGATTGTATGAGTCTCTAAACATTAGGAGAGCTCCACGCCTCTCGAACTGCGTGGGTGTCTTATAATCGCTATCAAACAATTTGTCTTGCTGTTCTTGAGTAAAATCAGTGTTTTAATCCTTAGTTCGTAGCAAAGTGGTATTAGAGACGTACGATTCACCAACAAAGTATGGGGGCACCGCCATCAAACCAATATCGGATAGAGTTGTTGGAGAAAGGGTTGGGAGATCTCAGATCTACGATGGTGGAGCAAGTAGCAGCGGCGGTGCATGGGGCAACTCTAGATCTGCAACAAACCTTCATCAACAGACTTGCGACATCGTTAGATCAGTCTACGTTGAGGTTGGAAGAGAGGATAACAAAGGCGAAGGAGATGCAAGATGCGCTGTTAAATGAATTAAGGGCTGAGCAAGTTAAGTTTCAGGAGGAAGTGAGGTCGTCGTTGACGTCAATGAAAGGAGGGGAGTCGGTTCTGGTTAACTCGCCCCAATCTCAGTTGGGTCCACGATCGGGTCATGGAGGGTCCAATGGTGGAGTACTTGGGTCGGGTCATGGTGGAGTACTTGGGTCGGGTCGGACAGGAGAAAACGGGTCGGGTAGGGGTCCGGAAAACGGAAGTTTTAATTTCCCAGGGCACTCAGGTGGCACGAATTGGAGGTTTAAGAAGCTAGATTTGCCTATTTTCATAGGGGAGAACCCCGACGGATGGATATTACGAGCAGAACGTTACTTCAGCTTTTACAAACTCGCGGAGGAAGAACAGTTGGAAGCAGCAGTGGTCTCGTTAGACGGCGACGCCCTGCTGTGGTATCAATGGGAACATGGACGTCGCCCTATCCGCCGTTGGGAAGAATTAAAAGGGATGCTATTAAGACAGTTCAGGCCTTCCAATGCCGGGAGCCTCTATGAGCAGTGGCTACACCATCACCAAACCTCAACTGTGTTAGAATACCGAAGGCAATTCATAGAGCTGATGGCTCCCTTGTCTGGGGTTCCGGAGGAGATAGCCATGGGACAGTACATCAATGGCTTACAAGGGGATATTAAAGCAGAGCTTCGTTTGTTGGGCCCCCGCAGCCTTGACCATGCGATGGAATTGTCAATAAAGGTGGAAGAGAAGCTCAAAGGTGGGGGGCAACGAGGAAATCGGCCGCTGGGGTATCAATCAGGTATGTCCAGTTCGTCTTCCTTTAAGTCTCAGTCGATCTCTTCTAGTCCTTCTCTCCGTTCTACATCAGTGTATTCTTTTAGCTCGTCAAATCCTTCGGTTTCGGGGTCAAGGAGCAATACAGGTATTCCAGTGGTGAAACCCTTAGGGGAAATAAGAAGGTTGACCGAAGCCGAACTTAGAGAAAAAAGAGCTAAGAGAGAGTGCTTCAAATGTGAGGAGAAATGGTCAATGGGGCACAAGTGTAAAAAAAAGGAGTTAAGTGTAATATTGTTGCAAGATGAGGGGGAAAGTGCTGGTGAGGAAGGATTAGAGGATGGGATGTGGGCTACGGAGGAACAGGCGGAGGAGAGAAAAGGACCTGAGATTTCTCTCAACTCGGTAGTGGGAATTACTGATAAGTGGAGTTATATCCACTTGGAGCGTTCCAAATTGGCTTAAATTGATTGTCTTGGGCTCAAGTTTCTTGTAGTTTTGATGTGTTTTGCTTAGTTGTGCAGATTTACAAGAATGTTGATTAAGGTTGATGCTTCTATTGTTTTTGGAGAATAAATTAGTTAAAATTCGGATTTCTGAGACGGTTGCGCAATCTACACTGTTTTGGACATATCTGGAGTTCTAGAAGTCTGTTTTCAGCGATCTTACTGCCCACGCGAAGCCTGAGAGATTTTCTACAACTTGGGATAGGATTTCCACGAGCAAATTGCGCCGGGTAGGAGCAATCTGCGCGAAGAACAGACTGCTGGGCGCAAGTTGCCCCTGAAAAATTATAGTTTTTATTATTTTGGCCATATCTTGAGTTCTACAACTCCGTTTGAGGCCCGTAAGCAGTCCACGCGAAGATAACGAGATTCTCTATCATTCTAAAGTGGTCCAGAGGTCCAAATACGATTGGAACATTCCAGAATATCTGAAGAAAAGTCAGCTACGAATTTTCCCTAAAAACAGAATCAGTTTAGGAAACGTATTTTGCAGAAATTCTATTATAATTCTGTTTTGGTATTTTCTTGCTGGGCAAGACTTCTAGAGCCTATATAAACACATCCAACCCTTGTAATAATTATCATTAGGAGTAGAACCATTACATATCAATTACTTAGGTTTATTTGTATATTTTCATACTTTGTTTTTATCATGGTTTCATCAGATCCCATGATGACGAGAGGTTCAATTATGAGCTAATCGTTGTCATGGGATTCTAACGGATTTATTTATGGAGCTTTAGTATCTTGATTGCTTTACAGATCTGTGTGTGATGTATATCTGATATCCTCGTATGGTTGTGCTTTATGAATTTAGATGCGTAGCTAACATCTAATTTGTTAATCTCTTGTGAAACGAGAGTGGATCTTGAGATTTAGAACTTGCCATGCTAGCATAGGATAGGTTGATGTTTTAACATCATGATTTGTAGCGTAAATAGAGATATTACGTTGGCCTATGTGATCAATGTGGATAACTTGTTCTTCAACCGTTATGTTTTCAAATTCTATAGAGATATAGGGTCTAAGCATAATTGGTGTCTATTCATCTTCTATCTCTTTTGTGGATGTATGTTTAGTTTGGTATTCGTATACTGAGAAGTAGCGTATACTTGTTTCGTGTTATTCGATCAGATATCATAACCATTGCATATAGTGATTAAAGGCTTCAGATCTAAGCGAAGTATTTAATGAAGTTAGGATTCCATGGTTTTTCTTGCAGAAGTAATTAGATTTCAATTCTTTCTAGTTAGTTAATTTGTAGCTTTGTTAATTTGCTTTTTAGTTAATTTAGATAGTTAAAACCCATATTTGTTATTTGTCTTAGCAGTGCATAATAACCATACACTGTTGCATAGGTGCGTTTACTGAATTAAAACCATAACCAGATCCCTGTGGGAACGAATTTGGACTTAACCTTATATATTACTTGTGACCACGTACGCTTGTGTGATTTAGTGTAAACAAGTTTTTGGCGCCGCTGCCGGGGATCATCGGTGTTTTATTTTTGGTTTATGTGCTTGTCAATAGTGGTCGTTAGAGTTCACTGACTCGGATTGTTTCTTATATATAGTTGTTTAGTTTTATGTGTTGCAGGTAGCAATGGGAGAACCAGCAGCAACAGCAAAAGCATTGATGTATTATTCTCAACCAAAGATCAATGACATCCAATTTAGCATTGTCAAGCCTGCCATTGCAGCTAATACTTTCGAAATCAAGCCTAGCATAATCCAGATGGTGCAGAATTCGTTTCAGTTTGGGGGTGCTCCTACGGAGGATCCTGACATGCACATCCGGGACTTTATTGAGATCTGCGACACTTTCAAGATCAACGGGGTGTCGGAAGATGCTATCAAATTGAGACTTTTCCCATTCTCTTTGAGGGATAAAGCTAAGGGTTGGTTGCACTCTCTACCAGCAGGTTCTATTTTGACATGGGAGGTTCTTGCTAAGAAGTTTCTTACTAAATTTTTCCCCATGGCAAAGACCGCAGCAATCAGGAACGCTATTACTCAGTTTTCACAGCAGTCTGAAGAATCTTTGTGCGAGGCTTGGGAGCGATATAAGGAGATGCTAAGGAAGTGTCCACATCATGGGATGCCTGATTGGATGGTGATTAATTTTTTTTATAATGGCTTGGGTGCACAGTCAAGACCCATGCTAGATGAAGCATCAGGTGGAGCTCTATGGGCTAAGAGCTACGAGGAAGCTTATGAGTTGATTGAGATGATGGCTGCGAATGAATACCAGAATCCAACTCAGATATTATCACAAGGCAAGATAGCAGGAATTTTGGAAGTTAATACAGTCACAGCTCTAGTAGCTCAGCTAGAGGCACTTAATAAGAAATTGGATTCTATGTCAAAACATGGGGTGCCTCAAGTTGCTAGTGTTTGTGAGCTTTGTGAGGGTGCACATGAGACAAGTCAATGCGCCATATCTTCTGAAGCGACACAGTTTGTGAGCAACTTCTAGCAACCTTCGCAACCAGCTCTAGCAACCTATCATTCCAATTTCGGCTGGAGCAACAATCAAGATTTTCAGCAGCAACAATTTCATGGGGATGATGGTCAATCTTCGAATGAAAAATCTGAATTGGATGAATTGAGGTTGATGATTGAAAGTCAGGCGGAATCTCTCAAGACATTGGAGAATCAGTTTGGGCAAATTGCAAGTGCCTTTCTCAACGGACCGCAGGGAGTTCTTCCTAGTGACATAGAGGTGAATCCAGGAAAAGAAGATGGCATGGAGCAGGTTAAGGCCATAACACTCAGATCTGGAAAAGTCACGAACGATCAGAATTCAGCAATTGAGGATGAAGAAGGAATTCATGATCAGGATCCTATAGAAAAAGAACATGCTGTTTTGTCAAAACCTGTGGTGGATAGTGATGAGGAGGAAGAGTGTAAGTCGCTCGGCTTGGCTGATCTCTGGGATTCTAAGGTGCTGATTGATGAGGTTGTTTCATGGTCAAATCTTGAGGATAGTGCAATTGCGTCTTTTCTTGAGGAAGACAAATTCCAAGGTGAGGTGAGTGTTCACAAGCCATGCGAGGAATTTGATCATGTTAGGATGGTGGATGATTTGGAAAGGGCACTATTTGGGACAGACACTGTTGAGCTATGCAAATTTCAAGAATTGGTATGTGCGAACCAAGAGGCTGATGAACATGAGAAAGATGCAGGTCTTCTACTTGTCTCAGAGTTTACAGATGGAGGTAGCGCATTAGAGCCAATGGAGGAAGTTCCCTTTGAGGAACCAAAGGCTTCAGCAACTTACATTTACCCTCCTCCATTATATTCAAGCGAAGCCCGTGTGTTGTTCTACAAATTGACAGATTTTGGGTCAACAGATGAAGGCATTAGAATACGACATGGTTGTTACATGAATAGGCTAAGCGAGGAGAAGGAGCAAAAAGTGTGCCGCCGTGATGATGATGAAGTATTGCGAAGAGAGGACCAGGCGAACTATTATCATCCTTAGTGGAGGCTTGGAAGTAACGTCAAGCTATTGACGTTAAAGGAGCGCTTCGTGGGAGGCAACACATGCATTAGTGTAAAAAAAAAGTGTAGTGCAAAAAAAAAAAAAAAAATTGCACGAAAATTCCAGGCCGCAGCGCGAGTTTTCCAGGCCGCAGCGCCATGATGCTTCTGTCCAGGGACAGTTTTGTTGTACGTGTGATATTGTAAAAAAAAAAAAAAAAAATTCACCAAGGAGTCTCACGTGCCACAGCGCCCCGCGTGCGCCATATCCGGGCAACCATTCTGTCCAGGTTAGTTGTATTAATATATATAGAATATAGTCAGTTTATGTACGTGTGCGTGTTGTAACATATTATAAAAAAAAAATCATCTCCTAAATCAATTCTAACCCCTTTTCTTATATTTTCTCCACCTAAGATCCTATTTCTAGTCTTATATTAATTCCAAATTATTCTCAATCCATCTCCTATTTCATATTTTATTTATTTTATTTATTCTTATTTTTATTTTTATTTTTTATTTTTATTATTATTATTCTTATTTTTTTCCCCAAATATATATACCCACCTATACATACAAATCCCATTCCTCTTAATTTATTTAAATCTCTAAAAATTCCATTCTAAAGAGGAATTAATTGCAAGTTCACCTCTTTGATTCGTATTGGGTAAATCTTTTTCTCTAATTTTATTTTTATTACGAATTTGTGTTCTTGTAAATTGGGATTTTGTATTATTCTTGGAATTTGGGCTATTTGTGGTGTGATATTGCTTGGTAATTATTGGTGGAGCTTCTTGTGAGTTGGGGATTGATTCTTTTGGCTCCTAAGCGTGGGAGAGGTGGTGCTAGTGTTCTGAAATTTTCGTCTCCCGCATGATTCATTCGAGGATGAGGACTTGCAGGTTTGTTTTCTGCTATCCCTTGTATTTACTTCCATTCAATGCGGACATTGAATATTTTAAGTTTGGGGGTTGTTTGAGGGATTAGTATTAGTTGTTGTATTATTTGTTCATGTAGGATTTCATGTTTTGCATATTAGTAGTAGTAAATTATGCATTTATGTTCGGGTTATCTACGTTTGTTTCATATAGGACATTCTGTTTTTATGTTCGTATTTCATGTGAGTTCATAATAGTTTGCATTTGCACCCATGCTTGATATGAATTTTGTGTTGTTGATGCTTTTGATTGAGAAGTGATATGCTTTGTTCTTGTGCACACACATACACTAGTAAGTTGAAGCTAGTAGACTTATTGAATGTTGTAAGATATTAGAAGGACATGAATATGTGCAAGATGATTTAGTTCGCATGCTTTGATTACAAGTCGGTGCGTTAGAGAGATTTTTGCTTGGGATTGAGTATGTTTTTCCACCAAGTGAGTTTTTTAGCCTTATTGCATATTTTTGCAATTTATTCGTTTGCTTGAGTGTCCACAGATTGTTTGCATTGCTAGCAGTTGTTTGAGGTCTTTCTTGAAACGCATGACATTATTTGACGATTAAAATGATAAAGGCAATGAATAACCGCATATTTTCCCATATTACCACACCATATTTACATGATCAATTAGTTAACCCGTTGAGCTTAATCCTATTGTTTCGGTGACATACCACATTACTTGCCTAGACCTTTTCTTGTATTGGCCTTCCATTAATTTGAACCCACATTGTCAAAGGCTAGTAGAGTGCTTAAGGGGGTAATAAGGTGTGCAAGGAGGGGTTTATTGTTGGTCTTACTTTTGGGGGAAATATTGAAAATTGGGTTTGGTTGTTTACTTGATAGTCGGCATATGTAATAAATTTATGGGATCATTGTTATTGTTTATATTATTGTTTTATTTAGCTCTCGAAAAAAAATATGAAAAAAGAAAAAAAATATGAGGAAAAAAAAGGGAAAAAAAAGAAAAAAAAAGAAAAAAAATATTATGAGAGCATGTTTGTGTTTGTTGTGATCTTATTTCAGTCGACTAGTCGAGTGTTTGTTTTGAGTAAAAATTATGTGGGGAGGGAAATAGGTGGTTGTGTATGAGTATTATAGTTCCTACTAGCTTTTGACACTTCACCTATTTTGGCTTATTTGACATACCTTGTCCCTAGCCCCGTTACAACCCAAAATAAAGACCTTTTGATTATCGTCATTGATGTATGTTGTGTTAAGAGTTAGATTGATACCAAATGTCAAGCGTGTTTATGATTTTGTTGGAATTGAGTGATACACTTACCCTTCTTCTTGAGTGAATATTCTTTTGTGAGTGGATTGTGAGTGTTTGCCTGTTTTTGCGTATGAGATCCCGAGTGTTGTCTCAAAGATGTACTCTTGTAGGCTTAGCATGTTTACTAACTTATTCTTACATTTGACATGGGCTTGTGAGAACTTATGCATGTTCATTGAGTAGACTATGTGAATACTTGCACTTTCGACACCAAGACATTGCGTATTTACTTTGATTCTTAAGTTGATATGGCATAAGAGGATTTGAAGGTATGGTAGGATATTAGTACTAGATTAGTTGCATTTTCATATTAGTTGCATTCATGCATTGCATTGCATTGGATTTTGTGGGTACATTCTCTATAGGCCCTCACGAGACCTTACTCGTCCACTAGGGCTGCCTAGGGGTTTAAAGGGCTTGTTGCATATGCCAAATGCAACCGTGATCACCTACGGAAGTGGTACTAGTTAGTTAGTTAGTTGTAATTGTTTATGCTTGAGGACAAGCATCGGTTTAAGTTTGGGGTTGTGATAAGTGGAGTTATATCCACTTGGAGCGTTCCAAATTGGATTAAATTGATTGTCTTGGGCTCAAGTTTCTTGTAGTTTTGATCTGTTTTGCTTAGTTGTGCAGATTTACAAGAATGTTGATTAAGGTTGATGCTTCTATCGTTTTTGGAGAATAAATTAGTTAAAATTCGGATTTCTGAGACGGTTGCGCAGTCTACACTGTTTTGGACATATCTGGAGTTCTAGAAGTCTGTTTTCAGCGATCTTACTGCCCACGCGAAGCCTGAGAGATTTTCTACAACTTGGGATAGGATTTCCACGAGCAAATTGCGCCGGGTAGGAGCAATCTGCGCGAAGAACAGACTGCTGGGCGCAAGTTGCCCCTGAAAAATTACAGTTTTTATTATTTTGGCCATATCTTGAGTTCTACAACTCCGTTTGAGGCCCGTAAGCAGTCCACGCGAAGATAACGAGATTCTCTATCATTCTAAAGTGGTCCAGAGGTCCAAATACGATTGGAACATTCCAGAATATCTGAAGAAAAGTCAGCTACGAATTTTCCCTAAAAACAGAATCAGTTTAGGAAACGTATTTTGCAGAAATTCTATTATAATTCTGTTTTGGTATTTTCTTGCTGGGCAAGACTTCTAGAGCCTATATAAATACATCCAACCCTTGTAATAATTATCATTAGGAGTAGAACCATTACATATCAATTACTTAGGTTTATTTGTATATTTTCATACTTTGTTTTTATCATGGTTTCATCAGATCCCATGATGACGAGAGGTTCAATTATGAGCTAATCGTTGTCATGGGATTCTAACGGATTTATTTATGGAGCTTTAGTATCTTGATTGCTTTACAGATCTGTGTGTGATGTATATCTGATATCCTCGTATGGTTGTGCTTTATGAATTTAGATGCGTAGCTAACATCTAATTTGTTAATCTCTTGTGAAACGAGAGTGGATCTTGAGATTTAGAACTTGCCATGCTAGCATAGGATAGGTTGATGTTTTAACATCATGATTTGTAGCGTAAATAGAGATATTACGTTGGCCTATGTGATCAATGTGGATAACTTGTTCTTCAACCGTTATGTTTTCAAATTCTATAGAGATATAGGGTCTAAGCATAATTGGTGTCTATTCATCTTCTATCTCTTTTGTGGATGTATGTTTAGTTTGGTATTCGTATACTGAGAAGTAGCGTATACTTGTTTCGTGTTATTCGATCAGATATCATAACCATTGCATATAGTGATTAAAGGCGTCAGATCTAAGCGAAGTATTTAATGAAGTTAGGATTCCATGGTTTTTCTTGCAGAAGTAATTAGATTTCAATTCTTTCTAGTTAGTTAATTTGTAGCTTTGTTAATTTGCTTTTTAGTTAATTTAGATAGTTAAAACCCATATTTGTTATTTGTCTTAGCAGTGCATAATAACCATACACTGTTGCATAGGTGCGTTTACTGAATTAAAACCATAACCAGATCCCTGTGGGAACGAATTTGGACTTAACCTTATATATTACTTGTGACCACGTACGCTTGCGTGATTTAGTGTAAACAAGTTCACTAAATCACGCAAGCGTACGTGGTCACAAGTAATATATAAGGTTAAGTCCAAATTCGTTCTCACAGGGATCTGGTTATGGTTTTAATTCAGTAAACGCACCTATGCAACAGTGTATGGTTATTATGCACTGCTAAGACAAATAACAAATATGGGTTTTAACTATCTAAATTAACTAAAAAGCAAATTAACAAAGCTACAAATTAACTAACTAGAAAGAATTGAAATCTAATTACTTCTGCAAGAAAAACCATGGAATCCTATCTTCATTAAATACTTCGCTTAGATCTGACGCCTTTAATCACTATATGCAATGGTTATGATATCTGATCGAATAACACGAAACAAGTATACGCTACTTCTCAGTATACGAATACCAAACTAAACATACATCCACAAAAGAGATAGAAGATGAATAGACACCAATTATGCTTAGACCCTATATCTCTATAGAATTTGAAAACATAACGGTTGAAGAACAAGTTATCCACATTGATCACATAGGCCAACGTAATATCTCTATTTACGCTACAAATCATGATGTTAAAACATCAACCTATCCTATGCTAGCATGGCAAGTTCTAAATCTCAAGATCCACTCTCGTTTCACAAGAGATTAACAAATTAGATGTTAGCTACGCATCTAAATTCATAAAGCACAACCATACGAGGATATCAGATATACATCACACACAGATCTGTAAAGCAATCAAGATACTAAAGCTCCATAAATAAATCCGTTAGAATCCCATGACAACGATTAGCTCATAATTGAACCTCTCGTCATCATGGGATCTGATGAAACCATGATAAAAACAAAGTATGAAAATATACAAATAAACCTAAGTAATTGATATGTAATGGTTCTACTCCTAATGATAATTATTACAAGGGTTGGATGTGTTTATATAGGCTCTAGAAGTCTTGCCCAGCAAGAAAATACCAAAACAGAATTATAATAGAATTTCTGCAAAATACGTTTCCTAAACTGATTCTGTTTTTAGGGAAAATTCGTAGCTGACTTTTCTTCAGATATTCTGGAATGTTCCAATCATATTTGGACCTCTGGACCACTTTAGAATGATAGAGAATCTCGTTATCTTCGCGTGGACTGCTTACGGGCCTCAAACGGAGTTGTAGAACTCAAGATATGGCCAAAATAATAAAAACTGTAATTTTTCAGGGGCAACTTGCGCCAAGCAGTCTGTTCTTCGCGCAGATTGCTCCTACCCGACGCAATTTGCTCGTGGAAATCCTATCCCAAGTTGTAGAAAATCTCTCAGGCTTCGCGTGGGCAGTAAGATCGCTGAAAACAGACTTCTAGAACTCCAGATATGTCCAAAACAGTGTAGACTGCGCAACCGTCTCAGAAATCCGAATTTTAACTAATTTATTCTCCAAAAACGATAGAAGCATCAACCTTAATCAACATTCTTGTAAATCTGCACAACTAAGCAAAACACATCAAAACTACAAGAAACTTGAGCCCAAGACAATCAATTTAAGCCAATTTGGAACGCTCCAAGTGGATATAACTCCACTTATCACACCCCCAAACTTAAACCGATGCTTGTCCTCAAGCATAAACAATTACAACTAACTAACTAACTAGTACCACTTCTGTAGGTGATCACGGTTGCATTTGGCATATGCAACAAGCCCTTTAAACCCCTAGGCAGCCCTAGTGGACGAGTAAGGTCTCGTGAGGGCCTATAGAGAATGTACCCACAAAATCCAATGCAATGCAATGCATGAATGCAACTAATATGAAAATGCAACTAATCTAGTACTAATATCCTACCATACCTTCAAATCCTCTTATGCCATATCAACTGAAGAATCAAAGTAAATACGCAATGTCTTGGTGTCGAAAGTGCAAGTATTCACATAGTCTACTCAATGAACATGCATAAGTTCTCACAAGCCCATGTCAAATGTAAGAATAAGTTAGTAAACATGCTAAGCCTACAAGAGTACATCTTTGAGACAACACTCGGGATCTCATACGCAAAAACAGGCAAACACTCACAATCCACTCACAAAAGAATATTCACTCAAGAAGAAGGGTAAGTGTATCACTCAATTCCAACAAAATCATAAACACGCTTGACATTTGGTATCAATCTAACTCTTAACACAACATACATCAATGACGATAATCAAAAGGTCTTTATTTTGGGTTGTAACGGGGCTAGGGACAAGGTATGTCAAATAAGCCAAAATAGGTGAAGTGTCAAAAGCTAGTAGGAACTATAATACTCATACACAACCACCTATTTCCCTCCCCACATAATTTTTACTCAAAACAAACACTCGACTAGTCGACTGAAATAAGATCACAACAAACACAAACATGCTCTCATAATATTTTTTTTCTTTTTTTTTCTTTTTTTTCCCTTTTTTTTCCTCATATTTTTTTTCTTTTTTCATATTTTTTTTCGAGAGCTAAATAAAACAATAATATAAACAATAACAATGATCCCATAAATTTATTACATATGCCGACTATCAAGTAAACAACCAAACCCAATTTTCAATATTTCTCCCAAAAGTAAGACCAACAATAAACCCCTCCTTGCACACCTTATTACCCCCTTAAGCACTCTACTAGCCTTTGACAATGTGGGTTCAAATTAATGGAAGGCCAATACAAGAAAAGGTCTAGGCAAGTAATGTGGTATGTCACCGAAACAATAGGATTAAGCTCAACGGGTTAACTAATTGATCATGTAAATATGGTGTGGTAATATGGGAAAATATGCGGTTATTCATTGCCTTTATCATTTTAATCGTCAAATAATGTCATGCGTTTCAAGAAAGACCTCAAACAACTGCTAGCAATGCAAACAATCTGTGGACACTCAAGCAAACGAATAAATTGCAAAAATATGCAATAAGGCTCAAAAACTCACTTGGTGGAAAAACATACTCAATCCCAAGCAAAAATCTCTCTAACGCACCGACTTGTAATCAAAGCATGCGAACTAAATCATCTTGCACATATTCATGTCCTTCTAATATCTTACAACATTCAATAAGTCTACTAGCTTCAACTTACTAGTGTATGTGTGTGCACAAGAATAAAGCATATCACTTCTCAATCAAAAGCATCAACAACACAAAATTCATATCAAGCATGGGTGCAAATGCAAACTATTATGAACTCACATGAAATACGAACATAAAAACAGAATGTCCTATGTGAAACAAACGTAGATAACACGAACATAAATGCATAATTTACTACTACTAATATGCAAAACATGAAATCCTACATGAACAAATAATACAACAACTACTACTAATCCCTCAAACAATTACAAGTCCCAAAACCATGAAGCTGACAGGAGAGGTGCTCGATCATAAGGTGGTAGTGATGATTGACCCTGGCGCCACGCATAATTTCGTGTCGCTAGCGTCAGTTAAGAAGTTGGGTATCCCAGTCCTGCCCTCGACGGATTTCGATGTTTCCCTGGGAACAGGGGAGGGGGTGGTGGGCAAAGGGCTATGCAAGTCAGTGGTACTGCATTTACCGGGGGTAACAATTGTGGAAGACTTCCTGCCGCTACAGCTGGGAAATTCAGATTTGATTTTGGGGGTGCAGTGGTTGGAGAAGTTAGGCACGGTGCCGACTAATTGGAAAACACAGACAATCAGATTTGTGATGGGGGGCGAAAGTGTTACGTTAAAAGGCGACCCGTCTCTGGGCCGTTCGTTAGTGTCACTGAAAACTATGATGCGTACCCTTCGCAAAGGGGGGAGGGATACAGGGTCGAGCTAAACCATGTAGCTGTGCAGCCTCAATCACCAGCCATACCTGCCAATAAACAGGTCCTAAAGTGCCTCCAGCCGATCCTAAAAAAATATAGTAAGGTCTTTGATATGCCCCCTGGACTGCCCCCGTCCCGGGACCAGGAGCACTCGATCTTACTCAAAGAAGGAGCAGATCCCGTGAATGTCCGCCCATATAGATATCCCCAATCCCAGAAAAATGAAATTGAGGCCCTAATTAAAGACATGTTACAAGCGGGTATCATTTGGGAATCGACAAGCCCTTTTTCAAGTCCGGTGTTGTTAGTTAAAAAGAAAGATGGCTCATGGCGGTTTTGCGTGGACTACCGGGCGCTTAACAAAGTCACGGTTCCTGATAAGTTTCCAATGCCCGTAATTGATGAATTTTTGGATGAGTTGGAGGGTGCAAAGTGGTTTTCGAAACTAGACTTAAAATCGGGCTATCATCAAATTCGGATCAAAGGATCAGATATACAAAAGACGGCATTTAGAACTCATGAGGGCCACTACGAGTTCCTTGTCATGCCCTTTGGATTAACAAACGCTCCGGCTACTTTCCAATCGGTCATGAACAAAATTTTTAAACCTTGGTTGCGGCGGTTTGTATTAGTTTTTTTTGACGACATATTGGTGTATAGTTCATCCTTAGAAGACCACTGTCAACACTTGTCCTTAGTACTGGAGCAGTTAGACCAGCAGCGCTTTTATGCAAATCACAAAAAATGTGAATTTGGGCAGAACCGCTTGGCTTACTTGGGGCATATTATATCGGGAGAAGGGGTGGCTGTGGACCCCGATAAGGTGGCTACAATGGCAGATTGGCCTATACCTCGGAATCTTAAGGAGTTAAAAGGTTTTTTGGGCTTGACGGGGTACTATCGAAAGTTCATAGCGGGATATGCTAGTGTAGCACAACCGTTGACTGACCAGACCCGAAAGGATCACTTCGGTTGGACTGAGGTGGCCACAAAGGCCTTCGTGCAATTAAAGGAGAGAATGCTTCGGGCCCCAATCTTAAAAATGCCGAATTTTCAATGCCGGTTTGTGGTAGAGACAGACGCGTCGGGGTTTGGAGTGGGGGCTGTTTTGTCTCAAGAAGGTCATCCCATTGCATATTTTAGCAAGGTATTGGGTGTGAGGGCTCGTTTAAAATCGATCTACGAAAAGGAACTCATGGCGATTGTATTAGCAGTTGTGAAATGGAGGCATTATTTGTTGGGTCGCAAATTTACTATCCGCACCGATCAACAAAGCCTTAAATATTTATTGGAGCAACGAGAGATTGGCGTGGAATATCAAAAATGGGTCAGCAAGTTAATGGGGTACGATTTTGACATTCAATACCGGACAGGGGTATCTAACAAGGCTGCAGATGCGCTCTCTCGCAAACCACCTGGGCAATTGGAATTAGGGGCGCTGTTATCGTCTGGGGGACCGAAATGGGCAGAGATTGAGTCGATTATCCAATCTGATCCGTTCATTAAACACCTGACTCAAGAAATATTGAAAGGGAACAGTGCCCCCAAAGGGTATCAAGTCGAACAGGGGATCTTAAAGTATAAAGGGCGTGTGGTGTTGCCAAGGGATTGTCAGCTGATTGCTTCACTGCTCCACGACTACCATGACTTACCTATTGGCGATCATTCGGGGGATTTAAAAACTTATCAACGCCTAGCCATGTCTTGGTTTTGGCCCGGAATGAGGAAACAGTTAGCCAATTATGTCGCAGCCTGCGCAACTTGTCAACAGTCCAAGACGTCCAATTTGAGCCCAGCAGGTCTTCTCCAACCCTTGGCAATCCCAGACAAAGTATGGGAGGACATCTCCATGGACTTTGTGGAGGGCCTCCCTAAATCAAAAGGGTCAGACTCAATACTAGTGGTTGTCGATCGCCTTACCAAATTTGCTCACTTCATCCCTCTTAGACACCCTTTCTCAGCTGTCACAGTGGCCGCGGTATTTATAAAAGAAATCGTAAGGTTGCATGGGTTTCCAGTCACGATTGTCTCGGATAGGGACAAGGTGTTCATGTCATTATTTTGGAAGGAGTTGTTCGCAGCACAGGGCACTAAACTCTGTTTCATCTCCGCATACCACCCCCAGTCGGATGGGCAAATGGAGGTGGTCAATAAGTGTGTGGAGAACTACTTAAGGTGTTTCGTGGCAGGCGAACCAAAAACTTGGCTGAATTGGCTACATTGGGCAGAATTCTGGTATAATACCAGCAGTCACTCCTCTACTGGGTGCTCACCCTTCAAGGCTCTGTACGGCCGGGACCCCCTACCATTAGTCAGATTCCAGCCTGGTGATACTGCTATCTCTTCTCTAGAGGACCAACTGGTTGAACGGGATGCTATGCTAGATGACCTCAAAGCACACCTGTTAAAAGCTCAGCAGCGGATGAAACGTCAAGAAGATCTCACCAGGAGGGACATAGAATTTCAAGTAGGGGAACGAGTTTATCTCAAGTTGCAACCTTACCGGCAAAGATCTGTTTCAAATACCCAGCATGGGAAACTGAGTGCTAAATTTTATGGACCGTACGAAATTGCACAACGAGTGGGGTCAGTGGCCTACAAATTAGAACTACCATCTACCTCAAGGATCCATCCGGTTTTCCATGTGTCTCAATTCAAGAAGGCCTTGGGCAATATCATCAGTTCTACAGACCTTCCTGCAGAGGTACAAGAAACAAATACTTGGGAGGGTACACCTGAGATCGTGCTAGGGATTCGAAATGCAGGAGGGGTAACCTCAGACCAGTCGGACGTTCTGATCCAATGGCACGGGAAGAGCAAGGAAGAAGCAACGTGGGAGCAGTTCGCCAATATTACCACACACTTCCCTGAGTTTAACCTTGAGGACAAGGTTAATATTCTGGCCCGGGATAATGCTACGAATGGAACAGCTGAGCCTAAATTATTATCATATCAAAGACGGAATAGAGCAGGAGGACAAGGAAGGAATAAATAATATCTAGTAAGGGCAAGGAAGGAATTTCACAATTATTGTAAAAGGGATATTATTATTCAGGAGGGTTGGGAATTAGGGTTATGACATTATTGATTGTATGAGTCTCTAAACATTAGGAGAGCTCCACGCCTCTCGAACTGCGTGGGTGTCTTATAATCGCTATCAAACAATTTGTCTTGTTGTTCTTGAGTAAAATCAGTGTTTTAATCCTTAGTTCGTAGCAGATATTATCCGATATATACTTGAATAGCCGCAAGAAACCTTGAATTCTTTCTGCAAACGTGCTTGACACTGATGTTTTCTGAAATGCACGACATAAACTATAGAAAACTTTAAAATAATGATTGCAACTGTACTTGATATACTATGCTCTACGTCTAGTTACTTTACATGCTTAAAATTGTTACATGAATATACTTTTTAGTCATTACCAATTACTTACCTACGTCTGTTTGCGATGAGTGTTACCAAGGCAGCTGACATGTGTGATGTTTGCATCTCTCCGGAAATCCTAATACTTAAAATATGACTATTCGTTTGTTTTTCTTTGATAAGTTAATTTTCTTTTGAAAATGAGGGATATGTTGCTTCAGTTAGAAAGTTGATATAGTGGTTATTGAAGCTTGGTGTCCCAGATTTTGAAGACTGAAATCTTGCATCTTAATGAACTAGAGAACATAAGTTTAAGCAGCATCTGCTGTTGGTGCTAATTCTATGCATTTTCTTGATTAGTATGGGTCTTTTAATGAAGTACAGAGTAGAGACCATTAGTTGAAGCACCACCCTATATTGTAAATTGTAAGATTCTAATGAAATATAGGGTCGGAAAGAGATCTTGATCGATTAATCACCATTGGGCAACTTCTTGCTTTCACGTAATTTTGTGGGAATCTCATCCTGATTTATCACCCCGGCTGTCTCTCTGGTTTCACATGATTATTTGAGAGTCTCATCCTTCTTATAGTTCTTCACTGCACCTAGAAAGGGTTTTACTCTTATCTGGTAGTACTCTATGTCTGCATCATTCTTTCTCCGGGTAGATTTAATCATTGGACTGTAGTTCTGTGGAAGGGAACAACGCAAATTCAAATTTTATTTAAATAAGTGAAATGCACATTATGTTTCGAGAAGATCCCACATGTTCAATTGAACTCCATGGATACAGAGACTTTGACTAGACAACTCCTATACATGCCAATTGTTGAAAGCAAATGAAATTAAATGAAATTAAAAGCAAATGAGCTTTGTTCTTGTTTGTGCTTAGAGTTGTTCTTTCCCAGGATTATCAGAACTAAGCTTTGGGCCAGAGGGCTTGAAATGATGAAGAGTCCACTTCTAGTTCTGGTCATCATTTGTCTTTGCTATTATGTTTAAATCATTTATGTTTCCTATCTGTGGCTGTCTTGATCCTTCTGGTGGAACTAAAAAGCTTGGGCACGGTTTTGACAGTGACGCATAAGAACGTAATCAAGATGCCTGTCTGTACGAAACATGCACGCTTGCTCTCCAACTTGTTGTAGAGTACTTGTGTTATAGAGACTAAAGCCTCATCATCTACAAGTGCTGAGCTGGACAACAATCCAAGTGGCAACCGCTGTCATCTAAGTTCGTTAGAAAGTTAGTTACAGGATTTAGATGATATAAAAGATGACATTCTGTATCAATGGGATTAACATACACTTTTCTATTATTCATTTTTCTGTTTTTGTATGTTCAAGAATGTAGACTCTGTATTCTCTCAAGATCATCATTTCCACCATTGTTGATCTGGTAATTAGCTTACTATTCTGTAAATTTGCTCAGTTCTGTCATGGTATCAGAGACGGTGTAACCAATCTCATTATTATAATTACATACAGATACATACATCATCTTCTTTACTCATGAATCGTACATATGCTTCCGCTCTAAACACTCCTGCTGGTTCTTCACCATTGGCGTCTTCTTCACCTCAAACAACAGCTATGGATACTACTTCTGTGATTAATATCAATCATCCCTACTATCTGAGTTCTTCAGATCATCCAGGACTTGCTCTTGTTACTGAACCTTTATCTGATCATAACTACTATCACTGGAGTCGATCTATTAAGATTGCTTTATCTGCTAAACTGAAGCTTGGCTTCATTGATGGATCTCAAGTTATGCCTTCTGTGGATTCTCCTCAATTGCATCTATGGCGTCGTAGTAATGATCTTGTAATCTCCTGGTTACTCAACTCCATTTCTACAGATATTCGTAAGAATGTAGTCTTCTTCTCCATTGCTAAACAGATTTGGGATGATCTTGCGATCAGGTACTCTCAAACAAATATGCCTCGACTCTTTCAGTTACGCAAAGATCTATCTTCTCTCAATCAAGGTACCAAGTCCATTACTACCTATTTCACTCTTTTTCGAGGTCTTATTGATGAATCGGATAATCTAGCACCTATACCTAAATGTTCATGTGTTAATTCCTCTTGCAAATGTAACAATTCTGAGAAACTTGAGCAGTATGAGCAACACACAAAGTTGAGTCAGTTCCTTATGGGACTCAATGAACAATTTACCGCCACTAGAGGCCAAATACTACTGATGCATCCTTTACCTGAACTAGCACATGCTTATTCTATGCTTCTTCAAGAAGAAAATCAACGAGATTTTGCAAATCAAACCACAACTACTGGTGTGAATTCTGATTCATTTGCTATGAATGTGCGTTTTGGTTCAAGTAACAATATCACTGGAAACAAGTCAAGACCTCTGGCTGCTGTGAAGAAAGTCTCAGATCCATCTGTTATTTGTGAACATTGCAAGCTTTCTGGTCACACTAAGGACAAGTGCTTGGTTCTTCACGGTTATCCTGACTGGCATCGTCTCTATGGTCAGCCTAAGCCTAAACTTCGTGCAAATAATACTAGACGAACCTCTGCAACTAATGTGCAACCTTTAACTGCTAATGCCTCAGTATCTCAGTCTACAACTTCTCCTACAGTTGATCTTTCTGATCAACAGTATCAAAAACTGTTGGATATGTTTCAGAATCGTCTTAAAACCACTCCAGAGACCTCTACTTCTGGCACTGCTCCTTGGATCCATGCTAATACAGTTTTTCAGATGGCAGGTTTGTCCTGTAATCCTCGTGTTCATACAACTACATTAACCAACACTGCTACCTGGATCATAGATTCAGGAGAAACTCATCAAATTACATCTCAATTTTCCTCACTTAAAAACACAAAATCTTTTCGTTCTGAACTTCATCTACCTAATGGACATAAGTGTCTCATTACACACATTGGCAATATTAAACTACCTAACAATATTTTTCTTACTCAAGTATACTATGTGCCTACTTTCTACTGCAATCTTATCTCAATCACTCAACTCTCTAAAGATAATAAATGTGATGTTTATTTCACTTCTACTGAGTGCTTTGTGCAGGACCATGCTATGAAATAGAAGAGGCAGATTGGTGAATTAAGAGAGGGCCTGTATCAGCTTTGTCACTTGCAGAATTCCACATCTTCTGTTACTCCTCAAATAAGTGTGTCTACTACTACAGTTTCACCTACTTTACACAAATGGCATTCTAGACTAGGACATCCATCTTCAATTGTACTCTCTCATATACCTTGTTTACAGAATTTGTCTACTCATGTACTTCCTGATTGTGAAATTTGTCATTTGGCCAAGCAAACAAAGTTATCTTTTCATAGCAGTACTTCTCATAGTTGTGCTTTGTTTGATCTTATACATTGTGATGTGTGGGGACCCTACAAGTATCCCACACATGGCAAATGTCATTACTTTCTGACTATTGTTGAGGATTTTTCTAAGTGCACATGGTTGTTTTTGTTTTCTCACAAAACTCAAGTTCCCACATTAATCAAAAACTACCTCACTTATGTTAAAAATCATTTTAATACCAATGTTAAAGTCTTAAGATCTGATAATGGTACAGAATTCTGCAATACTGATCTTAATACTTACTTATCTAGTCTTGGCATAATTCACCAAACTAGTTGTCCTCACACCCCTCAACAAAATGGTTTAGTTGAACGAAAACATCAACATCTGCTTAAGGTTGCTAGAGCTTTAAAATTTCAGTCTAACCTGTCTATACACTACTGGGGTGATTGTGTTTTAACTGCTGCTCATATTATCAATCTTTTGCCTACAAAAACTCTTAACTTCAAATCACCTTATGAGATTCTATTTAAAAAACCTCCATCTTATGATTACCTTCGACCTTTTGGTTGTCTGTGATATATTTATAACACTAGTATCACAACAAAATTCTCTCCTCGAGCTCACAAATGTGTATTCATTGGTTACCCTTTCAACCAAAAAGGATACAAGGTAATTAATCTTCATACAAAACAAATTATTATTAGCAGACATGTTCATTTTGTTGAACATATTTTCCCATTTCATACTTCTATTTCACCTGAATCTGAGCATCTCTTGTTTACTTCACCATTACCATCTATTGATGACACTACTGTTATCACACCTCCTCATACTTACTCTAATCCTGTTATACCATCTCCTGCAACCTTACCAACTTCTGAAATCTTACAATCTCCTGCTATCTCATCTCCTCCTACTATCCCATCTCATTCTACTATTTCCTCACCACATCATACCACATCTACAAATTCACCAATTCCACCAGTTCTTACTAAACCATCCAGAATTCGAAGGATTCCTTCTAAATACAAAGATTTTACAGGTCTTCCATCTCAACTTAATACCAATCCTGCAGCTTCTTCTATGAGCATGATTCCAGGTACTCTCTCTTATCCCTTACAACATCACATGACATATGATAATTTTTCACCCTCGTATCATAAATATCTTGTTGCTACAGCCAATGTCCCAATTCCATATACTTTTAAACAAGCTGCCTTAGATCATAATTGGTTACAAGCTATGAAACTTGAACTCAATGCACTGGAAAATAACTACACTTGGGAGATAGTTCCAAAACCACCTAACACACACATTGTAGACTGCAAATGGTTATTCAAAATTAAACACAATCTTGATGGCTCTATTGAACGTTATAAGGCTAGATTAGTTGCCAAAGGGTTCACTCAAAAATTTGGTCTAGACTATTTTGAGACGTTTGCTCCTGTAGCTAAAATGACTACTGTTCGAGTTCTAATTGCTATTGCTGCTTCACAAGACTGGTCCATTTCCCAACTTGATGTTACCAATGCCTTTCTTCATGGTGATATTCATGAAGAAATTTATATGAAGATTCCTCCTGGCTACTTTCAGTTGTCCTCATGCCAATCTCTACAGTCTATTACTTATCCATCTGCTTATATGTGTAAGCTTCGTAAGTCACTTTATGGTCTAAAATAGGCACCACGTTGTTGGTTCACTAAGTTTGCAACTGCTCTGACTGATTATGGCTTTCTTCAGTCACATTCAGATAATAGTCTGTTTACTTACAATATTGATGCCAAGTTTGTAGCTGTTATTGTCTACGTTGATGACATTTTGGTCACAGGCAATGATTTGAAATTAATTCAACTGATCAAGACTTATCTTAGTCAAAAATTCTTGATTAAGGACTTAGGGCCCTTAAAGTACTTCTTAGGGATTGAAGTTGCTAGGTCAACTGAGGGCATTTATATACATCAACAAAAATACACGTTGGATATTCTTCAAGACACAGGCTTGTTAGATGCTAAACCATCCAAAATTCCCATGGATCAAAATCATACACTTCAAGATAGTACTAGTTCATTGCTGTCTGTTTCTGATGCTTCTAGCTATCGAAGGTTAGTAGGTAGACTCATCTATCTCACAGTTACCAGGCCAGATTTATCATACTCTGTCCAAGTGTTGTCACAATTTTTAGCCACTCCTCGACAGGATCATCTAATAGCTACTCACAAAGTTGTGAGATATCTCAAAAATTCTCCAGGTCAAGGTTTGTTGATGCCCTCCAAGTCTGACTTTAAACTTACTGCTTTCTGTGATTCTGACTGGGCTGGTTGTAAAGAATCTCGACAATCTCTTACTAGCTATGGCATTCAATTTGGATCTGCCTTGATCTCATGGAAGTGTAAAAAACAGCACACAGTATCAAAATCATCAGCTGAGGTTGAGTATCGAAGCATGGCTGACACATGCTGTGAACTCTCTTGGCTTCTTGGTCTTTTTAAAACTTTTGGAATCCATTCTCTCACACCAATAACTCTATATTGTGATAGTAGGTCAGCTATTCATATTGCTTCTAATCCTGTCTTCCACGAACGTACAAAACATATTGATATTGGCTGTCACATTGTTCGTGAGAAACTTCAACTTGGCATGATCCAGTTAGCTCACATTGACACACAACTTCAGCCTGCTGACATGTTTACCAAATCTCTAGATTATGGTCATCTGTCATTCTTTTGTCGCAAGTTGGGTGTTCGAAATCTCTTTCACACATCCAACTTGAGGGAGGATGTTATAGAGACTAAAGCCTCATCATCTACAAGTGCTAAGCTGGACAACAATCCAAGTGGCAACAGCTGTCATCTAAGTTCGTTAGAAAGTTAGTTACAGGATTTAGATGATATAAAAGATGACATTCTGTATCAATGGGATTAACATACACTTTTCTATTATTCATTTTTCTGTTTTTGTATGTTCAAGAATGTAGACTCTGTATTCTCTCAAGATCATCGTTTTAGATCATCATTTCCACCATTGTTGATCTGGTAATTAGCTTACTGTTCTGTAAATTTGCTCAGTTCTGTCAACTTGTTTCTTAATTTTTTATGCACTGTCAATATACTTCTGCACAAGGTGTTGATGCTATTAGTTTTATCAAGCGTCCTCGCCACAGCCTTGCAGGTATTAGAATTTATTTTACGAGAGCTGGTGGCATGCTGGGAACCTATTTACTGATAATTAGTGGCTTCAAGATTTTCTGTTTACTATTATTGTAGATTTCTGGCAGCATGAAGTAGACTTAAATAGACGGAACGATTCAGGATTTGCTGAAAAGTGATACGCCTGGTGATGATTCCAAATTCGAGGGATATCGTTTTGAAAAATGCTATCCTGATGCTAAGCTACCAAAAGACTAATTAAGAGCATCTCCAAGGGAGATAGCTATAATTATTAATTAAAATCAGAAAAATATATGATTATGTTAAATTTGCTGAACGGGTAAGTTTGTATCCTCCAGCAGTGTTACCTATAAACGTTAGCTATATTTAAAAATTTGTTACTTTATTATTTTTGAAATCCTAACAACTATATTTTCAAATAGTAGTTATTTCTTCGGGATAAAACTCAAAAATAAATTTTTTTAAAAATTCAATCAAATAAACTTTTTACATTAATATATATGTTATTTAATTAATTTAAATATTTTATTATTTGAAAATATGTTATTTTGCTATTGTCAAATTCAATCAAATAAAGGTTTTATATATACAAGGATATATGTTATTTAATTTATTAAAGTAGTTTTATTTTATAATACAAATTGTACATGAGATGATCTGGAAACCAAAGTATTTTTGCTAACAGGTGCTTGAGGTCTTCTAAGAGCATCTCCAATGGGGTTGGTTAAAGTGATTGGCTAAAATGATAGAAAATATTGATTATGTAAAATTTACTGAACCTGTAAGGCGTTGTGCTTCAATGTATTGGCTATATTTTAAAAATAGTATGTTATTATTATTTTAAGTTATTATAAATAGAACATATCATTTGAATATGGTAAGAGATGATGTGGAATCTTTACAGGTCTCTAGAGGTTCGACAAATATAGCCAACATGACAAAAAATATAGACATTGGCTAAAAATATAGACAAGGGAAACGATCCATTGGAATTGATTTTTTTTTTACATAATCTCTATAATTTTTATTTATAGTATGTTTTAATTATTTTTAGCTAAGGCTTCAACATGGTTGGTGTTGATGAGTGGATTTTGTAACAACTTGTTGAGAGGTTTACGGGTAGTTGTATAGGCTAGCGATCAACTGTTCTGTGAAAAGGTTTGGGTTGTGTTTGTGGGGGTTGAGCTGTGCTCGAGGGTGTCTCCAATAATCTCAAGTGCCTTTAGAGAGAATTAGAGAACTTAATGCCTCCTCCCCTGAGGTGCCTACGTACCCCTGTATATATAGGGATCAAGCTCACGTAGTTCTAATATGATTCTGTCTATTACTGGAATAGCTGTATTCGGTCACCTAGTTCGTGTAGGACTCAGGTTCCTTTAGAGCCTTCCACGAACTAGTTGGCTAAGTAGAATAGAACTCGAGTTCGTACCCTACTATAATTCTCTCATTGATCAGAGATATTCTAGGATCATCTGCGCCCTAGAATTATACTCCAATATCAATTCGTTTATCTGTTCTAGATGGCTTCTAGAACTTTCTGTTGGCAACTCGTAGGAACCTGGTACTCAGGAACCTATATCTCAGGAGCCTGTTTCTCAGGAACCTCCTTATTTCGGGACATATCACTTAGGGACCTCCCTTTAGGCGTCAGTACCTGCACAAATAACAAACAGGTTAGTCTGGATAACTCTTCTCATGCTTTTATCATTTCTATGGCTGTTGCTATGCTAACTCGAACTCTTCTGCTGGGAGGAACCTGGCCTTCTAATACTCTGCTCAGCTTCCTGACCATTGGGAACCTCCTGATACTCATACTTCCTTAGTCATTTCTTCTATCTGATCTTCATAACTTGTACTGGATCAATCTTTTGGCTCGTATGGATCGAACTCCATAGCTTAATGGGCCTAAATCTAGCCCATGGAGATTTTGGGCACAACAAGTACCCCCCGGTTCCTTGAAATCATGTAATGTGAAAGGAACCTGTTCTAATTCTACGATCAAAGGTTCAATGCTAAACCATTCTGGCAACAATACCTTGCTTCACCATTTTATATCCAAGCCTACATGAGCTAACTCGGCGTAGGAAACAGGACATAGAATATTTTCAGCTTAATATAATCTTGAGTAAGCTTCCTTCATACCAAGGAACCTGTTATCTTGCTATTTTCTTCTTCAGATCGCAGCTCCCGAAATCTACTCTATGTTTGCATTCAACTTCCCAGGGAATCTAACTTGTTACTCAACTCCACGTCTCTTTAAATTTAATAATTTAAGAGGGGATAATGGTTGGTAAGCAAGAGATAATTCAAAATTCAAAATCAAACTTATCACTTACCGACGCTGCAGTTAATGCGTGAGTTCCCTAGGTTCACACGCCTCTCACGCGTGTACCTCTTCGTTTTACCGCCCCTGTAACGCTCTGCCACGTGTACGGAGCTGTTTTATTTACCTTGACTAGTTAATCGCCATCTCACCCCTCCCCAGGTCCATTTTTACCTTTACCAAATTCTTGCAAAAACCCTTGGAGAGAGAACAAGAGGAGTTCGATAGTCGCCCGCTTAATTCATCTTCTCCACCGCCGTTCAACTCAAATCAAGGTATGGTTTCGACTTATTTCTTTCTGTTCTCCCATGTCCTTGTCTCGTTTTTCAATTATCTGTTTCCTTGGGCTTTGCATGTCGTCGTTTGTCTTTGTATGTACGCGTCTGTATCTATTCTTCACACTCCATATTTCACACACACAAACATTCACAATCTCTGGTTTATCAGTACCTTAACCATCGATTCATGGTTGCATCGTAATGATTTTATCATAATCTTTAACTGTCTGTCTATTCATATGTGTGATTCATGCCTTCTTCAAGGTTTCCTGTAATATACCCTGTAAATAACTGCACTGTGTCTAAACACTTTAGAACCCTAATCTTTCTCCTAGGTTCCATAAAACCTGACCCTTCATCGTCTGTCTTTTTGCAGATGTCTTCTGAGTCTACCCATTCTGACGATCAATCATCAATTCAACCCTTAGTTGCTATGCCGATTGGTGAGAGAACTAGATCCAGGGTTGTGATACCTAATGTAAATGAACCTGAGGACATACTCATTAAACCCACAATATCTCCATTGTCTCAACCTCCTGTCCCTGCATTTGTTGACTTAGGAGATGATTGGCCCTCTGATGATGAGGAGGTGTCAAAACCTAAACTTAAACTTGAATCCCTCTTGGAACCTGATTTTCAGAGTGAGGTGACTGTTGAGAGAGAGTTGTACAAACAAGAAATTGTGCCTTTCTGTGAGAAAGTTGATTCGTCCATGACTTCAGCTAGGTTAGAGAAGTTGTGGGAAGAATGTGTTCGTCCAACCTGTCCAATCATTGTTCCAGAACCTGGTGAGAGAGCTCACAGGTTCGACTCTAAAGTTCCTGAACGTGGTATTCCTAATGCAGTGACCTCTACCGCCTTTTTTAGAGTGGGTGTCTACTTCCCCCTACATCCTTTCTTGCAAGAAGTTCTCGACTTTTATAGCTTAGCCCCTCTCCAACTGACTCCCAATTCCTATAGGCTAGCCATGAGCACATATATTCTGTACTCCAGTCTGTTCACCACTCCTTTATCTGCACCTGAGTTAGGCTATTTCTTCAGACTAAAAGATACTGGAAAGGGTTCTGGTTGTTTCTATTTGACTGCGTGGCCTGGTCACCAAGGCCAATGTATAAAAAGTATTAAGCAAAACTTTGACCAATGGCAAGAGCAGTTCCTGTACTGTTTTGATTGTCCATCCGTTCGATTTGAGTTCAATCGTCGTCCGTTGATCCCCAAACAAACTATTCTCTCTGGGGTTTGTTTACAAAGAGCTGAAGAGGCCTTAAAACATTCTTCCTCTATAAGAGATTGCATGATTTTGTTGACATCTGACAACCTCATTACCTTAGGTTTTATTCCTGCTTCCCCTGGTAATACTTTATTTTACTTGTCTTCACTACATTCTTGTAACTATGTCCGTTCATCTTATGCTCTTTACCTATCCTGATTTATTTTCTGACCCTGTATGTACAGGCATGGCTCCCAAGGTTCCCTCTTTCGTAAAAAGATCCAAGAACGTAGAGGAAGTTTTTAAGGTTGAGAATAAGGAGGTTCCGCTTGTTGCAACTCCTATAAGTCAAGTTCCTACCCCAGCATCTACTCAGAACCAGCCATCAAACTCCTCCAAATGCAAGCTTGCTCAAACTACTCTTGATCTTTCTGGAAGTTCTCAGACTCGGTCCATGAAAAAAGGTAAGGCTGTGAAGATTGAATCAACCGTGGCCCAGAATGCCTTTAAAGAATTAATCGATACTCATGTGCTCCCGGAAGCAATTGCTAGTTGGGCCAAGATGGATTCCATTGAAGCTATGCATGCCATGAGGTTTTCTGCTGCACAGAATGCATTCTTTGCCCTCAGGTATTGTGATGATTTTGCTGAGAAGACACAGTATGACCTCCGATTGCAAGGAGAAGTTTCAAAATTGAAAGAGGAGCTAACTGCTATGGAAGGGAAGGTGAACCTAGCTACCGCTGCTGTGAGGAAAGCCAAAGCTATTGAGACCTCTTTGAAGAATGACAAGGAGAAACTTCAAGCTCAAGTCAAGAATCTGTGTGATGAGAAACTGTCGATGCTGGAGAAGGTCAATGAGCTAGAAACTCAAGTTGATGCTTTAAACACTGCTGCTGCTACTGTCAGATCATCCATGCTCGTCCAGGAGAAAGCTAGATACGATGAAGGTTATAATGAAGGCATCCGAGACTACATGAAGTCTATGTGGGAGAAAATGCCTGAGCTAAACTGGTCTCTCTTGGGCGACGACGTGGTAAGCATGATCCATGACTTTGAAGATGAAGCTGCGATTCCACAGGACCCTGTACCTCCCATGGCTACGGTTGAGAGGTCTCCAGGTACTATCCTTGAGAGTGCAGAGGTTCCTGCTACCGAAGATTCTCAACCTGTCCTTCCAATTCCTCCAGCTGTTGAAGATCCAGACAAAACTCCTACTGCTTGAAACTTTATGATTTATTGAACTCTTAATAACTTTTGATGAGGTCGCGGGCCCCTCGTAGCGCCTCGCATAATGTAAACTTTAAATTTGGTTTCTTATGGCCTTCGTGCCTTACAACTTTTTATGCTGGTTTCCTGGGTCTTTGTACCCATAACTCTTTATGGTTTATGACAATTATCTGATTTTGCTACATATCTATGTCACATATTTGTACTTATATGCTTCCATCATTGCATCTTACCTTCATTCCCTCTAGCAATTACTTAGTGTCCATACTTGTGCATTCAAGCTTACGTGGGCTAGCCCTTTGTAAGAAACAGAATATACTCGTACTTTCACTTTATAATTTCTTGAAATAAAAGGCAATCAAATCGCAACAACTTACTTGTAAGCTTAAACACGTCTTTTCCTATGCTTCACTCAACATTTTCAGAGTCGCATTCTGAACTAAAACCCTTTCTGATAACCTTAGATCCTAAATGATTTGACCAGGTTCCTCGACCATTAAACCTGCAAAATAAACAAAAAACAAAAAACTAGTTAAGGTTAGTAAAATTTCTCTTGTTTAACTCGGGTCATCTCTTGGAAAGGTTGCCTGCTTGGCTCCCAATCCTAATCTCTAGGTCCCAACATGCCTCGAGGCATATTGGTTCCTTTTTGTGCCTCGAGGCGATTCTAGGAACCTGTGCGCCGTGCTGGGAATCTCAGACAGATTCCTCTTCTTCATGTGTCAGGCTAGACATCTTATGAAGGTAAATGCTAAGGATTTTATCCCTTCTTCCCATGTGCCAAAGGCGGTTCCACATGAGGGAGAGCTTATTAGGCTTCTCTTTAAGAAATAAGTGTGCCGGTCTAGGCTCCACACAGGTTCCTTTAGGTGCCTTTTGTCAGGACTTTAGTTCACGTGCTCAAGAAACTTGAGGCTTTTGGCGACAATATCATGCTCAGTCAACTGAGGCTTTTCAATCACATTTGCTCAGGAAGCTACCTGAGGCTTTTCTTGTGCCCAGGAAACTACCTAGGACTTTACTCAATGCCCAGGAAGCTACCTAGGACTTTTTCTTGATGCATGCTCGGGAAGCTACCCAAGGCTTAATTCATACTCAGGAAACTACCTGAGGCTTTGGTTCAAATCAGTCATTCTCAATTTGCATACTTTGTCGAATCATATTCATGCTTTCAATACTACAGGGACCTGTAAGTCAGGGTGGCCTGCAAATACAACACAATGCTACAGGAACCTGTTAGTCAAGGTAACCTATTTCAAAATACAAGTACTAAAACTAGCACTTAAAAAGTTTTCAAATTGGCATATGAAATGTCAAATCATAGCATGCACAATACTGTCTAAGTAGGAATACTACCCCCCAGTTCTTTTGGGTAATTATTATTACATAAAAGAACTATTAAGGAGCTATAGCTGCAAAGAATGCACTCACAATATTCAACGTAGAGCTATCTATCGCTCAATACTTTAAAAAGAAATCGTCTTGCAAGTAGGGAGGTTCGCATCAAGTACCCCCCGAGTACATGCATAATCAAATACTGAAATCAAAACGCTGGTCAGCTATAACTAATAAGCTGCCTTTATTCTTGGGCTGAAAGAGCCTTACTTTTCCTAAGAAAAAAATATAAAAGAATTACTGATAATACTTCTTGAGATGTTCTGCATTCCAAGCTCTCGGAATGAGGTTCCCATCCATATCCATCAAGTGATAGGTTCCTTCCCAAATGACTGACTTTATCTGGTAAGGTCCCTCCCAATTTGCTCCAAGAGCTCCATGCGCCAGAACCCTGGTATTTGGCATGACTTTTCTCAGAACTAGGTCTCCAACTTTAAAAGGTCTTGCCTTCACCTTTTTGTTGTAATACCTTCGAACTCTCTGTTGATATGCTGCTAACTTCACTTGCGAATCTGCTCTCAACTCTTCGACCATGTCCAAATACAGTCTATGATTGACCTCATTGTTCTCGGGGTCAAAATACTTTCTTCTTAAGGAACCTGTTCCAACTTCCACAGGTACCATAGCTTCACAACCATAAGCAAGAGTAAAGGGAGACTCACTAGTTGTAGTTCTAGGCGTGGTGTTATATGACCACAAGACTCCAGGAAGCTCCTCTGGCCAGCTTCCTTTCTTATCTTCAAGCCTTGTCTTCAAAGTGTGCTTGATAATCTTATTCACTGCTTCAGTCTGTCCATTACTCTGTGGATAGTACACTGCTGAAAATGCCTTCTGAATTCCAAACTGCTCACACAACCCTCTAAGCTCTCTACTATCAAACTGCTTCCCGTTGTCAGAAATCAGCTTCTGCGGAATGCCAAATCTGCATACAATGGCTCGAAACACGAACTCAGTCAATTTTGATGCTGTAATCTTAGCAAGTGCTTCCGCTTCTGCCCACTTTGTAAAGTAATCAACTGCAACCACTGCATATTTCATTCCTCCTTTTCCTTTCGGGAGTTCTCCAATGAGGTCTATCCCCCAAACAGCGAATGGCCAAGGACTAACAATCTGTTTGATAGGTGCTACAGGACGACTATCAAAATTTGCAAACTTCTAACAATTACTGCATGCCTGTACAAATTTGGTAGCATCTGCTTTGATGGTTGGCCAATAATATCCTTGTCGAAGGACCTTCATGACTAAAGAATTACCCCCCGAGTGATTTCCACATACTCCTTCATGAATATCTTCGAGGATATACTTGCATTGTTCTCCAGCTACACACTTGAGCAAAGGTTGATTGAATCCTCGTTTATACAGAACTCCATCATAGATTACATACTTGGCTGCATGATACCTCAGCTTCCTGGCATCATCTTGACTGGGAGGTAGCTCCCCTTTATCCAGGTAACGATGTATTGGGGTCATCCAGGAATCTTCAACTGGAAACTCGATGTCCATCACTTCTTCTTTGAAAACACTAGGTTGCTCCTGAATCTGAAGTGGAATTACCCCCAATAATGTGGATTCTCTCTGAGATCCTAGCTTGGTTAATGCATCTGCATTGGTATTTTTTCCTCGAGGTATTTGATCTAGCTTCACCTCTTTGAACTTCGCGATCAACTCCTGGGAGTACCTCAAATACAAGTCTGTTCGTGGACCTCTTGCCTGAAAACCACCACGAATCTGCCAAACTACTAACATCGAATCACTGAACACTCTAATATTCTCAACTTTCATTTCCAAGGCTAGCTTGAGACCTGCAATCAATGCCTCATACTCTGCGTCATTGTTTGTAGCTCAAAAAGCAAAATGAATCGAGCTATAGAGTTGGTGTCCCTCTGGACTAACTAGCTCTATGCCTGCACCTGCTCCACTACTGTTAGCAGCTCCATCTACATACAGTGTCCACTAGGGTGCACAATTGTCATTCTCTGTCTGTTCTTCCACCACCTCTTTTGGGCCCTCTTGGCCAGTAACCTCCACATGAGGTGGAAACTCGATTAAGAAATCTGCTAGAGCTTGAGCTTTGATTGCTGTCTTTGGCTTGTATTCTATGTCGAACTGTCCTAGCTCCACAGTCCACTTTAACATTCTCCCAGAAGTTTCTGGCCTATGCATCACTTGCTTAAGTGGATATGAGGTTCTCACCTCAATCTTGTGAGCTTGGAAGTAAGGTCGCAGCTTCCTGGAAGCTAGAATCAATGCGAAAACCAGCTTCTCCATTCCTATATACCTCGTTTCTGCATCAAGTAACCTTTTACTAACATAGTAAACTGGGCTTTGCTGTCCATTCTCTTCTCGAACCAGAACTGCACTAATGGAATACTCTGATACGGCCAAGTAAAGTATCAATGTTTCTCCATCCACAGGTTTGACTAACAGTGGGGGGCTCCCCAAATGCTCCTTTAACTTTCCAAACGCTATCTCACATTCTGCTGTCCACTCGAATTTACTTCCTTTCTTTATAGCTTTAAAGAACTCCTGACACTTATCAGTGGACTTCGAGATGAATCTTTTCAAGGCCGCAACTCTCCCTGTGAGGGACTGAACCTCTCTCACAGTCCTTGGTGACCTCATATCAATCAATGCTTTAATCTTGGCTGGGTTGGCTTCAATACCTCTATGATTCACCATAAAACCCAGAAACTTTCCTGATTCTACTCCGAACACACATTTTTGAGGGTTCAGCTTCATTCTGTACTTTCGCAAGATTCCGAACATTTCTTCTAAGTGCTTTACATGGTCAACAGCTTTCTTGGATTTGACTAGCATATCATCCACATATACTTCCATGGTATGGCCAATTTGGTCTTTAAACATCATATTCACTAACCGTTGGTATGTGGCTCCAGCATTAATCAATCCAAATGGCATGCATACATAGCAATAAAGACCTCTATCCGTAATAAAAGAAGTATGCTCTTGATCAGGTTCATACATAGGGATTTGATTGTAACCTGAATATGCATCCATGAAGCTGAGGAAGGCATGTCCAGCTGTTGCATCCACTAGCTGATCAATCCGTGGTAGCGGGAAACTGTCCTTCGGGCATGCTTTGTTGAGATCTGTGAAGTCTACACAGGTTCTCCATTTCCCATTAGGTTTCTTTACCAAAACAGGGTTTGCCAACCATACTGGGTAGAAAGATTCTTTAACCAATCCTGCATCCAATAACCTGTCGACCTCTTCTTTCAATGCTTGAGCTCTTTCTCCACTAATTGGTCTTCGCTTCTGTCTCACTCCTTTCTTCTCTGGATCAATATTCAACTTATGACACATGACCCTTGGATCTATCCCTTCCATATCTGCGTGACACCATGCAAACACATCCAGGTTCTTGCCCAAAAAGGTAATGAGAGATTCCTTTAAGGCTAGGTCGAGTTGAGCTCCAATCTTCAACACTTTTGTACCATCTTTGTCATTGATCTTCACATCCAAAGTTTCACCAGCTGGTCCAGCCTTGACCATGGTTTCTGGCATTCGAGGATCTAAGTCTACCTCCATCTCTGTGGTTAAATCCTCTTGAGGTTCCTGGACTGTAATCGATTCCTGAACCTCGTGCATGACATTCCTTCTTTTTGATGCTGGATGACTATCTTCATTGCTTCCATTATGTTTTAGTTTTCGGGATTTTTCTTCATTCAATCCTTCTGCCATACCCACATCACCAACCTTGTCCGTAGGGGGTACACTTTCTAACAACAGGTAAGGGGTATCTGGTCCCCGAAAAACTGGAATCTCAACATGAGGTTCCTCTTCTATGATCTCTTCAATTCTTATAGCTCTACAGGATGCTGGCACAAAACCTTCCAAGGGCGTACTACGCAGATCGAGCGTTATTTTATCTGGGTTCTTTCCTGGAAAATCATCAGGAACCTCGTCCATGGGTTCAGGCAATTTAGCAGCCTTAGCAGCATGTTGCAAAGCTTTGGTGTAGCACTCTCTAGACTCATACTGGCATCCTCGAACTACACCAATTCCATTTGGTGTTGGGAACTTCATAGTTAGATGGTAAATGGAGGTTACCACCCTCATCTCTTTCAAAATGGGTCTTCCCAGAATAGCATTGTAATTCATATTTTCTTCTATAACAATGAATTCTGCCAGCTGTGTAATGCAACATGGTTTGTCACCTAGAGTTACTGGCAAACAAATCTTACCTTTGATAGGAACCTGATTATTAGTGAATCCGTACAAGGTATCGTTTGTTGGAGTTAAGTCTTTATCTAGAAAATGCATCTTCTTGAAAGCTGAGTAAGATAACAAGTTTACAGAGCTTCCATTATCAACTAGCACTCGATGAACCTCATAAGACCCGATTCCTGCCTCGACCACTAAAGCATTGGTATGGGGATGGTGCACCCAAGAAGCATCTTCTTCAGTGAAAGTAATATCTGCATCCTCTCCTTCAAACAGCCTTGGGGACCTCTGTGACAGATTGTAAATACTGGTCAAAGGACGTTCTTTAGCTTCACGGGTATACCTCTCCATGGCGCTCCTGCTGCTTCCTCCAATGTGGGGACCTCCTATAATTGTGCGTATGCACCCAGCCTTAGGTGGTCCTTCCGTCACAATAGGTTCCTGTGTCTGTGTCTTCTGAGTCTTCTCATCTCTATACTTTTTGCCTTCTTGAGCCACCCATTCACTCAACTGCCCTTGCCTGATTAGAGTTTCAATTAGGTCCCTGAGGTGACGGCAGTCTGCAGTATTATGCCCATTGTTATCATGGAAGTCACAGTATGGGCGCTCATTCTTATTCCCTGGAGGGCCAGTTCTGAAAGGCTTCTTAAACCACGAGGACTTCTCATTCACCGCGTAAATGTGATCGATTGGGGCTACCAAAGGGGTGAAAGTTTCATAGACAGGTCTCTCATGTTTGTTGTTGTTATAGGAAGCTGGTGGCGGGACCTGACTCATGACAGGTCTAGTAGGATTCACAGCTTCAGGCTTCACCTGGGATGTACGACTAACCACCTTTTTATTGTCACGACCATTGGGGCTTCTTTGTCTCGACCTCTTGCTTCCACTTTGCCTTACGAAATCTGGATCCTTCTTTAACTCTGCCAGAGATTCCTCCACAAGACGAAAGGGTTCTGCCTGGGCATAAAAATCTACCAACGTCTCTGGTTCTTTTCCTTGAAGTGCTTTCCAAAAGTCCGAGCCTCCTTTGACTCCAGCAATTAAGAAATTCTTTATGGTTTCCTCAGATGCTTTCCTAACCAAAGGAACCTCTGCATTGAACCTCTTGAAATATTCCGTCAATGTCTCACTAGGTCTTTGCTTGATATTGGCTAAGGTATTGGTAGGTGGTGCGAATGCAACAGATGCTCTAAATTGAGTAACGAAGAGCTTCCCCATACTCGCCCAAGAACTAATCGAATCAGCAGGTAACCTTTTGAACCATTGATGGGCTCCACCCTGTAGAGTTGCAGCCATTAACCTGCATCTGGTGGCTTCCTTCACTTGATAGACATCCATCTCTGTGTCGAAACGACTGAGGTATTCAATGGGGTCAGTAGTTCCATCGAATTTCAACTCATTCGAAGGCCTGTAAGACCTAGGCAGAGCCGACTTTCGAACCCTCTTGGTGAAAGGAGAAGCAGTTATAGGATTCACAGCAAGATTCTTTTCGTCCTTGAGTTGAGCCAAAATTTTCTTGATATCTTCTGCTATCACCTCCCCAGTAGTTTCCGCCTTTGTCTTTTTGCTCGTTCCTTCCTCCTCTTGCGACTTCGCAGTGCTTGATTCTTCAGTATCCTCGTCTGAATCTGTGTTTTCTTCTTCAATTATTTCAACAGATGGGTCTTTATCTTTCTTCTTTTTTTGTGAGGAACCTCCAGTCTTGGTCTTCTTCTTTCCCTTGGACCCTGTACGGCCCTTGCTAACAGTTTTACTCTTCTCAGGATTCTCTAGTTCTTCATCACCATTATTCTGCTTTGGTCCTTCACCGTCTTCTGGAACCTCCTCTCCATCCTCAGATTCTTCTTCCTCAAAGTTCAACTGTTTCGGAGTAACCTTCGACTTCTTGCCTTCTTTTTCTTCTTTTTACTTGAAGCCTGCTCCAAAGTCGACAATCGTTCTCCTACAGTCTTTAAGACTTCCATCATAGCTGCTTTGGTAACCTTTGGTGCTCTGGGAGGAGATTTATTCCCATCGTGAATCTGTCGCTCATAACGGGTTGCTTCGCTATCAAAGTTGCCTGACATCTTTTCCACTCTTAAGATATTAACTATCCCCTCCTTCTAGCGCCAATGTTGATGAGTGGATTTTGTAACAACTTGTTGAGAGGTTTACGGGTAGTTGTATAGGCTAGCGATCAACTGTTCTGTGAAAAGGTTTGGGTTGTGTTTGTGGGGGTTGAGCTGTGCTCGAGGGTGTCTCCAATAATCTCAAGTGCCTTTAGAGAGAATTAGAGAACTTAATGCCTCCTCCCCTGAGGTGCCTACGTACCTGTATATATAGGGATCAAGCTCACGTAGTTCTAATATGATTCTGTCTCTTACTGGAATAGCTGTATTTGGTCACCTAGTTCGTGTAGGACTCAGGTTCCTTTAGAGCCTTCCACGAACTAGTTGGCTAAGTAGAATAGAACTCGAGTTCGTACCCTACTATAATTCTCTCATTGATCAGAGATATTCTAGGATCATCTGCGCCCTAGAATTATACTCCAATATCAATTCGTTTATCTGTTCTAGATGGCTTCTAGAACTTTCTGTTGGCAACTCGTAGGAACCTGGTACTCAGGAACCTATATCTCAGGAGCCTGTTTCTCAGGAACCTCCTTATTTCGGGACATATCACTTAGGGACCTCCCTTTAGGCGTCAGTACCTGCACAAATAACAAACAGGTTAGTCTGGATAACTCTTCTCATGCTTTTATCATCTCTATGGCTGTTGCTATGCTAACTCGAACTCTTCTGCTGGGAGGAACCTGGCCTTCTAATACTCTGCTCAGCTTCCTGACCATTGGGAACCTCCTGATACTCATACTTCCTTAGTCATTTCTTCTATCTGATCTTCATAACTCGTACTGGATCAATCTTTTGGCTCGTATAGATCGAACTCCATAGCTTAATGGGCCTAAATCTAGCCCATGGAGATTTTGGGCACAACAGTTGGAGATGCTCTAAATATAGCAACCTGGATAGATGATATGTAAAATTTTACCTAACAGGAGCTTACCCTTACCCTTGGAGGATACTCTTGGAGGGTTGTTAGCTATTCTAAGGTGCCAGCTTGATTTTTTTTTGCTAACAGATGCATCCCTTGGAGATGCTCTAACAAAATGTTAAAAAGGCCGTTGACATAATGTTAATTAACATATGTTGTGTTTGGTTGGGAAGAATAGAATGGAATAGAGTGGAATCAATGAAATTAAAAAACAAAAATGGAGGTAGAGGGAAGATCTAGAAAAAAAATGGAGGTACAAATTTCTATGATGAGAAATGTGAAGAAATTGAATGTTGGAAAGAATGGAGCATTCCTTCTTAAATATGTGGGTTTGAGTTCTAGTTCAAATGATTAAAATGAAATGGATGAATATTTTAGACATTAACCTATTTCATACTTCAAATTTCATTCTATTCCTTTCCATTCCATTCACCCTAACCAAACACAACAATAATGGCTATGTCTATACGCTATCTAGATAGATCACGATTTTCGAGAACTTCACATGACGGAGAAAAACAGTTATCTAATCCATTTTTTCTTGTAGTGTGTAAATAGCTACCAAAAAACTAATTAATAAAATGAAGTGCATTTATAACATTCGGCAAATTTGAGGGGTCCGGATCCTCTGTCCCCTTCCTCCGTGTCCCCCTTGTGTCCCCTGCTATTTGTGTCCCCTGCTATTTTTAGTACAAAAAGAGTGCCCCTGCGGGGCCCATTTTAATAAATAATAAAAATGGACTTCACAAGAGCATTTTTTTTATATTAAAAACAATAGGGGACACAAAGGAGACACGGAGGAAGGGGACAGAGGATCCCGGCTCGAATTTGAGACGCGAGGCAGGGAAGCGAACGTCGTTGTGCAAAACTCGTCGCCATCACTCATTTGGTGACCTAAATTTTGGTCGGCTGTGACTTATATATCTCGAAAGCTATGTATAAATAGTTGTACATGTCATCCACTAGTGGCTAAGATACTGTATATAGGAGATAATTAACATAATTAAATGCTAATATTGGACGTACTTTTTTTATAACCAATAATGGAGTACTAGTATCATGTCCAAGTGTCTCTGACATTGCAAGGGTTACAAAAAATCAAAATTTTATTATGCTCTAAAGTTGAGCATTGGTCTAAAATTTTAATTGTTTGTTCTTAACTTTTGAATAATCGAATAAATTCGATTCGATTAGAGCACCACGCATTTTACAACACATCACGCTAAGCAAATTATGCAGGATTAGATTATCTCCAATGGTAAAACCTGTTACTTAAATTCATCTATGTGTCACTTATATGACATCTATGTGGCACATTTTAGATATTAGGTAAAAATTCAATACTACAACCATTATCCCTTAGCAAAAAAAATATAGATAACTAAAATTGGGCTAGCTACATTTGTAAAACCTCTAAATCTAAATCTATTAGGTATAATTTTAGATAATATAATTATACATAATATCATTGGAGTAAACCTAGAACCTCTTAGCTATAATTTTAGATAATTATCAATATATTATATTATAGCTAACAAATATACATGAAGATGCTCTTAAAGTGAAATTGTAGAGGGAAAAAAGTACGCACACATGTAAGTACTAACTAATTATGTGTTTACTTGGAGTTTATTCTGCTGGATTGAAACTTTCATGAAATTGATTTAATCAGTTCTTCAGTGGTCCATAGATTAATCACGGTTTGAGGGAGAAAGTAAAGGCCAAAGGGAAGTCGATTACTTTTTTTAAATAAGAACATGTTTTTATTCAAAAAAATAATAATAATAAGTACATGTTTTTTTTTTTTTACGAAAGCGAAAACTCGTTTCATTGATTGAAAAGATAGGAAATACATCCCAAAGATAATAAAAGCTTATTATCTAACCGAAAGGTATGCTTAACCAATCCATGGTTCGTACGACCCATAAGAAAGAGATTCCTCCGAAAGTTTAGATAATAAAAAACCTTTATATCCACCAAACTAGGCCTCGTTAAAAAACCCACATGAGCAAAACCCTTTGGGAAAAAAACTCAAGCGGAGAAAAAGAATGCCCAACTAAAATAAAAGTACATCATTTAACATCATGCCTAACTAAACAAAAGGCTTGACTCTTCTTGATTCTTCTGCTACAGGAATTTCATTCCTGACTTCAACTATCTCCTTTTCCGTCCATGAAAATCTGAAAAGTCACCAAAACCATATACAAATCAAAAAACTAAGTTAATATAGGGACATAAGTTTTAGCAAAAACAAAAAGTATATAATATTATATTATTTAATAATAAAATCTATATACTATGATAAGATATTAATAGAAAAACTAGGTATATATATAATCTAACCAAAGGGGATCCCTTTGGTTAGACCTCTATTAAACATATAAAGTAAAAAATTTGTAAATTTAGAGAACAGTCTTTATTATTATATATAGATGAAAATAATAAAATAACTAAAATTGAATAAATTATAATACTTTTTTGAAAATAAAATTTATAAATAAGATAGATTTAAAATCCAGCCAAATATAAAATAAAAACTATGATATATTAAAAAGATAATGTATAAAATATAAAAATTCGTCAAACGAACGACCGAAAATATTCGTCAAACGGACGACCGAAAAATATTCGTCAAACGGACGACCGAAAATATTCGTCAAACGGACGACCGAAAAATATTCGTCAAACGGACGACCGATAACAAGTCAATTACTCCCTCTGTCCCATCCATTTCTTTACATAAAAAACTGCGTATCTGACACGCATTTTAAGGTGCATTTTAAGTATAGTTCTATAACTTATTTTTGATATTTTCTTTTTTTGTATTAAAATAGAACAATCCTATTTTTATACAAAAAAAGAAAATATCAAAAATAAGTTATAGAACTATCCTTAAAATGCACCTTAAAATCCGTGCCGGAAATTGGTCCGCAAATGTAAACTATCTAACGGGACAGAGGGAGTAGCATTTAATACTAATAAAACATGAAAACATAATATCATTTAAGAATCTAATTAACATTTAATTATATACACTAAAATTACGGAAATTAAACTAAACTACCCAAAATAAAAAAAATCAAGGATACGACTCCATCGGAACAGAAATCGCCGGCATCCCCCGACCCGCCACAACGACGGCGTCTCTCTGATATCCCCTATCCAAATCTGTTCTTCCCTGTCTATTTTCTTAGAATCAAAGATATAGAACAATTAACCAGAAATCAATTAATCAGGAAAAAGAGCATATAATCAGGGAGAACAATTAGGAATATGCATCTTCAATATTAGAGAAATCACTTAACAAAATAATTAATTAGGAGATCAACTAATCAAACAAATAAATATCAATTAATATTTAATAAGGGGATCAATTAATTAGGGACTCAATTAATCAAGAATGCAATAATCAAGTAAGCCAATTAGGAAATATGCAACATCATAATCGACCATAATTATATCAATTTATTTTTCAAAAACCGGCGAAGCACAACCAGATTCCGACCATCTCATTTTCTAAATCACAGAAACAATACGCTTTAGTACTAAAGCAGAAATAAACAAACTACAGTACTCAGGATTCAATAACTCAGTATCCGACTAAATTCAGTATACACAAATGGCAACACTCCCCCACAGAACTCGACTCAGTCACTACAACGCAACTGTAGAAAAACTCGCGCCTCAACAATACAAACTCACAGCATCAACTAAGACAGAAGAAAGACTCGTTAAAGAAAATAACTGGAAAGCACAGCATCGAAACACAAGAAAGAATCAGGACATCGATACAACCATAAAAACAAGCAGTAACAAACAAGAACATAAAATGCATAACAAACACAGAAAATCAAAGCAAGGGAGAGATCAAACAGAGAACAAAGGAAAAAACACTATAAAGAACATAAATAATATACGTGGATAGATAAAACCTGATTTGCTTGACAAAACTTCTCCATAATAAGTACATGTTTGATTGATAAAATAAGCAAATTACTTTATATACGCACATTATTTTCTGTCTATCTTTTTTTTTTTTTGACGAAATTTTTTGTCTATCCTTATTGGGCAATAGAGTATCCAATTTTTTCGGGTGGTAAGAGGATGCACATCTAATGATATCTTAAGGATAGAAGAACTATACATACAACTCACATGAGAGTCGACTGAGCTCAGCCGTTCCCTCCCTCCGCCTCCCGCCTCCCGCCTCCCGCCTCCCGCCTCTCGCCTCTCTCCTTTCTCCTCTTTCCTCTTTCCTCCCTCATTTTCTTACGTCCCTTTCTTCATATCTTCTCCGCCCTTCCCCCACCCATCCTCCTTTCTGATTCCTCCATCTCTTTCTAGTTCTTGATTTTCAATAAAATCGAGATCCAATCCTTTTTTGGGTGAGATCTCTTTTGCTGTACCCATCTTTTTGGGTTGTTTGTTATTGTCCCCAATTGTTTGGGGTTTATGTTTGGTTGTGTTTTATTTTGGGTTGTTTGGTTGCGTTCCCCACTGAAATTGATTTATTTGGCATTTTGGGAAATCTTGAAAGCTTGCATCGATGCTACTTGCGGCATGTCTATAGCTGATTTTTGGCATGTAGATAGCTGGGGTATCGGCAGGTCTATAGCTGTTTTACGGCAGGTAGATAGCTGGAGTATTCTTGAAATGGTAGTAGGATTCACAAGAGCTCACCTTTCACAATTAAAGTTTTTTCTGGTTTCGGGAATTTATGCTTCCCCAACTTCAGTTGAAGGTTTGGAACATTGGGCTTAAGTACGCATTTATGTGAGGGTCAATTGTGCTACTACGGATTTCAGGGCTAATGCTAGTAAGATTGATCGGGATACCATTGTAACTTTTTTTAGTTTCAAGAATTTATGGATTCAGTTTGTTAAGCAGTCTGGAAACAATGCGACTATTTACTTAGCTCGTTTTATTGTTTATCAACCTGATTGCATTGTCAGTTGGGGGTTTGTCCCGGCTAGATTTGTTTAATTTAATGGAATGAACTTGCATTTTGTAAAAAAAAAAAGGATTGAAGAACTAGGGGCTTTTTAAAAAAAAATATCCAAGTTGCAATATATGCAACCTGGTCTGCGACCCATTTGCAACTTTCAATCGATTTTCATTTGTAGTGTTTTGCAATTTGCAATCTCATTTGTAACTTCAAGTAGTATTTTTGTAAATATTTTTAAAACATAAATACTTTTGTAAATATCGTTAAAACTAGAACTAGTATCGTTAAAATCTTAAAAAATAATTTTTATTTTGTATTTAGATGTGTATTATCAATATGCAAAGTCATATTTTAATGGTACGTAATAATATCAAAATATCGAATTAATTTGATTATTATTAAATTCAGGTTTGATTCATTGCAACTACAGTATTATACAATTATTTACTTTATTATTCTTAGTTTCATCTTGGGTTTGATTCTTTACAATTACACAATTATAAAAAATTATTTACTTAATTTTTTTTTTTAACCTGGGGTTCGATTCCTTGCAACTATACAATTGTACAAAATTTATAACTTTATTTTTATAACTTCATCTCGAGTTCGATCCCTATAAATACATAATTAAAAATATTTATTTATTTATTGATATTAATATTTTACTTTCGGTTAGAGTTTATAACTGGTGCCCATACTTTGCACGGCTAAACTAGTATGAAAAATTTGAAAATAATTGGTCCCAGCAAGGTTTTATAAAATACTCCGTAGTTTATAAAATATTTCTCGGGCTAACTAGTTTCCTACTTTCCTCTCGCGACAGGATCCCCAACCCTCAACGGGTGAAATGGTCCTCATAACTCTTAACTATGTGATGCTTAACGTCGATGCTATAGTTGGAGTCTGATGAAAGCGAAGGCATAGGACACAGTCCACAAGATCATAATATGCGTGTCTGTGTGTTTTCATATCATGCGCGCATCATTTTATATTTAAAACATTAGTCCCATAAAGTTGTGTCAAGCATGACTACTTAATCAGTAGCTTGTTGGTGGCGCATCGTTTTCAGTTTTCAGAACATTACCTGGAATCAATTGATAGACTATCATATTCATATAGATCTTCCTGTAAACAATAAGTGTAGAAAACAAGAGGGAGAAGAAACAGCTCAGAGCAATCTTTATTAATTTAATATTTATCAGGTTTAAATTTCATAAGTTAAACAGTAAGCGGAAAAATAACAATTCCTATATTAAAAATGAAATACTGTGAACACGATAAGATAACTCAAATAATTAGACTTGTCTCTAATTGTCCTAAGTCCCGAACTTAATTCTCGAATTCCAATATTTATTGATAACGGATACTCATTGATAAGCCCATGGATTTGTTTTTAAAAATACTCCGTATACTCATGTAATGCATTGCACATGTGCATGAGCGGATTGGTGGTAAATTAGGTGGTCAGGTGACAGGATCGAGGAGGAGACCCACCCCACGCTTGTTGTTCACAATCAAGCCCATTCTCGCTTGTTTCTCATACTACCAACAACCCCTTGTTTTGCCTAGCTATGTTGGGTTCAAATTCCCCTTGTTTCTCTGCGACATTACTGACCTTTTAGGCTGTCTTTGTTGTTGTACATTATTTGAGAATGAGTGTGATCTTTGAGAATGGCATATCATGAAAAGAAATGTACTCCCTCCGTCCTTTTTGATTGTTAACATTTCACTTTTTCAAAACTTTCTGGCACGCATTTTAAGGTGCATTTTAAGGATAGTTAAATAACTTTTTTTTTAAAATTTTCTTTTTCTGTATAAACATTAAATTTTTATACAGAAAAAGAAAATTTTAAAAAAAAATTATTTAACTATCCTTAAAATACACCTTAAAATGCGTGCCAGAAAGTTTTGAAAAAGTGAAATATTAACAATCAAAAGGGACGGAGGGAGTATAGTATAACAATTGAGTGTGACCGGGGGAGTTATCTAGCTAGTGTATGTAGTTAGGTTAGTACAGCTTAAAAGAGTACAAGTGAGGATGAGGTTCCTTGTAATAAGGTGGAAAACCCGCACTTCAATGAGAAGCAGAAACATGCGTATTAGACAGGGGAGAGAGGCGCATGCACGTGCACATGGTTTAAAACGTACATTAGGGACATCACAAAGCAGGGAAAAATCATTTTGGTTAGCAGAATTTGCATCTCGGAAGTTTGACTAGGAAGAAGAGTTGAGTAGTGCATTTATTATTAAGCCCAATCATTGGGTACTAAACCAAACCACCCAAGTCTCAACTCTGAATTATCCCTAGACTGGTAATTACTGTAGTCATTTGCTGTACTAATATTGTTTATAAATTTTACTTCCTCTGTCCCATCCATTTCTTTACACTTTCCTTTTTGGGATGTCCCTACCAATTCTTTACGTTTCCTAAAATAGTAACTTTTAACAATAAAATACTTTATTACATCCACTACTTCACTCCACTTTTTCAACACTTTACACTATTACATCCACTAACTCACTTATTTTAACAATAAAATCACTATTACACCCACTAACTCACTTATTTTAACAATATTACACCCACTATCTTGGTTTCCGTGCAAAAAGCAAACGTAAACAACTCCTTGGGACGGAGGGAGTATTATTTACTTATATATGTTCATATATACTGTATAAATTAAATGTCCAGTTGGGCACATGCATACATTCTTTTGTACATTTTAGATCTCCTAAAATGGGTCTGGATCCAAATTATCAAATCGAAATTTATGGAAACAAATCCAATTTTATATCTGAATCGGAAAATTCGATAATTATCTAAAAACTAATTTGATCCGATCTGAAAATCATCCGAAATACTAGATCCGATTATGGTCAGTAACCAATCAAAATCAGATAAAAAATTATCCAAACCGAATATGACTGGATCCAATTTAAATCCGAATTACAAAAATGATGAATTAAATACTAGTTATAATTTTAACGGGTTATAACGTATGGTTGTATATACATTACCGTACATTTCCTTTAATATTTATTAATTCATAAGCAAAATGCACATTTAAAATAATTTTATATCAAATATATCATAATTATTATTTAATAATGTTTTTTTTTGAAGAAGTACATAATTATATACTAGAAATATAATATATATTTTTTGATAGTTAAACACACGCACACATCAGAAATCGAACTCTTGACCTCTCTTAGAGAAGCCAAGACCTCAACCTGCACCAACCCTTTGTTGGCGAAATATAATATATTAATATTTAATAATAAGGTACTTTTTAAAACTTCATTAATAAAAATACGAATGAGTGATGATTCGAAAGGATCCGAACCATATTTGATCCGAATCAAACTTTATCTAATTTTAATCCAAATTTTATCCGAATTAGATCAGATTTGAATTTTGTTCAAATATATCATAATCGAAAGTTAATTCGATTCGATCCGAAACCGATCCGATTATCCGAATAGACAAAATCTACGTTTGTACTGCGTACCTGTTCTGTCCATCAGCATGATTGTAGAAATATATATATCCGATTAATTTTAGTTCAAATAAAATGATTTATCGCGAGGAAGGATTAAAATATGTGGATACGAAGTTGGAAACACACAGTGACGGTACTCTTAAAGCATCTCCAACTATATTATAACTAGGTGAAAAAACCGCGCTTCGCACGGTTCAAGTAAAATATTTTAAAAAATGCATGTACAAACAAAAAAAAATAATATTATATAAAACATTTTGGTTAATAATTAATTAAATATGTATATATAAAAAATTAATTTCGAATTAGAACTTTATTCTGATTTAAAACTTAGAACTAATGTGAGCTTTAAATCTACACCTTTTTTTTAAATAAGCTTTAAATCTACACTTAATCACTGGCTTATAATTATTCATTATGCTTGGACACGTTACAGTACATAAATTTTTTGTTATGGGTAACAAAATTTAATATTCTACTGCAGAATATCATTTTTTACAATTTACAAACTATTTTTGAAAAATAAATTAATTTTAACATTACACAATATTTCTCTCATTTTTATAAATTATAATTAAAATTTATTACACAGAAAAACTAATTAATGATAAAATACATTAACATATTTTGCAGAAGCACATAAAATAGTTCTAAAAATTCTAGAAATTTTCATTTACATTTTTCAATAAATTCATCTTCAACGAAGTTGGAATTTATCTAAGTATAAAATAAACATTCAATTTTACTTTAATAACATGTTCTACTACTTATAACTCTAAGTATTAAATAAACATCCAGTCTTACTTTAATAACATGTAAAAGTTAAGAGAAGTGATTGGGGGAGGGGGTGTGTGTGTAGGTAAAGAGTTATATAGTACATGTACACTATGTTCATCTCTTAATATTCATCAAGTACAAGCTTAGATGCATAATAAGTAAAGTAATAAAACACATTAATCTCCCATAACTTTCCTCCCCAAAAGTGAAGAAAGGGAGATAAAGAATCCAAAGAAAGTGCAGGGGTACATTTCTCAAATTGTGAGTATAACCCAAAAAAAAAAAAAAAGTACCAGCTGAGGAACGGGGAAATAAGGCACAAAGAGAGCCACTCTTTTGCAACTTCTCCTCACAAGTGGTAATTCCGAAAACTTCTTTTAATATTTTTTCAGTAACCTTGCCAATACCACCAATCTGTAAAAGTTGTACACCCGATGTGTTTATTCAGTTACAGCGGGACAAATAAGAACAGGGGGTATAATAACTTTTTTTTAAAAAAACAGCAGTAGGATCTTCAAACCTTTTTGAATAAGAAAGGGTAGTAAAAAGGGCAGTTTTTTGGTTAAATAAACCAAGTCACTAATAGCAGGTACCTTTCTTATGGGAAACGAAGAAATGAATGTCATGACAGCAATCCGCTCATTGGGTAAAATAAACTGACCATTTGGCTTGTTAATATCTGAACAGACCTGATCGAAGCAAGTTGAATAGTCGTTATAGTTTAGCAATACAAAAACAACAGCATATAGAGGAACTTACACCCCTTCAAATAAAATGTAAGACATTCATGAGCATGTAACGTACATCCAACATACGTGTTAAAACAAAAGACCTGCTCTGTATAGAATCATAATTGTTTTCATGAAAACTCTCCCTTTGCTCCACAAAGGAGTCCCACTTGAGTTTGTTTGCACTATTTTTGTAATATTCTTAATATTCACATAGACAAAATACTATAGAATCAGTTAGACAACTAACATTCAGTGCAAACCATGTCTAGAATTTGATCCTCACAATCCCCTCTCGATCCCTCTCCCTTGGCATTAATAAACTGAGACATCTAGTACGACTGCATCATGGACAATAACTACTCTGACTTTTAAGGAAATTTATTAGGTTGGAACTCACATAATATTATAACTTAACTTCGTAAATAACTTAAATTTCATATTTTGCAGATGTGCCACGTTAAAAATCAAATGTAATCAAATGTTACTTTTTCGAACAGACAGAGAATCAAAATTTAATCAGCTAGCATATGCTGATATAAAGCTTATATTATATATGGAAAAGGCCAAACAACTCTAACTAATGTTTAAGGACAAAAGTCACGAAACAGACATCATTTGATTTTTTTATGTAAATTGGTGTACACGTGCTTAATGGCAATGTTGTAATGTTAGCATAAAGTATATACCTTAGCAAGTAAGCGATTTGGTGCCACTCCAGCACTACATGTAAGACCAGTCTCCACATATACCATCTCCCTGATTTCTTCAGCAACCTTTATAAGAACAATGTAAGGGTCTTAAATATTTTTAACACCCAAAAAAAAAAATTCTTTTATTGAGAAACGATAGTATGAGAAGCAAGTCATTAGTTTAACATGTGCTACAACTTACTTCTCCACCAGTTATGCCGCTTTTGCTGCAGACTTCTGTTATGTCCAAGTATGTTTCATCCAGGGTGGCAGCCATATAATTCTGATCATACCTCTGAAACACTGGTTCAACAGAAATAAATAAGTACTACAATGAATTTCGTAAGTAAATGCTAACAAATCAAAAGATGTAGAGATATATTATATCGAAGCATCAACTGACCTTTTCTAGTTAAATCACTGTAATGTGTGTATTTTTTAAAATCAACCGGAACAAAAATCAACTCTGGGCATAATTTACGTGTTATAAAACCAGGCATTGCAGCACGAACCCCAAATTTCCTAGCCTACAAAGCAAATCATGTTATTAACGAAGTAGAAGCGGAAGGAACCCTGTATATTCTGAGCAGATAACGTATCTTTTACCAAATAAACAAATGAAGTAAAGCCAAAACAGCTCAGAAATATTTCAGTGAACACTATTAGAACTCACAGAGAGCAATCCAAACCTCGTAATTAGGGGTGGAAATCATGGACATGCCGCCAACAGCCATTGGATTGCTTTTTAGTGATGGGTTACTTTTTAGTGATGGGTTACTTAATGTTTCAACTGCTGCATAAAATGCATCCATACAGATATGCACCCAAATCTTGGAGAGATCCCGGGTAGTTTCTAGTTCTAATATTCTTTTATCAGCAACCTACACCAAGAGACCACCTTTTAGGAAACTAAAACATCTCCGAAAAGAATCAAATATGAGTACTTTGCTTAAAATCAGCAGGTATAGATAAACCCTATACAATAATCCTCTGAGATCACTGTAGCAATGTTATTACGACAATTTCATGGTGTGGAAATTAACTCTGTCTCAAACATGTCAAGAAGCATCAATCACGGCAATTTCCCGTTAATATCTATGTAAGCATGCATTATACTGGATCAGCTTACCAATAAGGAAAGAGCTATTCGGAATTGCTCAAAACTCCTCACTTTGCATTTAAGCAAACAGCTAAATATAAGTTTCGACACGCAAATGCTGGATCATATGGCTACTTAACCCCTAGACCTCAATCCCAGTCATTTTGTATAAAACAACTTCCATAACTCGACTAATAATTAGCACAAGGTGACCACAAATTGTTGAGCTTCTACGAACACAAAATTTGCAGCCCGTGTCACAAATTAGTAAAAATTTTCATGAATACAAAAATGATCCATTGAAGGACATTCGTGCAACACTCCCACCCACCCCTGTCAAATTTTCAAAACGAAAATCCTAAATATTTAACAAAGAACATGAAAACTTGAAGAAGAGTAACTATTAATACCAGGGGAGGAAGGCACTCGTTTGCGTGTTTACGCAGAACTGAAAAGCCGCCATGGGTGCACGGTTGTCCTTGGAGGCTCGGGATGACAAGAATCAGGACTGAGTGGCTGAGTTTGCTGGTATGAATATACATAACCACTCAAATTGTTAACGCAATTGACGAAAGAAAACATATCAAAATAAGAATCGGAAGAGAAATTACATGAAGAGTCACCTATTGTATTAAGGATTTTAGTGAATGCTGTTTTTCTGTTCCGAGATTTTACTTTAGGAGTGAAGACGTTTGACGCTTGATTTGATCTGGTAGATGGAAGGTTGGAAATTGATTGAGTTCGAAACTGATTGAACGTACGAGATCGGAAGCCTTTGATTAATTTAATAAAAAAAATTCCAAATTTGAGAAAGCTTTTGGAAGGAGAGAAATTGGTTTGGAGGAACGTGAAGCCTGCCACGTCACACATCCGAGTTTTTCCTTTATATATAGATAAGATTATAATTAAAAATTATATAATTTATTATAAATAAAAATAATAGAAAATATGTAAAAAAAAAGTCATTCTAACAAATCATTTCTTTTATCTAAAATTTTGATCAACCTATACGTATTGCTAAGGTTAAATCTATTGAATCTCTAAAGACTTGTAGTAAAAAATCACGTCTTCTATTTTTATGTTAAAATAATATATTTTATCTATAATAATTTAAAATAATAATAACATATCAATTACTGTAATCAACTTTATTAGAATACAATGTTTCAAAAAAAAAAACTTTATTAGAATACAAAATTCAACCAATCTTATATAATTATTATTTTATATATTTTAGTCAATATATTATAAATGCATCTCTTGAATGCATTGGGGTATGTTGATTGCTTAACCTTTTTTAAAAAATAAAATAAATAACAAGTGCTTAAATATAGTGAAAATAAGGCACATGTGGGTCTATGTGCATGTACCGTGTTTCATGGAGGATCTGCTTAATCAGACCGTGTTTTAAGGGGATGAATAATACCGATGTCTTATGCATTGTCTTTTCCTCTCTCTCTCTCTCCCTCTCCCTCAGCCCTCAGAGAGATCATCACTTGCAGAGAGATTATCACTTCACCACCAATTTATACATGAGGCTCCTTTTAAAGAATTAATAAACTGTTAAAATATCATATTTTAAAGAATTCAAAAAAGAAATCCTCTTTTTTCCCGAAAATAGCACCCAAATGACAGCTACTTAATTATACTGACAAAAAAGAAATATTTAAGAAAACTTACTTTTCTGTTTTGGAAAAGTAAGCCAACGAGATCAAGCTAGCTTAATTATCCTGTCAACGACTCTTTATTACAACATGAGATATAAAAAGTTTGAAAAGAGAGATGCTCCGGATTGAAGTAGTCTAGATTATGGTTCATCTTTGTAATATGTGTGCGCACCCATTTTGATTAAATATTGTTTAATTAGTTGTTAACGATCGAATGTTAGATCAGTTGTCACTATCCTTGATCACTTACTTTTGACTTCACTCAATTATCTAAACCAATAATTAAGTATAATCGGCTCCCAGGTACTCACAAAAGCCACATCCAGAATAGCCAAGTTCGTATACTTGTTTTTAATCAGTAGTACTATTCACGTACCTAAATATATTTTCATTTTGATTTTTTCTTAGAAAATTTATATATATATATATATATATATATATATATATTATAATTGAAAAAAATAAAAGCAAATTGAAAACTAAATTTATAATTTATTATAAAATGTAATTTTCAATTTTTTAAAATAATAAGTAAATAATTTTAATGTTAGATCAAATATTAGTTAATTTGACATAAAAATAATTAAAGTAAATATGTATTTGGAAAAAAAGGAATAGATTGATTCACATATATAAAGAGCATTTGAACACCAATAAATCGATCTCTCCTAGAGAGAGAGATTCTCTTTAATTGTTAGTGTTGTGAGGGAAAATTGGTACAACACATCAATGAAAGAATTACAAGAATCAACCAAAAACAATCCAAAAATCTTTATTAAATAAACCAATTTACAAGCCAAAAACCTTATGTTCATAAACCCTAATCCGAGAGGGAGAAGAGTTATTATATGGACTGAGTTTGCAAGGTACCCCAGGCTATGATGATCGAATATGTCCTATCCAATCCAGTGTTCATAGCGGGAGTAAGTGTTAGAGGTGTGTATGTGTGTCTCACCCTTGCAAAGTGCCTACATACTCTTATTTATATAAGAGATCAAGTCCTCATGTAGTTCTTTGATAATCCCCACGATCTGATAAGCCTCATCCTCCCTAACCAACCTGCAACGATCGTTTATCACCATCCACATGGTTATCCAGGTTGTTAGCTCCAGAATAATCCGCATGTTTTTCTTGTATATCCGTATATACACTCGTATATATATATTCCCTGTATATATGATGCTAATCTTCCGTATATATTGCTGTTGAGTCATTCCTATTGTTTAGGAGTTATCCAGAAGGTTGTTACGACGTGTATTATCCAATCTCCTACAATATAGGCGATTATGAGCCCGCTGGTGTATTTTCTGGAAACCTTCGGGGTTCATGCACGTACCCCTAACCTGGCAATCAGCTACCCAGTTGAACCCCTGCCTGGCCTTCACACAGCTTTACCCTTATCTGGGGTTCACATGCACGCACCCCTGTATGAACATACCTTGAACTAGATGCCAGAATCCTGTCCTCCAGTTTATTTATAAGGCATACTAGATTACCATACTTACTCCTTAGCCCAATCTATCCATCCATATCCACCTGATACGAGTCCGTAACCTTAGTGGGCCTTAAATCAAGCCCAAGGCGGATTTTGGGCACAACAACTACCCCCCGGTTCCTTGTAGCCATTTGAATGCAAAAGGAACCTAACGTCATTTATTCCCCCATCACCCTTTCATTCCATGTGAACCCCTAAGCCTACGCAAGCGTACTCATTGTAGGAAACAAGGGATTCAACCAGGAAGTATCCATGCTCGCAACCGTACCCCTCCGTTTGTACCTTGAGGTCCACTGTCCCCCAATTTACGGATGCAACTACTGAACCTCCTAAATTTATCACCCACTGTATAAACGCGTACTTCCTTGAGGATTTAACGAATCATCTAAGATAATTATTCCTTTTAAACGATAACTCCTGAAGTAAACAAAGTCCTAGTTGATCTTTAATTGCCTGAATTCCAAATCCCATAACAACTCTAACATTTCAAAATTTGAATCCCATAAAACCACTCTACTTCCCCAAGAAACCCAATGTATTTAGCCTTCCACCTGTCTACATTCATTCCCCTTCATTTTCCAAAGCACTCTTAATACCTTTTTTTTTTAATCTCATATACGAGCCTGATTAGATGAAGACACGTGGCATGCTTGTTCATATCCCTATGCCCTTATATGTACGCCTCTTTGCACCATTTTCTTATTTTCACCCTTTTCTATAGCAAAACCCCTTTCTCTCCTTTGCTCCAAGCGGTTCATCTTCTCAGACCCCCATCCCGGCGAAGGCTTCCGTTTTCCGACCACTCTCTACGATTCAAAGGTATTCCTTCTTTCTCCTCTCATATTAATCTTCATATTTTCTCATGCTTAACGATTCACAAACGTGTCATTATGTACCAATCAATATCTACATTCCATTTTTATGCTTATTGCGTATTTGATTTACTTTGTTCATCACTTCTTCTATGATTTGCCCACCATCTGTAGATGCATGTTAAACCAAGTAAATACCCTTGTCCTGTGTTGAGTTTTTTTAGCCCTTGTCTGTTCAAATTCTCATGTATGCATGCGTATACTCATCAACTGTATGCTGGTTTAACTCTTCCCCTTGTTCATCCCTCATATTCGGTCCTTAATTGTTGTTTTGATAGTGTCTTTGAACTTTATGTCAATCGACCCCTGCATATACCCTACCTGATTTAGGCCTTTGTCCAAGACCCATTAGGAGTTGCTTCAGATCTTTCACTTTTTTGGGGTTCTTTGTTTGTAACCCCTTCAGGGCTAGGTACAGTCTCCCCAGAACCTGTTTGGGATAATGCCCCACTTGTGGTTTCCTTTCCTTTTTTTCTTTTAAATAAAGCCCGTTTTGTGGGTTTCACTTATATGAACCCCAGGGTGAATTTGGATGCCTACAACTACTTCCCTTTGTTGAAACGAGAGAAACGATCCTGGAGCAATTGGGGGTTCCCATCCTTGAACCCCTATAATATTCCTCCACTATCTTTTTCTTAATATGACAACTGCCATTCCTCAAAAATTTCTCCAGAGACTTGGAACTCACACTGCTTTTCTGTGTGCAGATGTCGAGTCAATCCACAATTGGTAAGTCCCCGGCTTCCATTGCCAAAGAGATTTCTCAGATGGCATAAGCCTCCGAAGGTGACTCATTTTCCTCACCCAATCCCATATCCAGATTCCCTTCCATAGCTTCCACAGTGAGTGGCCGTACTCGCTCCAAAGTCAGAGTTCTTGACCCCACTACCACTAGTACAGAAAGGTCTTTTAGCATCGGTTAAAACAGGCATTAGGCGTCGGTTATTGGGCGTAGTAGATGTAGGCGACACTATAGGTCTATCCTATAGCGTCGGTCAAAATGCCGTTGCCAATAATTATTTTGTGTCGGCAGTTGAACCGACGCATATTGATGTTGACCGACACATTTGGATGGTCAATAGCGTCGGTCAAAATGTCGTTGCCAATACTTATTTTGTGTTGGCAATTGAACCGACGCATATTGATGTTAACCGACGCATTTGGATGGTCAATAGCGTCAGTTTATAGAATGCCGATGCATATAATATTCTCTATATGTGTCGGTATCGGTATAACCGACGCATTTGGACCTCCAATAGCGTCGGTTTTATTGAATGCCGACGCATAATATGTTAAACTATTGTGTCGGTTGTCAGAAGGACTGACGCATATGGACCTCCAATAGCGTCGGTTTTATTGAATGCCGACGCATAAAGTGTACATACCAAAAGCAACGGTTTGGTATACTGCCGACGCATTTGACTTGGTAATTGGCATCGGTCCCCTGAGAACCGACGCCTAAAGTTATTTTTTTTTTAAAAAAAAAAAAATTGTTTTATTGATATCCAATTGACCTGATTTTCACATACATTCCATATTAGCCATCAACAAATACCCAAAACAGAATAACGTGCACAAATTGATCGGAAACTTGATTCAAATAAATTTAAAAGATTTAGCATTTACACTTGGAAGAAAAAGTACATTAAATTCCACACTTCTAAAAATTCTTTCTAGTTCTTTTCTTTACGAAATTAAATAATTACATTAAATATCATCCACGCATCAACAACTGTTGTACCAGGTATGGTGTGCTGTCCAAATCCAAATACCTGTATTAGATCAAAACAAGGCAATTATTTTAATTTTTTATGTTAAAACTCAAGCAAATTCAAAAGTTCACAAGAATAGCGAAATACTTTGCAGACAACAAATGCATATTAAATGTAAGTTTAATGATTTTTCTTTTCGAAAAGTCGAGGAGAGTTGATTATTTAACATGATACTGATATCTCACAACTCATCAAGCGAGAACAAGATCGGTGTTGCAAGGTATGTGTTTAATAATCCTATCCATTTAAGGAGCTAGAGCCCACACCGTGGATATCTAATCCAACATGAATACAACTGTGATCTGATCTCTTTCAAAGACTCAGTAATTCATTTCATTATTATAAAAAATCATTTTACTTCTTTTCTAACCTAATGTCACCACCTGAGTAATCATGGTTGAGTCAATTGTTGTCAATATCAAGTGACCCTTCTGTTGGATCAGTAAAGGGTTCTAAACCGCTCATCTTCTCCAGAGAAAAGTCATGTATATTCTCAACAGTGTGCTTAAGATTCCACCGCTTTTCTTGACAGAACTCTAGAAAGTATTGAAAATTCAGGTGTGTACTAGTTGAATATACTTTGCATAGCTGCATTACTTTCTAACTTAGGTGTTAAAAACAATGTTTGAAGTATACTAATCATACTGTATATTATAGCATTGACATTAATTTTATTTTGTCTAAATTACTCAGAAAAATTAGTTCAGGAGAAAGTGCAAAAGTGGTTGGATTTTGTTGCAATTATTCAACTATAGTTTGAAATACATTGATACACATATTCAACGAAATCCGACATTCAGACATTATAAGAACACACGGATACTTATAGTAGGCTAAAAACATCATTCTCTTAAAATTTCTTTTTTCTAGATTCTCCAAGTACTCCAGCAAAGGTTCTCTACTATTTCTTCTTATCGATATTGGAAAATAGAATGTAAATTTGAGTATCGTACCTGATTATAAACATTCCACAGTAAAAAAATTTGCCCAAAGCTCTCGAACCTCGTTGATTTCCTTTCTGGTATAGCTTCTCGAACCTAGACCCTTTCAAACATAAAAGATAACATATTTAAAAAAAATTACAAGTTCAATATTTGTAAAATAATATTTTAGTTGTTTCTCTTACCACTTTCCAATCAACATCGAGTTTTTTTTTAGAAAGCATGATAATGTCATGCATGTACCTCATAACAAAATAACCACACTCCGTACCTCCTTCTTGTTGAGGACACTACAAGAAGATTTATTTAATACAAGTAACAAATGAGCAAAAAAAATATAAAAACAAAGTAAGTTATACCTGAACCTCAGTATGACACCAAAGAAATTCTTTTCTATTATTCCTCAATCCACCTTGAGGTACATACAATTTAAATGTCCTGTGGAATAAGTATATGCCATCACATCTCTTTTACTAAATTAGGATACATGTCTATTACATACGTGTAAATTGAATTCAATATAACTTACGATCGTGCAGGTGTTGTCAAGCGTATTTTCCTTTCTTTTTTCAATGGATCAAACACGTAAATAGCACTTTCATAGAGACAGAAAAGGAGCAACATCCAATGGTTGCTACAATGATACAGACATATATCAGTACACGTTGGATTATAAATGCAATACAATTACTAAAAAAATTATTTTGTTCTTACTCTTGGAGGTAAGGTGCTAGAATAAAACACCTCTCCTTATTAGCAACCAAGAAATCTGTCAAGTACTCGGTAGCTTCTTGTTGGTGAACAATGTCAAACATAAACTTCTAATCAGTTGATAATTGAATTACATAATGACATGTCTAGTTAATTTTTTACCTTAAACTCCTCAGTTTCACGTCTCTGTTTGAATATTTCCCACATCTCCTCGGTGATGAAATGATATTTTTCACATGGATCCCTCTGCGCAAATAATTCATAGTCAACTTACCCTTGAAATCCCTCCATTGCCTTCCTGCTCTTTCTAACACGTTTTTCTTCTGGAAATCATCTAGCTTCCAACGATTCTGAAGATAATGACCAAATAAGTAGGCTACTAATATATATTACTGAATTAGAAAGACCATAGTTTACACATAAAAAGAGTAACATACATCATAGTGGCTGAAGTTTACAAAGACTATCCGGTACAAATACTAATTTTATGTCTGCCTGAGATGTGGTTTCAAGTACCATTTGATATAAAAATCATGGCATACCACGTGAAGGTACAATTAAATCTCCTGAAACATTTTCCGTTGTCTTTTAAATCTTTGTTCTTTTGTTCTAGGGTCAGGTTTTAATTTTTCTTTATGGTTCTTCTAATCTAGTCTTCAAGACAAGCACCAAAGTTTGATTTACACATTCGTGTATTAGTTTGATTGACCAAAGTTAAAAGGCTTAGCTATATAAAAGTTTAAGTAATTATTGGTCTAGGTTGTTTATAGTTTTGATTTCCACTTGTTGAATATAATTAAGACCGTGCTTTACAAGATGGACTGCTAAGTACTAAGATATGATTTATTTTAGTTGAGCCTTGAAAGATGATGGTTGTGAGCATATAAGCAAGAATAATAATTTGATTAACTGGCATGTATACTGCCATTTGATTAACTGGCATGTATACTGCCATTTTGCTACTAGGAAGACATGAAATTATATTTATACTCACATGTGGAACTATTTTATGATTCAATCGCACCACCTTAAATTTTTCTAGCAATCAATAATTATTTCGCGATAGTATTGATAACTAAATATTCACCTTATAATATATAAGGTTTATAAGTAGTATATATAACGATTCCAATTTACAAGTAGTAAACTTAACAGTCCTTATGGTTTAGCAGAAGTAGTAACTAGTAAGACCAGAGCCCTTTTATGTGTGCTATAGAAGTATAGATACGATGCAATCTAAGTTGCGTGTTCTAAAACATATTCATTAAAGTTAATGTCAGGTTTTTTCCTGATACAGAATTTATTTTAGCTCTGTTCTGACAATGTATTATTTTCATATTGCAATGGTATATAAATTTCAAGCATTATATATAATCATCTTCTATATATAATAGGAGAACAAGGGGTTTTTTTAGGGGTATTTTGAGCCAATAAACCCCCTGTGAAATTACTATTTTACCCTTGTATTTTATAAAATTACATCAATTGCCACTCCCTTATTTTGAAGATAAAAATTAAATTATTTTTGTGTTTGTGGGGAATTGAACCAACAACCTCCTCTATATAAATATTCCTCCAAACCATTGTGCTACTTATGTTTTTTAGTAAGAAATGTAATTTTTTTTACATAACTTCGACTTCTCTATCAATTTCTGAAAAATCTCTCTATCAATTTTTTGAAAATGACCCGTGCTTGGCACGGGTTATTAGGCTAGTTTTTTTAATACATTATATGCCTTCTTGTGCTATTTCTCAATAAAGCATTCCAGAGTCACCCTGATATGCGTCACAAGATAATAGTTTACTGGAGGAAATTCGTGCGCAGCATGTTAGCATATTCTCACTTCTCTATTTGATTAGCAAGCTTCACCGAGTATATCTAGGCAAATAATATTATTATCTTGGGCTGAATGTTGTTAAGCATATATACTGGTGCTTCCATAACGTATCGAGCAAACATGATAATCATTTCTGTGCCATGAAAATATATAAATGATGGAATTTATATATTTCCATTAAATATGTTGGCATACAATTGTTCCTCAAATTTGATTTTTGTTTGGCACGACACTCTGTAAGCAGTAAATAGAATTAATAATAGAAAGCGGTAAAAAAAGATAGAGCAGCAACTAGCAGGGACTCTGGAGTGTAAATTATTACTGTTCTGGCCACAATATGGTACAATCTAAATATGTAAATATAGCTTCTCAGTTCTAACCCTGAACCATTGCCCATTATGATGTAAGTATACGAGACATTTTTCAACGTTATCAAAAGAGTTGCTTTAGTATAAATCTTGTAGGCTAAATAGTATTAAGCGTTCTTTCAGTCTCCACTCTCCAGCACCATAATTCTAACCTAATAATGTAGTTGATACTAATTTAAAAATTCAGGCTCTTTATATCACTGTGTTATCAGACGACTCTCTTAATCAGCTTACTCGTAATATCTCAGAAGGTAAACTTTTAGTATTACAAATCAGGTTGGTCAGAGGAATCACACAAGCAGGGCGGAGAGCCTGAGTAACTGTCCAGGTAGGGTGAATCACATATCACAAAAACAGTGAGCAAGTGCAAAGCTGTCAAGATTACTAGACTAAAAAAGTGTTTGGGTAAGGGTAGTTAAAGGTGGTGGTCTACCCTGCCGGAGGAACTGCCATAATATCAATATGTTTCTGGGAATCTGTGAACTAAATGATCATAGTTAGAATAATCAATCAGAAAATTTAAATAACTTGTAGTACTCAGCCATCCCCTGATCATCTACTACTCTAATTCAGGGTCAAATACAAATTCAAAGCCTTTTGTCTAATCCCTCTCTAAAATATAAATAATCTGAATTACATATCTTTTATAATTGTGTTGAACTAAGAACACATATCCAACAAAGAAAAGAAAAAAAACATACAACAAATATAGAAAGTATAACAACACGGCCACACATACATACACATTGACGGACCAAGAGCGAAATTAGGAGGGGGTCCAAAATATTTATTAAAGTAAAAAAAATAAACTACTTTTTATCTCTGATGTGGTTATGTAATTATGTTATTATTACTAGGAACTGAAACCAAATGAAAAAGATTATTTGTCTGGGACTTGAACCCGGGTGTGGTGGGTAAAACACAATCAAATGGAGAAACTGAGCTACACTTACAGAACCAAAATTATATACAACATACATATATGTACTTTAATCTGAGAACCAGGATAAGGGCAATCAATTACCTCAGATTATCAAACCAAGAAATGCCCAATCGAACCTAGAGAAGTGGAATCACACCGGAGAATTCAATACGCAGCGTAATGAAAGTAAGAGTGGAGTCGATTAGAAAGTAAGAGTGAGAGTATCATCCCGCCATTGAGGAATTGGGGGAAGAGGGAATTGGGGGTGGGGGGGGGGGGGGAATAGCGGGAGAGTTGCTAGACTTGGTAAAACTGTTCTAATCGTTCTAATGATTTATATTTAATAATTAATATTATATAAAATTTCAATTTTCTTAAAAATTTACTTAGATAAAAGTGTAATTTTTTTTAATAATATAATTTACATAATGGAACATGATCCAGATATAATTTTATTATAAATTATGGTTCAAGATACATAAGTAGGAATGAATACATATAATTTATTTTTATAATAAAAATAATTAAATATAATTTTTTATAAAATATTGTTTGATTTGTATAAATCTTATTGGAATATTATTATCAGTTTTTTTCATAAATACACAAGTTCAGAAATTTTTTTGCAAAAATACTTTGAAAAAAAATATATTTTACGAAAATAACAACTTATTTTCAAAAATACAATCGGCAACCAAATCAACTCTTTGCAACCACATGCAACTTGTTGCGCAGTCATATATATAACCAGAAGCATTTGGCTACATCTTGTTGATTTGGTTGTAAAACATATTTTTGTAAATAATTTGGTATTTTTTTGTATATTTTTTTTGAATGGGCTATTTTTACAAATATTTTGAGAAAATGGTAAAATCGCAAAAAAAAAACTTAGAAAAAGTGATATTTTTGTTAAATATTCTATTATTATTCATCAATTTAACATTTTTTAATACAACGGTGTCAAATGGTGTATTTGATAAAAGAATTTCAATTTAAATGAGGATTGCTAACTTCAATCTTGCAAAAAATAAGTGATAATTGATTTAGTGGGCGTTTGGGATATCTTAAAATGAGTATTTTATGTTTTAAAAGCATAAATATTATATAAGTGATAAGTAGATCAGATCAGAACTTATAAATCAGTAGATCGAGTGTTTGGTAAATCAGAACTTATAAGTTAACTTTTTTATTATTTTCAAAATATTTGTTTTTTTTTTAATATATATCAATTGAATAGATCTCGATGAGTATAGAAATTTGATATATACATATCAATTTTATAACGAATGGATAAAAAAATATATGGTTTTGAAGATTTGAAGGAAATTATATATTGCGTGTATCGAGAAATAAGAATAAACTGAACTTAAAAACACCCCTCATAAGTTCTTCTAGCCTTATAAGCCATAAGTTGGCTAAGAAATGTAAATTTAAGAAGAAAAAAAATTAAAAAAGGGCAAAAATGTATTTTTTAAAAAGTACACTTAAAAATGGTACTATTCTTGAAAAAAATCCCAAATATAGTATAAAATAACATATTTTTTGTTTAACAATATTATTTGTATATAATTTAGATTTTTTTCAAAATTCTAAATCTGAATTTGTTACATCACAAGATGTTTTGCCACAACTGGTGCCTAAACAGATTTAGCAACATAGCACATTTTGATTATTGTTGATGCAAAGGTCTATTATTGTTTTAATATTTACAAAAAGCTGAGGAAGATTATCAACAAATTTGTTAGTGGCACAGTGGAAGTGTTGTTGGCCTATATCCCACAGGTAGCAGGTTCGATTCTCGGCTCACGTTCATTTTTTACACAATTTGCATTGCCGTATTAATTAGCAGTTTTTAAGCCCAACTATAGCCAAGTAGTAGAACACGTGTTCTGTCAGAAAAACAAATAAGAACGTTTGTACCAGGATGTAAAAGATGGTTGAAATTTTACAATAATAAAATTATAAAAAAAGGTTGAAAAATAGTGTTGAAAAAAAATCCAAAATATTTAAAGGGGTACTTTAGGTGTCGGTTGAGTAAAGGCGACACTAAAAGTGCATGCTAATGCGTCGGTTATTTAAAGACCGACACTAAAGAGGTGCTTTAGGCATCGGTTCTACAAGACCGACACTAAAGAGGGACTTTAGGCGTCGGTTCAGTAAATGCCGTCACTAAAATGTGCAACCTAATGCGTCAGTTGTTAATGACCGACACTAAAGGTCTACTTTAGGCATCGGTTGAGTAAACGCCGTCACTAAATAGTGCAACCTAATGCGTCGGTTGTTTACTGACTGACACTAAAGGTCTACTTTAGGCATCGGCACTTAAAAGCCGACGCATATAAGTGTCATAGGCGTCGGTTAATTCACTAAACCGAGGCAAAAAGTCCGACAGAAATGACAAAAAGCGTCGGTTAAACTAATAACCGACACATAAAGTATTTATATGCCACGGTTCTCTATAGAACCGACGCCAAAAGTGCGACGCTATAAGCATTCTCTGTACTAGTGTACTGCCCAAATCTCACTTAAATCTCACTCTTTAGACCTTTCTTCACTTGTACCTACTGATGTTAGTTCTGATTCCCATGTGTCTGAGGAAGAGATTGATTCATTAGGGCACATATCTCTAGCAGTTGAACCCTTCGATGATCATCCTGAAAATAGCACAAGTCCAAACAGAACTACCCCTATCAAAACTTCTAGTGTTGCCTCCCCCCAGCTATCTTGTGCCAAAACACAGATCTCTATGACTGCCCAAAAATTAAGAAACCTCCTTGAAGCCTACAACCCTGGGTGTTCACTTGTTGTACCTCAGCCAGACGAGAGATGTCACGATTTCTCTAACTTTGAAACAGACCAAGTCATTCCCTGTGCTGTGATGTCTGCCCAGTTTTTTAGACTAGGGTTGTCATTACCTCTTCACCCTTTTATTCTCGATATCCTTGACACCTACAAACTTGCTCCTTTGCAATTAACTCCGAATTCATATCGTATGGCTGTATGTATATATATCCTATATGACTCCATGTTCCAAGTTGAACTAACTGCTCGTGAGTTGGGTTTCTTTTACCAACTCAAAGAAACTGGAAAAACCTCCGGATTCTTTTACCTTACCACCTGGAATGTCCACCAAGGGAAGTTCATAAAGGGCAATAAGAAAGGAATGTCAGGGTGGCACAAGCAATTCCTATATTGCTTCGATTGCCCAGAGTACCGAAAGAAATTTAACCCCTATCCAGACATGCCTGTTCAAACCGTTCTAGTGGGGGAAGAGTTGGAGAGGGCCAAAAAGGTCTTGAGAAAAAGTGCAGGGCTAGGAGATTGTGCTAGCTTGCTTTCTAAGAAAAAATTGCTTCGTTTGGGGTTTAGCAAGAAAGTCAACTCCAAGTCTTCAGGGGGCTCCCGTACCCCTGTTGAGGAAAATCCTACTGATGGAACCCCACTTGAGCCAGGTCCACTCTTGTACCCTTAGTAGCACACATATACCGTTCCATTTACTCTTCCTTTTTTTTATTTTTTTTGTTGCAACATGTTTCTCATAACCTTTGGCATATATGATTTACTTGATTTTGATGTGATTGCCACCTCTACTGTCGTTATGTCTTTACTAATTCTTCATGTGGTAATGCAGGTATGTCTTTTTCAGTGCCTTCCTTCATCACCAAACGTTCAGCACAAAAGAATGTTCCCAGATCGCCTGTACCCCCGTCTTCTGTTGAGAGAAGAATGTTTCCTTAAGGAAGAGGCCCACACAGTACACTCCTGAGGTATCTGGGGCATCTGGTTCCCGTGGGAGTAAACGTTCCAGGCACGAGATTGAACTAAGTCCTTCTGACACCATTTCTCCTGCTCCCCTTACTGCTTTCATAGATGCTATCAAGGATAGATTCCCTGTACGTTCTATATCAGAGTGGGACAACCTGAGTTTTGAGGAAGCTGCAAACAGGATACCCCTAGTGAATGCTGAAAACCTCTTCCTATCTCTGAAGTATATCAACCAGATTCTTGGGGCTTCCAAGGCTGTTGAAGAGCTCGATAGGGTACATTCAGAGTTGAAAACCTCCCAGAATGATAAGAAGAAACTACTGGCTTCGAACAAGAAGCTTTATGAGAGTGAGGGTACTCTGATCCAGGAGAGGGATAAATTGCTGAGGGAGAGAGAGTCCATGGATGCCATCATCCTCAAGATGGATAAGGAGAAAGAAGATGCAAATGCCACCAGCAAAAAGGAGAATGAGAAACTTGAGTTGAAGGTCCGAACCCTCCAGGGTGCAGTCGCTAAGTATAAGGCTACCATGTCCAGGCAAGGTGACAAGGAATACAACCTGGGTTACAAGGCTGGGATCAAAGACTACATGACTTCCACATATGAGGCTTTTCCAAACTTGGAGTGGAGTATTCTGGGCCAGGATGCAGTTGAGGCCATAGAATCGATCAAGGAGGAGCAGGCTATCACTGCCACGCAGGTGAACCCTCATGAGGTACGCATGGAGAAACCCCCCCAGGAAAAGGCTGAAGAGGTTCCTACCGATATCATTGCAGAGGAAGCAGTTGAAGCCCCAGAGATCCAATCAGGGGAAACTAAAGACGTGGGACCAACTGAGGAACCTCAGGCGGAAGCTCCCTCATCCGATCCTGAAATTTCGAAGACTTCTCCAATCAACGAGAATCCTTCCGTCTCTCCATTCGAATCAGGCCAGTAATTTTATCATCAGCCTTTTAAGCAGACTTTTATGAATCCTTTTGGGCATTAATTGCCTCGAACTTGATATATTGAGGGTGCGGACTCCTCTGAAGGTCTCGCAAGATGTAGTTTTTTAACTTGGTTTTCTCTCGGATTCTTGTTAAGGTTTTTAGCGTTTTATCCGCTTTTGATCAGTATATGCTTGTCCTGCAGCTAAATTACACATGCATACCCCTTTATTTAATCCCGTACCTAGTGTTCATTGCTTGATGTGCCACACTTTGTGTGACAACCATGTCACGGGTTGCCTTGCTAGGAGTTGATGCCGTGCTTTGTCTTAAAATAGTTAGGCATTCGCTGTATTCGGGGTTCACCTGTTATATCCCTGGATGTTAATATCCCTTCCTTAGGATCAATAGGTATTCCACCTGCTACATTCCTATCATGGCTTTGGGGATTTTCAGATCCGTAGGCCAAATGAAATCCTTCATGAGTTTGCCATTTCCATCCTAAGTCCTCAATCGGCAACCAGTCCTTACTTAACCATAAATCCCCGGGCGATTGGTGTTCCACTGATCGTACCCCTGAATCAGACCATTTCCATGCGATTTCCTCACAGGAACATTTTCCTTAGCCATTCCACTTTCCCAAAAGATAAAGCCTCATTCACCCAGTTTCCCTGGGATCGTAGCAGGGTTATTTTTCCCTTGTGCATTTGGCTTCCGTAGCCGTGCCCAAATCCTCCAATGAAGCCAGTCATCCACCATACTGATTACACGGTATTTCGGGGTTCGAACGGTTGAACCTCCCCATGCGAGAACCTCGTGATCCTAGTTACCCTAGAACCTTCCCACTACGGGATTCCATCCCCTTTCATGCATGAGCCATACATGTCCCAATCCATGTGCACATAATCCACGTATGTTTCCATCCATGTATCCATATAATTCATATTTATATAACCCGTGTAATCCATTAACATACATTCCATATGTTTTCCATCCATGTTCATATAATCCATATGCTTCCGTCCGTTATATAATCTTTGTTTTAAAATTTTATCCATTTTTAAGTTAAACTATCCTTCCATTAATCGATGTATACCTACTACCCCCCGAGTTCTTTAATATAATTAAACTTATAATGAAGAACTAGGTTCAACAGTCGTATCCTTTTTTTTTACATAGACAACAGGTTACATATAGCATGCATTTATCCACATAAATCCATATATTTTTATACATAAAACAGAAATGAGAGAAAAAGAAAACAAGTCGATTTCAATTCCATTAAATCATATCATAATTGGTGTTCAACAGGTAGGCGTACATTCACAACCCCCCGAGCACTTTATTAACATAAAAAAAAGAAATTCCTGGCCGACTGATCCTAATATCATGGTAGCTACAACTAATAAGCCACTTTTATTTTCCTACACCTGAAAGTGGTCTACAAGAAACGTTACCTGGGTTCAACTACTGGTAATATTTCTTAAGGTGTTCGGTGTTCCACGCCCTCGGGATTAGCTTCCCGTCCAAATCCTCCAAATGATAAGTTCCTTCCCATAAGACCGATTTGATCACATATGGGCCTTCCCAATTTGCCTCAAAGGCCCCATATCCTGGAGTCCTCATGTTAGGCATCATCTTTCTTAAAACTAGATCACCAACCTTTAAGGGTCGTGCTCGAACCTTGCCATCAAAGTACTTGCGAGTCCTTTGTTGATAGGCTGCAAGCTTCAGCTGAGAGGTTGTACGAACCTCTTCCACCAAATCCAAGTACAAACAATGATTAACTTCATTTTCCATGAGATCAAAGTTATATCTCCTAAATGAACCGGCACCAATCTCCACGGGTACCATTGCTTCACACCCATAAGTCAGTGTGAATGGGGATTCACCAGTTGTTGTCCTAGGTGTTGTGTTGTAAGACCATAACACCATGGGAAGTTCCTCTGGCCAGCAACCCTTCTTATCTTCCAACTTTGCCTTTAAAGTATGTTTAATGATTTTATTGATGGCTTCAGTCTGACCATTGCTTTGGGGGTGGCAGACTGCAGAGAAGCCCTTAACAATTCCGAGGTCTTCACATAAACCTCTCATTTCCTTGCTATCAAATTGCTTGCCATTGTCAGATATCAACTTATAGGGAATCCCATATCGGCATATAATTGCTCGAAATACGAACTCCTTTAATTTGGCTGCAGTGATCGTAGCTAGGGGTTCAGCCTCCGCCCACTTTGTAAAATAATCCACGGCTACAACGGCGTACTTTACTCCTCCCTTCCCCCTAGGGAGTTCTCCAATCAAGTCAATTCCCCAAACAGCAAAAGGCCATGGGCTAGAGAGTGGCTTTAATGGCACAGCAGGATTCCTATTTGAGTTGGCATACCTTTGGCATCGATCACATGCCTTTGAGAATTTGTGCGCATCCTGCTGTAGGGTTGGCCAGTAGTACCCCTGCCGAAGTATTTTGTGGGCCAATGAGGTTCCTCCAGAGTGGTTTCCACATATACCTTCATGCACCTCCCTCATAATATATTCACATTCACTGCCTGCTATACATCATAGAAGTGGTTTATTGAAGCCCCTCTTGTACAGCTTTCCATCATACAGGGCGTAACGCGTAGCCTTATACTTCATTCTCCGGGCTTCATCCTTTTCAGCTGGCAGAACCCCTTTTGTTATGTATTCCAGGATGGGAGTAATCCATGTGTCCTCTACTTGAACCTCAATATCCATACAATCGAACCTTGGAATGCTAGGTTGTTGTTGTATCTCCAACGGTATCACCCCTAGCATAGTCGCTTCCCTATTAGAACCCATTTTTGCTAAGGCATCTGCACTTGAGTTTTCCGTTCTTGGAATTTGCACCAGATTGATTTCCCCAAACTTGCTCATCAGTTCTTGAGCGTACCTTATGTACATATCAGTGCGTGGACCCCTAGCTTGAAAGTTGCTTTTGATATGTCCCACTACCAACATGGAGTCACTATACACAGTCATATTCGCCACTTTCATTTCAAGTGCCAGTTTCAGCCCCGCAATCAGGGCTTCATATCCGGCATCGTTGTTTGTAGCCTTGAATGTAAAATGAATTGAACTCTGCAGCTTGTGGCCTTCGGGGCTTATCAGGACTATACCAGCACCTGCCCCATTTCCATTCACGGCTCCATCCACATATAGGGTCCACCATGGTGCGCAATTTTTTGTTGGGGCTTCCTTCTCCAGAGATTCCCTCACGGTTTCCTTAGTTTGAACCTCAAAGGATGGTGGGAATTCTAATAAGAAATCAGCAAGTGCCTGTCCCTTGATAGCTGTTCTTGGCTTGAATTCAACATCAAATTGGCCTAACTCCACATCCCATTTCATCAACCTTCCTGAGGCTTCAGGTTTGTGCAGGACCTGCCTCAGTGGGAATGAGGTTCATACCTCTATAGTGTGCGCCTGGAAGTATGGCCTTAACTTTCTTGATGTCAGAATCAACGCGTAGGCTAGCTTCTCCATGTTTGTATATCTGGTTTCAGCATCCAGAAGCCTCTTGCTCACATAATACACAGGGTACTTGGTTTGATCTTCCTCACGGACCAAAACGGAACTAATAGAGTGCTCAGAAACCGCCAAATACAAAATCAGGGATTCACCCTCTATTGGCTTTGCCAGCAATGGAGGGCTTCCTAATTGTTCCTTCAATTTAGTGAAAGCAGCTTCACATTCAGGCGTCCACTCAAAGCCTTTTCTCTTCTTGATAGCTGCAAAGAATTCTCGACATCTGTCAGAGGACTTAGAGATAAACCTGTTCAAGGCTGCCACCCGTCCGGTAAGGCTTTGAACTTCCTTCACACTTCGGGGGGATCTCATTTCAACTAGTGCCTTTATTTTAGCAGGATTGGCTTCGATTCCTCGATGATTCACAATGAAACCCAAGAATTTTCCAGACTTCACCCCAAACACACATTTTTGGGGTTCAACTTCATCCTATATTTCCTTAGGATGCCAAACATTTCAGTGAGGTGAGCAACATGGTCGCCTGCTACCTTGGATTTTACCAGCATATCGTCCACGTATACTTCCATAGTTTTTCCAATCTGGTCTTTAAATATCTTGTTGACCAGCCTTTGGTAGGTTGCTCCAGCGTTCAACAGCCCAAAAGGCATTTGATTGTAACCTGAATATGCATCCATGAAACTTAGCAAGGCATGACCGGCCGTAGCATCGACTAGTTGATCAATACGCGGGAGCGGAAAGCTATCCTTGGGGCATGCTTTATTTAATTCAGTGAAATCAACGCACGTACGCCATTTGCCATTGGGTTTCTTTACCAAGACCGGATTTGCCAACCACATGGGGTAGAATGACTCCTTTACTAGCTTGGCCTTCAACAGCCTGTCTACCTCTTCTTTCAGGGCGACGGCCCTTTCCCCACTTATTGCTCTCCTTTTCTGCCTTACAGCCTTCATGTCTGGATCAATGTTCAAATGGTGACACATCACCCTTGGATCTATTCCCACCATGTCCTCATGGCTCCATGCAAATACGTCTAAGTTGTTTCTTAGAAATACAACCAGTGCTTTCTTGACTTCAGGGTTCAACTGTTTACCAACCCTCAATTCCTTAGTAGGATCAGCTGCATCCACCAGGATAGATAAGGTGTCTTCGGCCGCCCCAGTCTTTTCCTTTGTTTCGGGCATTCGAGGATCAAGATCAATTTCCACTGGGTTCACCTGTTTCGCACCCTGATGGGGTTCCACTGACTGACCATCGGACTTCATTGACTCCTTCATATCGTTTTCATTATCTACACTTTCAAAATCACTGTCACGAACTTCTTCAACTATGCCTTCGATCAATGGCTCCTCAGGAGCTTCCAGCATTAGTATCCCGTTAGGGGTACCTACCCCCCGAAAAGGTACAACATCTGTATAGGGCTCCTCGCCTGGATGTTGTACAATCATGACAACATTACACATGTCTCTTTCTGGTCTTGCTTCCTTTCGACGTAAGGATTCATCTCCCTTCCCTGTACCGGGGTCCAGGTAACGATAGCATTGTTCCGAGGTAACCCCATCCACCAACAATAGATGTTTACAAGCTTGTTCAGCTGTATGCAGAGCTTTACTATAGCACTCCCTTAAATCTGATTGACATCCTTGAACACACCCAATTCCTCCAGGAGTTGGGAATTTCATTGACAGGTGATAAATGGACTTCACTACTCGCATTTCCTTTAACATCGGCCTTCCAAGTATCCCATTATAGGAAATGTCTTCATTTACCACCATGAACTCTACCACCTGTGTGGCTGACCGGGGTTCCTCTCCCAAAGTGAGATGGAGTTTCACTCGTCCCACAATTTGTACAGGGTTTCCAGTAAATCCGTACAATTCATTGTAAGAAGGAGCCATTTCTTTGTCAAGTAACCCCATTTTCTGGTAAGTGCTGTACGCCAAGATATTCACCGAACTTCCATTATCCACCAATACTCGGTGTACGTTCAAACCTCCGATTGCAGCTTTAATTACCGAAGCATCGTTATGCGGGTGGTGCACGTGCCTGGCATCCTCCTCGGTAAATGTTATGTCAACTGCCTCACCCTTAAAGAGTTTGGGCGGCCTTTCAGACAAATTGTAAACATTCGTGAGGGGTACACCCCTTGCTTTCCGGGCATAATTTTTCTGGGCGTTCCTACTCGTACCCCCGATATAAGGTCCACCAATAATAGTACGGATACTGTTGGCTCTTGTAAGGCGTTCAGGGTTCGCCTTTTCAGTCTCTTTGATAATTCTGTCATTCTTGACCCCTTTAGCTTCTGGAGCCACGAACTCAGTGAGGTAACCCCTTCTTATAAGATCTTCAACGTGGTCCTTCAGATGACGACATTTTGTCGTTTCGTGTCCATTGATATCATGAAAAGCACAATATCGTCCTTCATTTTTATTTCCCGGAGGCCCATTTCTTACTGGCTTTCTAAACATTCCCACCTTGTTCCCTACTTCATACACCTGTTCAATGGAAGCCGTGAGCGGGGTGTACTCAGTGTACCTGCCTGAACCCTGAGAGTCCTTCCTAGTAGGATATTTGTAATTTACTGTCCTTCCTGTGTTAGTTACATTCACCATTATAGGGGCTGTCTTTTCATCACGATGGGTGCTTCTGGTAGAGGAGCTTCCACCATAGGAGGTTCGTTTGTGGTACACCCTATCTTTCGGGCTGTATGACCTACGCCTCTTGCTCCTGCTCCATTCCCTTGAACTTCGACTCTTCTCAAGTTTAGCCATTGACTCTTCAACCACCTTGTGAGTTTCTACCTTGGCGTAGAAGTCTGCCAAAGTCTTGGGCTCCGCCCCTCGTAGCTCTTTCCAGAAATCAGTGCCTGGGCGTACGCCCGCAATCAAGAAATTCTTATAGGTTTCATCTGTGGTCTTCCTCACCTTAGGGACCTCTGCATTAAACCGTTTGAAATATTCAGTGAGGGTTTCATTCCTTTCCTGCTTGATGTTCGCCAAAGTGTTAGCCGGGGGTGCGAACGCAACCGAAGCCCGAAATTGGGTCACGAACATTTCACTCATTTGCCTCCAAGATTGGATAGAGTTTGGCCGTAGCCTCTTGAACCATTGATGAGCACTGTCCCTTAGTGTAGCAGCCAATAAGCGACACTTCGTTAGGTCTTTCACCTGGTATACTTCCATTTTCGTATCAAATCGGCTAAGGTATTCCACTGGATAAGTGGTTCCACTGAATTTTAGGTCTCCCATCCCCCGGTATTTTGGTGGGAGTGGCGAATCCCTCACCCTCTTGGTAAAGGGTGAAGCCACTGTCAAGCCTTCCAGCGATTGTTTTTCCACCTTTAACTTCCTTAATGCTTCACGCAGATCCTTTACCTTGTAGTGCTCATTCTCCTCATCTGTGAATTTGCTGCCATAATCGCTAGAAATTTCATTTAAATCATGGCCATCATCATTATTTTTGGGGTTATGCCGAGAACTACAGCTTCGCTCAGCTTCAACCCCTTTAGATAGCCTACCAGACTTGGAAACAGATTTATCCTTTCTATAACTCTGAGACCCTTGTGATTTTGCCTCTGGGGCTTTCCTGGTCTGTTTTTCCTTCTTCCCATCAAGTTTGTGACGCAGATCTTTGACGTCCACCTTGTTGCCCAACCTGTCAAAGACATTCAAGCTACGGGTGGGTGAACCCCGTGACTGTCGTACCTCTTCTTCTCCTTCATTCCAGTCTGGATCTGTTTGGTCAGTCTCCACATCAGAAAATCCCTTCTGTGAGGCCTCTTTTTTCGACCCCCCATTACTGTCAAAATCTAACCGAACAGGTGTGACCACCTTTTTTTAATCTTTCGATCCATAGAACCATGCCTTTGCTTCCATTTCTTTAGCTTTTCAGATTTCTTTTCCAAAATAGCGATTTTCTTCTCCATCCTCTTAATCTTATCCTTCAGCTCCTGATTCGTTTTCTCCTCGTCCCGCTCCTCATCATCACCACTTCGTCCATCTTCCGGTGTGTAATCATCACCAGATTTTCGAGACATCTCTTCCCTCAAGAGATAAAACCTGCCCTCCTTCTAGCGCCACAAATGTTGTGAGGGAAAATTGGTACAACACTTCAATGAAAGAATTACAAGAATCAACCAAAAACAATCCAAAAATCTTTATTAAATAAATCAATTTACAAGCCAAAAACCTTATGTTCATAAACCCTAATCCGAGCGGGAGAAGAGTTATTATATGGATTGAGTTTGCAAGGTACCCCAGGCTATGATGATCGAATATGTCCTATCCAATCCAGTGTTCACAGCGGGAGTAAGTGTTAGAGGTGTGTATGTGTGTCTCACCCTTGCAAAGTGCCTACATACTCTTATTTATATAAGAGATCAAGTCCTCATGTAGTTCTTTGATAATCCCCACGATCTGATAAGCCTCATCCTCCCTAACCAACCTGCAACGATCGTTTATCACCATCCACATGGTTATCCAGGTTGTTAGCTCCAGAATAATCCGCATGTTTTTCTTGTATATCCGTATATACACGCGTATATATATATTCCCTGTATATATGATGCTAATCTTCCGTATATATTGCTGTTGAGTCATTCCTATTGTTTAGGAGTTATCCAGAAGGTTGTTACGACGTGTATTATCCAATCTCCTTCAATATAGGCGATTATGAGCCCGCTGGTGTATTTTCTGGAAACCTTCGGGGTTCATGCACGTACCCCTAACCTGGCAATCAGCTACCCAGTTGAACCCCTGTCTGGCCTTCACACAGCTTTACCCTTATCTGGGGTTCACATGCACGCACCCCTGTATGAATATACCTTGAACTAGATGCCAGAATCCTGTCCTCCAGTTTATTTATAAGGCATACTAGATTACCATACTTACTCCTTAGCCCAATCTATCCGTCCATATCCACCTGATACGAGTCCGTAACCTTAGTGAGCCTTAAATCAAGCCCAAGGCGGATTTTGGGCACAACAGTTAGATTAATTAATGTTACGGAGTTCAACAATAAGCTATATAGAGATTGTATAAGCTGGGTGTAACATAATATTTTATTGGATTTTATTGAATACAAATGTGTTAATAATTTTTCGAATTAATAGAAATGTATGAAAGCTGATCTTGTTAAGGGATTCAACCTATCGGATTATAAAAAAAAAATATTTTATCCAATCACTGAATCAGTAACAAGTTTAAAAAATCATTAAAATTTAGTTAGAAGTTGTTACACGATCAGAAACGGAATAAATTAACGTAGACTTGCAGACTGCAGTAGTGTATTTTATGGTGAAGTTACCAAACCAAACAAGTTCACACTTGTACACTTAATTCTTTTAAAATGGTCAAAGTAATTTTTAAAAATGTATTTTTTTTACGTGATTTAAATATGTATCTATATATTAAAAATGTAGAACTAGCTATTAAGAAAAATCGGTAGATTTGTCTTTTTTGAATTTCAAGGTAAATGCAAGATTATGTGGTCTTTTTAATGGAGTATAAAAGATGGTGACATGAGAGAGAGCAGAGAGAGATAGGAGAGAGAGAGAGGGAGAGAGAAAGAAAGCACCTACAAAGCTACAAATGGTGTGCAATGTAAATTTACAGTTAGATTTCCGAAGAGAACGTGGAAAAGGGAGAGTAGGTCCCGCAACCCAGCGGTCCTGCGCATGCCAAGAACTAGACCCTCAGCCTATCTAACCCCACACTGACCTAACCGTAACCCTAACCCAAACAAACACCAGTCCTCTCCAACCCAACATTAAAACACTAAACACCCTCTCCTTTTCCCATTTCTCCAAAACCTTCACCAACATCAAACAAACACTATAACTAAAGCTATAATACCCTATACCTATAGCCACACAGTCATATTCATATTTGTTTCTATATTTGGGTATATATGTGATTAGATAAAGATTAGATGGCATCTCATGCTCTAGCTCAAAGTTTGGTTCGAAACACTTTTATTTCCCTCTAGCTTCAATTCACTTGTTAAACACCTAGAAAAACCTACCTAGAATCTTTCTACTTCTTCAAACTATGGTGTTCTATTGATTAAATTAAGTGGTTTGCAAGATATAAATCTTTAGAGAAATTTAGAGATGGATCCTTTAACAGCTCATGGCCATCAATTACCATCCCCTTTCCACTCTAGAGGCCTTCCACTCCACCACCACCCTCTTCAATTCCAAAATTTTCATCATCAACAGCAGCAGCAGCAGCAACAAAATTCCGAAGAGGAACAAAGCGAAAGCAACCTCACTCGCAGCCTAAAGCGAGAAAGAAACAACAACAACGAGAATCATAACACGAGTGTTGATGAAAAGGAATTGGTTTCATTCAACGGATCAGAAAGCGAAGGGAATCGAAAACCTCGTGGGAGACCAGCTGGTTCCAAAAACAAGCCCAAACCCCCAATTATAATCACAAGGGACAGCGCAAACGCGCTTAGATCCCATGTGATGGAAGTTGCGAATGGTTGTGATATTCAAGAGAGTATATCTACTTTCGCTACAAGAAGACAAAGAGGCGTTTGTATTTTAAGTGGAAGCGGAACCGTTACAAACGTTACTCTAAAACAACCGGCTGCACCGGGTGCAGTTATTACTTTACCAGGTAGATTTGAAATTCTATCTCTTTCGGGTTCTTTTTTGCCCCCTCCTGCACCACCAGCTGCATCGGGTTTGACTATATACTTGGCTGGCGGTCAAGGACAAGTGGTAGGAGGGGGCGTGGTCGGACAACTTATAGCATCCGGCCCTGTAGTTATAATGGCAGCCTCTTTCGGAAATGCAGCCTACGAGAGGCTGCCTTTAGAAGACGAAGAGTCTTCCGTTCCGAGGAGTGGATCCATGGAATCTCCTCCGCTCCACGGAGTAATCGGACAGCAGCAGCAACAACTTATGGTAGATCCAAACACATCTCTATTTCCGGGGCCGAATGATCAGGCATATTGGGGTGGAGCTCGGCCTCCATACTGACGGAAAGAAAGAGAGCAAAAAAGAGTTAGATGCTTGATTAATTATTATATTTTCACTTCAGTTTACTTTGCCTATGATCTATCTGTTAATTTACCTGCACCTTTTCGTTTTTCTTTAATTAAGTAGTAGTAAATTATTAGTTTAATGTTATTATGTGGTTATTAATAGTGTGCTTTTGGTTGAAGAGGTTCGAGTTTACAAAACTTTTAAGCTCTTTGTGGGCTCATTTTACCATCTGTGTTATGAACTTTTTGCAGTTCATCACAGTCCCCTCTCGTTTTAGTGATAGATAATTGCAGTTTTCTCGATCTTAATCTAACTCCTCAAATTTTCGGTCACAATTAGCTTTTCAATCAACACTTGACCTTTTCAATTAACTAATCTGGATGACTGAACAAAAACTCAAAATGGGCATGAAGTCGTTCTTGAAATGTTTTTAATTCTTTTGTGATTCTTGGATTTTTTTTGTTATCAAGAGTTAGGGTTTTGTAAAATGTGAAAGCGTATGGAATGATGATGATGATCATCAGACATTAACATGGGGAATTGTGTTACACGTGCACTCATGTACTGTCTGTTTCGTCTGTCTCTATGCACTATGAATAAGGTACCTTCTCGAGGCAACCCACAACAAGTTTGTAGGACTAGTAGTAGTACAGTAGTGTAAGAGATGCAGTAAATATGGTGAAGAAAGTCAGGTGAGGTTAGTTAAAACTCCACTAGTAAGTTGCCGTCCACTATTTGGGGAATAATGAGCTACTACAAGCTAGTAGCCTCCTTTTGTTGAAACCCTAGGCCTTCTTGCCTTCTTTGGTTCGCTTCACTAGAATAAATTTTGTCCCCAACTCTTAGGCTAATCTTGCACATATTTTCTCCTTCATAGCTAAAATTTAGTCAAAAATTTTGAGGTTTTTTTTGCCCATGTACGTACATATTTTGTATCTTTATATGAATTTGGTTATAATTTTTTTTAGCATTTCCTATCGATTTAGGGTCTTTTCCTACCGATTTGACGGTAAGAAAAATCCGTTATTATATTCCTTGAGACAATCTTGTTGATCTTCAAAGCATAGCCCAACATTAATTTGAGGCCATATATAAGTTGAGCCACAAATGTGAGCAATTATTTAACCAGCGATGAATTCTTTTTTAATGATTAGTTTTGCTTTAAGGAATAAAATTTCCAAAGCATTCATGTTATGATCAAATATATATTGCGTGTGTGACCACAAAAATATGAAGAATGTGGAACAAACTAGTCCAGAACTTCAATGTTTTTAATTTAAATGTTCCTTATGAAATGATCTATATATAGCAGTAAATGAAATCAATTAATTGATGACTCCATGGATATGTCCAGCTCGATCTCCGAACTGTATGTACATCATGATAATAATGAAATTTTGGTGGTCCAGTTAATAGTATAGTTTATGTCCAAGAACAAGAAAAAGGAGTTAATATTATAGTTTTAAAGATCAAACTATATACTCTATATAAAGATCACTTGGTTTGAAACCTCTATCTCTGAATCACAGGGTTCGAACCAGTACAATTTCTTTAACTAAGATGCTTAGATATGAATCTTCTCTAAACCCTTCTAATGCTAATGCAAGTCAGTAATCTTCTTCGTCCGAACCTAATTACCTTGCTAATGAAAGTCAGGGTACGCCATTACAGTTTTTAAACTGCGAGCACAAATATGGAGAAAGATAACCTTATCCAGTGCAACCATTACATCGTCAACTATCTTTAATAGTGTATACATAGATATCAAATTCTCGCCAACAATTTTCCTGCAACACATGAGAAGTAAACTTCAAAATTAAAGAGGATCATGGTTTGTAAGGATAGTCTCAGACAATTAAACAATAACTGCCACAATATATATGCACTATTAATGCACACATATTTATTCAAAGAGTGGGGGCTAGGCGGGAGTGTACACACTGCTCAAGCCAAGATAGATAGTGCCTGACAACCAGAAACCACAAGGGGCTGCTGATGCTGACACTCTTATGGTGGAGCTACCTTCAAATGAAAATTCTTCGTTCAGGTTTCAACTTCTATGGGCTATGCGCCTATGCGTTATGGCATATGGGTCATTTTGAAAATGCAGATATATCAGAGGACATGTATAAAGCTCGAAAAGTAATAGAAAAATAACGGTTTCTGTGGTGAGACATCTTTTCAATCAAATCTCCAAGCATGGGCAACAGAAAAAGTAAATAAACGAGTAGTCACTAGTCACTCTTGGGTAAATGTGAAGATTGAGCATACTGCTGCAACTTAGGCCAGTGTCTGCACATCACTAAAAATGTTTCATAAACATGTTAGTCCAGATAAAAACTCATGGAGGGTGTCAAAATGTAGCGAATACAACATTGTCAGGGGCACCTTTTTGCACAAAATCAATAAAAAGGTTATACATGAAACATGTTTTTTCATCTAAAACCATGCTTGTTGTTCAGCTTATGGAACTAAGCTATAGAGAAGTACAACCCATGATGGAATACTAAGTAGCTCGTCATGCCTAACAAACTCAAAAGAAGTCGTAAAGCTAATTGATTCAGGGCAACAGATTATAGGATTGTGTAAATAAAGCATTGGAGGAACTAAGCATTAGAGAAGTACAACCAGGGATGGAATACAGAATACGGACTAAATCATCATGCTTGACAAACTCAAAAAGTGTCGTAAAGCTAATTGATTCAGGGCAACAGACCTAGTCATGCTCGATATCAAAAACAGTCGTAAACAGGGGCGCCAATGTATTGGCAGTGGGTGCAACCGATCCCACTAAAATTTGAAAAATTAAAAATTTTATATGTGAAACTTTTTTACGAAAATATCTTTAATTGAAAAATTCAGTTTGACCCCACTAAAAAGTTAATTTTGTAGTAATAAAATTTAATTTGACCCCATCACATTGTGCCCGTAACTATTTTGTTCTTTAAAATTTAAGTTACATTAATATATCTATAAACACAAAAAAAAAATCCTAATCCGGTGATTGTTGTTAAAAAATTTGACCCCACTAACTGAAATTTCTGGCTACGTCACTGGTCGTAAAGCTGATTGATTCAAGGCAACGGATTACAGATTATGCGAAGAAAAGCATTGGAGTTCATTGATCTGGACTTCGGAGGCTTTCCCCTGCCTTAATATCTCTTTTAAAGAGATGGTTGAGTGGTTGACACTCTGTTCAAAAAAACCTGTTTATAAATTTCATTTTCAAAAATACAGGAACAAATTTAAACTCTTCTATTCAATACTTGCACAAAATGTACAACTTAACACCATAAATTTAACACACTATAGTAGCTTGACTGAGTTGCTAAGAGCCTAACCCCATTTTCAAATTAAGTTTTAAAATATTGTATTTGATTATAAGCGAAATAAAGATTAAAAAATAAACCAAATGAGATCAGACAAAGAAAAAAGCTAACGAATTAAAATGTTCAAAAATCAAAGCGAACAGATAGAAGATTGAAGAATATGAGGCCTTTTGTCTCTATGAGGCCGGCAACAGTGGAAATGTATGTACAGCTACAGATAGGCATGTCAATGGACCGGAGCTCCGATCCGATCCGATCCGAGACCTTATAATTGAATATGGATTTATATAAAATAAATTTGATCCGATAAAAATCCGATCCGATAAGAGTCCGATCCATATAATATGAATATGGATTTTACATGATCCGATCTGTTAAGAATTCGATCCGAATAATTATAATTATATATTTATATATTTTATTATATATTAATATTCATATATTTACAATTATACAAATAATGTATAATTTTCAAGTCATATGAGATCCAAAATCCTTTAGTAGTATTTTATACTATATTTTCAAAAAGGTATTACGTTTATAATGAATACGTTATCATTGTATTGCATCTAAAATTGAATTCATATTTTAGTTTGAATTATTTTTATTCTTAGAGTCCATTTCATGATTATTCTAATTTTGTCTGGTACATTTCAGTACTAATAGATATTTATTTTTGATTTTCGGTGTTTGATTTTTCTTGTATTTGAATGTTAAAGTGTACTTTTACATCTAAAAATTGTTTTTTACCATTTTAGATTTTAGTAGATTTTAATATTAATATAAATTTTTTTGAAAAAAAAAATTAGTTGGATTGGATATCCGATCCGATTACCCGTAATCCTAATGGAGCGGATATGGATTGGTCTTAAAAAAATCCGACACTTAATCCGATCCGATCCGATCCGATCCGAAAAATTAAATGAATTTGAATATGGATTTAGGTTGATCCGGTCCAAACCCGATCCATTAATAGGCCTAGCTACAGAGATCAAGTGAGTTGGGCCAAGTAGCTGAACATGGGCTCGATAAAAGGTTCTGTATAAGCAAATAAAATTTGTTTACACATGCTTTCTTATTACTTAGAGCATCTTCGATGGTGTTGGTTAGAGCATCTCCAATGGTATTAGTTAAAAATGGTTAGCTAAATCAGATAAAATATTGATTATGTAAAATTTGTCGAACCTGTAAAAAGTTGTGCTCCAATGGTATATTGGCTATATGGTGTATATATTGTAAATATAGTATGTTATTATTATTTCATGTTGTTATTAATAGAATCTATATCTTTTAAGGTAATAGATCATGTAAATCTTCCTTACAGGTCTCTAGAGGTTGGCCAAATATAGCCAACGAAAAGAGATTATCTAAATTTTTTGCTAACAGTAATGTTCCATTGGAGTGATGTTTTTTTTACATAATTTCTATAAAATTTATTTATGGTAATATATTTGTGATTTTAGCTAAGGGGTCTTCTCCATTGGAGATGCTCTTATAATGGTTGGCTAAAATGATATAAAATAGTGATTATGTAAAATTTGTTGAATCTGTAAGGTGTTGTGCTTCATTGAAGTTGGCTATAATAATTGGTTACATTTTAAAAATGGTATGTTATTTTTATTTCAAGTTATTAAAAATAGAAATTATTATTTTATTATGGCAACAGATGATGTGGAGTTTTACTACAGGTCTCTAGAGGTTCAGCATATATAGCCAATATAATGAGCTTGTCTATAATTTTAGCTAAGGGTAGTGAACCATTGGAGTACAAATTTTTTTTACACATTCTTTATAATTCTTATTTATGATAATTAATTTCAAATTTTACCTAAGAGGTCTCTCCCATTGGAGATGCTCTTATGACTTAAATGTTGAGTGAAAAGTGAAAATTTTAATTTAATATTTGTTTATCTGTTTCGGTAATTTTATATTATGAGTAACTTATGAATTACTATGTTAGGACGAATACACAATATATAATCAAGTACTGTATGAGAGAATAACAATAACACACAGATCAGTACTTAAAAACTGTTTGGAATTAATAATTCCTCTCTCAGTGATGTAAAATAGCACAGAGAGCTGCTTAGGTTACAATGAATGATATTCGTTCACGATGGATACCCTTCTAGGGTTAACCTAACTGTATTTATAAGATATACAGCTACGTACAATCGTTAATTGATTCTCCTATAATTAAGCTATACAATTGATATCAATTACGATTGCTACACGTCTCCTAAGTCAACTCAATCTCTTTGACAGCTATCCAATCTTCAAAGATATTGCTTCCATATTTATCTTAAATCAATCTTCAATCTCTGTTGACTTGTAGACGCTTCCAGTAGACAGACTTTAACAAACTCTGTTGCTCTCCTAGCCAGCAGTGTTTGCGATTCCTTCTGTCAGCCAGCAGTGTTTGCGCTTCCTTCTGTCAGCGTTTGCGCTTCCAGTTGTCAGCGTATACTCAAACTCTGCTACAACTGCTTTCATTAACAAGTTAAACTCTTTTTCCCTGTAACACTTAAACACTGACATTAAATCACATCAATTATATCTAACAATCTCCCCCAACTTGTTCATTAGAAAAATGTACAAGTTCACAGTAATTGATGATGTCAAAACAATCAAATAAAAACACAGTGTTTAACATATAACCAGAGTTTAATCCTGACTTAACAAAATCTACAGAAAATTCGAATTACTTACAAATTCTGTCTACCTAACCTCCTCAAGATCTGGTGTTGTTCTGAGATAATCTATCAACAGTCTTCTCTCAGCATTTTCAAGTTCTCTCTGCATAACTTCCTTGATTTCTCTTAAATCAGGATCATTTTCATCAGTCTGATAGATAGCAGCTCTTAGATCGTAGATTTTATTTCTCCTCATTTCATTTCCCAGTCTTATGAACTTTACTTCCTCTGATTGAGAATTAAAATCAAGAACTGTAATACCCAGATCAGTCTTTAACTTTGCAGTTCCCTTCTTCATTTCAACAAGATTCCCATTCCAATCTTTGTATTTAGGTACATACTCTTCAGTAGTCTTTGATCCAGTAAAGGCTTTAGCTCTTAACATATATTCTCTTATAGAATTAGCAATGAGTTCTGTTCGTCGATTTCTGACTCTGAATATATACAGAACATACTGAAGTTCTTCAAACAACTTGAGCTTGATCGCATCTTCATTCACTCTATACACTGTTCCATCTGCCATGAAGTACAACAGAAAGTGAATATCTAAGCTCTTTTGGAGAACTAGTTGAACTGATTCCAATTTGTCCAGATTCTCTTGAATAATACCAGAACCAAGAGAGACAAGTGAAGAGGGATCTCTTGGACTGTTACTAACTCTCAAATCTCTTCTTGAACCCAAACCAGAAGTATTCCTGCCAGGAGGCTTTCCTGAACAAGCAATGCTATGTTGATAACCACCAATCCCTTCTGTTTGTGCTTGAACTGGAATCTTTGGTCTAGAAAACCCATGTAAAGGTTTTGATTGAGTCTGTAGAGAATCACTTACAACTTGTGTGGCAACAGAGGTTGTAACCGTCTTTTTACCTTTGCTTTCTTCACCCATCACCCCTTTCAGTTTTAACTTAGCATCAAGAGAAGATTTTCTTACCAACTTTCCTTCTTCTTCTTTTTTCTCTTCTTCCTCTTCTTGAATACCAGATAAACTTTCTTTAATTTCAATTCTTTTCCTTGCAGGCCTTGAAGCTTTGACAATCTTCTTTCCTTTCTTAGACTTCAATGCCTTCAAATGTTCTTCTTGCAACAGCTTTTCTTCAGCATGTATATCTTCAAGTGTAGCCTCAGCATTTTCCTCACGAAAAATCTTAGCAGCTAACTCTTCATCTGTTTGTGGATTGTCAGTGAATGACAAATCCTTTTGCCTTGAAGTAGAAGTACTCTGAAGATTTGTATTTGCTACCAAATTTGACTTTGATCTTGTAGACCTTCCATGTCTATGTCTTGGATTTGCAGTTCTTAACCCCTTATCTGAATTTGCACCTTCTTCATCCAGATGATCCCTCTTTGACAGAGTTTGAGGTTGCTTGCACTTAGTTCTAGCAATTCTCTCCCCCTTTTTGACATCATCACCATCTGGAATCAGAATAGAGGTGATTAACTCAAGAGAGTTTGCAATAGAGTCAACCTTTTCAGTCAGCAAAAGCTGATTCTGTTCAACTTTACTCAATCTTTCAGTAAGTGTCTCCGGAGCCTTGGAAAATTGTTGAAACAACATGGAATTAGCTCTTTGAGATTTCTCCTCATGAGTAGCAACCTCTGTTCTGAGATCAATAAGTGCTTTCTGATTTTCATCAAACCTGTGATTTAAAGACTTGACTTGAATCATTGTTCCTTGTAAGCAAGTGAAAATATCAGGATTTGAAATCTTTGAAGAATTTTCCTTGAGAAAAGTAGCTGCTCTGCCAGGAGGAAAAATACAATCTGATTTGTACCAATCTGCAGTTTCCTTGGTCAAATAATTATCATCAATTTCGTGAACAGAAGGTCCAGCAAAGTCTGGTTTCTCTCCTGTTTTATGTCCATCAGTTTGAAATTTTTCATTTTGAGCTCCTGTACTCATGTCTTCAAAAGAATCACTAACTGACACATCAGTATGTGCAACGGAGGCAATTTCTTCATTTAAGTCAGCAACTTGTTCGTGAGCAACATGTTTTCCTTGATCACCTTGTGCATGCTCTGAAGAAACAACCTTTGCTGGTTGATCTATTTCCTCACCATGATCAGAAATATGATGTGCATCCGAGTATAACTCTGTGTGAGATGCAACCTCAGTGTCTTCTAATACAACAGTAGGCTCGTCTGCAACACCAGTATCAACAGAGTTCGTGGCTACCATGGGTGTTGGAGTAGATGCTTCAACGTCAAAAGAAAATGGAATGGGAGTTTCATCAAACTCTTCCATTTCAGGTAATGCATCTCTGTCATCTTTATCAGTCTGAACCTCAGCAATTACTGGTTCATCAATTTTGAGATCTGTTTCTTCTACAGTAGGTTCTATGATAACCTCTGTCTCAACATTAGGAATATCTTTAGAAATATTCTCTGGAGCTTCAACAACTTGCTCATCATCAGAGTCTGTAAGAATCAGCCTCCTCCTTTTTGCTTGAGGCACTTCAATTACCTCTTCTTCTTCACTAGAGTTGTCCTCAACTAGTGGTAATGAAGGCCTATTTGCCCTTTTAATGACTCTTCTGGTATAAACAGCTCCAGGAGATGTCTGTTTAGCCTTGGAATGCTTTGTATTAAGGGCAGTATGCTTTTGCCTTTTTGGTTTAGATTTTGGTTGAGGTTGAGTAGTAGTGACAGGCTCAGAGTTTGTTGGTTCAATGATTGGTTCAGGTTGTGGTTGTTTTGATGTAGTGGGTACAGTGTTTGTGGGTGATGACTCAGGTGATGGTATAGGGTTAGAGTGTATGGTTTCAGTATGGTCAGTAGCTAATGGTTCAAGCATTTTTTGTAGATTATTTTGTGGTGATTGTGAATCTTGAGGTTGGTTTAGAAAGTTTTGTAAGGCAAGTGGCAAAACAAAAGCAGGTAGGTCTTTTCCAACATCCTTATTAGTCATATCAGAGAAAATCCTCTTATTGACTTTAAAGGGCTGAATCACATCAGCTGCATCAATTTCTAACCCAGATACACATGCATTGAATAAAAGTTGACAAAATCTAGCAAAGTATACAGTAGTAGACTCTGACAATTTATCACCTAAATTCATTAAAACATATCGACCAAAATCAAAATTACTGCCATAGAGTAGAGAATACCCAATTTGCAGACTATCCATAGGAATGGCATCCCAGTTGGTGACTTTCTTCTGGAATGTCCTGGTAATGCAGTCAAAGAAAAAATTCCATTCCTTTCTAAGATTTGGCCGTTTGACACTGCCTAGCTTTGCAAGAGAATCCATGTAACCAATTTCTGTTAACATGTCCCGCAGATTTTGCTCAGAAACAACAGCATATGAGGTATGTGTGTCGAAATCCATGGTCTCTCGAACAGTTTGTGGAGTAATCACAAACTCTTGTTCATCATGAGTGAAGATTATAGACGGAGTCCCATTCTCTCCTCCATCTACATACTTTGAGTTTTGCCAGAAAGTGGCAATCTGAGATGCAGATAGAACAGCTGGTTCAATCAATGCTTGCCCAATCTCAGAGTCACGGAGAAAATTCTGTATAAGATGAAACGCTTCGGGAGCACGGTCATTCTCAAGTAGAGCTGCAAAATTGTTAGGAACAAAGCGAAGACCAAGAGAAGTAAAAGGTTTAGTTGCCATTAGATCAAGAAACGAGCAAGAAATGACAGTGAAATTTATGTGTTTGTAAGGTGTTTGTGAAAATGTAGAAGTGAAAAACACAAAAGAACTCTGTGGTTGGGTAAAGTGAATATGAGTGGATGTGAAGGTGAGAGAAAGAAAATGAATCGATATACACAAAAATGATTAGAGTTGTAATTAAAAATTAAAACCCAATTGTTTGTGCATTAAAACACTCAACCGTTCCTAGAGTAATGTGTGAGTGGGACACAATAATGGGTGAGTGGGACACGTGTCAATCATGCAGCGAATCAATTAATCACGCGCAGTAAAATTACAATTATTACCGCTGTCTTTCCTATTATCAAGACACTTTTCCACATTTACACTCATTAACAGTTGTCAAACACTCTATTTACTCCAAAATTTACAAATTATCTTAATGAAAATTTACCTTGAAGTACGGAACACAATTCAACAGTGTTTGTCAAATTTTCCAACTTTATCACAAAAACCCTTTCAAAAATTGCACAGTTGTGAATATATGTGTGTGTGTGTGTAGCAGAGGTTACCAAATCAATTTTTTATAGCATCTAATATTTCATAAAATCCATAAAATAAATCAATAAATACCGAATGCACAAACTCTCATATTAAACACTGATTATGTGATGAATGCTAAACTCTGTAGTTCCTTAAATACAGAAATCTGAATAACCCTATTCCCATTTATGTTCATGATTATCCAAGTAAGCACACAGTCGTTATAGACAAAAAGATCAAGAGATAGGTATCAAAGCATCATTCAGTGAGTAATATGTCAGGGATTTGATAAACTCACAAACTCTCAAAGCACACAAGTGTTTAGGTGAAGTGTTTTCACTCAAATTCAATCAGTAAAAGCAGATACTTCCATAGGCTTGAATTTCCACCAAGTCTACACTACTTTGAGTACACGTATGCACAAATCAAAAGGACTTTATTCAGGGTTGTAATTTAGTAAGATCAAACAGGTGAGAAGAGATGTATTAAATGAATAAATGGCGAACTGAACAATTTAATAGACCAAAGTGTTGAGTCGCACTGTTAGTACATATTTGTACAAAAAGATCAGCATATATACATTTTTTTTATTATGTATATATACTGAGAAAACTTTCCTTTTGTAGAGAAACTCTCACCTGCTTGCATTTGATTTTCCAAAAGAATATAACTGCTCTTAATACTTCAGAGTTTAGAAAGAAGCAGTTAATGAGGCTCAAAGGGGTTTACTAAGGGTGGAATTTATGAACAGTGTTTGGAGAAAGATAGTAAATCCTAGTGCCTTTATCATTTTCATGCACACACATATCATGTAGTCTCAAAATGGTTTAACACAAGTTCTAGAGCAACATACTCACTGATGAACATCACACATCAATAAAATCTGATTGATATAAAATGTATCAATCACTTATTTGGCTCAAATTCTCACAGGGTGCAAATATGACTTGAACTCACCAAAATCAACAATGACACACCTCAAGTTTTGTAATTTTCACAAGTACTAACAGAAATCATCAAGAACCATGTATACGTCTTGGGAACAGAGTGTCACTATCAGAGTTTAGAGTTCATCAATATCAGAAGTTATTCATGAGAGGCAATGCACACAGTATTCATAGACTCAGAGTTTTAGGATCAAATAAACTAAGAGATGCTCTAAATATGAAACAGTATCATGCTGTGTTAACTTACTGCACAGTTTCTGATTAGATCACAGTGACTCAGAAAGAGTCTTGATTTAATCACTGAGAATCATGCTTCATACATATTTCTTCATTGGTGTTTTCATCCAGACAAAGATCAATTCAGAATTCACAGAGTTTATCAAACATATTAACAGTGTATGACAGACAGACATGCTGACAGAGTTTAACCAACAAAGTTCACATAGCACTTAACAATTCACAGAAAAATGAGCAACACATTTTATAAGAAAATTTTGAGTATAACCAACATTTTTAGTCAAAACCAGAGACCATTCCTAGTTCATTGACAAGCCTTGTAAATGTTGCTTCACTCAAAGGCTTGGTGAAGACATCTGCAAGTTGTTGATCTGTAGACACAAAGTGGAGCTCAATATTGCCTTCCTCTACATGCTCTCTGATAAAGTGATACCTTATGCTGATGTGCTTGGTCATTGAGTGTTGTACTGGATTACCTGTCATTGCAATAGCACTCTGATTATCACAGAAAATAGGTATTTTGCTATACCTCAATCCATAATCCGGCAATTGATTCTTCATCCATAGAATCTGTGCACAACAGCTACCAGCAGCAATATACTCTGCTTCAGCTGTAGATGTGGATATTGATTTCTGTTTCTTGCTGTACCAAGAAACAAGTCTGTCACCAAGAAATTGACAACTTCCACTTGTGCTTTTTCTGTCAATTTTATAGCCTGCAAAGTCTGCATCAGAGTAGCCAAGTAGGTTGAAATCTGATTCTCTTGGATACCACAATCCTAAAGTTATGGTGCCTTTGAGATACTTAAAATTATTCTTCACAGCTGTTAGATGTGGTTCCCTTGGATCTGCCTGAAACCTTGCACACAGACATGTTGCATACATGATATCAGGTCTACTTGCTGTTAAATAGAGTAGAGAGCCAATCATTCCTCTGTAGCTTGTCATGTCTACTGATGACCCTGTATCTTTGTCCAATTTAGTTTCAGTTGCCATGGGAGTTGTTGCAGATGAACAGTCAAGCATGCCAAATTTCTTGAGAAGATTTCTGGTATATTTTGCTTGATTGATAAAAATGCCATCATCTGTTTGCTTCACCTGTAAGCCTAGAAAATAACTAAGCTCTCCCATCATACTCATTTGATACCTGGATTGCATGAGTTTGGCAAACTTCTGACAGAGTTTATCATTAGTAGATCCAAAAATAATGTCATCAACATATATCTGAACTAAAAGCAAGTCACTTCCAGATTTGAAATAAAACAGAGTTTTATCAATTGTACCTCTGTTGAATCCACTTTCTAAAAGAAATTGAGCCAGAGTTTCATACCATGCTCTTGGTGCCTGCTTAAGTCCATATAGTGCCTTGTCTAGCCTGTAAACATGATCTGGATATTTTGGATCTACAAAACCAGGTGGTTGTTCAACAAACACTTCTTCTTCAAGTTTTCCATTCAGAAAAGCACTTTTGACATCCATCTGAAAAACCTTGAATTTCTTGTGAGAAGCATAAGCAAGAAACATCCTTATTGCCTCCAACCTGGCAACTGGAGCAAAAGTCTCATCATAATCTATCCCCTCTTGCTGTGAATAGCCTTTTGCCACAAGTCTGTCTTTGTTTCTTGTAACAACCCATTCACTATCAGTTTTGTTTCTGAAAACCCACTTAGTACCAACAATAGATCTGTTCTTTGGTCTTGGTACTAGTGTCCACACTTTATTTCTTTCAAATTCATTTAATTCTTCTTGCATTGATGTTATCTAGTCAGCATCTTTAAGAGCTTCTTCAACTTTCTTTGGTTCAGTTTGTGACAAGAATGCATGAAACAGACATTCATTTGTTGTTGCACTTCTTGTCCTTACTCTTGCATCTGGATCACCAATGATCAAATCAGGTGTGTGAGATTTGGTCCATTTCCTAGCTGAAGGCAATTGACTTCTTTCAGAGTTTGATTCTCCCCCTCGATCCATGTTCTCCTGATTTCTTTGGTGTCTTTCTTCATTCTCTGAGGCTCCCCCTGAATTTGACTGCTCAGAATGTGAATCATCAGAGATTGATCCAGATTTTTCATGTGATTCACTTTCAGAATGTGAATCATCAGAGTTTGATTCTTCATACTCCCCCTCAACCGGTTCTCTCCTTTGTTCAGGTTGAACAATTTCTTCTGTGTTTACCAGTAGAGGTTCAGAGTTTGTATCAACAGAGTCTGTTTGAATTGATCCGTCAGAGTTTATTTCATCAGATATTAGATCTTCATCTTCAAAATGTAGTTGATCATGGTCATTGACATCTTCAAGTCCAGTTATTTTCTTGTCATCAAAAGACACATGAATAGATTCCATGATCACTCTGGTTCTCAGATTATAAACTCTGAACGCCTTAGTTGACAGTGGATAGCCAACAAAAATGCCTTCATCTGCTTTCAGATCAAATTTGGTCAACTGTTCAGGATGAGTTTTCAGCACAAAGCCTTTGCACCCAAAAATATGAAAATATTTCAGGTTTGGCTTCTTTTCTCTCACCATTTCATATGGTGTTTTTCCATGCTTATTTATCAGAGTAGCATTCTGAGTAAAACAAGCAGTTTGAACAGCTTCTGCCCAGAAATAGGTTGGTAATTTTGCTTCATCAAGCATAGTTCTGGCAGCTTCTACCAAAGTTTTGTTCTTCCTTTCAACCACACCATTCTGTTGTGGAGTGTCAGGTGCAGAAAACTCTTGTTTAATTCCTTTGTTCTTGCAAAATTCTTCCATTGTTGAATTCCTGAATTCAGTTCCATTGTCACTTCTGATAATCTTCACTTGATTCTTTGACCCTTTGTCCAACTGCATTATATGTTCTGCCAGAGTTAATGCAGTTTCATCCTTCTTTGCTAGAAAATACACCCAAGTGTATCTGGTGTATTCATCAACAATGACTAGAGCATATTTCTTCTTTCCAAGAGACATAACATTCACTGGTCCAAAAAGATCTACATGTAGAAGATGATAAGGATCAACAATTGAAAACTCAGACTTGCTTTTGAAAGAAACCTTTCTCTGTTTGGCCTTTTGACATGAATCACATAGGCCATCTGCATTCAATAAGGACTTTGGAAGTCCCCTCACAAGATCATTCTTTATCAGCTCATTGATGTTTTTTAGATTTAAATGAGAGAGTTTCTTATGCCACTTCCAACTCTCTTCACTGGACATCCTTGTTGACAGACACACTGCTTTGCCATCAGAGTCTGTTGACAATTTTATTTCATAGATGTTATTGTGTCTGTTTCCAACTAGAGCAACTTTTCCTGTAGATTTACTGATAACTTGACAGTATTCAGGTTGAAAATCTACATGATATCCTCTGTCACAGATTTGACTCACAAAAAGCAGATCATGCTTGAGTCCTGGAACCATAGCTACATTTTTGATGATGACACTTCCAAGATTAATATTGCCATATCCCAGAGTATGTCCTATGTTGCCATCTCCATAGGAAACTTTTGGGCCAGCCTTCTCCACATACTCTGATAACAGTGCTTTATTTCCAGTCATGTGTCCTGAACATCCACTGTCCACGACTAGGGTACTTTCCCTGGTGCCCTGCAATCACAAACAATCACTGATTGTTAGATTTAAGGATCCAGACTTGCTTGGATCCTTTTGCTTTATTGAATCTGTTAGTTTTTGCAGCGGATTTGTCATTATCAGAGTTTAAACTAACATTTTCAGTCTTAGTACCTGTAGAATTAACTTTAACCCATTTCAGATTAGGTTTCAGTTCATAGTAATTATGATAAATAGCCTGATAATTCTTGCAAGTATAAATTGAGTGCCAAGTACTTCCACAATGTTTGCACAGAGTTTGTGGTCTAGGTTTGACATTATTCTTTTTCACTCCACTTTTGGAGGGTAAAGAATTAATGTCTTTGTTCTTCCTGCAAAAACTGTCAAGATGATTAGAACTACCACAGTTATGATAAGTTTTCCTAGGTGCAAGTGTAGCAAGCATTGGCCTATTTCCTGATGTAATGCCTACCTTTCCATTTCTGTTTTTCCTAGGCATTTTCTGTTTATTGATAGATTTTATTTCTTTAAGCTTTTGCTTAAGTTGTTTATCTGTCATTGAACCAATGTTAACCTGTTTGGCACAGGTTTTTACTGGCTCATTTTCAACAGCTCCATGTTCAGTTTTAACAATACCATGAACAAATTTTCTAGTTGGAAGAGTTTGCCTAACTTTCACATGATTTAGAAATATAAGCTCATCTTCCTCACAGTACCCTAAACCAACAGTGTCGGCTTGAAAAACCTCATGAGTGTCTTTTCCAGAATCAGTCCAAGTTTTAATGATGTGATTAACATCCTTCAGTTCAGATTCTAGTTGCTTATACTTACCTAGCAACTTCTGTTCTATAAAAATAGCATCATCTCTTTCTTTCTGAATTTTTTTGCATGTTTTCAAGTTTGTCTTCAACAAGTTTGTTTCTCTCTTTAAGTTGAGAGCACTCACTCTTGATTCTCTCATTCTCTAAAGTCTGATCCCTATAACTGATATGTAATGCTTTAAGATAAATTCTCAATTCAGTTATATTATCAGTATTATAAGCATAGGTAGTTGGAGGTACCTTGAGTTCAGAATCTTCATTCTGAGTAGAGGCCATGAGTGCATAGTTCACCTCCTCATCTGAATATGAGGTGTCTGAGTCTCTGCCTTTGGTGTAGAGTGCCTTTTCAGTTTTACCCTTCTTACACTCAGGAGCATATTGACCCATCTCCTTACACTTGTAGCATTGAATCTCAGACTTATCTTTCTTCCCAGATTTGGAGTCCTTTCCCTCAGATTTGCTGAAATTTTTCCTGTCAGACTTTGAGTAATTCTTGGAGAATCTCTTTCCCTTCTTGAAGTTCTTGAATCCCATCTTCTTGAAGGTCTTTACCATCAATGCAACCATTTGCATCATCTCTTCATCATCTTCAGAATCAGATGATTCATCTGTGTTTGAGTCAACGTCAGTGTTTGATGACTCACTTTCTGAATTAATGACCAAGGCATTTCATTTTGCCTTCTTCCTTGATGCCTCTCTCTTTGAAGATTTTTCTTCAACTTTCAGAGCAACAGACTTTGATTTCTTGCTTGATCTCCTGTTTCTCTGCTCCATTTCTAACTCATGAGTTTTGAGCAGACCATAGATTTCATCAATCTCAGTATCAGCAAGATCATAGTTGTCTCTTATAGTGGTTGCTTTCACATCCCACTTTTCAGGTAGAGAAAGAAGAAACTTGAGATTTTAGTCTTCTAGATCATATTCTTTGTTAACCAATGATAGATCATTGAGCAGTTTACAGAATCTGTCAAATGTTTCTATCATGGTTTCTTCAGACTTTGCCTCAAAATGCTCATACTCCTGTGTGAGTATGTTCCTTCTATTCTTCTTGATAGCAGCAGTTCCTTGACACCTAACCTCAAGTGCATCCCAAATTTCTTTTGCAGTAGTGCAGTTAATCACTTTGTTAGACATAACATTGTCTAAAGCACTGTGAAGTAAATGCCTTACTTTTGCATCTTTAGCAATAGATGAAAGATCCTCAGCAGTTAGATCTTTCTTTTCCTTTGGAATCACTTTTGATTCCTCACCAGCAACAGCAGCAGTTAACTTCGTAGGTTTATGAGGACCTTCATAAATTCTGTCAAGATATTCTGGATCTGTAGCCTCTAGAAACATTGTCATCTTAACCTTCCAGATTGCATACTCTGCTGGCTTAAGTATAGGAACCCTAATTGTCTCATACCTACTAACAGTAGTAGGAGCTTTCTCAGAACCTGATGGAGGAGGAATCTCTGCCATTGATTACTATTGTGTTTTGGATCTTAATCTGTAATAAAATAACAGATTGGCTCTGATACCAATTGTTAGGACGAATACACAATATATAATCAAGTACTGTATGAGAGAATAACAATAACACACAGATCAGTGCTTAAAAACTGTTTGGAATTAATAATTCCTCTCTCAGTGATGTAAAATATCACAGAGAGCTGCTTAGGTTACAATGAATGATATTCGTTCACGATGGATACCCTTCTAGGGTTAACCTAACTGTATTTATAAGATATACAGCTACGTACAATCGTTAGCTATCCAATCTTCAAAGATATTGCTTCCATATTTATCTTAAATCAATCTTCAATCTCTGTTGACTTGTAGACGCTTCCAGTAGACAGACTTTAACAAACTCTGTTGCTCTCCTAGCCAGCAGTGTTTGCGCTTCCTTCTGTCAGCCAGCAGTGTTTGCGCTTCCTTTTGTCAGCGTTTGCGCTTCCAGTTGTCAGCGTATACTCAAACTCTGCTACAACTGCTTTCATTAACAAGTTAAACTCTTTTTCCCTGTAACACTTAAACACTGACATTAAATCACATCAATCTATCTATTATCTATTATATATCTAATACACCAACAGGGGGTTTCCCTGAGCAAATTTATTCACAGGCTCGGACCCTCCGAACCTCACTCCAAACCTAGGACCCTCCGAACCTTACTTTAAACCTAACTATAAATATTTGTAAAAATGTTGTTATTCAAGGGGTTCGAACCAATGACCTTGTAGAACTAAATTCAACAACATAACCAGTTGAGCTATGTGAGCATTTGAGCTTATTTTAAAAATCATTAGCTACATACATAAATATTTGTATAATCAATAATTATACATACATAAACACATACATACATACATAATTATTAATTACACATACACATACATAAATAATTATACATGCATATGTACATACACACACACATAAATACATACATACATACATACAATATATACATAATTATTAATTATACATACACATATATAAATAATTATACATGCATATGTACATACACACACACACACATACATACATACATACATCCATCCATACATACATTCATATTTATTAATTATACATGCATACGTACTATATACATACATACATACATACATACATTTATGTTGTATAATCTATTAATGTCTCATTATTTGTAATCTATTAATTGTTGTATAATTAATATGCATATTTATATACATACACATGTACAAACATAAATACATAAATATATTAATTTATGTGGATATATAATAATATTATATACATACATACATACATACATACATACATACATACATGCAAACATACATACATACATACATACATACATACATTTATATTGTATAATCTATTAATATTTCATTATTTGTAATATATTAATTGTTGTATAATTAATATGCATATTTATACATACATACATACATACATACATATGTACAAACATAAATACATACATATATAAATTTTCGTGGATATGTAATAATATACTATAATATTACATGCATACATACTATATATTTTTGTTTACATATATTAATTTGTAAATAAATCTCAGTTGGCTTAAATCAGATAATGTATAATTATTAATTATAATGTATATTTGTAGATAATTATACATTAATGTATAATTATTAATTATACATGGATACGTACGTACATACATACATACATATATACATATATACATACAACATAATTATTAATTATACATGCATATGTACATACATACATACATGGATGCATACATACATACATACATATAATATATATATACATACATACATATAATATATACATACATTTATGTTGTATAATTTATTAATATTTCATTACTTGTAATCTATTAATTGTTGTACATATGTACAAACATAAATATATACATATATACATTTCTGTGGATATATAATAATATACTATAATATTATATACATATATACATACATACTATATAGCATACATACATACATACATACATTTATGTTGCATAATCTATTAATATTTCATTATTTGTAATATATTAATTACTGTATAATCAATATGCATATTTATACATACATTCACATGTACAAACATAAATACATACATATATAAATTTCTGTGGATATGTTATAATGTACTATAATATTTATCAACATATACCATATCTTATTAATCATTTTAGATCTACTGTAATTATTTACGAATTGAATATTATAAAAAATATCCCAATACAAAAAAAAACCTTCATGCATATATAAGTATAATACAAACTTGTATTAACATTAATTATCGTAAAACTCATCAATCACATCTTTAATACGTAAACGCACAAAACAATATAACAAATATATATATATATATATATAGGCAAGTGCTCAAAAGATAACTTATTTTTTGAAGAAAACTAAGGTACTAATCCTAGCCATTAGATGTATTAAGATCAATGGCCCCGCCAGGGGCACCCACACACTAATCAAATACACCCTCACACACAGAATCACACCTAATCCCCTCCATTTTTAATTTGATTTTTCCCGTCAATCGGTGATATTTTTTTAAAATCTAATTTCACCACATTTTTCTTCATCTCCCAACGATTAGTTTGCATACCATATATGCTATATTTCGATTTAGTTTTCTAAGTTTTCCAGTAAACGAGGTTTTCCCTAGATATATATATAAAATAGAGCAAATGGGAGGGTTCATAAGCAAATTTATTCATATAAAAAATCATATTTACCCCTACTAATTATATCTATGTTATATTTTCGGGGGCTATTTAGGTATTTCAACACTAACATAATTATTACATAATAATAAATGATATGAACTAATATGCATTTATTATTATGTAATTAATACTTGTATGTATCTCTGTATCCATCCATGTTAACTCTATATATTTATATTTCGGAGTACGGTTTTGATCTTAACATTGACCAATTTATTACATATCGTTCAAGTTTGCTTTAACAAAACAAAACATAGCATAAAATATAAAACAAATTTAATTTAACCAGAATTATAATTTGCATGTCACGATCGGGTATTGCATAAATTCTATTTACTCATAACAATTGCTGCGAAGATATGAATAATCGAAGATATCAACAATCCAATCCTACGTAATTACGAATAATTCATAAATATTTGTAATATAGAGCATGCCCGTGCAGATCCAAAATAACAAAATGCAACAAATATAATAAATATAATTATTTATATTTTAATTGTTCGATTTTAAACTAAAATATTACAAATAATGTTATGAGTAAAAGAGGATTATACAAAGTACACTTTTCCTCTTTAAATAAATGAGTAGCACTCTAGAAAGAATCATCTTACATAGAGAACCGTGGAGAACCATCTATTTTTTTTGATTATATAGCAGAACCATTTTTTTTTATTTTTTTATCATAGTGTATTGATTCTTTAATGAAATAATTTTGGTCAATCTAGAATATGCCCGTGCTTTGCACGGGCTACAAAGCTAGTTATATCTAACATACTAAAAATGTAAACATAAAAATAAATTTGATAATTATCTATTTAAATAATGATATTAACTTTTATCAAATAAAATCTTCAATACATAATAAGTCATTCAAAAAAGTTATTCCTACCAACTTTTAACTTTAACCTATTTTTTTAAACTTTAATTCAATTTTTAACTTATTACACAAACAACCATTTTTTAGCTTAAAATAGAAAATGGCTTTAAGCCGGGCTTAAAAGACTTACACAAACGGACTCTAAGCCTTTTGCAAATTACATAATTATGTTGAGTAGCACTTCATGGAGAAGCATCTTACGTGAAAAACCACCTTATTTTTTCTGATTCTGTAGCAGAACCAAATTTTTTTTCTTTACCTTATTTTTTCTGATTCTATAGCAGAGCCAAAAAAAAATTTTAAAAAAAAATCGACAACGCCACGCCACCACTGCCACGTCGTCACTGCTACCGTGGCAGTGCCACGTCACCACTGCTACCGTGGCAGTGCCTCGTGGCAGGTCCACGTCATCAATGATGATGACATCGATGACGTGGCAGGTGACGTGACACTGCCACGTCAGCATTAGTGCAGATTTTTTTTAACCAAAAAATTTTGATCTTTTTTTATGGAATAAAAAAAATAGAACTTTGATTCTGCCATAGAATCAGAATTTATTGGTTCTTCACGGTTCTACACATAAGGTGGTTCTGTATAGAACAATGACCTAAGTATAAGGGTGTTTGGGGGAATTTTTTTTCAGAATAAGTCAACTTATTTTAAGACAAAGTTAAATATTCCTAACTTTTCAACTTATTTTTCAATTTATTTTTGCAACTTATTGAATCTCAAACATACATTAAATACTTGTATAAAAAAAAATTATCAAAATATAAAATTTTTACCCCAAAATAAGTCCATAAATCCTTAAAATAAGTTTAGCCAAACAGATTCTATGTTATAGGTATCCAGTTTAATAGCATTTTTTGTTCTTATTCTTAAAAATGTCAGAAGATTACTCAGCAAAAAATAAGTGTCAAAAGATTGTCAATTTTGTTTGTAATATCTGTGTTTTTAGTTACTATTAGAAAGGTTCTTCCTTATATGTAATGAGTATACAATGTGTGATTGTGATTAGTAATGAATTTCAAAGCAAGAAAATGTCAATAAGAAAAGCTTTCGGAAGAACGACTATAATGTTACAGAATAATTCTAAAGCTTGATTCTTTATATTTGGGAGGTATTTGAACACTTATATAAAATATAATTTCATAAATATTTTAACTTTTTTTTGAAAACGGGTTTCGAAATTTTTTCGAAAATTCTAGCATTTCTCTGTTAGAAGAAAGCTAACCAATCAACAAATGATACATAATTTTTTACATTAATAATACTAGCTACTTAGCTAGTAATCCGTGGGGTATGGACTATGGATCAAACACGAATCGAGATTAAAATAATAATATGAATAAATTATCGATAATAAATATATTTAATAAATATTATTAAATATATATTTTCGTCAAAAAAATATATGTATTTATGGAGAATTGAATAATAAAAGTACATAACAAATAAACATTATTAAATTATGTAGTTATTGGGAATTGAACACGGGGCGAAATTAAATAAATTAAAATAAGTAAATATAATTAATAAGTATTATTTAAATATAAATTTGTAGAGAATTGAATGATAAAATTATATAAAAATAAACACTATTTAATTATGTAGTTATAGGGAACCAAATAGGGGATGAAATTAAAGAAATTAAATTAAAATAAATAAATCTTGTATAATTCTGTAATTGGAAGGAATAGAACCCGAATTAAATGATAATTAAATTTAGTAATTTGGTAGTTTGATACTATTGCAAGCCATCATTTAGCAAAAAAAATACTATTGCACGTCATTTGAATATGATTTTGCATGTAATAAAGAGCATATAGATTTTATTATTTTACGCTCTATTCAATCAAATAAAGACAGTGTTATTATAGAAATTGTTTATCGGACAAGATCGGTTGCAAGGATTAATCGTTAAATCGAGAATTAATTGAACTGATTAATCGAAGTAAAAATTGGATGTATTTTAATATTATAATATTATTTATTATATTATTATAATTTTATTATTTATTTATTAAGTAATATGTATTTATCATATTATAAAATATATAATAATTCATATTTTATTAATATATTATTTTAACTTTATTTATTTAGTATAAATATTCCGATAAAAAATAATCGTAAAAATTAATCAGAAATTTTAAAAATTGAATCTGAGTACCTTATACAAATTTAATCGGTAGTTAATCAATGTCTACAGGCTAAAATACGATTAAAAATTCAAAATTATCTCCTCAACTCAGTGACAACCATGTGAAAATTCTACAATTTACATTTCTCAAACCACCACTTGTATTGCAAATACACACATTTCCACACCTCACCCACCCAAACATCCACAAAACCCTAATTAAAATCCCAAATTCCACGTCCTTACCGCCTCCTCGGACTCAGACCAAACCACAACTCAATTCCCGCCACCTCAACTTACTAATCCTCGTATCCTTGTCGGAAAACATGTCGGCGGCGGTTTATCAGCAAATGTCGGCGCTCAGGAGCTTAAAGGGACCCACTTTTCAGCTCCCACCTCTCAATTCCACTCCATCTAATCACAACAGGTTCTCATCCTTATTCAATCCAATTCATTACATACATATATATGTATGTATATGATAATTATGTATGTATTGAATTTTGCAAATTTTTGAATTTGTAATTTAAAATGGTTTATAGTTGCAATATATTAATCAGGAAAAAAAATGATTTGTATATGTTTTGTATTTTTATTTTTTGTATTTTAGCTCGTATTACAGCTGATTATATAGTTTGATGTAACATACGAATTTGCTTTGATACGGAAATCTTGTGCTGTGAAGTAGTTTATCGCTTAATTTGTATTATAACAGGTTCTTGAAGGTTTTTTTACTTATCGTCACCGTTGAATTTTATGTATATTAGTCATTTCAAACAATCCAATGAATTATATGAAGGTAAAAGCTGCGTCTTTAATTTATGATTGTGTTTAAATTTAGTAGAGTGGTATCAATGCGTCTTGCCAGAGTTGCCACTTTAAAATGGTCCAAGTATACTAAAATATGTTTTATCCCAAAGCAGGAATTTTTTGTAGTGATTGTGTAATCATAAAAGTGAATCGGAACGGACTAAATATCGAATTGAAGATACGTAATTGGATACGTGCAGAAATAAATAGAGAGATGTAGTTACCTATTGCTTAGAGCACAGTCTTTAGTCTTTACACGTTAGGAGATCCTGCAGAGGAAGTTATGATATGTTACTAAATTTATAGTTCAGGTTTACTTGTTAATATTTAAGGCATCAATTATTGACATAGAAGAGAAACAACAGGGTGACTGGGTTTTTAGAATATGGTTTGGTACGTCCTGCATAAGAGAATGTTTAATCGGTGTTTCTGGTGTTATTTTGATAATAATATGATCCAATGTTTATTTTAGTATCCTATTATTACCAACCAAATTCAGATTCAAAGGTCTATACAGTTATGTGGACTTTATTTTTTACTCAACTGTACTTAGTGGGATTAGATGAATAGTAGGTAGGATTTGTGGGGCATTACTAGCATCAAGTGCAATCTGTAAGTAAACCTGTAAGTAAGGCATGAATTAAAGTTTGGAGTTTCGTTTGCAAGTGAAATTGTATATGAAATCGAAAAGATTAGTGACTGTTAATGGTTTTAAGGAATCATAAATGTCTGGATACTAATAAAGTAATAATTTACAAAGAATTCAGATGATGCTTTAAGAGTGTGCATTGAGTTACTACTAGCACTTATATATACAATTACACGAGGTCTGTTCCTGTTTAAATCATGATGTGCACTTCAAATTACTTCTGGGGACTTAACTAGAGAGTAAAGACATTAGCAGCTTGAACTTCTATTTATTTAACTCCTTGTAGATATGATACTTTGTTGATATGTCATCTAGACTGTTCATAAATCACACCATTGCTAATTCCTATCCGCTGCTGACCAGGAGGAATGCAACATGGAGGTCTCCAAAAGCAGCAATAATTCCTAATTTTCATCTGCCAATGCGCAGTACGGAAGTTAGAAACAGGTAACTATCTAGGAATCTCTCTCACCTACTCATTTTATTTCTTTCGATTTAGCTTTATTTGATAATCAAATATGTTTGATTGTGACACCTTTTGAGTACTAATAGAATCAGTGAATTAGCTAAATAGAAAATTTCATAATTTATCACATGTTTTGGTAGTCAACAAGCATTTAAGTACTTGCAATCCTCCACTGTTTAGACACTTTAAAATGTCACATACTTAAATTTTTTGCTTTCGAAGGGATTTTAGGTTGGACCATTGAAAAACTATTTCCCCTGGTTTGACATTTATAATCTACGATTCCCCAATTTCTTTATTTAGGATAACATGGTTCTGAATCTGTTCTAGATCTTACTAAGCAGATAATTTAGAGTAAACATGTGCTAAACTGTTGCATTCTTGGCCACATTAGAAGTATAGAGATGGCCGGTGCATTTACTTGCTATTAGAGATAGATTGACTGATTGACATCTTAACTTAAGTTTGTAGAGATGTTAAAACAAGGAAAATGATTCTGGTTTATCTTCTGCAAGTAAGATGATGTGTTGTACATGAGATTTCATCCAAAAACTTTACTTACATTAGTGTTTGGCATCAGTAGAGAGTAAGTAAATCATAATTTATCCACAGACTTCTAGTGCATGGTCACTAACCTATGCTTACTGTATTATATTCTAATGTATGCTGTATGCAGAACTTTCACCGATGACATAAAGTCTCTCAGACTGATAACTGCCATCAAAACTCCATATCTGCCTGATGGTAGATTTGATCTCGAGGCATATGATGCTCTGGTAAACATGCAGATTGAACATGGGGTAGAGAGTGTCATAGTTGGTGGAACTACTGGTGAAGGCCAATTGATGAGCTGGGATGAACATATTATGCTAATTGGTCACACAGTCAACTGCTTTGGTGGATCAATCAAGGTTATTGGAAATACTGGAAGTAACTCCACAAGGGAAGCCATTCATGCTACAGAACAGGGTTTTGCAGTTGGAATGCATGCAGCTTTGCACATTAATCCTTACTATGGCAAGACCTCTCTTGAGGGCATGGTTTCTCATTTTAACAGTGTGCTCTCCATGGGTCCAACCATTGTCTACAATGTGCCAGGAAGAACTGGACAAGATATTCCACCTCGTGTGATCCACACTTTGGCTCAAAGCGCGAACCTGGCAGGTGTCAAGGAATGTGTAGGACATGATAGAGTAGACCAATATACCAAAAATGGAATTGTTGTCTGGAGCGGAAATGATGATCAGTGCCATGATTCGAGGTGGGATTATGGTGCAACTGGAGTTATATCTGTTACCAGCAACTTGGTTCCACAACTGATGCGAGAGCTCATGTTCAAGGGAAAGAACCCATCCTTAAATGCAAAATTGTTGCCTTTGATGGAGTGGCTTTTTGAGGAGCCGAATCCAATTGGGTTAAATACAGCTCTTTCCCAACTTGGGGTTGTAAGACCTGTTTTCCGGTTGCCATATGTGCCTCTGCCTTTGGCCAAGAGAGTAGAGTTTGTTAATATAGTGAAAGACATAGGGAGAGAGAACTTTGTAGGAGAAAAAGATGTTCAGGTTCTTGAAGATGATGATTTTGTTCTAATTGGTCGATATTAGGCTGTAATCTTAAGGTTGATAGCAGAGAGTACCTAGTTTGGCTTGTTTGTTCCGAGTGTGTTGTGCATTTTGTGACAGAATTGAATTGCCTCCAGTTTGTATACCATAAAGAACTACTCTTTTTTTTTTTCTGTTGCTAAATTGAGTCTAATGTACTTTTAAGTATACAGATGACAGTAATTAGCGCAAACAAAATGATTGCTTAGATATAATAGAATTTTAAAAATGCTTTGAATTTTGTATAAGCAGGGGGTGTGTAATGTTCATCAGGATAATGGTACAAAGAATGAACTGAACGTTGTATCAGACTATCAGTGGAAAGAATATAACGGCAAAATTTTGATCCCATGATAAGAACTGGTACCACTAGACGAAACTGCTAGAATACATTTTTACCACTAGAGTATCCTCTAATTTGAAATTTTATATTATTCTTTGGACTTCTATAAGGATGATACAAATCTATAGTAACTTGGCAGAATAAAAATTGAGTAAATTGAGTAATAGGCTCACACAAATATGGGGTAGGAATTAATTATGTTTAACTTCATTGGGTGAAAGGCCAAGTTGTGCAGGGGAATTGATTTGGAGTAGAGAGTGCAGAGCCATGTTTTCAATGTGAAGAAATGCAGCTTTCTTTCTCAGTTTTTCATTCTCTTCAATGATGCTTTTGTTTTCAGTGTAAAGCTTCAAGTTCCGCAGTAGCATCTTTCTCTTCAATATCCATAGTCTTCTTGCCTTCTCTTTCGCTTGCTTTGACATTCTCTTCCTTCTACAAGCCAGAGATATTGTTCAACTTCAACAAATACATATATTCATGCATGTATGCACTTTGTACACGGCAAGAAACACAACACAGTGACAAGTGTACATATTTTGCATGAGAAGGAAATTAAGAAAGCTTACCTATTTATGCAATGTGCCCTGAATTTGAGGTTCTTCATAGATTGCTTTCTCGAGGGACAAAAAGTGAAGTGTGAATTAGGGTAATGAGATGAGCTCAGTAATCCTGAGATGCTTATACACATTGTGTGCAACATCTAGACTTGTGTGTGTGTGACTAGTTATGGAATGTTGTTAATGGCAAGGGGATGCAGAGAGATTGAATGAAAGTTGGAGTTTTAGAATGTGGATTAGAGTTGGATGAGGAAAAACTGACCAGTTGCAATGTTATATAGAGATAGTATTTGTTTGTGTGTGTGTGTGTGAGAGAGAGAGAGAGAGAGAGAGAGAGAGAGAGAGAGACTTTCATAACAATGATAGCAAGAGGACTCATAATGAGAGAGGCCACCAATTAAGCAGCTAGCAATCCTCATCACAAGAGGTAAAACAATTGAGTTCTTATCCTTGATGCATTAGCCTAATTTTTTTGATTACTTTCATAATTCAACACTCTAGTTTTCCTTGAGCTGGCTAAAGATGGGAACACAGAAAATGACCACATTACCACAAGCATCTTTCATACAACTTGAGCTTTCTTTCTGAATTTTACAACATTGGCTTCTTTTTGTTCTTCTCTTGACCATCCACTTCTTATTGTCATCATGGAGCTCATAGGTATCATTATGGTCTGTCCCAACACTCTACCCATAATTAGAACTAGTCATCGTTCCAAAAGATGATTAAAGTTTTAGTATCATCCCTTTACAGATTACGCGATTAATGACACAATTTTTTACTACGAGAAGATGAGGATCGAATCTAAATCTAAATACGAGAATACGTCTTTACCACTAGGTTATAAATCCCTTCCACCTATTAGTCAACACTTTAGGCCCTTGGTTTCTTACTATACTATGACATTTGTTAATCTTACTAATCAAAAAATCCAAAACGAACAATGATAATATATGATAAAAATCGAGTTTTGTAGGGTGTATGAGAGTCAATGTGGTTAGCCGGTTAGGTATCTTTTTTCATCCATATTGTAATCGAGTACTCTCCATTACTTCTACAGTGTACTCATTTAATTTTGAAAATGAAACCCCACCCAAAATTTGTCCTTATATTCAGCTGCATCTTTATACATCTCTTTTTTCTTATCTTACAAATGTTGTAATGATGAAGTTGATGAGGACGGTGGAGTTATCCAGCACCTTCATCTCTGTTGGGATTAATCCAAAGTTGACGTGATCCTAGTTGTTAGTAAATTGATATGGTTGAATAAGTAGATTGATTTGGTCCAAGATTGTAGGATCTTGGAGTCTGTTTAAGGAAAGTCGTGGTATGTAGTTCCACATTCTCTGGTTTTCAGTTATTTAGTTCTCTATATATGTAATAGTTCTGGAGTATAATAAACACATGTCTTTGAGAGCACACAATGTAACCTCTTGTGTAAACCCAGTAGTTGTAATACAAGAGTTCAGTTTTTCTCTTCAAGATAAACACTCCAGTTATATTTGTGTTTGTACTTGGTTTTTCAACAGTGGTATTCAGAGCATCGGGGAGGGGGATCAAGGCTTAACAGCCTTCCCTCCGATCCTTGAGGCATAAGAAGGAAGAAGGCTTAAGCTACATATGTAGTATGGGATGCATGTGCATTGCTGAAGAGGCCATATGGGCCGATGATGAAAGCCATAAGGGCTACGAAGAACATGCCATAAGGGCAAAGAGGAGGTGATGCCAGACGGGCAAAGGAGGAGTAAGGTAGACGGGCAGTGAAAGGAGACGACGAGTAAGCCAGAAGGGCAGTGAAAGGAAACGCCAAACGGGCAAAACAATCGAGTTGCCAGATGGGCATAGAGAAGTCACACGGGCTGTTTCATTTTTGATGAAAGCCATATGGGTTTTTAGGTTGTGATTCGATGATTTTAGAATTATGGGGGAGATAGGTGGTCGAATAAAAACTACGAAGAAAGCCATACGGGCTAATAAGAAGCTTGCCAGATGGGCAAATAGCTTGTCAAATGGGCACCGATGATCTTGCCATACGGGCAGAGAAGTTGCAAAGCCATACGGGCTGATAAAAGAAGTTGCCATATGGGCAAAATGAACTTGTCAAGGATGTGGACAATGTAAGCTTTGGATTAAGGGAGTGATTGTTGGGATTAATCCAAAGTTGACGTGATCCTAGTTGTTAGTAAATTGATATGGTTGAATAAGTAGATTGATTTGGTCCAAGATTGTAGGATCTTGGAGTCTGTTTAAGGAAAGTCGTGGTATGTAGTTCCACATTCTCTGGTTTTCAGTTATTTAGTTCTCTATATATGTAATAGTTCTGGAGTATAATAAACACATGTCTTTGAGAGCACACAATGTAGCCTCTTGTGTAAACCCAGTAGTTGTAATACAAGAGTTCAGTTTTTCTCTTCAAGATAAACACTCCAGTTATATTTGTGTTTGTACTTGGTTTTTCAACAATCTCTTGTGACCTTCGTTTCACATGGTCCCTTGCTAGCTTTAGTTGAATAACTTGTATAGAGCCTAGTGGTTCTTGTTCATTCTGGGGAATGGGGATTACTAGTTACTACCATGGTAAATACTAGTTTTAGTCTCTTTAAATCCTTTTGGTGTCCGTCCTCAAATTCGAAAGGGAAATGATACGATAATAAACATATTCGGAACATGTCACACGAACATAGATTTTATAGAAAACAAGATTTCAAGACAATTGTCGAAATTTTAAATTTAAGACTCCTGAGATAACCTAATGAATTGTTCGAATTGCTATTAAAAATTGCTCTAGGCCTACAGCAAATTAGCTAATGACATAACTACAATTTCAACCTGTCTAATTGGTTTATAAAACAACACAACTTGCATTTTGGTTTGTTTTTACTATTGAAAATAAGTCAGCTGTCTGTGCGAGTAGGAACTTCTATCGATTTTAAGATTGGCTTGTAGGCAAGGCGAAATGAGTCAAACGTTTCGAGGTTTTAGTTTTTCTTGGTAGTATCCTCCCTGGGATGAGCTTATGAGAACTGAGACATGAGTGACCGCCACCAAAGCCATTAAAGGTGAAAAAATGTTAACAAATTTCATTACCACAGCTTAAACAAGATGAAAATAAACAAGCTTGTCTCAGTGTAATTGCACCAAAGACAGCCAATCTAGTTAAAAGGCATCATCAGCTTCTTTGTGGAAATGCTACTTCAGATCAGGAGCGACAATTTCAATCTTCAGGATCAATGCTTGAGACTTGAGAAATTCAGCTTTTAGGTTCACTTAATGTGTCGAAATGATTTCTGGGATAGTTTTGCGCAAAACTACCAGAGTTTGCCTTCGCACTAGCACCCCTATTGTATAGCCTATAGGTTACCTGATAGTTCCTTTCCTTAGAGCACTGATCCATTTAAGTTTCCATTATCCACATTGTGTTCCACGATTAGCTGATATCATAGTTCACATCATCCTCCAGTAGTCCAGCATCCTTTGCATTGTCTTTAATTATTCCTGAGTTGTAGACTGGAGCTGCATTGCAAACAGAACCAAAATTTCTGAGTTGTAGACTGGAGCTGTGTTATTTTACATAGTAGCACCACTAGAATAAGAAAGGCCAAATGCTGTAAACTACGAGACCATAAAACATTCATTTTCTCGAAAGCAAAATGCTCTCATAAATCATAAATTGTTTGCCGCACACCAGCCAGTGGATCAGCAAGGCATGCAATGCTTGATCAACACTTTTTCTTTGTTCATACATACCCTCAACACTGCAATTAATAAGATATTTTAAGCATAACAAGAAGCCCAGTTGAATTATTTATATATCAATGGAATCCTGTATGTGTACAGTATCTATGTGGCATCCGCATCCTTTTTGGTATTTTACATGCTCCTTTTTTTTTGTTAAGTAGCTAATTATATTGATAAGAGGTGATTTCTAAAGAGATCACCCCATAACCTCCAAAGGAGACATTTCAAGTTGCATCAAGCAACATGATAGGGCAACAATGCCCAGGTTCATACAAAATTACAAACAGCAAATAAAAAATAACAAATAAGCATAACTTACAACAATCAACAACCTCGTCAGGGGTAGCCTTAGAGATGCATCCCTGGACAAGCTCGTGTACACCATCATCTTGAGTAGTTAACTGAGCATTGTCTTCGTGGTACCAGCTCCTGACACCTTCGGTCCAAGCACTCTCCATCCCAGGTCCAGATCTAGGAGAGCAACCTTATCGTCTTTAACATCAACAACCTTCATCTGAGAGGAACCAACAATGCCTTTTGTAGCGCCATGAGAGAACAACAAACTATTCTCTGTAACAGCATACCCCTGGTTCGCAGAACCAAAACCATCCGCATTCGCCTCAGTCTTAAGTTTGATAACATCTTTTTCCACGAGAGAACAAACATCAGTCACCTCCACGAAGTAGGCAGAGTCATCAAAATTACCCTGTTCATTAATGACTAATCCATCAAACTGATCAAAGGAAACAAGGCAATTCAGATAAGTAGCAGCATTCATAAGTAAGTTATCATGCTAAGCAGGACAATAGACAGCCTTCTTTCCGGTATCACATAACTGATAAACAATGAGCACCAAAAGGTGCTTTATACCTTTATACCTTTGGAACGGGCCTTGAACAGCCCTTTATACCTTTGGAAGCATCGAAGCGACAATGTCACACTGCTATCAGAGACACGAAAAGGTGGACCAATGCTGCCAGCAAAGGCTTGAGTGCAGACATGTTATGTAAATTATTATTTTTAGTGAAGAAGAAGAGTAAAATTTAACTAACTAATTCAGTGATCAAGAGAAGTGAAGTATACAATCTTTACAAGACCTATTATATACAAGCTAAGCTATCATCTCTCTAACTAACTATTTACAAAATGGGAGGGAAAGTTTGTTGTAACGGAATGGATGATCAGTCACTTGACATGTCATCAAGTGAGCTGGAGTGACACTGTGGATCATGTGGGACCATATTCTCATTATAAATGCAAGCTGAATATTGAACAAATGCAAAGAACTTGTCCTGCTGCACACAATCAACATGCATCCTATTAATCATCGATTTTTCGAAGAAGAAATATCATATTATTACCAATGTTTGATCCTTTAAATGGAAGCATTCAGTTTGTCTCTTAAAATTGCATTCCCTGATGGCAGAAATCATCTAATGCTCAAGCACAAATACTTTAGCCCAGGATTCTTCTTGAGCTACCTGGTAAAAGAATACCGCTGGTTTGATACGATTTATATGTTACAATAAACTGGTTTGACACCCTGTCAAATCCCTCAAAAGCTTTAGCAGACAAGAAGACTCATCAGCAAAAAAAACAACTATCATGACGAAAATGTCCAGTGACTGAAATACACACCGATACTAATCTAATTCTAGTAAAAATCTCGTATTGATCTCTGCCTCAAACAAAACACTCGAGCAAGTTAGGCATCGGAACCACCCATGAAGTCTACAAGAGGATGAGGATGAGTACAATGTTCTTAGAAACTATGCGACGCTCATTTCATTGGTGATGCGTTTTTCTCTGGTAGAGTGTCACATTTGTTCACTTAAGCTGATTTAAATGTGTCTGATTTGTGCTTCGGTACAACGTTTCCTTTGGCTGCTAATTATTTGCTCCAGTGTTTTTCATTCATAAAACCAACATCGTCAATCGGCATTGCTATTTAGGTATTGCTACAAAAATTTAGCTGATGACATAGCTTAAATTTCACTTTGGGCTAACATTAACATAACAGCACAATTTCGAATGGTAAGAACTTATCTTTTATCTGCTAAACGACTTTCGAGTTTCGACTAAAGATCCAAGACATTCATCAAATTCTGATTCTGTTGAAAGATTTATATCAAGTTGATTTTTTTTCCTAAGTTACAGTAAGTTGATTTCTGCTAAGGTTATCTTTTGATTTTAAAAAAAAAGGTCCTGGAACTGTGCAAAATACTTGGCTTGTTATGGTGAAGTCCTAAACAATTACTCGTATTTCATATACAAGCAGCCCTGTTACGACCGGTTTCCTCCCAGGCTTCGCTCGGTGGGACCTGCAGAAAGAGAATGCGAGGGTGGAGCCCCCCGATTCACCTCCGGTGTGAGAATAAGTTAGTCGGTTTTTTGTAAGGTAATTTGAACGTAGAGAATATGTATTGTTGTGTGTGTAGTTGTGAGTTTTATGAACAATCTTACCTCCTTTTATACTTATTCTCCTTGCCGTTTGGTGAGATGTAGATCTGCTTTCCAGAATGTCAAATACTCTTTTGGATCATGGACCATGTGACCGTTTAAAGGTAAAAAACCTTTTATCATGTCCACGGTCGGCCACTGACAAAGTGACAATCATGTGACTGTAAATGGAAAACAGGTTGTTCATTCCTTGGGCTTAATGTTGGGCTAATGGTTCGGCCCATTAAGAGGTTGGACCTCTAACATGTCCCTAGGCTTCGTTCGGAGTAATCCTCAGGACGAAGGCTAAAGCCTAAGTCTTTCTTTGGAACATCCTCTTCGGGTCGCCCGAAATTACTTTTAACAAAGAAAAGTCAATGTCTTGGCCCATCTTCGGAACATTCGTTCGGACGCCCTTCCAAATAATTTTTTAATGCGATAAAAAACTGAGTTGGCCTTCGGTTGTATTATCTGTATAATGAGAACGAAGGACAAGGTCGAGTCTTTTCTTGGGAAGTCGTGTCCCTTTATAACTGACAGCTGCCTTTTCTCAAGATTCACGCCTCAATCTCAGCCGTTGAATTTGAAACGTCAATCATCCAACCGTCACAATCCCTTTATTAACCCCTCATCTCTTTTCTTTACCCCTTTACGCATACGCCTCATATTTTCAGAGAAAAAGAGTCTTTTTAGAGAAAAGCTTTAGCAACCATTGGAGCCGTCGTTTCGTCCCCGCTTTATTTTGATTCTCCGATTCCGGTTGACGTTCACATTCAAGCGTTTTATCCCCGGGAACTCGATCTCATCAGCAATCTTCAAAACAGTAAGTCTCTATATTCTTCATTCCAATTAATCGTATATCGTCTCTTTGTCTTCTTGAATATGTGTTCTTGAATGTATATGTGGGCATTTGTATGTAAGTATCTATATACACACATATGTGGATTTACGCTTGATTTTACCTGTATTCTTTGCATAAGAAATGGGAGTGTTAGTTTCCCTTTGTCCTTTTTGTATATTTAGGATTTCTGGATTTGATAGATTGTTTAGGAGAGACGTATCCTTCGGAATGTTTGAATCTGTTGAGTGTTCTTCGGTCTGTCGTGGGTTCGAATCACTTTATCTTTAGTTGGTAGGGATTTTTTGGCCGGTCCTAGCCCTCTGTACTCGATCTTTTTCTTCTTCCTTTCGATTTTTTTTCTTTTTTATTCGAGTACATGGCTAATCTCTACATTTCCGAATGCAGGGATATGGACCGGTCGAACGAAGGTACAGATCCTTCGGTATCCTCTCCTTTTAGCGATGCCATGGAGTATCCGGCCGCCAACCGTCCTTCTCGGCTGACCGAAGACGATATAGAGCATTTCTGCTCGACTTACTGCGTATTGAAATACGTGTGGTATTTCTTCGCCCCGAGGAAGAATGATAGGATTTGGCAAAATCCCCAAGTTGCAGCTATCTGTGGGGGAGGATTCGCCACGGGTATATCCGAAGCCGCATTCAAATGTGGCTTTCGATTGCCCATATTGCGTATTTTGAAGAGCGTCTTGAAGCAGTCGGGCATCGCTATCGGTCAGCTGGACCCGAATAGTTTCATTCATGTGAACACTTTTCAAGCTCGATGCCTGGCCAGTAAAGTGACTCCAAGGACGTCTTTGTTTTGGCACCACTACGAGCTTCGCCGGAATTCGAAGAGTAAGGGTTTCTATACCATTGCTCGGCGAGTGGGTAGGCCCGACTGGTCGTACACCAACTCAAACAATAAGGAGGCTCATATTAAATGGGTTTTTGTTTCCGGCCCGAAGTTGGAGAAGTTTGGCGTCTGGAAGGTGGTCGATCCCACGAGGTTTGTTTATCCTGAACTTACGGAGGCGGATAAGCATGACTACCGATTACTGTGTGACCTTGTTATGGACAAGGTACCATTGTCGGATAGTAGGGATGCAGACTGGTTGGTCGGTCTTTGGGGTAATGGTAACATTCCTCCGTTCTTTTCTTCTTTTATCTTTTTGCAGTTTTATCTTTCTAAAAGTATGATAACTCCTGTTTATTGTCTTTATCCTGTGTATAATGTTCTTCTTTATCTTGTACAGTGACAACACGCTTGGATATTCTGGAGCGAAAAAGGCAGAAGGCGGCCGACCTAGCTGCTGCTGCTCTGGCGGCCGAAGCAAGTGCTGCTCAGCCGGTCGAAGGGGAGGAAACCTTGGCTATTGATCAAGGTAAAAAGAGCTTGGTTGTTACCCCTCCTTCTTCTTCGCCTCCTAGAGAATCAGTCCCGGAGGGTACTCCTGTGGAACCGAAGAAGAGGCCTCGGTCGGAGAATACTGAATTAAAGGTGTATTCTCCTCAATGGAGTGTCTTGGAGACCGACCAGATTATTGTCCCAGCTCCTTCTTCATCAAAGAACGTGGGTCCTGATTTGTGTCGTGGCCTCGTTCTCCCGGCCGATCGACCAACTATTTCCAAGCTGAATAATGTTGAAGCTTGCACTGAGATGATGACCCTTCTCTCTATGGTAAGCTTCTTTTCCTTCGTATGTACATACTTGCCTTAGAGAATTTTTTTAACATTTTCCATGTTTGTGTTCAGGGCGCTGCCTGGTCAGCTGTGGTGACCGAACGGTTAGAAGCGACCGAAGTGAGGGCGGTCAGAGCCGAGGAGAACTATCGGAACTCTTCTACCGAATTGGATAGGGTTACTGGCCAGGCTGAGGCTCTAAGGTCCGAAAGGGATGCCCTCAAGGATGAGTTGGAGAAGCTGAAGGCCACAAGCTCCAGGCGAATCGAATGGAGGAACACCCAGCTGAAGCAATCAAGGAAGAGTGCCCGGAAATTGCATAAGCAGCTTCTTTTAACAGAAGAACGATGCTATCAGATGGGCTACGATGATGCTGTGGTGAAGGCCCACTCACTTGGTTTTGATCATACCCAACTGCTCGATGCTACCATGGGTATGACCGATCCAGTGGGTAGGGAAAAATCTGATGACCCCGAAGTTATTTCTTCGGGAGAAGATGAGCCGCTTGATGAGCCTTCCATGGAGTAGTTTTATATTTGTTTTTGTGACCTTCAAACTTTGTAATTTAACATTTATTAGTCTTCGAATTGGTGCCTTCGGGCTTTTTAATGCATTTTAGCTTTTTCTGCCTTAGCATAATTTTCATTCTTATGCATCTTCGGTTTTTGCTTTAGCATCATTGTTATATGCATCTTGGCTTTCAATTGCCTTAGCATAATTTTTCCATTTTATATGCATCTTCGGCCTTAAATTTGCCTTAGCATAAATTTTGCCTCTTTGGCTTTCAATTGCCTTAGCATAATTTATCTATTTTTTATGCATCTTCGGCTTTCAATTGCCTTAGCATAATTTTTTCATTTTTTATGCATCTTCGGCTTTCAATTGCCTTAGCATAATTTTTTCATTTTGTATGCATCTTCGGTCGTAGCCTAGCATGTTGTGCGTCTTCGGTCGTAACCTAGCTGCCCCCAGTTTTTAAGGGGTTTTTGTAAAGGATTTAAGTTCCGTTCGGTTGGTTAAAATATTTCCTCCCGGACTTAATGAGTGAAAAAACCACTTAAATACTAGGACATTTTTGTGAACGTCCGAAATTCGTTCGGTCGGCCCCGACTTTGGATATGTCAAGTATTGGTAACTTAAATCAAAATGTATTTGAACACTAGAAATAAGTTAGAGGGGCGCATGTTTTACTTGGTCGGCCCCAAACATGGGTCCATTTTGCTTAATTATGGCATGTAGAAAAAATGTAGCTAACAATCTATTATTGATCATGTGGGTCTCGCATGGTTTTACAGATCGATGCTTACTTAGGGAATTCAAAAGATAACTTGCATTAAACCACAAATTTAAAAGGATAATAAAATGTTTCCAGTAAGCTTACTGGTAAAAACGGCGAAGGCGAGCAGCGTGCCATGTGTTCTTAATCAAGCTGCCGTCCGAATGAGCTAACTTGTAAGTGCCCGGACGAACCACTTCGCTTACCACATAAGGGCCTTCCCAGTTGGGCATAAGTTTGCCTTGTTTTGTTGGCATTGATGTTGCCAATTCTCGAAGCACTAAATCTCCGATTCGGAATGATCCCTTTTTCACTCCCGAATCAAAATGTTGTGCTGCTTGAAGTTGGTACCTTAAGTTCCTTTGGTGAGCTGCTTCCCTTTCTTCTTCAAGCAAGTCTACATTTGCTCGGAGACCACATTCGTTCGTCTCTATGTTGAAAACTTGTGTTCGGTAAGATTCTAAGCAAACTTCGACTGGCAAAAGAGCATCTGTTCCGAAAGATAATTTGAAAGGTGTTTCTCCTGTTGATGACCTTGGTGTCGTTCGGTATGCCCACAGAACCCATGGTAGCTCTTCGGCCCAAAGTCCTTTGGCTTCTCCCAGCCTTTTCTTTATTCCGTCGAAGATAATTTTGTTTGCAGCTTCGATCGCCCCATTTCCCTGGGGATGTCCGACCGAACTGAATTTTTGCCGAATCCCGAATTGAGCTAAGAATTTTCTGAATTTGCTTCCGATGAATTGGGTTCCGTTGTCCGATACACATACCATAGGGATACCGAATCTTAATATTACTTGTTCTAACATGAACTTCTTTGTTGCTTCTTCGGTAATGGATGAAAGGGTTCGGGCTTCTATCCACTTGGTCATGTAGTCGATCGCCACAATGCAGTACTTGGTTTGTTTGGTACTGGTGGGCAAGATCCTTACAATATCAACCGCCCACATAGCAAATGGAATGGGGCTAAGGACTGAAGACATCTCTTCGGGTGGCTGCTTCGGTACAGTGCTGAATAGCTGGCATTGTACACATCTTTTGGCGTATTCGGTGGCATCCTCTTTCATCTTTGGCCAGAAAAACCCTTGCCTTAGAATTTTGAGGGCCAAAGACCTTCCTGCTAGGTGTTCCCCGCAAATTCCCTCATGAACCGTTTCAAGGGCTAGAATCTGTTCGTCTTTGTTTAAACATCGAAGGATGGGTTGTGTCACCGACCTTCGGAACAAATGGCCTCCAATCACGGTATAACTGGCCGACCGATGTTTTATCTTCTGTGCCTCCCTTCGTTCGAGTGGCAAAGTTCCTTTTTCTAGGAATGCTCTGATTGGGGTCATCCAATCGGTTCCTTGGTGGATTTCCATGCATTGCTTTTTGTCTATCGAAGGCGTCTTTACTTCGGTCAGATAAATTGACCCTTTGAGGTTTTGGGTTTCTGGCGAGGCTAACCTTGATAGAGCGTCCGCCCGATTGTTGTTCTCTCTCGCTACCTGATTTAATTCGAATGATTCAAATAACAAAGATTTCTCGCGTACCTTTAGGGCGTAGGCCTTCGTTCGGGGATCTTTTTGTCCATACTCTCCTGTGAAATGTTTTACCACCAACATTGAGTCGCTGAATGCTCTTAGGTGTTTAACCTCCAAATTTCTGGCCAAATCTAGGCCTGCCAGAAGTGCTTCATATTCGGCCTCATTGTTCGTTAAAAGGAAAGTGAACCTGATAGCTTGGCATATTTCGAATCCTTCTGGGCTTGTTAAAATTAAACCGGCCCCACACTTTTCTTTGGCGACCGACCCGTCAACGAATAATTTCCATTTTCCTGGCGTCGGAATTAGTTGTTCTTCGGGGGTCAAGTCCTTCGGTTCAGTGAATGAGCATTCTACCATAAAATCTGCAAGTGCCTGGGCTTTGATCGAAGTTCTTGGTGTGTACTCCAAATCATGCTCCCCAAGTTCGATCGCCCAAGCGACCACTCTGCCCGATGCCTCTGGCCTTTGCAAGATTTTCTTTAACGGCTGATCGGTTAAAACTTTGATCGTCCTTCCCTGGAAATAGTGCCTTAGCTTTCTTGCAGCCATTACCAGTCCATAGGCGAACTTCTCTGCATTCGGATATCTTGTTTCTGCATCTTTGAGAATGTGAGAGACATAGAACACCGGATGCTGGTTCCCTTCATGCTCTTTGACCAACACGGCTCCGAGTGTTCGGTCGTTCACAGCCAAGTACAGCTGCAATGTTTCTTTCGGGTCGGGTCTCATTAGGAGTGGAGCTTTCACTAAGTACTCTTTAACATCTTCGAATGCTTTTTGGCAATTTGGCCCCCACTCGAAATTCTTGGACCCCCGAAGCACTTCAAAGAATGGCAAGGCCTTTTCGGCCGATCGGGAAATGAACCTCCTCAGGGCTGCTAGCCGTCCGGTCAGCTTTTGAATGTCCCTGATCGTCTTCGGTGCTTCCATGTCAATGACTGCTTTAATCTTTTCCGGGTTGGCTTCAATTCCTCTGGCACTAACCATGTATCCCAGAAACTTCCCACTATTTACTCCAAACGTACACTTGTTCGGATTGATCCTCATGTTGTTTCTTCTGAGCGTTTCAAAACATTCCCTCAGATCTTCGGCATGATCCCTGAAAAGGGACTTAACAATCATATCGTCCACGTAGCACTCCATGTTCCGACCGATCTGGGCTTTAAATATTTTGTTTATCATTTTTTGGAAAGTAGCGCCTGCGTTCTTCAGTCCGAAGGGCATTTTCACGTAAGCATAAGTGCCGTTAGGCGTGATGAACGCTGTCTTCGGTATGTCTTCGGTGTTCATGGCGATTTGGTGGTATCCCGAGAACGCGTCCAAAAAACTGAGTATTTGATGCCCTGAGGTTGCATCTATCAGTTGATCAATGTTTGGAAGAGGGTAGTGATCCTTCGGACAGTGTTTATTTAAGTCGGTGTAGTCCACACACATCCTCCATTTGCCGTTGGACTTTTTGACCACGACCACGTTCGCCAACCAATCTGGGTAGTCTATCTCTTCAATGAATTTTGCTTCTAGCAATTTTTCGACTTCAGCCTGAATGACCTTCTGTCTTTCCATTGCAAAATTTCTCTTTTTCTGTTTCACGGGCTGGGCTTCGGCTTTGACGTTAAGACAATGTTTGGCTACCGATGGATCCAAACCCGGCATGTCTTCGGGACTCCACGCAAATACATCGTGGAATTCCCTAATGACTTTTATGACTTTCTCTTTTAGTTCTGGCTCCATGTTCTTTCCTATCTGAATCATCTTCCCCGCTTGGCCTACGTACAATTCAACTTCTTCGGTTTCGACAGCTGGTTCGGCTATCGGATTTGACAGGTCGGCTCCAAATTTCTCCAACTCGATATTCAGTAGTTGGTGACTGCCTCCTGGTTCGGTCTCATTTCTTCTCCTTTTCCCGGCTTCGGTCATTTCGACATCTTTTTCTTTCTCCAGGTCTTCCAACATAATGATTCGTGCGGCTTTTTGGTCGCCTCTCATTTCTCCTATCCCGTGCTCGGTTGGAAATTTCAATTTCAAGTGAGGGATAGATGACACAGCTTGGAATAGGGATAAAACCGGTCTTCCTAGGATCCCGTTATACGGGCTGTCGACTCTAACAACGTAAAATTTCGCTTCTTTCACCGTTGTGAATGGTGCTTTTCCTAATAAGACGTTCAGTGTTATAGTTCCTTCGATCGGTACAGGTTGATTACCGAAGCCGTATAGCGGTGCTTCATGGCATGGCTCTAGTTGTTCGCCTCCCAAGTTCATTTTGCAATAGGTCCGGTGATACAAGATGTTGACCGAACTCCCTTCATCGACCAGGACTTTCCAGATCTTGTTCTCCCCTATCACCGGATTTATAACGAGCGGGTCTTCATGTGGCCATATCACATCTTCGTAATCGTCCTCCGTAAATGAAATCGGAAGTGGTTGTTTGGCTGTAGTAGATTGGTAAAGGTTGTAGATTTGCCTTGCATACCTCTTTCGGGCTGATTTGCTGTCCCGATCCAGTATGGTTCCTCCGGAGATTGTTCGGACCTCGCCTCTGTATTTTTCAGATCCTTCGGCTTCCTTGTCTTCTCTGTTTCTCTCTTTCGGTCCTAGTTTGTTTCTCAGATCTTCGACAAACTTGGTTAATTCTCCGTCTTTTATCATTCTCTCAATTAATTTCTTCAAATGGTAACACTCGTCAGTGTTATGACCTTTATCCTGATGATATTCACAATATTTGCTGTTGCTTCTTCTATTTTCAGGGGTCTTCAACTTGGGTGGCCTGACAAACCCAGGTTTACCCTTTATCTCATGGAGAATCTTCGAGATAGGTGTGTTTAATGGTGTGAACACAGTACTATCTCTATCTCTTCTTCGTTCGGCCCCCTTGTCGGGCCTCGTGTCATTCAACCTGCTCCTGATATCTCCTCGACCCCTTCGGTCGTCTTTTCTGTCATCCCTTCGGTCGTCCCTCCTGTCATATCTATCATGTTTCTTGTTCTCCTTGTACCCCCCAATTGATTCCAATTTTCTTCTGATAGCCTCTCCTCTCACATATATATCATTTAAAGATTTGGGAGGCATATCATAAAGAGAAGACCGAAGCTTCTTACCTTTAACAGGGTCGAGGCCAGCTGCGAGGAATCCAGCCGCCTTGACTTTGTCCAAGTTGGTGACCATACCGGCTTCCTCTTTGAACCTTGCTAGGTAATCACCCAAATCCTCGTTTGGTCCCTGCCTACAGTGGATCAGGGCTTCTGTATCCTTCTCTCTTCGGCACAAATGTGAGTAGTGCCTCAAGAACTTTTTCTTCACTTGTTCGTACGAGCCTATCGACCTAGGTCTCAACGACCTGTACCACATGGATGCATTCCCCTTTAGGTAGGTCTTGAACATTTTGCAGAGCATCACATCACAGTGCCCCATCCCAGTCATAAGTGATTCATATTTCTCACAGTGGTCTTCGGGATCACCCTTTCCGTTGAATTCGTTCATCTTCGGGAACTGCCTACCAGGAGGCGGTCGAAACTGTTCAACGTCCTCGGTCACCACTGGCTCGTGGCTGACCTTTCTTTCTCCGAACATTGCCTTCTCGATCCTTCGGATACGATCGTCCGTATGGGAGCCCTCCTCCTCCGAGTCGGAGGAATAAACTACTTTTGACCGGGTTTTCCTCGAGTATGATTCAGAGTCCCCTGACTCATCTTCATCATTTCTGGTTCTTGGCCTCTTATCTCTTTGGTCGTTCGCCCCCGTGTCTTCGGCTTCTAGAGCCTCGCGGAGGGTCCTTTCCTGTAGCTCGATCTCCTCCTTTCGGAGCTTTAGGACCTCTAGCCTCAAACGATCGGCCTCCATTCTTTTTGCTATCCGTTCGGTTTCTTTGTTCTTATCCGTCACCTTATGCTTCCCCTTCGCCTTTTGTTGCTCTCTCCATTTCGTAAGCATCTCTTGTTGTTCCTCAGGAGTTGGCATATCTCCTTCTTCATCAAAATTTAGCAGTCTTGGGGGGATGAGAGGGGTTGTTCTTGGCATCACAGGAGGAACGGAGCGACTGTTTCCAGCCACGGTGCTATTATCATTGATGGGCGTTTCTTCGATCGTCATAGTCTTTTGGTAGATCTTAACACGAATGTATCTCTACGTTCCCACAGACGGCGCCAAATGTTACGACCGGTTTCCTCCCAGGCTTCGCTCGGTGGGACCTGCAGAAAGAGAATGCGAGGGTGGAGCCCCCCGATTCACCTCCGGTGTGAGAATAAGTTAGTCGGTTTTTTGTAAGGTAATTTGAACGTAGAGAATATGTATTGTTGTGTGTGTAGTTGTGAGTTTTATGAACAATCTTACCTCCTTTTATACTTATTCTCCTTGCCGTTTGGTGAGATGTAGATCTGCTTTCCAGAATGTCAAATACTCTTTTGGATCATGGACCATGTGACCGTTTAAAGGTAAAAAACCTTTTATCATGTCCACGGTCGGCCACTGACAAAGTGACAATCATGTGACTGTAAATGGAAAACTGGTTGTTCATTCCTTGGGCTTAATGTTGGGCTAATGGTTCGGCCCATTAAGAGGTTGGACCTCTAACAAGCCCATTTATACTTAAAAGATTAAAATTATTTCTCAACAACTATATAGAAAATTATTCCAACGGAAGTGAAATTCAAAATAAAAATGCCATACTTTAAAAAGGTTGCTTAATTTTTGGATGTTCATAGACTACTTGCACTAAAAACGAACAAATCAAATCATGCATAAACTCTCGTAGAATCCACCTCCTAAAAATATTAAAGAGAACACATGCTTGATTAATACTTCTGTTCGATCCCACAAATCTTCTAAGATATCAGCAGCATTTTGACAAAATGATTGAGAAAAAAGAAAGGTTAGTTGGTGGTCACCTGTTGATTATCCCATGTTTGTTTGTAATGAGATAGGTAAAGGGTTTATCTCTTCGTGGATTTTATTCTCGCTTAAATTTATTGGAACAAATATTCATTGTTATTTAGATTTATCGGAACAGATATTTATTAATGTAATAGTTTCTCTACTTTGCATTTTAGTTGGTAGTCCCAGTTAGGGGTGAACAAAAAACTCGAATTGAAATCGAAACTAAATCGAAATCGGACAAAATTGAATCGAAAAAACCGAAACTGAAACCGAACAGGCGGTTGCGGTTTTTAATTTTTAAAAACCAAGACTTTCGGTTCCGGTTCCGGTTATAGGTTCAAACCGAACCGAAAAAACCCAAAACTGAACCGATTATTTATATAAATAAATTAATATTTATATTTTTTATAGATATTTAAAATTAAACACATTCACACACACACATATATATATATATATAGGAAATATATATATATATATATGGAAAGTAAAGAAGCAATGAAAAAAAGGAAAATGCTAGAGTCCTCAAATTGGATCCCAAAAAATTTCTCAAATGCCACGTGTCATCTTCTGAGTGATGGTTATATTATAATTGGGGCTTAAGATTTGTTGTTTTTTTTGTTATTTAAGATTTGGATTTTTTCCTCAGACTATATACTTTTGTCCATCTGTTCTCTCTCATTTTAGAGGTAGACATTTAAATGTTACAAAAATATAAAATGTTAGAGTACTCATAATTCATCCTTCAAATTCTTGGAGCCAGTCTCTGTACTTTCCTTGGCCTCAGGCTCGGAGTCTGGGGATGTTGTAGTTGTAGCTGGTTTATGGAGCTTAAATGGGAGAGATGCATGTTTCTTAAGGAATTTGTAAAATGCTACCACTGTTCGATCAACATCTACAGTAATAGGGTCGACACTTTTGTTTTAAGTTTTGAAAATTGTTGTATGAATACTTTTAGACTATTAATGTTTTTGTGGTAGAACTACTTTTTTAATTAATTCGTGATACTTTCTTATTTTTATTTTATTCGATTTTAAAATCGAAACCCAACCAATAAAAATCGAATCAAGATTTTAAAACCGAAGACTTTTTTGATTTCGGTTCCAATTTTACCCAAAAATCGAACTAAACTGAGGTTTGCTCTCCCCAGATCTCAGCCACCTAACGCCTTGGTCCACTATTATTATCCTATAATGGGCTAATGGCCTTGGCAGTTGGCACTAGCTAAAGGTTGTTTCTCAATTTTATTTTTCGTATTGGCGTTCAGAATTTGGGATAACAATGTCTGGGCATATTTTGGATTAAAGGGGACCATGAAATGATCAAATCATACAGGTTGTTTTCATCTCAACAGATCGAAACTTTTTTGATTTTCTAATCTCATAAATATTAAATAATGTTTTTTTTAATGTAAAAAATTTGAAAATGTTCTAAATTTGTGACGTTTGATTAGTCCCATCGTCGTTACAGTTTGTTTGAACTCGTCCCGTTCTTTTTGCTAGCAAAAAGCGTAAATTATTTATCTCAAACGCAAGCACCGAAAACGCCTTAAACGTTTATTTACCATTAATTTAATCACGCTTTTAATAAATCACAATCAAACGTTACTTTCAGTCTAATCAGTCACGAAAAACTAGTCTAATCAGTTACGGAAAATCTTAATTAAGACAAACACATAGCTGTTCCCAACAACGTTTCCACTTCCACTTCACAACTAAAAAAGGAAAAAAAGAAAATCTCTCTCATTTCTAGAACCGCCCAGTCGCCCACTGAATGACTGAATTGTATAGACTGTAGTCCCTTCTAAGGGGAGAGCACGGATCGGATCGAATTTATGGTAAAACTGAAATCGAAATTGAAATTCTTTGAGTATTAAAATATAAAACCGAAACCGCATTCGAAACCTGAGATTCAGATTCGAATTCAAAAGTACCGGATCGGAAGCAATCGGTTCGATTTCGGTTTTAAACCTGAATTAAATAAAAATAATAAAATCGACATACCATACTTAAATGAAAAGTACGTAAAATTAAAAATCACATCCATGAAATATTTGTTTTCTCGAACAAATAAAACAGAACAATTAAGTTGGTAGTAATGATGAAATGTTCGAGTTTCTTTCAACTCCAAGCCTATTCGTAGCAAATAATATGAAATGAAAATGCAAAAAACAAATTGATTTGGAGAAAGTAGCAAAGCAACTTAACATTTCCCTCCCCTTTTGTCTACTACAGAATTAATTAAGTTAAAATTTCACAAGTTGCTCTAATTAGATTGAATACAGTAAGCTTCCATGGATGTCACAGTACATGATCTTATTTAAGTAGAAAATTGTAACATTCATGATTCAATGATCTTATTTCAAAAAATATATGTATTTATTAATTAAATATATATAATTTATTTATTTATTTTAATCGGATCGGATTCGGGTTTTTTCGGATCGGATCCGACAAAAAACCAAAACCGCATAATCAGATTCGGTTTCGATTTTTAATTTTTCGGTTTCGGTTTCGAATCGATTTTATACGGATTGATTTTTTACGGTTTTTAGCAAATTCGGATTCGGATTTTTGCTCAACCCTATCCCTCCCTATGCATTTCACGTGCATTATTTCTTCAACTCACGTGACATCACCTTTATTCTCCAAATTAAAGTTAAGTTCATAAAACAGAAAATTTGTATGGAACGTGTATTTTTCCGATTGTTGTCGAATTTCTGAAACACGAAGAGCACATCAATTTGTAACAAAATTACTACATGTTTTCGAGTTTCGAATTTTATATTTAAATTTTTTGTTGCTCATTTATCACGATCAAAAATAATAAAATATAATCAAGCCATATAGACTCATACGGAAATACTACCACGAGATAATAATTGAAGAGAAATGTTATAGTCTTTTCAACCCTCATGCATAAATATGAAACACAAAAAAAAATATAACACATTATTCGGGAAGTACATAAATATGAACCACGAATAAAAATATAACACATATTATTCGGGAAATATTAGAGATCCATTTCGAGTATGTAACACTACTCAAAATTTTAAAAAAAATGTTCGATTAAAATTACTAAACAAATGTCTTGACAGCTAGAGAGAGTATCACACAACTCAAGTACTCACACACACCTGCTACAAAGAGCAGCAAATCAACTCGACCATCTCAAAATTAAATAAATAAAAAACAAACAAAAATAAAATAAAGCAACTAAAACAGAATAAAATATAAATAAACAGCAAAGTGAAATGACCAACTAGGACAACAAAGCAGCCACAATTACACCAACTGACACTGTAACAAACCCACCAACTTTCCCCGGCGCAATCTCTCCGGCCGCCGCCTTATCCGCTTTACTATTCGCCGAATCATCGCCCGGCGCATCGGCCGGTCCTTCATTCGGACTCTCACTCGCCGGCGCCGGCGGCGACAAAACCGGCGACGGAGCCTTCGCAGATGGAGCCGGACTGGGCGTCGGAGTATCATCCGCCGGACCGGGAGTCGGCGCCGGAGTAGGAGAAACTCCAAACAACTCCTTCGGAACAAGCACATTGTCAACTGTATACACAACAAACGGTGTGGAATCAATTACAGTTGCAGCGATCCTCGAATCACCGAGTCCCGTCTTCAAACTAACAGAATCACCCGCCGTCTCCACCGACAAATCAAACTTTCCAGCTCCGTTTGTGGCAATTGTACTGATCGGGTCCTTCGTGCTCTTCAATGAACCAATTGGACTGTAACTAGGCAATGCATGGTACTGTAACAATGTCACAAGCTCCGCATTGGTTAGTTTCGAAAGATTAGGCAATCCTTTCCTTTTAAACGCCTCGTCGTTCGGGGCAAACACTGTCAATCCCTTCGTAATAGATGATTGATACACCTTCAAAACTCCGGTACTAATTAACAAATTCGCAAATGTTTTGCATCCGGCTTTTTCTAGTAATGCGGTTATGTTTAGATCAGATGTCGGTGCTGGCGCTGCTAAGATTTCCGGGACGATAATCGGAGTGGAAATTTCAATTACGGAGAAGTTGTAAGGAATTTGTTTGATTTCTTTTGAATAAGCTGAATCAAGTTTAGATCCGGATATGCCCGACCCGAACCCAACTTTACCACCTTTTAGGTCTGTGATGTTTACAAACCCTATTTTATTTTGTGCATTTCCGGTGGTTTGGTATAAGGTTGTGGAGAGAGTGGACCCGTCGGGGATGTCGTGGAGTTTTTTAGCGTCGAAATAGTCGAGTAACACGTGGAGGCTGAGGACGTTTTTGATGACGGAGAGTGGCTTACCGGCGAGTGGAGCTAACGCGCCGTTGGTGACGGCAAGGACGGTGATGGTTTGGCGCGTGTTGATTTCATCAGCTAGTTTGGTTTGGGAGAGGTATGTGTTGAATTGGGAGTATTCAGGGTGGCTAGCGAGAACGTCTGTGATGTTGGTGGCTGTGACGGTGAGAGAGAGAGTGAGGAGAGAGACGAGAGAGATGAGAGTTGGGAGAGACATTGGGAATGGTGGATATGAGAATAGAGGGTTTGAGAGAGATTGTTATGTAAAATGTGGTCTTGTAATAATGGAGGATGATGAGATTTAACTGAGGGTTATGGGGTGATTTAACTTTTTAACTAGGGCTTTTAACTATGGTTTGTGAGAGTGTATTGGGAATTGTGAAGGGTGGGTTTTGAGTTTGGAGATTTAAGGAGAGTAATTAAGGTTGTATTAAGGTAATGATGTAACGGATGTGGAAAGTTTTTGGTAATTAAGCTGTCTAATTAGTCATCATGTACTGTGTAATGTGTATGTGTATCGTATACACGTATTTTTTTTTGGTTTTTATCGTGACGTTATGTGTACAATGGTAGAAAAAGTAAGATTGATATGGTCAAGATTTTGCTAAAGACTAGCCAGTACATGCTTATGCTGTTGATGTACAAAAGTAGAGCGGGCAATCGGATCGTGTCGTGTACTTTCGTGTTTCGTGTACTTGAAGGTGAAACCCGTATCCACCCGAAACAGGATTCGTGTACTTGAATATGAAACCCGTATCCACCCGAAATGAATTCGTGTACTTTCGTGTCGTGTTTCGTGTATATATTATATAAAAATAAAAATAAAATTTAGTTAAAATTTATTAGTAAATATTATATTCATATGAAATATACATTAAATATTTTACATTTCCATATATAAATATAAATACAATTCTATAAAAACTTGTAAATATGTATATTTTTGTGTAAAATATATATCCTTATAAAAAAATATTAATATATACATAAAATCTATAAGTAGTAAATTATTAACATCTTTATTTCGTGTACTTTCGTGTACTTTCGTGTACCCAAAATGAAAACCCATATCCGACACTAAATCTATCGTGTAATTTCGTGTTCGTGTACTTTCGTGTTTCGTGTACTAAAAATCAAAACCCATATCCGTATTTTTTCGTGTCGTTTCGTGTCGTGTTCACGTGTCGTGTACCAAATTGCCAGGTCTATACAAAAGTGATAAGATACAAAAGAACTGCGCGGAAATACCAAATTTGTGTATTTGTAGTCCCAAAATAATTTACAAAAATATTGATATAACTATTGTACACGAAAAATATGTGTGATAAATCGTATCCAAACTTCTTATCTTCATAATTGACTAATACAATATACTACATCCTATCCAAAAACTTTTGACTGCTCCAAAAATGGGAGTAGTGTTAATTTTTTTTTTTTTGTCAAAAGTGTTAATTAAATTTAAATCACTAATTGACAGTGATTTATCGTACACAAAAAATATACGAAATATGTAATTTATTTTATCCAAAAAACTCATTTTTATCGTAATGTAATTGGAGTGCCTGTATTCTATAAATTATTCGATAAATTACTATTAAATATCTAAATTAATTTGTTCCGATTTTTAAAATATACAACCATGTCTAATGTCTAATAATGTTAATTAAATCACTAATAGACTGTGTAAAAAGTTTGAAATACTTTTTGTCGGCAACAGTGGAAAAATGAAATGTATATTGGCTATAAAAATGAGGGTTTAAATGTTTAATTGATGCTTATGTGACCCAAACACACAGCTTGTAGTTGAAGCATGTTCCTTGCTTTTAATATTCATGTCGAGCACTCGCATAGCATCATTTAATTTTAAGTGTCTTTCTAGTGCGTTTTTTTTTTTAAATAACGAGTGTTTTAAATTCAATAAAACAAAGCCATACGGCATCTACAAATCATATTGAGTAGAACAAACATAAAACAGATTGTATCGTCGGACATCCAGGGGAGACCAAAAGCGAAATTAAGAAGATATGTACATCTGTATCCCAATATCCGTTTGAGCTTATCGACCATGAGTACAGAACCAAAACAGCTCGAATCACTAAATCAAAATCCACGCTCCCATAAACCAGAGAGAAAATCAAACTCCCACCAAACGGAGAGAAAACCAAACAATCAAACATTACAATCTGAAAATTAAGAACTCAACAATTTATAACTAAAAAACATAAACTGAAGAAACAATAAAAACTACTAAGAACTCCAAACTTAGATCTGAAAATCGAATTCCCAATAATACAGGTGAAACCACTCACAAGTCCGGGGACAGGCCGGAAAAGGGAGAAATAGCCGGAGCTCCGAAGTTTAAGAAACTAAGAACAGATAGCTTAGATCCGATAGCTTTAATCCAAAAAAACAAACTAAATCTTTCCTAAAAAGGAAGATTTTTTAGGAAAATACAACCTTTAAACAAGTAAAATGAAAGAAAATAGAGGGATGGGGCTTTCCACCGGTGAAAATCCGGTGGAAGCCCCGGCTGAAACAAGGGGGAGGCCAGAAGAAGAAAAGAGAAAGAGGGAGGCTGAAACTAGTGCGTGTTACTATCATCTTTCATGGAGTAGAAGAATATTGATAAATAATTTTACAATATATTTTTTTAAAAAAACAGATTTTATTCCCAATGAGTCCATACACCAGAAAAAATTATCGTCAAAATTTGAATTAGTGGCATAACAATTAACAAGCACCGGATAATGACTAAACACTTGAATATGAGATGGCATTACGAGCTTACACATAGCTCTACTTTCTTTTTAATCAAAGATCAGATACCGAATGATATCATGTTATAGTATGAGACAACTAGATGTAGTGTATTGCAGAGATGGATTTAAAAATGAGAAAAATGGGCATGAGGTTGTTCTCAGGATTTCTTCTGAGGTTATAACAAATAGCCTTTAGAATACGTAGTCCCGCAGGGGCATCTTCGTAAATATTAATTTTTTTATTAGTAAATTTACCTAAATGCCCTAAAATTTGTATTAAAAAGCTTTTAATCTTAGAGCCTGTTTGGGTAACAAAACTTAAAGCCAAAAGCTCCTTTTTTGAGTTTTTGGTGTGTTTGTGTAACGTGGCTTTAAGTTAAAAAACTGCTTTAAGTCAGAAGTTATATTTAGGTACTTTTGACTTATGACTTATGACTTATGGAGTTTTTTTTTTTTTTTTTTCACAATTCTTGTAAAGCTTAAATATCATGAATTTAAATTTTTTTTAAGTCAAATATCACTTTAAGTCAAAATTATTAAATTCCCATTTAACTTTAAGTAAAATTACTCAAACACATTCATTCAACTTAAAGTAAACAACTTTACTTTCTCCTTTAAGTTAAAAACACATCCATTAAGTCAAAAGTAACTTATTTTAAGCAATCTCAAACACCCTCTTAGGGTTTTCTCCTGAGGTCATCCTCAGGCACTTGATTTTCTTTAAAAATTTAATTTGAAACGGATATTTAATAAATTTTGGAAAGACATATTCATGTTTCTAGAATTTTTTAGAAATATTTTCATATATTTTCGGAATTGCACTGATTAAAAAATATAAAATTTTATTTTAGTGATAATACATGGTTCCCGTATCCCTTGATAGATCCATACACGTACTAATGTATAGCTACAACCAGGTACAAGTTACAACCTCTAATTACCCAAAAATTATGGAAGCATATGTTGTATTCTTCGAATGATATATTTCTATAAATTTTAAAGGTCTATCTCAAACGAATAATGCTAGGTAATTAAAAAAAATCCTCAAAAATATTTCTAAAATAACGTGTCATATGTGATTTGGTAAAATGAAAAATTTTAATTAGGAATTTAAATGTGCGCGAAATCTAGCACATTAATTATTTAATTAACTAATAATTAAAAAATACGTGTTTTTTTGGACATTTCTTTGGAAGTTACCTACTCCCTCCGTCCCTCATAGTTGTTTACATGGGGATGGACACGGAGACCAAGAAAATGTGTAAAAAATGAGTAAAGTTAGATGAAAAGTGGGTAAAGTGGTGAGACCTATTAATATTTATTTATATATTTGAGATAGTGGAGGAAAGTAGTGAGTGTAATAGTGTTTTTTATTGTTAAATATATGAGATAGTGAGTATAATAGTGGGAGAAACTTATTATTTTTGGAATGTAAAAAAATGAGAGGGACATCCCAAATTAGTAACTGTAAAGAAATGAGAGGGACAGAGGGAGTGGCATTTTTCATCTCGAAAATACTTTAATAGTGTTAGATGCTTGTAATTGGGCCTGCATTTTTCATCTCCAAAATATTTTAATGGTGTTAGATGCTTGTAATTGGGCTTGTTAATAAGTAATCAAACAGAGCCTAAAACTGTTGCGGCCCATATTTTGTTTGGGCCTGTCAGAACCAGAGCAAATGTAATGAGTGATGATTGACTTCAGCCCGTGAGCTGTGTGTTCTTAGTAGGGTTGAGCAAAAATCCGAAAAAATCCGAATCCGAATCCGTTAAAAACCGCTAAAAACCGATCCGTATAAATCTGATCAGAAACCGAAACCGAAAAATTAAAAACCGAATCCGAATCCGATTATGCGGTTTCGGTTTCTTGTCAAATTCGATCCGAAAAAACCCGAATCCGATCCGATTAAAATAAATAAATAAATTATATATATATATATAATTAATAAATACACATATTTTTTGAAATATAACTGCTAAAAAATAGAAATGGGTGATATTTTCTTTTAAAAGAATTTAATAGGCTATCATGGAGTCAGAAGTACTGGCAGAGAAAGGCAAGTACCATCAACTTCATTCCCACAATTTTTCCATCTATCTCACTGGGATATGCCGTATTTGATTTTCTAAAAGCATCAACAAGTGTCACATTTTTAGTTCTATGGCTTTTCTAAAATGCAGACTTTGTTTTAAATTACTGATACATAAACCTGTCATTAGCTGCATTGCCTGAAGAATGTTGGTATCAGATGTTACTGCAATTAGCTTGTTCTGTAGAATAGGTGCAGATTGTTAACTCGAATAACTTGTAGAAGGGGGGGGTTGAATACAAGTTATATAATCGTGTCTGATTTTTGCTTGATTATATGAACAAGAATAAACGAATGAATCGAACTCTGTTTGTATTAATAAGATCAAATACAAACTCTACCAAAGGTGTACAATACCTTTAGCAGCTCCTGACAATACAAATATCTCTCTCTGTTTGTTTCGAACTCTCGAATACAAACCTTATACAGAGCTATGCACATTCGCTCACAACTCTCGCTCTTTTTACAACGATATTGAGAGAGTATTTATAATGCTACCTATCAACTAATAACAGAAAGATATAATCTATACATGACAATGTTCTGCCTTCTAGTCGATAGTTTCCATCAATAGAAAACTCTTTCCTTCATAATATCTTCTTGCTTGTTCTTCAAACAAAGATCCTGTTTTATAGCACTTGCCAGTTTCTGTAGCATCCATAATGACATCATCAGTAACAAAACTGATATCAGGATCTGTACATTGCATCAGTATCTGATCAACCATCAGTATTAGACCATCATCAGGATTTGTCCTTTGTTCCTGATATGTAGTCTCCGATACACTGTTCATTCCTGACTAAACTATACAAATAACTGTCTTATACATAAATCTTATATAAAGTGCTAAATCCTTTATAAGATCAGGATTACAAGAAGTATAATGTGTAAATTCTATTCTTAACATCACAACTTATGAATTATTCCTAACAATCTCCCCCTATTTATGCTTTAAAATCTGAAGCATAAATCCAAGTTGTGGATGTCAAAACATATAACAATACAACCAGAATAGAATTTATGAATGTAGAATTATGAAGTTAAGTACCTCCTTCTCAGATGTAGACATTTATCTAGTACTTAGAAGAAAGAATTTTAACTATTAATGCTGCTCTTCCTTTACCACTTCCTAGCTGAGATTCACCACTGTCATTCCTGGTTCTTCTTTTTTCTTCCCTTTGTCTGCTCTTTATCTCCCCCAGCTTTATCTTTATCTCCTTCAGTCTGGTGATGTTGTTGTTGTCTTTGAATTGTCTTTATCTCCCCCTTTTTGACATCAGCAACATTAATTCCAAGAGATTCAGAAACATAACAAATGAGATTCATAAGAACTGCTTGATTTTCCATAATTGTGACTTGGTTATCTTCAAGTAATTGAAGTCTTGTTTGAATAGCAATTTGAGAATTCTGAATATCTGTCAAAACATCAGAATGAACTTCAATGTTGGAAGTGCTTCTAGTATCTTCAGTATCAGAATCAGAAAGAACTGTATCTTCAAGTCTTGTAGAAGAAATTGCTTGAGTTGTATGATATTCAAGTAATAAAACCTAATTAGAAGTATCAACATCTTCATCTTCCTGATCTGTAGCTGAAACATGATCATCATCTCCTTCACCAGTATTCTGTGTACTAACATCTTCAAATCCTGACTCCTCCTTAGAGTGATCAGAGACTGTTGATGTCTCAATTCTAGCTGATATTGGAAGTACCTACAAAGGAACACTAGGATCATTAGGAACTTCATCTGGTACATATGTATCAAGAGATTGCTTTATCCTGGCACCTCTTCTATTAATGATTCCTGCAAGCCTCTCCTTTTGCTTCTGAGCTTTAACTTATGGCTTTGCATTGTGATGTGCTAGGTCATTCTTCTGATACATTTTGATGAATGAATAAGTACCAGCATCCATATCCAAATTTTCAGACCAAGATTCAGGAAAAACCTGATCCCAGAAATCAAATGATGGTTTCCTAATTTTCTCTCCCCCTCACTATGGAGTTGATCATCCATACCCTCATTCTCACTTTGACTTACTAAAGTCAACACTCTTTCTACCTCACCTTTTGCCTGGTCAGGAGCCAGCCGCTCAAATTGTGGATCTAAGTCCATCTTTTCAACTGTATCACTCAAATTTAGATAAGTGCTCTCATGACCTACAGAAAAATAGGGTTTAGAAGGAGTTTTTATACCGGAACTCACATGGAGAGAGGGTTCCTCATTTGGCATGTGGCTTGAGGTTTTCTCCAAGGAGTGAGCTGCTATAGTCTCTGAACACTCACAATCATCTTCTTTCCTTTCAGAAACTACAGGCTCCATGTAAAGCATAATGTAATGTAATATGTAATAGAGGACATATATAACTCAACTAGGATAAAAGATAAATAATATTAACTCTATACAGGGATCGTGAAATTTGAAGAACATGCACCGACAAGGATCAAGTCGCTGAAAGAAGTTCATTAACATGATCAAGCCTCAGTGACAGAATAAGATGTACAGATGATTCAGTTGAAGGGCCAAAAGATTCCATGTATTTATATTATTTGAAGATATTGCTGCAGGCTAATCAATTGGAATGTAACGAAGATGTGAAGATCAAGATCAGTGCTAGTCACTTGTGAACCAGACCAGTGCACTAAGTGTCAGCACATACGAGAAGGATCAACATATTAATTCACAGAAAGAATTGCCAAAGCCTATTGATAATCAAGGACAGACATTATATTTCAAGGTATTATCAAAGATTAATTTACTCTTAAAATTAACTAAGTAACAGATTAATTAATTATTTATAATAAATAATTAAGTTAATCTGGTACTTGAATTATTTTCTGAGATGAATTAAAACAGCAAAATAAAGAGAAGAGAATATGAATAGTAACCGAAATCACTATTCATATGAATAGTACCCGAAATCACTATTCATATGAATAGTACCCAAAATCACTATTCATATGAATAGTACTATTCATATGGCGGCTACTATTAAAAAAGTGGCTACTATTCATATGGCGGCTACTATTCAAAAAGTGGCTGGAGGGGCCCACGGGGGTTGTTGAAATAGTACAGCATAGTAACTTTCTATAATCTATAAATAGGCATGCTGTATTTCATTTCAAAACACACCTCAACACACAACTCTCTCTTCTCTCTCTTATATCATCTCTGTGTAAGCTGCTAGACAGTCCATCTAGTAGGAAAGCCGGCTTAGCCCGCTTTCAGGAAGTGTCGGATAGAAGGTCCTCGTGCCTAAACTATCCTTAGGAGTGTTCGAGTTTTTGAAGCTAATCCGTTGGATTAGAAGTTGTAACACCCCTTGGGTTTTTATCAGTTCAAAGATATTTTCCCGAACCAATTGTTTTATTTCGATTCAGTTGTTGACCTCATTTTTCACATCTCGAAAATCGAAATATTTTTAAATAACGTATTCAACCCCCCTTCTACGTTATTCCGGACCTAACAATTGGCATCAGAGCAAGTTGATCGATATACAGATCAGATCCGGTGTTGTACGTCACTGTTCACAGATACGGTACTGTTCACAAATACGGTACTATTCACATATATGGCACTATTCACAAATATGGTACTATTCACATATACGGTACTGTTCACAAATACGGTACTGTTCACAGATACGGTACTATTTACATATACGGTACTATTCACAGATACGGTACTGTTCATAAATACAGTAATGTTCATTTTGAGCCACTCTGTTACTATACAAAAAGCCAAACAATCATGATAGAGAAAACACAAACTCCAACAACAAGCATATATGAATCAATTAGAGTTCCAATACTCAGGGCATCAGAATATCCCATATGGAATGTGAAGATGGAAATGTTTCTGGAGGCTACATATCCAGAGTACTTAGACAGAATCCATGATGGTCCACATAAGCCTACAAAATTGTCTGTTGCAGTTGCTGGAGAAGAACAGAAAATGATTCCAAAAGAGAAGAAAGACTACACTCCTGAAGATATCTCCTCTATTAGCAAAGATGCTAAAGTAAGGCATTTATTACATAACGCCCTTGACAATGTTATGTCTAACAGGGTCATTGGATGCAAAACTGCTAAGGAGATTTGGGATGCTTTGGAAGTCAGATGTCAAGGAACCAAAGCCATAAAAAAGAACAGGAGAACAATACTCACACAGGAGTACGAGCACTTTGACTCAAATGCTGATGAGTCAGTAACAGACATATATGACAGATTCCTGAAATTGTTGAATGATCTATCACTGGTAGATAAGGAGTATAATCTTGAAGACTCCAATCTGAAATTCTTGTTGGCTCTTCCTGAGAAATGGGACTTAAAGGCCACCACCATCAGAGACAATCATGATCTAGAAGACATGTCCCTTGATGAAATCTATGGAATGCTTAAGACTTATGAGCTTGAGATGGAACAAAGAAGCAAGAGGCATGGAAGCAAGACCAAGTCAATTGCTCTTAAAGCTGAGGAGAAAGCTTCTAAAGAAATTGCTGTGAAAAAGAGTCAATCCAAAGGAAAGGCTCTTATTACAAAGTCTGATACTGAGTCATCAAATTCTGATGATGACTCAAACTCTGACAATCTCACAGACTCTGATGATGATGGTAGTGATGCTGAGATGATACAACTTGCAGCCCTAATGGTGAAAGGCTTCAAGAAGATGGCTTACAAGAACTTCAGGAAGGGAAAGAAGTTCACACGAAGAGATTCAAATTTTGACAAGAAGAATTTCAGAAAAGCTGAGGGAAAGGAAAACAGGTCTGGGAAAGTCGACAAGTCCAAGATCACATGCTATAATTGTGGTGAGAAAGGACATTTTGCACCTGAGCGCAAGAGAGCCAAAGCTGATAAAAGTCAAGCTTACATCACAAAGAAGAAGGACTGGGCTGACACTTCAGACTCTGAAGATGAGGTGAACTATGCCTTGATGGCAAATGTTGATAGTATCTCTGAAGCTACTGAGACTAAGGTACCTCACTCTATTCTAGCTTTTGATACTACTGATATATCTGAGTTAAGAATCTTTCTTAAAAACTTGCATGTTAGCTACAGAGATCAGACTTTAGAAAATGAAAGAATAAAATCTGAAAGTCTAGACCTTAGAAAGAGAAATGACTATCTAGAATTAGAATTAGTCCAAATGTTAAAAATTCAGAAAGAGAGAGATGATGCTATTTTTGTTAAAACTGAATTATTGAAAAGGCATGCTTATCTTGAATCTGAACTTGCTAAAGAAAGAAACATTATTAAAACTTGGACTAACTCTGGTAAAAATACTCAGATTATCATAGAGAATGATTGTTGGAAAGAAGGTCTAGGTTACACTGATAAAAAGAAAACTGCCAACCTAGAAGCTGAGACCTCTAAACCTGTATTTACTGAAAAGGCTGCAAAACCCAAACTTAATCATATGAGGTTTGTACCAAAATCTGACAAACCAAAACAGGATGAAGTCAAATCAGTAAATGTTAGTTTAGTGTCTCAGAAACAGCTTAAACACAAGCTGAATGAGTTAAAAAGAGTGAACAAGGTAAAAGAACCTAGGAAAAATAGAAATGGAAAGGTAGGCATCAATAAAAGCAATAACTATATGCCTATTTCCAATGCTCCTAGGAAGAAATGTTACAACTGTGGAAATCCTAACCACCTTGCTACTTTTTGCAGGAAGAATAAAAATATAAACTCTATACCTCCTAAGTCAGGAGTTAAGAGTGGTTTAGTTAGGTTTAAGCCACAGAATCCTTGTTTTCACTGTGGCAGTATTTGACATTCTATTTATACATGCAAAGAGTATCATAAGTTGTATTATGATTATTATGAACTTAAACCCTCTTTGAATAAATTCAAGATTGATTCTACATGTATAAATTCTGATAAAAAGAATGTTAGCACAAACTCTGATAAGACTTCTGCTGCAAAAGCTAACAAACTTAATAAGACCAAAGGATCCAAGCAAGTCTGGGTCCTTAAAACTAATCATTAGTGGTTTTTTGTGATTGCAGGGTAACAGGAAAAATATCCTTGTTCTGGACAGTGGATGCTCAGGACACATGACTGGAAATAAAGCCCTGCTATCAGAATTTGTGGAGAAGGCTGGCCCAAGTGTTTTTTATGGAGATGGCAACATAGGAAGGACTCTGGGATATGGCAATATCAAACTTGGGAATGTCATCATTGAATCTGTAGCTCTAGTCTCAGGACTCAAACATAATCTACTAAGTGTGAGTCAAATCTGTGACAGAGGTTATCATGTGGATTTCTTTGAGGAACACGGTGAAGTTGTAAGAAAATCTACAGGAAAAGTTGTTCTGAAGGGATACAGGCATGGTAACATTTATGAAGCCAAGCTTTCAACAAACTCTGATGGCTCTGCAATCTGTCTACTGAGTAGATCATCAATTGAAGAAAGCTGGGATTGGCACAAGAGACTTTCTCATCTGAATTTCAACAGCATTAATGAGCTAGTGAAGAAAGATCTTGTGAGAGGATTGCCCAAATCAGTTTTTACTCCAGATGGCCTATGTGACTCATGTCAAAAGGCAAAACAAAGGAAAACTTCATTCAAAAGTAAGACTGAATCCTCAATTCTTGAGCCATATCACTTATTGCATGTTGATTTATTTGGTCCAGTAAATATAATGTCTATTGGAAAGAAAAGATATGCTTTGGTTATTGTTGATGAATACACCAGATATACATGGGTATATTTCATGCACAAGAAAGAAGAAATTGCATCAATCTTAACAGAGCATGTCAGACAACTGGACAAAGGATCTAAGCATACAGTGAAAATCATAAGGAGTGATAATGGCACTGAGTTCAAGAATGCAGTCATGGAAGAGTTTTGTAAAGAAAATGGAATAAAGCAAGAATTCTCTGCACCTGGAACTCCACAACAAAATGGAGTAGTAGAGAGAAAGAACAGGACTCTCATAGAAGCTGCAAGGACCATGCTTGATGAAGCAAAGCTGCCAACTTACTTCTGGGCTGAAGCTGTGCAAGCTGCTTGTTTCACACGGAATGCTACACTCATAAACAAGCATGGTAAAACACCATCTGAGATGGTGAAAAAGAAGAACCGAACCTGAAGTACTTTCATGTGTTTGGATGTAAATGTTTTGTTCTTAAGACTCATCCAGAACAGCTTTCCAAATTTGATTTAAAAGCTGATGAAGGAATCTTTGTTGGATACCCACTATCCACAAAAGCATTCAGAGTCTACAATCTGAGAACAAAAGTGGTCATGGAATCTATCCATGTGTCTTTTGATGATAAGAAGATAACAGGACTTGAAGATTTTGATGAACATGACCAGCTGAGATTTGAGAATGAAGAAATAAATGATGATCTACAAACTTCTGATATTCTTTCAAACTCTATTGTTCAATCTATACCAGTAGATCAGACAGCAGCACATGTTGAGGGGGAGCAAGTGAACGATGACCCCCAATCAAGTGAAGAAACATCTACTGCTAATGGTTCTTCAAACTCTGAAAGCAACAGCTCAGGAGGAGCAAACAATGATTTTGGATCTACTAGTCATCACACTCAACACAATTATGAACTTGGGGAATCATCAAGATCAAATCTGCCGAGACAAAGGGTATGAAGTAGAGCGCATCCCTTTGAACAGATCATTGGTGAACCGGACACGGGTGTACAGACTAGAAGAGCAACACAGAATGAATGCAATTTCGCAGGATTTTTATCTCAAATTGAACCTAAAAAGGTTGATGAAGCTCTTGATGATCCAGATTGGGTAACTGCAATGCAGGAAGAACTCAATCAGTTCGAAAGGCAGAAAGTATGGAAGCTGGTGCCAAGACCAAAAGGTAAATCTGTAATTGGCACTAGATGGGTGTTTAGGAATAAACTGGATGAAAATGGTATTGTTACGAGGAACAAGGCTCGATTGGTAGCAAAGGGTTACTCTCAAGAAGAAGGAATTAATTATGATGAAACCTATGCTCCAGTTGCAAGGCTTGAAGCAATCAGGATGTTCTTAGCATTTGCTGCACACTCCAACTTTAAGGTTTTTCAGATGGATGTGAAGAGTGCATTTTTGAACGGAGATCTAGAGGAAGAAGTCTATGTTGAACAACCCCCTGGGTTCGAAGACAAGGAATTTGAAGGTTTTGTGTACTTTCTCTTCAAAGTTGTCTATGGTCTCAAGCAAGCCCCTCGAACATGGTATGATACTCTCTCCAAGTTCTTACTTGAAAATGGTTTTACAAGAGGTATCATAAATAAAACTCTCTTTCATAAAAAGCATAAAAATGATATAATTCTGGTGCAAGTATATGTGGATGATATAATATTTGGTTCTACTAATGATTTGCTATGCAAGAGATTTGCTAAGCTAATGCAGAGTAGGTACGAGATGAGCATGATGGGTGAGTTGTCTTTCTTCCTTGGACTTCAAGTTGTTCAGAAGCCTGATGGTATTTTCATCTGCCAATCAAAATACATAAAGGATCTTCTGAAGAAGTATGGGATGGAAGAAGCAACTACTGCCAAGACCCCGATGCCAACTGCAATCAAGCTTGATGAAGATAAATCTGGTAAGTCAGTTGACATCACGAAGTATCGAGGTATGATCGGCTCTCTCTTGTACTTAACTTCTAGTAGACCAGATATTATGTTCGCAACTTGTCTATGTGCTAGATTCCAGGCTAATCCTAAAGAGTCACATCTTATAGCTGTTAAACGTATTTTCAGATACCTTAAGGGAACCCCCAATCTTGGGATTTGGTACCCTAAAGGAACAGGTTTTGACCTAATTGGCTATACAGATTCTGACTTCGCAGGTTGTAAGATTGATCGGAAAAGTACTTCTGGAAGCTGTCAGTTTCTAGGAAGAAGGTTGGTATCTTGGTATAGCAAGAAGCAACACTCAGTATCTACCTCGACAGCCGAAGCAGAATACATTGCGGCAGGTAGTTGTTGTGCTCAGATCTTGTGGATGAGGAATCAACTTCAGGACTATGAACTCATGTTGGACAAAATTCCAATTCTATGTGACAACACGAGTGCCATTGCCATTGCCAACAATCCAGTTCAACACACCAGGACTAAGCACATTGATATCAGGTATCATTCCTTACGAGAGCATGTCATGAATGGAACTGTGGTATTATATTTTGTTCCCACAGATCAACAAATTGCAGACATCTTTACTAAACCACTGGATGAATCCACTTTCTCCAGGTTAGTTGGTGAACTTGGGATGTTAAATCTGTCTAATTAATTTTGGATAATCAATAACTGCAATTTGTTATAAGTTCACATGTATTTTAAATGTCCATATGTTTAGAACTTTGAATTTATTTGCATCCAGTCCTAATCTTACAGTTATCTCTATATTAATTGCCATGCTTATAAATGCTATATTTTATGGTAATTAGTTAGTAATAATTGAGTTAATTGTAGCATAATTAAATAAATATTTTATTGACATATATCAATTAATGATATTTTGTTAATTTTATGTCTATTTAATTGTGAGTTTATCTGATTATTGTGGATTATTTCTTGATTCACTGCGTGATTATTTTTAAATCCATAATAATTAGAAGTATTATATGTGTATGTGTATAGGCTGATAGGTTTCGGCGATAAGATGTTTTTTCGGCCGACAGGTTTCGGTGATAAGATGTCTTTTCGGCTAATTAGGTAGTTAGGTGAGAAATTATTGAGCGGTGTTATTTTTCAAACATAACCTGTCATTATTACACCTAACCCACTATTACTTGAAACCTTATAAATGATGAGTTTTTTGTTTGTGTTTAACATCATCATTTTTCAGATATACAGAGCATATACACACAATTGCTGAATATTCCGAGCTTTGATCGGAAATATCTCTCAATCTAGCTGGTGGTTTTTAGATCGGATTTCATATTCTTGCTTTATACATCATCCTTTATAAAAACTAACCCTTGTTTTTGAGTTTCCTCAAAGTTTTTGAAAATGGCATTGCAGGGAAGCTTTTTAATTGCTAAAGTTAATCCTGTTTCTATTCAGCAAATCGAAACCATTCAGGATGATCAATTTCGGGCTTGGACACAATTTCTGAATGAACATTCATTAATCCGCTATGCTTTAGTTACACAGGTGCAGCTTAACCATGATGCATTGTGTGAACTATATTGCAGTGCGGTTAACACTTCTGGACAGGACGGGTGTGCATTCACATATCGACTATTTGGTAGGTCGATTAGGGTCACTGAACGAGATGTTAATCGAATTCTTCATTTTCCTATGGAAAATCTCGTTTCTGATCCTACACCTGAACAGATTGAAATGTTCTTTCGTTTTATAAGGTACCAAGATGGCAATTTCAATACTGGTAATCTATCTAGAACGTTTCTAACCAAGTATTGGAATTTCTTCTTTCACACTCTTAACCATGTTTTTTCCTCAGATAGAACAAATCAAGATCGAATACCTGAATTTATTCAAATAATAGGGTATGCGGTCGCAAATAATTTGAGGATTAATTTTGGAAAAATAGTGTTTGGTCAAATCATTTTAAAAATGAAACGCTTGGGAACAAGAGATGTTCGGACTCAAAATGTCAAATGTCTATATCCAAGGTTTCTACAGTTAATATTGAATGATTTTTTGAATGATGAAGACAGGGTACGCTTGGAAAATGGTCAAAAGGTGGAATGTTCTTCCATGAAGACGAATGTAATTAATTACATAAGCAAAAAGAAATATACGGATGTGCCTGCAGTCCTAACTGAATATCTAAAGACTGTCCCACTTCCGTTGTTACCATGACCAGTGAGAGCAGGTATATGACAAGGTAATATTTCAATCCCTGCTATTCCAACCTTTGTATTCCCTATTGTGTCACAGGAAATACAGTTTCTACAGCCCCCAGTGGCCATCTTACCCGACCAAGAGCAGGAAATCCCACCGACTCTAACACAGGTCGAAGAGCCCATTCTACAAATGCAAACACAAACACAGCAAACTCCTACACCTCAATTGTCACTTGAACGACCAGTCATCCACATTATTGAGGGAGATAGTGCCTCAACAGCACCACATAAGGAGTTAGTTACAACAGCCGCTCTACCTCATTCTAAACGAAGTAAACCCAATGAACCTGAGGTAACGACAACTGTTAGTGAAACAATTCTTTCTTATCCAATGAGTGCAAATGTAAATGAGGTTGAATTGACGGGAGCAACTATCTTGAGTTCCATTTCACGGAACATACGAGTGGTTGATGATCTTTCTAAAGATCAAATGCCTTCACAGGCATCCGAGGTGGAATTACCTACCTCAATAACTGTTGGTGAATCTTCCATTTTACGGAAAGATCCATTGGTGGGTGGTTCTTTTATGAACCAAGTGTCTTCACAGACGTACGAGGGAAACTTGGGTTTTGTGCCATTTAATCGATTCAAGTTTAACCTCCCAGAGGGAAAATCTCTGGATCTCTTTCGAGATTTACCACTTTTTGCCAGTGGTCGGCAACTCGCTTCACGCGAGGACGGAAGCTCACGAACTTTCATTGCACCATCCGTGACCTCTGAAAAAGGGGCTAGGATGATTTCATTTGCAGGTACACATATCGGTGGAAGCTCTAGAGGAAAGTTGAGGGAAACACCAACAGAACATGTAAGTGTAACCCAAACCATTAAACCGAGTGAATATATAGTGTTGAGTGAAACACCTGCAGAACGTACGAGTGAGCAACCTACTCAACCACATGCACCTATAACCAGACAGGAATACACCAAACTCCTTACACGGGTCCAAACAATGGAGAAAGAGTTGTCAAATATCTGTAAGTCCATTGCAGAAATCAAAAATTTGCAACTTATTCAACATGATGCATTCCAGGTTCAATTAAGTTCCATGGCATCCCAGTTTAGTCATGCAATTCATTCCTTGGGGAAGACAGCTTCGTCTAATTTACCAACTCCACATCCTACTACTCTGGAGGATAACCCAACTGAGGGGGAGAAGGTGGATGATCAAGAAGCTACTAGGCGTAATAAGGGCAAGGAAAAGGTTGTTGACACAGAATTAACTTTATTTTGGGAAAGGAAAAGCTAATTGGAATATTCGTGCTATGTGTAAAGAAAACAAAGGCAAACTTGAAGATATGTTCAGTCTAGAGGAACAATTGTCTTGTACTTGGAAATCTGGAAAATGTATATATGATCCAGAATGTACTCTAATATTATTTATCTTTGTATTTCATTTTTGTTTTTTTTATCAGTTGAGTTATCCTCTAGGAATTTGCTTGTCAAACCCTAACAATCAAATAGGGGGAGATTGTAAAGCATAATGTAATGTAATATGTAATAGAGGACATATATAACTTAACTAGGATAAAAGATAAATAATATTAACTCTATACAGGGATCGTGAAATTTGAAGAACAGGCACCGACAAGGATCAAGTCGCTGAAAGAAGTTCATTAACATGATCAAGCCTCAGTGACAGAATAAGATGTACAGATGATTCAGTTGAAGGGCCAAAAGATTCCATGTATTTATATTATTTGAAGATATTGCTGCAGGCTAATCAATTGGAATGTAACGAAGATGTGAAGATCAAGATCAGTGCTAGTCACTTGTGAACCAGACCAGTGCACTAAGTGTCATCACATACGAGAAGGATCAACACATTAATTCATAGAAAGAATTGCCAAAGCCTATTGACAATCAAGGACAGACATTATATTTCAAGGTATTATCAAAGATTAATTTACTCTTAAAATTAACTAAGTAACAGATTAATTAATTATTTATAATAAATAATTAAGTTAATCTGGTACTTGAATTATTTTCTGAGATGAATTAAAACATCAAAATAAACAGAAGAGAATATGAATAGTAACCGAAATCACTATTCATATGAATAGTACCCGAAATCACTATTCATATGGCGGCTACTATTCATATGGCGGCTACTATTCAAAAAGTGGCTACTATTCATATGGCGGCTACTATTCAAAAAGTGGCTGGAGGGGCCCACGGGGGTTGTTGAAATAGTACAGCATAGTAACTTTCTATAATCTATAAATAGGCATGCTGTATTTCATTTCAAAACACACCTCAACACACAACTCTCTCTTCTCTCTCTTATATCATCTCTGTGTAAGCTGCTAGACAGTCCATCTAGTAGGAAAGCCGGCTTAGCCCGCTTTCAGGAAGTGTCGGATAGAAGGTCCTCGTGCCTAAACTATCCTTAGGAGTGTTTGAGTTTTTGAAGCTAATCCGTTGGATTAGAAGTTGTAACACCCCTTGGGTTTTTATCAGTTCAAAGATATTTTCCCGAACCAATTGTTTTATTTCGATTCAGTTGTTGACCTCATTTTTCACATCTCGAAAATCGAAATATTTTTAAATAACGTATTCAACCCCCCTTCTACGTTATTCCGGATCTAACACTCCAGTATACCACTTTCAGGTTCTTTACTAGACTCTGATGTCTTCAGTAATACTTCATTAGACACCATAGTTAGCATATCACCGTCTTTAAGTGTTGTTTGCTGAGACACACCCTCAAGGTGGATAGACTCTGACTGAACAAAATTTGTTTGATCTTCATAAAAATCAACCAAAGTCATTCCTCCCATATCATAGGGTATCTCACTTGCATTCTCAGTCATCACAGAAGTCCTTTCAACATCAGCTATCACAGCTCCTGAGTCATCCTTCCTCTGACTAGATGGTTCTTGTGTTGCAGTGACTGTGATCTGATCTTTCCTACTATTCACCACTGGTGCAATAGTATCTTCTGTTGACTGCTTTCCTCTATCTACTTCCTCAAGTTGTTCACCTTGAGCTAAAGCATCTTCAATAATGACATCCTTGTCAAATAAATATGCATGAAGTAATTGAAGTGCAACATGCTTCGAGAGTCCAAATTTCTTGACTAATTGTCTTCTGACAGATACATAGAAATACATCTTCATTAAGTCAAGTCTTTGATGTAGAAGTCCATATTCATCTGGAAATAAAAGTTTTGGTACTCTTTCAACCAGAAAATCTAGAACAGGCCTTGACAACTTCACTTTGAGAGAAATTAGTCCCATAGCCAGTCTGTATGATAATGTAGTTTCCCATGAAGAATCAATATCCAGATCTCTCTTGTCAAATACTGACATAGATGTAGCTTGATTTGTAGAAACCTGCATGATATTAGTTGGACTAGACTCTGTGTGTGTAGGTGACAATTGAATCTTTCTCCTTGTTCTCCTGATATAGTGAGCAAAAGATTTATCCTGAGAAGACTCAAGAGGTGTAGACACAGAAGTGATCTTGGGATGAGATCTTTGTTCAATAGACACAGTCTTTTGAGAGATAGTATCCAGTAACTGTTTTCCCTTTTTAAGAACTACAGCCTTTTGGGAGACTGCAGCCTGGCTGTGACTAGGTTTTTCATCTCTTTGTGCTAACAGAGAAAGTTGAATTGCAGCCTTCAATTCTGCTCTCTTAGCAAGAGTTAAATCATCATCATCTTCACTAGAATTACTACTACTACTTGACACAACAAATCTTCTCTTCCTTACAACTAATGTCTTTTGAGAAACACCAGAGGTTGGTTTCTTTGAAACAATAGGCTGTGGATCAAAATTTGGTTCTTGAATTGTTTCAGAGACTATAATGTTTTGGGCTACTTGGGTAGACACAGGTGGGTTCTCCTCCAATTGAGATTCCTGAGCCATTTCACCACAAAAGAAAGAAGAATTGTAGAGAGTAGGAAGATGAGTTTTAAGAATTACCTGAAAATGATGTGGATAATGAATTGCAGGTATTTCATCTAGATTCTTTTCATTGTCCTTCTTTGTAATGTCAGAGAAAATTCTCTTTTGTTGTTCATAAGAAGAAACACAATGTTCTCTACTAAATCTAGTTTCAACATCAGGAATGAAATGGTTAACAAACATTTGCATAAATCTATGATAATAAACCATTTTCCTGTTTTGATCTCTTAACCCAAGTTTAATACTCATCTGACTTAAGATAATATGACCAATGTTAATTACTCTGTCATAAAGCAAACTATAAGCAATATGTGATGTAACAGAAGTAATTTGCTGAAAAGAACTACATTTACCAGTAAAACATTTAGCAATTTGATCAAAGTAAAAAGACCATTCCTTTCTAAGAAAAGACCTATTCAACTGGCTCATGTTATCTAGAGGTCCACTATAACCTAATTCAGACAACATAGTTCTTATATTATCATCAGATGGTTCACTTGCATAACTATCAGTAACAGGTAAGCAAAGTACTGAATTAACAACAGATTCAGTAATGTCAAATGAATCTTGTCCTAAATGTAGAACAATCTTACCTGATTGACTCTGAGTAGAATCAATTACCTCAGCATTTTCCCAAGCTTGTGAAACAGCTACTTGATTAATTTGTGGAGATGCTGTCAATGCATAACTTAATGGTCCATACGCTAGAAAGTCCATGATTGGATGAAAATCAGATGACACTCCTTCCTTGTTGGTGATAGCTGCTACATGATTGTTTGTCATAAAATCAAAGTCACCAAACTTCAAGGATACTGATTTAGGTAATCTTCTCTGAGCTGCCATTTTTGATCTGAAAAGAACTTGAAAAATTCTTGAAATGGATTAGTGATTTTGAAAACTCAAGAGTGGTTTTTGCTTTAGAGAATGTAAAATTAGAGAAAGCAATTACACGATTAGAATTTCAAAACAAATATATTTCACAAATCTTTCAGACCACTATCCCACGTTGACACGTAGATTGACAGGTGTCAGTCCCTGAAAAATGCGGTTACCCACGATTTTTGGAAAATAAAATCCAAAATTGATTTTCATGAAATAAATCAGGGTATAAATAATCAATACTGATCAGCTTCCTTTTCCTGTTGACCACTCATCAAAATAATCACAAAATACAATGTGATAATGATTCTCAAATCCTGATGGTCACACATGAAATCCTGATCAATATCATCAGAGACTTAATATGGAGTTTCCACGTGGCATTTTTCTTTTATTTGAAAAAGAAATAAACAATTAATCTGAACAAAAATCAATTGGTTAGATATTTTCAATATTTCTTGAAAACAAGAAATATAGTCACATGCAATAATTATCATTTGACTTCATTAAGACTTCCAAGTGACTGTTCAGTTTCTCACATCTTTCTTTAAAAGAAACAGACGCCTTATGCCATTCTCCATAAACCTTTCAATTTCTTTTCTTCTCAACAATGCTCTTCAAACCAAAATTCCATTCAAACCCATTCTTTAGATCTTTCTCGGTCGATGAACATCCTGTTCTTGATCATCTCTTTGAACAGACAACTCTTCTCATCGAACTAATCATGGATGGATTGGTTTTCGAAAATATCCAGAGGTTTCTCCTAGAACATCCATCTGTTGGATACAATCTTCCCCTAACCTCCTCAAAACTTGAGGATGAAGAATTTGGCCGAAAGTCTGAGGTTGATCTTGATGGAGATGCTATTCATTTAAGTTAGCTGCTCTCATTCAAGTCGCCCAGACAAGGAATCCAAGAGCAAACGAGGCTGTTCAAATCCCCTGATGAATTTCTTGAGATGCTCCTTGTCCTGTACCTCAGAATTCATATCAATAGACAAGTATAGAATTATCAGTAGAAATTAGACAAAAAGATGTTGTATTTTATTTCCATGTAATGATTTCAATGAAAATACAATTTCTTGTTATCTGCTTGTCTTTTAATTACTGAATGATGTATAAATTATCAGTATGCAAATATTAAAACTTGCTGTTGTAGACTTAACTCGTCATAGAATTAGATTATTACACAAAGTAAACATCAGGATCTGAAACAATTTTCATAATCCTGATACTGACACAATACTGATGACGTCAGCATCCTGATAACAAATCTAATCCTGATGATTATTAACAAGTCTATCATACTGAAATTTATCAAGGCAAAGTGTTATAGCTAAAGCATTTAACAATCAAATATAGATCCTGACAGGAATATCAAGTCTATAAGCTAAGAACAACATACCTTGCTACTTTTGCAGATGTTAAAGATCTAAAAATTTAACATTCCTAACTCACTTACTAGTCTACTGAACGTAGTCTCATCAAGTGGTTTAGTTAGAATATCTGCAAGCTATTTGTCAGTAGGAACAAAATGAAGTTCCACAGTACCATTCTCAATATGTTCTCTAATAAAATGATACCTGACATCAATGTGCTTAGTCCTTGAATGTTGAACTGGATTTTCTGCAATTTTAATAGCACTAGTATTATCACAAAACATAGGAATATTACTAAGTGTCATACCATAATCCATCAACTGATTTCTTATCCAAAGGAGCTGTGCACAACAACTGCCTGCTGCTATGTACTCAGCTTCTGCAGTTGAGGTTGAAACAGATTGTTGCTTCTTGCTTGCCCAAGAAATCAATCTATTTCCCAAGAATTGACATGTACCTGTAGTGCTTTTCCTGTCTATCTTACACCCTGCATAATCAGAGTCTGAATAGCCAATTAGAAAGAAATCAGATTCTCTAGGATACCACAAACCAAGATTTGGAGTTCCTTTGAGATATCTAAAAATTCTCTTCACAGCAATTAAATGAGATTCCTTAGGATCACTTTGGAATCTAGCACATAAACAGGTAGAAAACATTATATCTGGCCTACTTGCAGTTAGATATAACAATGAGCCTATCATGCCTCTATAACTAGTATTATCCACACTCTTCCCTTTAGGATCAGAGTCTAGTTTAGTGGCTGTTGCCATGGGTGTTTTTGCAACTGCACAGTCTTGAAAGTCAAACCTTCTTAAAAGATCTTTGATATACTTTGACTGATTAATGAAAATACCAGTCTCAGTCTGTTTGACCTGCAAGCCTAAGAAATAATTTAATTCACCCATCATGCTCATCTGATACTTAGACTGCATAAGCTTGCTAAACTTAGCACACAACTTTTCATTAGTAGAACCAAAAATAATATCATCAACATAAACTTGAACTAAAAGCAATTCACCTTTTATCTTTCTAAAAAATAGAGTTTTGTCAATTGTACCTCTTGTGAAGCCATTTTCAAGAAGAAATTTAGACAAAGTCTCATTCCATGCTCTTGGTGCCTGCTTTAGTCCATAGAGTGCCTTGTCAAGTTTGTAGACATGATTTGGAAACTTTGGATCAACAAATCCAGGTGGCTGTTCCACATACACTTCCTCATCAAGTTTGCCATTTAGAAAAGCACTCTTTACATCCATCTGGTATACTTTGAATTTTGAATGAGCTGCAAATGCAAGAAACATTCTGATTGCTTCCAATCTTGCTACAGGTGCAAAGGTCTCATCATAATCAATGCCTTCTTCCTGAGAATAACCCTTGGCCACCAGTCTTGCTTTGTTTCTTACAATCATACCAGATTCATCTAGCTTGTTTCTGAAAACCCATCTTGCACCAACAATAGATCTATCTTTAGGTCTTGGTACCAGTTTCCAGACTTTGTTTCTCTCAAACTCATTTAACTCCTCCTGCATTGCAATTACCCAATCAGGATCCTGTAAGGCTTCTTCAACCTTCTTAGGTTCATTCTTTGAGAGAAAGCAACTATACAAGCATTCATTTTGAATTGATCTTCTAGTTCGAACACCACTATTTGGATCACCAATTATCAAATCTTCAGTATGATCCTTTGTCCATTTTCTAACAGGTGGTAGATTAACTCTGCTAGTCTCTCCCCCTAAGTTAGTGGTATCTCTTGTAGAAGAATTCTCTCTACCTTCAAAAACTCTCCATTGATCAATAGAATCAGCAGATTCCATATTGCTGCTAGTTACTGATCTTTCCTCAGTAAACTCTGAAAGATCAGTTTCTGATGGAGTAGACTCTGAAACGTCAATTCCTGATGGAGTAGACTCTGAAAGGCTAGTCTGCTCCTGATGATCACTGTGTTCTCTTTGATTTATTTGCTCCCCCTCAACAGTAGCATTCCTTTGAGAAGCAATAGAAATTCCTTCTGGAGAACCTTCATCATCACTGGAGAGTATCTCAGAATTCTTCAGATTTTCAAATTCCAATTTGTCATGGCTTTCATCAATTTGCAAAATTCCAAATTTCTTATCATCAAATGCAACATGAATTGATTCCATAACAATGTGAGTTCTGAGATTATAAACTTTGAAGGCCTTAGATGCTGAATATCCTAGAAAAATTGCTTCATCCGATTTGGCTTCAAATTTTCCAAGTTGTTCTGGATGAACTTTTAGGACATAGCATTTGCATCCAAAGATGTGAAAGTAATTCACACTTGGTTTCTTTCCTTTGATCATCTCATAGGGAGTTTTTCCATGACTATTTACCAAGGTACAATTTTGAGTGAAACATGCAGTGTTAATAGCTTCTGCCCAAAAGTAGGTTGGAAGTTTTGCATCTGCAAGCATGGTTCTTGCTGCCTCTATGAGAGTTCTGTTCTTTCTTTCCACTACACCATTCTGCTGAGGTGTACCAGGTGCAGAAAACTGTTGAGTAATTCCACTGTCTGCACAAAACCCCTCCATTGTAGAATTCTTGAATTCTGTACCATTGTCACTTCTAAGTACCTTGACTTTGTACTCAGAGTTATTATGAATATTCTTGATGAGTTCAATGATTTGCTGAGGAGCTTCATCCTTCTTGTGTAGAAAGAACACCCATGTGAACCTTGTGAAATCATCCACCATAACTAGAGCATATCTTTTCTTGCTGATAGACATAATGTTTACTGGACCAAACAGATCAAGATGTAGCATGTGAAATGGTTCAGTAATTGAATTTTCAGTCTTGCTCTTGAAAGTGGTTCTTCTTTGCTTTCCAAGCTGATATGCATCACAAAGTCCATCTTGCACAAAATTTGCCTGTGGTAGGCCTCTCACCAAATTGTGCTTAACAAGTTGATTAAGCTTCTTGAAATTAAGATGTGAGAGCTTCTTGTGCCAATTCCAGCTTTCATCACTTGTTGCTTTGCTGTAGAGACATCTAACAATTCCTTTAGATGTATCACTTAAGCTGGCTTCATATATGTTACCATGTCTTTGACCAGTTAGAACAATGTCTCCATTCTGCATATTCAAGATTTTGCATCCTTCTCTGTCAAAGATTGATTTGTAACCTTTATCACCCAGTTGACTTATGCTTAAAAGAGTATGTTTCAAGCCTTCAACCAGTGCTACATTTTCTATGATGACATTCCCCAAAATAATTGAGCCATATCCCAGAGTTTCTCCTTTGTTGCCATCTCCAAAAGATATTACTGGGCCAGCTTTCCTCTCAAACTTTGTAAGCAGGGACTTCTTTCCAGTCATATGTCCAGAGCATCCACTGTCCAAGATAATTGAATGCTTCTTTCCTATGCCCTGCAAACAAAAAGTAACTAGTTAGAATTTTTTAGGACCCAACTTTGATTGGATCCTTTCTTACTAGATTTAGAGACAACAGGCTTTGAAGATTTTGCTTTTATTTTACCTGTTGCAGAGTCAACTTTAGACTCTGATTTCACAAACTGTTTGTGACTAGGAGTTTCAGATTTCAAATAATAATAGTCATAATACAGTTCATGATATTCTCTACACATGTAAATGGAATGAAGTAAACTACCACAATGATAACAAGCTTTTTGTGGTTGGTATTGAATTTTCTGAGTCTTGGGGAATCTGGACTCAGTTTTCCAAGAAGGTTTTTGATTGCAGTCTAGGGCCAAATGATTATGATTTCCACACTTATAGCATTTTTTCCTAGGTGCATCAGGTACATTCTTGTAATTATTCTCTTTGTTAATACCTTCTTTTCCATTCCTATTTCTTTTGATCTTGCTAGACTCTGAAAGACCATCTAATCTCTGTTTCAACTGAGACTTAGACAGAAACCATATGTTTACATTCTTAGGTTTCTCTAACACTTTCTTATCTGAATTACTACTGTTAATCCTTTTGTGTACAACAGGGGTACCTTTTGAATCAACAAATTTAACATGATTAGGTTCAGAAACAATTTTCTTACCTTCAGATTTAGATGTGTTAGCTTCTACCTTACTATCATCATTGACAATAGCTACTTTTTCTTCTTGTCTAGCCTTATCAAAACCTAAACCATTAACCTTACCACGAATACCACTTTCAAAGATTTCTATAGTCTTCTTACTGGAATTGTTAATGGTCTTAATCACATCTCTCTCTTCTTCTAGTTCTTTTCTGACATAGTCATAAGCCTCAAGAATAACACTATAATCATGCTTAGCTTTATCAGAACTTAACTTGTATTCTTCCATTTGAATTAATTCAGATTCAAGAAAATTATTTCTATCAACTAATTTATCATTCTTAACCTTAAGTTCATCTCTTTCACAAGTAAGAATTCTAAAATTAGTCATAAGATTCTTAAACTCAGCATGGATAGATCTAATTTCATCAGAATTTAAGCTATCAAATGAATCAAGAGAGTGAAGTGATACCTTAACAGAGGATGGAGAATTTTTCTTTGGAGATCCAGGTTTGTCTGAACTATTGGCCATCAATGCAATGTTGTCATAATCCAATTCATCTTCAGAGTCACTGGAATCAGCCCAATCCTTCTGTGTGACCATAAGTGCATTACCCTTTCCTGAATTCCTAGGCTTCTTACACTCACTAGCAAAGTGTCCAAGCTCGCTGCAGTTAAAGCACTTGATCTTGGCCTTATCAAGCTTGACAATTGTACTTTTGCCTTTGTCACTCTTCTTCTCCTCCTTCTTTTGAAAAGGTCCTTTGCTAAATCTTCTCCTGTTGAATCTTCCTTTCTTGAAAGCTTTAGCAAACATAGCAAAGAGTTCCTGCATCTCAGATTCAGAATCATTGTTGTCAGAGTCCATATCAGTAGTCTCTGACTCAGAACTTTCTTTGCTTTTCTTCTTCCTTGAATTCTTTACAACAATCTCTTCATGCTGTTCTTCAGGAAGCTTCTTAACTTCAGATTGAGCAGTAAGTGCAATAGTCTTCATCTTTCCTTCACTCCTGCTCTTCTTCTGTTGCTTGTCAAGTTCATAAGCTCTCAATTTTCCATATACTGCCTCTAATGAAATTTCATCCAGATCATTAGCTTCCTCAATCGCAGATATCTTCTCATTGTAGAAATCAAGCAAAGCTTTCATGAACTTTGTATTCATATCTTCCAAGTCATAATATTTACCATGCATGGCCATCTCATTGATGAGTTTTGTAAACCTATCAAAGGTATCAGTAAGTGACTCACCAGACTTGGATTCAAAGTACTCATACTGTTGTATAAGTAATGTCCTCATATTCTTCCTGACAGGCTTAGTTCCTTCACAGTGAACCTTAAGATTGTCCCATATATCCTTAGCAGTTTTACAAGAGAGAACATAGTTAGTTAGAACAGAATCAAGACTGTTGAATAATATGTTTCTCACTTTAGCATCTTTAAGAACATTCTCCTTGTCCTTATCTGACCATTCAGATTTTGGCTTCTCTGCTGTATGTTCTGGAACAACCACACCATCAACAGTTGCTTGTCCAACGACCTTTGTTGGAACAAAAGGTCCATCTCTAATTCTGTCAAGATAATCAGGATCTGTTGCTTCCAGATGATGCAACATCTTTACTTCCCATAGAGTATATTCGTTTCTCTTGAGCATAGGAATTTTAGTATTCCCATCCTTGTAACCAGACATGATTGCAGATCTTTATGATTATTCGAAATCAACCTGCTCTGATACCAATTGTTAACTCGAATAACTTGTAGAAGGAGGGGGGGTTGAATACAAGTTATATAATCGTGTCTGATTTTTGCTTGATTATATGAACAAGAATAAACGAATGAATCGAACTCTGTTTGTATTAATAAGATCAAATACAAACTCTACCAAAGGTGTACAATACCTTTAGCAGCTGCTGACAATACAAATATCTCTCTCTGTTTGTTTCGAACTCTCGAATACAAACCTTATACAGAGCTACGCACATTCGCTCACAACTCTCGCTCTTTTTACAACGATATTGAGAGAGTATTTATAATGTTACCTATCAACTAATAACAGAAAGATATAATCTATACATGACAATGTTCTGCCTTCTAGTCGATAGTTTCCATCAATAGAAAACTCTTTCCTTCATAATATCTTCTTGCTTGTTCTTCAAACAAAGATCCTGTTTTATAGCACTTGCCAGTTTCTGTAGCATCCATAATGACATCATCAGTAACAAAACCGATATCAGGATCTGTACATTGCATCAGTATCTGATCAACCATCAGTATTAGACCATCATCAGGATTTGTCCTTTGTTCCTGATATGTAGTCTCCGATACACTGTTCATTCCTGACTAAACTATACAGATAACTGTCTTATACATAAATCCTATATAAAGTGCTAAATCCTTTATAAGATCAGGATTACAAGAAGTATAATGTGTAAATTCTATTCTTAACATCACAACTTATGAATTATTCCTCACACAGATGTCAAGATTTATAATAATTCAACCTATATTTCCTTTATGAGTAAGATAAGAGTATATGCAGCTGAATAATTGATTTTTTGTTGTCTTTGCTCTATATTAATTGTTTTTATGGATTCTGCTAAGCTTTTTTTTTTCTCAGAATTATTTTAATTTGAGTCGGGTTTAAAACCGAAACCGAACCGATTGCATCCGATCCAACAATTTTGAATCCAAAACTGAACCGCTGGTTTCGGTTGCGGTTTCAGTTTTAGATTTTAAAACCCGAAGAGTTTCGAGTTCGGTTTCGGTTTTATCATAAATCCGATCCGATCCGATCCGTGCTCTCCCCTAGTTCTTAGAACCGGATCGGACTGGCTGGTTCGACCGATCGGACCGCTAACTGATGGCAGGTCCGGTTCGATTCACCCCTAAAATCAGTCCCCGGTTTTCCTATTCAAAATCGACCAAAATTGGCCAAAAACGGTAGAAACCGGTTCCGGACCGGACCGGCGGTTAATTGAATAACACGGGGCAAAAATAACTCAGAAACTTCCGGCGAATTTCAAAATTCGAATCGAACCCAAAAACGAAGCAATTTCCGGTCAACCTCGAAACTTCCGGCGAATTAAAACAACTAAGAAACTCGAATTACCCCAATGTACAAAGCTAAATATAATACAAACAACCCATTTTGTCAATTAAACATTAAAACGAAGCAAGAACCAACCGAAAAATGAATCGAACCCAAAACCTCGATTTTTACCTTAAAAACGAATTTGATAAAATTTCAAGATATAGAGGATTGAGAGAGCTTCATTTTGGTTACTTATACGAAGAAGTTGGTGGCCAACACATGTAGAAACAGGGGTTTGATTGTTTTTTGGGATGAGGAAGATTGGGGGGGGGGGGGTTTGTTTTGTTACGGGTTAGATAATTAGGTGGAAAACAAAATTAGATTATTTAATAAACCTTACCTACATATATTTAGGTTTCTAATAAAGTTTGGGGTTTTTTTAATGCAAATTGTTCATAATTTTCAGATTGTATTTTATATTTATATATTTATATATATATATATATATAATTAAATTAAATATATATATAATTATATATTACATAATTATGACGTCTCACCGGTTGAACCATTGGTCGAGCCAGTTGAACCAATCGAACTAGTAACTAGTAGGGCTTCCGGTTCGATGCCCAGTCCGGTTCTGAGAACATAGTCCGCGAGATATATCCTGAATCTGCAAGTCTGACATATATGATTGGATCCCATGTGGGTACGCTTTGGTTAGAAAATCTTCAAGTCTCTTGCTAAAAAAAATTCTACAATATTTTTGATAATTTATATAAATTTCAAAACTCTTGGCTACAAGTATAGTAAATCTTTCCACATTAGTGTAACAAATCAATCACGTTGGAATACAATATGTTAAATATTCGAAAAATTAAGTCAATAATTATTTAATATTATTTTAGGCAATAATATTAGCCAACCCGAACATGTTCTTATAGGTTTCTCTTGCTTTGTATCACTTGAACTTGTGTTCGAATGCTTCTCTTTCTGTATATTACTTTTCGGTTCTTTTATTTTTTTTGTGACCTTGATCCCTGTACGCCATTACAATAATTATGTTATGGTACTATCATCTTATAGTTTCTTGGTTCAGGTATGTAACTAGCTTCGTAGCCCATGCAAGGTACGGGCATACTCTAGATTACAAACATTATGAATTACTCGTGATCACGTAGGATTGAATTGTTGATATCTTCGCAGCAACTGTTGTGAGAAAACAGAATTTATGCAATATCCGATCGTAACATGCAAATTATAATTCTGGTTGAATTAAATCTGTTTTATATTTTACGCTATATTTTGTTTTGTTAAAGCAAACTTGAACGATATGTAATAAATAGGTCAATGTTAAGATCAAAATCGTACTTTGAAATTTAAATATATGTAGTTAACATGGATGGATACAGAGATACATACAAGTATTAATTACATAATAATAAATGCATATTAGTTCATATCAATTATTATAATGTAATAAATATGTTATTGTTGCATTACCCTAAATAGTCCCCGAAAATATAACATAGATATAATTAGTAGGGGTAAATATGACTTTTTATATGAAAACATTTGCTCATGGAAACCCCCATTTGCATTATTTGATATATATATATATATATATATATATATATATATATATATATATATACATGTTTGTTATATTATTTTTGTGCGTTTACGTATTAAAGATGTGATTGATGAATTTTACGATAGTTAATCTTAATACAAGTTTGTATTATACTTATATACACATGAAGGTTTTTTTTTGTATTGTGATATTTTTATAGTATTTAATTCATACATATTTATAGTAGATCTAAAATGATTAATGAGATATGGTATATATTAGTGAATATTATAATAAATTAGTATCTATCCAAAGAAATTTATATATGTATGTATTTATATTTGTACATGTGTATGTATGTATAAATGTGTATATAAATTATACAACAATTATTAGAATACAAATAATGAATATTAATATATTATACAACATAAATGTATGTATGTATGTATGTATGTATGTACGTATGTATGTATGTATGTGTGTGTATATATGTATGTATGTATGTATGTATGTATGTATGTATGTATGCATATATTCATGTATGTATTCATGTATGTATGCATGTATGTATGCATGTATGTATGTATGTATGTATAAACAAAAAAATATTTATGTATGTGTTAATGATTTTTAATATAAACTAAAATGTTCACATAGCTCAATTGGTTATAATGTTTAAGTATGTATTTATGTTTGTACATGTGTATGTATGTATAAATATGTATAATTTGTTATGATGTTTAAGTATATGTATTTATGTTTGTACATGTGTATGTATGTATGTATAAATATGTATATAAATTATACAACAATTAATAGATTACAAATGATGAATATTAATAGATTATAAAGCATAAATGTATATATGTATGTATGTATGTATGTATGTATGTGTGTATATAACTATATATGTATGTATGTATGTATTTATGCATGAATGTATATATTCATTTATGTATTCATGTATGTATGCATGTATGTATGTATGCATAAAAAAAATATTTATGTATGTGGTTAATGATTTTTAATAAAAACTCAAATGTTCACATAGCTCAATTGGTTATGATGTTTAACTTAGTTGTGCAAGGTCATGGGTTCAAACCTCCTTTGGAGTGAGGTTCGGAGGAGTCGAGCCTATGATTAAATTTGCTCAGGGAAACCCCCTGTTGTCCTATTAGATATATAATAGATAGATTTTATAGTACTTAATTCATAAATATTTATAGTAAATCTAAAATGATTAATGAGATATGGTATATATTAGTGAATATTATAATTAATTAGTATCTATCCAAAGAAATTTATATATGTATGTATTTATGTTTGTACATGTGTATGTATGTATAAATGTGTATATAAATTATACAACAATTATTAGAATACAAATAATGAATATTAATAAATTATACAACATAAATGTATGCAGTGACGGAGCTGGGGGGTCCAGGGGGGTCCCTGGCCCCTCCTAGGTTGTGGGATTTTAAAAAAAAAAAAAAAAATTTTTGAAAAAATTATATATATATATTCTATCATTTACTTGTTCTTGACCCCTCCTAGATGGTCTATTTGTCTTCTTTTATATCCATGTTTGTATGATTTAGTGGAAAATATCCATTTTTTGCATGATTTAGTGAAAAATTTTCATTTTTGCATGATTTAGTGGAAAAAAAATCCGCGCTTCGCGCGATTTAAATTTTCAGAAAATTTTTGGACCCCCCTGGAATTTGGCTCTGGCTCGGTCACTGAATGTATGTATGTATGTATGTGTGTGTGTATATATGTATGTATGTATGTATGCATGTATGTATGTGTATGTATGTATGTATGTATGCATATATTCATGTATGTATGCATGTATGTATGTATGTATAAACAAAAAAATATTTATGTATGTGTTAATGATTTTTAATATAAACTAAAATGTTCACATATCTCAATTGGTTATAACGTTTAAGTATGTATTTATGTTTGTACATGTGTATGTATGTATAAATATGTATAATTTGTTATGATGATTAAGTATGTATTTATGCTTGTACATGTGTATGTATGTATGTATGTATGTATGTATGTATAAATATGTATATAAATTATACAACAATTAATAGATTATAAATGATGAATATTAATAGATTATAAAGCATAAATGTATGTATGTATGTATGTATGTATGTATGTATGTATGTATGTGAGTATGTATGTGTGTATATAACTATATATGTATGTATGTATGTATTTATGCATGAATGTATATATTCATTTATGTATTCATGTATGTATGCATGTATGTATGTATGCATAAAAAAAATATTTATGTATGTGGTTAATGATTTTTAATAAAAACTCAAATGTTCACATAGCTCAATTGGTTATGATGTTTAAATTAGTTGTGCAAGGTCATGGGTTCAAACCTCCTTTGGAGTGAGGTTCGGAGGAGTCGAGCCTATGATTAAATTTGCTCAGGGAAACCCCCTGTTGTCCTATTAGATATATAATAGATAGATTTTATAGTATTTAATTCATAAATATTTATAGTAAATCTAAAATGATTAGTGAGATATGGTATATATTAGTGAATATTATAATTAATTAGTATCTATCCAAAGAAATTTATAAATGTATGTATTTATGTTTGTACATGTGTATGTATGTATAAATGTGTATATAAATTATACAACAATTATTAGAATACAAATAATGAATACTAATAAATTATACAACATAAATGTATGTATGTATGTATGTGTGTGTGTATATATGTATGTATGTATGTATGCATGTATGTATGTGTGTGTATGTATGTATGTATGTATGTATGCATATATTCGTATATGTATGCATGTATGTATGTATGTATAAACAAAAAAATATTTATGTATGTGTTAATGATTTTTAATATAAACTAAAATGTTCACATAGCTCAATTGGTTATAACGTTTAAGTATGTATTTATGTTTGTACATGTGTATGTATGTATAAATATGTATAATTTGTTATGATGTTTAAGTATGTATTTATGTTTGTACATGTGTATGTATGTATGTATGTATAAATATGTATATAAATTATACAACAATTAATAGATTACAAATGATGAATATTAATAGATTATAAAGCATAAATGTATGTATGTATGTATGTATGTATGTGAGTATGTATGTGTGTATATAACTATATATGTATGTATGTATGTATGTATTTATGCATGAATGTATATATTCATTTATGTATTCATGTATGTATGCATGTATGTATGTATGCATAAAAAAAATATTTATGTATGTGGTTAATGATTTTTAATAAAAACTCAAATGTTCACATAGCTCAATTGGTTATGATGTTTAACTTAGTTGTGCAAGGTCATGGGTTCAAACCTCCTTTGGAGTGAGGTTCGGAGGAGTCGAGCCTATGATTAAATTTGCTTAGGGAAACCCCCTATTGTCCTATTAGTTATATAATAGATAGATTTTATAGTATTTAATTCATAAATATTTATAGTAAATCTAAAATGATTAGTGAGATATGGTATATATTAGTGAATATTATAATTAATTAGTATCTATCCAAAGAAATTTATATATGTATGTATTTATGTTTGTACATGTGTATGTATGTATAAATGTGTATATAAATTATACAACAATTATTAGAATACAAATAATGAATATTAATAAATTATACAACATAAATGTATGTATGTATGTATGTATGTATGTATGTGTATATATGTATGTATGTATGTATGTATGTATGTATGCATGTATGTATGTGTATGTATGTATGTATGTATGTATGTATGCATATATTCATGTATGTATGCATGTATGTATGTATGTATAAACAAAAAAATATTTATGTATGTGTTAATGATTTTTAATATAAACTAAAATGTTCACATAGCTCAATTGGTTATAACGTTTATGTATGTATTTATGTTTGTACATGTGTATGTATGTATAAATATGTATAATTTGTTATGATGTTTAAGTATGTATTTATGTTTGTACATGTGTATGTATGTATGTATGTATGTATAAATATGTATATAAATTATTTAGCAAAAAAAAAATATGTATATAAATTATACAACAATTAATAGATTATAAATGATGAATATTAATAGATTATAAAGCATAAATGTATGTATGTATGTATGTGTGTATATAACTATATATGTATGTATGTATGTATTTATGCATGAATGTATATATTCATTTATGTATTCATGTATGTATGCATGTATGTATGTATGCATAAAAAAAATATTTATGTATGTGGTTAATGATTTTTAATAAAAACTCAAATGTTCACATAGCTCAATTGGTTATGATGTTTAACTTAGTTGTGCAAGGTCATGGGTTCAAACCTCCTTTGGAGTGAGGTTCGGAGGAGTCGAGCCTATGATTAAATTTGCTCAGGGAAACCCCCTGTTGTCCTATTAGATATATAATAGATAGATTTTATAGTATTTAATTCATAAATATTTATAGTAAATCTAAAATGATTAGTGAGATATGGTATATATTAGTGAATATTATAATTAATTAGTATCTATCCAAAGAAATTTATATATGTATGTATTTATGTTTGTACATGTGTATGTATGTATAAATGTGTATATAAATTATACAACAATTATTAGAATACAAATAATGAATATTAATAAATTATACAACATAAATGTATGTATGTATGTATGTGTGTGTGTATATATGTATGTATGTATGTATGTATGCATGTATGTATGTGTATGAATGTATGTATGTATGCATATATTCATATATGTATGCATGTATGTATGTATGTATAAACAAAAAAATATTTATGTATGTGTTAATGATTTTTAATATAAACTAAAATGTTCACATAGCTCAATTGGTTATAACGTTTAAGTATGTATTTATGTTTGTACATGTGTATGTATGTATAAATATGTATAATTTGTTATGATGTTTAAGTATGTATTTATGTTTGTACATGTGTGTGTATGTATGTATGTATGTATGTATAAATATGTATATAAATTATACAACAATTAATAGATTACAAATGATGAATATTAATAGATTATAAAGCATAAATGTATGTATGTATGTATGTATGTATGTATGTATGTGAGTATGTATGTGTGTATATAACTATATATGTATGTATGTATGTATTTATGCATGAATGTATATATTCATTTATGTATTCATGTATGTATGCATGTATGTTTGTATGCATAAAAAAAATATTTATGTATGTGGTTAATGATTTTTAATAAAAACTCAAATGTTCACATAGCTCAATTGGTTATGATGTTTAACTTAGTTGTGCAAGGTCATGGGTTCAAACCTCCTTTGGAGTGAGGTTCGGAGGAGTCGAGCCTATGATTAAATTTGCTCAGGGAAACCCCCTGTTGTCCTATTAGATATATAATAGATAGATTTTATAGTATTTAATTCATAAATATTTATAGTAAATCTAAAATGATTAGTGAGATATGGTATATATTAGTGAATATTATAATTAATTAGTATCTATCCAAAGAAATTTATATATGTATGTATTTATGTTTGTACATGTGTATGTATGTATAAATGTGTATATAAATTATACAACAATTATTAGAATACAAATAATGAATATTAATAAATTATACAACATAAATGTATGTATGTATGTATGTATGTGTGTGTGTATATATGTATGTATGTATGTATGTATGCATGTATGTATGTGTATGAATGTATGTATGTATGCATATATTCATATATGTATGCATGTATGTATGTATGTATAAACAAAAAAATATTTATGTATGTGTTAATGATTTTTAATATAAACTAAAATGTTCACATAGCTCAATTGGTTATAACGTTTAAGTATGTATTTATGTTTGTACATGTGTATGTATGTATAAATATGTATAATTTGTTATGATGTTTAAGTATGTATTTATGTTTGTACATGTGTATGTATGTATGTATGTATAAATATGTATATAAATATACAACAATTAATAGATTACAAATGATGAATATTAATAGATTATAAAGCATAAATGTATGTATGTATGTATGTATGTATGTATGTGAGTATGTATGTGTGTATATAACTATATATGTATGTATGTATGTATGTATTTATGCATGAATGTATATATTCATTTATGTATTCATGTATGTATGCATGTATGTATGTATGCATAAAAAAAATATTTATGTATGTGGTTAATGATTTTTAATAAAAACTCAAATGTTCACATAGCTCAATTGTTTATGATGTTTAACTTAGTTGTGCAAGGTCATGGGTTCAAACCTCCTTTGGAGTGAGGTTCGGAGGAGTCGAGCCTATGATTAAATTTGCTTAGGGAAACCCCCTATTGTCCTATTAGATATATAATAGATAGATTTTATAGTATTTAATTCATAAATATTTATAGTAAATCTAAAATGATTAGTGAGATATGGTATATATTAGTGAATATTATAATTAATTAGTATCTATCCAAAGAAATTTATATATGTATGTATTTATGTTTGTACATGTGTATGTATGTATAAATGTGTATATAAATTATACAACAATTATTAGAATACAAATAATGAATATTAATAAATTATACAACATAAATGTATGTATGTATGTATGTATGTGTATATATGTATGTATGTATGTATGTATGTATGCATGTATGTATGTGTATGTATGTATGTATGTATGTATGTATGCATATATTCATGTATGTATGTATGTATAAACAAAAAAATATTTATGTATGTGTTAATGATTTTTAATATAAACTAAAATGTTCACATAGCTCAATTGGTTATAACGTTTAAGTATGTATTTATGTTTGTACATGTGTATGTATGTATAAATATGTATAATTTGTTATGATGTTTAAGTATGTATTTATGTTTGTACATGTGTATGTATGTATGTATGTATGTATGTATGTATGTATAAATATGTATATAAATTATACAACAATTAATAGATTACAAATGATGAATATTAATAGATTATAAAGCATAAATGTATGTATGTATGTATGTATGTATGTATGTATGTGAGTATGTATGTGTGTATATAACTATATATGTATGTATGTATGTATTTATGCATGAATGTATATATTCATTTATGTATTCATGTATGTATGCATGTATGTATGTATGCATAAAAAAAATATTTATGTATGTGGTTAATGATTTTTAATAAAAACTCAAATGTTCACATAGCTCAATTGGTTATGATGTTTAACTTAGTTGTGCAAGGTCATGGGTTCAAACCTCCTTTGGAGTGAGGTTCGGAGGAGTCGAGTCTATGATTAAATTTGCTCAGGGAAACCCCCTGTTGTCCTATTAGATATATAATAAATAGATTTTATAGTATTTAATTCATAAATATTTATAGTAAATCTAAAATGATTAGTGAGATATGGTATATATTAGTGAATATTATAATTAATTAGTATCTATCCAAAGAAATTTATATATGTATGTATTTATGTTTGTACATGTGTATGTATGTATAAATGTGTATATAAATTATACAACAATTATTAGAATACAAATAATGAATATTAATAAATTATACAACATAAATGTATGTATGTATGTATGTATGTGTGTGTGTATATATGTATGTATGTATGTATGTATGCATGTATGTATGTGTATGAATGTATGTATGTATGCATATATTCATATATGTATGCATGTATGTATGTATGTATAAACAAAAAAATATTTATGTATGTGTTAATGATTTTTAATATAAACTAAAATGTTCACATAGCTCAATTGGTTATAACGTTTAAGTATGTATTTATGTTTGTACATGTGTATGTATGTATAAATATGTATAATTTGTTATGATGTTTAAGTATGTATTTATGTTTGTACATGTGTATGTATGTATGTATGTATGTATAAATATGTATATAAATTATACAACAATTAATAGATTACAAATGATGAATATTAATAGATTATAAAGCATAAATGTATGTATGTATGTATGTATGTATGTGAGTATGTATGTGTGTATATAACTATATATGTATGTATGTATGTATGTATGTATTTATGCATGAATGTATATATTCATTTATGTATTCATGTATGTATGCATGTATGTATGTATGCATAAAAAAAATATTTATGTATGTGGTTAATGATTTTTAATAAAAACTCAAATGTTCACATAGCTCAATTGGTTATGATGTTTAACTTAGTTGTGCAAGGTCATGGGTTCAAACCTCCTTTGGAGTGAGGTTCGGAGGAGTCGAGCCTATGATTAAATTTGCTTAGGGAAACCCCCTATTGTCCTATTAGATATATAATAGATAGATTTTATAGTATTTAATTCATAAATATTTATAGTAAATCTAAAATGATTAGTGAGATATGGTATATATTAGTGAATATTATAATTAATTAGTATCTATCCAAAGAAATTTATATATGTATGTATTTATGTTTGTACATGTGTATGTATGTATAAATGTGTATATAAATTATACAACAATTATTAGAATACAAATAATGAATATTAATAAATTATACAACATAAATGTATGTATGTATGTATGTATGTATGTATGTATGTGTATATATGTATGTATGTATGTATGTATGCATGTATGTATGTGTATGTATGTATGTATGTATGTATGTATGTATGCATATATTCATGTATGTATGCATGTATGTATGTATGTATAAACAAAAAAATATTTATGTATGTGTTAATGATTTTTAATATAAACTAAAATGTTCACATAGCTCAATTGGTTATAACGTTTAAGTATGTATTTATGTTTGTACATGTGTATGTATGTATAAATATGTATAATTTGTTATGATGTTTAAGTATGTATTTATGTTTGTACATGTGTATGTATGTATGTATGTATAAATATGTATATAAATTATACAACAATTAATAGATTACAAATGATGAATATTAATAGATTATAAAGCATAAATGTATGTATGTATGTATGTATGTATGTATGTATGTATGTATGTATGTATGTGAGTATGTATGTGTGTATATAACTATATATGTATGTATGTATGTATTTATGCATGAATGTATATATTCATTTATGTATTCATGTATGTATGCATAAAAAAAATATTTATGTATGTGGTTAATGATTTTTAATATAAACTCAAATGTTCACATAGCTCAATTGGTTATGATGTTTAACTTAGTTGTGCAAGGTCATGGGTTCAAACCTCCTTTGGAGTGAGGTTCGGAGGAGTCGAGCCTATGATTAAATTTACAATATACAACTTACTAATTTACAATGCAGTTGAGTAAAAAAGTAAGGTGCATGTCATTTTATTCAAAGAAATATCCTTGTCGAGCTTTCCAGGATGGCATTGCCAATGATGCCAGAAGTACAAAGGCAAAAATTGACCTGCTGGAACCCCATAGCGTTCACGTAACTGCTCCAGACTGAATTTCGTAAAATCCTCGGCAAAGATGTTATGAAATCCTTCTGCAATTTCATTTTGAATGAACCGTTGAAGTAAGTTAACTAGCTGCAGATCGTGCATGTTATGCATTTGCTGAAATGGATATGCGTTAAATTGTGGAGCATTGAAGACAGGTGCCGCCGTTAGGGCGTGTGGAAGATGTGGTGGGTGCGGTGGCGGAGGCCCCTGATTCATGGTAGAAAAGAGAAGTTTTTGAGAGGACAACTGGACAAGGGAGAGTTTTTGATTCATGGTTATAAAAGTAGTTCACTCCTTTTATATTGAAATTAATGATTGAACCCTGCCTGAAAACGGGCCCATGTGACGCGATAACAATGCAACAGGTAATATTTCTTTGAATAAAATGACATGCACCTTACTTTTCAACTCAACTGCATTGTAAATTAGTAAGTTGCTATTATTATTTTTTAAAATAATGGGAGACATTTGTCACCCTTTGCTATATGCTAGAATCGCCCCTGGTCCACAGCTTATCAAGATTTACAGTTTATGGCCTGGTAAGCGAGGAGGAAACTTTATATTCAGATTCCGTATACTTTAATTCTTCGTACACTGCCCCAATATTATATCTAGATCAACATTAATCAATCTTTTGCCCTTACCTTTAACGTGTGTGCTATTGTCTCTTTTGTTATCATTGCCTCGAATAGTTTTTAAGTTCAATTGTGTAGAAGAATATCACAACGGTAATAATTTTCATTCCGTGCTTATGACACTTTGTTTTGCAGAAGATCTCCAATTTGATGATTTCATTCCATGCCACACAGATGTGGGTCTACTGTTTTCATTCCCTTTTATGAGCCAGCGGCATCCTACGTGATCATGCTAGTAACTTTTGATATAAAAACTTTGAAATTAACAAAGATTGAGTTGAATTTGTATACTTGATCATACTTGATGAACATATATAATCTTTGATTGAGTCGAAATTGTATAGTTCACACAAGAAAGTACTGGTTCTCTTGACAAGGAAATACAGAGTACTTTAACTGTCAATTATTTGTTTAAATAGTACTCCGTATAACAAAAGACTGAGTTGGCCCCTTTTGAAGGGGTTAGGATCCTCTGTCCCCTTTTTCATGCCCCCTTCTGTGTCCCCTGTAAAAAAAAGTGTCCATGGCGGGGACCCTGTATTAAAAAATAAAAATAAAAATATTTTTTTATACAGGGCCCCCACCAGGGGCACTCTTTTTATACAAGGGTCACAGAAGGGGACATGGAGAAGGTGCTCCTTTTTTTTTTGCTAAAAGAAGGTGCTCCTTTTGAAGGTATATCCTGATTTCATCCCTGGAAAGTGGGTCAATGATTGATATTTATTTGGTTAAAATTACTACACACAGGATGTAGCTTGAGTACAGACAATCAAGCTATATTATGATGGTGAAAAATCTGAGATTAGAACTAAGATCACATTGATATGAAGGAATTTAAAATCACATACCGAATTGTAAACATTACAAAATATATAAAATTGTAGAGTAAAAAACAGAGTGGTGGCCATATTTTACACCGATTTTCAAAAAAGTGGTCGGTCTTTCAGTTTCTCAAATTAGTGGCCAACCTTTCACTTTATCTTTCAAAACAGTGGCCAGTCTTTTAATTTCTCAAATTAGTGGCCAACATTTCACTTCGCGTTTTAAAAAAGTGGCCACTTTAGTCTACTATTGGCCACATGCCAGATACCAGCTATAGACATGCCGAAAATGGGAATCCCCAAAGGATGAGCAATACCCCAGCTATCTACATGCCGGATACCAGCTATAGACATGCCGAAAGTGAAAATCTCCAACAGATGACGAGCAATCTTTGATTGTGAGTGGTGAGCTTTTGCAATAATCGTTAGCTTTCCAGTTTTGATGCGGACTTTCCGGATCCCCAAAACATCAGCAAACTTATTCTCAGCAGATCTGATCTGTTATAGATCATAAAAACCAAAAACAAAACTCTTATAAGGAGAGACAAACTCTCACAAGGAGAGACAAATAAACCTAATAAATGGGTAGGCAAGCCAAACATTCACGATCCTCACAGAAGGAGAATGATTATTGAAAGAAATAAAAAACTAGACAAGAAAATGGCCTTCGGTCGGTGGATAAGCCACCGCCGGAGGGGAGCTCACTCACGACGACGAAGAGAAGAAGAGAAGAGGGAGAGAAAAGTTCTTTTCTCTTTCCACCGAAAGTTCGATCTTCTCTTTAAATCTATTTATTTAGTGTAACTTTAAATTAAGAATATAATTGTACTTAAACTCCAGGAAGCATTCTACTTCAGAATGTAGAGATAAGGTTTGTGTAAATTTCGCCCTCCTCCTCGTATCGTTATCCTCAGAGGACACAATAATAATAATGGTATGTGTTTAAACTTGGGTTTATGCACTCAATAATTTAATTTGTATATTCCTATGAATATACATGTTTGTGTATGTATATATTTGAAAAGACGAACCATGTAATTATATGTGTGTTTGTTAATTTTTAGGTTCATTTTTTGATGATTTGTTTATTTGATTATGGTTATCTTTATGATGTTCATTGTTTAAATGTTGTTCATAGTTCTTTTAAGAATTTTTGTAAAGCTTTTGAACCCTAACTAATGTAGCGAGTGAGTTATGATGTTAAGTGTTTGATAAAATGTCTTTGAGAGTGTTTTTTCTTAGAAAGGTCCAGTTTGTTTTTGCGGTCTACGAGGTTGAATGCGTGTTGAATAATTTTGTTTGGTTATGTTTTTCGTTTCTTGTATCTTCGTTTTGAGTCTTATGATTGTGAGATTGCTGAGTTCCTTTATATGATTATAGTTTATCGTTAGATTGAGTTTTTCTGAATGTCCAAGCTTCTCTAGTGTTTGACTGAGTCGACTGGGTTCTGTACCGAGTTTTCCGAGTCCTGTTGAGTTGTGATGAGTTAGTCAATAAATTATTCAGGCTATTTGCAGTGTTTTGTTTCAATGGGGCGGTGTGTTTGATCTTCTTGTGATCATGTTCTTGATCTTCTCTTCCTTAATTTGATTGAGTTTAGTCTTTTTGGTTTAATTAGTTTTAATAGCATTAATGAGGTAATTAAAATCATTTATTTTTATTAAATGATAATTGATTTTTGGTTTTTTATTGGGATTTGGAATGGGTCAATTGATTGGGTTGTTGACTATGTTTTGATTCTTTTTTTTGGAAAGTCATAATTGTAATATTGAACCATTTTATACGATTTTTGTACCTTTAAGGGTGTGTCATATATTGTGATTTTTTGATCAATTTTGGTTTTTGATGTCGTCTATTTGATGCGATGCACGGATTTTTTTAAAAAATTATGTGATTTTTTTTATTAATTTGAATTACTTTTTTTAAAATATGATTTTGGAGGCTTAAATTTTTGAATGAGATGATTTGATAATAATTATATAAATGTTATCCGTGATATTTCTAGTAAAAAAAAGGATTTTAGTTAGAAAATATAGAAAAGACGATACATTTTAGTTGAAAAAGGTAATTGGTTAATTATAAGTACTTATAAAATTATTCTTTATTTTATTAAATAGAATGTCGTGATTTAACTGGAAAAAGGGAGGTCTTAGTTAGAGAAAATTAAAAAGGATGTTTTAGGTGAAAAAGGTAATTGATTAGTTTATAGTAATTATAATTCAATTATGTTATTTTACTAAATAAAATTGCTCGTAATGTTTTAAGAAAAGGAAAATTTAATTTTCCTCGTGATATTTTTTAGAAAAAGTGGGATTTCAATTAGAAAATATAGAAATGTTGATACATTTTAGCTGAAAAACTTAATCGGTTAGTTATTAATATTATAATATTGTTATTTTATTTTATTAAATAGAACCGCTAGTGATATAATTGAAAGAAGACATATTTTAGTTAGAGAAAATAGAAAAGGTAATGTGAAAATTAAAAAGGCGACATGTTTTAGGTGAAAAAGGTAATTGATTAGTTTATAGTAATTATAATTTAATTTATGTTATTTTACTAAATTAAATTGTTCGTAGTGTCTTTAAATAGTGAGAAATTAATGTTGCCCGTGGTTGAGCAGATTGACACGTTCCCTGGTGACAATTGATGGAAAAGTAGGAGCATTAGTGGTTTCGTGGTTTGACATTGTTGAGGATCGACCATGTTACTTTTTTGGAGCTTGGTCATGTAATTTTGTTTTTTTCTTTCCAGTATTTGTTTTTGCACTGTACTTACCAATCGGGCGGCTTCCTCTCAAATATTAAAGTTCTATTGTCTAAGTGTTCGGAGACAACATGCATGTCTTTCGGTTAGATGATAAACTTTCTTGATTGAAAGAACACCTTACGAATATTGTACTCGTTGCAATTCATTTATGGAATAGATACCCTTGACAAAAAAAAAGAGGATGTAATTGTACTTTAACTATTTTTAATAATTATATAGGAATTTGGTACCTTTTTAAAAAAAAATTGAAAACGTCTTTTCTCAACCCCTTTCTTTGAGGTCTCCATTTGTAAATTGCAACTACTCGAACATTATTTGTTTGGTGGTAAATTTCGAAATATGTGAAAATCTTCATGCTAGTATAATTTTTCAACTAAGCCTTGTATCCTATTTGTTCGCGTACTCTCCTAGTATTAAGATTAGATACGAGATGATATCATGTATACACTGTAGAACCTCTAATTACCAAATCCTATGGAAGCATATGTATCATATTTTCGTATGTAATATGTCTATAAATTTTAAATTTCTATCCATATTAATCTCGAAATACTTTGATGGTGTTAGATGGTTGTAATTGGGCCTGTTAATCAAACAGAGCCTAAAACTGTTACGGCCTATATATTTTGTTTGGGCCAGTCAGAACGAGAGCAAATATATCAAAGCTATTGCATCCAGTTTAGACATCTCATTCTTGTTCGCACCTCGCCTTTGTAATAGATGATAATCGTTTTTATTATTACATATTTAAGATAAAACTGACTGGATTTTCTCGTCACATTACTTCATGTTAATTTCTATAATGTATATTTCACCAATTTGGCATCCATGCATGTTAGGCGTTGCCTTATTCCTGCTTGTAATATATTCGGATTATTTTGCTTTTAAGAGCCTTACAGAGTGATCTATAATCATGTAGAAAACTTTGATTCTTTCCTTTCTTGTTTATAACTGTGTCCTCGCGTGAATAGTTGAAGCAGAAATGGCTGCTGCATGTGGAGTTGGCATTAGGTGAGGAGAAGCATGTACTTGAATAGTTGAATCTGGTTCAGCTGACATGCACTTGACACTGTTGGTACCATTGGTGAGTTTTTCGATCTTTTGATCTTAATATGCAAATATGATATATCCAGAACTTGAAATCCAAGACAAACCAGACGCAAAAACGAATATTTCATAGCTTTAGGTATTTTGTAATGGTGTATGTTTCTCAAGGTATTATGGACCTGCATCCCCAAGCCATCAACAGCATTCCGACACCTAGAAGGTGCATCTCATATATGATATATCTGCAAGAGGATTTGAACTCCACTTATTGGATATGCAGCCAACGACCTATTTCTATAATTTTGTCCTACGTTTGCCTTTTTCTTTTTAGAGCTAATTAAACCATGTCCAGTATATTTCAAAATATTAAACAAATTGTTTCCTCACATTTTGTGCATTGCAGATACAACGGATTTTGATAAAACCACTAGAAAAATTGTTATCGAGAAAATCCGTCAATCGGCCATAGCCATATCCAACAAGCGTGGTGTGAACTTTGGAATTTCATATTGTCAATCAAGATCCACATGCCCTTTCCGACGATTCGGTAATAAAGGCAATGGAACTAGCAGCATCATATATAGCTAAACCTAACATGCAAAAAGATGATCAGCAGAGCTTATCATGATTCATTGTTTTTGGCCAGGTAACTCATAAGTGAGGAATTAGATTCCTTAGACCTTGCCTAATATTGTATATGGATTCAGTAATTACGCTCTTAGACCAGAACGATCATTGGTGGAGAGGAGATCATTGGTGAACGATCATTGGTGGAATATTCTATATAACACAAGGAAATAAACAGTTGTCCCTTGTACAAAGCCTTTATCTCGAGAGAATATGTTGGACGTAGTGCTGTATCATTACATCATATGCTGAAAGCATCAAGGGCATAATCTGCCTAAAATTGTTTCTCCATTCATGGTTGAAAGTTTCGGGTTCAAATTAGTTGATGCTTTCAGGAGTTGCTTCACAGTAGCACCACTATATTATTACTATTATGTTGCTCATAACCAGCGAAATAGAAGTGTGCTATTGTTTCTCTTGTTATCCTTAACTCGAATAGTACATAACTGCACAGTTTCAATTGTTGCCATCAGCTCCTCTCGTAGATGGGTGCGGTTTTAGGAAGCGTCTAAGCACAGTTCACTCGAAGAATGTCTCCAATGGGGATGATTTTTTTCCATGCTACAAAGGTATGAACTTGATGCGTTGATTACCCAATTTATGAGCCAGTGTTCCTACTCTTTTTCAAATCTTAGGGGGTGGTATTGTATTATGACTTTCAATGACAATTTTTGGGGTAATGACTTTTATGGATTTTATAGACTTTTAACGACTTTTAATGATTCTTGTTGAGTCATTAAAATTTCGAAATACTTTTGATGACTCCTAATGAAATGACTTCTAAAAACTTTCATAGACTTTTTGATAGATTTTGTGGTTTACTAGACTAACTACAAAGATCATATATATTAGCCTATGCTATGAAATCCTTTAACCTTTTTTCATTGCAATACAATTTCGATTGTGTGTTCTCTGATTAATCCGGCCACCAAAAAATTGAGTACAAGGTGTATTTCTTGTTAAATTGAGTATTTATTGCATATTTTTATCTGATAATTATATATTTATCACTATTCATAGCTAATGATGATGCAGAGCTATGTCATTAGCCATCAATATTTTTATGATGCAAAGCTATTTTATTGATGTTTTATGTGAATTTATGCAAGCACAAAATTTTTAGAAGCCCATGAATTACTATGATGTTTGATGGATTCTTATTTTACTTTGTGTGTTATGATCTAGTTTTACAAAATTGCAAAAGATGATCTAGTTTTACAAAATTGCAAAAGATCGCACCCTCAATAATATTGTTTACTAAAATGAATATAAATATGGAAATTGAAAACCAAGAAGAGGAAGAAAAAGAGATGGAAGAAGCGGAAGAAAGAGAAGTTTGAAATTATTAACAGTAGAAATTTTAAAGAAATTATTAACAGTATTAATGAAACAATTTTATTCAAGATGATTTTAATAGAATTATTAAAAGTCATGTCAAATCTTATCAAAAAGTTCATGACTTTTTTTTCAAGGGATGTAGTTATAATTTTTGTTAAAAGTCATTAAAAGTCATTCTCATTAAAAGTCATTGACTTTTTGAATAACACGATACTTTTAACAACTCTTTAAAAGTTGTAATTGAATACCTCAAACTTTTAAATACTTTTATAAAATCATGATACAATACCCCCTTACTTTTAAAGAGTATTTAAAAGTATTAATTGAATACCCCTAAACTTATAAAGTCTTTAAAAGTATTTAAAACTCATGATACAATACCACCCCCTTAATCAATCGTGATAAGTAATTTATGATTTGGTAGCATTAAAATAAAGCTAAAACGACCTACATGTACAATCGCTGATAATGTGAAATTGCGAATGATGGTAGGTGTTTGGAAAACATTTTCGAATTTGCATTATCAGTAATTGCTTTTAACATACTGTAACACGGGCTTCTAATTAGTGAGATGACACAAATTATCTGTTTTTGTCCATCTAATTATGTGATCAACTTTAATCTGCTCCTAGCACTGTATCATGGTTTTATTGCAGATTCCTAATCATCATAGCTGTAAATTAAAGTCATTGTCTGCCTTGCACTTTGCTGCCTGATTGTAATTTGATATTTTTTCCGAATTTAAGTTAGAACATATCCCGGTAATTAGTTGTAAATATCTTTAACTATCCTGTCAATTAGTTGTGAATATTACTTTTCATATCTTTTGTAATTATGAGATTGTTCCTGAGCTCTATATAGAGCATTCTTGTTATCAATGAAAAATAACCTTGCAAGCCATTATTTTTTGTTAATTGTTTTAGGTTTTAACTGAAATATGTTTCTCAAGGTATCATGGACCACCAGAGCTTATAATGATTTACAGTTTATGGCTAGGTAAGCGAGGAGGAAACTTTACTTTCAGATTCCGTATATTTTCATTCTTCGTACACTGCCCCAATATTATATATAAATAGATCAACATTAATCAATCTTTTGCCCTTACCTTTAGCGTTTTCACCTGAATTGTTTGTGATGGTATCAAGATTAGTCAGTTATGGTCACTATCATGTAGGGGTGTTCAAACAATCCGTCAAACCGTGAATCCGGACCGGACCACAACAATCCGAACCAACAAAAACCGAAACCGTAAAAACCGTTGTTAGTGGTTCGGTTAACCGGACCGTTTATGCATAAATGGTTTGGTTATGGTTTTCAATATTTTAAAACCGATTAAACCAAACCGGACCGTTATATAATAATACCCTAAAAATTCTAGTAGATAATTATAAGTTAAGATTATAACTTATAGTACGTAATGTATATACGTATATTTAATAAAAAAAAAATTAAATTACTTAATAAATCTAATATTGAGTTAATTATCAATATTTTGTAATTCTACACTAAATTAATTTGTTTACTATTTATATAAATTCAATTGAATTATATAAATGTAATACGTAAATAGGAGACTAAAGATTGATAAACAAATATTGTAATACATATATGTAGTGTATAATATTTATGTTTATTAAATTTTACTTTATATTTATTTAAATTACAATTTCATTTTTAAGTTTAACAAAAATTAAAAAAATAATATGGTATAAAGTTCAAACCGTGGTTCGAAACCGGACCAATCCGTTCTTCTATGGTCTGGTTTGGTTTGGTCTTGGCATCTAACTGGTCTGGTTTGGTTTTGATTTTTGAAAAACCATTTATATTGGTTTGGTTCGAAAAAATCAAGAATCCGGACCAAACCAATCTGTGAACACCCCTACTATCATGACATCATAATCAAAGTGTCAAGGTCATAATATACCTTGAATCATTGCCTTCATCTCTTCCTTTTTCTTGTCTTTTCTTTTCCACATCTGGTAGAAATGTTTCAAGTTTAAATTAGTTGATTAGCTCTAATATAATATCATTTCATGTCGTTGATATGTATATGTAGTGAAAAGCAGTACTGTACTATTGCCTCTCTTGTTATCATTGCCTCAAGTAGTACATAAGTTCAGTTGTGCAGAATATCACAATAGCTCCAGAGGGGGAAAAAAGTTAGTCTGCAAAGAATCGAACCTTCCACCATTCGCACAATATACTAGCATCGTACCACTGAGCTAGGATCCAATCCTTTTATATTCATACAAATTATATATAAGTATATTCCCACAATATATTATTTTTCGTGATAAGGCTATTTCCTACTATTATTGGTGGGAAAATGACATTTATTTTTATTTTTAAGAAATTGTTTATTAATTTGAAAAATGTGAAGGATGATGATGTGGAAGGTGGGATCCTAATTGGTCCAAAATGCTGCCAAAACCTACCAATATTGGTAGGTTTTTTATGTGCGAGGGAAATTCAAATTTTTCACAAATTTTTGGCGGAAACTTACTGATATTGGTAGGTTTTGATATGGGCGGTAAATTCAATTTTTCGTGAAAATTTTGGCGAAGAAAAAAGAATATAATTGTACTTTAACTGTTTTTAATAATTATATGGGAATTTGGTACCCTTTTTTAAAAAAAAAAATTTGAAAATGTCTTTTCTCAACCCCTTTCTTTGAGATCTCCATTTGTAAATTGCAACTACTCGAACATTTTTTGTTTGGTGGTAAATTTTGAAATATGTGAAAATCTTCATGCTAGTATAATTTTTCATCTTTATGATCTCAACAAGCCTTGTATCCTATTTCTTGGCGCACTCTCCTAATATGCTGGGTGCTTTTGTATTTCAGGAGTGCATGAGAATGAGCTGTTGGATTCGACGGGATCCAATCCATTATTTATGACCCATCGGGTTTTATTATTAATCATCTAAATAAGACTTGAGCCTAATTAATAATTAAATATATAAATAGCACTTAATATATATTTAATTATTACATCTAATATATGTCTATTTAGATATATTTATTTATAATGGCTTAAGTACCCAAGCCCATAACTTTGATGGACGGTTATGGGTTTAGCCCATTAGGGTTGGTCCCATTATTCCCTCTATATAATGAATCTTATGTGAAAAGAAAAAATACGCTTCTCATAATATTCAGAAAATACACACACCCCATCCTTACGTATAGAGGAGAATAGTGAAGATCAAAGCCCTCAAGTACTTGCGCTTTTCGGACTCTCTCACGATTATTAATGGCCTCTTTTGATTCAGGTACGCTTCCGCTATTAATTATACTCATAGTCTTGATCAGGAGATTCATGTATATTATTATGTATATTAATATGTTGTATATATACATGATTTATTCTAACAATTGGTATCCGAGCAAACTCCTTGATTGATTCTTTGAGTTAATAAATTTTAATTTATGCGATGAATATATTTGATCGAGATAATTACACGTATTGGGTTTAATGATTAAAATCCGTGTATATTTTAATGATCGTGATTAACCATCTGTACTGTATTAACCATGTCCGATGTCCGATGTTTTGACATGTAATTTAGTTTTGACATGTAATTTTGCCTGGTACGTACATGATTAACTGCCTGGTACGTGATGATTAATTTGTCTGATGTCTTTAATTGCTAATCAAAACTTCCGGATATAAAAGGTTGTATTGTCATCATGTTAGTAACGTGCATTATTTATTACTTCAGTGATATAACCGTGCCATTATTCAATGTCAGATTAATTATTTAATCATTAAAATGATGGATTAAAAATTACAACCTGTCTGTCATGTTAGTCTGGTTAAAGTTCATGGCCATGTTATTAATCTGATTATACACTTATGTGTTAAACTTGGTTGACCTATAACCATTATAATAATTTATTATTATTTATAAATTATATGTGTACTAGAATTATCTCTATTTTAGTATACATTAATTTAAATCTAATTTCTTTTAAAAGGGATACTTATGATTATTATTTAAAGTATTAGTCCCTCATGAAAATTATTAATTAAATATTCGGACTAATGTAGTGATTTCTTAATTATTAAAGTATTGGATGGATCAATGAAAATCTTTTACTTTAATTATTAGGAGAATTAAAAATCACCTAATGTACGTGTACAAGTTGATGTACGAATCGGCCCAACGGAAGATTTGTATATTAATTTTGTAAACGGAATTTTTAAGGTTCAAATTTTAGAATTTAAATTATTTTCTGCCCAACGGTGATATAATTTAATATTTTACTTTTTGTAATCTCATGTTTAATGACAAAATTAATTTAGTATTGATAATCGGCCCAACGGAAGATATTAATATTAAATTCAATTTAATTGTAGGAAAATTTTGTGTATTTTATTTTTCCTATTTAGATAAACTGTTTATCCCTCGGTTTATTTAACTTATGTGTTACTTGGTGAACTAACTGTGTTTCATCATGTGGATTATATTTATTGTACTTGTTGTACTTATGTGCATGATTGTGATTAACCTTGATTCAGCATTTGGTCCTGTTTCACTTACCAACAACTTTTCACACATTGAACCATTGAGTGGCTCTAATTTTAAGAAGTGGAAAGAGCAAATTGATCTTACGTTGGGAGTTACTGCCCTTGATTATGCCATAAGGGTTGCAAAACCTGCTGCCATTACAGCCGAAAGCTCTGCTGAGCAAAAGGCTGATTATGCAAAATGGGAGCATAGCAACCGTGTTTCCTTAATGATTCTTAAGGGCTCCATTACTAGTGCAATTCGTGGAGCAATCCCCGAATCTGATAATGCAAAGGAGTATCTAGCGAAAATTGAGAAACAATACAAGGCTTCCACTAAGGCTCAAGCCACTACACTGATCTCGAAAATGGTCACTCTCAAGTATAATGGTTCAAGTGGTGTTCGTGATCACATTATGAGAATGAATGATATGGCTGCTCAGTTAAAGGATATGAACATGGAAATCTCTTAAGGTTTCTATGTGTGTTCAAGAAGAAGAACGCCTTAAGTCTGAGAAGGTTGAAAGTGCTCATGTTGTGACCACGACACCCGCTAAAGGAAAAGGAAAGAAATATGGCAATAGTCAAAAGAAAAAGGGAATTGATGCAGCTGTCACGAAAGAAAAGGGACAAACTTCTGGCACAAAGAACTTTGGAGGTCCTAAATGTAACTTCTGCAGAGCTAAGGGACACATAAGGAAAGAGTGTTCCAAATTTCGCGAGTGGTTAGATGAGAAAGGTAATGCATCTATTTATGTTTGTTATGAAGCTTTTACATCTGAAGCTCCTTTAAATACATGGTGGATAGACACTGGTGCAACTGTGCATATAACTAATTCATTGCAGGGATTCCTTTCCGTGAAGAAGCTAAATAAAGGAGACTTTCTGACTTATGTTGGAAAGTGGTTTTAATTTGGATTTAATGGATACTGTTTATGTTCCCAGTATTACTAGAAACCTTATTTCTGTTTCAAAGTTAGACGCTTATGGATATTCGTTTAAATTTGAAAATAAAGGGTTTTCTCTGTTTCTTTATTCTGAGTATATTGGCTCTGGGCTGTTAGAGGGAAACCTTTACAGATTATGTTTGAATGCTTCTTTTAGTGAATCCTTAATTTCAATGAACGTGCAAGATGAAGTTGCAACTGGTTCTAAAAAGAGAAAAAGAAATGATGAGAATTCCTCAAAATTGTGGCATGAACGACTTGGTCACATATCCAAAAGTCGAATTGAAAGACTTGTTAAAGAAGGACTTCTTCATCCATTAGATTTTTCAGATTTTGACACATGTATTAAATGTATTAAAGGAAAATTTGTAAAAACAAACAAAAAAGGGTGCAACTCGTAGCACTAAGTGTTTGGAGATAATTCACACTGACATTAGTGGACCATACACTCCAGGCATAGGTGGTCATAAGTATTTTATTACTTTTATTGATGACTACTCACATTATGGCTACATTTACCTTTTGCATGAAAAATCTGAAGCACTTGATATGTTTAAAATTTATAAAGCAGAAGTTGAAAAACAACTTAAATTAGATATTAAGGTTGTTAGATCTGATAGAGGAGGAGAGTATTATGGAAAATTTTCTGAATCTGGACAGAATCCAGGACCTTTTGCCTTATTTTTGCGAGAATGTGGCATCGTTCCTCAGTACATAATGCCGGGTACACCCCAACAGATTGGTGTTGCTGAGAGACGAAATCGAACTCTTATGGATATGGTTCGAAGCATGATATGTCACAGTACGTTGCCAGAATTTTTGTGGGTTGAAGCCCTTAAAACACCTATGCATATCCTTAATCGGGTCCCAAGTAAGTCCTTGCCTAAAACACCTTATGAAATATGGACTGAAAGGGAACTCAGTTTTGGATATATGCATGTATGGGGTTGTTTGGCTGAAGCAAAAATATATAACCCACACATCAAGAAATTGGACCCTAAGACTATTACTTGTCATTTTATTGGTTACCCCGAAAGATCTAAGGGTTTTAGATTTTATTGTCCATCACACACCACTCGAATAGTTGAGACTAGAAATGGAGTATTTTTTGAGGATGCTGAAGTCAGTGGGAGTACATCTCGAAAGATAAATTTGGAAGAGATTTAGGAGAATGTCCCTATTCCTATCATTCCAGATATTAGTGCACCAGAAAATGATGATAAAAATGTTGGTGCAAATGAGAATGTACATCAAGAAACCACCTCAAGATGACAATAACACTACTGAACCTCTTAGGAGGTCAGAAAGAGTAAGACGATCAGCAATCTCGGATGATTATATTGTGTATTTAGATGAAATTGAGTCTAATCTTGGCATGGGACCTGATCCTATTTCTTATAAAGAAGCTATTGCTAGTAACCATTCAACTCAATGGCTTGTAGCCATGGAGGATGAGTTGAAATCCATGAAGGATAATGATGTATGGGATCTAGTTGAGTTGCCACAAGGGGTCAAAGCTGTAGGCTGCAAATGGGTCTACAAAACTAAGCTTGATCCTAGTGGTAACATCGAAAGATATAAAGCTAGATTGGTTGCAAAGGGCTTCACACAAAGAAAAGGAATTGATTATAATGATACATTTTCCCCTGTTTCGAGTAAGGACTCATTTCGTATCATCATGGCTTTAGTAGCTCATTATGATTTAGAGTTACACCAAATGGATGTTAAAACTGCTTTTCTTAATGGTGACTTGCATGAGGATGTCTACATGTCACAACCGGAAGGTTTTGTAGTCAAAGGCAAGGAACACATGAAATGTCGGTTAAAGAAGTCCATATATGGATTAAGGCAAGCTTCTAGAGAGTGGTATATTAAATTTGATGATGTGATTGGAAAATTTGGGTTTAAAGAAAATTTTGTTGACCAATGCATATATCTAAAAGTGAGTGGGAGCAAGTACATTATTTTAGTACTATATGTGGATGATATTCTACTTGCTAGTAGTGATATGAATTTAATGCATGAGACAAAGAGATTCCTTCATAAGAATTTTGATATGAAGGATCTGGGGGAAGCATCTTATGTCTTGGGCATTGAAATTCATAGAAATAGATCTCATGGAATTTTGGGTTTATCACAAAGGGCTTATATTGATAAAGTTCTCAAACGTTTTAACATGCAAAATTGTTCTCCAAGCGTTGCTCCTGTTGTCAAGGGTGACAAATTTAGCTTGAAACAATGTCCTCAAAATCAGCTAGAATTGGATCAAATGGAGCATATTCCTTATGCTTCGGCAGTTGGGAGTCTATGTATGCTCAGGTTTGTACTCGTCCAGACATAGCATATATTGTTGGAATGCTAGGACGATACCAAATAAATCCAGGTCCGGATCATTGGAAAGCTGTTAAAAAGGTCATGCGGTATTTACAAGGTACAAAAGATTTTATGCTCACATATCGAAAGACGGATAACCTTGAAGTCATTGGTTATTCGGATTCCGATTATGCTGGGTGTAAAGATGAGTTGAAATCCACTTCAGGTTACATTTTTATGCTTTCTGGAGGAGCTATATCATGGAAAAGTGCTAAGCAGTCGCTGCATACCTCTTCTACAATGGAAGCTAAATTTGTGGCTTGCTATAAGGCAATGAAGCAAGCTCTATGGTTGAGGAATTTTGTCACGTATCTCAAAATAGTTGACACTATTTCTAGACCACTGAAAATTTATTGCGATAATAAAGCTGCTGTTTCTTTCTCTAAAGACTACAAGATAAGTGATGCGACAAAACACATAGATATAAAGTATCTTGTAGTGCGAGAAAGAGTTCAAAAATAACAAGTGTCTATTGAGCAAATTAGTACAGTTGCTATGTTGGCGGATCCATTGACAAAAGGTTTACCACCCAATCTCTTTCGAGAACATGTTGCTAGCATGGGTTTGGTTGATAATCTTTCTTATTGATTCATGGATTTTATTGTAAGACACTAGTATTGTGATCACCTTATGTTATGGTTTTTGGACAAAGTATTTAGTTTGTTACTTCTATTATTGTGCACATTCGAAGTTTATGGAACAAACAATTATGTAAGGACCTCATGGACATATTGATTTGCTATTGATTATGAAATATTATGTTGTTCATGATTTAAGCTAGTATCTCTGTTAAGTTTTATAATTATACTTGGATTGTAACTGGAGGACGGTTTCATATTTGTACATGAGTGTGATACTACCTTTAATTCTGTTCTTGTATGATGTAAGATTTAGCCTGTCTTATGGGATGTAATGCTCAGTAATAAAAGTCTTGTTATATGTATGTTGATGATATACTGACCCTCGGCCAAGTGGGAGAATGTTGGATTCGACGGGATCCAATCCATTATTTATGGCCCATCGGGTTTTATTATTAATCATCTAAATAAGACTTGAGCTTAATTAATAATTAAATATATAAATAGCACTTAATATATATTTAATTATTACATCTAATATATATCTATTTAGATATATTTATTTATAATGGCTTAAGTACCCAAGCCCATAACTTTGATGGACGGTTATGGGTTTAGCCCATTAGGGTTGGTCCCATTATTCCCTCTATATAATGAATCTTATGTGAAAAGAAAAAATACGCTTCTCATAATATTCAGAAAATACACACACCTCATCCTTACGTATAGAGGAGAATAGTGAAGATCAAAGCCCTCAAGTACTTGCGCTTTTCGGACTCTCTCACGATCATTAATGGCCTCTTTTGATTCAGGTACGCTTCCGCTATTAATTATACTCATAGTCTTGATCAGGAGATTCATGTATATTATTATGTTGTATGTGTACATGATTTATTCTAACATGAGCGACGTGTTCAATTGCACAAGATTTACTGATTAGCGAGAACACATCTAATTTTTTAAAAAATGATGTTTATATATTTCGTAATTGAAAAATGAGAAATTTGAACATTACCATTTCATTCACAGAGAAATATCGTATTTATTTATTGTTTATGTTATTATTCCAATTGAAAATAGGAATTTCTTAAAATTACATAATCAATTACCCTACAGAGCTTTAATTATAGAAATTTGAACATTACCGTATCATTAGATGGAATATTCATCATAGCAAGAATTTGAAACAGATTTGGGTTCTTGATATAAAATCAAGATTTGAGAATCAATCAAGTATGAAGAGGGTTTTTTGAGGAATCAAGAAAATCAAGGGTTTTTTGAGAATTAACAAAAAGAGAAGACGTTTGAGATGAGTTTTCAGTTGGAGTGTCTGTGTTTGTATGTATGTATAAAAGTTGAGAAACGAGAGAAGAATGAATTAATACCTCGAAAATAATGCCGAATGAATCAAGAACTTGAAAATAATGAGGAATCAAGAAAATCAAGGGTTTCTTGAGAATTAACAAAAAGAGAAGACGTTTGAGATGAGTTTTCAGTAGGAGTGTCTATGTTTGTATGTATGTATAAAAGTTGAGCGATGAGAGAAGAATGAATCAAGAACTCGAAAATAATGCCGAATGAATCAAGAACTTGAAAATAATGCCTAATGAATCATGATAATCAATAAGATGATGTGTTTGGAAGCGTGGTTTCTCAAGATTTAACAAAAAGAAGAGAATTATGATATTTATACAAGTATATTATGATATTCTTGATGAATGATGGTGAGTTGAAGGAGATGTATATGTATTTTCTGGTAATTCTGAAAAACAGAGGATGGGAGAAAGATGATGGCTTTGTAAGGAAAATGGGGGTGAAACAGAGGAAGAGGGTTGAAGTGGAATGGATATATGTGTATTTATTATATATGAATAGACACAGGCAGGAGCTGGAGCATATATTTGTAACGGTATATTTCACATTTATAATGCTTATATGAATGGGTAAAAAAACACGTGGTCTCAATGTCGGATAATGCTCTGCTTTTTTGAAATTTGAAATTTAGTAGTACTCGTTTGCCTAACTGTAACTCTCCCCAACATTTTTTACCAAAAAAAAACATATATATATATATATATATATATATAGGGAGAGTGATGATTTTGCCCTTGTCTTGAATTTTTTGTTTTTTGGTGCACGATTTCGAATGTTTTTTTTCATTTTTCCTCTGTCTTCATTTTTGTTTTTTTTGGTGTGTGATTCCAAATGGTTTTTTTTTGTAATTACATGTTGCCGAGGGTTTTTTAGGGTTTATATTTACCTATTTGGTAGTACTAGATTTTTAAAGAATTTGTATTTTCTTCGTTAAGGATTATAGATTGTGTAATATCAATTCAAAAGATACTATAATGATGGTTGGGGGTTGCTTAACTTGTGATATTTGCTTTAAACTCGTATGCATATATATATAGGGAGCTACTCCAATGAGAACCCACTATATAGAATGAGAACTGAGAACTCAGTGGTATTTTTGTAATAAAATTCAAGTTTCGGGGTAATTACAAGTTATAACACATAAAAAAGGAATTCACATATCATTCTTTTATTTCACTGTTCCACTACCACGACCCTTTTCCCTACACACAATTTGCTATACACAGTCACCTAATACGATCGTTCAAAATCGAACAAATCCGTCAATACCTACTTAAGTTTATCGATTTGGAGCATATCATACTCCTCATATCATCATATCATCATATTGTATTAGATCTTACAATTTCGAAGATATGTCGAAAGATACAAATTAAACATATCAATCCCCAAAATTACTCAGGTATTTTACCCTTATTTATCGAAATAAGTTGAATGCACACACTACGATCACTAATTTATCAACAAAATCGAGTATATTAACACAAACTCAAACATTCTCTACTTGTTTCTAATACATACATGTTATTCCTAGTCAATTTAGAGGGTTTCAAGTAATGATTTGTGTTTATTCAATATTTCATGACATAAAATTATGTATAGTGTAGGTAGATGGGATACCGATAGAGAATATAAATTGTTAGAATTTTTGAGTGATTTTATTAGTTGAAAAGTTGATTTTTGTTCTTCAAAATAAGATGATAGTTTGTTCTGTAGTGATTTGTTTTGGTGATTTTGTTAAAAGGTGATTTATACTATGAATGATATATATTTATTTTAGTGATTCGGTGAGATAAAAAAGGTGACTTACTTCTAAATTATTATTTTTCTTATTAAATTGTTAATCTGTTCTTGTTGTATATGTTTTTGGTGATTTTTAATGTAAAAGGTGCTTTATATTGTATAAATGATTTTTTTGTTTTATGGAGGTTGTAATCTAATCTTGTTATATAATCTTCTATAGGTATTATTTGTTGGTAATTTAGAAATATAAAAAAGGTGATTTCATTATTTGTGTCTGGTATAGTGTTTTGTTTTGGTGATATAGGTGTATAAAAAGTGATTTATGGTATAAGTGAGTACATGAGTTCAGAGTTTATATTTTAAAGATCATGGAATGCTCTGACAAACAAGGTTTTTTGGTAAAGCAAATAGTCTTAACTTCCGAGTGTGTAAGCATCGTGCTTGCCAGAAATATACTTGTATAGTGTAAATTTATACTTATTGATAATATTACTTGAATATATGGTTGACTTATTATGTATGTAATATTACTTGAATATTGTTAGACAATCTGCGATAAATACAAATAGTATAATATTTGTGCGTGTGTGAGTAACAGTTATGTGTATAATTTTAAAAAAGACAAAAGAGGAGACAAGGAACGAAAAACCCGAGTCTGCGTGACTGTCTCCTTAAAGCGTATTAGCCCTCACCGTATGTGTGAGCGAATCGCCTCCCAGGATAAAACGGATTGCAGTGAGGCTACAGATAAGCGTCACTCTCAGCAAGCTTGAGGCGAGCAAGAACTATCACCAGAGGAAGAGAAGAGGCTGTATATGAGAGAAGGATGTATGTTTTCAAATGAATAATCCTAATGCTCTAGATGAGTATTTATAGGATAGGAAAACTTGTGCGCTACACAATTGCCTTAATTAATTAGCCACGCTAATCAATTAAATCGGTGGCAATTTCCTTAACATAATTGCCCTAATTAATTAGCCGAGATAATCAATTAAATCGGTGGCAATTTCCTTAATTAATTAACCGTGTTAATTAATTATGTTAAGGTGGTGGCAAAAAATCTGTAGTAAAAACGGAATTGATTTTACCGAATCAATGAATTCAAATTATAATCGAATCCATATTCCAACAATCCCCCACATGGATGAGATTGATATCATAGTAGCACACACCAGACAGACAGACACGGAATTTGATGTGGTGATAATTCTTCGATCAGATATAGCATACGATAGGTAGAGGTTTGCTCCTTGAACCTTCGCTTGAGTAAGCATACCGACCTTACTGGTAGACAGTGGAGGTTTGCTCTTTGAACTGTTCGATCGTTTGTGTAAGCGATGATATACTTATCACTATATCCTTTCTGACTCGTTCAGCTCTCATGATTATGTCCATTTAGGCCATGGAACATCGTCCTGGTTCTGCGGGAGTTTCTAAAAAATTGTGCCTCGCAATTCTCCTTTGAAGCGGCCCCACTTCTCTCCCACATAGGTGATCTTTATACTTAAAGAGTAACCCGCGTTTACTCAATTGAATTCCATGCGTTCTAACCTTGAACTCCATGTATTCACCGAAAGATCATTAAAAGCTCGAAAACTTACCCTCGTACCATACGGGTCTCACTGTTTCTCATCATAGGAACAGGACAGGGGTTACCCCCACAGTGATTTGGTCATCATGATTTAGTTGGCCCATTGAACCAAGTTCTTGGGACCTCCAGTCAGCAATGGTTGGGTGTCCATCATGATGCCGTTAAGCAATAGGCTTAAGACCCATCCCTCTCGATGATTTTACAACTATCTCTCAGTATAACCAGATTCTCTTGGTTTAACCATATTATCTAAGTTTAACCATCTGGTTAGTGGATCCACAACATTATCATTTGACTTTACAGAGCCACACCTGATAATTCTCGTTGAGAATAGTTGTTTAATGATATTGAGTCCTCGTCATAGAGGAGAAACATATCATTACATACATAACAATGTAATCTCCCAATTTGCAAATTATTCACATAAATATGCATATTGAAGACACATTTTCTTGTCATTTAGGAATATCCTTTACAAAGTGACTACCAATTCACCCTCTTACATGCATATATATTATGCAAAAGACTCGTATTCCATCATGAATCGAGCTATGTTTAACCGTCTATTTAGGATTTCCATGACATGGCTGCGTACGTTAATGTGAACTAAATTCACTAATGACTTTTAAGTTCCTAAAGTCAAACATCTAACATCCATACTATATCCACATAGTACAGTTAGATATCGTTTGCAATGCAGCCCAAACTCACGAGTATATTTCAAACACCTTAGTCTCATTGCAATCACTTTCAAGAGACCAATTTTGATTCGACTCGTGCATCTACCTAGCTTATCAACTGTGTAGCCTATGTCTGATTTTGTACCATTTTGAAATGTACAATAGACTTTCAATCATTCTTGAGAGATCCATGTTCATCTATCCTTAGATAGATACATCATATGTATTCATTCTAGATATACTAGATTTAGTTACGTTGATCTCTTCAAGATTCACATCACTAACATGTGACATGTATCCTTTAGGACTTTTAAGTTATTAAAATTTTAATCTCTAAAATCAAAACTTTAAGCCTCATCCAAATTGCTAGAGATGATCATCTTGTCATTACTTCTCATAATGATCAGATCACTCACGTGCAATTACAACAATTTCTCATTCAAATTACTAGAGATGATCATCTTGTCATTACTTCTCATAATGATCAGATCACTCACCTGTAATTACAATAATTTTATCATCTAATATGTAAATAACATATACACATTTGTCAATTCATTGATTTTCTATCAATTTTACATCTCAACATTGGCATGTCACATTTTGTTAATTACTTTACCAGTCGTCAACTAAGGCTTCAAATCGTAATTGACATTACCAATTTTTAGCGTCCCAAAAATTAGTAATTTCAATTTATCTCATTACCAAGTTTAAGCGTCCCTAAACTGGCAATACTCATTCACTCAGTTACCAAATTTGAGCGTCCTCAAAGTGGCAACTATATCGTTTATTATGAAACCATAGCATATCGCAACAATATCAAATTTCATATGCATATGCCAATTTTCGTATCTATGTTGTTTCAATCAACATAATCACCAAAATACAGACTTTCGACTCTTTCCTTAACCAGAGAAACCAAGAAAGACTGTTCCAAAGTTCATTGATGTACTTCTAAATTTCACAATGCCGATAATTTAAGTATCATCTTGATGAAGCATATTCTTGTAACTCAAGAATATAACATAGAGTAAGTTAGGTCTTCACTTTTGACTATAATTTTAAATTATCAGTCTGGCCTTTTACTTTTCTTTTGACTATAATCTTTAAATTATCAGTCTGGCCTTTTACTTTTTTTTTTGACCCATATATTTATTTTCTAAATTTGAAAATTCGTTTGGGCCCAAATGGCATCTATCTCGCAAGAAGATCCATACGTTATTGAATATGATTCTGTCACACAGAATCACTTCTTTCTATTTATTAATCGCTTCTCTCTATTTCTTAACATCCCTTTTTCCCCCATAAAGGATATAGAGAGATCATATTTATTTGAAAAGTGTCACAATCCATTTTCTAACATACATGTTAGAAATCTTGACTTATTGACTTTTTAATTCTAGTCAATTTCTCTATTGATATCCTTTTTCTCATAGGATTATCAGAAAAATTCTCATAACTTCTCTCAAGCTTTGAGGTTTACCATCAAGCAAAATTTCAGACATTTTTGGACTAACAAATTTTCCAAGTCTTTTGCTCTGTCTAGGTTCAACCTCACATTCATCCAATAACTCGTAAATTTTTTTCGGATAAATTTTAATTACAAATTTACAAGGAACTACTAATTTATCATAGAAGCATTCCTAGATTTTGTAATTGCATTATAATGAATCTTATACATTAGATTCATCTGCATATCACAGGATATCGTTAGACTTCATCGTTGTCTATATATCCATCCAAAATATCACAATTGGCTTTTGGAACTCCTTTAACCTTTATAGGTATAGGTATCAAGACATCTTCAAGATACCCCCACATTTTAAATATATCTAAGAATGTTTCTCTATATTCTAGAATTCTCAGAAAATTTTATTATTTTCGCTTCAAGATACCCCCACATTTTAATATTTTTAAGAATGTCGAAATCATTCCAGAATTAATAGGAAATTCTATTATTTCCTTTCAAGGTATCTTGTTTAAGGAATTATTAATCTCTACGTGACTAATATCATCATATTCAGTGATAGTCTGAACTGATCAGCATCGCTTTTGCATCTCCATTAGAGTGCAACTCAACCTGCAGCTACTCCATTTGATTGATGCGAGTAATGTGCAGTAACCTCATGAATATATCCACATTGTGAACAAACATCACCTAGTGGTTATTCAGCATCATAGTCATTCCTTACCCTCTTAATTTCGTGTTAAGTTGGTTATCTATCTTGAGCTTATAGAGCTCTAATTTCTCTATTTAGCTTCACTCTTACTCATTACCGATTACACGTAACAAATGTATTATTATCTTCAGATATTAATCACATTTCTTGTTACCACCTCTCATTAGAGCAGGTTTCATCATCATTTAAAACCTCACTGGTTTTATCATCAGATTAAAGAACTTTTACATTCTTATCACTAAAATTCAATTATTGAATTTTCTCAAAAAATTTCAGCGTGGTTCAAAAGAGTACCTAATTTTCTGGCTCATCACTAGTACAACCAGAAGAGGCCCGAGGAAGAATATAAACTTCCAATAAACCCACATTCAGTGATCCTTGATCAATTGATGCGTTAGGGTTAACAGCAATTTGGATTTCTCCAAATTTCAGCATACAAAGCTGATCGCAATGCCATATTAGGTATCACATGGATCCCCATAATAGGCTCATGTGTCACTGCCGCAGCAGACCGACACCAACAAAAGAATATATAATTTAATTGGAGGAACAAATCCAACTATGCATTATAAAACTCATGCCGACCCTCAACATGTACTCATTAGATACCAGGCTCGTTAGGTTTTTAACGTAATTTATGTCCGATGAACTTTCATTGCATGCAATTAACAAATAGTTAATTAAACATCAACAAAGTTCATATAATTCAAAATTTCTAAAGAATTAAATATTCACAAAAGTTCAACTATATCCCGAATCAAATAACGAACACATAGTTGTAATTACAATCAATTACCATACTAATGCACCCACAAGCATTCACTGTAGACAAATCTTTACAAGAATTAAATCAATTCCATCCGACAATTGAATAGTAATTAAATTATTCAATTTAATAGCAAATTACACGTAAAATATCACGTATCATAGTATACATTGGTTAATCCAAGAATGTCAAAATTGGGTCATGTAAACAAGTATCATCCTTGATCCGGCAAAGTAGACCAATCTGACCATTAAACATAAAATAATTGGAACTCGTGATAGTCCCTACAATCCTGCTCTAGGACACACACTTAAAAACAACACATAACAAGCAATTGAAATTAGCCATTAGTGATTGCCATTATTATTTTTATAAATAAATAACTTGCAATTTCTTAGCTAATGTCACTGTAATAGTACAATATGTATAAACATAACATAAATCACCTTTCCTTTAACAGTCATCATAGTCTATGACATTATCTAACAATGTGATAACTAATATTTATAATACTATAATTATCAAATAATTGTGACCACAAAGTTGAAAATAACAAAAATCATCAACACAATGCAATATGCAAGTCAGGGCAATTCAAATGGACATGAACACCATTAGCATCATAATAATATACTCCCTCCGTCCCAGCCAGTTCTTTACATGGCGGTTGGGCATGGAGGTCAAGGATAGTGGGTGTAAAGTGAGTGTAATATTGTTAAAATAAATGAAATAGTGTGTGTAATAGTGATTTTATTGTTAAAATAAGTGAAGTAGTGGGTGTAATAGTGATTTTATTGTTAAAATAAGTTAAGTAGTGGGTGAAATAGTGTAAAGTATTGTTAAAATAAGTGAAGTAGTGGGTGTAATAGTGTTAAAACTTACTATTTTGGGTAATGTAAAGAAATGGTGGGACGACCCAAAAAGGAAATTGTAAAGAAATGGATGGGACAGAGGGAATATTAAACTAGGTACAAAGGTCATTCGATTAGTTAAATAATTAATAATTAATTAATCAATAACTTTCGCACATGCCCACCATATACCATATATCGAGTTTCTGTATTATAAGGAAGAAATTGCTTGCAGATTACCAAATTACACAAGTTCTGATTAAAAACTTAATCCGAACACATCAATATCACAAATTATAAACATAATACGCTTTAAGATTGTTAGACAATCTGCGATAAATACAAATAGTATAATATTTGTGCGTGTGTGAGTAATAATTATGTGTATAATTTAAAAACAGACAAAAGAGGAGACAAGGAACGAAAAACCCGAGTCTGCGTGACTGTCTCCTTAAAGCGTATTAGCCCTCACCATATGTGTGAGCGAAAGCCTCCCAGGATAAAACGGATTGCAGTGAGGCTACAGATAAGCGTCACTCTCAGCGAGCTTGAGACGAGCAAGAATTATCACCAGAGGAAGAGAAGAGGCTGTATATGAGAGAAGGATGTATGTTTTCGAATGAATAATCCTAATGCTCTAGATGAGTATTTATAGGATAGGAAAACTTGTGCGCTACACAATTGCCTTAATTAATTAGCCACGCTGATCAATTAAATCGGTGGCAATTTTCTTAACACAATTGCCTTAATTAATTAGCCGAGCTAATCAATTAAATCGGTAGCAATTTCCTTAATTAATTAACCGTGTTAATTAATTATGTTAAGGCGGTGGCAAAAAATCTGTAGTAAAAACGAAATTGATTTTACCGAATCAATGAATTCAAATTATAATCGAATCCATATTCCAACAAATATATGGTTGACTTATTATGTATGTTTAGGCACTAGTACTTGTTCATGGGTATTTGCGCACGTAATGATGAGCGTCGAAGAAAGTCTATAGGAGGATGTACTATGAACTTTGACCTCTTTATTTTTTGTAATGTGGACACTATAGATTATGTTTTAAATAATCATCCCAGTCTAAATGAAATGTATCAAAAAGACTTCTAGTATCAGGAAATTCTTTTATCTTATTAAGGAGAGTGATATGAGAAAGTAAGTGAATACTTATTATTGTACATTTACAATCAAAAAAATTAAGTAAAGCTCTCGAAATTCTAAAGCAAATGACTCAATTGATGAAGCTTGATTGGCTAGAGCCAAAGTAGAGGCACCCGAGAAAAGGTGTCGTTCTGATGGTAAACTATCTTGTAATGGTAAAGGAACAAAACATATTTTCCACAACAAGAAGGTAATAACCAGTTTGGTACCACCTCTATGAACCTATCAAGTTTAATTTGGTTGCTACAAGTGTACTTTAATATGATTCAAGGAATCAACGGGGTTGGCTGCCATAAAGTTTTGCATGTTTTGCAGCATAAACTTTTTAGTTTTTGTTTCCTTTAGTTGTAACTTGTAATACATCCAAATTGTAAATCCCTACATTGCCAATTTTTTATGTAACACAATTCTTGTCAACCCATTATGGTGATTAACCATTTTGTTCAAAGAAAAAGTGTTACCTTCTGATGTTCCTTGAATTCATAAATTTGCTTTACTATTTCCATATTTGTTCACTTTATTTAGTCTTGATTTGTATTAAGTAACTAACTATCACCTACCTCTAAGCCATATATTGTTGCCTAAAACCGACTTCTGCCTTGAGCATTTTTTAAAAAAAATCCAAAAAAAATAATATTAAATATTTCTATTGCCTATTTACAAAATACACATGATTGAAACACAAATCACTTTTTTTTTGTATTAAAGAGTTTAGCATTTTTTAAACAATACTCATTATTTATATCGCTAATTGATAGTACACATAAATCACTAAAAATACACACAAATCATTATTTTAACTTAAAGAATTAAGTTTAAATAAAAATAATAGTTACATTTATATTTTAAAAAAATTAGAGTACATAGAAATCACTTAAAATATAATAAAATAATTTTTTATATAACGATTTGTGCATTTATAAAGTTAATGTATTATTTATTTTGCATAATTATTTAAACAAATACGTACGAACCACCAAAAAAATACAAATAACCTTTTTTTAGCCTGATAGAGGTAACATTTATAAAAATTATATTTATTATTTATATTAGTGTTGGTAAAAAAAATTACGAAAAAAATCATCAAAATACACATAAAGCACCTTTTCTATACTTAAAAAATTGAATATTTTTAATATTAACATTTATTTAAAATTTTATATTTATAAGATTTGACAAAGCACTCATTATATATATCGAAATGATATTAATACATGTCCAAGTACATAGGCAGAGTTATGCAATAAAATTTGTCACATAAACCATAACAACTCATTTAGCCAAAAATGGCATGGTTAACACCAATATTTCTTGTATCATTTATTGCTTAAACGAATTACATGGATCTAAATTTGAGTCCAAATTCTTTATTTTTTAAATTTATACATTATAGACATAGTCATCAAATACCTTTTCTTTCTATTGTTTTAGAATTTTAGAGTACCCTGTTTTAATTTCTTTATTGACATTGTCCTGGCAAAGACAATTCAAGAACAATCAAAAACCCAAGACAATCAATAAACCTAAAGAATAAAAATACACCAACTTGAACACTTACCAAGTGACATTAATATTACAATATCTATATAAGTAAAACTAAATAGTTGAAGACATGACCATATCATATGGCTAAGCTCTAAACAAGATACGAAAACATTCAAAAAAATGAGTGGCATCAAAAACTCCCAACTGGTTCTTGAACCTTAACTTGACCATTTAAAAAGGAGGTTTGCAGAACTCTAAAATCATCAAATTCAAACTTAAAATTATGAAGATTTAAGGCATCACATTATCGCACACCCCACACACCACTTCATCGCCCCTACCACATTCCCATCGAATCACCAAAATTCGTCTCAAATCACCGAAATTATGAACACAAATCACTAAAAAAAATTAAATGATAATCATAAAACAAAAGAAAAAAAATTGAGCATCCCTTTCATCAGTCTATCTTTAATCAACATCACAAATCTTCACCACCATTTCTCCATTCATCACCATCGATTCAAATCACTTTCACGACATCTACAACCACGACCACCTCCTCTCTCGTAATCATTACTATCATTTACATAATCGAGTCACTTAGATCTATAATAAAAATATGATGTCTGTTAGGAATCTGCCCGATTCCCTGCGAATGCGGAAGCGATTTGGTAAATATGTGTGCTTAGATTCCACAAATATACGTGATAGTAATGAAGCAACAAACCAACAATACAGTAAAAGAGACAAGAGATTTAACGTGGTTCGGCCCAGCCTACATCCACAAGAGCAACAACTTCACACTAGATAAAAGAGATTACAATATCCGGGTATCCGGCCCCTTGAATTTCATACAAAAATTCAGCCCTACAATACCTATTATGTATATCCCCAACTCACTGAAGTGTTTATCTCAAAACCTCCCCCTATCACTGTTTCCCGACAACCTTTCCTTCTCTCCCTCTCCCAACCCGGATAGTGCCACACAACTTGATAGAAAGACCCCTTGCAGCGGGACCACCTCCGATGGCTGCAATCAGACCCAAGTACCCTAAGGAATAGTTTAGGCACGAGGACCTTCTATCCCGACACTTCCTGAAAGCGGGCTAAACCGGCTTTCCTACTAGACGGACTATCTAGCAGCTATATAGAGAGAGAAGAGAGAATTATGGTGTAATTTAGAATGAGGGGAGATGGAGGTATTTATAGGAGGAGAAGATGTAGTAGGTGGGGGGTTGGTGGAATGGTTGGTGAAGGGTTTGGTGGAGAGTTTGGCAAAGAAGAAAGGCTAACAAGGCTGCTACCTAACAATCTCCCCCTCTTTCCAAACTCACAGCTCTTCACTTGCACTCCATACCTGCGCCCTGTTGGCACAACTCCAACTTTTCCTCGATCCGTATCATTCCCTACGACAAAACTCCCCCCGAGTCCAAGACTCCAAACTATACCCTAGTTTGCACATTCATTCTCGAATGCCCACTTGCTATACGCATAAGTATACCATTGACCTCTATTTGTCCAACTACATACATGTGAAGCAATCTGTTGTATACACACATACTCACTTGATTCACGTCGGCCAATCCCATATGTAGTCCATCACACACACAAGTGTGACCATCACACAAACAAGTGTGACCATCGATCTTTCATTTACTCCCCAACTGCATATCAAACAAATCAATCTGTTGCATGGTTCACTGCTCACTTGATTCGTGTTGATCGATGCCCATATGCAGCTGCAACACACCAACTACTCGTTGATGTCGTGGAAGCCCTTCGACCAAGCATCCATCCCAGCAGTCTTTGCACCATCGTCTAGACTGGAAGGCAATACGACCGCAGCAGTATCCTTCAAGTCACTCTTCCCTCGTGCACGAGATAACTAGATTTTCGAAGTTCCAGTACGTTCTGGCCACGTACTAATCAGACGATATATTCCCCCACGTAGCTCTCCCTTCATCCGAACCACACGGCCTCTTTTGATATTCATAGCTCCCCCTACAACAGAGCATCTGTAGCCTTCTGAAGCTAACCGACCAATAGATATTAGATTCTTCCTCAGCTTAGGCACATATCTTACCCCGTTCAAGCTGCGAACTATTCCATCGAACATTTTGATTTTCACAATTCCAATCCCCTTGATCTCACAAGTAGATCCATCAGCCAAAGAAACTGTTTCATTCTTTGTATCTTGGAATTTGTCAAAATGCCCCCTCTCGGAACATACATGGTAAGATGACCCCGAGTCTAATATCCATTCTCCTGGAGAACTAGTGCCTCGATTGAAGACGGTGCAAACATCTTCACAATCGAGAGTAACCACAGCCAATGATGCATCTGGATCCTTTTTATTAAGCGGACAATTCGGCCTAATATGACCCCACTCCTTGCAACCAAAGCACTGCATGTCCTTTTCACTGTATCTGGATTTACCCCTGCTATTGGTAGATCCTCTCACAGCACCCCTTCCACTATTATTTTGACTACGCAAAGCCAAAACTGTCATTCCGTCCTTGTCACCATCCTGGTTCTTCCTTCCAGCATTTGACAAAAGTGCTGACTGAACCTCCTCCATTTTTAACGTGTCCTTTCCGTACAAAATGGTTGTGACCAAATGATCGAATGACTCCGGAAGCGAAGTAAGAAGAATAAGGGCCTTATCTTCTTCCTCCAATTTTACATCACTCATCTTTGTTGATTTTCCCTCCTTCCCCTTCAAAGCCCTTGCTAGCTTCTGTTGGGTTAGGATATCCTTTACCCTTCTCTGCCAAAGAGTAAAACTTCCTTTACCATCATATGGAGTCACCGTGAATCCTTTAATACTTGCCATGATCTCCGTTTGCACACACAAACCAATCCAAACAACTAAATCAATTGGCCAGGTAAGTGTAAGAAACAGTGGGAGCAATTCCGTCAAAACGGCGCCTTATTAGACAACCACTTTTCTTAACGACTTTCCTTCGGCACCAATAATTTAGACACAACTATCTCTGATGCCAACTGTTAGGAATCTGCCCGATTCCCTGCGAATGCGGAAGCGGTTTGGTAAATATGTGTGCTTAGATTCCACAAATATACGTGATAGTAATGAAGCAACAAACCAACAATACAGTAAAAGAGACAAGAGATTTAACGTGGTTCGGCCCAGCCTACATCCACAAGAGCAACAACTTCACACTAGATAAAAGAGATTACAATATCCGGGTATCCGGCCCCTTGAATTTCATACAAAAATTCAGCCCTACAATACCTATTATGTATATCCCCAACTCACTGAAGTGTTTATCTCAAAACCTCCCCCTATCACTGTTTCCCGACAACCTTTCCTTCTCTCCCTCTCCCAACCCGGATAGTGCCACACAACTTGATAGAAAGACCCCTTGCAGCGGGACCACCTCCGATGGCTGCAATCAGACCCAAGTACCCTAAGGAATAGTTTAGGCACGAGGACCTTCTATCCCGACACTTCCTGAAAGCGGGCTAAACCGGCTTTCCTACTAGACGGACTATCTAGCAGCTATATAGAGAGAGAAGAGAGAATTATGGTGTAATTTAGAATGAGGGGAGATGGAGGTATTTATAGGAGGAGAAGATGTAGTAGGTGGGGGGTTGGTGGAATGGTTGGTGAAGGGTTTGGTGGAGAGTTTGGCAAAGAAGAAAGGCTAACAAGGCTGCTACCTAACAATGTCATTCTTAGTAAACACATCATTATAAACGAAATAATTTCATCGATGCATATCCACCAGAGAGTTCATCATCACCAGTGACATATATTTGGAGATTTTAGGTTCGGGGGAAAGGAAATGAGAATATTCTCGACGATACGTCATCGCACAACACCAAAAGCTAAATTTTGAGATCTGGTGGGAGCGTCAAGAAGATAATTTGGAGATTGGGAGAGAGAAGGGAATAGGGGGAGATGAGAGAATAGGATTTGGAAAAGAGTGGGTGAGCAGGATAGTGGGGACTACGGGAGAAAAAAAATAGAAGGCTCGGATTAAAAATTTTAATATAAGATAGAGGGCTGAGATTAGGTCTCAGTTCTCATTTTAAGAGGGGTCTCATTTGAGCACCTGCATATATATATATATATATATATATATATATATATATATATATATATAGCAGGTCCAGAACCACAGGTGGATATCCACCCAGCGCAATGTTACATTGCGCCTGGGGCAATGTTACATTGCGCCAGGTTTGAGTGGAAAATATGTCTGGAGCATTGTAACATTGCGCCTGGTGCAATGTAACATTGCCCCAAATGCATTGTTACAATGCCCCATGAATATTTTTATTTTATTTTAATATAATGTTAACTTAATGTTATAATGTTTTTGAACATGATTTCAAAACTAATCTTAGTAACCACAACTAATTACTAAATTACAAATATGTTTAGATTATTTAAAAGTAAAGTATAGTAATTGAAATTATTTATTAATAATTCTTATATTTCTGTATTCGAATAAGAAATGTGTAAGTTAAAATATGATTAATACCTTATTAATTCAATTAGAGTGTTATTTGACTGAGTTTAAGGTTAAAATAATTTTTAACTTGCGATTTAATAAAATAAAACTTTAACTGAATTGATAAGGTCTCAATAATATGTTAACTTATAATTATTTCAACTTCTTAAGAAAATGAACTATCATCTATATTACTATTATCGTATGTTTTTCAACTAGTGAGTACCTCTAGTTTGTACATATCAATTTACGATTATTTAAGTTAAAGATACAAAATACAAAATAAAACTCTAACTGAATTGATAAGGTCTCAATAATATGTTAACTTATAATTATTACAACTTCTTAAGAATGAACTATCATCTACATTACTATTATCGTATGTTTTTCAACGAGTGGGTACCTCTAGTTTGTACATATCAATTTACGATTATTATTATTATTTAAGTTAAAGATACAAAATACAAAATAAAACTCTAACTGAATTGATAAGATCTCAATAATATGTTAACTTATAAATATTTCAACTTCTTAAGAATGAACTATCATCTACATTACTATTATCGTATGTTTTTCAACGAGTGGGTACCTCTAGTTTGTTTCAAATACATTTTTATTTCAAACAAAAATTACAGCTAAATATTCAAATTAAGTGAATTGAATTTTTATTCAAATAATTATTTCACACCTTTTGAGTATTTTTCGTTTAGTTGCTCAAAATTTAAAGTCCATAAGAAATGAAAAGTATTTATAATGCGATGTTAATGATATTTTCAATTTTAAATGAATAAATATTCATTTCTAGGTATAAACAAAAAAAAACCTATAGCAATGAATCATTGCGCCAGGTGCAATGAAACAATTTCATTGCCCCAGGTGAAACTGGTGCAATGAAACATTGCGCTAGAAAAAAAAATTAACTTGCAATAATTAAAGTGGGTGGCGGTGGGTGGTTATTTAATGCCCGGGGCAATGTTTCATTAAAAAATTAAATAAAAACAGGAAAAATGTCAAATTTTGAAATAAAATTTCATACACAAACAAGTGGTCATACTCACTATTTTGGTGATGAATGTTACCCTACTTTCACTATTTTTTTTTTATTTTTTCCCCATTTTTAACTAATTTGTCAAATAAATTAAAAAATTAAATAAAAATAGGAAAAAGGGCAAATTTTGAATTAAAATTAAAAGTTAACATATTATTGAGGCCTTATCAATTCAATCGTTTGATTGAATTAAAGGTTTAGTGTTTGGAATCCGTGTTTTGTTTCTCTAATTCTCGTTAAAAATCATTTTTTAATTAATGTCATTATTAACTAATTATTTAATTAGTAAAAATAATTTTTAACACGTGACTTATTGAAACAAAACATGGATTCCGAACATGAAACCTTTAACTGAAATCAAACAACAGTCTAATTGAATTGATAAGGTCTCAATCATATTTTAACTTACACATTAGTTAATCAAATAGAGAATTATACGAATGATTGATAAATAATTTCAATTACTTTACTTTTAAATTATATAAACATATTTGTAGTTTAGTAATTAGTTGGAATTACTTAGATTAGTTTGAAATCATATCCAATAGAATTATTCATTATTTTAAAATTAAATTAAATTAAAATAATAATAAGCTAGGGGTATTGTTACATTGCACCTGGGGCAATGTACATTGCTCCAGGCGCAATGTAACATTGCTCCTGGTGGTTGGTCTTCCGGAGCCACCGTGATTGCGGAAGGGCTCCTATATATATATATATATATATATATATATATATATATATATATATATATATATATATATATATATATATATATATATATATATATTTCATTGTCTATAGACTATATATCTGATTGGGGATTTTCAGGATAAACCCCTTTGTTCATTTCAATTGGAAGTTTCTCTGTGCAGTTTCGTTGAATTTTTTTTTTTTGCTTTGGTTATAGATTTCTCTTGTTGGTATCACTTGAACTTGCCAACATTTGGTCTTCCTGTTAAAAACTCTTTATTAAAAACATTTGGTGATAATTTGATATAGGTGGCTTTCTAATAATAGAATTCTATTCTATTAATAGAATGGAGGGAATTTAATTTTTCAAATATGTTGAATTAGTCTTGGCGGGAAAATCAGTTATATTTTCTGATTTGTTGTCTACATAAACAGCTGTGAACTTGTATTGGAGATTATGAAATGAAATAACAGAAACTATCTTTTCTCATCTCTCATCTCTCAATTGTTCTTCATCTCTCTCATCTCTCTCCATTCTTATCTATGTATCTCTCTCGATCTCTCTTGTTAATACGCAGAAACTCATAAAGGTTGTTAGACCTTTATCATTGGTATCAGAGCAGTCGTTCCTTACATATACCTATACTACGCTTTCAACTACATATACATTCTTCTGTACGCTGGCTAAAACACGAAAATCGACAGCCATGGATGAACACGTCAAGGTTATGGAAAAGAAATTAGAAGCCTATAACCATAGGCAGGAAGTTCAGAACAAGAAGGTAGATGATGTTCTGGTTCGATTGATGCAATAAATTGATGAGATTAAGTCTCAATTGAAGGGCGCGAGCACATCTCACACGAACAACGATGATGTCAATCGGAATCGTACTAATCAGATCATTCCTGAAGCAGGTATAAATCAAGCCTTTAAGTTTTCACCTAAGCTTGATTTCCTAAATTTGATGGTGTAAACCCTAGAATCTGGATTAAGAAATGCAATAGGTACTTTGAGTTGTGTAAGATTGCGAATGATCAGAAGGTGAATTTAGCTTCGTTGTACATGATAGATAAGGCTGAAGTGTGGGTAACTAGTTATCTTGCTTTAAGGAGATCTGTTGATTGGGAGGATTTCATAATTGATTTGATGGCTAGATTTAGAGATGATGTTAGTAGCAAGATAGTTGAGCAGTTTAATAAGTTGCAACAGATTGGTCAATTGGAAGATTATATTGATGAATTTGAGGGTGTTAGATCGTTGATGTTGCAACATAATCATGTTTTACCAGATACTTATGTACTTGATATTTTTGTTGGGGGTTTGAAAGCTTCAGTTAAGCCTTTTGTCAAAGCCTTTAAACCAACTAGTATTGCAGAAGCTATAGAGTATGCCAGACTTAAGGAGGAGGAATCTATCAATGTTGGTCATAAAACCTATAAATCTACTGCTAATCCTCAAACATTTACTCAGCCTAAACCTTTACAGTCAGCTCCTATGTTGGCTAATAGCTTTCCACCTTTGTTACCTACACCCTTGAATAAATCTTATTCAACAGTAGTAAAAGGGGGTAATAACAATAAGAGTGCACAAAGGTAAAAATGATTGTGTTATTACTGTGATCAAACCTATGAAAGGGGGCACAAATGTAAGTTCAAAGAGCCACAGTTGTTCATAGTAGAAGTGCCTGGGAATAGTGTGGAGTGGGAGTTGGACTGTATAGATGTAGAGCAAGATGAGTGTTTATCTGAAGAGTTAAAGGATCCTTGTATTTCTGTAAATGCTTTGGCAGGGAATCAGAATTTTCAAACTATGATATTAAAAGGACTGGTAGGGAATAATGCAGTTCATATTCTGGTGGATTCTGGAAGTACACATAACTTCTTGGATCTAACATTTGCAAGAAAATTAGGTTGCAAGATAGTGGAGGTAACTGCTCAGGCTATTACAGTTGCTGATGGGAGTGACATTGTTTGTAAGCATGTCTGTAAGAACTTCAAGTGGACTATGAGTGGTCAGGAATTTAATACTGAAGTATTATTGATTCCTTTAGGCAGCTGTGACATGGTTTTAGGAATTCAGTGGCTATCTACAATTGGACCTGTGTATTGGGATTTTAAGAAATTGAAGATGAATTTTATTTTGAATGATGAACCAATCTCTTTGAAATGAATTCCACAAAAGAAGATTAAGGTCATTGAGGGACAGCCTTCTGCAAAGTTACTGGATTATGTTTGATACAGGTCAAGCAAGTTTCTTCTCAACTGTTGGATAGTAAGGAACTATTTGCTATGGATGCCAATGTATCAGTTTCAAAACCAGAAAAGGCAAAACTGCAACAGTTAAAACAACAATTTGCTGCTGTCTTTGAGGAACCAAAAGATTTACCTCCTAGTAGAGGAACATTTGACCACAAAATACCACTTGTAGCTGGAGAGGGACCAGTCAACATTAGGCCATACAGGTACCCTTTAAAGCAAAGAGATATAATAGAACAATTAGTTCAAGAAATGTCAGAAAGGGGTATCATACAAGACAACTCTTCTCCTTTTGCTTCACCTATGGTTTTAGTTGGGAAAAAAGATGGAACATGGAGGCTATGTATAGACTATAGAGAGTTGAATAGGAAAACAGTTAAGGATAAGTTTCCTATTCCAGTCATTGATGAGCTTATTGATGAATTAGCTGGTGCCAAGGTTTTTAGCAAGCTGGATTTAATGGTTGGTTATCATCAACTGAGGTTACATCCTGATGATATTTTTAAAATTGCTTTTAAGACACATACAGGGAATTATGAGTTTCTGGTTATGCCTTTTGGTTTAACTAATGCACCTGCTTCTTTTCAATCTTGGATGAATGCTGTGTTTAAACCATTGTTGAGGAAGTGTGTGTAAGTATTTTTTGATGATGTTTTGGTTTACAGCAAAAATGTGGAGTTGCATTGGTCTTATTTAGCAGAGGTTTTCCAATTAATGCAAGATAATAACATGCATATTAAACCAAGCAAGTGTGCTTTTGCTGTCGAAAGGATTGAGTACTTAGGCCATTTTATTTCTGCTAAGGGAGTAGAAACAGATCCAAATAAACTTTCTACAATTAGTTGTTGGCAAGTACCTATTACTGTTAAAGAGTTAAGGGGTTTTTTGGGATTGGCTGGTTACTATAGAAAGTTTGTTAGAGGGTTTGCTTTAATTAGTAGACCTTTGACAGATTTACTGAAAAAAGGAGCATTTGAGTGGACTAAAGATGCTCAGGAAGCCTTTGATAAGTTAAAACTTGCTTTGACTTCAGCACTTGTTTTAGCTGTTCCAGATTTTGAGCAACCTTCTGTTATAGAAATAGATGCTTCAAAAAAGGGAATTGGTGCTGTTTTGATGCAAAATGGACATCCATTAGCTTTTATCAGTAGAACACTTGGACCAAAATGGCAAAAGTTGTCTGTTTATGAAAAAGAACTTTTAGCTATTGTGTTTTCAGTTCAAAAATGGGAGCAGTACTTATCAGGAGGTCATTTTTTTTTTTGCTAAATTAATATATATTAGAAAAAGAAATATACGGAGGGGTTAACCCACGGTCTATGACATGCCATAGACGGAACTACCTATAAACAATCTGATGAAATAGATTGTGGATAGAGAGCAAAAGGGAGTTAAACAACAAGCAACAATTTAAACAACTAAATCAGGCCTATTACAAACTAATGTAGAGTACCAATTTGAGGTTGCAAGCCTAGATCTAGTATCAACAATAATCCCCTTGAGGAGCTGCTCCGGAGTGAAAACACCTTTGTTATGCTTACGGGCATTCCTTTCTCGCCATATGTAGTAGGTAAAAGTCTGTACCATCAACAAAATCACTCGTCGTTTTGATCCATCAAGTATGCCCAAGACGTGCTGTTGGAATTCCTTCCAAGTATGGCCACCTACACCCAAGTTAAACATCGACATGATTGAAAGGAATACATATCGACTGTAAGAGCAGTGCAAGTAGAGATGTGTATAAGTCTCACGGCCTCCCACACATAAGAAACAATGTTGTTCTAACTGGATTCCAAAGCGGGCTAAACGAGCCAGAGTGTTGAGACGTCCATGACTCAACAACCATTGATGGTGCGCATACCTCGTGACTTTGAGCTGGTGCCAGACTGCATGAAACCACTGTACTTGATTTCCACGATGTCTTATGCTCTCCCAAACATGCCTAGTTTTGACCTTACGAATATCAAGACCATCCCATAATATACGATCACGAGTATTTAAATTAATCTCTGGGTAGTTGAAAGTGAGCAGCCACTGAGATAGGTTTGATTCCAGGTGGTGGTGTCTCTGATTTGGAATAGGTAATCGCCACGAACCCCAGTTAATAATGTCACGTACCTTTGCATTGGTAGTCAGACCACACTGAGATATGATGGAGGTGGTCGTATGAGTTGCAAGGCATGAGCTGTTCCACCACGGTTCGAACCAGAGCGAAATGGTAGAACCATCACCAATGCAGTATGAAATAAAGCGAAGAGCAAGATCGCGAAGACGCAGAACCTTTTTCCATATCCAGGAGCAGTCTGTAGGGACTTTGATAATCCAGAAATACTTGCATTTTAGAATTGTTTTGTTGACCCAAGTAGCCCATAGAGTAGGTGCCTGGTTAATGACTTTGAGAAGATGGCACATGATCTGAGCAATATTCCATTCTGAATGGTCTTTGACACCTAGGCCCCCTTCTTCCCTGGGTAAACATATAGTTTCCCAGCTAATTTTTGCACCTCCTTTGTCAATTATGTTCCCCCTCCAAATAAATTTCGTAAGCATGGATCTAATGGTGACATGGATGGCATTTGGGAGAAGGAAGTGATTAGACCAGAAAGCTTGTATGGCGAATAAGACAGATTTGACTAACTACACCCGCCCTGCCAAAGAAAGAAGCAAAGACGTCCACACTGTAATCCTATTAGTAAGTTTGTGTATGAGAGGCATACAGTCATTTATACAAAGCTGAGATGAAATGAGAGGCACCCCAAGGAAACGAACTGGCAGACTACCCCGTGGGATCCCATATGTGCCATCAAACCACTCAACGAGATTATATGGACAGTGATAGAAAAAACTGGTGCTCTTGTGGACACTAGGAGTGAGACCACTCAATTTAGAGAAAGCAAGCACAGAGTCCATAATATGTGTAATCGAGGCCTGATCACCATGACTGAAAAATAGAACGTCATCAGCAAAGAAAAGATGTGTGATTTCTAATTCTTTACAGCGCCAGTGATGTTTGAAATCCATAGGCTTTAGCTTTAGCATTTGAGAGAGGATATTCATACAGATAACAAATAAATATTGTGACATGGGGTCACCCTGCCTAATACCTTTAGTGCCATCAAAATATCCATGAACTGTACCATTAAGTTTGACAGAATACTTAACTTCATAGATGCACAACTGAATCCAACTAATGAACCGTGATGGAAAGTTCGTTTTATGAAGCACAGCAAGAATAAAGTCCCATCGAATAGAGTCGAAGGCCTTGTGAAGATCAAGTTTGAGAGCACACCTCGGAGCCCCTGCCTCTCTATCATAGCCCCTAAACAGTTCTTGGGCTAGCAAGATGTTATCATATATATGCCTACCCGGAACAAAAGCCGACTGAGCAATATCAATGACGTTAGGTAACACAGTTTTAAGTCTAGAAGCTATAATTTTTGATATGCATTTATAGGCAATCGTGTAGAAAGAAATAGGTCTGAAATCACGCATATGAGCAGGTGTGGGAACCTTAGGAATTAGGGCAATATTGGTGGAGTTGATACCTTTATGCATATTGAGATTGTTGAATAAAGAAAGGACCGCTTCACAGAAACAATCACCAACAATGCTCCAGGTGGCCAAGAAAAATTCAACATTAAACCCATCTGGACCAGGGGCTTTATTCCTTTTCATTTTCTTCAAAGTGGCATATATGAGCTCTTGAGAGACAGGGGCTTCCAAGACAGAACCCTGTGCTTCAGTAATTGTGGGACAGCTAATATCATCAAGGATAGAGAGATCAGTGTTTGATGCAGTAATATGGGCACCAAGAAAATCGTTGTAATACTCAACAGCAACATGTGCACATTGTCTTTGACCATGCACCATTGTACTATAATGATCAAATAAAGCCAAAACTTTATTATGATTCCAGTTCATTTTGCATTGGTTATAGAAGAAGCTATTGTTGCCATCCCCTTTTGCCTACCATTTCACTCTGGATTTTTGGGACAAGAGAGATTCCTCCTCGATGAGGGCCTTGTTTAACTGAACAATAAGATCTGCCTCAGTAGTATGCATGTCATTCGCCTGTGAGATTCGAAGTTTATCTTGGATATCTGCTAAAGCAACACGGGCTAGGTGAACATTGGAATGAAGGTTACCATGCTGTTTGTTTAGGACAACCAACGCTTGTTTAACAGCCTTGAGTTTTCTGCAAAGAATGGCCATGGGATCTCTAAATAATACAGTCGAGTGCCACACATTTGAAACAGTTGATTGAAAATCAGGGAGGTCAAGCATGTAGTTGTAAAATTGAAAGGGCATACCAAAACGATCTAACTGCATAGGCAATGACAGGAGTAGAGGATTGTGATCCATAATGCCTCTGTTCTTCACCATGACATAAGCTTCAGTGTGTGTAGTTAACCATGCCATGTTAGCAACCACTCTGTCCAGACGTTTGTATATAGGATTGTGAAATTGTTTATTTGTCCACGTGAAAAGATCACCCATTGTATGAATGGGGCCAAGGCCAGCAGTGCTTAAGTAATCTTTGAAAGCTTGCATTTCAGTAGTCCATTGCTCCCTACCACCTGAGACTCTAACGGCGAACTAAGTTTATCATTTGAACTTCCATGGAAAGCAGTACAAGAGGTTGCATGAAGGGGACATGTTGCATTTTGTTCCGATCCATCATTCAGTATAAGCTGTGTTCGTTCTTGGATTCTTTGTAGAGTACGCGGAGATAGGGGTCGACCCATAACATCACTTGTTTTTAGAGACTCAATATCCTCTTCGAAGCGAGCCAAATTCAGCAGAGGCCCAGCTGGGGCAGCATAGTTGTGGCCGATAAGATTGGAGAATTCATCAGAATTCATGGAGCCGGAGTGCTCTGAGTTGCGAGACCCCATAAGGAGATAGATCTGAGGGAAAAGAGGTACGGATTTAAAGATTAGAGTGGCGACTTTAAGAAAAGAAGGAGCATGCAGAGAGTGGAAGCAAAAAAGAGGGCGAGAATGGAGGTCAACGGTTGTGTTTGCAGTGGTTTCCGGTGGGTGGTAGAAATGCTCTCATTGTGAGTGGTTTTATGCTACCAAAATTTATCAGGAGGTCATTTTATCATTAAGACTGACCAAAAGAGTCTTAAATGGTTGCTGCAGCAAAAGGTATATACTCCATTTCAGCAATTTTGGTTATCTAAACTGCTTGGTTTTGATTATGAAATACAATATAAAAGTGGCAAGAAGAATATTGTAGCTGATGCTTTGTCTAGGGCTCAGGGTTCTGAGGTTTTGTGTTTAGCTATTTCAGTAGTATCCTCTAATCTACATGAATTTATTAAAAATAGCTATCTCAATGACATTTTTTCTCAAGAGATAATACAACAACTTCAGCAGAATCAGCTTACTGGCCTTTATTCTTATAAAGATGGGTTGTTAAATAAAGGGAATAAGATAGTGGTGGGTAATGATGTAGAACTGAGGAGAAAGATTATTTTGTGGCATCATGCAACACCAGAAGGGGATCATTCTTGTAGAGATTTGACTATCAAACGAGTGAGACAGTTATTTGTGTGGAAAGGGTTGAATAGGGATATCAGACAAGTTGTAAGAAGCTGTCAAGTTCGTCAAAGTAATAAGAATGATTTGTCTGCTTATCCTGGGTTGTTGCAACCTTTACCAATTCCTAATGAGGTTTGGACATATAAATCTATGGATTTTATAACAGGATTACCAAAATCAAAAAGGGAAATCTGTTATTTTTGTGGTGATCGACAGATTGAGCAAATATGCTCATTTCATACCTCTGGCTCACCCTTTTACTGCTGTGGATGTAGCTCAATCATACTTGGACAATGTGTTCAAGTAACATGGGTGGCCAAAGTCAATAGTTAGTGATAGAGACAGTGTGTTTTTGAGCTCTTTTTGGTAAGGCTTGTTTTCTATTCATGGCACTGATTTTTTACTATCTTCTTCTTACCATCCTGCAACTGATGGACAAACAGAAGTAGTAAATGGGTGTTTGGAGGGATACTTAAGGTGTATGTGTAGTCATAATGAGAAAGAGTGGTGTTCTTGGTTGCCTTTATCTGAATGGTGGTATAACACTCATTTTCATACTTTTGCTCAAATTACTCCCTATGAAATTGTCTATGGACAAACACCTCCATTACATCTTCCTTATTTAGCTGGTGAAGTGGCTAATGCTGAAGTTGACAGAAGTTTGCAGAGAAGAGAACAAGTTTTAAGTGAGCTTAAGTTTCATTTTCAAAAACCCCAACATAGAATGAAGGTGCAAGCTGATAAACATAGGTCTGAGAGGAGTTTTCAGCTCAATGATTGGGTATGGTTAAAGTTACAACCTTATAAACAGCAATCATTGCAATTCATGGGTAATCATAAACTTTCTGCCAAGTATTATGGGCCATTTCAGATTATAGCTGTTGTGGGAAAAGTGGCTTATAAGCTGAGATTGCCAAGCTCTACTTCAATTCATGATGTCTTTCATGTTTCTCAATTAAAGGCTTTTCATGGTACTGTTCCTTTAACAGTCACTTTGCCAACTTCAATGCAATCTGCTACTGTGGCAAAGAGTCCTCAAGCTATTCTTGCTAGGAGAGTGCAGAAGGTTCATAATAAAGTTCAAGTCCAGTTTCTGATTCAATAGAAGGATTTACCAGATTTTGAGGCAACTTGGGAAGTAGCTGAATCATTTTCTGAGGCATTTCCAGATTTTATGATTTAGTTTCAGAGTTTATGCTTTACTTTTCCTTTTAAGCCTTGTGGTCAAGTCTTTTTAGGATAGGGGAGTTATGATATAGGTGGCTTTCTAATAATAGAATTTATTCTATTAATAGAATGGAGGGAATTTAATTTTCAAATATGTTGAATTAGTCTTGGCGGGAAAATCAGTTACATTTTCTGATTTGTTGTCTACATAAACAGTTGTGAACTTGTATTGGAGATTATGAAATGAAATAACAGAAACTATCTTTTCTCATCTCTCATACATCAATTGTTCTTCATCTCTCTCCATTCTTATCTCTGTATCTCTCTCGATCCCTCTTGTTAATACGCAGAAACTCATAAAGGTTGTTAGACCTTTATCATTATTAGGGGTCGGCTCCTCCCTGAGGACGGTATGATCATGGTTCCTATTATTAGGTGTTGGGTATGATCCAATTAGGTTTAAATACTTCCCGTTCTTTAATTTTACTTTCCTCTTATTTTTTGTGTGCTATTACAGTGATTAGTTATGGTACTTCCATCCTATAGTTTTTTGGTTCAGGTATTGCAATTGTATTGTGGTGACAGCAATTGCGGCTGCTACAAGCATCAAAGTGGATTTTTAATGTACTGGAGAGTCATGCAGGTGTTTGTCTTCATGCCGGATAGGCGAGTATATCAGGAGGTATTACTTGTCTGGCCTTGGGCCATACTCTTTATTAAACATCCATTTCGATCTTATAAACTCTAAGTCATGGCACTACATGTTTGATATCCTTGTGTATTTACATATTTAAGATAAAACTGACTGGATTTTCTCAACACATCACTACTACATGTTGTATTTCTATCATGTATATTTCACCAATGTGGCATGATGGTATCCATGTTAGGCGCTGCCTTATTTCTGCTTGTAACATATCCTGTTTATTTTGCTTTTAAGAGCCTTACAGAGTGATCTATAATCTTGTAGAAAACTTTGATTCTTACATTTCTTGTTTATAGTACTGCTTAGATTATCCCCATACAACTGTGTTCTGGCGTGAATAGTTGAAGCAGAACTGGCTGCTGCGGAGTTGGCATTAGCCATTAGGTGTGGACAAGCATGTACTCTGGTTCAGCTAACACTTGACACTGTTGGTACTTGGTACCATTGGTGAGTTTTTCTTTTCATCTTAATATGCAAATATGATACATCCAGAACATGAAATCCAAGACAAACCAGATGCAAAAACGAATATTTCATAGCTTTAGGTATTTTGTAAAGCAATCAAGAATCTACAATATCAGTAATTGCTTTAAACCTCCAGGAACACTGGCTTTTGATTAGTCAGATGACAATTTATCTATTTGTCCGCATTTAGTTAAGTAGTCACTTTCCAACTTGCCCCTACCATAAATTTCTTAATTTGTAATGGTGTATGTTTCTCAAGGCATTATGGACCTGCATCCCCTAGCCATCAACAGCATTCCGACACCTAGAAGGTGCGTCTCATATATGATATATCTGCAAGAGGATTTGAACTCCACTTATTGGATATGTAGCCAACGACCTATTTCTATAACTTTGTCCTACGTTTGCCTTTTTCTTTTTAGAGCTTGTGATGACTGATGATATACTTCTTGAGTTATTTTTGGCCTGTGTCTTTTGGAAGCTAATTAAACCATGTCCAGTATATTTATATTAAAAAAATTGTTTCCTCACATTTTGTGCATTGCAGATACACGGGATTTTGATAAAAACACTAGAAATATCATAATCGAGAAAATCCGTCAATCGGTTAAACAAGCGTGGTGTCTTCTTTGGAATTTCATATTGTAAATCAAGATCCGCGTGCCCTTTCCGACGATTCGATAATAAAGGCAATGGAACTAGCAGCATCATAGCTAAACCTAATATGCAAAAGGATGATCAGCAGAGCGTATCATGATTCATTGTTTTTGGCTAGGTAACTCATAAGTGAGGAGGAAACTTTTTAATTAGATTCCTTAGACCTTCATACATCATAGAAACTGCCTAATATTGTGTATGGATTCAGTAACTACGCTCTTAGACCAGAACGATCATTGGTGGAGAGGAGATAGTTATACTTAAATTGTCATTTGTCACTTAAAACTATTTTTTAAACTTAAATTAATCCTCTGTATCCCAAATATGTTTTCATTGTTTATACCATTTTATACTATATAGCATCCTCCACAAGTGTACATGGAAACAAGACTAGCTGTAATAGTTGTTATAGCCAAAATTCGGTTCGGGTATTTTCAAGATGGATTCGGGTCAAATACAGGTTAAATTTGGGGAATTCTAGGATTAATTAGGGTTTTGGCAGAAAGGGGAAAAGTCAGGCCGCACCCTCTCTTTCTCAATAAAGAAGGCGCGCCCTAAATATAAAATATGGAGACAAATTGATTCAAGGTGATTTTTCGAGAAGACATTGAAGAAATCTTTCTTAGGATTCTACTCAAGAGTGTATTCCATTCAAGCTGGAATTCTAGAAGTTGAAGAATTCCCTCCTGTCGTATCTCAGGAGGGGGATGTCCGTCGCAGAAGGCCTCCAGGGGTTTGCCTGGATATAAGGACCCTTCTTAGACACTAAGGGCGCGCCCTAAGGTGGAAAAATGGGGACTTTTTTTGTGTGTGCTTTGGGAGCTCTGTTCCTGTAGCCAATGGGCGCGCCCTCATTGGGTAACTTTGGAGTAATCCTGCACTTTGCACCCAAAAGCTCTGGATCACCTGTCCTGCTATCTGGTGGGTGCTTCTCATTCGGGGGACAGGGATGCGTTCTGCATTTGGGGTAAACCACGGCTATACCTGCATCCTTGAAATCAAGAAATAGCTGGTAGCGGATAGGACTAGTCCTCGACGGGGGAAGTTTCCTTATCCGTGAAGTCTTGAGATCTTGGATGAGCCTTGGGCCTTTGTGGTTAGGCCTCATAGTAGAACATTCCGGAAGCTGGTCCGTTATCCAAGCCCATTTGGGTTTCTTGCTCTCCAAGAACTACGTATGGCTTGATCCCCTATAAATACAGGGGTACGTAGGCCGATTGAGGGGTTGGAAGTCGAGAGCTCTGAATAGCCGCCACTAACCCTATCAATCTCAGCCACCAATTACACACAGCAGCCACATGCCACCACTCTTTTCGGCAAAGAACCACCGCTGTAGATTTTGTTTCCGGCGTCGTACCTCGAATTTTGTTGTTACCAAATTCCTCCGTCAACAAATTGGCGCTAGAAGGAGGGGAGCCAATCAAGATCTTCATCTTAGGAGGAAAAGATGTCTCACAATCAACGCAGAGGTTCTCGCGAAGAAGAAGATTACGATTCTGGAGATAGTTTGGGGGGTAACCAAACCCGCCATGAGGCTTATATTCCGGAAGAAGTTCCTCAGGGGACTCCAATCACCGTGGGTGGTCAGCCGCCTGTTCTTATCAGTAACGCGGCATTAATGGAACAACTGTACCACATGGGTGATGCCCTAAACGATTTCGAGGCAAGATTGTGTTATGTGGAGGAAAATCAGGGATCAAGGAGAAAATCTCAGAATATCCCACGAAACCATCATCGAACCGGGAAAGCCCTTCAAGTTGAGGAAAGCTCTCGTAGAGACGGCGAAGTGCAGGAGAAGAGATTTCAGCTAATTACTCCTCGAAGGTTAGAATACTCTGATCCTATTATTGAACATCCTAGTGAAGATAATTCTGAGCACATGTTGTCGAATCCTGAAGCTAGGGCGCGCCCTCACCCTCACCGGTCAGGGCGCACCCCTAGTGAGATTCAGCAGGATGAAGAACAGATTGCTAAGGAGAAGAGAGATTTTGCAAGTTTGAAAGAACGCCTTGGAATAAGGCTTAATGACGATGACCTTAGGATATATCTCCTCGAACTTCAGAAGAAAGACAAAAATTTGGAATCGCGGCCCCGTGATTCACAGCGCGCGCCCCCTGTCGATGACAGGTCGAGGCCCCTTGGACATGAGCGAGCCCTTCCTCATAATGGAAATCCACAACGCGCGCCCCCTGTTAATGACAGGACGCGGCCCCTTGGACTTGAACAAGCTCCTTATAGAGGCAATGCTGGAAGGCGAAATAACCGTACTGACGGTGATAGAAGAATGGAGATATACAGAGGAGACATGCGACCTCGTAATAGAGAGGGCGTGCCCTCAGGTTATAGACCCCCTCGCATTCACCAAGTTCCTTCGAGCACTTCAAGTGAGTCCAGGTCAAGGACGCGCCCTAACTCAGGGGGACAATATCAAAGAGGATCGCGAGAAAATCCAGAACCTCGAGGGAATCAACGGTCTCAGGGAAATCCAGAGAATGAGGGAAATCCTCAAGGTCAGCAAACTCAAACTCAAGGGGATGTCGAGGTTCTGCCTCAAACAGGAACTCAAGGAGGTGTTCTGACAGTGGCTCCACCTCCACCCCCAGGGGGTACTCAAACTGTGGCACAACCAAATATTCAAAATGTTCCCGGGGTTGGGACTTTCAATGTGGATGACTTGAAGAAGCTCCTTGCTCACTTGGATGGAGGAAGAATATCTGCTACTGCACAAACATCCTCTCCATTCTCAACCGAAGTAAGAGAGGCGCAGCTTCCTACTGGGTATAGATCTATGACAAATGATTTGCGCTTTCATGGAAATGCAGACCCTGTTGAATTCCTCGGACGCTTTGATATCGAGATGGATGTCTATCAAGTGACAGAGCTGGCTAGGTGTCGATTGTTGGTAGCAACTTTCAGGGAGAGTGCTCAGCAATGGTTTCAGAAACTTGGCCCGGGAGTTATTACATCTTGGCAGGTGATGAGGAATTTGTTTTTGACTAAATTCCAGGCGGCAGTGAAATATGCCCCTCCCGTCACAACTTTGGCCAATATCAAGTAGAGGGAAGGAGAAAGTCCGCAATCCTACTTCAAGAGATTTAACTCGGAATCAACTCTGGTGAGAGGAGCAACTGATGAAACGCTCAAGAGTTTTCTAATAGCTGGATTATCAGTGGGAACCGATTTCTGGAAACATCTTCAAGGACGAGATCCACCGACATTGGCTGATGTGTTTGCACAAGCTGAATCTTTCAAGATTGTGGAACAGTCTTTGGCAGATAATCGAAAGACCGATAATCAAAACAGTTCTAAGGTAAAGATCGGAAAGAGGAAGGATAGGTCTCCTAGTCCAACTCGCCGGATAGCAACATGTGCCAATCGGGTGAACTTAACTGAATCTGGCAGAAATTGGGGTCCCCCAGATACTTACACCTATGATCAAAGGTCGGGTAGTTATACACCTCTTGCGGCCTCCATTGAACATATTTTTGAAGTGAACAAAAATAAAGGATTCTTCAGAAAGCCAGAGCCTCTCTCTTCTTGGCAAAGTAAAGACAAGAGAAAGTACTCTGAATTCCATGAGTCTTCTGGGCACAATACTCATGAGTGCCGTCAATTGAAGGATGAGATTGAGGATCTAATCAAGGAAGGATATCTAACAGAATGGATTGTCAGAGAGGTGAAAAAACATAGGGAGAATCCTGATAAGAGAGATGAAGGGCGCGCCCTCCATGTTGATGGTAAGCCTGAAGAGAAGAAGTTTGTGAAGGAAGGAAGTATTCACACTATCTTTGGTGGACACCACACGGGAGGTGACAGCAATCATGCTATGGAGAGGTATACTAGGGAAGCAAGATACCGACCTCTTACAAATGTGAATAGTTTGGAGTTGAGGCCGCCTAAATTGTTCAAAGGAGAATTTGCTGATATCACTTTCACTGAAGAAGAAGCAAGATGGGTACATCATCCTCATAATGATGCTTTGGTGGTGGCAATTCAGATTGGGTCCAAGAATGTGCATCGAGTTTTTGTTGATAATGGAAGTTCAGTGAATATTCTGTATTACAGCACTTACCAAAAGCTGGGACTTCTAGATAAGGATATGATTCAAGATAACGGATGGATATATGGTTTTTCGGGCGAATCTGTAAAGGTCATGGGAGCTATCAGGTTACCAGTAACTCTCGGGGAAGGAACTCTTTCTGTGACTCAAATGATGGATTTCATGATTTTGAATGTGGAATCGTCACACAACGCTTTGGTAGGACGTCCTTTGTTAAAAGAAATGAAGGTTGTGACCTCCATATATCATCTTGCAATGAAGTTTCCTACACCAAAACGGTGTGGGAATAATCCGAGGATCCCAGCATGATTCGAGAGATTGTTATCACAAGGCAATCAAGGGATTCAGGAAACTGCAGAATGGAGGGCGCGCCCTCAATGAAAGTAGTTCAGGGGTTATGAGTATTGTCCCGGGAGAAGTAAAAGTACACTATCTTGTCCAAGAACCAGTAGAAGACACGCCCCCATTTAGGGCGCGCCCTGAGGAGGGTATTCCAGTGCTTGATGATCTTCAGGATGGGATTCTGGAGGAAATTGAGGAAGAATCAGAGGAGGTGATTTTGGTTAATATCAGAGGTGAACAGGTTGAAGGGAGGCGGATGTTACTTGAAGGCTTGGTGCATACCCTTGTTGAGGAAGACTTCCCTCTTAAAAAGGACGCACCCTCCAAGGATGCAGCACCAATTGAGGATCCGCGAAATTTTGATTTTGATCTAGATCCGAGAACGCCACAACCTGTGGAAAGACTGGTCCTGCAGAGGATACTATCCCAATCATGGTGGATGAGAAAGATGCAGGTAAAATTTTGAGAATTGGATCTCAACTGAATTCCAAGCTGAGAGGAATGCTCACCAATTTTCTCTTGAATAACTTGGATGTATTTGCTTGGAGTCATGTTGATATGGTGGGAATCGATCCAGAGGTTATGTGTCATCATCTGAACATATATCCCACCAAGAAGGGAATTCGCCAGAAACGTCGACCTGTGAGTGGAGAAAGAGCTATAGCATTAAAAGAAGAAGTTGATAGACTTCTAGATGTTGGTTTGATCAAGGAATCATATTATCCAAATTGGTTGGCTAATCCAGTTCTTGTCAAGAATCCTAATGGAAAGTGGAGAACTTGTGTGGATTTCACGGATCTGAACAAGGCTTGTCCTAAAGATAGTTTTCCTCTCCCTCGAATTGATCAGTTGGTAGATGCTACAGCTGGCCATGCTCTTTTGAGTTTCATGGATGCTTACTCGGGCTACAATCAGATTCCTATGTATGAGCCAGATCAGGAGCATACTTCTTTCATCACAGATAGAGGGTTGTACTGTTACATTGGAATGCCATTCGGTTTGATTAACGCCGGAGCCACCTATCAAAGGTTGGTAAACAAGATGTTCAAAGACCTGATTGGGAAAACTATGGAAGTGTATGTGGATGATATGCTTGTTAAATATTTGAGGGCAGAAGACCATGTGAAGCATTTAGAGCAGATGTTCGAAGTATTAAGAAAGTTCAGAATGAAGTTGAATCCTCAAAAATGTGTGTTTGGAGTGGAATCCGGAAAGTTTTTGGGATTCATTGTCAACCATCACGGGATCGAGGCGAATCCAGCCAAGATTAAAGCCTTACTTGACATGAAATCTCCATCTAGTGTGAAGCAAGTTCAGAGTTTGGCTGGAAGAATTGCCGCACTAAATCGCTTTGTGTCAAAATCTTCAGATAGATGCAGAGAATTCTTCAAGGCAATAAAAGGAGGATCCAAAGATTTTGTGTGGACTCCTGAGTGTGAAGAAGCTTTTCAGAAAATCAAGGAGCAGTTGGGGAATCCTCCGCTCTTAGCCAAGCCCATGGAAGGAGAAACTTTGATATTATATTTGGCAGTTTCGGAATACTCCATTAGTGCAGTATTGGTAAGAGAAGAGATTGATCATCAGTCCCCGGTTTACTATGTGAGCAAATGTTTGAATAATGCAGAGACCCGGTATACCAGTATTGAAAAATTGGTTTACGCTTTAATCTTGGCAGCAAGAAAACTTCGTCCTTACTTTCAAGCTCATAAGATCGAAGTTCGTACTGCTTATCCATTAAGGAGTATTCTTCACAAACCGGAAGCTTCAGGAAGAATGTTGAAATGGGCCATCGAATTAGGGCAGTTTGATTTGGAATATACACCAAGAACAGCAATTAAAGGTCAGGCTTTAGCGTATTTCATCCTGGAGTTTGATTCAGAAACCGAGGAAAAGTTGATTGTATCAGTGGAACCTAAAATTCCTCCTAAGAGGGCGCGCCCTCTTGAGGAAGTTCCCCAACCTTGGTGGAAGTTGCACGTAGATGGAGCTGTGAACAATGGGGGAGCTGGTGCAGGAGTAATTTTGGTGACACCGGAAGGAAATCAATTCATGAGTGCAATTCACTTCAAATTTGAGGCAACCAATAATGATGCGGAGTATGAAGCTTTGATTAACGGATTGAAGATGGCTTTGGAAATGAAGGTAGCAAATTTGATCGTGTCGAGTGATTCGGAATTAGTAGTCAGGCAGATCAAAGGGGGTTTTCAGTGTAGAGGTCCAAGAACAGAGCTTTACATGAAGTTTGCACAACGATTAATTCAGAAGTTTCGAGAAGTAAGGTTGGACTGTATTCCTCGGGATGAAAATTGAAGTGCGGATGTTTTAGCTAAGTTAGGATCTCAGAAAGATGCTATGCTGTTGGGAACGGTTCCTCTACAAGTTCAAGAAGTGCCCAGTATTCCAGAAGTAGAAATTATGGAAGTGGAAATGGTATCGCAAGTTACTTGGATGACTCCAATTTTAGAGTATCTCCGTAAGGGGATTCTTCCGATCAATAAGATTGAAGCAAGGCGTCTTCGATATCATGCTGCCAGGTTTATAGAGTATGATGAAATTCTATATAAGAGAGGTTTCAATCAACCGCTTCTGAAGTGCATAGATAGAGATGAATGTAATTATATCCTAAGGGAGGTGCATGAAGGAATTTGTGGAAATCACTCGGGGGGTGGTTCGTTGGCAATGAAGGTGTTAAGGCAAGGTTATTATTGGCCTACTATGAAGAAGGATGCCTATGGGTTTGTCAAGGCATGTGATAAATGTCAGAGATTTGCCAATTTTTCAACGGTTCCGGTAACTACTTTGACTTCTATGATGAGTCCATGGCCATTTGCTATGTGCGGAATCGATCTTATTGGAGAACTCCCCAAGTCTAAGGGAGGAGTCAAGTATGCTATTGTTGCTGTAGATTACTTCACCAAATGGGCAGAAGCAATGCCCTTGGCCACAATCACAGCAAAGAAAATTAGGGATTTTGTGTTTAACTCCATTGTCTGCAGATTCGGGATTCCCTACAAGCTTATTTCAGATAATGGAAAACAATTTGACAGTAAGGAATTGCGAAAGCTATGCGAAGACTTGGGAATCAAGAAGGAATTCGCAGCTGTGTATCATCCTCAGAGCAATGGGCAGACTGAAGCTATCAACAAGATAATCAAGCATACTTTGAAAACCAAGTTAGAAGAAAGCAAAGGAAATTGGCCCGATGAGCTTCCTATGGTCTTTTGGTCCCAACTGGGAAGGACCTTACAAGATCAAGTCTATAATCTGGGAAGGAACTTATCATCTAGAAGACTTGGATGGCAACACAATCCCAAGAGCATGGAATGCGGAGCATTTGAAGAAATATTATCAGTAGGGTGCGGCTTTGGCCCCCTATCGTATGAAGGCATATGTTCAAGTTATAGACTAGCATAAATAAATATTCTCCTAGTCTAGGGGGTAGTATACATACGCCTTCTTTAGTTCTAGTCGAGACTTGCCGTTTTTATTTCAATTTTTTCAAAGTTTATTCTCCTTAGCTCGGGGGGTAGTACATGTATACCTTCCCTTGTTCTGTCGAGATTTGAGTTTATTTGAAGATTAACAAAGTATAGCAAGATTTTTTGGCCCCTTATTGCATGAAGATTTTTGATTGAAGTACAAGAGGTCGTGTCCATGTCTTAGGGCGCGCCCTGTGAAATTCTGTGTAGTTTCAAGCAAAAAATTGACAAGTTAAAGGAATTCTGTGTAGTTTCAACTTTTTGAAGGTGTTTCTCACATTTTTCTTAAACGAAATTTTGAAAACAAAAGGTCGCGCTCCTGTAAAGGGCGCGCCCTTATTGGAAGTAATTATCAAATTAAAAGCATTAAACATAATGAAGTTCAAGAGACATCAAAGTTATGTATTACAACTTGCAGGGTTTTACAAAGGACCCGCACCTTGGAAAGTTAATGAATTTCAAAGCAAAAGGGTGAAGTGAATAAATCTTAAGGAGCATCCTTGCTTGGGGAAGCATCCTTGATTGGAGAAGGTTGAACACTAGAAGCAATTTCAGGTACCTTGTCTGGGTTTGGGATGGCAGTTTCATTTTGTTCATTATTTTGCACGATTTCAAGGGGTACTTCCTCTGTAGAGGGCGCGCCCTCAAGAGGTGGTTCCAGCCCCAGTTCGACTCTTTTTGCTTTGATGGCATCAGCATTATCGATTTTGAACTTTGCTATATCTTCAGCACAGCCAGGTCCGAACTTGTTCCAGTCATAATCAGGATCATTAGATATGAAGCCAAGAAGATAGAAATCGAAACCTGCTTGAAAGTTGCGATCTTCAACATCTTGTTTTTCCTCCTTCCAACAGTCAAGTTTTTCGATTTCAAGAGCATCACGTTGTACTTTTAGCTCTTCAAATTCCTTTTCCAATTTGTCATTCTTGGCACAAAGGAACTGGCGGTGATCAAATGATTCTTTAAGCTCATCCCTCATAGCAGCAAGGTCAGCATCCTTAGCATCGCAGATTTTCTTCCATTTGTTATCACTCTCTACCACCATCTTTTCAAGCTTCCTGTTGTCAGATTCCAGTTTGTTGAGATGAAGTTTTTCTTTATGAAGTCTTTGGGCGCGCCCTAAAGATTGAATCAAAAGTTGTGATGAGGCTTGAATCATAGAGTGAATCTCGTCCTCAACTTTCAAATTCTGCCAAGTTTGGACTTTGTCACTTCCGACATAGGAGGCTGCTGTTGGACCAATGAGTGTTTCAACATATGAGGACGCGTCCTCAACCCTTTGCCTTTTGTTAGGATCATTGATCAAGTTTTGAGAAATTTCAACACTCCTCTTTGAAGCCTCTGCAGGAACAGATGAAACTTTCTTATCTTTAGGATCTCTCTTTTGCACGGGGTGTGCTCTTGAATCAGAAGGGATTGCAATATCATCCTTTTTCTTGCTGGCTCCAAACCCACGAGGAATTTTTGGTGCCATGTCTGAATAGGAAAATACAGAAGTGATTAATATAAGTCATTAAATACATATGACACATAAGCATAGGGCATGTATAGTATGAATGTGATAAGAAAAGATCAAGTAATAACAAGAGAACGCGTCCCCAGAATACCAGGATCAAAGGACGCGCCTTCTTCGACTATATCATCATTTTCAACATCCTCAAGGTCTTCATCTTCGTCATTTAAAGGATTATTTATGGGTAATCCATTCCTAAAGTGTTGGAAAAGAACTATAGTTCCAACTTCTTTGGAAAGGATTCCCACTCTCTTGAGGTTTTCCTCAGTTACAAGGGTCTTCAAATCAAAGCTGCCGGGAGGGAGTTCTAGAATAGATTGTGCACGAAGTAAAGGCTCACCAAATAAATCATTTTGAATTCTTTTGACTAAGAACAAAGAATGGAAGAAGGAAGATTAGCAGTTGAATAAAAGTAATTAAAGGAAATAAACTTAAGAGGGCGCGTCCTTACAAGGTTTTGGGTTGAAAACAACTCTGATCCTTTCAACGTCCCATAGGTAAAAGAATGGCTCCTTCCATTTCTTTACGTGAGAAACCTTGCCTTCAGAAAAACCTTTCTTATTGTGTTTTTTATTCACCACAAAGTAGAAGTAACCTTTGTTACTCTTCCTGATTCCAAAAAAGTAACTGAATTCGGGCATACTTGGAGCATTATATCCTTTATCGCAGTAAAGAATATACAGGGCAGCAGCTAACTTAAAGCTATTGGGAGATAGTTGTGCAGGTGCTATGTTGTACCATTCAATGATTTCTTTGTAATAAGGGTGCAAAGGCGCGCCCAATCCTAAGGCAATCAAATTGGGAGTTAATACCATTCTTGGAATTCTGAAGTCACCCCCATAATTAAAGATATGTGGTCTCATCATGTCAGGAGGGATTCCCCATATCTCATTCATGTTGTAGTACCTCATGCACCATTCGACTTCTGCAGCAGTGGCAGTACTGGACAGGCCAACACAAGAAAATTTTCCTGCCAATTTTCGTTTTCTATTTCTTTCTACCTCGGTGAAATCCTCAGAAAAATCGCTCAGTTCAAATCTAAGGAATCTCCATCAATTGGAGAATGAATGTATGGATTTGGGGAAGGAGGTGGAGAGAGAGGATTCTGAGGAGAAATAGCATCAGGCGAGGGCGCGCCCTGAGAATTGACATGGTCACTGTCTTCGTCTGAAACAACTTTTTTCCCGATATTTTGGGAAGGCCCAATGTCAGTAAGGTCATCATCTAACCAATCCTCCAGGTAGGGTTTGTAGATAGTGGGAGATTTTGGGGGAATTTTGAGTTTACCTTTTCTGGAGCTAAGGGGGATATTATTAAGGGAATCTTCACTGGGAAAACTCATCTTACCTTCGTTAAAATCTTCGATAAGGCGCGCCTTGTCTTCAGGAGAAATAAACGAGAAAGGACTCCTATAAGGTTCAGGAGATAAGGGGGTGGTAATGGAGAATGGATCCCTAAACGATCGTTGAATTCCCTAAATGGGTGAAAAGGTGGAGACGCGCCCTCCAGCTGCAAAATTAAATGAAAAGGGGGACTTAGGGCGCGCCCATGAATTAAATGAAAACAACACCTAGAGGGGGGGTGAATAGGTGTTTTTGGTTAATAGTGTGAATTTATGAACTGTTTTGAAATTTACTGAAAACAGCTTGCTGTTTGTAATAACACAGTTCACAAACAGCACGCTGATTGTACCTGAAATGCAATGCAGAAAGAATATAAACAGTAAGTAAAAGAGACACACAATCTTTTAGCCAGGTTCGACCCCTAATCCCCTATGGTCTACGTCCTGGTCCCTTACCAAACTTGGTAAGAGAATATATTATTGATCAACTATAAACCGATTACAAGATTCAACAATATATCTCCCTTAACCCTTGCTGATTACAAATGGCTTGCTGTTTACCTGTGAACAACTAACTTTCTAAGTACTACTTCCCAAGTATACTTCTCTAGTCTAGTTCGACTCACCCTAAAACCTGAAGCCAATTTTGTACAACAGCAAAACAATACACTTTGAACAATACAAATGTTTTGAAAGAATACAACTCAACTTATAAATCCTCAGAATAATAAATATGCGTATATGATGAGGTTTGAAGGTTTTGAAAGGTTTAGCAATGAAAGCTCAGTAGGTGTGTGAGTATATCTTGTTTTCTGCACGTTGTATTCAGTGACAAGAACTGATGTTATTCAGTTCTTATATAGGTGAACAAGATCTGTAGGTTTAAGGCTTGAAAGAATTCCAACGGTATGAATTCAAGCCGTTAGTAATGGAGAGCTTCTTTTGAGCAATGGGATATGTTTGATTCTCTGCAAAGCTGAGCATTGGTGCGTGTATAGAGATAAAAAGGTGCAGGGAATAATGTTATGATGAGTCCCATGTGATGTATTTGAGTGGAGGTAAGGTGGTGTAATAAAATAAGGTAAAGTAACCTTATTTATTCAAAAGGAATGTTGGCTTGTCTCCAAAAGCTTAAGTGGGAGGTATGGTGAATATATATTCTGAGGATCTTTACATATAATCTATATATAATCAATATATCATCTCCTCTTGACGTTCTCTTAAAATCCCGAAATGAAACTGCAAAAGCGTCAGACACAATCAGCTTGCTGATTGTACAATTGGCATGCTGTTTGCGACAAATGGCTTGCTGTTTGATGTGTACTGATTAGACAATCAGTAAGCTGTTTTACCCTGCAGAAACACGTTAGAGCATACACAAATGGCATGCTGTTTTAACCTGCAAGACCAAGTTAGAACAAACATAATAGCATGCTGTTTTTATATCTAAAAGCCAAATGGCTTGCTGTTTGTTATCATCAAAACCTAGGAGTTTCAATCTCCCCCTTTTTGATGATTACAAAACTTTTAGGAGAATTTTGAGACTCCCCCTAAATTCCTGCATCACAATGTTAGATATAAAATAATATTTATCTGAAGGTTAAAAATATACTTTAGCATATCCAGAATAAAAGCTTAGTAGATCACAAAACATCATATGCCACATAATTCAAACATCACATAATTAAACAGGTTCAATCAGTCATAATAAAACCAAGTACTTAGGTACTACAGACAAAAGCATCATAAAAGTAATCAAACAGAGCAAGCAATTTGAGCATGAAATTCTCCTAATTTCTCCCCCTTAATTCATCAAAAACTAAGGATCACTTGCTTGAGCAATCGACTTGGTAGCCTCTGTATCTGTGTCATCGCCAGGAGCATTCTGTGCAGCAGCTTTGGCTAAGTTCTCCAACCCTTGATCATGAACAATCTCTGAGTGAGCAGTAGAGGTGTTACCAACTGTCTTGAGCATTAATTCCTTCATATTTGTGACCTGAGAGATGAGATCTTTCATAGCACCCTTAATGGCTTGAAAGTCAGCCTTGATATCCTTCACATCATTTCTGATAGCTTGAGTATCATTTCGAAGGGAAATGATCTCACTTGTCATGATTGTGACATCTGTTTGTAGAGACTGAGAAACCAAGTTCTGATTTGCAGATTGAGGTGCAGAAGAGGTAGTAGGATCAGCATGTCGAGGATCATCCTGAGGAATCACAATTCTTGACAACACATCTCCTTCAATTTGCAGATTGTTTAAGGCCAGAAACTTTTGATCTATGCAATCTTTAACAGTGACCTTAACAGCTCCTTTAACATCAACAGAAAATAGCTTAAAGATATTAGACAACCAGTTTGCATACGGCAGTCCACTCACAGATTTCTCAACTGTAGCTTGCATCTTTTTCAAAATAAATCCTGGTACATCAAAAGGCCTTCCAGACATAATCATTGCTACAACCACAACATCTTGACAAGTGAAATTCGACTTGTTTCCTACACGAGGACAGAGGTGTGACCTAGCTAACTTAAACACCAAATGAGCCAGTGGAGTTACTACAGTAGTGGGAGGGGGGTTTGAATCCAAGGGTTTAACATCTCCCATCAAAAGCTGTAACTGTTCAGGATAACTGAGAAAGGGTAGGTTCACAGATCCTTGAGCAGTATAGATATCAAGCTCACTGTATGTTTTGATTTTCAAACGGGAGCTTAAAATAGGGGGGTTTAATTGAATCATTGTTCCCCTAACCATCGATGTTACATTTCCAAACTTATCCGATTGCAAATTAGCATAATACTCACGGACTAAATCAGGATAATAAAAATTGGGCAAATCAAGTAGGAATGACTCTAATCCAATGTCCGAAAACAATTTCATTACTCCACATTGATTAAGAGGGGAAATAATCTTACTTGCCAGTGGTTGCCCATAGATAATTCCACGATTTCCCATGTCCAAATCCTTAAATCTATCTTCGAAGGCAGGAGAGATGAACACTGGAGACATTGTCATCTTAAGTTTCTTGGATTGTGGAGTTTGATTGACTTCATCGCCGCTTTCTCGCATTCCACCGACTGTCTCGTCTTTCTGTGAAACTGATGGAGACATTTCCCTTTGAGCTCTGGTTTTGCGAACCATGGTGATGAGATGAGCAGATAAAACCTAGTTGCCGCTTGAAATCCTTAATCCCCGATTACACACCCTAGCCGCCGCTCAGAAACCCTAATTTCCGCTTAGATAGTGAATGAAAGAAATGACCCAACTGAAGCGCGTCTCTTTAGTTTTGATCAATTATTAGGGGAGAATTTAGGTTTAATTAATAACACTAAATTCTAATTAAATTAAATAAAACATGGATAATCACATAAATTAGGTAAATTGCACAAATATTAATTAGAAACATGATTATTTAAATTAAGAATTTAAATAAACATTCATCTAGACTTTTGCAATTTCCTTAACACATAAACAATTAGCATGCTATATCAATAATCAGAATATGTGCATAGCTATTTATTTTCATATATGTATAAAAACATAAATGACAAACAGCATGCTGTTTGTAACTAGAGTTATGACAAATGGTAAGCTGACCTGTTCAGTAACTGTCAATCAGCACGCTGTTTACATAGAACACATTCCAAGTTGCATTCGAATGACTGAGAATCTTTCTTCAGCAAGGGGCTTTGTGAAAATATCAGCTAATTGAAATTCAGTTGGAACAAAGACCAACTCTATCTTGCCCTTAGCAACATTATCTCTCAAGAAATGGTGTCGAACATCAATATGCTTCGTTCTTGAGTGATTCACCGGATTTTTAGAAATGCTAATGGTGCTAGTGTTGTCACAGTTTATTGGAACCTTTCTACATTTGATATCAAAGTCCCTTAGAGTTTGAATCATCCATAGTAGTTGAGAACAACAGCTCCCAGCTGCTAGATACTCCCCTTCTGCAGTGGATAAAGCAACCGAAGTTTGTTTCTTGCATTGCCAAGAAACTAGGCTTTGTCCAAGGAATGTACAAACACCACTAGTACTCTTTCTATCAACTAGACAACCTGCATAATCTGCATCACTATACCCAACAAGATCAAAAGTATTTGTGATAGGATAGAACAAACCAAGAGAAATGGTACCACTTAAATATCGAAATATTCTTTTAATAGCATTTAAGTGAGACTCTTTAGGGTTTGATTGAAACCTTGCACAAACACATACACTATACATTATGTCAGGTCTAGAAGCAGTTAAATACAGTAGGCTTCCAATCATACCTCGATACCTTTTAATATCAACTGCCTTACCATTTTCATCTGCAATCAGCTTGCTGTTTTGCATCATAGGAGTTGATTTTGGTTTTACATCTTCATAACCGAATCTCTTCAGTAGATTCTTTGTGTACTTGGATTGGTGTATAAAAATTCCATCCTTAGATTGCTTGATTTGAAGACCCAAGAAATAGTTGAGCTCACCCATCATGCTCATTTCGAACTCACTATGCATACACTTAGAAAACCACTTACACATAGATTCATTAGTAGCTCCAAAAATAATATCATCCACATATATTTGAACAATAAGAATATCTTTACCATCTTGCTTAATAAATAATGTGGGATCGATTTTACCTCGAATAAAACCATTTTTGATGAGGAACTTACTAAGCCTTTTGTACCAAGCCCTTGGAGCCTGCTTTAAACCATAAAGAGCCTTCTTTAGCTTGAACACATAGTCTGGATACTGTTCATGTTCGAATCCAGGAGGTTGTTTGACATAAACTTCCTCTTCCAGCAAGCCATTTAGAAATGCGCTCTTTACGTCCATTTGATATAGCTTGAATTTCTTGAAACATGCATAGGCAAGAAGCATCCTAATTGATTCCAAACGTGCAACAGGAGCATAAGTTTGATCAAAGTCAATGCCTTCTTGTTGATTATATCCTTGAGCTACAAGCCTTGCTTTATTTCGAGTAACGGTGCCAAATTCATCAACTTTGTTTTTAAACACCCATTTTGTTCCAATGATTGAAGCATCTTCTGGTGGCTTGACAAGTTCCCAAACTTCACATCTTTCAAACTGATTTAATTCTTCTTGCATTGCCATGATCCAATTTTCATCTTCTAATGCTTCATTGATATTTTTGGGTTCTTCTTGAGCTAGGAAGGCTGCATGAGCACAATAATTTGCTTTTCCTCTTCTTGTAGTAATTCCATCAGTAATGTCACCAATGACTAACTCCGGAGGATGATTCTTAACCGTTCTTGTTGCCCTTGGTAAAGAATGTTGAGCTATTTCTTCATGAGTTTTCTTTCTTATCCTTTCTTGAGGTGACTGATCTTTTTCATCATAAATAGGTAGTTTCTCAGTAGTCTTTGATCCTCTATGGCCTTCCAAAGACATTTTTGCAATTCTGGAGATTTTATTTTCCATTTCAGCTTGCTGACTTGAACTTTCAGCGTGCTGATTGTTATTGACTACATCATCTTTGACTTGCTGACTTTCTTCTTCATCTTCATCTTCAGTTTGCTGTTCTGAACTTTCATCTTGCTGATTTGCACTGCCAGTTTGCTGATTCACACCTCCAGCTTGCTGATTTGCACTTCCAGCTTGCTGATTTTCACTTTCAGCTTGCTGTCCTGCAAAATCTTTCTCATCTCTTGGTAGATCATTGTTAGGTTCTTGAAAAGTAACATCAATAGATTCTTCAACAATATGCTTATTAATATTATAAACTCTATAAGCTCTACTTGTTAAAGAATAACCAAGAAATATGGCTTCATAGGATTTAGCATCGAATTTACCATCTTTACCAATTGTCTTGAGAACAAAACACTTAGAACCAAAAATCTTGAAGTAACTGATATTTGGCTTCTTGTTTCTCAACAATTGATATGGAGTTTTGTCCAAAATTGGCCTGATTATAATTCGATTCAACAAATAGCATGCCGTATTCACCGCTTCAGCCCAAAAACTTCTAGGAAGCTTGCTTTCTTGTAGAAGAGTCCTTGCTGTTTCTTGAAGTGACCTATTCTTTCTTTCCACCACTCCATTTTGTTGTGGAGTTCTTGGAGCAGAAAATTCATGGGAGATTCCTCTTTCTTCACAATATGCAATAAAGCTCTCATTGACAAATTCACCTCCTCTATCACTTCTTATACCTACAAGTCTTGTATCAAGCTTGTTCTCAAGTAGTTTAATCAGTTTCTCAAACTCTTTAAAAGCACAATTTTTAGTACTAAGAAACAATACCCAAGTAAATCTAGAATAATCATCTACTATTACAAAACCATATTGTTTACCTCCAATACTTTTATAAGATTCTGGACCAAATAAGTCCAAATGCAGTAGCTCTAAAGGTTTAGAAGTAGATACCATTTTCTTTGCTTTGTGAGTGCTTCGAATTTGTTTACCCAATTGGCATGCTGAACATACTTCAACCTTAGTATACTTCAGTTTTGGTAGTCCTCTGACCAGATTCTTGCTTGATAGTTTATTAAGCAAGTCCATGTGTGCATGTCCCAACCTCCTATGCCAAATATAAGGATCATTTTCGAATATTGCAGACAAACAGCATGCTGTTTCCTGCATTTCGAAGTCTAATACATATATATTTCCTTCCCTTCTAGCAACTAGAGGAATTTTGTTAGCACCAATAATAATAATAGTTTTATCTATGCCAAACTTAACAAAATGTCCATCATCAAATAATTGAGTGACACTAAGTAAATTATATGAAAGACCTTTGACATATTGAACTTTATCGATCGAAATATTACTATTACCAATAGAACCAATACCAAGTATTCGAAGAGTCTTGCTATTGCCAATTGTAACTCTTCCTCCTTTCTTCATTTTGAGACTCATGAACTGAGATTTGTCTCCACACATATGTCTAGTGCATCCGCTATCCAAAATCCATTGTTTTGACTTCATTTTAGCGGCAAGACATATCTACAAAACAAACAAATACCAACTTAATGCTTTGGTACCCATATAGGATTGGGTCCAAATTGGTTAGTAGCAAGAGTATATAAAACATTTAAATCAGCTTTCTTGATCCACATTTGGATCACTTTTGGTGACTGTTGGTAAGCTGTTTGTCTTCTTTCAGGAGCATTCTGGTAAGCTGTTTGTCGCCTGACTAGCCTCTTCTGGTAAGCTGTTTGTCTCTTGACTGTTTCATTCTGGTAAGCTGTTTTCCCTTTATCATTTACTTGAACCACACAATGTATTTCCAGATGGCCTTTTCCACCACATTTGTTGCATGTTTTCCATGGCATAGCATAGTCGTAAGGTATGCCATTTTTACCATCATATTTGAGTACACCAAGTTTCTTGGATATGTCCATGCCAACTCCTTCTCTGACTACAGGCACTTTTGCCTTCTTCATCATTGTCTTTAAGGTGTCTTCTCCTTGAACAAAGGTTTCCATTCCTTTCTGGAGGTCCTTGACCTCTTTTTCCAGAAGAGAGATCAAATCAGCTTGCTGTTTGATGAGTTCAGCTTGCTGTTTTCTCTTCTCAGCAGTTTTTGAGGATTCGGCTTGGCTTGACTCTTTGTGCTTGAATGATTGTATACATTCATTCTTTTCTTCAATCTCTGACTTCAATTTTCTAAGTTCTTTCATGAGAGCCTCATTTCTTTGAAGAATCACTTTGTTGACTCCTTCGAATTGAACTAGTTTCTCCTTTAAATCAGCAATGAGATCATTATGGTTTGTTTCTGAATTCTTCTCAGTCATTAACTCAGCAATAATCTTCTTTAACTGATTGTTGTTCTTTTCCAGCTTGCTATTCTTATTCTTTAGTTCCATAAACTCAATTATGGACACATGATTTGGTACCTGCATGGTTAGTTCTTCTAGCATATTATGAGATGAAGGTAAATCAGAATTAATTGAGTTTACCTCACTTGCATCATCTTCTGAGTTCGAATAATCACTATCCACAAAGTCTTCCTTTATGGATCCTAGTGAGCTTTCTTCATCATTTAGACCTACAAGAGCCAAATTCACCATGTCTTCACTTGAGTCATCACTAGAGTCTGAATCATCATCACTCCAAGTCAGTAAGGCCTTTGATTTTCTCTTATCTTTGAAAGCAGCTTGCTGTTTGGACTTTAGCTTAAAACAGTCCTTCTTAAAATGGCCTGGCTTGCCACATTCGAAACAAGTTTGCTCCTTGGCTTTCTTTTTGGAGAAATCACCTCTTTCCCTTTTCATTCTATTTTTCTTTTCAATCAGCCTCTTGATCTTTTGTGAGATGAGTGCCATTTCTTCGTCAGATTCTTCATCAGATTCAAACAGCTTGCTGTTTGTAGCAACTGGCTTGCTGTTTGTAGAATGAAGAGCCAAATTCTTCATTTTGGCTACAGGAACCTGAACACCTTCAATCTGACTTTTGTTTATCTTACTTTCAAACTATTCTAGCTCAGCAAAAACAGCTAGGTGATCCATGGTGTCGATTGTTGAGGACGATTCCAAGGCCGTGACCTTAGCTTCATAGATAAATGGTACCGCACTTAACACTTTCATGTTAATTTCATCTTGTGGAATATCTTTTCCAAGTCTCTTTAATGAGTTTATAGTGACTTAAAATCTTGCTTGACCTTCTTTGATAGTCTCATCATCTTTGAGCTTGAAGTTTCCGAAATCATTCATTAATTTGCTAAGCTTCACTTTTCTCAAGGTTGTAGAGCCTTCATGATAAGTTTCCAAGGCATCCCACATTTCTTTTGCCGTCTTTAGAGAAGAGACTTTATCATACTCAGCTTGATCTAGAGCATTCATTATAGAATTTCTAGCTTCTCCATTATAACCACATTTGATAATCTCTTCCATAGTGAGATCATCTACATCTTTTGGTTGATTCTTTTCATCCAAGAATTGATAATCTCCTTTCTTTACAACTCTTAACACTAGTGGCCTCTTGGATAAGAATGTTTCCATTCTACATTTCCACCAGTTGTAATTTTCTGATCCAGTGAGGAGAGGAGCTCTATAATCGGCTTTTGCTTCAAGATAATGCTCGGCCATGATCGATACTTTCCTGTTACAGAATTGTTAGTATACCTCGCTCTGATACCAATTGAAAACAACACCTAGAGGGGGGGTGAATAGGTGTTTTTGGTTAATAGTGTGAATTTATGAACTGTTTTGAAATTTACTGAAAACAGCTTGCTGTTTGTAATAACACGGTTCACAAACAGCACACTGATTGTACCTGAAATGCAATGCAGAAAGAATATAAACAGTAAGTAAAAGAGACACACAATCTTTTAGCCAGGTTCGACCCCTAATCCCCTATGGTCTACGTCCTGGTCCCTTACCAAACTTGGTAAGAGAATATATTATTGATCAACTATAAACCGATTACAAGATTCAACAATATATCTCCCTTAACCCTTGCTGATTACAAATGGCTTGCTGTTTACCTGTGAACAACTAACTTTCTAAGTACTACTTCCCAAGTATACTTCTCTAGTCTAGTTCGACTCACCCTAAAACCTGAAGCCAATTTTGTACAACAGCAAAACAATACACTTTGAACAATACAAATGTTTTGAAAGAATACAACTCAACTTATAAATCCTCAGAATAATAAATATGCGTATATGATGAGGTTTGAAGGTTTTGAAAGGTTTAGCAATGAAAGCTCAGTAGTTGTGTGAGTATATCTTGTTTTCTGCACGTTGTATTCAGTGACAAGAACTGATGTTATTCAGTTCTTATATAGGTGAACAAGATCTGTAGGTTTAAGGCTTGAAAGAATTCCAACGGTATGAATTCAAGCCGTTAGTAATGGAGAGCTTCTTTTGAGCAATGGGATATGTTTGATTCTCTGCAAAGCTGAGCATTGGTGCGTGTATAGAGATAAAAAGGTGCAGGGAATAATGTTATGATGAGTCCCATGTGATGTATTTGAGTGGAGGTAAGGTGGTGTAATAAAATAAGGTAAAGTAACCTTATTTATTCAAAAGGAATGTTGGCTTGTCTCCAAAAGCTTAAGTGGGAGGTATGGTGAATATATATTCTGAGGATCTTTACATATAATCTATATATAATCAATATATCATCTCCTCTTTACGTTCTCTTAAAATCCCGAAATGAAACTGCAAAAGCGTCAGACACAATCAGCTTGCTGATTGTACAATTGGCATGCTGTTTGCGACAAATGGCTTGCTGTTTGATGTGTACTGATTAGACAATCAGTAAGCTGTTTTACCCTGCAGAAACACGTTAGAGCATACACAAATGGCATGCTGTTTTAACCTGCAAGACCAAGTTAGAACAAACATAATAGCATGCTGTTTTTATATCTAAAAGCCAAATGGCTTGCTGTTTGTTATCATCAAAACCTAGGAGTTTCATTAAATAGACAGAAGAAGTTTTTACAAATTGAGATCGAAGGACGTTTGCAAGAGCTATTCTAAAAATCTAAGGCATGTTGTATATTTTACCCTAATTTCTACTGAAGACGCGTCCTGGATAGAAGGCGCGCCCGAGAAAGATTTAATGAAGAATCAAACTTTTAAAGTTACATTGTGATATTAGAAGAATCCAAGACGCGCCCTGTGTTAAAGGCGCGCCCTGAGAATTAATTAGCCGTATCGATTTACCAGAAACATATTTTAGAAAAATTACAACAACAAGAAGAGATCAAATGCACATGCATACATATATACATACAATCAGTTTTGAAGAACACGAAAATGACCAAAGGTCAAATCGCAAAATCGGATAATATACATGGTAAAAACGCAAGTTAAAGGTATAAAAATGTACCTTAGAAGTTCTGGAACGAGATTTGTGGAAGAAAATTGAAGAAAACTGTCGAGATTAGCCAGATTTTCGCTCGAAAAAGAAGAAATCGCCGGAGTAAGTTTCTGTAGAGAGGAAATAGAAAAAGAGTAAAGTAAGAGAGAAGAGGGGTATTTATAGGGGTTTGGAAAGATAGTGGATAACAATTGTAAACCGTTTGGAATTCTGAGGACGCGCCCTCTTCCAAGGCGCGCCCTGATGAAATACTGTGGGAATTTTGTATTTTTGAAGAAAATTCCATATTTTATCTCTGATTTCATATGGAATTGGGGGGTAGTTGTTATAGCCAAAATTCGGTTCGGGTATTTTCAAGATGGATTCGGGTCAAATACAGGTTAAATTTGGGGAATTCTAGTATTAATTAGGGTTTTGGCAGAAAGGGCAAAAGTCAGGCCGCGCCCTCTCTTTCTCAATAAAGAGGGCGCGCCCTAAATATAAAATATGGAGACAAATTGATTCAAGGTGATTTTTCGAGAAGACATTGAAGAAATCTTTCTTAGGATTCTACTCAAGAGTGGATTCCATTCAAGCTGGAATTCTAGAAGTTGAAGAATTCCCTCCTGTCGTATCTCAGGAGGGGGATGTCCGTCGCAGAAGGCCTCCAGGGGTTTGCCTGGATATAAGGACCCTTCTTAGACAATAAGGGCGCGCCCTAAGGTGGAAAGATGGGGACTTTTTTGGTGTGTGCTTTGGGAGCTCTGTTCCTGTAGCCAATGGGCGCGCCCTCATTGGGGAACTTTGGAGTAATCCTGCACTTTGCACCCAAAAGCTCTGGATCACCTGTCCTGCTATCTGGTGGGTGCTTCTCATTCGGGGGACAGGGACGCATTCTGCATTTGGGGTAAACCACGGCTATACCTGCATCCTTGAAATCAAGAATAGCTGGTAGCGGATAGGACTAGTCCTCGACGGGGGAAGTTTCCTTATCCGTGAAGTCTTGAGATCTTGGATGAGCCTTGGGCCTTTGTGGTTAGGCCTCATAGTAGAACATTCCGGAAGCTGGTCCGTTATCCAAGCCCATTTGGGTTTCTTGCTCTCCAAGAACTACGTATGGCTTGATCCCCTATAAATACCGGGGTACGTAGGCCGATTGAGGGGTTGGAAGTCGAGAGCTCTGAATAGCCGCCACTAACCCTATCAATCTCAGCCACCAATTACACACAGCAGCCACACGTCACCACTCTTTTCGGCAAAGAACCACCGTTGTAGATCTTGTTTCCGGCGTCGTACCTCGAATTTTGTTGTTACCAAATTTCTCCGTCAACAATAGTCAATGACTATATCCACAGAACAGCTGTAGACTTGGTATTAAGAATCTATATCTCCTACTAAACTAAAATCCCTTCCCCAATTTTCCCTCCCAAATTTCCCTCCTCTCTCTCCGCCCATCTTAATTTTTAATTACAAATTCCTTCCTCCCTCTCATCTCACTCAAATTTCTCACTTGTATAATTCCCTCCATTATTAGATTATTATTATCTATATCTCCTACTAAACTAAAATCCCTTCCCCAATTTTCCCTCCCAAATTTCCCTCCTCTCTCTCCTCCCATCTTAATTTTTAATTACAAATTCCTTCCTCCCTCTCATCTCACTCAAATTTCTCACTTGTATAATTCCCTCCATTTTTAGATTATTATTATCTATATCTCCTACTAAACTAAAATCCCTTCCCCAATTTTCCCTCCCAAATTTCCCTTCCTCCCTCTCATCTCACTCAAATTTCTCACTTGTATAATTTCCTCCATTTTTAGATTATTATTATTATAATAAAGTTCACTCTTCTCATACCAATCTACTATTATTATAATATTTTGTTTCTTTTTCTCTATTAAAAAAATCTATCTTCTCTCTCCTCCCATCTTAGTTTTTAATTACAAATTCCCTCTCTCTCATCTCACTCAAATTTCTCACTTATATAATTCCCTCCACTTTTAGATTATTATTATTATTATAAAGTTCACTCCTCTCATACCAATCTACTATTACTATAATATTTTATTTCTTTTTCTCTACTAAAAAAATCTATCTTCCTTCTCATATAATTTTAATATTTAATATTAAAATAACTATTATCATTAAACATATTATTTTTTCTCTAGATGTGTTTACGATGGGTGTGTTTCCGATTTCGCTCATCCACCTATATGTCATTTTATAGTATAATATAGTAATTTAAAAACTACAACATCTCTCCCTACTCCCGAGTACACTACTCCCGAGTACACTTTCATTTCCCTTCTTTGAGTGTGGTTCATTCTATTATATTCCAGATTATTCTACTGCTGGAGTTCTATTTCCTTTTTAACATTTTTAAAATTTAGTTCTAGATTGTTCTTTTGATCTTTGTCATATCCATTTTTTGCCTTTATATAGTCCAAGGTGAACTAGAAGATAATAAATGCCCTTCATTTCCGTTTACAACCTGCAAATTGTTATAAAAATCGGTAATCGATATAAATTGGTTGAGCTACCGATTTAAGATTAATCGGGCAATCGGAGATTAACGGAAGGATTAATCGGAGTATTAATCGGGTATTATAATAATATTTTATATATTAGTCTAATTTATAATTAAACATATCATTTTAAATAAATTCATAGAATTATTCGGATTTCAAAAATCGAATCGGTTGGCTACCTTACAGAGGATTAATGGGGGATTAATCGGTTAAATCGGAGATTTTTAGAATCATTGTAATCAGTATGCTTTTTATTTTACTTTTTTAAATAAATTAACATACATCATACTCATGTACAGATTTAACTAATCTTATAACCAAGCATTTTTCATATTCTAAGTTATATATGTTTTTCTCAAACAAGATAAATGATTTTTTTTTTCTAAATCATATGCGTGTGGGTAATTCACTTTACAACCTTCTGTCATTAATACAAAGTGTGAGTCAACTTATTTTTTAGGGTTTGTCTAGTGTGTGCCCAAGGGCACATGCTAAGAATCCGTGCTTGATGAGTTGTCAAATTTTGATTGGTGGATATTTATGTGAATGCAGGGGGGCCCATCATTATTAATGAAATCTCCACCAATTAAAATTTGACAACTAAGCTAGCACGGATTCTTAGCATGTGCCCTTGGGCACACACTAGAAAATTCGTATTTTTTATTAGCGACATTTATAATCTTTTATAATCAAAGTGTGGGTAATTATATATCTAAGAAAGTTTTTTATGCTATTTTCTTTTTTTTTTTAAGAAAAATTGATTTTTTTTCGAAATGAAAAAACTTAGGCAACTTCAATGAATTAAGTGAAAGTAGTTACAATCAAATATAGAAATTTTTTAAAATGAAAATTTTAACATTTCTTTTGTAAGTCCCAAGACAATTAATTATTATAATTAAGATCATTCAATTATTGTTTTACAAGGTTAATTTAAAATTTGTAAAATATAAAAAAAATTAATTTATAGTAATAAAAAATAACGTAACATGCCCATTTTCTTTTATAAATTAATTTGAAATGATATTTGACAATATATCATAATAAATGTATATTAAAAAATAATAATAATTTTATAATATAATTTAGAAAAACCGTGCATATATGCACGGGTATTATCTAGTTCATATTTATGGAACTCCGGTAAATGTGTCAGTATGAAAGCCTCTAGAACAATCCTACTCGACATGCATGTTAATGTATGTTTGAATTTAATATGTTGAATGTGTACGAGTATGGAAGCCTCTAGAACAATCCTACCTTGCATGCATGTTAATGAATGTTTGAATTTCATATCAATCTAAATGCATCTAAGATATGGTGAAAAACTTCTCATGTATAGATGTTGAATATCAAACTAAATGCATCTAAGCTATGGTGAGGAACTTCTCATGTAGTGTGACGATAGGTAAATGTGGTTTTGTGCAACGATAAAGACACGATGCAGGTATTTTAATCATAGTACTTAGAAACATCCAAGACAGCTTATATTCGTTCCACAAGATTCTATGTAACACAAGGAATGAACAGTTGTCCCTTGTACAATGCCTTTATCTCGAGAGAATATGTTGGACGTAGTGCTGTGTCATTACATAATATGCTGAAAGGATCAAGGGCATAATCTGCCTAAAATTGTTTCTCTATTCATGGTTGAAAGTTTCGGGTTCAGATTAGTTAATGCTTTTAGGAGTTCCTTCACAGTAGCACCACTATATTATTACTATTATGTTGCTCATAACCAGCAAAATAGAAGTGTCCTATTGTTTCTCTTGTTATCCTTGACTCGGAGTCTCGGATAGTACATAACTGCACAGTTTCAATTGTTGCCATCAGCTCCTCTCATAGATGGGTGCTGTTTTAGGAAGCGTGTAAGCACTCCAAGAATGTCTCCAATGGGGATGATTTTATTCCATGCTACAAAGGTATGAACTTAATGAGTTGATTACCCAATTTATGAGCCAGTGTTCCAACTCTTTTTCAAATTCTAATCAATCATGATAAGTAATTTATGATTTGGTAGCTTTAAAATAAAAGCTAGAACAACCTACATGTACAATCACTGATAATGTGAAATTGTGAATCATGGTACTGTATTAGGTGTTTTGAAAACATTCACGAATTTGCATTATCAGTAATTGCTTTTAACATACTGTAACACGGGCTTCTAATTATTGAGATGACACAAATTATCTGTTTTTGTCCATCTAATTATGTGATCAACTTTAATCTGCTCCTTGTACTGTATCATGGTTTTAACTGAAATATTTTTCTCAAGGTATCATGGACCTCCATCCCAGAACCATCAACCGCATTCCAAGTAAAGCACACCTGGAAATAGGTACGCCCGAAATATGATACAAGATTTATCTGCAAGAGGATTTGAATTATAGTTCTGGGAATGCTGCCGACACCAGATATTTCTGTATGTTTGTCTTTCGTTATATGTTTTGAAGCTTGTCATGAGATACCATATAAAATAATGCATCCTTGTATCCTTTGGAAGCTAATTTGAACCTTGTCCAGTATATTTAAAATACATAACATATTGTTTCTTCACATTTGTGCATTGCAGATTCACATATTGATGAAAACAGAAGAAATATTGTAATTGAGGAAATTCATCAACCACCTATAGCCATATCAAAAAAACGTAGAATCATCCTTTTGATTTTTGACATTGTCAACCAAGATCCACTAGCCCTTTCCGACATTTTGGTAATTACGACAATGAAATCAGCTGCGTGGGAGCTGAAGCTAACATAAAATAAGATGATCACCAGAGCTTATCATGATTTACAGTTTATGGCCAGGAAAGCGAGGAGGAAATTTTAGTTTCAGATTCCGTATATTTTCGTTCTTCGTACACTGCCCCAATATTATATATAGATCAACATTTATCAATCTTTTGCCCTTACCTTTAGCATTTTCACCTGAATTGTTTGCGTTGGCCCCTTTTGAAGGTATATCCTGATTTCATTCCCGGAAAGTGGTTCAATGATTGATATTTATTTGGTTAAAATTACTACACACAGGTTGTAGCTTGAGTACAGACAGTCAAGCTATATTATGATGGTGAAAAATCTGAGATTAGAACTAAGATCACATTGATATAAGATTGTGTTTGGGAACTACAATTTCAATTGAGATCCATGATTTCAATTCCAAAATTTGAAATCCATGATTTCAATTCCAAATTCTTTGTTTGGTAAGTATGAGAATTTCAAATTCAGAAATTTGAAAATTTGAAAAAATTTTGTTCTCGAAAAATTTTTCCCGGGAAAAAATTTCACTAGAATTTTTTCCCAGAAAAAAAATTTTGCCCAAAAGAAATATCTGGAAATAAATTTCTCGAGAAAATTTTCCCGGAAAAAAAATTTCTCAAGAAAAATTTTCCCGAAAAAAAAATTCTCGAGAAAATTTTCCAGGGAAAAAAAATTCTCGAGAAAATTTTCCCGAAAAAAAAATTTCTCGAGAAAATTTTCCCGGAAAAAAATTTCTCGAGAAAAATTTCCCGTAAAAAATTTCTCGAGAAAATTTTCCCGGAAAAAAGTTCTCGAGAAAATTTTCTCGGGAAAAAATTTCTCGAGAAAATTTTCCCGGGAAAAAAAATTCTCGAGAAAAATTTTCCCGAAAAAATAAAAAAATTCCTCGAGAAAAATTTTCCCGGAAAAAAAATTCTCGAGAAAAATTTCCCGAAAAAAAATTTCTCGAGAAAAATTTCCCGGAAAAAATTTCTAAATTTTCCCAAAAAAATTTCTCGGGAAAAATTTCTAAATTTCCCTACACTATCTTTGGTGGAGAAGAATTTCAAATGACTATCTTTCACTTGTAATTTCAAATTACAAAAAAATAGTTAATATTGAATTGGTATGGAATTCATTAATTCCAATTCCAAATTTTTTTAATCTTACCAAACACTAAATTTGGTCAATTCCAGGAATTCAAATGAATTCTAAGTTACCAAACAAGCCATAAAGGAATTTAAAATCACATACAGAATTGTAAAAATTACAAAATATATAAAATTGCATAGTAACACGAACTCACATTACAAGCAGTCCAAACTTAGAAAGAACAATAGACATTTGGAGCACCTTCATCGAAAGCAATGCTAGTTTTGTTATGGGAATTGTATATACTTGTATCGAATACTAGTTTATTGGGTTGCCCCTGTTGGGAATATTGACTACTACAGCAACATAGAGGCAGTTATATATCGTATTTAACAAGTCCAGGCCAAGCATACAATTAGCGAAACAAAACACGAAGGTAAAACACATGCAAATCAGTAACTGATAGAACAAAGGAAGATAAGAAATCATACCAGAAGCCATAGCTATGCAGGTATCAAGTAAGAAATAATCAGCTGAGTCACCAGGCCTTGCAAAGAAGTCCTGATTGTTCTTGAAGAGATAATTGCCTCCACTTACACTGTGTCAGGATGCTGGCAATATTCTTCCAGGATAAAACAGCTCCGAGTTTAGATGGTCACAGTAACCAGAAAAACTCAACTTCGACTAACACCTCAGTTCGCCGAAAAACCTTAAGTAAAAGAACTATAGCAGGAGGATAACTGAGAGTAAAGAGAGAACAGAGAATTTATGGTGTGGACAGTATGTTCAGTGTATATTACAATCAGTTGCTTAGGTCTCTATTTATACTAGAGGCTAAACGTAACTGATGCCACCCAATTAATATTGTAACTCCCATTCCAATTAATTAGAATGAAACGGTCGATTTAATATAATCAAAACGGCTGTAACAGCTGATTTTATATTAAATAAATCGTAACAGTTACGTTATATATTTATCCACATTATGACTTCCAATTAATAGAATAAACACTCAGACTTTACTGTCAAAATCACGCAGAAGTTACTGTCAACAAGTCTCGACAGTATCTTTAAAGTAACTGTCAACAGTTGACAGCAACTTTGTTTCATGACAGTAAGTTTCACCTTCCTGACAGCAACCTTGTTTCATGACAGTAAGTTTTCACTTCCTGACAGCAACCTTGTTTTTGACAGCAAGTTTTCACTTCCTGACAGTAACCTTGTTTCTGACAGCAAGTTTTTCACTTCCTGACAGTAACCTTGTTTCTGACAGTATGTTTATAATATTAAAATAAATCAATAATCCATGCAATAAAATTCCTCGCCCAGGTCGCCTCGCATACGCGAGACGCCGAGACATTCGCCCAAATCGCCCTTCGACCGAGCCGACCCGAGTCGAGACGAGACGTGACGTGGCGTGTCGTGACGTGGCGGGGCGGGGCGGGCGGCGGCGGCGCGCGCGTGTGTGTGTGTGTGTGCGCGTGGAGCACACAGTAACACCATGCACCATCATACACCTTAGTAGTTGTACACTACCCATGTGTGTGATTCTATATAAAGCCAACAACCCCCCTTATTTATTTCAATGTGGGATAAATACACATTCTCATTTCAAGCTTATTCAAGCTACTAACTTCAACTCCATTTCTCTATGGGTTTCACTAAGAAAATTACTTAGACCCATATATGAAAATTTAAGTTCCCATATCAAGGAACAATTTCCAATCATTAAAATCCGGAATTAACATCAAGAACATAAAATAATTATGCCCTTAAAAACTCCATTTTCTAACAATCCCCCACAAATCCATACAGAAATGTTTCAGGTTTTCCATCATGACTTGTTTTTCAGAGTTGGTACCCTTCCGGGTTTGAACCCTCCTAAGTCCCCTACTTCAATGATTACCGGATTCAGATGGAATGTTTCACCTTGAATCTTAATCCGTTTGGTGTAACCATGTTCCATAGACGACGACAAGTCAAAGGCTATGGTGCCAATCTACGGCTTTGAGACATTAATGGTCTTGTCTCGATCCTGTTCGTCGAATGCTTCAAGGAATAACCCTTTCCTCTAATTGCGACCACACAATTACATTCGCTTAGCTGGGCATCTCCAGAGATGTACTGCTACCATCTCGTCAAATGACTTGACCCCATTCAGAGTTATAACAACTCTTGCTATCTAGCAGTATCAGTACCTTCTAGGTTTACAGGGGATAGACTCAGATACAACAGTATCATCTATGTAGCAAAGGTACTACCAATTCATCCTTACAGCTTGTTATTACCACATTGAATACACTTCAAGGGATCTCCTCTCATGTGTATTGGGTTCCCACTGATGATGAACTATGATGGGTTGACAGCCCCATCCCCAACCTTGACTTAAGGACCACTGCAGGTTCCAGTCCTTTAGTTAAAGGATCAGCTATATTATTCTGAGTTCCTATGAACTCTACAGCTATAATCCTATCAGACACTAAACCCCTTATAGACTTTAGTCTAACTTGGATGTGTCTCTTTGTTTTAGCATTATACTTTTTACTGCTAATCTTGTCGATAGTTGTTTTACTATCACAATGAATAGCAAACGCAGGAAGCGGTCTGCTTACTACAGGTATCGCGGACATAAGTCCATGTAACCATTCAGCCTCCGTCCCCGTGGCATCAAGTGCACACAACTCAGCCTCAAAAGTAGACCGAGTAACTATAGTCTGTTTTGTCGACTTCCAGGATATTGCTCCACCTGCTAAAGTGAACACGTATCCAGTCACTCCATTGGAACCAGACTTCTTAGCTATCCAACTTGCATCACTGTACCCCTCAAGTACACCAGGAAATCTCCTATAGTGTAAACTTAGGTACATTGTGCCTTTTAGATATCTTAGTACTCTATCAAGAGCATCCCAATGAGTTCTGTTTGGACAGCTTGTATATCTAGCCAACTTAGACACAGAGTATGAAATATCTGGTCTAGTACAGTTAGCAAGATACTGCAAACTCCCTATAATCTGAGAATACCTTAACTGAGACACAGGTACTCCTGAAGCATTCTTAACAAGGGCAACTTTAGGATCATAGGGTGTACTAGCGATTCTACACTGTGAATAACCATATTTCTCAAGTATAGATTTCTCTATATAATGAGACTGCGATAAAGTTATTCCCTCAGCTGACTGTGTCAGTTTGAGACCAAGAATCACACTAGCCTCACCCATATCCTTCATTTCAAAGTGCCTTTTCAAGAAAGCTTTTGTCTCGTTAATAATCTCAATATTGGTTCCAAACAATAGTATGTCATCTACATATAGGCACATGATGACACACTCACTACCTTTAACTTTGGTGTAGACACACTTGTCACTATCATTAATATCATAACTGAACGGCACTATAGTTTCATCAAACTTTTTATGCCAATCCCTAGGAGCTTGTTTCAAGCCATAGATGGATTTGATCAACTTACATACTTTCCTTTCGTTACCAGATGCAACAAATCCCTCAGGCTGATCCATATAAATCTCTTCTTCAAGTTCACCATGAAGAAAAGCTGTCTTTACATCCATTTGATGGATGATAAGACCATGTACGGATGCCAATGCTACAAGCATTCGGATTGTTGTCATCCTAGCTACAGGAGAGTATGTATCAAAGTAATCAATACCCTCCATTTGCTTAAAACCCTTAGCTACCAGTCTAGCTTTGTACTTATCTATTGAGCCGTCAGGATTCAACTTTCTCTTAAAGATCCATCTGCACCCGATAGTAGAACACCCAGGAGGGAGATCAACTAACTCCCATGTTCCGTTAGAAACAATAGAGTCAATTTCACTCTTTACAGCGCCCTTCCAGTGCCTAGACTCTGAAGAATCCATAGCTTGTCGGAAAGTTAAAGGTTCATCCTCGACATTGTAAGTGATAAAATCACTTCCAAAATCCTTGACTACCTTTGCACGCTTACTCCTTCGTGGTTCCTCTACCTCCTTAGCAGTAGAGCTACTACTAGGTTCCGCCCCCACATTTGTCATCTTTTCCACATGATCAGGAATAGAACTTGATGTGTGAGTAGGATCTTCATTAGAAGTATCTTGAGGCATACCAGTCTTCATAGGGTAGACATCCTCAAAGAATGTAGCATCACGAAACTCAACTATCGTGTTTGCCACTATACCATCTATGTCAGATTTTAACACTAAAAATCTCATAGCTGTAGTGGTCTCAAGATAGCCTAGAAAGATACAATCAACAGTCTTCGGACCTAGTTTCTTTCTCTTGTGTTCAGGGACAAGTACCTTAGCAAGGCACCCCCACACACGAAGATACTTAAGACTAGTCTTCTTGCTCTTCCATAACTCATAGGGTGTCTTATCCATGTGTTTCAGAGGAACTCTATTCAGAATATGGCAAGCCGTATTCAGAGCTTCTCCCCACATGTATTTAGGCAACCCAGAATTAATAAGCATACTATTAATCATATCTTTAAATGTTCTGTTCTTTCGCTCAGCAACCCCATTAGACTCAGGTGTGTATGGTGGGGTAACTTCATGAACTATACCATTGTTTGCACAAAATTCATTAAAAGCATTACCCGTATACTCACCACCTCTATCAGATCTCAACCGTTTAAGTACCTTACTAGTTTGTTTTTCTACTTCAGTTTTATATATAATGAATTTACTAAGTGCTTCATCCTTATGTCTAAGTAAATAAACATAACAATATCTACTACTATCATCTATAAAGGTAATGAAGTATCTAAAATGGTCCTTAGTCAACACACCACCAAATTCACAAATATCAGTGTGTACTAAATCTAACAAGTCTGAATCCCTAACAATATTATGAAAAGGTTTCCTTATTTGTTTAGCAGACACACATACTTGACATTTAGAATTCTTTTCTATAGTGTGTTTTGGAATCAACTCTAAGTTCATCATATTTTTAAGAGCACCAAAATTTAAGTGACCAAGTCTAGCATGCCATAAATCAGAAGATTCAACATAATTAACAGAAGGAGTAATATTATTAATCAATCCACCCAAAACGGGTTCAGCATTTATCACAAATAAACCATTCGACAAGTAACCCTTGCCAAAAAATGTACCAGTATGAATAAGAACTACTTTATTACATTTGAGAGAGACTTCAAAGCCATTAGCTACTAAACAGCTACCACTTATTATATTTCTACGCATGTCAGGAACATGATGCACTCTCGTCAGGGATAGAATACGTCCCGAAGGAAACTTCAGGTCCACGTTTCCTACTCCATGTACTTGAGCAGCACTTGCGTTCCCCATCGTCACTGTCAAGCTATGACTCTGTTGATAAGATACAAATAAACTAATGTCAGCACAAATATGCACATTAGCTCCAGTATCAATCAACCATTCATTTGACAGATAAGTGGAAAATAGTACAGGGTTGTAGGTAACATACCGGTCTACGTTGGTTTCAGAAGCCAAAGCCTCACCAACAACCATGTTCGCTACAGGCCCACTTGAGGTTCCAAGCACAGCATTCGCTTGAGCTACACCCTCGGCTTTCTTCGCTTTCTTCGTAGGGCAGTCCTTACTCCAGTGCCCAACCTGCCCACAAGACCAACATGGTTTGTTTGCCTTTGGTTTCTTGGCCTTATCCTTGTCACTCTTAGGTTTATTACTATTACCCTTCTTAGAGACAGCCTTCCTTTTCTGTCCTACAGTAGCTACATTTACCTTCGAGCTTCCATGCTCAGTTGGCATCACATGTCCCTGTTTGGACTTGTGTTGTTCTTGCACCGAGATGTCCAGCATAAGGTTGGTCCATGTGATCTCTCCTTTCTGTCTTTTCAGGGAGAGAGAGAACTCTTCCCAAGACTTTGGAAGCTTTTCAATCACACTCATCACCTTAAACTTTTCGGGGAGGTCCATTCCAGACTCCTTCAAAGCATGCACTATCATCTCGAATTCATGCACTTGCTCAGTCATGGACTTATTGTCCACCAGCTTGAAATCAAGGAACCTAGCCACAGAATACTTTTCCAGACCTTGTGAGTCAGTATTATGTGTTTGGTCCAGCTTATCCCATAAGAGTGCGGTGTAGGCATCAGAGGAGTACACATCAAACAATGTGTTGGTTAGAGCAGCCAGAATTGCTGCCCTAGCAACCCCATCCTTCTCAGCCCACTTCGCATAACTCTTAACTGATTCAGCCTTCTCTTGATCCACAACCGGCTTCTCATATTCCACAACAGGCCACAAACCCTTTACAGTCAACCACAACTTCATCCTTTTCTGCCAACGAGAAAAGCCAACGCCCCCATTGAATTTCTCTGGCAAGCCAGTTAATTCAACAGGTTGTGGAAAACTGTAAGTGGTCCAATCAATGACCCCAACAGATGCAACCGAACTACCACTAGCAGGAATTTCACTCTCGTTAACCATTATGCTAAATACTATATAACCAATTATCTCTTCAAGAATGTTGGGAATATTGACTACTACAGCAACATAGAGGCAGTTATATATCGTATTTAACAAGTCCAGGCCAAGCATACAATTAGCGAAACAAAACACGAAGGTAAAACACATGCAAATCAGTAACTGATAGAACAAAGGAAGATAAGAAATCATACCAGAAGCCATAGCTATGCAGGTATCAAGTAAGAAATAATCAGCTGAGTCACCAGGCCTTGCAAAGAAGTCCTGATTGTTCTTGAAGAGATAATTGCCTCCACTTACACTGTGTCAGGATGCTGGCAATATTCTTCCAGGATAAAACAGCTCCGAGTTTAGATGGTCACAGTAACCAGAAAAACTCAACTTCGACTAACACCTCAGTTCGCCGAAAAACCTTAAGTAAAAGAACTATAGCAGGAGGATAACTGAGAGTAAAGAGAGAACAGAGAATTTATGGTGTGGACAGTATGTTCAGTGTATACAGTGTATATTACAATCAGTTGCTTAGGTCTCTATTTATACTAGAGGCTAAACGTAACTGATGCCACCCAATTAATATTGTAACTCCCATTCCAATTAATTAGAATGAAACGGTCGATTTAATATCAAGGAAAATTTAATACTTAGACCCATATATGAAAATTTAAGTTCCCATATCAAGGAACAATTTCCAATCATTAAAATCCGGAATTAACATCAAGAACATAAAATAATTATGCCCTTAAAAACTCCATTTTCTAACAGCCCCTTCGGATCAACAGCCATGGAGCTGCCCTGCAAGCACTGGAGTGCAGTAACTTCTTAGACACACAACGCCACAAGCTACAGATGAATACTAGTTTATTGGGTTGCCCCCTTCGGATCAACAGCCATGGAGCTGCCCTGCAAGCACTGGAGTGCAGTAACTTCTTAGCCACACAACGCCACAAGCTACAGACATGGAGACATTGGTAAAGATCAGGCAAGTTGTGGATATCATCGTTTGTCAAGTTCTGGAAGATGACAGAGAGTAGATCGGTAGGGAGGTTACCCCAATACATGGTTCTGTAAGATGATGGACAGTAGGTCTTTCGGGGATCAGGGTGAGAAAAAATATTCAGGAAGAATTGTGTATTGTGTGAGAGAAAAAAGAGACCAGAACTGTTATACAGACTATTTATTTTTCTGAACTATATTGTAATTTTTACGTGCATTTTAAAAGTAGTTCTATAATTTATTTTTAATTTTTTTTTGTATAAAAATATGGGTAATACTAAACATAGCCCTTAGGGCTATATGGTTAAACATTAATGTAAGTGGATAAATGTATTTAATATATCAATTTTGCACTTAATGCATTAATTTTGCACGAATATCAATATAATTATTTAACAATTTAGGATATTTTTATTAGTGAAAATTAATGTGAATGCAGGGGATCCACTATTATTATTTGGGAAATCAAATAATGATGTAAAGAAGTATTGAAAAACCAAAAATCAATTAAAGAACTAATAACAAATGTTGAAAACATAAAAACAATTAATGCTTAACCATAGTCCTTAGGGCTATGGTTAGCATTTCCCTAAAAATATAATGTATATATTTTTATATAAAAAAAGAAATTTTTAAAATAAATTATGGAACTGTCCTTAAAATACACCTTAAAAATGCATGACAGAAAGTGTAGAAAAAAAGTTAAAGAATTGGTTGGGACGGAGTACATGCATAAATAATCTTAATTGAATTGATATTGATATATTTAGCTATATTTTATTGAATTCAAATTTTGAATTTGAATTTAAATTTATATTTTAACTCAAAAGAATAAAATTTGCATTCGAATTTGTTAAAAATATTTTTAACATATTTTTGGATACTTGTCATTTATATTATGTACAACTGCTACTTACATATTTTCGGATACTTGTTATACAGACTATTTATTTTTCAGAATTATATTGTAATTTGATTTTTACCATTTCAACTTAACTTGGGGAAAGAAAAAGGGTAACAATATGTTATTTATCTAACTTTTTAGAGGGCTATAATTGTTACTAGTAAATAAAAAGCAAACTTCCATTATACATGATAAATAGCCTTAATCAAATTGATATTGATAAATTTAGCTATATTTTACTGAATTCCAAATTTTAAATTTAAATTTATATTTTAACTCAAAAGAATATAATTTGCATTCAAATTTGTTAAAAATATTTTTAAATTATTTTCGGATACTTGTCATTTATATTACTTACAACTCTAAATACATGGTTATTTTAAAAATATATCAAGTATATTTTAAATTATAACTTTCAGGTTTTTAACAAAATGGATGAATAATTTTTAATGTTTAGTAAAAAATTAATCAAAATTAATAAAATTAATATAAACATACAATTAAGGATAGATTCTGTATTTATTTTTTACCTAAAGTTAGTATACGAAGAAAATAAATTTGATTTTAACATTTAGATTAGAGTAGTCCTAAAAAAGAAGATCAATAAAATTTAGGCAATTTAGAAGCATCTTATAAACTGAAAAAAGCCCGATCCCCGATCGATCGACTTTAGACTCTTTTCCTGTGTTCTAAAAAGCGGTAAGCGGTTCTAAGCGGTGAGAGGACCTTCTAGCGCTTAAGCGGTTAAGCGGACGCTTAAACGGAATATTAAGCGGATCATTAGCGGATTAATAATATATATTTTTAAAATTTTAAATATAATATTACTATATGTGAATTAAAATTATATAATAAATACGTAATAAAAATCTAAACATAAAATGTTCCTCATAAGAATGAAATATTTTATTATTTGATATAGTTATATTTATATTATAATAAATATTAATATATTCAGAATTAAAAAATTATCAGGTCAACATCTTTTTGACCGCTTAATCTGCTTAATGACCGCTTAATAGCCGCCTAATCCGCTTAATAAGCCGCTTAATCTTCAAAAACGCATAATCATCTGATTAATACAAAATCGAAGCGCTTTATGGTCCGATTCTGCCTAGACGGCCGCTTAAGCGGCCGCTTAATCCGCTTTTTAGAACAGAGCTCTTTTCCCGTCTCCCGTGGGGTACCATTCGGGTGGGATGCTCGTTTAAAACTAAAAAATATAGTACAAAGCATTCTTAATTATTTTTAAGATATTTTTAATTTAAATCTAAAAATTTGTAATTACGTAAATAAATAACATTCAAAATATTTTTAATTTAAATCTAAAAATTTGTAATTACGTAAATAAATAACATTCAAATGCCACAACACAAGACGTAATTTTATATTTAAATATCAAAATAAATTGATTTTTTTTTCTTTTGAAATGTCCTGGCTTCAGCCTGCAACAAAGCTGAGCTATGTCAGAACTTCTAACATTACTTTAATCACACTCTGTAGACACACACACACACCCATTATAAAACACTTCTATATGAAATGGCCAAAAAATCCAGATGGGGTTGCCTGCTGCTGCATGTCTGCCAGTTGTAAGTATCATTTATCAGTAACAGTATGAGGTGTGTAAATTTTAGCTTACAACTCACAAGTTTTTCTTACTAGTGAGATGAGACATAAATGGTGCATCAGTCATTTCCCACTTTACCCATTGCTCACATAGCTTTTTTGCTCTAAACAACAATATAAGTCTAGGTATCTTACTATTTTGTTATTTTGATCTTTTGTTTTTAAGATAAAGATTTGATTTTTATTGAAGGAGATAAATATGGTGGTAATCTTTTGGGCAAGGAAGGAGTAGTCAAAGAATAGTCAAAGTTTATCAAGATTGGTCTTGGGATTTGTGCAGAAGGGTTTCAAGAACCAAGTGAGAGTAAAGTGATACCATTTGGAAGAGTGCTGCTAGCTCAGTTTTTGGCTCTTTTTGTAGTGGGATTTTCAGCAATTTCTCTAGCTGTAAGTTGGTTTCTTGATATATACACATATAAAGACTTATTTACTTGTACTATTTTCAGTTTCTGTTCTTGGTTTTCTTTAGAATTTCATGATAGTTTATGAATTTTTGATTGATAGTTGTGAAGAAGGGAGTGTGTGTCTTGTGTTTGATTTATCGAGCCTTTGGGCAGCTAAAAAGAAAAGACAAGTCATGTTAGTTTTTTGCTCTTTAACCTTGGAATGAGCTTAATGGTACTACTGCTACACCTATTGTATATGCTTGATTAAGTGTTTTATCAAGGTTGTTGAGATGAAAAATTACTCTGTTATGCATATGACTTGATTTGTTCCGACTCACCTCTCTAAAAGAGAGTGAAGAGGCAGCTACTAGTGTTACCACCAAGCCCACTAACAATGCGAACATACTAGTTTGATCATGAACCTTATGTGGGTGGCCAACTACATCATTGCCTTGATAGAGTTTTCAGTTGATGACCTAAGTGTTGAGAAGGCTAATAGATAACCAGCTTAGTGTCTTTACTCTTTAGAGATAGGACTTTGGTGATGTAATGGTCAACAAGAATTGAAAAATTTTTTGGATTGGATTACTTCCAACTATTGTAAATTAATTACTCTGGAATATAAGGGTTGGTGGACTCGTAGGATAGAATATCGGGATTGACTGATAGTTCCACTTATTCTTCAACTTCTGTCTATGGAAGTTCTGAATAAGCCTAAGCTTGCAAGGTTCAATTTCTCTCCTTAGACCACTGTATATAGTTGAGAAATTTTGACAGTTCTTGCATCTAGAATTGGAGTCAGCATATGTCAAGATTAATATTTGTTTTAAAAGAAAAAGAAACACAAATTTATTACAGATGTTCTCTATCTGTCTTGTTCTTATAATGTGGAAGGTTCAATCCAAAAAATTAATATCTAATTTTATTTCTTTCATAGATTTCTGTCCTCAGGGAATTAATTACGAGAGCTTAATGGATCCTGAACCAGGGAGATGTAGAAGAACTGATGGCTATAAGTGGAGGTGCCGTAAAGATGTGCTTCCTAATACAAAGTACTGTGAGAGACACATCCACAGAGGCCGTTCAAGAAAGCATGTGGAAACTTCTAAAATTACTTTACAGCTTAATACACCTGAAATAACTTATTCTTGTTCTAATACACCAATCACTTATTCCAGAAAGACCAGTCAAAAGATAACCTCTCATAACCCTGATGATACTAGTGCCAAATTTCCCACTCCCGTCCAAGAAAATGAACAAAACAAGATCCCATCCCTTAGTGAAAGCAAAGGTTTAACTTGCACTGCTACAGCTATCACCACTTCTGCTAATGGTAAATGTAAAACTCACAGCGTTTGTGTAGAGAATGATAAATCTTCCAGGTCAGTCACCACCAATTCCTTCAAGCAGAATAATAGTAATCTATAATTATTAGAGCATGTAGAGGCACTCCTCATGTCCAACACATCATTAATAATATATACTCCGTATATTTTTTTTATTTTTTCATTCATGTATATCACATTTAGCACCCTCCAAGTCCAATAGTTGGCACCCCATGTAAGGTGCCTAAATGGTCCTCAAACAAATAATATAAAACCTAAGTACAATTTAATAGGTATGGAAAATATATATACTTTTAGTACAAGTATTAGTTTTATGACGTAATGCAGTTGTATAGCAGAATGCAAATCACTGCAAAATCCAATTAATGATGACTTGTGTTTTCAATTATAAACTTCTTTGTGAAGTGGATATGTGTTATTTTGCTTAACGAGTATACATAATACCGGCATGACATTAATATACTTTAGCAACAATTACCAGTCTATAGATCTATTTGGTGCCATTTTGAATCAATGCATTGGAGCATAGGTTCCATTTTAGCAGCAAAAAGTACTTTTTGGTTTCAAAAATGTAACAATAGCTATCCTTATTTTAGCACCACCATTGGACTTGCTCTTAGAGGGGCTGCCGAGAGGGTGCCAAAAGTTGTCACTTCTCTTGGCACCCTTTGGGCACCCTTGCCACTCCAATTGGGAAACGCCCAAGTGTGCCATGCCACATAGGATTTGGCACCACTCTTGGCACCCTATTAGAGATGCTCTTAAGATATCCCTATGGTTACAACCATTATAATTCTCAATACTGACAAAGTCAATGCAATTGGCAGAGAGAATAGTGACGACCTTATTAGTTTGGTGGCTGGTTCCAATCATATCAAAGATAAGAGCAACAAGGAAAGCAGCAACTGTGGTGGCTCTGTGACTCCAGAACATAGGATCTCTGCAAAGAGTATTCTTTATGGCGATACTAGTAAGGCTTAAAATTTTTGCATGTGACTTAGTCAGTATTCCTCCTCTCTGATTCTCCTCCCACTTCAGTTCAATTCAAATAATATTTAGATTCTAATTCTGCACTAGCTTTAAAAATAAAAATTCTGGGCGGATGTAAATCCCATCCGATGTGAAGATATTTGCCATCTATAGCACCTTAAGGATACAAGTAACAAATTCTACTTTCATGACCATGCTAATAATTGCTAACTTGCCACTGACTAGTATCATGTCTGCTCATCTGCTGTAGGCCTATAGCTCGCAAAAAAATATGGAATCAATTCATATTTTGACCTGAATAAGAATGTGATAAAAAAAATAATATACATTATTTGATTTTTTGTCACACTTGTAGTTAGCTGTAACAAAGTTTGCAAACATGATGGTTTCATAGCAGAGGAGCCAGAAAGATGCAGGAGAACCGATGGCAGAAGATGGCAGTGTAGTAATGAAGCTATTCCTCAGAAGAAGTATTGTGAAAGCCACATGCATAGAGGGTCAAAAAGATGCAGGTCATCCTCAGAAGCTGAAACTTTTACTGCAACTCCTGCGGCGCATTCTGAACCAGAAAGTGATCCCACTAAGATTTTGATTTCACCGGGGAAGTGTCCTCAACCAACTATCATCGATCTAGACAGTTCTACTAGTGGCAGCAGCAGTGATTCCATTACCATCACGGACACAGACGAAAATATCAGCACCTCCGATATCTTGTCTTGATCTCATTGAAGAGGCTTGTCACTCGGAGATTTGTTTCTTATGTTTTTTCAATCGTATGATGCGGAGGGAGTGCTTTTTAGCACCATGTTAAGTAAAATGTGAAATTACTGACTATAATAGTAGCGTGAGGACTCAAAAGAAGAAATGCTAGTAGCGTCCACTGAAGGTCAGTTGTTACTGTTGCCCAGCTTACTTTGCTTGTAAAATATTTTGCTAATCTACCTGAATTCTGCAACTATACTTTTTGTGTTACTCTTGGTTAGAGACTTCTACTTGTATGAACAGCTGTTCTACTGGTAATATCAATTATGCAGCAGATAGAGACTATATCTCTTTAATTGATAATGTTAGTCATATTAATGCTACAGAACTTGGTTTTTTCAATAGGGATATTCTTGAGCCGGTATGTCTGAAGACAAAATATTCTCTGCATCTTCTAAGACATTTCATATAAATATATATAGATTCAGGTTGAATTGTTTTTTTTTTTTAAAAAAATCAAACTTAAAGGGACTTCAACCTGCTATGTGATCACAAATTTTCAGGCATAAAAAAAATCTGAAAAGGGGACGAATATGTGAGCATTGAGCAATATATAACACATGGAGATTTCGTATGGCTCCTTCTTTACCCTCCAGTTCTTTTTCAAACCAGACAATTCAACTAGGTATAAAATTTTAAGTTGTGGGAAACCCATAGGCGAACATACCATCTCTGTAGAGATACGCATCCATTTCCAATCGGAGATGGAGTAGGTTGGGAAGTTTCTCCAGTGATATCATTGGGTCTTCCTCAAATCTAGTTTTGAACAAACTTAGTACAGTGAGTTGCCCAGACAAGCAAGTTTAGTCATAATCCTTCGGAAATCTGCATGTAACATTACATATGCTTAGGACATCAATGAAACAACACTCTATCACTAATACCAAAGAGACTTTTCCTCAGATTGTAATATTTGAGTACCGCAATTCCCTAGATTTGATAAAATCAAAAGTATCCTTCGTTGTGAGGCTGCCCTCCATTTTTACAGATCCAACAAAAACTTTGAGTTTGGGTAGTTGAATAAGTTCATGTGAATCAAAAAAAATCTGAGTCGTAATAGTATATCACTTCTGACTCATTCAAGCTTTCCAGTTTCAACTTTGCCACCAATTTGAAAGTTAAAAGGAAGGTACAAGTTCTATAACTGCTTCAGCTTCCATATAACATTTGGTACGATAAGCTTCACGTTTGAACTCACCCTCAGATCAAGTGTTTCCAAATTCCTCAGGTCACCTATGAATGATGGCAAGTCCTTTTCCAGCTTACAGCCACCTAAACAAAAACACTTTAGGAATACCAGCTTTGATATGCTTATTACCTCTTGATTTGTAAATTTATAGTTTTTCGCAACCAAGACTCGGAGAAGCTTGAATTGAGGGCCAAGGATATCGTGTACCCACATTTCCGAAGTATCAGAAGTTATCCTCCAAACGAATGGAGACTGAATATGTGCAATCACAGTTTGTTCGTAAAGTTTTGATTTTGACTCCTATCTTCACTATTGGAACGAATACACAATCTGCGGAGTTTTTCCTCCTTGACTTTAGACAAGCTAGACAAGCACAAGTCTCGAATAAGATAATGAACACGACATGTTTTGTACTTTGGCCATGACTCTCCTTCAATTACACTTGTTTGTACTTCCACAAGACTTCGATGTGCTAATTCCTCCAGATAACGTTCTGCTACATCCAACATTATCCCCCCTTGTGCTTTATCGCCCACCGATACCAGACCTTCTCCCAACCATAAGAAATACAATTCCTCCGTGTTGACTACTTCATCCTCCTTGTAATTGGCAAAAAAGAGAGAGAACAATGTCTCAAATGTGGAGGTAAACAATCATAACTCATCCCTAATACCTGTCTCACCGTGTAATATTCATCATCATTGGCCAAGTAAAAAAGAAATATCTTTGTTTATTATCTCCCAATGCCGAAATGGCTAGCGGCAAACCTTTACATCTATTAACCATGTTCCTTCCTTTTCTTTCCATCTCATCAGGCAGACAGGCAACCTTTTTTCTGTAATAATTACATTTTTTTTAGGCTGCAGGATGATTCATTTATGCAGGCAAATTACATTGTAAACATTGAAATGAATTTTTTTAAATGGAATTTTTTGCAGGTATATGCAAAACATATACTTCTCCTAACATGTTCTCCTTAAGAGTTTATGAGACTCTAAAATAATTAGGACTCCAGTATATTTAGAACCTCAAAAAACTTTTGCTTATATATATGCGTTTGCGAATGATAAGTACGTAGCACAGAAAGGGAATAACTGCAAAACTAACCTGAAATTCCTTTGATTCTTGCTTTCTGAGATAGTCCATTTCAGTAAACTAGGTTGTGGTGATAATCACAATGTTAAAAAGATGCAGTCCCTATAAACAAGAGCACAAATTAAAAAGAAAAGCAATTCCAGTTATATGCGGAACAATTTCCTTCTCTTTCTTTATTGACATTGTTCTCAGAAGCTGAAACTTTTTACCACAACCTCTGCGGCTCATTCTGAACCAAAAAGTGATCGCACTAACTTGCACTGATCTTTTAATTCACCGGGGAAGTTTCCTCAACCAACCATCATCAATCTAGACAGTTCTACTAGTGGCAACAGCACTGATTCCACCACCATCATGGACACAGACGAAAATGTCAGCACCTCCCATATTTTGTCTTGATCTCATTGAAAAGGTTTGCCTCCCAGAGATTTGATCCTCATGTTTTTTTTTTTCAATCGGACAATTCGGATCTTTTTAGCACCATGTTAGTAGTAACATGACTGAATGTGAAACAGACTTTATTTACAAAACAGACTTTTGAGAGATCACCGTTTTGTACAATAAACTTTGATTTTTATAATATTGATGATATTACAAGTTTACAACCTTAATAAGGCATAAACTTGTTTAACTTGTACGAAATTTATGTTACAATACTAACTCCCTAAACTTGCACAAAATTCTGTTATTTAAACATAGTCTAGTAGCCTACACAGTAATTTCATTTGAAGTACAAACATATACTGAACTTTGATCCAGCAGTAAAATTCCATTCTTTACGCACCCAAAAATAAATGGCTGTCAGCTGGGTTGCCTTCGATCAGACCAGCAGCACGAACACGATCATCGTTATTATCATCACCACTTTTGTTCTCAGAATCTTCTTTTAAGATACTTGTATACTGACCATCAGTAGTAATAGAAGCATAAATAGCTACAATCAGGGCCAATACGTAAATCACCAAAGCAATGGCAACAATGGTACAAAGAGCCCATATGGCTCTCCTTGCTTCAGCGCTTCCACAAGAATACAAACCTATTCGAAGTTGGACTACGTTAACAACCGAAAGAGTTAGCAAAACAATCCCACTAACAGATGCACTTGCCGTTAAAATCAATAAAAAGTCCTTCACATCGAATCTATCTTGAACAAACTTGAATCTTTCACTATCCAAGCCTATTAGAAGCTTAATTACTTTCGCAACAAGGCTTGATAAAAGGAAACAAGCAAAGGCCACAACTTCGTAGAGAACGAGCATTTTAGCTACCCCAGGACCAGCGTTACACTCTTTTTTATTCTCTAGGCTGACGGCGCCTGGTAAAGCCTGAGATAAGCCCACAAAGACGGCTAGAGTGAATAGGGAATTGACATTAACAAGATCATCTAGTGTTTTAATATGGGCTTCTCTCCTTTCTTTCTCTGCTTTTTTATGTTCATCATTCACATTCATCACTTGTGCATTATCTGGACACTGTTGGGCATACTAAGCAGGCCTTAACTCCACATTAGTATGATATTGTCCGCTTTGGGTTGGGTCAGGCCCGCACGGATTTGTTTTTGGGTCACTCCCAAAAGGCCTCATTCTAATGGAGTTAACTGGCTGCTTATTAACTAGCAATCTGCCCCTCCCACAAACGATGTGGGACAACTCCTAACAATCTTCCCCTTCACACATCGGGCTCAATAACTGTTGAATCTGCCTCCTTGTGTGTGATCTGCTCCCCTTGATCCATACTGGAAGTTCCTGGCTATCTGGCTCCCTTAGGCCCATACTGGAAAGTCCACCTGCTCCCCCTTAAACCCAATCTGGGATAGCCCATCTGCCTCTTCTTGGATCCATTTTGGAGCCCATTAAGATTGTTCTGGACCGTTACAACCTGGAGCTCTGATACCACTTGTTGGGCATACTAAGCAGGCCTTAACTCCTAACAGACACACCTTTCCAGCCATCTGCAATAAGAAAAACCAAGAATGTACTCTTGCTTTGATTTAAGAATGTGATTGCTACTGCTAGTATATGTAAGAAATATTCGTGTTTTAGCTAATCTTGATACTTGACGGGCCTCATATATATACTGTGAGCAACTACCGTGGAGTTCAAACTACTAAAATTAAACTGTCGTCATCTCCTCGATCAGCCTTGCATGGGAATCCTTCAATAATAATACTTGAATTTGTTTAATCTATCATTCATAGTCTTCCACACAAGGAACTTTCAAAGTCAAATAAATCGAATCTAATTTAGGTTTGGTTGTGTTGATTTAACAATAATAATGTCACTTTGGTTGTTAATCAAGTTGCCATCAATGTAATAAGGAAAATGTTAACCACAGCCCTTAGGGCTATGGTTAAAGTGTTATGTGGTAGTTTTTAATTGGCTCAAGGTTTTGCCCACTTACAAAAAAGTATGTGCCCCCATGCATTCACATAAATCATCCAATAAAAATCCACCACATGGCAAAAATTAATCCTTAAACATATCCCTAAGGGCTGTTGTTAACAGGACCCATGTAATAATGCGTAGGTGTGAGAGGTGTTGCTGATGTAGCTTTCTATAAGCTCCAAATGAAGAGTCGTTACGTTGTTACTTAAATCAATTAACTGTAGTTTTCACTAGATTAATTAATTGAACAAGCGTGTCTGCATTATAACTGCACGAGGATATCGTTTTAATTTGATTTGTTATATAATGTAATTTCTGGCTGTTCGCTCATCATTTTATTATAATTAATAATCAATGGAGAAATGTGTAAATTTAATAAATTATTGTTGATTTGTACGTGTTGAAATTTGTTGAGATGAATAAAATAGAAACTTTTAGACTAATTTCAATTATCAAGCAGGTTTGTGTTCCATGAGCTGCGAAAGTTGGGAGAATCTGATATTAAGTTTTCGGAGAGATAAATATGAAGGGTTTGATCTCTCTGAAATGCAAACAGCTAGTGCAACTGTGCAAGTCCAATAAAACATACGGAGGACTAACTAAAACTAAGCTACCCGTGGCTGTATCCCCTCTCTTCTTCCCATACTAGATGTGGAGAGTTCGATTATTATTAAAGAACATGAGTGTGTTAATTATCTAATTATCAAAAAAGAATTAAGACCATATTTATTTAAGAAAAAAAGGGATTCCAAGATTAATCTCAGAAAAGTTTATGAGATATTTAAAAAACAAACTTTAAAACTTATTGGGCTCATAGGACTAGAAAATTTTAAACAAATCTTGATTTTATAAAAATGCACCCCATATTTGCATATAAAATTTGTATATCTCTGGAAATTTACCTAAAACATATATAGGACTGTAATCCATTAAAAAAAAATTATTCCCATGTTTAAAAAAAAAAAATAGTTGACAAATTATAATTCTTTAAAATAGTAATCCTATGTTTGTTTGGTTGGGATAAGGAATAGTAATACTTGGTTGGAGAATGTATTATATAATCCCCTCCCAAAAATTATTTTTTTAAACGATTATAAAATAGCTCAAAAATTATGATATAAATTTAAATTATGTTTGTTACCAGAAACGTTTAAGGTATTTTTCTTGAATTTTTGGTTTTTCGATTTTTTTATTAAAAAAATTTCTTGCATTAAATAGCTCTTAATGGCATATTAATTAGTGATTAATTATACCTAATAAATATGTAATAAATTTATTTTATTTCTTTAAGAAATTATAAAACATTATTTTGAGCATTATAGTTATTATTTCAGTATTAAATATTAATTACATATATAACTAAGTTTATTTTTAGGTAAAATGATGACTAAAAATTGTTTACATTGCGTATTTATTTATTCCCTATCAAATACCACTCCGATTTCTTTTCGGATATGGAAATCGTAATAAATTATGGAAGTATGTAAATGTTCTCTTAACACATGTAATAAAAATAACATGGGTTATGACCAAATTGACTAAATTGAAAAAAATAAATTTTTATCAGTAGACTAAATTGATAAAAAAGTTATATACCCGTTGTTCATTATATTATGTCAAAATAAATTAATATTCTAATTAAATAAATTCTTACACTACAATTGAACATGTATGTTATGAGAGGGGCGTCGGCTTTAAAAAGTGTTATTATAAAGTGTAATATTTATAACTTCTGATCGTAAAAATTACGTTTGTATTATAATTAATACTTTTTATGTTTATGATATTATAATTTATGTCAATTATTTTGAAGCAATTTTTTCAAAAAAAAAAAAAAGAGACCAATCAATTTTTAAAAATAATAAAAATTAATTCATCTATTTTCAATATTTTAAATTAAAAATTTGTAAACCGCGCGAAGCGCGGATAAGTTGACTAGTTTTATTGATTACTAAAATTTTCTTTATAATTTATGTGTGAATTTCATTTTGCAACGATGTCAGCTGTTTGAGACCAAGATTACTCAATAAACTTCTACCGTCACGTTGAATTTTTTTGACAGAGCCAGCAAAGTATCCCTAATAGAGTAACTTCAATGCACACTCCCCTTATCTATATTTGATCTAGGTGAACAAAATTTAAGGATTGATATTGAAATTCAATCACCACAAGTGTTTAGAAAATTCATTTAAATATTTAGGAGATGAAAAATCAAATATTTAAAATGACACATCAATATCTATTATCTATTATATATATAATACCACAACATGTCACATTTTATGCAACAAAATTTAAGGATTGATATTGAAATTCAATCACTACAAGTGTTTAGAAAATTCATTTAAATATTTAGGAGATGAAAAAACAAATATTTAAAATGAAACCTCAATATCTATCTATTATATATATAATACCACAACATGTCACATTTTAGTTCTTGCGAAGTTACTATTTTAGCCCTGTATTTTAATTCATTTAGTCTTTTTCCAAAAAATTGTTGTTGTGGAGAATCAAACCCAAGTCTTTCCATTCATATGCACATCACCTCACCACTAGGCTAACCAATCACTTGAGTTGTAAATCATAAATATGCTATGTAAGTCGAGTGATGGATGAAGAATATTTGGTATTTTAATTTCTAAGATATTTTATATGTTATAGTTTAGTATAAATTAGTGATACATGATATATAGTGAACTTAGATACTCCGTATATACCATAACATGTCACATTTTATTCCTGGCAAAGTTATAGCATTTAATAAACTTATATTCAATATGATTATTTAATATCTACTTTAATATTACGTAATTAATTACAACAAACTAATAATAGCCATTAACTACTTTTAATAATTTATATTGGTGCATATATTTAGATTAAAATTCTTGGGTAAATTATTATATAATTACGCCAATATATGAATAATAGTTGTATAGAAATACTTATAAAACTCGAGAATCAGAACTAAACGACTGTGTTCACGATTAGAAATTAAGCTTGGGAATAACAAGAATAATAAACATATATATTTTAATAATAATAGTATTGAATGTATTAGTCTAATTTGTAATAAAATATACTATTTAAAAGTTCATAGCGAGTAATCAGATTTAGATTCTCAGTTATGAAAAAAGTGAATTTAAATTCACAACAGAAAACATTGAATTAGATGACTATTTTAATAGATATTATAAATCTTAGACAATTCATGTTGAAAATGAAGCTCTCGAGAAGAGAGTTGCTAAGCTATATTTAGGCTACACAGCTACAAATTGAAAGGTGTTCACGGCTACAAATTCGAACTACTAAAATCCAAAATATCACAATATTCCACATTTTATTTAATATCATTTCACATTTTTGCCTTCCAATTTTCTATGATTTAACTCTAAAATCCCCCTAAAGTCAAATGCTATGAAAACGTTAGTTTATCTTCACATTTTCCAGAATCGAAACTGTGACATCCAGTTCTAAGTATAAAGAATTTAAATTTATGGCTAAAATCATTGAAATATATGATTAATTGAATGGATATTAGAATATTTTGGACACAACCTGTTAGAAAGCGAGAGCACTTGAAAAAAGAGTAAGTTAATCTATATTTAGATAACATTGCAACAAATTGAAGAATATTCATGATCACAAATAATAAAAAACAAAATTTCATAATAAAGCTAGAATATCCTCGTGCCTTGCACGGGTAACGAAGCTAGTTATTTACTTATGACATAACATATATTCATACCAACATTTTCATCCCTTTCCCATCACTTTTATACAATAGTGCTCTTTTGACCATAAAATAATTGAATATGCACATAATTATTTACTACTCCCTTTGTTTATTTGAATTCTTTACGTTTGCTTTTTGCACGGAAACCAAGATAGTGGATGTAATATTGTTAAAATAAATGAAGTAGTGGGTGTAATAGTAATTTTATTATTAAAATAAGTGAAGTAGTGGATGTAATAGTGTAAAGGGTTGAAAAGGTGGAGTGAAGTAGTGGATGTAATAATGTATTTTATTGTTAAAAGTTACTCCCTCCGTCCCTTTTTAGTTGGTACATTTGCAAAAAAAAATTGTCCCTAAATAGTTGTCACATTTCTTGTTCCAATACATATTTTTACCAATTTTTCCATATATACCCCTTATTTCTAATACCAATGTTTGACTTTATATTTAATGCATATACTTATAAGTCATCATTTAATGTTAAGATAAAGGGCAAACATGGAAACAAATTACATAATTAATTCTTTCTTAATATGTGTGTTTTTTGCAAATGTACCAACTAAAAAGGGACGGAGGGAGTACTATTTTTAGTAATGTAAAGAAATGGAATGGACGACCCAAAATAGAAATTGTAAAGAAATGAAATGGACGGAGTGAGTAGCTTTTTGTATAAAATTGTCATTCAAAATTTTAAGTAACATAGGGGGATAGATGTAAAAAAACTATTGTAGTGATAAATTTATTAATATAAAACAAAATTATAAATCAAAAAAGTTAGTTTATTTTCAGATTAATGGGTCAAGTTAAAATTTATTATTGTGAATATAACTTTTTAGCATAGTTGAGATGAATTTTCGAATTATAATTTTCCAAAATTGTTTGAACATATAAAATATAAAATGTTAAACTTTAGGGGAATCAGATCAGACAGAGACAATACAACTATATTCCTAATAATTATCTTGTCTGATCATCCTACTCTATGATATTTGCTCGAATATTTTTTCTGCCTTTTTTGCTTTTTGATTACTTTTCATTTATTTTTACTGTATTGAGATCCAAAAAATCGTACTCTTACTGCAACAAATCTTGGACCAACTTTCTGAGTCAAGAAAGTTTTGGAAGTAATAGCAAATAGTTTCAACTAGTTTTTCTATGAAAATTCGAGATTGACATTTATTTACTATTTCCACACTATGCACAATATTTTGTCTAACGATCTAAGTGCATCACCACTTCCTGAAAAATCGGTCTTTATTAAATTTTACAATTAAATTTTGTAGTTCCAATTTTTTATTGAAGTATGCGAAAAAATTTAGAGAATGGAAATTTTTGTAGAAATTTGTGTTTAATTTAATTAAAATTTTCTTGAAGATCTATTGTTTGAATATTAAAATTAAAAATTTATCTTATAAAAATTACTTTAAAGATGCTAAATAAATATATTAAAGGCAAGTTTTTGTATGATAAAAGGTAAAGTCTTATTTTTAATTTATCATTTTTTCCAAAATACCTATATATCTATATATATACTAATAGCAAGAGTTTGGACCGTTGATGTGGCAACATATAAACTCTTGAAAATAATTTTTTAAATTTTCTATGCCTCCATTTCCTAGAAAAAGGGCGCTTGGCCAACTTTGCAAACTCAACATCAATCCCTCACATTGGCATTAATTTTACATCATTTTTCAAATGTGCGCAAATGATTGTTTGTATAATATTCTTTGTTGAGATGGCACCCTCCAAATTCTTTAAAATTATTTTGTTATTTTCTCATATACCAGCAACTAGCTTCATGAAATGGTGCGCATGGTCCCTCCTTTTACATTATTTTTCAAACACTCATGACTCTCTGAATAGAACATGTTTGTATAATTTGTTTATTTTGCTGTTAATCACATTTCTATGATCTCGATGACAAAACTCGAATCATTTAACTAATTTTCATTTTATTATGTCAAAAATATATATTAAAATTACTTATTTATCAAATATTTATCTACCATTATCATTTTTTGTTAGAGGCTTCACATGTTTATATCATATGAATCCATGGACTTACTTGAACATCAATTTTTATTTTGACAGAAAATTAAAAAGTGTTAAAAATATATATGTAGATCAGTATGTCATGAGAACTCTTCTTTCTTGGTATAAAATCCAAAAATAAAATTTTAACTCCACTATAAAACCTTATAAACCGATTAAATTAGGTTCTATTATAGAACCATTTTGGACTATTATGACTGATTTTCAACGATTTTTTTTAAAAAGTAATCTAATTTTTTTATTTACTAATTGACATATATAATTAAATTTGATAAATTATATATGATTTGGTTATGAATATTTTATATACTAGCTTATAACCCGTGCAAGCACGACTCCTTTTCTAATATCTATAATTATATTATTAATTTTTTAATATTTATATGTTATTAATTTACATATCAAATTGTTGTTAAAAAATTAATATATATAAGATTTTACACGTTCAATTTAATATTTGTGCTTTATTTTGAATTCTTAAAATTTGATTTGGATAATTTTAGTGCCCACATGAAATTAACAAAATAATCTTTAATTTAGTGATATCTTAACAATTATTTTCAAATTAAAACTACGCATAAACAAAAAGAGAAGAAATTGACCATTTTTTACGTTGAAAATTCTATTCGATTCATGAAATCTACTTATATTTCGTTTTGATTATCAAAATACCCTTCTTATTATTTGAAGATAGTTTTAGTACTAACAACCAAATACAGTTTTAATAATAAATAAGAACCGTTAGATCATAAAATAAATAGATGAAAAACGATAGATCTAGCATACAATTTTTTTTTTATTTTTTAACATGTAAATTAAAAAGTGTATTTACATTGAAATGCGAAAACATGTATGTCAATGATTTAAATCATATATAATTTGGTTATTTAAATTGAATAGGATTATTAATGTAGGTCTTCTACACTGAAAAGGAATATGATTAATGTAAAAATTCGTAATTATATTTTCTCTTGACATTCTGAGTGTTTCCATTTCGATAATAATTGTTGAATCATCATTAAATTAAAGATGATTTTATAAGTTTCATGTGAGCTGTAAAATCATCCAAATCCGAATTCTAGATCTCGGGACAAAGCCCAAATAGTAAATATAAACCATTTTTTTAATATTAATAAAAAATTTAGTCAAATTCAATTATACTTTTTTAAAATATCCTTTTCATATTATAATTTTCTTTTTAAAATTCAATTCCAATATAACCTTTTTAATTATATCCTTTTTATATTATAATTTTCTTTTTAATATGATATAATCTTGATCGTCCATTTTCAAAAATATCATATTCGACGATTGAGATTATTTTGGTAGTATAATGAACAAAACAAAATATGTATAAGATCCCCATATTATATATAAGGATATAATTTATATAATGGTACTCTCTTAGAATCTATATAAGGATTCTACGTATTTGGCGTTTTTGAATGACGGGGTTTTAGACTATAATAATGGAAGTTAGAAATATAATGTATTTAAGCTCGAAGTAATTGAATATTATTATTATTTATACTATTATTTTTTTTTAATTAAATAGTATAACCTACCAAAATCCAAATCGACAAATTTTTAATATTTTGGTTTCAATGATATACTAGCTTAAAACCCGTGCGATGCACGGATTTTTTTTAATATTATATTAAATTTTTTAATTATTTGAATTAATTTTTTTAAAACATGATTTTTGGAGACTTAAATTTTTAAATGAGATTATATGATGATAATTATATAAATGTTATTCGTGATCATTATAGAAAATGGGGAATTTTAGTTAAAAAATTAGAAAAGATGATGGATTTTAGTTGAAAAAGATAATTGGTTAATTATAAGTAATTATAAAATTATTTTTTTATTAGATAGAATGCCCATGATATAATTGGAAAAATAGAGGATTTGGTTAGAGAAAATTAAAAAGGTAACATGTTTTAGGTGAAAAAGGTAATTGATTAGTTTATAGTAATTATAAGTTAATTATGTTATTTTACTAAATAAATTGCTTGTAATGTTTTTAGAAAAAGAGAAATTATTGTTGCCCGTGATATTTCTAGAAAAAGAGGGATTTTAATTATAAAATATAAAAAAAAATGATATGTTTTAACTGAAAAAGTTAATCGATTAAATATTAGTATTACCATATTATTATTTTATTTCATATAATAGAAATGCCCTTAATATACTTGAAAAATGTGATATTTTAGTTAGAGAAAATAGAAAAGAAAACGGTAAAATTAAAAAAGTGACATGTTTTAGGTGAAAAAGGTAATTGATTAGTTTATACTAATTATAATTTAATTATATTCAATTACTAATTAAAATTGCTCCTAGTATTTTTTAGAAAATGGGAAATTAACGTTGTCCGTTATATTTCTAGAAAAAAAAAGGAAATTAATTAGAAAAAAATAGAAAGATGATATGTTTTAGTTGAAAAGATAATTGATTAATTATTAGTATTGCAGTGCACGGGTTTCTTGTATTATGTTATAAATTTTATTTAATATTAAAATTTTGTTTTTATATAATCATTTTTCTAATAATTTTTTTAATTTTAATTTGTTATAATTTAATATACTCATGTTTATAGATTATAATAATGTTTCCTTATTATAAACAACGTATATGATTTTTAATATATTTTATTAATAATTGAAAATTTTGGTGTGATATTTTCGAGTATATATTAATGATTGTAAGATTTGTTGTAAATTAAAAAGGTAACGTGTTTTAATTAGAAATATTAATGATTGAAAAATATGATACAATTGATCTTTTTAGGTATTTATAAAAGCTAATATCTTCAACTGAAAGTAAATATGAAAAATGCAATCGACTAATTACCATTTATTATATTATATTGTTATTTATTTTTGGTGTTACATTTTACTTGAAAATTATGGTGTGATATTTTCGGTTATATATTAATGATTTAAAGATTTATTTTAAATTAAAAAGGTAATGTGTTTTAGTTCGAAAGGAAATATTAATGATCGAAAGATATGATATGATTCATGTTTTTACGTGTTTATAAAATGTAATATCTTCAACTAAAAGTAAATATGAAAAAGACAATCGACTAATTACCGTTAATTTTATTATATTAATGTGATATTTTCGGGTATATATTAATGATTGTAAGATTTGTTTTAAATTAAAAAGATAACGTGTTTTAGTTCGAAAGGACATATTAATGATGGAAAGATATGATACGATTGGTGTTTTTAGGTGTTTATAAAAGGTAATATCTTGACTACTTACCATTAATAATATTATGTTATTACTTATTTTAGATTGTAAGATTTGTTTTAAATTAAAAAGGTAACGTCTTTTAAACTTTTAGTTCGAAAGGAAATATTAATGATGGAAATATATGATAAAATTGATGTTTTAAGTTGTTTATAAAAGGTAGTATCTTGACTAATTATTATTAATTATATTATGTTATTACTTATTTTAAGTGTATTTTTTTATAATGAAGGGTAAATAATTAAATTCACGAAGTACCAAAAAATAGGTACCAAAATTTTAATGTTTCAACTTTTATATAATAGTATAGATTTGTTTTAAATTAAAAGGTAACGTGTTTTAGTTCGAAAGGAAATATTAATGATGGAAAGAAATAATACGATTTACTCCCTCCGTCCCTTTGAATTCTTTACGTTTGCGGACCAGTTTCTGGCACGGATTTTAAGGTTTTATACAAAAAAAAATAAAATATCAAAAATAAGTTATAGAGGAGTATGTTTTTAGGTGTTTATAAAAGGTAATATCTTGACTTATTACCATTAATTATATTATATTATTACTTATTTTAGATTGTAAGATTTGTTTTAAATTAAAAAGGTCCTATTTTTATGTAAAATATCAAAAATAAGTTATAGAGTAGTATGTTTTTAGGTGTTTATAAAAGGTAATATCTTGACTAATTACCATTAATTATATTATGTTATTACTTATTTTAGATTGTAAGATTTGTTTTAAATTAAAAAGGTAACGTGTTTTAGACTTTTAGTTCGAAAGGAAATATTAATGATGGAAAGATGTGATACGATTGATGTTTTTAGTTGTTTATAAAAGGTAGTATCTTGACTAATTACCATAAATTATATTATGTTATTACTTATTTTAGGTGTTTTTACTTTTTTAATAATGAAGGGTAAGTAAGTAAATTCACGAAGTACCAAAAAATAGGTACAAAAACAGGTACCAAAACTTTTAATGTTTCGGTTTTTATATAATAGTATAGATTTTATTAATAATTGAAAATTATTGTATGATATTTTCGGGTGTATATTAATGATTGTAAGATTAGTTTTAAATCAAAAAAGAAACGTATTTTAATTCGAAATGTAATATTAATGATTGAAAGATATGATAAAAGGTAACATCTTCAACTAAAAGTAAATATGAAAAAGGCAATCGACTAATTACCATTAATTATATTATGTTAAAATTTAGTTTAGGTGTTTTAATATATATTTTTCTTTATAATGAAGGGTACATAAGTAAATTCACGAAGTACCAAAAAATAGGTACCAAAAAATTGGTACCAAAAAACAGGTACCAAAACTTTCAATGTTTCGGAATTTATATAATAGTATAGATTATAGATATAATTTCATTTTTCTTGTAATTATATTTATTGATTGAATTAAATTTTTATTAGATAGATTTGAATTTTATTGTAATAAATTAAGAGTTTTTTTAATACGAAAGAATTAGAGAAAAAAATCATTAAATTGTAACTAAAATAAATTAAATAAAAGTTCATATTTAGATTTTATCTTGAGATCTAGAATTCGGAATTGGACGATTTTATAATCCACGCAAAATTTATAAAATAATTTTTCATTTGATGATGGTTTAACAATTATTATTAAAATGTAACTACCAAAATCTGAAAAGAAAATACAATCATGAAGTTTTTCGTTAATAATTTTTTTCAATGTAAAAACCTAATTATATATGGTTTAACTCATTTATATTCATTTTTTTCGTATTTTAATGTAAATACACCTTTTAGTTTATATATTAAAATATATAATATTCTTTTGTGTTAGATAGGACGGCTCCAACTACTTATTTCAAGAACTAACAGTTCTTATTTATTTGGTCGAACCGAGGATATTCAGACTGCCAAAATTTTGGTTAAAATCATTTTTATGCTTATTATATATAAGGATATAATTAGGCCTCCAAATCACCAGAGATCTTTATTAAATTATTTTTATAACATAAAGGCTATCGACTAAATACTTTATATTTAGGATATATTTTAGTATTTTTCAATTTTCATATCCCCGTCATTCTCATTGGTTGGGCACGGAGGCTAAAAAATAGTGTAAAGTAGTAGAGAAAAGTAAAAAAAATAAGAAATAATCTAATAAAGATCTTTGGTGATTTAAAGGCCTAATTATATCCTTATATATAAGGATATATTCTTTTGTGTTAGATAGGACGGCTCCAACTACTTATTTCAAGAACTAACGGTTTTTATTTATTTGGTCGAACCGAGGATATTCAGACTACCAAAATTTTGGTTAAAATCATTTTTATGCTTATTATATATAAGTATATAATTAGGCCTCCAAATCACCAGAGATCTTTATTAAATTATTTTTATAACATAAAGGCTATCGGCTAAATACTTTATATTTAGGATATAATTTAGTATTTTTCAATTTTCATATCCCCGTCCTTCTCATTTGTTGGGCACGGAGGTTAAAAAAAAGTGTAAAGTAGTAGAGAAAAGTAAAAAAAATAAGAAATAATTTAATAAAGATCTTTGATGATTTGGAGGCCTAATTATATCCTTATATATAAGGATATATTCTTTTGTGTTAGATAGGACGGCTCCAACTACTTATTTCAAGAACTAACAGTTCTTATTTATTTGGTCGAACCGAGGATATTCAGACAACCAAAATTTTGGTTTAAATCATTTTTATGCTTATTATATATAAGTATATAATTAGGCCTCCAAATCACGAGAGATCTTTATTAAATTATTTTTATAACATAAAGGCTATCGGCTAAATACTTTATATTTAGGATATATTTTAGTATTTTTCAATTTTCATATCCCCGTCCTTCTCATTTGTTGGGCATGGAGGCTAAGAAAAAGTGTAAAGTAGTAGAGAAAAGTAAAAAAAGTGAGTAAAGTGGTGGGACCAATCAATATTTAACGTATGAAGTGAGTGTAGTGGAGGATAGTAATGGGTGTAGTTTTATATTATGAAACTTTTTTATTTTGGATAAGTTTTGGGATTAAAAGAATTGAGACAGACATCCCACAAAGAAAAGTGTAAAGAATTGATAGGAATAGAGGGAATACCTATATTATAATTACCCTTTTAAAGTTTTTTTAAGTTTTTAAATTTTCGAAGAGGGGCATATATTATAAACCGTATTTTATATATATTTGATATTTTTATGTTAAAATTTTATACATATATTACTATGTAACATTTTATTTTGAATATTATTTCGAATCACTATTTCATTAAAAATTTGGATATTTTATTTTTATTACTATTGAATAATATATTAATAATTATTTTCGTAAAATAATTTTATTATAAAATTTTTAAAAGACCGCACAAAGTAGAGCTAATTTAACTATTTATTATAAGATTTAAGATAAGATTATTAAAAAATTATTTAAAACTAAATAATAAAATGCGACCGATTTGTAGAGGTAAAGAGTGTTTTTGAGTAACACTTTTAATATGTGTACATAAATTTAAGTCTGAATTCAAAAAAAAAAAAATAAGTCTAAATATTAAGATAAAAAAATTCTTATAAATTTTCATAAAGAAAATAATCAAATGAGGAGGGAGGGATGTCGAATCACTCCAAAACGCAAGAATTAATGATTTACTATAGCCAGATTGATCATTGGATAAATCCAATAAGGCGAACACTTGGAACACCACATAACATATGAAAGGGGCACCCAACCTTTTATACATATGTATAACATAATATAAATTTATACTGTTATATATATAGTTTCATACTTTTGAATGTGTATCTAAATATATATATATATGTTTTCTACTAGTGTTTGAATATTAAAAACATTTTCTCAAAAAATAATTGTTTTATAGAACTAGCATTATATCGAATATGCATAATTCTTTTTTTACAATCTTGAAAAAGGGATATAGTTTCAAAATTTTGATTAGGGCATTTGAATCACTAAGCCGATCCCGATTACACTACTTCGTTTCATCCTACTTCTTTTTATCGTATAACTAAATTTAGTGACAAGCTAAGTCAATAACCAGTTGAGCCTCTCATTGCATGCTTCTTTTCATCATACAACCAAATCTATTGACAAATTAAATTAATCACACACATGCCACCAACGATCTAAAAATATTCGCAATTGTTAATTTTAATTATCTAAGGACAAATTTTACATATACTTATCAATATTTTTTAGCAGGCCGGAGATTGGAGAGATTTTCACTTAGAAGCTTCAAAATATTTTTCTTGATTTTTCACTTTTTTTATTTTTTTTATTAAAGTAATTGTTGGGATTTATGGGTGATAGCATAGAGACAACTTAACTATATTTCCCTGTACTTAGTTTTTACTAAGTTGAACATACTGTCACAGCCAGAGTATGTCTTCATATTCGAATAATTGTTGTCATGTAATAATTGTGTGATTTGGGAGAAGTTCATGCATTTGTTCAAGCCTCAAGGAATACATCCAGAAGACAGTAAGAATAAAGGTTACTGTCATGTCCCTGACAGTAAAGTTACAAGAAGACAAATGTTGCAAAGTCACGACAAAGCTACATCTGACAGCAACATTGGCCGAAGCAACAGACAGTAACATTCTCACACTTGACAGCAAGTTTGGAGTTCTGACAGCAACATTGGCGGGAGCTCGTATTGTCAACCACTGAATATTCCTTTGACAGCAGACTCTGCGATTAAGGTTACTGTCACCTTGAATTATTTGAATTGGGTATTTTCTTAGTCAAAGCCCGTGACAGGTTACATGTTCAAGAAACAGATTTGCTGCAACACACTATCGTTTGTAGCAGACCTGCAAGACTACGACAGAAGCTTAAGAGATTCACAAGACAAGGCTGGTCAATTCGAGGAGTATGTAATATCCACATCTACTAGAATTGTATTAGCTAGAAATAAAAAGAATCTAGGTTGCTTTACTTATAAGGTTTATCCTAGCTGTATAGAATATGTGAGTACCATTTTAAACATGTATCCATGAATTTAATTTAAGATTACATACCAAATGTTTATCCAATAATGTTACTTTTACTTATCAAATGTCAAACTTTGCAAATGTTTATCAATATTAGATTTTAAAAGCATTTTTAATGCGACAAAATAGGTGTCGTCAATATTTTCGAAAATATTATTATTAATACTTAAATATTTAAATTTAATTACATTTCACACAAGTTTCAATTCATCGTATCAACTTCCAAATAATAAAATCAACAAATAATGATATTATGTATACGATTTTTAAAAATGTTTTCATGCCGCGCGTAGCGCGACTTTGTTACCTAGTTAAAGCTAAAAAAAGAGGCACGTAAACATCTCAAGTTCAATAGTATGGTAAACAATGAGAGAGTTCACTCTTCAATAGTTGATGAGAGAGTTAGAAAATTCAGAAAAAAAAACTTCAATTACTTTAAAATAAAATTCTAATTACTTTCAAAATATTTACCGACGAATATTCTCCTAAATTTACCTATCAATTTATAAAAATAGTTATATTCTTTTTTTAAAAAAAATAAAAATTTATTCAAACTATTACAAAATCATACTGTATAAATTTTGGTTGGACTGCTTGAACATATTAATTTTGACGGTTTTAAAAGTAATTGTAGTCACCATAAATCCATAACAGTCACTGTGTACAGGAGCGGTCATAGACTCATAGCTCATAGGCACTCACAACTCACAAATCACAAGTCACAAGTCATAGCAGGAGTACATCTGTACATGCATGCAGCGGGAATCAGGGAAACCTTTAGTAACCAAAAGGATAAATGGTTACTCCCTCCGTTTCAATATAAGTTTTCCATTCCAGATGTCGGGATTGTTCATGACATTAGACAAATTACTAATTTACGTCTAATTTATAAGACACAATATAGTCATGAGTGATCTTGTTGGATTCGTATTTATGAGTACTTTAATAAAGTGAAGTTTTTATATTTAATACTAATACGAAATTCAAGATATTAACAATTAAAAATGTATGTTGACAAACGTGTCAGAAGGAAAAGAGGAAATTTATTTTGAAACGGAGGGAGTATAAGTTTATAACATGTTTTACCGATTTTATTTTTATAATTTGATTAATTCTTACATAATTTCTTAACAATATTTTTATCATAAATTCAATTATAAAGGTATAAAGGTAGATTTTGGTTGTTGATAGTAGGAGTGAGCAAAAATTCGAATTCGAAACCATTAAAAACTGATTCGTATAAAACTCAACCGAATTCGAAATTGAAAAATTTTGAATTTGACTTGATTTGCACGAACAAGTTTTTAACGGTTTCGGACGATATTTTTATCATATATCCAATTATAAAGGTAGATTTTGGTTGTTGCCTGTAGGGGTGAGCAAAAATCCGAATCCGAAATCGTTAAAAACTGATTCGTATAAAATTGAACCGAATCCGAAATTTAAAAATTTAAAACCCAAATCGATACCTATGGTTGAGTTCCAGTTATACGTTGGAACATAATCGAAAAAAATTGAACCGAATGAGTTCCAGTTATATGTTGGAACATAATCGAAAAAAATCGAATCGAAAAAAAAAGAACTGATCCAAACATTTAAAATAAATAAATTAAAATTTTATAAAAAAATTTTAAATAGAAAAAATGCATACGCTGATTATGGATAATACATATTAATTTTGAAAATAAAAATTGTCTAACATAGATGTTGGGTAAGAGGCTCCCTATCCCACAATACCTCTGTTATGAAAAGCGTATTAAGCGGCCACTTAAGCAGAATCGGGGATAAAACGCATAGCTTTTAGTAAAATCGGGATTTTAAGCATTTTTTGGGTTTAAGCGGGTCAAAGACGGATTAAGCGGGTCAAAAACGGATTAAGCGGATGAAATAAAAAAATTATAAAATTATAAAAATTGTAAAAAAGTTATAAAAATTATAAAGGATGGTGAAAGAATGCATATGTTTCCGTCTTTCTGAAAGAATGCTACAATCTATCTTTCTATCCTTCGAATCTCGTATTATGATAATTATGATGTTTGTATTTTCTAAGTTTATTATGACTAAGTACAGTATGACTTTGTGAATGTAGAGTTTACTAGTTTTAATTTTTATCATAATATGTTATATCATATGTGAATGTCATTTTTTTAAAAAAAAATTAATATTATACGTATTTATTTCTATAAATATATAATTATTTATAATCCGATTAATGATCCGCTTTTAAAACCGCTTAATCGTCCGCTTAACCGCTTAAGCGCTAGAAGGTCATCCCGCCGCTTAGGTCCGATTTGCGCTTTTCACAATAATGCACAATACACGTCTATTTTAAAAGAAAAATAATTTGATAATATATTTTCTCTTATATCTTTTTAAAAACATAAATTACTTTAAATTTTTGACCATTTCTCGTTAATTAACAGAGTAAGAGCATCTCCAAGGGAGATAGCTATAACTGTTAGCTAAAATCAGAAAAATAGATGATAATGTTAAATTTGCTGAACCTGTAAGTTTGTGTCCTCCAGCGGTGTTAGCTATAAATGTTAGCTATATTTAAAATCTATTACTTTACTATTTTTGAAATCCTAATGGGATAAAACTCAAAAATAATTTTTTTTCTAAATTCAATAAAATTAACATTTTATATTAATATATATGTTATTTAATTAATTTAAATATTTTATTATTTGAAAATATGTTATTTTACTATTGTCAAATTTAGTCAAATAAAGGTTTTATATACAAGGATATATGTTATTTAATTAATTAAAGTATTTTATTTTATAATACAAATTGTACATTTTTTAAAATTTAATTTCATTCCCAATTTTTTAAAAATATTTTAAAATTAAAAACTTCATATTTTGTTAACAAAAAATAACATATAAATTATTTTCTCATCAAAATATAATTTTTTTTATAGGTAAATTAATAGCCGCCGGAAGTAATCAAGCTGGAGATGACGTGCATATTTTTAGATGACAGTTGATTAATGAACAAATATAGATCACATGTTGGCGTCATCTAAAATTTTTGCTAATATGGGCTCCCTTGAAACCCATTTTCTAGATATTAGGTAAACTTATGTGCGAGCTAAGAAATATCGCTAACAGTCCCTTGTAGATGCTCTAACAGCCAACAGGTGAGTCATTTGAAGACTCATACTCTCAATTGAAGGCTTGCAATGAAGGACGGACCATCTGAATCTGATCATCAAATTTCAAAACATGGTACTTCCGAAAAAGAAGCAGTTGAATCTCAACCTCAAGTAATAATCTACTAATCTCAATCTAGTTGGTTTAAATTGTTTATGACTTTATGTAATCTCAGATTTTCAGTTTAAATTGTGTATGACTTTATCTTTGCTTTCTGATTTTTTTCCTACTGTTTAAATATGTTGCTTCGGTGTCTATTTAATGATTACAGAAGGAAATGATTAGTTAGAATTTAATGTTGATTCTTTTCTTCTTTAGCATCATTTATCTAATTATCTCTTATCAATTCTGTTTCAACAAGTCACCCAGTAATTCGTGGTCTCATGTTTTTACAGTTGGCATCTCCTCTGCAAACTTGATCGAAAGCAGGTCCATGGAGGAAGGTAAAATTTATATAGAGGGTTCCTATCAAATGTGATAAAACTACTTTTTGAAGAGAAGGCATTAGTAATCCCATGTCTTTTTTAGTTGATTGGACACATACTTGCTAAATTGCACATTAAATCTTTAAGAGATGAGCTTCTGCTTCATGACCAATCTTCTGGGTCATATATTACCATTATTTAGATATGCTTCATATATTGTACATGTATGACATGATTTCAGTTTATTGTGACGACGTGATGCAGTTACTGATTAGAGTTCGATTCTGGACTTGTTAATTTCACGTCTGCAATAACGAATAAGTATTAGTTTCAGTTTATCAAGCCTTCGGGCAGCTAATAGGAAACGACAAGTCATGTTAGTTTTTTGCTCTTTAACCTTGGAATGAGCTTAATGGTGTTACTACTACACCTATGTTGTGTTTGGTTGTGAAGAAATTGAATGTTGGGGAGAATGGAGCATTCCTTCTTAAATAGGTGGGTTTGAGTTCTAGTTCAAATGATTAAGAATGGAATGGATGAATGAATGAATATTTTAGACATTAACCTATTTCATAGTTCAAATTTCATTCCATTCCTTTCCATTCCATTCATCCCAACCAAACACAACACTAATGTATATGCTTGATTAAGTGTTTTATCAAGGTTGTTGAGATGAAAAATTACTCTGTTATTGCATATGTGATATGACTTGATTTGTTCCGTCTACTTTAAAAGAGAGTGGTTAGGCAGCTAATAGTATTACCACCAAGCTCACTAACTACGCGAACACAGTAGTTTGATCATGAACCTTATGTGGGTGGTTAACTACACCATTGCCTTCACAGAGTTTTCAGTTGATGATCTATGTGTTAAGATGGCTAATAGATAACCAGCTTAGTGTCTTTGCCCTTTAGAGATAGGACTTTCATGATATAATGATCCAACTTTTTTAGGATTGTGTTACTTCCAACTATTGTAATTTAAATATTCTGGAATGTTAGGATTGGCGGATTCATAGGATAGAATATTGGGATTGACTGATAGTTTTGCTCATTCTACAATTTCTGTTTATGGAATTTCTGAAGAAGCCTATGGTTGCAAGGCTCAACAATTACAATGTATAGGTTTATGGAATTGAAGATAGTGAAGATGTTTAAGAATGCTGGAGTTCAGCCAGTAAACTGTATCCAGTCTGACAATTTCTCTCCTTGGGCCACTGTAACTAGTTAAGAAATTTATACAGTTCTTGCATCTAGAATCGGAGTCAGCATATGCAAGATGAAAATTTGTTTTAAAAGAAATAGAAACACAAAGTTATTACGTATGTTCTCTATTTGTCTAGTTCTTATAATCTGGAATGTCCAATCTAAACAATTAATATCTAATTTTATTTTTGTTGTAGATTTCTGTCCTCGGGGAATCAGTTACCAGAGATTGATGGATCCTGAACCAGGGAGATGTAGAAGACTGATGGCTATAAGTGGAGGTGCCGGAAATCTGTGATTACTAATACTAAGTACTGTGAGAGACACATCCACAGAGGCCGTTCAAGAAAGCATGTGGAAACTTCTAAAACTACTTTACAGCTTAATACACCTACAATAACTTATCCTAGTTCTAGTACACCAACAACTACTTGTTCCAGAAAGACTAGTCAAAAGATAATCTCTCTTAACCCTGATGATACAAGTGCCAAATTTCCCACTCACATCCACGAAAATCAGCAAAACAAGATCCCATCCCTTAGTAAAAGCAGAGGTTTAACTTGCACTGCTACAGCTATAACCACTTCTGCTAATGGTAAAAGTAAAACTCACAGCGTTTGTGTAGAGAATGATAAATCTTCAAGGTCAGTCACCAGCAATTCCTGCAATCAGAATTATAGTAATCATAATAGCATAATTATTAAGATACCCCTATGGTTACAAGTTACAACCATTATATTTCTCAAAACTGACAGTGTAAATGCAATCGGCAGAGAGAATAGTGACGACTTTAATGGTGTGGTGGCTGGTTCCAATCATATCAAAGATAAGAGCAACAAGGAAAGCAGCAACAGTGGTGGCTCCGTGACTCCTGAACATAGCATCTCTGCAAAGAGTGTTGTTAATGGCGATATTGGTAAGGCTTGAAATTTATGCATGTGACTTAGTCAGTATTCCTCCTCTCTGATTCTCCTCTCCAGTTCAGTTCATATGTTCTAAAAGGAGAATCCAGATATACTAAATGTTTTCATAATTTTCCGTAAAAAATCGATCTTCTTATATTGGAATGTTAATTGACTAGAAAATCTATGCTTTGTGTTAATGGACTACTTTAGTACATGAATACGTTGTAGCTGTGTAAATCCTAATTCCTAACCCCACACAATGCTTTAGGAAATTATTCAAATACATTAAAAAAATTCCGAAAATTAGAGAATAGTTGAGATCAGATAAGATTGTATACCGAAAACAGCTAAGTACATACTTCGATTTTAACTACTTTCAAGTTTCTCCCTAACCTTGAACTTTGTGAAGATATTAATACTCGTCCGTCTTGAGAAGAGATATCACTAGAATTAACATCAAGTAAAATAGGGATAGAGAAATGAAAAAGAAAAGAGAGAGGATGTGGAAATTTAAAGGATGCAGGAAAAGAGCAGGGAAAAGACTGAAAGAGAGGAAAAGACTAAAAAGAGGAGGTAGGGGGTGAAGATAAAAATTAATTAATATCCTTCACCGAACTATTTCACCACATTCAATACAACACTACCATCTACAAACAAACATGGAATCTCCTGCAGCCCTTGTTCAAGCATCGAACATCATTCAAGCTTTTGCTGGTGTGATTCTAGCATTTTTAGTTCAAGTGTGGAACTTGATTCTGGAGGCTACTGCTCGGACACATCGCTTTTTATTTGTAATACCTCTGCAATAATATGTACTTTGTTTTTTTTTTTTCAAATAAAATTTAAGTTTCTGACTTGTTTTGTTTTTGTGTAGGATGATAATGCGTCCCTTTTCGGCTTTATTTGCAAGACTATTACCCAACTTCCGGTCTACTAATTAGGTATCACACAAAAATTTATGGGATAAAACACTCCCTCTCTTGAGACAGTCATTGGGCTGGGCTGGAAACTATGACCCAAGTTTCAATAAAAAAATCCATCAGATAAAACATTGCTCTAGAGAGAGTATGCAAAAATCCATCAGATAATGCAGACATCACGTGTATGTGCTGCTCTGCTACGAGTAAATTTTGTTATATTTTCCAAGTCACACTATGTCATTTTAGACGTCTACTCGGTCTTCACTTCCTCACTCTCTACTCTGTCTAATATCATCTTTACTATCTTCACTTCCTCACTCTTTACTCTGTCTTTCTTTCTCCTTCTTTCTTCCTTAAATCTGTGTTTGATGCTTTTTTTGCTTCTTGTTGTCCTATCATCATTAAATCTCTCTTTCTCTCTCTTTTGATGCCCTCCGTCATTTTCATTTGTATAAGATTCCTCCTTCTATTTTTGATAACCAAATCCTCTTTATAGATTCATGGCTGGGGAGATAATGATGATCCATACTCAATTCAAATTTAAAAGATGGATTCCCCCCTATAAATACTTCCTCTTGACAGAACTATTTTACCACAACACTAGTACCATTTACAAACAACAAACAGAACAACAAACATGGACATGGCGGTTACTCAAGCCCTTATTCAAGACTCCAACATCATTCAAGCCTTTTGTGTTCAAACGGGGATCCGGATTTGGTGGGTTTTTGTTCAAGCGGGGATCTGGATTTGGTGGGCTTTTGTTCAAGCGGGGATCTGGATTTGGTGGGCTTTTGTTCAAGCGGGGATCTGGATTTGGTGGGCTTTTGTTCAAGCGGGGATCTGGAGTGGGATCCCCGCGTGAACAAAAGCCCACCAAATCCAGATCCCCGCTTGAACAAAAGCCCACCAAATCCAGATTCCCGCTTGAACAAAAGCCCACCAAATCCAGATCCCCGCTTGAACAAAAGCCCACCAAATCCAGATCCCCGCTTGAACACAAAAGGTTTGAATGATGTTGGAGTCTTGAACAAGGGCTTGAGTAACCGCCATGTCCATGTTTGTTGTTTTGTTTGTTGTTTGTAGATGGTACTAGTGTTGTGGTAAAATAGTTCTGTCAAGGGGAAGTATTTATAGGGGGAATCCATCTTTTAAATTTGAATTGAGTATGGATCATCATTATCTCCCCAGCCATGAATCTATAAAGATGATTTGGTTATCAAAAATAGAAGGAGGAATCTTATACAAATGGAAATGGCGGAGGGCATCAAAAGAGAGAGAAAGAGAGAGATTTAATGGTGATAGGACAACAAGAAGCAAAAAAAGCATCAAACACAGATTTAAGGAAGAAAGAAGGAGAAGGAAAGACAGAGTAAAGAGTGAGGAAGTGAAGAACAAACATTAGCTGAACAAACAAGATGACAAAGGTCCTGAGCTAAAATGTGGAGACATCCGTGTAGTTGCAAACAAAGCATCCATTAGTAAATTCGAACTAGGAAGAATTGCATAACTTTTTGTTTCCTATTAATCTTTAGGGAGGGGGTGTTAGAACTAGCATGAGCTGCATTTTACCACCAAGTGCAGCTAAGTGCCACTTGGTGTAATTCAATAAAGTGTATAGAAATATTCTTTGAATTACATATTTACAGTAATCTGCAATCTCAGTTGAATTTAAGATGCTGACTCTCAGACAAAGAGTTTTCGTAACAAAGAAACTATGAAGCACTATACGGTTCTACACAGACCTGAATTTTAGTAATTTTACTTGTTTAGCCAGTCTGCTCAAAATTGAAATACAGGGTGTTGTATTAAAGAAAAGAATGAGAAAGATTTAATTTCTTTAATTTGTTCTTGAATGATACTTTTTGAAGGAAAGGAAAAAAGAAAGATTTCTACCCGCTTTTGAAAAGAGAAGAAATTAATCCATTTTCTATTCTTTTCCTTTCTTTTCTCAACTCAGAAACACGGTGTTAAACGTATACGTGTAAAGAGCTCTGAAAATGTGTATGTTTCATATTAGATATACGAACTGAAGCTATCATGTACTTCACAAAGATGTGCAGGTAAATATTCAAAATTATTAATAAATCTGTTCATTTGTCAAATAAGGACTTGCGGGTTACGGCCTAAAATTTTGTAGTAAGTTCAAATTGCATCATTATCTTTGGTATAACATTCCTCAAAGATGGAAAGTACACATGACGGATCATCTATTTCGGAGGCTAACAGTTTATTCATTCAATTAATTTAGTTTTCGAACTTGTTGAAGTCCTGCATGTACTACCTCCATTTACGATATAACGATATGTCTCTACTTGGAATTTTAAAGCCATAACACCAGTTAATTCAGGTGGTTTACTAAAGGTACTTTTTCATCTCAAGTATAGTTTTCAACATCTTAAGTATAAGCCTTCTTTAATTAGGCCTGATGAATACAAAGCAATGTTCGTTCTGATTGCGCACTGCAGAAAAATGTTACAAAATAGCGGTGTTGGCCTTACTAGCTTTCAAGTGGTGAAGCTGATTCAAGTGTCAAACCTCTATATGATTCAAGCAAGCATCTGCTTATGAATAACGAGGGAAAATTGGTTAAACATTTACCTTAACACAACACAATGTCTAACTGATTTGTATTCTTTAGATCATTTCCAAAGTGCAGAAAGGAGCAATTACATGATGGAACAAATGGCACGTTTCTGCAAATACCTGGCAAGGTTTCCTCTTTGATGTCCGAGGGCATGGACAAAAAATTTCACAAAATGCTGAAGTGAATAATATTAAGTTCTCGGATTTAATGAGTGATCGGGGATTCAAGCCATATAAGAACAAGAATACTTCTTCAAGGCATTCTGAATACAGCCAGGGAGATATTCAAGTGAAGATATTAGGGGACAACTGTTCAAATGAAAAGTCTAGAGACTTATGCAATAGTAATACAGATGGGAGGAGGAAACATAAATAAGTCTAGGGCAGACATTACAAAGCCAAAAGTTCATTTGAGCTGAGATATGAGAAGACACAAGCTGATCCACATTACACTGAGATTGCAGGAGAGATGAGCACTTGTGATCGGCAACTGGTGTCTCTATCCCTGGAAGGCAGTGGTCTTGACTCTTGATTCAACACACCAGAACTTCTGTTCACCAGTGCAGCTCATCAAAGTCAGGGAAATCTTGTGGCAGATCATAACGTGTACCGGGGAGGGGTGTTGATATACCGAAGCTTGTGAAAGGGGTACATCATTAAGTGTCAACCTTCTACTGATGTCTTGAGATCAGCAAAACATTGTGGCCATGCTGATCATCTTATGGTTTTTTTGTTGTTGCTGCTTTTCATTCTGTCACCTTTTTGTACTGTCTTGATCTTGGTGGTCTTTACTATCATGTATTGAACTGCATCTAATTTCTTTCTGGACTATAGCCATTAAGTTTATAATCATCCTCAGGAAGCTTTTTGTAGAACTCTGGGTTCAATTTCGATAGGATTATGGCAAATTTTGAAAACCAATTTCTAGAAGGGGAAGGAGTAATTGTGGGAAATCCCTGCAGATATTTGTTATGACTTAATATGTTCAGAAGAAATTTTATTTATTTTGATTTGAGAATACTAATACAGTAACATGATTATGTGAAGGTTTCTGCTGAGGAGGTAAGGGAGAGTTTGGATTTATGCCATATAAGTTCACTCCAAATATTTTTGGTTTTTACCCTTTGCATGTATTAAGACGTCTCGCGTCTGATTCTTGCATTCTTAAGGTTACAGTGGAGATTACAAAACATTGAACTGCAGTGATTTTGCTCCCATCTTTCGTCAGTGTAGATGATATTCAGGGTATGATCCCGCTTATTATATGTCCAATGACTTCTGTCAAATAGTTGAATTAGATAATGTAACAAAAGAACTCAGGTAGCCACTCAAGTGATCCCTTTCAGCATCAACATTTATAATTGTCATCAAGTAAGACCCAGTGTCAAGTGTGATAGGGGATACAAGCAAGATTTAATATATTTTGTTTCTCTGTGGCTTTTTTTGATACAATTTTCAAAAGTTTCAGATTCTATTTCTTGAGACTGCAAGTTGAGAAGAGAAAGGCATGCATTCTCCTTGGAAGTCTGAATCATTTGAAGACAGAACTAGTCCTGCTAAATTTCTGGCAAAATCAGGTCATGACTGCAATTCTGAGGCAAGCAGAATCAAAATAACTGAGATTCTGAAAAGCAGCTTAGTTGAAGTTACTTTTCGTCTTTCGATTATCAGAAGCAGCAAAGCAGTTGGCTTATAAGAATCCTGATAATGAAAATTAGTATATATAAGGATTTTTTTTTGGTCAGGATATATAAGGAAAAATAGTATCAATGATTCAGGAATGATCATAAAAAGAAAGGAAATAGTGAGTCGTTCTAGAGTGAGAAGCAGAATAAATTTTTTCAAATAAATAGATAGAAGAAGAGGCTTTCCTCACCTGCTAGAGAGAGAAAGTAGAGCTTATGTTTAGGAAGAGCTTATTTACAGTAGGCATGCTCTTTGCATGTCTGAGTTTTCCAGGTATGAACTCCTCCCTTCTAGTTACATAATCTTTTTATTCCTTGCCATTAAGACTGCCGCTCCGCACCTACCTTCTACACCAATAGGTATAGGTCATGTTCCGTTTTCTGTTTTCATCTGCATCAAGTATCCTTAAACAAAAAAATCAAAACAATTCTAGCTTTTATTGTAATTAGGGATCTTTGCAGTATTCTTTGATACAATTTGATACTTAGAACCATGTCGGTTGCCCCTGATGATCTTTCCCTGCCGCGCTCACGACCCTATGCAGCAGCAAGGTTGGATGAAGATGGATATTTTTGCATCTGTTTTCTGACCCTAGGCGCATTCTCTTTTCTGTTTGTTCTTCTGAACTTTGTTTCACATTTGGTAAATGAAAAGATCATATACGCCGAGGTTCCAACAATCGAAATCGACTCGATTACTGTTTCCAACTTCAACCTCTCAAATCCTATTTCTGCCCATTGGAACATCAACATGACCATGAATAGTACTGATTCATCTTTCGAGTTTTCGGATAGCGCAGTATCAATTCTTCACAGAAGCAAAGAGGAAGTGCTTTGGATGACTAGGCTCAAAGGGTTCGATATGAGGCCAAAAAACACTACCGTTCACTTTGCACTAGACTTTGGGGGATTAGTAGATGTAAACGATACGACTGTAAGAGCCATTGGAGAACAAATTACGAATAATTACCATGGAGCAGCAGTTGAATTTATTGTTCAGTTTAAGACTTATCATTCGAGAAGCAGGAATCTAAGTTGGGTAAACAAACTTTTTAATAATTATGCAACCATGGCCAATCTGTTTTTCAGCTGCGACGTATTGCTGCTTTTCGGATGTCCAGATAAGACGCGGGCATATATGTTGATAACTAAAAATCAAGCATGCAGGCATGTCATAGTTTTATTATGATCTAGATTGAAACAAGAATAAGTTGCGAAATGAACAACCCTATTAGATATCTGCCACAGTAGGTCAGTAGATCTTTTATATGTAACTACGTTTTAGCATTATGCTGTCATTCAAATCTATTAAGAACTAGTGTAATTAGCTTGAGTACTGTGGCATTCATTTTGCTGCAATACAAATCTGAACTAATATCGTCCCCTTGCGGTTGCGGTTCCACTACCATGTAATCAACAAACCAGGGGCATCTCATTATCCTTAATTTTATGGCATAGTAAATTGACATTAACAAGATCATCTAGTGTTTTAATATGAGCTTCTCTCCTTTCTTTCTCTGTTTTTTATGTTCATCATTCACACTCACTTGTGCATTATCTGGACTCACCTTTGCAGCCATCTTCAATAAGAAAATAAACCAAGAATGTACTCTCGCTTTGATTTAAGAATGTGATTGCTAGAATGTAAGAACTTTTCGTGTTTTAGTTAATCTTGATACTTGACGGGCCTCATATATACTGTGAGCAACTACCGCGGAGTTCAAACTACTAAAATTCAACTGTCGTCATCTCCTCAATCAGCAGCCTTGCATGGGAATATATCCTTCAATAATAATACTTGAATTTGTTTAATCTATCATTCATGGTTTCTACACAAGGAACTTTCAAAGTCAAATAAATCGAATCTAATTTAGGTTTGGTTGTGTTGATTTAACAATAATAATGTCACTTTGGTTGTTAATCATGGTGTTGCTGATGTAGCTTTCTATAAGCTCCAAATGAAGAGTCGTTACGTTGTTACTTAAATCAATTAACTGTAGTTTTCACTAGATTAATAATAATCAATAATCATCGCTGAAATGTGTAAATTTAATAATTTATTGTTGATTTGTTGCACGTGTAGAAATTTGTTGAGATGAATTAAGTGCGCCTTAAAATAAGTCCTTATGGACTTATTTTCGGGTAAAAATTTTATATTTTGATAAATTTTTTTATACAAGTATTTAATGTATGTTTGAGATTCAATAAGTTGTAAAAATAAATTGCAAAATAAGTTGGAAAGTTAGTAATTTTAACTTTCAACTTAAAATAAGTTGACTTATTCTGGAAAATAAGTTCCCCAAACACCCCTAAATAGAAACGTTTAGACTAATTTTCTGTTGGGCCATAGAATAGTCTACTTTCAATATCCCTTTTGAGGCCCATTAAGGGCCATTTGTAATAGAATAGCCTACTTTTAATATCTCTTTTAAGGTCCATGAAGATCCATTTGTTAAACTTATTTAATAGACCCTCACTGTCGCACTTGAAAAGGAAAAAAGAAAAAGACACTGGTAAAAATATGGTGAAAACACAAATATATGAGAAGGAAAATAGTTATTCCATCATTTCCATTATCAAGCAGGTCCATGAGCTGCTTAGAAATTTAGCTACTTTTAGTGTAAATGCTTGTACTTGCTAACTGTGTGCATCTCCCTTCCGTCAACATCACAGCCTCATAATATATTTGAGACAAATTACTAATTTTAAACTGATATGAAATCTCTTTACCAGTATTACAATATTCTATAAGCTTAGAAACATCATTTCTGAGGCATTTTAATTCCTTCAAATTTCCCCATATGCTCAGCTGGTTTGTTAATGATTACATGACATATACCATGCTTTTAATACTTGTTTCAAGTGCGGTAAAGATCTAGAACTACTGTGCGAAAGTTTCCCAGGTCTGTTATAGAGGCATTTGAGCCAACTACGAAGTTCAGCTACAAAGTTAACATCGACATGTCACTGTCAAATACTATTTTTCCGTGTTGCTGTACAATCTTTTGGAATGAAGGAAAGATCTCAGCAACACAATAATCATCAAGATCCTTGATAAAGCTGTGACTCTGACAATGCAATTAAATTCAACCATCAGAAGAATTCTCTCTACAACAAGAAGTTGGGGGCCTCAGAACCGGAACCATATGATGGGCGCTGCTAAAAGATGATCTGAAGATCTTCAAACAATTGCGGGGGGACAAATGTTGGGCCATAGAATAGTCTACTTTTAACATATCTTTTGCGGCCCATCAAGGGCCATTTGTAATAGGATAGCCTACTTTTAATATCTCTTTTAAGGATTATGAAGGTCCATTTGTAGACCCTTACTGTCGCACTTGAAAAGGAAAAAAGAAAAAGACACTGGTAAAAACATGGTGAAAACACAAATATATGAGAAGGAAAATAGCTATTCCATCATTACCATTATCAAGCAGGTCCATGAGCTGCTTAGAAATTTGTCTTAGAAACGTTCCATGAGCTACGAAAGTTGGGAGAATCTGATATTAAGTTTTCGGAGAGATAATATGCATGGTTTAATCTCTATGAAATGCAAACATCTAGTGCAAGTCCAATAAAATATACAGAGAGACTAACAAATAGCAATGCGTAGGATAACATTTGAAGGACAGTCCCTATTGCCTAACTAAAACTAAGCTACGCGTATCACCCTCTCTCCCCAGATTAGATGTCGAGGTTTTAATACTTATCAAAGAACGTGAGTGTGTTAATTATCTAGTTATCAAAAAATAACTAAGGATAAGTGCATTAGAGTGCTACTCGTTCCACTTTACCATACTTTTTCCTTTTCCGGCAAGACTTTGACAGAAATGTGGTGTAGTTGTCGGAAAAGAATCTGCAAAATAATGCCTAACCAGGATGGTAGCCGTCAAGCACCTCCGGCGTGAGAGTAAGTAACTTGGTAGTAGAGAATACAAGAAATTATATTGAAAAATGTTAATACTTGGTGTCTGAGATTCCTAGAGAAAAAAAGTGAAATGTGAAAATGTGAGAGTGGATGTGAGAATTTTCAGTCTTGTGCATGTGTGAGTTTACCTTGGTATTTATAGAATTTTGTGTAACCTACTCTTTTCTCCTGGTGCGGAAGAATGTTCCCCTGTGACAGGTTAAGTTGATACCTTTCATTTAAACTTTTCATTATCCAGGGTATGGGAGAAGTGAGCAGCCTTAATCCACGAGACAAGGTATGGTGGAGGAGGGAGCATCCTTTGCTCAAGAGATAGAAGGTGTTGGAGGAAGTAAGTGCCTTTAATCCGAAAGGTAGAATCTTACCTTAACTTATCTTTATTGGTCAATTTCGGAGGTGACAAATTGTCCGTTGGGTGTTTTTGGGACATGCTTAGACCGGGAGGGTAAAGAAGCTTCTTCCGGGAGGGTATTAACATTGTCCCCACTCCTTCAACTTACTTTAATGGGTTGGAGGAGTAAATTGCATAGTGCTGAGATGATTTTAGATATTTATAAATTCAACGGCTCTTTATAACAGCTAGTTGGTGGAGACCTATAAATACTTGAATTTCCTTCAAGAGTTGGAATCTTTTATTTTATTAAAATCTTTCATATCTTAATTTATTTATTGTAGGTCTTGAGAAATTCTTCATGAAGGGAAGGAGGACACTTGCTACTATGCATGCCCGTGATCGTGAAAACCATATGGGCATGAAGCAATGATGGTCGAAGGTTTAAGCGTTGTTCCACCAAGGAGTGTCATTATGATATTGGATAGATGAACCTCTTCTACATTAAATAGCTTCTACATTAAAGAAGTGATCCCAAATGTTAGTAGCAGCAGTATTAAGAAGGACGGTCCTCAAGAAACAAGCACTTGTGATACAGGCTTGAAACGAAAGGCCTTAATGAAAGGGCTAGAATCACTTCAGATTCCATCTGCAGTTGAGTTCCGGAAAACAAGCACTTTCTAATATTGCTGCTACTAACATTTGGGATCACTTCTTTAAAGAACTTGTGAGGCCATTGAAGAGCTGGCACATGAGAAAAATCAACTACACCGCTTCTACATGCAAAAGATAGACCGATTGAGGGCTTAGGAGATGACTAAGCGGGAAGCTATGTTAGTGAAGTTGCAGAAGTTGGTGGACGAGGTGGACCGTGAGGAGTTCGAAGATGAAGATGCTTCCGTAACTTAGTTTTATATATTTCATTTGTGTCCTAATGAGGAGATGAGGGGTCTGCCCTTCCCTAATCCTCTTTGCATTATAATCTTTTCCCTAATGAATGAAACATGGTTTCCTTCTCTGCTTGCAAATACCATTTTTTTGGTTCTGAGTTGTGTCTCCCTCCCGTGCATTGCTTGTGGGTAAGGCCCACTAGTGATGACCTTAGAATTTTTTATAAGTGTCTAGAGAGGCCCACTAGTAATGACCTTAGAATTTTTTATAAGTGTCTAGAGGGGAAGGAAAACGATTTGGAGGAGAGAAAAGAAATTTTGACTAAATGTAATTTTGACAAATTTAAAAAGTGTGTGAAGAAGGTACAAGAATATAGTGCCCCTTAAAAATTTACTAAATTTAAATTTGATGGTCCCCGAACATTGCTGACGGGTAGTGTTCGCTAGCAAAGACCTTAAACTAAAATCTAAAATTTTCGTAAGTATTTATATGAGAAAAAAGTTATTTTATGTGAAGGAGGGAATTTATTGAGAAGGAATTTTGATAGAAGGAAAGAGTTTGGTGACCCCTTGAAAATAAGATAAGTTCTAAAATTTGGTGTCCCGGTCATTGTTAGTGGGTAGTGCCCACTAGCAATGGTTTAAAAATAAACTCTGAATTTTTTTTATAAATGTTTAGAGGAGAAGGATGGTAGTTTGTGTGAAGAAGAGAATTTTATGTCAAAGAGAAAATTTTTGTGGGAGGAAAGAATTTGGTATTTATATATAAATTTTTTGATTTTGAAATTAAAGAAGTCAAAAATAAATAATGAAATGAATATTACTCATTCTGTCCCAATGAATAATTAATATTTGCGAACCAGTTTCCGACACAGATTTTAAAAATAGTTCTATAACTTATTTTGATATTTTCTTTTTTTGTATAAAAATAGAACAATCCTATTTTTATACAAAAAAAGAAAATATCAAAAATAAGTTATAGAAATATCCTTAAAATACGTATCAGATACGCACTTTTTTATGTTAAGAAATGGGTGGGACGGAGGGAGTATATCATACAATTTATTATTATCAAATCTTCCTCATATCAAATTATTGAATTCAAACGAATTTTTGTACATATCGAATTAAATGTGACAAAATAATGGCATCAGAATGTATAATTGTTTGGCTGTATGGTAAATGCACGTGAAGATTGTACTATATCTGTTTGAACGTGGATTTTGAAAAAGGAAGAATGGGTTAAATATCAAATTGTTCACACAATAATTTGACATATTTCAGATTATACATTGATAAATTTGGGGTCTAATTTAAAACATTTTTAAAGACAAAAATATCAAACGGATAACTTTAAAATGTACTCGTGAACTAAAAATAATTTTTCATTGAGTTCTACACATTTTTCTTGAATGCTACCATAACCAAATAAAAGGATAATAATTCTAGTATTTTTGATAATATATTTAGATTTTAAGAAAATTTTTTACTATTTATTTTTAATTTTATGGTTATTTTCTTTTATTTAATTAAAATTAAATAGTAAATAAATTTCTTAAAATCTAAATATATTATCAAAAATACTAGAATTCATAATCTTTCACTTGGTTTAAATAGCATTTAAGAAAAAAGCATAGAACTCGATGAAAAATTACTTTTACTTTTCGAGTATATTTTAAAAGTATCCGTTTGATATATATGTCTTTAAAGATGTTTTAAATGAGATTCCAAATTTATTAATGTGTAATATGAGATATATCAAGTTATTCGGTGACTAATTTGATATTAAACCCAATAAAATATACAATAGTGTAGTACAGTAGGAGTTGACAAGCAGTGGGGCTACAGATTTTTTACAACTTTAAAAGTAAGAGGTCTGTTCACTGTTTATTGGGAAGGTAAGTTCACTGTTTATTAAGATGTCTGTGCTAACAGTGCTTCAAGGACCACATTACCCAAAAACCTAATACTCTCTCCCGGTCCGATAGGTTTTTAGAATTTAGTAAAAAGAGTTTGACACGTGAAATTCATATAAAATATAATTATATAAATTATTTTATTTTTTATTAAATAAATGTATTTTAAAATACTATTCCCTCTGTTCCGCCCGGTTGTTAACGTTTACGTTTCAAAATAGAATACCTGGCACGCATTTTAGGGTAAATTTTAAGGATAGTTCCCTAACTTAATTTTGAAATTTTCTTTTTTGTATAAAAATAAAATAATTCTATTTTTAAACAAAAAAAAAAATTAAAAATAAGTTAGGGAACTATTCTTAAAATTCACCTTATTAAAATGCATGACAGAAAGTGACAAAAAAATGTTAAGAATTGGGTGGGACGGAGGGAGTATAGTGGTACCACCCTGCTGACGTGGCAAGCTGGGTCCTACCCTTTGTTGACGTGGCAGGTGGGTCCCATCCCTGATGACGTGGCATGTTGACGTGGTAGTGGATCCCATCCCTTGCTGACGTGGCAATTGACTAGTTAGGTGGTTTGACTTTTGAAGTAACTGTGGGGCTCGTAGGGATAATTTTTATATTTTTTTAATTTATTAAACAACTGTTATTTTTGGAAAAAAGGATTTTTTGTAATTAAAATGATAAATTTGCAAATATATATTCTTAACAAAAATAAAATTACAAAAAATTACTTTTTTCAATATATTTATAAAAAAACTCAAAGATAAACGGTGTCTTTTTTCTCCACTTTTTACTCCTCTTAACACGCAACCAACATATACACTTGTTTTTTGATATTTTAAAGAATTTGTAAAAATTCATCCAAACTATTACAAAATCATAAATTTTGGTTTGACTGTATAAACATATTAGTCAAACTATTATGACAGTTTTGAAAGTAATAATCAGAGGTGGCCAAACGGGCGGTTCAGCCCGGACCGCACGTAAATTATTCGTGGAAAGGCACGTTCAGCCCGTTACAGTAACAGACGTGAATGAAAAAGTGTATCACAGAATTTCCGCTATTTGCTATTATGTGCCAAAAGTTAGATATGAACATTTGGCATGTTCGGCCCGGCACGTTTGTCCGTTTGTGCTCTGCTGCTGTGTCCTTAAAAAAAAAACAGCCCGCCTAACTCGCATGCTATTCACGACTTTAAATTCAGAAGGCACGGCACGGCACACCTAAATCCAACGTGCATGCCCGTGCCCTGTTTGGATAGCACGACACGTGGCCAAACCGGCACGGCTCGCATGGCACGGTCGTTTGGCCACCTCATGCACTCATCATAATAGTCACTTTTTACTGTGGCGGTCATAGGCACTCACAGTCACAGGCTCACAGCAGGAGTACATAGGATGGACATTTCACCTGTCCTATTCGACTTCGATCCGATTCTCGCCCCGTTCGAATCGGGGATTCAGGGAATTTTTCGGGTTTGGTACGGAGAGCGGGGAATATTTTAAAATTAATGCGGGGATCGGGGCGGGGTCGCGGATTAGGGGATCCCCGCCCCGATTCTCGATTTTATTTTTTTTTAAAAACAAATATTTATATATGTATATAAGTAAATTATTATGAGGATATATATTTATATATATTATTAGTGCTTAAAATTTTAATTTCATTTCACATATTCAAAATTTTAATAGTAAAATGTAATTTAATTATAATAATATATTTAAATATTTTACTATAAATAAATATTAATTCAAAATATTTTTGAGAATAGATTATTTAATTTAAAATATATATTACATATCATAATTTAGCAAATTAATTTTACGAAATTTATTACAAAGTGTATGAAATTTTTTTTTTTAATAAAAATAAAAATCCCCGATTATCCGCGGTGATCCCCGTTCCCCGTTCGAGGCCGGGATCGGGAAGCAAACTATTCCCCGTTCAGGGATCGAGGTGGGTTCGGGGAGCGAGTAGAGGTTCGGGGTGGGGATTGCACTCTTCGACCCCGAAATGACCCGCGTCCCTAAGTACATGCATGCAACGAGAATCAGGGAAACCTTCAATAAAAGGATTAATGGTTATAACGTGTTTTTTTTTGCTAAATAGTTATAACGTACTTTACCGATTCTATCTTTATAATTTGATTAATTCTTACATAGTTTCGTAAAGTTTCGTAAATTAATATATCTAGATTAATAATTTAAATATTTTTATTAATCTAGGGATCGGGGAGCAAAATATTCCCCGTTCAGGGATCGAGATGGGTTCGGGGAGCGAGTAGAGGTTCGGGGTGGGGATTGCACTCCCCGACCCTGAAGTGACCCGCGTCCTTAAGTACATGCATGCAGCGAGAATCAGGGAAACCTTCAATAAAAGGATTAATGGTTATAACGTGTTTTTTTTGCTAAATAGTTATAACGTATTTTACCGATTCTATCTTTATAATTGTATTAATTCTTACATAATTTCGTAAATTAATATATCTAGATTAATAATTTAAATATTTTTATATTCCTAGATTTTACTTTATTTGAAAAAAAAATAAGTACTTATTTTCAGATAAAGTACACATCTACGTACTTAATTTCGGAAATAAGTAATGCCAAACATCACCATAATTTTATTAAAAAATGAAAGATCCACAAATTAATAATCTCTCTGAATAAATGACGCACATAACAAAAATAAAAATCTCTATTCAAGTTCAAGAAAAGGGAAAGTAAAATATTAACAAAAAAAATCAATAACAATTACAAGTCTATAAGTAAGATTATAAGTAAGATGGTTCTCATGGGAAGAATGACTAAAAAACAACAAAACGTACTCAGTATATCCCGCATGAAGAGGGTCAATGTACGCAATGATGCCCCTACACGGTTCACGGATTGACCACTTACCAGTGCCAAGTGCCAACTCAACCCAGGGGAAGAATGACTATACGTAAATTATGTTTCTTTCTTGAAAGTAAAGAGATAACTCTCAATTCATAAGGGTTAATTATCATTTAAATCACTTAGTACAACCAAATATATCAAGTGCATCACCGAATATATGGCAGCATTTACTGGCATTTCTACCTCTCTTTCTTCTGGCATGTCTGCATCCATGGTCTTTATTGGCTCTCTTCCTTCTTCTTGTATGTTTGCATTCTTTTTTGGACACTTTGTACACCTATGGCCTGGTTGCTTACACAAGCTACAATGCATTTTTTCCCCAGAAGGGCATCTTTGGATGATAGTTTGATTGGTTCTTTTCCTATTTCCACCTTCCCATTCTTCCCTTCTCCTCTGTTTCTTTGGTCTACCTCTCACCTTTGTTGGCATATTTGGTGGCAGCATCTCCTCTGTTGAATGACTCTCCCAGAATTCATCACTTCTTAATGCAGCAAGAGAGTGCTTATAAGCATCCAAATACTTCTCCCTTGTGTAATATCTGGAAACATAGTTTATTGGTTGCTCTCTCCTACTATGAATGGCTGCTACAGCATGGGGACAAGGGATTCCAGTTAAGTCAAAAACTCTGCAGTCACAACTTCTATCAACCAAGTCCACAGTCAAGGTTTTACTACCATTCTTGACCTGCAATGACCCAAATAATGATTAAGATATTATGCAAATAATGATTAATATATTAAGCATTCCATTCATTATGCATACCACAAAAGTTCTCATGCCATCCCAGGTGGCTCTCCAATCTCTTGAGTTTGTAACAACAAGGTCAAGTTTCCTCCTAATCCTTGGACAAATCTGATGCTCACTAGCTTGCATTCTTTCTCTGTTTTCCCTTAGTCTATTCATCAATTTAAAGTGAATATCTTGTAGCATGTCTAGTAGGGGCATGAATCTGGAATTTATTATAAAAGGTCAGAGTATGGATATTTGTAAAATAATGCCAATTATTAAAAAAGATTTTGAAACCCATACCTTTCATTGAAAATCCAAGCATTGAATGATTCTGACATGTTGTTTTCAACATTCTCACAACAGGAGTGTTTTCCAAAAAAAGCTTTAGACCATGTTTTTGGATCTTTTTGCTTTAGTGACTCATAAGCAGGCTTGCATGCTCTTCCCATGGCCTTCATAGCTGTGTCATAAGCTACCTTGTGTGTAGCACATGCAATGGACCAAAAAATGTTCTTTAAATGATTTCCCTTGAACCTGCAAGCAATGAAAAAGAATTAGTTAAATCATCAATGCCATGCATAACAAATAAAGTAACACTTTAGTACCTGTTTTTGAAATTTGCACTTAAATGTCTACAACAATTCCCGTGTTCAACATTTGGAAGAAGTTCCCTTACAGCTAGCTCTAGGCCCTGATTAACCACAAAAAAAAAATTAGTGCACTAAAATAATGAAACTAAGTAAAAATGAAACTAAACTCAGTAAAGAATTACCTTCTGCTGGTCAGAAATAATGGTGTACCCTCTTCCATCTCCAAGACTAAGATCATCTCTTAGCAAATCAAGAAACCAACTCCAACTATCACCATTCTCACTCTCAACCACTGCATAAGCCACTGGATACATCTGATCATTCCCATCTCTACCAACTGCAGATAGTAACTGGCCCCCACAAATAGTTTTAAGGAAACAACCATCTAAACCTAATATTGGTCTGCATCCCTGTTTCCAACCCTCTTTCAAAGCATAATAGCAGATGTAAATTCTTTTAAATTTATTAGGATCACTCTCATTTAACTTTGTAGTTCTAATACCAACCTTGTTTTGTGGATGATTAAGGAGAATTTGGTATCCAAAATCCCTCACCTTTGAATAATGCTCCTTTAAACTATCAAAAACACCTTCTATTGCAGCTTTTCTCACCCTGATAACTTTTATCTGGTTCACTTCTATGTCTAGATCATTTCTTATAGTGTCAATCATGTCCTTGATCTTCCATGTTGGGTTCTTCCTTATCCTTTCCCCATAAACCTCAGCCAAGTACTTGACATATGCAAGTTTGTTGTTGTAAGGCTTTGTACACAAATGTTCATCAACAAGTGTTTTAATCATCACAGTTTCTGAGTCTTTTATTCTGCTGGCCCATATGTAAAAAGGGCAATTTTCCTCACACACAACTTGACATCTATCCTGATCATTATGAAGGTAAAGTACTGCTCTCCTCTCACCAATACCATAGTCCCTAACAGCTTTTCTAAATTCATCCATTGAACCAAATCTCATTCCAACACAAAATTTTATACCACCATCAACATGTTTCATAGGATTATAAAATGCATTTTTTCTTCTATTTTTTTGGTAGGGGGTGGTCCTATGTAACCCTTCTTAAAAGTTTCATCCTCACTTGAAGATGCCAATGATCTCATTTCATCAGTCAAGTACCCAGAGTCCTCACTGTCATCATCCATCCCTTTCAAATACTTCTTCCTCAATTCAACATTCTTTTTATTAACTTCAACAGCTTTCCTAAGTTTCATATTTCGAACATTTTCTATTAACTCTTCGTCACTCTCATCAGTCAACAACTCGGGATCCTCACTGTCATTATCGCTATTCTCATAAGCAAAATCAGGATCATCATCCTCAAATCCCACACTCAAGTCATTAGGGTCTGCATTCTCTCTTTCTGCCTTATCAACTACTTCATTCTCAAGATCTTCTAGATCAAAGTGATCGACAAAGAGATGAATACTACCAAATGGTTTACAAATCTCAATCATTTCCTTAATGGTGTCATCATCATACAAAACCCTAACATTTTTTTCAAAACTATGGCCATCACACTGAAAATATACCAATGAGTTCTTCCCATAATAATCGAATGCAACAGAATAATGATCCAAATCATTAAAACACATTTTTTCAGTATCTTCTACTAAGTTATCAACCCATCCTCCTACATACTGTATAGTGCCATTGGGGGGATTTGTGAAATGCCCATGATGGTGAACACACACATCAATTTGACCCATATTGTAAACACATATGATTAAAATGAATGCAAATAAATATGATTGATCAAATGACAGTTACACATATACACATATACATGCAACACAATATGACAATATGTAAAATAGGGTTGGGGTTTAAAGATCATACCTTTTTTTACAGTGCTTTAACCTCGTCGATGATCTTTGATTGATCGTACCTTCAATTAGGGTTTAAAGGGATTGGGGATTGATGTCGATTGAGTTCCTTTCATATGTCCGTAGTCGAAATATGTCGGGTTCTGTAAGTATAAGCCTATGTTTTCTTTTAATTTCTTTTGTTTTTCACTTGTAATTCTCAACTTCCACGTGGTAGTCCACGTCTACAGTCCAGTCCAGTCTAAGTCAAGTCCACGTCACTCAATTAACGTTTATCGTTTATTTTAACGTCTGGATTTTTCAAAGTTAACGGAGTGTTACTTGTCAGCAAATGAGTGATTTAATTGATATAAAAAAAAAGTCGGTGATGCACTTGATATATTTGGTTGTACTAAGTGATCTAAATGATAATTAACCCCAATTCATAATTGGGCTGTTTGGCAAAACTTTTATTAGTGACTTATGGACTTATTTTCGGATAAAAATTTTATATTTTGATAATTTTTTTATACAAGTATTTAATGTATGTTTGAGATTCAATAAGTTGCAAAAATAAGTTGGAAAATAAGTTAGAAAGTTAGGAATCTCTAACTTTGTTTTAAAATAAATTGACTTATTCTGAAAAAAAGTTCTCCCAGATCCGTCATATTTTTATTTGGGAAGCATAGTGGTTTGGTTCCTTTTTCTCATAATCTACGGGCACGGGGCACTCGTACCTGAAACATCAACCGGGTCATATCAAATCAAATCTTTATAGAAACTCTTGCACCCTCTCCACTTGTTTGGATTGCCATTCTTTTAGTCATAATAGCTTGTAATCTTCCTTATTTTATTCATACCTCATTCCAGAGATCCAATGGATCATCACATCATTCAAGAAATCAAGTACTACAAGAAAGATGTTACTGATCGACATATGTGGAGAAGAGAAAAGAGAAAAGGAAGACATGAAGCCAAAATTGGGTTTAGTGCAAGAGTTGATGCAAAGATTAGGCATTTGAAAGGTAGGATTCAGAAAAGAGGCGCAGTTCTGCAGGCTCCTCGAGAGATGCTTTAACCTCTTCATTTGAAAGGTAGGATTCATAATATTTCGTTTACTATTCTTCATACATCTCAGACAATTGTTATGTGTTGATTAGTAGGAAAATTGTCAAATCAGCCAAGTTGAAATCAATTGATTTTGTTATTGCTGTGATAAGTTGCTGATAATTGCCAACTAAGTTGTGTAACTAGGATTGTTATGAGTAACATTACATGCTGGTTGATTCTAACATTTTATATTTCCATACGCGGTTAGTTGATTTTTTATGACATTTAGTAATTCGTGGTTATTTGTTATGTACACATGCATTTGTACACTAGGGATAAATACATATATACTTCACTTGATTCTATATGTTGTCTATTGTTTGCACATAACTTAATCAGCATGGCCATCTCATGAAAAATATGCAAATTGAGCCTCATTGCAACCTGATTTCAGCTATCTGGTCATAACATCGTAATTTTGAGTATTCTTTTCACTTTGACAATATTTTGTCCAACAAAAGTGAGTTGCGAATCTTTAAAGGGCCTCTGTGTGAGGTGGATTCTCCAATCTTGAATAATACAAGCTCAAATGCCTGACAAATTTTGGAGAGCTCCACAAAAATGTATCAAATGGCCATGAAGCTCACGTATATGAGCTAAAAAGCTCATGAAATTCGGCAAATATGAATGCCATAATTCGCCCAAAGTTGAAAAAGCTGACTCTAAAGCTCCACAACAAAGTAAAAGCGAAACTGAAAGTAAGACGGAAACAACTCAAAAGCTTTTTCTTCCCAATGATGAGTGTTTTGAAGTAAAATATAATGGCCTAAATCGAAAATAAATGATGATGCACGTATTTTCATTATCTTAGTAGATATATAAAGAATTGCACGAGAGGGACAGATTGTCGCTATTTTATCCTATGTCTCTGGGAGAGCATATTCCATTGTGTTTTACAGTATTTCCCATTTTTAATCGCGTAAGACATGCTGGTATACATATCTAAAATCTTCATCAGTAATCATCAACTTCTTGTATGTGGGGTCTTCTGCGTTAATTTTACTGAAATATTTCTCCGTCATAAGGTAGTTCATTTGCAATTGGAAGCAATTTTACTTATCTTTTAATGATCTAGGCATATTAGTTTCACCCATGCGGATATGTGTGCATTTTAGATATAATTGAAGTGTTGTGATCTTCGTAGTGAACTTGAAAAGCAATAGACTGCGGGTTTAACTTCAAAGTGACTTCTAATATGTAAATTGAACATTTTTTGATTAATGATTTCTGTTTTCAAAAGTACGTTGAGGATTAGGAGAATAGGGAATAAACATACAAATGGGAAGGTTAAATGGTATTGAACTATTGGAGGTGACACATGATTTTAAAATGATAAAGTAATTGACGATTTGGAATGAAATTATGTTGTTACCCCTTCCTTTTGAATGTGCTACTTCTCCTGTACATGATGAATAAATGAATATTCTTGAAGCAGTACAGTTTGTCTGGAGATTATATAAGTTTATGCAGAAATGTGCATATATTGCTTGCTCCTACAGTTTACATGTTGGTTTACAAGTTACGTTATATATGCATATACTATGTTGGTCTATGTCTATCGCCTACAACACTATAAGTATGTAGGGGTTTGTAATTTAAAAGTACAAGTTTTGTTTTGGTTTGCAGCCTTAATGGATGACAATAATAAGGTGTAGCAGCTGCAATAATGCAAATCCATAGTAGCCAAGATAGCAGAATCTCGTTACATATTTCTGTTGGTTCTTTCACAGGTTTGAAGCTATTGTAGCTGAATGTTGACATGGGAGCTAGACAGCGCTTGTCTTACCCGTGACATTCAAAAGGTACCATCGCAAATCGCTACATCACTTTCTCCGTTTTCATTTGCATTGTTAATATTTTATGCGCACATTCTTTCATTACAAATGAAGTAGAATATTCAAGTGACCCTTGCTTTCTCTGTTGCATCAAGTATTGCATTGCTGTAGGTTCAAGTAATTTAATAACTATATTGTTTTACTTTTTATTCGCTGAAAAGGTAGTGCAATGAGTTCAAAATAATACTGTATTATGTTTGGTTGTGTTGATTTAACAATAATAATGTCACTTAAGTGTTAGTCGAGTACTCTAGTTCCCATTAGACAATGTAATAATACGTCGGTGTGAGATGAGTTGCTGATGTAGCTTTCTATAATATCCAAATGAAGAGTTGTTACCTTGTTGCTTAAATCAATTAGCTGTAGTTTTCACCAGATTAAATAATTGAACAAGTGTCCTAGGTTCAGGGACTAATATTATATTTCACTCATCATTTTAGAATAAAATCATTGAGAAATGTCAAATGTGTGAATTTAATAATTTGTTGGTGTTGTCCGTGTTAAAATTTGTTGAGATGAATAAAAATAATTCCATTAATCAAGCAGGGCTATGTTCCAACTTCAATGAGCTGCGAAAGTTGGGGAGAATCTGATATTAAGTTTTTGGAGAGATAACATGAAGGGTTTGATCTCTCTGAAATGCAAACAGCTAGTGCAAGTCCAATAAAACATACGGAGAGACTAGCAAATAGCAATGCCTAGGATAGCATTTGAAGCACAGTTACTATTTCCTAACTAAAACTAAGGGTATAGTGCAGAAACCGACAAAGTGTTTAGAATAGAGCCCATGAGGCTCATCACGAACTATATTTCCTCCATTTATTCACTTAATTTATAAGTCCACAAGCATTTTTCTTTTAGGACATGTTAATGTCTTATTTATTAATCTAACTAGCCCTGTTAATTTTTAGTTATAAATCGTGTTTTTTTAAAAAAAAACAAAAAGTAATATAAGTCATGAGAAAAACTTTTACTTCTCATTTTTCTGTTTTAAAATTTTTTGGTGGTCATGAACTGACTAATAAAAACTAATTGATAAATTGAAGTTTCAAATGGGTGGTAAAATTGATTTAGCCCCTTCGTTAATTAAAGTTGGCTCCCGGTCCCTGGCAAACGTATGCCAGGGACCTCTTATTCAACATACTGTTTCTGGACCGTTGGATGGTTGATCCAACGGCTGTGATTTAAAAAAAACAATATCGTACCGCATAAACTTTATGCGGTACGGAGTAATTACCAAAATGCCCCCTGTTTTCACATAAAAAATCTACTGTTCACCGTACCGCAGAAAGTTTCTGCGGTACGTGAACAGTAGGGACATTTTGGTAATTACTCCGTACCGCATAAAGTTTATGCGGTACGGTGCGAATTTTTTTTTAAATCAGAGCCGTTGGATCAACGATCCAACGGCTCTGAAATAGTATGCCAAATAAGGGGTCTGTGGCAACCGTTTGCCACAGACCGGACCCCATTAAAGTTTTATGTAGTGTACAAGTTTATTATGTCAAAATTTTATGTAGCACCCGTGACTTGGAGTCACTGGTTTTGCATCAACCGTGACTTGGATTGAACCAGTTGGATGAAGCATTCGTGGAGATATATATATATATATTATTGCTGTAAGTACTTAATGCAACCTTGTTTTCTTTCACTGGCCAGGGCCAAGTCCTCCTCATCCCTGTATTGGTTGTGCCGCTGCTGTCATTAATAATGAAGTCAGTAATGCCACTGTGGACATAAAGAGCACAATCGTTGTCCATGGTGTAAAAATTTTCTTTGTGGAAGATCTAGGTTTCTCTGACAACACCCATAATGATGATGACAACACCGGGGAGGAGCATCCCTCGGAAGGTTTGCAGAAGGCAAGGACTGCTGTATTAATCCCGATGCAAACGATGCACTTGGGATCACAAGGAGAAGTTTCTGACATGACAAATTGTGGGGGAAGTTTGACAAGAACTCTTGACATGGGATTATAAAGAAACACAGGATGTTCTAATTTGATTGATGACGATTCAATTATAGGCCCTAAAAGCAGCCATCCGCCATGAGAAGAGATTATTTTCTGATCAGTAAAAGAACTTGGTCTTTATCTTCAGGTAGGCTGAGTGACAATATTCTTAGTTTTTTAAGATATTTTTTAATTTTTATCCAAAAAATTTGTTTTTACGTAAATAAATAACATTCAAAGAATACAACACAAGACGTAATTTTATATTCAAATATCAAAACAACTTGAACTCTTTTTATTTTGAAATGTCCTGGCTTCAACCTGCAACAAGTTTCAGTCAGAACTTCTAACATTACTTTAATCACACTCTGTAGACACACACACAATATTATAAAACACTTCTATATGAAATGGCCAAATCCAGATGGGGTTGCCTGCAGCTGCATGTCTGCCAGTTGTAAGTATCATTTATCAGTAACAGTATGAGGTGTAAATTTTAGCTGTTCTTTTTTCCTTTCACATGTATTTGTTCTTTTGCCCTCTGCTAATTTTGCAGTCTTCCTGCAACAACTCACAAGTTTTTCTTACTAGTGAGATGAGACATAAATAGTGCATGAAATATTTCTCACTTTACCCCCTGCTCATATAGTTTTTTTTTAGTCTAAACAACAAAATAAGTCTAGGTATCTTACTATTTTGTTATTTTAATCTTTTGTTTTTAAGATAACGATTTGATTTTTATTGAAGGAGATAAATATGGTGGTAATTTTTTGGGCAAGGAAGGAGTAGTCAAAGAAGAGTCAAAGTTTATCAAGATTGGTCTTGGGATTTGTGCAGAAGGGTTTCAAGAGCCAAGTGAGAGTAAAGTGATACCATTTGGAAGAGTGTTGCTAGCTCAGTTTTTGGCTCTTGTTGTAGTGGGATTTTCAGCAATTTCACTGGCTGTAAGTTGGTTTCTTGATATGTACATATACTAATAATTCTTTACTTGTTTTTGCAGTTTCAGTTCTTGGTTTTCTTTATGATTTTATGGATGTTTGATTGATAGTTGATAAGGGAGTGTGTGTGTGTGTGTGTGTGTGTGTGCTTGTGTTTGATTTATCGAGCCTTCGGGCAGCTAAAAAGAAAAGACAAGTCATGTTAGTTTTTTGCTCTTTAATCTTGGAATGAGCTTAATGTTGTTACTACTACACCTAATGTATATGCTTGATTAAGTGTTTTATCAAGGTGGTTGAGATGAAAAATTACTCTGTTATTGCATATGACTTGATTTGTTCCGTCTCCACTTTAAAAGAGAGTGGGTAGGCAGCTATTAGTATTACCACCAAGCTCACTAACTACGCGAACATAGTTGTTTGATCATGAACCTTATGTGGGTGGTTAACTACGTCATTGCCTTTACAGAGTTTTCAGTTGATGATCTATGTGTTAAGATGGCTAATAGATAACCAGCTTAGTGTCTTTGCCCTTTAGAGATAGGACTTTCATGATATAATGATCCAACAAGAATTTATGCTTTTTTAGGATTGAGTTACTTCCAACTATTGTAATTTAATTATTCTGGAATATTAGGATTGGCGGATTCATAGGATAGAATATTGGGATTGACTGATAGTTTTGCTCATTCTACAATTTCTGTTTATGGAATTTCTGAAGAAGCCTATGGTTGCAAGGCTCAACAATTACAATGTATAGGTTTATGGAATTGAAGATAGTGAAGATGTTTAAGAATGCTGGAGTTCAGCCAGTAAACTGTATCCAGTCTGACAATTTCTCTCCTTGGGCCACTGTAAATAGTTAAGAAATTTATACAGTTCTTGCATCTAGAATCGGAGTCAGCATATGCAAGATGAAAATTTGTTTTAAAGGAAATAGAAACACAAAGTTATTACGTATGTTCTCTATCTGTCTAGTTCTTATAATCTGGAAGGTCCAATCTAAACAATTAATATCTAATTTTATTTCTGTTGTAGATTTCTGTCCTCGGGGAATCAGTTACAAGAGATTGACGGATCCTGAACCAGGGAGATGTAGAAGACTGATGGCTATAAGTGGAGGTGCCGGAAAGCTGTGATTCCTAATACTAAGTACTGTGAGAGACACATCCACAGAGGCCGTTCAAGAAAGCATGTGGAAACTTCTAAAACTACTTTACAGCTTAATACAATAACTTATCCTAGTTCTAGTACACCAACAACTACTTGTTCCAGAAAGACTAGTCAAAAGATAATCTCTCTTAACCCTGATGATACAAGTGCCAAATTTCCCACTCTCATCCACGAAAATCAGCAAAACAAGATCCTATCCCTTAGTGAAAGCAAAGGTTTAACTTGCACTGCTGCTACAGCTATAACCTCTTCTGCTAATGGTAAAAGTAAAACTCACAGCGTTTGTGTAGAGAATGATAAATCTTCCAGGTCAGTCACCAGCAATTCCTGCAATCAGAAGTATAGTAATCATAATAGCATAATTATTAAGATACCCCTATGGTTACAACCACTATATTTCTCAAAACTGACAGTGTCAATGCAATCGGCATAGAGAATAGTGACGACCTTAATGGTGTGGTGGCTGGTTCCAATCATATCAAAGATGAGAGCAACAAAGAAAGCAGCAACAGTGGTGGCTCCGTGACTCCAGAACATAGCTTCTCTGCAAAGAGTGTTGTTAATGGCGATATTGGTAAGGCTTGCAATTTATGCATGTGACTTAGTCAGTATTCCTCCTCTCTGATTCTCCTCTCCAGTTCAGTTCATATGTTCTAGAAGGAGAATCCAGATATACTAAATGTTTTCATAATTTTCCGTAAAAAATCGATCATCTTCTTATATTGGAATGTTAATCGACTAGAAAATCTATGCTTTGTATTAATGGACTACTTTAGTACATGAATACGTTGTAGCTGTGTAAATCTTAATTCCTAACTATGTCATTTTAAACGTCTACTCTGTCTTCACTTCCTCACTCTCTAGTCTGTCTAATATCATCTTTACTATCTTCACTTCCTCACTCTCTACTCTGTCTTTCTTTCTCCTTCTTTCTTCCTTAAATCTGTGTTTGATGCTTTTCTTGTTTCTTGTTGTCCTATCACCATTAAATCTCTCTCTCTCTCTCTCTCTATCTCTCTCTCTCCGCCATTTCCATTTGTATAAGATTTCTCCTATTTTCGATAACCAAATCCTCTTTATAGATTCATGGCTGGGAGATAATGATGATCCATACTTAATTCAAATTTAAAAGATGGATTCCCCCTATAAATGCTTCCCCTTGACAGAATTATTTTACCACGTACCATCTACAAACAACAAACAAAACAATAAACATGGACATGGCGGTTACTCAAGCCCTTATTCAAGACTCCAACATCATTCAAGCCTTTTGTGTTCAAGCGGGGATCTGGATTTGGTGGGCTTTTGTTCAAGCGGGGATTTGGATTTGGTGGGCTTTTGTTCAAGCGGGGATCCGGATTTGGTGGGCTTTTGTTCAAGCGGGGATCTGGATTTGGTGGGCTTTTGTTCAAGCGGGGATCTGGATTTGGTGGGCTTTTGTTCAAGCGGGAATCTGGATTATGTGGGGTTTTGATCTGGATACACCTATGGGGGAATATGCGGCCACTAAGGCCTTATTTTCCAAGACTCTCATGATCGTCCTAGTAGTTGCTTTTCCGGGCGAATCTCTCACTGCCAAAAAGAAACGACTTTATGCTCTTAGTTTTGCCATGTCCTACTCACTCATCTTTTTTATTTGTTTGTGGTTCAAACCCCTTCTATCAATCTCACTCTTATACTCAGTGTTGGTTTTGTATTTGGCTGAATCAACGTCCCTCCAAGTTTCCACCACTGTCATAGCAAGAGCACCAATCAAAGCAAGCATAGATAGTAAATGCTTGATGGATTTCTTATAAAAGGCTGGATTTCCATGTGCATCAGGGTAGGGGTAGAAGAAAAAGCGACCACCAATCCATCCACGGTGATACCAACACGGGTGGAATCATAGGAGGAACCATACCATCATCCCGACGTTCTTTGAACCACAAACAAATAAAAAAGATGAGTAGGACATGGCAAAACTAAGAGCATAAAGTCGTTTCTTTTTGGCAGTGAGAGATTCGCCCGGAAAAGCAACTACTAGGACGATCATGAGAGTCTTGGAAAATGAGGCCTTAGTGGCCGCATATTCCCCCATGGGTGTATCCAGATCGAAACCCCACATAATCCAGATCCCCGCTTGAACAAAAGCCCACCAAATCCAGATCCCCGCTTGAACAAAAGCCCACCAAATCCAGATCCACACTTGAACAAAAGCCCACCTAATCCGAATCCCCGCTTGAACAAAAGCCCACCAAATCCAGATCCCCGTTTAAACAAAAGCCCGCCAAATCCAGATCCCCGCTTGAACACAAAAGGCTTGAATGATGTTGGAGTCTTGAACAAGGGCTTAAGTAACTGCCATGTCCATGTTTGTTGTTTTGTTTGTTGTTTGTAGATGGTACTAGTGTTGTGGTAAAATAGTTCTATCAAGGGAAGTATTTATAGGGTTGGCTCGTATGCAAGGGGTGCCGGGCATCGGAAATAACGTGTTTTACATGGAGGAGGAGGCTCGTGTGAACGTTCAACGCTGGGTTTGTGGGACTTCAGTGATTGTTTGAATGTTAGTTGGTTGTTTGTAGTAGCACTTGTGTTTGTTAAGTCCCTCTCTAGTTTTAATTAGGCATGGTAGCTTGTGCTGTTGTAGACTTGTAGTATCATGGTGGGTTATTCCTGTCTGTTTTAAGTATTAAGTATTATGAAATGTTATGGATGTTTTAGTTTATTGAGCGCGTTTGTTTTGTGAGTGTTCAATTTATTTTAACATCCCGTAACTTGAACTGTATGTTGCTGGATGCTATGGCTATCAAGTGGTTACTGCAACATTTGCAATCATGTAGTTCATATTGTACATTCTGAGGTGTATTAGTGATGCCGATGAAGCAATTCTATCTGACCCATGCATTTTCCTTACCCTCTCAAACCTCGACTCAAAATATACATGGCATCGTCACAAAGCTTTGACACAATTCAACTGACTAGTATCAGTATTAAACCATTAAGATTTGGTGCCCGTTTTTTTCAATACCTTTTTACGCCTAGACCATATGATATATAATTTTTCCTTGTTAGCAAGAACAACTTGAATGTAGATCCAATCAGCAAGTAGAAAGAACAAACATGAGCTGAACAAACAAGATGACAAAGGTCCTGAGCTAAAATGTGGAGACATCCGTGTAGTTGCAAACAAAGCATCCATTAGTAAATTCGAACTAGGAAGAATTGCATTTCTTTTTGTTTCCTATTAATCTTGAGGGAGGGAGGGAGGGAGGGAGGGAGGGAGGGAGGGAGGGAGGGAGGGAGGGAGGGAGGGAGGGAGGGAGGGAGGGAGGGAGGGAGGGAGGGAGGGAGGGAGGGAGGGAGGGAGGGAGGGAGGGAGGGAGGGAGGGAGGGAGGGAGGGAGGGAGGGAGGGAGGGAGGGAGGGAGGGAGGGAGGGAGGGAGGGAGGGAGGGAGGGAGGGAGGGAGGGAGGGAGGGAGGGAGGGAGGGAGGGAGGGAGGGAGGGAGGGAGGGAGGGAGGGGGGGTTAATCTTTAGGGAGGGTGGGAGGGAGGGAGGGAGAGGGGGGGGGGGGGGGGGGGGGGGTAGAATTAGCATGAGCTGCATTTTACCACCAAGTGCAACTAAGTGCCACTTGGTGTAATTTAATAAAATGTATAGAAATATTCTTTGAATTACATATTTACAGTAATCTACAATCTCAGTTGAATTTAAGATGCTGACTCTCAGGCAAAGAGTTTTCGTAACAAAGAAACTATGAAGCACTATATGGTTCTACACAGACCTGAATTTTACTTGTTTAGCCGGTCTGCTCAAAATTGAAATACAGGGTGTTGTATTAAAGAAAAGAATGAGAAAGATTTAATTTATTTAATTTGTTCTTGAATGATACTTTTTGAAGGAAAGGAAAAAAGAAAGATTTCTACCCGCTTTTGAAAAGAGAAGGAATTATTAATCCATTTTCTATTCTTTTCTTTTCTTTCCTCGACTCAGAAACACGGTGTTAAACGTATACGTGTAAAGAGCTCTGAAAATGTGTATGTTTCATATTAGATATACGAACTGAAGCTATCATGTACTTCACAAAGATGTGCAGGTAAATATTCGAAATTATTAATAAATCTGTTCATTTGTCAATTAAGGACTTACGGCCTAAAATTTTGTAATAAGTTCAAATTGCATCATTATCTTTGGTATAGCATTCCTCAAAGATGGAAAGTACACATGACGGATCATCCATTTCGGAGGCTATCAGTTTATTCATTCAAGTAATTTAGTTTTCGAACTTGTTGAAGTCCTGCATGTACTACCTCCATTTACGATATAAGAGCATCTCCAATGGGAGAGATCCCTTAGGTAAATTTTAAAATTAGTTACCATAAATAAAAATTATAAAGAATGTGTAAAAAAAATTACACTTCAAATGGGACAAAACTGTTATCTATAATTATAGATAATCTCTTGATGTTGGCTATATTTGTCGAACCTCTAAAGACCTTTAGTGAATTGCCACATCACTTATTTCTATATTAGAATTATATATTCCATTAATAACAACTTGAAATATTAATAACATACAATTTTTAAAATATAGTTAATCATTATAGCCAATACCCTCGGAACACAATGTCTTACAGTTTCGACAAATTTTACATAATCAATATTTTATGTAATTTAGCCAATCATTTTTAGCTAACACCATTGGAGATGCTCTAACGATATGTCTTTACTTTGGAATTTTAAAGCCATAACACCAGTTAATTCAGGTGGTTTACTAAAGGTACTTTGTTCATATCAAGTATACTTTTCAACATCTTTAGTATAAGCCTTCTTTAATTAGGCCTGATGAATACGAAGCAAAGTGTGTTCTGATTGCGCACTGCAGAAAAATGTTACAATATAGTAGTGGTGTTGGCCTTACTAGCTTTTATATCAGGACAGTGGTGTTAGTGGTGAAGCTGATTCAAGTGTCAAACCTCTATATGATTTAAGCAAGCATCTGCTTATGAATAACGAGGGAAAATTGGTTAAGCATTTACCTTAACACAACACCAGCAATGTTTAACTGATTTGTATTCTTTAGATCATTTCCAAAGTGCAGAAACGAGCACTAAACATGATGGAACAAATGGCATGTTTCTGCAAATACCTGCCAAGGATTCCTCTTTGATGTCCGAGGGCATGGACAAAAAAGTTCACAAAATGCTCAAGTGAATAGTATTAAGTTCTCAGATTTAATGAGTGATCGGGGATTCAAGCCATATAAGAACAAGAATACTTCTTCAAGGCATTCTGAATACAGCCAGGGAGATATTCAAGTGAAGATATTAGGGGACAACTGTTCAAATGAAAAGTCTAGAGACTTATGCAATGCAGATGGGAGGGGCAAACATAAATAAGTCTAGGGCAGACATTACAAACCCAAAAGTTCATTTGAGCTGAGATATGAGAAGACACAAGCTGATCCACATTACACTGAGCTTGCAGTAGAGATGAGCACTTGTGATCGGCAACTGGTGTCTCTATCCCTGAAAGGCAGTGGTCTTGACTCTTGATTCAACACTCCAGAACTTCTGTTCACCACTGCAGCTCATAGCGTGTACAGATCATAGCGTGTACAGGGGAGGGGTGTTGATATACCGAAGCTTGTGAAAGGGGCACATCATTAAGTGCTTGATTTGATTAATAGGAAAGAGGGGAGTTGGAAGAATCCGTTTTTGTTGTCAAGCTTCTACTGATGTCTTGACTCTTGAGATAAGCAAAACATTTTGTGGCCATGCTGATCATCTTATGGTTTTCTTCTTGTTGCTGTTTTTCCTTCTGTCACCTTTTTGTACTGTCTTGATCTTGGTGGTCTTTACTATCATGTATTGAACTGCATCTAATTTCTTTCTGGACTATAGCCATTAAGTTTATTATCATCCTCAGGAAGCTTTTTGTAGAACTCTGGGTTCAATTTCGATAGGATTATGGCAAATTTTGAAATCCAATTTCTAGAAGGGGAAGGAGTAATTATCGCCTAGTTTAATACTATTATAAGCGAAATAGGATATTTTTGGTTGAACCAAACTACCAATTATCCCCTAGTTTAATACTATTATAAGCGAAATAGGATATTTTTGGTTGTCGGTTTGGTACTCTTTTGTTGGTCACTCATTTTGGTCACTCTTTGATTTGCTTAAATCTCTATTATTAATAATAATAATAAAAATGTAAAAAGACACACAAAACAATCTCCTGTTAATAAAATTAAAAAAAACACGCGCACACACGCCACTCACGCCACTCCTCTCGATCAAAACTCTCGGCTAAATCTTTGCTTACCCGGGAATGCTTTTAGGTAGATAAAATATTAATTAAATTCATTTTTAATTGAACTAAAATTATAGCTAAAAAATAGGGTTGAACCAAACAACCAAACTACCAATTATCCCCTAGTTTACTTATTATAGTATAGTATAACTATCCTGTTAATTTTAAGTTATAAATCATGTTTTTATAAATGTTTAAAAAAAACAAAAAAGTAGTAATTTTCGTGAGAAATTTTTTTACTTCTCATTTATCTATTTTAAATTTTTTTAAAAAATTAATTGATAAATCTAAGTTTCATGTGGGTGGTAAAATTGATTTAACCCATTCGTTATTTAAAATTTTATGTAGTTTACAAGTTTATTATGTCGAAATTTATGTAATGATTGATATGTACATGTTTATTTATTGAAATAATTAATTTAAAGTATAAGAGATTCACAAACTGTAGCTAGAGTGAGACTTGTACATGTTTAGGACTTCAGCCCATGATTACATATTCTAACACATTTTTACCAATTTCGAGACACTACTATTACTACTATTATCTTGTAAAAGTTACAAGTGTTTTTTAAGATGTATAATAAAAGTACAAGTTTTGGTAAATTAACTATCAAAACACAAATCCATACATTCATTTAATACACATATTAAAAAGTTTTAAAAAATAAAATTGAAAAATATGAATCCGATTTTATCTGAATTAAGAAATTCAATAATTATTTGAAAAATCTATTTAGAAAATACGTGAAAAGTTAATCGAATTTAATTTGAAATAGTTGATCCGGTATAATTTGAATTGAATAATAAATTATCCGAATATGATTTGAAATATTAGATCCAATTTAGTTGGGAATTAGAAAAATGATGAAATAAGTAATTTTCAACAAATTATAAAGTATAATCATATACGTTAACTCACATTTCAATCAATATTCACTTAAAATTTTCAATATAATTTGCACAGTGACATAGACTACAGTTAAATCTCGATTAAGTAATACTCGATAAAGTAATAACCTCACTTAAGTAATAAATTTCGTCGGTCCCAACTTGGGCCAATGTTGTAAAGTAATATTCTCGCTAAAAGCATAAGATAATAAAAAATTAGAAAGTCATTAAGGACCCATGTAATGTGTAAAGTAATAATTCCAAAATTATATATATATATATATATATATATATATATATATATAGAAAAAGGATCCTGAGATTGATCTCAGGGAACTTTTACTGAGATACTTAGAAATTATACTATAAATTTGTTTGGGCCCGCAGGGCTAATTAAAAATTTCTGATTTTACAAAAATACCCATCCCTGATTTGCTTAAAATTCTCATATATCTCATGGAATTTACCTGAGATGCATCTCAGGCTCCCTAATCTCATATATATATAATGTATATGAGTTAAAAAATTCAATTCTTTTAATAATATGAACCTATAGTAGCTTGTTTCTTCTTTCCACCAAAGCCAAAATTAATCTCATCCTTGACTTTATGTAAAAAATAAATAACTACTGGTATGTTTTGCTCGTATTGTAACAAGTAATTGTTCAAATTATTGATTGCTTGAAATGCTTTCGTTGATAACACGCTTGAGATTACATTGCTATCGTCCTGTTCAGGATCAGTGTTCGTTACCGACTCAATTCTTTTAATAATATGAACCTACAGTAGTTTGTTTTTTCTTTCCACCAAAGCCAAAATTAATCTCTCCTTGACTTTATGTAAAACATAAATAACTCCTCGTATGTTTTGCTCGTATTGTAACACGTAATTGTTCAAAGTATTAATTGCTTGAAATGCTTTCTTTGATGACACGCTTGAGATTGCATTGCTATCGTCCTATTTAGGATCAATGTTCGTTACTGACTCATTGATTTCTTCATCGGTAGGTGATTCTTATTTTTTAAAACATAATGTATTGTAATACGTAAACATAAAAATTCGATAAAGTAATAAAATATTATTTTATCGATAAAGTAATAAAATATTATTATATTGATAAAGTAATAAATTCGGTAAAGTAATATTTTTTTCCAGTCCCAAGAATATTACTTTAAAGAGATTTAACTGTAGTTTTTGAATGATTTTTTTTTTGTGTTAAATCAGATTTGTTTCAATAAAAAGTAATTAGTGTCATACAAAAACCTATTGGATAATCACCACAATATACAAAAATCTACTGGATAATTATGTATGCCGACTCTGTTAGGTGACATCACATGCTGGCTCTGTTAGGAATAAATTTTATTATAATTTGATTCCAAGTCATAGTTGTGTCCTATTTAATATCTTCACTTCCTCTGTCTACTCTCTACTTTGATATATTAATCCGGAATTAATTACAAGAATACGGGTGGTGAAAGTTTTCGATTTCGAGTTCACTAACGTATTGAAATCTGCACTTTAATTTTAAGAACACGAAAAAAAACTTACTAAAATCTGCAGATTTCATATGTTAGTGGGCTCAAACTCGAAAACTTTCACCACCCGTGTTCTTGTAATCACTTCTAGATTAACATATCAAAATTTCACTTCAATTCGTGATTTTCGATTATCACGTCACTGCCACGTCAGCATTGTCTAACGATCGTTGGTAAAAATCTAACGGAAGAATTGGGATGGGAAAAATTCAAAAGTTTGATTATCTGAAAATTCGGTTTTTTAGATTAGGGACTTAGAAAAAAAAACGCTAATAGTTCAGGGACTTTATAATTAATTTTTCTTTAGAAAATTATACAAATACATTTCTAAAAATTTCAAAAAGTTCCAAAAGTTAAAGAATAGCTATTGGTATCGGTGAAGAAAATCGAACAAAAAGGTTGGATTAACAGTAACTAATAAAATATAAAGTCGATACAAGATTCAATACGGAGAATAGCTAAAATCGATAAGGTGATTTCTTTGATTTAGTTATTTCTATCCTAACCCATAAAACTTTGTGAATTTTATTTCTGTACAGACAAAACTCATTTTACAATATGTCATGTATAATATGAAGGGTTTGATCTCTATGAAATGTAAACAGGCTGCAACAAATCTTGGACCAACTTTCTGACCAAGAAAGTTTTGGAAGTTATAGCACATAGTTTCAACTAATTTTTCTATTAAAATTCGAGATTGACATTTATTTACTACTAGCATAATAACCCGTGCAAGGCACGGGCTATTTTCTAGAATTGTATTGAAATGTATATAGAGCTTAGGATTTGAGATTTTAGAATGAACATGCTTTGTTAGAAAACGAAATGCACAAGTACCTAATCATTTAATTCAAATGTATTAGCCAAGTAGAATGCAACGTGAAGTCCTGATTCATCAGTGAATATTTAGGCTGTCGGATGATGCGAGATTGTGGATTTTTTGCTTGGCTTCCGTTTTTGCTGACATTTTGAGGCTTCGATGATGCGGGTGCTCACATATTTCTGGTTGCATATTATCCGTGACTGTGGTGCTCCTGTACTTCAAATGAACATTTGCCTCCTTTGATACCAAAGTTTTCTTTGCACTTGTCATTTTTCTAGCATTCTGAGGCTGCACCATGTAACAAACAGGTATGGTAAAACTGGTAGGTAAAAGCATTTATGCACTGATAATCCCTGTGAGGGATATTTATAGTAGTACCTGATTTCCTGGATTTCTTGTTGCCAATTGTACTGCCGAACTCCGAGTAGCTGTGCTAGCTCCCCAGGATGAATGATATGACATAACGTCTCCCATATGTATGCGGAACCAAAAGAAAATAAAAGGAATGAAGAATTGAACGCGAGGACAAGGACTGCATATAATTTAAAAGAAATTAAAAGGGATATTTGAAGAATTAAAGCAGGTCGCCTGTGACTATATAACTAATACTAGCTTATACAGTTCAAAAGTTTCTAATCTCTGTTTGTATATAAGCACCAGTTAAATGCTAGCATTCTGAGGCTGCACCATGTAACAAACAGGTACGGTAAAACTGGTAGGTAAAAGCATTTATGCACTGATAATCCCTGTGAGGGATATTTATAGTAGTACCTGATTTCCTGGATTTCTTGTTGCCAATTGTACTGCCGAACTCCGAGTAGCTGTGCTAGCTCCCCAGGATGAATGATATGACATAACGTCTCCCATATGTATGCGGAACCAAAAGAAAATAAAAGGAATGAAGAATTGAACGCGAGGACAAGGACTGCATATAATTTAAAAGAAATTAAAAGGGATATTTGAAGAATTAAAGCAGGTCGCCTGTGACTATATAACTAATACTAGCTTATACAGTTCAAAAGTTTCTAATCTCTGTTTGTATATAAGCACCAGTTAAATGTTCTTAGGTCTCTTGAAAGGTCTATTTGTAGATGTGTCCAGTATCATATAGTCCGTTCTCGTATTTTAATACCAAAGTTTTTGTGTATGAAATTCCTGCACTTTAACAATAGTTGACAATGGCTATAGCAAAGGCAAACTTAGTTGTAATAAGGTTTGTGTAAGAACTTAAATATCCAGATTTGTAATAATTATGTACATTGATTTTTTTACTATTTTGGTAAATACCCCAGCTTCCATTTTCGACTGTAGGCATTTAGCAAATGCAAGTATTATGCATTTGCTGCAGATATGACCTGTCAAAGACTCTTAGCCACATGAAGCCTCAGTCAGAAATAACATTAGAGACTCTTGAGTCTTGGCAATGAGTCCAATTTCTTGGGACCGTATCCTTTCTTTCGCTTCAGATACAACTTTTTTTATAGATCTTACTATCTTTTTAAATATTTATTAATCACTTTATTACAGAATAAAGTGATTCGCAACATTTAAAACCAAGATCACTTGCAAATGGAAGGAACACGGTCAATGATTAAATCATCCCTCATTTATTGTTATATAAATCTAGGCATGTATGTCCCGAGTTGCAGAATCAACTGCTCATTACCTGGACTAAGGCCAAGATGTGACCATATGTTGATGTCCGTCTTTCCCTCTTTATGAAGAATTGAAGTGGTGAATCCCTTGGTCCAGGCTAATAAAAGTAAAAGAATCAACCAAGAGATAGTATAGAAAGGAAAGAATAAAACTTAAAAACTTTATATGAGAAGTAGGAATAAAATGAAAAGAGGGCAAAAGGATGAAGTTAACTGCTTCAATGACATGGGGAATGTGAGCAAACTACAATACCACATTGTTCTGGGAGTTCAAACAATCTCTTTAGTCGTATCCCTCCACGACTTATAAACCGCAGCACAAAAAATCCGTGTACAATGAAAGTCTTCCCAAGTACGGATACTTCTTATGCTACATTGCTACTACTTTCCACAATGACAAACTCCTGGATGAGATCAATACAATGGCCTCTCAAGAAAGCGGCTTTACAGTAGTTTCCTCCTAGAGAAGCATAGGAAAAAGAATTACATGCAATTTTCTGTGTGTACTTGTAACTATGAGGGCATTTAACAGTATATGGGACTTGAGAAAAATTAGCTCTCCTAACACTCCCCTGTTCTAAATCAAAATAAAAGACATGGACTGGATCATTCGTAGATAGGAATTTTATCTGGTTAATGTCCAAATTAATATCAATCAACTCAAATTTCATTTATATCAATGTCTATTTCCAGTATATGCGAATGAGCTATAGTATGAGGGTGTATAACTGGATATGGGACTTGAGAGAAATCAGCTCTCCCAACACTCCCATGTTCTACTAATTCAAAATAAAAGACATGGACTGGATTATTCGTGGATTAGAATTTTATCTCATTAATGTCCAAATCAACATCAATCAACTCAAATTTTATTTATTATCTCAATGTCTTCCACCTATATATATCTGCCATATCAAATTTAAGCAAGTCAATACACGAATAAATCCTAAAAGTAGCCCTTCAATATCATTCAAAAACGTGGAGCTAAACTCTCGGATATGATGCATATAGAAACCCAAAGATTTTATAACTTGGTGAGACGATATCCGAAGATTTTATAACCCAAAGTGACAATATTATTTTATATAATATTATTATATATGTACTTCATGAGAAGGGTAGTTACAAAAGAATAATGCATCTATCTCACTCTCTGTGGGGGCCTCCACTACTTGCGCCAAGAAGAAGCAGCTGAAAAGTTGATATGTCTTGCGGGAAGAAGGAAGAATTCTGGGTCAGAGTGCAAATTAACAAATTCTAACATAAATGAGTATGCATGCAGGGCAGATTAACAGATTATCATGTAAGTGGGAATATGTATGCCAAAGGAAATATCTCTTGTAATCGTTCTGCCATCTACAATTCCTGACTTTCATTTGCGTTGGAGGCTATGTCAGCATAGACCTCACAGGGTACCTTCTCCAGTGGAAGAAAAACAGGAGCACCGGATATATATAACATGCGTAATCAATACCTAGTGCACGTTTAGCTGGTGATGCAAAGTAGCCGAATGAACAATGAAAGGTGAAAGAAGAAAACATGTAGACAACTAAGCATGGCATAACCGGGTCAATAAAACACTAAAAGCAACAATATTCAATAAAGCCCTCTTTGGTAAACACTGGTGATAAATAACATAAAACCACATAATGCACTAACAATTAAGAAGATGAGTATTGACTGCAGTCTATAGAAGTCCCGTAAACGCAAGGTATCTGAAAAGACAAGCTGTATGTAGCAGGTACATTATTCATAAACTTTGCTCATATAAGAATAAAAAACCATTAGGCGGCATAACGCAAAAATAATTATAGGATATGAGTATTGTCACTTTAATACGATATTTCAGTTTAATTAAAGTCGTTTAAAAACTGAAATTGTGTACAGTGTCACGACCAATCAATGTCAATGCAAAGACCACATATGAGCGGGTATAGTTGGAAATTTAACATCATTTTCTGATTGTAGTTTGAACTTATTGAACCCTTCATATGTACCCAAGTTCTAATAATTATTCTCTATTTCTTTCTACACATATTAATCGTTGTCCCTTGTATATCGATTCTTAGATAGTTTATGGCTAACATACTACGGAGTACGGCTCTTAACTTAAATACAAAAGTTCGCTTACATTTTTTGCATCGCTGTCAATAAATTTTATGCTCTCAGCTAGTTTAATCTGTCACAAGTTGTGTTATAATAATTAGCATGAAGGGTTTTTCTTATTTGTAGCAAACATAAAAAACATATAAATGAACATGTTTAGTTATAAAATGAAATGTGTGTGACCTAATTTATGCAATCCAAATGTATGACCAAAGAGACTTGTAACCAAACATTCCTCTGAGAACATTATTGAAAAGATAATGATAACTCTTTAGAATGAGAAGTTTGGAATTCACTACAATAGTTTGCAAAGGGCGATTAGCGATATAACGCATGGCAAATGTGCTATGTAAAATAAATGGATGATTTTATCTTTGGAATTCGCACCTCTAGGATAGATTTCATAAATAATTTATGCGCATAGTTGTCATCTGCATATGCGCATAGTTGTCATCTGCATATGCAAATTGCTCCAATGTAGGTGGTAATGTTTCAACTGCTTTGCCGCTTGAGACAGCCAACTTCTGTTTCAAAGTATTAAGAGGCGCTATATTAAGAGGCGCATAGTTATCATCCATGGTATTTCAACTACTTTGTTGATCTAAGGTATTTGAATTAATGAGTTTAGAGCATTTGAAAGGAAGAATGTAGCTCTAAGTGAATACCTATATAAACTGTTTTTTCTAAACTGAAATACCAAGAGTACCACGGTATTATAGTGATCCTTACCGGAGGAAATTCTTGCCAAAAGTCCAGTGACGAGGAACAAAGATTCCCATGTCTGGTGCCTCCGCTAGCGAGGCCTTGAACTGGTATTCCCTGTCCCCTATAAGGTAATCACTATATTATCATTCCTATTTGAGCAAGTTGAATGGAAAGGAAGGTAAGTTTGATTTACTACTTTATATTTATATAAAAAAACTTAGAAAGAAGTAAGGCTGATAAATCTTGATTTAGAAAATGTAATCAAGGAAATAAAATTCATGTCATATTTGTTCTGTATAATCGCAATGTAAGCCTTCACAAATTCCTTGGCAACTCAATTATACATAATTGCCACAGAAATGTTGTCCCATTTTAAAAGAAAATTCCACCTAAACCTATAAAACAATATACATATATTCGAATGCTAGAGCTAAAAAATAGCTGTGCACTTTTTTGTTTAGATAAAGCAAGACTCGTGGGGGCGCATTTAGAAATATGTGAAACCTTGGGATAAGGGGATAATAGCCTGCACAGTGGAGTTCGCAGAGCTGTACCAGACACTAAAGTAGATACTGAAGTACTCGTAAAAGTTAAACAATACATCCTCTGCCACTTTTGAAGTTGCAGATGCCATGCTCAGACATATTTGGCATCTAAGAAGAAGCATACTCAAAATCTAATTCCAACTCAAACTATAAATAAAATAACAATTGTAATGAAAAAAATATTAGGTGTATCAGATTATATACATGTGTGTGGGTTCCTGAAAAAATCTAAACTGAAAGCTTGAAATTTGTTTTGATGAGTATATAAAGAACCCAGAAATGTTATAGTTTTAGGAGCATAAGCAAAAATAGATATTGGATAAAGATGAACGCAAACTAAGCAATAGATGCACATATACACTTATTAGGTTATAATTATGGAAAGAAAAGAGAGGGAATTTTGTTTCTTCAGCAGAGTAGGGTTAGACACGAAACCAGTTCTATTTTCCATGATTTAGCAAGGGCTGGTATTTGTAAAACTCTACACCAGTTGTAACAATATTCATGTCTACATAATATAAACTTTATCTATACTGGGAGGACATAACAATTGCCATAAATTTTTACAAACAGGGAAACAGTGAAGACCGAGAAATTTAGACCTCATATTGTCAAAAGAAGGGTAGTTTAAAATTCCACCTTCATAGTCAATGAAATTTAATTTAACATCTGAAATTGACTCCAAAAAAATTGTTTATGTGGCGCCATTTTCTTGTAAACATTAGCGCACGAGCAACATGAAAGAAAAATAAACTCAGGAGCCAGTTTGCCCGTGCCCGAGCTTTGAGAACCACACATCTAAGTACAGTTCCTTATTTTGTTATTTTGGTTGGATACCCGGTAACAACCTTTTTAGTTTACATCTGAGAAGGGTGGTTATAAACCCCGCAGTATGATACAAGGAATTTAAATTTTTTCGAAAGTATGACATTTATTAAGTTGAAGATAAAACTGTTCAGCAACCTTTCAAAGTAATCAAGTTTAGCTACAAATCACCTGAAACCCCATTAACTGTCATCTTTGCACTGAGAATAAATTTTTGGTATAGTAAAGTGCGGAGCAAATGTACAAAACCGTTTGCGGGGTTTTTTTTTCCATATTAAGAATAAAAAGTATATTATAAAGGGCGCCATCTAAGGTTAAAAGTGAAGACTTGATGTGAAGTAGGTACACAATTTGCAATCTAAAATGGTACACAAGCAAGAATAAAAATTTCAATTGTTACCTTGAACTCCGAATTGCACGAATTTTATAAAATCCCTGTCTCTGTAAACTTCCTGTGGTAGGAGAGCAATTTTTTGGCCCAAATTATAGCCAAACCCGATTTCTCCAGTAAAAAAAGTTCCATTAATCACCTTCTGCAGAAGAGTGGATGTATTGAAGTCAAATCACGAGGAAAAAGCATTTAATATACTTTAAGTGTTTTGTCTAGTGATTTCATTGCATGGTCGAGCAAAACAAAATCTTTAGTTCCACAATTTGACGTGAGAGAAACTTACATGTAATTTGGCTTCAAAACTGAAAATTTAGCTTATGACAGATACATAACAACGGATGAAGATGTTATTAATTCATGCACAAACCTTAAAAGCATAAATCTTGCGAGAAATGGTAGTAAAAACATGATACTATGCATAATAAAATAATAATTAGTAGCCTATATGCACATGATCGTTCTAAATACACAAGGTCACACACCTTGAAGCAGACATGTACAAACCTCACTATGAAGTTGGCAAACTTAACTTCTTTATTTCTTAATCACGCAAGCATAATTTCTAATTCCTGAGCTTATATGATAAGGATGGGATAAACCAGAATTAAAATACATATTAAATTTGAAAGATGGTAAAATGTACAGCACCTGCAGAGTTGCAGGAGAGAGATATTAGAAACAAATTGAAATTGTCTAGCTATAAGCCTTATGGTACAACCATGAGTGCACAACTGTTCACTAATATCCAATAAACATCGATTATTTTTTAATGTAATAAAAGCAAACAGTATTATTTGTACGTAACAACATCGGTGATGGATGCAAGGATGCATGGGGTCAGCATGATGGGAAACAGGTCTAGGTTCGTGAACATTACGACCTTTTCTCAGTTCACCTTCTAATGTGCAATTACATATAACATATCATACATGTTTTGGTAATTTAATTCACGTAAATTTGAACTTTCTAGCGTTTAAAACACATACGGGGGAAACCGGAATTTAATCTGGGTATCCTTAACATAAAAACTTTAATTTCCATTTACTGTATTATGCAGACATTATTGTCATGGTTATAAATATATAAACATGTAATGACAAGTGGATTTAAAAAGGGTTGTGTTGGGTTTATCTTAATGGGCTAGCAAAAGAGGCCATATCTTCAAGACTATTTTTGCCCACCACAAAAAATAAGGGCACCTACATCTTTAGTGACAGGCCACAAAAGGTTATTTTTCTAAAAATCATGATTGATTAAAAATCTTTTCTTTCTTTTGGTTGCAGAAAACAATGTTTTTATAATGACACCCATATTTCTCTTAATCCTCGCATTTAATTCTTGCTGCCACTTTTAAAAATGGTACAATATCAAAGGAAAACGAGGCACAAATTAGTATCTTTAGTAATAAGTTCTGCTTGATAATTAACAGAAACAAATTAAACAAAAAGTAACTCGCATTATGAGACCACGAAACATGATGTGATATATAAATCATTATTCTAGACAGTGCCGTAGGACTTATTAATTCTTGATATACGAACAGATAATGAACTAAATAAAGTAAAAAATAAATACATTGTCATTATATTAAATAGAATGAACTGTGAAAAAACAAGGGGTTTTTTAAAAACTAACTAAGGTTTGGTTTTTTTTTTTTAAAAAATCTGTATTTTTTAAAAATATTTAGGAAAGATATCGATTTGTCGGAATTTGTTTGAAAGTACAGTTTGCAACTTTGCAGTTTTGCGACCATATTTGTAACTGACGCTAACCACAATTGCAACTTTAAAAATTTAGTAATTGAAATCGTATTTGGTTGCATAAAGCAATTCCAACAGTCTCTGACATATTGCTTAAAAATAAATAAATCATATGATTATTAGTAATCTAGGAAATTATACTGTATGTCAACTCCAATAATATTACTTCTATTAACAGCGAGATAACCAGTCAATATAAAGCTGTACATAAAGGCAAGGAAGATATTCACACAAAGTTAATGAAAAAGTTCTACGACATTCCAAACTGGTGGTTTCAAATAATGCTGGCGGGGGTTATTGTTCTTTCCCTCGTTCCCTGCATTTTTATCAAAGACAAGGTACAATTGCCATGGTGGGGACTCCTAATTGCTGCTGGTCTTGCTGCAATATTTACTCTTGGTATTAGTGTCATAACAGCCACTACAAAACAAGTGAGTTATCAATTATGCCTCGTTGTTCTATACCTAGAACCGGTTTAACTTCCTAATGTTTTTACTTGCTAAAAGTGGGATATTCTTCATAAGTACGAGTATTTTCATATTCCTAATGATATTTCGGTTGTACACACCAGGACTAAACATCATCACAGAGTATGTAAGGGGCATCATTTATCCAGGAAGAGCAATTGCGAATGTTTGCTTTAAAACCTTCGTCAACATGAGTATGACTCAGGCAGTTTCGTTTTTAAATGATTTTAAGTTAGGCCACTGCATGAAAGTTCCACCAAGATCGATGTTCATAGTTCAGGTATCAGACTTTTTCATTGTACGTCCAATCTAGTTCGTAACCTCTTGTTTGTTCATAATTAACTATCACTTTCATGACTGCTATTTTTATCAATCAAAAGTTTTTCGGAAAAGTGGTAGGTGGAACCTGGGAAGCAGAATCAATAAAGTAGTGGAAAAAAGAAAACATCACCAAAAAGTGCACAGAGAAAATGCAAGAGAGGGGGCGTTGGTGCACATAGCTGGTCTAGGATTTTGGTAGACTATCAATTTGACCGTGTAACATTATTATAGGTTTTTTGGAACCGTGGGTTTGCGAACATCAAGGCAGGCATAAATTCATATATCAAGCGAGTTATGGCCTGACCTTGGGTTGAAATGCAGCCTGGGCGCGGGATTGCCAGTGGGCCTTGTTCGAGGTTGGATTTGTTTCCGGAGCCCTTAGGCCTGCCTCTACTCCTCGAAGGACCCTCCCCTGCTATAAAATATAAATGGTTCAAGGCGCTATCGCCAACAAAATGGAAACACAACCCAAACTGCATAAAAATTTCAAAAAACCAAAAGAATCAAAAATTTAGTTTGGCTGCATAATTTTAACAGCCTCCCTAATGAAAACAGTTGAATTTTCACGAGCAAAGTTGCAACTACGACCAATGAATTATATCCTGCCAGACCTACTTGAATAAACATATCTCAAAAGCAGGTTTTTTTTCCAAATGTTGGCAGGGTGAAGGGACATAGTACGACAAGAACTTACTTTCTGACCGTCGAGCGTTTACCCGCTGCCTCGACAGCCTCCGCTGTTCCAGAACCTCATCAGTCACGGTGATTGGAGGGCGACCACGCTTCCGTGCAGGCCCCTGGCCACCCACACCTGCTTAAAACTCAAAACTCGGAAAACCATTTAAAGCAGGCTGAACCACAAACATCACCCCGCAAAGCTAAACGCCAAATAGCGGGAGAATCACCATAAAAAATGGTCCCAACTTATGTATGACCATCCCTAAAACATAGAATACAAAAATGAAACAATACAAGGTAAGGTCTAAGCGAGGAGAAAATATAGAACTAATTCAGTTCTATCCATAAACAAAATTAAAAAGCAAAAACCGTAAAATGGATCTGCAAACTTGCATCTATGTGAATGAGAACCAGACACAACATGAAGAAGAATACAAAAAAGACAACGCAAAACCGAAGAATATTCCCAACAAAAACAGAGAAACCTTGAGTACTTAGTTGTATAATAAGCCAAGCAAAAAACAGAATGATGTTTTTTTATTTTAGGTGCAATACGGCCCGCGTAGGTACACGCCGAATAGCGGGAGAATCACCATAAAAAATGGTCCCAACTTATGTATGACCAGCACTAAAACATAGACTACAAAAATGAAACAATACAAGGTAAGCCTAAAAGCAAGGAGAAAATACAGAACTAATTCAGTTCTATTCATTAAAAAAACAAAAAAAAAAACAAAAACCTTAAAAAGGACTTGCAGACCTGCATCTATGTGAATGCGAATCGGACACAACATGAAGGAGAATACACAAAAGCCAAAGCAATATCCAAGAATATTCCCAACAAAAACACAGAAAGCTTGTGTTCCTAGTGACCTAGTATAATTAGCCAAGAAAAACACAGGATGTTGATTTTTTATCTAAGGTGCAAAATGCACAAGAAGTGAAATATATTTACGAAAGGAACAACATCAATACGATAAGAAGGCAACTCGGACAGCATTAGATCAAATCCATTAGGGAAATGTTACCATATGCTGTTGGAGCTTCTTACAACCGGAAAAAAATCAAAATTCAGAGATGCAATACTTAGTACCATGACATGAAGTCAGAAACACCAAGTGAAGCATTAACTCGATCTTTAGATTGATACTTAGAAATTTTAGATAAATGGATTAGTCACAAATTAAACATGAAGCAACTGGTAAATACCATCATCAAAATCAATAGCATTAAATATTAGATAAATATTTCCTTGTTGAAGTGCTTAGTCAGTTAGTGTTAAAATTACGTCTAATTATTAATGCAAACAGAAAAGCATTCCAAAACAGAACACAACACAATTGGTAATGGTAGGGTGAAGGAAAATGGCACGACAAGAACTTACCCTCTGATCGTTGGGCGTTTACCCGTTGTCTCGACAGTCTCCGCTGCTCCAGAATCTCATCAGTCACAGTGATTGGAGGGCGACCACGCTTCCGTCCAGGCCCCTGGCCACCCACACCTGCTAAAAACTAAAAACTCAGAAAAGCTTTGAAAGCAGGCTGAACCACAAAAAGCACCCCGCGAAGCAAAAACCCAACGAGTGGGAGGAACACCATAAAAAATGGTCCTCCAGATTCTTAGAGTGTCATCCGAAGGTTGGGAATTACAAGGCTAATCACACAACGGTTTTACCAATGTTAAGCTCGGAAGAGTCAAATCACCTAAACTTTTACATAATTAAGTTCAATGTTCAGGACAAATGAAGCTTTTCTGTGTCCATTAGCGATTTTCATTACTTTAATGATAATCCTACCAGTGAACCAAATTCAAGGTTAATGTGCGACCTCTAAGGCAGTGCAATTCTATTTTTGTGAACTACACTTGAATACAAGAAAAAACTGTCCAAAATGTCCAAAGGGTCAAGTGTGTATAAATAGCAGCAAACAAAACTTGATGATAATGTAGCATAATGCAGACAAAATTGAAATTTCAAAACCCTATCGAATCAAAGGATAAAGATTTGGAAAGGAATACGGACTTAGATAATAACAAAATACAGCTGGTCAACCGGTTTGTATCTATCAATGGAGGTGCCCATAACATACAGATTTTTTCCTTCCATTCTACGAAAAAAGATTAAAAAAATGTACTCTATATTGGAACTACAGGCAAACTGAAAAGATGGTGTGAACCATGTTTTATAATTTACCAGCCAGACACCTGCGTAACAGCGGGTACACAGGAAATATATGATCAGACTGTCTTATTATTATTATCAAAGGACAGGGAGAGTATTTGTTACAACAACCAAGCATGAAAAGATACAAAAGTTTTAAGAATTATGAGGTCCTCTGTCTAATTGCACAAAGGACTTTAAAAGCATAACTAAAACACAAAGCTAGTAAATTGAATTGAATAACAGAGCTAGCACACCAGTCTAATTACCAGGGTGTTCAGCCATCGAAATTACCTGGATTAACCCCAAGATTAGGTTGGTCAGACATACACACCGGAAAGATATCCCACAAAACTCACAAATGACCGTGAAGGAGGAGGAGCAAGGGCAGCACCTTTCCTCCAAAACCCCCCTTGATGAAATGCCCCGATACATTTGGAAAACCCAACTGCCTTCTTACACATATTACAAGGCTATGTGAATCTTCTTACAAGGCGTATGACTGTATGTGGGACAGTGTTCTAAAAAGCGGTAACCTTCTAGCGCTTAAGAAGGAAATAACGACATAAATACCATATTTTTTCTAAAACTTAACCAAAATAACATTTTTTGGATTTGGTGGCCAATAATACCAGCCTGTTACGCATTTATCAGTGGGGTAATAAAAAAAATTCTAAAACTTTATGTTACCCATTTGTCATCTGGGTAATAAGTATAAATTTTTTTCCTGTTACCCCTTTGGAGAATGCGTAATAGCTATTACCCATTCTCCAAATGCGTAATAGGAAGTACTGTTTCACCTATTACCCCTTTTTAAAATGCGTAACTAATACAAAACCTATTACCCTCACCCCAAATGCGTAATAGAGTGGTATTTTTGGCCACTTTTTCAAAAAATGGTATTCTCATCAAAAATTTTAGAAAAAGTGGTATTGTTGGCCAAAGCCCGAAGGAAATAGCGGGTCATTAAGCGGATTAATAATATATATTGTTAAATTTTTAAATATAATATTACTATATGTGAATTAAAATTATATAATAAATACGTAATAAAAATCTAAACATAAAATGTTCCTTATAAGAATGAAATATTTTATTATTTGATATAGTTATATTTATATTATAATAAATATTAATATATTCAGAATTAAAAAATTAGCAGGTCAACATCTTTTTGACCGCTTAATTCGCTTAATGACCGCTTAAACCGCTTAATAGCCGCCTAATCCGCTTAATAAGCCGCTTAATCTTCAAAAACGTTTAATCATCCGATTAATACAAAATCGAAGTGCTTTATGGTCCGATTCCCCCTAGGCGACCGCTTAAGCGGCCGCTTAATCCGCTTTTTAGAACAGAGATGTGGGCAATTGGGCATCCATCGCATCGCTCTCAATCTGAAAGGGCAAAATTGTCTTTTCATGAGATTAAAAAATGTCAGAATAAATTCCACCTTGTTGCCGTATTATATGTAGAAAGATTTCCCCACTATCATGGTTCTAAAAATCCTCGATTTAGCCGATTTAGCCGATTAATTCCCGATTAATCTTTTGTAAATTAGTTAACCGATTCGATTTTTGAAATCCGATTAATCCTATGAATTTATTTAAAATAATATGTTTTATTGTAAATTAGACTAATATATTAAATATCATTATAATATCCGATTAATACCCCGATTAATCCTTCCGATTAATCCCCGATTACCCGATTAACCCTAAATCGGTACCTCAACCGATTTATACCGATTACCGATTTTTACAACCATGCCCACTATGCACAAAATTTTGTCCAAGTGCATCACCACTTCTTGCGAAATCGCCTTTATTAAATTTTACAATTAAAATTTTGTAGTTCCAAATTTTTATTAAGTATGTGAAAAAATTTATAGAATGCAAATTTTTGTAGAAATTTGTGGTTAGTTTAATTAAAATTTTCTTGAAGATGTATTGTTTAATATTAAAATTAAAAATTAATCTAATAAAAATTACCTTAAAGATGCTAAATATATTAAAGGCAAGTTTCTGTATATAGAAGGTAAATTCTTATTTTTAATTTATCAATTTTTTCCAAAATAGCTATATATTAAAGCTAAAAAAAAGAGGCATGTATACATTTTAAGTTTACTTATCCATTTCATTTGAGTACCTTTACTTTATACGTTAAAAATAAAAATAAAATAAAAATTTCATAATCTGGTAAACAATGAGAGAGTTCACTCTTCAATAGTTGATGAGAGTTAAAAAATTTAGAAAAAAACCTTTAGTTGCTTAAAAAAAATTCTAATTACTTTTGAAATAGTCTCCTAAATTTTCCGATCAATTTATAAAAAAAGTTATTTTGATTTTTTTAAAAAATTGTAAAAACCATCCAAACCATTACAAAATCAAAAATTTTGGTTGGACTACAGAATTAGGGAACACAGAAGTATCCAACAGATAAAATTAGGGAATACACGACTATCCAACAGATACATACACGCTACATATAAATACACATGGAACAAAGTGAAGAACGAAAATCAATACAAATATATACAGATCGATTTGCATAGATGAGAGTGACGGAGATGACGAGAGCATATGCACATGTTTATTTATCAGGGAGTAAAATAATTACTCCCTCCGTCCCTAATTAGTTATCCAGTTTTATTTTTCAGTGGTCAAATTGACTAACTTTTGATCGAAGATTAAAATTATTCCGTTTATTATTTTAAAAACTGAAAATCACATATTAAAATAGATTAGAAGTAGTTTACAATTGTTTGATTTTTTTAAATATTTTTCATTATGTAATATATATAAATTTCAGTCAAATTTGAGTCAATTTGACCAACAAAAATAGAAACTGGACAACTAATTAGGGACGGAGGGAGTAGCTTTTTTAGCCCGTGTAAGGCACGGGCATGTTCTAGATTACAAATATTTATAAATTATTCGTGATCATGTAGGATTGGATTGTTGATATCTTCGATTGTTCATATCTTCGCAGCAATTGTTGTGAGGAAATAGAATTTATGCAATACCCGATGGTGACATGCAAATTATAATTCTGGTTAAATTAAATCTGTTTGTATTTTACGCTATGTTTTGTTTTGTTAAAGCAAACTTGAACGATATGTAATAAATTGGTTAATGTTAAGATCAAAATCGTACTTCGAAATATAAATATATAGAGTTAACATGGATGGATACAGAGATACATACAAGTATTAATTACATAATAATAAATGCATATTAGTTCATATCAGTTATTATTATGTAATAAATATGTTAGTGTTACAATACCTAAATAGCCCCCGAAAATATAACGTAGATATAATTAGTAGGGGTAAATATAACTTTTTAAATGAATAAATTTGCTCATGGAACCCCCTCATTTGCTCTCTCTCTATCTATCTCTCTCTCTATATATATATATATATATATAGAGTAGGGATCTAGAGAAAACCCCTTTAAAAGGAGAACTTAGAAAACTAAATTAAAATATAGCACATATGGTATGCAAACTGATCGTTGAGATATGGAGAAAAATGTGGTGAAATTAGATTTTAAAAAAATATTACCGATTGACGGGAAAAATCAAATTAAAAACGGAGGGGATTAGGTGGGATTGTGTGTGTGAGGGTGTATTTGATTAGTGTATGGGTGCCCCTGGCGGGGCCATTAATTATAATACATCCAATGGTTAGGATTAGTACCTTAGTTTTCTTCAAAAAAGAGTTCTCTTTTGAGCCACACCCTATATATATATATATATATATATATATATAATATTTGTTATATTGTTTTGTGTGTTTACATATTAAAAAGATGTGATTGATGAGTTTTACGGTAGTTAATGTTAATACAAGTTTATATTATACTTCTCTATCATCTATTAAAGTCTGTGTGTATATATGGTGCGTGAGTGTATGTATATGGGTGTGTGAGTGAGGCGAATTGGGGGTTTCCGTCGTGTTGTGCAACTGTGCTGATGTGCGTGTTTATATCGAGCAGTGTGTGTGTGTGGGTGTACTGCAACGGTGATGTGTTCTTAGCCTCGTGTATGTGGTCGTGAGTTTATGTATTGGTGATTAATTGATGTGAATATTATGATATGTGACTGAGTTAACAAGTTTGAGTCGTGCGTGTACATTTTCATAAGTTTTTTAGTATAATCGAATTCGTCGGAATCACAGTTTCAATCGGTATTGTGGTTCGTGGTTACCGAATTTCTTATTTATCCGGTTATATTTTAATTAGTTTTAATAGCAATATTTGTGGCAATTGGTTGTGAATTGGTCATTAACAGAGTAATGTGTACGTATGTTGGGTACTGTTGGTGTATGTGTGTTGAGTAGTGATATGTTTAGTTCAAGTATGTATGCGGCGAGTTTTGGTGTATCGACGAGGGAGTTATTGTTTGACAGTGATTGTACGTTTTCTAGTTCAGGTATAATTGAGTTTTGATTAGTTGTTGGCTTGAATTTTAGTAAGTCGAGTTCTTGGTTGAGGGATGTTGGTGTGGAGGCTCGGTGGCGGATCGCCGGATTCCGACGGTGATGGTGGTCCTGATAGTCATAAATTTATGTATCCTTTTCTTCCCTTGATAATTGCATAATTAGTGTAATTGATTTTTTGATTTCCCGATTACTCTATTTGATTAGCTGTTATTGGACTAATTTAAATGTTAATTGATTTTCGTGTTTTTAGGTCTAATTGTTGTTATAATTATTGCTCTTTTATTGTTTTTAGGTTAAGTTTTTTATGTATAATTGTAATTAAATTAGTAGTTGGTTTTGTGGGGATTTGTTCTTTCAAGATCTGGCCCAATTGTATTAATTATAATTGATTGTTAATTTTTTTTTTCCAGTTATATTTTATTTATAGATGATTGAGAGTGTTTCAATTGGTAGTTTTTAATGTGCTTTAATTTACAATTTTATTTGCTTTTATTTAGCTAATTAGCTTAGTATGATTGTACCATGTTTATGATTTTTATAACTAATTTTTAATTGATGATCGATAGGGCTCAATTAGGGGATTTTAATGTAAATGAATTGATGTTTGAGATTTGCATAATCGTGGGTGATTTGATTGTGGTTTCGATTTTGATTTGTTTCTTATTTTGATATGTATTAATTAGTAAGATTGTACCATTTTACATGGTTTTGTACCTTTGAGGGTGTGCCATTTATTTATGACTTTGTGGACCAATTTTCGGTTAACCGTATGTCATTTTTTGACTATTTGGATCATTTATTGATTTGGAATCTGGTGTCATCTTAGATGACTTTATAATATATTTTTATGAGAAATTGATGTTTATATGTCTAACCATATGAGACTCCTTTGGTTAGATATATAAAATTGTTCAAATTTATTATGATTACTGAGTATAATAATTATTTAATGTATATTCGATTAATGGCTCTTAGACATAATATAATTTGTTGTTTTGCTATTTTCAGTTTTGGGAGGAAAGAAGTGTAAAGAAAAGATGGATGACGACATAATTTTGGGTTTTAGGGTGAGAAGATAGATGAAGGCGAGCTTATGGATTATTACATTGGAAGAATCAAGTTGAAGAATCAAGAAGTTTCAAGTCTTTTGATTTTTAGGTTTTGGTTAAATGATGTACCTATTTATTTAGTAGGGCACTTTTTTCCCCCCGTTTGAGCTTTTTTCCCAAAGGGTTTTGCCTTTGTGGGGTTTTTAACGAGGCCTTTTTTGGTGGATATAAAAGTGTAATTATCTAAACTTCCGGGGAAATCTCTTTCCTATGGGTTGTTAGACTCATGGATTGGTTAAGCATACCTTTCGATTAGATGATGAAGCTTTTATTATCTCTTCTGATGTATCATCTTTTCATGAATGAAATTTATCATTCCTGAGCAAAAAAAAAAAGTTTGTATTATACTTATATACGCATGAAGGTTATTTTTTTTATTGTGATATTTTTTATAATATTTCATTCGTAAATAATTATAGTAGATCTGAAATGGTTAATAAGATATGGTAGATGTTAGTGAATATTATAGTACATTATTACATATCCACAAAAAATTATATATGTATGTATTTATGTTTGCACATGTGTATGTATGTATAAATATGCATATTAATTATACAATAATTAATAGATTACAAATAATGAAATATTAATAGATTATACAACATAAATGTATGTATGTATGTATGTATGTATGTATGTATGTTATATAGTATGTATGTATATAATATTATATATAGTATATTAGTATATATCCACAGAAATTTATATATGTATGTATTTATACATGTGTATGTATGTATAAATATGCATATTAATTATACAACAATTCATAGATTACAAATAATGAAATATTAATAGATTATGTAACATAAATGAATGTATATATGTATGTATGTATGCATGTATAATTAATAATTATGTAAGTATGTATGGATGTATGTATGTGTGTATGTACGTATGCATGTATAATTATTTATGTATGTGTATGTATTATACAACAATTCATAGATTACAAATAATGAAATATTAATAGATTATGTAACATAAATGAATGTATGTATGTATGCATGTATAATTAATAATTATGTAAGTATGTGTGGATGTATGTATGTGTGTATGTACGTATGCATGTATAATTATTTATGTATGTGTATGTATAATTAATAATTATGTGTGTCTGTATGTATGTATGTATGTATGTATGTGTGTGTGTGTATGTATAATTATTGAGATTATACATTATACAAATATTTATGTATGTAGCTAATGATTTTTAAAATTAACTCAAATGCTCACACAGCTCAACTGGTTATAATGTTGAATTTAGTTGTGTAAGGTCATGGGTTCAAACCCTTTCAATAACAATATTTTTACAAATATTTAGAGATAGGTTTGGAGTGTATAATTAATAATTATGTAAGTATGTATGGATGCATGTGTGTATGTACGTATGCATGTATATTTGTAGAGTTAGGTTTGGAGTGTATAATTAATATTTATGTAAGTATGTATGGATGTATGTACGTATGCATGTATATTTGTAGAGTTAGGTTTGGAGTGTATAATTAATAATTATGTAAGTATGTATAGGTTTGGAGTGTATAATTAATAATTATGTAAGTATGTATATATGTGTGTATGTACGAATGCATGTATATTCAGAGCTATGTGTTTAGAATAGAGGCCATGATTATTCATATTTTGAGGGATTTTCACTAGACTTCAACCTTTAATTAGTGGGAAGATGTTGCTAATTATTTCAAGATTGGTGTAATTTGTATTTCTAGGGATGACATAATCTTTTTCAGATTCAAAGAATTTTATATTCTATTTGTTAAGCGATTCAGAAACAAAACGATTATTTATTTAGCTCCTTTATTTGTTTGTCCCCCCAATTTGTATTACCATTTTGGTCGTCATTTATCTATTTTAAAATATTTTACTTCTCATTTATCTATTTTAAAATTTTTTGGTCGTCATAAATCGTCACGAGATAAATAATAAAAATTGATAAGTTGAAGTTTCAAGTGATGGTAAAATTGATTTAACTCATTCTTGTGCTGGAAGACACGGATAATTATGTGTGCTTACATCACGTGCTGGTATTACTTCATCTCTTCACTTCATCTGTCTACTCTCTACATGTCTTTCTCCTTCTTTCTATCACCATTTAAATCTCTAATTTTCCTCCTCCTCCGCCATTTCCATTTTTATCATATTCCTCATTCTATATTTGATTATAAAATCTTCTTTACGGATTATTGATGGGCAAATAATGATGAATCTTCATCTCAATTAAAATTTAAATCAATGGATTTCTCGCCTATAAATAGTTCCCCTTTCACCACTACCATCTACAAACAATGGCGGTTCCTTACCATCTACAAAGAATCATGGCTCTTGTTACGAACATTCAAGTGTTTTTCCGTCAAGTTGCAGTTATGATCCATCAAGCTCTTGTTCAAGCGGCGGCTATGGGGAGGGCTTTTGAGCGCTATTTCTGGGTAATAGCTTTGTAATAATATTTAGTTTGTTCTTTTTTTCTAATTAAAATTTATGTTTCTGACTTTTTGTTTTGTTTTTGTGCAGGATAATAGAGCCATTATCCTGTCTCTTTGCGTGTCTGTTTCCAAGACTGCCATCGCCGTGATAGTTGTTGGTGTTCCAAATGAATCTCTCCATGGGAAAAGAGATCGTTCTGTTGCTCTAAGTGGAACCATCACCTTCTCAATCGTCTTTTTTCCGTTTGTGTGGTCATACGAACGCGAGAATGATATCGGTCCTGCTCCTAGAATTCAACCCGAGTTCCCCAATGATGCACGTTGGTATCACTGTGGGTACATTGGTCGTTTTTTCTTCTACCCGTTTTCTGATCCACTTGGAAATCGAGTGTTTAATCATAAATCAATCAAGTATATAATATCTATGCTCGCTTTAATTGGTGTTGGTGTTATGGCATGGATGGATTTTTTTAGGGACATTAATTCAGAGCTATACAACACCAATGCAAAGTATAAGAGTGACATAGATACAAAAGGTTACATCTTTATGGTAGCAACAAATTTTCTACTCTTGGTCATGGAGGTATGTGATAAAATTTGGAGTTAAGAAGTCCCCCACACCCTAACAAGGATTGAAGGCCAACCTCTTCTAGCAAGGAGGTTGATTCGAATGAGGACGGTACCGGCTGTTGGAACAAATGTGTTTTACGAGAAGGAGGAGCCTCGTGTGGATGTTGAACGAGGTGGCTTGGACTGGGTCGTGTGGTTTAAATGTACTATGGTAGTTTGTAGTTGGTAGTAGCACTTGTTCAAGTGCCTCTCTAGTTTTAGTTTTAATTAGGTTGTGCTAGTTTGAATTCTAAGCTTTGTGCTGTTGTAGAAGTGCCTCTCTAGCTTTAATTAGGTTGTGGTAATTTGAATTGTAAGGTGCCTCTCTTGTGCCAGTTTGAATTGTAAGCTTTGTGCTGATGGTTTATTAAGTACTAGCATGAAAGCCCGTGCAAGGCACGTGCCACATTCTAATTCGCACAATTTCTTTCACAAATTGTGTTTGAGTCGGTAATATCTTCATTTCAATTCATTCTACGTGCTTCGATTTATTTAAGGCCAATAGTTGGTAACCATTCAAATTTTGAAATAACAATGAATGCTAAATTTTGAGTATCATATAGTACAGAGCCAATTCTGAGATTAAGCCGCTCATGCAATGGGGCGCAGAGAAGATAATGTTATTTAGTGGCACATCTTTTCTAATAAGTAAAAAAAAAATAAAAATACGTAGAGGCACAAAAAATGATATTTGGGGAACATTGTTTTAAGGTAGCACCAAAAATAGTTTAAGATGCAAGGAGTACCGAAAAACAAATCTCATGTATGTGATTTTGATTTATAATTGAGTACAAAATTCAAATTCATTTGAAACTTTCAATTTCTCAGGACCGGCCGAGGTATCACATTTGTTGCAGTACTCGTTGAATGTAAGATGAATGATCGATAATAATTATACATAAAAGTTACTCATTAGTGACCAAGTACTATTGCAATAGCTTAGCAAAAAAAAAGTACTATTGCAATAATAATGTGTCGTTTAGTCCATGTAATTTTTAAAAGATTATCACGATAATGATACGCTATTTAGTTTGTTTCCATTAGCAATAGTTAACCAGCAAGAGGAGATATGTGGATCATTACATATATGGTTGGAGATGTATTATCATAGCAACATCACAAACTATTTTAATATCGGGAAAAATCAACAAAAATCTATGATGTTTACAAACTAATATGCGCTATAGTGAAAAAAATTTATTTTTTATATAGTCTTTAAATATCACTAATCGATAATTATATTATAGGTAGTCATGTATAATTCAACATCTTTGTTTAGTATATATAATCTTATTTATAATACTACATTATAATTCAATTATGCATTTTATTCCTTTATTTAATCGATAACTCATACAGAGTCCAAATCTAACATATCAGCTAATTTTGATTTTTTATAGATATCTGTTGTACCTAGTACCAATCATATTAAAGGTCTGTTTGGTATTAATGTTGCATATCGCGACTATAGTTTTTTTGTTGAACAATTGGTTCAAAACAACTTAGGAAATCTAAAAGCAATTTTTCAACAACTTTTTTATAAAAAAATTTGGTTTAGGAAAACTTTTATTTTTCACAATAGCAAATTTTGTAGACAACAGACATCAAATACCAACAATCACATGTTAAATAAATTTAATAAAAATTTAATATAAAATAGGATATAAACAAAAACTAAAAAAGACATAATTTATTCGGTGGTTGTTAATTTAACTCCATTTGTATTTAAAGGTCATAAATTCAATTCCCTTGATAAGACCACAAAATCATGTCGTGTTTTCATATATTCTGTATCATACGTCCTAATTCAATGGTAGATAAACTTACGTTGTCTTGTGCACTACGCGAATGCATATCTTGTTTTCATTGCATATTCATAATATAGATAAAAATATTATTGTATTATAATTGCATAAAATTATCATTCTAATTTTAGAACAATTTTTTTTTCCGATAATAATTTTATTTTGTAGTTATTGAAACACTTTTATCTTAAAATTTTAAAAGTGAAGTTATTGTGATAGCATGATAGTCGTATATTGCACAACTTGCATTTTAACTATGATAATTTTACATACACATATTCTTATGAAAGTATCACTATTATGATTATGAGTTGATTAGGTATAAAAACCTTTAATTACCATATCTTTCGTACAATAATCTTATACATATATTTTAAATGTCACTATGTCAACACTATATTTTTTAAATTTTAATTATAACTTATAGCCCGTGCAAGACACGAACCACATTCTAATTCATATAATATCTTCCAAATTTTGCGATAGTGTCTTTTTTTATTCTCTTATCAGTCTGCTTTACCTTTCATGTGCAACGGTCAATTGAAAGTCAACAGTTAATAACTGTTATAAATTCACGACCTATCACGTGAATTTAAATTTGAATTAGTCTGCTTTACCTTTCAATTTGAATTTAAATCATTTTGTGTACAATGTGAATTTTTGTCGTATTTTCGTATCACGTGCATAATACAAAAACAATACTTTATAGTTTTTAAATTTCATGAAAATATAATAATAATAATAATAATAATAATAATAATATTAAGATATGGAAATATTTTTTTGATAGTTTTATCATGCATAATTTTTTAAAAAAATGTAGGTATCAGAAATTGTTAAGGTGTAGTGGTTGTGTGCATAAATTTAAATTGTTAGTATAATAGGGGAGATTATAAAATCTATTCCTAATAAAAATATTTTTTTAACATTAACATAAAGAGGGGTATGTTGATAAATTACTAAATTGGCTTGAAAGAACATTCTAGTCTATAATAGATATAATAAAAAATGAAAAGAGACATTATTTCTTTTATTTCTTTGAAAATATTTTTAAAATAAATGTTAAATATGTAGAATGAAGAGCTATTTAAGAATCTAGTTGATGAGTTCCAAATTTTTATCAAGGGTACTTCTAGCATAATGGTCATGGTGTGACCATAAAGTAGAGTTTTAGCAAGAGGTGATGGGTTCAATCCATGCCAACAACAATATTTTTAATATATTTATAAAATTTAGGGGTATTTTAGTAAATTACTAAATTTCATGGAAAGCGATGTTCCCCTATAATAGATATAATAATGGATTATGTTTTAAGTATTATGATGTTTTGTGTTTTTTATTTTTGTGTTCAATTAGGTTGTAAATTTATTTAGCGCCTCTGTTTTATGAAATGTTTTGTGTGCACATGTAAGTATGTAACATGTGATCTGATTTTTTGTCATATGATCAGTCTTGACATTTTGTCTAACTTAAACTACGTACTGCTAGAAGAGAGGGATGGGAGACAATGAAAGTGCACTGCAAAGAAAAAAACAGAAAATCTGACCCCCGTAAGTTCAAGTTACGGGTGCAATAACTCGTAACTTCAAGTTACGGGTGTAGAGGACCCATATTATTACATTCAATTAATTTTATTCTGTTCTACTAATTAACAATTATTCTATTTTACTAATTAACAATGTTTGCTAATAATGGATGGATGATCTCGTTATGAAGGTCTCTGACTTTACCTGTGTTTCACTCTGTTGTATAGGGAGCCACTTTTATAATTGTTTTCTTCATCTTTTTCATGAGCTTTAATTGTTTTGGAGGAGGAGGAGCCTCGTGGTGTGGATGTTGAACGAGGTGGGGTAGTAGGACTGGGTCGTATGGTTTAATTGTACTTTGGTAAAGTGCCTCTCTAGTTTTAATTAGGTTGTGCTAGTGTGAATTGTAAGCTTTGTGCTATGGTTTATTCCTGTATGTTTTCTTAATGAAATGTAATGAAATGTTATAGACCCGTTATGGGTCAAGTTATGTTATGAAATTCTTTATGAAATGTAGTGAAATGTTATGGACCCGTTATGGGTAAAGTTATGTTATGAAATTTGAAAAATTCAACTTGTTTTTAAAATATAGATAACTATAACTATAACGTATTGTGATGCAAACTATATGTAATACTTGCACCGACCTCCTTATGAATCTCCAAATCTCCGATACTTCTCCGGTCAGATCTTCATCGGAAAGGTTGATTCGATAGTCACTGATGTATTCTCATATTGCTAAGATTTTAACAACTTTGCACAAACCGAAGGCAGTTTAACTCAACTATTTGTAAACAGTTCCTCACATTCACAAATGTGATTGCACATGTAAGTATGTAACATGTGATCTGATTTTTTGTCATATTGATATGTCCCAGTTGTACACCACGAGATTGTAGAAGGGGGGGGGGGGTTTAATACAATCTCAACAAAATTCTTTCGAATTTATGAGGTCTTGATAAATTGTTATAAGAACGTAAACAAAACAAGATAAGTAGAATATCTAAAGCATATACAACACACGATATAAAAAAATCTCAGGTGGGTTGGCTTATCAGCTTGATCCACCTGATGGTTGTATTTGAAGATAATTCTCTGCGTAATAATACACAGCTGCAGTTACACGGTTTTAGTGTTTACAAGAAAACCTAAAGCTATCAGCCTTGTGATCAGTGTTTTCTTCTCTACTAAAACTATGCTGCACTTACAGCTTATTTAAAACTATATGAAGACAAGTAAGTTACATGAAAAGTAATAATACATTTCTGGTATAACTTGTCACACACACATACTCAAAGTGATTTCCATTTCTGGAATTATCTTGAAGGTCTTCTCTTCTTGATTTGGACAATCCCAGTAGGTTTTGAGATAGTGTATGTTTCTTTCTTCAAAAGTGACTAAGTTCTTGAGGTGACTTAGCTTCCAAGACCACGTGATGCTTTCTGCACAAGATCATTTTACTTTTGGATCTTTGTCTCTGAAAGTAGCTTTAGCAAAAGTGTTAATCCTTTTGGAAAGTCAATAAGCCTTACTGCTTATTAAGCTGTGCTAGTACTTCCCAGACATAACGGCTGATCTTTATTCATTTGTCGAAATATCCTTTGAATCTTACAGTAGGTGTGTAATCATGTTGGAGGTTGCTTACACTCTTATTGTTGCCCTTGAAGTCGAATAAACAGTGACTGATTTCACCTTTCACTTGGAAGAGTTTGAGCCTTCGAATATCTACAATTTGACTCCATACTCGTAACATCCTCTATGTAATTAGTCACTGCCTGATCGTCACGGGTTGCAAAGTAATTCTGGGTTTAATCTTCATTCGATATGTTCCATTAGAGATCTCTGATATTATTGTGAAACAGGTTGAGTTCTCGAACAGATAAATCTTGAGTTCTCAAATGATGATTTATCGAATATCCTTCTGAGATGACTTCTCGATTAGTGCTTGATGTAGACTTCTCGAATAGAACAATCTAAGTTCTCGAATTGGCACTTCTCGAATAGTTCATTTCACAGACTTCTCGAATAGTTCTTTTTACAGACTTCTCGAATAGTTCTTTTTATAGACTTCTCGAATAGATCAGTCTGACTTCTCGAACTAGGACTTCTCGAATAAAACCCTTTGAGTAGAGTTCTCGAATGACTTCTCGAACTCTTCTTTCCTTGATTTCTCGAACTTACTTGCATGGTTTTAGCAAACTCTCTTTTGATTAATGATATCTGACTTTAGCATCTCCAGGCTTGTTACTGAAATAAATCCTAACTGTATGCAGAGTTTCATCCTTAAGATATTGCTATAGTTGATCTGCATTTTCGTTGGCTTCCTGATTTGTTCATCAGCTTCGATTCCTTGATTCATTTTATGTCTTATGGTATTTGTTATCATCATCCACATCCATGCATAACTCAACAATTTCCCCTATTTATGACTCCAAGATCAGGCATAAATCCAGAGATTGATGATAACAAAAACCACTCTTCAGATTCTTCTTTCATTGTGACAGAAAATTTTGATCAAACTTCCTTGACACAGTATCTGAGTTGTACCAACTTCACTTGAGTAACTAAGAACTGCTCCCCCTATGTATGGCATCCATTTCTGAGTGTTGTTCTGTATCCACTGGTTGCTGTTCTTCTGAGATGTAGTTCTTAGTTTGCAAATCAAATTTCTCCCCCTTTGGATGTTAAGAAGATTCTAAACTGAACTATAATTTCTCCCCCTTTTTTGTTATCAGCACAAAGAATGATAAAGTGATGTAGTACCTCAGTAAAATCAGATAAAATAGAGAAGAAGCCGCTCACTCTAATCTCTCTGATTTTGCATCAGGATCACATCCTGGTTCACTTCTCACAACTCACCTTCCCTTACTAAAGGGGTACTCAATCCCTCCTTTTGCTCTCCTGGAAGAAATAGGAGACCACTCTGTACACACATCTCACCTTTTGCCCTGGAGCAACCAGGCCTCTCCTGTTTTTCACTCCCTTCCCTTAGTCCTAAAGAAAAACCATGAGGTTTCACATAGATTGAAGAGAATTGAATGTTAGCATTAATGATCCAAACAGAGATGAAGGTTCAGTTAATTGCTTTTAGAGAAATCAGAGTGAAGTGAAGAATGAGTGTTGGCTTCTTCATGAATTGGAATGAAGAATCAAGAGTGTTTGGAGTTGTATTGAAGTGCTTCAGTTATCAAATTAGGTATCCATGAGTGGGGCTGAATCCTCTCATTTATAGAGAATTCATCAACCTGAATTTGAGAAACAGTTAAGAGTAACTTGTGTGTGCTCCCCCTGTGTCTATGCATCTTGTACTAACTCCTGGATAGATGACAAGTGTCATAGGTTGCACAATTGTGTCCCTAACCCTCACTGATTGTGTTCCTGGTTGGGAACTGGATTCAACAGTTAAAGTCTGTTGAGAGACTCAAACTAGAAATATGGATGTCCTTATTAATCACCATGCCTTTTTGGGAAGACATAGGATGGCTAGGCTGGTTTTACACACCCTCACCTTCCTTATTCTTGTGGTTTCTTGATGTTCACCACTTCCCTCACCCTCACTTTCCTCCTGGACACTCTCCTCAAGTTAAGATTTGCAAGGATTGTCAACTACAGCTTGTTGAGAAACTGTAGAGGGGGTTTCAAAGATGTAAATTATGAAAGTATGGTGTGCTGATTGGGTAGAGAATCTGGGGGACATGCCAGCAATTCTCAGTTCAGCAAAGTAAGGAAAAGATTTAGGACAAGAGCTGTTGAGTTAAAAGAGAATGAACTCAATACCTTTGCTAGGTGAACTGCTGTAAGAGTCTTCTCCATATGAAGAGCTAATCTCTCAAGTAAGGTGCAGAGCACTCATTGTCTTGAGTGGACAAGTTGACATTTGCTCGATGCTATACTTAGGACAAGAACCCACTTGTAGAGACAGTTATGAATGTTCATTGAAATATCTGCAAAAGTGTTTGTACTTGATCCTAGTGCCATAGTTAGTCAATTTGAAATATGAGTTCAATCAACAGAAGTACTTGTTTATGAGTTTTAGAGATAACTAATAAGACTTGTTGTGTAATAGAGTACAAACCAATCATCTCTCATTAAGTTCTAATTCTGAGTAGGTGTTACAAGGCATATGACAAACTTATAGAACCTGGCTATTGCAGTCACCAAGTTTTCTATATGTACACCATTACTCCATCATCATTAGCCTCTGTTGTAAGTTTGAGTCATGAAAATTACTGCAATCTTGACACAAAACTATGCAACTGTGTAGCTTATCAAAGCTCACTGCTAGGGTTAGATGATCAAAACATCATAAACAGTATCTAAGTTATCATATCTATGCAGTCTGATTCAGTGATTAAAACAGCCTAAAAAGAGTAAAGATAACTTTAATGAAAAGTGTGCCCAATTCGCAAAATAGATCAGAAAGTCGCGTAAGTCGAGTTAAGAAAACTAATTCACAGAGATTAGATTATTAAAACAACTTAAGAGATTTGTGCGCAGTCCAACTTGGTCTATTCTAAACATTCTATGGAGGACGAGACATGATCTAATCAGAAGACGATCTAAAGAGACATGCAAGCAGATTAAAAACCATAGAAATAGTAAGACAAAGATTGGAAACTTCATTTCATTAAAAAAATTACAAAAATGGTCAAAAAGACCATTGAAATAAACACAAAAAAATAACAAAAACTTAAAAACTAGACCCCCCACCTAAGCCATCTAAGCAGCCTTGGCTGGGCCTGCAGGGTCTTCAACAGTGTTCTCCCGGTTGCGAGCGCGGAGAACCTCCAGTGCCACTCGCATGGCAGCAAGGTTCCGCTCTTCTGCGGCGAGGAGCTCGTCTATCTTCTCCTGAAGGGCCATCACCTTCTCATAGAAGGGCATGGCCTCGAACTCTTCTACGGAAACTCTGAGAATGCTCCTGGTCATCTTTGATGAGAGGGTTTTGATTTTGTTAAGTGTGTGTCTAAATGGTGTCTACCCTTTCCTATTTATAAGCCTTGAAGTCCTAAGGACGCGACTTAATACTCAGGAAATTAAGGGTTTAAAGGTTAACCAAAGGTCCCAACTCGTTTAATACACACTAACGCATGCAAAGAGAAACACGATGTCCTATGCTAATCCTGACGGTCCATTTAGAAAGATACAAAGAAAAAGTATTATGTGTGTTATTTGTTCTAAGATCATTTAAGTCTGACAACTCATGTCTAATCAAATCTAGACAAAATCTTAGAGAACATCACACACAACATATTTGAAAAATTCTGGTAAAAAAACAGAGCAAATAAATAATATCAACAGATAATTGTACTATTCGACATCTCAGATAATTGACCATTCGATTTGTCTGATCATTTACTTATTCGACATCTCTCAACATGTGACTAGTCGATATCTCTAATCAAAGGACTAGTTCGACATCTCTAGAAAATTTGTTGATCGATATCTCAAGCATAATAACCATTCAACAACTCAAGTTGGTGCACATATTCATTCGATATCTCTCAGCAAATTAGATGTTCGATATCTCCAGAATAAACAACAAAAAATAAATAAATCCAGAGAATAAAATTCACTGGCTGCAATAATTTGAGCAGATACTAAAGATTATGAGAAATTCAACATACCAAGCTCACTTACCAACCTTGAAAAGGTTGCTTCATCCAGAGCTTTAGTAAAAATATCCGCTAATTATTTCTCACTTGGAACAAAATGCAGTTCCACAGTACCTTCCATCACATGCTCTCTGATGAAATGGTATCTGATGTCTATGTGCTTGGTTCTTGAGTGTTGCACTGGATTCTCAGAAATTGCAATTGCACTTGTGTTGTCACAGAAAATTGGAATTTTCTCAACCTTAACTCCATAGTCCAGCAGTTGATTTCTCATCCATAAAATCTGTGCACAACAGCTTCCTACAGCAATGTACTCAGCCTCTACTGTTGAAGTTGAAACTGAATTCTGCTTCTTACTGAACCAAGAGACCAGCTTGTTTCCTAGAAATTGACAGGTGCCTGTGGTACTCTTCCTGTCCATCTTACAACCTGCATAGTCTGCATCTGAATAGCCTATTAGATTAAAACCAGAATCTCTGGGGTATACCAAATGCCAAGGTTTGGTGTCCCCTTGAGATACCTGAAAATCCTTTTAATGGCTATTAAATGAGATTCCCTAGGATCAGCTTGGAATCTAGCACACAAACATGTAGCAAACATAATATCAGGTCTACTAAATATAAGAGTGATCCAACCATGCCTCTATAGCTCGAAATGTCCACCTTCTTTTCCTTAGTATTCAGTTCAAGCTTAGTGGCAGTGGCCATGGTGGTTTTTGCAGAAGAGCAATATGCTAAGTCAAACCTCTTTAAAAGGTCAAAAATATATTTTGTTTGACTTATAAAAATTCCCTCATTCACTTGTTTAACTTGTAAACCAAGAAAATAAGTTAATTCACCCATCATACTCATTTCATATTTACTTTGCATAAGTTTGGCAAACCTTTTGCAAAGCTTCTCATCTGTAGACCAAAATATTATATCATCTACATAGATTTGGACAAGTATCATAGAGCCATTGACATTTATATAAAAGAGAGTTTTATCTACAGTACCTCTGGTGAAGTGATTCTCAATGAGGAACTGTGAAAGAGTGTCATACCAGGATCTAGGTGCTTGCTTCAGGCCATAGAGTGCTTTGAGCAAGTAATAAACATATTCTGGGAAGTCTGGATCTTCAAAACCAGGAGGTTGACTTACATACACCTCTTCTTCCAGAATACCATTTAGGAATGCACTCTTGACATCCATTTGATAGACCTTGAAATTGGCATGTGCTGCATAGGCTAGGAAGATTCTGATTGCTTCTAACCTTGCTACTGGTGCAAAGGTTTCCTCAAAGTCAATTCTTTCTTCTTGACAGTAGCCTTTGGTAACTAGTCTAGCTTTGTTCCTTGTGACTATGCCATTTTCGTCCATCTTGTTCTTGAATACCCATTTGGTGTCGATAACAGACTTGCCCTTAGGCTTGGGTACAAGTGTCCAAACTTTGTTTCTTTCAAACTGGTTTAGCTCCTCTTGCATAGCTAACACCCAGTCTGGATCTGGAAGAGCATCTTCTACCTTCCTTGGTTCTTCTTTGGAAAGGAAGCTACTATATAGACTTTCTTCTCGAGTTGCTCTCCTAGTCTGAACTTTTGCATTGGAATCACCAATTATCAGCTCAAAGAGGTGATCCTTAGTCCACTTTCTTTGTGGTGGCAAGCTTGACCTTGATGAAGTTACTTCAATCTCTTGATGTTGATCATTTTGACTTGTTGTTGAGTGTTCACTGTGAGAAACTCCCCCTGAGTGTATGGACCTCGTATTGAGTGGAGTTCTAACAGAATTGTCGACTGATGTTTCTCTTTGATTCTCAACAGATGCTTCAGCATGATCTTCAACATATGGAGTGTGTTGCTTTTCTACAGATGGTCCATTCTGCACTTCTCTTGATGGTCCATGTCTGTTCTCCACACCCATTGTTATTCTTTCTTCATCATCATCTTCACTTGCTTCACTACTCGTCTCATTCTCGAATGAGAGTGACTCATGAAATCCTTCATCTACAAGACCAGATATTTTCTTGTCGTCGAAGACAACATGTATGGATTCCATAATAATGTTGAGTCTTAGGTTGTAGGTTCTGTAAGATTTTCCAGCAGAGTATCCAACAAATATAGCTTCATCTGCCTTTGAATCAAATTTTCCAAGGCTCTCGCCAAAATTCTTCAACACGAAGCATTTGCATCCAAATACATGTAAAAAGTTAATATTTGGCTTCTTGCCTTTGAACAATTGGTAAGGTGTCATGCCTTTTGCTTGATTGATCAAAGATATGTTCTGAGTGTAGCATGCAGTATTAACCGCTTCAGCCCAGAAATATATTGGCAGTTTTGATTCTTCAAGCATAGTCCTTGCTGCTTCAATGAAAGTTCTGTTCTTTCTCTCCACCACACCATTCTGTTGAGGTGTTCTTGGTGCAGAGAATTCTTGAGTGATTCCTACTCCTTCATAGAACTTTCTTAGCATAGAGTTCTTGAACTCAGTTCCATTGTCGCTTCTAATCCTTCTCACTTTGAAGTGTGGATTGTTGTTGATTGTCTTGATGTGTTTGATAATGATTTCACTTGCCTCATCTTTCGAATGAAGAAATAAGGTCCAAGTGAACTTGGAGAAATCATTAACAATCACAAAACAGTATTTCTTGTTGGCTATCGACAATACATTGACTGGTCCAAATAGATCCATGTGCAGAAGCTGCAAGGGTTGATCGATTGAAGATATTGACTTGGATTTGAAAGAGGTCTTTCTTTGCTTTCCTTTATGGCAAGCATCACAAAGTCCATCCTTGGAGAATTCAAATTTTGGGATGCCTCTGACCAAATCCTTCTTGACCAATTCATTCATGGCTTTAAAATTCAAGTGTGACAGTCTCTTGTGCCAAAGCCATCCTCCATCCATGCTTGCTGTTTGCACTAATTCATGCAAGCGTACGTGGTCACAAGTAATATATGAATAAGTCAAGTTCGTTCCCACAGAGATCTGGTTTTTAATTCAATTTAGTACCTATGCAACAATGTATGGTTTTAATTCACTGCTAAGACAAATAACAAATTGGGTTTTAATTAACTAAATCTAACTAAAAAGCAAATTAACAAACTAAGAATTAACTAACTAACGAGAATTGGAATCGAATTACTTCTGCAAGAGAAACCATGGAATCCTAACTTCATTAAATACTTTGCTTAGATCTGACGCCTTTAATCACTATATGCAATGGTTATGATATCTGATCGGATAACATGAAACAAGTACACGCTACCTGTCAGCATACGTATACCAAACTAAACATACATCCACAAAAGAGATAGAAGATGAATAAACACCAATTATGCTTAGACCCTATATGTCTATAGAATTTGAAAACATAACGGTTGAAGAGCAAGTTATCCATTAAGATCACACAGGGCAGTATAAGTATTTTCATCTCACACCACGAATCATATTGATAAACAATTATGAACCTATGCTAGCATGTCAAGTTCTAAATCTCAAGATCCACTTTCACTTCACAAGAGATTAACAAATTAGATGTTCATGACGCATCTATCAATTAAGCATAACCATACGAGGATATCAGATATACATCACACACAGATCTTTAAAGCAATCAAGATACGAAAGCTCCATAAATAAATCCGTTAGAATCCCATGACAACGATTAGTTCATAATCGAACCGCTCGTCATCATGGGATCTGATGAAACCATGATAAAAACAAAGTATGAAAAGATACAAATAAATCTAAGTAATTGATATGTAATTATGTGTAATGGTTCTTCTCCTAATGATCTGATTTACAATGATAGGTAGTGTTTATATAGGCCCTAGAATACTTTTCCAACAAGAAAAGACCTAAAAATACAATTTAATTCGAAACAGGATAGAATTTCAGAATTTCCAGCGAGTTCGGGCGCACCCTGCGTGGTAGCAGCGCAGTCTGCGCGGTCTCTTACTGCTCAGAATTATAGAAAATTTCCCAGGCTTCGCGTGGACAACTTATGGGCCTCAAACGGACTTGTAGAACTCCAGATATGGCCAAAACAGTAAAGACTGCGCAACCTACCCAGAAAATCCGAATTTTGCACAAATTGATCCTTTCTCCTCCGTTTCTTTTGCAATTCTTTCGCCACTTCCCGTTCTTCAATTCTTAAGCGTTATGGTCTTCATGTTAGCCTAGGAAAATACGCCATCCTTCATTCCATTGCGCAAATCATCTCCAAAATTGACGAAAATACTAACCCTAAACGATATTTCACAAACCTGCACAACTAAACACAAACACATCAAAACTATAACAAACTTGAGACCAAGACAATCAATTTAAGCCGATATAGAACACTCCAAGTGGATATAAAATCCACTTATCACTTGCCTTGCTGAAAAGGCATGTAGCAGAGTTGGCACTCGTTGAATTGAAGTCAGCAATGTACACATTTCCTTTTCTATTTCATGTCATCACTACCTTGTTGTCGTTTTTCTTGAAAACAACACAAGCTTCAGATGTGAACCACACATTTTGATTTTTATCACACAGTTGACTGATACTCAGCAGGTTGTGCTTGAGTCCATCAACCAGTGCTACTTCTTCAATGACAACATTTCCTTGTGAAATCAAGCCATATCCTCTAGTATATCCCTTGCTGTTGTCTCCAAAGGGAATGCTAGGGCCACCTCTCTCCTCAAACTTAGTGAGCAGGGTAGAATCTCCAGTCATATGCCTAGAACAACCACTATCCAGGTACCAAAGATTCTGTCTGTCTCCCTGCACACATCAAAATCAAATCAAGTTGATTTTGGTACCCAAGTTTCCTTGGGTCCTGCCTTGTTAGCCTTTTTTCTTGTTTTTCAAACCCTTACCACCCATGGTTTCAGACTGAGTTAAATCAATCTTAACTCTTGGTGTAGGTCTCTTAAAAACAGGTTGTTCTACCTGCTCATATGCATTATGACTAGATGTGCAATTTGGCATAGTCTGTGCTAACATGTCATTCATCATCCATGACAATTGTGACATGTTGTAAGCATCATGATATGGTTTATGCATGAATGGCATGTTGGCATAATGACTAAATGCATGAGCAGGCTGGACAGACATATATGGCATAACATTCATGGCAGGCACATGTACTGACTTAGGCATATTAGGCACAGAAGCATTTTTAACAGATTTAAAGTTGGTAGATAAATGATTAACACTACCACAGTTCACACATCCCTTTCTGGGAGCATATTTATCAGGTGTATAGTTGCTGTGTTTGTTAATTCCTACCTTGCCATTCATATTCTTCTTATTAGCCTTAGCCTTAGGTTCAGTTTTCTCTAACTTATCCTTCAATTTCTTGGTGGATAGGTGGCCTGTGTTTTCTTGTTCAACTGACTTGGTTTTGCTACATTCTCCCAACACAAAGTTTTTGTTGACAGGACCATATTTCTTATGCAATTTAATCAAGGTTGCATTACTAACAGTTTTCAACTCCTTTGGACAATTACTATCCAATGAGTCACTGTCTGATGCAACTTCCCCATCAACTTCCAACTTTACTCCTGCTAATTTACAGAAAGAATCAATTCCTTGCTTACTGCCAATTTCTTCAGTTTTAGCCGTTGATCTTTTCCACTTAGCAATTAAGTCCTGTTCTTTTTTTAACTGTTCCTTTAAACAATCTTCTCTTTCTAAAGCCTCAAGCAATTTATCTTTCATATCCTGGTAATCTCTCTTCATTGTTTCAAAATCAATTAACTGAGTCTCTAACAAAGTATTTATGTCACCTATCTTAGCATTCAGCTCCTTAATCTTGCTATTCTCTTTGTTAAGTGATTTCAGAGTAATATGCATGTTGTACAATTCATTTGACATTTCATTAACAACATTATCACATTCATCTTTGGAAAGCTCAGTTAGATTTGTAGAGTACACCTGGTTGCTTGATGAACTAGCTTCCTCATCATTTCCAATTGCCATAAGTGCAAGGTTGACAAATTCTTCCTCTGCATCTGAGCTTCCTTCAGCTGCCCAGTCTTCATCTTTTGATACGAATGCTTTTTCTTTTTGCTTGAGAAGATCAAAGTATTTCTTCTTGTAGGCAGTAGATTCATACTGCTTCTTTTCATTCTCAGCTTTGGATTTTCTGCATTCATTGGCAAAGTGGCCAGCAATTCCACAACTATAGCATTTGATCTTTGACCTTTCAACCATGCCCTTGTTAGGTTGATAGCTTTTCTTGAATTGCCCGGCTCCTGCTGGATTCTTCTTGAATCTTAACTTTGAGAATCTCTTTGACAGAAATGCCAAATATTCATCTAGATCTTCTGAATCATCTCCACTCAGTGCATCAGGTTCCTCTATCATTTTGCTCTTGCTTCTACTAGTTCCAGCTCCACCTTCACAATTTCTTTGACTTTGTGTGGCTTCCTCATTCTTCATCCTCTCTCCATCTTGGTTGGTTGGAATATTGGCCACCAAGGCTACAATTCCACCCTTCTTCTGGCTCTTCTCAACTTCTTCATCTTGTTGCAACTTGAGCTCATAGGTCTTTAGAATTCCATACAGTCTCTCAAGAGTATAGTCTTTGTAGTCTTGAGAGTTTCTTATTGAGACTGTTACTGGCTTCCATTCTTTAGGTATAGACCTTAGAAATTTTAGGTTGGAGTCTTTGGTTTCATACACTCTTCCATACAATTTTAACCCATTTAACAGTTTTTGAAACCTGCTAAATATATCAGTTAGGTTTTCACCTGAATTAAAGTGAAAATGTTCATATTGTTGTATGAGGAGTTGTTTCTTATTCTCTCTGACTTGCTCAGTCCCTTCACAGAGTGTTCGAATGGTGTCCCACACTTGCTTAGCAGTAGTGCAGTTGATGACATTATCGAACATGTCTTGATCAATACCATTGAACAAAATGTTCATGGTTTTCTTATCTTTCTGGACTTCCTCTCTGTCCCCGTCTGTGAATTCTGCTGGCAGTTTGGGAATAGGCCTTCCAGCAACTCCAGTTCCAGCTGCTTCTCCAACTATAGTGTTAGCCTTCATAGGAATATGAGGACCTTTCTCTATGCAATTGACATAACCTTCATTGATGGATAAGAGATGTAAATGTATCTTTACTTTCCAGTGAAAGTAATTGTCTCTGTCGAGGATTGGTATTTTCACGCCTGTATCCTTCTTTCCCATGGTGGTGATCTTTAGACTTCTTGTAAGTTAGAAGCCTGCTCTGATACCAATTGATATGTCCCAGTTGTACACCACGAGATTGTAGAAGGGGGGGGGGGTGAATAAAATCTCAACAAAATTCTTTCGAATTTATGAGGTCTTGATAAATTGTTATAATAACGTAAACAAAACAAGATAAGTAGAATATCTAAAGCATATACAACACACGATATAAAAAAAATCTCAGGTAGGTTGGCTTATCAGCTTGATCCACCTGATGGTTGTATTTGAAGATAATTCTCTGCGTAATAATACACAGCTGCGGTTACACGGTTTTATTGTTTACAAGAAAACCTAAAGCTATCAGCCTTGTGATCAGTGTTTTATTCTCTACTAAAACTATGGTGCACATACAGCTTATTTAAAACTATATGAAGACAAGTAAGTTACATGAAAAGTAATATACATTTCTGGTATAACTTGTCACACACACATACTCAAAGTGATTTCCATTTCTGGAATTATCTTGAAGGTCTTCTCTTCTTGATTTGGACAATCCCAGTAGGTTTTGAGACAGTGTATGTTTCTTTCTTCAAAAGTGACTAAGTTCTTGAGGTGACTTAGCTTCCAAGCCCACGTGATGCTTTCTGCACAAGATCATTTTACTTTTGGATCTTTGTCTCTGAAAGTAGCTTTAGCAAAAGTGTTAATCCTTTTGGAAAGTCAATAAGCCTTACTGCTTATTAAGCTGTGCTAGGACTTCCCAGACATAACGGCTGATCTTTATGCATTTGTCGAAATATCCTTTGAATCCTTCAATAGGTGTGTAATCATGTTGGAGGTTGCTTACACTCTTATTGTTGCCCTTGAAGTCGAATAAACAGTGACTGATTTCACCTTTCACTTGGAAGAGTTTGAGCCTTCGAATATCTACAATTTGACTCCCTACTCGTAACATCCTCTGTGTAATTAGTCACTGTCTGATCGTCACGGGTTGCAAAGTAATTCTGGGTTTAATCTTCATTCGATATGTTCCATTAGAGATCTCTGATATTATTGTGAAACAGGTTGAGTTCTCGAACAGATAAATCTTGAGTTCTCGAATGATGATTTATCGAATATCCTTCTGAGATGACTTCTCGATTAGTGCTTGATGTAGACTTCTCGAATAGAACAATCTAAGTTCTCGAATTGGCACTTCTCGAATAGTTCATTTCACAGACTTCTCGAATAGTTCTTTTTACAGACTTCTCGAATAGATCAGTCTGACTTCTCGAACTAGGACTTCTCGAATAAAACCTTTTGAGTAGAGTTCTCGAATGACTTCTCGAACTCTTCTTTCCTTGATTTCTCGAACTTACTTGCATGGTTTTAGCAAACTCTCTTTTGATTACTGATATCTGACTTTAGCATCTCCAGGCTTGTTACTGAAATAAATCCTAACTGTATGCAGAGTTTCATCCTTAAGATATTGCTATAGTTGATCTGCATTTTCGTTAGCTTCCTCATTTGTTCATCAGCTTCGATTCCTTGATTCATTTTCTATCTTGTGGTATTTGTTATCATCATCCACATCCATGCATAACTTAACACATATGATTAGCACAGTCTTGACATTTTGTCTTAGTGTTTTGTCTTTTGTCAAAGATAAAACTAAAACAACGTACTCCTAGAAGAGATGGAGGGAAGACAATGAAAGTGCACTGCAAAGAAAAAAACAGAAAATCTGCCCCCCGTAAGTTCAAGTTGCGGGTGCAATAACTCGACCGTAACTTCAAGTTACAGGTGTAGAGGACCCATATTATTACATTGATTTTATTCTGTTCTACTAATTAACAAATATTCTGTTCTACTAATTAACAATGTTTGCTAATAATGGATGGATGATCTCGTTATGAAGGTCTGTGTTTACTTTGTTGTATAGGGAGCCACTTTTCTAATTGTTTTCTTCATCTTTTGCATGAGGTATAATCTGTTAAAACACATTATATTTACATGTGTACAATTTTTGTACCTAGTACAAATGTTGTTGTGCTGGAGGCTTTAATTTTCTTATTGGCTTTGCTAATATTTGTATGCTGCAGTTATGCATTGCTTTGGCAACCAAATTAGTTTTATTCTTGTAACTAAGGACTGGGACTCGTTTCTTTTAGGCACACTGTATATATGTTGCTGGATGCTATGGCTATCAAGTGGTTACTGCAACATTTGCAATCATCTAGTTCACATTGTACATTCTGAGGTAAGAACTGTATTAGTGATGCGGATGAAGCAATTCTATCTGACCCATGCATTTTCCTGCATTTTCAGGGTGAAACCTTGACTCAAAATGTACATGGCATCATCACAAAGCTTTGACACAATTCAACTGACTAGTATCAGTATTAAACCATTAAGATTTGGTGCCCGTTCTTTTATGATATATAATTTTTCCAGCTTGCTATGTTAGCAAGAACGGCTTGTATGTAGGATCCAATCAGCAAGTAGAAAGAACAAACATGAGCTGAACCAACAAGATGACAAAGGTCCTGAGCTAAAATGTGGAGACATCCGTGTAGTTGCAAACAAAGCATCCATTAGTAAATTCGAATTAGGAAGAATTGCATATCTTTTTGTTTCCTATTAATCTTTAGGGAGGGGGGTTAGAACTAGCATGGAGCTGCATTTCTCCACCAAGTGCAGCTAAGTGCCACTTGGTGTAATTCAATAAAGTGTATAGAAATATTCTTTGAATTACAGATTTACAGCAATCTCAGTTAAATTTAAGATGCTGACTCTCGGGCAAAGAGTTTTCCAAACAAAGAAACTATGAAGCACTATATGGTTCTACACAGACCCGAATTTTACTTGTTTAGCCAATCTGCTTAAAATTGAAATACAGGGTGTTGTATTAAAGAAAAGAATGAGAAAGATTTTCTTCTTTTTTTTTTAAGGGAAGAATGAGAAAGATTTAATTTCTTTAATTTGTTCTTGAATGATACTTTTTAAAGGAAAGAAAAAAAGAAAGGTTTCTACCCGCTTTTGAAAAGAGAAGAAATTAATTCATTTTCTATTCTTTTCTTTCCTCGACTCAGAAACACGATGTTAAATGTATACGTGTAAAGAACTCTGAAAATGTGTATGTTTCATATTAGATATACGAACTGAAGCTATCCTGTACTTCACAAAGATGTGCAGGTAAATATTCGAAAATATTAATAAATCTGTACATTTTGTCAAAGAAGGACTTACGGGTTACGGCCTAAAATTTTGTAATAAGTTCAAATTGCATCATTACCTTTGGTATACCATTCCACAAACATGGAAAGTACACATGACTTTCGGAGGCTAACACTATATCCATTCAAGTAATTTAGTTTTCGAACTTGTTGGAGTCCAGCATGTATTACCTCCATTTACGATGTGTCTCTACTTGGAATTTTATAGCCATAACACCAGTTAATTTAGGTGGTTTACTAAAGGTACTTTTGTTCATCTCAAGTACATCTTTAGTATAAGCCTTCTTCAATTAGGCCTGACGAATACGAAGCAAAGTGCGTTCTGATTGCGCACTGCAGAAAAATGTTACAATATAGTGGCGTTGGCCTTACTAGCTTTTATATCAGGACAGTGATGTTAGTGGTGAAGCTGATTCAAGTGTCAAACCTCTATATGATTCTGAATACAGCCAGGGAGATATTCAAGTGAAGATATTAGGGGACAACTGTTCAAATGAAAAGTCTAGAGACTTGTGCAATACAGATGGGAGGGGCAAACATAAATAAGTCTAGGGCAGACATTGCAAAGCCAAAAATTCATTTGAGCTGAGATATGAGAAGACACAAGCTTACTCACATTACACTGAGCTTGCAGGAGATGAGCATTTGTGATCGTCAACTGGTGTCTCTATCCCTGAAAGGCAGTGGTCTTGACTCTTGATTCAACACTCCGGAACTTCTGTTCACCAATGCAGCTCATCAAAGTCAGGGAAATCTTGTGGCAGATCATAACATGTACAGGGGAGGGGTGTTGCTATACCGAAGCTTGTGAAAGGGGTACATAATCAAGTGTCAACCTTCTACTGATGTCTTGAGATAAGCAAAACATTTTGTGGCCATGCTGATCATCTTATGGTTTTTTTGTTGTTGCTGCTTTTCATTCTGTCACCTTTTTGTACTGTCTTGATCTTGGTGGTCTTTCCTATCATTATCATGTATTGAACTGCATCTAATCTCTTTCTGGACTATAGCCATTAAGTTTATTATCATCCTCAGGAAGCTTTTTTGTAGAACTCTGGGTTCAATTTCGATAGGATTATGGCAAATATTGAAAACCAATTTCTAGAAGGGGAAGGAGTAATTGTGGGAAATTCCTCAACTGCAGATATTCTTTATGACTAAATATTTTAGAAATTTTATGGCATAGTAAATTGACATTAACAAGATCATCTAGTGCTTCTCGATCTCCTTTCTTTCTCTTCTTTTTTATGTTCATCCTTCACATCCACTTGTGCATTATCTGGACACACCTAATTTTCACCCATCTGCATTATGAAAACCAAGAATGTACTTTACTTTGATTTTAAGAATGTGATTGCTAGCTAGTATGTAAGAACTATGAAGTGCTTGTGTTTTAGTTAATCTTGGTACTTGACAGGCCTCAAATATGTAAACGGGCTTATATGTAATGTAAGAGGTAAAATAGAGGGCCCGTTTGAGAAATCTTATTTTTTTATAAATAAGTTATGGAAAAAAGTTAGGAAATTTTTACTTTTTTCTGAAATCAAGATAACGAATATTAAACTCTCCCTATACATTTTTCTCTAAAAAAAATATGTAAATACGAAGTTTTTTCCGAAATAAGTTACTGTTCATCGTTAGATTTGCCAACAGACACATATCCGAAATGCCAAATAATTAGTGCATCAATATTGGTAATAAATTTTGGTATCAAATTTGGTAACTGTAGCACTACTCTATAATAGGAGTATAAATAATTAGTGCATCAATATTGGTAATAAATTTTGGTATCAAATTTGGTAACTGTAGCACTACTCTATAATATATGAAAAATGCTAGAGGTACCAAATTGGGTACCAAAAATTGTTACCAATGTGGCTTTGTTTTGATTGGTTATGTTTTGATTTGTTATAGTTTTAATGAGCCCTATATTGATGTGCGACCATTGTAAGCATGCAGCTGCATGAAATATCCTTAAAAAAAAAAGGACATTTCCATAAATTCAAACGTTAATTTTTATTAGGTGTTATATATACGCACACGTTCATCTTTTTCATCACATCTTTGCAGGATTCTTTGCTACAATTTACTTGGTTAGAACCATGCCCAAACGGGTTTGCAATAAGAGATGGAATTATAGCTTGTGTTTGGTGCGCCATTCTTCTAGTATTCCTTCTTCCGTTCCTTTTTGTTACTATTAGGCATAGCCGCATAGGGTATTTTTAAAGACCTTATATGCTGAGATTCCAACTATTGAAATCGAGTCGATTACGGTTTCCAACTTCAACCTCTCAAATCCTATTTATGCCCAGTGGAACATCAACATGAGCATGAATAGTACTGAGTCATCTTTCGAGTTCTCTGACAGCACAATTTCTGTTTTTCACAAAAGCAAAGAGGAAGCACTTTGGATGACTAGGCTCAAAGGGTTCGATATGAGGCCAGAAAACACTACCATTCACTTTGCACTAGATTTTGGGGGATTAGTAGATGTGAACGATACGACTGTAAGAGCCATTGGAGAACAAATTACAAGTAATCATGGAGCAGTCAAATTTAATGTTCAGTTTAGGGCTGATCATCCGAGAGGCTAAAACAGGATATGTATGGTTCCGCATACAAGGTCAAGACGTTGAAAATCAGCTGCCATGTATTGTTGCTTTTCGGATCTCCCGACAAGACACGGGCATCTATGTTGATGACTGATAATCCAGTGTGCATGGTACTTGATCCTTCATGCTATGCAGAGCATACATGTTAGTTCCTTCATGTTTGCAAGAATAATTAGTTGCGAAACTAATTATTAATTTTAGTAGGTTGTTATATCCTTCATATGTAACTACGTTTTAGTATTATACACTATCATAAACAATATTAGTTTATCTGTATACTTTGTAGTTTATACATACCTTTCACAAGAATCCTAACATGACAGATTAGTACATAGGCTTAACATCCTTGTAATTAGCTCCAGTATTGCGCAAACAAGGCATTCGTTTTCATTACCATTATAACATATGATTACCATATAACATATGATTAAATCAACCAGGACCATCTCATATCATTATTTTATTTCACTCTGACTTCAGTTAATATCTTGATTATAAATAATATATTCTCTACTAATGTTTAGTATTAAGGAAAACATAAACGAACTTAACTTTGCTCAAGTTGGTTAGATTCTATTCAGAGTACAAACATATGCTGAAAAATCTTATTTTTCATGAGAATGAGCATGAATCAAACGGCTCAGTGGCCTTCGATTGAACCTGCAGAACGATCATCCTTCTCAATATCACCACTTTTTATATCAGAATTTCCTTTTGAACTACTTGAATATTGACCGTCGGTAGTAATAGAAGCATAAATAGCTATAATCAGGGACACCACGTAAATCACCAAAGCAATTGCAACAATTGTACAAAGAGCCCATATGGCTCTCCTTGCTTCAGCGCTTCCACAAGAATACAGACCTATTCGAAGTTGGACAACATTAACAACCGAAAGTGTTAGCAAAATAATCCCGCTAGCTAACAGATGCACTTGCCGTTAAGATCAACAAAAAGTCCTTCACATCAAATCTATCATGAACAAACTTGAATCTTTCACTATCCAAGCCTAGTAGTAGCTTAATTACTTTAGCAACAAGGCTTGACAAGAGGAAACAAGCAAAGGCCACAACTTCGTCGAGAACGAGCATTTTAGCCACCCCAGGACTAGCGTTACACTCTTGTTTATTCTCTAGGCTGATAATGCCTGGTGAAGCCTACTTGACATTAACAAGATCATCTAGTGTTTTTGTATGAGATTCTCTCCTATCTTTCTCTGCTTTTTTATGTTCATCATTCACTTGTGCATTATCTGGACACACTTTTACACCCATTTGCAATGAAAAACCAAGAATCTACTCGCTTTGATTTAAGAATGTGATTGCTAGTATGTCAAAAGTACTTCTGTTTTGGATAATCTTGATACTTGACGGAACTCATATATATACATGCAGGGAAATGAGAAGCATCCTAAATTGTGAGCAACTACCGCGTAATTTTCAACTACCAAAATAAACTCGTTGTCTTCTCCTTGGACTTGCATGTCTACTGAATACTGCTCTGCCTCTAATAATAATAGTTGAATATGTTATATGCATCATTCAAAGTCTTCTACACAAAGAACAGTCAAAGTCAAATGTATCGAATCTAATTTATGTTTGGTTGTGTTGTGTTGATTTAACAATAATAATGTCACTTGGGTGTTAATCAAGTTCCCATTAGACAATGTACTAATACGCAGGCGTCAGATAAGTTGCTTAGGTAGCTTTCAATACGCTCCAAACGAAGAGTTGGTACCTTGTTACTTGAATCAATTAACTTTCGTTTTCATCGAGTTGATTAAACAAATGCGTCTGTAAAGCCACACAAGGAAATCGTTTTAACTCGTTCTGCTTTTTATAATGAATTATATATCTGGGTGTTCAACAGCGTGTAGGCGGCACTGACTGGACGATCCAGGCCACTGTTCCCCCTACACGCGGACACGGGAGGATCCAGCCAACTGGGTTCAAAGACTAATATTATATTTCACTTATTTTATAATGAAATCAATAGAAAGAATGCGCGAAATTTCTACCAATGTGTTGTGTTCAGTAAATTGATTTTGAGTTTTCGGAAGTTGAAATTGTTAAATGTTACTACAATCTCAGTGGTTAAGTGTCCTCAACCAAATGTCATCAATTTAGACAGTTCTACACTTCTACTAGTGGCAGCAGCAGTGGTACATCAACGTGCCACCACCTTCACGGACCCAAATGCCAGTGCCTCCCACATTTTGCCTTATCTACTTGAAAAGGCCCGTCTCACGAGATTTGTTGACTCTGTTGTTTCAATCGGACAATGTGGAGGGAGTGCTTTTTGGTGCTATCTTTATAGTAACATGTGCAATTTCCGACTATACTTATAACATGAGGACTCGGAATAGAAATTCTAGTAGAGTACAATGAAGATTAGTTTTAGACTTTTAGTTGCCGGAAGATAGACTTTGATCTGCTTGTAAAATATTTTGGCAATCTACCTGAATTCTGTGTCTGTACTGGTACTGTCTATGATACTCTTAGTCCATCATAAGCTTCTTCTCCCTATCTTATTGGACTCTTTATTGCAAATTTTTTGAAATATCTCCACTTGTAATCTTGTATGCATCCAGATTCCAGGGTATCGGTACATAGCTTGAATTACCAATGGCCTAGGCAGACCCAAACTCTAAAATGGCTGGGCTAAACAATTTTTCAGGGAAAAATTCTACATAACACATATGTACCAGAGAAAATTCTACATAACACATAGACTAGTTGCAAGTGCAAACATTTTAACTCAAATTACAAAACGAAGCAAATTATTTGATTTTTTATTACCAAAATATTCAAGACAAAAGACAGTACATAAAAATAGTTATTTGTAGCTAGATGAAAATACGACACAGAAGAAATGAAAATTAGAATTTTATTTATTAAAATTTACACCAACAAAAAAATAAACGAATTTAGTGTTGTATTTAATTACTTTAATGGAATATATGACATAATTGGGCTGTACTAATTCTCTGCAGAAAAATTACAACAATAACCTTTTTTTTTGATAAAATTAATAAAAATAACTATATTGAAAATAATGGCCAATTTTAACATTTTGGATATTGATAGTTGGGTATTTCAAATTGTATAAAATACTCCACTAATAATCACGGTATCCATTTTAATTTATATTATTATTATTTTATTTAATTATTTTTGTTTAATTTATATAAAAAATAGGTTAAAGTTAATCTTCACGGTCAATCAGAGTAAAAGTATAGTACCAGTACTAAAATTTCTTAAATCCATGAATGTGATGAATGTGGCCTGGGTTTGAGCCCACCTTACACCGTCGATGGTCCGTCCAACTCAGTGGCTTCTTTTTTTTTTTTTTTTGACAAACAAAGGGTTTCATAAACTTGCATCAACCAAAATTACATTCATAACACCAACAGGAATAGATCTTCCATCAAAAACTCGATCTGGAAATGAATATGACGCTCTAGCTAACTCATGAGCCGCCATATTAGCAGACCGTTTGATAAATAACAACGAAACTGTGTTTAACTCCTGGATTATGCGCCAACAATCTTCGATAATACATCCAAACGGAGAAGCCATTGGGACTTTACTTCGGATTGCCTGAATCACCACTAAACTATCTGATTCGAGCGTTACTTGCTGCCATTGCTGCCCCTTTACCCAGCTCAGAACTTCTTTAATTGCTATTGCTTCAATCATTTCGGCCGTAAGTAGGCTATTCAAACAGATTGTACGAGCTTGGACAAGATTTCCTGAGTGATTCCTGGCTATCATTCCAACACCAGCTGCCTGATACTCTTCAAACGTAGCACCATCGACATTAATCTTGATTGTATCCAACTGCGGCTTGGCCCAAACAACAGCTCCATCTCCCTCCCAATAGTCAGGATTTAGAGTATTAAGATTACCTTTCTGGGTGTTAGAGTAAGTGTATTAAATTGCCAATCCTTTACAATGTTGGGGTTACAAGTATATTTATAATGACCTAATTGGGCCTTTAATGGGCTTGACTATCTAAGTGAGCCTCTGGCCCAACATTCAGTCCCCCCCTAAGTATGAAAGTATCTTCAGATCTTTCTAAATTATTTTACATAAGGCCCAAAAAAAAAAAATTTTTTTTGCTCCTTGGTTTGAATTGGACGTGACACGCGGCCATATACGTAGTGGCTGAGGGGTTGTGTCTGTTCACTTCTCCATGTCTTGGGACTGACACCGGCAGTTGTAGAGGTAATATATTCACTTTACTCTTCTCTTTTCTCTATAAGTTTTCTTGCTTTGTTGTTTTCTGTTTCTTTCTTTTATCATCTTCTCTCGTTGCCATTCTCTTGATATTTGAGGTACTCTTCCTGTCTCTTCTCTGTCTTTTCTTTTATTTTCTTGCTTTCTTTCTTGTTTGGTACTATGAAGGCTATCATCGCCTCTTGTTCTTCGACTGAGAGTGTTCCTCAAAACGATGGGGGGGATGGTGTGGAGAGCCCTGTTCTCGAAACTGCTACTCGTTCTCATTATCTTCTTCGTGCCTCCCCTTCTGTAAAAGCTTTGTCTTTTTCTCCTGGTTGTCATGAGAGTTCTATCAGTAGGGTTCGTCCAGTTGTTGGGTCTGGTTCACAGACCCCTTCTGTCGATGATGTTGTTAGACCCCGTTCTGGTGCTTGTTTTGAGTCCAATAAGTCTTTTAATAAGCCCAGCTTCTATGCTACGCACCCCTTGGACCTTGATAAGTTATCAGGGTACGTTTCTTTCTCTGCTGGTTATAATGCCTTTGCCCCTAGTATAAATGACCGGATGTGGAAACCTCCTCGACCTGGTTGTCAAGCCATCCCTGATGTACACTTTGAATATGGGCTTAGATTATCTTTACACCCCTTCTTTCGTTTTATCCTTCAGATCCTTGGGTGTGGTTTGGGCCAATTGGTACCAAACATGGTGCTTCAGATTAATGGGGTTATTGCTAGGTGTTACGAACTCCGACAATTCCCTAGTCTTGACTTGTTTTTCTCAATCTTTCGAGTAAAGAATACTGGGATACAGTTTTATGTTGACAAGAAAGAGGGATGTAGAAAGGTGGTTGAGGCTCCTGCTTCTAATTCTGGTTGGCACCCTTTGTGGGCTTGGTATGAGGTCTGTAAACCTTTTGGGGTCGAGAGCCGCTTCTGACTTGCGAGTTTTTCTTGGTTCTGAAGTTAGATATCAGCCCGAAGAGTTCTTAGATGCTAAATTCTTGAATGATCATTGTTGTAAGCTAGTATATGTGTTCTTGTCTTTGTATTATTTTGCTTTTCCTTTTGTTCTTATTGATTTACTTTTACCTTTTGACTTGTAGTGACTGGACCAGCACTGCTTAAATTGGTGAATCTTTTTGCAAACATGCCTACTGAAGAGTTTTTGGCCCTTCTCGTGAAGAGCAAGGCTGCTGGAGCGTCGACCGTGATTCCCAATGTTAAATTGGAAAGTGGCCCAGAGGCAATTTCGAAGAGTTTTGTTTCCCCTTCCAGTGTGATTGAGGTTGATGCTGTTGGTACTGCTGTTGTGAAAGACAAAGAAAGGAAGAGACATCGCGAAGGTCACTTTTCCAAGGGCCATCATTCAAAGAAGCTGAAGGATGTGGTGGAGCTTCCGTCCTCTGATGGTAATGCTGGGGCTTTGGTGTCCCCCAAGGGTGGTACTAACGTCGTGAGAGGCCTTCGTGGCTGTAAGGATTTAGTTGATCAGGTACTCTTGTCTTTGTCTTTATTTATTTTTACTTCGATTGTCGTTGTGTATGATTGCTTCTTCTCTGAACTCCTTGAGGATGTCTTTTTATCTTTAATTTGGTGCTTGTTTTGATCCAGTTATCTACTGAGATGGAGAAGTTTTTGAAGCTGGATGACGTTGTTGATGTTCTTGAAGTGAGGCGACTACGTGGAGAGGTAAGTGAGCTGAAGGTGGCTAACAAGGACCTGGAAGAGACTTCTCAGAATCTGGTTAAGGAGAACACTATTGCCGCTGATAAGCTCTTTGCTTCGTTGACTGAGAAATCCCATCTTATTACTGAGTGTGATGCTCTGAGTGGTCAAGTAAAGAATTTGCAGTTGGATAATCAGACTCTGAAAGATGCTGTGAAGACCTCAGAAGAATGTCTTGCTAAGAAGATGGATGTCTGGATGGAAGAGAAGGCTGTTCTGATGACTAAAATGGAAGACCTATCTGTTCAATTGGCGAAGTGTCAAGCTGAATCTTTGTCATCTTTTGAAGAAGGCTACAATGAAGGTGTTGGACGTCTTGCTAAGACTGGAGTTGATGTGGTGGACCATTCGTTTGATCGTTATCTGGCTGATGTTGCGAAAGAGGGTGAAGCTGGAAAGACTGGTTCATCAGACTCTACGCCCAAGAGTTGAAGATTTGTTTATCTGCCTGGGGTATGCCCCTGTAGGCCATGTAACTTTATTGCTATCGCTTTTGTTTTATCCAAACTTTCGTCATGATGGTCGAGTCGTTTGAACTGTTGTGACATTTTGCTTTGTTATCTTGACTTTGGATGGTATCTCCTTGCTTTGGTGAATCTTTCCTTTAGCTTATCAGTTAGTAGCTTCTTTGTTGGTGAATCTTATTAAATACCTTTGTTTTGTGATAATGTTGATGGCGTCCGAGGAAGCAATTCTAGGTAGTTTGGAGTAACCACAGTAGGAGTTGCTCAGCTTTGTTTTTGTAATTAGCTTTGAGCATGCTTCTGTATTTGACGTGTGCTTCCTTTTTCTTCTTTATGTAAATACTCATGAACTTTAAGGAGTACAAGTAGATTTTCAGAGGTGGCGAAATGGAGAAATGGAGAAATAAAGGTTGCTTTACTCCGCTTTGCATGTATTTTTGGTCTAATTTCAACTGTCTTTTTCCTTTTTCCTTTCGAGATGTTTTTCTACTTGGTGTATTTTTTGACTTTATTCTTCATTGAAGGTGAACTTTACCTTTTCTTCGTACTTTTGGCATTTTTGGAGTATTTTGGTGGACTTTACCTTTTCTTTGTATTTTTGGCGTTTTTTGGAGTGTTTTGGCGGACTTTACCTTTTCTTCGTACTTTTGGTGTTTTTGGAATACTTTGGCGGACTTTACCTTTTCTTTGTATTTTTGGCGTTTTTGGAGTATTTTGGTGGACTTTACCTTTTCTTTGTATTTTTGGCATTTTTGGAGTATTTTGGCGAACTTTACCTTTATCTTTTCGATTTCCTTTAGTAGTCTTGCGTATGCATGGAGAGATGTTTGGGCTCTTTTCTCTATTTGGGGCGTACCAAATATTTTGGCTTTGGTGGTGCGTATTTACCTTTATTTTTGTTCATGGCGAATTTACATACGTCCCAGGAGGGTTCGAGCCGTTTAGGCTGTTTTGCGGTAATCGGAGCACTCCTTTTTAGTGCACCTTGCTCTTTTGGTGTTTCCATCATTGAATATATTACTAGGACATTTTTACCTTGTGTTTCCTGAAAACTTGGGATGCGAGGAATTCATGGCGTTACCTTTTGGTATGATTCCTCTTGATTTCACTTTGAATGTTGGCAAGCATTTAATCAAGCAAAATAATATAATAATTTAAAGCAAAAGTCGATCTAAAGGAAAGGTTGATCTTATATCATGAATTATCAAGTGATAGAGTAAGCTATGAATGCAGCTTAGATACATGAGAGTCTAGAAATTCGTTCAATAACTTAAATAACTTAAAGAGATAATTGATTCCTACCAGAGAATTTTATGGATAGAATTTCTTGAGGTGGATGGCATTCCAAGCATTCAAAACCGGAGTTCCATCGAGGTGCTCAAGGCGGTAAGAACCAGAAGCAATGACCTTTGTGACCCGGTAAGGCCCTTCCCATGGTGGGGACATCTTGCTTTGCTTTGAGGGCATCGATACTGCCGCTTCTCTTAGCACGAGGTCGTTGACCTGAAAGCTCCTTGTTTTGATTTTTGAATTGTACAGCTCTGCTACCTTGTCTTGATATTTGGCGGCTTTGACCTGTGAAGAGTTTCTGAGCTCCTCGAGGAGATCAACATTTAGCCTTAAACCTTCTTCAGATGCCTTTGGGTCAAACTTTTCAATCCTCAGAGATTTGGAGCTTATTTCTACTGGTAGTACTGCTTCAGTTCCGTACGCCATTCTGAACGGCGTTTCTCTTGTAGAGGCCTTTGGTGTGGTTCGGAGACTCCACAACACGTTTGGCAGTTCATCCACCCAATTTCTACTTGCTTCAAGCAATCTTTTCTTCAGTCCTTGCAAGATTGCCTTATTAGTGATTTCCACTTGTCCGTTTGCTTGTGGGTATGCGACTGAGGCTTTAAGGTGTTGTATTTCGAGTTCAGTCATTGCGTTGACCCACTTTTCTCCCGTGAACTGGGTTCCATTATCTGTAACAACCATCCTGGGCACCCCAAATCTGAACACTATATGTTCCATAAAGAAGTGCACCGCCTCGATCTCTCTTATTCTTGCCAAGGGCTCTGCCTCTATCCATTTTGTGAAGTAGTCAATTGCCACAATTATATACTGGCACTGTTTAGAGCTTTTTGGCAGGGGTCCTACTAAGTCAATGCCCCACATGAAGAATGGGCATGGAGTCGTCGTGGGATTAAAGGGGACTGAGGGTCTGTGGTTCATAGACCCATACTTCTGACATGGCTCACATCGCCTCGTGAACTCGTCACAGTCCTGGCGCATGGTAGGCCAGTAGATTCCATGTCTCATAATTTTTAATGCCATGTTTTTCCCAGCTAAATGATCATCGCAAATTCCTGAATGTACTTCAAGCATGACTATATTTGCTTCATCTTGATTGACGCATTTGAGTAGTGGCTCGACCAAAGCTCTTCTAAACAACTTATTGTCGATTAAACAATAGTGTTTTGCCTTTACAGTCATTTCTCTCTCTTCTTTTTTATTCATCTGTAGATGGACTCCTTGGATGAACTTGATGATGGGAGTCCTCCAATCCTCCTGTGTAGAAACACAAAGTACTTCTTTTTGAATTATCGAAGGTTCATTCAGCTCCTTGAAGTATACAGGCTCTGAGGTGTTTGGAGTATCTGACGTGGCCAATTTTGACAAGGCATCTGCCCATTGGTTGTTAGATCTATCAATGTTGTTGATGGTCCACGTTGTAAAACGTTGCAGCAACTCCGAGGTAACCTTTTTATATGCTGCCATTCTTTCATTGAGAGTTTTAAATTCTCCTAAAACTTGCTTTACGACCAGCTTGGAATCACAAAATATGTCTATGGCGGGTACCTCCAGATGTTGAGCTAGAATCAAACCTGCTATGAGACCTTCGTACTCTGCCTCATTGTTGGTTGTAGGGAATTTGAACTTGATGACCTGTCGGATGGTGAAGCCCTCAGGGCTCGTGAGTATAACCCCTGCTCCACCAGCTTTTGAGGTGGATGACCCGTCCGTGAACAAGGTCCAAACTTTATCTTTTGTGTCTGATATTATCTCCCCTATCTTAGAAGAAGCAAATGTGCATTCTGTAATGAAATCTGCTAAGGCCTGAGACCTTGTTGCAGTCCTTGGCTGGAACTCTAAGTGAAATTGACTTAACTCCACAGTCCATGAAGCTAATCTCCCCGTCATGTCAGGTTTGTGAAGTATTCGACGTAGGGGCTGATTTGTCATCACAATGATTGTTCTCCCTTGGAAATATTGCCTCAATTTTCTGCTAGCCATGACCAAGGCATATGCCAATTTTTCTATATTGGAGTACCTTGTCTCAGCGTCTTTGAGTATGTAGCTCGTATAGTACACGGGCTTTTGCTCAGCATCTACTTCTTTAACCAGTACAGCGGCTAAAGTAGAGTCTGATGCTGACAAGTATAACTTTAAAGGCTCGCATTGAAGAGGTTTAGCCATGACTGGTGGGGTTACGAGAAAGTCTTTAATCCCTTGTAAGCTTTCCTCACAATCTTTTGTCCAAGTAAAAGTCTTACATTTTGAAGCTTCCTTAATTGCTTCGTACATTGGTAGGCATTTCTTCGAAGATTGGGGTATGAAACGTCTGAGAGCTGCTATGGACCCTGTGAGGACTTGGAGCTCCTTGAGGCATTTTGGAGCTGTCATATTTTGAATGGCTTTTATTTGGTTAGGATCTGCCTCTATACCTCTCTGAGTGAGCAAAAATCCCAAAAATCGGCCTCCACTCAAGCCAAAAGAGCACTTTGCTGGATTTAATCTCATGGAACTAGCCCTTACTCTCCCAAAGGTCTCTTTGAGGTCTTTAACGTGTTCTGAGGCTGTTGGTGACATTGCTATGATGTCATCAACGTAAACTTGGACGTTCCTTCCAATTTGGGATGCAAATATTTTATCCATTGCGTGCTGAAACGTTGCCCCTGCGTTTAGGAGACCAAAAGGGGTGACTTTGAACCCAAAGACCCCTTTATGGGTTATAAATGCTGTATCATCTTGATCTTGTTCAGCCAACCTTATTTGGTTGTACCCCGAAAACGCATCCATGAAGGTTAATAGCTCATTACCGGCGGTGGAGTCGATGAGTTGATCGATGTTAGGCAAAGGATAAAAATCTTTGGGGCATGCTTTGTTCAAGTCCGAATAATCTATGCACATCCTCCATTTGCCGTTGCTCTTTTTTACTAGAACCGGATTAGCAATCCATTTTGGAAATTGTACGGGCTTAATGAAGTCCGCCTCGAGTAGCCTATCAATCTCTTTTTCAATAGCCTCTTGTTTTTCTTTGGAGAAAATTCGTCTTTTTTGCTTCACTTCTTGAACTCCTGGTTTTATATTAAGGTGATGAAGAGCTAATTCAGCTGGAATCCCTGGCATGTCTTTGGGAGTCCAAGCAAAAATGTCCGCGAACTCTCTTAATGTCTGTATAAGAGCTTCACGAAGTTCAACGGGCAACTTTGTTCCAATCTTTACAACTTTCTCAGGGTCATTGGGATACAAAAGGATCTCCTCCACTGGTTCGACTGGCTCATGACTAGGTGGTTTGGGTATTTCAATTATGTCCCTTGGATCCATCTCGACCACTTGGTTCACCGAGGATGACGGATTAACCGATCTCTTTTGAATTGCCGAATTTATATAACACTGTCGAGCTATCCTTTGGTCTCCACATACCTCGCCGACACCAAAATCAGTAGGAAATTTCATTTTGAGATGTGTTATAGACACTATGCCTCTTAAAGCCGCGATAGTTGATCTTCCCAAAATCGCATTGTAACCGGAAATAGCATTAACAATGTGGAACTTGACAACGAGCCATTTTTGGCAAGGTGAGGACCCAAATAATACAGGCATGTCTATGACTCCCACAGTCTTGACCTCATTCCCGGTGAAGCCATACAAAGGTGCATCTTTTGCGCTGTTGACTTTCCTATCACCCAACTCCATTCTAGAAAAGGCACTTTGATATAGAATGTCGACCGAGCTGCCATCATCGATCATTACTTTTTAACTGTGTTTGTTCCGATTTTTGTAGTAATTACCAATGCATCTTGATGATCTTGGATAATTCTATCTCCGAAATCTTCGTCTGAAAATGATATTACCAAAGAGGGATTTTTCCTTGGTCTCTTGTTTTCCACCCGGAACACTTCTCTTGCATAAGCTTTCTTTGCTCTATTTGATGAACCTCCCGATGTGGTTCCTCCAAATATAGTATCAATGATCCTATCTGACTCAATCCTCTGCTGTTGTGTCACATCCCCTCCTTCTAGTGCCATTGTTAGAGTAAGTGTATTAAATTGCCAATCCTTTACAATGTTGGGGTTACAAGTATATTTATAATGACCTAATTGGGCCTTTAATGGGCTTGACTATCTAAGTGGGCCTCTGGCCCAACACTGGGCTACTCTCCATTGCACAAGATATTGTTTTGCCAACGTAATCACTACATTCACTCGAGTATACTTATTATTCCACTCCACATCGTTCCTTGCTTTCCAAAGAGCCCAACAGACTGCTGCAACTTCTGCCCGCCGATCACTGCTGCAAACACTTAGAACTTTCTCCCACCACTGTGAAAAATCCTCGGACCCTGCACAGACCACTTCCGGAAGAACAATTTGCCAGCATTGTGTTGCTACAGAGCAAGACACCAAAGCATGAATAATAGTTTCAACATTGTTTTTACACACCGGGCACACGTGATCAACTGGAACCCTCTTTTGAGCCAGCATTACTTTTGTAGGAAGGCAGTTTGACAATGCTCTCCACAGAAAATTTAAGACCTTAGGCAGTTCCAAATGAAACTAGGATTGTTTCCCGCTTCAGCATCAAAGAATGAACAATTTGGGAAGTATCTAGCTTTAAAAAGTCTACAGACCAAACTATTCGGACTAGATATGAATCGGAAGGCTTGTTTACCCAGCATCGCCACATTGAAATCTGTAAAATCGCGAAAACCCATTCCTCCTGTTGCCTTGTGATCACGACTTAACCTTTCCCAACTCATCCAACTCAGTGGCTTCTTAATTCAGTGATACTATCAACTTAATTAGCTTGAAGTTAGAAACTTGTCAACGATAATAATTGAACATGAATGTTGAATATAAAAAGAAGAAAAGAAGAAAACAAACATAATCTAATTTAAATGAAGGAAATATATATTAAAAAAGTATTTCTTCCATTCGTGATAATATAATAACTTTTTGACACAAATATTTCCTCCATTCTCAATAAATAATTCCCAGTACCGGTAACCTATAAATTGCCCAGCACCGTTCGACTGTAGTGTGATGTTAATTATAAGATTCTAGAGTACTGCAATGTAGCGGGCCATTCGTCTAAATTAAAAACAACAATACGAATTGATTTAAATTAAAAACCTACTAATTTGCTAAAGTAAGTAATTCATGTTTTTCGATTTTTAATAGGGAATTTGACAAAAATACCAACTTTTTAAATGATTTTTGCAAAAATACCATCTTTCTAAATAAATTGCAATTATACCATCTTTTAAAAAAGAAAAAAGATTTATTGCAAAAATACCATCTTTCCAATTCCCCTCCACCCTTCCTCCCTCCTTCCTCTCTCTTCCCTCCCTCCCTCCTGCCTGCTTTCAGCGCCTGTTTGTTTTTTTTTTTTTTTTTTTTTAAGACGGGATGCTATTTGGGTTTCATGGCCCCGCCAGGGGCAATATGCAACTACATTCAACCACATTCAACTAAATGCAACTAAATTTCTGATTTCAAGTTCCATTGTTCAAAAAAGAGGTCGAAAATGACAACTGAAAAATGGAACTTGAAATCAGCAACTGAATGCAACCACATTCAACCACATTCAACCACATCAACTGCAACAGACTTCAAAACCATTTTTTTTTAATGTGGGATGATTTTGGGTTGCATGGCCCCGCAGGGGCATATTCAACTTAATGCAACCACATTAACCACATTCAACTAAATGCAACCACATTCAACTTTTTAAGATTTTGGTGGATTTGGGTTGCAAGGCCCCGCCAGGGGCAATATTCAACCAAATGCAACCACATTCAACTTTTTTAAAGGTGGGTGATTTTGGTGGATTTGGGTTGCAAGACCCCGCCAGGGGCAATATTCAACCAAATGCAACCACATTCAACTTTTTTAAAGGTGGGTGATTTTGGTGGATTTGGGTTGCAAGGCCCCGCCAGGGGCAATATTCAACCAAATGCAACCACATTAAAATTTAGTTGAATATGCCCCTGCGGGGCCTTGGAACCCAAAAGCAGTCCACCTTAATTTTGGTGGTTTTGGGTTGCAAGGCCCAGCAGGAGCATATTCAACTGAATTCAGTTACTGATTTCAAGTTCCATTTGTCAGTTGTCATTTTCGACCTCTTTTTTGAACTCTAATATATATATATATATTAGAGTTCAAAAAAGAGGTCGAAAATGACAACTGACAAATGAAACTTGAAATCAGAAATTTAGTTGCATTTAGTTGAATGTGGTTGCATTAAGTTGAATATGCCCCTGCGGGGCCATGCAACCCAAAATCATCCCACATTAAAAAAAAATGGTTTTGAAGTCTGTTGCAGTTGATGTGGTTGAATGTGGTTGCATTCAGTTGCTGATTTCAAGTTCCATTTTTCAGTTGTCATTTTCGACCTCTTTTTTGAACTCTAATATATATTAGAGTTCAAAAAAGAGGTCGAAAATGACAATTGAACAATGGAACTTGAAATCAGAAATTTAGTTGCATTTAGTTGAATGTGGTTGAATTCTTAAAGATAGTAAATTTGCAAAAATTTACTTTTTCCTATTTATTTATGAAAAAGCCCTTTTTAATAACGTAAAAACAAATACAATCATATAACACATAAATTATACTCGCTCCTTTGTGCCATCTATTGCTTTACACTTTTCTTTTGGGATGTCCCATGACTCCCATCCAATTTTTTACATTTCTAAAGTTTTTAAAATGGTAAAATTTTATAATAGAAAAATCAACTACATCCACTATTTTCCTCCACTAACTCATTTTATACATTATATAGTGATAGGTCCCATCACTTTACTCATTTTTCCTAGTTCTCTCCTCCTTCTTTAAATTTTTTTTAATCTCCGTGCACAACCCAATTGTAAATATTTGGATGGGACGGAGAGAATAGTAAATATATTTTGGAATATATTTCTGCATCTATAATATGATCAATATTAATTCAGGAAATTAAGATGGTAAATAGGAATTAATGCAGACCAGTGTTACAGAAATCGCTTATCGGACTAAATCGGTTGAGTTACCTAATCACGATTTATCGGAAATCGGTGATTTATCGGAACGAGAAATCGGATATAAATCGGATAAATTTTAATATTATATTTTATAATATATATGAAATTAGATCATTATCCTTATTATACAAAGATAGATTTGTAATTTTAAAATAAATAGGATAATTTTTTATCATTAAAATCAAATAGTTTTCTAATGTATTCTACTTATATAACCAATATATCATATAACTCATATATTTATTATGGGAATAAATACTATTATAATTTATAATTTTTGGTGACTACTATATTTTAGTATACAGAGTTAGTGACTTAGTGGAACGTCTGTATCTCTCTTGGTCGTGTCGTCTTCTTCCTTCTGTATGTATTGTACGTATATATTTCATCTTCTTCGCCATATCATTTATTTAAGAACAATATTATAGATCTAAACATCAACCTCTTCTCCTTTATCAAACCATCTTCTTCCTCAACATCAATTTACATCCGATTTTGACCCGATTCTTACCGATTTTGACCGGTTTTTAAGAAAACCGTTTTTTCCGGCGATAACCTGAAAATAGATCAGTAGCTTGCCGATCACCGATAAATCGGCCGATTTATCGGATAAATCGCCGATTTTTAGAACCATGATGCAGACTCATAATTCAAACAATAAATCAAAACCAATTCAAATTTAGGGATTGTTTGGTTCAAAATGTGGTATGATTTTGGAATCAGGGTTATGTTGGTATGAGTTTCTTGATATTTTGTTTTTGGTTCAGTGTTATAATAAACTTGTTTAATTTAAAATAATCATTCTTTGTTACTCCTTCCGTCCCAGCTAATAGTATACATTGGGGGACGAGACGTGACACGTATTTTAAAACTCATATGAAGTATAGTTTCATAATTTATTTTAATTTTTTTTCTTCTGAATAAAAATTTAATGTTTAAATTTTTATTCAAAAAATGAAAATTTTAAAAATAAATTATGGAACTATACTTTATAGGAGCCTTAAAATCCGTGTCAAGCAATGAAAATAATTGTACAGAATTGAGTGGGACAGAGGGAGTAATATTTTTTTTTGCTAAATAGGAGTAATATTTTTGTGTGTAAGTATACATTATACATTGAATTTAGGAAATTATACAATTTAGAAACAAAAAATTACTATTAAAAATATGTTATTGGTAAATTATAATTTGACCGACTAAATAGTAATTTAATCATTTTAAAAAAATAAAATAATACTAATTAACATTAAATACAAGTAACTAAAAATATATATTTAAAATTGAACAACATCATATTTAATATATATGTATTAAGATTGTATTTAATTTTATAAAGAAATATAATATTATAAAATTTAATTTGATACTCATAGCTAGGTTTGAAATGAACAAAACCCAAAATCAATTCCTGATATATATATACAGCCACAGCCACAGGCCCACAGATACACCTTATTCATCACATCTTTTCGGTATTCTTTGCTACAATTTACTTAGAACCATGTCGGTTACCCATGATGATCTTTCCCTGCCTCGCTCACGACCCAACACGACAAAAAGAGATGGAGTTATAACAGTAACAGCTCGTGGTTGGTGCGCCTTTCTTCTAGTAGCCTTCATCTTTGGCGCTCTTTTTAACTTTATTGGGAATTGGACGGATGGAAAGCACTTGTACGGCAAGGTTCCGATTATCGAAATCGATTCGATTACAGTTTCCAACTTCAACCTCTCAAACCCTATTTCTGCACATTGGAACATCAACATGACCATGCATAGTACTTATTCATCTTACGAGTTTTCGGACAGCGCAGTATCGATTTTTCACAAAAGCAAAATGGAAGCGCTTTGGATGACTAAGCTAAATGGGTTTGATATGAGGCCAAAGAACACTACCCTTCACTTTGCACTAGACTTTGGGGGATTAGCAGATGTAAACGATACGACTGTAAGAGCCGTTGGAGAACAAATTACGAATAATTACCATGGAGTAGCAGTTGAATTTATTGTTCAGTTTAAGACTTATAATTCGAGAATCAGGAATATAAGTTGGGTAAACAAGTTTTATCATAATTATGCAACCATGGTCGACATGCTTAGCAGCTGCGACGTGTTGTTGCTTTTCGAATGTCCAGATAAGACCCGGGCATTTATGTTGAAGACTGAGAATCAAGCGGGCATGTCAGTTGAATATAGTTTTCCCTAGTTTTATTATCATCTAGATTGAAACAAGAATAAGTTGCGAAACGAACTACTCTATTAGATGTTAAGATTGGTAGATTCTTTATATGTAACTACGTTTCCGTATTATGCTGTCATTCAAATCTTTCTTATCAATACATTATTAGTTTATATGCACACATTGTAGTATTATTAAAATGTCGTTGAGTATGTTATGTGTCATTTAGAATCATTAATTGAAACTAGCATGATAGCCCGTGCAAGGCACGGGCCACATTTTAATTTATAAAATATGTTTCAAATCTTGCAATACAGTATGTTTTATCCTCATGTTAGTTTACTCCACCTTTCACGTATCTCGATTTACCGAAGGTCATAAATTAATAGCATTTCCAAATTCAAGATATTAGCACACTCTAAATTTTAAGTATCATATTTATAATGGTGCTTGTTTAATGTGAGAAGGATAAACGACAAATGCGATATATAAGTTAATCGTTAGATATCAAATTATTACAACGGTAATAGTGTGCAATTTAATTTGTTTTCCAGTAGAAATTATAAAAGAATCACTACGACAACAGTGTACTATATAATATGTTTATAGTAGAAATACCAAGATTTGCATGAAAAATGAGAGGATCATCACATGTGACATAATACTTGGTGTAACACCACCAATAATCAACTTAGACGTTTGGTACATATCGTTTAAATTTTCGCTTATAAGCAAAATTTGAAATGTAACAGTTTTTTATGTCTAATTTAGCGTAGAAGTTGAGAGTAAGTGCAAGTCGATTGTAAACTTCATAATGAAGTCTCTTCCATGTCAATCTTGTATACTCGTTTAGTAGGATAAATGTATTTTTCTTTACCTGTTAACCATGTTGAATTTCTTAAGTACAAAGGTGGTTTTAAAATTCTTTACATAATAAACTCATCTTTAACAAAATTCAAGAACTAAATAGATCTAATATTTGTAATTGAGGTTATTTAGAAAATAATTATTTTGAAATTTATAATATATGCTAAGATAGTCTGCATAATATAATACATACAGAGCCCGTCATTTAGGACATTTTGTTTTTGAACACAATCCTATAAATATATACTATTTTATTAAAAATGAAATATTATAAGCTCGGATAATTAGTTTGTAGCATACCATCATTAGTCATTGTATGTTTTAAAGCAAATAGAATAGAACTATTATATATAATATTGAAAAATATTTTATATTTTTCTATCTAAAATAGTATAAAAAGTTTAAGGCTTGAATTATGACAAAAATATATTAAATGAAATATTTATAGGAGCACATGTTGTAATATATACATTATGTGTTCAAATAAGAACTCACCTTGAAATAAGTATTGACACCCAATCTCAATCCCACATTTTTTAACCACTTTAAGTTTTAGCCACAACATTGTTTATTTTCTTTTCCACTCATACGCCTACTTCATATTTCTTCCAATTTATTAGCAATCACCTACCTTATCACTTTGATCTTTTTCCGATCAATTTTCATCCACCTCACTACCTCTCAGATCTGCTCATCCCTCCAACCATGTCATATATGCACATTCATTTTTCCTTACCTCTTCTCGTTCATGTTCAACAATCTTAAATTTTCTCATCCTTTCTCTCCCCGATCATCTCTCATTCATCTTTAATAACCTCCATCGACCTGCATTTTCATATTTATATTAAATTAATGTTGTTGTGGTTACGAGCTGATTATGTATGATGATAATAAAATCGTTAATTGTCATACCTCTAACACATTAAACTTGTACACCTCTTTCGAATGTTAATGAGTTAACACTATGTTTTTTCATTTTCAATTAAACTCATCTAAAATTTGTCAACATATTAGATTAATCTACTATTTTCAACTATTAAGTTGTATTTTTATTTGTTTTTAGGTTAATGAAAAAATTGATGTACCTATTTTTTTACTGGCACTTAGTTCAGGCACAAGTGTTTGCAATAAGTGTATATCATATCTTGATGTCCAAATTTGACACAAAATGAATTTATGTTATCTTGCGTACTTAGGGTAGGCATCAAGTCAATTCAGGATCGGGGAAAGTTAATCCTGCCCCAATCCCCGAGTCTAAACTCAATCTTCAAACCAGTCCCGATCCCCGAATACAAATTATTTTACTCCCCGATTCATGCCCCAAACGAAAATGATTATCCCTGGGGATTGGTAGATTCTTATCTTTTCTAATATATTTTGTAATAAAATTAATATAATAGATTGTGATAAATTTAATATATTAATGCAGTATAAGGGTATATTATTTATTTTCTAAATGATAGGAAAGACCATGTTGGGTGGAGTGTTTTGAGTTTCAGGTCAGGTTCAAGTTGGATAAAAATTTAATCGAAAGTCGGGTAAACTTCAGGTTGACCCAAAATACCCAAACCTGACTCAAAATTTAATATACATTTAAAATTATATAATATGTATAAATTTGAATTACATAATTGTATACATGCATGATATATCTACATATTATTTAAATAATATGTATTCATTACTGTGAATATATCATGAAAGCCACTTGGTAATATAATCAATAAATTCCAAAAACCAAAATAAATATTAAATAGAATATAGAAAGTGAGTTTTTAATGCATGTAGTTAATGATTTTATAAAAATGTATTAAAACAAATTTGGTGTAGTGGTTGAAGTTGTGAACATAATTCATTTTAATCACGTAGGTCATGGGTTAAAATCTTAATAAAAATATTTTTTAGTAAAAGCCTTGTTAGCCTATAACAGATAGATGGATAGATAATGAATAAATATTAAATTCCGAAATATAAACTAAACATTAAATATAATATAGAAAGTGAGTTCTTTATGCATGTAGTTAATGGTTTTTTAAAAATGTAACAAAAGAATTTTGGTGTAGTGATTGAAGTTGTGAACATAATTAATTTCAATCACGTAGGCCATGGGTTAAAATCTCGATACAAACATTTGTTTAGTAAAAGCCTTGTTAGCTTATAATAGATATGTAGATAGATAATGAATAAATGTTAAATAAAATATAATAATTAAGTTCTTAGTGTATGGAGTTAATGATTTTTAAAAAGATACAAAAAAATGACTTTGGCGTAGTGGTTGTAAATGTGAGCATAACTCATTATTATTAGTAAAGTAACTTGAAGGTCATGGGTTCAAGTGATAATGAATAAATGTTAAATATAATATAATAATTGAGTTCTTAGTGTATGGAGTTGATGATTTTTAAAAAGATACAAAAAAATGACTTTGGTGTAGTGGTTGTAAATGTGAGCATAACTCATTATTATTAGTAAAGTAACTTGAAGGTCATGGGTTCAAGTCTAGTTACCAACATTATTTTTTTAAACATTATTATGATAAAAGGGTAATTATGTAATTTACTAAATGGCTTGAAAAACCTTGTTGGCCTATAATAGATATAATGGATATCGAGGAGTAAATAGCCTGATCCTACCTTTGACAACCATGACAGATTAGTACATAGGCTTAAACATCCCTGTAAATAATTAGTGTAATTAGCTTCAGTACGTACTGTGCTGGTAAGGCATTCATCTTTTTGCAATACAAATCTGAACTAATCTTTAAATTTGGTAGAAAATGCCCCCTTGCAGTTCTATTAACCAGGGGCATTCTCATTATCGTGAATATTATATGGAAAAGTGAATTGACATTAACAAGATCATCTAATGTTTTATTGTATGTGCTTCTCTCCTTTCTTTTTTTGCTTTTTGGTGTTCATCATTATTCACCCTCTGCAGTAAAAAACCAAGAATGTGCTCTGCTTTGATTTAAATTGGTAAATCATTTTAATGTAGTATGCGTGGAGGAGTTGAGACGATAAATGTGATATTCGTGATCAAGGCTCTCAGAATGTAGTTTTTTTATTAGGTGTTATATATGCACACACATACATCTTATTCATCACATCTTTGCAGGATTCTTTGCTAAAGTTTACTTAGTTGGAACCATGCGGGTTTACCCTGATGATATCTCCCTGCCACACTCACGACCCTCCACAGCAAAAAGAGAATTTTTAAATTGTTGTCTTCCCTGCACCTTAATTCTAGTTTGCCTCTGCCTTCCGTTCCTTATTGCTACTTTTATGACTAGGGCATTTTTAAAGACCTTATACGCTGAGGTTCCAACTATTGAAATCGAGTCGATTATTGTTTCCATGAGTATGAATATGAGGCCAGAAAATACTACCATTCACTTTGCACTAGATTTTGGAGGATTAATAGATGTAAACGATAGGACTGTAAGAGCCATTGGAGACAAAATCTACTATCTTTCTATATATAATAGGAGAACACGTTCGGTTATACTGAGCAAATTTATTCATTTCAAGCCTACTTCCCCAAACCTAACCTGAAATCTTTGAAGATAGGACTGTAAGAGCAAAGATAGGACTGTAAGAGCCATTGGAGACAAAATCTACTATCTTTCTATATATAATAGGAGAACAGGTTATCCCGAGCAAATTTATTCATTTCAAGCCTACTTCCAAACCTAACCTGAAATCTTTGAAAAAATAATGTGTACAAGGATTTGAACCCAAGACCTCGCATAGGTCAATTCATCCCTCCAACCACTTGAGCTACATGAGCATTTGTGATAAAAATAAAATTCATTAACTACATACATAAATGTTTTTTTGTTTATATTCTATTTCACTATTTATTGAAGATGGATCAAGTGTTTCACTAAAATTGAGCTATGTGATCATTTGAGTTAATACTAAAATTCATCAACTACGAAACTTTTAATGTTTCGGTTTCGGGTTTAATAGTATAGTATAGATGTAGGCCTATAATTATTCTTTTGTGATAAATTATTTATGAATTAAACTATATTAACTATTGTTAGTGAAGCTAGAAACAACTAATATATATGAATAGTACATATTAATAAAAGTATGAATAGTAAGAAAATTATCCAAAATATATAATATACAAATAAGATTGGATAACATAACTATTATTTATAAATAATTACATAGAATATGTTGTTTATTTATAAGATGGAATTGTGAGTTATCAATTATTGACTAAATACTTGCATGAAATATATAGTTGAATTATAAAGATATTTTTCAATAATATATTGGAATAAATTGTATATAATATTTGACAAAGTATAATGATGAATTCAATGTCAAAGTATAGGGAAATGAGACATGAACAATTTTAGCTCAAGATGATGGAAGCACGAAAAATATCTATCGAGACGTAATTCATCAATTCTCAAGCGCATAGGTCAAGAGAATGATAAGTTTGTTACGCAAGGTAGATCTGTTAAGTCAATTATTCATAATATGATATCTTGAAAGATAAATAGATGTCGAAAAAGAAACAAATATAATGAATTCTTAAATATCAAGAGATTAGAAGAAAAGAGAGGGAAAAGTTGGAAAAAGAGTTTTAAGAACTTAAAGAACAAGGCCTGGACAGAGTTTCAAATGATTGTTATTAAAATCAGGACCAGAACTTACACTTTCGGAATGGAATAGCTTCAAGGATATTTAGATTTTACCTTAAAAATGGTTATAAATTAGCTAAAGGAATGCACCATTTTCGAAGAACCAATGGTTAGAATTGTAAGTGTTCTGAAATGTCATCTTAATTAGAAAGCACCCACCGAATACTTCAATCATCACTACTACAAATTTGCACTTAGATAGCGTTTTTTTTAGCTCTTACATAGCGTTTTTAAACGCTATCTAAGGAGCCGCTATTGAAGTGAGGATTACTTACATAGCGTTTTTTTTACCATTCTGTAAGTACAGCTCTAAGATAGCATTTTCAGAAGGGCTATCTAAGTAAATGTTTCCTAAGCACTTGTTCTTGTATAGCTCTTTTTAAAGCACTATGTAAGTGAAAAATTTTTTTAAAAAAATATTTATTTACTTTTATGCCTTCCTTTTTACCTGTGCTATTCTTACCATTTTCAAAAATAATAAACATACAAAAACAATAATATACTCCCCAATATATTTGGCAAAGGAAAGTCATACAATTTTGATCACAAAATGCATAAATAAATTCTGCTATTAAAAAATTCCAATTTAATGCTTACATCAACAAAACAAAATTATAGGTCATTATAGTGGAGATGAGACTATAGCACGGTACTGAGAGCTCTTGAAGTCATGATTTGAACCAGGAACAATTACACAAATGTTTGATGGCAGAGGGAAATACCATGTCCATGGGTTAAGATCTTCAATCTTCATTTCTTTCTACAAATCAATAGCAGATCAGCTTTAATTACTCAAAACAAGCCAACATAAAGATATAAATTCCATTTTTGTGCTTACAAAATTAAAGAAAACAAAAAAAATAGTGAATGCAACAGACAATGTGATTAGGAGTGCTACTCCAATAGCTGCTTACCATTATAAAGTCCTCTTTAGCATTTTTTCAAGAATATATTTAATTACCATTACTTTATAAAGTCCTGCTTACCATTTCTGTTAAGGAAAAGAACCAGGTGTTCATTAAAAATGTCCATGTCGTGTATGCTGATATCTTCACTTGGTACAACGATAGTCTAGCAATAAGAAATGCAAAAGCAGTTGAATATGAGGAACAAACAAAGATATTCCTCAAAGGTGATCACTGATCACATGTATGTATACAATATGTATTGAGCCTAGAATATATATAGTACCAAACCATGTAAGTAGCCAGGTTGTGACCGGAAAACAAGATGAGTATATCTTCAATACCTAAAGATTATATCAAGAGAGAGAATACTTAAAATAATCAAGTGCAAAGTAAAATTACCTCTTCCACAGCCATTATAGTGGCAGGGACATGATCAAGTTGACGAGCACCATGGTTAGATACGATGATTCCTGCTGCTCCATCTTGGATAGCCAACCTTGCTGCAAGTTGTTACAGAAGGAACCATGTTACAAATATTGTTGAATATAATGTAAGAAAATGACAATTTAAAGTCATGGTTTATTACTGTCTCCAGCAGTGATTACTCCCTTCACTAGGTTTAGCATCTTGGTGATAGTCTGAAGCCACTTCACGTCCTGTTCAAATATTAACAAATTATTTAAATTTGAATCCAAGGTTCATAAATCACCTTTAAATAGAGACAATATTAAGTGATTCCAGGCCATGCCCTCATTTCTAAGGTGTAACATTAAAGCAAACCCAGTTTTGCATTATTAAGTATCAACAAGGTTTCCTATGTCTTCTAGTTTAAAACCATGTATAGGTCATATTACAGATATCTGATTTGTTAAATAATGTCACACACTGGTAAAAATCCTAAATTTAATTTAAATGATCTTTCTTAAATACCGAATTCATAAAAGATCGATCTAGGACTGACTAGTGCAACAAGCCAACATGCTACGGAACATTCCATGACATATTACCATAGTCCTTCAAACCATTTTATGCCACTAAATAAGTACCTTCCAGTTGAGGGAACGGTCAATCTGACCAGCAACATATGAAGCTAAACCAGAGTCATCAGCCTGCATGCCACACAACAATAGAGTACATCATATAACATCATAAAACATCTTAAAATCCTAAAATTAGAAAGAAAAAACATACTTATAAAATATATAAATTCAATTAAGCTCTAATAACATCAACATCCTATTATTAAAATATAAAAAAAGTGATCTCGATATCAATATCAACTCGAGATCACTTCTTAACCGACTGCTTAGTATCACATGATTGAGAAAGAGAATGAGGTTGCTGGACAATTCAGCATTTCATTTGCTGCAGAGAGATACTCAGAGTAAACAGCATGTAAAAATGCTGCAGGCGCTGCGTATTGCAGGTTGTTCCATTCATTTATGTATAGTAGCCCCCTTAACAAATAAACCACCAGAAGGTGATATTTAGTTGAATGTTTTCAGACAGAAAGTATCATTAATCTTGTGATATTTGAAGCTGTGGATAGTGTTATTAAAATTACCAGGAGTCATGGACACATTGTAGCCAGCATTCTTTTGCTGACAAGCACAAGCAAAATAATCCGCCTTGGATTGATATTGCTTTAGTGTTGCAGTGTATGCTCCTCCACCCCCCTCTAATAACACCTGGTCACATAATATAATCAGACCAACATTACTAAAACAACTATATTCTTTTCAAGAGTGTCTAAAAAGTAAGTACGATGAAATTGCTCTCATTTACATAAGATATAAATTACATCATCCATGCTTTGCCAACAATTGCACTTCAGTCTCCTTCGTTTTCGCTGCTAGAGATACACAAGCAACAGCCAACAATTGCATCATCCATGCTTTGCCAGCCTAAATTACACAATCAATCTATCATACATCTATATAGATACACTTACAAGTAGATTACAAAAAACACTCAAACGACATCGATTTAATGTACACTAGAAACTTACTGGCAACTCATAGGCAGAGATGAATCTGTCCAAGTAGTTCACAGATAAATAAGTACACTGAGGTACAAAATTTAAATAAGAATGAACCTATAAAACAACCAATACACATCATCACATAAATTTCAAGAACCAACAATAATATTTAGAATACACACACCTTCAGCAAAAATTCACACAACAAATAAAAATTCAACCAAAGCCCATTTCATCAATCTCAATCAAGAACTAATATAAACCAAAAATTCCCCAAAAAAAAGAGTAAAATACCCATCTCAAAAATACAAAAAATGAGTGTACTACTATATAATACACACATACCTTTTCAATCCAATGAACAGCTTCTTGTCTAGCATTTAAATCCAAGACCCATTTCTCAATCTTTCCAATAATCAGCAACAGGCAAATGTTCACATTCTTTATTAAACATCAAATCCAAAAGTTCATCACTCCGCAATGGCAAGAAAATATTTAAACACTCTTGACTCTTGTTTAGCCTCAAAGTTTTGACTCTCATCAAAATATATACTTTCAAATTCTTCAGCACATATTAGGCTTGACATTGCACAATCAAGACCTGGTGCCATTTCAAACAACTATAAGTCCAATATATATAAATCTCTCTGTCTTCTTACCCAACATCTTGATGTATATAAATTGTGTGCGTAAACGGAGGAGGCTTCTTCTCTATTGTAGTCGTCGTCTTCCATTTCGTGGCCAACATGGTTGATGTCTCCTTAAATTCAGCATCCGGGTTTTCTTTCCATAGCGAGTTCTTGAAAGCCGACGTAGTTTAAATGAGATCTTGGGAAGATGGAGATCGATTGGGAATTAGGGATTGGGGATCGATAGTTTAAATTGGGGATCGAAAGTTTGAATTGGGGATCGGTTTGATATTTATTTGTGATTAAAATGAGAGAGAGAGAGAGAGAGAGAATGGGAGGGAGGGTGAGCGGCGAGGGTGAAGAGAGGATGACCTAAAATTATTCACAGATTGAGGTTTTAGTTTGTGTTGTACTGTTATGTTCTAAAATAAAAAATAAATATATATTTCTTAAAATACATTAACTTACAGAGCGTTTCTATAAAACGCTATAAAAGTGGATTCTACCATGGCGTTTATTGCTAAAACGCTATCTTAGTATATATTTTAAATATTTTGTTTAGTTTTGATTTTTTATTTATTAACTTACATCATGCTTTTGTAAAAAACGCTATAGAAGTAATGAACTTAGATAACGTTTCTGAAAAAACGCTATCTAAGTGACATGTCCTAAGTTCAATTTTGTAGTAGTGCATATTCTATGATCCACAATAAATTTAAAAAAAATATTATGATTGTTATCAGTACTACTCGTATCAAATTTCAAATTATAAACTTGCACATACTTAACTAACGACATTAACATAATTTGATTTATAAATAGGGAAATGTTATTTCCAGAGCTCTTTTTTTATTTCCAGAGCTATTTGTAGCATAATGTATCACAATATGCAACACTTTGTGAATGCAGGGGGCATATGCTACAAATATAGCTCTGGAAATAAAAAAAGAGCTCTGGAAATAAATTTCCCTATAAATATATTTAAGCTACCGGCCTGTGCCTTGCACGGGCTTTTATGCTAGTATATATAATAGGGCAACATGTACCATTTTATTCCTACCATTTTACATTTATGTCCTTGTGTAATTTCACTATTCTACCCTTAGAAATCAAAGCCTACAAAAAAAGTAAATAATATTTACATTGTTGAGAGTTGAACCTATGACATCCCAAATATAATGCACTTTTAACTCATCATAGCAACCATTTGAGTCAAATACATTTTTGTGCAACTATTATAATTCATTAGCTATATAGAGCAATGTTTTCTTTTTTCTTTTTTCTTTTTTCTTTTTTTTATTAAGATCAAGTTATGACTTTTACATAGATATACCTTGTACAATTATAATCTACATGAATGAGAATATGGTAACATTATGATATACAATATTGCTAATAAATTAAAAATCCAATTTATAAAACCATTAGTGACTTTCAGTGTAGCAGTGCCTATTTCTAGAAAAATAAAAATAATGTTTGCTCACAATAAAAAATAACATTCTGAGATTAAACTTGAATGAAAAATAATCCAATCAAATAGTTTTAATGGAACTAACATTAAAATTCGGTAAAAATCTGATAAACTCGAAAATTTGATAAGAACCGGACAAGCTCGAAAACTCAATCTAAACCTAATAAACTTGAAAACTCAAAAACTTGAATATTCGGTAACTCAAAAAATTCGAAAACTCGTTAAAAAATCGATAACCTCTAAAAACTCGATAATACCTCGAACTCGACTCGTATAGTAAATGAGTCAAGTTCGAATATAAATTTTAGGTTCGATAATTTTTGGTTTTGACTCGACTCGATTCAAATTACACTCCTACACAAATATCCATATATTTACTCTATTAATGATACTTATATAATTTATTGGTTGTAATTATATTTTTTAAATTAAAATATTGTATTAATTCTACAAAAAAGTGAAATAAAATATTCTTTATGACTGGGTATAATTTTCATATAAATGAATTTTAGCACATACATAATTAATTTCTACATATTAATTGAAAACTGTTACGGTTGCAATTACTAAATACTAAGTAATTGAAACGTTTGTATATACTTTTTGTCAATAAAGGGTCGAAAAAACAACGTTGAAAACACCTGCTCACTAGAAAATAAAACAAGTATGTATTTTTTTTTACCAACACGCAATATAAAAAATTGTATTGTGAAGATTTTATTAGGGAAAAATTTGATTTTTAACAAAATTCTCGATAAAATTGAGACATCGAAGTGGCAAACAAAATTTTGAAATACACGATATATTTCACCTTAAACTTGAATAAAGAATCACCGGCCCTGAATTGATTTTAATCAAATATATTGTTGTATAATTAGAGATATAAGAAAGATGGGAATATCAAAAATTCTGAAAGTTATAGTAGATATGAGCATGATTAATACAAGCTACAAATTAAAATCTTGAATCAAAATAACTAAATTGCAAATAAGAGAAATCTTATCAAATTTCAATAAAATTGTTTGTTATATTCACATTGTCGTGAATCGAAACCCCCAAAATCAAATACTATAAAAATATTAGTTGATCTTCACACCATCGAGAACCGAAACTATAACATCTCAGTTCTGAATAAAGTGAATTTAAATTCACGGCTGAAAATATTGAATTAGATGACTATCTTAGCATATAGTATAAATCTTAGACAGATTATGTTAGAAATGAAACCCTCGAGAAAAGAGTTTGCTAAGCTAGATTTAGGCAACACTGCTACAAATTGAAAGGTGTTCACGGCCACAAAATTTAACTATTAAAAGCCAAAATATCGCAATATTTTACATTTTAATTAGTATCATTTCACATTTTTGCCTTCCAATTTCCTATGATTTTACTATAAAACCCACCTAAAGTCAAATGCTATGAAAACGTTAGTTAATCTTCACATTTTCCAGAATCAAAACTGTGACATCTTACTTCTAAATATAATGAATTTAAATTTATAACTAAAATCACTGAACTAGATCGACTAATTGATTAGAAATTAGAACTTTTTGGCCACAACCTATTAAAAATGAAAGCACTTGAAAAAAGGGTAAGCTAATCTATATTTAAACAAAATTGAAACAAATTTAAGAATATTCAAAATCATAACTATTAAAAACCAAAAATTCGTAATAAAGTTAGAATATCCCCGTGCCTTGCACGGCTAAAGAAGCTAGTTACAAATAACGCTGGAGCAGTTGAATTTAATGTTCAGTTTAGGGCTGATCATCCGACAGGCAGAATACGTTGAAAATTAGCTGCAATGTATTGTTGCTTTTTGGATCTCTGGATAAGACACGGGCATCTATGTTGATGACTGATAATCCAGCGTGCATGGAAGTTGAGCCTTCATATTTGCCAAGCATGTTTGTTAGTTGATCCTTCATGTTTGCAAGAGTAAGTTGCGAAACTAACGACTCCATTAGTTATCTGTGATAGTAGGTCGCTATATCCTTCATACGTAACTAGGTTTTAGTATTATACACTATCATTAATATTAGGATTCAAATCTTTTTGATCAATACAATGTTAGTTTATCTGCATACTTTGTAGTTTTAACCTTTCACAAGAATCCTAACATGACAGATTAGTACATAGGCTTAACCTCCCTGTAAATAACTAGTGTAATTAGCTCCAGTATTGTGCAAACAAGGCATTCATTTTCATTTTATACAAATCTAAACTAATCCTTAAATTTTGTGTAAAATGCCCCCTTGCAGTTTCATTACCATATAACATATGATTAAATCAACCAGGACCATCTCATTATCATTAATTATATGGCATATTACAGTGCCTTATATTGCATTATAAAATGTATTCACTCTGACTACAATTAATAGCTAGCTATATTCTCTACTAGTGTCTACTACTGTCTAGCATTAAGGAAAACATAAACGAACTTAACTTTGCTCAAGTTGGTTAGATTCTATTCAGAGTACAAACATATACTGAACTTCAATCCAACAGCAAAAATCTTATTTTTCATGAGAATCAGCACGAATTAAACAGCTCAGTGGCCTTGGATTGAACCTGCAGAACGATCATCCTTCTCAATATCACCACTTTTCTTATCAGAATTTCCTTTTGAACTATTTGAATACTGACCGTCCGTAGTAATAGAAGCATAAATAGCTATAATCAGGGACACTACGTAAATCACCAAAGCAATTGCAACAATTGTACAAAGAGCCCATATGGCTCTCCTTGCTTCAGCACTTGCACAAGAATACAAGCCTATTCGAATTTGGACAACATTAACAACTGAAAGTGTTAGCAAAATAATCCCGCTAACAGATGCACTTGCCGTTAAGATCAACAAAAAGTCCTTCACATCAAATCTATCATGAACAAACTTGAATCTTTCACTATCCAAGCCTAGTAGTAGCTTAATTACATTAGCAACAAGGCTTGACAAGAGGAAACAAGCAAAGGCCACAACTTCATAGAGAACGAGCATTTTAGCTACCCCAGGACCAGCGTTACACTCTTGTTTATTCTCTAGGCTGATAGCGCCTGGTGAAGCCTGAGATAAGCCCACAAACACAGCTAAAGTGAATAGTGAATTGACATTAACAAGATCATCTAGTGTTTTTGTATGAGCTTCTCTCCTATCTTTCTCTGCTTTTTTATGTTCATCATTCACTTGTGCATTATCTGGACACACTTTTACACCCATCTGCAATGAAAAACCAAGAATCTACTCGCTTTGATTTAAGAATGTGATTGCTAGTATGTCAAAAGTAATTCTGTTTTTGATAATCTTGATACTTGACGGGCCACATATATATACATGCAGGGAAATGAGAAGCATCCTAAATTGTGAGCAACTACCGCGTAATTATCCTTGTACTGATTTGAGCTCTTTCAATTGTTTTGACGGCTTGGAGGAACCGAGGACGCCTGTCAAAGACATTATTGAAAGCTCAAGATTAAAGGCTTACATGATGGTAAATTCAGCAATCCAGGCATATGCATCAAGAGAAGGCAGTGGAAACACCTTTGAAAAGATTGAGGAGGCTATAGATCATGTCAACGATCAGCTTTCAAAAGATTATCCTTATATCCTATCTGAAGGATCTTTTGTAGCAGCAGATGCTGGCAATTTGACTTCTCAGGAACTGTTCAATCCCATGTCAAGTTCTTTGCAGGATCCATCTAGTCAAAAATTGAAGAATCCACCAGTCCCTTCAGAACTTATCACAAAATGTGTAGCGACTTTGCTCATGATTCAGAATTGTACAGAACGACAGTTACCGCCAGCAGATGTAGCTCAGGTGCTGGATATGAATCATGCGACATCTATGCTTGGTACAATTATAGGACAAGTGATTCTGACAGAAACCTTAACTGCCACTGGCCGAATAAATATTTTCCATATGGTGGAGTTCATTACAACCTTCGATCCCGGAGGATGCAAAATTGAGTTTATTCTAGCGACATTTCTAAGTGGCGAAAGGGGGAAGAAGGTACCAGAATTGTCACAGTTGAATGCCAAGCCAGCACACCATGGTTTCAAGACTACTATACAAAATTTGAAAGTCTTCATATTGAGAAATATAACTGAGAATGAGCATATGTTTCTCGCTATGGTAAATAGGAGGAATGATAAGGAAGTTGAGTACAACTTGGGACTAGACTTTAAATCTTCAGGTTACAATTTAAAGGAAGATGTCAAATTTCTACCAATATATGGGCTCTATAGTTCAAATTTCCAGAAGAGTGAGGGCGAAGATGCATGTAACATCGTAAGGTGGTTGTGGTATGACTTGCCCCGGAGACAATGGAGACCTGGTGAAGAGCAGGAGGAGTTTCAAGATAAAGTGGTGGCTGATGAGGTGAAGATAGGCCTGATCTATGCTTGTGGGAGGAAGGAAATTGCTACGTGGGAAAGAAGTCGAGACCTTAACTCCGACCTTGAGGACAAGGTCGTTCTTGAGGGGCGGAGTAATGTTATGCACTGGTCCAACTTATCAACCCCACTGGACTCTTAGTTTGCAAAAGGACAGGTCCAGGCGCAACTCAAGAAAAATAGATATATAATCATGGGAAACAAGTTACAGAAGGCATCGAAGAATAATCCTGTTTTCATTTTACTTGTTTTACCTGGGAGAGCATGAACCTCTCGAAAGTTCATCTATCTTTTGTGTAGTTTCTTAATTTCAGGGAGAGTATTGGCCTCTCGAAAGCCAAATATCTGTTTGAACCCTAAATACATCTTATTATTGCAATTAATCTGTCATTCCCTGGTTATTCGACTGTGTTCATTTGAATTATACAAGTCAGTTCATTACAATTGGTATCAAAGCAATAGATCCGAGGGAAGCAAAGATGCGTTTGAAGTTCGACGAAGAGGAGTGGAAAGACAGGTTCAATAAGGCTTTTGATAAGGCTTTAGCAAAGTGGCGCCTCTCTGTGACAGATTGTTCGATGGAGCACCAAACCACATCTGCCAAGAAAGAAGTGCACGAGGTTGATATTGTGCGTGAAAAGGGGTATGCAACGAAGGTGCTTGATGGAAGTCTTGAGAGGAATTTGGAGGAGTATGAAATGGAGTATGCAGAGAAGGTGTTTGATGGAAGTCCTGAGACAGAGTTTACAAGTACAGGTACACACCTAGATTCTTCCGCTCTTATACACTCTCATTTTAATGATTATGCTAAATTTGAGAAGGGGACTGATGTGGGTGGTTATGAAAGGGTGGGTAATGAAAATTGGGGCTGTTATAAGGATGGTGGGTCGGGTGGAGGTCCGGGGCAAGGGCGTATCCGAACAATCGATTTACCAAGGTTTGATTGTACTGATTCGGAGGGGTGGATTATGAGAGTTGAGAAATTGTTATACGTATATAGTGTGTCCGAAAGCGGGTTATTAGAGGCAGTAGAAAGGGCTTTCGTAGGGGATGTGTTACGATGGTATCAATAGGAGAATCAACGACGTCCTTTTCGTTGTTGGAGCGATTTGAAGATGGTGATACGGAGGCAGTACAGCTCATCCACGTACCAAAACTTCAATGATAGTTATGGGGGTTATGGAGGGTATGTCGGAAGAAGTGATTTGGCTAGAGTTGCTGATTGGAGATATGGGGATAGTTAGGAAGTGCAGAGTATCCGAACACTCGCTTTACCGAGGTTTGATCTTACTGATTGGGAGGGGTGGAAGTATGACCCGAATACAGGGCAGTGGTATCAAGTTGATGGTTGGGATGCAACTACAAGTGTAGCAGGGAACTTTGACACTGCGGTGTATAATGAAGCAACGGAAGTTTCTTACTGGCAATAAACTTCTCAGTCTTCTTTAGGGACAGTACTGCAAAATGGTAGCATTCAGAGTGTTACTAATTGGAATCAGACTTCTCATGTAGCTGCGGAATTTAGTCATCAAAGTCAAGATTATAACTGGCCTGGGTCATATGCTAATTACAGCCAGCAGGATTCAAACACGGGGCAACCTACTTCTGTAGTTTCAGGTATTGAGGGAAATCATACATTAGATAATCAGTATGACCAAACACATTCATTAAGCAATCAGGCTAGTCAGCAAAATTCTTTTAATTACGAAGGATCAGTGCCAAGCAGTGAGAAAGCAAGTCAGAGTCTTAATGAGTTTTCAACTATATCTGGGCACCAAAGCTTCGTTTATGGTGGAAACTTCACTCGACAATATTATCAGCCACAACAGTATCAGAGTAAAAATCTGTTCTCTTATGCTTCAGCTGCAGGGAGATCATCAGATGGACATCCCCTGCATGCTTTAGTTTCTTTTGGTTTCGGAGGGAAACTTATTATTATGAAAGATAGCGACAGTCCACTTGGAACTTCAACTTATGGAGGACAGGTGCTTGTAGGAGGAGAATCGATATCTGTTCTCAACTTGATGGAAGTTGTGGCTTCCAGTATTGTCAATGCACAAGCTCAAATGTTACCTAAAGAAAGTCCCACTAATCATCAGACGGCATATTCGATGGCATATTCTCTGCCCCCCCGTTCGTGCACAGATTGAGACTAAAGAAGCTGATGTTCAAGCTAATTCTAAGCGGACCCATGCCCTGGAGAAAAAGATTGCGTTAGTTTTGGAATGGGGGAAATTGAACAATGATGTGTCAGAAAATGAAAAATACGGTGAAAGTGATCTGAAAAAGTCAGACGTACTCAAAAAGCAAGATGCTGTTGTTCTTAAACAATTAAAAGAAGCTAACGACCAGGTTTCGAGCGCTTTATGTCAGTTGAGGCAACGCCACTCGTATAATGGAAATCTCTCACTTCCATGGACTAGACACACAACCAATGTTGGTGACTCTGGTACTGATTTGAGCTCTTTCAATTGTTTTGACGGCTTGGAGGAACCGAGGACGCCTGTCAAAGACATTATTGAAAGCTCAAGATTAAAGGCTTACATGATGGTAAATTCAGCAATCCAGGCATATGCATCAAGAGAAGGCAGTGGAAACACCTTTGAAAAGATTGAGGAGGCTATAGATCATGTCAACGATCAGCTTTCAAAAGATTATCCTTATATCCTATCTGAAGGATCTTTTGTAGCAGCAGATGCTGGCAATTTGACTTCTCAGGAACTGTTCAATCCCATGTCAAGTTCTTTGCAGGATCCATCTAGTCAAAAATTGAAGAATCCACCAGTCCCTTCTGAACTTATCACAAAATGTGTAGCGACTTTGCTCATGATTCAGAATTGTACAGAACGACAGTTACCGCCAGCAGATGTAGCTCAGGTGCTGGATATGAATCATGCGACATCTATGCTTGGTACAATTATAGGACAAGTGATTCTGACAGAAACCTTAACTGCCACTGGTCGAATAAATATTTTCCATATGGTGGAGTTCATTACAACCTTCGATCCCGGAGGATGCGAAATTGAGTTTATTCTATCGACATTTCTAAGTGGCGAAAGGGGGAAGAAGGTACCAGAATTGTCACAGTTGAATGCCAAGCCAGCACACCATGGTTTCAAGACTACTATACAAAATTTGAAAGTCTTCATATTGAGAAATATAACTGAGAATGAGCATATGTTTCTCGCTATGGTAAATAGGAGGAATGATAAGGAAGTTGAGTACAACTTGGGACTAGACTTTAAATCTTCAGGTTACAATTTAAAGGAAGATGTCAAATTTCTACCAATATATGGGCTCTATAGTTCAAATTTCCAGAAGAGTGAGGGCGAAGATGCATGTAACATCGTAAGGTGGTTGTGGTATGACTTGCCCCGGAGACAATGGAGACCTGGTGAAGAGCAGGAGGAGTTTCAAGATAAAGTGGTGGCTGATGAGGTGAAGATAGGCCTGATCTATGCTTGTGGGAGGAAGGAAATTGCTACGTGGGAAAGAAGTCGAGACCTTAACTCCGACCTTGAGGACAAGGTCGTTCTTGAGGGGCGGAGTAATGTTATGCACTGGCCCAACTTATCAACCCCACTGGACTCTTAGTTTGCAAAAGGACAGGTTCAGGCCCAACTCAAGAAAAATAGATATATAATCATGGGAAACAAGTTACAGAAGGCATCGAAGAATAATCCTGTTTTCATTTTACTTGTTTTACCTGGGAGAGCATGAACCTCTCGAAAGTTCATCTATCTTTTGTGTAGTTTCTTAATTTCAGGGAGAGTATTGGCCTCTCGAAAGCCAAATATCTGTTTGAACCCTAAATACATCTTATTATTGCAATTAATCTGTCATTCCCTGGTTATTCGATTGTGTTCATTTGAATTATACAAGTCAGTTCATTACACCTTGTTACTTGAATCAATTAACTTTCGTTTTCATCGAGTTGATTAAACAAATGCGTCTGTAAAGCCACACAAGGAAATCGTTTTAACTCGTTCTGCTTTTTATAATGAATTATATATCTGGGTGTTCAACAGCGTGTAGGAGGCACTGACTGGACGATCCAGGCCACTGTTCCCCCTACACGCTGACACGGGAGGGTCCAGCCAACTGGGTTCAAAGACTAATATTATATTTCACTTATTTTATAATGAAATCAATAGAAAGAATGCGCAAAATTTCTACCAATGTGTTGTGTTCAGTAAATTGATTTTGAGTTTTCGGAAGTTGAAATTGTTAAATGTTACTACAATCTCAGTGGTTAAGTGTCCTCAACCAAATGTCATCAATTTAGACAGTTCTACACTTCTACTAGTGGCAGCAGCAGTGGTACATCAACGTGCCACCACCTTCACGGACACAAATGCCAGTGCCTCCCACATTTTGCCTTATCTACTTGAAAAGGCCTGTCTCACGAGATTTGTTGACTGTTGTTTCAATCGGACAATGTGGAGGGAGTAAAAAACCAAGAATGTGCTCTGCTTTGATTTAAATTGTTAAATCATTTTAATGTAGTATGCGTGGAGGAGTTAAGACGATAAATGTGAGTGGAAGCCGTGATATTCGTGATCAAGGCTCTCAGAATGTAGTATTTTTATTAGGTGTTATATATGCACACACGTACATCTTATTCATCACATCTTTGCAGGATTCTTTGCTAAAGTTTACTTAGTTGGAACCATGCGGGTTTACCCTGATGATATCTCCCTGCCACACTCACGACCCTCCACAGCAAAAAGAGAATTTTTAAATTGTTGTCTTTCCTGCACCTTAATTCTAGTTTGCCTCTGCCTTCCGTTCCTTATTGCTACTTTTATGACTAGGGCATTTTTAAAGACCTTATACGCTGAGGTTCCAACTATTGAAATCGAGTCGATTACTGTTTCCATCTTCAACCTCTCAAATCCTATTTATGCCAGTAGAACATCAACATGAGTATGAATATATATGAGGCCAGAAAACACTACCATTCACTTTGCACTAGATTTTGGAGGATTAGTAGATGTAAACGACAGGACTGTAAGAGCCATTTGAGACAAAATTACAAATAACGCTGGAGCAGTTGAATTTAATGTTCAGTTTAGGGCTGATCATCCGACAGGCAGAATACGTTGAAAATTAGCTGCAATGTATTGTTGCTTTTCGGATCTCCGGATAAGACACACGTTGAAAATTAGCTGCAATGTATTGTTGCTTTTCGGATCTCCGGATAAGACACGGGCATCTATGTTGATGACTGATAATCCAGCGTGCATGGAAGTTGAGCCTTCATATTTGCCAAGCATGTATGTTAGTAGATCCTTCATGTTTGCAAGAGTAAGTTGCGAAACTAACGACTCCATTAGTTATCTGTGATAGTAGGTCGCTATATCCTTCATATGTAACTACGTGTTAGCATTATACACTATCATTAATATTAGGATTCAAATCTTTTTGATCAATACAATGTTAGTTTATCTGCATACTTTGTAGTTTATACCTTTCACAAGAATCCTAACAGGACAGATTAGTACATAGGCTTTACATCCCTGTAAATAACTAGTGTAATTAGCTCAACAAGGCATTCATTTTCATTTTATACGTACAATTGTGAGCAACTACCGCGTAATTTTTTAACTACCAAAATAAACTTGTTGTCATCTCCTTGGACTTGCATGTCTACTGACAACCGCTCTGCCTCCAATAATAATAGTTGAATATGTTATTAAGTTGAATATGTTATTATATGCATCATTCATAGTCTACTACACAAAGAACAGTCAAAGTCAAATGAATCGAATCAAATTTATGTTTGGTTGTGTTGATTTAACAATAATAATGTCACTTGGGTGTTAATCAAGTTCCCATTAGACAATGTACTAATACGTAGGCGTCAGATAAGTTGCTTAGGTAGCTTTCAATAAGCTCCAAATGAAGAGTTGTTACCTTGTTACTCAAATCAATTTACTTTCGTTTTCATCGAGTTGATTAAACAAATGTGTCTGTAAAGCCGCACAAGGAAATCGTTTTAACTCGTTCTGCTTTTTATAATGAATCATCTGGTTGTTCAACAGCGTGTAGGCGGCACTGACTGGACGATCATCGATGACTAGGCTCAAAGGGTTTGATATGAGGCCAGAAAACACTACCGTTCACTTTGCACTAGATTTTGGAGGATTAGTAGATGTAAACGATACGACTGTAAGAGCCATTGGAGACAAAATTACAAATAACCATGGAGCTGTTGAATTTATTGTTCAGTTTAGGGCTGATCATCCGAGAGGCAGGAGTATAAGTCAGCTAAAACAGAATTTTCATGGTTCTGCATACAAGGTCAATACATTGAAAATTAACTGCGATGTATTGTTGATTTTCGGATCTCCGGATAAGACACGGGCATCTATGTTGATGACTGATAATCCAGCGTGCATAGTAGTTGATCCTTCATGCTATGCAGAGCGCACATGCATAGATAACTGATAATCCAGCGTGCATGGTAGTTGATCCTTCAGCCTATGCAGAGGGTACATGTTAGTTGATTTTCCTTCATGTTGGCAAGAATAAGTTGCGAAACTAACGACTCCGTTAGATATATCTGTGATAGCTAGTAGGTCGTTATATCCGTCATATGTATGTGTCTACGTTTTACTATATATTATGCTATCATAAATATTAGGATTCTAATCATTTTGATCAATATAATATTAGTTTACCTTCATACTTTGAGTTTATACCTTTCACAAGAATCCGAACATGACCAGACTACATAGAGTCATAGACTAACATCCCTGAAATAACTAGTCTATTTAGCTCCAGTATTGTGCAAACAAGGCATTCATTTTGATTTTATACAAATCTAAACTAATCCTTAAATTTTGTGTAAAATGCCCCCTTGCAGTTTCATTACCATGTAACATATTATTAAATCAACCAGGACCATCTCATTATCATTAATTATATGGCATATTACAGTGCCTTATATTGCATTATAAAATGTATTCACCCTGACTACAATTAATAGCTTGATGACAAATAATATATTCTCTACAAGTGTCTAGTATTAAGGAAAACATAAACGAACTTAACTTTACTCAAGTTGGTTAGATTCTATTCAGAGTACAAACATATACTGAACTTCAATCCAGCAGCAAAAATCTTATTTTTCATGAGAATCAGCACGAATCAAGCGGCTCAGTGGCCATCGATTGAACCTGCAGAACGATCATCATTCTCAATATCACCACTTTTCTTATCAGAATTTCCTTTTGAACTACTTGAATACTGACCGTCCGTAGTAATAGAAGCATAAATAGCTATAATCAGGGACACTACGTAAATCACCAAAGCAATTGCAACAATTGTACAAAGAGCCCATATGGCTCTCCTTGCTTCAGCACTTGCACAAGAATACAAGCCTATTCGAATTTGGATAACATTAACAACCGAAAGTGTTAGCAAAATAATCCCGCTAACGGATGCACTTGCCGTTAAAATCAACAAAAAGTCCTTCACGTCGAATCTATCGTGAACAAACTTGAATCTTTCACTATCCAAACCTAGTAGTAGCTTAATTACTTAGCAACAAGGCTTGACAAGAGGAAACAAGCAAAGGCCACAACTTCGTACAAAACGAGCATTTTAGCCACCCCAGGACTAGCGTTACACTTTTGTTTATTCTCTAGGCTGATAGCGCCTGGTGAAGCCTGAGATAAGCCCACAAAGACAGCTAAAGTGAACAGTGAATTGACATTAACAAGATCATCTAGTGTTTTTGTATGAGCTTCTCTCCTATCTTTCTCTGCTTTTTTATGTTCATCATTCACTTGTGCATTATCTGGACACACCTTTACACCCATCTACAATGAAAAAACCAGGAATCTACTCGCTTTGATTTAAGAATGTTATCGCTACACTACAAGAAAATCGCAATCAGACAACACTCATCAGACAACGCTCAGACGAAAAAGCATTGTTTGGAATTAAGAGACAACGGTTTTTTTGTAACTTCAGAAAAGTATTGTGTCATCCAGGTACCCTACAACGGGTTAAAAACGTTGTCTAGTAAATTGATTCAGACAATGGCTTTTGCAATGTGGTGTTGTACGTAAAGACGAGTAAGGTTGCACAACTTTTTTTACGAACATTGTCTGATCTGTTTTGAGACAACGTTTATAAACCGTTGTATAATTCACACAACTGTTTTCATATACCATTGTGTTATTACGATTCACACAACGGAATAATTAACCGTTGTTAAATCGTGTTTTGATGAGACAACAGTTTTTATGAAACCGTTGTCTGAACTACAAAAATTTTGAATAGAATTTGGTGGGAAATAATGAAATATTTGGTGGGAATAATGAAATAATTTGAATTGAATTTGGTGGAAAATAATGAAAATAATCAGACAACGGTTTTCATATAAAAAATTTTGTGTTATATTAAGCACAACAACAGTTTTTAATAAAAAAAACCGTTGTTTAATGTTCTTGTATGATATTTAATGGTCAACTATCAAAGTACTCCTTGGTCAAACTAGTATAATTTTCGAATAATAATTTTTTTAAAAAAAATTTTGGACGATCCAACAGTGCGGATGAAGTTATATACAAATTTTAGTGATGATTTTTATTAACTTTCGTACAGTTCGATCCTCGAATAAATTATTCAAAAAATTATTCAGTGAATCTCAATCTTGCCTCGTTATAGGAAGTAGCACTTTTGCTACGTTTTTGTTAAAATCTCGTACAACCAGACCTTTTTATTTTTTGATTATTTTTTTCCAACGCTAGAATGAGTGTTTATTAACTTTCGTACGGTTCGATCGTCGAAGAAATCATTCAAAAATATTATTCAGTGAATCTGGATCGTGCCTCGTTATAGGAAGTAGCACTTTTGCTACGTTTTTGTTAAAATCTCGTACAACCCGACCTTTTTTATTTTTTGAATATTATTTCCCAACACTAGAATGAGTGTTTATTAACTTTCGTACGGTTCGATCTTCGAAGAAATCAATCAAAAAAAATTATTCAGTGAATCTGGATCGTGCCTCGTTTTAGGAAGTAGCACTTTTGCTACGTTTTTGTTAAAATCTTGTACAACCCGACCTTTAAATTTTTTGATTATTTTTTCCCAAAACTAGAATGAATGTTTATTAACTTTCGTACGGTTCGATCGTCGAAGAAATCGTTCAAAAAAATTATTCAGTGAATCTGGATCGTGTCTCGTTATAGGAAGTAGCACTTTTGCTACGTTTTTGTTAAAATCTCGTACAACCCGACCTTTTTATTTTTGATTATTTTTTTCCAACACTAGAATGAGTGTTTATTAACTTTCGTACGGTTCGATCGTCGAAGAAATCAATCAAAAAAATTATTCAGTGAATCTGGATCGTGCCTCGTTATAGGAAGTAGCACTTTTGCTACGTTTTTGTTAAAATCTCGTACAACCCGGCCTTTTTATTTTTTGAATATTTTTTCCCAACACTAGAATGAGTGTTTATTAACTTTCCTACGGTTCTATCGTCGAAGGAATCGTTCAAAAAAATTATTCAGTGAATCTGGATCGTGCATCGTTATAGGAATTAGCACTTTTGCTACGTTTTTGTTAAAATCTTGTACAACCCGGCCTTTTTATTTTTTGAATATTTTTTCTCAACACTAGAATGAGTGTTTATTAACTTTCATACGGTTCTATCATCGAAGAAATCGTACAAAAAAATTATTCAGTGAATCTGGATCGTGCCTCGTTATAGGAATTAGCACTTTTGCTACGTTTTTGTTAAAATCTCGTACAACCCGACCTTTTTATTTTTTTAATATTTTTTCCCAACACTAGAATGAGTGTTTATTAACTTTCGTACGGTTCGATCATCGAAGAAATCGTTCAAAAAAATTATTCAGTGAATCTGGATCGTGACTCGTTATAGGAAGTAGCACTTTTGCTACGTTTTTAGTAAACTCTCGTACAACCCGAACTTTTTATTTTTTGATTATTTTTTCCCAACACTAGAATGAGTGTTTATTAACTTTCGTACGGTTGGATCGTCGAAGAAATCAATCAAAAAAATTATTCAGTGAATCTGGATCGTGCCTCGTTATAGGAAGTAGCACTTTTGCTACGTTTTTGTTAAAATCTCGTACAACCCGACCTTTTTATTTTTTGATTATTTTTTCCCAACACTAGAATGAATGTTTATTAAGTTTCGTACGGTTCGATCGTCGAAGAAATCGTTCAAAAAAATTATTCAGTGAATCTGGATCGTGCCTCGTTATAGGAAGTAGCACTTTTGCCACGTTTTTGTTAAAATCTCGTACAACCCGACCTTTTTATTTTTTGAATATTTTTTCCCAACACTAGAATGAGTGTTTATTAACTTTCGTACGGTTCGATCATCGAAGAAATCGTTCAAAAAAATTATTCAGTGAATCTGGATCGTGACTCGTTATAGGAAGTAGCACTTTTGCTACGTTTTTAGTAAACTCTCGTACAACCCGAACTTTTTATTTTTTGATTATTTTTTCCCAACACTAGAATGAGTGTTTATTAACTTTCGTACGGTTGGATCGTCGAAGAAATCAATCAAAAAAATTATTCAGTGAATCTGGATCGTGCCTCGTTATAGGAAGTAGCACTTTTGCTACGTTTTTGTTAAAATCTCGTACAACCCGACCTTTTTATTTTTTGATTATTTTTTCCCAACACTAGAATGAATGTTTATTAAGTTTCGTACGGTTCGATCGTCGAAGAAATCGTTCAAAAAAATTATTCAGTGAATCTGGATCGTGCCTCGTTATAGGAAGTAGCACTTTTGCCACGTTTTTGTTAAAATCTCGTACAACCCGACCTTTTTATTTTTTGATTATTTTTTCCCAACACTAGAATGAGTGTTTATTAACTTTCGTACGGTTCGATCGTCGAAGAAATCATTCTTGTATGCGTTTATAATATAAATCCGCCAAAAGTACTGCTCACTCTAACTAGTTTCGTACCCATTGAGCATGATCTATTTTTTTTAATTTTTTTTTCGACGATCCATCCGTACGAATGATGTTATATACTTATTTTAGTGATGTGTACAAAAAATTAGAAAAAAAACAAATCATTCTTGTATGATTTTTTAATGGTCAACTATCAAAGTACTCCTTGGTCAAACTAGTATAATTTTTTTTAATTTTTTTGGACGAGCCAAATGTACGGATGATGTTATATACTAATTTTAGTGATGTGTACAAAAAGGTAGAAAAAACAAATCATTCTTGTATGTGTTTATAATATAAATCCGCCAAAAGTACTACTCCATCTAACTAGTGTCGTACCGATTGAACATGATCTATTTTTAAATTTATTTTTTTTGACGATCCAACCGTACGAATGATGCTGTATACTGATTTTAGTGTTGTGTACAAAAAATTAGAAAAAAAATGAATCATTCTTGTATGACATTTTAATGGTCAACTATCAAAGTACTCCTTGGTCAAACTAGTATAATTTATTTTTTTAAATTGTTTTTTGGACGATCCAACCGTACGGATGATGTTACATACTAATTTTAGCGATGTGTACAAAAATTTATATAAAAAAAAAAAATCATTCTTGTATGTGTTCGATCGTCGAATCTGGCACACGTCCCGTTACTGGAATCTGTACTTTTTTCCGTTAAGATGCGGCATGATCGAGCCTTTTTATTTTTTGTTTATTTTTTCCCAACACTGGAATGAATATCTATTAACATCTATACGGTTCCGAAGTTGAACAAACATTATATAATAAATATAATAAAATAATATATATTTTACAAGTCAATAAAAATATTTCTAAAATTTGTTAAATTTCCATTAAATTCATTCTCGCCCCCTATTTTCAGCCTCACAAATATTACAATATATTCCCCCCCCCTCATTCTCCTGCTTATCCAAATTTTCATTTCCCCCTTCACCAAAATTTTCATTTCCCCCCTTTGCTCTCAGTGTCCAAACATATACTACATAAAACCCAGATCCACAATCAATCCCCTAAAATCAAATCTCTCTCTCTCTCTCTCTCACTCTCTCTCTCTCATCTCTCTTTACAAATTAAAATGCATGATTACTGGGGTTCATCTTTTTGCTCTGACTTTCACTTTCACTCTCTCACAAGATTCAATTAGAGCTCGTTAATGAAAACTTTGGTCTTCGGTGGATGTTTTGGTTCTTCAAATTAGGGTTTTGGTTTCTCATTTTGAGTTCAATTACTTACATATCTACACATGAATTTCATCTAATCAAACTCTATTGTTGATTTCAGGCCTTCTTCGGTTGGACTTTGCATTTGAAGGCTTTTATTTAAGGTCTCTCTCTCCTCATTCCCTTTTATTTAAGGTTGATCTAAGTGTTGTGCAAGAAAGTTATGTGCTCCTATAAGTACTTGACTGTTCTATTGAACAAATTCAGCCTTTTTTATTTTAATTGCTGAATTTACCATCTATTTTGTAGATTTATGAAAAGGTTGCAGCTGCCTTTCACATGGAGGAAGATGTAGTTATTGTTAATCTTGATGCTGACAAGTATAAGAATATTGGGGAGAAGTGAGTTCCATTTTCCCTTGTTTCCTAAATTTCCAGGTACTATATACCAGGTACTATATACATTATAAAATGTTGACATTCAAGACTTTAGAAGCTGTAGTCTTAGCAGGAAACCTTATATCCAAAAATATTTTTATCTGTAATGTTGATTTTGTTCAGCTTATATGTTGTTGGTCGAGTATGATATGGGTTTATAAAGTGCAGAAACCCAGTTGTGAAGCTTAGCAAACCAAAGACAATTGTTGGGCAACAGATATCCCCAGAAGTAGCATTTTTTTTCATCTCGAGGGCAAAGATGAGGCAGAAAATTGACATTCTAAAATTGACATTACTTTGTGATACTTATTCAAGTATAAAAAAAAAATTGCGTACCCTAGCAGCAACCTAAAAAGTTTTTATCTCTAGTTAGCACATCCAGTTTTTTTGGCTAGTTTCTTTTTCGTAAGTTTTGCAACACATGTCAGGCTTATATAAAAGGTTTAACTGGACTATTGTTACAATGTTGACTGATCTCTAACTTTTAAGTTCAGATGAAACATTATCCTAGTGGATTCGATTTACCCTGAATGCAGTTGGGACTCTTTTTTAATACTACACTTTTAGTTGCTGGAAAAAGCTGGACTTGTGTGTAAATTATTATATTAATCTTGCTGTTTTGGTTTTCTTTCTGTGTCTGAAATATGATATGTAAGTTATGGTAAGCTTATTAATGTGAATTTTCTGCCTTCTCAGAAATCAGGAGGATGCAAGGGATGTCCCGAGATCACATTCGGAGAGTTTTGGTTGAACAAGAGTTGCTTAGCTCAGATTTGGAAAGGAAGAAAAAGCAACTTGATTTGTGTTATGGTTGTGTTTTCTCAAAACATTTACAGCCTACCTGATTGCATACTTTCTTTGACTTTAACATGTACACTTACTCAGAGAGTAAGGCTGATGATGTTCTCAGATGAGACCTTCCTATCTTATGTAGCTGCTTATTAATATTTTAATTTTCCCCTCTGAACATGGGTCTACCAATTGGAGCTGATATCAATTCATTTTTGTTCAGGCATGCTATCGACGAAGTCGGATGCTTTAATAAAGAAGAGAAAAGTGTTAACATCTTATCCATGTGCTTGGAAAATGACTTCTATATTACTGGAGAATCATATGCCGGCCACTACATTTCTGCATTTGCTGCTTGAGTACACCATGAAAACAACAAGGCTAAACAAGGAGCTCACATAAATCTCAAGGTATATCCTTACAGTAATTGTTGTCTTGTCGATAAAATTTCTGCATTCCATTTTGATGATCAGTTCACACATGAACTTTGTGGAGTCTCTTCGTGTTAAGATACCAAAGCATGTGTCAGAGAACAAGAAAAAGAGAAGCATAAACCATCATTTGAATCAGGTTCTGCAGTGATGGACATAAGTTTACCACAACCAGTGAGGAAATGCTTGCATTGCGAGATAATAGAAACACCTAAATGGAGGGATGGCCCATTAGATCCTAATACTCTTTGATGGAGATGTTCATCTCAAAATACATTGTTGTTGGTCTAATTTTTGGATGTAATTATTTTGGTTAGTTAGATGGCTTGGTGAATGGTTGTAATGATGAATATTTAGTTGGTATGGATTAGTTTGGGTTCATGGTTGTGGATATTTTATGTAATGGTGAATTTATTTGCATAGATAAAACCATTTTCTAATAGATTCTAAGCCAAACAGTTCAGCTACATAGACAACAGTTGTTAACATAGAAACTATTGTCTAACGAGGGACACAAAAAAAGACAACACTTTTGAAGCTACAAAACATTGTACAAAAACTATTCAGACAACGATTGTATCACATGTAAATGTTGTGTGATTGTTGGCTTCGCGTGCCTCTGATTCAGAAAAACAGTTGTGCACATTACAATCTAACAACACTTTTGAAACTACAAAACATTGTACAAAAAGCATGAAGACAACGAATTCTATCACATGTGAATGTTGTGTGAATGTTGGCTTTGTGTGCCTCTGATTCACCAAAACAGTTGTGCACATTAAAATCTAACAACATTCATAATAAACAAAAATGTTGTAATATCACCATTTCTACAACGCTTTATACCATAACCATTGTGGTTTCTGGGTGTGCTACAACGCTTTTGGAGCCTGGTGTGTTGTTGTTCTGGATATCAGACAACGATTTGTGTACCGTTGTGTGATGTTGGTAAGAGACACCTGCTCGATAGACAACGCTATTCCAGGGCATCAGACAACGGGCAATAACCATTGTATATTTCAGTTTTCCTTGTAGTGCTAGTATGTTAAAAGTACTTCTCTTTTAGATAATCTTGATACTTGACGGGCCTCATATATATACATGCAGGGAAAAGAGAAGCATCCTAAATTGTGAGCAACTACCGCGTAATTTTGAACTACCAAAATAAACTTGTTGTCTTCTCCTTGGACTTGCATGTCTACTGACCACTGCTCTGCCTCCAATAATAATAGTTGAATATGTTATATGCATCATTCATAGTCTTCTACACAAAAGAACAGTCAAATGAATCGAATCTAATTTATGTTTGGTTGTGTTGATTTAACAATAATAATGTCACTTGGATGTTGATCAAGTTCCCATTAGACAATTGATGTCTTATGAAACATCCCCGAGCTATTAAGCTAATGACCAGCCATAATATCAATGAGGAATAATATACTTTTTAATATTTCATAATCCTTTAGAGGTTCTCCTCTTTACATCAAGTTGCATCCCCTTTTCAAGTAAGGTGGTACAAGGTTATTTATAGGGGATCCCTTGTGGGTCCCTCCCTAACCACCTTTACTTGGAGGGTAAGCTATAATAATTTATTTACAAGTTTGGACTTCAGGGCCCGTTAAGGGTTTGACTACATTTGGGCCCATCTACAATCTAAGCATAATTGGGCCTAACTACTAACTACAATTATACACAATATTTTGCCTAATATTCATGGCCCAACATTTGTCCCCCCCCCCTTTATTTCGAGCAATATCTTTAGATTTGTCTTTTGTTGTTATTATTGTTAGTCTTATTTATGATGTACTTATTAAATTTTTTTTTTTTGAAGAATCTGTCTTTCTGGCTCCTTTGAGGGTGCACGTGTGGAGCCTTATTTATAAATATCTTATGTTTTTAGTCCGTGTGTTGTAATTGGGAGCGACTGTTCGAATTTCAAGATCTCCTAATCAAAGGTTCATAAGTTTCTCTCCCGTTTCAAGAGGTAAGTCATTTTAAAGACTCTTTCTTTTTATAATCCTTGTCCCCCTTGTTTTTTCTGTCCATTGTCGTAATCTTTGATCATATTTCTTTTGTTGTGTGAGTTCTTCATGTTATTGTAATTATGTCTGGTACTTGTTCTTCCTCATCTTCTCATACGGTTTATTCCAAGAACCCTGGTAAGCGAGTTTTAAAAGAGGAGTCTTTGGAGTCGGTTATAAATCTCGATCCATTAGAACTCCCTGATTCTATGTCTATCCAGTCTCTAGGATTTTTAGAAGATATCGATGTTGGGATTTTACCGGAGCCTGAACCCGAACCCTTGAGTCCTAACACGATTGCTTTGCGCGATGAAGTTGTCAGATCTGCAAAAGAGGTAGGTAGTAAGGAGTTTGCGGATAAACCTAGTTTGAGTTATACCAGTGTCTTTCCGAAGCGCGAAGATCCGGTTTGGTTCATGCCGGAGTTTGGGATGCATGAAATTCCTCTTATTTACTTTGAGTATGGATTACGGCTGCCTATGCATCCTTTTCATTTAGCTGTGTATGAGGCATTAGGCTGTGGAATTGCGTAATTGTCCCCCAATTATGTGGCTCAAATGAGTGGTTTCATAGCTCGGTGTGCCGAGTTGAGGCGTATCCCGACTTTGCGGCTGTTTTTCTCTATTTACAACATTAAGAATTCTCAAGGGCAAGTGTATTTTGATAAAAGAGTGGGGCGGTCTAAGCTTGTTAACGCGAAGTCATCAAACTCGGGTTATCATGGTAGGTGGTTATATTTCTACGGACCTGACTTGGAGTTTGTCAGTCCGTGTGGGAAGATATCTCAGGAGGCCGTGGATAGATTACTTAATATGGAAAGATCGATATAACTTGCTTCATCCTCATATCCTGCGCTATAGTTCCCAGGAGATCGATATTCCATAGAGCGAGCTGGAAGGGATGTTTGTTGTAACTCATGCTGAAGACGTCGTATTTCCCTTTGTTTTTCCAGCTTCAGCTGCAACCGTCTCCTCTGGGCCTCGAGAGCCTCCAGTTCTTCGTCAGACTCATTATAATCCTCGGCATTTTCTTGAGCTTCCTCGCGAGGGTTTTGTCTCCTCATTTTCTCGAGGTGAAGACGGGCATCGCTCGTCAACACCTGTTTACCCGAAGCTGTTGGTACCCTTGCACGGGTATCAACTCGAGCTCTCTTTCTACCTTGCTCTGCAACAGGGGATTCCTGAAAATCCTCTACTTCTTCTTCATTCTCGTAATCAGAAAATAACCGTCTCGGTTGCAAAGGTTGTCTTAAGTGATCATCGTCTTCACGGGGGATTGTTCGTATTTCTTCCTCCCTGAGACGTTGGACGGCTGGTTCACCCTCACAACCCTCCATTTATCGATGCAGACGTTGATGAAAGAGCTACTTCTAGCGCCAAATGATGTCTTATGAAATATCCCCGAGCTATTAAGCTAATGACCAGCAATAATATCAATGAGGAATAATATACTTTTTAATATTTCATAATCCTTTAGAGGTTCTCCTCTTTACATCAAGTTGCATCCCCTTTTCAAGTAAGGTGGTACAAGGTTATTTATAGGGGATCCCTTGTGGGTCCCTCCCTAACCACCTTTACTTGGAGGGTAAGCTATAATAATTTATTTACAAGTTTGGGCTTCAGGGCCCGTTAAGGATTTGACTACATTTGGGCCCATCTACAATCTAAGCCTAATTGGGCCTAACTACTAACTACAATTATACACAATATTTTACCTAATATTCATGGCCAACAACAATGTACTAATACGTAGGCGTCAGATAAGTTGCTTAGGTAGCTTTCGATACACTCCAAATCAAGAATTGTTACTTAAATCAATTAACTTTCGTTTTCATCGACTTGATTGAACAAATGTGTCTACAAGGCCGCACAAGGAAATCGTTTTAACTCGTTCTGCTTTTTATAATGAATTATCTGGTTGTTCAACAGCGTGTAGGCGGCACTGACCGGATGATCAATGCCACTGTTCCCTACACGCTGACACGGGAGGATCCAGGCAACCGTCATGGGTTCAAAGACTATTATTATATTTCACTCGTTTCGTAAAAAGAATAAATTTAATACTAAAATGTTGTGTTGTGTTTAGTTGAAATGAATAAATTTGAAACGTTTAGATTAATTCCATATTAAGTTTTCGGAAGTTGAAATTGTTACTGCAACATCTGCAGCTCTCGCTTCAATCTCGGCAGTAAAATGTCCTCAACCAACTGTCGTCAATTTAGATAGTTCTACTAGTGGCAGCAGCAATGGTACCACCACCGTCATCATGGACACAAATTGAAATGGCAGTGCCTCACTTGAAAAGGCCTGTCTCACTCACGTACGTGTTGTTTCAATCGGACAATGTGGAGGACAATGTTGACTGCTTTTTAGTGCCATCTTTTTACTAACATGCAAAATTCAAGATATTAACGATCAAAAGTGTGTGTTGGTATTCATATTCGGTCTAAACAGAAAAAGTAATACGAGACGGAGGGAGTACCATCTTTTTTTTTTTTGACGAAATGCATGAGGATATATTCATAAATCAAACCAATACAACATAAAACAGTGGGACAAACCCCCGACTGTCGATACGACGAGGTTGAAAAACAAATAAATTGTTTTCTCATCGTTTAACAAATTGAACTTAAAAGTTCTTGAATCTAAAAATGAATTCAAAGACATCCGAAATGATCCAAACTGTGCCAACATCCCTGATAGCAGCGTTATTACAATTGACCACGTCACGTAAGATCCGTTGATACCCCAGTGTTCAGAAGCCTCAGTTGGAAATCCACTCCAGCTATCTACATGCCGGATACCAGCTATAGACATGCCGAAAATAGGAACCTCCCAAGGATGGGTAATACCCCAGCTATCTACATGCCGGTTAACAGCTATAGACATGCCGAAAGTAAAAACCCCCAATAGATGATGAACAATCTTTGGTTGCGAGTGGTGAGCTTTTGCAATAATCATCAGCTTCCCAGCATCGATGCGGACTTTCCAGATCCCCCAAAACATCATCAAAATCATTCTTAGCAGATCTGATCTGTTATAGATCATAACACAAACCAAACAAATCAAATAAACTCTCACAAGGAGAGACAAACAAACTCTCACAAGGAGAGACATAAAAACCCAATTAATGGGTAACCAAGCCAAAAATTCACAATCCTCTCAGAAGGATAATGATTATTGAAAGATATAAAAAACTGAACAAGAAAAGGGGCCTCCGGTCGGTGGATAAACCACCGCCGGAGGAGGAGGCTTCAGACGAAGAAGAAGAACAAGGAAAGGTTGAGAGCAAAGTTTTGCTTTCGGTGCAAAAGTTACCAACTAGTAGTACCATCTTTTAGTAACATGCGAAATTTACAACTATAATGGTACCCTGAGGACTCAAAAAACAAATGCTATTAGAGTCCAGTGAAGATCAGTTTTGGCCCTTTGGGAGCCGGAAGAAAACTTTGACCTTTGTGCTTGTAGAACATTTTGCCAATCTACTTTCTATGATACTCTATTATTCTTGGTCCAAAGCTTCTATTTTTCAGCTCTTTATTGCAATATTTTTACTTTCAATCATACGATTCCGTATTTAAACGAGACAAAATTTTAATTCCCATCATTTAGGAACTGTTCTCGTTTCTCCCAACTCGTTGAGAATCCTATTTTTTGGTCAATTGGTACAAGTCTCATCTTTTTACGCGATGTTAAAAGTTTAAATTTCATCGTGTGTTTAGCTCAAAAAAAAACATAATCTATTACTATATATTAAAGGAGAACACAAGGGCAAAATTTGCCATTTTAATGGATGTGAAATTACAATTTTACCCCAATTTTCTTAAATATTACAAAAAATGTCATATTTCAATAATTATATAAAAATTAGTGAAATTATGCTTGTGTAGGGATTCGAACCCTAACCTTTAACTCTCAAACTCATGTCTTTGCCAATTATGCTACAGTTACTTTCGAGTTTTGTTTAAAAATCCTATATGATAAACCACCTCTCCTCTCTTTTTGTCTCATCCTTTTTCTTTTTTGAGCAAATGAAATATTGGTTTATATTATTTCTAAAATATTGGATGAATAAAACTATAAAAAATATTTTAATCGACTGAGCATATTCTATAATTTTTTTTGCCACTTTAAATAATTGATACATGAAAAAAATAGACAATATATAATGTAATTTAGTTAAAAAGAAAACGATTTATTTACATACGTCTCCATGTAGATGTTAAATTATTTAAATTAAAAATAAGATTTGGTTTTAAGAAATATGTAAATTTTAGTTATCCAATCATACATGATTAATAATTGCATCACATAACTTTTATGTATATTGTTGTGGAATAAAAACTAGGTTATTAGATTGCGGCTAGGGTTTGTGTGTATTTAATGCTAAGGTATGTGAGCTTCGTGCTTTAATGGCTGCTTCTGCGTTCGAGACTTAAACGGTCCTCACAGAATGCCTACGTATCTCTGTATTAGAGAATCAAGCCAATAAAACGTAGTTCTGAGAATGAGGGGTCAGGCCCTTATATAGGCTGAGAAGCCTAAGAATTATGGTAGGAATAGGAGACTTGGTGGGCAAGCCACCGCCTCAAGGAAGGTTCTAGACTCCTTCCTTGTAGGAATCAGCTTCCATGTTGAGATATGTATCTTGGAGGCTAAGTTAGGCAAGAGTTATATCCTTATTTGACTCTTATTGCTGAGCTGGTTATTACCCCTAATATTAATTACGAAATTAATATTTAATTAGGGTTTTTGGGCCGCCCGGTGGGCCACACATTTGGACCATACTAGGTCTAATTAATACAACATTAAATGTGTCCTTAGGGCTTACTTTTAGCCCATATCATTTGCCCCCCAACTTCTAGGGAAACTGATCAGGTTTTCCTTTGAAGTTATAACGGTCTTTTCTGAGACTTGGGTCAGGGTTTATTGCTCGTACGCGAGTATTTTCAACAATATCATCTTAATGCAAAGCGTGGAGCGACCGACGCATTTACGACGATGTTAAACGGCACTAGACAGCGCTAATCAGCCTTAAACAATGTTAAACAATGTTTAACTGGCATAAAACGACACTAAACGGTGTTTAATGGCACTAAACGGTGCTTAAATGTAAATTTTTTCCAAGTTTCTGGAATTTTTAAGCTTTTCTCTTCTTTTTCTTTTTTTTTTTCCAGCTCATTTTCGAGCTCAAAGTTCGAGCTCAAAGTGTCCCAGGTCGTGAGCTTCGAGCTCGATTTGCAGTTGATTTTCGACCTGGAACCTGCGACCTCAATTCAGTGTAATTTCGACCTCAAATAAGTCCCAGGTCGTATGGATTTCCTATGTTTCTCAGTTCAATTTCGACCTGGAATTAACGATCTCAAATGAAGAAAAAACGACCTCAAATTTACGAGCTCGAATAATGTTTAAACGACCTCAAACTTAATCCTAGGTCGTTAGGAATTTCCAGATTTTCAAGTTCATTTTCGAGCTCAGAATTTCGTTCTCAATTCTAGAGAATATCGACCTCGAAATGGGTTTCAAGTCGTATAAATTTTTTGTGACTTTCTGTTCTTTTTCGACCTCAAATTTTCGAGCTAGCCACAGTATATTTTCGACCTCAAAATAGGTTTTTACTTGAATTTCCAGGTCGTTTGATCGAGCTCGAAATTGTATTACCAAATGAGGTCGTTGGTAACGACCTCAGACAACTTTTGCTTAGAGCACTTGTTTTGCTTTTGGGCCTTAAACTTATCAAAATTCTGGGCCTGTCCTCGTGGGCTCTTAACTGACTTTTGACTTGGGCCTTAACTTTTGGTCAATATGACCTTAAATTAAAACCTTATTTAGGTTCATCAATATGGGTTGGGCCATAACAGGCCTTTAATTGCTTTAACTAAACTTGGGCCTTAACAAGCCTAGTGTTGTTGGGCCTTTTTAAAGTCCTCTTTATGTTGACAGCCCATAAGAGTTTTGAACAGGTTACAACCGGTTGATATTCATTTTAACCGGTTGAAATCCCCTAACTTTTTGCTTATATAAAGGCCAAAGTTTTCACTTTCACTTCACCACAAAAGTTTCCAAAACAAAAACCCTCTCAAAAGTTCCTAATTTCTTTAAGAAGTTTTCTCTGAGTTTCTTTGAAGATTCAAAGGCATTCTTCAAGTTTTCTGGCGATTCTTCTTCTAATCTTTGAAGATTTGAAGATTGCTCAAAGATTTCTGGGAACTTTTCCAGAAATTTTCCAGTTATTGTTGAAGATTTGAAGAACACTTGAGGTATTTTCCAGAATTTCTAGTTTTTATAGTTTGAAGATTACCTTTTTTCTGGGTTTTTCCTTCAATTCCTTTGAAGATTTGAAGATTTGAAGATTGTTCTAAAAATTTCTTCGTTCTTTGCAGATTTTCTTTGATCATCAAAATTTTTCTTTGAAGATTTGAGGAAATGGCTGAAGATCGTGCTTCTCAACGTTTCCAGAAACTGCAAGTGGCCTCAAAAAGAGGTATCATCATTCGTTCTCCCCTTATGAGTTTACAGGATATGATTTTGAATCGTAAAGAAGATTTTCCATCCCTATCACACCTTGATTCCTTTAATCACAGTAACATTTTCCATGATATAGAAAAAATCTCTGACTATAATAGGATGTATAAAATAGAATCACCCTATAGGCTTATCCCAGCTGAGCCTGGGGATCGATCTTGCCATTGGCGCCCCAATGCACTTTGTATTTATAGGGGGGCCATTGTTGCAGGGGTTCGATTCCCTTTCCATGAGTTTATTCCTAGGCTTTTAGCAGATGTAGGAATTAACCCTTGCCAACTTCCTCCCAACTCTTGGAGGGTAATCAACTGTTTTCTGGTCCTTTGTCTTAAAAACAACTTCCCTCTTTCTGTAGCTCTTTTTAGGAAAATTTTTCAATTTAAAAATTCTGCTGAATCTACCCCGGGTTGGGTTTATATTAGTCATCGTACTTCCACTCCTCCAATCTTTCACCCCCAATCCATTCCTGACTCCAACCCAAAGTGGAAGAAGGAATTCATGTACTTGATATGGGAAGGTGGAGATTGGGGCAAAGTTTTTCGTAGCACCTTTGGTAAGGTCGTAGATGGCAGTGCCAATGATATTGATCTGAATGAGGAAGAGACCCATGCCTACCAGGAGCTCATCAAGGATAATTATTCTACTATGGCTTGGGATCTCCTGAATGAGTTCCAGCTTAAAACTTTGGGACTTTCCCGAGTGGGCAACAAGGGTAATTTTCTTTCTTTTTGCATTCCTTTATTTGAATATGATTGTCTCATACCCATTATTTGTTTTTTGTTTTGTAATTGCAGCTGCAGCTTTTATCAACAAGACCAACGAGCCAGAAGATGGGGACACTGCTAGGCTGAAAAGGGCTCGTTCAGGGAAAGATCCTCGAGCCCCAACAGCCTCGGATGCCTACTTGAGGCCTCATGTGGCTGATGTTGAGGAGGTAGATGGCTCCTCCAAGAGTGCTTGGCGCCCCAACTGGGGTATTAGGAAGAAGGACTCCATTGTTGGAGACTGCAGGCATGCTATAGATTGGTCCTATCACTCCATCACCCCTGGTGACTTCAAGGACTATGTATCTGGCTCCACTCTTGAAGGAGCTGAGAGTGCTGGAGCTCAGGCCTTCGCAGCTGTAAGCTCCTTTCTATCCACTCTTTTATGTACTTGTTTTATTATTTGAATCGTGGTTTTAACTTTTTCTTTTGTAGGCTAATGCCAACTTCCAGGGGGCCATATTCCAGGCTAAGACTTGGCGCTCCAACTATGAGACTTACAAGGCTAAGTATGATGACTCCCAGGATGAACTGAGCTCTGTCAAGGCTACCTTAGCGAGGAGGGAGAAGGAGCTTCTAGAGTCTCAGGCTGAAAATGTCACTCTCAGGAAGGACAAGGACGACCTGATTGATGACTACCTTTCCTCCCAGGAGTATGTGGGCTTCATGGAGAAGCATGACGACTCTCTGTTCCCTTATCAGTTTACTCAGGGATAGGACGGAGCTCTCGCTGAGGTTACTAGGAGATTTCCTGGTACCCTCAATGTTTCGGACTTCCCTAGCCCCCATGCTCCTATGGCCTTGGCAGTGCAGGACACCCAGGAGGAGGACCAGGAGGATGATGAGAGGATCCTGGAGCCAGATTCCTCTGCTCATCTTGGCACAGCTGGAGAGGATGAGCATGCTGGAGATGCTTAGTAGTTGATACATTTATCCATCTATTTATGTACTCTGCCTTCGGGCATAACTTTGTATTTTTGTTAACTTATTTTGAGTTGGTCGTTTATGTATTCTGCCTTCGGGCATAACTTTTAAATTCGTAACCCATCGTCCTTGATGCTTTTCAACATATTCATATTTGCATGTGTAGTCTAGCATATCAATAAGTAAGGTTCATATCTTATGCGAAAATGTAGGATAGTCTTATTAATATGAAGAAATGGGCACAGCCCTTACATAGATACTCTATTTCCGATATCTCAAGTTTTAAAAACTTGGAATGGTTTCATCAACCTTATTTCTACTTCTATTACATAAGCAAAAAGCTAGGTCCTTTTCAGGAGAGCTTAAACATAGTAAACCTTGAGGTTCATTGCATGCCAAGTCCGGGGCACCTCAACCCCGTCCAAGGTTTCCAGTTTGTAAGATCCTCGGCCTAGCGTCTTCTTGACTCGATACGGCCCTTCCCAGTTTGGGGCTAGCTTTCCCTTCTGACCAACTCCAGAAGCCTCGATCTTCCTCAGAACCAAGTCACCTTGTTGAAAGAACCTTTCCTTAACCCTGTGGTTGTAGTAGAAAGATGCTTTCTTTTGATGCTCCGCATTTCTGGCATTTGCCTCGTCCCTGACTTCATCAATCAAATCTAAGGCGAGCCTCATGCCTTCTTCATTAGTCTCTGGTTCAAATGCTTCAATTCTTGGTGATGCATGCATGATTTCTAGTGGTACAACTGCCTCGGCTCCATAAGCCAGTAGGAAAGGAGTTTCCCCAGTTGTTACTTTGCAAGTAGTACGATATGCCCAAAGTATAGGCAGTAATTCATCCACCCAAGTATTTCTCGATCGTTCGACCCTCTTCTTAAGTCCATCAAGAATAATCCGATTGGCTACCTCAGCCTGTCCATTAGCTTGCGGGTGAGCTACTGAAGTAAAACGAAGCTCGATAGCATTTTCCTCGCAGTACTTCCTGAACTCTTCATTGTTGAATTGTGTCCCATTATCTGTCACAAGGATTCGGGGAATTCCATACCTGCAGATTATGTTCTCCCAAAAGAACTGGGAAACATGCTTGGTGGTTATCTTTGCTAATGGCTTAGCTTCAATCCACTTAGTGAAGTAATCAATGGCGACAATCAAAAATTTCCTTTGTGCTGAAGCCATGGGGAAAGGACCAAGAATGTCCATCCCCCACATTGCAAACGGAATGGGAGAGCTTATTGAGGTTAACCTTTCAGGCGGCTGCCTTACAACCGGGGCGTGCTTTTGACATCTGTCACACTTCTTGACATAGTCCTGGGCATCTGCTAACATCTCCAGCCAATAGAATCCTAGGCGGGTAATCTTGTGAGCTAGGGCTCTGCCCCCCAAGTGCTGCCCACAGATCCCTTCATGAACTTCTTCCAATGCTTCTCTTGCCTCTTGGGGCCTTAGACACTTCAAATACGGGATGACAAACGATCTCTTGTATAAGATGCCTTCAATCAAGGCATATCTCAATGCTCTCACTGACAATTTTCGTGCCTCCAAGGCATCATTAGGGAGCCATCCGGTTTCTAGGTGAGCTTTAATAGGATCTATCCAACAGCTTCCAACATCGATAGGTGCTACCAACTTAGAATTGATGGTCGGGGCCTTCAAGACCTGGAAGTAAACACTACCTGCATAATTCTCTATTTCAGAAGAAGCGAACTTAGAGAGGGCATCGGCCTTAACATTCTCTTCCCTAGGAATGTGCTCCAGGTAGCACTCCTCAAACTGAGTCATAACAGCTTTCACGACTCTGAGGTATTTTGCCATAGTTTCATCCTTGGCCTCAAACTCACCATTCACTTGCGAGACTACCAGTCTTGAATCTCCACACACTTTGAGGTTCTTGACCCTCATAACTCTGGCCAATCCCAATCCAGCTATCAATGCTTCATATTCAGCTTCATTGTTGGTTGTAGGAAAGTCCAACTTCAAAGCGTATTCAACTGTGAACCCATCGGGGCTTTGCAAAACCAAACCTGCACCACTAGATTTTGTTTTTGATGCTCCATCAAAATAGAGCACCCAATACTCTTTCTGATCAGGTACAAGTTCTTCATCCTTACTCTCAACTCCAGGGGTGGTTACTATCTCCTGCCCCTCGACTTCTTGGTTGCCAATGGTACATTCAACCACGAAGTCAGCTAATGCCTGAGCCTTGATGGCTGTCCGAGGCTTATATGCAATGTCAAATTCTCCGAGTTCGATTGCCCACTTAATTAGCCTTCCACTGACCTTCGGGCTATGCAGGATACTTCTCAATTGCTGGTCCGTCCGGACTTCAATCTTGTGTGACTGAAAGTAAGGTCTTAGTTTCCTTGAAGCCGTTACCAATGCTAAAGCAAACTTCTCAATGGTGGAATAGTTCAACTCAGCTCCATGCAACACCTTACTCACATAGTAGATAGGTTTCTGAACCTTGTTCTCTTCCCGTATGAGGACGGCACTCAATGCTTGCTCAGATACCGCCAGGTATAGGTAAAGAGTCTCTCCGATGCTAGGCTTGGCCAACAGCGGGGCTTCAGCCATATATTTCTTCAATTGTTCGAAGGCCTCTTGGCTTTCAGGTGTCCATTCAAAATTCTTTACCTTCTTTAATGTTTGAAAGAAAGGCAAACACTTATCACCAGATTTGGAGATGAACCTCCCTAAGGCTGCTACTCGGCCTGTCAACTTCTGCACATCTCTTATAGAACGTGGTGGCTCCATGTCTAAAATCGCCTTGATCTTGTCAGGATTGGCCTCAATGCCTCTTTTTGAAACCATCAGCCCTAAAAACTTTCCAGATCCAACGCCAAAGGCACACTTAGCGGGATTCAGCATCATCTTATGGTGCCTCAGCACTTCAAATGCCTCTTCGAGGTGCTTAATATGATCAGCCTTGAGTAGACTCTTGACTAACATGTCATCAACATACACCTCCATGGTTTTTCCAATCAAATGAGCAAATATCTTGTTCACCAAGCGTTGGTAAGTAGCTCCTGCATTCTTTAGACCAAACGCCATAACAAGATAATAGAAGACACCAAAGTCAGTTATGAAAGATACCTTAGGGATGTCATCTTTGTGCATCTTGATCTGATTATAACCGCTGAATCCATCCATGAAGCTTAACATCTCATGTCCAGCTGTGGCATCTATCAATATGTCAATTCTTGGAAGGGGGAAACAGTCTTTTGGACATGCATCGTTCAGGTCAGTAAAGTCTATACACATCCTCCACTTCCCATTCGCTTTTTTGACCATCACAGGGTTTGCTAACCATTCGGGAAACTGAATCTCTTCAATAAAACCAGCTTCTAAGAGCTTATCCACTTCTTGCTTAATGGCCTCCTGCCTCTCCGGGGCAAAGTTTCTCTTCTTCTGCTTTATTGTCTTCCTCTTGGGATCAACATTCAGCTTATGGGTTATAAGTTGGGGGTCAATCCCTGGCATATCAGCTGCTGTCCAAGCGAACACGTCGCTATTCTTTTGTAAGAATTCTATCAACTTGCCCTTCAGGGGTTCTTCCAGAGATGCTCCAACATAAGTAACTTTTTCAGGATCGTTCGGCTCTAGAGGTATGGGAATCAGATCCTCTGCTGGCTTTCCTCTATGCTCTTCATCATCGCGGACATCCATGTCTTCAATTGGAAGGACCTGCCCCCCAACTCCATCGGCCCTGAATGCGGCCACATAGCAACTTCTTGCCATCTTCTGATCACCCTTCTGTTCTCCAACACCATTCCGTGTCGGAAACTTGATCTTCATATGATATGAAGAGGCTACAGCCTTGAATGCATGTAGTCCGGTCCTTCCAAGGATTGCGTTGTAAGTTGAGGCTGCCTTAATCACCAAGAAGTTCAGCATCTGAGTTGCCTCCTTAGGTTCCTGTCCAATAGTCACGGGTAACTGAATAGTCCCTTCAACTTTGGACTCCACTCCATTAAATCCGTATATGGGCATGTTTGCAGGGGTCAACTGAGAGTCGTTGTATCCCATCTTTACGAACGCATCATGAAACAAAATATCCACAGAAGCTCCATTGTCTATCAAGACTCGTTTTACTTCTGAATTTCCAATCACAGGAGTTATGACCAGCGGGTCATCATGGGGGAACTTTACCCCTTCCAAGTCTGAATCATCAAAACCAATTACCATCTCAGTTTTAGCACGCTTCGGGGCCTCTCCCACAATATGCATCACTTCTCTTGCGTATGCCTTTCGAGAGTTTCGAGTGGAACCGGCCGCTGTCGGGCCTCCCCAGATCATGTTAATAACTGGCCCTCGGGGCTGCGTGCTACGATCATGATCATTATCCCTTCTGTCATTGTTTCTCCTGTTGTAATCCCCTCTTTGGGTTCCTTGATCTCCACCCTTTGTGAAATTGTTCAGCTTTCCTTTACGGATCAAGAATTCAATCTCGTCCTTCAACTGTCTGCAATCATCCGTGTCATGTCCTACATCTCGGTGGAATCTACAGTATTGATCCTTGTTCCTCTTTGCGGGGTCTCCCCTGAGTGGCTTTGGCCATCGGAAGTCCTTGTCCTTCTCAATTTCCAACAAGATTTGACTTCTAGGGGCATTCAACCTTGCATAATCGGAGAACCTTGGTCCCAAGCTCTTTTTTGGTGGCGAGTCAGAGTCTTTGCTAGTTCGGGGATACTTGTCCCTAGCATCGTACTCCTGCCCTTGCTTACGCTTTTTTGTATCATGGTTCCCCTGACCATTGCCTACTGTGACTTCCTTCTTCGTGCTATCCTCGGCCTTGATGTACTTATCAGCCCTTCGTTGGAGATCAGCCATGTTCTCCGGGGGATGCTTTGCCAATGATCTCTTAAAGTATAGGTCGGTGGTTCCATGCTCTAAGGCTACCATTGCAACCTTATTGTCCAGATCAGTGATATTCAGAGTCTCCTTGGTGAACCTCTTAAGATAGTCTCTCAGACTTTCGCTCTTCCCTTGTACCACATACATAAGAGATGCAGAGCTTTTCTCATGCGTTCTTCCGCTGATAAACTGACTAATAAAAGCAGCACTCAATTCCTTAAAGGAACCAATCGAGTTTGCAGGAAGCCGACTATACCATCTTTGAGCCATGCCTGATAAAGTTTGAGGGAAAGCCCTACACTTCAAAGCGTCGCTTGCAGGCTGCAACAGCAGTGCGTTTGAGAACGTTCTAACGTGGTTGGCAGGATCGCCCATTCCATCATAAGCTTTGATTGTTGGCATCTTAAACTTCTTTGAAATACGAGCATTCATCACGTCCTCAGTGAACGGAGGTGTGGGATCATCAGGGTCCCCAAGTGGCATCAGATCCTTGGGGTTGCTCTTAGGGGTTTCCACCCTTGTAGTTTTTTCAGGTGGGACAGTAGTCCTTCTTTGCCTCCTTGGAGGCCTCTCCAGATCTATGAAAGGAATCGGTCCTGACGTGGGAGGTGGCAAAGTCTGATTTGATCTGGCTTGCTCCCTGGCCATATCTTCCTTTAATCTTAAGATCTCGGCTTCATAAGCCTTAATCCTCTCAGCAGCGGTTGAAGGGAGTCCATCATGAGTAGTTTGAGTCCTTCCTCGAGGCTCTTTACTTGCACGTCGCCTCCTTGGGGCTTCATCACGCTCGTAATCATCGTCAGAAGATGATTCATCCGTATAAGGACCAGAAAAATCATGATAATCACGATCTCGAATATACAGGGCATGACCACTTGATCCAGCTCCGTAATTAGGTATCCCGTACATTGGATTGGTGCTTATGGGGAGATCCGTAGTGTGGATCTGAACCCCTCGTGGAGGGTTGTTGGGATCTACAATCAAGGAAGAAATCCCCGTATGGAGGGGGTTAGTCCCTGGAATTGTGTGGACGATCGGAGGTAACGTACTCTCAACATGGGTAGTCGTCCCTAGGGGTTGAGAAACTTGATGCGGAACGATAGTCCCGGATGCCGGAGGTACTTGCTCAGTAAGGGGCGGAGCAGAGCTAAGAGGTAGAGCCTCAGTGGCAATTGGCTCTGTAGTGCTTGGTGCAGTTCTTCGTGTTTGGACCATGGTTGATGTCAGAGTCCCACAGACGGCGCCAAATGTTGTGGAATAAAAACTAGGTTATTAGATTGCGGCTAGGGTTTGTGTGTATTTAATGCTAAGGTATGTGAGCTTCGTGCTTTAATGGCTGCTTCTGCGTTCGAGACTTAAACGGTCCTCACAGAATGCCTACGTATCTCTGTATTAGAGAATCAAGCCAATAAAACGTAGTTCTGAGAATGAGGGGTCAGGCCCTTATATAGGCTGAGAAGCCTAAGAATTATGGTAGGAATAGGAGACTTGGTGGGCAAGCCACCGCCTCAAGGAAGGTTCTAGACTCCTTCCTTGTAGGAATCAGCTTCCATGTTGAGATATGTATCTTGGAGGCTAAGTTAGGCAAGAGTTATATCCTTATTTGACTCTTATTGCTGAGCTGGTTATTACCCGTAATATTAATTACGAAATTAATATTTAATTAGGGTTTTTGGGCCGCCCGGTGGGCCACACATTTGGACCATACTAGGTCTAATTAATACAACATTAAATGTGTCCTTAGGGCTTACTTTTAGCCCATATCATATATAAAATTTTAAATATGTGAGTCATATTAGAATGTTTTGGTCGATCAACTATTTAGACTTTCAACGAGTTAAATATATGATTGGTCTTAAAACATAAACACTTAAATATATATGAAATATAATTGAAATTATGTTAAAAAGATGAAAACTCTAAAAATATGATCTATGTTATATATAAAAAATAATATAATTAACATTCAAATTAAATTAAAAAAATATAAATTTTTGAATCATAAATATTATAAAAGTATAATAATTATTTAAAATGATCAATTAGATTATAACTCGACTATAAAGTATGGTGCATAAATGTATTAATCAATATAATATATAATGGTTGAGTTATAACATATATTTAGATTAATATACGATAAAATTAAAAAAAAATTATTTAAGATATTATATACATGTGGGCCATTAAAGTTATCATATTTTACATGCATTATTTTTTATTGAACTTCTACATAGTGTAATAAATATTAGACTAAAACTAAACATTTTAGCTTAAAAGTGTACAAATATATGTGTTTAGAAAAAATGACTGAGATAAGCATATGATGACTTTTAGTCGATATTCAGAGATTTTTTAACATATCTCAAAAATATAGTTTTACATATACGATCAATTTTTTACAACAAAATCATTGAGTTTACATTCGCCTCTACTATAAACGGACAATTTTATTACAATAACTATTTATATTCAATTTGATAAAGTTCATTTCACGCAATTGAAAATTAAATTAATAATTTAACTATCATAACTATTTATGTGATTATTATCGTATGAATATTTATCCAAAATTTATGAAATCTAATCAAATTATAAAATATTTGGTTCAAAATATTGGTATGCAATATTACAAAATAACTATAAAAATATTCGATCAGATCGAAATCCTATCGTTTATCATATTTTTAATTATAAAATTATTTCCATATATATAGTTTCGGACGATAAATTAGTTCACTGCCCGTGCCTTGCACGGGTATTTATGCTTATATATTAAATGATAATACAAGGGCAAAAAGTACCAAAAAATACCTATGAAATTATCATTTTGCCCCTATTTGTTGAAAAATTAAAAAAATGTCGTTCTATTATAATTAATGCAAAAATAGATAAATTTATGTTGCTCCTGGGAACTGAACTCATCACTTCTAAGTACGAAGTTCATAACATGATCTTTGTACTACTCTGATTTTTGTGGTTATTTTAAAAATATTATTAGATAAGTCACATGCTCTTTTATTATCATATTTCCTTTTTTTCTGTTTTTACCTTTTGAGTAAGTAAATTGTTGTATTTATTATTTATAGAAAATAAAACTAAGAATTTTACATAAATGTAACTCAGATTAGATAAAAAAAAAATTTGAATTTGTTAACATCCGTTTCCTTGTAGATATAAGATATTAGATTACTGAAATCATAAATAGAATATATTTCACTGAAATAATAAAGTGTGATTACATTTTGGAAAATATTATAAATGCATCATATATAATTTTTAGATTTATAAAAATGTAAATATTTGAGTTAATTAGAGATTTTTGTTCGAACAATTATTTAGACTTTAAGTAATTTAAATATATAACTGAATTTGAGTTAAAAGTGACCTTTTAAAATTTAGGATTTCAAAATGTATATAAATGAATAAGTCATTGATATTTGTGTAATCATACGATTAAAACTTGTGGATTTTAAGTTGAACCTAAGCTTAAAAAACTTAGATATTGGGTATGAAATAGTAGGCCAAAAATAGACAGTTGAGTTTAAAAGGGTATATAAATATATGTTTAAATATATATATATATATATATATATATATATATATATATATATATATATATATATATATATATATATGTGTGTGTGTGTGTGTGTGTGTGTGTGTGTGTGTGTGTGTGTGAAAAAAGAACGAGACAATCACATGAATAATTTTTATGTAAAACTAAGAAATTTTGTTAATGACTCTACTCATAGTCATACATACCTGATTATTTTTTACAAATATATTTTTATGATGTTAACATGACATGAGTTCACGTACGCCCATGTCACATGCGAACAATAATGCTAAAATAATTATTAAAATTATATTCAATTGTTCAAATTGATAAAGTTCAAATCAGGTCATCGAAATCTGAATTAATATATACCAATTAACCATAATAATGTTATTATTATCGTATAGATATTTATCCAAATTTAAGGAAACCTAATCAAATTTTAAAATATTTGGTTCATGACAATACAATATTATAAATTGCTATCCAAATATAAGATAAAATAAAAATATTGTCTTTTATCGTATTTCTAATTACAAATTCATGTCAAAAAATTACAAAATTATTACAATATTTATACAGTTTAATGCGAAAAATTATTTCAGTAATTATACAGGCCCGTGCCTCGCACGGGCTTTTACGCTAGTTTAAACTAAAATTTAATGGAGTAGTTTACTTAGGGAAGTATATATTTAGAAAATTATGTTTTCTACTATTTATAATATTAACTTAATTGTTATAATTTGAATACTCCTCCCTCCATCTCTAAATATTTTTTTTATTTTGACTGAACACATTTACCAATGTACACTTTTAATCGTTAATATCTTTAATTTTGTATAAGTATTAAATATAAAAATTTCAGTGTTTTAAAATACTCGTAAATACGAATCCAACAAAATCACTAATGATTATATTTGGTGTTATAGAATAAACATAAATTAATAATTGGGCTTAATGATCCCAGGGGCGAATCTCAAGGTAAGTTGGCCCAGCTTTCGCTGGGCAGAAGAGGAAAAAAAATTCTGCTGGGAAGAAATTTCATTTTTCTGTTGGGTAGCAATATAAGCAACATAGTTTACATTTCTTATTGAATATTTCGGTAGCTCAGCTGGTTTGTTTGTTGTTTGCAAGTGGGGGAGACCCGTGTTCGATTCCCAAAGAGAACAAAATGTCTTATATTTTGACTACTAATGCTAACTTCTTTGTCCATTATCTATATATTATTACTACATACAGAATATTCGTCTATAAAATTAGCTAGCCAAGTTGGTCTATACCATTTATTCAACTATATTTTTACATCAAAAAAATTTTTCGAGCTTCGCGCGAAATAGGCGCGCAACCAAGAGGATTCCGCTGGGAAGCTTTTTTTGGCTAGGTCCGCCACTGAATGATCCTATAGTTAACTATAGGTAATTACCTATAGTTAACACATTTTATAATACAATGTGAAGGTTATTTTTGTAAATGCAGGGGGTGGATTTCATTATTACAAAAATGCCATCCATATTTTATACTCAAAATGCTAATAACTATAGGTAATTATCTATAGTTAACTATAGAAACATTTTTCTCTTAATAATTTATCTCATGTTATGAAAAGTCCCGACATTTCAAACGAGAATCATATTTAGAAACGGATGGAGTAATACTTATTTAGAAAAAAAAAATACTCAGTCTGTCCTAATGGATTCTTTACAATTACTATTCTGGACCCGTTTCTTTACATACCAAAAATAATAAATTTTAAAAATAAAATATATTATTCAATATTTTACACTATTACACCCACTACTCCACTAATTTACTCTACATTTTCAATATTTTACACTCTTACACTCACTACTTTACTTATTTAAATAATAAAATCAATTATTACACCAGTACTACCAACCTTCTCTAAAGAAGAGTCGTCGGGGACGGAGGGAGTAAAATATACATTAAATTTACTTTACTTTGTCCCCAAAAGTCAAATGCAGGACATATGGAACAAAAGGTATGCAACAAGCTCCACAGTCCACACAACACAAGGGCGGGAAGGGATCTTCTTGTTTGGAAAGCCTTTTAGCTAGCCTAGCCTTTTGTTGCAGGTTTGCATTCTCTCTCCCCCTCTCTCCCTCTCTCTCTCTCTATCTCTCTATCTCTCCCTCTCCCTCTCCCTCTCTCTCTCTCTCTCTGCCCCTCCCTCTCTCTCTCTCCCTCTCCCTCTCCCTCCCTCCCTCGCTCCCTCTCTCTATTTTTTTTACCTTTCCTTTTCTAAAATCTTACTATATATAATGTGTATGTCTATTTATACTTGATGCAGGTTTAAGGGTTTATCAACTTGAATTACTTATTAAAGAAATGGAAAACAAGATTAGGTTTTGTAATTAGGGTAGATTTTAGATTTGGGTTTTTGATTTTATTAGGGTTTGGTTTAATTTTCCTATAAGGGTTTGGAAATGATGGATGAGAATGTTCCTATCAAGAAGTTTCATTGGATGAATTTGTGTATTAAATGTGATAAGGGTAATGGCAAATTGTTGAATTGTCGTGAAAATGACTGTCCTTTGGTTGTTCATGAGGGTTGTTTAGGTTGCGAAGCTAAGTTTGATGAGGTAGGGAATTTTACTTGTCCGTATTGTGTGTATAAAAGGGCTTTTCAAGATTTTAGTCAAGCTCAGAGAAAGGTAGTTTTGGCGGAGAAAAATTTGTATAAGTATTTAAATGGGAAAGGGGTAGCTGTGGGTGGAGTTGAGATGGTAAATGTGAGTGGAAGCAGTGATGTTCGTGATCAAGGCGTTGAGAGAGGTCCTGAATGTAGTATGAGGGATGAAGGAGCAGATGTGTTTTTGGTAAATAATGAGGGCGTTGTGTTACTTCACAAGGTTGGTGATGATGGTGGGCTAAATGATGAGTTTGATCGAGTTGAGGTCGTGGAGAAGGAAAGTGATGAATGTTGCAGTGGGGAAGGTAATGTATATCAAGAGAAAGATGTGGACATGAATAAAAGGAGTCATTCGGAGGATACAATTACCAGAACTGAATCATTTCCCGAATATCACCAAGATGCAGGTAAAGATGTGGACATGAATAAAAGGAGTAATTCTGAGGATACAATACAGAACGATGCTACCAGAACTGAATCATTTCCCGAATATCACCAAGATGCAGGTAAAGATGTGGACATGAATAAAAGGAGTCATTCTGAGGATACAATACAGAACGATGCTACCAGAACTGAATCATTTCCCGAATATCACCAAGATGCAGGTCATTACGAGGCACAAGATTTCATTGAAGAGAATTTAGAGGAAGCTGAAGAGAATGAAGGGAGGATGGATGAAGTAAAGAATCAGGAACAAGCACCCAAAACCATAGAAAAAACCGTGTGCAAAGAATCTGTTCCAGAGGTGCATGTGGAAGCTAAGAGAAGAGTCAATGAAACTACTGCTTCCACTTGCATGGATACTGATACCATCTCTGAGGAAGTAAATGGAGCACAGCCACCAGGTGTTGATGTCCCTAAAGGATTGTCTAGGAAGTCTTCAAAAGTCGCGAAGGCTCCTGCAATATTGTAAGTTATTAGCTTACCAGTCTTGTTTGAGATTGTAAGAAGATATGTAGATGTTGTCAAACTTGAAGTATTGTAAATTCAAATAGTAGCAACTTTGATGTTTATATGCTAGTAGTCAAACTTGAAGTATTGTAGATTCAAATAGTAGTAACTTTGATGTTTATATGCTAGTAGTCATCAACAGTTACCAACTGTTTTGCAGAAAGTTACCAACTCCTAAATTGAAGCGCAAACGATCAGCATGGAAAGTAGAAGAGGAGGATAAGCTCAAGGTACTATCTCTAAATAAAGTTGTAACCTGTTATTAAACTACCATGTAACTACCGTGACTGTATAAGAGGAGGATATGCTCAAGATACTATCTCTAAATAAAGTTTTAACCTGTCGTTAAACTACCGTGTGATTACCGGGACAGACTGACAGTGGATTGAGATGATGTACCACCTTACTCATAAAATTTCTGGAATATTGTTCCTGTATAAGAGCTTAGAGTAAAATGGGAAGCCTGCTACACACCAGAACAAGCTACCTCTTTATAGTAATGAATTTTAATGAACACTGATGGCCTGTCCAGAAGAATTTTATAAAGGCTATGTTGCTTGCACTCAGGTGTAGTGTGTCAAACACCACAAGTATCCAAGTGCAAGACACTCAGACTGGAATTTCTAAAAATTGGTGATGCGGGACCTGACTTAATTTTGGATGCAGTTGCAGGGACACCGTCATAATTTATCAATAAGTAATTATATGGGATAGCATATCATAGCAAAGATCAAACAAAATTTTTGAAGGAATCTGCGTATTAGAAGTTATTTTTTCTTAGGCTACCATGTAGGCTTCTTATGTCCTTTTTTTTCTCCTTTTCTCTTTCCGTTTCTTAGTCTTCTTCTTTTGCATCGTAAGTTCATCTCTTATGTGCTCTGTTAGTTGGTTAGAGTGATTTATTAATCACAAGCAGAGTTCATTTTTCTAGCAGAAATCTCTTTTGGGTATAAGAAATTCCACGATTCTGCGTAGCGAAGCTGATTTGTGTCTTGCTTACTAGAAGTTTCTACCATCTTCATTATGAAAACATGCGACATACAGATTGCTGTAGGTAACAGTAGAAAAATAGGATATTTTGAGTTGATTCACGAATAATGGATTTGTAATAGTAGTTAGTCGAAATATTTTGGTAGACGAGCAATTTTTCGTTTCCAAGTAGAATTAGAGTTTGAGTGTACATGTAAGTCGAATTTAAAGATCACTATTTGCTAGTAGATTTGCTGCAGTTGTTATATGTTGTTTAGGCGTTCAGCCAAGTATTTCCTGCTGTTTTTAGATACTTCTAAGTTTTAAGGCTTTAGTTTTTTATTGCATGCTGACATTGAAGGAAGGAGTTCAGAAGTACTCAAAAGTAGTGAACAAAAATATTCCTTGGCAGAAGATCTTGGAAGACGGGCGTGATGTATTTGACGAGACTCGTACTCCAGCAGATCTCAAGGATAAGTGGAGGAACATATTGTCTAAAGAGCCTCTTTTTGGATTATCTTGAAAAGTAGATTGGTGTGTTTGTTTTGAAATATAAACTTAATGTGCTTAAGGTACGGTTGGTATTAAGGGAGGGATCAAGGTGGTCCAATGAATCCCATTTTTTGTGTATATACACCAAGCTAGAATTTTGGTGCAGTTGGGATAGTAGATCACTCCCAGTATTAAGCAGGAGTAAGAAGTTGTTTTGTAAATGCATGAATATTAGATGGTGTACTGAAGATGTTTTGTAAATTATTAACTAATTACTGGAAAGTTATCACGGCTTCACTACACTTGCTCGTTCGGTTGTCCGTTTCCTTCTTTCAAATAGTTTCTAGTATGAAAATCTTTACATCCATGTTTGTTGTATGCTACCATTGGTAGCAAATGCAGTGTCTTTAGCTGCTGAAACAACTCTAACATCTTAGGAAGGTGAAGGATTACATACTGACCTACAATAAACTCTAACATCTTAGGAAGGTGAAGGATTACATACTGACCTACATAATAAAACAATAGTAACAGTTATTGAATGAAATGCTCCATACTCAGAAGACCCTTAAACAACACCCCATGAATTGAACAAAGGCACAAAGCTATAACAATCCCTGCATACAACAGTGGGCAGGTACAAGAAAACGTAAATATTACCTAAACTTAGCTTAACTTTGATGGATTCTATTTTAAATACAAACAAATAATGAAATTGAATTCAGCAGTACAATGCTATTCTTCGTGAAAAATATGAACACAATCAAACGGCTAAGGAGGCTTTGATTGAAGCAGAGCCATCATCCTTTTTAGCACCACTTTCTCGATTAGAATTTCCTTTTGAACTACCTGAATGCTGACCATCAGTAGAGACAGAAGCATAAATGGCTATACACAGGGCCAATACATAAATCACCAAAGCAATGGCAACAATTGTACAAAGAGCCCAAATAGCTTGTCTTGCTTCAGCACTTCCACAAGAGTACACACCTATACGAACTTGGACTATATTAACAACTGAAAGCGTTAGCAAAATAATGCCAGCCACAGATGCACTTGCCGTTAAGATTAAAAGAAAGTCCTTCAGATCAAATCTATCGTGAACAAGCTTGAACCTTTCACTATCCAATCCTATTAGTAGCTTAATTACTTTCGCAACAAGGCTTGATAGAAGGAAACAAGCAAAGGCCACAACTTCGTAGAGAACCAGCATTTTAGCTACTCCTGGACCAGCATTGCACTCTTCTTTGTTCTCCAGGCTGACAGCACCTGGTGCAGCCTGAGATAAGCCAACGAACACCGCTAAAGTGAATAGGGAATTGACATTAACAAGATCATCTAGTGTTTTAATATGAGCTTCTCTCCTTTCTTTCTCTGCTTTTTTTTGTTCATCAGTTACTTTCACATCTACTGGAGCTGCGCTTCCACTTCCTTCCATCTGAAATAGCAAAACCAAACCTAAATGCAAGTTTACCCCTTATATAAATGGAAAAAAGTATTGAACTTTAACTTTCTGTTTATCGAAATTTCAGATAAACTAACTATAATTACAGAATGTATTCACTTTAATTTAAGCGCGCGATTGCTAGTACTATAAAGTGCTTAGTTTTAATTAATCTTGATAAATGATGGGCTATATATATATGTGAAGGAAAGGAGAAGCAAACTAAACTGTGAGCAACTACCGCGAAAATATTCAACTACCTAATTGAACAACTTGTTTTCTCCTCCGCCTTCATGGAAATCCTTCAAAAATGATTGTAAATACTTGAATATGTTAATTTGTATCATTCAGAGTCTTCTACACGCATAGATAAGAAGTGGTTCATTCATAGTCACACAAAGAATGGTCGAAGTCAAATGAATGGAATCAAATTTATGTTTTCTTTTTTTTGAAGAGGAATCTAATTTATGTTTGGTGTAATGATTTAACAATAATAATGTTACGTAGGTATTAATCAAGTTGTCATTAGACAATGTAATAATACGTAGGCGCCAGATGAGTTGCTGACGTTGCTTTCTATAAGCTCCAAATGAAGAGTTGTTAACTTGTTACTTAAATGGATTAACTGTAGTTTTCGCCAGATTAATTAATTGAACAAGTGTGTCTGTTAAACTGCACAAGGAAATCGTTTTAACTTGTTTTGCTTTATATAATGTATTTTCTGGTTGTTCTATCACGTGTAGGCGGCCTGACTCAGGACGATCCATGCATCTGTTCTAGTTTCAGGATAGTATAATATTGCAATCATCATTTTATAAAAAAGTCGATAGAAAGAGTGTGTGAATCTATTGTAAATGTTTTGTGTTGTACTAGTTAGTTAAAATGAATGAAATTAAATGGTTTAGACTTGGACTATTTCCATTTTTCGAGCAGGTTTCTGTTCCAAAAGCTGCGAAAGTTGGGATCATCTGATGTTAAGTTCTTAGATAGATAATATGAAAGAGTTCGATCTCTCAGAAATGCAATCAGCCAAGTGCAAGTCCAATGAAAAGTATGGAGAGACTAGCAATGCATAGTACTGTCCTATCAGATTGTTAACAATTTCTATAAATGGATGTCCCAACCAATTCTTAACATTCCCAAAATAGTAAATTTATATTAATATAAAATTATGAGCTGTGCACTACTACAATTATTCTTTAATCTACTTTTTCATTCTAATGATCAATTATTCCTTTCCCACTAATTAATCTTTCCTTTATTAATATATTCTCACCTACTTTATTAGTTTATGCGGGTCATTTTACTTAACTTTTTTAATCTCCCACCATGTATTCAAATCACATGTACTACAATCACAGGAATACAGTAATATAAATAATCAACCTTTTCATTTTCTTAAAATCCGTGTAAAACTCATATGTTAACACATAAATAATCACAGGAATACAGTAATATAAATAATCAACCTTCTCATTTTACAGGACTTTTGCCAATGGTGGAAAACGCATTTCCACCATTTTTTCAACATAGCCATTATCTTGCAAAGTTTTGGAATTACGACATTCACTTTCAATAATCAAATTTTAAAAAACAAAGTTACAATTTTTTTTTTTTGAAATGTATAATAAAAGTACAAGTTTGGTAGTTAACTAACAGAACACAAACCATACATTCATTTAATACACATTTTACAAATTTTCAAAATAAATTTGAAATTAATGTAAAATACCCTGTGGCCTAATCTATTCTTTCAATGCTTACATTGTGACCTAGCTCAAATCAGGCCATAACACGACACATCACAATTCAAGATAGATAACTAATTGTACCTTGTTCTTTTGTTATACAATTATTCAATTCATGGATTGGGCTTGTAAAAGCCCTAACTATTGGCGTATTGGTTTTGGAAAACCTCCAAGGTCTTTCAAGTACAAGGCCTGATGTTTAGGCCCATCATATATCTTTGGCCCGATGCATTCTTTTACATTCTTTTGATAGATTTTATTATTTTCTTTTTCTTTTTTTTTACTCTTTTGGGCATTTTTTGTTTTTAAGTTTTAAGGGTTATACATTTTAAATTTACAAAAGTCATCTGTTTTTTCACAGTAAAGGTAAGATATTATGGGTATTATTGTGTTAGAATATTTTTAATTTTATGTTTTTATGACCTCTAATAATGATGTGCAAAACTATGATTTCCAATTAGTTTATTTACTTTCACAAAATAAAAAACGGTAATAAAACAAGTAAAACAACCATTCATAAAAAATAAATAATAAAAAATTGCAACTAGAATCTTTCCAAAAGAATTAGCAACATGAGTTTTCAACATTGTATGTGACTTGTGACTCAGTTTTGACTTTTGATCTTCTTAACAAGTCTCATTTGCTTCTTTTTTCCAAACTAGCTTTGTAGTCCGTGCAAGGCACGGGCATGCTCTAGATTACAAATTTATGAATTATTCGTAATCACGTAGGATTGATTTGTTGATATCTTCGATTATTCATATCTTTGTAGCAATTGTTCTGAGTAAATAGAATTTATGCAATACCCGATCGTGACATGCAAATTATAATTCTGGTTAAATTAAATCTATTTTATATTTTACGCTATGTTTTGTTTTGTTAAAATAAACTTGAACGATATGTAATAAATTGATCAATGTTAAGATCAAAACCGTACTTCGAAATATAAATATAAAGAGTTAACATGGATGGATACAGAGATACATTCAAGTATTAATTACATAATAATAATAATAATAAATGCATATTAGTTCATATCAATTATTATTATATATGTAATAAATATGTTAGTGTTGAAATACCTAAATTAAATAGTCCCTGGAAATATAACATAGATATAATTAGTAGAGGTAAATATGACTTGTTATATGAATAAATTTGCTCATAGAACCCCCCATTTGCTCTATTATAAATATATATATATATATATATATATATATATATATATATTTGTTATATTGTTTTATGCGTTTACGTATTAAAGATGTGATTGATGAGTTTTACGATAGTTAATGTTAATACAAGTTTGTATTATACTTACATAGGCATGAAGGTTTTTTTTTGTATTGGGATATTTTTTGTAATATTTAATTCGTAAATAATTAAAATAGATCTAAAATGATTAATAAGATATGGTATATGTTAGTGAATATTATAGTACATTATAACATATCCACATAAATTTATATATGTATTTATGTTTGTACAGGTTTATGTATGTATAATTATGCAGTAATTAATATATTATAAATAATAAAATATGAGAATAATGTTCCTGAGCTAACCTCTGGAACCTTACCTGAGATTTTAGTATAATTTTTTGATGGCATTTTTGTAATAATTGAACCCGCCCCCCTGTATTTATAAAAATAACCTTATTCTTGTATTGTTTTTTTAATCACCTCAGGAAATTTACCTGAGGTAACCTCAGGAAAAGCAAGCCCATAAAATATTAATAGATTATACAACATATATGTATGTATGTATGTATGTATGTATGTATGTATGTATGTATGTATGTATGCTATATAGTATGTATGTATATAGGTATATAATATTATAGTAGATTATTACATATGCACATAAATTTATATATGTATGTATTTATGTTTGTACATGTGTTTGTATGTATAATTATGCATATTAATTATACAACAATTAATAGATTACAAATAATAAAATATTAATAGATTATACAACATAAATGTATGTATATATTATATGTATGTATGTATATATGTATGTATGCATGTACGTATGCATGTATAATTAATAGTTATGTTGTATGTATGCATATATACATACATACATATATACATACAACATAACTATGCATGCATATATGTATGTATGTATGTATGTATGTATGTATGTATATATGTATGTATGTAACTATGTATGTATGAATGTATGTATGTATATATGTATATATGTATATATGTATGTATGCATGTACGTATGCATGTATAATTAATAGGTATGTATGTACGTATGCATGTATAATTAATAATTATCTACAAATATACATTTTAATTAATAATTATACATTATCTGAGTTAAGCCAACTGAGATTTATCTACAAATTAATACATATAAACAAAAATATGTAGTATGTGTTTGTATATAATATTATAGTACATTGTTATATATCCACAAAAATTTATATATGTATGTATTTATGTTTGTACATGTGTATGTATGTATAAATATGCATATTAATTGTTGTATAATCTATTAATTATACAACAATTAATAGATTACAAATAATGAAATATTAATAGATTATACAATATAGATGTATGTATGTATGTATGCATGCATGCATGTATGTATGTATGTATGTATGTATGTATGTATGTATGTATGTTATATAGTATGTATGCATGTATGTATGTATATAATATTATAGTATATTATTATATATATATCCACATAAATTTATATATGTATGTATTTATGTTTGTACATGTGTTTGTATATATAAATATGCATATTAATTATACCACAATTAATATATTACAAATAATGAAATATTAATAGATTATACAACATAAATGTATGTATGTATGTATGTATATAGTACTTATGCATGTATAATTAATAATTATGTATGTATGTATGTATGGATGTATGTATGTATGTGTGTATGTACATATGCATGTATAATTATTTATGTTTATGTATGTATAATTAATAATTATGTATGTAGTGTATGTATGTATATATGTATGTATGTATGTATGTGTGTATGTACGTATACATGTATATTTATTTATGTATGTGTAGTATAATTAATAATTATGTATGTATATATGTGTTTATGTATGTAGATAATGATTTTTAATATAAGCTCAAATGTTGACATAGCTCAACTGGTTATGGTGTTGTATTAGTTATGCAAGGTCATGGGTTCGAATCTTTTGAATAACATTATTTTTACAAATATTTAGAGTTAGGTTTGGAGTGAGGTTCGGAGGATCCGAGCCTGTGTTGGTATTTTTTTATTGTTTGAATTGTTCCTAGATTTTAATTTTGTAAGTAAATACTGGTCAAGGAAGGTGGCAAGTGGCAACAAACTCTTTTCTTTGTAAATACAAAGAAGCTTCCTGTTTCATGACAATAAGCTCCACTCCTTTTGATAGAATCAACACGTCCCTCTTCAACAATTTTCGAAAAAAAATTGTGTAGAAGAGTACTAAAACATATACTTGTTTCGAAAAAATACAACAATTTTGGAGAGTTTCTGTCTGTCTCTTTTGGTTTCTCTAATAGAATTTCTTTCAAAATATTGTAGAAATGGCCGAGGCAGTGGTCTCTTTTGCAGTCGAAAGACTTGGAGAATTGCTAGTCTCTGAAGCCGAAAATTTATCTGAAGTGGAGCACCAAATTTTCGAGATTCAACATGAGCTGAAACGGATACAATGTTTCTTGAAAGAAGCTGACAAGAAACAGTATCGAGATGAAAGAATACGAAGATTGGTGACTGAAATAAGAAAGCTTGCTTTTAAAGTAGAAGATGTTATCGAGACTTTTGCATTGGAAGTTGCTAATGAACCTGCAGGCTATAACGGGATGGTACGAAAATTTGCTTTGATGCTGAGCGAATTGGTAATAGGCCATGGTATTACTGCGGAGATCAATGCTATAAAAGCTGAGCTCACTTACCTCGCTGGATGTCTACGAACACATGGTATTACAAAAGGTTTGGCAGAAGAAAAAACCTCAAGTTCACTGGTCAACTGGAAAAGCGAGAGGATATTATATTCTCATGATGTTGAAGAGGATTATGTTGGGATGGAGAAGGTAATTGAGAAAATGATCTCGGATTTGAAGCAAAAAGACAAGGGTTGTGAAGTTGTTTCGATTTATGGAACAGGAGGTCAAGGAAAAACCACCCTTGCGAAAAAACTTTATAATCATCCTGAATTCAAAGATCATTTCAAAGTTTGGATATGTATCACTCAACATTTTCACAGAGAAAAAATTCTTCAGAATGTCCTCCAACAACTTCTCCCTCGTGGTATGGAGAGAAATGTGACATGGATGGACAATGCAAAACTGTTACAAGAACTTCACAAAGTTCAAACAGAAAAAAATTGCTTGATAATTATTGATGACATCCCGACAATTGATTATTGGAGAAGCCTAGAACATGGATTTCCAGTTGGAACGGCTACCAGTTCTAGCAAAATTCTACTCACAACTCGTGATGTAAAAATGGCTGAAACGGGTTCCCTTTGCAGAATCCCGACTTTGACAGAAGAGGAGGGCTGGCAACTACTTTCTAGGAAAGCAAGAACAAATCACCTTCCAGGTAAGTTTTGCCGGAACTTTCCTTTTTTTTTTTCGTTGTGCTATGCACCAATATATTGACAAATGTATGTCAATTTCGAATGAATAGTTACGAGTACTACAACAAATACCCACCTGCTATGTAGAATTGTACTCCATCTCAACATTAAATATAAGTGCGTTGCATAGGTCAAGAACATAGTTTTAGTAATATGTTGTTTGCAGATAAAAGGGTGGCCTCTGCGATGGAAAATGTTGGAAGGAATATGGTTAATATATGCAAAGGTTTACCTCTAGCTATTTCAGTACTTGGAGGAATTCTTAAAGGCAAGTCGTTAAGCGAGTGGGAGACAATATACAAAGACATCTCATTTGACTTTGCCATGAGTAAAGGTCAAACTCATGATGATGACTACTGTGCGGTTACTCAGGTTTTAGCATTGAGTTATGATAATTTACCTCTGCATTTGCGACATTGTTTTCTTTGTTTTGCGAATTATAAGGAGGATGAAGAAATCGAGACTGAGGAACTGTACATGATTTGGATGGCAGAAGGTTTGATATCAGTGGAAGATAAAGCACCGGGGGAGATGATGTTGGATGTAGCGGAACGCTATCTGGCTGAATTAGCACATCGAAGCCTTGTTCAAGTTGAAGCAAGTAAAATTGATGGAGAGTCCTGGTCAAAGTACAAAAAATGTCGTGTTCATGATCTTATTCGAGACTTTTGCTTGTCTAAAGTTAAGGAGGAAGAATTTCTAAATGTTATTCATTTACAAGGCAAATATGACAATGAATCCCCAGCAAGCATAGTACGTAGATTGTGCATTCGTTCCTATGAGCATGGGGATGAATCAATGTTAAAACCTTATGATCAACATGTGATTTCACATATCCGATCTCTTTTGATTTGGAAAGTTCCCTTCAGTACTATTATAAGGTGGCCAGACGAAATTCTTAGTCTCCAGAAATTTAAGCTGCTCCGAGTTTTTACAGCAAGTAGATACAAATTCAGTAACCATAATATAAGGAGCATCACTGAGCTAGTCTACCTAAAGTATCTGTGTTTAACTGACTGTCGGTTGGAAGAGGAATTGCCATCATCGATAGGTAATCTGAGAAATTTGGAAACCCTTGATCTAAGGGTGAGGGATTTTATTAGAATACCAAATGTTCTGTGGAAGTTGAAACAGTTAAAGCACTTGTACCTTCCTACAGTTGCACAATTTGGTTTAGTTCAAAAGTTGGGATTGAATGGATTTGCACAATCTGGTATAGCTGAGAAGTTAAGATTGGATGGGTTGAATGAGTTAGAGCTGTTACACAACTATGACTCCAGGAATTGTGAAGCACTAGATCTCATCCGATTACCCAAGCTCAAAGCTTTTCATGGAAGAATATTACTGGAGGACAACCTTAGAGAACAGAACTTAATGAATTTTATCAAATCTAGAGAATTGCGTTACTCCTTTCTTGATATTTCAGGAGGACGAACTCGTTTCAGTGAAGGAGTAGCTAGTTGTTTGGTGTCATTATTAGAGTGTTGTTTCATTGATGCTCTCACCTTAAATGCTAAGATATGCAGATTTCCAGCAGGGCCGGTCCATACTATACGGGGGCCCAGGGCGAAATCACAAAATGGGGCCTCATTTTTTTTCCAAAAACTTAAAAATCAATAACAATAAAACCATTTTAAATAAAAATTAAAGTACTAACAATAGTTTAAATACCATACCATACACAAGTGATAAATCATAAATTTCATTGTTGTTTAAATTAAAATGTCCCTTTCATTGTTGTTTAAATTATCCCAATTTCTAGGATCATAAATATCCTTAAAAGGATGACTTGGCTCATCTTCAATATTAGATAAATTGGGTACATTCTCATCCTCATTCAAAACCACATTTTCTACATTTAAATCCTCCAAATTTTCATACAAAACAACTATATGATGCAAAGGAAGAATAACACCTGATATAATAGTGCTCAAAATCCAAACTGTAAAGCTTTAAAAATTCTGAAATCCCCAAGTATGATTGCTCAAGCCTTTATAATTATCTCTGTTAAATGAAAAATAAAATTATAAAGATTAGAGAAATCAAACTAAGACAAAAAAAAATCTGAAATTGAACAAGATAACAAAACCTAAATATCTAACAATTGTGTATATACATATACACACACACGTATATATACGAATTATGATTATAAATTATAATATACTTGCAAAAGTGAAAAAGTTACCTGAAAGTGAAGAGCCGGAAGATGCAATTGCAGATGTAGACTTGTAAGGATATGTTTTTTTTTTTTACTGACCGATCTATACTACTAGTACTACATGGATTTATTAATTTTTGGGCCCCCATAAAATATGGGCCTAGGGCAAAAGACCTGGTTGCCCCCTACCTTGGGCCGGGCCTGATTTCCAGACGAGTATGACCTAACTCGCATTTCTTCTGGGCGTTTCACCAAGATATCATTGATGTATTGTAAAATGGAGGAAGACCCGATGATATTATTGGAGAAACTTCCCAACCTACTCATTCTCCACTTGTATGATGCGTACATGGGAGCAGAGATGGTATGTACGGCTAAAGGTTTCCCACGACTCAAGGAATTGTACCTCTCTTTATTGCCGGGCTTAAGAATCTGGAGGGTGGATGAAGGTGCCCTGCAAAATGTTACTTCCATATGGATGTATGAATGCCCTAAGTTGGAGATGCTTCCGGAAGGGTTGAAATACCTCAGTGCCTTAGAATCTCTATATATGGCTGGTATGCCTAGTACATTTAAAGATAAGGTTAAGGGTAAAGATGGTGCAGAAGGTGAAGATTTCTACAAAGTTCGTCATGTTCATCGTGTAACAGTATAAATAAACCATGACTACCACCAACAGTATTTGCTATAGTTTGTTTTGTCACCTAATGTGAAGTTTTTTCATTTGTATTGTGTTCAACTCAGTAGGAATGATGTGAATATTAACATTAATTGTTCCTTTTATTTATTTTGTTGTATATGCATTTTCTGTTGTTTGATTGAAATGAATAAATGATTACATAATGTTAATAGTAAACATGTAAATGTTTTAACGCACATTCTGCAGCTAGCAATATTTGGTTTCTGTACTTCTTGCAGATTTGAGTTTTCTCCATCACTATTGTCAAATACCCCTTTTCAAGTCTGGGAAAAAATTCCAAGAACAATGGTCAATTGTAAAGAAAGTTCTCGGATTTAGCTTTCACTCAATGGTCTGAAATGTTGTTAGTTGTTACACCAAGAATTACATTTAATTGGCCATTATGACTGGTTATGATCAAAGAACAAGATCCCTTTCACTTGTGCTTCCCCACGTTGTTCGAATTCAGGAATCGCAGTTGGCAAGTAGTCAGAGTAAATGCTGGTGTGCAATGTGATGGCTCATTCGATTTTTTGAACTTGGTTATTCTCTAGCAAATTTTGTGCCCTGCATGTACTACTTTCTTGTCAGTCTGTGAACCGAGGTTAGCCTTAAAATTTAGGTACATTCTGAAATACCCTGCAGGCTGCAACTAAAACTCATTCTAGTGCACAACTATGTACAAGGTCATGGCTTCTCGGATGATATAATTTCAAACACAAAGACTTTAATTTTCTTAGAGAATTTACAAACAAAAGTCATTTTTTTTCTTATAAAAAAAAAGGAATAAAATATCTTCCGCGTATTAGAAAGATTGCCATATGTGTTGAGATGATCCAAATCTTCTAAAGTTTTAAGAAGATTCTTGTAATAAACAAGTCTTATGTGCTATCAAATATAATAAATTTGGTTAATACATATTTTGCATCTTAAACCAGATGGAAGGTGAACGTGAACCCTCTGATTTTCAGCATGAACCAGATCATTGTAGCTGTTAATTTCGTATGAAGATACCAGTTTCCATTAAATATGGCAATCGAACCAAGGTTAAAAAACAAATTTTAGAACGAGATTTTGCTTCAAAATAACCTTAATATTTACCCTTTTTCACACTTTATATGTTATCATTGTCTTCCTTTGAGTTGGAGCTTGTGAATTTCTCAGTTTCTGCTTAGTATACCAATACCTCTCTTCATAGTACATAAACGCACGCGTGCGCATACATTTTATTTGTCTTGATGGAATCATATAGAGTGAAAATGAGTTTGATGATGATTCTAGTGTTCGCAATATCCTTTGGAGTGACAATGGGAGAATGGTACAAGGTTGGTGATGAAGCTGGTTGGACAAATAAAGGGCATGTAGATTACGACAAGTGGGCTAAATCGAAGAACTTCAAAATCGGAGACACAATTCGTATGTTATTTACTTATTATTTGTTTGGTTATGTAAATCTGTTTTTGTTAGAAGAAAGAATGTCTGAAATTAGATAATATGGTATCATAGACCATACCAGCATTTTTACGATTCTTGTAATCACACGTTCATGTACTGTGCTTAATTGTCCTTCATTCTTTCACTTTTCGTAATCCTGAATGATTGTGAAGTAGTCAAAATCACATATAAATTGCGTATGTTAAAGATGTTCGTAGAACAGTGTCTTATATTTTAACACTAAACGCGGTCTCGTATTTTCTTCTTCAGAATTTGTGTACAAGAAAGGATTCTATGGTGTACTAAGAGTGACACGCAAGAACTACGACGCCTGTAATGCAACAACTCCATACTCCGTTTCCCTCACTGGAAATGATACCTACACCATGATGTATCCTGGCCACTTCTACTTCATTTGCGGTCGCATTGGTCACTGTGAAATCGGTCAAAAGGTCCACATAAGTGTCCCTGCCAACAATACAGTTCCTATCTTAGTGCCTCCACCCATTGATCGTTCTCCACCTCATCATGACAATCCGAGTCCAGCCCCTGTGCCCTCCCTAACTGATTCGGATAATAGCGGTCCTGGTCCAGCTCCTGAAGTAGTTAAACCACCATCAACATCCCCGTCACCATCCCCATCCCCGCCTCTCAGAAAGAGTGGTAGCTCAGCCCTAGGTGGTGGCAAGGTTTGGTTGACATCGGTGGTCTTATTGACTTTTTGTGCTTGTGGCATTGTGTATTAAAAATGGGCAATTGACAAGAGTTCTATTTCTAGCATGTTTAGGTTATATTTAGGATTTGGTTCATCAATTATGTGTTGATGTTCTGGTGACTACTGATAGTGCATGTTTGATCTAGTGGATTCTTTTTATTATAGACCTGCTATTCATAGACCGTATGTTAAGAGTTCTTTTTATTAATCTGAGTGAAGAATGATTTGTATGTATTGCATTTGGTGCAGTTTTGTTGTTAAATAGCCAAAACTAGGATTTCAGTATGCATGGAAAGCAATAAACTTAGCCTTGGAGTTCATCACTAGTTCTTAGCACAAGGCTTACACATTCTTTAGAACCTCCACATCCGATCACTTCATGGAGAATGTAATAGGACTGTACCATTTGAAGAAGGCTCTTCAAATGGTACAGTCCTATTACATTATTGCTGAATATATCGGCAACACGGACTTCTCTTTATTGCTGAATATGCAATTAAGATAGGCTCTTCTTAATTCCTTGTTTGTACCACTACAAACCACATATCAACCATATTTTGCAGATATGCAGGATTCTGAAGAAAAAACGCACAGTACATGCATTTACATATTTTTAGAAACAGCTTCATAAATATTACAGAAAGACTAGCTACTTCTAGTGTTCTACATTACAAACTACAAAGGTGTAACTTATGAAATAGTTGAGGCCGACCAAAAAAAAACTTCCAGCTGTCTAAAAACATCTATATTCAGAGAAAATTCTCTTATGAACTAAATTTCATCTCAGATTAGTAGGCAACTAAAATATGTCCTTGACCAACATGCACAATGAGAGATCGATGTCCAGTTTCAGTTGTCACTTTTGCATAGACATTCCTATCCCTTCCAAAAAATGCTGGTTAGGCACTACTTGAAAAATTCAAGAATGTCTAATGGAAAATTGGGATCGAATTCCACAGGGTCAAGTGAGATATCAAAATCACCAATGGGGGAATTTGTGACTGGGTTTGGAGCTGATAGTATTTCAGTGAGATCTGACTCTGAACTTTGCAAATTCTGAGCAATTCCAAAGTTATCCACGTGGTATGGTGACAATGACAGGTAGCTGCATTCTGATGTTTCTGGGGTTATGTATGATGAAGAACTACTAGCTATGATCGTATCCTCAGAAAAGAGATGATCTTTCTTGTTTACGGACTCGACTATAGTACAAGGAAAGGAGAAAGAAGGCAATCTTTCCACTTCCATGCTTCTTCCCAGTTCTTCAGTTTTGAGGCTTATTCCAAAACTAATGATTTTTTCTACCTTCTGTTCCTGAATTTGTTCCTCTTGCTTCAGCTGGCAACTTCCTTTTATCTGCCTTTTCTCTTCTTTCCCAAACAATACTCGTCCTGCATTTATTCGGAACCTTGTTTGCAAGTATGCCTTCCTTTATATGTCACTTGAAGAAGTGATGAATCTTCATCTGATTTTTGAACTTGCTTTGTAGCCAAACAATGACGATAGGTGCATCGATAATAAGCCCTTTAGGAAAAAATTGTAAAACATGTCAGTGACCAAGAAATAAAAAATGACTAAATGAGTATATATAACAGTGTAAATGCAAATTATTGATGTCAAATATTACAGTTCTACGATTTCCAGGCGGACTAACTTGTTCTAGCGGTAAATTTAAAAATTACAACTTTAAAGGAAGAAAAGGGTTGGTGGCATCACTTCTAAAAGGCAGTTCAACAAATTAATTGTCAATTTTAGAGGGACCATGAAAAAGATTTGGATCTTGAAGTATCTTATCAAAAGAGACGAGTGGAAAACGTGCCTTAATTTTTTTTTTATTAAGGCTTGTAACTGTAAATACACACACTTGATACCTTGGTGCAAGTGGACAATTTTGTAGTGTCCACCAGATTGATATGCAAGAACAAGTCAGTGACATATAAAAGGAGATGCATTAATATGTATCTGTATAAAGTCATAGAAGAGAGAACACATGTATAAATAAATAAACAAGATGCCTAGCTTTCATTTCTCGAAAGAGAAATGATCCAATTTTACACACAAGTATATGATCCAATAAAGGCATGGTATCAAAGCTCGGTTTTGGAGCACGACGAGTGTTAAAAGAAAAATGCTACAGCCATCAAATTAGTTCCCAAATTTTGACACCAAATGACATGGCATTAATTTGATTGGTTATAACAATAATGGGCCCGCCAGGGCCATCCAATTAAAATATCACAAAATGCCAACTAATTAGTGCCACATCATTTGGTGTCAAAATTTGGTACCCAATTTGGTGGCTGTAGCATTACTCGTGTTAAAAATATCATGTGATCGGGTTAAGGTTCTTTTTTTAACAACTTAAGAATTTGGAAGAGTTAATTGCGTAATAGAAACGACACATATGGATGTACTCTAAGTATGTAATTTATATCAAATTACTGTGATTAAGCTTCTCTCACCTTGGAAAAGTAGCTCCTAAAATATCCTTCTGGCCATATTTTCTCCAGCTATATCCATCAGCAAGAGGACCTTCAGCTCCTGTCCCCAAAGGAACTTGAACTTGTTCACTCCATTGTGGCAATGCCTCTCTGTAAATAACAAATAAAAATTTAACTATAAATACCTCACTTTAGCTATATATAAAAAAAAGGGATTAACTTCAGAACCAAAAAGCCTGAGTATTCCAGAGCATGCATAAGGAGAGGCCAAACTCACCTTTTTCTGAAGACATTTCTGTGGGGTTGATCAGAAATGTCACTTGTTGGACTAGTATCACTAGTGAATGAATGAGGAGAATTTATCATACTAATTACTGGAGAATGATGTTGTTCATTGGACTTCAAAATAGAAAGAGCTTTGTCATATGAGGAGACTATGTTTGTCAACATGAAATCACAAGTTTCCTTTGATGTTTTTGTAGTATCAAGAAGTCGTTGTTTGAGCTGATGAGCTAGCTCTTGACCTTGTTTTAGCTCTATGTTCATCAGAATCTTGTGTTCAAATTCTGTACCCTTTTCCATACTGTTAAAGAATATTTATATTCTTGATTCAGTTCAACTGTGGATAGAGAGAAAGAAGAGGAAATAAAAGTAGTAGAATGAAAAATGTATTGGTGATGAAGTTGGGAGGAAAGATATGAATGAAGATTTATATAAGGAAATGTTAAGAGAGGGGCAAAAAGTAGTGATAATTGGCTGATGAGAATCAGGTTATTTTGTAATGGAATCTATATCCATCTAATTCCTTATTCGTTCATTTTCTACAATTTGAATCATTGAATGCTGACCCTTTCAAACAAACAAAAAAAAGGCCTAAAGGGGGGGGGGGGGAATCATGGGTGATCCACATTACATCTGATTGTTTTATTTAAAAAGAAAAAAAACAAAGTGTGTCCCTAATAATTGTTAGACCCTGTTTTTGCATATTATATGTGTCTATGATATTAACTGAGTACATGTGTATCATGATTTCAAGTGGATAGATTCATTATCTTTACTTGATAGTAATTACTTGATGATAAACTTGTACCTGTGCTTTTGTGAATATATTTTTCCAGGAGTTAGTCCAGGGCTGAGAAGGATCTTAAGCCAATCGTTACCATTGTTTTCTTGTTCTTTCTGAATTTCCCTTGCAGAATTGGTTGCAGCATCACTACACTCGCTTATTTCAATCCACTCAAGTGTGCATATATTACCAACGGAATCTCCATCAGATATGGACATCGCAACACTTGCAAGCGCTGAAGCACTGGAAAGTGATTACGAAAACTTGTCCAATTCTCAATATCCAGTTCATCAAGTTTTAGAAACTTGAGATGAGTAAATGCTTGGGGACTTGTTTCCCAATCTTTACCAACAAAGGCATGAAACTTCAATTTGAGAACTTCAAGGTTAGGTATCATTTCAAAGACCCAAGCTTCCTTCCAGTCCAGATAAGTATTTGAAACAGTAAGACTTTTAAGAGTTTCAGGGAACATAATTGAGTAGCTTAATTTTCCTGCTTTGCACAAAGCATTTGTGTTTAACAACTTCAATTTTCTGAGACGCATTAAGAGGCCAAGATCAGGTAATTTCAACTCTCCACTCTTTGTTGTCAATGGCCCACAAAGACCTAATTTCCTCAAATTACGAGTTCGGGCTAAAATAAGTGGACTCAACCTAGTAGGGCTTACTAGTGACATGGTCTGCAAGTTTTCTAAGAAGCTAGTTTCTTCATCACAAAAATTCACAAGGTTTTCCCCTGTTTTTATACAAAGATGCCTCAAGTTTATCATCTTCCTTGTAGTCTCTGGAACAACTATATTCATCTTTGATGACACGATAAGTGTTCGGAGTTCAGTAAGTTGTGATATTGTTTCGGGAAGGTTACTGGACCTTAACCGAATTTCTAAGTACCTCAAGTATACTAGTTGTAATAATTCACTTGGAATTACGGACAATTCTAAGGATGATATATCCAAAACCCTAATTAGTTTGGATGTTTCCATACCCATTGATAAATCCTTAAGAAATGACTGGAAAATTCCAGAAGAATACGAAGAACATTTTGATGGAACAGTAAGGACATTCGGGCTGAGCAAAAGCTGGTATCCTGTAAGGGGATTAGTCAAAGAATGAGAATATCTGTTGTAGTTGTAATTTGGCAAAAAATTCTCCTCCTCAGCTTTTTTAAAGCACAAATTACGCAAGAGGTCGTGGATACGACAAGTTTTGATTGCACCATTAGTCCCTATTTTTCCTGCAATAATTAAACTTCTACTTACAAGATCCATCAAGTACTCCTCTGCAACATCCTCTAAGCTCTTTTTTGTGACATCCGGAGTTATGAATCCTTCTGCAATCCATAACCAAATCAATTTGTGTACTGGGAAGTCATGATCTTCTGGGAATGCTCCGAAAGAGAGAAAACAAGGTCTCAAGTGTTGAGGCAGGTGGTTATAACTCAATGCTAGTGTATCCATGCATTGATTTTCATCGGTTATGATGTATGCGCTTACACTTTCCTCAACGTGCACCCACCAATCAATCTCCAATTTGTGTTTGAGTAGTCCAGCAATTACAACAACAGTTAGAGGCAAACCGCAACATTTTCTTGCAATGCTCTTTCCAATCAACCTCAAATCATCAAAGAAATATTCGGTTACAAACAGCATGATTCTACTCCCAATATTGTCATTTGGAAAAGATCGTTTAAGATCATCCCATGCTTCGTTACTCCATATATCATCGATTACAATAAGGTATCTCTTACCCTTCAAAGCACGATACAAGGCATGGGCTAACATATCATCATTCATACTACAGACTTCATCATCAGTGATCTCAACTACTGACTTTACAATGGAAAGCAATGAATCTCTCTTATGATAATTAAACCTGAGAGCAAGTGACCCATGCTCGAAGATAGAAGTAGGATACTACATAAGGATCATTATAAAGTCGCCTAGCTAATGTAGTCTTACCATTCCCACCCATCCCAACAATTGAGATCACTTGAAGCTGCATGCTTTTTTGTAATACAAGCAAGTTGTTGGAGTAAAATATTTACCTCCTCTTGGAATCCAATGAAAACTTCCTCCTCGTATTCTCGAAATTTGGTCTTATCAAAATGAAAGATGGAAGCAAAGTCTTTGATAGCAAAATCTTGCATCCAGGGTTGTTTAAAAGTCACCGACACTTCAAACGCTAGTCGGTCTCCAACAGGGGCAAGATCTGGAGGTTGATCATATTTTAAAAGGTCAACGCTTCTTTTTCTCAGATTCTTATACACAAGGATCCTAGTAACAAGAATGTTTAGTGTTGGATCAGTTAACAACTCAGATAGATAACATGTGTTTAAACTTGCTCGGAATAATTTCTCAGACAAGTAGCTGAGCTGTTGACAGTAAAAAGAAATTTGATATCGTTCTATAGGAAGCCAATCAGGAAATGTAAAAAGCCTGTTTACTTCTCCTAATAGACGATAAAACAACAAATCAATAGGTGACTGCATGCAGGATTTATGTCTTGATTCTCTTCCGGTAAGTTCTTCAACCAAAGCTCTCAACTGGGAAACTTCAGTGTTGATTGATGAGTCAACCACTCCAAGTTGCTTCTTGTTGGTTTTGTATATCTGTTTGGATGCCTTGCTTAGCTCATGAACACCCACTACTGGCTTCTTCATGGTGCTCTATACAAATCTAGCTTAATTACAAGTGGGTAACTAACAAAAGTAGAGCGTATGTACATGGAGTTGAAAGAGATGAGAGGTAGTTGACTTGAGGTCAAAATTGGATTTTGCCTTACATTTTAAATATACATTTTTATCATTATAAAGTTGTTCTTCCACTCAAAATATTAGGTTCTTGGTGATTTAGAAAATTATAAAATATGATAATTTTAATAATAATATTATTATTATTATTATAATATTAAATAAGAATTTCAAATACTTACCTTACCTGCTCCACGAACCTTTCCCGATCCCTGAACATGGAATATTTTGCTTCCCCTCCTGAACGCGGACGCGGATCTCTGCGGGGAATCGACGATTTTTATTTTTATTAAAATATAAATTTTATATCTTCTTTAACAAATTTTGTAATAAAATTAATTTGCTAAATTATGATATATAATATATATTTTAAATTCAATAATCTATTCTAAAAATTATTTCGAATTAATACTTATTTATACTAAAAGATATAATTAATTTATTATAATTAAATTATATTTTACTAGTAAAATTTTAAATTTGTAGAATGAATTAAAAAAATTTAAGCAATAATATATATATATATATATATATATATATATATATATATATGATATGGGCTAAAAGTAAGCCCTAAAGACACATTTAATGTTGCGTTAATTAGACCTAGTTTGGTCCAAATGTGGGGCCCACTAGATGGCCCAAAAACCCTAGTTAAATATTAATTTCGTAATTAATATTCATGGCTAATTAGCAGCTGGGAAATATAAGTCAAATAAGGAGATTATCTCTCCAAAGAGTAGCCTCCAAGGCACATAGTCGTACAAGGAAACGGACTCCTACATGGAAGGAGTCTAGATCCTTCCTCAAGGTTGACTTGCCCACCAAGTCATCTAACCCTACCATAATTCTAAGGCTTCTCAGCCTATATAAAGGGTCAGACCCCTCAACCTAGAACTACGTTTTTTGGCTTGATTATCTAATACAGAGATACGTAGGCATTCTGTGAGGACCGTTTAGTCTCGAACGCAGAAGCAGCCATTAAAGCTCGAAGCTCAACCGCCCTTAGCATTAAATACACACAAACCCTAGCCGTCATAATCATAACCTAGTTTTTATTCCACAACATTTGGCGCCGTCTGTGGGACCATAACATCAACCATGGTTAACACACGAAGGACACCAGCAATAACAGAGCCAATCGCAACCGAGGCTCTACCTCTTAGCTCTGCTCCGCCCCTCACTGAACAGGTACCTCCAACATCCGGGACTATCGTTCCGTATCAAGTTTCTCAACCCCTAGGGACGACTTCCCATGTTGAGAGTACGCTACCTCCGATCGTCCACACAAATCCAGGGACTAACCCCCTCCAGGTGGGGATTTCTTCCTTGATTGTAGATCCCAACAACCCTCCACGAGGAGTTCAGATCCACACTACGGATCTCCCCATAAGCACCAATCCGACGTACGGGCTGCCTAACTACCCTTCTACCCAAGGAGCTGGATCAAGTGGTCATGCCCTGTATATTCGAGATCGAGATTATCACGATTTTTCTGGTCCTTATACGGATGAGTCATCTTCTGACGACGATTACGAACGTGATGAAGCTCTAAGGAGGCGACGTGCAAGTAAAGAACCTCGAGGAAGAACTCAAACTACTCACGATGGACTCCCTTCAACAACTACTGAGAGGATTAAGGCTTATGAAGCCGAGATCTTAAGATTAAAGGAAGACATGGCCAGAGAACAAGCCCGATCTAATCAGACTCGACCTCCTCCGACTTCAGGAGGGATTCCCTTCATAGATCTGGAAAGGTCTTCAAGGAGACGCCGAAGGGCTGAAGCCCCAACCAGAGGGACAACAAGGGTGGAACTCCCCAAGAGTAACCCCAAAGACCTGATGCTACAAGGAGATCTTGATGATCCAACCCCTCCATTCACTGAGGAGGTGATGAATGCACATATCTCCCGAAAGTTTAAGATGCCCACAATAAAAGCTTATGATGGAACGAGGGATCCCGCAACTCATGTAAGAACGTTTACGAGCGCATTGTTACTGCAGCTTGCTAACGACGCCCTTAAGTGTAGGGCGTTTCCCCAAACCCTGTCGGGCATGGCGCAACGCTGGTATAGTCGTTTACCTCCAAACTCGATTAGCTCTTTCAAGGAATTGAGTACCGCTTTTGTCAGTCAATTCATTAGCGGAAGAATCCATGAGAAAAGCTCTGCATCCCTTATGTATGTAGTACAAGGAAAGAACGAGAACCTGAGGGATTATGTCAAGCGATTCACTAAGGAGACCCTGAACATCACTGATTTGGAAAATAAGGTGGCTATGGTAGCCTTGCAACACGGAACCACGGATCTCTTTTTTAAGAGGTCGCTGGCAAAACACCCCCCTAAAAGCATGGATGAGCTCCAACGGAGGGCAGACAAGTATATAAAAGCTGAGGACAGCATGAAAAAGGAAGCCGCATTGGGAAATGGAGGGAACAACAAGCGGAAGCAAGAACTAGAGTACGACGCTAGGGACAAGTATCCCCGAACTAGTAGAGACTCTGAATCTGCTCCAAAAAAGAGCTCGGGTCCAAGGTTTTCCGAGTATGCCAGGTTTAATGCTCCACGAAGTCAGATCCTGTTGGACATTGAAAAGGAAAAGGACTTCCGATGGCCGAAGCCACTTAGAGGAGACCCAGCTAAGCGGAACAAGGATCAGTACTGCAGGTTCCATAAAGATGTGGGACATGACACCGACGATTGTAGGCAACTCAAGGATGAGATTGAGTTCTTGATACGAAGAGGAAAACTAAGTCAGTTCACCAAGGGTGATGACCGTGGGAACCAGAGAAGGGACAATGACAAAAGGGATAATAACAGGAGGGATGACAACCATGACCGCAATCCACAGCCCCGAAGGGCAGTTATCAACATGATCTGGGGAGGCCCGACAGCAGCTGGCACAACTAAGAATTCTCGAAAGGCTTATGCTAGAGAAGTAATGCACATTGTGGGAGAGGCCCCGAAGCGTGCTAAAACTGAGATGGTAATTGGTTTTGATGATTCAGACTTGGAAGGGGTGAAGTTCCCCCATGATGACCCGCTGGTCATAACTCCTGTGATTGGAAACTCAGAAGTAAAACGAGTCTTGATAGACAATGGAGCTTCTGTAGATATTTTGTTTCATGATGCATTTGTGAAGATGGGGTACAACGACTCTCAGTTGACCCCTACAAACATGCCCATATATGGGTTTAACGGAGTGGAGTCCAACGTTGAAGGGACTATTCAGTTACCCGTGACTATTGGGCAGGAGCCTAAGGAGGCGACTCAGATGCTGAACTTCTTGGTGATTAAGGCAGCCTCAACATACAACGCAATCCTTGGAAGGACTGGACTTCATGCGTTTAAGGCTGTGGCCTCTTCATATCATATGAAGATTAAGTTTCCAACACGGAATGGTGTCGGAGAACAGAAGGGTGATCAGAAGATGGCAAGAAGTTGCCATGTAGCCGCACTAAGGGCCGATGGAGTCGGGGGCAGGTCCTTCCGATTGAAGACATGGATGTCCGCGATGATGAAGAGCATAGAGGGAAGCCAACAGAGGATTTGATTCCCATACCTCTAGAGCCGAACGATCCTGAAAAAGTTACTTATGTTGGAGCATCTCTGAAAGAACCCCTGAAGGGCAAGTTGATAGAATTCTTACAAAAGAATAGCGACGTGTTCGCTTGGACAGCAGCTGATATGCCAGGGATTGACCCCCAACTCATAACTCATAAGTTGAATGTTGATCCCAAGAGGAAGACAATAAAGCAGAAGAAGAGAAACTTTGCTCCGGAAAGGCAAGAGGCCATTAAGCAAGAAGTGGATAAGCTCTTGGAAGCTGGTTTTATTGAAGAGATTCAGTTTCCCGAATGGTTAGCAAACCTTGTGATGGTCAAGAAAGCGAATGGGAAGTGGAGGATGTGTATAGACTTCACTGACCTGAATGATGCATGTCCAAAAGATTATTTTCCACTGCCAAGGATTGATATGTTGATAGATGATGCCACAGCTGGACATGAGATGTTAAGTTTCATGGATGGATTCAGCGGCTATAATCAGATTAAGATGCACAAGGATGACACCCCTAAGGTATCTTTCATAACTGACTTTGGTGTCTTCTGTTATCTTGTTATGGCATTTGGTCTAAAGAATGCAGGAGCTACTTACCAACGGCTGGTGAATAAGATATTTGCCCATCTAATTGGAAAAACTATGGAGGTGTATGTTGATGACATGCTAGTCAAGAGCATACTCAAGGCTGATCATATTAAGCACCTCGGAGAGGCATTTGAAGTGTTGAGGCACCATAAGATGATGTTGAATCCCGCCAAGTGTGCCTTTGGCGTTGGATCTGGAAAGTTTTTAGGGCTGATGGTTTCAAAGAGAGGCATTGAGGCCAATCCTGACAAGATCAAGGCAATTTTAGACATGGAGCCGCCACGTTCTATAAGAGATGTGTAGAAGTTGACAGACCGAGTTGCAGCCTTAGGGAGGTTTATCTCCAAATCTGGTGATAAGTGTTTGCCTTTCTTTCAAACGTTAAAGAAGGTAAAGAATTTTGAATGGACACCCGTAAGCCAAGAGGCCTTTGAATAATTGAAGAAATACATGGCTGAAGCCCCGCTGTTGGCCAAGCCTAGCGTCGGAAAGACTCTTTATCTATACCTGGCGGTATCTGAGCAAGCATTGAGTACCGTCCTCATACGGGAAGAGAACAAGGTTCAGAAACCCATCTACTACGTGAGTAAGGTGTTGCATGGGGCTGAGTTGAACTATTCTACCATTGAGAAGTTTGCTTTAGCATTGGTAACAGCTTCAAGGAAACTACGACCTTACTTTCAGTCACACAAGATTGAAGTCCTGACGGACCAGCAGTTGAGAAGTATCCTGCATAGCCCGAAAGCCAGTGGAAGGCTAATTAAGTGGGCGATCGAACTCGGAGAATTTGACATTGCATATAAGCCTCGGACAGCCATCAAGGCTCAGGCATTAGCTGACTTCGTGGTTGAATGTACCATTGGCAACCAAGAAGTCGGGGGGCAGGAGATAGTAACCACCCATGCGGTTGAGAGTAAGGATGAAGAACTTGTACCTGATCAGAAAGAATATTGGGTGCTCTATTTTGATGGAGCATCAAAAACAAAATCTAGTGGCGCTGGTTTGGTATTGCAAAGTCCCAACGGGTTCATAGTGGAGTACGCTCTGAAGTTGGACTTCCCAACTACCAATAATGAAGCTGAGTACGAAGCCCTAATAGCCGGATTGGGATTGGCCAGAGTCATGAGGGTCAAGAACCTCAAAGTGTGTGGAGATTCAAGACTGGTAGTCTCGCAAGTGAATGGTGAATTTGAGGCCAAGGATGATACTATGGCGAAATATTTACGAGTTGTGAAAGCTGTCATGACTCAATTTGACGAGTGCTATCTAGAGCACATCCCAAGAGAAGAGAATGTTAAGGCCGATGCTCTATCTAAGTTCGCTTCTTTTGAGATAGAGAATTATGCAGGAAGTGTTTACTTCCAGGTCTTGAAGGCCCCGACCATCAACTCTAAGTTGGTAGCACCGATCGACACTGGAAGTTGTTGGATAGATCCTATTAAAGCTCATTTGGAAACCGGATGGCTCCCTGACAATGCCTTGGAGGCACGAAAATTGTCAGTGAGGGCATTGAGATATGCCCTGATCGAAGGCATCTTGTATAAAAGATCGTTTGTCATCCCGTATTTGAAGTGTTTAAGGCCCCAAGAGGCTAAGGAAACATTAGAGGAAGTTCATGAAGGGATCTGTGGGCAACACTTGGGGGGCAGAGCCCTAGCCCACAAGATTACCCGCTTGGGATTCTATTGGCCAGAGATGTTGGCAGATGCCCAGGATTATGTCAAGAAGTGTGACAGATGTCAAAAACACGCCCCTGTTGTAAGGCAACCGCCTGAGAGGTTAACCTCAATCAGCTCTCCCATTCCGTTTGCAATGTGGGGGATGGACATTCTTGGTTGTGACAACCCGGGTCAAATCCCGAGCCTTTTTTGAAAATCGGGTCAAGTCCCAATTCCGAATTCGAAATAAGCCAAAGTATACTGGCCCAAATGCAGCCAACTTGGGTTGTCCACAAGCCCACCACAGGCCCCCAAAAGATCATGATTTGTTGGTGCACTTAGTAGTAGCACTTTGCCTTATAAAATGAAATAAAGCCCCAAATCTCCTCGATGTAGGACTGGGGTGTTACAAACTCCCCCACTTAAACTCCTGACGTCCTCGTCAGGCCGAACGGAAATCCCATAGGTCCAAGATCGTTCCTCTCTAGCCATTGTGGGATAATACCGGCTGGCTTCGTGTCCCCACCTCCGGACCTCTTGTCCATTGTGGGATAATACCACCAGCCTTCGTGTCCCCACCTCCGGCAACTTGACGAATCAAGCTTTCGAGAGTCGGCTCTGATACCATATGTGACAACCCGGGTCAAATCCCGAGCCTTTTTTGAAAATCGGGTCAAGTCCCAATTCCGAATTCGAAATAAGCCAAAGTATACTGGCCCAAATGCAGCCAACTTGGGTTGTCCACAAGCCCACCACAGGCCCCCAAAAGATCATGATTTATTGGTGCACTTAGTAGTAGCACTTTGCCTTATAAACTGAAATAAAGCCCCAAATCTCCTCGATGTGGGACTGGGGTGTTACATTGGTCCTTTCCCCATGGCTTCAGCACAAAGGAAGTTTCTGATTGTCGCCATTGATTACTTCACTAAGTGGATTGAGGCTAAACCTTTAGCCAAGATAACCACCAAGCAAGTTTCCCAGTTCTTCTGGGAGAACATAATTTGTAGGTATGGAATCCCGCGAATCCTTGTGACGGATAATGGGACACAGTTTAACAATGAGGAATTCAAGAAGTATTGTGAGGAAAACGCTATTGAGCTTCGTTTTACCTCGGTGGCACACCCGCAAGCAAATGGACAGGCCGAAGTGGCCAATCGGATCATCCTGGACGGATTAAAGAAAAGGGTCGAACGCTCGAGGAATACTTGGGTGGATGAGTTGCTGCCTATACTCTGGGCGTATCGCACCACCTGTAAGGTGACAACAGGAGCAACTCCGTTTTTGCTGGCTTATGGAGCTGAGGCAGTTGTACCACTAGAAATCATGCATGCATCACCTCGAATTGAGGCATTTGAACCTGAGACTAATGAAGAAGGCATGAGGCTCGCCCTAGATCTGATTGATGAAGTTAGGGACGAGGCAAACGCCAGAAATGCGGAGCATCAAAAGAAAGCATCCTTCTATTACAACCACAGGGTTAAGGAGAGGTTCTTTCTACAAGGTGACTTGGTTCTTAGGAAGATCGAGGCTTCTGGAGTTGGTCAGAAGGGAAAACTAGCCCCGAACTGGGAAGGGCCGTATCGAGTCAAGAAGACGCTAGGACGTGGATCTTACAAACTGGAAACCTTGGACGGGGTTGAGGTGCCCCGGACTTGGCATGCATGGAACCTCAAGGTTTACTATGTTTAAGCTCTCCTGAAGAGGACTTAGCTTTTTGCCTATGTAATAGAAGTAGAAATAAGGTCGATGAAACCATTCCAAGTTTTTAAACTTGAGATATTGGAAGTAGAGTATCTATGTAAGGGCTGTGCCCGTTTATGCCACCTATGTAAGGGCTGTGCCCATTTCTTCATACTAATAAGACTATCCTACATTTTCGCATAAGTTACGAGCATTACTTATTGATATATATGCATAAAATGCTAGACTGCACATACGAACATGAATAAGTTGAGAAACATCAAGGACAATGGATTACGGATTAAAAGTTATGCCCGAAGGCAGAATACATAAATGATTAGTTCAAGATAAGTTAACAAAAGTACAGAATCATGCCCGAAGGCAGAGTACATAAATAGATAGATAAAAAGAGCAACTACTGGGCATCTCCAGCATGCTCATCCTCTTCATCTCCGCCAAGATGAGCAGAGGGATCTGGCTCCAGGATCCTCTCATCATCCTCTTGGTCCTCCTCCTGGGTGTCCTGCACAGCCAAGGCCATAGGAGCATGAGGGCTAGGGAAGTCTGAAACATTAAGGGTACCTGGAAATCTCCTAGTAACCTCAGCAAGAGCTCCGTCCCATCCCTGAGTAAACTGGTAAGGGAATAGAGAGTCGTCATGCTTCTCCATAAAGCCCACATACTCCTGGGAGGCAAGGTAGTCATCAATCAGGTCGTCCTTGCCCTTCTTGAGAGTGACATTTTCAGCCTGAGACTCTAGAAGCTCTTTCTCCCTCCTCGCTAAGGTAGCTTTGACAGAGGCCAGTTCATCCTGAGAGTCATCATACTTTGCCTTATAAGTCTCATAGGATGAACGCCAAGTCTTAGCCTGGAATACGGCCCCCTGGAAGTTGGCATTAGCCTACAAAAGATAACGTTAGAACCACGATTCAAATAGCAAACAAGTATATAGAGAGAGGGAAGTAAGGAGCTTACAGCAGCAAAGGCCTGAGCCCCAGCACTCTCGGCTCCTTCAAGAGTGGAGCCGGATACCAAATCTTTAAAATCACCAGGAGTTATGGAATGATAGGACCAATCCATGGCATGCCTGCAATCTCCAACAATGGAGTCCTTCTTCCTAATACCCCAGTTGGGACGCCAAGCGCTCTTGGAAGAGACGTCTGCTTCTTCAACATCAGCTACATGGGGCCTCAAGTAGGCATCCATGGCCGTTGGGGCTCGAGGATCCTTCCCTGAACGAGCCCTCTTTAACCTAGCAGTGTCTCCATCTTCAGGCTCATTAGTCTTGTTGATAAAAGCTGCAGCTACAATTACAAAACAAAAGACAAATAATGGGTATGAGACAATCATATTCAGGTAAAGGAATACAAAAAGAAAGGAAATTACCCTTATTGGTCACTCGGGAAAGTCCCAAAGATTTAAGCTGGAACTCATTCAGGAGATCCAAAGCCATAGTAGTATGATTATCTTTGATGAGCTCCTTGTAGGCCTGGGTCTCTTCCTCGTTGAGCTCAATATCATTGGCACTGCCATCTACGACCTTACCAAAGGTACTACGAAAAACATTGCCCCAATCTCCACCTTCCCATGTCAAATACATGAACTCCTTCTTCCACTTTGGGTTGGAGTCAGGAATAGATTGGGGGTGAAAGATTGGAGGAGTGGAAGTACGGTGACTAATGTAAACCCAACCCGGAGTAGATTCAGCAGAATTCTTAAATTGAAAAATCTTTCTAAAGAGAGCTACAGAAAGAGGGAATTTGTTTTTAAGGCAGAGGACCATGAAACAATTGATCACCCTCCAAGAGTTGGGGGGAAGTTGGCAAGAGTTAATTCCTACATCTGCTAAGAGCCTAGGAATAAACTCATGGAAGGGGAATCGAACCCCTGCAACAATGGCACCCCTATAAACACAAAGTGCATCGGGGCGCCAATGGCAAGATCGAACCCCAGGATCAGTTGGGACAAGTCTATAGGGTGATTCTATTTTATACATCCTGTTATAATCAGTGATCTTTTCTATGTCATGAAAGGTGTTACTATGATTAAAGGAATCAAGGTGTGACAAAGATGGAAAATCTTCTTTACGATTTAAAATCATATCCTGTAAACTCATGAGGGGAGAACGAATGATGATACCTCTTTTGGAGGCTCCTTGCAATTTCTGGAAACGAAGTGCTGCACGATCTTCTGCCATCTCAGTAAATCTTCAAAGAAAAGTTTTGATCTTCAAAGGAAACCTGTAAATGATGAAGAAATTGTTAGAACAATCTTCAAATCTTCAAAGGAATTGAAGAACAAATCCAGAAAAAGGGTGATCTTCAAACTATAAAACTAGAAATTCTGGGAAATACCTTGAGTATTCTTCAAATCTTCGACAACAATTGGAAAATTTCTGGAAAATTGCCAGAAATCCTTGAGCAGCCTTCAAATCTTCAAAGAATCTGTAGAAATGTGCAGATTTGAGGTTGAAAGTTTATGAATTTTGAATGATCTTCAAAGAATGAGGATCAAACTCAGATTCTTCAAAGGAAATTTCTTAAAGAGCCTTGAAACTCTAGAGAGAACTTTTAGAAGAGAAAATTTTTAGAAAGTTTTTGTGATGAAAATGAAAGTGAGATTCTTGGCCTTATATGGCGAAAAGATAGAGCATGTCAACTGGCAAGTTTAAATTACTCAACCGGTTATAGCCTGTTGAGAATCTTTTTTGGGCCTTTAAATAAAAATTGGGCTTGAAAAAGACACTTCCAAACGACGACAACAAAACCTGTTAAGGTTTAAGGCTTAAAGCCCATGACTACGGTCAAAAGCCCAATAGGGCCAAAAGATATAATTCTTAAATTCAGTTTTAGCTAAGACTGAAGGCCTGTAAAAGCCCAAGCTCAATTTAAGGCCCAAAAGGTTTGGAAAGGCCCACTGTTACAGTCCAAAACCAAGGAAAGACCCGAAAGAAGGTGGTATGAGGTCGGCACCTACGACCTCGTTTTGCAATAGGATTTCGAGCTCATCCACACAACCAGAAAATCAACTAAAACACGTCCATTTGAGGTCGATGAGACATGGTTTGAGATCGCAAACTCCAGCTCGAATTTGAATTGAAAAATATGAAAAACCCACACGACCTAGGCCTAATTTGAGGTCGTCTATGTGTTGTGATGAGGTCGAATTTATACTACAATGAGATTGGTAAATTCTGGTCGTAATTATACTAGAAAGTGTGAAGAATCTGTGCGACCTGGAACCACTTTGAGGTCGTTTCCCCATTGGTTTGAGGTCGCCAGCATGAGGTCGAAAATGAAATAAAAAACCTGTAAAACAGCCACGACCTGGCCCCCGTTTGAGCTCGAAATTGAGCTCGGAAATACACTAATTTCTTCTCGAAATTTCCAGGTCGAAAATGACTTAGGAAGCAAGAAAAATGGCTGCGATCTGGAGGCAGTTTGAGCTCGAAATTGAACTCGAATTTGGCCTGCAAATTTAAAAAAAAAATCTCGAAAATTCCAGAAACATGGAAAAATAATTTTATGCTCGAAGCACAATCTAATATTTTCAAACTAGTGCCATTTGAGCACCGTTTGGCGCCGTTTAGTGCCGCTTAGCACCGTTTAGCGCTAATTATTGCTGTTTAGCATCGTTTAACATTGTCGTAAGTGCGTCGGTCGCTCCACACTTTACATCAAGACAATACTCGTGAAACACTAGTGTATAGATATAAACCCCGACCCAAGTCTCAAATAAGGCCGTTAAAACTTCGAGGAAAACCTGATCAATTTTCCTAGAAGTTGGGGGGCAAATGATATGGGCTAAAAGTAAGCCCTAAAGACACATTTAATGTTGCGTTAATTAGACCTAGTTTGGTCCAAATGTGGGGCCCACTAGATGGCCCAAAAACCCTAGTTAAATATTAATTTCGTAATTAATATTCATGGCTAATTAGCAGCTAGGAAATATAAGTCAAATAAGGAGATTATCTCTCCAAAGGGTAGCCTCCAAGGCACATAGTCGTACAAGGAAACGGACTCCTACATGGAAGGAGTCTAGATCCTTCCTCAAGGTTGACTTGCCCACCAAGTCATCTAACCCTACCATAATTCTAAGGCTTCTCAGCCTATATAAAGGGTCAGACCCCTCAACCTAGAACTACGTTTTTTGGCTTGATTATCTAATACAGAGATACGTAGGCATTCTGTGAGGACCGTTTAGTCTCGAACGCAGAAGTAGCCATTAAAGCTCGAAGCTCAACCGCCCTTAGCATTAAATACACACAAACCCTAGCCGTCATAATCATAACCTAGTTTTTATTCCATAACAATATATATATATAAATTTATAATAATTTAATTATACACATATATAAATATATTTTTTTTAAAAATAAAATCAGGGATCGTGACGGGAATTCCCTAATCCCGACCCGTCTCAATGCCTAAATTGTTTTTAAAATACTCCCGCTCCTCGTTTCGAATCCGAAAAATTCTTCAAATTTTCGATTCGAACGGGGCTGGGATTGGATCATGATGTGAGGTGGGTAAAATGCCGATTCGTACTATTGAAATGCATTTTTATGTCAAATTCTTATACTTTGGTTTATGAGGACAAATAACTACCAATGAGCTTCTTTAGATATAAACAGGGCTAGAGTTGTAGAATCTCTATATGTGACTGGTATGCCTAGTACATTTAAAGATAAGGTTAAGGGTAAAGATGGCGCAGAAGTGAAGATTTCTACAAAGTTTGTTATGTTCATCGTGTAATAGTATAAAATAAAGGAATATTATGAATTGTACCCTTCTGATAATGACGTTTTTGAATGGTATCACTACATATTTTTGACTTATAACTGGTATCATCAAGATTTTGTTTTTTCATTTTCAATATTATGAAATATGTGGTACCCTTTTGGTAATGATTTTTTTTATTGGTATCATTGCATATTTTTGACTTACAAGTGGTATCATCAAAGTTTTGTCTTTTCAATAAAAATATCCTTCCGTCTTTTAGAAAGTTAGTCAAACCTTAATCAAACAATAATTTTAATGAAATATTCTTAAAGGTACCTGATATGATTTTTCCGAATGATACCCTTGTAAAATTTATATTTAATTCAATTTTGATTCTAAAAATATTTTAAAAATATGTGTGTGTTTGTAATCTCGTTGTCGTCGACAAAGGAAGCTATGGAAACTTCAAAAGTGGTGTTGAAGCTGTTCTCCTGCAATGGTCACTGCCAGAAGAAATGCATATGATAATTCTTGAGAATGAAACTAATGGCAAGAATCTTCCCAGATTGTTATGTAGTCAAGGCTATTGTTAGTCACAGAGGCATGCCTGTATACATCTAATAACAAGCCTAATTGTTTGTAATGCTTTGCATTACTTACATGACCTCTTAACTGAGGGAACCTCTAGTTGTAGAGTTTCTCTTTGTATTGTACTTGTAGTAGGCATCAAATCCTAGTTGTGTAACTGTACTTATAGAGTCTAGAATAATGCTTGAAAGAAGTTCCAAGGTTCATGCCTCAAGCAAGAAGATAAAGGCTGTCAAATAATCACAGTTGGGATTTGAAGAAATGAAGAATTTGCCTAAGTACCAATTCGAGAAGTATATTTGTCTATTCGAGAAGTCCAGCATTCGAGAAGTCAGGGATTCGATATCTCAAGACACTATTCGATATCTCTGTATATACTATTCGATATCTCAGAGATTCGATATGTCTATGTACTCTATTCGAGAACTCAGGAAGTCAACAAGTCAAAGTAGTATTCGAGTTCTCAAGGAGTCAACAAGTCAAAGTTCCATTCGATATCTCAAGGACTCAGAAAGCTATTCGATATCTCGAGGATTCGATAAGTCAAATGCACTATTCGACAACTCAAGGAATCCTGATGGAAAAGAGCTATTCGAGAAGTGGTTCGATATGTCAATATAACAGTGTTCGAGAACTCAGAGTTATCGATCAAGTCAATTCCAGTTCTCGAATCACTTACTTAGTCACTTCTCGAATACATTCTTGGAGACAAAATACTGAAGAAATTGTACAAGTCAGATTCGATTTTGATGATTTGATGATTACATATATTTTGGAATGTTATTTATTATTCTAACATGCTATTGATTTTGATGATAATATGTTCACATACATTTGGCTTTTTTAGAGATATAAATCAGCATGCCATATGTATCTGTTCTAACTTGGTTTTGTAGAGAAATCAATTTACTGATTATATTATCAGTTTGGAACAAATAGCAAGCCATCCTTACAAGCAGCGTGCCAGTTTCGCAAAACAGCATGCTGATTTCGTCCTGGCAGTTTTACCGAATATTAAGAAATCAAAGAGCATTGTTTTAGGGGGAGCAACATAGTCTCTCCGATGTATTCAAGTATGTCATCATCAAAAAGGGGGAGATTGTTGGCGTGATGTTTTGATGATGAATACAAATGGTGCATTGTAATACTTCATGTGTATTTATCTAATCTTGTTTTGCAGGAAGTATTAATCAATGATTAAGGGGGAGCTTTTAGCTCAATTACACATTGGTATATAATCATCAAAAAGGGGGAGAATGTTACCCTAGTGTGTTTTGATGTTATATACAGCAAGCTGATTGCTTATCTTGTATTAGGTTCACTATATCTAGCTCACAATTATATGATTGAATCACTTGATATATCATTTGCATATATATGTGTTTGCTATGTATAAGTATACTCTCAGGTAACTTGGTTGGTGATATGGAAATGCAAAGGTATAAAGCCATCTATCTGTTTAGCTCACCAGAACGAAAACAGCAAGCTGATATGAACTCACCAGAACGAAAACAGCAAGCTGACATGAACTCGCCAGAACCAAAACATCAAGCTGATTCGGACTTGGCAGAACCAAATAGCAAGCTGACATGAACTTGCTATGTTATTTCTATATGTACTAACTTGGTTTTGCAGCGTTGTCTAGCTTACTGATTGTATAATCTGTCTATCTAACAGCAAACCAAAGTTGAGATACAGTGACAATTTGGCAAGCCAGTTGCACATGGTCAATACGCAAACAGCAAGCTGTTGCTTGTAGTTTGATATAAAACATCATGTTATTTCTGTATTGTGCTAACTTGGTTGTGTAGTGTATTGTGCTAACTTGGTTTTGCAGGGTATTATAGCTTAATAGATTGTCTCAAACAGCAAGACAAATGCATGGACAATCAGCATACCAGTTTCACAAACAGCAAGCTGATTGTGTCTGGCAGAATTAAAGAATCATTCGGATATTTAAAGAGCATGAAGTGGGAATAATGTTAGAAACGTGTACCCTCTGAATGTTATTTAACATGCCAACACTCATATTCTATACATATTGGGAGACAAACATATTCCTTGGGTTAAATTAAGAAAAGTAAAGTTCTACTTTTCATTAATTTAATGACACACCATACCTCCACTTTAAACAAACACATGACTCTCATGATGGGCATTTTTATCTCCATACACGTTCTTCTCTTTCACCATCAGTTGAGAGACAAAGTTTCATTCCAATGCTTAAACAAAGATATCATCTCTAACGGTTCATTTTTATACCGTTGGAAATTCTCTTCAAAGGATGAACTTTCTAGTTTCTTGTTTACCTATTTAAGGACTGAACTTGTTCAGTTCTTTTAACCCCAGACAAGTACAAAAACAAGAAGATATACACAACTACAAAGCTTTCATTGCAAAATCTTTATGAACCTTTCAAACCCTATACACGAATATATCATATATATTCAGAGGGTCATTAGGTTGAGTTGTAATTGATTCAAATCATTGTATTGTTCAAGTTGTATTGAATAGTTGTTGTACAAGGTTGGCTTAAGGTTTTGGGTGGGTTGAACTAGACTAGAGAAGTGTACTTGGGAAGTATTGCTTAGAGAGTTAGTTCATCACAGCAAATAGCAAGCCATTTGTAAGCAGCTGGGTATTTTAGTTGCTGGGCAGATTGGTTAGGGAACAAGGGTTGGTGAACATTGCTAGAGAAGTATACTTGGGAAGTATAGCTTAGAAAGCAGGTTCAGAAACAGGTGTTCAGCAAGCCATTTGTCAGCAGCTAGGAAAAAGGGAGATATATTGTTGTATCTTGTAATTGGATTATCTTTGATCAATAATATATTCTCTTACCAAGTTGGTAAGGACCAGGACGTAGACCATAGGGGATTAGGGGTCGAACCTGGCTAAAAGATTGTGTGTCTCATTTTACTTACCGTGTATATTCCTTCTGCATTGCATATTAAACACAAACAGCGTGCCATTTGTAAACTGTGTTATTACAAACAGCAAGCTGTTTGTAGCATTTTTCAAAACAGTTCATAACTAAGCATTGTTAGCCATAAACACCTATTCACCCCCCTCTAGGTGTTGTTTTCACAAGCCAATGCACTTTATGGACCACAATCTGTAACGTGCTCTGGAAAGCCTACAAGGAAGCTTGGAGAGATATAGAAGAGACAAAGAGCTAAAGAAGTGGATCTAAACAGGCTTTGCAAAGTCAAATCTGTAATCGTTTGGACACTTACTCAAAAAGGATAGACAGACTAGAAAGTAATTTGTTTAGCTACCTTATTTGCAGTAAGTAGGCTGTATCCATGTTCTATAAGGACACAGCCTCACTTCTGAACTTAGTAACTTTGTGAGTCAAGTTTTTCATACACTAAGCTGTATCTCTCTGAGAAAAACGAAGCTGAGAATACTATCATTTGTATTCACAAATTGTAGCAACCTTTATCTAATAATACATTAGATTAAAGTGATATTGTGTTTTGTTTTATTCTTTATCCGCACCTTCAATCTTGCACACACAAACACTCTTGCTACATAGACTCGAAGAAGAAAAGTTCGAGAATCCATTCACCCCCCCTCTGTATTCTCTTATCGTATTCAATACTCAACAAGTGGTATCAGAGAGGGCTGTTTATTCAAAAACAGAAAAACGATCATGAGTTCGAATACACCAAAGACTACAGGAACGGTGAAGGTCCCTAAGTTTGACAAAGAGAATTACAACCTCTGGAAGATAAAGATGATGTTGTTCATCAAAGCCTCTCATCCTTTGTATCCTGAGATTCTCAAGAATGGTCCTTTTTTTCCACAACAAGAGATACCAGAGAAGACTGTTGGAACCACAACTATCCCAAGATCTTATGAGGCCAAGGATCCATCAAAATGGACAGAATCAGAAAGGGAGAAGGTTGCTCTTGACAGCCACCTCATGTTGCTTATCATTGATTCCATGGACATGTCAATGTTTGCAAACATTGCATCATGTACATCTGCCAAAGAAATGTGGGATCACATTGAGGTGTTGTGTGAAGGAACTGATTAGGTTAAGGAAAACAAGAAACAGATACTGGTCACACAGTATGAAGCTTTCATGGCACAGTCCAAGGAAAACATTACTGAGATGTTTGAGATATTTCACAAGCTAGTTACTGAGTTGCAGATGAATGGCAAGGTTTATAGTACCAAGGAGTTAAACATGAAGTTTCTGCTATCCTCACCAAACCATCTAGAGCAAAGGGTCATTTCTCTGAGGGAAAGAGATTTGAACAAAGTTACATATGATGTGCTCTATGGAGTTTTGAAAACTCATGAGCTTGAGTTGCTTCAGAAAAGGGCTATCCAAGCCAATCAAGGTAGAATGGTAAACACATCATGTGCCCTGATTGTCAATAAATCTATTCAAGACCTGGAAGCATCTACAAGTCAGTTAAGGATAGAGGAGGTAGTAAAAGAGGAAGAAACTGAACCTGAGGTAAGTGAACCTGTTGAGGAGAAAGAGGAAGAAGAGTTCTACACTCTTGAAGAACTAGATGGGATGGAAAACACTTCATATGCTTTCATGGCCAGAAAATTTCCAAACATCAGATTCAAAAGGAATCAACCCTTCAAACCCAAAACCATTCATTCAACAAAAGCAAGGCAATTGTGAAACCAAACAAGAATAAGTTTAAAACCAGCCATGTGGATAGGTCATCTGTAAGGTGCTATAGATGCAATGACCTAGGGCATTTTGCCAGTGAATGCAAAAAGCCTAAAAAGAAGGATAGAGACTATCTTGAGCTTGAAGCTAAGTATGAGGCCCTTCTGAAAAAGCAGACACAAGGTAAGGCCTACATAGCTGAAGGGAAGTGCTGGGATGATTCTGACAGTGATGGAGAGGAGCAAGAATTCTGCAATAATGCCTTGATGGCCAATTCCAAGGATGACCCATCTCCATCTGATTCTCAGGTACCATCTCTCACTACTATAGATATGTCTGTTTCAGAGTATAAATGCATGATTGAACAACTATCTGTTGAAATGTTAATGAAGAGATTACTAAACTGTCTACTAGAAATGAAATGTTAACCAAAAAGAATGAGGAACTTGAGCTAACTGCTATGCAAATAGAAAACCTTAAGAAAGAAGTTGAATATCTGCAGAATAAGGTTTTGTGTGCTAGTCAGGTTGAAAAGGCTCTTAGGGATGAATTAGCTGAAAATGAATTCAAACTAAAAACTTTCAAGAAATCATCTGGTCTAGTGAAATCCTACCGTGAGAAAATTGAAGCAAAACCCAAGGCTACTATTGGACTTGATTATGACACTCTTAAACTGAGAAAAGGCTATGCTGTCATTGAAGATGACATAGTTGTTCATGAGGAAGTGCCTCACATTTTGAAAAAGACTGAAAATCCAATTTTTAAGGAACCAACATTTGAAATTGATGAGGATGCCTTACTCATCAAACAAATGTTGAATGATGAGGATGAGGCACAATCAAATGAACAACAAGCATCATCCAAGAGTGAGAGTGTCAAGTCAAAAGACAAGGAGCCATTAGTTGATAGGCCAAGACCTAAGAAGTTTGTTAAGTTTGTTTCAGCTGGGAAGAGTGAATCAGAAAAGAAAGTGACTAAGAAGAAACAGAACAGAAATGGCAAGTTAGGGATTAACAAGGATAATAACTATGCTTATATGCCTAATGCCCCTAGGAAAACTTGTCAGAACTGTTTCAGTACCAATCATTTAACTCATGCATGCAAGAAACCTACTGGTAGTGTATCTAAACCTTTCTATGATTGTTCTGTGTTATGCAAAATTTACGCAAGCGCACGTTGTCACAAGTAATATATGATTAAATCATGTTCGTTCCCACAGAGATTTAGAATGGTGTTCAATTCAATTAATGTACCCATGCACCGATGTATGGTTTTTATCCACTGCTAAGAAAAATAACAAAATTGAGATTGATTATCTAAATTAACTGAGTGCAAATTATAAAACTAAGAATTAAACAATTAACGAGAATAAAAATCGAATTACTTATATGAGAATAAAACATGGAATCCTAGTTTCATCATCTACTTCACTTAGAGTTGCAGCCTTTAATTAAAACATGCGATGGTTTTGTTATCTGATCGGATAACACGAAAATAGTAAAAGTTACCTCTCGGTATACTAGTACCAATCTACACATACATCCACAAAAGAGATAGAAGATGAATAGGCACCTATTATGTTTAGACCCTATATCTCTATAGAATTTGAAAACATAAAGGTTAAAGCACAAGTTATCCATAAAGATCACACAGGGCAGTATAAGTATTTTCATCTCACACCACGAATCATATTGATAAACAATTATGAACCTATGCTAGCATGGCAAGTTCTAAATCTCAAGATCCACTCTCGCTTCACAAGAGATTAACAATTCAATTTAGATGTTAGCTACGCATCCAAAAGCATTAAGATTAACCATACGAGGATATCAAGAATTCACCACACATAAATCTTTAAGGCATGCAAACTACTAAGCTACATAGATAAATCCACTAGGATCCCATGACAACGATTAGTTCATAACTAAACCTTTCGTCACCATGGGATTTGATGAAAACATGGTAAATAACAAGATATGAATAAAAGACGTAATTATATTAATAAACAAGAGTTTGAGAAAACAAATCTATAATCCAAAGTAACACAAAGGATGAAGTAGATCTAGATCCGTTGCTTGTCACGAGCGTTGAATCCTTCTCTCCTTTTCTCCCTTGCAGATCTAAGCTGGTTACAATAATAAAACTATGATAATGTGTATATCTCTATTACAATGCTTAGATGTGTTTTTATAGGCTCTAGATTTCTTGCCCAGCAAGAATTTATCTTCTATTACAATTAGAATTTAATTAAGGTGCTAAAACCTGTCCGGAATATAATTAGAACTTGAAAAGGGCAAAACAGGAATTTCCCAGCCTTCTTTAACTAGAACAGGCGCGCGATTTTAATCAACATATTACTTGCACGTGCTTCCTATCCCAGGTTGTAGAAAATCTCTCAAGCTTCGCGTGAGCAGTAAGATCACTGAAAACGGACTTACAGAACTCCAGATATGGCCAAAACAGTGTAAGCTGCGCAGCCTTCCCAGAAAATCCGAATTTTAATCAATTAATTCCCAAAAAATTATAGAAGCATCCACCTTAATCAACATTCTCGTAAACCTGCACAACTAAGCAAAACACATCAAAACTACAAGAAACTTGAGTCCAAGACAATCAATTTAAGCCGATTTAGAATGTTCCAAGTGGATATAAAATCCACTCTGTGCCTCTAAAACATAGAGATGCACCATTTTGTGATAAATTTGACTGTATGCCATGCAATATGAATGTTATGACTAGTTGTTTCAATCTGAGAAGGTAATTCATTGATGGTTGTATCAGTCACAATTCTCACACACACTACACCAGGTCAAAGTCTTCGAGTCCTCCTAAAGCTAGGAAGGTACCTCTGTCACCTAAGTCTGAAACCTCAGGTTCCAAGACTTCTAACAGTGACAAGAAGACTAATGCCAAGAAAGTTGACAAGCATGTTGTTTATGATAAAACTGTTTCTAAGTCACATGGACCCAAACTTGTTTGGGTACCAAAGGAAAAGTTATACCTTTGTGTTTGCAGGGCAAAGAAAGTGAAAAGAAGGTCATGTGGATTTTGGACAGTGGATGCTCAAATCATATGACTGGTGATATGGCCCTGCTATCACAGTACGAGGAAAAGGCTGGCCCAATGGTTGCTTTTGGAGATGACAGCATGGGTAACACATTGGGATATGGTAAGTTGAAAGTTGGTAATGTCACCATTGAAGATGTAGCACTAGTCAAGGGGCTCAAGCATAATCTGCTAATTGTTGGTCAGTTTATTGATAGGGGATTCAAGGTGGATTTTGACAAAGATGAATGTTTGATCACCCACAAGAAGACTGGTGATTTTGCTCTATCTGGAGTAAGGAAGGGAAGCCTGTTTGTAGCCAATATGGATTCTGCAAACAAGGACAAAATTTGTTGCTTTTACTCAAAAGCACCAAATGAAGATTGTTGGCTGTGGCACAAGAAACTATCACACCTGAACTTTAAAGCCATTAACTCTCTAGTCAAAAGAGAGTTAGTGAGAGGCATGCCCACACTTGAATTCTGTCAAGAAGGAGTGTGTGAGGCTTGTCAAAAAGGAAAGATGAAAAGATCAAGCCACAAGACAAAGACAGTGACATCTATAACCAAGCCCCTACAACTCATTCATATGGATTTGTTTGGGCCTGTCAATATTATGTCACTAGGAAGAAAGAAGTATGCCTTGGTGATGGTTGATGATTTTTCAAGGTATACATGGGTGGAATTTCTGGCATCAAAAGATGAGGCTCCACAAGTAATCATTGAGCATATAAAGAAAGTTGACAAGGAAGCAAATGCCAACAATGCAAGTGTGATTGCACTGAGAAGTGATAATGGAATAGAGTTCAGAAATGTAAAACTTGAAGCATTTTGTAAAGAGAATGGTATTTCTAAGCAATTCTCAGCTCCAAGAACTCCACAACAAAATGGAGTTGTTGAGAGGAAGAATAGAACTCTAATTGAGGCTGCTAGAACAATGTTACTTGATGCAAAAATTCCTACATGTTTTTGGGCTGAGGCTGTGAGCACTGCATGATATATCCAGAACAGAACCCTCATCAACAAAATCACTGGAAAGACACATTATAACTTGATGACTGGAAAGAAGCCTACTCTAAAGTATGTTCATACTTTTGGAAGCAAATGCTTTGTATTGAAGGATAATTCTGAATATGTTGGAAAATTTGATGCAAAAGCATTTGAAGGAATTTTTCTTGGCTACTCTATGGAAAGAAGGGTTAAATATCAAGTAAGCCACTGGTTGGGTTAAAATATATCAATATAGTCCTTACTTACCATTTTGACTCAATGTAGTCACTAATTTCTTATTTTTGTATCAATCAAACTGATTTCTTATTTTCATATCACAAACCTATAATCAAACTGATTTTTCAACATGATTTTGGTATTAAAACCATAGCTTCCATACACTTAAATGACTCTACTCGATGAGCTCTACCTATATACATAATCATAAATAGATTTCGAGAACTTCCATTTCAAGAATGAAAATGAAAGTTCTCGAAATCTATTTATGATTACGTATATAGGTAGAGCTCATCGAGTAGAGTGATTTAAGTGTATGGAAGCTATGGTTTTGATACCAAAATCATGTTGAAAAATCAGTTTGATTATAGGTTTATGATATGAAAATAAGAAATCAGTTTGATTGATACAAAAATAAGAAATTAGTGACTACATTGAGTCAAAATGGTAAGTAAGGACTATATTGATATATTTTAACCCAACCAGTGGCTTACTTGATATTTAACCCATGGAAAGAATTGCATACAAGGTTTATGTCATCAGTCAAAAGAAAGTTATGGAAAGCACAGATGTGACATTTGATGATAGCAAACTACCTGGACTAGAAGAAGCCAATGATGAAGATAAAGATCCATTGAAGTTTGATAATCTAGATGATTCTGATGAAGAGACTGAAACTGAAGTTGAAACTCGAGTTCAACAAACTCAAGTGAATGATGATACAAGAGAAGAATTTGTGCCAATCAATAGTGAAGGAACAAGCATCCAAGACACACCTGTGAGTAGTGGCAACTTCACAGGGGGAGGAAATGAGAATGACCATGATGTGGATGATGAAGCAACATCAAGAATGAGAAATCAGGCTGAGCACTCAAGGAAATGGGATAGATCACACACTGCAGAGTAAATCATTGGAGATCCTAATGCAGGAGTAAGGACTATGAGAGCAACTCAGAATGAGTGCCTCTATGGCTGTTTTCTATCACAAGTTGAGCCTAAGAAACTTGATGATGCACTGTTGGATCCAGATTGGATTATTGCTATGCAAGAGGAGCTGAATCAATTTGAAAGGAACAAAGTATGGGAACTTGTGCCTGCACCAAAGAACAGAACCATTGTTGGAACAAAATGGGTTCTAAAGAATAAGATGGATAAAGATGGTGCAATTATAAGAAACAAAGCAAGGTTGGTTGCAAAAGGATACTCTCAACAGGAAGGCATTGATTATGATGAGACATTTGCTCCTGTTGCTAGATTGGAAGCCATCAGAATATTCTTGGCATTTGCTGCTCATTCAAACTTTAAAGTGTATCAAATGGATGTCAAGAGTGCATTTCTGAATGGAGAGTTGGAAGAAGAAGTCTATGTGCAACAACCACCTGGTTTTGAGGATCCACACTTCCCAGAATTTGTCTACAGATTGCTTAAGGCATTGTATGGACTTAAGCAGGCTCCAAGAGCATGGTATGATACTTTATCACAATTTCTTCTTGAGAATCAATTCACTAGAGGCACACTGGACAAGACATTGTTTTACAAGAAGCATGGTGATGATCTTATCTTAGTTCAGATCTATGTGGATGATATCATTTTTGGTTCTACAAATGAGAAGCTGTGTGAGAAATTTTCTAAACTCATGCAGAGCAGATATGAGATGAGTATGATGGGAGAGTTGACATTCTTTATTGGGTTGCAAGTCAGTCAAAGGAAGGATGGTATCTTTATCAGTCAGACCAAGTATATCAAGGATTTATTGAAGAAGTTTGACTTGGAAGATTGCTCACCTGCAAAGACACCCATGGCCACTACCACTAAATTGGATGAAGATGCTAAAGGCAAGAAGGTAGATATCTCAGTCTACAGAGGCATGGTTGGTTCTCTGCTCTATCTCACTGCAAGTAGGCTAGACATCATGTTTGCTACATGCGTGTGTGCAAGGTTTCAATCAAATCCGAAAGAATCACATTTGATTGCTATAAAAAGGATCTTTAGATATCTGAAGGGCACTCCAAACTTGGGACTATGGTATCCTAAGGACATAGGGTTCAATCTGGTTGGTTATTCTGATGCTGATTATGCTGGATGCAGAGTGGATAGGAAAAGCACCTCAGGTAGCTGCCAGTTTCTTGGACAAAGGTTAGTCTCTTGGTATAGCAAGAAACAACAATCTGTGTCAACTTCTACAGCTGAGGCTGAATACATAGCTGCTGGAAGTTGCTGTGCTCAAGTGCTTTGGATTAGAAATCAACTTAGAGATTATGGACTTGTGTTGGAAAGAATTCCAATCATGTGTGATAACACAAGTGCAATCTCTATAGTTGCCAATCCTGTCAATCATTCTAGAACAAAGCACATTGACATCAGATATCATTTCATTAGAGAACATGCAACTAATGGAACCATTGAGTTGCATTATGTCTCTATAGATAAACAACTATCTGACATATTCACTAAGCCACTAGATGAAGCCACCTTCACAAGGTTGGTTAATGAGATTGGAATGCTGAATTCTTCAGATTCTGGCTAAGTGAATATATCATCTAGATTGTTGCAGCAGTAAACACTTACTCTATCTAAACTTTCAATATTTTTGGAGTAAGTGTTGGCTGAAATATGATTTATAAATATTTCAAATCTGTTGCATATGTTGGAAAATCATATTTTTGCTAACTTGAAATTTCTATGAAATTTTGAGAAAATCGCTATTTTATTTGCTAGAATATTCTTCAATGAATATGGCTGGTCAATTTTAAAAGATAGTGAAAATCAATTTTTATGAGTGATGGGTATAGTTCGATAAGTCAAACTTCTCGAATTATTCACTATTCGACATCTCTAACAAGTCTCATTAGAGTACTCTTGAGTTCTCGAATAGAGTCTTTTAGAGTTCTCGAATAGAGATTTCCTTGACTTCTCAAATATAGTGTTTTAGTTCTCGATTGACTGAGTTCTCGAATACTATATTTGAGTTCTCGAATCATTTGAAAAGGCTGAATTCTCGCTGAATTTTAACCGATTTTGGACTTTTGTCTAAGAGTTTAATTCACTCATAAAAACACATTTTATTTAATTTAGAATTATTTCTGAGTTAGATAACTGCCAGCTGTGAGTTTCTATCTGCTTGAGTTATCGATTAAGCCTTTCTTGACTTCTCGAATAGTTGTTTTATACTTCTCGAATGCCTGACTTGTCGATACAAAACATACTTCTAATCGACAATTCAAGTACTTCATACTTATACAATTCTACACCTATTCGATTCATTTCATTCGATTTCTCAAGCATCTACACTCTCTAAACCTCTGAAACCCTAACTGCAAAAAGCCAAATTTCTTCTTCAACCTTCAATTTCTTTCCTCTCCTTCATACAAATGGCAACAGTAAAGTTCAACACCAACTTCATTGCCCTAACTAGTGATGTGGAAGCACCCAATGCCAATGCCAATTTCAAGTGCTTTGTGAAATGGATGGCTGAGTCATACATCAAGGATGCACTCTCTGCCAACCCAACTCTATATCTGGATATCTTGGAACAGTTTTGGGGCACTGCTACTGTGGAGGTTGTAGCCCTGGAAAACGCAATCACTTCATATATCATCTACTGCAAGATTCAGGATCAGGAAATCACTATCACTACTGCAGACATGAATCAAGCACTGGGCCTACAACAAGAGTCATATGACAGACTGGCCACGAATGCAGAGTTAGAGGAATTCTTTGAGTTCATCAACTACTCAGATGGGATCAATCTTGGCAAGCTGAACAGAAAGAATCTGAGAAAGGAGTGGAGCTATGTGTTTGCAACTCTTCTTCAAGTCTTCACTGCCAGGAAATCAAGCTTTGACCAAATCAGTGCACCTGTGCAGCAAATTGGCTATGCATTGGCCTATGGAAAGAAGATAGATGTTGGCCAAATCATCCTACAAGAACTATATGGGAGACTTGGTAAGAACACAACCAAGAGAGGTACTGATATTTTCTCCCTCGCTTTATTCAATCTGTACTTAACTTTAAAAATGCTCAATTGATTGAATTGCCTGGGATAGATAAAAATAAAATAGGCTATCCTAAGTCCATGACCAAACTCATTTTTGGTAATTTGGAGACTAGGAATGATGTGGATGTAAGACTTAACATAACTCCCCATATGGAGAGTTTGTTTAGAACTTACCCCCACAACATGCCAACATTTGATGCAAAATCTCAGTTAGCTAAGCCCAAGCAAGTAGAACAAAATGCTAACACAAGGTTAGCTAACCAACCCTCTCAACCAAACACTCTACCAATTACTGAACCAACTGCATCATCCTCTCAAAAGGGTGATGTTAGTAAAAAGAAGAGAAAGGAAGTAATGTCTGCACCCTTGAATATCTTATTTGAAGCAGCATTAGCTATTGAACTAGGTCTAGAAAGTGAGGAACCTGAGTCACCCTTACTAAAGCCAAAGAAGAAGAAAACTAAGACCACCTCTTCAGTCACACAAATGGCTGAAGTTGTAAAATCAGGGGCACACAGCTCACTAGATGTATCCTCTCAACATGGTGCATCTATAGAATCAAGCATCCTCCTCAATGCACCTTCTTGTATTGAGTCAGCACATGTGAGTGATAAGGATGACACTACACTGAGTGGAGAGCACATCACTCTTGAAACTCCCTCTATCTCTCAGGGGGAGTTGCCAAAATCTAATCTACAACACACTCCTCTTCTAGAATCTAACACTGAAATTTATTTGGAGCCTGTAATTCAAGAAATTGAAGAGCAAGGCATTGATCACCAAGAATCCTTCTCTCTTGGTGAGCCAATGGACTCAAGTGACTTAGTGCATGACACTTTGCTCACCACCCAGGACCCACATTTAGATGGTGAGGGAATGCATGCTGGGGCATATCCTAATGACACCATCACAAACACAGAGGCTTCACTAGTTTTTACTAGAGACTCTGTGCCTGTGTCAGCTGCTGGTGTAACTCATCCCACTTCTGTGGAGACACCAGTAGTAGAGTCAATCCATCCGGTAACAGAAGTTGCATCTGTAACTGAGGAGTCTAGTTTACCTAGCCCTAGCTCTGACTTTATGTCACAATGGCTAAAGCCTGTGCACCATGACAGTGCTTCAGGATCAAGGTCTATTCCACAACAATTGACGGTTGAAGCACTTCTAAGCTTAATTGTGGATCAGATTCCTGAGTTCACAAAGATTGCACAGCACTTCCTCACTGCCAACCTGCCAAATCCTGACTATGAAGCTATTCTTCTGTGCCATAAAGAGGATGTAGAGCAACAACAGGCCAAAATTGTGGATGAGTCTGAGAGAGGAGGAAATATAGATGCCTGGCTTCAAGGAAAGTATGACATTCCTCTCTCAGAAGGCCTACAGTACCTCAGAGAAGAGTACATCACTTCCCTAGGGTCCAATGCCAATTCTCTCACCCCTAGTGCTGTCTATGAAGCAGTCAATGACAGTTACAAGGGTATTCTCAAGGCTGCACACTACCTTGGCAAGGGTCTAAAGACAGAAGTCACAGAAGTGTGTACAGCCACTACCAAGGAGGTGCATGAGCTAAAAAGGGTTTTTGATTCCAAATTCCCTCAACTGGAAACTATGGTCAAGGAAATTCTAGCCTGCAAGTCTAGCTGTATCAAAATGGACAATGGCTTGGCCCTTCTCACGGACACTGTCACAGGGCTGGGGCATAAGTTTCAATCTCTGTCTGATCAAACCACAGACTCAAATGCCATGCTGAGAACACTGTTCAAGAATCAATATGAGGATAAGCTGGTAACTGAGGTCCCTGTTCATGACATGACCAAGTAGGAAGTCCAGAGACTCAAGGAACAATCACTCTCTGGTTTCAGGGCACATGAGCTATTCACTAAAGTGGATACTCTTAAAAAAGGAGGTGGCTACTCTCACTAAGTCCAATGCTCATCTTACAGATAAGGTTGCACTTCTCTATGATCAGTTGGACACTCAAGCAACCACCACAGCTGATGTTCTTCTGCATCAACAATCTATGTTGGCTGCTATGATGAAGCATATGGGTCTTCCTCTCCCTGAAGAATCTTCAACTCCAAAGGCTCCTACTACAGCCTCTGTTCCTGACAACAAGCCTAAGGGGGAGAAGAGGACATCAAGGAACTCAAAATCTAAGGGGGAGCCTCAGACTAAGGGGGAGAAACCTAAGGAGAAGGGCATACAGTTAAATGAGGGTGGTCATCAAAGAGCCTCAAAATCTATAACCAATGTGCCAGGAAAAGGTAAAACAAAGGTTGATGAGCCCCCATCTCTGTCTGAGAAACCTAAGACAGCATCCAAGGATGACAAGCTGAAGAAAGTGGCTGTAGATGAAGTTGCCAAGGAAGAATATGAATTTGACATCCCTGACATTGCTAAACAATCTCTTCAAGCTGAACCCTCAGAATTCAAAAATGTGCTTACTCAAAGAGTATGTCAAGAAACTGCAAACTCCAGACTATACCATGACATAGCCTTTCTGAAGCATCTACAAGAGTTAAGGAAAAGAGCCAACTTCCACTACTTTGACTACATCAAGCTTCTTGTGCAAGATGTGTTTCTAGTCACTGTAATAAGAAGAGAAATTGTGCAAACCAATCCCCATGCCATCATTCTTTCTAATGAAAGAGAAGTCTTAGTTCACACTTCCAAGAACCTTTTTCACATCCACATTGAAGCCTTTCAAATTCTATCTAGCTCTGAACTTGGAACAATCATCAAGAAGATAGAAAGGAATAACTCACCAGACAATGATATGCTCAAAGAGATTCTCACCAAGTGCATGAAATCTCAACTGCCTCAAGTGATTCCTCAGCCTCATTGTATTCTATATGAAAAGGATCAAGACATTGTTGGATTCAGATTTAGTCAACATCTAAAGGCAAACAACATGTCCACCATAAAGTTTCTGGCTGGGGTTCTACATTCAAGGAGTGGAAAATCTAAATTTGAAAAGGAGGCACTTGACATCCTGGTGAAGTTCATCAATTCTCAATCCGACATCAAGCCTATTGCTCAAGGTGGAAAGTCAAATCAAGACAAGGATAATCATGATAAAAGTGGAAGCAGAGGTGGAGATCAAGGGAGATATAAGGGCAGTGATGACAAGAAGAAAAGGGATGATAAAAGCAGAAAGAAGACTGATGACAAGGGTGGAGAAAAGGTCTATGAAAAGAGGAGTGGAAAACAGCAAGCCATGAACATTACTAATGACACTCCTACCACAACACAAGGCTCAATGTCTAGGGTGGATGTCACTAGTAATGATTCATCAAAATCTACATCTCTGGCCTCTGCAAGTGTTTTACTATCTCAAGAAGAGAAAGGGATTCAATCAAGAAACCATATGTATGTTTCAAAAAGCAAACTGCTAATGGAACACTACTATGGTCAGCCAACAAAGGTCAGAAGTTTCTGCCAAACAATCGAGTGAAAAAGTTTAAACTCAAGCATGCTGCTAGGAGAGTAAAGTCATCCAGGTCAAGGGCCCTAACAATATATCCAGGCTTAAAACTCCAACCATTAGATGAAGACTTTGATGAAGACCAATTGCAATATCTAAGAGCTCAAAGAATCTACTATGCTGCCATTATGAATAACTGCCTTGAGATTAAATATACTGATGGAAGGGAGAAGAAATTCAAACAAGGACAGTGTCAAAATTGGGGCAAGCTATGTGAAATAGAAAGAATCATTGCATTATTGGATGCTGAAGACAAAGTGGAGAAAGTATGGAAGCTGGAGTTGATTGATTTTGTAAAAATGAAGAGAGACTATGCTGAGAAGATAAGAAAGGGGTGCTTTGAGAAATGGCTAGAAAGGGAGAAGGAGATTGATAGGCTAGAAGTTGAAGCAGATAAGCTAAGGGCCAAGGGATTGTGTAGAGTTCAGTTTGATCCCTATATGGTGAAGTATAGGAGGGGAAATGGAGACAATGTCAATATCAGAATGAATCTACTCAGTCACTATCCTGCCAACATTCTAAAGCCAGTACTTGAAGATTTCAAAAACTCTATTCTACTCGAAGAACTGGATGCTATATGGCAGAAATCCTAAGAGCTATGGATGAGAATGCAAGGAGGGAGAAGGAAAGAAAACAGAAAGCATATGATGATTTACAGGCCCAGGCAATGGAGATGGAATCAAATGAGAATGGCTAGTATTTCATCATACTGTAAGATTATTTATCTTGTAACTTCATTCATGTGCTCAATCAATCTACATACCTGTACTTTTAAAAGTTTTATCTTTATGTATGTTAGGCTTGTTATCAGACATGAAATTGTGACTAAGGGTCTTACTCACAATTTGGGGGAGATTGTTAGTCACAGAGGCATGCCTGTATACATCTAATAACAAGCCTAATTGTTTGTAATTCTTTGCATTACTTACATGACCTCTTAACTGAGGGAACCTCTAGTTGTAGAGTTTCTATTTGTATTGTACTTGTAGTAGGCATCAAATCCTAGTTGTGTAACTGTACTTATAGAGTCTAGAATAATGCTTGAAAGAAGTTCCAAGGTTCATGCCTCAAGCAAGAAGATAAAGGCTGTCAAATAATCACAGTTGGGATTTGAAGAAATGAAGAATTTGCCTAAGTACCAATTCGAGAAGTATATTTGTCTATTCGAGAAGTCCAACATTCGAGAAGTCAGGGATTCGATATCTCAAGACACTATTTGATATCTCTGTATATACTGTTCGATATCTCATTCGATATCTCAGAGATTCGATATGTCTATGTACTCTATTCGAGAACTCAGGAAGTCAACAAGTCAAAGTAGTATTCGAGTTCTCAAGGAGTCAACAAGTCAAAGTTCCATTCGATATCTCAAGGACTCAGAAAGCTATTCGATATCTTGAGGATTCGATAAGTCAAATGCACTAATCGACAACTCAAGGAATCCTGATGGAAAAGAGCTATTTGAGAAGTGGTTCGATATGTCAATATAACAGTGTTCGAGAACTCAGAGTTATCGATCAAGTCAATTCCAGTTCTCGAATCACTTACTTAGTCACTTCTCGAATACATTCTTGGAGACAAAATACTGAAGAAATTGTACAAGTCAGAAACCTGCAACAAGCCAATGCACTTTATGGACCACAATCTGTAACGTGCTCTAGAAAGCCTACAAGGAAGCTTGGAGAGATATAGAAGAGACAAGGAGCTAAAGAAGTGGATCTAAACAGGCTTTGCAAAGTCAAATCTGTAACTGTTTGGACATTTACTCAAAAAGGATAGACAGACTAGAAAGTAATTTGTTTAGCTACCTTATTTGCAGTAAGTAGGCTGTATCCATGTTCTATAAGGACACAGCCTCACTTTTGAACTTAGTAACTTTGTGAGTCAAGTTTTTCATACACTAAGCTGTATCTCTCTGAGAAAAACGAAGCTGAGAATACTATCATTTGTATTCACAGATTGTAGCAACCTTTATCTAATAATACATTAGATTAAAGTGATATTGTGTTTTGTGTTATTCTTTATCCGCACCTTCAATCTTGCACACACAAACACTCTTGCTACATAGACTCGAAGAAGAAAAGTTCGAGAATCTATTCACCCCCCTCTATATTCTCTTATCGTATTCAATACTCAACAGCTATGTCTAAATAATTTTATATTATTATTAGTGGTTTTATTGTGGCATTTTCAATAGTTTTTCCTTACCCTTTTAGAGCTCATTTGTTACATGAAGGCCTCGCTCGGGCAATGTTATACTAATATATTTGCTTACCAAATAAAATACTTGAGTGTTTATATTACACTGAGCATAGAACAAGGATGTAAATGATGTTGTCAAAAAGAAATCAGATTTATTAATTTGATGGTGTAGAAGGATATTATTCATAAAAAGTAATAATGTCATATTTATAATTAAATATTTATACAAACTATAATATATTTTTATATTAATTTATCAATGGTAATTGTCCTTCACTCTTTCACTTTTCGTGATCCTAAATGATTGTGAACTTGTGAAGTAGTCAAAATCACATATAAATTGCGTATGTTAAAGATGTTCGTAGAACAGTGTCTTATATTTTAACAATAAACGCGGTCTCATATTTTCTTCTTCAGAATTTGTGTACAAGAAAGGATTCTATGGTGTACTAAGAGTGACACGCAAGAACTACGACGCCTGCAATGCAACAACTCCATACTCCATTTCCCTCACTGGAAATGATACCTACACCATCATGTATCCTGGCCACTTCAACTTCATTTGCGGTCGCATTGGTCACTGTGAAATCGGTCAAAAGGTCCACATAAGTGTCCCTGCCAATAATACAGTTCCTATCTTAGTGCCTCCACCAATTGATCGTTCTCCACCTCATCATGACAATCCGAGTCCAGCCCCTTTGCCCTCCCTAACCGATTGGGATAATAACAGTCCTGGTCCAGCTCCTGAAGTAGTTAAACCACCATCAACATCACCATCCCCATCCTCATCCCCATCCCCTCTGAAAAAGAGTGGTAGCTCAGCACTAGGTGGTGGCAAGGTCTAGTTGACATCGGTGGTCTTATTTGCTTTTTGTGCTTGTGGCATCGTGTATTAAAAATGGGCAACTGGCAAGAGTTCTATTTCTAGCATGTTTAGGTTATATTTAGGATTTGGTTCATCAATTATGTGTTGATGTTTTGGTGACTACTGATAGTGCATGTTTGATCTAGTGGATTCTTTTTATTATAGACCTGCTACTCATAATACATTTTGTTACATTCATGATACTACCTTTTTAGTGTATGAATAAATTTGTTAATGATTATTATTCTTCAAAATTATAAAATTATTTTTTTAAGGAGTACATATGCAGAACGGTATTTTTGATGCTAAGTTTAATAGGACATGGTGTGAGCTATACATTTGCATAATGGTATTTTTTTTATGCAAATATTTATAGGACATGTTGTGAGCTAAATGAAATTGTACTCGCAATTTAGAGTTATCATAGATATTGCTCAAGGGATCAAGTATCTTTATTGTTCTTGTGATTCGCCTACTCTCCACGGTGATCTGATAAATTGTTAGATTGTGTTCTGAATGCTAAAATGGCTGATTTTGTATTAGCTAAAGTTTTGGTGCAAGATGAGATTGCGAAAACTTTTATTAAATGTGGCGAGGGTAGAAAATGGATAAGGGGAAATCGAGAGCGAATGGTGGTGACAATGGAGAAGATAATGGATATGATGACTAAGTAGTTTTTTTTTTTGCCAAGTGATTGAGGAAGTAGACAAGTAGCTGTGGATGTTGATCAGGCACCAGAGAGTTTTATTAGAGTACAAGAGGAACTGTTTGTTACATTGCTCTGGAATATGGTCGTCGTTGTCAAATTTCCGAAATTTTTTTTGTTTATAGCTTTAATTGGTGTTCTTTTGTTAGTTCTGGTTCCAGGCAGGAGGCCACTGGAGCATGGTCCAGAGAACCAGCTCTTAAGAGCATTTCCAATAGGGGTTGTGTGACACCCCCTAAATCCGGGGTCAGAAGATTTGGTTGTCACGCAAAAATCCTCAAAATAAAACATCTGTTTAATAATAATCATTCACTTGTGATTGTCCAACACTGGAAATATAACATCTGTGACCCCAAACATACCAAGATCTTTTAAGGTTATAGGGCTAGAAACAAGAATCCAAATTCCATTAAATAAAAAGCATTCATTCTTCCCAACATTCTCTTTGATCAAATCTTAAACCACTGGTGTAACCTCGATAAGAAGTACGTCAGGCTAACTAGATCATTACATAATAATAATAAATATTAGAACTCAATTATATAAAATAGATCTTACACTAAATCCAGACATCCTGAGCCAAGTCATCTTCGAAATAGCATCACGCTTCTTCTCTTTCTGAACTGTGCGGATAAGTCTCGCCAAACTACCTTACTGAAATGTTAGAATTTACAACAGCAAGTATGAGCGAAAGAAATGCTCAGCAAGCGTATAAAAATTTTGATATAAAATCAGGATAAGTGGGGCATAAAATCAACTGAAATGTAAAGCAGTTTATAGAGAAACTGAATCAACAACTGTGATATAATTCAAATCATAACTGAAATCATTTGGCATGTCATAAAAATGAATCATCTGCCAATTCACAATATATAATAGCCATTCTGGCGATATGGATTGGATACACTTTACTGAAACACCATTGCCCCCTGATCAGGTTCTTAAGCAATGGGACCCCTTTATAACTACCGGTACATTCCTATACCCGTAGGTATAACAAGGATTTCTGTGGTACCAAAATAGGCAAGTAATGTTAGCCTATAGGAAGATGGAATGGTTACCATATCCTCCTTAAATATTGCTGGACCATGGTAGCAACCATGGCCTCCTACGCTTTCCAATAAATATTTTGCTGGACCATGATAGCAATCATGGCCTCCTATGCTTTACAATTTTTCCAATCCAATAGAGCAATTTCCGAATTCAACAGGAAATGCTTAGTTTCACATACAGTTCACATCCCTATTATTTACTACGATAATAAGGATATGAAGAGTTTATCTTAAACAATTCCCCACTTCAAGGTACCAAAATCAAGCAAATGTATTCGCACAAAAATATTTAAGAATCACAAATAGCTCTGAACAATAACTATTTGTCATGATATGAATAAATGAAACAGAAAATAAAAAATGTTTAGGATGATCAAGAAAATACTTGCCTCTGGTCCTTAGCTATTGCGTAATGCCGAAGTAATACAACTATCTTCTTCTATCTCACGTCATCTCATCCTCTGTTGATCACTCGTTGGTTTGACGCTCTTGCGATTGCCACGAGTCTGATCCGTTGACATCGAGCCTGCGCGTCTACTTCTATAGTCAAACATAAGCTGGTACTTCAGTCTTCAGACGACAATTCTAATATTTTACTAACGCTTATAAACTCAATTCGAACGTAGTAACCATGCTTACCAATATCTCTGCCAGAAGAAAATAATTGGAAATGTCCCCTTTGAACATAGACGTTTTCCCGGTGTTAAAACACCTCACAAGTAAACCAGCAAGTCCACAAACAATATTTCATCTCCAACCTTTTTTATAACCCACCAAGAATATTTCATCCATCTCCAACTTCCTTTATTAAACATTTACTTATCTCCGCTGACCAACCTAAGTCAATATTTAACAATTAATCCTTGCGAAAATAAACGATATTCGACCATCGTTGACAGTAAATCAAAGAAAACATCGTCTACTCTTAATGACATCTTATACTATAAACCATATAAACAATTAACACACATTAACTATATATATCGATCACAACTCAATTTATAACATAACCCTTGATACTTAATACCTTGACAATTTACATCGCACGTATAAGGACTCCATAATTAGATCACATAATCACATAGCATGTAATTCACATAGCAGATACGACTTACAAATAAAAGAGCATTCAAAGTATTTTTTAGAATATTTAGAAATATTTGTAAATCACTTAAAAAAATTTTAAAAGATTTAAATACCCTTTTTGAATCAAAAACGATTTATAATAAACCCTCCGGGTAATTATTGGATCCCCAAAATATTTTAATAAATATTTAATCCGGGTTTATAAATAATTTTAGAATTTTAAAACTATTTTTACCGTTCCCGGATTATTTTTAGGATTTAAAACAATTTTATTCCATTTTAAATCACTTTTAAACAGAAAATTGGTTAATAATCCCAAATAAATTAATTAGAATCAAGTAATAATTAATTAATAAAATTATCTAATAAATAATTACATTTATTAGATAATCAAATTAATTAAATCATTATTTGAGATTAATTAATATAATTAAAAGAATTTAATTCTTAATTATTTTTGAATTAAAAACAAATAAATAAAGAAATAATTAAAATGGAATTCAGAAATAAATTCTTGATTTATCAAACATTTTCAGAAAATAATATTTCTGAAATTTATAATTAAATTCAGAATTATAAAGTAATTAAAAGTAAATAAAAGTAATTAAAAGTAAATAAAAGTAAAAATAATTAGTAAAAAGTAAAAATCAATTCCCAAAATCATTTTTCAGAAAAGGTTAACAGATTTTAAAGATCAAGCAGGTACTATTCATCACCACCTCCACTGTTCTTCGTATGAATGCTCCAAGAACATTCATCAGCTTTAATGGCAGATTTCCAGAATCCGGTCACCGGAAAATTTTCCGGTTAACTCCGGCAACCACCAAAAACGTACCATTCGTTACGTTTTAAGCACCAAAATCGTTCCAAATTACTTCCTAAACACAACCATATCATCCAAACAAACCCAGATTCAACCAAACTAAAAATCCGGCCGAAACCGAATTAATCCGGCGACCTTCAAAGAATTTTCCGATCAAAAATTCGTTTTTACTCATTTCTCAACCAAATCAAACGTTCTATATACCAAATCAAAGCCCAGGAGTTCAATGACTCATATCAATCATCAAAATCATCAAACAATCAACCCGGAAAATTGAAAATTATTCTCACCCCCACAAAAATCAATTTCGAGTTTTAAGATACTAAAAATCAAACAAAAAATATCATGATACTCCTGAGATTATATACAATCTATAGACACTAACCACATCAACAACAAATCATCCTACAATCCAAAATAAATTCGAGAAAATTCGAATATTAAACTAAAATTATAAATTTTCGATTCAAGCAATTTAGGATGTTAAAACACACATAAATATGTAGTAGAGATCAAGAGCTTCAATTTGGCTACCCACATGAACGATTTGGATGCCGGAATCACTGTCAAAAGTGTGATTTATTGTGAAGAACACCAAGAACACCTTTTCCAGATTTTTCAGAAAATAAAAATCAAAAATCTGATTTTTGATTATTTTGATCAAATAAAAAAAAAATCTGCTGGTATTTATATTAAATCAAAATTAATACCCCAAAAATATTTTTAACCCCTAATTAAAATTATTAGGCCTTAAAAATAATTTTTATGGGATAAAAATGTAAAAATTTTATTTTTAAACAAATATAATATATATGCCAAAATTTCCCAAAAATTATGAATTTTACAAAAATTACAACATAATACATTTTTAAACATCCCATTATTATATGAAAATAATTTTATGAAAAACAGGGTCTCGAATCCAATACAGGGGCTGGGTCCGGAATTTAAAATGCAAAATAACTGTATTCTAAAAATATAAAAATTACAGAAAAATAGAATAAAATATTCTATGATACACAGAAGTCAAATAACACGTATAAGATAATTTTCCTATTTAATAAAAATCATAACTCGTTTAAATGCATTAAAAATAAACTAACACACATTAAAATCAACTAAAAATATATTTTAATATAATAAATTACACGTAATTTTTCGGGTCGTTACATTCTTCCCCCCTTATAAGGATTCCGTCCTCGGAATCAGCTAAGGCAACTAGTGGGGTTTCTTAATTCCTTCATCATCAACACTTACTTTGCAAAACTGGGGATAATGTTCCTTTCGTAAACAACTTCTCCAAAATCTCAATTTAACTATAGGGTCTCTATCTGACACAGTTATCACGGGAGTCTTACAACCCATCATTATTCGTTTCAAATATGGCTCGACCAACTTTCCATTAACATAATATCCTTGATAGAGAGAGAGAACTGATTTCATTGATATGTCACTGATATTCTAATCATTTTAGGACTCGTTCTTACTCTTGGAGATTCCGTTGCGAATCTAACTTCTATCAGCGAATTTCGCTTATCCTGACCTGATTGGCATACCCTTGAAATTCAATAGAGATATCAAGAATCATGAAATTTTGAAGAGAACGGATTCCATATCACAGCAAATGTTCCACAATTGTGGTTATGAATTTTATGAATTTTAAACAACCTGATTTGAAATAAGAGAATAACTGAGAGATCAATATGATCACATGAACTCGACGTTGTGTGTCTTAGCTCCGACATTTCAATTAAAGGTGATCAGCCTTCTTGTAATACACAACACACCAGTGATGGCGTCCCATCCAACTTCTATCACACAGACAGATATACCTGGTGTCCCCTATAAATAGGGTTGTTCGTCTCAGTAGGATTAGAGAAATATGAAAGGAATTCCAAATTTGTTATTTTCCGAAAAGAAGAACCAGGAAGAAAGTACCGAACAAGTGGTACTATATTGCAAATAAGGTTATTAATCATTGGAGAAAACAAAAAGTTGAAAGTCTCAGAAATTTGAAAGTAGGTTTCATAATAACCACTGAAGCAATTGAGATTCAAAATGGAGATTGAACACAAGTGTCAAAATGTCACTGTTTAGAAGAAGAGATATATCTTTTAACGAATACCTCTTTAGGAGGGATATCAAAATAATTCATTGAAAGAAAAGGTATTGCCAAGGTCACTACTTATGCCTTCTTTGCCATTTCCTTCGATAGCTCGTCATTCGAATTTAAGCTTCTTCCTTTCCACGTTTTAAGAATATCGATATCGTATGTCATCGTCAACTCGTAACAATCTCTGAAGATTCCACAGTAGACATCTCCATTCGCAAGGCGGTCTATCCAGTTTAGCACAACTATCTCAAACGAGTACTCCAATCTTAACTTACTAATTGGTACTATATCCAATAGTCCAACACGAACTCTACATGAGCTCTGACGTTCCTTACTTAGCTATACACACTGTATAGAATAAAATAACTGTATTCTAAAAATATAAAAATGCAAAATAACTGTATTCTAAAAATATAAAAATTACAGAAAAATAGAATAAAATATTCTATGATACACAGAAGTCACATAACACGTATAAGATAATTTTCCTATTTAATAAAAATCATAACTCGTTTAAATGCATTAAAAATAAACTAACACACATTAAAATCAACTAAAAATATATTTTAATATAATAAATTACACGTAATTTTTCGGGTCGTTATAGGTTGCAAAGAGGTTGTCAAGTCCTATGTGACATGGCACTCTTGATTGCCCATAAAACAAAGTTATTATAAAACAAAGTGGGAGAGAGAATGTGTTTTATAAATTTATTATAAATATTGATAGGAGTGGGAAGAAGCTTTTACAATTGAGGAGATAGATTACATTTTTATAGAATTTAGGAGTCACTAAGAGTCATTACACTTTGATGAAGTGTTAGTAGTGTTTGTGCATAGATCTGCGAATACTACAGCCCATAACTTAGCAAGGGTGGCGTATTCTATGTCAGGTCTCACGGAGTGGTTATCTGTTGCTCCGGATTTTATCGTATGTAATCTTATGTCTGATGAAGTTTAATGCAAGTACGAATTTTTCAAAAAAAAAAGAGTCTCTTGGGCACACTTTTTTCTTCTCTCTCCTCAAATCTCAACTTAAGAACGAAAATAAAGAGGTTCTTGGAGTTGCTCTAAACTTAATAGATAATATAGTACTTAAATGTGTTAAATATCATAAACACATCTAAAATGATCGTATAATACCGATAAATTTAAATGATCTTTTCATCAAATATTGGAATTATATAGTAATTTAGGAGTGCAAGAAAGTGTTATTTGGACAATGATAACATTTTGATAAATTACTTGTAAATAATTATTTTATTTTATTTTTAAGGCAAGACGTCATTTATTAATTTATTGAGTACAAGTAGTAGAGAAATATGTAAAAAAGTAAGAGTTGTTAATACTAACTATAGTTGGTAGACTTTTTTGCATCGGGTAAATTTAATTTTGAAATGATAGTGTATCTTTTTCATTGTAAATATTTGAAACAACATTATGATCTGTGTACATTTGTTAAACTCTAATTTTAGAAATTTAAATGTGACAATATCAAGAACTTCTATTGAAAATAGGATTACAGATTCTTTTAATTTAAGTTTAAGTTGAGATTTAATAATTTCGTTTGTCTCATTCGCATTCCAAACTTTCATTACGGAACTTTCATAATGTAAAAAAGGTTCTTCAATTGTGTATTTCATCACCAATCATTATTATTTTATAATATATATTTTGAATTATCATCAAATTCGTATGATAATGGCTAGCGTTAAACACTGCTTCCGCAAATTTAAGATTCTTTAGTTCAATTAAATTTTATACAATTTATTTCAATAAACAATACATTAATTTATTCCTTAAACATAAAGCTAATTGTATTGAAGTAAATAAATGTGTGGAGTTCAAGATTTTGCTCACAACTGTTTAAATGAAATATAGTTTTAATTAAATAAAGATTTACAACTTAAATATTTTCGATTAGGGTAATGTCTAAAATCTTTAGATTTTTATGAATTTACCAAGTTCCATTAGTTGGCGAAAAGCCTTTTTAATTTATAATACGAAATTATTTTATTTTTTCTAAATTTGCATGGAATAACAAATTATGACATGATCATCTAATGGAGAACTCATCATTGTTAAAGATGTCGCAAGGTTTTATATTAAAGTGTGATATTATTTCAATTTTTTTCTTAATGAGTAGAATATCAAAAATAATATGTGCAAATACATAGCCATGATCAATCTTATGACAACTGTGATCGAAAATTGAATATTTTTCAAAAATTATGTCAAGTCCCAAATATACTAATTCATCGCATGTTTAGTCCAAAAGAGCTAGCAGCTTTGCTAAAATTTAAGTGTTGACTTGTTCTTATATTTAATTATTTTTCATTAAAAAATATTATGAATTTCACATATATTTTCTTTGTATAAATCCAAATATGATCCCGCTCCCGCGGCACACAAAGAGATATCATGTTTTTATTTGAAAACACGTATGAATGAATGATTTAGTTGTATTACGAAATTATAATTACATAGTAAATTTTAATCAATTTTTATTACAATTAAAAATGTATAACTAAACTATATATTATGCAGCATTAGTTTATGTTTTGATATAAATATAAGGCATTTTAATATGAGTCAATTAGATATAAATGAACTCAAGACTAAAAATTGTTAACATATCGCAATAATTGAAATACAATATATTCTTTCACTCGAGCCACACAAAAACACGTACATGCACGCACACCCTCACACACATATATAATGTTTATAATTTGAAACACATATGAGTGAGTGGTCTATTGGTAAAAAGGTGTGTAAACTAACTTGGAGACCCAAGTTCAACTCCTCTTAACAACCTTTTTTAAAAAAAATATTAAATATAAGGGTAAATTAGTCATTTCAAATTGAATAAAATGTGTCATGATTTTTTTAAAAAAAAATTAAATATAAGGGTAAATTAGTCATTTCAAATTGAATAAAATGTGTCATGATTTTAGAATATAAGGGTAAATTAGTCATTTCAAATTGAATAAAATGTGTCATGATTTTTTGAAAGAATATTAAATATAAGGGTAAATTAGTCATTTCAAATTGAATAAAATATGTCATGATTTTAGATTGAATTTAAACTCATGAATTAATAGATCCTTGTTGGGCTATTAATAATATAATAATAGATAATAATAGATAAGTCGAGCCAAACTCGACTCGTAGTCGTGGATGCTGAGATGGATTAGAAATGGATCAAGCATTCCTTTGCATTCGTTTTAAGGAAGTTTCGGTGGAATGGAAATGGATCAAGCATTCCTTTGCATTCGTTTTAAGGAAGTTTCTGAACATGTTTAAAGAATTGAATTTGCATTTGAGGATGGTATGTCCTACTTTGATATTTTACACATTTGAGCAGACGAGTATATTTCACAGATAAACTGGAGATCCTTTTTCACAGATAATAGGGAGGCTGTTTCCGGAGGACCCCCGGCCAATACAGAATTACAAATACAGAAATACAAATACAGAAAGGAAACCTAATACAAACTAGGAAACTCACGCACACGCAGGAGTCGAACCCCTGACCTCCTTCAAAAGAGGCCAGTGGCTCAACCACTGCACCAACATGTTTTTGCGAATGTCTATCCTAATTGTTCAAAATATTCAATGCTTTCGAAAATTATTTTTCTACTAGCTTATAACCCGTGTGATGCACGGATTTTTTTTGATATGTAATAAATTTTACTTTATATTATAATTATATTTTTATATAATCATTATTTATAATATTTAATTTTAATTTTAATTTAAATTATTTAATATAAATTTAATTAATGATATACATGATTTAAAACTTATATTATAAAATTTTAAAATAAATATGTCGTTGATGGGGTTCGAACCTTGATTTAGTAAAATAATTTAATTAAATAATATATTTAATCATTAGAACTAACAGTTCTGATTTTTTACTAAAAATCTAACGGTCATCATTCGTAATATACGAATTTCTATTATAATTTGTTAGTGATTAAAATATATGGTGTGATATCTTTGGGTATATATTAATTATTTTAAGTTTATGTTTAAAATTAAAAGTTAATGTGTTTTAATTAGAGAAGAAATATTATTGATTGGAAGGTATGATAGGTGTTTATAAAAAGTAATATCATAAATAAAATATAAATATTTTTTAATTGAAAAAGGCAATCGACTAATTATCATTAATTATATTATTTTTATTATTTATTTTAATAATTAGGATGATCGTGCCGAAAATTGATTATATAATGTTTTCATAGAATCATTATTTTCAATAATTTTAATTTAAAATACTCATTTTTATGGATTATGTTAATGTTTTCTTATTATAAACAATATATACAAATTTTTAATATATTTTATTAATAATTGAAAAATATGGTGTGATACTTTCGGGTATATATTAATGATTGTAAGATTAGTTTCAAATAAAAAAGGTAACATGTTTTAATTCGAAAGAAATATTAATGATTAGAAGATATCATACGATTAATGTTTTCAGGTCTTTATAAAAGGTAATATCTTCAACTAAATGTAAATATGAAAAAGACAATCGATTAATTAACATTCATTTTTATTTAATATTACAATTATGTTTTTACATAATCATTATTTTTATTTTTAATTTAATATAATTTAATATACTCATGCTTGCGGATTATACTAATGTTTTCTTATTATAAATAACGTATACGGATTTTTAATATATTTTTATTAACAACTCCGACTATTATGATATGAAATTAAGCACTTTTATTTATGTTTTAGAGAGAATGTCCTAAATGTCCATCATTCCAATTCAATGGTCCGGAATACCCACGTGCGGAAGAGCTGACCTTATTTACCCACGAGTTATGCATCCCGTGGATGCGCATGTTGAACATGCGCAACAGGGGTCACACATCTCTTAGATGCGTGATGACGTCATTTTCACATAAACGATTCCGGAGCTCAGACGACACCAAAATCGCCTGAAAATTGCCTACATCGGTTCTCCTTATTCCGGCCACCTCCAGTAATTTTGAGGACATCAAAATGAAGCCTAGGACAGCCTCTCCATTTCTCCCCGATTGCTTTGTAAGTTTTGGCCCCGCAGGGGCGTGGACAAGCTACTCGGAAAATAGATCGGAATTTGGATCTTTCGAATCCGACGAAACAAACTGAAATCTACAATTATAGAGTTGTAGAGGGTGGAGAGACGATCATTTTGATATGTAAAACGTGTGTGCTCGTTGCCTGTGGAGAACGAACAAAGAGAATGAAAAAAACAAGGAAAAATCCAGCGACGACGGGCTGGGAACGACGATGAACAGTGCTTGAGACACGCATGTTGAACATGCGCATCTCAAGAAACACATTCTCAACATGCGTGTCCCAAGCACTGTTCACAAGTGCAGAATTCACTTTTGTGAAGGATGCTGCTCTGAAACATGCGTGTCCGGACATGCATCTCCCAGATGCATGTCCCGTGGGTACTTAGGGCCAACCTTCCTGCCGGTAGGTATTTTGGGCAAAATGTTTTGAATGATGGGTATTTAGGACCATCACCCTATGTTTTATTGAACTAGTAAACCAAATTCAAAAAAAATAAGATACTCCACTCTCGGTAAATAATTAACGTTTGATTTATCAACACTTTATTTGAAAATATTTGATTTCATGATTAAAAATATTATTTCCACATTTTTCTGAAGAATAATAATATACGATAAACGTATCTATTTACAATTAAAAAAAAAGGGTTTTGGCCAAGAATACCATTTTCCCCCACAAATTTGACGAGAATACCACTTTTTGAAAAAGTGGCCAAAAATAACACTCTATTACGCATTTGAGGTGAGGGTAATAGGTTTTATATTAGTTACGCATTTGAAAAATGGGTAATAGGTGAAACAGTACTTCCTATTACGCATTTGGAGAATGGGTAATAGCTATTACGCATTCTCCAAAGGGGTAACAGGAAAAAATTTATATTAGTTACCCACTTACCAAATGCGTAATAGCCTTTTTTTTTTGTTAAGCTCTTGCCAAATGCATAATAGCTTACTTTTTCATATTATGCATTTCACAAATGCGTAATTGGTGGGTACTTTTGGCCATTACTCTCAAAAAAACGTTATTTTGGTAAGTGGAGGTCACTGTTACTGGTATTTATGTCATTCTTTCAAAAAACAATGCAGGTGAAAAGTCATCGGTCAACACTTTGGTAAATTCCTGCTAAATTTCATTATCATGGTAATCAAGTAAACATTTTTTTTTTTTTTTGAAAGGAATCAAGTAAACAATTAAATCACTAATCTAAACCAATTTTAAAAAATCCCAGATGCATCCTAATTCGAGCCAAATTCTTAAAAAAATCGTAAATAAGATCTTATCGATACGATTCACGCTCATAAAAAATTTATCAAAAACATATATTAATTTGTGACAAAAAAAAAAAAAAAAAAAAACCACTTCATCTGGGAATTAGGATTACTACTACAACTATAGTACACACGTGCCTAACTGCCTATACACACAACTAAAGTACTTCCAAGTTCCAACACCCACACCCACAAAACACACACACAGCTACTCACTCCCTCAATCATGTCCGGCGGTGGAAACGACGTCGCTCCCGGCGAGTATCTACTCCAACTCCTCCGCAATCCACCTCAACATCCACGTCATCACACACCCCCACAACAACAACAACAAAACCCCCAAACCATAAACCACGATCCAGCCGTCGCCGCCGTGGGTCCCACCGTCCCGACATTTTCGCCGGCGTATCAAAACAATCATATCAGTCACAACCATCAACCCCATCATGTGGTTTATAGTAATAATGGTGTTAATGGGATTAATCGTCCTCACTTTGCTCCACACAGCTTTTTCCTGCAAAACCCTAACCCTAGTTTGATGGTTTCATCTTCTTCACAACCAAGACCCAATTTTGATCAAATTGGGATTCGTAATCAGCAATTGGGAGTGGATAATGTGATAAAGTTGGGATCTTTATCGAATTCGAGACCTGAAATGATGTTTGGTTCTTTCGATGTTCGGAACAATGCTAATTTGAATGGGATTTTGGGGAATGTGGTTCCGAATGTTGTAGATAGCGAGTTTCAAAAGGGTCTTGATTTGAGTCGAAATAATGGGGTTGCGGTTGGAGTTGATAATCGTGGTGGTGGGAGGTGGGGGCCTACGCCTGTTAGGCGACCGCCTCCACCGGGGTTTAACAATGGTAAGGCAAAGAGTGGTGGGTTTGAGCAGAATGTGAGTAAGGGGAAGAGTAAAACTGGGGAGGGGAATTATAGGAATGTGAATTCGGGAAGGGTGTTGGGTGAAAGGAGGCTTAGTGGGCAGTTAGATAACCCTGGTTTGCCTGCGGGGAGTAAAGTACATTCTGCGAAGGCGTCTGATATTGAAGAGTCGCGGATGGTGTTGCATAGTGAGGTTGGAGGTGATCAAGTGAAGAGGGAGGAGGAGGATGATGATGTTAAGAGTGAATTGGTGGAATTGGAAGGTATAGTTGATGCTTTAGTGCTTGATGACGAATCTGCTGACAAGGAGGATAAGAAGAAGCAAAAAGCTAAACGGGATAAGGTACTATGACTTTGCTTATATGATATGATTGATGCTTGTCATAATGATTGCGCCTATTTATTATGGTTCTTCGTCTTTTTTAAAAAAACCTAGGAAGCAGGGATCTTAGGTCACCCAATGAATCCCCTTTCTTGGAGATACTAAAAAATCTAACTAATTTAGTCTCTTTCACAATTTGTAATGCAAACATAATTGGTTTTGGTTTAAATTCTTGTGTTTTAGATGCTTATATCATGTATTTGATTCAATTTGCATGAAGTTATTAGATTTGTTAATGGATTTTATCGTTCATAACATCAAATATATATTTATAATATTATTATTATATTATATGTGCCAAAGCCCCCCACACCCGAATCCCCATATTATTTTATTTACTGAATCTATGTATCCCGCACCCGCATCCCCGCACATGTATCCTTTGATTCTCAGTTTAATACATATAGAATTACATGATGATTATTCTTCATTTTACCTTGTTAGGAGAAATGAAAAAGAAAAAATTTGTGCTTCTACTAGTTTAAAAAGAAAGATTGGAACTTTACTGTTAAAGTTGTCGTACAAACTGTTGTGCTTCTACTAGTTCAAAAAGAAAGATTGGAACTTTACTGTTAAAGTTGTCGTACAAACTGTTGAACGACCTAATAGTGGAGTCCATCATGTGTCTTACTGAAAAGCAATTTGATGTTTCCTTTTCCATGCTCTTCTGACTCTTACTAATGGCGCTACAGTCCATGATTGTGAGAAAGGCATTTTTATGATCTTCACATTAAGCTAATGTCTCAAGTCACATGCAAATGTGCCAAATCATCCTATTACTGTTAGCTATTGGATGTCTTTTAGTTCACAAACAAAAAATTGGCTGCACGCTATACTGTCAGTCTGTCACTAGTACATACCTTGAGGATGTTTAATAATGTTTTTATAGTGGTATTCTCTCTGGTTCTCTGTTGTCATATATTATAGGTTATATGTCGTGTCTATTGAAAATGATAAATTTGATAAATGAACTTACTGAACAATGTTAATTTCTGATTGTCTGCCAACTCGTAAAGAATGTGTGGTGAGCATGTGATGTCTGACTACTTTTAAAACACTAAACATTATAACAAAGGTAGACCCTAAGATGGGTACGGGAAGTTTAAGACACCTTAAAAAGGTTAGGTGGTAAGCTCTCCATTTAGGCTGTCAAATCAGTCTCATTTAAAAGTAAAGTTATTTTCCAAGTACCAGGAAAAGAAGTACTGCTTACTGCTTAGAATCAGGTTTCTCTTTGGTAAAAGCAGTTTTACTAAAAGCGTGCAGTTTGCAATGCGCACCCGCATACACAAACCGATTTGATGCGCACCCGAAGTGCTTTGCTTTGGATATGCGAGAAGCACAAAAAAACTGTGCCTTTTATCAGCTATTGATTATCTTCTCATCTTATATTAGTTTTTTCTTCTCATATATACTGATTCTTGTATATATATACACATATACTGGTGATACATCTAAACATTTAAATACGATTCTAGTATATTTGCACACACGTATCTTTCTTGTATTCTTGTTTATATACCTTGTAATACATGATACACTGATTTGTTTAATAATATTACTGATTATATTCCTTGTACTTTCACTTTTTTGCCGTTTACTTCTATGGATGAGTATATTCCTTGTATTCTTGACCTTGAAATATGTTTATAACTCCAGTTCCTGTTTTGATTTGTTACCTTTGTTACCTTGACTTCATATTATTTTAGACCTTGAAATATGTGATGAATTTGGTTGCTTTAGCGGTAATGACAATTTAGTTATGCTTTAAAGTGTCTTATTATCTATAAATTTATAATGATTTACATTATATACCATGTTATATTTAGATTTTTTACTTGTCTTCGATGAATCCATGCATTACGCGTTGTGTTATGCTCCAGGAGGCCTTTGCACTTGAGGGTGCATATTGTGTTTAACAACACTGGGTGAAAGCATTTTACATCAAACAAGGATTTGTTTCTCTTCTCGTTATGATTAATTACTGTTTTTGTTATTGTCAGGATTACAGATCTGATAAAAGAGGACAACATATTCTCAATCAACGGATGAGGATCTCGAGAAGACATATTGAACGTCGCCATGATATTCACAGGATGAATATTCCGTTCCTTGAAATTTATGAGTCACTAATACCATCTGAGGAAGAAAAGGCCAAGCAAAAGCAGCTAATGGCATTATTGGAGAAACATGTTAACAAAGAATGGCCTAAGGCCCGGTTGTATCTCTATGGATCTTGTGCTAATTCATTTGGGTTCAAAAAAAGTGACATTGATGTATGCCTTGCAATTGATGATGCGGATGTGAACAAGTCAGAGGTCTTGCTGAAGCTGGCATACATATTGCAGTCAGATAATCTCCAGAATGTGCAGGTGAATTCACTAACACAATTGGCCTGTTGTGGATGTCTTGTTCCATTCATTTTTCTTATTGTTAGTTTTATTGTTACAAAGGCAGAGGTTCTGGACTCAAATATGTTTCATTTTCGTTGTCAGATTCCGCTTCATTCATTGAGTAATTTGAAGTATTTATAGGCACCAGCACTGAAAAAGTATAATTAGCAGATTGCTAAGAGTTACCTTAGTTTACACTGTTCATTCATTAATTCTTGGAAGATGACTTTTGCTGTGCTTCACCAATATTTTTTTTTTTTTTTTTGAGTTTTTGATTACATGGAAGATGAGATATTGAGATGTGCTTCAGCATAGCTATATGTTCCAAATGCAGGCAAGAATTGACAATTTGAATTTAAAAAGGTAAAATTAAAATCCTTTCATGAAACAGAGAGGATAGGCGATTTTAGTTCTTGTACTGTTTTAGAATGACAGTGATGGTAAGTTATGTAGTTCAGATACATCGGTTCATGCTTTGTAGAAATCTGAAGTACCAGGAAGAAAATTTGAATTGACTTGTGAGCAGCCTTAATTTTTTGATTATCAATTGGTTACGATTTATACGTAAATAGGAACAATTATAGAGAGATGGTGCAGTGAATTGTGTGTATGTATTTTATACTACTACTTTTGCAGCATTTTCTGGTATGTTTGTGTTGTTACAAGAAGGAAGAGTAAGCCTCTTTTTACAGAGAAACTTAGCTTCCTCCCAAAGCTTGCTACAGTGTTTACTTGGTGGGCTTATGGCCACCCCGTGCTACAGTGTACCATCTTGCTTATGTCACTTCTTAGCTCATAAACATTAATGTTGAAACTTATATCTTTTACTTTTTTAATTTCTATTCAGTGTCATCCATAATTTTTTCCCCAAAATGATTATTGATATCTTTATGTATCACTTAGTTGCCGATTTAATTTCTTCTACTAATTTATACCAAATCTACAGGCATTGACACGGGCAAGGGTGCCTATAGTGAAGCTTATGGACCCTGTTACCGGTATTTCTTGTGATATATGTGTGAACAACTTATTGGCTGTTATAAATACAAAGCTCCTTCGAGATTATGCACTTATAGATGAAAGACTGCGACAGTTGGCTTTCATTATAAAACATTGGGCAAAGTCAAGAGGAGTCAATGAGACATACCAGGGGACACTGTCTAGCTATGCGTGAGTTGCCTTTCGTACAGATAGTTATAGTCGGGTTCTCTGCTCATTTTAGTAGCTGTTTGCTAATAATTATACTATTGTGCAGATACGTCTTGATGTGCATTAATTTCTTACAACAACGCCATCCTGCTATACTTCCATGCTTACAGGTGTGTGTTTTTATTGCACTTTCTAATTATAAGAAAGCATTTCAAGTTAGTACTGGTTATCTGTTATGTCTTCTGAGACAGTGAGACTACATGTTTTTTCCCGCGTTAAACAGTTGTACTTGTATTTTTGCGAGTTAGACCTGGAGTGGGGGTTGCCTGTCAGTTTTCTAAAGTCAGCAGCCAATATTAGCTACTCTACAGCCGCCTTTTCTATGTTATGGATTGTTACTTTTGATTATTTACCTGTATCAAAATCATTGGCCATATGGGTCTAAGGACTATATAATTTCCTTAGCTCGACTATTGTTACTCCTTACTTGAAGATAATTCTGCTGAAGTTGATGTGCCCTAGTTGTCTTTGTTGATGTAATTAACTTATTTAACTCTGATTTCTGTCCATCATGACATTCACATTGGCTAACCAACAGGAAGCATAATTACTATTTTAAATGCTTCAAACTAACTGGACCTTGCTACCCTACTAAAAAATGAGTTAGTGCATTGCTCTGCTCCCTTGAAAAATAAACAATTTTCTAACATTCTTGCTCTCTGAATTCTTTTTAGCTTTACCTTCAAATTCATGACATAATGAGAGTGTGATATAGTCATCTCTTGGATCCCACTAATACTAGTATGGTTGAAATACATCAGGCCAACAACATTCTAGTCCATTTGTACCATAGCAGATTATAATGGATAAGTGGACTGGAATTTTAGCTCATGCCATCCTATTACATATGTAATCTGGTTATAGCTCCTTGTTTTTTGTTTGGCAGAGAATGGAGAGAACTTATGCAGTAAATGTAGATAATGCGGAGTGTGCTTACTTTGATCAAGTGGACAAAATCGTTGGTTTTGGATCCCAAAATAGGGAGACTATTGCTCAACTGGTCTGGGAATTTTTCAGCTATTGGGCATATTACCATGATTATACCAGTGAAGTTATATCTGTCCGTGCAGGGAGCACATTAAGGTAAAGATCGTCTGTACACATATTTTATAGTGCACAATGGTTGTAATGTACATTTCAATCCATATTAATGTGTTTGCATTTTTTGGAAGGCTTTACAGTCAAATTTTCTGCATATGGCTACACCCATACACCGTCTTCCCTTCCAAGTTTTCCTATTAACTATATATAAAATTTAATTATGTGAAAAATGCATTTCAGAATATCACATTATCATGTACAATACAGCTTTTAAATTTATGTCGTATTGATTGACAGTATATATACTTTCTAATAAGCTAACCGTGGTATCGTCTATGTTTTCAATAGCAAACATGAGAAAGACTGGACTAAAAGGGTTGGTAACGATCGCCATCTGATATGCATAGAGGACCCTTTTGAGATTTCACATGATCTGGGTCGTGTTGTGGACAAATACAGCATTCGTGTTTTAAGAGAGGAATTTGAACGTGCCGCAAGGGTTATGCAGTATGATGATATTCCTTGGATAACCCTTTTCGAGCCTTATATTCCAAGTTAACTTCTCACCTAGTACTAGTAGTGTCAATCAAGGGAGTTTTTATAATTACGGAGACTGTAGTGTGGCTTGTACATTTCCTATCGTAGTATCTTGCTATTATTTATCTCAGGTCCGTAAGTGTTTCCAATTTCTCTTCTGCAGTTAATAGTTTGTAAAGAGCTCTCGATTAAGGAGATCTCTTTTAACTATTTTAAATATATGTTATTAGTTCTACTATTTTTGCAGTTTTTTTTATTAGTGGTGCGGGCGATTTTTACGATTTGGTGCGGTTTATGATCACCCCTACCGATCACCAAACCAAACCCGGTTCACAAAAATCATCAAGTCAAAATATCTACTAATGAAAAGGAATTGAAATTAAATCTAGAAAAAAAATCCCAAGAATAGAAAGGAAAATATTGTCTTCCTAGTTCGTCCAGCTTTCAATAATATATATCTCAGTTTTATTAATTATAATTATTAAATAAATTAATAAAATTTGGATATTTTGGAAATATAATATATATCTCAGTTTTATTAATTATAATTATTAAATAAATTAATAAAATTTGGATATTTTGGATATTTCGGATAATCCAAAAATCCATATAAAAAAACCGAAATTCCAAAATTAAAAAAAATCTTTCCAAATATTGAACCATATTTTATCAATCCGGATACCGAACCAAATTATTTCGAATATATCTATTCGGATATCGAATATCCGAATCAAATGCTCACCCTACTTTTGAATACCTGATTACATGAATATAAAATAGAAAATTTTGAACAAACATTGTCGAAAAAAAATCAAAATACTTATTGATTTATAAATTTAAAACGATTCAATAATTAAAATTAAGTAATTCTTGCAACAATTTATTGTATTATTAAAAAAATCTATTACATTCGACAAAATTGTAAAATTAAACTACATTAACCAGACTAATGAGAAAGGAATACAAACTTATATGAAAGAAATTGCCATTAAATATTAAATAATGTCAAAATTTTGTTAAAATCAGATTTGAGATGTTCTTCAACACTCAAAAAGAATTACTTGCCATCTTTTGGATGGTTCACTATCTTAAACTACTCTTCCTCGGAACTCGCGTCATATTCGGATTCTGGAGGCATGGAAGTGTTATTTTTCTTGGCATTGTTGGGCAATTTTTTGGATTTTTCTTCATGATGATGAAGTAGCTCACGTCTTGAAATTGAAAATTTCTTATCGAATCCAACTTTGCGATTGTCTCTTTGAGAATAGTAATTCTTAGCATCTTTTCCATGTTTAGGTTTCTTAAAATTTTCATCGAAACTCTCTTGTCATATCCACTTACCATGTCTCCTTTGTTAACATCAATGTTCTTCACACTTTTTTGCGGAGGATGAATAGACCCTCTAGATTTTCTGGTTTCACTAACCTTTGAATTCGAATGTCTCTCCTTAGACAATCCAGATTCCAAATCTTCGTCAAAAGCAATATTTTTTTCTTCTTGTAACTTCTTTCGACGTTTGTGGTACCAATACCAAATACCGAACATAGTAGGAATAATGACCAACATAATACATCCGATAATATTGAGGAGGGAATTGGATTTATGTCGGGTGAATGAGTTGTGTGTAGGGGAAGGAGCAGCAAACGTGGGAGGAGGTGGAGCAAACGTGGAGCAAACGTGGGAGGAGGTGGAGACAAATAACTATAGTCATAATCTCTCGACACATAACTGATATACATCTCATGCTTTTCATCTAATATTTATAGAGGAAATAACAGGATTTTCAATTATGATTATAATTGTAAAATAGTTGTCGAAATTTCAAATATAATTAAGAATTGGAAAATTTCTGGGAGATAATTGAAAGTTATAGAATTATATTCAAGTTTAAATATAGTTTCTTGTGAATTACGGAGTACTTCTTAAATTCCAATTTTAATAAGAAAAATTATGTGTACCGATCCTGGACCATCAATTTATCTACTATATATTTGAAATTATTATTTGAAACTGTAGCCAAACTGTTATATCGTGCTGCGGCCTGTGGGCTGTGGGCAACAAGTTTGTTCTTATATATATGTCCTGTTTAGCGAAATTATTATACGATCCAGTCTAATAAATCTTGTCTAATCTAGTTGCAATGTTTGGACAACATTACAAATTTAAATTAATTCTTTGTGACGTGTTCGTATTTTTTGTTTTAGTAAAGTTGTGTATGTTAGTGTTTGGTTGGGTGATTGGAACATAATGGAATGGTAAGAGATTTGTAATATAAGATAAATAAAAATTCAAAATTTTCATTATTTGATCTATTACATTCCGGTATAATCTAAACCCCCAATTTAAGAGGGAATGTTTCATTTCTTATCCCATCTATTTTCTTCACAATTTTATCATAGCAATTTTGCATATCATTTTTTTTTTGCAAATCTTATTTCCAACTTCCATTATTTTTCTTTAATTTCATTTTCCATTTATCCCAACCAAATAAAACAATAGCAAAAATTGCATTTACTAGACAAAATTTTCTTCAAGCTAAAGAAAGATAAAGAGGATTCTATTTCGACTTTTGAAAAAAATTAGAAAGAGAAGGAATATAACCCATTTTTCATTATTTTCTTTCATTAACTCGAGAACAAAGTATTGTAATACTGTATTTCCGTAATGTCTTCGGCCTAATAGGCTTATATATAAGATTGCACATGCGTAGGGCGGGTTTTTGTCAAACTCTGATCCAACTCAATTAGTTCAGTTTTATAAGAAATCAATCAATTAATTGAAAAACAATTCTGTAACCCAACATCGACCCAACCCATTAGTTTGGTGATTCGGGTTCGATCGGCTTAAATTTGTTAATCGGGAAAATTTTACAGAAAATCTCACACATTGCAAAAAAATTTGTACTTCGCAGAAAATGTTACAAAAAGTGTTGCAGAATGTCGCATAAAGTATTGCAAAAGGCAGAAAGTATCGTGGAATGTTACAGAAAGTATTACAAAAAATTTATATATTGTGAAAATTTTATAAAATGCAGAAAATATACAAAATATGCCAAAAATTCTACATTTTATGTAAACTGATTGGGTTGGATAAGGGTTAAAATTTATTAAATCCTTAACCAATCCAATTAATTCGATTTTTTTAGAAATTAACTCGTTTAACCCATAATTTTAGATGGTTCGATTTGATCGATCAACAAGAGAATCGGTTTCGAAACCCATGTACAACCCTACTTCTATCCCATGTATCCTTAGTTACATTTTCTTTACCAAACATTAATTAAATAAGGGATATTATGAATGTTACCCTTCTGGTATTGACTTTTTTAATTGGTAACACTGCATATTTTTGACTTACGAGTGGTACCATCAAGATTTTGTCTTCTCAATAAAAATGTCCCTCCGTCATTAGAAAATTAGTCAAACGTTAGTCAAACAGTAATTTTAATTAATATTATGAATGGTACCCTTCTGGTATTGGCTTTTATGAATGGTACCACTGCATATTTTTGACTTATAATATTTTTAAAATATTGTTAAAATATTGTTAAAATATTTTTAAAATTATATATTCTTGGTGGAACCTTTTTAAAATATTGTTCTGAATGGTACCTAATAATTAAATGAAAATAAACTATGTTCAAAGATTCAGATGTCCAGTAATTATTTCCGTCTGTCTATTGGTTAATTGTTCAACTTACAGATGCATGCAATTACACACTGGCATGCTGTTCTTATACATGTATATTTGTAACTTAATTTTATTCAAGTCAAACCTAGTGGAGGCAAATTGGATGACACAGCAGTCCTACATATTTAAGGCCAAAAATAGAAAAAGAACAATATTTATGTTCTAAAATAAATTTAAATTAAGTAATCATATTTGAGCTTTTCAAACAAGCATGATCCAACCACATTCACTGTTCATGTAAAAAATATGTGGGTGTTTGTAATTTCATACTCTTCATTTTAAAATTTTAAAAATATTTTAAAAAATTTAAAAATATTGTAAGTAAAAAATATGCAATAGTACCATTCAGAATAATGAATATTAATTAAAATTACTGTTTGATTAACGTTTGACTAATTTTCTAATGACGGAGGGATATTTTTATTTAGAAAATAAAACCTTGATGGTACCACTAGTAAGTCAAAAATATGCAGTGATACCATTCAGAAAAGTCAATACCAGAAAGGTACCATTCATAATATCCCATTAAATAAATAGCCGCTCTCCAGTCTAGTCAACTTAAGGATGAAATCCATTGTTACAAGCAGGCAAGCAGCACAAAAATATAACGATAAAAAAATGAATTAACTTGGTACTATTCTTTCACACAGAGTTCAGGCCCAAGGTTGATTAACATTTTATTCTTCACATTCACTAATTTAGGATTATTATGTTTCCAGCCACAGAACATACAATAAAAGGTAAGCAACCTACATAAAGAGACGATAAAAAAGATCAAGCAAAAATCATCTTCAACAAATATATCCTGTTACAGAAGTAACACAAAGTTCATATTGAGGGTTTTGTTTTCCACTAGGCCAAAGAAGATTAGACAATGTAACTGATAGCAACTCCTAGTCGAAGAGGCTGAATCCCATATCTTCGTCACTTTCTTCTTTTGCTTCTTCCTGCAAATTTCAAACAAGTATAAGAAGAAAAAAAGAATTAACTGAACAAAAACAACAAATCAATCATGATATCAATAGGCACTTGCAAAAAAGAATAGGATCAAAAAACAAAAGGTAATTCAGATATTCAGGTGATTACTATTGCAGTCAATTCATTCTAATTTTACACAACGTCAATAGAATTCATAATACATAAAATCCCCACAAAATGAACTAGAAACTAACCACAAATAGTACATTGGACTGTGTTAACAGATTAACTAGAATATCATTAAGTCTAAAAATTATAAACTCCATGGAAAGTATGGCAATAGGGAACAAGCCATTCACAGATTAATCTATACGAGTGAACTTGTATAATTTATGTAAGTTTATCAATCATATACAAACCCATCTAGTGAAGAATCTCAATCCCCATAACCAAACTACGATTTCATCACTGCATTTCAAAATTTAAAATATCCGTTCATACTTGTCAAAAAAAAGAATTTTGATAAAAAAGCAGAGAAACAGTTCATTCACATGGCAAGTCACATCATTAATAACACAAACAATTAATAGATCTCCAAACTATATCAACAAGGCTACTTCCTTAAACCCAACTACAAGACATACTCAAAGCAATCGAAACTAATTAATCAGCATAAACGTGTAATTACACATATCAAGAACGAAACACAATACCTTCTTTTCCTCAACTGGGGCTTTAGTTTCAGCAGCAGCACCACCGCTAGCCTGAGCAGTAACGGCCACAGCACCACCACCACCACCAGCTCCAACATTCATCACGAGATCTTCTATGCTCCTCTTCTCAGCTAACTTAGCAAACAAACTAGGCCAATATGATTCAACACTAACGTTTGCCGCCTTCAATATCGTAGATATCTTCTCCGACTATAATAAAATAAATTAACCAATTAGCCTTCCACTGTTCCACACACAAACATATATACACATCTTCACCCAAAATTTGCAACACACCAATATAAACACACACACACATAGAGGGAGAGGGAGACACGGAGAGAGAGAGAGAGAGAGAGGAGAGAGAGAGGGGAGGGAGAGAGAGAGAGAGAGAGAGAGAGAGAGCACAAAGGGAGAGAGAGAGAGAGAGAGAGAGAGAGAGCACAAAGGGAGAGAGATCGAGAGAGAGAGAGAGATGCACACATAAACACACACACACACTTAAGCCTATCATAAGAAATCAATCAATTAAGGCTAAACATAAGAAAAACACGTAGACACACAATATACATGTATGTAAATACTTACAGTGACGGGGATCCCATCGTCGGAGAGGATCAAACAAGCGTAAGTACAACCAAGCTCTCCGATAGACATTTTTTCACTATCAAATTCAAATTCAAAACTAAAATCAAATCGATAAAATGAAAATAACAATTAAATCGAGATTTGAGATTTAAAAATTATACCTTTAAGATTTGAAGACTCTCTTCGCCGCTGTGTAGAGTTAGGGTTTGTGATACAACAAGGGGGTTTATTCGCGAATTGTGTGTTAATATATACTACCCTAATGTTGTTTATTGGGCTCATTTATGGGCCTTTTATTCTTCTGGTAAGCCGTAAGTTTTGGGCCTGTGAATTATTGAATTTTTTTAATTTTTATATTTCGTCACAAGCTTTCCTATTGAATACCTGATTACATGAATGTAAATTAGAAAATTTGGGGTGAACATTGTCGAAAAAGAATCAAAATACTTATTAATTTATAAATTTAAAACGATTCAATAATTAAAAATAAGTAATTCTTGCAACAATTTATTGTATTATTAAAAAAATCTATTACATTCGACAAAATTGTAAACTAAACGACATTAACCAGACTAATAAGAAAGGGATACAAACTTAAAACTTATACTCCGTATGAAAGAAACTGTCATCTATTACTATATATTATAGGGTGACACAAGGGCAAAAAGTGCCTAAAAAATGCCTGTGAAATTACCATTTTGCCCTTATTTTTTGAGAAACTACAAAAATGCCATTCCCCTGTAATTAATGTAAAAAATAATTAAATTCATGTTGCTAATAGGAATTGAACCCTTAACTTCAAGTACAAAGTTCATCCCATAACCATTGTGCTACTATGATTGTTGTGTTTACTTTGAAAATATTATTAGATAAGCCACGTGTTATTTTATTATCTTATTTTCCTTTTTCTATTCTTACCTTTTGAGTAAATAGATTGTTAAATTTATTATTTATAGAAAATAAAACTCTAAATTATACATAAATGTAACTCAGATTAGATAACAAAATTTGAATTTGTTAACATTCTTTTCATTGTAGATATAAAATATTAGATTACTAAAATCATAAATAGAATTATATTTCAATGAAATAAAAAAAAATGTGACTAAATTTTGGAAAATATTATAATTGCATCATATACATTCTTTAGATTTATAAAAAATACAAATATGTGAGTTAATTAGTGATTTTTGTTCGAACAATCATTTAGACTTTAATCAATTTTAATACATAATTGAATTTGAGTTAAAAATGACCCTTTTAAAATTTAGGATTTCAAAATATATATTATGATTGACTAATAACACATACTAAAAATAATGTAAGATGAATTAAAAAGTATGATCTTAAATGTTATATAAATTAATAAATCATCTTCTTCTATATATAATAGGAGAACAAGAGAATATTTTAGGGGCATTTTGAGACAATAAACCACCTACGAAATTACGATTTATCCTTATATATTACAAAATTACATTGATTTGCCTTTTCCTTATTTGAAGAGAAAAAATAAGTAATTTTGTGTTTGTGGGGAATTGAACCAACAACCTCCTCTATATATTTTTTCTTCCAAACCATTATGCTACATTATGTTTTTTGGTAGCAGTTAAAACTATTTTTACATAAGTTCGACCTCTATTATCTTGTTTTTACTATTCGTTTAACTTATGAGTAAAAATAGTAATAACAAATATTAGTTTCAAAATTTAAAATTTTACTTTTCAAAATATGGTACGTACTTATATACACTAATTTCAAAATTTTATTCCGCTCTCTTATTTTAAATGAGTTAGTTTGTCTTTGTTGTGAATTGAATCATTAATCTCATCCAAACAATTCATCCTTCCGATCGTTGTACTACGTATATTTTTGGTTTTTAGTTAAATTCTTTTAGATAAATTCAACCTCTTATTTATTCTATTTTTACTACTATTTTTAATTTTTGAGCAAAAGATAAAGGTGATTCACATTAGTACTTTTAAAATTTTGTATTTTAGTTTATTAAACATGGTACATGATTATATATACAACTAATTTAAAAATTTGATAATAATATCACGTGATGTAAATTGGATTATTTTCAATAAATTAAAATTTTCTTATATATAACATTAACTACAATATATTTAATATTTTTACATAATAATATTTAATTAAAAAATGAGATCTTTAAAAATGTTAGATAGTACAAAAGTTAAAAAAAAAATGAATCATGCAGATAAATTGAGAAAGATTAATTTTTTTGAAAAAAGATCATATAATATATATTAATACAAAATATAGGAATCAGTTCATATATACATCGATTAAAAATTGGATAATACACATAAAGAAATTTTTGCTGGAAAGAATATTAAAAAATGAGAAAACTGGGCCTGAGGACAACCTCAGGGATCTCCCCTGAGGTTATAAGAAATATTGCTTATAAAGTAAGGGTCCCGCATGGGCAGTTTTGTAAATCTAAATTTTTATCAGTAATTTACACAAATGCCCTTACATTTTGTATTGATTTGTTCTATCCTCAGGCTTCTAACCTGAGGTCATCCTCAAGTACATGAAACCCTTAAAAAATTCAAAATAAATTATAACAAGGATTAAAATATACAGTCAAGTTAACAAATATCTTAGAAAATAGGATATTGCATAACATGCACACACACAAAATATTATAATAGATTAATCACATTATATACCCTGAGTTAGTTAAAATAATTTGCTAAAAAAGATAAATTTTAAAATATGCAATTAGTTTTTTACATACTAATTGAATAATATCTTTATTGTGAAACATTATGTGGGTAAATAATAGATTTCTTAAGTTGTCAAAATTATAACTGATATATAAATAAATATGTCATTTGTGTACTACTCATTTATTTTATGATTATATTCTTAAATATACCTTAGAAGAGAAAAAAATCAAAAAGAACTTTTTTCCTCCCTCTTATGTATTGACTAGATTCTTTATGAAATAATGAAAATAAAAATAATTATAAAATAATAAAAACTACCATTCCAAAAATTGATTTATAGTGATGAAAAATATCAAGGAGAATTAAACCGAAAACCCCACTTATTATTTAAATTTTATGTTATTTTACCCAAATTTATTATAATAACAAATTACTAGATTTTTTTTACCTATGACATAAATTTGTGTAAATTGATGTAAATGTGTTATACTACCATTCCAAAAATTGATTTATTGTGATAAAAAACACCAAGGAAAATTAAACCGAAAACCCCACTTATTATTTAAATTTTATGTTATTTTACCCAAATTTATTATAATAACAAATTACTAGATTTTTTTTACTTATGACATAAATTTGTGTAAATTGATGTAAATGTGTTATACTATACCCAACATATAATAAATCCAACACATTTATATGACACGAAATATCTTATTTTGAGTGCTTATCTGAATAAATAAATCAAATTTTTTGTAAAATAATATTGGGACATTATAACAAACATGTTTTAACGGAAACTATACAATAGTGTCTATATATATTCTTCAAATCATAAAAATAAATAAATTTACTTTAATTTTTAGAAGATGGCCCGTGCCTCGCACGGGTTAATATGCTAGTTAAATATTAAATAATGTCAAAATTTTGTTAAAATCATATTTGAGATGTTTTTCAACACTCAAAAGAATTACTTGCCATCTTTTGGATGGTTCACTATCTTAAACTACTCTTCCCCGCCGGAACTCGCATCATATTCGGATTCTACAGGCATGGAAGTGTTATTTTTCTTGGCATTGTTGGACAATTTTTTGGATTTTTCTTCATGATGATGAAGTAGCTCACGTCTTGAACTTGAAAATTTCTTATCGAATCCAACTTTGCGATTGTCTCTTTGAGAATAGGAATTCTTAGCATCTTTTCCATGTTTAGCTTTCTGAAAATTTTTATAACACCCTGCATTAGCCATTGAACTCGAAACTCTCTTGTCATATCCACTTACCATGTCTCCTTTGTTAACATCAATGTTCTTCACACTTTTTTGCGGAGGATGAACAAACCCTCTAGATTTTCTGGTTTCACTAACCTTTGAATTCGAATGTCTCTCCTTAGACAATCCAGATTCCAAATCTTCGTCAAAAGCAATATTTTTTTCTTCTTGTAACTTCTTTCGATGTTCGTGGTACCAAAACCAAATACCGAACATAATAAGACTAGTGACCAACATAATACATCCGATAATATTGAGGAGGGAATTGGATTTATGTCGGGTGAATGAGTTGTGTGTAGGGGAAGGAGCAGCAAACGTGGGAGGAGGTGGAACAGACGTGGGAGGAGGTGGAGACAAAAAACTATAGTCATAATCTTTTGACACATCAGACATTGACATTGTTCTTGGGACAAGTTTAGGACAAGAAAAAATTGATATACATCTCATGCTTTTTATCTAATATTTATAGAGGAAATAACAGGATTTCCAATTATGATTATAATTATAAAATAGTTGTCAGAATTTCAAATATAATTAAGAATCGGAAAATCTCTGAGAGATAATTGAAAGTTACTGTATAGAATTATATTCAAGTTCAATATATACTCAATTATATTACTGTTTTTGTTATTGTTAGGATTACAGATCTGACAAAAGAGGACAATATATACTCAATCAACGGATGAGGATCTCGAGAAGACATATTGAATGTCGCCATGATATTCACAGGATGAATATTCCGTTCCTTGAAATTTATGAGTCACTAATAATACCATCTGAGGAAGAAAAGGCCAAGCAAAAGCAGCTAATGGCATTATTGGAGAAACATGTTAACAAAGAATGGCCTAAGGCTCGGTTGTATCTCTATGGATCTTGTGCTAATTCATTTGGGTTCAAAAAAAGTGACATTGATGTATGCCTTGCAATTGATGATGCGGATGTGAACAAGTCAGAGGTCTTGCTGAAGCTGGCATACATATTGCAGTCAGATAATCTCCAGAATGTGCAGGTGAATTCACTAACACAATTGGCCTGTTGTGGATGTCTTGTTCCATTCATTTTTCTTATTGTTAGTTTTATTGTTACAAAGGCAGAGGTTCTGGACTCGAATACGTTTCATTTTCGTTGGCAGATTCCGCTTCATTCCTTGAGTAATTTGAAGTATTTATAGGCACCAGCACTGAAAAAGTATAATTAGCAGATTGCTAAGAGTTACCTTAGTTTACACTGTTCATTCATTAATTCTTGGAAGATGACTTTTGCTGTGCTTCACCAATATTTTTTTTTTGAGTTTTTGATTACATGGAAGATGAGATATTGAGATGTGCTTCAGCATAAATATATGTTCCCAAATGCAGGCAAGAATTGACAACTTGAATTTAAAAAGGTAAAATTTTATTTTAGTTCTTGTACTGTTTTAGAATGACAGTGATGGTAAGTTATGTAGTTCAGATACATCGGTTCATGCTTTGTAGAAAGTACCAGGAAGAAAATTTGAATTTGCTTCCTCCCAAAGCTTGCTACAGTGTTTACTTGGTGGGCTGATGGCCACCCGTGCTACAGTGCACCATCTTGCTTATGTCACTTCTTAGCTGATAAACATTAATGTTGAAACTTATATCTTTTACTTTTTTTTTATTTCTATTCAGTGTCATCCATAATAACTTTCTTTTCCCCAAAATGATTATAGATATCTTTATGTATCACTTAGTTGCCGATTTAATTTCTTCTGCTAATTTATACCAAATCTACAGGCATTGACACGGGTAAGGGTGCCTATAGTGAAGCTTATGGACCCTGTTACCGGTATTTCTTGTGATATATGTGTGAACAACTTATTGGCTGTTATAAATACGAAGCTCCTTCGAGATTATGCACTTATAGATGAAAGACTGCGACAGTTGGCTTTCATTATAAAACATTGGGCAAAGTCAAGAGGAGTCAATGAGACATACCAGGGGACACTGTCTAGCTATGCGTGAGTTGCCTTTCGGACAGATAGTTATAGTCGGGTTCTCTGCTCATTTTAGTAGCTGTTTGCTAAGAATTATACTATTGTGCAGATACGTCTTGATGTGCATTAATTTCTTACAACAACGCCATCCTGCTATACTTCCATGCTTACAGGTGTGTGTTTTTATTGCACTTTCTAATTATAAGAATGCATTTCAAGTTAGTACTGGTAATCTGTTATGTCTTCTGAGAAAGTGAGACTACATGTTTTTTCCCGCGTTAAACAGTTGTACTTATATTTTTGTGAGTTAGACCTGGAGTGGGGGTTGCCTGTCAGTTTTCTAAAGTCAGCAGCCAATATTAGCTACTCTACAGCCGCCTTTTCTATGTTCTGGATTGTTACTTTTGATTATTTACCTATATCAAAATCATTGGCTATATGGGTCGAAGGACTATATAATTTCCTTAGCTTGACTAGTGTTACTCCTTACTTGAAGATAATTCTGCTGCAGTTGATGTGCCCTAGTTGTCTTTGTTGATGTAATTAACTTATTTAACTCTGATTTCTGTCCATCATGACGTTCACAATGGCTAACCAACAGGAAGCAGAATTACTATTTTAAACGCTTCAAACCAACTGGACCTTGCTACCCTACTAAAAAATGAATTAGTGCATTGCTCTGCTCCCTTGAAAAATAAACAATTTTCTCACATTTTTGCTCTCTGAATTCTTCTTAGCTTTACCTTCAAATTCATGACATAATGAGACTGTGATGTAGTCATCTCTTGGATCCCACTAATACTGGTATGGTTGAAATACAGCAGGCCAACAACATTCTAGTCCATTTGTACCATAGCAGATTATAATAGATAAGTGGACTGGAAGTTTAGCTCATGCCATCCTATTACATATGTACTCTGGTTATAGCTCCTTGTTTTTTGTTTGGCAGAGAATGGAGAGAACTTATGCAGTAAATGTAGATAATGCGGAGTGTGCTTACTTTGATCAAGTGGATAAACTCGTTGGTTTTGGATCCCAAAATAGGGAGACTATTGCTCAACTGGTCTGGGAATTTTTCAGCTATTGGGCATACTACCATGATTATACCAGTGAAGTTATATCTGTCCGTGCAGGGAGCACATTAAGGTAAAGATTGTCTGTACACATATTTTGTAGTGCACAATGGTTGTAATGTACATTTCAATCCATATCAATGTGTTTGCATTTTTTGGAAGGCTTTACAGTCAAATTTTCTGCATATGGCTACACCCATACACCGTCTTCCCTTCCAAGTTTTCCTATTAACTATATATGAAGATGTGAAGGCTTTGAGTATGATAGCAAATGTCAATATGACATTGGGGCAAAACTATCAACCAATACAAAAGAAGCTGTTATTAGCCTATCAAATAAATAAGTCAAAGTTAGTTAAATAAGTCAATGAGTTAGTTACATCACAGCTGGATTATTCTGAGTAGGATTCTTATGTATAAATACAGAAACACAGTTGTATCTTCTCTAACAAGAAATGAATAAAACAATGTTCTCTTCTTCTTCTTTTCGTCTGCATATTTCTTCAGTTATACAGATTGTTTAACTCTATATGGTATCAGAGCCATCTGAAAGTGTAGATTCAGGCGAAACGATGAGTTCATAAGCTCGATCTCGATACTTTCAGCGATCTTTTCATACAAATCAGCAGGTTTTCTTTACAAATTTCTAATATTCCGCAATTTTTCTAGGGTTTTGATTGTATCTTTTACAAATTAAGCTCTTTCTTGTTGATTTGGACGGTGTTCTTGATCATATAAGCTGTGTAGATTGACTTTTTGTGAGTAGATTACTCGTTTTCTGCGAATTGTTATCATTTCGTTGTTTGTCTTCAATCTACATTGTAATGGCTGCAAATTTGGGGAAGTCACCTCGATCTTACGCTAATGTGTTGTTTAACAACACGGAAGAACACAATACTGAAAAGGATGAAGAAACTAGTAAATCTACTAGGTCTCGACTTGATATTATGAGCGATGAGATGTCAATTGATTCGAATCTGCATCCTCTGTATCTGCAAAACATAGATCATCCAGGATTAGTTCTTATTTCTAAGAAATTAACTGGAACTGATAATTTTGGTCCATGGAAACGATCTATCACTATTGCTTTGTCTGCTAAGAACAAGATTTGTATTGTTGATGGTTCTTATGCAAGACCTGATGAAAACTCTTCTCTGCGAGCACAATGGGATAGAGTCAACGATATGGTTATCAGTTGGATTATGAACACTGTCTCAGATGAAATTAGTAATGGCATGGATTTTGTCACTTCTGCTCATGAGATGTGGAATGAATTACACGATCAATTTTCGAGTGTCAATGGACACAGAGTTTATCAAGTGTTAAAGGAGATTCATGCTCTTGAACAAGGTGAAAAATCAGTTGAGATTTATTATCATAAATTGAAGAATCTTTGGGATGAATATGCAGCAATTGAAACTATTATAGCTTGCAAATGTGGTTGTTCATGTGGTTCACACAAGCTTCAAGAAGAAAGGGAGCAAAGAAAGAAACTACTTCAGTTTTTGATGGGATTAAGTGATAGCTATGCAGTGGCTAGGGGACAGATATTAATGATGACACCTCTGCCATCAATTTCTCAGGCTTTTTCACTAATCAAACAGGATGAAAAACAAAAGCAAGGAATTCATTCATCTATTTCTTTTCTTGGAAATGTTTCTGACACTTCAACTCGAACTGTATCTGGTTCTAAATCATCAGGGAATACTTATCAAGGAACCAAACCTACTTTGAAGTGTTCTTACTGCAATAAAGAAGGTCATATCAAGGAATTTTGCTATAAGATCATTGGGTATCCAGACAAGAAGAAAGGGAAATTTAAGCAAACTCAAACTCAGTCAGCTGGTTTTCGTCCTATTCCACAAATTGCAAGTGCTAATCATGTTGATTCTGCAAATACTGGAAAATTGCAGGATTCAGGTGTGAATCATGGACAACAGCAAGTTTTTGCACATCATAATTCTGGACCTTCTATGGAGCAATTGCAAAACCAAATCTCTCACATGAATCAAATGATGATTCTCATGATGAACAAGAAAGGGAACTTGTCTTCACCAGAGGATCAGATCCCACCTATGGCAGGTATGGCTTATTGCCTTAATGCTTGTCTACCTCAGTTGTTATCAACAATCTGGATTATTGATTCCGGGGCATCTAACCACATTTGCTCTAATAAGCAACTTTTCACTTCTTTAGAACTTTTATCTACTCCTTTCCAAGTGACTTTGCCTAATAAACAAATTGTTTCTATAATTCATTCTGGGACAGTTCATTTGAATTCTTACATCATATTATATAATGTGTTGTATGCACCTGATTTTCATTGTAATCTCTTGTCAGTCTCAAAAGTTTTGCAAGATAGTAATTGTCTTGTTCATTTTACTCCAACCAAATGCATTTTTCAGGGCCAGACTCAACAGAGAGTTCTAGCTATTGGTGAACATCATGATGGGTTGTACTTACTTACTTCACCAACTGATGTTCATATTTCTTCTCCTGATTTCAAACCTTCATTTGTTTCTCATGCTCAAGGTGTACCAGCTGTTCCTGATTCTAAACTCTGGCACATTAGATTAGGGCATCCATCTGATATTGTATTGAAACACATTTCTACTCTTCATTGTAAGAATTCATTTTGTAATAGTGATTGTCCTATCTGTCCTTGTTCGAAACAATGCAAACTTGCTTTTCCTAAGCATAGTGATTCTTATGCTACTGTTGCTTTTGAGTTACTTCATATTGATATATGGGGTCCATATCATACCACATCTGTTCATGGTGAAAAGTATTTTTTAACAGTGGTTGATGATCATACTAGAGCTGTTTGGGTATTTTTGATGTCAACTAAACAAAGTGTCTATACTATACTGAAACAGTTTTTTCTTTACACTGTGACTCAATTTCAATTATCAGTCAAAACTATTCGAACTGATAATGGTGCAGAATTTTTAAGCACAGTTTTTACAGAACTTTTGAGCTCTTTAGGAATAGTTCATCAAACTTCTTGCCCATATACTCCTCAACAAAATTCTAGAGTAGAACGTAAACACAGGCACTTATTGGAAATGGCTAGGGCTTTACGTTTCCAGTCTGGATTGCCTCTTAAATACTGGGGGGATTGTGTTCTTACAGCAGCCTACCTCATAAACAGGTTGCCTACTCCTGTTTTACAATACAAAACTCCTTTTGAAATGCTTAATCATCAACTTCCTGATTATACTCAACTACGAACTTTTGGATGTTTGTGTTATGCATCTGTTCATAATACAGACAAGTTTGATGCTCGAGCCATTAGGTCAGTGTTTTTGGGATATCCTGCTAATCAAAAGGGATTCAAATTGCTTAATTTGTCAAATCATGCTATCTTTGTCAGTAGACATGTTGTGTTCTTTGAAACTACTTTTCCTTATCATAACAATTCTGCTCCTCAAACCAGTACTGCTACAGATAGTACCTTTTATTTTCTTTCCTGGTTACAGTCAAATAATTCTTCACCTTTTGTAAATCCCATTTCTTTACCTTCTGTTGTTCCACCTAGTGCTACTCCTGTTTCTAGCACACAGAATTTAACTCCCACAAAGGAAGTTTCACTTTCACCCAATAATACATTCACAGTTGAACAACAAGATATTTCACCTACATTCACAGTTGAACAACAAGATACCTCACCTATCACTCTAGCTGATCAAACTTTATCTTTTGAGAATCCTTTGGTTGCTCCACCACCTCAGAATCGCAAGTCTTCCAGATCAACTAATAGACCTAACTGGTGGTCTGAATATCATGTAACAGTTCCTGCTTCTTCTAAAGGAACTGTAGCTAATATTGTTTCTACTCAAGTGGTTGTTGAACCTCAACATTATTTCCAAGCTGCTACTCAACCACAATGGATTGAAGCTATGCAGAAGGAATTAAATGCTTTAGAACAGAACAATACTTGGATTTTAGTACCTTTACCACCTGGTAAGAAAGCTGTAGGATGCAAATGGGTATATAAAGTTAAATATAACCCTGATGGTACTATCGAACGATACAAAGCCAGATTGGTGGCAAAAGGTTTTACACAATCTCCTGGAATTGATTACCATGACACGTTTGCACCAGTTGCAAAAATGGTAACTATCAGGACTCTTTTTGCAGTGGCTGCAGCAAAAGGATGGATTATTGACCAATTAGATGTCAATAATGCTTTTCTACACGGTGAACTCAATGAAGAAGTTTACATGTCACTTCCTTTGGGTTACATCAGAGATTCTGTTTCTTCCACACTGGTTTGCAAATTGATTAAATCAATTTATGGTTTGTGTCAAGCATCTAGATGTTGGTTTGAAAAACTGACTGCTTGTCTTTTGGAGGCTGGATATTTTCAATCTAAGACAGATCATTCAATGTTTACTTATAATCTTGATGGGATTTTTGTTGTCATCATTGTTTATGTTGATGATATTCTACTTTCTGGAAATAGCCAGGCAGCTATTAATGACTTGAAGGCATTATTGGACACTAAGTTTGGCATCAAGAATTTAGGAAGCATTAAGTACTATCTTGGTCTTGAAGTTTCCAGAACTACAAATGGAATTTTTGTTTCTCAACAGAAATTTATTCTTGACTTACTTGCTTCAGCTAATTTGGTTGACTGTAAACCACTCTCAGTTCCTATTGATCCACATTTGAAATTGTTTGACAATAGTATGTCTGGTTCTCTCATTGAGAATCCTTCTGCATATCGAGTATTGGTTGGAAAATTGTTATATTTGAATTCTTGCAGGCCAGATATTACTTTTTCTGTCCAAATGTTAAGTCAGTATTTACATGCTCCACGTGTCAAACATATGCAAGCTTTAACTAGAGTTCTACGTTATCTCAAATGGACTTCTGGCCATGGATTATTTTTCCCAGCAATCAATTCTCTTCAGTTGCAGATGTATAGTGACAGTGATTGGGCAGGTGATGCTACTGATCGTAAATCTGTAGGAGCCTATTGTTTACTGTTAGGCAATGTGGCTGTTTCTTGGCGTTCTAAAAAGCAGCAAGTAACTTCCAGGAGCTCTGCAGAGGCTGAGTACCGTGCACTTGCTGATGCTTCATGTGAAATTATCTGGTTTCTCAACATCTTGAAGGAGTTACACGTTCCATTTCAGACTCCTATTTCTTTGTTTTGTGACAACAAAGCTGCTGTTGATCTTACTGCAAACCCTGTTTATCATGCTCGCACCAAGCACATTGAACTTGACTGCCATTTTATTCGTGAGAAAATCAAATGGGGCTTGATTTCAGTAAAGCAGATTCCTACACTACAAAATACTGCAGATGTCTTTACCAAAGGTCTGGGTAAAGTTCTTCATTGGACTTGTTCTTCCAAATTGGGACTTCTTCCTCTGGGATCGTCTCCAATTTGTGGAGGGACTGTAGATGTATCTGATCATAGGGGGACTGAAGATGTGAAGGCTTTGAGTATGATAGCAAATGTCAATATGACATTGGGGCAAAACTATCAACCAATACAAAAGAAGCTGTTATTAGCCTATCAAATAAATAAGTCAAAGTTAGTTAAATAAGTCAATGAGTTAGTTACATCACAGCTGGATTATTCTGAGTAGGATTCTTATGTATAAATACAGAAACACAGTTGTATCTTCTCTAACAAGAAATGAATAAAACAATGTTCTCTTCTTCTTCTTTTCGTCTGCATATTTCTTCAGTTATACAGATTGTTTAACTCTATAATATATAAAATTTAATTATGTGAAAAATGCATCTCAGAATATCGCATTATCATGTACGATACAGCTTTTAAATTTATGTGATATTGATTGACAGTATATACTTTCTAATAAGCTAACCGTGGTAATCTCGTCTATGTTTTCAATAGCAAACATGAGAAAGACTGGACTAAAAGGGTTGGTAACGATCGCCATCTGATATGCATAGAGGACCCTTTCGAGATTTCACATGATCTGGGTCGTGTTGTGGACAAATATAGCATTCGTGTTTTAAGAGAGGAATTTGAACGTGCCGCAAAGGTTATGCAGTATGATGATATTCCTTGGATAACCCTTTTCGAGCCTTATATTCCAAGTTAACTTCTCACCTAGTACTAGTAGTGTCAATCAAGGGAGTTTTTGTAATTACGGAGACTGTAGTGTGGCTTGTACATTTCCTATCGTAGTATCTTGCTATTATTTATCTCAGGTCCGTAAGTGTTTCCAAGTTCTCTTCTGCAGTTAATAGTTTCTAAAGAGCTCTCAATTAAGGAGATCTCTTTTAACTATTTTAAATATATCAGTTTATTAGTTCTATTTTTGCTGCTGCAGTTTTTTTTGTTATTGGTGGCAGGAAAAGTTGACAAAAAACTCTTCAGACCACATGATAATAATGAGACTGAGATATTATATCTAGTAATGCAAAGCATAAATTTAAATATTGAACTAGTGATATTTGAGTAAGCTATGCATACATGAAGAGTTGCTGTGAAAATGATGGGAACAGATAATTTAAGGTACTGTATAGGAGAGAAAGAGACCATGGCTGCTACAAGCCTACAACCCTACGAGTTACTATTATATTTTACGCTTTACAGCATGGTAGAGTAAAAGTCGAAGGGATCTTCAACTGAGAGTTTTTATATTATTATTTTAAACTGTAGCCAAACTGTTATATCTTGCCAACAAGCTTGTTCTTATATATAGACCTGGAAATCGTTTCGTGTCGTGTACTTTCGTTTCGTGTATTTTCATGTTTCGTGTATTTGAAGGTGAAACCCGTATCCACCCGAAATAAATTCGTGTACTTTGAATGTGAAACCCGTATCCACCCGAAATGAATTCGTGTACTTTCGTGTCGTGTTTCGTGTATATATTATATAAAATTAAAAATAAATTTAGTTAAAATTTATTAGTAAATGTTATATTCATATGAAATATAAATAAAATATTAGGTTAATTTTATTCCTACCCATCTTAAGTTTTGGGTTTTTAAAAATATATGGCACAACTATCAATAATTCTGGCGGTACGACACTACTTCTCTTAATTTTAAAAACTAGGTAATTTAGCCGCGCTTTGCGCGGTTAATAAATTTTTATTGTACTCTCATTATATATTAAAAAGAATTATAATATTAAAAATTAAATATCATAAATATTAAAAGTAGCAATTACAATATTAAATAGAGTAAATTGCATTTGATGGCTTGTACTTTAATTTTTTTGCACTTAGATGGCCAACTTTTAAAAGTGAACACTTTGATGGCTGTAGTTTAATTTTTTTGCACTTAGATAACCAACTTTTTAAAGTGAACACTTTGATGACTTACCTTTTTTTTGTTTAGCACTTTGGTGACCAAAATAGCATCAAAATAAAAAAACTTGGCCATCAAAGTGCTAAACTAAAAAAAGATAAGTCATCAAAGTGTTCACTTTTAAAAGTTGGTCATCTAAGTGCAAAAAAATTAAACTACAGCCATTAAAGTGTTCATTTTTAAAATTTGGCCATCTAAGTGCAAAAAAATTAAACTACGAGCCATCAAAGTGCAATTTACTCTATTAAATATAACTAAATAACGTTTTGAAAGCCGACACCCCTCTCATAACATACATGCTCAATAATAGCATAAAAATTTAAATAATTAGAAGATTTAATCATAGGAGTATGGCCTCAACTTTTTTTTTTTTTTTTTGCACGAAAATGACCCATATATTTTTTTAAGCAGAGGCTTGCATTCCATCTAAATTAGTCTAAATATTGCTGTTTATTTTTGGGCCATTTTGTGTTAAAAAATACATTTTTCAACCATCATGTTGTAATTAAATCATAAACTAAATACATTCATTTGTTTTTAAAAATAGTTAGCTCATCACATTGTCTATTTTTAAATTTGGACCATTTTTGTGCAAAAAAAAATAGTTGAGCTCATCCTCCTGCAATTAAGTCTAATTAGAATAGTAATTTATTATGATATAATATAATGTAATAACATGTATATAACATTTTTATCAACTTAATCGGTCAATAAAATGGTTGAGTTTATTATGTAAAAAATAAAAATATGTCAATATTATTTTATACAAATTCTAGATTTTAACTAAAATATTATACTTCCATAATTTATAAAAAATTTCACAATTATTGATTAAAAATTGTTTGAAAAGTTAAGATCGTTTATCCTATAATCGTTTGAAAAAAGTTTTCAAAAATCTTCAACATGTAATAAAAAATGACGCAATGCGAACAAATTTAAGTCTTTAATTTACATGAAAAATAATCATAATTTTATACATATAATTAATATTATAAATTTGAATAATAATGATAATGCTCAAATAAAGTTTGTCAATCATTTCTATAAATAATATTAAGTAAATTTATTTTATATATATATATATATATATATATATATATATATTCATAAGTGTAGTTAATGATTATTAAGATGTCATTAATATGCCATTGAGATGCTACTTAATGCAAAAAAGAATTTAATAAAAAAAATAAAAAAAGTGAGAATTTAAGAAAAATATTTATAAAGATTTTCACAATCATTGATTAAAAATTGTTTGAGAAGTTAAAATCGTTTGTCCTATAATCGTCCGAAAAAAGTTTTCAAAAATCTTCAACATGTAATAAAAAATGACGCAATGCGAACAATTTTAATTCGTTAATTTACATGAAAATAATCATAATTTTATACACATAATTAATATTTTAAATTTGAATAATAATTATAATGCTCAAATAAAGTTTGTCAATCTTTTCTAAAAATAATATGAAGTAAATTTATTTTATATATACATATATATATATATATATATTCGTAAGTGTAATTAATGATTATTAAGATGTCATTAATATGCCATTAAGATGCTACTTAATGCAAAAAAAAAAGAATTTAATAAAAAAATCAAAAAAGCAAGAATTCAAGAAAAATATCTTAAACGCTTCTGGTGCGTTTCTGATCTCCAGGCATTATAATATATATAGATATAGATATAGATATAGATTTTTATATAAAAGTACTGTAATAGATAAATTAATTTCTATTATTCTTAAAAATTGATTGCTCTCTTATGAATCATTAATTTAAAAATAATTTACATGAATCATTAATTGGAAAAATATTTTCATTATATATATCTAAAATTTTGATAATCTTCAAAACATCACAAACATATAAAAATAAAAATTACAATATGAATGTAATATTTACAATCAAAAGTTACAAATATTGAATACAACTTAATAACATTTTTTAAAGCCGACACCCCTCTCATAATATACATGTTCAATAATAGTTTAAGAATTTATTTAATTTGAATATTAATTTATTTTGACACAATATAATGAAACAATGGGCATATAATTTTTTTATCAATTTAATCTTCTGATAAAATGGTTTTATTCAATTTAATTAGTTTGGTTATAACTCATGTTTGTATGCGCATGATTTGTTTACAAATTTCAGATATTAAGTAAAGATCCATGTACTTCCATAATTTACTACGATTCCACAATCATTGATAATAAAGATTATTTGAGAAGTTGGTTAATAATGTTTTTTTAAAACCGCCCTCTCATAATATACATATTCAATAATAGTATAAAAATTTGTTTAATTACAATAAAAAATTATTTCAACACAATGTAACGAAATAATGGGTGTATAGCTTTTTTTATCAATTTTATCTTCCGATAAATGACTGGATTTGTTAAATTTAATCGATTTGAAACTCATGTATTATTTATTCATGTGCAAAATTGAAAATCTATCTGTACTGTTTGTATACAATTCCAGATATTAAATAAATATCTTGTACTTCCATAATTTATTACGATTTTCACAATTATTGATAATAAAAATTGCTTGAGAAGTTAAGTTCGTGTACCTTATAATCATCCGAAAAGAAATTATAGTGACCTTGAATAGGGAATAAAAATTAATGCAATATAAACAATTGTTATTCGTCATTTTAACTAAAAATAAATGTAACTATATATAATTAATATTGAAAAAATAACTATAATGTTCAACTAAAGTTTGCTAATTTTTAAACAAATTAAATAGAGTAAATTTAATATATGTTTAATAGGTGTAATTAATGATAAATTAAAATGTCATTAATAGCTATTTAATGCAAGAAAAGAATTTTAATAAAAAAAATCAAAAAAAGGAAAATTAAAGAAAAATACATTGAATTGTTCTGGTGCATTTCCGATCTTCAGGCATTATAATATACTATGCAATTTTGCCGCGCTTCGCACGGTTAATAAATTTTTATTATTAAGTACTAAAAATTAATTGATATTTTAAAATTTTCCTTAAAAAGTTATTTAAAACGGGTGTATGAATTATTATTTTGAATAATACTCTCATTATATATCAAAAAAATTTAATAATCTTAAAAATATCATAAATATTAAAAGTAGAAATTACAATAATAAATATAACTAAATAACGTTTTGAAAACCGACACCCTTCTCATAACATACATGCTCGTAGCATAAGAATTTATATAATTAGATGATTTAATCGTAAGAGTATGACCTCAACTATTTTTTTTTTTGCACAAAAATGACCCAATTTTTTTTTTTTAAGCATATGCTTGCATTCCGTCTAAATTATTCTAAATATTGCTATTAAATTTTTGGCCATTTTTGTGTTAAAAAAACATTGTTCAACCATCATGGCATCATATTGTAATTAAATCATAAAATGAATACATTCATCTGTTTTAAAAAATATTTAGGTCATCACATTGTCTATTTTTATATTTGGACCATTTTTGTGCAAAAAAAAATAATTGAGCCCATCCTCCTGCAATTAAGTCTAATTAGAATAGTAATTTATTATGACACAATATAATGAAACAACATGTGTATAACATTTTTATCAACTTAATCGGTCAATAAAATGGTTGAGTTTATTATGTAAAAAACAAAAAAATTGTCAATATTATTTTATACAAATTATAGATTTTAACCAAAAGATTATACTTTCATAACTTATAAAGATTTTCACAATTATTGATTAAAAATTGCTTCAGAAGTTAAGCGATCATTTGTCCTATAATCATTCGAATTTTTTTTCAAAAATCTTCAACATGTAATAAAAAATGGTGCAATGCGAACAATTTTTAGTCGTTAATTTACATGAAAATAATCATAATTTTATACACATAATTAATATTTTAAATTTGAATAAAAATGATAATGCTCAAATAAAGTTTGTCAATCTTTTATATAAATAATATGAAGTAAATTTATTATATACATATATATATATATATACATATATATGTATTCATAAGTGTAATTAATGATTATTAAGATGTCATTAATATGTCATTAAAATGCTACTTAATGCAGAAAAAGAATTTAATAAAAAAATCAAAAAAGTGAGAATTCAAGAAAAATATTTTAAACGTTTCTGGTGCATTTCCGATCTCCTGGCATTATAATATATATAGATACGATAATTCTGTTATAGCTAAACAAACACCCTGCGCCTCTCATTCACTCACATCTCCAACCTTCAATTCACGCAGCTCGAATCTTCTCCTTTAGTTTGCTGGCCCCGCAGGGGCAAATTTACGACTATTGTAGGTTGAATCGAAGCTCCGACAAGAGTTTTACAACGACGACTAAAATCGGTAAGTGAATTTATGTGTTTTATGTATGTGTCCTTGCAAAATTGGTACTAATGTAGAGATAGATACGAAACTGAGATGAGAGCTTTTGTTATAGAATGAGAAAGTATGTATGTATGTCCATTTATGTGTTTAATGTATGTATATATGTAGATTTGTAGGATAGGCTGATTGATTATGTGTGTTTGAATTGAATCTATAGAGGATTATTAAGTACACGACGAGGAACAAAATTGTGATGAAATTCGATTTAGTACCGATTTGATACAGTAGTTTTTTAATTTTTGTATTTATATATGAAGATTTGGCAGTGATGTAGAGATAGAGATGAAATTCAGAGGAGAGCTTTTGCTATAGAATGTGCAAAAGTATGTATGTATGTTTGTTAATGCGTTTTGTGTAGACTTGTAGCATAGAGTGATTGTTTGTGTGTGATTTGAATTGAATATGTAGAGAAGGATTAACATAGGATCAGGAACAAATACGAATAAAATTCAGTTATGTATTGATCTTTTGCACTCGCTAACTGTTTTGTTCGAGTGTAATTTTGTGTTTCATCAACTGCCTGCTTATTTACGATATGATACTATAAGTCGATTTGAACTCTGTTTATATCCTTGCTGATTTGATAATGTTTTTTAACTCTTAGGTAGATTAGGAGTTTAGTAGCTTGTGACATTCTGAATAAGAGGCCCCACAGGGGCACACATTTTCGATTATATGTTGTGTTTGCTGTTTAGTAGGTTTGTAAGTACCCTTGTGAAATGAGTGTATGACATAGGATCATTAGTCAATCATTATATAAAAGTCCTTGTACATTGCAGGGGTCTTTAATTCAAACAATGGATCAAAGAACCGGGAAAGAATTGACCCTCTCTCAATGCATTAGTGGAATGTTCAGTTGGGAAATTTCAAACCCTCTGTATTTCACGGTAGTAAGGCATCTGCAAAGGCCTTTTAACATGAAGCCGGATGTTATAGAAATCCAGATTCGTTTTAACAATAACCTCTGAAGATCTCTGAGGATCCACAAATGCTGGATGAATTTCACATGCTGGACGACTTTGACACCATCGGCTGAGGGTTTTAGGTCTAGATTTAGGTTACATGTAATGAATTATCTAAATCAATCGGGAGTGATTTCAATTAACAATGTAATTAGGGCAGTTCAACATTTTTATTCTAGATATGAAAGACATATTGTACAAATTCAGCAAAAAGAATCAATACAATTTATGCTTTATTGAATTTAAATAGTTCATTTGTTGATTTGTTTATTTTCTATGTAACAGGCCCCGCAGGGGCACCTATCTTATTTGTCAGATTCTAGTATTGCTATCAGTTGCAACATTTTCAACCCTGTTTGCAACCTTCACAACCATGGTTGCATAAGTTGCAAACAAGGTTGCATATGTTGCAAACAAGGTTGCAGTAGTTGCAAACAAGGTTGCAGTAGTTGCAACTGCTATACCATTATTAGTTGCAGTTAACAACTTTTAAATGTTAATGTTATAATTGGTTGCAGAAAAATGGAAAAAATTGTTGTTATTCTCCAACACATTGGGGTATGGGATGAATGCAAAAATTATATAAACTTTGAGGTATGTGGATTGTTGATTCCTAACGACTGCAACTACAACAACCTAGTCGCAATGATATACAATGAACTCAAGTTGGAACCCGGGTCAGTTGGGATTAGAATAGAGTATCAAGTAAGAGATGGATACCCTCCTTTTAAGATAACAGATGATAGTCAACTCATGTTCTATATGCAGCTCAAGAAAAAGGAATCCGATTTCACAAAGTTCCATTTATGCTTGACGAATGAAATTAAAAGCCTCCAGCCTTTTTCCACAACAAGCGATTCGTTATTCTTTGAGGCAGAAGATGTTGCATCAAATGTTGTTTATGAGCAGTCTGTTGGTACTTTTTCGGATGTGGTTACGGACTATGTTGAGTTTGCAGAGCTTATTGCTGGGCAGGTTGTTGTGCTTGATGAAGTTGCAGACAACTACTTGGAAGAAAACCAGTTTAACAAGGATGTGGTCATTAGCAACAAATACCATAAGCACATTGAAGTTGATCAGGTATACATAGATAAAGAGACATTGAAGATTGTTTTGGGCCACTATGCGATAGACAAGAACTTCCAATATAGTGTGCAAAAGTCTTGTAAAAAAGAGTATCTTGTTTCTTGTGTTGACAAAAGTTGCAAGTGGATGTTATGAGCATCAAAGAAAGGGAAAACAAGTTGTTTTGTCATCAGAAAGTTTCATGATATTCATACATGTGATCTGGGGATCAGATTTAAAGATCAGCGACAAGCAAGCGCATCGCTCATTGCAGATATGATTAAAAACAAGTTTTCAAATATTAAAACAAAGTACACGGTTGCTGATATCGTGAGAGACATGAAGAAAGATCACAAAGTACAAGTCAACTATGGAAAAGCTTGGAGATCTAAAGAAAAAGCTTTGGAACTGATGACAGGAAATGCAACCGAATCGTATTATAAACTTTTCTCTTATCTATACATGTTGCATAGGTCAAATCCAGGATCAGCGGTTATAACAAAACAAGATGAAGACGGATGTTTCAGGTACGTTTTCGTGGCATTGTATGCTTCGATGAAAGCCTGGATAAATTGCATACCCACTGTCATTGTTGATGGCACGTTCTTGAAATCGGCACATGGAGGTACATTATTGGTTGCAGCAACTCAAGATGTAGGGGTAGAATTTTTCCATTGGCATTTTCCGTAGTAGACTCAGAAAATGATATGTCATGGGAACGGTTCTTTGACAAGTTCAAGCAAGCTTATAGTGTACGGGAAAACATGACAATAATCTCTGATCATCATGAAAGCATCATAAAGGCAGCGAGTAAAGTATACCCGGAAGTACCACATGGATTTTGTATTTATCATCTCTTGAACAACCTGAAAAGTAGCTTCAAGAGGAGCTCAAACAAGATAAAGGTTGATTTCTTTAATGCTGCCAATGCATACACTGTAAAGAAATTTGAGTATTACATGAACCAACTTGCAAATATTGACAGCAGGATTCAACCATTTTTAGAGCAATTACAGAACAATTACTTGTACTCGACAAATATGACAGTATTATCTAACTACTTTAATATTGTAGCTCTACCTAGTTCTATCAGTTTCAACCATGGTTGCAGAAGTTGCAAACATGGTTGCAAACATGGTAGTAAAAGTTGCAACCATGGTTGCAAAAATTGCAAACAAGGTTGCAACCATGGTTGCAGAAGTTGCAAACATGTTTGCAACCATGGTTGCAACCTTTACAACCTCTGTCATTCTAATGAAACCAAAAATTAAATTCTTGTGTAAAATAATGTTAAATCAACAGGTGAATCCATCAAATGACTCGATATTCGAAGTTTGTAATGTGGACAAGAAAGCTATAGTTAATTTGGCTTCCAGAAGTTGTACATGCAACAGGTGAATCCCGATAGTGTTTCAAAGAAATTTCATAAATACATGCTCTTCGTTTATCTTTATATGATATATATTCTGTTGTAAAATAGGTTTCAGATGGATCAACTTCCTTGTGCCCATGCACTTGCTGTTCTGCATAAAGTAAATCATGATCCTTATGATTATTGTTCATCATATTACACAAAAGAATCAATGATTGCTGCTTATAAAGAATTAGTATATCCGGTTGACAAGAAAGATACATGGGAAATACCAGATGACATCAAAGCGAGGACAATGTACCCCCCGAAAGGCAGAATCAGAGTAGGAAGACCAAAAAAGAGAAGGCGCAAAGCTGCGTGGGAGACAACTATACCAATTGAACAATTAAAATGCGAGAGATGCGGTCAATGTGGACATAATAGAAGAACTTGTAGAAGTCCGCCATTGAAAAAAACAAATTAGTTATTTACATATTACGTTGGAAATACTATTGCAAATATTGTTGCAAATGCTGAATTACAAAGTTGATTAAGTTTAAATTAGTAATGGAACAGATATGACATGTGTTTCTAAAGTTCCAATTTTTTTTTTGTTTATTTTGAGTAGAATTGTAGCCTTGTTGCAAACATGTTGCAACCTTTTTGCAACATTTACAACCAAGTTTGCAACTTTTGCAACCAAGTTTGCAACTTTTGCAACCAAGTTTGCAACTTTTACAACCTTGTTTGCAAAAGTTGCAAACTTGGTTGCAAAGGTTGTAAACAAGGTTGCAAATGTTGCAACTGATCGATGTAGTTGAGTTGAATCTAGTACATATAATAGAATCCAGAAACAGTGCTTCATAAACACATAAACAGAACTTAAAATGTGAACAGTCACAACTACACTCTTTAAAAAATAGTTTATAAATTTCCACTTTTTTTTGTTTATTTTGAGTAGAATTGTAACCTTGTTGCAACCTTGTTTGCAAAATGCAACCAAGTTTGCAAAATTTGCAACCTAGTTTGCAAAAGGTTGCAAAAGTTGCAAACTTGGTTGCAAAGGTTGTAAACAAGGTTGAAAATGTTGCAACTGCAGGTCGATATAGTATACTCTTACTATTAATATGGGTGCCCCTGCGGGGCCTATTACACATAATCTCAAATTTTATTTACATTACCAGTTGAGGACATAAATTATTGAACCATTACCAAACATTAACAATTGCATAAAATATATAAACAACGAACCATTGCCAAACATAGTAGAAAAACAAAGTTTCTATTAAATTTGAACCAATAATTATTAAATTCATCGAACCAAAAGAAATACATAGTTATATCAGCAACATTGTTTTACTACAACTTAATGTCATAAAATAAAAGTCGCGACTCATTTCTTCACATCTCCAGCCTTTCTCTTTCTCTCATATGGCTTTATTGTTGGAGCCTTTGACGTTGGAGCCTTTGTTGTTTGAGCCTTTCTTGTTCGAGCCTTTGGTGATGGAGCTTTTGTTGTTGAAGCCTTTGCAATGTTCTCCGAATCACCCTCATAGCCGTATATTTGCTTTGACATTCCGTAGCAATAAAATAACAAGGCAAGCCTACTTCTGTGAGCACCAAGATCTAGTTCACCTTGCGGAAAATCCGGCTTAGTAGCATAATACTCGGCATATGACAACATGTATATCCCGCTGTCACTGTATCAAGAAAAGGATAACAATCAAATCATATAATATAATATAACTAAGTATACATTATTTAAGCTACACAAACTTGAATAGTTTTGGAACTTACTTAGGTGATGAATTAAATTCTAAATGATGCAAAATGACATCAAAATAGTCAATAGCTGCCTTTCTAGAATACGCATAGCTTGAGAAATTTATATCTTTCCGATCATAAAAACCTGTTGCCGTGAGATAAGCAGGCAACAACTGGACGAATGGACTGGCTGCCTTTATGAGAATATCACGCACACCATCACATTGCAATGTATTGTAGACATGGAATTCCCTATCTATAAAGTTTAATCTCCCAATAATCCAGTGTTCTTGCTTGATAAGTGCATATTTTTGCATATTTTTATTACCTATTTATTGCTTGAACTCATAATTTAATAATTTATTTTGTTGCATTTCAGGAAATTCGTAAATAAATAAAGAAATGGCAAAATAAAGAAATAAAGAGCAAGGAAGGGAAAAATAGGAAGAAAAAGGACCAAAAAGAAAAAAAGGAAAAGAATTAGGAGCTTGGAGCAAAAGGAACATCTCAAGACAAGTGGAAGGTGGAGATCATCCCAACACACAATATAAGTGTATGGCCAAGATCCCCTCTACAAAGCTTAATGGGAAAGGAAACAATTAGATGGCTAGGATCTCTCCACCACATTTAGAATGTGTAGGGCCAAGATTAACCCAACACACCCCTAAACCCTAATTCCCATCCTATAAATACGCCCTCATCCCCCTTGTATTTGACACCTTAGGAGTAGATTTTAGTGTAGTTTTAGGGTAGATTTCATTTCTTGTTTTTTAGTTCTAAATTTTGTAAACACTCTCTTTTATTTTAATGCAAATTTCCAATTAATTTAATTTCTTGTCTTGCTCTCTCATTTATGTTGCCTTGCCTCGTTATTTTCATAAATCCGATTAGTGGACAAAGTAACGAAAAGCTAACCACTTGGGGTTGAAAGTAACGATTTTTATTTACTCGTTCTTAGTTAATAATCGTAGTGTGCCCCTTTAAATCTCCATTTTATTGTGGGTATTTTAATTCCAAATGATCGGTTTAGTGTAACTTTAATTTTTGTAGTCAATTTCTTTATTCTCGTATTTAATTTTCAAATAAAAAATTACAAAAATATTAGTTTATCGAAATTTTCGGTTTGAATTCTTGTTTCTTGTTGGTTTAATTCGAAGCATTCTTATCCTTCCCCTGTTTTAGCTTTTGTTTCGTTTTTTTTCCTGTTCTTCAACAAACACCACAGAAATCCCCAAGCCATCTCTTTCATCTTTCTCTTCATCACAAAACACACTCCCCTGTTTCTTTTTTTCTTTTTTGTTCGACTCTTTCTGTCTGTTTTGAAACCCAGCAAACTAATCCCCCTTCCCTGCTTTTATTCGCATAACCTGGCTCCTCCCCTCTTCTTTTCTTTTCGTTACAAACACCACAACACCTTTTTGTTCTTCATTACTTTTTCTCGAGTTCGCTATGTGTAGTTTGGTTTTTGAGTTGCTGCTGAATCGTTTGTAGTTTTGGTTGAGTCGTTTTTGCGAGTCTACTTGTTGTTTCTGTTCGCTAATACCGTAGTTCGAGTGTAGTGTCCAAGACTCGGTTTGATTGGAATGTCCATTTTCTAAGTTGATTGTTTGTTTTGGAGTTGTAATGTAAATGCTGGCGGCCGAGTTGCCATTTCCGAGTTCTTTGTATAGTTTTTAATCTGCTTAATTCGGTAGTTCTTTGTATAGTTCCTTGTTGCTTTCAGAATGGTTGTATTGAGTCGATTGGGTTTATTGTTTTCAGTCGTGTCTGAATTTCTGTCTATTTGCTAAGTAGCGTTTTGTTGAGTTTAATTATATCGAATTTCTGAGTACCTGTTTGTTTATGTTTGTCGATTGGGTTTATGTTGAATTTCTGAGTACCGTGTTTTTCTTGTTTGTGTTGTTGCTATGTAATATTGAGTTTCCGAGTTCTGCTGTGTTGCTGTTTTAAGCTGTCACCGAGTTTGTTAGCGATAGCCGAGTTACTGTTCTGAGTTCGAGTTCTCTTTGTTTCGTTAATGGTCTGTTTTGTTTTCCAAAATGTTGCTGGTTTCCAAGTCTGTGTTCACTGTTTGCGATTGTTTTCGTTGTTTGCTGTAATCACTGGGTTTCTGTGTTGACTCATTTCAGTTGTCGTAGTTCGCGAGTTCGAGTTTATGGCTACAGATTCGTTTTCGGTGTTTTTCTGTTTGGTTTGATTCGTATGGTTTTCTGATTTTTCGTTCAATTGGTTCAGGTTGGATTTTTGTGTTGATTGAGTTTTGGCTAGCTACATTTACGAATACATCATGTCAGATTTTTCTAAAATATTCTTGTAAATGATTTAATTTTCTTTTCTAGTTCTAATTCGAATTTAAAATTTTTAGGATAATTTAAAATCTAGTTTTAAATCGAACTTAGAATATTTCGAATAATTTAGTTTTTGTTCTTTACACTTTTAATTAATTAGTTTAGGATTAGGATAAAATTTAATTTTCTTTTAATTTAGAATTAGGAATTATATAGTATAAAATCGAATTTTCCAAAATCCAATTGTTCTAGTCCGATTAAATTAAATATTAAGGAATGCGAAAATATTAGTCTCTGTGGATCGATATCTAAAATACTAAAACGACGAAATTGTGCGTTTGCAATTTAAATCCATATTTTTAGCACATCATTGCTTAGCAAGCCAAATAGGAAATAAAACATCATCACTTAAAGCCCAAGGAGTATTGCAATCGATGATCTCACCCTTGACAATTCCCACAATATCTTGATCAATTATAATTTTAGCAGATTTCGGATCATAAGTTTCAAACTGAGCAACAAGTCTACTCTGAAACGTGGAATCGACATAAGTAATTTTGAGAGGAGATGTTGAGTTGGACTTCACCTTTTTCCTCAAATGGTAAAAAAATACATCAACATGCTGCACAAAGATTTTTGGACATATCAATTAACAAGAAATCAAAAAACAAACCATGCAACCTAAAACTAAACAGAAAGTAAAACTTACGGAGTTGGTGATATTTGTGCTACCATACTCCAAAGTATGAAACCACATCTTTTCGGATATCGAATGAACCCCTAAATCTAGAGGCGGGCTGATCACATTGTTTTTCCTCGAATAGAATGAGGTCGGCCTGGAAGAATATATACATGACATGTGTTAGCCATGTGTGAGCCTTTACAAATGTATAATTATAATCTGCAACCTTGTTTGCAACCTTTGCAAGCATGTTTGCAGAAGTTGCAACCATGGTTGCAACATTTGTGCACATGGTTGCAAAGGTTGCAAATATGGTTGCAAACAAGGTTGCAAATATGGTTGAAAACGTTGCAACTGTTAGAAATAGACAACTAAGGTGAGTGCCCCATGCGGGGCCGGTACTAATAACAAAAATAAGAAAAAATATGAATCAATATCTATCTATCTATATGTGTGTGTGTGTGTGTGTGTGTTTGAAGCCATACTTTTTCTTCGTAATCATTCCAGTATCCAGCCAAGTTGTGAAACCTTTCATGGCATCTAAACTTGGCAACTGTCCGATATTGTCATCCAACGTAGAAAACCCTTTCAAATTCTTCAAAACTTCATTACTTTTGCTTGAGCTCGAACCAAAATCTTGCAAAAATGGTGACTGCAAATATGAAGGAAGCTTAATACTCCTTTTTGGCATAGCAGGGGTAGCTTTATCCAAGATAGGGACACCAGAATCAGATTCAGGTGGAATAACAAGACTATCAAAGGGTTTAGCAGAAGCTCCCTATAATAAAGTAAATAACTACAAGTTATTTGAAAATTAGGAAAATGAAAGATAAAATCATAGTAATGAAAAGCATGCATATCACAAGAAGTATGTAATGAAATTAAAGCAAGCATATCACAAGAAATATCTAGTAAGATTTACCATTATTGAATTTTTTTTCCTTAGTTGCACGAATCGCAGCCTGATCTAACTCATACAGTCGTGTTGCAGATATTTGATCAACGAAAGAGACATCTGATTCAAGTTCTACAGTTTTTGGAACCCCTACTGAAACGTTTATATCATCTACTGATACCTTTGCAGTCTCTGTTGCAACATCTGCAACATGATCAACACTTGCTGCACGAGTAGTTGCACAATCAGGAATACTATCATCATTAACATTGACATTCACATTATGGACATCATCATCGTCATGATCATCATTTATCATCGTAGCCATCTTCACTGTCCTATCGAGATCAATATCAATCGAACTATTTTCGGACATTGATGCATCCTCACTATCCTCAACTGCAACCTTTGGCACATCAGTTCCATCCTCTACAACCTCCTGCCCACCCTCTTCAACTTGATTCTCAACCTCGTTGAAAACATTATTCCCACCCTCATTGCCGTCCGATACATTCTCAAATGCATCCTCAAAATTCCCACCCTCATCATCTACATTCTCATCCTCATGTGCAATTTTTACATCATTATAAGCAACATTTTGGTTGCTTTATGGCCAACTACCCCAATCACCAACATTGGCCGCAGCTTGATTCAAATGCGACAAAGTGTCCAAAGTGCTTCCATTCTGAAGTCAAAGATGATTAAAAGTAATTAGCAAGTAGAACGGAAATAATCACATATGATTAGAATGAAACTCAACTTAAATTTGTAACTAATTCAAATCACATAAATGATGTAAGGGTCGAATGGTTTCAAAAGTTTGCAAACAAGGTTGCAACATTTGCAAACAAGGTTGCAAATGTTGCAACTGATAGAAATTAGGTGACTCTGACTAATAAGATGGATGCCCCTACGGGGCCTATTCCACACAAATTAAAACAAATAAAATAGATAAAAAAAGCCTTCAAAATCAAAGTTTATTGACTATAATATATGTAATCATCCGATACACGTACTTGTTGATCGACAATGGCACGCAACTTAGAGAACTCCAAATCAAGTGCGACCGCATCTCAGATATGCTCTTCTTTAAACCATCTACTTCGGAAGTCAACAAGGTAATCTTATTTTCCATTTCTAGCTGTGACATAAGAGATTGAGGTCGATCAGAAGATGAAGAAGCACCCATAAATGATGGGATAGGATGACCAACAATAGCAGCATCACGATCAACAACATCTTCTAACTGTAGTTCTTCAATCTCCTTTTCAGTTAGAGATATGTTTCTTAATTGCAACTACAAAAACAATATGTTTGTCAATTAAAGTGATATATACATATAAAGCAAGAATAAGTAGGTAAGGTACGCAATGAAATATACCTCTGATGCAGGCAATGATAATGTCTTATACATTTCTCCGAACTTGCAAGCATATTCACCGGACCATTTTAGCATACGGGGGATACAACCAGAATCTTTCATATTGCAGTATCTCCCATTCAGGTACGGACAGCACTCATAAAACCATAGTTGAAACGCGTACGGGAAACCAACAAGCCTATAATAATTGTCCTTGGATGTTGTTCTCGCGGCATATTTCAATGATTCCAAAGTGTACGTGAAAACTTCCTTACCCCAAGGAAACTTGTCAAAATCTCCACTGTCTACAATGTCCAGATCACCTTTAGGGACAGGACAATCATAAGTCGAGCTAAGTAGGAAATTTTGCAAGAAGTACAGCTTTGCAAAATTCACTGCATCCTCATCTGTTTTCCACCCTCGAGAGTCAAAAACCTTCTTCACACTGCTCCTATATACACGTGCAATGTCTGAAAAATATGTACCCTTGAAGTTGTTATCAGGCCTAGCATAACGCGTCTTGTCGACCGAACTAAAACACCTAAGACCGGTGACAAGGGCAAACTCTTTGATCCCAAAAGACATCTTCACTCCAGCAATACCAATACAAATCTCATGACTGTTCGGTTGATTTATTTGTCTAAGCAGAAGGTTGTGGATGAGTTGGTGTTGTATCTTGAATGATGGTAGTCGCGTAAAATTTCCAAAGCACCCAGCAGCAAAGAGAGCAACCTGCTCCGATGATAATGTTTCCCATATAGCCGTAATAAGTTCATACCTATTGTTGATACTTATCTTGGATGGCTTATGATCTTTAACCGGAATAATATAATCCATCCCCTGCATTATTATGCAATACATGTGTGATTCATATGTGAGCCTTTACAAATGTATAATTATAAGCTGCAATCATGTTTACAACATTTGCAACCTTGTTTGCAACCTTTGCAACCATGGTTGCAAAGGTTGCAAATATGGTTGCACCTTGCAGAAATAGACATTTAAGGCAAGTACCCCTGCGGGGCCTGTACTGATATCACAAACAAGGATACATGAGAGTCAGAAAATACCTCATTAACAGGAATAGGATTGTCATGGATGGCTAACTTGGGCCTCTTATATTTTACTGTTGCCTTGGATTTTGTATTTTTCTTTTGTTTTGAAGGCACTATAGCTTTTGACGTTGAACCCGGGGAAGCCTCATCGACAGAAACCGGATCATCTTGGATGGCTGCCCTAGCCCTCTTAGTTGTCAAGGGTGCTTTGGTTTTCTTAGTTATCTTTCGTGTTGGCGGCATATCTGATTTCAATGTTGAACTCGAGGGAGACGAGAACCTTGTGCGAACCATGTTTCAACCTATCAAAAAACATATACAGCAACTAACTGTTAATATAAAAATAAACAAAACATAATTGTAAGATGTCTGCCCCTGCGGGGCCTCGTCTACGTAGTATAAACTGATGGAAGAACACTGAATGAGTCAAAAAATTCACTTCATTCGACTAATGGCTTATTAAAACATATAAACAAGAGGAATAATTTAAGAAACTGATCTCAATTAGCCTAAACAGATGCAAAAACTAACAAACTGATCTCAATTAACCAAAACATATGCAAAAACTAATCTCAATTCAACCTACAACCATATAACAACTCAGCACACTCCACCAGTTCCCCAATACAACAGCAATTACATAAACTATCCCTCATCCACAATACATGCACAGATCCACAACAATTCCAACACAAAATGACTGAAATTAGCAATCTACAATACTAATCACACTATATTAGGGCTGTAATCACACATGAAGTTAACAAAACAAGTACACAATGCAATTACCAACTAATTTAATTACTTAAATCAGAAATAAACAAGTTTTTCACTTCTATACACATAACAAGCCTTGAATAGTCACAAAATCACTCTGACACTCCAAACAGTAAACCGTGTGTGTGTGTGTGTTCGTGTACCAAAAATCAAAACCCAAAACCAAATTTTTCGTGTCGTTTCGTGTCGTGTTCACGTGGTCAAATTACCAGGCCTATATATATGTCCTGTTTAGCGAAATTATTATATGATCGTAGTCTAATAAATCTTGTCTAATCTATTTGCAATGTTTGGACAACATTACAAATTTAAATTAATTCTTTGTGACGTGTTGGTATTTTTTTGTTTTAGTTAAGATATTTATGTTAGTGTTTGGTTGGGTGATTGGAACATAATGGAATGGAAAGAGATTTGTAGGGATAAAAATTCAAAATTTTCATTATTTGATCCATTACATTCCGATATAATCTAAACCCCCAATGTGAGAGGGAATGTTTCATTTCTTATCTCATCCATTTTCTTCACAATTTTATCATAGCAATTTTGCATATCATTTTTTTTTGCAAAACTTATTTCGAAATTCCATTTTTTTTCTTTAATTTCATCTTTCATTTATCCCAACCAAACAAAACAATAGCAAAAATTGCATTTACTAGACAAAATTTTCTTCAAGCTAAAGAAAGTTAAAGAGTATTGTATTTTGACTTTTGAAAAGATTTAGAGCCTGTTTGGCTACTAGCACTTAAAGGAGAAAGCCCCTTTAAGGAGTTTTTGCTCTGTTTGTGTAACTTACTTAAAGCTGAGCTTAAAGTTAAAAAACTCCATTAAGTCATAAGTTCCTTTTAGGTACTTTTGACTTATGACTTATTGATTATCCAATTTTTATTTTTTTGTTTCAGGACTCTTGTAAAGTTTAAATATTATGAATTTAAAATTTTTTAACGTCAAATTTCACTTTAAGTCAAAATTATTAAATCCCTATTTAACTTTAAGTAAAATTACCCAAACACATTCATTCAACTTAAAGCAAACAACTTTACTTTCTCCATTAAGTTAAAAACACCTTCATTAAATCAAAAGTAGCTTATTTTAATCAATCCCAAACGGCCTCTTAGAAAGAGAAGGAATATAACCCATTTTCTATTATTTTCTTTCATTAACTCGAGAACAAAGCATTGCAATACTGTATTTCCGTAATATCTTCAACCTTAGGCTTATATATAAGGCTGCACATACGTAGGGTTGGATCGGGTTTTCGTCAAACTCTGACCCAATCAAATTAGTTCGGTTTTATAAGAAATCAACCCATTAATTGAAAAAAAAATCTGTAACCCAACCTCGACCCAACGTCCCAACCCATTAGTTCGGCGATTCGGGTTCAATCGGGTTAAATTTATTAATCGGGAAAACTTTGTAGAAAATCCTGCACATTGCAGAAAATTTTGTATTTCGCAGAAAATGTTGCATAAAGTATTGCATAATGTTGCAGAAAATGTTGCAAAAGGCAGGAAGTATCGTAAAAAGTGCAGAAAATTTATAAAGTGCGGAAAATTTATAGTGCAGAAGTTTGTAAAAAATACGCAAAAAAATATACAAACTATGCAAAAGAATCTACATTATGTAAACGGATTGGGTTGGGTAAAGATCAAAATTTATTAAACCCTTACCCAACCCAATTAATTCGGGTTTTTTAAAAATTAACTTGTTTAACCCACAATTTTGGATGGTTCGATTTGATCTATTAAAAAGAGGCTCAGTTTGATCAATTTTCGGAACCGTGTGCAACCCTACTTCTATCCCATGTATTCCTTAGTTACATTTTCTTTACCAAACATTAATTAAATAAATAGCCGCTCTCCAGTCTAGTCAACTTAAGGATGAAATCCATTGTTACAATAACTAGTTATAGTAGGCATGAATACTATTCTTTCACACAGAGTTCAGGCTAGGGATGGGCATCGGGGCACTTCGGGGCCGGGGAGTGCTATCCCCGCCCCCATCCCCGAATTCAAACCCGATCCCCGTCCCCGGCCCGATCCCCGCCGGGGACTATTTTTCATTCCCCGTCCCCGGCCCGAATGGGTAACGGGGATCCCCGCGGGGAATCGGAGAATTTTATTTAAAATAAAAAATAATATTAAATAATTTTAAACACTAACTAGTGAGCTCAAATGTACTAAATTAAGATAAAAAAATATTACTTAAAAAAACAATTATAAATAACATGGGAATGAAGTTATTTAACTATTAGAAAGACACATATAAAATTAAAACATCATTTGTTTCCAATATGAAGTATTGGAAATTCGTTTATATTAAAATATTATTATTTATATACATACATACATATATATATATATATATATATATATATATATATATATATATATATATAGGGTCTTGTTCTAATAGAAACTAACTTAGAATAGAAACTAGAAACTAAACCTAAATTAAATATTTCAAGCTAATCTATTGACCAAATTAGGTGTACCCCAATACAAAAAGTGTTTAAAATTATTGGTTCTATTCAACAAAAATATAAAAAAAATTAAAAAATTAAAAACAAAAAAGTTATTGTTCACGTGATGACGTGGCACGTGAACAGTAACTTTTTTTTTTTTTTTTTTATTTTTTTTATATATTTTTGTTGAATAGAGCCAAGAATTTTATAAGTTTTTTGTGAAGGTGCCCCTAGCGGGGCCATTAAAATAAATGAAATATAATTTATTTAGTTTAGGTTTCTAGTTTCTATTCTAAGGTTGGTTTCTATTTGAACGCTAGCCTATATATAAGGATTAATCGGAGTGTATGATATGACAAATATGGCTCTTACCTACGTTTACAGGTTCAAATTCAGCAAATACGAGCCTCCTTTGGTTGCTAATGAAAATATAATTTCTTTCTTCTTTAAAATTTGATGATTTATATGAATTTTGTTACATGCAAGGACAGAGGATCAAGAAATATATTTGTCATCGTTCGAACATTCAACTGATTTTAAGCATCATGTTTTATTGATTGTAAGTACAATAGAACCTTGATAAATAAATGTTCAATAAACAAATAATTTTGTTAAATTAATAATTTTTTTAATCCCAACTTGAAATAATATGATAAATGATTAATCTCGATAAATATATTAATGAATCAATTATTTACTAAATTTAAAGTAAGATATTTTTTATAATATATGTCATTTAGTAAAAAAAATTCATATACACACATATTTTTATAGACTCTAAGTATTTCGCATATAAAATTTTATAAATATTCTCAAGTTCATGAAAATAATCTTCAAATACCCTATACTTAATACTCCAAATAGATAATATTCAGTATCTACATATAAAGGATGTATTCATGTTATTTAATGTCATGAAAATATATGATAAAAAATTTGAATTCTTGACTATTACTTTGTTGGTACATTCAAGCGGAGCTTATATATTAGTGTTGACGGAGGAATTTGGGAACAACAAAATTCGAGGTACGTCGTTGGAAACAAGATCTGAGACGGTGGTTCTTTGCCAGAAAGAACGGTGGTTCGTGGTTGTTGATTGTAATTGGTGGCTGAGATTGATAGGGTTAGTAGCGGCTATTCAGAGCTCTCGACTTCCAACCCCTCAATCGGCCTACGTACCCTGGTATTTATAGGGATCAAGCCATACGTAGTTCTTGGAGAACAAGAAACCCAAATGGGCTTGGATTGACGGTCCAGCTTCCGGAATGTTCTACTATGAGGCCTAACCACAAAGGCCCAAGGCTCAACCAATGATCTTAAGACTTCACGGATAAGGAAACTTCCCCCGTCGAAGACTAGTCCTATCCGCTACCGCTATTTCTTGATCTCAAGGACGCAGGTATAGCCATGGTTTACCCCAAATACAGAACGCATCCCTGTCCCCCGAATGAGAAGCACCCACCAGATAGCAGGACAGGTGATCCAGAGCTTTTGGGTGCAAAGTGCAGGATTACTTCGAAGTTCCCCAATGAGGACACACCCTTGGCTACAGGAACAGAGCTCCCAAAGCACACACCAGAAAGTTCCCATCTTTCCACCTTAGGGCGCGCCCTTTGTGTCTAAGATGGGTCCTTATATCCAGGCATACCCCTGGAGGCCTTCTGCGACGGACATCCCCCTCCTGAGATACGACAGGAGGGAATTCTTCAACAAAACCTAAGAAAACATTCCAAATAACATTCCAAATATAGTTCACCCAAAGAGGGCGCGCCCTCCTTTAATAGAAGGAGAAGGCGCGGCCTAATCTCCATAAAACCAGCCAAACCCTATTTAATTCCTAAAATCCTTAAATTAAATCTGTTACCGACCCGAATCCATCTTGAGAATACCCGAACCGAATTTTGGCTATAACAACTACCCCCAAATTCCATATAAAATCAAAGATAAAATATGGAATTTCTCCAAAAAAACCCAAAATTCCCTCAAAATTTTCTTTCAGGACGCGCCCTCATCCAAGGACGCGACCTGTGAATTTGAACTGTCTTGTCCGTTCAACAGCTGTCATCCATTACTTTTTACTACCTCTATACATACCGACCCATCCCCTTCATTTTTATTTTTTACTCTCTCTCTTCTCCAACAACACTCCACTGGCGATCTTCTTTTTTTTCGGCGAAAATCCGACCAAATCAGTCGTTTTCAGTGCCTGCTTTCCACAGTATTTGTTCGAGAACTTCAAAGGTACGTTTTGATGTACCTATTTCGAGTTTTCACCGTGTTTTTCGCTTGTGTTTGAGATTTTCACTTTGTATTGTTCGTGTTCTTCATTTTTCTGATGTATATATATGTGTATGTATATGTATCTGATCCATTTCTTACCCAAACTGAAAGAGAAAATGTTGTTAGCCGACTATTAACTCTCCTTCCTCCAAAATACCTCTTTGGTTAAATTAATTGATAATTCATGGACGCGTCTCCACATAAGGGCGCGTTCTCTCAATAATAATAAATCTTTGTAGAACATAGAATTTTACGTATTATTATTAGATGCGATCCTCCTACTTTCATTCAGGACGCACCTTCACACCCTTTTTTACTCATCTTTGTTTTCAGCTGGAGAATAAGGGCGCGTCCTCTCCATTTCACCCCTTCAAAGTTTTCAACAGACGGCTCGGCACCTACTCACCTCCGTCCCTTTCATTTCCTCCAGAACACCCCACATTTCATTTTGTACCCGATCTTCTCGAAATCATGTCTGATTCTTCTATTAACTCCCTTGACTTCATTCCTATCCGAACCGAGATGGATTCTCCAGAAATTAAGAAATGTACTCCATCAATTTCTAACAATATTGATTATACAAAAGATATGGAGGCTAAACAAGATTCCTCTTTGCAAGAAGAAAGTAAAGAGAATGAGACTAATGAGGAAATCTCTCATTCAACCGAGGACGCGTCCAGTTCCGAGGACGTGCCTCTAGATGAAGAAAGCTTTAAGAAACCCTATTCTCCTCCTCTATCACCTATCCCCTTTGTCCATCCTCCCATTAAGAAAAGTGAGAGAGATTTAGATTGGAGCAAATATCATGAGGAACTATCTGAAACGGATAAGAATGCACTAAGAAAAAAACATCAAAAAGTAGACTGCATCGATATGGCAAGCAAAGCATCAGTAGATGAAATAAAATGGTGCATGAAGTATTATAACATGAACGGCATATGGGGACGCCCTCCTTACATGATGTGCCCTCATATCTTCAACTATGGGAAGGATTTCAGAATTCCCAGAATGGTCCTTATCCCAAAGCTAGTTGCTCTGGAGTAGGCGCGCCTTTACACCCGTACTACCAAAAGATCATAGAGTGGTATGACATAGCCCCAATTCAATTATCTCCTAACAGCTACACTTTAGTAGCAGCTCTCTTTGTTCTCTATTATGATGCTAACCTTGGAACGCCATCTATGGAAGAATTCAGCTATTTATTCAGTATTCATAGATTTGGCAAAGGCTATTTTTATTTTGTGGTAGACAAAAAGCACAAAAAAAAGGATTTTCTGAAGGCAGAATCAACAATGTTAAAAATTGGAAGGATCCCTTCTTTTATGTCTGGGATGTTGATAGGGTTAGGATCACCTTCAACTACGATCCACGTAAGGGCGCATCCTTTCTTTGATTTATTTAGAAATTTCTACATCAATTTCTAACAAAGAATTTTTGTTTTAACTTTAGCTCACAGAGTGGTCGATGAACTTGTGGGCGCGCCCTTGTTGCGTGCCCAAACTATTCTTAATCTCCCTCCTGGAAGTTTTGACCTTGCTACTCTTGTAACAGAAGCTAATTTAAACAGAGTTGGACTTCTTTCTGAAAAAGTTGGTAAAATTATCCCCTTTCAACGATTTAGGAACGGTATTCCTATAAAATCTACTGCAATTGATGATTCGGTAGAGGAAGAGAACCTTGACAATGACCAAAACACTTCTTATACTGAGGATGCAGCCCCAAGTGAGGGCGCGTCCTTCGATGCTGGTAGATCTTAATCAAATTTCCCTGAATTCTGGTGTCTTATGTATTTTAGCTAATTCATATCTGCTATACTACTTTTAATTGCTCGTTTTGCATTTTTCTTTCAGATATGGCAGATCTCCCAAAAGGATTTGGAATCAACTTGGAAAAGCCCATTATGGTTAAGCCTGGGAAGACGCGCCCTCCGCGTTCGAAGAATGTGCCTCCTATGACCAAGTCACCTAAAAGAAAAATCAACCTTGACAATGACCAAGCCAAAGAAGTCACGCCCTCATAACGACCAAAGATTACTGAGTTTACTGATCCTACTGTACAAACATTCCTAGGTGCTACTTCCTCTAAATTCTTTTCAGAAGAAAAGATAAAAGGTTGGTCTCTTCACACTGATGAACAAGTTGAAAATGCTTTAATCTCTTCATCTGCTCAACTCTACTTTCATGCCAATCACATTGTTGAGTTGAACCGAAAGATGAGGACGCGCCTTGAAGATTTGGAAACTGAAAATAAAAACATGTCTAAGCAATTGAAGGGTAAAGATGATCAATTCAAGAAACTGAGGTCAGCCAAGGACACCCAGATTGAAAAGCTTAACAAAGAATTATCTTGTGCCAATTCATCAATTAAATCGATGACCGGATCTCTTGATAACTTAAAGGTAGCCAATTCTTCACTCAAATTGGAAAGAGATGCTCTTGCAGAAGACAAGGAAAATGGATGGGCTTTCGAAAAGAAAGCTCTACAAAAAGCATCCTTTCGTAGTGGTTTTCGCAATTATGCTTCTGGCTTTCTAGCAGTTGACCCAGACTATGACTTTTCCAAGTTTGGGTAAGAGACTGTCGATTGGATTTAAGATTTTAAGATCAATGAGGCTGAGGATATTAAGGCAAAGCGAATTGCCTTAGGCCTGGAGTTACCAGAAGTTGAGGAAGGCGCGTCCTCCAAATGATAAAATCCCCACTCCTGTGAAAGAGCAAATGGGCAACCCTGAGACTTCAACTGCCAAGTCCCCTAATGCTGAAAATGCTGAGAATACTAATGACGCGTTTCCTGCAAAGGACGCACCTTGAGTTTTATCTTGAACCTTCCATATCTTGAACTTTGTTTCGTTTTGAATTTTTTGAGGTGCAGGTCCTCTGTAAAACCTTGAAATATGTAATCTTTAACCTCTATTTTTGATAACTTTTGAACTTTAATATCTTTTGCTATTACCATGCTTGTTTGTTGTCACACCGTTTTTAACTTGAACTTTTCCTTCTTTATCATAGGGTGCATCCTCAGATGAGGGCGTAGCCTCCTAAAAAATAATTTTTCTTGCGGACTTTTGTAAAAAACATATTGTCTAGTAATATATGTTAAAGATACATATTCAAAATTTCTAAGTAATTCTTTTATGTATGCAAGTTGAAGGCGCGTCCTGTAACATTAGGACATGGCTTGTGAATCAAATTTGTTCAAATATTAACAATCTTTAAAAACCCCTTCAAATCTTCAATAAACTTCTAAGGCAATCTTCATTAATTTGTTAATATTATAGCTTTAATACCTGCAATTTCGATAATGTAAACAAATGGGCGCCGCCTTATTGACTTTCAATTAATAAAAATCTTCAGTAATCTCGAATTTCTTCAGAACAAGGGAAGGTGTATTACCCCCCCTAGCTAAGGAAAATAATTATTGAAAAATGCGAAAAAACAACAATTCTCGACTAAATCTGAGGAAGGCGTATACGTATTACCCCCTAGACTAGGAGAACAATTATTGATACTAGTCTATATGTAAGTCTTCATAAAAATAGGGGGCCGAAGCCGCACCCTACTGATAATACTTTCTCAGATGCTCAGCATTCCATGCTCTTAGGATTGTGTTGCCATCCAAGTCTTCTAGGTGATAAGTGCCTTCCCAAATAATGGACTTAATCTTGTAAGGTCCTTCCTAGTTTGGACCAAAAACACCATGAGCCGCAACTCTAGTATTTGGCATCACCTTTCGAAGAACCAAATCTCCTACCTTGAAAGGCTGAGTCTTCACCTTCTTGCTATAGTACCTTGCAACTCTTTGTTGATAAGTTGCCAAACGTAGTTGTGAGTTGACCCGTGCCTCCTCCAACAAATCAAGATTCAACATTTGATTTACCATGTTTGCCTCTTTGTCATAAAAATCCTTACAGAACGAACCTGCTCCAATTTCCACAGGAACCATTACTTCACATCCATAAGATAACAAAAAGGGAGATTCGCCAGTTGTGGACCTTGGAGTTGTGTTATACGACCACAAAACCATGGGGAGCTCCTCGGGCCAATTACCCTTACTTTTTCTAACTTTGTCTTCAAGGTATGCTTGATGATCTTGTTAATAGTCTCTGTCTGTCCATTACTTTGAGGATGATAAACAGCAGCAAACTCCTTTTTTATTCCCAAGTCATCACATAGCTTCCGCAACTCTTTGCTATCGAACTATTTCCCATTATCTGACACAAGCTTATATGGAATTCCAAACCTGCACACAATAGAGTTAAACACAAAATCTCTGATTTTCTTTGCTGTGATGGTGGCCAAAGGCATGGCCTCCGCCCACTTGGTGAAATAATCAACAGCAACCACAGCATACTTAACACTTCCCTTGGCTTTGGGAGTTCCCCAATGAGATCTATTCCCCACATAGCGAATGGCCATGGACTCATCATAGAAGTCAAAGTAGTGACAGGAATAGTTGAATAGTTAGCAAACCGTTGACACTTATCACAGGCTTTTGCAAATTCATAAGCATCCTTTTTCATAGTAGGCCAGTAATAACCTTGTCTCAACACTTTCATTGCCAATGAACCACCCCCTGAGTGATTGCCACAAATTCCCTCACGAACTTCCCTAAGGATGTAGTCACATTCATCTCCATCTATGCATTTAAGAAGTGGTTGGTTGAAACCCCTCTTATACAAAATTCCATCATACTCTACAAATCTAGTTTCTTGGTACCAAAGTCGCCTTGCTTCGACTTTATCTACTGGCAGAGTCCCTTTATGAACATACTCTTGAATTGGAGTCATCCAAGTAACTTGCGGATTGTTTTCTACTTCCATGACTTCTACCTCCGGAATACTAGGCACTTCTTGAATCTGTAGGGGAACTGTTCCCAACAACATGGCATCCTTCTGAGATCCCAACTTGGCTAGAACATCTGCATTGCAATTCTCATCCCTAGGAATACAATCTAATCTTACTTCACGAAACTGCTGGATCAAGCATTGAGCACACTTCATGTAAAGTTCCGTTCTTGGACCTTTACATTGAATTAATCCACCTTTAACTTGTCCCACTACCAACTCAGAATCACTTAACACAATTAAGTTTAATACTTTCATTTTCAAAGCCATCTTCAACCCGTTAATCAATGCTTCGTATTCCGCATCATTGTTCGTTGCCTTAAACTTGAAATGAATTGCACCCATGAGCTGATTTCCTTCAGGGCTAACCAGAACTATGTCTGCACTAGCTCCCCCATTATTTACTGCCCCATCAACATGCAACTTCCACCAAGGTTGAGGAACCTCCTCAAGAGGGCGCGCCCTCTTAATAAGAACTTCTGGCTCCACCAGCACAAGTGACTTTTCCTCATTTTCTGAATTAAATTCTAAGATAAAATCAATTAAAGCTTGTCCCTTGATGGCAGTCCTAGGAGTGTATTCCAAATCAAACTGACTTAGATCGATTGCCCATTTCAACATCCTCCCCGAAGCTTCAGTTTTATGAAGAACTACCCTCAACGGATAAGACGTGCGAACTTCAACCCCATGCGCTTGAAAATAAGGACGTAGCTTCCTTGTTGCCAAGACCAATGCATAAACAATTTTCTCCATGCTAGTATAGCGAGTCTCCACATCCAACAACCGCTTGCTCACATAATAAATGGGATACTGATGATCCACTTCCTCTTTTACTAGCACAACGCTCACAGAATATTCCGACATAGCTAAATACAAAATAGAGTTTCTCCCTCATTTGGCTTTGCCAATAGTGGCGGATTTCCTAAATGTTCCTTGATTTTCTGAAAGGTTTCCTCGCACTCAGGAGTCCACACAAAGCCACTGGCTGCACATTTGATTGCTTTGAAGAACTCTTTACACTTATCTGAAGACTTTGAGACAAAACGATTAAGAACAGCTATCCTCCTGGTTAAACTTTGAACTTGCTTTACACTAGATGGAGATTTCATTTCAAATAGAGCTTTAATCTTTGCTGGATTTGCCTCGATTGCGTGATGATTGACAATAAATCCCAAAAACTTCCCGGACTCTACCCCGAAGACACATTTTTGAAGGTTTAGTTTCATTCTGAACTTTCTCAAAATCTCGAACATCTGTTCCAAATGCTTTACATGATCTTCAGCCCTCAAGGATTTTGAAAGAGAAGTGTCCTAAATCCAATCATGGATGATGAGTTAGGATAAACCTTCTTGTAATCTTAGTAGGTTTTATGATTATCAGTGAAAAACATATTTGTCTTGATACAGTTTTTATCTATTTAAAGTGTATTAAATAAGATGTTCCATAGTTTAGAGTAAAGCTTCTAGAATTATAATGAGATTATAATAATGAGATCTAGAAGATGATAACACTAAACTTAAACTGTTCCTGATCATAGGATAACTAATTGGGAGTTAGTCAATCCGTAAAGATCGGTACATACTATACTTGCTTCTACTGAAGGATGTCTGTTCTCATAGGCATTTGTGTGGTGACACTATAGTTAGTATGTAGGTGCTCATTGTGGAATGAGTTCACTGAACATGACTCGATCACTTGAACAATTAAGAGAGTTTACTCACGTGTCAGTAGTTGTCCATATAGTGATGGTTGTACAAGTATCCTTAGACTTGAGATTGTTAGAGTCATCTTGTATATAATGAACAATGCTTTGGTTTAGTCCTTAGTCTCAAGGGCAATTAATAAGTTCTATTCTGGGCATTGGAATTTATATATGGAGATAGTTAACGATCAATAAAGGATCTGCCCCTTCCAGTAAAGGAAGTGAATATCCTATGCTATTCTTAATATGATAGTTCAGGAATCTCTGGCCAGAGTGAATGAAATTAGAAATTAGTTTCTAATTTGCATTAACATGAACTATACATAAAGAATAAGGAATGCATATGATTAAATTAGATAGGTTTGACACGAGATCTATGTCTTGTATTTAATCGGGATATTGTTAGGGCAGAAGGAATTTATTGTACGGTAACCAGTCACTGAATAGGTTCTGTATTCCTAGCGATGAATTCATATTATCCGGATAGTCGTGATATACCTTCAAAAGTATCACTCACGATGTAGAATAAATTTAATTATAACGATAATTAATTTTAATGAATTAATTGTAATTCGTATAAATAATAATAAATAATTTATTATTATTTATTTCTACTACCAGCATAATTATGAACCTAAAGGGTCACACCATAAAAATTTTTTTTGATGGAGATTAAGAAAATTTATTTTGGCTAATAATTATTTATTTGAGAAATAAATAAATAATTAATTAAATATGATTTAATTAATTATAAATATTAAGAAAAGTTATTAATATAATAATTATATATTTAATCTGAGATATTAAATATATAGAGAGAATTGTTTTAAATGAAATCAATGATAAATATGTTATAATCATTAAAATAGTTTTAATGATTAATTGATTAATTAATAAAGATTAATTAATCTAAATAATCATGAAAGTCAAGAAACCACAACTAAGGTTTCTCTATATATAGCATGAATATCAGATTTCATAAAACACATCAGCAACACCAAAGATTTGCAAGAAAAGGTTTTCTTGTATTAAATCAAAATTAGCCAAATTTTTCTCTCTTTTCTTTCTTTATCAAATTTCTTGGTGGATACCATTAGAGCACTCCACACACTGCGGGGTGATTGCAAGGAGAAGAACAAGGTCTAATTTTGAGGTTATGGAAAGCTCTCCTGGTAATTTTTCTGTATCCTCAAATTTTAATACGATTTATATGCATGATTATATAGGAATTCTACCGTATAAATTGTTATACACGTTCCGCATGTGTAGAAATTCCTTCAATGGTATCAGAGCCTAGGTTTGATGCATATAGATCACAGAAACAATTTGAGAATTTTTAGAGCATGTATGAATTTATTATGAATTTTTGAAGTTCATGGAGGCTATAATCAAATTAATTATGAATTAATTCAAAATTAATTTTTTATATTAAATTGACTCTGGAATTAAATTCTATAAGTGTTGTAGGACATGGGGATATTTTTATTATATTATTTGAGCTTACAGATTATTTATTATGAATTTTAAAGAGTTTTTGATTTATAAATAATAATATTTTAATAATTAATACATAAAAATATTTTCAAAGTTGGTGGGCTTCAACAAAATTGGTGGGCTTGAATTTTCAACTGGGCTTGTATATTCAAAGTCGGCTGCTGTTTTGTTGAATTAAAAACTGCCGGCTGAACAACACGTGGGGAAGGGGGCCGCGCGCCAAACTAGGTAGTAACGCATTTGGACAATGCGTTACAGGTGCGTAACGCATTACCAGACTGCGCAACAGCCTGTAACGCATGTCTAGAATGCGTTACATGGCGTCATTTTCGAAAGAGTATTCGGACGGCGCGTGAAGGCGCGTGGTAGCTCGTTTCGGGGCGTGGTTGGTGCCGTTGGATTCGTATCGACGAGGCGGTTCTAATGGAGGGGTCAAATATTTTTTTAAAAATAATTTTGAAACGATTATAGCTTCCGGAAGTGTTTTTAAGTTTTTTTTTACTGTTTAACGACTTTTAAACACAACCAATGATCCATACATAAGTTTAAAACAGTACTACATGATCTAACATGCTTACCAATGTGTTATTGAATGAATATATAGATGATATATGTCTAGGTTGAACATGAGATGTTAGATTTAGGCTGATTCCTTAAACATACGAAGCATGTTGGACATCTAGGTTTTAACGAAAGTGTTTCGTATCCTTAATATGATTAAAACCCATTTCTTTAAATGATAATTGCTTCAAAAGTGTTTTAAAGCAAGTTTTAAATAGTTTAATTATTTTAATGCAATTCATGATACATAGAGATGTATATAATTGTGTTATATGTTATAACATGCCTACGTTTATGTTCCTTTATGTTTATATATGTGATATATGCCTATGTTTACCATGCGATGCTAGATTTAGGTGAACATAATTAACATAAGGCATAGTTTAGATGATTTAGGATTTGTGAAATTGTTCCACAAGTTTAATATTAATATACAATAATGAGATTCTTATGTTTGTGAAACACGTAATTAAATATGAATTTTCAAAATTGAGAGAAATGATGATTCTATCAAAAACGGATTACGATCTGTAAGAATGGGGTATTCTGAGAATCATCCAATTATCGATTATTGATTTGAAATATTTAATTTAAAAGGAAGAATCCCTTTATAATATGATTATGATTGTAACATAATATAATTCCTCAAATATTAAATATATCAAGTCGAAATTGGCCAACGACACAAAAGGGTTTGTGTCGGTAATGGTCTTCCATCATGATAGAAAGTATTTCTTGTTTTCGGTACATTGTCGTTTCGTGCTACAGCCGAGGGCTTTGTTACCGATCAACATGAAAGTACTTGTCTATTACATTAGATGTGTACAAAATTAAATTTCAGTGGCCGTTACGTGCTATAGCCGTGGGCTATTGAAATCTGATTTAATTGTACGAGATGATGGTTTTGACTTGATTTAATATTAGGATTAGTCGTGTTTTCATTATAGATTTAGATTATCTATTAAATAAAACACGTAAGACTCATAGGTTCATACGAAAATGTTTCGTGACCTAAGTAAAATAAAAACCCTCTTTAATTAAATATCAAGTGATAAAATGGCCAAAGGCACAACGGGCTTGTGTCGGTCATAGCCTTCCAACATGGTAGAAAATGGTTCTTATTTTAGGGCATTGTCGTTTCGTGCCACAGTCGAGGGCTTTGTTTCTAAAATAGGGGGTAATGTTCTATTACATTAGATGCGTGAATTAATTAGAGTTCAATGGTCGTTACGTGCCACAGCCGTGGGTTATTGAAATCTAATTATATTTGAACGAGATGTTGGGTTTGACTTGACTTAGAATATTGAGTTTGTCGTGCCACAGCCGTGACTCAATGATTCAAGAGGCTAAAGTTTTATTAGGGAATAACATGAGATGTAATTGACAAGAGCTTGTCTGCTTATGGAACATCACATGGCGTTTCGTGCCACAGCCGGGGTTGTGTGATGGAAAATAGGATCCCTATTCTCACTAGCATTATGAATGATCAATTATACATATAGAGGGTTATATAATTTAGATAAAATAGTGGGAGCCACCAATGAATAAAGACCCTATTCATTCGGTGTTAAGATTATAAAATCGAATAATCTGTTTACGATGTTTATTTTATTTAAAGATTTTAAATATAAATGTGATGTCTTCTGCACTGTAGAAATAGCATAATGGATGTTAGGTCAATGACTTATTGACAAAGAAAGTGAGAATAGTTTTCACAAGTAGAATAGATTGTTTTTCGTCTTGAACTCACCAATCTTCGCAAGTTGTGAAAGATGTATCTAACGATGAGTGAGATGTCTCGTTCAAGGGTTGTTAGATGAATAAATTAGGGACATAGATATCAGATATCGATGTTGTTTATTGAAAACAACATTTTAACAATATTTCTGTCAATGACCTTGTTTTATATGATCAATTAGATTGTTCGTTTATATAACTGGTCTTCAAGATGGATATATAGTTAATTCAAGATGTGATCTTGAAATCTCATTGTAATAATAAAGTCAAGATATGATCTTGAGGTCTTATTATAAGAATAGGAAGGTGAGTTGAAAAGACACAATCTTTGAAATAAATGTTAGCCAAGAAAACAAAGGTATTAACTTCCACTTAATAAGGATAGGATATTGGAATTGGATTATGTAAGATAAGTCTTACAGAATCAAGGAAGTAAAAGGTTAATGTAACCTCAATTTCAATTTAAGTTTGTTAATAGTTGAAACAAGTCAATCATTTACTTGAGTATTAGACACCACTTTGGTTCAAGGATTATGAATCTTAACCAAAGAACAAGTAAATAGCTAGACATCGATAAAGTCCTAGATAATTGAAATAGAACAACTGTTGTTGTTTCAATTATGAAAACTTGTTGATTTGTCGTGCTTATGGATTATATGTTTCATATTGAACAAACTAGATATAATGAGATAGATCAAGTTTGATACCTTGTCACATTCAATGACGATCATTGTAAATAAGGATATGTGTATACAAATTCCAAGTTTTGGTGATAGGTTCAATGAATGTTGAGATATAACAACGAACTATTTAAGGGTATTGGAAACAATCAATGAGATTGATGTTGTTAATATATAAATAGTTAGTTCCTGAGATAATTCAGGAACTAAATATATAAATAATGATTAAATTATTTAGTCCTTAGTCTCAAGGGCAATTAATAAGTTCTATTCTGGGCATTGGAATTTATATATGGAGATAGTTAACGATCAATAAAGGATCTGCCCCTTCCAGTAAAGGAAGTGAATATCCTATGCTATTCTTAATATGGTAGTTCAGGAATCTCTGGCCAGAGTGAATGAAATTAGAAATTAGTTTCTAATTTGCATTAACATGAACTATACATAAAGAATAAGGAATGCATATGATTAAATTAGATAGGTTTTACACGAGATCTATGCCTTGTATTTAATCGGGATATTGTTAGGGCAGAAGGAATTTATTGTACGGTAACCAGTCACTGAATAGGTTCTGTATTCCTAGCGATGAATTCATATTATCCGGATAGTCGCGATATACCTTCAAAAGTATCACTCACGATGTAGAATAAATTTAATTATAACGATAATTAATTTTAATGAATTAATTGTAATTCGTATAAATAATAATAAATTGTTTATTATTATTTATTTCTACTACCGGCATAATTATGAACCTAAAGGGTCACACCATAAAAAGAAATTTTGATGGAGATTAAGAAAATTTATTTTGGCTAATAATTATTTATTTGAGAAATAAATAATTAAATAATTAATTAAATATGATTTAATTAATTATAAATATTAAGAAAAGTTCTTAATATAATAATTATATATTTAATCTGAGATATTAAATATATAGAGAGAATTGTTTTAAATGAAATCAATGATAAACATGTTTTAATCATTAAAATAGTTTTAATGATTAATTGATTAATTAATAAAGATTAATTAATCTAAATAATCATGAAAGTCAAGAAACCACAACTAAGGTTTCTCTATATATAGCATGGATATCAGATTTCATAAAACACATCAGTAACACCAAAGATTTGCAAGAAAAGGTTTTCTTGTATTAAATCAAAATTAGCCAAATTTTTCTCTCTTTTCTTTCTTTATCAAATTTCTTGGTGGATACCATTAGGGCACTCCACACACTGAGGGGTGATTGCAAGGAGAAGAACAAGGTCTGATTTTGAAGTTATGGAAAGCTCTCCAGGTAATTTTTCTGTATCCTCAAATTTTAATACGATTTATATGCATGATTATATAGGAATTCTACCGTATAAATTATTATACACGTTCCGCATGTGTAGAAATTCCTTCAGATTTTACAAGAATGTCATCCACATAGACCTCTATAGTCTTCCCGATAAGATCTTTAAACATCATATTCACTAGTCTCTGATAGGTCACCCCAGCATTGATCAAACCAAACGGCATTCCAATGTAGCAATACAACCCTCTATCTGTGATGAAAGAGGTATGTTCCTGACCAGGTTCATACATAAGAATCTGGTTGTAACCGGAATAAGCATCCATAAAACTCAAGAGAGCATGACCAGCCGTAGCATCCACTAATTGATCAATTCGAGGAAGAGGAAATCTATCCTTAGGACAAGCCTTGTTCAAATCAGTGAAATCTACACATGTCCTCCATTTTCCGTTAGGATTTTTACCAGAACCGGATTGGCTAACCAATCTGGGTAAAAAGACTCCTTGATCAAACCAACATCCAGAAGTCTATCAACTTCCTCCTTCAATGCTATTGCTCTCTCTCCACTTACAGGCCGAAGTTTCTGGCGAATTCCCTTCTTAGTGGGATCTATATTCAAATAGTGACACATGACCATTGGATCAATACCCACCATATCAGCGTGACTCCAAGCAAATACATCCAGATTATTTAACAGAAAATCGGTGAGCATTCTACGCAACTCAAGATTTAGTTGAGATTCGATCTTTAAAACCTTACTTGAATCCTTCTCATCTACTATAATCGAAATCGTATCCTCTGCAGGACCAGTCTTCTCTATTGGTTGGGGTGTTCTTGGATCAAGATCAAAATCAAAACTTCGTGGATCTTCAACTGATACTTCTTCCTTGGAGGACGCGTCCTCTTTAGGAGGGAAGTCTTCCTCAACAAGGGCATGTGCCAAACCTTCAAGTAATATTCGTCTTCCCTCAACTTGCTCTCCTCTAATATTGACAGAGATCACATCCTCTGAATCCTCCTCAATTTCCTAAAGAATTCCTTTCTGCAAATCACCAAGTACCGGAGTATTGCTTCCCTGGCATACCTCTCCATAGCATGATTGCTATCACCCCCCAGGTGATGTCCCCCAAAGATGGTGTGAATACTTCCTTCCTTGACGAATTTTCTCTCTTCGGGTTTATAATCACCATGGAGGGCGCGCCCTCCATCTCTTCTGTCCGGATTTTCCTTGTGTTTCTTCACCTCCCTGACAATCCATTCTGTCAAGTACCCTTCCTTAATTAAATCCTCAATCTCCTCCCTGAGTTGGCGGCACTCATAAGTGTTATGCCCTGAAGATTCATGGAATTCACAATACTTCTTTTTATCTTTACTCTGCCAAGAAGTCAGAGGCTCCGGCCTCCTGAAGAACCCTTTGTTCTTATTCACTTCAAAGATGTGCTCAATAGAAGCCGCCAAAGGAGTATAGTTACCCGGCCTTTGATCGTAAGTATATGTATATGGAGGACCCCAATTTCTTCCAGCTTCGGCTAAATTCACCCGATTAGCACCAGTAGCCGTACGATGAGTAGGACTAGGAGATCTATCCTTACTCTTATTAGCCTTTGCCTTAGAGCCGCTCTGACTATCAGTCTTTCGATTATCTGCTAAAGATTGCTCCACAATCTTGAAAGACTCTGCCTTTACAAACACATCAGCTAACGTAGGTGGATCTCATCCTTGAAGGTTGATAAGTGGATTTTATATCCACTTGGAATGTCCAGATCGGCTTAAAATTGATCGCTTTGTTCTCAAGTATTGGTGTTTTGATGTGTTTCTGTGAGAATTGTGTAGGAAATTATTTTATACAGGTGGTGTGGACTTGTTTGATGAAGTTGCAAAGGAATTTGATCACAAATCAGCAAAGTGAAGAAAACAATCTGCAGTCAGGATTCCTACAGCGCGGGCGCGCCTGGTTACCATGATAATGGCGCGCGGGCGCGCGAGAATACAGATTATTGCTAATGCGCGCGGGCGCGGTGGAAATAGGCATGAAGTGCGCGCCGCCGCGCGGGGTGCTGGCAGAAACTTCCTGGAATTCCATTTAAATTAGGAAACTGTTACGATTTCTTCTCCTAATCACTATGGAAGTTGTTTTGGACGATTTGAAGCTTCTGGAATTCAATTTAAATATGGGAATTGCAATTCTATTCCATTCAAGAAAGGAAAATTACCGGAATTCTATTCTAATTCAAAGACGGTAATTGCTTGGTCAAGAGGGCACGTGGGACTATAAATACACACCTTGGGGCACATCAAAAACATCATCTACACACTTCAATTCGTTTAGAGCACGAGAGAGAGAAGCCAAGGCGAGGATTGTGACGACAAGAAGATCTAGTCATAGTTTTCTTGTATTCTTTGTTTAGGCGTATCTTTTGGATGCTTGTTACTTTTCCGGATTTGTTCGCTAAACCTTATTCTATTATTGATTTATTCATCTTCATTGTCTTGTTTAATATCATGCTTTCGTCAAATCCCATGGTGACGAAAGGTTCGATTATGAACTAATCGTTATCGTGGGATCCTAGTGGATTTATCTATGTAGCTTAGTAGTTTGCATGCCTTAAAGATTTACGTGTGGTGAATTCTTGATATCCTTGTGTGGTTGTGCTTATTGAATTTAGGTGCGTCGCGAACATCTAATATGTTAATCTCTTGCTAAACGAGAGTGGATCTTGAGATTTAGAACTTGCCATGCTAGCATAGGATGGGTTGATGTTTTAACATCATGATTTGTGGCATCAATAGAGATATTATGCTACCCTATGTGATCTAAGTGGATAACTTGTGCTTCAACCTTTATGTTTTCAAATTCTATAGAGATATAGGGTCTAAACATAATAGGTGCCTATTCATCTTCTATCTCTTTTGTGGATGTATGTGTAGATTGGTACTAGTATACCGAGAGGTAACTTTTACTCTTTTCGTGTTATTCGATCAGATATCAAAACCATCGCATGTTTTAATTAAAGGCTGCAACTCTAAGTGAAGTAGATAATGAAACTAGGATTCCATGTTTTTATTCTCATAAGTAATTCGATTTCTATTCTTATTAGTTAATTTAATTCTTAGTTTTATAATTTGCATCTTAGTTAATTTAGTTAATCAAACCCCAATTTGTTAATTGTCTTAGAAGTGAATTAAAACCGTACATTGTTGCATAGGTACTAAATTGAAGTAAAAACCAGATCTCTGTGGGAACGAACTTGACTTATATCTATATTACTTGTGACCACGTGCGCTTGCGTGATTTTGTGTTAACAAAGGTGCTTCCAGAAATCAGTTCCTACCGACAAACCGGCTATTAGAAAACTCTTGAGCATTTTATCAGTTGTTCCTCTAACCAAAGTAGACTCCGAATTAAATCTCTTGAAGTAAGATTGCAAACTCTCCATTCCCTTTGCTTAATATTAGCCAAGGTTGTGACCAGAGGGGCATATTTCACTGCAGCCTGGAACTTAGTCAAGAATAAATTCCTCATCACCTGCCAAGATGTAATTATTCCTGGACCGAGTTTCTGAAACCATTGTTGAGCACCTTCCCTGAAAGTTGCTGCCAACAACCGACATCTAGCCAGTTTCGTTACCTGATATACATCCATCTCAATATCGAAGTGTTCCAGAAATTCCACAGGATCTGCATTTCCATGAAAGTGCAGATCATTAATCATAGACCTATACCCGGTAGGAAGCTGTGCCTCCCTGACTTCAGTCGAGAATGGAGAGGATGTTTGCGCGGTAGCGGATATTCTTCCTCCATCTAAATGGGCTAAAAGCTTCTTTAAATCATCCACATTAAAAGTTCCCACTCCGGGAATATTCTGGATATTCGGTTGTGCCACAGTCTGAACACCCCCCGGAGGTGGAGGTGGAGCCGCTGTCTGAGCGCCTCCTTGAGCCCCTACTTGTGGTTGAATCACAACATCCTCTTGGGTTTGAGTTTTAGTTTGTCGACCCTGAGGATTTCCATGAGGTTGTGGATCCCCTTGAGAACCTCTCTAATACTGTTCTCCTGAGTGAGGGTGCGTCCTCGACCTGGACTCACTAGAGGTGCTTGAGGGAATTTGACGGATACGAGGGGATCTTCCACCAGAGGGCGCGCCCTGATTACGGGGTCGCTCATTTCCTTGATACAACTCCATTCTTCTATCACCGTCATCACGATTTCCTCTTCTTCCAGTGTTACCACGATGAGGAGCTTGTTCAAATCCAAGGGGCCGCGACCTGTTGTGAACAGGGGGCGCGCGCTGTGGATTATCATTCTTAGCAAGGGTCCTCTTATGTCCAAGGGGCCTCGACCTGTTGTCAGGGGGCGCGCGCTGTGGATCGTGACTCTGTGGAAGGGCTCGCTCATGTCCAAGGGGCCTCGACCTATTGTTAGGGGGCACGCGCTGTGAATCATGGGGCCTTGATTCCAAATATTTGTTTTTCTTCTGAAGTTCGAGGAGTACCATCCTCAAATCGTCATCATTAAGCCTTATTTCAAGGCGTTCCTTCAAGCTGGCAAACTCTCCTCTCTCTAGCCATCTGCTCTTCATCCCCTTGAATCTCACTAGGAGTGCGCCCTGAACGGTGAGGATGAGGGCGCGCCCTCTCTCGAGGATCCGACAACCTGTGTTCAGAATTACCCTCACTAGGATGTTCAACAATAGGATCAGAATAATCTAACCTTCAGGGAGTGACCAGCTAAAACCTCCTTTCCTGATTCTCCTCCATCCTTCGAGAATCTTCCTCGATCTGAGGGGATTTCCCTGATCGGCGATGATTTCGTGGGATATTCCAAGATTTTCTCCTAGATCCTTGCTCCTCCTCCACGAAACTCAGTCTTGCCCCAAAACTATTTATGGCATCTCCCATACGATACAACTGTTCCATTAATGCCGCGTTACTGATAAGAACAGGCGGTTGTCCACCAGCGGTGACTGGAGTTCCACGGTGGCGTGGAGGAACAAGGATTTCCTCCGGAACATAAGCTTCATGGCGGATTTGGTTTCCTCTCATGCTATCTTCAGAATCATAATCATCTTCTCCACGAGAACCTCTACCTTGATTGTGAGACATCTTTTCCTCCTAAGATGAAGATCTTGATTGGCTGCCCCTCCTTCTAGCGCTAATTTGTTGACAGAGGAATTTGGGAACAACAAAATTCGAGGTACGTCGCCGGAAACAAGATCTGAGATGGTGGTTCTTTGCCAGAAAGAACGGTGGTTCGTGGTGGTTTGTGGTTGTTGATTGTAATTGGTAGCTGAGATTGATAGGGTTAGTGGCGGCTATTCAGAGCTCTCGACTTCCAACCCATCAATCGGCCTACGTACCCTGGTATTTATAGGGATCAAGCCATACGTAGTTCTTGGAGAACAAGAAACCCAAATGGGCTTGGATTGACGGTCCAGCTTCCGGAATGTTCTACTGTGAAGTCTAACCACAAAGGCCCAAGGCTCATCCAATGATCTCAAGACTTCACGGATAAGGAAACTTCCCCCGTCGAGGACTAGTCCTATCCGCTACCGATATTTCTTGATCTCAAGGACGCAGGTATAGCCATGATATGTTAGGAATAATTCATAAGTTGTGATGTTAAGAATAGAATTTACACATTATACTTCTTGTAATCCTGATCTTATAAAGGATTTAGCACTGTATATAGGATTTATGTGTAAGACAGTTATCTGTACAGTTTAGTCAGGAATGAACAGTGTATCGGAGACTACATATCAGGAACAAAGAGCAAATCCTGATGACAGTCTAATACTGATGATGATCAGATACTGATGCAAGATGAAATCCTGATATTAGTCGTGTTACTGATGATGTCATTATGGATGCTACAGAAATTGGCAAGTGCTATAAAACAGGATTTTTGTTTGAAGAACAAGCAAGAAGATATTATGAAGGAAAGAGTTTTGTATTGATGGAAACTATCGACTAGAAGGCAGAACATTGTCATGTATAGATTATATCTTTCTGTTATTAGTTGATAGGTAGCATTATAAATACTCTCTCAATATCATTGTAAAGAGTGTGTGTTGTGAGTTCGTGTGCGTAGCTCTGTATAAGGTTTGTATTCGAGAATTCGAAACAAACAGAGAGAGAGATTTGTATTGTCAGTAGCTGCTAAAGGTATTGTACACCTTTGGTAGAGTTTGTATTTGATCTTATTAATACAAACAAAGTTTGATTCATTCGTTTATTCTTGTTCATATAATCAAGCAAAAATCAGACACGATTATATAACTTGTATTCAACCCCCCCTTCTACAAGTTATTCGAGTTAACATGATATACCCCAAGTGCAGAACGCATCCCTGTCCCCCGAATGAGAAGCACCCACCAGATAGCAGGACAGGTGATCCAAAGCTTTTGGGTGCAAAGTGCAGGATTACTCCGAAGTTCCCCAATGAGGACGCGCCCATTGGCTACAGGAACAGAGCTCCCAAAGCACACACCAGAAAGTTCCCATCTTTCCACCTTAGGGCGCGCCCTTTGTGTCTAAGATGGGTCCTTATATCCAGGCATACCCCTGGAGGCCTTCTGCGACGGACATCCCCCTCCTGAGATACGACATGAGGGAATTCTTCAATAAAACCTAAGAACATTCCAAATATACTTTACCCAAAGATTGCGCGCCCTCCTTTAATAGAAGGAGAAGGCGCGGCCTAATCTCCATAAAACCAGCCAAACCCTAATTAATTCCTAAAATCCTTAAATTAAATCTGTTACCGGTCTAAATCCATCTTGAGAATACCCGAACCGAATTTTGGCTATTACAATTAGATTCGAGAGTGGATTGATTATCTCTTATTGTGATTTCATTTTTCAGATCTAAGATTTTTATTTGGAATTTTAGTTTACAATTTCAGTTCTTGTTAGTTGTGTTTGAATTCGTTAGGGAATTGCGGGCATCGCGAATCAGGATAAATCGATCGTGTCAAACTCTTTAACTTTCTTGCTTTTATATTTCGCACTTTATGTTACTTATTTATAAGTAATTATGTGTAAAAGAAGAAAGAAAATTTAAAAATGTCAAGCTCTAATTTTAAAAAGGTGAAAAGATATTCAACCCCCCTTCTAACTTATCGTATCCACTTTCGAGACGTATCAGTACAGACTATAATAGACTCTAGAAGTGTAGAAAGGAGAGATTGCCGATGATATATATCTACTAACAGCTTCACCTCCTTCAACCCCGAGGTTTTCTCTTTTCCTATTTCTCTATTTTCACCTCTTTTTGTTTTCTATACCACACCAAATGAACATTCATGTTCAGTACATAGTCTTCATTTGTTACTTTACCTCTTTCATCTGTTGCTATCTTCTTACATCTTCATCAATTAACATGTCTTTTAAGATTTTATTTCTGCATCTTCAATTTTTTCATCTTTTCACATAATTCTTATTTTGTGTATAGTCTTGTGAATTTATCCTCGTCCATAATATTTATTAATTGTGAATTTATCCTCATCCATTTTGCCTGATTAATATTCCATATATATTCCGCATTAAGTACTTATTTTCAATCACTTTTCTTCGTATATTATAATTTTTTCACTTTTTCATATTATTCTTATTTCATGTATGGTCTTGTGAATTCATATATATCCATGTTGTCTTACCAATCTATATATATCTTGTATCGAGTTCTTTTATTTTCATGGCGTTACTTCTTAGAAGGTAAAATTTAAACTTAGTTTAAATTTCAGTTTTAAAACTTAATTTTTTTATTTAAATCCTTTTTTGTTACTGATAGATTTGTGGTTTGAGTGTAGAAAATTTTGGAGAGATTCATATTCATAATAATATTAATGATTATATGATTTTTTAACATGCATGGTCCTAATAATTTAAAAACAATAAATTTTTAGTTGTTAATATTCATTATAAAATGATTTATTTTGTTAACAAAACCAAACTACATATACGTAAGACCTCAACCTCTTGTATATGATTATCAAAGACAAAGTAAAAAACCCAAAAAAACAACCAAATAACAAAATCAAAGCAGATGGTCCCAAGTAACCTTTGAGTGACCTTTCAGTGTATTCTCATCTTTCATTTGTGTCTTCTCATTTCAACATCTTTTACACATCTTCATCAATTCATACGGATTTGATTTATGCAAATTACCATCTTTCATCCTTGCAGATTTGGTTCATATCTCTTTCCATTTATATCGTCTATTTATCTTTTACAAATCATTCTTATTTGGGGTATTTTCACCTCTTTTCTCGTCTGTTATTTCTCTCCTGCAACAAAAAAATCTTTCCCACTCCACTCCATATATCGTCTTCACTCTATGGATGCTCTTGATCTTCCATTTGATAATGTCTTCACATTTCACCATATTTCATGCATCTTCAACAATTCAAACATTATGCTATCCACTATCTATGATCCTATCAGATTTGATTCATTTATCATATTTCCATTTTCATCGTCTATTCTCTCATCTGTTACGAGTTTTCATCATTGCACATAATTCCTGTTTCGGGTATTTCTTGAATCCATCTCCTTCTCCCAACTATTTTGTGAATCCATATCAAATGTATCTTACCCTTCTATATATAGTCTCGGCTTCATCTCAAATCTGGGTTCAATCATCACACTATGAATCTCAAGAATATTAAGGTAAAATGTGTATGCAGTTTAGATTTTCAGTCTGAATAATTGGTTTATTACTTACAATTTTTTTTGTCTTGTGCAGGAGTGGTTAGACTAGTCATTTATTTTCTTCAAGACTTTGATTGCTATTTTTCCGGTCAATTTTACTGAAGAAATTTGAAACAAAATTCGAGAGGACTTCTTAGTGGGTTTGCTTGTGCTCGCTCTATTGGTGAAAGGAATTTCAATAGCTGTTGAATGACGTCAAGACGAGGTTATATGTCGACTTCGTAAAAATTCAAGCACATTGCAACTCAAGCTTTGGTATCATTTCTTTGACTTATATGATACCCGGGACCAACTAGGTCATCCAGTCATTTATCGGGAAGCAAAGAAACAATACGCTTCTTTGCCTGTTTTGTTATTTCCAATTGTTGCATCCATCTACTTCTATCACAAACCAATGACACATGTTAAAAAGAATCAACAATCTAATATGGAATTGAGTTCATATATTCTTATGGTGATCATAACCTTTTTTTTATCATGGTGAGCGAGTTCTATGATCGTATTGATCACGAACCAAAACCAAACTTGGTTCATGAACCCATAATAAAAGTTGTTGGGCAACCATTGAAAGTATCTACCAGATTAATTACTTCCACGGCGATACCGCCGATCACCAGCCAAAGCTATTTGGAGATAGGCCCAAATGATCCTAGTAGCCTTGCTGGGATTTAAATTTATACTTAGTTTAAATTTCAATATTGAATCGCTAATTTTAAGTTTGAATCCTTTTTTGTTATTGATTGTTTTTATGTTTTATATGTAAAAAAAAGTTTTCGTTGGTCATTCTCGTTGTCAAGTTTATTCATGAATAAATCGAACAAAGCTCAAGAAAATTGATTACTTGGTCTCCTCACGTTGGCATTGATGGTGCTATCGTTTATAATCCATCTTGAACATATTGAAGACAGTATTGCAGAGGATCACGTGTTAGGTCTAGACAATGTATCTATCTGATGGGTTAGTGTGGGTTTCCAGTGGGTTAAAAACACTACACCACAAATGGTCTTTGCCAACACTGAAAATCGATGTTGCCACGTTAAATGTTGCCTTAGATGCTAAAAATTGAATAAATTAGATATAAGCCAACATCATCACCGGATGTTGCTCTTCATGTTGGCTTAGATGCAATTTTAATCTTCAATGCCAACACATGAATTGGTGTTGCCTTATACACCTGAAAAAATGTTTTAAAAAAGAGGGGGAAGAAGCCCGCTCTTAGTGAAATAAAAAGTCCGCTCAGATTTTCACTCCAAATTAAAAAGCCCGCTATGAAATTAAAACAAAATAAACAATGAAAACATCCCTCTCATCTTTCTCACTCCGCTCACACTCTCATCTCTCTCCGCTCTCATCTCATCTCACTCTCATCTCTCTCACACCGCTCTCACTCTCATATGTATGAGATGTTCCAAACATTTTCAAGTAAATCTATTTTGGATTTGGGTATTTAACACAGCATCAAGAAACTCTGAGGCGAAATTCATCAAACGACTCGCGAGCTTGAGGGTTCTCTGCTTAAATCGATATGTGAGTCTTCGTTCAAATCGAATTGAGAACTCTACTCAATTCATTATGTTATTGAAATTGATTTGATAATTATAGGATTTTAATTTTAGGCTTTTTATTAAAATCGACTTGATTTATAATCTTAAGGTGCAATTTTGGGGTTCTTTACTTATTGGGTTTTTTTTCACTTAATTTTACTGGATTTGATACATATATAAAAAAGTACACATGTAAATTGTTTTGCGACAGGAGCTTGTTGTTCCCATCAATTGTTGAAGGAACCTTTAAACCTTCTTCGGTTTCGCATTTCGGACAATTCAGAGGTGGTTTGAGTTCAAGGAATTTCCGTGGACTCAGCTGTCAAAGCTGTTACTGTTGTTGCTCCTAAGGTGCTATCAGTTTTCCTTATTTTATGATTTTATTCTGTTTTGAATTGTTTGTGTTTTGTTACTAATTATAATTGCGAATTGCTATAGTTTGTGTACACTGTTGTTGTTCAATTGATATGCTATATGTTATAATGTGAGATATACTTTTGTTGATACATCAGTTTTATGTCTAAGGGGAGGGGATGAGGATTTGAACTCGTGACTTCTATATGCATTGCTTTTCATCTATACTTTTGTGTCTTTGTTAATTGTTTCTGAATCTTGTTGAGTTTCTTGTTAATTGATAGGAGCATCTTATTTGTGTCAAAATCTTTTATTTTGCCTTTGTTTGATACTAATAGTGTTTGCACTCTTATTTACAGGCTACCAGTTCCAAAGCCTAATCATGTTCTTTTAGTTGGCCTATATCGTATTGGCAAGTCGGTGGAGGAAAGAAAAACCCAACCTTGGACGTCTTGAAGTAATTCCTCTTTCCCTTTCCCACTGTGTTTGACTTGTGATCAGTTTTGATTGCCTTTCTAGTTATTAGATGTTCATTATTCTTTACAGAATCCTCGTACTTGGGAAGAATTTTTCAAATACTTTGAGGGCTCTAACGACAACTTGTATAACTACTTTACCTGCATAGTACAAGATCAAGTGAAGGTTTTTTTCTTTCTTATGCTAAGTTTTGTTTCATTATAATTACCTTTTTGAAACTGTGGTTGTTATAGTTCCTGTAGCAGTGTTTAAAACCTGATTGACACTTCCTGGTTTGTATTAAGCTACTAAATATGTTAATATTCTCACAACAATGTTGCCCATATATGTAAGTTTATTTTTTAATATATTACCAAAGTGTTCTCAAAAGCATTTGTAGTTTGCATTGACATTTTCAATCTTCTTAGTATAGGGTGTTTATTTTATGCTCATGAATGGTGAAAGAGGTAGCGAATAGTGTGAGCTATTTGTATGTCACAAAAAACCATCACCTTACCGAGGATCTGTGTCAACTTTCATAAATAAGCAATATTGTATGCTTAAGCTCTCTACATTAGTAGGCTATTCTCATCTTATTGTACTTTTAAAATAAGTGGTCGTGTATCCACATCTTATTGTACTTTTAAAATGTGTGCTAAGACAGAAGCTGAAATAATTGCTCGAAGAAGTATTCGAAGAATTGTAGGGGAATTGCTGGACACAAAAGATGATACAGGCATGAAAGCAAAAATTTGTTCTGACCTCGGGTTAAATCAGATTTTAGAACGTAATCTGGCACACTTGTCTTCTGGAGAGTTTCAGAGGTTTTCTATTGGTTTAATCGCCGTATAGAAGGCTGCAGTGTACATCTTTGAACAACCGTTAAATTATCTTGATATTAAACAGAGGCTCAAGGCTGCTCAAGTTATTCGATCTCTAAGCAGGCCCGATAGGTATTTCTATTTATTATGCCATTTTGATGTACATTGCATGTGTTTGGGCGTGCATTTTACATTAAAGTATGCACTTAATCTTTTTAAAAGCTCCAGATCATGTAGTTTTATTTTGGTAAAGTACTTGTAGATTATGGAATGCATGACCAAACGCCCCCTTTGTTTTTTGTTTGATTAATATTTTAACTTGCTTGTTAAAATCTGAATTTCATTTATGTGATGGTTGCTGATAATGACTTGAGTGTTCTGGGTAATGTATCGGAGTATCGGACTATATTTGTTGCCTATATGGACTACGTGGTGCCTACGGAGTTGTAAGTCTTCCATTATCTGTCAGAGAAGGTATCAATTTGTTCTTAAATGGTTTTGTGGCCAGACCAGAAATTCTGAGGAATCACTTGCATATAAGGTATACTCCCAAGAGACACCACTAAAATATGTAGTTGCCGAGCCTCATCTGATTTGTTCTCTGTTTCAGCTCTTATTTTTTCTCCTGTTCTGCATGTCGACCTTTTATTCTTTAAGATGTTAAATTGGAAGTTCTACTTATTTTGTGTTCTATTATTCTGTGATATGGTTTATTTATCTAGAAGTTTATAACAGATTGTTAGATGATATCAGTTTTATGAATACAATATTTCCCAATGTATTTCATTTGTCTTTTACAAATTACTCAAAGCTTAGCTCATTTTTCTGTGTCCCAGACTCCCAGCTATGTAATTTTTCTTTCTTGTGCACTTTCAGAAGTTTATAACGTAATCTACCTGTACTATCCATAGTTGGTTATGACTTATGACACTGGTATTCTGAAAGAGCTTTTGTACGTTGATATACCTAGTGAACACCAGAAAGTATTCAGGTCATGCCTGTTCTTTTTTACTTTCTTTTTTTAATATTATCTCTTACATATATCTTGGCTTTAAATTTCTAATTTTTTAATGAAATTCATATCAAGTCTATCTCATAAACATCGAACTTATTGAAGGAAATTGAAATAAATAGGTGTCTATCTCAATTTGTTGCTTTCTTACAAGTTTATATTATTAAACTTTTCTAATTTATAGGGATTTTGATTTAATAATCAACATTTATTTTTCGAATATGTGGCTTTATGTATAATTAATTAACTACTCGAAAGTGATGGTAACTATCTATGATTTTCTCTGATATGCAATTAATGAATTATCTATTATTTAGTGTTTAATTTACATTTTAGATATGATAAGTTCATGATTTGAAGTTGAATCACAATATGTATTGCCTATATTGTGATTATTGTTTTATCTTGCATTTGCAATTTTAATGTATGTATGTTTTCTAATTTCCACAGGGTTCTGGGAAATCCTCAGTGTTGGAAAGCGTTGTTGGGAGGGATAAAAGTAGAAAGCCACTCTACAGCTAGTTGAAATGGAGTTTAGATTCAATTGTATAATGATTTGACTTGTGTATTTAGTAATTTTTTGTAACGGAATTAGTGATATATTTTAGTTTTATAAAAGTTGATAAATGTGATTCATTCAAATTATATTTTTAGTTTACCTTGACTTGCGTTAATTTTTTATTGTATTTTTGAAAATTTTAAGAATATCACAAATAAAACAAAATCCAAAAAATAATTAAAATATAAATTTTTAGAAAATTTATATCAATTGGTGTTGCTCTAGAGGGACAAAGATGTTGGAATAGGTTATATGGCAACATCGCAAGGGTGTTGGTGTTGAATAGACAGTGTTGCCATAGATTTTATGCCAACACCGAAAATAGTGTTGCTATTTTGCATGAAATGTTGGCATAAGTGTCAAAGGCAACATCATGTTGATGTTGCCATAGTTTTGACAAAATATGTTGGCTTAACCTCTAAGCCCACATGCAAATTCCTAACACCTGCAAAATTGACAAAAGTGTTGCCTTAAATCCTATGGTAACATTTTTCAGCATTTTTAACATTTTTTTTTGGTGTTGCCATAGACCATTTGTGGTGTAGTGAAATAAGATTTTTTCAATGGGTTAGTGGGGTTTTCACTGAATTTCAAGTATATATTTTTAAGTGATATATTTACTTTTGTGATGGAATTTTATTTACAAAAGTATGATAACTTATATTTAAATTAGATTACCGTTTCAAAAATTTATGTAATCATAATAATTTATTTTTAGACTCTGTTAAAGAAATTTATTTTTAGATGAATTTATGTTTTTGTTTGATTAAGATAAGACTTGAATTTGTTTGGACTTCAATTTATTGTTGTTAATTTGACTTGTAACTATGTTGGTTGTTTTATTTGTTTTGCTATATTAAGATAATGACCGAGGCAATTGTTGGTTGTGTATTGACGACACTAGGTCAATGTATAATAACCAAATATACATTGATTACTAGCCTTCCGGGTGAATGTGAGATGCTGTTGAAGGATTTTGAGCGGATTACTTGCTTGTTGGAGGAAGCCAATGACAAGCAACTCAATAATAAGAGAATAAATTGGTTGGTGATCGAGCTTAGCAATGTTGCCGTGAAACTTCAAGACATAAGGAAGTGTATTTTACCACAAATCCATGGAACAAAAAAATGGACTAAGCTTCATGGTCGTGTGAGGATTGACAAGGAAGTACAAAAATTAAGAGGTGAGATGAAAGAGTTGTTTGTCGTTATGGCTGCACTTGGGAATCCAAATGCTTTAAATCAAGCATTTGGCATCCCAATTGTTGATTTGATGAAGTCTAATGAAGAGATGTCGGAGGATGAATTGGTGGCTAGAAAAACCATCGACTATACTCTTTGTCCATTTGATTCGTTTGTTTTGTGCTTAAATATGTTATGTATGATATACTTTTGTTTGTGTTTTTGTTCGATTAATATCGAAATTGTAATTGCAATATATTTTGTTGTAAGTTTCGACAACGATGTATTTACCACTGGAATATAATCATATTCCTCTTCGACTTCATTTAGCGAACTTTGCATGCCCTATAAATGAGCAAGTCTTTTATAGGATATCCATCAAACACGTTATAACTCCAATGGCTTTATTACTTCCAGTTAATTTGACCAAAATTTTCTCTCACAAGTCTTTTTCTAAAGATGAAGATGAAGATACAAAGGAACTCTATTCATATGGTTATTCTTATGGTTGTGGCAAATGTTGCCCTAATGTTAACTGAATTGATTGAACGTTTTGGTGACGATCCAACTCCTCCAATAACGGCATCTGAAACCATGAACATTGAACATGTTGAAGTTCCCGTTCAGACGATGAGACGGTTAAACTAGTTTATACCACGAGGACTATAAGCAAGCTTACTTAAACTCCAACCTGAATCATTCTATAAAGAAATTTATTTTTTCTTGATCACCAAAATTCTTTTTATACAACTCATCATACACATCTATTCTATAACTAATACACCAACAGGGGGTTTCCCTGATCAAATTTATTCATAGGCTCGGTCCCTCCGAACCTCACTCCAAACCTAACTCCAGACATTTCTAAAAATATTGTTATTCAAAGGATTTGTACCCATGCCCTTGGGAAACTAAATTCAACACCATAACCAGTTGAGTTGTGTGAGCATTTGAGTTTAGATTAAAAATCATTATCTACATACATAAATATTTTTTAATATTTCATTATTTATAATCTATTAATTGTTGTATAATTAATATGCTTTTTTAAACATACATACACATGTACAAACATAAATACATACATATATAAATTTCCGTGGATATATAATAATATACTATAATATTATACACAGATACATAATGTATAATCTATTAATATTTCATTATTTGTAATTTATTAATTGTTGTATAATTAATATGCATATTCACATACATACACATGTACAAATATAAATACATACATATATAAATTTTTGTGGATATATAATAATGTACTATAATATTCACTAACATATACCATATCTCATTAATCATTTTAGATCTACTGTTAATATTTACGAATTAAATACTATAAAAAATCACAATACAAAAAAAACCCTTCATGTATGTGTGTGTGTGTGTGTATATATATATATATATATAATAGAGCAAATGGGGGGGTTACATGAGCAAATTTATTCATATAAAAAGTCATATTTACCCCTACTAATTATATCTATGTTATTTTTCTGGGGGCTATTTAGGTATCACAACACTAACATATTTATTACATAATAGTAATTGATATGAACTAATATGCATTTATTATTATGTAATTAATACTTGTATGTATCTCTGTATCCATCCATGTTAACTCTATATATTTATATTTCGAAGTAAGATTTTGATATTAACATTGACCAATTTATTACATATCATTCAAGTTTGCTTTAACAAAACAAAGCATAGAGTAAAATATAAAACATTTTTAATTTAATCAGAATTATAATTTGCATGTCACGATCGGGTATTGCATAAATTCTATTTTCTCACAACAATTGCTGCGAAGATATCAACAAACCAATCCTACGTGATCACGAGTAATTTATAAATATTTGTAATATAGAACATGTCCGTGCCTTGCAAGGGTTACGAAGCTAGTTATAACAAATAGTAGAACCATCTTTTTCAAAATCATTTCTAAACACAACTTTATCAAGACCATCGACAAGATTCTCCTCAACTAACAATCAATCTCAAACTCTTATCTCTACTTCAAAATATTTTTGAACCGACATGGTCAATCCCAAACTCTTATCTTCACTTCAAAGTATTCTAGAACATTAAAAATGCTTCCTTTACCCTAAAATTTCTAACCCTTAAAAATTTTAACAAAATCACATCACTCCTCTCATCTGTTAATAATAAAATCTATTATGGTACTGTTGTACTTAAGAAAGTTTGTAGTCAGAATATATTTATATGCTTTTAAAATAAATATTAGTATTACAATCCTCATTCTCACTCAATTTTAGAATTACAATCCTCATTCTCACTCATATGTTGTATTCATTATTTTGAACTCATTCAAGTTTTTAATCAAATTCGAGTTTGTTAATAGGTTTTTAAGTTCGATTATAGATCATACTACTAGAAATATTAAAGTATTTGTATGAATACAAAAGAAAGTTTAATATTGATTCAATATTAATAGACTAAATTCATTAATGATGATTGCTATTTTGCTCTCTTTCAATATTACATATTAACATTTTCATTTCCATCCACATTTGTATTTTTCAATAAATATTAAGTCACTGGAGTCTTAGTGATCATCAGAATTTAGAGTATCAGAATTTGTAGAAATCATTGATATGTCACTACAAAATTCACAAATTGGAATTATATAATAATTGTACATATATAAATATTTAACGAACGTGGTGGAGCTAAGTGTACGTATTACTAATATTTTTGTGGATCATTTACAGGGTCGGTCCTAAGGTAAGGCGACCAAGGCGAAAGCCTAGGGTACCACCGGAACGATGGGCACCAAAATTTTTATGCAAACATATATATAGTATAATTAAAAAATTTATGAATTAATAAAAAAAATTAAAGAGTTGGAGGGCACCAAATTCTTTATACATATTTTAGATTCTAAGTTGAAATCTTATGAAAAAGAATAATGATCATTTTGTAAGTGCTATGAGTGCTTGGTTTGAGTTAGAAGTGCATATGGAGAAGAATGAAATAATTAATAAGATTGAACAACAGATCAAATAAGAAATAGAAGTTGGTAAATGTCTTGGTCATAGTAATTGCAATTGTAAACTCTTTTTTTTCCGCTAAATTGAGAAATTGTAAACTCTTTCTTGCAATAATTTAGCACTTCAAGAAAATTCCAAATAAAAAATGAAGAGTTTTATACACAATTTGTGATAGTTAAGGATAGAAAAGGATTTGAACGTTTACCAATCTTGAAGCGGTTCTTAGTGATCTTGGAATTGATGTTGACAATGTTAGAGGACAAGCACATTTTATGATTTTGGGTTACTTATCAATTTCTTTGAATTTGCTGCTAGACAGAGAAAAAAGGGAAATTAGAAAATTTTCAACTTCATTTACAATGACAAGTTGCTAGTGACATGTTCTGTACTTGAAGTTGGTTACTATAGTTAGTCACATTTTCGGTCGTAGCCTAACTAGGTGATTCTAATATAAATGTGATATGTTAGCATATACTTTCTCTGATTATCAAAAAAGATACTAACTATCAAAATGTTTTATTGTGCCTAATTTAGTTTAAAATAATGGCCAGCCGGAGGAATTATTGATAGAAGTGTGCCATTTTTATACAATGTTATATTCTTAACTTTAAGTTCAAGTTTTTATTTTATCACTATTATTTTTAGGTTACTACTCATAAACAATGCTATGATTACTATTTTATTGAGTGCAGACACGTGTTATTACTATCTTTTAATATTTAACATAAATGTATAAGGAGTACCATTTTGTAACTTCGTCTAAGGCACCCAAATCTTTAGGGTCGGCCTTGATCATTTTTATTTTTCATTATAGATTTCTCATTTGATATACTTCACTCTGTGCCTGTTTGGCACAACTTCTCTTATCGAATTATTAACTTATTTTTGGATAAAAATTTTATATTTTGATAATTTTTTTATATAAATATTTAATCTATGTTTGAGATTCAATAAGTTGCAAAAGTAAGTTAAAAAATAAGTTGGAAAGTTAGGAATCTCTAACTTTATCTTAAAATAAGTTGACTTATTCTGGAAAAAAAAATCCCCCAAACACCCCCTATATTAATAGCGTGCAAAAGTTTTATACACATAACTTATATTAGCAAAAATTAATTCAATATCCAGCTTGTTGAAAATTTTAATTAATGTTTAGTATTTTACTTTTTATTAGTAAATATTCACAATTAATGAAAAAGTACAATTACAGACTATATAAATATAAGAATGCCATAATCTATACTATATTATAATAAGCAAAAGGGGTATAATTTGTAGTTGGTTACCATCTTTCCTTTCCTTTTTTTTTTAAGGTGGATGCTATTTTGGTGGATTTGGGTTGTAGGACCCCGCATGGGCATATTCAACTGAATGCAACCGCATTCAACCAAATGCAACCACATTCAACTGAATGCAACCAAATGCAACTTTTTTTTAAGGAGATGGGTGATTTTGGTGGATTTGGGTTGTAGGGCCCCGCAGGGGCATATTCAACTGAATGCAACCACATGCAACTGAATACAACCACATGCAACTAAATTTTTGATTTCAAGTTCCATTTGTCAGTTGTCATTTTCGACCTCATTTTTTAACTCTAGGTATATATATATATATATATATATATATATATATATATATATATATATATATATATATATATATATATATATATATATATAATCAGCAACTGAATGCAACCACATGCAACTAATTGCAACCACATGCAACTAAATTTCTGATTTCAAGTTTCATTTGTAAGTTGTCATTTTATATATATATATATATATATATATATATATATATATATATGGGGAGGGGGGAGGGGGGAGGGTTAGGACTTAGGGTTGTTATTTTTGCAATTTTGAAACTTATGTTGGTAAAATTGCAATAAATTCAAGGAGATGGTATTTTTTAAAATAGAAACTTTAAACCTGGTATTTTTAGTAAATACCCTATTATTAATAGTATTTATTATTAATCTATTATAGATATATTTTAAATATTAATTATTGGAGCCCTAAGTCCTATATTCTCGATTTTTATTTTAATTTTTAGTTAATAAATTCCTAGTATATAACTTCATTATTAATATTTAATATAATAAATACTTACAATATTTAATATTTAATATTCATTATAAATATTGAAATATATGCATCTGATATATTGATTTGAAGAGGAATTTGTATGTAACATACTGGTAACTTTGGGGTGTTTGGTAGTGGTATGTATCCCACTTTGAACAAATTGAGAAGAGAAAGAGCTTAATTGCGGACATGTACTGTTGGCGGTAGCATTATTATGTGCGTGTTTGGCGGCTCCATTACATTTCTGGTATAGGTTTGAACTGGGTTTACATTTATGGTACATTTTGTTCAAAGTTTTCATTTCTGGTATAGTTGAGAAAATATAATAGAAACCGCCACTTCTAGTGGCGTTTTCTGTTGAGTTTAAATTCAACAGAAAACGCCACTAGAAGTGGCGGTTTCTATTAACCCTTCTTTCTCCTCCTTTTTCCAGCACTTGGGCGTTTTTTTAAGTAGAAAATGTTGTTTCTAGTAGGCATTTTATATGATTTTGAAAATGTACTTGTGAATAAAGTTTTTTCGTTTTTGTGATCCTTATTAAAAAATTAACTTCGTACTTTGGTACAACACGAAAATTTTCAAAAATTATTATGTCTATCTATGTTATTTTTTGATCCGAACATGGTAAGTTCACATCCAATTCCTAAACATTCCTTCGTGGAGTCGTGTTGAGGGCCATAAAAAATTAATACATAACATGCGTAACTAAGTTTTTTTTAAACCCGAAAATTACAAAAATTTCCGAAATACAAATTTTATTGAAATGAAACAAACAAAGTACAAGAGATGAAGCACACTTAAATTAAAATGCAAACATAGAAATTGAAAAGCATAGATAAAATGAACAACAAGTTATTAAATTTGAATTAGGCCAACTGCCTAATTGTCTTTGCTACATTCATTAATTTTCTGGAGGAAATTGATGTCCCCTTGCTTCATATTCTTCAACATACTTTGTCATTTCCGCCTCCTCAGCTGCAAACATGTCCTCCCGTTTTTGTTGAGTTTGAGCACGCAGCTCACGCATCAAAACGTTCCATTCCTCTCCCGAGATCTTCCCATCGTTAAAATCTTTATTTAGCTTTGCTGCACTATCAGAGAACTCATTCGCAATTTCATCATTGTACAAGTAAAAGTCATGGTGCTCCTCCTTAGTTTTGACCCAGTCTTTTCCCTTTCTCTCCTCCCTGCTCTTAAAAAATTTCATTTTTTTATGAACAAGGACTGCTCACCAGACCGTATAATCGCAGCCCTCCCCTTCTCTTGCTCTGCTTCTTTCTTCTTCTGCCTGTCGTCATATGCCCTTGTTTCTGACACTTTCCCCTTCCCCTTCCTCCTATCCATTTAATGCAAGTGCCTTGAAAAAAAATTGGTTTAAAAGTTATTTGAGAGGAAAGCAGTAAGTTGTGTTTATGAATGACAAAGAAGAACGTATTTATAGAGGAATTTGTACATTCACGAGATTGTTACTGTACATTCACGAGATTGTTACTGTACATTCACGAAATTGTTGTAATTATGTTACTGTTGACGGGACCTCACAACTTTTTACAGACTAGCATCCTTGTTTTTAATTCGACAAGAAATTTCAGTGATCTTTTTACAATGGGTTTTCAGGTCTGCAAAGATTCTTGTTGTTTTCTTGCTGTGCATTCACGGGAAGTTTGAAATAGCAATGGTAAAATGATAACACAATGAAGGCAAGATGTGATCACTCAATCTTATCTTTCCAGTACTTTTTAGTGTTTGTTGCAGATTACTGTACATGCACGAGATTATTCACTATGTGAGTAGATGATGTGGTCCTGTGGACATAATGCAAGTGCTGGATAATAATGCATACAAATTTAAATTTCATGTTCCTGTGGGTTGTCAGTGGTAGCTGAAATAATGCAAGTGCTGGATAATAATGCAAGTGGAAAACAATAGTCCGTTTCACTATAAATATGTAACCAAAATATTTATCAACCAATCACAAAATGACTTATACTCCTGGTGATATTTTTAGAGCTATGGGTAGGAGTTGGGTGTGTGAAGATGAATTTGCTTACTCGTTGAACCCTAAGCATCGTTACTCAACTCTGTCAGTAGCAACAATGCGGAGGGAGTGGGAATGGCGTGCACGAACTCTTGACATTTGTGTTGACCAATGTCGAGAGTATGGGCTACGAGGAGTAAAACAGCGCGCTAAATCCATGCCACGTAACACTCCTCGGCAACTGGAAACCGCGCTATTTCGTGCACGAGAGGAGGAAAATCGAATGCGTTTGCGCGTACGACGATACAGCCTAGCAGAAGATGCGAGGATGTGTGCAGAGGACGGAGACATCCTACAAGCTAGACAATATCATCAGTGGAGCATAAGTCCTGAAAATCAATCGGACTGCGACATGTCCGACGAGGAGTAGACTATTGTAATTTTTTCATTGGAAGTGTGTTAATTTCTGCAATTGATATGATTTCATAATTGTTGGCATTTGTTATGTTTGAAACACAAAATCATATAGGCCTCTACATAAAAAAAAACAACCATGTTTGAATAACTGAAATGAAATTGATAAGAAACACACAAATACAACTATTACGAGCCAAAGTACATGGAAAAATAAAATAAAATCACACAAAACAGTTAACACCAAATGAAATGTGGATAAACAAACTACACGCATTAAGTAAAATGGGGGCAGGCACTTGAAGACTTGATTTCATCAACCAGAAGGGTCCGGGGGACGTTGTGGACAAAGTCTGCTCCGTTTTGTATGCCCTTCTTGCTTACACCGGCTACACTTTATCCCCGATCTTGATTGGTCCATTTCAGTTCGAATTCTTACGGACTGTCCCCTTGTGCCACTCTTTTTCTTCACCTTCTTGTAGGTCGGATTTGGTATCAATTTTCAAAACAGTTGCCACTCGTCGAGTAAAACGTAGTTCCACAAGTCCGTGCTTGGAAATGGAAATATCAGGGGTTCCCATAACTTATGCAATTTCGACGAGTAGTGGTAAGGTCCAACCCACTGCTTCCAATCAATATTGTCCACTAAACAACCAGCCATTACATGAGAACAAGGCATATGGTGACATTTCCATTTTCCGTATGTGCAAGCTTTCTTACTTATGTCCACATTCTGCTGGTTTACCCCCTTCGTGCAACCTTTCACCCGATAGCGTTGAGTGACGACTGTGAAAATGCCAAGTTGACGACTATGTGTTGTCACATGATGTGCTTTTGCCTTCTCCATATATCTTGTTATCATGTCATTCGTCCTTTGACAGAATTGTTGGCCGTCATGTAGGGCTTCAACGGCTTGGTTCCTTTGTGTGTTGACAATTTTAACATTTCTGTAGAATATGTACTCCATCATTGCTGTAACAGGAAGGAAACGAGCCATTCGTATGTTTCCATTATAGCCTTCCATGATGTTGGTAGTGGTTTGTCCGTAACGAGCACCGCCGTGATCATGACTGATGGTCCATAGCTCGGGAGAAACGTTACAAAGCCACTGTAAAGCAGTAGGTGATATCTCCCCTATTCTTTTCATGTAGGCATTGTGTTTTTTGACCTGCGGGGTACTTCCAGCTAACCACATCAAGCGTTTCAAGTCCCCCCCGGGATGCTTACTAGAGAAGTTACTTCTGTAATGGCGTAGACACCATCTATGAATCCCATAAGGTGGTGCAAAGCCGTTGCCCGGATTCGATATTGCTGCGAGAATTCCACCGGCACGGTCCGGCGGATGCACTATCACCTCCATTCTATGTGCCCGCCAGGCATAATGAGGCTGTAGATGGTTATGATGCTTGGTTCCAGAGTATTACCCGTCGACGTGTAGTCGATGTGAGCCAGTGGAGGCAGCAGGAAGGTTTCCAGGGGTCTCAGTACTTTCATGGTGGAGGTAGTACTTATCATCCAGCTAGGCCAGTTATGCCTGAGGTTAGCACATATCCCCAGTTATGGGAGCCTTGGGATCCAGCTCCTTCTGAGGAATTTGGATCAGATATGGGGTATAGAGGTGCTTGGAATCACATGTTGGATGACAGTGGACGTCATTCTCCACACGCTTCTGGTAGTGCACATCATACTCCACCCCCTTTCCAGTCTCAGATGACATATGCAGGTGGTTCACAGTCTACTTCCCATATGGGTGGGTCTTCTGATGCCTTCCAGGACCACTCTTACATGACATTTCCAGGTGGCTCGCAGTCTGGTTCCCAGATGACGGGTGCATGGGATATGGGTGGGTCTTTTGGTGGATTTCAGGACCCTTCCCAGTTTGACCGGTCGCACATGACTTTTGGAGGTAGTTCGCAGATGACTTATGGAGGTCATTCGCAGTCACACCTACATACGCCCCAGGCTCAGGGGTTTGGAGAGTTTGCACCTGTACGTGCTTCATCCAGTAGCGAGGAAGAGCCTAACGAGGAGCCGCATCTTAGGCAACAACCACCAAGAAATGTGAAGGGCAAGGGGAGAAGGTGTCACACAGGTAGCCATGTGTTGTGGGAGGCGAGGAAGTGAGTCTTCACAGTAAGTATTCGGCTTTATGTTTACTTTAATGTAATCGAATGTTTTCTAAGTTATTTGCTTAAACAATTGTCTGTATTTGGTTTAATGTGTTGCTCAAACAATTGTGTTTAATGCTTTAATTTATTTGGTTTAATTGTAATGCTTTAACATTGGTCTTAAAACGACTTAGTTCCATTAGTCAAAGAAAATTACATCAACGTAGTTCAACATGCTTAATAACCAACGTTACATGGAACAAATACTAATAAATTCCTGAAGAAATTACACTACTTCCATAACGAAATAAGCATGATTACTAGTACAGCACAGACCAAAAGCTTCTTCAATGTCATGTTTTCCTTCTCCGACTTCTTCAACAAATTTTTTGTTACTTCAACCTCATTTTGAAGCAAACCAATTTCTTCGTCCACCATCCAAGCATTGTGCAGGTCATCATCCTTTCTATTCAGTCTTAGCTTCAACTCTTTTATCACTTCTCTTGCTCTTTCGGTGTACGATGGATCAGCCCACTTAAAGAAGTTACATCTTCTTGTAGGATCCTAAAAACACATTAAACAAAAATCAATACATTTTGGCAACAACAAAATTTGCAGAAAGTGATGTTGTACATACCTTGTATTGGCTGCAACCGAAGAACCTCCTTCCTGGGTCAAGAGTACCTTCTTTCCATGCTTCTTGACAAGGAGCTGGTAGATTGCAGTTACACCTTACAGTTCCATGTTCACCTAAGTAGTTGAAAGTGCTTGAACTACGTCTGTAAGGGTTTCTAACCGAAGATGAAGAGTTTCTTGAATTAGACATGACGAACTTTTTAGATACAGAGACATCACATGAAAACATTCCAATTTATAGCCAAATTAGTGTGATTTCTTGAAGTGTAAAAAATTTTAAAAAAATAGTAGACAGCTACCATTTCTGAAAAAGTTGGTTTGTCACTTCAAGACTGAAATGAAGTGTAGTATACGGACACAGCTACAAAAAATGAAAAAGTTGAATGGTCATTTCATTACTTTATCCTACAAAGCTGAGTTGAATTTTCAGTACAAGCAGGATCAATAAAACATGAGAACCCCACCCTCAAAACCCTACTTGCAAGTGGGTTGTACATGTATATATATATATATTTGACCTTGCAGATAGGTTTAGTGCAAATTAATTTACCAACTACAAAAGAAATATGTCATCCTATACAAATCGCAATTGGTTGCTCGGAGAAAGAAATGATGACTACAGCCGTCTTAGACAAAGCGATCCAGTGGAATATTTTGCAGGCGTTCGTCGAGAATGGGCATATCGGCGTGAAGAATCGGAACGTTTGCGAAATGACCTAATTGCTATGGGTGCAAGGGTCCCTATTCGTCATTCCCTCGACATGTTTCCGCGTACTGGTGAATCATCGGGTTGGAATGATTATAAGCGTAAAGTCATTCGAGCTGTCAGACATATATGAATTGAGAACAACCGAATGTTGTTACGTAGAACTCGTCGCTACATCTATCAACTTGCCAAAGACTCCGTTCGTGCAACTGGGAGAGAGCTAACAGACGTTGAGGAACAACGTCTTCAACAAAATCCATGTTACATCTCTGATGATTACATGTCCGACGAAGAAATTTAATTAAGTACTACTGAATTATTTAAGTTTTTACTTTTTCTATTATGTATTTGTAGTGTGCATTTTTCGATTATGTATTTGTACTGTGTATTCTTCTATTATGATGGTGTTATAGTGTGCAACAAAACTACGTAATTAATTAAAATATCACATTCCATAACATCACACAACATGAAAACAAGAAATACAAATGAATATCCGTAGAGGACATTCTTTAGGGGAAACTAAAAACAACCACATTTAATCATAGCCGAAGAAATTAATCTTCATCTTCATTATCATCATCATCATCATCTTCCGCATCTTCCTGCACGGAGTCCTCGAACTCATTCTTATTCTCATCAGTTGATTCATCGAGACTGTTGCCCAGTAAATAACAATTGTAGAAGGGGGTTGAATACAATTGTTTAAGATTTTCGACTTAAAACAAATAACACAAGTATGAATCAATAACAGCTTTATTAACTCTGATATAAAACTGTTACAAAACTCTCTTAAGAAATTCTTATGTTCTTAAGAGCCGCTAGGTTACAATATAACTCGTGTAAGTAATTACAAAATGTAAAACCTAAACTGTGTTTATATAATGTACACAGTTGCACTATCAATTACAAGATATTCTAAATCAATTACATATATCTCTGAATGCATATCTTGTATGATAGCTGCCTTCCTACAAATTAGGAACCGACATATCAATCTTCCTTGATCTCTGGTCTGATGAGAATCTTCATCAAATACTGACCAGCTTCTAATCCTGATAGTCCAATACTGACAGTGCATTCCTGATGACGTCAGCATCAGTATCTGATCAGTAATGCCCAGATCCTGATCATCTCTTGAATCAATATCTAACAATCTCCCCCAATTTGTTCTTTATAAAACAAAGCACAAATTCCTTGATTCAAGATGTCAAAAACTCAAAACAAAATACCTTCTAAAAATCATCAGGAACAGTTTCAGAAATTCTTTGATAGAACAGATTCAGTCTCAAGAATTCAGATAACAATTCTTCTTCCTTGCTTTCAAGAATTTGAATCAGTTTCTTCTTCAGATTTTTGAGTTCTTCATCTTCCTCATTAATCTGATAAATAGCTGCCCTGATGTTCTTAATTGAGTTTCTCGGAAGATCTAAGTCACTTAGCAACACATAAGCAATTTCCTTTCCATCCGGATTTAGAGACAGTTGTTCCATGCCTAGATACACTTCTTTAACAGCTGTACCTTTCTTCATTTCAACCTCTCTATCTCTTAAATTTAAGTACATGGGAATATAATTGCCATCATACCTTGTTCCTCCATCCATGAATCTCTGTCTAATCTTCAGGTAAATCATGACACACCAATTTTGATAAACTTCTCTTTCACGAACATTTATTCTTTTACTTCTGAGAAGATACAAAACATATTTCAGTTCTTTTGCAGATTTACACAACAATTCATGAATAGGAATCTTCTTCACACTTCCATCTTTCATGAAGTACACCAGCTTCTCTATTTTCTTTGCATCAGCATGACAATCAGCAATAATAGCAACAGCTTCAAGTTTCCAAAGATGATCTACAGTTAACTCATCCCCAATCTTGTCAACTAGAGCATATTGATCAGTTTGTGCAATGAAAATAACCAGTGCATGACTATATCCAATTCCTCCTCTTGTGCCAGGTTCCCATCCTCTCAAGCCAGATTGCATACTCACCCATTTTGGTGGATTTTCAGCAATAAAAGTAGTAGACTCTGTTTTAACAATCAGAAATTCATTGATCAAAGAAGACTCTTTTATCAATCCAGCTGATATGAATACAACTGGTTTCCTATAATCAGCCTTATCCACCTCCTTCTTCTTACTCTTCTTCTTCTCATTAGTTGGATAATCCTGCTGATGTTCAGGAACAGATCTATCTCTATCATACCATAACTTCCTGTCAGATCTATGAACATTTCTTAAGTAATCCCTGGTTGTTATCTTTTCTGCTTTTGTGGCTTTAGCTCTGACTTCACTTTCTCTTTCAAATCTTCTAAAGTTTTCTTGTTCATACTCCAATGTATCTTCAGAAACTTCCACATTGTGAAATTCAACCACAACTTTAAGAATCATAATCTTAAGTTCTTTTAAGATTTCAGAATCAGAAACAACGACTGACTTCTCATTAAATGCAGTAGATTGAACAGCTGCCTTACTCTTCCTTTTCAAAGGCAATATCTCCTCTACAATTTCTTCAGGAGCATTAAATTTGTTATCTGGAGTTGATGCAAGAGATAGTGGAGTTTTCTTCTTTTCACTTTCAGAAACATCTTTCAATTTGATTCCACTAGATCTTGTTTGCCTTGAACTAGTTTGAGCAGATGATCTTCCCCGATTTCTGTATCTTCCTCCTCTGCCTCTTCCTCTTCTTGCAGCAAGAGTTTTATTCTGTTTTGCAAGCTCTTCAAGGATCCTGTTCTGTTCTTCTAAGAATTCATCAGTAGTCATGTTTGGATTTTCTTCAGTAGATAAGACAAGTGCTTTCTCAGCATGATACTGTTGAACTCTTTTGTCTTTATGAAATAATTTAAGAACACGACCATCCCCAGTGTCAAGTTCATGAAACAGATTAGCAGCATCTTCATCCTGTTCCACATACACATCATCCTCAGGAATGGTTGACAGAGTTTGACCAGATGTCACTGTCTTCTTTCCAGATTCAGAAACATGAGTTGACTGCTTAGTTTGAGTATTCGTTATCTTTATCAGTAAAGCAGCATCAGAGGTTTCAATTTTCTGATGTGACTCAGCACCACCATCAGCACCACCATCATTTCCATAATTATCATCCTTTTGTACAACTGGATCAGGTGAACATTTTGTTTTGACTATCTTCTCCCCCTTTTTGACATCAGTATCGTCCTGAATGAAGAACGACAATATAAGCTTGAGGGTTTCATCGATAGTATCAACTTTAGATTCCAAGACAGTCATTCTAGAATCCAATCTCCTGTCAAGAGCTTTAATATCATCTGCAAGAAGGCGTGCTTGAGAAGCAGTAGCAGATATAGAAACAGATGTTTGAATCCCCACTTGAAATTTATCTGTTGCAGCCTTCATTGATTCAATCTCACTCCTCAATCCCTTTGCTAGAAGAGCATTGGTTTTGAGAAGAGCCTTAAGTTCAGGTGTCGGCATCCGCGTAGCAATATGACCAGAATGAAACATAGCAGTTTGAAAATTCATCTCAGCAGTAGGTTCATTCCATTCTGTATCCCATTCATGTCCCCTTGCAGCTCGAGTATCAGGTGGAAGAAGTGAAGTATACTCCCCTCTGAATTCTTCTTCAGTTATTGACTGCATGTATCTACTTGAAGACCCATAAGTAGATTGGAGACTTGCTTTTATAGCCGCCTGCATTTGTCTTGTTTCAAGATCAGCATGATCATCATCATCATCATCATTTGAGCCACCACCAGCCTCAGGAAGTTTATGTTCAACATCATCATCAGGAAGCATAATACCTTTCAGTTTCAAAACACCAGTAGATACAGCTGGTGAATCCTGATGACCTGCAGACAAATTAGTAACATGTCCTAAATCTCTCTTTTCTTTTAAAGTGATCTCATCACTTCTCACAATGTTACCTAAGTTGCTTTCAATAGCAACTTCTACCTCACTAGAAGTTAATAACTTCTCACTCTTTTCTACCTCTCCTTTTGCCAGTTCAGGAGACTGCCTCTCATCACTCTTCTTTTTCTCTAAATGTTCACTCTCAATCTCACAAGAAAGGTTCTGGCTCATTAATTGTGAAGAAATAAGAGGTGGCTGAGAAGAGTTGTCTGAAGTCATACAGATAGAGGTATCCCTTTTATCAGGTCTATCTATAATCATACTATCAGTAGTAAATGAAGTAGAGAAAGAGATGTTACCTGATGAAGTAGTTAACGAATCCATTGGCCTTGCTGAAATAAGCTCAATAAGCAATGGAATAAGTGAATCAGTAGTACTTTCATCAGGATTGACCACTGCAACTATAGCATGACTTGCATCAGTATTTGCTACTGATGGTTCTTGTGTAGTCTGAGGTTTTGAAGCTTCTTCAACACTTTGAGTCAAAGGTTCTTGTGTACTTCCCTCAAATGCAGTGTCAGCAATCACTCTATCACATTCAGCAATGTGCAAATCATGAGCAGCTTTTTCTGCCAGACTTCTAGCAAGTTCAATTTCAATTTCAGAAGCCCCTTGAGCATTGTCAGGAAACTCCCCTGCTGATCTTAGTTTGCCAGCATCTTCACTTTGAGAAGATGGTTCTTGTGGGGCAGGAATATTCTTGTCTTCACCTTCCCTTTGAGAAGATGGTTCTTGTGGGACTATTCTTCCAGAAATGTCTGCACCTACACTTTGAGTAGGTGGTTCTTGTGTGACTGGATCTGCAATAGCTTCTGAACTCCTTTGAAGTTCAGGTTCTTGTGGGCTGGATCCTTTCAGAGATGACACTGTAGTCCTCTGTTTCTTATGTCTGTGAAAAACATTTGCTTCAGCAGTTTTTACTTCAAGAGGTGAAGGTTTAATACCCAGCTGAGCAGCAATAGCATTTACTTCATCAACAGACATCTCAATAATTCTTCTCTTTGGAGATTCAGATGCTGGAGAATCAGAAATCTCAACAGTCTTCATAGGTGAATTATTTGGAGTAGAGATGTCAGGATTAGCGGTTGCGTCAGGAACTGATGATCCATCCTGATTAACAACATCAGGATTGCCTTCCATATCATCAGTAAGATTCAGAAATTCTGTATGATCAACAAATTTGCCTTTGATGATTAATCTTCTTCTTTTCTTTGGCTTTTCAGAGACAGCCACTTCTCTTGTATCAACAACATCAATCTCCTTCTTTTTCAACAAGACTGATATAGGCATCATCATCAGAATCAGAAATAGTTCCTCGATCAACTTTCTTTTTCACTCCTGTTCCTTTATCCAAATCAGATGTTTCAAAAACTCTTTGTCCACCCCCTTGTGACTTCATTTGAGAATGAGTTGGAGTGGAGAAATCCTTTGACCCTGATTGCCTCTTAGACACATCAGATCTAGCTGATTTCTTTGATTTTACAACTGATGCCTTTTGTGAGACATCAGAGGTGGTTAACTGTTTAGGTAAGTGTTTAGGTTGTGTGCTTGTGTCAGGAATAGGATGTGTAAGGTCCTGTTCCATAGCACCAGTTGCTGGGCCATATTGAATAGGCATTCTCTTTCTTAAAAGAGACCATACTTCATCAGGAATGTATGGAGATCCCACAAACTTATTTGCCTTATCAGAATTGATTAGACTCTTTATATTGTTATCTGAGATTTTACATATCGGCAAAATTGTATCATTCTCAAAAACAGCATGAGGACATAAGTGAGAAAATATTAATTGAAAAAATCTAAGAAAGCAAACATAACCACATTTATCTGCTTTTCTTTCACTTAATGCCTTCAGTATAAAGGAACCATAATCAAATGAGAGATCATGAATTAGAGAGTACCCAATTTTGGCTGAACCTGTGGGTAAGGCATCAAAGTTTGACACTTTATTCAAGAAACATCTGCTGATTGTGTCAAAGAAGAAATTCCATTCCTTCTTGAGCTTTGTCCTGTAGAGCTCTCCAAACTTCTTTGGTGTTCCATTGTAACCCAAGCTTACAACATACTCAAGAAGTTTTGCATCAGTAACTTTGAACACAGGGTTACCAATGATTGATGGTAAGTGTAGGGCTGCATTGACAATCTCAGGTGTCACATAGTATGTAACATTGTCATATTCAAAGCTCATCTGAGGATTTTCTGATGGATGACTTTTCCCAAAAACACTTGTGTTCCAAACCTGCATAACAGACTTAAAAGATATCTTGGCAGGTTGGGTTAGAGCATAATTGATTGGGCTTGAGGCCAAAAAGTCCTGAATAATGTGGAAATCACTCGGCAAGTCCTGATGCTGATGTGCTTTGTAAGAGAATGTTGAACTGGATTTCCTGTCATAGCAATAGCACTTTGGTTATCACAATAAATAGGTATTTTTGAAAATGACAAACCATAGTCCATTAGCTGATTTCTCATCCACATGATCTGAGCACAACAGCTTCCAGCAGCAATGTACTCAGCTTCTGCAGTTGATGTGGAGATAGACTTTTGCTTCTTACTGAACCAAGAAACTAGTCTTCCTCCAAGAAACTGACAACTGCCTGAAGTACTTTTCCTGTCTATTTTGCATCCAGCAAAATCAGCATCTGAATAGCCACATAGACTAAAGTCTGATTCTCTGGCATACCAAAGGCCAAGAGAAGATGTACCCTTTAGATATCTGAAAATCCTTTTTACTGCAATGAGATGCGGTTCTCTAGGATTTGCTTGAAATCTTGCACATAGACAGGTTGCATACATGATATCAGGTCTGCTAGCAGTTAGATATAAGAGTGAGCCAATCATCCCTCTATAGTTGGTTACATCTACTTCAGTTCCTTGATCAGGATCAAGCTTTGTAGCTGTAGCTATAGGAGTGGAAGCTGTAGAGCTGTCTTGCATGTTAAACCTTTTTAGTAAATTCTTTGTGTATTTTGACTGATTGATAAAAATCCCTTCATCAGTCTGTTTAACTTGAAGACCTAAGAAATAGCTCATTTCACCCATCATGCTCATTTGATATCTCGACTGCATTAGCTTTGAAAACTTCTCACACAGCTTAGTATTAGTTGACCCAAAAATGATATCATCAACATATATTTGAACTAACAGCAAATCCTTACCATGATTCAAGTAAAATAAGGTTTTATCAATTGTACCTCTGTTGAATCCACTTTCCAGTAAGAATTGAGCTAAGGTTTCATACCAGGCTCTTGGAGCTTGCTTTAGTCCATAAAGTGCTTTATCCAGTCTATAGACATGATCTGGATGTTTGGGATCAATAAATCCAGGAGGTTGTTCAACATATACCTCCTCTTCCAGTTCTCCATTGAGAAAAGCACTTTTTACGTCCATCTGGAATACTTTGAATTTCTTGTGGGCTGCATATGCCAGAAAAATTCTGATGGCCTCCAGTCTTGCAACAGGAGCAAAAGTCTCATCATAATCTATTCATTCCTGTTGAGAATACCCCTTTGCTACTAGTCTTGCTTTATTTCTCACAATTGTGCCATCTGAATCAGTCTTATTTCTGAATACCCACTTTGTACCTACAATAGACCTTCCTTTGGGTCTTGGTACAAGTTTCCAGACTTCATTTCTTTCAAACTCATTCAGTTCTTCTTGCATAGCTGTCACCCAATCAGCATCCTTAAGTGCATCTTCAACTTTCTTGGGCTCCTCCTTTGACAGAAAGTTATTATATAAACATTCATTTTGAGTTGCACTTCTTGTCTTAACACCTGCTTCAGGATTCCCAATGATTAAGTCAGGAGTGTGACTTTTTGTCCATTTCCTTGCTGATGGTAAGTCATTTCTTGAACTGGATGCTCCCCCTGGATTGGTGTTTTCTTCAAAAGAACTAGAGTTGCTAGAAGCTCCCCCTGAGATAGTGCTGTCTTCTTCTGATGTACTATCTTGATTGTCACTTGAGTCTGTTTCCGATGAATCTCTACTTGATGTTTGAGTTGAATCATCACTAGTGATGTCTCGCTCTTGCTCCCCCTCAACATTTGCATTATTTGAGTCATCATCAGTAACAGGTGTTTGATCAGGAATTGATCGATCATCAGGATCTGACAGAATATCAGTCTCTGCCGTAACTTCATCAGGATTGTTGGTAGCTTCATTTGCAAATGTCAAACTGTCATGAGAGTCTTCTTGTATTCCTGTTAACTTTCTATCATCAAAAGATACATTAATAGACTCCATGACTGTCTTTGTTCTTAGATTATAGACTTTAAAGGCTCTTGTTGTTGGATAGCCAATAAAGATGGCCTCATCAGCTTTTGTCTCAAATTTTCCTAGCTGTTCTGGATGAGGTCTTAGAACAAAGCACTTGCAGCCAAGCACATGTAGATGCTTCAAACTTGGCTTCTTTTCCTTAATCATCTGATAAGGAGTTACACCATGTCTGTTGATTAGTGTAATATTTTGAGTGTAACAAGCTGTGTTGACTGCTTCTGCCCAGAAATATGTAGGTAGTTTAGCTTCTTCCAACATAGTTCTACCAGCTTCAATAAGAGTTCTGTTCTTTCTTTCAACTACTCCATTTTGCTGAGGAGTGCCAGGAGCAGAGAATTGTTGAACTATTCCTTTGTATTTGCAGAACTCTTCCATTGCTGAATTCTTGAATTCAGTCCCATTATCACTTCTCAGAATCTTGACTTTGTATTCCGTACCAGTTTCAATAAGTCTAACATGGTCCAGCAGTATTTCAGCAGTTTCATCTTTTCTGTGAAGAAAATAAACCCAGGTAAATCTAGTATATTCATCAACAATGACTAGAGTATACCTTTTCTTACTGATGGACATAATATTTACTGGTCCAAACAAGTCGAGGTGTAGCATGTGATATGGTTCATCAATTGAGGATTCAGATTTGCTCTTGAATGATGTCCTTCTCTGTTTAGCCTTCTGACAAGCATCACAGAGTCCATCAGGAGTATATAGAGCCTTTGGTAATCCTCTTACCAAGTCTTTCTTAACCAACTCATTTATATTGTTGAAGTTGAGATGAGAAAGCTTCTTATGCCAATTCCAACTTTCATCTACAGATGCTTTACTGATGAGGCATGTAGTTGGATTTTCAGTATTAGTGTGAATGTTGGCTTCATAAATGTTACCATGTCTTTGACCTGTTAATGCAATCTTTCCTGTAGATTTGCTGATTACTTCAAAATGAGTATCATTAAAGTTGACACGATAACCTCTGTCTGTGATCTGACTAACACTTAACAGATTGTACTTTAGTCCTTTCACCAGAGCTACTTTCTCAATGATGACATTTCCAATTACAATGCTGCCATATCCCAAAGTTTGTCCAATGTTGCCATCCCCATAAGACACAGTTGGGCCAGCCTTTTCCTCAAATTCTGATAGCAAGGTTTTGTCTCCAGTCATGTGCACAGAACATCCACTATCCATGACTAACACATTTTTCTTTTTACCCTGCAATCAGAATCACAAAGAACTCAGTTAGAATTTTTAAGAACCCACACTTGTTGGGTTCTCTTTTCATGCAATTCAACATCTTTATCAGTAGAAGATTTTCTTGTAAAGATATTTTTATCAGAATTAACTCCATCAGAATTAGTCTTTATCTTGACAGATGCATGATTAGAAAAGTTCTTTGTTTTTCCAAAATTTGCACTTTTATCGAACTTTGGCAAAGGCTCATAATAATTATAGTACAAATTATGGTATTCTTCACATGTATAGATAGAATGCCATTTACTGCCACAATGGAAACAAGGATTCTGTGGTTTATAGAATACTGATTTATTCCTAATGTCAGACTTAGGAACTACAGTTGGCTTCTTTTTACTCCTCCTGCAATCAATAGCAAGATGATTAGAATTACTACAGTTAAAACATACTTTTCTTGGTGCATTCGGAATATACTTATAATTATTCTCCTTGTTTATTCCAACTTTACCATTCCTGTTCCTTTTGACAGTTGGAACTCTCTTCCTATCTGTTACCTCACAGATTCTATCCCTTAATTGCTTCTTGGACAAAAGACCTACATTTTTGTTTTTGACAGTTCTAGACTCAGAATGATGTGTAGAAGTAGATCCCTCTTCTGAAGTATATTTGGGAATTTCTGGATACACATAATTAACTGGCTTTAGTTTGGTTTTGGTACTGTCTGTAACATATCTGTAGGTTTTTGGATTTGTTGAGTTATTAACTATAACTCTTCCAGGGTTAGATGAAACAACCTTTCCTTTGTCCTTTTTCTCATTTTCTGGTTTATACCCTAGACACTCTTTCCAGTTTTTATCAGAAATGATTTCATGAGTTTTTGTACCAGAATGTGTCCAGGTTCTGAGTTTTTCATTAGCATCTTTAAGTTGCCTTTCAAGTTCATTACATTTAAACTCAATTTCAAGTTTCATGTGTTTAGCATTATCACATTCTGCTTGAACTTCATGCAAGAAAATTAACTCAGCTTCTAGATGATCATTTCTCTTAACAACCTCTGCCATTTCAGATTTTATTCTTGTATTTTCAAGAGATTGACTCCTAAAACTAATATGCAGAGATTTTAAGAAAGATCTTAGCTCAGAAACATTATTAGTATCAAAATCAAATAAAACTTCAGATACCTTGGTTTCACCAGCAGAAGTCTCATCAGTTTTAGCCATCAAAGCATAATTCACTTTCTCCTCTTCAGAGTCAGATGATGAGTCCATCCAATCCTTGCTTGAAGAAATGAGAGCTTTGGTTTTGGTCTTCTTGCACTCAGTTGCAAAATGACCCATCCCATCACAGTTATAGCATCTGATCTTTGACTTGTCAAACTTGCTGCTTTTGCCTTCTTTCTTCTTGTACCTGTCTTTGTCAGCATTGAAGGTTTTCTTCTGGAATTTCCCTTGCTTCCTAGCCTTTCTGAACTTCATCTTTTTGAAGCCCTTGACTATCATAGCAACCATTTCCATCATATCAGAATCAGTAGAGTCATCATCAGTATCAGGATCAGACTCAGTATCAGTATCTGATGATGAGTCATCAGGAATTGACTCTTCCACTCTACTCTTTCGGTTATAAACCTCCTCAGCTTTTCCCTTTGATTTTGATTCAACATTCAAAGCAACAGATTTTGCTTTGACATTTTTCTTGTTCTTCCTCTGTTGAACCTCAAGATCATGAGTTCTTAGCATCCCATAGACTTCATCAAGAGACAACATCTTCAAATCATATTGATGCCTTATGATTGAAGCTTGAGTATCCCACTCTTCAGTTAAAGCTCTGAGAAACTTGGTATTCGAATCCTCTGGATCATATTCTTTGCCAACCAGTGATAGATTGTTCAGTAAAGTCAAGAATCTATCGTACATATCAGTAAGGCTTTCATCAGATTTAGCATCGAATTGCTCATACTCCTGAATTAACAGAGCCCTTCTGTTTCTTTTGATAGATTCAGTACCTTGACATTGAGTTTCCAAAGTATCCCAAATTTCCTTCGCAGTCTTGCATGCTATTACCCTGTTAGACATGACATTATCAAGACTGTTATGCAAAATATTCTTTACCTTTGCATCTTTGAGTACTTGAACCTTTTCTTCTGTCGTCCATTCATTCTTTGCCTTAATGACATAGTGTTCAGCAACAGTCTCTGTTCTTGCAACTAGTTTTGTTGGAAGAAATGGTCCATCATTGATCCTGTCAAGATAGTCAGGATCAGTTGCTTCTAGATACATCAACATTTTCACTTTCCAGGTTGGATACTCGGTCCTCTTGAGAATTGGAATTTTAATGCTTTCATACTTGCTTGTCGACATCTTAAGATCGTTACTGATTAAAATTAATCAGTTTAGCTCTGATACCAATTGTTGCCCAGTAAATAACAATTGTAGAAGGGGGTTGAATACAATTGTTTAAGATTTTCGACTTAAAACAAATAACACAAGTATGAATCAATAACAGCTTTATTAACTCTGATATAAAACTGTTACAAAACTCTCTTAAGAAATTCTTATGTTCTTAAGAGCTGCTAGGTTACAATATAACTCGTGTAAGTAATTACAAAATGTAAAACCTAAACTGTGTTTATATAATGTACACAGTTGCACTATCAATTACAAGATATTCTAAATCAATTACATATATCTCTGAATGCATATCTTGTATGATAGCTGCCTTCCTACAAATTAGGAACCGACATATCAATCTTCCTTGATCTCTGGTCTGATGAGAATCTTCATCAAATACTGACCAGCTTCTAATCCTGATAGTCCAATACTGACAGTGCATTCCTGATGACGTCAGCATCAGTATCTGATCAGTAATGCCCAGATCCTGATCATCTCTTGAATCAATATCTAACAGAGACCACCAAAGGGATTATTAGGCTCAATCCCATCCTTCTGCTCAATCCCATCCTCCTTCACGGAGTCCTCCCCTTCATTCTCATTTTCATCAATTGATTCACACATATGGCGAGTTAGTTCTCTGACTCGTTGCATTTCCAATTTCTCAAAATCACGCGCAGCACGCTCCTCTAATGGTTCATGAAGCCAATGAATGTACCCACATCCGTTGCCTCCATTTGGACAATTGAGATAGCTCCTTCCCGCATTTCTTCCATAGGGCCATGTGCGTTGAATGCACAACTTATCACAAAAACAAAGATTCAAATCGGGAATGTTGGACATGTTGAATTGTGTGTGAAATGCTAAATTAGATTGCAGTGGATGGGTGAACAAGCCTCACCACTATGTCGTTTTATAGCTGGGAATCAAGGGATAAATTATTGATTGGTGTTCAACTAGCCCGTGACTGAACAGTAATGTCAAAATACAATTGAAAATAATGAAATCATGTGAATGCACAGCAGCAAACACTTAAATTTATCCTGCATTATTGAAAAAAAGCACTCTGAGAAAGGACTGCATGCTTAGCCTGTAGTGAAATAAAGCTGATTTATGAAAAAGTAAAACTTATTTCAGACATAGTAAAATAAAGCTGATTTATGAAAAAGTAAAGTTGATTGCAGGCATAGTAAAATAAAGCTGATTTCTTAAAAAGTAAAGTTGATTTCAGAAATTCCTAATTATTATCATGCAGGCCACTAAAATTGAGTAGTCACGTCTTCTGTTGCTTGTACGCAAAGTGCAGGTTGAGGACGCTAAACTTGCAAAACATTTTGAATTTGCTGCACAACAAGTTAAATTTAAAATGGAAATGGAAGCTCGAGCTGCAAAGGAACGTGAAATTGCAATAGAAGCTGAAGCTGCAAAGGAACGTCAAATTGCAAGGGAAATTGAGGAAGCTGAGGATGAGAATTATGCTGTTGATCTCAGTGAATTTTAAGAAGTTGTATTATGGTTCTCGTGTCAATGTATGTTTATTTTCTAATTTTCTGTTTTCAATTAAATCTAATTGTATGATGCTTCAATTTTCTGTTTTCAAATTGAAGTACTTGTATGATGTAGTACGTTTATTTAAAGTAATTGAATGTTTTCTAATATGTTTTTTATGCCCCTCAACGTAACTCCGCCAAGGTTTTTTTTTTTAAGAATTTGATGTGAAGTTGCCATATTCGGATGAACATTTAACGTAATTACACAAATTACTTATGCCTAAAATTTGGCTTACGCAAAAGTACAACGTCAATACTTCAATATGGAACAAAAACAACGTAAAAAAAACATGTACAAGTATATTTTTTATTCCAATAAACATGCCTACTCAAAAGAATTTTCAACAATTTGATGTTGAGTTGCCATATTCGGACTAAAAAAGAAGAAAATTACACATAATAATTTTTGGAGATTTTCGTATTATACCAAAATACAACGTCAATACTTGAATATGGAAAAAAACAATGTAAAAAAAACATGTACAAGTATATTTTTTATTCCCCTAAACATGCCTACTTGAAAGATTTTTCAACAATTTGATGTTGAGTTGCCATGTTCGTCCCAAAAAATAAGATAGTTAGACATAATAATTTTTGGAGATTTTCGTATTATACCAAAGTAAAATGTCAATACTTGAATACGAAGCAAAAAAAATGAATAAATTTTATTCAAAAATATATTTTCTAAGCCATATAAAATGGCTACTACAAAGTTCATTTTGTGGTTACAAAATAATACTAAGTGCTGGAAAAAGTGGAACTGAGAAAATCTAATAGAAACCGCCACTTCTAGTGGCGTTTTCTGTTGAAATGAAATTCAATAGAAAACGCCAGTAGAAGTGGCGGTTTCTATTAGATTTTCTTAGCTATACCAGAAATGAAAAGTCTGAACAAAATGTACCACAAATGAAAGTTCAATTCAGTAATGTACCAGAAATGTAACGGAGCCCGTGTTTGGCCCACCTTATTCTAAGGATTTATGAACTTATTTTCGGGTAAAAAAATTATATTTTGATAATTTTTTTATACAAGTATTTAATGTATGTTTGAGATTCAATAAGTTGCAAAAATAAGTTGGAAAGTTAGGAATCTCTAACTTTGTCTTAAAATAAGTTGACTTATTCCGAAAAAAAGTTCCCCCAAACACCCCCTATGATATTCTTGATCATTTTGCATGAGATGAATATTAAAATTTTAATTAATTAAATTAATTAATATTTAATGGCATACCGCTGTATACATGGCATACCGCGGTATTAATTAATTAATTAATTAATTAATTGGCATACCGTATTTTAGTCCAGAGAGCACTTGTTTCATTAGTAGTTCTTATTCTTATTGGCCTTCTATACCCTTAAAAAATAGTTTTTAAAGTAAGATCAAATAGTGAAATAAGTTATTAATTAATTAAATGGCATACCGTGTATACCGCGGTATACATGACATACCATTTAAAAGATGTTTATGCTTTTAATAAAGAGTATAGATTGATTTTCAATTTGGTACAATATTCACAATTTATATATGTTTATTAAAATGTGAAATTGAAAATGTTTATTTTCTAAAATTTTAATAATTGGTTGTCACCTTACATAGCAGGCCCCTTATCACAAGGCCAGTGATGCTGTTATGATTTTACAGGAACAAATTTTTTAATTTCAGAGAAATATAATATTTCTTTTCTATATAAAAATGAATTTTTTGTTATTCATTGAAGTTAAAAATACTATTGAAAATTTTAATTATTTGAAAGTGATGAAAGAATGCCATCCGAACGTCACAATTGCTTAATATATATATTACAATTGTAAAAGTATTATTGATGGGGAAAAAAAAAAAATTTGCTTAGGACTTAGAAAATTTTCCAGCAAATTCCATATTCTTTGGAACATCTTCGATGAGGCTACTAAAAAAAGTATCAAAGTGTCATGATGTATGATGTGACATGGCATTTTTGTTAGTTCTCCATTGGAATAATAACATCTCCAATGGTGGTGTCATGGTGTCATGTGGCATGACATTTTTTTTAAATTCATTGAAATTCTTGGGATGTTATAGAGTGTCAAGTGAAGTGGTATATGGTAATGGAATGTCAATTTGAGATGACAAAAGTTGGCATCACAAAAAATAAGGTGTCAATTAAATACAATTTATGTAATATATTTTATATGATTAACCTCTAGGAATGTATATTATTGAAGTATTTTTTAAAATAAGAGTGTCAAAAATGATGTATAGAAAAAAAATGAGAAAAATATTATTTTTCATTATTTGACAAAATTGGCATCCATCCAAATGTAACTATTGGAACCAATCTTTGGCACTCTTTCTATTAATCTGGCACCCTTTCAAAACACCCAAAAAGTGTATACATAAAAAATGTACTTTTTTATCTAATTTTAATTATATTATTTGCACTATTCTATTGTTGCGGCTTTGGTTGTTCATGCTATACTATTCAAAAGTCAAAACACACAAAAAGTGTATAGATCAAAAATGTACTTTCTTATCTAATTTTAATTATATTATTTGATTTAATTTACAAAAAAAAACTAAATATTATATCAATTTTGAGTGTCAATCATTAATAGAGCAAATTTTAGTAACAAAGATACCAAAAATATTATTAAACAAAAAAATAATAATATATTTAAATTTTTGATTAATTATTAATATTAATATATTTTTTTGGCACACCATTTGAGATGCTCATATACTAAAACATCAACTTTACTGAGTGAGGCTAACAACAAACCCCTTCTTTACCATTTTATTCTTATTAATTTTATAAAAATTCATCGAAAGTTATTAGATAAAAATTAAAATCAGATGTCTTTAGCACATCCATGAATATATATATTTGTTTAATTAATAAATGAAAAATATTATTTTCAAAGCTATTTTATATTTCCAAAATAATATTATGATGCAATATACTATATATAATTTTGAAGATAAAAAAAACGATTTCTAGAAATAATATTTCATCATGTAAACTTAGCTTACTCAGTTATAATACCACTCAAAGTGGTGAGTGGTGTCTGAGGAGACCTATATAATAGGGAGGCTGTTTCCGAAGGACCCCCGGCCAAATACAAATACAAATACAAATACAAATAAAGGAAACTAGTGTATGAGGAGACCTATATAATAGGGAGGCTGTTTCCGAAGGACCCCCGGCCAAATACAAATACAAATACAAATAAAGGAAACTAATACAAACTAAACTCACACACACCCAGGGATCGAACCCTTGATCTCCTACAAAGGAGACAAGGGTTCAACCCACTGCACCAACATGTTGTTGGCAAATAATATTTCATCATGTAATATACCCAAAAACTCAAAAAAAAAAAAAATAATGGACCCATTACAGATTTGGGTGAATGCGATATGTTTTACCCTAAATATTTACTCATCTATACTATCTATATTCCCACCAACATCATATTAATTTAAATTTAATACTAAAAATTATTTATATACAAAGGTCTAAAATTTGAATTCTCCCAATATATTAAAAATAATATTTATAATATTATATATACTAAATTATGAGTAAATTAAAAATAAAATAAAAATAACGTGCAAAGCACGGCCTATATAAGCTAGTAATTTCATAACAAAAGTTTAGAATCAGACCCGAGTTATGTGACTGTCACGTTTTCTTGTATTTTGTACTCGTTAGTCGTTAATAATCTAGTATCTTATTTATTTATATTTTTTAATTTTTTTTGCCACCAAACTTATTTTTTATACTTATTTGTTTAATTTAGACCAAACTTGAGCTTAAATGCATCATGCATGCACCTGATTTTTCTCTATATTTTGCATTGCTCTGATTTTTCTCAATTTTGCATTGCTCTGTAGATTAAAGGAACAAGCTAGCCATGCAAAACAACTAATTTAGCACACGTAGTTGCTTTTTTTTTTTTTTTTTTTGAAACCTGCACACACTTAATTGCTTAATAGGGTAGATAAAGTTCATAAATATTGATATATTAAGCATAGATAAATTTTTTTTGAAAGGAAGCATAGATAAATAGTTACATGAATCTGAGAACTATTAATAATATGCTTAATTAACAGTACTCATTAATTACTCAATATAAACCATGCAACGTTGGTGCAGCTAGCTCATGATGAGCCCAGTACTAATTCTTGTGTCCAATGCCAACACCTCCACCTGATCCTCCTCCAAATCCTCCACCAGCACCACCACCAGCTCCTCCACCAGCACCACCACCACCTCCAAATCCTCCACCACCACCAGCTCCTCCGCCACCACCGACTCCACCACCCGATCCACCTCCAAATCCTGCACCTCCACCACTTCCAGCTCCTCCACCTACACCACCACCACCACCAGCTCCTCCTCCGAATCCTCCACCACCTCCACCTGCACCGCCACCAGCTCCTCCTCCGAATCCTGCACCACCTCCAGCTCCTCCACCTGCACCACCTCCCAATCCACCACCTGATCCTCCTCCTAATCCTCCACCCCCACCAGCACCACCGCCAGCTCCACCTCCTAGTCCATGTCCCCCACCAGCTCCACCTCCTAGTCCACCTCCAGCTCCTCCTCCTAGTCCACCTCCACCACCAGCACCACCACCTAATCCTCCACCAGCACCACCACCAAGGCCTCCTCCAGCTCCACCGCCAAGCCCTCCACCAGCACCAGCTCCTCCACCAAATCCACCACCCTTACCACCACGATGGAACAGCTTCTCCTCACCATCAACATTCCTCACATTTCTAGCCTCCGCAACACTCACCACCAGAACATGCAAACAAAGCAATGACAACACACATATCGATCTCATTGCACCACTACTCTTCATCATTTTGTAGTTGGAAAACACTCACTACAAGATGAATATATGATATTTCAGCTAGCAGTACCAAACGGGTATTTATACCCAGTGCCGAATCCAAGTACGTAGCTTCTCCAACTTCTGTTTTCACATACAATATTCTTGTGAGATGCAGTTGGCATTAAATTTCCATGTTACAGATTTAATTGCCTCGACACCTACCTGTTAATCTTAGATTTTAATGCTAGCTAGCTATATCTAATCACTGTAGTTGGTTTGAATATGTCCATCTCTTCTTAGGCTCATCATGTACGTTATACAGATATTTGTTACATTTAACACTTCTCACGCGGCATTGTAAATTTCGATCGATTTATTTTTATCACTTGTAGTTTGGTTCCAAAATTTGCAACTAATTTTAAAATCTCGGTTTTACTTTAAAATTTATAAATTAGTATGTGAATTTGCACCAAATTTAAAACATTACAGAAAATAGGACTTAACCGACCAATGGAGATCGTGTAATGTTCATGTGTTTCTGTGCATGCAACTATATATGTTCAACTACATGCAATATTAGGAGTAAATGCAGGATACGTACACGTAAAAAAACGTTATTTAGGTCAAAAAACGCCACTTTATACTGTTATACATTATAATGGGATGGAGTATTTAATTAGAAAAGGAGCTTGGTTTTTTTTTTTTGCCAAGTGATTATTATCTCCGTCCCAATTTATATGATCATGACTTTTAGTATTCTCTGTCAAGATACTTGTAAATAGTATTTTTTTGATTGATTTGTATAAAAATATTATTTACAAATATTTCAACCAAACGCATTAAAATATGTGTAAAAAGAAGTGATTTGTTCATTTTGAAAGGAAGTGAGTACTAATAGATATGCATGTTCAAATTAACGATATATTTTTCACTTGCCAGGTAGAAAATGACCTGCAAGTCCTTGTCGCCATTAAAGTGTTTGTTGGGGGGTTCCTGGGTTGAAAATGCACTTCACCGCCACTTCCAGAAAGCGATGCATGTGCCGTGCTTATAAATCTTCTTGCTATATAAGAGAAAACAAAGTCCACTCCTCATTAAATTTATATATTGATGGTGGTTTAAAATACTAATCGATCATCTGACTCCAAAATGGATCTCCAAAAATAATTCCCAAATGACATGGCATAGATGATGTGGCAGTATGGAATATTTTGATTGGTGTTGTTGGTGTGAATGCAGGGGCACATTTATTATTACAACAAATCACAATCTGCTACATGTATTTGGGAAAAATTTTGGGAACTAAATTTGGTGTCCCTAGCATTATTCAAAAAATATTTATTGATGATCACAAAAATTGAAATTCTAGATCTTTTGCAGCGATCAATTAATATTTTTGGCAACTAAATTATTGAACTTCAAAATGCATTAAAAACATAATTTTCAACTATTGCATTTTTTGATTTTTTGTTTTGATAATCGGGTATCCGGGCCAGCTTGCGCACCTCGACTAATTCGGAGGGCATACTAGCACACTCATACCCGTAGCCCACTTGCATTTTTTTGATTTTATTTCGTTCAATTTTAACAATTTTATCGACTTCGATATGTTTCAGTTCAAATTTTTTGCTTATCCCCGTCCCCGCACAGCAGAGGATATCCCCGCACACAAACGAAGGGTATCTGAAATGCAACCATCTATCTAATCCTGGATGGTCTCCTTGTGAAACAAATAAATCCAGTACTAATTCGGATCACGAGCTCATGGTGTTATGACGTTTATGGGAACATAATTAGTTTATGGGGTGATAAATTTATTGAAGCTACCTAGCATCCAATTCAGTCAAAATTTCTGGAATCGATTAGCCTTCGTATATTGCCCTGTTCAATAATTTTGAAGTTAGAATCTTTAATTCACTAAACCAAATCGGGGTCGAAAGAGGTGAGTGATTTTGTATTGTTGCAAACCTTTCTGATGTTGCAGAATAATGCATCTTTAGCAAATTACTGATGCGCTGATTGCCTAAAATGTCATGTTTCTTGTTGTCAAGTAAGTTTACATCAATTTATAATGCAAATGATAGCTTAATCATGTTCGTGGAGATGCTATTGCAGAAACAATGGTACTTCTCACGACATGCTTTCCGTTAATCTCATTCCAGCTTAAATATCCATAGTTACCAATGTAATCACTCTCTGGACTACGACTGAGATCAATGGTGACTGTCATGTTAAACTCTGCAGTGCTGTACTTTCCGGAAAATGAGATTGTTGATGGCTGCACAATGACACTCATCCCTGTTGATGGAGTTTTTATAACAGCTCGATAAGAAGTACTTGTATCAACGGTGTTAGTTAACACTCTGTTGAAGGTGTAACTAGCAGTATTAGTGTTGTTGAGAATGACTATAAAAGAAGGATAGTTAAGATCGAGAGTTGAATTTTCACATGAAAAATCAGTTCTTCGTGCGATAAGCATGATCTCGTCTCTTGTATAGTTCATGGCACAAAGGTAACTGATGTAGTCTTCAGGTTTTATGTCATAGACAAGACCAGGATCCATGGCTTTGTTGGGGTTAACATGTCCTGCACCATAGTCAAGCGGAGTACCAGCTACTTCGGTTGTCATGTCTATGATCACACCATTGCTGTTGTCAAATATGTCAGCAGTTGTCATCATTGCAGATCTAATAGCAGATGAGCTCCAGTCCTTGTGTGTGGCTTTCAGTAATGCAGCAACACCTACTATATGGGGAGAGGACATCGATGTACCGGACAAAAGTGTATATTCTGTGAGCAGATAATCATCTTCTCCGATTAGTGCAGATCCTCTGTTTGGTGCCCATGCAGCCAATATATCAACTCCTGGTGCCAATATATCAGGTTTTAGGATCCATGGAGACCTCACATCAGGACCTCGTGACGAAAAAAATGCAACCTGAGGTGCTGGCTTGGTGCCCAATTTAGTTCCTTGGAACTTTATGCTCACTGTTGGATCATCTATACGGATTAAATAGTCCTTAACAAGGTCACCAAATTTCTGGTTCATGACGACGTATGGCACATTAAAATCCTGAGGCGTTAAAAATTGCGCATCATCTGCAATGTAAATAGCACCAGCAGCACCAGTTCTGTTCATCTCAAACAGTGGATCCGCATCCACATCAGGGTCATTACTGAAATCACAGAAGATGTACTTTCCTTCTACCTCTTTAGGTTCTAAAGAATAGGATTCACAAATTTCCTTGCTTTTATTTCCGTGTCCATAATATATAGGTACCCTGGACACCAACAAGTTTTCAGGATATAGTGATTTCCCACTTACATGGACAGTCCCCTCACCAAGAGTTACATCAGCTCTAAATTCTCTGTCTACAGTCCCCGCACCAACCGCTGTGATCCACGGAGCTCCATTGAGGACAGTGTAACCATGAGGACCTCCATTGCCAGCAGAACATGCTACAAAAATACCTTTCTCCATTGCTGCAAAAGCTCCCAGTGCAATTGGATTTTCATAAAAGGGTGTCTCTATAAAGCCTAAAGACAAGGACATGAGATCTACACCATCTTCAATGGCTTGATCCATACCAGCCAACGTGTCACTTGCAGCTGCGTCATATGAGCTGTTAACGAACAACACTTTGTACATTGCCAGCCTAGCCTTTGGTGCAATTCCGCTAGCTGTTCCCTTTGCTAGGGCTGTCAAAAAAATTCGACAAATCCGATATTCGTCCGAAATATCTGCATTCGTATCCGAGAAAAAGCGGATATTATCCGTATCCGAAATAAAGCGGATATTATCCGTATCTGAATCCGGAGTATCCGAATCCGAAATGGAATATAAATAATATTTAAATTATATAATTTAAGATTTTTTTTCTATTAGCATGTAGTGTTTATGTGTGTTTATTAATTAAATAATACATTTATACAAATTTTATATAATTGTAACAATATTATAGACATATATAAAAATTTCATTTGAGTTTAATATTTTAAAGATAATAAAATTAGATATTTAGTACGGCGTTCACAGTTTTATATTTTTTATATGAAAAAAATTTTGTTTTGAAATCATCAATACGCGTCAAAAAAATCTAAAAAATCCGATATCCGTCCGAAATATCTGCATTCGTATTCGAGAAAATGCGGATATTATCCGTATCCGAAACAAAGCGGATATTATCCGTATCTGAATCCGACAATTTCGGATACGGATACGGATATAGGCATATCCGTATCCGAATTATCCGTTTGACAGCCCTACCCTTTGCATAACCAAAGTAATCAGCAAATGGTGCACGATTTCCAGCTGCAGTGGATGATGTATGTGTCCCATGGCCCTCAAAATCCCTTGGAGAATCATAGTCATCAGTTTTTGATATGTTCATTTCCCTCTTCATCCCTTTACTAAAAGAACGCGCTCCAATAAGTTTGTTGTTACAGTTTGAAGAGTTGAAATCCACACCAGTTTCACAAGCACCACGCCAGCGAGAAGGGACAGGGGACATACCATGATCACTAAAACTTCTACTTTCTGGCCAGATTCCAGTGTCAATTATGCCTATAATCATATCATCACCGAATCCAGAAGTTGGCCACAGTCCGACATGTTTCTTAAGGCCTAAAAATCTTGGGGTATGAGTTGTGTGGCGATGTCCAAATGATTCATTAAATGTGGCAAGATTACCAGACATTCCCTGTAGTTGTTTAACATGTTTATTGGAGAGAACTGCACTGAAGCCATCCAGGACATGATTGTAGGTATATAGATGTGTTGGAGAAATGCCATCTTTTTCGAGAGACGAGAGGGTGGACATGTACCAGCTATGCTGCGTTGAGAATGTTGCTGGCATCATCGATTTGTCCATGTGGATAATGTAGGTTTTATAATCTTCTAATGCTGAGCATAAGACAACCATTGAGACAAAGAGTACTAATGGAAGTAAAGATTGTGACCTGATCGCTGTTAATCCTTCCATTATTAGGAAGCCTACGACTAAATTCAGTTCTGTTTTATAAACTTGTATGTACTGGTTCTCAGGGCCTGAAGTCTTATATTTATAGTACACACCTCTATTTATAGTACACACCTCTTTCCAAAGTTTATATATGTGTTGAAGATAAGCAACTGAAGGAAGGCATTACAAGATGATGGTGAACATACCAAGTAGCTGCTGAGAATCTTAGGTGAATCAATTGTATTTTACAACAATGACAGAATCTTAACCTGCCCTGACATGCTAAACAATGTGAATTGTATGGACATAAAAAAAAAAGTATTTAATCAAAGACTCTTTATGGTGGCGCTTTCATCTTTGTTATTGGAGCTTCCAAAATTCATTTGTCCATTTGGACAGGATCATGCGAATTTGCCTTTGTTTTGGTCCTTTAGTTTATTGAACGTCTTAATGCTATACATTTAGCTCACTGGGCCATGGACTATTGTCAGTGATGTCCAGAACATCGGCACCCAGATTTCACCCAAATGACACTTGTCATTGATGAATACAATGGACTTGCGCTCAACCAAATTTATATTTTATCTGAAGCATACCTGCGCTCATTTTGTACCCTAAACTAAAATATAATAATTGTTTGTAACCTGAAAAACAATTGACGAGAATTTATTGTACTAATCTCAGGGTACCAATATCATTCCAGAATATACATATCTAAAGGTTTGGATACAACAAAGTTCTGAGCTGGACAAGCAGGACAAGCACTGTGGATGACTTTCCTCGTGAGTAGCTAAGAACAACCATAAAAAGAGTATTGAGTACAGGAAACAGTATTTATTTAATAAAGAGAAGGGCAAACACGCTCGTTAACTACTGCACTGCACCTTCGACGGGACAGAAGTGCATCAGTTATCACTTATCGTACTTGTGTCATTAACTTGAAACATAGGGGAGTATTAAACGAGAATAAGAATTAGCAAAACTATGACCAGCAACGGAGTCTCCGAAAATCAAAATTCTTACAAGAAATAAAGGTAATTTTGAAGAACACTAAAGGAAAATTCTTAATCAAAGTATGGTATATACATTGTAAGAGAGTGAGATAAAACTTTGGTGGAAAGTATCACGAGAACAAATGACATCCATAAGAAGAAAAAGCATTTTTAAGGGAATCAATAGTCTAAATATCATTTATCAAAAAAAAAAAGTCTAAATATCAAATAGGAGAGTGGGCATTCCAACATGATTAGCTAAAATTTCCTGCTTGCAAATTATTTTTATGTGAAACCCCACATACAGATGTTTTTTTTATTAATTGAGTCCCTAAACTAATGTTTTAACAATCACATTTTCCTGGCATGTCTTTATACTTGCTGTAAAATTGCGAATGTTAGAAAATGTAAAATTATTATAAGAATGCAAGGCAGGGTTGTTGAACTTTGATTTGATACTGAAACAATCTTTTTACAAAATATAGCGTAGGTAGATAAGAAAGAACATGAACCGCTATCACATGTTGAGTTGAAACTATTGAAAAGAGATGTTTACACTTTACTAACAAGTCACATACCTCAATGCAAGCACTTATGATGTATAGCAAGGAGAGTTGGATCTGCTTCTGATAAGAGTAGGTGTTGTAATAAAGAGGTTGTGAATGCATCTGTTGAGCAGCCACAATCAACCATTTTGTCTACTAGTTCAGATGCTTCATTATACTTCTTATTCCGAAGACATCCACAAACAATGATATTGTAAGTTTTACTCTGGGGAATTAATCCATTGCTTGAAAGAGAGACAATGCTTTATCAACATAGTGGTTCTTGCAAAGACCACCTAACAAGGTTTCGTATGTGACAATATCTAGCTTATGGCCTTGATCTTGTATCTTATAGAAAAAGGTCATTGCTTCCATTGGTTTACCCAGCTGACACAACCCATGCAACAATATGCTGTGTGTTACAACTGTGGGACTCAAACCTTCGGATATATATCCATTGCTATATCCAGTTTCAACTCTCTGCAATATGCATCTAACAGAATGTCAGATCCAATGCTAAAATAGTACGGCACTATCTTCACACTTCGAATGGTATTGAACACATCCAATGCTCCATCCATTTGGCCTCGTGAACAATATGCATGCATGCATGAGAGAAGTATAAGTGACTATGTCAGGATACACACCCCTTTCACCCATTATCTCAATTATAAGCGCTTTGCATCGTCCAACTTCCCAGACTTGGAATAAGCATCAAGGAATATAGTGAAAGTATAAACATTTGAAGTAACGTTCATGTCATCGATCATATGTTTAAGCAACATCCCAACCTCTTCCCATCTTTTTAGGCTGCATAGGACCTGAATGATCATATTGTAAGTCCAAACATCTGGTAATTAAAATACATTTTTCAATCATTTCGGAACACGTAACTTAAATTGCTCTGTAAATAAACATTCTGCCCTGGAAAAGAACAATTTCCCTCATTTAGTTTAGAACAAGTTTATTTTTCAACTCCGTCAAACCATAAAAGAACTTGAACATGTTCAAAAGTAAACTCAGATAACTAAACCGTTAGATCAGCAATTCAAATAGATCATTCAAATAGATCATGACCGTTAGATATAACAATACTAAAAGTTGTTATATGCAGAGGTTCAAGGTTCGATTCCCGTCAATAACATATTAATTTGTATTTAATACTAAAAATTATTATATATATATATAAAGATGTAAGGTTCGAATCAATAACATCAATAACATACTATAATAAGCAAAAAGGGGTATAATTTGTAGTTGGTTACCCCCTCTTTTGGTTATCCCCTTTTTTGGTTATCCCACAATAAAAAAAAGAATTTAAAAAGAAAAAAATAATTAAAAAAAAAACATCAATATATAAAAGTGCCGTGTATGTATTGGGAAATGTTGTCACGAGAGAATCAAGATGTTATGTAATCAGAAGACTACCACCTAGGCACCTAGGTGATACCGCCAAAAAAAAAGAGACGCTTTTTTACGCATTCAAAATTAAAATTTAACAATATTCAGGATTATTTTCCGGATGACAGCTGGTTGTAACATATATTATCGTATTTATTATTTGTTATAAATAATGTTTTTATATTTAATTTTATATAATTTAATTGTACCATAATAAGCAAAAAGGGTATAATTTGTAGTTGTTTACCCCTCTTTTTGGTTATCCCTTTTTTGGTTATCCCACAATAAAAAAAGAATTTAAAAAGAAAAAAATAATAATAATAAAAAATCAAGAAGATAAGCAATAAAAGAAGGCAGACCCCTCGGACTCTAACACATCAAAAGATAAAGAACACTGCATATCTATCTAATGGATGTACCATCATCTTGATAATATTCGATAACTGCTTATCAAAATAAGCACATCTGGATGAATTATTGGTAGACTGTATAATATCCAAAACATAGAACTGATCATAGCTCCTAGATATGGGTTAGGAGAAAATTGTTGTATTGATGTCATTGTTAGCTGAATTGTCCCAGTTGAACTAATTTATTCTTGTCACGTTGTGCCGGTCTTGTTGGCTAATACAAATTCGTTAAATGTTGATGTCATGATTTTCGGCTGCAACCTTACTGAATTGACCATGCTATTATGTAATTGCAGTTGTTTCATCCGTGAGAGACGATAAAAAGTGTTGACTATGAGCTATTCTTGCCCATCACTACTTGCTTTTGTCATGCAATGTTTAATTCTGAATCCAATGCTTGAATCCTTTTTCAAAAGAGATTTTGCAATTTGCAAGTGGCTTGTTCTTACTGCTGTGATTTCACTTGACATAACACTATAACAGGTTAAAGAACAAGCATTCCATGTTATGGAAAAAATATAACAACTGAAGCTAGATGCTTGTAACATGTACTAGCTGGCATATGAGAACAGTTTTGTGGACTAGTTGTCAATCCAAAAAGCATATAACATGAATTCACATGGCATCACAAAATTGTAAACTTTAAATATTAAATTCACAAGTAGGAACATGTAATGTATATTAGTTAAGCGTTCACAGAGTCATGTAAACAATAGTGTCTTGTTTTTAATCCTTTGGTCGGGTTTATATACTGTATTAACAATCAGTATTCGATTGTAAAATATGTTATGAAGTTGTTTATAAAATTTTTATGGCCTAACTTTTTATTGATCCACGTTGTACAGGATCGATCTCCTCGTTGGCCATATATGCCTCCCCGTTGTAAAAATCTCTCTCACACTCTCTCTCTCTCACTCTCTCTCTTTCACACACACACACACACACTATTTAACAGTTGTGGCTAAATGTAGAAATATTTTTTAATAGATTATAATCATTGCATATATATTGATAGATGTTCTGTGTGTAGGATGACTTTTTACAATATACTGATTAACAAATCCGTACAACAATTTTCTCCTGACCCATATCTGGGAGCTGTGGTCAGCTCTATGTTTTGGATACTATACAGTCTACCAATGATTCATCCAGATGTGCTTATTTTGATAAGCCGCAGCTTGGGATTGGGACTTGAGCGAATATACCTCGTGATATTCCTCCTTTATGCCAAAGACAATAGGTAGAGGGTACGTACATTATTCTTAGTTGAGAGCCGCCTAAATAGCTACTGAATAATTAATTTGTACATATAATTTCGTTGAAGTTCACTTTATTATTGTTTCTGTTATCTTGTTGTGTAATTAACATGTATAAACATGTAAATATGTAGATTTATGTAACAGCTATATATTCATAATTGAGTTGATGATAATGGACCTTGTTATAGATTATTAATAATATATATAATTTTATGTTTTAATAATATATATTATAATTATATATTACTAAAATATAATATGTTTTATTAAATAAATTTTATAACCTATCCAAAGAAACCCGTGCTTCGCACGGGTTATAAGCTAGTACGAGTAAAAAACAAGATTTAAATAAAAGTTTAAAATATCATTTTTATTGAAATCGCCGTGTCCAGGTTAGAAATGTTGAGTCGAACTCAATTCACGAATACGATACAAATTTTATCTATGAATACAGTTATCATTTGAAGCGGACAAATTGACATGTTTAGAAATAAGTTCAACAACTTTCTTATATGATATTCTAAATTTAAATATAAAAAATATGGTATAAATATTTCATAGTAGACATCCATATTATGTCTTATTTTTAAGAAATCATTAGACATCACCTATATTATTTTTATTAATATAAAATTTAATTCTCTCTCTTATTTTTAACTTCTTTTCTTTCTCTTCATTATACTTTTTTTCCCTCACTTTCTAAATTTATTATAATAATAATAATAATAATAATAATAATAATAATAATAATAATAATAATAATAATAATAATAATAATAAGGAATGAGTTTAGGGATTATTGTTAGAACTGAAATACAAAATCCTGTCCTAAATCACTAGGACTTTTTATTTTATAATCTATACTACATTATATATATATATATATATATATATATATAGGCCTTTGCTCCATAAAGAACACTCTTATATAAAGAACAATAAAGAACACTATAAAATCATTTATTCCAATAGATCCATTGGCCCCGCCAGGGGCACCCAATACAAAAAGTTCTTATTTTTTTAGGCTCTATCCATCCAGCAAAAAAAAAAAAAATTTTGAAAATTTTACTGTTCATGATGACGTCACTGATGACGTCAACGTCATCGATGAACAGTAAAATTTTCAATTTTTTTTTTTTGCTGGATGGATAGAGCCTAAAAAAATAAGAACTTTTTTGTATTGGGTGGCCCCGCCAGGGGCAATGGATCTATTAGATATGAGGTGTTCTTTATTGTTATTTATTTAAAGTGTTCTTTATGGAGTCCAACCCATATATATATATATATACTATATATTATAATAAGCAAAAGGGGTATAATTTGTAGTTGGTTACCCCTTTTTTGGTTATCCCTCATTTATCACCGTTAGATCAGCAACTCAAGTAGATCAGGACCGTTAGATATAATAATACTAAAAATTGTTATATGCAGAGGTTCAAGGTTCGATTCCCGCCAATAACATATTAATTTATATTTAATACTAAAAATTATTATATATAAAGATGTAAGGTTCGAATCAATAACATATTTAAATTAATATTTATAATATTATATTATAAATAAATTATAAAAAATTAAAAGTAACCCGTGCTTTGCACGGGCTATAAGCTAGTCTTTATTAATAAGCGAACACCCTTTTAAGCTACTACTTTTGGTTTCACCCCTATAATCATATTTCTACTATAATTCTATGTTGTATTTTAATAAAATAAAAATCCTATTATAATTATAATTCTTTTATTACAACTTTAAATAAAAAAAAATAGTTTCATCCCTAGAATCATATTCCCTTGCTATGTTATTTTTTTTAAAAATAACAAAATAGAAATCATATTATAATTATAATACAATTTTTTATCATAATTTAAAATAAAAAAATTATACGATCAATTCTCCAAAAGATTTTTCAAGGTGAACAACTAGAACATGTTTCTATACACTACTCCAGAACATTCTTCCCTGCGATTATATGTTATTTTTTAAAAAAATATAATAAAATTGAAATCTTATTATTATTATAATTCTTACATTGTATTAGCAAATTTTTTTATTAAAACTTATAATAAAAAAAAGATTACGATAAATTATCCTAAATATTTTTCAATGAAAACAACCGAAACGTGTTTCCATGTACTTCTATTAAACAATCTAAGTTTATAGTTTGTTAATCGCATAAATTTTTTATGCAAATAACATAGTTTTTTTTTATAATTTTTGTAATATAATTTTATAAATATTTAATTAAATAAAAATTAGTAATTATTTAACATAAATCTCCGAGCCCGTGCTTCGCACGGGTTATCATCTAGTATATTATAATAAGCAAACGGGGGTATAATTTGTAGTTGGTTACCCCATTTTTGGTTATCCCTCATTTATCACCGTTAGATCAGCAACTCAAATAGATCATGACCGTTAGATATAACAATACTAAAAGTTGTTATATGCAGAGGTTCAAGGTTCGATTCCCGCCAATAATATATTAATTTATATTTAATACTAAAAATTATTATATATAATGTAAGGTTCGAATCAATAACATATTTAAATTAATATTTATAATATTATATTATAAATAAATTATAAAAAATTAAAAGTAACCCGTGCTTTGCACGGGCTATAAGCTAGTAATTATAAAGAACGCATTAGGAGATTGGACTTGCTCTTATAAAAACTATATGTATGGGTGAGCAAAATCGAACTGGAACCAAAAAACCGAACCGAAACGTATAATTTCGGTTCGGTTTGATCCAAATTTTTTTAAAATTTGATCGGTTCGGTTTATTTGATCCAGATCGAAATTTATTTCGGTTTAGTTCTTCCAAAAAAAATTCGATTAGAACCGAACCAACCGGATTGTATTATATCCTATCCTATATATAATTGGCGTAAAAAGGTTCAGGTGGTCGTCTGGTCGTCAGGGCTAAAAAAGTAAGTTCATTAGAAATTAGAAATGGGCCAGAGAATGAGTTGGGCCAAGGTATTGATTTTAAAAACCAGCTAAAACTATGCAACCAACTAACTAATTAATGGTATTTTTAATTTAACAAATAAGTAGATCAAAAAAGAATGCACTAAAATAACACTTGATAAAACGGAAAAAAATTAAAGTTAAGAAAATTATTGTTAACTAAAATTAATACAAACATATTTTAGACAAAACTTTAAAATATAATAAAAAAACTTCACCACAAAATAGTATTTCAAGAAAAACTAATTATTAAAAAAAGTCATAAAAAAATTTAATTTTAGATTTTACAACAAACATGTTTTTAAAATTTATACTAACAAAGTCAACACAAATCAATAAATTAACATTTTATTATTTTGCAAAGATTCTATATTCGGTACTAAAGTTGTAAATAAATTAAAAACAATCCGAAAATCCAAAAAACAAATAAACAAATAAACAAAATTGTAGCACAAAACTTATAAATCGATCACAAATTCATTTTTCATATATAATAAACAAGTAAATAAATCATACCATCAGATGTTCAATTCAAAAAATATTTTTTTTAAAAAATAGAATATACATTTAATTACAAAACAATTTTTTTAAAAGAAAATATATGGTAAAACTAGATATTAAAAAAGTAATAAAAAAACATGTCATAATTGGAAATGACACAAATTAAATTCAACAAAATGCATAATTTACAAAACAAACGCTAATTCAAAAAAAAAATCTGAATTTTAAAAACTAAATAGACAATAAATTTTATGTAAAGTATAATGAAATGTAATATGTAATGGAGGACATATATAACTCAACTAGGATAAAAGATAAATAATATTAACTCTATACAGGGATCGTGAAATTTGAAGAACAGGCACCAACAAGGATCAAGTCGCTGAAAGAAGTTCATTAACATGATCAAGCCTCAGTGACATAATAAGATATACAGATGATTCAGTTGAAGGGCCAAAAGATTTCATGTATTTGAAGATATTGCTGCAGGCTAATAAATTGGAATGTAACGAAGGTGTGAAGATCAAGATCAGTGATAGTCACTTGTGAACCAGACCAGTGCACCAAGTGTCAACACATACGGGAAGGATCAACACATTAATTCATAGAAAGAATTGCCAAAGCCTATTGACGATCAAGGACAGGCATAATATCTCAAGGTATTGTCAAAAGTTAATTTACTCTGAAAATTAAATAAGTAACAGATTAATTAATTATTTATAACAAAATAATTAAATTAATCTGGTACTTGAATTATTTTCTGAGGTAAATTAAAACAGCAGAATAAACAGAAGAGAGAAAATGAATAGTATCCAAAATCACTATTCACATGAATAGTAACCGAAATCACTATTCATATGAATAGTACTATTCATATGAATAGTAACCGAAATTACTATTCATGAATAGTACCCAAAAGTACTATTCATAAAGTAAGAAACATGTGGGGCCCACATGTTTGATTTTGGAAACTTTGAAAAATCAAAGTTTGGCAGGAGATTTGAAATGGTGCGAAGAAAATGCAGCAGCAGCCAACAACATACATCATCCCGTACGTAATTTCATGGGTACTATGCAGCATAGTGATTTTTTAGAAAATCTATAAATAGGCCTGTTGTATTTCATTTCAAAACACACCTCAACACACAACTCTCTCTTCTCTCTCTTATATCATCTCTGTGTAAGCTGCTAGACAGTCCATCTAGTAGGAAAGCCGGCTTAGCCCGCTTTCAGGAAGTGTCGGATAGAAGGTCCTCGTGCCTAAACTATCCTTAGGAGTGTTCGAGTTTTTGAAGCTAATCCGTTGGATTAGAAGTTGTAACACCCCTTGGGTTTTTATCAGTTCAAAGATATTTTCCCGAACCAATTGTTTTATTTCGATTCAGTTGTTAACCTCATTTTTCACATCTCGAAAATCGAAATATTTTTAAATAACGTATTCAACCCCCCTTCTACGTTATTCCGGACCTAACAATTGGCATCAGAGCAGGTTGATCGATATACAGATCAGATCCGGTGTTGTACGTCACTATTCATATATCCGACACTATTCAAAAATACGGTACTATTCACAGATACGATACTGTTCACAAATACGGTACTATTCACAGATACGGTACTGTTCACAAATACGGTACTATTCACATATACGGTACTATTTACATATACGGTACTATTCACAAATACGGTACTGTTCATAAATACCGTACTGTTCATTTTGAGCCACTCTGTTACTATACAAAAAGCCATACAATCATGACAGAGAAAACACAAACTCCAACAACAAGCAGATATGAATCAATTAGAGTTCCAATACTCAGGGCATCAGAATATCCCATATGGAAGGTGAAGATGGAAATGTTTCTGGAGGCTACAGATCCAGAGTACTTAGACAGAATCCATGATGGTCCACATAAGCCTACAAAATTGTCTGTTGCAGTTGCTGGAGAAGAACAGAAAATGATTCCAAAAGAGAAGAAAGACTACACTCCTGAAGATATCTCCTCTATTAGCAAAGATGCTAAAGTAAGGCATTTATTACATAACGCCCTTGACAATGTTATGTCTAACAGGGTCATTGGATGCAAAACTGCTAAGGAGATTTGGGATGCTTTGGAAGTCAGATGTCAAGGAACCAAAGCCATCAAAAAGAACAGGAGAACAATACTCACACAGGAGTACGAGCACTTTGACTCAAATGCTGATGAGTCATTAACAGACATATATGACAGATTCCTGAAATTGTTGAATGATCTATCACTGGTAGATAAGGAGTATAATCTTGAAGACTCCAATCTGAAATTCTTGTTGGCTCTTCCTGAGAAATGGGACTTAAAGGCCACTACTATCAGAGACAATCATGATCTAGAAGACATGTCCCTTGATGAAATCTATGGAACGCTCAAGACTCATGAGCTTGAGATGGAACAAAGAAGCAAGAGGCATGGAAGCAAGACCAAGTCAATTGCTCTTAAAGCTGAGGAGAAAGCTTCTAAAGAAATTGCTGTGAAAAAGAGTCAATCCAAAGGAAAGGCTCTTATTACAAAGTCTGATACTGAGTCATCAAATTCTGATGATGACTTAAACTCTGACAATCTCACAGACTCTGATGATGATGGTAGTGATGCTGAGATGATACATCTTGCAGCCCTAATGGTGAAAGGCTTCAAGAAGATGGCTTACAAGAACTTCAGGAAGGGAAAGAAGTTCACACGAAGAGATTCAAATTTTGACAAGAAGAATTTCAGAAAAACTGAGGGAAAGGAAAGTAGGTCTGGGAAAGTCGACAAGTCCAAGATCACATGCTATAATTGTGGTGAGAAAGGACATTTTGCACCTGAGTGCAAGAGAGCCAAAGCTGATAAAAGTCAAGCTTACATCACAAAGAAGAAGGACTGGGCTGACACTTCAGACTCTGAAGATGAGGTGAACTACGCCTTGATGGCAAATGTTGATAGTATCTCTGAAGCTACTGAGACCAAGGTACCTCACTCTATTCTAGCTTTTGATACTACTGATATATCTGAGTTAAGACTCTTTCTTAAAAACTTGCATGTTAGCTATAGAGATCAGACTTTTGAAAATGAAAGAATAAAATCTGAAAGTCTAGACCTTAGAAAGAGAAATGATTATCTAGAATCAGAATTAGTCCAGATGTTAGAAATTCAGAAAGAGAGAGATGATGCTATTTTTGTTAAAAATGAATTATTGAAAAAGCATGCTTATCTTGAATCTGAACTTGCTAAAGAAAGAAACATTCTTAAAATTTGGACTAACTCTGGTAAGAAAACTCAGGATATCATAGACAATGATTGTTGGAAAGAAGGTCTAGGTTACACTGATAAAAAGAAAACTGTCAACCTAGAAGCTGAGACCTCTAAACCTGTATTTACTAAAAAGGCTACAAAACCCAAAATTAATCATGTGAGGTTTGTACCAAAATCTGACAAACCAAAACAGGATAAAGCCAAATCAATAGATATTAGTTCAATGTCTCAGAAACAGCTTAAACACAAGCTGAAGGAGTTAAAAAGAATAAACAAGGTAAAAGAACCTAGGAAAAACAGAAATGGAAAGGTAGGCATCAGTAAAAGCAATTACTATATGCCTATTCCCAATGCTCCTAGGAAGAAATGTTATAACTGTGGAAGTCCTAACCATCTTGCTGCTTTTTGCAGGAAGAATAAAAATATAAACTCTACACCTCCTAAGTCAGGAGTTAAGAGTGGTTCTGTTAGGTTTAAGCCACAGAATCCTTGTTTTCACTGTGATAGTATTTGGCATTCTATTTATACATGCAAAGAGTATCATAAGTTGTATTATGATTATTATGAACTTAAACCCTCTTTGAATAAATTCAAGATTGATTCTACATGTATAAATTCTGATAAAAAGAATGTTAGCACAAACTCTGATAAGACTTCTGCTGCAAAAGCTAACAAACTTAATAAGACCAAAGGATCCAAGCAAGTCTGGGTCCTTAAAACTAATCATTAGTGGTTTTTGTGATTGCAGGGTAACAAGAAAAATATCCTTGTTCTGGACAGTGGATGCTCAGGACACATGACTGGAAATAAAGCCCTGCTATCAGAATTTGTGGAGAAGGCCGGCCCAAGTGTTTTTTATGGAGATGGCAACATAGGAAGGACTCTGGGATATGGCAATATCAAACTTGGGAATGTCATCATTGAAGCTGTAGCTCTAGTCTCAGGACTCAAACATAATCTGCTAAGTGTGAGTCAAATCTGTGACAGAGGTTATCATGTGGGTTTCTTTGAAGAACACGGTGAAGTTGTAAGCAAATCTACAGGAAAAGTTGTTCTGAAGGGATACAGGCATGGTAACATTTATGAAGCCAAGCTTTCAACAAACTCTGATGGCTCTGCAATCTGTCTACTGAGTAGAGCATCAATTGAAGAAAGCTGGGATTGGCACAAGAGACTTTCTCATCTGAATTTCAATAGCATTAATGAGCTAGTGAAGAAAGATCTTGTGAGAGGATTGCCCAAATCAGTTTTTACTCCAGATGGCCTATGTGACTCATGTCAAAAGGCAAAACAAAGGAAAACTTCATTCAAAAGTAAGACTGAATCCTCAATTCTTGAGCCATATCACTTATTGCATGTTGATTTATTTGGTCCAGTAAATATAATGTCTATTGGAAAGAAAAGATATGCTTTGGTTATTGTTGATGAATACACCAGATATACATGGGTATATTTCATGCACAAGAAAGAAGAAACTGCATCAATCTTAACAGAGCATGTCAGACAACTGGACAAAGGATCTAAGCATACAGTGAAAATCATAAGGAGTGATAATGGCACTGAGTTCAAGAATGTAGTCATGGAAGAGTTTTGTAAAGACAATGGAATAAAGCAAGAATTCTCTGCACCTGGAACTCCACAACAAAATGGAGTAGTAGAGAGAAAGAATAGGACTCTCATAGAAGCTGCAAGGACCATGCTTGATGAAGCAAAGCTGCCAACTTACTTCTGGGCTGAAGCTGTGCAAGCTACTTGTTTCACACAGAATGCTACACTCATAAACAAGCATGGTAAAACACCATATGAGATGGTGAAAAAGAAGAAGCCGAACCTGAAGTACTTTCACGTGTTTGGATGTAAATGTTTTGTTCTTAAGACTCATCCAGAACAGCTTTCCAAATTTGATTTAAAAGCTGATGAAGGAATCTTTGTTGGATACCCACTATCCACAAAAGCATTCAGAGTCTACAATCTGAGAACAAAAGTGGTCATGGAATCTATCCATGTGTCTTTTGATGATAAGAAGATAACAGGACTTGAAGACTTTGATGAACATGACCAGCTGAGATTTGAGAATGAAGAAATAAATGCTGATCTACAAAATTCTGATACTCTTTCAGACTCTATTGTTCAATCTATACCAGTAGATCAGACAGCAGCACATGTTGAGGGGGAGCAAGTGAATGATGACCCCCAATCAAGTGAAGAAACATCTGCTGCTAATGATTCTTCAAACTCTGAAAGCAACAGCTCAGGAGGAGCAAACAATGATTTTGGATCTACTAGTCATCACACTCAACACAATTATGAACTTGGGGAATCATCAAGATCAAATCTGCCGAGACAAAGGGTATGGAGTAGAGCGCATCCCTTTGAACAGATCATTGGTGAACCGGACACGGGTGTACAGACTAGAAGAGCAACACAGAATGAATGCAATTTCGCAGGATTTTTATCTCAAATTGAACCTAAAAAGGTTGATGAAGCTCTTGATGATCCAGATTGGGTAACTGCAATGCAGGAAGAACTCAATCAGTTCGAAAGGCAGAAAGTATGGAAGCTGGTGCCAAGACCAAAAGATAAATCTGTAATTGGCACTAGATGGGTGTTTAGGAATAAACTGGATGAAAATGGTATTGTTACGAGGAACAAGGCTCGATTGGTAGCAAAGGGTTACTCTCAAGAAGAAGGAATTGATTATGATGAAACCTATGCTCCAGTTGCAAGGCTTGAAGCAATCAGGATGTTCTTAGCATTTGCTGCACACTCCAACTTTAAGGTTTTTCAGATGGATGTGAAGAGTGCATTTTTGAACGGAGATCTAGAGGAAGAAGTCTATGTTGAACAACCCCCTGGGTTCGAAGACAAGGAATTTGAAGGTTTTGTGTACTTTCTCTTCAAAGCTGTCTATGGTCTCAAGCAAGCCCCTCGAACATGGTATGATACTCTCTCCAAGTTCTTACTTGAAAATGGTTTTACAAGAGGTATCATCGACAAAACTCTCTTTCATAAAAAGCATAAAAATGATATAATTCTGGTGCAAGTATATGTGGATGATATAATATTTGGTTCTACTAATGATTTGCTATGCAAGAGATTTGCTAAGCTAATGCAGAGTAGGTACGAGATGAGCATGATGGGTGAGTTGTCCTTCTTCCTTGGACTTCAAGTTGTTCAGAAGCCTGATGGTATCTTCATCTGCCAATCAAAATACATAAAGGATCTTCTGAAGAAGTATGGGATGGAAGAAGCAGCTACTGCCAAGACCCCGATGCCAACTGCAGTCAAACTTGATGAAGACAAATCTGGTAAGTCAGTTGACATCACGAAGTATCGAGGTATGATCGGCTCTCTCTTGTACTTAACTGCTAGTAGACCAGATATTATGTTCGCAACTTGTCTATGTGCTAGATTCCAGGCTAACCCTAAAGAGTCACATCTTATAGCTGTTAAACGTATTTTCAGATACCTTAAGGGAACCCCCAATCTTGGGATTTGGTACCCTAAAGGAACAGGTTTTGACCTAGTTGGCTATACAGATTCTGACTTCGCAGGTTGTAAGATTGATCGGAAAAGTACTTCTGGAAGCTGTCAGTTTCTAGGAAGAAGGTTGGTATCTTGGTACAGCAAGAAGCAACACTCAGTATCTACCTCGACAGCCGAAGCAGAATACATTGCGGCAGGTAGTTGTTGTGCTCAGATCCTGTGGATGAGGAATCAACTTCAGGACTATGGACTCATGTTGGACAAAATTCCAATTCTATGCGACAACACGAGTGCCATTGCCATTGCCAACAATCCAGTTCAACACACCAGGACTAAGCATATTGATATCAGGTATCATTTCTTACGAGAGCATGTCATGAATGGAACTGTGGTATTATATTTTGTTCCTACAGATCAACAAATTGCAGACATCTTTACTAAACCACTGGATGAATCCACTTTCTCCAGGTTAGTTGGTGAACTTGGGATGTTAAATCTGTCTAATTAATTTTGGATAATCAATAACTGCAATTTGTTATAAATTCACAGGTATTTTAAATGTCCATATTTTTAGGACTTGTGAATTTACTTTGCATCCAGTCATCATGTTTTTTATAGGTATCTCTATATTAATTACCACGCTTATAAATGCTATATTTTATGGTAATTAGTTAGTAAATAATTGAGTTATTTGTAGCATAATTAAATAAATATTTTATTGACATATATCAATTAATGATATTTTGTTAATTTTATGTCTATTTAATTGTGAGTTTATCTGATTATTGTGGATTAATTCTTGATTTACTGTGTGATTATTTTTAAATCCATAATAATTAGAAGTATTATATGTGTATGTGTATAGACTGATAGGTTTCGGCGATAAGATGTTTTTTCGGCCGACGGGTTTCGGTGATAAGATGTTTTTTCGGCTAATTAGGTAGTTAGGTGAGAAATTATTGAGCGGTGTTATTTTTCAAACATAACCTGTCACTATTACACCTAACCCACTAATACTTGAAACCTTATAAATGATGAGTTTTTGTTTGTGTTTAACATCATCAATTTTCAGATCTACAGAGCATATACACACAATTGCTGAATATTTCAAGCTTTGACCGGAAAGATCTCACAATCCAGCTGGTGGTTTTTAGAGCGGATTTCATATTCTTGTTATACGCACTAACCCTTGTTTTTGAATTTCCTCAAAGTTTTTGAAAATGGCATTGCAGGGAAGATTTTTAATTGCTAAAGTTAATCCTGTTTCTATTCAGTAAATCGAAACCATTCAGGATGAGCAATTTCGGGCTTGGACACAATTTCTGAATGAACATTCATTAATCCGTTATGCTTTAGTTACACAGGTGCAGCTTAACCATGATGCATTGTGTGAACTATATTGCAGTGCGGTTAACACTTCTGGACAGGACGGGTGTGCATTCACATATCGACTACTTGGTAGGTCGATTAGGGTCACTGAACGAGATGTTAATCGAATTCTTCATTTTCCTATGGAAAATCTCGTTTCTAATCCTACACCTGAACAGATTGAAATGTTCTTTCGCTTTATAAGGTACCAAGATGGCAATTTCAACACTGGTAATCTATCTAGAACGTTTCTAACCCAGTATTGGAATTTCTTCTTTCACACTCTTAACCATGTTTTTTCCTCAGATAGAACAAATCAAGATCGAATACCTGAATTTATTCAAATAATAGGGTATGCGGTCGCCAATAATTTGAGGATTAATTTTGGAAAAATAGTGCTTGGTCAAATCATTTTAAAAATGAAACGCTTGGGAACAAGAGATGTTCGGACTCAAAATGTCAAATGTCTATATCCAAGGTTTCTACAGTTAATATTGAATGATTTTTTGAATGATGAAGACAGGGTACGCTTGGAAAATGGTCAAAAGGTGGAATGTTCTTCCATGAAGACGAATGTAATTAATTACATAAGCAAAAAGAAATATACGGATGTGCCTACAGTCCTAACTGAATATCTAAAGACTGTCCCACTTCCGTTGTTACCACGACCAGTGAGAGCAGGTATACGACAAGGTAATATTTCAATCCCTGCTATTCCAACCTTTGTATTCCCTATTGTGTCACAGGAAATACAGTTTCTACAGCCCCCAGTGGCCATCTTACCCGACCAAGAGCAGGAAATCCCACCGACTCTAACACAGGTCGAAGAGCCCATTCTACAAATGCAAACACAAACACAACAAACTCCTACACCTCAATTGTCACTTAAACGACCAGTCATCCACATTATTGAGGGAGATAGTGCCTCAGCAGCACCACATAAGGAGTTAGTAACATCAGCAGCTCTACCTCATTCTAAAAGAAGTAAACCAAATGAACCTGAGGTAACTGCAACTGTTAGTGAAACAATTCTTTCTTATCCAATGAGTGCAAATGTAAATGAGATTGAATTGACAGGAGCAACTATCTTGAGTTCCATTTCACGGAACATACGAGTGGTTGATGATCTTTCAAAAGATCAAATGCCTTCACAGGCATCCGAGGTGGAATTACCTACCTCAATAACTGCTGGTGAATCTTCCATTTTACGGAATGATCCATTGGTGGGTGGTTCTTTTATGAACCAAGTGTCTTCACAGACGTACGAGGGAAACTTGGGTTTTGTGCCATTTAATCAATTCAAGTTTAACCTCCCAAAGGGAAAATCTCTGGATCTCTTTCGAGATTTACCACTTTTTACCAGTGGTCGGCAACTCGCTTCACGCGAGGACGGAAGCTCACGAACTTTCATTGCACCATCCGTGACCTCTGAAAAAGGGGCTAGGATGATTTCATTTGCAGGTACACATATCGGTGGAAGCTCTAGAGGAAAGTTGAGGGAAACACCAACAGAACATGTAAGTGTAACCCAAACCACTAAACCGAGTGAATATAGAGTGTTGAGTGAAACACCTGCAGAACATACGAGTGAGCAACCTACTCAACCACATGCACCTGTAACCAGAAAGGAATATAGCAGACTCCTTACACGGGTCCAAACAATGGAGAAAGAGTTGCAAAATATCTGTAAGTCCATTGCAGAAATTAAAAATTTGCAACTTATTCAACATGATGCATTCCAGGTTCAATTAAGTTCCATGGCATCCCAGTTTAGTCATGCAATTCATTCCTTGGGGAAGACAGCTTCGTCTAATTTACCAACTCCACATCCTACTACTCTGGAGGATAACCCAACTGAGGGGGAGAAGGTGGATGAACAAGAAAAATCTACTAGGAGTAAAGGCAAGGAAAAGGTTGTTGACACGGAATTAACTTTATTTTGGGAAAGGAAAAGCTAATGGGAGTATTAGTGCAATGTGGAAAGAAAGCAAAGGCAAACTTGAAGATATGTTCAGTCTACAGGAACAATTGTCTTGCACTTGGTTAATTTTTAGAAATCTGGAAAATGTATATATATGATCCAGAATGCACTTTAATATTATTTATCTTTGTATTTTATTTGTATCAGTTGAGTTATCCTCTAGGTATTTGCTTGTCAAACCCTAACAATCAAATAGGGGGAGATTGTAAAGTATAATGAAATGTAATATGTAATGGAGGACATATATAACTCAACTAGGATAAAAGATAAATAATATTAACTCTATACAGGGATCGTGAAATTTGAAGAACAGGCACCAACAAGGATCAAGTCGCTGAAAGAAGTTCATTAACATGATCAAGCCTCAGTGACATAATAAGATGTACAGATGATTCAGTTGAAGGGCCAAAAGATTTCATGTATTTGAAGATATTGCTGCAGGCTAATAAATTGGAATGTAACGAAGGTGTGAAGATCAAGATCAGTGATAATCACTTGTGAACCAGACCAGTGCACCAAGTGTCAACACATACGGGAAGGATCAACACATTAATTCATAGAAAGAATTGCCAAAGCCTATTGACGATCAAGGACAGGCATAATATCTCAAGGTATTGTCAAAAGTTAATTTACTCTGAAAACTAAATAAGTAACAGATTAATTAATTATTTATAACAAAATAATTAAATTAATCTGGTACTTGAATTATTTTCTGAGGTAAATTAAAACAGCAGAATAAACAGAAGAGAGAAAATGAATAGTATCCAAAATCACTATTCACATGAATAGTAACCGAAATCACTATTCATATGAATAGTACTATTCATATGAATAGTAACCGAGATTACTATTCATGAATAGTACCCAAAAGTACTATTCATAAAGTAAGAAACATGTGGGGCCCACATGTTTGATTTTGGAAACTTTGAAAAATCAAAGTTTGGCAGGAGATTTGAAATGGTGCGAAGAAAATGCAGCAGCAGCCAACAACATACATCATCCCGTACGTAATTTCATGGGTACTATGCAGCATAGTGATTTTTTAGAAAATCTATAAATAGGCCTGTTGTATTTCATTTCAAAACACACCTCAACACACAACTCTCTCTTCTCTCTCTTATATCATCTCTGTGTAAGCTGCTAGACAGTCCATCTAGTAGGAAAGCCGGCTTAGCCCGCTTTCAGGAAGTGTCGGATAGAAGGTCCTCGTGCCTAAACTATCCTTAGGAGTGTTCGAGTTTTTGAAGCTAATCCGTTGGATTAGAAGTTGTAACACCCCTTGGGTTTTTATCAGTTCAAAGATATTTTCCCGAACCAATTGTTTTATTTCGATTCAGTTGTTGACCTCATTTTTCACATCTCGAAAATCGAAATATTTTTAAATAACGTATTCAACCCCCCTTCTACGTTATTCCGGACCTAACATTTTAATATAATGCACTTAAAATAATAAAAACCAACACAAAAATATAATAATAGTACAAACTTCCTTTAAAAAAAAGCACAAATGTAATGTATGTTAAATTACAATAGGTTTCCACATGTCTAAAATATATTATATATATTAATACATAGAAGAAAACACACCAAAAAATATGAAACATTAAAATATATGTTAGGCTAAACATTAAAATATAATTTAGAAAAATAATCGTTTATCAAATAAAAGTACATTTAATTATAAAAACAAAAAAAATCTTTAAAAAATATGTGGTAAAATAAGATATTAAAAAAGTAATAAAAAAACATGTCATAACTGGAAATGATACCAAAATTCAACAAAATATAACCTACAAAACAAACGCCAATTCAAAAAAAGTATGTAAATTTAGAAAACTAAAATCAACAGTAAACTTTAATATAATATACTTAGAATAAATATAAACCAACAAAAATAAAATAAAAAGATAGTACATATCTATACTATTATATAAAAGCCGAAACATTAAAAGTTTGGTCGGTTGGTTGGTTAGTACCTATTGATTTTACCAATTTACCCTTACTTAATTACAAATAATATCCATCCTACTAATTAATCAATTTCCTTTTCCAGACTAAATATATTATCTATTCTATTATTCAATAACAAAATAATTTCCTTTTTCGTGTACAATATAATATTTTTTTATATTTTATCTAACTAAAATTTCTCCTTATACTATTATATAAAAACCGAAACATTAAAAGTTTGCTTGGTTGGTTGGTACCTATTGATTTTACCAATTTACCCTAATTTAATTACAAATAATATCCATCCTACTAATTAATCAACTTCCTTTTCCAGGCTAAACATATTATCTATTCTATTATTCAATAACTAAATAATTTCCTTTTTCGTGTACAATATAATATTTTTTATATTTTATCTAACTAAAATTTCTCCTTTACTAATCAATTTTCCTTTTCAGGTTAAATATATTACCTTTTCTATTTTTCAAAACTAAATAATTTTCTTTTCCAGGTAAAGTACAATATCTTTTATATTTTATCTAACTAAAATTTTCCATTTTAAAAATATTACGAGCAATTTTATTTAGTAAAATTAGATAATTAAATTATAATTACCATAAACTAATTAATTACCTTTTTCACCTAAAACATGTCACCTCTTTAATTTTCACGTTACCTTTTCTATTTTTTCTAACTAAAATCTCTTTTTTTTATCACGAAATCTCTCTTTTCCAATTATATCACATGTGGTTTTATTTAATAAAATAAAATAATATTATAATACTAATAATTGATCGATGACCTTTTTCAGCTAAAACATATCATTTTTCTCTATTTTCTAAATAAAATCTCTTTTTTCTAGAAATATCACGGGCAACATTAATTTCTCTTTTTCTAAAAACATTACGAACAATTTTATTTAATAAAATAACATAATTAAATTATAATTACTATGAACTAATTAATTACCCTTTCACTTAAAACATGTTACCATTTTATTTTTTCTAACTAAGATCTCTCTTTTTCCTATTATATTACGGGCATTCTATTTAATAAAATAAAACAATAATTACTAATAATTAACCGATTAACTTTTTCAACTAAAACATATTACCTTTTCTATATTTTTTATTTTGTAAAATAACATAATTAAATTATAATTACTATAAATTAATCAATTATCCTTTTCACCTAAAACATATTACCTTTTTAATTTTCTCTAACTAAATCATCTTCCAATTATATCACATGCATTCTATTTAATAAAACAAAATAATAATTTTATAATTACTAATAAATAACGTATTACCTTTTCAACTAAAACCTATCACATTTTCTATATTTTTTAACTAAAATCATTCCTTTTCTAGAAATATCATGAATAACATTTATATAATTATGATCATCATCTCATTTAAATATTTAAGCCTCCAAAATTCGTATTTAAAATAAATAAATAAATCATTTAATATAATATTAAAAAAATTCCGTGCATCGCACGGGTTTTAAGCTAGTACTATTATATAAAAGGCGAAACATTAAAACTTTGGTTGGTTGGTATCTGTTGATTTTACTTATTTACCCTTATTTAATTACAAATAAAATCCATCCTACTAACTAATTAATTTCCTTTGGTAAAACACAATATTTTTATATTGTATCAAACTAAAATTTCTCCTTTCTTATAAATACTACGAGCAATTTTGTTTAATAAAATAACATAATTATATTATAATTACTATTAACTAAGCAATTACCTTTTTCACCCAAAACATGTTACCTTTTATCTATTCTGTAACTAAAATATCTCTTTTTCCAATTATATCAAAGGTGGTTCTATTTAATAAAATTAAATAAAATAATAATATTATAGTACTAATAATTACCGATTACCTTTTTCACCTAAAACGTATCATCTTTTCCACACGGGTAACATTAATTTCTCACTATTTTAATTTAGTAAAATAACATAAAATAAGTTATAATTACTATAAATTAATCAAATACCTTTTCACTTAAAACATGTCACCTTTTAATTTTCACATTACCTTTTCTATTTTCTTTAACTAAAATCTATATTTTTTCAATTATAAATATCACGGCCAACATTAATTTTTACGTTTTTTAAAACATTACGAGCAATTTTATTTTGTAAAATAACATAATTGAATTATAATTGCTATAAACTAATCAATTACCTTTTTCACCTAAAACATGTTTCCTTTTTAATTTTCTCTAACTAAAACCTCTCTTTTTCCAGTTAAATCACAACATTCTATAATTACTACTAACTAATCAATTATCTTTTTCAGCCAAAACATTTTACCTTTTCTCTACTGTAACTAAAATATCTCTTTTTTCCAATTATATTACAGGTGGTTATATTTAATAAAATAAAATTATAATATTATGATATTAATAATTATCGATTACCTTTTTCAGCTAAAACGTATCATCTTTTCCATATTTCATGATTAAAATTCCTTTTTCTAGAAATATCACGGGCAACATTAATTTCTCATTATCTAAAGACACTAAGAGCAATTTAATTTAGTAAAATAACATAAATTAAGTTATAATTATTATAAACTAATCAATTTCATTTTTCACATAAAACATGTCACCTTTTTAATTTTAACATTAGCTTTTCTGTTTTCTCTAGCTAAAATCTATCTTTTTTCAATTATATCAAGGGCGGTTCTATTTAATAAAATAAAATAACAATATTATGATATTAATAATTAATCGATTAAGGTTTTCAGCTAAAATATATCATCTTTTCTTTATTTTTTTAAACTAAAATCATGCTTTTTATAAAAATATCACGGGCAACATTAACTTTTCATTTTCTTAAAATATTATGAGCAATTTTATTTAGTAAAAAAACATAAGTGAATTGTAATTACTATAAACTAATTAATTACCTTTTTCACCTAAAACATGTTTCTTTTTTAATTTTCTCTAACTAAGACATTTCTTTTTCCAGTTAAATCATGGCACTCTATTTAATAATATTAAATAATAATTTTATAAGTACTTATAATTAACCGATTACATTTTTCAACTAAAATGTCATCTTTTCAATATTTTCTAACTAAAATCCCTTTTTCCTAGAAATATCACGGATAACATGTGTATAATTATTATCAAATCATCTCATTTAAAAATTAAGCCACCATAATTCATATTTTAAAATAAGTAATTCAAATTAATAAAAAATTATATAATATTAAAAGGAAATCCGTGCATCGCACGGGTTTTATGCTAGTATATTTTTAAAATTTAAATTAAAAAAATGTGAAAGCAATCCAAATGTTGAGTATTGAATACGATAGAAGAATACAGAGGGGGGGTGAATGTATTCTTGAACTTTTCTTTGTTTAAGAGTTTATGTAGCAAATAAGTGTTTGTGTGTGCAGAAGTGAAGATGCAGATAAAGAACAACACAAGACACCGTTATCACTTTAATCTAATGTATTATTAGATTAAGGTTGCTACAATCTGTGAATACAAATGATAGTATTCTCAGCTTCGTTTTTCTCAGAGAGATACAGCTTGTAGTGTATGAAAAACTTGACTCAAAGTTACAAAGTTAATTGACTAAGGAAGTGAGGCTGTATCCTTATAAAACATGGATACACCCTACTTACTACAAATAAGGTAGATGAACAAATTACTTTCTAGTCTGTCTATCCTTTTTGAGTAAGTGTCCAAACGGTTACAGATTTGACTTTGCAAAGCCTGTTCAGATCCACTTCTTTAGCCCCTTGTCTCTTCTATATCTCTCCAAGCTTCCTTGTAGGCTTTCCAGAGCACGTTACAGATTGTGGTCCATAAAGTGCATTGGCTTGTTACAGGTTTCTGACTTGTACAATTTCTTCAGTATTTTATCTCCAAGAATGTATTCGAGAAGTGACTAAGTAGTTGATTCGAGAACTAGAATTGGCTTGATCGATAACTCTGAGTTCTCGAATACTGTTATATTGACATATCGAATTACTTCTCGAATAGCTCTTTTCTTCAGGATTCCTTGAGTTGTCGAATAGAACACTTGACTTGTCGAATCCTTGAGATATCGAATAGCTTTCTGAGTCCTTGAGATATCGAATGGAACTTTGACTTGTTGACTCCTTGAGAACTCGAATACCACTTTGACTTGTTGACTTCCTGAGTTCTCGAATAGAGTACATAGACATATCGAATCTCTGAGATATCGAATGAGATATCGAACAGTGTATTCAGAGATATCGAATAGTGTCTTGAGATATCGAATCCCTGACTTCTCGAATGCTGGACTTATCGAATAGAAAAATATACTTCTCGAATTGGTACTTAGGCAAATTCTTCATTTCTTCAAATCCCAACTGTGATTATTTGACAGTCTTTAACTCCTTGCTTGAGGCATGAACCTTGGAACTTTTTTCATGCATTATTCTAGACTCTATAAGTACAGTTACACAACTAGGATTTGTTGCCTACTACAAGTACAATACAAACAGAAACTCTACAACTAGAGGTTCCCTCAGTTAAGAGGTCATATAAGTAATGCAAAGCATTACAAACAATTATGCTTGTTATTAGATGTATACAGGCATGCCTCTGTAACTAACAATCTCCCCCAAATTGTGAGTGAGACCCTTAGTCACAATTTCATGTCTGATAACAAGCCTAACATACATAAAGATAAAACTTTAACAGTACAAGTATGTAGATTGATTGAGGAAAGTACATAGAAGTGTTCTTACAAGTTATGAGAAACTACTAGCCATATCCTTTTGGATTCATCTCTTGAGCTTTGGCTTGCAGATTCTCATTTTTCATTTTCTCCTCAACTTCTTTGGCTTTCTTCTTTGCATTTTCCTCTATGGCAAGAATAATGTCTTCCATTGCAGTGAGTTCTTCAATTAGAGGGGAGCCTGATAGATCCTTAAGTACTTCATTCAGCTGTTTCTCAGAATAGGAACTGATGTAGTCCATTCTAATCTTTACATTTCTACCATATTTCTTGTACTCAATGATGTAAGGATTAAACTTGACTCTACACAGACCCATAGCTCTTAATTCATCAGCCTTAGTTTCCATTGCAGCAAACTCCTCCTCCCTTTTCTTTAGTAGCTCCTCACTGTTCTTTCTCATTTCTGCCTGGTGATCTCTCTTCATTTTGACAAAGTCAATTAACTCCAGCTTCCATACCCTTTCCACTCTATCTTCAGAATCCAACATTGCAATTATTCTTTCTATGTCATATAGCTTGCTCCAGTGCTGACATGTTCCTTGTCTGAATTTCTTCTGTCTTCCATCAGTATATTTTATTTCAAGAAAGTCATCAACAATGGCAACATGATAGATTCTTTGAGCCCATATGAACTGTAGTTGGTCTTCATCTTAGATTTCATCCAGAGGTGGTAGGTTCAATCCTGGAATTATTGTCAGTGCCTTTGACTTCGATATCTTCACCCTTCTTGCAGCATGCTTAAATTTACTCCTCCTTGAATGATTGCTAGGCAGAAACTTATGACCCTTGTTGGTAGACCATAGTAGTATTCCATTAGCAGTTTGCTTTCTGAAACATACACATGGTTTCTTGACTTGAATCTTCTCCTCTTCTTGAGGTGGCAAACAGTTGCAGAAGCCATCGAATCAGATTTTGTTAGGTCATTACTAACAGTATTCACCCTAGACTCAGAGCCTTGTGTTGTGGTGAGGTTACTGCTAGCAATGCCTAAGGCTTGCTATTTTCCAATTTTCCTCTCATAGACTTTTCTTTGGTCATCACCATCTTTCTTATTCTTGTCATCCTTCTTCTTCTTCTCATCTTCATCACCCTTATCTCTCCTGTGATGTCTCCTCCTCCCATCACTTTTGTCTTCAGAGTCATCATCCTTATTTCTCCTAGGTTGAGCCCTCTCTGGAGTTTCACCAGTTGCTATAAAAGATCTGAGAATATGCAGTACTTCAATTTCTTCAGCATTTCTGGTTCCAACCTTCTTCTGTAGTTGATCAATGATAGCAATGACCCGTCTGTGATTTCGAGAAGTGAGATCATGGGGAATGACCAATTGCTTGATGTCTTCAATTTTGGTGCCAGACTGATAGATGATTGTCCATGGCTTCTTGATCACTTCTGGCAGCCTTGAAGGTTGGCCATTCCTCAAATCATCAAACAGACTTTTGTTGTTCTCATTTCTCTTCTCAATAAGCTCAAGTATGGCATCTATCTCTGAGTGTTTTAGGGCTTGTAGAGTCTTGTATGTTAGATGCCATATCTTTGATTTAGATATCATCACTATCTCCTTGAACCATAGATTATTGACTTTCTTGGGGATGACAGTGATGTAGTCAATCTGCTCCTTCAACTCCCTCAGATAGAACTGAGTGTCACCAGCCTGTTCCCTTGTGGCTTTCAGAAAATCCAAGAAGGCTTTATCATGATAAACATTTGAGTTAGCAACTTCTTGTAGCTTGGCCTCAGTAATTACTTTGACTTCTATAGGCTTGCACTTTCAGATATGGAGGATGGAGTTTTGTCAGATGGCATACTCCCTGCAACCACTGTGGTTGTGATAGATTGCTTCTGGCCACCAGGAGTAATGACATGCACAGTTGGTAGAGTAATAACTGGCAGTGAGGTAGGAGGCTCATCAACCTTTATTTTTCCTTTGCCTGGCACATGAGTTGGAGATTTATTTGCCCTTTGGTGATCACCCTCTCTTAACTTTATCCCTTTTTCCTTGGGTTTCTCCCCCTTAGTATTTGAATTCCTTGTCCTCTTCTCCCCCTTAGGCTTGTTGTCAGGCACAGAGGCTTTAGAAGTGACCTTTGGGGTGAAAGATTCTTCAGGGAGAGGAAGACCCATATGCTTCATCATAGCAGCCATCATAGATTGTTGATGCAGAAGAACATCAGTTGTGGTGGTTGCTTGAGTGTCCAACTGATCATTGAGAAGTGCAACCTTGTCTGTAAGATGAGCATTGGACTTAGTGAGAGTAGCCACCTCCTTTTCAAGAGTATCCACTTTAGTGAATAGCTCATGTGCCCTGAAACTAAAGAGTGATTGATCCTTTAGTCTCTGGACTTCATACTTGGTCATGTCATGAACAGGGACCTCAGTTACCAGCTTATCCCAATATTGATTCTTGAACAGTGTTCTCAGCATGGCATTTGAGTCTGTGGTTTGATCAGAAAGAGATTGAAACTTATGCCCCAGCCCTGTGACAGTATCCTTGAGAAGGGCCAAGCCATTTTCCATTTTGATACAGCTAGACTTGCAGGCTAGAATTTCCTTAACCACAGTTTCCAGTTGAGGGAATTTGGAATCAAAAACCCTTTTTAGCTCATGCACCTCCTTGGTTGTGGCTGTACACACTTCTGTGACTTCTGTCTTTAGACCCTTGCCAAGGTAGTGTGCAGCCTTGAGAATTCCCTTGTAACTGTCATTGACTGCTTCATACACAGCACTAGGGGTGAGAGAATTGGCATTGGACCCTAGTGAAGTGATGTACTCTTCTCTGAGGTACTGTAGGCCTTCTGAGAGAGGAATGTCATACTTTCCTTGAAGCCAGGCATCTATATTGCCTTCTCTCTCAGACTCATCCACAATTTTGGCCTGTTGTTGCTCCACATCCTCTTAATGGCACAGGAGAATAGCTTCATAGTCAGGATTTGGCAGGTTGGCAGTGAGGAGGTGCTGCGCAATCTTTGTGAACTCGGGAATCTGATCCACAATTAAGCTTTGAAGTGCTTCAACCGTCAATTGTTGTGGAACAGACCCTGATCCTGAAGCACTGTCATGGTGCACAGGCTTCAGCCATTGTGACATAAAGTCAGAGCTAGAGCTAGGCAAGCTAGACTCCTCAGTTACAGATGCAACTTCTGTAACCGGATGGATTGACTCTACTACTGGTGTCTCCATAGAAGTGGGATGAGTTACACCAGCAGTTGACACAGGCACAGAGTCTCTAGTGAAAATTAGTGGAACCTCTGTGTTTGTGATGGTATCATTAGGAGATGCCCCAGCATGCATTCCCTCACCATCTAAATGTGGGTCCTGGGTGGTGAATAGGGTGTCATGCACCAAGTCACTTGAGTTCATTGGCTCATCAAGAGAAAAGAATTCTTGATGATCAATGCCTTGCTCCTCAATTGCTTGAGTTGCAGGTTGCAAAGAAATATGAGATGAAGATTCTGGAAGAGTAGTGTGTTGTAGAGAAGATTTTTGCAACTCCCCTTGAGAGATAGAGGGAGTTTCAAGTATGATGTGCTCTCCACTCAGTGTAGTGCCAGCCTTATCACTCCCATGTGCTGACTCAATACAAGAAGGTGCATTGGGGAGGATGCTTGATTCTATAGATGCACCCTGTTGAGAGGACACATCTAGTGAGCTGTTTACCCCTGATTTTACAACTTCAGCCATTTGTGTGACTGAAGAGGTGGTCTTAGTTTTCTTCTTCTTCTTTAGCCTTAGTAAGGGTGACTCTGGTTCCTCACTTTCTAGACCTAGTTCAACAGCTAATGCTGCTTCAGATAAAATATTTAAAGGTGCAGACATTACTTCATTTCTCTTCTTTTTACTAACATCACCCTTTTGAGAGGATGATGCAGTTGGTTCAGTAATTGGTAAAGTATTTGGTTGAGAGGGTTGGTTAGCAAGCCCTAGGTTAGCATTTTGTTCTACTTGCTTGAGCTGTGCTAATTGAGATTTTGCATCAAATGTTGGCATGTTGTGGGGGTAAGTTCTAAACAAACTCTCCATATGGGGAGTTATGTTAAGTCTTACATCCACATCATTCCTAGTTTCCAAATTACCACAAATGAGTTTGGTCATGGATCTAGGATAGCCTATTCTATTTTTATCTATCCCAGGCAATTCAATCAATTGAGCATTTTTAAAATTAAGTACAGATTGAATAAAGCGAGGGAAGAAAATATCAGTACCTCTCTTGGTTGTGTTCTTACCAAGTCTCCCATATAGTTCTTGTAGGATGATTTGGCCAACATCTATCTTCTTTCCATAGGCCAATGCATAGCCAATTTGCTGCACAGGTGCACTGATTTGATCAAAGCTTGATTTCCTGGCAGTGAAGACTTGAAGAAGAGTTGCAAACATATAGCTCCACTCCTTTCTCAAATTCTTTCTGTTCAGCTTTCCAAGATTGATCCCATCTGAGTAGTTGATGAACTCAAAGAATTCCTCTAACTCTGCATTCGTGGCCAGTCTGTCAAATGGCTCTTGTTGTAGGCCCAGTGCTTGATTCATGTCTGCAGAAGTGATAGTGATTTCCTGATCCTGAATCTTGCAGTAAATGATATATGAAGTGATTGCGTTTTCCAGGGCTACAACCTCCACAGTAGCAGTGCCCCAAAACTGTTCCAGGATATCTAGATATAGAGTTGGGTTGGCAGAGAGTGCATCCTTGATGTATGACTCAGCCATCCATTTCACAAAGCACTTGAAATTGGCATTGGGTGCTTCCACATCACTAGTTAGGGCAATAAAATTGGTGTTGAACTTTACTGTTGCCATTTGTATGGAGGAGAAGAAAGAAATCGAAGGTTGAAGAAGAAATATAGCTTTTGCAGTTAGGGTTTCAGAGGTTTTGGGAGTTTGGATGCTTGAGAAATCGAATGAAATGAATCGAATAGATGTGAAATTGTAAAAGTATGAAGTACTTGAATTGTCGATTAGATGTTTGTTCTGTATCGACAAGTCAGGCATTCGAGAAGTAGAAAACAACTATTCGAGAAGTCAAGAAAGGCTTATTCGATAACTCAAGCAGGTTGTAGCTTACTGCTGGCAGTTATCTAACTTAGAAATAAATCTAAATTAGGTAAAATATGTTTTTATGAGTAATTCTGAATTCTGAATAAAAATCCAAAATTGGTTAAAATTCAGCGAGAAATCAGCCTTTTCAAATGATTCGAGAACTCAAATATAGTATTCGAGAACTCAGTCAATCGAGAACTAAAACACTATATTCGAGAAGTCAAGGAAACCTCTATTCGAGAACTCTAAAAGACTCTATTCGAGAACTCGAGAGTGCTCTAATGAGACTTGTTAGAGATGTCGAATAGTGAATCACTTGAGAAGTCTGACTTGTCGAATTATACTCATAGAAACTCAGTTTTTACTATCTTTTTAAAATTTACCAGTCATATTCATTCACGAATATTCTAGCAAATTAAACAGTGATTTCCTCAAAATTTCACAGAAATTTCAAGTTAACAAAAATATGATTTTCCAGCATATGCAACAGATTTGAAATATTTATAAATCACATTTCAGCCAACACTTACTCCAAAAATATTGAGAATTTAGATAAAGTAAGTGTTTACTGCTGCAACAATCTAGATGCTGTATTCACTTAGCCAGAATCTGAAGAATTCAGCATTCCAATCTCACTAACCAACCTTGTGAAGGTGGCTTCATCTAATGGCTTAGTGAATATATCAGCTAGTTGTTTGTCTGTAGAAACATAATGCAACTCAATGGTTCTATTAGCTGCATGTTCCCTTATGAAATGATATCTGATGTCAATGTGCTTTGTCCTAGAGTGATTGACAGGATTGGCAACTATAGAGATTGCACTTGTGTTGTCACACATGATTTGAATTCTTTCCAACACAAGTCCATAATCTCTAAGTTGATTTCTAATCCAAAGCACTTGAGCACAGCAACTTCCAGCAGCTATGTATTCAGCCTCAGCTGTAGAAGTTGACACAGATTGTTGTTTCTTGCTATACCAAGAGACTAACCTTTGTCCAAGAAACTGGCAGCTACCTGAGGTGCTTTTCCTATCCACTCTGCATCCAGCATAATCAGCATCAGAATAACCAACCAGATTGAACCCTGTGTCCTTAGGATACCATAGTCCCAAGTTTGGAGTGCCCTTCAGATATCTAAAGATCCTTTTTATAGCAACCAAATGTGATTCTTTTGGATTTGATTGAAACCTTGCACACAAGCATGTAGCAAACATGATGTCTGACCTACTTGCAGTGAGATAGAGTAGAGAACCAACCATGCCTCTGTAGACTGAGATATCTACCTTCTTGCCTTTAGCATCTTCATCCAATTTAGTGGCAGTGGCCATGGGTGTCTTTGCAGGTGAGCAGTCTTCCAAGTCAAACTTCTTCAATAAATCCTTGATATACTTGGTCTGACTGATAAAGATACCATCCTTCCTTTGACTGACTTGCAACCCAAGAAAGAATGTCAACTCTCCCATCATACTCATCTCATATCTGCTCTGCATGAGTTTAGAAAATTTTTCACACAGCTTCTCATTTGTAGAACCAAAAATGATATCATCCACATAGATCTGAACTAAGATAAGATCATCACCATGCTTCTTATAAAACAATGTCTTGTCCAGTGTGCCTCTAGTGAATTGATTCTCAAGAAGAAATTGTGATAAAGTATCATACCATGCTCTTGGAGCCTGCTTAAGTCCATACAATGCCTTAAGCAATTTGTAGACAAATTCTGGGAAGTGTGGATCCTCAAAACCAGGTGGTTGTTGCACATAAACTTCTTCTTCCAACTCTCCATTCAGAAATGCACTCTTGACATCCATTTGATATACTTTAAAGTTTGAATGAGCAGCAAATGCCAAGAATATTCTGATGGCTTTCAATCTAGCAACAGGAGCAAATGTCTCATCATAATCAATGCCTTCCTGTTGGGAGTATCCTTTTGCAACCATCCTTGCTTTGTTCCTTATAATTACACCATCTTCATCCATCTTATTCTTTAGAACCCATTTTGTTCCAACAATGGTTCTGTTCTTTGGTGCAGGCACAAGTTCCCATACTTTGTTCCTTTCAAATTGATTCAGCTCCTCTTGCATGGCAATAATCCAATCTGGATCCAACAGTGCATCATCAAGTTTCTTAGGCTCAACTTGTGACAGAAAACAGCCATAGAGACACTCATTCTGAGTTGTTCTCCTAGTCCTTACTCATGCATTAGGATCTCCAATGATTTGCTCTGCAGTGTGTGATCTATCCCATTTCCTTGAGTGCTCAGCCTGATTTCTCATTCTTGATGTTGCTTCATCATCCACATCATGGTCATTCTCATTTCCTCCCCCTGTGAAGTTGCCACTACTCACAGGTGTGTCTTGGATGCTTGTTCTTTCACTATTGATTGGCACAAATTCTTCTCTTGTATCATCATTCACTTGAGTTTGTTGAACTCGAGTTTCAACTTCAGTTTCAGTCTCTTCATCAGAATCATCTAGATTATTAAACTTTAATGGATCTTTATCTTCATCATTGGCTTCTTCTAATCCAGGTAGTTTGCTGTCATCAAATGTCACATCTGTGCTCTCCATAACTTTCTTTTGGCTGATGACATAAACCTTGTATGCAATTCTTTCCATAGAGTAGCCAAGAAAAATTCCTTCAAATGCTTTTGCATCAAATTTTCCAACATATTCAGAATTATCCTTCAATACAAAGCATTTGCTTCCAAAAGTATGAACATACTTTAGAGTAGGCTTCTTTCCAGTCATCAAGTTATAAGGTGTCTTTCCAGTGTTTTTGTTGATGAGGGTTCTGTTCTGGATATAGCATGCAGTGCTCACAGCCTCAGCCCAAAAACATGTAGGCATTTTTGCATCAAGTAATATTGTTCTAGCAGCCTCAATTAGAGTTCTATTCTTTCTCTCAACAACCCCATTTTGTTGTGGAGTCCTTGGAGCTGAGAATTGCTGAGAAATACCATTCTCTTTACAGAATGCTTCAAGTATGGCATTTCTGAACTCTGTTCCATTATCACTTCTCAGTGCAATCACACTTGCATTGTTGGCCTTTGCTTCCTTGTCAACATTCTTTATAAGCTCAATGATTACTTGTGGAGCCTCATCTTTTGATGCCAGAAATTCCACCCATGTATACCTTGTAAAATCATCAACCATCACCAAGGCATACTTCTTTCTTCCTAGTGACATAATGTTGACAGGCCCAAACAAATCCATATGAATGAGTTGTAGGGGCTTGGTTATTGATGTCACTGTCTTTGTCTTGTGGCTTGATATTTTCATCTTTCCTTTTTGACAAGCCTCACACACTCCTTCTTGACAGAATTCAAGTGTGGGCATGCCTCTCACTAACTCTCTTTTGACTAGTGAATTAATGGCTTTGAAGTTCAGGTGTGATAGTTTCTTGTGCCACAGCCAACAATCTTCATTTAATGCTTTTGAGTAGAAGCAACAAATTTTGTCCTTGTTTGCAGAATTCATATTAGCTACAAACAGGCTTCCCTTCCTTACTCCAGATAGAGCAAAATCACCAGTCTTCTTGTGGGTGATCAAACATTCATCTTTGTCAAAATCCACCTTGAATCCCCTATCAGTAAACTGACCAACACTTAGCAGATTATGCTTGAGCCCCTTGACTAGTGCTACATCTTCAATGATGACATTACCAACTTTCAACTTGTCATATCTCAATGTGTTACCCATGCTGTCATCTCCAAAAGCAACCATTAGACCAGCCTTTTCCTCATATTGTGATAGCAGGGCCATATCACCAGTCATATGATTTGAGCATCCACTGTCCAAAATCCACATGACCTTCTTTTCACTTTCTTTGCCCTGCAAGCACAAAGGTATTACTTTTCCTTTGGTACCCAAACAAGTTTGGGTCCACGTGACTTAGAGACAGTTTTATTATAAGCAACATGCTTGTCAACTTTCTTGGCATTAGTCTTCTTGTCACTGTTAGAAGTCTTAGAACCTGAGGTTTCACACTTAGGTGACAGAGGTACCTTCCTAGCTTTAGGAGGACTCGAAGACTTTGACCTGGTGTAGTGTGTGTGAGAATTGTGACTGATACAACCATCAATGAATTGCCTTCTCAGATTGAAACAACTAGTCATAACATTCATATTGCATGGCATACAGTCAAATTTATCACAAAATGGTGCATCTCTATGTCTTAGAGGCACAGAACAATCATAGAAAGGTTTGGACACACTACCAACAGGTTTCTTGCATGCATGAGTTAAATGATTGGTACTGAAATAGTTCTGTTCATCCCTAACTTGCCATTTCTGTTCTGTTTCTTCTTAGTCACTTTCTTTTCTGATTCACTCTTCCCAGCTGAAACAAACTTAACAAACTTCTTAGGTCTTGGCCTATCAACTACTGGCTCCTTGGCTTTTGACTTGACATTCTCACTCTTGGAAGATGCTTGTTGTTCATTTGATTGTGCCTCATCCTCATCATTCAACATTTGTTTGATGAGTAAGGCATCCTCATCAATTTCAAATGTTGGTTCCTTAAAAATTGGATTTTCAGTCTTTTTCAAAATGTGAGGCACTTCCTCATGAACAACTATGTCATCTTCAATGACAGCATAGCCTTTTCTCTGTTTAAGAGTGTCATAATCAAGTCCAATAGCAGCCTTGGGTTTTGCTTCAATTTTCTCACAGTAGGATTTCACTAGACCAGATGATTTCTTGAAAGTTTTTAGTTTGAATTCATTTTCAGCTAATTCATCCCTAAGAGCCTTTTCAACCTGACTAGCACACAAAACCTTATTATGCAGATATTAAACTTCTTTCTTAAGGTTTTCTACTTGCATAGCAGTTAGCTCAAGTTCCTCATTGTTTTTGGTTAACATTTCATTTCTAGTAGACAGTTTAGCAATCTCTTCATTAGCAGCAGTCATACTAGTATGAATGTTAAACATTTCAACAGATAGTTGTTCAATCATGCATTTATACTCTGAAACAGACATGTCTATAGTAGTGAGAGATGGTACCTGAGGGTCTGATGGAGATGTGTCATCCTTGGAATTGGCCATCAAGGCATAATTGCAGAATTCTTGCTCCTCTCCATCACTGTCAGAATCATCCCAGCACTTCCCTTCAGCTATGTAGGCCTTACCTTGTGTCTGCTTTTTCAGAAGGGCCTCATACTTAGCTTCAAGCTCAAGATAATCTCTATCCTTCTTTTTAGGCTTCTTGCATTCACTGGCAAAATGCCCTAGGTCATTGCATCTATAGCACCTTACAGATGACCTATCCACATGGCTGGTTTTAAACTTATTCTTGTTTGGTTTCGCAGGTGCCTTGCTTTTGTTGAATGAATGGTTTTGGGTTTTGGGTTTGAAGGGTTGATTCCTTTTGAATCTGATGTTTGGAAATTTTCTGGCCATGAAAGCATATGAAGTGTTTTCCATCCCATCTAGTTCTTCAAGAGTGTAAAACTCTTCTTCCTCCTTCTCCTCAACAGGTTCACTTACCTCAGGTTCAGTTTCTTCCTCTTCTACTACCTCCTCTATCCTTAACTGACTTGTAGATGCTTCTAGGTCTTGAATAGATTTGTTGACAATCAAGGCACATGATGTGTTTACCATTCTGCCTTGATTGGCTTGGATAGCCCTTTTCTGAAGCAACTCAAGCTCATGAGTTTTTAAAACTCCATAGGACACATCATATGTAACTTTGTTCAAATCTCTTTCCCTTAGAGAAATGACCCTTTGCTCTAGATGGTTTGGTGAGGATAGCAGAAACTTCATGTTTAACTCCTTGGTACTGTAAACCTTGACATTCATCTGCAACTCTGTAACTAGCTTGTGAAATCTCTCAAACATCTCAGTAATGCTTTCCTTGGGCTGTGCCATGAAAGCATCATATTGTGTGACCAGTATCTGTTTCTTATTCTCCTTAACCTCATCAGTTCCTTCACACAACACCTCAATGTGATCCCACATTTCTTTGGCAGAAGTACATGATGCAATGTTTGCAAACATTGACATGTCCATGGAATAAATGATAAGCAACATGAGGTGGCTGTCAAGAGCAACCTTCACCCTTTCTGATTCTGTCCATTTTGATGGATCCTTGGCCTCATAAGATCTTGGGATAGTTGTGGTTCCAACAGTCTTCTCTGGTATCTCTTGTTGTGGAACAAAAGGACCATTCTTGAGAATCTCAGGATACAAAGGATGAGAGGCTTTGATGAACAACATCATCTTTATCTTCCAGAGGTTGTAATTCTCTTTGTCAAACTTAGGGACTTTCACCGTTCCTGTAGTCTTTGGTGTATTCGAACTCATGATCGTTTTTCTGTTTTTGAATAAACAGCCCGCTCTGATACCACTTGTTGAGTATTGAATACGATAGAAGAATATAGAGGGGGGGTGAATGTATTCTTGAACTTTTCTTTGTTTAAGAGTCTATGTAGCAAATAAGTGTTTGTGTGTGCAGAAGTGAAGATGCAGATAAAGAACAACACAAGACACCGTTATCACTTTAATCTAATGTATTATAGATAAAGGTTGCTACAATCTGTGAATACAAATGATAGTATTCTCAGCTTCGTTTTTCTCAGAGAGATACAGCTTGTAGTGTATGAAAAACTTGACTCACAAAGTTACAAAGTTAATTGACTAAGGAAGTGAGGCTGTATCCTTATAGAACATGGATACACCCTACTTACTACAAATAAGGTAGCTGAACAAATTACTTTCTAGTCTGTCTATCCTTTTTGAGTAAGTGTCTAAACGGTTACAGATTTGACTTTGCAAAGCCTGTTCAGATCCACTTCTTTAGCCCCTTGTCTCTTCTATATCTCTCCAAGCTTCCTTGTAGGCTTTCTAGAGCACGTTACAGATTGTGGTCCATAAAGTGCATTGGCTTGTTGCAGGTTTCTGACTTGTACAATTTCTTCAATATTTTGTCTCAAGAATGTATTCGAGAAGTGACTAAGTAGTTGATTCGAGAACTAGAATTGGCTTGATCGATAACTCTGAGTTCTCGAATACTGTTATATTGACATATCGAATTACTTCTCGAATAGCTCTTTTCTTCAGGATTCCTTGAGTTGTCGAATAGAACACTTGACTTGTCGAATCCTTGAGATATCGAATAGCTTTCTGAGTCCTTGAGATATCGAATGGAACTTTGACTTGTTGACTCCTTGAGAACTCGAATACCACTTTGACTTGTTGACTTCCTGAGTTCTCGAATAGAGTACATAGACATATCGAATCTCTGAGATATCGAATGAGATATCGAACAGTGTATTCAGAGATATCGAATAGTGTCTTGAGATATCGAATCCCTGACTTCTCGAATGCTGGACTTATCGAATAGACAAATATACTTCTCGAATTGGTACTTAGGCAAATTCTTCATTTCTTCAAATCCCAACTGTGATTATTTGACAGTCTTTAACTCCTTGCTTGAGGCATGAACCTTGGAACTTCTTTCAAGCATTATTCTAGACTCTATAAGTACAGTTACACAACTAGGATTTGTTGCCTACTACAAGTACAATACAAACAGAAACTCTACAACTAGAGGTTCCCTCAGTTAAGAGGTCATGTAAGTAATGCAAGCATTACAAACAATTAGGCTTGTTATTAGATGTATACAGGCATGCCTCTGTAACTAACACCAAACACCCACAAAATAACTTAATAGTAATATCTAAAGATAATACAACATAAAACCCCCAAAGATTACTATAAACAAAAATAAATAATAAACACCACAAATGGCAAAAATATAAAATTAATATGAAAAAATAACAATATTCGAACAAATTAAAAAATTTAATATCACGCGTATTTCCAAAAAAAAGTTAAAAAATGCCTTTAAAAACTATAAAAAATACTATAACAAAAGATCTAAAAAATTTAAGATAACTGAAAGGAATCTTCAATATAATATTTATTTTGGTATTTGTACGATTTAACATAAAATTTAAATACACGTAGAATCCTCTCCACTAGGTCATTTATTTAATTGATTCGGTCAAAAGTCAAATGGTCAACTCTAGCAAAATTTATCATCCTTATTTTAAAATATAAGAGATATTCCGATTTGCTGAAAAATCAAAATATATTTTACGGAATATATATCTACACTAAGACAATAAGATCGAAGAAGAAATATCGAGGTTTGATATTTTTTAGATCTCCGTTGCATTATTAATAAGGCAACAAGCTCGAACAAAGAATATTCAAGATTTAATATTCTTTAGTGAACTCGTGCTAAATTAAAAAACGTTCAGTTTTTATTCGAAAAATATTCTGTCTTCACACTCAAGATATTTTCACATCCTAGGAAAGACTTTTATTCTCAAGAATATTTTCCTCTCGAGCCAGAAATAATTTAAAGTAATTTTTCTCCCGCTTATCGATTATATTATATTTTGGAGAAAATTACTTTATTCATTCAAAAATGTTTCCTACACTCTAAAAATATTTTGTATATTAGGAAATATGTGCTAAGTATTTATTCTAGTAAAAACATTGGTCAAAAGATTTATCTATTTCAAGAAAAGACCAATCGTTTTTTATTCGGAACTGAAAGCTGATTTAATCGTCTTAAATCCAAATAAAATACTTCCACTTGGTTAAAGTTTCGTAATGTTTCGAGAATTTACGTCCGGGCATGAAAATCGAGACAGTTAGTCAACAGTTGACCACATTTGACCAAGTCAACCTTGACCAAAATTGACCAAACTTTCCAGAATATTATTTTATAATATTCCTAAGTGCTCCATAATTTTAGAATTATTTATTGGGTGTTTTCGTATTTATCGGATATTTAATTAGTAATATGTGTTACGTATTTAATCGTTAATTGATACGAGTCCGATACGACTAATTAGAGCTGAAAACACAGCTGGGATTTCTCTTGTCCTCAAGCTATCCACTTGCAAAGAAACAAAACTTTACATGTTGGCAATCCAAGTGAATTCCACCTCATCAATCCACACCTTTTCAATCTCAACCACTCCCTTTCATCTAAATCTCCACCATTCATTCCACCCAACTCCTTCTATAAATAAACCCTCTCATCCACCCATTTCAAACACAAGCTAAGAGCTAAATACATGCTGGGAATTTAGAAGTAGACACTCTCTTTCAATATTCAAACACTCTCTTCATCTACTTCATCTCAAAAACCTTCTCTCTCTTACATATATATACATATACTCAAGGTTTTTGTTCAACAAGCTTAGTTCCACTCAACCAAACTTTGTTCACCCAAGCTAGCTCATCTACCACCACTTTCCGGCCTCCCGAAGGGCTGCCCAAAGTTCGACCACCGTGCCAAAATCCGGCCGAACCTCCGGCGAATTTTTTCGGCGACTTTTAAAAGTGGTAATTTTTAGCTTCGTCTTTGTGTTTATAATTGAGATTTGTGCTTAACTTCTATACTTCATCTTAATCTCTATTCTTGGATCTATTTTAAAGATCCCAAAATTCTCTATATAAAAGAGAACGATTATCCGACAAACGTCAAGGTTGTAACGATTAATTATTCTTACGGGTTCCCAACTAGCATCTACAGTGCTCCGTGGGATATTCTTTAAAGGAATACTTCGTTCAACATAAGCTTCTTTAAGCACAAGTTTAGCCACTTGTTTTATTTTACGTGGCCATAAACTTTTTTAGTGCAAGAAGTTACAAAGAAGATTATACTTTGACATTGACTTTAGTCAACTAGCAAGTATACATCTTAAAAGTCTTAAGCCTAGAGCTTAAAAAGACTTGCATATTTGACACACGTCAAAGTGCCACGATTAAGTATTCTTACGGATTCTCAACTAGCATCTACAGTGCTCCGTGGGACATTCTTTAAAGGAATACTTCATATCACATAAACTTCGTGAAGAAGTTAAAATCAAGATATAACTTAATATTCTTAATTGAATATTAACGTTCTAATACCGCTTGTGCATAAAGTCCACTCGTGTGACTTAACCCTTGCCGTTATTTACTATTTTCTGCACTACGTATATAGCTACCGTGTAATAGCGTTCTTTCACGGTCCTCGCACTTGCGAGTTGAATTTTCTTTATCGTCCTTGCACTCAAGTTGAATTTTCTTCTCATCCTCATACTTGTAAGTTGAATAATATTTTAACACATATTAAGCGTCCATCGTGGCTAGTACCGTAACCTACTAGTTTTGCACGATTTTAATATATATCTTGCTTAACCCATATTTGTTTCGTAGATATTGTTTGTCTAACTTTTGTAGTGAGGTGAAGTTGAAGTGAGGTTCTCGTTCTAAGACCCAAGTCCTAGACGTACTAACGGGGAGTTAGTAGTCTTCGCACCGTGAAGAAGAGGAAAGACCCGAGACCTTTCATCTAAGACCCAAGACCGACAAAAGCAAAGAATCAATAGTCTACACCAAAGGTTCTACATCAACTTTGAAGAAATAGCAGGGAGTTATTGTCTAAGATAAGTTGTGTACTATAATAAGCAAAAAGGGGTATAATTTGTAGTTGGTTGCCCCCTCTTTTGATTATCTCCTTTTTTGGTTATCCCACAATAAAAAAAAGAATTTAAAAAGAAAAAATAATAATAAAAAAAACATCAATATATAAAAGCTCCGTGTATGTATTGGGAAATGTTGTCACGAGAGAATCCAGATGTTATGTAATCAGAAGACTACCACCTAGGCACCAAGGTGATACCGCCAAAAAAAAGAGATGCTTTTTTACGCATTCAAAATTAAAATTTAACAATATTCAGGATTATTTTCCGGATGACAGCTGGTTGTAACATATATTATCGTATTTATTATTTGTTATAAATAATGTTTTTATATTTAATTTTATATAATTTAATTGTACCATAATAAGCAAAAAGGGTATAATTTGTAGTTGTTTACCCCCTCTTTTTGGTTATCCCTTTTTTAGTTATCCCACAATAAAAAAAGAATTTAAAAAGAAAAAAATAATAATAAAAAAAAATCAAGAGGATAAGCAATAAAAGAAGGCAGACCCCTCGGACTCTAACACATCAAAAGATAAAGAACAATGCATATCTATCTACTGGATGTACCATCATCTTGATAACATTCGATAATAAATGATAGTAACATAAAATATTCAGACAAAATACAAAAACTTATACAATTATAAAACATCGACTTACCGGAGGAAGCTGAAATCTTAAAGGTAGTCACTATCTATACTATTATATTAATATTAAAGCCGAAACATTAACTTACCGGAGGAAGCTGAAATCTTAAAGGTAGTCACTATCTATACTATTATATTAATATTAAAGCCGAAACATTGAAAAGTTTTGAAAATTTTGATTTTCGGATTATAATTATAAATGCTATATATATATATATATATATATATATATATATATTAGAGTTCAAAAAAGAGGTCGAAAATGACAACTGAAAAATGGAACTTGAAATCAGCAACTGAATGCAACCACATTCAACTTTTTTTTTAAGGTGGGTGTTATTTGGGTTCCAGGGCCCCGCATGGGCATATTCAACTGAATGCAACCACATTCAACTAAATGCAACTAAATTTCTGATTTCAAGTGTAATAACCTAAATTTCTGTACTTGAGAAAAATTTCCATTTTGGGATGAATAGTGATTTTGAAGACCAAGAAAATTTTTCATGTCACCCTATGTACGGGATAGGAAATGGATATTTCGAAGTTATATTAGCAATCTACGAGGTAAATAAGTGTATGTAAACGCGATCGGAATTCAGAAAATCCAAAGTTTATTTTTATGGAATATTTGATCGGGCAGTGAAGAGCATTTCAATGTGACCAAGACAAGTGATATATTTAATTCTAGGATTTTATAATTTATTATTTTATTTAAGGTGATTTGAGGATTTAGAACGAAAACTCCTGAGTTAGTATAACGAACGTTCTAGGAATCGCTAGAACTTTGCAACGAGATTAAGCGAATGAATTATGGATTATTGATTGAACACGTAACGAGATTAGAAACCATGCATGATCATCTAGGATTTATTATTGCTAGGATTGGTGGAAAAAGAAAACAAAGAAAAGAAAAGAAAAAGGAAGAAATGAGGTGGATGGACAAGAGCAAGACAACAATGCTACACATCACCATTTCTCTCATGCACCACAACCACTTGACACTTGTAATTAGAGGTGTATTAGCAGCCCTTGCACACCAAAATATCACACAAATTCAATCACCAACTAGTCAAAGTAGATCTAAAGCAAAAGAAAGCCAAGAACACCATTTTCTTAACAAAATTCTGCTCCTTTTAATAAAACCATCGGGCCACTTCCAGCCACTCATATTTGATGATCTATAGCTCAAAAGAAATTCATTGAAGAGTAGAAGGTGTGGTAAAAATTTGAGAACCAAACTCCTATTTTTCAATTTTATATGAATTTTACAAGATGATGATGAATAGTGTTGAATAGTGATAAACTATCTTTCTTGTTTTATATCTTTGTATTATGGCTTCCAAAGGATCTAATTATAAGACAGTGAACTTTAGAATTTAAACTTGCAGTTGGGTCACATTTACATTTTCTCTTGAACCAGTACATAGTAAGAACTTGATAAAAAAGAAGCGTAAATGCATAATCTCATTTGAAAAGAAGAGTTTTACAATATGTTACGAGTAAGTAAATTATAATCTGATTTCTAAAACTCGAAAATTTGAGGAAGCTGGTCTCAAAATTGTAGAAACTTGTTACACGTTGGTGGCTTGTATGCTTGTAATGACACACTTGTGGCAAACAAGATATCCGCAACCTTTACATTCTAAAAAGAAACTATATTTGTAGCCCTTGTTACAATCTCGACAGACATACCGTTTAGAATTCCTTCTTGTAGTCCTCTTTACAACCAATGCAAGGGCGTGTTTTTCATTTTCTATGTAAGTTTCGAAGGTTCTTCCTAATTTGACATTTTCGTGCCACGGGAAGCAATTATGGTGGAATGAGTGATCTGATTTAGTGCAATGATAGAGCCACCATTGATTGTTAACTTGCTCTTCACATATTTCACAGTAGAATACTCCCTCGTAGAAGAATGGAGGGTGCCTCAAGGTTATGTCGTGTGAGTCATCATCATATTTGTGCTTTATCCTGCTTGGATAGAATGCACAGTGTATGTCGATTTTGAAGCTGCAAAATTCGCATGCATATCCCGCTCGGTCAATAACCCGAATCTTACTTACACTACAAATGAAACTGGGTAATCGACGTTGAACAAGGGAGTGGTGCTTGTGAGATTCATGTCTTATCCGTGTGGGCAAGAATGCACAACGAATATCAATTGTCATGTCGCAAGTCTCACACTGGTAGTAGAATCCATTGGTGACGCAGCTGCAAGCTCCACACTTAACGAAAATGTACTCCGAATCCTCCATCCGTAGCAGCAGCGAATGATTGGGGTGAAATGGAAATGCTTCTGCAGGAAACTCGAGTGGCAACTTAGTGGCACAGAAGGAGTGGAGAAAGTACTCACATCGGATGCAACCGTAGTAAGACGGATGATGAACAGTTATGGGCTGAATGCACCCATCACATATCAAGACTCTTCTCTCATTATCGTCGTCGTCGTCGTCATTCTCTGTAAACTGGAGTTGTCCTAACGGATGTTGAGGGTGACTCCAGTGTTCAATTATTGGTGATAAAGTAGAACTGTTTTCACCTTCACCTTGGAAGTCAATTTGAAGCTGCGCACACTGGGTTACAATGAGGTCAAACAACGATTCCTCGCTAGACAGAGGAAATTGTACTAGATCAGGTTCATCATCATTGTCATGTGATTCAATATTCTTTCTGTAAACAACAAAATTGGAATAGTTAAGAAATGATTGTGTCAATACATGCGTAGAATTTTTTTGAAAACAATTGATGCAAGTAGAAAACAAACAAAGAAAATCCAGAGAACTAACATCAGATGATAATTGCGTGTTGTACATTCCATATGCACAAAATATGTGCATTTGTGACAATAATCGGCTAAAATAGCGATGCATTTCAGGGATAGAGTAGATAAGACTGAGAGGGTGGTGGTGGTAAGTGGGACTTGGAATAATGGACGGCGCAAAAGCACATTTCTTGTGGATCCAAAAATTACAGGTGCTGCATACATAGGAATAGTCTTTAGCTACCTCCGAGCAAGCATTGCACTTGAACAAAGCTTCCCTCTGCAATGTTAGTATGTGCGGGTGACCTTCATGACGGAGCACTCTCTGTTCAAAACCACAAAAAACACACACATTAGAATTACAATCATCACATGCGTAAGCGTACTTCACATTACAACCACACACAGCACAAAGGCATCCATCAGGGCGTGGTAAGAGAGCAAGGAGGTGGTTGTCGAGATTGTGATTGATTTGTTTGGGCAGTTCTGCACAACTTTTGTGCAGGTAGAAACTTTCACATTCAATATCATCTACAGTGCAGGTGTATGTTGGAGAACCTATAACTGGTTTATTGCAAACATGGCATATCTCATCCTCTCCAATAACATCATCCTCTTTTAGTCGTAGTGGATGCTTTGGATGACTAAAGTGCTTTAGTGGTCTGTCCTCCATATAACCATCGTAAGAGGCTGTTTGGTCCGTTTGGATTTGTTGCTGCCCCACCTCTTCATAAACACAAAACACGCACACGATGAAAGAACTGCACACGTGACATGCATAAGCAAACTTCTTCACATCTACACCACAAACTTCACAAACGCAATCAGGGCATAGTTCAAGAAAGACGCTGTGTTGTTTGTGACTTCGATGATGAATTTCTCTGGGTAGTGTTGCACAGCTTAGGTGCAAAAAGAAATTTCGACAATCAATATCATCAGTAGAGCAAGTATACATCACAGAGTCTGTAACTGCTGTGTTGCAAATATGGCAGGTAGCATCCTCTAAAACAGAGCCATGCGTTAGGAAAATTAGTACTAGTGGGTGGTTCGGATGAATAAAGTGCTTTTCTCTTCGTATTTGATTCTGGCGACCTTCACGGCGCTCTAGAGCTAGTTCTTGCTCCTGGCGATCTTTACGCTCTAGTGTTAGTCTGTGCTTCTTGTGACCTTCATGACCAAGAGCTCTCTGTTTAAAAGCACAGAACACGCACACATCAAAATTACAACCCTCGCATGTATACGTGAACAATTTCCACTCCATACCACAAACTTCGCACCTGCAATGACGGCGTGGGTGGAGAGTAAGGGGGTGTTTTTTGTGTTTTTGGTGATTTATTTGCTTGGGCAGTGTTGCGCAAGTCTTGTGCAAGAAGAAATCCGGACAACGATCATCATCATATTGATCTGTACAAGCATATGTAGGAAACCCTATAACTGTCTTGCCGCAACCATAGCATGTGAATTCTTCTCTTGTACAACTCTTGTGCATGCTGAAAGTTTGATCTCGAACAGTACAAGTATATGTAGGAGATCCTTCAAGTGGTAATTGGCAAATGTAGCATGTAGCATCCTCTTCAATGACACACTCTCCTAGGAAAATGTCATATAGTATCAGTTTGTGATTCGGATGGCTAAAATGCTCTATGAATGAACTCATTTTGGGTGTTTGGGAAGATATTGTGTAGTTTCTTGAAATGGGAGACTCAGGTATTGCAGATATGATGAGAACTCACACACTGGACACACACATATATACCAAGTGTTTCTCTGGCCTGGGAGTATGGGCAGGGTAAATTAATTTGTAGGTAAACTTTATCTTTATTGACAGTCAAAAAGAAAAAGAACTTATCTATACTTTATCTTTATTCCGAAAATTTAAATTTTTGTCCATTTGATTTTCCATACGATTATTTTAATTAATAAATAAGGAAAAAAATTAATTAATTCTAAATATAAGTGTGTGATTTGGATGGCTAAAATGCTCGAGGGTTGAACTCATTTTGGCTAAAATATTGTATGGTATCAAGAAATGGGATGACTCAGGTGTTGTGGATACACACACATATATACGAAGTATTTCTCTGGCATCCCCGATTTATTTTTGATCGATTGATTTTAAAAATTGATTTATAGCTTGCTATGAAATATTTTTAAATAATATATTATATTAGACTAATATAATAAATATTATTAAAATATTAAAATTTATTCGATTCTTATTCTGATTCATCATTTCGATAAATTCTTGATTTATCAATAAATTGCTAATATTAAATACCTAAATCGATTTATTTCGATTTCCGAAATCTACAACGAGTCTCGCTTTCTTGTTCGAACTTTATCAAAAGATAATGTGGAAAATATACGTGTATATAAATATAAATATAAATTTATACATAACTTTATCTTTATTGACAGTTAAAAAGAAAAAGAACTTACATTTTTGTATAGCTAACTATTTTTTTTTTCTTTTTTATAGCTAACTTAAATAAAGGCCACATGTGGTTTTGATTTTGCCCCTACACGAATATGATCTTTTCTTTGTGGGTGGGGGGGGGGAGTTTGGAATCTTGTCAATAAGCAACAACATGGATCATTTTAATGTTTTATAAACTTATGAGTTATTAAAGTAACATAAAGAAAAAAATTATTTCAAAAAGATACTTCTTATTTTAAAAATTAAGTTCTGCATTCGCATAATGATATGAATTTTTATACAATAAATTATTTCAAAAAGTACTTCTTATTAAATTCTGATTTTTAACTTACCTTTTCAACTTTAAATCATTTTTCAATCACGAGACAAACACATACATTTTTTTAAATGACGTTAACAATTTTATGAATTTTCATAATGCATGTGTTTTGTTTATACTACTTTTTTGATAAAAGAGATTTCTATACATTTTAGATTTAGTATTTATCATTATCTAGTTTTTTTTATAAATATGAGAATATATTCAAATTATTATAAATACATTTATTTTTAAACTTTAAAAAGGTTAAAGGTTCTTAAAAGAAAAAAGCATACTCATGTTACATTATATTCTCTGTTCTAAAACAAGGCCGCCTAACCGTTTAAGAGGTCCGCTTAAGCGTTGAAGGTCCCCCAACCGTCCCGATTTTATGTTAACCGCTTATTCCCCGATTTTATATAATTATTAAATATATATATATACTTATGTATATAAATAATTAAATATATATTATATAATCCGCTTAATTGATCCGCATTGAAATTCGCTTAAGCGCCCGCCTAGCCGCTTAAGCGCTCGAAGGTTGTCTTATCGCTTAGAGCCGCTTACCACTTTTTAGAACACTGATTATATTTGTTCTTATTTTTACTTACGGTGTACAAGTGAAATGTTCTAAGCACAAAGTAGAACTATTTTTGGATGGATGTGCTTAAAATTAAAAGCAAAAACAACAGAAGCAACGAGTTCTAGCTCGGTCGATACTTACTTTGTGCTATACAAGATCAAGGATTCGAGGACATATGAATTTTTTTTCTCTATGAAATGTGAATTTATCTAGCATAGTAGGATGGCACCCTTTATTGAACCCAATCTTTGTACTAAAAAAAAAAGCAAAAACAACAGATGGGATAAAATAAAGTGTAATTAAACATCATTATTATCAACCACAGTCCCAAACTTCAGGTCTATGGAACTACTTAAACGACAAGTCTTGTCGGATTGAAATGGTGAATTTCGAATTCTGCATTTAGTTTGATCTTCTTATTCCAAGCCCAAGTGATGCATCTTGTTACTCTTTCGGTCTGAAAATTGTTAATCTTCATGGCTTGTCCATCACAACACAAGGCCAGCCCAGAAATTTCGTTTACCTCCATCTATAGCTTATATACAACTGTTTTTGAACAAAAACATTAATATTTAATTTAATTTCAGTTGAGTTGAGTTGCTGCATCACATTTACATGTTCTCTTGAACCAGTTCTTGGTGTCACTTTACCTATAAATAAACATTTGCTGCTGCTATAGATAATTCTTTCATGTGCTTTGCCTGTACAGCTTGATTTTACTTGTCTTTTTCCTCGGAAATGATCGATCAGATCGAACCCCTACCCCCCTACGTTGTTAAATTTCGTAAGGTAGACAATACAAGTATTGGTAAGGGTCACTCAAAGGTCAGTTTGGCCTTGGGGTACTGACCTAATGTATTCTATAGTAGTAAAGAAACAAAGGGACCATATGTGTTGTCTTGATTTTGTTATTTGGTTCTTTCTTTTGTTCTTTACTGTGTCTTGCTTAATTTCATACTAGAGGTTCATTTTCTCATGGGTTAATCATGCATTCTTGCTAGACTTTAAAAATTAAGATTACAGCTCAAATGATCATGTATTTTGTGAGTCTGTTTTCAGACTCTAATCTAATAGGGAGGTCATCGAGAATCCATTTTAATGTTTCAACAATATTACTGGAGACAAAAATCTTCGCAGTCCAAAGGGCTTTGCCAGAATCTTGAACTTCCAAACCATTTGTAATTTGTAAAGATAAGGGCTTGTTGGTAGATTTCTTATAATGTGATGTCGATGTAATATGGCGCAACATGGATCCTACTAGTACACTGAACATGTTTCGTAAATTTTTGTAACTCCGAAAAAAATAAACGTTCAATAATCATCCGAGGCTTCGTGCACATTTGCCAGTTGCTGATTGCAGTGATGTATTTGTATTTTCCATCAAAGATTAGATGTTGGAATTTGCATAAACTATCAAATTACGACCATAAACTTGCACAGCATTAAAGCAAAGTATTTACATGGAACTGTCAAATTAAAACCAGAAACTTGCACATTGTCTCCAAGCAAGACTAAGCTAAGCTGTATCTTCCTAATTAAACAAAATACACAATCAAGATTCGCTTCAGAACTCTTTCACTCTAAAATTTTTCACTTTCTTACAATTTAAAATATTTGTGCTTTCTAAACCAGTTGAATATGGGACGGTAACAGCTACGAAATCCTTTATCCATCTTAGGGGAAAGAAAAAATGCAAGTGATTTCCTTGGTGTACAATTGTTTACCACAGCTCTGTGCAAACAACTCTTGTAAATTCCATTGGATAGGGCCTAAAAAGGAATCACAGAACTACATTACTATATTCCCTTGTTCAGTATTAGAACTATGTAACTTACTTGATTGACTTCCAACATCGTTTTGCTGTGAATAATAGAAATAGGCTACTAAGAGTGAACTTGCCATAAATGTATCACCAATATTTACGACAAAAGCTTCCTTGTCGGGAAGGATAGAGTGCAATTTGTCGTCAAAAAACACCTCGAGACCACCAACATCATCTTGATGAAGAATGGTTAAAGATGTAGGATCACATTCAGGTCCAGTTCCTAGAGTTTGGTCTGGTTTCTGGCAAGGAGGATAGTAGTTAAATCTCATTATGGAGTCGTTTCCTTCAAAAATGTCCGTAAGATACGATGGACCAATACCAAGACTCATTCCAAGAAGCTCCATGATAACAAGAGACAGGTTGCTCTTAGCTTAGCAGTATACTTGACAAATCCTCCTAAGGAAATTAAATTAACAAAATGTAGAACTTTTATATGTAGAGTTCAGGAAGTCATGAGCATAACAGATATGTATTTTATTAGTAAGCTTCTTACCCAAATTGTCTGAAATCTTCACCAATTACATTCGAGAAATAATCTTCAACTTTGTAGGAAGATTGTTGACCAGCAAAATATCGAAAAGAAAGTGTTTCTTTCCACGGAAGCTTACTACCCTAATGTTGTTTATTGGGCTCGTTTATGGGTCTTTTATTCTTCTGGTAAGCCGTAAATTTTGGGCCTGTGAATTCTTGAATTTTTTTAATTTTTATATTTCGTCACGACCTTTCCTGTTGAATACCTTATTACAAATAAATAATTCTTGCAACAATTTATTGTATTATTAAAAAAATCTATTACATTCGATAAAATTGTAAAATTAAACGACATTAACAAGACTAATAGGAAAGGGATACAAACCTATATGAAAGAAACTGTCATTAAATATTAAATAATGTCAAAATTTTGTTAAAATCAGATTTGAAATGTTCTTCAACACTCAAAAGAATTAATTGCCATCTTTTGGATGGTAATTCACTATCTTAAACTACTCCTCCTCGGAACTCGAATAGCTTCCCTCGTATTCGGATTCTGGAGGTATGGAAGTGTTATTTTTTTTGGCATTGTTGGGCAATTTTTTGGATTTTTCTTCATGATGATGAAGTAGCTCACGTCTTGAACTTGAAAATTTCTTATCGAAACCAACTTTGTGATTGTCTCTTTGAGAATAGTGATTCTTAGCATCTTTTCCATGTTTAGCTTTATTAAAAATTTCATAACACCCTGCATTAGCCATTGAACTCGAAACTCTCTTGTCATATCCATGTACCATGTCTCCTTTGTTAGCTTCAATATTCCTGTTAGAGGTCCAATCTCCTAATGGGCCGAACCATTAGCCCAACATTAAGCCCAAGGAATGAACAACCTGTTTTCCATTTACAGTCACATGATTGTCACTTTGTCAGTGGCCGACCGTGGCCATGATAAAGGGTTTTTTTACCTTTAAACGGTCACATGGTCCATGATCCAAAAGAATATTTGATATTCTGGAAAGCAGATCTACATCTCAACAAACGGCAAGGAGAATAAGTATAAAAGGAGGTAAGATTGTTCATAAAACTCATAACTACACACACAACAATACATATTCTCTACGTTCAAATTACCTTACAAAAAACCGACTGACTTATTCTCACACCGGAGGTGAATCGGGGGGCTCCACCCTCGCATTCTCTTTCTGCAGGACCCACCGAACGAAGCCTGGGAGAAAACTGGTCGTAACATTTGGCGCCGTCTGTGGGAACGTAGAGATATATTCGTGTTAAGATCTACCAAGAGACTATGACGATCGAAGAAACGCCCATCAATGATAATAGCGCCGTGGCTGGAAACAGTCGCTCCGTTCCTCCTGTAATGCCAAGAACAACCCCTCTCATCCCCCCAAGACTGCTAAATTTTGATGAAGAAGGAGATATGCCAACTCCTGAGGAACAACAAGAGATGCTTACGAAATGGAGAGAGCAACAAAAGGCGAAGGGGAAGCATAAGGTGACGGATAAGAACAAAGAAACCGAACGGATAGCAAAAAGAATGGAGGCCGATCGTTTGAGGCTAGAGGTCCTAAAGCTCCGAAGGGAGGAGATCGAGCTACAGGAAAGGACCCTCCGCGAAGCTCTAGAAGTCGAAGACACGGGGGCGGACGACCAAAGAGATAAAAGGCCAAGAACCAGAAATGATGAAGATGAGTCAGGGGACTCTGAATCATACTCGAGGAGAACCCGGTCAAAAGTAGTTTATTCCTCCGAGTCGGAGGAGGAGGGCCCCCATACGGACGATCGTATCCGAAGGATCGAGAAGGCCATGTTCGGAGAGAGAAAAGTCAGCCATGAGCCAGTGGTGACCGAGGACGTTGAACAGTTTCGACCGCCTCCCGGAAGGCAGTTCCCGAAGATGAACGAATTCAACGGAAAGGGTGACCCCGAAGACCACTGTGAGAAATATGAATCACTTATGACTGGGATGGGGCACTGTGATGTGATGCTCTGCAAGATGTTCAAGACCTACCTAAAGGGGAATGCATCCATGTGGTATAGGTCGTTGAGACCTAGGTCGATAGGCTCGTACGAACAAGTGAAGAAAAAGTTCTTGAGGCACTACTCACATTTGTGTCGAAGAGAGAAGGATACAGAAGCCCTGATCCACTGTAGGCAGGGACCGGACGAGGATTTGGGTGATTACCTAGCAAGGTTCAAAGAGGAAGCCGGTATGGTCACAAACTTGGACAAAGTTAAGGCGGCTGGATTCCTCGCAGCTGGCCTCGACCCTGTTAAAGGCAAGAAGCTTCGGTCTTCTCTTTATGATATGCCTCCCAAATCTTTAAATGATATATATGTGAGAGGAGAGGCTATCAGAAGAAAATTGGAATCAATTGGGGGGTACAAGGAGAACAAGAAAAATGATAGATATGACAGGAGGGACGACCGAAGGGATGACAGAAAAGACGACCGGAGGGATGACAGAAAAGACGACCGAAGGGGTCGAGGAGATATCAAGAGCAGGTTGAATGACACGAGGCCCGACAAAGGGGCCGAACGAAGAAGAGATAGAGATAGTACTGTGTTCACACCATTAAACACACCTATCTCGAAGATTCTCCATGAGATAAAGGGTAAACCTGGGTTTGTCAGGCCACCCAAGTTGAAGACCCCTGAAAATAGAAGAAGCGACAGCAAGTATTGTGAATATCATCAGGATAAAGGTCATAACACTGACGAGTGTTACCACTTGAAGAAATTAATTGAGAGAATGATAAAAGACGGAGAATTAACCAAGTTTGTCGAAGATCTGAGAAACAAACTAGGACCGAAAGAAAGAAAAAGAGAAGACAATGAAGCCGAAGGATCTGAAAAGTACAGAGGCGAGGTCCGAACGATCTCCGGAGGAACCATACTGGATCGGGACAGCAAGTCAGCCCGAAAGAGGTATGCCAGGCAAATCTACAACCTGTACCAATCAACTACAGCCAAACAACCACTTCCGATTTCATTTACGGAGGACGATTACGAAGATGTGATATGGCCACATGAAGACCCGCTCGTTATAAATCCGGTGATAGGGGAGAACAAGATCTGGAAAGTCCTGGTCGATGAAGGGAGTTCAGTCAACATCTTGTATCACCGGACCTATTGCAAAATGAACCTGGGAGGCGAACAACTAGAGCCATGCCATGAAGCACCACTATAAGGCTTCGGTAATCAACCTGTACCGATCGAAGGAACTATAACACTGAACGTCTTATTAGGAAAAGCACCATTCACAACGATGAAAGAAGCGAAATTTTACGTTGTTAGAGTCGACAGCCCGTATAATGGGATCCTAGGAAGACCGGCTTTATCCCTATTCCAAGCTGTGTCATCTATCCCTCACTTGAAATTGAAATTTCCAACCGAACACGGGATCGGAGAAATGAGAGGCGACCAAAAAGCCGCACGAATCATTATGTTGGAAGACCTGGAGAAAGAAAAAGATGTCGAAATGACCGAATCCGGGAAAAGGAGAAGAAATGAGACCGAACCAGGAGGCAGTCACCAACTACTGAATATCGAGTTGGAGAAATTTGGAGCCGACCTGTCAAATCCGATAGCCGAACCGGCTGTCGAAACCGAAGAAGTTGAATTGTACGTAGGCCAAGCGGGGAAGATGATTCAGATAGGAAAGAACATGGAGCCAGAACTAAAAAAGAAAGTCATAAAAGTCATTAGGGAATTCCACGATGTATTTGCATGGAGTCCCGAAGACATGCCGGGTTTGGATCCATCGGTAGCCAAACATTGTCTTAACGTCAAAGCCGAAACCCAGCCCGTGAGACAGAAAAAGAGAAATTTTGCAATGGAAAGACAGAAGGTCATTCAGGCTGAAGTCGAAAAATTGCTAGAAGCAAAATTCATTGAAGAGATAGACTACCCAGATTGGTTGGCGAACGTGGTCGTGGTCAAAAAGTCCAACGGCAAATGGAGAATGTGTGTGGACTACACCGACTTAAATAAACACTGTCCGAAGGATCACTACCCCCTTCCAAACATTGATCAACTGATAGATGCAACCTCAGGGCATCAAATACTCAGTTTTTTGGACGCGTTCTCGGGATATCACCAAATCGCCATGAACACCGAAGACATACCGAAGACAGCGTTCATCACGCCTAACGGCACTTATGCTTACGTGAAAATGCCCTTCGGACTGAAGAACGCAGGGGCTACTTTCCAAAAAATGATAAACAAAGTATTTAAAGCCCAGATCGGTCGGAACATGGAGTGCTACGTGGACGATATGATTGTTAAATCCCTTTTCAGGGATCATGCCGAAGATCTGAGGGAATGTTTTGGAACGCTCAGAAGAAACAACATGAGGATCAATCCGAACAAGTGTACGTTTGGAGTAAATAGTGGGAAGTTTCTGGGATACATGGTTAGTGCCAGAGGAATTGAAGCCAACCCGGAGAAGATTAAAGCAGTCATTGACATGGAAGCACCAAAGACGATCAGGGACATTCAAAAGCTGACCGGACGGCTAGCAGCCCTGAGGAGGTTCATTTCCCGATCGGCCGAAAAGGCCTTGCCATTCTTCGAAGTGCTTCGGGGGTCCAAGAATTTCGAGTGGGGGCCAAATTGCCAAAAAGCATTCGAAGATGTTAAAGAGTACTTAGTGAAAGCTCCACTCTTAATGAGACCCGACCCGAAAGAAACATTGCAGCTGTACTTGGCTGTGAACGACCGAACACTCGGAGCCGTGTTGGTCAAAGAGCATGAAGGAAACCAGCATCCGGTGTTCTATGTCTCCCACATTCTCAAAGATGCAGAAACAAGATATCCGAATGCAGAGAAGTTCGCCTATGGACTGGTAATGGCCGCAAGAAAGCTAAGGCACTATTTCCAGGGAAGGACGATCAAAGTTGTAACCGATCAGCCGTTAAAGAAAATCTTGCAAAGACCAGAGGCATCTGGCAGAGTGGTCGCTTGGGCGATCGAACTGGGGGAACATGATTTGGAGTATACACCAAGAACTTCGATCAAAGCCCAGGCACTTGCAGATTTTATGGTAGAATGCTCATTCTCTGAACCGAAGGATTTAACCCCCGAAGAACAACTAATTCCGGCGCCAGGAAAATGGAAATTATTTGTTGACGGGTCGGTCGCCAAAGAAAAATGTGGGGCCGGTTTGATTTTAACAAGCCCAGAAGGATTCGAAATATGCCAAGCTATCAGGTTCACTTTCCTTTTAACGAACAATGAGGCCGAATATGAAGCACTTCTGGCAGGCCTAGATTTGGCAAGAAAATTGGAGGTTAAACACCTAAGAGCATTCAGCGATTCAATGTTGGTGGTAAAACATTTCACAGGAGAGTATGGACAAAAAGATCCCCGAACGAAGGCCTACGCCCTAAAGGTACGCGAGAAATCTTTGTTATTTGAATCATTCGAATTAAATCAGGTAGCGAGAGAGAACAACAATCGGGCGGACGCTCTATCAAGGTTAGCCTCGGCAGAAACCCAAAACCTCAACGGGTCAATTTATCTGACCGAAGTAAAGACGCCTTCGATAGACAAAAAGCAATGCATGGAAATCCACCAAGGAACCGATTGGATGACCCCAATCAGAGCATTCCTAGAAAAAGGAACTTTGCCGCTCGAACGAAGGGAGGCACAGAAGGTAAAACATCGGTCGGCCAGTTATACCGTGATTGGAGGCCGTTTGTTCCGAAGGTCGGTGACACAACCCCTCCTTCGATGTTTAAACAAAGACGAACAGATTCTAGCCCTTGAAACGGTTCATGAGGGAATTTGCGGGGAACACCTAGCAGGAAGGTCTTTGGCCCTCAAAATTCTAAGGCAAGGGTTTTTCTGGCCAAAGATGAAAGAGGATGCCACCGAATACGCCAAAAGATGTGTACAATGCCAGTTATTCAGCACTGTACCGAATCAGCCACCCGAAGAGATGTCTTCAGTCCTTAGCCCCATTCCATTTGCTATGTGGGCGGTTGATATTGTAGGGATCTTGCCCACCAGTACCAAACAAACCAAGTACTGCATTGTGGCGATCGACTACATGACCAAGTGGATAGAAGCCCGACCCCTTTCATCCATTACCGAAGAAGCAGCAAAGAAGTTCATGTTAGAACAAGTAATATTAAGATTCGGTATCCCTATGGTATGTGTATCGGACAACGGAACCCAATTCATTGGAAGCAAATTCAAAAAATTCTTAGCTCAATTCGGGATTCGGCAAAAATTCAGTTCGGTCGGACATCCCCAGGGAAATGGGGCGATCGAAGCTGCAAACAAAATTATCTTCGCCGGAATAAAGAAAAGGCTGGGAGAAGCCAAAGGACTTTGGGCCGAAGAGCTACCATAGGTTCTGTGGGCATACCGAACGACACCAAGGTCATCAACAGGAGAAACACCTTTCAAATTAGCTTTCGGAACAGATGCTCTTTTGCCAGTCGAAGTTTGCCTAGAATCTTACCGGACACAAGTTTTCAACATAGAGACGAACGAATGTGGACTTCGAGCGAATGTGGACTTACTCGAAGAAGAAAGGGAGGCAGCTCACCAAAGGAACTTAAGGTACCAGCTTCAAGCAGCACAACACTACGATTCGGGAGTAAAAAAGAGATCATTCCAAATCGGAGACTTAGTGCTTCGAGAGTTGGCCACGTCAATACCCACGAAACAAGGCAAACTTATGCCCAACTGGGAAGGCCCTTATGTGGTAAGCGAAGTGATTCGACCGGGTACTTACAAGTTAGCTCATTCGGACGGCAGCTTGATTAAGAACACATGGCACGCTGCTCGCCTTCGCCGTTTTTACCAGTAAGCTTACTGGAAACATTTTATTACCCTTTTAAATTTGTGGTTTAATGCAAGTTATCTTTTGAATTCCCTAAGTAAGCATCGATCTGTAAAACCATGCGAGACCCACATGATCAATAACAGATTGTTCGCTACATTTTTTCTACATGCTATAATTAAGCAAAATGGACCCATGTTTGGGGCCGACCAAGTAAAACATGCGCCCCTCTAACTTGTTTCTAGTGTTCAAATACATTCTGATTTAAGTTACCAATACTTGACATACCCAAATTCGGGGCCGACCGAACGAATTTTGGACTTCACAAAAATGTCCTAGTATTTAAGTGGTTTTTTCACTCATTAAGTCCGGGAGGAAATATTTTAACCGACCGAACGGAACTTAAATCCTTTACAAAAACCCCTTAAAAACTGGGGGCAACTAGGTTACGACCGAAGATACCACAACATGCTAGGTCACGACCGAAGATGCATAAAAAATAGAAAAATTATGCTAAGGCGATTGAAAGCCGAATAGGCATAAAAAATAAATTATGCTAAGGCAATTGAAAGCCAAAGAGGCAAAATTTATGCTAAGGCAAATTTAAGGCCAAAGATGCATAAAAAATAGAAAAATTATGCTAAGGCGATTAAAAGCGAAGATGCATAAAAAATAGAAAAATTATGCTAAGGCGATTGAAAGCCGAAGAGGCATAAAAAATAAATTATGCTAAGGCAATTGAAAGCCAAAGAGGCAAAATTTATGCTAAGGCAAATTTAAGGCCAAAGATGCATACAAAATGGAAAAATTATGCTAAGGCAATTGAAAGCCAAGATGCATATAACAATGATGCTAAAGCAAAAACCGAAGATGCATAAGAATGAAAATTATGCTAAGGCAGGAAAAGCTAAAATGCATTAAAAAGCCCGAAGGCACCAATTCGAAGACTAATAAATGTTAAATTACAAAGTTTGAAGATCACGAAAACGAATATAAAACTACTCCATGGAAGGCTCATCAAGCGGCTCATCTTCTCCCGAAGAAATAACTTCGGGGTCATCAGATTTTTCCCTACCCACTGGATCGGTCATACCCATGGTAGCATCGAGCAGTTGGGTATGATCAAAACCAAGTGAGTGGGCCTTCACCACAGCATCATCGTAGCCCATCTGATAGCATCGTTCTTCTGTTAAAAGAAGCTGCTTATGCAATTTCCGGGCACTCTTCCTTGATTGCTTCAGCTGGGTGTTCCTCCATTCGATTCGCCTTGAGCTTGTGGCCTTCAGCTTCTCTAACTCGTCCTTAAGAGCATCCCTTTCGGACCTTAGAGCCTCAGCCTGGCCAGTAACCCTATCCAATTCGGTAGAAGAGTTCCGATAGTTCTCCTCGGCTCTGACCGCCCTCATTTCGGTCTCTTCTAACCGTTCGGTCACCACAGCTGACCAGGCAGCGCCCTGTACACAAACATGGAAAATGTTAAAAAATTCTCTAAGGCAAGTATGTACATACGAAGGAAAAGAAGCTTACCATAGAGAGAAGGGTCATCATTTCTGTACAAGCTTCAACATTATTCAGCTTGGAAATAGTTGGTCGATCGGCCGGGAGAACGAGGCCACGACACAGATCAGGACCCACGTTCTTTGATGAAGAAGGAGCTGGGACAATAATCTGGTCGGTCTCCAAGACACTCCATTGAGGAGAATACACTTTTAATTCAGTGTTCTCCGACCGAGGCCTCTTCTTCGGTTCCACAGGAGTACCCTCCGGGACTGATTCTCTAGGAGGCGAAGAAGAAGGTGGGGTAACAACCAAGCTCTTTTCCCCTTGATCAATAGCCAAGGTATCCTCCCCTTCGACCGGCTGAGCAGCACTTGCTTCGGCCGCCAGAGCAGCAGCAGCTAGGTCGGCCGCCTTCTGCCTTTTTCGCTCCAGAATATCCAAGCGTGTTGTCACTGTACAAGATAAAGAAGAACATTATATACAGGATAAAGACAATAAACAGGAGTTATCATACTTTTAGAAAGATAAAACTGCAAAAAGATAAAAGAAGAAAAGAACGGAGGAATGTTACCATTACCCCAAAGACCGACCAACCAGTCTGCATCCCTACTATCCGACAATGGTACCTTGTCCATAACAAGGTCACACAGTAATCGGTAGTCATGCTTATCCGCCTCCGTAAGTTCAGGATAAACAAACCTTGTGGGATCGATCACCTTCCAGACGCCAAACTTCTCCAACTTCGGGCCGGAAACAAATGTAACGACCCGAAAAATTACGTGTAATTTATTATATTAAAATATATTTTTAGTTGATTTTAATGTGTGTTAGTTTATTTTTAATGCATTTAAACGCGTTATGATTTTTATAAAATAGGAAAATTATCCCATACGTGTTATGTGACTTCTGTGTATCATAGAATATTTTATTCTATTTTTCTGTAATTTTTATATTTTTAGAATATAGTTATTTTGCATTTTAAATTCCGGACCCAGCCCCTGTATTGAATTCGAGGCCCTGTTTTTCATAAAATTATTTTTATATAATAATGAGATGTTCAAAAATGCATTATGTTGTAATTTTTGTAATATTCGTAGTTTTTGGAGAATTTTGACATTTATATTATATTTGTTTAAAAATTAAAATTTTACATTTTTATCCCATAAAAATTATTTTTAAGGCCTAATAATTTTAATTGGGGGCTAAAAATATTTCTGGGGTATTAATTTTTGATTAATATAAATAGAAATCAGATTTAATTTTTTTAATTAATAAATCATAAAAATCAGTTTTTATATATAAATAAATATATTTTCTCTCTCCTGTTCTTGAGGATCAAAGCCATATTTGAAGGTGTTGTAGACATCTGATTTTGGTGTTCAAGCAGTCGAATCGAAGCTCTTGGAATCTACTTTCTAAATCTTTCAACAAATCTCAGTTTTGGTAAATTTTCGATTTTATATGAATTTTTAAAGAAATCTGCGTTTTTGTAGTTCTAGGGTTCTTGAATGGAAATTGGGGATTTTTGTTTGGTTGATTGTTTGGTGATTTTGATGCTTCCCTTAGCTTTATTGAGTTGTTTAGAGTCGATTGGTGTGCTTAATTGCTTCTATTGGTTCCGGTTTGATGATGTTCAAGTTTGTTAGTTTTGACCGAAAATAAGAATCATTCGTTCATAGCTTGTGTTGATTGTTTGTATGTAAGGTGTTAGGGGTTAGATTGTACGAGTCATGGGCTTCGTTTTGTGATGTAGAACACATGATTTGGTTTAGGAATAAGCAAAAACGAATTTTGGCCGGATATTTCCTTGAGCTCGCCGGAATTTTCTATATTTTGATCGGATTTTAAGATTGGTTAACTGGTTAGTGTAATGGTTGGTATGGTTATAATCAGCAGCTAATTTAGAGTAAGTTTCGTATATAAATCGTAGCGAAAGGAGCGTTTTTATGGTCGCCGGAAGTTCGTCGGATTCTGGGTCGGTCACCGGAATCTGGGGAGCTGCCATTAAAGCTGATGAGTGTTCTTGGTGTTCTTGGTGATGAATATGTGAAGATGGTGATGAATAGTGCAGTTTGATTCAAAAATTTTCTAAACTTTTCAGAAAAATGTTTTTGGGTCAAATTTTTTATAAATTTTTCTAAAATTCAGATTTCTTTTAATTATTATTATTTTAACTTCTAAAAATTTAATTTAATTAGTTAATTATTTTTAAATAATAATTTAATTGATTTAATTAATTGATTAATTCATTTTAATTGATTAATTATGTTAATTAATTATTATTTAAATATATAATTGACTTCATTGAATTTAAATCTTTTAATTATAAAAGATTTTTTTTTTTATGAGTTGATTAATAAATAATTAATTTGAATATTCAATTAATTTAATTATTAATTGAATTATTCTTATTAATTGCGTATTAATTAAACCGCATGTCCGTTTTTAACGAGAAAAATATTTCTAGAATCATAAAAATGACCCGGTTCTTATAAAAATAGTTTTAAGTTAAAATTCAACTTTTAAATTTTGGTCGACTTTTTATCAAACCTTTATATTGAGTCGGTTATATCCGATAATTAGGGTTTTGACCCATTTTCTGTTTTAAAAATATTGGATAAAATCTTTTTATGATCTGATCAACGTGATATGTGATTATGTGATTTACTTATTGAGTCTCTTTACGTGCAATGTGAATTATTAAGGTATTAAGTATCGAAGGTTATGATATAATTCGAGTTTTTGCCCGATATATATTTAATTGGTGATTAATTGTTTATATGATTTATGTTATAAGATGTCGCTAAGAATAGACGATGTTTTCTTTGAAATACTGACTAGGATTGTCAGATTTATATTTATTTTTAGGACGAAGTGTTTATTTCGAGGGTTAAGTGTTATATTTATATTTCTATTTCTTTATCGAGAATTAGAATAAATCTTTCAAGGATTAATTGTTGAATATTGACTTAGGTTTGTCAGCGGAGATAAATAGATGTTTAATAAAGGAGATTGGAGATGGATGAAATATTCTTTGTGGGTTATGAAGAAGGTTGGAGATGGAGGCAGTATTGTTTGTGGATTGTAATAAAGAATGTTGGAGATGAAAGTATTGTTTGTGGAATTGATGGTTTACTTGTGAGGTGTTTTAACACCGGGAAAACGCCAATGTGCAAAGGGGATATTTCCAATTATTCTCTTCCGACAGAGATATTGTAGACGCGCGGGCTCGATGTCAACGGATCAGAGTCGTGGCAATCGCAAGAGCGTCAAACCAACGAATGATTGAAACAGAAGATTGTGATGCTGTAAAATAGAAGAAGATAGTTGTATTACTTCGGCGCTACGTAATAGCAAAGGACCAGAGGCAAGTATTTTCTTGATCATTCCAAACACTTTTTATTTTCTGTTTCATTTATTCATATCATGACAAATAGTTATTGTTCAGAGCTATTTGTGGTTCTTAAATATTTTTGTGCGAACTCAGTTGCTTGATATTGGTACCCTTGATGTGGGGAATTGTTGAAGATAAACTCTTCATATCCTTATTATCGTAGTAAATAATAAGGATGTGACCAGTATTTAAAACTAAGCATTTCCTGTTGAATTCGGAAATTGCTCTATTGGATTGGAAATGGTAAAGCGTAGGAGGCCACGTTGAGTAGTTGGTCCAGCTATATTTAAGGAGGATATGGTAACCATACCATCTTCCTATAGGCTAACATTACTTGCCTATTTTGGTACCCTCATGAAATCCGGACTATACACACACGGAAAAAAAAAAGAGAATACCGGTGGAGTATAGAGGGTCCCATTGCTTATGAACCTGATCAGGGGGCAATGGTGTTTTATGTTTCAGTTATATAAGTGTATCCAATCCATATCGCCAGAATGGCTATTATATATTGTGAATTGGCAGATGATTCATTTTTATGACATGCCAAATGATTTCAGTTATGGTTTGAATTATATCACAGTTGTTGATTCAGTTTCTCTATAAACTGTTTTACATTTCACTTGATTTTTATGCCCCACTAATCCTGGTTTAATATCAAAATTTTTATACGCTTGCTGAGCATTTCTTTCGCTCATACTTGCTGTTGTAAATCCTAACATTTCAGTAAGGTGGTTTGGCGAGACTTATCCGCTCAGTTCAGAAAGAGAAGAAGCATGATGCTATTTCGAAGATGACTTGGCTCAGGATGTATGGATTTAGTGTAAGATCTATTTTATATGATTGAGTTATAATATTTATTATTATTATTATGTAATTTTCTAGTTAGCCTGGCGTACTTCTTATCGAAGTTACACCAGTGGTTTAAGATTTTATCAAAGAGAATGTTGTAAAGAATGAATGCTTTTTATCTAATCGAATTTGGATTCTTGTTTCTAGCCCTATAACCTTAAAAGATCTTGGTATGTTTGGGGTCATAGATGTTATATTTCCAGTGTTGGACAATCACAAGTGAATGATTATTATTAAACAGATGTTTTATTTTGAGGATTTTCGCGTGGCAACCAAATCTCCTGACCCCGGATTTGGGGGGTGTCACAGTTGGTATCAGAGCTGAGGTTATAGTAAACTAGAAACGAGAGTGTGTAGGAGTGTGTATAGCTAAGTAAGGAACGTCAGAGCTCATGTAGAGTTCGTGTTGGACTATTGGATATAGTACCAATTAGTAAGTTAAGATTGGAGTACTCGTTTGAGATAGTTGTGCTGAACTGGATAGACCGCCTTGCGAATGGAGATGTTTACTGTGGAATCTTCAGAGATTATTACGAGTTGACGATGACATACGATATCGATATTTTTAAAACGTGAAACAGAAGAAGCTTAAATTCGAATGACGAGCTATCGAAGGAATTGGCAAAGAAGGCATAAGTAGTGACCTTGGCAATACCTTTTCTTCCTATGACTTATTTTGATATCCCTCCTAAAGAGGTATTCGTTAAAAGATATATCTCCTATTCTAAACAGTGAAATTTTGATACTTGTGTTCAATCTCCATTTTGAATCTCAATTGTTTCAGTGGTTACTATGAAACCTATTTTTAAATTTCTGATACTTTCAACTTTTTGTTTTCTCCAATGATTAATAACCTTATTTGCAATATAGTACCACTTGTTCGGTACTTTCTTCCTGGTTTTTCTTTTCGGAAAATAACAAATTTGGAATTCCTTTCATATTTCTCTAATCCTACTGAGACGAACAACCCTATTTATAGGGGACACCAGGTATATCTGTCTGTGTGATAGAAGTTGGATGGGACGCCATCACTGGTGTGTTGTGTATTACAAGAAGGCTGATCACCTTTAATTGTAAATGTCGGAGCTAAGACACACAACGTAAGGTTCATGTGATCATATTGATCTCTCAGTTATTCTCTTATTTCAAATCAGGTTGCTTTAAAATTCATAAAATTCATAACCACAATTGTGGAACATTTGCTATGATATGGAATCTGTTCTCTTCAAAATTTCATGATTTTTGTTATCTCTATTGACTTTCAAGGGTATGCCAATCAGGTCAGGATAAGCGAAATTCGCGGATAGAAATTAGAATCGCAACGGAATCGCCAAGAGCAAGATTGAGTCCTAAAATGATTAGAATATCAGTGACATATCAATGGAATCAGTTCTCTCTCTCTCTCTCTCAAGGATATTATGTTAATGGAAAGTTGGTCGAGCCATATTTGAAACGAATAACGATGGGTTGTAAGACTCCAGTGATAACTGTGTCAGATAGAGACCCTTTAATTAAATTGAGATTTTGGAGAAGTTGTTTAAGAAGGAACACTATCCCCAGTTTTGTAAAGCAAGTGTTGATGATGAAGGAGTTAAGGAACCCTACTAGTTGCCTTAGTTGATTCCGAGGACGAAATCCTTATAAGGGGGGAAGAATGTAACGACCCGAAAAATTACGTGTAATTTATTATATTAAAATATATTTTTAGTTGATTTTAATGTGTGTTAGTTTATTTTTAATGCATTTAAACGCGTTATGATTTTTATAAAATAGGAAAATTATCCCATACGTGTTATGTGACTTCTGTGTATCATAGAATATTTTATTCTATTTTTCTGTAATTTTTATATTTTTAGAATATAGTTATTTTGCATTTTAAATTCCGGACCCAGCCCCTGTATTGAATTCGAGGCCCTGTTTTTCATAAAATTATTTTTATATAATAATGAGATGTTCAAAAATGCATTATGTTGTAATTTTTGTAATATTCGTAGTTTTTGGAGAATTTTGACATTTATATTATATTTGTTTAAAAATTAAAATTTTACATTTTTATCCCATAAAAATTATTTTTAAGGCCTAATAATTTTAATTGGGGGCTAAAAATATTTCTGGGGTATTAATTTTTGATTAATATAAATAGAAATCAGATTTAATTTTTTTAATTAATAAATCATAAAAATCAGTTTTTATATATAAATAAATATATTTTCTCTCTCCTGTTCTTGAGGATCAAAGCCATATTTGAAGGTGTTGTAGACATCTGATTTTGGTGTTCAAGCAGTCGAATCGAAGCTCTTGGAATCTACTTTCTAAATCTTTCAACAAATCTCAGTTTTGGTAAATTTTCGATTTTATATGAATTTTTAAAGAAATCTGCGTTTTTGTAGTTCTAGGGTTCTTGAATGGAAATTGGGGATTTTTGTTTGGTTGATTGTTTGGTGATTTTGATGCTTCCCTTAGCTTTATTGAGTTGTTTAGAGTCGATTGGTGTGCTTAATTGCTTCTATTGGTTCCGGTTTGATGATGTTCAAGTTTGTTAGTTTTGACCGAAAATAAGAATCATTCGTTCATAGCTTGTGTTGATTGTTTGTATGTAAGGTGTTAGGGGTTAGATTGTACGAGTCATGGGCTTCGTTTTGTGATGTAGAACACATGATTTGGTTTAGGAATAAGCAAAAACGAATTTTGGCCGGATATTTCCTTGAGCTCGCCGGAATTTTCTATATTTTGATCGGATTTTAAGATTGGTTAACTGGTTAGTGTAATGGTTGGTATGGTTATAATCAGCAGCTAATTTAGAGTAAGTTTCGTATATAAATCGTAGCGAAAGGAGCGTTTTTATGGTCGCCGGAAGTTCGTCGGATTCTGGGTCGGTCACCGGAATCTGGGGAGCTGCCATTAAAGCTGATGAGTGTTCTTGGTGTTCTTGGTGATGAATATGTGAAGATGGTGATGAATAGTGTAGTTTGATTCAAAAATTTTCTAAACTTTTCAGAAAAATGTTTTTGGGTCAAATTTTTTATAAATTTTTCTAAAATTCAGATTTCTTTTAATTATTATTATTTTAACTTCTAAAAATTTAATTTAATTAGTTAATTATTTTTAAATAATAATTTAATTGATTTAATTAATTGATTAATTCATTTTAATTGATTAATTATGTTAATTAATTATTATTTAAATATATAATTGACTTCATTGAATTTAAATCTTTTAATTATAAAAGATTTTTTTTTTATGAGTTGATTAATAAATAATTAATTTGAATATTCAATTAATTTAATTATTAATTGAATTATTCTTATTAATTGCGTATTAATTAAACCGCATGTCCGTTTTTAACGAGAAAAATATTTCTAGAATCATAAAAATGACCCGGTTCTTATAAAAATAGTTTTAAGTTAAAATTCAACTTTTAAATTTTGGTCGACTTTTTATCAAACCTTTATATTGAGTCGGTTATATCCGATAATTAGGGTTTTGACCCATTTTCTGTTTTAAAAATATTGGATAAAATCTTTTTATGATCTGATCAACGTGATATGTGATTATGTGATTTACTTATTGAGTCTCTTTACGTGCAATGTGAATTATTAAGGTATTAAGTATCGAAGGTTATGATATAATTCGAGTTTTTGCCCGATATATATTTAATTGGTGATTAATTGTTTATATGATTTATGTTATAAGATGTCGCTAAGAATAGACGATGTTTTCTTTGAAATACTGACTAGGATTGTCAGATTTATATTTATTTTTAGGACGAAGTGTTTATTTCGAGGGTTAAGTGTTATATTTATATTTATATTTCTTTATCGAGAATTAGAATAAATCTTTCAAGGATTAATTGTTGAATATTGACTTAGGTTTGTCAGCGGAGATAAATAGATGTTTAATAAAGGAGATTGGAGATGGATGAAATATTCTTTGTGGGTTATGAAGAAGGTTGGAGATGGAGGCAGTATTGTTTGTGGATTGTAATAAAGAATGTTGGAGATGAAAGTATTGTTTGTGGAATTGATGGTTTACTTGTGAGGTGTTTTAACACCGGGAAAACGCCAATGTGCAAAGGGGATATTTCCAATTATTCTCTTCCGACAGAGATATTGTAGACGCGCGGGCTCGATGTCAACGGATCAGAGTCGTGGCAATCGCAAGAGCGTCAAACCAACGAATGATTGAAACAGAAGATTGTGATGCTGTAAAATAGAAGAAGATAGTTGTATTACTTCGGCGCTACGTAATAGCAAAGGACCAGAGGCAAGTATTTTCTTGATCATTCCAAACACTTTTTATTTTCTGTTTCATTTATTCATATCATGACAAATAGTTATTGTTCAGAGCTATTTGTGGTTCTTAAATATTTTTGTGCGAACTCAGTTGCTTGATATTGGTACCCTTGATGTGGGGAATTGTTGAAGATAAACTCTTCATATCCTTATTATCGTAGTAAATAATAAGGATGTGACCAGTATTTAAAACTAAGCATTTCCTGTTGAATTCGGAAATTGCTCTATTGGATTGGAAATGGTAAAGCGTAGGAGGCCACGTTGAGTAGTTGGTCCAGCTATATTTAAGGAGGATATGGTAACCATACCATCTTCCTATAGGCTAACATTACTTGCCTATTTTGGTACCCTCATGAAATCCGGACTATACACACACGGAAAAAAAAAAGAGAATACCGGTGGAGTATAGAGGGTCCCATTGCTTATGAACCTGATCAGGGGGCAATGGTGTTTTATGTTTCAGTTATATAAGTGTATCCAATCCATATCGCCAGAATGGCTATTATATATTGTGAATTGGCAGATGATTCATTTTTATGACATGCCAAATGATTTCAGTTATGGTTTGAATTATATCACAGTTGTTGATTCAGTTTCTCTATAAACTGTTTTACATTTCACTTGATTTTTATGCCCCACTAATCCTGGTTTAATATCAAAATTTTTATACGCTTGCTGAGCATTTCTTTCGCTCATACTTGCTGTTGTAAATCCTAACATTTCAGTAAGGTGGTTTGGCGAGACTTATCCGCTCAGTTCAGAAAGAGAAGAAGCATGATGCTATTTCGAAGATGACTTGGCTCAGGATGTATGGATTTAGTGTAAGATCTATTTTATATGATTGAGTTATAATATTTATTATTATTATTATGTAATTTTCTAGTTAGCCTGGCGTACTTCTTATCGAAGTTACACCAGTGGTTTAAGATTTTATCAAAGAGAATGTTGTAAAGAATGAATGCTTTTTATCTAATCGAATTTGGATTCTTGTTTCTAGCCCTATAACCTTAAAAGATCTTGGTATGTTTGGGGTCATAGATGTTATATTTCCAGTGTTGGACAATCACAAGTGAATGATTATTATTAAACAGATGTTTTATTTTGAGGATTTTCGCGTGGCAACCAAATCTCCTGACCCCGGATTTGGGGGGTGTCACAACAAAAACCCATTTAATATGAGCCTCCTTATTGTTTGAGTTGGTATACGACCAATCGGGCCTACCCACTCGCCGAGCAATGGTGTAGAAACCCTTACTCTTCGAATTCCGGCGAAGCTCGTAGTGGTGCCAAAACAAAGACGTCCTTGGAGACACTTTACTGGCCATGCATCGAGCTTGAAAAGTGTTCACATGAATGAAACTATTCGGGTCCAGCTGACCGATAGCGATGCCCGACTGCTTCAAGACGCTCTTCAAAATACGCAATATGGGCAATCGAAAGCCACATTTGAATGCGGCTTCGGATATACCCGTGGCGAATCCTCCCCCACAGATAGCTGCAACTTGGGGATTTTGCCAAATCCTATCATTCTTCCTTGGGGCGAAGAAATACCATACGTATTTCAGTACGCAATAAGTCGAGCAGAAATGCTCTATATCGTCTTCGGTCAGCCGAGAAGGACGGTTGGCGGCCGGATACTCCATGGCATCGCTAAAAGGAGAGGATACCGAAGGATCTGTACCTTCGTTCGACCGGTCCATATCCCTGCATTCGGAAATGTAGAGATTAGCCATGTACTCGAACAAAAAAGAAAAAAAATCGGAAGGAAGAAGAAAAAGATCGAGTACAGAGGGCTAGGACCCGCCAAAAAATCCCTACCAACTAAAGATAAAGTGATTCGAACCTACGACAGACCGAAGAACACTCAACAGATTCAAACATTCCGAAGGATACATCTCTCCTAAACAAGCTATCAAACCCAGAAATCCTAAATATACAAAAAGGACAGAGGGAAGCTAACACTCCCATTTCTTATGCAAAGAATACAGGTAAAATCAAGCGTAAATCCACATATGTGTGTATATAGATACTTACATACAAATGCCTACATATACATTCAAGAATACATATCCAAGAAGGCAAAGAGACAATATACGATTAATTGGAATGAAGGATATAGAGACTTACTGTTTTGAAGATTGCTGATGAGATCGAGTTCCCGGGGATAAAACGCTTGAACGTGAACGTCAACCGGGATCGGAGAATCAAAGGAAAGCGGGGACGAAACGACGGCTCCAATGGTTGCTAAAGCTTTTCTCTAAAAAGACTCTTTTTCTCTGAAAATATGAGGCGTACGCGTAAAGGGGTAAAGAAAAGAGATGAGGGGTTAATAAAGGGATTGTGACGGTTGGATTATTGGCGTTTCAAATTCAACGGCTGAGATTGAGGCGTGAATCTTGAGAAAAGGCAGCTGTCAGTCATAAAGGGACACGACTTCCCAAGAAAAGACTCGACCTTGTCCTTCGTTCTCATTATACAGATAATACGACCGAAGGCCGACTCAGTTTATTATCGCATTAAAAAATTATTTTTTGGAAGGGCGTCCGAACGAATGTTCCGAAGATGGGCCAAGACATTGACTTTTCGTTGCTAAAAGTAATTTCGGGCGACCCGAAGAGGATGTTCCAAAGAAAGACTTAGGCTTTAGCCTTCGTCCTGAAGATTACTCCGAACGAAGCCTAGGGACATGTTAGAGGTCCAATCTCCTAATGGGCCGAACCATTAGCCCAACATTAAGCCCAAGGAATGAACAACCTGTTTTCCATTTACAGTCACATGATTGTCACTTTGTCAGTGGCCGACCGTGGCCATGATAAAGGGTTTTTTTACCTTTAAACGGTCACATGGTCCATGATCCAAAAGAATATTTGATATTCTGGAAAGCAGATCTACATCTCAACAAACGGCAAGGAGAATAAGTATAAAAGGAGGTAAGATTGTTCATAAAACTCATAACTACACACACAACAATACATATTCTCTACGTTCAAATTACCTTACAAAAAACCGACTGACTTATTCTCACACCGGAGGTGAATCGGGGGGCTCCACCCTCGCATTCTCTTTCTGCAGGACCCACCGAACGAAGCCTGGGAGAAAACTGGTCGTAACAATTCCTCACACTTTTTTCCGTATGATGAACAGATCCTCTAGATTTTCTTTCTTGATAAACCTCTGAATTCCAATATTTCTTCTTAGACAGACCAGATTCCAAATCCACGTCAGAAGCAATATTTTCTTCGGCTTGTAAACTCTTTCGTTTGTAAAGGCTCCACACCCAAGTCCAAATACGTTCGTTGTAAAGGCTCCACAACCAAGACAAAATAATCAACATAAGTACAACAATGACGATCATAATAGTTACGAACATATCATGAGATGAGCTGGAATCGGATTTAGATGGAGTGAATGAGTTTTGTGTAGGTGGAGGAGGTGTGAACATGGAAGGAGGTGGGGTGAATGAGTTTTGTGTAGGTGGAGGAGGTGTGAACATGGGAGGAGGTGGGGTGAATGAGTTTTGTGTAGGTGGAGGAGCAGTGAACATGGGAGGAGGTGGAGACAAAAACGTATAATCATAATCTCTCGAAGAATCAGACATTGTTCTTGGACAAGTTTAGGACAAAAATTAATTTGATGTACAACATATCTCATGGTTATCATCTAATATTTATAGAGAAAGATACAGGGATTCAATTATAATTATAATTTTAAATACTTGTTGAAATTTCAAATTTAATTAGTAGTCAAAAAACTTGCTCGAGTGTGAAAGCATGCAGGGAAAATCATGGAATTATATTCAAGTTCAGATATGGTTTCTGTGAAATACTTTCTTAAACTCAAATTACAAATAGAAAAGAGAATGTTCCAAAGAAACATTCAAAGGTCAGTTTGGCCTTGGGGTACTGACGTAATGTATTCTATAGTAGTAAAGAAACAAAGGGGCCATATGTTTTGTCTTGATTTTGTTATTTGGTTCTTTCTTTTGTTCTTTATACTAGAGGTTCATTTTCTCATGGGTTAATCTTGTATTCTTGCTAGACTTTGGGCCTGTTTGGCAAAATATGATTTCAACTTATAAGTTACTTATTTCGGAAAAAATTTCGTATTTACATATATTTTTTTAAATAAAAATGTGTATGGGGAGTTCAATATTCGTTATCTTGCAAAAATAAGTTACTTATTTCAGAAAAAAGTACATATTTCCTAACTTTTTTCCAGAATAAGTAACTTATTTCTGGAAAATAAGATTTCCCAAACGGGCCCAAATAAAAATTAAGATTACAGCTCAAATGATCATGTGGCTAATGGCTTGTTACTGTTTAGGAGTATAACTTTTTTTGGTCAACAAGTTTTGAACTTTTTAGGCACTAAACAATGATTCCCACTCAAAACAATGCAAGAGTTATAGATGCTACATTCATTAGAGAAGTTAAGTTTAAGTCATAATCATCCTGAATCTTATCTCTAATCGGATAATTTTTATAATGGTGAATTATGTCGAGTGCTGACCGAATAAATTCTTAGTAATTGTGACATTGCCACTGGCAGAATACTTCTCGAAAAGCTTACAAGTCATGTTTTTAGGAATAGCTACTAATAAAAGCTTCGAACATATCCTTTATGTTGCAGTTTCTGATTTTGCCTTTCGAAACCAATATGCTTTCTCCGTACACACTCGAAAGTAGAACTTTCAGAGTGAATATTTATGAAATGATTCTCTGTAAACAAGTTAAGATGCTCCAATAGGCAGTTCTGCAGTACCAACTTGGCTATTTCTAACAATAAATTTTGCACCTTCACAATGTTTTTCCACTAGTGTCTAGTTTTTGTACTAGGTGTCTGTTATTTTGTGAGTCTGTTCTCAGACTCTAATCTAATAGGGATGTCATCAAGAATCGATTTTAATGTTTTAACAATATTACTGGAGACAAAAATCTTCGCAGTCCAAAGCTGTAGGCTTTGCCAGAATCTTGAACTTCCAAACCATTTGTAAAGATAACGGCTTGTTGGTGGATTTCTTATAATGTGATGTTGATGTAATATGATCTGAGGCTTCGTGCACATTTGCCAGTTGCTGATTGCAGTGATGTAACTGTATGTTCCATCAAAGATTAGATGTTGGAATTTACATAAACTATCAAATTACGACCATAAACTTGCACAGCATTAAAGCAAAGTATTTACATGGAACTGTCAAATTACAACCAGAAGAAACTTGCAGATTGTCTCCAAGCAAGACTAAGCTAAGCTGTATCTTCCTAATTAAACAAAATACACAATCAAGATTCGCTTCAGAACTCTTTTCACTCTAAAATTTTTCACTTTCTTACAATTTAAAAGCAATCCTTTAGCTACTCCCCTTTTTGTTTGTCACTTGTGTGCTCTCCTTTCCAGTTTACAAACTCACATAATATTTTCGGGTACCCTCTTACTTATCCCTAATTTGCAGCCAGTGTGCAAAAGCATCAAGAGTTTTCATGTCTGATCTGTAATGCTTCTGTGTAAATTCTAGAAAAGTCGACCATGTGAAATCAGGAAATTTTCTTCCACTGTCCATCTTAATCAGCGCTTCTGGCGGCCTTACCACTTTATCCATCTTAGGGGAAAGAAAAAATGCAAGTGATTTCCTTGGTGTACAATTGTTTACCACAGCTCTGTGCAAACAACTCTTGTAAATTCCATTGGATAGGGCCTAAAAAGGAATCACAGAACTACATTACTATATTCCCTTGTTCAGTATTAGAACTATGTAACTTACTTGATTGACTTCCAACATCGTTTTGATGTGAATAATAGAAATAGGCTACTAAGAGTGAACTTACCATAAATGTATCACCAATATTTACGACGAAAGCTTCCTTGTCGGGAAGGATAGAGTGCCATTTGTCGTCAAAAAACACCTCCAGACCACCAACATCATCTTGATGAAGAATGGTTAAAGATGTAGGATCACAGTGAGGTCCAGTTCCTAGAGTTTGATCCGGTTTCTGGCAAGGAGGATAGTAGTTTAATCTCATTATGGAGTCGTTTCCTTCAAAAAAGTCCCTAAGATACGAGGGACCAATACCAAGACTCATTCCAAGAAGCTCCATGATAACAAGAGACAGGTTGCTCATAGCTTCGCAATATTCTTGACAAACCCTCCTAAGAAAATTAAATAAAATAACAAATATTAGAACTTTTATGTGCAGAGTTCAGGAAGTAAAGAGCACAACTGATTTGTATTTTGTTAGTAAGCTTCTTACCCAAATTGTCTGAAATCTTCACCGATTACATTCGAGAAATAATCTTCGACTTTGTAGGCAGATTGTTGATCAGCAGAATATCGAAAAGAAAGTGTTTCTTTCCACGGAAGCTTTGAGGAAAACCTGTTAGTGAAGCTACTAGCATATCCAGAAATATCACCAGCCTTTTTCTCTGCTCTTTGCTTTTCCAAGAATGGCATTGCAAAGAAGCTGCTGATATTCTTGTGAGCTTCATTTATCAGTTCTAAATCAATTCCATGATTCACAACTTGGAAAAAGCCATGCTTTTGACAGGCCTCGTCTATGAGCATTATGGCATTCGAGATGGCAGAGGGATCACCAGCAAGGAAACCTTTTAAGTCAATGGGAGGTACAACAAGTGGAGGCGGCTGATCAGCACATGGCTTTTCGTGGTCAGGCCATATGAAATGTGCAGGTATGTTTAATTCATGTTGAAGAAGGGATGCGTCAAATATCAGTTCTTTTTGTTCTTTTTTCATATCATCTGTTTGTGAAGACCTAGATTCGAGTGATATAGGAGATGGCATTGGCATGCTTGAACAGGTACTTAAAAAATGGACAGGGGCCTTATTTATATATGTCTGTATGGTATAGCTCACAGTAGAAGGATGGTTGGTAGGAATGAAAAAAGATAGGATCGTAATAAGGAGGCAGTTGAAGCGAAGAGAAAAGCCAAAGCCGTTTCTTGGAGAAGTCGGTGAACAAAAGCTGGAATATTATATAGAATTCACTATTGTGTTTTTCTTCTCTATCCCTCTCATTTTGATGTGCATGACACTACGTCCTGCGTGGTTTTTGTTTTTCTGTCTAGAGGGTTATGCAGAGATGGTAATATATAAAGAATTGTGACATAAGACATATAGATATAGGCATGATAATGCACATATTTATAAAGAATGTATAGTGAGAGGAAGTTCTCTTCCATGGGATACCTCCAGCAGGATTATGTATTGGCAAGACATGTTTTTGACCTGGGCCAGGATAGTTAATATATCAACTCCAATCACTAAAGCTTCTATGATGGCAAGCATATTTTTAGAGATAAACAAAATCAGTACCTTTGTCTAGCAGCATAAGCCAGCTTATGTGAGGTTGAGAACTGAAACTGTTCACAAGTCTTTTTGATAGTAAACATATAGCACTTCTTATAGGAATCTAAGATGTACTGTAAAAGATTGAAGTCCATGTATATAGGCTAAAGCATATAAATAAAGTTGTGCTACTTTTGGCATAACTTTTGACAATGAAAAAAAGAGTAATGCTAGAAGTTTCAAAACATTTATCAAATGGTGTACTCAGATGATATTGTAGCACTCGCGCTCATTTTGCAAATTTCTGGGACCTCTGCTGTTACTCTTAAAATAGGAAAAAAAGTTCATGCATTCATTTGAATGAAAGAAAGATAGTTCCAGACTATGTTTCTAACTTTTTTAAAGAATTAGAACCTGATGGTAGTAAATTGCTAGCCTACAGGCACATTGAAAATCACTGTCAAATAACACAATAAGTTCAAGATTGCAATATGCTTTTGAGTTTTAAGGCAGTGTAGGACCATAATCTTGTTAAGGATCAATAACATAGTATGCTTTTTAAGGTTTAATAAGATAGTTTTCCCTTTCTGAAGTTTCTTCCCTATATGTATCCTTAGAAAGTGATTGGTAGTGATCTGAGTAACTTATTCTTTGTTCTAAGTGGGAAAAAATATACATATATTTCACTAGGGTGATAACTGTATAAAAGTTTAGAGTATAGCAGTTGTCGAATAGTCTATTCAGTAGTCACTAGAGTGCATACATTTATCCTTGAGAATGACAAGGATGACAATGTCTTTAATTTCCGAAGGATGGAGAAGTTTCTCTTGAGGCTTTATGTCTCCATCAACTTCTAGTTATCAAGAAGAGAAGGATGTCCATTAGGCCAAAGCCAAGGATTCGTTTTAAGTTTTCCATGATATTGATTTCATGGGAAAGATTATCGTAAATCAAATTAGTTATAGTCTCCAGCATCATATCGGGAAGCTAGACCGAATGTGGGGAAGTATACACACTTTCGTAAGGTTCACCCTGAATAAGTTTGCTCAGAAAGAGAATTCCCCTATGCAATTAAAGAAAGAAAGTCTGGGCAGTTACTTGTTATTGTTAGAAAAAGTATTCAGGAACTTCAGATTAGTAAGAAATAATATCACATGATTAATGCTAGTTTATGCAGGACAGATGGAAGTCATTTTCATCAACTAGTGACCAGCTTTACCTCTGAATAAGATGCATGCCTTTGTACGGAGAATTTTGGCCAACAATACCACATGACAAGAATATAAGAATATCACAAAGGCTTGATGGTAGTCATAAATATTCTATTACGTATTTCATATAGGATAATCATATTACGCATTTGATATTGGGGTAACAAGCATAATTTTTTTCTCCTACTACGCATTTGGAGAATGGGTGGGTAATAGGGCTCCCCTGGTGGGACCTATTACCCATATGGAAAAAGCGTAATATGTATAAATCTGTTACCCCTCTCTCAAATGCGTAATAGGAAAGTTTTGTGATATTCTTGTCACTCGTGTTTAATTTTGTGGTGGATATGTCATTATTTCTATATTAGATTAGGTAAAAAAAAGATTAGGTTGATCATTGATGGAAGAGTAAATTGCATTTTGCATCTCGTATCTTTGGGCGATTTGGTTTTATATTATAAACTTCGGCACTTTGCATCTCATACTTTATGTTTCGCTTCAAAATTTAATAGGGGTATTTTCGGTATTTAGAAAATTATTTTTCAGATAAAAAGAAAAAATTCAGAAAATTATATTTCTTTTAAAACATATATATAATTACTTTTTTAAACAATAAATGTATTTTTTTTAAAAGAAATTTTTTTTAAAAAAATCTTTTTGAAAATGATTTGTTTTCATTTTTCTGAACATTTTTGAAACATTTTTCCCAATTTTTTTTTTGATTTTTTTCTGTTACACAGTTTTCATTTTTGAAATATTTTTTATTTTGTGTTGAGTTAAAACATTATAAATAACAAACTAATAAAAAAAAACATAAATAAGAAACAAATTTCATATTTTAAAATTTTTTGCCAAAAGAATTTATAATTTTTCCCTGATTTTTTAAAAAAAACATATATTTTTTAAAAATCGAAAAATATTTTTTAAAATATAAATATAATTTTCTGAATTTTTTTATTTTGTGTTGATTTAGAACATTGTAAATAAGAAACTAATTAAAAAAAAGAACATAAATAAGAAACATATTTCATTTTTGAAAGGGTGATGACTCAAAATGCCCCATTTTCAATTTTTATGGCCCTCCTCCCTATCCTATTTCAGAAATTCGACCCTAAATAACCCGTAGATACACAATTTCGTCATGCACATCAGCTATTACGCAAATATTCGATTAATGCATCTGATTATGCAGAGTTCCATGTTTAGCATTAAAGCTAATACGTTACACGGTCACCCGCATAACACCTATTTCGGTTCACGCACTTGCGCAACATGGGACATTTTTTTAAAAACTTATTGTGGCACACGAAATGTAACATTCGGGGTACTTCACGGCCATACTTCTTGGAAATGGGACATTTTGATTATTATCTTTTTTTGAAATTGTTTTTGTCAAAAGAATATTTTTACCCAAAATTTTTTTAAACCATATTTTTTTTAAAATCGAAAAATATTTTTTTAAAAAAACAAATATAATTTTCTAATTTTTTTCATTTTTTTAAAAAAATAATTTTCTAAATACCGAAAATACTCCTGTCAATTTTTTTAAAAAAAATCAGACTTATAACAAAGTTAAAAATTATTAACGGAAAAAGTGCAAAATGAAGCGAAACATTATGGGATATAAAGTGCCGAAATTCATAATGCAAGACCAAATCGAAAAAACGCCCAAATATAAAAAATGCAAAATGCAATTTACTCTTGAAGTACCTCCTATATAGTGAGAAAGGTCTGTTCTTCATATATGGACCATATGTTCAAGAAGTTCATCTAATCCAGGCAAGACAAATTTCGAATTATTGGTATATTTAACTCCTGAAATATAACAATGTGTTTGTACCTTTATGCCTGCCTACATAAATAATTGCTTGCACTGGATTATTGCTTAAATTTACTTGCATTAGATGTTACAGACTAAGACAAGATAGGAGTGATGATTTTCAGTTTTATATGTTTGATATAACAGTAGCATTCTTATAGGTAGTGTGCTAGACTGCTAGAGGGTATCGCATACGCTCGCATACATAGTTGATGACCGAGTTTGCAACTCGGTGACATACTGTATAGCTAATAGCATAAGGTTCAGCATTTGGAAAATTCAGGTGGAATCTGTGATTGCTGTGAAGCATACAAAACATAATGAGCAAAGTACCATATTTTTTAAAATGTCATAGACGCATATACATGATAAGTGTATTTTATGTGATGTTTTCGGGTCTTTCAAGTATTATGGACTCGTTATATGCATAGAGGATATACGTATTTTTATGTGATAAATTGAGTTTTCGTTAGATGGACTCGTTACTACTATTGATCAAACTTTACCAAATGATATTTTTATCGTGAACAATGCTAGGGATCCCGAAATAGTTCACGAATTTGTTCTCGAATGTCAAGTGTCACGTATATATACATGGAGGACCTCTTTATTTCGAAGCTACACATCCAATTAGATTTTGACAACTAGGCATTTAAGATCCATTTCGGGAATGCTTTTGGAAACTCTAGCATTTCTCTTTATCCTTCCCTCTCAACTCTCAAGAGTTCAGACTTCTTATGTGCGTTCGCTAGCACGCACCTGCCTTTCTTTCTACTCTAGAAAGTAATTTGTACTACTTCTCAATTCTCATGACCAATAATAACCAAGCCAATAAGTATCCGTAGTTGCAGAATTGTCCCAGCAACAATACTATTATGTACTGGTCTTGCGAAGGAAAGGAGTAGCCTAAATAATTATTAGTACAACGAAAAATTTTATGAATTGATGGTTTACCGAAATTGTGATGGCTGTAGCCCTCAAAAACAGTTAGAACGTACAAGTCGTCGGCCCGACAAGTTTATTGCTTAGTGCAGATGCAGATAAAGGTATACCAGTACAAACTGAATGTCCCTATGATTGATCATTAACATGTTTATGGTCACTCATTTCCTCTGAAATGTCATCATTCCTCGGTTAAGAAGAGATCTAGCAAAGCAATCTTTAGCCATTGTGGTGTCCTTGAGATGTTGGGGACAGGAATTTTGGAACTGGATGGAGATAAAGCTAATGAGTGGAAGTGGAATAAAAAGATTGTTGTCTAAAGACAACAAATTTTAGGATGTGTTGTGCATTACTCAATCACATATTCGCATTACCTAAACCCCATAAAGTTGTTTTAAGTATGAGCAATTTTCTTTAGTGGTGTTAGAAGATTTTTGTAGCTTCTCTATTTGAGCTAGAGCAAGATCTACTTGATTTAGAGCCCGTTTGGAAAATATTAAGATAAGTTACTTTTAACTTAAATGTGATAAGTGATAAGTAAATATTATCTTATAAGTTAATAGAGTGTTTGGTAAATCAGAAATTATAAGTCAGTAGAGTGTTTTTTTTTTTTTTGCCAAATTTAAAGTGATTTCATAAATACTTTAAAGGCGACTTAATCGGGACAAACCCCCAACTGATCATGCAATCAGGTTGAAAACAAATAAACGAGCTAAAAAATTAGCCGTCTTGTTTCCGGATTGCTTCACTAACTAAATACAAATTAATGAAAAATAAAAATGAAGATAAAGGTTTCTCGAGCAATCCAGGCTGCATCACCCCTGAAAACAGTAGCTTCACAATTGACCCTCACATTAATTCCATGGATAGTGCAATGTTCAGAAGATGTTATGAACATATTTTTGTGAGAGGTGAGCGCATGCAATTTTTCACTACCCTTCAAGTACACCCCAGCTATCTACCTGCCGGATACCAGCTATAGACATGCCGAAAGAGTTGATACGAGATATCCAGATCTACCAAAAAACACCGTAAACTTCAAATTCAACACAACCTACACATCGCATAAAGCGAGACAATCAAACAAACAACTAATAACTCAAACAGACAAATAAACTCGAAAAAATCAAAGATCTCGGAATAACACCAAATGATGATATGATGTTAAGAATGAGATTTTGACTCTAAGAATGAATTTTAATTGAAATTTCAAGCTCTAAACCGGAGAAAATCTGAGGAAAACGGAGAAGAAACTCGAATGAATTTTCAACTAAAACTCGATTATTAAACGAAAAAAGACGGAAGGGAGGTGAATAACATAGAGAATAGAGGATGGAAGTGGATATGTGAGGAGGAAGAAGGTTGAAATGGAGAAAGAGGAGGTTAGATCGGAGAAAAGGGGAGGCGGAAGTCGACTCTCATTAAGCTAGCTGAAGGTGAGCTAACCTTCAACTCTACCGGACTTAATAATTGACAGACGGCGGCGGAGGAGTTTAAGAGAGAGAGAGGAGAGGAAAAAGTACTAGTATAGTCAGCAGAGTGTTTGGTAAATCAGAATTTATAAGTTAACTTTTTTTTAATATTTTCAAAATTTTTGTTTTTTAATATATATATAAGTGGATATCAATGGATAGATTTCAATGAGTAGAGAAATTTGATATAGGGGGTGTTTGGGGGAACTTTTTTCCAGAATAAGTCAACTTATTTTAATACAAAGTTAGAGATTCCTAACTTTCCAACTTATTTTCCAACTTATTTTTGCAACTTATTGAATCTCAAATATACATTAAATACTTCTATAAAAAAAAACTATCAAAATATAAAATTTTTACCCGAAAATAAGTCCATAAGCCTTAGAAAAAAGGTGAGCCAAACGGGGCCATATACATATCATTTTTTTAATGAACGGATCAAAAGATATATTATTTTGAAGATTTGAAAGATATAATATATTGCGTATATCGAGAAATAAGAATAAGTTGAAAGTTGAATGTTAGGATTTCTTAACATTCAACTTATCCCATATATGTTAGCAATAAGTCCGATTACTTATTCGAATTTTCTAGTGTGTGCCCAAGGGCACATGCTAAGAATCCGTGCTAGCTTAGTTGTCAAATTTTGATTGGTGGAGATTTAATTAATAATGATGGACCCCCTGCATTCACATAAATATCCACCAATAAAAATTTGACAACTCATCAAGCACGAATTCTTAGCATGTGCCTTGGGCACACACTAGACAAACCCTTACTTATTTTGCCAAACACATAAAAAAAATGAAAACGAACTTTTTTTGATTTCTTATTTTCGCGAGTAAGGGTAAGATCTACGCAAGGTTGTAAAAATCGGAAATCGAACCAACTCGATTTTGGTCCAGAAAAATGAGTAATCGGAAACTCGGCGAGTACTCGGAATGAGTACTCGGACTACTAATCCGAGTACTCGGACTACTAATCGGATATTGCTTTTTAACTTTTTTTTCTCATAATTTATATGTATTTATTCTAATTTTAGTGTACATGTGTTAAACTTAAAACTTAACAATAATATTAATATTACTAATAATATTAATATTAATATTACTAATAATATTTATTCTAAATTTAGTGTACATGTGTCTAAGTAATAATATTAATATTACTAATAATATTAAAACATGATATAAGTGTATGTATAGAATCTTTGAAAGAGAGGACTTTTAATTGGGCCGAATCTAGATTATAACTATAGTCTATAAGTTGAGCAAAAAAATTTAGTCAAACCCAAGTTTGACCCGATTACTCGGAGTCAACCGAGTCTTGACCGAGTTATAGCAAAAACCGGTTTTTGGTCCGATTAATCACTACTCGGATCGGTTTATGGGTGCAAAACGAGTACTCGGCCCGCCCGAGTTACCGATTTTTACAACCCTGGATCTACGTATCATATTTCGATGAACCTAGTAAATTTCTGATTTAATTTTCTTTTTGTAAACAATTTTACCTAGTTTAGGCAAACAGATTTTTTTTTAAATCTGCTAAATAAAAAATGACCTAGAAAGATTACTAAACGGATAATTGTGGTAAGAATGTGCAAAACTAGACAGATAAAAAAACAACATTCTACCACTTCAACCATCCGATATATGAAACATCATAGGTTCTTCTTATAGACCAAAGAAGATGACAACGGGAAAAAAAAAAAAGGCTATCGGTCGACAACAGAAAGGTAACCATTGGGATTCAGATCACTATCACATCCAAGTATAGAAAGTTAGCAGAAGCTTTAAATGGTGAGTGTAGTTACAGAAAAAGTTGAAAATTTGGAGCATTTTTTCTCCAAATAGTTGGATGTTGCACCATATGATCAAATGAAGAAACATGATAGGGTATAGTTAGAATTGACTCGTAACCTCTATACGTGCAATGAGTATGAAACATTAAAAATGTGAGAAAATTGAAGTACTATAATTTGAAAGCACGCTAAAGTATATGCCCAAAAAAAAAAAATTAAACCTGTAATTTTCCAGATTTATCGGAAACAATCTCTACATAGCTCCAATCAGTACTAATTTCAAACTTTAAAGACTAGATAATAATCTTGTGTAGAATTCCACTTATAAGAGCCCAAAGTCTATTGACCATCCAAAAAACAAAAGCAGCCAATATTAACATCACTACGTGTATTCAAATCTGGGGTAAATATAACCTAAAGGACATTCTGGGTTAAGAGCAGGAGAATATTTGCAACTCTGACTAGAGCTTCAAGTTTTCATATACTGAATATTTAGATAGCAGTACATGCTCATTACTAAAATAATAAGAGCTGCCAACAGGAGAGAAATCTCATTCTCATAAGAAAATTAAAGTAATCCTTTAAATAATTGTGCACCATTATACTTATTTCAAAAACATTTCAGAAGTAGAAGCACATCCCTGGAGTTTTTTTCTATAACAGTGAAAGGTACTAGCACAAAAGTTACTTCAGTTTATCATCCCTTTACTTTGATTTCACACTTAAAGGCTATAGCCCACTTCCCAAGAAAAAAAACTGCAAGCCGAGGAGCAGACATATATTTAGGGAAAAAAAAGCAGCAAATAAATAAGAAAATACACAATCCAAAAGTGAATTTGGATTCAACACTGTCATCACTAGGTGCATCATCAACAATTAAACAATGTGACTAACAATAAGAGGGCAATTGTTTCAAGGAAATCTAGCATTGTGATGTAAAACTTCAATGATCTACCTAACAGGGGACAAGCAGCAGGGGGGATGAAGATTTGATCTACAGAATTGCAACATCCAGGTAATCTCCGATCTGCATTTTCCAAATGGTTGGGAACAACTTAATGGTTTACATAATATATGTTAACTAAGAAGCCAGAAGGGGATGTTTTATTACCTCAAAGTCAAAGTCTCTCAACGACATATTACCATTGTCTGGTCTTCTTGGATCTGGATGTGAGAAGGTTCTTCCCACCTTCAAACAAAATCAAGATCACAGAATTATGAGCTATAACAGTAAACTTTATGACAAACCCTCAGACCCGAAATTAGAGTTTCGTGCAGACTTACAGATAGATATGATAAGCATTTATAGCACCTAATGTTACAAAATAATCAAGAGCTAGATGTATGGATCAGTACATTGCACATGTATAAGATAATCCATCACTTATGCAAATAAAATCGTTGGAATCTAATACGTAATTGCCAAATAAATTTAGTCCAGTTCTTTAATGACAATAAGAAAAGGTATTACTAGTTTAAGGTTTTCAGTGATAAAAAGACAGAAAAAATGTCAATTGACATTTGGTAAAGTAGAGGGAGTAGCAAGTTAGAAGTATTATACAACTATCACATGTATCAACTTGGCTATTGTCTCTTGAAAATGGGGACCGGATAGGACATGATAAGTAACTCTAACTGTCTAGCACCTTGATGGCTCAATCATTATTATGCATCTATAGTTCAAGAATTTTGGAACTAAGACGGATATCCACAAACAGAAATAAAGAAACCAGGTCTTAGTAATCACTAGAGATCAAGATCTAACAACATTTTTGTCTGCAATAACGTAAGCTAATTTTAGATGTCTGCATTTACAGCACACATAACATCATTCCAAAGATGATTAACTTACCTTCCTGACTAAAAGCCGCCCCGTTTTACAAGGATACACAAAAGCAAAGGACAGTGTTGCGTCTTTTTTATTGGCCTCCGGAGCAACCTCTTTGACCTACAAGGAGCCACAAGAAATACCATAAGCACCCAAGTAACTAATAGACTAACCAAGGATCTGTAAATAAATCATTCTAAGTGCAAATAGCATCCATTGGTGATCACACAAATCCTAGAATGGGTTTTTATTACTCATATTCATATTTACTTGCATGGAAAGCAGATCAACCCAATTTAGCCAACTCCACTTTTTAACCTTCACATATTTACTGTAGCCTTAATAGCAACTAAACAATTCAAGTAGAACCTCTAATACCCCTAGATGGACACAAAAAGCATATAAATGGGTCGCAAATGCATAGGATTGATGGACACACATACTAAATTCACAAAATAAAAAACGCTTACAAATACTTATTTTAGTAAACAAATTAGTTATCAGAAGATGCCAAAAAGAAGTGGCTAGAGCAAACAGCAACCTGACAACCTTTAATTCTGGGAGCAAATAGAGGACAACTTAGGCACCTAAAAATACAGATATAACTCTGTGCTTCATGATCCCCATTGCACCACAACTACAAGCTCGTTAGTCGTTACAAGTACAACCACATCATTACCACTAACTACCCAGATTTACTTGTGTTTAAGCAAATGACTAAGTTGGGTAACCTGATAATCTAAAGGTTTGTAGCTTAAAGTTTAAAGTGCTTTCCATGATTGCAACATAACAAGTTTATTTCACGACTACAATGTTAATTTATCAATGTGTACATCAAATATTACACAATGAGTGTAACTGATAAAACTTCAGTATTAAAAAAAAATCATTAAGGCACGCATATAATTATTCCATGATTGCAACATAACAAGTTTATTTCACGACTACAATGTTAATTTATCAATGTGTACATCAAATATTACACAATGAGTGTAACTGATAAAACTTCAGTATTAAAAAAAAATCATTAAGGCACGCATATAATTATAAGGGTAGAGGACGTGTACTAGATCAGTCAGCTCACGGAGTGTAGCATCCTTCCATGTATAAATTTGGACCTCATCTTTGGGTTCTTTCCCTCTCACTGAAAACTCATCCTCAGTATGGTGAGCACCAACCTACAAAAGTTACATTAAAAATTTGAATGAATCTTTCGCTATTGTCCACAAAATGGCACAACATTTTAGCCAGTTAGCTCATAGTTTTTAACATTATTTTTCCCTGGTTCATCAGTTTGAAAAACCAACAACCTGAATCCACTTTTATGTCCTCTTAAACTTGATGCTAAACTTCCGGAAAACCAAAATTAACCAATGGGATCCAAACCTTTAGAAAATTTGATGACCATACTACATCAGAGGAGCACATCATTTTTAATTAAGAAAGTTAATCATACAAGCCAAAGAATACAGCCACATCCTTGGTGTTTCAAATGCTGCACACACAGATGCTCAATAAATGTAGATACACGACCCAGAATTTAACAGACATTAGGATATGGTAACTTTGAGGAAACAATGTACCAAAAAGTGTCTGATAATTATTGGCCACGTCAACTTTGTAAACTAGAGTAATGCCACTTTATGAGGAATGTACTCACCTTTGTGAAAACTCGAAGTAAGAGCGGACATGTCTGCATATCAATAAGACATCATCACTAATCAGTATGTTAGAAGCTACTTTGTAATCTTACAATCCCAAGTAATATTAAAGTAACACGGAAAAGATTAAAAAACCGAGGTACTCTGAATCGATAGCATGCTAACCAGATAAAGTCCTAGATGAAACAAATGCAATACTAAAAAACCAAAAATAAGATGAATTCTAAACAATTTCTGTAGACAAAAAAATAAAATAAAAACTCTGCTCCAAACAAGCTGTTTGCATATACATGTTATAATTGTGGTTCACAAAGGAATGTCTGAACCAACTATTTAGTGCTTGGACCACATATAAACAAGGATCTTAATTTCTGAGCACATTTCTTATTCATGTATCTTTGTGTAAGGCTCTTTATCCTCCTTTGCGGGTTTGTAACTTACTTGACAAATTACATATGGTTGCATCCCACTTTATACCAATTCAATACGACAATGCAGCCACTTAATTCCTTACCTGTTTTCTCATCCCATGTTACTCATATACACTTATTCCTTACATTGGCCTTACTCCTACTTTCAAAACGAGTACCACTGTCGGACAGTATGGACACTAGACACTTCATTTGGGTCCATCGAATACTAATTTCAAAATAGATTTAAGTCCGACATTTGGACACTTATCAATATTACACACTTCCAGCTGACTCCAGATTATCCGTATGTGCCTTGGATGACTATTACCAATCCACAAACAACAATGCAGCCACTTCATTTTACATTTTTTCCTAATTCTTTGCCCGCAACTTAACACTTAACTATCCAAACCACAGTTAATTTATTTAATTCTCGCGAACTCTTAGTCTCACTTCACTTGGCCTCTTTACGTAAAAAAGAATACTCTAGTCCTCAAATGTTCTAAAACAACTCTGTTTCACGCAGAAACTTCACTGCCTATTTAACTGCCCTATACATCCCCAAAATCACAAATTATCGTAAATAACCCGAATAACCTAAAAGAAATACAATGCAGATAGCTACAGATGCACAACTACAATGCAAACATAACAGCAACAAATTTACCAACTACAATCAAATCAGGAACCCAATAAATTTTAAAAACTATAACCAATACTATACACACACACACACACACACACACACACACAGAGAGAGAGAGAGAGAGAGAGAGAGAGAGAGAGAGAGAGAGAGAGAGAGAGAGAGAGAGAGAGAGGAGAACCTTTTCGCGATCAATGGGTTGGTGGTGAAAGGGTTTGGCAGGACGAGAGTGATAGGGAGGTCCGGGTTGTACCCGACCCGGATTGAATGCTCTTCCGCCTCTTCTTTGCCCTAATTCCATGTTTCTCTTTTTTTAACTTCGCCCTTTGTTTCGGTTGGTTACGGGTTTTAAACTTTGTTTAGAGTTATTTTTGTTCTGGGTTTTGATTTGGGCCTTGGTCTTGTTGAGCCCAAATGTTCTGGGTTTCAAAAAAAAATAAATTAAGGAGTAATAAATTTTTAAAATTTTCTATTCAGCACTCTAACACGAACTTTGTGTAATTCAACTTTGTGTACATTTAATAGTAACGAAAAGAAATTCATCGAAATGTGACATGACTTCACGTGGAATGTTGAGTATTGAACACGGTCAAAGAATACAGAGGGGGTGAATGGATTCTTGAACTTTTCTTGGATTGAGTCTATGTAGCAGATAAGTGCCTGTGTGTGCAGAAATTAAGGTGCGGATAAATAAACAACACAAGACACAATATCACTTTAATCTAATGTATATTAGATAAAGGTTGCTACAATCTGTGAATACAAATGGTAGTATTCTCAGCTTCGTTTTTCTCAGAGAGATATAGCTCTTACAGTGTATGAAAAACTTGACTCACAAAAGTTGCTAAGTTATGAAGTGAGGCTGTGTCCTTATAGAACATGGATACAGCCTGCTTACTACAAATAAGGTAGCTAAACAAATTACTTTCTAGTCTGTCTATCCTTTTTGAGTAAGCGTCCAAACGGTTACAGATTTGACTTTGCAAAGCCTGTTTAGATCCACTTCTTTAGCTCCTTGTCTCTTCTATATCTCTCCAAGCTTCCTTGTAGGCTTTCCAGAGCACGTTACAGATTGTGGTCCATAAAGTGCATTGGCTTGTTGCAGGTTTCTGACTTGTACAATTTCTTCAGTATTTTGTCTCCAAGAATGTATTCGAGAAGTGACTAAGTAAGTGATTCGAGAACTAGAATTGACTTGATCGATAACTCTGAGTTCTCGAATACTGTTATAGTGACATATCGAACCACTTCTCGAATAGCTCTTTTCCATCAGGATTCCTTGACTTGTCGAATAGAGCATTTGACTTATCGAATCCTCGAGTTGTCGAATAGCTTTCTGAGTCTTTGAGATATCGAATGGAACTTTGACTTGTTGACTCTTTGAGAACTCGAATACCATCTTGACTTGTTGACTTCTTGAGTTCTCGAATAGAGTAGTAGACATATCGAATCCCTGAGATATCGAATGAGATATCGAACAGTGTATTCAGAGATATCGAATAGTGTCTTGAGATATCGAATCTCTGACTTCTCGAATGCTGGACTTCTCGAATAGACAAATATACTTCTCGAATTGGTACTTAGGCAAATTCTTCATTTCTTCAAATCCCAACTGTGATTATTTGATAGTCTTTAACTCCTTGCTTGAGGCATGAACCTTGGAACTTCTTTCAAGCATTATTCTAGACTCTATTTGTACAGTTACACAACTAGGATTTGATGCCTATTACAAGTACAATACAAACAGAAACTCTACAACTAGAGGTTCCCTCAGTTAAGAGGTCATGTAAGTAATGCAAAGCATTACAAACAATTAGGCTTGTTATTAGATGTATACAGGCATGCCTCTGTAACTAACAATCTCCCCCAAATTGTGAGTGAGACCCTTAGTCACAATTTCATGTCTGATAACAAGCCTAACATACATTAAAGATAAAACTTTAAAAGTACAGGTATGTGATTTGATTGAACACATAAATGAAATTACAAGATAAATACTCTTACAGTATGATGAGGTACTAGCCATTTTCTTTTGATTGCATCTCCATTGCTTTGGCTTGTAGATCATCATATGCTTTCTGTTTCCTTTCTTTCTCCTTTCTTGCAATCTCATCTACTGCTCTCATGATTTCTGTCATAGCATCCAATTCTTCAATCATAATAGAGTTTTTGAAATCTTCAAGCACTGGCTTCAGAATGTTGGCAGGATAGTGACTGAGTAGGTCCATTCTTATATTGACATTGTCTCCATTTCTTCTCCTATACTTCACCACATAGGGATCAAACTGAACTCTACACAATCCCTTTGCCCTTAGCTTTTCTGCTTCAATCTCCAGTCTATCAATTTCTTTCTCCCTTTCTAACCATTTCTCATAGCAGCCCTTTCTTATCTTCTCAGCATATTCTTTCTTCATTTTCACAAAGTCAATCAATTCCAGCTTCCATACTTTCTCCACCTTGTCTTTAGAATCCAGCAATGCAATGATTCTTTCTATCTCATACAATTTACCCCAATGTTGACAACCCCCTTGTTTGAATTTCATTTCTTTCCCATCAGTGTACTTGATTACAAGGTGATCATCCACAATTGCAGCATAGCATATCTTTTGAGCTCTTAGAAATAGCAGTTGCTCTTCATCAAAGTCTTCATCAAGTGGCTGGAGTTTCAATCCTGGAATGATTGTTAGGGCTCTAGATTTGGATAGCTTCATTCTCCTTGCAGCATGTTTAAATTTCATCCTCTTGACATGATTGCTTGGCAGAAATCTTTGACCTTGGTTGGTAGACCATAGTAGTATTCCATTAGCAGATTGCTTTCTGAAACATACACATGGTTTCTTGATTTGAATCTTCTTCTCTTCTTGAGATGGTAAGACAGTTGCAGAAGCCATAGATGTAGATTTTGCTAGGTCAATACTAACAGTATTCACCCTAGACTTAGAGTCTTGTGTTGTGGTGAGGTTACTGCTAGCAGTGCCTAAGGCTTGCTGTCTTCCACTCTTTCTCACATATGTTTTACCCTGGTCATCATCATCCTTTCCATCCTTGCCCCCCTTTTTCTTCTTATCTTCATCACCCTTATCTCTCCTGTGATGTCTTCTCCTCCCATCACTTTTGTCTTCAGAATCATCATCCTTATTTCTCCTAGGTTGAGCCATCTCTGGAATTTCACCAGTTGCAATATAGGTTCTGAGGATGTGCAGTGCCTCAGTTTCTTCAGCATTTCTGGCTCCAACCTTCTTCTGTAGTTGATCAATGATAGCAATGATCAGTCTGTGATTCCTAGTGGTGAGATCATGGGGAATGACCAATTGCTTGATATCTTGAATTCTGGTACCAGACTGATAAATGATTGTCCATGGCTTCTTGATCACTTCTGGTAGCCTTGAAGGTTGGCCATTCCTCAAATCATCAAACAGACTTTTACTGTTCTCATTCCTCTTTTCAATGAGCTCAAGTATGGCATCTATCTCTGAGTGCTTTAAGTCTTGTAGAGTCTGGTATGTTAGATGCCATATCTTTAGTTTGGAAACCATCACTATCTCCTTGACCCATAGATTGTTGACTTTCTTGGGGATGACAGTGATGTAGTCAATTTGCTTCTTCACCTCCCTCAGATAAAACTGAGTGTCACCAACCTGTTCCCTTATGGCTTTCAGAAACTCCAAGAAGGCTTTATCATGATAGACATTGGAGTTAGCAACTTCTTGTATCTTGGCCTCAGTAACAACTTTGACTTCTACAGGCTTGGCACTCTCAGATATAGAGATTGGAGGTTTGTCAGATGGCATACTCCCTGCAACCACTGTGGTAGTTATGGATTGCTTTTGTCCTCCAGGAGTAGTGATGTGCACAGTTGGTAAAGTGACAACTGGCAAGATAGATGGAGGCTCATCCACTTTGGCTTTTCCTTTGCCAGGCACATTTGCTAGGGGCTTAGACTTCGAAGCCCTTTGATGACCACCCTCTTTGATTATTATGCCTTTCTCCCCCTTTGAATTTGAGTTCCTAGCCTTCTTCTCCCCCTTAGGCTTGTTGTCAGGCACAGAGGCTGTAGAAATGTCCCTTGGGATTGAAGATTCATCAGGTAGAGGGAGACCCATATGCTTCATCATTGCAGCTAACATGGATTGTTGATGCAGAAGGACATCAGCTGTGGTGGATGCTTGAGTGTCCAACTGATCATTTAGCAATGCAACCTTTTCTGTAAGATGAGCATTGGTCTTGGTGAGAGTAGCTACCTCCTGTTCAAGAGTGTTCACCTTAGTGAATAACTCATTGGCCTTGAAACCAGATAAAGATTGATCTTGCAGTCTCTTCACTTCATATTTAGACAATTCATGCACAGGAACATCAGTCACTAGCCTATCTCCATAAAGATTCTTGAACATTATCCTCAGCATGGCATTGGCATCTGTAGTCTGGTCAGATAGATTCTGAAATTGGTGCCCCAGACCTGTGACAGTATCCTTTAGCAGAGCCAGGCCATTGTCCATCTGAGTGCAGGTAGAGTTGCAGTGTTTGATGTCCTTGAATACACTGGCCAATTGAGGAAATTTAGCATCAAAGGCCCTCTTGACTGCTGCTACTGAAGTGGCTGTCTTATCACACACCTTGTTGACTTCAGTTTTGACTCCCTTGCCAAGATAGTGTGCAGCCTTGAGGAAACCCTTGTAGGAGTCATTTACAGCTTCATACACTTCACCAGGGGACAGGGATTTTGCATTGGATCCCAGTGAAGTGGTGTATTCCTCCCTGAGATACTGAAGTGCTTCATCGAGAGTAATATCATATTTTCCTTGTAACCAGGCATCTATGTTGCCATCTCTCTCAGCATCATCAATGATCTTTGACTTCTGCACTTCCACATCATCCCTATGGCATAACAGAATAGCCTCATAGTCTGGATTAGGCATGTCTGCAGTGAGAAGGTTCTGAGCAATCTTTGTGAACTCAGGAATCTGATCCACAATTAAGCTTTGAAGTGCTTCAACCGTCAATTGTTATGGAACAGACCCTGATCCTGAAGCACTGTCATGTTGCACAGGCTTCAGCCATTTTGACATGAAGTCAGAGCTAGAGCTAGGCAGGCTAGACTCCTCAGTTACAGATGCAACTTCTGCAACCGGATGGATTGACTCTACTACTGGTGTCACCACAGAAGTGGGATGAGTTACACCAGCAGTTGACACAGGCACAGAGTCTCTAGTAAAAACTAGTGGAACCTCTGTGTTTGTGATGGTGTCATTAGGAGATGCCTCAGCATGCATTCCCTCACCATCTAAATGGGGGTTCTGAGTGGTGAACAAAGTGTCATGCACTAAGTCACTTGAAATTATTGGCTCATCAAGAGAAAAGAATTCTTGATGATCAATACCTTGCATCTCAGTTGCCTGAGTTGCAGGTTCCAAAGAAATTTCAGAGTTAGATTCTGGAAGAGAAGTGTGTTTAAGAGTAGATTTTGGCAACTCCCCCTGAGAGATAGAGGGAGTTTCAAAAGTGATGTGCTCTCCACTCAGTGTTGTGCCAGCCTTATCACTCCCATGTGCTGACTCTATACAAGAAGGTGCATTGGGGAGGATGCTTGATTCTCTAGGTGCACCCTGTTGAGAGGATACACCTAGTGAGCTGTTTGCCCCTGATTTTACAACTTCAGCCATTTGTGTGACTGAAGAGGTGGTCTTAGTTTTCTTCTTCTTTGTCCTGTGTAAGGGTAACTCAGGTTCCTCACATCCTAGACCTAATTCAACTGCTAATGCTGCTTCAGACAAGATATTTAATGGTGCAGACATTACTTCCTTTCTCTTCTTTTTACCAACATCACCCTTTTGAGAGGATGATGCAGTTGGCTCAGTATGTGGTAGAGTGTTTGGTTGAGAGGGTTGGTTAGCAGGCCCTGGGTTAGCATTTTGTTCTACTTGCTTGGGCTGTGCTAACTTAGATTTTGCATCAAATGTTGGCATGTTGTGGGGATAAGTCCTAAACAAACTCTCCATATGGGGAGTTATGTTCAGTCTTACATCCACATCGTTCCTAGTTTCCAAATTACCAAAAATGAGTTTGGTCATGGACTTAGGATAGCCTATTTTATTTTTATCAATCCCAGGCAATTCAATCAATGAAGCATTTTTATAATTAAGTACATATTGAATAAAGCGAGGGAAGAAAATATCAGTACCTCTCTTGGTTGTGTTCTTACCAAGTCTCCCATATAATTCTTGAAGTATGATTTGGCCAACATCAATCTTCTTTCCATAGGCCAAAGCATATCCAATTTGCTGCACAGGTGCACTGATTTGATCAAAGCTTGATTTCCTGGCAGTGAAGACTTGGAGAAGAGTTGCAAACACATAGCTCCACTCCTTTCTCAGATTCTTTCTGTTTAGCTTTCCAAGGTTAATCCCATCTGAGTAGTTTATGAACTCAAAGAATTCCTCCAACTCTGCATTAGTGGCCATTCTGTCAAATGACTCTTGTTGTAGTCCTAGTGCTTGGTTCATGTCTGCAGTAGTGATAGTGATTTCCTTATCTTGAACCTTGCAGTAGATGACATATGAAGTGATTGCGTTTTCCAGGGCTACAACCTCCACAATAGCAGTACTCCAGAATTGTTCCAGAATATCGAGATATAGAGTTGGGTTGGCAGAGAGTGCATCCTTGATATATGATTCAGCCATCCATTTCACAAAGCACTTGAAATTTGCATTGGGTGCTTCAACATCACTAGTGAGAGCGATGAAGTTGGTGTTGAACTTTACTGTTGCCATTTGTGTAGAAGAGAGAAAAGAAATTGAAGGTTGAAGAAGAAATTTGGCTTTTCGTAGCTAGGGTTTCAGGGGTTTAGAGAGTGTAGATGCTTGAGAAATCGAATGAAATGAATCGAATAGATGTGAAATTGTATAAGTATAAAGTACTTGAATTGTCGATTAGCATAAAGTTTGTATCGACAAGTCAGGCATTCGAGAAGTAGAAAACAACTATTCGAGAAGTCAAGAATGGCTTAATCGATAACTCAAGCAGATAGAAACTCACAGATGGCAGTTATCTAACTTAGAAATAATTCTAAATTAAATAATATGTGTTTTTATGAGTGAATTAAACTTTTAGACAAAAATCCAAAATCGGTTAAAATTCAGCGAGAATTCAGCCTTTTCAAATGATTCGAGAACTCAAATATAGTGTTCGAGAACTCAATCATTCGAGAACTCAGTTACTATATTCGAGAAGTCAAGAATTCCTCTATTCGATATCTCAGAAAGACTCTATTCGAGAACTCAAGAGTACTCTAATGAGACTTATTAAAGATGTCGAATAGTGAATCATTCGAGAAGTCTGACTTATCGAACTATACCCATCACTCATAAAAATTTGATTTTCACTATCTTTCAAAAATTTACCAGACATATTCATTGAAAAATATCCTAGCAAATTCAATAGTGATTTTCTCAAAATTTCATAGAAATTTTAAGTTAATAAAAATATGATTTTCAACATATGCAACAGATTTGAAATATTTATAAATCATATTTCAGCCAACACTTACTCCAAAAATATTGAGAATTTAGATAAAGTAAGTGTTTACTGCTGCAGCAATCTAGATGATGTATTCACTTAGCCAGAATCTGAAGAATTCAGCATTCCAATCTCACTTACCAACCTTGTGAAGGTGGCTTCATCTAATGGCTTAGTGAATATATCAGCTAGTTGTTTATCTGTAGAGACATAATGCAACTCAATGGTTCCATTAGTTGCATGTTCTCTTATGAAATGATATCTGATGTCAATGTGCTTTGTTCTAGAATGATTGACAGGATTGGCAACTATAGAGATTGCACTTGTGTTGTCACACATGATTGGAATTCTTTCCAACACAAGTCCATAATCTCTAAGTTGATTTCTAATCCAAAGCACTTGAGCACAGCAACTTCCAGCAGCTATGTATTCAGCCTCAGCTGTGGAAGTTGACACAGATTGTTGCTTCTTGCTATACCAAGAAACTAACCTTTGTCCAAGAAACTGGCAGCTTCCTGAGGTGCTTTTCCTATCCACTCTGCATCCAGCATAATCAGCATCAGAATAGCCAACCAGATTGAACCCTGTGTCCTTAGGATACCATAATCCCAAGTTAGGAGTGCCCTTCAGATATCTAAAGATCCTTTTTATTGCAATCAAATGTGATTCCTTTGGATTTGATTGAAACCTTGCACACAAGCATGTAGCAAACATGATGTCTGGCCTACTTGCAGTGAGGTAGAGTAGAGAACCAACCATGCCTCTGTAGACTGAGATATCTACTCTCTTGCCTTTAGCATCTTCATCCAATTTAGTGGCAGTGGCCATGGGTGTCTTGGCAGGTGAGCAATCTTCCAAGTCAAACTTCTTCAATAAATCCTTGATGTACTTGGTCTGACTGATAAAGATACCATCCTTCCTTTGACTGACTTCTAGAAAGAATGTCAACTCTCCCATCATACTCATCTCATATCTGCTCTGCATGAGTTTAGAGAATTTCTCACACAGTTTCTCATTTGTAGAACCAAAGATGATATCATCCACATAGATTTGAACTAGGATCATATCATCACCATGCTTCTTGTAAAACAGTGTCTTGTCCAATGTGCCTCGAGTGAATTGATTTTCAAGAAGGAATTGTGATAAGGTATCATACCATGCTCTTGGAGCTTGCTTAAGTCCATACAGTGCTTTAAGCAATCTGTAGACAAATTCTGGGAAATGTGGATCCTCAAAGCCAGGTGGTTGTTGCACATAAACCTCTTCTTCCAACTCTCCATTTAGAAATGCACTCTTGACATCCATTTGATAAACTTTAAAGTTTGAATGAGCAGCAAATGCCAAGAATATTCTAATGGCTTCCAATCTAGCAACAGGGGAAAATGTCTCATCATAATCAATGCCTTCCTGTTGAGAGTATCCTTTTGCAACCAGCCTTGCTTTGTTTCTTATTATTACACCATCTTCATCCATCTTATTCTTCAGAACCCATTTTGTTCCAACAATGGTTCTATTCTTTGGTGCAGGCACAAGTTCCCATACTTTGTTCCTTTCAAATTGATTCAGCTCCTCTTGCATGGCAATAATCCAATCTGGATCCAACAATGCATCATCAAGTTTCTTAGGCTCAACTTGTGATAGAAAACATCCATAGAGGCACTCATTTTGAGTTGCTCTCCTAGTCCTTACTCCTGCATTAGGATCTCCAATAATTTGCTCTGCAGTGTGTGATCTATCCCATTTCCTTGAGTGTTCAGCCTGATTTCTCATTCTTGATGTTGCTTCATCATCCTCATCATGGTCATCCTCATTTCCTCCCCCTGTGAAGTTGCCATTACTCACAGGTGTGTCTTGGATGCTTGTTTCTCCACTATTGATTGGCACAAATTCTTCTCTTGTATCATTATTCACTTGAGTTTGTTGAACTTGAGTTTCAACTCCAGTTTCAGTCTCTTCATCAGAATCATCTAGATTATCAAACTTCAATGGATCTTTGTCTTCATCATTGGCTTCTTCTAGTCCAGGTAGTTTGCTGTCATCAAATGTTACATCTGTGCTTTCCATAACTTTCTTTTGACTGATGACATAAACCTTGTATGCAGTTCTTTCCATAGAATAGCCAAGAAAAATTCCTTCAAATGCTTTTGCATCAAACTTTCCAACATATTCAGAATTGTCCTTAAGTACAAAGCATTTGCTTCCAAAAGTATGAATATACTTTAGTGTAGGCTTCTTTCCAGTCATCAAGTTGTAAGGTGTCTTTCCAGTGTTTTTGTTGATGAGGGTTCTGTTCTGAATATAGCATGCAGTGCTCACAGCCTCAGCCCAAAAACATGTAGGCATTTTTGCATCAAGTAACATTGTTCTAGCAGCCTCAATTAGAGTTCTATTCTTTCTCTCAACAACTCCATTTTGTTGTGGAGTCCTTGGAGCTGAGAATTGCTGAGAAATGCCATTCTCTTTGCAGAATGCTTCAAGTGTGGCATTTCTGAACTCTGTTCCATTATCACTCCTCAGTGCAATCACACTTGCATCGTTTGCCTTTGCTTCCTTGTCAACTTTCTTTATATGCTCAATAATTACTTGTGGAGCCTCATCTTTTGATGCCAGAAATTCCACCCATGTATACCTTGAAAAATCATCAACCATTACCAGGGCATACTTCTTTCTTCCAAGTGACATTATGTTGACAGGCCCAAACAAATCCATATGGATAAGTTGTAGTGGCTTGGTTACAGATGTCACTGTCTTTGACTTGTGGCTTGATCTCTTCATTTTTCCTTTTTGACAAGCCTCACACACTCCTTTTTGGCAGAATTCAAGTGTGGGCATGCCTCTCACTAACTCTCTTTTGACTAGAGAATTAATGGCCTTAAAGTTCAGGTGTGATAGTTTCTTGTGCCACAGCCAACAATCTTCATTTGATGCTTTTGAGTAAAAGCAACAAATTTTGTCCTTGTTTGCAGAGTCCATATTGGCTACAAACAGGCTTCCCTTCCTTACTCCAGATAGAGCAAAATCACCAGTCTTCTTGTGGGTGATCAAACATTCATCTTTGTCAAAATTCACTTTGAATCCTCTATCAGTAAACTGACCAACACTTAACAGATTATGCTTGATCCCCTTGACTAGTGCTACATCTTCAATGATGACATTTCCAACTTTCAGCTTGCCATATCCCAATGTGTTACCCATGCTGTCATCTCCAAAAGCAACCATTGGGCCAGACTTTTCCTCATACTGTGATAGCAGGGCCATATCACCAGTCATATGATTTGAGCATCCACTGTCCAAAATCCACATGACCTTCTTTTCACTTTCTTTGCCCTGCAAACACAAAGGTATTACTTTTCCTTTGGTACCCAAACAAGTTTGGGTCCATGTGACTTAGAGACAGTTTTATCATAAACAACATGCTTGTCAACTTTCTTAGTGTTAGTCTTTTTGTCACTGTTGGAAGTCTTAGAACCTGAGGTTTTAGACTTAGGTGACAAAGGTACCTTCCTAGCTTTAGGAGGACTTGAAGACTTTGACCTTGTGTAGTGTGTGTGAGAATTGTGACTGATACAACCATCAATGAACTGCCTTATTAAATTAAAACAACTAGTCATAACATTCATATTGCATGGCATACAGTCAAATTTATCACAGAAAGGTGCATCTCTATGTCTTAGAGGCACAGAACAATCATAGAAAGGTTTAGACACACTACCAACAGGTTTCTTGCATGCATGAGTTAGATGATTGGTACTGAAACAGTTCTGACAAGTTTTCCTAGGGGCATTAGGCATATAAGCATAGTTGTTATCCTTGTTAATCCCTAACTTGCCATTTCTGTTCTGTTTCTTTTTAGTCACTTCCTTTTCTGATTCACTCTTCCCAGCTGATACAAACTTAACAAACTTCTTAGGTCTTGGCCTATCAACTACTGGCTTCTTGGCCTTTGACTTGACACTCTCACCCTTAGAGGATGCTTGCTGTTCACTAGATTGTGCCTCATCCTCATCATTCAACATTTGCTTGATGAGTAAGGCATCCTCATCAATTTCAAATGTTGATTCCTTAAAATTTGGATTTTCAGTTTTTCTCAAAATGTGAGGCACTTTCTCATGAACAGCTGTGTCCTCTTCAATGACAGCATAGCCTTTCCTTTGTTTGAGAGAGTCATAGTCAAGTCCAATAGCTGCTTTGGGTTTAGCTTCAATTTTCTCACAGTAGGATTGCACTAAACCAGATGATTTTTTGAAAGTTTTAAGTTTGAATTCATTCTCAGCTAATTCATCCCTAAGGGCCTTCTCTACTTGGCTAGCACATAGAACCTTGTTCTTCAAATATTCAACTTCTTTCTTAAGGTTTTCTACTTGCATAGCAGTTAGCTCAAGTTCCTCATTCTTTTTGGTTAATATTTCATTTCTAGTAGACAGTTTAGCAATCTCCTCATTAGCAGCAGTCATACTAGTATGAATATTAAACATTTCAATAGATAATTGTTCAATCATGCATTTGTATTCAGAAACAGACATGTCTATAGTAGTGAGAGATGGTACCTGAGAATCAGATGAAGATGAGTCATCCTTGGAATTGGCCATCAAGGCATAATTGCAGAATTCTTGTTCCTCTTCATCACTCTCAGAATCATCCCAACACTTCCCTTCAGCTATGTAGGCCTTACCATGTGTCTGCTTTTTCAGAAGGGCCTCATACTTAGCTTCTAGCTCAAGATAATCTCTATCCTTCTTTTTAGGCTTCTTGCATTCACTGGCAAAATGCACTAGGTCATTGCATCTATAACATCTTACAGATGACCTATCCACATAACCGGTTTTGAACTTATTTCTGTTTGGTTTCACAGGTGCCTTGTTCTTGTTGGCTGAATGGTTTTGAGTTTTGGGTTTGAAGGGTTGATTTCTTTTAAATCTGATGTTTGGAAATTTTCTGGCCATGAAGGCATATGAGGTATTTTCCATCCCATCAAGTTCTTCCAGAGTGTAAAACTCTTCTTCTTCTTCCTCCTTTTCCTCAACAGGTTCACTCACCCCAGCTTCAGTTTCTTCATCATCTGCCACCTCCTCTATTCTTAGTTGGCTTGTAGATGCTTCTAGGTCCAGAATGGATTTGTTGACAATCAAGGCACATGATGTGTTTATCATCCTACCTTGGTTGGCTTGGATAGCCCTCTTCTGAAGCAACTCAAGTTCATGAGTCTTTAGGACTCCATAGAGTACATCATAGGTAACTTTGTTCAAATCTCTCTCTCTTAGAGAAATGACTCTTTGCTCCAGATGATTTGGTGAAGACAACAGAAATTTCATATTTAACTCCTTGGTGCTGTAAACCTTTCCATTCATCTGCAACTCAGTGACTAGCTTGTGAAACCTTTCAAACATCTCAGTGATGCTTTCCTTGGGCTGTGCCATGAAAGCTTCATACTGTGTGACCAGTATCTGTTTCCTGTTTTCTTTAACCTCATCAGTCCCTTCACACAACACCTCAATGTGATCCCACATCTCTTTAGCAGATGTGCATGATGCAATGTTTGCAAACATTGACATGTCCATGGAATCAATGATAAGCAACATGAGGTGGCTGTCAAGAGCAACCTTCTCCCTTTCTGACTCTGTCCACTTTGATGGATCCTTGGCCTCATAAGCTCTTGGGATAGTTATGGTTCCAACAGTCTTCTCTGGTATCTCTTGTTGTGGAACAAAAGGACCATTCTTGAGAATCTCAGGATACAAGGGATGAGAGGCTTTGATGAACAACATCATCTTTATCTTCCAGAGGTTGAAGTTTTCTTTATCAAACTTAGGGACCTTCACCGTTCCTGTAGTCTTTGGTGTATTCGAACTCATGATCGTTTCTCTGTTTTTGAGTAAACAGCCCGCTCTGATACCACTTGTTGAGTATTGAACACGGTCAAAGAATACAGAGGGGGGGTGAATGGATTCTTGAACTTTTCTTGGATTGAGTCTATGTAGCAGATAAGTGCCTGTGTGTGCAGAAATTAAGGTGCGGATAAATAAACAACACAAGACACAATATCACTTTAATCTAATGTATATTAGATAAAGGTTGCTACAATCTGTGAATACAAATGGTAGTATTCTCAGCTTCGTTTTTCTCAGAGAGATATAGCTCTTACAGTGTATGAAAAACTTGACTCACAAAAGTTGCTAAGTTATGAAGTGAGGCTGTGTCCTTATAGAACATGGATACAGCCTGCTTACTACAAATAAGGTAGCTAAACAAATTACTTTCTAGTCTGTCTATCCTTTTTGAGTAAGCGTCCAAACGGTTACAGATTTGACTTTGCAAAGCCTGTTTAGATCCACTTCTTTAGCTCCTTGTCTCTTCTATATCTCTCCAAGCTTCCTTGTAGGCTTTCCAGAGCACGTTACAGATTGTGGTCCATAAAGTGCATTGGCTTGTTGCAGGTTTCTGACTTGTACAATTTCTTCAGTATTTTGTCTCCAAGAATGTATTCGAGAAGTGACTAAGTAAGTGATTCGAGAACTAGAATTGACTTGATCGATAACTCTGAGTTCTCGAATACTGTTATAGTGACATATCGAACCACTTCTCGAATAGCTCTTTTCCATCAGGATTCCTTGAGTTGTCGAATAGAGCATTTGACTTATCGAATCCTCGAGTTGTCGAATAGCTTTCTGAGTCTTTGAGATATCGAATGGAACTTTGACTTGTTGACTCTTTGAGAACTCGAATACCATCTTGACTTGTTGACTTCTTAAGTTCTCGAATAGAGTAGTAGACATATCGAATCCCTGAGATATCGAATGAGATATCGAACAGTGTATTCAGAGATATCGAATAGTGTCTTGAGATATCGAATCTCTGACTTCTCGAATGCTGGACTTCTCGAATAGACAAATATACTTCTCGAATTGGTACTTAGGCAAATTCTTCATTTCTTCAAATCCCAACTGTGATTATTTGATAGTCTTTAACTCCTTGCTTGAGGCATGAACCTTGGAACTTCTTTCAAGCATTATTCTAGACTCTATTTGTACAGTTACACAACTAGGATTTGATGCCTATTACAAGTACAATACAAACAGAAACTCTACAACTAGAGGTTCCCTCAGTTAAGAGGTCATGTAAGTAATGCAAAGCATTACAAACAATTAGGCTTGTTATTAGATGTATACAGGCATGCCTCTGTAACTAACATGGAATATAACGTTTAAAGAAATATTTGTTCGAGTTCGACTTGAAATTTTTGTTCATGAATATAAAACGGGAGTTTATGCTCACAAACAACTTACAAATTTATGTGTGAATTTTACTTCTTTTATTTATAAATAAAGTTCCAACATTAAGATAGCGAACTAACCAATAAACTTTTTCCATTTCTAAATCCAAAGAAGTACAAAAAATTCAAGTTTACGAATATGTTCACGAATTATATTTTGAAAAAGTGAAAAATATTCACAAATATTATAATTAAACTTTTTCGTGAATTTTCAAAATAAAACTATATAGAAATTTAGTTTATTTATAAATTTATAATCTTTAATAATTAATAAGTAAAATCCCTCTTTAACAATACTACTTTGTACTAAAGTTGCTTCGCACCATATTTTGATTTCATTCTTAAAATCCTATTTACCTTATAATTTTATAATATTTTTAAATAAAACAAAATAAAATTTCTATTATAATTATAATTTTTTACTATAATTTAATCAAAAAGGACTACGAATACATGTAATAATTGTATATTATTTCTTAGTAAAATAATAAATTTTTAAGTAATCATACACGTTTTTACGTATTATATCCTTATATATAATAAGCGTAAAAGGAATATTATTCATAAATTTGGTTTGTCACTATACTATCAAAATAATTTCAATCGCTGAATTTAATATTTTATAAAATAGACAATCAAAATTACATCATATTAAAAAGAAAATTATAATCTAAAAAAATATAATTAAAAAAATTTGTATTAAAATTGAATTTTAAAAATATTATTATATAAAAAGGATATAATTAAAAAAGAATACAATTGAATTTTATTTATTTATTATTAATAATAAAAAAAAATCATATTTATTACATGAGCTCTATCTTGAGATCTAGAAATCATATTTAGATGATTTTACAGTCCACGCGAAACTTACAAAATTATCTTTAATTTAGTGTTGATTTAACGATTATTATTGAAACGGAAACACTCGGAATATCGAATGCCAAGAGAAAATAGAATTACTAATTTTTACATTAATTATATTGAGAAAATGCCCAAAATGCCTATCATTCAAGACACAAGGTCCGAAATGCCTATAGGCGGGAGTGATGGCCCTATCTACCTACGGGGCGCGCATCTTGTAGATGCGTGTTCTAGGATACGCATTCTGAGAATGTGTATTCACTAGTACAAACTGGACTTATTGCGTCGCCACCTATAGAGTCGGTTATGGACCTATTGTGTCGCACTTTTACCTATTGTGTCGGTTGTTTGCATTAACCGACACTATAGGCCTATTGCCAGAAGCTTTAGCGTCGGTTGTTTGCATCAACCGACGCTATAGGTAGAGCCTATAGCGTCGCCCTTTTGAGGGGCGACGCTATAAGTATACCTATAGCGTCGCCCTTAAAATGCCGACGCTATAGAATACACTTATAGCGTCGCCTCCTAAAATGCCGACACTATAGGTATAGCTTATAGCGTCGCCCTTTGAAATGCCGACGCTATAGGTATTTTCCATTTTTTTTTATTTTTTACCCATTTTTAACTAGTTTGTAAAATAAATAAAAAAATGACAATTTTTGAAAATAAATTCATACACACCAAAGTAGGCATACTCACTATTTGTGCGATGAATGTTAACTTATTTTCACTAATTTTCCTTTTTTTTATTTTTTCCCCATTTTTAACTAGTTTGTAAAATAAATCAAAAAAATAAGTGAAAATAGGAAAAATGAAAATTTTTGAAAATAAATTCTTACACACCAAATTAGTCATACTCACTATTTGTATGATGAATATAACCCAACTTTCACTAATTTTCTATTTTTTTTTATTTTTTCCCCACTTTTAACTAGTTTGGAAATTATTTTCAATTTTTGCTCAGTTTGTACGCCTATTGTTACAGCTCTTGCAGAGTATGGCGTTGAGTAATACCAAGATTGAATTTTGATATTTATGAAATGAATAAAAAATATAATATTAATAAAAAAATTATTTTTAGAAAGTAAATTGGTAAATAGGCTGGGCTAGTTTTGTGGGATGGGCCAAATTATTTGAGAGCGGGCTGAATTATTGAGTGAGTGACGGTCACACAAAACTTGAGAGCGGCAAAAATCCCGTTCAGACCAAAAATTCCCAAATAATCTTATAATCTCGCACCCTCAGCCGCTCTCCTCTCAAACACTCTCGCACCCTCAGCCGCTCTCCTCGGCTAATTATTACGGGTTTAGGGTTCAAGTTCAAGATTACAAGCTTCGATTACGAGTTAGTGCTCCAGTTACGGGGTTAATTGAAATTAGGGTTTTGGTTACGGGTTCGATTTCACACCTACAAGTTCTTGTGCTTCAATTAGGCTTCAATTTCAAAGTAATTTTCATTCTCCTCCACTTTATCACTTTATGAATGTTTATTTGTATGCAACTGTAAATGTACGTATTGTCTCTCCCCCCACCTCTCTCTTTGTTTATGTTCAAAATTTTTTATGTATGTTACTAGTGCGGTCTGTGTTGTCTCTCTAATCTGGGTGGAAGGCATGTCAAACCTGCAATGGTAGAACACTCCAAATTAGATAAAGGAGATAACTCGCCAAAGCCAATCAGATCGGTTGTAAACTTCTCTTACGAATATGTTTCTACTTTAGCTGCCACTCTTTCTGTTCATACAAAATATAAAATTCTCTTACGAATTTATAAGCTGATCAGGTTCCTGCTATTATCATTAAAATTTGCAGCAAAAGCAAGAGTTGGCTCATACTTTCCGGAGTTCATTGAGTTCTAGGTTAAGAACACTAGTCAAACAGGGCAAACTTGAAAAGGTAATCTTCTTTCTCTTTGTTTCACTAGGTCACTATCGTATCATGATAACAGTTAAATATCGTCTCTCCTAAATTGTTGTATTACCTAAACCTAGTCAGCATGATTTTACCTGATTCAGTACAAGTATTTGTTCTTACCTAGCACTTCTAATATGTTTGCCCCTTCGTGAATTGCATGTGAGGATGACAAAGTAGATACAAAGTTTTCTTAAGTAGAAAGGTGGGATAGTTCGTCATCTGATCTACCTAGTTTGTGTTTGGTTAGGTGTGAGCTAAGCATTGGGTAGACTTTAATTTGTCTTCTCATTTAAGGATGTACACTGGATTTTCCATACTCTCAGAGTACTGTCATAGCACAAATTTGTCTCAGAGTGTTTGGTTAGGTGTGAGCTAAGCATTGGGTAGACTTTAATTTGTTTTTACTGCATGCATCACAACTTCACAAGACATGATTCTCATTTTTTCTACTTTGTGCGCACAGGACTGTATTATACACTTTTTTTGGAAGTGACGGACTAATTTTAATTGTCTTTTACATGTATTGAAACAGAGTAAGATTCTACTGCATCGATGTCAACAATCCCACACAAACTTGTGGTTCGTGCAGGAGCTCATTAAAATTGCAGTATTTGCAATGTATTGATATTTACAAGTCGCAATGTTTAGCGGTTATGTGAACTGTCACACACACACACACACATGTTGGTTACTCTATCCACCCCCCCTTAAAATATGGAACACCCGAAAATAAACTTAAAAGATTTAAATGCAATCAGATGTAATGCGTCATATAGTGCTCCTAATGCCTTCCTTGGCTTACAGTGTCCTAGTGTTAAAGGTTATTCTTCACTAGTGCAACATGATCTACATGATGTTAGTTCCACTTTGGATTTTGGTTCTCTGCTGATATTTTAGTTTTGGATTGTTCAGTTGAGTGAGCTTTATGTGTGTGTGTACGCATTGCAAAACAACAAAAACTAACTAGTCTATATGTGTTTTATACATGAAGTCCATTATCATGTTTTTCATCTTCATTAATAATTTTAACCGAGTTAACTGATAATGCTTTTGGTGTAAGCTAAGAAGATAAATGTGTACTGTGTTCTGTCCCGTTTTCATTAGCTTTCTGTTATTACTGCCTACAAATCATATGTAACACTCTTTTAATTGTTCTGTTATGAGAGTAAATCCAGTTAACTAGTTTGCTTCCTGCTGTTACCAACTTTTGTATATTTAGGAGGACCAAATGTATCTAAACTTTTGTTGAAGTTGTATTTTGGTGAATCAGTGTTTTTTGCTAAGATGTTACCAGCTAAAGATGTTGGTAAATGTATCTTAACCCTTCTCACTTATCTACTTACCCTTTTCTTTTATTTATCTTGGTTCAGTTTTAACATCTGACATAATATTTTCTTTTATTTTTTTTCTTAACCAGCAATTTGTTTTTTTCAAGACACTGTAGTTTGATGTGTGGCGTCACTCAGGTCCTAGTCGCGTACAATGTGAGCTTGGAGGTGAACACAGGCTGTGGAAGAGTTGTAGCTAAGATATTGAGCATGTTGTAGTAAGGTAGAATTATGTATTCAGTGGATAACATTTTTTGCAATAGACTGTGGATAGCAATTATTGGCGAAGTGGTGTATATAATGGGTGAAATGGTGTATAGACTAGTTTGATTGGTTGGATTATATTTTGGTTGTATTGAATTATTTGTTTTGTAATATTTTGGTAGTATTGAATGGTTTTTTTTGTAATGGGATTAAAATTGTGATTAGACTTAGATTATATTTTGTAATGGTGAAATTCCAATTTTGAAATTATTTTTTTTAAAAAAAATTGACCTATAGCGTCGGTCATTTGAAAGGGCGATGCTATAGGCTTTTTTTTTAAAAAAAAAAATTAACCTATAGCGTCGGTCATTTGAAAGGGCGATGCTATAAGCTATACCTGTAGCGTCGGTCATTTTTAAGGGCGACGCTATAAGCTATACCTATAGCGTCGGTCATTTAAAATGGCGATGCTAAAGGTTTTTTTTTTTTTTAAAAAAAATGAACCTATAGCGTCGGTCATTTGAAATGACCGACGCCTAAAGTAGGATTCAGCGTCGCCATTTTAACCGACGCTATAGGTATAGACCTATTGCCACGCCTACATGTACTACGCCATTTAACCGACGCAATAGGTCAATTTGACCGTTGCAATAGGTCAAGTTTGTACTAGTGATTCTAGGTCACGCATCTGCAAGATGCGTGATGACGTCAGCTGACGTCATTATCACACTTACCAGATCTGAGCTCTGGCGACCAAAAAATCGTCCAAAATCGCCTTTGTTCGATCTACTTATTCAGGCCACCTCCAGTGCTATTGATGGCATCAAAATGAAACCCTCACCTCCCTCGTCCCTTTCCCATGTTTGGTTTGTGAGTTCCGGCCCCGCAGGGGCGTACACGAGGAGATCGGAGAGGAGATCGGAAAATAGATCTCGTTTTTGGTCTTTTCAATCCGGCAAAAAACACAAAGAAAGAAGCACATAGGCTTGTAGAGGAGGAGGAGGCGATGATTTTGGTGTGTAGTACGATAATGGTGGATGCCTGAATTGCACGAAAGGTTTGGTCAAAATTTACAGGTGAAAAGACGACGTCGGCGGAGCTTGGAGACGATGAACAATACTTCAGACACGCATGTTGAACATGCGCATGTAAAGATACGCATTTTCAACATGCGTATCTCAAGTACTGTTCACCGAGCTGCAATTCAGATTAACGAAGTACACGCATGTGTACTATGCGTGTAGCTACACGCATTCCCAACATGCGTGTACGGTGGGTATTCAGGGCCATGTGTTCAACCGGTAGGTATTTTGGGCAAAAATTTCTGAATGGTGGGTATTTAGGGCCATCACCCAATTATATTCAGTGTAGAAGACCTACATTGATAATCCAATTCAATGTAGAAAACCAAATTATATGATTTAAATTATTGACATACACTTTTCATATTTCATTATAAATACACATTTTAATTTGGGTTAAATCTCAAAGTGCTCACTCAAGTGCAGGGCTAGTATCAAATTGCTCACTCTAGTTATCGACATCTCATTTGAATCATTAAAGTCATAATAAATATCAAATGGATACCTTTAATATACTCGAAAAATAAAAATAATTTTTCATTGATTTCTACACATTTTTTCTTGAATGCTTCCATAACCAAACGAAAGGTTAATAATTCTAGTATTTTTGATAATATATTTAGAACTTAAAAAGTTTATTTACTATTTATTTTTATTAAAACAAGGAAAATGACAATAAAATTAAAAATAAAAGTAAATGAATTTTTAAAAATCTAAATATATTATCAGAAATACAAGAATTATTAACCTTTCGTTTGGTTATGGAAGCATTCAAGAAAAATGTGTAGAAATCAATGGAAAATTATTTTTATTTTTCGAGTATATTTTAAAGGTATCCATTTGATATTTATTATGACTTTAATGATTCAAATGAGATGCCGATAACTAGAGTGAGGAATTTGATACTAACCCTCCACTTCAATGAGCACTTTGAGATTTAACCCATTTTAATTTACATGTTAAAAAATAAAATATTTTTTATGCTAGATCCATCGTTTTTCATCTATTTATTTTATGATCTAACAGTTCTTATTTATTTTGTCGTACTGAAGATTAAACTACCGACTACCAAAGTTTTTGATAAAATCACTCATACAGTTATTACTAAAACTATATTTGGTTCATAGTAGAACTACTTTCAAATAAGAAGGGTATTTTCATAATCAAAACGAAATATAAGTAGATTTCATAAATCCAACAGAACTTTTGACGTAAAAAATCATCAATTTTTTTTTTCTCTTTTGCTTCTGCGTAGTTTTAATTGGAAAATAATTATTAAACCATCACTAAATTAAACATTACTTTGTTAATTTCATGGGCGCTATAAAATCGTCCAAATCAAATTTCAAGAATTCAAGATAGAGCACAAATATTAAATTGAACATGTAAAATCTTATATATATATATATATATATATATATATATATATATATCAATATTTTAACAACAATTTGATATATAAATTAATAATATATAAATATTTAAAAAATTAATATAATTATAGATATCAAAATCATGTATGTTTTTTTTCTCGATTTCCTTAGATAGACTTCAATAAATAAAAGATAAATGACCTTTATTAATAAATAACCATGTTTTAGTTTCATCCCTAAAATCTTATTTTACTTAAAATTCTAAATAATTTTTTTAAATAAAATAAAATAAAAATTCTAGTATACAGTAATTATAATTCTTATATTACAATTTAATCAAAAAAGACTACAAATACATATTATAATTATACTAGCTTATAACCCGTGCAACGCACGGCTTCTTTTTTAAAAATTGTAATTTATAATTATAATAATTTTTTAAAATTTATATGTTATTAATTTACATATCCAATTGTTGTTAAAAAATTGATATACATAAGATTTTACATGTTCGATTTAATATTTGTATTCTATCTTTTATACTTAAAAATCGATTTGGACGGTTTTACGGTCCACATGAAATTAACAAAATAAACTTAAATTTATTAATGGTTTAACGATTATTTTTCAATCAAATCAACATAGAAATAATAGAGAGAAAAAATTGACGCTTTTTTACGTTGAAAATTATATTTGATTTATGAATTCTACTTATAATTCGTTTCAATTATCAAAATACCTTTGTTATTATTTGAAGATAGTTCTACTAACAATCAAATACAATTTTAACAATAAGTTACTAAAATGTTTATGTCAATAATTTAAATCAAATATATTTAGATTTTCTACATTGAATATCATTACTAATGTAGGACTTCCACATTGAATAGGATTATTGTAAAAATTCGTAACTATATTTTCTCTTAAGATTTTGAGTGTTTTCATTTGAATAATAATTATAGATTCATCACTAAATTAAAGAAAATTTTATGAGCTTTGTGTGGATTGCAAAATCATCTATATGTAGATCTCAAGATATAGTCCAAATAGTAAATATGAACTTTTTATATATACTAATAAAAAATAAATTCAATTCAATTCTAATACAACCTTTTTTTAATTATATCCTTTTCAGATTATAATTTTCTTTTAAAATTCAATTTTAATACAACCTTTTTAATTATATCCTTTTTAGATTATAATTTTGTTTTAAATTCACTTTTAATGCAACTTATTATTATAATTTTTATTTTAATTTGACGTAATCTTGATTGTCTATTTTAAAAATTTTAGAGTCGACGGTTGAGATTATTTTGGCGGTACAATGACCAAAATTATGGATAAGATCCCTTTTACGCTTATTATAGATAAGGATATAATTACTGGCTAACAAGTTTTTTTATATTATAAATTATTTTATAAAAAAATTATATATGTAACTGATAATAAATTATTTTTTGACTTTTATGTTACATCTTATTATTACTTGATTTTTGTTTTCAAAATTAACGTAAATTATATGCACACATATATGAAGTACAGAAGACAAACATGAATTTTTGTTTTAAACCGGAACTATTTAGTAGTTAAAGTTACGTTTGATTTGGATTGTTTCCCGAAAGTCAGGGATAGCAGTTTTTTTATAAAAGAGATGAGGGTTATGTACTTGCAATTTTTCAATGATATCTTGTAAACTAAATTTTTGGCGTGTACTAATATCAAATTTAATAGATGATTAATAAGTTTCCAATATTAAATTTAATAGATGATTAATAAGTTTTTAAAAGTGAATTTTATCATATGTTTTATTAGTTTATTTAAAGTTACAAATATATATAATTGCTATTAACTAATCAATTACCTTTTTCAGTCAAAACACGTTAGCTTTTCTCTTTTTTCTAACTAAAATCTTTCTTTTTTCAATTATATTATGGATGGTTACCCTTTTCAACAAAACACATTACCTTTTTTTCTTTCAACTTACTAAAACCTCCCTTTTTCTAATTATATTACAGGTGTTTTTATTTAATAATAAAAAATAATATTATAATACTAATAATTAACCAATTACTATTTCGGCTAAAAAATAACATAATTATATATAATTATTATTAACTAATCAATTACCTTTTTCAGTCAAAACACGTTACCTTTTCTCTTTTCCCTAACTAAAATCTCTCTTTTCCCAATTATATCATGGACGGTTACCTTTTTTCAGCAAAACACGTTACCTTTTTTCTTTCTTCTTACTAAAACCTCCATTTTTCTAATTATATTACAAGCGTTTCTATTTAATACAAATTAAATAATAATATTACAATACTAATAATTAACCGATTACCTTTTCAGCTAAAATATATCATCTTTTCTATTTTTTCTAATTACATTCCCTTTTTTTCTAGAAATATAACGGATAGCGTTAATTTCTCATTTTCTAAAAACTATGAACAATTTTATTTCGTAAAATAACATAATTAAATTATAATTACTATAAACTAATCAATTACTTTTTCCACATAAATCATGCACGTTACCTTTCTATTTTCTCTAACTAAATGTTTTTTAATTATATCACAGACGGTTCTATTTAATAAAATAAACTAATAATATTATAATATTTTTAATTAACCGATTACCTTTTTCAGCTAAAACTTATCATCTTTTCTATATTTTCTAACTAAAATCCCTTTTATAATAGAAATATCACGGACAATATTACTTTATCATTTTCTAAAAACATTACGAGCAATTGTATTTAGTAAAATAACGTAATTCAATTATGATTACTATAAACTAATCAATTACCTTTTTCACCTAGAAAATATAATCTTTTTAATTTTCACTAACTAAATTCTCTATTTTTCTAATCATACCACGGACATTCTATTTAATAAAATGAAGTAATAATTTTATAATTACTAATAATTAATTGATTATTCTTTTTAACCAAAACCTATCATTTTTATATATTTTCTAACTAAATCCCTCCTTTTCTAGAAATATCACGAATAACATTTATATAATTATTATCAAATCATCTCATATAAAAAAGTAAGCCTCCAAAATTCATATTTAAAAAAAAATTAATTTTAATTAATGAAATTTTCTATATAATATAAAAAAAATCCGTGCATCGTACGGGTTTTAGGCTAGTATATTTAAAATATTAAATTTGATTTAACTCACCGACAATTCGAATCAAATTTAAACCTAATTCCAACATCAAATTGATAAATCGATTCATTTGTGGCCTTGCTTGTAAGATGGCTTTTTCGTATTTAAATTTATATTAAAAAAATACGAAAACAGTTTACTAAACTTAAGATGAGGACATGAGGTGCCTTAAAGAGGCAAACCAGTAGTAATTATGTGGCTGATTCGGCCCTAGCTAGCAACAAGCCTCCAATTATTACCCTCATAATTCATTAGCCAGTAGCCACCCTCATTAGTCGGTACGAATTGAACACCTCGCTAGCCTAATGTCGAAAATCGAAATTTCGGGTATCTATACTCTTTACTAAAAGCACAAACCCCCTTTAAATGGTATGCCTTATATACCGCAGTATGCACGGTATGCCAATTAATTAATTAATTAATATTAACTTATTTTACTATTTGATCTTACTTTAAAAACCTTTAATTTAATAATGAAGTTATATACTAGGAATCTATTAACTAAAAATTGAAATAAAAGTCGAGAATATAGGACTTAGGACTCCATTAATTAATATTTAAAATATGTCTAAAATAGATTAATAATAAATACAATTAATAATATAACTATTCTTATATTACCAGAGATAAGTTATATAAATTTAATTAATTAAAATAATAAAATTAAATATTAATTTAATTTATTATTGAAGTTATATACTAGGAGTCTATTAACTAACAATCGAAATAAAAGTCGAGAATATAGTATTATATACAACTTGGTGGTTCAAGATTTTATTCATTTAAAAAAGTTAAAAATTAGGAATTTAAGATAATTTATCACAATCCGTGCTTCGCACGGGTTATCAGCTAGTATATATTAAACGAAAAACTCGTTCATTCGAAATTTGCAATGCATGTGGCTATATTTAAAAAAAAAGGATATTCTCTTTGGTACACCTGTAGAATTGGCTTTTGCCAATATTGGTACCATCACATTTTTGGCTTCTATACATGGTACACCTGACATATTGTTTCTGTCTTAGCGGTACCCTTCTTTTACACAACTGTTAACAAAACGTTTAAAAACATCCAAATCATAAAAAACACATCCAAACCAGATTAAAAACAGAAATCTGGCGCCAAAAAACTTATACAGCACACTGGAAACTTAAAATGCTATGAAAACCACAAAAACACGGCACCTTGATAAAATACGATCCATGACATAAATATTTCACTTCTAACATCATCAGAATTCAGAATTCGGATCAAAAGCATAATAGTCTACCATCATCAGAATTCAGAATTGAGATCAAAAGCATAATATGTCTACCATGAGCATAATTAAACTAACAAAAGCATAGGACTAGTCTATCATAAACAGGTTCACTTCTGGTGCTGTGACTGTGATGCAGTAAGGACAGAGGGTTGTGATTGACTCCCTAGATTTTCAGCCTTCCTTTTCCTTGTTGAGGTCCTTGAGGAGGTTCCCTCATCTGCTGTTTTGGCTGCATCTTTTACTGCTTTGTTTGCTGCTCTGGCAGCTTTGGCTGCATTAGATTGATCTCTGACCCTTGGATGTCTAACAAGCAGTGATGCATTAGATTCAGTGGCCTTCATTTCCTTTCCAGTGGGTCCTCCCTTACATGTTCTAGCATTGTGTCCAAAATGGCCACACTTTGTGCACTTCACAGTCTTGCTTCTTTTTCCCTTTTAATCTTCACCTTCTTCTCTTCTCCTGTTCCTACTTGGCCTACCAACCCCCTTTTCATTGTTAGTGGCATTACATTAGGGATGCCTTCATATTCTGGCCAGTTTTCCTTATCAGCAATGGGATTAATGTTGAAACTGTATGCTTGTTTGTATGTCCTCACTGAATACCATGAGCTGATAACTTTTTGGGGATCAATCTTTGCATGCAACATTGCCCTAACAGCATGCCTACATGGTATACCTGATAGCTGCCAAGCTCCACATGAACACAGCTTACTATTCAGTGATAGAGGAAACTGTGATTTACCTTCATGAATTTCATATTCACCAGGCTTGGACATGTAAGCTTTACAACTGATAGTCCCCTTGCTTATATCTTTAAGAGCTTTAAGAATTTTTGGGCATACATCTTCATCATTCCAAGTCTTTGCATTTTCAAGCCTTGTTGCTATTCTAACCATACAAACTCTTCTAATACATGCAAACAAAAAAATGTAGCATACTGTAATTAGTAAAGAAATGTACAAGTCTACAAAGTTGGACAATAATAGTTGATTGGAATTTACCTTCAAGCAAAGATAGCACTGGCCTACTCCTCTCAACTCCAAGTGTGGAGTTGAAGCTTTCAACAAAGTTGGAGGTGTTTGAATCATTGCAAAAAAGTACCTACAATAGTACCTTCTTTTGGCAGATGGCCAAACCTTTTTTAGTGCAAGATCAATTCCCTAACAAACAATAGATCAGTAAAACAAAGTTTATTACCAAGCAAATTAAAATGCAGAGATTATTAAGAGAGTTATGGGTACCTTTTGTCTATCTGAAATTATGGTCCAATCTTTCCTGCTAGACTCCTTGACAATATTGTAAACATTCCACAAGAAAAATCCCCAGTTGTCTTTATCCTCTACACACACCACTCCATAAGCTAATGGATGGAAAAATTTCATTGTTGCCATCTAAGGCCACTGCTGACAATAAAATCCCTCCACAATTGCCTTTGAGGTGTGTCCCATCAACACCTATTAATGGTCTACAGCCTCCCAAGAACCCCTTCCACATAGCAGTAAAGGAAATGAAGATGGTGCTGGAGAGTAATTGCTTTGGAATGGTTTCAGTTTCAACATATGAGCAATATGCTTTAGATTCAGGATTTGTATCACAAATAACCTTAGTATAGGTTGGCAAATCCATGTAAGATTGATCATGACCACCAAATAGTTTGTCAGCTACATACCTCTTCATTCTAAACAGAGTTGACAGTTTCATGTAGATTCCATACCTCTGAAATAGTAGTTCATTTAAAGCTTTCCCTGGTATGTCTGGATTAGCCCTTATGTCCTCCATGAGTTTTTCAGCAGCCCATTTAACATCAACTAGTAGATTATGTATCTCCAGACCCCTACATGTATGAGTATTTGGTTCAATCTTCTTTATTGCCCATGTGATTCCATCTTGCAACTTACTTGCATGTATCCTCCACTTGCAACACTCAGCATGACAAGTTGCTGTGTACCTTGAGTTGTCTGCTGCCAACACAATAATAGCAAACCCCTCCTGGATGCAGTAATCCTTAAGTGTAGCCTTGAAATGATCCTTGTCCATAAAAAGCAACCAAGGCTTTAAGCTGATCTTTCCAAAGTCTTTGTCATCATATATATCTCCATTTTTATATAGAAGTTGATAGTAGTCATTGTCATTCTCATCATTTATGAAGTCATGCAATTTCCCAGGTTTATAATTGTCTTTCACTTTCTGGACCTTGCTTATCTCTTCCACTTCATCTGCAGGTGTATCTTCACTTAGTAACACATTTTCTTTAGAAACAGCCTCATGATCATGTTCTCCTCCAGATTCTTCTAACTCAGAATCAACCCTTTTATCATCACAATTGAATGAAACCTTTCTCTTAACATTCAGTTGTTTTGTTGCAGGTTTCATGGTTTCACTTGCTTTCATGCTTTCACTTCTACTTGTGGTTGACATTTGCACATTCTGTGAATCCAAACACAACCCTTTCCTTCTTGCAGTACTTCTGGGAATTTTCCTCGCAAATGAGCAGTGATTAGCAGTTGTGCTTCCTTTAGCAGTAGGCTCAATGACAGAGGTATCTTGGGGAGAAAATCGTGGACTCCTTCTGATTGGTAAAGCCTCAAAGGCTGTTTTAGGTGACACTGGGATGGTGGTAGGTTTATAGAAGAAGTTTTTGCTTAACTTTAGGCTTTGGTTTTGGTTTAGGGATACCTTTTGGGTTAGGTTTAGCTCTAGGATTTGGCCTCACAACATCAACTGAGGTATCTTCAAGCTCATCAAGTCCAGGTAGTTTATCACCTTCCCCTGTATCACCCACCCCTATATCACCTTCCCCTGTATCACCCACCCCTATATCACCCACCCCTGTATCACCCCTCCCATGTTTCAAATTTAGGACAAGTTTGTATAAAGCATTCGGTTTTAAAGCTGTCCCAACCCATACATTTATCATTTCTTTCCCAGATAATCTATTAAACATTGTCATAAGATCACTATCTACAAGTAAAACGTGATGTTTCATTTCAAATGAATAACCAAAGGTAGGATAATGGTAATTCAGTTTCTAACCCCGTTTCTTAACTTCATCCTCATACGTCATTACAATATCTAATAATGTACATTTGTCTACCTCAACTCTTAGATCAACATACTGATCCCTCCAGTTTATTCTCAGAATTTTATGATCATCTCCCATTCTGCAAGTATCAAAAGCCCTAATTTTAACATAAAAACACACAACATACACAGATGCGCGCTACACATATAACGATTTCGAACATAAAAACACACAATACACACAGATGCTACACATATAACGATTTCGATTATACACAACACATACATACAGTCAATTATACATACACAGATATGACATACACAGAGATATTATACATACACGCACAATACATACGCAGAGATATTATACATACACACACAATACATATGTTCGAACAAGGCATACCTGTTAGTAGACTGAAGATTGCAACTTGTTCCCACCCTAATTGATGTGTTCGATTCCCCCTCCTTCGCAATCGCCTCTTTTCCCCCTCCTTCGCAATCGCCTCTTTCGCTAAATCCCTAATTTATGTGTTGAGAATGAACCGTCGCTGTATTACTTAATTATATTTTAAGCTTATTCTTTTTTATTCAATTTTTGTTAATAGTCATTAACGGTGTTAAACGTTTGTTCAACGTTTTATTTGAAAAAGTGTACCGCTAAGACAGAAGCAATATGTCAGATGTACCATATATAGAAGCCAAAAATGTGATGGTACCATTGGCAAAAGCCAATTCTACAGATATACCAAAGAGAATATCCCTAAAAAAAATGAAAAACATAGCTATAACGTACAACTCTGGAACAAAATATATTGTATTTGAATAAATGTTACATGGCCTCTTAAGTTCAAACCGGAACATTATTCAAGTGTGGGCAGCTATCGTCCCAATCTGTTCAATTTAAATCACTAGAGAATTTGTTAAACCAATTGTTTGCATAAGATTTGTTCACTTAATTAGCCGGGGATCGTCCTAGCCTAATGTCGAAAATCGAAATTTCGGATATATTAACCGAAAAACTCCTTCATTCGAAATTTGCAATGCATGTGTCTCTCTATTTAAAAAAAATGAAAAAAATAGCTATAACAACTCTGGAACAAATTAAATATATCGTATTTGAATAAATGTTACATGGCCTCTTAAGTTCAAACAGGAACATTATTCAAGTGTGGGCAGCTAGCTGAGTTGACAGAGATAGTTTGCTAAAACTGGGAAAGAAGTATTGGTATTATCTTTTCTCTACTGTCAAAACCTTTCCTTAACACGCAAACTCTCTCTAACCAACTGCCACAGCCTAACATGCATATACTAGCCCTGCATTTATATCCCCTCCATCCCCCAAGTAGAAAACCTAACCACCGTTAACCCACTCAATATTATAGTGTCACGAGACCCCGTTGATTTCGAAATCGAAAATTTTATTCATTTATCGAGATTCAAAATTTCAAAATTGAGGATGAAGACCCTAAGGAATTGGCTTGGAGGCATATTCAAAGACTTTGACCGTTAATGGTTATTTTTCTAACCAGGTAATAATTAATTAACCTTCCGTTTGCTTATTCACCTTGTTTTTATTGACCAAACGAATCATGATAACACAGTAGTATGTCATCATTTCATATGACGATGTAACACTGTACCAAGCTGAATTGACAACCTAGGACAAATTTCAATTATATATATGTAAACGGCAGGTTGACACGTCTACCCTACGTACATTTTAACTTTCTCGTCCAAGAGTATATTATGAAATTATAATCAACTTGACTGTTCACCTTTTCTTAATCTAAATGAAAATTTTTATTTACATAAATTTGGGTTGTCGAACAATCATTTGTTTTCATGAGCACAAACCAATACATAGATTTAAGAGATACAAATTCTAATTAACTTTTATTTGACCATCTTTCAAGACTTTTTCTTTAATCCAGAAGAATTTCAAGAACGATACAAATTACAAAGAAAAAGAAAAATTGAATTGTCACCTATCAACAACGAGACCTTAAAAAATATTGATATTACCATCTTTCAAGACTTCGACTCATATTTTTTGAATTTAATTTAGAAGTTAAAAAGTAGTATCCGTTCTTGATAAATTTCGGACAAACAAAGGCAAAGGATTGAGTATAAGTCTTTAACCACTAGAATCTTTCTCTTTCTTTAAAAAATAAAATAAAATTTAAGTATCATATTTTTAGAAAGTGATGACTCTTTTCCTTCTATTCTAAATAAATTAAAATTCAATGAAAATAGAATAATTGACGTTGGAATTTTCAGTAAACATGTTAAATCAGTCCTAAAGCTAGATGATAAATGCCCGTCAAAAAAGAGAAGTTAAGATGAATAATTAATGATTAGTGTTGTAATTAACTACGTACGTAGTTGTTAATCATTTAAACCCAACTTGATTACCCCCAAAGGGAGACACTAAACGTAATTAGAACATAATCCACAAGTGATGAGATCACATCTTATCTATCTGTACTTACACATAATTATATGTATTTCGACCACAAAGAAATTATGTACGTCAGTGCACTTATTAGATAGATATAAGTACTCTAGCCATCAGCATTTGGTGCAGAAGAGAAAAAATTAGGGCAGAAAAATGGGGAGAGGAAGAGTTGAGTTGAAGAGGATCGAAAACAAGATTAATCGACAAGTGACTTTCTCGAAACGAAGAGGTGGTTTGATGAAGAAAGCTTACGAGCTCTCCGTTCTCTGTGATGCTGAAGTTGCTGTCATTGTTTTCTCCAGCCGCGGCAAGCTCTATGAGTTCTCCAGCTCCGGCAGGTACACTAATTACACGCATAAATGTTTCGAAATCCTGGTTCCGTCACCGTTCACACACATTTCACATTTTCTATCCATATGTTGATATATGTGTTTAACAAAAAGTACTCTGTTGTTCAGGTTTATTTTTTCTTTTGTTTAGGTTTTCAGATTTTGAAAAAGTGTGTGTATATGTGTGTGCAATTCTCACACTTATCTACCAGTTGTGTGTAACAATTATTCGCTTTTACAGCTATGTCTAGCTACTTATATTATTGTTTATTCTTAGTACTTTGCATTCTTACAAGGAATCTCTGTGAACATATTCTTTAATAATGTATATGATTAAAGAAGTATTATTAAAATTGTGCAGATTAAAGTAGGGATATCTTTGTTTTAATGACAAATCGACACGTTTTATCCATATATATTAATTTAATGGAGGTTTGTGCTAGATCCAAGGTTTCCATGAAACAGATGATTCTCTACAGTATTATCTAGGTCTTGGAAATAGAGATGGAAAATGGACTCCAAGTCCTAGATCTATATCTCTGATTTCAACTTTATTTGATCTGCATATTCTTTTTCTTTGTATGTCTTTCTGTGTGTGCTTTTTCTCTCAGACTCTCACTGTTGGTGTTTGTGTGTGTGTGTTTTCTCAATGTGTGTGTGTTTTCTCAATGTGTGTGTGTGTGTGTTTTGACTTGTTCTACTTCTATCTGTGAATATGAGGTTTTCTCTTGAGCCCGGTTAATTATGTGGATATGCTATATCTGTGAGTCTTTTCCTCCATTTTTTATTGCTTCTTACATTCTGTATTATCGTTCTGAGTTTTCTTTCCATTGCGAATATGTTCAAGTCTTTGTAGCTTGATATTTCAAATCTGTTTTGTCTGAGAAGAAATTTATAGAAAGGCAAAATCAGAAATCATGCTTGGTTAACTCAATAAAAGGAAGAAATCGGATTAGGGCCAGTGTGTGTGTTTTGTGTGTGTGTGTATGTGTTAGGGCCATGAAGAGATTTTAAGAGGTAAAAATTATACTCATATATTAACCAGATACTCTACAAAATTCATTTAATTTAGACCCAGGTCTGTGGTATATTGCTAGACTGTTCATTTGGGTTTTTTTGTGTATACCCAGTCATGTATTGTAGTTGGGGTACTTGATATTCAATATAGTCTTCTGAAATTAAAAGAGTTTTTTAGTATATACTCATTTCATAGTTAACGTACAAGACATGTACTTATGTTGTTTCAAGCTGGAAGAATGATAATTGGTAACTGCTATGAGATTTGCTATGTGTAAGGACTCAAATTTACTGCATATATAATTCTTGGGCATTGTTCTTTCTGATTTGAAGGGAGCAGGGTGTGATTTCTCTTTGGTACTAGCTCGAAAAATGTATGACTACATGGGAATATTTTTCACACAAAAAACTTATGTTCCCCATTCTCTCTGTGCAAATTGTCAGTTTAATTGGGGTTTATAATATATTTTCTCAATGGTACTCCCCTTCCCCAACCCCCCACCTAATTCTCCTTGGCAATGTACTCAGAAAGAATAAAGAGTTGGAACTTGGAAGTACTAATTTGTTTATAGTTTGGTTAATGCTCGTGAACATGTATAAAATTATAGTTTCTCATGTCGAAGAAATTTTCGCAACATCGTAATTTATTCTTCATAAATTGTACCCCATTAGAAGATTATGCAGTATAATTTTACTGCTTCAAAAACATATATACTGTATGTGTATGTGACTGATAACTTTTGCATATTTTACCAATGCACATCAGAACATTACATAACACTGTTCTATTGACATTCATGGTTTGGCATGTGCCCTTCAATGTTCTATATGTATACACTGATCCAAACTTTAATTTTTAGGGGAGAGCTAGTGTATGATAGCATATGGAGTAAGATATATAATATAGGTGTTTTGTAAACTGCTATGTGATTGATTGTCACATAACTTTTAATTAAGTAGGTTAATCTTGTTGATGCAGTATGACTACAACCCTTGAGAAGTACCAGCGTTTAAATCAACCAAACAATAGCTTTGAAACTGAAACACAGGTTTGCATTTTTGTATCTTGAAATGAGGTTACGTACTGTACGTACTTAAATTTCAGCAAGCTATATATATGTTTACATTTTACCATAACCTTTAGCTTTTTTTATTTTATGAATTCTTCAAATATGTTTCTTTTTCCACACTTTTTTTCAATCAGAACTTTTACCAGGAGGTCTCACAGTTGAAGGCAAAGTATGAATCGCTGCAACGCTCTCAAAGGTTAGGCTGAGGTTCTAATATTCATCCCATGACATTTAAACTCGTTAGTCATATATAATCTTAGTTTTCATAGTACTTATTATATGAAAATCTTCTATTCAATTATGAGCGATTATATACACAAGTTTTAAAGTTCGATTTGTAAATTGTAATGGTCATGTTGTTAACATGTTCAATTTATTCAAATTGCTAAAAATTTGAGATGCAATAAAATGATGAAGGCATTTGCTTGGGGAGGATCTTGGACCATTGAGCTTGAAAGAACTGCAAAATCTTGAGAAACAGCTTGAAGGGTCTCTTGCCCAAACAAGGCATAGAAAGGTAATAAGGTCAAAGAGTTACAATATTTAGAAGACACAGTAGCTAACTATGCATGAATTATCTTTAAGTGTTTATCTAGTATAGCTTGGTTTATTGATGTGCTTATAATCATAAATAGTATCTTTAATTCTCTTCAATTTTCGTCACTTATCAAATTGATCATATCAAACCATACAAAGCAGTCATAGATGCTCCATTAAATTTCCCTAGTAGACTTGATATATTTCTACCTCTATGTAAAAATATTACAAAAGTTATGTCTATCATTTTACAACAATAATTTGGTTTGGTAACGAATCTTCCCTTTCTGTTCCTATCTAACATTATTATACTTATGAATACGTATGTATGCAGTCACAGGTTATGGTTGAACAAATGGAGGAGCTACGCAGGAAGGTATCTAAATTAACTGTTAGATAAACACATGAACCTCTCTACATATTTCTGCTTTATAAGGGTTATAGGTACCTATAGAAGTAGTGTAATATAAAAAGTCCTATCAAGAATTAATGAATGTATACAACTCTTCATATGTACTGAAAGAATAACACTAACGAGATTAGTTTTACTAGATGTATACAAAAGGTGAAAAACCTGACCAAATATCAAATTTGTTCAAAGACCATTCAAATATGCATGTATCAAAAGAATAAGAGGGTTGGTGTGATTAGTTAGTACTTCTCTCACCTAATATTAAGTTTGTAGCTAGGGTTTAGAGCTAGCTTACAGAGACTTCATTTGTCTTCAGTCATAAGTTTGAAAGTACTGGGGGCTAGCTAGGCAATATTAATTGTATCACTTCTAATCTTCTATCATTTCAATCATTCATATTTTGTAATAAAAATAGAGCCAAATTCTGTTTTACTGTTTGCATTGGCAGGAACGTCATCTTGGAGATGTCAACAAACAGTTGAAAATCAAGGTTTCTTTTGAATTGTCTTTGGTACTCATTATCCCATATGTAGTCCTGTGTGTAGTGTATTTGCTATTTTTACTGACAATAAAGGACTTTTTTAATTGTGTGTATGTGGTTTTAAAAATGCAGCAAGAGTCAGGAGTACAAGAGTATAAGGATGTTCCATGCCCATGGGGTGGTTTACCTATGTATCAGCACCATGCACAATCATCTTCTCACACAAATCCCATGCTTTGTGACCATGAACCTCCTTTCTTGCAAATAGGGTACTGATCATCTCTCTATTTTTCTGATATATAAACTATAAAGGGTCCGGTTCATACGAGAACTCATCTTAAAACGAGAATCGGATAACGGATCACCAAATTAATGTTTTGATGCCGAAAAATTTAAAACTTTAATTTAGAAAGAGTGAATAACTTTACGATAATTGCATATATTTATGACCATGTCTTATGATTTGTTTTTGAAGCAGGTACCAGCAACAATATGTCCATGGTGAAGGATCATCTAGCATTCCACAAAACACCAATAGTACTACTGCTGCTGCTGCTGAAAATAACATCACTTATGGTTGGGTTCTTTGATATATTTACATTGCTATCTTTTTACCTACTCAAAGTCTCAAACTCATATATAGAGAGAGGGATTGGATAAATATTTGGGTGATAAGATCTTGATTAGATACTTTTGCTTTTTGTAATTACAAGCTTAAAGGGTTGCAGTATTGGAGATTTGTTAATATTATAGTAGTTTGCTTGCACCAGACTACCTAGCTAGCTCCATCATCGTATGTATGTACCCTTGAATGAACGTTTGAAGCTATATATAAAGTTGGAATTTTTTGAGTTCTACGATTGTACTCATATGTTAACATTTTTTTTCTTTAAACTTTACTGCTGATATAAGTGGGATTTCTTTAAGTGAAACAAGAGAGTGTGATCCCTAACTTCGAAGTTGATAGTTTACCTCGTGGTCAACAAACAGTAATTTATGGTTTACCTTCAGTTAAATTACTGCATAATTTCTTTTTTGAAAAATTCTTTTTCTCACAAACAAAAGTCTAAAACTCAATTTTTTTTACTATTTATTGAAGCTCCGATTCCAACTTTCAAGACATGTAAATTTAATTATGACAAGAGTTTAAATAGTAAAATTCGAAGTTTACTTATCAATTATCTTAATTTGTTATTTATATAAAAGAGTGTACAACAAAGAGAACTCTTAACTAAATATAAAGAGAATCAAGTGCCTGAGGATGACCTCAGGAGAAAACCCTGAGGTTAAAAGCTTTTTAATACAAATTTTAGGGCATTTAAGTAAATTTATTAATTAAAAAAATTAATATTTACGAAGATGCCCCTGCGGGGCCACTTATTCTAAAGACTATTTGTTATAATCTCAGGAGAAATCTCTGAGGACAACCTCAGGTCCATTTTTCTCAAATATAAATGTATCCCTCAAAACAAAAAACCAAATATAAATGTACATAGAGAAAAGAGTAATGTTAGGGGCACAAAATTGTGTATCAAAAATAGTTACAAAATATTGTGATGAAGGTGATGTAGCAAAAAAAATGTTTTAGTGATTGATATGGATATGGATATGAAGGCAGGAAAACTATTATTTTATAAAAAAATTATATCCAATTTGCTACCTCTAATATTTTGTGGGGAGGTAACTAACAAAAGATGAGTAGTGTTAGGTGCACAGAAAAATTTACATAATAAATTGGATTCCACTAATTGATATTTTTATTGGTTGATATTAATGGAAATGCAGGGGATCATTGAATTATAATCAATCACATACCATTTTATAAATTTTTGTGAAATTTTATGTAACTCTAACATTTTCCACTAAAGATATATCGACACATGCTCAGAGGAATTTATTCGAATTGCTTTAATAAAAAGAAAAGTAAATGGAAATGCCGAAACCCAAGTTTACAGTCAAACATGGGCTTAGGTCCTTTTAAAGTAAATTGGGCTTTTTAGCGTAGACCCTCAATTTATTAATATTTTCAATGTTCTAAGCTATCAATGTTTTGGGCCTTAGTCGAATCCACATATCTCGGCTTATCAATTGATCAAGTTGAAGTGTTGAACATAATGCATTATAAATGTTCCTCAAAAATTTTTTATTTATTACTGATTGAAAAATGTAGCTGTAAAAAAATACTACGAAATCAGTATTATAAAAAACGGAAATTGGAATTGTTGGTAAAGTTACGGAACAACGATTAATCGGAATGATTAATCGAACCATTAATTAGAATTAATTTAATATTATTTTTATATATGTAACTATTTTATATGTATAATATAGATCTAAGCAACTATTTAATAAAATTTTAAAAAAATTTGAAACACAAAAAATAAAATTATAAAATAAATAATTTAATTCACTTGCATACATTAAAATTTTTAAAATAGTACAAAAGTATTCAATAGTATACATTGAATATTTCTATCCGTACTTCAATTTCGGAAGCTAACAAAAAAGAGGGTTATTTTTACATTACAGTTTATAAGATTTTTATTATTTTCAGCTTTTTTATAATTTTGTGAATTTTAACATTTTTTTCCTTAAAACAAAGTTGACGGATTAATTCCGATTATTGACCGAATTAACCGATTTTATTGATTATTAATCGATTTTAACAAAAAACGATTTTTGACCCGATTATAACAAAATCAATTCGATTAACCACCGAACAACAATTAATCACTGTTTTTTATAACATTATATGAAAAGAATATATGATTATCCCAGTTCTCAAATATACTAGCCTATAACCCGTGCGATGCACGGTTGCCTGTAAACGGTTTAATCATATTTCGTTAAAATTTTAAGTTGTATATATGTTTTTATTACTAAAATATTTTTTGAATTTTATAAATTTCATGAATATAAATATTATTCTAATTATGTATTTTAATTATTACTTTCAATACATATGTATATATAAAATTATTACATAAAAGTAGTTTTTTTTAATCTTTTATTTAGTAAAAAGAGTGAAATTTATCAAATCATGTAGACCTTTTTTTCCATTTTGATAAAAAAAAAATTATATTATAAGTGTTTTCCATATTTTGTGTAATTTTTAACTATATAATTTATAACTCGTGTGATGCACGGATTTTTTTAAAATAATTTTTAGGGATAAGTTCAAAACTACCTGTTAAAATATAAGACCCTAGCTATGCTAAGGAATGAACACCAGAAATTGTTCTGTATTAATATTCTGTGTTATATTACAATACATATGGTAGCCTTATTTATAGGCTCCAACAAATACAAAATTACATCATTGCTTACATATTTCTAGCCTACCAAGTGAGACTGCAGCTTTCGTTTACCACTGCCTTTGACACTTAGCACACAATATTTGACACGCCCCCTCACTCGAAATCCCATCTTCGGATGAAAGACCTTTCTTGGGATTGAAGAGTGGACACTAGTAGCCCTTGAGCTTAATCTGAGCGTCCAACTATACCCAATTTTAGGATCGACCGATCTTGAGTTTATTGAGACTTTTGGGATACCGGGACTCGAACTTGCGACCATACGGTATATTTTAGGCATGTCAAAAACATAAAAAAATGATGCTTTTCAGCACAACGGTGGATGACCACCAATCAGTCCTTGAACTGATTATTTTGAAGGAACTGAGACTCAACTTTGTGATCACTCAGTATTAACAAGATATAGCAGTGAACTGTGTGTATGTTTGTATGCATACTACTACTTCTGTTGCTTTGTCGTCGTGGCAGTGAACTGTGTGTACATCTGCATATACACTACTTCTGCTGCTTGCTTTTTCATTTGTGGCAGTGAACTGTGTTGTTTGAATATACAACTACTTCTTCTGCTCCTTTGGAATAACGCCCCCTGAACTATTTAATTTGTAGCATCGTAATAAATTGGAGTGATACCGTAATATCAACTACCACTTGAATACTACACAATTAAATCTATAACCGGGGCAAACTCTTAAAATCAAAGTGATACATTTTTAAAAGATCCCGATTTTTTTTTTTTTAAATATTAGCACTACTTTCCCTTAAGAAAATAAATGTAATTTTTTTTTTATCGGATCTAAAATCATAAAATCACTGATTTTTTTATCCCTTTTTTTTTCTTTTGTTTTTCTTTTCCTCTTTTTTTACTGCAACCAGCCTCGTGGTCGACAACATTTTTTTTTTCTGATCGACAACAATTTTTTTTTTCCTGGTCTTTCTTTCCTTTTTTTAGATGCTTTTTTTTTCTTTTGCTTTAGCATCTTTTCCTTTTTTTTGTTTACATCTCCACCTTTTTTTTTTCATTACAGACAACCTTTCAAGTTGGATGCTTTTGCTTTACCTTTTTTTTTTTAGCTTTTTTTTTTTGTCTGCTCCTTTTTGTTTTTCAGCACCTTCCCCCAGATTTGTATCTATACATACATCTTTAATTACAAAAAAAGGTGGAAGAAGAGCTAACAAAACATAAGCATGCTCTGTCTCTTTCTCTTCTCCCGTCTCTTTTTCTCTCTTCTCCACCCTTCTCTCTTCATCATCTGTCTCTTTATTTTCCCAGAACATCAATTAAGTTCCCCGTGCTTATTTTTTTTTTTTTCTAGAAAAAACACATGTATATACGTATATATACATACAATTTTTTATCAGAAAAATAAAACCTTCACAAAACTGAAAAATGTTACCACGGTTGGAATCGGAATAACAAGACAAACAAGAAGTTCTTCTGCGAGATGGCCGGAAACTGACTGGAAGGGGACCCACGCGCCGGCGCGTGGCGCGCGTGGGGAAGATCTGAGGCGCGTGCGGAGGCGCGTGAGGGCGCGTGGCTTGCCGTTTTCAGCTCGAAAAAAGTATGGTAGGTCGTCTAATTGAGCCTGCTATGGTAGTATGTTTGTATTTTTGTTTTGGTAGGTTTTGATTTTCTGATTTCTCAAAAAACTCAACTGTGTTCTTGGTTTTCTTGAAAACTTGGAACTCCGGTTGTAATGTCTGATGAGCTCTATGCTAAACCCGCTCTGATACCATGTTAAAATATAAGACCCTAGCTATGCTAAGGAATGAACACCAGAAATTGTTCTGTATTAATATTCTGTTTTATATTACAATACATATGGTAGCCTTATTTATAGGCTCCAACAAATACAAAATTACATCATTGCTTACATATTTCTAGCCTACCAAGTGAGACTGCAGCTTTCGTTTACCACTGCCTTTGACACTTAGCACACAATATTTGACACTACCCATGTCACTATTGGACTTTTAAAAATATATAGCCCAACTTTCTAAAATTCTAAAATTACCATCCATACTTTTCTTAATTTTAAAAATACGTTTTGCAACCTTTGCAACCTCATTTGCAACTTCAGGGCGGCGCCAGCCGTGTGAGTTGCAAATGAGGTCGCAAAAGTTGCAAATGAGGTTGCAAAAGTTGCAACTGAAAACTGGAAGTTACAAATGAGGTTGCAACTGAAAACTGGAAGTTGTAAATGAGGTTGCAAAAGTTGCAAATGAGATTGCAAATGTTGCAAAAGTTGCAACTGAAAACTGGAGGTTGCAAAAGTTGCAAAGGTTGAAAATTCGTCTGCTCCCTACGCAACCTCATATGCAACCTTATATGTAACCAAAAACTGAAAACTGGAAGTTCAAGTTCCAGTTTTCATTTGTCATTTTCGACCTCTTTTTTGAAATATATTATATATATATAATAGATTTCAAAAAAGAGGTCGAAAATGACAACTGAAAATTGGAACTTGCAATTGGAAATTCGTCTGCTACGCAATCTCATATGCAACATTATATGCAACCGAAAACTGGAAGTTCAAGTTCCAGTTTTCCGTTGTCATTTTCGATCTCTTTTTTGAAATCTATTATATATAGAATAGAAACTAGAAACTAAACCTAAATTAAATATTTCAAGCTAATCTAATGACCAAATTAGGGGTACCCCAATACAAAAAACGTTTAAAATTATTGGCTCTATTCAACAAAAAAAATTAAAAAAATCAAAAAAATTAATAAAAAAAATTACTGTTCACGTGATGGCGTGGCACGTGAACAGTAACTTTTTTTTCTCTTTTTAAAAATTTTGTTTTATATTTTTGCTGAATTGAACCAAGAATTTTATAAGTTTTTTGTGAAGGTGCCCCTAGCAGGGCCATTAAAATAAATAAAATATAATTAATTTAGTGTAGGTTTCTAGTTTCTATTCTAAGGTTGGTTTCTATTTGAACGCTAGCCTATATATATATATATATATATAGGCAAAGTATCAAATATAAACCAATTCTTAAATAAAAACTAGAAACTAACACTAAATAAATTATATTTCATTCATTCTAATGGCCCCGCCAGGGGCACCTTCACAAAATGTGTTTAAAATTCTTGGCTTCATTCAGCAAAAAAAAAATTATATATATATATATATATATATATATATATACTGTTCACGCTGACGTCACTGCCACGTAAACAGTGAACATTATTTTTTTTTTTGCTGAATGGAGCCTAAAAGTTTAGACACTTTTTATATTGGGATACCCCTAGTTTGGTCATTAGATTAGCTTGAAATATTAGATTAGGGTTTAGTTTCTAGTTTCTATTTTAATTTGGTTTCTATTGGAGTAGGACTCTATATATATATATATATAACAGATTTAAAAAAAAAGGTCGAAAATGACATATATATATATAATAAATTTCAAAAAAAGGTCGAAAATGACAACTGAAAACTGGAACTTACAATCAGAAATTCGTCTGTTCTCATATATAGCATCGAAGTTGCAACTTCCAGTTTTCAGTTGCAACCTGATTTGCAACTTCCAGTTTTCAGTTGCAACCTCATTTGCAACTCACACGGCTGGCGCCGCCCTGAAGTTGCAAATGAGGTTGCAAAGGTTGCAAAACGTATTTTTAGAAAAATAAAAAGTTAAAAACAAAGTTGGTAGTATTTTTGTAAAAGTAAAAGTATAGAATTGAAAGAGGAAGTTAATGATAGTAAAAACGTAAAAGAAAGTTAAAAACATATATATTTTTGTAAATATCCATAATTTTTATCTTATTACTCATATTTTCATATATATATATATATATTTAATTAGTATGAAAAAAAATTATTTACGTTAATAAAATATCATAATACATTTTTAATAGTATTTTAAACGATAATGTTTTAATTTTTAACTATAATATGTTATTGACGGGAATTTTTGGGAGTAGCTTATAAGATTATATAAATGTATAATAATACATTATTAAAAAAATAATAATTATTTTTGATTATAATATGGTATTGACGGGAATAAAACCTCGAACTCTTAAAAATAATTTATAAAATAATATATATGTTTAATAAATATATGTTGTTGGTGGAATTTGAACTTAACACATGAGAATATTTTAAATATTAGGAAAAAAATATTCTTCTAGTATTAGATCCAACGGTTTTCATTAAATTATCTCAAAATACAACGGTTGCTATTGATTGTACCAAAAAAGTGTACATTTTAAATATTTTTATCTTAACATTTTTATTTGATTATTTATAATTTTAAATTATTAATAATATAAATTATAAAAGATAATAAAATGTGATTATACGTTTTTGATAGTATTCTAATTGATAGTCTTTTTCTTGTATATTGAAAATAGATAAATAATTGTTAAATTTAATATGTTGTTTTGGTTGAGCTTGTCATTGTATATATATATTTTTTATTATTATATCCAACAGTTCTCATTAATCTATCTTAAAATCTAATGGTTGATATTGAGTGTACCAAATAAAAAGAATTTTTTTTTTATTATTATATCCAACGGTTCTCATTAATCTATCTTAAAATCTAATGGTTGATATTGAGTGTACCAAATAAATAACCAAACTACCAACCAACCAAATAGAGGTTGTTTTGCTTACTAGTTTATAACTCGTGCAAACGCACGACTCCTTTTCTAATATCTATAATTATATTAATTATTTTAATATTTATATGTTATTAATTTACATATCAAATTGTTGTTAGAAAATTGATATATATATATATATATATATATATATATATATATATATATATATATATATAAGGAGGTGCTCAAATGAGACCCCTCTTATATTGAGACCCTCTCTTATAATGAGTCCCCCTCATATTTCATCTATTTTAAAGGGCCCCGCCAGGGCCAGGGGCACCCAATACAAAAAAGTCTTATAATTCTACCCTCTATTCATTCATCAAAAAAAAAAAATTTTTAAAAAAAAAAATTTCCAAAAAAAATTGATGACGTGGCAGCAGTTTTTAATTTTTTTTTTTTAAAAAAATTTTTAGAATTTTTTTTTTGATAAATGGATAGAGGATATAATTATAAGACTTTTTCGTATTGGGTGCCCCTGGCAGGGCCCTTTAGAATAAAAGAAATATGAGGGGAACTCATTATAAGAGAGGGTCTCATTATAAGAGGGGTCTCATTTGAGCAAGCCCCTATATATATATATATAAAAGATTTTACACATTCAATATAATATGTGTGCTCTATCTTGAATTATTAAAATTTGATTTTGACGATTTTATAGCCCGCATGAAATTAACAAAATAATCTTTAATTTAGTGATAGTTTAAAAATTATTTTCCAGTTAAAACTTTAATATTAATAAAATAAAATAAATGAAATTGAATTGTATCATTTTTTAATTATATCATTTTCGTATTATAATTTTCTTTTTAAAATTCAATTCTAATACGACTTTGTTTAATTATATCCTTTTTAGATTATAATTTCTTTTTTAATATGATATAATCTTGATTGTTTGTTTTTAAAAATAATAAATTCAACGGTTGAGATTATTTTGGTAGTACATTGACCAAACCAAAATTATGGATAAGATCCCTTCTATGCTTATTATATATAAGGATATAATAAAAGTATAATACATATTTCTAAGTAAACAGCTAAATATACAATTATAAATTTATTATTTTACATAACACATAAAAAAGTAAATAAAATATAAAGAGATAGGCTCACCACCACCGCTTCAAGAAAGCTTTTTGCAAAAAGTATTTATTTAGTACATACTCCCTCCGTCCATTTCATTTCTTTATACTTTCTATTTTGGATCGTCCATTCCATTTCTTTACACTACTAAAAATAGTAACTTTTAACAATAAAATACATTATTACATCCACTACTTCACTCCACCTTTTCAATCCTTTATACTATTACACCCACTACTTCATTTATTTTAATAATAAAATTACTATTACACCCACTACTTCATTTATTTTAACAATATTATCCACTATCTTGGTTTCCGTACAAAAAACAAACGTAAAGAATTCAAATAAATAGAGGAAGTATTAAATTATTATAATATTAAATTATTATAACATTCATTCATACACCCACATATGGAATTCGATATATGAAAATAGTTACTTATTTCTTTTTGTTGTAGCTGTGTAAACCAACGTGAGGGGGTCAAGCAAGAGTTTGAATAGAAAATAGAGACTTCAGAGAGATAGAGAGAGAGAGGGGAAAGAGGAGAGAGTTTTGGTGAGTTGTTTTTTTCTTACGGCTGCCTCTAAATTCTCGTCTATATGTCCGTCAGCTTCTTCTTTTATATATATCATCTACCCCAAAAGTCATGATATATCCATAATCTCATTAGAATTAAAGCTGCCCAGATCTGATTTTTCCCTGTAAGTTTCTTCTTTCTTCTCTTTACTTAATTTACTTAAATTCCCAGATTTTATTTGTGTTTTCTATCTCTTTATGTATTAAAGATTGGATTTTTTTGCTTGTATGTTACTCCATGTTTTTGCTTCTGGGTATGTTTTTTATGCTTTGTTTAAGTCTTTATGTTGTTTTCTTGATAATTAATGGTGTTTTGTAGTGTTTTGAGTTGGGAGATTTTAGACTTGACTTGCATATTTGTTGCCAATTACTTGCAATTTGGTGTAACAAAAAGTAAAATTTATGGTAATGATGTGTGTGTATGAACCAAATTAGGGGTGCTTGTGATTGGTGCTTTTTCAAGTATTGATTTTGTTAGTGAAATTGGGATATTTTGAAGTGTACTGGGAAGGGGGTGAGGGAGGACTCGGAATCACAGAGGGGAGGGGAAGGAGATTATTGATAAATCCTCGAAGGAGATGTGTATTTAGGACCTTGAATGAAGAATCTTACTTTATGACTTTATTAGAATATATTAGAGAATTCCCGAGCTAAAACAAATCAGGTCTGTGTGCGTGAATAACAACTAAACTTTAAAATGCCAGGAGGTTATTCTTCTGTGTGTATGAGCCTCTGTCTTAGAATTTTGTATTGGTTTTGGCATATAAAGTATAGGTTGATATTTTAGGTTGAGCATATAAAGTAGTAGGTTTTATGGTGTACAGTTGATCAGGTGTTGTAAGAGATTTTCTAAATAAAAGATTGTGTTTTTCTGTTTGTAAGAATATATTAATTGCACACTGTGATTTTGCTGCATAGTTTATATACGTACGTAGTTTTATCCACATTGATTTTGCTGTTGCTTATAAATTGAATCTATTGCAGGTATACTTTGGTGTGGATTGTCAGACATGTTTAGATGAATGACAATTGTAGATACGACAAGTAAAATGTCCGCTCCTTCGTCGTGGGAGCTTGCTCAACGTCTTTATGACAAGGTTTGAGTTTTCTTCTTGTCCAAATAGTTACGTGTTTTATCGTTTTCTGCATTTTGACGTTTACTTGGGACATTATATTTCTGACAATCCCGTGTGGTAAAGTTTCCTTGTTTCTTCTAACGTTTTCCAAATTTAGTACTCTTACTTTGGTAATCTTGTTACCAAGACTTGTTTGTCATATAGGGAGTTCATTCATATTCTCTATCGAATATGTTCTGTCGGACTCGTTAGTCTTCATTAAGTATGCTATGATACAATCATTTGTTTTGTCATCACCATTGCCACTTGTTAAAAATTATTGTACGGGAACCCCCAGTAATACTGATCACGGCCAACAACTTTTTGAACTATTTCTTCCTTTGGCTGATATGTATACAATTTTTTTTGGCTAGCAGATAAGTAGCAGATAATTATAACATATTCATGTCTTAAATAGCTTTGTTTTTTATAATTTCTTTTTTCTTGCCTAATATACTTGTAAATTTATGATTCTTCAGTTTACCTATTCAATTTTTTTCTCTGTATATCGAACTCTTGAGTTAAGATTATTTCATAAAGCTGGACAGTTTAGGTAATGAGCTATTCTGTACTACTGAGTTAACAAATCATATTCTTATGATTCACGATGGATTTATTCTTTCTACTAGGTTAAATGGATGTAAGCAAATTACAAAAGTTTTGGTTCCAGTAGTATTTCATATATTTACTCTAAATTTATTCAAGTATACAATGCTTGAATTATTAACATGTTCCTTCAGTGAGTACAATAGGTTATACTTATTTTCCTGGCAATTGAAGTATAATTAACCCCATTTGCCTTATATATGCTTCAATTATGAGCTCATGTATCCATGTACTTCAGCCGGGTTAATTACTTTTACTCATATTGCATCTTACAGAATACGGAGTTGGAGAATAAGCGTCGACGCTCAATACAAGCAAAAGTACCCTCCGATCCAAATACATGGCAACTCATGCGGGAAAATTATGAAGCCATAATTCTTGAGGACCATACCTTTTCAGAACAGCACAATGTTGAATATGCTTTGTGGCAGTTACATTACAGGAGAATTGAGGAGTTTAGAGCACACTTTAGTGCTGCTGCAGCTTCTGCTGGATCAGTCCCACCTCGGTCTGCAAAAGGTCCTAGGCCTGATCGAGTCACTAAAATACGTCTCCAGTTCAAGACTTTTCTTTCAGAAGCAACGGGATTTTACCATGACCTTATATTGAAGATCAAAGCGAAACATGGGCTCTCCCTAGGGCATTTTTCTGATGATTTTGAAAATCGTGTTGCTTTTGAGAAGGATGAGAAAAAATCTATTGAGATGAAGAAGGGTCTGATAGCCTGTCACCGTTGTTTAATTTACCTGGGTGACCTTGCACGATATAAAGGTCTGTATGGGGAGGGTGACTCCAAAAATCGTGATTATGCAGCTGCTTCCAGTTACTATTTGCAGGCTGCATCTCTTTTGCCATCTAGTGGAAATCCTCATCACCAGGTTCCCGCTCACCTCCTTTTTCTTCCAGCTCTTTTCTTTGAAAACACTACCGTTCATATGAATTGTTCCTCACTGCCTGTTTTATCAGTTTCCATTAAGCTTCTTTTACTTTACATCTCAGATCACGTAGTATGTTTTTGTAATATTTTCTTTTTTGCAGCTTGCCATAGTGGCTACTTATTCCGGGGATGAAGTGGTGGCTGTTTACCGTTATTTTCGTAGTTTGGCTGTGGACAATCCCTTTTCAACTGCAAGGGAGAACTTAATTGTTGCTTTCGAAAAGGTATTGTGTACTAATTATAATACATGTTGCTGCTTTCTGATTTGGCTAGCACTATATACTTCTCCACAATTTTGTGTTGGAACTTTTTATATCACTTGGTCTTAATTTATATGCTTTTAATTATTAGGCTCCCAAGTTCTCACTAGCTATCTGTGTTGTTCAACTTAAAAAAGGGAGAAGAAAGAATCTTTTCCAACTTGTTTTCTTATCCATTAAAAAATGTAGTTGATACGGCGCAAATTTTTTTTAGCAAGGTTTTGGTGGCTCAAATGTAATTTTTAAATGCTAGAATATGGATGGAAGTTGGCATAGGTCATTTTTTTAAGGATCGTGTGATATTTACACTGATGCTTACTTAGTTAAGCAATTAGATATAATATGGAAATAGATCTCTATGCTTTTTTAATTTCTCGATGCCAATCTCGCACTTGACACACAATAAAAAGCAGTCCATCTTTACAGAGATTTACGGGCAATGGGTTCCCAGCTTTGTGAGAACTTTTCAATCTGCTTTAGGCCAGGCTCAAGGGGAAATCGTTTTGTTGATGCTAATAAAAAGATTTGTCGGAAATTGCCAGTTGGTTCATCCCAGAAAAACATTAGACTTGCTGGGCATTAAGGGCGATCCACCTTTTTATTGTCCCTTTTAAAGAGACTTTTTTGTTTATCTCTTCTTTACAGTTTACATGATGTATATTCTAGAGTCTAGACTAGATGGGACCAGGTGGAGCGTGTGTTTTTTTACAACAATATATCACTAATCAATCTCATTCTTTTAATAACTACTTTCCGAGTACAGTTTAGCATTAATAATTAAGATTACTTTATCTGATACGTAACTAGAGCACTTTTCCCACTAGTAATGGTATTAAAGATTTCTAGTTACCTGCTTTATACATAATGATTAAAAACATTGGCTGATTGGACTTTTCTGGATTGGTGTTCAAGTATGTGTTGATAGATGCATGTATTTGCCTTTTTCTATTTCTTTATATATAATTGTATATGTGACTTTATGTGTAATTTTGCAGAATCGAAAATCCTACTCTCAGTTGCACAATGATATTATAAAGGAGCCAGCTGACCAGGCAAATAAGAGAGGTATAGGAACAAAAGAAACAAGACTCCAAGCTAAGGAGGCCAATGTTGATGGCTCTAGTGAAAGAGCACCCAATAATCATGATATTTACAAATCTTTTTGTATTCGATTTGTTCGCTTAAATGGAATCCTTTTCACACGCACAAGGTAGATAAAAATGGACTCTCTTTTCCTTCCTTTTTTTTGGTTAACTTAATTTTTAGAATAAATGTATGATATATATCCTCTCTCCAGCTTGGACACATTTGGTGAAGTGCTCTCACTTGTTAGCGGTCTTCTGTGTGAACTGCTTTCGTCTGGTCCAGAGGAGGAGTTGAACTTTGGTTTAGATGCTGTGGATAATGGACTTCTTATTGTTAGGCTGGTCTCTATCCTCATCTTTACAGTTCATAATGTAAAAAGGGAGGCTGAAGGTCAGTCATATGCAGATATCCTACAGCGTAAGGGACTTCTTCAAAATGCAGTTGTTGCAACTTTTGAGCTAATGGGGCACATATTTAAGAGATGTTCAGAGTTATCTGATCCTTCAACAAGTCACCTTTTACCTGGACTCTTGATTTTTCTGGAATGGCTGGCTAGCTTTCCTGATGTTGCAGCTGGCAGTGACATAGATGACAAGCAAGCGTCTGTTAGGTCGCAATTTTGGGATCACTGTATTTCTTTTTTAAATAAGCTCTCCACCAATGGATTAATGCTTACAAGTGAAGGAGACGATGAAAACTGCTTTTTTAACATGAGCAAGTACGAGGAAGGGGAAAGTGATAATCGGCTTGCTTTATGGGAGGACTTTGAGCTACGAGGGTTCTTGCCCCTACAATCTGCTCATCTCATCTTGGATTTTTCAAGGAAGCAGTCCATTGGACGTGATAGTAAGAAGGAAAAAAATTCTCGTTTGAAAAGGATTTTAGCTGCAGGGAAGTCCCTAACAAATCTTGTGAAAGTTGACCAAAAACCTCTAAGTTTTAACGTGAAACTTAAGAGGTTTGTTATAGGTGTTGCACCTCGAGATTCAGAAGACACCAGTTCTGCGCTCTATTCAGCCGGTTTGAAACCAGGTGCTAGCACCAAAGAGAGTTTGAAAGATTCCATGACAGACTTGGCAATTAGCCAGTCAGAGTTTGAGTTATATGATGGGGACGAGGATGATGAAGTGATTTTGTTTAAGCCAACATTGAGTGAGAAGCGACAAGGTGCAATTTCTGAATTTGTCCCACCCGGGGAAATGGGGAATGGTCAAAATGCTTACCCAGATGACACTCAGCTTAATGGTGCTCCTGTTTCAGCTTTTGAAGTTGGCATGCACCAGAAATCTACTTATTCTTCTGGTCCACAGGCACCCATGCACGTTACTACTTTTTCATCTGGTCGACAGTCACCTATGCCTGTTCCCAGTTTTGTCTCTCAACAAATGGAAACAAGTCAGACCAGTTCTAGCTCCAGGAACCATCATGACTTTCTTGCTAAAGACTTGGAAGGTTGGAGCTTGGTGGAAAGTGGTCGTGCAATTGATTTCAGGATGCAGAATGATGTGAAAGTGTCTAACGTTGCTTCTCTATCGCTTCCCATGCAGCAATTTGTCAATCCCAGTTATAGCAGTATATATTCTCAGGCGATAGCCCCAGGAACCATGATGCAAAAACAGAACATAAGTGCGTCTTCTTGGACACCGGATGTGCCAAATAATCTTGAGTTTGTTGCATCCTCTGGATTTAATGGAGGCATCCTGGAACATTCTGTGTCTTCAGCATTACCAGCTACATCTATAAAAGGTCCAGCTAATCGTCCTGTAAGGCATCTAGGCCCTCCGCCTGGGTTTAACTCTGTTCGCCCGAAGCAAGTTTATGAACCCTCTGCACCAATAATGAGTGGAGGGTATCCATCGATGGATAACTATGGCTGGTTGGATGGATATACGTATCCCTCATCAATGGGTCATTCGAGTCTTAAACAGTCTACTGGTCATCCGTCACATCCAGGGTTTCTGTACAGTGATGGGAGCAATGCCCCTTTAGAGGGAGCTCGCTTCCCTTTTCCAGGAAAACAAGTTTCTGCCGTGCATTTCGAAGCTGAAGATAGAAATGGGCAGGTCATAGAGAGTTTAAACTTGCCCAACGAACAGAAGCAGCAGCACCAGAGTCTTCCACCGCCACAGCAATACCAAGGCAAATCTATCTTGATGAATCATCATATCGTGTGATACATATTTAGACATCAAATGGTGAGTTTTTGCCTTCTACTGTGTAGTATGTATGCACTTTTTTTTTTTGCTCTTTCTTAATTGAATTGAATGATATTATTTGACTTTCTAGTTTTTATAGTTAATTTGAGATCATATATCTGAATTTGATGATCTTAGGTCCATGTGATTGATTCTGCTCCTCTGGGATGAACTTTTGCTAACGAAGTATGGATCCAACTTGAAACCCTTCCTGTTTTCATACATGTATGTTGGAGCACATTGTTGTTGGCATCTTGCAGGCCGTTGACGGTAAACTCTCATCTCTCTTTCTATTTCATAGTGCCCGTGTTTTAATCAGAAAAGATGGAATTCGACCAGACTTCTATGCAGAAATATTATACATGCATGCTGTTCTGACTTGTGTTTTAATTCTTGTACCATGTGTAGATTGCAATATGCTCCTTGGCATGGAGGAAGAATTGTGGAGGTTTCAGCTGGCTCGTTGCCCATCATTAAGTCTACTGTCTGGTCAATCCGGGGATGGAACATGTCAATTATGCCGTTAATCTTTGGTCATTGTCTTTAAAAAGAAAGGGTGAAATTAGTGAAATCTAATGACGGTTCTACTTAGTTCTGTTAGCCCTATCAGTGTACACAAGTATAGTATCTGGTGGCTGTTAGCATCAGTTGGATGATATATGTGTTATGCATTTCCTGCTTGCTAATATTAATATCTGCTGGATGCAAGATAATATAATGTTAAGTTTACTATATAATGTTAAGTTTACTAAGGTCATGTTCAGGACATGAGTTTGAATAAGTGGATCATGGGATCTGCAGCAAAGAAGCATGACATTGTTTCTTTCTGAACTTTGATTAAAAGACATCTTGTGTGTTGATGCTTTTATTTTGTTGGTTATGATGAATAAAAACACTTGTACCTTCCTTAAGCTTGAATAATTGAAACATGAAAACTTATGTTAGGTGTTGCTGAATGTTGCTTGTTTGTCCTGAAAGTATGTTTGATTTCCTGAAATTTTCAGTTTAAGAATTCACAGCTATCTGCAGTTAATTTCCTTGTATTCTCTCATCCTTTTGTCTAGTTTTTGGAAACTAACCCCTCAACTTCTATTTGTTCCTACCGTAAGTGATAACTGATAAGTTTTGTAGAGCTACTTGTTCATAGGACTTTTATCTCTTCTTAGCCAAGCCACAGATTGCGAAGAAATAAAATCATAAAATGTAGAGTAGCATATAGCGGAAAAAGTGCGCTACCTGTTCTTTTAGCATCTATCTATTACTATATATATATAGGCCCTTGCTCCATAAAGAACAATAAAGAACACTATAAAATCATTTATTCCAATAGATCCATTGGCCCCGCCAGGGGCACCCAATACAAAAAGTTCTTATTTTTTTAGGCTCTATCCATCCAGCAAAAAAAAAAAAAAATTTGGAAATTTTGAAAATTTCACTGTTCATGATGACGTCACTGATGACGTCATCGATGAACAGTAAAATTTTCAATTTTTTTTTTTTTTTGCTGGATGGATAGAGCCTAAAAAAATAAGAACTTTTTGTATTGGGTGGCCCCGCCAGGGGCAATGGATCTATTAGATATGAGGTGTTCTTTGTTGTTCTTTATTTAAAGTGTTCTTTATGGAGTCCAACCCTATATATATATATATTTTTTGCCAGCATATCAATTACTATATATTAAATGGCAATATGAAGGTTCAATGTGTCAAAATAATGTCCATGAAGCTACCAATTTATCCTCATTTATCACATAATTACAAAAACGTCACTATAGTTTTATTTTTTTTTAAAAAATAGAAGTGGATATTGGGACTTGAATCCATGAGAAATGACAATCTAAACTACTATTTTAGAAGCTCAATTTGATTAAATTATAAAATTTATTATCAATATGCGTAAATATGCCATACGTTATATTCTATTTTGATCGCTTTTTTAAATCTACTTGCCTAAGTTAAAAAATTTATCTGTACAAGTGCCTCAAAATCATGTTTTTAATGAATATTATGCAAATCTATCTATATTAGAAAAAAGCTTGCGTACGAGTAAGCAGATACACAAAATATTATTATGGAATTGAAATTGATCCGTTAAAACATGATTATATAGTGTATGTTTGGGGTATCTTAAAATAAGTAGCTTATGACTTATAAGCACTTATATCATATAAGTGATGAGTAGAGCAGTCAGTAGAGTGTTTGGTAAATCAGAACTTATAATCAGTAGACTGTTTGTGTAAATCAGAACTTATAAGTTAATTTTTTTTTACAATTTTCAAAATATTACTTTTTTTATATATAATAATGAAGGGATCACTGCAAAATCCACCAGCCAACCAAGTCTCCACAGCTGTCAACTTTGGATTGGAACAGCTAGAATACCGTTGTTTCTATTTTGTCTGAGTTCTAGTTTGTCTGCTAGTAAATCAATTAGCTTGTCTGTTAGTAAATCAGTTTGCTATTTGTATTCTAAGATGCTTATTGGAGACTTCAGGGTTTTTAATGAAACATATGTTGAGAGCCTCATTCTGTCTGTTCTTTATCATTCTTAATACCTTCAATGATTTCATGTCATAAATAATTTCTAATCATTATGGTATCAGAGCTGTCTTTTCTGGGCAGACTCTATTGTTCTTGATACCTTTCTCTTTCTCTTGCCAACCGTCTACATCTATTATTCTTCATACCTTTCTCAGATCTACTTTTCTCTCACATCTATTCATTCACCTTTCTTTCTTTCTTCCTTGGCTAAGTCCTGTCTCTTTCAGATCTCTTTCATAATATGGGAACCCCAGCTAGAATGTCATATCAAGACATGTTAAACCCTCTTTTTCTTCATCCCTCTGATAATGCTACGTCTATTCAAGTTGAACAGTTGCAGGGCTCAGCTGACTATAGGTCTTGGAGCAGATCTATGGAAATAAATCTAGCCTCTAAAAGAAAGTTGGGTTTTGTCAATGGCACAGTGGAAAAGCCAACAGACGATAACACCAAAGCTGAAATGTGGGAAACCTGCAACAACATGGTCATAGCATGGATCACAGGTAATGTTTCTCCCACTATTCGAAAGTCGATTATGTTTATGACAAATGCTTGTGAAATGTGGAAAAACCTGGAAAAGTTATTCACTTTGACAAACGGATCTCGTAAATACAAGCTTAACAAAGACTTGTACGAGGTTCGACAGAATACTGCCTCTGTCAATGAATATTATACTACCATGAAGACTCTATGGGAAGAACTTGAATCTATGAACCTTCTGCCAGCCATCATTAATCCTTCTGATGAAGTAAAGAAACTTCTGAGCACCATTGAACTACAAAAGGAAGAGGCACGCCTTTTTCAATTTCTTAATGGCCTGAATGAGGTATATGGGCTTCAAAGAAGTCAACTTCTCATGAACACACCTCTTCCTACGGTTGAACAAGCAGTTGCACTTCTGCAACAGGAAGAGGCTCAAAGAAATTTGCTGAATACCCTGGCACCTGATACAACATTGTCTGCAATGTTTAGTAAAGTTTCTTTACCTGTAAACGCTGCTGATCGATCTGTGGTCTGCACTGCGTGTAAAGTCAAAGGATATTCTCGTGAGAGGTGTTGGACAGTCATTGGATACCCAAAGTGGCATCCTAAACACAACTCTAATCAGTCACAAAGCAGGGCACGACCCAATTTTTCTTCTGGGAATCAAAGAGGAACATCTAAGCCAAAAATGGCTGCAACAGCTACTGCTTCCCCTAGTTCAAATGCACCTGGACTTCTATTTACACCACAGCAACTCGAACAGTTAGCCCACCTGGTGCCTCAGTTACAAGGGGTCTCTCCTCCAATTCAACATGAACCAGAAGATGAGTTAGAATGCCATTTCTCTGGAATGATATCATCTAATGTCACAGTCAACAACCCTCAAGAATGGATCGTAGACTCGGGTGCGACTGATCACATGACACCAAACTTGAAATGTTTCAACAAAGCAATTCCTGCAGTTGATTCTCCTCATATCAACATGCCAAATGGAAATACTGCTGTCATATCTCATACAGGTACTGTCGACTTTCCTAATGGCTTGACTCTTGATGGTGTTTTATGTGTCCCTCACTTTAGGCACAATTTACTATCTGTTCGGAAATTGATAAAGGAGAATAAGTGCCAAGTGCAATTTTTCTCAAATCAATGCTTTATTATTGACACTATCTCTAATAGAGTCTTGGGAGTAGGATATGCTAGGGATGGCCTATATTATTACAACCCTCACAAACACAACCTACCTGCTATGAACACTGCCCAAAACAAACATCCTATAGTCTTGAACAGTGCTGTTGTGTCTACATCTCCTGCCTCTCTTGGTCCAAATAGTCTTGAACTGTGGCATTATAGACTGGGCCATGCTCCTATTGCTAAAATCAAACAAATCTCTAGCCTACCTATTCTGTCGAAACAGAGTCACACAGTATGCCTAACCTGTCCTCTTGCTCGATTCACTAAACTGCCATTCCCTACCAGTGAATCACATGCTCCTGGTAAATTTGATCTTGTACACATAGATCTTTGGGGACCCTACAAAGCCCCTACAAAGACTAATTGTCGATACTTGATAGAGTATATTTTTATATATATTTTAGATGATTTTATTCTCATATTTATTGTGTTTTGCATTGATTTGGATTTTTATTTAATAGATTTTATTGTTTTATTGTAGGAAATAAAGAATTCATGACTTGGAAGGATTTGGAGCAAAAAGAGCTATTTTGGAGATAAAATAGGAGAAAATTCGTAATATTGGGCTATACGGGCTGTTCTGCACTGTTTTGGCCATATCTTGAGTTCCAGAAGTCTGTTTGAGGCCCGTAAGCTGTCCACGCGAAGCTTGTGGAATTTTCTACAATTCAGAGGTGGTCCAGTAAGCAAAATCCAACTGGAAGAGCCCAGAAACAGAGGAGCAAAATTTGTGACGAATTTTACAAGAAAATCCTATTCAATTATGGATATCTTTTTGTAAATTGATTAGGATATTAAAAATACTTTTATTAGAAGAAAGAGATCAGATTTTATTGGGGGATATATTATAAAAACGTGGGATAGAGAGGGAGAGACAGGGAGATACGTATTTGATATTTTACAAAAGCTAGGGTTTTGTTTTCTCTCTTCATCTCTTCCTTTGTAAGCACTTGGTTTAATTTGGATCTTCATTGTTCTTCGTTAATACAAAGTTTGAGGTATTCTTTATTCTCTTGTTTTATTATTATATGTTTTACATGGCTTCTTTCATTATTCTTATTGTTTTTACTTCTACCATGAGTGAGTAGTTTAATTCTAGGGTATTAAGGGGAGCCATGTTTGCACCATGATTTGGGCGTAATTTGATTAGTAGATTGATGGGTAAAGAGTAATTCTGATTGATATGTTATAATTCTTAATTTGTGTAATTGCGCAATATCACGGATTAATCGATTGCAATAGGAGTAATAGATCGAGAGATTTTACTACTAGAGGCTTACATACAATTAGCAGAATTGAAGGTGAGTGTGAGAACATCATTAGATATTCTGAGAGCGTTAGTGCTTGAGAAAGATTAACCGTTAATGCTTGAGAAAGATTAACCATTGCTTTAATTACTTAATCCCATTGAAAAGCTATACTCTTGTGATTTGTTTGGTGTAAACATGGTGAACCTGAATTGCCCTAGATCCCTTAATTAATTGATTTAAAACCTTTGTTAAATTTGTTTTAGTAGTTAATAAAATTCTTAAAACAATCGTTGTGACTAGAAACAATTGATAGCAATTGAATTGAAATTGAAACTGTCTCCTTGAGGATTCGACCCGTATTTGCTAATATCTACTACAATAGATACCGTGCGCTTGCGGTTAGGTATAATTTGACACATCAAGTTTTTGGCGCCGCTGCCGGGGAGACGCCTAGTTTCTATAATTTTAGTTTGATTGTTTTATATTGTTTCTCTTGTCTCTTTGGAACTCTTGTTCCAACTGAGACCGATCTTACTGCTTTTCCTTGTTTAGTTGTTGATGCCCAAGACCAGGTCTCAAACGAAAATTGATCAAGCGAAAAAGGATACAACTCCTCTTAGTCAACAAAGGAAAGAGAAGCAGCAAAAGATACCTGAACCAAAGATTGAGATGGCGGACCTTCCTCCCAAATCTTTGAAGAATTACTCACAGCCCTCTCCGAGTGGGGTACCTACTGGCCTTGCTATGCCAGCAATTCAAGCAGCAAATTTCGAGATCAAGCCTGCTTTGCTCACTATGATCCAACAGAATCAATTTGCTGGTCTTTCCTCTGAAGACCCTACACTTCATCTGCAACGGTTTCAACAGCTCTGTTCTACAATTAAACATCAGGGTGTCACTCCAGACCAGTTGAAAGTCATGTTGTTCGGTTTCTCTCTTCGTGATAAAGCTCAAAAGTGGTTGAATGATATTGACTTGACCGAGTGGGATAAGATTGCTCAAGCTTTCTTAACTGAGTTCTTCCCTCCTAACAGAACCGACGATTTGATCGACAAGATGATGGGTTTTAAGCAAGATTATGGTGAATCTCTACGGGATGCTTGGGACAGATTCAAGGATTATCAACGTGCATGCCCTCACCATGGTCTTGAGAAGTGGTTTCTTCTTAAACGCTTCTACAATGGTCTTGATCCTGAGACAAAAGGTATGGTTGATAACGCTGCAGGTGGTGTATTTCTGGATAAAGGAGTTGATGATGCACATGCTTTTCTCTCAAATTTGGCTGCTAATCACTTCAGTAATCCGAGAGCAACCAAGAAAGGGGGTAAACTTGAAGTGGATGCTTATTCTCTATTATCATCTCAACTCGCTGCACTGACTCAGGAGATCCACTCTTTGAAGACATCTCAGCCCTCTACTCCACCTATGAGTATCAATGCATTGTCGTCCATGGCTCCTATGAATAATCCTGTTTGTGAAGTCTGTGGCATCCAAGGCCACTATGGTAATGATTGCCAATACAATGCTCAAAATTCACATAATTTTCAGATGGAGCAAGCAAATGTTTTCCAACAGAGGCAGCAGTACAATCCATACTCCAACACTTACAATCCTGGTTGGAAAGATCATCCGAACTTCTCGTATAGGAACAATAATACTCAGAATTCAAATGTTCCTAATCAACAGCAATATCAGCAGTCGTACCAGCCTCCTCCACAGCAGCAGTATAGGCCTCCTCAAGCACCTATGAATCCCCCTAGATTCCAAAGGCCTCAACAGAATTATGCTCCTCAAGCAAATCATGCTGCACAGGCTGATAATCAAGGTGACATGATGAAGATATTGTTACAAATGCAAACAAAGATGAACCAGATGGAGATTCATAACAAGATGTTGGAAACTCAGATTGCTCAAATGGCTAGTTCTTCATCTACAAGGCAACAAGGCTCTCTACCAGCACAACCAACTCAGCCAAAGGAAAATGTGAATGCCATTGCTCTTAGGAGTGGTCGTACATATGATGCTCCTCCGATGCCTACTGATGATGTTCCTACTGAGAAAGAAGAAGAGAATTCTGAGGAAGACAAGGTAGAGAAAGTTGTTGAAGATGCAAGTGAAAGTGAAACTGAGGAAAGCAAGAAAAAGGACAAAGAGAAGACTGCAGTTACCCCTCCACCATTTGTGCCAAAGCTCCCATTCCCTAGCAGGATGAACAGAACTAAGGTGGACCAGCAGTTTGGTAAGTTCATGACACTTGTTAAGAACCTTGAGGTAACAGTTCCTTTCACTGATTTAATTTCTCAAGTTCCATCATATGCAAAGTTTCTTAAGGATATTCTCACTAAGAAAAGGTCTTTTGGTGAGGTAGAGACAGTAGCTTTTACTGAAGAGTGTAGTGCTGTTTTACAGAATAAGTCTCCACCTAAGCTTAAAGATCCTGGTAGTTTTTCGATCCCATGTCATTTAGGTGCATTGTTCATTGATAAAGCTTTATGTGATTTAGGTGCTAGTGTCTCAGTCATGCCTCTCTCGGTTTTTCAAAAACTAAATATGGGAGAATTAAAATGTACACAGATGACTTTGCAAATGGCAGACCGTTCGATAAAATATCCCCTTGGAATTTTAGAGGATGTGCCTGTTAGGGTTGGAAAATTCTATATTCCTGTAGACTTTGTAGTTCTAGATATGGAAGAGGATAGTCAGATACCTATTATTTTAGGTAGACCATTTCTTTGTACTGCAGGTGCTATTATTGATGTTAAAAGTGGGACTCTCACATTGAGCGTTGGTGATGATAAAATTGCTTTTACTCTAACCTCTGCTCTTAAATCCCCTTTGCTTGAGAATACTTGTTGCAGTATTGATGTTGTAGATGAAATTGTCCAAGATTATACTCCTCAGATTCTATTGAATGATACATTGGAAGCAGTGCTCATGCTTGAAGCTTCAGAAGGAGAAGGACATGCTGAAGTCGATTCATTGATTCTTGAGTTGAATGATCACAACATTGATTCCATTGACAGTTCTTCAGTTCGAGATCTCTCGAGTATTAAGCTTGGGAAACTTCCACCACATTTGAGGTATGTCCTTTTCAATAATGAGCTAGTGATTTTTGAAGAGGGGCATGATAACGTGTTGCGAAGGTGGAAAACCAATGATAAGGAAGAAGAAAGTTGTGTTCAGCCAATAGAGTCGGAGAAGCACTCTAGGGGTGTGAAGAAGAAAAAGAAGAAGATTTGGCCGTTGGGTAGTAAAATCAAGTTGAAGTCTGATGGAAGAGCTTTGTGGAAAGCAAACAATCAAGATGTCAACGTTCGTAGGAATGGTTTTTCTGTTGAGGATGGTTCAGTAATTCTTTTGAAACCGCCTTGAATTGAGGAAGTAACGTCAAGCTATTGACGTTAAAGAAGCGCTTCTTGGGAGGCAACCCAAGCCTTGTTGAAAAAAAAAAGAGAGAAAAGAAAAAAAAAAAATGAGTGTTGTTGTAAAAAAAAAAAAAAAAAAAAATCGTTTTTTGAGCAATTTGCAGGGCAGTAACGCAGGCTGCCCCTGCGTTTCTGCAATAGGGGCAGTTTGCGGCTATGTAACGCAGGCTGCGCCTGCGTTACTGGATTAGGGGCAAGCTGCGGAGCTGATGCGCAATTTGCGTTAGCGCGACTGGACTGAGAGCAATTTGCTCTACACGCGCGCCATCTGCGCGTCTACCCTGTGATCAGAATTTTGTTTCAGCGCTTGGTCACTGTTTGTCTGCGTGTTGTTGTTGTATTATAAAAAAAAAAAAACTTTTTTCACCTCCCATTCTATTTATACCCCTATTTTATCTAATTCTTTTCCTATTTCAATTCCAAAACCCCCATCTTTTCTTCAAAAATTCTAAACCTATTTCTATTCTAATTCTTATTATTATTATTATTATTATTATTATTATTATTATTTTTCTTTATTATTTTTGTATTTTATTTAGGAATTTATTTATTTATTTATTTATTTTGTACATTTATTATTATTATTATTATTATTATTATTACTATTATTTGTTATTATTATTATTATTATTACTATTTATTTATTTTATTTTTCTTTTTAATCCCTAAACCCTATTACCTTCTCACCCAATTTTTTTTCCTTTTCACATTAAAATTCTTAAATCCATCCTATCATTCCATTATCTATATATACCCATACATACACACCCAATTCATTCTTTTCATCCTCTACATCTCTAAAAATTCAAGTTTGGGAGAAAATTAGTACAAGTTCACCTCTTTGATTCGTAGTTGGGATATCTCTTCTCTATTTTATTTTTTTTATTACGAATTTGTGTTCTTGTAAATTGGGGTTTTTGTATTATCCTTGTTAATTGGGTATTTGTGGTGTGATTTTTCTTGGTGGTTTTTGCAGGAAATTTCTTGGTGGTTGTTGGTGAGTGGGTGGCTCCTAAGCAAAGGAGGGATGGTATGCACACTCGACACCTTGATTCCAGGGGAGTTTTCTTTCTTTTCTTTTTTAGTGTAGTTTTATTTTGTTTTTAGTTGTAGTTTTGTATCTTGTTCATTAGTTCATTGGGGACAATGAACCGCTTAAGTGTGGGGAGGTGTTCTCAACGTAGTGTATTACTTGTTTAAAAAAAAAAAAAATCAAAAAAAATTAAAAATACCAAAAATAATTCTAGCCATGCAATTTGATTAATTGTTGTATTTTGCTTGATACACCCATGCATGCGTAGAATTCTTGTGTTTATTGACGCTTTTGTATGAGAAGTGACGTGCTTTGTTCTTGTACACACACTTACACTAGCAAGTTGAAGCTGGTAGACTTAATTGGATGTTGTAAGTGATTAGAATGACATGAATATGTGCAAGATGACTTGGTTTCCATGCTTTGAGCACAAGTAGGTGCGTTAGAGAGTCTTGTTACCTGGGATTGATTATGTTTTGTCACACCAAGTGAGTTTTGAGCCTATATGCATATCTTTTGCATGATTTTTTCGTTTGCTTGAGTGTCCACATGTTGTTTACATTGCTAGCACTTACTTGAGATCTTTCTTTAAATGCATGACATTACTTGATGATGAGATGATAAAGGCACTTAGGTTTAACCTCGTGTTTCCCATATTTCCACACCTTTTATACATGATCAATTAGTTAACCCGTTGAGCCTAATCCTATTCTTTCGGTGACACACCACATTACTTGCCATTATCCTTTTTATTCTATTGGCCTTATATTAAATTTGAACCTAAATTGTCAAAGGCTAGTATCGTGCTTAAGGGAGTAATAAGGTGTTCATAAAAGGGGGTTTTATTGATGATCATACTTTTGGGGAATATTGATTTTAGGTTGATGCTTGCTAGTCGAAATTCATAATAATATCTATGGATCATTGCTTTATTCCTTAGCTCTCTCTAAAAAAAAAAAGAAAAAAAAGAAAAAAAAAAAAAAAAAAAAAGGAAAAAAAAAGAGAAAAAATGAATAAATTTGAGAGCATTCTTATATTTGTATGATCCTTCTTCATTCGACTAGACAAGTTATTATGTAAGGGTTATTGAAAAATCCAAGTGTGGGGAAGTATTTGTTTTAATAGAAAGGGAATTGGATAATGATTATTGTTGGGTACTAGCTTTTGACATTAACCTGTTTTAGCTTTTCTTGACATACTTGGTCCCTAGCCCACGTTACAACCCGAATAAAGACCTTTTGATTATCATCAGTGATGTATGTTGTGTTGAGAGTGAGATTGATTGCGAGTGTCAAGTTGTGTTTATGATTTTGTTGGAATTGAGTGATACACTTAACCTTGTTCTTGAGTGAATATTCGTTTTTGAGTGAAAGGTGAGTTATTACTTGTTTTGGCATAGGAGATCCCAGGTTTAGACTTAAAGATGTGTTTCTTGTGGGCTTAGCATGATTACCAACAATTTTTACACTTGACATGAATTTTTATGACCTTCTGCATGTTGGTTGAGTAGACTACGTGAATACTTGCACTTTCGACACCAAGACATCGTATGTTTGCTTTGATTCTTAAGTTGATGTGGCATGAGAGGACTTGTGTGTGTGGTGTTGTGTTAGCATTGATCTGTTGCATGGTTAGATGAATTTTGTGGGTACATTCACTATAAACCCTCACGAGACAACACTCGTCCTACTAGGGCTGCCTAGGGGTTTAACGGCTTGTTGCATATGCTCAATGCAATCGTGTCATCTACGAAAGTGATGTTTGTTAGGACTTAGTTTTTATTTCACTTATTTGCCCGAGGACGTGCAAATGCTAAGTGTGGGGATGTTTGATAGAGTATATTTTTATATATATTTTAGATGATTTTATTCTCATATTTATTGTGTTTTGCATTGATTTGGATTTTTATTTAATAGATTTTATTGTTTTATTGTAGGAAATAAAGAATTCATGACTTGGAAGGATTTGGAGCAAAAAGAGCTATTTTGGAGATAAAATAGGAGAAAATTCGTAATATTGGGCTATACGGGCTGTTCTGCACTGTTTTGGCCATATCTTGAGTTCCAGAAGTCTGTTTGAGGCCCGTAAGCTGTCCACGCGAAGCTTGTGGAATTTTCTACAATTCAGAGGTGGTCCAGTAAGCAAAATCCAACTGGAAGAGCCCAGAAACAGAGGAGCAAAATTTGTGACGAATTTTACAAGAAAATCCTATTCAATTATGGATATCTTTTTGTAAATTGATTAGGATATTAAAAATACTTTTATTAGAAGAAAGAGATCAGATTTTATTGGGGGATATATTATAAAAACGTGGGATAGAGAGGGAGAGACAGGGAGATACGTATTTGATATTTTACAAAAGCTAGGGTTTTGTTTTCTCTCTTCATCTCTTCCTTTGTAAGCACTTGGTTTAATTTGGATCTTCATTGTTCTTCGTTAATACAAAGTTTGAGGTATTCTTTATTCTCTTGTTTTATTATTATATGTTTTACATGGCTTCTTTCATTATTCTTATTGTTTTTACTTCTACCATGAGTGAGTAGTTTAATTCTAGGGTATTAAGGGGAGCCATGTTTGCACCATGATTTGGGCGTAATTTGATTAGTAGATTGATGGGTAAAGAGTAATTCTGATTGATATGTTATAATTCTTAATTTGTGTAATTGCGCAATATCACGGATTAATCGATTGCAATAGGAGTAATAGATCGAGAGATTTTACTACTAGAGGCTTACATACAATTAGCAGAATTGAAGGTGAGTGTGAGAACATCATTAGATATTCTGAGAGCGTTAATGCTTGAGAAAGATTAACCGTTAATGCTTGAGAAAGATTAACCATTGCTTTAATTACTTAATCCCATTGAAAAGCTATACTCTTGTGATTTGTTTGGTGTAAACATGGTGAACCTGAATTGCCCTAGATCCCTTAATTAATTGATTTAAAACCTTTGTTAAATTTGTTTTAGTAGTTAATAAAATTCTTAAAACAATCGTTGTGACTAGAAACAATTGATAGCAATTGAATTGAAATTGAAACTGTCTCCTTGAGGATTCGACCCGTATTTGCTAATATCTACTACAATAGATACCGTGCGCTTGCGGTTAGGTATAATTTGACACATCAATACTTCTTGACGTTGGTCGATGACAATACTAGATATACTTGGCTGTTTCTATTGCCCAACAAATCAGATTCCTTAAACACTCTAAAGAATTTTCTTGCATATGTCAAGAACCATTTTCAGAGCTCGATCAAAACCATACGTTCTGATAATGGCATGGAGTTTGATAATGCCTTGAGCAAACAGTTTTTCACAGCTAATGGGATAATTCATCAGACCTCCTGTTCATACCGACCCCAGCAAAATGCTAGAGTCGAAAGGAAACACAGGTTCATATTGGAGATAGCTCGAGCCCTCAGATTCCAAGCACATATTCCTCTGAAATTGTGGGGAGATTGCGTGCTAACTGCAACGTACTTAATCAACAGACTTCCAACTCCTCTGCTAGACAACAAATCACCATATGAAGTTCTGTACGAAGAGCAACCTCAATATGAGAATCTTCGAGTTTTTGGATGCCTGGCCATTGCTTATAATCAAGTCATACCCTCTGATAAATTTGCAGCTCGAGGTATTGTCTGTGTCTTCATAGGATATCCACCCAACAAGAAAGGTTATCGACTTCTTAATCTGGAAGCAATGAGAGAGTTTGTCTCAAGGGATGTTAAATTCCACGAAGATATTTTCCCATTTGCACCAAATGCAGCTGACAAATGTATGCAACCAAGTTCAATGATTCTGCCTTCGCCTTCTAGTCCAATCATTACAGACGAAGAATATGTCTCAGATGACACTGCAGAGGGTGATGATGATTTCTCAAGGCCCTCCTCTCCTGTGAGAAATCAAGCTGAAACCACAGTTAATACTGATGGTATTTTACGAAGATCAACTCGTGTGCACAAAGCACCTGACTGGCATCAAAATTATGTGGCAAATTGCTCTAAATCTGTGGCAACTACATCTGTGACACCTATGTTTAACTGCTTCTTGGCTACTCTTACTTCAAACACTGATCCTCTGTCTTTCAAGGAGGCTGTGCAGCATAAGCACTGGGTAATGGCAATGAATACTGAGCTTGAAGCCCTTGAACGAAATGAAACCTGGTCAATCACCACACTGCCACCTGGAAAAACAGCCATAGGTTGCAAGTGGGTTCTCAAGACAAAATTCAATCCAGATGGAACTGTTGAGAGGCATAAAGCACGGCTGGTTATACTGGGTTGTAGACAAAAATATGGGGAAGATTATACAGAGACTTTCGCACCTGTTGCAAAAATGACCACAGTTCGAACAATGCTTGCTGTAGCAGCCATACAAGACTGGCACACAGTACAAATGGACGTGTCAAATGCTTTTTTGCACGGAGAACTTTTAGAAGAAGTCTACATGAAGATGCCCCCAGGATATACTGGTCTTGGCTGCAGAATAAACTTATATGATGATCCCCAAAGCACTGCCAGTCTTCAACTTGTGTGCAAACTTCACAAAGCCTTGTACGGCTTGAAGCAAGCACCACGTTTGTGGTTCTCCAAGCTATCTCTCACACTGTTGTCTCTCAACTTCAAGCAATCAAAGGCAGATTATAGTTTGTTTTTGAAACAAACTGGGTCGATTTTCCTTGCAATTCTTATCTACGTGGACGATTTGCTGATTTGTGGATCAAGTTTGGAGGAAATCCAAAACTTGAAATTGATGTTGTCTTCAAAATTCCATATGAAAGATTTGGGCCCTATCAGCTACTTCTTGGGGCTTGAAGTGGATAGATCATCCTCTGGATTCTTTATATCTCAGAAAAAATATACTCTCGACCTGCTAGCTGAACACGGGCTCTCGAAGTGTAAACCACTAGCCCTACCAATGGACTCGCATGTCAAACTGAGTCCTAATATTGGAGATCCTTTATCAAGTCCCACATCCTACCAACGTTTGCTTGGACAACTTATCTATCTCACCATAACGCGTCCAGATATCTCCTTCACAGTTCACACACTCAGTCAATATATGAATGCTCCTACAACAGTTCATCTTCAAGCAGCCAAACGATTACTTCGATACCTAGCAGGGTCTCCATCACAGGGTATTTTACTCGCCTCTTCAAGTGCTGCCCAACTCACTGCATACTGTGACAGTGATTGGGGCAGCTGCATATCTACTCGAAAATCCACAACAGGCTATTGCATCTTCCTTGGTCAGTCTCCAGTTTCATGGAAATCAAAGAAACAAAGTGTTGTGGCTCGTTCTTCAGCAGAGGCCGAATATCGTGCCATGGCCATGACAACATGCGAAGTTACATGGTTGTTCGCATTGCTTAAAGACTTGGGTTTCAAAAATATGCCTCCTGCTCAGCTCAATTGTGACAACAAGGCCGCTCTGGCCATAGCAGCAAATCCTGTCCAACACGAACGCACTAAACACGTGGAAATTGACTGTCATTTCATACGTGACAAGATCAACTCTGGGCAAATTACTACTGCTCATGTGCCCTCTTCAGATCAAGTGGCTGACTTGCTTACAAAGGTTCTACCTGTTCAACAACATCAGAAGTTACTCACCAAGCTGGGAGCTTCTACTTCGTCTTCGCCTCCAGCTTGAGGGGGTGTAATGAAGGGATCACTGCAAAATCCACCAGCCAACCAAGTCTCCACAGCTGTCAACTTTGGATTGGAACAGCTAGAATACCGTTGTTTCTATTTTGTCTGAGTTCTAGTTTGTCTGCTAGTAAATCAATTAGCTTGTCTGTTAGTAAATCAGTTTGCTATTTGTATTCTAAGATGCTTATTGGAGACTTCAGGGTTTTTAATGAAACATATGTTGAGAGCCTCATTCTGTCTGTTCTTTATCATTCTTAATACCTTCAATGATTTCATGTCATAAATAATTTCTAATCATTATATAACAATGGATATCAATGGATAGATCTCGATGAATAGAGAAATTTGATATATACATATCAATTTTCTAATGAATGGATCGAGAGATATATGGTTTTGAAGATTTGAAGGATATTATATATTGCGTATATCGAGAATAAGTTATAAGTTATAAGTTGAAAGTTAAGAATTCCTAACATTCAACTTATGGGTTTATAAGTTATAAGTTGAGCTAAAACTTATTTTGGCAAACACCCCTCATAAGTGCTTATGACCTTATAAGGCATAAGCTAATAGTGATATGAAACCCCAAACGGGGCCATATATTTTTATAAAGATTACATTGATATTTTTTATTGTAAATTTTATTTATTTGCATTTAGTATATGATGCCTCAAATTTTAAACACTATTAGATTACAAATTGCATCGTACCAATTTCTACGAAACTTATTATACTCAATAATTTTTACGTAATCTTTTTACTTGCACAATTTTTTTAATAAGTTAATGTGAATTTACAAATATTTAGGTTAATAATATTTATAATCCAATTGAACATCTAGCTTATGAAGAGCATCCAGCTCAAGGAGTAAGAGCAAGCCCAATAGTCTCCTAACATATTTTTTATAAATATTATAAAATATTCAACTCCTAAGAATTTAGGACATTGTATTGTATATCTACTCCAACAAACTTCCTTATAATTGATCCTTATAATTATTAAATAATAAATAAAAGAAGGAAGCAAGCAAGAACAAAAAAGAGAGAAACAAATGAAAAAAGGAAGAAAATTAATATTTTATTGATGAAAGTAAAATAAGAGAGCCTTAAAGATAAGGGGAGATATGATGTTCTTAACTTTTTAAGTAAAGTTAAGAGGCTATTGGAACATAATTTTAGATCTCATTTCTTATAATTTAAATTAAGAGGTCATATAAGGGATTTGTTAGAGGGTGAAGGCCCTATTTACCCATTTTATAATATAAATTGTCCATAATACCGATTGGCACTGAGCGTGATCTTTTTTGATCACTGTACACGCATGGTGGACATGCGGAGGGGTCGTACACATATGTTACACATGCGTGTTTATGGGTCAGCTATATTTATGCAGCAAACACCTTGACAGATGGCAACCTGCGTATGCTATTAAGCTTGTACATGCATGATGGACATGCAGAGGGGTTGTACACGTATGTCACGCATGCGTGTGTGTGGGTCAGCAATAAATGGCAACCTGCGTATTCTTTTAAGCTTGTACACGTTTGACATGGGGGTTGGGGGGTATACACGTATGTAACACATGCGTGTGTGTACGTGGGTCAGTTGCCTGTATAAACAGCTTAGCAGACAATAGACAGAATAGGGTATTTCTTTAACCATACACGCATGTAGGCTATGCGGTGTCAATGTACACGCATGTACTATATGCATCGGCTACCAATAATACTACACGCTTGGTTTTTTCTAGCTGTACACATGTTTTCTTTCTTGACCCTACACGCATGTTTGACATGCGGGGTTAGTGTACACGCATGTTCTGCTTGCGTTGCGTGTCTAGTATTGGATCTACACGCATATGACATAAACGTGTAGGGTCTACACGTATCATACACATGCACGGGCTGTCAAGTACGCAAGCCAACAAAAGCACTATCCGCGCATATGTTACAAGCGTGTAGGTCGTCCACGCATAGTTATAATGCGTGGTTCTTTAAAATATATCCTCTAGTCAACACCCATCTCGTTTGCTTCAGATCTCTTTACTTTCGAATGCATTACCCGGTTGTTTTGCTGTTCTTTTCCTACAAGAACATCACAGTAGTTGCTTTTTAATGTTAATAAGGTATTATCTTTTCACTCATACTTTAATCTTCTTAGATTTATAAACATGGCTTCTTCTGGTTGTAACTATGTATGGGGATGGTTGTATTCTGATGGTATGGTTTTGAATGATAGTGTTGTTGGTTGTGTATATGATAAAGATGTGGTTAGTTTTGTGAAGTTATACTCTAATTTTAAGTATAAAGAAGTTGTGAATCTTGCATATAAGAAATTGTTTATATATCCGAAATCGTTTAAATTGAAGATATGGTGTAGATTTCTGAATCCGATAACAAAAAAGTTCTTCATTGTCTTGATGGTTGATGATGATGATGTATAATTTATGTTCGAGTCATTGAATAATTGTGGTTATGAGAGTGGCAGTAAAGCTCCTGTAGTCGAGCTCTATATTGAAAAGATTGCGATTGGTTTGTCTGGTAATTCAAATGATAGTGTTCAGTGCTCAAAGGTGGGTAGTTCAGGCACTTCACAAAGCGTACAACAAAGTGGTAGCCAGTATGTTTCAAGCGACAGTTCAAGTAGGAATCTGTTTATGACTAGTGCTAGTAGCGATGGAAATTCAAGAGGTTCTAGCGAGTTCAATGATGGTGACATACCTTATTATAATTCTTTTGATGGCTCGTCGATGATTATTTCACATCCACATCAAGGCATGGGCAAAGTTGGTGAAGTTCATAATCCACAGAGCTTGCAAAAGGGATGATGTTTGAGTCGAAAGAAAAATTGATGAGTGTGGTGAAAGCGGTTCACATTGCAAACCATCAAGAGATAAAGGTTGTGAAATCTGATTCTGTAACTTGGGAAGTGGCGTGTAGGCAAGATAATGAAGGTTGTCAATGGAGATTGAGGGCTCGAAAGAAAAAATATCAAACTTTCTTTGAGATAATGTATACTAAAGGTCCACATACTTGATTCAATCAAGCTATTTCACAAGATCATCATAACTTAAACTCCTCACACATTGCAGAAATCATCAGTAATATCATTGCTGTGGATCCTACTATATCAGAGAAGGTTTTAATGGATACAGTAGCTAAAGAAGTTGGTTATACACCAACAAGGAAAAAGATTAGAGATGCAAAAAAATTGCAAATATAAAGCTTTTCGGGTCTTGGGAGCAATCATACCAAGAGCTTCCTTACTTTTTCAATGTGCTACAGAACATAAATCACGGGACATGCGTTGATTGGTACTTCAAAGAGAATGATCTACGAGAGCCTATACTTGAGGTATCATCATTTATAATAATTATAAGATCTTTAATATATCATTGATGAAATAGAGATAAAATTTAAAAATTTTAATTAAAAAATTGAATCTGGCGGCCTGATTTTTAAACGCTAACGCGTTTAAAAATCAGGATAAGTTAGGGTTTAGAGTCTACCCTAAACCCTAAGTTTGTTTATGGTTTATTCGTCGTTCGGAATATTTCTAAAACCCAAAATGGAAATGTTGAACCCCAAAGGTTAACCATTGAACCCCCGATGGAATACAGATAAAATTTAAAAATTTTAATTAAAAAATTGAATCCGGCGGCCTGATTTTTAAACGCTAACGCGTTTAAAAATCAGGATAAGTTAGGGTTTAGAGTCTAGGGTTGTAAACAACCCTAAACCCTAAACCCTAAGTTCGTTTACAATTTATTTGTCGTTCGGAATATTTCCAAAACCCAAAATGAAAATGTTGAACCCCAAAGGTTAATTGTTCTTTTGTTTGTTTGATTTAACTTAAAATGTTTTTTTTAATGAACTTGTGACAGGTGGCAACATTCAAGCGAGTATTTTGGACATTCAAGCCTTGCATAGATGCCTTTATACATTATATTCCAGTACTTCAAATAGATGGTACACATCTATATGGCAAGTATGGCGGAGTGTTACTTACTGCTACAGCTGTTGATGGCTTTCATCATCTTCTTCCTATAGCATTTATAATTGTTGAAGGGGAGACTGTTGCAAGCTGGACTTGGTTTATGGAGAGAGTGAGGAACAAGGTTGCTCTTCAACGAACTGGTATTTGTGTGATATCTGACAGACATGCAGGAATCATGCATGCTATGAAGAATCCTAAGGTTGGATGGTGTGAACCATTTGGATATCACCGATTTTGTGTTAGACACCTAGCTGCTAATTTTGTCAAGACATTTAGGAAAAGTGGCTTGAAGGAAGGGGTGGTTGCAATGTATAGCCAGTTGACAGAGGACAAGTTCAATTTACATTGGAAGGCATTGTTGGCAGTTGAGCCAAGAGCAGATGAGTGGTTTAGTGAGATACACCCTAAACACTCGGCTTTAGCTTGTGATGGAGGTAAGAGATTTGGGATCATGACAACAAATATAGCTGAGAGCTGGAACAATGTCATAAAGGAAGCAAGAAAACTCCAAATATGTGCGATGGTTAAAGCCTTATATTATAAGGTGGTTAGCTACTTTGATCAACGGCGTATGGAGATAAAGAAAGAAGTTGTTCATGGTAATGACTTTACCAAACATGCCAATAAAATGATGAGCAAATGGAAAGAGCGAGCAACTGGACACCATGTTACCAAAATTGATCGAAATACATGGGTGTTTGAGGTTATAACAATGAAGCATGGTCTAAAGGGTGGGAAGAAACAGATTGTGCGACTACAAGAACGTTTGTGCACATGTAACAAGTGGTAGACATATCAGATTCCTTGTTCTCATGTTCTTGCTTGTTGTGCTAGTGTGGGATTGCAACACACAAACTTCATAAGTGAGTGGTACAAGCTGGAAAATGCAAGCAAAGTTTATGCGGGTCACTTTGAGCCAATACCAGATATGAAGGCATGGCCTTTATTGGGAGATTTTCCTACATTAATACCCGATGATGATATTCCAAACAAACCGGGGCGGAGAAAGTCAATAAGATACAAGAATGAAATGGATTATCAGTCATTAGGAAAAGGACAAGGAAAAGGCAAAGGAGCTTCTTCTAGTGCCCCATAGATTGATTTCATTGGTATGTTCTACTTTTTTAATGTTTAATTTATTTATCATGTTAATTTAGAAAAGAGATGTTGTCAATTTGAGTTTCCATAATTGTATCAAAATTTTGAACTTTAAGAATGAGGTCTGATCTTAATTTTTAATTTTTTTGAAGGTTTAACATGTCTGGAGTTCAAAAAGAATAGCAGCAATGGATCTTATTTGGAAATTTGTCAAAGCACATTGAAGATGAATGTTTAATGATGTTTAACTGAATTTGCACTACGCCATAAGTGAGCATACGCAACCCTTTTTACAAAGCGTTGCACAGAAAGCGTTTCGTTAGATAGAAGTTTTGGGTCTTTTGCAACTGAGCTGAATTGGTGTTGCGTTAGATATAGATTAGCGTTGCGTATTACCCACAGTGTTTCACATTATGCAACACTAACTCATGGCGTTGCGTTAGATAATTTTTTATTTTTATAAATGGTGACGTGGCAGGAGTGGGACCCACATGTGCTGACGTGGCATTTGCTGACGTGGCACATGTGGGACCCACATTTTGCTGACGTGGCAGAAGTGGGGCCCACCTTTGCTGACGTGGCATTTGCTGACGTGGCAAAAAACGTTGCATTAAATACCAGTAGCGTTGCGTTTGCTCTTTGAAGTGTTGCATTAGATATATTCATATTTTTTTTAAAAATGACGTGGCAGATGTGGGCCCCACAACTGCTGACGTGGTAGTGTGGGACCCACAAGGATGACATGGCAGGAGGCCCATCATGCTGACGTAGCAATTGTGGGACCCACAATTGCTGACGTGGCAGAAGTGGGGCCCACCTTTGCTGACGTGGCAGAATGCGTTGCATTAGATACCTGTAGTGTTGCATTTCTTGTTTGAAGTGTTGCATTAGATAAATTTAAATTTTTTTAAAAAAATATGACGTGGTAGATGTGGGACCCACCATTGCTGACGTGGCAGTGTGGGACCCACAAGGGTGACTTGGGGAATATCATTTTATTAGATATATATTGACATCCGTACGGTTGGATTGTTCAAAAATATTTTTTAAAAAATAGAAACAATAATCCGTAACAAAGCACTAGTTACGAGTCATATTGAAAATAGTAGTGATCTACTAAGATCTCCAATCAAATTAATTTTTTATTTTCTGAATCTTGGGGAATATCATTATATTAGATATATATTGACATCCGTACGGTTGGATCGTTCAAAACTATTTTTCAAAAAATAGAAACAATAATCCGTAACAAAGCACTAGTTACGAGTCATATTGAAAATAGTAGTGATCTACTAAGATCTCCAATTAAATTAATTTTTTATTTTCTGAAACTTGGGGAATATCAATATATTACATATATATTGATATCCGTACGGTTGGATCGTTCAAAAATATTTTTAAAAAAATAGAAACAATAATCCGTAACAAAGCACTAGTTACGAGTCATATTGAAAATAGTAGTGATCTACTAAGATCTCCAATCAAATTAATTTTTTATTTTCTAAAACTTGGGGAATATCATTATATTAGATATATATTTACATCCGTACGGTTGGATCGTTCAAAAATATTTTTTAAAAAATAGAAATAATAATCCGTAACAAAGCACTAGTTACGAGTCATATTGAAAATAGTAGTGATCTACTAAGATCTCCAATCAAATTAATTTTTTATTTTCTGAAACTTGGGGAATATCATTATATTAGATATATATTGACATCCGTACGGTTGGATCGTTCAAAAATATTTTTCAAAAAATAGAAACAATAATCCGTAACAAAGAACTAGTTACGAGTCATATTGAAAATAGTAGTGATCTACTAAGATCTCCAATCAAATTAATTTTTTATTTTCTGAAACTTGGGGAATATCAATATATTACATATATATTGATATCTGTACGGTTGGATCGTTCAAAAATATTTTTAAAAAATAGAAACAATAATTCGTAACAAAGAACTAGTTACGAGTCATATTGAAAATAGTAGTGATCTACTAAGATCTCCAATCAAATTAATTTTTTATTTTCTGAAACTTGGGAATATCATTATATTAGATATATATTTACATCCGTACGGTTGGATCCTTCAAATTTTTTTTTTAAAAATAGAAACAATAATCCGTAACAAAGCACTAGTTACGAGTCATATTGAAAATAGTAGTGATCTACTAAGATCTACAATCAAATTAATTTTTTATTTTCTGAAACTTGGGGAATATCATTATATTAGATATATATTGACATCCGTATGGTTGGATCGTTCAAAAATATTTTTCAAAAAATAGAAACAATAATCCGTAACAAAGCACTAGTTACGAGTCATATTGAAAATAGTAGTGATCTACTAAGATCTCCAATCAAATTAATTTTTTATTTTCTGAAACTTGGGGAATATCATTATATTAGATATATATTGACATCCGTACGGTTGGATCGTTCAAAAATATTTTTTAAAAAATAGAAACAATAATCCGTAACAAAGCACTAGTTACGAGTCATATTGAAAATAGTAGTGATCTACTAAGATCTCCAATAAAATTAATTTTTTAGTTCTGAAACTTGGGAAATATCATTATATTAGATATATATTGACATCCGTACGGTTGGATCGTTCAAAAATATTTTTTAAAAAATAGAAACAATAATCCGTAACAAAGCACTAGTCTTGTCTCGAATGATGAATCAATTTTTTTAAATTATTTTTCGACATTCCAATCGCACGAGTGTCAAGATATAACGATTTTAGTGATGTGGAAATTTTTTAAAAAATTTACTGCATGTATTTGGCTTGGTTTGGTAACAGTCAAACCGGTCAAAGTCGACCTTCCTTTAAACTAGTCTTGTCCCGAATGATAAATCTATTTTTTAAATTATATTATAAATTTATTATAGTGGTCTACTATATTATAATGAATTTCTATTATAAATTTTTTTAAATAGTATTTTTGAATGTTTTAGTTATTTATATTTTTATTTTAAGAAGGTGCTATTATAAAATATTAGAATATCATTATTAAATAATTATTATATGTTTCAATTTTTATTGTTATTTATTTGTATTAGATCGAATACATTTTATAAATTTATTTAAAATGGTTGAAGCGGTCAAATTAGACTTTTCTTTTAACCATTATTGTCCCAAATGATGATTCCATTGTTTTAAATATTTTTTTTGACGTTCCAAATATATAGATGATAAGATCTAATGATTTAGTAATGTGATAATTTTTTTGTCTATCGTGTTCTTAATTTTCTAAAATTTTGTAAATTTAAAATTAAAAAATTAAAATCGTACTATACAAAAAACATTTAAGGATTAATTTTGTTTTTTTTAATAAAAAGATAGTGGTCTTGCACAGGTCCCCAGGTGAAAATTTTGGGCGGATATTTTCCCCCCAAACTGAATAATTCACACAAACTTAAACTCACATCAGGAAAGTTTCGCCTCATTCTCTCTGCTCATCCTCTCATTCTCTCTCGATAACTCTCTCTCTCTCTCTCTCTCTACACAAATTCATTTCTATTTATTTACAAACTCTGTCTACACCTTTGATTTACAAACTCTGTCTCATCTTCATCAATGGCGTTCTTGTCTTTCCTTGGCAAAGTTCTCTTCGTTTCCGTCTTCTTTCTCTCCGCTTGGCAAGAGTAAGTGACCCCTTCTCTCTCTCTGTCTCTCTCTCTCTCCCCCTCTCACTCTCTATCGCCCCCTCTCTCGCCCTCCCTCTCTCTCTCTCTCTTAGATCTACTTATGTCTATTTCTTGTGTGATCTTTTATAAATACATATTTAGGCTTATACGTTCTTGAAAATTATGTTTCTTTGTTTTAAGTAGAGTGGTTTGATGGGTTTTGAGTAATAGATCTGATTAGGGTTTTGTGGATTTATTGCTTGTTTAGTGGAGTTTAAGTAAATTTAGTCTTGAATTTAGTGTAGGTTATGCTTATTTACTGGAGTAATTTACTAGTCTTGGTTATGGAGTTCAGTGTAGGGTCTTGAATTTATTGAATTTTGTGAATTTTAGTCTTGATATTTTTTTTGGGACACCAACTGTATAAACTGGTCCCAGATGCATAATTGTTCTGTGATTTTTTTTCATAATGTATTTAGTGAGATGCCGACGGTTCATTTTTGTTTAATAGACATACGTATAATGCAGGTTCAGATTTTCGGGTCTGTAGCATTCAACGTGGAAACAATACCAGATGTCAATATCATTTGCGGTTACACTTAGAGGTGCAGGAGGAGCAGTAGTATTGTTAGGAATATTCATCGGGGTCATCTGATACATCTTTAATCATGCTCCACTGTTACAGTTGAGGTAAAAGGAAGAGGTCTACACAGTTCTTCTGTAACACCACCTCTTACAGTTGAAACTAATATTGCATATAGTACAGAGTTTTTTTTGTTAAATAAAATAGAAATATTCATATAGTGTTCTGTCTTTTACTTAAGAACTTAGGATCTTTGTGTGCGCAAATTTATAAAATTGTGGATCTTGCCAAAAAAATATTAACACATTATCATTAGCAAATGAAAAGAAGAAAGGGTCTACATTTCACACAATCAAGTCATTTTACTATCATAATGTTAAACCAGTTCTCCAACTTTTCCGCAGCAGCTTCTTGAACACGTAATTTGTTTCTTGATTTGTTTTTTCTTGTAATTTGAATTTTTAAGGTTTGTATTTGATGATGTTTATTGGGGCAGATCACATAGTGGTTATGTTGTTTGCCCTTTAAAGGGGTTTGTAATTAGCGAAACACGTAATTATAGCTTATCCGAGGATATTAATGATAGTTGTGATTTTCTGAGTGTATTGTTGCAAAGAATGGAATTTGTTACTGATCAAAGTTTGATAATTTAGAGATCTTAAAGATAATCAGTAGTGATCTGTTATTGATAATCACCAGTGTTTATTTATGTTTGTGTTTCATTAATTGTTTGTGAGAAGCCATCTAATACTTGATGATAATGTCCTTACCAGTTCTCTGACCGATATTATCAGGCAAAGGAATCTGATTTTCTTTTACAAAACAAGGCTTTATATGGTGATAAGGAGCAATTATCACAGGTTAATCACACAACTAAGCTTGTCATAAACATTATATTTTCTGTGAGAAGCTGCATATTATACTCAATTACTGACTACGCTTGTTTTGCTTAAACTTGCACCTGCTCATTTCGCTATTTTGTTTTGAGAAATCTATTATATCTATCAAACAATGGATTTGATATGTGTTTGTCTTGAAATCTGCACAAGGGTTTGATAGTGATAGTTTGATTTAAATTAAGCTATGGTTATGTGCTCTGGTAAAGTGCTTGTTTGCTGAGATCCATCAGACTGTAACTGGTGAAACGAAATGTATACTAAATACTGAGCAATGCTTGAAAATTACTTGTAATGTTTAATTGTTGCCTGTGTACAGCAAGAATACATTCACGGAATCAGTGCTTGGAATTTGAACTTGGAGGATTTAAAGAACCAGGCTGCCCTGGTATGCTGTCAATTTGAGATCTTAAATTTTACAGCTACAGCAAATGAATGTATCAATGTCTGGACACTAATTCAAGTCTTTGTATACTACCATATTGTAATATTTTCAGTGGTTTTCTGAATAAATGCAGAACTGATATAAATTGTTGGGTTTTATATATGAATACATGAAAGTATGCAATTTAAATGAACTAAAAGGTACTATGCATACATATAAACTAAAAGTAAGGCTAAAGTTGACACTCTCGGTTTTCGTCAAAGTGTTGTTGCTTGGCTTGTTGGAGTAAAGCTGTAAACCCCTATTGAATTTTCTTTACACTGTTGTGCCTTTATATATGCTTAATAGCAAATATTCATGGCAATTTTGTTGTCTTGTTGCCACATTCTGATTTCCAAATAACACATTATTTACTACTAATATTAACATGCTTGTAGCTTGTATGTCTTGTTAATTTGTTTCTGTTTGTGAAAATGTCAGGTAATAGTGGAGAATGAAGCTTATCATAAAACATGCTTCAAATGCTCTCATGGTGGATACCACATAACTCCATCAACTTATGCAGCCCTTGAAGGCATTTTGTATTGTAAACATCATTTTTCTCGGTTTTTCGAAAGGCATCTACAACACTATTCGACTTTTGTTGTAACTTTGATTAAGTTGTTGTTTATGGTGAAATAATTTGTATTTTGTTTTCTGTTATTTTTTATGTAATTCATGTATGAACAAAATGGTGATTTCTAAATTTTTATACGAAGTGTTGCATTTGACATGAATGGTGTTGCTTAAAAAAAAAATTAGTGTTGCATTAGACTTAAATAGCGTTGCGTTAGATAGTGGACCCTACTACTGACGTGGCATGAGGGCCCCATTGCTGACATGGCATGGCCCCATTTGTGACGTGGCACTTGTGGGCCCCACTAATGACACGTCATGTGGGCCCCACTGATGACGTGGCATGCCCCCATTTGTGACGTGGCACTTGTGGGCCCCACTGATGACATGTCAGCATGCTGACGTGGCACCTTGCTTCCATGTCAGCATGTTGACGTGGCACCTTGCTTCCATGTCAGCATGCTGACATGGCTGAAACATCTTATGCAACCCCATGAAGTGTTGCGTTTGCATGCTTTTGGTGTTGCATAAGGCCTCTTATGCAATGCTTTTCGAAGTGTTGCAATAGCTTGAAAAGCATTGCGTTAGGGGTCTTACGCAACGCCAGTATTGGTAACGCCCCAAAAGCGTTGCGTAAGACCTTACGCAACGCTTTTCAGGCCTTACGCAACTGAAAATGGGGGTTGCGTATGTGCGTTTATGGCGTAGTGTTGATAAACCAAGTTACAAGTGTTCTAGTTATTTATGGTTTCAGAGGCAGAGTATGTGAATTCTGTGTTAATATTCTAGTGATTAGGTTCTGCAGATTTTAGTGATGGATGTCTACAGATTTTAGTAATGGGTTTCTGCAGATTTTATAGGAGATTTTCTGAATTTTGCAAAGCTAAAATTGCTTGGGCTGCATATTTAAGTACTGAATTCTGTGCAAATTCTAGTGTTCAATTTCTGCAGATATTATGTGTTGAATTATATCTAGATTCTGGTGTTACGTTTCTGCATATATTAGTGAAATTTTACGCAGATTTTCTGTAGCAAATGTTCTAAATTTTTCCTCTGAGTAGAACATAAACTACCTACATAATAGATGCAAAGAAAATCAACAAAGAATATAGACAGGGTTCTGCTGCTTAATCTTTGGAATGACAAGCTTCAACACACCATTTCTCATCAGCATCATACAGCCGTAGCATCGAACAGGTTCATCGGCATCATCAGAAGGTCCTTGGCCTGCGATACTCAGAGTATTCTTCTCCGCGATACTCAGAGTATCAGGAGACAATAAAATCCTCGTTGCTTAAACCCAGCATATCAACATAAAATAAGACACATGCCACACAGATGCACACACACAAATACTTGTTGATATTTACTTATGTCATGAAAACATAAACTTGTAAAAGAAGGTATTTGCTGAAAACTTAAAAACCAATAACAAGATGTAAAATTAAAATCCACTGAGAAACCAAAGGATAAGTTACTTCTGTCATGAAAACCTGGAACCTTAATCCATTACAAAAAACAAAAGTACTAGATCATATAGCATCATCAAGAACAGTAAGATATTGTTTCAAAAGTTGGACTACAAGGCACTTGATTTAAACTATTTAACAAAAGTACTATATTAACAATTTTATAGACTTGAAAATCTTTAGCCGCAACCATCATCTTCACCAAAATCTTCGAATAATCAACTTCTATTATAAAGTTCTTTCTTGCACAAAATTAGAAAAGATTCAGAACCAATTACCATAATAAAATTTTAGCTAAATTTAATTTTGACGAGAACTATAGCAGGAACCAGTTTTTTGGGTTGTCTTTGACATAATACAAATGTCGTTCTCTAAAACTGACTAAACTCTCCACAGTACCCTTACACAACACTGACACACAATCCCATATATACCTGATCCACTTGCAGTTGGGTATCTTTCTTCCACGAGTTCCACATTTTGTATGTCAATTTCTTCGATCTCGCAACTGCATATGCATTGGTTCCGGTACCTGTCGAAGGACTGGCTCTTCCATTTGTCGTTGCTGTACCTCAGGTGGAAATTGTTGTGCTAAAGGTGGAGCTGCCTGTTGCTGCGCTAAAAGCAGCAGAGCTGGCTGTTGTTGCGCCGCTAAAAGCAGTAGAGATGGTTGTTACTGTGCTAAAGGCGGCAGAACTGGTTGCTGCGGTAGCTGCTCCTACACCGGTTGATTTTGTGCCAGCTGATTTGTCGTAGGTTGTTGTGTTGACAGATAGGGGGGACTGCGAAATACCTAGGTCAAAAGATGGAACTGAAAATTGAAAATGGCGGAGAATGCTTATGGACAGTTTGCTTCTCATGTGGCTGAGGTGAATGAGGTGTCAAGAACAAAGCATCATTAGACGGTAACAAGTTAAAAGTAGGACAATAATCCTGTGTAGAATGAACTATAGTCTCTTGCCTCACTTCTGCCTGATTTTCCTGGACATGAAGGGATGTCTCGCAAGCAAACCCTCCCTCAACAACTAAATCAGCTCCACCATCCGCAACATTATTATCTCCTTCATCGAAATGAATACCTCCATTATCATCAACCTGTTGACCAAGTTTTGGTGGAGCATTCACGCCTCCACGACCTCCTTTGTGACCAACTTTTTTGGGCTTCGGTTTGGACACATTTTCTTTTTGTCTGCGCTCTTCAATAGGAAAATCTTGGAAGACACCATGGTTGAATTGATGCTGTAGCAGCTGCCTACCATTAGTGGCAATAAGATCTATATAGGTCATATCTCCATCAATCTCGCCCCTTGCTACTAAAGAAATCTGATTTAGCAAATGGATCTATAAAAAAATAAAACAAGAAAACCAACGTAAGCATCACAAATTCAAAGCACATATTAAGACAGAAAGAAGATAAAATACTATTAAAATAAGATTACAGCAAATAAGTGTGAAAATCATGAAAATCAGTGGGTAAGTGCCAGCGGTGCTGTTGATTTTATTTTTTGTTAATTGTATAGATCGATGTTGTCACTTGTTTTAACTAGTCATCTGGTAGGCAGATGAGATATATGAGAATTGTACAGAGCTACAACATCCTACTGCAACTTGGGTAAAAGGAGTATTTGATAGCAACCATATTAAGACAGAAAGAATATAAGATAAAATTAAAATAAAATTACCGCAAATAAGTGTGAACCACCAACACGTGTATGAAAGAGACGAGTAATTTCGGTGTACCACTCATCATAACCATCAATGACACCAACACCAAAGTTTGCACCAGCATCGACTACATGCTCTGCACGGCTGTCCCAATGTGATAAATGGTCATGATGCATAATAATCCAATTAGTATCTTGCTTCCCTTGCAAATTAATATCATGAAGGTGTTTTAAATATTCATCATAACCATCATTGGTTGGTATCTCCTGTATAAATCCAAATTGACGCATGCACCTATTCGGTAAGTGTGGCTCAACAATGTAGAAACAAATCAGCGGGCCTTTATAGCACCAAATAGTACTACCATCTATAAGGTTCTCAGGTGCTGCGGCAAGAAACTCGGTATATGGCTGCCAAATGAAGTGTGAAGGTGCAAGGCCATCGAGAGCTAGTTGATGAGTTGACACCACATGGGCACTAGTCTCCGCAAATTTCAATTGAGAACACCACCTATAGTATACATTTAGAAAACATAAAATTACATCAAAATCAAATATACAATATGACATATTAAGACTAAGCATACGTCAATCTTAACTTAAAATGCAAAGATAACGCGCCATGATTAAAAATACAACAATAGCATTTATCCCAAGTGATCTTCTGTGAATTAGTTTTAGAGTTTCAGTTTTGTTGTTGTTGGAGATAATTAGTGTTAATTAATCAAGTGATTTGCGTGGCGTGAGAGCCTAATAATAATTCTTATTTATCCCAAGTGAACATATATGTCTCGACAATGATTGTTCTTTTATCCACTATTTGTAAGCTACAATGAAACCAAAAACTGCTACTATTATGGGCTTTATAGTCTGTTAGGCCGAATACACAAATATAATCAAGATTTGTATGAGAGATTAACAAGAACACACGTTTCAACAATTAAAAACTGTTTGGAATTAATAATTCCTCTCTTAGTGATGTAAACTATCACAGAGAGCTTCTTATCTTGTCTTTGACTAGTCACCAAAAATTAGAGAATTTTAGCCCTTATCTTGTGATAAGTTCCTGGTTCTTTCTGATCTTTGATTAGTCACAAAAAATTAGAGAATTTTAGCCCTTACTATTACCAGCAAGTTCCTGGTTCTTCCTAGATACAACATAATCAGAAAGAAATTCTAACATCCTATATACAACTTCTTCGGGGGTTTACTGATTACAATATCTAACCAAACAGAGTTTAACTAACAGAGTTTAGATGTCATCAACATCAGAAGTTATTCATGAGAGGCAATGCACACAGTATTTACAAACTCAGAGTTTAGGATAAATAAACTAAGAGATGCTATAAATATGAAACAGTATCATGCTTGTGTTAATTTTCTGCACAGTCTAAGATTAGATCACAAATAACTTAGAAAGATTCATGATTAATAACTGAGAATCATGCTTCATACAGTTTTCTTCATCGGTGTTCATATCAGACAATAACATTGTCAGAGTTTATCAGTGTTTATTCAACATGTTAACAGTGTTTGACCGACAGAACATGCTAACAGAGTTTAACTGTATACGAACAGAGTTTGCATAGCAGAGTTTGATAGGTCGATTACACAATAGATAATCAAGAACTGTATGAATAAGTAACAAGAACACACGTTTTAACTCTTTAAAACTGTTTTTGGAATTAATAATTCCTCTCTCGGTGATGTAAAGTATCACAGAGAGCTGCTTAGGTTACAAGAATGATATTCGTTCACGATGGATACCCTTCTAGGGTTAACCTAACTGTATTTATAAGATATACAGCTACGTACAATCGTAAATTGATTCTCCTAAAATTAAGCTATACAATTGATATCAATTACGATTGCTACACGTCTTCTAAGTCAACTCGATCTCTTTGACAGCTATCCAATCTTCAAAGATATCGCTTCCATATTAATATTAAATTAATCTTCAAACTCTGTTGACTTGTAGACGCTCCTAGTAGACAGACTTTAGCAAACTCTGTTCTCTCAACGCTAACAGTGTTTGCGCTTCCATGTATTCAGCTATCAGTGTTTACGCTTTCCTCTGTCAGCGTTTGCGCTTCCAGCAATCAGCGTATACTCAAACACTGCTTTCAATAACAGGTTAAACTCTCTTTACCTGAAACACTTAAACACTGACATTAAATCACATCAATTATATCTAACAATCTCCCCCAACTTGTTCATTAGAAAAATGTACAAGTTCACAATAATTGATGATGTCAAAACGAACAAATAAAAACACAGTGTTTAACATATAATCAGAGTTTAAACTTGACTTAGCAAAATTTACAGAAAATACGAATCACTTACAAATTCTGTCTACCTAACCTCCTCAAGATCTGGAGTTGTTCTGAGATAATCAATCAACAATCTCTATTCAGCATTTTCAAGTTCAATTTCCATAGCTTGCTTGATCTCTCTTAACTCTGGATCATTCTCATCCGTTTGAAAAATAGCAGCTCTGAGATCATAGATCTTGTTTCTTCTCATTTCATTACCCAATCTGATGTACTTTAATTCTTCAGACTTTACATTGAAATCCAGAACTGTAATTCCAAGATCAGTCTTCAGCCTTGTAGTTCCCTTCTGCATTTCAATCAGATTTCCATTCCAGTCTCTGTATTTTGGAACATATTTTTCAGCAGACTTTGTTCCTGTAGCAACTTTAGCTTTCAGCATATACTCCCTTATAGAATTAGCAATAAGCTGTGTTCTTTGATTTCTAACTCTGAAGATATGCAAGACATACTGAAGTTCCTCAAATAATTTTAACTTGATTGCTTCTTCATTCACTCTATACACTGACCCATCTGCCATAAAGTATAGTAGAAAGTGAATATCTAAGCTCCTTTGATGAACTACCTGAACTGACTCCAACTTGTCTAGATTTTCTTGAGTTATACCAGAACCAAGAGATACAAGTGCAGAGGGATCTCTTGGACTGTTACCAACTCTCAAATCTCTTCTTGATCCTAAACCAGAAGTATTCCTGCCTGGTGGCTTTCCTGAACAGGCAATATTATGCCGATATCCACCAGTCACTCCTGCTCCTTCTTCCACTGGAATCTTTGCCCTTGAAAAACCAGGTAAAAGTTTACTTTGAGTCTGTACAACTTGTGTAGCAACAGAGGTTGTAACTATCATCTTGCCCTTGCTCTCTTCATCAACTTTCCCTTTTAACTTCAACTTAGCATCAAGAGAAGACTTTCTAACCAGCTTTCCAGTATCTTCTTCTTCTTCTTGAATTCCAGATAGTTTTTCTTTGATTACAATTCCTTTCATCACAGGCTTTGCAGACTTTGAAACTTTAACAACTTTCTTCACTTTCTTGGACTTCACAGCTTTTAAATGTTCTTTCTGCAACAGCTTTTCTTCAGCTTGAATATCCTCAAGTGTAGCTTCAGCATTCTCTTCTCGAAAAAGTTTTGCAGCCAATTCTTCATCAGTTTGTGGATTGTCAGAGAATGACAAATCCCTTGGCCTTGAACCAGAAGTACTCTGAGTATTTGATTCTAACACCAAATTCGGCTTTGACCTTGAAGACCTTCCATGTCCTTGTCTGAGATTTTCATTTCTTAAGCCCTTATCAGCATTGGTGCCTTCATCATCAAGATGATCTTTCTTTGACAGAGTTTGATCTTTCTTACACTTAGTTTTAGAAACTCTCTCCCCCTTTTTGACATCATCACCATCTTGAATCAGTATTGAGGTGATTAACTCAAGAGAATTTGCTATAGAATCAACTTTCTCAGCCAGTAAAGTCTGATTCTTTTCAACTGTACTCAGTCTGTCATTAAGATTAGATTGAGCTTTGGCAAACTGTTGAAAGAGTTTAGCATTAGCTAGTTGAGCTTTCTCCTCATGAGTAGCAACTTCTGTGCGAAGATCAACAATAGATTTCTGAGTATCATCAAATCTATTATTCAAAGTTTTGATCTGTATCACTGTGCCTTGCAAACAAGTGAAAATTTCTGGATTTCTAATCTTCTTGGAATTGACCTCAAGAAACATTGCAGCCCTGCCAGGTGGAAAAATACACTCTGATTTATACCATTCAGCAGTTTGCTTGGCCAAATAACCATCATCAATTTCATGAACAGAAGGCCCAGCAAAATCTGGATTTTCTCCTGTTTTCTGACCATCAGGCTGATTTTGTGGTTGGTCAACTCCTGTACTATGAGCTTCAACTGAATCACTCATCGATTCACTAGTAGAGACAACAGAAGGACTAGGTTCTTGAGCAGCAATAGGTTCTTGAGCAACCTGTTTTCCTTTATCAACTGGAGTTTGCTCTGAAGAAAGAACCTTCTCTGGTTTATCAACCTCCTCACCATGAACAGAAATATGATTGGCATCAGAGTTTAACTCAGTGTGTGATGCAACCACAGTGTCTTCAAGAACAACAGTTGGCCCATCAGCAACACCAGTATCTATAGAAAGTGTAACCTCCATGAGTGGTGGAGTAGATGCTTCATGATTAAAAGACATAGGAGTTTCAGCAAACTCTTCCATTGGAGATAAAACATCCCTAACAGCTTCATTTTCTTGAACCTTATCAACTTCTGGTTCAGCAACCTTGACTTCTGATTCTGGGATTACAGGTTCTATGATAACCTCTGGCTCACCAGTAGAAATATCAAATGAGATTTTCTCTTGAGCCTCCTCAACATGCTCATCATCAGAATCAGTCAGAATAAGCCTCCTCCTCTTTGCTTGAGGCACTTCAACCTGTTCTGCATCTTCACTGGAACTCTCACTTGAACTTTCCTCAACCAATGGTGGTGAAGGTCTGTTTGCCCTTTGTATGAATCTTCTGGAATAAACAGCCTTTGGAGTTGACTGTTTAGCCTTAGCACGTTCAGTGTTGATTGCAGTATGTTTCTTCCTTTTTGGCTTTGGTGGTGGTTGTGGATGAGTAGTAGAGACAGGGTTTGTTGGTTCAGTTTGTATTTGGTCAGGTTGTGTTTGAGATTCTGTTTGTGTTGGAGGTGATATGGGTTGTTCAGTGGTTGTTGGTGTGGGCTCAGGTGTTTGAGTAGGTTGAGATGGTATGTTTTCTGTACGATCAATGGCTAAAGGTTCAGGCATAGGCTGTGGTTCTGGTTGTTGTGGTTAATGTGTATCAGTGTCTTGTGGCTGATTGACAAAATTTTGCAAAGCAAGTGGCAATGCTAAAGGAGGCAAGTCTTTTCCAACATCTTTGTTAGACATATCAGTAAATATTCTTTTAGTGACTCGAAACGGTTGAATCTCATCAGCTTCATCAACAGTTAAACCAGGAACACATGCATTGAATAGAAGTTGACAAAATCTAGCAAAGTAAACTGTAGTAGACTCTGACAACTTATCACCCAAATTCATTAAAACATATCTACCAAAGTCAAAATTACTACCATAAAGTAGAGACAACAGCATACGAAGTATGTGTGTCAAAATCCATGGCGTCGCGAACAGTTTGTGGAGTAATCACAAACTCTTGTTCTTCATGAGAGAAGATGATAGACGGAGTTCCAGTCTCTCCTCCTTCAATATATCTTGAGTTTTGCCAGAAATTAACGACTTGGGAAGCAGATAGAGTAGCCGGTTCAACCAGCGCTTGCCCAATCTCAGAATCTCGAAGAAAATTTTGCATAAGATGAAACGGCTCTGGTGCCCGGTCATTCTCAAGTAAAGCTGCATAGTTGTTAGGCACAAAACGTAGACCAAAGACAGTGAAAGGTTTAGTTGCCATTGAATCAAGAAATAAGCAAGAATCAACTGTGAAAATGTTTTGCAAGAAAGGTGTTTGTGAAAATGCCAAAGTGAAAAACAAAGAGGTTCTCTGTTTTGGTAACGTGAATACGTGTGGATAAAAATGATTATGACAAAAAGTAATTTGAGTTGTAGTTAAAAACTAAACTCAAACGATTTTTCTTGAAAACACGCAACTGTTCCCTTGAAAAGTGTAAAAGGGAGACATAATGATGAGTGAGTGGGACAGGTGTCACACATGCAACGGTTCACTTAATACAGGCGCAGTAAAAGCCATTATTATCGCTGTCGTTCCGTTTATCAAGACACGTTACCACTAATTACACTAATTAACAGTTGTCAACTACTCCATTTACTCCAAAATTTTCAAATTATTTTAATGAAAATATACCTTAGAGTACATAGCACAATCAATCAGTGTTTATCAAATTTTCAATCTTTATCACAAAAACCCTTTCAAAAATGCACAGTCGTGATTTTCGTGTGTGAGTAGCAGAGTTTACCAAATCAATTTTTATAGCATCTAATATTTCATAAAATCCATAAATCGAAAACAATAAACACTGAATGCACAAACTCTCATATTAAACACAGAGTATATGATGAATGCTAAACTCTGTAGTTCCTTAATTACAGAAATCTGAATATCCCTGTTCCAGTTTATGATCATGATTATCCACGTAAGCACACAGTCATTAAAGACAAAAAGATCAGGAGATAAACATCAAAGCATCATTCAGTGAGTTACATGTCAAGGATTGTCTCACAAACTCTCACATCACACAAGTGTTTAGATGAAGTGTTTACTCTCAGATTCAATCAGTAAAAGCAGATACTACCATAAGCTTGAATGTCCACCAAATCTACACCACTTCGATTACATATATGCACAAATCAAAAGGACTTTGTTCAGGGTTGTAATTGAGTGAAATCAAACAGATGAGAAGAGATGTTTTTCGAATGAGAATTCCGAACTGAACAATTTATTTGATCAAAATGTTCAGTCAAATGGTTAGTACATTTTTGTACAAGATTATCAGTATATATACATTTTTTTTTTTTTTTATTGACATATATATATATATACTGAGTAAGATATAGTATAAGGAATACTCACCTGCTTGAATCAGATTTAACAAAAGAATATAACTGCTCTTAATACTTCAGTATTCAAGAAAATGAGCAGTTAATTAGGCTCAAAAGGGTTTACTACGGGTCATGTTTATGAACAGAGTTTATGAGCAGTGTTCAAAAATATTTTGAACAGTGTTTGAAGAAATGGTCAAAAATTGGTTAATCCTAATTGCCTTTGTCATCTTCATGCACACATATATCATGTAGTTCCAAAATGGTTTAATGCAAGTTCTAGAGCAACATACTCACTGATGAATACCACACAACAATAAACTCTGATTGATATAAAATGTATCAATCACTGATTCGGCTCAAAATCTCACAGGGTTCAGACATGAACTGTTTCTCACCAAAATAAACAATGACACACCTCAAGTTTTAAAATTTTCACAAGTGCAAACACAGAATCATCAAGAATCAAGTATGACTTGAAAACAGAGTGTCACTAATCAGAGTTTAGAGTTCATCAATATCAGTATTATTCATGAGAGGCAATGCATACAGTATTCATAGATTCAGAGTTTAGGATCAAATAAACTAAGAGATGCTCTAAATATGAAATAGTATCATGCTGTGTTAACTTACTGTGCAATTTCTGATTAGATTACAGTGACTCAAACAGAATCTTGATTTTTCACTGAAAATCATGCTCTATACATTTTTCTTCATCGGTATTTTCATTCGAAAAAAAAATTCAGAATTCACAGAGTTTAACAAACATATTAACAGTGTATGACCAACAATCATGCTAACAGAGTTTAACTAATAAGGTTCACATAGCACTCTAGCAATTTACAGAGATATGAGCAACACATTTTATTTGAAAGAGTTTGAGTCTAACCAACATGTTTAGTCAAAACCAGATACCATCCCTAGTTCATTGACCAGTCTTGTAAATGTTGCTTCACTTAGAGGCTTTGTGAAAACATCTGCTAGTTGTTGATCTGTAGGCACAAAGTGAAGCTCAATATTGCCTTCCTCTACATGCTCTCTGATAAAGTGATACCTTATGCTGATGTGCTTGGTCATTGAGTGTTGTACTGGATTACCTGTCATTGCAATAGCACTTTGATTATCACAGAAAATAGGTATCTTGGTATACCTTAATCCATAATCCAGCAGTTGATTCTTCATCCATAGAATCTGTGCACAGCAACTACCAGCAGCAATATACTCTGCTTCAGCTGTAGATGTAGATATTGACTTCTGTTTCTTGCTGTACCAAGACACTAGTCTGTCACCAAGAAATTGACAACTTCCACTTGTGCTTTTTCTGTCAATCTTACATCCAGCAAAATCTGCATCAGAGTAACCAAGTAGCTTAAAATCTGATTCTCTTGGGTACCACAGTCCTAAGGTTACAGTGCCCTTGAGATATTTGAAAATCCTCTTCACAGCTGTTAAATGTGGTTCCCTTGGATCTGCCTGAAATCTTGCACACAGACAGGTGGCATACATGATATCAGGTCTACTAGCTGTTAAATAAAGTAGAGAACCAATCATCCCTCTGTAGCTTGTCATATCCACTGATGAACCTGTATCTTTGTCCAGTTTTGTTGCAGTTGCCATGGGAGTTGTTGCAGATGAACAGTCAAGCATGCCAAATTTCTTGAGTAGATTTCTGGTATATTTTGCTTGATTAATGAAAATTCCATCATCTGTTTGCTTCACCTGTAAGCCTAGAAAATAGCTTAACTCTCCCATCATACTCATTTGATATCTTGACTGCATGAGCTTGGCAAATTTCTTACAGAGTTTATCATTAGTAGATCCAAAAATGATATCATCTACATATATCTGAACTAAGAGCAGGTCTTTACTAGATTGAAAGTAAAACAGAGTTTTGTCAATAGTACCTCTGTGAAACCCACTTTCTAGCAGAAATTTAGCAAGTGTTTCATACCATGCCCTAGGTGCCTGTTTAAGTCCATAGAGTGCCTTGTCTAACCTGTAGACATGATCTGGATATTTTGGATCTACAAAACCAGGTGGTTGTTCAACAAATACTTCTTCTTCAAGTTTTCCATTCAGAAAAGCACTTTTCACATCCATTTGAAAAACCTTGAATTTCTTGTGAGAAGCATAGGCAAGAAACATCCTTATTGCCTCCAATCTGGCAACTGGTGCAAAAGTCTCATCATAATCTATTCCTTCCTGCTGTGAATAGCCTTTAGCTACCAGTCTTGCTTTGTTCCTTGTGATCACACCATCACTGTCAGTTTTATTTCTGAAAACCCATTTAGTACCAACAATAGATCTGTTCTTTGGCCTTGGTACAAGGGTCCACACCTCATTTCTCTCAAATTCATTTAGCTCTTCTTGCATTGCTGTTATCCAGTCAGCATCTTTCAGAGCTTCTTCTACTTTCTTTGGCTCAGTTTATGACAAGAATGCATGAAACAGACATTCATTTGTTGTTGCACTTCTTGTCCTTACTCTTGCATCTGGATCACCAATAATCAAATCAGGTGTATGTGACTTTGTCCATTTTCTTGCAGAAGGCAGATTGCTTCTGTCATCATGTGATCCTCCCCCTTGATCCATGCTCTCCTGATTTTCTTGGTGCCTTTCTTCATTTTCAGATGCTCCCCCTGAATGTGACTGCTCAGAATTTGAATGATCAGAGTTTGAATCAACAGTGTTTGATTCAGAGTTATCAATTGAGTCACTATCAGTGTTTGAATTCTCACTTTGATGTGATTCTTCATGCTCCCCCTCAACTGGTTCTTCCCTTGTTTCTGATTGAAAAGTTCCTTCAGTGTTTACCAGTAGAGGTTCAGAATTGACCTCAACAGTGTTTGTCAGATCTGTATCATCCGAGTTTAATAAATCTTCATTTTCAAAGTGCAGTTGATCATGCTCATTAACATCTTCAAGTCCAGTTATTTTCTTGTCATCAAATGACACATGAATAGACTCCATGATCACTCTGGTTCTCAGATTAAAAACTCTGAATGCCTTTGTTGACAGTGGATAGCCAACAAAAATTCCTTCATCTGCCTTTAGGTCAAACTTGGTCAACTGTTCAGGATGAGTCTTCAACACAAAGCACTTGCATCCAAAAATATGAAAATATTTTAGATTTGGCTTTTTCTTCTTCACCATTTCATATGGTGTTTTACCATGCTTGTTGATCAGAGTTGCATTTTGAGTGAAACAAGCAGTTTGAACCGCCTCTGCCCAGAAATATGTTGGCAATTTTGCTTCATCTAGCATGGTTCTGGCAGCTTCTATCAAAGTTCTGTTCTTCCTCTCCACTACACCATTTTGTTGTGGAGTGCCAGGTGCAGAAAACTCTTGTTTGATCCCTTTACTCTTGCAAAATTCTTCCATAGATGAATTCCTGAACTCAGTTCCATTGTCACTTCTGATTATCTTCACTTGATGCTCTGACCCTTTATCCAGTTGGATTATATGATCTGTCAGTGTTAAAGCTGTTTCATCCTTCTTTGCAAGAAAATATACCCATGTGAATCTGGTATATTCATCAACAATGACTAATGCATATTTCTTCTTTCCAAGTGACATGACATTTACTGGTCCAAAAAGATCAACATGTAGAAGATGATAAGGATCAACAATTGAAGACTCAGATTTGCTCTTGAAAGAGGTTTTTCTCTGTTTGGCCTTTTGACAAGAATCACACAGGCCTTCTACATTCAACAATGACTTTGGTAGTCCTCTTGCAAGATCATTCTTTATGAGCTCATTGATGTTGTTCAGATTCAAATGAGAGAGTTTCTTGTGCCATTTCCAACTCTCTTCACTGGACATTCTTGTTGACAGACACACTGCTTTGCCATCTGAGTTTGTTGACAACTTTATTTCATAGATGTTGTTGTGTCTGTTTCCAACTAGAGCAACTTTCCCTGTAGATTTACTGATCACTTGGCAATATTCAGGCTGAAAATCTACATGATATCCTCTGTCACAGATTTGACTCACAGATAGCAAATCATGCTTGAGTCCTGGTACTAGAGCTACATTTGTGATGATGACATTTCCAAGATTAATGTTGCCATATCCCAGTGTATGTCCTATGTTGCCATCTCCATAGGAAACTTCTGGGCCAGCTTTCTCCTCATACTCTGATAGCAGGGCTTTATTTCCTGTCATGTGTCCTGAACATCCACTGTCCACGACTAGGGTACTGACCCTGGTGCCCTGCAATCACAAACAATCACTGATTATTAGTTTTAAGGATCCAGACTTGCTTGGATCCTTTGGCTTTCTTAATTCTGTTAGCTTTTGCAGCGGAATTCATATTAACAGAGTTTAAGCTAACTTTTTCAGTGTTTACATTTGCAGAATTTACTTTAACCCATTTCAAATTTGGCTTGGGTTCATAGTAATTATAGTAAATAGCATGATAATCTCTGCAAGTGTAAATAGAATGCCATACACTACCACAGTGTTTACACAAAGTTTGTGGTCTAGTTCTCACATAATCACTCTTTACTGCAGTTTTAGAGGGCAAAGAATTAATGTTCTTATTCTTACTGCAGAAACTAGCAAGATGACTAGTGCTACCACAATTAAAGCATGTTTTCCTGGGAGCTAATGAAGCAAGCATTGGCTTAACTCCTGAGGTTATGCCTACCTTTCCATTTCTGTTTTTCTTAGACATACTCTGTTTGTTGACAGATTTTATCTCCTTAAGCTTATGCTTGAGTTGTTTATCTGTCATTAAGCCAATGTTAGCCTCTTTAACAAAAGTTTTAGCATATGACTCTTTAACAGACTTTTTCTGTGCTTCAGTCTTAGGTCCACCTGTTCCCATGACATTACCCTCAGATGAACAATGTGGTCTAACCTTTACCTGATTTTCAAATCTAAGTTCATCTCCTACAGAGTAACCTAGACCTACTGTATCTGACTGAAACACTTCTTGAGTGTCTTTACCAGAGTGTGTCCAAGTTTTAATGATGTGTTTAGTATCCTCCAATTCAGATTCTAGTTGCTTATACTTACCTAGCAACTCCTGTTCAATAAACACTGCATCATCTCTCTCTTTTTGAATTTTATTCATGTTCTCTAGCTGTTCCTCAACAAGTTTATTTCTTTCTTTGAGTTGAGAACATTCAGACTTTATCCTTTCATTTTCTAAAGTCTGATCCCTATAACTGATATGCAATGCTTTAAGATAAATTCTCAGTTCAGTTATATTATCAGTGTTATAAGCATAAGTGGTTGGAGGTACCTTGAGATCATCATTTTCAGTCTGAGTGGTAGCCATGAGAGCATAGTTGACTTCCTCATCTGAATCTGAAGTGTCTGCCCAATCTCTGCCTTTGGTGTAGAGTGCCTTTTCAGTTTTACCCTTCTTGCACTCTGGAGCATAGTGTCCCATCTCCTTACACTTGTAGCATTGAATCTCAGACTTATCTTTCTTTCCAGATTTGAAGTCCTTTCCTTCAGATTTCTTGAAATTCTTCTTGTCAGACTTTGAGTAGTCCTTGGAGAATCTCTTTCCCTTCTTGAAGTTCTTGTAACCCATCTTCTTGAAGGTCTTTACCATCAATGCAGCCATTTGCATCATCTCTTCATCATCTTCAGAATCAGATGAATCATCTGTGTTTGAGTCAACATCAGTGTTTGATGACTCATTCTCTGAATGGATGACTAAGGCTTTTCCTTTTGCCTTTCTCCTTGATGCTTCCTTCTTTGATGGTTTCTCCTCAACCTTAAGAGCAACAGACTTTGACTTTCTACTAGATCTTTTGTTTCTCTGCTCCAATTCCAATTCATGGGTTTTGAGCAGACCATAAATTTCATCAATCTCTGTTTCACCAAGTTCATAATTATCTCTAATAGTGGTCGTTTTCACATCCCACTTTTCAGGTAGAGAGAGAAGAAACTTGAGATTTGAATCTTCCAAATCATACTCTTTGTTCACCAATGACAAATCATTGAGCAGTTTACAGAATCTGTCAAATGTTTCTGTCATGGTTTCATCAGATTTTGCCTCAAAATGTTCATACTCCTGTGTGAGTATGTTCCTTCTGTTCTTCTTAATTGCAGGTGTTCCTTGACATCTAACCTCAAGTGCATCCCATATCTCCTTTGCAGTTGTGCAGTTTATAACTTTATTAGACATAACATTGTCTAATGCACTGTGAAGTAAGTGCCTTACTTTCGCATCCTTTGCAATAGATGAAAGATCCTCAGCAGATAGATCTTTCTTCTCTTTTGGAATTACTTTTGGTTCCTCACCAGCAGCAGCAGCAGATAACTTAGTAGGTTTGTGAGGACCTTCATAAATTCTGTCCAGATATTCTGGATCTGTAGCCTCCAGAAACATGGTCATCTTCACCTTCCAAATTGCATATTCTAATGGCCTCAGGATAGGAACCCTAATTGTTTCATACCTGCTAACAGTAGTAGGGGCTTTCTCAGATGGTGGAGGTATCTCTGCCATTGATTACTATTGTGTTTGGATCTTTAACTGTAATAAAGTAACAGATTTGGCTCTGATACCACTTGATAGGTCGATTACACAATAGATAATCAAGAACTGTATGAATAAGTAACAAGAACACACGTTTTAACTCTTTAAAACTGTTTTTGGAATTAATAATTCCTCTCTCGGTGATGTAAAGTATCACAGAGAGCTGCTTAGGTTACAAGAATGATATTCGTTCACGATGGATACCCTTCTAGGGTTAACCTAACTGTATTTATAAGATATACAGCTACGTACAATCGTAAATTGATTCTCCTAAAATTAAGCTATACAATTGATATCAATTACGATTGCTACACGTCTTCTAAGTCAACTCGATCTCTTTGACAGCTATCCAATCTTCAAAGATATCGCTTCCATATTAATATTAAATTAATCTTCAAACTCTGTTGACTTGTAGACGCTCCTAGTAGACAGACTTTAGCAAACTCTGTTCTCTCAACGCTAACAGTGTTTGCGCTTCCATGTATTCAGCTATCAGTGTTTACGCTTTCCTCTGTCAGCGTTTGCGCTTCCAGCAATCAGCGTATACTCAAACACTGCTTTCAATAACAGGTTAAACTCTCTTTACCTGAAACACTTAAACACTGACATTAAATCACATCAATTATATCTAACAGAGTTTAAAAAACAGAGTTCACATAGCAGTTAACACATCACAGAAACATTAGTAATGCATTACACAAGTAAAATTTTGAGTCTAACCAATATCTCTAGTCAAACCAGAGACCATTCCAAGTTCATTTACCAGCTTTGTAAATATAGCTTCACTCAATGGCTTGGTGAAGATATCTGCTAGCTGTTGGTCTGTAGACACAAAATGAAGCTCAATGTTTCCTTCCTCTACATGTTCTCTGATAAAGTGATACCTTATGCTGATGTGCTTGGTCATTGAATGTTGTACTGGATTACCTGTCATAGCAATAGCACTTTGATTATCACAGTAAATAGGAATCATACTGTACCTCAATCCATAATCCAGCGATTGATTCTTCATCCATAGAATCTGTGCACAACAGCTACCAGCTGCAATATACTCTGCCTCAGCTGTAGATGTAGAAATTGATTTCTGTTTCGTGCTGTACCAAGAAACAAGTCTGTCACCCAGAAATTGACAACTTCCACTGGTGCTTTTTCTGTCTATCTTACAGCCTGCAAAGTCTGCATCAGAGTAACCAAGAAGCTTGAAATCTGATTCTCTAGGATACCGCAGCCCTAGAGTAATGGTGCCCTTGAGATATTTTAAAATTCTTTTCACAGCTGTAAAATGTGGTTCTCTGGGGTTTGCTTGAAACCTCGCACAGAGACAGGTTGCATACATGATATCAGGCCTACTTGCTGTTAGATTAATAAGAGACCCTATCATTCCTCTGTAGCTTGTCATATCTACTGAAGCCCCTGTATCTTTGTCCAACTTTGTTGCTGTTGCCATGGGAGTTGATGCAAATGAGCAGTCAAGCATACCAAATTTCTTGAGAAGATTTCTGGTATATTTTACTTGATTTATGAAAATCCCATCATCTGTTTGCTTCACCTGTAGGCCTATAAAATAACTAAGCTCTCCCATCATACTCATTTGATACCTGGACTGCATTAGTTTGGCAAACTTTGTACAGAGTTTATCATTAGTAGACCCAAAAATTATGTCATCTACATATATTTGAACCAAAAGTAAGTCACTACCAGATTTAAAGTAGAACAGGGTTTTATCAATTATACCTCTGTGAAACCCACTTTCTAGAAGAAATTGAGCCAGAGTTTCATACCATGCTCTTGGTGCCTGCTTAAGTCCATAGAGTGCCTTATCTAGCCTGTAGACATAATCTGGATATTTGGGGTCCACAAATCCTGGTGGTTGTTCAACAAACACTTCTTCTTCAAGTTTCCCATTCAGAAAGGCACTTTTCCCATCCATCTGAAATACCTTGAATTTTTTATGAGAGGCATATGCTAAAAACATTCTTATTGCCTCCAACCTTGCAATTAGAGCAAAAGTTTCATCATAGTCTATTCCTTCCTGCTGTGAATAGCCTTTTGCCACAAGCCTGGCCTTGTTTCTTGTAACAACCCCCTCACTGTCAGTTTTATTTCTGAAAACCCATTTAGTACCAACAATAGATCTATTCTTTGGTCTTGGTACAAGGGTCCAAACTTCATTTCTCTCAAATTCATTCAACTCCTCCTGCATTGCTGTTATCCAGTCAGCATCTTGAAGAGCTTCTTCTACTTTCTTTGGTTTAGATTGTGACAAGAAAGCATGAAACAGACATTCATTTGTTGTTGCACTCCTTGTCCTTACTCTTGCATCTGGATCACCAATAATCAAATCAGGTGTGTGAGATTTTGTCCATTTCCTAGCTGAAGGCAAATGACTTCTCTCAGTGTTTGATCCTCCCCCTTGATCCATGTTCTCCTGATTTTCTTGTTGTCTTTCTTCATTCTCTGAGGCTCCCCCTGTATTTGACTGCTCAGTGCTTGAACTGTCAGATTTTGGACTTTAAGAGTTTGATCCAGATTTTTCAGCTGACTCACTTTCAGAATTTGAGTCATCACTATGAAGTGATTCTTCATGCTCCCCCTCAACTGGTTCTCCCCTTGTTTGTGGCTAAAAAGTTTCTTCAATGTTTACCAGTAGAGGTTCAGAGTTTAGCTCAACAGAGTTTGTCAGTTCAGCATCATCAGAGTTTATTTCATCAGAATTTAAGTCTTCATTTTCAAAGTGCAGTTGATCATGTTCATCTACATCTTCAAGTCCAGTTATTTTCTTGTCATCAAATGACACATGAATTGACTCCATGATCACCTTGGTTCTCAGATTATAAACTCTGAATGCCTTAGTTGACAGTGGATAGCCAACAAAAGTTCCTTCATCAGCTTTTAGATCAAATTTTGTCAACTGTTCAGGATGAGTTTTCAGCACAAAATACTTGCACCAAAAAATATGAAAATATTTTAGGTTTGGCTTCTTTTCCCTCACCATCTCATATGGTGTTTTTCCATGCTTGTTGATCAGAGTAGCATTCTGAGTAAAACAAGCAGTTTGAACAGCTTTTGCCCATAAATAGGTTGGCAATTTTGCTTCATCAAGCATAGTTCTGGCAGCTTCTATCAAGGTTCTGTTCTTTCTTTCAACTACACCATTTTGCTGTGGTGTACTAGGTGCAGAAAACTCTTGCTTCACTCCTCTGTTCTTGCAGAATTCTTCCATTGTTGCATTTCTGAATTCAGTTCCATTATCACTCCTAATTATCTTGACTTTGTGTTTTGATCCTTTGTCCAGCAGCTTTACATGCTCCATCAGAGTTAATGCAGTTTCATCCTTCTTTGCTAGAAAATACACCCATGTATATCTGGTGTGTTCATCAACAATGACTAAAGCATATTTCTTTCTTCCAATTGACATTACATTCACTGGTCCAAAGAGATCAACATGTAGAAGGTGATAAGGATCAACAATTGAAGATTCAGACTTGCTCTTGAAAGATGACTTCATTTGTTTGGCCTTTTGACAAGAATCACACAGGCCATCAACATTTAATAAAGATTTTGGGAGTCCTTTAACAAGATTCTTTCTAATCAACTCATTGATGTTGTTTAGATTCAAATGAGAGAGTTTCTTATGCCACTTCCAACTCTCTTCACTGGACATTCTTGTTGACAGGCACACTGCTTTGCCATCAGAGTTTGTTGACAACTTTATTTCATAGATATTATTGTGCCTGTTTCCAACTAGAACAACTTTCCCTGTAGATTTACTAATGATTTCATAATATTCAGGCTGAAAATCTACATGATATTCTCTGTCACAGATTTGACTCACAGATAGCAGATCATGCTTGAGTCATGGAACCAGAGCTACAATTGTGATGATGACACTTCCAATATTGATATTGCCATATCCCAGAGTATGTCCTACATTGCCAGCTCCATAGGAAACTTTTGGGCCAGTCTTCTCCACATACTCTGATAGTAGGGCTTTATTTCCAGTCATGTGTCCTGAACATCCACTGTCCACGACTAGGGTACTCTTCTTGGTGCCCTGCAATCACAAACATTTACTGAAGGTTAGTTTTAAGGATCCAGACTTGCTTGGATCCTTTGGCTTTCTTCACTTTGTTAGCTTTTGCAGCGGAATTCACATTATCAGAGTTTAAGCTAACACTTTCAGAGTTTACACTTGCAGAGTTAACCTTAACCCATTTCAAATTGGGTTTAAGTTCATAGTAATTATGATAAATAGCATGATAATCTCTGCAAGTATAAATAGAATGCCAAGTACTTCCACAATGTTTGCATAAAGTCTGTGGTCTAGCTCTAACATTATCTTTCTTTACTTCAGACTTTGAAGGTAAAGAATTAATATTTTTATTCTTCCTGCAAAAGCTAGCAAGATGGTTAGTGCTACCACAGTTATGACATGTCTTTCTTGGAGCAAAAGTAGCAAGCATTGGATAATTACCATTTCTGTTCTTTCTAGACACTTTCTGTTTCTTAACAGATTTTAACTCCTTAAGCCTATGCTTGAGTTGTTTATCTATCATTAAACCAATATTAACTTGTTTAACACTAGTTTTTACTGGTTCTTTCTTAACAGTTCCTTTTTCAGCTTCAGACTTAGGTTCATTTACTCCATGAACAAATTTTGTAGTAGGAAGATGAGTTCTAATTTTGACTTGATTTTGAAACCTAAGTTCATCTCCCTCACAGTAACCTAAACCAACTGTGTCTGACTGAAAAACCTCATTATTGTCTTTTCCAGAATCAGTCCAAGTTTTAATTATGTGATTTGCCTTCTCCAATTTAGATTCTAGTTGCTTATATCTGCCTAGCAACTCATGTTCTAGATAAACAGCATCATCTCTTTCTTTCTGAACTTGTTGCATGTTTTTAAGTTTTTCTTCAACAATTTTATTTCTCTCTTTAAGTTCAGAATTCTCAGTTTTAATTCTCTCATTCTCTAAAGTCTGATCCCTATAACTGATATGTAAAGCCTTAAGATAAATTCTCAATTCAGATATATTATCAGTATTATAAGCATAGGTAGTTAAGGGTACCTTGTTTTCAGACTCTTCTGATTCATTTTCAATAGAAGCCATGAGAGCATAGTTGACTTCCTCATCTGAGTCTGAAGTGTCTACCCAATCTCTGCCTTTTGTGATGAGTGCCTTTTCAGTTTTACCCTTCTTGCACTCAGGAGCATAGTGACCCATCCCCTTACACTTGTAGCATTAAATCTCAGACTTATCTTTCTTCCCAGATTTAGTCTCCTTTCTCTCAGACTTTCTGAAACTCTTCCTGTCTGAAGTTGAATCTCTAGAGAACCTGTTTCCCTTCTTAAAGTTCTTGAAACCCATCTTCTTGAAAGTCTTCACCATCAAGACAACCATTTTTCTCATCTCTTCATCATCCTCAAAATCAGATTATTCATTAGTGTTTGAGTCAACATCAGAATCTGATGACTCACTTTCAGAATATATAGCTAAAGCTTTTCCCTTAGCTTTCTTTCTTGATGCTTCTTTCTTCACAGGTTTCTCTTCAACCTTAAGAGCAACAGACTTTGCCTTCTTGCTTGATCTTCTGTTTCTCTGTTCCATTTCCAATTCATGAGTTTTGAGCAACCCATAGATTTCATCAATCTCAGTATCAGCAAGATCATAATTATCTCTAATAGTGGTTGTTTTCACATCCCACTTTTCAGGTAGAGCAAGAAGAAATTTGAGATTTGAGTCTTCTAGATCATACTCTTTATTTACCAATGACAAATCATTGAGCAGTTTACAGAATCTGTCAAATGTTTCTGTCATGGTTTCTTCAGACTTTGCCTCAAAGTGCTCATACTCCTGTGTGAGTATGTTCCTTCTATTCTTCTTGATAGCAGCAGTTCCTTGACATCTAACTTCAAGGGCATCCAAGATTTCTTTTGCAGTTGTGCAATTAATCACTTTGCTAGACATAACATTATCTAAAGCACTATGTAATAGATGTCTAACCTTTGCATCATTAGCAATAGATGAAATATCCTCAGGAGTCAGATCTTTCTTTTCTTTTGGAACTGTTTTAGCCTCTTGACCAGCAGTAGCATCAGATAGCTTGGTAGGCTTATGAGGACCTTCATAAATTCTATCAAGATATTCTGGATCTGTAGCCTCCAGAAACATAGTCATCTTCACCTTCCAGATAGCATAATCTGCTGGCCTCAAAATAGGAACCCTAATAGTCTCATAACGACTCACAGTAGTAGGGGCCTTCTCAGAACCTAAACCTGTTGGAGGAGGAATCTCTGCCATTGATTATAGTTGTGTGTGGATCTTTAACTGTATAGAGTAACAGATCTGCTCTGATACCACTTGTTAGGTCGAATACACAAATATAATCAAGATTTGTATGAGAGATTAACAAGAACACACGTTTTAACAATTAAAAACTGTTTGGAATTAATAATTCCTCTCTCAATGATGTAAACTATCACAGAGAGCTGCTTAGGTTACAATGACTAATATTTCAATGTTCGATCCCTTCTAGGGTTAACCTAACTGTATTTATAAAACATACAGCTGGTATACAATCGTAAAATTGATACTCCTATAAATCAGCTATACAATTGATATCAATCACAATTGCTACACGTCTCCTTAGTCAACACAATCTCTTTGACAGCTATCCAATCTTCAAAGATATTGCTTCCATAATTATCTTCAATTATTCTTCAATCACTGTTGACCCGTAGACGCTTCTCTCAGACAGAGTTTAACAAACTCTGTCGAGCTTCCATCCGTCAGCGTTTAACTAAACTCTGACTACTTCCAGCTAAACTCTGATTTATCACTGTTACACTTAAACACTGATTAATACAAACATCAGTTATATCTAACATAGTCCATATCAAAAATCTGTTAGTTTTGACACACACAATTCTTCTTGAAGGGCCATTTACTATCTTGAGCAACAGTTCATGTGAGCTGCAATGTGATGGATATATAAATGCAGTTCTTCTAACTTGATATGCCGCAAAATAAATTGCTAATTTTGAGTTTTCTTTTCAGGCCTTAATTACTCTGTATTATAAAATAATTTGTTCTAAAAGTTCTAGCTAATACTCATGTTTCACAAGACACTAATATTTACAGACTATTTCTTACAATTAGTGATATCTGCTGTGCTACTATACTTCTGTTGGGCTAAGTTTAAACTTATAAAAATACAGAACACAGTAAGGGGAAAGGGGTGTTTGTCGTAGGCTTTTACCAATTAATTAAGTCATACAAATAAACATAAAAATTAGTACCTCATCCCATAGGGACCTGATTGGTTATCCCAAAGCTCAGAATTGTCCAAAGATGGACCACACGGAATAGGAGCAATAGTGGGAAATCTGGTCCACGCCCACAACTGTAATAACAAAAGACATCCAGCATTCTCCTCTGTTCCGATCCTGCATGACTTTCACATCTCCCTAAACAAATAAGAAAGAACAGCTGCACCCCAAGCTAAAGTCCGGCAAACTTGAAAATCTCGGATTAGAGGAATATACATGCAATGAATCATCCCACCAGAATGGTCCGTGAATAAAACTCCAGCAATCAATTGCAACAAGTATGATTGTGTATATCTTATGACCTCTAAATCTGAAGCATTATCAGGAAGAGAGGGAAAATTTTTGGTCAACCAACTCAATTGCAGCCTACCACCTACTAATTGTGTTCCCGGTGATACTCCAAATATTTCTTCAATCATCTTGTTCCACCCACCATCAGTTGCAGTAAGACCAGTAACAGCAGCACCATCTACGCGAAGTTCAAGCAAAACACTAACATTCTGTAAAGTAATGGTACACTCCCCGATAGGTAGATGAAAAGAATGTGTTTCTGGTCTCCAGCGCTCTACCATTGCGGTTACTAAACTCCAATCTATGTTAATGGACGAGAGCCTGGAAACACCATCAAACCTCAAGTCAGAAAGTAGTGGGATCATCCTCTGATGCAGCTGGGGGAATCTAGACTGAGTAGGGTTACGCCGGCGCGATCTTTGAGTATCACCACCACCAGCCTCCCAAACGGTAGTTGACCTATGACTTGACTGTAAATGTAACACTGAAGGGTCCCTAGGTCCTCGATTCATTGCTAACTCGTTGTCAGGATCCAAGTCCTGAAAGCATATAAAATTGAAGCTCATAAATGAAATCCATATGCTGATTATACTAGCATCATAACTGCATCATAGTGAAATGTAAAACTCTTATATAAGAATGACCACAGCTGATAAACAAAATCACAATAGGTAGCCACTGTTCATGAAACAATATTTATTTATCTTGTATTATGTTACTATAACTGTCCCCATATTCGTATAAAATCTAACTATGTATTACATTCAAATTTGGTATATCTTCAAAAGATGCTAGAATTGAAAATAGAGAGAGTAACTAGTGCTGTAATTATCACCTACAAGACTACAACTATGTTACAATTTGTTGATTAATCACCACTGTATGTTACTAATAATCTTCAAAACTGTATGTACTAGTAAATTGTTACTAACACTTATTATTATTAACTCATTCATGTCTTCTACACATAGATTGGGGATTGGCAAATATTCAAATTTTCACTTAAAAGCTTATATAGAGACATAAGCAAATTGATTCACAACTGAAATTGAACTTAAGCATAAAACAAAATAATGATTATGATAATGAAGAACTAAGCTTAAAGTGATGATTCTAATAAATAAAAAACGAGCCCTAAATTCAGCAAGCACAACTTAATCGAAGAATGTTGATAATGAAAAGTATTAGAATTATGGTACTGAATATTTACAGTAATTGATTATTGAACAACTGAACATTGAAGAATCAACCACATCAATTCCAGATATGCTTGCTCCGTGTTATATTTTCCCCTTTGTATATTTGTTTCTCTTATCTATCGAAATGGAAAGACTCAGAACCGCAAGAGAAAACATAATAACGAATTTTTACATTAATCTATTCAGTGTAGAAGACCTACATTAATAATCCTATTTAATGTAAAATACCAAATTATATATGATTTAAATCATTGACATACACTTTTTCATATTTCAATATAAATACATTTTTTAGTTTATATGCTAAATTATACTCCCTCCGTCCCGATAGGTTCTTAACACGGGGATCGGGCACGGAGACCAAGGATAGTGGGTGTAATATTGTTAAAATAAATGAAGTAGTGGGTGTAATAGTGATTTTATTGTTAAAATAAGTGAAGTAGTGAGTGTAATAGTATAAAGTGTTGAAAAAGTGAAGTAAAGTAGTGGATGTAATAATGTATTTTATTGTTAAAAGTTACTATTTTTGGTAATGTAAAGAATTGGTGGGACGTCCCAAAAAGGAAATTGTAAAGAAATGGATGGGACAGAGGGAGTAAAATATTTAAATATTTTTTTATGCTAGATCCAACGTTTTTCATCTATTTATTTTATGAACGAACAGTTCTTATTTATTTTATCGTTAGTGAAGACCACACTATCGACTACCAAAATTTTGCGCCCTAATTATTAAAATTGTATTTGGTTGTTAGTAAAACTATCTTCAAATAAAAAGAAGGGTATTTTGATAATCAAAACGACATATAACTAGATTTCATAAATCGAATAAAATTTTCAACGAAAAAAGTGTCAATTTCTTTTCTCTTTTGTTTCTGCGTAGTTTTAATGGTAAAATAATTGTAAAACCATCATTAAATTAAAGATTATTTTGTTAATTTCATATGGGTTATGAAATCATCCAAATAAAATTTTAAGAATTCAAGATAAAGCAAAAATATTAAATTGAACATATAAATTTTATATATATATTAATTTTCTAACAACAATATTATATAAATTAATAGCATATAAATATTAAAAAAATAATATAATAATAGATATTAGAAAAAGAGTAGCGCTGTTCTAAGCTAGTAATAATATCATCAACAACAATATGAGGCTACTACAAACAACACATTTTTAGTTATTTCCATGGTTATAAAAATCGGTAATCGGTATAAATTGGTTGAGGTACCGATTTAAGATTAATCGGATAATCGGAGATTAATCGAAAAAATTAATCGGAGTATTAATCGGATATTATAATAATATTTAATATATTAGTCTAATTTACAATTAAACATATCATTTTAAATAAATTCATAGGATTAATCGGATTTCAAAAATTGAATCGGTTGGCTACATCACGAAGGATTAATCGGGGATTAATCGGTTAAATCGGGGATTTTTAGAACCATGGTTATTTCCAAAAAAAAAAATTATTTCCAAGAAACTTTGTAAGACTAAAGGTACCTAGTTGCATTTTATATAGACTTTATTGCACTTTGCATCCCTGTACTTAGGCGAAATTGCACTTTGCATCTTACTGTTTCAACAATTGCAATTTGCACCCCTACTGTTTCAATCCCGCTACATTTAGCACCCTTTTCAATCAATTCCGTCAAATACGACCGTTACCGTCAATTTTTCTGAGGGTATTTCAGTCATTAACTAATATATTAAACTTAATTAGTTTGAAAAAATTAAGAAACACAATTTAAAAGTTGATTTTTTTTCTAAAAAAATGAAAAAAAACACAAAATCTTGAATTTATATTCGTTTGTACTTTGAAAATTATAACAAATATAGTTTATATTTTAAATAATATTTTACAAGAATTTAGTTATGTAAATATTTTAAAAAAAATTGAAATACAAATTATATTTTAAAAAATCTGTAAATTATAAATAAAATTTTGGTAAATCTTAAAATCTAAAAATTATAATATTAATTGAAATTATTTAAGCTTAATAATTATTATTGAGTATAATGACCAAAATACCCTCATTTTGACTAACGGTAACAGTCAAAGTTAACTTAAAATCGTTAAAGGGGTGCTAAATGTAGCAGATATTATTTTCTGAAGGTGGCTAATATGTTTCTTCTGAGAATGTTGTCTTTTGGGAAAGAAAACGAAGCTTATGAATGAAATGAATCTTTTAAGTTGGGAAAAATATATTCTAGTTGCGAGTGCTTGTTCATTGTAGACAATAATTTCGAATAAAATTACAAATTAATATCTTATTATCTAAGACATGTATGCATAAATATTTAAATTTCGATATAAAAGCAATACAATTGTTATCGGTTGTGCAGGCCGGAGCCACGAAGCAAGTAAGAATAAAATCTATCTTCTTCTTTCTTTTCAAAAAATTCAAAATAAATAAAATTTTAGTAGTTTTTTCAGTTCTTTTTTGGTACTCCGTATTACATTCTATGCTTTGTACAGTTGTCCTTGGTCCTTCGTCCTTCTGATAAAGAGGTCGATAATTCCATGTTCACTTGACAAGTCGATTGAATTTCTTATGTCATGGGACTCATGAGTCTTGTCACTTTTTTAAAAAAATATACTCACTCCGTCTCTTAAAACATTTCCTATTTATTATTTCGGAACATTCAAAATACTTTTTCTCTTTCTATTTTAAGCCATACAAAATAATATTCAATATCCAATACTCCATCCACTACTCCTTTAAAAACAATATTCAATACCCACTATTTCATCCACTACCCCTTAAAAACAATATTTAAGAGCATCTCGAAAGGGAGAGCCCCTTAGCAAAAAAAATCTTACGTGGCAAATATTTTAGATAATTTGTATAAATATTGAATCTCCAATCATGCAAAACCCTTGGCTATAATTATAGCCAACCTTTCCAAGTTGGCCAAATTTGTCGAACCTATCAAGAACAGTAACAAAGTTGTACATATAAATTTTATTAATATAGACAACCCCATTGGAGTAAAACACCTTACAGGTTCAACAAATATCTTATAGGTTCAGCAAATATTATTTTAGCCAAACAATTTTAACCGATCCCATTGGAGATGCTCTAATACCCACTACTTCACTCACTACTCTTTAAAAACAATATTCAATATCCACTACTCCACCCACTATTTTTTAAAAACTATATTCAATATCCACTACTCCACTCACTACTCCTTAAAAACAATATTTAATAATCACTACTCCTTAAAATTAATATTCAATATCCACTACTCCATTAAAAAACAATACTCCCTCCGTCCCACAATACAAGTCTTTTTTGAAAAAATTACGCATCTTAAGAAAACATTAATTAGATGATATATTTCCTCTTATGCCCATTATAAATACATTGACTTTTAAAAATATGTGCTATTTTATACTCTTGGTCATTCCTCATTAATTGCTAAACAATTTTCAATAAGGGTAGTTTAGGAAAATTATCACAAATGTACATTGAAAATTGAAAATGGACATGTATTATGGAAAAAAAAAATTTCTCAAAAGAGACTTGTATTGTGGGATGGAGGGAGTATTCATTATCCATTGTCTTAAAATCCGTGTTTTTAGTCAAACGGTTTTGGCAAAGAATGACTTACAAATTTTCATTGACTGGTGTGTTATAATGTACCAAACTATTAGTATTTACTGCTGTGATAATGTTTTATAACCGTGCAGCATGCATGAGACAATCGAACGATACAGGCAGAGCCGGTCCTGAGATTTTGGATGCCCTGTGCAAAATAAAAAAAATTTTGCCTAACACTAATAATTTTTTTTATAACAACTACATAAAATATTAAACATTAACTGAAATTTGTAAAAAAACATAACAAGTTCATAAAATAACTTTAAAACATAATAAAAACATAACTGAAAATTGTAAAAAAATTGTAACAAGTACATAAATAGTACAAAATAATCTAAAGTAAATAAATTATATATGTAAAATATTAATATATTATGTTTAATGAAAGAATAAAAAGTAATAATAAATAAAAACAAATACAATACTAAAATAGAAAATCTCATTTTTATGTATCTAAATTAATATATAAGTATTTTATAATTTATTTTTAGTTTTAAATTTACTTGGTCCATTTAATATGTAAATTAATTAAAATATATATGATTTCAAATCACTTAATCACCTATAAAATGAATAATTTGTAATTGTAAAAATATACTTATGTGTAAGTTGTCAACTAAAAACATTTAATCAACTCTAATAACAATTATAGCCTACACGATTAACAACAAAACAAAAGTAATTAGTATTACTAGAAATTTGAAAGCAAAACTGTGTATAAGTATAATATTTTTTTATTTTGCTCAATGTAATAATTTTTAATTTACTTTGACAACACAATTTTTAACCTTTTTCTCATTTACAATTTTTTTAACCTTTAAAATTTAATTTTTTTATATTTTTCAAATAAAATATACATAATATGTACACCTACGTAAAAAATGTGCTCTAATAACATAGAGTGCCATGTGCCATCGAACATGTCGTACATGCTCAGGGCCGGCTCTGGGATACAGGAAACACACTAAGGATGTTTAAAGCAACAACAACACGCCTGTGGTGCAAATAATATGCAGGTTATATATCCATTATTCCATTCAACACTTTTATTTCACATACAGATTTTTTAAAAAAAAATTTTTTTGCTAAGTTTTCACATACACATTTGTACAAAGTATAATACTCGATGTTCTAGTTTGTGTACATTGAACATGGCCAAAAGGTGGCAGAATAATGGAAAATGGTTATGGTGAGGAGAGTACTATGAATGTTTTAGCATATATTGACAGGCATACCGCATATGTGCCTTAACTTACATAACTAGTTCATCCAAATCTATAGTTACTACTATATATAAGCTAGTAACTCTAGATTACTAAATTTACTAGTTCATCCAAATATAGTATAATTAATGTTTTTAAGTATTTATAAAGTTTAATATTTATAATTAAAAGTAAACGTGAAAAAAGTAATCGATTAATTATCGATAATTATATTATTTTATTATTTATTTTAATAATTAGAATAATCATACCGAAAATCAAATCGACAAACTTTTAATATTTCGGATTTAATATAATAATATAAATTTACTGAGAAATTATAATAAATACTCTATAAGCTAAATATTTTTGCAATTTTACTATCTTCTAAAAATATTTGCAAAAAAATGGTTTGCAATCAATGCAACTTGCCTTTACGTTATTATCGAAAAATAATTGAAGTTGCTTTTGCTTTGCATTACTAAATTATAAAGTTGCATTTTGTGGTTGATTTTGATTGATATCAGTTGCAAATATGATTGCAAACCGTATTTTTGCCAAAAAAAAATCTAAAAATATGTATTTTTTGCAAAATAATTTTTAATAACATAGTATTTTTACATAAAGGTCTTTATGAGATTTATTTTAATCCTCATATTGAAGGAAATAAGTAACTCTTAAATTCGAAAAATTTAGAGAAAAAATAATCAAATTTGAGTATAAAAATATAAAATTTGATTTATTTACTAGACTTCGTACGATCAATTAACAGTTTTTGCTCTATCTTTTGTTTAAAAATCAAGTTTAGACGATTTTATACATCACACAAAACTTAAGAAATTATTTTTAATTTAGTGATGATTTAATAATTATTATACAACTGAAACTACTCGAAAATTGGATAGAAAAAAAGTTACAAATTTTTACATTGATAATTTAATTAATTTAGAAAATTTAATTACATTTTTTTAGTTTACATGTTAAAATATTTAAATATTTTTTTATGCTAGATCCAACGTTTTTCATCTAAACGAACGGTTCTTATTAAAGAACACACTACCGACTACCAAAATTTTAGACAAAATCACTATTACACTAAAATTTAAAAATACATTTTGCAACCTTTGCAATCTCATTTGCAAATTAAAGGCGGCGCCAACCGTGTGAGTTGCAAATGAGGTTGAAAGTTGCAAATGAGGTCTGAAAACTTGCAGCTGAAAACTAGAAGTTGCAAATGAGGTTGCAAAAGTTGCAATTGAAAATTGGAAGTTGCAAATGAGGTTGCAAATGAAAACTTGAAGTTGCAAATGAGGTTGCAAATGCACCTCATATGCAACCTAATATGCAACTGAAAATTGAAAATTGGAAGTTGCAACTTATGGTTTTCAGTTGTCATTTTCGACCAGTTTTTTGAAATATATATATATATATATATATATATATATATATATATATATATATTTCAGAAAATGTGTCGAAAATGACAACTGAAAACTCACACGGCAGGCACCGCCATGAAGTTACAAATGAGGTTCGAAAGGTTGCAAACCGTATTTTTTATAGAAGGTGGTATTTTTTTTAAAAAAAATAGAAGTTAAAAACAAAGACGGTGGTTAATTTAGAAAACTGAAAGTATACATTTGAAACCCCATTTTAAAGATAATAAAAATGTAAAAGAAAGTTAAAAACATATATATATATATATATATATATATATATATTTGTAAATATCCCTAAATTTTAAAGTTGAATTTGTGGTTGATTTTGATTGATATCAGTTTGCAATATGATTGCAAACCGTATTTTTGCCAAAAAGAATCTAAAAATCTGTATTTTTGGAAAATAATTTTAAAAAACATAGTATTTTTACATAAAGGTATTTATGAGATTTATTTTAATCCTTATATTGAATGAAATAAGTAACTCTTAAATTCGAAAATTTTAGAGGAAAAATAACCAAATTTGAGTATAAAAATATAAAATTTATTTATTTATTAGTCTTCGTATGATCAATTAACAGTTTTTGCTCTATCTTTAGTTAAAAAAAAATAAATTAAATTTAGACGATTTTATACATCACGCAAAACTCAAGAAATTATTTTTAATTTAGTGATCGTTTAACAATTATTATACAACTGAAAGTACTCGAAAATTGAACAGAAAAAATGTTACAAATTTTTACATTGATAATTTTAATTAATTTAGAAAATTTAATTACATTTTTTAGTTTACATGTTAAAATTTAAAATATTTAAATACTTTTTATGCTAGATCCAACGTTTTTCATCTATTTATTTATGAACGAACGGTTTTTATTGAAGACCACACTACTGACTACCAAAAGTTTGGACAAAATGACTTTTACACTAATTTTAAAATTGCATTTGGTTGTTTGTAAAATTATCTTCAAATAAAAAGAAGGGTATTTTGATAATAAAAACGACATATAACTAGATTTTATAAATCAAATAAAATTTTCAATATTTGATCCAACATATTACATATATATTTTTAGATGGAACGACTCATATTATATTCTTTTAGTCACTAAAAAAATTGGATAAAATTTCCAGATATACTCCCTCCGTCCCACTCATTTCTATACGCTTTTTTAAAAGTGTCTGACACGCATTTTAAGGTGCATAACTAGTATAGTTCCATAACTTATTTTTAATTTTTTTTTTGTATAAAAGTAGGATTGTTCTATTTTAATACAAAAAAAGAAAATTATAAAAATAAATTATGTAACTATAGTAGTTAGGAGACTTAAAATGCGTGCCACGCCCCTGAAGGAATTTATGACCGTAGCGGAAGTGTAAATCACATTTACTTGCATAAAAACCTAATTAATCATGTATATAGATTTAAAAATTGTATGAACACAAGAAAAATACCTTGATAGCTTTCCTGGGATTGTTATGAATGTGTCTTTGATTTCCAGCAATCACCCCTCAAGTGTGGAGTGCTCTAATGGTATCCACCAAGATCAAATATCATATAGTAGATAAATAACAATTGAGAAATTATTAAAATGATTTGGAATGATTTTGATGAACTTCAAAAGCTCTCAATAATCCTCTCAAATCCCCTGGGATGTTTTGTGTTTGATGTTGTTGTGTTGTGTGTCTCCAACTCTTGGATTGTTTGATATTTAAAGAAATAAAGTCTTTACTTTATCTAATTAAATAATCATTTAATAATTAAAACATTTTTAATTATTAATCCCATTCTGAAAATAATTCTCTCATAAAATTTAATTTCTCAAACTAAATTTTGTAATTAATAATTATTAAGAACTTTTCTTAATTTATTTATAATCTATTAAATCTCATTTAATAAATTATAAATAATTGCTAATTTATTATTTATTCAATAAATAAATAATTCATAGCCATTATTAATTATTCTCATCATCTATAAATATTTAACCTTTTTATGGTGTGACCCTTTAGGTTCAATATTAAGCCGGTAGTAGAAATAAATAATAATAAACTATTTATTATTACTTATACGAATTACTAATTAATTCGTTAAATATAATTACATAAGTAATTAATATTTATTCTACATCGTGAGTGATACTTTTGAATATATCGCGACTATCCGGATAATATGAATTCATTGCTTAGAATATATAAAACCTATTCAGCAAATGGTTACCGTACAATCAATTCCTTCTACCCGACAATATCCCGATTAAACACAAGGCATGGATCGCGTGTCAAGCCTATTTAATTTAATCATATAATTTCTTATACATTATGTCTAGTTCATTTGAATTAGAAACTCTTTCTAACTTCAATTACTCTGGCCAGAGATTCCAGAACTAACATAGTAAGAACATCATAGGATATTCACTTTCTTTTACTGAAAGGGGTAGATTCTTTATCGATCGTTAACTATCTTCATATACAAATTCCTATACCCGGAATAGAACTAATGATTGTCCCTTGAGGACTTAGAACTAAACCAAAACATAGTTCATTGTATATAAGATTACTTTAACGGTCTCAAGTCTAAGGACACTTGTACCACCATCAACTTATGAACAACTATTAACACGTGAGTAAACTCCATTAGTCGTTCATTTGATCAAGTCACGTTCAGTGAACTTATTCTCCAATAAGCACCTACATACTAGCTATAGTGTCACCACACGAATGTCTATGAGAACAGACATCCTTCCGAGGAAGCAGGCATAGTATGTACCGATCTTTACGGATTGACTAACTCCCAATTAGTTATCCTACGATCGGGAACTATTTAAGTTTAGTGTTATCATCTTCTAGATCTCATTATTATAATCTCATTATAATTCTAGAAGCTTTACTCTAAACTATGGAACTTCTTATTTAAACACTTTAAATAGATAAAGCCCGTAATAAAAACAACAAGTCTTTTATTAATATAAATAAAATCAAATAAGATTACATGAAAGTATTTCCTAACTCATCATACATGATTGGGTTTAGGACAAAATACTATCAAACTCCCACTTGTACTAAAGCCAATCACTCTGGTATCTTATACCCGTCTTATCTCTATGTCGATCAAAGTGAGCCTGAGACAATGCCTTAGTAAATGGGTCCGCTATGTTGTTATGTGTGTCAATTCTTACGATGTTGACATCCCCTCTTTCTATGATCTCTCGAATCAGATGAAAGCGCCGCAACACGTGTTTGGAATTCTTATGGGATCTTGGTTCCTTAGCTTGAGCTATCGCAGCGTTGTTATCACAATACAACACTATAGGATCCTCAATGCTAGGAACTACTCCCAAATCAGAAACAAATTTCCTCATCCAGACAGCTTCCTTTGCAGCTTCACATGCAGCTATATATTCCGCTTCCGCTGTGGAGTCAGCCGTTGTAGGCTGTTTGGAACTCTTCCAACTAATCGCTCCCCCATTTAGAGTAAATACATACCCTGACTGGGATCTGCTACCATCGCCTTCTGATTGAAAACTAGAGTCAGTATAACCCTCAATTTTCAATTCAGATCTACCAAAAATAAGAAAAACATCTTTAGTCCTTCTCAAGTACTTCAATATGTTCTTCACTGCTTTCCAGTGTTCTTCACCTGGGTTAGACTGATATCTGCTCGTCACACTAAGTGAATGAGCAACATCAGCTCTAGTACATAACATCGCATACATGATGGATCCTATTGCCGAGGCATAAGGAATCCTACTCATGCGCACCCTTTCCTCATATGTCTTTGGAGACATCTTCTCGGAAAGAGTAATCCCATGACTAATAGGAATGAGACCTCTTTTCGAGTTCTCCATGCTAAACCGTTTTAGCACTTTATCGATGTATGTACCTTGGGATAGGCCAATCGTTCGATTAGATCTATCTCTGTAGATCTTCATCCCTAAAATATAGGATGCCTCTCCCAAGTCCTTCATAGTGAAGTTCTTTGATAGCCAGACCTTGACTGATTGTAACATCGGTATATCATTTCCTATTATAAGTATGTCATCCACATACAATATAAGAAATGTTACCGCGCTCCCACTAACCTTCTTGTAAACACATGGTTCATCTAAGTTTTTGATAAAATCAAACTCTTTGATTGTCTCATCAAAACGGATGTTCCATTTACGAGAAGCTTGCTTCAAACCATATATGGTTCGTAGTAGTCTACATATTAGATGTTCGTTTCCGTTGGAAACAAACCCCTCTGGCTGTGTCATATACACTTCCTCATCAAGTTTCCCATTGAGGAAGGCCGTCTTTACGTCCATTTGCCAGATTTCGTAATCATAGTAGGCTGCAATCGCAAGCAAAATCCGAATGGATTTGAGCAAGGCTACAGGCGAAAAGGTTTCATCAAAGTCAATCCCTTGTCTTTGTTTGAATCCTTTTGCCACAAGCCTGGCCTTATAGGTCTCCACCTGGCCATCTGCTCCTAACTTTCGTTTGTATATCCATTTGCACCCAATGGGTTTAAATCCTTCAGGTGCCTCAACCAAAGTCCACACTTGGTTTATATACATCGAGTCCATTTCGGATTTCATGGCTTCCTGCCATTTCTCTGAGTCATTACAACTCACAGCCTCTTCATAAGTCATAGGGTCCTCATCATCAACAAATGACAAATCATCATCATTTTCAATGACAAGCCCGTAATATCTTTCGATTGGGCGGGACACTCTCTCTGACTTACGTAAAGGTTGTTCTACAGAAGGTTGTTCTTTCTGAACAGGTACTTCTTCTCTAATCGTTGCATTTTGTGTTTCTTGAACTTCATCAAGTTCAATATTTCTCCCACTGTTTCTATCAAGGAGGAACTGTTCCTCTAAGAAGTGTGCGTGTCTAGAAACAAATATCCTTTGATCAGAAGGATCATAGAAATAATATCCATGACCTTCTTTAGGATATCCCACAAAACTGCATTTCACGGATCTAGGTTCCAACTTATCATGTTCAACTTTCTTGACATAAGCTGGACACCCCCAAACCTTAACATGTTTAAGACCTGGTTTCTTCCTACTCCACATCTCATGTGGGGTCGTGAGAACCGATTTAGAAGGCACCTTGTTCAGTAAATACGCTGACGTCTCTAAAGCATAACCCCATAGTGATACTGGAAGATCAGTAAAGCTCATCATGGACCTTACCATATCTAATAGAGTACGATTCCTTCTCTCAGATACTCCATTTAATTGTGGAGTATAGGGAGGGGTCCATTGAGAAACTATACCATTTTCTTTAAGATAACCTAAAAACTCTCCGCTTAAGTACTCACCTCCTCGATCTGATCGAAGAACTTTTATACTACGTGCGGTTTGTTTTTCTACTTCATTTCTATATTCCTTGAACTTTTCAAAAGCTTCGGATTTGTATTTCATAAGATATACATATCCTAACCTGGATCGATCATCCGTAAAAGTAATGAAGTATGAAAATCCTCCTCTAGCACTTGTTGACATTGGTCCACACACATCTGTGTGTACCAAGTCTAACAACCCCTCAGCTCTCTCTCCATGTCCAGTAAATGGAGATTTAGTCATTTTACCCATGAGACAAGACTCGCATGTAGGATATGATTCAAAATCAAAATGTTCTAGTAACTTATCCTTATGTAATGTGCGAAGTCTGTTCTCACTAATATGACCTAGTCTGCAGTGCCATAAATAAGTTGGATTTTTATTATCTCTTTTTCTTTTATTATTTGGTTGTTCAATTTGAAACAAATTATGTTCTAAGTCACATATATACAAACCATTATGTAATGTACCGTATCCATAAATAATATTGTTTCTCTTAATTAAACATTTATTATTCTCAACAATAAATGTAAAACCATCCGAATCAAGTACAGGAATAGAAACAATATTTCTTACAATTGATGATACATAATAACATTTATTTAACACAATAGTTTTGCCCGTAGGCATATGCAAAGGAAATGATCCTACAGCTGTAGCAGCAACTCTTGCTCCATTGCCCATCAATAGAATCACTTCATCTTCCCCCAGAGATCTACTTTGCTTTAGTCCCTGCAACGAATTGCATATATGAGACCCACAAGCAGTATCCAATACCCAAGTAGAAATCTGACTTAAAGACATATTTAGTTCAATCATGAACATACCTGAATCAGAAGCGGTAATCTCATTGCCCTTCTTATTCTTTAACTCTGCAAGGTAAACCTTGCAGTTCCTCTTCCAGTGTCCCACCTTGTTACAGTGGAAGCAAACTCCTTTGCTTTTCGGGTCAGCCTTTGGTGGAACAGGCTTATTCTCACCCTTTTTCTTATTCTTCGGCTTCCAGTTCCTCTTCCTCTTAGTAGAGGTACTGGCACCGATCATAAGAACAGAACCCCTTTTGGAGGGAAAATTCGCCTCAGCAGTTTTCAGCATGTTGTGGAGCTCAGCTAAGCTGACATCCAGCTTGTTCATGTGAAAGTTCATAACGAACTGCGAGAACGAATTCGGGAGTGACTGCAAGACTAAATCTTGGCTTAACTCCCCATCCATGACAAAACCTAACTGCCCTAGATGCTCAATCAGATTGATCATCTTAAGCACATGGTCATTCACAGACGACCCTTCAGCCATTCTACATTGGAATAGCTCTTTCGATATATCATATCGAGCGGTTCTCCCTTGTACATCATAAAGCTCCTGTAGATGTATCAGAATGGTAGGAGCATCCATTTTCTCATGTTGCTTCTGTAACTCAGGTGTCATGGATGCTAGCATGACACATTGAGCAACATTAGCAGCATCTAACCAGTCATTATACACTTCTCGTTCATGGAAAAGTGCATCATCAGAAGGAGGTACAGGTAAAGGCGAGTCAAGCACATAATCCTTCTTCTCAGCCCTGAGAACGATTCTCAGGTTTCGAAGCCAATCAACATAATTGGGACCAGTCAATTTGTTTGCATCAAGTATGCTACGGAGTGATAGAGTAGAAGACATGATCTATAAATCTGAAATTTGTGAATACATAACAACATTAGTAGATATCCAATTTTATTATAACACCTTATGAATCGGGTCTTTATTCATAGGTGGCTCCCACAGTTTTATTAAAATTATACAACCCTCAAATGTATAACTTAAGCATTCTCAATGCATGTGAGAATAGGGATCCTACTTTCCATTATATAACCTCGGCTGTAGCACGAAACGCTATGTAATGTTCCATAGGCAGATAACTCTTTATCAATTACATCTCATGTTATTCCCTAATTCCATTTAGCCTCTTGAATCATTGAATCACGGCTGTAGCACGTCTAAATTCAATATTCTAAGTCAAGTGAGACCCAACATCTCGTTAAATTAATAAGATCTCAATGGCCCACGGCTGTAGCACGTAACGACAATTGGATTCTAATTAATTATACGCATCTCATGTAATAGACAAGTAATTCCTATTTTTGAAAACGAAGCCCTCGGCTGTAGCACGAAATGACAAAGCTCAAAACTAAGAATTACTTTCTACCATGTTGGAAGGCTATGACCGACACAAGCCCGTTGTGACATTGGCCATTTTATTACTTGATATTAAATAACGAGGGATTTTATATTATTCAGGTTACGAAACGTTTTCGTTAAAACCTAAAGACAAACATGCAATTATATACGATATATAAAACTAAATATATCATCTCATGGCATTTCTATGCACACATATATTTAGGCAAACATGTTATATCATGTTAAACATTGTTAAACATTTATATGAAACATATTAGTATTTTAAAGCATTTTAACACAATTAAAACGGGGCTTTAAAACACTTCCGGAAGCTATAATCATTTTAAAATTAATTTTTAAAATTTATTTGACCACTCCATTAGATCCGTCTCGGAAAAACGAATCTAACGATATATTGTACGCCTCAAACGGAGTTACGGATCAACGGGAAAATTCAAAATACGAATCAGGACCATTTCTGTCATCTTCAGACACTGTAACGCATCACCCGAATGCGTTATAGGCCTAAAATATCATATATCTCAGTAACGCATACAACAGATGCGTTAGACACTGATGACATCATGCTGACATCATGCTGACGTCAGTATTTGACCCGACCCTTGACCCGACCCGAAATCCGACCCGACCCGTACTTGACCCGACCCGGCGCGTGGGTTGCACGCGCGGCGCGTGAGCCGCCAGCGCGTGACGCCCACGCGCGGGTTACAGACGCGCGGTCTGATCCTTTAATTTCAGTCGGCTGGAATTGTTTATAATATATATATATTATTTTATCAGCCCACTTTGACAGCCCACTAATCAACCCAAAATATCCTTTTGGGCCCCCAACTTTAATAACCAGCCCAAGATATTTTATAAATAATATATATATTTATAAAACAGATTATTATTTATTAATTTCTAAACTCTTTAAAAATCAATAATAAATAATCTATCCATGGGAAAATTATGAAACTTTTTCTGGGACTTCTACAACACTTGTAGAAAATATATCAATGATCAAAATTATTTTAAAAATAATTTATTAATTAATTCGTAATTAATTTGATTATAGCCTCCATGAACTTCAAAAATTCATAACTAATTCATACAAGCTTGAAAAATTCCGAAATTTTTTCTGGGATCTATATACATGCAACCTATGCTCTGATACCATTGAAGGAATTTATGACCGTAGCGGAAGTGTAAATCACATTTACTTGCATAAAAACCTAATTAATCATGTATATAGATTTAAAAATTGTATGAACACAAGAAAAATACCTTGATAGCTTTCCTGGGATTGTTATGAATGTGTCTTTGATTTCCAGCAATCACCCCTCAAGTGTGGAGTGCTCTAATGGTATCCACCAAGATCAAATATCATATAGTAGATAAATAACAATTGAGAAATTATTAAAATGATTTGGAATGATTTTGATGAACTTCAAAAGCTCTCAATAATCCTCTCAAATCCCCTGGGATGTTTTGTGTTTGATGTTGTTGTGTTGTGTGTCTCCAACTCTTGGATTGTTTGATATTTAAAGAAATAAAGTCTTTACTTTATCTAATTAAATAATCATTTAATAATTAAAACATTTTTAATTATTAATCCCATTCTGAAAATAATTCTCTCATAAAATTTAATTTCTCAAACTAAATTTTGTAATTAATAATTATTAAGAACTTTTCTTAATTTATTTATAATCTATTAAATCTCATTTAATAAATTATAAATAATTGCTAATTTATTATTTATTCAATAAATAAATAATTCATAGCCATTATTAATTATTCTCATCATCTATAAATATTTAACCTTTTTATGGTGTGACCCTTTAGGTTCAATATTAAGCCGGTAGTAGAAATAAATAATAATAAACTATTTATTATTACTTATACGAATTACTAATTAATTCGTTAAATATAATTACATAAGTAATTAATATTTATTCTACATCGTGAGTGATACTTTTGAATATATCGCGACTATCCGGATAATATGAATTCATTGCTTAGAATATATAAAACCTATTCAGCAAATGGTTACCGTACAATCAATTCCTTCTACCCGACAATATCCCGATTAAACACAAGGCATGGATCGCGTGTCAAGCCTATTTAATTTAATCATATAATTTCTTATACATTATGTCTAGTTCATTTGAATTAGAAACTCTTTCTAACTTCAATTACTCTGGCCAGAGATTCCAGAACTAACATAGTAAGAACATCATAGGATATTCACTTTCTTTTACTGAAAGGGGTAGATTCTTTATCGATCGTTAACTATCTTCATATACAAATTCCTATACCCGGAATAGAACTAATGATTGTCCCTTGAGGACTTAGAACTAAACCAAAACATAGTTCATTGTATATAAGATTACTTTAACGGTCTCAAGTCTAAGGACACTTGTACCACCATCAACTTATGAACAACTATTAACACGTGAGTAAACTCCATTAGTCGTTCATTTGATCAAGTCACGTTCAGTGAACTTATTCTCCAATAAGCACCTACATACTAGCTATAGTGTCACCACACGAATGTCTATGAGAACAGACATCCTTCCGAGGAAGCAAGCATAGTATGTACCGATCTTTACGGATTGACTAACTCCCAATTAGTTATCCTACGATCGGGAACTATTTAAGTTTAGTGTTATCATCTTCTAGATCTCATTATTATAATCTCATTATAATTCTAGAAGCTTTACTCTAAACTATGGAACTTCTTATTTAAACACTTTAAATAGATAAAGCCCGTAATAAAAACAACAAGTCTTTTATTAATATAAATAAAATCAAATAAGATTACATGAAAGTATTTCCTAACTCATCATACATGATTGGGTTTAGGACAAAATACTATCAGCCCCGTCCCCCAATGTATATAAATGACTGGGACGGAGGGAGTATAAGCATATAATAGGGCATGACACCCCCGCATTGTTGTATATCCAAGTAGACATGCTAAAGTAGTGAAGGTTTATAGGAAATTTTTTATTTTCTACAATTAAAATTTACCAATATACAGATAATATTATGACTATAATACATGTGAATTCTTAATAATAAAAATTAGCCCCGTGTTTCAAACACTCCTTGCTGCTGAAGATTTCGGCTTCGATTACAACATGGGGATCATCATACCTTGCGCTGAGGATGTTTTTCTTTCTCTTATCGATGCCAATCGAGTATTGAATATCCTCAATTAATTGAGGAAATTAATTAAATTGTAACAAATTATTTAACTTTTTAACGTAAATAAGATTCTTGAGTTGACAAGACTGAACGTTTGTAATATCCTCGGGCGTTAATGTAGTTTTTGAACTATCATATCAATACAAAAAATCGGCGTAACCTATTTCTTGAAAAGTAAAGTACAATTTGTAGTCATTTAAAATACATTTTCTCTAAAACTAATTAATTCTAATTTCAATAAATATATTTGACAAAAGAAAAAAATTCAATGAATATAAAAAGTAATTATACTAAATAAAATAATAATGACACATTAATTTTTTTGAATAGTATTCAAAAATATATTACTTACAAACTTATATTCAATATGTCCCCACTTTTTCACTTTTTTTGAACATTTTTCAATATTATTGTTTTTTCACTTTTTTTTGAACATTTCCCAATATTAATTGGTTCATCATTTAACTCATATTATATAATTTTTCCCATTATCTCTAAAATTGTGCATATGCACGGAGTTAAAGTCTAAACTCTAAACTGAATTTTCAGTTATTGCGCTAATATATTGCAACGGCCAATTTTCCTAGTAGACGTATAAATTAATGATGCAGTTATATTTACTCCAGAAATGAAATAAATAATGAATAGGCTAAACCAAAAATATTGAATCTTGTTCGTCTGGGACTTGGAGTAGATAGCAGTTCTGCCAACTTGGCTAATAATGAATAGTTTACAGATGATAGTTTATGGTTTATGTTTCTGGTTTTGAAATTATATCATTCAGCGTTTATTAAAAGCAAGTTAAATGTTTATTATTTGCAGGATTTGCTCGCAAGAATCTAAGCACTTAAAACTTAAAAGCCCGCGCAACGCATGTTTATAATATTTCTGTAAAATAAATGATTGTTGGTTTAATTAGTATGATAATGAATATATAGATTAAATGGTATTTAAAATGTGTTATTCATATATATATATATATATATATATATATAGGGGCTACTCCAATACAAACCTCCTTAAAATACAAGCCTACAAACCAAGCATAATCTAATATTTCAAGCTAATCTAATGACCAAACTAGGGGTACCCCAATACAAAAAATGCTTAAAATAATTGGCTCTATCCAACAAAAAAAAAAAATCACTGTTCACGTGATGACGTGGCAGTGGATTTCACTGGTTAACGGTGCTTCGCACCTTCTTGTACGGCGCTTCGCGCCTTTATCATTCTAAAGTTGTAAGGAATGGCAATCAATGGTAAAGGCAATAGACGATTGACGGGTGTGTCGAGAGCCTTCGGCCCTCATGACTACCTAACTCATCCGTTTACTGTCTTAAATGCTTCGCATTTCCACGGCAAGAATTTTTTTTTTTTTTTGAATTTTTTTTTGTTGGATTGAGCCAATTATTTTAAGCATCTTTCGTGAAGGTACCCTTGGTGGAAACCTTAGAATAGATGAAATATAATTAATTTAGTGTTGGTTTGTAGGTTTGTATTTTAAGAGTGGTTTGTATTTGAGCACTTGCCTATATATATATATATATATATATAGGCCTTTGCTCCATAAAGAACACTCTTATATAACAAACAATAAAGAACACTATAAAACCATTTATTCCAATAGATCCATTGGCCCCGCCAGGGGCACCCAATACAAAAAGTTCTTATTTTTTTAGGCTCCATCCATCTAGCAAAAAAAAAAAAAAAAAAAAATTTTGAAAATTTACTGTTCATCGATGACGTCACTGATGACGTCATCATGAACAGTAAATTTTCAAAATTTTTATTTTTATTTTTTTTTTTGCTGGATGGTTGGAGCCTAAAAAAATAAGAACTTTTTGTATTGGGTGGCCCCGCCAGGAGCAACGGATCTATTAGATATGAGGTGTTCTTTATTGTTTGTTATATAAGGTGTTTGTCATGGAGTCCAACCCTATATATATATATATATATATATATATATATATATATATATATATATATACTAGCTTATAACCCGTGCGATGCACGGATTTCTTTTAATATATTATAAATTTTATTTTATGCTATAATTATGTTTTAATATAATCATTATTTTGTAAAAATTATTTTAATATAAATTTAGTTAGTGATATGTATGATTTAAAATTTATATTAGAATTTTAAGTTAAATATGTTGTTGACGGATTCGAAACTTGAATTTTTAGTAAAATATTTTAATCATAAAAAGAAAATTTTAAAAATAAGTATGGAACTATCCTTAAAATACACCTTAGAATGCCTGCTAGAAAATGTAAAAAAAAAGGTAAATAATTGGTTGGGACGGAGGGAGTATAATCTATACTATTATATAAATTCCGAAACATTGAAAGTTTTGGTACCTGTTTTTTGGTACCAATTTTTTGGTACTTCGTGAATTTACTTATGTACCCTTCATTATAAAGAAAAATATATATTAAAACACCTAAAATAAATTTTAACATAATATAATTAATGGTAATTAGTCGATTGCCTTTTTCATATTTACTTTTAGTTGAAGATGTTACCTTTTATCATATCTTCCAATCATTAATATTACCTTTCGAATTAAAATACGTTTCCTTTTTGATTTAAAACTAATCTTACAATCATTAATATACACCCGAAAATATCATACAATATTTTTCAATTATTAATAAAATATATTAAGGGTTTGATGTTCCTGAGGTTACCTCAGGAAAATTTCCTGAGGTATTCATATTAATGCACGAGGGTACAATTGTAATTTCAAGATTATTTTAAGAAAGCTACCAATATTTACAAAAATGCCATAATATTTATACTATAACCTCAGGTAAATCTCCTGAGGTAACCTCAGGAACAGTTTACTCATATATTAAAAATATACTTTGCTTATAATAAGGAAACATTAGTATAATTCGTAAACATATGTATATTAAATTATATTAATTAAAATTAAAAATTATGTAAAAAATAATGATTATATAAATTGGTACCAGTTTTTTTGTACCTATTTTTTGGTACTTCGTGAATTTACTTATTTACCCTTCATTATAAAGAAAAATATATATTAAAACACCTAAAATAAATATTAACATAATTTAATATTTCCTTTCGAATTAAAATACGTTTCCTTTTTGATTTAAAACTAATCTTACAATCATTAATATATATCCGAAAATATCGTACCATATTTTTCAATTATTAATAAAATCTATACTATTATATAAAAACCGAAACATTAAAAGTTTTGGTACCTGTTTTTTGGTACCTATTTTTTGGTACTTCGTGAATTTACTTACTTACCCTTCACTATAAAAAAAATAAATACACCTAAAATAAGTAATAACATAATATAATTAATGGTAATTAGTCAAGATACTACCTTTTATAAACAACTAAAAACATCAATCGTATCACATCTTTCCATCATTAATATTTCCTTTCGAACTAAAAGTCTAAAACACGTTACATTTTTAATTTAAAACAAATCTTACAATCTAAAATAAGTAATAACATAATATAATTAATGGTAATTAGTCAAGATATTACCTTTTTTAAACACCTAAAAACATACTCCTCTATAACTTACTTTTGATATTTTATTTTTTTGTATAAAAATAGGACCTTTTTAATTTAAAACAAATCTTACAATCTAAAATAAGTAATAACATAATATAATTAATGGTAATTAGCCAAGATATTACCTTTTATAAACACCTAAAAACATACTCCTCTATAACTTATTTTTGATATTTTATTTTTTTGTATAAAACCTTAAAATCCGTTCCAGAAACTGGTCCGCAAACGTAAAAAATTCAAAGGGACGGAGGGAGTAAATCGTATTATTTCTTTCCATCATTAATATTTCCTTTCGAACTAAAACACGTTACCTTTTAATTTAAAACAAATCTATACTATTATATAAAAGTTGAAACATTAAAATTTTGGTACCTATTTTTTGGTACTTATTTTTGGTACTTCGTGAATTTAATTATTTACCCTTCATTATAAAAAAAATACACCAAAAATAAGTAATAACATAATATAATTAATGATAATTAGTCAAGATACTACCTTTTATAAACAACTTAAAACATCAATTGTATCATATATTTCCATCATTAATATTTCCTTTCGAACTAAAAATCTAAAAGACGTTACCTTTTTAATTTAAAACAAATCTTACAATCTAAAATAAGAATAACATAATATAATTAATGGTAAGTAGTCAGGATATTACCTTTTATAAACACCTAAAAACACCAATCGTATCATATCTTTCCATCATTAATATGTCCTTTCGAACTAAAACACGTTATCTTTTTAATTTAAAGCAAATCTTACAATCATTCATATATACCCGAAAATATCACATTAATATAATAAAATTAACGGTAATTAGTCGATTGTCTTTTTCATATTTACTTTTAGTTGAAGATATTACATTTTATAAACACGTAAAAACATGAATCATATCATACCTTTCGATCATTAATATTTCCTTTCGAACTAAAACACATTACCTTTTTAATTTAAAATAAATCTTTCAATCATTAATATATAACCGAAAATATCACACCATAATTTTCAAGTAAAATGTAACACCTAAAATAAATAACAATATAATATAATAAATGGTAATTAGTCGATTGCATTTTTCATATTTACTTTCAGTTGAAGATATTACCTTTTATAAACACCTAAAAAGATCAATTGTATCATATTTTTCAATCATTAATATTTCTAATTAAAACACGTTACCTTTTTAATTTACAACAAATCTTACAATCATTAATATATACTCGAAAATATCACACCAAAATTTTCAATTATTAATAAAATATATTAAAAATCATATACGTTGTTTATAATAAGGAAACATTATTATAATCTGTAAACATGAGTATATTAAATTATAACAAATTAAAATTAAAAAAATTATTAAAAAAATGAATATATAAAAACATAATTTTAATATTAAATAAAATTAATAACATAATACAAGAAACCCGTGCACTGCAATACTAATAATTAATCGATTATCTTTTCAACTAAAACATATCATCTTTCTATTTTTTTCTAATTAATTTCCTTTTTTTCTAGAAATATAACGGACAACGTTAATTTCTCATTTTCTAAAAAACACTAGGAGCAATTTTAATTAGTAATTGAACATAATTAAATTATAATTAGTATAAACTAATCAATTACCTTTTTCACCTAAAACATGTCACCTTTTTAATTTTCCCGTTTTCTTTTCTATTTTCTCTAACTAAAATATCTCATTTTTCAAGTATATTAAGGGCAGTTCTATTATATGAAATAAAATAGTAATATGATAATACTAATAATTGATCGATTAACTTTTTCAGTTAAAACATATCATTTTTTCTATATTTTATAATTAAAATCCCTCTTTTCCTAGAAATATCACGGGCAACAATAATTTCTCTTTTTCTAAAAACATTACAAGCAATTTATTTAGTAAAATAACATAATTAACTTATAATTACTATAAACTAATCAATTACCTTTTTCACCTAAAACATGTTACCTTTTTAATTTTCTCTAACCAAATTCTCTATTTTTCCAATTATATCATGGGCATTCTATCTAATAAAAAAATAATTTTATAATTACTTATAATTAACCGATTATCTTTTTCAACTAAAATCCATCATCTTTTCTAAATTTTTAACTAAAATTCCCCATTTTCTAGAATTATCTCATTTAAAAATTAAAAATCATGTTTTAAAAAAATTAATTCAAATAATTAAAAAATTTAATATAATATTAAAAAAATCCGTGCATCGCACGGGTTTTAAGCTAGTATATCTAAACATTATTCGTTGTATACAGATTTCTATTATATTTTATTAGTGATTAGATGATATAGTGTTATATTTGGAAAAGTTAACGTGTTTTATTTAGAAAAAAATATTATTGATTGGAAGAAACGATATTTTAGGTGTTTATAAAAGGTAATATCATCAATCAATTAAAAGTAAATCTCTTTTAATTAAAAAAAGGCAATCAGCTAATTATCACTAATTTTAATTTAATATAATTTAATATACTCATATTTACGTATTATACTAATATTTTCTTCTTATTATAAACAACGTATAGGGATTTTTAATATATTTTATTAATAATTGAAAATATGGTGTGATATTTGTTGGTATATATTAATCATTGTAAGATTAGTTTTAAATAAAAAAGATAACGTATTTTAATTAGAAAAAATATTAATAATTTAAATATATGGTACGATTAATGTTTTTATAAAAGGTAATATATTCAACTAAAAGTAAATCTGAAAATGGCAATTACTAATTACCATTAATTATATTACATTATTATTTATTTTAATAATTAAGATAACTAAAGCAATTACTAATTACCATTAATTATATTATGTCATTATTTATTTTAATAATTAAGATAACTAAATCGGAAAACTACCTTAATTCCTGTGGGTGGCCAGGTTTTGACGCTCTGGTGAATCCAATCAAATTCGAGCAATAATTCTCCGAGCAATTCTTCGTGCGCAGGAGTTGGGGGTGGGGTGGGAATTGCGAGTGTAATACAAATTCTAATTAGACTATTACTGGTTAAGAGTTAGAGTTTGCATATCTTTGTGATACTATCATAGGGTTATTTCGTAAAATAAATTATATATATTTTTAATTGAATTGTATTTTTTTTTGACTGTTTCGGCTTTAATATATTAATATATATAGATTATTATTTATTTTAATAAATAGGATAACCAAACCGAAAACCAAAACTTTAGGATAACCAAACCGAAAACCAAAACTTTCAATGTTTCGGCTTTAATATAATAGTATAGTATATATAGATTATTATTTATTTTAATAAATAGGATAACCAAACCGAAAACCAAAACTTTAGGATAACCAAACGGAAAACCAAAACTTTCAATGTTTCGGCTTTAATATAATAGTATAGATTGATGTATGATGAGTTGTCGATTTACTGTAAAATTCAATAAAACAAAACGACAAAGTAAATTATTCAGAAAATACAATAGTATCAATTTTGGAAAGTAAAGGAGAGAGCTAACTATATATATCAATTTTAGTTTTTGCCCTCAAGTCTATAAAAAATTGAAAGTAGCTAGCTAATTGTTCTATATATAATGAGTAATGCTAGTGATATGGAATAAAAAGTAGGGTGTATTTAATGCTAGGGTTTGTAGAAACTTCGAACTTTAATGGTTGCGCTTGTGTTTCGTGACTCAAATCGTGTCCTCACAAGATGCCTACGTATCTCAGAGATGAGAATCAAGCCAAAAATGTAGTTCTGTTTGTGAAGGATCAGGTCCTTATATAGGTGTTGAGAATCCTAGAATTAGAGTAAAGTATTTGGATAAGAAGATAAGTATTTGGAGAGATATGCCTTGGAGGCTACTCCTGATATGATTTAGTTTCCTTGTTGACTCAAATTCGAAGTCTTATTTTTGGCTGATTTTACAGTTACGAAATTAATATCAATTCAGGGGTTTCGGGCCTCATTAATGGGCTTTAACCTTAGACCAACATGGGTTTAATTAATACAACATTTAATGTATTTCTAGGGTTTATTTTCAGCCCATATTATTTGCCCCCCAACTTCTAGGAAAACTGATCAGGTTTTCATTGAAGTTATAATTGTCTTTTTCGAGACTCGGGGTCGTTTTTATCCCTTATCTAGGACTCCTTATTTTTCCTACCCTTTTTCGGGGACTTTGGTTTACACTAGTGTTTCACATGTATCATCTTATTTGTAAAGTGTGGAGCGACCTACACGTTTACGACGATTTGCTTTATTCGAGGCTAAGCAATTATTTTCCAATAACTTTTGTTATTGAATTTTGCTCATTTATTTCAAGGAATTATTTATAAAATTCCTCGTATTTTTCCATATTTCTCCTAATTTTTCAGGATTTTTCTAGTACCCACGGGTATTTTCCTTAATTTTTCCTAATAATTTAAGAATTTTCGGGTACCCACAGGTATTTTCAGGAATTAATTTGTAACCAATGTAAAACTTCAAGGGTCAAATAGTAATTTGACCATTTCAAATTCTGTCTCATTCGTTTCCGAATGGAATTGTGCCCAGCCTCTTTCTTTATGTTTTATTCGGCAAAACTCGTTTGACAAGTTTTCAAAAACCTTTTTTTTTACAGCAATTTCCGAATGGAATTGTCTCTGGGGCCTACCCTTTTTCTTATGTTTCATTCGGCAAATTCGTTCGGCAAGTCAGCACATTTGTACGCTCTATTCGGCAAATTCACTCGTCCAAATTTTCATTCGGCATTTTTTTAATAAAAATTTCCGATTGAAAATTGCTATAGGGCCCAGCCCTTTTTTGTTCCGGCTCGGCAATTTCGTTCGGATTTTGAGCCGTTCGAAAAAAATGATTCATTTTTCGTACAGAAATTCGAATCGAAAATGTTTGGAGCCTACTTTCGAAATTCCAAATTTTGAAACTTCCCTCTCCTTTTTTCCGCCATAATTAAGGAGCCAATTTTCAAAAAATTTAAAATTTGAAACTCCCCCCAATTCTGACCTGCAACCTTCTATAGAAGGTTAAAGTGACCTGCTAGGCTTCCTATATAAGAGTAGTAGATGTGATCTTCTTATTCACACTTCTCACTTTCAAATTCTCAAATTCTCTCTCAAATTTTTAGATAGTTTTAGAAACTTGAAGTGTTCTTGAGTTTTTCAAGTGTTTATTTCTTAAACACTTGAAACTTTCGAAGATTAGAGATCAAAGGAGGTTTTGCTTGAAGAATTTGAGTTGTTCATCACCTAGTTCATCCATTTTTTTGTCATTCAATCCAAAAAGTTCAAGATGGCTGGTGGTTCTAAAGATGTGGCTTCAAAGATTGTTGCTAGATCTCTCGGAAGAGGTAAACCTTCTCCTACTCTTGTTTTAGAGCGTAGGGTTTACTCAATTCCTGAATTGCTAGAGGAGTTAGGAGAATTAGATTCTTATCTTTATCCTTCTTGCATAACCGCATTAGATGCTGATAAATTAACTAATAAATACGGTATTAAATCTCCTTTCGAGATTGTTCTTCATGAACCGGGTGATAGAACGTGTAACTGGAGTCCAGAAGATTTGTTTGTTTATAAAGATGCCATTAAATCGGGTCTTAGGTTTCCCATACATGACTTTATAATTCGTTTGCTAGCCGAAATTAGAATTAATCCTTGTTAGCTACCCCCCAACTCTTGGAAGGCAATTCTTTGTTTCATGGCATTATGTCTTCAAAAAGGGTACCCCCTTAGTGTCCTTTTGTTTAGAAGTATATTTCTAGTTCGAAATAGTGCGAATACCCAACCAGGTTGGGTTCATATCCAGCACCGTCCTGGTGTTCCTCAAATCTTTGATTTTCTTTCCACTCCGGAAAAGAATCCTAACTGGCGGAGGAAATTTGTAATTGTTCGTTAGAGAGGTGGAGATTGGGGCAAATATTTCAAGTCTCAGTTTTGCAAAGTAAAGGATCCGGGGAAATTCGATAAGATGCTTCTCCCGAGTGAAATTTCGCAACGGGATGACCTTTGTAAAGATAACGGGCATACTCATTATAGAGCTATAATCAAAGAATCTATCCTCCATGCAATCGGACTTAGTTCAGTCAGTGAAGAGGGTAATTTTCACTTAATGCTTTGGTCTTTATTAGAAATGTATTCGTTTTTAGTCCAATTTTTGTGTTATTCTGTGCTTTTTCAGCTGCAGCGATCATCGATGCGGAGCTTGGAGTTGGTGGTCCGGATGAGGTCACCCGGAGGTCAACCTTGAGGTTGAACAAGGAAGCTAATCCTCCTGAGCCCCTGGTACCCAATTTTCTGACTCATAGCCTCAATGCCGACAAGAGGAGGCGAGGGCCCGAGAGTTCGCCCACGGCTGCATTCAAGCCCGGATGGGGCATTTGCGATCATTGATTCTATTGGGGGTGATAACACTTTGGCAGCAGAGTGGTCAAAGCACGGAATTCCAATTGCTGATCAGGTGAACATAGTTCTTCGGAAAGATATGATTGATGAGACCGAGGCACAGGGTGCCCACGCCATATTCATGGTTGGTTTTTCTTTATTCCCGCTTTAATTCTATTTTTGCCATTATCTTGTCATCATTTCTGACTTATTTTTCTTTTCTATTTTTAGGCCAATGCTTACTTTCAGTCAATCATCCATCAGTCTAAAGACCTTCGGGACTCTGAGCAAAAGGTCAAGAAGGAAAACAAACGCCTTATCAAAGAGAAGGGAGTGTTGGAGGAGCGCATTCTTACTGCGGAGAAGAGCCTTTCTGAGCTTAGAGCGGAGAACCAGAAGCTCATGATGGATTGAGCTAGGGCTATTGACGACTACATGGAATTCGAAGACTTCCTAACCTTTATTGATGATCACGATGATCAAATCCATCCCGGGGTTTTTGCCAAGGGGTGGAATGAGGCCCTTAGCTCTGTTATTGCTCAGCATCCGGGATTGTTTGACCCGGCCGTGGACTTCAAATGTCCTTTACCAGTTGCGGGTGCTTCTTCCTCTGGAGTCCAGAATGAGAACCCTATGGACGTTGTCGAGGAGAATGAAGAGACTTAGGATGACAGGATTCAGGCAGATGATCAAGAGGCCGAGGAGTAGGCCAGTCTTAGTTTTATCTTAGCTATTTGCCCCTTGCGGCTTATGTCTACTTATGTCTGTACCGAACTTAACCTTCGGTTTTTATCTTATCTTAGCCATGTCCTTTATGTTATATGTTTATCGAACTTAACCTCCCGGGGCTTACTTATGTAGTTTTTCCCTTTGTCAAATTTGTCTTTCACTTATTACTTGTTTATTGTGCTTTTAGAGTTTTCTTAGTATTTAGCCACATGGCTCACACCATCATGTGCTTTGATACAACATTTGTTTTTCGTGCTTAAAATAACAAAACAAAAAGAACTACTCATACTGAAAGCAAGAAACAAATTTTATTAATAAGTGGACAAAGATGTCAATAAACCGGGATCAACCCTTACATAGATACTCTACTTCCTACTCGGAGCTTAACTACTCCGCATGGTTTCGTCGACCTTATTTCTACTTCCTATGAATTATGCCCTAGTTGGGGCCATTAAACATAATAAACCTTGAGGTTTAAACATAATAAACCTTAAGGTTTGAAGCGTGCCATTCCGGGGCACTTCCACTCCCTCCAAGGTTTCCAGCTGATAGGTTCCTCTGCCTCGAACAAATTTGACACGATACGGCCCTTCCCAATTTGGGGCTAGCTTTCCTTTCTGTCCAACCCCGGATGCTTCTATCTTCCTGAGCACTAGGTCTCCCTGTCGGAAGAGCCTCTCCTTCACTCGTAGGTTATAGTAGAAGGAAGCCTTTTTCTGATGTTCCACATTCCTTGCATGCGCTTCATCTCTTACCTCGTCTATCAAGTCCAAGGCTAATCTCATCCCTTCCTCATTGGTATCAGGTTCAAATGCTTCGACCCGCGGAGATGCATGCATGATCTCTATAGGTACCATAGCTTCAGCCCCATAGGCTAGCGTGAATGGGGTTTCCCCAGTAGTTACTTTGCACGTGGTTCGGTATGCCCAAAGAATGGGTAACAACTCATCAACCCAAGTGTTTCTTGAACGCTCCACTCTTTTCTTGAGTCCATCTAAGATTATCCGGTTAGCAACTTCAGCCTGCCCATTGGCTTGAGGATGTGCTACCGAGGTGAAACGTAGATCAATACCGTTCTCCTCACAGTAGTCTCTGATCTCCTTGTTATTGAATTGTAGCCCATTACCCGTTACCAGGACTCGTGGGATTCCATACCGACACATGACGTTTTCCCATAGGAACTGTGCGACCTACTTGGTTGTGATCTTGGCCAAAGGCTTAGCCTCAATCCACTTAGTGAAGTAGTCGATAGCCACAATCAGAAACTTCCTTTGTGCGGTGGCCATAGGGAACGGTCCAAGTATATTCATTCCCCACATAGCAAAGGGGATGGGTGAATTGACGGATGTCAACATCTCAGGTGGTTGCCTAATGCCTAACCACTGGTGCATGCTTTTGGCATCGATCACACCTCTTCACATATTCTTTGGCATCAGCCATCATCTCGGGCCAATAGAACCCAAGTCTAACAATCTTGTGAGCCAGGGCCCTGCCCCCCAAGTGCTGCCCACAGATTCCTTCATGTACCTCTTCAAGTGCCGACCTAGCTTCTTCGGGTCTAAGGCATTTCAAATATGGGATAACATAGGATTTCTTATAAAGAATTCCTTCAATCAATGCATACCTCAAGGCCCTTACAGACAATCTACGTGCTTCCAAGGCATTATTCGGGAGCCAACCAGTCTCGAGATGTATCTTGATTGGATCTAACCAACATTCCCTGGTGCCAATGGGTGCCACCAAATTCGAATCAATAGTGGGGGTTCTCAGAACTTGGAAGTAAACACTTCCCGAATGATTCTCTATCTCGGAGGAGGCGAACTTAGATAGGGCATCTGCCTTGGTATTTTCCTCCCTAGGAATGTGCTCAATGTGACATTCTTCAAATTGGGTCATTACTGCCTTCACAAGTCTTAAGTATTTAGCCATGTTTTCATCCTTTGCTTCAAACTCTCCATTGACTTGTGCCACCACCAGTCTTGAGTCTCCACACACCTTCAAATTTTTAACTCTTAAGGCCCCAGCTAGGCCAAGTCCGGCTATTAGAGCCTCATATTCTGCTTCATTATTGGTAGTCGGAAAATCCAACTTCAGAACGTATTCAATTGTGAATCCTTCGGGACTTTGTAGGACAAGACCTACACCACTTGTTTTTGTTTTTGATGCCCCATCAAAATAGAGCACCCAATATTCCTTCACGGATTCTTCATCCTCTTTTGTCAGCTCATTGCCTTCCTGAGGTATATCCTAACCCCCGACTTCTTGGTTGTCAATGGTGCATTCAACTACGAAGTCAGCTAGCGTCTGTGCTTTAATGGTCGTCCTTGGCTTGTATCTGATGTCAAATTCTCCTAGCTCAATTGCCCACTTAATGAGCCTACCACTAACCTTTGGGCTATGCAAAATGTTCCTTAGAGGTTGTTCAGTAAGAACCTCAATCTTATGTGCTTGAAAGTATGGTCGTAGCTTCCTTGAAGTAGTTACCAACGCCAAGGCAAACTTCTCAATGGTGGAGTAATTCAACTCTGCTCTATGCAAAACCTTGCTCACATAATATACCGGTTTCTGAACCTTGTCTTCCTCCTTCACAAGCACGGCACTTACTGCCTGATTTGATACTGCCAAATATAAGTAAAGGATCTCTCCTTCACTTGGCTTTGCCAGCAACGGGGCCTCGCTCATGTATTTCTTCAACTGCTCAAAAGCCTCCTGGCTTTCTTCGGTCCATTCAAAGTTCTTTACCTTCTTCAGAGTTTTGAAGAATGGTAGACACTTGTCCCCAGATTTGGAGACGAATCTTCCCAATGCCGCAATCCTTCTAGTCAATTTTTGTACGTCCCTTATGGAACGAGGTGGTTCCATATCCAGAATAGCTTTGATCTTGTCGGGGTTAGCCTCAATTCCTCGTTTTGAGACCATAAGATCCAAGAACTTCCCTGACCCGATACCAAAAGCACATTTGGCAGGGTTCAACATCATCTTGTGGTGTCTCAATACTTCAAATGCCTCATAGAGGTGCTCAATATGATCGGCCTTGCGTAGGCTTTTCACCAACATATCATCCACATAAACTTCCATAGTTTTTCCAATGAGATGAGCAAAAATCTTGTTTACCAACCTCTGACCAGGTAACAATACACACCAAAGTCAGTGATGAATGATACCTTAGGAATATCATCCTTATGCATCTTGATTTGGTTGTAGCCACTAAAGCCATCCATGAAACTTAGCATCTCGTGCCAAGCCGTGGCATCTATCAACATATCGATCCTTGGCAAGGGAAAACAGTCATTTTGGCATGCGTCGTTCAGATCAGTGAAGTCTATACACATCCTCTACTTTCCATTGGCTTTTTTGACCATTACGGGATTGGCCAACCATTCCGGGAACTGGATTTCCTTAATGAATCCTGCCTCTAGGAGTTTGTCAACCTCCTACTTTATAGCTTCTTGTCTCTCAGGTGCAAAATTTCGCTTCTTTTGTTTTACCGCCTTCCTGTCCGGATCTACGTTCAGGTTGTGTGTTATCAATTGGGGATCTATCCCTGGCATATCAGCTGTTGTCCATGCAAAAAAATCTCTATTGTCTTGCAAAAAGGTGATCAACTCGCTTCTCAAGGGGTCTTTCAGAGATGCCCCGATGTGAGTAACCTTTTCAGGATCTCCCAACTCCAAAGGTATGGGAACCAAGTCTTCTACTGGTTTTCCTCTCCGTTCCTCATCCTCTCGAATGTCCATATCCTCAATTGGGAGGACTTGCCCCCCCCAGTTCCATCCGGCCTCAGTGCGGCTACATAACAACTCCTTGCCATTTTTTGATCTCCTTTCTCTTCTCCTACACCATTTCTGGTTGGGAACTTAACTTTTAGATGATAGGTGGAGGCAACCGCATTAAAAGCATGAAGTCCCGTTCTTCCTAGGATAGCATTGTAGGTAGACGTAGCTTTAATAACCAAGAAATTTAACATCCGAGTGGCCTTTCGTGGCTCCTGCCCTATGGTCATGGGTAGCTAAATTGTCCCTTCGACTTTGGACTCAACTCCGTTAAAACCATATATGGGCATATTTGATGGCGTCAATTGAGACTCAGTATACCCCATCTTCAAAAAGGCATCATAGAACAGAATGTCCACTGAAGCTCCATTGTCTATCAAGACTCTCTTCACTTGGGAGTTACCGATCACCGGGGAGATCACCAATGGATCATCATGGGGAATTTCACCCCTTCAAGATCCGAATCATCGAATCCAATTGAAACCTCTGTCTTTGCACGCTTCGGCGCTTCCCCAACAATGTGCATCACTTCTCGTGCATACGCCTTCCTGGAATTCCTACTTGCTCCGGCCGCTGTTGGGCCACCAAAAATCATATTTATTACCGGGCCTCGGGGTTGCGAATTGCGATTGCGATCATCATCCTTCCTGTCATAATCTCGCCTTGGGTTTCCTTGATTCCCATCTTTGCAAAACTTACTCAACTTTCCTCTTCGGATTAGAAACTCGATTTCATCCTTCAATTGCATACAATCATCAGTGTCGTGCCCCACGTCTTTGTGGAATCGGCAGTACTGATTCTTATTTCTTTTCTCAGGATCGGTCCTTAGTGGCTTCGGCAATCTCAAGTCTCTATCCTTCTCTATGTCCATTAGGATTTGGCTCCTTGGGACGTTCAATCTTGAGTATTCAGTAAACCTTTGTCCTGGATTCCCCTTTCTAGGAGCCGAATCTGAGTCCTTGCCCATACGTGGGTACTTGTCCTTGGTATCATATTCCCGATCCGTCTTCCTCTTCTTAGAATCATTGTTACTTCCTCCATTACCTGCTATGGCTTCTTTCTTCATACCATCCTCGGCTTTGATATATTTATCCGCCATTCGTTGTAACTCAGCCATGTTCTCAGGGGGATGCTTTGCCAATGACCTCTTAAAGAAGATATCATTGGTTCCATGTTCCAAGGCCACCATGGCCACCTTATTCTCCAAATCAGTGATATTTAGTATTTTTTTAGTGAACCGTTTGAGATAGTCTCTCAGATTCTCGTTTTTTCCTTGCACCACATACATAAGAGATGCGGAACTTTTCTCGTGAACTCTTCCACTGATGAATTGGCTAACAAAAGCGGCACTCAATTCCTTAAAGGAACTGATAGAATTTGGGGGTAGACGACTATACCAACGTTGTGCCATCCCCGACAGGGTTTGAGGGAACGCCCTACACTTCAGGGCATCACTTGCAGGCTGCAACAGCAATGCATTCGAGAATGTCCTCACGTGGTTCGCTGGATCACCTGTTCCATCATAAGCCTTAATTGTCGGCATCTTGAACTTCCTAGAGATGTGAACATTCATCACCTCCTCAATAAACGGGGGTGTGGGATCATCAGGATCCCCAAGCGGCATCAGATCCTTGGGATTTCTCCTGAGGGTTTCCACCCTTGTTGTTTTCCCAGTTGGGGCGTCAGCCCTTTTTTGCCTTCTTAAAGACCTCTCTAAGTTTATAATGGGAATCGGTCCTGAGCTTGGAGGAGGTTGAGTTTGATTCAACCTAGCTTGTTCTCTAGCAATATCTTCTTTGATCCTTAAAATCTCGGCCTCATGAGCCTTGATTCTCTCAGCAGCTGTCAAAGGGGGTCCATCATGGATGGTTTGTGTTCTTCTTCTTGGTTCTCTGCTAACACGGCGCCTTCTCGGGGCTTCACCACGATCATCATCATAAGACGATGAATCCTCAGTATAAGGTCCAGAATAGTCAATATACTCTCGATCTCGGATCTGCAAGGCGTGGCCACTTGGTCCAGGACCTTGAGTGATTGGGGGTAGTTAGGCAGACCGTACATCGGGTTGGTACTCCTGGGGAGATCTGTAGTATGGATCTGTACTCCTAGTGGCGGGCGATTGGGATCAACTAAAGGAGAAACCAGCGTCTGAAGAGAGCTAGTTCCTTGACCTGGATGGAGGACCATACGTAGCGTTCTCTCAACATGGGGATTCGTCCCTAGGGGTTGAGAAACCTGAGCTTGAGTGATCGCCCCTGTGGTTGGGGGTACCTGCTCGGTGATGATCGTCTCAGAGGTGAGGGGCGGAGCAGAGCTAATTGGTAAAGCCTCGGTAGAGCTTGGTGCTGTTCTTCGTGTAGTTACCATGGTTGATGTCTTTTTCCCACAGACGGCGCCAAATGATATTGAATAAAAAGTAGGGTGTATTTAATGCTAGGGTTTGTGGAAGCTTTGAACTTTAATGGCTGCGCTTGTGTTTCGTGACTCAAATCGTGTCCTCACAAGATGCCTACGTATCTCAGAGATGAGAATCAAGCCAAAAACGTAGTTCTGTTTGTGAAGGATCAGGTCCTTATATAGGTGTTGAGAACCCTAGAATTAGAGTAGAGTTAGGTGTCTTGGTGGGCAAGTTATTGCCTTAGCCCAATTCTAGAGCCTTCTATCAGATAAGAAGATAAGTATTTGGAGAGATATGCCTTGGAGGCTACTCCTGATATGATTTAGTAATTTCCTTGTTGACTCAAATTCGAAGTATTATTTTTGGCTGATTTTACAGCTACGAAATTAATATCAATTCAGGGGTTTCGGGCCTCATTAACGGGCTTTAACCTTAGACCAACATGGGTTTAATTAATACAGCATTTAATGTATTTCTAGGGTTTATTTTCAGCCCATATCAGCTAGGTACCCCAAATTGGTATCCAAATATTGTTCCTAAATGATGTGGCTTCGACGACGTGGCAGATTAGAAAATTTTAATTTGGGAGGTTGGTGTAAATACAGGGGTCCATTTTGTTATGGCCAATTAAAATAAGACAATTGACATTTGGGAATTATTTTGGATATTAACTTGGGGTACCTAGCATTTTCCATATATAATACTTGTGTCTGTTAGAGCATCTCGAAAGTTGATTGATTAAATTTCAAAAAGTAATAATAGACTAAAATTTTGCTGAATTTGTAGGTTGTTTTGTTCCTATGGAATTTCCTATAATGATAGGTATATTTAAAAAAAAGGTATAATAAATTATTATTATTAAATTTTTTTTTTGTCAAATTATGTGATGAAAACGGGCTGGAAATAACATGATATTTACTACATATTTGTAGAGTTTCGATAAATATGGCTAATATTAAAAAAATGTAAAGAATTGGCTAAAAATATTAGTTAAATTCGACTAAATTTTTTATAAATTTAGCCATTTATCTTGTAGTGCATACTTTTAGCATAAACAAGCAACATTCAGGAACACCTAACAAAAGTTTTCATGTTTCAAATATTATTCATGCTTAAGGACAGGTGTTTATGTTAATCGTAAGTCGTAACCAATAAAATAAAAGCATCAACACACAAGATGTATTTTTAATTAAAGTTCATAAAGAAACAATGTCATGCTTATTCTTTGCTGCAAATCCCATGATCCACTTATTCAAACCCATGTCTTGAACACAGGGTTCTAAAAATCACCGAGGTAGCCGAGTACTCATTCTGAGTACTCTTTTTAACTCCTCGTTCGATCCGAGTTCCGAGTTTTGAGTTTCGGAATCAAATCGAATTACATTTATTCGTATTTTTAATATTTATATATTGCTTTTAATATTATTAAATAATTATTATTAATATATATATTATCGTTAAATTCCAAATTTTAACACATATATGTACATTAAAATATGAATGAATGGATTTAATGTATGAGAAAAAAATTTAAAAAAAATTCCGATTTGTTCTCCGAGTACTCATTCCGAGTATTCTCCGAGTTTCCAAGTACTCATTTTTCCGAATCAAAACCAAATTGGACCGAGTTCCGATTTTTACAACCTTGCCTGAACATGACCTTAGTAAACTTAACATTATATTATCTTGCATCTATTAGCAGGAAATGCATAACACATATATCATCCAACTAATGCTAACAGCCACTAGATACTATGCTTATGTTCATTAATAGGGCTAACAAAACTAAGTAGAACCGTCATTAGATTTCACTAATTCACCCTTTCTTTTTAAAGACAATGACCAAAGATTAACGACATACTTGACATGTTCAATCCCCGGATTGACCAGGACTTAATGATGTTCTACAATCCTTCCACCATGCCAAGGAGCATATTGCAATCTACACATGATATAAGAATTAACACACACAATTCAGAACAGCATGTATAATATTTCTGAATAGAAGTCAACGGCCTGCAATATGTGCCAACAACAATGTGTTGGAAACGTAACGAGCCTTGCACAGCAAATATATAATCTTCTTGTAATTCAAATACACACAATATATATATATATATATGTATATATATTTATATGTTTGTATTTATTCAAGCCACACTGATCATGCTAGAGACCAGGCTCATTGTTTCACCACCTTCTGATTTTACATCTCAGCACACCAGTATTGACTTTATTAACTCCACGTAATTAAGCTGATCTATGTCCATCTACCGCCACCTTTATTAACTCCATATATTTAAGCTCTAACTTTTTGTTTGTTTCATATCCAACCAGCTATATATAGTTATCCATCGTTGGATTCCCTCCACTCATTATCGGGCGAACAGAGTTAAACCCGGGCGGAGGGCCTAGATGCCTTACAGGACGATTAGCTGGACCTTTTATAGATGTAGCTGGTAATGCTGAAGACACAGTATGTTCCATGATGCCTCCATTAAATCCAGAGGATGCAACAAACTCAAGATTATTTGGCACATCCGGCGCCCAAGACGAAGACGCACTTGTGTTCTGTTTTTGCATCATGGTTCCTGGGGCTATCGCCTGAGAATATATACTGGTATAACTGGGATTGACAAATTGCTGCATGGGAAGCGATAGAGAAGCAACATTAGACACTTTCACATATATCATTCTGCATCCACTTTCCACCAAGCTCCAACCTTCCAAGTCTTTAGCAAGAAAGTCATGTTGGTTCCTGGAGCTAGAACTGGTTTGACTTGGTTGCATTTGTTGAGAGACAAAACTGGAGCTAGAACAGGCATGGGTGACTGTCGACCAGATGAAAAAGTAGTAACGTGCATGGGTGACTGTCGACCAGAAGAATAAGTAGATTTCTGGTGCATGCCAACTTCAAAAGCTGAAACAGGAGCACCATTAAGCTGAGTGTCATCTGGTTAAGCATTTCCCCGGGTGGGCAGTGGCGTAGCCAGAAATTGGAGTAAGCGGGGTCAAAAAAAATTCTAAGTCAATGACAGAGTGTAAATTTTTTTTAAGGATAAATATATTAATTTAAAATTTGAATTATTAAGAATAAAATTAACTGCCTACATAATTTGATGGGGTCAACTTTATATCTATTACTACAAAAGTAATTTTGTAGTGGGGTCAAATTTAAAATTTTCCACTATAAATATTTTTATAAATAATTTATACATACAAAAAATTCTATTTTTAATATTTCAGTGGGATCAGTTGCACCCGCTAGTGATACATTGGCTACTACGCCCATGCGGGTGGGACAAATTCAGAAATTGCACCTTGACACCTTGTCGCTTCTCACTCAATGTTGGCTTAAAAAAAATCACTTCATCATCCTCGTCCCCATCATAGAACTCAAACGACTGGCTAATTGCCAAGTCTGTCGGAATCTTTCAAACTCTCTTTGATGCTAGCACCTGGTTTCAAACCGGCTGAATAGAGCGCAGAACTGGTGTCTTCTGAATCTCGAGGTGCAACACCAATAACAAGCCTCTTAAGTTTCACGTTAAAACATAGAGGATTTTTGTCAACTTTCACAAGATTTGTTAGGGACTTCCCTGCAGCTAAAATCCAAGATGAGATGAGCAGATTGTAGGGGCAAGAACGCTCGTAGCACAAAGTCCTCCCATAAAGCAAGCCGATTATCACTTTCCCCTTCCTCATACTTGCTCATGTTAAAAAAGCAGTTTTCATCGTCTCCTTCACTTGTAAGCATTTATCCATTGGTGGAGAGCTTATTTAAAAAAGAAACACAGTGATATGATCCCAAAACGAACTAACAGTCGACGCTTGCTTGTCATCCTCACTTTTGACATAAAATACGTTTCTTTACTTCCCATCCTCACTTTACACACTTTAAATCTTTTGAGCAGCACTCAATTGTAGTAGAATATGCAATGCACCGACTTCATGTATAAAATGCAACTAGGTACCTTTAGTCTTACTAAGTTTCTTGGAAATAAGTTAAAATGTGTCGTCATCATCTGCAAACAAAGGAGGAGGGGAGAGGGGGGGGGGGGGGGTTGTGGAAGTATGTAATTGTGCCGACTTCATGTATAAAATGCAACTAGGTACCTTTGGTCTTACAAAGTTTCGTGGAAATAACTTAAAATGTGTCATCATCAGCATCATCTGATGATATATTTTATGATTTAATTATCTTACGAAAGATTCAAGTTTCAATTCCATCAACGACATATTTAACTTAAACTTTATAATATAAGCTTTAAAACAAGCATATCCTTAATTAAATTTATATTAAACAAAAATTAAAATAATTATTGAAAATAATGATTATATAAAAATATAATAACAACATAAAATAACTATTGTTTTTATGCAAATGAGGCACAAGGATAATACAAATTACAAAGGAGAGTGTTATAAACTAGTATATCTTTATATAGATAAATATTAAAAAAAAAAACTGTTCGACAAATTTATGTAATTGCACCTTGTTGCTTCTCACTCAAACCTCTTAATGTTTAAGATGAGATGAGCAGATTGTAGGGGCAAGAACCCTCGTAGCTCAAAGTCCTCCCATAAAGCAAGCTGATGGGCTATGAAATATCTTCTATTCTATCTAATATTCGTGGCCCAACACAAGCCGATTAAACAAAATTTATGTAATTGCACCTTGTTGCTTCTCACTCAGTGTTGGCTTAAACAAAATCACTTCATCATCCTCGTCCCCATCATATATATAACTCAAACTCTGACTGGTTAATTGCCAAGTCTGTCATGGAATCTTTCAAACTCTCTTTGATGCTAGCACCTGGTTTCAAACCTGCTAAATACAGCGCAGAACTGGTGTCTTCTGAATCTCGAGGTGCAACACCTATAACAAACCTCTTAATGTTTAAGATGAGATGAGCAGATTGTAGGGGCAAGAACCCTACAATCACTTGCTTGTCATCTATGTCACTGCCAGCTGCAACATCAGGAAAGCTAGCCAGCCATTCCAGAAAAATCAAGAGTCCAGGTAAAAGGTGACTTGTTGAAGGATCAGATAACTCTGAACATCTCTTAAATATGTGCCCCATTAGCTCAAAAGTTGCAACAACTGCATTTTGAAGAAGTCCCTTATGCTGTAGGATATCTGCATCTGACTGACGACCTTCAGCCTCCCTTTTAACATTATGAACTGTAAAGATGAGGATAGAGAGAATATATATCATACATTTATTCACCAAATGTGTCCAAGCTGGAGAGAGAATATATATCATACATTTATTCTAAAACTTAAGTTAACCCGAAAAAAGAAAGCAAAAGAGAGTCCATTTTTATCTAGCTTGTGCGTGTGAAAAGGATTCCATTTAAGCGAACTAAAAGATACCGACACACTTTAAAATTTTAGAGCCTCACTCAACTGTAGTACAATATGCAATGTGCCGACTTCATGTATAAAATGCAACTAGGTACCTTTAGTCTTACAAAGTTTCGTGGAAATAACTTAAAATGTGTCATCATCATCTTCTGCAAACAAATGACCAATTTCTTTAAAAAAAAATATAATATAAAATTTAACAATTATAAAATTCCGTATAAATTGTTTCTAATAATGAAATTTGAGAATAATTATTTGTATTTTGATTTAACGGTTCACTATACAATTAATAATGACTGTTAGATTTTTAGTAATAAATGAGAACGGTTAGATATAATCATAAGATATATTTTATGATTTAATTATTTTATGAAAAATTCAATATTCGCATCCCATCAACGACATATTTAACTTAAAATTTTGTAATATAATCTTTAAACCAAGCATATCCTTTATTAAATTTATACTAAATTATATTAAATTAAAATAATTATTGAAAATAATGATTTTATATAAATATACTCCTTCCGTCCCTTTTTACTTTTTGGGACGTCCCAAAAAGAATGAACCTACTACACTTACTATTTTTTAATACTACTTTAAACTATTATACCCGCTACTACTCTATTTTAAACTCTTTCTTATAAGTATTAAATAAGCACTACTACACTCACTACTTTCTTTCACTATTTCAAAATATTGATAGTCACATCATTTACCCACTTTTCAACTAGATTTACAAATTAATTATTGTTTTTATCCAAATGATACAAATTACAAAGGGGAGGGTTATAAGCTAGTAAATCTTTATATATATAAAAGATATTAAAAAAATTGTCGTTACAAAAATTGTTCGACAATTTTATGTAATTCAAAATATTAAAAGGAACGGTGCTTATAAGCTAGTAATACAGATTTGGGTGAACTAGTTAATAGTGGCTGCAGCTTTTATGATAATACACTCGATGCAAACATTAGTGTCAAAGGAACAAACATCATTAGACATTGTTTGATGAATATGAAGTAGTTTTTCTTGGACAACTATACAAATACTTGATAAGGAAAATCAAAAGCAACAACCCACATGCATGCATCGTATCACTTCTCCATAATGCGCTTGAATCTCTTTTCTGGAGGTCCAATAAACAGTTCAGTCTCCACATCTGAATCGTCACTGGTTTCTGTTGTGGAGGTTACGTTTCCTTGATCTTCGGGTGACTCTTGTCGCGGTGGAACATCATACTGAAAAATTCATTAATCATTAGTCTTGTAGCAGAGAATATCCGTTAGATATAATAATAAGAGAATAATATACGCTTCACTCCTTCAATTCATCTAATCAGAGTCCCAGTAATGTTCAAGCACTACATATTGTAAATTACCTTGGCAAGTAGGACTGCATTATTTGCTACAAGAGTTTTCTCCTGAAATTTCAAAAAAAATGTAAATATGGTGTACCCGGCAATTATTGAAAAAATCCTTGTCAGTTTGTGTGTGATTTTCGGATCAGACACAATTCTTTTAATTACTATTCAAAATACCAAAAAATTCTAGTCTACTTTATCCAGCAATGTAGCAGTTAGAACTTAGAAGAGTATAAACGTTTATAATTGTACCTTTTCCTTTAATTGTTCGATCTGCTCTTTGAAGACCTGCATCTGGAAAATGAGCACACGAGTCGATGAACAAGTGATAAATTTAAGTTCTACAAGAATCTCTTATTAAGCACTCAGTTTCATGATTTAATTGCATAAAAAAAAACCTTTCTAGCTCGAACAGTGCAAACGCTCTTCTCCAACTGTTGTTCTATCTGTTGCAATTCATTAATGGAACATGATCCTAAACCTTCTCCCAATAGTTTCCTATATATGTGCATTCAATATGCTCAGAAATGCTTCGAGAGCGTTGGATGGTAATGACTATATTTAAGTGCCAAGAATCTAAAAATGACTGTAAGCTAACCTCTTTGAAACTTCAAGAAGTTCTATCTTCTTTGCCAAAATTGCTGTTTCATGCTTTAGATGCTGCATTCAGTTACACCACACAATAAGAAATACTATCTTCATGTTCAACACAACTGTTTAAACTTTAAATGGTATTCAGATACTGTTGATTTCATAATGAATCTGTACCAAGGTTTAATGATGTACATTTAGACTTCTAAATACACTTCATATAGTTTGATTGCAAATGTCTACTTGCTGTCCAGTGGGTCATGATCGAGTTTTAAACCTTAAACTGTTAAACTGTTTATATACACGATTAAGTGCAAGATTGGGTGCTTTACGACCTTTCCATGCCCCAACACAATCAAAAGTTTCAAAAAAGTTCAAGAATCCTCGCAATGTTCAAAAAATTCCAAAAACTTTCATAATTTCTATCAAAACCCAGGGATCTTTACGAAAATCGTCACTCGGCAGTTCTATATATATTCCCGTTTATTCTCACCCTCCTCAGACCCACACACACACCTCTAAGACCCTACATCCTAAAACATTGTGACTTCACTGTTCCAGATATATAGAACATAAAATGAACAATAAATTATGCTAAACTGGCAGATTCATCGTAAAAGTAGCACCTGGGCTTCGAATGTTTGTAAGTTAAGGCACATATGCAGTATGCCTATCAATATATGCTAAAACATTCATAGTACTCTCCTCACCATAACCATTTTCCATTATTCTGGCTCCTTTTGGCCATGTTCAATGTACACAAACTACAACATCAAGTATTATAGTGTGTACAAATAAAAATGTGAAATGAAAGTGTAGAATGGATATATAACCTGCATATTTTGCACCAAAGGCGTGTTGTTGTTACTTTGAACATCCTTAGTGTGTTTCCTGTATCGTTCGATTGTCTCATGCATGCTGCACGGTTATAAAACATTATCACAGCAGTCAATATATAGTTTGGTACATTATAACACAGCAGTCAATGAAAATTTGTAAGTCATTCTTTGCCAAAACTATATATAGTTTAAAAAAAAGTGCCATGAGTCCCATGACTTAAGAAATTCAATTGACTTGTCAAGTGAACATGGAATTATCGACCTCTTTATCAGAAGGATTAAGGACCAAGGACAACTGTACAAAGCATAGAATGTAATACCAAAAAAAGAACTGAAAAAACTACTAAAATTTTATATTATTTGAATTTTTAGAAAAGAAAGAAGTAAGATTTTATTCTTTCTTGCTTCGTGGCTCAGGCCGGCACAACCAACCACAATTGTATTGCTTTCACGTCCGAGATTTAAATATTCACGCATACATGTCTTAGATAATAAAATATTAGTTTATATTCTTCAAAAAAAAAAAAAACAAAATATTAGTTTATAATTTTATTCGAAATTATAATCTAAAATGAAAAGACACTCGCAACTAGAATATATTTTTTTCAACTTAAAAGATACATTTCATTCATAAGTGTTATGCCATATATTTTTCGCATAGTCTAATATCTTCCAAACTTTTAATATTATTAATTTTTATTTATATTGATAATTATTGTTTAATATCCAAGAAATATCCTATCTTTAAAATGAGGAAAAATCAATCTCAATCAACGAATAACGAAAAATATCTCCAAACGAAAATTTTCAAATCATCGAGTAAGATATCACAACGCCAAAATTAATCAGATAAAGTCAGTAATTGATCACATTAACGAATTTCATCCCTAAAATTTCTTAGATACAATTGCACAGAGCCAAAATTTATCAAATAAAGTCAATAATTGATCACATTAATGAATTTCATCCCTAAAATCTCTTAGATACAATTGTATTGATCCAATATAAATTTGATATATAGGCATTTTGACAAAAAGGATCCGATATACCGAGTCCATCCCCTTTCTTTTTAAAAACCCTAAATCTCAAAAACAATTTTAATCATACACAAATCGCTTCAGTAAATCTTCAATTTCGTGTGTTTACAAAATTCCTCATTCGTTTTCTTCCCCATGAAAGATAACATTGTCAGAAGATGCATTCTGTTCTAATAATACACGATAAGCATATTAAAAGATATTATGGTACGGTAAGATAGTGAACACTCGATATTTACATTAATTATATTAGAAAATAAATATCTGCTGTTATTAGCCACCTTTCCAAGTGGGACACTGGGACACAGATTCCACACGTCACCGTAAATGTGACATAAAATACGATTCTTTACTTCCCATTCTCAACAACTTTACACACTTTAAATCTTTTGAGCAGCACTCAACTGTAGTAGAATATGCAATGTACCGACTTCATATATAAAATGGACCGACTTCATATATAAGAGGATCCTGACAATCGATTATCAGGGACCGGTTATATAATAATTGATTTCAGGGCCGTTGGATCAAGGATTCGACGGTCCTGAAACGGCCCTGAATCAAAAATAAATTACTTGTCCGCTATAATTTTTCACGGATAGGCTGATTGGCTGTTCACTATAATTTTTCGCGAATAGGTTCTGTCCTATCCGCAGAAAATTATAACGGACAAGTAAATTTTATTTTTTTTAATCCATGATCGTCGGATCCTTGATCCAACGGTCCTGAAATCAATTATTACATAACCGATCCCTGACAATCGATTGTCAGGACCGGGACTCATAAGACTAAGGTATCTTTAGTCTTACAAAGATTATTGAACAAAAGGAGAGGTATTTTGTGTGTAGCTTAATCGAAATATCTTATTGTTCTGTAGCTTAAATAATTACTTACTAAAATTAGTTGGAAGCCGAGGAACTTTAAATACGGTATAAAGCTCAAATATACTCTCTCAGTCCTGGCCATTTCTTAATATTTCAAAATAGGGTGTTCGATACGCATTTTAAGGTAAATTTTAAGGATAGTTGCATAAATTATTTTTGAAATTTTCTTTTTTTGTATAAAAATAGAACAATCCTATTTTTATACAAAAAAGAAAATTTCAAAAATAAATTATCGAACTATCTTTAAAATTCATCTTAAAATACGTGCCAGAAAGTGATAAAAAAAGTGTTAAGAATTGGGTGGGACGGAGGAAGTAGCAGTTAAGTTGGGGTGATTGTGAAATGGAATAAGATTTAAATTAAATATTTAAAATTTTCATTTGTTGGATTATTTCATTCTAATCACGTACATTATAATTTAGACACCCCAATTTGAGAGAGAATCAATTTTGCACTATCTCATTTCTTTCCAAAATCTTCTTTCCAACTTCCATTATTTTTCTTTACTTTCATTTATTCCATTCCATTTCATTCATCCCAACCAAACACAAGTATACTAGCATATAACTGTTATTTTTAATTTTTTATAATTTATTTATAGTGCAGTATAATATTTTTAATATTAATTTTAACATATTGGAAGTATTCGAACCTTACACCTTTATATACCTTCGTATAAAATAACTATAAATGTTAAAAGTAAATTACTATGTTGTTAGCGAAATCGAATCTTAGACTTTTAGCATTGTTGTATCTAAGGCTCATTATTTATTTGAATTGAAGATTTAATAATTATTAATAAATAAAAATAAAAAAAAATGAGGAAATAACCAAAAAATAGGATTAACCACGCTATAAATATACTGTGTATGATATAGATACTAAATTACTAGTGTCAAAATGTTTATATATGCATGTGTATTGTTTGATCTTGAAAAATGGAAGAAAATAAATAATTAAAACACGCACACATTTTTAAAATGTAAATATGATATATGTGGTTTTAGTGAACATAATTTCAACCATTTTGAATTACAGTAGCTACAATTATTAGCATACATAATTAATTTATAATTTAAAATTATATAATTAATATAACATATAATTTGATTTTACTTAACGTTAACACTAGCCTAGCTAATACTCTAAAACTGTTAAAACCTGGGATTACCAAAAATATCTTTACTTTATACCATAAATTTCTTTACTTAAATTATTTTAACTCACAATTGCAAACTAACTTGTGAGCCCTTTAGCATGAGATTTAAACACTGTTAATGAGAATGAAATTCTAAAATATTTTGGTATTGAAATCTCATTTCCATTCTAGAAATTGGAATCTAAAATAGTACTTCCTCTGTCTAATCCAATTCTTAACACTTTTTTTGTCACTTTCTGGCACGCATTTTAAGATAAGTTTAAGGATAGTTCCATAACTTGTTTTTGAAATTTTATTTTTTTGTATAAAAATAGGATTGTTCTATTTTTATACAAAAAAAAAAAATCAAAAATAAGTTATGGAACTATCCTTAAAATCTACCTTAAAATGCGTGTCAGAAACTCTATTTTGAAATGTTAATAATTGGCTGGGACGGAGTGAGTAATAATATATATATTCCTCTAACATGCAGTAAGCTAATTAAATTTATAAAATGCTTCGCTTTAATCCTCTTTATATCTTCCCATCCGGCCGCCCCAATTATAATTTCTGAAACCTTGAAATTCATTTGCGGCAAATGAATAGATGTACTCCTTTATAACAATTAACAAAGATACAATTTTCTATAACTTCGAATGTTCAACAACCTGGACGATACAGTATTCACTACTTCCTAGTTCCTGCGTGTTGATAGAGATTAACAAAAACTCAAAATTCTCGGTCCACTCTTACTTATTCCGGCATTCCGATTGTTAATGTTTTAAAATAGAATGTCTCGCATATATTGTTAATTTTACAAAAAAAAGAAATTTTAAAAATAAGTTATAGAACTATTCTCAAAATTTATCTTAAAATACGTGTGAAAAAATGATAAAAAAAGTATTAAGAATTGGGTAGGACGGAGAAAGTATATTATATATATATATATATATATATATATATATATATATATATAATTTATATTAGACACTCATGTAGGCCCATCAATCTCCGATTCGATAGGAGACCTTATAATTGAACATAAATTTATATAAATTAAATCCGATACAATAAAATCCAATCAATAAAAATTCAATCCACTTAATATAAATATGAATTTTACACAATCGCATCTGTTAATAGTATATGATCCAATAAATATAATTATATATTTTATTATATATTAATATAAATATAATTATAATTATATTGTTAAGATAAATATATAAACTTAGCTTACTCAGTTATAATACCACTCAAAGTGGTGTCTGAGGAGGGTAAATGTACTCAGACCATGCCCCTATACAATACAATAGGGAGGCTGTTTCCGAAGGACCCCCGGCCAAATACAAATACAAATACAAATACAAAGAAAGGAAACTAATACAATCTAAACTCACACACACCCAGGGATCGAACCCTTGACCTCCTACAAAGGAGACAAGGGTTCAACCCACTGCACCAACATGTTGTTGGCTGTTAAGATAAATATATGATCCTCCTAAACCCAACCCCAAATCCCTTGAAATTTTAGAAGAATTAATAAAAACCCTGGTTTTGGGAGTTTTCTCGAATTCCTCCTACCCCAATATTCCTATTTATTAAAATATTGAAATTTTTTATTATGATAGACCAAAAAAGGAACGAGACCACACCTAGTATTATCAGACCAAAAACCACAAACCTAATATCCCATTCTTTCCTAAAATTTTAGGAGAACTTGTAACTTAACATTTATGCTTCTATAAAATTGCATGTACAAAATGCAGATAGGTCCCTCTGTCTTTCACAATTCATGACAACAACATGGAAGGTGTTTATATAAGTTGCTTAAAGTTTCCTATTACCTTTAACAAGTGGGTTGACCGTGTATAGATTGTAGATTTGTAGGTCGGTACACAGTAATGGCAAGGTTATTCATGAAACTGTTAGGCTTGTCGACCTTAATAATAGTAGTATTTTATATTTGTATCGATGTACACATTCTAAATTATTACAGACACCTATCACCTATATATTCATCTTTTCCTGGGAAATTATGGCATAGATAGCAAGGGTTCTAATTTAAATCCTCTTCCGCGCATATCTTAAAAATAAAAAGATATAGATGTAATAGACATCGTTTAAAAAATAGAGAAATATCAAACATACTGCTCTTTTAAATTTTTGTTTACCATATTACTATTTTCTATAAATATTTGTAAAAATACCGTTTACAACCAAATTCAACTTATTTTCACATTTTTTAAAAATAATTGTAATTTTTTTTGTTTACATTTGGTTGAATTTGGTTGTAGTCGTATTTTTGCAAATAAAATAAATTAAAAAATCATATTTTTCAAAACATCTCTAAAAAAAATAGTATATATATATTCAAAGGTAAATCAAACTATCATAAAGGTTTTGGATTATGGGATAAGGGAGCATCTAAATCGGTATCAAAGGGAGTATATAACTATCAGTGTGCTCAGCAGCTTTAGTAACAAGTAATGACTAGCTTTAGGTGCTCAGTTACAATTGGCTCTTGAATTTTCCAGTTTTCCATAAGATATTGTTTATAATTTGTACATAAATTTATTCTAATATATACTTTCTCCGTCCCATTTTACAAGTCCTTTTTCTAAGAAGTATATATATTAAAAGAAAGGTTGGTTGGAGTACATTGAAAAATGAGAAGAGTGTTAAGTTTGAAAAAAAATCAAATTTTGGATACAATAAATATAGGGATAATTTGAAAATTATTTTTAAATTTGTATTGAAAGAAGAAAATGGACATTTAAAATGGATTAAATTCATTTTTCAAAAGAAACATGTATTTGGGAGGAAGGGAGTATCTATTCTTATATAAAAAATTTAGGTATGGACGAAAATAGAATGAACCCCAACGACAAAAGATAAATCTTAAAGGTGAATGGTCTTTTGCAAACGTTTGTTATCATTTACTGGTGCTGTACGTACCGGGGAAAACGTATCGCAAAAAATTTCCGCGGTACGTAGAGAGAATGGGTCCCCCTATTTTCACACCAAAAATTCTACTATACACATATCGCAAAAACTTTCTGCGATAAGTGTTTTACCATTTGCTCTAGCAATCGTTTGCCAAGACCGGATCCCAATCTTAAAACTATGCAATATGATGAACAAAATATAACACAAGAACTGGCTCTAGGACCTCAAAACTCCCAACTTATAAGTACTGATATAAAGTGTACTTCATAGATTTGCCAAACAAATCAACTTGTTTCATATCATCAAATAATTAAAATAAAACTATGGATGGTAATCAAGATTGGATCTTCAATTGTTGAGCAACTTTTTTGTATAGGTTGCATTAATGTAAGTTTCTTTATAAGGAAAATCTGGTAAAAACAATGACATATATAACATATATATGGCTTTACACACACATGCTACCTTCATAATGCTAGTCCTAGCTAGAAAAATATATTTTGGCCTCTTCTTAAGTCAGCAAAGATTCGGTTCCTAAAGCATCCAACTTCTGAGATCTGGTTTCTTGACCCCGTACCCACACACTTAAAGATCTTTAAAGAGAGTTAAAAGAATCATGAAATTAACCCTAAGTACAGCTCAAACATATAAATTCATATGTATGCATGGTCATACAAAAATCAGAACTGATGAAATGCAAAAATCGATTACACTTATGAATGATATTCAAGATATAACATAAAGATCATTTCTATGAATTGGTAACACGAGAGAGAGAGAGGGGATAGAGATAGATAGAGAGAGGGGGCGATATATAGAGAGAGAGGGGGATATATATATATATATATATATATATAGAGAGAGAGAGAGAGAGAGAGAGAGAGATGTATGTTAACCTTGTGCTGGCAAATTCATGGAGCTTGCCTCTAGGGGAGAAGATTATCAAAGCAACTTCAGCATCACAAAGAACAGAAAGTTCAAAGGCTTTCTTCAACAATCCATTTCTTCTCTTCGAGAAAGTCACTTGCCTGCTTGTCGCGTTTTCTATACGCCGCATCTGAGTCTTTCCTCTCACCATTTTCAATCAAACCTTCAATAAAACCAAATCGTTATAAAATCAAATTTATCTTAATATAAGCAGATCTATATAGGTAGAACAAGTAACATATATATAGAAACAAGATATGATATTCTCTTGTTGTCCTAAGTTATGAAACTAAAAGAATATGAAAAGGAATCATGAGAAAATAGAGAGAAATCTTACAAGAATAGGAAAAAGGAAAAAGAAAGTAGTGAAGGGATTGGTTTAGATGAGAAGAAAAGATAGGCCTAAAAAAGGCAAAGAAAGACTTTATAAATGGAAAGGAGAGAACTCAAATTAATTCCAAGAGAACAAAGAACAAGGCCAAGAATGGTAGGAACAAAGGTAAGTTTTGTAAGGTGATTGATTGATTTTCAGTCCTTTTTTATGGGCTTATCACCAAAATGGAGGGTAAGGACTATCTTTTTTACTGCCCATCTTTCCTTTTTTACTCACTTGTATACATTTATGTAATGTACAGTACAAACACTATCATTTTTATACGTTGTTAGTTGTCTTGTTACTCACTTGTTTCAAGTTTTCCCCACAAAAATAATACCAGTAAGTTTCCCCACAAAATATACAGTAAGGCACAAAAAAAAAGGGAAGAATAATATTACATTGCCAAAAAAACCTGATCTTTTGCTAATTTTGGTAACCAAAGAGGATAGATATGGAAAATATTGAAATAGGGGGGAGAGAGTTTTTGGCAGGAAAAGTTAAGAAAGGGCAAAAAGGAATAAAATATTTATAATGTTAGAGACCCCAAAAAAGATCCTAAATGTTTTTCCAAACGACGTGACATTATTGAATCGTCATGTAAATGTATAGTTAATATGTTTTAATTTATGTACGCATAAGAATATACATGGAATTTCATCATTTTATTAGAAAAAAAGTTACCAAATATTTAAAATTTTGAAAAAAAAATTAGGTTCTCTAACATTTTCCACATAAAATATACTCCCTCCGTCTCATAATATGTTTCCTGTTTGTAAAAACACGTTTGCCAACGCATACTTTTGACGCATACTTTTGAACGGTAATATCTTGAATTTTGTATTAGTATTAAATATAAAAACTTCATTGTATTAAAGTATTCATAAATACGAATCCAACAAGATCACTCATGACTATATTTTATCTTATAAATTATGCGTAAATTAGTAGTCAATCGCTTAAAATGACCAGTGTAAAAAGTCAAAACAGGAAACACATTCCGGCAAGGAGGGAGTAGGTGTTAAAATTTGGGTGCGTCCGTACACTGTTAGATATTGGTTAAAAATATATAATAGGACAGGTAGAATATGAAATGAACCAATCAGAAATCGAAAACACATCGAGGTATAATGATTTGTTAGTATCAAAACCTGTTGTCACTGGCCCACTGGGGGGCCCATATTTCGGTTTACTCGAAGTCTTTGTTTTTTTTCAACCCAAAAGTAAGTCTCCTCTTTTGCTCAATTTTCCACGTTCGTAACCCTAGCTAGCCCACTGTTCCGTTTCTGTTTCCCTTTCTTTTGGGATTTTCATATTTTATAAAGAGAAAATGCTCAAAATGGTACAAAAATGGAGGTTGGATGTCCAAAATAGCACTCCTAGAAAAGCATGTCCGCGCCTGGCACATTGCTAACGCATTTAGCGCCTGCATTATGGGGTAACGCATGTTAAACATGCGTTACTCGTGTTTTTTTCTACCTCCCAACTGAAAAAACAAGGAAAACGCAACCCACACTTGCGTTTTGGGTGTAACGCAAGTGCGTGATGCGTTACACCTGTAACGCATGACGCACATGCGTTACACCCAAAACGCAAGTGTGGGCTGCGTTTTCCTTGTTTTCTCAGCTGGGAGGTGTGTAAAATGAACGAGTAACGCATGTATGACATGCATTACCCCATAACGCAGGCTCTACATGCGTTAGCAATGTGCCAGTGCAGGGCACTCTTCCCAGAAAGTGCTATTTTAAACATTTTTCTCTCAAATTGTGCCATTTTGGCAATTCACCCTTTTATAAAAGTCCAAAAAATCTTGCTCCTAATCAATATTACCACAAAGAGGATGGACATCTGGGGTGAGATATAGGGATATTTATAAAAGTATGTTTTTTAAATAATACTCTTTCGGTCCCGAATTGTGACTTTTTCACGTATTTTAATGTATTTAGATTTGAATTATATTTTTTTAATTCTTTTTGATCTGTATAAAAATATATAATCTATATATTTATACAAAACAAAAAAATTTCAAAAGAATTATTTATAAATACTCTATCCAATCACATTGAAATGCGTGTAAAAATAAGAGTATCAAACAAAATGGGACGGAATTAATATTTTTTAAAAACATAAGATTTTGTATAGAATGATTTTTTGAAAAAAAAATATAATACTTTAAGTTTCATTTAAAAAGTTAAGGCTTCCGATTTCTGCAATCCAAAATATAATTTTTGTTTTTTAATTGATTTTTTTCAATAATTTTAAAAAATATATATATTTGCCTTAAAAAGGTGGTAGATCGTATTTGAGAACGAAACTTTCAATCTATTTTTGAAATTAAATTTAAAAATGATTTTATTTTTGAAAATGAATTTAAATATATATAGAAATATTGGGTAGAAGTTCCAAAATTATATCGCATATGAAATATAAAAAAGATGAAGTTAATATATAAATAATTTATAAATATTTATATAATATATTATATAATTTAAATACATTACATATTATATAATGTAAATATATTATATATGGGTCAGGTCAAAATCCATAAATATATAATTTATAGATTAGGGCCGTTTGAATCATAAAATTTAAACCCGGTTAACATAAATGTGAATGAGATTTTATAAACATTTGAAATTTCATTCCGTTAGTCGGAGAGAAATTCCATGATCAACGGGTACTTAATTATTTTTTTTATTTTTTTTTGTCAAAAACGGGTACTTAATTAAACAAACAAATAAATTTAATTTAAAGTTAAAATTAGCAAGTAAGTTATACTTTAATTAGTTAAAAATAAATTTTTTTAGTTAACCCAAATAGACTCGTATTTTGCGGGTGATTTTATCTTACAAGTTACAATGGATGATACAAGAAGTTCTGTCGACCGAAAAGACAGATTCAGATTCAGGTAAAGTTTCGTATTCTATCCAACATATATCTTCTTTTCTTTTCCTTTTTCTTGTCCAAATCGTGTCTCAGTCTTTTTACTCCTTAACGTCCAAATTTTAATTATTTACTTACAAAAATTTATCTATACTCCTAGAGAAATTGAAAAAAAAAAACGTTAATCCTATATAAAAATGGTACGAATTGTTTGTGCAACCCAAAAGAAATATTAAAGTAGTATACAGTGGTAGTTTTGAAACTACTGTTTTCCAGAAGTCAGTAACTTGTCTTCTCCTCGTAAGAACTTACTTTTGACTAGACCCGTTAATCGTGAGGGGTGAGCAACGGTTCCGAACCGAACCGAACCGAACCGGAACCGGTGGAACCGGGAACCGAATTTCAGAAATTTTGAGAACCGAACCGGAACCATTTATGTAGTAGAACCGAACCGGAACCGAATCATAAATTACGGTTCGGTTCGGGTCAGAACCGAAAGAACCGTCCAAACAACAATTTCCATACTAAAATTTAAAATTTGAAATTTAAAAAGAAAATAAACATACTATTTCATCCAAAGGCCAAACAACAAATGTCTACTATCGCAAAACGTATAAACGTATAAAAAGAATACTTGATTCTCTGTTATATATAGTATAAAATATATATTTTTTATTTGTATGTATATATATACGGTTCGGTTCGGTTCTTACGGTTTTTCTTGGAAGAGAACCGGAACCGAACCGGGAACCAAAATTCCATAAAAATTAGAATCGAACCGGAACCGAATTACAAAATTATTGAACCAGAACCAGATTTTTTCCCCGTTTTCCCCGGTTCGGTTCGGTTCCCGGTTCCGAACCGGGAAATGCTCACTCCTAAATCGTGTTGTTTCGTGTATTTTTATATCGTATATTTTCTCATTTTCCTGTACTTATATCTTAAATTAAATATGATTCGAAATCATTTCGTTTACTTATCTACCCAATCTGAAAACGAAACCAAATGTTTCGTGTCAATACGAAAGTACACAAAATTTTCGTGTACTTTTTTTTTACACGAAACAATCAGAAATAACATAAAATGAATATATCCGAATACACGAAATACTACTGAATATGTAAAACTAAGGATTAAAAATACACGAAATACTAATGAATACGTAAAATAAAATATGTGTATAATATTTACTACGATATATAAAAAATAAAAATTATATACATATAACATTCCGTGTACTTTTGTGTACCCAAAAAAAAAATCCATATCTGACACTAAATATTTGGTGTGACTTCATATTCTTGTACTTTCGTGTTTCTTGTACCAAGAATCAAAATCAAAATCCATATTTTTGGGCCGTTTCGTGTCTTGTTCACGTGTCACGTGTCAATTGTCAAGCCTACTTTGACCCTGACATGGTTAATTTTTATACAGGTTAACTAGCATAATACCTCGTACGATGCACGGATCATCTTCTAGTAATCAATATAAATTTGTGCATTTTTACGATTAAAAAAAAAATTGAGTACAATTACACACTTTCTGTTCAGACTCATTTTAATATCACTACTTTAACTTAAGGATCATTTTATATATGCATAGATCACATGAGCACTAAAAAAAGAATGTTTTTTAGCATATTAATATATTGAGAAAAAGGGATATAAGATAAACCTGATATAAATATTTAGTTTACCTCAGGTTAAACGACGTGTCACGGTGTGTTTTGATTAAAAACCTAACAATCCACGTATCTTCTCTCCGTGCTTTTCATATACACTATCCTTCTCTTCAATACATGACACAAATATCCAATACACATGTGATATAATTCTCGTTTAACAATCCATAGAGAGATGAATGATGATACCGAAGATTGCCAAATATCAGAACATTCATTATCAGATGATATACAAGATACCCATGATGAAGATTTTAACGTTGAATCTAGCATAAAAGCATCCCATGTGCCTCATGAGGGTTTACGATTTCAGACCCATGAGGAAGCATACGATTTCTATAATAATTTTGCTTTAACAGATGGGTTTGCAATTCGAAGGTACTCTACATACAAGTCTAGAAATAGTGATGTTATTATAAGAAGAACTTTTGTGTGCAACAGGGAGGGTTTTAAGAAAAAGGACGAGAACAACGAGAAAGATGTAAAGCGTCGTCGAGAAAGTAGATGTGGCTGCAAAGCTTATATGGAAATTGTTTTAAGTAAGAGTGGGTATTGGGAGATCAGGAAATTTAGTAATGCTCATTCACACGACCTACTCAATAATCCGAACAAGAAAAAGAAATTGCGGTCACATAATAGGTCTCATCAAGAACCTTCTTGCAAGAAGATAATGGAAAATTATCATAGTTGTGGGGTTGGACCTGCCAAGATATCCCAGATTATTATTAGTACAAATGGTAGTGCCATAGATATCACACCTCAGCAATGCTCAGATTATTTAAAAATTAGAAGGAAGAACAACATTGGTAAGGAGTGCATGATTGTGATACAAAAGTTTTTGGAGCGAAAAGCAAGGGATTCTGAATTTTATTATGCCATTTAGCTTGATGATACACAAAGTTGTCGAAGTATTTTTTGGTGTGATGCTAGAGCTAGAAAATCTTACATGAAATTTTGTGATGTGATAGTTTTCGATGTCACATACAAGACAAATAACTTTTCTATGTCGTTTGTTGAGTACTGAATACAGTAAAAGAATACAGAGGGGGGGGTGAATGGATTCTTGAACTTTTCTTGTTCGAGTCTATGTAGCAAGTAAGTGTTTGTGTGTGCAAGAGTGAAGGTGCGGATAAAGAACAACACAAAACACGATATCACTTTAATCTAATGTATTATTAGATAAAGGTTGCTACAATCTGGGAATACAAATGATAGTATTCTCAGCTTCGTTTTTCTCAGAAAGATGCAGCTTACAGTGTATGAAAAACTTGACTCACAAAGTTAATGACTAAGGAAGTGAGGCTGTATCCTTATAGAACATGGATACAACCTACTTACTTCAAATAAGGTAGCTAAACAAATTACTTTCTAGTCTGTCTATCCTTTTTGAGTAAGAGTCCAAACGGTTACAGATTTGACTTTGCAAAGCCTGTTCAGATCCACTTCTTTAGCCCCTTATCTCTTTTATATCTCTCCAAGCTTCCTTGTAGGCTTTCCAGAACACGTTACAGATTGTGGTCCATAAAGTGCATTGGCTTGTTGCTGGTTTCTGACTTGTACAATTTCTTCAGTATTTTGTCTCCAAGAATGTATTCGAGAAGTGACTAAGTAAGTGATTCGAGAACTAGAATTGACTTGATCGATAACTCTGAGTTCTCGAACACTGTTATATTGACATATCGAACCACTTCTCGAATAGCTCTTTTCCATCAGGATTCCTTGAGTTGTCGAATAGAACATTTGACTTATCGAATCCTCGAGATATCGAATAGCTTTCTGAGTCTTTGAGATATCGAATGGAACTTTGACTTGTTGACTCTTTGAGAAATCGAATACCACTTTGACTTGTTGACTTCTTGAGTTCTCGAATAGAGTAGTAGACATATCGAATCTCTGAGATATCGAATGAGATATCGAACAGTGTATTCAGAGATATCGAATAGTGTCTTGAGATATCGAATCCCTGACTTCTCGAATGCTAGACTTCTCGAATAGACAAATGCACTTCTCGAATTGGTACTTAGGCAAATACTCCATTTCTTCAAATCCCAACTGTGATTATTAGACAGTATTTATCTTCTTGCTTGAGGCATGAACCTTGGAACTTCTTTCAAGCATTATTCTTGACTTTGTAAGTACAGTTACACAACTAGGATTTGATGCCTACCATAAGTACAAAACAAATAGAAACTCTACAACTAGAGGTTCCCTCAGTTAAGAGGTCATGTAAGTAATTTAAAGCATTACAAACAATTAGGCTTGTTATTAGATGTATACAGGCATGCCTCTGTGACTAACAATCTCCCCCAAATTGTGAGTGAGACCCTTAGTCACAATTTCATGTCTGATAACAAGCCTATCAAACATAAAGATAAATCTTGACAAGTACATGTATGAAATTGATTGAATAGTATTACAAAAAAAGCATTCTCACAGTTATGAAGAAATACTAGCCATTTTCCTTTGATCCTCCTTTTTGAGATTTGGCTTGTAGATCCTCATTTTCTTTTTCTTCCTTGGCTTTCTTTGCATCACTCATTGCTTGGATGATGTCTTCCATGGCAGTGAGTTCTTCAATGAGAGGTGAGCCAGATAGGTCTCTGATGACTTCATTTAGTTTGGCTTCAGAGTAAGAGCTAATGTAATCCATTCTGATCTTCACATTTCTGCCATATTTCATGTATTCCACAATGTAAGGATTATACTTGACTCTGCATAACCCTTTAGCTCTCAATTCTTCAGCTTTGGCTTCTAGAGCAGCTAACTCTTCTTCTCTTTTTTTCTTCAAAGCTTCATACTTTTTTCTCAACTCTTCCTCATGATCTCTTTTCATCTTGATAAAATGAGCTATCTCAATTTTCCACTTTCTCTCCTCTTCATTCTCAAGGTTGAGTAGCACCATTATTCTTTGTAGATCATGTAACTTGCCCCAGTGTTCATACATGCCTTGCTTGAATCTTTTGAATCTCCCATCAGTGTATTTGAACTCCAGGCAGTCATCAACTATAGCTACATGATAGATTCTCTGAGCCAGTTGATATGCTATCTCATCTTCATCATAGTCTATGTTGAGACAGGGCAAGTCTAGTCCAGGAATGATTGTGAGTGCCTGAGATGTAGATGTTTTCACCTTTCTTGCCCTTCTGGCTGACATCTTCCATTTCAGCTTCTTTCCTTTGTTGCTTGAGAAAAATTTAAGACCTTTGTCTTTGGACCATTGTAGTATACCATTAGCAGTATGCTTTTTGATATACACAAGTGGTTTCTTGATTAGTATCTCCTTTTCTTGAGGTAGTGAAACATTTGCAGAGGCCATGGAATTTGGCTTTTGTAGGTCACTACTAACAGTATTCACCCTAGACTTAGAGTCTTGTGTAGTGGTGAGGTTACTGTTAGCAATGCCTATGGCTTGCTGTTTCACACTTGTCCTCTCATAGACTTTCCCTTGGTCCCTGCCATCTTTCTTTTCTTTGTCATCTTTCTTATTTTTCTTGTCATCATCTCCCTTATCACTCCTGTGATGTCTTCTCCTTCCATCACTCTTGTCATCATCTTTATCTTCATCCTTATTTCTCCTGGACTTGGCCAATTCTGGAATTGAACCAGTTGAAATGAATTCTCTAAGGATGTGCAATACCTCAATCTCCTCAGCTGACCTTATCCCCTTCTTCTTTTGCATTTGATCAACTATGGCAATGATCAGTCTGTGGTTCTTAGAGGTGAGATCATTGGGAATAACCAATTGATCCACATCTTGAATTTTGGTACCAGACTGATAGAGGATGGTTCTTGGTTTGGTGCACACTTCAGGAAGTCTGGCTTGTTGACCATTTCTTAGTTCAGTATACAGACTCTGATTGTTCTCCCCTTTCTGCTCAATTAGTTCCAAGATGGCATCAATCTCAGTGAATTTCAGTGCTGTCCCAGAAACCAAGATGGTATCAATAGATATGTGCCATATCTTGCCTTTTGTCACCATCATGATTTCCTTGAGGTAGATCTGACTGAGCTTTCTTGGAATAACTGTTAGATAATGGATTTGATCTTTTAGGCTTCTTCTGTATAGCAGGGTATCTCCTCCAACCTTTGCTTTTGAGGCTTGCAGAAACTTCAAGAATGCAGCATCATGATAAACCTCTGAGTTTGCTACTTCTATCAGCTTGGCCTCTGTAACCACATTCACTTCCACCGGATCATCTTCATGTTTAGAAGGTTGGACTAGATCACTTGGCATGGATCCTGCCACCACTGTAGTGGTGATAGTTTGCTTTTGGCCACTTGGAGTAGTGATGTGCACAGGTGGTAAAGTGACCACTGGCAGAGAAGATGGAGGCTCATCAACCTTTAATTTGCCTTTGCCTGGCACATGAGTTAGAGATTTAGTGACCCTTTGGTGATCACCCTCACTAAACTTTATCCCTTTTTCCTTAGGTTTCTCCCCCTTTGTATTTGAATTCCTTGTCATCTTCTCCCCCTTAGGCTTGTTGTCAGGCACAGAGGCTTTAGAAGTGACCTTTGGGGTGGAAGATTCTTCAGGGAGAGGAAGACCCATATGCTTCATCATAGCAGCCAACATAGATTGTTGATGCAGAAGAACATCAGCTGTGGTGGTTGCTTGAGTGTCCAACTGATCATGCCATATCTTGCCTTTTGTCACCATCATGATTGTTCTCCCCTTTCTGCTCAATTAGTTCCAAGATGGCATCAATCTCAGTGAATTTCAGTGCTGTCCCAGAAACCAAGATGGTATCAATAGATATGTGCCATATCTTGCCTTTTGTCACCATCATGATTTCCTTGAGGTAGATCTGACTGAGCTTTCTTGGAATAACTGTTAGATAATGGATTTGATCTTTTAGGCTTCTTCTGTATAGCAGGGTATCTCCTCCAACCTTTGCTTTTGAGGCTTGCAGAAACTTCAAGAATGCAGCATCATGATAAACCTCTGAGTTTGCTACTTCTATCAGCTTGGCCTCTGTAACCACATTCACTTCCATACTAACTATATTCACTTCCTCTGTAGATCTGACGGTGACATACTAACTATGGTGTCTAATGAAGTATTATTGAAGACATCAGAGTCTAGTAGAGAACCTGAAAGTGGTATCCTGGAGCCTGTAGTCTCTGGAAGGAAAGAAGATGATTGTAAGGATTCGGAGATTATAGCAGCTCACTCCTTGGAGAAAACCTCAAGCCCCTTGCCAAATGAGGAACCCTCTCTCCATGTGAGTTCAGGTATAAAAACTCCTTCTAGCCCCTATTTTTCTGTAGGTCATGAGAGCACTTATCCAAATTTGAGTGATACACTTGAAAAGATGGACTTAGATCCACAAACTGAGAGGCTGGCTCCTGACCAGGCAAAAGGTGAGGTAGAAAGAGTGTTGACTTTAGTAAGTCAAAGTGAGAATGAGGGTATGGATGATCAACTCCATAGTAAGGGAGAGAAAATTAGGAAACCATCGTTTGATTTCTGGGATCAAACCAAGATGGTATCAATAGATATGTGCCATATCTTGCCTTTTGTCACCATCATGATTTCCTTGAGGTAGATCTGACTGAGCTTTCTTGGAATAACTGTTAGATAATGGATTTGATCTTTTAGGCTTCTTCTGTATAGCAGGGTATCTCCTCCAACCTTTGCTTTTGAGGCTTGCAGAAACTTCAAGAATGCGGCATCATGATAAACCTCTGAGTTTGCTACTTCTATCAGCTTGGCCTCTGTAACCACATTCACTTCCACCGGATCAGCTTCATGTTTAGAAGGTTGGACTAGATCACTTGGCATGGATCCTGCCACCACTGTAGTGGTGATAGTTTGCTTTTGGCCACTTGGAGTAGTGATGTGCACAGGTGGTAAAGTGACCACTGGCAGAGAAGATGGAGGCTCATCAACCTTTAATTTGCCTTTGCCTGGCACATGAGTTAGAGATTTAGTGACCCTTTGGTGATCATCCTCACTAAACTTTATCCCTTTTTCCTTAGGTTTCTCCCCCTTTGTATTTGAATTCCTTGTCATCTTCTCCCCCTTAGGCTTGTTGTCAGGCACAGAGGCTTTAGAAGTGACCTTTGGGGTGGAAGATTCTTCAGGGAGAGGAAGACCCATATGCTTCATCATAGCAGCCAACATAGATTGTTGATGCAGAAGAACATCAGCTGTGGTGGTTGCTTGAGTGTCCAACTGATCATTGAGAAGTGCAACCTTGTCTATAAGATGAGCATTGGACTTGGTGAGAGTAGCCACCTCCTTTTCAAGAGTATCCACTTTAGTGAATAGCTCATGTGCCCTGAAACCAATAGACACCAATTATGCTTAGACCCTATATGTCTATAGAATTTGAAAACATAATGGTTGAAGAGCAAGTTATCCATATTGATCACATAGGGCAATATAAGTATTTTCATCTTACACTACGAATCATGTTGATAAACAATCATGAACCTATGCTAGCATGGCAAGTTCTAAATCTCAAGATCCACTTTCACTTCACAAGAGATTAACAGATTAGATGTTAGCTACACATCTAACAATTAAGCATAACCATACGAGGATATCAGATATACATCACACACAGATCTTTAAAGCATCAAGATACTAAAGCTCCATAAATAAATCCATTAGAATCCCATGACAACGATTAGTTCATAATTGAACCTCTCGTCATCATGGGATCAAGTGAAACCATGATAATGAAACAAGATATGAATTCTATGTTATAATATGTTATCTAATGATGTTACAAAATTACAATGGTAGGATGTGTTTAAATAGGCTCTAGAAGTCTTGCCCAACAAGAAAATACCCTACAATACAACTGGAAATTGATTTTGGTACAAGAAAATACCAAAAATAAAATTCGAATTCGAATTAGGGGACTTTCTGGAACGCTGCCAGCGCTTGGGAGGAGCTGCCTGCGCTGGTGCTCCTGCCCAGAATTTTGATTTTGCTTTATTCTTGTAGAAAATTTCCCAAGCTTCGCGTGGGCAGTAAGATCGTCCAAAACGGACTTCTAGAACTCCAGATATGGCCAAAACAGTGTAGACTGCGCAACATACCCTGAAATCCGAATTTTCCACAATTAACTCATTTCTCATCCGTTTTCTCTTCCGATTCTTTTGCCACTTCCCGTTCTTCAATTCTTAAGCATTATGATCTTCATGGTAGCATAGGAAAATATGCTATCCTTCATTCCATTGCGCAAATCATCTCCAAAAATGACGAAAACACCAACCCTAAACGATATTTCGCAAACCTGCACAACTAAACACAAACACATCAAAACTACAACAAACTTGAGTCCAAGTGAATCAATTTAAGCCGATATGGAATGCTCCAAATGGATATAAAATCCGTTTATCAGCCATCACCCGTTCCATCATAAGCCTTAATTGTTGGCATCTTAAACTTCTTAGAGATGCGAGCATTCATCACCTCCTCAATGAATGGAGGTGTAGGATCATTAGGATCCCCAAGTGGCATCAGATCCTTGGGGTTACTCCTGGGGGTTTCTACCCTTGTTGTCTTTTCAGTTGGGGCGCCAGCCCTTCTCTGCCTCCTCGAAGGCCTCTCCAAATCGACAAAGGGAATCCCTCCTGAAGTTGGAGGAGGTCGATTCTGATTCAATCTTTCTTGCTCCCTTGCCATATCATCCTTCAACTTTAAGATCTCGGCCTCATAAGCCCGGATCCTCTCAGCAGTGGTCAAAGGGGGTTCGTCATGGACGGTTTGAGTCCTCCTTCGAGGTTCTTTGCTAGCACGTCGCCTCCTCGGCGCTTCATCGCGATCATCATCAGACGAGGAATCGGTAGTGTAGGGACCAGAGTAGTAATCATACTCTCGTTCTCGGATCTGTAGTGTGCCGCTTGTTCCAGGGTCCCTTTGTTGAAGGGGATAGTTGGGCAGCCCATACATCGGGTTGATGCTCAAAGGGAGCACGGTAGTGGAGATATGACCGACCAAGGGTGGCGGACGAGTGTTCAAAGGAGAGACCATATCTGAAAAGGGTTGGTCCCTTGATTTTGGGGAACGTCCACAGGTAATGTTCTCTCAACATGGGGATTTGTCCCTGGAGGTTGAGAAACTTGAGATTGGACGATCGCCCCTGTTGTTGGGGGTGCTTGCTCAATAGCAGGTGGTGCAGAGCTAATGGGTAAGGCCTCGGTAGAGGTCGTTGCTGTTCTTCGTGTGTCACCATGGTTGATGTTATCTTCCCACAGACGGCGCCAAATGTTGTGACACGAAATCTAGGTAACGAATATTGCGGCTAGGGTTTGTGTGTGTTTAATGCAAAGGGGTTGGTGAGCTTCGAGCTTTAATGGCTGTTTCCGTGTTCGAGACTAATCGGTCCTCACAGAGTGCCTATGTATCTCGTATTGAGAATCAAGCCAACGTAGTTCTGAGAATGAGGGGTCAGGCCCTTATATAGGCTGAGAAGCCTTAGAATTGAGGTAGGAGTCAGAGACTTGGTGGGCAAGCCACCGCCTTGAGGAAGGTTCTAGACTCCTTCCTTGTAGGAATCAGTTTCCATGTTTAAGTATGTATCTTGGAGGCTATGTCAGGCAAGAGTAATTTCCTTATTTGACTCTTATTTGCTGAGTTGTTTATTACCCTTAATATCAATTACGAAATTAATATTATAAATAGGGTTTGGGCCCATCTGGTGGGCCCACGTTTGGACCATACTGGGTCTAATTAATGCCACATTAAATGTGTCTTTAAGGCTTACTTTTAGCCCATATCACACATATATATATAATTTCTTAACTAAAAACGTAAAACTTTTAAATTTTTAAATTTGTTAATGTAAAAAAAATAAAAATACATTATTTTACAAAAACATACCATTTACTACAGTTCAAATTCCAATAAAATAAATAAATTATTTTTAAGAATTTGTATCAATTTTATGTAAAATGATTATTTAAATAAAACATCTACGCCAACACTTTTTATGTCTACGCTAACACAACTACTTGGTGTTGTAATAGGTAAGGATGAAAATAGCTACGACATCACTTTTTCAGACGGCAACACCTTGCAAAAGTGTTGTATAAAGTCATCTATGGCGTAGTGACTTGATATTAAAAATCTATAAAACTAGTTGTATACATAAACATATATGAAAATTTTGATAATTAAAATATAAAGTTTTATAAATAAATAAGTCATAATTAACAGATTTACTCTAAAATTAGATTGACAGCAAAAATAGGAAAAAGGGACAGGCTAAATTTTTGTAATACGTTTTTTTAGTTCAAACTCAAAAACTTATGTAGCTCAATGGTTATAAGGATGAGTTTATTTGAAGAGTATATGAGTTCAATTTCCCACAAGAACATAATATACATAAATCTAATATCTAAGAATAAAATTGTAATTTCACAGGAAATTTATCGGCTCAAGATATTGCTAAAATATTCGCATATTCTCTTATTATATATAGAACGGATGGATGGATTGTAATGGCTGAGTGGGAAATTCATTTGAAGAGTTGTAGCATTGTACTAAAATTCTCCGATTCAGCCGATTAACCCCCGATGAATTCTCTACAAGGTGTCCAGTCGAATCGATTTTTAAAATTCCCGACTAATCTTTACGAATACTTCTTGATCGGAGTATATATAATAAATTAATAGAATTAAAATAATATATTAATCAAATATGAATCATTATATGCTTAACGGTATGATAAATACATATTATTTAATAAATAATTAATAAAATCATAATAATATACTAGATAATTTTATAATATTAAAATACATTCGATTTTTGTTCCGCTTAATCCCTAATTTAACGATTAATTCTTATAATTTTTTTATAAATCTTATCCAATTTCTATAACATTTGTTGTAGTCAATAAAATGACCAATGCCCGATAGACAACAATATATGTTTGCCACAAATACATATACAGTAATTAAATTAGTCTCATTTGGAAGAACTAGCTTTATAGCCCGTGCAAGACACGGGCATGCTCTAGATTACAAATATTTATGAATTATTCGTGATCACGCAGTATTGGATTGTTGATATCTTCGATTGTTCATATCTTCGCAGCAATTGTTGTGAGTAAATAGAATTTATGCAATACCCGATCGTGACATGCAAATGATAATTCTGGTTAAATTAAATCTATTTATATTTTACCCTATGTTTTGTTTTGTTAAAGCAAACTTGAACGATATGTAATAAATTGGTCAATGTTAAGATCAAAACCGTACTTCGAAATATAAATATATAGAGTTAACATGGATGGATATAGAGATACATACAAGTATTAATTACATAATAATAAATGCATATTAGTTCATATCAATTATTATTATGTAATAAATATGTTAGTGTTCCAATACCCAAATAGCCCCCGAAAATATAACATAGATATAATTAGTAGGGGTAAATATAACTTTTTATATGAATAATTAATTTGCTCATGGAACCCCCCCCCCCCCCCAATTTGCTCTATTATATGTGTGTGTGTGTGTGTGTGTGTGTGTGTATGTGTGTGTTTGTTATATTGTTTTGTGCGTTTACGTATTAAAGATGTGATTGATGAGTTTTACGATAGTTAATGTTAATACAAGTTTGTATTATATATACTTATATATACGCATGAAGGTTCTTTTTTTGTATTGTGATATTTTTTTATAATATTTAATTCGTAAATAATTACAATAGATCTAAAATGATTAATAAGATATGGTATATGTTAGTGAATATTATAGTACATTATTACATATCCACAAAAATTTATATATGTATGTATTTATGTTTGTACATGTGTGTGTATGTATAAATATGCATATTAATTATACAATAATTAATAGATTACAAATAATGAAATATTAATAGATTATACAACATAAATGTATGTATATATGTATGTTTGCTATATAGTATGTATGTATGTATATAATATTATAGTATATTATTATATATCTACAAAATTTTATATATGTATGTATTTATGTTTGTACATGTGTATGTATATATAAATATGCATACTAATTATACAACAATTAATAGATTACAAATAATGAAATATTAATAGATTGTACAACATAAATGTATGTATATATTGTATGTATGTATGTATGTATGTATGTATGTATGCATGCATGCATATAATTAATAATTATGTATGTATGTATGTATGTATGTATGTATGTACGTATGTATGTATAATTAATAATTATACATTAATATATAATTATCTACAAATATACATTATAATTAATAATTATACATTATCTGAGGTAAGCCAACTGAGATTTATCTACAAATTAATATATATAAACAAAAATATATAGTATGTATGTATGTATGTATATAATATTATAGTATATTATTATATATCCACAGAAATTTAGATATGTATGTATTTATGTTTGTACATGTGTATGTATGTATGTATAAATATGCATATCAATTATACAACAATTAATAGATTACAAATAATGAAATATTAATAGATTATATAATATAAATATATGTATGTATGTATGTATGTTTGTATGTATGTATGTATGTATGTATGTATGTGTGTGTGTGTGTGTGTGTATGTATGTATCTATGTATGTATGTATGTATGTATGTTTGTATGTATGTATGTATGTATGTATGTTATATAGTATGTATGTATGTATGTATATAATATTATAGTATATTATTATATATCCATAGAAATTTATATATGTATGTATTTATGTTTGTACATTTGTATGTATGTATAAATATGCATATTAAATTATACAACAATTAATAGATTACAAATAATGAAATATTAATAGTTTTTTTAACATAAATGTATGTATGTACGTATGCATGTATAATTAATAATTATGTAAGTATGTATGGATGTATGTGTGTGTATATGTATGTATGTATGTATGTATGTATGTATGTATGTATGTATGTATGTAAGTATGTATGTGTGTATGTGCGCATTCATTTATAATTATTTATGTATGTATGTATGTGTGTGTGTGTGTATGTATGTATTTATGTATGTATGTATGTATATGTGTATGTATAATTATTGGGATTATACATTATACAAATATTTATGTATGTTGGTAATGATTTTTAATATTAACTCAAATGCTCACAAAGCTCAACCGGTTATGGTGGTGCATTTAGTTATGCAAGGTCTTGGTTCAAACCCTTTGAATAACATTATTTTTACAAATATTTAAAATTATGTTCACAGAATCGGAGGGACCGAGCTTATGAATTAATTTATTCAAGAAAACCCCTTGTTAGTATATTAGATATATAATAGATAGATTTTAAAAATAGTTGACTTAATGGTCAACTATATGTATAGTGAGTTACATCACATTTCCTTATCCACCAATCTTTTTCATCAACAACTAGCTTTAAATTCATTCGATGCACGAGATGCTTTTATCACTATTTTTTGTTTAGTTTTTTTTGGATTCTCTTTATATATATATATTTATATTAAAATTTTGTAAACTTTTCTTTCAAAAACAAAAAATTTATGTGAACTTATAATAATAATTTTTGAAGTTTTTTTTGTTAGTTTTTATTTTTTTCCACAGTTATAGAATTTAATATTTTTGTAATGTTAAGTATTAAATTATTTTAGGAATTTTCTTGAGATGTTATTTTTAGTTAATAACTATGTCTTTTTTTTTGTTTGGGTTTTTTTATTGATTTTTTGTACGAGTATTTGTTTTCATGTAGTACATAATCTATAATCTTTCCAAATTAAATATTTATTTTTTTTGTTCCCTATTTTTAGTTTGATTTTTAGAATTTTATTTGACATAAAATTTTTAAGTATTTATTTTTTATTTTTCTGAAATATTTTTTTTTCTTAAAGGGAGTTTATTGGTTTTAATGTAAATTACATTTTAATATTTAGGATTTTTTTTGATTTTTTCTTATATTTTTTGATTTTTTCTTATTAGATTAGATGTGATATAGTTGAAACATGTTAGTGTCTTCTTTGTGTAATTAAATTTTTAAATCTTTTTCCATGTTTTTTTTATGTTGATTTAGATTTCTTTATGTGTATTATATTGGAGTAATTTGTGGCCTTCAATTTTTTTTTTAAATTAGAGTTTGTTCTGTATAATATATTTTGTTAAGGTTTGTGATTACCAAACCATACCATCAAAGCCTCCTTAGGCTAATTATATATTGGATATAATTTTCGTCTAATGGATCTCCTAATAAACTGTACTTACGAAATACTTCCTCCGTACTTCTCATTTCTTTACAATTTGTTGTCACTTCTTACCACGTATTTTAAGATATATATAAAATATAATTCTACAACTTATGTTTAAATTTTTTCTTATGTTTAAATTCTTTTTTGATAAAAATTTAAATAATAAATTTTTATTCAAAAGAAAAAAAAAGTTAAAATAATTTATTGAACTATAGTTTATGACTCTTAAAATGCATATCAAACTCTCAGTTCAAAATGTAAAAAATCTAATTGAACAGAGGGAGTAAGTATGAAAATAGTAAGAGGTGAAATGTCAAAATATATAAATTATACTCCATATTTATACTATATTATAATAAAGAAATATGAGTTTAATTTGTAGTTTGGTTAATTACTCATTTTTAATTATTCCTTTTATTTACAATTGTTAGGTCTTTCAACTGAAATAGATGAAATAGATGATAATCGTTAGATACGATATTAAAAGTTGTTCTATACAATACAAAGATGCAAGGTTTGAATCTTGTTAACTACATATTAATATTTATAATCCTAAAAATTGTTCTACACAAAAATTTAAGGTTCGAATCCCGCAAACAACATTATTGTAAATTTAACATTTATAATATCAATATGCTATAAACAAATTAAAATAATTTAAAAATAACTTGCAAATAATATATTAAATTTACTATTTATTATATTATATTATATTGGAAAAAAAAAACCGTGCTCTTAGTAAGAGGTAGGCTTGTCAACGGGTCGGGTTTGGATCGAATTCGACAAAATCCATATCCATATCTATTTAAATTTGTTGGTTCGGATTCGGATCGAATCATTGTCGGATTATTAATAGCCTGATCCATATCCAATCCATTAGGATTTCGAATTATCGGATCGAATCTCCGAATCCATTTAAATTTAAAATAAAAATTAAAAATTAATATAACAAATAGTAAAATAACAAAATAAAATAAAACCAAAAAATCTTTAAAATAGCAAAAAAATTCCCAAAATATAATATTCAAAATTTAATAATAAAATTTGAATTTAAGTATATGTGATTTGTATATATATTTTAACTATTAACATAAATTTAACTAATAAATAAATATGAACAAATAACTTAGAATGTACATATTCATTCGTTTGAATCTAATGAAATAATGGTATATACAAAATATGAAAATCTAATGAAATTATAGTGCACATGAAATATGAAGAAAATACTTGAATGAGAAATAAAATAATAAATCCCAGAGAAGTAGATTAATTTGATTATATATATTTAAATTTATATTATCTTATATATTATATTAAAATTATATATAAATAATTATAAATGATCGGATCGGGTTTTTATTGGATCGGATAAACTAAAATCCATATCCGATCCATTATACATCGGATCTTTATCGGATCGGATTATTATCGGATCGGATTCTTTTTTATAGAATCCATATCCACTTATTAAGGCTCGGATCGGATCGGATCGGATATCCGATCCATTGACAAGCCTAGTAAGAGGTGTGCCGCCTCGAAAATCGAAATAGATTACAACAAGGGGTGCGAAAATATTTTTATTTGGAATTAAGCTTTAAATTACTAGAAGAATAATTTCCCTAATTTTTCTAAATGAAGCAGGGTAAGGCAAAAAAAAAAGTAAAAACAGAAATAGAATACAATAAATTTCACTGGCTTACTCCAAAGTCTAAATACTGTTAAAGTAACATTTTTATATTAGGAAATTTAAAATTGGAAAAAAGGTAAATAACAAATTTGACTTACAATAATATCATTTTCATTTGTGAGTAATTATTATTATTAAAAAAAATCATTTAAATGATATCTATTTTAAATTAATATATCTAAAAAAATTTAAGCATTTTTTTCACCTTTAATATTTTATAGCAATTATTTTATAACGCTCTTTCAGTATTACTGCATCACGGATACATGAATTTTGCATTTTCCATTTTTTTTGTCGAATTTAAAACAATGAGAAGGATTAAGGCATCTTTGTTTGGTTCAAAATACCCATATTTTAATATTAGAAACCGAAAATACCCATCGACGATTGGGACCACCCAAAATACCCACCAATCACGCATTCTGAAAATGCGTAGCTTATATACGCATTTTGCAAATGTATAGTCTTTTTAAAAAATAAAATTCACAAAGAATACGCATCCTAAACATGCGTGGGATACGTATTTTAAGCATGCATAACTGCTAATACGCATTTGTCATATGCGTATCAAACACTGTTCAACATTCTTCCGAGAACGTGGTGGAGGCAATTTTTTCAAAGAATTTCGATGACTCCGTTATCGTCATCCGGTTTTTGTTCACTAACATACTACATACCATTCAAAATTCAAATCGTCTTCTCCCCCATTACAATCCTAAACCATTCAATTTTCAATTCTATTGTCGGATTAGGAAACACCAAAATAGTTCTCTATCCGATCGACCTATGCATTTTCCTACGAAGCCGAAGATCAATAAATAAATAGGGCAAAAGGGAGAGGGAGATGTGATCATGTTTATGATGTGCACAGAATTGATGAAGAATGCTGAACATTGATGGAACGGGGAGGTGAACGGAGAAACAAACGAAAGGTCGAGAGAGACATCTAAGTTGATTTTGTAAAAATAACATCATGTCATTACGCATTTGAATAATGTATAATCCTTAATATGCATTTTTTTAAATACATATCCCTATGTACACATGAACAAAATGCAATCAATAAGTAAAAAAGATGAAAGCAATTGATAGGTTTTTTGGACAACTTGCACTCAAAAATGGTGTTTATCAATAGTGGATAGGGCTGTAATCCGAGTCGAGCTGCTCGCGAGCAGCTCGAGCTCGAACCCGTTTAACAGCAGCTCGGCTCGACTCGACTCGTTAATGAGCCGAGCTCGAGCACAAGATCAGATTCGTTTAACTAAACGAGCCGGCTCGATCGACTCGTTTAAATAGGCTCGTTTAGCTAAACGAGCCGGCTCGGCTCGACTCAACTCGTTAAACGAGCCGAGTTCAGTCACAAGATTTGGCTCGTTTAGTTAAACGAGCTGGCTCAACTCGTGATAAAAAGCTCGACTCGAATTGATACTCGGCTCGACTCGACTCGGCTCGAATGACAGCCCTAATAGTGGACCTTTAGTCAAATGAATTAGAGCCTTTTGATAACTATAGTGGCAACATGAGTAATTCGCCAATTAGGGCCTCACAACAGTTGTCGAATTTTCGAGAAAAGTAACTCCCGACTACTTAATTATAAGATGCTGCGAAATATTTTAAATTGAACAGCATTTTTCTACGTGTTTGGCAGAATGCACAGAATTATAAAACTATTCATTGGTCCTTGTTATGGCACATCACCTACTTTTGTATACAAGTATTTGGAAATTGTGCGTGTAATTATAATTATAGTAATAATCTATGCATTACCGAATTCGTATTTTGGTTGTTAAAATCTTTGATTTGAGCGTTAAAAGGTTCTACAGCAGATACTATAAAAATATTCTGCACAACAATAATCTTTTTATAATAATAAAAAATTACAATTTTATTATTGCATAATTAATTTAAAAATTAACTTTATTTAAAAATATTTTTTTATAGTAATATTTTTCTTTGATCCTACGATATTATAGTGAGGTTTTAGCACCAAGTGCAACAACGAATGTCATTATACATGACAATTAATGCTCGGTAATTAAACCAACTAGTCAATTTATCCGCGCTTCGCGCGGTTCACAAATTTTTTATTTTAAAATATTGAAAACAAATGAATTAATTATTATTATTTTTAAAAATTGATTAGTCTCATAAGAATTTTTTAAAAAAATGATTCAAAATAATTTACATAAATTATAAGTTTGAAGATATTCTCTTTATATATCTAAAAATTTTATAATCTCAAAAATATCATAAACATAAAAAGTAGTAATTATAATACAAACGTAATCTTCACGATCAAAAGTTATATAAATATTATATATAATAACACTTTTTAAATTCGACGCCCCTCTCATACATGTTCAATTGTAGTGTAGAATTTATTTAATTAGAATATTAATTTATTTCGACATAATATAATGAACAACGGGTATGTAACTTTTTTATCGATTTAGTCTACCGATAAAAATTTATTTTTTCAATTTAATCAGTTTGGTCATAACCAATGTTATTTTTATTACATGTGTTAAGCGAACATTTACACTTTTATAATTTATTACGATTTTCATAATCACTAATGATAAAGATTGCTTGAAAAGTTAAGGGTCGTTTGTACTACAATTGTCCGAAAAGAAATTGGAGTAGTATTCGATAGGGAATAAAAAATTACGCAATGTAAACAATTTTTAGTCGTCATTTTACCTAAATATAAACTTAATTATATATGTAATTAATATTTAATACTGAAATAATAATTATAATGCTCAAAATAATGTTTTATAATTTCTTGAATAAATAATATAAATTAAATACATATTTATTAGGTATAATTAATGACTAATTAATATGACATTAAGAGCTATTTAATGCAAGAAAAAAAATTAATAAAAAAAATAAATCAAAAAACCGAAAATTCAAGAAAAATACCTTAAACGTTTTTGGTAACTTTCCGATCTCCGGGCATTATAATATATATAGATTATTACTTTCTTTTTGTTTTACAGGTTATTATTCAAAATATTGAATTTTAAATATATTCAAGAAATAATTTTTGGGTTTTTTTTCATAAATACCCTTGTCTAGAAATATTTTTGTAAAAATACTTTGTTTAAAAAAAATATTTTGCAAAAATACTATCTTATTTGCAAAAATACCACCTTATTTGCAAAAAATACTATCTCATTTTTTTTACCAACTTCCAGTTCTATATAAGTGTTGCGCAGCAGCAAAAAATGGAAATTTAACTTTTAGTTTTTAGTTGCACCCAGTTGCATAGGTTGCATGAGACATAGGGCTGTCATTCGAGCGAGTCGAGCCGAGCCGAGCCGAGTATCAATTCGAGTCGAGTTTTTTTTCACGAGTCGAGCCAGCTCGTTTAACTAAACGACCCTAATCATGTGACCGAGCGTCGAGTCGAGCCGAGCCGGCTCGTTTAGCTAAACGAGTCGGTCGATCCGGCTCGTGTAAATTTACACTTAAACGAGCCTGATCTTGTGACCGATTTTAGCTCGTTTAACGAGTCGAGTCGAGCCGAGCTGGCTCGTTTAGTTAAACGAGTCCGATCTTGTGCTCGAGCTCGGCTCGTTAACGAGTCGAGTCGAGCCGAGCTGCTGTTAAACGAGTTCGAGCTCGAGCTGCTCGCGAGCAGCTCGACTCGGATTACAGCCCTAATGAGACACCCTCCAAATTCGGGATCTAGATCCGGGGGTCACCAACCAATCACAACTAAAAAATAAATCAGAATGCGCAAGTAACCCCACAAACCAAAAATCGCAAACAGATTATTGTATGAAACCAAGCAGTTACAACCCAAAAGTAACCTACTCACTTATTACAAACCATAAAATAAACTCAACCTAAATCCAATCTAGTAACGTTTTATTATTACATCCCATTTTATTTAAAACTCTATCTAGCGCCAATAGTAACCCGCAAATACCTGTAAGGTCTGGGGTGCGGACACACGGCCACTCTGCCCCTCTCTAATATGGTCTGAATGGCTGGTCGGAAACATACTGCTCCTCTGGAAAGGTTTTGTGAAAACAAGAGTGAGCCAAAGAAATGCCCATCAAGTATATATAAACAATTTTATAATAAAACAGGATAAGTGCGGCATGATATCAACTGAAATGTAAAACAGTTTATAGAGCAAAATGAATCAACAACTGTGATATAATTCAAATCATAACTGAAATCATTTGGCATGTCATAAAAATGAATCATCTTCCAACTCACAATATATAATAGCCATTTTGGCGATATGGATTGGATATAAAAAAACAAAAAAAAACACCATTGCCCCCTGATCAGGTTCATAAGCAATGGGACCCTTTATAATCACCGGTACGTTACGATACCCGTGTTTTAATTCGGATTTCTTGAGGGTACCAAAATAGGCAAGTAATGTTAGCCTATAAGAAGATGGAATGGTTACCATATCCTCCTTAAATATAGGCGGACCAACTACTCAACGTGGCCTCCTACGCTTTACCATTTTCCAATCCAATAGAGCAATTTCCGAGTTCAACAGAAAATGCTTAGTTTTAAATACAAGTCACATCCTTATTATTTACAACGATAATAAGGATATGATGAGTTTATATGAAACAATTCCCCACATCAAGGATACCAATATAAAGCAACTGTGTTCGCAAAAAAATATTTAAGAATCACAAATAGCTGTGAACAATAGCTATTCATCATGATATGAATCAATGAAACATAAAATAAACTGGGTATAAGATGATCAAGGGGGAAAATACTTTCCTGTATATATGGCTGGTAAGTTCTGCTCTCTGGCTAAGGTTTCTTTCGCTTATGTACACACTGCTGGTAAGCTCTGCCCACTAGCTAGGGTTTCTCTCGCTCCTATAATTAAAATATTCTATTTTAAACAACTGGCTAGGTACAAAACCAAATACAAATCAAATCTCGGTTTTAGTGTCTACCCGTACGTTGTATCGCTGCCGAGTAAATAAGTTAGACAAATAGTAACATGTACGGAGTAAACGACCACGTAATTCACATAGCAGATACGACTCACAATTAAAAGAACACTCAAAGTATTCTTATGATATTTATAAATCACTATCAGATAATCAAAGAATAATACACACAATTTACAAAATTTTCGGACAGCATATAACACGAAATTTTCACAAAATCGGTCTAACAATTCAATTCGGGACTCAATTGGACTAAAGAAATATTTTTAAAACAATTTTAAATCAAAATTTTGGAATGAAATCCAACTCAGATTTTTAAAATATTTTCTGAAATTTTCGAGCAATTAAAACTATTTTTAAACATTTTTAAACAGAAAATTGGTTAATTAAAATTAAATAATCCTAATTAAATTAATTAGAATCAATTAATAATTAATTAGTAAAATTATTTAATAAATAATTATATTTATTAAATAATTAAATTAATTAAATCATTATTTGAAATTAATTAATATAATTAAAAGTATTTAATTCTTATTTATTTTTGAATTAAAAAATAAATAAATAATTAATTAATTAAAATTAAAAACAGAATTCAGAAATAAATTCTGAATTTACAAAACATTTTCAGAAAATAATATTTCTAAATTTTATAATTAAATTCAGAATTATTAATTGATTTAAAAGTAATTAAAAGTAAAACAATTTTTTTTTAACAGTCATCGTCTTCCTCCCCACCTGAGAAGACTGTTCTTGCCGGCGGCATGAACTCCGGCCAACCCAAAAGTCGACCATTCGATTTCGTTTTTGTTTGCAAAACGATCCAAATCAACCCAGCAACCAAATCATACAAACAAACGCAGAATCCGACTAACCAATCGCCGAATTCGGCCAAAATCCGAAGCTCTCCGGCGAGCTTCAACCACTTTCCGACGAACACGAAATTGTACACCAAATCACTCGTTCTCTATATCAAAACGAAGCTTAAGACTTCAACAATCTGTACCAAGTATCAATAACAGCAGAAAAGCAATCAAGAACCCAGAAATTCGAAGTCAAAATTCTCACCCACACAAAACTCGATTTTTATATTTAGTACACGAAAAATCAGTTAAAAATCATCATAAAATTCCAGGAAGAATAAGCAATCTGTAGGAACTAACCACATAAACAATAAATTATCCTACAATCAACACCAAATCTAATTCATTCGAAATTAAATAAAAAAAATAAGAAAATAAAATTTTTGATCGAGGCATACACACATATCAACACCCACATAAACATGTAATATATATCATGAGATTCAGTTTTGTTACTCATACAAGAGATTTGGATCCCGGAATCACCTTCAAAAGTGTGTTTGATTCTCAAAAACACCAAGAACACTTCTCCAGAATTTCCAGAAATTAAAAATCAAAAAATCTGACCTTTTTGTTTATTTTGATTAATAAAAAAAATCAACTACTATTTACATTAATCAAAAATTAATACTCCAAAAATATTTTCAACCCCTAATTAAAATCGTTAAGCCTTAAAACTAATTTTTATGGGATAAAAATGTAAATTTTTTATTTTTAAACAAATATAATATAAATGCCAAAATTTCCCAAAAATTATGAATATTACAAAATAATGCATTTTTAAATATCCTATCATTATATAAAAATAATTTTATCAAATACAAGGCCTTGGATTCAGTATAGGGGCTGGGTCCGGAAATTAAAATGCGAAATAAATGTATTCTAAAAATATAAAAATTACAAAAAAATAGAATAAAATAATCTATGCTACACAGAAGTCACATAACATGTATGGGATAATTTTCCTATTTAATAAAAATCATAACGCGTTTAAATGCATTAAAAATAAACTAAAACGCAGTAAAATCAACTAAAAATATATTTTAATATAATAAACTACACGAATTTTTTCCCGGTCGTTACATTGCATATGCAACTGAATGCAACTAAAAATTATAATTTGAATTTTCATTTTTTTACCAACTTCCAATTCTATATAAGGGCTGCGCAGCAGCAAAAAATTAAAATTTTACTTTTAATTTTTAGTTGGATTCAATTGTATAGATTGCATAAATAGGGCAAAAGGAAGAGGGAGATGTGAGCATGTTTATGATGTGCTCAGAATTGATGAAGGATGCTGAACATTGATGGAATGGGGAGGTGAACAGAGAAACAAAACAAATGGAAGGTCGAAAGAGACATCTAAGTTGATTTTGTAAAAATAACATCATATTATTACGCATTTGAATAATGTGTAATTTTTAATATGCATTTTTTAAATACATATCCCTATGTACACATGAACAAAATGCAGTCAATAAGTAAAAAAGATGAAAGCAATTGATAGGTTTTTTGGACAACTTGCACTCAAAAACGGTGTTTATCAATAGTGGACCTTTAGTCAAATGAATTAGAGCCTTTCGATAACTATAGTGGCAACATGAGTCATTCGCCAATTAGGGCCTCACAACAGTTGTCGAATTTTCGAGAAAAGTAACTCCCGATTACTTAATTATAAGATGTTGCGAAATATTTAAAATTGAACAGCATTTTTCTACGTGTTTGGCAGAATGCACAGAATTATAAAATTATTCATTGGTCCTTGTTATGGCACGTCACCTACTTCTGTATACAGTTAAACCTCGACTAAGTAATATTCGATAAAGTAGTAACCTCGCTTAAGTAACAAACTTCGTCGGTCACAACTTGGGCCAATGTTGTAAAGTAATATTCTCGCTAAAAGCATAAGATATTAAAAAATTAGAAAATCATTAAGGGCCCAAATAATATGTAAAGTAATAATTCCAGAATGTCTTTGCTCCATATATATATATATGGGTTGGACTCCATATCAAACACCTTATATAACAAACAACAAAGAACACCTCATATCTAATAGATCCATTGCCCCTGACGGGGCCACCCAATACAAAAAGTTCTTATTTTTTTAGGCTCTATCCATCCAGAAAAAAAAATTGAAAATTTACTGTTCATCGATGACGTCATGATGACGTCATCAGTGACGTCATCGATGAACAGTAAATTTTCAATTTTTTTTTTTGCTGGATGGATAGAGCCTAAAAAAATAAGAACTTTTTGTATTGGGTGCCCCTGGCGGGGCCAATGGATCTATTGGAATAAATGATTTTATAGTGTTCTTTATTGTTTGTTATATAAGAGTGTTCTTTATGGAGCAAAGGCCTATATATATATATATGAGATTAGGTAACTTCCCTGAGATTTTAATATTTTATATGTAAAAATGGAGTGGGTATTTTAGTAAATTCAGACTTTTTTTAATTAGCCCTGCGGGTAGACCTGGCAAATCGGGTAAACGGATCTGCTTCGGATCGGATCTGCTTTCGGTTAAGGTATTATTTAGAGCCTGTTCGGTTCGGATCGAATCTGATTCGGTTCGGATCCACTTTCGGTTAAGGTACTATTTAGAGCCTGTTCGGTTCGGATCGGATCTGATTCGGTTCGTGTAAAACTCGGATTAAAATCGGATAAATTTTGAATTAAGATCGGATCAAATTGGGTTCGGTTCTCTTTCGGATTTTTACTGTTCGGATCGGATTTTGTTTGGATGTAGGAACATTCGGTTCGGATCGGATTGTCGAGATATATCTAATTTTTTGATGTACCCAAATTTTCCAAAAACCAAAAAATTATTTTTACTTGAGATCTTACCAATGAACAACTAAATTGACTAGTACTAGTAACTAGTGCTTTGTTACGGCTTTTTGTTTCGTTTTAAAAAAAATATTTCTCGACGATCCAAATATCGAATGTCAAAATATATCTAACTTAGTGATATTCGCAAATTTTCAAAAATGAATAAATTAATTTGGTTGGAAATCTTAGTAGCCAACTACCGAATTGACTAGTACTCGTAACTAGTGTTTTATCACGGATTGTTATTATATTTTTTAAAAATTATTTCTCGACGATCCAACCTTACGGATCTCAAGATATATCTAATCTAGTAATATTCCCAAATTTTCATAAAATAAAAAATTAATTTGGTTGGAGATCTTAGTAGTCAACTACCGAATTGACTAGTACTCGTAACTAGTATTTTGTCACGGATTTTTATTATATTTTTAAGAATTATTTCTCGACGATCCAACCATACGGATCTCAAGATATATCAAATCTAGTGACATTCCCAAATTTTCAAAAAATAAAAAATTAATTTGGTTGGAGAACATAGTAGTAGTCAACTACCGAATTGACTAGCACTCGTAACTAGTGCTTTGTCACGGATTGTTCATTCTATTTTTTAAAAATTATTTCTCGACGATCCAACCGCACGGATTTCTAGATATATCTAATTTAGTGATATTCTCAAATTTGTAAAAAATAAAAAATTAATTTGGTTGGAGTTTTGGAGATTTTAGTAGTCAATTACCGAATTGACTAGTACTCGTAACTAGTGCTTTGTCACGGATTGTTGATTCTATTTTTTAAAAATTATTTCTCGACGATCCAACCATACGGATCTCAAGATATATCAAATCTAGTGATATTCTCAAATTTTCAAAAAATAAAAAATTAATTTGGTTGGAGATCTTAGTAGTCAACTACCGAATTGACTAGTATTCATAACTAGTGCTTTGTCACGGATTGTTGATTCTATTTTTTAAACATTATTTCTCGACGATCCAACCGTACGGATCTCAAGATATATCTAATCTAGTGACATTCCCAAATTTTCAAAAAAAAAAATTAATTTTGTTGGAGAACATTGTAGTAGTCAACTACCGAATTGACTAGTACTCGTAACTAGTGCTTTGTCACGGATTGTTGATTCTATTTTTAAAAAATTATTTCTCGACGATCCAACCGTACGGATCTCAAGATATATCTAACATAGTGATATTCCCAAATTTTCAAAAAATAAAATATTAATTTGGTTGGAGATCTTAGTAGTCAACTACCGAATTGACTAATACTCGTAACTATTGTTTTGTCACGGATTGTTGATTTTATTTTTTTTAAAATTATTTCTCGACGATCCAACCGTACGGATGTCAAGATATATCTAATTTAGTGATATTTTCAAAATTTCAAAAAATAAAAAATATTTTTTTTAAAAAAACATGTGTCAAAATTTATTAAATAAGACCGAATATGTCAAAATTAGATACATCACTTATATAATGCTTCCATAAGCGCTATGGAAGTGAATGCACTCACTTAGACAGCGTTTCAATAAGCGCTATATAATTGAATGCACTTTAATTTCTGCCCAGAATATGCAGAATTTATTTATTTTTTTGCTAATTATGTGCAGAATTTATTAATGTATATTTGCAAATTAAATTAAAATATCATTATATACAAAATATCGTAAGCAATATTCAATTACAATAATAAATATATAACAAATCAGAAAATATAAAAAATGACAAAACTAAACAAATAAAGGTCAAGAAAATTTTAATCTATATAAAATTATTTTATCGGATATTTTTCGAATCAGTTATTTTTAGTTTCGGATTTACATCGGATTCAAGTCATATTCGGTTCGGGTAAATTTTTATTCGGATTTGATCGGTTCTAATTATAATCGGGTACATTGTCATAATTGGATACAGTATTTCGGATAATTTTTTGTTAAATTTCTGGTTCGGTTATTTTTCGGATCGGGTCAAGTCGGTTTTCGGATCGTTATCGGATTTGATTAAATTGAACCGGTTTCGGTTCGGATTCTGATTGTTTCGGTTTCGGATACAATTTCGGATAATCTATTTCGGATCCAATTTCGGATTCAGTTCCACATATTTCGGTTCGGTTTTTCGGATCCAGACCTGTTTTGCCAGGTCTACCTGCGGGCCCAGTAAAAATTAAGTTATTTTGTTTGTATCTTACTAAAAGTTCCCTGAGATATATCTCAGGGTCCTTTTTCTCTATATATATATATATATATATATATATATATGATGTATATGAGTTACAAAATTCAATTTTTTTAATAATATAAACCTATAGTAACTTGTTTCTTCTTTCCACCAAAGCCAAAATTAATCTCATCCTTGACTTTATGTAATACATAAATAACTCCTGGTATGTTTTGCTTGTATTGTAACAAGTAATTGTTCAAAGTATTGATTGCTTGAAATGCTTTCTTTGATGACACACTTGAGATTACATTGCTATCGTCTGGTTTAGTGTTCATTACCGACTCAATGATTTTATTCATCCATAGGTGATTCTGTTTTTTTAACCATAATGTATTGTAATACGTAAATATAAAAATTCGGTAAAGTAATAAAATATTAGTTTATCGGTAAAGTAATAAAATATTATTATATCGATAAAGTAATAAATTCGGTAAAGTAATATTTTTTTTCAGTCCCAAGAGTATTACTTTAAAGAGGTTTAACTGTACTGTGCATTACCGAATTCGTATTTTGGCTGTTAAAAATCTTTGATTTGAGCGTTAAAAGGTTCTACAGCAGATACTATAAAAATATTCTGCACAACAATAATCTTTTTATAATAATAAAAAATTACAATTTTATTATTATATAATTAATTTAAAAATTAACTTTATTTAAAAATAATTCTTTTATAGTAATATTTTTCTTTGATCCTACGATATTATAGTGAGGTTTTAGCACGAAGTGCAACAACGAATGTCATTATACATGACAATTAATGCTCGGGTAATTAAACTAATTATTACTTTCTTTTTGTTTTACAGGTTATTATCTGAAATATTGATTTTTAAATATATTCAAGAAATATTTTTTTGGGTTTTTTTTTCATAAATACCCCTGTCTAGAAATGTTTTTGTAAATATACTTTGTTTAAAAAAATAATTTGCAAAAATACTATCTTATTTGCAAAAATACCACCTTATTTGCAAAAATACTATCTCATTTTTTTACCAACTTCTAGTTCTATATAAGAGTTGCGCAGCAACAAAAAATGGAAATTTAACTTTTAGTTTTTAGTTGCATTCAGTTGCATAGGTTGCATATGCAACTGAATGCAAGTAAAAATTGTAATTTAAATTTACATTTTTTTTATCAACTTCCAGTTCTATATAAGGACTGCGCAGTAGCAAAAAATTGAAATTTTACTTTTAAATTTTTAGTTGCATTCAGTTGCATAGATTGCATATGCAACTAAAAATTGTAATTTAAATTTTCATTTTTTTCATAGTAGCAAAAAATGGAAATTTAACTTCCAATTTTCAGTTGCATTCAGTTGAATAATATGTGGTTGCGTTCAGTTGCATGTGTTTGCATTTAGTTGCAACGGTTAGAATTTGTGAGTGCCCCTGCGGTGCCTTGCAACCCTATTTGCAACTACAATTAGAACAAAAAAAATGAATAAATCACGAGCCAATCAAAATCAACTTTTTTTCTGTGTAACATTTAATCAAACAATTTGGAGAAATCGTTACAACTTCACAAGCAACTTGAAATCAACTAAATACAACCTATTTTGTAAATCAAATCATATCTGCAACATTCTAATAAGAAACTAAAATCTCCTTCCACCCTCTCTTTCTCTCTCCCTTCTCTTCCTCTTTGTCTCTTTTTCTCTACCCATAAATACTCAAAAGTACCAATTTAATCAACTAAAATAACTTTACCAAAATCAACCAAATTATAAAACAAAAATCCTAAATCCGAACTCAAAGCTCTAGTGGTGGTAAAGAACAGATCGGAGGTGGTGGCCTGCGGCCCAATGGGCGGAGATCGAAGGAGGGAGGAGGGGGCGGAGAACGGAGGAAGGCGGAGATGGAGAAGGGGCAGAGGAGAGAGGAGGGAGGAGATAGGGGATAGGGGAGGAGGGAGGGCGGGCGGGCGGGCGGGCGGGCGGTGGGGGCGGGCCTGTAGGGTAGGGTAGGGTAGCGTAGGGTAGGGTAGGGTAGGGTAGGGCAGGGCAGGGCAGGGCAGGGCAGGGCAGGGCAGGGCAGGGTGGGGTGGGGTGGGGTGGGGTGGGGTGGGGTGGGGGGGGTGGGGTAGAAGGAGAAGAATGGGGTTAGAGAATAATGAGGTTGAAGAAGATGGGTATATTTGCAAGGAGAAGAATGGGGTTAGAGAATAATGAGGTTGAAGAAGATGGGTATATTTGCAATTAGGATAATATAAAATAGTAGTATATTTGTAATCAATTTGAAAAGATAGCATATTTTTAAAATAAACTAGAAAACACAGTATTTTTGATAAAATTTCTAATTTTTTAATCAAATATATTTAAGGAGTAATTGATCAAACTAACTAGCTAGCTATATGATCATATCAATTTTCTTTGGAGGGGTAGTGTCATTGAGCTTAACCAACATGCCTTTTTATAAACGTGTCATAATTATCTCTTTCGGAAAATATTAAATACGTAATTACACTTTACACATATTAGTCTATAACCCGTACAAAGTACGGGTTATTATAAATTATTATTATGAATAAATATATTAATATTTGATTTAATATTTATTTTAACCAATTTGATTATTAATTTTAAATTTACATATGTTTCATACTTAATTTCATTATATAAATAAATATCATTAATTTCACGCTATTTTTAAATTTATTGTTAAATATCTTAAGAATTCAATAGATATTTTTAAAAAATAATTTAATGTAACCTAAAATTGTATGAGAAAGAATCGTGGGAAGAAGTGTGTACGGTTGATGATTCTAATCGGGATATAATTGAAAATGTTTATAATTGAAAACGTTTATAATTCTATAAAAAGTTAACTCATTTTTTAATTTTTAAAAAAATAATTGAGACTTATTGATAAATTTTTTTGTTTATAATAATAAATTAATATTTTTAATATAATTTTTTACTTGTTATTTTTAGGAAGGCGTTTTTTAATGTTTTAAAAATATTTTTTTGTGTCTTATTATTAAATTTTGTTATTTATAATAAATAAATTAACATTTTTAATATAATGTTTTTAACTTATTATTTTTAGGAATGTGTTAACAATTTTTTTTGGAAGGCGTCAACCAAACAACCAAATATACATTGTTTTGCTTATAATAGTATAGTGTAGATGTATCTTTTTTTTTTTGCTACATAAGTATCTTTTTTAAGAGTTGATAATATGCAAAATATGTCCAACTTTTTCGTATTTAAGTCTTCGTAAATGTTAGTAAAATCTTCTTGTTTGTCAAAAAAAGTCTTCGTACAAAATTGAATTTCTGTTCTATTTTAATAAAATTTGATGTTTTATTTTCTATTTTGAATTTGTGTTATAAATGATCTTAGATTGTTAAATGTGCATCTAATTAAGTAGAAATTTACAGGGACAACACGTGCACAACATCTTTTGGATATTTTTTTTTATTAATAATTTATTGTATAATTTATTAGTTGTATTTACAAGATCGTGGTTGGAGATGGAATAGTTAGAAGAATAAATTTTTTAACATGTATATTAAAAAAATCTAAAAATAAATAAATATCAAAATAACTAAAAATTATTTGATTTTCAGGACAATCGATCTTATAGATTATGACATTATAGAATCATTATATTTTGCTATTTTTTTTTTATTTTGTACCATCAACCCAAAATTATCATTGTATTATTTCAAATAAAACTAAGATTTTCACGAACTAAAATTAAGCGGATTATCAGATACGTATTCAAACTATCCATAATATTAATTTAAAAAATTTTGAGATTATTTCCTCTTATTCAAAACCGAAAACAGCATAAACGTCAGAATTCTTTGCTTTGCACGTCATACACATTGTCAGCACGTGCGTATTCCATACCGACTTCACGAAATTGGCAGCTAAAACTAGACTTCGCAAATCGGGTAAACGGATCGGTTTCGGATCGGATTTGCTTCAGATCGGATCCACTTTCGGTTAAGGTACTATTTAGAGCCTGTTCGGTTCGGATCGGATCTGATTCGGTTCGGATCCACTTTCGGTTAAGATACTATTTAGAGCATGTTCGGTTCGGATCGGATCTGATTCGGTTCGGGTAAAATTCGGATTAAAATCGGATTAAGATCGGATCAAATTGGGTTCGGTTCTCTTTCGGATTTTTATTGTTCGGAACGGATTTTGTTTGGATGTAGGAACATTCGGTTCGGATCGGATTGTCGAGATATATCTAATTTTTTGATGTACCCGAATTTTACAAAATCAAAAAATTATTTTGGCTTGAGATCTTAGCAATGAACAATTAAATTGACTAGTACTAGTAACTAGTGCTTTGTTACGGCTTTTTATTTCGTTTTAAAAAAATATTTCTCGACGATCCAACTGTCGGATGTCAAAATATATCTAATTTAGTGATAATCCCAAATTTTCAAAAAATAAAAAATTAATTTGTTTGGATATCTTAATAATCAACTACCGAATTGACTAGTACTCGTAACTAGTGCTTTGTCACGTATTGTTGTTTCTATTTTTTAAAAATTATTTCTCGACGATCCAACCGTACGGATCTCAAGATATATCTAATCTAGTGATATTCCCAAATTTTTAAAAAAATAAAAAACTAATTTAGTTGGAGATTTTAGTAGTCAACTATCGAATTGACTAGTACTCGTAATTAGTGCTTTGTCATGGATTGTTGATTCTGTTTTTTAAAAATTATTTCTCAACGATCCAATCGTACGGATCTCAAGATATATCTAATCTAGTGATATTCCCAAATTTTCAAAAAATAAAAAATTAATTTGGTTAGAGATCTTAGTAGTCAACTACCGAATTGACTAGTACTCGTAACTAGTATTTTGTCACGGATTGTTGATTCTATTTTTTAAATATTATTTCTCGACGATCCAATCGTACGAATCTCAAGATATATCTAATCTAGCGACATTACCAAATTTTCAAAAAAATGAAAAATTAATTTGGTTGGAGATCTTAGTAGTCAACTACCGAACTGACTAGTACTCGTAACTAGTGCTTTGTCACGAATTGTTGATTCTATTTTTTAAAAATTATTTATCGACGATCCAACCGTACGGAAGTCAAGATATATCTAATCTAGTGATATTTCCAAATTTTAAAAAAATAAAAAATTAATTTGGTTGAAGACCTTAGTAGTCAACTACCGAATTATTGAAGACCTTAGTAGTCAACTACCGAATTGACTAGTACTCGTAACTAATTCTTTGTCACGGATTGTTGATTCTATTTTTAAAAAAATATATCTCGACGATCTAACCATACGAATCTCAAGATATATCTAATTTAGTGATATTCCAAAATTTTCAAAAAATAAAAAATTTATTTGTTTGGAGATCTTAATAATCAACTACCGAATTGACTAATACTCGTAACTATTGTTTTGTCACGGATTGTTGATTTATTTTTTTAAAATAATTTCTCGATGATCCAACTGTACGGATGTTAAGATATATCTAATTTAGTGATATTTCCAAATTTTCAAAAAATAAAAAATATTTTTTAAAAAATACATTTTCAAAATTTATTAAATAAGACCGAATATGTCAAAATTAGATACATCACTTATATAACGCTTCCATAAGCGGCTAAGCGCTATGGAAGTGAATGCACTCACTTAGACTGCGCTTCAATAAGCGCTATATAAGTGAATGCACTTTAATTTCTGCCCAGAATATGCAGAATTTATTTATTTATTTAATTTTTTGCTAATTATGTGCAGAATTTATTAATTTATATTTACAAATTGAATTAAAATATTATTATATACAAAATATCTTAAGCAATATTCAATGACAATAATAAATATATAGCAAATCAGAAAATATAAAAATTGACAAAACTAAACAAATAAAGGTCAAGAAAATATTAATTTATATAAAATTATTTTATCGGATATTTTTCGAATCAGTTATATTTAGTTTCGGATTTACATCGGATTCAAGTCATATTCGATTCGGGTAAATTTTTATTCGGATTTGATCGATTCTGATTATAATCGGATACATGGTCATTGGATACAGTATTTCGGATAATTTTTGGTTAAATTTCCGGTTCGGTTAATTTTCGGATCGGGTCAAATCGGTTTTCGGATCGTTATCGGATTTGATTAAATTGAACCGGTTTCGGTTCGGATTCGGATTGTTTCGGTTTCAGATATAATTTCGGATAATCTATTTCGGATCCAATTTCGGATTCGGTTCCACATATTTCGGTTCGGTTTTTTGGATCCAGACCCATTTTGTCAGGTCTAGCTAAAACTAATGACCATGCAAATGAATTTAATGACGTAAATAATGTATTAAATATTACCGAAAATTTATATTATTTTGATTTACCTTGGCTTGGCTTCCTTTATGTGCAGAAGCCTAAGCTAATTTAAAATTTTACAAAATTAATAACAATAATGCATATATTGTAATTCATCGCATGTGTTTTTTTAAAAATTTGCATGTCATTAAAAGGACGTGTAAAATGGAAAGAAAGTATTATGCTAATCACAATAAACATATTATTAACTAAAACTATGGTTCATTGGTTCAGTGTGCAAGCAAAAGTGGGGTAATTAGGCTTAAACGTGTATGTGTGAGAGTTTAGGACCACTAAGCATGCGAATCTCTTTCTTTCCTCATTTGTTAAGTTAAAGGTTACTCTAGTTTAAGTTTAATTATGTCCTAATAAAATTTAGTTAGCTGGTGCTCCCCTTTATTCCCACTGCTTCAAAATGCGCAATTTTTTATGGATACCTACCTATCCAATATCCATGCTACTACAAGCGCCAGCCGGTTTGAGTACATTTTAAATTTAAGTTTTTAATTTTGTAATTTTAATTGAAAATTTTACATTTAAAATTAGTCTTTAATTGAATACTTTTATAAATATGTGTGATTTTTATATATTATTAATTTAAAGAAAAATATTTGCTTTGAATCAACCATTTCTTTATACTTTATTTTTTAGAATATCGCTCTCAATTATTTACATTTCAAAAATTTGTTAAAATAGTAAAAATTTTACAATATAAAAATTCATTAAATCTGTTATATATTTTTCTCCACTACAATCACTTCATGCCTAAAATATTGATGAATCCAACCACTTTTATTACAATTCTTAATTATTTTACAAAATTTTTTAATCTCAATACCCAATTTTTTACTACATTTTTTAAACCTCCATGGCCAACCTATTTGTAAACAAATGAATGAGATTAAAGGAATAACTTTTATATACACGGTACAATGTTTGTATCTCGGATGGCAGAAAAATCCAATTCGGTGGATATTAGATCTGTTTCGACTCGACTGAATTTTACCGAAAACAAAAGTTTGAATTTAGATATGGATATGGATTTATTTTTTAAAACCGAAAAGTTTGAATTTGAATTTGGATTTGGATATTAATCATTCCGATCTGAACCCGACCCAAAATCCAAAACTCGATCCAAATCCAAAATCCGAAAAAAATCCAATATTATATATGTTATATACAAATAAATTTTAATATTTTTCTAATTTCTAATTTATCTTTTTGTTTGTAATAATAATAGGATTTTAACTATATTATTTACTATCGATGACATTCATAACCCAATATCTTGTTGTATTGATTAAAATTGTTAATGACTCATCTTTCCTGATTCTTATTCTAATAACTTATATTTTCAATTTGGAAACTAAGATTTTAAAGTTCGAATTTTATTAATTAGTAATTCTTGACGATTACTAACGTTTTTGATTTGTATAGTTAATTTTTTTGTTTAAAATTAATGCTCCATGAGTTTTAGGTTTAAAGTAGAAAAAATTGTATAAAACAATTTCTTAAAATTTTTTAAGAGTTTCAAAATTCGGGTTTAGATAAATCCGAATCCGATCCGAAATCCGATAAATTGAATTTTAAAATTCAATTAGATTTGAATTTGAATATCTCATAAATCCAACATGATCTAACCCATTATCATCCCTACTATATCATATAATATTACTGAGATTACTAACATATTTATCAAGATTAAAAGTTATCTCATATTTATTTTATATATATATATTTAAGGACGGCAAATAGTACTAGGTGAGCAAATAATTCAATTGATTATATATTAATTTATCAAGGTTGGTAGTCACTTCTGGCCCGTTAGGATATTTTTCCAATAGTTATGGAGCAGCAGTGCACCACCGACAAGATATTTCACTGCTGAATCATGTGGGCCCCGATAAGTCGGCCGAGGAAGAAAGGGCGATGGACCTCTAATCTCTATTTTACTAATCAGAAGCTTGATATCAAACGGTAACAAATATTTCTTAACGGGCACCCGCTGTGAGCCAACCCGCTGAACCGCTGTTGCACATCCACCTGTAACAAATATTCATTAATTACACATGTGTCATCTCATATTATTTTTACTAAAAGCAATCCACTTGACAAACAAATATCTTCACACAAATATATTTGCAAAATATCTTGTTACCTTGCTCACTAAGACAGGGGACCATAAAGGCAACTAAGGGGACACAAAAGCATTCAAGCTATGACAAAAGCGGCTGTGCTAGAATCGAGGTATGTGGGAAAGGGACACTAATCACTGTTCCAATAGTGGCTCACTATAGCTTTAACGGCATAACAAGTGGGTCACCAAGTGGGTGAACAGTTATTAGAGGACTTAGCCTATAAATACCCCCATTCTACACACAAGGTGAAGGACATCTTTTCAATAGCACAAAATTTACTACTCATTCTCTCCCTTTTACAGATACATTTTCACCCGTTTCGATTATTATTATTTCGATTACTGATTCTCACACCGGAGGTGCTTGACGGCCACCACCCCCGGGCGAGCATTATTTTGCAGATACCCAAACTCAGGTGAAATACCCCCGGAACAGTGATCGGAACAGTGATCGGAAGCCATTAATCGACCGTGAGGATTATCATTTGGCGCTAGAAGGAGGGGGATTTTTCTTGAAGAAAAACCCACCACCTGCTCTACCTACACAGTAGCTATTCCACCCTCAAAACACAAATCCAAAAACATCTCAAAAACATTAAATGGAAATCCCAATACTACACCCAGATGAACAAGAACACGAGGAAAATACAACTGGAATCCCGCCAGTCAACCCGCCAGAGAACCCGCCCAAAGTTGACGGGCAAGAGCAAATCCTTAGCCTTAATCTCACAGGCTGCAACCAACAACAAATTGACTTAATCATGCAAATAGCCGCAACCCTCCCTCAGGCCGGACCAAAATCCTTGATAAAACAAGTAAGCCTACCCGTGAACCCGCTTGACAATCATAATGAAGCAAATAGCCAACCGCGTGAAGCGATCTCTGCCTTCTCTCGCCTAGGCTCATCTCAGAATACTAAACATGACAGACACAACAAGAATCACCATCCCCCTGAAGTATGGGAACAAAACAGGAGGCATAGAGACCTCAGAAAAATAATCATTAACAAAAAAGCCGCCTACGACAAGGTAGTGGCTGAATACGAAGCACAAAAGAACCAACAGCAACCTCCTGTCCGCTCAAAGCAACCCGAAATAACACAACCATCAAACGCAGAAATGTTAAAAACCATATTGGAACTCAAGAATAAAATAGAAGGAAATAGCGAACAAGATATGGGTGGAACACCATTCACAGCAAGACTAGAGGCTGAGCCACGGCAAAAAGACATCAAACATCACAGCTTCAACTCTTTTGACGGGCTGGCGGACCCGGAAGAGCACCTTAGTTATTTCGATCAACTGGCTCTCCACTATGAGTATAATGACTTGACACGATGTCGATTCTTCGCCGCAACTCTCCGCGGCAACGCCCAAAGATGGTTTTGCAGGATATCCACCAGGTCCATAGATACTTGGTTGGAATTCAAGAAATTATTTCTCAACAAATTCAAAGCAAACCAACAACACGAAGTTCACACCGTGTTTCTTGAAACCATTGCACAACGTAATGGTGAAACCTTACAAAATTACATTGACCGCTTCAAGGAAGCCGTCAACAAAGTCGTCTGTGTCAATGAAACAGAGGCTTTGGTTCATTTAAGGAGAGGTCTCAACCCTTACGACTGCGAGAAGTACGTATGCCGTCTCATGGAAACTAAACCCACTACTCTGGCAAAGGCGTATGACTTGGCATCTCAAGCCATCAACGAAATCGAGTCTCTCAACGTACTTAAACAATCTAGGGCTCCACCCGCACCCACACCATATTTCCAAAGGGAAAGGTACACGCCCTATCAAAGGCAGGCACCCGCCTTGCACCAAGTACAAACCACTCACGGGCCGCCGCCCGCCCAAAGACCTCAACCACCAGCACCAATCAGGGACCGCCAAGGGCCCTTAAACCCTCAAAGATCAGATAGGCGTCCGGAGCCAAAGTGGACGGAATTTACTCTCCCAAGAGCGACCATCTTACGAGAAATTAAAGGGAAACCTTTCTACTTCCCACCGGCCCCAATGCACTCTTCACCTGATGACAGGCCCAAAGACAAACACTGCGATTATCACGAAACCCATGGACATTTTACAGATAATTGCCTTTCTCTCAAGTACTTTCTGGAAAAACAAGTCAAGGCGGGCAACTTATCTCAATACTTGCCCAGACAAATACTTGGCCCGTCCTCCTCTCAAGGACACAACAAAAACATAGTACATACCGTGTTTGGCGGACAGGTCTCACCGCTTAGAGAGGAACAGACCGTCTATGCCATATCAGAGGGTCCGCCAAACGTCATTACTTTCACAGATGCAGACTATGAAGGCATCAATCCCAATCACACTGAGGCATTGGTCATATCTTTGGGCATCGCCCAGAATGAGGTCAAAAGGGTTCTGATCGACAACGGGTCCTCAGTGGACATTTGTTTCCAACACACCTGGGACAGGCTAAAGCTGAGTGACGAAAAATTGGAAACATGTCCTGATGAAACTCCGCTTTACGGGTTCGGCCACAACGCCGTCCCGATAGCGGGCATTGCACGACTCCCGGTCTATTTTGGGGAATCTCCCAGACAGGTTTGCAGGATCATTAAGTTCTATGTCATTAACACAGCCTCTTCCTACAACGTGATCTTGGGACGGCCCACATTGAACTTATTGAAGGCGGTTACTTCTACCCCTCATCTCAAAATCAAGTTCCCTACTTCAAATGGGATAGGAGAAATCAAAGGGGACTTTGAAACCTCTAAAAAGTGTTACGGCATTGCCCTCACCTTGGGAAAATCCGAGCCCAGCAATGTCAACAGAGAAAGGGCTCAAAGCAGAAGACAGGCAAAAAGACAGAGGCACGATGCCCACCAACGTGCCAATAACAAAAAAAGAAAAGAGGTACAATTTATTGACGGGCATGATCCGTTGACAGAAGACCCGCCAAGGATTGATGCCAATCTAATGAAATGTCTCAAAAGAGAAGAAAACCCGCCAATAACCCCGGCAGTACAGACAGAGAAAATAGAAATCATACCCGGAGATACAAGCAAAACCGTCAGTATCGGTGCGGGTTTGGACTCTATCTTTAAAAAGGGTCTCACTGACCTCTTGAGAAAGTACGCAGACGTTTTTGCGTGGAGTCCAAAGGATATGCCAGGATTAGATGAGTCCGTGGCAATCCATAAGCTAAATGTGGATCCAGACAAAACTCCAAAAATACAGAAACGAAGAAACTTTGCGCCAGAGCGACAGCGGGCCATTGATATTGAGATTGACAAACTCTTGGACGCAGACTTGATTTGCGAGGTCACCTACCCTAAGTGGGTTGCAAATGTAGTATTGGTAAAGAAAGCTAACGGAAAATGGAGGATATGCGTCGATTACACAGACTTAAACGCAGCGTGCCCAAAAGACCCATATCCTCTCCCATCGATAGACCAACTCATTGATGCCACAGCGGGTCATCTAATGCTAAGTTTCATGGACGCCTACTCAGGCTACAACCAGATTAAAATGACTCCAGAAGACAGAGAAAAAACGGCTTTCGTTACACACAGGGGAGTATATTGTTACAAAGTGATGCCATTTGGGTTGATCAATGCCGGCGCCACCTTCCAAAAAACCATGAATAGAATCTTTAGCGGACAATTGGGTCGAAATATGGAAGTATATGTGGATGATCTTATAGTAAAATCTCTCCTAACGGCTTCCCACCTCCAGGACTTGGAAGAATGCTTTTCCACCCTCAGGAAACACAATATGAAACTCAACCCGGATAAGTGTGCATTCGCACTTGATGCTGGCAAATTCCTGGGTTTTTTGGTTTCTCACAGAGGTATTGAGGCCAACCCTGAGAAAATAAAGGCCATAATCGACATGCAACCACCCAAAACTCTGAAAGAAATACAAAAACTAACGGGGAGGTTGGCCGCCCTCAGAAGATTCATAGCGAAATTGGCAGACAGATGCCTCCCATTCTTTGATACCTTGAAAGGGGCCACAAAAACCAACAAAATATCTTGGACAGCGGAATGTCAAAAGGCCTTTGAAGATCTCAAAACTTATCTCTCCTCTGCCCCGCTACTTGCGGTCGCAGCCCCCTCAGAACCGCTATCACTCTACTTATCCGCAACAGACAAAGCCGTGGGGGCGGTACTTATCAAAGAAGAAAATGGTGAACAAAAACCAGTTTACTATGTCAGCCAAGTGCTCAAAGACGCGGAAACCCGCTATCCCAACGTCCAAAAATTTGCTCTAGCTTTGGTCATGGCAAGCAGAAAATTGCGGCACTATTTTCAAGGAAGACAAATCAGAATCATCACAGATCAACCGCTAAGAAAAATACTTCACAAACCAGATTTATCAGGTAGATTGATTAACTGGGCGGTAGAACTTGGTCAATTCGACCTCAAATACATCCCAAGAACCGCCATCAAGGCACAAGCATTGGCTGATTTTATGGTTGAATGTTCATTCGCCACAAATCAAGAACAGACACCCGCAAAGGCAAGTACAGCCACGGACACTAATTGGCAGTTGTACGTAGATGGTTCCTCTACGAACACCCGCTGTGGGGCAGGGCTCATCTTGACTAGCCCTGACGGTTTTCAAATCAAACAAGCCATACAGTTAAATTTCAAAGCCACAAACAATCAAGCGGAATATGAGGCACTTTTGGCCGGATTGGCGTTGGCAAAAAATTTACAGGCAAAAAAGATAACCATCTATAGCGATTCGCAGCTGGTTGTTCGACAAACAACAGGAGACTATTCAACAAAAGATAGCAATCTCAGCAAATACCAGGAAATAATTCAGGCAATGCTAACTCAATTTGAAGAATACTCTCTTGAACGAATAGACAGAATAGACAACACAGTTGCGGACATGTTATCTAAGTTAACACAAGGCGAGAAAGCAGAAGCGGACACGATTTACTTTGAAGAGTTAACTGTCCCAAGTACAAACAAACTAGATATCATGGAAATAAGCACGCCAAGGGATAGTTGGATGACCCCTTACATTTGTTACTTGGAAAATGGCACACTACCGGAGGACAGACTCAAAGCAAAAATAGTCAAATCACAAGCAACGAAATACTTTCTTCAGGAGGGTATTTTATACAAGAGAAGTTTTGACTCCCCTATACTTAAATGTGTCGACGAAGAAGAAGCCCTATATTGCATAAGAGAGGTCCACGAAGGCATTTGTGGTGATCATATGGCAGGCAAAGCATTAGCACACAAGATACTCAGACAAGGCTATTATTGGCCTAAAATGCACAAAGAATGCAAAAACTTCACTAAGAGATGCCGCCAATGTCAATTATTCAGCAATATGTCCAGAAAATCACCGGCACTCCCAGCGGCTATATTATCCCCAATACCGTTTGCAATCTGGGGCATTGACATCATGGGACCATTCCCTAAAGCAAAAGGTGACTTGCAGTATGTTATGGTCGCTATTGATTACATGACAAAATGGGCGGAAGCAAAGGCTCTTAAACACATCACACAAGATGACGCCATTCGTTTTGTAGAAGAACAAGTCATCACAAGATTTGGAATCCCAGTAATACTCATCTCTGACAACGGCACACAGTTTGTAGGCTCGAAATTTACTAAATTCCTGTCCGACCACGGGATCAAACATAAGAAGGCATCCGTTTGCCATCCTCAGAGCAACGGGCAGGTTGAGGTCACTAATCGCATCATCGTTCGAGGTCTAGAGAAAAGACTGACTACTTCAAAGAAAAAATGGCCTACTGAATTACCCAATGTTCTTTGGGCTTATCGCACATCACCCAGGACAAGTACCGGGGAATCTCCCTTCAAACTAGCTTTTGGCACAGAAGCACTGGCACCAGTCGAAATTGGCTCACCATCTTACCGTGCACTCAACTTTGAAGAGGAGGCAAATACTCTAGGACTTAAAACGAATCTTGACCTTCTAGATGAAGTCAGAGAAACCGCTGTTGAAAAAATGACCGCTTACAAAGAAAAAACAAAAGAATTCTTCGGCAAAAAGGCAAGAATCAAAGCCTATATAGAAGGCGATTTGGTTAACAGAGCAACTGAGGCATCCGACCCCAGACACACTGGCAAACTTATGCCAAAATGGGAAGGACCCTACAAAATCATCAAAGTACTCAGGCCGGGTTCTTACAAACTAGCCTATCTAAATGGCACTGAAGTCAACAACACTTGGCACGGCGACAAGCTGCGGAAATATTACCAATAGACGGTTAGACAATCTCTTTTTTCTGCTTTCTTTGTAACAAAGGGAACTATATTTTCAATAAAATACTTTTACAAAAAAAAAAAAAATTTGTTATCTACTTTACAAATGTTACGAATTGCAACCATTACACAGTCCCTCTGCGGACATTTACAAATGTTACGAATTGCAACCATTACACAGTCCCTCTGCGGACATTTACAAATGTTACGAATTGCAACCATTACACAGTCCCTCTGCGGACATTTACAAATGTTACGAATTGCAACCATTACACAGTCCCTCTGCGGACATTTACAAATGTTACGAATTGCAACCATTACACAGTCCCTCTGCGGACATTTACAAATGTTACGAATTGCAACCATTACACAGTCCCTCTGCGGACATTTACAAATGTTACGAATTGCAACCATTACAAAGTCCCTCAGCGGACATTTACACAAGTTACACATTACAAAGTCCCTCAGCGGACATTTACACAAGTTACACATTACAAAGTCCCTCAGCGGACATTTACACAAGTTACACATTACAAAGTCCCTCAGCGGACATTTACACAAGTTACACATTACAAAGTCCCTCAGCGGACATTTACACAAGTTACACATTACAAAGTCCCTCAGCGGACATTTACACAAGTTACACATTACAAAGTCCCTCAGCGGACATTTACACAAGTTACACATTACAAAGTCCCTCAGCGGACATTTACACAAGTTACACATTACAAAGTCCCTCAGCGGACATTTACACAAGTTACACATTACAAAGTCCCTCAGCGGACATTTACACAAGTTACACATTACAAAGTCCCTCAGCGGACATTTACACAAGTTACATATTACAAAGTCCCTTTGCGGGCCCGTACCCATTTACAAATCCCAAAATCTAGAAAAAATCGTCTACAGATAGTATCCCTAAACAATATCTACAGACGTTACTACTGGCGTCAACGGACGACTACCAACTTACAGTGAACAATCTTGTAAAGATATCAACATCTTACAAGTCCCGCAAAAGGCAGAATCTTACAGCAGAAACTACAAAAAGTGTTTATTGCGGCGCACTGACAAGAAAAAATCATTGCACAAGTATTCAATACTTCAAGACAGAGTTAAGTCCCCTAAACGGGCATAAAGACAGCTGTGCATTGCAGTCTACAATTTTCAACAAGAGACAATAAAGCTCCTTCGACGGACAGTTATTACGGGAATAAACCCGCCAAGAGACAGATGCTCCGAACAATTCACAATGGCATGCTTACACAAAGATGAAAGCAATACGATGAAAAGAACGATAACAGTTGGGTGCAAAGGATAAATAAATTTTTTATTCATAAAATTTTTATTACAAGCATGTTAATTACAAGGATTTTAGACTCCTACATCTAAGAATCCTTCATGCTTGGGGAGCTTTGTCGTGGCCATCTGCACCCTTCTTGGAGCTCTCACCCTGAGGAGGAGCCCGGAAACGGAAGTCAATTGCATCCGTCTCCGGCTTATCCTTTGCTTCTTTAGCAGCACGGGCAGCAGCAGCTTTCCGAGCAGCCTTACGGCATTCCTCGGCATTATAAGCATCTCCTTGCTCTTCCCAAATGTTGGCCCAAGCTCTCCAACTGGCCTCTGTATATTCTGACATGGCCAGCTCACGCCCCCATGGAAATGGGGTAAAATCTTCATCCATTTCAGACAGAAGAAATTTCTTCGACATGGCGAATAATAATTTTCAAAGAATAGGATGAAGAAGGAATGATCTACATTTACAATCAACCATCCTATTTATAGGGAGGTAAAAACAAGAAAGAGGGGGGTAAAGTTATCTTCAGTCAAAAATTTACAGTTCCCATGCAAAGAGAAGTAAAAGCTCAGTCAAAATTCTTTGACTCCAATGCAGTATTAAATGCTGCAAACAAACTCCCACAGTCAAATTTTCAAAAGTCAAGGTAAACATTTTCCCACATATATTCACTACATACTTTGACACAGAAATACAAACACAAATCCAGTTATAGTTCGCAACAAAAATACCGAATTCCCAAACACAAAAATTATCAACACAAAATGTTTTACAAACCGGACAGCGGACACACCCGCAGAAAGATTCCACAACATGACCGATCAAAAAGTTCTTAGTTAGTTACAAAATATTAAACTACGCCCAGCGGGATGCGCTCAAAGGACCCTCTATGCCCCTTAGCGGTTCTGCATCTTCATCTTCGCTATTATACTCATTAGCTATAGCACCAAGGGCTTCTATCGCACCATCAGATTCTTCCGCGGTTCTAGTTCCAATACCAGTATCAACTTGCTCCTTTTCAGCATCAACGGGCTGCACAGCACTGTCCATTTCCGGATTTATCTCACTATGAACAACGGGTACTGTACTCAATAGCGGCACACCTTCTATTGCTAAAGGACTCTCAACGGCCTTTTCACTACCCATGGCAACCATCTCCACATTGGCGACCTCTGCACCCGGCCCAACAATAGCTATATCAGCCTGACACCCGACATTCTTCCTTCCGGTTTTTCCTAAGCGGGCTTTCAGGCCTCTAGCTTTGCGCTTTGCCTTCTTCACTTTGGCCTTTAATCTTGCGATCTCGGTTTTTAGTTGCCCAATCTCGGGCAGATTCTCGGCGGGCTCCTGCCGCTCTATAACAGCCTTGGCAGCCTCAGCCTTCACAATTTCCGCAAACTCGGCACTACTGCGGAACTTCAAAATAGCATTGGCCTCTGTTGGACGAGAGTCAAGATGAGCCTCAGCTTCCTCAGCACGTTCTTTCTCAAATTTCAGTAAGGCACTCAGATTCTTTACCTGCTCTGACAAGGTAGCATTGACGGCCTTTAGCTCTATCTTATCTTCCGCTAAAAAACGCCGCAGATCAGCACTATACTCATAGCTGGCTTTAAGGTCATTTCTCTCCATCTCAATTTCATGTAAAGCCTTGGCAGCATTATTCTTCAAGTATTTCTCAGCGGACAGCTCCTCCTCCAACTTTTTGATCCTCTGTTTCAAGGCAACATTGCTACCACGATACATGTTCCCACGAGCCATCAAACCAGTATACATACATTGATTCTGCAACACACACAAAAAACACCCAACTTACGAACCAATGAATTCAAACCAATTTTACAAAAAAAAAAATTCTAAAGAAAAAACACAAATGACTTACCCGTGCAGCATATTTTTGGGACAAACGGCACATTCGCTCCCAGCTCAATTCATTCATCCTCATAAGATCATCATCGGTCATCGAGTCAACAGAGAAGGTATTGGGCCCAGACCTAAAAAGAAAGCCATAACCTGGGCGGGATCCAACTTCCAGATCATTTACCTCGTCGTCACTACTTGTGTAGAAAACAATCTCCTCTTCACCATTATCACCTTCGTCCTCAGTACCACCCTCGGACTCGTTCTCAGAAACATCTTCACTATCACCTTCATGATAATCTTCATCTTCATCTTCGCTATCGCCGTCAGCGGGCTCATTCTCAACAGGTTCCTCAATCACAACTTTCTCCGCAACAGCGGGCTCAACCACCTTAGTGGGCTCAATACGCCTTCGTTTCGAACTACTGGCCTCTTCCACATTCTTCCTCTTCGAGCGACGCAGGGCCATCTCAGGACTCTCAGTTACGGCCACTTCGGGTGCTTTCAATACTGGCTCCTCATCCCTAACAACGGGCGTTTTCTCGCCGTCCTCAAGATTCACACTTACTTGCCCTGAGCCAGAAACAACCGTGACAGGTTTCACAATTACAGCGGGAATCTCTCTCCGATTAGCGGACTCTTCAACTGGCAATTGAACATCAGCCCGCCTAGCAACAGCATTTTCACTTTCACTCTCAGAATCGAAAGCAAACTCTCTATCAAATGGCTCATCTTCACGCCTCTCAGCGGACCCGTCCATTTCATCTTCAACATCATACCCATCACCTTGGGCATCTTGCAGATCTTCCTCAGAATCTCTACCCTCTCCAGTTTCTTCATGTTCAGACTCAGCATTAACAGCAGGCACCTCTTCTTCTGCAATAACGGCTTCCTCATCCTCGCCTTGCTCCATCCGCCCCGCACCAACACCTTGCCCTGAAAGGTCAAAGGCATCTATAATGTTTTCCGCCGCAAACATTCCACGAACCCGCCTAGGTCTGGGCGGTTGCAGAAACATAAAATCGGCATATAGCTTAGCCTCTTGCTGTACAGATAAAGTGGGATGAGGCTCCAAATCCACTTTACGGGGATCCAACACTACACACAAAACCACAAACAAAACATCACAGACAGAATGTAACAACAAACCAAAGGGCAAAAACAAAACAAGAACTTACAACAATGTCTTCTTAAATCAACCGGGTCGATCAAGTCACCCTCGTTCCATACCTCACCCAGTGCCTTTACCAGTCTTACTAAATAATTTATCTCAACTTGACTAAGGCGGTTACGGTCTGTCCTGTATGAACACTCCACTTTCTTCACAAAATTCTTGTGCCAGGCCAACTCACCGCCACCAACTACCAGAAACTCTTCCTGCCAACCCGCCATGCCTTTGGGAAATACAAATGGGCGAAATCCATCCAGAGCTTTACCAATACGAGTTTGCGACTTTACAAATTGTAGCTCATAAAACGGTTTTGCACGGCTGGCCTTCACATCAAACAAACAGAAAAAGCCCCTGAACGTTGGCTGCTTGTTCAGCGCCTCGCAACTAGCTATAAACCAGTTAATGGACCTTATTGAATTTGGTGACATCTGAGCTAACGGACAGCGGAAATACAACCGAAATAGATCCATCAAGAACTTATGAGGTGGGAACCTTAAACCCGCCCTAAAATGACTAAGGGGAATACAGACAGAATCATCATCAAAACGGTGATACAATTTCTCACCGGGTGCCGGCCGTCTCCAGAAATAACCATCTTCAATTCGCAACAACCGCTCAATATACTCACCCCAATCATCAGCTCTAAAGGTGCTGTCCTGTTGCAAATGAGCGAATTCAGCAAATTCCACATCCATTTCCGCCTTCGAGTAAGTGGTTGGCACCACATTGGTTGCCCGCCACAGACTTTCGCAACTCTCAAAGTACTGATAGCGGTTCCTTGGCAACACGCTTGTATATCCCAGTTGACCAATGTCCGCCCAACGCCCATACATGGTTACCAAGGGCCTTTTCTCACCGGTAGCGGGATCAACAAATTCATCACCCATCTGCAGACAAAAGCACAATTTTTCGATCCTTACCGCTTCCAACAAATATGGCCGTCACAAATGTCTGGTACACACATATTCTTCCTACAAGTTTCCATTCTAAATCGAAACAAACATTTCATATTCTATTCCCTCCACAAACAACAAAACCCTCAAATCAAAAACCCATATACACAACACTTATGAATATATACACATATATATACAAAAACCAAACACCTTATAAACAATACGAAATCATGCACCTATTTTCACACGATTCAGAAAACGGATTGAAACCAACAAAACACCAATAACAAATACACAACCAACAATCACATTTTCCAAACCTTTACAGGTTACACAATCGACTCTCACTTACAAATATCCGAAACATGCAAACAAAGAACATAAACACAAAATCAATTATAGATGAAGAGACAAATTGCATGATGAAAGGAAACAGAAATAACAAAAGAAAATTAGAAAGAAATTTTACCTCGAATCTGGAGGATATATATGGCTTCAATGGCAGAAATCCAGTGAAAGGAGACCGACGAACTAGAAGAAGACAAAGCCAATAGAGAGAAAAGAGCAAAGAAAGACAGTAAAAACCTTAACAATTGCTTCACACACTCATCTTTTATACGCGTGGGGCGCGTGTAATAAGGGTTAAAATGTTGCAAACTTTTCGTGGATGGATAGGATTGCTCCACGTCACTCTTACAGCCGGTAGTAACTGCCTCGTTTCCAGCAAAACTGTCCACTATGCATTAACTTCCCACTCAATCATAACACATTACATCACAAAGGTACATTCTCTTTCCTTCCAAAGGTCATTTCTCATTAATACGCACTACAACTTATCATTTCACTTATTATTAACATTTAATATTATTCCCTCATTTATTTCTAAATTCTCATTTATTACCAATTATTACATTTATTCACAAGCATTACAAAACGTTTCAAAAAACGCACCCGTCAAGCACATTAACCTGTTGTCAAATAATGACATATTTTCACAAATTTTTTCTAACTCCTAAGTGTTGTCCGCCAACACTTGGGGGGCATATTTTCACAAATTTTTTCTAACTCCTAAGAGTTGTCCGCCAACACTTTGGGGGGCACATTTTCGCAAAAATTTCTCTAAAGTGTTGACCGCCAACACTTGGGGGGCACACAAGGTATCATTTTCAAAAATTTCCTCAAAAACAGAGCGGTATCTTTGCTTTCTCCTCCTTCTGTCCGCTAAACCGCACAGAAGGAGTGGGGGGCAATGATAGGTACCCGCTGTAGGCCTACAGCGGGCACCCGCTGTGAGCCAACCCGCTGAACCGCTGTTGCACATCCACCTGTAACAAATATTCATTAATTACACATGTGTCATCTCATATTATTTTTACTAAAAGCAATCCACTTGACAAACAAATATCTTCACACAAATATATTTGCAAAATATCTTGTTACCTTGCTCACTAAGACAGGGGACCATAAAGGCAACTAAGGGGACACAAAAGCATTCAAGCTATGACAAAAGCGGCTGTGCTAGAATCGAGGTATGTGGGAAAGGGACACTAATCACTGTTCCAATAGTGGCTCACTATAGCTTTAACGGCATAACAAGTGGGTCACCAAGTGGGTGAACAGTTATTAGAGGACTTAGCCTATAAATACCCCCATTCTACACACAAGGTGAAGGACATCTTTTCAATAGCACAAAATTTACTACTCATTCTCTCCCTTTTACAGATACATTTTCACCCGTTTCGATTATTATTATTTCGATTACTGATTCTCACACCGGAGGTGCTTGACGGCCACCACCCCCGGGCGAGCATTATTTTGCAGATACCCAAACTCAGGTGAAATACCCCCGGAACAGTGATCGGAACAGTGATCGGAAGCCATTAATCGACCGTGAGGATTATCAGTGATGTCCCAGTTTTCATAACAAAAAGTAAAATATAAATTATTCCAAAAATTTGTTGGTTCGAAGGACACTCTCATGTAACATCTCGAAATTAAAATAAAAACAACACAAATTACTTAATAGCATTCATATTAGAAATCAATATAATCTCGGATAAGTGTCGGATAAAAGTGCTCATATATATTGCATCATTCTAGAAATGTGACAGTTTTGATAATACCGACTGTGAGTACCATTGAATCAAAATTTCTATCTTTATTTGCAGATGCTCAATTTAAGATTTAAGATACAAGCTGTTGATAATCGAATAAATTGAGTAGTTGAGCATAATCTAAAACTCCAAGGATCATCCATCTCTCCTGTGGGCCTAGCTATCAGCAACTTCACATGTCATGTGAATATGCGGAGAAAATGAGAAAAGCGTTAAACACAGCTCGTTAAATGGTCCTCCATCACTGTCGAATACTTTGCACATTGAAGATTTCTTGGATCAGCAAGTGACAGTTATACAGAAATTGACTGCAACACCATGAAAACAGTATATTTTCTTAATTCAACATGCACTTTTTTCAACAATGGTAATTAAAAAATTTCTCCCCGTTTTTCCTGTAAACGAAACCAATATTGCACAAACAATCTGGGTGTGACAAATAATTTTATGGCAATTTAAGCAGTACTACAATTTTTCAATGACCCATTTGTTTGAAATTTTTGGCAGCACTAAGTATATATCTTTCATGATTGTTAGTACTGTTGGAAATATTGAATACTACAGCAACATAGAGGTAGTTATATATCGTATTTAACAAGCCAAGGCCAAGCAAACAATTAACGAAACAAAACACGAAGGTAAAAAGCAAGCATATCAGTAACTGTAAAAACGAAGGAAGAACAGAAGACATACCAGTAGCCATAGCTAAAGCAGTATATCAAACAAATATGTAACACAGCTGAGTCGTCAGGACTTGCACGAAGTACTGACTGTTCTTGAAGAGATAATTGCCCCCACTTACACTGTGTCAGGACTTGGCAATATTCTTCCAGGATAAAACAGCTCCGAGTTAGATGGTCACAGTCACCAGAAAACTCGACTTCGACTAGCACCTCAGTCGCCAGAAAAACCTACTGGTGGAGTACAGAATATAAAGGGAGAACAGAGTGTATAGAGAGAACAGAGAATGTATGGTGTGGACAGTATATATACAATTAGTAGCTTAGGTCTCTATTTATAGGAGAGGCCAAGCGTAACTGATATCACCCAATTAATATTGTAACTCCCATTCCAATTAATTAGAATGAAACGGTTGATTTAATATAATCAAAACGCCTGTAACAACTGATTTTATATTAAACAAATCGTAACAGTTACGTTATATATTTATCCACATTATGACTTCCAATTAATAGAATAAACACTCAGACTTTACTGTCAAAACCACGCAGAAGTTACTGTCAACAAGTCCCGACAGTACCTTTAAAGTAACTGTCAACAGTTGACAGCAAGTTTACTTCCTGACAGCAACCTTGTTTCATGACAGCAAGTTTCACCTTTCTGACAGCAACCTTGTTTCATGACAGCAAGTTTCACCTTCACCTTCCTGACAGCAACCTTGTTCTTGACAGTAAGTTTTGCTCTCGAGAGTTTACAGGACTTAACTAGGAGTATAGTCCAACTCTTGACAGCATGTTTATAATATTAAAATAAATCAATAATCCATGCAATAAAATTCCTCGCCCAGGTCGCCTCGTGTACGCGAGACGCCGAGACATTCGCCCAAATCGCCCTTCGACCGAGCCGACCCGAGTCGAGACGAGACGTGACGTGGCGTGTCGTGACGTGGCGGGGCGGGCGGCGGCGGCGCGTGTGTGTGTGTGTGTGTGTGTGCGCGTGGAGCACACAGTAACACCATGCACCATCATACACCTTAGTAGTTGTACACTACCCATGTGTGTGATTCTATATAAAGCCAACAACCCCCCTTATTTATTTCAATGTGGGATAAATACACATTCTCATTTCAAGCTTATTCAAGCTACAAACTTCAACTCCATTTCTCTATGGGTTTCACTAAGAAAATTACTTAGACCCATATATGAAAATTTAAGTTCCCATATCAAGGAACAATTTCCAATCTTTAAAATCCGGAATTAACATCAAGAACATAAAATAATTATGCCCTAAAAACTCCATTTTCTAACAATCCCCCACAAATCCATACAGAAATGCTCCAGGTTTTCCATCATGACTTGTTTTTCAGAGTTGGTACCCTTCCGGGTTTGAACCCTCCTAAGTCCCCTACTTCGATGACTACCGGATTCAGATGGAATGTTTCACCTTGAATCTTAATCCGTTTGATGTAATCATGTTCCATAGACGACGACAAGTCAAAGGCTATGGTGCCAATCTACGGCTTTGAGACATTAATGGTCTTGTCTCGATCCTGTTCATCGAATGCTTCAAGGAATAACCCTTTCCTCTAATTGCGACCACACAATTACATTCGCTTAGATGGGCATCTCCAGAGATGTACTGCTACCATCTCGTCAAATGACTTGACCCCATTCAGAGTTATAATAACTCTTGCTTACTAGCAGTGTCAGTACCTTCTAGGTTTACAGGGGATAGACTCAGATACAAACAGTATCATCTATGTAGCAAAGGTACTACCAATTCATCCTTACAGCTTGTTATTACCACATTGAATACACTTCAAGGGATCTCCTCTCATGTGTATTGGGTTCCCACTGATGATGAACTTTGATGGGTTGACAGCCCCATCCCCAACCTCGACTTAAGGACCACTGCAGGTTCCAGTCCTTTAGTTAAAGGATCAGCTATATTATTCTGAGTTCCTATGAACTCTACAGCTATAATCCTATCAGACACTAAACCCCTTATAGACTTTAGTCTAACTTGGATGTGTCTCTTTGTTTTAGCATTATACTTTCTACTGCTAATCTTATCGATAGTTGTTTTACTATCACAATGAATAGCAATCGCAGGAAGTGGTCTGCTTACTACAGGTATCGCGGACATAAGTCCATGTAACCATTCAGCCTCCGTCCCCGTGGCATCAAGTGCACACAACTCAGCCTCAAAAGTAAACCGAGTAACTATAGTCTGTTTTGTCGACTTCCAGGATATTGCTCCACCTGCTAAAGTGAACACGTATCCAGTCACTCCATTGGAACCAGACTTCTTAGCTATCCAACTTGCATCACTGTACCCCTCAAGTACACCAGGAAATCTCCTATAGTGTAAACTTAGGTACATTGTGCCTTTCAGATATCTAAGTACTCTATCAAGAGCATCCCAATGAGTTCTGTTTGGACAGCTTGTATATCTAGCCAACTTAGACACAGAGTATGAAATATCTGGTCTAGTACAGTTAGCAAGATACTGCAAACTCCCTATAATCTGAGAATACCTTAACTGAGACACAGGTACTCCTGAAGTATTCTTAACAAGGGCAACTTTAGGATCATAGGGTGTACTAGCGATTCTACACTGTGAATAACCATATTTCTCAAGTATAGATTTCTCTATATAATGAGACTGCGATAAAGTTATTCCCTCAGCTGACTGAGTCAGTTTGAGACCAAGAATCACACTAGCCTCACCCATATCCTTTATTTCAAAATGCCTTTTCAAGAAAGATTTTGTCTCGTTAATAATCTCAATATTGGTTCCAAACAATAATATGTCATCTACATATAGGCACAAGATGACACACTCACTACCTTTAACTTTGGTGTAGACACACTTATCACTATCATTAATATCATAACTGAACGGCACTATAGTTTCATCAAACTTTTTATGCCAATCCCTAGGAGCTTGTTTCAAGCCATAGATGGATTTGATCAACTTACATACTTTCCTTTCGTTTCCAGATGCAACAAATCCCTCAGGCTGATCCATATAAATCTCTTCTTCAAGTTCACCATGAAGAAAAGCTGTCTTTACATCCATTTGATGGATGATAAGACCATGTACGGAAGCCAATGCTACTAGCATTCGAATTGTTGTCATTCTAGCTACTGGAGAGTATGTGTCAAAGTAATCAATGCCCTCTTTTTGCTTAAAACCCTTAGCTACCAGTCTAGCTTTGTACTTATCTATTGAGCCATCAGGGTTCAACTTCCTTTTAAAGATCCATCTGCACCCGATAGTAGAACACCCAGGAGGGAGATCAACTAACTCCCATGTCCCGTTAGAAACAATAGAGTCAATTTCACTCTTTACAGCGCCCTTCCAGTGCCTAGACTCTGAAGAATCCATAGCTTGTCGGAAGGTTAAAGGTTCATCCTCGACATTGTAAGTGATAAAATCACTTCCAAAATCCTTGACTACCTTTGCACGCTTACTCCTTCGTGGTTCCTCTACCTCCTTAGGAGTAGAGCTACTACTAGGTTCCGCCCCCACATTTGTCATCTTTTCCACATGATCAGGAATAGAACTTGATGTGTGAGTAGGATCTTCATTAGAAGTATCTTGAGGCATACCAGTCTTCATAGGGTAAACATCCTCAAAGAATGTAGCATCACGAAACTCAACTATCGTGTTTGCCACTATACCATCTATGTCAGATTTTAATACTAAAAATCTCATAGCTGTAGTGGTCTCAAGATAGCCTAGAAAGATACAATCAACAGTCTTCGGACCTAGTTTCTTTCTCTTGTGTTCAGGGACAAGTACCTTAGCAAGGCACCCCCACACACGAAGATACTTAAGACTAGTCTTCTTGCTCTTCCATAACTCATAGGGTGTCTTATCCATGTGTTTCAGAGGGACTCTATTCAGAATATGGCAAGCCGTATTCAGAGCTTCTCCCCACATGTATTTAGGCAACCCAGAATTAATAAGCATACTATTAATCATATCTTTAAATGTTCTGTTCTTTCGCTCAGCAACCCCATTAGACTCAGGTGTATATGGCGGGGTAACTTCATGAACTATTCCATTGTTTGCACAAAATTAATTAAAAGCGTTACTCGTATACTCTCTATCAGATCTCAATCTTTTAAGCACCTTACTAGTTTGTTTTTCTACTTCAGTTTTATATATAATGAATTTACTAAGTGCTTCATCCTTATGTCTAAGTAAATAAACATAACAGTATCTACTACTATCATCTATAAAGGTAATGAAGTATCTAAACTGGTCCTTAGTCAACACACCACCAAATTCACAAATATCAGTGTGTACTAAATCTAACAAGTCTGAATCCCTAACAATATTATGAAAAGGTTTCCTTATTTGTTTAGCAGACACACATACTTGACATTTAGAATTCTTTTCTATAGTGTGTTTTGGAATCAACTCTAAGTTCATCATATTTTTAAGAGCACCAAAATTTAAGTGACCAAGTCTAGCATGCCATAAATCAGAAGATTCAATACAATTAACAGAAGGAGTAATATTATTAATCAATCCACCAAAAATGGGTTCAGCATTTATCACAAATAAATCATTCGACAAGTAACCCTTGCCAAAAAATGTACCAGTATGAATAAGAACTACTTTATTACATTTGAGAGAAACTTCAAAGCCATTAGCTACTAAACAACTACCACTTATTATATTTCTACGCATGTCGGGAACATGATGCACTCTCGTCAGGGATAGAATACGTCCCGAAGGAAACTTCAGGTCCACGTTTCCTACTCCATGTACTTGAGCAGCACTTGCATTCCCCATCGTCACTGTCAAGCTATGACTCTGTTGATAAGATACAAATAAACTAATGTCAGCACAAATATGCACATTAGCTCCAGTATCAATCAACCATTCATTTGACAGATAAGTGGAAAATAGTACTGGGTTGTAGCTAACATACCGGTCTTCGTTGGTTTCAGAAGCCAAAGCTTCACCAACAACCATGTTCGCTACAGGCCCACTTGAGGTTCCAAGCACAGCATTCGCTTGAGCTACCCCCTCGGCTTTCTTCGCTTTCTTTGTAGGGCAGTCCTTACTCCAGTGCCCAACCTGCCCACAAGACCAACATGGTTTGTTTGCCTTTGGTTTCTTGGCCTTATCCTTGTCACTCTTAGGTTTATTACTATTACCCTTCTTAGAGACAGCGTTCCTTTTCTGTCCTACAGTTGCTACATTTACCTTCGAACTTCCATGCTCAGTTGGCATCACATGTCCCTGTTTGGACTTCTGTTGTTCTTGTACCGAGATGTCCAGCATAAGGTTGGTCCATGTGATCTCTCCTTTCTGTCTTTTCAGGGAGAGAGAGAACTCTTCCCAAGACTTTGGGAGCTTTTCAATCACACTCATCACCTTACACTTTTCGGGGAGGTCCATTCCAGACTCCTTCAAAGCATGCACTATCATCTCGAACTCATGCACTTGCTCAGTCATGGACTTATTGTCCACCAGCTTGAAATCAAGGAACCTAGCCACATAATACTTTTCCAGACCTTGTGAGTCAGTATTATGTGTCTGGTCCAGCTTCTCCCATAAGAGTTTTGCGGTGTAGGCATCAGAAGAGTACACATCAAACAATGTGTTGGTTAGAGCAGCCAGAATTGCTGCCCTAGCAACCCCATCCTTCTCAGCCCACTTCGCATAACTCTTAACTGATTCAGCCTTCTCTTGATCCACAACCGGCTTCTCATATTCCACAACAGGCCACAAACCCTTTACAGTCAACCACAACTTCATCCTTTTCTGCCAACGAGAAAAGCCAACGCCCCCATTGAATTTCTCTGGCAAGCCAGTTAATTCAACAGGTTGTGGAAAACTGTAAGTTGTCCAATCAATGACCCCAACAGATGCAACCGAACTACCACTAGCAGGAATCTCACTCTCGTTAACCATTATGCTAAATACTATATAACGAATTATCTCTTCAAGAATGTTGGAAATATTGAATACTACAGCAACATAGAGGCAGTTATATATCGTATTTAACAAGCCAAGGCCAAGCAAACAATTAACGAAACAAAACACGAAGGTAAAAAGCAAGCATATCAGTAACTGTAAAAACGAAGGAAGAACAGAAGACATACCAGTAGCCATAGCTAAAGCAGTATATCAAACAAATATGTAACACAGCTGAGTCGTCAGGACTTGCACGAAGTACTGACTGTTCTTGAAGAGATAATTGCCCCCACTTACACTGTGTCAGGACTTGGCAATATTCTTCCAGGATAAAATAGCTCCGAGTTAGATGGTCACAGTCACCAGAAAACTCGACTTCGACTTGATGGTTTCGATCATCAATACCCAGCGAAAAACAGTAAATAAAATCGAAACCAAGCCAAGGATCCATGTATAATATATTGATAATATGGTAGATAGAAACGATTACCTTATCAAAGCTTTACGATTAAAACGATGGAGATGCAATCACAGAGCTTCCTCTTCGAAAACTCCTCTACGGTATCCACACGAACACCTTCAAGAACGGCTCACGATCTTGTCCGGAAGAGAGGTACTAGCCTCTAATGAAAATAGGTTTAGGATTAGGGTTTTGTACGGCTAAACTGATTTTTCACGTACGTAATCCTTTACCCCATATCTTTATATATAGGATAGTATAAAGCCAAAATCCCTTATCAAAAACCTATTCCAAATATGATTTATTTAAATAATAAAATCTAATTCTATTATTCAAATAAATAATAATTAAGTCAAACTTAATTATTAAAATCATATCTCATATCTCTTTGTATTTTATTATAGTTTAATTAAGTCCCACTTAATTAATATAATAAAATCCAACTTATCATTAATTAATTTAAATTCATAATTTAAATTAATTCTTCCTTTAAAATGTTCTATGTGTGTGACCCTGTAGGTTATTATTTATTTTGGCAATAATTTTATTCTCCAATAAAATTATAAACAATGAGCGGTATCTAGTAATACATCATTGCTACCCAATTAAATAATAATTAAATCGTGATTCGATAAACCTTTTGTGATTAATGTTCCCGTGTAATATAATCCCTTTAACCAAATATTATAGATTAAACTCAAGGCATGTTTATCGTCATCCTCTTCATAATTTAATCCGGGTTTACTTGATCCATGAGCAGACTATTAATAACAAATCATTATTTGAGCACGGCCATGCATTTTATAGTCTCACTCAATCAAGAGGCCAATAATATCTCTCCTAATTATAGGAGGGTTAAATCCTTTATCTATCATTCATATTTCTCATACGATTCACAATATACCCGATGTCCACTTTTATTATCACCCGGTCAAAGGTAACTTTTAATGTAGTCAAAGTATATTATCCTCGTATAGAAATATAATGATCTCAAGTCAAAGGATCATTACACCAAAATCACTGTGAGTCTTTTTTATGACTTAATTTAACATGAAGAATCTCACGGTGGGTCTGTCCAGTACCATGTACCCTACATGTACCTATGTATTGACTTTAGTATCTCCATACTTATAACCAATGAGATGTGGTTATCAGTCAAAAACATACCAGTCTATTTATGTATTATTATTGTCCTGTATAATAATACTCGACTAGGGACCTTTAAGAATATGATATATTATATAATCTCAAGTTCAAGTCATGTACTTAAACTATACAATATGTATCATGATTCTAAGGACATTTATTATGCTAACAAATATATCGCAGTAATTAAAGTCATAATAAATACGTTTATTGAATAATCAAATGACATAAAGGTTTATTAAAATAACCAATGTATTGCCTCTAGGGCACCTACACTAACAATCTCCCACTTGCACTAGAGCCAATCACCCATGTATCTAATACCCATGGAACTAGTGTGACCGTCGTGCTTCTGCTGCGACAGGCCTTTGGTCAGTGGGTCTGCAATTTTATCATTTGTATGCACTTTACATATATGTATTTCACCCCTTTCTAGCCTGTGCAATGGCCCCATTATTATCGCAGTATATGTTTGGATCGGGAGTGCGATCTAGGCTCTCTAGCCTGTGCAATGGCCCCATTATTATCGCAGTATAGATCAATGGGATCTGCAATCGATGGAACCACTTCCAAATCAGAAATGAATTTTCGAATCCAAACTGCCTCCTTTGCCGCTTCACAAGCTGCAATGTACTCAGCCTCCATTGTAGAATCAGCTACTGTTTCTTGCTTTGAACTCTTCCAGCTTACAGCACCTCCATTTAGACAAAACACAAAACCAGACTGTGATACAGTATCATCCCTGTCTGTTTGGAAACTTGCATCGGTGTAACCCTTTACAACCAGTTTCTCCTCTCCTCCATACACCAAGAATGAATCTTTAGTCCTTTTCAGGTACTTTAGAATATTCTTGACTGCCGTCCAGTGACCTTCACCTGGATTAGACTGATATCTGCTCGTCATGCTCAAAGCATACGAAACATCGGGGCGAGTACATACCATTGCATACATGATAGATCCAATTGCTGATGCATATGGAACTTTATTCATGTGGTCCTTTTCATCTAATGATTTCGGACACTGGTCTTTAGAAATCGTTATCCCTTGAGACACAGGGACATATCCCCTTTTAGCATTTTGCATACCAAAACGATGCAAAACTTTATCAATGTATGTACTCTGACTTAGACCGATCATCCTTTTAGATCTATCTCTATAGATCCTCATTCCTAGAATGTAGGTTGCCTCTCCTAAGTCTTTCATAGAGAAATTGCTCCCTAACCATGTCTTAACAGCCTTTAGAGAAGGTATGTCATTCCCCATTAGTAGTATGTCATCAACATACAGTACTATGAATGCCACATGGCTCCCACTAACCTTCTTATAAACACAAGGTTCATCCTCGTTTTGAATAAAGCCATACTCCTTGACTATTTCATCAAAACGAATATTCCATCTCCTAGAGGCTTGCTTCAATCCATAAATGGATCGACGTAATTTACATACCTTGCCAACATTCCTTGGATCGACAAAACCTTCAGGTTGTGTCATGTACACATCCTCTTCAAGGCTCCCATTAAGGAAAGCTGTTTTGACATCCATTTGCCAGATTTCGTAATCATGGAATGCTGCAATTGCAAGCAAAATCCGTATGGACTTGACCATGGCAACTGGTGAGAAAGTTTCATCATAGTCAATACCATGAATTTGTTTGAACCCTTTCGCAACCAGTCTTGCTTTATAGGTCTGAACATTTCCCTCCATGTCAGTTTTCTTCTTGAAAACCCACTTGCACCCTACGGGTTTTACCCCTTCAGGTGGATCAACCAAATCCCAAATTTGGTTTTCGTACATGGAATCCATCTCGGATTTCATGGCTTCAAGCCATCTCTTAGAGTCTGGACTGTTCATAGCATCTTGGTATGTGAGAGGCTCATCCTCATTTATGAGCATCAAATCCCCACATTGAGTCAAAAGAAATCCATATCTCTCTGGCTCATGGCGAATTCTACCAGATCTACGAACAACCTGTGTTTCTTGAGCATTATCATTATTCTGCTCTTGTTCCACCTCAGGTTCAATGCTATTTTGTGGTTCTCGATCTTCATCGAGATCTATAGTTCTCCCACTGTCTCTTTTGGAAACAAAATCTCTTTCCATGAAGACAGCATCTCGAGCAATGAACACTTTCTGCTCAGAAGGACTATAAAAATAATACGCCTTTGTTTCTTTAGGGTATCCCACAAAATTGCACTCTTCGGATTTAGGTCCAAGCTTGTCAGATACTTGTCGTTTTACAAACGCCTTGCATCCCCAAACTTTCATAAAGTTCATGCTTGACCGTTTCTCCTCCCATATCTCATATGGAGTCTTTTGAACCTTCTTGGTTGGAACACGGTTAAGTGTGAAAGCCGCTGTTTCTAGAGCATAACCCCAGAAACTTATTGGAAGATCTGCATGACTCATCATCGATCGTACCATGTCCAACAGAGTACGATTTCTCCTCTCTGAAACTCCATTCCATTGAGGTGTACCTGGCGGAGTGAGTTGTGATACAATACCACACTCCTTTAAATACTCTTTAAATTCGGTGCTTAAGTATTCACCCCCACGATCGGATCGTAAGATTTTAATACTTGCACCTCCGCCTATTTGCTTCTCTACTTCAGCCTTGTATTCTTTGAATTTTTCAAAAGAATCGGATTTGTTCTTCATAAGATATACATATCCATATCTACTGAAGTCATCAGTAAATGTTATGAAGTAGTAGTAGCCTCCTCTAGCCATCACACGCATTGGGCCACATACATCACTATGTATTAGCTCCAAACGTTCAGTGGCCCTTTGACCCTTACCAGTAAAAGGGGCTTTAGTCATCTTACCAAGTAAACAAGATTCGCATTTTTCGTATGATTCAAAATCAAACTTATCCAAGTATCCATCCTTATGTAATTTGGATATGCGTTTCTCATTTATATGACCTAGACGACAATGCCAGAGGTATGTTTGATTTGAGTCATTAACTTTAAGTCGTTTGTTTTCTATGTTACAGACAGGATTATCAAAATCAAGAACATATAAACCATTAAATAAACGCGCAACACCATAGGTTAAATCATTTAAAGCAAAAGAGCAACTATTGTTCTTTATTATAAACGAAAAACCTTTCTTGTCCAAACAAGAAACATAAATAATGTTTCTGCGAATCGCAGGCACGTAATAACAGTCTTCAAGTTCTAAAACAAGCCCAGAGGGCAAAGATAGATAATAAGTTCCTACGGCTAAAGCAGCAACTCTTGCTCCATTGCCTACTCGTAGGTCCACTTCTCCCTTAGCCAAAGTCCTACTTCTCTGCAGTTCCTTCACATTTATACAAATGTGAGAAGCACATCCAGTATCCAATACCCAAGATGTAGAAGTAGACAGATTGACTTCTATAACATATATTCCTGAAGTAGAAGCTTGTTGAGCCTTCTTCTTCTTCTTCAGATCCTCCTTCAATCTATCCTTCTCAAGGATTGATCGAACGGATAGAGAGTTTGTGTTGTTTGTCATTATTCAGTATCTACAATGTTAAAAGCACATAATAAACATTAGATTGTCTGAGTTATCATTATTATGTTCAAATGATTATGATATATTCATAATATATCTCCCACTATTTTTATCAAATTAATAGCCCTTACTATTAAATCGGAAAGAATATCCCATAAGTCTTTCTAGTGAGCCAAGATCCATATTTCGTCATATCCTAAGTCAACCACTGGTAGTCCTTAAAACATGATTATTTAGGTAGACAACATTTGTCAATTATATCATATATAATTCTTGGATAGTTTGGTGAACAACAATTGTTCTTGTCTATCTAATAGATTTTGAACCAAACTCTATGCTTCTAAGTTCATAATAATTGAATATAACCGTTTATTTTCACCTTATTATGACGACTCAGTTAAGTTAAACCCAATGATACAACGGTCGAATATAACCGCTTATATTCGTCACATCTCACCACGATAGACAGGAGTCCCCTGCCACTGGCAGTCATTCCCCTTATCGATCTAGGATTCAATGAGTGTTCATTCATTGGAAATCATCCGATTAAAACTTAATATTTTTGTTAAGGGGTTTCAAAATTAAAACGACCATGATCCCATCATAAAGAGATTCCCAATTTTTCCTTGAATTAAATACTTCAAATCAATATTCATCAATAGTTTGATTTCCAGGTTGTTGGAGGAGTCACAAGTGGCCTCACTTAATACCCAACTTCCTTACAGGTAAAACCTGTTTTTGACAAAATCTCCCCATATCTTAAATAATTGAAAATTCGTATTTAATTCCGTGTTTCATAAACACAGAAATCTCATGATCGTTTGTTCATTTTAAAATCTCGAATCGTTACAGATTTTATCTTGTTTAGCATGGCAAGCATGGCATGGGTGACGTATCTAATACATGCATACATAATTAATCTAATTAAAACATGCATACATTTGCTACTCTACACATGTAAAGTGCATCACATAAAATAATATGCTATGATTATGGCCCAATCCTATGCGATTTTTCCAAGCTAATGGCACTACGCCATAGATGGCCTATCGCAACCTTTTGGCATGGGTGTTACCACTATGGGTGTTACCATAGCTATCAAAATTTTGACCTATCGCAACCTTTTGATTGTGGTGTTACCATAGGCACAAAAGTATGTTACTTTAGTTATAAAAGGTGTTACAGTGGGCTAACACCATGAGCTGTGTTACCATAGAGTATTCATTAGCAAAATTTTTATTTAATTCCAAATTAATGATTTAATAATTATTTGACTTTAAAATAATTAATTTTAACAAAATCGTTGAAGTTATCATTGTAAAACGTAATATCCATCAAATAATTAAATTATTAATTTTTCATAAATATTAAATTTTGTTTATAAATTTCGAATAAAAAGGTTTTAAAATAAAGTAATATCCAAAAATGACTATATTTTAACTAAATTTATTAAAAAACTAGTAGAGAAAATAATAATTTACATAAATTGTGAATTATTTCAAAATAATGAAAATAATAAATTAAAAAATATAATTTAATACCAATAAATTAAAATTAATTTAAAATATATTTTTTTAAAGAATATAATAAAATATACACTGAATTATTGCAATGAGCTGCAAATAAGAATAGGGATGAGCTGAGCGGCAAACAAAAAAGAGAGCGGCAACATGAAAATTTAGAATTAGGTTAGTCAAACACAAGTGGGGGAAAATTGGGTAAAAAACTTCTGTCACTTCTCTCTCTCGCCTTTCTTTGTTCTCTCTCGCCTCTCTCTCTCATCTTCTTTGACGCTCAATTTGGTTTCAATTCTAGGGTTCGATTTGGTTCAAATCGAACCAAATCTTCCACGATTTGAATTTCGATTTTAGGGGTTTAATTCTAGGGTTCGATTTGGATTTAATTTAATTTGTTTTTTCGATTTTGTAGGTGCTTTAAGTTTTGAATTCAAGCTTCTCTGTGGGGTTCAGATTCTTAATCGACGACTAAGTTACAATACTGGGCTCTTAATAGACTTCTTCTTACCAAGTTTATCGGGTTTCAAAAATCAAAGGTACACAAATTCACAGAGACTTGTGAGTAATTGTATTTGATGTTTGTTTACGGTTTAGTTCACTTTGGTCAAATGATGTTAAAACTTTCATCGTTTATAACAAAGCCATTTCTGTTATAAATGTCTCATAAACTATATCAATGGAGTTTCAATGGATAACAGGGAGTTTTTTTGTAGTTTACACAACAATTGTGAGAGCTGTTAGCCTGTTTGTTTACAATCCTTCACTTTGTTGTATGTTTGTTTCTAATAGATTGCTTGATGGCCTTTTTCTTACATTATGGTACTTGAATTGTACTTGTTATGTAGAAGTAGTAGTACTTGCATTCTTATGATTTGGATTGTTTGCTAATAATTGTCTTTTCGAAATTTGTTGTAGTTTTTCAGCACTATCTTGTGAATTTGCATCTGTGGACATGAATGATGTTTTGGGAAACTGCTTGTTAAATGTTCATTTTAATCATTTGTATTGAAGGTTGCACGAAGGAGTACAAAGTTCTTATGGATGAGTTCCATCATGTTTCTACTAGAGCTTAGAAGCGGGTACGAAACCCAGAATATGTTGTTAACGTACGCCTCTGTTGGACCGTTACTCTTTTACATTTAAATATTTTAAATTGGATTTCAACCGTCTATTCAGGATTACGATTTTCAATATTTAGTGCTAGTGTTTAGTTTTTTTTTTTGACAAGCCTAATGTTTTGTTTCTAAGAGAATAATCAGTGCAGCCTTTCTTTTACTGTAATCCTAAATGTTGTCATATTTACATTTTTTTTTTGAAAACTTACCATATTTTGATATGGCTGTTTCTAACCTGCTCTTTACTATTGTTGTCAACATGTTTGTTGTTTAGTAGTTAATACCTCATTACAGTTATGTACTTATGTTTGTGTACCTCTGTAAAATTATTTTCTGTTTTCCTGTACAAAATATGCAGATTCTAGAGGTACTCTGACTTTTCCAGTTGAAAATCTCTGGAATTTCTACTCATTCAGTAGATTTGACTCCCAGTGAGCATGAAGAGAACAAGGGGACATCATGTATTGTGCCTAAAATTACGGGGTCCTGCTGCTTATGGGCGGGGTGATCTAATTTGTTCATAATTTCAGGGTCCGTCGTAATAAGGTCTTTTTTTTCTTGTTTTGGGAGGAGTCTAGGAGTCCAGGAGCATTGTAGAGTTAAGGCCCCTCATCATCAGCTTTCACTTTATTCAAGAGAAGCCTTTATGTATCCAGAATTGCAGATAAGCTTATGCCCACTTTATGTATCCAGGAGTATTTCATTTATCGAAGTTTTACCGTAGTTTGTATGTTTTTTCCAAGATAATTGTTTGTTTCTTTGTTCTGTTTATAATAGATCCATGCATGCTGTAGCAAAGTTAATTAGCATGCGACACACAGAGAGGTCATGTGTTCTGTTCAGTTTTGATGTTCCAAGTGCTTCACTTCAATTGCAGAATGACTTTACTGCTTGGGCCTCCAGGATGTGGGAAGTCCTCTTTATTGAAAGCACTTTCTGGAAACCTAGACAAAAGGCCACTTTTCTGTTCATTGCCACTCCCACTTTTCTGTTCATTCTTATATTTTTCTATTCATTCTTATATTTTTCTATTCTTGTATTCTAGTCAAAAGGCCAAGGAAAGTTTCATTTAAATCCTGTAGCCGGTTTTCCTGTGTTGAAATTCTGAATCTTTTAATTGTTTTCACAATTGTGTTGTATTATTCTGCAGTACTGCAAATTGGAAGTTTGCTGCTGAACAATTTGTTAGAATGCTGCCGGACAAAGTATTTGTTCACCGTAAGGAACAATTTTCTATATGCTTTGCTAACTTTCCTATTATTAGATCCGTATGAAAGGAAATTTTTCTTCCCTTCATGGCCTCGTCCCGCCTTTATTTAGTTCTTATGTGGTGGTTTGTACTAAGTTTAGCTTATAGGTGAATCTATAGATAGAATGCTCTCACTATTAACTTCTTGTATTGTATCCAGCTATGTCTATCTGATTGCGTTCACCACCCAAGTCAGGTTAGATTCGTACTAATTGACTTCATTTTTCTTAAAGGCAGCGAAAAGAATATTGCTATGCTAACGTTAGACGGCGTGGACGTAATGGGTGAGAGATTGGCCGAGGAGGTCTGTTTCTCATTAATTTATGGCTAAAAAGAACCTAAGCTATGGAACGTCCGTGAAAGTGTTACACTTTCTGATATTATGACTGTTGATTTCAGGTCTCTGAACTGATCAAACAGAAGCCAAATTTGCGTAAAATCTCATTTGTTACTCATTCATTGGGAGGATTGGCAGCAAGATATGCCATCGGGAAATTATATGAGCCTTGCAAAACTGAGAGTGAAGGTCATCTATCAGCTAATGCTGGTGAGGAGTCGAAGGGGACAATAGGTGGTTTAGTGCCAGTTAACTTTATTACTGTTGCCACACCTCATCTTGGTTCAAGAGGTAACAAGCAGGTATATACTGTCTCGGGATAGTTAAGGAATGTGTTTTCTGCAGATAATGCAATATAGAATTTTTAATATAAATTCAGATGTGTTGATTAAAATGATATGGTAAATATTTACCATTGTATCATATATAAATTGGAAGATATCTACCATTGTGTTAAATTTGAGTTAGAATCTTAGGATGTAAATTCTATAATTATTATTCATTTTATTCAACTGACAATGGTTGATATTTATAAGAGTAGGGTCTATAATTTGTGCTCCTGAAATTTTCTGTACATGCTCAAATTTTGTGCAATCATTCTTTCTGAATTTCATGCCAAATTCTTGAACCAAAACCTAAGCTCAGTGTTAATTCAATCTAGCATGCGGGGTGTTCTGATATTAAGTGGAAGCCAGTCTGTTGGTTTTTTTAGTTTCTCATCTTAGAACTGAATTGTCTTTGTGAATGCAAAACTTTCCTTTGACTCTTACTAATTATGACTTATTCTTGTATAATGCAGAGAAACGGCCAAGAATTGGATGTCACCGCCTTGTAGGAATGAGAACACAGCCTCAAAAGCTGACTCGAAGATGTGAAGATGTGAAATTTACCATGTTATTAGCTCTAGTACATGTACATTTTAAGTTTTGTTCATTAGCTAGTGTTGGTAGATATTTTTGGATGATTTGGTTGGTTTTGTACTAGATATTATTGAAATGATGTTGGATGATGTTATTGAAATGTAATTAATTTGGTTCTTGAATATTTAAATGTCATTTTTTTTGTTATTAAAATTAGTTATAAATAATTTTAATTATGTAACACTCAATGTGTTACAATTGGTAAAAGAGGGTGTTACAATAGATTGTGGACCCCACCTAAATGTGGGCCCCACAGTTGTCCATGTGCAAAATTGTATTATCTGTTGTAACACACAAACTATGTTACTATAGAGTGTTGAAGATGTTGCTATAGAGGTTTTTGGTAACCACATTTGCTATGTTACCTTAGGCTGTGTTTTGATGTTACCTTAGATACCTGTAGTTACTGCTGAGAACCTAACACAGCTGAAGTGTTACCATAGCCCTATTTTGGCCTATGGTAACTTCAAAATGGGGTCTATGGTAACACAGTTTGGGGGTTGCTATAGGCCATCTATGGCGTAGTGTGGAAAAATCAAGGTCAATCTATGGTGGTAATAACTAATTATTACAAAATCTCTTGCTTCACTTCCAAAGCTGCCTTGATTGCCTCCAAGCTCCTCTTGAAACATTTTACAAGAGAACTCGAGTTGCATTCGAGATAAAATAATTACAAAAAGAAAAACGACATGCAAGTCGTATTTAATTATTACAAACCATAAATTAAAATTAATAAAATAAATTGAAAACTAGGTCTTGGGGCCATAACCATGCATCATGCTCACATAGCAATTAAAAGCATCACATATTGTATAAACACAATTTTATACAACATAAATTAAATATGATCAAATCATAAATAATAAAATTAACGCACTTTAATTAAAAATTAATCTAGTAATCAAAATTACTAATTAATAAAATTTTGCATACTCCAAGTTAAACATTAACAATTATTATTTAATCTAGCATGCAAAACCTAGCTAAATTTTTTATTTTTTTTTTTATTAAAACAGCTGTTGCGCATCTACAGTATGCGCAACAGACCTAATCTGTTAATTCTATCAGTAACGCATTCTACGTATGCGTTAATGGTCGAAACCCTAGCAGATGCGCATACTGAGTATGCGCATCACCTGTACATGCGATTTTCTGCAGATTTCTGAAAACCAGAACGATCGTGTTCATCCTTTTTTACACTCGATTTTGATTCCAGACGTAGTATACAGACCCATGAATACACAGCAGTAATTTCACAAACATATATCAAAGATTCTTGAGTGATTAAAAATCAAAACCTTATAGATATATATGTTTATAAACACGTAAGTATATATATATTCACGCATGAACTAAACTACTGAATAACGACTGATTTCTCAGATGGTTTGATCACGTGTTAATCTTATCAAAACATGGCAGGTAACAGCAGATCATAGAAGCCATCAAAACGAAAAAAAAAACAGTAGCAGCAGATCGTTGTTTCATGCAATACGTAGGGTTTTCGGAAAGAAAAAAAAATTCAGAACTGGTTATCAAATAAACAGATCGTGTGCATCAATATTAACCAGATTATCATATTATACAAGTAGCTCTGATGCCATTGATGGTTTCGATCATCAATACGCAGCGAAAAACAGTAAATAAAATCGAAACCAAGCCAAGGATCCATGTATAATATATTGATAATATGGAAGATAGAAACGATTACCTTATCAAAGCTTTACGATTAAAACGATGGAGATGCAATCACAGAGCTTCCTCTTCGAAAACTCCTCTACGGTATCCACACGAACACCTTCAAGAACGGCTCACGATCTTGTCCGGAAGAGAGGTACTAGCCTCTAATGAAAATAGGTTTAGGATTAGGGTTTTGTACGGCTAAACTGATTTTTCACGTACGTAATCCTTTACCCCATATCTTTATATATAGGATAGTATAAAGCCAAAATCCCTTATCAAAAACCTATTCCAAATATGATTTATTTAAATAATAAAATCTAATTCTATTATTCAAATAAATAATAATTAAGTCAAACTTAATTATTAAAATCATATCTCATATCTCTTTGTATTTTATTATAGTTTAATTAAGTCCCACTTAATTAATATAATAAAATCCAACTTATCATTAATTAATTTAAATTCATAATTTAAATTAATTCTTCCTTTAAAATGTTCTATGTGTGTGACCCTGTAGGTTATTATTTATTTTGGCAATAATTTTATTCTCCAATAAAATTATAAACAATGAGCGGTATCTAGTAATACATCATTGCTACCCAATTAAATAATAATTAAATCGTGATTCGATAAACCTTTTGTGATTAATGTTCCTGTGTAATATAATCCCTTTAACCAAATATTATAGATTAAACTCGAGGCATGTTTATCGTCATCCTCTTCATAATTTAATCCGGGTTTACTTGATCCATGAGCAGACTATTAATAACAAATCATTATTTGAGCACGGCCATGCATTTTATAGTCTCACTCAATCAAGAGGCCAATAATATCTCTCCTAATTATAGGAGGGTTAAATCCTTTATCTATCATTCATATTTCTCATACGATTCACAATATACCCGATGTCCACTTTTATCATCACCCGGTCAAAGGTAACTTTTAATGTAGTCAAAGTATATTATCCTCGTATAGAAATATAATGATCTCAAGTCAAAGGATCATTACACCATTATCACTGTGAGTCTTTCTTATGACTTAATTTAACATGAAGAATCTCACGGTGGGTCTGTCCAGTACCATGTACCCTACATGTACCTATGTATTGACTTTAGTATCTCCATACTTATAACCAATGAGATGTGGTTATCAGTCAAAAACATACCAGTCTATTTATGTATTATTATTGTCCTGTATAATAATACTCGACTAGGGACCTTTAAGAATATGATATATTATATAATCTCAAGTTCAAGTCATGTACTTAAACTATACAATATGTATCATGATTCTAAGGACATTTATTATGCTAACAAATATATCGCAGTAATTAAAGTCATAATAAATACGTTTATTGAATAATCAAATGACATAAAGGTTTATTAAAATAACCAATGTATTGCCTCTAGGGCACCTACACTAACACGACTAGCACCTCAGTCGCCAGAAAAACCTACTGGTGGAGTACAGAATATAAAGGGAGAACAGAGTGTATAGAGAGAACAGAGAATATATGGTGTGGACAGTATATATACAATCAGTAGCTTAGGTCTCTATTTATAGGAGAGGCCAAGCGTAACTGATATCACCCAATTAATATTGTAACTCCCATTCCAATTAATTAGAATGAAACGGTTGATTTAATATAATCAAAACGCCTGTAACAGCTGATTTTATATTAAACAAATCGTAACAGTTACGTTATATATTTATCCACATTATGACTTCCAATTAATAGAATAAACACTCAGACTTTACTGTCAAAACCACGCAGAAGTTACCGTCAACAAGTCCCGACAGTACCTTTAAAGTAACTGTCAACAGTTGATAGCAAGTTTACTTCCTGACAGCAACCTTATTTCATGACAGTAAGTTTTGCTCTCGAGAGTTTACAGGACTTAACTAGGAGTATAGTCCAACTCTTGACAGCATGTTTATAATATTAAAATAAATCAATAATCCATGCAATAAAATTCCTCGCCCAGGTCGCCTCGCGTACGCGAGACGCCGAGACATTCGCCCAAATCGCCCTTCGACCGAGCCGAGTCGAGTCGAGTCGAGACGAGACGTGACGTGGCGTGTCGTGACGTGGCGGGGCGGGCGGCAGCGGCGCGCGCGCGCGTGTGTGTGTGTGGAGCACACAGTAACACCATGCACCATCATACACCTTAGTAGTTGTACACTACCCATGTGTGTGATTCTATATAAAGCCAACAACCCCCCTTATTTATTTCAATGTGGGATAAATACACATTCTCATTTCAAGCTTATTCAAGCTACAAACTTCAACTCCATTTCTCTATGGGTTTCACTAAGAAAATTACTTAGACCCATATATGAAAATTTAAGTTCCCATATCAAGGAACAATTTCCAATCGTTAAAATCCGGAATTAACATCAAGAACATACAATAATTATGCCCTAAAAACTCCATTTTCTAACAAGTACTATTTATAGATACTAAACGGATAATCCGCGTGATGTACGGACACGTGCCGAGATTAAAATGTTAATATGAATAAATTATTGATAATAAATATAATAAATGAGTATTGTTTAAATATGTATTTATAAATTTTTTTTTGGATGATAAAAAAATATAATAAATAAACGTTACTCCTTCCGTCCCACTCAATTGTTAACGCCTTTTTTGTCACTTTCTGACACGTATTTTAAGGTGATTTTTAAGGATATTTTCATAACTTATTTTTAGAATTTTCTCTTTTTTTTGAATAAAAATAGGATTGTTCTATTTTTATACAAAAAAAATTCAAAAATAAATTATGCAAATATCCTTAAAATTCATCTTAAAATGCGTTCAAAACAACCAATTTCGAAATGTTAACAAATGGGTGGGATGGAGGGAGTATTAAATTATGTAGTTATAGAGAATCGAATACGAGGTGAAATTAAAGAAATCAAAATAATAAATAAATAAAATTAATAAATATTATTTAAATATAAACTTGTAGAGAATTGAATAATAAAAATACCTAACAAATAAACTCTATTTAATTATGTGGTTAGGGAATCGAACACGGGATGAAATTAAAAAATTTAATTAGACAAACATATCTTGTATAATTATAATTATGTAGTTGAAAGGAATCGAACCCCTCTTTATTACTATTGTTCGCCATTAAAACAAGGTTTTAATAAAGAGTATATATTTACTAGTTGCGATAAAATATCTAATGTATTTAAAAAAAAATTAATTTTTAAAATTTATATATGTTGTTATATTTTAGGCAAGATTTTATATTTTATTAATACTAGCCTATAACTAATGCGATGCACGGTTGCTTTAAGTTATTACTTTAAAATAAATAAGTATACATATAAAAATTACATAAAAATTGTTTTTTTTAAAATTTTATTTAATAGAACAAGTGAAATTTATCTAATCATGTAGACCTTTTTTCGATTTTTATACAAAATTTTCTATATTGTAAGTGTTTTCCAGATTTTGTGTAATTTTTTACTATATAGCTTATTACTCGTGTGATGTGCGAATAAATTTTTTGATTTATTACCCATATTTTCATATATATTTTTTAAATAGTAGGAAAATAAATTATAGAAGAAAATAAAATATTGTAATATATGTTTGATATTATTTTTAACGATAGTGTTTTAATAATTAATACTATGTTATTGACGGAAATTGAATCTTAAACTCGTGAGAGTAGTTTAAAAAATAATAAATATATATGTTTAATAGAGATATGTTGTTGGTGTGATTCGAACTTGGAACCTATAAGAGTATGTCAAATATTAGAAAAGGAATATTCTTCTAGCATTAGATTCAACGGTTCTTATTTATTTATCTTAAAATCTAAAGGTTGTTATTGAGTGTACCAAAAAAGTGTACCAAACCGACAACCAAATATACTCTATTTCGCTCGCTTATAAGAGCATCTCCAAGGGGATGCAACTGTTAGCAATATTTCCTAGCTGGCACATAATTTTACCTAATATCTAGAAGGGTCCTGGTCCCTGACAATCATTTGTCAGGGACCGGTTATTTAACAATCGGTTCCATACCCGTTGGATCGTTGATCCAACGGCTGAGATTAAAAAAAAAAAATTTTTACTGTCCGCTATAATTTTCCGCGGATAGGCAGATTGCCTATCCGCGGAAAATTTCCACGGACAGGCAATCTGCCTATCCGCGGAAAATTATAGCGGACAGTAAAAAAATTTTGTAATCCAGGGGGGCCGTTGGATCGTTGATCCAACGGTTTAGAAACTGATTGTTATTTAACAGGTCCATGACAATCAATTGTCATGGACCAAAACCCTATCTAGAAAATGGGTTTCTCCAAGGGAGCCCATCAGTTAGCAAAATTTTTAGATAACACCGATATATCATCTATATTTGTTGATCTATCAGCTGTCATCTAAAAATATCCACGTCACCTCCCGCTTGATTACTTCACGCTATTCTTCCTTCCCGCTTGCTGATTCAGTCGTATATCTTCCCCATTTCAATTAACTTCAACCTAAATTAGGTTTAATGGCATCTCCATCACTATTGTAACTATATATATAATTTTTTAGCAATTTTTAAATTCTATAAAATCTTGTTCCTGTTACAGAGAATGGAGGGTTCATTCGTATCTTTACTCAATAACGACTCATTTGAATATGAAGATTTTTTTATTTTCTCAGCCACCCCCTCAGTCTCGGTCTCAATCCCAAACCCAAACCCAACTCCAACCCCAGCAAGAAGGTGCAAAATCGAAGAAGGTGTTTGCACTAAATCAAGCAAGCGCACGTGGTCACAAGTAATATAGATATAAGTCAAGTTCGTTCCCATAGAGATCAGGTTTTTACTTCAATTTAGTACCTATGCAACAATGTATGGTTATTATGCACTGCTAAGACAAATAACAAATTGGGTTTTAATTAACTAAATCTAACTAAAAAGCAAATTAACAAACTAAGAATTAACTAACTAACCAGAATTGGAATCGAATTACTTCTGCAAGATAAACCATGGAATCCTAACTTCATTAAATACTTTGCTTAGATCTGACGCCTTTAATCACTATATGCAATGGTTATGATATCTGATCGGACAACACGAAACAAGTACACGCTACCTGTCAGCATACGTATACCAAACTAAACATACATCCACAAAAGAGATAGAAGATGAATAGACACCAATTATGCTTAGACCCTATATGTCTATAGAATTTGAAAACATAACGGTTGAAGAACAAGTTATCCATTAAGATCACACAGGGCAGTATAAGTATTTTCATCTCACACCATGAATCATATTGATAAACAATTATGAACCTATGCTAGCATGGCAAGTTCTAAATCTCAAGATCCACTTTCACTTCACAAGAGATTAACAAATTAGATGTTCATGACGCATCTATCAATTAAGCATAACCATACGAGGATATCAGATATACATCACACACAGATCTTTAAAGCATCAAGATACTAAAACTCCATAAATAAATCCGTTAGAATCCTATGAAAACAATTAGCTCATAATTGAACCTCTCGTCATCATGGGATCTGATGAAACCATGATAAAAACAAAGTATGAAAAGATACAAATAAAACTAAGTAATTGATATGAAATAGTTCTACTCCTAATGATGATTATGATCTTAATAATTAATCTATTACAAGGGTTGGATGTGTTTATATAGGCTCTAGACATCTTGCCCAACAAGAAAATACCAAATCAGAATTATAATAGAAGTACGTTTCCTAAACTGATTCTGATTTAAAGGGAAATTCGTAGCTGACTTTTCTTCAGATTTTCTAGAACGTTCCAGCTGCAATTGGGCCTCTGGACCACTTTAGAATGATAGAAAATCTCGTTATCTTCGCGTGGACAGTAAGATCGCCCAAAACTGACTTCTAGAACTCAAGATATGGCCAAAATCGTAAAAAGGGCAAAACTGTAAATTTTCAGCGCGACTTTGAGCAGACTGCTCAGGATTGGCGCAGTCTGCCCAGCAACAATCTGCACTCCAGTTCGAATTCTGGGTCAGGGTGCTCGAAATCTGGGGCAGACTGCCCGGCTGCAATCTGATGGATTTTTTCTGCATTTTTTTCTTCGTTTTTCAGCCTTTTCTTCCCGTTCCTTTTGCATGAGCTTCCGTCTTTAGTCCTTCTTGACTTGTATACTTCTTGGTAGCTGACATTAGCCTCCATTCTTCATTCCATATCATAAATCAACTCCAAAACGACGGAAACTACACCCTTAATCGATATTTCTTCAACCCTGCACAATTAAACAAAACACATCAAAACTACAAGAAACTTGAGTCCAAAGCTATCAATTTAAGCCGAATTAGAATGTTCCAAGTGGATATAAAATCCACTTATCAGAAGGGAAAGAGACCAAATAACTTCTTAATTGAAGAGGATATGTTGTTGATTTCTGCTTGGTTGAATATAAGCATGGATCAGGTACAAGGTAACAATCAAACACATACTTCTTATTGGAAGAGAATTTGGGAATATTTTAATGAAAATAAAAAAGGTCTTGCAAGTGATCGAACTGCTATTTCATGTTGGGAATTTTACACTAAACACAACAATGAGGCAGTGATATATATTAATAAACAAGAACAGGTAATTAACCAAATAACGAAACAAAACACGAAGGCATAAACAAGAGTATAATCAGTAACTGTAATTAACAAGAAAAGTAAGAACACTTATCTCTCACAGTAGCTTAAGCCAAGACAACAAGAGAGAGAGAGAACACAGCTGAGTCACCAAGCCCTTCGAGAAGACTTGGCTGTTCTTGAAGAGAATATTGCCCCACTTACGTTGTGATTGGGTTGCAGCAATATCACTTCCAGGATAAAACAGCACCGATCAAAGGGTTCACAAATACACCAGTGATCAACAGCGACCAGCACCTCAGTTCGCCTGAGAATTATGTATCTCTTCTGTATGTGTTGAGAGAGTAGAGAGAAAGAAGATTACGAGGGTTTTCTCTCCTTAGGATGTATCGTATCACTTACAACGTTCTATTATATTCTGTATATATATAATACCAAGAATAAAACGTAACTGATACGCCATAAAAGGAAAGTAAATATTCTGATTTAATTGCATTAACTGCATCAGTATTTATTTTTCAGTTACATAAGCATCAGGATTTGGTCATCAGTAACATCAGGATTTGGTGTCCATCAGGATCAGGATTCAGTGCTTTGTCAGGAACTGATATCCATCAGGATTTAGCCCATCAGTATCTGATGTCTGACCAAGTCCATCAGGATTTTACTCCAAGTACTGATCCAAATTTCCATCAGGATTTGATCCAAATACTGACCCAAATTTCCAGTACTATTGTAACAAATAAATCTGAAACCTGTTAAAATAAATCAATATCTAATTTAAAATCAGTTGCACATAATGGGCATGAAAACTTCCTCATGGGCATGAAACGTTTCTGACCAACCAAGTATACATTCATGGACATGAAAACTTTCTCATGGGCATGAAACATTTCTGAATATCCCATCTCTTTTGATGCCTCTTCATGATCATGAAATATATATCATGGCCATGATTTCCATCTGCAACCTGATTTCAAATCTTCTTCTTTCAACTCAATTTATCTATGGATTCCACTAAGAAAATGTCTTAGATCCAAACATGAAAGTTTAAATCCTCATTACAAGGAACAACCTCCACTTGTTAGTTTCTGGAAATTACATCAAGAACATATTATACATATGCCTCAAACTTTCCATTTTCTAACATTTCATTGTGTAATCGATGGTGCACAATCAATGAAAAAGTGGCCAAGTTTATTGGATTCTACAACAAAATTATTGGAAGAAATGAAAGCGGATTAACTGAGCAAGATAAGGTACTCGATGTTTTATTTGAATCATTTTTTATTAATTGTTGATTGTCTCCTTCGGTATGAATTTAGTCTGTTTCAGCTATAGTTACTTAGTTATTTGAGGTGTTTATTCACTGAATTGATGGATGCATTTGATGGTTCTTTTGGTTAATGCAAGCATTGTTAAGTCTAGAGTGTGTTTAGGCGATAATTACATGTTAGTAACAATTACCTTTTTTGGTTAATGAATGCTAGTGCTGGCTCATCGATACAAGATGACAATGATAGGTGGATGCTTCGTATGAATGATAGAGTTGATTTGTATGCCTTCTTTTATTTACATGCTGTCTTTTGGTGGAATATTTTATTAATCTTGTTATCATGTTTGGCTTTGTTGATGAGATTTCTTTGATGTAAAAATATTGGTGCATGTTTGTATATCAGTGTACAAGGAGTTTTGTACCTGTTTTTGTTCATAAAATTTTGTTTTTTAGATTGTAGCAACTTATTTGGGAATTTGAGATGAATTGAAGATCTTGATTTTAATGACTTTGATTGGCTTATGTTTAGATGAGGTTATTGAAGAATTTTTGACAATGAGAAATTGATGAATTGAGGTATAAATGATAGATGTCACAGGTGACTATATCGTTTTAAGTACAGAGAAGTTCGTGTTTTGAGCAGTAAACTTATTTCAGAAGTTTGAGATGGTCTTTTTTCCACTGGTGACTAAACCTTAATTATGCGTATCTATTGTGAATCTCGTGAATAATATTGTCTGAGAGGGTGGGGTTAAAATGACCAGTACTACTTTAAAAAGTAGTAAACAATCTCTACCTTGATTGTCATAATTATAAAACTTGCTGCGAGGATCTCAAGGGAGGTTTTATCAGGGCTAGGACTGACATAGGTAAATAAAAGTTTTTATAAAAATTATTACAGAAGAGTGAAAAGAAAAGTAGACTAAAGTTTCTGGCAAAAAGAAAAGTGAATTACATGAACAGAACTTATCTTACCCATTTATGCTCCATGTGATAAATTTCCAGCAGTTAGATTCTTTTAACTGGATGATATAAATAGGTGGAAATGATTCCAAATTTTAGCAGATAACTGATTTTAAGCATGCTCCCACTATACTGAGGATAAAAGGTCTAATGGTATATTAGGTAATACTCTAAAGTATTTGAAAAAGCCTGATATGTTATCAGTTGTGTGTTAAATAGCACTACACCAAATATGGCCTATTGCAACATCAATATATATTTTTGCTATAAAAGTGTTACAATAGACACAAAATTTGGTAGTCTATTGCAATATTTTTAAAAATGTTGCAAGAAATACGAAAAGTGTTACAAGCAAAATGATCATTTTGAAATTTTAGAACAATTGCAATATTTTAACAAAAGCGTTACAATAGACATTACATTTTGTTCAAAATTGTAGGCGGGAACTTAATTTTTTTGCTGGGCGGGATAAAAAAAGGGTACCAAAATATTTGACACAATTAAAACAAAAAAACAATCCCAAAAACACATCTCACCACTCACCTCCTCTATTTCGACCTCTCTCCCTCAGACCTCTGTCTCACTCATCTTTCTCACCCATCTCTCTCACTCATCAATCAGATCCCTAAAATCGATTAGAACACCCGAAACCCTAAAATCCCAAAACTGATGGAAGCTTCAATTAGAGTAAAGATTCAATTAAAGCTTCAATTAGAGATAAAGTGCCTATTCTTTCATAATAATTAATTTATTAAAATGTATGTACTAGTTTGCCTATAAAGACAGGGAGATTTATGTTGTTGCCAATAAGGTGTAATCATCAAATTCTAGGCAATGTCAACATGGTTTAGTTTGTCTATATTAATAATTAAATTGTTCAATAAGCTATAAATTTTATTAGTGTAATTTAATTATAAATACATATTAGTAATGAATTATAATTTGATAATTAGATCGGAGGCCCGGAGTTTAGCATGTCATTTTCGAATTTGTTAGTATTCAAAATACTTTGGCAATTGAAGGAGAAGCGTGGGACATGTTGATTAGAAGGCTCATCGGTCTCATCACGTGAGTAGATTAGTTTAATTTTTTCATGTGGTCTCATCACCAAGTTTGATTGTGATAGGGTTGCCTTCTGTCCACCCACGAGATTCGGAAGCCTTGTGCTTGCTGGTTCTGCACTTGGAGTAGTTGGGAATATTACGAGATGGGGAGATACTAACCAGATTCAGGTATGACCAAGTGAAACATTTTCTGAAATATGATCTTGTCCATTCCGACAAACTTTTATAAATAATAAAGCAATACAAGCTCCATATTTTTTTTGGTTAAATATACAAATCTCTATTCTGGTTTTTACATGATTTAGTGTATATGCGACACTATGTAATAATGTGTGTGTACGTGTGCCAGGTCTCTGTGATGTTGGTTATATTTTCCTTTCCTATTTTGCCTTTTTGCTTGGCTAAAGCCCTTTTCAGTTTTGTTTGTTTTCTTGTCCGGTAAAGTATGTCATTTGCCAACTGTTTAAGTGGTTTTGTTCATATCTGTTACTTGTGTTTTTTATGTAAAAGTATATAATATAGATAGATGAATACATAGTTATCAACCTAATAATATTATCTTACTACCAATTAGTAAAAAGTAAATATAAAGTAAGTACCAATTTAATTTCTTGAACTGTGTAGATTGTTTAAAACTTTTCCCTCTCTTTTTTCAAATTTATTGTGCAACACTAGCTTTTGTATCTTTTCTGATTTATCATTTAGATAAAAACTTATGTTCGATATGCATAGTGTGAAAGATGGTTTAGAATGTCCTACAATAGATTGTATAAGTCTGTGAATTGTGTTGATCTCTGTCAGTGTTTGTCACTATGCATGCTTGTTTCTGAAGTGCTCCTCATTGTGTCTAATAAACTATTCATTCTTGCAGACACTGGCTAATGATTCTCGGCTTCTGCAATGCCTTAGAAAGTTCTTATGTTTTAATCCTATGTTCTGGTTTCTGATATTCCGAGGACAGTGACGAAAGTGATCAAGAGCAGGAGGACGATGATCGCGATGGTGACAATGCTCACGAGGTCGACGACAAACATGATGATTGATGATCAGTACTTAAGTAGTGTTTTCTATATGCGTACTTTTGGTAGTATGTTGGTACCTTAACTAATTAGACTACGCGTTTAATGTAGAATTGTGGTGTAAGTCGACATATGTTTCGACTTTAGACTTAAGAAGATATTGTCCTAAAAGCTTACTATGTTTGGGTTTCATTGACATGTGTTTGTTGGACATTGAAATGTAATTTCTGGTTTAGTATATGCTTTCATGCATAGTATATTGAAATTTCAAATAGGACATTGCAATGTGAACTAATAAAAGTGTTGCAAATAAGTGTTGCCAGAAAAATTTAAAAGTATTACAATAGTATTTAAAATGTTGCATGCTAAAAAACCTGAAAGTATTGCAAAAGGTATCAAAGTGTTGCAGATTATTGTTGCAAAAATATCAAAAAGTATTGCAAAAGGTTCCCAAATGTTGCATATAAATGTTGCAAAAAAACCCAAAAGTATTGCAAAATGCATAAGAATGTTGCAAAAAAATGTTGCAATAAACTCACTTTGTAACATTTTTAAGTCAATTAATGTTGCAAAAAAGTGTTGCATTTGTCTGTTGTAACACATTCAAAATGTTGCTGAAACATGCAAAAGTGTTACAAAAAACTACACCAAACTCTTTTTGTAATACTTTTAAAAGCGTTGCAATAAGTTCAAAAAGCGTTGCTATAGAAGGCTATTGCAACGCCGGCAAATGCAACACCGAGTTTTAGCGAAAGTGTTGCATAAACATCTATTGTAACACTTTTGGGGTCTAAAATTATACTTTTTTGGTGTTGCAACAGCCCATATTTGGTGTAGTGTAGTTAGTATTAATGCAAATACTTGATATAATTTGGTAAGTTTATAATGGCTGTAGAAAAATCTTTCATAATAAGTTACAAATTCATGTACCTTGAACAGTATATTTGTCGGAAGTCTCAGAAGTTTCACAGTCCTGAAAGCCACCTTATCAAGAAGTACCTTTGGTTTATGGTGTTTGTTTAGATCGATGGACACGTCTTCTTGATAAGTTTCCCATGGCTTCCAAAAAGGGACAGGACATAAGTATTAGTAGGAACATGCATTAACAAGAACTGTAATACCAAAAGATTTAAGTCGGCATTCCTAGGACCTGGTTAGTATTAATACCAGATCTAAGTTGTACACTTTTGCACCTAGATCATTGTTGTAGCCTTGGTCAAAATTTAATTACATTTTACGTTGCAAATAGGTGATACGGTTCCTATTAAACTTTTGAAAAGTTTCCCCTCTTACTTTGAATACATTTATGCTTTCCTTCTTTAGTTACACCAAGTTGGGAAATGAAGATAATTAGCATGATGGTTTTAGATTCCTTGTCACCAGATTTCTTATAAAAAATAATTACATTCAGAGTAGGAAATTTTCTGAATATGATATGATAGCTATCATAGTGCTTTGAATGACTTCTGAAATTTTCTGAAATTTTCTACAAATTCAATGGAAATAACCCTGCACCTAGTATAGAGAGGAAGTTCTAGAATGTAAGGGAAGAGAATTCAAGATTCTCGCAGAAGCTCGAATTAGGGAAGCACACTGCTGCTTCGTCACCTGTTCTTCTAATTAATTTGTGGCATGTCTCTAATGTTCCTAAATCATGAGGTAGTTGACTTTTCAGTTATCCAGAGAGAAGTGTCTAGCCAGTTAAGGTATTCGTTGATAGGGTTTGGCCTTTCTCATATCAAACGTACCATACAAGACTTTTCATATACATAAATTGCATTCTCACCTCTCAACTAAGCCAGTACTTAAAATAACCTAGACAAAGTGAGGTTAACTGTCTACCTTCTACCATTCACTAGAATATTTGGGTTCTTGTTGAGGCTTGAGTGAATGATCATGTCTCTTTTATTCACAGACAGGGTATAAATTGCATGTGTTAAGCATATACAATAGAACTTCAGGCCCTGGAAGCATATGCATAATAACCATATATATTTGTTTCAACAGTTGGATCCTTCTGAGTAAAGTACACAGCATGTTTGAAGTCTGGTCTCTTTTACACGAAAACAGGCTAGTTCTGATATAGGCCAATTAATTGATTATTCGAGTCTTAGTTCAGTTAAACTATTCAAACTACAAAAGTGAGGCTGATCCATTCAGTATAATATGATAGCTACAAAAGTACAGTAGTCATGAAATCTCCACCTCTGAAAGTTCAATGCAAGTATACTTTTACAGATAGTGATTCTTTATTTAATTATAACTGCGGTTTATAATCTAATATGGGCTTTTAACAACATCAGCTGCTGCTGTTATTATCAATGCTGCAGATTCCATTCCCTTCGACTGATATAATCTTCATCTTACTCTATATGCAGGTTGATCATGCAATAGAGATGTATGAGGAAATAATGAAAGAGAAATTCATGTTTATACGTCATTGGAATGCATTGCGGTCTGCACCCAAATATCAAGCTACTTTGGTAAAAAAAAACAAGCTGACTAAGGATAATGATGTATCTTCACAATCGGTTGACAGTCAAATTCCTACAAACCTAGAATCTGATGGTATGATGGAACGTCCAATTGGAAGAAAAGCTGCAAAGAAGTTGAAGAGAGCTACAAATGAAGCAGCGGATGAGGAAGCCCTGCAACTTCTTAAAACAATGCAGAAAGATGCATTAGCTATTGCTTCTTCGAGGAGTGAATCAATTCAAATGAGCTTGCAAATGCAGAAGGAAATCATGCAGCTACAAAAAGAGGAGCTACAGATCCGCTTAGCAAAAGAGGAGCATGAAAGACGGAAAGAGGAGCGAGAAAGACAGGTTTACGAAGCATCCATCATGGCAATGGACACTAGTAAAATGCTGCCTGATCAAGCTAAATATTATGATGCCCTCAAAGCTGGGATCATGAAAAACATATCATAATTCAATTATGTATTTCACTTTAATGTTTGTCTATTATGTATTAGACTATTTTATGTGTTAGACTTTAATTTGCTCATTTTATTAATAAATGCTCTTTATTGTTCGAGACAATTACAAAAGCAAAAATGAAAGGAAATTACATAGCAAATATGAAAGAAAATTACATAACAAATATTTAATTTATGTCACCACCGTGCATCTGCCAAAGATGTTCTATATATAAGATCATTTTGCAACTGAACATGAGCTTGTTTGTCTCGAATTTGCTGGTGCACTTGAATGAACTCCCTGAAGGTACTTGGATGACGTGGGATCTATGTAACAGTTGGTATTTCAGCATTTGTATCAAAGTGTTATTCTTTCATATGTAATTCCCTTTCATCTTTAATGATCATGTTGTGTAATATTATGCAGGCGGTCATAATGTATTTCATTGTGCCCACGTCCCAAAACCGTGATGGACCACAAATCATTGCAAACCGAGATTGCAACACTCCAAATGCTCTCTCAACATCCTTTCTAACAGATTCTTGTGCATTTGCAAAATATTTTTTTTTGTTGCCTTGAGGTTTTGAAATAGTTTTGACAAAAGTTGGCCAAGAGGGATATATACCATCAGCAAGATAATATCCCATGTTATATTCATGTCCATTGATGGTATACCTCACTTTAGGGCCACGACCTTCTGCCAAATCTTCAAAAAGATGAGACCCATCTAACACATTAATATCATTTAATGATCCCGGTAATCCAAAAAAAGAATGCCAAATCCACAAGTCTTTTGAAGCTATTGCTTCTAATATAATAGTTGGTTCATGAACATGACCTGTGTACATACCTTGCCAGCCAGCTGGACAATTCTTCCACTTCCAGTGCATACAATTAATACTACCCAACATTCCGGGAAAGCCTCGTTGTTCATTCTTTGTTAATAATCTAGACACATCTTCAGCATTTGGGCGTCTTAGATATTCAGTTCCAAAGACTTCAACAATTGCTTTAACAAACCTTTTTAAACTCTCTATTGCTGTACTCTCACCAATTCTAATGTAATCATCAACAGCATCAGCTGCTGTACCATATGCAAGCATCCTAAGTGCAGCTGTCACTTTCTGAAGTGATGATAGTCCACGAATTCCTACAACATCAGTTCGTTGAGTAAAATAATTGTCATGAGATGTGACTACTTCTTCAATTCGCACAAACAATGACCTACGCATTCGAAACCTTCGACGAAATTGTGTCTTTGTATATGTAGATGTATCAGAAAAATAATCACGATACAGTCTAGCATGACCTTCTTCTCTATCGCGATCAATTACACGATGATTCATTGTGGAACCACCATGATTCGGGATAGAATTTGCTCTTTGACGCTGATTATGAAGGTAAGCCGCACCCATTCTCATTCTTGCTTCCTGCTCTTCTTCTTCTGCCTGCATAATATCAAGAATCATTTGCGTAGTATTTTCCATTACAAATGAGTATTTAGATGGGTGTGTTGTTTGTATCGTGTTTAGTTCTCAATCAGGGGTAAAAAAAAATTCCTAACCCGACTACACACATGTTTATACCCACTGTTTACATCATTTTGGTTTATCTATAAAAAATATTATATTTTGATCATAAAATAATTTAAATGTTATTTTTTGCTAACAAAATATGAAGTTTTTATTTTTAAAAAATTGGGAATGAAATTAAATTTATAAAAATGTACAATTTGTATTATAAAATAAAACTACTTTAATTAATTAAATAACATATATCCTTGTATATATAAAACCTTTATTTGATTGAATTTGACAATAGTAAAATAACATATTTTCAAATAATAAAATATTTAAATTAATTAAATAACATATATATTAATGTAAAAAGTTTATTTGATTGAATTTAGAAAAAAAATTATTTTTTAGTTTTATCCCGAATAAATAACTCCTATTTGAAAATATAGCCGTTAGGATTTCAAAAATAATAAAGTAACAGATTTTTAAATATAGCTAACGTTTATAGCTAACATCGCTGGAGGACACAAACTTACAAGTTCAGCAAATTTTACATAATCATCTATTTTTCTGATTTTAGCTAACAATTATAACTATCTCCCTTGGAGATGCTCTAATAGTAACTAGCCTATAACTCATGCGATGCACAGTTCCAGTAATTTTTACTTTAAAATACATACATATACATATAAATATTACATAATTTTTTTTAACTTTTATTTAATAGAAAAAGTGAAATTTATCTAATCATGTAGATCTTTTTTCAATTTTTATAAAAAAAATTCTATATTGTAAGTGTTTTCCAGATTTTGTGTAATTTTTTACTATATAGGTTATTACTCGTGTGATGCACAGTTGTATTTTTTTAATATTTTTTGTTTTATTACCCATATTTTCATATATTTATTTTGTTAGGAATAATTCATAAGTTGTGATGTTAAGAATAGAATTTACACATTATACTTCTTGTAATCCTGATCTTATAAAGGATTTAGCACTGTATATAGGTTTTATGTGTAAAACAGTTATCTGTATAGTTTAATCAGGAATGAACAGTGTATCGGAGACTACATGTCAGGAACAGAGAGCAAATCCTGATGATGGTCTAATACTGATGGTTGATCAGATACTGATGCAGTGTGCAGATCCTGATATCAGTCGTGTTACTGATGATGTCATTATGGATGCTACAGAAACTGGCAAGTGCTATAAAACAGGATCGTTGTTTGAAGAACAAGCAAGAAGATATTATGAAGGAAAGAGTTTTCTATTGAAGGAAACTATCGACTAGAAGGCAGAACATTGTCATGTATAGATTATATCTTTCTGTTATTAGTTGATAGGTAGCATTATAAATACTCTCTCAATATCATTGTAAAGAGCGTAGCTCGTGAGGCATAAAACGAAATTGTGAGTTTGTGTGCGTAGCTCTGTATAAGGTTTGTATTCGAGAAGTTCGAAACAAACAGAGAGATATTTGTATTGTCAGCAGCTGCTAAAGGTATTGTACACCTTTGGTAGAGTTTGTATTTGATCTTATTAATACAAACAAGAGTTTGATTCATTCGTTTATTCTTGTTCTTATAATCAAGCAAAAATCAGACAGGATTATATAACTTGTATTCAACCCCCCCTTCTACAAGTTATTCGAGTTAACAATTGGTATCAGAGCAGGTTGATTTCGAATAATCATAAAGATCTGCAATCATGTCTGGTTACAAGGATGGGAATACTAAGATTCCTATGCTCAAGAGAAACGAATATACTCTATGGGAAGTAAAGATGTTGCATCATCTGGAAGCAACAGATCCTGATTATCTTGACAGAATCAGAGATGGACCTTTTGTTCCAACAAAGGTCGTTGGACAAGCAACTGTTGATGGTAAGGTTGTTCCAGAACATACAGCAGAGAATCCAAAATCTGAATGGTCAGATAAGGACAAGGAGAGTGTTCTTAAAGATGCTAAAGTGAGAAACATATTATTCAATAGTCTTGATTCTGTTCTCACTAATTATGTTCTCTCTTGTAAAACTGCTAAGGATATATGGGACAATCTTAAGGTTCACTGTGAAGGAACTAAGCCTGTCAGGAAGAATATGAGGACATTACTTATACAACAGTATGAGTACTTTGAATCCAAGTCTGGTGAGTCACTTACTGATACCTTTGATAGGTTTACAAAACTCATCAATGAGATGGCCATGCATGGTAAATATTATGACTTGGAGGATATGAATACAAAGTTCATGAAAGCCTTGCCTGATTTCTACAATGAGAAGATATCTGCGATTGAGGAAGCTAATGATCTGGATGAGATTTCATTAGAGGCAGTCTATGGAAAATTGAGAGCTTATGAACTTGACAAGCAGCAGAAAAAGAGCAGGAGTGAAGGAAAGATGAAGACTATTGCACTTACTGCTCAATCTGAAGTAAAGAAGCTTCCTGAAGAACAGCATGAAGAGATTGCTGTAAAGAATTCGAGGAAGAAGAAAAGCAAAGAAAGTTCTGAGTCAGAGACTACTGATATGGACTCTGACAACAATGATTCTGAATCTGAGATGCAAGAACTCTTTGCTATGTTTGCTAAGGCCTTCAAGAAAGGCAGATTCAACAGGAGAAGATTTAGCAAAGGACCTTTTCAAAAGAAGGAGGAGAAGAAGAGTGACAAGAGCAAAAGTACAATTGTCAAGCTTGATAAGGCCAAGATTAAGTGCTTTAACTGCAGCGAGCTTGGACACTTTGCTAGTGAGTGTAAGAAGCCTAGGAATTCAGGAAAGGGTAATGCACTTATGGTCACACAGAAGGATTGGGCTGATTCCAGTGACTCTGAAGATGAATTGGATTATGAAAACATTGCATTGATGGCCAATAGTTCAGACAAACCTGGATCTCCAAAGAAAACTTCTCCATCTTATGATAAGGTATCACTTCACTCTCTTGATTCATTTGATAGCTTAAATTCTGATGAAATTAGATCTATCCATGCTGAGTTTAAGAATCTTATGACTAATTTTAGAATTCTTACTTGTGAAAGAGATGAACTTAAGGTTAAGAATGATAAATTAGTTGATAGAAATAATTTTCTTGAATCTGAATTAATTCAAATGGAAGAATACAAGTTGAGTTCTGATAAAGCTAAGCATGATTATAGTGTAATTCTTGAGGCTTATGACTATGTCAGAAAAGAACTAGAAGAAGAGAGAGATGTGATTAAGACCATTAACAATTCCAGTAAGAAGACAATAGAAATCTTTGAGAGTGGAATTCGTGGTAAGGTTAATGGTTTAGGTTTTGATAAGGCTAGACAAGAAGAAAGAGTAGCTATTGTCAATAATGATAGTAAGGTAGAAGCTAACACATCTAAATCTGAAGGTAAGAAAATTGTTTCTGAACCTAATCATGTTAAATTTGTTGATTCAAAAGGTACCCCTGTTGTACACAAGAGAATTAACAATAGTTATTCAGATGAGAAAGTGTTAGAGAAACCTAAGAATGTAAACATAGGGTTTCTGTCTAAGTCTCAGTTGAAACAGAGATTAGATGGTCTTTCAGAGTCTAGCAAGATCAAGAGAAATAGGAATGGAAAAGAAGGTATTAACAAAGAGAATAATTACAAGAATGTACCTGATGCACCTAGGAAAAAATGCTATAAGTGTGGAAATCATAATCATTTGGCCCTAGACTGCAATCAAAAACCTTCTTGGAAAACTGAGTCCAGATTCCCCAAGACTCAGAAAATTCAATACCAACCACAAAAAGCTTGTTATCATTGTGGTAGTTTACTTCATTCCATTTACATGTGTAGAGAATATCATGAACTGTATTATGACTATTATTCTTTGAAATCTGAAACTCCTAGTCACAAACAGTTTGTGAGATCAGAGTCTAAAGTTGACTCTGCAACAGGTAAAATAAAGGCAAAATCTTCAAAATCTGTTGTCTCTAAATCTAGTAAGAAAGGATCCAATCAAAGTTGGGTCCTAAAAAATTCTAACTAGTTATTTTTTGTTTGCAGGGCACAGGAAAGAAGCATTCAATTATCTTGGACAGTGGATGCTCTGGACACATGACTGGAAAGAAGTCCCTGCTTACAAAGTTTGAGAGGAAAGCTGGCCCAGTAATATCTTTTGGAGATGGCAACAAAGGAGAAACTCTGGGATATGGCTCAATTATTTTGGGGAATGTCATCATAGAAAATGTAGCACTGGTTGAAGGCTTGAAACATACTCTTTTAAGCATAAGTCAACTGGGTGATAAAGGTTACAAATCAATCTTTGACAGAGAAGGATGCAAAGTCTTGAATATGCAGAATGGAGACATTGTTCTAACTGGTCAAAGGCATGGTAACATATATGAAGCCAGCTTAAGTGATACATCTAAAGGAATTGTTAGATGTCTCTACAGCAAAGCAACAAATGATGAAAGCTGGAATTGGCACAAGAAGCTCTCACATCTTAATTTCAAGAAGCTTAATCAACTTGTTAAATACAATTTGGTGAGAGGCCTACCTCAGGCGAATTTTGTGCAAGATGGACTTTGTGATGCATGTCAGTTTGGAAAGCAAAGAAGAACCACTTTCAAGAGCAAGACTGAAAATTCAATTACTGAACCATTTCACATGCTACATCTTGATCTGTTTGGTCCAGTAAACATTATGTCTATCAGCAAGAAAAGATATGCTCTAGTTATGGTGGATGATTTCACAAGGTTTACATGGGTGTTCTTTCTACACAAGAAGGATGAAGCTCCTCAGCAAATCATTGAACTCATCAAGAATATTCATAATAACTCTGAGTACAAAGTCAAAGTACTTAGGAGTGACAATGGTACAGAATTCAAGAATTCTACAATGGAGGGGTTTTGTGCAGACAATGGAATTACTCAACAGTTTTCTGCACCTGGTACACCTCAACAAAATGGTGTAGTGGAAAGAAAGAACAGGACTCTCATAGAGGCAGCAAGAACCATGCTTGCAGATGCAAAACTTCCAACCTATTTTTGGGCAGAAGCTATTAACACTGCATGTTTCACTCAGAACTGTACCTTGGTAAATAGTCATGGAAAGACTCCCTATGAGATGATCAAAGGAAAGAAACCAAGTGTGAAATATTTTCACATCTTTGGATGTAAATGCTATGTCCTAAAAGTTCATCCAGAACAACTTGGAAAATTTGAAGCCAAATCGGATGAAGCAATTTTTCTAGGATATTCAGCATCTAAGGCCTTCAAAGTTTATAATCTCAGAACTCACATTGTTATGGAATCAATTCATGTTGCATTTGATGATAAGAAATTTGGAATTTTGCAAACTGATGAAAGCCATGACAAATTGGAATTTGAAAATCTGAAGATTTCTGAGATACTCTCAAGTGATGATGAAGGTTCTCCAGAAGGAATTTCTATTGCTTCTCAAAGGAATGCTACTGTTGAGGGGGAGCAAATCAATCAGAGAGAACACAGTGATCATCAGGAGCAGACTAGTCTTTCAGAGTCTATTCCATCAGGAATTGACGTTTCAGAGTCTACTCCATCAGGAACTGACCTTTCAGAGTCTACTGAGGAAAGATCAGTAACTAGCAGCAATATGGAATCTACTGATTCTATTGATCAAAGGAGAGTTTTTGAAGGTAGAGAAAATTCTTCTACAAAAGATACCACTAACTTAGGGGGAGAGACTAGCAGAGTTAATCTACCACCTGTTAGAAAATGGACAAAGGATCATACTGAAGATTTGATAATTGGTGATCCAAATAGTGGTGTTCGAACTAGAAGATCAATTCAAAATGAATGCTTGTATAGTTGCTTTCTCTCAAAGAATGAACCTAAGAAGGTTGAAGAAGCCTTACAGGATCCTGATTGGGTAATTGCAATGCAGGAGGAGTTAAATGAGTTTGAGAGAAACAAAGTTTGGAAACTGGTACCAAGACCTAAAGATAGATCTATTGTTGGTGCAAGATGGGTTTTCAGAAACAAGCTAGATGAATCTGGTATGATTGTAAGAAACAAAGCAAGACTGGTGGCCAAGGGATATTCTCAGGAAGAAGGCATTGATTATGATGAGACCTTTGCACCTGTAGCAAGATTGGAAGCAATCAGAATGTTTCTTGCATTTGCAGCTCATTCAAAATTCAAGGTATACCAGATGGATGTTAAGAGTGCTTTTCTAAATGGCAAACTTGATGAAGAAGTATATGTAGAACAGCCACCTGGATTTGTTGATCCAAAGTTTCCAAATCATGTCTACAAACTTGACAAGGCACTCTATGGACTAAAGCAGGCACCAAGAGCATGGTATGAGACTTTGTCTAAATTTCTTCTTGAAAATGGCTTCACAAGAGGTACAATTGACAAAACTCTATTCTTTAGAAAGATAAAAGGTGAATTGCTTTTAGTTCAAGTTTATGTTGATGATATTATTTTTGGTTCTACTAATGAGAAGTTATGTGCTAAGTTTAGCAAGCTTATGCAGTCTAAGTATCAGATGAGCATGATGGGTGAACTAAATTATTTCTTAGGCTTGCAGGTCAAACAGACTGAGACTGGTATTTTCATTAATCAGTCAAAGTATATCAAAGATCTTTTAAGAAGATTTGACTTTCAAGACTGTGCAGTTGCAAAAACACCCATGGCAACAGCCACTAAACTAGACTCTGATCCTAAGGGGAAGAGTGTGGATAATACTAGTTATAGAGGCATGATAGGCTCTTTGTTATATCTAACTGCAAGTAGGCCAGATATAATGTTTTCTACCTGTTTATGTGCTAGATTCCAAGGTGATCCTAAGGAATCTCATTTAATTGCTGTGAAGAGAATTTTTAGATATCTCAAAGGAACTCCAAATCTTGGTTTGTGGTATCCTAGAGAATCTGATTTCTTTCTAATTGGCTATTCAGACTCTGATTATGCAGGGTGTAAAATAGACAGGAAAAGCACTACAGGTACATGTCAATTCTTGGGAAATAGATTGATTTCTTGGGCAAGCAAGAAGCAACAATCTGTTTCAACCTCAACTGCAGAAGCTGAGTACATAGCAGCAGGCAGTTGTTGTGCACAGCTCCTTTGGATAAGAAATCAGTTGATGGATTATGGTATGACACTTAGTAATATTCCTATGTTTTGTGATAATACTAGTGCTATTAAAATTGCAGAAAATCCAGTTCAACATTCAAGGACTAAGCACATTGATGTCAGGTATCATTTTATTAGAGAACATATTGAGAATGGTACTGTGGAACTTCATTTTGTTCCTACTGACAAACAGCTTGCAGATATTCTAACTAAACCACTTGATGAGACTACATTCAGTAGACTAGTAAGTGAGTTAGGAATGTTAAATTTTTAGATCTTTAACATCTGCAAAAGTAGCAAGGTATGTTGTTCTTAGCTTATAGACTTGATATTCTTGTCAGGATCTATATTTGATTGTTAAATGTTTTAGCTATAACACATTGCCTTGATAAATTTCAGTATGATAGACTTGTTAATAATCATCAGGATTAGATTTGTCATCAGGATGCTGACGTCATCAGTATTGTGTCAGTATCAGGATTATGAAAATTGCTTCAGATCCTGACGTTTACTTTGTGTAGTAATCTGATTCTGTGATGTGTTAAGTCTATGCTAGCAAGTTTTGATATTTGCATACTGATAATTTATACATCATTCAGAAATCAAAAGACAAGCAGATAACAAGAAATTGTATTTTCATTAATAGAAATCATTACATGGAAATGAAATACAACATCTTTTTGTCTAAATTTCTATTCTATACTTGTCTTTGATATGAACTCCGAGGAACAGGACAAGGAGCATCTCAAGAAATCCATCAGGGGATGAAAGTCTTGTTTGCTCTTGGATTCCTTGTCTGGGCGACTTGAATGAGAGCAGCTAACTTAAATGAATAGCATCTCCATCAAGATCAACCTCAGACTCTCGGCCAAATTCTTCATCCTCAAGTTTTGAGGAGGTTAGGGGAAGATTGTATCCAACAGATGGAAGTTCTAGGAGAAACTTCTGGATATTATCGAAAACCAATCCATTCATGATTAGTTCGATGAGAAGAGTCGTTTGTTCAAAGAGATGATCAAGAACAGGATATTCATCGATCAAAAATCTGGAAAATGGGTTTGAAGGGATTTTTGGGTTGAGAAGCATTGTTGAGAAGAAAAGAAATTGAAAGGTTTTGGAGAATGGCATAAGGCGTTTGGTTCTTTTAAAGAAAGACGTGAGAAGCTGAGCAGTCACTTGGAAGTCTTAATGAAGTCAAATGCTAATTATTGCATGAGACTGTATTTCTTGTTTCAAGAAATATTGAAAATATCTAACCAATTGATTTTCTGTTCAGATTAATTGTTTATTTTCTTTTTCAGATAAAAGAAAAATGCCACGTGGAAACTCCATATTAAGTCGCTGATTATATTGATCAGGATTTCATGTGTGACCATCAGGATGTGAAAATCATTGCTTGTGATTATTTTAATGAGAGGTCATCAGGAAAAGGAAGCTGATCAGTATTGCTTATTTATACCCTGATTTATTTTATGAAAATCAATTTTGGATTTTATTTTCCAAAAATCGTGGGTAACCGCATTTTTCAGGGACTGACACCTGTCAATCTACGTGTCAACGTGGGATAGTGGTCTGAAAGATTTGTGAAATATATTTGTTTTGAAACTCTAATCGTGCAATTGCTTTCTCTAATCTTACATTCTCTAAAGCAAAAATCACTCTTGAGTTTTCAAAATCACTAATCCATTTCAAGAATTTTTCAAGTTTCTTTTCAGATCAAAAATGGCAGCTCAGAGAAGATTACCTAAATCAGTATCCTTCAAGTTTGGTGACTTTGATTTTATGACAAACAATCATGTTGCAGCTATTACCAACAAGGAAGGAGTGTCATCTGATTTTCATCCAATCATGGACTTTCTGGTGCATGGACCATTAAGTTATGCATTGACAGCATCTCCACAGATTAATCAAGTAGCTGTTTCACAAGCTTGGGAGAATGCTAAGGTAATTGATTCTACTCAGAGTCAATCAGGTAAGATTGTTCTACATTTAGGACAAGATTTATTTGACATTACTGAATCTGTTGTTAGTTCAGTACTCTGCTTACCTGTTACTGATAGTTATGAGAATGTACCATCTGATGATAATATAAGAACTATGTTGTCTGAATTAGGTTATAGTGGACCTCTAGATAACATGAGCCAGTTGAATAGAACTTTTCTTAGAAAGGAATGGTCTTTTTACTTTGATCAAATTGCTAAATGTTTTACTGGCAAATGTAGTTCTTTTCAACAAATTACTTCTGTTACATCACATATTGCTTATAGTTTGCTTTATGACAGAGTAATTAACATTGGTCATATTATCCTAAGTCAGATGAGTTTTAAACTTGGGTCAAGAGATCAAAACAGGAAAATGGTTTATTATCATAGATTTATGCAATTGTTTATTAACCATTTTATTCCTGATGTTGAAGCTAGATTTGGTAGGGAACATTGTGTTTCTTCTTATGAACAGCAAAAGAGAATTTTCTCTGATATTACAAAGAAGGACAATGAAAAGAATCTAGATGAAATACCTGCAATTCATTATCCACATCATTTTCAGGTAATTCTTAACACTCATCTTCCTACTATCTACAATTCTTCTTTCTTTTGTGGTGAAATGGCTCAGGAATCTCAATTGGAGGAGAACCCACCTGTGTCTACCCAAGTAGCCCAAAACATCATAGTCTCTGAAACAATTCAAGAACCAAATTTTGATCCACAGCCTATTGTTTCAAAGAAACCAACCTCTGGTGTTTCTCAAAAGACATCAGTTGTAAGGAAGAGAAGATTTGTTGTGTCAAGTAGTAGTAGTAATTCTAGTGAAGATGATGATGATTTAACTCTTGCAGAGAGAGCAGAATTGAAGGCTGCAATTCAACTTTCTTTGTTAGCACAAAGAGATGAAAAACCTAGTCACAGCCAGGCTGCAGTCTCCCAAAAGACTGTAGTTCTTAAAAAGGGAAAACAGTTACTGGATACTGTCTCTCAAAAGACTGTGTCTATTGAACAAAGATCTCATCCCAAGATCACTTCTGTGTCTACACCTCTTGAGTCTTCTCAGGATAAATCTTTTGCTCACTATACCAGGAGAACAAGGAGAAAGATTCAATTGTCACCTACACACACAGAGTCTAGTCCAACTAATATCATGCAGGTTTCTACAAATCAAGCTACATCTATGTCAGTATTTGACAAGAGAGATCTGGATATTGATTCTTCATGGGAAACTACATTATCATACAGACTGGCTATGGGACTAATTTCTCTCAAAGTGAAGTTGTCAAGGCCTGTTCTAGACTTTTTGGTTGAAAAAGTACCAAAACTTTTATTTCCAGATGAATATGGACTTCTACATCAAAGACTTGACTTAATGAAGATGTATTTCTATGTATCTGTCAGAAGACAATTAGTCAAGAAATTTGGACTCTCGAAGCATGTTGCACTTCAATCACTTCATGCATATTTGTTTGACAAGGATGTAATTATTGAAGATGCTTCAGCTCAAGGTGAACAACTGGAGGAAGTAGATAGAGGGAAGCAGTCAACAGAAGATACTATTGCACCAGTGGTGAATAGTAGGAAAGATCAGATCACAGTCACTGTAACACAAGAACCATCTAGTCAGAGGAAGGATGACTCAGGAGCTGTGATAGCTGATGTTGAAAGGTCTTCTGTGATGACTGAAAATGCAAGTGAGATACCCTATGATATGGGAGGAATGACTTTGGTTGATTTTTCTGAAGATCAAACAAATTTTGTTCAGTCAGAGTCTATCCACCTTGAGGGTGTGTCTCAGCAAACAACACTTAAAGACGGTGATATACTAACTATGGTGTCTAATGAAGTATTACTGAAGACATCAGAGTCTAGTAAACAACCTGAAAGTGGTATACTGGAGCCTGTAGATTCTGAAAGGAAAGAAGATGATTGTATGGGTTCAGAGACTATAGCAGCTCACTCCTTGGAGAAAACCTCAAGCCACATGCCATATGAGGAACCCTCTCTCCATGTGAGTTCAGGTATAAAAACTTCTTCTAAACTCTATTTTTCTGTAGGTCATGAGAGCACTTATCTAAATTTGAGTGATACAGTTGAAAAGATGGACTTAGATCCACAATTTGAGCGGCTGGCTCCTGACCAGGCAAAAGGTGAGGTAGAAAGAGTGTTGACTTTAGAAAGTCAAAGTGAGAATGAGGGTATGGATGATCAACTCCATAGTGAGGGAGAGAAAATTAGGAAACCATCATTTGATTTCTGGGATCAGGTTTTTCCTGAATCTTGGTCTGAAAATTTGGGTATGGATGCTGGTACTTATTCATTCATCAAAATGTATCAGAAGAATGACCTAGCACATCACAATGCAAAGCCTGAAGTTAAAGCTCAGAAGCAAAAGGAGAGGCTTGCAGGAATCATTAACAGAAGAGGTGCCAGGATAAAGCAATCTCTTGATACATATGTACCAGATGAAGATCCTAATGATCCTAGTGTTCCTTTGTATGTACTTCCAATATCAGCTAGAATTGAGACATCAACAGTCTCTGATCACTCTAAGGAGGAGTCAGGATTTGAAGATGTTAGTACACAGAATACTGGTGAAGGAGATGATGATCATGTTTCAGTTCCAGAACAGAAAGATGAAGACGCTGATACTTCTAATCAGGTTTTATTACTTGAATATCATACAACTCAAGCAACTTCTTCTACAAGACTTGAAGATAAAGTTCTTTCTGATTCTGATACTGAAGATACTAGAAGCACTTCCAACATTGAAGTTCATTCTGATGTTTTGAAAGATATTCAGAATTCTCAAATTGCTATTCAAACAAGACTTCAATCACTTGAAGATAACCAAGTCACAATTATGGAAAATCAAGCAGTTCTTATGAATCTCATTTGTTCTGTTTCTGAATCTCTTGGAATTAATGTTGCTGATGTCAAAAAGGGGGAGATAAAGACAATTCAAAGACAACAACAACACTACCAGACTGAAGGAGATAAAGATAAATCTAAAGCTGGGGGAGATAAAGATCAGACAAATGGTAGTAAAAAGAAGAACCAGGAGTGACAGTGGTGAATCTCAGCTAGGAAGTGGTAAAGGAAGAGCAGCATTAATAGTTAAAATTCTTTCTTCTAAGTACTAGATAAACGTCTACATCTGTGAAGGAGGTACTTAACTTCATAATTCTACATTCATAAATTCTATTCTGGTTGTATTGTTATATGTTTTGACATCCACAACTTAGATTTATGCTTCAGATTGTAAAGCATAAATAGGGGGAGATTGTTAGGAATAATTCATAAGTTGTGATGTTAAGAATAGAATTTACACATTATACTTCTTGTAATCCTGATCTTATAAAGGATTTAGCACTGTATATAGGTTTTATGTGTAAAACAGTTATCTGTATAGTTTAATCAGGAATGAACAGTGTATCGGAGACTACATGTCAGGAACAGAGAGCAAATCCTGATGATGGTCTAATACTGATGGTTGATCAGATACTGATGCAGTGTGCAGATCCTGATATCAGTCGTGTTACTGATGATGTCATTATGGATGCTACAGAAACTGGCAAGTGCTATAAAACAGGATCGTTGTTTGAAGAACAAGCAAGAAGATATTATGAAGGAAAGAGTTTTCTATTGAAGGAAACTATCGACTAGAAGGCAGAACATTGTCATGTATAGATTATATCTTTCTGTTATTAGTTGATAGGTAGCATTATAAATACTCTCTCAATATCATTGTAAAGAGCGTAGCTCGTGAGGCATAAAACGAAATTGTGAGTTTGTGTGCGTAGCTCTGTATAAGGTTTGTATTCGAGAAGTTCGAAACAAACAGAGAGATATTTGTATTGTCAGCAGCTGCTAAAGGTATTGTACACCTTTGGTAGAGTTTGTATTTGATCTTATTAATACAAACAAGAGTTTGATTCATTCGTTTATTCTTGTTCTTATAATCAAGCAAAAATCAGACAGGATTATATAACTTGTATTCAACCCCCCCCTTCTACAAGTTATTCGAGTTAACATATTTTAATTAGTAGGAAAATAAATTATAGAAGATAATTAAATATTGTAATACATGTTTGATAGTATTTTTAACAATTTTGTTTTAATAATTAATAATATGTTGTTGACGAAAATTAAATCTTAAACTCGTGAGAGTAGTTTATAAATTAATACATATGTTTAATAGAGATATGTTGTTGGTGAGATTCGAACTTGGAACATATAAGAGTATTTCAAATATAAGAAAAGAAATATTATTTTAGCAATAGATCTCACGATTCTTACTTATTTATCTTAAAATCTAACGGTTGTTATTGAGTGTACAAAAAAAAGTGTACCAAAAAAGTTTACCAAAAAAGTGTTCCTTATCTAATCATGTACATCTTTTTTCGGTTTTCATACAAAATTTTCTATATTGTAAGTGTTTTCCAGATTTTTTGCAATTTTTTACTCTATAGCTTATTAATCTTGTGATGCACGGATGTATTTTTTAATATTTTTTGTTTCATTACCAATATTTCATATAAATTTTTTAATTATTATGAAAATAAATTATAGAAAATAATATAATATTGTAATACATGTTTGATATTATTTTTAACGATAATGTTTTAATAATTAATAATATGTTATTGACGGAAATTGAATCTTAAACTCGTGAGAGTAGTTTATAAAATAATATATATGTTTAATAGAGATATGTTGCTGGTAAGATTCGAACTTAGAACCTATAAGAGTATTTCAAATATAAGAAAAGGAATATTCTTTTAGCATTAGATCCAATGATTCTTATTTATTTATCTTAAAATCTAACGGTTGTTATTGAGTTTACCAAAAAAGTGTTCCTTATCTAATCATGTAGATCTTTTTTCGATTTTCATACAAAATTTTCTATATTATAAGTGTTTTCCAGATTTTGTTTAATTTTTTATTATATAGCTTATTACTCGTGTGATGCCCGGATGTATTTTTTAATATTTTTTGTTTCATTGCCCATATTTTCATATATATTTTTTAATTAGCAGGAAAATAAATTATAGAAGATAATAAAATATTGTAATACATGTTTGATAGTATTTTAACGATAGTGTTTTAATAATTAATAATATGTTGTTGGCGAAAATTGAATATTAAACTCGTGAAAGTAGTTTATAAAATAATATATATGTTTAATAGAGATATGTTGTTGGTGAGATTCGAACTTGGAACCTATAAGAGTATTTCAATTATAAGAAAAGGAATATTCTTTTAGCATTAGATCCAACAGTTCTTATTTATTTATCTTAAAATCTAACGGTTGTTATTGAGTATACCAAGAAAAGTACCAAATCGACAACCAAATATATCCTGTTTCACTTATGATAGTATAATAGTATAGAAGTATTAATATAATATTTAGATATGATACAGTATTATAAAAACTAGCTTCGTTACCCGTGCAAGGCACGGGGATATTCTAGCTTTATTGTGAAATTTTGTTTTTTATTATTTGTGATCATGAATATTCTTCAATTTGTTGCAATGTTACCTAAATATAGATTAACCACTACTAGAAATACAGCAATAGACATCGCACATTAGACATCAGCCGGAAAAACCACTGATGTTAAAACAGTTTTTTACATCACTTGTTAAGAAAGTGATGTCTTTTTATAAACTTTACATCAGTCAATAAGGAAAGCGATGTCTAATCCCTTCTTTTAAAAAAAAATGAAACTCGCGGGACATCAGTTAGTTAAGGAAGTGATGTCTAAACCCCTTTTTAAAAAAATTGAAACAAGCGTACCCTCCCTTTCTCCCCGCCTTAGCCAAAATTTTCAATTTTAACTCCCCCCATCTCCATTTCACACTCCCGGTTCCTCCCCCTAATTTTCAAATTGATTAAAAGAAAAATTAAAAATCAAAATCATAAAAACAAAACTGAAAATCATAAAATCAAAAATCAAAACCCACACAATTACTCCTTCCCCCGACTGTCTCTCTTCTTCCCCCGAGCTCTCTTCTTCCCCCGAGCTCTCTTCTTCCCCCGACTAATTGCTGCTAATTGCTGCTCTAACCAAATAAATTAGGGTTCGTTTTGTTCAATTACACCTGTAAATTACACCTTTCTCTTGCTCTTTCTTTCTTCCTTTGTTTTCATTCTTCGATTTGTTCTAATTAGGGTTTATTTTTATGAAAACAGTGGTTGTGGTGGAGTTTGTTCGAGCCTAAAGCTTTAAGATTTGGAAATTGGAGCTTAAAGATTTGGATATTGGAGCGTAATTAGGTATTGTTCTTGATTTCACTCCGATTATTGACATTGATTTTATGGTATGATTTTAGGGTTCATTTTTAGGGTTTGATTTTGGGGTATTTGCTTGATTCGTTTGTATAAAGTGATTTTGTGTACGTTCTATTTCAGTTCTTTAATTTTAAATATCTTTGTGTTTTATATTTTTGCAGAGCAGGTGTTTGCTTAAAGATCTAAGAGAGTTTTTGACATAAAAAAATCATGTTTAAACTCTAGAAGAATTGCTCTTTCGAAATAAGGTATTGTTTTCAAATTTTGAGTAGGATGTTTAAATTTCATCAAATATGGATTTCCCCATGACAGAGCAACTTCCAATGTACGGGAGTGTAGAAATCTTGAAAATGGATGGTCATATGAAAATGGAATATTGCGTAAATTTATGCATTGTAGGTTTAGGAATACAATTTAAAGGAATTGATGCTACTTAGTGCCAAGCTTTAACATGAAATCAAATTTTGACTGCATCGGAAATTTAAACACGCACTTAACAAATCAGTAACTTATATTTTAGTAAGTTAACAAATCAGTAACTTATATTTTGAGATTAATATTTAAGTTGTACAATGTGAGAAGTATAACTTTTGCTCATATGAGAGCTTACACAATATATATTTTTTGCTCATTCCTATTGCTAATTTGGCTCTTGGAAAGCAAGCATAGTTCTGCATGTTGAAGTCTTTGGTGAAATGTATATGTGAGATTAATGGGATCAGTCTAAACTGGGATATTTCTTGAAATGCACGATGTATGAAACTGAAACTATTACTATAAATAATACATGTGGTGTCATAAAAGCTGATCTTTTGGTTTTTGTTGACAGTATATAAAAATGAGGATGAAAAAAATATCAGCTATATTGAGGAAGAGGTTTACAGCACCAAATTGGCTCAAGGTGGGTATAATCTATGAGCTTGGGCCTTTGAGAACATATATAGCTAAGCATATCAGTTTCCCTTGTTTCCTGCACCAGCTTTGTCATTCAGGGTGTGATTTTTTGCTTTTTATCCCTGTGTCATAATTATCTTTACATGTGTAGTAAGAATACAAATTGACTGCTGCTATATACGTACAGCTGTGCATATGTTTATTGCTTGCCGTGGTATTCCTGTTCTTGTGGGCTTTTTAAACTCACTCTTTTTAATTGTTGTAATTATAGCTATCATGGATGGTGTGGTTTCTGTGTTCCCAAATCGAAAGAAACATCTCTATACAACAAGAACATAGGATATAGACAGGTTAGTTTTGCTGAGATTGAGGATGTGTTCGAAGGAGCTAGTAACTGTGAGTTTGTTCTAGAATATATTGTATCTGTCTCAAGTTATTATCTATTTATGCTAATTTGTTTGCCCTCCCAATTGGTTCCAGGCCTTCCCTGCTGGTTCAGGTCTCAGACAGTCTGTCCCTCTTAAACCCATGTATGGTTAGTGTTTCCTAGATCTTTTTATAATCAAAGTAGCGTAGATCCCTCTGGTCATGCCTTTGATTAAAATTTTATATGCAGCCCAACTTGAGTGCATCCTAGTTGTTTCAAAGAGCAATGTCAGCAAGAAAAGAGTCCTCAATTTCACCCGATTTCATCAATCAGCTTCTTTGTGCATAACTTTCAGAGTATGCAGGTAATGTGTGTCACTGAGAACATCATTTCTGCGTAAAGACTGGTGTGGTTGAACTTGGTGATGTTAAGCTTGCTGCATACCTATCGGAGAAGAGATCTACTGGACAACCTTTCTTTCGGAATGGTATGTAGTAGTGCAATGCATCTGCATATATTAGCATTTCATATCTGCTCACTGGTTTTCTCCAAGTGATGACCATGAATCCATGGAGTCTAGGACAGAGCTATGCAGTGTCAACTTGGCCGTAAGTCACAGGTTGCTTCCCATTAACGACCATATATGTATGCTTATGTGCAAACGAAGTTACGATGAATTCATGTTTTAGGCATTAAGAAACTTTTGTCCAGTCCCTTTTTGTCTTTTATCAGTTGTAATTGTAATTACGCAGTCCTTCTTGTGATAGGATTCATTGGTAAATTATGTAGTTTGGTAAATTATGAATGTATAGTAGTTGGTTTTGATTTATGTAATTTGGATGATGTAGTTGGAATCTTGGTAAATTAATGAATGTTTGGATCTTTAGTTTTGGTATGGTAATTTAGTTTTTGGATGAATGTTTGGTTTCTGGGCATTTCATTAAAACAGGGGATTCATGAATTACAAAAAGAAAATTAACATCACTTTACAAACAAAAGAAGTGATGTAAAATATAAGCGAAAATACAGAGAACATCACTTTACAAACAAAAGAAATGATGTTAAAGTATATAATAGACATCCCTATATAATAGAAACTGATGTTAAAGTATATAATAGACATCACTAGATAATAGAAACTGATGTTAAAGTATATAATAGACATCGACTAAAAAGCGATGTCTAAGGCCCATACTTTTAACATCGCATGCAAAGACATCGCTTGGATTTTTAAAAGACATCGGCTAATAAGCGATGTCTAAGGCAGTTTTTCTAGTAGTGAACTTACTCTTTTTTCAAGTGCTCTCGCTTTCTAACAGGTTGTGTCCAAAATATTCTAATATCCATTCAATTAGTCATATAATTCAATGATTTTAGCTATAAATTTAAATTCTTTATACTTAGAACTGGATGTCACAGTTTCGATTCTGGAAAATGTGAAGATTAACTAACGTTTTCATAGCATTTGACTTTAGGGGGATTTTAGAGTTAAATCATAGAAAATTGGAAGGCATAAATGTGAAATGATATTAAATAAAATGTGGAATATTGTGATTTTTTGGATTTTAGTAGTTCGAATTTGTAGCCGTGAACACCTTTCAATTTGTAGCGGTGTAGCCTAAATATAGCTTAGCAACTCTCTTCTCGAGAGCTTCATTTTCAACATGAATTGTCTAAGATTTATAATATCTATTAAAATAGTCATCTGATTCAATGTTTTCAGTTGTGAATTTAAATTCACTTTATTCAGAACTGAGAATCTAAATCTGATTACTCGCTATGAACTTTTAAATAGTATATTTTATTACAAATTAGACTAATACATTAAATACTATTATTACTAAAATATATATGTTTATTATTCTTGTTATTCCCAAGCTTAATTCCTAATCGTGAACACAATCGTTTAGTTCCGATTCTCGAGTTTTATAAGTATTTTGATACAATTATTATTCATATATTGGCGTAATTATATAATAATTTACCCAAGAATTTTAGTCTAAATATATGCACCAATATAAATTAATAAAAGTTAATGGCTATTATTAGTTTGTTGTAATTAATTACGTAATATTAAAGTAGATATTAAATAATCATATTGAATATAAGTTTATTAAATGACATAACTTTGCCAGGAATAAAATGTGACATGTTATGGTATATACGGAGTATCTAAGTTCACTACATATCATGTATCACTAATTTATACTAAACTATAACATATAAAATATCTTAGAAATTAAAATATCAAATATTCTTCATCCATCACGCGACTTACATAGCATATTTATGATTTACAATACAAATGATTGGTTAGCCTAGTGGTAAGATGATGTGCATATGAATGGAAAGACTTAGGTTCGATTCTCCACAATAACAACCTTTTGGAAAAAGACTAAATGGATTAAAATGCAGGGCTAAAATAGTAACTTTGCAAGGAATAAAATGTGATGGTATTATATATATAATATAATAGATAATAGATTAGATTAATCATGGTTACTAACAAATATTTTTATCTTTGTTTCAAAAAAAAACAAATATTTTTATCTGCAAATCAAATAAATATTTCTACGAGACTAATACAGAGTCTAGCTAAACAAAGGCCCAGGAACCCTATTATGAACCAAATCGTATACCACAGATTAATAGGCCCAAGGGCCAAGGCTAAATTCATATGCCAAGTTACTTTGAACATATCAAAGCCCGAGTTATTTTAATATGTAGTTATAGGCCCAAGCTCCCATTTCTTTAGAGAACAGGTTATCTAGCTCACATTAGGGCTGGTAAAAAAATTCGAAAAATTCGATATCCGTCCGAAATATCTGTATTCGTATTGGTAAAAATAAGATATTATTCGTATCGGAATCCGGCATATCCGAATCCGAAAATGGAAAATTAATATATATTTATATATAATATTTATAATTTATAATTAATAATATATGTCATTGTTCATTAGTTAATATATTTTTTAAAGATATATTTAAGCGTGGACATTTTTTTAAAACATATATATGATATAAATATAATATATTAATATATTATTTTAAAAATATATTATAATATAAGTCTTTTTTTTAAATATTATCAATTTGGATATCAAAAAAATTTGAAAAATCCGATATTCGTCCGAAATATCAGTATTTGTATCCGAAAAAATAGGATATTATCCGTATCCGAAATAAATAGGATATTATCCGTATCCGAATCCGAATCCGATAATTTCGGATACAGATACGGATATAGTCATATCCGGATCCGAAATATCCGTTTGACAGCCTAGCTCACACATTTCTATGACAATATCTTCAACTTCGAATCTTTCACAGACTAGGGCACTATTTGCTCCCTCTTAAAAATAACTTATAATTTATTTATTCTGAAAAAATTTATATCTACATATTTTTTTTAGAAAAAAAGTGTAGGAGAAATTTAACATACGTTATCTTGCAAAAATAAGTTATTTATTTTGAAAAAAGTATATATTTATGTATTTTTTTCAAAATAAATAACTTAATTCTGAAAAATAAAATTTTTCAAATGAAACCTAGATGTATCAATATTTGTAAATTATAGACAAGACAAATTTTAGTTAGGTACAAATTAATAAATTATGAATGATTATACTCCTGCATTTTTTTATATAGCTAAGTTGACAAGTTCACAACTAATCTGCATTTTTTATATAGCAAGGTTAACATCAAAATAATTCAGATAAAAAGTCCACAACTAACCCTGCATTTTTTATAAAAAAATACTAGGGAATTAAACAAAAGTTCCCAAAAACTTTCCCAAATGCCACGTGTTTGATTTTAATTGGTTGTCAAAATAATAATGAGATAGACCTCCATGTATTCACATCAATCTCTCATTTTAAAACATTTCATGTGTTGTGTCACATCATTTTGGAGATTTTTTTGGTTTCCTAGCATTGCTCTTTTTTATATGAGGAGTGCTAGGTGCACAGAAAATATGTACAGAAAAATTTACATAATGAATTGGATTCCACTAAATGTTTTGATTGGTCGATATTAATGTGAATGTAAGGGGCCCATTAAATTATAACCAATCATATTAAGACATCTATCATTTTGTGAAAATTTTTGTGAAACTTTATTTAACTCTAACATTTTCCTTTTTATATAGCAGACAAGTTGGCTTGATTTCTTAAATTTATGAGTTAATTGCAAAATGCACCCTCAAACTATCGTTCAAAAACAAGATTATACCATAACTTTGGAAAAAGCAAGTTACACCCCTTAACTTAAATTTGCGATTTCAGTAAGCACCCCGTTGACGATTCTTCATTACTATTCATTGTCATCGTTAAATTAAGAAGGGGCAAAATGGACATTTTATACTAAATTTACACAAAATTTATAGTTAAAATCTTAAATAAGCTAAAATATTTATATTAATGAATTTCTTTTACATTAAATATTTAAATTAAATTAACTTATTCCTATTAAAATAACAATAACGTTAAATAATTTAAAAAAAATTCAGAAGCTAATTTTACATTTAAATTAAATACATAACCAAATTAAATGTTAAAATTTATTTAAAATTTATTAGTAGTAAAATAATAAAATTTTGGAATTAGCATTATTAAATAAAATTATTCCAATTACTAGTATGATATAGAAATTCAAAATCTAACATTTTATATTTTCTATCTAAATTTTATTATATTTCAAAAACTTTGAAATTCAGAATATATAAATTTTATTTGAAAATTTCCCCTTTGCCCCTGCCCATTTAACAGTAACTTGTAAAGTTAAACGCAGATAGATAATGGGGGTGCTTTATGAATTGATGGGCTTAAGTTAAGGGGTGTAGCTTGCATTTCCATAAGTTATGGTACAAATTTGTTTTTAAATAAATGTTGTAGGGTGTAGATTGCAATTAACTCTAAATTTATTGGCGTAATCCAAGGTTTGAGATTGAGATTTGGATCAGTTATTTTAAAACAATTACTTAGCCGAAGAAGAAGCAACTAATTAAGCTTCACATGATTAGTACTAATAACTAATAAGGCAAATCGCCTCACTTTTCTCCTCTTTTTTCTTGCCTAATTATCGGGGTTTTCATCGGTTTTCTCCGGTGAAAAGCCCCAAATCTTTTAATTTTCTTTGTTATTGTTCATGTTTTTCAATAATCTTCCTTCTTGGTGAGTGTTTTCCCAATTTATTTGGGTCTAGTTTATCTCTCTTTGTGAAAGTTTAGTGTGTTCTTTGTGTGTTTGGTGTGTTTTAATATCCGGAATTTCAGATCTGCAGAATTTCTTTGGTTTTGATGGATCTTTATGGTTTTGATTTTGTTATTCGCTTCTTAATTGTGAGCGGGGGGTCTTGATTTAGTGATGAAATTTTGTATGGGATTGCAGTTTTAGTCGATAGCTCAAACAATAGCTCCATCGGGGGCATGATAAAGGAGGTACTTGTATTTGTATATACTTTATCTTCAAAATATCGCTTAACTGTCTCTTCATGAGAATAGACGATTGTAAATTAATGTTTGTTCGACTCGATCATTGGTGTAGATGCCGTATGACTTTTTATTATTGAATTAACACATTTCAAAAAAAAAAAAACTAATAAGGCAAATTTTATTTAGGTTCAACATATAAAACATTAATATGAGAATAATGTGCCTGAGGTTGACCTCAATCCTCATGTAGAATTAGATCATTTTTTTATATAAAATATAATGGTATTATTATAATTATATAATTCACGCTTAAATTTACAAATATATCCTTAAAATATTACATATAAAATATATGATGATAATGAAAATGTTCTCGAATGATGATAATGAAAATGTTCTCGAATGACACGTGACATTATTTTATTTGTAGAATTCATATGTATCCCTATGTAGAATTCAGGCAGAGTTTGTCAACTGCTTGGTTTTGACAATGTACTCTTTTGTTACTAAGAAGAAGCCTTCTGGTCAGTAAGCAAGAAGCCAATAATCACAATATCTAAATCTCCATTACCTCAACGCTCAAAATGAGTACAGCACTACAACAATTTAACCAACCCGGCCATTCACTTGAACTCAGAGAGGATATTACTCAAGTTGGTGCTAAATGCTATGTTTGCACCAAGTCAGTTTTAGGCCATCCTGCTTATACTTGCCTCAGAGCGCATACTGATATTGCTTGTCGAAATTTCTACCTCCACAAGACTTGTGCTAAATTACCGACACATATCGTACACCATACAACACCGCCTCACTCTCGAAAACCGTGCTGATACGTGCTGTTGTGATGTTTGTTCTCGTCCTGCCAAGGTTGCTTATGCATTGTAGAAATATATGAATGGATATGAGTGTTTACTAGAGCTCCATTGATGGAGAGTATGAAGAAGATATAAACTAATGTATTATAACATGAAGAACAACACAGTAATGGATAATGGATTACATTGTGAATAAGCTTGATTGTTACAAAGGAGGAAGGACTAATTTATACAGAAAATCATGTAAATAAAGTCCATACTAATGAATGAAAATAAGATGTTCAATGTGTGAACAACTAGACTTTAACAAGGACTTGAGTTGGATCTTGAGTTGACAGGCTGGAACAACTAGACTTTAACACCAGCATGTTTATACTTCAACACCCCCCCTCAAACTTAAGATGGTTGAAGAAACCAACTTGAGTTTGTAAACAGCCTATGCTACTGCTTGTGATGTATACATAATAACTGAATCTTGTGTTACTTGTATTGTAAAGACAGTGTGTGCACTTGTTGAGGCAAGGAGGTGCAGCGAAAACGTTATTGCCAACAGTTTGGAATAAGTGGTGCAGCGGATATGGTGTGAAGCAACAAGATATGCTAGACAGAAAAGATGAGTGATAAAAGGTCTAAATGGTGAGACCAGGAAGGAGGCCAAGATGATGCAGCGGAGAAAAGTATAAAAACAAGCTTGACAAACAAGTGGAGTTTGCGGCAATTTTGTTGTAGATTTGACAAAAATCTGATGTCAGGAGCTTAAAGATTTTGGCTGGTGTGAGTATGATACACAAAGTGTTTGTGTAAATGTCTCAAAGAGCTGGTAAGTCAATCTACAAATACATAGAGATGGTTTGATACTTCCGTGGCCGGAATCAATGGTTGTCGCCGGAAACAACACAGGTAAGAATCTTAAGTCTCTGATACCATGTAGAAATATATGAATGGATATGAGTGTTTACTAGAGCTCCATTGATGGAGAGTATGAAGAAGATATAAACTAATGTATTATAACATGAAGAACAACACAGTAATGGATAATGGATTACATTGTGAATAAGCTTGATTGTTACAAAGGAGGAAGGACTAATTTATACAGAAAATCATGTAAATAAAGTCCATACTAATGAATGAAAATAAGCTGTTCAATGTGTGAACAACTAGACTTTAACAAGGACTTGAGTTGGATCTTGAGTTGACAGGCTGGAACAACTAGACTTTAACACCAGCATGTTCATACTTCAATATGAACAGTTAAAATTGTCAGGAACTACAATAAAATAGTCCAGGGACTGATGTGTCAGTTGACAAAAGCTGGAGTGTCAACTTGCAAGATATGTGAAAGATTGGATGCAGGATTGTAATTTATGCCAATAAATCATGGATTTATTATGTGGCTCAGGTGGGCTGATTTTGGTGTAGCCCAAATATGTTATTGGACCCAAATGAATGGAATTAATGGGGTTGGACCCAAATATGTTATTGGACTGCCAGATGCTATGCAAATTCTGGGGGCGTGACTGTCAGTTATTTTGAATGGGTTCAGAACATACAAGGCTTCATATGGGATGAAGAAAAGATGAATAAGGTATGGAGAATCATTTAGCACAGGAGCAATCGAATCGATATCACAATGGAATCGATTTTCTGCGGAAGCAAGTTTGGTTTGAGTTGGATGAGTTGCCGAGTTGACTCGGACCAAGCCGAGATGGCGAGTTTAGTTGTGTTAACTCACGAGTCACGGAGTTAAATGGAAACAAGGTTAATGATGTGCAGAGGCTTGGTGTGTGTTTGGTATATATGGATGCGCGCAAGGTGTTTGTGAAAATGTCACAAAGAAAAAGCTTGGAAGAGATGAAGCTATCGGAAACAATGGCTGCCACCGGAATAACGCAGGTAAGGATCTTAAAGTTCTGATACCATGTAGAAATATATGAATGGATATGAGTGTTTACTAGAGCTCCATTGATGGAGAGTATGAAGAAGATATAAACTAATGTATTATAACATGAAGAACAACACAGTAATGGATAATGGATTACATTGTGAATAAGCTTGATTGTTACAAAGGAGGAAGGACTAATTTATACAGAAAATCATGTAAATAAAGTCCATACTAATGAATGAAAATAAGCTGTTCAATGTGTGAACAACTAGACTTTAACAAGGACTTGAGTTGGATCTTGAGTTGACAGGCCGGAACAACTAGACTTTAACACCAGCATGTTCATACTTCAACATGCATGTAATGAGTGTGATTTTGATGTGTGTGTATTTTGTACCTCTAGTATGAGAATGCTTCATTATGAAGCTCACAAGGAGCACGAACTAATATTGATGAATAGGAAAGCCTTGGTTGAGTGTGATGCTTGTGGCGTGGAAGCTAAAGACTCTACCTACGTATGCACAACCTGTGAATTTTGGATTCATAAGAAATGTGCTTTCGCGGCCTCCGTTATTCCATCTCCTTCTTATCACCGTCACCATCACCCTCTCCATCTTATCTACTCTATTCCTGAAAGGCACCGCAATATTGACCGAGACTGCAACATCTGCGACAAAGTAGTATATAATAGCAACTGGATGTATTATTGTGACCTATGCACATATTTTGTGCACATGAAGTGTGCTACGTCCCCTGCATCTAAGAAGTATTTAGATGATTTTTTTTTTAATTTGAAATGATCTAATTATCATCTCTTAACTAATTTCAATTGTCGTTTTCAGAGACGAAGATGAATCAGATCTCGAAGATGGGCTTAAAGATCTCAGAGATGAGCTTACAGGAGCACTCGAAGATGAGCTTGAAGCAGAGGTCATGGATCAGCTACCTGATTCGGTACAAATCCCTCTAGATAGCGTGGATTCACCAACTGATCTCCTTGGTAGTCTTCTGGACTTGTTTTGACAGTTTGTTGTCTGTAAAATTATCAATTTGGTGTATGAAACTGGCAAAACCTTTCAAATAAATTTCAATTCCGTCTTTATTACCGGTAGCTCTTCATTAATGTAGTGAATGTGGTCATTCTATTCATTATAATTGCTTCCGTTGGTACGAAAATGTCAAGTTAGGACGGACTATTGAACTTGTTATTAGCAATCAGCCACACACGCTTGCATTGGTTTTGAAGAGGACTACAAGAAAGGATTCTCCACGGTACTTCTGTCGATACTGTAAGGAGGGCTACAAGCCTACAACTGTAGTTTCCTTTTCGAGTGTGACGGCTGTGCATTTCTTGTCTGCCGCAAGTGTGTCAATAAAATCTTGGGCTGAGACCCGAGTAACAAGTCAGTACACTTGAGATGTTCCTCAAGAGTGTATTCTGCTGTGAAATATGAAGTCCTTTGTTAAAACTAGGATATGATTATATGAAGGATGTTTCTTTCATTCTATCTGTCTATTTTATTGTAAACTACTGTATTATCTATCTCCACCGGAGAAGAGATACAATCGTCACCAGTTACACGCAAATTAGGAAATCGCCAATGGTTACAAAATTGTAGATAAACTGTATTGGCAAAATCTCGAGCTTAAATCCACAGATGACCGCAAAATTGACATTACTAGTTTGCTACGTTTATACTGACAAACTCAATTTATTGTTCTCATCTAAATGGTATCAAAATCTTTGCATACAAAAATGAATGGTTACTCATAAATGAATCGAAGGAGTCTGGTGAAAGCTTAAACTTCTGCAAACTTTGTTCACTGGACGAGACTCTCATGAAGATGATTCCTTTTATTTCCCTTTTTTTTGTCTTTCTAGTTCTGCTTCGGCGTCTTTCAATTGCTGCGCTAGTGTTGATACTCTCCCTTCCAGCTCTTCCACAGTGCCTCTGGTAATGGCAGCTTTGTGTGGCGTTAAAAAATTGCGAGAGAAGTCCTTCAGAGCTTCAACCCCACAAACCTACATGTAAACTTTTCTATTAATCGGACAATCTAGAATGAATCTTGAAGAAAAAAGAAATTCTTCTAATAATCAAATTTCCCAATGCATAAGAGGGAATGGCTACACAGGGGATCGGAGGGGTAACCCATTGCGAGTATTGGTGGAAAAATTTCGTAGTTGCATGCATTAGTTGTGCAGTTGTGTACGAAATTATATATATTGTATTTGTAGAATATTAAGTTCCCAAGTATAAATGTTTGGAGTTCAGAAGTCAGAACTAACTCAAATATATGAAGAACATGCAAATGTAATAAGTAGGTGGATGAGGTACACTGTATAGTTTACCTCTTCTGGCAGCAAAGGCAACTTAGTAATATGGAAGTCATCGTATAACATGTAGAATTGATCGAGATACTTTTGTTGCATCTTCATTCTAGCATTTAGCAACTTCGATTCAACAACTAGGATATAAGAGAGTCCTAAAAGTGGTTAGATATCATTGCAACCACGAATTGTTTATAAAAAAAAGTCTTCACATTATACTGAAGCATACCTTCATCATCAAAAAGTACTTGATTGATGATAATATTATGTGTATCTATCTCAAATTTACTGAGTTCCTGAACCAGTCTTTCTGTTTCATATAGGGAGAGGAACTCTGGAATGCATATACAGATAAAAGTTGTCAAGTCCTGTCAACCAAGATAAGACGGCTTTAGCTTGACAGATTTGAGCAGTTACTCAAAAAACAGATATAAAAAGATACTGAAAAAAGGAAATTATTAATTGAAATGTAATTATTAAGGCACGCGATTAAAACAATTCCTGTAAAGTCTCTCCCAAGAACTATTAACACTCGAACTCAAATTTACAGACTTTAGAGCAATAGAGAATTTTTCAAGTGCTCAAGTGGGATTCCAGGAAGGCTTATGGTATAACAGAATTTCAGTTAGGCCTTTTTATTGAAATATCAACTGTAGGCCTAAGTCAAGGTTTGAAAAGCTTTCAGGATTTTAGTTGCAGGAGTTCTTAGCTGCAATTCAATTACTTCAGTACCAAAAAGTTGAGTAAAATGAAGAACGTAAATATAGGTGCAGGAGTTTATCTGGTCATAGGCTGCGATCTATAGATTGTGATGTCTGGATGCACATCATATTCCCATAGGATGTGCAGGTCAAGTGTCCCTTGCTTGATCTGATTACACTGAGCCAGTTAATCAAAAAAGAAATAAATCTGTCTGTGTTTCTCACAGCATTTGTCTTGTCCATTGGCAATAGTTTAGTTTTCTTCTTCTCCTAGTTCAGTTATAAAGTCTGAATTTAAATAGATCAGTTATCACACTAGAAGCAATGGTCTCAAATATAAATTTTCTATCTTACGTTTTATGGTTCTGGGACTTGTGTTCTGACATATCAGAAGCCATCTGTTTCTCAGCACTGAATACTTCCATGTAAAAAACAAGGCAAAAATACATGAAGTTCTATGTATATCAGGAATACGAAAAAGATCATACTGGATCCTTAAATTGTCTGTTCACTTGTTCAATTACGTCCTTCATGCCCTCAATCCTTCCTAAGATTGCATCCTCACCGAATTCATCACCAACGCCAAAGAGACGAGACATCTGCCATATAATGTTTAGCATAAAGTGAGATATTATACATACAATACAAAATAATATTTATACACTCAACATATAAAGAACAAGCAAAATACACACAATCACTTCATAATTACTAACTTGAGTCATTGAAGGGTTGTCTTGTAGGCATCATAAGCTATAAATACAAGTACCATTTTTTTTACCTGTATGATTACTGGATAAAGAGAGGACAAACTAGGATTCTAGGAGCAAACGGAAGAACATAGAAATGAATAAAAAAGTGGGGCTCGAGGAATTCATTGCGTGTAGATTTGTAGGATGAAATAGTTTGTTTACGAACATGAGCCTATATATGTAAATTACGAACACGAGCCTATATATGCAAACATAGATATTACAGGCATCATGAGAAGTACCAGGTAAGTAAATTGAAAGATACACAAAACTCTTTCCATAGTAAGAACACACCTGACCCAACATTCCACCAAATTTACTCTTTAAGCTCATCAACTGCCCAAGACCTTTTTCCAACGTTGAAGGAAATTGCAACAGCCGGAGTGTATGGCCAGTGGGAGCTGTATCAAATACTATTATGGAGTAGTCCATTGTTTGCACCAATCTGTAAGAAGCAATTTAGTGCACGAGGATTGAGGGGGATTCGATTCATATTGAGCTTTTGACAGAACTGTACATAATGTATTAGATTACAGATAAGGTAACCATGTAACCAAAACAGCCAGAAAGGACATGTAGGCTATATACAACTAAGAACTCTTAAGAGGCTATAAAATAAAAATTAGTCTTTCATAAAAAGTAGATGGATTTTTTGGAAAGAAAGACATCTACTTCTAGTCCTGGATATACAAGTACAAAATTACAAGGCCATCTCTCAGGCCAACTCATCTTGAACATAATTTCTTTATATTTGAATGTAGCTATTAAGACTACGGACAGTAATTAATTTCCGGGTAACTCCTGTAAGCCGAGGCTAAGGAAGCAGTAAGAATCAAAAAGAGCAGGCAGGTCGCAGAAGATATAATTGTCTTCTACTAAAAAGCCTCATTGCAATTTTGATTAATTCAATCAAAATAATATATATGGGTCCGCTACACAAGTTCAAGTGAGGACCGGAGAACCAAATGTTCTGCAGATCAAAATTTGCAGAACAACAACACAGGAAAGGTACAAAATATTTGGCTCTCATGTTTGAGCCTTGGCCTATATGGTAAAGTAAAAATTGCACCAGTACCTAAATATTTTCTGTAATGTGAAATCATTAACCACTAACAATACTACAATCACGGCCTGCAGATATGTCATAAAAACTGAATGACGAAGCTTACTTTAGCATCTCGCCAAAACTCATCGCCTCATCAATTCCCGGAATTGCATTTGTTAGATCTGATATAAAACCATCCATTCCATTCATGTCCACTTCATCTTCGTGCTCCACGGTAGGATCTACCTCCTGCAAAACAACAGCCAGGGGATCATAAACATACTACCAAGACTGATTTACTCAAGGATGAGTAAATAATGCTATGAACAAAATGGGATCACCAGATATTCAGAATCCACCAACTAACATTAAGACCGTAAAACATAACATGCTATTAAAACATCAAAAGAACAACTGTGGGTGACAACACAGAAAACAACCCAGAACCAGATTTTTTTTCAAATACGCCATGACACAACTCGATTAACCCCAATATTACACAAAAGGACTCGCTTTTTAAAATCCTGTCCTCCTAATTTATGTACACATTTTTATCAAATTCCAGTGAATTCTTGCATGATACGTAATTAACACATTTACAAACACGGAAACGAAAACTGCATGCATGTGCGTGTAGAGATGATATAGAATTTACCATTGCATATAGATTGCTGAAACCATTAACAAGATTCGGGGTCTTAGTGAATCTTTGTTGAAATGCATCACTGAGATTATGAGCAGGATCAGTAGATATAATTAAAACAGAGGACCTAACTTTCGATAAAAGAATTGATATAATTGAGCTACATGTTGTTTTTCCAACACCTCCTTTGCCACCAACAAATACCCATTTCAAACTTTCTTGATCAAGTACATTTTGTACACTTTCTGCTGGTATTTCATTTCCTGATGCCATTTCTCAATATATGTTTTCACTTTTTTTGGTTCTTTTTCATGTGATCTATGAAACCCAAAAAACTCTAATGATCTAGTAAGAGATCTGATGTTCACAATTCACCTATGTTGCATCTCACGTATCTGATCATTTTGTAGTTGGGAAAATTTAAAGGTTTGTTTTGGCATTTAACTAATGAAGTTTAAATAAGAAAATCAGAAGAGTACTATAAAATAGTTGTCACAGATTATGATTCTTTTCTTTTAAAAAATTACAAATATATTTTATGATTAGCCCTTCCTAATTTCCTTTAAAATCTACTCTTCTCAGTTGACCATACACATAACACATTCATTTACTCATAGTGGCTGGAATGAAGGGAGGCTACTATATACGTATAAACTCCAGTTTTGGTTGTCGTGTATTTTTTTTTAAGAAATAAATATCCAGATATCATTACTCAGAAGGTATTTTTTAAAAGGTTAAATCTCGATAAATGAATGTACCTGAGACCGGAAAATTTTAATCGAGATCAAAATGCACTGAAAAAAACGATTAAATGAAGGAAAGAAAATTCACTTCATAATTAATCTTAAGTATTTAATACATGTAATTAATCCGTCATATACATGAACAAGAGAAAGCATCTAGTGTGCATCGAGTCATTGACGATTGTAAGAAAAGTATCTAGCACATTTATGTATGTGCTAGAAATATAGTATTTTTGATAATCAGTACTCTACATTGAAAGACTAAATTAAAATTTTGAGCTCGAACTTAATCAAACGTAAAGTACAAATGTTTGATCAATTTCTTTCGTTTGTAAATGTTGCTGCCTGCACTATTCAAACTAAGTTGCATGATCAAACAGAACCAAACATGTTTCCAATTAATAAAAATTTCCTAAAGAGTTGAGATGGACTAACTTTACAACCAAACAAATTTAGTTTCCCTCACTCAACGCTAATTGCAAGGCCTGCTCTGCTTCTTTGAGGAAAAGTCTGGTAAGCTGCTTTTGCCCTCGTCGATATATTATACTCGACCAATTGTTCCTACTAAACGTCCTTTCATCAGCTGAGATTTTGGCACCATCGCTGTTAAGACTAATAAGATGTTAGTGACAAAAAATAGCATATGCATAATACTTGAAACATGGAAGCATGTGTTGCATACTTCAGCAATATGATTGCCTGAAAAAAGAATGTGCGCAGCACCTATATACACAGGTCTATATTGATCCCGTCATGATGTTTACAAGTTCTTGACATGACAACGCAAATTGCATATCTTGTCAAGGGTTCTTAAATTGATTTAAAAACAAAATTCTGCATGCTTGGATACTTACTGTCTAGTCCAGTTAGGGAAACATATCTGTGTAGGATATCAAGCAAGTAGTAGAAAAGAGCCTAAAACGACTTGCTTGCCTTTGGTACTCCGGAGAAACAAATCTTGCCAAAGAAAAGTAAGCCTAAACCTATCAACCCCCGAGTCCAAAGATAAGGTTACAGTCATCAGCATGTAATTGGTTTTTTATCAAGTACCGTGGCAAGTGTTCGGAATTCGGGCACTGGACAAGCAGACTTAAGAAGAGAATAATTTATATATTACACATCTGAAAAAGGATTCTCATGTTACAATAAAGTCTTCAAGGCCAATTCCAAGAAAAATGATCCCATATACAGTAATCACTTCGAAAAATCTAGACTAGTGGCAACAGTAGCTTCAAGATGTGTTAGTATTGTTGTTAATAATATTCTCTCACCTTGAGCTTACAGAGGGATTTCAGATAGGAAAAATATATAATTCTTTAAATCTAAGAGAGTTGACTCACTTGATGCATTCTTCTGAGTTGCTGGCCTTCTGAAGCAATTTGGTGTCAGCGTCCTCTGTCCCAGAAGCCTCTTCAAGATCCATCATTCTAGCATACAGCAGAAATTTAGAGAAGCAGATATAGAATGTCGTATATAAATCTGGAGAACTAATACTTATCAAAAAATAATAATCTGGAAAACTAAGAAACCTTTACACATTTAACAAAAGATAATAATGCCATCAAACAAACATCAGGTGGGAGGGGAAAGAGAAAGCAACAAACATACTATCAAAAATTAACTCAAAGCATCAGAATTAAGAATGACTCCTATAGCAAGCTACCAATGATGCTAGCAACAACCACTTATCCTATGAAAGACGCTACTACAACACTTGGATCTTTTTGTTTGCACAAGTTATTCAGTATTGCAGCCAATAGTAGAGAATATTAATAATTGGTAGGTTCTAAATGTTACTTCATGTTAAGAAGATCGACGAGCAGTTGCAAAGCTCCAGAATCACCACAAACTTCCCATATAGCAGCTTGAACTTCAGTATCAGATGGTTGCCTCTCCTCTCTGGAACCAACAAGCTGTATAAGAGAAAAATCAGTCACATTCAACAACCAATAGACCCTCAAAATGCCTTAAGCGTTACATCCATGAACCAAAAACTATTCGCCTATGTGGTTTTTTGTTTAACAACTAATGCGCGATATGCTTTTTTGTCACCTTACTCAATATCTCAACATGATTTAGCTAAGATAAAATCGTAGCAATCAAGGTAGTGCTAATTTGTAAACTAAAGGCTTACTGGTATTGTCAACTATGAACCAATTGTTTATTCAAAAAGAAGATATTCACAAGGATATGCTTACTTCCTCAAGTAATGATGAAACACGGTATATGTCCTCTTCTTGCATAGCTATAGTCCTCAATGAAGCCATGAAATTCTCAGGAAAAACAAGCTTGCCTATGTAAGATGGCAGCTTGCGCTGACCAGACCAACTATAATTGCAAACATGACTAGCGGTGCCATTTATAGTGCTTTCTTTTTGTTTATCAGATGCTTCAAAAAGACCTTGACCCAGTAAACTTCTAGGTAAAAGACATCTCATATCACCTTTCTGCATATGAAATCAAGCTTGTCAATGACTAGAACATATATCAAATTACTGCTAGAACTGGGTAGAATATGAGCAAATAGATTGTCTAAACATTATAATGGGAAAAAAAATCACCTAAACATAATAAATGCTTATCTTTAACAAACCACGTGACAAGTAAGAAAGCATCTCCAATGTCTAATATATTAATATTTTCACACTTGACATCAGTAAAATATATGCAACTAAACGTGCATTGGTCTATAATACAGTAATAAAAATGTAATACTTCTCATGCAGTATACATGTAAGTATGAAACTGATGATTTTTTAAAATTCATTAAGCACATGAAGACCACAGACCTGTGCTTCTAGAAGCTGCAATTTAGATTCAAAAAAGGGAACATTCTGAATAGCCTCTGATGGATAGTGGACCTGCATTAAAGTCATATTTGTCACTGACTACTGAGTAACTATAAACCATGTTGACGTAAGATGATAATAATAAAATCCAAAAGCAGGCTAGGTTTAGCAAAAAAAAGTTACTGCAATGCAGCAATTTTAGGTGAGTTTTGAAGAAGCAACAGATTAGTATAGACAATAAAAGTGGAGAGGCTGATTTTTCTGCATATAAGAATTACCATGAGATAATCATCTGGATTATTATCGACGACAAATCCGTATAGGTAAAGCAATTCCTGCATCATTTAGAAATAAATAACAAAGCGATTTGTATAGAAAATGTATAAGCACCACAGAAAGTATAATGTACAAAATCACAATCATAGATGATGCTACAACCTTTACAGAGGTTTCTGCAGGGCAGTAAATACAATATGGTTATGGTACTACATAAGCAATAAATCAAGTACATAGCTATAGCATGATGATTGCTGATTTCTTTTCAAGACAGAACTAAGTCTTCCGAAAATTGCACGATTAAGAAACTAACAAAATCGAAGTATAATTGATATTATGACAGCATGCAACAATCAATAAGGACAACTTAGCTACACATTTCATCAAACATGCAATAGATGCCCCACTAGAGGAGGCATTACACGTGGACTCAACACACATGAAAGGCTTTTAGGCCCCACACAGTTCAAGTAAGAATATGAAATACCATACCTCTGTTAGAAGCAACAAAGTACGTCTCTGGTATAGTAATATGATAGCCTAGGACTAAGTACAGCACTAACAGCTAACACAAAAAAATAAATGAAGAGATAAAAAGTAAATATTGGTAGAAAAACTTTTCTCATACCTCGTTTCCTTTGTCACCATAACTAATAGATATCTCTTTTTTGGCAGGCTGAGAACTTTGGTCCACTTTTTAATTGGTCATAGGAGTTAAACAGCATCAGTTAGTAAATTTGGTAGACAAACAGGGGATAAACACACCGGATAAAGAGAAAAGTTTAGATAATCATGATAGAATACTACCAGAAAGAAGGTACATAGACAAAGGAACCCCAGTAGTCAATCCCGTTCCATCAACTTCCCATGTTGCCGAAGCCTTTATATCTGTAAAATACTTGCACTAAATGAGACAAATAATTATGTCAACCGTACAAAATTCAGTTGCATGTGCATCAAAAATAGTTACACAAGGAGAAAACAAAAGGAGATTGGCAGATCAGAAATTCTTGTTCTCACAGATAGCTACCGCGTCAATTCTAGAATGATTCATCAAGCATAACAAATTTAGCTCATATATCAGCACAACAGGAAAAATTAGTTAAATCACATCCACCACACATAGTTAGATCTCCATCACTAAATTACATGTTAACACCTTGAGCCAAGAAAGATTCATACTACATCAGCTATCATACCATCAAAGGAACATACAAGGATTGTGTCCTAATCCTCGAGAAAAGGATATCTGTTAAGTTGCTAAGATACAAAATGCAACAAGCACAGATGTATATCAAACATCCTAAATAAGAATACTATATATAAAATAAATATCTTCAAATACAATTTTTAAATTTTAGTATGGGTGCACATCTCTTGAATTTCCAGTCTATATTTGTTACCGGCGAATTAATAAACCTTCTAAATGTTGCATCAATAGTAACATAAAATTACAATCTAACCCATTATTTAACGTTTTCATCGTTATAAGTACAGTTCAAATTACAGTGATGCACAAAAATGAGAAACGCAATCACTCAACTTTCTTTTTCTCTTTTAGCATATCAACAGCTATGTAAATGCTATTATGTTGCCAAATATAAGATGCTTTCCAGTAGTGGTAGAACTGAAAATTTTAAGATGCTGCAACTTGCTCATCTCCAGCACTTGTTACAAGAGAGAAAAAGATAAACAACAGCTAAATGTGAATATTATACATCTTCTTTGTAAAGGGAAAATCATTAATAAAGTATTCTCCAAATGCTAGAAGCAGCAATAGTCATTTAACAAGTCACTCATATTCTCGAACAAAAGAAAAGTGTTTAAAAAAATAAATTAAACCCTAATTATCGTAGTTCTACAATTACCATGATTGCAGAAATCTATAGCAGGGACAAGGCCCTCAACCCAAACAGTCTCATCTTGTACTGAAGAGGAAGCGATTGCAGCAGCCTGGCTTTCGACACCTTTAAGCTCCAGGCCTGGGAGGTACGGTGAAAGACTTCATTCGATTAATAAAAAGAAAATATCATCTCAAAGAATTGAAATACAGGGGAAAAGGAACTCACTCTTCCCCCCATTATTGCTAGTCAGCTCCTCATTGTATGTATGATTCCCAGAAGACCCATTGCTAGGAGTGCTATCTTGTGGTTCATGGTTTTCTGGGAACACATACGATCGTGGAAGAGGAATATTTAAAGCACGGGTCCAGAAAATGGAATTTGCCCTATGACATGTCAATCTTGACAAATTAGTTCCCAACTCAAGTTGCTACATAAAATCAGATCAAGAAGAAGATTCTGTGCACAGAGCATATGAAAAAATCAGGTTGAGAGAGTGATAGACACTTACCAGAGAAAGTCCTCAAAACTGACTTTGCTGTCAAAACAAAAATAAAATTGCATACATCAATAAATGAGATTTGACGATATTAATTAGGCATAAACAAACTCAGTGACGGTACTAATAAAAGTTCAGACCAAAAGATACTGAAAATGCATGATCACATTCAGCGATGGTTACTTTTGGCTATGTTACTGTCATCTATGAGCGTAAACTACAAGATATATTCACCAAAAACATACTAAGTTTCAGAATAACCATGACTTCATATTGCACAGACCTTGCTGAGATTTTGTACCATCATGCTATTCAGACATGTGGTAACAGTATCGTGAATAACCCCTAAATCTAGGAGAATAGACCTAATCAACAAAACAAACCTTTCAGAATTTCCATCAAGGTCCAATAACCTCTTCACCAATATTTCCACTTTATCATTGTAAATGGATTGCAACTTTTGCTTCTGCAATAACACTCTTTACAATCAAATTAATGTACATTACCGTTCGATAATATTAGTGACATAACATCTTTACAAATGATTTTATCTTCAATCCTCAGATATTAAACAATACCTTGTTTTGACGGATCCCAAAAAGAACCAAAAACACATGGTGTTTATTATAAAACTAGTATAAACACATGAGAAGCAGATATGCTTACATATTAATTTTATACCTGCAATTCAGTTGCACGATATAATGTGGTCCCCTTGAGCTCTAAAAGCTCATCGTCACTAAACCAAAGTGGATTACCGAAGGTTGTCGGAAGCACATCAAGATACCTATTTATTAGCATCATAAAATATGAATATTACAAACAGTCGGAAAACATACTACCATTTTACGTATATACTACTCAAAAGCACAGTAGACATACGGCTTCCATGTAGACTTCTTTCTCAAACGTTCCAGCATTAGAAACAAAATCATCAAGAATCGATCATCCACGTCACCTTCCTTGTACATCGCTGAACACTCAGGCCCCAATAGAGGATCTTGTAGAACCCGCATTGGAGTTATCGCTAGATCCAATGGAACCACTAGTAGAATCCCTAAGATAACAATCGCACACATTTAATCAAACTAGCCCACTAATCTAACATTTTTCTTTCTGTACTTTCACAGAATTAAAAGAACACTAATTTGTGCAAAATGTTCCCCTCGTTCGGTTCAATGAAACATAATAACTTTAAATACAACCTATATACTCGCAAAATATCCCTCTCTACTCGGAGAGTTGGAGTAGGAGACTAGGTATCCCCACTACCGAGTGAGTACACGAGTACATTTTACCCGCTCAAGACCCTTTTTACAAAAAAGATAAATTAACTACATTTGCTTGACTTCAGATGCAACTTGTAACATGAACAACAAGGTATAAAAGTAAAACAAACCCAATGCATCAATCCCTAATCCTCATTACTTAAAAACCTCAAATTTTTCGACTACTAATGACAAATCCAAGACACGGGTAATCCAAAACACCATTTCAACCCTCTAAATCACACATCACATTCCCTTATCAAATTCACTAAAAAATCACTCATGTAAAAATATAACAACCCAGTAATGAAAATATTTAAGGCATAAAATTACCATCATTTTTCGAAACATCATCAGCTGAAAATATACCAAACCCTTTAATTGAATCACAGTACTTAATCTTGCACCCACGTAGCTCTACTTTATTTACCTGCAGTTCATATTAAAATCACCTAATTAATTCAAGAAATCAATCCAATAAGTTAAAAATACATACATATATAAAAAGAACTACATGGGTTTTCAAGAAATTGCAAACCTTTAACCATTCTAAGAAAAATAAGAGCTTTGATTCATCTGTGGTCGCCATTGACAGTGTAAAGCAGAGGTTTAAGAGAAAATATGGATTTTATATTTGGGTTTAATTTAACTCGTACTTTTGAATTGATTTAGGAAATGTTTACAGTCCTATATAAGTAATCAATCATTGATTAATCCTATGAATTTATTTAAAATGATATGTTTAATTATAAATTAAATTAATAAATTAAATATTATTATAATATCCGATTAATCATTCCGATTAATCGGGCGATTAATCCTCAATTATCCGATTAATCTTAATTCGATACCTCCACCGATTTATATTGATTACCAATTTTTATAACCATGATTGTATTATAGTTCTGAAAATAGCAATTCTCATATATGTATGTTTTTTTAACTTATTTTATTCTAGAAGAGAGAGGATCAATGATAGTTCTCAATTAAAAATTAATTGATTTGGTTCATCAAAAAGGTTAATTAGAACATAATCAAATATAGCTTAATATTATGATAATATTTTATATATTAAACTTATTTAAAATAATTTAAAAAGGTAAAAGTTATATTTGTAAAATTTTTTTAACTGAATCGAATTTTGATAGTAAAAGTTGTATAAGATGGTACTCTTGAGCACAGAGTAGAGTAGAGTATTAGAAGCGGAGAAGCAGTTGTAAGTTGTAACTACAATTCAATCATGTTCGGTTTATTAAGAAATCGTTGTCTCTCCCTTTTCTCCAAACGGCAAACCCACAAATACATATAGATTTATTAATAATAATCTGTCATCAACAGTAAATCATCGTTATGTTTTTTCTTTCTTGCAGCTCTCTCATATTGGAGGTAGGGTTTAACTAGTACTTTTTTATTTTATTTTATTAGCTCAAATTTGTTTTCTTGCTTTTATCTTATTAGTTATTTTATAAATTGTGTGTTTAGACTATTTTGCAAGTAAGTACCTCTTCCTTAGGCCCGGCAATCTGACACGTGACACGTGAACACGACACGAAACGACACGAAAATTACGGGTTTGGGTTTTGATTTTTAGTACACGAAACACGAAAGTACACGAACACGAAAATACGAAATGATTTAGTGTCGGCTTTGGATTTTTATTTTGGGTACACGAAAGTACACGAAATATTATATATGTAATTTTTTATTTTTTATATATCCTATATATATATATATATAACATATATATTTTTTAAACAAATTCGAAGAGCTTACGGGAGAGCTTGCGCTTACTCTCAGCCTCTTTGATTTTTTTAAGAAGTGGGTTCACTATGCAAGCGGCCCAAGTGGGAAGTCAGTACCTGGTTATGTAACATATATTTGTTGAAATGATTATTTTCTTGATTATCAAAGAAATGATTTTTTTCCTTTCAAAAAAAAAAAGAAATGATTTTTTTTCTTGTGTGTATCTTATCAAGTAGGCCTGGCAATCTGACACGTGAACACGACACGAAACGACACGAAACACGAAAGTACACGAACACGAAAACACGAAATGATTTAGTGTCGGTTTCGGTTTTAATTTTGAGTACACGAAAACACGAAAGTACACGACACGAAAGTATACGACACGACACGATTGCCAGGCCTACTCTTCCTATATGAAGATGAATAGGAGATTGAGGGGCCAACAAAGTGTTGGTGCAATGGTTGAGATCTTGGCTTTCTAAGAAAGCGTGTACGTGTGTTTAACTATATAAAAAAAGATTGAGTTAAGAATTCACAAAAGAGTAAAAGAGTGCTAGCCTATCACAGAAAAAGCAGTTGACCACATAACATATACAAAATCATGTTGTCAACAATCATATTAAACAAGGCCTTCCAAGATATTACACTAAGATTGTAGTAATATACTAATATCAGATAATATTGTTCTGAATATCCACAATGAAGGTTGTAAATAAGTCGAGGCTCTTCATCACACAGGATCGGAAGACCAAGTGTGTTCAGTTGAGAATGAATAATGTTCTATGATGCTACCTATTAGAGTTGTTGCAAATATTGATTATGTGGAGTCTAAGAACTTGTCTTCTGATCATGTCACCACCCAAAAATAAATGACTAGAAGACTTGCAATTCAAGCATTGTCCTGCAACTACTGAGATAATTGACATGAACAATGCACAAGAATCAGACATATGTGTAATCTCTAATTCTATATACATATCGGTATATTTAAAGAGGCCATCTTGCTAAAGTATTTGCTATTTCGTCTCCAAATTTGAAGATAAGAGTAAGCTTAAACCTTGGAGCCGAATAGGTAAGCTGCTGGACTATCTTATTTGAAGATAAGATTGTTTGTCTATCTGGCAGCTGCTGGACTATTTTGGAAGCATTAAATCGGTCACATCACGTCTGAACTAATATCTTCATTTTGACATATAAGCCGAAGACTATGCAAGTGTATACACACACATAAAAATATGGTAAAAGATTACATAGCATCCAATGTGTGTTGGATATTTTAGTGTAATTGGATTGACTAGTTGATCAATGTAATTGTAATGTTACATCGAACAAGTCGGGAGAGTGCAGAGTGCATGCTCTGTTCGAGTTCGTTATGATTTCAGTATTATTGCTTATGAGACATGTCTATTGACATCAAACACATCTGTTAGAATGAGATGAATGAGATGTGTCTGTTGGGAAAAGACACATCTTGAGATGAGTCTGTTGGTATTAGACATGACTGTTGGAATGAGATGTGTCTATTGGGAAAAGACACATCTTGAGATGTGTCTATTGAAAAAAGACACATCTGTTGACATCTATAAATAGGTGTTGCATTGATCATTTTGATATAGTTGGTTCATTTGAAATTCACAACAAAACACATTCTCTCTTCTTGCAGAATTTCTGACTTTATTCGATTGAATTATTTGGGTGAACCACAAATAACTTCAATCTGAAAGTGGTCACACAACTTCAGAAAAATCCAAGTTATAATCACCCTATTCCCCAACAATTTGCACCTTACAAATTGTTAATTGCAGTCATATACCGGAACTTGCATCCTATTGGATATAGGAGTGAAATAAAAACCACCTGCAACAAACTCATATTATCTACTGCTTTATATTGGCAACCAATGTGCCTTTGTATATTCTTAGTATGCCAACTTGCCTCAAAGCATTCTTCAAGTCAATTCTATATAATTAAAGGTTCTGAGATCATTGTGTTAGTCATGTCATTTTGTTTGGTCACACAATAACAATTTTCCAGTCTATACTGCACCGGATTGGAGACAAGCTTTGAACCTTAAAAGTATCGAAGAACGTATCATAAAAGGTCTCATATATACGTCAAAATCTATTATGAGAAGGACTACTGACTTATCATGGACCTCCCTGCACCATAGTCTAGACTTTCATAAATATTTAATGATCAGCACCTCGTATGTTGAGGTGGCAGTAGTTTGTTATTTCCAATTTTTTCTGTTTGTGAGCACTACTTATAGACGTTTGTTTGTATGAGAATAATAGACTGGTATTTCATCTTTTATCACATTGTGTTTTCTCTGAGCTCTTTAGCAATGAAGATCTTTTTATTGTGAGCATTCATTTACTCATTATGGTATTAGAGCCTACCATTGTAGATTGAGCCAAGAGAATTAGTGTTACCAAATCTCAGTTAAAAATCCAGTCTTTGTTGTTTTTTTCGAAGTCTTTTTGTTTTCTCAGATTAGTTCTTTGTGATCTGTTTCTTTGTCCAATGGCTGGTAATCGTATTACACTTCATGATTTAGTTAATCCATTACACTTACACCCTTCTGATGGAGCTATGTCTGTTCAAGTTGAGAAGCTCCAAGGGCCGTCTGATTACAGATCTTGGAAAAGGGTAATTGAAATCAACCTTGCCTCCAAGCGTAAGCCGGGTTTTATGACTGGTGAAGTGTCTAGACCAACAGATGTTGTGCAAGGAGAGCTGTTGAACACTTGCAACAACATGGTAATCGCTTGGTTAACTCATAATGTGTCTCCTTCTATTATGAAGTCTATCATGTTTATGACTACTACTTCTACTATATGGTCTAATCTCGAAACTCGTTTTCAACTTACAAATGGCTCTCATAAGTATAAGATAAATAAAGACATTTATGAGCAAAGACAGAGCACTATGTCTATTAATGAATATTACACTACTATGCGTACTTTGTGGGAAGAATTAGAAACCTTAAACATGTTGCCTATAGTCACAAGTCCCAGTGATGAAGTTAAAACTCTATTGGTTACTATTGCATCTCAGCAAGAGGAAAGTAAATTATTCCAATTTCTAAATGGTCTTGATGAGTTTTATAATTCTCAACGTAGTCATTTCTTGCTCATGTCACCACTACCATCTGTAGAAACTACCTCTACAGCTTTACAACAAGAAGAAGCTCAAAGAGAGCTACTTCATATAAATAAAGTGGATAATGAATCTGTTGCTATGTTTTCGAGACCAACCTCTGTGAAACCTGCATCATCTGTGGTTGTTTGTACTGTCTGTGGTCGAAAAGGTCACAAAAGTGACAAATGTTGGAATGTAATTGGCTATCCTAAGTGGGACTACAAACAGGGTCAAGGCAATTCTGGTTATAAGGGCAAATTTCAAAATGATGCTACTTCGAGATGGAACACTGGGCCTAGACAAGGGACCTCCTTTAAGCTGGCTGCTACTGCTCAGGCAATAAATGAACCAACACCTGTTTTCTCTCCTGAACAGCTTGCTCAGTTGGCACAGTTGTTACCTCAATTGACTATGCAACAGAGAGGGTCTGGTACAGATGAAGAATTGGAGCAACCTTTTTCTGGAATGTTGTCTTGTAATTTGACAAAAGGGGCAGTTGATTCTTGCATTATGGACGCTACGGTCACGGACCATATGACACCAAATTATACTCACTTGACTGATCCAGTGTTGCTCAGTAAAGATACTCAAATAAGCCTACCAACTAGAGCACAAGCCCACATTTTACATGTGGGGACAGTGAAACTTAATACTGGATTGTTGCTACATAAAGTTTTGTGTGTCCAATCTTTTCAACACAAGTTGATGTCTGTACGAAGGTTAATTGTTGACAGTGATTGTCAAGTCCAATTTTTCCGTACTCACTGTGTGATTATTGACAACAAGTCTAAGGAAGTAGTTGGAATGGGTAAGATACAGCAAGGCTTATACTACTTGGTGGATCATATTTCTGCTAATGTTTCAGAAGCATGTTTGAATCCTAGTCCTGCATCATTCTCTTCCAATGCTTCTAACCTTTCAGCCACTCCAACAGAGTTCGACAAGTGTCATCATCGTTTGGGACATGCCTCTACTGCAAAGCTAAAACTTATTCCATGTGTGAAGCCTTTCGTGGAACTCTCTCCTAAGGTATGCATCACCTGTCCAATGTCCAAGTTTACAAAATTGCCATTTCCTTTAAGTGATGCTAAAGCTCCTTTAGATCTAATCCATATCGACATATTGAGACCATATAAAGTGTGTACACGAGGCAAGTACAAACACTTTCTTACTATTGTTGATGACAATACTCGACCTACATGGGTCTATTTATTGCAGTTTAAATCTGACACTTTATCTGCTCTTAAGACATTTCTTCAGTATGCTAAGACTCAGTTCAAAGGAGAGTTTAAAACTATCAGGTCTATCAATGCACTCGAATTTGATGATTCGTTGTGTAAAAATTCTTTCAGCAGCATGGAATCAATCATCAAACTTCGTGTGTGAGAAGGCCACAACAAAACGCACGTGTCGATCGTAAACATCGCCATATATTGGAGGTAGCCTGTTCCTTGAGATTTCAAGCTTCCATTCCTCTGCAGTACTGGGGTTTATGCGTGATGATAGCCGTGTACATTATCAACAGACTCCCTACTGTTGTCTTGAACAACAAATCGCCATGTGAGATTTTGTTTAAAGAACCACCATATTACAGTGTGATGAAGATATTTGGTTGCCTTGCTTTTGCATGTAATCCCTCAATTCCTGGTGACAAGTTTACTCCTCGAGGTGTCCCATGTGTGTTTCTTGGTTACCCTGCTCTGTAAAAAGGGTACAGATTGCTCAATTTGCAAACAATGAAGACTTTTGTCTCTCGAGATGTGTTGTTTCACGAGTTTGTGTTTCCTTTTAAGTCCTCTTCTACTGAGTCCTATATGCAACATGTCCCATCTACTCCTCAACCTATTTCAATCTTTGAAGACTTTGTTGTTCCCTTTTCAGACAACACTGAACAAGTCTTGCTTGATGACCAGTCACTCAATCTTTGATGACTTTGTTGTTCCCTTTTTAGACAACACTGAACAAGTCTTGCTTGATGACCAATCACATCAACAAAGTCCTTTGTCAAATCCACAAACTGTTGATTCACCACCTGTTTCAAACCTTGACACAACAATAGCTCATGTGAGAAGGACTACTCGACCACACAGTGTTCCCACTTGGCATAAAGACTACATCACTAACCCACCTGCTACTTCTAAAATCAACAATGTAACCACAACAACCATTAATCCCACTTTTCACTATTTTCTTTCCACCCTTACCCAAAACAATGACCCTGTGTACTTTAAAAATACAGTCAAGAGTGAACACTGGGTGCAAGCTATGAACGCAGAGCTCGATGCATTGGAGCAAAATGAAACTTAGTCGATAACTCCACTGCCTCCTGGTCAACATGTCGCAGGCTCAAAATGGGTATACAAAACGAAGTACAACCCAGATGGTTCCATTTTAAAGTATAAAGCACGCCTAGTTATTCTTGGATGCAAACAGTAATATGGCTTGGATTATCACGAAACGTTTGCTCCAGTGGCCAAAATGACCACTGTGTGCACACTGTTAGCTGTTGCAGCCATACAAGACTGGCACACCATCCAAATGGATGTGAGCAACGCCTTTCTTCATGGTGAGCTGTTAGAAACTGTTTATATGTCACTGCCTCAAGGGTATACTCACGTGGGCTCCAGGATTTAACTTAACCAAGCTTTGAGCTCAACAACTAAGTCACAACCACGACTGGTATGCAAACTGCATAAATCTCTGTATGGTCTACGTCAATCTCCCAGACTTTGGTTCTCAAAGTTCTCCTCTACCATTCAAACTTTGGGCTTCATTCAATCCAAAGCTGATTACAGCCTGTTTATACTGCATTCGCTTTCTACTATTACTCTTATTCTAACATATGTAGATGACATATTGATTTGTGGCAACTGTCTGTCTACCATTGATGACATTAAGTCAATGATGTCTAAGGGGCTGTTTGTTTCGTCTTAAAGTAGGTGACTTATGGCTTATAAGTCCATAAATCCTTATGGGGGTGTTTGCCAAATTAAGTTTTAGCCCAATTTATAACTTATAAACCCATAAGTTGAATTTTAAAAATTCTTAACTTTCAACTTATAACTTATAACTTATTCTCGATATACGCAATATATAATATCCTTCAAATCTTCAAAACCATATATCTCTCGATCCATTCATTAGAAAATTGATATGTATATATCAAATTTCCCTATTCATCGAGATCTATCCATTGATATCCATTGTTATATATAAAAAAACAAATATTTTGAAAATTATAAAAACAAGTTAACTTATAAGTTCTGATTTATCCAAACAGTCTACTGATTATAAGTTCTGATTTACCAAACACTATACTGAGTTATAATTGATAAGTGGATTTTATATCCACTTGGAGCGTTCTATATCAGCTTAAATTTATTGTCTTGGACTCAAGTTTGTTGTAGTTTTGATGTGTTTTTGTTTAGTTGTGCAGGTTCATGAAATATCGATTAAGGTTGATGTTTTCGTCAATTTTGGAGTTGAATTCGAGCATAGGAATGAAGGATGGTGTATTTCCCTAAGCTACCATGAGGATTCATAAGTCAACAATTGAAGAACGGGAAGTGGTAAAAGAATTAGAAGAGAAAACGGAGGAGAAATGAGCAAATTGTGGAAAATTCGGATTTCCGGGTAGGTTGCGCAGTCTTCACTGTTTTGGCCATATCTGGAGTTCTACAAGTCCGTTTGAGGCCCGTAAGCTGTCCACGCGAAGCCTGAGAAATTTTCTATAATTCTGAATAGTAACAGACCGCGCAGACTGCGCTGCTACCGCGCAGGGTGCGCCCGAACTCGCTGGAAATTCTGAAATTCTATCCTATTTCGAATTAAATTGTATTTTTAGGTCTTTTCTTGTTGGAAAAGTATTCTAGGGCCTATATAAACACTACCTATCATTGTAAATCATATCAATTACTTAGTATTAGTTAGAATAACATAGAGGGAGACGAGAGAGACAAGTGGAGAAGGATTCACCAACGCTCGTGACAAGCAACGGAGATCTAGATCTACTTCATCTTTTGTTTTCTTCTCTTAGGATACTTTGGATCTTCAGATTTTGGATTTGTTTTCTTAACTCTATTACTCTAGCATAATTATTATTCAGATCTTGTTTCATTATCATGGTTTCACTTGATCCCATGATGACGAGAGGTTCAATTACGAACTAATCGTTGTCATGGGATCCTAACGGATTTATTAATAGAGCTTTAGTATCTTGATGCTTTGAAGATCTATATGTGATGTATATTTGATATCCTCGTATGGTTGTGCTTTATGAATTTAGATGCGTAGCTAACATCTAATTTGTTAATATCTTGTGAAGTGAAAGTGGATCTTGAGATTTAGAACTTGCCATGCTAGCATAGGTTCATGCATGATTGTTTATCAACATGATTCATAGTATGAGATGAGAATACTTATATTACCCTATGTGATCAATGTGGATAACTTGTTCTTCAACCGTTATGTTTTCAAATTCTATAGACATATAGGGTCTAAGCATAATTAGTGTCTATTCATCTTCTATCTCTTTTGTGGATGTATGTTTAGTTTGGTATACGTATACTGAGAGGTAGCGTGTACTTGTTTCGTGTTATCCGATCAGATATCATAACCATTGCATATAGTGATTAAAGGCGTCAGATCTAAGCAAAGTATTTAATGAAGTTAGGATTCCATGTTTTCTCTTGCAGAAGTAATTTGATTTAAATTCTTGTTAGTTAGTTAATTCTTAGTTTGTTAATTTACTTCCTTAGTTAATTAAAACCTAAATCTTGTTATTTGTCTTAGCAGTGATTAATAACCATACATTGTTGCATAGGTGCATGAACTGAATTGAAACCATAACCAGATCTCTGTGGGAACGAACTTGACTTCTATCTGTATTACTTGTGACCACGTACGCTTGCGTGAATTAGTGCAAACAATAATCTCTGCTCTACTTATCACTTATATGACATAAGTGCTTATAAGTCATAAGCTACTCATTTTAAGATATCCCAAACAGACACTAAGTCTTTTAACATGAAAGACCTTGGTCCTGTAAACTACTTCTTGGGCATTGAGATAAACCGATCTGCAAGTGGTTTCTTCCTCTCCCGACAGAAGTATACTACAGATATCCTGACTAAATTTGGAATGCTACAAGCCAAGCCACTGCAATTGCCTATGGATATCAAGCTTAAATTAACCGCAGAGCTGGGGGATCCTCTTCCTAACCCTTCTACATACCAAAGGTTAGCTGGTAAAATCATTTACCTAACTATAACCCGTCCAGATATCTCCTTTTCAATGCATATCTTGACACAGTATATGCAACACCCTACCTCAGTTCACATGCAAAATGCTAAACGTTTGTTAAAATACTTGTCCGGTACTATCTCTCAAGGAATCCTCTTAGCCTCTACCTCAGTTGCTCAATTAACAGCCTACAGTGACAGTGACTGGGCTGCCTGTATTTCTACCAGAAAATCCACCTCTGGATATTGTATCTTTCTGGGTGATTCATCCATTTCATGGAAAACAAAGAAACAAACAGTAGTGGCTCGTTCTTCTACCGAGGCTGAGTACCGTGCAATGGCTCTAACAGGTTGCGAAGTCACCTGGTTATCTACTTTACTCAAGGATTTGGGACTGCAAAACTTGCCACCAGCTATACTCAAGTGTGACAATCAAGCTGCTCTGTCTATCGTTGCCAATCCTATGATGCACGAACGCACTAAACATATTGACATAAACTGTCATTATGTCCGTGATCAATTAAAGAAGGGAACCATGGTCACTCAACATGTGTCTTCTGCAGATCAGATAGCTGATATAATGACTAAAGTTCTACCTGTCAAGCTCCATGAATCTCATGTCAACAAGCTGGGAGCTTCACCCTCTTCTCACTCACCAGCTTGAGGTGGTGTATTATGAGAAGGACTACTGACTTATCATGGACCTCCCTGTACCATAGTCTAGACTTTAATAAATATCTAATAATTAGTACCTCGTATGTTGAGGTGGCAGTAGTTTTTTATTTCCTATTTTGTCTGTTTGTGAGCACTACTTATAGACGTTTGTTTGTATGAGTTTAATAGATTGTTATTTCATCTTTTATCACATTGTGTTTTCTCTGAGCTCTTTAGCAATGTAGATCTTTTTATTATGAGCATTCATTTACTCATTGAAATCATATCTTTCTTATCTGCATTCAAATGAAAAACCAACAAACACATTTTTTTCCTGTTCTATTTTGTCCGTTGATTTCTACCAAGATGGAGTGATAGATGTGGGAATTACTGTAACTGCCATTGGAGTGATAGACATGGGAATTGTTGTAACTGCCATTGGACTTGTTATTCGTGGTAATGCCGCAGCACTTTCGCGTAAGAAATAATTCAGCCATTGTAGACACGACTCTGTTCGTCAATACCTACGGTCCATATCACAAAAAGCCGGGACGTTGAATCCATCAATGTGTAACTTTAGGTGAAAATAGAACAATATACATTTTACAGTAGAATCACTATAACTTTTAGTTGGATGTACAACGTTCATCACTACAACAAATCTGGCCTTTTACGACGGAACCAATTTACGCGCCATACTTACGACGGAATCGAAAATTTGTCGTAAGTTAAGTTAACATGTGACGGAAAATTCGTTGTAACTTTTTTTTTGTTGTTAAATTTAATTGCAACATGGAGTAATTTTTTTGTAGAAGGAACGATGTCGTTTAGTAATGAACTTATGACGGAACGTCCGTCATAAGCTATGAACTTACGACGAAAAATATTCCGTCGTAAGTTCTTTATTGTAATTAAATTAATTGCAAAATGAAATATTTTTCTGCTGATGAAACGACGTCTCTTAGCAATGAATTTATGACGGAGCCTCCGTCGTAAGTTGTGAACTTACGACTGAATGTATTCAGTCATAAGTTCTTTATAGTAATTAAATTAATTTCAAAATGAAATGTTTTTCTAATGATGAAACGACGTCGTTTAGTAGTGAACTTACGACGGAAAATCTGTCGTAAAAAATGACGGAAAACTTATGACAGAATCCGTTATAAGTTGTCAAGCAGCACATTCAACTTTTCATCTAAAAATAGGTGGAAAATTCAAATTTTCATCTAAATAATAGGCGGCAAATAACTTACGACCAATTCCGTCGTAAGTTAGCATTTAATTTTTTTTAATCTTTTATTAGTCCAACCAAATTAATTTTTTATTTTTTAAATGTTTGGGAATATCACAAAATTATATGTATCTTGACATCTACTCGTTTGGATCGTCGAAAAATATATTTTAAAAAATCCAAACAATAATTTGGACAAAGCACTAGTTACGAGTACTATTCAATATAATATTGACCATCTAAGATCTCCAACCAAATTAATTTTTTATTTTTGAAAATTTGAGAATATCATTAAATTAGATATATTTTGACACCCGTACAGTTGGATCGTCGAGAAATATATTTTAAAAAATAGAAATAGTAATATGGGACAGAGCACCAGTTATGAGTACTAGTCAAAATAGTAGTGATTTACTAAGATCTTCAACCAAATTATTTTTTTATTTTTTTTATCAATTTGGGAATATCATTAATTAGATATAACTTGACATTCGTATGGTTGGATTATCGAGAAATATATTTTATAAAATAAAAACAATAATATGGGACAGAGCACTAGTTACGAGTACTAGTCAATTTAGTAGTGATCTACTAAGATCTCCAACCAAATTAATTTTTTATTTTTTGAAAATTGGGAAATATCATTAAATTAGATATTTCTTAACTTCCGTACGGTTGGATCGTCGAGAAATATTTTTAAAAAATAAAAAACAATAATATGGGACAGAGCACTAGTAACGAGTACTAGTCAATATAGTAGTGATCTACTAAGATCTCCAACCAAATTAATTTTTTATTTTTTGAAAATTTGGGAATATCACTAAATTAGATATACATTGACATCTGTGCGGTTGGATCGTCGATAATTTTTTTTTAAAAGATATAAACAATAAAATATTTTTAAAAAAGTATAAACAACAATTAAATATTTTCTTATTATAAACAACATATACAGATTTATAATATACTTTATTAATAATTGAAAAATGTGGTATAATATTTTGAGAAATTGCCCAAACTACACTACTTTTGTAGTCCAACTGCCCAAAATGCCTTTTGGGGGAACGCTCGCCTTTTTTATCCATGGGGTACGCATCCTGGACATGCGTGGCCTGGGATGCGCATTCCTAATATGCGTATCTCAGGTAACGCATTTCCAGGATGCGTAATGACGTCATGTGACGTCATTTTTTCATAACAGCTCCGGTCGTCTCTCTCCGTCAAAAATCGTCATACCGATCACCTCTCTCCGTTCTCCCCCCTCCGGCTACCTCCACCCCTCATGTTGGTATCAAAACGAAGCCCAGACTTTGGTCTTCCTTGTCCCCCGTTCATTTGTTGCGTTTCGACCCCGCAGGGGTGTGTATGAGCTCATCGGAAAATGAAATCGGAAAAAGGGTTCGATTTGGGCCTTTCTAATCCGGCGAAACAAACAAAAAAACATGGGTATAGGTTTGTAAAGGAGAAGAAATCGATCGTTTTGGTGTATAATATGCTAGTCAAATATTGCTGGAAAGGGGTGAAATAATCGATCAAATTTTTTGCCAGAAAACGCCACCGACGACGGTGGGGAGACGATGAACAGTGACTTAGCATACGCATGTTATACATGCGTATCATCACACACGCATGTTCAACATGCGTATCCGAGGTACTGTTCACATAGCTCTGATTTGTAATTACCAAAGTGTACGCATGTGAATGTGGCGTATAGTTTGACCACGCATTGGTAGAATGCGTATACCCCTATACGCATGCCACAAATGCGTGGCCCGTGGGTAAAAATGGCGGAGCTTATCGCGCATAGGTATTTTGGGCAGCTGGAATAAAATGGTGGGTATTTTGGTTTTTCACCATAATATTTTAGGGTATATATTAATGATTGTAAAATTAGTTTTAAATCAAAAAGGTAACGTGTCTTAATTCGAAGGGAATATTAATGATTGGAAGATATGATAAAAGGTAACGTCTTCAACTAAAAGTAAATGTGAAAAAGGCAATTGTCTAATTGCCATTAGTTATACTTGCTTATAACCCGTGCGATGCACAGTTTTTTTTTGTTTTTTTTTATTTATTAAATTATTTTTTGTTTGTTTTTTTTAAATTGCTATTTTTTATGTATGGCGTCATCGAAATTATTTCATTACACGTGAGAGTAAATTTTTACATAATTTACAACACGATTTAATATTTTATAAATAATATTTTACAAAAATAAATCCTTATATAATTATATATATTTTTTATTCCATGGCTGCTCTGTTGATACTGCATTACAACACAAATACGGTTGAATGATGTACTACCATTATTAGTTAAATATTTTATAAAACAAAAAAATCTTTTACACTATAGACGCTTAAAATAAATCAAAACAAAAGGTAAAAAACCATGCAATGGAAGGAAAATTGTAAATAAATTTATACAACTTTTTTAATTATATTCTTTTTAGATTATAATTTCATTTTTAATATAATTTAATCTTGATCGTCTATTTTTTAAAATTTTAGATTCGAAGATTGGGATTATTTTGGTAGTACAATGATATCCTTTTTAGATTATAATTTCCTTCTTAATATGATGTAATCTTAATAGTCTATTTTAAAAATATTAGATTCGATGTAATCTTAATACTGACGTCATCGGTATTGTGTTAGTATCAGGATTGTGAAAATTGTTTCAGATCCTGACGTTTACTTTGTGTAGTAATCTAATTCTAAGTTTTGTTAAGTCTATGCCAACAAGTTTTAAATATGTGCATACTGATAATTTATACCATTAGTCAGATCATTCGATAAACAGGGAACAATAGACAAGTAGATAATAAGAAAGTGTATTTTCATTAATTGAAAGCATTACTTACATGGAAATGAAATACAAATATCTTTTTGTCTAATTTCTACTAATAATCCTATTCTTGTCTAAAGTTGTTGCTGTTCTTAGTCTTCAAAGATCTACTTCAGGACAAGGAGCATCTCAAGAGTCACTTTGATGATGACTCCTGGATTCCTTGTCTGGGCGACTTGAATGAGAGTAGCTGACTTGAATGTATAGCATCTCTATCAAGATCAACCTCAGACTCTCGGCCAAATTCTTCATCCTCAAGTTTTGAGGAGGTTAGAGGGTGATTGTATCCAACAGATGGATGTTCTAAGAGAAGGTTCTGGACATTATATGGATCTACTCCAATCATGTCTAAAACGATGAGAAAAGTTATCTCTTCAAAGAGACGAATATTGAATCTTTGGTGTTCATCATCTGTGAGAAATCGAAAGATTGGGTTGAAGGTCACTGTATTTTGTGGAAGCTCTGTGTTTACAGAGAGGTTTTGTGTGTTTTTGGAGTTAAGAAATGCAAAAGACATCAAGGGTTTAAAAAGAAAGAGTGAGAAGCTAAACAATCATTTTAAATATTCAATGTATCGGCGTATATATCTATGCGTATGACTGGTTCTTTCATATTTCCAAGATATTTTTGACAATCTAACAAATTTTTTTTTTAGATTATTGATGTTCTTTTCAGGATAAATTCTAAAATTGCCACGTGGAACTCCATTTAATCGTTGAAATCAGGATGATAGTGATCAGGAAAACAAAAGTGATTTCATCAGGATTGATGATTATTTTTATTATTTTTAATCACATTCAGAGTTGTGATTATCTTGGTGAAAAATATCACATTAGAAAATGAAGCTGATCAGTATTGATTTTATTTTGATTTTACCCTGATTTATTTAATTGAAATCAATTTTGGATTTTATTTTCCAAAAATCGTGGGTAAACTGTATTTTTTTAGGAACTGACATCTGTCAAACTACGTATCAACGTGGGTTAGTGGGTCTGAAGGATTTTTGAATATATCTTTATTTTGAGACTCTGATTGTTTATTGCTAACTTCTAATTCATATTTCCTAAAGGCAAAAACATTCATTCAAATTCTCAAAATCGCTAATCAATTTCAAGATTTCTCAAGTTTATTTCAGATCAATGGCAGCTCAAAGAAGTCTACCTAAATCAGTAGCTTTCAAGTTTGGTGACTTTGATTTTATGATGAATAATCATGTTGCAGCAATCACCAGCAAGAAAGGAGTATCAGCTGCGACTCCAGTTCTTTTACCCTATCTTGCTTCCGGTCCAAAGAGCTTAGACTCTGATTGTACTCCTCAGCCTAATGAAATGCAACAGAAAAAAATCCTTACCCTATAAATTTAGCTGATAGAATAAAGTTAATGTGAAGATGAGATTTCAAATTTGGTTTTCAACATTTTAGATTACTTTAACATATTAAAATTTCATAACAAGGAAATTGACACTTAGCAGAAGTACACTACAAAAAGGAGCTAAAACAGCAACAAACCTTCAAATCCAGGATTCTTTCCTGTAAACTAGTTTGTTCTGATTGGGAATGCTGCAACGTTTGGTTAGCTGCGGAGTATGCCTCCATCAATCTCTTATGTTCCGCTATAAAATTACGAAACCAGTTGCATAATTGAACAGTCCCAATGATGCTGTGCACTTATAAAACATGAAGTCACATAAATAAATGTGAAGTCACATAAAAAAATATGTGCTTTCAAACATAGGCAATAGATTTGTTCAACCCACGAATAAATGTGTGCTTTCACACCTGCAGGAATAGCGGGCACCAGCATATGATCACCCTCAGCTGTGTTACTTGTTTCTTCTCTGTCAACCCATCTGTGACAACAAATAGCACTAGATGTAATGCTACTCAATCATAAAGTACAATTAATACAGAACCAAAGTCACATGTTCCCAACAGAATAACAAGTCCCACTTAAATTGTATACAAGACCATCAGCAGTTGAACATGGTAAACGAGGGACCTAAGGGATGCATCATTACGGAGAATTCAGCATTGCAACACTTACCCATACGTATAAATTTAAGCCATCAAGTTAATTAAAAGTTTGTGCATCACTTTTAATAAACCAAGGGAGAAAGAGCCCAACATCTAAAGACTAACAATGCAAATTTAAGTGAATAATTACAAATTTTATCAATCTAACAACCATCTACCAATCATAACGCTACATACCTATAAGTATGTGGCTCCAAAACAATACATGCAAAATGTGCAAGGCATACAAGTATGCAACATAATTCAATTAAGCAACATAATTCATATATGATATTAATACCCAATAAACTGACTTACATTTTATGGCTAGGAGCCCCTAAAGTTAAAAGATTCATCTCATTTGAACTCCTAGCACTTTCCAGCTGCACTTCACACTTGTTAAGTTTCTCCCTCAAGGATGCAACTTTCTGTAAAATATCATATAAGCAAGTCTGTCAATATCAATAAACTAAAAACAACTTTCACTTAAAAATTAATAAGCAACAGTGGGTGCACTACAGATACCAGCCGACCGCATACCATTTCTAACTCTTTCTTTGCAGAAATTTCATTGTCAAGCTTTTCTTTATAATCACTTTCAACTTGACTAGAATGAATCTGCAAACAAAAGCATGATCAAATGACTTCAACAAATTCCATACATACAAGGCACAATCATATATCGGACAACATACACTAGATATTCTAACCTCCAAAGCCTTGATCACAGCCTTGAGCTCTCCAGCCTCTATGCTCTCTTCGTACAGATCAACAAGCTTGTTTAACTGCAAAGATGTAAACAATAAAAAATTGACGCCAAATAGATATTTGCAAAGATGTAAGCAATAAAAAAATGCTCCTACCGTTGCAACTTCCTTCTGAAAGCGCTCCTCAGAAGATGCAGCCTCTTCCTTTGTAGAACACAACTCCTTCACAGGACAGAACGACATGTGTAAAATACATATATTTTGAATTAAAGAGACCATAAATGGCACTAACCACTTGCAAAGATGTCAGCTGCGACTCCAGATCTTTTATCCTATCTTGCTTCCGCTCCAAAGAGTTAGACTCTGATTGTACTCCTCAGCCTAATGAAATACAACAGAAAAAAATCCTTACCCTTTACATTTAGCTGATAGAAAGAAGTTAATGTGAAGATGAGATTTCAAATTTGGTTTTCAACATTTTAGATTACTTTAACATATAAAAATTTCATAACAAGGAAATTTGACACTTAGCAGAGTAGTACACTACAAAAAAAGGAGCTAAAACAGCAACAAACCTTCAAATCCAGGACTGTTTCCTGTAAACAAGTTTGTTCTGATTGGGAATGCTGCAACGTTTGGTTAGCTGCGGAGTATGCCTCCATCAATCTCTTATGTTCCGCTGCAAAATTATGAAACCAGTTGCATAATTGAACAGTCCCAATGATGCTGTACACTTATAAAACATGAAGTCACATAAATAAATGTGTGCTTTCAAACAGAGGCAATAGATTTGTTCAACCCACAAATAAATGTGTGCTTTCAAACCTGCAGGAATAGCGGGCACCAGCATATGATCACCCTCAGCTGTGTTACTTGTTTCTTCTCTGTCAACCCATCTGTGACAACAAAAAGCACTAGATGTAATACTACTCAATCATAAAGTACAATTAATACAGAACCAAAGTCACATGTTCCCAACAGAATAACAAGTCCCACTTAATTGTATACAAGACCATCAGCAGTTGAACATGGTAAACGAGGGACCTAAGGGATGCATCATTACGGAGAATTCAGCATTGCAACACTTACCCATACGTATAAATTTAAGCCATCAAGTTAATTAAAAGTTTGTGCATCACTTTTAATAAACCAAGGGAGAAAGAGCCCAACATCTAAAGACTAACAATGCAAATTTAAGTGAATAATTACAAATTTTATCAATCTAACAACCATCTACCAATCATAACGCTACATACCTATAAGTATGTGGCTCCAAAACAATACATGCAAAATGTGCAAGGCATACAAGTATGCAACATAATTCAATTAAGCAACATAATTCATATATGATATTAATACCCAATAAACTGACTTACATTTTATGGCTAGGAGCCCCTAAAGTTAAAAGATTCATCTCATTTGAACTCCTAGCACTTTCCAGCTGCACTTCACACTTGTTAAGTTTCTCCCTCAAGGATGCAACTTTCTGTAAAATATCATATAAGCAAGTCTGTCAATATCAATAAACTAAAAACAACTTTCGCTTAAAAATTAATAAGCAACAGTAGGTGCACTACAGATACCAGCCGACCACATACCATTTCTAACTCTTTCTTTGCAGAAATTTCATTGTCAAGCTTTTCTTTATAATCACTTTCAACTTGACTAGAATGAATCTGCAAACAAAAGCATGATCAAATGACTTCAACAAATTCCATACATACAAGGCACAATCATATATCGGACTACATACAGTAGATATTCTAACCTCCAAAGCCTTGATCACAGCCTTGAGCTCTCCAGCCTCTATGCTCTCTTTGTACAGATCAACAAGCTTGTTTAACTGCAAAGATGTAAACAATAAAAAATTGACGCCAAATAGATATTTGCAAAGATGTAAGCAATAAAAAAAATGCTCCTACCGTTGCAACTTCCTTCTGAAAGCGCTCCTCAGAAGATGCAACCTCTTCCTTTGTAGAACACAACTCCTTCACAGGACAGAATGACATGTGTAAAATACATATTTTGAATTCAAGAGACCATAAATGGCACCAACCTCTTGCAAAGATGTCAGCTGCGACTCCAGATCTTTTACCCTATCTTGCTTCCGCTCCAAAGAGCTTAGACTCTGATTGTACTCCTTCTCAGCCTAATTAAATACAACAAAAAAAAAAGCTTTTAGGAAAATAATTAGAAAATCGCATACTAGTAGCACTCACCAATAAACTTACAGCAAGCTTAGAAGACATAACAGCCTCAAATTCATTGAAACTCACCGGAAGCTTGTACTCTTTCTCAGCCTAATTAAATACAACAGAAAAAACACTTTAAGGAAAATAATTCGAAAATCGCATACTAATAGCACTCACCAATAAACTTACAAGCTTAGAAGACATAACAGCCTCAAATTCATTGAAACTCACCGGAAGCTTGTACTCCTTCTCAGCCTAATTAAATACAACAGAAAAAATGCTTTAAGGAAGATAATTCGAAAATCGCATACTAATTGCACTCACCAATAAACTTACAAGCTTAGAAGACATAACAGCCTCAAATTAATTGAAACTCACCGGAAGCTTGTACTCCTTCTCAGCCTAATAATACAACAGAAAAAATGCTTTAAGGAAGATAGTTCGAAAATCGCATACTAATAGCACTCACCAATGAACTTACAAGCTTAGAAGACATAACAGCCTCAAATTCATTGAAACTCACCGGAAGCTTGTACTCCTTCTCAGCCTAATAATACATGAAACACTCAAACATTTAATTGTATACTTCCATCTTCTGGACAAATTTACAATAGGGTAACAAACGATCAAAACTAGACAAACACAATCCAGGCCTGGGTGTTGAGATCGAAGCAAAAAGCACATTTCGGTAATTTGACTTTGTTTCTCAAAATTTAAATCATTTCAACTTAATGGTTATCCTGCCACAACTCTATTTTAGATGATTCTCATTTCTGATGTAATATATTTTTTAAAACTGTTTCCTAAAGCTTTTAGGAATGTGCATATCACCTTACCAGTATCATCAGTGGTTCTCACTACTTAATATGGAGGCATCTAAATGTACAATTGTAACAAACTTATTGAGCTTGAAATGGTGATTTTCAAGCAAGGGACGGGTTTAAAAGATTGGTTAAGAGTACCTCCTACTCCCTGTGACATATATATAGGGATGCATAGAGAAATAAGTTAAATTTTGATGGCTTTTCGATACAAGAGGAAGAGAAAGATTATATGAGATAATATTTGGTGGAAGCATATATTTTTATTCATCACAATGCTCTTTATATAGAGCTCATACAAATCACATAAGCACTATTAGTGCCACATAAGTAGCCTATGGAGTTACAAATCTCCTCTAATTAAATAGACATAAAACATAATAAAATACATTTATTTCATTAGTTACAATTTTGAATCATAACTCCAACACTCCATCTTGATTCGAAATTGTAAAATTTATTGAGAAATTTTAAACGATGATGTACTTCCCATCATCACCCAAACATGGAGCACTTATCTCCACAACCATGGAGCACTTTTCTCCATAAACATGGAGCACTTCTCTCCATAAACATGGTGCACTTCTCACCATATCCAATTTGTTGATGCACTTCTCACCAACTTACAAATTTAATGGAGCACTTCTCTCCATAAATACATCTTATTGACATTATTAAATAACTAAAATTTTGGAGCACTTCTCTCCATGGTGAATTTTCACCGTCAACTTTAAAAAAGTAATTCGTCCATGGCTAGATGTGCCATGGTTTCTTTTTCATCAACTTGACATGCTGAAATTCGTTGCCTCCTGTTATCGATTCCTCTTGACCCTCCTTCATATTCATCGGAAGCTTTGGTTGACCCATCTTCAAAATACTTCATTCGATTTAGTGTTGGATTGTATCCAAGAGGTTGCATCTCCCTCCCAGATTCAATCCTCCACGTCCTCCACAAACTTGAAATTCTCATGCACTCACATCACTCATAGATCCCTTAAGATCAATATGGCTCTGATACCATGATGACTTTTTGATACAAGAGGAAGAGAAAGATTATAAGAGATAATATTTGGTGGAAGCATATATTTTTATTCATCACAATGCTCTTTATATAGAGCTCATACAAATCATATAAGCACTATTAGTGCCACATAAGTAGCCTATGAAGTTACAAATCTCCTCTAATTAAATAGACATAAAACACAATAAAATACATTTATTTCATGAGTTACAATTTTGAATCATAACTCCAACAAATTCAAGCACAAAAGGTAAGCATAGACAATATATGCAAAACACCACACCTAAATCAAAAAAATAAGTTACAGACTCCCACATCTGGATTGAATCTACAGAAGGCCTAAACAAATAAATGATTGAAAACAGTAACAGACGAACACACACAATTAAATTAGAGCATATTATACAAACACATACACAGTCTATAGAAACCTTATACGTAAACACTCTTTGAAGAAACATTTTATATGGATAATCAATAAATAAAAACACACACAAAGAGGGCAAACAGGATAGATTTTACGCAAGCTGCCACACACACATGCCCAACTTTTTAGGTTATAATGCCACAACTACCTTAAATAATGCTCAAGTTTGATGTAATATAAATATATATTCTAAGCTTTTAGGAATGTGCAATATATCACCCTGATCTGTATGTTATCTTCATTGGTTCTTACTCATTGAGTTAGCCAAATAAACAATTGTAGCACACTTATGGAGTTTGACATGTGATTGTCAAGCAAGGTAGGGGTTTAAAAAAGTACAGGTTATCGACCAATCCTTAAATAAACAAGCTATATTCCGGCAAGTATGGAAGGTAATTAAGCATATACAGAGTACTTAGTAAATCGAAAACAAAGCTAAAAATCCTTAAAGAAACAAGCTAGATTCAGGCAAGCACGGAAGGTAAGATCGAGCACGTAAACCCTAAATTGTAAACTAAGTTATAGATCTCCACAATCAGTATGAACATAAAAGGCCTAAACAAAACACAAACACGATTTAATTAATGACACGTAAACCCTAAATTGAAAACTAAGTTATAGATCTCACTATGAACAAAAGGCCTTAACAAAGCACAAACACGATTTAATTAATGAATATATAATGTAAAGACACACGAACACACAATCTACGGCAACCTTTTTTCTAAACACACATACACAGGAGTATCACCAACAAAATTGAAAATGCACACAACGTAATTAAACAAAACTGTTGAACAAACAAAAATATTATACTAACAAGTAGCTCTCTCACAGTCAAAACAAACAAATATCGCTTAATTAAGAAATAATTAGAGCTGTAAGCCAGAAGCACAAAAACACGCACTGACACACACAAAAACAAACACGATCAAACCTTTTCGAAGTTGCGTTCCGCCATTGTTTCAACACTGCGTTGTATTGTCTCAGAGTCCTTCTCAGAATAAAATATAATAAAATCACATTCGATACATTTCACTTAAACCAAACGGAATTCCTAATTTTATTCGCATGATGTGGTAATCAAACGTTAAGTACAAATGTTTGATCAATTTCTTTCGTTTGTAAACGTTGCTGCCTGCACTATGTTCAAACTAAGTTGCATGATCAAACAGAACCAAACATGCTTCCTATTAATAAAAAATTCCTAAAGAGTTGAGATGGACTAACTTTACAACCAAACAAATTAAAATTTTGAGCTCGAACTTAATCAAACGTAAAGTACAAATGTTTGATCAATTTCTTTCGTTTGTAAATGTTGCTGCCTGCACTATTCAAACTAAGTTGCATGATCAAACAGAACCAAACATGTTTCCAATTAATAAAAATTTCCTAAAGAGTTGAGATGGACTAACTTTACAACCAAACAAATTTAGTTTTCCTCACTCAACGCTAATTGCAAGGCCTGCTCTGCTTCTTTGAGGAAAAGTCTGGTAAGCTGCTTTTGCCCTCGTCGATATATTATACTCGACCACTTGTTCCTACTAAATGTCTTTTCATCAGCTGAGATTTTGGCACCATCGCTGTTAAGACTAATAAGATGTTAGTGACAAAAAATAGCATATGCATAATACTTGAAACATGGAAGCATGTGTTGCATACTTCAGCAATATGATTGCCTGAAAAAAGAATGTGCGCAGCACCTATACACAGGTCTATATTGATCCCGTCATGATGTTTTACAAGTTCTTGACATGACAAAGCAAATTGCATATCTTTTCAAGGGTTCTTAAATTCATTTAAAAACAAAATTCTGCATGCTTGGATACTTACTGTCTAGTCCAGTTACTGGGGAAACATACTCTGTGAGACTGTGTAGGATATCAAGCAAGTAGTAGAAAAGAGCCTAAAAAAACGACTTTCTTGCCTTTGGTACTCCGGAGAAACAAATCTTTCCAAAGAAAAGTAGGCCTAAACCTATCAACCCCCGAGTCCAAGGATAAGGTTACATTCATCAACATGTAATGGTTTTTTATCAAGTACCGTGGCAAGTGTTTGGATTTCGGACACTGGACAAGCAGACTTAAGAAGAGAATAATTTATATATTACACATCTGAAAAAGGATTCTCATGTTACAATAAAGTCTTCAAGGTCAATTCCAAGAAAAATGATCTCATATAAGGTAATCACTTTGAAAAATCTCGACAGGTGGCATCAGTAGTGTCAAGATGTGTTAGTATTGTTAATAATATTCTCACCTTAAACTTACAGAGGGATTTCAGATAGGAACAACATACAATTCTTTAAATTTAAGAGTTGACTCACTTGATGCATTCTTCTGAGTTATTGGCCTTCTGAAGCAATTTGGTGTCAGCGTCCTCTGTCCCAGAAGCCTCTTCAAGATCCATCATTCTAACATACAGCAAAAATTTAGAGAAGCAAATATAGAATGTCGAAAATAAATCTGGAAAACTAATAATTTTCAAAAAAAAAATCTGGAAAACTAAGAAACCTTCACACATTTAACAAAAGATAATAACGTTATCAAACAAACATCAGGCGGGAAGGGAAAGAGAAAGCAACAAACATACAACCAAAAATTAACTCAATGCATCAGAATTAAGAATGACTCCTATAGCAAGCCACCAATAATGCTAGCAACAACCACTTATCATATGAAAGACGCTACTACGACACTTCGATCTTATTGTTTGCACAAGTTATTCAGTATTGCAGCCAATATAATAGAATATAATAATTGGTAGGTTCTAAATGTTACTTCATGTTAAGAAGATCAACGAGCAATTGCAAAGCTCCAGAATCACCACAAACTTCCCATATAGCAGCTTGTACTTCAGTATCAGAAGGTTGCCTCTCCTCTCTGGAACCAACAAGCTGTACAAGAGGAAATCAGTCACATTCAACAACCAATAGACCCTCATAATGCCTTAAGCGCATCCATGAACCAAAAACTATTCGCCTGTGCTTTTTCGTTTAATAACTAATGTGCAATATGCTTTTGTGTCACCTTACTATCTCTATATGATTTAGATAAGATAAAATCGTAGCAATCAAGGTAGTGCTAAACTGCTAATTTGTAAACTAAAGGATTACTGGTATTGTCAACTATAAACCAATTCTTTATTCAAAGAGAAGATATTCACAAGGATATGCTTACTTCCTCGAGTAATGCTGAAACACGGTATATGTCCTCTTCTTGCATAGCTATAGTCCTCAATGAAGCCATGAATTTCTCAGGAAAAACAAGCTTGCCTATGTAAGATGGCAGCTTGCGCTGACCAGACCAACTATAATTGCAAACATGACTAGTGGTGCCATTTATATTGCTTTCTTTTAGTTTAGCAGATGCTTCAAAAAGACCTTGACCCAGTAAACTTCTAGGTAAAAGACATCTCATGTCACCTTTCTGCATATGAAACCAAGCTTGTCAATGACTAGAACATATGTCATACTACTGCAAGAACTGAGTAGAATATGAGCAAATAGGTTTTCTAAACATTATTATGGGGAAAAAAATCACCTACGCATAGTAAATGCTTATCTTTAACAAACCACATGACAAGTAAGATAGCATCTCCAATGCTCAATATATTAATATTTTCACACTTGACATTAGTAAAATATATGCAACTAAACGTGCATTGGTCTATAATTACAGTAACAAAGATGTAATACTTCTCATGCAGTATATATGTAAGTATGGAACTGATGATTTTTTAAAATTCTTTAAGCACATGAAGACCACGGACCTGTGCTTCTAGAAGCTGCAATTTAGATTCAAAAAAGGGAACATTCTGAATAGCTTCTGATGGATAGTGGACCTGCATTGAAGTCATATTTGTCACTGATTATTGAGTAACTATAAACCATGTTGACGTAAGATGATGATATAAAGAAGAAAATCCATAACAGGTAGCAAAAAAATAAGTTACTGCAATGCAGCAATTTTAGGTGAGTACTGGAGGAGCAACGGAAAGACAATAAAAGTGGAGAGGCTGATTTTGCTGCATATAAGAATCACCATGAGATAATCATCTGGATTATTATCAACGACGAATCCGTATAGGTATAGCAATTCCTGCATCATATTAGAAATAAATAACAAAGTGATTTGTATAAAAACTGTATAAGCACCAAAGAAAGTATAATGTACAAAATCACAATCACTGATGCTACAACCTTTTCAGAGGTTTCTGCAGGGCAGTAAATACAATACGGTTATGGTACTACATAAGCAATAAGTCAAGTACGAAGCTATAGCATGATAATTGCTGATTTCTTTACAAGACAGAACTAAGTCTTCCGAAAATTGAAGTTTCACGGTTAAGAAACTAACCAAAGTCGAAGTATAATTGATATTATGACAGCATGCAACAATCAACAAGGAGCTACACATTGAATCAAACATGCAAAAGATGCCCCAGTAGAGGAGGCAATACACGTGGACTTAACAAACACGAAAGGCTTCTAGGCACACAGTTCAAGTAAGAACATGAAATGCCATACCTCTGTTAGAAGCAAGTCAAAGTAGGTCTCTGGTATAGTAATATGACAGCCTAGGACTAAGTACAGCACTAACAGCTAACACAAAAAATAAATGAAGAGATGAAAAGTAAAATTGGTAGAGAAACTTTTGTCATACCTCGTTTCCTTTGTCACCATAACTAATGGATATCTCTTTTTTGGCAGGCTGAGAACCTTGGTCCACTTTTTAATTGGTCATAGGAGTTAAACAGCATCAGTCAGTAAATTTGGTAGTTGATGAAACAAACAGGGGATACACACACCAGATAAAGAGAAAAAATTAGGATATCATGATAGAATACTACCAGAAAGAAGGTACATAGACAAAGGAACCCCAGTAGTCAATCCTGTTCCATCAACTTCCCATGTTGCAGAAGCCTTTATATCTGTAAAATTCTTGCACTAAAGGAGATAAATATTTATGTCAACCGTACAAAATTCAGTTGCCTGTGCATCAAAAACAGTTACACAAGGAGAAAACAAAAGGAGATCGGCAGATCAGAAATTCTTGTTCTCACAGATAGCTAACGCGTCAATTCTAGAATGATTATCATCAAGCATAACAAATTTAGCTCATATATCAGCATAACAGGAAATATTAGTTAAATTTCATTCACCACACATAGTTAGATCTCCATCACTAAATTTCATGTTAACACCTTGAGCCAAGGAAGATTCATACTAAAACAGCTATCATACCATCAACGGAACATACTAGGATTGTGTCCTAATCCTCGAGAAAAGGACATCGGTCAAGTTGCTTAGATACCAAATGCAACAAGTACAGATGGATATACCGAAGATCATAAATAAGAATACTATATATAAAATAAATATCTTCAAATACAATTTTTAAATTTTAGTAAAATAAATTACTATCTAACCCCGTTATTTAACGTTTTCATCGTTATAAGTACAGTTCAAATTACAGTGATGCAAAAAAATGAGAAACGCAATCACTCAACTTCCTTTTTCTTTTTTAGCATATCAAGGCTATGTAATGCTATTATGTTGCCAAATATAAGATGTTTTCCAGTAGTAGTAGAACTAAAAATTTTAAGATGCTGCAACTTGTTCTTCTCCAGCACTCGTTGCAAGAGAGAAAAAACTAAACAATGTCCAGCTAAATGTGAATATTATACATCTTCTTTGTAAAGGGTAAATCATTTATAGGTATTCTACAAATGCTAGAAGCAGCAATAGGCATTTAACAAATAACTCATATTCTTGAACTAAAGAAAAGTGTTTAAAAGAAAACCCTAATTATCGTAGTTCTAAAATTACCATGATTGCAGAAATCTATAGCAGGGACAAGGCCCTCAACCCAAACAATCTCATCTTGTACTGAAGAGGAAGTCATTGCAGCAGCCTGGCTTTCGACACCTTTAAGCTCCAGGCCTGGGAGGTACGGCGAGAGACTTCATTCGATAAATAAAAAGGAAAAAATCATCTCACAGAATTGAAATACGGGGGAAAAGGAACTCACTCTTCCCCCCGTTATTGCTAGTCAGCTCCTCATTGTATGTATAATTCCCAGATGATCCATTGCTAGGAGTGCTATCTTGTGGTTCATGGTTTTCTGGGAACACATACGATCGTGGAAGAGGAATATTCAAAGCACGAGTCCAGAAAATGGAATTTGCCCTATGACATGTCAATCTTGACAAATTAGCTTCCCAACTCAAGTTGCTACAAATAATCAGATCAAGAAGAAAATTCTGTGCACAGAGCATATAAAAAAATCAGGTTGAGAAAGAGTGAAAGACACTTACCAGAGAAAGTCCTCAAAACTGACTTTGCTGTCAAAGAAAAAATAAAATTGCATACATCAATAAATGAGATTTGATGACATTAATTAGGCATTAACAAACTCAGTGACGGTACTAATAAAATTAACAGACCAAAAGATACTGAAAATGCATGACCACATTCGGCAATGGTTACTTAAAGCTTTGAAGGCCAACAACATGTTGGTGCAGTGGGTTGAACCCTTGTCTCCTTTGTAGGAGGTCAAGGGTTCGACCCCTGGGTGTGTGTGAGTTTAGATTGTATTAGTTTCCTTTCTTTGTATTTGTATTTGTATTTGGCCGGGGGTCCTTCGGAAACAGCCTCCCTATTGTATAGGGGCATGGTCTGCGTACATTTACCCTCCTCAGACACCACTTTGAGTGGTATTATAACTGAGTAAGCTAAGTTTTTTTTACTTAAAGCTTTGAAGCATTGAAGTATAAAGAAAAGAAACTCTCTCGAAGTTAGAAGCAGTAACATAGTTTTGGCTATGTTACTGTCATCTATGAGCTTAAACTACAAGATATATTCACCAAAAACATACAAAGTTTCAGAATAAACATGACTTCATGTTGTACAGACCTTGGTGAAATTCTGTACCATCATGCTATTCAGCATGTGGTAACAATTTCGTGAATAACCCCTAAAACTAGGAGCATAAACCTAATCAAAAAAACAAACCTTTCAGAATCTCCATCAAGGTCCAATAACCTCTTCACCAACATTTCCACTTTATCATTGTAAATGGATTGCAACTTTTGCTTCTGCAATAAAACTCTTTACAATCAAACTAATGTACATTACCTTTTGATAATATTAGTGACATAACATCTTCAATAATGATTTTTTCTTCAATTCTCAGATATTAAACAATACCTTGTTTTGACGGATCCCAAAAAGAACCAGAAACACACGGTGTTTATTTATAAACTAGTATAAACAGTTGTAAAGCAGATATGCTTACATGTTAATTCTATACCTGCAATTCAGTTGCACGATATAATGTGGTCCCCTTGAGCTCTAAAAGCTCATCGTCACTAAACCAAAGCGGATTACCGAAGGTTGTCGGAAGCACATCAAGATACCTATTTATTAGCATCATAAAATATGAATATTACCAACAGTCGGAAAACACACTCCATTTTACGTATATACAACTCAAAAGCACAGTACACATTACGGCTTCCATGTAGACTTCTTTCTCAAACGTTCCAGCATTAGAAACAAAATCATCAAGAATCGATCATCCACATCACCTTCCTTGTACATCGCTGAACACTCAGGCCCCAATAGAGGATCTTGTAGAACCCGCATTGGAGTAATCGCTAGATCCAATGGAACCACTAGTAGAATCCCTTTGAAAATAATCACACACATCAATCAAACTAGACCACTAATCTAGCATTTTTCTTCCTGTACTTTCAAAGCATTAAAAGAACCCTAATTTGTGCAAAATGTTCCCCTCACTCGGTTCCATGAAATTTAGCAACTTAAGATGCAACCTATATACTCACAAAAAAACCCTCTACTCGGAGAGTTGAAGTAGGAGCCTAGGGGTACCACGTGAGTACACAAGTACATTTATTCCGCCCAAGACCAAAAAAAGATAAATTAACTACATTTGGTTACTACATATGCAACTTGTAACATGAACAACAGAGTATAAAACAAACCATAAAGTACTATCATTTCGCTACCCCTTAACCCTGCAATGCATCAATTCCTAATCCTCATTACTCTAAAAGCTCAAACTTTTCGACTACTAACGACAAATCCAAGATACGGGTAATCCAAAACACCATTTCAACCCTCTAAATCACACATCACATTCCCTTATCAAATTCACTAAAAAATCACTCATGAAAAAAATAACCCAGAAATGAAAATCCAAAGGCATAAACTTACCATCATTTTTCGAAACATCATCAGATGAAAAAATACCAAACCCTTTAGTTGAATCACAGTACTTAATCTTGCATCCACGTAGCTCTACTTTATTTACCTGCAATTCATATAAAAATCACCTAATTAATTCAAGAAATCAATCCAAAAAGTTAAAAATAAAAACATATATAAAAGAACTAGGGGGTTTCAAGAAATTGCAAACCTTTAACCATTCTAAGAAAAATTCGAGCTTTGATTCATCTTGGGTCGCCATTGACAGTGTAAAGCAGAGGTTTAAGAGAAAATATGGATTTTACATATGGGCTTAATTTAACAATACTTTTGAATTGATTTAGGAAATGTTATACGTAGTATTATATACCATATATAGCTGTGAAATTAGCAATTCCCATCTATCTATACTTCTATCTATCTATTTATCTATACTATTATATTAAAGCCGAAACATTGAAAGTTTTGGTTTTCTCTTAAGTTTTGGTTTTCACTCTAATTATTTAATTTTAAATTATTTATAATATAAAACAAATCAAATAAATTCCGTTATTGTCTTTAATCCTAAATACAGAGTAGTATTTTATATTTACACCATTACCCGTTAACAACAAATTTACATTAAGATTTTATATTATTAGTTCTAATCAATACATATCATTTATTAAATAACTATTATTATTATTATTATTAATTTTATTAATTTCTATACTATTATATTAAAGCCGAAACATTGAAAGTTTTGGTTTTCTCTTAAGTTTTGGTTTTCACTCTAATTATTTAATTTTAAATTATTTATAATATAAAACAAATCAAATAAATTCCGTTATTGTCTTTAATCCTAAATACAGAGTAGTATTTTATATTTACACCATTACCCGTTAACAACAAATTTACATTAAGATTTTATATTATTAGTTCTAATCAATACATATCATTTATTAAATAACTATTATTATTATTATTATTAATTTTATTAATTAATATTACAAAGTTAAGTAGTATTTTATATTTACACCATTACCCGTTAACAACAAATTTACATTAAGATTTTATATTATTAGTTCTAATCAATACATATCATTTATTAAATAACTATTATTATTATTATTAATTTTATTAATTAATATTACAAAGTTAAATTCCATAATAAAATATTATACTCTATTTTATTTAATCACATAATTTTAAAAGTATTTAAAAGTAACCCGTGCTTTGCACGGGCCCTAAGCTAGTACTATTATATTAAAACCGAAACATTGAAAGTTTTGGTTTTCTCCTAAGTTTTGGTTTTCACTCTAATTATTTAATTTTAAATTATTTATAATATAAAACAAATTATATGAATTCCGTTAAACCAATACAGAGTAGTATTTTATATTTACACCATTACTAATACAGCTAAACTTAAAACCTCCGTTGCCTTACAGAACTCTAATTCTTCTAAACCTCATCTGCGCAATCTTCATCAATTCAATACACAATCTTCTTCGATTTTTCTCTTCTTTTTCAACACCATATATCAAACATAAATACTTTTCATATAGCCGTTAGATCTAATAATAAGGAATATTCTTTATTTAAATCCCTCTTCCAAAGATCAAGGTTCAAATCCCATCAACAACAAATTTACATTAAGATTTTATATTATTAATTCTAATCAATACATATCATTTATTAAACTATTATTATTACTAATAAATTCGTAATAAATTATTCTCTATTTTATTTAATTATATAATTTTAAAAATATTTAAAAGTAACCCGTGCTTCGCACGGGCTATAAGCTAGTACTATTATATTAAAGCCGAAACATTGAAAGTTTTGGTTTTCTCCTAAGTTTTGGTTTTCACTCTAATTATTTAATTTTAAATTATTTATAATATAAAACAAATCAAGTGAATTCCGTTAAACCAATACAGAGTAGTATTTTATATTTACACCATTACTAATACAGCTAAACTCTTTTCCCAAGTTGGCTACGTCACGTCTATGCTTCCATTTTTTCAGTTTTCCGAAACATTGAAAGTTTTGGTTTTCTCCTAAGTTTTGGTTTTCACTCTAATTATTTAATTTTAAATTATTATAATATAAAACAAATCAAATGAATTCCGTTAAACCAATACAGAGTAGTATTTTATATTTACACCATTACTAAACCTCATCTGCGCAATCTTCATCAATTCAATACACAATCTTCTTCGGCTTTTCTCTTCTTTTTCAACACCATATATCAAACATAAATACTTTTCACATAGCCGTTAGATCTAATAATAAGGAATATTCTTTATTTAAATCCCTCTTCCAAAGATCAAGGTTCAAATCCCATCAATAACAAATTTACATTAAGATTTTATATTATTAATTCTAATCAATACATATCATTTATTAAACTATTATTATTACTAATAAATTCGTAATAAATTATTCTCTATTTTATTTAATTATATAATTTTAAAAGTATTTAAAAGTAACCCGTTTCTTCGGCTTTTCTCTTCTTTTTCAACACCATATATCAAACATAAATACTTTTCACATAGCGGTTAGATCTAATAATAAGAAATATTCTTTATTTAAATCCCTCTTCCAAAGATCAAGGTTCAAATCCCATCAATAACAAATTTACATTAAGATTTTATATTATTAATTCTAATCAATACATATCATTTATTAAACTATTATTATTACTAATAAATTCGTAATAAATTATTCTCTATTTTATTTAATTATATAATTTTAAAAGTATTTAAAAGTAACCCGTGCTTCGCACGGGCTATAAGCTAGTATTTTATTATAGAAGAGAGAGAGAGAGGTTCTACTGTAATTGGTTTGGTTCATTAAAATAATTAATTAGAACATAATAATATAGTTTAATATTATGATAATATTTAATATATTAAATTTATTTAAAATAATTTAAAAATGTAAAAGTTAAATTTGTAAAATATTTTTAATGATGAACTGAACCGAATTTTGATGGTAAAAGTTGTATAAGAGCATCTTCAATGAAGAATACCCCTTAGTTAAAATCAAATAAATAATAATAATATATATATATAATTTATAGAGATTATGTAAAAAAAAACGTCACTCCAATGAGGCATTACCGTTAAAATTTAGATAATCTGTTTTCGTTGGTTATATTTGGTCAACCTCTAGAGGTCTGTAAGGAATTTTTTTTATGATTTATTACCTTATAAAAATATATTCTATTTATAACAAACTGAAATAATAATAACATGCTATATTTACAGTATAACCAATCATTATAGCCAATATACCATTGAAGCACAACATCTATACTATTATATTAAAGCCGAAACATTGAAAGTTTTGGTTTTCTCCTAAGTTTTGGTTTTCACTCTAATTATTTAATTTTAAATTATTATAATATAAAACAAATCAAATGAATTCCGTTAAACCAATACAGAGTAGTATTTTATATTTACACCATTACTAAACCTCATCTGCGCAATCTTCATCAATTCAATACACAATCTTCTTCGGCTTTTCTCTTCTTTTTCAACACCATATATCAAACATAAATACTTTTCACATAGCCGTTAGATCTAATAATAAGGAATATTCTTTATTTAAATCCCTCTTCCAAAGATCAAGGTTCAAATCCCATCAATAACAAATTTACATTAAGATTTTATATTATTAATTCTAATCAATACATATCATTTATTAAACTATTATTATTACTAATAAATTCGTAATAAATTATTCTCTATTTTATTTAATTATATAATTTTAAAAGTATTTAAAAGTAACCCGTTTCTTCGGCTTTTCTCTTCTTTTTCAACACCATATATCAAACATAAATACTTTTCACATAGCCGTTAGATCTAATAATAAGGAATATTCTTTATTTAAATCCCTCTTCCAAAGATCAAGGTTCAAATCCCATCAATAACAAATTTACATTAAGATTTTATATTATTAATTCTAATCAATACATATCATTTATTTAACTATTATTATTACTAATAAATTCGTAATAAATTATTCTCTATTTTATTTAATTATATAATTTTAAAAGTATTTAAAAGTAACCCGTGCTTTGCACGGGCTATAAGCTAGTATTTTATTATAGAAGAGAGAGAGAGAGGTTCTACTGTAATTGGTTTGGTTCATTAAAATAATTAATTAGAACATAATAATATAGTTTAATATTATGATAATATTTAATATATTAAATTTATTTAAAATAATTTAAAAATGTAAAAGTTAAATTTGTAAAATATTTTTAATGATGAACTGAACCGAATTTTGATGGTAAAAGTTGTATAAGAGCATCTTCAATGAAGAATACCCCTTAGTTAAAATCAAATAAATAATAATAATATATATATAATTTATAGAGATTATGTAAAAAAAACGTCACTCCAATGAGGCATTACCGTTAAAATTTAGATAATCTGTTTTTGTTGGTTATATTTGGTCAACCTCTAGAGGTCTGTAAGGAATTTTTTTTATGATTTATTACCTTATAAAAATATATTCTATTTATAACAAACTGAAATAATAATAACATGCTATATTTACAGTATAACCAATCATTATAGCCAATATACCATTGAAGCACAACATCTTACAAGTTCAGCAAATTTTACATAATTAATATTTTATCTGATTTAGCCAATCATTTTTAGTCAATAAAGATCATCTCCAATCACGAAGAATCTTTAGCTAAAAATGAGTTTGAATTGCCATAAATAAAAAAATTGGAGAATTCTGTAAAAAAAAAAAAAATCATCTCCAATGAGACGTTCCTGATAGCTATAATTTTAGATAATGTCATCATATTGGCTATATTTGTCGAACCTCTAATACTGTAATGAAACTCCACCTCATCTATTACCATAATAAAATAAAGTATTTTATTTTTAACAACTTGAAATAATATGTGAATACAAATATGAGTATTCTCAACTTCTCTTTTTCTCAGAGAGTTGTTCTTAAAAATTATTTCTCTGTATTGTGCTTGCTGCTAGAAAAGTGAGGGTTGTACACTTATAGAACATGTGTACATCCTGCTTACTACAAATGTAATGACAGACAAAAATTACTTTCTAATATGTCTATCCCTTTTTGAGTAAACGTCCAAGCAACATGTAGTTTGGCTCTTCTTTAACCTGCTCCTCAGATCCACTTCTTTAGAAGCTTGTCTCCTGTAACAACTCTCTAAGCTTCTAGACTTTCTATGTACACATTACAGTTGTAGTGGTCCTGTAGGTGTACTAGCTTGTTACAGATGTCTGACTTGTACAATCTCCAGTATTTTGTCTTCAAAGATTGATTCAAGAAGTGACTAAGAGCATCTCCAATAGGGGTTGCCAAGTCCTATGTGGCATGGCACCCTTGGTTGCCCACCTATTGGAGTATCAATGTTGCCAACAAGTTACCAAAAGTTGGCAACTTTCCCATTTAGTTAAAACACATACAACTCCCCAAAAATGTATTTAACTTTATCCTTTTTTATATCTCCCATATTTTAAATGTATTTATAAGATAATATAAAATTTATGAATGGGACAACATTGGCAACTTTTGAAGTTGCCAACTATTGGAGTAGATTTGTAATAAAAGTTGCCAACAATGAGATGGAGGAGAGAAGAAATAAAAAAGTAATATATTTGATGATGTGGTAGAAGTTGGCAACTATGTTAGCAACCTCTATTGGAGATGCTCTAAGTAATTGATTCGAGAACTAGGAATTTCCATAATCGATAATCCTGAGTTCTCGAATACTATATCTTAGACATATCGAATCACTTATCGAATTAGTCTCTTTAGGAATCCTAGACTTATCGAATAGAGCTTTTAACTTATGGAATCCTTGAGATGTCGAATAGCTTGAGTCCTTGAGATATCAAATGTAACTTTGACTTGTTGACTATTTGAGAACTCGAATGCTGCTTTGACTTGTTGACTTCTTGAGTTCTCATTCGAATAATAAGGTGGTAACCTTATATTTTTATCAAACACTCTTGAAAACAAGGTGATAGCCTTATAATTTTATCAAGATGGTGACACTGATGATACACAACTTAAATGGGTTTACAATGAATTGAAGAATAATAATGAAAACTTCGAGGTTGTGCTCATTAACATTCCTGAAGATTTTGAATTTTATTGTAAAATTGAGGAATCGTTTTGAAAAAAGTTTAAGACTGTGACATGGTTGGCACTTCCTTTTAACAACCCAAATGATACAAAGTTAAAGTGGATTTTGGAGTATTCATTGAAATATATGAACTTTTATAATGATCTAGATCAAGTAACTCGTTTTGTAATTTTTGGACCTCATTGTGAATTTATTGAACTGTTTGGGACCAATATTTTGAAAGAATTTGGTAAGCATACCCATTCACTTTTGCAAAGCTTGTGAAAGTAGAGACTGAAAAAGTAATGACTTGAAATTGAAGATGCTATGGGACCGTAACAAAGTCTTTAGAGGAAAAGATGGGTTCGAGATTAACATTATTGGTTCATTTTTTAAATATCCCAATTTTGTATCTCTAATTCAATACAAAACTGGAATAGAAGCCAAATACAAAGTACAAAATTAAAATCTTTTTGTGCTTAATTAATCATCGAATTCCTCTTTGTAGGTTCATGTCTCTCAACTTGCTGGTAAGAATGTGATAGTGTTTTTGGAGTCGTATAGTTTAAACTCTCATACGATTGAGTTTCTGAAGATTTTGAAAGAAAGGAATGTCTAATGTAATGGTACTTTGTGACGAGTTTGAAGTCGTCCACATAATGCATAAGGAAGAGGGGGTGGTCAGTAAACAAATTGGATACTTGCCTTGGTTGGTTTGTGATGAGTTCTCATCAATAGTTGATTGGAATTTCTTTTATGTCCATAATAATGTTAAAGATTCATTTGTTTGCTTTGATAGAGATGGAAGAGTGGTTAGAAAAACGATATGGTCGAGCTTCGAAAATGTAGATTTTCCCTTATGTGCATATAGTTTAAAAAAGGAGGCTTGAGTTCAGTTAGGTATTTGATTTGACGGAAAATCCTGGTATGGGAGTTGTGTCCCATGCTCAGGGAGGCCGCAGATATATTCAGTAGAGAAGAAGAATGCCTCCACAAGTTTGAGTGTTCGTAAATTTTGAATGGAATGAATGAATCATCTATGTATACATATTTTCGTTATTAGAAGAGAGATTTTATTAGCTCCCATATCATAATTAAACACATTATTATCTATGTATAATGTGAACTCGTCTGGGAATATGAAGTTCTATGTACAATGTGAACTCGTCTGGAAATATGAAGTTCTATGTACAATGTGAACTCGTCTGAGAATATGAAGTCTAGTGCCCATTACATGTATGATTTTCTTAGGAGTATTCTCAGATGTTTGCAAGTATTAAAACTCTTCTATGCTATTTACTTGTATATTAGAAGCCAATCAAATGCAAAATCTATGACAATAAAATGGTGGTGAAATTACACTAAAAATTGACATTCCAATATTCTATACGTGCCGAATGCGATATGTTACTATGAAATTCTTGCTTTTCATATATTTGTGGATCCTCTTATTACCCACTTATGATGCCAATTAATGCTAAGTGTTAATAATAATAAATCTTCAACTGGAAATGTGTCTGGAAGGAAAGATGAATGACAAGCCATAAAAAATTTAGTAATGTGACATCTAATTTCAATTTGTTTTCAAATTTTTCTTAATATAGTAATGTAAGAATTTTAAATCGGATGACTGCTAGGTGCCTCTGCATAAAATATTCAAATAATTACGGTATCATTGTAGTGTTCAGAATTAGACTAATTTTTGTTTTGTAAAGTTGCTATCGTCAATTTAATTTATTTTGAGTTTATTTAATTATATTTAATAATTTAAATTTAGGAAACAATTTTAGGATTCCCATGATTTTCCTTGACTTTTTTGAAGCGAAATCATCCTTTTACTGTATATGGGAATGGAAGAAATGGTACTTGAAAGGAATTAAGAAGAATGAGACGAGAGAATTCGAGTGTATTATATATTGATTTTTTTCCTCTCATTTTTACATGATGCTATAGACTAGAGTTAAACAATGGAACAAATAGGACACTTATTTACATATGACACGAACAAGGTAGGTGAAAGTAAAAGTGTGTGTCATGTGTGCAAATGTATATATGCACACTAGATATTAGACAACAGAAATTTTCCTTGACCAACAAAATCATGGAGAGGATGATCTCTTAGCTCTTGCACACCTTCCTTCTTCTTAACAAATACCACTATTCCTTTTGCAGTGGGATGATCTCCATGGTTCTTGAATGTAGTATAGCATTTAACTCTGAAAAATTCATCAGTTGCAGCTAGATAATCATTTGAATTATAGTAGCTTCTGGTCTCAAATCCTTTTGCTTGCTAAAAAGTTTCCAAGCTTGTTATCCTTCAAATACTCGCACGCGAATTTCCAGATAAGAGATTCATAGTTCTCAGTGCATTGTGATGTGGAGAACTTATGGTGCTTCAAAAACTTCTATGACCAAAAATTTTCATGGTCTGGTCTGTTATCGTACCAATACTTCTCTCTCCATTTAACTTGTTCCATTTAAATCCTCTTTCCATATCTCTAATACTAAACTCTTTCATGCTTACCAATTTCCATTCGAAACAACCATCATCTTCTCCTCTAATCCACTCATTTGCTACTTTCAACAAATCATCACCACCCTTTTTGTTTGTCACTCAATTGTTCCATAAAGAAATCTAAGAGTAGAAATTCTTCATTGATTTCTAAACATCCAGATTTGCTTAAGAGTATAAATCTTTTTTTAGCTGAGGGGACTTACTGAAGTCACCCATAAGACCAGTAAGCCTCATACATATAGATGTTTGCACTTGTGTACGTTTTAGTATTGGGTGTATATAAGTTGGGGTTTGTTGTATATGTTTTGTATAATGCAACTGTTTTGTAGTCTTTCAACGATTTGAATATAGTCATGTACCTTAATTTTTATATGCAAGGCTGCTAGGTCTACTGATTGGTACCCTTAAAATTTTAGTAATGACCTTATTACGAATTTATTGATTACTTCTGACATTTTATTTAAATGTACAATGTGTTCATTTACAATTGAAGTTTATCATGGACACATGAGATCCAATCACGATGACCTTTGGACTTTTACGAAGAATTTGGAAAGACATTTTGACAATGGTAAAGGAAGTCCAATTATATTGTTATTTCGCACATTCTTTGTAGAGTGCAATTGCTTCTCTCCTGTCACATAAAAAGTTTGTTATATGTCACGAAGTAATACTTGAAGACGTTATTCCGGTTCTTGTGAAACTATTGTCTTATGACTCTATTCCCTTAGCGAAAACGGTAGTCTTTACTAAATTATTTAGTCAGTTTACTCATATTTATTAATGTGAATGTAGCAGTTACTTAAGGGACCATCTGAATATGTAGGTTTGGACAGCTTTGACACGAGTATCGATGCAGGACAATGAACACCATCAACTACCTTCGTTTTACCCAGAATGCAAAGAAGTTCTGATTATGAATGGTGCTTTGGATGATTTGAAAAAAAAAGTTAAAAAAGCTAGTCGTGTGCATACTTTTACAGATGTAATACTGAAGTTTTTGGCAGTTTTCTATAACGGAAGCAACCTTGTTCCTAATCAAGTAATTTTCTGCTCCAAATTTTCATTTTTCTATTTCTCATCGAGCCATTTTTTACAAACCCTTGTCTGGAAGCAAGAAATAGTCATGACTGCTGTGGGACAAATTTATGAACAGTAGATTAAATCCTAGTTCCCATTCTTACTTTATATTCAACCTTATTATAAAGAGCATACGTGAATGTTTAGAGATCGAAAACACATTTTAGCTCAAAAATACTATCCTAACATGATAGGAGAGCCCAAAAAGAATGCACAACTCATTGATACCATCTTACGAAATGTAACATCTCGAGAAGGGGTACCTCAATAGTGAGGATGCCCTTGTAAGCATAGAAATTAAGGAGATCAACATTCACAAAAAACTCAAAAAAAGTTCGAGCATAATCAAAAATTTAACTACTATGTTATTAGTACATCTATCCTTCTAAATAATGGTGCAACGGTAAATTTTTTTATTGTTGTGACCAAACATGTATATATATTCACATTATTTTTTTATGTTTTGTAAACTTGTAATCTTAATTTATCTCTCCCTCTATCATACAATATCTTCAATTCTCTCTCTCTCTTTCATAAATACACACATAAAACACATTAATTCTTGTTGATACTACTTATTTTCTTTTTAAGATAATTTTAACCTCTTTTATCCGACAATTATTTCAAATCTAAAATAGTGATATTTTAAAGTAGTCTTGACTTTTAAGTTTATGAAATATGATAAAATGTTCGTATAATTGATTGTAGGAAATTTTTCTAAAAGTTATTCTCCTATGAAAAACCATTTTTTGACATATTAAACATCAAATTTTCATATTTTACATGTTAGCTATATATTAGCAACACTTAAAACATATACAAAGATTATTATAATAAATTTGAATGAAATTTTTGTCAAAAAAAAAATAAATAAATTTGAATGAAATCTACGCACTTAGAAAATAGGTAGATCATCTAGAATGTCACTATCTAAAGATTCGAAAATAGAATTGAATAGATTCATATATTATAAGTATGTTGTGTACATCGATCACATGAGATGAATTGAACTGATTTTAAATTGAAAATTTATGGTGGGTGACTTTTAAAAAATTTCATACTAAGAACATTTTATTCTATAAAATAAATAGTTATTCTTTGATAAAATTATAAAAATAATATAATATAAATGTATTCAATTTAGATTTTAATGAATTGATAACAATTAATGAATTTTATAAGTTTAGTGCTTATATATTTTAGTAAATAAAATACTTATTGTTCTCTGATCGCACAATAGAAAGCTATGCATATATATGTTTGATACTTTGGTCTGACCAAATACTAATATTTAAATCAATAAATAAAATACTAATATTTAAATTAAAAAATAAATAAAAAATTTAAATACTAATATTTTCGGTGAAATTATTACAAACATGCGCTAAATATTTATATTTACATCGTATTTACAAATAATTTTATAAAATTATGTATAATTCTATAAATACATATTTATTTATTTATTATAAATATAAATATATTTTATACAAATATAAATATTTATATGTATATTTATTTATTTCGTATACATCTTATCGCTATTCTTACCCAAAGAGTAAACGTACAAAATCGACAATACATCTTGATTGTACATTTTTGTGTCGTATATCCAAAATATAAACACAAAAATAGATTTTTATGTCATTTGGTGTCGTGAAAATTGCAAGGTCTACTTCATCGACCTAATTTAAGTTGCTATCCTGATTCATGACATGTTTAAAAATGTTAAATTTATTCTATAACTCTATCGTAATTATGGTGTAAAGTAGTAACTACTAAAAATATCTAAAACTCCATAATAATTGTTTTGTAGATGTTTTGTACATAATGTCTACGCTCATATGCAACATGTGAATCTTGAATCTGTAGAAGCTAAGGTCAGGTTTTACATTTTGACAGAAATGCTTCAACTTTATAAACAACATTTATTTGCAATTTTTCCAGATAAAAGAAAACTGAAGTGCTAAGTGAATACAATTGTTATCCACTTATCCGCGATCATACGATGAACTTTGGAGACTAGCTCGTACAATAAGTACTACCTAATTTATTACTACAGCTCATGATATATGTTCTCTTGGTTCTTTGTTTTTTAGAGATTAAGAAAATCAAATTAAACCTCATCTACCAAGTGATTCAACATTTGATACTTTCATGTTTAATCGGATAACATCGATAATGTTTAACTGAGTATTTTAAAGTAAATTATTAATTACATACAGAAAAAACGTAATATAATTGTAACAAACATAAACCAAATTGTTTCAATAATAAAAATATTATGAAAATATAAAATAATATTAAATTGGGTGAAAGTACTCTAAAGTTAACTTTAAAAAAATTTCCTAAAGTTAACCAATAAAATCAATATAAATAATCAAATTAATGCCCCTACGGGGCCCTCATAAATAAAAGGAAACAAAAAATTAAAATTACATAGTTTAAAAGTTAACTTTAGGAAATTCTCCTTAAGTTAACTTTAGAAACCTTTTTCTCTATTAAATTTTAAGATCAATCAAAATATAAAATTATTTATCTATTTAAATAAATTGTTTCCACGTAAAGCCAAATAGGTTTTTTTTTGTTTACATGGAACAACTGCCGATCGAGTGACCTAAAGCTAAAGATATAATAGAGTGTCTACCGGAAAGATCTGATGTAGTGAACCTGGGCATCAGAGTATCAGTACTTTTTATGGTGTAGATTTCATACATCGCCATTGAATTACTATTAAAACTCATGTATACTACACTAAAGTTATGAAACATAACAAGCTTTTTTTTTTTGAATGCTTTTCGTTCAACCTTTCAATCTATATATCTCTAGTTGATTATGGCACAATTGAGATTTCAATTTAGGTGGTCATATTTAAATCCACCTCTTTTTCTTTTTCTTTTTTTTTTTCTTTTTCTAGTACAAGTTTTTTAATAGAATGTTTTTCATGAAAAGATCATCTCAAATCCTCCTGCAAAATTATTAATATTTCTGCACAATGGCCTTTACTTCCGCTAATGACTCACGATTTTGGAAGTCATTCTTAATATTGTTGAATAGATTAAGGGTGTGTTTCACATTGATGTTGCTGTCAATTAAAATTATGTTTGATAAGAATGCAGCAACTAGGAAGGGACCTGAAGTAAGTAACATGCATCCCATGCCCTCTTGGTCTCAATAATTAGCTCTCGACCTTCAGGTAAAAAAATATGAGATTCGGGTACATCGTTCAGAACAGGAGAAAAACTCTGTATATAATAATTAATGGCAGTGACTACGAAAAAGATCAGCAATCATAATAATTGTTTTGTACATAATATAGGCTCATACGGAGTATACAACATATGGATCTGCACAAGCAAATTAGGTACATACTCACTAAACCCACTAAACTCATGCCTTATACACTAACTTTATAAACAGGATTGATTGCCGTTCTACTTCTTCCTGATCAAAAGGAACTGGGTTGAGCTAAATGAATACAATAGTTATTCGGGATCATACGATGAAGTTTCCCGTCTCTGTCAGGGAGACTTGTGCACTAAGTACTACCTAAATTACTATTAAAACTCACGTATATTCTCCCGGTGCTCTGTTTTATTAGAGATTAATAAAATCAAATAAAACCTCGTCTACTAAGCAATTCAACAACTGATTCTCAATTTCCATTCCCAGTTCTTGCTCATCTTCATCAAACTTGTTCCATTTAACTCCTCCCTCCATATCTCTAATACTAAACTCTTTCTTGCCTATCAATTTCCATTCTAGACATCCATCATCTTCTCCTCTAATCCACTCATTTGCTACTTTCAACAAATCATCATCACCTTTTTTGTTGTCACTTAATTGTTCCATAAAGAAATCTAAGAGTAGAAATTCTTCATTGATTTCCAAACATCGGATTGAGCTAGATGTATTTATTTTAACTTGATTTAGCAACTGCATTGCCTTTATTTCAATCCCGTTCTCCGTTTTTTCATGAATAACAGGTTTGTTAGCAATCGACTCGATTCTAGCTTGCCTTCTCCTAGGAGTTTGATGAAAATACGAGAACGATTCCTCGTCTTCTTGGGAGCAAAAATCAAGAACCGAAAGTGGACTATTTTGTTCTTTTCCCTCATCACATAACCAATATTGTACCTAACAAATGTGTGCAAATTAATTAGATCTATGCAACCATAAAGAATCAACATAGATACTCAAATAACAATTTATATGTTGAAACGTTAATTTATTTCGAATAATTACCTTAGGGGTCATCGAATATTTTTCCACGTCACCATCTACTAATTGACTTTTATTGGCCACATTTGCACTTATAAGCTGACCGGAATGACTGCACCATGACGGTAAATATTCTTCTGCAGTAAAATCACTGTCACACCAACTAGATCTGCCGCTACTACCCGTGATACTAGTAGATCCTGTTGTAGTAGTAACAGTTGTACAATGATGAGGTGATGATGAAAAATTCAACGGTGGAGATTCCACCTCAGCCAAGTCGCGGAACGATCTCCACCGTAGAATGTCCTTCACCTTGACCTTAACAGTCAGCTCTTTCATGTTGACATTTCGATGTACACTCCTGGATTTAGAAAGTCTATTTGTAATGCTTCGTGGGTAAATTGACGGAGGCTTAATATTGGAGGCAAATGGGAGGCATTTAACGAGAAATTTCGAAAAACCCTTATTAGAAAATGTCATATTTAGATTATCTTGAAAAAACGATACTCTTTTCGAATGTGAATTGTCTGCAAGAAAATCTTTGAGCATTCTTGGTTTCTGGCCGATTGGTACAAGCTGAGAAGCCATAGTTAACAAAATTATACGAGTATGTCTCACTCGGAAGTAGGATACAGGCTGCGACGATGAATGTAAGATAAAGAATAGGCTGATCAATCTCTACAAATTGAAAGATGATTAATGAAAGAAGGGTAAGTGAGAGATATTGTATATGGTGAAGGAGATGTACATATATATAATGTGTATCCAAGAGAGAGATCTAGAAAGGGGAAGGTAGGTTCTTTTTTTGTGAAGGCAGGAGAAACAATGGACGGGGAAGAAAAAGACAGAGCCGTAAGAGTATGGAGGGTGAAGAGTATAAAGAAACATAAAAATGGGGAGGGGGACAAGATTTTGTAAATGATACTTGATTTGTATGGACTAGTGAAGGATGTCGAGAGGAAGGTTGAATTTGGCCTGACTGTTCTTAACCAGGTTTGCATGGTTGTGTATTTTTTAATATTGCATGTGTTTTCGATTTTTGTTTGATAGTAGGGTTAAATATACAGTACTCGTACTCGTTTGTTTGTAGCACATTGTAAATTTACAATTTACGACTTATCAGTCAACCATGTGCATGACAGTCACCTGGAAAGTGCATGAGATGTTGTAAACTGAGCTCACTAAAGAACCAGTGTCGAGAGCTTAAAAAATACTTTTATTTTGATGATGAATCTATTCACAAGTCTTTTATTTTGATTCGAATTTTCGACATTCCGTAAATTACTATCACAAATTATGCAACACTCTCTTTGAAGTGTCATGAGAAACGATGAGACGAGTGTCTGTGTAATGTGTGCGGCCAAACTTAGAGTCAAACATTTAGGGTTTTATATTAGAGTGAAGAACATGATCATTGATTATGAGAAGGTAGTTTAGATGGGTAGGTACTTCCATTGTCGTATTCGTCAGTATGGCAGCCTTGTGAATATTGATTGTGGTTGTAGCCACGAACGTGAAGATAGGTAAAATTTTATTCATAAATTGACTTTGTTTTATATAATTATTTAATAATTACACATACTCGAACATAGCCTTGTTTCACAAAGTTCAAATCTTATCTATACTAGCTACTCCCTCTGTCTCTTTTTATGTTGCTTATTTGATATGTCGGGAATGTTCATAATATAAGATAAATTACTAATTCACGCATAATCTATAAGACCAAATATAGTCAAGAGTGATCTTATTGATTCGTATTTATGAGTACATTAATACAGTGAAGTTTTTATATTGAAAACTAATACGAAATTGAAGATATTAACGATTAAAAATTTGCGTTGGCAAACGTGTCCAAAGGAAACAGGCAACATATTTAGAGACGGAGGAAATATATTATAATAAATCAAAGGATATAATATTATAATTTATAAGTATTTTACAAAATTTGAAACTTGAATTTCACATAAAAAAAATCGATGAAAAAGATTTATTTATCAAATTTGCAAGCTTATGGTCTATGTTATGAGAGAGGATACTAGTGATATCGAAAAAGATTTATTTAATCTTCTGAAATCCTACACATAGTATCTTATAATTATTATCAAATACTTCCATAATGTATAAATTAGATATCAAGTACTAGCAATCTTTGAGATTAACAGATTAACATTGTCAAACTAAAATCAAAATTATAAGTGCAGTTAAAAAAGTATATATAAGTAGAAATCCAAAAAATAATATTTGTAATAGATATTGTTGTCTCCCTATGGACGAAACAACTGGTGTGATCTATTTAAGAGTATAAAGCCTGATGCCTTTTTTGTTGTTTAATGACCTAAATGCACTCCTATTTTTTAAATAATTACAGTAGATTGCCATTACCTTATTGTATTATAACTACAAATAGGTATTTTAAATATATACATATTTATATCATATGTATGCATACATTGAGCACATTTCCCTATAATTCAAATTTGCAAACACTCACAAAAAATCATCATCTCCCCTTGCGGTCCCGCCCCCATGTATTTTGAATTTGAATTTTAAAATTCAATATATCCATTTCTTCTCTTTCATCCCTCAAATTCAGTTCATTCTTTAAAATTGAATTTTACCTTTCTTTCTTTTTCTAATAAAATTTACTAGCTTATAATTCGTGTCATGTGCGATTTTTTTATATGTTATAAATTTTATTTTATGTTATAATTATGTTAATGATATGCATGGTTTAAAACTAATTTTATAAAATTTTAAAATAAATTTTAGTAAATTAATTTAATCATATAATATGTCTACTCATTAGATCTAATTATTCTGATTTTTTACTAAAATTCTAATGGTCATTATTCGTTATATACGAATTTCTATTATACTTGTTAATAATTAGAAGATATGGTGAGATATTTTTGGATAAATTTGTATTATTGAAATATTATATTTTAAATTAAAAGTTAACATGTTTTAATTCGGGAAATTTTTACTAATTGAAAGATACGATATTTTAGATATTTACAAAAGGTAATATCACGTATTAAATTAAAAATTTTTAATTAAAAAATCAATTGACTAATTATCATTAATCATATTATTCTACATTTTATTTTAATAATTAGGATAACCGTTCCGAAAATCAAACTGACAAATTTTCAATGCTTTAAAATTAAACCTCTTTTAATTAAAAAAATTAGTGGGCTAATTATCATTAATTATATTATTTATAATTTATTTTTAATAATTAGGATAGTTGTGCTGAAAATCAAACCTCCAAATTTTCCATGCCAACTTTTCAATGCCGACGCGATGCACATGTTTCCTTTCTTATGTTATAATTTTTTTAATATTACAATTATTTTTTATATCGTCATTATTTTTAATAATTTTTTAAAATTTAATTTAATATATTTAATATAATCATGTTTACGGATTATACTAATGTTTCATTATTATAAACAACGTATACGGATTTTTAATATATTTTATTAATAATTGGAAAATATGGTGTGGTATTTTCGGATATATATTAATAATTGTAAGATTAGTTTTATATCGAAAAGGTAACGTATTTTTTAGCAAAAAAAAGGTAACGTGTTTTAATTGGAAAGGAAATATTAATGGTTGAAAGATATGGTGCGATTGATGTTATTAGGTGCTTATAAAAGTTAATATCTTTAACTAAAAATAAATGGGAAAAATGCAATCGGAATGTTACCATTAATTATATTATGTTATTATTTGTTTAAATAATTAGGATAACCAATCTGACAAACTTTCAATCTTTCGGCTTTAATATAATAGTATAGATTTGAATATTATTGTGTTTAATGGAATATTTTTAATATTTGTTATTTGTTACTCTCTCCGTCCCGGTCAAATGTTTACATTTGGTTTGGGCACGGAGACCAAGGATAGCTGGTGTAATATTGTTAAAATAAATGAAGTATCGGGTGTAATAGTGATTTTATTGTTAAAATAAATGAGGTAATGGGTGTAATAGTGTAAAGTGTTGAAAAAGTGAAATGAAGTAGTGGATGTAATAAGGTATTTTATTGTTAAAAATTAATATTTTTAATAATATAAAGAATTGGTGGGATGTACCAAAAAGGAAAGTGTGAAGAAATGAAAAGGACAGAGGAAGTATTAGTTTATTTGTGTTAGTAATATCTTAGGTATATTCTTAGTGAATTTTAAAAAAATGTAAAATATAATAGTAATATATACTTGATGAAAATTTTAATTAGTTATATTTAAAAAAATAATATTGTAAGTGAAATTTTCACACGTATTTTAAAGTGCTTGGTCGAGGCATTTATAACTAATTATTTTTATTTTTTATATTAAAATGCATAAGTAATTCCTAATACCATTTTTTTAGGCAGGGAGGCGGTAGTATTAGTTAGTTAGAGCATTTCCAAAAGACTCTTAAAATGATTTTTAACTTAAGATTTAAGAAGAGGAAAGAAATTTTTAACTCCTAATAACTCTTAAATTCAATAAAATTCTATTATCTCTCCTACTAGCAACTCTTAACTAATACTCCTTGCGTCTCTAAAAACTTTTCTCATTTCCCTTTGACATGTTTGTCAACGCACACTTTTAATCATTAATATCTTTAATTTTGTATTAGTATTAAATATAAAAACTTCACTGTATTAAAGCACTCATAAATACGAATCGAACAAGAACACTCATGACTATATTTGGTCTTATAGATTAGAGGTAAATTAGTAATTTGTCTCATGTTATGAACAGTCCCGACATATCAAACGAGAGAAGCTTTCTGAGATTGATTGAGGGAGTATTATATTATAAATTTATATGACAACATTCTCTCTATCCACTTGCTTTTATACTTTTATGGATGTAACTTACTTTTAATTAATAATATAAAATGAAATGAGGAGTAAGCATTGTTGGAGGTGAATGCACATTAAATCACTAAAAGCTATTATTTTATAATATATTTAAGAGTGAAATAAGAGACTTTTAGGTTACACATTGATTTAATTACAAATGGATTTTTTTGACAAATGACGATGGTCAATCTTTACTCTTACTAGCTTATAATTCGCACGAATTATTTTTATTTTTTATAATTTATTTATAGTATAATATGATATTATAAATTAATATGTTTTAGACGGAATCGAACTTTACACCTCTATATATAACAACTTTTAATATTTTATATCTAACTCTCATGATTTATTTGAATTGAAAATTTAACGTTGTGAATAGGTTGGTTAACCACTAAAATCTACAAAAGATTTTACTTTACTTATGATAGTATAGTATAGATATTTAAATAAATGAAAAATTAAATTAACTATATGTATTATTGAATCGTCATCATATTAAAATTTTAATATCTAAAATCTATAAAACGAACCAATATTAGCTTTAAGAAAAATGACCCAATATTAGTGTAAATAAAATAAACCGATTTAAAGTAAAAGGACTAAAGAATCAAACTTAATTAATATTTATACCAAATTTATAATTAACTTAGAGTTAAAAAAAGCCAACAAAATCATCAACTACAAAGAAAACAATTAGAACGAAAACATTTGATTTGTTTATTTTATATACAAAATAATATTCTAAAAAATATAATTTAAATATAATAATATTATGGAAAATGCTACATACCCCAAAACATTTCCCCAAAAAATTCCCAAATGCTTAAGTTTCATGCCTATGATTGGTAATTTTCCTAACTATAAAATGGGACCCCGCGTGCGTACATATGCGTCACAAATTAAAATCTGCCATGTGTCGTCATAACACATCATTTGGTAAAAATTTTGGGAAAATATTTGAGGAACCTAGCATTGCTCATTATTATTACAAGGTATATTTAAGTAAATTTATAAATCTTCAATAATAGATATTATTAACAATTGCAACTTTAAAACTCGCGCGTGAGAAAATAAAAAAACTTTAAAACTTAAAATAAGTAAGATTTTTTTGACAAACAAAATATGATTTTATTAACTTAAATCAAACATTAAAGCATAAAATAAAATGACAACAGAGAGAGTTTCTTTAAATCAAACCAGTAAAAATGCTTTAAAAAACAAACTAATATAAGAAAGTTAATAAAAATAAAATTTAATTACTTCTTCCATTCCATTTTTATTGTTCATCCATCAAAATCCATCTTTTATTCAATAATGTCGAATAAACTTATGGTTACCAAATAATTATTGTATTTTTTATATAATTTAATATAATTAGTACATAATTTACCAAAATAAAAATAACACATAATCTATCTTTTTTTTCTTTTTCTTTTTTTTGAATAAACACACATAATATATCTTATTAATTAAATATGAACAAAAATTTTGAAAAAAATAAAATAGAAATTAATAGACAACATAAATGGGATCGATCAATCGAGGAATAGAGCGATAAAAAAAACATCAATCACGACCATGCGATCCTAGTATAGATATGGGCCCTGTTTGGCAATTAGCTAATAGCTGTTAGCTGATAGCGAATTGAATTAGCTGTTTTGACTAGCTGATTGAATTAGCTGTTTTGACTAGCGGATTGAAATTAGCTGTTTTGAATAAAAGTGTTTGGTAAATAGCTTTTTGAGTAACTTTTTGTGACACATAGCAAACCTCTAATTGAAAAAGCTCCTAAAATGAGCTTTTTCAAAATTAGCTTTTTGATCCCAAACCTCTAACTCAAACCTCTAACAACCAAACACTCACATTAGAGGTTTCATTTGGTCAAACCTCTAATCTACCCCCAAACCTCTAATTTTATCCCAAACCTCTAACTTCCAAACACCCCCATGGAAGGCTATTTCGTAATACGGTACATGTCGGTGCTGCTGTTGTTTGCACAAGGGATCCAATGTATGTACATAATCACTGAATTATAAACAGTTACTTACAGGGTTACTTTCTTATATTGGGCCTGTTTGGCTCCACTTATTCGGGCCAACTTATGGCTTATAAGGCCATAAGTACTTATGGGGAGTGTTTGTTAAAATAAGTGCATGTTTGGCAAATCCGCCAAAGAACTTATAAGTAACTTATTCCCGAAAAAAATTCGTATTTACATACTTTTCTTAAGAGAAAAATGTGTATGGGGAGTTTAATATTCATTATCTTGCAAAAATAAGTTACTTATTTAAAAAAAAAGTACATATTTCCTAACTTTTTTCCAAAATAAGTAACTTATTTCTGAAAAATAAGATTTCCCAAACGGGTCCTAAGTTTTAGCTCAACTTATAACTTATAAGCCCATAAGTTGAATGTTAGGAAATCCTAACATTCAACCTATGCTTATAACTTATTTCTCGATATACGCAATATATAATATCCTTCGAATCTTCAAAACCATATATCTCTCGATCCATTCATTAGAAAATTGATATGTATATATCAAATTTCTCTATTCATCGAGATCTATCCATTCATATCCATTGTTATATATAAAAAACAAATATTTGAAAATTATAAAAAAAAAATTAACTTATAAGTTCTGATTTACCCAAACAGTCTACTGATTATAAGTTCTAATTTACCAAACACTCTACTGGTTTATAATCTCTGCTCTACTTATCACTTATATGACATAAGTGCTTATAAGTCATAAGCTACTTATTTTAAGATACCCCAAACACCCACATTGTGCCTGTTTGGGAACTCACATTATTGTTAGCTTATGGCTTATAAGGCCATAAGCACTTATGGGGGGTGTTTGCCAAAATAAGTTTTGGCTCAACTTATAACTTATAATCACATAAGTTGAATGTTAGGAAATCCTAACATTCAACTTATGCTTATAACTTATTTCTCGATATACGCAATATATAATATCCTTCAAATCTTCAAAACCGTATATCTCTCGATCCATTCATTAGAAAATTGATACGTATATCTCAAATTTCTCTACTCATCGAGATCTATTTATTGACATCCATTGTTATATATAAAAAACAAATATTTTGAAAATTATAGAAAAAAGTTAACTTATAAGTTCTGATTTACCCAAACAGTTTACTGATTATAAGTTCTGATTTACCAAACACTTTACTGACTTATAAGTTATGCTCTACTTATCACTTATATGACATAAGTGCTTATAAGTCATAAGTTACATTTTTTAAGATACCCCAAACACCCACATTGTATTCTAGGCAATCTAGCTCATCCTTAGAAGTCAGAACATATATTTATTTTAAATAATAATATGATTTTCCATTTCCCTATCATACTATATTTAGAAAAATTATCAAAAAAATTCATATTTTCAATTTTTTTACAAATATACAATAAAAATTACCTACATGTTTGCGCAACATGTTGCAAGCAGTTGCATTTCAAATTGCAACAACTACATTAAGACATTGTTATGAAAGTACCCCAAAACTTCCAATTAATGGGGTGTTTGGGGGAACTTTTTATAGAATAAGTCAACTTAATTTAAGACAAAGTTAGAGATTCCTAACTTTCCAACTTATTTTCCAACTTATTTTTGCAATTTATTGAGTGCATGTTTGGCAAAGGGCTAGAACGACCGTTCTCGACTTAAAGCAACTAAAATGTCCATTTTGCAAATTAATGGGGTGTTTGGCAAATAAGTTAAAGGAACTTATTAACAACTTATATAGGATAAGTTGAATGTTAAGAAATTCTAACATTCAACTTTCAACTTATTCTTATTTCTCGATATACGCAATATATAATATCTTTCAAATCTTCAAAATAATATATCTTTTAATCCGTTCATTAAAAAATTGATATGTATATATCAAATTTCTCTACTCATCGAGATCTATCCATTGATATCCACTTATATATATTAAAAAACAAATATTTTGAAAATATTTAAAAATGTTAACTTCTAAGTTCAGATTTACCAAACACTCTACTCACTTAAAATTTCTGATTTACCAAACACTCTATTAACTTATAAGTTCTGATTTACTTATCACTTATATGATACTTATCACTTTAAGTTATAAGTTACTTATTTTAAGATAAGCCAAACAGGCCCTGAATATCAAACATACATTAAATACTTGTATAATTTTTTTTTATCAAAACATAAAATTTTTACCCGAAAATAAGTCCATAAGTCCTGGAAATAAGCTTAACCAAACAGGCACTAAGGCCTTGTTTGTTTTGAGGGATTATAATCCTAGAATTATAGTCCATGCACTATAATCCCCTCACGGTTATTCCAAGAATTATTATCCTTTAAAATAGTCCAATCCCATGTTTATTTATAAAGTTATCCCACGACGCAGTAGCTGTTGGAAAATTATCAATTCATCCAAAGAGCTCATAATTATCTATAAAACAGAGTTACCACATACTCCCCCCGTCCCATTGAATTATTAACATTTGCGGACAAGTATACGGCACGGATTTTAAGGTGCATTTTAAGGATAGTTCTATAACTTATTTTTGATCTTGTCTTTTTTTTGTATAAAATGGAACAATCCTATTTTTATACAAAAAAAATTATCAAAAATAAATTATAGAACTATCCTTAATATGCGTGTCAGATACGCAATTTTTTATGTTAAGAAATGGATGGGACAGAGAGAGTACTTATTAGTTTGCTGTAATTATATAAAATTCGAAGAGGGTTTCTATATTTTAAAGCACCCAACAACCTAATCACCCAAATATATTTTTTTTAAAGGAATTTCTTATATGAACTAAAATAGCTAACTTATACAAACAACATAAAATTACCTCTGTAAATTAACCTCAACACAACCATATTTAAAACTTGTGTCAAGCGTATGAACAAACAGGTCGTCTACATTCAAAATAAACAACAAAAACCCAAATACGGAGTATTACATAAAAGTACATATCATCTGCATCAAACTTGCTTCGGATTTTAAAAAAAAATATTTGAGAATAAAAAAATATTATCAACATGTTACCTAAAACCCAGAAGCACAAAATATAAACAAATTTAAGAGATTCTTACTAGATAATAAGATAAATATACCCAATTGATTGGCAATTCCTACAAAAAGCTATACATATGTTGATAAGTGGATTTTATATCTACTTGGAGCATTCATATCGGCTTAAATTGATTGTTTTGGACTCAAGTTTGTGTAGTTTTGATGTGTTTTGCTTAGTTGTGCAGAGTTACAAGAATGTTGATTAAGGTTGATGCTTCTATCGTTTTTGGAGAATAAATTAGTTAAAATTCGGATTTCTGAGACGGTTGCGCAGTCTACACTGTTTTGGACATATCTGGAGTTCTAGAAGTCAGTTTTCAGCGATCTTACTGCCCACGCGAAGCCTGGGAGATTTTCTACAACTTGGGATAGGATTCCCACGAGCAAATTGCGCCGGGTAGGAGCAATCTGCGCGAAGAACAGACTGTTGGGCGCAAGTTGCCCCTGAAAAATTATAGTTTTTACTATTTTGGCCATATCTTGAGTTCTACAACTCCGTTTGGGGCCCGTAAGCAGTCCACGCGAAGATAACGAGAGTCTCTATCATTCTAAAGAGGCCCAGACGTCCAAGCACAACTGGAAAGGTTCGGAAAAACAGAAGAAAAGAAGATACGAATTTTCCTTAATAAAACATATTCAATTTAGGAAACGTATTTTTGCAGAAATTCTATTATAATTCTGTTTTGGTATTTTCTTGCTGGGCAAGACTTTTAGAGCCTATATAACCACATCTAGGATATTATTTTGAGGGATCGAAAAATTATTGTACATAACTTGTATATTCTAGTATAGAGAGATTGGAGATAGCTATTCACTTTTCTTTGGAGATCGAAGGTTTTTCTCTATTCTTTATAATATTATGTGTTCATATTATATCTCTTGCTTTATTAGTTTAATTATGTATGAGTAGATAATTAATCTAGGGTTAAGTAGAACCCTAGTTATGATTGATGTGTGATTTTCCCAATTCCCCCAATTTGATTGTTTAATTGCTATTGCTTATTGAGTTGTTTTAATTAGCAATTACAAATCAGACGTGATTATGTGTATTGTTTGAACCAGTATCTATTTATCAACGAGAGTTGGATTTAGATGGTTGTGATTTATCCAATGAGGACATGAACTTCTCCATGAGAATAGGTAGAACGGATTGTTAGGAAGTTAGGGTGCTGTGATTAATGTCTCTGAATTGCATGATACCATGAGAATAGGCTTGATTGTATTTTAGAGAAGCCATTAATACTCGAGAGAGGTTATTGGTAATTTATAGGGCGCACTTTTCCTGTTGAGTATTATATGATTGATTGGGGAGGGAATTCACGATTGCATTAATTCATGCTAGTGGGGATACTTAATTCTGGATGTTTTAGTTAATTGATTAATTGCATTAGTATAAAATTAGTATAATAATCTTTGATATTTTATTGTGTTACTTGCTTGGCTGAATTGAATCGAGAACAACTGGTGATTGACACGTTTGTCTCTGTGGGATCGACTCTGACTTACCCTACTACATAGTTAGAAGGATTTGTTAGAAATTATTATTTGATAGGCACGCGACAGCCTTGTCAAATTTTTGGCGCCGCTGCCGGGGACAAAGCAGTGTTAGATTAGTTAATTTTTAAGTTAGTTTGGCCAAGTTGTTTAGTTGTGTTGCTTCGGCTATTATTCTTGTTCTATTTGATCTTTGCTTGTGGTTTTTCTTGTTTCTTGTAAAATTGATTTTCAGATACCTATAACAAGAAATTAAGCGAGTGAAGAGAGGAGCAAGAAGAAAGCATGGAGGCATTGATTGAGACTATGCAGGCATTATCTGAAAAGATCGATGAAGTAGAGTCAAGAAATTCTTATTTGGTTGCTACATGTGATGTTTGCGGTATACAGGGACACACTCAAAATTTTTGCCAATATAATACCCCTTACTACCAAAATCAAGCACAATATTGGGATAATAATTTTCAATACAATGCCCATTACAACCCTCACCAGCCACAACAATATAATCCTTATTCCGAAACTTACAATTCTAGTTGGGAAAATTATTCTGATTTTTCCTACCAAAACAATCTAGCTCAACCAGAAAAATCTAGCTTGGAAACTGCCTTGGAAACTTATTTCTCTCCATGTGCCAAGATGAATGAGTCTTTAGCCACTTGTGATGCTCAACATCAACAGTTTAATGCTCAATTTGAAGAGATGCAAGTTAGTCCATGCCAAGCTCAACCACCTCAAATCAACTACTCTCAGCCACCACAAAAATCCAACTTGGAAAGTCTGTTGGAAGGAGTTGTTGTTGCACAGCTGAACAAGAATGAAGAGGTTGAGACAAGTCTTAATGAGTTGAAAGTTCAAGGTAAGTTGATTGAAAACTCAATTGCTCAACTAGCTCAAGAGGTAACTGAATTCGTTGAGAGGCGCTCTCAAACGGAGAAAATACCAATGAGTCAATTTGATGATGCAACTTTGTGGAGTGGTAAGGAGTTCAAAGAGTCACCAAACGAGGTTAGTAATAGTGAGCTAATTTTTGATGATTATGATGATTTTGATGATGATTTCGAAAGTCTCACTCTTATTGACCCATATGCTTCTCAAGAAATTAACTCGTGTGAAAACTCTTTTGATAATAATGATGTTGATTTCTTAGATGACTCTATTTGCATGCTATTTGATGAGGATGATAGTATGGTTGTGGTAGATATAAATTTGAATAAGGATATTGTGATTCCCACTATGGTAGATGAGATAGAACCGAATTTGGATACGCTTGACTTGAAGAATGCTAAGATTGAGAATGTGTATATGCCTGTTGTAGACCCGATTTGGGATGGATTTGTGAAAAGTAGTCATAAATGTTTTGATGCGGATTTTGTTAAATATTTTCACATCCCGAAATTTCGTGAACATCACTTGAGTCTCACATGCCAATTTATGTATCTTCTTGGTTATCTAATTGGTGCTCACATCATTAGATTAATTCAAATTAGGAGATATGTACATCTATATGCTTTTTCGCCAGGATAATTGTCAACAGGCGTCGGGCTAACGACGTTAAACAAATGCGCTTCGTGGGAGGCAACCCATGCATTAGAGTTGAAAAAATTTTGAGTGTTGTAAAAAAATAAAAAAAAAAAAAAAATGAAAAAAATCGAATTTTTGGGTGTCACGCAGGAGCAACCTGCGTTACAGGGCAATTTGCGCGCCTGTTGCGCAAGTTGCGCCTGCGCAACTGGATTAGAGGCAGGCTGCCCCCCTGTGGCGCAGCTTGCGGTGGCGTGACTGGAATAGGGGCAGTTTGCCCTGTACGCTGGCAATGGGCGCGTGAGTTAAAAAAAAAAAATAAAAAAATTCAGTTTTTCAGCCTGTTCACCGTGTGCACCTGTTATGTGTATATAAAAAATTTTCACCCCCTATTCTTTTTATACCCCCATTCTAAACCTATTCTTTTCCTATTTCAATTCCAAAACCCCCCATCTTTTCTCCAAAAATTCTAAACCTATTTCTTTTCTAATTCTTATTTATTATTATTATTATTATTATTATTATTATTATTATTATTATTATTAGTATAGTTATTTATTATTATTATTATTATTATTATTATTATTTTCTTTATTATTATTATCTTTAGTATTATTATTATTATTATTTATTATTCTTATTATTAATATTATTATTTTTATCTTTATACCCACCTAAAAATCCAATTCCTCTTCTAGTTTATTTAAATCTCTAAATATTCAATTCTAAAGAGGAATTTGTTGCAAGTTCACCTCTTTGATTCGTATTGGGTAAATCTTTTTCTCTAATCTTATTTTTATTACGAATTTGTGTTCTTGTCAATTGTGGGTTTTGTAGTATTCAGGCAAGGTGACCAGTCTATGGAGCTCGTGCGCAATAGCCTCCGCCAGATTCATTCAAGGAGGGTGACTGCTTCGATATTCAGGTATGTTTTCTGCTATCCCTTGTATTTACTTCCATTCAATGAGGACATTGAACATTTTAAGTTTGGGGGTGGTTTGAGGGATTAGTAGTTATTGTTGTATTATTTGTTCATGTAGGATTTCATGCTTTGCATGTTAATAGTAGTAAATTATGCATTTATGTTCGTGTTATCTACGTTTGTTTCATATAGGACATTCTATTTTTTATTTTTGTATACCATGTGAGTTCATAATAGTTTGCATTTGCACCCATGCTTGATAGGAATTTTGTGTTGTTGACGCTTTTGATTGAGAAGTGATATGCTTTGTTCTTGTGCACACACATACACTAGTAAGTTGAAGCTAGTAGACTTATTGAATGTTGTAAGTAATTAGAAGGACATGAATATGTGCAAGATGACTTAGTTTGCATGCTTTGAATACAAGTAGGTGCGTTAAAGAGATTTTTTTGCTTGGGATTGAGTATGTTTTTCCACCAAGTGAGATTTTGAGCCATATTGCATATTTTTGCAATTTTATTCGTTTGCTTGAGTGTCCACAGATTGTTTGCATTGCTAGCAGTTGTTTGAGGTCTTTCTTGAAACGCATGACATTATTTGACGATTAAAATGATAAAGGCATGTAGGAATAACCACATATTTTCCCATATTACCACACCATGTTTACATGATCAATTAGTTAACCCGTTGAGCTTAATCCTATTTTTTCGGTGACATACCACATTACTTGCCTAGACTTTTTTCTTGTATTGGCCTTACATTAATTTGAACCACATTGTCAAAGGCTAGTAGAGTGCTTAAGGGAGTAATAAGGTGTGCAAAGAGGGGTTTATTGTTGGTCTTACTTCTGGGGGAAATATTGAAAATTGGGTTTGGTTGTGTACTTGATAGTCGGCATATGTAATAAAATTATGGGATCATTGTTATTGTTTATATTATTGTTTGTGTTCTATTTAGCTCTAAAAAAAAAAAGAAAAAAAAAAGAAAAGAAAAAAAGAAAAGAAAAAAAAAAACCATATATTATGAGAGCATGTTTGTATTTGTTATGATCCTATTTTAGTCGACTAGTCGAGTGTTTGTTTAGTAAAAATTATGTGGGGGGGAAATAGGGTGTTGTGTATGATTTATTATGGTACTTACTAGCTTTTGACACTTCACCTGTTTTGGCTTATTTGACATACCTTGTCCCTAGCCCCGTTACAACGCAAATAAAGACCTTTTGATTATCGTCATTGATGTATGTTGTGTTAAGAGTTAGATTGATACCAAATGTCAAGCATGCTTATGATTTTGTTGGAATTGAGTGATACACTTACCCTTGTTCTTGAGAGAGTATTCTTTTGTGAGTGGATTGTGAGTGTTTGCTTGTTTTTGCGTATGAGATCCCGAGTTTTGTCTCAAAGATGTACTCTTGTAGGCTTAGCATGTTTACTAACTTATTCTTACACTTGACATGGGCTTGTGAGAACTTATGCATGTTCATTGAGTAGACTATGTGAATACTTACACTTTCGACACCAAGACATCGCAATATTTACTTTGATTCTTAAGTTGATATGGCATGAGAGGATTCGAAGGTATGGTAGGATATTAGTACTAGATTAGTTGCATTTTCATATTAGTTGCATTCATGCATTGCATTGCATTGGATTTTGTGGGTACATTCGCTATAGGCCCTCACGAGACCTTACTCGTCCACTAGGGCTGCCTAGGGGTTTAAAGGGCTTGTTTCATATGCCAAATGCAACCGTGATCACCTACGGAAGTGGTACTAGTTACTTAGTTAGTTGTAATTGTTAATGCTTGAGGACAAGCATCGGTTTAAGTTTGGGGGTGTTTGATAAGTGGATTTTATATCTACTTGGAGCATTCATATCGGCTTAAATTGATTGTTTTGGACTCAAGTTTGTGTAGTTTTGATGTGTTTTGCTTAGTTGTGCAGAGTTACAAGAATGTTGATTAAGGTTGATGCTTCTATCGTTTTTGGAGAATAAATTAGTTAAAATTCGGATTTCTGAGACGGTTGCGCAGTCTACACTGTTTTGGACATATCTGGAGTTCTAGAAGTCAGTTTTCAGCGATCTTACTGCCCACGCGAAGCCTGGGAGATTTTCTACAACTTGGGATAGGATTCCCACGAGCAAATTGCGCCGGGTAGGAGCAATCTGCGCGAAGAACAGACTGTTGGGCGCAAGTTGCCCCTGAAAAATTATAGTTTTTACTATTTTGGCCATATCTTGAGTTCTACAACTCCGTTTGGGGCCCGTAAGCAGTCCACGCGAAGATAACGAGAGTCTCTATCATTCTAAAGAGGCCCAGACGTCCAAGCACAACTGGAAAGGTTCGGAAAAACAGAAGAAAAGAAGATACGAATTTTCCTTAATAAAACATATTCAATTTAGGAAACGTATTTTTGCAGAAATTCTATTATAATTCTGTTTTGGTATTTTCTTGCTGGGCAAGACTTTTAGAGCCTATATAACCACATCTAGGATATTATTTTGAGGGATCGAAAAATTATTGTACATAACTTGTATATTCTAGTATAGAGAGATTGGAGATAGCTATTCACTTTTCTTTGGAGATCGAAGGTTTTTCTCTATTCTTTATAATATTATGTGTTCATATTATATCTCTTGCTTTATTAGTTTAATTATGTATGAGTAGATAATTAATCTAGGGTTAAGTGGAACCCTAGTTATGATTGATGTGTGATTTTCCCAATTCCCCCAATTTGATTGTTTAATTGCTATTGCTTATTGAGTTGTTTTAATTAGCAATTACAAATCAGACGTGATTATGTGTATTGTTTGAACCAGTATCTATTTATCAACGAGAGTTGGATTTAGATGGTTGTGATTTATCCAATGAGGACATGAACTTCTCCATGAGAATAGGTAGAACGGATTGTTAGGAAGTTAGGGTGCTGTGATTAATGTCTCTGAATTGCATGATACCATGAGAATAGGCTTGATTGTATTTTAGAGAAGCCATTAATACTCGAGAGAGGTTATTGGTAATTTATAGGGCGCACTTTTCCTGTTGAGTATTATATGATTGATTGGGGAGGGAATTCACGATTGCATTAATTCATGCTAGTGGGGATACTTAATTCTGGATGTTTTAGTTAATTGATTAATTGCATTAGTATAAAATTAGTATAATAATCTTTGATATTTTATTGTGTTACTTGCTTGGCTGAATTGAATCGAGAACAACTGGTGATTGACACGTTTGTCTCTGTGGGATCGACTCTGACTTACCCTACTACATAGTTAGAAGGATTTGTTAGAAATTATTATTTGATAGGCACGCGACAGCCTTGTCATATGTATCTGTATGTATCGAAGCCATGTATATGCTTAGGCGACGTGTTGTATGTCTGAGAAATGAAAGAGAGATAACAGAGAAATGAACGAGGGAGGGTTTTAAAAATATCGGGGTGTTAAGCTGTGATTCTGCTAATAGAAAGGGACATTTTTGTCCATCAAATTTTAGTCTCCCTTTTAATACCTGGATTGAGTAGGTATTATATAGTGTATGTTTGGGGTATCTTAAAATAAGTAGCTTATGACTTATAAGCACTTACGTCATATAAGTGATGAGTAGAGCAGTCAATAGAGTGTTTGGTAAATCAGAACTTATAATCAGTAGACTGTTTTGGTAAATCAGAACTTATAAGTTAATTTTTTTTTTACAATTTTCAAAATATTGTTTTTTTATATATAACAATGGATATCAATGGATAGATCTCGATGAATAGAGAAATTTGATATATACATATCAATTTTATAATGAATGGATCGAGAGATATATGGTTTTGAAGATTTGAAGGATATTATATATTGCGTATATCGAGAATAAGATATACTCCCTCCGGTCCATTATATAAGGCATTTGACTTTTCTGCACGTAACTTTAGGTGCTTTGAATACATAGTTAAAATTATTTTTTTTTAAATTTCTTTTTCTAAATAAAAATTAAAATATTATATTTTTATTCAAAAAAAGAAAAATTAAAAAATAATTATTTTAGTTATGTAGTCAAAGCACCTAAAGTTACGTGCAGAAAAGTCAAATGCCTTATATAATGGACCGGAGGGAGTAATTTATAAGTTGAAAGTTAAGAATTCTTAACATTCAACTTATGGGTTTATAAGTTATAAGTTGAGCTAAAACTTATTTTGGCAAACACCCCCCATAAATGCTTATGGCCTTATAAGGCATAAGTTAACAGTAAAACGGGATGCCAAACAGCGCCATAATCCCACATGATAGTTGAGTTTTTTGTTGTAATGTTATCCGGGGATTATAATCCTCCTATGCTCTATTTTTCAGAACAAACAAGGGATAATTTTTATTAAAGGATTATAATCCAATCCTCTCCCTAATCCCTCAAAACAAACATGGCCTAAGTTCCAACCAGCCTATACGATTCATGCATTGAACTTGCATCACTTGTTTCTGTTGCCTTCATGCTACGTACAGTTGTGGAGCCAAGTAGATCAATAGCAATTTTAACATTATTCTGATTCCGAGATGATTCTCGTTTCATCTCATTTTACGTATCATGTTTCAATTAAATATTACATATATTATATGATTGAAAAAAATAACAAAAAATATATTATTGAAAGATATATTAAATTTATTTTAAAATGCATTTTTCAATTTTTTAATATTATTAACAAATAATTTCTAATTATCAATCAAAGTCCGATAAAATTGACCTACAAAAAAAAATCAAACATGTCAGTTAAGATAGAATGAGTACCGTAACAAACTGATTCCAGTTCATATATTGTTGGCTTGAACTTAGTTAATTACAAAATGTGTACCCATATAATTATTTTTGTTGAATGAAATTAAAATTAAGAATCGAATTCTTATACCAATTAATTTTATTAAATTTAGTTAATTAAAAAAGAAGGAAACGTCAACCTATTCATTTTTGTTGAATATTAATCCCAAGAGACTTGCATGCTCCCTCTCCTAACCCTATTTGCCGCCTCCCTCTCCTAAATCCTAATCCACGGGACTTTTACCGTTTTTTCGGCAAAAAGTCCCAAATTTTTTAATTTATTTTATTTGTTTTTATTTAATTCAATAATCTTCTTATTTGGGGAAGGATTTTTATCTTTTTGGTTTGTTTGTTTTGTTTTTTAGATCTAAATCATCGGAGCTTCCAGTTTTAATTTCTTTATTCTTCAATTTAAGCGGAGCTTATTGGATTCAAGAATGGACCGATTCGATCTCTTTGTGGTTTCATTTTTTCAGATTTAAGGTTTTTATTTGGAATTTCAGTTTATTTTACTCTCCTTGGTGATGGGGTGTTTATTTTATTATAAGTGTTGGTTTTGATTTTGTGATGAAAGTTTGTATGAGATTGCATTTATGATCGATAGCTCAATGGTTTGTGACGAAACAGTTACATGTAAATATATTCATCTTCAAATTGCTTAACTGTCCCTTCATGAAGATTGACGATCAATATTTTATGTTTGTTCGACTTAATCATTTTTATAGATGACATATGATTTTTATTATTAAATTATCTCCTTTTTTTCTTAAAGAAAAAAAAAAGGCTTGCCTGAAGGCCCTGAACTACAATAACCAGCGTGGTAGTGCCTTAAAAACCGACTGATAGGGATGGACATTCAACCCGGCCCGCCCGATCCCGATTCGATCCCCGCACCGAATGGGGCAGGGAATCGGGGATTTTTTCGGGCACGGGCCTGGGAGCGGGGACAATTTTCAAAAAAAACCGGGGAGCGGGCCAGGACCGGGATTTAATGTCTCCCCGGCCCGATCCCCGACCCCGCCTCGATTCTTAATCCCCGACTCGATTCCACCACATTATATATATATATATATATTATAATCATATATTAATATATACAAATTTTCAATACTTTTTATTGGAAACAAAATAATACTTTAATCTTCTATGTTTGTCTTTCTAGTAGTTAAATAACTACATTTCCATGTTATTTATAATTTTTTATTCAAGTAAAAAAATTTATCTTAATTTAGTGCTTAAAAAATTGTTTCAAACACAACTAGTTAGTGTTTAAAATGTTATTTTTTGTTTAAAATGAAATTCCCCGATTTTCCGCGGAGATCCCCGTTACCCGTTTGGATCGGGGACGGGGAATAAAAAATAATCCCCGACGAGGATTGGATTTGAATTCGGGGATGGGGGCGGGGATAGCACTCCCCGACCCCGATGCCCATCCCTACCGACTGAACTTAATAATTTTTTAGATTTATATCCTGTACTTTAATACAAATTAATCAAATTTTTAGCTGGTACAACAAAGTTGTTGCCACTATTTTCTTAAACAGAATTAAAGTTGTTGCGATTTTTATGATTATTTTCTCTTATTTATTTCACCAACTTAAATTTGACGTGTAATCTATACTATACTATTATATGAAAGTCGAAACATTAAAAGTTTGGTCGGTCGATCGGTCGGTACAGTAGCTGTTAATTTTATTTATTTAACCTTACTCAATGATAACTAATCAATTTTCTTTTTCATGTTAAACATATTATCTTTTTTCAGGTTAAACATATTATATTTTCTAATTTTCAATAACTAAATAATTTCAATTTTCAGGTGAAATACAATATATTTTTATATTTTATCTAACTATAATTTCTCATTTATTAATCAATTTCCTTTTTCAGGTAAAATACAATATCTTTTATATTTTATCTAACTGAATTTCTCCTTTATTAATCAATTTGCTTTTCCAGATTAAACATATTACATTTTCTATAAAATAATAATATTATGATACGAATGATTAACCGATTACCTTTGCAGCTAAAGCGTATCATTTTTTCTAATTAATTTCCCTTTTTTCCTAGATATCACGGGCAACATTAATTTCTTATTTTCTAAAAACACTATGAGCAATTTTATTTAGTAAAATAACATAATTAAATTATAATTACTATAAATTAATCAATTACCTTTTTCACATAAATCATACTGCCTCCGTCTCATCCATTTGTTTACATAAAATATTACGTATCTGACACGCATTTTAAGGTGCATTTTAAGGATAGTTCTATAACTTATTTTTGATATTTTCTTTTTTGTATAAAAATAGGCTTCTTCTATTTTTATACAAAAAAAGAAAATATAAAAAATAAGTTATAGAACTATCATTAAAATACACCTTAAAATCTGTGCCGGAAACTGGTCCGCAAATGTAAACAACTCACCGGGACGGAGGGAGTATCACCTTTTTAATTTTCACTTTACCTTTCTATTTTCTCAAACTAAAATCTCTCTTTCTCCAATTATATCACGGGATGGTTCTATTTAATACAATAAACTAATAAAATTATATTATTAATAATTAATCGATCACATTTTTCAGTTAAAACGTATCATCTTTCTATATTTTCTAACTAAAATCCCTCTTTTAATAGAAATATCACGGACAATATTACTTTTTCCTTTTCTAAAAACATTACGAGCAATTGTATTTAGTAAAATAACGTAATTAAATTATAATTATTATAAACTAATCAATTATGAAAGAATTATTTTGCCTACCTTTCATTGATGTTCTGAATCAAATATATACAAGAGCCTATAGGTGATGTTTTGCCTACAATTTGTACAAAGCTGATATTAAGGCTATAGTTACAAAGCTGATATTAAGGCTACTGTTAAGGAAGATATACAATCAGAATATTGGCATGATAAATACAGATAATTCTGGTTTCTCAGCGATCTGATAACGAGAGGGAATGTGAAGGACACGAACTTCCCCTCGAGAGACTTTTTCTCGAACAAATTAAATGTCCATTTCAGTGTGTTTAATATGTTGATGCCGAACTGGATTACCAGAGAGAAAAATTGCACTAACATTATCATAATATATTAAAGTGGCCTTTTGGATTGAACAACAAAGTTCTAAGAGAAGATTTTGTATCGAGCAAGATTCAGAGATAGCATTGGCCACTCCCCTATATTTTGCTTCTGCACTAGAACGAAATAAGGTGGGTTGTCGTTTGGAGGACCAAGATATCAGGTTGTCACCAAGATACACACAATAACCTGAGATGGATCTTCGAGTATCCGGACAACCACCCCAACCAACATCGGTGTATGCATCGGTGTATGAGATAAGAGAGCTAACAGAATATTTATAGAGATGCAAGCCATAATCTAAAGTACCTTTAATGTAGCGAAGTATACGCTTGAGACTTGAGAGCTCTCATGTGCTCCACTTCTGGATCATGCATGTGAACATGTTACCTTTTTCACCTGGAACATGTTACCATTTTAAATTTTTTTTAACTAAATCCTTTTTTTTTCCAGTCATATCACGGGCATTCTATTTAATAAAAGAAAATAATAATTTTATAATTACTAACAATTAATCGATTACCTTTTTCAACTAAAACTATCATCTTTTCTATACTTTCTAACTAAAATCCCCCTTTTCTAGAAATATCACGATAATATTTATATTATTATTATCAAATCATCTCATATAAAAATTTAATCCTCCAAAATTCATGTTTAAAAAAATTATTTAAATTAATGAAATAAATTCATATATATTAAAAAAATCGTGCATCGCACGGTTTTTTTTAAGCTGGTATCTTAAATAAATAATCTAATATAAATCGATCAATACGTGTGTTTCGAATCACGATAGGCTAAATGCATGCGTGACCCAATCTATCTATACTATTATATAAAAGTCGAAACAATAAAAATTTTGGTACCTATTTTTTGGTACATTGTGAATTTACTTATTTAATCTTCATTATAAAGAAAAATATATATGATATATATACTATTAAAAATCCTACAATAAATAATAACATAATATAATTAATGGTAAGTAGTCGATTATCTTCTTTCACATTTACTTTTAATTGAAGATATTACCTTTTATAAACAACTAAAAATATCAATTGTATCATATCTTCCAATAATTAATATTTCCTTTCGAATTAAAACACGTTACCTTTTTAATTTAAAACTAATCTTACAATCATTAATATATACCCGAAAATATCACATCATATTTTTCAATTATTAATAAAATACATTAAAAATCCGTATACTTTGTTTATAATAAGGAAACATTAGTATAATCCGTAAACATGAGTATATTAAATTATATTAAATTAAAATTAATTAATTATATAATAGCCGAAACAAAAAATTTTGGTAGCTATTTTTTGGTATATGTTTTTTAGTATTTCGTGAATTTACTTATTTAACCTTCATTATAAAGAAAAATATATAAGATATCTATACAATTAAAACACCTAAAATAAATAATTACATAATATAATTAATGATAATTAGTCGATTTTCTTTTTCACATTTACTTTTAGTCGAAGATATTAATTTTTATGAACACCTAAAAACTAACAAAATATAATAAAAATCAGTATAATACGAATAATGACCATTAGATTTTTAGTAAAAAATCAGAATCGTTAGATCTAATGATTAAATATATTATAGAATTAAATTAATTTACTAAATTTCAAGGTTCGAATTCTATCAACGATATATTTATTTTAAAATTTTATAATATAAGTTTTAAAGCATGCATATCATTAATTAAATTTATATTAAATTTTTAATATTAAAATTAAAATAAAATATTGTAAATAATGATTATATAAAAATGTAATTGAAACATAAAATAAAATTTGTTACATATAAAAAAAATCCGTACACGACTTATAAGCCGGTAGAAATTAGAAAGTGAATAAATGAAAAGAGCTACAGAAGTTTACCCGATAAAAAATTGTTCATAAGAGACTTGAAGATTGAAGGCCCAATCTACATCTACATGAATCACTAGCTAGAAATTGGATATTAGTATTTTTGGTAGATAGTATCTGGAAGCCCTTTTGGGCCTTCTAGGCCTTTTGCCTTTTCTGTTGGGCTTCCTACCTGTTTGACTTTCGATTCTTTAAAAGTTGGGAACAGTTATTATTTTATTTTCACAATTGAATTATGTATCACATTTACAGAAAATGTACCACTGATTTGAGTAAAAAATGATAATGAAAAGAAGTTTTTAATTAAAAGTGACAAAAACAACATACATGATAATATTTAATTTTTCCGATTATGACACGCATTTACAAAATGATTATTAAATTTATAGATTATACACTTTTAATAAATGTGTGTATGAAAAATTAAAATTAAAATTTGCAAACCGGATATATGCTTACATGAGAACTCTTTAATTTTGACAAGAAAGAACACATAATTCTTTTCAAACATTTACTAAATTGGTTTTGAAATTCAGTTGAGAAATGACTAGTATATATCCTGTAATAGCCCCAATGACGAAGGAATAATGTGTATTAATCAATCCATGAAAAAGTCTATTTCGTTAAATCAAAATTAAATACGGAATTTACCAAATAAAGATTTTAATGGGTATTTTCACGTAAAACATATGTATTTTCATTAAATCCTTTTGACATTTCTGGAAAATGTCTTATAAAATAAACATTCGGAAAATTATGATTATTATATTGGAAGAATCCGGAGTATTACATTGACTAGTTAACAAAGCCGCGCGTAGCGCGGCACGAAAATATTTTTAAAAATCGTATACATAACATCATTGTTTGTTGATTTTTTATTTGGAAGTTGATACGATGAATTAAAATTTGTGTGAAATGTAATTAAATTTAAATATTTAAGAATTATAGAGAAAAAAATTATCGGAAAGAAAACATTTTTAATTTAAACTCTTAAGCATTAATAATAATATTTTGGAAAATATTGACGATACCTCTTTTGTCGCATTAAAAATGTTTTTAAAATCTAATACTTGATAAACATTTGCAAAATTTGGCATTTGATAAGTAAAAGTAACATTATTGGATAAACATTTGGTATGTAATTTTAAATTAAATTCATGGATACATGTTCAAAATGGTACTCACATATTCTAATACTCTTATATTAAATTTTATAATAAATGTACATGTAATTAATTTTTATCTCCAATTTAACAATAAATAAAAATGAATTTAAAAATCAGTGAAATCTAAATAAACATTAAGTCATTTAAAATAATTATTTAAACAAAATAAAGATTCTCTAACATATTATCATCTTCATCAACTCCATAAAAATCTCTTACTTTTTTTTATACCAAATTACAATGTCAACATAATTTTTATAATAAAAATTTATAAATATATATTAAATATAACTAATTAACGTTTTTAAACGCCGACGCCCGTTTTATAACATATTAGTTGATTAGTAATAGTATAATAATGTGTTTATTTAGAATATTAATTTATTGCAACACAATATAACTAAACAACAAAATGTATAACTTTTATATTGATTTAATTAGTGAAGAAGGTTGGTTCAATTTGATTGAGTTGGTTACAACCAGCGTGTAATTTGTTCATGTGTAAAAGTAAATTCTACAATATTATTTGTAGTTAAATTTTGTGGATGTTAATTGGAAAATTTACATACTTTCGTATCTTATTATGACTCTCACTATCATTGATTACGAATTTATCGAAAAGTTAAAATTGTCTATTTACAGGTGTCGAAAAAATTGTAGTAATTTTGAATAAGGATTAGAAATGGACGATATAAATAATTTTATTTTATCGTTTTAACTTGAAATAATTGTGCTTTATGTCAATAATTAGTATTTTATATTAATATAATAGAATAATTATAATGTTCTAGTAAAGATTTCTAAAATTTATATTAAATATAAAATAAAGTATATTTAATTTAATATATATTTAATATGTACAATAAATGATTAATTAAAATGCTATTATATACAAGAAAATTATTTTAATAAAAAAATCAAAAATGTGAAAAATCATGAAAAATATTTTGAAGCTTCTAAGTAAAAACCTCTCCTATCTCCTGCTAATAAATATTGATAAGTATATGTAAAATTTATCCTTGGATAATTAAAATTAACAATTACGAATATTTTTAGATCATTTGTGGCATAATGAGAGGTTCACAATCTGTCAATAGATTTGGTTGCATGATGAAAAGAAGGAGAACGAAAATGTAATGAGAGGCTCAGGTGGTTATTGACTTAGCTTGTAAATTTGGTTATACGATGAAAATAAGTAGGATGAAATAATGCTAGTTCTATAAAATAATAATTTTTCTGAGAAATTGTTTTTAATATTCAAATACATATTCAAAAGTATGAAATTATATATCAGCATAAATTTATATTACGTTATACATATGTAAAAAAAGGTTGGGTGTCCCTTTCATATGTGATATTCTAAGTGTTTGCCTTGATCGATTTATCCAATGACCAATCTGGCTATAGTAAATCATTCATGAGTGATTCGATATCTCTCTCCTCATTTGATTATTTTCTTTATGAAAGTTTATAAGAATTTTTTTTTATCTTGATAATTAGACTTAAATTTATGTACGTAGTTACTCAAAAACACTCTTAGTACCTCTACAAATCGATCGCATTTTATTATTTAGTTTTAAATAATTTTTTAATAATCTTATCTTAAATTTTATAATAAATAGTTAAATTAGCCCTACTTTGTGCGATCTTTTAAAATGTTTATCATAAATTATTTTACGAAAATAATTATTAATATATTATTAAATAGTACTAAAAATAAAATATCCAAATTTTTAATGAAATAGTGATTCGAAATAATATTCAAAAATAAAATATTACATAGTAGAGCAAAAAGTTTCTAAAGTTAACCTTAAAAATTTTGTGAATTTAATTTTTGTTACCTTTTATTTATAAGCGCCCCGCAGGGCATTAATGACAATGGATGTGTCTTGCTTTTATTGATTAACTTTAGAAAATTATCTGAAAGTTAACTTCAGGCTCCCTTCACCCTACATAGAACCCTGTTTGGCTTACATTTTTTTAAAATCCTAATGGACTTATTTTCGGGTAAAAACTTAATATTTTGATATTTTTTTATACAAGTATTTAATGTATGTTTGAGATTCTATAATTTGCAAAAAAAAAAAAAAACTTTTTTCAGGAAAAGTTAAGAATCTCTAACTTTTTCTTAAAATAAATTAACTTATTCTGGAAAAAAGTTCTCCCAAACACCCTCATATTAATATATGTATAAAATTTAAAAATAAAAAAATATCAAATAGATCTAAAATAAGGTTTAAAATATATGCCCCTCTTCGAAAATTAAAAATCTTTACACTTTTCTTTTTGGGATGTCCCTCTTAACTTACCCAAAATAGAAATGTTTTATAATATCAAAAGTAACTACACCCACTATTTCCTCCATTACACTCACAATGTTTTATAATATCAAAAGTAACTACACCCACTATTTCCTCCACTACACTCACTTTATACGTATATTGATTGGTCCCATAACTTTACTCACTTTTCTTACTTTTCTCCACTACTTTACACTTTTTCCTAACCTCCATGCCCAACTCATTTGTATAAATGAGGATATGGAAATTGAAAATATTAAAATATATCCTAAATCTAAAGTATTTAGCCGATAGCCTCTTGCAAATTTATGTTATACAAATAATTTAATAAAGATCTCCGGTGATTTGGAGGCCTAATTATATTCTTATATAAAATAAGTGTAAAAATGATTTTATCCAAAATTTTGGTAGCTTAAATATCCTCGATACGACCAAATAAATAAGAGCGGTTAGATGTTAAAATAAGTATTTGGAGCTGTCCTATCTAACACAAAAGAATATTCTATACTTTAATATATAAACTAAAAAATGTATTTATATTAAAATAAAAAAAAATATGCAAATGAGTTAAATCATATATAATTAGGTTTTTACATTGAAAAAAATTATTAATGGAAAACTTAATGATTGTATTTTTTTCTCAAATTTTGGTAGTTACATTTTAATAATAATTGTTAAATCATCACCAAATGAAAAATTATTTTGTAAATTTTGCGTGGACTATAAAATCGTCCAATTCCGAATTCTAAATCTCAAGATAAAGTCTAAATATGAACTTTTATTTTAGTTACAATTTAATGATTTTTTTCTCTAATTCTTTCCTATTTAAAAAAAAACTCTTAATTTATTACAATAAAATTCAAATCTATCTAATAAAAATTTAATTCAATTAGTAAATATAATTAAAAGAAAAAAAATTATATCTATAATATATCTTTGAAACCAAAATGTTAAAAATTTATCAATTTGAATTTTGGTCGATTATACTATTTAATTAAAAAACAAATAATAGTATATTTAATAATAATACTCAATTACTTCGAGCTTAAATACATTATATTTTATAACTTCCATTATTACAGTCTAAAACCCCCCTCATTCAAAAACGCACCATTTCATGAACATAGAAATGTGATTAACAGCATTCGAGTTTTGTCATCAAGATCATAGAAATGTGATTAACAACAAAATAAACAAATTATACAAACATGTTCTATTTAGAGAGTCATGAGTGTTTGGCGCACCATTTCATGAAGCTAGTTGCTGGTATATGAGAAAATAACAAAATAATTTGGGTAATTCCTAATGGTACCACTGGGTAATTGGCTTTTCCAAGTGGTACCAATGAGTATTTTGGTCTTCCATGTGGTAACATTTAAGTATTGACTTGGCCAACATATAGCACTCCGTTAGATCAAACGTTAAACAAACGTTAAACCATCGGTGGCGGCTCCCAGCTACCCCACTACGCAACACAAACACACCAATACACAACACATATACCCGCACGCTATACACGCACACACAACACGATTCGCACATCATCTCCTCTCCCTCATTTTTTTTTCTCTCTTCATCTCTGCCTCCACTCCCTCGCTGAACAACACCACCACCGCCACGATGGTGGTCTTCTCGCCACCCATACACGTATATAGCACACATCACGAACACACAATCAGCACAGCACACGCGCACATACACCACGCACAGCGCACACACAATACACACACACTCCTCCTCTCAATATCTCCTCTCCTTTCATCCATTCCCCCCTTCAATCACAACCCCAATTAAAATCCCCAATTCTACAAACCCTAATTTGCTTTCCCCAATTCTTCTCTTTCCCCGCTGTTCTGTTTTCTGCGTGTGTTGTGTTTGTCTAAATGGGCTTGGCCCAAAACATAATTTCCTTTTAAATTATTTAATTAAATTATAATTTATAACGTTTGTTTAACATTTAGTCTAACGGAGTGCTATGTGTTGGTCAAGTCAATACTTCAATGTTACCACATGGAAGACCAAAATACTCATTGGTACCACTTGGAAAAGCCAATTACCCAGTGGTACCATTAGGAATTTCCCAAATAATTTTAAAGAATTTGGAGGGTGCCACGGCACTGCCATCTCAACAAATTAAGAATATTATACAAACAATCACTTGCGCACATTTGAAAAAATGATGTAAAATTAATGACGATGTCAGGGATTGATGTTGAGTTTGCAAAAGTTGGCCAAGCGCCCCTTTTCTAGGAAATGGAGGCATAGAAAATTTTAAAAATTATTTTCAAGAGTTTATATTAGACCTGGCAATTTGTTCGTTTCGTATACTTTCGTGTCGTGTACTTTCGTGTTTCGTGTACGTAATGCCAAATCCAAAACCGACCCGTTAAGGATTCGTTTCGTTTCGTGTTCGTGTACCTTTATTTTGTGTACGTTTCGTGTCGTGTTTCGTGTAATTTTTGAATAAATATAAAAATATTTAAATATTAATTTTTTTACTAATCGAGTCTTAAGTCAATATGTCATAAGGAAAGACGTGTGCTTAAGTCTTGTGAAACTAAAATTTGAAACTATTTTGTATTTATCTTATGTAAAAATTATATATAAAATATTATTTTAAAATATGTATATATATAATTTTAATAAAATTATTTAATTATTTATTTATTTCGTGTATTTTCGTTTCGTGTCGTGTACCCAAGGGTAAACCCAAAACCGACACTAAATTCATCCGTGTAATTTCGTGTTCGTGTACTTTCGTGTTCATGTACCGCAAAGGTCAACCCAAATCCATAATTTTCGTGTCATTTTCGTGTCGTGTTTTCGTGTCATGTACGAAATTGCCGGCTCTAGTTTATATGCTGCCACTTCAACGGACCAATCTGCTGTTATTAGTATATATATAGATATATAGATACTCCGTATATACAAATTCAGACGCTCAGACAGGTTATATATAGATAACACATGGTTCGCTATATTTTGTCTACAAATTACTCTGAATTTTTTTCTTCTTCATTCTTCCTTATTAAAATCCATATATCATTCGTAGCTAGGCCAGGATCTTGTAGATATCATAACCTCGATACGGAAATATTGCACTTCTAAAGGTACAAATTCTTTTTTTACATTTTTTGCTTTTAAAAGTTTATAATACTTGGTGCACATGTATATACCATTTTGAAATTTACACTTTATGTTTTGTGTAGGATTTACACTTTGTGTTGTTAGATACAAACCTGTTTGGCTTTCCATATCCTACCGAACTTATGGCTTATAAGTCCATAAGTCCTTATGGGGGGTGTTTGCCGAAATAAGTTTTAGCTAAAATTATAACTTATAAGTCCATAAGTTGAATGTTAAGAATCCTTAACTTTCAAGTTATAACTTATAACTTATTCTCGATATACGCAATATATAATATCCTTCAAATCTTCAAAACCATATATCTCTTGATTCATTCATTAGAAAATTGGTATGTATATATCAAATTTCCCTATTCATCGAGATCTATCCATTGATATCCATTGTTATATATAAAAAAACAATATTTTGAAAATTATATAAAAAAGTTAACTTATAAGTTTTGATTTACCCAAACAATCTAATGATTATAAGTTCTGATTTACCAAACACTCTACTGACTGCTCTACTCATCACTTATATGACATAAATGCTTATAAGTCATAAGCTACTTATTTTAAGATACCCCAAACATACACAAACAAACTGATACAGTAAGAAACAGAATAGTGATATATGCGTGAAAAGCAACTGGGATTTCTTATTGTCAAAATGAAGCATTACATCAGTTAAATAAAAGGTGAACAGTTAACAACTTAAACTCCTACAAACCGGGACATGATCCTAATTTATCTCCACGTACTCCTAACCATCTCTGACTACTGCAACGTACACGTTGATTTATTCAAACCAAAATAAAACAAAACAATTAAATAAAACATGTTTAAAATTAACTCCAACATGCTCCCTCTTAATTCTAAACATGTTCCAGGTTCCTGACTCCAAGCAAGCTCCTCATCTTTTCGAATTTTGCAGCAGACAAAGCCTTTGTCAATATATCTGCTCGTTGTTCGCTTGTACTTACATGCTTGATCACTATTATGCCCTGCTCGACACAATCTCTTATGAAGTGTGTTGATGAGTGGATTTCGTAACAACTTTTGAGAGGTTTATGGTGAGTTGTAAAGGCTAACGATCAACTAATCTATGGAGAATGGAAGTTTTTTATAGGGGTTGAACTGAGCTCGAGAGCGTTTACAAGAATCTCGCGAGTCCCTTGAGGCTTGTGTCGTGTGTTCTCAAGAATCTCGTAGGTGTATTGCGAGGCTTGTAAAAACATGTTCCCAAGGTGCCTACGTACCCTTGTATATATAGGGATCAAGTTCACGTAGTTCTTTTTAGACTAGAAGTCTGGTTAGGCAGCAATATTCTAGGTTCCTAATTCGTGGGGACCTCCTTTCCTCCATATTTCAGCCACGAATAGGCGACCTAAGTCGAATAGAACTCGAGTTCTAGTCCGACTAGGAGTATGTTTACAAGTTCTCGTCCTATTAGATGTATTCAAGGATCATCTGCGCCCAAGGAATACATTCCAATAAGGAGTTGATGTTCATGACTTGCTCGTAAAGAATAGGAGGCTTTATCGTACTATAAATCTGCTGGCATAAATCTGTTTTCGTACAGGAAGCTGTCTCTCAGGAACCTGTCTGCAGGAACCTGTTTCTCGGGAAGCTGTCTGCAGGAAGCTGTCTCTCGGGAAGCTATCTCTCGGGAAGCTGAACCTGTCCAGATCTATTTCACGTGCTATTTAGCCCCATTTAACTTAAGGGACCTCAATCATAACCCATATTACTCATACAGATTGGATCCTTAAGCCTAATGGGCCTAAATCTAGCCCATGGAGATTTTGGACACAACAAGTACCCCCCGGTTCCTCGAAGTCATAGGATGCGAGAGGAACCTAAATACCTTTATATTTTAAGGTCCAATCCCTTCAGTGCTCCCATGTTTCTTCTGAGTGAACCATGCGGGTCTTTATCTTCTTGCTTGAATCATGATAAGGGCACAAAGTGAATCCAATTAGGCGCTAAGTGAATCCTTTGACGAGGGCACAAAGCGAATCTAATTGGGCACTAAGTGAGCCTTAAGAATGCTAAGGGAACCAAGTGAATCCAAATAAGGGCATAAAGTGAACCTAGTTGGGCGTTATGTGAACCTATGCTGAGGGCACAAAACGAATCCAATAGGGCACTAGGTGAATCCTTAAAAGGGACAAGGTGAATCTTAAGATTGTCAAGGGAACCACGTGAATCCAAATAAGGGCATAAAGTGAACCTAGTTGGGCGTTATGTGAACCTATGCTGAGGGTACAAAACGAATCCAATAGGGCACTGGGTGAATCCTTAAAAGGGCACGAAGTTGACCTTAAAAATCATAACTTGATTGCTCGAAAGGTTGCCTCATCTGATAAGCTTCTTTTTATTTGACTATCTAATGTTTGTCTATCAGAGGTACTCTAGGATCAGCTGCGTCCTAGGAGTACTTTCCAATAATGATTCTGCATCTCTCTAGCTGGCTTCTTGATCTCTCTGTTGTCTATACTCAGGAACCTGGTGCTCAGGAACCTATGTCTCGAAATCTGGTTCTCAGGAACCTCATTACAGGAAACTGTACCTGCACAAATAACAAATTTGTTAGTCTGGGGAGCCTTTTTGTGGTTCCCATGTACTTATTGATGTCCTCATTGCTGCTGCTAGGCTGACTCGGGCTCTTCTGCGGGAAGGAACCTGGTCCATTCATAATCTGCTCAACTACTGCTTCATCAGGAACGTCTTGATACTCATAATCTCTTGACAGTCTTCTCAGCTAATGCTCATTGCTTCGTGTTTGGTCTTCATATCGAGTACTGGATTTGTCTCCTGACTTACACACTACTTGTGGATTGGAACCTATGACTTAATAGGTCTAAATCGAGCCCTGGTAATTTTGGTCACAACACTAAGAAAACTAGAAAATATAGATTAGTAATACGAGCTGACTAGCTCACATATAAGTGATGCATATATGCAAGTATGAATGATTATTTGCATTATATATGTTGTTACCTTCTCAAGTGGCATATCAATTAACTACTTGACTGATTCAACTATCAACTTCGAGATCATAAACTAAGCATATATGTTGTGTAAACTTTAAACCTATAGGGCATGATAACATCCTAAGTACAAGTTCACATAAATTTCATTTCTAAAAATCATGGAATATGCGCATTTAGAAGCAATATGTATCTAAGCATGACAGAATATAAGCTCTAATTGATAGGAAATGCTGCATGATAGTTAAGGATATAAAGACATGAAAGTAGAACTTATCTGTGCTTCATTGTGCCGGTTTGGATTGAGGTTCCGTTACTGAACCTGGAAGATGGAAGCTCTTCTCAGTGCAAGCTTACATAGAGGAATTGAGCTACCCCCCGAGCCGTCATGATGCGTGAACCTCCTATAGCTTGTTGAAGTGGTTGACTGAAAACTGCTTGTTTCGACTGAATATCACTGAACTTGGAAGCTATAGCTATAAACTGTTTCGATCATATACAAGTTTTATAAGTGGGAGTATTCATCTATATATCACTTTGATGAGGGCACAAAGCGAATCCAATTGAGCTCTAGGTGAATCCTGAAAAGGGCACTTAGAGAATTCAATTGGGCGCTAAGTGAATCCTTAGTAGGGCATAAGACGAATCCAGTTGAACTTTAAGTGAATCCTGAGAAGGGCACTTAAAGAATTCGATTGGGCGTCAAATGAATCCTTTTGGCTTTAGGGAGCACGAAGTGAATCCATCCGGGCTCTAGGTGAATCATGTCAAGAGCACGAAGAGAATCCGGTTGGGCACTAAGTGAATTCCTTTGTGGCACCAAGTGAATCCTTATGGGCTCTAAGTGAATCCTGAAGAGGGTACAAAGAGAATCCATGGGGCACATGATGAATCAATTCAAATGCTAGGGGCACCAAGTGAATCCGTTAGGGCACAAGGTGAATCCCTTTGAAGGCTTTTCAAGTACAAGCTAACTCTAGGTTAGGTTACCGATGCTTAGGTTCCCAAAACCTTTAACTAGGTGCCCACATGCTTATGGGACTTTTGAATGTGGGCATACGATTCATAGGGCTTTTCAAGATGAATCTTTCGTGCTTGCAAGTCTTTTCTGGCTATCTAGTGCCTGTAGCTTACAGGGCTTTTCAAAGTGAATCTTTCTGGGCTCTATGCAAATCCTTGTAAGGGCATAAGGTGAATCCAACTGGTCATTATGTGAACCTCCGCTAAGGGCAAAAAATCGAAACCAATTGGGCACCGAATGAATCCCTAAAAGGGTACAAAGAGAATCTATCAAGATACCAAACAAATATGCGTGGATGCATGAAGCACCAAGTGAATCCTTTTGGGCTCTAAGTGAACCTATACGGGCACATAGAGAATCCATAAGGGCACTAGGTTAATCTTCTAAAGGCATGGAGTTCTTGCTGTAAGTACACTTTCTTCAATTCAGGTATCGGCTGGCTGGGAACTTCAAGTAGGAAGCTGCTAATCAGAAACTGTCAATAATTGGCTTCTGGATCTTTCTGTAGACTAATCAGATGTGAAGTGGAAGCATCCGTTAAGATTTGGAAACTCATTGACGTGTTCATGATGCAAGCATGCTGCTCTTCAAGATAATAGACCAAATCAATCCTCAAGGTTCCTGAACCAAATATGAGCTATGAGGTTTCCAAACTGCATCCTAGCCGTGAGGTTCCTGAATCAAATCGCGAGCTTCCTGGACCTGGTGGTGAGGTTCCTAGTCTGAATTCTCAAAACTTTGAAATCCTCAACTTTCAAAGTACCATGTGCTATAGTAATTGTACCACCCCCCAGTTCTTCAGGGAAGCTTGTCTTTGATGAAGAACTAACTCCAAGAAGCTTCACAATTCTTCGATAATTTCTAATAAGTCGTTGAATATTCATCCATGAAGTTGAGTACTGTGTGTTTTCTTCAAGATGCTCATATCATATTCTTGTAGATACTCTTCATCAAAATCTTCAACTATGTCAAATTTTCTTTAACGCTCGAATAAATACTATAACCTCTTCACATCATTCTTGCTTGTAGCTTTAACATGTCTTCTCCTTTCTTCTTTATCTTCTTACGAAACATGCTGAGAATAAACCTCTATACAAATATCCCAATACAGCACCTCTAAGCTTACGCGAGCTAACTCATTGTAAGAAACAAGAGATACTTAAAGAGATTACTTGTGAGGTATTTCTCGCAGGTCACTGAATTGAATGAGGTACTTTCCTTATTTTACAAGCTAAATATAAGCTCATGTATTACGTAATACAACGAAAAGAACTACTCATAATTTCGTTGAAAACTACTCGAAAGAAATAGGTTTGATTGCTAGGGAGGTATACATGCACTACCCCCAGTTCTAAGAAGGAAATACATATATAAATAAAGGTCTCTCAACTCTACTTTAAGGAAGCTCTTAAACTTTCAACTACTGGTCACCTCAAGCTATCCATTCCGCAAGCTTCCCGGCTTTAATCAATTCCTCAATTTGGTCTTTCAGTGCTCTACATTCAGAAGTATCATGGCAATTATCCTCATGGAAGTCACAATATTTCTTCAGATCTTTCCTTGCTCCTATAGGTAAAGGTGCAGGCTTCATAAATATTCCTTCTTTCCTATAAACCGTGAAGATGTGGTCCACTGAAGCGACCAAAAAGGTATAATTATCGCGCTTTGTCTTCAAATTTGCTTTACTTCTTTTAGAGGAAGCTCGATCCCCAATAACATACGCTTGCGGGCTTGGAGACCTCTCTCGCTTGCTTCCTTTATGACTAGCTTCATCTCCAAGATCTTCTGTTTCTCTCAACTTCAACAAGGATTCTTCCATGCATTTATATAGTGTTGTGCCCAAAATCTCCATGGACTAGATTTAGGCCCATTAATCAATAGGGTCCGATCCATACAAGCTAGAAGATTGATCCAGTACGAGCCAGGAAGATCAAATAGAAGAAATGACTAAGGAAGTATGAGTATTACGAGGTTCCCAATGGTCAGGAAGCTGAGCTAAGCACCAGAAGACCAGGTTCCTCCAAGCAAAAGAATTCGAGTTAGCATAGCAACAGCCATAAAGATGATAAAAGCATGTGAAGAGTTATCCAGTCTAACCAGTTTGTTATTTGTGCAGATACTGACACCAAAAGGGAGGTCCCTAAGTGATATGTCCCGAAATAAGGAGGTCCCTGAGAAACAGGCTCCTGAAATGTAGGTTCCTGAGCACCAGGTTCCTACGAGTTGCCAACAGAAAGTTCTAGAAGCCATCTAGAACAGATAAACAAATTGGTATCTGAGTATAATTCTAGGGCGCAGATGATCCTAGGATTACTCTAACCAATGAGCGAATCATAGTGGAGTACGAACTCGAGTTCTACTCTACTTAACCAACTAGTTCGTGAAAGGCTCTAAAGGAACCTGAGTCCTACATGAACTAGGCGACCGAATACAGCTATTCCAGTAAGAGACAGAATCATATTAGAACTACGTGAGCTTGATCCCTATATATACAAGGGTACGTAGGCACCTCAGGGTACGACGCATTAAGTTCTCTGATTTTCTCTAAAGGCACCTGAGATTATTGGAGATACCCTCGAGCTCAGCTCAACCCCCACAAACACAACCCAAACCTTTTCATAGAACAGTTGATCGCTAGCCTATACAACTACCTGTAGACCTCACATAAAGTTGATCACGAAATCCACTCATCAACATTGGCGCTAGAAGGAGGGGATAGTTAATATCTTAAGAGTGGAAAAGATGTCAGGCAACTCTGATAGCGAAGCAACCCGTTCTGAGCGACAAATTCACGAGGGGAACATATCTCCTCCCAAAGCACCGAAGGTTACTAAAGCAGCTATGATGGAAATCTTAAAGACTGTGGGAGAACGTTTGTCGACTTTGGAGCAGGCTTCAAGCAAAAAGAAGAAAAAGAAGACAAAGAAAGGCAAGAAGTCGAAGGTTACTCCGAAACAGTTGAATTTTGAAGAATCTAAGAATGGAGAGGAGGTTCCAGATGATGGTAGAGAACCGAAGCAAAATAATGGTGATGAAGAGCTAGAGAATCCTGAGAAGAGTAAAACTGTTAGCAAGGGCCGTACAGGGTCCAAGGGAAAGAAGAAAACCAAGACTGGAGGTTCCTCACAGAAAAAGAAGAAAGATAAAGACCCATCTATTGAGATAATTGAAGAAGAAAGCACGGATTCAGATGAGGATACTGAAGAATCAGGCACTGCAGAGTCACAAGAGGAAGAAGGAACGAGTAAAAAGACAAAGGCGGAAGCTATTGGGGAGGTAACAGCAGAAGATGTTAAGAAAATTTTGGCTCAACTCAAGGACGAAAAGAATCTTGCTGTGAATCCTATAACTGCCTCTCCTTTCACCAAGAAGGTTCGAAAGTCGGCTCTGCCTAGGTCTTATAGGCCTTCGAATGAGTTGAAGTTCGATGGGACTACTGATCCCATTGAGTACCTTAGTCGTTTTGACACAGAGATGGATGTCTATCAAGTGAAGGAAGCTACCAGATGCAGGTTACTGGCTGCAACTTTACAGGGTGGAGCCCATCAATGGTTCAAAAGGTTACCTGCAGATTCGATTGGTTCTTGGGCAAGTATGGGGAAGCTCTTTGTCACTCAATTTAGGGCATCTGTTGCATTCGCACCACCGACCAATACCTTAGCCAATATCAAGCAAAGACCTAGTGAGACGTTGACAAAATATTTCAAGAGGTTTAATGCGGAGGTTCCTAAAGTTAGGAAAGCATCTGAGGAAACTATAAAGAATTTCTTAATTGCTGGAGTCAAAGGAGGCTCGGACTTTTGGAAGGCACTTCAAGGAAAAGAACCAGAGACGTTGGCAGATTTTTATGCCCAGGCAGAACCCTTTCGTCTGGTGGAGGAATCTCTAGCCGAATTAAGGAAGGATCCAGATTTCGTAAGGCAAAGTGGAAGCAAGATGAAAGGCAGAGTGTATTAACTTGTAACACTATAACTGATGTAACTCAATTAAAAGAAAAGATACTTAACCAGAAGACAATCAAGAACAAGAAGTCACAAGGAATCAACACTAAATGAAGACAAGGTAATTGATACAATTGAACGTGTTAACTATGATCAAGCCAAGAAGAAATCATTGAGAGAAGTTCAAGTCAAAGTTGTTCAGGCCTCAGTGATTTGAGAATTCGAGATTCAAGATCATAACTATCAGTATCAACAAGACCAATTGATTTCAAGTGAACAAGAAGGAAAGCAAATATTGGAAAGCCAAGTTACTAAGTGAATATGGTAATTTATTCAAGAAGCAGAAACACTATCAAGACTAGTCACTTATGAACCAGACCAGTGCATCAAGTGTCAGGACATTGATAGCAAGTTTATGTCAGTAATAAAGATCCATGTTCAAAAGCTTGTAGAAGAACAAAGAAGATATGAAGATATCACAAGCTCAAGATGTGCATTGAAGTTTCAAGTTGAAGACCAGAATATTTTCTAAGTACTAAATATTCTAGATGGCTAAGTCGAAATTCTCAAGTAGAAGTTCTACTTAGAATTTCGAGATGGCTAAGTAGAAATTCTCAAGTAGAAGTTCTACTTAGAGTGCAGCTTCAACATGACACATGGCATCTTCTGATTGGCAGATTTCCAAGCTTTCAAGATAAGACAAGATTTATGTGGACATCATTGGGCCACGTACATCTTAGTCTTTGAAGACTACAGGTCATAGATTACATGTAGTATAAATAGAAGCACTTGTGTAATGTTTTAGTTAGTGAGCAATATTGAGAAAAACACAAGAAAAAGAGAGAGAGTTATTCACAGAGCTTAGAATCATTCACTTCTCTCTAAACTTCTGTTATACTTTGTAATGAATGTTGTAGCAACCTTTTCAAGTTATATATAAAGAAATATATTCCTTGAATCTGTGTGTTCATTTATTGCATCGTATTTATTGCTTCTCATAATCGAAAAGTTGTATTCACCCCCCCTCTACAACACATTTGGACCTAACAATTGGTATCAGAGCGGATGTTTAACATACAAAACATAGATCCTTGTGTTTAGTAGAAGAATCGTGAGTTTTCATTTTCTAGATCTACTTTTCTAAATTTCTAGAAAAGTAAGCTTTAATTCGTTTCCAGTGAAAACTCATCCAGAAAAATTATTTAAATACTCCAGGAGTGATTATTTGGCTTGGGTGTATTTTAATTAATTTTTGTGAATTAATCTGGGTTCATTAATATTTGGTGTTCTTGAGTGTTCATCATCTGTTCTTATCAAAGAATATAACCCAACAACTTTTCAATTTCCTTTTCAAAGAAATTATAGTCAAAAAGGTGTTTTTGGTACTTTTGATTTGATTATTATTCCTTAGCCGAAAGCAAAAGAAAGTGTACTCAGTGCTTAGCAGGTGGGTTAGTCACTTTCGGCGTGTAAAGTAATCAAAAGTCAAAAAGGGTGTTTAAGTGGTGATATTGTTTATTCAATATTAAATTAATCTGCAGAAAATTATTCTAAGGACAAAAGTTCTACATAGAATTTCTACTTGAGATTTTCTACATAGAATTTCGACTTGGACAATTTCTACTTGGTGAATTTCGACTTGGACAATTTCTACTTAGAGAAATTTCGACTTGAGCAAAATTTCTACTTAGAAAAATTTCGACTTGGCAGAAGTTCTACATAGATATTCTACATAGCCTAGTCTTGGGTACTTAGAATTTTTTAGTGACAAGATTTGAAATGGCTCCTAAAAATTCTTTCAAGATCCCAATGTTCAACCGAGATCACTATGAAGAATGGGTTTTCAGAATGAGACTCTACTTAGAGACAATTAACCCTGAGTATCTGGAAGTCCTTGATAAGGGTAAATTCGTTCCAATGAGAGCTATTCCTGAGCGTACGGAAGGAGAGGAGGTTATACCTGCTCGGTCTGAGCCTAAAAAGGCAGCGGACTTTACGGATGCTGACAAGGAGCAAATAGCTTATGACACTTCTGTAAGACAAACCTTGATGGAATCTCTCGATCATGAAATGTTCAACATAGTCAAAGGTTTGAATACAGCAAAGAAGATTTGGGACAAGATAGAAGTTGTCATGGAAGGATCTGCAGAGGTTAGAAGCAACAAGACACTTATACTCAAGATGGAGTATGACACCTTTAGAATACGAAAAGGAGAAAGCATAACAGATGTCTATCTACGATTCAGTCAGTTGGTATTAGATTTGAATCTGAGAGGTGTTACTCTCCCCATGGTTGAAACCAATACGAGATATCTGAGGAACCAGCCAAAGAGCATTGAACATAGAGTCTACGCAATAAGAGAAACCAGAGATTTGCATACAACTTCTCTGGAAGAGTATTATGGAATATTAAAGACCTATGAGCTGGAGACACTTCAAGATCAAGCATGGGACAATGATTCAAAAGGAAAAGAAACTGCATCAGGATTAGTTGCTGATGAGGAAGAGTCTAAGAAGGCAATGGTTGCAGCAAAGCCTAAATCATCACCTGCACCACATCAAGTTGATAATGATGACGAGTGCGCATCTAACAGTGATGATGACTACTTCACCCAAGAAGAGCTGGACAACATGGACGATAGTGTCGTGGCATACATGGCAAGGAAGTTCAGCAACATGAGATTCAGAAAGAGCAACCGACCACAGAGAAATTCTTCATCTTATTATCGGGCTGCTAAGGGTGGAGGTAGTTCGTCAGGCTACCAAGGTAAAGGCAAGAATACCAGCTACAAATCTCCCTTGGATTTCAAAATGAAGTTCAAATGCTATAACTGTGGAGAACCTGGACACTTTGCCTCGGACTGCAAAAAGCCTAAACAGACTTATCCAAAAGAGACATTTGAAGCCCTCAAAAGCAAGTATGAATCGCTGGTGAAAGAAAAACATGGTAAAAGAGCTTTAGTAGTAACAGAAGGAAGAGCTTGGGATGATTCAGATGAGGAAGATGTTACTCATGTAGCAAACTTTGCGCTCATGGCTGAGACATCAGAAGAACCAGAGGTACCAGTTCTAACCCTTAAAGTAGAAATGTCTATTGATGATTATAAGGAACAGAACGGGGCTCTTAGCGAAGAGATCTACATGTTGTGCAAAAGCCTAGACACTTCTCAAAAGGAACAGAAAACACTTGTCGCCAAAAGCAGAATGCTTGAGGCAAAAGTGGAAGAGTTAGAGGCTGCTTGCACTGTAGATACTTCTCTAAGAGATTTTATTAAATCTTTGGAACACAAGCTCGTCCTTAAGGCAGAAATAGAATCATGTTTAAGGAACAAACTAGCTGAGTTAGAAACTAAATGTGAAGCTTACAAACTAGCTGCTAGTAAAGTGTATGTAGATAATGACGTATTTAAGAAGATAACTGGAGTAGGTGTAGGACTTGACTATTCTGACCTATCTAAGAAAGAAGGGAAGAGACATATCGATCCTAGCTCCAGTGACCTTAAAAAGGAAACACCTAGTATTCTTAAATCTTCTGTCAAACCCATCTACAAACACCTTGTTCCTAGAATAGAAGAAGAAGAGACTGAATTGATAGCTAGATATGAGATTGAGATGGAAGATCGTCAGAAAGCACAACCTATAACTCCTATTAAACAAGTTAAAATCAATTTTCCTAGTGATGAATCTAGACTAGGAATAGGAGCTAAGGCTGTTAAACAACAAGGGAAGAAAGGCATAAAAGAGGTTAAGGCTGAACGAATAAAGAAAGCATGTTATCACTGCAAATCTACTGAACATCTTTCTTATGCATGCACTGCTACACATGCCATGCCTACCACACACACTATGAATAATCTGCATCAGAATCATGCACAGTGTGGTCAACCTAATTGTATGCCATGCACTTTTAACGTCATGCAAACTTTTGTGAATTTAATGAATGCATCTAGCCAGTCATGCTCAAATACTGCTGCTAGTTCAAACAACAAAAAGAAGTTTGGGAGAGCCAAGACTGTCAGTCCTCCTAAAGTTAGGAGTGACAAACCTTCTCCTAGGACTGATAAATATGTCAAGTCTGAGAAAGGAAAGGAGGAAGTCGAAAGCTCTAGTTATGTTAAGAAAAGTGCATCTCCTGTTGTTAAATCTGTTGATTCTAAATCTTATCGAAAAGCCGGGCCCAATCAAAGTTGGGTTCCGAAGAAAGTCTAATCAATCTGTTATTGCAGGGCATTAAGCAAAAGAGAAATAAAGTTATATGGGTGCTAGATAGTGGAGCATCGAGGCATATGACTGGAAACAAGTCCCTGCTTACAGAGTTGGTTATGAAAGCTGGCCCTTATGTTACCTTTGGAGATGACAGCATAGGTGTGACAAAGGGATATGGCAAACTGAAAACTGGCAATGTCATCATTGAAGATATTTCCTATGTTGAGGGATTAAAGCATAATTTGTTGAGTATCAGTCAATTCTGTGACAAAGGTTACGAAATTGTCTTCAACAAGAAAGGTGTATCAATCACTCACATCAAGGAAGGTTCACTGGCTTTGAGAGGAGTTCGAAAGGCAGATCTTTTTGTTGCAGACATGGATTCAGCAAATCAGAATGAAGTCACCTGTTTCTACAGCAAAGCTTCGGATGATGAAAGCTGGTTATGGCACAAAAAGTTATCTCACTTAAACTTCAAAACGATGAATGCTCTCGCGAGGCGAGAATTGGTGAGAGATCTACCTCAAATGGAGTTCGCTCCGAAAGGACTCTGTGAAGCCTGTGAAATGGGAAAGTCGAAACGAGCATCGCATAAAAGCAAAGAAATTTCTAGTATCACTGAGCCTCTGCAACTTCTTCATATGGATTTGTTCGGCCCAGTGAATGTCCTATCTTTGTCTAGGAAAAGATATGCATTGGTAATCGTGGATGACTTCTCCAAGTATACATGGGTATTGTTCGCAATGACGAAAGACGAAGTACCTTTCTTAATCATTGATCACATCACTCAAATTGAGAATGTTTCAACACTTACTGTGAAGACGATTAGATCAGACAATGGCACTGAATTCAAAAACGCAGTGCTAAATGACTTCTGTGTATCTAAAGGAATACGTCGTCAGTACTCAGCCCCGAGAACTCCACAACAGAATGGAGTAGTTGAAAGGAAGAATAGAACATTGGTTGAAGCAGCAAGAACTTTGTTGTATGATTCGAAACTTCCTCTGTATTTCTGGGCAGAAGCAGTGAGTACCGTGTGTTACACTCAAAATCGATCCTTGATCATAAAAGATAAAGAAAAGACACCATGTGAGCTAATGAACGGAAGAAGACCAACAATCAAATACTTTCATGTCTTCGGAGCAAAATGCTATGTACTTATAGATGATGAAAATCTAGGCAAGTTTGCAGCAAAAGCTCGTGAAGGAATCTTTGTTGGTTACTCCACAGATGTGGTAGCAGCTTATAGGGTGTTCTTAGTGAATGATCGAAAAGTGACTGAAAGCTACAACGTCAGATTCGACGATACAAAACTCTCATCAATTTCAAGAGATTCTAGTGAACCTGAGTCCCTAAAATTTCAGAATCTGGACTTAGAAGATCTTGAAGATGAACCTGAGTTGGTTGTCCCATTAAATGTTCCAAGTGTACGTGAAGAACCTGAGTCTAGTGAACAAGCTAATTCTACAAGATCAGGAGAGACTTCTTCAGTACGAACCGGCAACAACTCAGGGGGAGTAAATAGCAGCTCAAGGACTACTGTTCAAGGCTCGAATCGAGTTGACTCTAGTTCTGTAGGAGCTGGCACTAACTCAGGGGGAGTTAGTGAAAGTGATCAAAGTAGTCAGCACCACAATTCAGAAAGTCATGCTGAATCATCAAGACAATTTCCAAGAGAACGGGTATGGAATAGAGACCATCCGTTTGAATTAATTATTGGTGATCCAGATGCTGGTGTGTCTACTAGAAGAAATGCAAGAGCTGACCTGGCTAATATTTGCTTATTTTCTGGGTTCTTATCCAAGCTTGAACCTAAAGAAATAGAAGAAGCTCTTGGTGATGCTGATTGGGTGATTGCAATGCAAGAGGAACTCAATCAGTTTGAAAGGCAGAAAGTTTGGAAACTGGTACCCCGACCAAAGAACAAATCAGTAATTGGAGTTAGGTGGGTATTCAGAAATAAAATGGATGAAAACGGACTTGTAACACGAAACAAGGCTCGTTTGGTTGCAAAAGGTTATTCTCAGCGAGAAGGAATTGATTATGATGAGACCTATGCACCAGTTGCAAGACTTGAGGCAGTCAGGATGTTCTTGGCATTTGCAGCACACAAGAACTTCAAGGTTTTTCAGATGGATGTGAAAAGTGCCTTCCTGAACGGAGAGTTAGAAGAAGAAGTGTATCTGGAACAGCCGCCTGGCTTCATTGATCCAGAACTTGTAGATTTTGTGTATCTTCTCTTCAAATCTGTCTATGGCCTCAGGCAATCCCCAAGATGTTGGTATGAAACCCTATCTGTATTCTTAATTGAAAGTGGTTTTACTAGGGGAGTAATTGACAAAACATTGTTCTATAAGAATGTGAAGAATGATCTAATACTTGTTCAAGTCTATGTGGACGATATTATCTTCGGGTCATCGAATGAGCGCTTGTGCGAGAAATTTGCTAAGCTAATGCAAGACAAATACGAGATGAGCATGATGGGAGAGCTGTCCTTCTTCCTTGGGTTACAGATCAGTCAGAGAAAAGATGGTATCTTTATCTGTCAATCCAAGTACGTCAGAGATTTACTCAAGAAGTATAATCTAGAAGATGCATCAGCAGCCAAGACTCCCATGGCAACAGCCACGAAGCTTGATGAAGACAAATCAGATAAATCAGTTGACATCACAAGCTATCGAGGTATGATTGGCTCACTTCTCTATTTAACTGCAAGTAGACCCGATATAATGTTCGCGACTTGTTTATGTGCAAGGTTCCAAGCGGATCCTAGAGAATCACATCTCATAGCCGTCAAAAGAATTTTTAGGTATCTCAAGGGCACACCAAATCTAGGAATTTGGTACCCAAGAGATACAGGTTTTAATCTAATTGGCTATACGGATTCAGACTATGCAGGTTGCAGGATTGATAGGAAAAGCACATCTGGTGCTTGTCAATTTCTTGGCAGAAGATTGGTGTCCTGGCAAAGTAAAAAGCAACATACAGTATCTACTTCTACTGCTGAAGCTGAGTACATTGCTGCTGGAAGCTGTGTAGCTCAAATACTGTGGATGAGGAACCAATTGAAGGATTATGGCATGGAGCACAAGAAAATTCCAATTATGTGTGACAACACAAGTGCCATTGCCATAACCAACAATCCTGTAGATCACTCAAGAACCAAGCACATCGACATCAGGTATCACTTCATAAGAGAACATGTCGAGGAGGGGACTGTGGAGCTACATTTCGTGCCCACAATGCAACAAATTGCAGATATATTCACCAAACCTCTTGATGAAGTAACATTCAATAGGTTGGTTGGTGAATTGGGAATGCTTAACACAAGTTAGTAAAGCCTTCTATCTGTAAAATCCATGGTTATGTTGGTATATGCAAGTTATTTAATCATTATGTGTTTAGACTTTAAAATGCCTAATTAATGATTATTATAGGATGCATATAGTGTGATTTTGCATGAATTCAGTGTGTTTTAAGTGTCTTTTATAGCACAAATATTTGAATTTATGCTTGTTAGATTGCATGAACATAGGGGGAGTTAAATTCATACTATTCTAAATTTTGCATGATTTTTAGATGAATTTACCTGTGTTTTTCATGTAATTAGAGGCCTTAGAATTATCAAGGAATGTTTTAATTATGTCATATATTAAAAATCCTTGAATTGATATTTATATTAATTTGGCAAAATTAATTGTTGAGTTTTTCAAAGAAAATTTGTCAAATTATTATAAGTATCTTCAAAATTTCGAGTTAGTTCCTATCTCGAAACTCATCTTGAAATTCTGGTTGAATTTCGATTTGAGCTTCCAGAGTGAAGTTTTGAAAATTCTAAGTCTGGGAAGAATTTCGAGTTAGACTCTATCTCGAAATTCAACTCGAAATTCGACTTAGAGTTCGACTTAGAGTTACCAGTGTGCCTATTTATTTATTCTTCAAAATATTCGAGATAAAGTCTATCTCGAACTTCATCTCGAAATTAAGATGTGGTTTCCATTATTGGGGATATTTTGAAATGAACTGAGAATGACTTCGAGTTATTGAATAATTTCGAGTTAGACTCTATCTCGAAACTCAACTCGAATTTCGACTTGATGTTCGAGATAGAGCTCTCAGTTTGGTTAAGGGGATTTTTCGAGTTAACTCCTAACTCGAAGTCTATCTCGAATTTCTACTTGAATTTCGAGATAGGTTTCCCTAGTAAGGTTGTTGGTGTGTGCTGTTTACATGGTCATTTACAAGTTAAATGGTAAAGTTTTCGAGTTAGCAGCTATCTCGAACTCTATCTCGAAGTTCGACTTAAAAAGTTCGAGATAGACTTCGAGATAGACTTCGAGATAGAATTTCGACTTGAGTTCTCCCTGTATGTACTTAGAGTTTTCATAATTTTTAACAGGGACACTTTGGTCATTTCACAGTAATGTCTATATATACATCTTTAACTCGATATTTTCTTTCACTTTTACCTAGTTCAGTTTTACAGCCGCACATATACATACAGGCGATTTCATATACTCAATCACTGATTCGTGATTTTTATGACAAATCTCTTACGGACAACGAATTGATGCCCATTTTTTGACTGATATCTTCTGTGTGTCATCATTAATCACTGTTTTTGTGTGTTTGTGTAACGATTCATTTCTCTTGAGATATATACACACGTATATATACACACAAGTTTACAGATCTGTTCAAAAACGATTTTACACACACACACTTCACTGTTAGTGGAGAGTTAATCATTGGTTTGAAATTTGCCTTTCATTGACTGTTGATTGGAGCCCGTAGTTTAATTTTTCACAAAGAGGCTTTTGTGTTCTTGAAAAATTAAAAGGAACATTACGGTTAATTCAACAATTAATTGTTTTTCATAAATTAAAATTAAAATTCATATTTTTCTAAAGGAAAAACTCTTAATTAAAATGGCTCACCAATTTTCACTTGCCAAAAACAATTTTTATAATATTTCTACGGAAATTGGTGATCAACTCCCGCGCTTTAAGTCTTGGATACGATTTCTCAATTTGTATTCCAAAGCTAGCGATGCCTTTACTGCTAAACCTACACTAGTGCATGATGCTTTACAGCAATTATGGACTAGTGCGGTTTCTTTTGGGAGCAAATCAACCCCCTTTGGTTTCAGGTTTACCTTAGCGGGTCAGGAATATGTGGTGACTGAACAAATTGTCAACAAGGTTCTTGGATTCCCTGTTAAAGATGCTTATGATCCAGAACCTACAGCTGCAGATCGCCTCAGTTTCTTTGAAGAAATAGGATGCTATCCTCCGACTGGCCGGATCACTGGAAACATCCAAAAACAATTTCTTCATGTGGAATGGAATTACTTTTTCGAGGCCATCACAAGATGTTTTCGGGCACGAGAAAGCGATTACCATCAAATTTCCATTCCCATGCAAAACCTTGGAATTGCCCTAGCAAGAGAGCTGGATATAAATTATGGACGAATAGTTCTCTCTGAGATAGTGGCCGTGATGGGATCTCCTGCAAGTAGAGACCTCAACAACACAGATGTTGTCTACTGGTTTCCTCGGTTCCTACAGATGCTGATCAATGGTTTAGTACCGAAGGATGCTCTTGCAGTTAGACGGAGTTTTGCCAGAGGTCCATCATCTGCACCGCTAGGGATGGGCACTAAGTCACTTTCAACAGTTGAAAATCAGGATAAACATCATGGAAAACCGATGTCTATTCCTGAAACCTTACAAAAGTGGCTTACTTATGATGAGGGAGTTACCACCTTGATGGAATTCTCACAAGTTTCATCACATGCTCAGAATCGGTCTGCTCATGCTGAGGCATTTGAAGAGATTCCTGATGAGCAAAGCGGTGACGAACAAGGTAATGAATCAGGTAATCTCTCTCGACATTCTAATCATTCCTCTTCCTATGTTTCTGATTCCCAGACCCAAGAGACTGCTAGCCCGCAGGATCTATCCCAGGGTGAGAGCTATATTTCTAATTCTATATCACCCCAGTCACCGGAATCCAAACAGCCAGCACAAGTAAATGTAGGATATGATGAGGAGAGTGAACCCGAAGAGCAGCAACTTACTCGAAAGAAAGCCAAAATTTCTCATGCTGCTACTTCTAAACCTCAGTCAAACCCTAGAGTGTCACACGCAACCACTCCACCTCACGAGAGTGGTTCACCCCTTGAACAATCTGCACATAGGGATTTTGATTTTGATGATGATTATGTACCTTTTGAAGATACTGTTGCTTCAAGAGGACATGAAGCTTTAAAAGCTTCAGCCGTACCTTCACCGGTACGTACTGATGCTACAAAGAGGATCGGTTCTGATGTTGTACAAGAACACTTTGTAGCCTCTCAGCCTGAGATTCCAACTCAGGAACAAACAGCAATTGATCCCATAACTGCAAATTATATTTCTTATCAAGTTTCTGCAGGTACTTCTTCATATTTTGGATCAATTATTGAAGACATACACGAGCGTGAGACAGGGAGTGTGTGTGAGAGGTTAGGGAGAGAGGGACCTTCATTTTTAAGGCCCGAAACCGAGCGCCAAATACCAACAGAACGAGTATTAGAGCGAGGTCACCTAAACCAAACACCGTCCCTTAATTCTGAAAATCTTGAATCTCGTTTGTCTTCTATGGAAAATCAAATGAAGCAGTTTGGGCAGTCAATGGGGCAGTTAGGGATGAATGTTGGAGATAATCAAAGGGCACTTGACGACTACGCAGCACGAATGGCAATTCAAGCTTCAGCTTTTACTGTTTTGACAAATCAGGTAAATGACATGGGCCATGCTGCTGGTGTCTTGGGAAACACCCTGAATGACAGGATGGGAGCAATGGAGCTTACAATGGATACTCTGGCTGTGGAGATAAGCAGAGTTATGTTCGCAATCAGAAGTTTTGTGCCCCAGGAATGTTTCGCGCCGCAACAACCTCCCCCCGATGCTGGTACAGGTGGTGCTAGTGGAGCAGGAGCCTATGGTTCCGGGTTTGAAGATTTTGATACAGCTGGTGGATCTGGAGACCAGGGTGGAGTTCAGGATAACTCACCTAAGGGGGAGAGTATAAAGGAGACGAGACAGCAGGGAGTTCAAATCGAAGAAATTCAAGAACATGCTGATCTTGTAAAAGAAATGGAAGTTGAGCCGTCTATTGATGAAGAGGCTCTAAGAAGGAAAAAGGGTAAGGCAATAGCGATTGAGCAAGATGAGCCATTCGTTGATCTGAGTCATCAAGAAAAAGTACAGGAGGTACTTGACTCAGATTCCGATATGGAAGACGCACCGTTGAAACATGCTATAAAGAGATCATTGAAGGATCAAGGTGGAGGTGCTGGAATGTCTTTCGGATTGCCTGAAGAAATTACTGTTGATGAGGAAACCCTTGAAGCCCAACAGTTAGCCTTAGATCAAGCTGAGTTCTTTAAAATGAAGGCAATGCAAGATCGTGCTGCGTTTCAGGAAAAGAAAGTGGAGCTACAAGGGAAGCAGTACGATTATGAGCTTGCAAGGCTAGCTGATCCTCAAATTGATCTGGACAATAGAAGGATAGGGAAGAAGTGGGATGACGCAAGAAAGATATTGATGGGACCATGTACAAAAGGAGATCATAACAAGGAAGCAGATGATCTGTTCTACAACCTAAACTTGCAGAATCCAATGGCTGCTGACTACATAAATGCTTTAAAGAGATTAATTTCTACAGTCAGGGTTGGATACAATTCAACGCAAAAGGAGTGGCAGGTTATTTTGTCTTTCACAGAAGGAGTCCCGATGTCTTTCATGTATGTGGATGATCAATTCATGACGAGAAGATCTGCATCAGAGTTGTTCTTGCTAGCAACAAAAATTCAATACTCTCATTCTGAGAATCTAAGCATTCTGTATAGGGATCAGTTAATGCGGCTAGCAGAGGACAAGGGTCCAGAATTCTCAGCATATCCAAATGTTGTCCGGATGGTGGTTGACAGTAAATTGAAGAGGGTGAGCTTGGAGGAAAAGGACTTAATGGAACTTTCAGTGGAATCTCTTAAGGCCGTCTGTAGGCAAATGATGAGTAAGGGATTCGCTTCTGTGCTTAAACATAAATCAGTGAAGACCATTGAAAGTGTCATACTAAAGAAGAGCAATGAGGTGTGGAAGTGTGATGTCATTGCTCCGAACCCTCTTGATAATGTGAAGATTGAACCAGAGCTGATAGAGAGGAATTGGAATATTCTTCAAGCAATGAAGAATGTTGATGAAGCTCTGAATCTTCCTACTGGAGAACTGGAACAAGGAGAGATAAGGGAGGCAGTTGGTGTTCCAGGAAGAGACGGTGTATACTGGATACACTCTTTTGTTGATAATACAGCTGATGCCTTAGTATTCATAGATGCAGACCAGAATCAAACATTCTTGCATATGAGTAAACAATGGCTGCTGCAGACTCAAGATGCTGCATTTCTGGAGAAAGTGTTATATTTGTTCAAATGGGAAGATGTGGAAGTTAAGTATGTGACAGAAAAGCAGAGACTCGTGAGTTACCTATCTGATGTAGTAGTGGAAAAGAAGCGATTGGAGCGAGAGGCGGCTAGTGTCCACAATACTAACCGTGTCATAGGCTATCCCAAAATGATCTATTGTCAGTTTAAAGCTGATAAAACTCATAGGAAACCTCGGCTTATAATGAAGAAATTTGAGGAAATTCCAGAGATCAGGACTACTCAGGAGGTGGACAAACTCAGAAGGCTTTTCAAACATCCTTACCCAGAACCCAGGAACCCTCTAGAGATGGAAGCAGTAAGTTTGTTGAATACTAGGTGGACGCAACTTCATAATCCAGTATATAAGAAACAAAAGCAGCAGGAGGAGAAGCGCAGAAGGCAGAAAGAAGAAAAAGATCAAGCTGCTGAAGCTAGGAAAAGGAAACGGAATTAGGGTTAAAGGTCAGAGTGGTGTGAACTTGAAGTTGGAAAAACTTCATGTCTTTCGGTTGCTTTAACTCACTTGAGGAAAATTCATCTTAGAGTGAATCCAATAAGGTGATATAAGGTTGACTAAAAGATATGAAATAATCCAGGTGATAGGAATCATTCAAATGATCTTTAATTCGAGGTTCGAATTCTGTTTCTAGTTTAAGTTCTTTGTATTGTTTTCAAGTACTTTTCAATTGTATATTTTTCAAGAATGTAATGTTAATTATCTTTTCTCGTCTCATTGTTTAGTTGAGTTATCCTTCATTAATTTGAATGTCATTGTTAGACAATCAAATTGGGGGAGATTGAAAGGCAGAGTGTATTAACTTGTAACACTATAACTGATGTAACTCAATTAAAAGAAAAGATACTTAACCAGAAGACAATCAAGAACAAGAAGTCACAAGGAATCAACACTAAATGAAGACAAGGTAATTGATACAATTGAACGTGTTAACTATGATCAAGCCAAGAAAAAATCATTGAGAGAAGTTCAAGTCAAAGTTGTTCAGGCCTCAGTGATTTGAGAATTCGAGATTCAAGATCATAACTATCAGTATCAACAAGACCAATTGATTTCAAGTGAACAAGAAGGAAAGCAAATATTGGAAAGCCAAGTTACTAAGTGAATATGGTAATTTATTCAAGAAGCAGAAACACTATCAAGACTAGTCACTTATGAACCAGACCAGTGCATCAAGTGTCAGGACATTGATAGCAAGTTTATGTCAGTAATAAAGATCCATGTTCAAAAGCTTGTAGAAGAACAAAGAAGATATGAAGATATCACAAGCTCAAGATGTGCATTGAAGTTTCAAGTTGAAGACCAGAATATTTTCTAAGTACTAAATATTCTAGATGGCTAAGTCGAAATTCTCAAGTAGAAGTTCTACTTAGAATTTCGAGATGGCTAAGTAGAAATTCTCAAGTAGAAGTTCTACTTAGAGTGCAGCTTCAACATGACACATGGCATCTTCTGATTGGCAGATTTCCAAGCTTTCAAGATAAGACAAGATTTATGTGGACATCATTGGGCCACGTACATCTTAGTCTTTGAAGACTACAGGTCATAGATTACATGTAGTATAAATAGAAGCACTTGTGTAATGTTTTAGTTAGTGAGCAATATTGAGAAAAACACAAGAAAAAGAGAGAGTTATTCACAGAGCTTAGAATCATTCACTTCTCTCTAAACTTCTGTTATACTTTGTAATGAATGTTGTAGCAACCTTTTCAAGTTATATATAAAGAAATATATTCCTTGAATCTGTGTGTTCATTTATTGCATCGTATTTATTGCTTCTCATAATCGAAAAGTTGTATTCACCCCCCCTCTACAACACATTTGGACCTAACACAAGAGGTCGAGACAAAGAAGCCCCAACGGTCGTGACAATAAAAAGGTGGTTAGTCGCATATCCCAGGTGAAGCCTGAAGCTGTGAATCCCACTAAACCTGTCATGGGTCAGGTACCGCCACCAGCTTCCTACAACAACAATAAACATGAGAGACCTGTCTATGAAACTTTCACCCCTTTGGTAGCCCCGATTGATCATATTTACGCGGTGAATGAGAAGTCCTCATGGTTTAAGAAGCCTTTCAGAACTGGTCCCCCAGGGAATAAAAATGAGCGTCCATACTGTGACTTTCATGATAACAACGGACATAACACTGCAGATTGTCGTCACCTCAGAGACTTAATTGAAACTCTAATCAGACAAGGGCAGTTGAGTGAATGGGTGGCTCAGGAAGGAAAAAAGTATAGAGATGAGAAGACTCAGAAGACACAGACACAGGAACCTGTCATGATGGAAGGACCACCTAAGGCTGGATGCATACGCACAATTATAGGAGGTCCCCACATTGGAGGAAGCAGCAGGAGTGCCATGGAAAGGTATACCCGTGAGGCTAAAGAACGTCCTTTGACCAGTATTTACAATCTGTCACAGAGGTCCCCAAGGCTATTTGAAGGAGAAGATGCAGATATTACTTTCACTGAAGAAGATGCTTCCTGGGTGCACCATCCCCATACCGATGCTTTGGTAGTAGAGGCAGGAATTGGGTCTTATGAGGTTCATCGAGTGCTAGTTGATAATGGAAGCTCTGTAAACTTGTTATCTTACTCAGCTTTCAAGAAGATGAATTTTCTGGATAAAGATTTAACTCCGACAAACGATACCTTATATGGATTCACTAATAATCAGGTTCCTATCAAAGGTAAGATTCGTTTGCCAGTAACTTTAGGTGATAAACCATGTTGCATTACACAGTTGGCAGAATTCATCGTTATAGAAGAGAATATGAATTACAATGCTATTTTGGGAAGACCCATTTTGAAGGAGATGAGGGTAGTAACCTCCATTTACCACCTAACTATGAAGTTCCCCACACCAAATGGAATTGGTATAGTTCGAGGATGTCAGTATGAGTCTAGAGAGTGTTACACCAAAGCTTTGCAACATGCGGCTAAGGCTGCTAAATTGCCTGAACCTATGGATGAGGTTCCTGATAATTTTCCAGGAAAGAACCCAGACAAAATAACGCTCGACCTGCGCAGTCCGCCCTTGGAAGGTTTTGTGTCAGCATCCTGTAGGGCTATAAGAATTGAGGAGATCATGGAAGAGGAACCTCATGCTGAGATTCCGGTTTTTCAGGGACCAGATACCCCTTACCTACTGATAGAAAGTGCACCCCCTACGGACAAGGATGGTGACGTGTGTATGGTAGAAGGATTGGATGAAGAAAAATCCCGGAAACTGAAACATAATGGAAGCAATGAAGACAGTCAGCCAGCATCGAAGAGAAGGAATGTCATGCACGAAGTCCAGGAACCTCAAGAGGACTCAATCACAGAGATGGAGGTAGACTTAGACCCTCGAATGCCAGAAACCATGGTTAAGGCTGGACCAGCTGGTGAAAATTTGGATGTGAAGATCAATGACAAAGATGGTACAAAGGTGTTGAAGATTGGAGCTCAACTCGATCCAGCCTTAAAGGAATCTCTCATTACTTTTTTGGGCAAGAACCTGGATGTGTTTGCATGGTGCCATGCAGATATGGAAGGGATAGATCCAAGGGTCATGTGTCATAAGTTGAATATTGATCCAGAAAAGAAAGGAGTGAGATAGAAGCGAAGACCAGTTAGTGGAGAAAGAGCTCAGGCATTGAAAGAAGAGGTCGACAGATTATTTGATGCAGGATTGGTTAAAGAATCTTTTTACCCAGTATGGTTGGCAAATCCTGTTTTGGTAAAGAAACCTAATGGAAAATGGAGAACCTGTGTGGACTTCACAGATCTCAACAAAGCATGCCCGAAGGATAGTTTCCCACTACCACGGATTGATCAATTAGTGGATGCAACAGCTGGACATGCCCTCCTTAGCTTCATGGATGCATATTCAGGTTACAATCAAATCCCTATGTATGAACCTGACCAAGAACATACTTCTTTTATTACGGATAGAGGTCTTTATTGCTATGTATGCATGCCATTTGGATTGATTAATGCTGGAGCCACATACCAACGGTTAGTGAATATGATGTTTAAAGACCAAATTGGCCATACTATGGAAGTATATGTGGATGATATGCTAGTTAAGTCTAAGGAAGCTGTTGACCATGTAAAGCACTTAGAAGAAATGTTTGGAATCTTGCGAAAGTACAGAATGAAGCTGAACCCTCAAAAATGTGTGTTCGGGGTAGAATCAGGAAAGTTTCTAGGTTTCATGGAAAACCACAGAGGTATCGAAGCCAACCCAGCTAAGATTAAAGCATTGATTGATATGAGGTCGCCGAGAACTGTGAGAGAGGTTCAGTCTCTTACAGGAAGAGTTGCAGCCTTGAATAGATTTATTTCGAAGTCCACTGATAAATGTCAGGAGTTCTTTAAAGCTATAAAGAAAGGAAGTAAATTCGAGTGGACCACAGAATGTGAGATAGCGTTCGGAAAGTTAAAGGAACATTTGGGGAGCCCCCCACTGTTGGCCAAACCTGTGGATGGAGAAACATTGATGCTTTACTTGGCTGTATCAGAGTATTCCATTAGTGCAGTTCTGGTTCGAGAAGAAAATGGACAGCAGAGCCCAGTCTACTATGTTAGTAAAAGGTTACTTGATGCGGAAACGAGGTACACAGGAATGGAGAAGCTGGTTTTCGCATTGATTCTGGCTTCCAGGAAGCTGCGACCTTATTTCCAAGCTCACAAGATTGAGGTAAGAACCTCATATCCACTTAAGCAAGTGATGCATAGGCCAGAAACTTCTGGAAGAATGTTAAAGTGGGCTGTGGAGCTAGGACAGTTCGACATAGAATATAAGCCAAAGACAGCAATCAAAGCACAAGCTTTAGCAGATTTCTTAATCGAGTTTCCACCTCATATAGAGGTTACTGGCCAAGAGGGGCCAAAAGAGGTGGTAGGAAACCAGGCGGATAATGACAACTGTGCACCTTGGTGGACACTGTATGTAGATGGAGCTGCTAACAGCAGTGGAGCAGGTGCAGGCATAGAGCTAGTTAGTCCGGATGGACACCAACTCTATAGCTCAATTCATTTTGCTTTTAGAGCCACGAACAATGATGCAGAATATGAGGCATTGATTGCAGGCCTCAAATTAGCTTTGGAGATGAAAGTGGAGAATATCAGAGTGTTTAGTGATTCGATGTTAGTAGTTTGGCAGATTCGTGGTGGTTTTCAGGCGAGAGGTCCAAGAACAGACTTGTATTTGAGGTACTCCCAGGAGTTGATCGCCAGGTTCAAAGAGGTGAAGCTAGATCAAATACCTCGAGGAAAGAATACCAAGGCAGATGCATTGGCCAAGCTAGGATCTCAGAGAGAATCCACATTATTGGGGGTAATTCCACTTCAGATTCAGGAGTAACCTAGTGTTTTTAAAGAAGAAGTGATGGATATCGAATTCCAAGTTGAAGATTCCTGGATGACCCCAATACATCATTACCTGGATAAAGGGGAGCTACCTCCCAGTCAAGATGATGCCAGGAAGCTGAGGTATCATGCAGCCAAATATGTAATCTATGATGGAATTCTGTATAGAAGAGGATTCAATCAACCTTTGCTCAAGTGTGTAGCTGGAGAGCAATGCAAGTATATCCTCGAGGAAATTCATGAAGGAGTATGCGGAAATCACTCGGGGGGTAGTTCTTTAGCCATGAAGGTCCTTCGACAAGGATATTATTGGCCGACCATCAAAGCAGATGCTACAAAATTCGTGCAGGCATGCAGTAATTGTCAGAGGTTTGCAAATTTTGATAATCGTCCTGTAGCACCTATCAAACCGATTGTTAGCCCTTGGCCATTCGCTGTTTGGGGAATAGACCTCATTGGAGAACTCCCAAAAGGAAAAGGAGGAGTGAAATATGCAGTGGTTGCAGTTGATTACTTTACAAAGTGGGCAGAAGCAGAACCACTTGCTAAGATTACATCGTCAAAATTGACTGAGTTTGTGTTTCGAGCCATTGTATGCAGGTTTGGCATTCCGCAGAAGCTGATTTCTGACAACGGGAAGCAGTTTGATAGTAGAGAGCTTAAAGGTTTGTGTGAGCAATTTGGAATTCAGAAGGCATTTTCAGCAGTGTATTATCCGCAGAGTAATGGACAGACTGAAGCAGTGAATAAAATTATCAAGCACACTTTGAAGACGAGGCTTGAAGATAAGAAAGGAAGCTGGCCAGAGGAGCTTCCTGGAGTCTTGTGGTCGTATAACACCACTCCTAGAACTACAACTGGTGAGTCTCCTTTTACCCTCACTTATGGTTATGAAGCTATGGTACCTGTGGAAGTTGGAACAGGTTCCTTGAGAAGAAAGTATTTTAACCCCGAGAGCAATGAGGTCAATCATAGATTGTATTTGGACATGGTCGAAGAGTTGAGAGCAGATTCACAAGTGAAGTTAGCAGCATATCAACAGAGAGTTCGAAGGTATTACAACAAAAAGGTGAAGGCAAGACCTTTTAAGGTTGGAGACCTAGTTTTGAGGAAAGTCATGCCAAATACCAGGGTTCTGGCGCATGGAGCCTTTGGAGCAAATTGGGAGGGACCTTACCAGATAAAGTCAGCAATTTGGGAAGGAACTTACCACTTGATGGATATGGATGGGAACCTCATTCCGAGAGCTTGGAATGCAGAGCATCTCAAGAAGTATTATCAGTAATTCTTTTATAAATTTTTCTTAGGAAAAGTAAGGCTCTTTCAGCCCACGAATAAAGGCAGCTTATTAGCTGACCAGTATTTTGATTTCAGTATTTAATTATGCATGTACTCGGGGGGTATTTGATGTGAACCTCCCTACTTGCAAGACAATTTTTTCAAGTATTGAGCGATGGATAGCTCTACGTTGAATATTTTGAGTGCATTCTTTGCAGCTATAGCTCCTTAATAGTTCTTTTACGTAACAATCATTACCCAAAAGAACTGGGGGGGGGGGTAGTATTCCTACTTAGACAGTATGGTACAATTTAGTATTGTACATGTTATGATTTGATATTTCATATGCCAATTTGAAATTTTTGAAACAGGTTACCTAGACTAACAGGTTCCTGTAGCATTGCGTTGTATTTTGCAGGTTACCTAAACTGACAGGTTCCTGTAGCATTGACAGTATGTGCGAAGTATGAATACGATTTGACAGAATATGTGGACTACGAATGATCGAGAAAAAGTCCCAGGTAGCTTCTTGGGCATTGAGCAAAGTCCCAGGTAGTTTCCTGGGCATTAAGCAAAGTCCCAGGTAGCTTTCTGGGCATCGAGAAAAAGTCCCAGGTAGCTTCCTGGGCATTGAGAAAAGTCCCAGGTAGCTTCCTGGGCATTGAGCAAAGTCCCAGGTAGCTTCCTGGGCATTGAGTAAAGTCCCAGGTAGCTTCCTGGGCATCGAGGAAAAGTCCCAGGTAGCTTCCTGGGCACGAAAAAAGCTTCAGGTAGCTTCCTGAGCAAATGTGATTGAAAAGTCTCAAGTTCCTTGAGCACGTGAATTAAAGTCCTGACAAAAGGCACCTTAAAGAGAAGCCTAATAAGCTCTCCCTCATGTGGAACCGCCTTTGGCACATGGGAAGAAAGGATAAAATCCTTAGCATTTACCTTCATAAGATGTCTAGCCTGACACATGAAGAAGAGGAATCTGTGTGGACTCCTAGCATGGCGCACAGGTTCCTAGAATCGCCTCGAGGCACAAAAAGGAACCAACATGCCTCGAGGCATGTTGGGACCTAGAGATTAGGACTGGGAACCAAGCAGGTTACCTTTCCAAGAAAAAAAGGAACCAACATGCCTCGAGGCATGTTGGGACCTAGAGATTAGGATTGGGAGCCAAGCAGGCAACCTTTCCAAGAGATGACCCGAATTAAACAAGAGAAAGATTTTATTAACGTTAACTGTTGTGTGTTTTGTGTTTATTTTGCAGGATTAATACTCGAGGAACCTGGTCTTGATGAAGAAGTTATTAAAGAAGGCTACGGTTTAGATTATCGATACAAAGTATAAACACAGAGGTTCCAGGTTTTACAACTCAGCTGTAATTTATTGCATTTATTTTGAGATTTTTCTAGTGGAAATATGCGTGTGTTCTGTTTCTTACAATGGGTTAGCCCACGTAAGCTTGAACATATGAGTAAGGAAGCTGAATTATTCTCTAGTGCATAACAGTGAAGTATTTCATGAGGTGTTGAAGAAAAATATATGTGAGCTTAACCTGAACAAGAAATATGTAGCAAAGGCAAATATCATAAACCATGAAAAGAGTTAGGGGTACAGAGACCCAGAAAACCAGCATAAAAGTTATTGGCACGAAGGCCATGGAAACCAAATTTAAAGATTACATTATGCGAGGCGCTACGAGGGGCCCGCAACCTCATCAAAAGTTATTAAGAGTTCAGATAATTCGTAAAGGTTTCAAGCAGTAGGAGTTTTGTCTTGATCTTCAGCAGCTGGAGGAGTTGGAAGGACAGGTTGAGCATCTTCGGTAGCAGGAACCTCTGCAGTCTCGAGGATAGTACCTGGAGACCTCTCAACCGTTTTCACGGGAGGTACAGAGGTTGCAGCAGCAGCTTCATTCTCAAAATCTTTGATCATCCCCACTACGTCCTCGCCTAGGAGAGACCAGTTTAGCTCGGGCATTTTCTCCCACATGGACCTCATGTAGTCACGAACGCCTTCGTCATAACCTTCATCATACCTGGCTTTTTCCTGGATGAGCAGAGATGATTTGACAGTAACGGCTGCAGCATTTAAAGCATCAACCTGAGCTTCAAGATCATTAACCTTCTCCAGCATGGACAGCTTCTCATCATTCAGATTCTTAACTTGGGCCTGAAGCTTCTCTTTCTCGCCTTTCAAGGAAGTTTCCATAGCCCTAGCCTTTCTAACAGTAGCTGTCGCTACGTTCACACTCTCCTCCTTGGCTGCCAGCTCCTCTTTGAGTTTCGAGATCTCTCCTTGTAGCCTGAGGTCATATTGGATCTTCAAGGCAAAATCATCACAGAACCTAAGAGTAAAGAAGGCGTTCTGGGCCGCAGAGAACCTCATAGCTTCCAGAGCTTCAGTAGAGTCCACTTTCGACCAGCCGGCAATAGTCTCCGCAGGAACGTGAGTGTCAATCAAGTCCTTAAATTGGTTCTGGGCAGCGGTAGGATCAACCTTCACAGCTTTGTTTTTCCTCATGGACCTGGTTTGGGAACTCCCTGATAAGTCAAGTGTGGTCTGAGCCAATTTACGTTTTGAGGAACCCGATGGTTGAGTCTGGACAGATACAGGGGTTGGAACTTGGTTAATTGGAGTTGCAGCAAGCGGAACCTCCTTCATATTGTCATCAACCTTGAAAATTTCTTCCACATTTTTAGATCTTTTCACAAATGAAGGAACTTTTGGAGCCATGTCTGCATAAGCCAATAGATTAAGGTTAGAGGTATATATATGAAGTAAGCGAATGAAATTGCACAAATATAGTTAATAAGAAAGGCATAACTATAAAGAAACTCCTACCAGAAGTCGAAGGAATAAAGCCTAAAGCCATCAGGTTACCAGGGGTCATCAAGATCAGACAATCTCTAGTGGAGGTTGACAGTTTCAAAATCTCAGTTGCTCTTTCCAAGCAGACTCCCGTAAGGACGGTTTGCTTAGGGATATTGGGACGACGATTAAACTCATATCTAACGTAGGGGCAGTCATAGCAATAAAGAAACTGTTCTGGCCATTGTTCAAAGTTTTGTTTAACATTTTTTATGCACTGACCCTGGTGACAAGGCCAGGCTGAAAGGTAAAAGCAGCCAGAATTTCTCCCAGTGTCTTTCAGTCTGAAGAAATAGCCCAATTCAGGGGCTGTCAAAGGAACTGTAAATTTGCTAGAGTATAGTATAAAGGTGCTGATGGCTAACCGATAAGAATTAGGGGTGAGTTGCATTGGTGCTAATTCGTAAAAGTCAAGAACCTCTCGTAAGAAAGGATGAAGAGTGTTGTGCCCAAAATCTCCATGGACTAGATTTAGGCCCATTAATCTATAAGGTTCGATCCATACAAGCTAGAAGATTGATCCAGTATGAGTCATGAAGATCAAATAGAAGAACTGACTAAGGAAGTACGAGTATCAGGAGGTTCCCAATGGTCAGGAAGCTGAGCTGAGCACTAGAAGACCAGGTTCCTCCCAGCCGAGGAGTTCGAATTAGCATAACAACAGCCATAGAGATGATAAAAGCATATAAATAGTTATCCAGTCTAACTAGTTTGTTATTTGTGCAGGTACTAACACCAAAAGAGAGGTCCCTAAGTGATATGTCCCGAAATAAGGAGGTCCCTGAGAAACAGGCTCCTGAAATGTAGGTTCCTGAGCACCAGGTTCCTACGAGTTACCAACAGAAAGTTCTAGAAGTCATTTAGAACAGATAAACGAATTGGTATCTGAGTATAATTCTAGGGCGCAGATGATCCTAGAATAACTCTAACCAATAAGAGAATCATAAGTAGGGTACGAACTCGAGTTCTACTCTACTTAGCCAAACTAGTTCGTGAAAGGCTCTAAAGGAACCTGAGTCCAACACGAACTAGATGACCGAATACAGCTATTCCAGTAAGAGACAGAATCATATTAGAACTACGTGAGCTTGATCCCTATAAATACAAGGGTACGTAGGCACCTCGGGGTACGACGCATTAAATTCTCTAATTTTCTCTAAAGGCACCTGAGATTATTGGAGATACCCTCGAGCTCAGCTCAACCCCCACAAACACAACCCAAACCTTTTCATAGAACAGTTGATCGTTAGCCTAAACAACTACCTATAAACCTCACATAAGTTGATTACGAAATCCACTCATCAACATTGGCGCTAGAAGGAGGGGATAGTTAATATCTTAAGAGTGGAAAAGATGTCAGGCAACTCGGATAGCGAAGCAACCCGTTCTGAACGACAGATTCATGAGGGGAACACATCTCCTCCCAGAGCACCGAAGGTTACTAAAGCAGCCATGATGGAAATCTTAAAGACTGTGGGAGAACGTTTGTCGACTTTGGAGCAGGCTTCAAGCAAAAAGAAGAGAAAGAAGGCAAAGAAAAGCAAGAAGTCGAAGGTTACTCCGAAACAGTTGAATTTTGAAGAATCTGAGAATGGAGAGGAGATCCCAGACGATGGTGGAGAACCGAAGCAAGATAATGGTGAGGAAGATATGGAGAATCCTGAGAAGAGTAAAACTGGTAGCAAGGGCCGTACAGGGTCCAAGGAAAAGAAGAAAACCAAGACTGGAGGTTCCTCAAAGAAAAAGAAGAAAGATAAAGACCCATCTGTCGAGATAATTGAAGAAGAAAGCACGGATTCAGGTGAGGATACTGAAGAATCAAGCGCAGTAGAGTCGCAAGAGGAAGAAGGAACGAGTAAGAAGACAAAGGCGGAAGCTACTGGGGAGGTAACAGCAGAGGATGTCAAGAAAATTTTGGCTCAACTCAAGGACGAAAAGAATCTTGCTTTGAACCCTATAACAGCTTCTCCTTTCACCAAGAAGGTTCGAAAGTCGGCTCTGCCTAGGTCTTATAGGCCTTCGAATGAATTGAAATTCGATGGGACTACTGATCCCATTGAATACCTTAGTCGTTTTGACACAGAGATGGATGTTTATCAAGTGAAGGAAGCCACCAGGTGCAGGTTACTGGCTGCAACTCTGCAGGGCGGAGCCCATCAATGGTTCAAAAGGTTACCTGCAGATTCGATTGGTTCTTGGGCAAGTATGGGGAAGCTCTTTGTCACTCAATTTAGAGCATCTGTTGCATTTGCACCACCAACCAATACCTTAGCCAATATCAAACAAAGACCTAGTGAAACGTTGACAGAATATTTCAAGAGGTTTAATGCGGAGGTTCCTAAAGTTAGGAAAGCATCTGAGGAAACAATAAAGAACTTCTTAATTGCTGGAGTCAAAGGAGGCTCAGATTTTTGGAAAGCACTGCAGGGAAAAGAACCAGAGACGTTGGCAGATTTTTATGCCCAGGCAGAACCCTTTCGTCTGGTGGAGGAGTCTCTAGCTGAATTAAGGAAGGATCCAGATTTTGTAAGGCAAAGTGGAAGCAAGAGGTCGAGACAAAGAAGCCCCAATGGTCGTGACAATAAAAAGGTGGTTAGTCGCACATCCTAGGTGAAGCCTGAAGCTGTGAATCCTACTAAACCTGTCATGAGTTAGGTACCGCCACCAGCTTCCTATAACAACAATAAACATGAGAGACCTGTCTATGAAACTTTCACCCCTTTGGTAGCTCCGATTGATCATATTTACGCAGTGAATGAGAAGTCCTCATGGTTTAAGAAGCCTTTCAGAACCGGTCCCCCAGGGAATAAGAATGAGCGCCCCTACTGTGACTTCCATGATAATAATGGGCATAATACTGCAGATTGTCGTCACCTCAGAGATCTAATTGAAACTCTAATCAGACAAGGGCAATTGAGTGAATGGGTGGCTCAGGAAGGAAAAAAGTATAGAGATGAGAAGACTCAGAAGACACAGACACAGGAACCTGTCGTAGTGGAAGGACCACCTAAGGCTGGGTGCATACGCACAATTATAGGAGGTCCCCACATTGGAGGAAGCAGCAGGAATGCCATGGAGAGGTATACTCGTGAGGCTAAAGAACGTCCTTTAACCAGTATTTACAATCTGTCCCAGAGGTCCCCAAAGTTGTTCGAAGGAGAGGATGCAGATATTACTTTCACTGAAGAAGATGCTTCCTGGGTACATCATCCCCATACTGATGCTTTGGTTGTTGAGGCAGGAATTGGGTCTTATGAGGTTCATCGAGTGCTAGTTGATAATGGAAGCTCTGTAAACTTGTTATCTTACACAGCTTTCAAGAAGATGCATTTTCTGGATAAAGATTTAACTCCAACAAACGATACCTTGTACGGATTTACTAATAATCAGGTTCCTATCAAAGGTAAGATTCGTTTGCCAGTAACTTTAGGTGATAAACCATGTTGCATTACACAGTTGGCAGAATTCATCGTTATAGAAGAGAATATGAATTACAATGCTATTTTGGGAAGACCCATTTTGAAGGAGATGAGGGTAATAACCTCCATTTACCACCTCACTATGAAGTTCCCGACACCGAATGGTGTTGGTATAGTTCGAGGATGTCAGTATGAGTCTAGAGAGTGTTACACCAAAGCTTTGCAACATGCTGCTAGAGCTGCTAAATTGCCTGAACCTATGGACGAGGTTCCTGATAGTTTTCCAGGAAAGAACCCAGACAAAATAACGGTCGACCTGCGCGGTTCGCCTTTGGAAGGTTTTGTGTCAGCATCCTGTAGAGCTATAAGAATTGAAGAGATCATAGAAGAGGAACCTCATGCTGAGATTCCAGTTTTTCGGGGACCAGATACCCCCTACTTACTGATAGAAAGTGCACCCCCTACGGACAAGGATGGTGACGTGTGTATGGTAGAAGGATTGGATGAAGAAAAATCCCGAAAACTGAAACATAATGGAAGCAATGAAGACAGTCAGCCAGCATTAAAGAGAAGGAATGTCATGTACGAAGAGCAGGAACCGTCTACCGTCCAGGAACCTCAAGAGGACTCAACCACAGAGATGGAGGTAGACTTAGATCCTCGAATGCCAGAAACCATGGTTAAGGCTGGACCAGCTGGTGAAACTCTGGATGTGAAGATCAATGACAAAGATGGTACAAAGGTGTTGAAGATTGGAGCTCAACTCGATCCAGCCTTAAAGGAATCTCTCGTTACCTTTTTGGGCAAGAACCTGGATGTGTTCGCATGGTGTCATGCAGATATGGAAGGGATAGATCCAAGGGTCATGTGTCATAAGTTGAATATTGATCCAGAAAAGAAAGGAGTGAGACAGAAGCGAAGACCAGTTAGTGGAGAAAGAGCTCAGGCATTGAAAGAAGAGGTCGACAGATTATTGGATGCAGGATTAGTTAAAGAATCTTTTTACCCAGTATGGTTGGCAAATCCTGTTTTGGTAAAGAAACCTAATGGAAAATGGAGAACCTGCGTGGACTTCACAGATCTCAACAAAGCATGCCCGAAGGACAGTTTCCCACTACCACGGATTGATCAGTTAGTGGATGCAACAGCTGGACATGCCCTCCTTAGCTTCATGGATGCATATTTAGGTTACAATCAAATCCCTATGTATGAACCTGACCAAGAGCATACTTCTTTTATTACGGATAGAGGTCTTTATTGCTATGTATGCATGCCATTTGGATTGATTAATGCTGGAGCCACATACCAACGGTTAGTGAATATGATGTTTAAAGACCAAATTGGCCATACTATGGAAGTATATGTGGATGATATGCTAGTTAAGTCTAAGGAAGCTGTTGACCATGTGAAGCACTTAGAAGAAATGTTTGGAATCTTGCGGAAGTACATAATGAAGCTGAACCCTCAAAAATGTGTGTTTGGGGTAGAATCAGGAAAGTTTCTGGGTTTCATGGTAAACCACAGGGGTATCGAAGCCAACCCAGCCAAGATTAAAGCATTGATTGATATGAGGTCTCCGAGAACTGTGAGAGAGGTTCAGTCTCTTACAGGAAGGGTTGCAGCCTTGAATAGATTCATTTCGAAGTCCACTGATAAGTGTTAGGAGTTCTTTAAAGCTATAAAGAAAGGAAACAAATTCGAGTGGACTGCAGAATGTGAGATAGCGTTTGGAAAGCTAAAGGAGCATTTGGGGAGCCCCCCACTGTTAGCCAAGCCTGTGGATGGAGAAACATTGATACTTTATTTGGCTGTGTCAGAGTATTCCATTAGTGCAGTTCTGGTTCGAGAAGAGAATGGACAGCAGAGCCCAGTTTACTATGTTAGTAAAAGATTACTTGATGCAGAAACGAGGTACACAGGAATGGAGAAGCTAGTTTTCGCATTGATTCTGGCTTCCAGGAAGCTGCGACCTTATTTCCAAGCTCACAAGATTGAGGTAAGAACCTCATATCCACTTAAGCAAGTGATGCATAGGCCAGAAACTTCTGGAAGAATGTTAAAGTGGGCTGTGGAGCTAGGACAGTTCGACATAGAATATAAGCCAAAGACAGCAATCAAAGCTCAAGCTTTAGCAGATTTCTTAATCGAGTTTCCACCTCATGTAGAGGTTACTGGCCAAGAGGGGCCAAAAGAGGTGGTGGAAAAACAGGCAGACAATGACAACTGTGCACCTTGGTGGACACTGTATGTAGATGGAGCTGCTAACAGTGGTGGAGCAGGTGCAGGCATAGAACTAGTTAGTCCAGAAGGGCACCAACTCTATAGCTCGATTCATTTTGCTTTTAAAGCCACGAACAATGATGCAGAATATGAGGCATTGATTGCAGGCCTCAAGTTGGCTTTGGAGATGAAAGTAGAGAATATCAGAGTGTTTAGTGATTCGATGTTAGTAGTTTGGCAGATTCGTGGTGGTTTTCAGGCGAGAGGGCCAAGAACAGACTTATATTTGAGATACTCCCAGGAGTTGATCGCAAGGTTCAGAGAGGTGAAGCTAGATCAAGTACCTCGAGGAAAGAATACCAAAGCGGATGCATTGGCCAAGCTAGGGTCACAGAGAGAATCCACGTTATTGGGAGTAATTCCACTTCAAATCCAGGAGCAACCAAGTGTTTTCAAGGAAGAGGTAATGGACATTGAATTTCCAGTTGAAGATTCCTGGATGACCCCAATACATCGTTACCTGGACAAAGGGGAGCTACCTCCCAATCAAAGTGATATCAGGAAGCTGAGGTATCAGGCAGCCAGGTATGTAATCTATGATGGAGTTCTGTATAAACGAGGATTCAATCAGCCTTTGCTCAAGTGTGTAGCTGGAGAACAATGCAAGTATATCCTCGAGGAAATTCATGAAGGAGTATGTGGAAATCACTCGGGGGTAATTCTTTAGCCATGAAAGTCCTTCGACAAGGATATTATTGGCCAACCATCAAAGCAGATGCTACAAAGTTTGTGCAGGCATGCAGTAATTGTCAGAAGTTTGCAAATTTTGATAGTCGTCATGTAGCCCCTATTAAACCGATTGTTAGCCCTTGGCCATTCGCTGTTTGGGGAATAGACCTCATTGGAGAGCTCCCGAAAGGAAAAGGAGGAGTGAAATACGCAGTGGTCGCAGTCGATTACTTTACAAAGTGGGCAGAAGCAGAACCACTTGCTAAGATTACAGCGTCAAAATTGACTGAGTTTGTGTTTCGAGCCATCGTATGCAGGTTTGGCATTCCACAGAAGCTAATTTCTGACAATGGGAAGCAGTTCGATAGTAGAGAGCTTAGAGGATTATGTGAGCAGTTTGGAATCCAAAAAGCATTTTCAACAGTATATTATCCGCAGAGTAATGGACAGACTGAAGCAGTGAATAAGATTATCAAGCACACTTTGAAGACAAGGCTTGAAGATAAGAAAGGAAGCTGGCCAGAGGAGCTTCCTGGAGTCTTGTGGTCGTATAACACCACGCCTAGAACTATAACTGGTGAGTCTCCTTTTTCCCTAACTTATGGTTGTGAAGCTATGGTACCTGTGGAAGTTGGAACAGGTTCCTTGAGAAGAAAGTATTTTGACCCTGAAAGCAATGAGGTCAATCATAGACTGTATTTGGACATGGTCGAAGAGTTGAGAGCAGATTCGCAAGTGAAGTTAGCAGCATATCAACAGAGAGTTCGAAGGTATTACAACAAAAAGGTGAAGGCAAGACCTTTTAAGGTTGGAGACCTAGTTTTGAGGAAAGTCATGCCAAATACCAGGGTTCTGGCGCATGGAGCCTTTGGAGCAAATTGGGAGGGACCTTACCAGATAAAGTCAGCAATTTGGGAAGGAACCTACCACTTGATGGATATGGATGGGAACCTCATTCCGAGAGCTTGGAATGCAGAACATCTCAAGAAGTATTATCAGTAATTCTTTTATGAATTTTTTCTTAGGAAAAGTAAGGCTTTTTCAGCCCACGAATAAAGGCAGCTTATTAGTTATAGCTGACCAGTATTTTGATTCCAGTATTTAATTATGCATGTACTCGGGGGGTACTTAATGTGAACCTCTCTACTTGCAAGACGATTTTTTTTTTTAAGTATTGAGCGATGTATAGCTCTACGTTGAATATTTTGGGTGCATTATTTGCAGCTATAGATCCTTAATAGTTCTTTTACGTAACAATAATTACCCAAAAGAACTGGGGGGTAGTATTCCTACTTAGACAGTATTGTGCATGCCATGATTCCATATTTCATATGCCAATTTGAAATTTTTGAAACAGGTTACCTAGACTAACAGGTTCCTGTAGCATGGTGTTGTATTTTGCAGGTTGCCTGAACTGATAGGTTCCTGTAGCATTGACAGTATGTGCGAAGTATGAATACGATTTGACAGAATATGTGGACTACGAATGATTGATATGAAAAGTCCCAGGTAGCTTCCTGGGCATCGAGAAAAGTCCCAGGTAGCTTCCTGGGCATCGAGAAAAGTCCCAGGTAGCTTCCTGGGCATCGAGGAAAAGTCCCAGGTAGCTTCCTGGGCATCGAGAAAAGTCCCAGGTAGCTTCCTGGGCATCGAGAAAAGTCCCAGGTAGCTTCCTGGGCATCGAGAAAAAGTCCCAGGTAGCTTCCTGGGCATCGAGAAAAAGTCCCAGGTAGCTTCCTGGGCATCGAGAAAAAGTCCCAGGTAGCTTCCTGGGCACAAGAAAAGCTTCAGGTAGCTTCCTGAGCAAATGAGATTGAAAAGCCTCAGTTGACTGAGCACGACATTGTTGCCAAAAGCCTCAAGTTTCTTGAGCATGTGAATTAAAGTCCTGACAAAAGGCACCTAAAGTCCTGACAAAAGGCACCTAAAGTCCTGACAAAAGGCACCTTAAAGAGAAGCCTAATAAGCTCTCCCTCATGTGGAACCGCCTTTGGCACATGGGAAGAAGGGGTAAAATCCTTAGCATTTACCTTCATAAGATGTCTAGCCTGACACATGGAGAATAGGAATCTGTGTGGACTCCCAGAACGGCACACAGGTTCCTAGACTCGCCTCGAGGCACAAAAAGGAACCAACATGCCTCGAGGCATGTTGGAACCTAGAGAATAGGATTGGGAACCAAGCAGGTTACCTTTCCAAGAGAAAAAAGGAACCAACATGCCTCGAGGCATGTTGGGACCTAGAGATTAGGATTGGGAGCCAAGCAGGCAACCTTTCCAAGAGATGACCCGAATTAAACAAGAGAAAGCTTTTACTAACGTTAACTGTTTTTTTGTTTTATGTTTATTTTGCAGGATTAATACTCAAGGAACCTGGTCATGATGAAGAAGAAATTATTAAAGAAGGCTACGGTTTAGATTATCGATACAAAATATAAACACAGAGGTTCCAGGTTTTACAATTCAGCTGTAGTTTGTTGCATTTATTTCGAGAATAGACAAGTGGAAATATACATGTGTTCTGTTTCTTACAATGGGTTAGCCCACGTAAGCTTGACCATATGAATAAGGAAGCTGAATTATTCTCTAGTGCATAACAGTGAAGTATTTCATAAGGTTGTGAAGAAAAGTATGCAGCAAAAGCAAATATCATAAACCATAAAGAGAGTTATGGGTACAAAGACCCAGAAAAACAGCATAAAAGTTATTGGCACGAAGGCCATGGAAACCAAATTTAAAGTTACATCTTGCGAGGCGTTACGAGGAGCCCGCTACCTCATCAAAAGTTATCAAAAGTTTTTAAAAAAAGATCTTGTTGAGACTATGAAGGAGGAACTTCATCAGAACCCTTGGTAGCAACAGGAGGAGTTGAAAGGATAGGTTGAACAACCTCAGGAATAGGAACCTCTGCAGTCTCAAGGTTGGCACCTGGAGACCTCTCAACCGTTTTCACGGGAGGTACAGAGGTTGTAGCAGCAGCTTCATTCCCAAAATCTTTGATCATCCCCACTACATCCTCGCCTAGGAGAGACCAGTTCAGCTCGGGCATTTTCTCCCACATGGATCTCATGTAGTCACGAACGCCTTCATCATAACCTTCGTCATACCTAGCTTTTTCCTGGATGAGCAGAGATGATTTGACAGTAACAGCTGCAGCATTTAAAGCATCAACCTGAGCTTTCAGTTCATTGACTTTCTCTAGCATGGATAATTTCTCATCCTGCAAACTCTTCACTTGTTCCTGAAGTTCATCCCTGCTACTCTTTAGCGAGGTTTCAACAGCTTTAGCCCTCCTTACCGCAGCAGTGGCAACATTCACACTCTCCTCTTTAGCAGCCAGCTCCTCTTTGAGTTTCGAGATCTCTCCTTGTAGCCTGAGGTCATACTGGATCTTCAAGGCAAAATCATCACAGAACCTAAGAGTAAAGAAGGCGTTCTGGGCCGCAGAGAACCTCATAGCTTCCAGAGCTTCAGTAGAGTCCATTTTCGACCAGCCGGTAATAGTCTCAGCAGGAACATGAGTGTCAATCAAGTCCTTAAACTGGTTCTGGGCAGCGGTAGGATCAGCCTTCACAGCTTTATTTTTCCTCATGGACCTGGTTTGGGAACTCCCTGATAAGTCAAGTGTGGTCTGAGCCAATTTACGTTTTGAGGAACCTGATGGTTGAGTTTGGACAGATACAGGGGTTGGAACTTGGTTAATTGGAGTTGCAGCAAGCGAAAGCTCCTTCATATTGTCATCAACTTTGAAAATTTCTTCCACATTTTTAGATCTTTTCACAAATGAAGGAACTTTTGGAGCCATGTCTGCATAAGCCAATAGATTGAGGTTAGAGGTATATATATGAAGTAAGCGAATGAAATTGCACAAATATAGAGAATAAGAAAGGCATCACTATAAAGAAACTCCTACCAGAAGTCGAAGGAATAAAGCCTAAAGTCATCAGGTTATCAGGGGTCATTAAGACCAGACAATCTCTAGTGGAGGCTGACAGTTTCAAAATCTCAGTTGCTCTTTCCAAGCAGACTCCCGTGAGGACGGTTTGCTTAGGGATATTGGGACGACGATTAAACTCATATCTAACGTAGGGGCAGTCATAGCAATAGAGAAACTGTTCTGGCCATTGTTCAAAGTTTTGTTTAACATTTTTTATGCACTGACCCTGGTAACAAGGCCAGGCTGAAAGGTAAAAGCAGCCAGAATTTCTCCCAGTGTCTTTCAGTCTGAAGAAATAGCCCAATTCAGGGGCTGTCAAAGGAACTGTAAATTTGCTAGAATATAGTATAAAGGTGCTGATGGCTAACCGATAAGAATTAGGGGTGAGTTGCATTGGTGCTAATTCGTAAAAGTCAAGAACTTCTCGTAAGAATGGATGAAGAGGCATGGAAACACCTACCCTCAAGAAAGCGGCAGATATAACAACATGGGGGATACCTTGTTTTGGGATTTTCAAATCAAACCTGTGAGCTCTTTCACCAGGTTCTGGGATTGTTATCTTACAGACAGGGCGGTGACATTCCTCAAATAGTCTTTCCAGTTTAACTGAGGTCATGATGGAATCAGATTTTTCACAAAAAGGGACAATCTCTTGTTTGAATGGTTCTCTTTCAACAGATATCTCACTTTGAAAGTCAGGTTCTAGGAAGGACTCAGGTTCAAATTCAGGTTTTGATACCTCTTCATTATCAGACCAGTCATCTCCTAAATCAATTAAGCTTAAAGGCCTTAGAGGATCAATAGCATTTGGAGGTTTCATGAGAATGTCTTGAGGATCACTAGTGTCGGGAATCAAGACCCTAGACCTAGTTCTATTACTTACAGATGCGACAAAAACAGGTTTTACGGAAGAGAGGTGGTCAGAATGTGTTGAATCAGAAGACATCTGCAAGAGACAGACGAAGAAAGGTCAGACTTTGGAATTCTTAAAAGGAGACCTGTGGTCTAGAGACGATTGAACTACTGTGACTATGTCAAGTAAGTTTTTTAAAGAGTTATATGGAGGTTGTACATTCACAGAGATAAGTATGGACTATGACATGAATACGAGACAAATTGAGATAGAAGACAAACAGACAGTCAAAAGTTTTCAGTAAAATCATAGTGGTGAAACCACAAATCGGTGATGGAACTACCAGTAGAGAAGGTATCATGGATAGTTGTGTGTGTGAGATATGAAGACTATATACAAACATTTATCAGATAAAAGACAGCATGCAAGATCGAGGTAATCAGATAGTTAAAAATGCAATCGAGATTGTGAAAAAACAGAAAGAAAGGATTCAGAATCATACCTTGGATTGAAGAAAACGGCGACAGAGGGTTTGGATTAAGTAGATGACCGTCGGACTCCTTCTCTTTTTCTCTCCAAGGGTTTTTAAAAAAAATATTTGGTAAAGGTAAAAATGAAGATGAAGCCATTCATGTGTTTATATAATCGAGGTAAATAGGAGGCAACAGTAAACACGTGGCAGCAATCTATTGGGGCAGTAATTAAAGAGATACATGCACTAGAGGCGTGTGAACCTTGGGAACTCATACATTAACTGCGGCTTTGGTAAGTGATAAGTTTAATTTGAATTTTGAATTATCTCCTGCTTACCAACCGTTATCTCTTCTTAAATTATTAAATTTAAGAAATGTGGAATCGAGTGACAAGCGAGCATTAAGATGACTTCGAGAGCTGAAATAAGAAGAAGAAAATAGCGAGATAACAGGTTCTTTAGTTCAAAGGAAGCTTACTCAAGATTATATCAAGCTGAAAATATTCTATGTCCTGTTTCCTATACCGAGTTAGCTCATGTAGGCTTGGATATATAATGTTGAAGTGAGATACGATTACCAGGATAGGTTAACATTAAACCTCTGATCGTAGAATTAGAATAGGTTCCTTTCACATTACATGATTTCAAGGAACCGGGGGGTACTTGTTGTGCCCAAAATCTCCATGGACTAGATTTAGGCCCATTAATCTATAAGGTTCGATCCATACAAGCTAGAAGATTGATCCAGTATGAGTCATGAAGATCAAATAGAAGAACTGACTAAGGAAGTACGAGTATCAGGAGGTTCCCAATGGTCAGGAAGCTGAGCTGAGCACTAGAAGACCAGGTTCCTCCCAGCCGAGGAGTTCGAATTAGCATAACAACAGCCATAGAGATGATAAAAGCATATAAAGAGTTATCCAGTCTAACTAGTTTGTTATTTGTGCAGGTACTAACACCAAAAGAGAGGTCCCTAAGTGATATGTCCCGAAATAAGGAGGTCCCTGAGAAACAGGCTCCTGAAATGTAGGTTCCTGAGCACCAGGTTCCTACGAGTTACCAACAGAAAGTTCTAGAAGTCATTTAGAACAGATAAACGAATTGGTATCTGAGTATAATTCTAGGGCGCAGATGATCCTAGAATAACTCTAACCAATAAGAGAATCATAAGTAGGGTACGAACTCGAGTTCTACTCTACTTAGCCAAACTAGTTCGTGAAAGGCTCTAAAGGAACCTGAGTCCAACACGAACTAGATGACCGAATACAGCTATTCCAGTAAGAGACAGAATCATATTAGAACTACGTGAGCTTGATCCCTATAAATACAAGGGTACGTAGGCACCTCAGGGTACGACGCATTAAATTCTCTAATTTTCTCTAAAGGCACCTGAGATTATTGGAGATACCCTCGAGCTCAGCTCAACCCCCACAAACACAACCCAAACCTTTTCATAGAACAGTTGATCGTTAGCCTAAACAACTACCTATAAACCTCACATAAGTTGATTACGAAATCCACTCATCAACAAAGAGGCATGGAAACACCTACCCTCAAGAAAGCGGCAGAGATGACAGCATGGGGGATACCTTGTTTTGGGACTTTCAAATCAAACCTGTGAGCTCTTTCACCAGGTTCTGGGATTGTTATCTTACAGACAGGGCGGTGACATTCCTCAAATAGTCTTTCCAGTTTAACTGAGGTCATGATGGAATCAGATTTTTCACAAAAAGGGACAATCTCTTGTTTGAATGGTTCTCTTTCTACAGATATCTCACTTTGAAAGTCGGGTTCTAGGAAGGACTCAGGTTCAAACTCGGGTTTTGATACCTCTTCATTATCAGACCAGTCATCTCCTAAATCAATTAAGCTTAAAGGCCTTAAGGGATCAATAGCATTTGGAGGTTTCATCAGAATGTCTTGAGGTTCACTAGTGTCGGGGATTAAGACCCTAGACCTAGTTCTATTACTTACAGATGCGACAAAAACAGGTTTTATGGAAGAGAGGTGGTCAGAATGTGTTGAATCAGAAGACATCTGCAAGAAACAGACGAAGAAAGGTCAGACTTTGGAATTCTTAAAGGGAAACCTGTGGTCTAGAGACGATTGAACTACTGTGACTATGTCAAATAAGTTCTTTAAGGAGTTATATGGAGGTTGTATATTCATAGAGATAAGTATGGACTATGACATGCATATGAAACGAATTGAGATAGAAGACAAGCAAATGGTCAAAAGTTTTCAGTAAAACCATAGTGATGAAACCACAAATCGGCGATGGAATTACCAGTAAAGAAGGTATTATGAATGGTTGTGTGTGTGAGATGTGAAGACTATATACAAACATATATCATAAAAAGATGACGTGCAAGATTGAAGTAAGCAGATAGTTGAAAATCTAATCGAAGTTACGAGAAAGCGGAAAGAAAGGATTCAGAATCATACCTTAGATTGAAGAAAACGGCGATGGAACGGTTGGATCCAGTAGATGACCGTCGAACTTCTACTCTTTTCTCTCCGAGGGTTTTAGAAAATATTTGGTAAAGGTAAAAATGAAGATGAAGTCATTCATGTGTTTATATAATCGAGGTAAATAGGAGGCAGCAGTGAACACGTGGCAGCAATCTACTGGGGCAGTAATTAAAGAGATACACGCACCAGAGGCGTGTGAACCTTGGGAACTCATACATTAACTGCAGCTTTGGTAAGTGATAAGTTTAATTCGAATTTTGAATTATCTCCTGCTTACCAACCGTTATCTCTTCTTAAATTATTAAATTTAAGAAATGTGGAGTTGAGTGACAAGTTAGATTCCTTGGGAAGCTAAAAGCGAGCATCAAGATGATTTCGAGAGCTGAAGTAAGAAGAAGAAGATAGCGAGATAACAAGTTCCTTAATACAAAGGAAGCTTACTCAAGATTATATCAAGCTGAAAATATTTTATGTCCTGTTTCCTATACCGAGTTAGCTCATATAGGCTTGGATATACAATGCTGAAGCGAGATATAGTTACCAGGATGGTTTAACATTAAACCTCTGATCGTAGAATTAGAATAGGTTCCTTTCACATTACATGATTTCAAGGAACCGGGGGGTACTTGTTGTGCCCAAAATCTCCATGGACTAGATTTAGGCCCATTAATCAATAGGGTCCGATCCATACAAGCTAGAAGATTGATCCAGTACGAGCCAGGAAGATCAAATAGAAGAAATGACTAAGGAAGTATGAGTATTACGAGGTTCCCAATGGTCAGGAAGCTGAGCTAAGCACCAGAAGACCAGGTTCCTCCAAGCAAAAGAATTCGAGTTAGCATAGCAACAGCCATAAAGATGATAAAAGCATGTGAAGAGTTATCCAGTCAAACCAGTTTGTTATTTGTGCAGATACTGACACCAAAAGGGAGGTCCCTAAGTGATATGTCCCGAAATAAGGAGGTCCCTGAGAAACAGGCTCCTGAAATGTAGGTTCCTGAGCACCAGGTTCCTACGAGTTGCCAACAGAAAGTTCTAGAAGCCATCTAGAACAGATAAACAAATTGGTATCTGAGTATAATTCTAGGGCGCAGATGATCCTAGGATTACTCTAACCAATGAGCGAATCATAGTGGAGTACGAACTCGAGTTCTACTCTACTTAACCAACTAGTTCGTGAAAGGCTCTAAAGGAACCTGAGTCCTACACGAACTAGGCGACCGAATACAGCTATTCCAGTAAGAGACAGAATCATATTAGAACTACGTGAGCTTGATCCCTATATATACAAGGGTACGTAGGCACCTCAGGGTACGACGCATTAAGTTCTCTGATTTTCTCTAAAGGCACCTGAGATTATTGGAGATACCCTCGAGCTCAGCTCAACCCCCACAAACACAACCCAAACCTTTTCATAGAACAGTTGATCGCTAGCCTATACAACTACCTGTAGACCTCACATAAAGTTGATCACGAAATCCACTCATCAACATATAGTTCAGCTTGTTTGTAAAACTCAGCTAGTGTACCAGGTTCACGTACTTGTAGCTCCTTCCAGAAGTCTGAACCAGCTCTAACTCCAGCAATCAGGAAGCTCATAATGACCTCGTCAGGAGCTTTCTTAACTCTGGGAACCTCTGCATTAAAACGTTTGAGATACTCTGTCAAGGTCTCATCTGCTCTCTGCTTGATGTTGGCCAAGGTATTGGTTGGGGGTGCAAAAGTGATGGAAGCTCTAAACTGAGTAACGAAGAATTTCCCCATATTCTCCCAGGAATTTATAGAATCTGATGGTAACCTCTTAAACCACTGATGAGCTCCACCATAAAGGGTTGCAGCCAATAATCTACACCTTGTTGGCTCCTTAACTTGATAAACATCCATCTCGGTATTGAAACGACCCAGATACTCCACAGGATCCGTAGTGCCATCAAATTTAAACTCGTTTGACATACGATAGGATTTAGGTAACGAGGATTTTCTAACCTTCTTGGTGAATGGAGATGAGGTTATTACACCTGTTGTTGACTGCTTTTCTTCCTTGAGTTTCACTAGAATCTTCTTGATGTCTTCATCATTCAAATCACCAGCTCCACCGTCCTTTGCTTCCTTATCTTTATCATCGGCTTCCTGTGAATCTGCTATACACGAATCGTTCACGATCTCGACTGAACTTGAATCATCTTTAATTATCTCGATGGAAGGTTCCTTCGCTTTTTTCTTTTTCCAAGAAGATGCTCCTGATTTCGTAGTCTTCTTACTCTTAAGTCCTGCCAAGATCCGCGATCGAGTCTTCTTAGCAGGAGGTTGTTTATCCTTGGGTTCAACATCTTCGTCACCTTCAGCATCTTTCTTTGGGTCTTCAATCTCTTCCTCAACGTTCTTCTTGGGATTAACCTTAGCTTTTTTACCCTTCTTACCTGATGCCAACTTCGACTTCTTCTTCGGTGTTATTTGTTCGAGGGTAATCTTCTTCGCTTTCGGGGTTTGATCTTTCTCTACAGATTGTGTTACTTCGCTATCAGAACTGCATGCCATCTTTCCACTCTTAAAATGATAACTCTGCCCCTCCTTCTAGTGCCAATGTTGATGAGTGGATTTCGTAACAACTTTTGAGAAGTTTATGGTGAGTTGTAAAGGCTAGAGCGTTTACAAGAATCTATCAGAACTGCCTGCCATCTTTCCACTCGAGAGCGTTTACAAGAATCTCGCGAGTCCCTTGAGGCTTGTGTCGTGTGTTCTCAAGAATCTCGTAGGTGTATTGCAAGGCTTGTAAAAACATGTTCCCAAGGTGCCTACGTACCCTTGTATATATAGGGATCAAGTTCACGTAGTTCTTTTTAGACTAGAAGTCTGGTTAGGCAGCAATATTCTAGGTTCCTAATTCGTGGGGACCTCCTTTTCTCCAGATTTCAGCCACGAATAGGCGACCTAAGTCGAATAGAACTCGAGTTCTGGTTCGACTAGGAGTATGTTTATAAGTTCTCGTCCTATTAGATGTATTCAAGGATCATCTGCGCCCAAGGAATACATTCCAATAAGGAGTTGATGTTCATGACTTGCTCCTAAAGAGTAGGAGGCTTTATCGTACTATAAATCTGCTAGCATAAATTTGTTTTCGTACAGGAAGCTGTCTCTCAGGAACCTGTCTGCAGGAACCTGTTACCCTAGTGGATTTTGATGTTATATACAGCAAGCTGATTGTTTATCTTGTACTAGTTTTACTATATTTAGCTTACCATTATATGATTGAATCACTTGATGTATCATATGCATATATATGTGTTTGCTATGTATAAGTATGCTCTCTAGGAACTTGGTTGATGATATGGAAAGGCAAAGATTTAAAGCTATCTATCTGTTCAGCTCGCCAGAACCAAAACAGCAAGCCAGAACCAAAACAGCAAGCTGAAAAGAACTCGCCAGAATCAAAACAGCAAGCTGACTTGGACTTTCCAGAAGCTGTTTTTAGTCAAGTTTGATTTCGAAGATTTCTTGAAGATTGCTTGAAGATCAGAGATTGGCTAGGATTAAATATGTAAGGACTCTATTATATAATATATAGTATATATAATTAATAGAGCTCAAATCTTTTTTGAAAATCTGTTCTTTATTTAGTGGGATTGTGATTTATCTTTCCTTATCCTTTCAAAACAGATTTTACTCAATCTTTTACTTATCTAAACATTCCATAACAGCCCAGATTCGTTCATATCTTTTTATAGCTGTTGGAAATTGATTTTATCATATATATACTATCGTATATATATCAAAATGAGTTTGTTGGAGAATTAAATCATTCCAAACGTTTTATATTCAAAACCTCTAACTAATATAGCTGTTGGAGAGTGTTTTTATGCAATCAAATCTTTTCCATATATCAAATCTTCAACTAGCCATTTGTTTGTTTTCATATATATTCACTTACAACCTTTCTTGTAAGCAACGAAGAAAACCACAACTACAAGTTTGAGACTTGCTTATACACGTTTCTATCTTCTCTCTCAAACACCATTCTTATAAACTCTGAGCTTTATTGTTATATACACTTATATTATATAAGAGAGTTTATAGCTTGAGTTGTAATACTCGAACATCTTATTTTGGATTGTATTGTTCAATTTGTATTGAATACTTGCTGTACAAGTTTGGCTTAAGGTTTTGGGTGGGTCGAACTAGACTAGAGAAGGATACTTTGGAAGTATTGCTTAGAGAGTTGGTTCAACACAGCAAACAGCAAGCCATTTGTCAGCAGGATTGGTAAGGTTGAGTTGCTGGGCATATTGGCTAGGGAACAAGGGTTTGGTGGACGTTGCTAGAGAAGTATACTTGGGAAGTATAGCTTAGAGAGCAAGTTCAGAAACAGGTGTTCAGCAAGCCATTTGTCAGCAGCTGGGTTATAAAGGGAGATATATTATTGTATCTTGTAATTGGTTTATTTCGTTGATCAATAATATATTCTCTTACCAAGTTGGTAAGGGACCAGGACGTAGACCATAGGGGTTAGGGGTCGAACCTGGCTAAAAGTCTCTGTGTTATTTATTTTCTGTTCTTTATTTTCTGCTTACTGTTTGCATTCAGCTTACCATTTGTCTCTGCATAAAACGAAATCAGTAAGCTGTTTCTGGTAATTTTTAAAATCGGTTTTAGTTAAATATAGTTAGCCATTTACTCCTATTCAACCCCCTTCTAGGGTGCATTTTCATTTGGTATCAGAGCTTTGGTGTACTAACATTTCTGTAACAGGAAAGTACAGATCCTATGGCACCCGCTTATGTAGAAGGAGATTATTTAGAGATGCCACCACTTCTCAATGGGATTGAAAATTATGATGCTTGGAAACAGAGAATGAAGGTGCTTCTCAACAGAGATGATGCAATTGAATGGAGAGTCGTTAAAAAGGGTCCATTCAATTTTCTTGACAAAGACGGCAAGCCAAAAGACATTGACGATTTCTCAGAATCAGAATTGATAAAATCAGGCTATAATGGAAGAGCAAAGTATACATTAATATGTGGTCTTTCAGAGTCAGATTATGACATGGTCTCCTCATGTAGCACTGCAAAAGACATATGGGATACCTTAAAAATGCATTATAAAGCTACAACAACAAAACAGCGTGCTGATTTGAAAGATAAAAGGAAGTCAAAGGCACAATTGACTTCGAATGATGAAAAAGCTATTTCTAGTGAAGTCCCAAGTGAAGAGATAATAAACTCTGCATTTGTTGGCATTGATGATATAGGAAACACGAAAGAAGTTCTTGAAAATAGTGATGTGTCTGATTCAGAATCAGATTCTAGTGAGGTAAACTCTTTTCACTCCTGGAAATCTTCTGAAAATATTATTATGGAATCACTAACAATGCAGGAATCAAAAAGTGTAACCATTGAGGAACATTTGGCACTAAAGGCTGAAATCAGCAAGCTGATTGATAAGAACGGCTATCTATCCAAAATGGTAAAAGATCTGTTGCCAAAAATGGAAGAATGGGATTCAACTTCATTCAGTAAAGCTACAGAGATCAAGGAACTAAATACTAAGAACAGCCATTTAGAGGCTAATATCAAGTTGCTTGAAAGAAGAAACAAGACCTTGACCGAAGAAATCAAAGAGCTAAGGTCTGATGTTAATACTCAAGCTAAAGCATTGGAATCATACAAGATGAAGGAATCTAGTCAAGCAGAATCCTCAAAAACTGCTGAAAAGAGAGTTCAGCAAGCTGAACTCATCAAACAGCAAGCTGAAGTGATCACTCTCCTAGAAACAGAAGTTAAAGATCTCAAGAAGGGCATGGAAACTTTTGTTCAAGGTGAAGACACTTTAAAAACAATGATGAAGAAGGCAAATGTACCTTTGGTCAGAGAAGGTGTTGGTCTAAACTTCAACAAGAAAGATAAGGTGCTAAAATATGATGGAAGGAATGGCATTCCCTACAATTATGCTATGCCTTGGAAGACATGCAACAAATGTGGTGGAAAAGGACATCTGGAAAAGAATTGTGTGGTTCGAGTATATCATAAGACGAAAACAGCATACCAGAATGGATCAGTCAGACAGAAAACAGCATACCAGAATGGATCAGTCAGACAGAAAACAGCATACCAGAATGCTTCAGACAGGAGACAAACAGCTTACCATTATCAGTCTGGCAGAACACAAAGGACTGCAAATCAAGCACCAAAAGTGATACAACAGTGGATCAAGAAATCTGATCTACATGTTCTCTATGTCCTATCAACAAACCATGGTAGATCCAATAAAATTTGGGTACTTAAGTAGTAAGTATGTTATTTGTCCTCGTATATTTCTTTGAATATGATTATATTATTCTTGTGGTACTAACGAGATTCCTCTAATACATAGATGGGACAAATATATGTATATGTATTGTATTATGCAGGAAACAAGAAAGAAGAATACTATTATGATCAGTTGGAATGTATATTGTCTAATCAGCAAGCCATTTTCCAATTCAGAAGAACAATTGCTATCGATGAATATTCTGGAAATGTGTTTTCAGCATGCTGGTTTGATTTATTCAACTTTATAATTATAACTAGCCTCATGATTGTTAAATGCTTTACCACATGTTTTATTCTTATATGCTTATTCTCTTGACCCTTTTCTGATGATGTCATAGGGGGAGAAGAACATGAATACATGAGGATAAAAAGGGCTATAATATTATATATATTAGATTTGTCAACTAATGTTTCATGCAGGGATGATTCGTATTTATATCTTATTGCATATGATGAATTGTGCTAACCTGATTATATGATGAGATATTATGCTAATCAGGGGGAGCATTGTTTTAGGGGGAGCAACATAGTCTCTCCGATGTATTCAAGTATGTCATCATCAAAAAGGGGGAGAATGTTACCGTGATGTTTTGATGATGAATACAAAGGTTGTATCTTAATACTTCATTTTTATCTATCTAATCTTGTTTTGCAGGAAGTATTGATCAATGATTAAGGGGGAGCTTTTAGCTCAATCACATATTGGTATATAATCATCAAAAAGGGGGAGATTGTTACCCTAGTGGATTTTGATGTTATATACAGCAAGCTGATTGTTTATCTTGTACTAGTTTTACTATATTTAGCTTACCATTATATGATTGAATCACTTGATGTATCATATGCATATATATGTGTTTGCTATGTATAAGTATGCTCTCAGGTAACTTGGTTGATGATATGGAAAGGCAAAGATTTAAAGCTATCTATCTGTTCAGCTCGCCAGAACCAAAACAGCAAGCCAGAACCAAAACAGCAAGCTGAAAAGAACTCGCCAGAATCAAAACAGCAAGCTGACTTGGACTTTCCAGAAGCTGTTTTTAGTCAAGTTTGATTTCGAAGATTTCTTGAAGATTGCTTGAAGATCAGAGATTGGCTAGGATTAAATATGTAAGGACTCTATTATATAATATATAGTATATATAATTAATAGAGCTCAAATCTTTTTTGAAAATCTGTTCTTTATTTAGTGGGATTGTGATTTATCTTTCCTTATCCTTTCAAAACAGATTTTACTCAATCTTTTACTTATCTAAACATTCCATAACAGCCCAGATTCGTTCATATCTTTTTATAGCTGTTGGAAATTGATTTTATCATATATATACTATCGTATATATATCAAAATGAGTTTGTTGGAGAATTAAATCATTCCAAACGTTTTATATTCAAAACCTCTAACTAATATAGCTGTTGGAGAGTGTTTTTATGCAATCAAATCTTTTCCATATATCAAATCTTCAACTAGCCGTTTGTTTGTTTTCATATATATTCACTTACAACCTTTCTTGTAAGCAACGAAGAAAACCACAACTACAAGTTTGAGACTTGCTTATACACGTTTCTATCTTCTCTCTCAAACACCATTCTTATAAACTCTGAGCTTTATTGTTATATACACTTATATTATATAAGAGAGTTTATAGCTTGAGTTGTAATACTCGAACATCTTATTTTGGATTGTATTGTTCAATTTGTATTGAATACTTGCTGTACAAGTTTGGCTTAAGGTTTTGGGTGGGTCGAACTAGACTAGAGAAGGATACTTTGGAAGTATTGCTTAGAGAGTTGGTTCAACACAGCAAACAGCAAGCCATTTGTCAGCAGGATTGGTAAGGTTGAGTTGCTGGGCATATTGGCTAGGGAACAAGGGTTTGGTGGACGTTGCTAGAGAAGTATACTTGGGAAGTATAGCTTAGAGAGCAAGTTCAGAAACAGGTGTTCAGCAAGCCATTTGTCAGCAGCTGGGTTATAAAGGGAGATATATTATTGTATCTTGTAATTGGTTTATTTCGTTGATCAATAATATATTCTCTTACCAAGTTGGTAAGGGACCAGGACGTAGACCATAGGGGTTAGGGGTCGAACCTGGCTAAAAGTCTCTGTGTTATTTATTTTCTGTTCTTTATTTTCTGCTTACTGTTTGCATTCAGCTTACCATTTGTCTCTGCATAAAACGAAATCAGTAAGCTGTTTCTGGTAATTTTTAAAATCGGTTTTAGTTAAATATAGTTAGCCATTTACTCCTATTCAACCCCCTTCTAGGGTGCATTTTCATTTGGTATCAGAGCTTTGGTGTACTAACATTTCTGTAACAGGAAAGTACAGATCCTATGGCACCCGCTTATGTAGAAGGAGATTATTTAGAGATGCCACCACTTCTCAATGGGATTGAAAATTATGATGCTTGGAAACAGAGAATGAAGGTGCTTCTCAACAGAGATGATGCAATTGAATGGAGAGTCGTTAAAAAGGGTCCATTCAATTTTCTTGACAAAGACGGCAAGCCAAAAGACATTGACGATTTCTCAGAATCAGAATTGATAAAATCAGGCTATAATGGAAGAGCAAAGTATACATTAATATGTGGTCTTTCAGAGTCAGATTATGACATGGTCTCCTCATGTAGCACTGCAAAAGACATATGGGATACCTTAAAAATGCATTATAAAGCTACAACAACAAAACAGCTTGCTGATTTGAAAGATAAAAGGAAGTCAAAGGCACAATTGACTTCGAATGCTGAAAAAGCTATTTCTAGTGAAGTCCCAAGTGAAGAGATAATAAACTCTGCATTTGTTGGCATTGATGATATAGGAAACACGAAAGAAGTTCTTGAAAATAGTGATGTGTCTGATTCAGAATCAGATTCTAGTGAGGTAAACTCTTTTCACTCCTGGAAATCTTCTGAAAATATTATTATGGAATCACTAACAATGCAGGAATCAAAAAGTGTAACCATTGAGGAACATTTGGCACTAAAGGCTGAAATCAGCAAGCTGATTGATAAGAACGGCTATCTATCCAAAATGGTAAAAGATCTGTTGCCAAAAATGGAAGAATGGGATTCAACTTCATTCAGTAAAGCTACAGAGATCAAGGAACTAAATACTAAGAACAGCCATTTAGAGGCTAATATCAAGTTGCTTGAAAGAAGAAACAAGACCTTGACCGAAGAAATCAAAGAGCTAAGGTCTGATGTTAATACTCAAGCTAAAGCATTGGAATCATACAAGATGAAGGAATCTAGTCAAGCAGAATCCTCAAAAACTGCTGAAAAGAGAGTTCAGCAAGCTGAACTCATCAAACAGCAAGCTGAAGTGATCACTCTCCTAGAAACAGAAGTTAAAGATCTCAAGAAGGGCATGGAAACTTTTGTTCAAGGTGAAGACACTTTAAAAACAATGATGAAGAAGGCAAATGTACCTTTGGTCAGAGAAGGTGTTGGTCTAAACTTCAACAAGAAAGATAAGGTGCTAAAATATGATGGAAGGAATGGCATTCCCTACAATTATGCTATGCCTTGGAAGACATGCAACAAATGTGGTGGAAAAGGACATCTGGAAAAGAATTGTGTGGTTCGAGTATATCATAAGACGAAAACAGCATACCAGAATGGATCAGTCAGACAGAAAACAGCATACCAGAATGGATCAGTCAGACAGAAAACAGCATACCAGAATGCTTCAGACAGGAGACAAACAGCTTACCATTATCAGTCTGGCAGAACACAAAGGACTGCAAATCAAGCACCAAAAGTGATACAACAGTGGATCAAGAAATCTGATCTACATGTTCTCTATGTCCTATCAACAAACCATGGTAGATCCAATAAAATTTGGGTACTTAAGTAGTAAGTATGTTATTTGTCCTCGTATATTTCTTTGAATATGATTATATTATTCTTGTGGTACTAACGAGATTCCTCTAATACATAGATGGGACAAATATATGTATATGTATTGTATTATGCAGGAAACAAGAAAGAAGAATACTATTATGATCAGTTGGAATGTATATTGTCTAATCAGCAAGCCATTTTCCAATTCAGAAGAACAATTGCTATCGATGAATATTCTGGAAATGTGTTTTCAGCATGCTGGTTTGATTTATTCAACTTTATAATTATAACTAGCCTCATGATTGTTAAATGCTTTACCACATGTTTTATTCTTATATGCTTATTCTCTTGACCCTTTTCTGATGATGTCATAGGGGGAGAAGAACATGAATACATGAGGATAAAAAGGGCTATAATATTATATATATTAGTTTTTCAACTAATGTTTCATGCAGGGATGATTCGTATTTATATCTTATTGCATATGATGAATTGTGCTAACTTGATTATATGATGAGATATTATGCTAATCAGGGGGAGCATTGTTTTAGGGGGAGCAACATAGTCTCTCCGATGTATTCAAGTATGTCATCATCAAAAAGGGGGAGAATGTTACCGTGATGTTTTGATGATGAATACAAAGGTTGTATCTTAATACTTCATTTTTATCTATCTAATCTTGTTTTGCAGGAAGTATTGATCAATGATTAAGGGGGAGCTTTTAGCTCAATCACATATTGGTATATAATCATCAAAAAGGGGGAGATTGTTACCCTAGTGGATTTTGATGTTATATACAGCAAGCTGATTGTTTATCTTGTACTAGTTTTACTATATTTAGCTTACCATTATATGATTGAATCACTTGATGTATCATATGCATATATATGTGTTTGCTATGTATAAGTATGCTTTCAGGTAACTTGGTTGATGATATGGAAAGGCAAAGATTTAAAGCTATCTATCTGTTCAGCTCGCCAGAACCAAAACAGCAAGCCAGAACCAAAACAGCAAGCTGAAAAGAACTCGCCAGAATCAAAACAGCAAGCTGACTTGGACTTTCCAGAAGCTGTTTTTAGTCAAGTTTGATTTCGAAGATTTCTTGAAGATTGCTTGAAGATCAGAGATTGGCTAGGATTAAATATGTAAGGACTCTATTATATAATATATAGTATATATAATTAATAGAGCTCAAATCTTTTTTGAAAATCTGTTCTTTATTTAGTGGGATTGTGATTTATCTTTCCTTATCCTTTCAAAACAGATTTTACTCAATCTTTTACTTATCTAAACATTCCATAACAGCCCAGATTCGTTCATATCTTTTTATAGCTGTTGGAAATTGATTTTATCATATATATACTATCGTATATATATCAAAATGAGTTTGTTGGAGAATTAAATCATTCCAAACGTTTTATATTCAAAACCTCTAACTAATATAGCTGTTGGAGAGTGTTTTTATGCAATCAAATCTTTTCCATATATCAAATCTTCAACTAGCCGTTTGTTTGTTTTCATATATATTCACTTACAACCTTTCTTGTAAGCAACGAAGAAAACCACAACTACAAGTTTGAGACTTGCTTATACACGTTTCTATCTTCTCTCTCAAACACCATTCTTATAAACTCTGAGCTTTATTGTTATATACACTTATATTATATAAGAGAGTTTATAGCTTGAGTTGTAATACTCGAACATCTTATTTTGGATTGTATTGTTCAATTTGTATTGAATACTTGCTGTACAAGTTTGGCTTAAGGTTTTGGGTGGGTCGAACTAGACTAGAGAAGGATACTTTGGAAGTATTGCTTAGAGAGTTGGTTCAACACAGCAAACAGCAAGCCATTTGTCAGCAGGATTGGTAAGGTTGAGTTGCTGGGCATATTGGCTAGGGAACAAGGGTTTGGTGGACGTTGCTAGAGAAGTATACTTGGGAAGTATAGCTTAGAGAGCAAGTTCAGAAACAGGTGTTCAGCAAGCCATTTGTCAGCAGCTGGGTTATAAAGGGAGATATATTATTGTATCTTGTAATTGGTTTATTTCGTTGATCAATAATATATTCTCTTACCAAGTTGGTAAGGGACCAGGACGTAGACCATAGGGGTTAGGGGTCGAACCTGGCTAAAAGTCTCTGTGTTATTTATTTTCTGTTCTTTATTTTCTGCTTACTGTTTGCATTCAGCTTACCATTTGTCTCTGCATAAAACGAAATCAGTAAGCTGTTTCTGGTAATTTTTAAAATCGGTTTTAGTTAAATATAGTTAGCCATTTACTCCTATTCAACCCCCTTCTAGGGTGCATTTTCATTTGGTATCAGAGCTTTGGTGTACTAACATTTCTGTAACAGGAAAGTACAGATCCTATGGCACCCGCTTATGTAGAAGGAGATTATTTAGAGATGCCACCACTTCTCAATGGGATTGAAAATTATGATGCTTGGAAACAGAGAATGAAGGTGCTTCTCAACAGAGATGATGCAATTGAATGGAGAGTCGTTAAAAAGGGTCCATTCAATTTTCTTGACAAAGACGGCAAGCCAAAAGACATTGACGATTTCTCAGAATCAGAATTGATAAAATCAGGCTATAATGGAAGAGCAAAGTATACATTAATATGTGGTCTTTCAGAGTCAGATTATGACATGGTCTCCTCATGTAGCACTGCAAAAGACATATGGGATACCTTAAAAATGCATTATAAAGCTACAACAACAAAACAGCGTGCTGATTTGAAAGATAAAAGGAAGTCAAAGGCACAATTGACTTCGAATGATGAAAAAGCTATTTCTAGTGAAGTCCCAAGTGAAGAGATAATAAACTCTGGACCCGCCTTTATATTCATAATCTGACTTAGCACCCTTTGAAGCCATATGCCTTGACACGCTGCAGTGGTGGCAGCCATAAACTCGGCTTCACACGATGATAAGGCCACGCATCTTTGCTTCTGTGAGACCCAAGTAATCAAGCTTTCATCAAGGTAGAACGCCATGCCACCTGTGCTCTTTCGATCCTCAATACTTCCTCCAAGGTCACTATCAGAAAAACCAGATAACAAATAACTGCCACGACCTTTTGTGTAAACCAAACCGTAATGCAGAGTGCCTTTCACATATCGACATATTCGCTTTATTGCATTTAAATGCATCTCGGTAGGTCTCTCCATGAAACGACTTACTATGCCTACGGAATAAGCTATGTCAGGTCGTGTATAGACCAAGTATCGTAATCCTCCTACCAGGCTCTTGTAATGAGTCGAATTTACTGGTTTACCATCTCTGTCCGCATCTATCTGCAACTTGAGTTCCATGGGAAACTTCACAGCATTGCATTCGCTTAAACCAGCTCTTTGCAGCACTTTCTTTGCATACGCTGTCTGTTTTATCTCGATGCAGCCCTTTTGTTGTTCGACCTCCAAACCCAAATAGTAAGACAACTTGCCAAGATCAGTCATGTCGAATTCACGACTCATCTCCCCCTTGAATTTGACAATGACTGAAACGGAGGTACCCGTGATAATCAAATCATCCACGTAGACACCAACCAGTAACAACTCAGTCCCTTCCTTTCGTGTATAAACAGCATGTTCGTAAGGACATTTGATGAAGCCCAAACGAAGTAGACACTTGTTCAATTGAGAATACCATGCTCTAGGAGCTTGACAAAGTCCATAGAGAGCCTTCAATAGTTTATATACTTTCTTCTCGTGCCCAGCTTTGACATAGCCTTTGGGTTGTGAAACGTAGACTTCTTCATCAAGGATTCCATTCAAAAATGCTGACTTGACATCAAGATGATGCACCTCCTATTCATGTTTGGCAGCTAAGGCGAGAAGTAAACATACCGTTTCAAGGCGAGTAACCGGGGCAAACACTTGATCATAGTCAATGCCAGGTTGTTGAGCATACCCTTTCGCCACGAGACGAGCTTTATGTTTAATTATTGACCCTGAAGTGTCTCGTTATGGATCTTCCGCCTTAGTCAACAAACAGACCTCTTTGCTGTTCTCAATATGGATCTTATAGAGACGATTTGCAGACCTCTTTACGTGCATCAGGAGTCTACCACAGCTATCATAAACCCATAGACTTTCGCCATTTAAAACAACCCGATTTCCTTCTTCTGAGAGTTGGCCTAAGCTTATGATGTTACTACGCAAAGTTGGAATGTAGTATACTCCATGAAGCTTTCTGGTCTCATCATTTTTGCAAACCATGTTTGTTGTGCCTTTTCCCTCGATTTTAACCAAAGAATCGTCACCAAATTTCACTTGTCCTCGCATTGTTTTATCCAGCTTCTCGAATTTTTCAAGACAACCCGTCATATGGTTGGAGGCTCCATTATCAAGGTACCAAATATTCTCTGCATCCTCCTTTCCAAACGAATTTTCGCCTTCACTCAACATGATCACGCCGTCTGTGTCACTTTCAGTCATAGCCATTAAGAGAGCAGGTTCATCATCATCGTTGGTTCGTGTCAAATTGACCTCCCCTCGCTGTACTCTGTCTTTCTTTGGCTTCCTACACTCAGCGGCGAAATGCCCATATGCTCCACAATTAAAACATTTTACCTTGCTCCTATCGATTCTGTCACGGCCTCCACGAGCACTATTTCCACCTCGATTTGATCGTTGCAACCATTCTTCCCGTGTAAGCAAGAGCTTTCCACCACTACTGGCTTCGTGTTTGGACCATTCTTCCTCAGTCATCAGCAATTGCTGGCTTTCTTTGTTTTCTACCTGTCCCAAAATACGTTCCTCATGAGCCTTCAATGACCCGATAACCTCCTCAATGGACATTGTGTCAAGGTTTCCAAATTGCTCAAGAGTTGAGGCAATCTGGAGAAATTTTGTTGGCACTGCCCTTAGGATTTTTTTAACAACGTATTCCTCTCCAATTGGTTCACCAAGTGCCCTGATTCTTGCAACCAGGCCATTCAATTTCAAGCAAAAATCATCCAACTGTTCTGAATCTTTCATGCTTAGTGACTCAAACTCAGCTTTGAGAGTTTGAGCCTTAGCTTTTTTCACTTTATCAGCACCCAGAGAAACCGTTTTGATGGCCTCCCATACTTCCTTCGTAGTTTTACGTTCTTCTAGCGTCAACAACAGTTCTTCTGAGATTGATTGATAAATCATCACCATATCACGCTTGTCTGCCTTGTCCTCGATGACTGCCTTGGGGTCTTTGGGCTCTATTGCTTCCCACACATTGTATGCCTGCAAAAACACTTTCATTTTCATAGCCCAGGCGGTATAATTGGCTTTGGTTAGCATTGGGTAGTTGAAACCCATTTGACCTTCCTTTCCTTTGCTTGACTCTGTCATCGATGGTGTTCACAATCGTAAAATTTCAATGGGTGTTTACAAAGCTCTGATACAAGATGTTAGATACAAACTGATATAGTAAGAAATAGAATAGTGATATATGCGTGAAAAGCAACTGGGATTTCTTATTGTCAAAATGAAGCATTACATCAGTTAAATAAAAGGTGAACAGCTAACAACTTAAACTCCTACAAACCAGGATATGATCCTAATTTATCGCCACGTACTCCTAACCATCTCTGACTACTGCAACGTACACGTTGATTTATTCAAACCAAAACAAAACAAAACAATTAAATAAAACATGTTTAAAATTAACTCCAACATGTGTTCTGTGTAGGATTTGAATATATGTCGAAAGCCCTTTGTCACAATTGGGGACTGTTGAGAATGATCCTTTCACTTTCATCCATCAATGGGAAACACCTTACGGTACCAAGTACCAACCTGCAGACTGAAGATATATATTCTCACTCTTTAGGGTAGAACAGCACTTCATCAGATCAACAAAATTTTCTACAAACACTGCCCTGGGAGACACTTGAGAGTGCTGGGATGGATATGAGTAGCCAGATTCATGCCAACAATCATGCGACAACTTCTCTATCGCCGTGGCATCCTAATTCTTACACGGCCTCTTATCCACTCAACACAAATCTCACTAACCAAGAAGATTCTCTACCACCATTACCATCTGACGTACCATTGGACTAATAGGTCCGGATCTTTTGTCCCCTTCCCCCATGTCTATTTTGTGTCCCATACTCTTTTTAATACAAAAAGAGTGTTTTTGCGGGCCCATTTTAAATAAAAAAATATTTTTATTTAAAATGGGTCCGAACACTCTTTTTGTATTAAAAAGAATAGGGACAAAAGAGACACGGAAAATTATCAATTAACATTTAATTATGCACTAATTAATCACGAAATCAAAACTGAGCCTAATATTCAAAATGATGTAACTAAATCCACGAAATCAATTAATGATATCATTCAAAATTAATAAACGTAATTGAAACCTTTAGTCATACAATAATCACGAAATCAATTAATCAAAAAATTCCATAACACTATCCATAAAGTTTTTATCTCCAACTATGAATCAAACACACACTAATATACACACTCACTCCATAAACTCAATAACAAATAACTTCTCTTTTAACCTAAAGATTTACAGGGAAATAATAAAGGAATGTTTGGGGAACTTTTTTTATAAAATAAGTCAATTTATTTTAAGACAAAATTATAGATTCTTAATTTTTTTTCTGAAAAAAGTTAATCTTTTTCTTTTTTTGCAATTTATAGAATCTCAAACATACATTAAATAAAAAAAATTTTCAAAATATAATTTTTTACCCGAAAATAAGTCAGAAGGACTTAACAAAAGCTCAGCCAAACAGGCTCATAGTATAGTATAGAAGTATATTTTTTGCTACGGAAGCTGGATTACTTGATTGATTCCACCGTCTTGAAAGAGCTAAACAAACAAAATAACTAAATTCCAAGTACATGCACACTAAACAAAGACATGCACACTTCACAAATTCACAATCCCCGACAGAGAATCAACTAAAAACGGAATATTATTCCACACTGGATTAAAAGGAGTAGGAGAGTCTTCCAAAAGGCAGGAACCAGCTTTTGTTTCCAGGCACATAGTCCATAGAGTCCAGGAACCAGCTTTGCTCCAATTACTCTTCCATTGATTGCTGCTCATTCCTTGATCGAATGACTGTAAACTTCGGACATACTTCAGGAATTGGCAGACCAGCTTTATCCCACGAAGACTTTTCAAGCGTGGTATACTTTCCACGTGTTATTATGCTTGATCCCTCAGTCCACTTATGTTGCAAACCAATTATTTCAGTAGACAGTGAGTGTAGAGTTATGTATATTAGTTTAGCTGTTTTATGTAGTTTTATGTAGTTTATTTCTTCATGTAAGCTTTTGGTATTTTATTCCAAGTTGACAGCATGGGCCTAGTATGGGAGCATGTTGTTTTGTAAGTCTGAGATCTGATATAAAAACCTGGCTATGCAGGAGCTTTAGGGCAAGAGTCCCAAAATTAATCTTGAGCCTCCATCAAGTTCTCTTCAAAACTTACATTCATTTTGATAACTTGAATGCTAGATTTCTCATGGTATCAGAGCAAACTAGGTCTGATTGTCATTGAGTTCTTCTCTATATTATCACTTTTCTTGAATCTTCGTTTTTTATCTAGTCATGGCTGCCCAACCTGAAAAGAATGAAACTGAAAAGAATGAAAGAGTTGTGGTGATACCATATGCTGATCCATACTATCTGGGAAGCTCAGACAATTCTAATGCACCACTTGGGGCCATCATCTTCAACGGAAAGAATTATAATTACTGGAGCAGAAGTGTGAAGATGGCTTTGGGGGCAAAGAACAAGCTGGGTTTTGTGGATGGTAAAATTTCTAAACCAGTTGCTACTTCTCCTGATTACAATAAATGGATCAGGAATGATTATATGCTTAGGTGTTGGTTTTATGCCACTGTTACACCTAGTATAGCAGAACAAATGTTACTTGTGGACTCTGCAAAGGAGTTTTGGGACGAGTTATTTGAGATGTATGGGCAATCAAATGCTCCAGAATTGTATATGCTTAAGAAAGAATTAAGTGATTTAAAACAAAACAACCTGAGTGTGTCTGAATATTATGGAAAACTAAAGGGATATTGGGATAAAATCAACAATATAGAAGGATTTCCCATTTGTAGTTGTGATGCTATGTCTAAGTGCACCTGCAACATGTTTAAGAAACTAGTTGAAAGAGAAGAAAAGCACAAGGTGATTGATTTTCTGATGGGATTAAATGGAGGGTACGATAATCAGAAACAGAACATCATTGGAATGGAACCTTTTCCAAGTGTTAACAAGGCATATCAGATGGTGTTACAAGTGGAGAAACAGAAGGAAATATCTGGTCTTTTGGAATCAGGTTTTGAAGGAATTGCATTGTTGGCCGAAAAACAACAAATGAATTATCCTCATCAAGGAAATAACAAGGTGGCAGGCAACTATCAGAAAAGAGAAAGCAAAGAAGACAAGAGCAAGAAGAAGTGTGAACATTGCAAATTCACAGGGCACAACAGGGATGAGTGTTTTAAGCTTCATGGATATCCAGAATGGTACACAAAGCTAAGGCCTAATGGTGTCAAAACAGGGAAGTACGCTGCTAATGTGAATGTCTCCATGAATGATGGAGTACACGAAAGCCCACTAGAGCATTTCAACTATGAGGATGACAACAATCGCTCTAAACCTGATAAGGAAATGATGAATGCAGTTGTTCATGAGGTGCTCAAGGCAATGAATCAAAAACAACAAGGAGCAAGTGGATCAGGAAACAACAACTGGAACTTTGCAGGTATGATATCTCTGTTAAACGCATGCTCTCATTATGACATGAATGATGCAAACCCTTGGATAATAGATTCTGGAGCTTCTGACCACATGGCTTGTGGCAAAAATTTATTTAGTGAACTAAGGGATTTAAACAAAGGCGTGAATGTGGGTATGCCAGACGGTACTATCAGATCAGTTAAACAAATTGGAACGATTGTCTTAAGTCCAGAAATCACACTTAAAAATGTTCTGTACGTGCCTGATTTTAAGCACAATCTGCTTTCAGTGAGTAAGCTAATAAAGGATGCTAGTTTGAGAGTTTTATTCACTGATGGTGGATGTTTTTTTCAGGACCCTACTAGAGATAGGAGTCTTGGATATGGAGAAGAGAAGGGAGGTTTATACAGGCTGACCTCGCTTGGGGAGGAAGGGAAATACGATGCTAGCAGTAAAGATTTAGAGTTATGTGTTAGAAGGGCCTTAAATTGTAAATCGAAGAACAATTTAAGTGTACTTCATGAAAGATTGGGACACACCTCTTTATCTAAGATGAAACATTTGCCATTTTGTGATTGTAAAAGTTTGAATGAATATTTTTGTGACACTTGCAGTTTGTCTAAGCATCATAAATTACCTTTCAATCTCAGTAATTCTATTGCCAGTGATATATTTGAGTTAGTTCATGTTGATTTATGGGGTCCGTATAGAACACGAGGAATTACAGGAGCATCTTATTTTCTCACTATTTTAGATGATAAGTCTAGAGCTACTTGGACAATTTTACTGTCTAACAAGGAAGGAGTTAGTGGGGTGCTTAGAGATTTTTTAGCATATGTTGAAACTCATTTTAAAACAAAGATCAAAGTGATTCGAAGTGACAATGGGACTGAAATATTGAATAATGTGTGCACTGAAATGTTCAAGAAGAAGGGGATATATCATCAAAGAAGTGTGGCTGGAGTGCCACAACAAAACGGGAGAGTTGAAAGGAAACATAGGCACTTAATTGAGACAGCTAGAGCCATCAAAATACATGCTGGATTGCCAAGTAATCTATGGGGAGAATGTGTATTAGCCGCAACCCACATTATCAATCTATTGCCTTCTTCTGTTTTAAACTGGAAAACCCCTTATGAAATATTAATGAACAAAATGCCCAGTTATGATCATTTGAGGGTGGTAGGATGTCTTTGTTATGCATCCAATACTCATAGGAAAGGTGATAAGTTTGCTCCAAAGGCTGTTAGATGTGTCCTATTGGGATATCCAGCAGGACAAAAGGCTTACAAATTGCTTGAATTGGAATCGAGAAGAATCTTTGTGTCAAGGGATGTTGAATTCAAGGAAAATATATTCCCTTTTAAGCAAGCTAGAGACCAGATTGTTAACTTGCCACAAAGTGTGATAAACACACCAAATCTATCAGGTGAAGAAGATTTGGTTGATAGTGAAGAGCATACACCGGTGAATGACACTGATTCTCAGCGGCCTGATGAGGTCCTTATTGATGAAGTCAGAAGTGATGGTGAACAACTTGGAAATGAGCAGACTGGCAATGAAATACTTGGGGAAAACACTATGTTACAAGACGTAGAACAAACCAGAAACGTGACAGACAGGCCAAGTAGACAAAGAAATGTCCCTTCCAGATTTAAAGATTACGAAAGTGAGTATCTCAATAAGAAAAGCAAGTCTGAAAACCAGGGTAATTCCAGTGTGAATTTAATTTACACAGACCTTGACAATCTGAATTATTACAGTCCAGATTATCAAATATCGCTGAACAATGTCATGAAAGTGGAAGAACCGTACAGTTACAGAGAAGCTGCCTTAAAACCAGAATGGGTAACTGCCATGGAAGAGGAATTTGCAGCAATAGAGAAAAATGAAACTTGGGAGATAACTGACCTCCCTGAAGGACATAAAGCAATCGACACTAAATGGGTGTACAAAATCAAATTCCAACCTGATGGAAGCATTGAAAGGCTAAAGGCGAGATTGGTTGTTAGAGGAGACAAACAAATTCCTGACAAGGATTTTAAGTCAACTTTCTCACCTGTGGCAAAGTTTGCTTCTGTGAGAATTTTGATTGCTTTAGCTACTCAAAAAAATTGGAATATGCATCAGGTAGATATCAATAATGCGTTTTTGCATGGCACTTTGGAGGAAGATGTGTACATCAAAGTTCCAAATGGCTACAAAGGTGTGCCCGCTGGAAAAGTATTAAAGTTAAAGAAAAGCTTATATGGGCTTAGACAAGCATCACGAGTGTGGAATGCAGAATTAAAGGGACTGCTCATTGCACATAATTTCAGACGATGCCAGAGAGACAATTCCATGTTTGTGAAGGAAAGAAATGGGAAGTGCTGCATCCTTTTGGTCTATGTTGATGATTTGATAATTACGGGTGATGATCTGGAATCTATTGCAGAAGTAAAACAAATTCTGGATAAGGCTTTCTCCATCAAAGATCTTGGAAGCTTGAGATACTTCTTAGGCATTGAAGTGGCTCGAGGGAACAAAGGGACTATGCTTAATCAAAGAAAATATGCAATGGACATAGTGAAAGATGCAGGACTGGCAGCTTGTGTAGCTGCAAGCTTCCCTTTTCCAAAGGGAGTTAAACTCTCATCTGATGAAGGGGAATTATTAGATGATCCTGAGCAATATAGGAGAGTAATTGGACGATTACTCTACTTGAATTTAACAAGACCAGATTTAACCTTTTCGGTGCAGCAACTCAGTCAATATGTTCATCATCCAAGGAAGCCTCATTGGCAAGCTGCAATGCATGTAATTCGGTATCTCAAAGGCACAGTTGATTTGGTGCTGTTCTATTCGAAGCAGAGTGATCCTTTGCTCATAGGTTACAGCGATGCCGATTGGGGTAATTGCGCTTTTACTGGACGATCTCTCACAGGTTTCTGTGTGTTTTTCGGATCATCCTTGATTTCGTGGAAAACCAAGAAACAGAAGGTTGTATCTAAATCATCATGTGAGGCAGAACTTCGAAGCATGTCACAAACCACCAGTGAACTAGCATGGGTTGCAGGCTTGTTTGAAGACTTAAATGAAGATGTTCCCCAACCCATTACTTTGTTCTGTGACAACAAATCGGCAGAACATATCGCTCAGAATCAAGTATATCATGAAAGAACGAAGCATCTCAAACTGGATTGCTACTATATCAGAGAAAACATTGACACTGGTTTTGTGTCCACTTCCCATGTGAATTCCACTCTCCAACTCGCTGATATCCTCACAAAATCTTTGTCATCTCATCAGCATGCCTTTCTTAGTGCCAAGTTAGGACTTGTCGATCTCTCTCAAGTCCAACTTGACGGGGGGGGGGGGGGGGTGTAGAGTTATGTATATTAGTTTAGCTGTTTTATGTAGTTTTATGTAGTTTATTTCTTCATGTAAGCTTTTGGTATTTTATTCCAAGTTGACAGCATGGGCCTAGTATGGGAGCATGTTGTTTTGTAAGTCTGAGATCTGATATAAAAACCTGGCTATGCAGGAGCTTTAGGGCAAGAGTCCCAAAATTAATCTTGAGCCTCCATCAAGTTCTCTTCAAAACTTACATTCATTTTGATAACTTGAATGCTAGATTTCTCAGTGAGGCAGTCTGGACATCAGGTTTCATGTAATTCTCACTAATGTGCTTGGCAATGCATGTCTCCAAACCTCGTAGCTTCACTTATCATCTGGATCAAGATTATAATATGTTTAGCAGAATCTTTATCATCATCAAATGGTTTCGTAGTAAGATGTTTAACAGCTTTTATCAAGGCTTCCCTGTTCAACTTCAATTCTTTCGTCTCATTTCTCACTATGTTAGAGTAAGCATCTGTGTGAAGCACTTGCATAGCATCTTTCAAGTGGTCGGCTTTCCATTTCAGATCTTGACAGAACTGAAGCCGATCCTTGATCAGCACTTGACTATATATATTGCTTTTTTAATACAGCTTTCCAGCGGCTGGTTTCCATTTTGATCCGCTGTTCATCGAATGCAATCAGATCCACATCCAGCTCTTCCATCCCTTGAGTAGATTCCTTTTCCACGGAAAATCTTTTTACTAGTTTTTGTACCAGCTTTTTCACTGCGTCAAGTTCTGTTTTCAGCTCTTCTTGTACTTCCTTGTCCGATTTGTTTTCCAGCTTATCTGGTACTTGACTTTTAAAGTTTCTTTCCCCATCCAGCTCATTCAAGATCTCGACTGCCTTTTTGAACTTCTTTAGCCAGGAAATTGGCCATGATTCATCGGGAACACTATATAAATAAATAATATAATATCATTTCAAGTAAAAATTTATCACATCATAAACGGATTTTTTTTATTATATTTATTAATATCTACTCCGTTTCAAAATAATAGTTCATTTTGAAAAAATAACACACATTAAAAAAAATCTAACATTGATAAGAAAATTTCATTGATAAAAGTAACTAAACAGAAATATTTTTTCTTGACCAAGTCCAAGTGTGTTTCACTAAACCTTGTATGTTCGCCCGTCCCTCCTAAGTTCTTCTTCTTCATCCTGGAATATTCTTTTTCCAGCTTTTTTATCAGCTTTTCCACTGTGATAGATTCCTTTTGCAGCTTTTTTAAACTACTTGCCAGATACATTCTTAGATTTTTCGACTTGCCGTCCTTATCCATCATTTCAGCCGCGTTCCTGCGATATTAATTTTTTCCAGCCAACCTAACAAATTGTCCACGCTCTTGATTTGCTTTCTGAACCGATCAATTTCTTGTTCCTGGCCTTTTTCTTCCTCTTCCCACTTCTGTTTCATTTCCGTCAAATAATTTTTCGCATGTTTATGTGCTCTGGATCGGTTTTTCGGCTTTTCTATTTCATCTGCCAAATAATTTCTAAAACTTTTCACCCTGGTGCCATCTTTTTCCAATTCGCCGTTTGCCTCTAGCGCTGCAACAAATTTTGGCAGCCAGTCTAACAGATTCTGCTTGGACGACGCATTTCTTTTTTTCCCTTCCCCTAGCTCTTCCAATTTTTTCTTCGCGTAATATTCCCTCTTTACCACTTCCTCTTGTTGGTTTTTTGTCTTTTCCAATTTATCTTCCAATTTTTTATACAGGCCTTTGCTCTGTTCCACTCGCACCTCTTCTCTAAACCCTGATTCAGAGTTGCTAAACAGTGAAAGATACGATGTATCCAATTTAGCTTCAATTGGCTCAACTGCAATAAGAAAATCTAAATTCAACAAATAAAAATTAGGACGCGAAATTAAATCTCCACATCACAATGTGAAATTAAAAATTAGGCTCATCGTCACAAGTACCCATACATTCAATAAGAAAGGAATGTCCAATGTATGGGTACTTGTGACGAGTTTGAAGTCGTCCACATAATGCATAAGGAAGACGGGGTGGTCAATAGACAAATTGGATACTTGCCTTGGTTGGTTTGTGACGAGTTCTCATCAATAGTTGATTGGAATTTCTTTTATGTCCATAATAACGTTAAAGATTCATTTGTTTTCTTTGATGAAGATGGAAGAGTGGTTAGAAAAACGATATGGCCGAGTTTCGAAAATGTAGATTTTCCCTTATGTGCATATGGTTTAGAAAAGGAGGCTTGGGTTCAATTAGGTATTTGGTTTGATCGTAACCTTCTATACTCTTCAAAAAATTCAACTTATCAATCACTAAGTAAGCATTCTTTTGTAATCTTAATTCAAGAAACAGGACATTTCCATCAATATCAGAAACAAAATTATGCTTTAAAATTTTTCAAGATTCAGGCAGGAGGTCTTCAAACTATGGTCACTTAAGCACTTCAACTTTGTCAAATTAAATAGAAACCCAAAAATCTGCTCATATATTTGAAATTGTTCAAACCTGAATGGAGTGATGAACATGATCTAGCAAATTTATGAAGTAATTCACTTTAAAAGATTGTTCGGCTGATAAAATGACATTTTTTATTTTTGCTTTTTAATTCTATGTTATTCTGTAATTTTTTTAAAACTACTCCCTATATTTTTTTAAAAAAAATTTGTCCCCTAAATGTTGGATGCCACATGTCATGACTTGTATTGCTTGCCCTCAGGCCAACCCTGTTTGGGAGCTGTGTCCCATGCTCGAAGGCCGCGGATATATTCAGTAGAGAAGAAGAATGCCCCCACAAGTTTGAGTGTTCGTAAATTTTGAATGGAATGAATGAATTATCTATGTATACATATTTTTGTTGTTAGAAGAGAGATTTTATTAGCTCCCATATCATAATTAAACACATTATTATCTATGTACAGTGTGAACTCATATGGGAATATGAAGTCCAGTGCCCATCACATGTATGATTTTCTTAGGAGTATTCTCATATGTTTGCAAGTATTAAAACTCTTTTATGCTATTCACTTGTATATTAGAAGCCAATCAAATGCAACATCTATGCCAATAAAATGGTTATGAAATTACACTAAAAATTGACATTCCAATATTCTATACGTGCCAGATGCGGTATGTTACTATGAAATGCTTGCTTTTCATATATTTGTGGATCCTCTTATTACCCATTTATGATGCCAAATGCTAAGTGTTAATAATAATAAGTCTACAACCCGAGATGTGTTTGGAAAGAAAGATGAATGACAAGCCATAACAAATTTAGTTATTTTTCAATTTAGTAATGTGACATCTAATTTCAATTTTTTTTTCGATTTTTCCTAATATAGTAATGTAAGAATTTTAAATAGGATGACTGCTAGGTGCCTCTGCATAAAATGTTTAAATAATTACAATATCATCGTAGTGTTCAGAATTAGACTAATTTTTGTTTTGTAAAATAGTTATCATCAATTTAATTTATTTTGAGCTTATTTAATTATATTTAATAATTTAAATTTAGGAAACAATTTTAGGATTTCCATGATTTTCCTTGACTTTTTTGAAGCGAAATAAATCCTTTTATTGTATATGGGGATAGAAGAAATGGTACTTGAAAGGAACTAAGAAGAATGAGATGAGAGAATTGGAATGTATTATATATTAATTTTTTTCCTCTCATTTTTACATGATGCTATTGACTAGAGTTAAACAGTGGAACAAATAGGACACTTATTTACATGCAACACGAACAGGGTAGGGGTGAAAGTATGAGTGTGTGTCATGTGTGCAATGTATATATGCACACTAGATATTAGGCAACAGAAATTTGTCTTGGCCAACAAAATCATGGAGAGGATGATCTCTTAGTTCTTGCACACCTTCCTTCTTCTTAACAAATACCGCTATTTCTTTTGCAGCGAGATGATCTCCATGGTTCTTGAATGTAGTATAGCATTTAACTCCGAAAAATTCATCAGTTGCAGCTAGAAAATCATTTGAATTATAGTAGCTTCCGGTCTCAAATTCTTTGATGGCTAAGAAGTTTCCAAGCTTGTTATCCTTCAAATACTCACACGCGAATTTCCAGAGATAGTTCTCAATGCATTGTGATGTGGAGAACTTGTGGTGCTTCAAAAACCTCCCTGAAATTTTCATGGTCTGGTCTGTTCGTACCAATACTTCTTCATGTCCTCAATAGAGATTTCTTTAACTATGAGTTCCTTAGTAATCTCATTCCTTGTGTGCTTCCTGATACTTGACCAATCATTTTTTTGTCGAATTTCGACGATATGTACCAGTTTTCCGTTCTTCACGCACGCTGCCAATAGTGAGTAAATTCGGAAATACAAAACCAGGGAACTATCAATGACGGGAAGATGTAAAAACATCAATTTTATCGCAACATCCTCAAGTGATTCCATCACTGCTATTCCGTCACCATTCTCTCCATACAATGTTCTATGCTGTGTGGAAGGTTGAAATACTATAGTGCCTTTGATAGTCCCATGGTCACTATAAATTCCAACATCCACATACCATGTACACAATGACACAGGAATCATAGACCTCAACAAGGGGATTAAATCTTCCATTCCCAATCTTATTTTATTTTCACGCTTCTTCAGAAATAACAAACGTGAGTGTCGGGGGCTCGAAAAGTAATTGTCCTAACTACAATGACACCATAAGCTTCCACAGGGGGTGTCAGAAACCCATTTCATCCGAAGAAATGCCGCGCTAGCATGATAGAAGAGTCCGAAAAGGATGCACATCCCACCAGTGCCATCTTTTGATAGCAATCTTCTTTCGTTGGTACGAGAGGCAACATCCCTACAAGGGGTACCTCAATAGTAGATTACATCCTAGTGTCTATTCTTACTTTATATTTAGCCTTATTTATAAAGAGCATACATGAATATTTAGGGATCGAAAACACATTTTAGCTCAAGAAATGCTACCCCTAGCTTGAAAGGAGAGTTCAAAAAGAATGAACACTCACCGATACCATCTTACGAAATGTAACATCTTAAGCAGAATTTAAATATCAAATTTAAACTTTAGGAAATTTTTCTAAAAGTTATTCTCTTATGAAAAACCATTTTTTGATATATTAAATATCAAATTTTCATATTTTACATATTAGCTATATATTAGCAACATTTAAACATATACAAAGATTATTATAATAAATTTAAAATGAAATCTACACTTAGAAAATAGGTAGATCATCTAGAATGTCAATATCTAAAGATTTGAAAATAGAATGGAATAGATTCATATAATATAAGTATGTTGTGTATACATCATATGAGATGAATTGAACTGATTTTAAATTAAAAATTTATGGTGGGTGACTTTTAAAAAATTTCGTACAACTGTAGGAACATTTTATTCTATAAAATAATTAGTTATTCTTTGATAAAATTATGAAAATAATATAAAATGAATGTATTCAATTTAGATTTTAATGAATTGATAACAATTAATGAATTTGATAAGTTTAGTGCTTATATATTTTAGTAAATAAAATACTAAATGTTTTCTGATCGCACAATAGAAAGCTATGCATATATATGTTTGACCAAATACTAATATTTAAATAAATAAATAAAATATTAATATTTTAATCAAAAAATAAATAAAAGATTTAAATACTAATGTTTTCGGTGAAATTATTACAAACATGCACTAAATATTTATGCTTGCATCGTATTTACAAATAACAGTATAAAATTATATATAATTATATAAATACATATTAATTTATTTATTATAAATATAAATATTTATTTGTATATTTATTTATTTCGTGTATTTTGTGTCGGTGATGTTACCCAAAGAGTAAACACAAAGTCGACACTAAATCTGGATTATACACTTTTGTATCTTCCATCCAAAATATAAACATAAAAATAGATTTTTATGTCATTTCGTGTCGTGAAAATTGCAAGGTCTACTTGATTGACCTAATTTAAGTTGCTATCCTGATTCATGACATGTTACTCTATCGTAATTATTGTAACACTCCCACCATCCAACACTAATAATACGCACCTTTTATAACAACATAAGTATTTTACAGGAGAATTTTCAAAAATTTTGACATGATGTATTCATAATTAGGACTAACCACTTGTCCAAATCAACACCAATCCAACTATAACTAAACCTGCTCATATACATAATAATAGCAAATTTATAAAGAGATATCACTCTGACTGTCCAAGACCGCTCACAGGTTATGGTATGAAACAGACTATCAATTACATTGTTACAAATCATCCTCAGAATAAAAATATTATACAATTTTACGAATATACAAAATCACTGTCTAACTATATATATCCGACCTTGACAATTCCCCATCCACTATCCGACGAAGTCCATAACTCGAACGTCTCTTTTCGTTGCCTGAAGAGCAATACCAACTGACCACTAGGTCCACTATTTATCTCTAATAACTGGAGAAATAAACAAAAGCAAGAGTGAGCCAACAATGCTCAGCAAGTGTAAATAGTGATGACAATTTCAGTAACAATGACAATTTTGATAGGCAAAAGAATTTCATTTCATCATTTGAAAGAATCAGTGACATCAACCTTTAAATTGCCACGTGGGCCAACAATTTATCATTAATATGGTGCAACAGAAACTAGAACTGATAAGAGTTTCGATATCCATAGTATAAACACGGACTTCCAAGAGTCAAGAAACAACATCTCAATATCAGAGTATAGACTAGAATTGGAATTTTTATATATAAAAAAAAACATCATCAAGGTTAGGCTGCTGATCAGTCACGCACTAACCCCGGACAAACGCACACAGCAATGTCCTTTAATGGATCCACGGCACACATTGGCCTTAACTTCTGACCACGAATCTGGTCTCCCCGAAGGGACATCTGTTGACCATAATATGGTCTCCCCGAAGGGACATCTATTTAAAAACATTTCCAATTCTAAGTCATTCACACTAGGTGTCGGAACAATCGACAACCTTTGCCAACTAATAACTGAAAAACTCACGTTCCAGAATAACACTCATAATCCAAGAGTCAATGAAAGATTCAAGATCATCAAGTATCGACAAGTTCGACACAACAAGTGGGTAATAATTAAAGAATAACTCAAAGGGTATCGACAAGTTCGATACAACACATGGGATAAACGAACCAAGATTCTCAACTGATATCAACAAGTTTGATATGAATAAATAGATTAATAACATCAGCAACTTATTTAAAGAAATTTCATTTGAGCAAGAATAAGGGTATGAATTGCAATAAGATTTTCAACAATTGAAATTCTAGACTAAAGCAAGGATATGGTCAAGTACCGGCATTTAATAAAACTTATACACACTGAAGAATTTGAGCTTCCATAAGCGGAGAAAAAAGATTAGAACAATAATTACAAAACAATTTCAATAGGGAAAGATTTAGATCAACTTAGAGAAACATTATCCAATTGGAAATCCATTGGTGAAATTATGCTAGAGCAGGCATTGTGCCAGCAGATTTTCATAAAAGTTAAGAAAACTCGAATGTCCTTGTTTAGAAAACTTCTTAAGAATATTTGACAAAATAGAAGAAATGACATTTCGTTGTCAGAATGTGAAAAGGTTTATTTACAAGATTCTTTATAAAACCGACATGTGAATTCTGGGTGGAGAAGGTAAATAGCATCATGCTAATTTGAAGAAATATATATATATATATATATATATATATATATATATATATATATCATCTTTCAACTATACTTGACCAACTCATTTCATACGATAATAACTACATTGCATCACTTGAACAATAAGTGATTAGCAATAACACTTGCCTCGATTTACGGAATTTCTGATTTTCACTTTGATTCCCAACTCAGTTTCATGACAGCCTTTAGTTGCTAGCCTTCTATTTGGCCCTACTTCCTTTTCCTACTTTGTATCTCATCAACCTCCACGTCTAGTCACCCATCGACTTTGGTACTCGTCCTTCCGTTCATCTTTCAGATTACTAGCGATCTGTCTTTGACCAGGTTTCCTATTCGAACCATTACAAGGTCAAATGCTGTTTCAGTATTAACGTAAGCAAAACCTTATAGTTTGCTCTAACCTACCCATGCGCGTCCTATCACGCTTATACATGAACCATACATAAACATATATAAACACATACCACTACACATAGACATATCCAATCATATCCATATAGTGGTCTTAGTATAATTACTAAGTCACATATACACGTCACATATCCACTTCAAAATAGTACACTCACTTAATATTTAAAACCACGATATATTCTTGAAATAATCCACTGATACATATATTTAAACCCTTAGTAATCATAACACACCTTCAAGTATTGAAATTAAATAACTCAAATAGACTTTTAAATAAATTGCAGGGGATTTTTAGAAAATTTCGGCATGAAGTATTCGTTTATCGGACTATGGGCTCAGCCCCTCCATGCCAAACAAAACAATTATAACCCTGTTTTTTTTATAAATAAAAGCTGCCTCAATTGCAGCAACATAAAAATAAACAAATACTGAAAAGTACCCGCCCGAACATGCGGCAACTAGCACATAAGGAAAAGTATCCGCCCAGACATGCGGCACCTCAACACGTAAGAAAAGTAAATTGATAACTTAACTATACTATAATTTACATTTGAAAACTAACTTAAAACAATTCACATAGCCTCGAGGGCCATTGGTATTTTTCAGAAATCATTACTGAACATTTAATCAAATATTCATCTTAGGCAATTATAATCATTTAATCGACACCACTTTGATCACGCATATCGCACCACCAAGAACTTGATAATTAACGCACTTAACAAATATTACTATTCGACCTATATCACTTAGCACTTAACAATTTAACAATTAAGATTTACAATTGAAAACTAACAATTAGCACATAAACATTTAACATATAGACATTTACAACTAGTCAATTATTATAACCTCCACAATTTATACTAATATTACCATTAACCACCAACAATTATTACACTCAAATATTAACAAAACCACAATATAATTCCAACCATTACCACTAGCACTTAGCACTTAGCAATTACCAATTACCATTATAATTAACCAATTATCGACTTTCCGAATTAAACTTCGGAAATTAAACAATATCCATCATCTTACCATTTTAATCTAATTATAACCATTACCAACTATGACACCTTAGCAATTCTACAATAAAACATTTATTATCAATCCATTGTATACCAAACTTGGTATCCAACTAAATAAGATCACAACTAACAACTTTCATTTATAAATCCCTTTTAAATAAGGTCTTTAACTTACTCGAAACAACATTCCAAAACAGGGCAACAAATCTGCCACCACTGCGCACACTATACTCAAACATTTTTAATAAATTGAAAAATCAATATTTTTACCCAAATCTTTTTCTGAAATCTTTATAATTCCTTCCTTTATCCTCAATAAAAGTTCCAATCCAATTTACAGAGTTTAACTAGGTGAAACATAGTTCCAAAGTGCGAATCCCGAGAGGTTCGGGTGTCCTGCGCGGGTTTCACTAAAACGTCGTTTTCTCCTTACTCGTTAACTCAAACAACGCACCGTTTTCTCCTACACAAACTAGACTCCAGATAGAACAACTTTCATGAAGACACTACTGCCCAGAACAGAGCACAAATAGTTCGAATTTCACTGGCAAGAACAGGCAGTAGCTGGACAGATTTCCTGGACAGTTTTTACTCTTTAAACAACATTCATCTTTAATCCATCATTATCATTAACTAATTACTATCAACCAAGCAATAATACACTCATCAAGAACCATAAAATCTGATAACTACAAACACATATGCTCATCAATTAAATTACAAAATCAAAGCTTGAAACAAAGATTTTATACCTCTTTAATCAACCAAAACTCAAGAACACCACTATTCATCATCTTCTCCACTTTTCTTCCTCAAAACCCATCTTGATTTCCTTCCCTTCTTTCTCTCCCATGGCTGATTTTGGAGTGTAGAATGGAGAGGATGATCCTCCTTCATCATCTCCTTCTCTCTCTCTCTATATATCTCTCTCTCTCTTTCTCTCTTCTTTCTTTCTCCCTAGATTTCTCTAGACTCCTCTCCGTGTTTTGTTTCTGCGTGTGTGTATTGTGGTGTTATTGGGTTTGGCCCAATCCTTTATTAACTGATAACACTACTACTCGACCTAATTATAACTAATAAACGACTAAAAAAATTCACAATTAAAAAAACTTCCGGAAATTACACTTTTCATTTTTAAAATAAAGAATATAAAATTACAAGCACGTACATATTTTCGAAATATTTTTCGGATCAAAAAATGAATTAAATATGAATTTTCAAAGTTTTGATCCTTTAAATACCATAAAACTCTTAAAATCATTTTAAAAATACTTAAACACCCAAATTAATCCACCCAACACTTTTAAAAACTCAATAAATATATAAAGATAATCTTACAAAAGATTTCATGATTTTTAATCCCTCCGATAATTTTATAAAATTTACAGAGGATAAAAAATACATGATTTAAATATTCTAAATCCTCAAAAATACAAATAGAAATACACCGACCTTCATAATTCACACAAATCATCATATAAACACATAAACACAACTTCACATATTTTTCACCTTTACAACAATATTCACATAATATAACTCATAATTTATAATAAATAAATAATTCTAAATTCGAAATTTTCTAGGTCGTTATATCCTTCCCCCCTTAATAGGATTCTGTCCTCAGAATCACTCCTAAGGACATAAGTGACAGTTCTTTTCAATCATTTTGTTTCCCTTTTCCAGGTCATATCCTGTGACAGCCCCAAATCTGGGGTCATAAATCTGGGCCGTCACGAACCAATTTCCACTTATTAATATTCTTCTCTTGGTAGCTGGAGTATAAATGCATAATAAAACTCACAATAGACCCCACACATAAACATTAACACACACACCAGTCATATGCTCAAAGAACAACATCTACAATATTAAAAGTTTAGATTTAAGCAGTTATTACAAACCAGGATCATACTTAGATACATTGTTGAATAATACTTCGACATGAAGCATTTCAACAATCAAAAGTTATTACACCAACTTACACACTTAATGTACATAATCTATCAATACCCAATCGTTCGATAGCTACCTCGGGAATCATTGCCAACACTCTCTCAAAAGTTCGTCTTTCCCGTACCCTCTTGCGGGGTGTAGTGCAGAGTATTGGCATACCTAGCTGTTGTATACATAAATAGCAAGAATGAGCTAAAATAGCTCAGCAAGATAATTTCTATCAACTAGCATCAAAGGAAAATAAATCATCATATATGTATAGTAAACAAAACAATTTTCAGTTATTATGGAAAGGAATTTTATTTTCGTTCAAGACATATACCTTCCAATTATCCTTGTACGAAAAGAAATATATAATATTATAATCTCAGTCTCTCTTCTAATATCATATAATGTCAATTCCTCTTCTTAAATAAAATAACAATCAAAATACCATCTCAGTGTACTCTTCCAAAATAATGTGAAACATGTACCATCTTTCACGATCATCTTCTCATATCTTTCTTAGGTAACAATTATATAAATTAATATAAAATCAGTTTCTCTTCATCTGTAACAGTAATTCCATCTTCTCATATCATTTTTCTATTTTCAGTATAGAAATCTGAAAACCATTTTCAATTCTTTCTTTCAAGTTTTGGGGATTTTCACTGTTGCCGAATACGTAAGGACGATGATCAGTCGCCCTCCGTACCCGTCCTTTTTACTACCGGTAGAAGGAATGAAGGCCACCTGCTAACATCATCCCTGGAGGAAGGCCACCTGCTAACATCCTCCCGGAGGAAGGCCACCTGCTAACATCCTCCCTTGGCATCTTCGTGCCGAATCATATAATGAATGCTAGACTATGTCGCACACAGCCCTGACACAGCCTCTTACGCAAGTTTGTTGCTAATCCCCCTTTTTATAAAATCATTATTCCATTTATCAACACCATTTCACATTTCCATTTCCATTTATTATTACTCATATCATTTTCATTCTCGCACATCATTTCCATAAAAATCTATATATAACATAATACCTTGATTATGACTCAGACATCTCTTTTATATACAAGAAATCAATTATGCTTTTATATTCATAAAATATTCCGTCTATTTTAAGAGTAGTAAATAATAATCAAATAATATTTATTAAACCACTAATACTCAAAAAGAATATTTTTAATATAGCATTATAAACCATATAACCCTAGATAACAACTGATACCATTCTCTTTCATATCTCTTTTACCATAGAGCATATTCGCTCCATTCATAATCATATCCACATTCATAATCCATATATAAAATCTCAGTAAACAGGGAATATATCCCTAATCATCTCATCATATAAGATTCATATATTATCCACCAAAACCATTTCCTTTGAACATAAACAGTATATCAAAATAAGGATAAAAGAAATCTTGCTCCCTTTAATCCATATCCATACTCATATCTTCCTTTAATTTCCAAAATCAGGAAAACAAATTCTTAACAATATAGCAATAATAGAATCACATATATATTCCATAAAAATCATTTTTCTTTGAAGATAAATAATTTTTCAAGGTAGGGATAGAAGAAATCTTGCCTCGATCTCGATATCCCAAAGGTAGGGCTCGTGGTTCCTCCGAAGTTTCTATAAACACATAAAAGAATCGTCACTAGAGTATATTCCACTTAACACCTACCCTTATCTAGTAACACCCTTGTCACATACCGTATGTTTAACATGGCCTTTATGTCCCAAAGGTTCTAAGAACTCGACCATTCTTAATCTCGATTAAAGTGTTAGCAATTCACACTATTTCCTTAACAACCACTCTCGACTGCAAAAATCCTCATAATTCGAAAATTCCACAATTTGACACAAGGTCAGTTAGTAAGGGTTCTCTGATCACCCTATTATAACATCCCAAAGTTTCATAATTTTTAAAAATGTCTAGGTAGGTCGATCATAGTCTCAAAGTTTACACAATTACGGTTTCCCGGTTTTCGAACACCTTTCACTAAAACTGACTTTTCTCCTAAACCGTTCATCAGATTTTAACGTACCTTATATCAAAACGATCTACGAACTAAGATCTATCATGTCATGGTCAATTGGTAACCTAGACAGTAGGGTACCGTACGGAGACAGGGGTCCAAAACAGGGCAGATGACATCCTAACGAAAATCGGGCATTATAACGGCTATAATTTCATACTTTCCAAATTTTTCTCACCTCCAAATCCATCACCAAACACATACATCAAACCTACACCATGTGGTCATCATACCAACCATGGATTTCCAACACAAAACACTTCCATATTTAACTCAAACCACTTACAAACACATAATCATCATAAATCATCACTTATCATAACTTAAATCACCAAGTTTTCTATAACCAAGCATATATATTCAAAGTAATACTAAAGGGTCTTGAGATTTATACCTCCTTGAAGCTTGACAACACTTAACAAGCCTTGGGTAGTCCTTAAATAACCTTATACTAGCTTGGATCAACTAAATAAATCATAAAAACAAAGTTAGAAATTCGGATTCACTGGACACCAGTTGAAAGAATCGCAAAAACGAAGGCCTTACCTACGTTTTCTGGATGAGGCTTCTAAAGGAGAGTTGTAGATCATCTCACCAGCTTTCCAACCCTATAAAGAACACAAAATTCCATTGAGTAATGAAGGAGATATGGCCGTTTGAAATCAGCCCAGAAACTGTCAATCCTCCTGGACAGTTTGGTTTCTTCAACTTGGGGGAGGTATTTGACTAGGCTACACCCCTTTGATGACTATGAAATTTTGAGCAAATCTTGCCCATGGAGTGGAGAGGTTGTGGATAGAATTGGAGATATGATTTTTCTTCTTGAGCTTGGTTCTGCTGGACAGTTTTGGGAGAATGAGATGGAGAGCTTTTTGATGAGGATGAAGATGATATTTTGTTGATTTTGATCTTTATCTTGGCTTAATCTTGTTGTTTCTAGAGTCTTGTAGATTTGTGGTGGAGATTATAGAAAAATCCTCATGAAAAATGACTAATCTACCCTTAAAACAAGTTAGTGGAAGATGATGTAACTTAGATGATCTCATCATCTCTTTTCTTGATTTTTCTTTTCTAAGTATAATGCTAGAAATCTTGGTAAATGGTAATGTGGTATGTATCCTTGTTGTATTACTAATCTTGGTTGCTAAATCTCCATATTCGTCTAATTAAAATTCATTTCGAATATACCTCATTATCCAAGTGGTTCTAAAATCATTTAACAATCAAAATTCCTTTGGTATTCTCTTGACTTAATAATCCCCTGGTTTAACCTAAATTCACCATTTCCTCAATATATAATTCTTTTAATATTTCTATGCTCCTTAATATCCAATAGAAGCTCATTTGAAATCAAAATCCTCAAAAATCCATATTCAGGAATTTCTGAAATCCATCGTCATTTCGAGTCACTTAATTTCAGTGTACATTACTCATATGGTTTCTGTTTATTCATCTCATGTTTCCATTATAGAGTACTTACCTACCATTTCTCTAAATCCCAAAAGTTTACTATTCATGTGATCACTGTAGCACTGCTAAAGTTAGGGTTATTACAGTCTTCCCCCCTTAAAAGGATTCCGTCCCGGAATCATGTTGAAATTGTCCACATATACCTTTTTCATCTACACCTTATAACTTCTATACCACCTTCTCCATCCTTTTTCCTTCATAATATCTCTATCTTGTTTGTGCAAAAATACTCCAACATAAACTTGCTTGTCATTCATCAACATGTCATTTAGCTTATCAATAGCAGTCCTTTTTCATTGTCTCTCTTTGTCACCATATTGGCCTTTCCTACGTGGTAGTGTATCTCACTATGGTTTAACTAAGTTTTGATCTCTATCATGACATAAAATATTAATACTCCAACATTTTTATATATCACCTCTGTAAAATTTTCCAAAAAATAAGTTATAATAATATTCCTTGAAACAATTGTAAGAAAATATCAATTATAATATATATTTCCTGTTCGTACTTACACGAGCAGACTCTTCCTTTATCCTTGAACAATGTTCTCGCTCCTCCCTTAATCTCCTTTTTATAGAGTTCTCTGACTCTTAACATGTATTGTTTTGGATGACACGAGAGTAACTCACTTTCTTATATTAACATAGTTTACTTTCTCACAGATAGATTATTCTTATCTATATTATCAGCCTATTTACACCATTCATTGACTTAATCGACCCCTAACCAAACATTTACACTTAAAAGGTTAAATTAGAGCGTACCTGCAATTTCCTCCGGATACCTTATCCCATATGTCTATTGTTCACTATACGCTCTTTTCATTTTGCTGATCCACCTTAGTTCCTTCATGATATACTATCTACTCCACCTCTGAAATTTCCCTTTTATTATTCTCATCAAAATCTTTACCTCAAGTTTTACTCATTTACACCTTTTGGATTAATCCTTTGAATAATTATCATCTTTAATCTCTCTCTGCTACTTAGGGTATTAGTCACAATATTGGCATTCCCCCACTAAAAGTTATTGCACCTCGAATCCTTCATTAATTATCCCCGCTTCCTTTGTTTATCCTTATTCTGACTCTATCCTCAAAATACACCTTACTCTCAATAGTAAATCTCAATTATACCTTAAAATTCCTCACATTCTTTTATCTTACTAATCATCAAATATACCCATTTCATCTCATAAAATTCCTACCTCTTTTATATCGAAACGCTTCTAACTCTAATTATCTCTTCTTGAAATTTCCCTTGAAATATCGAGTTTCCTCGTATAATCACGTATACTCTAAACTTTGCTTCCATTTTCCCATCCATTAATGAAATCTTCTATATTCGAAATAATTTATAGAATTTAAGAAACTTTGAATTGAAACGGACCCAGAAACAAGCAAGTGTCCCACAACAATTTATAAGATTAAGAGTTTTAAATAACTTTTATTTGAAACAAAAGGATATTTGAGAAATCAATATGATGGAAGAACCCGTACGTCACACAAGTGAGGGCGTCCCCTCCGACTTTCTATCACACAGATAGATTGTCCCCGTGTATACATATAGGGCTATTCCTCTTAGTTGGAGTAAGAAATATAGAGGTAAATTTAAATCACGATGATAAACACCATTTTTCGAAAATAATCTTAGAGAAATATTTTGACTAAGATAGATTAAATACAATTTTGAAACACCTTCCAAAGGTACCAAAATATTTTGAAAAGATACCGACCCTTAATGAATAAGAGGTGCCAGATCACAACTGGATTTACCCACCAGTAGAGGAAAATTTAAAACTCAATAACATAATTTAGCAGGGATTTAGAAAATTTAAGAATAGGTACCGTTAATAGCCTCTGCCCAATTTAAAATCCCAAATAATGGAAGGTTTTCCTCAAATACCATATATATCTAAGACTGCGTATTCTCCAAAATTTCTTAAATTTGGCACTTATCCTTTAGCCTTAAACTATCGTCTTATATTCCCAGTTATCGTCATTTACCTAGTCTTGACTTGGCTCGATACTTTCTGCCTTTATCTATAATAGAACACAACCCTCTAATCGATATACTTAAGTAATATTGATTGTCTTAGCCTGACACTGCTCCGGTATCAAGGACCCTTCAAATTATACTTCTAAATTGTATATTCTAACATACCACACATACTCACAATATTTTCTAACGTACACTTCCTGTTACCTCAATTATTCCCTTTTCTCATATCAGTCCCATGTGCTACATAAACTTGACACTTTTGGCATAATAACCTTTATTAGCAATAATCTATAAAATCATAATCACTACTTAGAATAAACGCTTCGTTCGATAAACCCCCTTGAACTTGATGGAAGTTCACAATTTTATATCATAACTAATACATTTATTATTATCACTCTTGTTCCTGAGCATTATGACTCTTAGCTCTGATACCAAACTGTGACAGCCCCAAATCTGGGGTCATAAATCTGGGCCGTCACGAACCAATTTCCACTTATTAATATTCTTCTCTTGGTAGCTGGAGTATAAATGCATAATAAAACTCACAATAGACCCCACACATAAACATTAACACACACACCAGTCATATGCTCAAAGAACAACATCTACAATATTAAAAGTTTAGATTTAAGCAGTTATTACAAACCAGGATCATACTTAGATACATTGTTGAATAATACTTCGACATGAAGCATTTCAACAATCAAAAGTTATTACACCAACTTACACACTTAATGTACATAATCTATCAATACCCAATCGTTCGATAGCTACCTCGGGAATCATTGCCAACACTCTCTCAAAAGTTCGTCTTTCCCGTACCCTCTTGCGGGGTGTAGTGCAGAGTATTGGCATACCTAGCTGTTGTATACATAAATAGCAAGAATGAGCTAAAATAGCTCAGCAAGATAATTTCTATCAACTAGCATCAAAGGAAAATAAATCATCATATATGTATAGTAAACAAAACAATTTTCAGTTATTATGGAAAGGAATTTTATTTTCGTTCAAGACATATACCTTCCAATTATCCTTGTACGAAAAGAAATATATAATATTATAATCTCAGTCTCTCTTCTAATATCATATAATGTCAATTCCTCTTCTTAAATAAAATAACAATCAAAATACCATCTCAGTGTACTCTTCCAAAATAATGTGAAACATGTACCATCTTTCACGATCATCTTCTCATATCTTTCTTAGGTAACAATTATATAAATTAATATAAAATCAGTTTCTCTTCATCTGTAACAGTAATTCCATCTTCTCATATCATTTTTCTATTTTCAGTATAGAAATCTGAAAACCATTTTCAATTCTTTCTTTCAAGTTTTGGGGATTTTCACTGTTGCCGAATACGTAAGGACGATGATCAGTCGCCCTCCGTACCCGTCCTTTTTACTACCGGTAGAAGGAATGAAGGCCACCTACTAACATCATCCCTGGAGGAAGGCCACCTGCTAACATCCTCCCGGAGGAAGGCCACCTGCTAACATCCTCCCTTGGCATCTTCGTGCCGAATCATATAATGAATGCTAGACTATGTCGCACACAGCCCTGACACAGCCTCTTACGCAAGTTTGTTGCTAATCCCCCTTTTTATAAAATCATTATTCCATTTATCAACACCATTTCACATTTCCATTTCCATTTATTATTACTCATATCATTTTCATTCTCGCACATCATTTCCATAAAAATCTATATATAACATAATACCTTGATTATGACTCAGACATCTCTTTTATATACAAGAAATCAATTATGCTTTTATATTCATAAAATATTCCGTCTATTTTAAGAGTAGTAAATAATAATCAAATAATATTTATTAAACCACTAATACTCAAAAAGAATATTTTTAATATAGCATTATAAACCATATAACCCTAGATAACAACTGATACCATTCTCTTTCATATCTCTTTTACCATAGAGCATATTCGCTCCATTCATAATCATATCCACATTCATAATCCATATTCAAAAATCTCAGTAAACAGGGAATATATCCCTAATCATCTCATCATATAAGATTCATATATTATCCACCAAAACCATTTCCTTTGAACATAAACAGTATATCAAAATAAGGATAAAAGAAATCTTGCTCCCTTTAATCCATATCCATACTCATATCTTCCTTTAATTTCCAAAATCAGGAAAACAAATTCTTAACAATATAGCAATAATAGAATCACATATATATTCCATAAAAATCATTTTTCTTTGAAGATAAATAATTTTTCAAGGTAGGGATAGAAGAAATCTTGCCTCGATCTCGATATCCCAAAGGTAGGGCTCGTGGTTCCTCCGAAGTTTCTATAAACACATAAAAGAATCGTCACTAGAGTATATTCCACTTAACACCTACCCTTATCTAGTAACACCCTTGTCACATACCGTATGTTTAACATGGCCTTTATGTCCCAAAGGTTCTAAGAACTCGACCATTCTTAATCTCGATTAAAGTGTTAGCAATTCACACTATTTCCTTAACAACCACTCTCGACTGCAAAAATCCTCATAATTCGAAAATTCCACAATTTGACACAAGGTCAGTTAGTAAGGGTTCTCTGATCACCCTATTATAACATCCCAAAGTTTCATAATTTTTAAAAATGTCTAGGTAGGTCGATCATAGTCTCAAAGTTTACACAATTACGGTTTCCCGGTTTTCGAACACCATTCACTAAAACTGACTTTTCTCCTAAACCGTTCATCAGATTTTAACGTACCTTATATCAAAACGATCTACGAACTAAGATCTATCATGTCATGGTCAATTGGTAACCTAGACAGTAGGGTACCGTACGGAGACAGGGGTCCAAAACAGGGCAGATTACATCCTAACGAAAATCGGGCATTATAACGGCTATAATTTCATACTTTCCAAATTTTTCTCACCTCCAAATCCATCACCAAACACATACATCAAACCTACACCATGTGGTCATCATACCAACCATGGATTTCCAACACAAAACACTTCCATATTTAACTCAAACCACTTACAAACACATAATCATCATAAATCATCACTTATCATAACTTAAATCACCAAGTTTTCTATAACCAAGCATATATATTCAAAGTAATACTAAAGGGTCTTGAGATTTATACCTCCTTGAAGCTTGACAACACTTAACAAGCCTTGGGTAGTCCTTAAATAACCTTATACTAGCTTGGATCAACTAAATAAATCATAAAAACAAAGTTAGAAATTCGGATTCATTGGACACCAGTTGAAAGAATCGCAAAAACGAAGGCCTTACCTACGTTTTCTGGATGAGGCTTCTAAAGGAGAGTTGTAGATCATCTCACCAGCTTTCCAACCCTATAAAGAACACAAAATTCCATTGAGTAATGAAGGCGATATGGCCGTTTGAAATCAGCCCAGAAACTGTCAATCCTCCTGGACAGTTTGGTTTCTTCAACTTGGGGGAGGTATTTGACTAGGCTACACCCCTTTGATGACTATGAAATTTTGAGCGAATCTTGCCCATGGAGTGGAGAGGTTGTGGTTCAAATTTGGTGATTTTATCATGGATAGAATTGGAGATATGATTTTTCTTCTTGAGCTTGGTTCTGCTGGACAGTTTTGGGAGAATGAGATGGAAAGCTTTTTGATGAGGATGAAGATGATATTTTGTTGATTTTGATCTTTATCTTGGCTTAATCTTGTTGTTTCTAGAGTCTTGTAGATTTGTGGTGGAGATTATAGAAAAATCCTCATGAAAAATGACTAATCTACCCTTAAAACAAGTTAGTGGAAGATGATGTAACTTAGATGATCTCATCATCTCTTTTCTTGATTTTTCTTTTCTAAGTATAATGCTAGAAATCTTGGTAAATGGTAATGTGGTATGTATCCTTGTTGTATTACTAATCTTGGTTGCTAAATCTCCATATTCGTCTAATTAAAATTCATTTCGAATATACCTCATTATCCAAGTGGTTCTAAAATCATTTAACAATCAAAATTCCTTTGGTATTCTCTTGACTTAATAATCCCCTGGTTTAACCTAAATTCACCATTTCCTCAATATATAATTCTTTTAATATTTCCATGCTCCTTAATATCCAATAGAAGCTCATTTGAAATCAAAATCCTCAAAAATCCATATTCAGGAATTTCTGAAATCCATCGTCATTTCGAGTCACTTAATTTCAGTGTACATTACTCATATGGTTTCTGTTTATTCATCTCATGTTTCCATTATAGAGTACTTACCTACCATTTCTCTAAATCCCAAAAGTTTACTATTCATGTGATCACTGTAGCACTGCTAAAGTTAGGGTTATTACACCTTCAACTCTAGGATTTCTTCCATACCAACTCAGTCATTACCAAGCTCATTCTGCGAGCCCTTGAATTTCGAAATAACCTTAAACTTTGGTTTCCGAATCTTTTTAACTCCAAACGTCTATCATACGTGAACGAATATCTTATTCCCGAAATCAACATGACCCTGTCGCATAACAAATTATACCTCGCGTCAAAACTGATATCACTACGCCAATCCTTCGCCATAATACCACCGTGCAATTTGCCTTAATTATAACGACCTGCACTTGATATAATTCCCACACTTTACTTATAACCACACGATTTCAAATAGATTTTCGAGAAAAGAATCTCAAGAAATCCTCTGATCGCTTGCACTTCACTTACACGGACTATGTCGATCGAAAAGGGAATAATTAAGAAATTTCTATCTGACTTTAGTCCCATAATTCTTCCGAGTACTTAATGTGGAAACTTAACATCATATTGTCTACTCTCAGTCGCGTCCTTGCCATCATATACTACAACTAAACACATGCGTCTTTGGGTACACATCCAACATATTTCAACTGATAATTCGATTCTCATTCTTCTTGAATAGTATGGTTTGCTAATTCTTTTGAAACATAGCCTCGATTATTTTCAACTTTTGATAACTAATATACCTGTCACCTTGACTGTGACTACACTTAATACTACACAGGATTAAGATATCCAACTTATTGCCAATTCTTCCGTCGTCACAGCTTCACTCGATACTAATCATAAAATAATTCCTCAACGATTTCCAACAACTCCCACTTTTATCAACATGAATCTTCCACTTAACCTGCATCGCCACTTATTTACATCTCCTGAAATGAACCTTCCTCAGATAAAATTCTGAGGTAAAGAATATTAAGAAATCTTTAATCATCCTTACTTCTCTTTCACGTGCAATGTTACTCGAGAAGGGAATAATCAGAAAATCTCTATCCATCCTTTATCTCATTGGTTTACTGAGTGACCGTTTCAAACTGATAACCATTCTCCTTAAATCATATATATCTTATTCGTAATACACAAATCCGTTCCTTCTGGAGTCAACTTCAATTTTCACTCTGCATACTTGACGAGTCTTCAGATTTGACTCTACCCATTACAATTTCGACACTTAACACCACTCACTTCGGGATTCTGCATACTTGGAACCTTTCAAAGTCATTCTCCATTGGATTACCTACGCTTCACTAACCTTCGAACATCTTGATTTGTGATCTATGATCATATCACATTCTTTGTCCGATTACTGATTGAAATCTTATTCATTGAAATATGCTTTACCTAATCATCTCCTTTCTGCTACCTTCTTCTTATACAAAATAACTTCATTCCTTTGATATAGCCATTTCTTGATCTGCTTGGTTGCTAAGACTTCTATATCTGCTTTTGACTTCAGAACATCATTTTCACATTTCTTAAGATTAAATCTCCCCTTCATTGATAGGAAATAAATCCAATCCTGAATCATATTTAACTCTTTTTATAGTCATCACAATCCACTTCCTGCTAACTTGATAATCATATTGACTTTCTTGATTCTTGCTAATTATAACAGTAGTCTTATTACTCCCTTCATAATTCCACTAAGATTGATATGATACTATTTTTGGCAAAAATTCCCATCTTTCCAAGCTCATAACATGTAGCCTTAAATTCTTATTCAGCTTCTTGTTACCACACCACCCTTCTGGTTACAACCACAACTTCTCACATTTCTCTCAATAAAATCTCTAGGGATTCTACTCCGAAAATCTTATTTTCTGATCATGGGATCTCGTTAATTTCTGCTAATTCTCATTCTGTAGGCGACTACGGTGCCCTTATCTCTTCTCACTCCACATTTTCGGGATTCCATATTCTTTTCTTAACTAAATCCTGTATGTCTTCTTATCACTTCTGGAAACTCTCTGGTTTCTCTGCCTTCCACCTTACTGACATTTTATTTCATCTTGATTAACTCTCCACCATCCTTGATAATCGTGACTTTCTACTTTACTCAGGTCAACCTTCCTTGTCTCTAGAATCTTATATCCAACAACGGCTCAGATATTCAAAATCTTATGATATTCTATCTACTATCTCTGCTCTTCAATAAGTATCCAAACAATCCTCCTTCAACATTGAACATTTTACACCAAACGTCTCCATTTCCATTCTCCTTTCATCCTTTAACAGTATCTGCAATCATACTTTCTTATTTACTGTCCTTCCTGTATTCAATTCTTATTAGCCTCAGACTTTGTCCATGTCTTATCGGTCCAAGAATTAATCCAATCTCGACATGGCATATCTGTCTTAATCACCAATTTCTTAAACTCGCATAACCACTTCTTCGTCAATGCAGTTGTAATTTCAATCATTTAAAACGCCGTCACGTCTATCTTCGCATCTCTTCATCAATAGAAGTTTTGAAAACATCGAATTTCTGACAAAAGAAGTCAATAAAATGAATGGGGTATCAAGTATGAATATACACTGAGTTTGTTTGACAAAACTTTTAGAAAGGAATTTGTTAGGTCAAATACACAATAAGCAATCAAATACTGTATGAGTAACTTAACAAGAACACACTGTTTAACAATTGAAAACTGTTTGGAATTAATAATTCCTCTCTCAGTGATGTAAATATCACAGAGAGCTGCTTAGGTTACAATCAAAAGATTTTTCAATGTTCGACTACCCTTCTAGGGTTAACCTAACTGTATTTATAGAACATACAACTTCGTACAATCAGTAACTGATTCTCCTAAAATCAAGCTATACAATTGATATCAATCACGATTGCTCCAGTCTTCCAAGTCAACTCAATCTCTTTGACAGCTTTCCAATCTTCAAAGATATTGCTTCCATATTTATTTCAAATCAATCTTCAAACACTGTTGACTCTTCAGACAATACCGCTACAGAGTTTAACAACCTCTGTTGCGCTTCCAGTCAGTATTTAACTAAACTCTGACTGCTTCCAGCTAAACTCTGTTTTCTGACTTTAGCTTCCAAACACTGTTTTCATCAATCATTTCTAACAATCTCCCCCAACTTGTCCATTATAAAAAATGTACAAGTTTACAGTAAATGATGATGTCAAAACAAATACAAAGTTTTACAGTGTTTAACATACAAACAGAGTTTAAACTTTTACTTAACAAACTTACAACTTTTGTCTACCTAACTTCTTCAAGATCAGGAGCTGTTCTGAGATAATCAATCAACAACCTTCTCTCAGCATGTTCAAGTTCAATCTCCATAGCTTCCTTGATCTCTTTCAAATCTGGATCATTCTCATCAGTTTGAAAAATAGCAGCTCTGAGATCATAGATCTTGTTTCTTCTCATCTCATTTCCCAACCTGATGTACTTCACTTCTTCAGAATTTACATTGAAATCCAGAACTGTAATTCCAAGATCTGTTTTCAGCTTTGTAGTCCCTTTCTTCATTTCTATCAAGTTGCCATTCCAATCTCTGTACTTAGGAACATACTTTTCAGCAGACTTTGTTCCTGTAACCACTTTAGCTTTCTTCATATATTCCCTTATAGAATTAGCAATAAGCTGTGTTCGACGATTTCTAACTCTGAAGATATGCAAGACATACTGAAGTTCTTCAAATAATTTTAGCTTGATTGCTTCTTCATTCACTCTATACACTGACCCATCTGCCATAAAATATAACAGAAAGTGAATGTCTAAGCTTCTTTGACGAACTACCTGAACTGACTCCAGCTTGTCTAGATTTTCTTGAGTAATACCAGAACCAAGAGATACAAGTGCAGAGGGATCTCTTGGACTGTTACTAAATCTCAAATCTCTTGTTGAACCTAATCCAGAAGTATTTCTCCCTGGTGGCTTTCCTGAACAAGATTCATTGTGTTGATAATCACCAGTTACTCCTGTTTGTTCTTGCACTGGAATCTTTGGCCTTGAGAAACCAGGTAAGGGTTTACTTTGTGTCTGTACAACTTGTGTGGCAACAGAGGTTGTAACAATCATTTTGCCCTTGTTCTCTTCATTCATTACCCCCTTTAACTTTAATTTAGCATCAAGAGAAGACTTTCTGATCAACTTTTCTTTATCTTCTTCTTCTTCTTCTTCTTGAATGCCAGTTAGCTTCTCTTTGATTTCAATGCCTTTAACAACAGGCTTTGCAGCTTTAGCAACTTTCACATTCTTCTTTGCTTTTTCAGACTTTAGAGCTTTCAAATGCTTTTCTTGTAAACTCTTCTCTTCAGCTTTAGCATCATCTAAAGTAACTCCTTCTGCATTCTCCTCCATAAAAAGCTTAACAGCTAACTCCTCATCAGTCTTTGGATTTGATATTAATTCCAAACTCTTGGTCTTTGAAGTACCTTGAGTTTCAGTGTTTATTCCAACAGACTGTGATTTAAAAGATTTGCCAGATCTCAGAGTTTGCCTTTCAGAGTTTAATACCTTACTCTTTTCACTTGCCCCTCCATCTCCAGCATCATCCTTTTTAGTCAGAGTTTGAGAAACTTTGCATTTTGACTTAGCAACTCTCTCCCCCTTTTTGACATCATCAGGAATGAGTATTGATGTGATGAGCTCCAAAGAGTTAGCAATGGAATCCACCTTAGAAAACAAAGCAGTCTGATTTTCTTCAACTTTTCCCAGCCTGGCAAAGAGAGTGTCTTGAACTTTAGACAGCTGGACAGCTTTTATTTTAGACTCTCTATCCATCTTCAATTCTCTTGATTGTATCTCAGTCTTTAAAGAAGCAATCTCTTGTTTTGTTTCAGCAAAATTGCCTTCCAGAGTCTTGACTTGCACCACAGTTGCTTTTAAACAGGATAAGATCTCTGGATTTGAAATTTGCTTTGCAGTTTGCTTAACAAACTCAGATGCTCTCCCTTTTGGAAAAATGCAATCTTGTTTATACCAATTTTCAGCAGATTTAGCAAGATGCTCTACTTCAACAGCATGAGATGGACAAGGCTGATCAAAAGGTGTATGTTTATTATCTGTCTGTGCAGGTGCACTCACAAAAGAATCAGAGTTTGCACTGCTGTCAGATTCATCTTCAGCACTTGCATTCTTAGATTGATCATCTTTTAAAGAACCACTGTGCTGAGCAGTGTCAGCCACAGTTTCTTCAACATCTTTTGCAATCTTTTCAACAGTCTCCTCATGTTGCACAGACTCTGCAACAGAGTTTATATTTGTATCTTCAACAGGCATAGATTCAGAAATTATCTTTGTTGCCTGATCAACTTCATCACCTTTGTCTTGAATTGGAGAAGATACCAGCTCTGTGTGTGATGCTTCAGCTTCAGGAACTTTTACTGCAGGCTCATCAGCTACACCAGGAGCTTCAGTATGAACAATAGGTGAGATAGGATCAAGAATTGAATCAAAAACATCATGGACTGGTGAAAAACCATCTCTGTGACCCTCTTTTACAGGCATGTTATCCTCTGTAGGTATTTCAACATTGGCAGTATCCTCTGCAGGCATTTCAACCTCTGCAGGAATTTCAACATTGACATCAACAATATCCTCTGCAGGCATTTCAACCTCTGCAGGTATAGCAACATGTTCTTCATTCTCAAAAGTAGGTGTTTGATGAGAAACCACCTCTGGAGCTTCAACAACATTCTCTTCATCTGAATCAGAAAGAACTAATCTCCTCTTCTTGATTGGAGGCACTACAACCTCCTCTTCATCTTCACTTGAGCTCTCTCTAGGTGGTGAAAAGGAAGGTCTGTTTGCATGTTGCTTCACTCTTCTTGTATAAATAGCTCCAGGGAGTGTCTGTTTAGCCTTTGAGTGTTTCGTGTTTAGGGCGGTGTGTTTCTTTCTTTTTGGCTTGGTTTTGGCTGGTTCAGTAGGTGCTGGCTCAGGGTTTAAGGTTTCAGTATTTAAGGTTTCAGTGTTTAATGTTTCAGTGTTTGAGGGTTCAGTGTTTAAGGATGGAGAGTTTATTGGTGGAGAGTTTAAAGTTTCTGGTTGTGGTTGATGAGATGTAGTAGGTACAGTGGTTGTGGGTGTTGTGGGTGTTGGTTCAGAGTTTATGGTGTCTAATGGGTCAGTCATTTGTTGTGGTGATTGAGGGTCTTGTGGTTGGTTTACATAGTTCTGTAAGGCTAAAGGCATAAACATCTCAGGTATTTGCTGTTTAGTGACATCTTTGTTTGTCAAATCAGAAAACATTCTTTTAGCAACTTGAAAAGGCTGAATCACATCAGCTTCAACAATTGGAATGTTAGGCACACAAGCAGTGAATAATATTTGACAAAAACGAGCAAAATACACAGTAGTAGACTCAGACAAACGCTCTCCCAAATTCATTAGCACTAGTCTACCAAAATCGAAGTTACCTCCATATAGTAGAGCATGACCAATTTGGAGAGTATCAAGAGGAAGTGCATCCCAGTTTGTTGTCTTCTTTCCAAACGCTCTTGTAATGCAATCGAAAAAGAAACTCCATTCCTTTCTCAAACTTGGCCGTCTCAAAGACCCTATCTTATTCAAGTTTCCTGCACACCCAATTTGATCCAACATTGTCCTCAAGCGATCATGACCAACAACACTGTAAGAAGTGTGTGTCTCAAAATCCAGAGCATCCCTAACAGTAGTTGGAGTAATGATATACTCTGATTCATCATGGGTGAAAGTGATTGTGGGAGTGCCAGACTCTTCTCCATCATCATATACAGAGTTTGTCCAGAAAGCAGCAATTTGCGAAGCAGATAGTGTAGGTGGTGCTGTTAGAGCTTTCCCTATCTCAGAATCGTTCAAGAAATTTTGGAACAAATGAAATGCCTGTGGAGCATTTGCATTCTCCAATGGTGCTGCATAGTTACTAGGGAGAAAAACTAACCCTGCTGCATCAAACGCTTTAGTTGCCATTAGTAAAAAGTGATACGAAGATATTCAGAGAAAGGATGTGTATGCACTGTAAGTGTTTATCAAAATGTGAAGGAGAGTATATGAGAAGTGTGAAAGTGAATGAGTATGCAAGTAACTGTGAGTGGGTGAATGTGAATCGATATGGAGTGAGAGACTAAAGACGATTAGAGTAAAATTAAAACTCAATCGTTTATTTAGTAAAAGCGCGCAACTGTTGTAGAGTAGTGTGTGAGTGGAACACAATCATGGGACACGTGTCAAACAGCCAATGGTTCACTTAATAATTACAGCTGTCATTCCTTTAATCACGACACTTACACTAATTAACAGTTGTCAACTACCCCAATTACTCCAAAATAGTCAAATCATCCCAATGAGACTTTACCTCAGAGTACTTAACACAACTCAACAGAGTTTATCAATTTTCCAACTTAATCACTAAAACCCTTTCAAAAATTGCACAGTTGTGAATTGAGTGTGTGTGAAGCAGAGTTTACCATAATCAATTTTTAAAGCATCTAATATTTCATAAAATCCATAACAGACAGTCAATAAACACTGAATGCACAAACTCTCATAGTAAACACTGATTGTTTGATGAATGCTAAACTCTGTAGTTACTGTAATACAGAAATCTGAAAACTTCTATTCCCTTTGATGTCCATGATTATCCAAGTAAGCACACAGTCTTTAAAGACAAAAATATCAAGAGATTGAAATCAGAGCATCATTCAGTGAATAACAGTCATGAACTGGATATTCTCACAAACTCTCAAACACACAAGTGTTTAGGTGAAATGTTTACACTCACATTCAATCATAAATAGTAGAATCTACCATATGCTTGAATGTCCACCAAATCTACACTACTTTGAGTACATGTATTCACAAATCAAAAGGACTTTATTCAGGGTTTAAATGGAGTAAGATCAAACAGATGAAAAGAGATGTTATATTCATGAGTGACTTCAAGCTGAACATCTTAATAGAACAAAGTGTTCAGTCACAATGTTAATATATATATTTGTACAAGATCAGTATATATGCTCTTTTTCTTGTTTTTTTTTTTTTTTAATTTTGTTTAGCATATATACTGAGTAAACTATTTCTTTTCTTGAGAAACACTCATCTGCTTGAGAAAAAAAATTTAACTGCTCTTAATACATCAGAGTATAAGAAAAATGAGCAGTTAATAAGGCTCAAAAGGGTTTACTAAGGATGGAAATTATGAACAGTGTTTATACAGTGTTTGAACAAAGTTCAAAAGAATTTTGAACAGTGTTTGAAGAAAGGGTAAATCCTATTGCCTTTATCATTTTCATGCACACATATATCATGTAGTCTCAAAATGGTTTAATACAAGTTCTAGAGAAACATACTACCTGATTAATATCACACAACAATAAATACTGATTGATAGAAAATGTATCAATCACTGATTTGGCTCAAACTCTCACAGGGTGTAGACATGAATCTGAACTCACCAAACTACTCAATGACACATCTCAAGTTTTATGGTTTTCACAAGTACAAACAAGGAATCATCATGAACCATACCTTTGGAAACAGAATGTCACTGATCAGAGTTTAGAGTTCATCAATAACCAAAATTATTTATGAGAGGCAATGCACACAATATTCATAGACTCAGAGTTTAGGACTGAATAAACTAAGAGATGCTATAAATATGAAACAGTATCATGCTGTGTTGATTTACTGCACAAAGTCTGATTAGATTACAGTGACTCAGAAAGAATCATGATTTATTTACTGAGAATCATGCTTCATACATTTTTCTTCATTGGTGTTTTCATTCAGACAATAATCAATTCTGAATTCACTGAGTGTATCTAACATGTTAATAGTGTTTAACAGACAGACATGCTTACAGAGTTTAACAAGTTTTAAACATAAGCATGCAGAACAGAGTTTAATACTAAGGTTCACATAGCACTTAACAATTTGCAGAGACATGAGCAACATATTTTAGAAATGAGTTCTTGAGTCTAACCAACATTTCTAGTCAAAACTAGATACCATTCCTAGTTCATTGACCAGTCTTGTAAATGTAGCTTCACTCAATGGCTTGGTGAAGATATCTGCAAGTTGTTGTTCTGTAGACACAAAGTGAAGTTCAATGTTGCCTTCCTCTACATGCTCTCTGATGAAGTGATACCTTATGCTGATGTGCTTTGTCATTGAATGTTGTACTGGATTACCTGTCACTGCAATAGCACTTTGATTATCACAGTAAATAGGTATCTTGGTATACCTTAATCCATAATCCAGTAGTTGATTCTTCATCCATAAAATCTGTGCACAGCAGCTACCAGCAGCAATATACTCTGCTTCAGCTGTAGATGTAGATATTGACTTCTGTTTCTTGCTGTACCAGGAAACAAGTCTGTCACCCAGAAATTGACAACTTCCACTGGTGCTTTTTCTGTCTATCTTACATCCAGCAAAGTCTGCATCAGAGTAACCAAGAAGTTTAAACTCTGATTCTCTTGGATACCACAGCCCCAAAGTTATAGTGCCCTTCAAGTACTTGAATATCCTCTTTACTGCTGTTAAATGTGGATCTCTTGGATCTGCCTGGAACCTTGCACACAAACAAGTTGCATACATGATATCAGGTCTACTAGCTGTCAAATAGAGTAGAGAACCAATCATTCCTCTGTAACTTGTCATATCTACTGATGACCCTGCATCTTTGTCCAATTTTGTTGCAGTTGCCATGGGAGTTGTTGCAGATGAACAGTCAAGCATACCAAATTTCTTGAGAAGGTTTCTGGTATATTTTGCTTGATTTATAAAAATTCCATCATCTGTTTGCTTCACCTGTAGGCCTAGAAAATAACTAAGCTCTCCCATCATACTCATTTGATATCTTGACTGCATGAGTTTGGAAAACTTCTTATAGAGTTTATCATTAGTAGATCCAAAAATGATGTCATCTACATATATCTGAACTAAAAGCAAGTAACTACCAGTTTGGAAATAAAACAGAGTTTTGTCAATAGTACCTCTGTGAAATCCACTTTCTAGTAGAAATTTGGCAAGGGTTTCATACCATGCCCTTGGTGCCTGCTTAAGTCCATAGAGTGCCTTGTCTAACCTGTAGACATGGTCTGGATATTTTGGATCTACAAACCCTTGTGGTTGTTCCACAAACACTTCTTCTTCAAGTTTTCCATTCAAAAATGCACTTTTTACATCCATTTGAAATACTTTGAATTTCATGTGAGAGGCATATGCAAGAAATATTCTGATTGCCTCCAATCTAGCCACTGGAGCAAATGTTTCATCATAGTCTATTCCTTCCTGTTGTGAGTAGCCTTTTGCAACCAGTCTTGCCTTGTTCCTTGTGATAACACCCTCACTGTCAGTTTTATTCCTGAAAACCCATTTAGTACCAACAATGGATCTGTTCTTGGGCCTTGGTACAAGTGTCCACACTTCATTTCTTTCAAATTCATTTAGCTCTTCTTGCATTGCTGTTATCCAGTCAGCATCTTTAAGAGCTTCTTCCACTTTCTTTGGCTCAGTTTGTGACAAGAATGCATGAAACAGACATTCATTTGTTGTTGCACTTCTTGTCCTTACTTTTACATCTGGATCACCAATAATCAAATCAGGTGTGTGAGATTTAGTCCATTTTCTTGCAGAAAGCAAATTGCTTCTGTCATCATGTGATCCTCCCCCTTGATCCATGCTCTCCTGATTTTCTTGGTGTCTTTCTTCATTTTCAGATGCTCCCCCTGAATGTGACTTCTCAGAATTATCAACAGAGTTTGAATCAACAGAGTTTGATTCAGAATCATCAACTGAGTCACTTTCAGTGTTTGAATTATCACTTTGATGTGATTCTTCATGCTCCCCCTCAACTGGTTCTTCCCTTGTTTCTGATTGAAGAGTTTCTTCAGTATTTACCAGTAGAGGTGCAGAGTTTAGATCAACAGAGTTTGATACATCAGTCTGATCAGAGTTTACTTTTTCAGAGAATAAATCTTCATTTTCAAAGTGCAGTTGATCATGTTCATTTACATCTTCAAGTCCAGTTATTTTCTTGTCATCAAATGACACATGAATTGATTCCATGATCACTCTGGTTCTCAGATTATAAACTCTGAATGCCTTTGTTGACAGTGGATAGCCAACAAAAATTCCTTCATCTGCCTTTAGGTCAAACTTGGTCAACTGTTCAGGATGAGTCTTCAACACAAAGCATTTGCATCCAAAAATATGAAAATATTTTAGATTTGGCTTCTTCTTCTTTACCATTTCATATGGTGTTTTACCATGCTTGTTGATCAGTGTTGCATTTTGAGTAAAACAAGCAGTTTGAACTGCTTCTGCCCAGAAATAAGTTGGCAATTTTGCTTCATCTAGCATGGTTCTGGCAGCTTCTATCAAGGTTCTGTTCCTCCTCTCCACTACACCATTTTGTTGTGGAGTGCCAGGTGCAGAAAACTCTTGTTTTATCCCTTTACTCTTGCAAAATTCTTCCATTGATGAATTCCTGAACTCAGTTCCATTGTCACTTCTGATTATCTTCACTTGATTTTCTGACCCTTTTTCCAGTTGTAATATATGTTCTGTCAGTGTTAATGCAGTTTCATCCTTCTTTGCAAGAAAATATACCCATGTGTACCTGGTATATTCATCAACAATGACTAGAGCATATTTCTTCTTTCCAAGAGATATCACATTCACTGGACCAAAAAGATCAACATGTAGTAGATGATAAGGATCAACAATTGAAGACTCAGATTTGCTTTTGAAGGAGACTTTTCTCTGTTTAGCCTTTTGACAAGAATCACACAGTCCTTCTACATTCAACAAGGACTTTGGTAGACCTCTTACAAGATCATTCTTGATTAGCTCATTGATGTTGTTCAGGTTCAAATGAGAGAGTTTCTTGTGCCATTTCCAACTCTCTTCACTGGACATTCTTGTAGACAGACACACTGCTTTGCCATCAGTGTTTGTTGACAATTTAATTTCATAGATGTTATTGTGTCTGTTTCCAACTAGAGCAACTTTCCCTGTAGATTTACTGATCACTTGACAATATTCAGGCTGAAAATCCACATGATATCCTCTGTCACAGATTTGACTCACAGATAGCAGATCATGCTTGAGTCCTGGAACCAGAGCTACATTTGTGATGATGACATTTCCAAGATTAATATTGCCATATCCCAGTGTATGTCCTATGTTGCCATCTCCATAGGAAACTTCTGGGCCAGCCTTCTCCTCAAACTCTGATAGCAGGGCTTTATTTCCTGTCATGTGTCCTGAACATCCACTGTCCACGACTAGGGTACTAACCCTGGTGCCCTGCAATCACAAACAATCACTGATTATTAGTTTTAAGGATCCAGACTTGCTTGGATCCTTTGGCTTTCTTAATTCTGTTAGCTTTTGCAGCGGAATTTTCATTAACAGAGTTTAAGCTAACTTTTTCAGAGTTTACATTTGCAGAGTTTACTTTAACCCATTTCAAATTTGGCTTGGGTTCATAGTAATTATAGTAAATATCATGATAATCTCTGCAAGTGTAAATAGAATGCCAAGTACTTCCACAGTGTTTGCATAAAGTCTGTGGTCTAGTTCTCACATAATCACTCTTTACTGCAGTTTTAGAGGGCAAAGAATTAATGTTCTTATTCTTACTGCAGAAACTAGCAAGATGATTAGTGCTTCCACAATTAAAACATGTTTTTCTAGGAGCTAATGAAGCAAGCATTGGCTTAATTCCTGATGTGATGCCTACTTTTCCATTTTTGTTTTTCTTAGGCAATCTCTGTTTGTTGACAGATTTTATCTCCTTAAGCTTATGCTTGAGTTGTTTATCTGTCATTAAACCAATGTTAGCCTCTTTAACAAAAGTTTTAGCATATGACTCTTTAACAGCCTTTTTCTGTGCTTCAGTCTTAGGTCCACCTGTTCCCATGACATTACCCTCAGATGAACAATGTGGTCTAACCTTTACCTGATTTTCAAATCTAAGTTCATCTCCTACAGAGTAACCTAGACCTACTGTATCTGACTGAAACACTTCTTGAGTGTCTTTACCAGAGTGTGTCCAAGTTTTAATGATGTGTTTAGTATCCTCCAATTCAGATTCTAGTTGCTTATACTTACCTAGCAACTCCTGTTCAATAAACACTGCATCATCTCTCTCTTTTTGAATTTTATTCATGTTCTCTAGCTGTTCCTCAACAAGTTTATTTCTTTCTTTGAGTTGAGAACACTCAGACTTTATCCTCTCATTTTCTAAAGTCTGATCCCTATAACTGATATGCAATGCTTTAAGATAAATTCTCAATTCAGTTATATTATCAGTGTTATAAGCATAGGTAGTTGGAGGTACCTTGAGATCATCATTTTCAGTCTGAGTAGTAGCCATGAGAGCATAGTTGACTTCCTCATCTGAATCTGAAGTGTCTGCCCAATCTCTGCCTTTGGTGTAGAGTGCCTTTTCAGTTTTACCCTTCTTGCACTCAGGAGCATAGTGACCCATCTCCTTACACTTGTAGCATTGGATCTCAGACTTATCTTTCTTACCAGATTTGAAGTCCTTTCCCTCAGATTTCTTGAAATTCTTCTTGTCAAACTTTGAGTAGTCCTTGGAGAATCTCTTTCCCTTCTTGAAGTTCTTGTATCCCATCTTTTTGAAGGTCTTTACCATCAATGCAGCCATTTGCATCATCTCATCATCATCTTCAGAATCAGATGATCCATCTGTGTTTGAGTCAACATCAGTGTTTGATGACTCATTCTCTGAATGTATGACTAAGGCTTTCCCTTTTGCCTTTCTCCTTGATGCCTCCTTCTTTGATGGTTTCTCCTCAGCCTTAAGTGCAACAGACTTTGACTTTCTACTTGATCTTTTATTTCTCTGCTCCAATTCCAATTCATGGGTTTTGAGCAGTCCATAAATTTCATCAATCTCTGTTTCACCAAGTTCATAGTTATCTCTTATAGTGGTTGTTTTCACATCCCACTTTTCAGGTAGAGAGAGAAGAAACTTGAGATTTGAGTCTTCTAAATCATACTCTTTGTTAACCAATGACAAATCATTGAGCAGTTTACAGAATCTGTCAAATGTTTCTGTCATGGTTTCTTCAGACTTTGCCTCAAAGTGCTCATACTCCTGAGTGAGTATGTTTCTTCTGTTTTTCTTGATTGCAGGAGTTCCTTGACACCTAACCTCAAGTGCATCCCATATTTCCTTTGCAGTGGTACAGTTAATCACTTTATTAGACATAACATTGTCTAATGCACTGTGAAGTAAATGTCTTACTTTTGCATCCTTTGCAATAGATGAAAGATCCTCAGCAGTTAGATCTTTCTTTTCCTTTGGAATGACCTTTGATTCCTCACCAGCAGCAGCAGCAGATAATTTTGTTGGTTTGTGAGGACCTTCATAAATTCTATCAAGGTATTCTGGATCTGTAGCTTCCAGAAACATGGTCATTTTCACCTTCCAAATTGCATACTCTGATGGCCTAAGTATAGGAACCCTTATTGTTTCATACCTACTAACAGTAGTAGGGGCTTTCTCAGTTGGTGGAGGTATCTCTGCCATTGATTACTATTGTGTTTGGATCTTTAACTGTAATAAAGTAACAGATTAGGCTCTGATACCACTTGTTAGGTCAAATACACAATAAGCAATCAAATACTGTATGAGTAACTTAACAAGAACACACTGTTTAACAATTGAAAACTGTTTGGAATTAATAATTCCTCTCTCAGTGATGTAAATATCACAGAGAGCTGCTTAGGTTACAATCAAAAGATTTTTCAATGTTCGACTACCCTTCTAGGGTTAACCTAACTGTATTTATAGAACATACAGCTTCGTACAATCAGTAACTGATTCTCCTAAAATCAAGCTATACAATTGATATCAATCACGATTGCTCCAGTCTTCCAAGTCAACTCAATCTCTTTGACAGCTTTCCAATCTTCAAAGATATTGCTTCCATATTTATTTCAAATCAATCTTCAAACACTGTTGACTCTTCAGACAATACCGCTACAGAGTTTAACAACCTCTGTTGCGCAGTCAGAGAGCTTCCAGTCAGTATTTAACTAAACTCTGACTGCTTCCAGCTAAACTCTGTTTTCTGACTTTAGCTTCCAAACACTGTTTTCATCAATCATTTCTAACAGAATTCAACCGAGAGATCAATATGATCTTTGAACTATTTCCAGGTTGCATTTGTCACTTGATTAACCACCATAGTACATAAGGATGGCCAGTCCTTAGTACTTTCGTGACAAAAACAAGCAGTGGCGTCCTACTGGACTTCTATCACAAAGATAAAATGTCCCTGAATCCCCTATCTGCATAGGTTGTTCATCTCAGCTGGAACAGAGGAATCAAATATTCATGATAGTGGAAAGGATTCAAGAGTTTCAAAAATCAATCTGTAAAGATGGATCAGATATCATCTGGAAATATAAATATTTCTAAAAGAATGAAATTGAATTCGAATACATTTGTTGTACGAAACTCATCATCAATTTATGGGTATTAAACTTTTCAACTGTAGCATCAACTACTGATTAGGCAAACATTTAAGAAATTCCTAATTATTCAGTCTCACTCTTGTCGACTAAGCACTACTATACTTAGCTGCCAAACCGGCCTGACAATAATGAGTTGAATAAATAAGAAGATCTCAATTCATTCTCGATTTTTGAACCGTCACTGCGCAACGAATGCCTCAGCAACGATGCTAACCGGGAATTAATTTACGACAATTCAAAGAAAGAATAGGAAATTTCTTCAGATAATGACTTTGAACGAATCAATAATTAGGGTGCACGGCTACGCTTAACTTCCAATTCTTGCTGACAATCACTTCTCACTTCGCATTCTTAACCTTCTCGTACCATCTTCAAAACGTTCACATCGAAACTAATCTCGTAGGATGTCCTGAATTCTACGCGAAAATCTCGAGACAACGTCTCCCGAACTGATAACTCCAGCTGTATACTTAGCTTAAGCTGCTTCAGATTCACTGTTTGGCTAACAGCTCGATCCGTAAACGATTCGAACTTCCACTCGCGCGATATGCCGAAAGACCGATTAACGTTGCGACACTTGTCGAAGTATCCTAACGCGATCCTTATCCTAAACCGTTCTATCCGACTCCTATCTTATACTCGTACCCTAACCCTCCTAATCTGTTTCAGTGACCACAACCTGTAGCTCTGATACCAACTTGTAACACTCCCACCATCCAACACTAATAATACGCACCTTTTATAACAACATAAGTATTTTACAGGAGAATTTTCAAAAATTTTGACATGATGTATTCATAATTAGGACTAACCACTTGTCCAAATCAACACCAATCCAACTATAACCAAACCTGCTCATATACATAATAATAGCAAATTTATAAAGAGATATCACTCTGACTGTCCAAGACCGCTCACAGGTTATGGTATGAAACAGACTATCAATTACATTGTTACAAATCATCCTCAGAATAAAAATATTATACAATTTTACGAATATACAAAATCACTGTCTAACTATATATATCCGACCTTGACAATTCCCCATCCACTATCCGACGAAGTCCATAACTCGAACGTCTCTTTTCGTTGCCTGAAGAGCAATACCAACTGACCACTAGGTCCACTATTTATCTCTAATAACTGGAGAAATAAACAAAAGCAAGAGTGAGCCAACAATGCTCAGCAAGTGTAAATAGTGATGACAATTTCAATAACAATGACAATTTTGATAGGCAAAAGAATTTCATTTCATCATTTGAAAGAATCAGTGATATCAACCTTTAAATTGCCACGTGGGCCAACAATTTATCATTAATATGGTGCAACAGAAACTAGAACTGATAAGAGTTTCGATATCCATAGTATAAACACGGACTTCCAAGAGTCAAGAAACAACATCTCAATATCAGAGTATAGACTAGAATTGGAATTTTTATATATAAAAAAAAACATCATCAAGGTTAGGCTACTGATCAGTCACGCACTAACCCCGGACAAATGCACACAGCAATGTCCTTTAATGGATCCACGGCACACATTGGCCTTAACTTCTGACCACGAATCTGGTCTCCCCGAAGGGACATCTGTTGACCATAATATGGTCTCCCCGAAGGGACATCTATTTAAAAACATTTCCAATTCTAAGTCATTCACACTAGGTGTCGGAACAATCGACAACCTTTGCCAACTAATAACTGGAAAACTCACGTTCCAGAATAACACTCATAATGAAAGATTCAAGATCATCAAGTGTCGACAAGTTCGACACAACAAGTGGGTAATAATTAAAGAATAACTCAAAGGGTATCGACAAGTTCGATACAACACATGGGATAAACGAACCAAGATTCTCAACTGATATCAACAAGTTTGATATGAATAAATAGATTAATAACATCAGCAACTTATTTAAAGAAATTTCATTTGAGCAAGAATAAGGGTATGAATTGCAATAAGATTTTCAACAATTGAAATTCTAGACTAAAGCAAGGATATGGTCAAGTACCGGCATTTAATAAAACTTATACACACTGAAGAATTTGAGCTTCCATAAGCGGAGAAAATAGATTAGAACAATAATTACAAAACAGTTTCAATAGGGAAAGATTTAGATCAACTTAGAGAAACATTATCCAATTGGAAATCCATTGGTGAAATTATGCTAGAGCAGGCATTGTGCCAGCAGATTTTCATAAAAGTTAAGAAAACTCGAATGTCCTTGTTTAGAAAACTTCTTAAGAATATTTGACAAAATAGAAGAAATGACATTTCGTTGTCAGAATGTGAAAAGGTTTATTTACAAGATTCTTTATAAAACCGACATGTGAATTCTGGGTGGAGAAGGTAAATAGCATCATGCTAATTTGAAGAAATATATATATATATATATCATCTTTCAACTATACTTGACCAACTCATTTCATACGATAATAACTACATTGCATCACTTGAACAATAAGTGATTAGCAATAACACTTGCCTCGATTTACGGAATTTTTGATTTTCACTTTGATCCCCAACTCAGTTTCATGACAGCCTTTAGTTGCTAGCCTTCTATTTGGCCCTACTTCCTTTTCCTACTTTGTATATCATCAACCTCCACGTCTAGTCACCCATCGACTTTGGTACTCGTCCTTCCGTTCATCTTTCAGATTACTAGCGATCTGTCTTTGACCAGGTTTCCTATTCGAACCATTACAAGGTCAAATGATGTTTCAGTATTAACGTAAGCAAAACCTTATTGTTTGCTCTAACCTACCCATGCGCGTCCTATCACGCTTATACATGAACCATACATAAACATATATAAACACATACCACTACACATAGACATATCCAATCATATCCATATAGTGGTCTTAGTATAATTACTAAGTCACATATACACGTCACATATCCACTTCAAAATAGTACACTCACTTAATATTTAAAACCACGATATATTCTTGAAATAATCCACTGATACATATATTTAAACCCTTAGTAATCATAACACACCTTCAAGTATTGAAATTAAATAACTCAAATAGACTTTTAAATAAATTGCAGGGGATTTTTAGAAAATTTCGGCATGAAGTATTCGTTTATCGGACTATGGGCTCAGCCCCTCCATGCCAAACAAAACAATTATAACCCTGTTTTTTTTATAAATAAAAGCTGCCTCAATTGCAGCAACATAAAAATAAACAAATACTGAAAAGTACCCGCCCGAACATGCGGCAACTAGCACATAAGGAAAAGTATCCGCCCAGACATGCGGCACCTCAACACGTAAGAAAAGTAAATTGATAACTTAACTATACTATAATTTACATTTGAAAACTAACTTAAAACAATTCACATAGCCTCGAGGGCCATTGGTATTTTTCAGAAACCATTACTGAACATTTAATCAAATATTCATCTTAGGCAATTATAATCATTTAATCGACACCACTTTGATCACGCATATCCCACCACCAAGAACTTGATAATTAACGCACTTAACAAATATTACTATTCGACCTATATCACTTAGCACTTAACAATTTAACAATTAAGATTTACAATTAAAAACTAACAATTAGCACATAAACATTTAACATATAGACATTTACAACTAGTCAATTATTATAACCTCCACAATTTATACTAATATTACCATTAACCACCAACAATTATTACACTCAAATATTAACAAAACCACAATATAATTCCAACCATTACCACTAGCACTTAGCAATTACCAATTACCATTATAATTAACCAATTATCGACTTTCCGAATTAAACTTCGGAAATTAAACAATATCCATCATCTTACCATTTTAATCTAATTATAACCATTACCAACTATAACACCTTAGCAATTCTACAATAAAACATTTATTATCAATCCATTGTATACCAAACTTGGTATCCAACTAAATAAGATCACAACTAACAACTTTCATTTATAAACCCCTTTTAAATAAGGTCTTTAACTTACTCGAAACAACATTCCAAAACAGGGCAACAAATCTGCCACCACTGCGCACACTATACTCAAACATTTTTAATAAATTGAAAAATCAATATTTTTACCCAAATCTTTTTCTGAAATCTTTATAATTCCTTCCTTTATCCTTAATAAAAGTTCCAATCCAATTTACAGAGTTTAACTAGGTGAAACATAGTTCCAAAGTGCGAATCCTGAGAGGTTCGGGTGTCCTGCGCGGGTTTCACTAAAACGTCGTTTTCTCCTTACTCGTTAACTCAAACAACGCACCGTTTTCTCCTACACAAACTAGACTCCAGATAGAACAACTTTCATGAAGACACTACTGCCCAGAACAGAGCACAAATAGTTCGAATTTCACTGGCAAGAACAGGCAGTAGCTGGACAGATTTCCTGGACAGTTTTTACTCTTTAAACAACATTCATCTTTAATCCATCATTATCATTAACTAATTACTATCAACCAAGCAATAATACACTCATCAAGAACCATAAAATCTGATAACTACAAACACATATGCTCATCAATTAAATTACAAAATCAAAGCTTGAAACAAAGATTTTATACCTCTTTAATCAACCAAAACTCAAGAACACCACTATTCATCATCTTCTCCACTTTTCTTCCTCAAAACCCATCTTGATTTCCTTCCCTTCTTTCTCTCCCATGGCTGATTTTGGAGTGTAGAATGGAGAGGATGATCCTCCTTCATCATCTCCTTCTCTCTCTCTCTCTCTATCTCTCTCTCTCTCTCTCTTTCTCTCTTCTTTCTTTCTCCCTAGATTTCTCTAGACTCCTCTCCGTGTTTTGTTTCTGTGTGTGTGTATTGTGGTGTTATTGGGTTTGGCCCAATCCTTTATTAACTGATAACACTACTACTCGACCCAATTATAACTAATAAACGACTAAAAAAAATCACAATTAAAAAAACTTCCGGAAATTACACTTTTCATTTTTAAAATAAAGAATATAAAATTACAAGAACGTACATATTTTCGAAATATTTTTCGGATCAAAAAATGAATTAAATATGAATTTTCAAAGTTTTGATCCTTTAAATACCATAAAACTCTTAAAATCATTTTAAAAATACTTAAACACCCAAATTAATCCACCCAACACTTTTAAAAACTCAATAAATATATAAAGATAATCTTACAAAAGATTTCATGATTTTTAATCCCTCCGATAATTTTATAAAATTTACAGAGGAACAAAAATACATGATTTAAATATTCTAAATACTAAAAAATACAAATAGAAATACACCGACCTTCATAATTCACACAAATCATCATATAAACACATAAACACAACTTCACATATTTTTCACCTTTACAACAATATTCACATAATATAACTCATAATTTATAATAAATAAATAATTCTAAATTCGAAATTTTCTAGGTCGTTATAATTATGGTGTAAAGTAGTAACTACTAAAAATATCTAAAACTCCATAATAATTGTTTTGTAGATGTTTTGTACATAATGTCTACGCTCATATGCAACATGTGAATCTTGAATCTGTAGAAGCTCATGTCAGGTTTTACATTTCGACAGAAATGCTTCAACTTTATAAACAACATTATTTGCAATTTTTCCAGATAAAAGAAAAGTGAGTTGCTAAGTGAATACAATTGTTATCCACTTATCCGGGAACATACGATGAATTTTGGACACTCGTACACGTACTTAATTTATTACTACAGCTCATGATATATGTTCTCTTGGTGCCTTGTTTTTTAGAGATAAAGTAATATTAATTTTAAGATCAATCAAAATATAAAATTATTTATCTATTTAAATAATATTCGTAGTGATTGCCATCTAATTAGGAATAGTAAGATAAGATAAGCTGCAACAAATCTGGTACGTAATTAAATCAGTTTGGACATCTAATTATAACTAGCTTTATCGCCCGTGCGAGGCACGGGCATGCATGCTCTAGATGCCTTTCAATTGTTTCTTGAAAATAATATTTATTTTGTTGCACATTATATTTGTAACTATTTCACAACTTCTTAACGTAAGTTAATACATTATGAATACAAGAAAAAAGAGGCGAATAGAATGTAATATCGTTTAACAATAAGTTAAATCATCAATAAATGGTATTGCTAAATTGATGTATTATACGATTGCTTTTCTGTCCATTGTATGGTCTCAAGTCTTCTTGATTTTTTATTCCTCACCACAATAGCTTCTCCCTCTCCTTTATGCATGATCAACAAATTCAACGTTCAAACCCATTTGACAATATTATGTATCTGAAGTTTCATAGCTGCTACGCGTTCAGGTTGACGAATCCGAGAACCTGTACTGCTTATCCATTAAATCATGACACAACACAAGGCACAAGGTATAATATTGCCTCAAACTTCATCTACGAATAATTAAGGACACAAATTGTGAGAATGGATTTATATCGAAATTTGCAATTAGATGTGTACTCTACTTGATCTTTAAGAGTCACATAACGTACTTACAGAAAACTTCTTAACGGAAACAAAAACTTTGTCAATATCGTAAGTGTGTGTCTTTTGATTTCCCAGCTTCTTAACTTATTCAACATATAGAAATGTCCTAGATAATTAGATAATTAACAGAATAGACATCTAAAAACCTTCCAAGAAGACTGTTTCGAGAGCTTGAGAAATTGCATCATTCCATCGAAAGCATCATCATCCTCATGCACTTCTTGGCTTTCGTCCATCCTCATTTTATATGATAGGAACAAAATTAATGCCCCTTTATTTTGCGAACACCTTCTCTTCCCCTTGTGCAGGTCTTGGAAGATGCTCTGCTTCAATATCATACTTTAGAACTCGAAAGCATTCAAGTCATTCCTCTAAAAACATTCCATATGAACGAACCCAGGTAGAGCAATCCCAAGCTAAAATAAGACAAATATAAAATCAATAATACGTCCACTAAAAGTGACCATGCTCACCAATTAAGCAAGAATAAAGCACTTATACTGTTAATATACGACAGATGTATTAGTCTTAACCTATCGGGCTGGAATCATCCTTGAAATTAGAAAGTTGCAGAATATGTCCACGTTGATGGAAATTCTGTAGTTCTTCCCTAAAAGTGGGATCTCCGTCTCTCAGTGCCCTGTGTATGACTATAAGTGTTTTCAATGCCACCTGTTAAGCACAAGTTGAGTAATATGCATGATTATAGTAACATTTTGTATTACATAATTGGTTCCAGCTGCTCCTTCTGGCTGCAAAATGAAAAGGTACATTTTGTTTTCAGAAACTTACCCAAACAGTCTCCATAAAGAAAACGAAAAATATATAAGTTGTACGCGAAGCAATTACAGAATATAGAAGGCACTAAGTTCTAGAAAAGAATACTCGGCATCCAATAAGACGATACAGAAGTTGCTGTAAAGCAGGCAACTGCTCCATCAATTGCTCACCGTCCAACCCCCTGGTTCTAGTGCTGTAAACCTGCAGAAAGAAGTGATGCTGACTGAGGGATGCAAGGAACCAGATAACAATGTGTCAGATAACAATATTTGACTCCAAATATCAGTCACAGCCAGGGAACACAAACAAACTCTACACTGAAAGATGCTTATCAGTACCCACCAGTCACACAATAGCTTTACAATAAATCAAAAAAAAAATATCAATAATATCTGAGAACTATGTAATGGCTAGTGTAATCCTTCTCATCAAACTCTCAAGAAATAAACAAAATTCCTCCTCAGTTACTTCCCCAAAAAGATGACATTAAATTGTAGTTCGCCTTCAGTAACTGTACTAACGCACGGGCATACGATAATTACACAAGTTCTCCTAGTGCATAGTAGCATAGGTTTAATTGCTTTACAAGAGGTATCATAGTGTAGATATAGAATAGAGAGACTATTGTTCTACCATTACTGGAGAGGCCAGGGCTTATAAATTTTTTTATCTATAAACGCTGCCCACATGTATGCTTCACACTATATACGTCAGCTACAAAAGCGTATTATATTAATAGTGTATTACAGTCTAGATGCATAGGGCCAGGGAGTATCCTTGTGCCAAGATTTTGATCATGAATGCACCATAGATTTGTCCATCTACACTGTATATTCAAAAATATGTTGGTCAAGACAATTTGCTTAAAAATTATACCATACCTATTTCTTTGGAACCTGAGACTCACTCTTTACAGCCTTAAACTCTGGTAGAACTCGAAAGACTTCCGAAATTTCTGCATTATCAATATTAATAATTAATAAGCAATAAACATCCTCTTTTAAACACAAATTATAGGTGTTAATTTTGGGCAGTTATAGCAGTAACTTTTTAATCTTCCACAATATCAAGTTGATTTCCTTCTAATATCTCTTGTTCTATCATGAGTAAAGATTGTATCTCTTTCCTTTAGTTTTGTTAGACTGTATCCTTCTGTATATTTATACAAGCATATATTCTTCGTTTGATTTACGTTTTAATGTTCCAATTATTTACAAGTGCTAAGTTTGTAATATTTTGAATGGACACCTTAAAATTCATGTAGTTCTAATGGTCCTGTTTAGATGCTTAGGGATGATAGATCGAACGCTACTAAAAGTTGAAAGGAGTTGAAACAGGAGAGGACAAACTACCAAAAGGTCACAAAAGGAGATAGCGATTGATTTACGTGAGTTTGTACATAGAACATTATCATTATAATAACAATAAGCAATAGAAGAAGAAGAAGAAGAAGAAGAAACACTTACCAACAAATTTCTTAGCTTTGTCTTTAAAACAGTAGATATATAAAACCCGGTACTTTTTAGTTTCCATTTTGTATGTCATCTGTTTGGCTTGTTCATGGGTACTGTGCATAAAAAAGCATATTACGCACAATTCAAATGTCACACATATTCAACTGTTGTAAAGTCAAGGTATTCTTGTTTCTACATACAACCAGCAAACAATATTATGCACAATTCAAATGTCACACATATTCAAGTCTATTAAAACAACTATATCTTCATTTTATCCGCTTTCTCTGCATATTACATCCTTAAACCAAAGCATTAACACGAGTAGAAAATAAATAAAACCATTAGTTCAAACAGAGAGTTATAAGATAATCAGCAAGATAAAAATATTCAGCATTACGAGTAACTTACTGTGAGGTTCCACTATTAGTTAGGGTTTCAAATTTCTTCTTCTTCTTCTAGTCAATACTTTCACATCTACTTTCTCTAAACGCATTCAAATCACAAATTTATATCTTGGGACAGGCATTCAAGTTAGCTAGATCTTTTGAATTTTTAATATCGAGCTCAGGTGACAAATAAGGCCAAAAGGACATGTTTCTGGAAGTAGCACTGGTGTTTATCAAGGTGTCTCAATTACAATTAGGTATAGAGTACAAATTACAGATTAGGCCACTTGGGAGGATGGGGATTTACATAAGCTATTTTCTCAGATTTGGATTCAAATATTATGAGGCCTTGACAGGAAGATGGGATGTCAGGATTAGTAGACCAGTTTGCTTACTCTAAGATCAATCAAAAACCATAAAAACTACTGCAAATCAAGGTATACTTGTTTCTATATACCAATAATAAACAATATTAGACATAAATATCAACCATCAAGCCTCTTAAACAACTGAGTATCGTCATTTTATACTCTCTTTTTTAGTTCATCAGATCCTTAAACCAAGGCATTCAACACAAGTACAAAAATAAATGAAACCATCAGGTAATAAGAGAATCAGCACAAAAAATAAACATAAAAATACGAGTATTACTCCTATTTTGAGGCTCAGCTACGCTTATTAGTTAGGGTTTCACATTTCTTCTTCTTCTACTCAAATAATTTCACATCTATTCCCTCCAAAAGCACTCAAATTAAAAATGTATTCCAAACAAAAGATATCAAAAAAGAAACACTAAAATCACTTGCACGGATACAAAGAGTGTTCAAGAATAAATTTAGGATGTCACCACCCTATTTTATTTGCGACATCAACATTAGTGGAGCTACGAGCTACCTAGCTGGACTGCTGGAGCATCTCTACTTTCATTTTGTTTTTTTGTCCTTCCGCGCCTCTTTCTTGCTATTCTGCCAACAGTATCAATACCTAGTGTTAATTTAGGCAGAGAACCACTGATACATGCATTTTTGTGTGAAGAGCCTATTAAGGTAAACATCAAAATCCTTATATCACTTCTAATAGTATATTGTAATTTGTCCGAAGATAAGATATTGGAGAGTAGCAAGTAGTTGATGTAAGAAACAGAAACCAATATTCACTAAAAAATGTTCTTCCAAGGATCCAAAATGTTCATAGTGTAATCATTACACTATGTAATGCATGGTGTATCTTTAAATGAACATTATGTATGCAACCAAATCTTGTTAAGTAACACATGGTTACATATATAGACATCTTAAAATAAAATATAACAAATGATTCATGATACTCGCAGCTGTAGGCAATCTGGTCATCTAGTAATCTGGTCAACATAACTATAATTAGCAATCAATTGTAAATATAATAAAGCGCAAAAGACTACCGATGTGATAAGTTTTGAGTTTTGTCAAGAATGTCCTTCTCGACGGGTTATTAATCTACCATATGTTGATTCTGCCTATATACCAAAAAAAATGACTGAATGATTACATCTTTATAATCTATAAAAGGCCTGCAAGATGATTTCGCTTGGGCATAGTAGTACTGAAATTGGAGATAGTACAGAAATTGGACTTCATAGAACCAGGATCGGAGCTAACATGAGGCGCTGCTGGTCGTGGGGATGTTGAAAAGTTGAGAGAGAATCGGAAGAGTTGGAGAGTGGAAGAAAAGCACCTGGTACATCAAACAAATACATACAGGATAAAAACATCATTTCAATCGAATAAAATCACTCGTCAAAGGTGCCGTTAATGTGAAATATTTGTAGATGAGAAATGGCAGTAGGGGATGCTTCTTCAGAAGACAAGTCATAGGTTTTGAAAACTAAAGGAGCAGTAAAAGCACTATTGTATCTGAACCTTAAGCAGAATAAAACTAAATCTATTTTGGGGGGAAATAGGATAATACATTAGCGGAGTGAAATTTCATAAACATCAGTAAAGCTAGGTAAATAATGTAAGCTGGCATTGAAGTTTTTTCTCTGATGTGCATTGATTCATGAAGTGTATAAGAATTACAAACAGTCCTGCCACACTTTTTTTTTGGGTTTTCAAATTAATATTATAACCTCTTTCTTGGTTTGATGCAAATGCATGCACTTATTCTATTAGGCACACATGTTTTAAATTTCTATTTGTTCTCCCCTTTTAATCTGGTTTTGTCGAAGAAGCCATCATCTACTATGGGTCGCTGGGACTTCTCTTTGTAGTTTTAGTTTAACTTTTAGTTCAACTTTTAATGGCTCATCATCTGGTTTTGTCAGCTCTGTATACATGCTTAAAGTTGTGACCTACTTATAGGCATCCCTTTGATTTACCTGATTTCATGTTTTTTCCTTTGTAATTATTACACTAATAAACTATGGGTGCCTTCTCTGTTGAAATGATTAGGTGCTTAGTATGCTAGAGTACGAGCTGTCTATTTCTTGGGCTTTTAGCCACTAGCTTAAATTAACTACATTCAAAATTTAGACCTTGCTTTTTTAGCATATATTCTGTTTCTGGTTGCTTTAAACGTTTTAAAGCCTAAATACATATACCAAAAAAAGGTGTTAAAAACCCCAAATACACCAAGTCATGCACCCATAAATATTAGAGTGGAAATCTCGTAATGAAATGTATCGCCAATTTTTTGTTTCACAAGGTCTATCTTTTAGAATTTAAAGATTTTAGGTTGCAGGGAGTAGGCTAGACACTAATGATCCTTAAATGTTAGAGACAAGCTCAGGTGCATGACGACATGCCAGCTTTGACAGTGAGTTATTTAGCATCACTTATTCTGAATTTGCTCTAATAGACAGAAGCCCGTGCTGGATTTGTTCTGGATTTACTCTAATAGCCAGATGACTAAATTTCATCAAGATATTGACTATAGCCTTAGCCTAGGATGATGCGAAGAAAGCAACTGATAAAGTTTTGTGCATAACACCCCACATGAATCCCCCCTGGATTCTCAGGCAGGCGGTTTTATACCAGATTGGTAGTTTTCCCTTTTCGTTTTACCTCTGTTTCGAACAAATTGGTTAGTGATTCCCTTGATTTAATTCCCCCATTTCGGCAACTTAGAATTTAGAAGCGTAACTCATTGAATAGCATCGTGTTGTTTTGTTTTTAGACAATTGTAAGTCATAGTTTCTTCTCGTGGATATTTCTTGATAGCGTTACTTGGTAATTAATTGATTCGATATTAGTGTGCTCTTGTGAATTTAGTAACTTGTAAATTATTTAGTTGCTTCAATCTTCTGTTTTAAGTGATAAATTATTATTCATAATAAATCCTATAATAATTAGTATCATGTTCTGTTAGTATGCTACCTGATAAATGAGTTTTATGCTCTATATATGTTGTATGTGCTTTGTTTCAAGTGACCAAATCGATAATTTCATGGATGTTTAAGGCATTACAGACGATCTTCTACACTATTTCATCACTCGCAAGGACTGCATATGCTTGCTGGTGAAGAATCAAGTCAACTCGGTTGTACCAAATTGACCAGTGAGTCCTACGCGTCGCTATGCCATAGGCTCAAGTATTTTGGCTGCTTAAACCTTAAATGTGTCTGGTGTAATTTTACAAAACATATGTTTTTTATGGTTTATAATTATGTATTCTTGTAAAATCTTTGGTGCTTCTGTCTCCAAAATTTCCTATATGATTGTTAATTAAGATTGTATTTTAGATTCTTAAATAATGAACGAAAAGTTATTTAGGGCCTTAATGGTATTAAGATTAAGATGGAATGGTTTGTTTAGCAAGTGAACTAAAAGAAAAGGGAAGTCGATGACACATCATGTATACCTTTCTGCAGGAAGCTCGGTATGATATGAGCATCAGAAACCATGGCAATTACCATAAGAAAATGAATTAACGGCTGGCCATAAGTGTGTAAAAGGATTGACTGATGGTGTGAGCAGCAGGGGGTCTGCAGAAGTAGTCGCATCACTAAACTTAACATGCAGGCTTTTCCCCTGTAGATTTCACTACAGAAGTATAACTCCCAAGGCAAGTAAGAAGCATTTGAGCAAACGTTTTCGTGACTTATAGTCAAACAGAAATCATCAATCCAGATGTCAATAAAAATCACATAAAACTTTTACCTAAAGATTGTAAGCTTAAAATGCAGCAAATACCCAATATAATAAGAAAAACGTCTCTATATAACATCTCTATGTAATAATGTGTAGGTTATAGCACAGTGTCAACCTAGAATCAAAGTTTCCTGCAATAGTAGGTTACTCGGTTCATACGTTCATTATAAGCTTTGACCGTATCTTCCTTCTGCCTCGTTACATTACAATGATATCCTCAGGCTTCGGTTTTGCTTATATTCTTTTTAATCACTTCACATTTTTTTCCCTTCATATCCAGTGAATTAGTTAGGTTGCACACCAACATTGCCTCTTTTTTCTTCAGGCTATCTTCAAATGTTCACCATATAGCTTGTCTCCTTTATCGCTTGCCTTCTGTCAGTCTCCCTTTTCAAGAAAATCCATCGCAAATTTTTTTGCAAACTTCATTGCATTCTCGACCATTTTCTCCTCTGCCACGTATTGCCAGGCATGTTGGCTATAACTACGATATATGAATATCCTATCAGGTAATGGCATTGGTATAGGAAGGAATCAATAAAAAAAGTTTGATATTTATTTACCAAATCAAGGGGCACAAAACTGCAAGTATCTGTAACACACCTTGAAATTATTATGTCACTGCAATCATGGTAACAATGCCCAAAATTCACACAAACATCATGCAAATACCAACATTAAATGGGTCAGGGAACGAAAATGTCACAATAAATTTTACCTGGCATATCATCGAACACTTGGAGCGCAGATCAGGAAAGCTACACAACAATGACAAATTGCATTACCAACTGACAAGATACGAGCAGGAGGAGCGCATATTAGGAAAGGTACACAATAATGACAAACTACTGCATTGCTAACTCACAAGATACCTAAAACATTGTTTATGTATACAAAGTGGTGAGGATTCATCAAAACTCTACGTGAATGACCTTGATTTATGTATATATCCCTACCTTCTCCATGTTGTTCGATAGTCATTTAATTGCCTAAGAGACGAGAACGTATTAGAAAGGTAAAGGGCAAGTAAAAGTGAAAGGGTTTTACAGATACACGCAGGTAAAAGGGCTAAATTTGTAATTTTGAAAGGAATAAAATCACTCACCAAAGTGGTATGTTGCCGTATAAGATATATAATAGATTATTGCAGAGATTTATTTTACAGATCATGATCTTCGTTATAATTTTCTAAAGTCATTTTCATGGATACACGGTTTGTGTTACTAGGTCGCAAACGTCTTCCTCTTGGTCCATTATCACCTCCATCTACACAAAAAGGTTATTAAATCTTCTGATAATTTTTAGTGTAAATTATTTGTTCGCGTAAATTGTATATACATCTGATAATATTGAATATCGAAAATGAATGGAGTTTTCGATACGTTGATAACTGTTTTTAACGTCTGTGCTCAAAAGAGAAATCATGTTGTGTGTGCTCAACTGCAAGTTCTGTCTAAAGATGTGTCAATGAGTTTGAGTTTGCCTTTTGAATAGAGTTTGAACCGCTCACTGAATGCGCTACAATGTCCTGAACCAATTGTGTTTGCCCCTGGCCAAGAAAGTTTTTACTATTATTTATGAATTCTATTAACTCTAATCTCTCCAGTCTCCCGTCTTAACTTCAATGCTCAGAGAAACATAGTAAGTTGAATCATGAATATAACCAGCTATTGTTATTAATTAACTAAGAGAAACAATCACACATGTTGATATTGAAAAAGCAAATATGATAGGTTAACAAGATCATCAAAAGAAACATGGCTCACAGAAAAATAAAGTCAAACAGTGGCTAACAGTAGAGAATAGTAGTACTATACAACATATAAAGTCAAATATGATAGGTTAACAAGATCATCAAAAGAAAGGCTACTGATATGCATACCATTTTATTTTTTTATTGTAGATTATTTGTTCATGTAAATTCTATATATAGTTATTGATTTGCAGGTTCTAGAAAGAAAATAACTCAACTTTTTCAGACGTCTACTGGTAATGAGAGTTCTACGCATCCATCTGTTTTGACTCAGAACATAAATCCCAATGTTTTGACTCAGATCATAAATCCCAATGTTTCACAAGCATCTGATATAGGTATTCACAAGCATCTGATATAGGTATTCATCTAATTTAAATAATTGCAGAAATGATTTATTGTGCACATGGTTTGTGTTACTAGGTCGCAAACGTCTTCCTCTTGGTCCATTATCACCACCATCTGCACAAAAAGGTTATCAAATTTTCTGATAATTTTAAGTGTAAATTATTTGTTCGTGTAAATTGTATATATAGTTATTTATTCGCAGGTTCTAGAAAGAAAACAACTCAATTGTTTCAGACGTCTACTGGTAATGAGATTTCCACGCATCCATCTGTTTTGACTCAGAACAAAAATCCCAATGTTTCGCAAGCATCTGATATAGGTATTCAGACATGCAAATGTATTTGTTCAGTTTTATAATTATTATGTGAAACAAATGATTTTATATTGATTCTACATTATGAAGTATACGTTAATTTATACAAGCAACCACGCGGCTTCCTCTTGGACCATTATCGCTTGCAAATCGTCCTGTTTCTCCTGCAAATATTCTAACTCCATCTCAGCGGCGACTTGAAGGAGTAGACTTATCGCATGCCTCTGTTCCACCAAAGATATGTACGTCTATCAACAGTGTTAATGTTGCCAATTCAGGTTATACATTTAGTACTTTTGGAGATGTATACATTTTTTCTATATTTTTTTTAAACCAGTTGTTTTTTTTCGTATTTTTTTAAGTAGTGTATCCACAAAGTGCAACCTCTCGCATTCTGCATAATAATTTATCCTTGGCCAAGAAGTATAGCACTTTTGAGCTTCCTGCATCCAGGATAAGACCATGCAATAATTTACATAGAGATACAGCTAACCGAGGTTTTCTTTACGACTGTTAACAATTATTTGCAAATATATTTAATTTATGTTTTTAAAAACATGTCAAAAATACAAATATTAAACTTCTCTGCAGGCAATATTTTATCGCAGCTTCCAAAGCATAATTATAGTAGTAATACAACACACATTGATTCTCGCATTCTAGAAACTCCTGCCGCAGCTCAAAGGAAACAACGTCAAAGAACTATTAATGTGACTATCCCTGATCCTGAGGAAATTGGTGTGAAAATGCCAGGTATTACTACTCATTTTTGTATTAATCTGCGTAGTTTTTTAGCATGTTAATACAAAAAGTCTTTGCTAATTGTTTCATGTGCTTAATCTTTTCAGATTGGTTTAAACATTCAAGAGGTAATAGTATCATATTATCTCTGTTAAATTAGTACTCAATTTTTTACTAATTTTTTAAACTGAATCCTTTATACAAAAAGGGTAAGATGGAAATTTTACTAATATTTTTTAATATAATACTGTTCTCAGATATTAATAACAATCAGATTCAGAAGACATCTGAAAGAGGTTCACCGTCTGGTGTAAAAAATCTATTGGAGGAGTTTAACAATGCAGACGAGGTACCATTCGAGCATATGCCAGATTACGAGCAATATGTATCTGGTAATTATATTGATTACCGCTGTTTAGTTGTATCATTCTTTTTCAAATTCAAATAAACACAAATATATGTATCTGGTATCTAACATTCTCCATGTATATCCAGACGATGATGTTGATGAGACTGATGCCCAGCGTACGTATACAATAAAGCTAAATTATGAGTTTTATTATTCTGATTAATATAATATTGACACTCTAATCATTATGATGTGTATTATTATTTGGAAATAGATTATGTTCATAGAGGTGAATATCTATCTGATGATGATGATGTTGATGTCGATGAAGAATTAGTAGGTATTATTGCAGAATATTGTTTTTTTGTATATTGTAAATATCAAATTGAGTAATATCAACATGGTATCTGTTGTAACTGTATGTTTTTACAGATTTATGGGATGGATACATGGATCTTGGTCCGCCATCCAATATTTGTCAAAAATGTAAAGCAAGAATGTGGAACGAAGAAAGGAACAATAAATCCTCAAAAAACAACACTCCAACATTTACTGTTTGCTGTAAGGATGGTCAGGTCAAGCTTCCTGCAGAAAAAACTCCACCTCCGTTCCTTGCATCATTGTTATCTGGAGGTCCAAAAACCAATCACTTCAGACAGAACATAAGAACGTATAATTCTCTGTTTCAGTTCACCTCAATGGGTGGAAAAATAGATCGTAAAATCAACAATGGTGGAGGACCGTATTGTTTTAAGCTCAATGGACAGAATTACCACCTAATTGGTAGTTTGAAACCTAAGGATGGTCAGACACCGAAATTTAGCCAGCTTTATGTCTATGACACTGAAAATGAAATACAAAATCGCATGAATGCAGTTCCAGGTTCTGATGTTCTTGATCCAGAGATTGTAGAGGGCCTGCTAAACATGTTGGATGAAAACAACAAGCTTGCTGAAAGATTCCGGTATGCACGTGATCGATTAAATCTTGCTGAAACAGATGAGTTAAGTTTGTTGTTGGTCTCATCAAAGTCAGCCTCTGGCAGGCCTAATCAGGTTGGACCTTCCAATGAGGTTGCTCCATTAGTGGTTGGCGATAGTGATGATACATGCCCATTCCGAGATATTGTGGTTGAAACAAAGCAACGGTATTTGAAAAGAGTATTTGAAACATGTAAGCACTTTATGCAATTGCAGTATCCATTACTCTTTCCATATGGTGATGATGGATTCCACCTTAACATTCCTTTGGACAATAAGAAGAATAAAATTCCTGTAGAGACGGATATTAATCTGCATCCGGATGAGACTAAACATAGAACCAATATTACTATGCGGGAATACTATGCATATAAGTTGATGATTCGTCCGGACGAAGGTATATCCATCAGTTTAAACTGAAAAATTATTATTTTTATTTTATCATTTAATTCTTTTTTCTGTTTAATCATTTAAATTGGCATCTGAATTATATCAGGAATGAATCTTCACCTTGGCGGTCGTCTGTGGCAACAGTTTGTGGTAGATGCATTTGCAGCAGTTGAGCAGTATAGGTTAGATTGGTTAAGAAATAATCAGAGTATTATACGTTCTGATCTCTACAGATCCATTCGTGATTCAGTCATAAAAGGCGACACTGACACAACCACGAAAGGGAAAAATGTGATTCTTCCAGCAACTCACACCGGTTCTCAACGATACATGAACCAATATTTTAAAGATTCGCTAGCTATTTGTAGGACTATTGGTCATCCATCGCTCTTTCTGACGATGACATGCAATACACAGTGGCCCGAGATTAAGAGTATGATGGAATATTTGCCCGGAGTAGAAGTTGCAGATAAACCTGACGTAATAGCAAGAGTTTTTAAACTTAAACTTGACCAGCTGTTGGACCTAATAAAGAATAAGAATTATTTTGGGAAATGCATTGGAGGTAAATTATTGTCTACTCTTATAAAGTGTCGTACATATTTTTACTGTTTTGAGATTCATATTGAATTATTAAATTAATTATTGATGCCTCTTACATTTTTATATAGTTATGCATGTCATTGAATTCCAGAAGCGTGGTCTTCCTCATTGCCACATGTTGGTATGGTTGCACCCTAGAGACAGACCACAAGATAAAAAACTGAAATACCAGATAAAAAAACTGATCCAATTGGTTTTAATGTTGTTCAAAATTTTATGGTGCATGGACCATGCGGAAGTGATTATTCATATTCACCATGTATGGTTAAAGGGAAATGTGGTCGTCATTTTCCTAAGAAGTAAGATTATATACATCCATCATAGTTATTATTAGAATATCTTAAATTTTTTTCACCAGATTTACAGTAACTTATATGTCTGTTAGATCTCATTTTTCTTAAATTTTAGAAGTTTCACTCAAATATTTAATTTTTTATAGGTACAATGCAAACACATTTTTTGATGATTGTGGCTTCCCTATCTACCGTAGACGAAGAACTGGTATAATTGTTAAGAAAAAAGGAATTGAACTTGACAATCAATACGTGGTTCCTTATAATAGAGACCTATTAGTCCGTTTTCACTGCCACATCAATTTAGAAGTTTGTAACAGTTCTCGATCTTTGAAGTATCTCTTTAAATACTGTCTCAAAGGTCATGACACATCTACTATGATCTTGAGGAAAAAACAACAAGGCGGTGAAGCAAGTTCTTCATCTGCAAAACCAAAATTTACTGACGAGATTAAACATTTTCTTGATGGTCGTTATATTTGTGCATCAGAAGCTTGCTGGCGACTTTTAGGTTTCGACATACATCATCGTTTTCCAACTGTTGAGCGTTTACCAGTGCACTTGGAAGGTGAGAAGAATGTTTCATTTAAACAGCATCAAAATCTTAAAGATGTTGCGGAGAAAGCTAAAAAGAGATGTAGCAAACTTGAAGGATGGTTTGAGGCAAATAAAAATATTCCTCAGGCAAGGCAGTTTACGTATCACCAGTTTCCCCAGCATTTCACTTGGAAATCAGATGTATCAAGATGGAAGATTCGTGAACGTGGCACGGTGTTTGGTCGCATATCTGATGTTCATGCTTCTTCTACAGAAACTTTTTTCCTACGGATGATTCTCATGCATATCAAAGGCGCCACTTGCTACCAAGATCTTAGAACTGTAAATGGGATTATATACGGTTCATTTAAAGAGGCGTGTGATGCCCTTGGACTACTTAAGGATGACAGACAATGGCACGTTGCCATGTCCGAGAACGCTGTTCATGCTATGCCTATGCAGTTGAGACAGTTGTTTGTATTCATACTATCTAATAACCAAATAGCTGATCCTCTCAAGTTATGGGAACAACACTGGAAACCAATGTCAGATGATGTGTTATACAATAGGCGGCGTTTGACAGGAAATACCAGTCTCCAAATAAGTGAGTCTGATATTCAGAACATCACATTAGCAGGTTAGTAATTTTATGTTTTATTATATATATATAAATTGTGCATACTAGATTATATGCCCGTGCTACGCACACGGGTATTTTAATAATTTATATATTAAAAATATATTTGATTTTATACATAATAAATTAATATATTAACAAATAAAAAATTGAGCTAATATTCAAGTCGCCGCTGAGATGGAGTAATTTCATGTTTTATTATATATATTTGATTTTTTATGTTACCAAATCTATTTTCTTACACCTGCGATACTTGCTACAGTCAATATTCATAAATCTGATGATGTACTTATATTATTTTGCATATACAATAACATACACTAATTCACATTTGTGTTTACATTTAATATTTTGCAGCAATAGAGAAACTCTTCAATGATGTCGGGAAAAGCCTCAAGGATTTCCCTACTTTGCCTTTTCCTGATGATAGTTGTTTGCATAGTTTGGAGAACAGACTTATTAATGAAGAACTTGGTTACGACAGAATGAAGATGATTGAGGAGCACAATATTCTACACAGTAGGCTCAATCAAGATCAATTGAAGGTATATGATTCTATTATTCAAAGTGTCAACAGTAGTAAAGGTGGAGTTTTCTTCGTGTACGGATCCGGAGGATGTGGAAAAACTTTTTTGTGGAATACGTTGTGTTGCAAGTTACATAGTGTTGGTAAGATTGTCCTTCCTGTAGCATCATCTGGCATCGCAGCAACATTGCTTCCTAGAGGAAGAACAGCTCATTCAAGATTCCGCATACCGTTGAAGCTTGACCAATACTGAAAGGCAGAGTGTATAAAATTGTAACACTATAACTAATGTAACTCAATTAAAGGAAAAGATACTTAACCAGAAGACAATCAAGGACAAGAAGTCACAAGAAATCAACACTAAATGAAGACAAGGTAATTGATACAATTGAACATGTTAACTATGATCAAGCCAAGAAGAAATCATTGAGAGAAGTTCAAGTCAAAGTTGTTCATGCCTTAGTGATTTGACAAATCAAGAATCAAGATCATAACTATCAGTATCAACAAGACCAATTGATTTCAAGTGAACAAGAAGGAAAGCAAATATTGGAAAGCCAAGTTACTATGTGAATATGGTAATTTATTCGAGAAGCAGAAACACTATCAAGACTAGTCACTTATGAACCAGACCAGTGCATCAAGTGTCAGGACATTGATAGCAAGTTTATGTCAGTAATAAAGATCCATGTTCAAGAGCTTGCTGAAGAATATAGAAGACGTGAAGATATCACAAGCTCAAGATGTGCATTGAAGTTTCAAGTTGAAGATCAGAATATTTTCTAAGTACTAAATGTTCTGGATGGCCAAGTAGAATATTTCTAAGTAGAAGTTCTACTTAGAAATTCGAGATGGCTAAGTAGAAATTCTCAAGTAGAAGTTCTACTTAGAGTGCAGCTTCAACATGACACATGGCATCTTCTGATTGGCAGATTTCCAAGCTTTCAAGATAAGGCAAGATTTATGTGGACATCATTGGGCCACGTATATCTTAGTCTTTGAAGACTACAGGACATAGATTACATGTAGTATAAATAGAAGCACTTGTGTAATGTTTTATGAGAGAGAGCAATTATTGAGAAAACACAAGAAAAAGAGAGAGAGAGTACATTCACAGAGCTTAGAATCATTCACTTCTCTCTGAACTTCTGTTATACTTTGTAATGAATGTTGTAGCAACCTTTTCAAGATATATATAAGAAATATATTCCTTGAATCTGTGTGTTCATTTATTGCATCATATTTATTGCTTCTCATATTCGAAAAGTTGTATTCACCCCCCCTCTACAACACATTTGGACCTAACAATTGGTATCAGAGCGGATGTTTAACATACAAAACATAGATCCTTGTGTTTGGTAGAAGAATCGTGAGTTTTCATTTTCTAGATCTACTTTTCTAAAATTCTAGAAAAGTGAGCTTTAATTCGTTTCTAGTGAAAACTCATCCGGAAAAATTATTTAAATACTCCAGGTGTGATTATTTGGCTTGGGTGTATTTTAATTAATTTTTGTGAATTAATCTGGGTTCATTGATATTTGGTGTTCTTGAGTGTTCATCATCTGTTCTTATCAAAGAAGATAACCCAACAACTTTTTGATCTCCTTTTTCAAACAGATAAGATAGTCAAAAAGGTGTTTTTGTACTTTTGATTTGATAATTATTCCTTGGCCGAAAGTGTAACAATACATATTCAGTGCCTAGCAAGTGGGTTAGTTGCTTTCGGTGTGTAAAGTATCAAAAGTCAAAAAGGTGTTAATGAAATAATATTGTTTATTCAATATTAAAGTAATCTGCAGAAAATTATTCTAAGGACAAAAGTTCTACATAGAATTTCTACTTGAGATTTTCTAAATAGAATTTCGACTTGGACAATTTCTACTTGGTGAAGTTCGACTTGAGCAAAATTTCTACTTAGAGAAATTTCGACTTGGGCAAAAGTTCTACATAGATATTCTACATAGCCTAGTCTTGGGTACTTAGAAATTTTTAGTGACAAGATTTGAAATGGCTCCTAAAAATTCTTTCAAGATCCCAATGTTCAACCGAGATCACTATGAAGAATGGGTTTCAGAATGAGACTCTATTTAGAGTCAATTAACCCTGAGTATCTGGAAGTCCTTGAAAAGGGTAAATTTGTTCCAATGAAAGCTATTCCTGAGCGTACGGAAGGAGAGGAGGTTATACCTGCTCGGTCTGAGCCTAAAAAGGCAGCGGACTTTACGGATGCTGACAAGGAGCAAATAGCTTATGATACTTCTGTAAGACAAACCTTGATGGAATCTCTTGATCATGAAATGTTTAACATAGTCAAAGGTTTGAATACAGCAAAGAAGATTTGGGACAAGATAGAAGTTGTCATGGAAGGATCTGCAGAGGTTAGAAGCAACAAGACACTTATACTCAAGATGGAGTATGACACCTTCAGAATAAGAAAAGGAGAAGGCATAACAGACGTCTATCTAAGATTCAGTCAGTTGGTATTGGATTTGAATCTGAGAGGTGTAACTCTCCCCATGGTTGAAACCAATACGAGATATCTGAGGAACCAGCCAAAGAGCATTGAACATAGGGTCTACGCAATAAGAGAAACCAGAGATTTGCATACAACTTCTCTGGAAGAATATTATGGAATATTAAAGACCTATGAGCTGGAAACACTTCAAGATCAAGCATGGGACAATGATTCAAAAGGAAAAGAAACTGCATCAGGATTAGTTGCTGATGAGGAAGAGTCTAAGAAGGCAATGGTTGCAGAAAAGACTAAATCATCACATGCACCACATCAAGTTGATAATGATGACGAGTGCACATCTAACAGTGATGATGACTACTACACCCAAGAAGAGCTGGACAACATGGACGATAGTGTCGTGGCATACATGGCAAGGAAGTTCAGCAACATGAGATTCAGAAAGAGCAACCGACCACAGAGAAATTCTTCATCTTACTATCGGGCTGCTAGGGGTGGTGGTAGTTCGTCAGGCTACAAAAGCAAAGGCAAGAGTACCAGCTACAAGTCTCCTTTGGATTTCAAAATGAAGTTCAAATGCTATAATTGTGGTGAAGCTGGACATTTTGCTACTAACTGCAAAAAGCCTAAACAGACTTATCCAAAAGAGACATATGAAGCCCTCAAAAGCAAGTATGAATCGCTGGTGAAGGAAAGACATGGAAAAAGAGCTTTATTAGTAACAGAAGGAAGAGCTTGGGATGATTCAGATGAGGAAGATGTTACTCATGTAGCAAACTTTGCCCTCATGGCTGAGACATCAGAGGAACCAGAGGTACCTGTTCTAACTCTTAAAGTAGAAATGTCCATTGATGATTATAAGGAATAGAACGGGGCTCTTAGCGAAGAGATCTATATGTTGTGCAAAAGCCTAGACACTTCTCAAAAGGAACAGAAAACACTTGTTGCCAAATGCAGAATGCTTGAGGCAAAAGTGGAAGAGTTAGAGGCTGCTTGCACTGTAGATACTTCCCTAAGAGATTTCATTAAATCTTTGGAACACAAGCTCATCCTTAAGGGAGAAGTAGAAGCATGTCTTAGGAACAAACTAGCTGAGTTAGAAACTAAATGCGAAGCTTACAAACTAGCTGCTAGTAAAGTGTATGTAGATAATGACGTATTTAAGAAGATAACTGGAGTAGGTGTAGGACTTGATTATTCTGACCTTTCTAAGAAAGAAGGGAAGAGACCTATCGACTCTAGTTCCAGTGACCTTAAAAATGAAATTCCTAGCATTTTTAAATCTTCTGTCAAACCCATCTACAAACACCTTGTTCCTAGAATAGAAGAAGAAGAGACTGAATTGATAGCTAGATATGAGATTGAGATGGAAGATCGCCAGAACGCACAACCTGTAACTCCTATCAAACAAGTTAAAATCAATTTCCCTAGAGATGAATCTAGACTAGGAATAGGAGCTAAGGCTGTTAAACAACAAGGGAAGAAAGGCATAAAAGAGGTTAAGGCTGAACGTATTAAGAAAGCATGTTATCACTGCAAATCTACTGAACATCTTTCTTATGCATGTAAAGCTAACATAAATGTTCCTGCTGCACATGCCATGCCTGCCACACATACAATGAATAATCTGCATCCGAATCATGCACAGTGTGGTCCACCTAATTGTATGCCATGCACTTTTAACGTCATGCAAACTTTTGTGAATTTAATAAATGCATCTAGCCAGTCATGCTTAAATACTGCTGCTAGTTCAAACATCAAGAAAAAGCATGTGAGAGCCAAGACTGTAAGTCCTCCTAAAGTTAGGAGTGACAAACCTTCTCCTAAGACTGACAAATTTGTCAAGTCTGAGAAAGGAAAGGAGAAAGTCGAAAGCTCTAGTAATGTTAAGAAAAGTGCATCTCCTGTTGTTAAATCTGTTGATTCTCGATCTTATCGAAAAGCCGGGCCCAATCAAAGTTGGGTTCCGAAGAAAGTCTAATCAATCTGTTATTGCAGGGCATTAAGCAAAATAGAAATAAAGTCATATGGGTGCTAGACAGTGGAGCATCGAGGCATATGACTGGAAACAAGTCCCTGCTTACAGAGTTGGTTATGAAGGCTGGCCCTTATGTTACCTTTGGAGATGACAGCATAGGTGTGACAAAGGGATATGGCAAACTGAAAACTGGCAATGTCATCATTGAAGATATTTCCTATGTTGAGGGATTAAAGCACAATTTGTTGAGTATCAGTCAATTCTGTGACAAAGGTTACGAAATTGTCTTCAACAAGAAAGGTGTATCAATCACTCACATCAAGGAAGGTTCACTGGCTTTGAGAGGAATTCGAAAGGCAGATCTTTTTGTTGCGGACATGGATTCAGTAAATCAGAATGAGGTCACCTGTTTCTACAGCAAAGCCTCGGATGATGAAAGCTGGTTATGGCACAAAAAGCTATCTCACTTAAACTTCAAAACGATGAATGCTCTCGCAAGACGAGAATTGGTGAGAGATCTACCTCAAATGGAGTTTGCTCCGAAAGGACTCTGTGAAGCTTGTGAAATGGGAAAGTCGAAGCGAGCATCGCATAAAAGCAAAGAAATTTCTAGTATTACTGAGCCTCTGCAACTTCTTCATATGGATTTGTTTGGCCCAGTGAATGTCCTATCTTTGTCTAGGAAAAGATATGCATTGGTAATCGTGGATGACTTCTCCAAGTATACATGGGTATTGTTCGCAATGACGAAAGACGAAGTACCTTTCCTAATCATTGATCACATCACTCAAATTGAGAATGTTTCAACACTTACTGTGAAGACGATTAGATCAAACAATGGCACTGAATTCAAAAATGCAGTGCTGAATGACTTCTGTGTATCTAAGGGAATACGTCGTCAGTATTCAGCTCCGAGAACTCCACAACAAAATGGAGTAGTTGAAAGGAAGAATAGAACATTGGTTGAAGCAGCAAGAACTTTGTTGTATGATTCGAAACTTCCTCTGTACTTCTGGGCCGAAGCAGTGAGTACCGTGTGTTACACTCAAAATAGATCCTTGATTATAAAAGATAAAGAAAAGACACCATGTGAACTAATGAACGGCAGAAGACCAACAATCAAATACTTTCATGTCTTTGGAGCAAAATGCTACGTACTTATAGATGATGAAAACCTAGGCAAGTTTGCAGCAAAAGCTCGTGAAGGAATCTTTGTTGGTTACTCTACAGATGTGGTAGCAGCTTATAGGGTGTTCTTAGTAAATGATCGAAAAGTGACTGAAAGCTACAACGTCAGATTCGACGATACCAAACTCTCATCAATTTCAAGAGATTCTAGTGAACCTGAGTCCCTAAAATTTCAGAATCTGGACTTAGAAGAACTTGAAGATGAACCTGAGTTGGTTGTCCCATTAAATGTTCCAAGTGTACGTGAAGAACCTGAGTCTAGTGATCAATCTAATTCTACAAGATTAGAAGAGACTTCTTCAGTACGAACCGGCAACAACTCAGGGGGAGTAAATAGCAGCTCAAGGACTACTGTTCAAGGTTCGAGTCGAGTTGATTCTAGTTCTGTAGGAGCTGGCACTAACTCAGGGGGAGTTAGTGAAAGTAATCAAAGTAGTCAGCACCACAACTCAGAAAGTCACGCTGAATCATCAAGACAATTTCCAAGAGAACGGGTATGGAATAGAGACCATCCGTTTGAATTAATTATTGGTGATCCAGATGCTGGTGTGACTACTAGAAGAACTACAAGAGCTGACCTGGCTAATATTTGCTTATATTCTGGGTTCTTATCCAAGCTTGAACCTAAAGAAATAGAAGAAGCTCTTGGTGATGCTGATTGGGTGATTGCAATGCAAGAGGAACTCAATCAGTTTGAAAGGCAGAAAGTTTGGAAACTGGTACCCCGACCAAAGAACAAATCAGTAATTGGAGCTAGGTGGGTATTCAGAAATAAAATGGATGAAAACGGACTTGTAACACGAAACAAGGCTCGTTTGGTTGCAAAAGGTTATTCTCAGCGAGAAGGAATTGATTATGATGAGACCTATGCACCGGTTGCAAGACTTGAGGCAGTCAGGATGTTCTTGGCATTTGCAGCATATAAGAACTTCAAGGTTTTTCAGATGGATGTGAAAAGTGCCTTCCTGAACGGAGAGTTAGAAGAAGAAGTGTATCTGGAAAAGCCGCCTGGCTTCATTGATCCAGAACTTGTTGATTTTGTGTATCTTCTCTTCAAATCTGTCTATGGCCTCAGGCAATCCCCAAGGTGTTGGTATGAAACCCTATCCCTATTCTTAATTGAAAGTGGTTTTACTAGGGGAGTAATTGACAAAACATTGTTCTATAAAAATGTGAAGAATGATTTAATACTTGTTCAAGTCTATGTGGACGATATTATCTTCGGGTCATCTAATGAGCGCTTGTGCGAGAAATTTGCTAAGCTAATGCAAGAGAAATACGAGATGAGCATGATGGGAGAGCTGTCCTTCTTCCTTGGATTACAGATCAGTCAGAGAAAAGATGGTATCTTTATCTGTCAATCCAAGTACGTCAGAGATTTACTCAAGAAGTACAATCTAGAAGATGCATCAGCAGCTAAGACTCCCATGGCAACAGCCACGAAGCTTGATGAAGATAAATCAGGTAAATCAGTTGACATCACAAGCTATCGAGGTATGATTGGCTCACTCCTCTATTTAACTGCAAGTAGACCCGATATAATGTTCGCGACTTGTTTATGTGCAAGATTCCAAGCGGATCCTAGAGAATCACATCTCATAGCCGTCAAAAGAATTTTTAGGTATCTCAAGGGCACACCAAATCTAGGAATTTGGTACCCAAGAGATACAGGTTTTAATCTAATTGGCTATACGGATTCAGACTATGCAGGTTGCAGGATTGATAGGAAAAGCACATCTGGTGCTTGTCAATTTCTTGGCAGAAGATTGGTGTCCTGGCAAAGTAAAAAGCAACATACAGTATCTACTTCTACTGCTGAAGCTGAGTACATTGCTGCTGGAAGCTGTGTAGCTCAAATACTGTGGATGAGGAACCAATTGAAGGATTATGGCATGGAGCACAAGAAAATTCCAATTATGTGTGACAACACAAGTGCCATTGCCATAACCAACAATCCTGTAGATCACTCAAGAACCAAGCACATTGACATCAGGTATCACTTCATAAGGGAACATGTTGAGGAGGGGACTGTGGAACTACATTTTGTACCCACAATGCAACAAATTGCAGATATATTCACCAAACCTCTTGATGAAGTAACATTCAATAGGTTGGTTGGTGAATTGGGAATGCTTAACACAAGTTAGTAAAGCCTTCTATCTGTAAAATCCATGTTTATGTTTGTATATGCAAGTTACTTAATCATTATGTGCTTAGACTTTAAAATACCTAATTAATGATTGTTATAGGTTGCATATAGTGTCATTTTACATGAATTCATTGTGTTTTAAGTGTCTTTTATAGCACAAATCTTTGAATTTATGCTTGTTAGATTGCATGATCATAGGGGGAGTTAAATTCATAATATTCTAAATTTTGCATGATTTTTAGATGAATTTACCTGTGTTTTTCATGTAATTAGAGGCCTTAGAATTATCAAGGAATGTTTTAATTATGTCTTATATTAAAATCCTTGAATTGATATTTATATTAATTTGGCAATATTAAGTGTTGAGCTTTTCAAAGAGAATTGTCAAATTATTCTAAGTATCTTCAAAATTTCGAGTTAGTCACTATCTCGAAACTCATCTTGAAATTCTACTTGAATTTCGAATTGAGCTTCCAGAGTGAAGTTTTGAAAATTCTAAGTCTGGGAAGAATTTCGAGTTAGACTCTATCTCGAAATTTATCTCGAAATTCGACTTAGAGTTCGAATTCGAGTTACCAGTGTGCCTATTTCTTTCTTCAAAATATTCAAGATAAATTCTATCTTACAGGGAATATTTTTGATAAGGTCAATTCTGAGAGAATAACTTCGAGTTACTTAATAACTTCGAGTTAGTCTCTATCTCGAAACTCAACTCGAATTTCGACTTGATGTTCGAGATAGAGTTATCAGTCAGGGGATTTCTTCGAGTTACTCCTAACTCGAAACTTATCTCGAATTTCTACTTGAATTTCGAGATAGGTTTCCCTAGTAATGTTTGTGGTTTTTGCTGTTTAAATAGTCGTTAATGTTTAAATGGTTCAAGTGTTCGAGTTAACCTATCTCGAAATTTATCTCGAAGTTCGACTTGATAACATTTCGAGATAGACTTCGACTTCAAATGTTCGAGATAGAGTTCGACTTAGGTTCTCCCTGTATGAACTTGGTGTTTTCATTCTTTTTAACAGGGACACTTTTGTCATTTCACAATCATGCCTATATATACATCTCTAACTCGATCCATTCATTCACTTTTACCTAATTCAGTTTTACAGCCGCATTCATATACATACAGGCGATTTCGACTTACAAACCACTGTTCGTGATTTTTGTGATTAAACTCATACAGACCACGAATTCATGCCCGATTTTTGACTGCCATTATCTGAGTGATTATTAATATCTGAGTTTGTGTGTTTGTGTATCTGTTCATCTTCCTCGATATATATATACACACGTATATACACACACCACTTCACAGACATATACACACGATTTCTCTGGTGTATACACACATAACTTCACTGATTTCACTGATATATTGCAGATTCCATTAATTGGTTGTTGTCATTAGCCTCTAATTGTTTACAGTTAATATCCCGTATTTTAATTTGTTCGAGTAACTATTGGTCTTCTCGATTAATTAAAAGGGCTATAACTGATAATTTTGTTAATTGATTGTTTTTTTTCAACAAATATCACAATTTTTAAGGAAAAAAAAACATTTTATTAAAAAATTAAAATGGCTCACCAATTTTCACTTGCTAAAAACAATTTTTATAATATTTCTACGGAAATTGGTGATCAACTCCCGCGCTTTAAGTCTTGGATACGATTTCTCAATTTGTACTCCAAAGCTAGCGATGCTTTTACTGCTAAACCTACACTAGTACATGATGCTTTACAGCAATTATGGACTAGTGTGGTTTCTTTTGGGAGCAAAACAACCCCCTTCGGTTTCAGGTTTACCTTAGCGGGTCAGGAATATGAGGTAACTGAAGAAATTGTCAACAGGGTTCTGGGATTCCCGATAAAAGATGCTTATGATCCAGAACCTACAGCTGCAGAACGCCTCAGATTCTTTGAAGAAATAGGATGTTATCTTCCATCTGGCCAGATCACTGGAAACATCCAAAAACAATTCTTTCATGTGGAATAGAATTATTTTTTCGAAGCCATCACAAGATGTTTTAGGGCACGAGAAAGCGATTTCCATCAAATTCCCATTCCCATTCCCATGCAAACCTTTGGAATTGCCCTAGCAAGAGAACTGAATATAAATTATGGACGCATAGTTCTCTCTGAGATAGTGGGTGTAATGGGATCTCCTGCAAGCAGAGACCTCAACACAACAGATGTTGTCTGCTGGTTTCCTCGGTTCCTTCAAATGCTGATTAATGATTTAATACCGAAGGATGCTCTTGCTGTCAGACAGAGTTTTTCCAGAAGTCCAACATCTGCACCACTAGGGATGGGCACTAAGCCACTTTCAACAATTGCTAATCAGGATAAACATCGTGGAAAACCGATGTCAATTCCTGATACCTTACAAGCGTGGCTTACATATGATAAGGGAGTTACCACTTTGGCGGAATCATCGCAAGTTTCATCATATGCTCAGAATCAGTCTGCTCATGCTAAGGCATTTGAAGAGATTCCTGATGAGCAAAGCGATGACGAACAAGGTAATGAATCAGGTAATCTCTCTATGTATTCTACTCATTCCTCTTCCTATGTATCTGATTCCGAGACCCAAGAGACTGCTAGCCCGCAGGATCTATCCCAGGGTGAGAGCTATATTTCTAATTCTCTGTCACCCCAGTCACCGGAATCCAAACAGCCAGCACATGTAGATGTAGGATATGATGAGGAGAGTGACCCCGAAGAGCAGCCTCTTACTCGAAAGAAAGCCAAATTTTCTCATGCTGCTACTTCTAAACCTCAGTCAAACCCTAGTATGTCACACGCAACCACTCCACCTCACAAGAGTGGTTCTCCCCTTGAACAATCTGCACATAGGGATTTTGGTGAGGATGATGTGCCTTTTGAAGATACTGTTGCTTCAAAAGGACATGAAGTTTTAAAACCTTCAGCCGTACCTTCACCGGTACGTACTGATGCTGCAAAGAGGATCGGTTCTGATGTTGTACAAGAACACTTTGCAGCCTCTCAGCCTGAGATTCCAACTCAGGAACCAACAGAAATTGATCCTATAACTGCAAATTATATTGTTTATCCAGTTTCTGCAGGTACTGCTTCACACTTTGGATCAATCATTGAAGACATACACGAGCGTGAGACATGGAGTGTGTGAGAGAGGTTAGGGAGAGAGGGACCTTCATTTTTAAGGCCCGAAACTGAGCGCCAAATACTAACAGAACAAGTATTAGAGCGAGGTCACCTAAACCAAACACCGTCCCTTAACATTGAAAATATTGATTCACGTATGACTTCTATGGAAAATCAAATGAAGCAGTTTGGGCAGACAATGGGGCAGTTAGGGATGAATATTGGAAATAATCAAAGGGCTCTTGATGACTACGCAGCACGAATGGCAAGTAAAGCTACAGCGTTTGATGCTTTGACAAACAAGGTCAATGACTTGGGCCATGCTGGTAGTGTCTTGGGAAGCACTCTGTATGAGAGGATGGGAGCAGTGGAGACTACAATGGATACAATGGCTGTGGAGATCAGTAGAATGATGTTCGCAGTCAGGAGTTTTGTGCCCCCGGAGTGTTTTGAGCCGCAACAACCTCCCCCCGATGCTGGTGCAGGTGGTGCTAGTGGAGCAGGAGTCTCTGGTTCTGGTTTCGGAGGTTCTTATGCAGCCGGTGGATCTGAAGACCAGGGTGGAGTTCAGGATAACTCACCTAAGGGGGAGAGTGGAAAGGAGACGAGACAGCAGGGAGTTCAAATCGAAGAAATTCAAGAACAAGCTGATCTTGTCAAAGAAAAAGAAATTGAGCCGATTACTGATGAAGAGGCTCAGAGGCAGAGAAAGGGTAAGGCAATAATGGTTGAGCAAGATGAACCATTCATTGACCTGAGTCATCAAGAAAAAGTTCAGGAGGTACTTGATTCAGATTCTGATATGGAAGACGTATCTTTAGCACATGCAATAAAAAGATCTTTGAAGGAACAAGGTGGAGGTGCTGGGATGTCTTTCGGAATGCCTGAAGAAGTTCCTATTGATGAGGAAACCCTTAAGTCTCAACAGTTAGCCTTGGAACAAGCTGAGTTTGCTAAAATGAAGATGATGCAAGAACGTGCTGCGTTTATGGAAAAGAAAGTGGAGCTACAAGGGAAGCAGTACGATTATGAGCTTGCAAGGCTAGCTGATCCTCAAGTTGATCTGGACAATAGAAGGATAGGGCAGAAGTGGGATGAAGCAAGGAAGATATTAATGGGACCCTGTGCAAAAGGAGTTCATAACAAGGAGGCAGATGATCTGTTCTACAACCTAAATTTGCAGAATCCACTGACTGTGAACTACATAAGTGCATTGAAAAGATTAATTTCTAAAGTCAGGGTTGGATACAATGCAACGCTTAAGGAGTGGCAGATTATTTTGTCTTTGGTAGAAGGTGTCCCAATGTCTTTCCTATATGTGGATGACCAATTCATATCGAGAAGATCTGCGTCAGAGTTGTTCTTGCTAGCAACAAAAATTCAATACTCTCTTTCTGAGCTACTAAGCATTCTGTATAGGGATCAGTTAATGCAGCTAGCAGAGGACAAGGGTCCAGAATTCTCAGCATATCCTAATGTTGTCCGGATGGTGGTTGACAAGAAAATGAAGAGGGTTAGCTTGGAGGAAAAAGATTTAATGGAACTTTCAGTGAAATCTCTTAAAGCCGTCTATAGACAAATGATGGGTAAGGGATTCGCTTCTGAGCTTAAAGATAAATCAGTGAAGCTCATTGAAAGTGTCATACTCAAGAAGAGCAATGAGGTGTGGAAGTGTGATATCATTGCTCCAAACCCTCTTGATAACGTGAAGATTGAGCCGGAGCTGATAGAGAAGAAATGGAATATTCTTCAAGCAATGAAGAATGTAGATGAAGCTCTGACTCTTCCTTCTGGAGCACTGGAACAAGGAGAGATAAGGGAGTCAATTGGCGTTCCAGGAAGAGATAGTGTATACTGGATACACTCTTATGCTGATAATACAGCTGATGCCTTAGTATTCATAGATGCAGACCAGAATAGAACAATCTTGCATATGAGTAAAAGTTGGCTGCTACAAACTCAAGATGCTTCATTTCTGGATAAAGTATTAGATGTGTTCAAGTGGGATGATGTGGAAGTTAAGTATGTGAAAGAAAAGCAGAGACTCGTGAGTTACCTGTCTGAAGTAGTAGTGGAAAAGAAGCGAATGGAGAAAGATGCGGCTAGTATCCACAATACTAATCGTGTCAAGGGCTATCCCAAAATGATCTATTGTCAGTTTAAAGCTGATAAAGCTCATTGGAAACCTCAGCTTATAATGAAGAACTTTGAGGATATTCCAAAGATCAGGACTACTCAGGAGGTGGACAAACTCAGAAGGCTTTTCAAACATCCTTACTGTTCGCACTTATTCACGCAAGAGAACGTGGTCAACAAGTAATATAGAGTAAATAGGATTCGTTCCCACAGAGACTCAAATTGTTCGTTATGTTCACTTATGCACCAGCTTATGATTTACACTCACTGCTAAGACAATCACAATTTTGGTTTTGATATAACTAATAATTAATTACCAACTAAGCCAATTACGAGAAAATAACTTAAGGATTAATTTATAAGAAACAAACATGGGATTTCAATTTCATTAACCACTTCATCTAGAATCTTATGCCCCTTAGCCTAGCATGTGACCGAGTTGATTACTGATTAGATGCACTAAACTGATACACACCAACTTTCGTTGTGCATATACCATCCTACTGATCATCCACAATTGATAGAAGTCAAGTAGTCACCAAATATGTGTAGTCCCTATATGTCTATAGCAATTGAACACATACCGGTTGAGAATCAAGCACCCATTAAACCACATAGTCGATGCAAGACGGTTAGAATTACATCACAAATTAATACATGTTCTTCACATGCAAAAACCTATGCTAGCATGAATTGTTCTAAACCCTAGATCCACTTTCGCATTCACTAGGATTAAACAAACAATTACAAGTGTTCGCGACGCACTTATAACGAATAAGCATAAACATACTAGGCAATCAATACAATCAATCACACACCAAGGCATAAAAACACTCAATTACTAGAATTCATAGCAAAATCCATTAAAACCCCATGATAACGAATTAGCCCATAATTGACCTAATTGTCATCATGGGTTCTTTGGAAAACATAATTCTAAAATCAACAAGTAAAAATAAAGAAGAAGAATAAGGTTTAGAATTAAATCCCCACAATAGAAGAATACAAAGGTTTCAAGAATAATCCTTGCTTGTCACTAGCTTGGAAGAATTCCTTCTCCTCCTCCCTCTTCTCAATAAAACTAGGTTATATGTAACGTATGTATATGTCTATGTTTACAAGGGTAGGACGTTGATATATAAAAAAACGTTTCCTCCCTCTTGCCCAATAAAAATATTTAATATTCTATTACAATTAGAATTTAATTAAGGTGCTAAAACCTGCCCGGAATATAATTAGAACTCGAAAAGGGCAAAACAGGAATTTCCCAGCCATGCTTCACAAAGTCTGCACGCGCGAATTAATTCAGTACTTTACTTGCACGTGATTCCTATTCCAGGTTGTAGAAAATCTCTCAAGCTTCGCGTGGGCAGTAAGATCGCTAAAAACGGACTTACAGAACTCCAGATATGGCCAAAACAGTATAAGCTGCGCAGCCTTCCCAGAAAATCCGAATTTAAATCAATTAATTCCCAAAAAATTGTAGAAGCATCCACCTTAATCAACATTCTCGTAAACCTGCACAACTAAGCAAAACACATCAAAACTACAAGAAACTTGAGTCCAAGACAATCAATTTAAGCCGAATTAGAATGTTCCAAGTGGATATAAATCCACTTATCACACCCCCAAACTTAAACCGATGCTTGTCCTCAAGCATTAACAATTACAACTAACTAACTAGTACCACTTCCGTAGGTGATCACGGTTGCATTTGGCATATGCAACAAGCCCTTTAAACCCCTAGGCAGCCCTAGTGGACGAGTAAGGTCTCGTGAAGGCCTATAGCGAATGTACCCACAAAATCCATTTAACCTAATGCAATGCAATGCATGAATGCAACTAATATGAAAATGCAAGATCCCCTTCAAACTCACCAAAACCAACTAACAAACAAATATCTCAAAGAATGTAGCAAATCCAAGCAGAGCTCGACTAAATCCCCGTATACTAACAAATACATGAACAGAAACGTGCGTGTGTGCGATGCTCATCAGAAATACTCCCAAAACTAGGTCAAAAATCATACATGCTTTCCGTCAAGACAATCACAGGTTTATAATCAGAATAGACTGTAGACACTTCATAACCTAGGAACACCACCATCCTTATTCAAGTTAACCAAGAATTCATGCTTTATTACTACGACACTAAATACTATATACACTACGCATGCTTATTTAACCGTGCAATGAGTGAGACCCCAAAAGGCTTATACAATAATACCCATGTAGCGAGTGTTAGGTCAGTGGATCCCAGACTATAAAAGCCTTAGGTCACTAGGACTAAGTCCCCTCAGACTTAATTACTCGAGTATTAAAGAGCTCACTCGTGGTTAATTTTGCATTTACACTATTTACATGACTCTTTTTTTTCTTTTTTTCTTTTTTTTTTCATTTTTTTTTCTTTTTCTTTTTTTTTTTTCATGTATGCAATCTGGAACGAGAATTCTCAATTCCAACCCTAGACTACTCATATAAAAATGAGCCGGCTACTAGCCGTTTGACGCCTAGCCATTATTGACCAAAATTAACACTAGCATGAAATCCTTGGTGTCCCCCAAACTTAGACTTTATTGCTCCTACGCCATCAAGGGAATAACGAAAATTCTAATTATAATCAAGTGATTAAGTCTCAAACATCCAAACAGGCATGACCCTAACCTAGCCCAAAAGCACCTAATGAGACTAGTGAAAAGATTCTGTTTCCGTAACATGCAAGTCAATTCCATGGAAACTATAAATCAACCCTCTATTCATCATTACCACACCCAATTAGACATCTATCTACCAATCAGAATTAGCTCGATCTAAGGGATCATGAAAAATGCATGCTATGCAATGCAAATGCAACTATATGAAAACTCACATGGTGATAAGTGGGTATTTTATCTACTTAGAACGTTTCCATTTGGCTTAAAACGATGGTTTGTACTTGAGTTGTGGTATTTTTGATCTCTTTTAAGGGTATTGTGCAGGGAAATCATTCACAGGTGTTAGAGGAACGAAGCGTAGCAATTGAAGTGCAAAACGGAGTCAAATTCAAGAAAAGGAAAAATATGTTGCTGGACAGGAGGTAGGGCGCCGCGTCGCCGTGTTTGCATTGGGTCAGGGCGCCGCGTCGCTGCAGGGAATGTCAGGGCGCCGCATCGCCGATTTTGTACTTGAGGACGGCGCCGCGTCGCCGTCTCGGCTGACCCGTTTCCTGATTTGTTTTGGGTGATTTAAAAATAAATAAAAAAACATTCTTTTGTACTAGCACCTGTAGGCCCATATAAGGGAAGTAAAGAAAACCCTAGAGAGGGGGATAGTTTGTTTTTGTTTTTCATGTACGTAGTCTTTTTAGCACAAAAAAAGAGGAAGAAGATAGTCCCAATTGGATTCTTGTATTCTTCCTAGTTGTGAATGCTTGACCTTGGTGTATTCTTTAAAACCCTTTGATATTTATCTCAGTCTTTATTCGTTTCTTTCTATCATGTTTTCATTGGAACCCATGATGATGATTAGTTCGATCATGAACTAATTCATTGTCATGGGGGTTTAGTGGACTTATTCATGAATTCTATGTGTTGAATCTTCTCGATGCCTTTAGTGTGATTGATGTGATATCCTATCATGGTTGATTGAATTCGTTATAGGAGAGTAGCTAACTCCTGTAATTGTGTGTTAATTCTTGTTGAAGCGAAAGTGGAAACAAGAGTTTAGAACTTGCCATGTTAGCGTAGGTTTATGCGTGATAATTATCATTCGTAATTAGTGTCGTAATTCTAATCGTTTTATGACGACTATGTGATCAATTGAATGCTTGCACCTCAACCATTATGTTTTATTCTTTATAGACATATGAAGACTTGGCATAATCGGGAGACTAAATGATTTCTATCTTTATTGTGGATATTGTTTAGGATGGTATTTGTTTAACGGAAGTTGGCTTATATCAGTTTTGTGTGTTCGATCAGGTGTTACTAAATCACATGAACAAGGCTAGGGATTTGGAGACCATAGATGGATTGTTTAAAGAAACTAAACTCCCATGTTTTATTTGCATAAGTAATTCGACATAAATCTCAGTTTAAGTAGTTGATAATTAGTTATATTTCTTAGATAAATTTTAGTGATAACAACAATCCACTTATTTATTTGTTTTAGCATCGGAAAACAATCATACATTGGTGAGTGAGTAGCTAGACAGTACAACGAGTCCCTGTAGGAACGAACCTTATTTGCTATCTGTATTACTTGAGATCACGTGCACTTGCGTGTTGAGTTGGTCGTAACAAGTTTTTGGCGCCGCTGCCGGGGACGCGGTTTTATTTTGTTTAGTTTCAATATTTGCCATCAGTGGTCATTGAATTTCGGTGACTCGGACGTTTTTTTTTCTTTTTATTTGATGGATTATTGGGAGCAGGAATTCGTAATTGTTTGTGAGCTGTGTGCAGGTGGACATTACACTCATCAATGTGAGTATAACAGAAACCGGCCAAATTTCAGCTGGGACTACAATCAGAGTGGTATGGAGCAATTCCAATATCCATCCTACCCACTCCAAAATCAGCAGTTTGAAGATGAGCCATACAATCCAGGGGGAATTCAGCAGCAACAGGGGCAACAATTTCAGCATCAGTATGCCCCAGTGCATCAACACTTTCAACCTCCTGAATTTCAGCAGCAGCAATTTCAGACTTGGTCTATCCAACAGTCGACCGAAGAAGCTGAATTAGAAGAATTGAGGTTGATGGCTAAAAGCAATGCATTGTCTCTCCAGAGAATAGGAGATCAGATTGGTCAAATTGCTAATGCATTACAAACATTGAATCAAATTGCAAGTGACACAGAAGGCCTAGATATAGAGGAGGAGGACAAGAACCTTACTATCAGTCTTGACTGGCCTTTCTTAGCCACGGGTGAGACCATGATCGAAGTTCAGGAAGGAGAGTCTGAGGGCAGAGATGGGGAAGAAGCAGAACATGAAGCTGATAAGGAAGCAGAGTCGGAGGCAAACCAATCAGAAAATTCAGAATGTCCAGAAAATTCAATTCTGAATAATCAGCCGCAACCACTTCCTTTGCAATCTGAAAATTTTGAAGAATCAGCCCAAGATCAAGAAAATTCCAAGGCTCAAGCGGCTATGCTAATTCCTTCGAAGGATGAAGAGTGTCTCAGTGTGGAAGATGATGAATTAGAAGAGCATGTTCAGTTGTTGAATGCCGCTCCGTTGCAATCTGACTTCGACCAGCTGGAGGCCGAAGAGGAAAAGAGTATCACTCCTGTTGACGAATCTACTCCGGAGAAGACTACAGAGATCGTCCAAATCAATTTTCCTCCTCCATATCCACAGAGGCTTCAGAAGCAAACTCTAGCCATGAATTTGACGGCGGAGGATGAGGAGTGTTTTAGCTTGAAATTGGTTGATGCAGGGCAGAGTAAAAAGTATGACACGGAGGAGAAGGCAAAGCATGGCCAACTGAGGATTACAGTGCCTTGGTTAATGGGGCCACGTATTCCACATAAGTTGCTTGGAGTGGAAGATCTCTGGAATTCTCAGGTGCGCCTTAAGCCATCAATTGAAGGAGCTCCCGAACTTGAGCTAAAAACATTGCTAGTTCACCTGGGGTATGTTTCTTGTAATTCAAATCCTTTGCTTGCTATTGTTATTGCTGCTAACTTTTCAGGTAGGCGGGAGAATGTTGTTAAGAGATCTTGTGAGGAGCGAATACGGGTAAAGCTTGTCGTTGAAGATGTCGCTCCAGAAAAGATCATTAAATGGCCTTATAGTGATGCGGTGTAGAAAATTTTCAAGATGAAAATTGTGGCCAAGTCTAGCTAAAGACGTTAAAGAAAGGCGCTTCGTGGGAGGCAACCCATGATTTCTTGCTTTCGAATAAAACAACAGTTGTGTTGGAGCTCCATGTTTATCCACCACCAGACACACCACCCGAGGAGGGTAGAGATGCCGGCGTGTAGGGGAGTATCTCTTGTACCCTTTTAATTTATCTTCAATGAGGACATTGCAATTTTTAAGTTTGGGGGTGATTTGGGGGATAGTAGTTGTATGTATTGTTGTGTTTTGTGGTCATATAGGATATCATGTTGCATAGTAGTGATAGTTCATGCATGATTGTTATGTTCGTATTATCTACGTTTGTTTCATATAGGACATTTTGTTTTATTTTCGTATACCATGTGAGTTTTCATTTAGTTGCATTTTCATGGCATGCATATTTCATGATCCCTTAGGACGAGCTGATTCTGATTGATAGGTGGATGTTGATTTGGGTGTGATGATGATGAGTAGAGGGCTGATTTATAGTTTCTATGAAATTGACTTGCATGTTACGGGAACAAAATTTTTACACAGTCTCATTGGGGTGCTTTTGGGGCTAGGTTAGGGTCATGCCTGTGGGATGTTTTGAGATTTAATCACTTGTTTATATTTAGAATTTTCGTTATTCCCTTTATAGCGTAGGAACATTAAAGTCTAAGTTTGGGGGAAAACAGGAATTTCATGCTAGTTGTTAATATTTGTCAATAATGGCTAGGTGTCAAATGGCTAGTAGCCAGCTCATATTTATATGAGTAGTCTAGGGTTGGAAATGAGAAAGGCTCATTCCAGATTGCGAAAAAAAAATAAAAAAGAAAAAAAATATAAAAGAAAAAAAAAGGAAAAAAAAAAGAGTCATATAAATAATTTAAATGCAAAATTAACCAGAGTGAGCTCTTTAATACTCGAGTAATTAAGTCTGAGGGGACTTAGTCCTAGTGACCTAAGGCTTTATAGTCTGGGATCCGGCTGACCCAACACTCGCTACATGGGTATTATTGTATAAGCCTTTTGGGGTCTCACTCATTGCACGGTTAAATAAGCATGTGTAGTGTATATAGTATTTAGTGTCGTAGTAATAAAGCATGAATTCTTGGTTAACTTGAATAAGGATGGTGGTGTTCCTAGGTTATGAAGTGTCTACAGTCTATTCTGTTTATAAACCTGTGATTGTCTTGGCGAAGGATAGGTATGATTTTTGACCTAGTGTTGGGAGCATTTCTGATGAGCATTGCACACACACACGTTTCTGTTCATGTATTGTTAGTATACGGGGCTTAGTCGAGCTCTATTCGGATTTAGTTACATTCTTTGAGGCAGCTGGTTGCTAGTTGGGTTTGGTCAGTTTAAAGGGGATTGTTGCATTTTCATATAGTTGCATTCATGTAGTTAGTTGCATTGTTAGTTGCATTATTAGATGGATTTTGTGGGTACATTCGCTATAGGCCCTCACGAGACCTTACTCGTCCACTAGGGCTACCTAGGGGTTTAAAGGGCTTGTTGCATATGCCAAATGCAACCGTGATCACCTACGAAAGTGGTACTAGGTAGTTGTAAATATTTTGTTGTTATGCTTGAGGACAAGCATCGGTTTAAGTTTGGGGGTGTGATAAGTGGGTATTTTATCTACTTAGAACGTTTCCATTTGGCTTAAAACGATGGTTTGTACTTGAGTTGTGGTATTTTTGATCTCTTTTAAGGGTATTGTGCAGGGAAATCATTCACAGGTGTTAGAGGAACGAAGCGTAGCAATTGAAGTGCAAAACGGAGTCAAATTCAAGAAAAGGAAAAATATGTTGCTGGACAGGAGGTAGGGCGCCGCGTCGCCGTGTTTGCATTGGGTCAGGGCGCCGCGTCGCTGCAGGGAATGTCAGGGCGCCGCATCGCCGATTTTGTACTTGAGGACGGCGCCGCGTCGCCGTCTCGGCTGACCCGTTTCCTGATTTGTTTTGGGTGATTTAAAAATAAATAAAAAAACATTCTTTTGTACTAGCACCTGTAGGCCCATATAAGGGAAGTAAAGAAAACCCTAGAGAGGGGGATAGTTTGTTTTTGTTTTTCATGTACGTAGTCTTTTTAGCACAAAAAAAGAGGAAGAAGATAGTCCCAATTGGATTCTTGTATTCTTCCTAGTTGTGAATGCTTGACCTTGGTGTATTCTTTAAAACCCTTTGATATTTATCTCAGTCTTTATTCGTTTCTTTCTATCATGTTTTCATTGGAACCCATGATGATGATTAGTTCGATCATGAACTAATTCGTTGTCATGGGGGTTTAGTGGACTTATTCATGAATTCTATGTGTTGAATCTTCTCGATGCCTTTAGTGTGATTGATGTGATATCCTATCATGGTTGATTGAATTCGTTATAGGAGAGTAGCTAACTCCTGTAATTGTGTGTTAATTCTTGTTGAAGCGAAAGTGGAAACAAGAGTTTAGAACTTGCCATGTTAGCGTAGGTTTATGCGTGATAATTATCATTCGTAATTAGTGTCGTAATTCTAATCGTTTTATGACGACTATGTGATCAATTGAATGCTTGCACCTCAACCATTATGTTTTATTCTTTATAGACATATGAAGACTTGGCATAATCGGGAGACTAAATGATTTCTATCTTTATTGTGGATATTGTTTAGGATGGTATTTGTTTAACGGAAGTTGGCTTATATCAGTTTTGTGTGTTCGATCAGGTGTTACTAAATCACATGAACAAGGCTAGGGATTTGGAGACCATAGATGGATTGTTTAAAGAAACTAAACTCCCATGTTTTATTTGCATAAGTAATTCGACATAAATCTCAGTTTAAGTAGTTGATAATTAGTTATATTTCTTAGATAAATTTTAGTGATAACAACAATCCACTTATTTATTTGTTTTAGCATCGGAAAACAATCATACATTGGTGAGTGAGTAGCTAGACAGTACAACGAGTCCCTGTAGGAACGAACCTTATTTGCTATCTGTATTACTTGAGATCACGTGCACTTGCGTGTTGAGTTGGTCGTAACACATGGTAAACCAAAATAAAATAAAATGTCCTATATGAAACAAACGTAGATAATACGAACATAACAATCATGCATGAACTATCACTATTATGCAAACATGATATCCTATATGAACACAAAATACAACAATATATATACAACTACTAATCCCTCAAACCACCCCCAAACTTAACATATTCAATGCCCTCATTGAATGGAAGTAAATACAAGGGATAGCAGAAAACATACCTGAATATCGAAGCAGTCACCCTCCTCGGATGAATCTGGTGGAGGATATTGCGCACAAGCTCCATAGATTGGTCACCTTGCCTGAATACTACAAAACCCACAATTGACAAGAACACAAATTCGTAATAAAAATAAGATTAGAGAAAAAGATTTACCCAATACGAATCAAAGAGGTGAACTTGCAATTAATTCCTCTTTAGAATTGAATTTATTAGAGATAAAAAAAATAGAAGAGGAATTGGATTCGTATGTATAGGTGTGTGTATAAAATGATAATAATAATAATAATAATAATAATAATACTAAATAATAATACTAAATATAATAATAATAATAATAATAATAATAATAATAATAATAATAATAATAATAATAATAATAAATATGAAATAGAATAGAAAAAGGTTTAGAATTTTTGGAGAAAAGATGGAAGGTTTTGGAATTGAAAAAGGATTAGAATTAGAGAGAATGGGGATATAAAAAGAATTTGGGGTGAGAAGGATTTATTTTATTATATACAATCACACAAACTCGAGAACAAAGATTACAGAGACAAGCTGACAACTTTCTGACCATTCTGATTTCACGCGCAAGTTGCCGCGTGTGGGGCAACCAGCCCCTCTTCCAGATGCGCAGACGCAACTTGCGTCTTAGGGGCGCCAATTGCTTTCCTTCCAGTAACGCAGGCGCAAGTTGCGCCACAGGGGCGCAAACTGCCCTGTAACGCAGCTTGCTCCTGCGTGACACACTCAAAATTAGATTTTTTCAATTTTTTTTTTTTTTTTTTTTTCCACACAACACTCAAAATTTTTTTTTTTTTTTTTTTTTTTCCTACACTAATGCATGGGTTGCCTCCCACGAAGCGCCTTTCTTTAACGTCTTTAGCTAGACTTGGCCACAATTTTCCTCTTGAAAATTTTCTACACCGCATCTCTATAAGGCCATTTAATGATCTTCTTCGGAGCAACATCTTCAACGACAAGCTTTACCCGTATTCGCTCCTCACAAGATCTCTTAACAACATTCTCCCGCCTACCTGAAAAGTTAGCAGCAATAACAATAGCAAGCAAAGGAGATGAATTACAAGAAGCATACCCCAGGTGAACTAGCAATGTTTTGAGCTCGAGTTCGGGAGCTCCTTCAATTGATGGCTTAAGGCGCACCTGAGAATTCCAGAGATCTTCCACTCCAAGCAACTTATGTGGAATACGTAACCCTATCAACCAAGGCACTTTAATCCTCAGTTGATCATACTTTTTCTTCTCCTTCTCCGTGTCATACTTTTGGCTCTGCCCTGCATCAACCAATTTCAAGCTAAAACACTCCTCATCCTCCACCGGCAAATTCATGGCTAGAGTTTGCTTCTGAAGCCTCTGTGGATATGGAGGAGGAAAATTGATTTGGATGATCTTTGTAATCTTCTCCGGAGTAGATTTGTCAACAGGAGTGATGCTCTTTTCCTCTTCGGCCTCCAGCTGGTCGAAGTCAGATTGCAACGAAGCGGCATTCAACAACTGAACATGCTCTTCTAATTCATCATCTTCCACACTGAGACACTCTTCATCCTTCGAAGGAATTAGCATAGCCGCTTGAGCCTTGGAATTTTCTTGATCTTGGGCTGATTCTTCAAAATTTTCAGATTGCAAAGGAAGTGGTTGCGGTTGATTATTCAGAATTGAATTTTCTGGACATTCTGAATTTTCTGATTGGTTTGCCTCCGACTCTGCTTCCTTATCAGCTTCATGTTCTGCTTCTTCCCCATCTCTGCCCTCAGACTCTCCTTCCTGAACTTCGATCATGGTCTCACCCGTGGCTAAGAAAGGCCAGTCAAGATTGATAGTAAGGTTCTTGTCCTCCTCCTCTACATCTAGGCCTTCTGTGTCACTTGCAATTTGATTCAATGTTTGTAATGCATTTGCAATTTGACCAATCTGATCTCCTATTCTCTGGAGAGACAATGCATTGCTTTTAGCCATCAACCTCAATTCTTCTAATTCAGCTTCTTCGGTCGACTGTTGGATAGACCAAGTCTGAAATTGCTGCTGCTGAAATTCAGGAGGTTGAAAGTGTTGATGCACTGGGGCATACTGATGCTGAAATTGTTGCCCCTGTTGCTGCTGAATTCCCCCTGGATTGTATGGCTCATCTTCAAACTGCTGATTTTGGAGCGGGTAGAATGGATATTGAGATTGCTCCATACCACTCTGATTGTAGTCCCAGCTGAAATTTGGCCGGTTTCTGTTATACTCACATTGATGAGTGTAATGTCCACCTGCACACAGCTCACAAACAATTACGAATTCCTGCTCCCAATAATCCATCAAATAAAAAGAAAAAAAACGTCCGAGTCAGTGAATTTAACCCAAATTGATGACAAGATCATAAACTAAACAAACAATGAACCGAGTCCCCGGCAGCGGCGCCAAAAACTTGTTCGCACTTATTCACGCAAGAGAACGTGGTCAACAAGTAATATAGAGTAAATAGGATTCGTTCCCACAGAGACTCAAATTGTTCGTTATGTTCACTTATGCACCAGCTTATGATTTACACTCACTGCTAAGACAATCACAATTTTGGTTTTGATATAACTAATAATTAATTACCAACTAAGCCAATTACGAGAAAATAACTTAAGGATTAATTTATAAGAAACAAACATGGGATTTCAATTTCATTAACCACTTCATCTAGAATCTTATGCCCCTTAGCCTAGCATGTGACCGAGTTGATTACTGATTAGATGCACTAAACTGATACACACCAACTTTCATTGTGCATATACCATCCTACTGATCATCCACAATTGATAGAAGTCAAGTAGTCACCAAATATGTGTAGTCCCTATATGTCTATAGCAATTGAACACATACCGGTTGAGAATCAAGCACCCATTAAACCACATAGTCGATGCAAGACGGTTAGAATTACATCACAAATTAATACATGTTCTTCACATGCAAAAACCTATGCTAGCATGAATTGTTCTAAACCCTAGATCCACTTTCGCATTCACTAGGATTAAACAAACAATTACAAGTGTTCGCGACGCACTTATAACGAATAAGCATAAACATACTAGGCAATCAATACAATCAATCACACACCAAGGCATAAAAACACTCAATTACTAGAATTCATAGCAAAATCCATTAAAACCCCATGATAACGAATTAGCCCATAATTGACCTAATTGTCATCATGGGTTCTTTGGAAAACATAATTCTAAAATCAACAAGTAAAAATAAAGAAGAAGAATAAGGTTTAGAATTAAATCCCCACAATAGAAGAATACAAAGGTTTCAAGAATAATCCTTGCTTGTCACTAGCTTGGAAGAATTCCTTCTCCTCCTCCCTCTTCTCAATAAAACTAGGTTATATGTAACGTATGTATATGTCTATGTTTACAAGGGTAGGACGTTGATATATAAAAAAACGTTTCCTCCCTCTTGCCCAATAAAAATATTTAATATTCTATTACAATTAGAATTTAATTAAGGTGCTAAAACCTGCCCGGAATATAATTAGAACTCGAAAAGGGCAAAACAGGAATTTCCCAGCCATGCTTCACAAAGTCTGCACGCGCGAATTAATTCAGTACTTTACTTGCACGTGATTCCTATTCCAGGTTGTAGAAAATCTCTCAAGCTTCGCGTGGGCAGTAAGATCGCTAAAAACGGACTTACAGAACTCCAGATATGGCCAAAACAGTATAAGCTGCGCAGCCTTCCCAGAAAATCCGAATTTAAATCAATTAATTCCCAAAAAATTGTAGAAGCATCCACCTTAATCAACATTCTCGTAAACCTGCACAACTAAGCAAAACACATCAAAACTACAAGAAACTTGAGTCCAAGACAATCAATTTAAGCCGAATTAGAATGTTCCAAGTGGATATAAATCCACTTATCACTTACCCAGAGCCCAAGAATCCTCTAGAAATGGAAGCAGTAAGTTTGTTGAATGCTAGGTGGACGCAGCTTCACGATCCAGTGTACAAGAAAGAACAGCAGCAGAAGGCAAAGCGCAGAAGGCAGAAAGAAGAGAAAGACCAAGCTGCTGAAGCTAGGAAGAGGAAACGGAATTAGGGTTAGAGGTCAGAGTGGTGTGAACTTGAAGTTGGAAAAACTTCATGTCTTTCGGTTGCTTTAACTCACTTGAGGAAAATTCACCTTTGAGTGAATCCAATAAGGTGATACAAGTTTGACTAAAAGGTATGAAATAATCCAGGTGATAGGAATCATTCAAATGATCTTTAATTCGAGGTTCGAATTCTGTTTCTAGTTTAAGTTCTTTGTATTGTTTTCATGTACTTTTCAATTGTATATTATTCAAGACTGTAATGTTAATTATCTTTTCTCGTCTCATTGTTTAGTTGAGTTATCCTTCATTAATTTGAATGTCATTGTTAGACAATCAAATAGGGGGAGATTGAAAGGCAGAGTGTATAAACTTGTAACACTATAACTAATGTAACTCAATTAAAGGAAAAGATACTTAACCAGAAGACAATCAAGGACAAGAAGTCACAAGAAATCAACACTAAATGAAGACAAGGTAATTGATACAATTGAACATGTTAACTATGATCAAGCCAAGAAGAAATCATTGAGAGAAGTTCAAGTCAAAGTTGTTCATGCCTTAGTGATTTGACAAATCAAGAATCAAGATCATAACTATCAGTATCAACAAGACCAATTGATTTCAAGTGAACAAGAAGGAAAGCAAATATTGGAAAGCCAAGTTACTAAGTGAATATGGTAATTTATTCGAGAAGCAGAAACACTATCAAGACTAGTCACTTATGAACCAGACCAGTGCATCAAGTGTCAGGACATTGATAGCAAGTTTATGTCAGTAATAAAGATCCATGTTCAAGAGCTTGCTGAAGAATATAGAAGACGTGAAGATATCACAAGCTCAAGATGTGCATTGAAGTTTCAAGTTGAAGATCAGAATATTTTCTAAGTACTAAATGTTCTGGATGGCCAAGTAGAATATTTCTAAGTAGAAGTTCTACTTAGAAATTCGAGATGGCTAAGTAGAAATTCTCAAGTAGAAGTTATACTTAGAGTGCAGCTTCAACATGACACATGGCATCTTCTGATTGGCAGATTTCCAAGCTTTCAAGATAAGGCAAGATTTATGTGGACATCATTGGGCCACGTATATCTTAGTCTTTGAAGACTACAGGACATAGATTACATGTAGTATAAATAGAAGCACTTGTGTAATGTTTTATGAGAGAGAGCAATTATTGAGAAAACACAAGAAAAAGAGAGAGAGTACATTCACAGAGCTTAGAATCATTCACTTCTCTCTGAACTTCTGTTATACTTTGTAATGAATGTTGTAGCAACCTTTTCAAGATATATATAAGAAATATATTCCTTGAATCTGTGTGTTCATTTATTGCATCGTATTTATTGCTTCTCATATTCGAAAAGTTGTATTCACCCCCCCTCTACAACACATTTGGACCTTACAAATACTCAGTTGCTGGTGTCAACCATGGAACAGATCTTGGAGATTTAATTAAGCAGACCAGCCTTATTATATGGGATGAAGCTCCAATGCAGCATCGCCATGGTTTTGAAAGTGTTGACCGTAGTTTAAGAGATATCATGGCTGCCGTTGATCCTTCTAGAGCCGGACTACCGTTTGGCGGCATTACTATTGTTTTTGGTGGTGACTTTCGACAGATACTTCCAGTAATTCCTAAGGCCAGCAGAACACAAGTTGTTGGTGCAGCGTTGAATAGTTCAAAGTTGTGGGAGAATTGCCAGGTTTTTTTACTAGAAAAAAATATGCGTTTGACATCCGGAAAAACAGCAATGGAAAACCAAGAAATTGCAGAATTTAGCAAGTGGATACTTGATGTTGAAAACGGTACACTGCCTAATCTCTATCCTGACGACACTGTACATGATCCAGATGTCGTTATTCCCGAAAGATTTCTCATTAGATCAGTTCACAAGCCAATCAAGGATATGGTTGACCTTATTTATCCAGATATTGCAAAAAACATAAAAGATCCAGACTATTTGAGGGAAAGATCAATTCTCACGCCAACGAATGCCGTCGTCAATGATATAAATTCTTATATTCTTGATAACATCCCAGGGGAGACACATACCTATTATAGTCAGGATTCTTTGGCTGGCAATGAAGGCCAGGACAACGATTTTGGTGCTGCATTTCCGGTTGAATACTTGAATTCGATCAATATGCCATGTTTGCTGAGGCATGATTTAAAAATTAAGGCCGGGAGTGTAATCATGTTGATGAGAAATTTGAATCAGATAATGGGTCTATGCAATGGTACCAGAATGGTTGTTAAAAAATGTTTGCCGAATAGTATTATTTGTGATATTCTCACTGGTTCACAAGTAGGCACTACTCACATCATCCCCAGGATAGAAATGGAGCCAACTGATACCAAATGGCCATTTGAGTTCAAAAGGGTTCAATTCCCCATCCAACTATGTTTTGCTATGACCATAAATAAAAGTCAAGGCCAGTCATTCAACAAAGTTGGACTATATTTGCCGCAGTCCGTGTTTACCCATGGTCAGCTCTATGTTGCTGTTTCTAGAGTCACCTCTCCTACTGGTTTGCATGTTCTGATCGATAGTGACGTTGGAGGATCAACTAATGTCACTGCTAATGTCGTGTTTGAAGAAGTTTTTTATAATTTGCCACCTACGAAAATATCATAGATTATATTGATTCAATATATATAATCCATTGCTCTTTAATTGTTTGCATCCCAGTATTGTATAATTTCTAGACATTGAGAATCTGGTTCAGTAATGAATAATATGGTCTACCACAAATATGCATTGTATGGCAGGATGTTATTAGATTAAATTTTGATCTCAAAGCCAACTCCGACATCACTTTTTCATATGTTTTCATTGATAGTTACTTTTTATTTAAATATAAATAATTTTATTCCATTTTATGAATGGTATTCATCAATTGGAGATGCTCTAAGCCAAATATATTTTGCCACGTACACTTCTACCCAATTTGATTTTTACATTTTTTTTTAGTTTTTTAATTTACATTTGATTTATCAGATTAACATTGTTGATAAAAATATACCCATATTAATTACACTCTTAAACTCTCTATATGATTTTTTTATAAATTTTATTTTATAATTCATCTTATCTTAAAATAAAAAGAATATATTTAAATTTCCAGCAACTCATAATTAAATTTAAATTGTCATTTTAATACCAAAGATAAGATATATCATAAGTTAATTTAAAAAATAAATTTGTATTATTCGTATTCATAATAACAGATGTAAAATATCAACTATCATTTATATGATAATTAATGTACCCTTATTTTTTTTAAATGTACCCTAAGTTTTTTATTTTTTATTTACATTCCAAATATCATTTACATGATAATTAATGTACCCTTATCTTTTTTAAATTTACCCTTAGTTTTTTTTTTTAATTTACATTCCATTATCAGATTAACACCGTTGTTAAAAATATACCCATATAAATTACACTCTTAAATTCGCAAGATGAATTTTTATAAATTTTATTTTTATGTTTATCTTATCTTAAAATAAAAAGAATTTTATCTAGATTTTAGCCATTTTCTTCAATTGGAGATGCTCTAAGCCAAATACATCCGTACACTTCTAGCCAATTTTAATTTACATTTCATTTATCAGATTAACACCGTTGTTAAAAATATATCCATATTAATTACACTCCTAAAATCGCTATATGATTTTTTATAAATTTTATTTTTATAAACATTTTATCTTAAAATAAAAAGAATATAATTAATTTTCCAGCAACTCATAATTAAATTTAAATTGACATTTTAATACCAAATATAAGATATATCATAAGTTCATTTTAAAAATGAATTTGTATTAATCGTATTCATAATAACAGATGTAAAATACCAACTATCATTTATATGATAATTAATGTAAGTCAATCACATCGTCAATTACTCTTTTATAATTAGATACTTGATAATTGATCAAGTAATTGATTTTTGACTTTTTCTTTAAGATAGGTGATATGATTTGATCTTAATAATTATCTTTTCAACCACCATATAATCCAACTTCTCCTCCAGTAGTAAAATATTTTCCCTCTTCCCATCCACTACACGCACCCATCCACTACACGCACGTTCGTTTTTGTGCACAACTCTTACAGAGTAACAGTGCTTTTTTTTTTTCTCCCTGTTATATATTACTGTATCATGAACATATGTGTTATATATTTGTAGCATTTCATCTTCACACTTATTGTTTTTGTTTTCAGAATCATACCAACAATGTTCGATCAGCTTTCATCTCTCGATATGTCTAGAACATCATGGAATATAAAAGCAAGAGTTACAAGGATGTGGCCTTCACTTTCTAACTCATCCAATGGAACTGATGGTATCAAGGGATACAATCTCATATTGCTGGATGATAATGTAACTTTCCTTAATGATATAAATCATTGTGTATTCAAACTTTTTATAATTTAATTTTTGTATTATATTTTTATACATGGATTTAAAAATTTATGGTTGTTTTCATGTTTTTTATCTACAGGATTGTCATGTTCATGCATATCGCATATGTTTATGCTGACCAATGGAGATTGCATGCTGATAAAATCGTAGAGGGTGGTGTTTACGTACTTTCGAATTTTTACACCAAAGAAGCATTGGGAAAGCTTAAACCAGTGTCATCCAGGTTTCTCATTAATTTCTCACCTTCAACAACAGTTGATCCAGTTGAGGATGATGTAATGATATCTGATCACAAGTTTGAATTTGTGGATTTGAGTGATTTGATGGCTGTTGCAAAAGCGAATGCGAATGACGATCCATATTTCTGATATAATATGTCAATCTATCTTTTTGAGAAGCATACACATAAGTTTATGGCGTTTATATATAAATAAAATGACTATCCAATTTTTCTAGGAACTGTATTTATTCCCCCGAAGATCTCTGGAGAAGATCTTATTTTACATGAAGATTGAAGGTCGATTCGAGTGTCAGTACATGAATGAAGATTCAAGTCATCAAGAATTTCAAATCATTATAACCTTAAGTCCCACAAGGTTAGAAGCTGCTTGATTGCATCACTGGATCTTTTCGAAGTAAATCTCGCAGAGATTATCGCTTCGTACGTCTTTCCCTCCATCCATTTCCCATTTTCCCAGTACTATCTATGGAGGGAGGATGATTCAGTCACATGTATTCAGCATTCACACCGGATGGAACCTCATATATACATTATTATAGTCTCTGACTTGGTATCTTTATTTTGCAGGGAGCCTCGCAGGTTTGGTTTTGTGCAATATGTGCATCCTGCTGATGCTGAAGATGCCAAATATCATATGGATGGTCAAGTTTTCCTTGGTCGAGAATTGACTGTGGTATTTGCTGAAGAAAATCGGAAAAAATTATTTTAGGTAATTAACTTATAGGGTGTGATAATATTATGTTTAATTGTTTGTACTCCAAACAATTTAGTACCTATAGAATCTTGAGGTTGTAATGTATTTCTGATGCTTCCATAATCTGTGGTTCTTCATGAATTCATTCTCTCAAATACTAAAATATTTATTTCAATTGCTAACATTGTGTTGTAGTTCCTGCGATGATTGCAAGTTTGAGCCAAGCTAGACTTCTTCTTCTCCTTTCGTTTATAAGCTTGATCTGCTCGGTGCAACTATCAATGTCACAATCCCAGACTAAGTCACTAATTAATTTTGCCAAGTCTCTATTTTTTAAATCTCCGTGTCTTAACAAAAGAAGTAGGAATCTAATATCAAAATCTTGTGTGCAGGACATTTTTAAACTTTTTATAAGTACGTTTGAGGAACTTGCTGATACCTCAAGCCCATATTTTTCTAGGAGAGACAAATTATCGGAAACTGTTGCCAAGCTGGAATTTTGTGTCCATGTACATGTACATCAGTTGGCATTGTATTACTGTAACAAGTTTATACAAGCAGTCACTTGTTCATTTCTCTTCTGGATTATATCCTATGTACCTGAGAGTATAAATGTCTACGTTGTGGTCATTTATATATTATTGTGAAGGTTAACTTAAAAAAAATCTTCTTTGTTAGTAACATTCCGCCTTTACTATACTTTCAACTTTAAAGATTGCCTCTTGTTTTTTTTTTTTTCTGAGAATTCTGGCTTGACTTTGGATTTTTCATTGTCACCCATTTCAGTGTCAGCTCAACCAGTCTCTATTGGAGTTTCCACCAATGATCATGCTTACCGCTTATGGGTCTACACTTGGTGTCTCTTTTAGTCTCACCTACCATCTGAAAGTGACTTCTTTGTATTGTAGCATGTAGGCCATTTTCTTATTATGTTTTTGCAACATAGATACTTGCGCAGTCGAGAACTTGCTACTTCCTTATCATTATTATGATAAAAGATGATGGTTAGGATTTTCATTAGTGATAAAAGACCTATGTCATTGATACAAATCTTGTTATTTAAACCGTGTGCGTAAATTTTTAATTCTTATTATGCATACCTTTAAATAACTTGTAAGGATTAACCTTGTTCAATAGTCCTGTCCCGTTTCTAATAAATTACAAAAGTTCCAGTGAATGTGCTTAATGTATTAATGAATCTTTAATTACACTTTAAATGTTGTAATTACTTGAAAACCAGAGCAAAGTTTATATTTATTTAAACTGTGTAGAGGATGAGAGTCCGCTTGAACTATGGGCAGATGCTAAAGAACACATAATCCTTCAATTTCATACTTGTTATTGTCGCACACATGAAGAGGTGCAGAAATGCCTTATATGTATGACAATATAAACACTTTGATTTTCAGATGCTCATAGAAACTGCAAATTTCAGATGCTTATTACATTTGTTATAGCATGCTGATCATAATAAATCTACATACAAAAATTTAATGTTTATTTTCATCTACAACATATATACAGGGATACCAATTTTGGACACATTGATGAAGGGTACTTTTTAATCGAAGATGTCCGAGTTTGGAACTACAGCTTGGAGACATTATGATGTTTTGAGTTGGAGACGTTAGTAGTAATGTAGTTGGTGGATTATGTAGTGGCTAGTGACCTGTTTTGGATTATGTAATGTGTTGGATTTGGAAATGAATAGCAGGTTTAATTTGGGATGCATAATATTTGTGTGTAATTTTGTTAAATTTTTTCTGGAAAAGATGTTACCTTAGCTAATGGAAATGTTGCTACATAAAAGCTAATGTAACATAAAAGATGTTACACTAGGTCATACAATGTTACTAAAAAAAATGGGGCCCACAGTGGGGCCCATTGTGGTCCCACTGTGGGTCCCACTATTTTTAAAAAGAATCTACGTCTCTAAGGTAACATATATATTATGTTACCTTAGGGATCAAATATGTTACCTTAGACAACTAAGGTAACATAAAAATGCATGTTACCTTAGAGATCAAAGATGTTACCTTAGACACCTAAGGCAACATTCTGAGAGCTATCACCAGAAAAATGTTACCTTAGCTACTTTATGGGCCTAAGGTAACATATAATGTACCTGTTGTAACATTTTTTTTGTGTTACCGTAGGCTGTTTATGGTGTAGTGTATTCCTGTCCCTTTTTCAGAAAACCCTCTGGTCGCACTACATAAACCTCCTCCTGAAGCTCGCCATTTAAAAAGGCCGATTTAATATCCAAATGGTGAACTTCCCATGAATTTTTTGCTGCCAAAGCAAGAAGTAGTCTTACGGTTTCCAATCTAGTAATCGGGGCAAACACTTCGTCGTAATCCACTCCTTGTTGTTGAACATAACCCTTCGCGACCAACCGTGCTTTATATTTCACAATGTTTCCATCTGCATTTTTCTTTAATTTGAAGACCCATTTTAGTCCAATCGCTTTATGACCAGTGGGAAGCTCAGTTAGTTCCCATGTTTTATTTTGCTCAATTGAGTCTATCTCTGTTTTCATTGCTTTTCTCAACTCTTCATTTTCTGTAGCTTGTTTGTACGTATGTGGCTCATCAGGTGCGATCAACATAAGTTCATTTTCCAATGTCTCTGCTTCAGGGGCTTCATTATATACCTCACTGAGCAGCCTCATTCTCTTTGGCCCACTAGTTGAAGAACTAGTTGAAGATGCAGACTCATCTTCCATAGAGTTTTCTGAGCTCGACTGCATTTCTGTAGATTCTTCTGTATTATATCCAGACTCATTTGATGATGACGTTGGTGACATATCTCCCCCAGAAGCATTTCCCGTACCTTCTACTTCAGCTTCTCCATCACTTTCAATGCCAACAACACTGAGCGTACTGTAACTATGGGTATGCACACTCCCCTGTAGTTGTGAATCCCAGGGCCAGCTTTCAGTTTCACTAAACACCACATCCCTGCTAACCAAAATATTTCCACCCTTTGGATCATAAAGGCGGTGAGCTTTTGATCCTGGCTCACTACCCAAATACACAGTGACTCTACTCCGATCATCCAATTTGCTTAGATGTACAGTCGGGATTTTCATGTGGGCGATACACCCAAACACCCTGATGTGCTCCAAACTTGGCTTCTTATTTTTCCATGCCTCATATGGCGTTTTCCTGTAATCACTCTTGTGGGCAATCTATTTAATATATAGATTGAGTGTCTTACAGCTTCAGCCCACAGTGTCGACGGCACCTTCATTCCCTTCAAAAAACTCTTTGTCATGGCAACTACGGTTCTATTGCGTCTCTCAACCACTCTGTTCTTGTTGCGGAGAGTAGGAGCCGTATAATGCCTTTGAATGCCATTTTCTTCACAGTAGTTCTTGAACACATTTGAACAAAACTCTCCCCTTGATCCGTTCTAAAAACTTGCACCTTCAAATCAGTTTTCTCAACTAGTTTTCTGAATCTTTTAAATGCTTCAAACGCCTCATCCTTGGATTTCAAAACATAGACCCACATGTATCGACTGAAGTCATCCACCAACAAGAAAAAAATACCTATTCCCAGCTGGTGTCTGTGGTGTGAAAGGACCACAAATGTCACCATGTACCAATTCGAGGGCCGATTTGGCACAAAAGAAAGACTGTGATGGAAACGACTTCCTAGGTTGCTTTGACATCAAACATCCTTCACAAACCTTTTTAGGGTGTATAATCTTAGGTAAGCCGTACGCTATATTTTCATTTGACATAAGAACCAAAGCTGGAAAATTCACATGACCTAGGCGAGAATGCCACAGCCACGAGTTCTCTTCAGCTTTAGTCAACAGACATGCCACCCCGTTGCTTTCAATATCAATTTTGTACAACCTATTTGCAGTACGTACTACTTTCATTAACAACTTACCTTGTTTATCATGCACTCATAAATACTCTCCTTGCAACACGATTTTATTTCCTTCTTCGGATAATTGACCTAAGCTAATGATATTGTTGCAAAGCGAGGGGATGTAATATACCTCTTGAAGTTGTCATTTTTCTCCATTTTTGCAACTAAACATGATTGACCCTTTTCCTCTGATTGCCACAGTCGATCCATCTCCGAACTTGACTGTACCAGTTACACTCTCGTCCAATTCATGAAACTCACTCCTTTGGCCAGTCATATGATTGCTGGCACCATTGTCCAGGTACCAGGTATTTGAATCACTAATGTTCCTTATGTCTTGCTTCAGTTCAGGCACCATACTCTTCTCATTCAGTATTATCATACTCTCCATTGTTTCTTTGTCATACTCGACCATCAGCAACGCAGGTTCGCCACCATCTTCTTTTGTTTGCATCATATTTGCTTCCAGCTTTAGATCCCTTTCATGCTTGGGTTTCTTGCATTCTCCTGCATAATGTCCAAACCCCTGACAATTATGGCATCTGACTCTACTTTTATCCCGTTTCCACCGGTTCTTGGAGCCTGAAAATCTGTCTGTGCTTGTCTTGTTAAATCGATTTTGCCACTCTTCTCTTGTGAGTAGCAACTTCTTTTCATTCCCTTCTCTCCTTACCCATTCATCTTCAGTCAATAGTAACTGATCTCCACTAGCCCCACTCTCAGTTTGCCCCTTCATTCTTTCTTCATGGGCTTTGAGCGACCCGATCGCTTCCTCTACAGACATAGTCTCCAGGTTGCCAAATTGCTCCATTGTTGAAGCAATTTGTAGAAACTTTGATGGAACGGCACGTAACAACTTTTTTACCACATAATTCTCTGGCATCTCTTCTCCCAGTGCCTGAATATTGGACACAATTCCATTCAACTTCATGACAAAATCATCTAACTTATTAGCATCCTTCATGCTCATAACTTCAAACTCAACTTTCAATGTTTGAACTTTCGCCTTTCTTGCACGATCTGAGCCTTGACTCATGGTTTTGATCCTGTCCCATGCCTCTTTTGCAGTCTTTTTGTCAGCTATAGACAGCAAGAATTCTTCTGGTATGCCCTGGTAAATCATAGCCAGGGCTACTTTATCTGTCTTTCCATCGACTACGGTTTTTGGATCAGTGGGCTCAACCGCTTCCCATACACTGTGTGCTTGCATGAATACACGCATCTTCATTGACAAAGCAGTGTAATTCTCCCTTGTCAACGTTGGGTAACTCAACCCAACTGAACCATTCTTGAGTTTACTCGCATCCATTGTTGTCATCTTTGACATACACAAAACTCACACTAAACTCACACGTACACAACCTCAAGCTCTGATACCAAATGTAGAGATTACACCTGATATGTAGATTACACCTGATATGTATGCACACACATATATATAGCTAGAAGATTCAACACAGAATTGGTGAGACTAGCTCTTTTGTATTGATAGCACACTTACTACAACTTGGAAGAGTTTGCCTATTTAAACTGCACTCTCTCTTTTCATACTTAAGAGATATGGAACTACTTAAACAAAAGAGGAACAAACGATAGTGGAGACAACATTGGAAACTCTACCTCCACTACTAAGCATGATCTTAAACTTGTCAACAACAAAGACCTAGGCGTGCTAATATAAAGTACATACCAGCACCTTACTTTGAAACAAAACATGACATTAAAGTAATAAAAGTTCAGATTATTTTCTAACAATAGATGCCAGTAGACTTTGTTCTTCCGTGACTTGGGGGATCGGGTTTAAAGTTGTGGAGTCTAGATAAAAGTCCAATGGTATGACAGATGGTAATGGTGGTAGAGAATCTTCTTGATTAGTGAGATTTGTGTTGAGTGGATAGGGGGCCGTGTAGGAAGTCGGATGCCATGGCGATAGAGAAGTTGTCGCATGATTGTTGGCATGAAACTGGCTACTCAAATCCATCCCAGCACTCTCGAGTGTCTCCCAGGGTAGTGTTTGTAGAAAATTTTGTTGATCTGATGAAGTGCTGTTCTGCCCTGAAGAGAGAGAAATATATATATATTCAGTCTGCAGGTTGGTCCCGTAAGGTGTTTCCCATTTAGGGATGAAAGTGGAAGGATCATTCTCAATAGTCCCCAGTTGTGACAAAGGGCTTTCGACATATATTTCTGGCAAGGGTGGCAATGAAGGTTCTTCCCAATGATTACCTGTAATGGAATCTGCAAATTGTGGCACTGGAGGACCTTGAGCATAATCTTTAACATTAAAACTTGGGAACAACTGCGAAGAAGATTCTTGACAATGAAAGTCGTTCCTTGTATTAATTTTCAGAATATGCAGCGGATAAGATGAAGAACAACATAATCTTCATTGATAAAACTTGTATTTACAGAACTATGACAAAACAGAAATTACATTTTGAGAGAGAGATATTAGAGAGAGAGAGACTTAAGGAACTACATTGTGAATGGTTTGTTACTCTAACAGAATGGTGAATGAACTATTTATATACAAGCTATACTAGCTAGAGTTGCTAGCTACATAACAGACATAACAGAATGCTAAATGATGTGGCAAGTGTATGAGCTGGACATTAGCTGGACTATATCTCAACATCCCCCCTCAAGTTGGAGGTGGGAGAGGAAGCGAAAACCTGCAACTTGGACAATCTGAAAGAACAGAAAAATTGACTGCACTTTCAAGAGCTCAACCAACAGCAGCAAATTTGAATTTGAATGCAACTTAGTATGATGAGCTTGGTAGTTGATTGATGAACTTTGATGCAGATGCATCCAACTTGAAACTGGAATGCACAATAAACAACACATAGCTTGACAGTACACTTGTAAACAACACACATATCAACATCTGAAAACAAATCCTGATGGAATTCTGATGGCCAGCAACTTGCAGTATAGCAGGACAAACAATCTGACTTAGAAAGATCTTGATAACATTGAGCTAATCCATACATAGGTACACCAGAAATGTTCAGAAAATAATTTTCCAGTTATCATCTGTGATCAGCCGTAGAAGTTGTCGTGTTTCTTCAACAAAAATGGGGATGATAAACCACAAACCACAAACCCACATAAAGCCATAAAGGGGCATACACCACAAAGGGCACAAACGCATTTGGGAAATTCTTCAATTTGGGAAAGACTGAGCACAACACTACTGGCTCACTAACACTTCAGCTAGTCAATTCTTCACATACCATAGCTGATCAACACCAGATTAACTCCAAACAACCATGAACATTTACTTCAACACACAATTGCAACCTTATCCAAGTAACTACAACTATTGAAGTAATAAATTCACTACACACCACAACCAGCTAACAACTCAAAACAATGATACCAGTACCACAATTTAACCAGAGAATTCACAATGTAACACAGAAACAGAGTATTGCTACACAAATTTCTCACAGACACTTTCACAAGACTAGTACTTCTTATGTTACACTATCCTTAGCTCCGCAACAATCAATCACAAACAGGTTATTAACACACCATATACAGAAGTCAACCAATCAATACAGAACCAGCACCAATACAACTCTATATCAACAATACTGTTATCAATTCACCTCTCTACAACTTCACAATTACCGAATACTCCTTAGATACCAAAAACAATCCACCTGAACACCTTCAACCTTCAGAATTATCAAAACAACACATATCTACTATAAACAACTCCACCAGCAATACAATTGTAACACACAAACTTGGGAAAACCAGAATTTAAAAACTCACAATAGAGTTTAGAATTTAGAAATCCACAAGGATTTAGAATTGATAACCCATAAGGGCTTAAAATTGATTGATAGCTCACAAAGGAGACAAGCCAAATAAACCCACAATGGGAGAAAATTGCCACTTAAGGGCACAAATTCAGAATTGGTAAAAACCTCACAGAGTCACAAAGTGACTCGAACGGCCAAGTCAGAAAAGGTTTAGAACCTACGAAGAGGCTTTGAGGATCAATCAGAACCTACAAAGTAGGCTTAGAACTTTAGAATCAGAACTCACTAAGGAGTTTTGGGAAAAAAGGATCAACCAAAAGTGATACAACAGTAGCAAACCATGAGTGTAGAAACACGCAAGTACTGTTCTCATATCAATCCAAGACAGTGTAATACTACTCCTGATTCACTCAAACTCAGAAATCGAACAAACTAGAACTGTGATGCAGTTTTGATTCGGTGAGGCATTTCTTTGCAACATGATAACAAACATCTGGACTTCTACTACTGCTCTAAACAATCAACTTCAACACCACAAACACAAACAACTCGCCACAAACAACCAGAAGGAAGATTTTCATTCACACAAATCATCAAACACCTATGAGGCAAACAAGAGATGTGTGTAATTTGAAGAAAACCTTAACAGAAATGAGTTGATCGATCAAAGTTATATAGGCTCTAAATCGCGGAGAGAAAACGCGATGGAGATTACGCCACGAGATAGAAGATCGAACAAATTCGATCACAAATATTGAACAATCAATATATGAACTCTGTATAGACTATATTCAGAATAAAGCACGAAAGATGAACAAACGATTATAATAGATTTATACATGATTTAACAGCGTAGAGAAAGGAACAGAGATTAGATTATGAACGAAGCAAACGAAGCTCTCGAATGAAGCTTTAATGGCGGAAACGATCGGAGATCAAAGACAAACAGTAACGCCTATACAACAAACCAGAAATTGCGGAATGAACAAGCAAACGATGGAGAATCATCACCGGATTCTCTGATACCATGTTAACTTTCAGAATATGCAGCGGATAAGATGAAGAACAACATAATCTTCATTGATAAAACTTGTATTTACAGAACTATGACAAAACAGAAATTACATTTTGAGAGAGAGATATTAGAGAGAGAGGGAGACTTAAGGAACTACATTGTGAATGGTTTGTTACTCTAATAGAATGGTGAATGAACTATTTATATACAAGATATACTAGCTAGAGTTGCTAGCTACATAACAGACATAACAGAATGCTAAATGATGTGGCAAGTGTATGAGCTGGACATTAGCTGGACTATATCTCAACAGTTGAATTACTTTCTGACGTAACAATTTCAGACCTGTCTGAACCACCAAACAATATTTATTTTCCATCACTGGCAATCCGAAGCCCCATGAACGCACTATTAGTGGTGCTTGTATTAATAGCCGCATGATCATCAGGAGTGGTACTTGGCCTTCTATTCATAATGCTCAGCAGCCTGTTCCTCCTCATTACCATATGTTCCAAAGCTTTTATTAGTTACCTCGGTCCTTTGATTATATTGATTTTGAACATTTCCCGTGTTGATACGCGAAGATGACACATCAAAGGATGAGTATGATGGAGGTGCTAAGCGGACTCTAGAGGCACCGATTGAAGTCCCTATTCCGTAATTTAAGAAATTACTTGAACAAGATACAGAAAGATAGTTTCCTGATGCAAGTTGAGATGACCCCAAATAATGCTGCTGAAAATTTCCCAGTGAATGGTACTTGTCCATTACCTCCTGGGATTTCTTCAAGCATATTCGATATTTCTGAAAGAATTACAATTATCAGTAAGCAGCTAACATTTTGAACGAAATGTGAAGTCAAAAATTCAAGGCTTCCAGGTGAAATTTTATAATGTTTAGTAAGATATTTAGATTATGGAAATTCTTGCGATTTTCACTTTTTTTTCGCAGTAGGAAAAGCAGGATTAATTTGGAGTTAAAATTATTGTGATATAATCATTGCATATGTAAAAATATTTGTGTCATAATTGTAATAGAATATTAGATATTAATCTCACAGATTTCTTAGTCTTTAATATTGTTATACATGCCTCAAGTTAATTTTACCACTCGTGTGCAAATTTCTTTAAAGGAAATTAAATGAAGTCATAATTTCTTCCTTTCTATGCAGTACTGTAATATAATTCATAAAATATCAATAACGAACATTAAGAATATATACCTGCAAATGGCTAGCAACATTTTCCCTGGTAAGTCCTGGTTCATTCATCACCTCTACTATTTTCTTCGGAAAAGCCCCTATTACATATCAAACAATATAACAATAATAGTATCCTATAAAAAGTAGTTGCAGAGGCTTGATAACGAAACCAAACATACCCGTTATATCTCATTTTAAAGTAGTGACGAGAAGGAAAAGATGCATTGCAGATCTTATCCAAGCTAGAGACATTTTGATGAAGACTTAAATCACAGTATAACAATAGAAAAATAATAATATTAACAAGCCCGAACTTACTGTCTGGCCCTATCTGTGCAATGGCATCCAGGAATTTTTGGTGCATTTCACTTGTCCAGATAACTCTCTTTTTCTTTCGAACTTGAGAATCATCTTCCCCATCACTGTGTGCTTCACTGGAACTCTCTTCACGTTCTTTCCTTTTTCTATTCTCCCTTGTCAGATTTGTTCCATCACCTGAAGATGTGTTTGCCTTATTACTGGTCTCTCCTCTAATATTATCAGCATTTCCGCTTGCTGTCATTGCCTTGAATCCGCCTTTTTCGTACACCTCCATATCTTCAATGCTCAAATCCTACACAAAACACAAAGTGTAAATTTCAAAGTGGTATATACATGTGCACCAAGTATGATAAACTTTTAAAAGCAAAAAATGTAAAAAAAGAATTTGTACCTTTAGAAGTGCAATATTTCCGTATCGAGGTTATGATATCGACAAGATCCTAGCCTAGCTACGAATGATATATGGATTTTAATAAAGATGGGAAGAATGAAGAAGATGACTTTTAAGAAAAAAATTCAGAGTAATTTGTAGACAAAATATAGCGAGCCATGTGTTACCTATATTGTAATATCCCGTAATTTTTAGAATAATATTAATAAAGAATAAGAGAATAAAAAGGATTAAAATTATATAATAAATAGGATTTAAAATTGGTTTAGCTTAATTGGGCCTAAAATATGGATCGGATTTGAATACAGATAACTTGTAGGTTTGGACATAGGGTTTTGTAACGTTATAAATACATCATATTCTTCTTCCTCATCTTTTATAACAAAATTCGTAGGGTTTTATAAACACAATTCAGCAGTCTTGTAAAATTCGTAGAAACTTCATCGTAAGTCAGAATTCGTTGATTCTAGACTTTTCGGAAAGGTCTTTTCGTGCTCTACAACTTTCGTTCTTTGAGTTTTTCAAGAAAACATCGTTTAGATGGTCAAAAAGGCTAAATACAGATCTGATCAGAATTGTAATCATGGAGTCTTTCAAGATTTTAGATGTTCTGCTTCTGATGGGTTGCTAAGGATTGTATATGTGTTCTGATGTGATTATGTGAATTCTTGATTTGCGTAATTGAGGTAAGTAACTATTCGTTGCTCCGTATTAATTTGAAACATGTTTTATATTTTTTGATTACATGTTAGATATTTGTTTTAGTTATCGAAAAGATGATATTGATATGTGATTGATAAGATAAGAACATTGTTTTGATTCCCCAGTTTTAGTTGCGTATCGAATCATAGAATCCGATCACTGGATAGTGTGACATATTGAACTAGTTTACGCACGTTCCGGAACACTTAAATACATAAACTGGCCCCCATCGAACCATCGAATTATAGAAGCATGTCACTGCTATAGTGTGACCGTAATTTAGAACTGTGGGAATTAAAATAAGAATTTGATGTTAAGATTTGTTTGTTCGATTCAGAATTTAGATTATGTGAGTTATTGATAATCTGGTGTACATCGATTTGATATTTGTTATAGAATGTATTGTGTGAATTTTTGTCGTAATTGTTATCGAGTATGTTGTGTGAAACTGTGTGATAGATGTTATGTGCTACATGTGAAAATCGTGTTTTTGAAAAATATAAAAATATTATTTTGAGCCGTCAGACGTTAGTTGCTTGCTGGGCTTTGTAGCTCATTCTTTTAATATTTCAGGTTTGGTGTACGATCGGGTTCGATAGCATTGGAGTTCGAGGATCGTAGAATTGGGCTAGATTGACTTTTCGATAGGTGTTAGATGCGCTTTTGTAATAAGTACCTTTGTAATTGACTTTTGGTTTAATAAAATCTGTTTTATTTTAGTTTTCGATTTAGAATTAATAGTCCGAAAAGTCGGGCTGTTACAGTTGGTATCAAGAGCAGGTTGTCCTTCGGAGTGTGTTAGGTATGGGACTAGTACATTCTCTAGGATGCGATCCTTAGGACTAGACTTTAGGAAGATGTATCGCGAACTTTTTGGAGTTTAGGACTGTTGTGAATTTGGGGACCAAATTCTTTTTAAGGAGGGTAGTATGTAATATCCCGTAATTTTTAGAATAATATTAATAAAGAATAAGAGAATAAAAAGGATTAAAATTATATAATAAATAGGATTTAAAATTGGTTTAGCTTAATTGGGCCTAAAATATGGATCGGATTTGAATACAGATAACTTGTAGGTTTGGACATAGGGTTTTGTAACGTTATAAATACATCATATTCTTCTTCCTCATCTTTTATAACAAAATTCGTAGGGTTTTATAAACACAATTCAGCAGTCTTGTAAAATTCGTAGAAACTTCATCGTAAGTCAGAATTCATTGATTCTAGACTTTTCGGAAAGGTCTTTTCGTGCTCTACAACTTTCGTTCTTTGCGTTTTTCAAGAAAACATCGTTTAGATGGTCAAAAAGGCTAAATACAGATCTGATCAGAATTGTAATCATGGAGTCTTTCAAGATTTTAGATGTTCTGCTTCTGATGGGTTGCTAAGGATTGTACATGTGTTCTGATGTGATTATGTGAATTCTTGATTTGCGTAATTGAGGTAAGTAACTATTCGTTGCTCCGTATTAATTTGAAACATGTTTTATATTTTTTGATTACATGTTAGATATTTGTTTTAGTTATCGAAAAGATGATATTGATATGTGATTGATAAGATAAGAACATTGTTTTGATTCCCCAGTTTTAGTTGCGTATCGAATCATAGAATCCGGTCACTGGATAGTGTGACATATTGAATCATAGAACTAGTTTACGCACGTTCCGGAACACTTAAATACGTAAACTGGCCCCCATCGAACCATCGAATTATAGAAGCATGTCACTGCTATAGTGTGACCGTAATTTAGAACTGTGAGAATTAAAATAAGAATTTGATGTTAAGATTTGTTTGTTCGATTCAGAATTTAGATTATGTGAGTTATTGATAATCTGGTGTACATCGATTTGATATTTGTTATAGAATGTATTGTGTGAATTTTTGTCGTAATTGTTATCGAGTATGTTGTGTGAAACTGTGTGATAGATGTTATGTGCTACATGTGAAAATCGTGTTTTTGAAAAATATAAAAATATTATTTTGAGCCGTCAGACGTTAGTTGCTTGCTGGGCTTTGTAGCTCATTCTTTTAATATTTCAGGTTTGGTGTACGATCGGGTTCGATAGCATTGGAGTTCGAGGATCTTAGAATTGGGCTAGATTGACTTTTCGATAGGTGTTAGATGCGCTTTTGTAATAAGTACCTTTGTAATTGACTTTTGGTTTAATAAAATCTGTTTTATTTTAGTTTTCGATTTAGAATTAATAGTCCAAAAAGTCGGGCTGTTACAGTTGGTATCAAGAGCAGGTTGTCCTTCAGAGTGTGTTAGGTATGGGACTAGTACATTCTCTAGGATGCGATCCTTAGGACTAGACTTTAGGAAGATGTATCACGAACTTTTTGGAGTTTAGGACTGTTGTGAATTTGGGGACCAAATTCTTTTTAAGGAGGGTAGTATGTAATATCCCGTAATTTTTAGAATAATATTAATAAAGAATAAGAGAATAAAAAGGATTAAAATTATATAATAAATAGGATTTAAAATTGGTTTAGCTTAATTGGGCCTAAAATATGGATTGGATTTGAATACAGATAACTTGTAGGTTTGGACATAGGGTTTTGTAACGTTATAAATACATCATATTCTTCTTCTCATCTTTTATAACAAAATTCGTAGGGTTTTATAAACACAATTCAGCAGTCTTGTAAAATTCGTAGAAACTTCATCGTAAGTCAGAATTCGTTGATTCTAGACTTTTCGGAAAGGTCTTTTCGTGCTCTACAACTTTCGTTCTTTGAGTTTTTCAAGAAAACATCGTTTAGATGGTCAAAAAGGCTAAATACAGATCTGATCAGAATTGTAATCATGGAGTCTTTCAAGATTTTAGATGTTCTGCTTCTGATGGGTTGCTAAGGATTGTATATGTGTTCTGATGTGATTATGTGAATTCTTGATTTGCGTAATTGAGGTAAGTAACTATTCGTTGCTCCGTATTAATTTGAAACATGTTTTATATTTTTTGATTACATGTTAGATATTTGTTTTAGTTATCGAAAAGATGATATTGATATGTGATTGATAAGATAAGAACATTGTTTTGATTCCCCAGTTTTAGTTGCGTATCGAATCATAGAATCCGATCACTGGATAGTGTGACATATTGAACTAGTTTACGCACGTTCCGGAACACTTAAATACATAAACTGGCCCCCATCGAACCATCGAATTATAGAAGCATGTCACTGCTATAGTGTGACCGTAATTTAGAACTGTGGGAATTAAAATAAGAATTTGATGTTAAGATTTGTTTGTTCGATTCAGAATTTAGATTATGTGAGTTATTGATAATCTGGTGTACATCGATTTGATATTTGTTATAGATTGTATTGTGTGAATTTTTGTCGTAATTGTTATCGAGTATGTTGTGTGAAACTGTGTGATAGATGTTATGTGCTACATGTGAAAATCGTGTTTTTGAAAAATATAAAAATATTATTTTGAGCCGTCAGACGTTAGTTGCTTGCTGGGCTTTGTAGCTCATTCTTTTAATATTTCAGGTTTGGTGTACGATCGGGTTCGATAGCATTGGAGTTCGAGGATCTTAGAATTGGGCTAGATTGACTTTTCGATAGGTGTTAGATGCGCTTTTGTAATAAGTACCTTTGTAATTGACTTTTGGTTTAATAAAATCTGTTTTATTTTAGTTTTAGATTTAGAATTAATAGTCCGAAAAGTCGGGCTGTTACAGTTGGTATCAAGAGCAGGTTGTCCTTCGGAGTGTGTTAGGTATGGGACTAGTACATTCTCTAGGATGCGATCCTTACAAGTACAAAAATGCCCCTGCGGGGCCCTTTACATTATAATAGAAATCTATTATAACCTTAGGAGAGATGCCTGAGGACAACCTCAGGCCCAGTTTTCTCTTGATTAAATACACACTAGGTAACAAAGCCGCGATACGCGCGGCACGAAAATATTTTTAAAAATTATATACATAACATTATTGTTTGTTAAATTTTATTATTTGAAAGTTAATATGATAAATTAAAAATTATGTGAAATGTAATTAAATTTGAATGTTTAAAAATTAAAGAGAAAATAATTAGGTGGAAAAAAACATGTTTCAGTTAAATTCTTGAATATTAATAGTAATAATAATTTTGAAGATATTGACGAACCTATTTTGTCGCATAAAAAATGCTTTTGAAATCCAATATTGACAAACATTTGCAAAGTTTGACATTGAATAAGTAAAAATAACATTTGTGAATCTTTTCTACTGTCGATGACATCATAAAAGACGTGATTGCTAAATTTGTTATTAAATTATTTGTTAGTAAAATTGATTGTACGATGAAAAGAATTAGAATGTAAATGTGATGAGAGGTGTGATTGATTTCGCTTGTCGATATAATTGGTTTTATGACGAAAAAAACAGAATTCAAATGCATATTGTGATAGGTTTCGGGGCAACAAACGCAACGGAAAAACGATAATAAACAATAAAAAACCGAAACCTAACCCTAGGATCCGTGTATAAGACATGTTGATTATGGAGAACAGAATCTGTACCTTTTAAAAGCTTTCCGATTCGGTTGACAGATGGAGGTCCAAGAACGATCACCACACAGCCCTCTTCGTGAGATCTGCTTTGCTAATCAGTCCACACGAACGCACGATTGTCTCCACAATCTCCGGAGTTGGTACTAGCCGTAATCTGCCCTCTTTCTCTCTCTCTCTCTCTCTCGCCTCTCTTGATGTAGAGCTGCTAGGGTATTTGCTAAAAAACGATATTGGCAAAGTCTCTCACCCTAAAGCAATACATCTCTATGTATTTATAAGAGAGAATGAGCTGGGCTTAACCCTAATCGGTTTGGGCTTCTACTAAAACCAAACTAATTTGGGTTTTAATGATTTAAATTCGAAATCGAATTAACTAAGTCCAACTTAATTAATTAAATAACCAATTTCGAATTTTATCATTAATTAATTTAAATTCGAAATTTAAATTAAAACTCCTTTTAAACGTTCTTATTGTGTAACCCTTTAGGTTATTATTACATTGGCTATAATTTTAATATCCAATAATAAAATTATAAACAATGAGCGGCATCTAGTAATACATCATTGCTACCCAAGTAATAATAATAATTGGTGATCCAATTAAACCTTTCATGATTAATGTTTCCGTGTAATATAATCCCTTTAACCATATATATTATAGATTAAACTCGAGGCATGTTATTAGTCATCCTCATCAATGTTTAATCCGGGTTTCCTTGATCAATGAGTAGACTATTAAAAACAAATCAATATTTGAGCATGGCCATGCATTTTCATAGTCTCGATCACTCAATCAAGAGGCCAATAATATCTCTCCTAATAATAGGAGGGTTAAATCCTTTATCTATCATTCATATTTCTCATACGTCTCATAATATACCCGATGTACATTTTTATCATCACCCGGTCAAAGGTAACTTTTAATGTAGTCAAAGTATATTAATCCTCGTATAGAAATATAATGATCTCAAGTCTAAGGATCATTACACCATTATCACTGTGAGTCTTTCTAATGACATTATCAACATGTAGAAACTCACTATGGGTCAATCCAGTGGCATGTAGAATATTACATGCACCTATGTTCTTGACTTTAGTATCACTATACCTATGACCAATGAGATGTGGTCATCAGTCAACAAACATACTAATCTTTATGCATTATAATTGTCCTATATTAATAATGCTCGATTAGGGATATTTAGGATTATTAACACTATTCTTATAATCTCATTTTTAAGTCACATACTTAAATATATAGAATACATGTTACATATTCCAAGGACATTTATTGTTCTAATATTTATATCGCAGTAAATAAAGACATAATAAATCATTGTTGAATAATCGATATAACATAATCACTGAATAACAAAATAGTTTATCCTAAAAGCACAATTACATTGTCTCTAGAGCACTAACACTATCATATTATAAGTCATGTTTCATGTTTTTTTGGAGTGATCCGACACCCGTATATCTACATTTAATTAATTTTTCAGAACATTTTATAAGAACTGTTTTGTTTGTAACATTAAAATTAAATTCATGGACACATCAAAGTGATACTCACATATTTTAATATTCTTTTATTAAATTTTATAATAAATTTGTACATATAATTGTTTTTAAAGCCGGTGCTCGTTTTATAACACCCTTATTTAATGCTCAAAAAGTGAGAATTTGTTTAAAATAGCAAAAATCAACTCCTTAAACACCTTTTACTTTTTTCCATACCAAACTACAATGTCAACATAATTCCTATAATAAAAATTTGTAAATATTAAATATAACTAATTAACGATTTTAAACACCGTCTCCCATCTCATAACATACATGCATGATTAATTGATTAGTAATAGTATAAGAATGTGTTTAATTAGAATATTAATTTTTCCAAACACAAAATAATCAAATAACGAATGGGTAATTTTTTTATTGATTTAATTGACGAAAAAAGGGTCCACTTGATTCAATTTAATCGAGTTGGTCATCCCGTATATAATTTGTTCAGGTATAAATGTAAATTCTACGATATTACTTTTATTAAAATTGTGGATGTTAATCGAAAATTATATATACTTATGTATCTTATCATGATTCTCACGATCATTGATTACGAATTTATCGAAAAGTTAAAATCGTTTATTTTGAATAATGATTAGAAATGACGATAAAATTATTTCATTTTATTGTTTTACCTTAAAATATTGGAAATTTTTTTATAAATCATTAATATTTTATAACAAAATAATAATAATAATAATAATAATAATAATAATTATAATAATAATAATAATTATAATTATAATAATAATGTTCTAATAGAATTGTTAAACTTTTATATTAAATATGAAATAAAGTGTATTTAATATATATTTAATAGGTATAATTAATTATTAATTAAATGCAAGAAAATTATTTTAATAAAAAATAAAAATGTGAAAATTCAAGAAAAATATTTTGAACCTTTTGAGTGCAAGTCTCTCCAGTTTCCTGCTATTATAATAAATTTTTTATATAAAAGTACTATAATAGATAAATTAATTTATATTATTCTTAAAAATTGATTGGTCTTTATGAATTTTCTACTAAAAATTAATTTAAAAATAATTTACATGAATTATTAATGGGAAAAATATTTTCATTATATAAATCTAAAATTTTGATAATCTTAAAAACATCACAAACATATAAAAATAAAAATTACAATATGAACGTAATATTTACAATCAAAAGTTACAAATATTGAATACAACTTAATAACGTTTTTTAAAACCGACACCCCTCTCATAATATACATGTTCAATAATAGTTTAAGAATTTATTTAATTTGAATATTACTCCCTCCGTCCCTTTTGATTGTTAACATTTCACTTTTTCAAAACTTTCTGGCACGCATTTTAAGGTGCATTTTAAGGATAGTTAAATAACTTTTTTTTAAAATTTTCTTTTTCTGTATAAAAATTTAATGTTTAAATTTTTATACAGAAAAAGAAAATTTTAAAAAAAAGTTATTTAACTATCCTTAAAATGCACCTTAAATTTTGAAAAAGTTAAATGTTAACAATCAAAAGGGACGGAGGGAGTAATTTATTTTGGCACAATATAATGAAATAATGGGCATATAATTTTTTTATCAATTTAATCTTCCGATAAAATGATTGAGTTTGTTCAATTTAATTAGTTTGGTCATAACTCATGTGTGTATGCGCATGATTTGTTTACAAATTTCAGATATTAAGTAAAGATCCATGTACTTCCATAATTTACTCTAATTCCACAATCATTGATAATAAAGATTATTTGAGAAGTTGGTTAATAATGGATTTTAAAACCGACAGCCCTCTCATAATATACATATTCAATAATAGTATAAGAATTTGCTTAATTACAATAAAAAAAATTATTTCAACACAATATAACGAAACAATGGGTGTATAGCTTTTTTTATCAATTTTATCTTCCGATAAATGACTGGATTTGTTAAATTTAATCGATTTGATCATAACTCATGTATTATTTATTCATGTGCAAAATTGAAAATCTATTTGTATTGTTTGTATACAATTCCAGATATTAAATAAATATCTTGTACTTCCATAATTTATTACGATTTTCACAATTATTGAAATAAAAATTGCTTGAGAAATTAAGGTCGTGTACCCTATAATCATCCGAAAAGAAATTATAGTGATCTTGAATAGGGAATAAAAAATAACACAATATAAACAATTGTTATTCGTCATTTTAACTAAAAATAAACATAACTATATATAATTAATATTTAATATTGAAAAAATAACTATAATGTTCAACTAAAGTTTGCTAATTTTTAAACAAATTAAATAGAGTAAATTTAATATATGTTTAATAGGTGTAATTAGTGACTAATTAAAATGTCATTAATAGCTATTTAATGCAAGAAAAGAATTTTAATAAAAAAATCAATAAAACAAAAATTCAAGAAAAATACCTTGAACTGTTCTAGTGCATTTCCGATCTCCAGGCATTATAATATATTAGCTTATAACCCGTGCGATGCACGAATTTTTGTTGATATGTAATAAATTTTATTTTATGTCATAATAATATTTTTATATAATCATTATTTAAAATATTTTATTTTAATTTTAATTTTAATAATTTAATATAAAGTTAGTTAATGGTATGCATGGTTTAAAACTTATATTATAAAATTTTAAAATAAATATGTCGTTGATAAAATTTGAAACTTGAAATTTAATTAAATTAATTTAATCATATAATATATTTAATAATTAGATCTAATGATTCTGATTTTTTTACTAAAAATTTAATGGTCATTATTCGTAATACGAATTTCTATTATATTTTGTTACTGATTATATGATATGATGTGATATTTTTGAGTATATATTAATTATTGCTAGATATGAATTGATCGGAAAATATGATATGATTGAGGTTTTTAGGTGTTTATAAAAGGTAATATCTTCAACTAAAAGTAAATGTGAAAAAGGCAATCGACTAATTACCTTTAATTGTATTATGTTATTATTTATTTTTGGTTAATTATTGCTAGATATGAATGAAGCAATTTACGGACGAGCGGAAGCGCGGTATAACAATTATTCTGTAAAAACCATGTATCCTGCATATAGAAAAGCATATAAAAATGAATAAACGAGGGAATCGTAACCATACCTTGAAATCGAAGCTTTACAAAATGGTGTTTTAGCAGTTGCTCCTCATAGTGTGAAGCACTTTACCGGTATCCAACAATATTAATTCTTCGACGAAACTTTTTATAAAACTAAGCTTTTATAAAAATGGAGGTCTGAGAGAGAGAGAGGGAGATGAAGAAGATGAGGGAGGCAACTAGGTTTTTCATAAAAACCAAAAGTATGTAAACTCATTCTCATCTCATTCTATTTATAGGGCTCATGTAGGGTTTTCATAATTAATATATCATTATATATTAATATATAAATCCTACACTTTATCTTATAAAATGTTAAATAATAATTAAAACAATTTTAATCATTATTAAAACAACTTGCTCTCTCAAAATACCTTCATCAATAAATTAATCTTTTTATGGTGTGACCCTGTAGGTTCAATATTAAGCCGGTAGTAGAAATAAATAATAATAAACTTTTTATTTATTATTTATATGAATTCTAATAATTCATTAAATATAATTAACTGATTAATTATATTTATTCTACATCGTGAGTGATGCTTCTCAACATATCGCGACTATCCGGATAATATGAATTCACTGCTTAGAATACCAAGAACCTGTCAGTGCTAGTTACCGTACAATCAATTCCTTCTACCCTGCAATATCCCGATTAAATACAAGGCATGGAACTCGTGTCAAGCCTATCAAATTTAATCATATGATTCTTATTCATAATGCAAAGTTCATATTAATGCAAATTAGAAACTCCTTTCCAAATTCATACACTCTGGCCAGAGATTCCAGAACTAGCATTATAAGAATAGCATAGGATATTCTCTTCCTTTACTGGAAGGGGTAGATCCTTTATTGACCGTTAACTATCTCCATACACAAATCCCTATGCCCAGAATAGACCTAATGGATGTCCTTGAGACTAAGGACTAAACCAAAGCATAGTTCATTATATACAAGATTACTATAACGATCTCAAGTCTAAGGACACTTGTACAACTATCACTCAGTGAACAACTATCGACACGTGAGTAAACTCCATTAGTTGTTCAACTTATCGAGTCATGTTCAGTGAACTTATTCCCTAATAAGCACCTACATACTAGCTATAGTGTCACCACACAAATGCCTATGTGAACAGACATCCTCCTTAAAGGAGCAAGCATAGTATGTACCAATCTTTGCGGATTCACTAACTTCCTATTAGTTATCCTATGATCAGGAACTGTTTAAGTCTAGAGTTATCATCTTCTAGATCTCACTATTATAATCTCATTATAATTCCAGAAGCTTTACTCTGGAACATCTTATTTAAGACAATTTAATAGATAAGGCCCGTAATAAAAACAAATAAGTCTTTTATTAATATTAATGAAATCAAATAAGAGTACAAGAAAGTTCTTCCTAAATCATCATACATGATTGGATTTTAGGACAAACTCTTTCAATGAATTGATCGGAAAATATGATATGATTGAGGTTTTTAGGTGTTTATAAAAGGTAATATCTTCAACTAAAAGTAAATGTGAAAAAGGAAATCGACTAATTACCTTTAATTGTATTATGTTTTATTTATTTTTGGTGTTTTAATAGTATAAATATCATATATGTTTTTCTTTATAATGAAGGGTAAATAAGTAAATTCACGAAATACCAAAAAACATATATCAAAAAATTGGTACCAAAATTTTTAATGTTTCGACAATTATATAATTATTAATTAATTTTAATTTAATATAATTTTAATATACTCATGTTTACGGATTATACTAATATTTCCTTATTATAAACAACACATGCAGATTTTTAATATATTTTATTAACAATTGAAAAATATGGTGTGATATTTTCGGGTATATATTAATGATTGTAAAATTAGTTTTAAATTAAAAAGGTAACGTGTTTTAGTTCAAAAGAAAATATTAATGAAGATTAGTTTTAAATTAAAAATGTAACGTGTTTTAATTCAATATTTATGATTGGAAGATACATTGATGTTTTTAGGTATTTATAAAAGGTAATATCTTCAATTAAAAGTAAATGTGAAAAAAGTCAAGCAACTAATTACCATTAATTGTATTATGTTATTATTTATTATAGGTGTTTTAAAAGAATAACTATCATATATTTATTTTCTTTTTAACAAAGGGTAAATAAGTAAATTCACGAAGTACCAAAAAACTGGTACCAAAAAACAGGTACCAAAACTTTCAATGTTTCGGAATTTATATAATAGTATTAATTTTAATTTAATATAATTTTAATATGATACTCCTATGGTTTTGATGATCACTTTCAGCAAGCTATTTGCTTGTAGTTTGATATAAAACATTGTGCTATGGTAGTACTAACTTGGTTTTGCAGGGTATATTAAGTCTACTGATTGTTTACAGAGAATATACATACACCAAGCTATCTGGTGCTACAACAGAGACAGTCCAGCAAGCCATTTCACTGACAGACTCAAACAGCAGCCATTCACAACTGGCAGACACAAACAACAAGCCATTCGCAACTGGCAGAAATCCTGAAGATATATATCAAGTCAAATTCTCATGGATGTAATTCAGGAAATATATTGTGAGGACTCTTTATTATATATTACGTACACAATATATTCTAGAGCTAAAATCTTTTCAAATATTCTTATTTAAATTATTTTATAAAACTTATAGGAGTTTCCTTATTTAAAAGATTTCTTTCTACAAAATCTCCTATACACGTTTTTATATCTATACAAATCAGAAGGGTTAAGTTTTCTACGATTCAACTCTTCCAAACCCTCTGTCAAACGTTCACAAGAACGTTGGTAAAATCTCTGTGATCATTTGAACGTTAGAAATTGATTTCTAAATCGTTCGAATAATGGTTGATTGATTTTCCGAACGTTGGTTGTGAGACTATATATAGTTTGTTCTTGTGCTTTATTCAAACAGAGAAAAACACTTCAGAGCAAATATTCAAGCACACAAGATTTCAAACAACTCGGTTTTTCATTGCTATATCTTTCGTTCTCTCGAGCTCTTAATATATTCTATACGTGCTATATCTTAAAGAGTTCATAGTTTGAGTTGTATCCATTATTGATTGTATTGTTCGATTTGTAAGGTTGAGTTGTTGGACAGATTGGCTAGGGAACTAGGGTTTGGTGAACGTTGCTAGAGGAGTATACTTGGGAAGTATAGCTTAGAGAGCAAGTTCAGAAACAGGAGTTCAGCACGCCATTTGTCAACAGCTGGGAATTAAGGGAGATATATTATTGTATCTTGTAATTGGTTTTATTTCAGTGATCAATAATATATTCTCTTACCAAGTTGGTAAGGGACCAGGACGTAGACCATAGGGGTTAGGGGTCGAACCTGGCTAAAAGTCTCTGTGTTCTTTATTTTCTACTCTTTTCTTACTGCTTGCATTTGGCTTACTGTTTCTGCACTTTACTGTACTTGTTATCTGTGCATTCAGAATACCATTTGTCTCTGCATAAAACGAAATCAGTAAGCAATTTCTGGTAATTTTTAAAATCGGTTTTAGTTAAACATAGTTAGCCATTTACACCTATTCACCCCCCTCTAGGTGTGCATTTTCATTTGGTATCAGAGCTTTGGTATACTAACAATTCTGTAACTGGAAAGTATTCGATCATAATGGCTGAAAACTATCCCGAAGGAAAATCTGATTCTAGCCCTCCACTTCTCCATGGCACACACAACTACCACTGGTGGAAAAGCAGCATTGAAACTCACTTATCCAGAGATCCATTAGTTCTGAGAGTTGTGCAAAAAGGTCCATATGTCTTTCTTGACAAGGATGGCAAGCCAAAGGATGTTGATGATCTCACTCCGGATGAATTAATCAAGCTTGGCTACAATGGAAAGGCAAGGAGTTCACTTATGAATGGTTTGAACCAGGCTGAATATGATAAAGTATCTTCACTCAAATCAGCAAAAGAAATGTGGGATGCTTTGGAGACTTATCATGAAGGTTCGAAATCCCTAAAGAAGGTGAAACTTAGCAAACTAATGAATGATTTTGGAAACTTCAAGCTTAATGATGGTGAAACTATCAAGGACAGTCAAGCACGGTTTCAAGTCACTATAAATTCACTAAAGAGGCTTGGGAAATCTATACCACAAGACGAAATCAATATGAAGGTATTGAGTGCAGTACCATTTATCTACGAAGCCAAAGTTACTGCCTTGGAATCCTCACCACTTATTGACACTATGGATCACTTGGCTGTATTTGCTGAGCTAGAGCAATTTGAAAAGATGAAGAATATGGCTCTCCATTCCAAAAACAGCAAGCCATTTGATTCTGATGGTGAATCTGATTCAGATGAGGAACTTGCACTTATTTCAAAGAAGATCAAGAGGCTAATAGAAAAGAAGAATATGATGAAAAGGGAAAGAGGTGGCTACTACAACAACAAGAAAGGCTCAAAAGACTCTAAGGAGGAAACTTGTTTCGAATGTGGCAAGCCAGGTCATTATAAAAGGAACTGCTACAAACTGAAGTCAAAACAGCCTACTGTTTTCAAGGATAAGAAGAAATCAAAGGCTCTACTGACTTGGAGTGATGATGATTCAGATTCCAGTGATGACTCAAGTGAAGAAATGGTGAACTTAGCACTTGTTGGAATTAAAGATGAATCTACTCAAGGAAATTCAGAAGGAGTGTACGCTGAAACTGATTCTGAAGAGGATTCTAGTGAGGTAAACTCTTCTAATGATTACATTTCTTCAGATGATACATTGTTAGACTCACTAACCATGCAGGAACAAAATAGTGTTACAATTGAAGAACACATGGCACTAAAGGCTGAAATCAGCAAGCTGACTGATAAAAATGCCTATTTATCCAAAATGGTAAAAGATCTATTGCCAAAAATGGAAGAATGGGATTCAACTTCATTCAGTAAAGCTATAGAGATCAAGGAACTGTATACTAAGAACAGACATTTAGAGGCTAATGTCAAGCTACTTGAAAAGAGAAACAAGACATTGACTGAAGAAATCAAAGAGCTAAGGTCTGATGTTAAAACTAAAGCTAAAGCATTGGAATCATACAAGATGAAGGAATCTAGTCAAGCCGAATCCTCAAAAACTGCTGAAAAGAGAGTTCAGCAAGCTGAACTCATCAAACAGCAAGCTGAAGTGATCACTCTCCTAGAAACAGAAGTTAAAGATCTCAAGAAGGGCATAGAAACTTTTGTCCAAGGTGAAGACACTTTAAAGACAATGATGAAGAAGGAAAATGTCCCCTTAGTCAGAGAAGAAGTTGGCATGAATTTCAACAAGAAAGATAAGGTGCTCAAATATGATGGAAGGAATGGCATTCCCTACAATTATGCTATGCCTTGGAAGACATGCAACAAATGTGGTGGAAAAGGACATCTGGAAAAGAATTGTGTGGTTCAAGTATATCATAAGACGAAAACAGCATACCAGAATGGATCAGGCAAACAGAAAACAGCATACCAGAATGCAAATAGCAGGAGACAAACAGCATACCAGAATACAAATAGCAGGAGACAAACAGCTTACCAACAGAATGATCAGTCCCCAAAAGTGGTCCAAATGTGGATCAAGAAATCTGATTTAAATGCTTTATATATTCTTGCTACTAACCAACCTGGACCCAAACCTATATGGGTACCAAAACATTGAGGTATTTTTGTTTGTTTTGTAGATGTGCCTTGCTGCTAAGGTCAAGTCAAAACAATGGATCTTGGACAGTGGATGCACAAGACATATGTGTGGAGACAAATCTTAGTTTATGAATCTCAAAATGAAAAAGGGTGGAAGAGTGACAATTGGGAATAGCAAAACTCTTCAAATCCTTGGTACCGGTTCTATTGGTAATAGTAATATTTCAATTGATAAAGTTCAATATGTCAAAGGTCTTTCTTATAATTTGCTAAGTGTTACTCAATTATTTGATGATGGACATCATGTTGAATTAGGCATTGATAAAGCTATTATTACTATTGGTACTAACAAATTCCCCCTAGTTGCTAGAAGGGAAGGAAATATATATGTATTAGACTTTGATATGCAGGAAACAGCATGCTGTTTGGCTGCAGTGGATAATGACCCATATATTTGGCATAGAAGATTGGGACATGCACACATGGATTTGCTCAGAAAGTTATCAAGCAAGAAACTAGTGAGAGGGCTGCCCAAGCTAAAGTATGTCAAAACAGAAGTATGTTCAGCTTGCCAATTGGGAAAACAGCTTCGAAGTACTCATAAATCAAAGAAAATGGTATAAGGAGTGATAGAGGAGGTGAATTTCTCAACAAAGACTTCATTGATTATTGTGAAAAAAGAGGAATTACACATGAATTTTCTGCACCAAGGACTCCACAGCAAAACGGAGTGGTAGAAAGGAAGAACAGGTCACTACAAGAAACAGCAAGGACTCTATTGCAAGAAAGCAAGCTGCCTAGAAGTTTTTGGGCAGAAGCAGTGAATACAGCGTGCTATTTGTTGAACAGAGTCATAATCAGGCCCAATTTGAACAAAACTCCGTATGAATTGTTGAGGGAAAAGAAGCCAAACATTAGTTACTTCAAAATCTTTGGCTCAAAGTGTTTTGTGCTCAAGACAATTGATAATGATGGTAAATTCGATGCTAAATCTTATGAAGCTATTTTTCTTGGCTATTCTTTAACTAGTAGAGCATATAGAGTTTATAACTTAAATAAACATATAGTTGAAGAATCTATTGATGTTACTTTTCAAGAACCTAACAATGATCTACCAAGAGATGAGGAAGAATTTGCAGGTGAAGCTGATAATATACAACCTCAAGTTACTGGAAATCAGCAAGCCAACAATTCTGCTGAAATTGGAAGTCAGCAAGTCAACAACACTTCTGAGAATGGAAAACAGCAAGCTGGAACTGCAAAACAGCAAGCTGAAGTAGTCAGAGTCACTTCACATGAAGAAATTGCTAAACATTCTCTACCAAAGGCTACAAGGACAGTAAAGAATCATCCTCCAGAACTTGTTATTGGAAATATTTCAGATGGAATCACAACAAGGAGAGGAAAAGCAAACTTTTGTGCTTATGTTGCCTTTCTAGCTCAAGAAGAACCCAAAAATATCAAGGAAGCATTAGAAGATGAAATTTGGATCATGGCAATGCAAGAGGAACTCAACCAATTCGAGAGATGTGATGTTTGGGAACTTGTAAAACCACCAGAAGATGCTTCTATCATAGGAACCAAATGGGTGTTCAAGAACAAAGTGGATGAATTTGGAACAGTTACTCGAAATAAGGCAAGGCTCGTGGCTCAAGGCTATAATCAACAAGAAGGAATTGATTTTGAAGAAACATATGCACCTGTAGCTCGTTTAGAAACAATCAGAATGCTTCTTGCCTATGCCTGCTACAAGAAATTCAAGTTATATCAAATGGACGTAAAAAGCGCATTTCTAAATGGCGTGCTGGATGAGGAAGTCTATGTCAAACAGCCTCCTGGATTCGAACATGAGAAGTTTCATGACTATGTTTACAAGCTCAAGAAGGCATTATATGGTTTAAGGCAGGCCCCTAGAGCGTGGTATGAGAGGCTTAGTAAGTTTCTTCTCAAAAATGGATTCATTCGAGGTAATATCGATCCCACATTATTTACAAAGCAAAATGGTAAAGATATTCTTGTTGTACAAATATATGTGGATGATATTGTATTTGGTGCTACTAATGAATCTATGTGTGAGTGGTTTTCTAAGTGCATGTACAATGAATTTGACATGAGCATGATGGGGGAACTCAACTATTTCTTGGGTCTTCAAATCAAGCAAACCAATGATGGTATTTATGTGCATCAATCCAAGTATACAAAGAATCTGCTCAAAAGATTTGGTTTTGAAGATGTCAAGGCAAAAACAACTCCTATGACTCAAAACAGCAAGCTATTTGCAGATGAGAATGGTAAGGATGTAGATGTCAAAAGGTATAGAGGTATGATTGGAAGTCTACTATATTTAATTGCCTCAAGACCTGATATCATGTATAGTTTTTGTGTTTGTGCAAGGTTTCAATCCAACCCTAAAGAGTCTCATTTAAATGCGGTTAAAAGGATTTTTAAATATTTAAGTGGTACTATCAATCTTGGTTTGTTCTATCCTATCACAAATACTTTTGATCTCGTGGGGTATAGTGATGCAGATTATGCAGGGTCTCAAACTGATAGAAAGAGTACAAGTGGTGTTTGTACATTCCTTGGACAAAGCTTGGTTTCGTGGCAAAGCAAAAAGCAAGCTTCTGTGGCTCTATCAACGGCTGAAGGAGAGTATCTAGCAGCTGGTAGCTGTTGCTCTCAAATTTTATGGATGATTCAGACTCTAAGGGATTTTAATATCAAGTGTGGCAAGATTCCAATATATTGTGACAACACAAGTGCTATCAATATCTCCAAGAATCCTGTGAATCACTCAAGAACGAAGCATATTGACGTTCGTCACCATTTCTTAAGAGATAATGCAGCAAAAGGGAAGATTGAGTTGGTATTTGTTTCAACTGAAGTTCAACTGGCAGATATCTTCACAAAGCCATTGGCTGAAGAAAGATTTGCAGCTATTCGAATGGAACTTGGCATGTGTACTGTGTAGTCAGCAAGCTGACAAGCACAGAATGGTTAACATTGGCTTACCATTTGTATCTGAACTGTTTATATGCCATTACCATGATTTAATTTTTTTAAATTTATTTCTCTATGCTTTTCCAGACCTGGACTAATACTCTTTTTGGTGAATTTTTTGATGGATAAAGGGGGAGAAATTTAGGAGAATTTATTTGCTTGTTTGGTCAAGATATTCGATTTGGATATGGTTAATTATGCTTGTTTATCTTGAATCGGTTTTATATCAAAATGTACTAATATGCAGGGATTTAGGGGGAGTTCTTATTTCTCCTAAATAGTGTGTAATCATCAAAAAGGGGGAGATTGATACTCCTATGGTTTTGATGATCACTTTCAGCAAGCTATTTGCTTGTAGTTTGATATAAAACATTGTGCTATGGTAGTACTAACTTGGTTTTGCAGGGTATATTAAGTCTACTGATTGTTTACAGAGAATATACATACAGCAAACTATCTGGTGCTACAACAGAGACAGTCCAGCAAGCCATTTCACTGACAGACTCAAACAGCAGCCATTCACAACTGGCGGACACAAACAGCAAGCCATTCGCAACTGGCAGAAATCCTGAAGATATATATCAAGTCGAATTCTCATGGATGTAATTCAGGAAATATATTGTGAGGACTCTTTATTATATATTACGTACACAATATATTCTAGAGCTAAAATCTTTTCAAATATTCTTATTTAAATTATTTTATAAAACTTATAGGAGTTTCCTTATTTAAAAGATTTCTTTCTACAAAATCTCCTATACACGTTTTTATATCTATACAAATCAGAAGGGTTAAGTTTTCTACGATTCATCTCTTCCAAACCCTCTGTCAAACGTTCACAAGAACGTTGGTAAAATCTCTGTGATCATTTGAACGTTAGAAATTGATTTCTAAATCGTTCGAATAATGGTTGATTGATTTTCCGAACGTTGGTTGTGAGACTATATATAGTTTGTTCTTGTGCTTTATTCAAACAGAGAAAAACACTTCAGAGCAAATATTCAAGCACACAAGATTTCAAACAACTCGGTTTTTCATTTCTATATCTTTCGTTCTCTCGAGCTCTTAATATATTCTATACGTGCTATATCTTAAAGAGTTCATAGTTTGAGTTGTATCCATTATTGATTGTATTGTTCGATTTGTAAGGTTGAGTTGTTGGATAGATTGGCTAGGGAACTAGGGTTTGGTGAACGTTGCTAGAGGAGTATACTTGGGAAGTATAGCTTAGAGAGCAAGTTCAGAAACAGGAGTTCAGCACGCCATTTGTCAACAGCTGGGAATTAAGGGAGATATATTATTGTATCTTGTAATTGGTTTTATTTCAGTGATCAATAATATATTCTCTTACCAAGTTGGTAAAGGACCAGGACGTAGACCATAGGGGTTAGGGGTCGAACCTGGCTAAAAGTCTCTGTGTTCTTTATTTTCTACTCTTTTCTTACTGCTTGCATTTGGCTTACTGTTTCTGCACTTTACTGTACTTGTTATCTGTGCATTCAGCATACCATTTGTCTCTGCATAAAACGAAATCAGTAAGCTGTTTCTGGTAATTTTTAAAATCGGTTTTAGTTAAACATAGTTAGCCATTTACACCTATTCACCCCCCTCTAGGTGTGCATTTTCATAATATACTCATGTTAACGGATTATACTAATATTTCCTTATTATAAATAACACATGCAGATTTTTAATATATTTTATTAACAATTGAAAAATATGGTGTGATATTTTCGGGTATATATTAATGATTGTAAAATTAGTTTTAAATTAAAAAGGTAACGTGTTTTAGTTCAAAAGAAAATATTAATGAATATTAGTTTTAAATTAAAAATATAACGTGTTTTAATTCAATATTTATGATTGGAAGATACATTGATGTTTTTAGGTGTTTATAAAAGGTAATATCTTCAATTAAAAGTAAATGTGAAAAAAGGCAAGCGACTAATTACCATTAATTGTATTATGTTATTATTTATTATAGGTGTTTTAAAAGAATAAATATCATATATTTATTTTTTTAACAAAGGGTAAATAAGTAAATTCACGAAGTACCAAAAAACTGGTACCAAAAAACAGGTACCAAAACTTTCAATGTTTTGGAATTTATATAATAGTATTAATTTTAATTTAATATAATTTTAATAGAGAAAAAAGGCCCTGAGGTTACCTCAGGAGAGTTACCTGAGGTAGCAGTGTAAATACTTGTGGCATTTTTGTAAATATTGAATTTTTTTAAAAATAATCCTGTAATTACAATTATACCCTCGTGCATTAATATGTAGAATCTATGTTATCTCAGGTAATTTTCCTGAGGTTACCTCAGGAACATCAAACCCATTTTAATATACTCATGTTTACGGATTATACTAATATTTCCTTATTATAAACAACACATGCAGATTTTTAATATATTTTATTAAAAATTGAAAAATATGGTGTGATATTTTCGGGTATATATTAATGATTATAAAATTAGTTTTAAATTAAAAAGGTAACGTGTTTTATTTCAAAAGAAAATATTAATGAAGATTAGTTTTAAATTAAAAATGTAACGTGTTTTAATTCAATATTTATGATTGGAAGATACATTGATGTTTTTAGGTGTTTATAAAAGGTAATATCTTCAATTAAAAATAATGTGAAAAAAGGCAAGCGACTAATTACCATTAATTGTATTATGTTATTATTTATTATAGGTGTTTTAAAAGAATAAATATCATATATTTATTTTCTTTTTAACAAAGGGTAAATAAGTAAATTCACGAAGTACCAAAAAACTGGTACCAAAAAACAGGTACCAAAACTTTCAATGTTATAACGCCTTAGAAAATTTTATTAATAATAATTATTTATTTAATATTAAATGTGAAATATGTGTCATATAAAATTGTTGAGGAAGTGAAGTATGTGTGGTATAATATTTGTCGTTTTAGTCGATGATTTATATGAGATGTGTAGGTCCGGGTATTTTTAATTGAGAGAATTACCAAAATGCCTATTTTTCACAAGTTTTTGTCCAAAATACTGATTTTGAAAAAAATGGCCCGAAATACCGACGGGATACGGAGAATCGTCCTCCGTATTAGCATAATAGGAACACTGTGTTCCGTATTATGCATGATACGGAACACCATCTTCCGTGTTAGCATGATACGGAACACGGTGTTCCGCAACACCCCATGATACGGAACACGGTGTTTCGCAACACCCCTCATATCACGGTAGACGGTGTAGCGTTTTCAATCAGTAAAAAGGGCCAGCATGGCTCCCATATGAATATTTTGGGCCATCACCCTTTTTAATTATATTTTTGGGGATTTATTTTATTTAATTGTGTTATATTTACCTTCTGTGAATTTTGTAAAATCATTGGGATCAGTATAAATCCTGAAATCTTTTGCAATATTAATTTTATGAGTTTATTTGACTTTTAAAAATATTTGAGGAATTATTTTTGGCCATTAAGGATTTTAAAATGATTTTTGGAATTATTTTCCATTTTATGGATTTAATCTTGCAAAATTCATATTTAATTCGTTTTTGACCCGAATAATATTTTAAAAATATGGGGGTGATCGTAATTTTGTGTTCTTCATTTTAGAATTTTTGGATTTAAAATTTCACCCAATTCCCTATTAATTCGAATTTTTGGAAATTAATTATTGTTATACAGTAATTTAATAATCATTCCCCTTAATAAATATTTATCCCCCATTTTTAAGACCTCAATCCCTAAGGCCATGTTTGTTTTAATGGATTATAATCCTTGGAAAATTACACTATCTTTCTTAAATTTAAAGGATTATAATCCCATGGAAGTATATTGCTATCATTTTTTTGATTCATTTCTATGGGATTATAATACCTTTTTTCACAAGGTATTATAATCCCATGGGAGTGAACTAAAACAATGATCAAAATGTGAATTCATGGGATTATAATCCCTTACGTTTAGGATTTATAAGGTTATTTGGGGATTATAATCCCTTGAAACAAACATGGCCTAAATTGAATAGCTGGGTATTGTTCTGGTCATAAGTTCTCTAGAGTTTTCTTTCGGTTCTCTCTAAAATCTCTCCACAATCTTCCTCTCTCGACATTTCTCGGACAATCTATTATCTCTCCCCTAAATTAAACTCTCCCGCAATCTCTCTCTCTCTCTCACAGAATCTCTCCTGCGTCTCTCCCATCCAAAATCTCTTCCTCTCTTTGAGAGTCTTTCTCTCGGTTTCCTCCCAATATATATATATATAATCTTTGGTTCCGGGTGAATAAAGATTCGGGTAATCAATTCAACCCTCTCCCTCTGCTCGTTACTGTATATATATATATATATATACGGTGTGTGTGTGTGTGTGTGCAGATTATGAGTGTGATGTGGCGACCTTTGTGTGTGTTGTTGTGTTCAGTCCCCTGCCTTGGTCATCAACAATTGTTGTGTGTGCGTGTGTCAAGACTGTGCAGTGTGTGTTAAAAAGTATCGGTGTGTGAGTGCTTACTGCGTGAGTATGAAACGTGTCTCTGCATATCTTGGCAGCCGTGTGTGTGTGTTTATTCAAAGTGAGTGTGCAAGTTGGGCCATGTACTTGGCTGTGTGTAATGTTGTAACAGCTGGATTGTTGGTGTGGATACTATATTGTCCGAATTAATGCCTTGTTAATTATTCCCCTGAATTATGTTGATTAATTGTAGTGTTCCAACTATACTGATACATTGCAGAGACTTAATTATGGTTATTCCTATGATGCAGAGTGATTCTATTCGAAACTTTGTTGAATTATTCAATGAAACTGTAAATTATCCGAATAAAAATTTGTGCGGAGTTTCGAGTCGGAAACCCTAATTTAGGTACCCTTGAAATTTTGCCCTATCGAGAGTGATATGAAAATTGAGTCGATGGAAATGGTAATGATGATTCTTCTGAGCCAAAAATTTAAATTTAATATTTACGTAATAAATTATAATTTATTATCGATTTAGTATTAATTATTTAAACTGTATTGGATTGAGATTATAGTTAATTAGGAATGTAGTTGAGATATGGATTTGATTACTAATGATGATTGTGTTGGTTGTGTCGGTTGTATCCCGACTGGCAGTCACCCGTATAAAGGGGATGCCGTCAAAATTTTCTAAAAATCTTAAATAATTTCTTAGTATATATATATATATATATATATATATATGTGTGTGTGTGTGTGTGTGTGTGTGTGTGTGTGTGTGCATATAATTACATAATTTGATCAAGGTGTTGGGTTAATTACCTTATTATTATTTATTTAGTTGATTTTGTGAAAACGTTTGTTGGTTATAATTAAATATCTATATTTGAAGCTTATTAATTATTGATGTATGATTAAATAAATGAAAATTAGGAGATTACTCGCAGGGGTAGATTAAGATTTATTATTGACGTTGATTAGCGAATGTCGAATAGAAATCTAAAGTAGTGTTTATATTGTGTGTAGATATCAAGGACAAAGGTAAAGCGAAGGTTGAGGAAGTAGGGAGTCAGCGGCTGCAGTAGATACCTGTTTAAGGCAAGTAATTCATTTCACTTATCTTTCAAGTGAACCATGCTTATCATAACTAGAACTTTATATCAGTCTGACCTGTTGTTGATATTATCACTCATTTAAATTTCGATAAATATGAATATCTGTTTATCCTGTCCCAAACCAGAAGAATTGAGCTTGTTAATTCTTTTGATAATATAATCTGAACCAATACCCTTTTTATATCGAACTTGTCGATATTTAGGTCAGAAATTGTTAGACCTCATTTCTTTTTGGAGATTTGAGTTGTTAACCTGGAACGTGAGTTTCCAGGGTGTTTGGCGGATTGAGGTGGTCGATTGTTCCGACACCTGGTAGTCAGTTATAGGATTGGACTGTTTTTTTTAAATAAAATTGTGGACCGTGAAGGTCGGACCATGAAGGTCAGAAATAATTAAGGCCAATGTGTGCCACGGATCCAATTAAGGACAGTGCTGTGAAAGCTTGTCCGGGGTTAGTGCGTGACTGATCAGCAGCCTAACCTTATTGATGTTTTTTTTATAAAATGCATAATAGTCCAATTTTAATCCATTTCCCGATTTAAATAAAATGATATTTTGAATTCATTGAGCACCCGATATTAAAAGTGATTATCCTTCCTTAAACGGATTTGCAGGTTGAATTCAGATTTTACTTTTATTTATTATATTACTTGCTGAGCACTTTTTGCTCACTATTATATTAACCCTGTTTCTCCAGCTAAATCCGAAGATGTCTAGGAGAAGCGGACAATCCCATAGAGGCAGCCAGCGAGATGAGGTCTTGGGATGGGTAGCTAGCTGTCAGCTCTTTATTATGCTAGAGTTATTATCAGTGTAGTTATACTATGTTGTTTTGTTCTGGGTTTGTAAACTATTTTATTTGGAGTTGGTTTGTAATAGATAGTTCAATGTTGTTTCATACTGTGACCTGTGAGCGATCTTGGATAGTTATTAGTTGTATTATCTTTTGGTTTAAGCATTATTATGCATGCAAGCAGGGATGTTGAACTTGGTAATGTTTTGGATATAATACAGGTGGTTAGCTCATTTTTCAAATACTACATGTCAAAATTTTCTAAAATTTCCCTATAATAATATTTAATTTATTATAAAAAGATTTACATTTTAATAATGGTAGTGAGGGTGTTACAAGTTGGTATCAGAGCTACAGGTCGCAGTCACTGAAACAATTAGGTGGGAAGTCGGGGTAGAGTAATAGGAAAGGTTAGGATCGTTTTGCGAGGAATAGAACGTCTAATTATAAGGTATTTATGTACTACAGGCGCCTGTTTCTAGTTCTGATTCTGACCCGTTAGAGGATCCAGTTGAGGCGGACCCTATACCACAGCTAGCGTCATTGAGATCCGTGTCCTCACGCGTTGTTTCACAGAGCTCGGTGAACGAGCTACTATATCAGTTTACTCAGCCCCCTGTTCCATACCATGAGTACCAGAGAGTGGGTGCAGAGCGAGATTTTCTGTTTGAACAGCTAGCTTAGGTTAGAGCTCTACGGGAGACACAGGCACAGATGGCTAGGGAGCGAGCCTGGGCAGTGGAGGAGTTGGGACAGATTCGGATGCGGCTACGGGTGATGAGGACTATTATTCAGACACGGACTCAGTATGCGTCCGATGATGAGTTTTCAGCCATTGCACTCCATGCGACGTTGGCATCGGTGGTGAGTGAGCTAGATGACATTCTCGGACCAGATCAGTAGACGAGGATCAGTTGGTTAGTGGAGCTGTGTGTGGGATTTTATATGTCGTAGCGTAGTGATTCCATCCTGACGCATGGTACCTAGATGCATAGTATGGTAGCAGCAGGGTTTAAAGTGCAACCAGTTTTGTTGTGGATATCTGTTGCACTGTGACTAGATGCTAGCAGTTTCCTCTTTTAGTGTTATGTTGTACCTTTATCGAAGCGTTGTTCTTACGCTTGTACCAGATATATATGATGATCTCTTTATGCAAAACTGCGTTAAATTCCTTTCACATTGTTATTTATTGTTAAGCATCATATTTACCTTTCAGCATTGAATTTATTTTCAGCAATGCTTCTTTTTCCTAGTATTGCATTTACTTTCAGTACCGCATTTAATTTCAGCATTACAATTATTGCTCCTTTAACATATTTACCAGATATTCATGAAAATCTGGTATAACTTCGATTTTTGCATCTTGTTATATTCGGTAGACCAATTGTTGACCTGAGTAATGGATGGAAACCTTGATTTACCTTTCAATGATATATTTCCTGTTTGCTTAAATTGGATTCTTTTGATTAATTGATTCCTGAATTTGAACCTAATGATTGTCCATTGATTTCAGAAGTATGCCTCCCAGAAGAAATCGTCGAACTAATGCCCGAACCCCTAATCAAGATGAACAAGCTAACCCACCTCCTGTAGACCCTGCTTTGGCTCAAATATTGCAGACCCTTGTTCAGCAAACTGCTACCCTAGCCCAACAGCAACAACAACTACAACAGCAGTTATTGGCACAACAACAACAACAGCAACAACAACAGCAACAGCAACAGCAGCAGCAACAACCAATCCCTCCAGTTGTCACCTTTAAAACTTTTCAGGCTGTTAAACCTCTAGAGTTCAAAGGGGCAGCAGATCCCATAGAAGCAAGATCATGGTTGAAGGAGATGGAGAAGGCAATTGAGTTAGTGGGAGTTCATGGTTGAATATGCAAGTTACTTTCTGAAAAATGAGGCTACGTACTGGTGGGAGTCAGTGAAGGCTCTGGAAGCTACAGAAGTAATTCCTTGGGCAAGGTTTACAGAGTTGTTCTTAGAAAAGTATTTCCCAGACTATATGAAAGATCAGATGGAGATGAAGTTTCTAGAATTGAAACAAGGCAGTATGTCTGTGTTGGAGTACGAAGCTAAGTTCACTGAGTTAGCACGGTTTGTCCCAACATATGTGGATACCGACAGAAAGAAGGCGAGAAGGTTTCAAAAAGGGTTAAAGCCATGGGTCCGCAGCAAGTTGGCGGTTTTGGAGTTGAATACGTATGCAGCTGTAGTGCAGAAGGCAATGATTGCTGAAGGAGACAGCGAGTTGTATTTTAAGGAAAAGGAGGGAAAGAAAAGGAAGGCAGGATCAATGGAGGGGCGACAATTGCAGGGTAGTTCTCAGAATGCCCCAAATAAGAAACCAGGGTTCCAGCCGGGGAAAAATGGAAATTTTAAGAAACCAGGAACGGGAAATGGGGGACAAGGAAGTCGACCCCAAGATTCCAATCAACAGAAGCTTCTCAGGCCACCTTTGGCAGAATGCAGGACTTGTGGAAAAAGACATTCGGGGGTGTGTGCTAAGTTAGAGGTGACATGTTACAAGTGCCAGCAGAAAGGACACTATGCTTGGGAATGCAAGGTAGGGATTGTTTGCCATCGTTGTGGAAAGACGGGGCATATGATGAAAGATTGTAAGGTATCTTTGGTTAAGCCTCCAGTTCCGGCAAATTCCATGATTCATGCAATAGAGGCACCTCCAGCAGTGAATGTTCGACCATTGGCTAGGACCTTTAACATGACTATGAATGAAGCCATTAAGGATTCTGATGTGGTGGCAGGTACACTTCCTATAAATTCTGTACATGCCAAAGTATTGATTGACTCAGGGGCCACTAAATCTTTTATATCTAAAGAATTTGCTCGTAAGTTGAATTGTGAGATGTGTATGCTGCATGAAGCTATAGTTATAGAGATAGCTAATTCAGAGCGAATCCCAGTTACTCAAGTGTGTCCTCGTTGTGAGATTGATATCTCAGGTCATTGTTTTTATGCTAATTTGATACCTTTCCAGTTAGGTGAGTTTGATGTAATTCTAGGAATGGATTGGTTAACCAAGAATAATGCGCAAATTGACTGTAGGAATAAAAAGGTAATACTCAAATCCCCCGATAATGTAGAAGTTACCTTTAGAGGTCAGAGACAGACTAGTAGATTTTTGACAATAATGCAAACTAAGAGGCTGTTAAGACAAGGATGCAAGGGCTATATGGCTTACGTTAGGGATACCCAACAAGAAGTGCCTAAGATAGAAGAAATACCAGTGGTGAATGAGTTTCTCGACGTTTTCCCAGATGAACTTCCCGGGTTACCTCCGGATAGAGAAATAGAGTTTACCATTGACTTAGCGCCAGGAACCGAACCCGTGTCGAAGGCTCCTTATCGTATGGCACCCGTAGAGATGAAAGAATTGGCTATCCAGTTACAAGATCTTCTAGAGAAAGGTATTATCAGACCTAGTGTGTCTCCGTGGGGAGCTCCGGTATTGTTTGTAAAGAAGAAGGACGGGAGTATGAGATTATGTGTTGATTACCGAGAGTTAAATAAGTTGACCATCAAGAATAAGTATCCTTTACCGAGGATTGATGATTTGTTTGACCAGTTGAAGGGAGCAACTTGTTTCTCTAAGATTGATCTACGGTCAGGGTATTTTCAATTGAAGATTAGACCGGAAGACGTACCAAAGACCGCTTTTCGGACTAGATATGGACATTATGAATTTTTAGTAATGGCTTTTGGGTTAACCAATGCACCAGCAGCGTTCATGGACTTAATGAATATAGTTTTTAAGAAATATCTGGATAAGTTTGTGATTGTGTTTATAGATGATATTTTGATATACTCAAAGACTGAAGAAGAGCATGCAGGGCATTTGAGGATTGCTCTCGAAACATTAAAAAAAGAGAAATTATATGCAAAGTTTTCTAAGTGTGAGTTTTGGTTGAAAGAAGTGCAGTTTTTAGGGCATGTGATCAGTAGTGAAGGGATTAAAGTGGACCCCGCTAAGATTGAGGCTGTGATGAGTTGGGAGAGACCTAAGACACCTACTGAAATCCGAAGTTTCTTGGGGTTGGCAGGATACTATCGAAGATTTGTTCAGGACTTCGCAAAGATAGCCACCCCACTAACAAAGTTGACAAGGAAGAATGAAAGGTTCGTGTGGAATGAGAAATGTGTGGAAAGTTTTCAGGAATTGAAGAAGAGATTAGTGACTGCACCTGTATTGGCACTACCAGACGAGAAAGGAAATTTTGTGATCTATAGTGATGCGTCTCACAAGGGTTTAGGATGTGTATTAATGCAGCATGGTAAGGTCATTGCTTATGCTTCGAGACAATAAAAACCTCACGAGCAGAAATATTCCACTCACGATTTAGAATTGGCTGCGATTGTTTTCGCTTTGAAGATCTGGAGACACTATTTGTACGGGGAAAGGTGTGAAATTTACACAAACCATAAGAGCTTAAAGTATATTTTTACTCAAAAAGAGTTAAACATGAGACAAAGAAGATGGTTAGAATTGCTCAAGGATTATGATTGTACCATTAACTATCACCCTGGGAAGGCGAACGTGGTGGCGGATGCTTTAAGTAGGAATGAGAAAATCAACATGTTGACAATGCCTGAGGAATTATACAAAGAGTTTGAAAGATTAGAGATAGAGGTATGTATGCCTGCAAGTAGTACAGATACGGTGTACACTATGACATTTCAGCCAGAATTGTTAGAAAAGATTCGCAGATGCCAGGAGGAAGTCATGAGTGGAGATGTGAACAAGTTAACAGGTGAGGAAATATGCACACAAGTAGATGACAGTGGGATATTGAGATTTTCTTCACGTATTTGGATACCCAATGTGATAGAGTTAAAGAATGAGATTCTACAGGAAGCTCATAGTTCAAAATACTCGATTCATCCTGGAAGTACGAAAATGTACCGAGACTTGAAAAGAAACTTCTGGTGGCCGGATATGAAGAGAGATATTGCAGAATGGGTAAGTAAGTGTTTGACCTGTCAAAGAGTAAAAGCTGAACATCAAAAACTGAGTGGGCTGCTGCAACCGTTGGAAATCCCTGAGTGGAAATGGGAGCACATTGCGATGGACTTTGTGGTAGGATTGCCAAGGACGAGAGCGAATCATGATGCTATCTGGGTAATTGTGGATCGATTAACGAAATCTGCACACTTCCTTCCGATAAATGAGAGGTTCTCATTAGATAAATTGGTTCACCTGTACCTAAAGGAGATTGTGGTGCGACATGGAGTTCCATTATTAATAGTCTCAGATCGGGATCCAAGATTTAATTCGAGATTCTGGAGAAGTTTTCAAGAATGTTTGGGTACTGAATTAAAAATGAGTACTGCTTATCATCCTCAGACTGACGGTCAGAGCGAGAGAACAATTCAAACAATTGAAGACATGCTCCGGGTTTGTGCACTTGATTTCGAAGGAGGTTGGGATGAACATCTGCCATTAGTGGAATTTTCATATAACAACAGTTTTCATGCCAGCATTGGAATGCCACCATACGAAGCACTATATGGGCGAAAGTGTCGATCTCCAGTATACTGGGAAGAAGTTGGTGAGCGAAAGATACTCGGACCAGAATTAGTACAGCAAACCAAGGAAGTAATTCAGCTTATTCAGAAACGGTTAGTGGCTGCTCAAAATCGACAAAAGAAGTATGCCGACTTAGCCAGGAAGAATATGGATTTCGAAGAAGGAGAACAAGTTTTGTTGAAAGTATCTCCGTGGAAGGGGTTAGTAAGATTTGGTAAGAAGGGAAAATTAAGTCCAAGATTTGTCGGGCCTTTTGAGGTATTGAAGAAGGTTGGAAAAGTTGCCTACGAGCTAGCCTTACCGCCTCATATGCAACATATCCACAACGTGTTCCATGTATCAATGCTTAAGAAATACCATCCAGATTCTAAACATGTCATTGAATATGAGCCGATAGAGATCCGGTCATATTTATCTTATGTGGAACAACCCATCAAGATATTAGATCGTAAAGAGAAAGTTTTGCGAAACAAGACAATACCAATAGTGAGAGTTCTGTGGAGAAACCCTAAGGTAGAAGAGTCTACCTGGGAACTGGAGAGTGAGATGCTGAAAATGTACCCTCATTTATTCACTTAGGTAAGATTCTGGGGACAGAATCCTTTTAAGGGGGGAAGGTTATAACGCCTTAGAAAATTTTATTAATAATAATTATTTATTTAATATTATGTTAGGTCGAATACACAATAAGCAATCAAATACTGTATTAGTAACTTAACAAGAACACACTGTTTAACAATTAAAAACTGTTTGGAATTAATAATTCCTCTCTCAGTGATGTAAATATCACAGAGAGCTGCTTAGGTTACAATCAATGAATTTCTCAATGTTCGATTACCCTTCTAGGGTTAACCTAACTGTATTTATAGAACATACAGCTTCGTACAATCAGTAACTGATTCTCCTAAAATCAAGCTATACAATTGATATCAATCACGATTGCTCAAGTCTTCCAAGTCAACTCAATCTCTTTGACAGCTTTCCAATCTTCAAAGATATTGCTTCCATATTTATCTCAAATCAATCTTCAAACACTGTTGACTCTTCAGACAATACCGCTACAGAGTTTAACAACCTCTGTTGCGCTTCCAGTCAGTGTTTAACTAAACTCTGACTGCTTCCAGCTAAACTCTGTTTTCTGACTTTAGCTTTCAAACACTGTTCTCATCAATCATTTCTAACAATCTCCCCCAACTTGTCCATTAGCAAAAATGTACAAGTTTACAGTAAATGATGATGTCAAAACAAATACAAAGTTTTACAGTGTTTAACATACAAACAGAGTTTAAGCTATTACTTAACAAATTCTACAGAAAATAAGAAAATTCTTACAGACTTTAATTTCTAATCTCTTGCAGATCAGGCATTGTTCTGAGATAGTCTATAAGCAACCTTCTTTCAGCATTTTCAAGCTCTATCTGCATAGCTTCTTTGATTTCTCTCAACTGAGGATCATTCTCATCAGTTTGATAGATAGCAGCTCTAAGATCGTAGATTTTGTTTCTTCTCATCTCATTTCCCAGCCTTATGTATTTCACCTCTTCAGATTTTCCATTGAAATCCAGAACAGTAATTCCAAGATCTGTTTTCAGCTTTGTAGTCCCTTTCTCCATTTCTATCAGATTGCCATTCCAATCTCTGTATTTAGGAACATACTTACTGTTGATTTTCATTTGTCTTCTTGCAAGGTTTTGAATCATTCTTTGTCTAAGTACATTTGCAACTGACTGAGCTCTTTGATTTCTAACTCTGAAAATATACAGGACATATTCAAGTTCTTCAGCATATTTTAATTCGATATCCTTTTCAGAGACTTTAAATACTGTTCCATCAGCCATGAAATATAGCAAGAAATCCTTTTCTAGACTCTTCTGATATACAAGCTGTACTGACTCCAGTTTGTCTAAACTCTCTTGAGTGACACCTCGACCTGGAACAGACAGTGAAGAAGGATCTCTAGGACCAACATATTGCCTTTTACCTCTGTGTGAGCCTATGCCTTCTTTGTTGTATCCAACTTTACCAGATAAAGCTCTACCATCAGTAAAATCCATTGGAATTGTAGCTTCTAGTCTTGAATCATGAGGAGCACCCCTCTTAAATGTTGATTTCAACTGAGAAGACAATAATGGTGTGGTCACAACTTGTGCAGCAACAGAGGTTGTGTCTTCATTTTTCTGTACAACATGTGTATCAACAGAGGTTGTAACTATACTTTTCAGCTTTTGCTTGGCTTCTGCATCTGTTGGTTTTCTGAATACTTGCATTCTTTGATTTGTACCAACAGGTTCTTTGATTTGAATGCCTTTAAGAACAGGCTTTGCAGCTTTAGCAACTTTCACATTCTTCTTTGCTTTTTCAGACTTTAGAGCTTTCAGATGCTTTTCTTGTAAACTCTTCTCTTCAGCTTTAGCATCTTCTAAAGTAACTCCTTCTGCATTCTCTTCCATAAAAAGCTTAACAGCTAACTCCTCATCAGTCTTTGGATTTGATATTAATTCCAAACTCTTGGTCTTTGAAGTACCTTGAGTTTCAGTGTTTATTCCAACAGACTGTGATTTAAAAGATTTGCCAGATCTCAGAGTTTGCTTTTCAGAGTTTAAGACCTTGCTCTTATCACTTGCCCCTCCATCTCCAGCATCATCCTTTTGAGTCAGAGTTTGAGAAACTTTGCATTTAGACTTAGCCACTCTCTCCCCCTTTTTGACATCATCAGGTATAAGTATTGATGTAATGAGCTCTAAAGAGTTAGCAATGGAATCCACCTTAGAAAACAAAGCAGTCTGATTTTCTTCAACTTTTCCTAGCCTGGCAAAGAGAGTGTCTTGAACTTTAGACAGCTGGACAGCTTTTATTTTGGACTCTCTTTCCATCTTCAATTCTCTGGACTGTATCTCAGTCTTTAAAGAAGCAATCTCTTGTTTTGTTTCAGCAAAATTTCCTTCTAGAGTCTTGACTTGTACCACAGTTGCCTTTAAACAGGATAAGATCTCTGGATTTGAAATTTGCTTTGCAGTTTGCTTAACAAACTCAGATGCTCTCCCTTTTGGAAAAATACAGTCTTGTTTATACCAATTTTCAGCAGATTTAGCAAGATGCTCTACTTCAACTACATGAGATGGACAAGGCTGATCAAAAGGTGTATGCTTATTATCTGTCTGTGCTGGTGCACTCACAAAAGAATCAGAGTTTGCACTACTGTCAGATTCATCTTCAGCACTTGCATCTTGAGCTTGAGCATCCTTTAAAGAACCACTGTGCTGAGCTGTGTCAGCCACAGTTTCTTCAAAAACTTCTGTAACCTTTTCCATAGTCACCTCATGTTGCACAGGCTCTGCAACAGAGTTTACCTTTGTAGCTTCAACAGGTATGGATTCAGAAATTATCTTGGTTGTCTGATCAACTTCATCACCTTTGTCTTGAATTGGAGAAGATACCAGCTCTGTGTGTGATGCTGCAGCTTCAGGAACATTTACTGCAGGCTCATCAGCTATACCAGGAGCTTCAGTGTTAGCAATAGGTGAGATAGAATCAAGAATGGATTCAGGAACTTCATTCACTGGTGAAAAACCATCTCTGTGATCCTCTTCTACAGGCATTTTATCCTCTGTAGGTATTTCAACATTAACATTATCCTCTGCAGGCATTTTAACCTCTGCATGTATTTCAACTTTGTCAGTCATAATATCCTCTGCAGGCATTTCAACCTCTGCAGGTATAGCAACATTCACTGTAACCTCAACAGTAGGTGTTTGCTGTGAAACCACCTCTGGAGCTTCAACAAAATTCTCTTCATCTGAATCAGAAAGAATTAATCTCCTTTTCTTGATTGGAGGCACCACATTCTCCTCTTCATCTTCACTTGAGCTCTCTCTTGGTGGTGAAAGGGAAGGTCTGTTTGCTTTCTGTTTCTTCCTTCTTGTATAAACAGCTCCAGGTATTGTTTGTTTAGCCTTTGAGTGTTTAGTGTTTTGGGCAGTGTGTTTCTTTCTTTTTGGCTTGGTTTTGGGTTGTTCAGTAGGTGCTGGCTCAGAGTTTAAGGTTTCAGTGTTTAAGATTTCAGTGTTTGAGGTTTCAGTGTTTAATGGTGGAGAGTTTATTGTTTCTGGTTGTGGTTGATGAAATGTAGTAGGTACAGTGGGTGTGGGTGTTGTAGGTGTTGGTTCAGAGTTTATGGTGTCTATTGGTTCAGGCATTTGTTGTGGTGATTGAGGGTCTTGTGGTTGGTTTACATAGTTTTGTAGGGCTAAAGGCATAAACATATCTGGTATTTGCTGTTTAGTGATATCTTTGTTTGTCAAATCAGAAAACATTCTTTTAGCAACTTGAAAAGGCTGAATCACATCAGCTTCATCAATTGGAATGTTAGGCACACAGGCAGTAAATAGCAGTTGACAAAAACGAGCAAAATAAACAGTAGTAGACTCAGACAAACGCTCTCCCAAGTTCATTAGTACTAGTCTACCAAAATCGAAGTTACCTCCATATAGTAGAGCATGACCAATTTGGAGAGTATCCAGAGGAAGTGCATCCCAGTTTGTTGTCTTCTTTCCAAAAGCCCTTGTTATACAATCGAAGAAGAAACTCCATTCCTTTCTCAAACTTGGTCGTCTCAAAGACCCTATCTTATTCAAGTTTCCTGCACATCCAATTTGCTCCAACATTGTCCTCAAACGATCATGACCAACAACACTGTAAGAAGTGTGTGTCTCAAAATCCAGAGCATCCCTAACAGTAGTTGGAGTAATAATATACTCTGATTCATCATGAGTGAAAATGATCGTTGGAGTGCCAGACTCTCCTCCATCATCATATTCAGAGTTTGTCCAGAAAGTAGCAATTTGTGAAGCAGATAGTGTAGGTGGTGCTGTTAGAGCCTTCCCTATTTCAGAGTCTTTCAAGAAATTTTGGAACACATGAAACGCCTCTGGAGCATTTACAGTCTCCAACGGTGCTGCATAGTTACTAGGGAGAAAAACTAACCCTGCTGCATCAAACGCTTTAGTTGCCATCAGTAAAAAGTGATACGAAGATATTCAGAGAAAAGATGTGTATGCACTGTAAGTGTTTATCAAAATGTGAAGGAGAGTATATGAGAAGTGTGAAAGTGAATGAATATGCAAGTAACTGTGAGTGGGTGAATGTGAATCGATATGGAGTAAGAGACTAAAGACGATTTGAGTAAAATTAAAACTCAATCGTTTATTTAGTAAAAGCGCGCAACTGTTGTAGAGTAGTGTGTGAGTGGGACATTAACATGGGACACGTGTCAAACAACCAATGGATTACTTAATGATTACCGCTGTCATTCCTATAATCACGACACTTACATTAATTAACAGTTGTCAACTACCCCAATTACTGCAAAATAGTCAAATCATCTCAATGAGATTTTACCTCAGAGTACTTAACACAACTCAACAGTGTTTATCAATTATCCAACTTTATCACTAAAACCCTTTCAAAGATTGCACAGTTGTGAATTAAGTGTGTGTGAAGCAGAGTTTACTGAAATCAATTTTTAGAGCATCTAATATTTCATAAAATCCATAACAAAAATCAATAACCACTGAATGCACAAACTCTCATATTAAACACTGATTGTTTGATGAATGCTAAACTCTGTAGTTACTGTAATACAGAAATCTGAAAACTTCTATTCCCTTTGATGTCCATGATTATCCAAGAAAGCACACAGTCTTTGAAGACAAAAAGATCAAGAGATAGAAATCAGAGTTTCATTCAGTGAATAACAGTCATGAACTGGAAAATCTCACAAACTCTCAAACACACAGGTGTTTAGGTGAAGTGTTTACACTCACATTCAATCAGAAATAGCAGAATCTACCATATGCTTGAATGTCCACCAAATCTGCACTACTTTGAGTACATGTATGCACAAATCAAAAGGACTTTATTCAGGGTTTTAAATGGAGTAAAATCAAACAGATAAAAAGAGATGTTTTATTCATGAGAGACTTCAAGCTGAACATCTTAATAGAACAAAGTGTTCAGTACATATTTGTACAAGATCAGTATATATGCCTTTTTTTTTTCTTTTTTTTTTTTTTTTTTATTTAGCATATATACTGAGTAAACTTTTCTTTTCTTGAGAAACACTCATCTGCTTGAGAAAAAAAATATAACTGCTCTTAACACTTCAGAGTATAAGAAAAATGAGCAGTTAATAAGGCTCAAAGGGGTTTACTAAGGATGGAATTTATGAACAGTGTTTATACAGTGTTTGAACAAAGTTCAAAAGAATTTTTGAACAGTGTTTGAAGAAATGGTGAATCCTATTGCCTTTATCATTTTCATGCACACACATATCATGTAGTCTCAAAATGGTCTAATACAAGTTCTAGAGAAACATACTACCTGATGAATATCACACAACAATAAATACTGATTGATAGAAAATGTATCAATCACTGATTTGGCTCAAACTCTCACAGGTTGTAGACATGAATCTGAACTCACCAAACTAATCAATGACACATCTCAAGTTTTATGGTTTTCACAAGTACAAACAAGGAATCATCATGAACCATACCTTTGGAAACAGAATGTCACTTATCAGAGTTTAGAGTTCATCAATAACCAAAATTATTTATGAGAGGCAATGCACACAATATTCATAGACTCAGAGTTTAGGACTGAATAAACTAAGAGATGCTATAAATATGAAACAGTATCATGCTGTGTTGATTTACTGCACAAAGTCTGATTAGATTACAGTGACTCAGAAAGAATCATGATTTATTTACTGAGAATCATGCTTCATACATTTTTCTTCATTGGTGTTTTCATTCAGACAATAATCAATTCTGAATTCACTGAGTGTATCCAACATGTTAACAGTGTTTAACAGACAGACATGCTGACAGAGTTTAAAAAGTTTTAAACATAAACATGCATAACAGAGTTTAATACTAAGGTTCACATAGCACTTAACAATTTACAGGAAAAAAAATGAGCAATAAGTTTTTGAGTCTAACCAACATCTCTAGTCAAAACTAGAGACCATTCCTAGTTCATTGACCAGTCTTGTAAATGTAGCTTCACTCAATGGCTTGGTGAAGATATCTGCAAGTTGTTGTTCTGTAGACACAAAGTGAAGCTCAATGTTCCCTTCCTCTACATGCTCTCTGATGAAGTGATACCTTATGCTGATGTGCTTTGTCATTGAATGTTGTACTGGATTACCTGTCATTGCAATAGCACTTTGATTATCACAGTAAATAGGTATCTTGGTATACCTTAATCCATAATCCAGCAGTTGATTCTTCATCCATAAAATCTGTGCACAGCAGCTACCAGCAGCAATATACTCTGCTTCAGCTGTAGATGTAGATATTGACTTCTGTTTCTTGCTGTACCAGGAAACAAGTCTGTCACCCAGAAATTGACAACTTCCACTGGTGCTTTTTCTGTCTATCTTACATCCAGCAAAGTCTGCATCAGAGTAACCAAGAAGTTTAAACTCTGATTCTCTTGGATACCACAGCCCCAAAGTCATAGTGCCCTTGAGGTACTTGAATATCCTCTTTACTGCTGTTAAATGTGGTTCTCTTGGATCTGCCTGGAACCTTGCACACAAACAAGTTGCATACATGATATCAGGTCTGCTAGCTGTCAAATAGAGTAAAGAACCAATCATTCCTCTGTAACTTGTCATATCTACTGATGACCCTGCATCTTTGTCCAATTTTGTTGCAGTTGCCATGGGAGTTGTTGCAGATGAACAATCAAGCATACCAAATTTCTTGAGAAGGTTTCTGGTATATTTTGCTTGATTTATAAAAATTCCATCATCTGTTTGCTTCACCTGTAGGCCTAGAAAATAACTAAGCTCTCCCATCATACTCATTTGATATCTTGACTGCATGAGTTTGGCAAACTTCTTGCAGAGTTTATCATTAGTAGACCCAAAAATAATGTCATCCACATATATCTGAACTAAAAGCAAGTCACTACCATTTTGGAAGTAAAACAGAGTTTTGTCAATAGTACCTCTGTGAAATCCACTTTCTAGTAGAAATTTGGCAAGGGTTTCATACCATGCCCTTGGTGCCTGCTTAAGTCCATAGAGTGCCTTGTCTAACCTGTAGACATAATCTGGATATTTTGGATCTACAAACCCTGGTGGTTGTTCCACAAACACTTCTTCTTCAAGTTTTCCATTCAAAAATGCACTTTTTACATCCATCTGAAACACTTTGAATTTCATGTGAGAGGCATATGCTAGAAAAATTCTGATTGCCTCCAATCTAGCCACTGGAGCAAATGTTTCATCATAGTCTATTCCTTCCTGTTGTGAGTAGCCTTTTGCAACCAGTCTTGCCTTGTTCCTTGTGATAACACCCTCACTGTCAGTTTTATTCCTGAAAACCCATTTAGTACCAACAATGGATCTGTTCTTGGGCCTTGGTACAAGTGTCCACACTTCATTTCTTTCAAATTCATTTAGCTCTTCTTGCATTGCTGTTATCCAGTCAGCATCTTTAAGAGCTTCTTCCACTTTCTTTGGCTCAGTTTGTGACAAGAATGCATGAAACAGACATTCATTTGTTGTTGCACTTCTTGTCCTTACTTTTGCATCTGGATCACCAATAATCAAATCAGGTGTGTGAGATTTAGTCCATTTTCTTGCAGAAGGCAGATTGCTTCTGTCATCATGTGATCCTCCCCCTTGATCCATGCTCTCCTGATTTTCTTGGTGCCTTTCTTCATTTTCTGATGCTCCCCCTGAATGTGACTTCTCAGAATTATCAACAGAGTTTGAATCAACAGAGTTTGATTCAGAATCATCAATTGAGTCACTTTCAGTGTTTGACTTATCACTTTGATGTGATTCTTCATGCTCCCCCTCAACTGGTTCTTCCCTTGTTTCTGATTGAAGAGTTTCTTCAGTATTTACCAGTAGAGGTTCAGAGTTTAGATCAACAGAGTTTGTCAAATCAGTCTGATCAGAGTTTACTTTTTCAGAGAATAAATCTTCATTTTCAAAGTGCAGTTGATCATGTTCATTGACATCTTCAAGTCCAGTTATTTTCTTGTCATCAAATGACACATGAATTGATTCCATGATCACTCTAGTTCTCAGATTATAAACTCTGAATGCCTTTGTTGACAGTGGATAGCCAACGAAAATTCCTTCATCTGCCTTTAGGTCAAACTTGGTCAACTGTTCAGGATGAGTCTTCAACACAAAGCATTTGCATCCAAAAATATGAAAATATTTTAGATTTGGCTTTTTCTTTTTCACCATTTCATATGGTGTTTTACCATGCTTGTTGATCAATGTTGCATTTTGAGTAAAACAAGCAGTTTGAACTGCTTCTGCCCAGAAATATGTTGGCAACTTTGCTTCATCTAGCATGGTTCTGGCAGCTTCTATCAAGGTTCTGTTCCTCCTCTCCACTACACCATTTTGTTGTGGAGTGCCAGGTGCAGAAAACTCTTGTTTTATCCCTTTACTCTTGCAAAATTCTTCCATTGATGAATTCCTGAACTCAGTTCCATTGTCACTTCTGATTATCTTCACTTGATTTTCTGACCCTTTTTCCAGTTGTAATATATGTTCTGTCAGTGTTAATGCAGTTTCATCCTTCTTTGCAAGAAAATATACCCATGTGTACCTGGTATACTCATCAACAATGACAAGAGCATATTTCTTCTTTCCAAGAGACATCACATTCACTGGACCAAAAAGATCAACATGTAGTAGATGATAAGGATCAACAATTGAAGACTCAGTTTTGCTTTTGAAGGTGGCTTTTCTCTGTTTGGCCTTTTGACAAGAATCACACAGTCCTTCTACATTCAATAAAGACTTTGGTAGACCTCTTACAAGATCATTCTTGATTAGCTCATTGATGTTGTTCAGGTTCAAATGAGAGAGTTTCTTGTGCCATTTCCAACTCTCTTCACTGGACATCCTTGTAGACAGACACACTGCTTTGCCATCAGTGTTTGTTGACAAATTAATTTCATAGATGTTATTGTGTCTGTTTCCAACTAGAGCAACTTTCCCTGTAGATTTACTGATCACTTGACAATATTCAGGCTGAAAATCCACATGATATCCTCTGTCACAGATTTGACTCACAGATAGCAGATCATGCTTGAGTCCTGGAACCAGAGCTACATTTGTGATGATGACATTTCCAAGATTAATATTGCCATATCCCAGTGTATGTCCTATGTTGCCATCTCCATAGGAAACTTCTGGGCCAGCCTTCTCCTCAAACTCTGATAGCAGGGCTTTATTTCCTGTCATGTGTCCTGAACATCCACTGTCCACGACTAGGGTACTGACCCTTGTGCCCTGCAATCACAAACAATTACTGATTATTAGTTTTAAGGATCCAGACTTGCTTGGATCCTTTGGCTTTCTTAAATCTGTTAGCTTTTGCAGCGGAATTCAAATTAACAAAGTTTAAGCTAACTTTTTCAGAGTTTACATTTGCAGAGTTTACTTTAACCCATTTCAAATTTGGTTTGGGTTCATAGTAATTATAATAAATAGCATGATAATCTCTGCAAGTGTAAATAGAATGCCAAGTACTTCCACAGTGTTTGCATAAAGTCTGTGGTCTAGTTCTCACATAATCACTCTTTACTGCAGTTTTAGAAGGCAAAGAATTAATGTTCTTATTCTTACTGCAGAAACTAGCAAGATGATTAGTGCTACCACAATTAAAGCATGTTTTTCTAGGAGCTAATGAAGCAAGCATTGGCTTAATTCCTGATGTGATGCCTACTTTTCCATTTTTGTTTTTCTTAGGCAATCTCTGTTTGTTGACAGATTTTATCTCCTTAAGCTTATGCTTGAGTTGTTTATCTGTCATTAAACCAATGTTAGCCTCTTTAACAAAAGTTTTAGCATATGACTCTCTAACAGCCTTTTTCTGTGCTTCAGTCTTAGGTCCACCTGTTCCCATGACATTACCTTCAGATGAACAATGTGGTCTAACTTTTACCTGATTTTCAAATCTAAGTTCATCTTCTACAGAGTAACCTAGACCTACTGTATCTGACTGAAACACTTCTTGAGTGTCTTTACCAGAGTGTGTCCAAGTTTTAATGATGTGTTTAGTATCCTCCAATTCAGTTTCTAGTTGCTTATACTTACCTAGCAACTCCTGTTCAATAAACACTGCATCATCTCTCTCTTTCTGAATTTTATTCATGTTCTCTAGCTGTTCCTCAACAAGTTTATTTCTTTCTTTGAGTTGAGAGCACTCAGACTTTATCCTCTCATTTTCTAAAGTCTGATCCCTATAACTGATATGCAATGCCTTAAGATAAATTCTCAATTCAGTTATGTTATCAGTGTTATAAGCATAGGTAGTTGGAGGTACCTTGAGATCATCATTTTCAGTCTGAGTAGTAGCCATGAGAGCATAGTTGACTTCCTCATCTGAATCTGAAGTGTCTGCCCAATCTCTGCCTTTGGTGTAGAGTGCCTTTTCAGTTTTACCCTTCTTGCACTCAGGAGCATAGTGACCCATCTCCTTACACTTGTAGCATTGAATTTCAGACTTATCTTTCTTACCAGATTTGAAGTCCTTTCCCTCAGATTTCTTGAAAATCCTTTTGTCAGACTTTGAGTAGTCCTTGGAGAATCTCTTTCCCTTCTTGAAGTTCTTGTATCCCATCTTCTTGAAGGTCTTTACCATCAATGCAGCCATTTGCATCATCTCCTCATCATCTTCAGAATCAGATGATTCATCTGTGTTTGATGACTCATTCTCTGAATGTATGACTAAGGCTTTCCCTTTTGCCTTTCTCCTTGATGCCTCCTTCTTTGATGGTTTCTCCTCAACCTTAAGAGCAACAGACTTTGACTTTCTACTAGATCTTTTGTTTCTCTGCTCCAATTCCAATTCATGAGTTTTGAGCAGCCCATAAATTTCATCAATCTCTGTTTCACCAAGTTCATAATTATCTCTTATAGTGGTTGTTTTCACATCCCACTTTTCAGGTAGAGAAAGAAGAAACTTGAGATTTGAGTCTTCTAAATCATACTCTTTGTTAACCAATGACAAATCATTGAGCAGTTTACAGAATCTGTCAAATGTTTCTGTCATGGTTTCATCAGACTTTGCCTCAAAGTGCTCATACTCCTGAGTGAGTATGTTTCTTCTGTTTTTCTTGATTGCAGGAGTTCCTTGACACCTAACCTCAAGTGCATCCCATATTTCTTTTGCTGTTGTGCAGTTAATCACTTTATTAGACATAACATTGTCTAATGCACTGTGAAGTAAATGTCTCACTTTTGCATCCTTTGCAATAGATGAAAGATCCTCAGCAGTTAGATCTTTCTTTTCCTTTGGAATGACCTTTGATTCCTCACCAGCAGCAGCAGCAGATAATTTTGTTGGTTTGTGAGGTCCTTCATATATTCTATCAAGGTATTCTGGATCTGTAGCCTCCAGAAACATGGTCATTTTCACCTTCCAAATTGCATACTCTGATGGCCTAAGTATAGGAACCCTTATTGTCTCATACCTACTAACAGTAGTAGGGGCTTTCTCAGATGGTGGAGGTATCTCTGCCATTGATTACTCTTGTGTTTGGATCTTTAACTGTAATAAAGTAACAGATTAGGCTCTGATACCACTTGTTAGGTCGAATACACAATAAGCAATCAAATACTGTATTAGTAATTTAACAAGAACACACTGTTTAACAATTAAAAACTGTTTGGAATTAATAATTCCTCTCTCAGTGATGTAAATATCACAGAGAGCTGCTTAGGTTACAATCAATGAATTTCTCAATGTTCGATTACCCTTCTAGGGTTAACCTAACTGTATTTATAGAACATACAGCTTCGTACAATCAGTAACTGATTCTCCTAAAATCAAGCTATACAATTGATATCAATCACGATTGCTCAAGTCTTCCAAGTCAACTCAATCTCTTTGACAGCTTTCCAATCTTCAAAGATATTGCTTCCATATTTATCTCAAATCAATCTTCAAACACTGTTGACTCTTCAGACAATACCGCTACAGAGTTTAACAACCTCTGTTGCGCTTCCAGTCAGTGTTTAACTAAACTCTGACTGCTTCCAGCTAAACTCTGTTTTCTGACTTTAGCTTTCAAACACTGTTCTCATCAATCATTTCTAACATATTAAATGTGAAATATGTGTCATATAAAATTGTTGAGGAAGTGAAGTATGTGTGGTATAATATTTGTCGTTTTAGTCGATGATTTATATGAGATGTGTAGGTCCGGGTATTTTTAATTATATTTTTGGGGATTTATTTTATTTAATTGTGTTATATTTACCTTCTGTGAATTTTGTAAAATCATCGGGATCAGTATAAATCCTGAAATCTTTTGCAATATTAATTTTATGAGTTTACTTGACTTTTAAAAATACTTGAGGAATTATTTTTGGCCATTAAGGATTTTAAAATGATTTTTGGAATTATTTTCCATTTTATGGATTTAATCTTGCAAAATTCATATTTAATTCGTTTTTGACCCGAATAATATTTTAAAAATATGGGGGTGATCGTAATTTTGTGTTCTTCATTTTAAAATTTTTGGATTTAAAATTTCACCCATTTCCCTATTAATTCGAATTTTTGGAAATTAATTATTGTTATACAGTAATTTAATAATCATTCCCCTTAATAAATATTTATCCCCCATTTTTAGGAAAAAGGCCTTTTATCTCACAATTTAAATGAAAATGGTCCAAAATATCACAATACAAAAAAATGGCCCTTACCATCACACAGAAACGCAACAAAATATTGCGTGTATACAAAATTGTAAACACTCTGGTTGTTGGGCCTGCAAGGTGAATTTGGGCCTGAGCAAATTTTAAAATAACGCATTCAACTCTTGCGTTTTTAACACAAACACGCATGGGAAATATGCGTTCCTAATATACACGCATCTTTTATATGCGTTTTTTATTTTTATTTTTTTTTTGAAATTTTGTTTTAAATTCCAAAATTAATAAAAACGTATATTAAAAATGCGTTTTTTAAAAACGCAAGAAAATAATGCGTTTTTGAGTGATAGAAAAGGCCATTTTTCAGAATTGTGATATTTTGGACCATTTTACTCCAAATTGTGATAGAAAGGGCCATCACCCCCATTTTTAAGATCTCAATCCCTAAATTGAATAGCTGGGTATTGTTCTGGTCATGAGTTCTCTAGAGTTTTCTTTCGGCTCTCTCTAAAATCTCTCCACAATCTTCATCTCTCGACATTTCTCGGACAATCTGTTATCTCTCCCCTAAATTAAACTCTCCCGCAATCTCTCTCTCTCTCACAGAATCTCTCCTGCGTCTCTCCCATCCAAAATCTCTTCCTCTCTTTGAGAGTCTTTCTCTCGGTTTCCTCCCAATATATATATATAATCTTTGGTTCCGGGTGAATAAAGATTCGGGTAATCAATTCAACCCTCTCCCTCTGCTCGTTACTGTATATATATATATATATATATATATATATATATAGGCCTTTGCTCCATAAAGAACACTTTTATATAAAGAACAATAAAGAACACTATAAAATCATTTATTCCAATAGATCCATTGGCCCCGCCAGGGGCACCCAATACAAAAAGTTCTTATTTTTTTAGGCTCTATCCATCCAGCAAAAAAAAAAAAAAAAAAAAAATTTTGAAAAATTTACTGTTCATGATGACGTCACTGATGACGTCATCGATGAACAGTAAATTTTTCAAAATTTTTTTTTTTTTTTTTTTTTTTGCTGGATGGATAGAGCCTAAAAAAATAAGAACTTTTTGTATTGGGTGGCCCCGCCAGGGGCAATGGATCTATTAGATATGAGGTGTTCTTTGTTGTTCTTTATTTAAAGTGTTCTTTATGGAGTCCAACCCTATATATATATATATATATATATATATATATATATATATATATATATATATATATATATATATATATATATATACGGTGTGTGTGTGTGCAGATTATGAGTGTGATGTGGCGACCTTTGTGTGTGTTGTTGTGTTCAGTCCCCTGCCTTGGTCATCAACAATTGTTGTGTGTGCGTGTGTCAAGACTGTGCAGTGTGTGTTAAAAAGTATCGGTGTGTGAGTGCTTACTGCGTGAGTATGAAACGTGTCTCTGCATATCTTGGCAGCCGTGTGTGTGTGTTTATTCAAAGTGAGTGTGCAAGTTGGGCCATGTACTTGGCCGTGTGTAATGTTGTAACAGCTGTATTGTTGGTGTGGATACTATATTGTCCGAATTAATGCCTTGTTAATTATTCCCCTGAATTATGTTGATTAATTGTAGTGTTCCAACTATACTGATACATTGCAGAGACTTAATTATGGTTCTTCCTATGATGCAGAGTGATTCTATTCGAAACTTTGTTGAATTATTCAATGAAACTGTAAATTATCCGAATAAAAATTTGTGCGGAGTTTCGAGTCGGAAACCCTAATTTAGGTACCCTTGAAATTTTGCCCTATCGAGAGTGATATGAAAATTGAGTCGATGGAAATGGCAATGATGATTCTTCTGAGCCAAAAATTTAAATTTAATATTTACGTAATAAATTATAATTTATTATCGATTTAGTATTAATTATTTAAACTGTATTGGATTGAGATTATAGTTAATTAGGAATGTAGTTGAGATATGGATTTGATTAGTAATGATGATTGTGTTGGTTGTGTCGGTTGTATCCCGATTGGCAGTCACCCGTATAAAGGGGATGTCGTCAAAATTTTCTAAAAATCTTAAATAATTTCTTAGTATATATATATATATATATATGTGTGTGTGTGTGTGTGTGTGTGCATATAATTACACAATTTGATCAAGGTGTTGGGTTAATTACCTTATTATTATTTATTTAGTTGATTTTGTGAAAACGTTTGTTGGTTATAATTAAATATCTATATTTGAAGCTTATTAATTATTGATGTATGATTAAATAAATGAAAATTAGGAGATTACTCGCAGGGGTAGATTAAGATTTATTATTGACGTTGATTAGCGAATGTCGAATAGAAATCTAAAGTAGTGTTTATATTGTGTGTAGATATCAAGGACAAAGGTAAAGCGAAGGTTGAGGACGTAGGGAGTCAGCGGCTGCAGTAGATATCTGTTTAAGGCAAGTAATTCATTTCACTTATCTTTCAAGTGAACCATGCTTATCATAACTTGAACTTTATATCAGTCTGACCTGTTGTTGATATTATCACTCATTTAAATTTCGATAAATATGAATATCGGTTTATCCTGTCCCAAACCAGAAGAATTGAGCTTGTAAATTCTTTTGATAATATAATCTGAACCAATACCCTTTTTATATCGAACTTGTCGATATTTAGGTCAGAAATTGTTAGACCTCATTTCTTTTTGGAGATTTGAGTTGTTAACCTGAAACGTGAGTTTCCAGGGTGTTTGGCGGATTGAGGTGGTCGATTGTTCCGACACCTGGTAGTCAGTTATAGGATTGGACTGTTTTTTTTAAATAAAATTGTGGACCGTGAAGGTCAGAAATAATTAAGGCCAATGTGTGCCACGGATCCAGTTAAGGACAGTGCTGTGAAAGCTTGTCCGGGGTTAGTGCGTGACTGATCAGCAGCCTAACCTTATTGATGTTTTTTTTTATAAAATGCATAATAGTCCAATTTTAATCCATTTCCCGATTTAAATAAAATGATATTTTGAATTCATTGAGCACCCGAAATTAAAAGTGATTATCCTTCCTTAAACGGATTTGCAGGTTGAATTCAGATTTTACTTTTATTTATTATATTACTTGCTGAGCACTTTTGGCTCACTATTATATTAACCCTGTTTCTCCAGCTAAATCCGAAGATGTCTAGGAGAAGCGGACAATCCCACAGAGGAGATGAGGTCTTGGGATGGGTAGCTAGCTGTCAGCTTTTTATTATGCTAGAGTTATTATCAGTGTAGTTATTCTATGTTGTTTTGTTCTGGGTTTGTAAACTATTTTATTTGGAGCTGGTTTGTAATAGATAGTTCAATGTTGTTTCATACTGTGACCTGTGAGCGATCTTGGATAGTTATTAGTTGTATTATCTTTTGGTTTAAGCATTATTATGCATGCAAGCAGGGATGTTGAACTTGGTAATGTTTTGGATATAATACATGTGGTTAGCTCATTTTTCAAATACTACATGTCAAAATTTTCTAAAATTTCCCTATAATAATATTTAATTTATTATAAAAAGATTTACATTTTAATAATGGTAGTGAGGGTGTTACAGTTTCGGAATTTATATAATAGTATAGATATAGATAGATTATTCTTTCGTCATTGGGGCTATTATAGGATACTAGCCTATAACCCGTGCGATGCACGGTTGCTTGTAAATTTTTTAATTGTATTTTATTATTAAAGTTTTAAGTTGTATATATATTTTTATTAATAAAATAATTTATAACTTTATAATCCCATGTATATAAATATTATTAAAATTATTTAATTTGAATTATTATATTTGTGTATGTGGTGCATATTAATATTAATACATATTATTCAGGCTATGTGTGTTTTTTTTTTTGAATTTTATTAATAATAGAGATTTAACCAAATCAAAGAGTGACCAAAAAAAGTGTACAAAAAAGAATGATCAGAAAAAGAGTACCAAACCAAATATATCCTGTTTTGCTTATATTTTGAATTATTATATTTGTGTATGTGGTGCATATTAATATTAATACATATTATTTATTTAGGCTATGTGTGTTTTCTTTTTTGAATTTTATTAATAATAGAGATTTAACCAAACCAAATATATCCTGTTTTGCTTATATTTTGAATTATTATATTTGTGTATGTGGTGCATATTAATATTAATACATATTATTTAGGCTATGTGTGTTTTTTTTTGAATTTTATTAATAATAGAGATTTAACCAAACCAAAGAATGACCAAAAAAAGAGTACCAAAAAAGAGTGACAAAAAAAAGAGTACCAAACCAAATATACCATGTTTTGCTTATAATAGTACATATTATTTAGGCTATGTGTGTTTTTTTTAATTTTATTAATAATAGAGATTTAACCAAACCAAATATATCCTGTTTTGCTTATATTTTGAATTATTATATTTGTGAATGTGGTGCATATTAATATTAATACATATTATTTAGGCTATGTGTGTTTTTTTTTTGAATTTTATTAATAATAGAGATTTAACCAAACCAAAGAGTGACCAAAAAAAGAGTAAAAAAAAAGAATGATCAGAAAAAGAGTACCAAACCAAATATATCATGTTTTGCTTATATTTTGAATTATTATATTTGTGTATGTGGTGCATATTAATATTAATACATATTATTTAGGCTATGTGTGTTTTTTTTTTTGAATTTTATTAATAATAGAGATTTTACCAAACCAAATATATCCTGTTTTGCTTATATTTTGAATTATTATATTTGTGTATGTGGTGCATATTAATATTAATACATATTATTTAGGCTATGTGTGTTTTTTGTTTTGAATTTTATTAATAATAGAGATTTAACCAAACCAAAGAGTGACCAAAAAAAGAGTACCAAAAAAGAGTGACAAAAAAAAGAGTACCAAACCAAATATACCATGTTTTGCTTATAATAGTACATATTATTTAGGCTATGTGTTTTTTTTTTAATTTTATTAATAATAGAGATTTAACCAAACCAAATATATCCTGTTTTGCTTATATTTTGAATTATTATATTTGTGAATGTGGTGCATATTAATATTAATACATATTATTTAGGCTATGTGTGTTTTTCTTTTAATTTTATTAATAATAGAGATTTAACCAAACCAAAGAGTGATCAAAAAAAGAGTACCAAAAAAAGAGTACCAAACCAAATATACCATGTTTTGCCTATAATAGTATAGTAAAGATAGATATACTCACTTCTCAACTGAATTTCATAATTTTTTTAGTAAATGTTTGAAAAGAATTATGTGTTCTTTCTTGTCAAAAGAGTTCTCACGTAAGCATATATCCGGTTTACAAATTTTAATTTTAATTTTTCGTACACGCATTTATTAGAAGTGTATAATCTATAAATTTAATACCCTTTTTGTAAATTCATGCCATAATCGGAAAATTTAAATATTATCATGTATGTCGTTTTTGTCACGTTTAATTAAAAACTTCTTTTCATTATCATTTTTTACTAAAATCAGCGGTACATTTTCTGTAAATGTGATACATAATCCAATTGTGAAAATAAAATAATAATAGTTCTTTAACTCACGAATTTTTTTTTTTTGTTTGGACATGACTTTAACTCGCGATTTAAGTATTTCCAAATGAAAAACTTTTATAAAAAAACGATGTAGATTTGATTTGGTCCAAAGAATTGAAAGTCAAACCGGTAGGAAGGCCAACACAAAAGGCCGGGAAGGCCCAAAAGGGTTTCCAGATACTATCTGCCAAAAATCCCAATATCCAATTGCTAGCTAGTGATTCAGGTAGATGTAGGTTTTGGGCCTTGAATCTTCAAGCCTCTTGTGACCAATTTTTTATCGGATAAACTAGCTCTTTTCATTTCACTTTCTAATTTCTATTGGGTCACGCATGCATTTAGCCTATCGTGCTCTGCATAGCCTCCTCTCCATGCTCCCTCTCATTTCAAATTCTCCTGCTCTTAATTTTTTTTTTTTGACAAAAACGTACTTGCATTAAAATTTCTCAAGGTTACAGATGATAAAATTTGGAGCAAAAACATTCCGCTCCGAAAGACCTGACATAGAATATGTCGCCCTAGCTAAGCAATGAGCTACAATATTCGCAGACCTATGTGTATAATACACTAACACTTCATCAAAGTGTTTATCCATCTCCGTAGAAGCCTCCAAGATCATAAAATGAAGCACCAAACTCAAGACAAAATCAAACTAACACAATCGATCAGAGGAAAAAAACTCACACAAATGATGAGACAACAAGAAACAAACCGATCTTACAACAAACCAAAACCAAAACTAAAACCTTAGCAATCCTTAGATCTGGGTCCAAACCCACCAGAACAAGATAACTCGTACCCCTTACAAGAACAAGAACACCTGAAATAACGAGGAATCCGAAGCTCCGTGAAATTGAGATCTAATAAATTGAAGGCCAAATCGGAAAAGGCTTTAAATCCTTAGATCCGAAAAAACAAACAAGGTTTATTGGATCGATTTGAATCTTCGAGGTTTAAACAACACTCGATTTTATTGAATTGGAAAAACAAGCGGCGGGCGGCGGAGGGCGGCGGAGGGGTGGTGGAAGGGCAGATGGAGGGGCGGAGGGGGGAGGTTGAATTTAGAAGTAAGGGGGAGGAAGCTTGAAAATGAAAGAAGGGGAAGGGGGAAGACAGATTGGGAGAAGAGAGGCGGGGGGGGGGGGGGGGTGGGAGAACCATTAAAAGATTTCATTGCTTTCATTCCCATCGGAAGGATATTTCTCCGGTTTCTTTTTCCTTTCCTTTTTTTATTCTAACCCATCTCCCCCAGCGCATTTTAAGTCCAAACAAAACCCATCTACATTTATTTTCCCATCTATTTTAAGTCTTAGAACAAACCAGCACCTCTCTCTTTTATTCTCCCGAACATCAAACTCGTTTCTACTCCTCTTTCCCTGTTTTTCCTGTTTTCGTCGTTCCTGTAGGCTGAGTCCTATTGTTCGTGTCATAGATTAGAGTTTCTGTTTGTCGAGTTAGTGTTTGCCTAGCACTGTTCTATTTTCGTTCTGGCTCGTTTGTTTTGACAATATCGCGTAGTTTACGTGTTGGCAGTTTGAATTTAGGTACCTTAACGGGCAAATTTTTGGAGCTAGTAGATGTGCTGAAGATGCGGAGAATAAATGTGGCGTGTATTCAAGAGACTAGGTGGAAGGGGGCTCACTCCAGAGAAGCGAACGGGTATAAACTGTGGTACTCAGGTCTTGCCAACTCCAGGAACGGAGTGGGTATTCTTTTGACGAAGGATCTAAAAGACAACGTTGTGGAAGTGAAGAGGTGCAGCGACAGGATCATGTCCGTTAGGGTCGTGGTTGGGGAGAAGGTGGTGAACGTGGTGTGTGTGTATGCCCCTCAAGCCGGTTTGGGCGATTCAGAAAAGGAAGCTTTCTGGGTCTGTTTAGATGAGTTGGTCGGAAGTATTCCTGACGACCAATTTTTAGTGTTGGGTGGTGATTTCAATGGTCACATTGGTGAGAGGGCAGATGGCTATCCCAGCGCTCATGGGGGTTTTGGCTTCGGGGCCAGGAATGTCGGTGGGTCCGCGCTGTTGGAGTTTACTACTGCCCAGGAGTTGGTAATTGTGAATTCTGTTTTTCAAAAGAGGGCTGAGCACCTCATCACCTTTAGTAGTGGGGGGCACAACACTCAAATCGATTACCTACTTATGCGCAGTCGGGATGCTAGGGCGTGCGTGGATTGCAAGGTGTTCCAGAGTGAGGCTTGGGCATCCCAGCACCGGTTGCTGGCCATGGATCTAGTCATGGGGGGTCGAGTTGTTCGCAGGTCGAGAGAGTTCAGACCAAGAATCCTTTGGAAGGATTTGAAGGGCGAGAAGGCGGTTGAATTCAAGGAGTCTCTGTTCAACGAAGGCTGTTTTGCACGTGGTGGAGATGCTAACAGTAGGTGGACCAATGTGTGGGCGAGAAGGTGGTGGGGGTTTCCTCAGGAAGGTTCAGTGGTCATAAGGAGTCCTGGTGGTGGAACGAGGAGGTTCAAATCAAAGTAAAGGCTAAACTTACGCTCTTTAAAGAGCTTTTGTGCATGTGTGCAGGGGTGGAGAGGATTCGGAAGATGGAAGCGTATAAGGTGGCGAGACGAGAGGCAAAAAAGGCCGTGGTGAAAGCCAAGGAGGAAGCCTATGAGGGGCTGTACAAGCACCTAGATACCAAGGAAGGAGCGAATGCTATCTTTAAACTAGCTAAAGCTAGGGAGAGAGGGCGGCGTGACCTGGGTTCTGTTAAGTTTGTTAAGGATGATTCAGGCCAAGTGTTACTGAATGAAGAGGCTATCAAGGAGAGGTGGTGTTCGTATTTCCAAAATCTTTTCAATGAGGCTAGGAGGAGTGGTTCTTGGGTGAAGCAAGAGGTCCCCCCTGCGTCTGTGCTTTATATCGGTTCCTGTGAGCGAATCGGCAAGGAAGAAGTCAAGGGTACCCTTCTAAAGATGGCTAGAGGGAAAACGGTTGGCCCGGATCAGATCCCAATCGAGGCGTGGCTTTGTCTGGGTGAGGTTAGCGTCCAGTGGCTAGCAGATCTGTTCAATGATCTCCTCTTGGGTGCTAAGATGCCAGCGGAATGGAGGCGTAGTATCGTGGTCCCTTTTTTCAAGAACAAAGGTGATGCCCAGAGTTGTAATAACTACCGGGGTATTAAATTACTCAGTCATACTATGAAACTTTGGGAGAGAGTGGTTGAATGTCGGATTAGAAGAGTACTTGAAATCTCAGAAAATCAATTTGGTTTTATGCCTGGGAGATCGACGCCTTATGGAGAAGTTCAGGGAGCGTCGCAAAGACCTTCATATGGTGTTCATTGATCTTGAGAAGGCCTATGATAGCATTCCCCGTGAAGCTATCTGGAAGAGTCTTGAAGAGAGGAGAGTGGCGCAGTCGTACGTTAGGGCAATTCAAGACATGTACTCCCAAGCTAGTTCTTGCGTCCGGACCCCAGTGAGTGACTCCCGTTTTTTCCCTGTTGAGATAGGGCTTCATCAGGGGTCGGCCCTCAGTCCTCTTCTTTTCGCTCTTATCCTTGATGTCATGTCACGAGGGATTCAAGATACCGTCCCTTGGTTCATGCTCTTCGCTGATGATATCGTGTTAGTGGCGGAGTCGAGGGGGGAGGTGAACGAGAAACTGGAGCTTTGGAGATCTACTTTGGAGTCCCAAGGCTTACGTATGAGCCGATCAAAAACCGACTATCTATGGTGTAACTTCAGTGGCGAGGCCAACGAGGAAGGAGTGGAGGTCAAGATTCAAGATCAGATCGTACCTAGTACGGATAAGTTCAAGTATCTAGGCTCGATCATCTAGAAGGAAGGTGAGGTAGAAGACGATGTCAAACATCGTATCAAGGCTGGATGGCTAAGGTGGAAGGCAACGTCAGGGGTGATGTGCGACAAGAAGGTCCCTTTAAAGTTGAAAGGGAAATTCTCTAGAGCGGCTATCCGGCCTGCGATGCTGTACGGTTCTGAGTGTTGGGCGGTGAAGAAGGCCCTCGAAAGCAAGTTAGAAGCGGCCGAAATGAGGATGTTACGGTGGTCGTGCGGGCGTACGATGTTAGATAAAATCCCTAATGGGGTGTTTAGGATCGAGCTTGAAGTGGCGCCTTTTGCTGCGAAAATCAAGGAAGGGAGGTTGAGATGGTTCGGCCACATCCGTAGGAGGCTGGCGGAAGCCTCAGTGAGGAGGGTCGAAAGTCTTTCGGTGGGTGGGGTGAGGAGGAGAGGCAGACCGAGGAGGTCGTGGGAAGAGCAGCTTAGGTTGGATTTGAATGCCTTAAACTTGAACTAGACCATGACCGCTGAGAGGTGCTCTTGGAGGCGGCATATCAGAGTAGTGGATTCTCTTTTAGGGAGCGGCTCTGTTGTAGAGAGCCTCAGAGCTGGGTTGTCTCGGTTATCAATATCTTAGAAGTTTGGCTTTCTCGTTCTCATTTGTCGTTTTTATTGTCGTCGTTTGCTTGTGATTTATTTTGCAGGGAGCCCGTCCGGAGCTATCCTCTCGAGCTGGTAGAGCGGAGCACATCAGGTCCTGAGTAACATAATGCCAATCAGGCAGGTAGGTCCCATGTGGAGAATGCCATGGGCTCAGGTATTGTTGCGAACTTTTTCGTACCATTTGGATTCCTGTCTATATATCTCCCACCGTATTTGTCGTGCACGTAGCCGAGGGTCTTCACGGAAACAGCCTCCCTACCTTAAAAAGCGGGGGCATGGTCTGCGTACATCTTACCCTCCCCAGACCCTGCTATGAGCGGGATATATTGGGTATGTTTGGTGTGATTAGAAAAACACGTATTGATCGATTTATAAAAGATTATTTATTTAAGATATTACACGTCAAATTTAAGGTGGTAAAATAAATAAGTGAAAATAATTATAAAGTAGCAACAGCTTTGTTGTAGCAGCTAAAAATTTGATTAATTCATATTAAACTAGAGGATATAAATTAGGGGTATAATCAAGTCAAGTCGAGTCGAGTTAAATATTATTAAGTTCGAGTTTGAATTTGAGTTCGAGTTTGATTAAAAAATTTGGGCTCGATTTCAGTCGAGCCTTCCATTTTAAGTTTGAAGCTCAACTCGTCGAAAGTTTGATATGTTCGAGTTCGACTCAAAAACTCGAATCACTTTCATCGAATAGTGGCAAAATTTTGAATATGATCGGTTCGGTTCGAGTTTGGTTCGAATTCGACTCGATTAATTAATATATAAAATTTTATAAATATTGAATATTTATATAAAATATATGTATAATATATAAAAATTAAAATAATAAGGCTCGCGAACCTTACGAGCCGAGTAATTTGAAGCTCAATCTCGGCACGGTAAAATATTCTAATAGTTCAAGCTCGGTTCGATTATTATCGAGACGAATTCAAATACTTTACGAATCGAATTAAAATAACTCGTAAATAATTTAACTCATTTATATCTTAATATAAATTAAAAAATTATTAAGTTCAGTCAAGCCGGGTTTTTAAGGCACGGCCACAATAACGCTGGTTATTGTAGTTCAGCCAAGCCTCTTGGATTGATATTCAACAAAAATGAATAGGTTGGCATTTCCTTCTTTTTTTTAATTAACTAAAATTTGACCAAATTAATTGGTATAGGAATTCGATTCTTAATTTTAATTTCATTCAACAAAAATAAGTATGTTGGTATTCACAATTTGCAATTAACGAAGTTCAAGCCAACAATGCATGAACCAGTGAATAGATTTTTCAAAATTAAGCCGTCAGTTAACACTTAACACATTGAAGTATTGAACATCTAACCAAGACTGTGAGAGGGTGTCAGCATGGCATCAACGAGTGACATAGAAATGCAGTTAGCAGGGATGGACATTGATGATGAGGAGAATGAGCAGCTAGTTTTTGACGAAGGAATCGAGGAGGAAATCAGCAGGTTTGAGTTATGCTTAGTAGGAAGGTTTTTGACGGATAAAAACATCAACATAAGGGTCGTGAAGACTAAGATGGCGGATGTTTGGAGACCTGCTATGGGTATTTCAATCAAAGTCTGAAGCCAGGCCTATTCTTGTTTCAGTTCTATCATATTAATGATTTTAAGTGGGTATGTAATGGAGGACCGTGGTCTTTTGATAATGCTCTCCTTGTGCTGAATGTTATCAAACCAGGGGAAGATCCAACGAAAGTAGCATTGTTTGAAGTCAATTTCTGGATTCAAATATATGATCTTCCAGTAGGATACATGTCAGAGGCAGTTGGGAAGCAACTGGGAAACTTCTTTGGGTCATTTATCCAATACGATGCCAAAAACAATTCTAGTATATGGCGTGAGTTCATGAGATTGAGGATACGAGTAGATGTTCGGAAACCGCTAAAGAAGAAGAAAAAGATCTGCAAGAAAGATAAGACGGAAGTGATAATTCATTGTAAGTATGAAAAACTAGGAGATTTTTCCTTTATTTGTGGGCTCTTATCGCATACAGAGAGATTCTGTAAGAAAAAGTTTGAAGGAGAAGGAACACAAATTACTAAGGAGTGGGGTGGGTGGCTTCGAGCCCCTCCACGATGGGATGATGATGGTAGCAAAAGCAAGTGGTTACGGGATGAAAATGACGGTGATTGGAATAGGGAAGAAGGAAAGGACAATCATAAGGAGCAGTTTGCGGGGGAATCAATCCCTAAAGAGAAGGAAGTAACAGATAAGCACTTAAGTGTTGGAGGGTAAACTAGTAATCATACTATAGGTTTGGACCAGACAGGTGGAGCACCTCATAATTCATATTGTTTTGGAGGGAAAAATGTTATATGTACTAATGGGCCTGTGGAGGAAGAAATGGATGGGCTTTTATTTGAAGAGAGAAAGAGACAGAGAAACGAGACTGCTATGAGCCCAAACGAGAACAATGAACAGGTAACAAACATAGAATCTGCATTTTCTAAAACTGATTATACGGATTCTCATTCTACAATCTTGGCTAAGCTTGCTCAGCAAGCTAGCCACTCGAAATGAGTTGCATAAGCTGAAACTGTCGAGGACTTGGGTCACCTCGCATAGTTCGAGCTCTTAAAGACCTGGTGAAAGTTTGTAAGCCCAGTTTTATTTTTCTGATGGAGCTTTATCTTATGCTTGTAAAATAGAAGAGTTGAGATTAAGTCACTAGTACAAAATTGATCTTTTACGTCGCCTCTTATACCTCGGTTTCGACCAAAGGCGACGTATAAAGTAGTTATATACGTCGATTCCGCCTAAAGGCGACGTATAAAGCAATTATATACGTCGGTTCAAGAAAAAGCCGACGTATAAGGTCATATTATATGTCGGTTAAGGAAAAGGCTGCGTATATAATGTTACTTTATACGTCGGTTGAGTAAAAGGTGACGTATATAATGCTATTTTATACGTCGGTTAAAACAATGCAACGTATATAAGACTACTTTATACGTCGGTCAGGAAAATGCCAACGTATATAAGCCCTTTTTACATCAGTGTTTTTAAACCCGACATATAAAATTATAATTTATACGACGGTCCTTTCATCAACAGACGTATAAAATTCAATCCCGATTTTTATCATAGACGTACTTTACTCTTTTATTTCTCGATGCTCTCCACTATCCCCAAATTCAACCCACTCTCTGTATCCCATGCCCAAATTCTCTCTCTCTCCTCCCTTGGAATTTCTCTAATTTGTTCTCGATTTATTGTTTACAGTTCAATCGATGTCGATGGCGAAAGGAAGCTCGAATAAGAAGAGATCATCGGAGGCAACAGAGCCTTCAAAATCACTCAAGAAAGGAGTACTCATCGACAACGACGATGATTTCGCACCTGAGTTATCTAAGTAAGCTCGATTCATTTTTGCCTTTAGTTTTTAAATTATGTGTATATATCTTTGTTATGAGATCTGAACGAATTTGGATCTAATGTGTGTGTGTGTGTATGTTTGGAAATTGCAGTGATATAAAAGGAATCATTACAGCGTTGCAGCAAATCAAAGAGAAAGCACAAAAAGACAATCAGAAGAAGAATGAAGAAACTATCTCCAGGTCTCTCTCTCTCTCTACCAGTGCGTGTGTTTGTTCTCGAATTAAGTTTATTTCTGATTCTCTCTACAATATCGAGTTTGTTTTGATTAATCTTTGTATTTTCTCTCTCAATCGATGTGTTTTTAGAATTGTTTAGATATTATTATTTTGAATTGTTTAGATACTATGAAACCAAGATGAGGTTTGCCTTAATATGTGGTCATCACACTCGTTTCTCTTGATCTTTTTCAATTTTACATGTCTATACAAGAACAATATAAATGGTCATATATTTTTGTACTTGTACATCTCCCACTACACATTCCAAGATTCCTGTAAAATCACACTCGACATCCTGTAAAATCTTTTAGGCAAGAAAGGGAAAGTAAAGTGGTTGATACTAAGAAAGAAATGGAAAGCAATGAAGTAAAATCAGAGAGAGGGGTATACAAGCTTTTGAGTTCTCTTAAATCTTCAATTTTAAGGCTTTCTAAATTACGTGTGGATAAAATTTTTTTGGAGGATTTTGAAGAGAATTTATCATCAGTAAGTTCATATGCTTTTTGTTATATGTTTATTTAATAGTTTTAGCACGTGAACATGTGAGAATGATTGTTCTACTTCTGCACATGTTATAGTGGTGATTATGTTGATTGATTTATGTATCTGGAACACTTACAGATTGCTCTCCATGCTGGGAGATATATTGTGACCATGATAGGCATTTGAGTAATATTATTAACTGGATTCCAGTTGTCAGGTACCTTACTCAACTTTGTACATTGAAGTTTATGTAATTATATGGATTTTATTGCTGATTTACAGTTATCTTTGATGAACTATGAAAGAGTTTAATTTGTGTAAATTTTGTGAAGATGGAGATGGTCAAATGAATGGTTTGATATGGTATAGTTGGCTTGGTGGGATTATTATCGGAACTATGATAGATTCCAACATGGTTTTAGATGAAGTCAGTCGGGCAGGTCCAAGGAATGTTGTCATTACCGGAAGGTACCCTCTCGCAAACTTTAAATGAGATCTATAAAGTTTCTAGTTGCCTACCACCAAGAGAAAACCGAATTTGCACATTTAAGCAACTCTGACATATTTTGAATTGTCAAAGGGGGATACCCTCATTTTATATTGGCTTAAGCATATCCGGTTATTTCAATTCAATGAGCGTAATTAGAGTACAAAATACGGCTAATGATTTATTCTTTGAGCTGGTGTTGTTCAGTACAATTACTAAAACAAGTTATGTTCTACATTTAATTAGATTCTAATTATTTCATTTTAACAGTACAAGAGAACTAGGGAAAGCTTTAGCCCGTGAATTTTTACTTTCTGGAGATCGAGTGGTTGTGGAATCTCGTAGGTGGTCTTCTTAACCATATAATTCCGATTTTTTTCTTCCAAACATTTTTTTTTCAATCCTCTACCTTGTTCATGGACTTATTTTATTTAAAGCAGCCCAGAGTCTATTGAAATGACTATCAAAGAACTTGAGGATAGCCTAAAAGAATGTCTGGAAAGTGCAGATGACTTCTCTAGGAGAAGTTTAAAGTATGCAGAAGTTGTTGGCATAGCATGTGATGTTAGTGATCCTAAAGATGTGAAAAAGTTGTCAGACTTTGCTGTTAATGAATTTGGTTCTATCGATATTTGGGTAAATTTTTAACACTTTATATATACCGTTTCTAGTTCATATAGTTTGCTTTTCTCAGAATACCGAACAGTGGTCATCATTATTATGTATGATGGAATAATAAATGGAAACCTAATTGACATGAACAGCATATATCTCAGACAAAACTACCTTTAAGAATGAAATAATTGGTTTTTGTTAAAACTTTAATAGGGGATTTGATATACAATTGTTTAGTAGTTGCCTGACTAGCAAATCCTTGTACAAATAAACAACGCTGGAATAAATAAAGGTTTCAGACCTTTGCTGCAGTTTAGTGATGAAGACATTCAACAGGTTTGTATCTGATCTTTTCATTTCCACAGCCTTCTTTTCTTGATATTGCACAAGTACGTCAGTCTTGGGAATTGTAAAATTGGTCTTCACTTCCTTTTATTATTATTTTTTACTCGTGAATATATGTGATCGGGTACACGACTCTTTAAGTTCAAAAAATCTCTTCGTTTTTAAATAAAAAATGTACTCAAGAATTTTTTACTTGTGAATATATTTTATATGTACTTTGTGCTAACAAGTTCGAACACATAATTTTTGCAGGTGTTGGAAAGACGGAGTATGATATGAACCTTGCAGCAATCGAAAATGGATATTATGTTTTGGATTTATGATAGTTGTGATGTACTCATGTACATGTGTTGAATAAGATGTATGACATGGTTACTTGGATTAAGAATTTGTAAATATTGTGGATGCATTTTCAAGTATGTAATAATAATTATTTTAATTTAATTGATCACTTTGATGAGAAATTTGGATTGTAAGTTTTATTTATTGTATATATAAATATAAACAGGATCAAAATGTCATTTTTTAATAGACAATATACGTCGCCTTTCAGGTATACGTAGGCCTTTTGGACTTTATACGTCGGTTCTTTTTAACATTATATGACGGTCCTTTTTTGACATTATACGTCGGTCTTTTTGGACATTATACGTCGGCCATTTTTGGACATTATACGTCGGTTCTTTTTGACATTATACGTCAGTTCTTTTTCGACATTATACGTCGTTCTTTCGAGATTATATGTCGTTCTTCTTAGGTATTATACGTCGGCTTTTTAGGACATTATACGTCGGCTTTTTAGCGACGTATATGTAGACTTTATACGTCGCCTTTTTAACCGACGTAAAATACTGGTGACTTTATACGACGCCCCTTCATACGTCGCCAATTAGCCGACGTAAAAGACCAATTTGACCGACGTAAAAGACCAGTTTTCTACTAGTGAGTCTTGGGTTTGATTTTTGTTTTTCAGTAGATAGATTGGGTAGAAGTGGTGGTCTAGCCATTTTATGGAGAAGTAATTTTGCTTGTGTGGTTTTAAACTATTCTCGTAATCACATAGATATTGTTGTTTTGGAAAACAATGTGCATGCATGGCGTATGTCATGTTTCTATGGCTATCTTGAAAGAGAGAGGAGAAGGGATTTGTTGAATCTTATTCGAAGGTTAGCTAGTTTAGACTCGTTACCTTGGTTGATTATGGGTGACTTCAATGACCTTTTGTATGCTTCTAATAAAAAAGGAAACATACCTCATCCGAATTATCTTCTGAATGGGTTTAGGGAGGCCATCTCGGACAGTCATCTTTCGGAGATAAATCTTTGTGGCGGTAATTTCACGTGGGAGAAGAGCAGAGGGTCCAGTAACTGGGTTAGAGAAAAACTCAATAGAGGTTTTGCTTCTCCAAACTGGTGGGTTAAATTTCCATTATGTAACCTAAGAGTGGTTCAAACTGCTTGTTCAGATCATGACGCGATTCACCTGGTGCTTTTGAAGGTGAAAATTAGTAATCAGAAATTTAGATTTCGTTTCGAGAACATGTGGCTCAAGGAGGCCACTTTTGTTGCAGAAGTGACTCAAGTCTGGCAGAGTATTCCTTCGTATCACCTGTTACCCAAGCTAATAGAAGTGTCATCTTTTATGGCAAGATGGGGTGTTCGCACTTATTCACGCAAGAGAACGTGGTCAACAAGTAATATAGAGTAAATAGGATTCGTTCCCACAGAGACTCAAATTGTTCGTTATGTTCACTTATGCACCAGCTTATGATTTACACTCACTGCTAAGACAATCACAATATTGGTTTGATTTAACTAATGATTAATTATCAACTAAGCCAATTACGAGGAAATAACTTAACTTTAACTTTATAATAAACGAACATGGGATTTCAATTTCATTTACTACTTCATCTAGAATCTTATGCCCTTTAGCCTAGCATGTGACAGAGTTGATTACTGATTAGATGCACTAAACTGATACATACCAACTTTCGTTGTGCATATACCATCCTACTGATCATCCACAATTGATAGAAGTCAAGTAGTCACCAAATATGTGTAGTCCCTATATGTCTATAGCAATTGAACACATACCGGTTGAGAATCAAGCACCCATTAAACCACATAGTCGATGCAAGACGGTTAGAATTACATCACAAATTAATACATGTTTTTCACATGCAAAAACCTATGCTAGCATGAATTGTTCTAAACCCTAGATCCACTTTCGCATTCACTAGGATTAAACAAACAATTACAAGTGTTCGCGACGCACTTATAACGAATAAGCATAAACATACTAGGCAATCAATACATTCAATCACACACCAAGGCATAATTAACACTCAATAACTAGAATCCATAGCAAAATCCATTAAAACCCCATGATAACGAATTAGCCCATAATTGACCTAATTGTCATCATGGGTTCTATGGAAAACATACTTCTAAAATAAACAAGTAAAAATAAAGAAGAAGAAATAAGGTTTAGAATTAAATCCCCAAATAGAAGAGTACAAAGGTTCCGAGAATAATCCTTGCTTGTCACTAGCTTGGAAGAATTCCTTCTCCTCCTCTCTCTTCCCAAGAACTAGGTTATAATACGTAACGTGTGTATTATGATTACAAGGGTTGGATGTGTTTATATAGGTCCTAGAATACTTTTTCAACAAGAAAAGACCTAAAAATACAATTTAATTCGAAACAGGATAGAATTCAGCAATTTCCAGCGAGTTCGGGCGCACCCTGCGCGGTAGCAGCGCAGTCTGCCCGGCTAGCTCCTGTTCAGAATTATAGAAAATTTCCCAGGCTTCGCGTGGACAGCTTACGGGCCTCAAACGGACTTATAGAACTCCAGATATGGCCAAAACAGTGAAGACTGCGCAACCATCCGAATTTTACACAATTTGCTCCTTTCTCCTCCGTTTCTTTTGTATTAGCTAACATCCTCAATACCATGACACATGTAACTCCTTGGTAGCATAACACAAGTGTCCAATCTTCATTCCAATGCTTAATTCCACTCTAATAACGATTAGAAACACCAACACTAACCGATAGCGACAACCCTGCACAACTACACAAAACACATCAAAAATACCACAAACTTGAGGCCAAAGCAATCAATTTAAGCCGATATAGAATGCTCCAAATGGATATAAACTCCACTTATCATGGGGTCGTACGTTCTTTCATAAATTCAGGGAAAAAGTCAAAGAGCAAAAGGAAATCATGGACAAGCTAGTAGACAGGATAGATGATGATGGTGTACAAGCTTATCTTAATGCAAAAGCTAAGCTTAATGATCTTTTATATCAGGAAAAAGCGTACTGGAAACAGAGAGCGAAGTTGTTTTGGTTAACTGAGGGCGATGAGAACACTAAGTTTTTTCACTCAAGTGCGTCTGCAAGAAAAAAATCAAACCACATTGATCACTTGATTGATGACGATGGAGTTTGTGTCAAGGATCAGGAAGGAATGGCATGTATTGTTTCTAACTACTTCTCAAATCTATTCGCATGGAACAAAGTTGAGGAAAATTTCGATCACATGGATTGCCCTAGACAAGTCACAGATGATAAGAATACACAACTGGTGGAGGATTTGACCTTCGAAGAGTTCACATTAGCAATTAAACATATGCATCCTGATAAAGCTTCAGGACCAGATGGCTTAAACCCAGGATTTTTCCAAACGTTCTGGAACTGTATGGGTTTGGAAGTGTTTAATTACTGCAAAAAATGGTTGGATACTAAGATTTTTTCCACTGGCCTTAATAGTACGAATATTGTTCTCATCCCTAAGATGCCAGATGCAGAAAGAATGGCTGAACTGCGTCCAATAGCTCTTTACAATGTCTTGTACAAAATATTGGCTAAAGTACTAGCTAATAGACTCAAAAATATCCTCCCTGTAGTTATATCAGAAAATCAGTCTGCTTTCGTACAAGAGAGGAGTATAACGGACAATGTTCTAGTTGCTTTTAAAATGATTCATAATATGAGACTGAAAAACAGAGGAAATGAGGGAGAAGTTGCTCTCAAGCTCGACATCAGTAAAGCTTACGACAGAGTTAGTTGGAAATTTTTGAAACACAGGATGAAAGTAATGAATTTTTCGGATAAATGGATAGATTGGATGCTCTTGTGTGTCAAAACAGTTTCTTATCAATTCTATCTCAACGGGACGTTGATTGGATCAGTAATTCCTAAACGAGGGTTAAGACAAGGGGACCCCTTATCCCCTTATCTATTTTTTATCTGCGTGGAAGGTTTGTCAAATTTAATGGACCAAGCGACGTCAAATGACATGATCCATGGGGCAAAATAACCTCAACAGCACCTGTCATTTCTCAATTGTTGTTTGCCGACGATAGCTTTCTCTTTTTCAGAGCCACTGTGGAAGAAACTACACGGATCAAAGCTTTAATGTCGAAGTATGAGAGTAGCTCGGGCCAATCGGTTAATTATAAAAAATCAGGCATCTTTTTTAGTGCAAACGTTAGTCGAACCAAGCAAATAGAAATCTCAGCAATACTTGGTGTCCACAATAGCATTATCAATACGAACTACCTTGGTTTACCTTCCTTAGTAGGCAGATCAAAAAGACAAGTCTTTGGGTATTTGAAAAAAAGAGCGACCAATAGAATTCAAGGTTGGAGGAGGAAACCGATATCGTGAGCAGGAAAGACAATTTTAGTGAAAAATGTGTTGCAAGCTATCCCTGCATATAGTATGTCCTGCTTCTTGTTGCCTAGAAAACTGTGTCAAGAGTTAGAAGTTATGTTTAACAGCTACTGGTGGCGTTCCAATTCGAGAAACAACCGAGGGCTTAATTGGTTATCATGGGGCAACATGTGTATGTCTAAGAAGAAGGCAGGTCTTGGCTTTCGAGACCTGTATGGTTTTAATATAGCACTTCTTGGTAAGCACTGTTGGAACTTTATAAACAACCTTAATTCGCTGGTTGCTAAAGTTTCCAAGGAACGCTATTTCCCGAATACTCACATATTGGAGGCTAAGAAAGGTCAGACGAACCCGAGTTTTATATGGCAAGGAATTATGACCGTAAAAACAGAACTAATGAAGGGCTATAGATGGATCATGGGAGATGGACATACTATTACTGCAGCTAAAGATCCGTGGCTTCGTTTGAAAACTGACTTCTGTGTCGAGAACAACCACATCTACGAAGGGAGAAATGAGAAAGTGTCCACCTATATTGAGCAAGATTCTCTGAGGTGGAATGTCCCTCTCATTACAGAAAATTTCGTTACTGAGGATGTTCAAGCTATTCTCGTTGTTCCCATCTCTCAAAACCGGACGAGAGATAGATTTGTGTGGTCACAATCGACAACATGCATCTACTCGCACTACACCATTGATGGCCTATAGCAACCTTTTGACATGGGTGTTACCACTATGGATGTTACCATAGCTATAAAAATTTTGACCTATCGCAACCTTTTGATTGTGGTGTTACCATAGGCACAAAAGTATGTTACTTTAGTTATAAAAGGTGTTACAGTGGGCTAACACCATGAGGTGTGTTAACATAGAGTATTCATTAACAAAATTTTTATTTAATTTAAAATTAATGATTTAATAATTATTTGACTTTAAAAATAATTAATTTTAACAAAATCATTGAAATAATTATTTTAAAACGTAATATTCCATCAAATAATTAAATTATTGATTTTTCATAAATATTAAATTTTGGGAATATCACTAAATTAGATATATATTGACATTCGTATGGTTGGATCATCGGATTGAACGATATTTTAACAAAAATGTAATCAATAAATTAAGAAAATGTATTAAAAAAAATTAAAAAATATATATATATAAATACCTAAAGTATTTATTTATTCATTATTTTTAAGTTAATAAATTATAATTATAATAGTTGAATTAAAAACTTAAAATAAAAAAATAAATCAAAAATTAAAAATTGAAAGGAGCGGGGCTTTTTTTAGCAGCGCAAAAACCTCCCCTCAAAATGAAATTTTTAAACTAAACTTTCCCCAATCACAACTTTCTGCCACAATCTCTCCCTCAACTAAACTCCAGTTTAGTACATGATAACGATCGATGTGCCTCTATATGATTCAAGGCTTCGGTTTTAAGGCTTTGGATTGAGGCTTCATTTCAAATTAGGGGTTCTCCTCAATCGATTTCTTCACTTCAAAACAGGGGTTCTTCTATTTGAGTTCAATTGATTCGATTTTTTCACTTAGATTACTTCAGTTTCAATTAATCGTTTCAATTAATTGTTCTCTCTATTTGATTTTAGGGCCTTGGATTTGGATTAGGGCTTTAATTTTGGGGCTTTTCGATTTAGGGCTTTTCGGTTTGTATTTAGGGGCTTTTCGATTTGGGCTTCGATTTGTAGGTATTACCCTCTTCCGATCTACTCTTGATTTGGAAAGCTTGGAAAGACTGGACAGGAAAACCACACCGCAATTACTGAGTTTGACAGGTTAGTACCTTGTTCGCATTTAATTGCTTGCTAATTGTTTGTTTAACTTTCATATTTTCCCCTTTCTCTGGTATTGAGTTGTGGTGTGTTACCATTTAAATGGTTGGTGGTATAAAAATTTCCATGCTTTGTACAATGGTTAGATAATAGTTCTCCACTATCCACCCCAACTATAATAAGTTGATACTGGATACAGTTGATAATTTCCACTACACAAAATTTGTCTATGTGAATATTATAAATATCATATTTTCCGCAATATAGGTGATTTGTACATTAAAATGTGCTATGAATTCTTCAAGATTTATCCTAACCCGTACCCCTACACTATTAATAGTAAAAGATTGAAGGTGCTTGTAAATTTATGTAATTGAAACTATATGTTTGTATGTTTTAAAGTTTAGGATTGTACAAAAATATGAAGGAAGCAAATTTGCTTGGGACTTGATAACAACAATAGTAGTTGACGATTACTTCCACATCATCGTAAGCTTTGCTTCTGCATCGACTCCATTTATATCTCCTATATCACCATTTGTGTTTTTGTATATACAATATATTGATTTGCTCTCTTTTCCTTGCCTATGATCATGCCTGTCACAATATGCATATATATAGTGCGCAGAGCTAGAGCATTTGGATCCTTGCATTCGAAACCTGTAAATTGTCAGTGAGTCAAGAAGCAGAGATGCACGAGGTGTGCATAAAACTAGCTAGTGAACCTAGTCACATATGTAAGCTAGATTAGTATCAGAGAATCTTTGTGAAGCTGTTGCAAACGGTATGGACATTTATTATTTCATTCAACATTTTCCTCTTGCAAACGGTATGGACATTTATTATTTCATTCGTATGAGTCATGAAAGTTTTCTGTTTACAGGCTTTAGAGATGCAAGGCAAACATGCTGAAGCAGTGACGGAACTGTCAAAGTTGTCTCTTACTCAACGCATATTTCCTCCTGAAGAAAGCTCTGTATGTGTTTTGCTTTAAGGCATCAGTCACCTGTGAACTTCACTTTCATATGATGATCTAATCTTGCTTTATAAAAAAACTAAATATTTTCATGCTTTTTCAACTTCCGCTAGGAGATAAAAGTTTCTTTGGTAAATATCTTTTGTTATACCCTTTTTTTTGCCCACTGAAAAGTGACCAGTTTAGGATAAGGATTAGACAATCAACATAATGATTCTATATACTGTACGAGCTCTGATCATGAAGTTTGTATTATACGCAAGCTGAGAAACTGTTGGAGGTTTTGATTGAGCTCTGCTCTCTTGTACTTATTTTAGGACAAAGCCTTTTGACTACAATTTTATTTTCTGTTATGAATTTGTCATGAATAATCAAGTGCGTTTCATTTATTGGTTATAAACATTATGTTTAAAAATCTACTGTTTGTTGTTTTTGTGCAAATGGTTTGCTCGATTCATTATGTTTTGTTTTTTTTTTGGCATGTTTTTGAGATCGGTCCAGTTTTTGAGGCCGAGGACTCTACCACACACAGACATTTATGCGAGTTTACATGTCTTGTTGTTGAGCAGATTAAGCAACATTATTCTGAGGTATACCCTTTTTAAATTCGTATACCTGGAGTTTAAATCTGAAAGGAAGTTGTACTAAAGAGCTTTATTACATGCAGGTTATGGATTGTGGATCATTTGTTCGTCGCGATTTTTGACCATTTGAAACACAATTGCCAAGACCAGCTTGAAGCAGTTGGGAAGCAATATCCTTTTGAGCCTCTAGAGGTTTTAGTTTAACTTGTATTCTTGCTAGATGATTTTATTTACATCATTAACTATTCTTGTTTACAACAAGAGAGCAAAATTCAACCATCTTGTTTTATACTGGAATTGAGAAAGTAGAACAAATAATGTAGTGGTGTGAAGTATTTTTTTTTGTTCAAAGTTGCTCTTTCACTGATTTGCTTTGTTCTGTATTATACAGTACTTGCCAAAAACCTTACGGCTTACAATTCAAGAGGGGGTTCAGATGTTAAAGGTATGAATTAGTGTAACTTTATATATCATAGTACACCTAGATTGAGACAATTGATATGTGATTGTACTTGCATCTTCTTGCTACCTGATTTCAATTTTATCCAACTAATATGACAATTATCTAAAAGAACAAGCCTTGCAGCTTATCTCTGTCTCCTAAGCGAACTCGAAACAATATTATATTCTAATGCCCCTTTACAACAGAGAATATCCAGACAGAATGGACTTTCTTAAACAAACGAAACATTACACATGCTGAGTTTAATATTTAAAACCACACATTTTTTAAATGTTTGCATTTAAGTTCTACAAATTCATAATTTCTTTTGGCATATGTTCATTCAAGTATCGGTGTCTCGCTACTTTTTATTTTATATTTAATATAGCAACTCCTTCTGTGTAAGTTAATCCCCTGTTTCACTTTTAGGAGGTGTAGAAAATTTTAAACCGCCAAATAAAAAATATCGAGTCTTATGCTAAATTACAAAATTGCCTTTGTTAACAGCTTGGTTGACAAATTCTTCCCTCACCCTTGCTCTTAAAAAAAATCTTAACCAATTTAAAGAAACAAAACTAGTAACTGAGGTTTTGTAAAAGGTAAATAACTTCTTTTTTTTTTTTGCTAAATAACTAAATAACTTTCTGTAGTTCAGAAGGCAAGTGTCTACTCCTTACAAGTGAACAAAAAATATCTAGTATAAAATATTAGCAAGCTTACAAAATGATGGTCCCGGTCACTAGGATGTGCAATCAATACTGTTAAGAAGTGTATTGGCTATTATATCTTCTCATATCATTCAGCATTATCATTGATTCATGAAAGATGTGAGGTAGTTCTCAAAACCAAGATTATAGCCTATTATAAATTAGAGACTGATCTTGTAGACAACACCATAAGTTAACTACAAGTAATCATACTTGTATATCGTCCTCTCTCGCAAACTTATCCAGCCCTCTATTAGATTCTTAGGCTTGGATAATGAACTTGAAGATTCTTAGGCTTGGATCTTGTACAAAAACAAATATTAAGTTGCATAGAATTCTTCACAACCAAATGTCCATCACATTATATTTGACTTGTCCAGAGTCTAGAGACAATGTTAATCAACTGCATCTGTAAACTGTTACGGAAATTTTTGTTATAATAGATCTTGCTGCATGTTTTGTTTTCTCCACTTTAATAATAGATACTTGTGGTGCTTTTGCTACATAACCCGCGTGTCATTTAGAGAAACAAATTATTGTAATGGGGATTATTATAAATCAAAATGGCAACCAGACATAAGGAAAAGGCCCTGTAGAATAAACCAGTTCTATATATCGTTGCTTACCCATACTTGCCACATAATCAGCAGTTGTAGTTTAGTTGTTACAGCTACCTTATCAAATCTTGTAAGTAGGAGTGTGTGTCGCCCAATAATCAAATCAGTTTTTTTTCATTTGATTTCCCTGCTGATAATGAACATAAAGGAATGGACGTACAACAGAAACATATGCTTAATGAATAGTATGAAGTAAATCATTTGTGTTGATCTCATGTTTCTTCTAAGGTATCTGACTAGTGGTTTTTTCTCACAAAATTTGTCCTGTTTATTTTGACGAATGTGGTTATTGACAAATCATTGTTGCCCTTCACACAGGATAGAGATCGTAAGCTGAGATTTTTTGCTGGCAATGAACACCCATTTGGTGACAGGCCTGTTGAAGACTATGTGATGCCTCCTCGTCAAGTACGAGAAATGCGTCCTCGTGTAAGAAGAGCCTTAGTTTGAGCTCAAAAGAAGGCTGAGCAGCAAGAGCAAGGAACTTCCGATACAAGAAAGAAGAGAAAAAGGGAAGATGTGGAGCCAGAGACGAGCATATGATGGATAAAGTCATTGTCTTCACCAGCAGACTATACACACTTTCTTTTGTAACTATGATTTGACACGTTGGTTTTGTACTAGATGATGTTATTGAAATGATGTTGGATGATGTTATTGAAATGTAATTAATTTGATTCTTGAATATTTAAATGTCATAATTTTTTTTGTTATTAAAATTAGTTATAAATGATTTTAATTATGTAACACTCAATGTGTTACAATTGGTAAAAGAGGGTGTTACAATAGATTGTGGATCCCACCTAGATGTGGGCCCCACAGTTGTCCATGTGCAAAATTATATCCTCTATTGTAACACACAAACTATGTTGCTGTAGAGTGTTTAAGATGTTGCTATAGAAGTCTTTAGTAATCACGTTTGCTATGTTACCTTAGCCTGTGTTTTGATGTTAACTTAGATATCTATAGTTACTGCTGAGAACCTAACACAGCTGAAGTGTTACCATAGCCCTATTTTGGCCTATGGTAACTTCAAACAGGGGTCTATGGTAACACAGTTTGGGGGTTGCTTGCAATCTATGGCGTAGTGTCGGCCAAGGAGTGCTATACATTTTGGCAGAAGCATGAAAGGGATAATAGCAATATTCGACAGAGTCAAGGCTGGTAGAAAATATGGAATATGATCATCCCTCAAAAAGTGAAGATTTTCATTTGGAGGTTCTGTCGTAATATCCTACCAGTTCGATGGAAGTTGAGCTCGAGAGGAGTGCAGTTGCTTATAACCTACCCCGTGTGCAATGTTGATGCTGAAGATCTTTTACATCTGTTTTTTATTGTTATTTTGCTATGCAGTGTTGGAATTACGCAGGCCTTGTTTGTGACAGACAGGAAATTGAAGACGCTTCTACATGGTTGTTGGACAAGCTATCGACAGGTAGGGAAGAAGATCTCAGAAAGATTTGTACAACTCTATGGGGGATTTGGTTTTGAAGAAATAAAAGAATATGGGAGAATAAAGGCACCACACCTACAATAGCCATGGATAACAGTTTCAAGATTGTCAAAGAATGGAGAGATGTGAGATTAAACAACAAGACACGCAGAGATGATCTTAAGGACAAGCAAGTCTCTAAGGGGTGTCGTTGGTTAGCACCAGGGGAAGGCATTTTGAAGTTAAATGTTGATGCATCTCTTTTCAATGGTGCAACTAATTTTGTAGTGGGAATGGTGTTAAGAGATCACCAGAAGACCTTCTAGGCAGGTCGCACGAGCTGTCTTAGAGCTCCAACATCAGTGTTCGAAGCGGAGGCGATAGGGGTTCGAGAATCACTATCATGGATCAAAAATCTGCATATTCACGACTGTAAAATTGAAGTTGAAACAGACTCTCTACTGGTGGTGCAAGGAATCAAAAGTTCAGCCACCAATCATCTTGAAGTAGGGGAAGTTCTCGAGCAATGTCGAAAATATCTTAATGAATTAGTAGGAACTTCCATTCACTTTATCAGGAATCAAGCTAATAGGGTAGCACATGAGCTTGCTAGGATACCCTGTTTAGTTAATTGCCATCATGTTTTTACATCTTCCCCCGCTAATCTGGTGGAGACTATTGTGTCGGATTCTCTTTTTTAATGATATTTGGTTGTTTTCAAAAAAAAAAAGTTTGTCAAATAAAAAATGCAAGGAAACAGTTGGGGCGGGTTGGGTAACTTTAAAAAAGTAATTTATTGCTTTAAGTTAATAAGTGGATTATAAAGTGATAAATAAAGTCCGCAAGGGTTGTGTTAGTTGGTTAAAGTGAGGACTTATTATCCTCTTGGTCACAGGTTCGACTCCCTTGGGAGGAGGATATGTGATTATGCCATCCTGGGACAGAGCCTGTCGCACTTGTGCGATTTACCTTGTTCACGCAGTTTGCAGGCTATTGCGTGAGCCTATGGGTTTACCCAGTGCGCACCCGAAGGGCAGTGGCTACGGGTTCCCATAGTAAAAAAAAAGAAAAAAAAAGTAATAAATAAATTTAAATTTATAAGTTCTGCCAAATAGGCACTTACGTACTCATTCTATCTTATGTGTCATGTTTGATTTTTTTTTTTAGGTCAATTTGATTGGATTTTGATCGATAATTAGAAATTATTTATAATTTTAAAAAATTGAAAAATACATTTGAAACAAATTTAATTTATCTTTCAGTGATATATTTTTTATTATTATTTCAGTATACAATTTCTGTACATTCAGTCAAATTTTGATAAAATTGACTAAAAAATTAAACATGATACGTAGAACGAGATGAAAGGAGAATCATCTCGAAATTAGAATAATGTTAAAATTGCTACTGATCTACTTGGCTCCACAACTGTACGTAGCATGAAGGCAACAGAAACAAGTGATGCAAGTTCAATGTGTGCAATTTTTTTCTTTGTTCCCATACATGCATCGTATAATCAGCCAAATAATAGATGGTTGGAACTTAGATATTTTGGGGGTACTTGCAGCTAAGAATGTATAATATTAGAGTAAGGTCAGGTATTTCAAATTGGTATTCAAAAATTGTTTCTCAATGATGTGATATTCATTACATGACATAATAGAAAATTTTTATTGGAGTAATTGGTGTAAATGCAAAAATTATAACCAATTAAAATGATACACTTGACATTCAGGAAAGTTTTTGGGAACCAATCCCACGCAGTGTTTCAGATGGTCGAGCAGTGACGCTTAAAGCTTTCTACCTGGACGTTCCGGGATTAAGTGGGCTACCATGCTCGGGGTATAAGAATGCTAGTATATCCTCCGAATTAGTCGAGGTGCGTGCAAGCTGGCCCGGACACCGGATTATCAAAAAAAAAAATTTGTTGGGAACAATTCAAAATACCGAACATTTTCCTTAATATTCTGATAAATAAGAAACTCCTCACAATTTTCTCATTTAGTACTAAAGGAACAGGAAAGTAACTGTTGCAAATCTATGTTGCAATTTTCTGATAAACCAAATCTATGTTAATATTATCAAAACAATTCATATATACTCGTAATTTAGTCGGAAGAATATTTTAGACTTTTGGTCAAATCTAATTCAGTATTATAGTTTGGTAAATATAAGGGTTTTTTTGTCAAAAATATCTAAATTGCAGAAAAAAAATAATAAAAATATGATACAATCTCGTATTCAATCTCAAATGTAACTGTTGCAACCTGCAATTGCTTTCAATTTGTTGCACAATCAGTAACCTGAAATTCAATTGCTTTCAACTTGTTACGCAATTACATATGCAATTTTTATTGTATATTTGCAAAAAAATTAAAAATTTGGATATATATGATAGTTTCCCTAAATATCGTATGATAAGGAAATGGAAAATCATATTATTTTTTAAAAATAAATTTATGTTCTAAGGTTGAGCTAGAACACAATCTAAGAAAATAACACTACTAGTAAGTAGTACTCCCTCCGTCCCTTAATGTTTTTCCTGTTTTGACTGGACACGTTTGCCAATGCACACTTTTGATCGTTAATATCTTAAATTTCGTATTAATATTAAATATAAAAACTTCACTGTATTAAAGTACTCATAAATACGAATCCAACAAGATCACTCATGACTATATTTGGTCTTATAAATTGAACGTAAATTAGTAATTTGTCTCATGTTATGAACAGTCCCGACATATGAAATCAGAACGATAATATGGGACGGAGGGAGTAACTGTTTAATTCAGTGATTATGTACATACATTGGATCCCTTGTGCAAACAACAGCCACACCGACATGTACCGTATTAAGAAATCGCCTTCCATATCTATATCACACCAGTTGTTTCGTCCTGTGGGAGACAACAATATATATGACAAATATTAATTTATTTTGGATTTCTACTTATACTTGTTTTTTTTTTTTTTTTTTTGACAAATCTACTTATACTTGTTGAACTGCTCTTATAATTTAATCTCAGTTTAACAATGTTAATCTTAAAGATTGCTAGTACTTGCTATATATCTAATTATACATTAAAAATATTTAATACTAACCAACTTATCTAAATCTTAAGTTGGTGCCCTTATATGAATCTTATATTATATTTATCTATGTTCTGATATATGTTAAGTAATCAATTCATCTAAAATCTTAAGATGTTAGAATGAGGTGATCTTATATTATATTGTAACACTAACAATTACTCCCTCTGTCCCAACCAATTGTTTACACTTTCCTTTTTGGGACGTCCCAACCAATTCTTTACGTTTCCTAAAATAGTAAGTTTTAACATTATTACACACACTACTTCACTTATTTTAACAATACTTTACACTATTACACCCACTACTTCACTTATTTTGTTCACTTATTTTAACAATAAAATCACTATTACACCCACTACTTCACTTATTTTAACAATAAATTACTATTACACCCACTACTTCACTTATTTTAATCATAATCCTTGGTCTCCGTGCAAAAAGGTAATGTAAACAATCTGTCGGGACGGAGGGAGTATAAGACACTATGTGTAGAATTTCAGAAGATAATATAAATCTTTTTCGATATCACTATCCTCTCTCATAACATAGATCGTAAGCTTGCAAATTTGATAAATGATTTCTTCGTCTAATGATACTTTCCTCCATTTTTTTGTAAAATACTAAAATATAATAATTATTAAATTATTAAATAATTGTATAAACAAAGTCGATCAATTCACGTTCGTGGCTACAATCAATATTCACAAGGCTGCCATACTGACGAATACGACAATGGAAGTACCTACCCATCTAAACTACCTTCTCATAATCAATGATCATGTTCTGTAGTATAAAACCCTAAATGTTTGACTCTAAGTTTTGGCCCTACACATTAAAATAAAATATATACACAGACACTCGTCTCACCGTTTCTCATGTTGGTGTTAATATTACTACACTTCAAAGCTCTGTTCTAAAAATCCCCGATTCAACCGATTAATTCCCGATTAATCTTCTGAAAGGTAACCAACCGATTCAATTTTTGAAATCCGATTAATCCTTTTAATTTATTTAAAATGATATGTTTAATTGTAAATTAGACTAATATATTAAATATTATTATAATATCCGATTAATGCTCCGATTAATCCGTCCGATTAATCCCCGCCTACCCGATTAGGCGCTAGGCGGTACCCCAACCGCCCTGGTCCGCCTAGCGATTTCTGGAACACTGCTTCAAAGAGAGTGTTGCACAATTTGTGATAGTAATTTACGGAATGTCGAAAATTCGAATCAAAATAAAAGACTTGCGAATGGGTTCATCATCAAAATATAAGTATTTTTTAAGCTCTCGACACTGGTTCTTTAGTGAGCTCAGTTTACAACATCTCATGCACTTTCCAGGTGACTGCCATATGCACATGGTTGACTGATAAGTAAATTGTAAATTTACAATGTGCTACAAAACAAACGAGTACGAGTACTGTATATTTAACCCTACTATCAAACAAAAATCGAAAACACATGCAATATTAAAAAATACACAACCATGCAAACCTGGTTAAGAACAGTCAGGCCAAATTCAACCTTCCTCCCGGCATCCTTCACAAGTCCATACAAATCAGCAAGTATCATTTACAAAATCTTGTCCCCCTCCCCATTTTTATATTTCTTTATACTCTTCACCCTCCATACTCTTACGGCTCTGTCTTTTTCTTCCCCGTCCATTGTTTCTCCTGCCTTCACAAATTAAGAACCTACCTTCCCCTTTCTAGATCTCTCTCTTGGATACACATTATATATATGTACATCTCCTTCACCATATACAATATCTCTCACTTACCCTTCTTTCATTTAATCATCTTTCAATTTGTAGAGATTGATCAGCCTATTCTTTATCTTACATTCATCGTCGCAGCCTGTATCCTACTTCCGAGTGAGACATACTCGTATTTGTTAACTATGGCTTCTCAGCTTGTACCAATCGGCCAGAAACCAAGAATGCTCAAAGATTTCCTTGCAGACAATTCACATTCGAAAAGAGTATCGTTTTTTCAAGATAATCTAAATATGACATTTTCTAATAAGGGTTTTTCCAAATTTCTCGTTAAATGCCTCCCATTTGCCTCCAGTATTAAGCCTCCGTCAATTTTCCCACGAAGCATTACAAATAGACTTTCTAAATCCAGGAGTGTACATCGAAATGTCAACATGAAAGAACTGACTGTTAAGGTCAAGGTGAAGGACATTCTACGGTGGAGATCGTTCCGCGACTTGGCTGAGGTGGAATCTCTACCGTTGAATTTTTCATCATCACCTCATCATTGTACAACTGTTACTACTACAACAGGATCTACTAGTATCACAAGTAATAGTGGCAGATCTAGTTGGTGTGACAGTGATTTTACTGCAGAAGATTTACCGTCATGGTGCAGTCATTCCAGTCAGCTTATAGGTGCAAATGTAGCCCATAAAAGTCAATTACTAGATGGAGATGTGGAAAAATATTCGATGACCCCTAAGGTAATTATTCGAAATAAATAAACGTTTCAACATATAAATTGTTATTTGAGTTTCGATTCTTTATGGTTGCATAGATCTAATTAATTTTGATGCACACAATTGTTAGGTACATTGGTTATGTGATGAGGAAAAAGAACAAAATAGTCCACTTTCGGTTCTTGATTTTTGCTCCCAAGAAGATGAGGAATCGTTCTCGTATTTTCATCAAACTCCTAGGAGAAGGCAAGCTAGAATCGAGTCGATTGCTAACAAACCTGTTATTCATAAAGAAACGAAGAACGGGGTTGAAATAAAGGCAATGCAGCTGCTAAATCAAGTTAAAATAAATATATCTAGCTCAATCGGATGTTTGGAAATCAATGAAGAATTTCTACTCTTAGATTTCTTTATGGAACAATTGAGTGACAACAAAAAAGGTGGTGATGATTTGTTGAAAGTAGCAATTGAGTGGATTAGAGGAGAAGATGATGGATGCCTAGAATGGAAATTGGTAGGCAAGAAAGAGTTTAGTATTAGAGAAATGGAGAGAGGAGTTAAATGGAACAAGTTTGATGAAGATGAGCAAGAACTGGGAATGGAAATTGAGAATCAGTTGTTGAATTGCTTAGTAGACGAGGTTTTATTTGATTTTATTAATTTCTAATAAAACAGAGCATCAGAGAATGTACATGAGTTTTAATAGTAATTTAGGTAGTACTTAGTGCACAAGTCTCTCTCACACGATATCGAGAAGAATAATTGGGAAAGTTCATCGTATGATCCCGAATAACTATTGTATTCATTTAGCTCAACTCAGTTCCTTTTGATTAGGAAGAACTGCAATCAATCCTGTTTATAAAGGTGGTGTTTGGCTGGGCTTATAAGACCGGACTTATAACTTATTTTCGGGTAAATATTTCATATTTTGATAATTTGTTTTTATGGTTGTATTTAATGTATGTTTGAGATTTCATAAGTTGCAAAAATAAGTTGGAAAATAAGTTGGAATGTTAGGAATTTCTAACATTGGCTTAAAATAAGTTGACTTATTCTGGAAATAAGCTCCCCAAAACACCCCCAAAGTTTGTGTATAAAGCATGAGTTTAGTGGGTTTAGTGAGTACCTAATTTGCTTGTGCAGATCCATATATATGCCGGATGTGAGCCTATATTATGTACAAAACAATTATTATGATTTCAGATCTTTTAATTACTCCGTATTATGATTTCAGATCCATATATATGCCATTAATTATTATATACAGAGTTTTTCTCCTGTTCTGAACGATGTACCCGAATTTCATATTTTTTGACCTGAAAAAGCTAATTTTGAGACCAAGAGGGCATGGGAAGTTACTTCAAGTCTCTTCCTACTTACTACATTCTTATCAAACATAATTTCAACTGCTTTTAAAAAAAATTGTTATTATACAACAATGTCAAACACACCTTCAATCTATTCAACAAAAGAAGAATGACTTCCGAGTCGATAACGAAAGTAAAGGCCATTGTGCAGAAATATTGATAATATCTTTTCATGAAAAACATTCTATTAAAAAACTTGTACTAGAAAAAGAAAAGAAAAGAGGTGGATTTAAATATGACCACGTAAATTGAAATCTCAATTGTGCCATAATCAACAACAGATATATAGATTGAAAGGTCGAACGAAAACCATTCAAATCATAAATTTAACGATGCATGTCTTTCTCCATAAGTACTCTCATTTACGTACTAGGCGATTCATGAAATCTACAAGCCAATAGATCTACTTCACGGTCGCTTCTCCAACATAAAAAGTACTGAATTTGATACGTTCGGGCACTCTACAAGCCAATATAAATAATATAATCTCCAACAATGTCGATTAGTAATCATCCGAGGGCAATCAGACAAAGGCTCCCACGCCTTCTTCCACAAGTCATCGATAAAGCACATGTGTTTCCACCACTCCTCGTTTTCTTCCACACAAACTCGTATGAATCGACTCCATTGACGATTAAGGCCAGCCAGTTTGAAAACATCGCCGGGCCTCGATAGACAAAATATAATCTTCAATGATAAAACAGGTACCTTATGCTACATCTTGTATTGAAAAGGAAGCATAAGGGAAGCTAAACAACAATGTAAGAGAGAACAAACTACTCTTGTATTGCTATGGAAATATTCACGTGATTTTACAATGGAGACAACGTCTCAATATATAGGAAATTATACACTAAGTCAGCTAACTACAGTAGTTACTATGAGGTCATGGATAATGTCATAGTAGGTGAAATATTTGACTACCGACTATATTGTGTATTTTAACACCCCCTCAAACTTAAGATGGTTGAAAAAACCAACTTGAGTTTGTAAACAGCCTATGCTACTTCTTGTGATGTATACATAATAACTGAATTGTGTTACTTGTATTGTAAAGACAGTGTGTGCACTTGTTGAGGCAAGGAGGTGCAGCGGAAGACCAAATGGGCAGCGGAACAAATCAGTTCTGGAAATACAAAACCTTTAAACTTGTTGACGGCTGTGACCGGAATCAATGGAGGTGGCAGCGGAAGAACTGATGAACTGAGCATATAACATGAAAATAAAAACTGGGGTTTTGTGTAGAAAATGAGTACAGGCTGGGGTTCTTAACCGTAAAATAACCAAAATGCTTAAAGAAACAAGTGGGCTACTAAGATGTAAGTTTGACCAGAATAAGTAATTTTGTGGAATGATGTGGGCTGTCTTTGTGTGGCCCAAATAAAGAAACAAATAGGCTGTCTTTGTATACTTGTTCGTGTGCTGTATCATGTGTGTGTATCAATCGCATATACAACAGTTTAAACAATAAATATACCGACCGAGATATGAGACTTTTGAGAGATGTCTGAGAGAGAAAGTGTATGGGACAACAAATACATCAGAGATTCGGGATTTTGAAGGCAAGAGTCCAGATCTTGTGAGCTACTCGGTGGCGAGAGCTCCGGTGAAGGCAAGAGCTTCGATGGTGTTGAGAGGCAGCGGAGTTGTGAAGAGGCAGCGGAGTTAACGAGTTGGCTCGTCAGAAGATCGTCGGAGTTGTAACCTGTTAGCAATGGTTGTTAACCATGTTTCCAGAATAGATCCCACCAACTGTTTGGTTTAATGTCTCAAAGAGGCTGCACACTAGAAACGATGACGGTAACAGATGTGATTCAACGGAAGGAGATATGGAGTTGCTGAATTTGTGAAGCTAGCTTATTTTTCTGTTAGCAAGCTTGTAAAGAAGCACCCCCTCCAACTGTTTGATGAGATGTCTGAAAGACAAAGTTAGCTGGATATTGTTTGGATGGCCGGAAAAGATGAAAACAATGGAACAAAGGAGGTAAGGAGACTATGGCTCTGATACCATGATAAAACAGGTACATTATGCTACATCTTGTATTGAAAAGGAAGCATAAGGGAAGCTAAACAACAACGTAAGAGACAAACAAAGAACTCTTGTATTGCTATGAAGTGTTCAGCTTGGATTGATACATGAATTAAGAACTAATATATAGAGATTACAAGGCACAAAAAGTCTAGGTTTGGTTTGTGTGAATACTTTACAATAACCTTAGACTAGCAGCCTTTGACTTATTTTAACACCCCCCTCAAACTAAAGATGATTGAAAAACCAGCTTGAGTTTGTAAATAAAATCACCGGAGAAGGTAGGAGGATGAGCTTCGTTGAGGAGACATAATGTAGCAGAATCATGCCATCTTGAACTTGTTGACCGATGAATGTAGAAATTGTGAGGGTAGCTCTGCTTGTGTGTATATAATAACGTAGAAGAGTTATAAATATTGTATAAGCAATGTGAGCTTGGTGATGATGGTGACCTTGTGTCATTGCTTGTGTGTGCATATGTGTAACGTAGTAGAGTTACAATATCGTATAAGCAATATGAGGCTACAAGGGAAGCTTTCGCGGCTACGTTCTGTCCCAAGAGGCTGTCCAGTCTGAGGATCCCGTAGTGACTGTGAATGCAGTTACAGTGAAAGTTTGAAAACTTCGGGGACTGTATTGCATAAATTAAACAGTCCAGGGGCTTAAGTGTTAGTTGCGAAAAGCTGGAGGGTCAACTTGCAAGATCTGATGAAGTGTGATTAGCCAGATATAATTAGGGTTGTAAAAGCAATAACAAGATTAACACAGGGATTGTAGGTGGGATGGATTAATCATGTTGCTACACAAACAGAACTGGCGAGTGATTTACGACTTTCCATGGCAACATCAACAGCTCCATCTCCCTCCTCGTTGACTCTCTCCCAATTTCACCCCACCATTTCTCTCCACCCATATCGTATCTCTCTCCCCCACACACTCTCTCTCTCCGCCTCCTCTCTCGAATGCAGTCGACGCCGGTGGATGTGGTTGACAAAACAGAAACTGGGTTGGTGGAGAAATCAGAGAATACGATCAGGTTCTTGTTGATGCGGTGGAGAAAGCCAATTCGGGTCATCGGGGACTACTGCAGATGTGAGTTTGGCTCGAGTTTATGGGTGAGTTGAGCGAGTCAATGAGTTGTTGTTTTACTGGTGGGCTGAGTTGGCTCTGAAGAAACTCGTGGTGTTAACTCGTCACTGAGTTGGTGTGGGTTATCTATATATGGTTGGTATGAGTGTATTGATGTAGTCTTCAATATCAATACACTCACAATTTCTACATGGTATCAGAGCTTTAAGCTCCTGGTCTCTCCATTGTTCCGCTGCCTTCATCTTTTCCGGTCATCAAAATAATTTTCCGGCCAACTTTCTCTTTGAGTCATTTCACCAAACACTTGGTGGGTTACTCATCTCGCCTTCATACCAACCACAAGATCTTCCAAACTCCAGCCTCCATAAAACATATACTTACACGCTCATCTATACATACATACATACATACATATATAATAAGAGTATTGTTACTCTACTACAGATCTAAGGGAGAGGAATGTATGAGCAGCAGTAGACCCGGATGACCCGAATTGGCTTTCTCCACCGCATCAATAGCCGGAGATTCAGACACTTTTGAACAATACTCGCGAGGCTGCTGATTTCATTCCGAACATGATTGTCGAAGCCAAGCCCAATGATTGTGGCTTATGTTTGGTTTGGGCTAGCATATAATTATACCCTTGTTTTCATTATTGGGCCACGTCAAAATTAGCCCACCTGAGCCACATAATAAATCCACGATTTATTGGCACAAATTACAATCCTACATCCAATCTTTTGCAGATCTTGCAAGTTGACCCTCCAACTTTGTTCTCTCTTTACATTGTTGTTCAGCTTCCTTTGTAGCCTCATATTGCTTATACGATATTGTAACTCTGCTACGTTACACATATGCACACACCAGCAATGGCACAAGGTCATCATCATCACCAAGCTCACATTGCTTATACAATATTTATAACTCTTCTACGTTATTATATACACACAAGCAGAGCTACCCTCACAATTTCTACATTCATCGGTCAACAAGTTCAAGATGGCATGATTCTGCTACATTATGTCTCCTCAACGAAGCTCATCCTCCTACCCTTTCTGGTGATTTTGTTTACAAACTTAAGTTGGTTTTCAACCATCTTAAGTTTGAGGAGGGGTGTTAAAGAATGTTAAAGTCAAGCTCATAATGCTCACCATTGCAGCAGCAAACTTGGACTTCCAAAGCATCGGATTCATATATGGCTGCTCAATAAAGCATGCTCACCAACTAATCTTAGACTTTATGTACTAGTTTTCCTCTATATATAGACTTATCAACTCATGTAATCAAATAAGCTACTCAACACAATGTAAGCTTCAAGTTATCAATACAAGAGTTTCTTTTCATACATTATTCTTGATTCTTCACAATACATATATACCTCTATTTTCTACATTCAACTTTAATTCAGTCGGGAGAGGTGTCATCACTGTGTCTGTCATAGGATATACTCTGAATATGATCCACCTCCATTCATGACTTACGAAAGCCAGGTTCACTGCATCGGATCTTTCCGGTAGACACTCTATAATCTTTAGCTTTATTAAGACATATACTACAGCCCATCACCTAGCTCCATGTTACAATCCATGTTAATCACATTATCATCACCCCACGTTCTTGACATGTTGTTGTCACCACTCCACTGCAGTCCAGTGTGCATCATACTTCCACTACATCCTGTCCAATGTGCATCATGTGCCCAGTGAGCATCATGTGCTAGCCTAGCTGTTAACATATCATAACGTTAAGATTAGATCAGTTGTTCAAGTCATGTATAAATAGACCTGCAATGTATCATGTAATATAAATCAAGCAATCACAATGTAATCTCTTGCAGTTCTTGTGTCTTGTAGTTGTAGTCTCTCTCTATCTACTACATTACTATCTACTGCAGCTTTATTATAACTTCTTTATGGTATCAGAGCATAGGGAGGAAATCAAGGCTTAACAGCCTTCCTCCGATCCTTCTCCATTCCGTAAAAAATTTTCATTCTCAGTTTTCTACACTTCCAAACAGTTTTCTGCATATTTTTTCTGCAACTCCTTCTTCATCCACCTGCTATCTCCACAGTCCACAACTCAAAGCTATCCCATCTTCCGCAAAACCCACAAACACAGCAGCCCCTTCTGTCTTTTCGCTTGCTCCAGCAATTGCCCTTTCATGAGCTTGTCATCTGTGTGCTCTGTCTTTCTCAAGCCTGCCACCATGTCTCTATAAAGGCTTCTCGACCTTTGTATGCCTCTCCGCCAGGTCTGATTTCTATAATATTACCATTGGAACTCGTCAGCAAGCTTCTACACATGAAACAGCAAACCATCTCACTGCAACCTTCTGCAGTTTTCTGCTTCTTTTCCAAGTTGAAACTCTCACTATGCATGGCACTACCCTTAATCTCCAGTTGCTTTGTTAAAAGTAAAACCTTTCTTCATTCTCTTTGTTTTGCAACTCACTCCATCACATATGTTTCCAGAGACATATAGTTGTATTCCCACTGCTGTCTTTTCTCTTAACTTGTAAAGCAAAGAATTATGCTCCTGCATCTTTTTCTGCACCTTCTCCATCTTTACTCCACACAAACACCATAACCTTTCACCATCTTCAAACACACCTCTCATGTCCAAAAACTCTATTTTACCTAGTTAATAAAATGGTGGTCACTCTTTTTTCCCAAAGTGGTTTTTAATGAGGACCTTCCCATATCCCATTTCTTCATCCGAATAAAATTTTTCAAATTTTCTGCACCTTTTTCATCAATTTTGTACATGATTTTTTTTTTCATCATTTCCAGTCATGTTTCTGCACCATCACATTACTCAACATTCTCACAGAATACTCAGTCATGGAGTGGTGTATTATCAGTTTAAATACTAGTTCGTTTCTTTCATTAGTGAGATAATAATCTGCAGTTCGTGTCAGTTTTCTGCATCATTTCAGCACCTTCTATCAGTTCAAGGTGTGGTCTACTGCAAGCCACCAGTGTCTACAAAGACTCCTACCTATGTAATGTTCAGAGTTTTTCCAAACTGCATTATCAACATTTGTGTTTCCTGATGTATTCAACAAAAACAAACAGCTTCCTTTCTACTCATATATCAAGATGCTTCACCATGGACTTTACCACAGTCTACACAAACACCACCAACATCATCAAAATCAAACATCTCAAAAGCCACCTCAGAACGTGACTCCAATACAAGTATCAAACTCAGCCACAATCTGCACAATCTCAAGTGAATCAATCACCACAGAATTACTCCAAGCCGGTCACTGCTATATGCAACACCGAAGCATCATTTTCGAGCCTTCGTCGCTCACTCTTGTGAAGCTAATCCAATCTTTACCACAGAATCACTCTTTAACTCAGTTTTTATTCCACTTTTTTTTCTGCAGTTTCTTCGAGCAAGTCTATAGCTGTTAATCGGCAAGTAGATAGCTTCACATCCGGCATGTCTATAGCTGTTTTTATGGCATGTAGATAGCTAGTGTGTTTGAAAGCTTCCTTCTCCAAGCAATCTCAACGAAGACTATCAAAAATTGTGACGTTCAAGCCGGTCCAAGCACCGAAGATTACCACATCCGGTCACTGCAAACGCACCACCGAAGCCGGTCTAGTACCGATGTTCAACAACACTTCCATCGGCCCTTCCAACCAAGGGAGGATATTGCCACTTCCTTCTTCAAGCCGATCACTGCATCAAGCACCACCGAAGCCGGTCCACGACCGATGTTTAATTCTTTATGCAAGTTAAATGCTTCCGTTTCTCTCCACCATTAACTTGAGGGAGGATATTAAGACATATACTACAGCCCATCACCTAGCTCCATGTTACAATCCATGTTACTCACATTATCATCACCCCACGTTCTTGACATGTTGTTGTCACCACTCCACTGCAGTCCAGTGTGCATCATACTTCCACTACATCCTGTCCAATGTGCATCTTGTGCCCAGTGAGCATCATGTGCTAGCCTAGCTGTTAACATATCATAACGTTAAAATTAGATCAGTTGTTCAAGTCATGTATAAATAGACCTGCAATGTATCATGTAATATCAATCAAGCAATCACAATGTAGTCTCTTGCAGTTCTTGTGCCTTGTAGTTGTAGTCTCTCTCTCTATCTACTACATTACTATAAACTGCAGCTTTATTATAACTTCTTTAAGCTTTAGGTCACTCGGCAGTTGTTCCATGTAAACCAAAAAAAACCCCACTATTCAGACTACCTTCTCGTAAGAGACTTGCTCCTATTTAACTGTTTTTTATAAGCCTTATTCCTGTTTTTAATCTGTTCTTTAGGAGACTTATAAATCCTACTGTATTTCTAATCTGTTTTTTTAGGAGATTTTTATATTTTATGCAGCTTATCTTATATTACTATTCCTATTTCTAATTAGATGGTAATCACCACGAATATTATCTAAATATATAAATAATTTTATATTTTGATTGATTTTAAATTAATATTATTTTATCTCTAGAAAAACAAAGCACCAAGAGAACATATATGATCAGCTGTAGTAATAAATTAGGTAGTACTTAGTGTACGAGTCTCCAAAGTTCAGCGTATGATCCCTGATAAGTGGATAACAATTGTATTCACTTAGCAACTCAGTTTTCTTTCATCTGGAAAAATTGCAAATAATGTTGTTTATAAAGTTGAACCATTTCTGTCAAAATGTAAAACCTAACCTGAGCTTCTGCAAATTCAAGATTCACATGTTGCATATGAGCGTAGACATTATGTACAAAACATCTACATAACAATTATTATGGAGTTTTAAATATTTTTAGTAGTTACTACTTTACACCATAATTACTACGATAGAGTTATAGAATAAATTTAACATTTGTAAACATGTCATGAATCAGGATATATAGCAACTTAAATTAGGTCGATGAAGTAGACCTTGCAATTTTCACGACACCAAATGACATAAAAATCTATTTTTGTGTTTATATTTTGGATATACGGCACAAAAGTGTACAATCGAGATGTACTGTCGACTTTGTACGTTTACTCTTTGGGTAAGGATACTGACACGAAATATACGAAATAAATAAATATACATATAAATATTTATATTTGTATAAAATATATATTTATATTTGTATAAAATATATATTTATATTTATAATAAATAAATAAATATGTATTTATAGAATTATACATAATTTTATAATATTATTTGTAAATACGATGTAAATATAAATATTTAGTGCATGTTTATAATAATTTCACCGAAAACATTAGTATTTAAATCTTTTATTTATTTTTTAATTTAAATATTAGTATTTTATTTATTGATTTAAATATTAGTATTTGGTCGGACCAAAGTAACAAACATATATATATATATATATATATATAGGGGGATGTTCTAGTGAGACCCCTGTTATAATGAGAACTGCACATTGGGCCACCTAAAAAAAGCCCAATAATAAAAAACGTGTGCAGTCTCCCCTTCTTCTTTTATTTATGACTTCTTCGTGTTTGCTGGAGGACTAGGAGATAAATTGTTAAACTACTGATGAGTCGCGAGATAAGTAATATTTGTCCAACTTCATTTCTTTTGTAAAACCCGTAGTTTATCTACTGTGATCGGAACCTTCCCAGAATAAATCATCACAACAACAACAATACCAAATTCAACAACAAAAACATCATTGTGACGAACCACCACCAAATTCATTCAACTTAAATTAAAATCACTAATTCAAACTAAAATCACCAAAATACAAATTACCATCACAAGATCACCAACATACAGTCAACAAATTGATAAACAAAGCACCTTAATTATACACGAATAACCAAAAACTGAACAGAAATCATAAAAATTCTATGCAAATCACCAAAATCCGAATACAAATCACCAAAATTTTTGAATGCAAATCAAGAAAAAAATTCAGATCTGAGCAAAACACTTTTCACTTCTCTCTTAGGCTGTACTTCCTCCATTTCTCCATCTTCACCTCTTCCTTCACGCGTCAACTCGAAGTTCTCATATTCATTTTCTTGTGACAAGATCAAATCAAAGGCTTGAATATTCCAACTAATTCCATCACTTCAACAAATTACCATCACAGGGTCACCAACATACAGTCAACAAATTGATAAACAAAGCACCTTAATTATACACGAATCACCAAAAACTGAACAGAAATCATAAAAATTCTATGCAAATCACCAAAATCTGAATGCAAATCACCAAAAATTTTTAATGCAAATCAAGAAAAAAATTCAGATCTGAGCAAAACACTTTTCACTTCTCTCTTAGGCTGTACTTCCTCCATTTCTCCATCTTCACCTCTTCCTTCACGCGTCTCCTCGAAATTCTCATATCCATTTTCCCGTGACAAGATCAAATCAAAGGCTTGAATATTCCAACTAATTCCATCACTTCAACGAATTTGATAGGGAGATCGGAATCGAAAGTCACCGTCATCGGAAGTGAAGCAGACGATGATGAGAGTGAAAAAGAGGATAAATAGATGTGCACCTGCAATTTTTTCAACTTAAATCTCATTGAATGCGATTCGAGTAATAACTAAATGAAATGAAAGGGAAAAATAATAAGAAAATCTGCAATTATATGAGCAAAAGAGAAGTAAAAGGAATCTGAAAGTAAAAGGATGGAGAATGAGATATATGGAAAGAAGAGAGAGAATAGTAATTGTGGGTGAGAAAAGATCAGAGAAGGAGTAGATGTGTTGTCGGGGAAGGAAGGAGAGAGAAATAAATCTATACATGTGGTGTAGATTAAAACTTGTCACAACAATTGAGTGGTCCAGATTCATTCTCAGTTCTCATTTTAATAGGGGGTCTCATTTGAGCATCTGCCTATATATATATATATATATATATATATATATATATATGCATAGCTTTCTATTGTGCGATGTGCGATCAGAGAACAATTAGTATTTTATTTACTAAAATATATAAGCACTAAACTTATAAAATTCATTAATTGTTATCAATTCATTAAAATCTAAATTGAATACATTTATATTATATTATTTTCATAATCAAACCAAATCAATTGTTTTCTATATTACATTATTTTCATAATTTTATCAAAGAATAACTATTTATTTTATAGAATAAAATGTTCTTACAGTTGATTGTACGAATTTTTTAAAAGTCCCACCATAAATTTTCAATTTAAATCAGTTCAATTCATCTCATATGATCGATGTACACAACATACTTATAATATATGAATCTATTCCATTCTATTTTCGAATCTTTAGATATTGACATAATAGATGATCTACCAATTTTCTAAGTGTAGATTTCATTTCAAATTTATTATAACAATCTTTGTATATGTTTTAAGTGTTGCTAATATATAGCTAACATGTGAAGTATGAAAATTTGATGTTTAATATGTCAAAAAATGGTTTTTAATAGGAGAATAACTTTTAGAAAAATTTCCTACAATCAATTATACGAACATTTTGTCCTATTTCATAAACTTAAAAGTCATGACTACTTTAAAAGATCACTATTTTAGATTTGAAATAATTGTAGGATAAAAAAGGATAAAACTATCTTAAAAAGAAAATAAGTAGTATCAATGAGAATTAATGTGTTTTATGTGTGTATTTATGAAAGAGAGAGAGTTGAAGAAATCGTGTGTATGATAGAGGGAGACAAAGATTACAAGTTTACAAACATAAGAAAATAATGTGAATATATATACATGTTTGTTCACAACAACAAAAAAAATTTACCGTTGCACCATTATTTAGAAGAATAGATGTTCTAATATCATAGTAGTTAAATTTTAGATTATGCTCGAACTTTTTTTGAGTTTTTTGTGGATGTTGATCTCCTTTCTATACCTACAAGGGCATTCTCACTATTGAGCTACCCCCTTCTCGAGATGTTACATTTCGTAAGATGGTATCGGTGGGTTGTGCGTTCTTTTTGGGCTCTCCTATCATGCTAGGGTAGTATTATTTGAGCTAAAATGTGTTTTCAATCTCTAAACATTCACGTATGCTCTTTATAAATAAGGCGGAATATAAAGTAAGAATGGGAACTAGGATGTAATCTACTGTTCATAAATTTTTCCCACAGCACTCATGACTATTTCTTCCTACCAGACAAGGGTTTGTTAAAAATGGCTCGATGAGAAATAGAAAAATGGAAATTTGGAGCAGAAAATTACTTGATCAGGAACAAGGTTGCTTCCGTTACAGAAAACTGCCAAAAACTTCGATATTACATCTATAAAAGTATGCACACGACTAGCTTCTATAACTATTTTTTTCAAATCATCCAAAGCACCATTCATAGTAGAACTTCTTTGTATTCTGGGTAAAACAAAGGTAGTTGATGGTGTTCATTGTCCTGTATCGATACTCGTGTCAAAGCTATCCAAACCTACATATTCAGATGGTCTCTTAAGTAACTGCTACATTCACATGAATAAATATGAGGAAACTGATTAAACAATTAGTAAAGACTACCGTTTTCGCTAAGGGAATAGAGTCAGAAGACAATAGTTTCACAAGAACCGGAATAACATCTTCAAGTATTACTTCGTGGCATATAACAAACTTTGCATGTGACAGGAGAGAAGCAACTGCACTCTACAAAGAATGTGCGAAATTATTTAATAGAGGTGTCCTAAAGACTTTAGAATATACACAATGCATTAACAGGAGTAAACCCTGATTCTTCTCTGCTCGGTATTCTGGAGAATATGCACTAAGCGTTGAGCAACACTCGAGGTTAGAAAATCAGCTAACCTTGGGGCTGTGTCAAAATTTAATCAATTTATCATTTTTCAGTTGTACCAATTATTAGCAAATAAAAATAACACTATAATTGGACTTCCTTTACCATCGTCAAAATGTCTTTTCAAATCCTTGGTGGAAGTCCAAAGGTCATCGTGATTGGATCTCTTGTCCATGATAAACTTCAATTGTAAATGAACACATTGCACCTTTAAATAAATTCAATCAATTCGTAATAAAGCCATTACTAAAATTCTAAGGGTACCAATCAGTAGGCCTAGCAGCCTTTCATATAAAAATTAAGGTACATGACTATATTCAAATCGTTGAAAGACTACAAAACAGTTGCATCATACAAAACATATACAACAAACCCCAATTTATATACACCCAATACTAAAACGTACACAAGTGCAAACATCTATATGTATGAGGCTTATTGGCCCTATGGGTGACTTCAGTAAGTCCCCTCAGCTAAAAAAAGATTTTTACTCTTAAGCAAATCTGGATGTTTGGAAATCAATGAAGAATCTGTTACACAATCTGCGATAAATACAAATAGTATAATATTTGTGCTTGTGTGAGTAACAGTTATGTGTATAATTAAAATAGACAAAAGAGGAGACAAGGAACGAAAAACCCGAGTCCAGTGCGTGACTGTCTCCTTAAAGCGTATTAGCCCCCCACCGTATGTGCGAGCGAAACGCCTCCCAGGATAAAACGGATTGCAGTGAGGCTACAGATGAGCGTCACTCTCAGCGAGCTTGAGACGAGCAAGAACTATCACCAGAGGAAGAGAAGAGGCTGTATAAAATAGAAGGATGTGTGTTTTCGAGTGAATAATCCTAAGGCTCTATATGAGTATTTATAGGATAGGAAAACTTGTGCGCTACACAATTGCCTTAATTAATTAGCCGCGCTAATCAATTAAATCGGTGGCAATTTCCTTAACACAATTGCCTTAATTAATTAGCCGCGCTAATCAATTAAATCGGTGGCAATTTCCTTAATTAATTAACCTTGTTAATTAATTATGTTAAGGAGGTGGCAAAAAATCCGTAGTAAAAACGGAATTGATTTTACCGAATCAATGAATTCAATTTATAATCGAATCCATATTCCAACAATCCCCCACATGGATGAGATTGATATCGTAGTAGCACACACCAGACAGACACAGAATTTGATTTGGTGATAGATTCTTCGATCAGATATAGCATACGATAGGTAGAGGTTTGCTCCTTGAACCTTCGCTTGAGTAAGCATACCGACCTTACTGGTAGACAGTGGAGGTTTGCTCTTTGAACTGTTCGACCGTTTGTGTAAGCGATGATATACTTATCACTATATCTTTTCTGACTCGTTCAGCTCTCATGATTATGTCCATTTTGGCCATGGAACATCGCCCTGGTTCTGCAGGAGTTTCTAAAGAATTGTGCCTCGCAATTCTCCTTTGAAGCGGCCCCACTTCTCTCCCACATAGGTGATCTTTATCTTATAGAGTAACCCGCGTTTACTCAACTGAATTCCATGCGTTCAAACCTTGAACTCCATGTATTCACCAAAAGATCATTAAAAGCTTAATAGCTTACCCTAGTACCTTACGGGTCTCACTGTTTCCTCATCATAGGAACAGGCCAGGGGTTACCCCCATAGTGATTTGGTCATCATGATTTAGTTGGCCCATTGAACCAAGTTCTTGGGATCTCCAGTCAGTAATGGTTGGGTGTCCACCATGATGCCGTTAAGCAATAGGCTTAAGGCCCATCCCTCTCGATGATTTTACAACTATCTCTCAGTATAACCGGCCAGATTCTCTTGGTTTAACCAGATTATCTAAGTTTAACCATTTGGTTAGTGGATCCACAACATTATCATTTGACTTTACAGAGTCAATCCTGATAATTCTCATTGAGAGTAGTTGTTTAATGATATTATGTCTTCGTCATAGAGGCGAGACATACCATTACACACACAACAATGTAATCTCCCAATTTGCAAATTATTCACATAAAATATGCATGTTGAAGACACATTTTCTTGTCATTTAGGAATATCCATTACAAAGTGACTACCAATTCAGCCTCTTACATGCATACAAATTATGCAATAGACTCATATTCCATCGTGAATCGAGTTATGTTTAATTTCTATTTAGGATTTCCATGACATGGCTGCTTATGTTAATGTGAACTAAATTCACTAATGACTTTTAATTTCTTAAATTCAAACATCTAACATCCATACTATATCCACATAGTACAATTAGATATCGTTTGCAATGCAGCCCAAACTCACGAGTATATTTCAAACACCTTAGTCTCATTGCAATCACTTTCAAGAGACCAATTTTGATTTGACTCGTGCATTTACTCAGCTTACCAACTGTGTAGCCTATGTCTGATTTTGTACCATTTTGAAATGTACAATAGACTTTCAATCATTCTTGAGAAATCCTTGTTCATCTATCCTTAGATAGATACATCATATATATTCATTCTAGATATACTAGATTTAGTTACGTTGATCTCTTCAAGATTCACATCACTAATGTGTGACATGTATCCTTTAGGACTTTTAAGTTATTAAGATTTTAATCTCCAAAATCAAAACTTTAAGCCTCATCCAAATTGCTAGAGATGATCATCTTGTCATTACTTCTCGTAATGATCAGATCACTCACGTGCAACTACAACAATTTCTCATCCAAATTACTAGAGATGATCATCTTGTCATTACTTCTCATAATGATCAGATCACTCACCTGTAATTACAATAATTTTATCATCTCATGTGTAAATAACATATACACATTTGTCAATTCATTTATTTTCTCAGCGAGCTTGAAATCGAGCAAGAATATCACCGAAGGGAAGAAGAGACTGTTTGAGAAGAGGATGTGTTTTCGAGTGAATAATCCTAAGGCTCTATATGAGTATTTATAGGATAGGAAAACTTGTGCGCTACACAATTGCCTTAATTAATTAGCCGCGCTAATCAATTAAATCGGTGGCAATTTCCTTAACACAATTGCCTTAATTAATTAGTCGCGCTAATCAATTAAATCGGTGGCAATTTCCTTAATTAATTAACCTTGTTAATTATTTATGTTAAGGAGGTGGCAAAAAATCCGTAGTAAAAACGGAATTGATTTTACCGAATCAATGAATTCAATTTATAATCGAATCCATATTCCAACAGAATCTCTACTCTTAGATTTCTTTATGGAACAATTGAGTGACAACAAAAAGGGTGGTGATGATTTGTTGAAAGTAGCAAATGAGTGGATTAAAGGAGAAGATGATGGTTGCCTCGAATGGAAATTGGTAGACAAGAAAGAGTTTAGTATTAAAGATATGGAGAGAGGTGATAGGACTCTGTCCTACAATTGTAAGATAATCGATTCTTAGAGGGAATCAGGCTCAAATTCGTAGAGGGAATTACTCTCAAAATTAGGTTTTCATTCATTCAATATCTCAAATCGTAAATAATAGAGTTCCTTATATAGGAACATATTACATTAACTGATAAAAGTTTCCATCTAAATAGAACTTATAGTTGGTAACTTTTAATTAAGCAAACACATAATTATATATAAGCTAATAAATAGATATAGATCCTAACATTCCACGCCCCATGAAAAGCAGCTTGTCCTCAAGTGCCAAAAGCGTTACGTATCATTCGCTCCATCCAATATTAAAAGTTGTGGCTTGTGACATATATGGCCTGGTTTGTAATGTTCATCGCAGTTAAAGCACAATCCTTTGGCACGTCTTTCTTTCTGTTCTGCCCAAGTAAGTCGTTTAACCTCAGGAGGTAAGACATGCATTGAAGTGGTCGAGGGTAGGGTAGGAGGAACTGGTGAAGAAATATTGCGAGAAGAAGGCTGCCCAGCACCCTTAGAAGAAGAATGATCTGAATTGGCTAGGATAGCTTCTTCTTGTGACACAGCCAATTGAAAAGCATGAGTAAGACTAATTGGCGTTAACAATCGCACACCCGCTTGAATATCCCCTCGGAGTCCCGATAAAAACATGCTAATTTGATGGGGTTCTAATAAACCAGGAACCATGTTAACAAGTTTTTCGAAAGAACTAATATATTCACGAACGGTACCAGTTTGAGTTAACTTGGAGAGAGAACTGCAAGGATCAATAAGTTCGCGAGAACCGAACCGAGTACAAATAGCTTTGGAAAACTGTTGCCATGAAAGCACTCCCAAAGATTGTCGAATCCAACGATACCATATTATGGCAGCACCTTGAAGATGAACAGCAGCCACCGCAACTTTTTGAGCTTCAGCAACATCATTCAACTCAAAAAAAAGTTCTGCTTGATAAAGCCAGCCTTCAGGATCCTCACCGGAAAATCGAGGAAAATCAATCCGCAAAATTTTCTTTTGAATAACAGTACCACCCGTATTAGGAGGCACCTGTTCAGGCCCTTGTTTCTCAAGGGGTGTAACAGTAGAAAGTTTTTGAAGGGCATCGACAATCATCAGATTTGTATCCTGTTGAATTTGTCGATCTTGAAGCAATTGATTCATGCTAGACACCAACAAACCCATCTTTTCCGTAAGCGATGCAACATGTTCTGCCAATTCTTTAACAGTCATCTCGGCACAAGACACAGAGATCTCGAGGATAAAACTAAATTGGGAAAGGGAGGGTGGGAAAAAAAATTGGCTCAGATACCAGATGATAGGACTCTGTCCTACAATTGTAAGATAATCGATTCTTAGAGGGAATCAGGCTCAAATTCGTAGAGGGAATTACTCTCAAAATTAGGTTTTCATTCATTCAATGTCTCAAATCGTAAATAATAGAGTTCCTTATATAGGAACATATTACATTAACTGATAAAAGTTTCCATATAAATAGAACTTATAGTTGGTAACTTTTAATTAAGCAAACACATAATTATATATAAGCTAATAAATAGATATAGATCCTAACAAGAGGAGTTAAATGGAACAAGTCTGATGAAGATGAGCAAGAACTGGGATTGGAAATTGAGAATCAGTTGTTGAACCTCTTAGTAGATGAGGTTTTATTTGATTTTATTAATCTCTAATAAAACAGAGCACCAGAAGAATATACGTGAGTTTTAATAGTAATTTAGGTAGTACTTAGTGCATAAGTCTCCCTGACAGAATATCGAGAAGAATAATTGGGAAAGTTCATCGTATGATCCCGAATAACTATTGTATTCATTTGGCTCAACTCGGTTCTTGTTGATCAGGAAGAACGACAATCAATCCTGTTTATAAAGTTAGTGTATAAGGCATGAGTTTAGTGGTTTTAGTGAGTACCTAATTTGCTTGCATGCTGTATATGAGCCTATATTATGTACAAAACAATTATTATGATTTCAGATCTTTTTCCTAGTCACTACCATTAATTATTATATACAGAGTTTTTTCTCTTGTTTAGAACGATGTACCCGAATCTCATATTTTTTTACCCGAAGGTTGAGAGCTAATTATTAAGACCAAGAGGGCAAGGGAAGTTGCTTACTTCAAGTCCCTTCCTAGTTGCTACATTCTTATCAAACATAATTTCAATTGACAGCAACAACAATATCAAACACACCCTCAATCTATTCAACAACATAAGAATGACTTCCGAAATCGTGAGTCATTAGCGGAAGTAAAGGCCATTGTGCAAAAATATTAATAATTTTGCGGGAGGATTTGAGATGATCTTTTTATGAAAAAATTCTATTAAAAACTTGTACTAGAAAAAGAAAACAAAAAAAGGAAAAAGAGGTGGATTTAAATATGACCACGTAAATTGAAATCTCAATTGTGCCATAATCAACTAGAGATATATAGATTGAAAGGTTGAACGAAAAGCATTCAAAAAAGAGCTTGTTATGTTTCATAATTTGAGTGTAGTATACTGTATACATGAGTTTTAATAGTAATAATTCAGTGGCGATGTATGAAATCTAGATCTACACCATAAATAGTACTGATACTCTGATACGTTCGGGCAATCTAGACGCCACCGAAAATAATATAATCTCCAACAATGTCGATTAGTAATCATCCAAGGGCTATCAGACAAAGGCTCAATAGAGATCGTCCACACAAAGTCGTATGAATCGCCTCCATTGACGATTAAGGCCAGCCAGTTTATAAACATCGCGGGACCTCAATAGACAAAATATAATCTTTAACTTTAATTCAGTCGGGAGAGGTGTCATTACTGTCATATGATATACTCTGAATACGATCCACCTCCATTCATGACTCACGGAAGCCAGGTTCACTACATCAGATCTTTCCGGTAGGCACTCTATAATCTTTAGCTTTAGTTCACTCGGCAGTTGTTCCATGTAAACAAAAAAAAATAATTGAACTCGACTACCTTCTCGTAGGAGACTTGCTCCTATTTAACTGTTTTTTTATAAGCCTTATTCCTGTTTTTAATATGTTTTTTAGGAGACCTATATTTTTTGCAGCTTATCTTATCTTACTACTAGCAATATAGCCCGTGCTTCGCACACGGGAATTCTTTTCAATATACAAAATGATTTTTTTAAAAATAAAAATGAATTTAAACATAAATTTTTTAATTTTTTTATATAAATATTGTACTTTGCAAAGTAATTGATCCAATTGATGACGCTATTATTGTAAATCAATAATATGTTTGAACAACTGTAACATTAATTAATTTTTTTTAATAATACTTAAAGGTTCTTATAAAATCAAAAAACAAAATCCAATACATATGTTCTTATAAAAGAAAAAAATATTAAATTAAGGAAGTACTAAAAAGCAGTGTTCTAAAAATCGACCTAGGCGGCCGATTAATCGCGGCCTAGGCGCTAGGCGGTAAAAAAATGCCTAAATTCTGCAAAAATCTGTCATTCGACGTTTTTCTGATTAGGCGGCGCCTAGGCGGGATTATGCGGGATTAGGCATTTTAATTAGTTAGGCGGAAATAATCGATTAGGCGGTAATTAATCGGCCCTAGACGGTATTAGGCGGCGATTAATCGGTCAAATTTTAAAAAAAACAGTCAAATTAAGAATAAAACTTTAAAAATATAAATTTTTTTAAATAAAACATATACTTTACACATGAAATGGTAAATTCACTCATCATATTTAATGATAAAATGAAGATACTTATATTTTTACTTTTATTAAATATATTTTTAAATATTAAAATTAAATTATATAAAAATAATATTTTAATACATCTGATTAATGTTCTGATTAATCATTCCGATTAATCTCCCCCTAATCGATTAATCGGTAGAAGGTAAGCTCACCGCTTAGACATGCATTAATGATTTTTAGAACATTGCTAAAAAGTGGTCTTAAAAAAAGTGGAGTATATACTAATCACTTGCATTCAATTAATATTACTATTATCAATTATAATTTTTACTAAACTAAACAAAACCTCCTGACCACACCATTACATTCAGTGATTCAGACATCCACCCACCACGTTCGGACAAACGAATCACTTGTGATTACCATTCTATTCCGACATGCTCCTGCATCTAATCTCCAGTTCGTTATCCTTTGGCCGTGATTAAGGTGCTGTTTTCAATCTCCCCAATTTTTCTCTTATATTCAATTGATGCTACATGATTTGGATATATCTACTGATTTTTTAATTTACTAACCCAATTCAAGATTAGGATGTGTTTAATATAATAGTATAGATGTGTATATATGTGTGTATAGCTTAAAAGGATGGAGCTTTATTTGTGTTCAAGTTAAACTAAGGTTAAAAAAGTTAAGGTTATATTGGATATATTGCTAGTCGAAATAAAGGTACCTGCATAATTTAGTCAGTTGGAAAGTTCGGTGCTAAGAGACAGAGAAGTTGACTTCAATCACAGGAAAAAAAGAGGGGTTGAATAAAAGTTTAAGACTTCATTCTAAAGTAGTAGTATTCTGGAAATAATAATTAGGTTTTTCTTTTTCCTAATTTTCATTGTACTAAATTTAAGTGCCTAAATTTCTGTGAAGTTGGCAAGGGACTATACCTTCTGATTTATGAACATTGAGAAACTGATAAGCTAATTATCCAATGTTTACTAATGAATGAAACTGGAATATCCTAGTGCAGACACCACAAATATCAAAAGGAGAAATAAGTGGTGCAAAGGAGGACATACAAACTACAAAATGCAAGGTGCTTTACTCTAAGAAGTCTTGCTTTTTGAAGCATTTCCTTGTTGCCTTTTATAATCTCCAACATACTCTTCTTTTTAGAATCAATGCAGGCCTCTTGGAAGTGAAGTATTACCAGAAGGAATTGTTGCTAAAACTTCTAATTTGGAAATGCGCCCTTTGTGGGGTGATGTCAAGAAAAAGGTATGGACTATAATACAATGATTTGGTTGTTTGTATAACTTGATATGCAGTGATATTGTGAATTTAACCAGAAGCTTACATAATTTTAATTGAGAGAAATATTGTATTGGTTTCATAGTAAAAGATTCATTTAAAAGTTATTATTGTCATCATGTCGATGCATTATAATATCATTGACTCTTCTATATAAAGTAATGCCTAAAATCACGGCCACCTGCAAACTTAGTAACTGGTTGCTCCCAATAAACTTATTTGTATATTCCAGTCACTTAATGTTGTTACTTCTTTCCCGTGCTAGAGCAAACGTTCAGAGAATTTATTGGCTATTGCAGTGGGAGTAAAGCAAAAGCAAGTTGTCAACCAAATCGTTGAAAAGGCGATGGACGTTTAATTCCTAGTTTCTTTCCTACAGACCATCTTATTTTATTCGTTACGTACATATACTTAGACATCTTTGTTCCAAAAGTCAAGTATATACACTAATAACATCAATAATATGTTTGAACAACTGTAACATTAATTAATTTTTTTTATAATATTTAAAGGTTTTTTTAAAATTAAAAAAAATCCAATACATATGTTTTTATAAAAGAAAACATTATTAAATTAAGAAAGTACTAAAAAATGGTCTTAAAAAAAGTCGAGTATATACACTAATTTAGTATTTTTGGTTTCTAAAACTAAATCAATACTATTCGGACACCATACTTAAAGGTTTTTATAAAATTAAAAAAAAAATCCATTTCACATGTTTTTATAAAAGAAAACATTATTAAATTAAGAAAGTACTAAAAAATGGTCTTAAAAAAAGTCGAGTATATACACTAATTTAGTATTTTTAGTTTGTAAAAATAAATCAATACTATTCCGATACCATAACATTCAGACATCAATCCTCCTAAACCTGGAGACATCTCATATAATAGGTTTGCTAGAGAGAGGTATGTAAGCTGGTGATATCATCTGTATCCCTGATTTTTATACATCACTATACAGGGTCAAAAGAGCCTTTTTCTAATTTACACTTTGACTTATGAGTATTATTCTTGAAATTTTGTTTAATTGGTGACACTACAAGAATTTTGCCTTCAGACGACACACATCAGACAATGCTTCGACGAAAAAGCGTTGGCCGAAATTTTTACACAACGGTTTTTTATTCAAGCTTTTTTGTCTATTGTCTGATAGTGAACTTAACGACAGTTTTCAAAAGTGTTGTCTGAAAGATCAAAATCGACAACAGTTTTACAACGGTTTTGGAAAGTAGTGTTGTCTAACAGGTTGTCTTACAATGGTCTGAAAAAGCGTTGTAAAACTTAGACAAGTGTTTTTACCAGATATTGTTTCAAAAGTAGTCACACAACGGTGACTAAATACTATTGTCTGATTTTAACAACGCTTTTTGAAAGCATTGTCTGAAGAAACTTTAGACAATGCTTTCAAAAAACGTTGTTAAAATCAGACAAGTGTTTTGATAGACGTTGTATAAAATGTAACCAGATAATGGTTTATACAAGCATTTTATAAATAAATCGTTGTCTCATGTGACAGCCCGTGATTGGTGGAAAATCTTTCACCTGGATTGCTGAAGTGGCGAAATAAGAGCCATTGATTGAAATGAGATTAGATATTAGCCGTTAGATTAAGAAAATATATATACATGTTCACACAACGGGTTTGTACATAAAACCGTTGTCTTCAACACTTTCAGACAAGCTTTTTCAAATTTAAGCAGTTGTCATAAACTTATCTATACAAGCGTTTTACAAATAAACCGTTGTCTGATGTGAAAGCACGTGATTGGTGGAAAATCTTTCACCTGGATTGTTGAGGTGGCGAAATAAGAGCCCTTGATTGAAATGAGATTAGATATTGGCCGTTAGATTAAGAAAATATTAGTTGTTATCAGACAACGGTTTATTTTGTTAATTTTTATTTATATGTTAAAAAAAACATGACTAGTGTCAGACAACGGTATCTTTATAACATATCGTTGTCTGAAGCTTCACATTACAACTGTATCTGTTAAAATACCGTTGTCTGTTATCAGACAACGGTTTATTTGTCCAAAATTGTTGTCTGGTATCACTCGAGACAACGGTGACAAATAACCACTTCGTTTAGCAAGACCACTTCGTTTATTAAATATTAAATTTTACAAACCAAATTAATTTTTTATTTTTTGAAAATTTGTGAATATCATTATATTAGATATATCTTGACATCCTTATGGTTAGATTGTCGAGAAATATTTTTAAAAAAATAGAAAGAACAATTCGTGGCAGAACACTAGTTACGGGTACTAGTCAATATACTAGTGATCTACTAAGATCTCCAGCCAAGTTAATTTTTTATTTTTTGAAAATTTGTGAATATCATTATTTTATATATATCTTGGCATCCGTATAGTTGGATCGTAGAGAAATAGTTTTTAAAAAATAGAAACAACAATCAATGACAAAGCACTAGTTACGAGTACTAGTCAATATAGTAGTGATCTACTAAGATCTCCAACCAAATCAATTTTTTTATTTTTGAAATAATTGGGAATATCAATATATTCGATATATCTTGACATTCGTACGGTTGGATCGTCGAGAAATGAGACCGAATATATTACTAAAAGTTTTCAAATTTATTATGTTTATTTATATTTATGTTAAAAAAACATAACTAGTGTCAGACAACGGTATCTTTATAACATATCGTTGTCTGAAACTTCACATTACAACTGTATTTGTTAAAATGCCGTTGTCTGTTATCAGACAACGGTTAATTTGTCCAAAATCGTTGTCTGGTATCACTCGAGATAACGGTATTTGACAAATAACCACTTCGTTTAGCAAGACCAATTCGTTTATTAAATACTAAATTTTACAAACCAAATTAATTTTTTATTTTTTGAAAATTTGTGAATATCATTATATTAGATATATCTTGACATCCTTATGGTTAGATTGTCGAGAAATATTTTTCAAAAAAATAGAAAGAACAATTTGTGACAGAGCACTAGTTACGGGTACTAGTCAATATACTACTGATCTACTAAGATCTCCAACCAAATTAATTTCTATTTTTTGGAAATTTCTGAATATCATTATATTAGATATATCTTGGCATCCGTATAGTTGGATCGTAGAGAAATGATTTTTAAAAAATAAAAACAACAATCAGTGACAAAGCACTAGTTACGAGTACTAGTCAATATAGTAGTGATCTACTAAGATCTCCAACCAAATCAATTTTTTATTTTTAAAATAATTGGGAATATCAATATATTCGATATATCTTGACATTCGTACGGTTGGATCGTCGAGAAATGTGACCGAATATATTACTAAAAATTTTCAACTTTATTATGTTTATTTATATTTATGTTAAAAAAAAACATAACTAGTCTCAAACAACGGTATCTTTATAACATATCGTTGTCCGAAACTTCACATTACAACTGTATTTGTTAAAATACCGTTGTCTGTTATCAGACAATGGTTAATTTGTCCAAAATCGTTGTCTGGTATCACTCGAGACAACAGTATTTGACAAATAACCACTTCGTTTAGCAAGACCACTTCGTTTATTAAATATTAAATTTTACAAACCAAATTAATTTTTTATTTTTTGAAAATTTGTGAATATCATTATATTAGATATATCTTGACATCCGCACGGTTAGATCCTCAAGAAATAGATTTTAAAAAATAGAAACAACAAAACGTGACAAAGAACTAGTTACGAGTACTAATCAATATATTAGTGATCTACTAAGATCTTCAACCAAATTAATTTTTTATTTATTGAAAATTTGGGAATAACGTTCAATTAAATATATTTTAATAGAAAGCTAGTTAATTTAATATTTCATAAATAAAAATTAAATTGAAAAGTTACAAAAAATTATTTTATAAAAGATTTTATTTTCATTTCCCTCTTCTATTTTCCCCCCTAGCAAAAATTTCCCCCCTTTAGAATATTTTACAAGTCCCGCTTCTCCATCGACAAAATTTCCCCCTTAAAACAAAATTTCCATTCCCCCTTTTCCCATAGTATCTCTCTCAGCTCTCTCTCTCTCTCTCACTGTGCTCTCTCTCTATGAGTTCTCTCGCATCTCTCTCTCCAACAATTTCCTTCTCCAATCTCAATCTCGCTATCTCCATCTCCTATCTCTATCTTACTATCTGAAAACCTAATTACTCAATTGTAGAATACATAAACCCTAATTAGCACTCTCCATCTCACAGATTCAAAGTAGAAAGCTTAATTAAACATGAACCCAACTTGGAGTTTGTTCTATTTGTGCTAAATAATCTTCATTACAGCTTGTTTGGTTCGATTTGTGTAAATTAGTACTTCGTTTCAAATTTATTTTCAAATCTTATTTTTTGATTTTTAAAAGAGCTTTGTTCACAGGTGTAGAGCTTCGGATTGGGTTTGTTCATAGTAAGGTATTCCTCAATTTGTGAGGTTTCATTGCATGCATGCATATATATATATATATATATATATATATATATATATATATATATATATATAGGGTGCCCTTCCACAACCACGGGTGGCTGCGGAATGACAACCACCAGGCGCAATGTTACATTGCGCCTGGGGCAATGTTACATTGCGCCAGGTCGCAATGTTTCATTGCACCAGGCCCAATGTAACATTGCGCCCTGTCGCAAAGTTTCAATGCCCCAGGTACAATCTTTCAATGCCCCAGGTGCAATGTAATAATGCACCTAGTTTATTATTATTTTAATTTAATATAATTTAAAATAATTTAAATTTATGAATAATTCTATTGGATATGATTTGAAACTAGTTTTAACTAGTTTTTTTTATCCCCCCCCCATTTTAACTAGTTTGTTAAATAATTTAAAAATTAAATAAAGATAGGAAAAAGACCGAATTTAAACTAAATTTAAATTTGTTGAATTATTTTTTTTGGAAAGCAGGAAATATATTAAGGGACTAAGCCCATCAAGCAAGAGCAGCAACCACAATCACAGAAAAACCACATCGGCCCACAAACGCCACAAACAAAGAAACCGAACAGGCTCAGTGTTTAGCAGAGTTTAACAAAATAAAGCAAGAACTACTAATGCGAACTAAAGCAAAGGCCCAACATCAGATGACTACGATAGATGATTACTGATTTACCAATTTTCCATACCTTACAAAGACGTTGCCAGCGTGAAGACCTTCTCCAGCAATGTCAATGTCTTCCTGAAACTCCACAAGCTCGTTAGCAGGAGGGTTATCGACCTCTGCTTCCATGGCTTCGACGTTAACTTCTTCTTCCCGAATTCTATGAAACTCAGGACCGATTCTACCTAGGCCCATATCAATACTCCATAGTTCAAACAGACGCCCAAAATTCCTTTCAATAACCACCATTTGTTTCCAATTTGCTGCACCATGTTGAGCCAAATACGTAGCCAACTAATTGTCTGAGGCATCCGTAAGACGGACCTCAACATTAAAATTCCTATCAGCTCTCCTAGTATTCAGTTGCTGTAGTATGAAGACGTTAGCTTGATTCGCTCATGCATCCCTAGAATCCTTCCACTCCCAATAAGCTACAACATGATCAGTTTCGAGAATAGCCTTAGGATAGTCATCGTCAAAAATCAGCTTCATACCTTCCATAAACGCATGCAACTCATTGCTCCTACGATTCTCAATGCCCAAAGAGCCAGCAAGCATCCTGAGGATTTTACCCCTGCTATCACGAATCACCACACCAATACCAGAGATGTTTCCATTTTGAAGCCTATGATCTTCAAAATGACCATGCACATTAACCTTAACCACACCTTTACGAGGCATTTCCCAACCTGGGTTAGCATTCATCATGGCTATGATAATATTGAGGAAGGAATTTGTTTAGAAAAAAGAGAGAATGAGATCTAAGTAGTATCAAAAGAGTCTCTATATAAACCAAAATATAATGGCAATGCATGTCTCCATATAGCTTATATTCCCAATACTGTCTGCACATTCCCCCAAGACGAAGCGTTACTCCATTTTGCAGCTGGAGAGATACACTGACGTTTCAAATTACCTGATTGGGCCTAGAAAAAAACGATGTGGGCTTAGCAGAGAAAACATTGTCAAACCCAATAAGACCCAGCCAATTATTAATAATAAAAAGTAAGGAAAAATTACAGACTGCGCTTTGCAGTTTTTTTTTTTTGCAAAATTACATGGAGCAATAATACATTGCGCCTGGCGCAATGTTTCTAAGCTCTGTCTTTTAACAGCGCAATGTTTCATTACGCCATCTTTTTTTTTGCAGAATTACCTGGAGCAATGATACATTGCGCCTGGCGCAATGTTTCAATGCTCTGTCTTTTAACAGCGCAATGTTTCATTGCCCCAGTACTACATGGATTTTTATTAAGGAATTTTTATTTTTCTATAATTATTATCAAATGTAACATTTTTTTAAAAAAAATTCAATTATTATAACATTTTAAGAAACAGAGTGAAACTGGATTTTATTTAAGCAATTTTTATTTTTATTTAATTATAATCAAATATTACATTTTATAAAAAATATTCACTTATTATAACATTTTAAGAATTTAGAAGGTGTAAAAAATTATTATATTAAATATCACGAATAAAGTAAAATTTTAAGCTTTTTTTGAATTTTAAATGCAAGATTTATAAATACATATTTTAAAATATTATTAGTTAAAAAATTAAAAAAAAAAAATTCCCATTTTTCTGGAATTTTATATTAAATATCACGAATAAAATATAAATTTAATCTTTTTTCGAATTTTAAATGCAAGATTTATAAAAAAATATTATTTTTTATTACGTAAAAAATTGCTAAAATAAATATGAGGGGAATTCGTTTCTATTATATATTAGGGTGGCAAGGATATTCAACAGATGTGGCATTCCAAGATGGGTGACCCATGGGAAGTTTTTTTTGCAGAATTACCTGGAGCAATGATACATTGCGCCTGTCGCAATGTTTCAATGCTCTGTCTTTTAACAGCGCAATGTTTCATTGCGCCAGTACTACATGGATTTTTATTAAGGAATTTTTATTTTTCTATAATTATTATCAAATATAACATTTTTTTTAAAAAAATTTCAATTATTATAACATTTTAAGAAACAGAGTGAAACTGGATTTTATTTAAGCAATTTTTATTTTTATTTAATTATAATCAAATATTACATTTTATAAGAAATATTCACTTATTATAACATTTTAAGAATTTAGAAGGTGTAAAAAATTATTATATTAAATATCACGAATAAAGTAAAATTTTAAGCTTTTTTTGAATTTTAAATGCAAGATTTATAAATAAATATTTTAAAATATTATTAGTTAAAAAATTAAAAAAAAAAATCCCATTTTTCTGGAATTTTATATTAAATATCACGAATAAAATATAAATTTAATCTTTTTTCGAATTTTAAATGCAAGATTTATAAAAAAATATTATTTTTTATTACGTAAAAAATTGCTAAAATAAATATGAGGGGAATTCGTTTCTATTATATATTAGGGTGGCAAGGATATTCAACCGATGTGGCATTCCAAGATGGGTGACCCATGGGAAGTTTTTTTTGCAGAATTACCTAGAGCAATGATACATTGCGCCTGACGCAATGTTTCAATGCTCTGTCTTTTAACAGCGCAATGTTTCATTGCGCCAGTACTACATGGATTTTTATTAAGGAATTTTTATTTTTCTATAATTATTATCAAATATAACATTTTTTTAAAAAAAATTTCAATTATTATAACATTTTAAGAAACAGAGTGAAACTGGATTTTATTTAAGCAATTTTTATTTTTATTTAATTATAATCAAATATTACATTTTATAAAAAATATTCACTTATTATAACATTTTAAGAATTTAGAAGGTGTAAAAAATTATTATATTAAATATCACGAATAAAGTAAAATTTTAAGCTTTTTTTGAATTTTAAATGCAAGATTTATAAATAAATATTTTAAAATATTATAAGTTAAAAAATTAAAAAAAAAAATTCCCATTTTTCTGGAATTTTATATTAAATATCACGAATAAAATATAAATTTAATCTTTTTTCGAATTTTAAATGCAAGATTTATAAAAAAATATTATTTTTTATTACGTAAAAAATTGCTAAAATAAATATGAGGGGAATTCGTTTCTATTATATATTAGGGTGGCAAGGATATTCAACAGATGTGGCATTCCAAGATGGGTGACCCATGGGAAGTTTTTTTTGCAGAATTACCTGGAGCAATGATACATTGCGCCTGGCGCAATGTTTCAATGCTCTGTCTTTTAACAGCGCAATGTTTCATTGCGCCAGTACTACATGGATTTTTATTAAGGAATTTTTATTTTTCTATAATTATTATCAAATATAACATTTTTTTAAAAAAAATTTCAATTATTATAACATTTTAAGAAACAGAGTGAAACTGGATTTTATTTAAGCAATTTTTATTTTTATTTAATTATAATCAAATATTACATTTTATAAAAAATATTCACTTATTATAACATTTTAAGAATTTAGAAGGTGTAAAAAATTATTATATTAAATATCACGAATAAAGTAAAATTTTAAGCTTTTTTTGAATTTTAAATGCAAGATTTATAAATAAATATTTTAAAATATTATTAGTTAAAAAATTAAAAAAAAATTCCCATTTTTCTGGAATTTTATATTAAATATCACGAATAAAATATAAATTTAATCTTTTTTCGAATTTTAAATGCAAGATTTATAAAAAAAATATTATTTTTTATTACGTAAAAAATTGCTAAAATAAATATGAGGGGAATTCGTTTCTATTATATATTAGGGTGGCAAGGATATTCAACCGATGTGGCATTCCAAGATGGGTGACCCATGGGAAGTTTTTTTTGCAGAATTACCTGGAGCAATGATACATTGCGCCTGGCGCAATGTTTCAATGCTCTGTCTTTTAACAGCGCAATGTTTCATTGCGCCAGTACTACATGGATTTTTATTAAGGAATTTTTATTTTTCTATAATTAATATCAAATATAACATTTTTTTTAAAAAAATTTCAATTATTATAACATTTTAAGAAACAGAGTGAAACTGGATTTTATTTAAGCAATTTTTATTTTTATTTAATTATAATCAAATATTACATTTTATAAAAATTGCTCTGTCTTTTAACTGCGCAATGTTTCATTGCGCCAGTACTACCAAAAATAAGTAAAACTGGATTTTTTAAGGATTATTTATTTTTCTTTAATTATATTCAAATATTACATTTTTTTTAAAAATTCGAATGTTTAAAAATAACTAATAATTGTCATTAAAAAATTTTAAATATTGCCATTATTATTATTATAAATATTTTCAAACTTTTATTATTTCATAATATTTATTTGAATGCTTTAATAATAGAAAATAAAGTAAAATTCAAATAAATAGAAAATAAGACGGAAAATGACAGTGATACCCTTAATTCCTTCGCATTGATTCATTGCGCCAGGCGCGGATGAAATTAATTTCCATACCGCATTGTTTCCTCTTCTTTTCAGTTTTAAACCCTACAAACACACAGACTCTTATGATTGGCGATCCTCAGGTGATTCCTCAGGTGATTCTTACGATTGGTTCGATTTCAGTCATCATCATCAATTTATACATACACACTCGAGCTCGATTTTAAATTCCGGACTACTACTTCAACTCGTAATCTCTCAATTGTACATTTTATCGGTAATCCTCTGTTGTTCTTCACCTTCAGGCTTAAGTTGTGTTAATAGCTAAGCTACAGGTTGTTGTATGTATGTATTTTGACGATATTTGTTTTAATTTCAAGCTAGTTGTTTTTTTATTAGCGACATAAAAGTGTTTGATGAAAGTCCCCTTAGAATTTTTATTCCTGATTATTGCTTATCATGATGTATGCAAAGTGTTGGGATAGTTTTGCTGATTTGCATACTGGATACAAACTTAAGTTATGAGATGGTCTAATTTTTTGATTTTGCACATTGCAGATACTATGGATATAGAGTGCGGGCCTGTCGATAGATCGCTCTTGACCATGCAGGATGAGAGGTTTTATGATCGCATTGATGTGGATGACGAGTCTCATGACAGTGAGATGTTGGATGCATTGCATATTAGCCTCGGTCGACTCCCTCTTGTGTCTTTTGACATTGTAGAGTATGTCATGCCAGACAGGGTCATGAGAGTTTGGTATGCTACAGCATATACCACGGGATCCAGTTGACATGTCTCAGCTGCGGAGGGAGAGGGAGTCTCGTTGGGGGCGGGAAGATCATTTTACGCTTTTGGCCCGGATCCGAGATGATTGGGATAGTTTTATGGCTACGGGTTTGCCTGTCGTTGAGGAGGTTGCAGACGCATGCATAGAGGAATACATGGACTGGTTCGGGCGTGTTAGTAAGTTGAGGATTGCTCCATTTCTGGCTGAGCATCCCACGGAGATAGTGCCTCGTGATTGGTACCCCCAACAGGACATGGCTGATGCGGTATGCTTCTATAGTTCATGCATTTTACTATTTTAGACCTTAATTTGTTAGATTTCTGCGCTTTACTCCTTAGTTTCTATAGTTCTTACATGATATACATGCTAATGATAAATGCAGCTAGATTGTGGCATGAGGATACTTCATGAGATGCACCTTCGTAACCCCCCTGACTGGTTCTATGATCTCATCCCTGAATTTTTATATCGTTATGATCGAGTCAATGCCGAGTGGAGGGGTCTTGGATTTAGCAGGCCTAGTTTTGATAGAGCCCCTAGTGCACATGATATGGATATTGACCCCAGCGCTCCTTCATCTTCGCAGCAGCCTCCACTATCTGTCTCTCAGAAACGTGTGCGTGAGGTAGTAATCTTTTAATTTTATTTGATACTTGTTATCTTTGAATGTAGTGGATTTGTATTACCATGTTATGTTATTGCAGGCCGAGACTACTGATTCTCCTCCTTCACCTACGCCAGATGCCACGGGTGATGTCTCCTTTAAACGTCCTCGTCAGGTAGTAATCCTTAATGCTAGGTTTAATTCAAGGTAATTAGTATGTGCATTTGGCGATGATATCATTGATAATTTGACTTCTTATCAAAATTGTGGTTGCAGGTTAGTAGTACTCCTCCTGTTACAGAGCCGACCCAGACATCTGTCATGCCTGATATCCATGTTGAGGTACTAATCCTTAACGGTTGGTTTAATTCGAATAATTTGTGGAGAATTATATGTATATATGATCGGTATATTGACATGATCTTGCAGGTTGAGAGTACAGCTACTACAGATGCTCCTAAGGCTCCAGTAGCATGTGATTTGGTCGTGGATAGCATAGACAACAAGGTTGCATTTGGCATGGCATTTCTAGATGAAGGAGAAATGAGTAGGAAAATACATGGCAAGCCTATGCCTTCTGGATGTCATAGAGTGTCGGTGGATGGCGTGATTAAACCAGAAGCCTTGATTCCAGTTCCAGTAGTTGGTGAGATGGAAATGGTCAAGCAAGCCGTTGGATCTCATGTCGCATGGCCTAAGGAATGGATCATACCTCGAAATTCCGAGGTTTGTATTTCTATAATATAATCCCAGTTTATGTGCTTGATGTGTAAACTGGGACAGTTTATAATCCCAGTTTATTGACATGATCTTGCAGGTTAATACTACATCTGCTCCTTCTCCTTCACAGCCGCCGACCCCGACATCTGTCATGCCAGATGTTCATGCTGAGGTACTAATCCTTGACTCTTTCTTTAATTCGAGTCACTTGTGAAGAATTACATGTATATGTATATATGCTCGGTTTATTGACATGATCTTGCAGGTTGATACTACATCTGCTCCTTCACAAACGCCGACCCAGACATCTGTCCTGCCGGATGTCCATGCTGAGGTATCAAAATTAGTGTTTTATTGTTTTTATTTAATTTACTTTACAAAATAGTTAAAAATGAGGGAAAAATCAAAAAAATGGAAAATTAGTAAAATTAGGGTAACATTCATCACATAAATAATTAATAAAATTAGATGTCAAGATATATCTAATTAAATGATATTCCCAAATTTTAAAAAAATAAAAAATTAATCCTTGACTCTTTCTTTAATTCGAGTCACTTGTGAAGAATTACATGTATATGTATATATGATCGGTTTATTGACATGATCTTGCAGGTTGATACTACAGCGGCTGCTCCTTCACAAACGCCGACCCAGACATCTGTCCTGCCGGATGTCCATGCTGAGGTATTAATCAAGAACAAAAAAAATTAAGAAGACACACACACTAATAAACATGTACGAATAAATTACACACATATCACACGAATATTAGAGGGATTTTTACCCGATTATATGTTCATATAAGATAGAGATGAAAATGAATGAAATTTTCAACTAAAAGCAAAAAATAACATTTAATTAAGATTAAAAGTATTACAATCAAATTTTTTGGACTACAATTTCTATTACAACTAATAGAAACTAGCCAATATCTTCATAACCATCGGTCTCATCACCATCTTCTTCTTCTTCTTCTTAAACACGTATTAGCATGCAAATACACCATACAATTAACCAAATCATCGCCTTATACAAGAAGCTCTGACACCATTGTTGGATTTCGAGGCAGTAAATCACAGCGGCAACAAGGATAATTATAAAAAGATTCGAAATCCAAAACCATGGATCCATGTATCTATACATAAAGAGTTTTTTTTTTACCAAATTTCGAAAATGAAAGTTAAAAGGGAGAGGAATTTTGGTGAAGTGGATGTAGGGACAGAGATGAAATTTGGTAAGAGCTGCTAGGTTTTCTTCAAAACATTAATCCTAAAAAATACATCTTAATGTATTTATAGGGAGAGATAGAGATGGGCTTAACCTATGGGCTTAATTTAACAAATCTGATTGGGCTTAAATTAAAACATTTGTTATAACCCAATGAATCTCAACTGTATTATTATCAAAATTAGTGTTTTATTGTTTTTATTTAATTTACTTTACAAAATAGTTAAAAATGAGGGAAAAATCAAAAAAATGGAAAATTAGTAAAATTAGGGTAACATTCATCACATAAATAATTAGTAAAATTAGATGTCCAGATATATCTAATTAAATGATATTCCCAAATTTTAAAAAAATAAAAAATTAATTTGGTCGAAGATTTTAATAGAACATTACTATATTGTCTAGTACTCGTAACTAGTGGTTCGTCCCATACTATTGTTTCTATATTTTTTACAAATATTTCTCGACGATCCAAACATACGAATGTCAAGATATATCTAATTAAATGATATTTCTTGACTCTTTCTTTAATTCGAGTCATTTGTGAAGAATTACATGTATATATATATATATATATATGATCGGTTTATTGACATGATCTTGCAGGTTGAGACTAGAGCTGCACCTGCTCCTTCTCCTTCTGATGAGTTAAAGATGATATTGGGTGTACGTATCTTGGATATTATTTGAATCTTATCTGGTTTGTTGTACGAATAAAATTATATCTTACTGATATCAAAACTTTGTCTTTTCTTAATTTTTGCAGTTGGACACAGATAGAGATAAATTCATGGATAAAATGAGACGGGGAGGTCCAGAGCGGAGTGGTGATCTTACGTGACCATTGAAAAGTCGAAAAATAAACTTCCTGAATAAGCATTGGTGGGGTAAGCCTGAGGATTATGTATGGTATGATCATGGTGGGCGTGGGTTTAATCATACTCTTTCTCATAAGAATGTCGAGTGCCTACAACCCAACCATGATGTGAGCTGCGCTATAATAGATGCCTATTCTGATTTGTTGAAGATTAGGGAGAAAAAGGCACATAATGGGGGCGTGTTCCATCCTCCGTGCAAGAAGTTCTTCATTTTCTATAGCTATTTCATGACTCTTGCCAAAAAACATTGCACAAACTGCAAGGTAAATCATTTATTCTCTACTTTATTGCAATTTTAATGTAGTATGCTTGTTCGTCTAGATATTCTATTTTGAATGTCATGCCCCTACTTGTACAGATTTAACAGAAAATCATAATTTATTGCAGGTGCATCCAGATCATTTTAAAAGCGCTCCTGCGCTTATGGAGCAACAAGCTTTCTATAACACTTATAGGAAACAACACATCGGGGATCCATTAGAAGCTTGTGATTTTGCTTTGCTTCCCGCGTGCGTAGGATGTCATTGGATTTTGTTTATTGCGGACCTCCGGAATTGGCATGTCATGATAGTTGATCCTCTCCGGGATGAGAGGCGGGATGGCTTACGGAAGGCGTACGCACATGAAATTTATGTGATGGTACATTATTATTTTAGAGTTATCTAGACGAATCCATTTATTCGTATCCGAATATCTTGTTACTAATAATGATCGTTTGTAGGAACGATTCCTCCCCTCCATGCTTCATCACTTGGACAAGAAAAAATTCCCTGACAAATTTAAACCTATGAGGTCAAAGTTCATGGAAAAAAGACCGATGCAACCAAATGGTTATGATTGTGGCGTGTACGTTTGCAAGTACATGGATGCTATCCTTAATGGCATATCGTTACATGAGGCGGAGTGGGGAGCCGAACTTACTTCTTTCACTTTCCGGTATCGCATAGCGCGGGAGCTTCTTAGTGGGGAAGCTCGGCATATTTCTGAATATGGGATTAAGGAGAGGAACAAGGGCCTTTAGTTTTTTTATTCGTGTTTATTATATTTAATGTTGGATTGTAATTATTAGATTTGATTTTGGATTGTAATTTTGGATTGTATTAATTGTAAATTTGATTTTGTTTTGTTTCGATTTTGTTGAGTTAGATGGTGTAGTTTTTTGACAGGTTTATCTGCAATTTTGAGGTGTTTATTTGCAGTTTTTTGAAAGTTTTACAGACTGCAATTTGCAGTTTTTTTTGAAGAAATACCTGGCGCTTTGAGACATTGCGCCAGGCGCAAGGTTTCATTGCTCCAGTACTAACTGGATTTTTTTATTTAAACAATTTTTATTTTTCTTTAATTATAATCAAAAATTACATTTTTTTTAATAAAATCACTTATTATAACATTTTAAGATTTTAGAAGGTGCAAAAATTTTTTTTTACATAATTTTGGCACAAGATGCCAAAAATTAGTACAAAATGGCAGTTTTATGCAGTTTGAATCCCCTGTTTTACTCTGTTTCTCGAAATGCCGCATTGTATCATTGCGCCAGGCGCATTGCTTCAATGCTCTGTCATTTAGCAGCGCAATGTATCAATGCGCCAGGTCCAGAAACAGAGTAAAACTGGATTTTATTTAAGCAATTTTGATTTTTATTTAATTATAATCAAATATTACATTTTATAAAAAATGTAATATTTGACTTTATTTAATCAAATATTTCATTGCGCCAGTACTACATGGATTTTGCATAAGCAATTTTGATTTTTATTTAGTTTTAATCAAATATTACATTTTATAAAAAATATTCACTTATTATAACATTTTAAGAATTTAGAAGGTGTAAAAAATTATTATATTAAATATCACGAATAAAATAAAATTTTAAGCTTTTTTAGAATTTTAAATGCAAGATTTATAAATAAATATTTTAAAATATTATTAGTTAAAAAATTAAAAAAAATATATTTTTTCCCATTTTTCTGGAATTTTATATTAAATATCACGAATAAAATATAAATTTAATCTTTTTTCGAATTTTAAATGCAAGATTTATAAAAAAATATTATTTTTTATTAGGTAAAAAATTACTGAAATAAATATGAGGGGAATTCGTTTCTATTATATATTTGAATGGCAAGGATATTCAACAGATGTGGCATTCCTGGCCGGGAGTGTTGTTTCGAAACAAAACTACGTAGTTAAGCGTGCTAGGTTCAGAGTAATCTAAGATGGGTGACCCGATGGGAAGTTTTTTTGCAGAATTACCTGGCGCAATGATTCATTGCGCTAGGCGCATTGTTTCAATGCCCTGCCAAATGACAGCCTGTAGATGCTCTAACAGTTTTACACAGTCTTCCATGTGTTCCACTTTCATTCCCAAAAAATCAAATGTAATTTTCAAGTTACATTAACCAAAAATTCAAATGTAATTTCCAAGTGTCATTAACATTTATCCGATTTTAAAAAATATTATTTGGGAAGTTCAAATTAAAAAGAATTTTTGGTAAAAAAAAAAATAATTTTTCATTTTTATATTTAACATTTGAAATAAATTGTAATTTTATCATTTTTCCAATTTTTAATTGAAATATTATAAAATAAATAATAAAAAAACTGGGTTAAAAACTAGGTTGAATTTTGAAGAATTACCTAGCGCGTTGATACATTGCGCCATACGCAATGTTTCATTGCTCTGTCATATGACAGCGCAATGTTTCATTGCGCCAGTAATACATGGATTTTGCATAAGCAATTTTGATTTTTCTTTAGTTTTAATCAAATATTACATTTTATAAAAAATATTCACTTATTATAACATTTTAAGAATTTAGAAGGTGTAAAAAATTATTATATTAAATATCACGAATAAAATAAAATTTTAAGCTTTTTTAGAATTTTAAATGCAAGATTTATAAATAAATATTTTAAAATATTATTAGTTAAAAAATTAAAAAAAATATTTTTCCCATTTTTCTGGAATTTTATATTAAACATCACGAATAAAATATAAATTTAATCTTTTTTCGAATTTTAAATGCAAGATTTATAAAAAAATTTTATTTTTTATTAGGTAAAAAATTACTGAAATAAATATGAGGGAATTCGTTTCTATTATATATTAGAATGGCAAGGATATTCAACAGATGTGGCATTCCTTGCCGGGAGTGTTGGTTCGAAACAAAACTACGTAGTTAAGCGTGCTAGGTTCAGAGTAATCTAAGATGGGTGACCCGATGGGAAGTTTTTTTAGTAATCTAAGATGGCGCAATGATTCATTGCGCTAGGCGCATTGTTTCAATGCCCTGCCAAATGCTCTAACAGTTTTACACAGTCTTCCATGTGTTCCACTTTCATTCCCAAAAATTCAAATGTAATTTTCAAGTTACATTAACCAAAAATTCAAATGTAATTTCCAAGTGTCATTAAATTTAATTTTGAATTTTAATGTTGAATAAGTTAAATTTTTATCTATAAATACTCACCCTCAACCTAAGTTTATTTTCATATCCTAATCTTATCAATTTTCTCTCTAGCAACAAAGAGTAACTCTAAGTCATGGATGCTAAAAATGAGAAGGAGGCTATTTTAAAAACAAAGTTGAAAGAAGCCAAGAGAGAGATCAAGGTTCTTGAAGATCAAGTTGTTGATTTGGAGGTGAAAGTGGAAGATCTCGAAGAAGCCTTGAAAGAGGCTAACATGCAGATTGCATATTTGAGGAGATTGTACGGGCATGGAGATGAATATCCATAGAAAGAAGAAATGTATTTTTATGAAAAAATGTATTTTGATGTTTTTCCCCCTCCCAAATTAGTATTAATGAATAAAAATCTTGCTTTGAAGTTTATTCTAAACATTTTGTTTTATTAAGCAATTTTGATTTTTCTTTAGTTTTAATCAAATATTACATTTTTTTAAAAATAATTCACTTATTATAATATTTTAAGATTTTAGAAGGTGCAAAAATATTTTTTTACATAATTTTGGCACAAGCTTCCAAAAATTAGTAAAAAACTGCAGTTTATGCAGTTTATGATCCTCTGTTTTACTCTGTTTCTGGAAATGGCGCAATGATGCATTGCGCCAGGCGCAGTTTTTCAATGCGCTGTCGTATGATAGCGCAATGTTTCATTGCGTCAGGTCCAGAAACAGAGTAAAACTGGATTTTATTTAAAGAATTTTGATTTTTTTAATTATAATCAAATATTACCTTTTTAAAAAAAAAAAATCAATTAGTATAACATTTTAAGATTTTAGAAAGTGTATAACAATATTTTTACATAATTTTGGCACATGCTTCCATAAAATAGTAAAAATTAGTAAAAATACATAACACATTTAATTGTTTTTTGGACAATTTCTTCTATCATGATTTGCTCCTTCTTCTCCGCACTTTCCGCACTTTCGTGGCTTCGTATTTGAAGTCGAAGTTTCAATACCACTTTTATATCTTTCCGCTTTCTTTCTTCCCTTCGTTTTTGACCTTGGTGGATCAAATATTGGATCATCTTGATAGTAATCATCTTGATAAAACGAATCATTCATCCTTTCCTTACGTTCTTCCGGGAAAGCATTTTTCACATGACATTTCTCTCTCTCAATCAAATTCATCACGTAATTGAACCGTGGTACGGAACAACTACCAATAGCACCCAAACCTTGAAAAGATTTGCACAATGCACTATACCTTGATGATTGTGATGCACCAACATTTGCAAGAACGGGAGGCGTATATGGTAGAGGTCCGGCAATTTGGTTGCCTTTCATTGTCCACCTAGGCATGATGTAATCTTTTGGTATTTGGGTTTTTTGTTGTTTATCGAGGTAACGGATCATGTGTCTACAAATAATTCCGGAATGTTCGAACTTTTTACAAGCACATTCAATCCTTTGGTCGATATGAACCGTCAATTGATAACTTCTTCTACGATTCTCCGGTACGGTAGACTTCTCCACCAAATACATTTTAAACAAGTAACATCCCAACCCTTTAGCTTTCTTCACGACATAAGATTGACTTTTTAAAAGCTCCTTTTGAAATTGTTTAAACATTTCCTTGGTGTAAACTTCGGATGCATGAATTTCCAAGGACGAGTGCAATACTAGTCTTCTTTCGGTTTCCTCGGTGTCGAAATCACATTTAACCTCCTTAAGATATTGTGTCTCCAAAGCCTTTTGTGAATTTTCGATGAATTCTTTCAAACCGGTAGATGCTTGCACATATTCATCAAAAAAAGCATTCATAGACTCGCTCCTTGAGGTAGTGGTCATACCGCCGGAAAAATAATTTCTCGTGTAAGCATCGATCCATTGATCTCTAATAACATACATTTGATTTAACCAAACATGATCCTCAAGTTGGTACTTCTTGACCAATTCCTCCCACTTACCTTCGAATTCCGTTGGTGACAACGACTTGTACACACATGCATTGAAATCCGGTTTGAAATCCGGATAGTTGGTGTACAAATTAGACAACTTCTCGGGAAACTTATTACTTATATGCCATGTACAATATGTATGCTTTGTATGTGGCATAATCTCAGCAATAGCATTACTCAAAGCGATGTCTTGATCGGTGATAATTGTCACGGGCGGTTTGTTGTCAACGGCCTCCAACCACGTTTTCAAAACCCACTTATAAGATGGCTCTTTTTCATCCCTTATGAGTGCAAATCCAAACAAAATATTTTGGTAGTGGTGATTTACCCCCGTAATGGGTATGAAAGGCATACAATACCTATTCGTCCGATAAGTCGAGTCGAACGTAACCACTTCACCAAAATTTTTGTATGCATTCATGGATCGAGTATCTACCCATACCAAACCCCTAACACGATTCTCCTCGTCCACATCAACTCGATATAAAAATTTGCCAAAATTAGTTTCTTGTTCTAATTCCCGAAGTAAGACCAAACCACACTCCGCATCTCCTAAATCAAATACCCGTCGTCGAATGTCACGTATGACATTACGCACGTCTTGTGGGGAGAAACCAAGATTTTCAACACCGCCACATGTCTCGCTTAGATATTTCATCACTTTTGCCGTCTCGATGCCGGATTTGTTAAACAACTCAATAATTGATTTAGTGATTGGATCTATGTTTTGTGACCTTTGAAAAAATTGAACCTTATCCGGTGCCACCATAGCATGATTGTGTTTCAATACGACCGAACTTATAATCCATTTATTTGTTTGCACTTTATGAACTACGCACATGCGGGCTTGACAATTTGTTCGTGGAATTACATCTCTAATACGTTTTCCTTTATCACGACCCATTAAATTCAATGGTTTTGTTCTTCCACCCTTCCGACAAATAAAAAATCGGGATGATGGATCCTTAGTTCCTAAATGATTATGCGTATTCCTAATTATTATCTCGAATCCGACACTTCGACCATAATCCCTATAAAATTTTGTCGCCTCATCTAATGTGTCAAAAATCATACCAACACTAGGCACAACATCATTAATATTCGGAAATGTAAACCCACAATTTTCGTTTCCGATATTAATATCACCATCATCTTCATTATAATCTTCACCATCATTTTCTACATTCACCTTATTTTTACCTTTATTAACATCATTTTTTCCCGCATCATCATCATCATCCACATTCATCTTTTCTTTACCCACATTATCATAGTCATCGACATCTATTATTTCATCAATAAATAATTTTCGAGAAACCGGATTTTTTCTAGCGGGCGTAGTAACTTCATAATCATAATCATTATGCTCCTCACTAGATGAACTAAAATCTTTAAATAAAAATGTTGCCATAAAAACTAACCTTTTTTTGATAATATTTGACCTCCAAATGATAAGCAAAATTGCACTTTGAAACCTTAAAAGATATTTTTTTAACGATGTTAGGAGAATGGAAAATTTTTAAGTATGTTGGGAAAATGGGAGAATATTGGAAGAGTGGGAGAATTTAAGGATTTGGAAGAACATTGATTTAGAAAGTGATGGTAGTGAGAGTTCACGGTTGAGAGAAAGAGAATGGATTGAAGAATGGGAGAATTCATTGTTTGAAGAATTTAGATTTAGAAAGATTAAAGTAATAAAGTGTAAAGTAGTAAAGTGAGTTAAGGGGTCCAGGTGTTTTTCTGTTTTCTGATCAATGAAACAGTGCCCCATTGTAGCCACCCACCACCACCAACCTAGATAAATAAAAGATATCTACGAAACAGGCGCATTGTTTCATTGCGCCAATGGAATAAGGAGCAATGTTTCATTGCGATAGACCGCAATGTATCATTGCGCCAAATGAATCCGGCGCAATGTTTCATTGCGCCTGGCGCAATGAAACATCGCTCCATTATTTTTAATGTATATTTAATTATTTAAAATTAAAAAAATCATTATTATCGCATTACAAATACTATATTTAGTTCACTTAACTTAATTTAGTTGAATAAAAATTCAATTCACTTAATTTGAATATTTAGTTGTGAATTTTGTTTGAATGTATGTAGTTATGCAACTATGACCTTATCAATTAAGTTAGAGTTATGTTTTGTAATTTGTATCTTAATAATCGTAAGTTGATATGTACAAAGTAGAGGTACCGCTTCGTTGAAAAACAGACGATAGTAGTAATATAGATGATAGTTAGATGATAACTCTTAACATATATTGAGACCTTATCATTCAGTTAGAGTTTTATTTTGTATTTTGTATCATTAAGTTTAATAAACATTGCGATTGATATGTACACAGTAGATGTACCGCTTCGTTGAAAAACAAACGATAGTAGTAATATAGATGATAGTTAGATGATAGTTCATTCTTAAGAAGTTAAAATAACTCTTAACATATATTGAGACCTTATCATTCAGTTAGAGTTTTATTTTCTATTTTGTATCCTTAAGTTTAATAAACATTGCGATTGATATGTACACAGTAGAGGTACCGCTTCGTTGAAAAACAAACGATAGTAGTAATATAGATGATAGTTAGATGATAGTTCATTCTTAAGAAGTTAAAATAACTCGTAACATATTATTGAGACCTTATCATTCAGCTAGAGTTTTATTTTGTATTTTGTATCCTTAAGTTTAATAAACGTAAGTTAATATGTACACAGTAGAGGTACCGCTTCGTTGAAAAACAAACGATAGTAGAAATATAGATGATAGTTCATACCGAAGAAGTTAAAATAACTCTTATTGAGACCTTATCATTCAGTTAGAGTTTTATTTTGTATGTTGTATCTTTAATTAAATAAACGTAAATTTAAATGTAAAAACTAGAGGTACCCCTCGTTGAAAAGCAGACGATGGTTAACATTATATTTGTAATTAATATTTTTCATTTTTTTAATTATTTAAACATATTTGTAATATAGTAATTAGTTGCGGTTACTAAGACTTGTTTTGAAATCATATTAAAAAACATTATAACATTAAGTTAACATTATATTAAAATAAAAACAAAAATATACCTGGGGTATTGAAACATTGCGTATTGTGCAATGTTACATTGCGGCTGGTGCAATGTAACATTGCGCTAGGTGCAATGTCACATTGCGCTAGGCGCAATGTTACAATTCTCCAGGCATATTTTTCACCCAGACCTGGCGCAATGTAACATTGCACCTGGCGCAATGTTACATTGCGGTTGGTGGATATCCATCCGTGGTTCTGGACCGGCTTCCATATATATATATATATATATATATATATATAAACTTGTATATATACATATATTTATATTTATATATTTTTCTGTTTACTTACCTGCAATAACCTTGAACTCTAATTGTAGGACAAATCTCTGGAGTGTTGGTGCCATTTTGTTTCGGCTTGTGACTAGAAGAACCCAATTTACAGGGAACAACCAAATACAGGTTTGTTCTACTTGCCACTATATCAAGTCTCTTATATTGTTGGTCCCTACACCTAGCCTATGTAAATTTCTATGCTAATAGGAATTTGCTGCTTCTCATAGCTTGTTAATTCGTCCCGAACTTCTTTTCTTGTGTGCTTTTAGTTGCTGCAAATTAATATAGTGGAAAGGTTAACATTTGAAGAGTTCTTCAACCACCCACTTCATTCTCAGAAGCAATCAGATGAAATGACAAGGTAAAAGAGGCTTTTAGCATTAGATTTGTCATTTCTATAGATGAAAAATCTCTTTATTCTTGACATAGTGAAGAAGTTTGTTTAGTATGCAGAAGTATGGGATCTTTGACAATAGATTGTTTTCTTTTATGATGTAAACAGCTCCTAATACTGGCAATGACTTGGATATGTGGAGAACTACAGTTGGGATCAGTCTCTGCAGACGGTCACTATCAACAGCTCCTAATACCGGCAATGACTTGGATATGGAGAACTACAGATGTAATATTAAAGTTTGTGGATTAAGATTGTTCTCGTCTGTTTGTGTCATTTACTCCAGCATGCTCAACTGTTTTACTGCTAGAGAGAATTGTCCAGGCTTTGAATCTTAACTTAAAAGACATGGACGCATCCCCCCAACTGCAGAACAAATCTAAAACCAACTAAATCTGGGAGGCACATTCCCACTGTGAGTTTTCTGTTTTTTCCCTTCAAAATAATATACCATTTGGCTTTCAATTGCATACTCATTTTTGAGTATTGCCTTTTTTACTTTTTTTAACAGTCTTCAGAAAAAATGTTGGATGCTCCTGATCTAGTAGACGATTTCTACCTGAATTTGCTGGACTGGGGTAGTGGCAACTTTCTGGCTATTGCCCTTGGGAATATAGTGTATCTGTGGAATGCCGTGAATGGTGATACATCTGTACTTGTTGAGGTTGATGATGATATTGGGCCTGTGACAAGTGTCGGATGGGCACCAGATGGAAGACACCTTGCTGTGGGCTTTGCTGATTCCCGTGACCAGTAAAATGGTAAGCATTTCTTTCGTTCTACAGATTGTATCTATTTGGTCTTCCACCTGTATTATATAGATAAAGCGTGTGGTATATATTTAGTAGTAACAAAACCTAATGGCTGTATTTATAAATTGATATAAATGTAGTAAGCCGACTTTCATATCCGTTGTTTCACTGAAATGCAAAGAAATCATGGTTCATATCTTTGTTTTTTCAAGTAACTATACTTTCAAGTGATGTAGTTCATAAATAAAACGGTCAGGATTGAAGTCTTCCATAGGGGGTGGTTCTATGATCTTTTAGAAACAAAGCAAATTTTAGAAGTATCAAGCCTACGAATAAACCCTGAAATCGAGCGTGTCAGATAAAAGGATCCGATTTCTTAAACAAACCCTGCAAACAAGCATTTCATTACAAAACCGAGCAGAACTTTTACAAATGAAAGTTGTCACTTGTCAAAATAGATAACTGCAATCCATTTTTAGCACTATCTATACTTTGTCTGCAACCTAGGACGAAATGCTGCTATAGTTTTGTAAACCAATTTTCACTTGTATTAATAGTTAGTAAATTATTACTATTTACTTTACATTCCTTTTCTTACATTCTGTACCAGGAATCATCGTTTTAATATATGTTTGTTTTATTGTATGATATGTTTGCTTCAAGAATGGTTTAATAGTATTAGGCAAATAGTGCATATTTTATATGCATCTCTAGAATATATAGGTAGTACTAAATTGCCCTAAAAAAATGTAGTACTAAATTATCTGGCAGTTTTAAATAGTATTTGAAAATGGAACTTTTTATCGCAGATAGTTTGATTATTGTTGATTATGATATGTAAGCTACTTAGGCTGGCTCTCTGCTAGCAAGTTGGATGCTCGCTTCACAGCTGTTGAGAGTTCTCCAGATTGTACACCCACATGCAAATCATTCCTGGTAATGCACTAATGCATTTGATTGCCACCCCCTTCCTACCTTCTGCTTACCCTCATTGTGGTTACAGTACTTCTTGTAAATGCTATTTAATGTTGTGTTATGTGGCAATACTTCATGTCTAACACATGTAGCTCAAAATATTCCCGCTTAGCTAAAAGAATTGAATGTCTTTCATTAAGCCACATCTAGGACATTGTCCCTGAATTTTTTTTGATACTTGCAAAGCTAAAGTAACTGAAGAAATGCTACTAAATATTCCCGTGACCTATTTTTGAAGATCGTCGTACTTATGCATCTCCCGCAGCTGTAAGTAGAACTATATAATTATTTCATTTGCTGAAGTGTTCGTTTAAATTGATTAATGTGCAAAGCCAAATCCTTTTTGCATTTTTCTTTACCCTGTGCCTACACATAAAAGTTTTTGTTATTTCTTTGTCACAATGGACTCCTATAAATATTATACCGTATTTAATGTTTTGCTGCAAGATTTTCTTTTTAAGTAATGGCATAAAAAATGTCTTAAAAAGTGCTTATTTCAAATTTAGGTTAGTGTTAAAGAAAGTTTGTGCCAATCTTTGGAAGAGGATATGTTACCACCATTAGCTGGTGGTATAGATCTAGTTGGCTGCATGTACAAACAACGCTGCTGCCAACAAATGTTTGTGTAGTAGGAGGTATGGAGGTTTTGATGGCAGGCATGCACTTATCAATTAAGTCCAATCCTGGAGAAGTGATCAAGCCTGGTATGTTGATCCTTAGCATTTGTTTTTGTTAATTTCAATGACGTGTAATTTATTTTCAGGACAATAATGCTAATGTTTTCCTCTGAATGTGCAGATCAATTCAAGTAGATCAGTGATGAGGGTATGCCAATGTACCAGAGGGGCTTCATGAAGGGCTATCTTAATGTTCACTTCAATGTTTTCCTTTGCTTTAACAAGAATTGAGTTGTAGAGTTGATTGAAATTGTAATCTTTTGTAGGCTATATATAACAAAATCACAGGAAGAAGTTGCTTATTTGTGTTTGTGAGAACATTGTAGGTTAAACATTTACACAATGCTTTTGCAAAAATGAAAACGTAGTGTCTTATATATTCAGACAACATGTAGTAAGCACAAAAGTGTGGTGTACTTAAAACACATACAACATAATAACGAAATGAAAATGTTGTAGGTTACACATTTACACAATGCTTTTGCAAAACTCAAACGTAGTGTCTTATACATTCAGACAACATGTAATAAACAAAGATAGTGTGGTGTAGTTATAACACATACAACATACAAATGAAATTAAAACGTTGTAGGTTACACATTTACACAATGCTTTTGTAAAACTCAAACGTAGTGTCTTATACATTCAGACAACATGTAATAAACAAAGAAAGTGTCGTATATTTCTAACACATACAACATACAAATGAAATTAAAACGTTGTCGAACTATATTTCATACAACACTTATTTTACAAAAAGACCATTGTCTATACCATAAAGAAACAATAGATTATATTTTATAAACCATGGACGTAGGTGAAATTAGACAACAGTTCGACTCCAAGAAACACTTGAGCTACGTGAAATGAGACAACCGTTTCTTGTTAAACTATTGTCTATACCAACTTTCAGACAACAGTTTTGAAATCACGTATGTTATCTGTCTGCAACACAGACAACGGTTAAGCTGCTGTTGTCTGATACGCATAACAGACGGCATCTCAATAGACCACGGAAAATCAGGGCTTCACACGACGGTGTAAAACCTTTGTCTGAATCAAAAAATCTTGTAGTGTGAGATGATAAATGTTATAAAATGTTGGTTAGATTCTGGAATTGTTTGTTTTAAGTTTGCTAGCTTAAATTCGACAAATATGTTACTGGCATAGATTGGGGACTTAGGGTATGTTAGAATCTGCACCTCTTTCATTGGCAAGTACCTGAGTTGAATAATTATATGTTGGGATGATACAGGTCGGCAATGATTGTTTAAATTCTGAATTAAAGTCCCTCTGCCCTTAAGCGGCGGCACCATTTATATCCTAGAACAGCAAGTGTATATAATTTACTGGATTAAATTTGATGCCTCTGGTAGAATTAGCGGAGAAAAAGAGGGGTTAAATAAGAGTTCAAGACTTCATTCTTAAGTAATTTCTTACTTTGGTTCTGTCTTCCTCACCAATGATACATTCTTTAAGTTGATTGGGTTTAGTTGATTTGTTATCAGTTGTGGAGTTGTAGTGCAGTAGATATTGTAATGCCTTGAACTTTAATATGTTTTATTGATGTGTTACACTTTCTTATGTCAATATTTAATCTAAAAATACTTCTTCAACAGGCCATTGAAAGGAGAAGAGCTCGCTTGAGAGAAGTCAAAGGCCTACAACTTTCGAGTCCCTTACCTCAGGGGCAAAGTATTCATTCTCATTCTGTGCCTGTATCTGGTGCTCTTCTCGAGCATAAATTTTCTATGATCTCTCCAAGTCCATCAAGAAGAATTAGGCATTGTCCCCCTACTGTTGGGAAAGTGCCAAAGATATTGCTTGATATCACTGAACAGAGTAATGGACCATCAGACTTTCATACACCAGAGAAGAAGCTCCTGAACTCCATCGAAAAGGTTGGGAAAGTTGTGACGGAAGAATTAAACAGATTGAAGAGGACCCCTGCTGCCAAGAGGGCAAAGAGGGAGAAAAAGGTCTGCACTCTGATGTCTATGCGCTGAATGCACATGAAAGAAGACATGATGTTGCTATATTAACCTATCGTTGAGAGAATATAGACGAAGGAAGTGGAGCGAAAAGAGACGAAGAAGAGACCTTTGGGGTAAGTTTTGATCATCTTCTGTTGATTTTGTAGGCACTCGAAGTTGATGTAATATATGACTCCTCTTTAGTAGGTGATAATGTTATCCGATGGAGTCAGGCTTGTTAAAATCATGTCACATGGCAATGTCAAGTTGAGGAAAGTATGATGCAAGTGGTTCCTCTAATGGCTTAAACTTTTCGGTAAGGATCATAGGGGTGCAATATCCGGATTTAAAGATGCTGAAAATGGATGCTGAGTTTGATTTCGGGACCTATTATCCTGACGAATTTTCTCGATTTATTTGCTGCAGTTTTTTAGTTAGCATTAAACTGCTATGGGGATGGATTGCAACTTGGTTGGGTCTTGGGTGGTACTGGTTGAGGAAGTTAATATTTTGCTGGTGTATTGTTGGCGTGAAGATGAATAATTCTTTTCCAAAATTACGATATGCATCCATTACCTTTTCAGAGGTTAGTATCTGTTTATTTTCTAGCATATATTTATACTTTGATGTTTGCAAGTATTATCAGCTGCTTCCTACATTATATAAATTATTACGCTTTCTGTTTATTACTGATACTAATTAATAAGGTAGAATCTAAAATTAATCCATGCTTTGCACATCCTATAAGCTAGTATGACTAAATATTATAATCAACAATAATAAAAATGTTATATAAATAAACTTGATCAACATTTATAAATCAAGCATACATCAAAGTTTCGATGCAATCAATAGTCCGGCAAACTAAGAAATGAAACAAATATGAAAAGATAATTGTTTAAACCATGTTTTTCATTCAACAATAAAAAGAAAAAGTCTGCAACCCTTGCTCGATGCTTCAGCTACTGCAGGATTCCTAATGCCAGAAAGTCCATTTACTTCTCCTTCATAACAAAAACCAAAGATAGATTACCATAGATGACATATATAATTTATAAAGCAACAAATATCGACTCCGGCTATACAGTGTAATATGCGCAAGAATAGATGAAAATTCTAACCACTTTAATTTTCTTGGTGGTTGACTTAGTAGACCCGGGAGTACAACCAGAGCCTGATATTTCCACCACATCGGACTGCAAAATTAGGAACATTTTTAATTACATAAACACAAAAAATGGTTAACAACAATGCATTGTAATTATGTTATATGGAAATTATAAATCATGAAATGCATTGCGAAATTCAATACTAACATCTCAAAAAAGTGAAGTCTCAGTAGTAGTCATCGTGGTTCCGGGCCTAGATGATGATGTACCATCAGAATCATATGCATCAATAGCATAGATTCATATAATCATTTATGTTAGAAATGATTGATGAGAACAGTGTTTGGAAGCTATAGTGACAAAACAGAGTTTAGCTGGAAGCAGTCAGAGTTTAGTTAAACACTGACTGGAAGCGCAACAGAGGTTGTTAAACTCTGTAGCGGTATTGTCTGAAGAGTCAACAGTGTTTGAAGGTTGATACAAGATAAGTATGGAAGCAATATCTTTGAAGATTGGAAAGCTGTCAAAGAGATTGAGTTGACTTGGAAGACTGGAGCAATCGTGATTGATATCAATTGTATAGCTTGATTATAGGAGAATCAGTTACTGATTGTATGAAGCTGTATGTTCTATAAATACAGTTAGGTTAACCCTAGAAGGGTAGTCGAACATTGAGAAATTCATTGATTGTAACCTAAGCAGCTCTCTGTGATATTTACATCACTGAGAGAGGAATTGTTAATTCCAAACAGTTTTTAAGTGTTAAACAGTGTGTTCTTGTTAAGTTACTCATACAGTATTTGATTACTTATTGTGTATTCGACCTAACAAGTGGTATCAGAGACAATCTGTTACTTTATTACAGTTAAAGATCCAAAAACACAATAGTGATCAATGGCAGAGATACCTCCACCATCTGAGAAAACCCCTACTACTGTGAGTAGGTATGAAACAATTAGGGTTCCTATACTTAGGCCATCAGAGTATGCAATTTGGAAGGTGAAGATGACCATGTTTCTGGAGGCTACAGATCCAGAATACCTTGATAGAATTTATGAAAGTCCTCACAAACCTACAAAGCTATCTGCTGTTGCTACTGGTGAGGAATCAAAGGTCATTCCTAAAGAAAAGAAAGATCTAACTGCTGAGGATCTTTCATCTATTGCAAAGGATGCAAAAGTAAGACACTTACTTCACAGTGCATTAGACAATGTTATGTCTAACAAAGTGATCAACTGCACAACTGCAAAGGAGATATGGGATGCACTTGAGGTTAGGTGTCAAGGAACTCCTGCAATCAAGAAAAACAGAAGAAACATACTCACTCAGGAGTATGAGCACTTTGAGGCAAAGTCTGAAGAAACCATGACAGAAACATTTGACAGATTCTGTAAACTGCTCAATGATTTTTCATTGGTTAACAAAGAGTATGATTTAGAAGACTCAAATCTCAAGTTTCTTCTTTCTCTACCTGAAAAGTGGGATGTGAAAACAACCACCATAAGAGATAACTATGAACTTGGTGAAACAGAGATTGATGAAATTTATGGACTGCTCAAAACCCATGAATTGGAATTGGAGCAGAGAAACAAAAGATCAAGTAGAAAGTCAAAGTCTGTTGCACTTAAGGTTGAGGAGAAACCATCAAAGAAGGAAGCATCAAGGAAAAAGGCAAAAGGAAAAGCTTTAGTCATACACTCAGAAAGTGAGTCATCAAACACTGATGATGACTCAAATACAGATGAAACATCTGATTCTGAAGATGATGAAGAGATGATGCAAATGGCTGCATTGATGGTAAAGACATTCAAGAAGATGGGATTCAAGAACTTCAAGAAGGGAAAGAGATTCTCCAAAGACTACTCAAAGTCTGACAAGAAGAATTTCAAGAAATCTGAGGGAAAGGACTTCAAATCTAGTAAGAAAGATAAGTCTGAAATTCAATGCTACAAGTGTAAGGAGATGGGTCACTATGCTCCTGAGTGCAAGAAGGGTAAAACTGAAAAGGCACTCTACACCAAAGGCAGAGATTGGGCAGACACTTCAGATTCAGATGAGGAAGTCAACTATGCTCTCATGGCTACAACTCAGACTGAAAATGATGATCTCAAGGTACCCCCAACTACCTATGCTTATAACACTGATAATATAACTGAATTAAGAATTTATCTTAAAGCATTGCATATCAGTTATAGGGATCAGACTTTAGAAAATGAGAGGATAAAGGCTGAGTGCTCTCAATTCAAAGACAGAAATAAACTTGTTGAGGAACAGCTAGAAAACATGAATAAAATTCAGAAGGAGAGAGATGATGCAGTGTTTATTGAACAGGAGTTGCTAGGTAAGTATAAGCAACTAGAATCTGAATTGGAGGATACTAAACACATCATTAAAACTTGGACACACTCTGGTAAAGATACACAAGAAGTGTTTCAGTCAGATACAGTAGGTCTAGGTTACTCTGAAGGAGATGAACTTAGATTTGAAAATCATGTAAAAGTTAGACCACATCGTTCATCTGAAGGTAATGTCATGGGAACAGGTGGACCTAAGACTGAAGCACAGAAAAAGGCTGTAAAAGAGTCATATGCTAAGACTTTTGTTAAAGAGGCTAACATTGGTTTAATGATAGATAAACAACTCAAGCATAAGCTTAAGGAGATAAAATCTGTCAACAAACAGAAAATGCCTAGGAAAAACAAAAATGGAAAGGTAGGCATAACATCAGGAATTAAGCCAATGCTTGCTTCATTAGCTCCTAGAAAAACATGCTTTAATTGTGGTAGCACTAATCATCTTGCTAGTTTCTGCAGTAAGAATAAGAACATTAATTCTTTGCCCTCTAAAACTGCAGTAAAGAGTGATTATGTGAGAACTAGACCACAGACTTTATGTAAACACTGTGGAAGTACTTGGCATTCTATTTACACTTGCAGAGATTATCATGCTATTTACTATAATTACTATGAACCCAAACCAAATTTGAAATGGGTTAAAGTAAACTCTGCAAATGCAAACTCTGAAAAAGTTAGCTTAAACTCTGATAATGTGAATTCCGCTGCAAAAGCTAACAGAGTTAAGAAAGCCAAAGGATCCAAGCAAGTCTGGATCCTTAAAACTAACAATCAGTGATTGTTTGTGAATGCAGGGCACCAGGGTGAGTACCCTAGTCGTGGACAGTGGATGTTCAGGACACATGACTGGAAATAAAGCCCTGCTATCAGAGTATGAGGAGAAGGCTGGCCCAAAAGTTTCCTGTGGAGATGGCAACATAGGACATACTCTGGGATATGGCAACATTAATCTTGGAAATGTCATCATCACAAATGTAGCTCTGGTTCCAGGACTCAAGCATGATCTGCTATCTGTGAGTCAAATCTGTGACAGAGGATATCATGTAGATTTTCAGCCTGAATATTGTCAAGTGATCAGCAAATCTACAGGGAAAGTTGCTTTAGTTGGAAACAGACACAATAACATCTATGAAATTAAATTGTCAACAAACACTGATGGCAAAGCAGTGTGTCTGTCTACAAGAATGTCCAGTGAAGAGAGTTGGAAGTGGCACAAGAAACTCTCTCATTTGAACCTGAACAACATCAATGAGCTAATGAAGAATGATCTTGTGAGAGGTTTACCAAAGTCCTTGTTGAATGTAGAAGGACTGTGTGATTCTTGTCAAAAGGCTAAACAGAGAAAAGCCTCCTTCAAAAGCAAATCTGAGTCTTCAATTGTTGATCCTTATCATCTACTACATGTTGATCTTTTTGGACCAGTGAATGTGATGTCTCTTGGAAAGAAGAAATATGCTCTAGTTATTGTTGATGAATATACCAGATACACATGGGTATATTTTCTTGCAAAGAAGGATGAAACTGCATTAACACTGACAGAACATATAATTCAACTGGAAAAAGGGTCAGAGAATCAAGTGAAGATAATCAGAAGTGACAATGGAACTGAATTCAGGAATTCATCAATGGAAGAATTTTGCAAGAGTAAAGGAATAAAACAAGAGTTTTCTGCACCTGGCACTCCACAACAAAATGGTGTAGTGGAGAGGAAGAACAGAACCTTGATAGAAGCTGCCAGAACCATGCTAGATGAAGCAAAATTGCCAACATATTTCTGGGCAGAAGCAGTTCAAACTGCTTGTTTTACTCAAAATGCAACACTGATCAACAAGCATGGTAAAACACCATATGAAATGGTGAAGAAGAAAAAGCCAAATCTAAAATATTTTCATATTTTTGGATGCAAATGCTTTGTGTTGAAGACTCATCCTGAACAGTTGACCAAATTTGACATAAAGGCAGATGAAGGAATTTTTATTGGCTATCCACTGTCAACTAAGGCATTCAGAGTTTATAATCTGAGAACCAGAGTGATCATGGAATCAATTCATGTGTCATTTGATGACAAGAAAATAACTGGACTTGAAGATGTAAATGAACATGATCAACTGCACTTTGAAAATGAAGAATTATTCTCTGAAAAAGTAAACTCTGATCAGACTGATTTGACAAACTCTGTTAATCTAAACTCTGAACCTCTACTGGTGAATACTGAAGAAACTCTTCAATCAGAAACAAGGGAAGAACCAGTTGAGGGGGAGCATGAAGAATCACATCAAAGTGATAATTCAAACACTGAAAGTGACTCAGTTGATAATTCTGAATCAAACTCTGTTGATTCAAACTCTGTTGATAATTCTGAGCAGTCATATTCAGGGGGAGCATCAGAAAATGAAGAAAGGCACCAAGAAAATCAGGAGAGCATGGATCAAGGGGGAGGATCACATGATGACAGAAGCAATTTGCCTTCTGCAAGAAAATGGACTAAGTCACACACACCTGATTTGATTATTGGTGATCCAGATGCAAGAGTAAGGACAAGAAGTGCAACAACAAATGAATGTCTGTTTCATGCATTTTTGTCACAAACTGAGCCAAAGAAAGTGGAAGAAGCTCTTAAAGATGCTGACTGGATAACAGCAATGCAAGAAGAGCTAAATGAATTTGAAAGAAATGAAGTGTGGACCCTTGTACCAAGGCCCAAGAATAGATCCATTGTTGGTACTAAATGGGTTTTCAGAAATAAAACTGATAGTGAGGGTGTTATCACAAGAAACAAAGCAAGACTGGTTGCAAAAGGCTATTCACAACAGGAAGGAATAGACTATGATGAAACATTTGCTCCAGTTGCTAGATTGGAGGCAATCAGAATCTTTCTAGCATATGCCTCTCACATGAAATTCAAAGTGTTTCAGATGGATGTAAAAAGTGCATTTTTGAATGGAAAACTTGAAGAAGAAGTGTTTGTGGAACAACCACCAGGCTTTGTAGATCCAAAATATCCAGACTATGTCTACAGGTTAGACAAGGCACTCTATGGACTTAAGCAGGCACCAAGGGCATGGTATGAAACCCTTGCCAAATTTTTACTAGAAAGTGGGTTTCACAGAGGTACTATTGACAAAACTCTGTTTTACTTTCAATCTGGTAGTGATTTGCTTTTAGTTCAGATATATGTGAATGACATCATTTTTGGATCTACTAATGATAAACTCTGTAAGAAGTTTGCCAAACTAATGCAGTCAAGATATCAAATGAGTATGATGGGAGAGCTTAGTTACTTTCTAGGCCTACAGGTGAAGCAAACAGATGATGGAATTTTTATAAGTCAAGCAAAATATATCAGAAACCTTCTCAAGAAATTTGGTATGCTTGACTGTTCATCTGCAACAACTCCCATGGCAACTGCAACAAAATTGGACAAAGATGCAGGGTCATCAGTGGATATGACAAGTTACAGAGGAATGATTGGTTCTCTACTCTATTTGACAGCTAGCAGACCTGATATCATGTATGCAACTTGTTTGTGTGCAAGGTTCCAGGCAGATCCAAGAGAACCACATTTAACAGCAGTAAAGAGGATTTTTAAGTACCTCAAGGGCACTATGACTTTGGGGCTGTGGTATCCAAGAGAATCAGAGTTTAAACTACTTGGTTATTCAGATGCAGACTTTGCAGGCTGTAAGATAGACAGAAAAAGCACCAGTGGAAGTTGTCAATTTCTGGGTGACAGACTTGTTTCCTGGTACAGCAAGAAACAGAAGTCAATATCTACATCTACAGCTGAAGCAGAGTATATTGCTGCTGGTAGCTGCTGTGCACAGGTTTTATGGATGAAGAATCAACTACTGGATTATGGATTAAGGTATACCAAGATACCTATTTACTGTGATAATCAAAGTGCTATTGCAATGACAGGTAATCCAGTACAACATTCAATGACAAAGCACATCAGCATAAGGTATCACTTCATCAGAGAGCATGTAGAGGAAGGCAACATTGAGCTTCACTTTGTGTCTACAGAACAACAACTTGCAGATATCTTCACCAAGCCATTGAGTGAAGCTACATTTACAAGACTGGTCAATGAACTAGGAATGGTCTCTAGTTTTGACTAGAGATGTTGGTTAGACTCAAAGACTTATCTCTAAAATATATTGCTCATGTTTCTGCAAATTGTTAAGTGATATGTGAACCTTAGTATTAAACTCTGTTCTGCATGCTAATGTTTAAAACTTGTTAAACTCTGTCAGCATGAATGTCTGTTAAACATTGTTAACATGTTGGATACACTCAGTGAATTCAGAATTGATTTTTGTCTGAATGAAAACACCAATGAGGAAAAATGTATGAAGCATGATTCTCAGTAATTAAATCATGATTCTTTCTGAGTCACTGTAATCTAATCAGACTTTGTGCAGTAAATCAACACAGCATGATACTGTTCCATATTTATAGCATCTCTTAGTTTATTCAGTCCTAAACTCTGAGTCTATGAATATTGTGTGCATTGCCTCTCATAAATAATTTTGGTTATTGATGAACTCTAAACTCTGATAAGTGACATTTTGTTTCCAAAGGTATGGTTCCTGATGATTCCTTGTTTGTACTTGTGAAAACCATAAAACTTGAGATGGGTCATTGATTAGTTTGGTGAGTTCAGATTCATGTCTACACCCTGTGAGAGTTTGAGCCAAATCAGTGATTGATACATTTTCTATCAATCAGCATTTATTGTTGTGTGATATTCATCAGGAAGTATGTTTCTCTAGAACTTGTATTAAACCATTTTGAGACTACATGATATGTGTGTGCATGAAAATGATAAAGGCAATAGGATTCACCATTTCTTCAAACACTGTTCAAAATTCTTTTGAACTTTGTTCAAACACTGTATAAACACTGTTCATAATTTCCATCCTTAGTAAACCTCTTTGAGCCTTATTAACTGCTCATTTTTCTTATACTCTGAAGTGTTAAGAGCAGTTATATTTTTTTTTCAAGCAGATGAGTGTTCCTCAAGAAAAGAAAAGTTTACTCAGTATATATGCTAAATAAAACAATATATAAAAAAAAAATAAAAAATAAAAAATAAAAAATAAAAAAAAGGCATATATACTGATCTTGTACAAATATGTACTAACAATGAGACTGAACACTTTGTTCTATTAAAATGTTCAGCTTAAAGTCACTCATGAATAAAACATCTCTTTTCATCTGTTTGATCTTACCTCATTACAACCCTGAATAAAGTCCTTTTGATTTGTGAATACATATACTCAAAGTAGTGTAGATTTGGTGGACATTCAAGCATATGGTAGATTCTGCTGTTTCTGATTGAATGTGAGTATAAACACTTCACCTAAACACTTGTGTGTTTGAGAGTTTGTGAGATTATTCAGTTCATGACTGTTATTCACTGAATGATGCTCTGATTTCTATCTCTTGATCTTTTTTTGTCTTCAAAGACTGTGTGCTTACTTGGATAATCATGGACATCAAAGGGAATAGAAGTTTTCAGATTTCTGTATTACAGTAACTACAGAGTTTAGCATTCATCAAACAATCAGTGTTTACTATGAGAGTTTGTGCATTCAGTGTTTATTGATTGTTTGTTATGGATTTTATGAAATATTAGATGCTCTAAAAATTGATTATGGTAAACTCTGCTTCACACACACTCATATTCACAACTGCGCAATTTTTGAAAGGGTTTTAGTGATAAAGTTGGAAAATTGATAAACACTGTTGAGTTGTGTTAAGTACTCTAAGGTAATGTTTCATTCAGATGATTTGACTATTTTGAGTAATTGAGGTAGTTGACAACTGTTAATTAGTGTAAATATGTCAAAGTGTCGTGATTATAGGAATGACAGCGGTAATTATTAAGTGATCCATTGGTTGTTTGACACGTGTCCCATGATAGTGTCCCACTCACACATTACTCTACAACAGTTGCGCGCTTTTACTAAATAAACGATTGAGTTTTAATTTTACTCTAATCGTCTTTAGTCTCTCACTCCATATCGATTCACATTCACCCACTCACAGTTACTTGCATACTCATTCACTTTCAAAATTCTCATACACTCTCCTTCACATTTTGGTAAACACTTACCGTACATCTTTTCTCTAACTCTCTTTGTATCATATCTTACTAATGGCAACTAAAGCGTTTGATGCAGCAGGGTTAGTTTTTCTTCCTAGCAACTATGCGGCACCACTGGAGAATGCAAATGCTCCAGAGGCGTTTCATTTGTTCCAAAATTTCTTGAAAGATTCTGAAATAGGGAAGGCTTTAACTGCACCACCAACATTATCTGCTTCACAAATTGCTGCCTTCTGGACAAACTCTGTATATGATGATGGAGAAGAGTCTGGCACTCCAACAATTACTTTCACTCATGATGAATCAGAGTATATCATTACTCCAACTACTGTTAGGTATGCTCTGGATTTTGAGACTCACACTTCTTACAGTGTTGTTGGTCATGATCGCTTGAGGACAATGTTGGAGCAAATTGGATGTGCAGGAAACTTGAATAAGATAGGGTCTTTGAGACGGCCACTTTTGAGAAAGGAATGAAGTTTCTTTTTCGACTGTATTACAAGGGCTTTTGGAAAGAAGACAACAAACTGGGATGCACTTCCTCTTGATACTCTCCAAATTGGTCATGCTCTACTATATGGAGGTAACTTTGATTTTGGTAGACTAGTGTTAATGAACTTGGGAGAGCGTTTGTCTGAGCCTACTTCTGTTTATTTTGCTCATTTTTGTCAACTGCTATTTACTGCCTGTGTGCCTAACATTCCAATTGATGAAGCTGATGTGATTCAGCCTTTTCAAGTTGCTAAAAGAATGTTTTCTGATTTGACAAACAAAGATGTTACTAAACAGCAAATACCTGATATGTTTATGCCATTAGCCTTACAGAACTATGTAAACCAACCTCAAGATTCTCAATCACCACAACAAATGCCTGAACCATTAGACACCATAAACTCTGAACCAACACCTACAACACCCACAACCACTGTACCTACTACATCTCATCAACCACAACCAGAAACCTTAAACTCTTCACCAATAAACTCTCCAACAATAAACTCTCCACCATTAAACACTGAAACCTTAAACACTGAAACCTTAAACTCTGAGCCAGCACCTACTGAAACATCCAAATCCAAACCAAAAAGAAAAAAACACACCGCCCAAAACACTAAACACTCAAAGGCTAAACAGACACTACCTGGAGCTGTTTATACAAGAAGGAAGAAACAAAAGGCAAACAGACCTTCAGTTTCACCACCTAGGGAGAGCTCTAGTGAAGAAGTAGAAGAGGAGATTGTGGTTCCTCAAGTCAAGAGAAGGAGATTAGTTCTTTCAGAGTCTGATGATGAGCAAATTGTTAAAACTCCAGAGGTGGTTTCACAACAAACACCTACTGTTGAGGTTGCAGAGGATATTGTGGATGTCAATGTTGAAATTCCTGCAGAGGTTGAAATGCCTGCAGAGGATACTGTTAATGTTGAAATACCTACAGAGGATAACATGCCTGTAGAAGAGGGTCACAGAGATGGTTTTTCACCAGTGAATGATGTTCTTGAGTCAATTCTTGATCCTATCTCACCTACTGTTCATACTGAAGCTCCTGGTGTAGCTGATGAGCCTGCAGTTAATGTTCCTGAAGCTGCAGCATCACATACAGAACTGATATCTAATGCTTCTCCAAATCCAGACAAAGGTGATGAAGTTGATCAGGCAACTAAGATAATTTCTGAATCTATGCCTGTTGAAGATACAAATATAAACTCTGTTGCAGAGCCTGTGCAACATGAGGAGACTGTTGAAAAGATTGTAAAAGTTGTTGTAGAAACTGTGGCTGACACAGCTCAGCACAGTGGTTCTTTAAAAGATGTCCAAGCTAAAGATGCAAGTGCTGAAGATGAATCTGACAGTAGTGCAAACTCTGATTCTTTTGTGAGTGCACCAGCACAGACAGATAATAAACATACACCTTTTGATCAGCCTTGTCCATCTCATGCCATTGAAGTAGAGCATCTTGCTAAATCTGCTGAAAATTGGTATAAACAAGACTGTATTTTTCCAAAAGGGAGAGCAGCTGAGTTTGTTAAGCAGACTGCAAAGCAAATTTCAAATCCAGATATTTTATCATGTTTAAAGGCAACTGTGGTACAAGTCAAAACTTTGGAAGGAAATTTTGCTGAAACAAAACAAGAGATTGCTTCTTTGAAAACTGAGATTCAGTCAAGAGAAATGAAGATGGAAAGAGAGTCCAAAATAAAAGCTGCCCAGCTGTCTAAAGTTCAAGACACTCTCTTTGCCAGGCTAGGAAAGGTTGAAGAAAATCAAACTGCTTTGTTTTCTAAGGTGGATTCCATTGCTAACTCTTTGGAGCTCATTACATCAATACTCATTCCTGATGATGTCAAAAAGGGGGAGAGAGTTGCTAAGTCTAAATGCAAAGTTTCTCAAACTCTGTCTCAAAAGGATGTTGCTGGAGATGGAGGGGCAAGTGAAAAGGGTAAGGTTTTAAACTCTGAAACACTAACTCTGAGATCTGGCAAATCTCTTAAGTCACAGTCTGTTGGAATAAACACTGAAACTCAAGGTACTTCAAAAACCAAGAGTTTGGAATTAATTTCAAATCCAAAGACTGATGAGGAGTTAGTTGTTAAGCTTTTCATGGAAGAGAATGCAGAAGGAGTTACTATAGAAGATGCTAAAGCTGAAGAGAAGAGTTTACAAGAAAAGCATTTGAAAGCTTTAAAGTCTGAAAAAGTCAAGAAGAATGTGAAAGTTGTTAAAGCTGCAAAGCCTGTTCTTAAAGGCATTCAAATCAAAGAACCAGTTGGTACAAATCAAAGAATGCAAGTATTCAGAAAACCAACAGATGCAGAAGCTAAGCAAAAGCTGAAAAGTATTGTTACAACCTCTGTTGATACACATGTTGTACAGAAAAATGAAGACACAACCTCTGTTGTTGCACAAGTTGTGACCACACCATTATTGTCTTCTCAGTTGAAATCAACATTTAAGAAAGGTGCTCTTCATGATTCAAGACTAGAAGCTACAATTCCAATGGATTTTACTGATGGTAGAGCTTTATCTGGTAAAGTTGGATACAACAAAGAAGGCATAGGCTCACACAGAGATAAAAGGCAATATGTTGGTCCCAGAGATCCTTCTTCACTGTCTGTTCCAGGAGGTGGTGTCACTCAAGAGAGTTTAGACAAACTGGAGTCAGTACAGCTTGTATATCAGAAGAGTCTAGAGAAGGATTTCTTGCTATATTTCATGGCTGATGGAACAGTATTTAAAGTTTCTGAAAAGGATATCGAATTAAAATACTGGGAAGAACTTGAATATGTTCTGTATATTTTCAGAGTGAGAAATCAAAGAGCTCAGTCAGTTGCAAATGTGCTTAGACAAAGAATGATTCAAAACCTTGCAAGAAGGCAAATGAAATTTAACAGCAAGTATGTTCCTAAATACAGAGATTGGAATGGCAATCTGATAGAAATGGAGAAAGGGACTACAAAACTGAAGACTGATCTTGGAATCACTGTTCTGGATTTTAATGTGAAATCTGAGGAAGTGAAATACATAAGGCTGGGAAATGAAATGAGAAGAAACAAAATCTACGATCTTAGAGCTGCTATCTATCAAACTGATGAGAATGATCCTCAGTTGAGAGAAATCAAGGAAGCTATGCAGATAGAGCTTGAAAATGCTGAAAGAAGGTTGCTTATAGACTATCTCAGAACAATGCCTGATCTGCAAGAGATTAGAAATTAAAGTCTATAAGAATTTTCTTATTTTCAGTAGAATTTGTTAAGTAATAGCTTAAACTCTGTTTGTATGATTAAACACTGTAAACTTTGTATTTGTTTTGACATCATCATTTACTGTAAACTTGTACATTTTTGCTAATGGACAAGTTGGGGGAGATTGTTAGAAATGATTGATGAGAACAGTGTTTGGAAGCTATAGTGACAAAACAGAGTTTAGCTGGAAGCAGTCAGAGTTTAGTTAAACACTGACTGGAAGCGCAACGGAGGTTGTTAAACTCTGTAGCGGTATTGTCTGAAGAGTCAACAGTGTTTGAAGGTTGATACAAGATAAGTATGGAAGCAATATCTTTGAAGATTGGAAAGCTGTCAAAGAGATTGAGTTGACTTGGAAGACTGGAGCAATCGTGATTGATATCAATTGTATAGCTTGATTATAGGAGAATCAGTTACTGATTGTATGAAGCTGTATGTTCTATAAATACAGTTAGGTTAACCCTAGAAGGGTAGTCGAACATTGAGAAATTCATTGATTGTAACCTAAGCAGCTCTATGTGATATTTACATCACTGAGAGAGGAATTGTTAATTCCAAACAGTTTTTAAGTGTTAAACAGTGTGTTCTTGTTAAGTTACTCATACAGTATTTGATTACTTATTGTGTATTCGACCTAACAATTTATAATCATTTATTTCGACTTGATTATTTCCGCCTAATCGATTATTTCCGCCTAACTAATTAAACTGCCTAATCCCGCATAATCCCGCCTAGGCGCCGCCTAATCAGAAAAACGTCGAATGACAGATTTTTGCATAATTTAGGCATTTTTTGACCGCCTAGCGCCTAGGCCGCGATTAATCGGCCGCCTAGGTCGATTTTTAGAACACTGCTTTTTAGTACTTCCTTAATTTAATATTTTTTCTTTTATAAGAACATATGTATTGGATTTTGTTTTTTGATTTTATAAGAACCTTTAAGTATTATTAAAAAAAATTAATTAATGTTACAGTTGTTCAAACATATTATTGATTTACAATAATAGCGTCATCAATTGGATCAATTACTTTGCAAAGTACAATATTTATATAAAAAAATTAAAAAATTTATGTTTAAATTCATTTTTATTTTTAAAAAAATCATTTTGTATATTGAAAAGAATTCCCGTGTGCGAAGCACGGGCTATATTGCTATATTGCTAGTATATTGACAACAATGTGATCAATGATTATATGACTATAAGTTTTAAGGGTTTAGTTGATTTGTTATTAGTTGTGGAGTTGTAGTGCAGTAGATATTGTAATGCCTTGAACTTTAATATGTTTTATTTATGTGTTACACTTTCTTATGCCAATATTGAATCTAAAAATACTTCTTCAACAGGCCATTGAAAGTAGAAGAGCCCGCTTGAGAGAAGTCGAAGGCTTACAACTTTCGAGTCCATTATCTCAGGGGCAAAGTATTCATTCTCCTTCTGTGCCTGTATCTGGTGCTCTTCTCGAGCATAAATTTTCTATGATCTCTCCAAGTCCATCAAGAAGAATTAGGCATTGTCCCCCTACTGTTTGGAAAGTGCCAAAGATATTGCTTGATATCACTGAACAGAGTAATGGACCATCAGACTTTCTTACACCAGAGAAGAAGCTCTTGAACTCCATCGAAAAGGTTGGGAAAGTTATGACGGAAGAATTAAACAGATTGAAGAGGACCCCTGCTGCCAAGAGGGCAGAGAGGGAGAAAAAGGTCTGCACTGTCTATACGCGGAATGCACATGAAAGAAGACATGATGTTGGTGTATCAACCTATCGTTTAGAGAATATAAACGAAGGAAGTGGAGAGAAAGGAGATGAAGAAGAGACCTTTGGGGTAAGTTTTAATCATCTTCTGATGATTTTTTAGGCACTCGAAGTTGATGTAATATATGACTCCTCTTTAGTAGGTGATAATGCTTGTACATTATCATGTTTTTCTTTTTCCTAATTTTCTTTGTACTAAATTTAAGTGCCTAAATTTTGTGTGAAGTTGGCAAGGGACTATACTGGAAGATTACTTTGTGCTAGAAATTCTTAAGGTTATTAAAGTTAAGGTTATATTGGATATAGTTCTAGTCGAAATAAAGTTAAGGTTATATTTGGTTAAAGTTCTTTTGTGTTTCGAGCTATATACTTGTTAAATGTTGCCAAGTATGACAGAGCTTATCCTCCTACCCAGTGTCATAACATACATTGTTTCAATGATGAATAATGCAACATTTTGTTTGAATTGTCATTTGGATCATCTTCTGTTATTTGTTTGTAGGTTTTCTCTACTTTTGGGACTGTTTTAAAGATTGCCATGTTCGATTAGAATGGAGGAATCCAAGCACTGGTTCAGTACCCTGGTAAGTGAAATGAGAATCCAGTCAATTATAGCTTTACCAATATACTATGGAAATAGTAGAATTAGATGCTAGTTGGTAAACTGTCTGGACAGGCCGAGTTTAACTGGCTACATAGTTAATATCTTTGAAATGATTCCACAGCTTGTGTACTATGAGATATTTGAAGAAAATTCTTCAGATTGATAGATAACCATTGTTACTGGTTCGAATATGATCAAAAAATTACAGAATTCAGCGGCATATAATAATCAAATGGAAATAGAGATTTTAGTTACTATCTTTATGTCAAAAGCTTATCAGTCGTTATTGCAAGGACTATAATTCCTTTAATAGATATTATTTATTTATATATACTCCATTTCACCACATTTAAGATATTGCAATAACCTCCTGAATGAGTTTTGGCCACTTTTGAGTTAATTTTTTTTAGGGAATTAAATAGTACATAAGGATTTAAATAGGGTGGGTGATATTCTGAGGAATGTAATTCCTTCAAACGGCATGGCCTTGTTATTTTCTATCAATACTTGAATGTGTTCTTCCAATTGATGAATTGTGGTATTCTTGGGTTTGCTTGTTTGTAATTGTTATAAGGAGTTAGGTCCTTGTATGATTGGAATTTGTCACTGCTTATTAATTTAAAGAAGACAGTATGTAAGATGTTTTAAAAGTTACTTGATGATGTTTGAGCATCAACTACTAACAATTATGATGTGGGAGTGGTGGTTGAAAACTACTAAGAATTAGAGTATTGCTATTCTTTTCCCATCGTAATTAATTTTTAAAATCTAGTTGAGGTCTAAAAAGTTAAGGTTATATTGGTTAAGTTAAACTAAGGTTATTAAAGTTAAGTTTATATTGGTTATATTGGAACTTCCTCTTTTTGACTACATTATTTGTAATTGTTCTATGTTACTGAGCTTTAATGTCTTTCACTGATTGACAGAAAACGAAGAGAGATCATTTCCTTCTAGGGGATCTAAGTGATGAGGTTGATGAGGGTGTAGAAAAATCCAAGTGGACAACAATAAAAGCTGTACTACTGTTGTCACTGGGAACTGTTATTGCAACTGCATTTGCTGACCCTCTTGTAGATGCTGTTGATAATTTCTCTAGCGCCACAAGCATTCCTTCTTTCTTCATATCCTTTATATCTCTGCCATTGACAACTAACTCTAGTGAGGCAGTGTCGGTTTAATATTTGCTAGCCGAAAGAAGTTACGATCTGCATCACTTACCTTTTCAGAGGTTAGTATCTGTTAATTTTATAGCATATATTTCTACTTTGATGTTTGTAAGTATTATCAGCTGCTTGCTACATTATATAAATTATTACGCTTTCTGTTTATTACTGTTACTAATAAGGTAGAATATAAAAGTAATCCGTGCTTTGCACGGGCTATAAGCTAGTATGACTAAATATTATAACCAACAACCATAGAAATGTTATATAAATAAACTTGATCAACATTTATAAAGCAAGCATACATCAAAGTTTCGATGCAATCAATAGTCTGGCAAACTCAGAAATGAAACAAATATGAAACGATAATAGTTTAAACAGTGTTTTTCATTCAACAATAAAAAGAAAAAATCTGCAACCCTTGCTCGATGCTTCAGCTACTGCAGGATTCCTAATGCCAGAAAGTCCATTTACTTCTCCTTCATAACAGAAACCAAAGATAGATTACCATAGATGACATATATAATTTATAAAGCAACAAATATCGACTCTGGCTATATAGTGTAATATGCGCAAGAATAGATGAAATTTCTAACCACTTTAATTTTCTTGGTGGTCGACTTAGCAGACCCGGGAGTACGGTCAGAGCCTGATATTTCCACCACATCAGACTACAAAAAAAAAGGAACACGAATAATTACATAAACACAAAAAATGATTAACAACAATGCATTGTAATTATGTTATATGGAATCTATAAATCATGAAATGCATTGCAAATGATAATACTAACATCTCCAAAAAGTGATGTCTCAGTGGTAGTCATCGTGGTTCCGGACCTAGATGAAGATGTACCATCAGAGTGATATGCATCAATAGCATAGTATACTGTACTACTCAGTAGAATGTTATCATCATTAAGCTCAATTTTGAGGGTAATATCTTTCCCTGCAAAAGCCTTTATTTGCGGAGGATATTTTCCAGGATCCTACGCATAAAGTCGATAGATTGAAGTCAGAATGTATGTAAACATATATGAACACTTGTATAAATCAGTTCCTGGTATACCTCATATCCCTCTGCAATTAGCTTAGTTGATGTTTTCCCAACCAAACGTTTAGCAGCTCGATCATAAAGAACAAAATTGAAAGCTTCTATTGCATCTTCTGCTAAAGAACAAAATTGAAAGCTTCTGTTGCATCTTCTGCTAAGAGAACAACCCTGTACCTGGATGCACATGTGAAAGGATGATATAAATAGAAAACAAAATGGATTGATTTTTTTAACTGTTTTGAAGACTAATAGAAGACCTCTTTTGCGGAACTGGATAGTTTTTATTGCACTTGGAACATTTATATTTTCCTTCTAGCTTTGTTACTTCCCCAAAGCAATCATTTTTGCTGCAGCTATAATACCACCAACCATCACTCTCCTCCACATTCTTAACTTTCACTTTGCACAGAAAATTCATCTACAAAAATTTATTACAATTTAATATATTATATTTAAATGTACCAACACTGTTGAGAAATTTAAAAACATAATATGTGATGTGACAACTGTGGAAAAAAATATCTACACATTACAACATATTAATAGTACTAAATAATCTCGATTGTTACCTTGAGATAATCTGTTGCAGTCTTCTCACTCAGTTCCTTTAGTGTTACAGTCTCAATTGAAGGTGTGTATGTGACCTCAGATTGAGTCGGTGTTGAAATTGTCTGATGCGGAGGAACATAGCCTTCTTCACGGAGCCTTAATTAAAAAAATAATTTATGTTAATGTGTTGAATGAATTATACTCACACTTAATTTTACTTCATCTGGACAAACATGTAACCTTTGTCTCATTTCATGTACAACATCGAACTCCAGATTGAGATAAACTTTTGATGCTGGTAGAGTGCTAATTTGAACAGAATCTGCAAATAGTACATAATACACATGAGATACATTACAGATATAGGTAGCAATATTTAAAAGTGGAATACACAAAGTGTAATAGAAGAAGCCTCACTGCGAAAAATCTTTAATTTGGTACTTGTCAAAATGACAATGACTGCTTCTTCTTTTGAAACCTCATTATAACGTGCTTCCATTGCGATAGCAAGATTACCCCACACTGAAACCTTGGATGAGTGCCTAAAAAAACAAAAGGAATAAAAGTAACTATAGTAATGAAATTTTAGTACAAAGTCGCTGGAATAATAATAATATTAAAAAAATACCTCCCATCAGTTAGTCTAAAATGAACAATGTCCTTTTGGCCATACATCGTGGTAATTTTCGACAGATGCTGATAACCCTCTACAACTCCCATGACATCTACAATTAAGCAATAATAGTCACATTAGCAAAATATACACGTAAAAGTCAAAAATATTGTAACACGTCTTCTTGTACAGATTGACATATTATATCAGAAATATGCTAAAAGAACTCCACTTTATGCAGTAATGGTCCATTTAGAATACATACATATTTTAGTGAAACAACAAAAAGCATCAAGCACAATAATTACAACACAAAGAATATAGTAGCACCAAATAACTGACATCTCAGTCATATAACCGTAGCACCAAATAGAAATACTAAAAATACTCATTCACATTTCTGGACATTGTAATTAAAGTGCATGTTAACTAATAAGACAAGGGAGCTTATTCATATTAAAATGCATTACTGAATAGGCTTAATCAGGAACTTACCAACTACACGAGGAAATGATGCCAAAACGTCAACTGGTAAGGGAAAATGACCAAAAGTAATGACATGAAATGATGATGGAGCACAAAACTTTATCCTTGATACTTTCCGTAAATCAATCTGCTCGAGGGAGATAAAAATAGAGTAAACTAGTTAAGTATTTAGTTTTTTAGTTCGTGTGTTTATATATACAATATATGTACACTCTCATGTGTGTGTTATAAAAACTATACGAAATACATCATAATAACCTCACAACGTCTTGTTGTATCCGGAAGAACCCCCAGTGCTTCTCCATCTGGAAGAACAGCTAGAACCCAAGGATGTGACTAGTATAATGATGTTATTCCAGTACCGTAACCCCAAACATCTGTATTCCAAGTAAAAATCTAATACAACAGAATTACTATATCCTTAAAGAATCCAACCAATTTTGTGAAATCAATCAACTAAAGTACTTTACCCTTTTCCCAGTACGTTCAAGCTGTCCACTAACTTCTCATGTTCCATAAAACTTGGTACCGGCAGGAAGCTGGAAAAAAATAAATCAATCTCTGTAAAATCAACGAAGTACAAACAAATAGAGACATGTTGCATAGTAATGTTAAGAGATTGGACAAATTATGCTAAATAATTAACTAAGTAAAAATCCTACCAAACTAAGTAAACTGAGCTTAGTATATAAAGCCTTGTAAATCCCACAAAAAAAGGCACAATAGTGTTATTTATTGTAGTGTTAACTTAATTTATTCTCATAAATCTGTCGCAAATCTTTTAAACCTTAAATTGTAACCATTAACTACCTTTGGTGTAAGCACAGGTATGGCAGTACTTTCCATCTTGGTGCACCTGCTGCTTGCAGATAATGCATTTCGTAGTTCCATATGGCGTCCATCTGCAATATTGTCATTTCCACATTAAGGAAGTGCCAAGAAGTAAAATCATAGAAATAGATCAGTACCTAAATATGTTAAAAAAAGAATCTTAAAGTATTGTGCTGGACAACCACATTTGGGCATACAAAACTGAAAGCACGTTTCTATCACTAAAAGTAGATTCATATTCCTAAAAAGTGCTATGAAGTACTATGTCATTAACAATACACAACATGTAGCTAGATTGACGGAACCCATTGATTTGTGTTCCATATTACGAATAAGGAGGAATCCTACACAAGCCCCAATCGAAAAATCCGATGCGAAGCATCAAATCCGAAGCCCCAACCGAAGAATCCCTGAATTCAAAAATAGAGATCAATTAGTTAAAGTTTAAGTCTAATTAGTGAAGAAATTGAATTGATTGAACTCAAAACTAAGAACCCCTAATTTGAAAAAGCCCTAATTTGAAAAAACTCTAAATTGAAGAAATTTAAGGCTTAAATCGAAGCCCCAATCAACTGAGAAGCCTTGAATTGAACCCAAATAAACACTACATGAAGAAAATTATAGAGAAATTAAGGGAGATTGTTTCAGGAGAGAGGGAGAGAGTTTTACGAGAGAGAGAGAGGGGAGGGCCAGAGAGAGTTTTAGGAGAGAGTGAGAGTTTTGTCAGTGTTAAAAGATTGAAATTTTTAGTTTGGGCGCTAGTTTTTGCCGCTTACAAATTTCAGGGATGTGCGTGCTATTCAACATTGTTATAAATATATTTATTATTTTTTTGATTTTTTTAAGAATTTTTCATTTTCAATTTAATAAATAAATAGAACCTAAAAAATAATAATAACTAAATGCCTTGATATTTAAAAACAAAAACATATTTACTTGGTAAACTCTTAATTTTATAAAAATGAAATATTTTAAGGTAAATGTGATTTTTAAATAATTAAACAATTTTTTGGTTAAAAAATTAAAAATTAAGTTTATTAATGATCTAAGGTAACATATCATCTATTGTACTAACATCCAACACTTTAAAGCTAAAGTAACATCAGGTTTGTGGCTAAGGTAACACAAAAAACAAAATGTTATAGTAGGTCCAAAGTAACAGGCTAAGGTAACATATTCTAGCAACATTCATGAAAAAAATGTTCCGATAGCCCATTTATGGCGTAGTGATATAAGGTGTATAAATTGATCAAGGGTCTGTACGGGCTTCGTCAAGCACCGAGGGCATGGTATGCACGTCTAAGCAGGTGTTTAGAGGAGTTGGGGTTTGTCAAATGCCCTTACGAGCATGCAGTCTACACTAGACGAGAAGGTGAAGAAGTATTAGTAGTAGCAGTTTATGTGGACGATTTGTTATTCACTGGAACAAATGTTGCCAACATAATCAAATTCAAGAAAGAGATGGGTAGTGTATTCAATATGAGTGACTTGGGCATGTTGTCCTATTATCTACGTATGGAAGTTGAACAAAAGGAAGGATATATCAAACTCAAGCAAACAGCCTATGTAAAAAGGGTGATAGAAAAGGCAGGAATGACGGGGTGCAACAGTGTGAGGTACCCTATGGATCCTGAACTGAAGTTAGATAAAGACGAACAAGGCAAGGCTGTAAATTCAACTCAGTACAAGAGTCTAGTTGGGGGGTGTTAACTCGAATAACTTGTAGAAGGGGGGTTGAATACAAGTTATATAATCGTGTCTGATTTTTGCTTGATTATATGAACAAGAATAAACGAATGAATCAAACTCTGTTTGTATTAATAAGATCAAATACAAACTCTACCAAAGGTGTACAAATACCTTTAGCAACTGCTGACAATATAAATCTCTCTCTCTGTTTGTTTCGAACTCTCGAATACAAACCTTATACAGAGCTACGCACTTGAACAGAAAGATATAATCTATACATTACAATGTTCTGCCTTCTAGTCGATAGTTTCCATCAATAGAAAACTCTTTCCTTCATAATATCTTCTTGCTTGTTCTTCAAACAACGATCCTGTTTTATAGCACTTGTCAGTTTCTGTAGCATCCATAATGACATCATCAGTAACACGACTTATATCAGGATTGCATCTTGCATCAGTATCTGATCATCATCAGTATTAGACTGTTATCAGGATTTGCTCTTTGTTCCTGACATGTAGTCTCCGATACACTGTTCATTCCTGACTAAACTATACAGATAACTGTCTTACAAATAAATCCTATATACAGTACTAAATCCTTTATAAGATCAGGATTACAAGAAGTATAATGTGTAAATTCTATTCTTAACATCACAACTTATGAATTATTCCTAACAATCTCCCCCTATTTATGCTTTAAAATCTGAAGCATAAATCCAAGTTGTGGATGTCAAAACATATAACACTACAACCAGAATAGAATTTATGAATGTAGAATTATGAAGTTAAGTACCTCCTTCTCAGATGAAGACATTTATCTAGTACTTAGAAGAAAGAATTTTAACTATTAATGCTGCTCTTCCTTTACCACTTCCTAACTGAGATTCACCACTGTCACTCCTGGTTCTTCTTTTTTCTTCCCTTTGTCTGCTCTTTATCTCCCCCAGCTTTATCTTTCACAGTCTGGTGGTGTTGTTGTTGTTGTCTTTGAATTGTCTTTATCTCCCCCTTTTTGACATCAGCAACATTAATTCCAAGAGATTCAGAAACAGAACAAATGATATTCATCAGAACTGCTTGATTTTCCATAATTGTGACTTGGTTATCTTCAAGTGATTGATGTCTTGTTTGCATAGCAATTTGAGAATTCTGAATATCTTTCAAAACATCAGAATGAACTTCAATGTTGGAAGTGCTTCTAGTATCTTCAGTATCAGAATCAGAAAGAACTGTATCTTCAAGTCTTGTAGAAGAAGTTGCTTGAGTTGTATGATATTCAAGTAATAAAACCTGATTAGAAGTATCAACATCTTCATCTTTCTGATCTGGAACTGAAACATGATCATCATCTCCTTCACCAGTATTCTGTGTACTAACATCTTCAAATCCTGACTCCTTCTTAGAGTAATCAGAGATTGTTGATGTCTCAATTCTAGCTGATATTGGAAGTACATACAAAGGAACACTAGGATCATTAGGAACTTCATCTGGTACATATGTATCAAGAGATTGTTTTATCCTGACACCTCTTCTGTTAATGATTCCTGCAAGCCTCTCCTTTTGCTTCTGAGCTTTAACTTCTGGCTTTGCATTGTGATGTGCTAGGTCATTCTTCTGATACATTTTGATGAATGAATAAGTACCAGCATCCATATCCAAATTTTCAGACCAAGATTCAGGAAAAACCTGATCCCAGAAATCAAATGATGGTTTCCTAATTTTCTCTCCCTCACTATGGAGTTGATCATCCATATCCTCATTCTCACTATGACTTACTAAAGTCAACACTCTTTCTACCTCACCTTTTGCCTGGTCAGGAGCCAGCTTCTCTGATTGTGGATCTAAGTCCATCTTTTCAAGTGTATCACTCAAATTTAGATAAGTGCTCTCATGACCTACAGAAAAATAGGGTTTAGAAGGAGTTTTTATACCTGAACTCACATGGAGAGAGGGTTCCTCATTTGGCATGTGGCTTGAGGTTTTCTCCAAGGAGTGAGCTGCTATAGTCTCTGATCCCTCACAATCATCTTCTTTCCTTTCAGAAACTACAGGCTCCAGTATACCACTTTCAGGTTCTTTACTAGACTCTGATGTCTTCAGTAATACTTCATTAGACACCATAGTTAGTATATCACCGTCTTTAAGTGTTGTTTGCTGAGACACACCCTCAAGGTGGATAGACTCTGACTGAACAAAATTTGTTTGATCTTCAGAAAAATCAACCAAAGTCATTCCTCCCATATCATAGGGTATCTCACTTGCATTCTCAGTCACCACAGAAGTCATTTCAACATCAGCTATCACAGCTCCTGAGTCATCCTTCCTCTGACTAGATGGTTCTTGTGTTGCAGTGACTGTGATCTGATCTTTCCTACTATTCACCACTGGTGCAATAGTATCTTCTGTTGACTTCTTTCCTCTATCTACTTCCTCCAGTTGTTCACCTTGAGCTACACTAGTACAAACTGGACCTATTGCAACGGTCAAATTGACCTATTGCATCGGTTAAATGGCGTAGTACATGTAGGCGTGGCGATAGGTCTATACCTATAGCGTCGGTTAAAATGGCGACGCTAAATCCTACTTTAGGCGTCGGTCATTTCAAATGACCGACGTAATAGGTTAATTTTTTTTATAAAAAAAAAACCTATAGCGTCGCCCTTTCAAATGACCGACGCTATAGGTACAACTTATAGCGTCGCCTTTACAAATGACCGACGCTATAGGTTTAGCTTATAGCATCGCCCTTTCAAATGACCGACGCTATAGATTAATTTTTATTTTTTTAAAAAAAGCCTATAGCGTCGCCCTTACAAATGACCGACGCTATAGGTCAATTTTTTTTAAAAAAAAATAATTTCAAAATTGGAATTTCACCGTTACAAAATATAATCCAAGAACACCAAACAAATCTAAACACAATTTTAATCCCAATACAAAACAAACCATTCAATACAACCAAAATATTACAAAAATCATTCAATACAACCAAAATATTACAAAAACCAATCAAAATGAATTAAACTTAGTAATACTCAATTTTTTGGCTAATTGTGAATGATTCATAAATCACAAAATGATTGGTTACATGCAGCAAGCCCTCTTCTGTTGCATTGAATGCTTTTCTACAGAAGTCACAGCCTTTGCAGGTACTTCGGGTAATTCTTGAAGGGACATCTGCAGAAACATTAAAGCATTACATACATGTCATATTTTATTCAGATGATAGAGTTATCTGTTTTTGTAATATGAGAGGTAACTAGCCAACAGATAAGTCCCACTATATTTGATTTTGTACAATGGTTTAATTTTGAGAACCTGCAGCCACTTCGTCGTTTCTGTTTCGATCTTGCAATTTGAGATCTTTTTCTTAATTTTCACAAATATGGCATTATCAAGACTAGCACTTATAGGATACTAATTATCATGAACATTTAATACTGTGCAGCACAAACACAAATACTCATATATGAGGATATAATAAAGGTCAGTTGTCATATCAAAAAACTATTTTTTTCCTGTGTGCACAAGTGAGACTGCAAAACCAATCATGATTGTAGCACGACTATATTTCTAGTTCATTAATATAGGCAATCAGCGACCAACTTATCTGAAGAAATTTTTCAGCAACAGCACAGATATAAATATGATATATGAACTTGGTGTTCTACTTGAATGTACATCTAAGAGTAAGCCTTAAGGTTCCTGTACCTGAAGACAACTTCCTGCAAGCAATATACATCCAACCGATACTGCAATATTGATGGCCGTTTGTATTGATACAACAAAATAAAATATCCATCCAGACCCTATAAGTATTCAATAAAACACGTTAATGTTATAGCAACTTAGGCAATCACATTCTGAAATTTGTAAAAAGAAAGGGAATCAACAGGTTTCATGTGTGTTCTATTTCTGGTTTATATACAAGAGAATGAGCCTATGAGGTAACAAATATGATCAACAATTTCTATATGATTCTCACTTCATAAAGATTTAGCATATAAATATATGCATTTAAGAAATTTGACTTGTTATGGTTTACGTACAGCACTTGCAACTAAGTGATGCTTAATAACAGAGGTGAATTACTCGCTTCTCTTCTAGTACTCTTTAGAGAGTATAAACAAATCAATCTTGTAAATGTAGTGATGCACGAATGATAAACAAAGGTAAACAAATAAAATATAGATCCTGTCCCCACCAGAATTCAGATGCATTTTCAGTTTCTAAGATAGCAACAAAAAAAACTATTAACAGTGACAGCAATCAAGTGCAAAGTACAGATAATTACAGAAATTTGATAAACGAATATCCTAGGCTCCTTGCTATAAAAGGTTGTAACATTTGAGGTATTAATGCTAACCTTTGGTCTAACTGGAGTTGCACCAGGGTAGGTCCTCAACACACAGTTGATAACTTCTTTACCTATGTCCCACCTTTTGTTAGCTTCCAGGACACCGCCAACCATAACAATAGGAAAATACGAATTTCCATCTACAAGTATATTAAAGATTTAAATTGAGTTACAATATTCTAAGGGCCAAATCAGCAGATAGTAGGTTTTCAAAACAATGTGATATGCTTTCTAATATATTGTAGCAGCATTGACATTATAGAACTATAAAACTTGAGTACGAACTTCATTCCCACAGTACAACTTCCGGAGACCAAAATATTGAAATTTTGTATTTCCCTTGCAAAAAATAAAAATAAAAAAATCAATGCAAATATTTTAGTAGTTTGATGTTATACCTTCCCCGCCCATGCCAAGTCGTTTGACAACAGCAATCACGCTAGAAGCCAGTTCTTGCACTGCATCATTTAAAATTTGATTTGCGATCCCATCACCAGCTTCATCACAAGATACAACCCAATAGGTAAGATGTAAACAAAATCTAAAAAATTACATAAACAAACCCCAAAATTACAAGAAAATACAGATTCAATAATCTAAGTCATCTTTTTAAAAAACCCCAAAATCTCAAAACTAGGCTTTATAATAATTGGGGTTTAATAACAAACGATTGAATCAGCCTTGATGAGAGAGAGAGAGAGAGAGAGCCTTGATGAGAGAGAGAGAGAGAGAGACCTGTGAGCTTTGAGCCTTTAATTTGAGCGCTGGATTTGAGCGTTCCATTGGATTTGAGCATTTCTTTCGATTTGCAGAGAAACCTTATTTAGAGAGCTTTGAGCCTTTGATTTGAGCATTGAATTTGAGCCTTCCATTCGATTTGAGTGTTTCTTTCGATTTGCAGAGAATCCTCAAATCAATTCAGTTGGACTTGTAATTTGAAATCTAAGTAATTGAAGCCCTAACAAGTCCTAATTGAACCTGTAAGTACGATAGTGAGAGAATGAATTTGGAAGGGAGAGTGAAAGAGAGGTGTACTGAGAGAGTATGAGAGAGTAAGAGGGAGGGAGAGAGAGGGAATTGGTGAAATTTTGGGCGGAAAAATTGCCGCTCTTGCAATTGCATTTGGTATTGTGCCGCCTTCTTGTAAATGGGATTCTGTTGTCAATTTTCGTCTATTTTAATTTTTTCATCCGATAAATTCTTAACATTTTTAAAAAGAAAATTTATTAATTTATGTATTTTATTAATTTAGAAATTTATTTATTTAAATTTTAAGATTTAGTATTTTAAAAATTCATATTTTTACATATTATTTTTTAGAACCGTACGAATGTTAATAAACACTCATCATTTTATTGTTGGGAAAATAATCAAAAAATAAAAAGGCCGGGTTATACAAGATTTTAACACACATATATTTTTATAATTTTCATACCAAATTTTTTAAAAAATATATGTTACTTTTATTTTATATATTCAAATTTTAAAACGTAAAATTTTAAATTAGCTGTCTTCCCATATTTTTTAAATGATTTTAAGAAAAAACTAATTAAATATGAATTTTACAAGTTTATATTTATATTATTTAATATAAATATTAATATAAAGTGATTTTTGGTGTATCTGAATTTATTTTAAAAAATTGGCATTTTTCCTATTTTTATTTAATTTTTTGATTTCTTTTACAAACTAGTTAAAAATGAAAAAAAATAAAAAAAATGGAAAATTAGTGAAAATAACGTAACATTCATCACACAAATGGTGAGTATGACTACTTTGGTGTGTATGAATTTATTTTCAAAAATTGTAATTTTTCCTATTTTTATTTATTTTTTTGATTTATATGACAAATAAGTTAAAAATGTGGAAAAATAAAAAAAAAATTAAAAATTAGTGAAAGTATGTTAAAATTCATCACACAAATAGTGAGTATGACTACCTTGGTGTGTATGAATTTACTTTCAAAAATTGTCATTTTTCCTATTTTTATTTATTTATTTGTTTTGTTTTCCAAACTAGTTAAAAATGGGGAAAACTAAAAAAATGGAAAATTAGTGAAAATAAGGTAACATTCATCACACAAATGGTAAGTATGACTACTTTGGTTTGTATGAATTTATTTTCAAAAATTGTCATTTTTCCTATTTTTATTTATTTTTTTGATTTATTTTACAAACTAGTTAAAAATGGGAAAAAAAATAAAAAAATAGAAAATTAGGGAAAATAAGGTAACATTCATCGCACAAATAGTGAGTATGTCTACTTTGGTGTGTATGAATTTATTTTCAAAAATTTTCATTTTTCCTATTTTTATTTTTTTTTGATTTATTTTACAAACTAGTTAAAAATGGGTAAAAAATAAAAAAATGGAAAATACCTAAAGCGTCGGCATTTCAAAGGGCGACGCTATAAGCTATACCTATAGCATCGCCCTTTTGAGGGGCGACGCTATAGGCTATACCTATAGCGTCGGCATTTTAGGGGGCGACGCTATAAGTGTATCCTATAGCGTCGGCATTTTAAGGGCGACGCTATAGGTGTACTTATAGCGTCGCCCCTCAAAAGGGCGACGCTATAGGCTCTACCTATAGCGTCGGTTGATGCAAACAACCGACGCTAAAGCTTCTGGCAATAGGCCTATAGCGTCGGTTAATGCAAACAACCGACGCAATAGGTAAAAGTGCGACGCAATAGGTCCATAACCGACGCAATAGGTGGCGACGCAATAGGTCCAGTTTGTACTAGTGCTAAAGCATCTTCAATAATGACATCCTTGTCAAATAAATATGCATGAAGTGATTGAAGTGCAACATGCTTCGAGAGTCCAAATTTCTTGACTAATTGTCTTCTGACAGATACATAGAAATACATCTTCATTAAGTCAAGTCTTTGATGTAGAAGTCCATATTCATCTGGAAATAAAAGTTTTGGTACTCTTTCAACCAGAAAATCTAGAACAGGCCTTGACAACTTCACTTTGAGAGAAATTAGTCCCATAGCCAGTCTGTATGATAATGTAGTTTCCCATGAAGAATCAATATCCAGATCTCTCTTGTCAAATACTGACATAGATGTAGCTTGATTTGTAGAAACCTGCATGATATTAGTTGGACTAGACTCTGTGTGTGTAGGTGGCAATTGAATCTTTCTCCTTGTTCTCCTGGTATAGTGAGCAAAAGATTTATCCTGAGAAGACTCAAGAGGTGTAGACACAGAATTGATCTTGGGATGAGATCTTTGTTCAATAGACACAGTCTTTTGAGAGACAGTATCCAGTAACTGTTTTCCCTTTTTAAGAACTACAGCCTTTTGAGAGACTGCAGCCTGGCTGTGACTAGGTTTTTCATCTCTTTGTGCTAACAGAGAAAGTTTAATTGCAGCCTTCAATTCTGCTCTCTCAGCAAGAGTTAAATCATCATCATCTTCACTAGAATTACTACTACTACTTGACACAACAAATCTTCTCTTCCTTACAACTGATGTCTTTTGAGACACACCAGAGGTTGGTTTCTTTGAAACAATAGGCTGTGGATCAAAATTTGGTTCTTGAATTGTTTCAGAGACTATGATGTTTTGGGCTACTTGGGTAGACACAGGTGGGTTCTCCTCCAATTGAGATTCCTGATCCATTTCACCACAAAAGAAAGAAGAATTGTAGAGAGTAGGAAGATGAGTTTTAAGAATTACCTGAAAATGATGTGGATAATGAATTGCAGGTATTTCATCTAGATTCTTTTCATTGTCCTTCTTTGTAATATCAGAGAAAATTCTCTTTTGCTGTTCATAAGAAGAAACACAATGTTCTCTACCAAATCTAGTTTCAACATCAGGAATGAAATGGTTAACAAACATTTGCATAAATCTATGATAATAAACCATTTTCCTGTTTTGATCTCTTAACCCAAGTTTAATACTCATCTGACTTAAGATAATATGACCAATGTTAATTACTCTGTCATAAAGCAAACTATAAGCAATATGTGATGTAACAGAAGTAATTTGCTGAAAAGAACTACATTTACCAGTAAAACATTTAGCAATTTGATCAAAGTAAAAAGACCATTCCTTTCTAAGAAAAGACCTATTCAACTGGCTCATGTTATCTAGAGGTCCACTATAACCTAATTCAGACAACATAGTTCTTATATTATCATCAGATGGTTCTCTTGCATAACTATCAGTAACAGGTAAGCAAAGTACTGAATTAACAACAGATTCAGTAATATCAAATGAATCTTGTCCTAAATGTAGAACAATCTTTCCTGATTGACTCTGAGTAGAATCAATTACCTCAGCATTCTCCCAAGCTTGTGAAACAGCTACTTGATTAATTTGTGGAGATGTTGTCAATGCATAACTTAATGGTCCATACGCCAGAAAGTCCATGATTGGATGAAAATCAGATGACACTCCTTCCTTGTTGGTGATAGCTGCTACATGATTGTTTGTCATAAAATCAAAGTCACCAAGCTTAAAGGCTACTGATTTAGGTAATCTTCTCTGAGCTGCCATTTTTTATCTGAAAAGAACTCGAAAAAAATCTTGAAATGGATTAGTGATTTTGAAAACTCAAGAGTGGTTTTTGCTTTAGAGAATGTAAAATTAGAGAAAGCAATTACACGATTAGAGTTTCAAAACAAATATATTTCACAAATCTTTCAGACCACTATCTCACGTTGACACGTAGATTGACAGGTGTCAGTCCCTGAAAAATGCAGTTACCCACGATTTTTGGAAAATAAAATCCAAAGTTGATTTTCATGGAATAAATCAGGGTATAAATAATCAATACTGATCAGCTTCCTTCTCCTGTTGACCTCTCATCAAATCCTGATGATCACACATGAAATCCTGACCAATATCATCCTGATTCCAGAGACTTAATATGGAGTTTCCACGTGGCATTTTTCTTTTATCTGAAAAAGAAATAAACAATTAATCTGAACAAAAATCAATTGGTTAGATATTTTCAATATTTCTTGAAAACAAGAAATACAGTCACACACAATAATTAGCATCTGACTTCATTAAAACTTCCAAGTGACTGTTCAGTTTCTCACGTCTTTCTTTAAAAGAAATAGACGCCTTATGCCATTCTCCATAAACCTTTCAATTTCTTTTCTTCTCAACAATGCTCCTCAAACCAAAATTCCATTCAAACCCATTCTTTAGATCTTTCTCGGTCGATGAACATCCTGTTCTTGATCATCTCTTTGAACAGACAACTCTTCTCATCGAACTAATCATGAATGAATTGGTTTTCGAAAATATCCAGAGGTTTCTCCTAGAACATCCATCTGTTGGATACAATCTTCCCCTAACCTCCTCAAAAACTTGAGGATGAAGAATTTGGCAGAGAGTCTGAGGTTGATCTTGATGGGGATGCTATACATTTAAGTTAGCTGCTCTCATTCAAGTCGCCCAGACAAGGAATCCAAGAGCAAACGAGGCTGTTCAAATCCCCTGATGAATTTCTTGAGATGCTCCTTGTCCTGTACCTCAGAATTCATATCAATAGACAAGTATAGAATTATCAGTAGAAATTAGACAAAAAGATGTTTTATTTCATTTCCATGTATGTAATTATTTCAATCAATGAAAATACAATTTCTTGTTATCTACTTGTCTTTTGATTATTGAATGATGTATAAATTATCAGTATGCAAATATTAAAACTTGCTGTTGTAGACTTAACTCATCATAGAATTAGATTACTACACAAAGTAAACGTCAGGATCTGAAACAATTTTCATAATCCTGATACTGACACAATACTGATGACGTCAGCATCCTGATAACAAATCTAATCCTGATGATTATTAACAAGTCTATCATACTGAAATTTATCAAGGCAAAGTGTTATAGCTAAAGCATTTATCAATCAAATATAGATCCTGACAGGAATATCAAGGCTATAAGCTAAGAACAACATACCTTGCTACATTTGCAGATGTTAAAGATTTAAAAATTTAACATTCCTAACTCACTTACTAGTCTACTAAATGTAGTCTCATCAAGTGGTTTAGTTAGAATATCTGCAAGCTGTTTGTCAGTAGGAACAAAATGAAGTTCCACAGTACCATTCTCAATATGTTCTCTAATAAAATGATACCTGACATCAATGTGCTTAGTCCTTGAATGTTGAACTGGATTTTCTGCAATTTTAATAGCACTAGTATTATCACAAAACATAGGAATATTACTAATTGTCATACCATAATCCATCAACTGATTTCTTATCCAAAGGAGCTGTGCACAACAACTGCCTGCTGCTATGTACTCAGCTTCTGCAGTTGAGGTTGAAACAGATTGTTGCTTCTTGCTTGCCCAAGAAATCAATCTATTTCCCAAGAATTGACATGTACCTGTAGTGCTTTTCCTGTCTATCTTACACCCTGCATAATCAGAGTCTGAATAGCCAATTAGAAAGAAATCAGATTCTCTAGGATACCACAAACCAAGATTTGGAGTTTCTTTGAGATATCTAAAAATTCTCTTCACAGCAATTAAATGAGATTCCTTAGGATCACTTTGGAATCTAGCACATAAACAGGTATAAAACATTATATCTGGCCTACTTGCAGTTAGATATAACAATGAGCCTATCATGCCTCTATAACTAGTATTATCCACACTCTTCCCTTTAGGATCAGAGTCTAGTTTAGTGGCTGTTGCCATGGGTGTTTTTGCAACTGCACAGTCTTGAAAGTCAAACCTTCTTAAAAGATCTTTGATATACTTTGACTGATTAATGAAAATACCAGTCTCAGTCTGTTTGACCTGCAAGCCTAAAAAATAATTTAATTCACCCATCATGCTCATCTGATACTTAGACCGCATAAGCTTGCTAAACTTAGCACACAACTTTTCATTAGTAGAACCAAAAATAATATCATCAACATAAACTTGAACTAAAAGCAATTCACCTTTTATCTTTCTAAAGAATAGAGTTTTGTCAATTGTACCTCTTGTGAAGCCATTTTCAAGAAGAAATTTAGACAAAGTCTCATACCATGCTCTTGGTGCCTGCTTTAGTCCATAGAGTGCCTTGTCAAGTTTGTAGACATGATTTGGAAACTTTGGATCAACAAATCCAGGTGGCTGTTCCACATACACTTCCTCATCAAGTTTGCCATTTAGAAAAGCACTCTTTACATCCATCTGGTATACTTTGAATTTTGAATGAGCTGCAAATGCAAGAAACATTCTGATTGCTTCCATTCTTGCTACAGGTGCAAAGGTCTCATCATAATCAATGCCTTCTTCCTGAGAATAACCCTTGGCCACCAGTCTTGCTTTGTTTCTTACAATCATACCAGATTCATCTAGCTTGTTTCTGAAAACCCATCTTGCACCAAAAATAGATCTATCTTTAGGTCTTGGTACCAGTTTCTAGACTTTGTTTCTCTCAAACTCATTTAACTCCTCCTGCATTGCAATTACCCAATCAGGATCCTGTAAGGCTTCTTCAACCTTCTTAGGTTCATTCTTTGAGAGAAAGCAACTATACAAGCATTCATTTTGAATTGATCTTCTAGTTCGAACACCACTATTTGGATCACCAATTATCAAATCTTCAGTATGATCCTTTGTCCATTTTCTAACAGGTGGTAGATTAACTCTGCTAGTCTCTCCCCCTAAGTTAGTGGTATCTCTTGTAGAAGAATTCTTTCTACCTTCAAAAACTCTCCTTTGATCAATAGAATCAGTAGATTCCATATTGCTGCTAGTTACTGATCTTTCCTCAGTAGACTCTGAAAGATCAGTTCCTGATGGAGTAGACTCTGAAACGTCAATTCCTGATGGAGTAGACTCTGAAAGGCTAGTCTGCTCCTGATGATCACTGTGTTCTCTTTGATTTATTTGCTCCCCCTCAACAGTAGCATTCCTTTGAGAAGCAATAGAAATTCCTTCTGGAGAACCTTCATCATCACTGGAGAGTATCTCAGAATTCTTCAGATTTTCAAATTCCAATTTGTCATGGCTTTCATCAGTTTGCAAAATTCCAAATTTCTTATCATCAAATGCAACATGAATTGATTCCATAACAATGTGAGTTCTGAGATTATAAACTTTGAAGGCCTTAGATGCTGAATATCCTAGAAAAATCATCTGATTTGGCTTCAAATTTTCCAAGTTGTTCTGGATGAACTTTTAGGACATAGCATTTGCATCCAAAGATGTGAAAATATTTCACACTTGGTTTCTTTCCTTTGATCATCTCATAGGAAGTTTTTCCATGACTATTTACCAAGGTACAATTTTGAGTGAAACATGCAGTGTTAATAGCTTCTGCCCAAAAGTAGGTTGGAAGTTTTGCATCTGCAAGCATGGTTCTTGCTGCCTCTATGAGAGTTCTGTTCTTTCTTTCCACTACACCATTCTGCTGAGGTGTACCAGGTGCAGAAAACTGTTGAGTAATTCCATTGTCTGCACAAAACCCCTCCATTATAGAATTCTTGAATTCTGTACCATTGTCACTTCTAAGTACCTTGACTTTGTACTCAGAGTTATTATGAATATTCTTGATGAGTTCAATGATTTGCTGAGGAGCTTCATCCTTCTTGTGTAGAAAGAACACCCATGTGAACCTTGTGAAATCATCCACCATAACTAGAGCATATCTTTTCTTGCTGATAGACATAATGTTTACTGGACCAAACAGATCAAGATGTAGCATGTGAAATGGTTCAGTAATTGAATTTTCAGTCTTGCTCTTGAAAGTGGTTCTTCTTTGCTTTCCAAGCTGACATGCATCACAAAGTCCATCTTGCACAAAATTTGCCTGTGGTAGGCCTCTCCCCAAATTGTGCTTAACAAGTTGATTAAGCTTCTTGAAATTAAGATGTGAGAGCTTCTTGTGCCAATTCCAGCTTTCATCACTTGTTGCTTTGCTGTAGAGACATCTAACAATTCCTTTAGATGTATCACTTAAGCTGGCTTCATATATGTTACCATGTCTTTGACCAGTTAGAACAATGTCTCCATTCTGCATATTCAAGATTTTGCATCCTTCTCTGTCAAAGATTGATTTGTAACCTTTATCACCCAGTTGACTTATGCTTAAAAGAGTATGTTTCAAGCCTTCAACCAGTGCTACATTTTCTATGATGACATTCCCCAAAACAATTGAGCCATATCCCAGAGTTTCTCCTTTGTTGCCATCTCCAAAAGATATTACTGGGCCAGCTTTCCTCTCAAACTTTGTAAGCAGGGACTTCTTTCCAGTCATATGTCCAGAGCATCCACTGTCCAAGATAATTGAATGCTTCTTTCCTGTGCCCTGCAAACAAAAAGTAACTAGTTAGAATTTTTTAGGACCCAACTTTGATTGGATCCTTTCTTACTAGATTTAGAGACAACAGGCTTTGAAGATTTTGCTTTTATTTTACCAGTTGCAGAGTCAACTTTAGACTCTGATTTCACAAACTGTTTGTGACTAAGAGTTTCAGATTTCAAAGAATAATAGTCATAATACAGTTCATGATATTCTCTACACATGTAAATGGAATGAAGTAAACTACCACAATGATAACAAGCTTTTTGTGGTTGGTATTGAATTTTCTGAGTCTTGGGGAATCTGGACTCAGTTTTCCAAGAAGGTTTTTGATTGTAGTCTAGGGCCAAATGATTATGATTTCCACACTTATAGCATTTTTTCCTAGGTGCATCAGGTACATTCTTGTAATTATTCTCTTTGTTAATACCTTCTTTTCCATTCCTATTTCTTTTGATCTTGCTAGACTCTGAAAGACCATCTAATCTCTATTTCAACTGAGACTTAGACAGAAACCCTATGTTTACATTCTTAGGTTTCTCTAACACTTTCTTATCTGAATTACTACTGTTAATCCTTTTGTGTACAACAGGGGTACCTTTTGAATCAACAAATTTAACATGATTAGGTTCAGAAACAATTTTCTTACCTTCAGATTTAGATGTGTTAGCTTCTACCTTACTATCATCATTGACAATAGCTACTTTTTCTTCTTGTCTAGCCTTATCAAAACCTAAACCATTAACCTTACCACGAATACCACTTTCGAAGATTTCTATAGTCTTCTTACTGGAATTGTTAATGGTCTTAATCACATCTCTCTCTTCTTCTAGTTCTTTTCTGACATAGTCATAAGCTTCAAGAATAACACTATAATCTTGCTTAGCTTTATCAGAACTTAACTTGTATTCTTCCATTTGAATTAATTTAGATTCAAGAAAATTATTTCTATCAACTAATTTATCATTCTTAACCTTAAGTTCATCTCTTTCACAAGTAAGAATTCTAAAATTGGTCATAAGATTCTTAAACTCAGCATGGATAGATCTAATTTCATCAGAATTTAAGATATCAAATGAATCAAGAGAGTGAAGTGATACCTTAACAGAGGATGGAGAAGTTTTCTTTGGAGATCCAGGTTTGTCTGAACTATTGGCCATCAATGCAATGTTGTCATAATCCAATTCATCTTCAGAGTCACTGGAATCAGCCCAATCCTTCTGTGTGACCATAAGTGCATTACCCTTTCCTGAATTCCTAGGCTTCTTACACTCACTAGCAAAGTGTCCAAGCTCGCTGCAGTTAAAGCACTTGATCTTGGCCTTATCAAGCTTGACAATTGTACTTTTGCCTTTGTCACTCTTCTTCTCCTCCTTCTTTTGAAAAGGTCCTTTGCTAAATCTTCTCCTATTGAATCTTCCTTTCTTGAAAGCTTTAGCAAACATAGCAAAGAGTTCCTGCATCTCAGATTCAGAATCATTGTTGTCAGAGTCCATATCAGTAGTCTCTGACTCAGAACTTTCTTTGCTTTTCTTCTTCCTTGAATTCTTTACAGCAATCTCTTCATGCTGTTCTTCAGGAAGCTTCTTTACATCAGATTGAGCAGTAAGTGCAATAGTCTTCATCTTTCCTTCACTCTTGCACTTCTTCTGCTGCTTGTCAAGTTCATAAGCTCTCAATTTTCCATATACTACCTCTAATGAAATTTCATCCAGATCATTAGCTTCCTCAATCGCAGATATTTTCTCATTGTAGAAATTATGCAAAGCTTTCATGAACTTTGTATTCATATCTTCCAAGTCATAATATTTACCATGCATGGCCATCTCATTGATGAGTTTTGTAAACCTATCAAAGGTATCAGTAAGTGACTCACCAGACTTGGATTCAAAGTACTCATACTGGTGTATAAGTAATGTCCTCATATTCTTCCTGACAGGCTTAGTTCCTTCACACTGAACCTTAAGATTGTCCCATATATCCTTAGCAGTTTTTGTTAACTCGAATAACTTGTAGAAGGGGGGGTTGAATACAAGTTATATAATCGTGTCTGATTTTTGCTTGATTATATGAACAAGAATAAACGAATGAATCAAACTCTTGTTTGTATTAATAAGATCAAATACAAACTCTACCAAAGGTGTACAATACCTTTAGCAGCTGCTGACAATACAAATCTCTCTCTCTGTTTGTTTCGAACTCTCGAATACAAACCTTATACAGAGCTACGCACATTCACTAGTTCGACTCACACTCTTTACAATGATATTGAGAGAGTATTTATAATGCTACCTATCAACTAATAACAGAAAGATATAATCTATACATGACAATGTTCTGCCTTCTAGTCGATAGTTTCCTTCAATAGAAAAACTCTTTCCTTCATAATATCTTCTTGCTTGTTCTTCAAACAACGATCCTGTTTTATAGCACTTGCCAGTTTCTGTAGCATCCATAATGACATCATCAGTAACACGACTGATATCAGGATCTGTACACTGCATCAGTATCTGATCAACCATCAGTATTGGACCGTCATCAGGATTTGCTCTCTGTTCCTGACATGTAGTCTCCGATACACTGTTCATTCCTGACTAAACTATACAGATAACTGTCTTACACACAAATCCTATTGTTAGAAATGATTGATGAAAACAGTGTTTGGAAGCTAGTCAGAAAACAGAGTTTAGCTGGAAGCAGTCAGAGTTTGATTAAACACTGACTGGAAGCGCAAACAGAGTTTGTTAAACTCTGTAGCGGTATTGTCTGAAGAGTCAACAGTGTTTGAAGATTGATAAATATGGAAGCAATATCTTTGAAGATTGGAAAGCTGTCAAAGAGATTGAGTTGACTTGGAAGACTGAAGCAATCGTGATTGATATCAATTGTATAGCTTGATTTTAGGAGTATCAGTTACTGATTGTACGAAGCTGTATGTTCTATAAATACAGTTAGGTTAACCCTAGAAGGGTAATCGAACATTGAGATATTCATCCATTGTAACCTAAGCAGCTCTCTGTGATATTTACATCACCGAGAGAGGAATTATTAATTCCAAACAATTTTTAATTGTTAAACAGTGTGTGTTCTTGTTAAATTACTCATACAGTATTTGATTGCTTATTGTGTATTCGACCTAACAAGTGGTATCAGAGCCTAATCTGTTACTTTATTACAGTTAAAGATCCAAACACAAAAGTAATCAATGGCAGAGATTCCTCCACCATCTGAGAAAGCCCCTACTACTGTTAGTAGGTATGAGACAATCAGGGTTCCTATACTTAGGCCATCAGAGTATGCAATTTGGAAGGTGAAAATGACCATGTTTTTGGAGGCTACAGATCCAGAATACCTTGATAGAATATATGAAGGTCCTCACAAACCAACAAAATTATCTGCTGCTGCTGCTGGTGAGGAGGCAAAGGTCATTCCAAAGGAAAAGAAAGATCTAACTGCTGAAGATCTTTCATCTATTGCAAAGGATGCAAAAGTGAGACATTTACTTCACAGTGCATTAGACAATGTTATGTCTAATAAAGTGATTAATTGCACAACTGCAAAGGAAATATGGGATGCACTTGAGGTTAGGTGTCAAGGAACTCCTGCAATCAAGAAAAACAGAAGAAACATACTCACTCAGGAGTATGAGCACTTTGAGGCAAAGTCTGATGAAACCATGACAGAAACATTTGACAGATTCTGTAAACTGCTCAATGATTTGTCATTGGTTAACAAAGAGTATGATTTAGAAGACTCAAATCTCAAGTTTCTTCTTTCTCTACCTGAAAAGTGGGATGTGAAAACAACCACTATTAGAGATAATTATGAATTTGGTGAAACAGAGATTGATGAAATTTATGGGCTGCTCAAAACCCATGAATTGGAATTGGAGCAGAGAAACAAAAGAACAAGTAGAAAGTCAAAATCTGTTGCACTCAAGGTTGAGGAAAAACCATCAAAGAAGGAGGCATCAAGGAGAAAGGAAAAAGGGAAAGCCTTAGTCATCCATTCAGAGAATGAGTCATCAAACACTGATGTTGACTCAAATACAGATGGTTCATCTGATTCTGAAGATGATGAAGAGATGATGCAAATGGCTGCATTGATGGTAAAGACCTTCAAGAAGATGGGTTACAAGAATTTCAAGAAGGGAAAGAGATTCTCAAGGGACTACTCAAAGTCTGACAAGAAGAATTTCAAGAAAGCTGAAGGAAAGGACTTCAAATCTGGAAAGAAAGATAAGTCTGAGATTCAATGCTACAAGTGTAAGGAGATGGGACACTATGCTCCAGAGTGCAAGAAGGGTAAAACTGAAAAGGCACTCTACACCAAAGGCAGAGATTGGGCAGACACTTCAGATTCAGATGAGGAAGTCAACTATGCTCTCATGGCTACTACTCAGACTGAAAATGATGATCTTAAGGTACCTCCAACTACCTATGCTTATAACACTGATAATATAACTGAATTAAGAATTTATCTTAAAGCATTGCATATCAGTTATAGAGATCAGACCTTAGAAAATGAGAGGATAAAGTCTGAGTGTTCTCAACTCAAAGAAAGAAATAAACTTGTTGAGGAACAGTTAGAGAACATGAATAAAATTCAAAAAGAGAGAGATGATGCAGTGTTTATTGAACAGGAGTTGCTAGGTAAGTATAAGCAACTAGAATCTGAATTGGAGGATATTAAACACATCATTAAAACTTGGACACACTCTGGCAAAGACACTCAAGAAGTGTTTCAGTCAGATACAGTAGGTCTAGGTTACTCTGTTGGAGATGAACTTAGATTTGAAAATAAGGTAAAAGTAAGACCATATTGTTCATCTGAGGGTAATGTCATGGGAACAGGTGGACCTAAGACTGAAGCACAGAAAAAGGCTGTTAAGGAGTCATATGCTAAAACTTTTGTTAAAGAGGCTAACATTGGTTTAATGACAGATAAACAACTCAAGCATAAGCTTAAGGAGATAAAATCTGTCAACAAACAGAGATTGCCTAAGAAAAACAAAAATGGAAAAGTAGGCATCACATCAGGAATTAAGCCAATGCTTGCTTCATTAGCTCCTAGAAAAACATGCTTTAATTGTGGTAGCACTAATCATCTTGCTAGTTTCTGCAGTAAGAATAAGAACATTAATTCTTTGCCTTCTAAAACTGCAGTAAAGAGTGATTATGTGAGAACTAGACCACAGACTTTATGCAAACACTGTGGAAGTACTTGGCATTCTATTTACACTTGCAGAGATTATCATGCTATTTATTATAATTACTATGAACCCAAACCAAATTTGAAATGGGTAAAAGTAAACTCTGCAAATGTAAACTCTGAAAAAGTTAGCTTAAACTCTGTTAATTTGAATTCCGCTGCAAAAGCTAACAGATTTAAGAAAGCCAAAGGATCCAAGCAAGTCTGGATCCTTAAAACTAATAATCAGTAATTGTTTGTGATTGCAGGGCTCAAGGGTCAGTACCCTAGTCGTGGACAGTGGATGTTCAGGACACATGACAGGAAATAAAGCCCTGCTATCAGAGTTTGAGGAGAAGGCTGGCCCAGAAGTTTCCTATGGAGATGGCAACATAGGACATACACTGGGATATGGCAATATTAATCTTGGAAATGTCATCATCACAAATGTAGCTCTTGTTCCAGGACTCAAGCATGATTTGCTATCTGTGAGTCAAATCTGTGACAGAGGTTATCATGTAGATTTTCAGCCTGAATATTGTCAAGTGATCAGTAAATCTACAGGGAAAGTTGCTCTAGTTGGAAACAGACACAATAACATCTATGAAATCAAATTGTCAACAAACACTGATGGCAAAGCAGTGTGTCTGTCTTCAAGGATGTCCAGTGAAGAGAGTTGGAAATGGCACAAGAAACTCTCTCATTTGAATCTGAACAACATCAATGAGCTAATCAAGAATGATCTTGTAAGAGGTCTACCAAAGTCCTTGTTGAATGTAGAAGGACTGTGTGATTCTTGTCAAAAAGCCAAACAGAGAAAAACATCTTTCAAAAGTAAATCTGAGTCTTCAATTGCTGATCCTTATCATCTACTACATGTTGATCTTTTTGGTCCAGTGAATGTGATGTCTCTTGGAAAGAAGAAATATGCATTAGTCATTGTTGATGAATATACCAGATTCACATGGGTATATTTTCTTGCAAAGAAGGATGAAACTGCATTAACACTGACAGAACATGTAATTCAACTGGAAAAAGGGTCAGAGCATCAAGTGAAGATAATCAGAAGTGACAATGGAACTGAATTCAGGAATTCATCTATGGAAGAATTTTGCAAGAGTAAAGGGATAAAACAAGAGTTTTCTGCACCTGGTACTCCACAACAAAATGGTGTAGTGGAGAGAAAGAACAGAACCTTGTTAGAAGCTGCCAGAACCATGCTAGATGAAGCAAAATTGCCAACATATTTCTGGGCAGAAGCAGTTCAAACTGCTTGTTTTACTCAAAATGCAACACTGATCAACAAGCATGGTAAAACACCATATGAAATGGTGAAGAAGAAAAAGCCAAATCTAAAATATTTTCATATTTTTGGATGCAAGTGCTTTGTGTTGAAGACTCATCCTGAACAGTTGACCAAGTTTGACCTAAAGGCAGATGAAGGAATTTTTGTTGGCTATCCACTGTCAACCAAGGCATTCAGAGTTTATAATCTGAGAACCAGAGTGATCATGGAATCAATTCATGTGTCATTTGATGACAAGAAAATAACTGGACTTGAAGATGTAAATGAACATGATCAACTGCACTTTGAAAATGAAGATGTATTCTCTGAAAAAGTAAACTCTGATCAGACTGATGTGTCAAACTCTGTTGATCTAAACTCTGTACCTCTACTGGTAAATACTGAAGAAACTCTTCAATCAGAAACAAGGGAAGAACCAGTTGAGGGGGAGCATGAAGAATCACATCAAAGTGAAAATTCAAACACTGATAGTGACTCAAATGATAACTCTGAATCAAACACTGTTGATTCAAACTCTGATCATTCAAATTCTGAGCAGTCACATTCAGGGGGAGCATCTGAAAATGAGGAAAGACACCAGGAAAATCAGGAGAGCATGGATCAAGGGGGAGGATCACATGATGACAGAAGCAATCTGCCTTCTGCAAGAAAATGGACTAAATCTCACACACCTGATTTGATTATTGGTGATCCAGATGCAAAAGTAAGGACAAGAAGTGCAACAACCAATGAATGTCTATTTCATGCATTCTTGTCACAATCTGAACCAAAGAAAGTGGAAGAAGCTCTTAAAGATGCTGACTGGATAACAGCAATGCAAGAAGAGCTAAATGAATTTGAAAGAAATGAAGTGTGGACACTTGTTCCAAGGCCCAAGAATAGATCCATTGTTGGTACTAAATGGGTCTTCAGGAATAAAACTGATAGTGAGGGTGTTATCACAAGAAACAAGGCAAGACTGGTTGCAAAAGGCTACTCACAACAGGAAGGAATTGACTATGATGAAACATTTGCACCAGTGGCTAGATTGGAGGCAATCAGGATTTTTCTAGCATATGCCTCCCACATGAAATTCAAAGTGTTTCAGATGGATGTGAAAAGTGCATTTTTGAATGGAAAACTTGAAGAAGAAGTGTTTGTGGAACAACCACCAGGGTTTGTAGATCCAAAATATCCAGATCATGTCTACAGGTTAGACAAGGCTCTCTATGGACTTAAGCAGGCACCAAGGGCATGGTATGAAACCCTTGCCAAATTTCTACTAGAAAGTGGATTTCACAGAGGTACTATTGACAAAACTCTGTTTTATTTCCAAAATGGTAGTGACTTGCTTTTAGTTCAGATATATGTGGATGACATCATTTTTGGGTCTACTAATGATAAACTCTGTAAGAAGTTTGCCAAACTCATGCAATCAAGATATCAAATGAGTATGATGGGAGAGCTTAGTTATTTTCTAGGCCTACAGGTGAAGCAAACAGATGATGGAATTTTTATAAATCAAGCAAAATATACCAAAAACCTTCTCAAGAAATTTGGTATGCTTGACTGTTCATCTGCAACAACTCCCATGGCAACTGCAACAAAATTGGACAAAGATGCAGGGTCATCAGTAGATATGACAGGTTACAGAGGAATGATTGGTTCTTTGCTCTATTTGACAGCTAGCAGACCTGATATCATGTATGCAACTTGCTTGTGTGCAAGGTTCCAGGCAGATCCAAGAGAATCACATTTAACAGCAGTAAAGAGGATATTCAAATACCTCAAGGGCACTATGACTTTGGGGCTGTGGTATCCAAGAGAATCAGAGTTTAAACTTCTTGGTTACTCTGATGCAGACTTTGCTGGATGTAAGATAGACAGAAAAAGTACCAGTGGAAGTTGTCAATTTCTGGGTGACAGACTTGTTTCCTGGTATAGCAAGAAACAGAAGTCAATATCTACATCTACAGCTGAAGCAGAGTATATTGCTGCTGGTAGCTGTTGTGCACAGATTTTATGGATGAAGAATCAACTGCTGGATTATGGATTAAGGTATTCCAAGATACCTATTTACTGTGATAATCAAAGTGCTATTGCAATGACAGGTAATCCAGTGCAGCATTCAATGACGAAGCACATCAGCATAAGGTATCACTTCATCAGAGAGCATGTAGAGGAAGGCAACATAGAGCTTCACTTTGTGTCTACAGAACAACAACTTGCAGATATCTTCACCAAGCCATTGAGTGAAGCCACATTTACAAGACTGGTCAATGAACTAGGAATGGTCTCTAGTTTTAACTAGAGATGTTGGTTAGACTCAAAATCTCATTGCTCATGATTTAAAACATTGTTAAGTGCTATGTGAACCTTAGTATTAAACTCTGTTCTGCATGCTAATGTTTAAATCTTTTTAAACTCTGTCAGCATGTCTGTCTGTTAAATACTGTTAACATGTTAGATACACTCAGTAAATTCAGAATTGATTATTGTCTGAATGAAAACACCAATGAAGAAAATTGTATGGAGCATGATTCTCAGTAAATAAATCATGATTCTTTCTGAGTCACTGCTATCTAGTCAGACTTTGTGCAGAAAATCAACACAGCATGATACTGTTTCATATTTATAGCATCTCTTAGTTTATTCAGTCCTAAACTCTGAGTCTATGAATATTGTGTGCATGGCCACTCATAAATAATTTTGGTTATTGATGAACTCTAAACTCTGATCAGTGACATTCTGTTTCCAAAGGTATGATTCATGATGATTCCTTGTTTGTACTTGTGAAAATCATAAAACTTGAGATGTGTCAGTGATTAGTTTGGTGAGTTCAGATTCATGTTTACACCATGTGAGAGTTTGAGCCAAATCAGTGATTGATACATTTTCTATCAATCAGTATTTATTGTTGTGTGATATTCATCAGGTAGTATGTTTCTCTAGAACTTGTATTAAACCATTTTGAGACTACATGATATGTGTGTGCATGAAAATGATAAAGGCAATAGGATTTACCATTCTTTCAAACAACTGTTCAAAGTTCTTTTGAACATTGTACAAACACTGTATAAACAATGTTCATAAGTTCCATCCTTAGTAAACCCCTTTGAGCCTTATTAACTGCTCATTTTTCTTATACTCTGAAGTATTAAGAGCAGTTAAATATTTTATTTTTATTTTTTTTCTCTCAAACAGATGAGTGTTTCTCAAGAAAAGAAAAAGTTTACTCAGTGTATATGCTATATAAATAAATAAAAAAAAAAAAAAAAAAAAAAAAAAAGAAAAAGAGCATATATACTGATCTTGTACAAATATATACTGTGACTGAACACTTTGTTCTCTTAAGATGCTCAGCTTGAAGTCACTCATGAATAAAACATCTCTTTTCATCTGTTTGATCTTACTCCATTTAAACCCTGAATAAAGTCCTTTTGATTTGTGAATACATGTACTCAAAGTAGTGTAGAATTGGTGGACATTCAAGCATATGGTAGACTCTGCTATTTCTGATTGAATGTGAGTGTAAACACATCACCTAAACACTTGTGTGCTTTGAGAGTTTGTGAGGTTATACAGTTCATGACTGTTATTCACTGAATGATGCTCTGATTTCTATCTCTTGATATTTTTGTCTTTAAAGACTGTGTGCTTACTTGGATAATCATGGACATCAAAAGAAATGGAAGTTTTCAGATTTCTGTATAACAGTAACTACAGAGTTTAGCATTCATCAAACAATCAGTGTTTAATATGAGAGTTTGTGCATTCAGTGTTTATTAACTGTTTGTTATGGATTTTATGAAATATTAGATGCTCTAAAAATTGATTTCAGTAAACTCTGCTTCACACACACTCATATCCACAACTGTACAATTTTTGAAAGGATTTTAGTGATAAAGTTGGAAAATTGATAAACACTGTTGAGTTGTGTTAAGTACTCTGAGGTAAAGTCTTATTGAGATGATTGACTATTTTGGAGTAATTGGGGTAGTTGACAACTGTTAATTAGTGTTAATGTGTCTAAGTGTCGTGATTATTGGGATAACAGCGGTAATTATTAAGTGATCCATTGGCTGTTTGACACGTGTCCCACGATTGTGTCCCACTCACACACTACTCTTCAACAGTTGCGCGTTTGTACTAAATAAACGATTGAGTTTTAATTTTACTCTAATCGTCTTTAGTCTCTCACTCCTTATCGATTCACATTCACCGTTACTTACATACTTATTCATTTTCACACTTCTCTTATTCTCTCCTTTACTTTTTGATAAACACTTACAGTGCATACAAATCTTTTCTCTGAATATCTTCGTATCTTGTTACTAATGGCAACTAAAGCATTTGATGCAGCAGGGTTAGTGTTTCTCCCTAGTAACTATGCAGCACCATTGGAGAATGAAAATGCTCCACAGGCGTTTCACTTGTTCCAAAACTTTTTGAACGATTCAGAGATAGGGACGGCTCTAACTGCACCACGAATATTATCTGCTTCACAGATTGCTACTTTCTGGACAAACTCTGAATATGATGATGGAGGAGAGGCTGGCACTCCAACAATCATTTTCACTCATGAAGAATCAGAGTATATCATTACTCCAACCACTGTCAGGGATGCTTTGGACTTTGAGACACACACTTCTTACAGTGTTGTTGGTCATGATCGATTGAGGACAATGTTGGAACAAATTGGATGTGCAGGAAACTTGAACAAGATAGGGTCTTTGAAACGGCCAAGCTTGAGAAAAGAATGGAGTTTCTTTTTTGATTGTATAACAAGGGCTTTTGGAAAGAAGACAACAAACTGGGATGCACTACCTCTGGATACTCTCCAAATTGGTCATGCTCTACTATATGGAGGTAACTTCGATTTTGGTAGATTAGTACTAATGAACTTGGGAGAGAGATTATCTGAGTCTACTACTGTGTATTTTGCTCGTTTTTGTCAATTGCTATTTACTGCATGTGTGCCTAACATTCCAATTGATGAAGCTGATGTAATTCAGCCTTTTCAAGTTGCTAAGAGAATGTTCAGTGATTTGACAAACAAAGATGTCACTAAACAGCAAATACCTGAATTGTTTATGCCTTTAGCCTTACAAAACTATGTGAACCAACCACAAGACCCTCAATCACCACAACAAATGCCTGAACCAACAGAAATTATAAACTCTGAACCAACACCTCCACCACCCACAACTACTGCACCTACTACATCTCATCAACCACAACCAGAAATCTTAAACTCTCCACCAATAAACTCAACAACCTTAAACACTGAACCTTCAAACACTGAAAACTTAAACACTGAACCATTAAACACTGAAGCTTTAAACACTGATATCTTACACTCTGAGCCAGCACCTACTGAACAACCCAAAACCAAGCCAAAAAGAAAGAAACACACCGCCCAAAACACTAAACACTCAAAGGCTAAACAAACAACACTTGAAGCTGTTTATACAAGAAGGAAGAAACAGAAAGCAAACAGACCTTCACTTTCACCACCAAGAGAGAGCTCATGTGAAGATGAAGAGGAGATTGTTGTGCCAATCAAGAAAAGGAGACTAATTCTTTCTGATTCAGATGCAGAGAATGTTGTTGAAGCTCCAGAGGTGGTTTCACAGCAAACACCTACTGTTGAGGATACAGTGAATATTGAAATACCTGCAAAAGTTGACATGCCTGCAGAGGTTGAAATGCCTGCAGAGGATAATGTTACTGTTGAAATACCTACAGAGGATAAAATGCCTGTAGAAGAGGATCAAAGAGATGGTTTGTCACCAGTACATGATGTTCCTGAATCAATTTTTGATCCTGTCTCACCTGTTGTTCATGATGAAGCTACTAAGGCAAACTCTGTTGCAGAGCCTGTGCAACATGAGGTGATTATTGAAAAAGTTGCAGAAGTTATTGCAGAAACTGTGGCTGACACTGTTCAGCACAATGGTTCCTTCAAAGATGGTCAAGCTCAAGGTGCAAGTGATGAAGATAAATCTGACAGTGATGCAAACTCTGACTCTTTTGTGAGTGCACCTGCACAGACAGATAGTAAACATACACCTTTTGCTCAGCCTTGTCCATCACATGCTGTTGAAGTAGAGCATCTTGCTAAATCTGCTGAAAATTGGTATAGACAAGATTGCATTTTTCCAAAAGGGAGAGCATCTGAGTTTGTTAGGCAAACTGCAAAGCAAATTTCAAATCCAGATATCTTATCCTGTTTAAAGGCAACTGTGGTACAAGTCAAGACACTGGAAGGAAATTTTGCTGACACTAAACAAGAAATTGCTTCTTTGAAGACTGAGATTCAGTCAAGAGAGTTGAAGATGGAAAGAGAGTCCAAAATAAAAGCTGTTCAGCTGTCCAAAGTTCAAGACACTCTCTTTGCCAGGCTAGGAAAGGTTGAAGAAAATCAGACTGCTTTATCTGCTAAGGTGGATTCAATTGCAAACTCTTTAGAGCTCATTACATCAATACTAATTCCTGATGATGTCAAAAAGGGGGAGAGAGTGACTAAGTCAAAATGCAAAGTTTCTCAAACTCTGACTCAAAAGGATGATGCTGGAGATGGAGGGGCAAGTGATAAAAGCAAGGTCTTAAACTCTGAAAGGCAAACTCTGAGATCTGGCAAATCTTTTAAATCACAGTCTGTTGGAACAAACACTGAAACTCAAGGTACTTCAAAGACCAAGAGTTTGGAATTAACATCAAACCCAAAGACTGATGAGGAGTTAGCTGTTAAGCTTTTCATGGAAGAGAATGCAGAAGGAGTAACCATAGAAGATGCTAAAGCTGAAGAGAAGAGTTTACAAGAAAAGCATTTGAAAGCTCTAAAGTCTGAAAAAGCAAAGAGGAATGTGAAAATTGCTAAAGCTGCAAAGCCTGTTCTTAAAGGCATTCAAATCAAAGAACCTGTTGGTACAGATCAAAGAATGCAAGTATTCAGAAAACCAACAGATGCAGAAGCCAAGCAAAAGCTGAAAAGTATAGTTACAACCTCTGTTGATACACATGTTGTACAGAAGAATGAAGACACAACCTCTGTTGCTGCACAAGTGGTGACCACACCATTAGTGTCTTTTCAGTTGAAATCAACATTTAAAAGAGGTGCTCCTCATGATCCAAGACTAGAAGCTACAATTCCAATGGATTTTGCTGATGGTAGAGCATTATCTGGTAAAATTGGATACAACAAAGGAGGCATAGGCTCATACAGAGATAAAAGACAATATGTTGGTCCTAGAGATCCTTCTTCACTGTCTGTTCCAGGAGGTGGTGTCACTCAAGAGAGTTTAGACAAACTGGAATCAGTACAGCTTGTATATCAGAAGAGTTTAGAAAAGGATTTCTTGTTATATTTCATGGCTGATGGAACAGTATTTAAAGTCTCTGAAAAGGATATTGAATTAAAGTATGCAGAAGAACTTGAATATGTCCTATATATTTTCAGAGTGAGAAGTCAAAGAACTCAGTCAGTTGCAAATGTGCTTCAACAAAGAATGATTCAAAACCTTGCAAGAAGGCAAATGAAATTCAACAGCAAGTATGTTCCTAAATACAGAAATTGGGATGGCAATTTGATAGAAATGGAGAAAGGGACTACAAAGCTAAAAACTGATCTTGGAGTTACTGTTCTGGATTTCAATGTAAAGTCTGAAGAATTGAAATACATCAGGCTGGGGAATGAAATGAGAAGAAACAAAATCTATGATCTTAGAGCTGCTATCTATCAAACTGATGAGAATGATCCTCAGTTGAGAGAAATCAAAGAAGCTATGCAGATAGAGCTTGAAAATGCTGAAAGAAGGTTGCTTATAGACTATCTCAGAACAGTGCCTGATCTTCAAGAGATTAGAGATTAAAGTCTGTAAGAATTTTCTTATTTCATGTAGAATGTGTTAAGTAATAGCTTAAACTCTGTTTGTATGTTAAACACTGTAAACTTTGTATTTGTTTTGACATCATCATTTACTGTAAAACTTGTACATTCTTGCTAATGGACAAGTTGGGGGAGATTGTTAGAAATGATTGATGAAAACAGTGTTTGGAAGCTAGTCAGAAAACAGAGTTTAGCTGGAAGCAGTCAGAGTTTGATTAAACACTGACTGGAAGCGCAAACAGAGTTTGTTAAACTCTGTAGCGGTATTGTCTGAAGAGTCAACAGTGTTTGAAGATTGATAAATATGGAAGCAATATCTTTGAAGATTGGAAAGCTGTCAAAGAGATTGAGTTGACTTGGAAGACTGAAGCAATCGTGATTGATATCAATTGTATAGCTTGATTTTAGGAGTATCAGTTACTGATTGTACGAAGCTGTATGTTCTATAAATACAGTTAGGTTAACCCTAGAAGGGTAATCGAACATTGAGATATTCATCCATTGTAACCTAAGCAGCTCTCTGTGATATTTACATCACCGAGAGAGGAATTATTAATTCCAAACAATTTTTAATTGTTAAACAGTGTGTGTTCTTGTTAAATTACTCATACAGTATTTGATTGCTTATTGTGTATTCGACCTAACACCTATATACAGTGCTAAATCCTTTATAAAATCAGGATTACAAGAAGTATAATGTGTAAATTCTATTCTTAACATCACAACTTATGAATTATTCCTAACAATCTCCCCCTATTTATGCTTTAAAATCTGAAGCATAAATCTAAGTTGTGGATGTCAAAACATATAACAATACAACCAGAATAGAATTTATGAATGTAGAATTATGAAGTTTAAGTACCTCCTTCTCAGATGTAGACGTTTATCTAGTACTTAGAAGAAAGAATTTTAACTATTAATGCTGCTCTTTCTTTACCACTTCCTAGCTGAGATTCACTACTGTCACTCCTGGTTCTTCTTTTTACTACCCTTTGTCTGCTCTTTATCTCCCCCAGCTTGCTTTATCATCCTCAGTCTGGTGGTGTTGTTGTTGTTGTCTTTGAATTGTCTTTATCTCCCCCTTTTTGACATCAGCAACATTAATTCCAAGAGATTCAGAAACAGAACAAATGAGATTCATAAGAACTGCTTGATTTTCCATAATTGTGACTTGGTTATCTTCAAGTGATTGAAGTCTTGTTTGAATAGCAATTTGAGAATTCTGAATATCTTTCAAAACATCATAATGAACTTCAATATTGGAAGTGCTTCTATTATCTTCAGTATCAGAATCAGAAAGAACTGTATCTTCAAGTCTTGTAGAAGAAGTTGCTTGAGTTGTATGATATTCAAGTAATAAAACCTGATTAGAAGTATCAACATCTTCATCTTTCTGTTCTGGAACTGAAACATGATCATCATCTCCTTCACCAGTATTCTGTGTACTAACATCTTCAAATCCTGACTCCTCCTTAGAGTGATCAGAGACTGTTGATGTCTCAATTCTAGCTGATATTGGAAGTACATACAAAGGAACACTAGGATCATTAGGAACTTCATCTGGTACATATGTATCAAGAGATTGCTTTATCCTGGCACCTCTTCTATTAATGATTCCTGCAAGCCTCTCCTTTTGCTTCTGAGCTTTAACTTCTGGCTTTGCATTGTGATGTGCTAGGTCATTCTTCTGATACATTTTGATGAATGAATAAGTACCAGCATCTATACCCAAATTTTTAGACCAAGATTCAGGAAAAACCTGATCCCAGAAATCAAATGATGGTTTCCTAAATTTCTCTCCCTCACTATGGAGTTGATCATCCATACCCTCATCCTCACTTTGACTTACTAAAGTCAACACTCTTTCTACCTCACCTTTTGCCTGGTCAGGAGCCAGCCTCTCTAATTGTGGATCAATATCCATCTTTTCAAGTGTATCACTCAAATTTGGATAAGTGCTCTCATGACCTACAGAAAAATAGAGTTTAGAAGGAGTTTTTATACCTGAACTCACATGGAGAGAGGGTTCCTCATTTGGCATGTGGCTTGAGGTTTTCTCCAAGGAGTGAGCTGCTATAGTCTCTGAACCCTTACAATCATCTTCTTTCCTTACAGAAACTACAGGCTCCAGTATACCACTTTCAGGTTCTTTACTAGACTGTGATGTCTTCAGTAATACTTCATTAGACATCATAGTTAGTACATCACCATCTTTAAGTGTTGTTTGCTGAGACACACCCTCAAGGTGGATAGACTCTGACTGAACAAAATTTGTTTGATCTTCAGAAAAATCAACCAAAGTCATTCCTCCCATATCATAGGGTATCTCACTTGCATTTTCAGTCATCACAGAAGACCTTTCAACATCAGCTATCACAGCTCCTGAGTCATCCTTCCTCTGACTAGATGGTTCTTGTGTTACAGTGACTGTGATCTGATCTTTCCTACTATTCACCACTGGTGCAATAGTATCTTCTGTTGACTGCATTCCTCTATCTACTTCCTCCAGTTGTTCACCTTGAGCTAAAGCATTTTCAATAATGACATCCTTGTCAAATAAATATGCATGAAGTGATTGAAGTGCAACATGCTTCGAGAGTCCAAATTTCTTGACTAATTGTCTTATGATAGACACATAGAAATACATCTTCATTAAGTCAAGTCTTTGATGTAGAAGTCCATATTCATCTGGAAATAAAAGTTTTGGTACTCTTTCAACCAGAAAATCTAGAACAGGCCTTGACAACTTCACTTTGAGAGAAATTAGTCCCATAGCCAGTCTGTATGATAATGTAGTTTCCCATGAAGAATCAATATCCAGATCTCTCTTGTCAAATACTGACATAGATGTAGCTTGATTTGTAGAAACCTGTATGATATTAGTTGGACTAGACTCTGTGTGTGTAGGTGACAATTGAATCTTTCTCCTTGTTCTCCTGATATAGTGAGCAAAAGATTTATCCTGAGAAGACTCAAGAGGTGTAGACACAGAAGTGATCTTGGGATGAGATCTTTGTTCAATAGACACAGTCTTTTGAGAGTCAGTATCTAGTAACTGTTTTCCCTTTTTAAGAACTACAGACTTTTGAGAGACTGCAGCCTGGCTGTGACTAGGTTTTTCATCTCTTTGTGCTAACAAAGAAAGTTGAATTGCAGCCTTCAATTCTGCTCTCTTAGCAAGAGTTAAATCATCATCATCTTCACTAGAATTACTACTACTACTTGACACAACAAATCTTCTCTTCCTTACAACTGATGTCTTTTGAGAAACACCAGAGGTTGGTTTCTTTGAAACAATAGGCTGTGGATCAAAATTTGGTTCTTGAATTGTTTCAGAGACTATAATGTTTTGGGCTACTTGGGTAGACACAGGTGGGTTCTCCTCCAACTGAGATTCCTGAGCCATTTCACCACAAAAGAAAGAAGAATTGTAGAAAGTAGGAAGATGAGTTTTAAGAATTACCTGAACATGTTGTGGATAATGAATTGCAGGTATTTCATCTAGATTCTTTTCATTGTCCTTCTTTGTAATGTCAGAGAAAATTCTCTTTTGCTGTTCATAAGAAGAAACACAATGTTCTCTACCAAATCTAGTTTCAACATCAGGAATAAAATGGTTAATAAACAATTGCATAAATCTATGATAGTAAACCATTTTCCTGTTTTGATCTCTTAACCCAAGTTTAATACTCATCTGACTTAAGATAATATGACCAATGTTGATTACTCTGTCATAAAGCAAACTATAAGCAATATTTGATGTAACATAAGTAATTTGCTGAAAAGAACTACATTTGCCAGTAAAACATTTAGCAATTTGATCAAAGTAAAAAGACCATTCCTTTCTAAGAAAAGACCTATTCAACTGGCTCATGTTATCTAGAGGTCCACTATAACCTAATTCAGACAACATAGTTCTTATATTATCATCAGATGGTACATTCTCATAACTATCAGTAACAGGTAAGCAAAGTACTGAATTAACAACAGATTCAGTAATGTCAAATGAATCTTGTCCTAAATGTAAAACAATCTTACCTGATTGACTCTGAGTAGAATCAATTACCTCAGCATTCTCCCAAGCTTGTGTAACAGCTGCTTGATTAATTTGTGGAGATGCTGTCAATGCATAACTTAATGGTCCATTTGCCAGAAAGTCCATGATTGGATGAAAATCAGATGACACTCCTTCCTTGTTGGTGATAGCTGCAACATGATTATTTGTCATAAAATCAAAGTCACCAAACTTGAAGGCTACTGATTTAGGTAATCTTCTCTGAGCTACCATTTTTGATCTGAAAAGAACTTGAAAAAATTCTTGAAATGAATTAGTGATTTTGAAAACTCAAGAGTGATTTTTGCTTTAGAGAATGTAAAATTAGAGAAAGCAATTACACAATTAGAGTTTCAAAACAAATATATTTCACAAATCTTTCAGACCACTATCCCACGTTGACACGTAGATTGACAGGTGTTAGTCCCTGAAAAATGCGGTTACCCACGATTTTTGGAAAATAAAATCCAAAATTGATTTTTCATGAAATAAATCAGGGTATAAATAATCAATACTGATCAGCTTCCTTTTCCTGATGACCTCTCATCAAAATAATCACAAAATGCAATGTGATTAAAAATATAATTTTCAAATCCTGATGGTCACACATGAAATCCTGATCAATATCATCAGAGACTTAATATGGAGTTTTCCACGTGGCATTTTTCTTTTATCTGAAAAAGAAAATAAACAATTAATCTGAACAGAAATCAATTGGTTAGATATTTTCAACATTTCTTGAAAACAAGAAATACAGTCACATGCAATAATTAGCATTTGACTTCATTAAAACTTCCAAGTGACCGCTCAGCTTCTCACGTTTTTCTTTAAAAGAAACAGACGCCTTATGCCATTCTCCATAATTTCTTTTCTTCTCAACAATGCTTCTCAAACCAAAAATCCCTTCAAACCCATTTTCCAGATTTTTCTTGATCGATGAATGATAAGTGGGTATTTTATCTACTTAGAACGTTTCCATTTGGCTTAAAACGATGGTTTGTACTTGAGTTGTGGTATTTTTGATCTCTTTTAAGGGTATTGTGCAGGGAAATCATTCACAGGTGTTAGAGGAACGAAGCGTAGCAATTGAAGTGCAAAACGGAGTCAAATTCAAGAAAAGGAAAAATATGTTGCTGGACAGGAGGTAGGGCGCCGCGTCGCCGTGTTTGCATTGGGTCAGGGCGCCGCGTCGCTGCAGGGAATGTCAGGGCGCCGCATCGCCGATTTTGTACTTGAGGACGGCGCCGCGTCGCCGTCTCGGCTGACCCGTTTCCTGATTTGTTTTGGGTGATTTAAAAATAAATAAAAAAAACATTCTTTTGTACTAGCACCTGGAGGCCCATATAAGGGAAGAAAAGAAAACCCTAGAGAGGTGGGACAGCTTGTTTTGATGTACGTAGTTTTTTTTAGCACAAAGGAGGAAGAAGATAGTTCACAATTATTCTTGTATTCTTCCTAGTTGTGGATGCTTGACTTTGGTGTATTCTTTAAAACCCTTGATATTTATCTCAGTCATTATTTGTTTTCTTCTATCATGTTTTCATTGGAACCCATGATGATGATTAGTTCGATCATGAACTAATTCGTTGTCATGGGGGTTTAATGGACTTAATCATGAATTCTATGTGTTGAATCTTCTCGATGCCTTTTGTGTGATTGATGTGATATCCTATCATGGTTGATTTAATTCGTTATAGGAGAGTAGCTAACTCCTGTAATTGTGTGTTAATTCTTGTTGAAGCGAAAGTGGAAATAAGAGTTTAGAACTTGCCATGTTAGCGTAGGTTTATGCGTGATAATATCATTCGTAATTAGTGTCATAACTCTAATCGTTTTATGACGACTATGTGATCAATTGAATGCTTGCACCTCAACCATTATGTTTTATTCTTTATAGACATATGAAGACTTGGCATAATCGGGAGACTAAATGATTTCTATCTTTATTGTGGACATTGTTTAGGATGGTATTTGTGTAACGGAAGTTAGCTTATATCAGTTTTGTGTGTTCGATCAGGTGTTAATAATTCACATGAACAAGGCTAGAGATTTGGAGACTATAGATGGATTGTTTAAAGAAACTAAACTCCCATGTTTTATTGCCTAAGTAATTCGACATAAATCTCAGTTCAAGTAGTTGATAATTAGTTATAATTCTTAGATAAATTTTAGTGATAATAACAATCCACTTTATTATTTGTTTTAGCATCGGAAAACAATCATACATTGGTGAGTGAATTAGCTAGACAATACAACGAGTCCCTGTAGGAACGAACCTTATTTGCTATCTATATTACTTGAGATCACATGCACTTGCGTGTTGAGTTGGTCGTAACAAGTTTTTGGCGCCGCTGCCGGGGACGCGGTTTTATTTGTTTAGTTTCAGTATTTGCCATCAGTGGTCATTAAAGTTCGGTGACTAGGACGTTTCTCACCAATTTTCTTGTTGGTGAATTTCAGGTACTTTTTGAGAGTGTATGCGTACACGAGCTCGAGCACGTAGAGAAGAACTAACAAGGAGAAAACTTGACTTTGAGAACATCGGTTTAGAAGACGATCTTGAATCAAAAGAAGTTATGGCAGATCAAGCACAACCAGCGAAGGCTTTGAGTGAATTCTCTCAGCCAAAAGTGGAGGACATTCATACCAGTATTGTTCGTCCAGCTATTGGGGCTAACAATTTCGAGCTTAAGCCAAACATCATTCAGATGATTCAGAATACAGTGCAGTTTGGGGGTAGTCCTGCTGAAGATCCTAATGCTCATATTAGGGACTTCCTTGAGATATGTGATACTTTCAAATTCAACGGAGTTACAGACGATGCTATCAGATTGAGGCTATTTCCCTTTTCTCTTAGGGACAAAGCCAAGAGTTGGTTACATTCTATGCCATCAGGCTCTATCAAAACTTGGGCAGACTGTGCTCAAAAGTTTTTGACGAAGTATTTTTCCATGGCAAAGACAGCAGCTTACAGGAATGCCATTTCTCAGTTTGCTCAGCATTCCCAGGAATCTTTGGGAGAAGCTTGGGAGAGGTACAAGGAGATATTGGCACGTTGTCCTCATCATGGGATGCCGGATTGGATGATAATCAGCAATTTCTATAACGGGTTGGGAGTTCAGTCCCGTCCTATGTTAGATGCAGCCTCTGGAGGTGCGCTATGGGCAAAAAGCTATGAGGATGCTTATAATCTGATTGAAATGATGGCGGCCAATGAGTTTCAGAATCCTACTCAGCGCTTGCCACCTGCAAAAGTGGCTGGAGTTCTTGATTTGGATGCAGCAACTGCTATTGCTGCTCAACTCAAAGCGTTGACGATGAAGGTAGATTCCCTGTCTAATCTTGGGACTAACCAGGTTGCTATGGTGTGTGAATTGTGTGCAGGGGCTCATAACACGAATCTGTGTGCTATCTCAGCTGAATCTGCACAGTTTGTTAGTAATTTTCAAAGAGCTCAGCAGCCAGTACCCCATGTTTATCATCCCAACAATCGGAATCATCCTAACTTCAGTTGGAGCAACAGTCAGGGTGGTGTTCAACCACAAAATCAGCAGTTCAATGCAAGGCCGTATAATCAGAACTTTCAACAACCTCCTTATGCTCCAAGGCAACCATTCAATCCACCAGGATTTCAGCCACCTCAAGGGAATTCATTAAATCAGTCTGAGAAGTCTGAGTTGGAAGAGCTTCGAATGATGTACAAGAGTCAGGCGGTGTCGTTAAAAACGTTGGAGAATCAAATTGGCCAACTAGCCAAGGCATTATTGAACCGTCAACCAGGAACGCTTCCGAGTGACACAGAAATGAATCCAGGCAAGAAAGAACACAAGGAACAAGTCCAAGCAGTAACCTTACGATCAGGAAAGATTCTACAAGGCCAGAACGAAGAAAAAACAGATGAGGAAAAAAATGAATTTTCTGGGCAGTTAGCACGGCGCGGCAGCGCCGCTCCGCAGTACAAAATCGGCGCGGCAGCGCCGGACCCTCTGGAAGAAAATTTTGATTTTGAAGCTGGGGTCGATTCTGGTCCTGATTTGATACCTAATGCTACTCCCTCGACTCCTATCACTGGTAAGAATGATGAATCTCAGAAAGAAGTAGAAGATAAGGTGTTTCCACCTCCTCCATTCCCAAAAAGACTTCAAAAGCAAAATTCTGCTGAAAACTCTCCGAAGCAGAAGTGGGTGAATCAGATCTATCCTCCGAATCCATATTTTCAACGCTTGCAAAAACAAGATCATGGGAAACAATTTCAGAAATTTTTGGACGTCTTCAAGAAGTTGCAGATTAACATTCCTTTTTCGGAAGCTCTTGAACAGATGCCGAGCTATGCCAAGTTCATGAAGGGCATTCTCTCTCATAAATTGAAGCTCGAGGAGTTAGAGACCGTTGCTTTAACGGAGGAGTGTAGTGCAGTTCTGCAGCAGAAGTTGCCTCCTAAACTTAAAGATCCAGGGAGTTTCACAATTCCGTGCACCATTGGCAACTTATCTTTCAGCAAGTGCTTGTGTGACTTGGGGGCTAGCATAAATCTCATGCCTTTGTCAGTTTATATGCAACTTGGTCTACCGGAGCCAAAGCCAACTAACATCTCTTTGCAGTTGGCTGATCGTTCTATCACATATCCTAGAGGCATAGTGGAGGATGTTTTGGTGAAAGTTGATAAGCTCATCTTCCCTGCTGATTTTGTTATCTTGGACTTTGAGGAGGATAAGAAGATTCCCATAATCTCGGGGAGACCGTTCTTGGCTACGGGTAGAACCTTGATCGATGTGCAAAAAGGAGAGCTCACAATGAGAGTGCAAGATCAGACTGTTTCTTTTAATGTGTTCAAAGAAATGAAGCTCCCATTGGATGAAGAGTGTTTTAGGGTGGAATTGGTTGATAAAGGACAAAGTAAGGAGTTTGATCAGCTGTTGAAGAAAGACTCTTTAGAAGATGTTTTGCTGATGGATCTTGAGGATAATGAAATTGATTCTTTTCTTGAGGAAGATGTTTTGTTAGAATATGGGAGCAATAAAGAACTTCGTATTCTTGAGGATAATGAAATTGATTCTTTTCTCGAGGAAGATGTTTTGTTAGAGTGTGAGATGTTAAATGAGTTGAACGCTATTTGTTCGAAGTCCATTGTTCATACTTCTGTTGACTTTGATAGTCCTATTCTTACGAGAGTGGAGGAATGGCCCGGCGGCGTTTCTCATCACAGAAATTTGGGTTATATAAGTGAGATTGCAGAGGGTGATAGTTCGCATGAGTCGCTTGGTTTGGTCGATCTTTGGGATTCTCGGGTGCGGCTTAAATCTTCTTTTGAAGAAGCTCCTTCTTTTGAGCTTAACCCCTTGATGTATCGCTGGAGGTGGGATTATGACGAGCGGATTCGGCCACCTAATGTAGATTTTGTTAAAGCTACTTTTGAGAGATTGGAGGAATGGTCAGGCGGCGTTCCTCATTATAAAGGTTTGATTGATTGGCCAGTGTTTGGATCTCATTATTTACCACCCGAGGAAGGTAATCTTGCCGTTAACTAGGTATGTTCTCTATACTATTCTTTACCTTCAATGGGGGCATTGAAGATTCTAAGTTTGGGGGTGGTTGAGTATTAGTAGTGTTTGTTGTACCAATTGTTCATGTAGGAATTATATATTATATATTGCATGTGTTAGTTTAGTTGCGTTCATAATATTGTTGCATAATTGTATGCCATATAGGACATTCTGTTTATTGTGATATTTATGTTCATATAGTTGCATTTGCATTTGCGTTGCATAGCATTTTTCATGATCCCTTAGAACGAGCTAATTCTGATTGGTAGGTAGATGTCTAATTGAGTGTGGTAATGATAAATAGAGGGTTGATTTATAGTTCTTATGAAATTGACTTACATGCTTCAGAAACAAAATCTTTACACAGTCTCATTGTTTGCTTTTGGGCTAGGTTGAGGTCATGCTTGTTTGGTTGTTTGAGACTTAATCACTTGTTTATAATTAGAATTTTCGTTATTCCCTTGATGGTGTAGGAGCAATAAAGTCTAAGTTTGGGGGACACCAAGGATTTCATGCTAGTTGTTAATATTTGTCAATAATGGCTAGGCGTCAAACGGCTAGTAGCCGGCTCATTTTTATATGAGTAGTCTAGGGTTGGAATTGAGAATTCTCGTTCCAGATTGCAAAAAAAAAAAAAGAAGAAAAAAACAGAAAAAAAAAGAAAATGAAAAAAGAAAAAAAGAGTCATGTAAATAAGTTAAATGCAAAATTAACCAGAGTGAGCTCTTTAATACTCGAGTTATTAAGTCTGAGGGGACTTAGTCCTAGTGACCTAAGGCTTTATAGTCTGGGATCCTGCTGACCTAACACTCGCTACATGGGTATTATTGTATAAGCCTTTTGGGGTCTCACTCATTGCACGGTTAAATAAGCATGCGTAGTATATATAGTATTTAGTGTCGTAGTAATAAAGCATGAATTCTTGGTTAACTTGAATAAGGATGGTGGTGTTCCTAGGTTATGAAGTGTCTACAGTCTATTCTGTTTATAAACCTGTGATTGTCTTGGCGAAGGATAGGTATGATTTTTGACCTAGTGTTGGGAGCATTTCTGATGAGCATTGCACACACACACGTTTCTGTTCATGTATTGTTAGTATACGGGAGCTTAGTCGAGCTCTATTCGGATTTAGTTGCATTCTATGAGGCAGCTGGTTGCTAGTTGGTTTTGGTCAGTTTAAAGGGGATTGTTGCATTTTCATATAGTTGCATTCATGTAGTTAGTTGCATTGTTAGTTGCATTATTAGATGGATTTTGTGGGTACATTCACTATAGGCCCTCACGAGACCTTACTCGTCCACTAGGGCTGCCTAGGGGTTTAAAGGGCTTGTTGCATATGCCAAATGCAACCGTGATCACCTACGGAAGTGGTACTAGGTAGTTGTAAATATTTTGTTTGTTATGCTTGAGGACAAGCATCGGTTTAAGTTTGGGGGTGTGATAAGTGGGTATTTTATCTACTTAGAACGTTTCCATTTGGCTTAAAACGATGGTTTGTACTTGAGTTGTGGTATTTTTGATCTCTTTTAAGGGTATTGTGCAGGGAAATCATTCACAGGTGTTAGAGGAACGAAGCGTAGCAATTGAAGTGCAAAACGGAGTCAAATTCAAGAAAAGGAAAAATATGTTGCTGGACAGGAGGTAGGGCGCCGCGTCGCCGTGTTTGCATTGGGTCAGGGCGCCGCGTCGCTGCAGGGAATGTCAGGGCGCCGCATCGCCGATTTTGTACTTGAGGACGGCGCCGCGTCGCCGTCTCGGCTGACCCGTTTCCTGATTTGTTTTGGGTGATTTAAAAATAAATAAAAAAAACATTCTTTTGTACTAGCACCTGGAGGCCCATATAAGGGAAGAAAAGAAAACCCTAGAGAGGTGGGACAGCTTGTTTTGATGTACGTAGTTTTTTTTAGCACAAAGGAGGAAGAAGATAGTTCACAATTATTCTTGTATTCTTCCTAGTTGTGGATGCTTGACTTTGGTGTATTCTTTAAAACCCTTGATATTTATCTCAGTCATTATTTGTTTTCTTCTATCATGTTTTCATTGGAACCCATGATGATGATTAGTTCGATCATGAACTAATTCGTTGTCATGGGGGTTTAGTGGACTTAATCATGAATTCTATGTGTTGAATCTTCTCGATGCCTTTTGTGTGATTGATGTGATATCCTATCATGGTTGATTTAATTCGTTATAGGAGAGTAGCTAACTCCTGTAATTGTGTGTTAATTCTTGTTGAAGCGAAAGTGGAAATAAGAGTTTAGAACTTGCCATGTTAGCGTAGGTTTATGCGTGATAATATCATTCGTAATTAGTGTCATAACTCTAATCGTTTTATGACGACTATGTGATCAATTGAATGCTTGCACCTCAACCATTATGTTTTATTCTTTATAGACATATGAAGACTTGGCATAATCGGGAGACTAAATGATTTCTATCTTTATTGTGGACATTGTTTAGGATGGTATTTGTGTAACGGAAGTTAGCTTATATCAGTTTTGTGTGTTCGATCAGGTGTTAATAATTCACATGAACAAGGCTAGAGATTTGGAGACTATAGATGGATTGTTTAAAGAAACTAAACTCCCATGTTTTATTGCCTAAGTAATTCGACATAAATCTCAGTTCAAGTAGTTGATAATTAGTTATAATTCTTAGATAAATTTTAGTGATAATAACAATCCACTTTATTATTTGTTTTAGCATCGGAAAACAATCATACATTGGTGAGTGAATTAGCTAGACAATACAACGAGTCCCTGTAGGAACGAACCTTATTTGCTATCTATATTACTTGAGATCACGTGCACTTGCGTGTTGAGTTGGTCGTAACAATGAACATCCTATTCTTGATCATCTCTTTGAACAAATGACTCTTCTCATCGAACTAATCATGAATTGATTGGTTTTCGAAAATATCCAGAGGTTTCTTCTAGAACATCCATCTGTTGGATACAATCTTCCCCTAACCTCCTCAAAACTTGAGGATGAAGAATTTGGTCGAGAGTCTGAGGTTGATCTTGATGAGGATGCTATACATTTAAGTTAGCTGTTCTCATTCAAGTCGCCCAGACAAGGAATCCAAGAGCAAATGAGACTTTCATCCCCTGATGGATTTCTTGAGATGCTCCTTGTCCTGTACCTCAGAGTTCATATCAAAGACAAGTATAGAAGAGAAATAGAAATTTAGACAAAAAGATGTTGTATTTCATTTCCATGTAATGATTTCTATTAATGAAAATACAGTTTCTTGTTATCTGCTTGTCTTTTGATGTTTTTGAATGATGTATAAATTATCAGTATGCAAATATCAAAACTTGCTAGCATAGACTTAACACATCACAGAATTAGATTACTACACAAAGTAAACGTCAGGATTTGAAACAATTTTCATAATCCTGATACTGACACAATACTGATGACGTCAGCATCCTGATAACAAACCTAATCCTGATGATTATTAACAAGTCTATCATACTGAAATTTATCAAGGCAAAGTGTTATAGCTAAAGCATTTAACAATCAAATATAGATCCTGACAGGAATATCAAGTCTATAAGCTAAGAACAACATACCTTGCTACTTTTACAGATGTTAAAGATCTAAAAATTTAACATTCCTAACTCACTTACTAGTCTACTAAATGTAGTCTCATCAAGTGGTTTAGTTAGAATATCTGCAAGCTGTTTGTCAGTAGGAACAAAATGAAGTTCCACAGTACCATTCTCAATATGTTCTCTAATAAAATGATACCTGACATCAATGTGCTTAGTCCTTGAATGTTGAACTGGATTTTCTGCAATTTTAATAGCACTAGTATTATCACAAAACATAGGAATATTACTAAGTGTCATACCATAATCCAGCAACTGATTTCTTATCCAAAGGAGCTGTGCACAACAACTGCCTGCTGCTATGTACTCAGCTTCTGCAGTTGAGGTTGAAACAGATTGTTGCTTCTTACTTGCCCAAGAAATCAATCTATTTCCCAAGAATTGACATGTACCTGTAGTGCTTTTCCTGTCTATCTTACACCCTGCATAATCAGAGTCTGAATAGCCAATTATAAAGAAATCAGATTCTCTAGGATACCACAAACCAAGATTTGGAGTTCCTTTGAGATATCTAAAAATTCTCTTCACAGCAATTAAATGAGATTCCTTAGGATCACTTTGGAATCTAGCACATAAACAGGTAGAAAACATTATATCTGGCCTACTTGCAGTTAGATATAACAATGAGCCTATCATGCCTCTATAACTAGTATTATCCACACTCTTTCCTTTAGGATCAGAGTCTAGTTTAGTGGCTGTTGCCATGGGTGTTTTTGCAACTGCGCAGTCTTGAAAGTCAAACCTTCTTAAAAGATCTTTGATATACTTTGACTGATTAATGAAAATACCAGTCTCAATCTGTTTGACCTGCAAGCCTAAGAAATAATTTAGTTCACCCATCATGCTCATCTGATACTTAGACTGCATAAGCTTGCTAAACTTAGCACACAACTTTTCATTAGCAGAACCAAAAATAATATCATCAACATAAACTTGAACTAAAAGCAATTCACCTTTTATCTTTCTAAAGAATAGAGTTTTGTCAATTGTACCTCTTGTGAAGCCATTTTCCAGAAGAAATTTAGACAAAGTCTCATACCATGCTCTTGGTGCCTGCTTTAGTCCATAGAGTGCCTTGTCAAGTTTGTAGACATTTTGGAAACTTTGGATCAACAAATCCAGGTGGCTGTTCTACATACACTTCTTCATCAAGTTTCCCATTTAGAAAAGCACTCTTTACATCCATCTGGTATACCTTGAATTTGGAATGAGCTGCAAATGCAAGAAACATTCTGATTGCTTCCAATCTTGCTACAGGTGCAAAGGTCTCATCATAATCAATGCCTTCTTCCTGAGAATAAACCCTTGGCTACCAGTCTTGCTTTGTTTCTTACAATCATACCAGATTCATCTAGCTTGTTTCTGAAAACCCATCTTGCACCAACAATAGATCTATCTTTAGGTCTTGGTACCAGTTTCCAAACTTTGTTTCTCTCAAACTCATTTAACTCCTCCTGCATTGCAATTACCCAATCAGGATCCTGTAAGGCTTCTTCAACCTTCTTAGGTTCATTCTTTGAGAGAAAACAACTATACAAGCATTCATTTTGAATTGATCTTCTAGTTCGAACACCACTATTTGGATCACCAATTATCAAATCTTCAGTATGATCCTTTGTCCATTTTCTAACAGGTGGTAGATTAACTCTGCTAGTCTCTCCTCCTAAGTTAGTGGTATCCCATGTAGAAGAATTCTCTCTACCTTCAAAAACTCTCCTTTGATCAATAGAATCAGTAGATTCCATATTGCTGCTAGTTACTGATCTTTCCTCAGTAGACTCTGAAAGGTCAGTTCCTGATGGAGTAGACTCTGAAACGTCAATTCCTGATGGAATAGACTCTGAAAGACTAGTCTGCTCCTGATGATCACTGTGTTCTCTTTGATTTATTTGCTCCCCCTCAACAGTAGCATTCCTTTGAGAAGCAATAGAAATTCCTTCTGGAGAACCTTCATCATCACTTGAGAGTATCTCAGAATTCTTCAGATTTTCAAATTCCAATTTGTCATGACTTTCATCAGTTTGCAAAATTCCAAATTTCTTATCATCAAATGCAACATGAATTGATTCCATAACAATGTGAGTTCTGAGATTATAAACTTTGAAGGCCTTAGATGCTGAATATCCTAGAAAAATTGCTTCATCCGATTTGGCTTCAAATTTTCCAAGTTGTTCTGGATGAACTTTTAGGACATAGCATTTGCATCCAAAGATGTGAAAATATTTCACACTTGGTTTCTTTCCTTTGATCATCTCATAGGGAGTTTTTCCATGACTATTTACCAAGGTACAATTTTGAGTGAAACATGCAGTGTTAATAGCTTCTGCCCAAAAGTAGGTTGGAAGTTTTGCATCTGCAAGCATGGTTCTTGCTGCCTCTATGAGAGTCCTGTTCTTTCTTTCCACTACACCATTCTGTTGAGGTGTACCAGGTGCAGAAAACTGTTGAGTGATTCCATTGTCTGCACAAAATCCCTCCATTGTAGAATTCTTGAATTCTGTACCATTGTCACTCCTAAGTACTTTGACTTTGTACTCAGAGTTGTTATGAATATTCTTGATGAGTTCAATGATTTGCTGAGGAGCTTCATCCTTCTTGTGTAGAAAGAACACCCATGTGAACCTTGTGAAATCATCCACCATAACTAGAGCATATCTTTTCTTGCTGATAGACATAATGTTTACTGGACCAAACAGATCAAGATGTAGCATGTGAAATGGTTCAGTAATTGAATTTTCAGTTTTGCTCTTGAAAGTGGTTCTTCTTTGCTTTCCAAGCTGACATGCATCACAAAGTCCATCTTGCACAAAATTTGCCTGAGGTAGGCCTCTCACCAAATTGTGTTTAACAAGTTGATTAAGCTTCTTGAAATTAAGATGTGAGAGCTTCTTGTGCCAATTCCAGCTTTCATCACTTGTTGCTTTGCTGTAGAGACATCTAACAATTCCTTTAGATGTATCACTTAAGCTGGCTTCATATATGTTACCATGTCTTTGACCAGTTAGAACAATGTCTCCATTCTACATATTCAAGATTTTGCATCCTTCTCTGTCAAAGATTGATTTGTAACCTTTATCACCCAGTTGACTTATGCTTAAAAGAGTATGTTTCAAGCCTTCAACCAGTGCTACATTTTCTATGATGACATTCCCCAAAACAATTGAGCCATATCCCAGAGTTTCTCCTTTGTTGCCATCTCCAAAAGATATTACTGGGCCAGCTTTCCTCTCAAACTTTGTAAGCAGGGACTTCTTTCCAGTCATATGTCCAGAGCATCCACTGTCCAAGATAATTGAATGCTTCTTTCCTGTGCCCTGCAAACAAAAAGTAACTAGTTAGAATTTTTTAGGACCCAACTTTGATTGGATCCTTTCTTACTAGATTTAGAGACAACAGACTTTGAAGATTTTGCTTTTATTTTACCTGTTGCAGAGTCAACTTTAGACTCTGATCTCACAAACTGTTTGTGACTAGGAGTTTCAGATTTCAAAGAATAATAGTCATAATACAGTTCATGATATTCTCTACACATGTAAATGGAATGAAGTACACTGCCACAATGATAACAAGCTTTTTGTGGTTGGTATTGAATTTTCTGAGTCTTGGGGAATCTGGACTCAGTTTTCCAAGAAGGTTTTTGATTGCAGTCTAGGGCCAAATGATTATGATTACCACACTTATAGCATTTTTTCCTAGGTGCATCAGGTACATTCTTGTAATTATTCTCTTTGTTAATACCTTCTTTTCCATTCCTATTTCTCTTGATCTTGCTAGACTCTGAAAGACCATCTAATCTCTGTTTCAACTGAGACTTAGACAGAAACCCTATGTTTACATTCTTAGGTTTCTCTAACACTTTCTCATCTGAATTACTATTGTTAATCCTTTTGTGTACAACAGGGGTACCTTTTGAATCAACAAATTTAACATGATTAGGTTCAGAAACAATTTTCTTACCTTCAGATTTAGATGTGTTAGCTTCTACCTTACTATCATTATTGACAATAGCTACCTTTTCTTCTTGTCTAGCCTTTTCAAAACCTAAACCATTAACCTTACCACGAATTCCACTCTCAAAGATTTCTATTGTCTTCTTACTGGAATTGTTAATGGTCTTAATCACATCTCTCTCTTCTTCTAGTTCTTTTCTGACATAGTCATAAGCCTCAAGAATAACACTATAATCATGCTTAGCTTTATCAGAACTTAACTTGTATTCTTCCATTTGAATTAATTCAGATTCAAGAAAATTATTTCTATCAACTAATTTATCATTCTTAACCTTAAGTTCATCTCTTTCACAAGTAAGAATTCTAAAATTAGTCATAAAATTTTTAAACTCAGCATGGATAGATCTAATTTCATCAGAATTTAAGCTATCAAATGAATCAAGAGAGTGAAGTGATACCTTAACAGAGGATAGAGAAGTTTTCTTTGGAGATCCAGGTTTGTCTGAACCTTTGGCCATCAATGCAATGTTGTCATAATCCAATTCATCTTCAGAGTCACTGGAATCAGCCCAATCCTTCTGTGTGACCATAAGTGCATTACCCTTTCCTAAATTCCTAGGCTTCTTACACTCACTAGCAAAATGTCCAAGCTCGCTGCAGTTAAAGCACTTGATCTTGGCCTTATCAAGCTTGACAATTGTACTTTTGCTTTTGTCACTCTTCTTCTCCTCCTTCTTTTGAAAAGATCCTTTGCTAAACCTTCTCCTGTTAAATCTTCCTTTCTTGAAAGCTTTAGCAAACATAGCAAAGAGTTCCTGCATCTCAGATTCAGAATCATTGTTGTCAGAGTCCATATCAGTAGTCTCTGACTCAGAACTTTCTTTGCTTTTCTTCTTCCTTGAATTCTTTACAGCAATCTCTTCAGGCTGTTCTTCAGGAAGCTTCTTAACTTCAGATTGAGCAGTAAGTGCAATATTCTTCATCTTTCCTTCACTCCTGCTCTTCTTCTGCTGCTTGTCAAGTTCATAAGCTCTTAATTTTCCATATACTGCCTCTAATGAAATCTCATCCAGATCATTAGCTTCCTCAATCGCAGATATCTTCTCATTGTAGAAATCAGGCAAAGCTTTCATGAACTTTGTATTCATATCCTCCAAGTCATAATATTTACCATGCATGGCCATCTCATTGATGAGTTTTGTAAACCTATCAAAGGTATCAGTAAGTGACTCACCAGACTTGGATTCAAAGTACTCATACTGTTGTATAAGTAATGTCCTCGTATTCTTCCTGACAGGCTTAGTTCCTTCACAGTGAACCTTAAGATTGTCCCATATATCCTTAGCAGTTTTACAAGAGAGAACATAGTTAGTGAGAACAAAATCAAGACTGTTGAATAATATGTTTCTCACTTTAGCATCTTTGAGAACATTCTCCTTGTCCTTATCTGACCATTCAGATTTTGGCTTCTCTGCTGTATGTTCTGGAACAACCACACCATCAACTGTTGCTTGTCCAACGACCTTTGTTGGAACAAAAGGTCCATCTCTGATTCTGTCAAGATAATCAGGATCTGTTGCTTCCAGATGATGTAACATCTTTACTTCCCATAGAGTATATTCGTTTCTCTTGAGCATAGGAATTTTAGTATTCCCATCCTTGTAACCAGACATGATTGCAGATCTTTATGATTACTCGAAATCAACCTGCTCTGATACCAATTGTTAACTCGAATAACTTGTAGAAGGGGGGGTTGAATACAAGTTATATAATCGTGTCTGATTTTTGCTTGATTATATGAACAAGAATAAACGAATGAATCAAACTCTTGTTTGTATTAATAAGATCAAATACAAACTCTACCAAAGGTGTACAATACCTTTAGCAGCTGCTGACAATACAAATCTCTCTCTCTGTTTGTTTCGAACTCTCGAATAAAAACCTTATACAGAGCTACGCACATTCACTAGTTCGACTCACACTCTTTACAATGATATTGAGAGAGTATTTATAATGCTACCTATCAACTAATAACAGAAAGATATAATCTATACATGACAATGTTCTGCCTTCTAGTCGATAGTTTCCTTCAATAGAAAAAATTTTTCCTTCATAATATCTTCTTGCTTGTTCTTCAAACAACGATCCTGTTTTATAGCACTTGCCAGTTTCTGTAGCATCCATAATGACATCATCAGTAACACGACTGATATCAGGATCTGTACACTGCATCAGTATCTGATCAACCATCAGTATTGGACCGTCATCAGGATTTGCTCTCTGTTCCTGACATGTAGTCTCCGATACACTGTTCATTCCTGACTAAACTATACAGATAACTGTCTTACACACAAATCCTATATACAGTGCTAAATCCTTTATAAGATCAGGATTACAAGAAGTATAATGTGTAAATTCTATTCTTAACATCACAACTTATGAATTATTCCTAACAGTTTTACAAGAGAGAACATAGTTAGTGAGAACAGAATCAAGACTGTTGAATAATATGTTTCTCACTTTAGCATCTTTAAGAACATTCTCCTTGTCCTTATCTGACCATTCAGATTTTGGCTTCTCTGCTGTATGTTCTGGAACAACCACACCATCAACTGTTGCTTGTCCAACGACCTTTGTTGGAACAAAAGGTCCATCTCTGATTCTGTCAAGATAATCAGGATCTGTTGCTTCCAGATGATGTAACATCTTTACTTCCCATAGAGTATATTCGTTTCTCTTGAGCATAGGAATTTTAGTATTCCCATCCTTGTAACCAGACATGATTGCAGATCTTTATGATTATTCGAAATCAACCTTCTCTGATACCAATTGTTAACTCGAATAACTTGTAGAAGGGGGGTTGAATACAAGTTATATAATCGTGTCTGATTTTTGCTTGATTATATGAACAAGAATAAACGAATGAATCAAACTCTGTTTGTATTAATAAGATCAAATACAAACTCTACCGAAGGTGTACAATACCTTTAGCAGCTGCTGACAATACAAATATCTCTCTGTTTGTTTCGAACTTCCCGAATACAAACCTTATACAGAGCTACACACTCGAACTTTTTCCTCACGAGTTACGACTCTTTACAATGATATTGAGAGAGTATTTATAATGCTACCTATCAACTAATAACAGAAAGATATAATCTATACATAACAATGTTCTGCCTTCTAGTCGATAGTTTCCATCAATAGAAAACTCTTTCCTTCATAATATCTTCTTGCTTGTTCTTCAAACAACGATCCTGTTTTATAGCACTTGCCAGTTTCTGTAGCATCCATAATGACATCATCAGTAACACGACTGATATCAGGATTGCATCTTGCATCAGTATCTGATCATCATCAGTATTAGACTGTTATCAGGATTTGCTCTTTGTTCCTGACATGTAGTCTCCGATACACTGTTCATTCCTGAATAAACTATACAGATAACTGTCTTACAAATAAATCCTATATACAGTACTAAATCCTTTATAAGATCAGGATTACAAGAAGTATAATGTGTAAATTCTATTCTTAACATCACAACTTATGAATTATTCCTAACAGGGGGCTACGATATCTCGTGTTTACAAGATCGGATATTGCTTACTCAGTGGGGATTATAAGCAGGTTTATGGAACGACCCACAGAGAGTCACATGGTTGCTGCTAAGAGAATATTGCAATATATAAATGGGACACTGAGTTACGGTCTCATTTATTCTAAATGAGCTGGGAATTACTTGTTAACAGGGTACTCGGACAGCGATTTGGCAGGAAATGTGGATGATAGGAGGTCGACTGGGGTATGGCGTTTTACTTAAATGAAAATCTTATCACTTGGGTGTCACAGAAGCAGAAGTGTGTTGCTTTGTCATCCTGCGAATCTGAGTTCATGGCAGCAACGGTGGCTGCATGTCAGGGCATCTGGCTCTATAAATTGTTAAGGGAGATTACTAACATTAAAACTGGTCCAGTTGTGCTTCACATAGACAACAAATCAGTCATAGATTTGGCCAGGAATCCAGTTTTCCATGGGAGGAGTAAACACATAGACATTCGCTATCATTTCATACGCGAATGTGTAGAACGGGGGGGGAAATAGTGTTGAAACATGTAAACACAAGTGAGCAACGAGTTGACATCCTTACCAAGGCACTATCCAGAGCAAAGTTCGAAGGCATGCGTGATCTTATGGGCGTGAAGAATTTGCAGATAAGTTCAGATTAGGGGAGCTTGTTAGAAAATAATCTGAACTTTTATTACTTTAATGTCATGTTTTGTTTCAAAGTAAGGTGCTGTGTACTTTATATTAGCACGCCTAGGTCTTTGTTGTTGACAAGTTTTAAGAGCATGCTTAGTAGTGGAGGTAGAGTTTCCAATGTTGTCTCCACTATCATTTGTTCCTCTTTTGTTTAAGTAGTTCCATATCTCTTAAGTATGAAAAGAGATAGTGCAGTTTAAATAGGCAAACTCTTCCAAGTTGTAGTAAGTGTGCTATCAATACAAAAGAGCTAGTCTCACCAATTCTATGTTGAATCTTCTAGCTATATATGTGTGTGTGCATACATATCAGGTGTAATCTCTACATCTATACAGTTAGAGTCACAATGGAATGTGAACTCGGATGCATCAAGTGTGCCCGGAGGTAACGATATTTTGGACCAACAAAGTCTTCTTCCTCCATTACCATCCGAAACATCTCGGAATCTGGACCCAGATTCAGTTCCTCAAACATATAATGGCGATTTTTTCGACGAGCAAAATTTCATGTCTCCATCACTATCTGAGCCTTAGGATGCATTTCAAGAACTGTCTTCACATCATGTTAACATGTGGTGAAAAAAGCTATATCGGCGGCAGCATGGGAAAATATTCTTATATGAATTCAATAGCTTTGCCTTAAGACAAAATTTTACAGAACAGAAGACACAAGTTCAGGCTAGTTCATATTATATTACCGGAACACAATTCTGTCAAGGAAATGTAATTTGAAAAAGCTTAGTCCATAAGTTATTGTATTCAGTTTTGCAACTTTACTTGTCAAGAATATTTGTGACAGATTCAAATTTTGAAAAGAAGAGCATGTTGATTGACCAAGGCTGTTCAAAAAAAAAAATGCATTCAGTTTTAATTTGACAAGTCACGTATTGCAAGAGAAATATTTAAAATTGATGAAGAAAAACATGATAAAGTTAACAATCGTTGATCGAATTTAAGTTACTAACTGACTGACAACTATTTTTAGAATTTAACACTTATTCGACGAATTGAGATGCATAAATCATCATAAACACATGGCCTTCAACTTCAATTTCAGTCACCAAATTAACTCATTATAGAAAAATGATAACTTACAAAGTAATATCACCATTGAAGTTGACAATTTTTTTTTCAAATAAGCATTAAATTTGACAAAATGAGTATTAAATTCAATAGATTTTTGACAATCGAATACAAAAATGTGTTGTCTATAGATTTTACATCATTCTTGGAATTTCATATTCCTTTTCAACAATGTGAATCAACCTGTATACATATGTTTCTTTCCAAATAAAAATACATTCTTGTATCTTCTTTTTCTTTTCCTGTCCACTTCATGAACTTATAAAGGAATATCCTTACTGGCTGCACAGTAAGTTCGTTCACCACATGTTATCATGAAATGAAGATGGATTTTGAAAAGCGGCCTCGATTATCTGATCAGATATTGCATTATGCTCATCAAAGAAATTGTCAGTATAAGGTTAAGGACCATATCCGAGTCTATATTCCTGGTTGAGTATAAGAAATTGCGGATGGTACCTCAAAGGGTAATGGTGGCAGAGAATCTTCCTGGTTGATGAGTGGATTGGAGGCCATGTTCGTATTCGGGTTCGATGGGAAAGTTGTTGGAGGAAGAGAAGTCACTGCATGATTGGTGGTGAAGAGATCTGCTCCTGCTCAATATTCTCTAGTATCTCCGAGGCCAATAATTCCAGAGAATTTTGTTGATCTAGGGAAGTGCCAGTGTGCCCTGAAGAGAAACAAATTATACCCTCATTTATACACACGGTTCATCCTCATTTTGTATGAAGCCAAACTCTTTGATTATTTCATCAAAACGGATGTTCCATCTTCGAGAGGCCTGCCTTAATCCAAAAATGGATCGTCGCAACTTACAAACCATTCTAGTAAATCTCGAATCGACAAAACCTTGAGGTTGTGTCATGTACACATCCTCTTCTAAGCTCCCATTTAAGAAAGAGGTATTGACATCCATTTGCCAGATCTCATAGTCATAATAAGTTGTTATCGCAAGCAAAATCCTGATGGATTTGACCATAGCTACTGGTGAGAAAGTTTCATCATAGTCAATACCATGAATTTTCTTGAAACCTTTCGTCACTAGTCTTGCTTTGTAGGTCTGTAAATTTCCATCCATGTCAGTTTTCTTCTTGAAAACCCAATTGCACTCTATGGGTTTTACCCCATTAGGTGGTTCAACCAAAGTCCATACTTGGTTTTCATACATGGAATCCATATCAGATTTCATGGCCTCCAGCCATCTCTCAGAATCTGGACTATTCATAGCATCCTTGTAGATGAGAGGATCATCATTATCTATAAGCATCACATCGCTACTTTGAGTCAGGAGAAATCCATAATATCTCTCTGGCTCATAGCGAATCCTACTAGATCTACGAACGACCTGTGTTTCTTGAGCAGTATTGTTCTCAACATCTTGAGTCTCATTATGCTCATGTTCCAACTCTGGTTCAACACTATTTTGTAGTTCTCGATCCTCGTCGAGATCTATTGTCCTCCCACTGTTTTTCTTAGAAAGCAGTTCTTTCTCTAGAAACACAATCGTTCGAGCAACAAACACTTTGTTCTCAGAAGGTTTATAGAAATCATACCCTTTAGTTTCTAATGGGTATCCTACAAAATTACATTTATCTGATTTCAGTCCTAGCTTATCAGAGACCAAGCGTTTCACAAACGTTTCACATCCTCAAACTTTCATAAATGACATGCTATTACGTTTATCAGTCCATATCACATATGGTGTCTTTTGAACCAATTTTGAAGGAACTCAGTTTAGTGTTTGTGTAGCCGTCTGTAAGAACCCGAATTTTCGGTAGAATTAAAACTTTTTATATATTGATGAAAGAATGAACAGTGACTCCGACTACAAGGTATTAACAATGAATGTGAATGGGTATAGATTTAAATAATTTTATGTCATGAAGAATGCAATGGGTTGACAACCTAGATTAGAATAATCTATCTCCTAAGAAATAAGTTATGGCACTCCAAAGCGGAAGGAGATATTCTTGTGTCGTCCAAATCAATATCTGTTGTTAGTCCAGTGGTTTCGAAAAAGGGTTAAGGAATGCCCGAAAGAGAACAAGGACATTTTTATAAATATAAGTAATAAAGATGGAATAAAGAATGAATAGTGTTTTTGGTATAAATAAGAATATTATTAGACGACGCTGTATAGAAGTATTCAGAACGAATTTCTGAGTTCGTATTCATGATCCAGGGGTGAAATAAGTGTATGTAAACGACATCGAATTCAGAAAAATAGTACTTTTATTTTTCTCCGAGATTTCCCTGGACACTGCAAGACTTGAGGATTTAAGTAAGGGATTTAAGGAATTTAAATTAGAGAAGTATTAAGAAAGATGGAGAATGGTATTATAATTGTTAAGAAGGTTTTCGGTAAAACCCTAACTAGAAACCTTTGAGATATTCCTATGAACGATCAAATGAAATTGAGCAATAACCGGACAAAAAGACAAGCAGAGAACCAAGGGGTGTGATGAGCTAGTGGAAGGTGACATAGTCACTTTAAGCAAGATAAGATCAAAGTAACCAAGCTAGTTACAATACCAACTAGCAAGATTAGAAAGCTAACTAGTACTTAGCAACACTTTATCATCTTACCACCAAATCATCAACACTTGTCTCTCCAAACACCTCATCCATTGCATCACCACTTTAATAAAGTCACTTTATACAAGATATTATCACAATAATTCATTTGGATGAGAGCAAACCAAGGCAACCAAGCAAATACTCTTTCTCCCCCATTTCCATCAGTTTGGTTTTCCAGGACAGGGGGATCTTTACGATTTTTTTTTCACCCAGTTATACTCATTTAAAAATCATGAAAAAATTCACGAAGCTTCTACACATCAAGATGAAGTTGTGGATTTAATTTCATAATTTTTGAAGATCGTTTGAGTGGTCAAATAAATTCGACAAAAGCGCTCTGTTTTTCCCCTTGAAAAACCCACTTCGAATTTTTGAAGTTTTGAGATTTCAAAATCCAACTTCCAACCATTGTTTGATCTCCAAATTTTTATGGTGAGTATTACATTTCATAAAAATGATCTCCTAAAAATATTAGCTTCAAACTCCTTTGTTTCCATTTTCAAATAAATCATCCAAGATGAGGGTGAATAGTGTTCTTCATGAACTAATCTTGTTTTCTTTGATTTCTTTGGTTGATCTAGCAAGCTTAAACACTCCTAAGGACTATACCAAGCTTTTTAAGGCTAGTTCATACTCCCAAGAAGGTATAACAACTTGAAACCCTAGATCTTGTTTTGAGTTTAAGCATGTTCTTGATGGATCATGAGTTTTAAGTGAGTTTTAGTGATATTATGCATGTATGTTACCTTAGAGACATGATTGGGCTTTGTTAAATGTTAAATGTTTTAGATGAACGGAAAGGCATTGCTTGGCCTTAGTTCATGGTTGAATAACATGTATATGTTGTTTGGGGTGGAAACTATGATTATTGGAAAGTTTGGAATTTGGAAATATCCGATATATAGTCGTCGTAATGCCCGATTTTCGTTAAACCTTGAAAACCATGCATCACAGTAGCTTTAACTCACGGCCTAGCTTTGTATTCTGCCATGTTAAGGTAGATTATGTTATAAGCTTCGATTTGATATAAAGATCATGTGAAATGGACTTACGGTTTAGGAATTATAGCCGATTTACTAAAAGTGATTCGAAACCGTAATTGCAAGTTCGTAACTGAAATTGGATTCCTTTAATACTACGAAATCAGTGGCTAATCTTGATAATTAAATATTAGAGGTAAAAAGGAAGGTGTGAGAGAAAACCACATATAGAAGGGATCGTTTTCCGATTTTATAAAAATGTTCGAATCAAGGTTAAACGCGAACGAACCCCTTAAAAGTATGACTTTGGTATATGACTTAGAAAACGGGCGATAAATCTCGAGGTATAATCTTGGTTCGTAAATGATCGACCTTAAAACTTACATGACTTAAGTATATACCAAGTGTAAGTATAGTGACGTGTCTTAGTAGTGGACGAATGTCGGGTCATAATGATAATAAAAGGGAGTTACACTAAGAGGGGTGATAATATATATGATTGTGATAATATATATGATTGTTGTTATACATATGCCATAGCATGCATGCTTGTTTTCAAAGTATATTGGAATACTTGTTCCCTGAATTAATATTGGCTTATAGACTAGATATGGATTATCAGTTATAAGCAGGATTGTGTTGCTAGGACCCTTAGTGAAGGGCGTATGATATTTATTCTTTAAATATGAGACCGGGAGTCGGTATTTTGTGTTATATAGATAGTCGTGGAAACCCGGAGGGATTCCAGCGACAGAGTAGTATTCATTTTTAGGAATGTTATTATTAAACATTATTTATATTTCCATAAAAGTATCAAATACTTGGAAATCTTTCGAGAAACGTTATTTGAGTATTATTTCAGTCGAGAAATATTAAATGAATATTATTTTTTTAATATTCATTAGAGTTGATTATTAATGAATAATTACTTTGATATTCATTGGGATTTTATTCACTAAATGAATATCACTTTCGGATATTCATTTAAGTTTTATGTATTTGATAAATATTATTTTAAAAGTATTCTTTGGAAGTTCTAATTACTCAAGGAATATTATTTCGAATATTAAGGTTTTGATTACTAAATGAATACCATTTGGATATTTATTTAGAATATTATTTGTTAAATGAAAATTATTTGGATATTCATTTAGAACATTATTTGTTTAATGAGTATCAATTGAATATTCATTTGGGATTTATTTATTAAATGAATATTATTTTGAATATTCATTTAAGATTTTATGTACTTGATGAATATTATTTTTAAATATTCATTTGGAGTTTTATTTACTTAAGGAATATTGTTTCGAATATTCCTTTAAAGTTTTGATTACGAAAAGAATGTTATTTGGCTATTCATTTAGTATATTATTTATTAAATGAATATTATTTTCAAATATTCATTTAAGGTTTGATTTATTTAGTGAATATTATTTTAAATATTTATTTGAGTTTATTTAATTAATGAATATTATATTGAATATTCATTTAAAGAAGAGAGTTATTTAGTAAATAATTCTATGTATTTATTCGAGGATTACTTACGAGCAATATTATGATTTAATCATATTCCTTAATTATTATTGATTTAATAAATATTCTTGGAATATTTATTTAAATTCTTTTAAGTTCTTTTTATAATAATTCATATTATTCAAAGATTATCTTTCATCTTCAGATATGGTGTAAAATAGTTCGGAGTATTTTATGACTATTTTTATCAAGGGGAGGTTCCCAAAACTTTATTTCCATTTAAATCTATCTTATAAGAAGATTTAAATACTCGCTCAACTTCCAAAAATATATAAGGGGACCTCACTTGGAGATGTTATTTATTGGACTGCCCGGTCCTATACTTGCTAAACTATCTTGTCACTCACATCTTGATTTTTTTCAAACATCGATATGAATCTTTTTGGTTACCTCCTCAACGCTCGAGGGGTAAGATTGATGGAACAAGTGTCTATCCATTAACAAGCATCAGGTTGGGAAATATTGGTGAAATTTTCCTTTCCAATTAGATACGACTACTTTGTGGAGTCCTATCAACAAGTACTATACTTGGGGAAAGGGGGACGAACTTTATGTTTCAGAGTTATGGATGGTATTCGAACTAGGAGACGCGTAAGTGGCCGAGTGGCGCCGGTCCAGCAATTAATGGCCCAACCGTTGGCCGGGGGGTTCCAGAGGGCGGGCGATCCGTCGGTGTTTCCTTCTACATGTAGAGAACAAATGATGGGGAGCATGACATGTGACTGATCATCGTAAATGTTGTGGCTCCTGGCGCGGCAAGCTCCCGTATTAGTTCATCTTCCAAATTGGGAAATTTTCTGCAACATTATCATTGTTGGCAGGTTTGAAAAGTGTTCGAACTGGAATTGCAATATTCTTCCTGCAAGTTCCTCTATTATGAAAATTTGATAATATCTTGCTTATCTTTGACATAGCAGATATTTCTTCAGAACAATTATATTTTGAGTTACCTTGTAACTTCATCTCATACCTTATATTGGTACTACGTTCGTTAATGCATGGCATATGGTTTCAAAGATATTTTGAACTGTCATATATTATTGCCGTTCAATTATATTTTTGGTGGGCTATTGCTCACCCTTGCTTTATTTATTTATATTACAACAACAGCTAGATCAGATGGCCGCGCAAGGCGTACTCAGCATAGGCAGGTGTCAACCGCTAGAGGATTAACCGCTGAGGTCATAGCTACCATTGCTGATGATGCAGCTTCTGGTAGGCTAGTTGTTAGCATTTGCACATCAAACGTATTTATTATATGGCATATACCAATGGATGGCAAAGAGTATATAATGGTAAATTGTAATTCTTTGGGTTGTAAGAACTCAAACTTGTGATTAATAATATTGATGGTTGCTCTGATTTCATCTCTGGGACTATAACGGGTGTGTTTTATGTTGTTGGTTTGGGTCACAAGGTTGTAATTTAAATTATGTTGGTTTTATGGTTGGATATTGAGACCGTAACGACCAGATCCCTGACCCTGGATCTGGGGGTGTTACACCGTCTCTAGGGCATAACCCCAGAAACTGATTGGAAGATCCGCATGACTCATCATCGACTGTACCATGTCCAATAAGGTACGATTTCTCCTTTCGGACACCCCATTCCATTGTGGTGTTCCAGGAGGAGTGAGTTGTGATACGATATCACACTCCTTTAGGAAATTCTTGAATTCCAAGCTTAAGTATTCTCCCCCACGATCAGATCGTAGAGTTTTAATACTTTCGCCTAATTGCTTTTCAACTTCAGCCTTATACTCTTTGAATTTTTTAGATGATTTGGATTTGTTCTTCAAAAGATACATATATCCGTATATACTAAAATCATCAGTAAAGGTTATGAAATAATAAAAGCCACCTCTTGCCATCGTACGTATTGGACCACATACATCAATATGTATCAATTCCAATCGTTGGTGGCCCTCTCACCTTGACCGGTAAAAGGATCTTTAGTCATTTTACCAATGAGACATGGTTCGCATTCTTCGTATGATTCAAAATCAAACTTATCCAAGTATCCATCCCTATGTAATTTGGAAATGCGATTATCATTTATAAGGCCTAAACGACAGTGCTAGAGGTATGTGTGATTTGAGTCATTTGTCTTTAGACGTTTGTTATTTATATTATAGACAGGAGTGTCCAGATCAAGAACATATAAACCATTAAACAAACATGCAACCCCATAGGTAACATTATTTAATGAAAACGAACAACCATTGTTCTGAATCAAAAACGAAAAACCAATCTTGTCCAAACAAGAAACAGAAATAATGTTTCTGCAAATCGCAGGCACCACTACTAGAAAAAGTAGAATAGACATCGCCCCTTTCACATCGGTTCACAATGTCCCCGATGTAAAAACTATCAGTGACATCGGTCGAAAAAAAACTGATGTCTTTGATATATTATGAAATCACATTGAAAACAAATCGATGTCATTGGCCTATAATTGAAATATCAATGACATCGGTTAGTAGCACAACTGATGTCTTTGACATATTATGACATCAGTCAAAAAGCAACCGATGTCTAAAGTAAGCCTAAAAAATTTTATGCTTTCGCGCTCACATAATTTTTCCAGCTTAATATCCAAAATATTCCCCCCTTGAGACAACATTCCCCCCTCTGAAAATTTTAAGTTCCCCCCAAATTTTTTGAACACCTAATTCAGACCTATTCACCCAGCACAAAACAAAATAACATGGGGGAATTGTTCCCTCTCTTTTATAACAAAATTTTTGTATACTTAGGCCAAAATTTTATTTCCCCCAATATTTCCCCCTTTTCTCACCCCGCTCACCCCTCTCTCTATCTCTCTCTCGCTCACCCCTCTCTCTATCTCTCTCTCTCGCTCACCCCTCTTTCTATCTCTATCTCACCCATTTCTCTATATCTTTCTCAATACATCTCTATCTACCGGTCTAAATGAATCCGTGTTTAATACTAACAATCCCCTAAATTTGAGCCCTAATTGGAGTAACTTTCAGTGAAGGAAGAATTTACAAGCTAAACTTGCAACCCTAATTTGAGCTCTGCAAGGCTATACAAGCCCTAATCGACGCGTATAACACAAATCGAGCTCTAATTTGTAAGTGTATTTCAGATTCGATTTTAAATTTTATCTTTGTTATTTGTTATATTGATTTCACTTCTTAATTTGAACAGATTAATTGGTGATTATTGTGGTTTCTCAACTCCGGTGAGTTCACTTCTTTGTCTATATACTATGTTTATATTTGTTTAGTTTATATACTATGTTTATATACTCTGTTTTTTTTTTATGTTTATATGCTTCTCTAAATTTTTGTTTTATCCATCTGATTAAACTTTACAGAATGTTTGCTTCCTTTGCTTAATCTTTTTTTATCTTGTATATGTTTTGAAACTGAAAAGAATGTTTGAATTGTTGATTGTCGTAACGATGAAAATAGTGTGGTAAAGGTTTTTCAAGTAAATTGTATTTTGCTTATGTTAGCAAATTTAATTTATAACTAGTTTTTTGTATGTTTTCTAAAACAGAAATTTACTGCATCAACCTAATGTTATGCAGGACCATGCCAAAAAAAAAAGAAAATGATACTAAAGTTATACACTATTTTGTTCATGAGAAGGAAAAAAAATTTGATGATGGAAGTTTGCTTTGGAGCATTGATTGTTAATATATATTTATAATATTGATCCCAATGTATATGGACTTGTGTGGTGAGTAGTAGTTCTCTATATGGAATCCTTTTTGCTTTGTCTGAATAAAGTCACACAGGACATACTAATAAAACAACTACAAGTTACACAATAAATGTGATCACTATCATAATCACATATCATTATTTAGATTAGATACTAAAGGCCACTGTCAATGTTCTTATATCCTTTTAACTGTAATTGTTGTTAATCTTCTTATTCCCCATTCTGCTGTCATCCCTTCAAAGTTGCTGTACAATTTCATCATCGTGATATTTAGTCAAATAGCTGCCTCTTCTATGTACAGGTGAGGATGGATACATATAACAAAGTTAATCTTGACAATTTAATGTATGGTAAGATTAACCAATTAACTGAAGAGGAGTTGAAGAAACAAGAAGGAGACTACATTTACCATTATCGTTACAATGGCGGAAGATCATCTCAAATTTAGCTAGGCTCTGGTAGGTAAATTTGTATATGCTAAAGAAATTCTGAGCACACTATTGTTTCGTGTAAGAACTTCATGTTTTTTCCGTCTTTTAACAAATTTAATAAAGGCTCTAATTCTGAGCATACTTATTTGATAATGATAAATTTATAGGTTCCAACTTGCAGGTCATATTGGTTCAAATATTTTTTGTGCACAGAAGGCTGGTTCATTTCTGAACCTTCTAGGTTGATGATTAGGAGATTAAAGTCATGTGATCAGTGATGTAGCTTTGGTCTTAAATTTTATGACCGAAGTATTTGTGTTGATGTTCTTAAGCTGTTGCAATTATCTGATACACCTTCTATAGCTAATGATTGTCTGGTAACTCATGTACAATCAGTCCTTTCGAATCCATCTATACACCTTCTGATACACCTTGCATAATCATAATTCAATTACAAGACCCTGTAACTCTGGTTAGAAGAATCAATCTTTGTTCAATTTGCTTCGAATCATTGTTGATTTAAATAAACTATGTCGATTTTGTAAGATTACTATCTGCGTATTTCAGAACCTAGGATTGATATGATTTGTCTTATAGTTCTGCAGAGTCTGGTCTTAGCAAATGGTCCAGATGGACAACAGTTATAGACTACTTGACAATAGTCTTAATAATTTAATGAATGCGCTCCAGATGTCGCAGTATAAACTACTTGACATAAAGCCCTTGAAGTTAAATAAGCAGCAGTTATGCACAATTCTACAAGGTAATATTGCCTTTAACCTGGGCATATGTGTCATAGTTAATATGTGGCAAGTGGCATACTAATTTTCCATATCAATTTGCACTACTTGACAACAATCTTAATAATTTAAGTATGATTCTAATAACCTCTTTAAGGGCAATGCACTTGACACTTTCCGTACCTTGGGACTTATATATCAGACCAAGTCCTTATTAATCAACTTTTACTACATAACTAGTTTTTATTCCACAAAAGAGCCTATTCCCACTTGATGGTTAACGGAATGACATGATTTCCATAACATCTACTACTATAGTTCAATTGTTAGGACATCTCGTATAGATACATACAATTTACTAAAACCTCCTTTCTCTGAAGGTACATTTCTTGTTATCATTTTTATTATTATTACGCTATTGTTTAGAATATTATGAGACTGATGGGGAAGATATACCAGAAGAAGAGGTTGTTTGCAAAATTTGCCTGGTTAAAGTATGTGAAGGTGGAGATAAGATCAAGTTGGAATGCAGTTGCAAAGGTGAACTTGTTTTGGCTCACAAGGAATGCGCTATAAAATGGTTTAGCATAAAATGTTGCAAAACCTGTGAAGTATGCAAAAATGAGGTTAAAAAACTACCTGTCAAGCTCTTACGTGTTCAAAGTATCCAAAATCAAAATACTGGAACAATTAGAGCCCCGTATATGGAAGTTAATGGATTCAGGTAAATGTATATAACCTCCTATTGTTTGCCGATAAATAAGTCAAATTATGCATATTACATGAATAATGGTAGATTATTTACATCTCATAAAACTTATACGTGATGCATTAACATCTAAAATATCCTTTGCTTGCAATGAATTTTACAGGGTTTGGCAAGAGGTACCAATTCTTGTCATCGTCAGCGTACTTCTGTACTTCTGTTTTCTTTATGAACTTCTGGTATGAGCTGTTAACAAATACAATCAAATATGCCATAGTTTTTCTCTAATATGTCATCTTCGTATTAACAGAAAGAAACCACTAACATGGGCATGGGTTCAGTAGCTCTATCTATTCCATTATCTTGTATACTTGGATTCCTTGTTGCCATGACCTCTTTATGTTTTCTATTTGATCTTTAATTACAGCCTGCAAGGCCAGGGGTGAGGATGATCTTCACCTTCATTTCAAGGTACTCTAGTAAATTTATCTACATATATATATTTAAATATGTGCAGATTGCATTGTATTAATCTTAAATGCTTCTGCTATTTAATTAAAGTTGTGAGATCATTTTATGTTTTAAAGCAATTTGTTTCCGGATCATGTGAAATTTATGTTCAATTGTTGGGTACATTTTGTACAACCTGATGAAAAAATCAGTGCCCCATTACCTCTGTGAACGGGACACTCGTTAAATTCAGGAAAAGTGACTCATTAATCATTCTTATTGGGTGAATCTTTGTCTGTCTATCATATTAAGTGGTTGAAGGTTCAGTAAATGATGCAAACCATGTAGAGCTTAATGCCTGGCCAGAGCAGGAAAACCATGACAGAAGTAATGGCCAAAAAAAGCATGGGGCAAGGCAAAGTTTAATGGTCCTGCACTCGGCTCAAGCTTCATATGTAAGCGATAGTTTAGTGGTCGTGGACACTCACCTTCCGAGCACTCCATTAACGGACTAGGTTGTTTTAATCAGGTTGTTTTAACTATGGTAGTTAGAGCGGTATAGTTTGTTTTTACATGGAGTAGTATGTCAATTATGTTTTTGGTTTGAAAGAGGCATTTTGACTTGAAATGTAGCTAGTTTGTTAGTTTTGCGGATAGTCATTGATGTATGTACTAATTTGTTTTGATAATGATAATGAAGTTTTTATTATTTTCATAAGTGTTTGAGTTTTGGATTGATAAGTTGCATCAATACAGCATTCATTTTAGTATTATTTTGGTGCATATATATATATATATATATATATATATATATGAATACAGTAATAAATATAGTAAACAAACACATCAGTTTTTAATTTCAACTGATGTTAAAGGCTCTAGACATCGGTTAAGAACCGATGTGAAGGAAAATTTTAAACTGATGTCTTTGTGGGTGTAGAAAAAGGTACCCCTCTTTTACATCGGTTTCAAGCAAGAAACGATGTCTACTATACACCTTAAACATCAGTTGCATAAGAAAACATTAACCGATGTTAAAAACCAACATAGACATCAGTTACTAACCGATGTAAAAGGCAAGTGAACGATGTGACAGATACTCTTTGACATCGGTTAAAAACCGATGTAAAAGGGCTGGACTTTTCTCTACACCCACCTAGACATCGGTTGAAAAAAGGCCAGACATCGGTTTTTAACTGATGTCTATTGACGTTTTTCTAGTAGTGCACGTAATAACAGTTCTCAAGTTCTAAAATAAGCCCGATGGGCAACGATAAATAATAAGTCCTTATAGCTAAGGCAACAACCTTTGCTCCATTGCCAACACGTAGGTCGACTTCTCCTTTCACCAAAATCCCACTCCTTCGAAGTTCTTGCACATTCATACAAATGTGGGAACCACATTCAATATCCAATACCCATGATGTAGAAGGAGATAAATTGACTTCTCTAACATAAATACCTGAATTCGAAATCTGAACAGCCTTCAGTTTCTTTAGATCCTCCAAATAATTTTGACAGTTTCTCTTCCAATGACCCGACTTCATGCAATAGTGACAATAACCTTTTTGCAACACCTCCTGTAGGCATTAAATCCCTTTAAGGAGTTTGTCTTGGATTAGCATTAGATTTGGATCCAATCCTCTTCTTGCCTTTCCATTGCCAATCGAGGAAGTTTGTTCTTGTCATCTTGTCCTTCTCAAGGACTGATCGTACAGAGAAGTTAATTTGAGTTGTTTGTCTTTTGAATATCCACAATGTTAAAATGCATAAAGTAATTAGTCTACGGTATTATTAATTTATGTTCAAGTGATTATTCATATATATTTAGAATATATATCTCCCAGTATTTTTATCAAATTAATAGCCCTTACTATTAATTCGGAAAGAATATGCCATAAATCTTTCTAGTGAGCCAAGATCCATATTTCGTCATGTCCTAAGTCAACCACTGGTAGTCCTTAAAACATGATTATTTAGGTAGACAACAGTTGTCAATTATATCATATATAATTCTTGGATAGTTTGGTTAACAACGATTGATCTTATCTATCTAAAAGATTTTTAACCAAACTCTATGCTTCTAAGTTCATAACAGATGAATATAACAGTTTATTTTCACCTTATTATGACGACTCAGTTAAGTTAGACCAATTGATACAACGACCGAATATAACCGTTTATATTCGTCGCATCTCACCACGATAGATAGGAGTCCCCTGCCACTGATAGCCCTTCCCCTTATCGATCTAGGATTCGATGAGTGTTCATTCATTGGAAAGCATCTGATCAAAACTTAATATTTTGTTAAGGGGTTTAGAAAATTTATAACGATCATGATCACATCATAAAGAGATCCTCAATTTTTCCTTGAACCAAATATTTTAAATTGACATCTTAAATTGTTCATTTCCCAGGTAGATGGAGGATCCCAATGGTCACACTTAATACCCATTAACCTTACGAATACACATATCTGCTTTTGTCAGAAAATCCCAATTTTAGATACCAAAAATCCATATTTAATTCTGCTTTTTAAAAATCCATATTTCATAAACACAAGAATCTCATGATCGTTTGTTAATTTTAAAATCTTGAATCGTTACAGATTTTATCTTGTTTAGCAGGCATGGCATGGGTGTCGTATCTAATACATACATGATTAATCTAATTAAACATGCATCTTTATCTCTACACATACATTGTATCGCATACATTCACATATATGTAAAGTGCATAAATTAAACGTGTTTGGTTATGGCCCATCCTATGTGATCTTTTCAAGCTAATGAAAAGATCAAGGTCATACGCGAATGTGTAGAACGGGGGGAAATAGACATAGACATTCGCTATCATTTCATACGCGAATGTGTAGAACGGGGGGAAATAGTGTTGAAACATGTAAACACAAGTGAGCAACGAGCTGACATCCTTACCAAGGCACTATCCAGAGCAAAGTTCGAAGGCATGCGTGATCTTATGGGCGTGAAGAATTTGCAGATAAGTTCAGATTAGGGGGAGCTTGTTAGAAAATAATCTAAACTTTTATTACTTTAATGTCATGTTTTGTTTCAAAGTAAGGTGCTGTGTACTTTATATTAGCACGCCTAGGTCTTTGTTGTTGACAAGTTTTAAGAGCATGCTTAGTAGTGGAGGTAGAGTTTCCAATGTTGTCTCCACTATCATTTGTTCCTCTTTTGTTTAAGTAGTTCCATATCTCTTAAGTATGAAAAGAGAGAGTGCAGTTTAAATAGGCAAACTCTTCCAAGTTGTAGTAAGTGTGCTATCAATACAAAAGAGCTAGTCTCACCAATTCTGTGTTGAATCTTCTAGCTATATATATGTGTGTGCATACATATCAGGTGTAATCTCTACATCTATACCGTTAGAGTCACAATGGAATGTGAACTCGGATGCATCAAGTGTGCCCGGAGGTAACGATATTTTGGACCAACAAAGTCTTCTTCCTCCATTACCATCCGAAACATCTCGGAATCTGGACCCAGATTCAGTTCCTCAAACATATAATGGCGATTTCTTCGACGAGCAAAATTTCATGTCTCCATCACTATCTGAGCCTTAGGATGCATTTCAAGAACTGTCTTCACATCATGTTAACATGTGGTGAAAAAAGATATATCGGCGGCAGCATGGGAAAATATTCTTATATGAATTCAATAGCTTTGCCTTAAGACAAAATTTTACAGAACAGAAGACACAAGTTCAGGCTAGTTCATATTATATTACCGGAACACAATTCTATCAAGGAAATGTAATTTGAAAAAGCTTAGTCCATAAGTTATTGTATTCAGTTTTGCAACTTTACTTGTCAAGAATATTTGTGACAGATTCAAATTTTGAAAAGAAGAGCATGTTGATTGACCAAGGCTGTTCAAAAAAAAAAATGCATTCAGTTTTAATTTGACAAGTCACGTATTGCAAGAGAAATATTTAAAATTGATGAAGAAAAACATGATAAAGTTAACAATCGTTGATCGAATTTAAGTTACTAACTGACTGACAACTATTTTTAGAATTTAACACTTATTCGACGAATTGAGATGCATAAATCATCATAAACACATGGCCTTCAACTTCAATTTCAGTCACCAAATTAACTCATTATAGAAAAATGATAACTTACAAAATAATATCACCATTAAAGTTGACAATTGTTTTTTCAAATAAGCATTAAATTTGACAAAATGAGTATTAAATTCAATAGATTTTTGACAATCGAATACAAAAATGTGTTGTCTATAGATTTTACATCATTCTTGGAATTTCATATTCCTTTTCAACAATGTAAATCAACCTGTATACATATGTTTCTTTCCAAATAAAAATACATTCTTGTATCTTCTTTTTCTTTTTCCTGTCCACTTCATGAACTTATAAAGGAATATCCTTACTGGCTGCACAGTAAGTCCGTTCACCACATGTTATCATGAAATGAAGATGGATTTTGAAAAGCGGCCTCGATTATCTGATCAGATATTGCATTATGCTCATCAAAGAAATTGCCAGTATAAGGTTGAGGACCATATCCGAGTCTATATTCCTGGTTGAGTATAAGAAATTGCGGATGGTACCTCAAAGGGTAATGGTGGCAGAGAATCTTCCTGGTTGATGAGTGGATTGGAGGCCATGTTCGTATTCGGGTTCGATGGGAAAGTTGTTGGAGGAAGAGAAGTCACTGCATGATTGGTGGTGAAGAGATCTGCTCCTGCTCAATATTCTCTAGTATCTCCGAGGCCAATAATTCCAGAGAATTTTGTTGATCTAGGGAAGTGCCAGTGTGCCCTGAAGAGAAACAAATTATACCCTCATTTATACACACGGTTCATCCTCATTTTGTATGAAGCCAAACTCTTTGATTATTTCATCAAAACGGATGTTCCACCTTCGAGAGGCCTGCTTTAATCCAAAAATGGATCGTCGCAACTTACAAACCATTCTAGTAAATCTCGAATCGACAAAACCTTGAGGTTGTGTCATGTACACATCCTCTTCTAAGCTCCCATTTAAGAAAGAGGTATTGACATCCATTTGCCAGATCTCATAGTCATAATAAGTTGTTATCGCAAGCAAAATCCTGATGGATTTGACCATAGCTACTGGTGAGAAAGTTTCATCATAGTCAATACCATGAATTTTCTTGAAACCTTTCGTCACTAGTCTTGCTTTGTAGGTCTGTAAATTTCCATCCATGTCAGTTTTCTTCTTGAAAACCCAATTGCACTCTATGGGTTTTACCCCATTAAGTGGTTCAACCAAAGTCCATACTTGGTTTTCATACATGGAATCCATATCAGATTTCATGGCCTCCAGCCATCTCTCAGAATCTGGACTATTCATAGCATCCTTGTAGATGAGAGGATCATCATTATCTATAAGCATCACATCGCTACTTTGAGTCAGGAGAAATCCATAATATCTCTCTGGCTCATAGCGAATCCTACTAGATCTACGAACGACCTGTGTTTCTTGAGCAGTATTGTTCTCAACATCTTGAGTCTCATTATGCTCATGTTCCAACTCTGGTTCAACATTATTTTGTAGTTCTCGATCCTCGTCGAGATCTATTGTCCTCCCACTGTTTTTCTTAGAAAGCAGTTCTTTCTCTAGAAACACAATCGTTCGAGCAACAAACACTTTGTTCTCAGAAGGTTTATAGAAATCATACCCTTTAGTTTCTAATGGGTATCCTACAAAATTACATTTATCTGATTTCAGTCCTAGCTTATCAGAGACCAAGCGTTTCACAAACGTTTCACATCCTCAAACTTTCATAAATGACATGCTATTACGTTTATCAGTCCATATCACATATGGTGTCTTTTGAACCGATTTTGAAGGAACTCAGTTTAGTGTTTGTGTAGCCGTCTGTAAGAACCCGAATTTTCGGTAGAATTAAAACTTTTTATATATTGATGAAAGAATGAACAGTGACTCCGACTACAAGGTATTAACAATGAATGTGAATGGGTATAGATTTAAATGATTTTATGTCATGAAGAATGCAATGGGTTGACAACCTAGATTAGAATAATCTATCTCCTAAGAAATAAGTTATGGCACTCCAAAGAGGAAGGAGATATTCTTGTGTCGTCCAAATCAATATCTGTTGTTAGTCCAGTGGTTTCGAAAAAGGGTTAAGGAATGCCCGAAAGAGAACAAGGACATTTTTATAAATATAAGTAATAAAGATGGAATAAAGAATGAATAGTGTTTTTGGTAGAAATAAGAATATTATTAGACGACGCTGTATAGAAGTATTCAGAACGGATTTCTGAGTTCGTATTCATGATCCAGGGGTGAAATAAGTGTATGTAAACGACATCGAATTCAGAAAAATAGTACTTTTATTTTTCTCCGAGATTTCCCTGGACACTGCAAGACTTGAGGATTTAAGTAAGGGATTTAAGGAATTTAAATTAGAGAAGTATTAAGAAAGATGGAGAATGGTATTATAATTGTTAAGAAGGTTTTCGGTAAAACCCTAACTAGAAACCTTTGAGATATTCCTATGAACGATCAAATGAAATTGAGCAATAACCGGACAAAAAGACAAGCAGAGAACCAAGGGGTGTGATGAGCTAGTGGAAGGTGACATAGTCACTTTAAGCAAGATAAGATCAAAGTAACCAAGCTAGTTACAATACCAACTAGCAAGATTAGAAAGCTAACTAGTACTTAGCAACACTTTATCATCTTACCACCAAATCATCAACACTTGTCTCTCCAAACACCTCATCCATTGCATCACCACTTTAATAAAGTCACTTTATACAAGATATTATCACAATAATTCATTTGGATGAGAGCAAACCAAGGCAACCAAGCAAATACTCCTTCTCCCCCATTTCCATCAGTTTGGTTTTCCAGGACAGGGGGATCTTTACGATTTTTTTTTTACCCAGTTCTACTCATTTAAAAATCATGAAAACATTCACGAAGCTTCTACACATCAAGATGAAGTTGTGGATTTAATTTCATAATTTTTTAAGATCGTTTGAGTGGTCAAATAAATTCGACAAAAGCGCTCTGTTTTTCCCCTTGAAAAACCCACTTCGAATTTTTGAAGTTTTGAGATTTCAAAATCCAACTTCCAACCATTGTTTGATCTCCAAATTTTTATGGTGAGTATTACATTTCATAAAAATGATCTCCTAAAAATATTAGCTTCAAACTCCTTTGTTTCCATTTTCAAATAAATCATCCAAGATGAGGGTGAATAGTGTTCTTCATGAACTAATCTTGTTTTCTTTGATTTCTTTGGTTGATCTAGCAAGCTTAAACACTCCTAAGGACTATACCAAGCTTTTTAAGGCTAGTTCATACTCCCAAGAAGGTATAACAACTTGAAACCCTAGATCTTGTTTTGAGTTTAAGCATGTTCTTGATGGATCATGAGTTTTAAGTGAGTTTTAGTGATATTATGCATGTATGTTACCTTAGAGACATGATTGGGCTTTGTTAAATGTTAAATGTTTTAGATGAACGGAAAGGCATTGCTTGGCCTTAGTTCATGGTTGAATAACATGTATATGTTGTTTGGGGTGGAAACTATGATTATTGGAAAGTTTGGAATTTGGAAATATCCGATTTATAGCCGTCGTAATGCCCGATTTTCGTTAAACCTTGAAAACCATGCATCACAGTAGCTTTAACTCACGGCCTAGCTTTGTATTCTGCCATGTTAAGGTAGATTATGTTATAAGCTTCGATTTGATATAAAGATCATGTGAAATGGACTTACGGTTTAGGAATATAGCCGATTTACTAAAAGTGATTCGAAACCGTAATTGCAAGTTCGTAACTGAAATTGGATTCCTTTAATAATACGAAATCAGTGGCTAATCTTGATAATTAAATATTAGAGGTAAAAAGGAAGGTGTGAGAGAAAACCACATGTAGAAGGGATCGTTTTCCGATTTTATAAAAATGTTCGAATCAAGGTTAAACGCGAACGAACCCCTTAAAAGTATGACTTTGGTATATGACTTAGAAAACGGGCGATAAATCTCGAGGTATAATCTTGGTTCGTAAATGATCGACCTTAAAACTTACATGACTTAAGTATATACCAAGTGTAAGTATAGTGACGTGTCTTAGTAGTGGACGAATGTCGGGTCATAATGATAATAAAAGGGAGTTACACTAAGAGGGGTATATCGAGATAATTCGAAAACGTGTTTCGACTTAAGTTAAGTTATACTTAGCCTTTCGAAATGTTAAGTGATTGACCTCGGTTATTGTGACTATTTATAGATCATTGGATTGACACGAGGCACACTACCCCTACAGGATTACCAGGCAAGTTTCCAATACCTTGGAACTGTTGTTGTGATAATATATATGATTGTTGTTATACATATGCCATAGCATGCATGCTTGTTTTCAAAGTATATTGGAATACTTGTTCCCTGAATTAATATTGGCTTATAGACTAGATATGGATTATCAGTTATAAGCAGGATTGTGTTGCTAGGACCCTTAGTGAAGGGCGTATGATATTTATTCTTTAAATATGAGACCGGGAGTCGGTACTTTGTGTTATATAGATAGTCGTGGAAACCCGGAGGGATTCCAGCGACAGAGTAGTATTCATTTTTAGGAATGTTATTATTAAACATTATTTATATTTCCATAAAAGTATCAAATACTTGGAAATCTTTCGAGAAACGTTATTTGAGTATTATTTCAGTCGAGAAATATTAAATGAATATTATTTTTTTAATATTCATTAGAGTTGATTATTAATGAATAATTACTTTGATATTCATTGGGATTTTATTCACTAAATGAATATCACTTTCAGATATTCATTTAAGTTTTATGTATTTGATAAATATTATTTTAAAAGTATTCTTTGGAAGTTCTAATTACTCAAGGAATATTATTTCGAATATTAAGGTTTTGATTACTAAATGAATACCATTTGGATATTTATTTAGAATATTATTTGTTAAATGAAAATTATTTGGATATTCATTTAGAACATTATTTGTTTAATGAATATCAATTGAATATTCATTTGGGATTTATTTATTAAATGAATATTATTTTGAATATTCATTTAAGATTTTATGTACTTGATGAATATTATTTTAAAATATTCATTTGGAGTTTTATTTACTTAAGGAATATTGTTTCGAATATTCCTTTAAAGTTTTGATTACGAAAAGAATATTATTTGGCTATTCATTTAGTATATTATTTATTAAATGAATATTATTTTCAAATATTCATTTAAGGTTTGATTTATTTAGTGAATATTACTTTAAATATTTATTTGAGTTTATTTAATTAATGAATATTATATTGAATATTCATTTAAAGAAGAGAGTTATTTAGTAAATAATTCTATGTATTTATTCGAGGATTACTTACGAGCAATATTATGATTTAATCATATTCCTTAATTATTATTGATTTAATAAATATTCTTGGAATATTTATTTAAATTCTTTTAAGTTCTTTTTATAATAATTCATATTATTCAAAGATTATCTTTCATCTTCAGATATGGTGTAAAATAGTTCGGAGTATTTTATGACTATTTTTATCAAGGGGAGGTTCCCAAAACTTTATTTCCATTTAAATCTATCTTATAAGAAGATTTAAATACTCGCTCAACTTCCAAAAATATATAAGGGGACCTCACTTGGAGATGTTATTTATTGGACTGCCCGGTCCTATACTTGCTAAACTATCTTGTCACTCACATCTTGATTCTTTCAAACATCGATATGAATCTTTTTGGTTACCTCCTCAACGCTCGAGGGGTAAGATTGATGGAACAAGTGTCTATCCATTAACAAGCATCAGCTTGGGAAATATTGGTGAAATTTTCCTTTCCAATTAGATACGACTACTTTGTGGAGTCCTATCAACAAGTACTATACTTGGGGAAAGGGGGACGAACTTTATGTTTCAGAGTTATGGATGTTATTCGAACTAGGAGACGCGTAAGTGGCCGAGTGGCGCCGGTCCAGCAATTAATGGCCCAACCGTTGGCCGGGGGGTTCCAGAGGGAGGGCGATCCGTCGGTGCTTCCTTCTACATGTAGAGAACAAATGATGGGGAGCATGACATGCGACTGATCATCGTAAATGTTGTGGCTCCTGGCGCGGCAAGCTCCCGTATTAGTTCATCTTCCAAATTGGGAAATTTTCTGCAACATTATCATTGTTGGCAGGTTTGAAAAGTGTTCGAACTGGAATTGCAATATTCTTCCTGCAAGTTCCTCTATTATGAAAATTTGATAATATCTTGCTTATCTTTGACATAGCAGATATTTCTTCGGAACAATTATATTTTGAGTTACCTTGTAACTTCATCTCATACCTTATATTGGTACTACGTTCGTTAATGCATGGCATATGGTTTCAAAGATATTTTGAACTGTCATATATTATTGCCGTTCAATTATATTTTTGGTGGGCTATTGCTCACCCTTGCTTTATTTATTTATATTACAACAACAGCTAGATCAGATGGCCGCGCAAGGCGTACTCAGCATAGGCAGGTGTCAACCGCTAGAGGATTAACCGCTGAGGTCATAGCTACCATTGCTGATGATGCAGCTTCTGGTAGGCTAGTTGTTAGCATTTGCACATCAAACGTATTTATTATATGGCATATACCAATGGATGGCAAAGAGTATATAATGGTAAATTGTAATTCTTTGGGTTGTAAGAACTCAAACTTGTGATTAATAATATTGATGGTTGCTCTGATTTCATCTCTGGGACTATAACGGGTGTGTTTTATGTTGTTGGTTTGGGTCACAAGGTTGTAATTTAAATTATGTTGGTTTTATGGTTGGATATTGAGACCGTAACGACCAGATCCCTGACCCTGGATCTGGGGGTGTTACACCGTCTCTAGGGCATAACCCCAGAAACTGATTGGAAGATCCGCATGACTCATCATCGACTGTACCATGTCCAATACGGTACGATTTCTCCTTTCGGACACCCCATTCCATTGTGGTGTTCCAGGAGGAGTGAGTTGTGATACGATATCACACTCCTTTAGGAAATTCTTGAATTCCAAGCTTAAGTATTCTCCCCCACGATCAGATCGTAGAGTTTTAATACTTTCGCCTAATTGCTTTTCAACTTCAGCCTTATACTCTTTGAATTTTTTAGATGATTTGGATTTGTTCTTCAAAAGATACACATATCCGTATATACTAAAATCATCAGTAAAGGTTATGAAATAATAAAAGCCACCTCTTGCCATCGTACGTATTGGACCACATACATCAATATGTATCAATTCCAATCGTTGGTGGCCCTCTCACCTTGACCGGTAAAAGGATCTTTAGTCATTTTACCAATGAGACATGGTTCGCATTCTTCGTATGATTCAAAATCAAACTTATCCAAGTATCCATCCCTATGTAATTTGGAAATGTGATTATCATTTATAAGGCCTAAACGACAGTGCTAGAGGTATGTGTGATTTGAGTCATTTGTCTTTAGACGTTTGTTATTTATATTATAGACAGGAGTATCCAGATCAAGAACATATAAACCATTAAACAAACATGCAACCCCATAGGTAACATTATTTAATGAAAACGAACAACCATTGTTCTGAATCAAAAACGAAAAACCAATCTTGTCCAAACAAGAAACAGAAATAATGTTTCTGCAAATCGCAGGCACCACTACTAGAAAAAGTAGAATAGACATCGCCCCTTTCACATCGGTTCACAATGTCCCCGATGTAAAAACTATCAGTGACATCGGTCGAAAAAAAATGATGTCTTTGATATATTATGAAATCACATTGAAAACAAATCGATGTCATTGGCCTATAATTGAAATATCAATGACATCGGTTAGTAGCACAACTGATGTCTTTGACATATTATGACATCAGTCAAAAAGCAACCGATGTCTAAAGTAAGCCTAAAAAATTTGATGCTTTCGCGCTCACATAATTTTTCCAGCTTAATATCCAAAATATTCCCCACTTGAGACAACATTCCCCCCTCTGAAAATTTTAAGTTCCCCCCAAATTTTTTGAACACCTAATTCAGACCTATTCACCCAGCACAAAACAAAATAACATGGGGGAATTGTTCCCTCTCTTTTATAACAAAATTTTTGTATACTTAGGCCAAAATTTTATTTCCCCCAATATTTCCCCCTTTTCTCACCCCGCTCACCCCTCTCTCTATCTCTCTCTCGCTCACCCCTCTCTCTATCTCTCTCTCTCGCTCACCCCTCTTTCTATCTCCATCTCACCCATTTCTCTATATCTTTCTCAATACATCTCTATCTAGCGGTCTAAATGAATCCGTGTTTAATACTAACAATCCCCTAAATTTGAGCCCTAATTGGAGTAACTTTCAGTGAAGGAAGAATTTACAAGCTAAACTTGCAACCCTAATTTGAGCTCTGCAAGGCTATACAAGCCCTAATCGACGCGTATAACACAAATCGAGCTCTAATTTGTAAGTGTATTTCAGATTCGATTTTAAATTTTATCTTTGTTATTTGTTATATTGATTTCACTTCTTAATTTGAACAGATTAATTGGTGATTATTGTGGTTTCTCAACTCCGGTGAGCTCACTTCTTTGTTTATATACTATGTTTATATTTGTTTAGTTTATATACTATGTTTATATACTCTGTGTTTTTTTTTATTTATGTTTATATGCTTCTCTAAATTTTTGTTTTATCCATCTGATTAAACTTTACAGAATGTTTGCTTCCTCTGCTTAATCTTTTTTTATCTTGTATATGTTTTGAAACTGAAAAGAATGTTTGAATTGTTGATTGTCGTAACGATGAAAATAGTGTGGTAAAGGTTTTTCAAGTAAATTGTATTTTGCTTCTGTTAGCAAATTTAATTTATAACTAGTTTTTTGTATGTTTTCTAAAACAGAAATTTACTGCATCAACCTAATGTTATGCAGGACCATGCCAAAAAAAGAAAATGAAACTAAAGTTATACACTATTTTGTTCATGAGAAGGAAAAAAAATTTGATGATGGAAGTTTGCTTTGGAGCATTGATTGTTAATATATATTTATAAGATTGATCCCAATGTATATGGACTTGTGTGGTGAGTAGTAGTTCTCTATATGGAATCCTTTTTGCTTTGTCTGAATAAAGTCACACAGGACATACTAATAAAACAACTACAAGTTACACAATAAATGTGATCACTATCATAATCACATATCATTATTTAGATTAGATACTAAAGGCCACTGTCAATGTTCTTATATCCTTTTAACTGTAATTGTTGTTAATCTTCTTATTCCCCAGTCTGCTGTCATCCCTTCAAAGTTGCTGTACAGTTTCATCATCGTGATATTTAGTCAAATAGCTGCCTCTTCTATGTACAGGTGAGGATGGATACATATAACAAAGTTAATCTTGACAATTTAATGTATGGTAAGATTAACCAATTAACTGAAGAGGAGTTGAAGAAACAAGAAGGAGACTACATTTACCATTATCGTTACAATGGCGGAAGATCATCTCAAATTTAGCTAGGCTCTGGCAGGTAAATTTGTATATGCCAAAGAAATTCTGAGCACACTATTGTTTCGTGTAAGAACTTCATGTTTTTTTCCGTCTTTTAACAAATTTAATAAAGGCTCTAATTCTGAGCATACTTATTTGATAATGATAAATTTATAGGTTCCAACTTGCAGGTCATATTGGTTCAAATATTTTTTGTGCACAGAAGGCTGGTTCATTTCTGAACCTTCTAGGTTGATGATTAGGAGATTAAAGTCATGTGATCAGTGATGTAGCTTTGGTCTTAAATTTTATGACCGAAGTATTTGTGTTGATGTTCTTAAGCTGTTGCAATTATCTGATAAACCTTCTATAGCTAATGATTGTCTGGTAACTCATGTATAATCAGTCCTTTCGAATCCATCTATACACCTTCTGATACACCTTGCATAATCATAATTCAATTACAAGACCCTGTAACTCTGGTTAGAAGAATCAATCTTTGTTCAATTTGCTTCGAATCATTGTTGATTTAAATAAACTATGTCGATTTTGTAAGATTACTATCTGCGTATTTCAGAACCTAGGATTGATATGATTTGTCTTATAGTTCTGCAGAGTCTGGTCTTAGCAAATGGTCCAGATGGACAACAGTTATAGACTACTTGACAATAGTCTTAATAATTTAATGAATGCGCTCCAGATGTCGCAGTATAAACTACTTGACATAAAGCCCTTGAAGTTAAATAAGCAGCAGTTATGCACAATTCTACAAGGTAATAGTGCCTTTAACCTGGGCATATGTGTCATAGTTAATATGTGGCAAGTGGCATACTAATTTTCCATATCAATTTGCACTACTTGACAACAATCTTAATAATTTAAGTATGATTCTAATAACCTCTTTAAGGGCAATGCACTTGACACTTTCCGTACCTTGGGACTTATATATCAGACCAAGTCCTTATTAATCAACTTTTACTACATAACTAGTTTTTATTCCACAAAAGAGCCTATTCCCACTTGATGGTTAACGGAATGACATGATTTCCATAACATCTACTACTATAGTTCAATTGTTAGGACATCTCGTATAGATACATACAATTTACTAAAACCTCCTTTCTCTGAAGGTACATTTCTTGTTATCATTTTTATTATTATTACGCTATTGTTTAGAATATTATGAGACTGATGGGGAAGATATACCAGAAGAAGAGGTTGTTTGCAAAATTTGCCTGGTTAAAGTATGTGAAGGTGGAGATAAGATCAAGTTGGAATGCAGTTGCAAAGGTGAACTTGTTTTGGCTCACAAGGAATGCGCTATAAAATGGTTTAGCATAAAAGGTTGCAAAACCTGTGAAGTATGCAAAAATGAGGTTAAAAAACTACCTGTCAAGCTCTTACGTGTTCAAAGTATCCAAAATCAAAATACTGGAACAATTAGAGCCCCGTATATGGAAGTTAATGGATTCAGGTAAATGTATATAATCTCCTATTGTTTGCCGATAAATAAGTCAAATTATGCATATTACATGAATAATGGTAGATTATTTACATCTCATAAAACTTATACGTGATGCATTAACATCTAAAATATCCTTTGCTTGCAATGAATTTTACAGGGTTTGGCAAGAGGTACCAATTCTTGTCATCGTCAGCGTACTTCTGTACTTCTGTTTTCTTTATGAACTTCTGGTATGAGCTGTTAACAAATACAATCAAATATGCCATAGTTTTTCTCTAATATGTCATCTTCGTATTAACAGATAGAAACCACTAACATGGGCATGGGTTCAGTAGCTCTATCTATTCCATTATCTTGTATACTTGGATTCCTTGTTGCCATGACCTCTTTATGTTTTCTATTTGATCTTTAATTACAGCCTGCAAGGCCAGGGGTGAGGATGATCTTCACCTTCATTTCAAGGTACTCTAGTAAATTTATCTACATATATATATTTAAATATGTGCAGATTGCATTGTATTAATCTTAAATGCTTCTGCTATTTAATTAAAGTTGTGAGATCATTTTATGTTTTAAAGCAATTTGTTTCCGGATCATGTGAAATTTATGTTCAATTGTTGGGTACATTTTGTACAACCTGATGAAAAAATCAGTGCCCCATTACCTCTGTGAACGGGACACTCGTTAAATTCAGGAAAAGTGACTCATTAATCATTCTTATTGGGTGAATCTTTGTCTGTCTATCATATTAAGTGGTTGAAGGTTCAGTAAATGATGCAAACCATGTGGAGCTTAATGCCTGGCCAGAGCAGGAAAACCATGACAGAAGTAATGGCCAAAAAAAGCATGGGGCAAGGCAAAGTTTAATGGTCCTGCACTCGGCTCAAGCTTCATATGTAAGCGATAGTTTAGTGGTCGTGGACACTCACCTTCCGAGCACTCCATTAACGGACTAGGTTGTTTTAATCAGGTTGTTTTAACTATGGTAGTTAGAGCGGTATAGTTTGTTTTTACATGGAGTAGTATGTCAATTATGTTTTTGGTTTGGAAGAGGCATTTTGACTTGAAATGTAGCTAGTTTGTTAGTTTTGCGGATAGTCATTGATGTATGTACTAATTTGTTTTGATAATGATAATGAAGTTTTTATTATTTTCATAAGTGTTTGAGTTTTGGATTGATAAGTTGCATCAATACAGCATTCATTTTAGTATTATTTTGGTGCATATATATATATATATATATATGAATACAGTAATAAATATAGTAAACAAACACATCAGTTTTTAATTTCAACTGATGTTAAAGGCTCTAGACATCGGTTAAGAACCGATGCGAAGGAAAATTTTAAACTGATGTCTTTGTGGGTGTAGAAAAAGGTACCCCTCTTTTACATCGGTTTCAAGCAAGAAACGATGTCTACTATACACCTTAAACATCAGTTGCATAAGAAAACCGATGTTAAAAACCAACATAGACATCAGTTACTAACCGATGTAAAAGGCAAGTGAACGATGTGACAGATACTCTTTGACATCGGTTAAAAACCGATGTAAAAGGGCTGGACTTTTCTCTACACCCACCTAAACATCGGTTGAAAAAAGGCCAGACATCGGTTTTTAACTGATGTCTATTGACGTTTTTCTAGTAGTGCACGTAATAACAGTTCTCAAGTTCTAAAATAAGCCCGATGGGCAACGATAAATAATAAGTCCTTATAGCTAAGGCAACAACCTTTGCTCCATTGCCAACACGTAGGTCGACTTCTTCTTTCACCAAAATCCCACTCCTTCGAAGTTCTTGCACATTCATACAAATGTGGGAACCACATTCAATATCCAATACCCATGATGTAGAAGGAGATAAATTGACTTCTCTAACATAAATACCTGAATTCGAAATCTGAACAGCCTTCAGTTTCTTTAGATCCTCCAAATAATTTTGACAGTTTCTCTTCCAATGACCCGACTTCATGCAATAGTGACAATAACCTTTTTGCAACACCTCCTGTAGGCATTAAAGCCCTTTAAGGAGTTTGTCTTGGATTAGCATTAGATTTGGATCCAATCCTCTTCTTGCCTTTCCATTGCCAATCGAGGAAGTTTGTTCTTGTCATCTTGTCCTTCTCAAGGACTGATCGTACAGAGAAGTTAATTTGAGTTGTTTGTCTTTTGAATATCCACAATGTTAAAATGCATAAAGTAATTAGTCTACGGTATTATTAATTTATGTTCAAGTGATTATTCATATATATTTAGAATATATATCTCCCAGTATTTTTATCAAATTAATAGCCCTTACTATTAATTCGGAAAGAATATCCCATAAATCTTTCTAGTGAGCCAAGATCCATATTTCGTCATGTCCTAAGTCAACCACTGGTATTCCTTAAAACATGATTATTTAGGTAGACAACAGTTGTCAATTATATCATATATAATTCTTGGATAGTTTGGTTAACAACGATTGATCTTATCTATCTAAAAGATTTTTAACCAAACTCTATGCTTCTAAGTTCATAACAGATGAATATAACCGTTTATTTTCACCTTATTATGACGACTCAGTTAAGTTAGACCAATTGATACAACAACCGAATATAACCGTTTATATTCGTCGCATCTCACCACGATAGATAGGAGTCCCCTGCCACTGATAGCCCTTCCCCTTATCGATCTAGGATTCGATGAGTGTTCATTCATTGGAAAGCATCTGATCAAAACTTAATATTTTGTTAAGGGGTTTAGAAAATTTATAACGATCATGATCACATCATAAAGAGATCCTCAATTTTTCCTTGAACCAAATATTTTAAATTGACATCTTAAATTGTTCATTTCCCAGGTAGATGGAGGATCCCAATGGTCACACTTAATACCCATTAACCTTACGAATACACATATCTGCTTTTGTCAGAAAATCCCAATTTTAGATACCAAAAATCCATATTTAATTCTGCTTTTTAAAAATCCATATTTCATAAACACAAGAATCTCATGATCGTTTGTTAATTTTAAAATCTTGAATCGTTACAGATTTTATCTTGTTTAGCAGGCATGGCATGGGTGTCGTATCTAATACATACATGATTAATCTAATTAAACATGCATCTTTATCTCTACACATACATTGTATCGCATACATTCACATATATAAAGTGCATAAATTAAACGTGTTTGGCTATGGCCCATCCTATGTGATCTTTTCAAGCTAATGAAAAGATCAAGGTCATACGCGAATGTGTAGAACGGGGGGAAATAGACATAGACATTCGCTATCATTTCATACGCGAATGTGTAGAACGGGGGGAAATAGTGTTGAAACATGTAAACACAAGTGAGCAACGAGCTGACATCCTTACCAAGGCACTATCCAGAGCAAAGTTCGAAGGCATGCGTGATCTTATGGGCGTGAAGAATTTGCAGATAAGTTCATATTAGGGGGAGCTTGTTAGAAAATAATCTAAACTTTTATTACTTTATTGTCATGTTTTGTTTCAAAGTAAGGTGCTGTGTACTTTATATTAGCACGCCTAGGTCTTTGTTGTTGACAAGTTTTAAGAGCATGCTTAGTAGTGGAGGTAGAGTTTCCAATGTTGTCTCCACTATCATTTGTTCCTCTTTTGTTTAAGTAGTTCCATATCTCTTAAGTATGAAAAGAGAGAGTGCAGTTTAAATAGGCAAACTCTTCCAAGTTGTAGTAAGTGTGCTATCAATACAAAAGAGCTAGTCTCACCAATTCTGTGTTGAATCTTCTAGCTATATATATGTGTGTGCATATATATCAGGTGTAATCTCTACATCTATACCGTTAGAGTCACAATGGAATGTGAACTCGGATGCATCAAGTGTGCCCGGAGGTAACGATATTTTGGACCAACAAAGTATTCTTCCTCCATTACCATCCGAAACATCTCGGAATTTGGACCCAGATTCAGTTCCTCAAACATATAATGGCGATTTCTTCGACGAGCAAAATTTCATGTCTCCATCACTATCTGAGCCTTAGGATGCATTTCAAGAACTGTCTTCACATCATGTTAACATGTGGTGAAAAAAGCTATATCGGCGGCAGCATGGGAAAATATTCTTATATGAATTCAATAGCTTTGCCTTAAGACAAAATTTTACAGAACAGAAGACACAAGTTCAGGCTAGTTCATATTATATTATCGGAACACAATTCTGTCAAGGAAATGTAATTTGAAAAAGCTTAGTCCATAAGTTATTGTATTCAGTTTTGCAACTTTACTTGTCAAGAATATTTGTGACAGATTCAAATTTTGAAAAGAAGAGCATGTTGATTGACCAAGGCTGTTCAAAAAAAAAATGCATTCAGTTTTAATTTGACAAGTCACGTATTGCAAGAGAAATATTTAAAATTGATGAAGAAAAACATGATAAAGTTAACAATCGTTGATCGAATTTAAGTTACTAACTGACTGACAACTATTTTTAGAATTTAACACTTATTCGACGAATACAGATGCATAAATCATCATAAACACATGGCCTTCAACTTCAATTTCAGTCACCAAATTAACTCATTATAGAAAAATGATAACTTACAAAATAATATCACCATTGAAGTTGACAATTTTTTTTTCAAATAAGCATTAAATTTGACAAAATGAGTATTAAATTCAATAGATTTTTGACAATCGAATACAAAAATGTGTTGTCTATAGATTTTACATCATTCTTGGAATTTCATATTCCTTTTCAACAATGTAAATCAACCTGTATACATATGTTTCTTTCCAAATAAAAATACATTCTTGTATCTTCTTTTTCTTTTTCCTGTCCACTTCATGAACTTATAAAGGAATATCCTTACTGGCTGCACAGTAAGTCCGTTCACCACATGTTATCATGAAATGAAGATGGATTTTGAAAAGCGGCCTCGATTATCTGATTAGATATTGCATTATGCTCATCAAAGAAATTGCCAGTATAAGGTTGAGGACCATATCCGAGTCTATATTCCTGGTTGAGTATAAGAAATTGCGGATGGTACCTCAAAGGGTAATGGTGGCAGAGAATCTTCCTGGTTTATGAGTGGATTGGAGGCCATGTTCGTATTCGGGTTCGATGGGAAAGTTGTTGGAGGAAGAGAAGTCACTGCATGATTGGTGGTGAAGAGATGTGCTCCTGCTCAATATTCTCTAGTATCTCCGAGGCCAATAATTCCAGAGAATTTTGTTGATCTAGGGAAGTGCCAGTGTGCCCTGAAGAGAAACAAATTATACCCTCATTTATACACACGGTTCATCCTCATTTTGTATGAAGCCAAACTCTTTGATTATTTCATCAAAACGGATGTTCCATCTTCGAGAGGCCTGCTTTAATCCAAAAATGGATCGTCGCAACTTACAAACCATTCTAGTAAATCTCGAATCGACAAAACCTTGAGGTTGTGTCATGTACACATCCTCTTCTAAGCTCCCATTTAAGAAAGAGGTATTGACATCCATTTGCCAGATCTCATAGTCATAATAAGTTGTTATCGCAAGCAAAATCCTGATGGATTTGACCATAGCTACTGGTGAGAAAGTTTCATCATAGTCAATACCATGAATTTTCTTGAAACCTTTCGTCACTAGTCTTGCTTTGTAGGTCTGTAAATTTCCATCCATGTCAGTTTTCTTCTTGAAAACCCAATTGCACTCTATGGGTTTTACCCCATTAGGTGGTTCAACCAAAGTCCATACTTGGTTTTCATACATGGAATCCATATCAGATTTCATGGCCTCCAGCCATCTCTCAGAATCTGGACTATTCATAGCATCCTTGTAGATGAGAGGATCATCATTATCTATAAGCATCACATCGCTAATTTGAGTCAGGAGAAATCCATAATATCTCTCTGGCTCATAGCGAATCCTACTAGATCTACGAACGACCTGTGTTTCTTGAGCAGTATTGTTCTCAACATCTTGAGTCTCATTATGCTCATGTTCCAACTCTGGTTCAACATTATTTTGTAGTTCTCGATCCTCGTCGAGATCTATTGTCCTCCCACTGTTTTTCTTAGAAAGCAGTTCTTTCTCTAGAAACACAATCGTTCGAGCAACAAACACTTTGTTCTCAGAAGGTTTATAGAAATCATACCCTTTAGTTTCTAATGGGTATCCTACAAAATTACATTTATCTGATTTCAGTCCTAGCTTATCAAAGACCAAGCGTTTCACAAACGTTTCACATCCTCAAACTTTCATAAATGACATGCTATTACGTTTATCAGTCCATATCACATATGGTGTCTTTTGAACCGATTTTGAAGGAACTCAGTTTAGTGTTTGTGTAGCCGTCTGTAAGAACCCGAATTTTCGGTAGAATTAAAACTTTTTATATATTGATGAAAGAATGAACAGTGACTCCGACTACAAGGTATTAACAATGAATGTGAATGGGTATAGATTTAAATGATTTTATGTCATGAAGAATGCAATGGGTTGACAACCTAGATTAGAATAATCTATCTCCTAAGAAATAAGTTATGGCACTCCAAAGAGGAAGGAGATATTCTTGTGTCGTCCAAATCAATATCTGTTGTTAGTCCAGTGGTTTCGAAAAAGGGTTAAGGAATGCCCGAAAGAGAACAAGGACATTTTTATAAATATAAGTAATAAAGATGGAATAAAGAATGAATAGTGTTTTTGGTAGAAATAAGAATATTATTAGACGACGCTGTATAGAAGTATTCAGAACGGATTTCTGAGTTCGTATTCATGATCCAGGGGTGAAATAAGTGTATGTAAACGACATCGAATTCAGAAAAATAGTACTTTTATTTTTCTCCGAGATTTCCCTGGACACTGCAAGACTTGAGGATTTAAGGAATTTAAATTCGAGAAGTATTAAGAAAGATGGAGAATGGTATTATAATTGTTAAGAAGGTTTTCGGTAAAACCCTAACTAGAAACCTTTGAGATATTCCTATGAACGATCAAATGAAATTGAGCAATAACCAGACAAAAAGACAAGCAGAGAACCAAGGGGTGTGATGAGCTAGTGGAAGGTGACATAGTCACTTTAAGCAAGATAAGATCAAAGTAACCAAGCTAGTTACAATACCAACTAGCAAGATTAGAAAGCTAACTAGTACTTAGCAACACTTTATCATCTTACCACCAAATCATCAACACTTGTCTCTCCAAACACCTCATCCATTGCATCACCACTTTAATAAAGTCACTTTATACAAGATATTATCACAATAATTCATTTGGATGAGAGCAAACCAAGGCAACCAAGCAAATACTCTTTCTCCCCCATTTCCATCAGTTTGGTTTTCCAGGACAGGGGGATCTTTACGATTTTTTTTTTTACCCAGTTATACTCATTTAAAAATCATGAAAAAATTCACGACGCTTCTACACATCAAGATGAAGTTGTGGATTTAATTTCATAATTTTTGAAGATCGTTTGAGTGGTCAAATAAATTCGACAAAAGCGCTCTGTTTTTCCCCTTGAAAAACCCACTTCGAATTTTTGAAGTTTTGAGATTTCAAAATCCAACTTCCAACCATTGTTTGATCTCCAAATTTTTATGGTGAGTATTACATTTCATAAAAATGATCTCCTAAAAATATTAGCTTCAAACTCCTTTGTTTCCATTTTCAAATAAATCATCCAAGATGAGGGTGAATAGTGTTCTTCATGAACTAATCTTGTTTTCTTTGATTTCTTTGGTTGATCTAGCAAGCTTAAACACCACTAAGGACTATACCAAGCTTTTTAAGGCTAGTTCATACTCCCAAGAAGGTATAACAACTTGAAACCCTAGATCTTGTTTTGAGTTTAAGCATGTTCTTGATGGATCATGAGTTTTAAGTGAGTTTTAGTGATATTATGCATGTATGTTACCTTAGAGACATGATTGGGCTTTGTTAAATGTTAAATGTTTTAGATGAACGGAAAGGCATTGCTTGGCCTTAGTTCATGGTTGAATAACATGTATATGTTGTTTGGGGTGGAAACTATGATTATTGGAAAGTTTGGAATTTGGAAATATCCGATTTATAGCCGTCGTAATGCCCGATTTTCGTTAAATCTTGAAAACCATGCATCACAGTAGCTTTAACTCACGGCCTAGCTTTGTATTCTGCCATGTTAAGGTAGATTATGTTATAAGCTTCGATTTGATATAAAGATCATGTGAAATGGACTTACGGTTTAGGAATTATAGCCGATTTACTAAAAGTGATTCGAAACCGTAATTGCAAGTTCGTAACTGAAATTGGATTCCTTTAATACTACGAAATCAGTGGCTAATCTTGATAATTAAATATTAGAGGTAAAAAGGAAGGTGTGAGAGAAAACCACATGTAGAAGGGATCGTTTTCCGATTTTATAAAAATGTTCGAATCAAGGTTAAACGCGAACGAACCCCTTAAAAGTATGACTTTGGTATATGACTTAGAAAACGGGCGATAAATCTCGAGGTATAATCTTGGTTCGTAAATGATCGACCTTAAAACTTACATGACTTAAGTATATACCAAGTGTAAGTATAGTGACGTGTCTTAGTAGTGGACGAATGTCGGGTCATAATGATAATAAAAGGGAGTTACACTAAGAGGGGTATATCGAGATAATTCGAAAACGTGTTTCGACTTAAGTTAAGTTATACTTAGCCTTTCGAAATGTTAAGTGATTGACCTCGGTTATTGTGACTATTTATAGATCATTGGATTGACACGAGGCACACTACCCCTACAGGATTACCAGGTAAGTTTCCAATACCTTGGAACTGTTGTTGTGATAATATATATGATTGTTGTTATACATATGCCATAGCATGCATGCTTGTTTTCAAAGTATATTGGAATACTTGTTCCCTGAATTAATATTGGCTTATAGACTAGATATGGATTATCAGTTATAAGCAGGATTGTGTTGCTAGGACCCTTAGTGAAGGGCGTATGATATTTATTCTTTAAATATGAGACCGGGAGTCGGTACTTTGTGTTATATAGATAGTCGTGGAAACCCGGAGGGATTCCAGCGACAGAGTAGTATTCATTTTTAGGAATGTTATTATTAAACATTATTTATATTTCCATAAAAGTATCAAATACTTGGAAATCTTTCGAGAAACGTTATTTGAATATTATTTCAGTCGAGAAATATTAAATGAATATTATTTTTTTAATATTCATTAGAGTTGATTATTAATGAATAATTACTTTGATATTCATTGGGATTTTATTCACTAAATGAATATCACTTTCAGATATTCATTTAAGTTTTATGTATTTGATAAATATTATTTTAAAAGTATTCTTTGGAAGTTCTAATTACTCAAGGAATATTATTTCGAATATTAAGGTTTTGATTACTAAATGAATACCATTTGGATATTTATTTAGAATATTATTTGTTAAATGAAAATTATTTGGATATTCATTTAGAACATTATTTGTTTAATGAATATCAATTGAATATTCATTTGGGATTTATTTATTAAATGAATATTATTTTGAATATTCATTTAAGATTTTATGTACTTGATGAATATTATTTTAAAATATTCATTTGGAGTTTTATTTACTTAAGGAATATTGTTTCGAATATTCCTTTAAAGTTTTGATTACGAAAAGCATATTATTTGGCTATTCATTTAGTATATTATTTATTAAATGAATATTATTTTCAAATATTCATTTAAGGTTTGATTTATTTAGTGAATATTATTTTAAATATTTATTTGAGTTTATTTAATTAATGAATATTATATTGAATATTCATTTAAAGAAGAGAGTTATTTAGTAAATAATTCTATGTATTTATTCGAGGATTACTTACGAGCAATATTATGATTTAATCATATTCCTTAATTATTATTGATTTAATAAATATTTTTGGAATATTTATTTAAATTCTTTTAAGTTCTTTTTATAATAATTCATATTATTCAAAGATTATCTTTCATCTTCAGATATGGTGTAAAATAGTTCGGAGTATTTTATGACTATTTTTATCAAGGGGAGGTTCCCAAAACTTTATTTCCATTTAAATCTATCTTATAAGAAGATTTAAATACTCGCTCAACTTCCAAAAATATGTAAGGGGACCTCACTTGGAGATGTTATTTATTGGACTGCCCGGTCCTATACTTGCTAAACTATCTTGTCACTCACATCTTGATTCTTTCAAACATCGATATGAATCTTTTTGGTTACCTCCTCAACGCTCGAGGGGTAAGATTGATGGAACAAGTGTCTATCCATTAACAAGCATCAGCTTGGGAAATATTGGTGAAATTTTCCTTTCCAATTAGATACGACTACTTTGTGGAGTCCTATCAACAAGTACTATACTTGGGGAAAGGGGGACGAACTTTATGTTTCAGAGTTATGGATGTTATTCGAACTAGGAGACGCGTAAGTGGCCGAGTGGCGCCGGTCCAGCAATTAATGGCCCAACCGTTGGCCGGGGGGTTCCAGAGGGAGGGCGATCCGTCGGTGCTTCCTTCTACATGTAGAGAACAAATGATGGGGAGCATGACATGCGACTGATCATCGTAAATGTTGTGGCTCCTGGCGCGGCAAGCTCCCGTATTAGTTCATCTTCCAAATTGGGAAATTTTCTGCAACATTATCATTGTTGGCAGGTTTGAAAAGTGTTCGAACTGGAATTGCAATATTCTTCCTGCAAGTTCCTCTATTATGAAAATTTGATAATATCTTGCTTATCTTTGACATAGCAGATATTTCTTCGGAACAATTATATTTTGAGTTACCTTGTAACTTCATCTCATACCTTATATTGGTACTACGTTCGTTAATGCATGGCATATGGTTTCAAAGATATTTTGAACTGTCATATATTATTGCCGTTCAATTATATTTTTGGTGGGCTATTGCTCACCCTTGCTTTATTTATTTATATTACAACAACAGCTAGATCAGATGGCCGCGCAAGGCGTACTCAGCATAGGCAGGTGTCAACCGCTAGAGGATTAACCGCTGAGGTCATAGCTACCATTGCTGATGATGCAGCTTCTGGTAGGCTAGTTGTTAGCATTTGCACATCAAACGTATTTATTATATGGCATATACCAATGGATGGCAAAGAGTATATAATGGTAAATTGTAATTCTTTGGGTTGTAAGAACTCAAACTTGTGATTAATAATATTGATGGTTGCTCTGATTTCATCTCTGGGACTATAACGGGTGTGTTTTATGTTGTTGGTTTGGGTCACAAGGTTGTAATTTAAATTATGTTGGTTTTATGGTTGGATATTGAGACCGTAACGACCAGATCCCTGACCCTGGATCTGGGGGTGTTACACCGTCTCTAGGGCATAACCCCAGAAACTGATTGGAAGATCCGCATGACTCATCATCGACTGTACCATGTCCAATACGGTACGATTTCTCCTTTCGGACACCCCATTCCATTGTGGTGTTCCAGGAGGAGTGAGTTGTGATACGATATCACACTCCTTTAGGAAATTCTTGAATTCCAAGCTTAAGTATTCTCCCCCACGATCAGATCGTAGAGTTTTAATACTTTCGCCTAATTGCTTTTCAACTTCAGCCTTATACTCTTTGAATTTTTTAGATGATTTGGATTTGTTCTTCAAAAGATACACATATCCGTATATACTAAAATCATCAGTAAAGGTTATGAAATAATAAAAGCCACCTCTTGCCATCGTACGTATTGGACCACATACATCAATATGTATCAATTCCAATCGTTGGTGGCCCTCTCACCTTGACCGGTAAAAGGATCTTTAGTCATTTTACCAATGAGACATGGTTCGCATTCTTCGTATGATTCAAAATCAAACTTATCCAAGTATCCATCCCTATGTAATTTGGAAATGCGATTATCATTTATAAGGCCTAAACGACAGTGCTAGAGGTATGTGTGATTTGAGTCATTTGTCTTTAGACGTTTGTTATTTATATTATAGACAGGAGTATCCATATCAAGAACATATAAACCATTAAACAAACATGCAACCCCATAGGTAACATTATTTAATGAAAACGAACAACCATTGTTCTGAATCAAAAACGAAAAACCAATCTTGTCCAAACAAGAAACAGAAATAATGTTTCTGCAAATCGCAGGCACCACTACTAGAAAAAGTAGAATAGACATCGCCCCTTTCACATCGGTTCACAATGTCCCCGATGTAAAAACTATCAGTGACATCGGTCGAAAAAAAACTGATGTCTTTGATATATTATGAAATCACATTGAAAACAAATCGATGTCATTGGCCTATAATTGAAATATCAATGACATCGGTTAGTAGCACAACTGATGTCTTTGACATATTATGACATCAGTCAAAAAGCAACCGATGTCTAAAGTAAGCCTAAAAAATTTGATGCTTTCGCGCTCACATAATTTTTCCAGCTTAATATCCAAAATATTCCCCACTTGAGACAACATTCCCCCCTCTGAAAATTTTAAGTTCCCCCCAAATTTTTTGAACACCTAATTCAGACCTATTCACCCAGCACAAAACAAAATAACATGGGGGAATTGTTCCCTCTCTTTTATAACAAAACTTTTGTATACTTAGGCCAAAATTTTATTTCCCCCAATATTTCCCCCTTTTCTCACCCCGCTCACCCCTCTCTCTATCTCTCTCTCGCTCACCCCTCTCTCTATCTCTCTCTCTCGCTCACCCCTCTTTCTATCTCTATCTCACCCATTTCTCTATATCTTTCTCAATACATCTCTATCTACCGGTCTAAATGAATCCGTGTTTAATACTAACAATCCCCTAAATTTGAGCCCTAATTGGAGTAACTTTCAGTGAAGGAAGAATTTACAAGCTAAACTTGCAACCCTAATTTGAGCTCTGCAAGGCTATACAAGCCCTAATCGACGCGTATAACACAAATCGAGCTCTAATTTGTAAGTGTATTTCAGATTCGATTTTAAATTTTATCTTTGTTATTTGTTATATTGATTTCACTTCTTAATTTGAACAGATTAATTGGTGATTATTGTGGTTTCTCAACTCCGGTGAGTTCACTTCTTTGTTTATATACTATGTTTATATTTGTTTAGTTTATATACTATGTTTATATACTCTGTGTTTTTTTATTTATGTTTATATGCTTCTCTAAATTTTTGTTTTATCCATCTGATTAAACATTACAGAATTATTGCTTCCTCTGCTTAATCTTTTTTTATCTTGTATATGTTTTGAAACTGAAAAGAATGTTTGAATTGTTGATTGTCGTAACGATGAAAATAGTGTGGTAAAGGTTTTTCAAGTAAATTGTATTTTGCTTCTGTTAGCAAATTTAATTTATAACTAGTTTTTTGTATGTTTTCTAAAACAGAAATTTACTGCATCAACCTAATGTTATGCAGGACCATGCCAAAAAAAGAAAATGAAACTAAAGTTATACACTATTTTGTTCATGAGAAGGAAAAAAAATTTGATGATGGAAGTTTGCTTTGGAGCATTGATTGTTAATATATATTTATAAGATTGATCCCAATGTATATGGACTTGTGTGGTGAGTAGTAGTTCTCTATATGGAATCCTTTTTGCTTTGTCTGAATAAAGTCACACAGGACATACTAATAAAACAACTACAAGTTACACAATAAATGTGATCACTATCATAATCACATATCATTATTTAGATTAGATACTAAAGGCCACTGTCAATGTTCTTATATCCTTTTAACTGTAATTGTTGTTAATCTTCTTATTCCCCAGTCTGCTGTCATCCCTTCAAAGTTGCTGTACAGTTTCATCATCGTGATATTTAGTCAAATAGCTGCCTCTTCTATGTACAGGTGAGGATGGATACATATAACAAAGTTAATCTTGACAATTTAATGTATGGTAAGATTAACCAATTAACTGAAGAGGAGTTGAAGAAACAAGAAGGAGACTACATTTACCATTATCGTTACAATGGCGGAAGATCATCTCAAATTTAGCTAGGCTCTGGCAGGTAAATTTGTATATGCTAAAGAAATTCTGAGCACACTATTGTTTCGTGTAAGAACTTCATGTTTTTTCCGTCTTTTAACAAATTTAATAAAGGCTCTAATTCTGAGCATACTTATTTGATAATGATAAATTTATAGGTTCCAACTTGCAGGTCATATTGGTTCAAATATTTTTTGTGCACAGAAGGCTGGTTCATTTCTGAACCTTCTAGGTTGATGATTAGGAGATTAAAGTCATGTGATCAGTGATGTAGCTTTGGTCTTAAATTTTATGACCGAAGTATTTGTGTTGATGTTCTTAAGCTGTTGCAATTATCTGATACACCTTCTATAGCTAATGATTGTCTGGTAACTCGTGTATAATCAGTCCTTTTGAATCCATCTATACACCTTCTGATACACCTTGCATAATCATAATTCAATTACAAGACCCTGTAACTCTGGTTAGAAGAATCAATCTTTGTTCAATTTGCTTCGAATCATTGTTGATTTAAATAAACTATGTCGATTTTGTAAGATTACTATCTGCGTATTTCAGAACCTAGGATTGATATGATTTGTCTTATAGTTCTGCAGAGTCTGGTCTTAGCAAATGGTCCAGATGGACAACAGTTATAGACTACTTGACAATAGTCTTAATAATTTAATGAATGCGCTCCAGATGTCGCAGTATAAACTACTTGACATAAAGCCCTTGAAGTTAAATAAGCAGCAGTTATGCACAATTCTACAAGGTAATAGTGCCTTTAACCTGGGCATATGTGTCATAGTTAATATGTGGCAAGTGGCATACTAATTTTCCATATCAATTTGCACTACTTGACAACAATCTTAATAATTTAAGTATGATTCTAATAACTTCTTTAAGGGCAATGCACTTGACACTTTCCGTACCTTGGGACTTATATATCAGACCAAGTCCTTATTAATCAACTTTTACTACATAACTAGTTTTTATTCCACAAAAGAGCCTATTCCCACTTGATGGTTAACGGAATGACATGATTTCCATAACATCTACTACTATAGTTCAATTGTTAGGACATCTCGTATAGATACATACAATTTACTAAAACCTCCTTTCTCTGAAGGTACATTTCTTGTTATCATTTTTATTATTATTACGCTATTGTTTAGAATATTATGAGACTGATGGGGAAGATATACCAGAAGAAGAGGTTGTTTGCAAAATTTGCCTGGTTAAAGTATGTGAAGGTGGAGATAAGATCAAGTTGGAATGCAGTTGCAAAGGTGAACTTGTTTTGGCTCACAAGGAATGCGCTATAAAATGGTTTAGCATAAAAGGTTGCAAAACCTGTGAAGTATGCAAAAATGAGGTTAAAAAACTACCTGTCAAGCTCTTACGTGTTCAAAGTATCCAAAATCAAAATACTGGAACAATTAGAGCCCCGTATATGGAAGTTAATGGATTCAGGTAAATGTATATAATCTCCTATTGTTTGCCGATAAATAAGTCAAATTATGCATATTACATGAATAATGGTAGATTATTTACATCTCATAAAACTTATACGTGATGCATTAACATCTAAAATATCCTTTGCTTGCAATGAATTTTACAGGGTTTGGCAAGAGGTACCAATTCTTGTCATCGTCAGCGTACTTCTGTACTTCTGTTTTCTTTATGAACTTCTGGTATGAGCTGTTAACAAATACAATCAAATATGCCATAGTTTTTCTCTAATATGTCATCTTCGTATTAACAGATAGAAACCACTAACATGGGCATGGGTTCAGTAGCTCTATCTATTCCATTATCTTGTATACTTGGATTCCTTGTTGCCATGACCTCTTTATGTTTTCTATTTGATCTTTAATTACAGCCTGCAAGGCCAGGGGTGAGGATGATCTTCACCTTCATTTCAAGGTACTCTAGTAAATTTATCTACATATATATATTTAAATATGTGCAGATTGCATTGTATTAATCTTAAATGCTTCTGCTATTTAATTAAAGTTGTGAGATCATTTTATGTTTTAAAGCAATTTGTTTTCGGATCATGTGAAATTTATGTTCAATTGTTGGGTACATTTTGTACAACCTGATGAAAAAATCAGTGCCCCATTACCTCTGTGAACGGTACACTCGTTAAATTCAGGAAAAGTGACTCATTAATCATTCTTATTGGGTGAATCTTTGTCTGTCTATCATATTAAGTGGTTGAAGGTTCAGTAAAAGATGCAAACCATGTGGAGCTTAATGCCTGGCCAGAGCAGGAAAACCATGACAGAAGTAATGGCCAAAAAAAGCATGGGGCAAGGCAAAGTTTAATGGTCCTGCACTCGGCTCAAGCTTCATATGTAAGCGATAGTTTAGTGGTCGTGGACACTCACCTTCCGAGCACTCCATTAACAGACTAGGTTGTTTTAATCAGGTTGTTTTAACTATGGTAGTTAGAGCGGTATAGTTTGTTTTTACATGGAGTAGTATGTCAATTATGTTTTTGGTTTGGAAGAGGCATTTTGACTTGAAATGTAGCTAGTTTGTTAGTTTTGCGGATAGTCATTGATGTATGTACTAATTTGTTTTGATAATGATAATGAAGTTTTTGTTATTTTCATAAGTGTTTGAGTTTTGGATTGATAAGTTGCATCAATACAGCATTCATTTTAGTATTATTTTGGTGCATATATATATATATATATGAATACAGTAATAAATATAGTAAACAAACACATCAGTTTTTAATTTCAACTGATGTTAAAGGCTCTAGACATCGGTTAAGAACCGATGTAAAGGAAAATTTTAAACTGATGTCTTTGTGGGTGTAGAAAAAGGTACCCCTCTTTTACATCGGTTTTTAACCGATGTCTAAGATCATCTTTTACATCAGTTTCAAGCAAGAAACGATGTCTACTATACACCTTAAACATCAGTTGCATAAGAAAACCGATGTTAAAAACCAACATAGACATCAGTTACTAACCGATGTAAAAGGCAAGTGAACGATGTGACAGATACTCTTTGACATCGGTTAAAAACCGATGTAAAAGGGCTGGACTTTTCTCTACACCCACCTAGACATCGGTTGAAAAAAGGCCAGACATCGGTTTTTAACTGATGTCTATTGACGTTTTTCTAGTAGTGCACGTAATAACAGTTCTCAAGTTCTAAAATAAGCCCGATGGGCAACGATAAATAATAAGTCCTTATAGCTAAGGCAACAACCTTTGCTCCATTGCCAACACGTAGGTCGACTTCTCCTTTCACCAAAATCCCACTCCTTCGAAGTTCTTGCACATTCATACAAATGTGGGAACCACATCCAATATCCAATACCCATGATGTAGAAGGAGATAAATTGACTTCTCTAACATAAATACCTGAATTCGAAATCTGAACAGCCTTCAGTTTCTTTAGATCCTCCAAATAATTTTGACAGTTTCTCTTCCAATGACCCGACTTCATGCAATAGTGACAATAACCTTTTTGCAATACCTCCTGTAGGCATTAAAGCCCTTTAAGGAGTTTGTCTTGGATTAGGATTAGATTTGGATCCAATCCTCTTCTTGCCTTTCCATTGCCAATCGAGGAAGTTTGTTCTTGTCATCTTGTCCTTCTCAAGGACTGATCGTACAGAGAAGTTAATTTGAGTTGTTTGTCTTTTGAATATCCACAATGTTAAAATGCATAAAGTAATTAGTCTACGGTATTATTAATTTATGTTCAAGTGATTATTCATATATATTTAGAATATATATCTCCAAGTATTTTTATCAAATTAATAGCCCTTACTATTAATTCGGAAAGAATATCCCATAAATCTTTCTAGTGAGCCAAGATCCATATTTCGTCATGTCCTAAGTCAACCACTGGTAGTCCTTAAAACATGATTATTTAGGTAGACAACAGTTGTCAATTATATCATATATAATTCTTGGATAGTTTGGTTAACAACGATTGATCTTATCTATCTAAAAGATTTTTAACCAAACTCTATGCTTCTAAGTTCATAACAGATGAATATAACCGTTTATTTTCACCTTATTATGACGACTCAGTTAAGTTAGACCAATTGATACAACGACCGAATATAACCGTTTATATTCATCGCATCTCACCACGATAGATAGGAGTCCCCTGCCACTGATAGCCCTTCCCCTTATCGATCTAGGATTCGATGAGTGTTCATTCATTGGAAAGCATCTGATCAAAACTTAATATTTTGTTAAGGGGTTTAGAAAATTTATAATGATCATGATCACATCATAAAGAGATCCTCAATTTTTCCTTGAACCAAATATTTTAAATTGACATCTTAAATTGTTCATTTCCCAGGTAGATGGAGGATCCCAATGGTCACACTTAATACCCATTAACCTTACGAATACACATATCTGCTTTTGTCAGTAAATCCCAATTTTAGATACCAAAAATCCATATTTAATTCAGCTTTTTAAAAATCCATATTTCATAAACACAAGAATCTCATGATCGTTTGTTAATTTTAAAATCTTGAATCGTTACAGATTTTATCTTGTTTAGCAGGCATGGCATGGGTGTCGTATCTAATACATACATGATTAATCTAATTAAACATGCATCTTTATCTCTACACATACATTGTATCGCATACATTCACATATATGTAAAGTGCATAAATTAAACGTGTTTGGTTATGGCCCATCCTATGTGATCTTTTCAAGCTAATGAAAAGATCAAGGTCAATCTATGGTGGTTAACAAAATACAATTTAAATACATGTCGTCTCCTTTGCATCTTCGTGGGGAATCGCCTCATTGCTTCCTTGTTCTTCTTGTCTTCTTTAATAGTTACATTGAATTATTGAAAAACATGCTACACTAATAAACTTACAAGATAAACTCGAGTTACATTAGAGATTTATTAATTACAAGGAATAACGACATGCAAGTCGTATTTAGAAACCAAACCATAAAATCAAAACCACTACCTATTGGTCTTAGGGCCATAACCAATCACCATGCTCATATAACAATTAAGAACATGTAACCATATCATATTTCAGATGATCCAATAAAAGAAATCATATAACGCAAAAATTAGAAAATCAAAATCAAATTCTGATAATAATAAATCGCCGTTTTCAGGCACTAAACGGCGTCAAACGCCTTACAGACGGGTCGATGATAGCTTTGCTATCTGTTTTGTTTAGATGCTCATTTCCAGTCAGAAAACACATATCGTTTGCGAAAATCGGACACTGGACACAAATTTCACCAAATCTTAACAACATACACAGAAATCGTATCGTATACAATCCTCATATCAAGAACAAACATAAATCATATATATATCAATATCTATATATATACAGATTATATGATCATCATCAACACATCATATCCAATATGATCTAATTTTCATAAAATTCCAGATTAAATCACAAAACCATAAATCGCTGTTTACATGCAGTAAACTATGTCAAACCATGCTCAGTGGCCCGATTCCAGTCAGAAAACACATATCTTTTGCGAGAATCGGACACAGTATGCAAATTTCACTAAATTTGCACAGTTTTCCGGAAATCGTATCGTATACAATCTCCAAAATAAGAACAAGCATGTATCATATACACTCAGAAATTTATACAATCATCCCATGATTATACAATCCATTAATATATCATATGTTCAAAACATATACATACACATCTCGTATAATCACAAAACCATGGCAAATCACATACATGCTTACACACAACAAAACTGTTAAACACATAACCAAATTAAAAGCGTTTTGCAAGTAGCTCTGATGCCATTGAAGGGTTTCGAGCATCAAACGCAGCGGAAAAACAATAATTAAAATAATAAAATCGAAACCCAATCGCAGGATCCATGCAAAACAAGACGTTTAATTCGTAGTTATGAACGTTTACCTTAAAACGAAACTTTAACAAATTGATGACAGATGGAGGTCCAATGCAATCACCACGCAACCCTCTTCGAGATCTACGTTGCCAAAGTAGTCCACACGAACGCTTGATCGTCCAACGATCACCGGAGCCGGTACTAGCCGAAGAACCTGCCTCTCTCTCTCTCTCTCTATCCTCCCACACGTTTTAATGAATCGCAAAAGTGTGTCCCTAAACAATACATCATGATGTATTTATAGGGAAGAGAGATTGGGCTAAAACCCTAAATCAAATTGGGCTTCTCCAAACCCATCTGATTTGGTTTTATTATTAAATTCGAATTCTCTTTAATAATTAATTAAGACCAGCTTAATTAATTAATAACCAATTTTGAATTTAATTATTTAATTTAAATTCATAATTTAAATTAAAAGTCCTTTTAAACGTTCTTATTGTGTAACCCTTTAGGTTATTATTACGTTGGCAATAATTTTAATATCCAATAATAAAATTATAAATAATGAGCGGCATCTAGTAATACATCATTGATACCCAAGTAATAATAATAATTGGTGATCCAATTAAACCTTTCGTGATTAATGTTTCCGTGTAATATAATCCCTTTAACAAAATATTATAGATTAAACTCGAGGCATGTTAATAGTCATCCTCTTCAACGTTTAATCCGGGTTTCCTTGATCAATGAGTAGACTATTAAAACAAATCAATATTTGAGCATGGCCATGCATTTTCATAGTCTCACTCAATCAAGAGGCCAATAATATCTCTCCTAATAATAGGAGGGTTAAATCCTTTATCTATCATTCATATTTCTCATATGACTCATAATATACCCGATGTACACTTTTATCATCACTCGGTCAAAGGTAACTTTTAATGTAGTCAAAATATATTAATCCTCGTATAGAAATATAATGATCTCAAGTCTAAGGATCATTACACCATTATCACTGTGAGTCTTTCTAATGACATTATCAACATGTAGAATCTCACTATGGGTTAATCCAGTGCCATGTATAAAATTACATGCACCTATGTTCTTGACTTTAGTATCACTATACCTATGACCAACGAGATGTGGTCATCCGTCAACAAACATACTAATCTTTATGCATTATAATTGTCCCATAATAACAATGCTCGATTAGGGATATTTAGAAATATAAACACTATTCATATAATCTCATTTTTAAGTCACATACTTAAAGATATAAAATACATGTGCTATATTCCAAGGACATTTATTACTCTTATATTTATATCACAGTAAATTAAGACATAATAAATTAATGTAGAATAATCAGTAGAACATGATCATTAAGTAACAAAGTAGACTTTCCTAGAAGTACAACTACATTGTCTCTAGGGCACTAACACTATCACTTCAAACTCTGGTAGTGGTGGCAAACTGGCAACGGATAATTTTGAGCATGACGACTTTCGATATTAAAAGTTGGGAATATTGGCGCTGCAGATTCCTGATGCTGAAAATAATTTCTTTTTGAAGAATAACTTCCAGTCGAAATAATGTCAGATCTGTTCCCACCACCAAACAAAAGCGATCTTCCATCATTAGCAAATAGAAGTCCCGTAAATGCACTATTACCAGTGCTTGAGCTTGTTGCATAATCATCAGAACTTCTACTGCTTGACACTTCACCAACATAATATCGAAAGATTGTGTTACACTCCATCCTTCGACTATATCGATTGTGCGTATTTCCAGTGTTGACACCAGGCAAAGATGATACATCAAAACACGAGTAAGATGGTGGTGCTAGATGTACAGTGGAGGCACCTATCCCCGTCCTTATTCCGTAAAGCGAAAAATAAATCAAAGGAGATGTGGGAAGATAGTTATTTGACGCAACTTGAGATGTGCCCAGTTGCTGATAATTTCCCAGTGAATAGTTATACATGTATGGTGTCTTCCTATTCTCTGTTGCTGCGTTAAAACCCTGAAAGTACCTTTCCCTTTCCTCTTGCGATTTTTTCAAGCACATACGATATTTCTGCCCAGTTTCAACTAATATTAGTTACATTGAAGACTATGCATTGGGAAATGAAAGAATTGAATATGTAATAGTGAAACGGTCTTGAACTCGGAAGGAACAAATGAGAACTGGGAAATAGAATATGTGAGACAATGAGAGTGACAAATAAAAAACAACTGAAGTACAGATTGTAGAGTATGTCATTAAGCAACCGCAAGTACAGGCAATCGCTTTTACTTGCGTGCATGGATCTAGTCCATTTGACTTTGTTTAGTGGAGAGGGTATGAGAGTTTAAGAGACCTTGAATTTATTGTAGTAGCTAGAGAGATTGATCAAGTAAAACAAACGGAAGAAAGACTCAGAATGTTTAGACTGAGAGACTCAGAAATGCATGAAATATATATATAACAAATTGGGGTTTGATGAGTGGGATCTAGAGTAAATGATTTTGATACGAGATTTATTGCATGTTAGATATTGATTCAAGTAATGATCAGGATCTGGGCATTACTGATCAGATACTGATGCTGACGTCATCAGTAATACAACGTCAGTATTGGACTATCATCAGGATTAGAAGCTGGTCAGTATTTCATGAAGATTCTCATTCGACCAGAGATCAAGGAAGATTGATATGTTGGTTCCTAGATTGTAGGGATGCAGCTATCATTCAAGATATGCATTCAGAGATATATGTAATTGATTTAGAATATCTTGTAATTGATAGTGTAACTGTGTGTTAGAAATGATTGATGGAAACAGTGTTTGGAAGCTAAAGTCAGAAAACAGAGTTTAGCTGGAAGCAGTCAGAGTTTGGTTAAACACTGACTGGAAGCGCAACAGAGGTTGTTAAACTCTGTAGCGATATTGTCTGAAGAGTCAACAGTGTTTGAAGATTGATAAATATGGAAGCAATATCTTTGAAGATTGTAAAAGCTGTCAAAGAGATTGAGTTGACTTGGAAGACTGAAGCAATCGTGATTGATATCAATTGTATAGCTTAATTATAGGAGAATCAATTACTGATTGTACGAAGCTGTATGTTCTATAAATACAGTTAGGTTAACCCTAGAAGGGTAATCGAACATTGAGAAATCTATTGATTGTAACCTAAGCAGCTCTCTGTGATATTTACATCACCGAGAGAGGAATTATTAATTCCAAACAATTTTTAATTGTTAAACAGTGTGTTCTTGTTAAGTTACTCATACAGTATTTGATTGCTTATTGTGTATTCGACCTAACAAGTGGTATTAGAGCCTAATCTGTTATTTTATTACAGTTAAAGATCCAAACACAATAGTAATCAATGGCAGAGATACCTCCACCAACTGAGAAAGCTCCTACTACTGTTAGTAGGTATGAAACAATAAGGGTTCCTATACTTAGGCCATCAGAGTATGCAATTTGGAAGGTGAAAATGACCATGTTTCTGGAGGCTACAGATCCAGAATACCTTGATAGAATATATGAAGGTCCTCACAAACCAACAAAATTATCTGCTGCTGCTGCTGGTGAGGAATCAAAGGTCATTCCAAAGGAAAAGAAAGATCTAACTGCTGAGGATCTTTCATCTATTGCAAAGGATGCAAAAGTGAGACATTTACTTCACAGTGCATTAGACAATGTTATGTCTAATAAAGTGATTAACTGCACAACTGCAAAGGAAATATGGGATGCACTTGAGGTTAGGTGTCAAGGAACTCCTGCAATCAAGAAAAACAGAAGAAACATACTCACTCAGGAGTATGAGCACTTTGAGGCAAAGTCTGATGAAACCATGACAGAAACATTTGACAGATTCTGTAAACTGCTCAATGATTTGTCATTGGTTAACAAAGAGTATGATTTAGAAGACTCAAATCTCAAGTTTCTTCTTTCTCTACCTGAAAAGTGGGATGTGAAAACAACCACTATAAGAGATAATTATGAACTTGGTGAAACAGAGATTGATGAAATTTATGGACTGCTCAAAACCCATGAATTGGAATTGGAGCAGAGAAATAAAAGATCAAGTAGAAAGTCAAAGTCTGTTGCACTTAAGGTTGAGGAGAAACCATCAAAGAAGGAGGCATCAAGGAGAAAGGCAAAAGGGAAAGCCTTAGTCATACATTCAGAGAATGAGTCATCAAACACTGATGTTGACTCAATCACAGATGAATCATCTGATTCTGAAGATGATGAGGAGATGATGCAAATGGCTGCATTGATGGTAAAGACCTTCAAGAAGATGGGATACAAGAACTTCAAGAAGGGAAAGAGATTCTCCAGGGACTATTCAAAGTCTGACAAGAAGAATTTCAAGAAAGCTGAGGGAAAGGACTTCAAATCTGGAAAGAAAGATAAGTCTGAGATTCAATGCTACAAGTGTAAGGAAATGGGACACTATGCTCCTGAGTGCAAGAAGGGTAAAACTGAAAAGGCACTCTACACCAAAGGCAGAGATTGGGCAGACACTTCAGATTCAGATGAGGAAGTCAACTATGCTCTCATGGCTACTACTCAGACTGAAAATGATGATCTCAAGGTACCTCCAACTACCTATGCTTATAACACTGATAATATAACTGAACTGAGAATTTATCTTAAAGCATTGCATATCAGTTATAGGGATCAGACTTTAGAAAATGAGAGGATAAAGTCTGAATGTTCTCAACTCAAAGAAAGAAATAAACTTGTTGAGGAACAGCTAGAGAACATGAATAAAATTCAAAAAGAGAGAGATGATGCAGTGTTTATTGAACAGGAGTTGCTAGGTAAGTATAAGCAACTAGAATCTGAATTGGAGGATACTAAACACATCATTAAAACTTGGACACACTCTGGTAAAGACACTCAAGAAGTGTTTCAGTCAGATACAGTAGGTCTAGGTTACTCTGTAGGAGATGAACTTAGATTTGAAAATCAGGTAAAGGTTAGACCACATTGTTCATCTGAGGGTAATGTCATGGGAACAGGTGGACCTAAGACTGAAGCATAGAAAAAGGCTGTTAGAGAGTCATATGCTAAAACTTTTGTTAAAGAGGCTAACATTGGTTTAATGACAGATAAACAACTCAAGCATAAGCTTAAGGAGATAAAATCTGTCAACAAACAGAGATTGCCTAAGAAAAACAAAAATGGAAAAGTAGGCATCACATCAGGAATTAAGCCAATGCTTGCTTCATTAGCTCCTAGAAAAACATGCTTTAATTGTGGTAGCACTAATCATCTTGCTAGTTTCTGCAGTAAGAATAAGAACATTAATTCTTTGCCCTCTAAAACTGCAGTAAAGAGTGATTATGTGAGAACTAGACCACAGACTTTATGCAAACACTGTGGAAGTACTTGGCACTCTATTTACACTTGCAGAGATTATCATGCTATTTACTATAATTACTATGAACCCAAGCCAAATTTGAAATGGGTTAAAGTAAACTCTGCAAATGTAAACTCTGAAAAAGTTAGCTTAAACTCTGTTAATGAAAATTCCGCTGCAAAAGCTAACAGAATTAAGAAAGCCAAAGGATCCAAGCAAGTCTGGATCCTTAAAACTAATAATCAGTGATTGTTTGTGATTGCAGGGCACCAGGGTTAGTACCCTAGTCGTGGACAGTGGATGTTCAGGACACATGACAGGAAATAAAGCCCTGCTATCAGAGTTTGAGGAGAAGGCTGGCCCAGAAGTTTCCTATGGAGATGGCAACATAGGACATACACTGGGATATGGCAATATTAATCTTGGAAATGTCATCATCACAAATGTAGCTCTGGTTCCAGGACTCAAGCATGATCTGCTATCTGTGAGTCAAATCTGTGACAGAGGATATCATGTGGATTTTCAGCCTGAATATTGTCAAGTGATCAGTAAATCTACAGGGAAAGTTGCTCTAGTTGGAAACAGACACAATAACATCTATGAAATCAAATTGTCAACAAACACTGATGGCAAAGCAGTGTGTCTGTCTACAAGGATGTCCAATGAAGAGAGTTGGAAATGGCACAAGAAACTCTCTCATTTGAATCTGAACAACATCAATGAGCTAATCAAGAATGATCTTGTAAGAGGTCTACCAAAGTCCTTGTTGAATGTAGAAGGACTGTGTGATTCTTGTCAAAAGGCCAAACAGAGAAAAGTCTCCTTCAAAAGCAAAACTGAGTCTTCAATTGTTGATCCTTATCATCTACTACATGTTGATCTTTTTGGTCCAGTGAATGTGATGTCTCTTGGAAAGAAGAAATATGCATTAGTCATTGTTGATGAATATACCAGATTTACATGGGTATATTTTCTTGCAAAGAAGGATGAAACTGCATTAACACTGACAGAACATGTAATTCAACTGGAAAAAGGGTCAGAGCATCAAGTGAAGATAATCAGAAGTGACAATGGAACTGAGTTCAGGAATTCATCAATGGAAGAATTTTGCAAGAGTAAAGGGATAAAACAAGAGTTTTCTGCACCTGGCACTCCACAACAAAATGGTGTAGTGGAGAGGAAGAACAGAACCTTGATAGAAGCTGCCAGAACCATGCTAGATGAAGCAAAGTTGCCAACATATTTCTGGGCAGAAGCAGTTCAAACTGCTTGTTTTACTCAAAATGCAACACTGATCAACAAGCATGGTAAAACACCATATGAAATGGTGAAGAAGAAAAAGCCAAATCTAAAATATTTTCATATTTTTGGATGCAAATGCTTTGTGTTGAAGACTCATCCTGAACAGTTGACCAAGTTTGACCTAAAGGCAGATGAAGGAATTTTTGTTGGCTATCCACTGTCAACAAAGGCATTCAGAGTTTATAATCTGAGAACTAGAGTGATCATGGAATCAATTCATGTGTCATTTGATGACAAGAAAATAACTGGACTTGAAGATGTCAATGAACATGATCAATTGCACTTTGAAAATGAAGATTTATTCTCTGAAAAAGTAAACTCTGATCAGACTGATTTGACAAACTCTGTTCATCTAAACTCTGAACCTCTACTGGTAAACACTGAAGAAACTCTTCAATCAGAAACAAGGGAAGAACCAGTTGAGGGGGAGCATGAAGAATCACATCAATGTGATAATTCAAACACTGAAAGTGACTCAGTTAATGATTCTGAATCAAACTCTGTTGAATCAAACTCTGTTGATTCAAACTCTGTTGATAATTCTGAGAAGTCACATTCAGGGGGAGCATCAGAAAATGAAGAAAGGCACCAAGAAAATCAGGAGAGCATGGATCAAGGGGGAGGATCACATGATGACAGAAGCAATCTGCCTTCTGCAAGAAAATGGACTAAATCTCACACACCTGATTTGATTATTGGTGATCCTGATGCAAAAGTAAGGACAAGAAGTGCAACAACAAATGAATGTCTGTTTCATGCATTCTTGTCACAATCTGAGCCAAAGAAAGTGGAAGAAGCTCTTAAAGATGCTGACTAGATAACAGCAACGCAAGAAGAGCTAAATGAATTTGAAAGAAATGAAGTGTGGACCCTTGTACCAAGGCCCAAGAACAGATCCATTGTTGGTACTAAATGGGTCTTCAGGAATAAAACTGACAGTGAGGGTGTTATCACAAGGAACAAGGCAAGACTGGTTGCAAAAGGCTACTCACAACAGGAAGGAATAGACTATGATGAAACATTTGCTCCAGTGGCTAGATTGGAGGCAATCAGAATCTTTCTTGCATATGCCTCTCACATGAAATTCAAAGTATTTCAAATGGATGTAAAAAGTGCATTTTTGAATGGAAAACTTGAAGAAGAAGTGTTTGTGGAACAACCACCAGGGTTTGTAGATCCAAAATATCCAGATTATGTCTACAGGTTAGACAAGGCACTCTATGGACTTAAGCAGGCACCAAGGGCATGGTATGAAACCCTTGCCAAATTTCTACTAGAAAGTGGATTTCACAGAGGTACTATTGACAAAACTCTGTTTTACTTCCAAAATGGTAGTGACTTGCTTTTAGTTCAGATATATGTGGATGACATTATTTTTGGGTCTACTAATGATAAACTCTGCAAGAAGTTTGCCAAACTTATGCAGTCAAGATATCAAATGAGTATGATGGGAGAGCTTAGTTATTTTCTAGGCCTACAGGTGAAGCAAACAGATGATGGAATTTTTATAAATCAAGCAAAATATACCAGAAACCTTCTCAAGAAATTTGGTATGCTTGATTGTTCATCTGCAACAACTCCCATGGCAACTGCAACAAAATTGGACAAAGATGCAGGGTCATCAGTAGATATGACAAGTTACAGAGGAATGATTGGTTCTTTGCTCTATTTGACAGCTAGCAGACCTGATATCATGTATGCAACTTGTTTGTGTGCAAGGTTCCAGGCAGATCCAAGAGAACCACATTTAACAGCAGTAAAGAGGATATTCAAGTACCTCAAGGGCACTATGACTTTGGGGCTGTGGTATCCAAGAGAATCAGAGTTTAAACTTCTTGGTTACTCTGATGCAGACTTTACTGGATGTAAGATAGACAGAAAAAGCACCAGTGGAAGTTGTCAATTTCTGGGTGACAGACTTGTTTCCTGGTACAGCAAGAAACAGAAGTCAATATCTACATCTACAGCTGAAGCAGAGTATATTGCTGCTGGTAGCTGCTGTGCACAGATTTTATGGATGAAGAATCAACTGCTGGATTATGGATTAAGGTATACCAAGATACCTATTTACTGTGATAATCAAAGTGCTATTGCAATGACAGGTAATCCAGTACAACATTCAATGACAAAGCACATCAGCATAAGGTATCACTTCATCAGAGAGCATGTAGAGGAAGGGAACATTGAGCTTCACTTTGTGTCTACAGAACAACAACTTGCAGATATCTTCACCAAGCCATTGAGTGAAGCTACATTTACAAGACTGGTCAATGAACTAGGAATGGTCTCTAGTTTTGACTAGAGATGTTGGTTAGACTCAAAAACTTATTTCTAAAATATGTTGCTCATGTTTCTGCAAATTGTTAAGTGCTATGTGAACCTTAGTATTAAACTCTGTTATGCATGTTTATGTTTAAAACTTTTTAAACTCTGTCAGCATGTCTATCTGTTAAACACTGTTAACATGTTAGATACACTCAGTGAATTCAGAATTGATTATTGTCTGAATGAAACACCAATGAAGAAAAATGTATGAAGCATGATTCTCAGTAAATAAATCATGATTCTTTCTGAGTCACTGTAATCTAATCAGACTTTGTGCAGTAAATCAACATAGCATGATCCTGTTTCATATTTATAGCATCTCTTAGTTTATTCAGTCCTAAACTCTGAGTCTATGAATATTGTGTGCATTGCCTCTCATAAATAATTTTGGTTATTGATGAACTCTAAACTCTGATAAGTGACATTTTGTTTCCAAAGGTATGGTTCATGATGATTCCTTGTTTGTACTTGTGAAAACCATAAAACTTGAGATGTGTCATTGATTAGTTTGGTGAGTTCAGATTCATGTCTACAACCTGTGAGAGTTTGAGCCAAATCAGTGATTGATACATTTTCTATCAATCAGTATTTATTGTTGTGTGATATTCATCAGGTAGTATGTTTCTCTAGAACTTGTATTAGACCATTTTGAGACTACATGATATGTGTGTGCATGAAAATGATAAAGGCAATAGGATTTACCATTCTTTCAAACACTGTTCAAAATTCTTTTGAACATTATACAAACACTGTATAAACACTGTTCATAAATTCCATCCTTAGTAAACCCCTTTGAGCCTTATTAACTGCTCATTTTTCTTATACTCTGAAGTGTTAAGAGCAGTTATTTTTTTTTTTCAAACAGATGAGTATTTCTCAAGAAAAGAAAAGTTTATTCAGTATATATGCTAAATAAAAAAAATAAAAAAAAAAAATAATAAAAAAAAAGAAAAAGAGCATATATACTGATCTTATACAAATATATACTGTGACTGAACACTTTGTTCTATTAAGATGTTCAGCTTGAAGTCACTCATGAATAAAACATCTCTTTTCATCTGTTTGATCTTACTCCATTTAAACCCTGAATAAAGTCCTTTTGATTTGTGAATACATGTACTCAAAGTAGTGTAGAATTGGTGGACATTCAAGCATATGGTAGATTCTGCTATTTCTGATTGAATGTGAGTGTAAACACTTCACCTAAACACTTGTGTGTTTGAGAGTTTGTAAGATTATCCAGTTCATGACTGTTATTCACTGAATGAAACTCTGATTTCTATCTCTTGATCTTTTTGTCTTTAAAGACTGTGTGCTTTCTTCGATAAATCATGGACATCAAAGGGAATAGAAGTTTTCAGATTTCTGTATTACAGTAACTACAGAGTTTAGCATTCATCAAACAATCAGTGTCTAATATGAGAGATTGTGCATTCAGTGGTTATTGATTTTTGTTATGGATTTTATGAAATATTAGATGCTCTAAAAATTGATTTCAGTAAACTCTGCTTCACACACACTTAATTCACAACTGTGCAATTTTTGAAAGGGTATTTAGTGATAAAGTTGGATAATTGATAAACACTGTTGAGTTGTGTTAAGTACTCTGAGGTAAAATCTCATTGAGATGATTTGACTATTTTGCAGTAATTGGGGTAGTTGACAACTGTTAATTAGTGTAAGTGTCGTGATTATAGAAATGACAGCGGTAATTATTAAGTAATCCATTGGTTGTTTGACACGTGTCCCATGATTGTGTCCCACTCACACACTACTCTACAACAGTTGCGCGCTTTTACTAAATAAACGATTGAGTTTTAATTTTACTCAAATCGTCTTTAGTCTCTTACTCCATATCGATTCACATTCACCCACTCACAGTTACTTGCATACTCATTCACTTTCACACTTCTCATATACTCTCCTTCACATTTTGATAAACACTTACAGTGCATACACATCTTTTCTCTGAATATTTTCGTATCACTTTTTACTAATGGCAACTAAAGCGTTTGATGCAGCAGGGTTAGTTTTTCTCCCTAGTAACTATGCAGCACCATTGGAGAATGCAAATGCTCCACAGGCATTTCATTTGTTTCAAAATTTCTTGAACGATTCTGAGATAGGGAAAGCTCTAACAGCACCACCTACACTATCTGCTTCGCAAATTGCTGCTTTCTGGACAAACTCTGTATATGATAATGGAGGAGAGTCTGGCACTCCAACAATCATTTTCACTCATGAAGAATCAGAGTATATCATTACTCCAACTACTGTTAGGGATGCTTTGGACTTTGAGACACACACTTCTTACAGTATTGTTGGTCATGATCGGTTGAGGACAATGTTGGAACAAATTGGATGTGCAGGAAATTTGAATAAGATAGGGTCTTTGAGACGACCAAGTTTGAGAAAAGAATGGAGTTTCTTCTTTGATTGTATAACAAGGGCTTTTGGAAAGAAGACAACAAACTGGGATGCACTTCCTCTGGATACTCTCCAAATTGGTCATGCTCTACTATATGGAGGTAACTTCGATTTTGGTAGACTAGTACTAATGAACTTGGGAGAGCGTTTGTCTGAGTCTACTACTGTTTATTTTGCTCGTTTTTGTCAACTGCTATTTACTGCCTGTGTGCCTAACATTCCAATTGATGAAGCTGATGTTATTCAGCCTTTTCAAGTTGCTAAGAGAATGTTTTCTGATTTGACAAACAAAGATGTCACTAAACAGCAAATACCTGAGATGTTTATGCCTTTAGCCTTACAAAACTATGTAAACCAACCACAAGATCCTCAATCACCATAACAAATGCCTGAACCAATAGACACCATAAACTCTGAACCAACACCTACAACACCCTTAAACACTGAACCCTCAAACACTGAAAACTTAAACACTGAACCCTCAAACACTGAAAACTTAAACACTGAACCATTAAACACTGACACCTTAAACACTGAAACCTTAAACCCTGAGCCAGCACCTACTGAACAACCCAAAACCAAGCCAAAAAGAAAGAAACACACCGCCCAAAACACTAAACACTCAAAGACTAAACAAACAACACCTGAAGCTGTTTATACAAGAAGGAAGAAACAGAAAGCAAACAGACCTTCACTTTCACCACCAAGAGAGAGCTCAAGTGAAGATGAAGAGGAGAATGTGGTGCCTCCAATCAAGAAAAGGAGATTAATTCTTTCTGATTCAGATGAAGATAATCTTGTTGAAACTCCAGAGGTGGTTTCACAGCAAACACCTACTATTGAGATTACAGTGAATGTTGCTATACCTGCAGAGGTTAAAATGCCTGCAGAGGATATTATGACTGACAAAGTTGAAATACCTGCAGAGGTTGAAATGCCTGCAGAGGATAATGTTAATGTTCCAATGCCTACAGAGGATAAAATGCCTGTAGAAGAGGATAACAGAGATGGTTTTCTACCAATGGATAATATTTTTGACTCATTTGAACCATTCTCTGATCCTATCTCACCTATTGTTCATACTGAAGCTCCTTGTGTAGCTGATGAGCTTGCAGTAAAAGTTCCTGAAGCTGAAGCATCACCCACAGAGCTGGTATCTTCTCCAATTCAAGACAAAGGTGATGAAGTTGATCAGGCAATAAAGATAATTTCTGAATCCATGCCTGTTGAAGCTACAAAGGCAAACTCTGTTGCAGAGCCTGTGCAACATGAGGTGATTATTGAAAAGGTTGCAGCAGTTATTGAAGAAACTGTGGCTGAAACTGTGGCTGACACTGCTCAGCACAGTGGTTCTTTAAAAGATGATCAATCTAAGGATGCAAGTGCTGAAGATGAATCTGCTAGTAGTGCAAACTCTGACTCTTTTGTGAGTGCACCTGCACAGACAGATAATAAACATACACCTTTTGATCAGCCTTGTCCATCTCATGCAGTTGAAGTAGAGCATCTTGCTAAGTCTGCTGAAAATTGGTATAAACAAGACTGCATTTTTCCAAAAGGAAGAGCATCTGAGTTTGTTAAGCAAACTGCAAAGCAAATTTTGAATCCAGAAATCCTATCCTGTTTAAAGGCAACTGTGGTGCAAGTCAAGACTCTGGAAGGAAATTTTGCTGAAACTAAACAAGAAATTGCTTCCTTGAAGACTGAGATTCAGTCAAGAGAATTGAAGATGGATAGAGAGTCTAAAATAAAAGCTGTTCAGCTGTCTAAAGTCTAAGACACTCTCTTTGCCAGGCTAGGAAAAGTTGAAGAAAATCAGACTGCTTTATTTGCTAAGGTTGATTCAATTGAAAACTCTTTAGAGCTCATTACATCCATACTTATACCTGATGATGTCAAAAAGGGGGAGAGAGTGACTAAGTCTAAATGCAAAGTTTCTCAAACTCTGACTCAAAAGGATGATGCTGGAGATGGAGGGGCAAGTGAAAAGAGCAAGGTCTTAAACTCTGAAAAGCAAACTCTGAGATCTGGCAAATCTTTTAAATCACAGTCTGTTGGAATAAACACTGAAACTCAAGGTACTTCAAAGACCAAGAGTTTGGAATTAACATCAAACCCAAAGACTGATGAGGAGTTAGCTGTTAAGCTTTTTATGGAAGAGAATGCAGAAGGAGTTACTTTAGAAGATGCTAAAGCTGAAGAGAAGAGTTTACAAGAAAAGCATCTGAAAGCTCTAAAGTCTGTAAAAGCAAAGAAGAATGTGAAAATTGCTGAAGCTGCAAAGCCTGTTCTTAAAGGCATTCAAATCAAAGAACCTGTTGGTACAAATCAAAGAATGCAAATATTTAGAAAACCAACAGATGCAGAAGCCAAGCAAAAGCTGAAAAGTATAGTTACAACCTCTGTTGATACACATGTTGTACAAAAGAATGAAGACACAACCTCTGTTGCTGCACAAGTTGTGACCACACCATTATTGTCTTCTCAGTTGAAATCAACATTTAAGAGGGGTGCTCCTCATGATCCAAGACTAGAAGCTACAATTCCAATGGATTTTACTGATGGTAGAGCTTTATCTGGTAAAATTGGATACAACAAAGAAGGCATAGGCTCACACAGAGATAAAAGGCAATATGTTGGTCCTAGAGATCCTTCTTCACTGTCTGTTCCAGGTCGTGGTGTCACTCAAGAGAGTTTGGACAAACTGGAGTCAGTACAGCTTGTATATCAGAAGAGTCTAGAAAAGGATTTCTTGCTATATTTCATGGCTGATGGAACAGTATTTAAAGTCTCTGAAAAGGATATTGAATTAAAGTATGCTGAAGAACTTGAATATGTCCTATATATTTTCAGAGTGAGAAATCAAAGAGGTCAGTTAGTTGCAAATGTGCTTCAACAAAGAATGATTCAAAACCTTGCAAGAAGGCAAATGAAATTCAACAGCAAGTATGTTCCTAAATACAGAGATTGGAATGGCAATCTGATTGAAATGGAGAAGGGGACTACAAAGCTGAAAACAGATCTTGGAATTACTGTTCTGGATTTCAATGTAAAATCTGAAGAGGTGAAATACATCAGGCTGGGAAATGAGATGAGAAGAAACAAAATCTACGATCTTAGAGCTGCTATCTATCAAACTGATGAGAATGATCCTCAGTTGAGAGAAATCAAAGAAGCTATGCAGATAGAGCTTGAAAATGCTGAAAGAAGGTTGCTTATAGACTATCTCAGAACAATGCCTGATCTGCAAGAGATTAGAAATTAAAGTCTGTAAGAATTTTCTTATTTTCTGTAGAATTTGTTAAGTAAAAGCTTAAACTCTGTTTGTATGTTAAACACTGTAAAACTTTGTATTTGTTTTGACATCATCATTTACTGTAAACTTGTACATTTTTGCTAATGGACAAGTTGGGGGAGATTGTTAGAAATGATTGATGGAAACAGTGTTTGGAAGCTAAAGTCAGAAAACAGAGTTTAGCTGGAAGCAGTCAGAGTTTGGTTAAACACTGACTGGAAGCGCAACAGAGGTTGTTAAACTCTGTAGCGATATTGTCTGAAGAGTCAACAGTGTTTGAAGATTGATAAATATGGAAGCAATATCTTTGAAGATTGTAAAAGCTGTCAAAGAGATTGAGTTGACTTGGAAGACTGAAGCAATCGTGATTGATATCAATTGTATAGCTTAATTATAGGAGAATCAATTACTGATTGTACGAAGCTGTATGTTCTATAAATACAGTTAGGTTAACCCTAGAAGGGTAATCGAACATTGAGAAATCTATTGATTGTAACCTAAGCAGCTCTCTGTGATATTTACATCACCGAGAGAGGAATTATTAATTCCAAACAATTTTTAATTGTTAAACAGTGTGTTCTTGTTAAGTTACTCATACAGTATTTGATTGCTTATTGTGTATTCGACCTAACACTGTGTACTCTATATAAACACAATTTTAGGTTTTACATTAAGTAATCGCTTACACGATTTATCTTGTAACCTAGCAGCTCTTAAGAACATAAGAATTTCTTAAGAGAGTTTTGTAACAGTTTTATATCAGAATTAATAAAGCTGTTATTGATTCATACTTGTGTTATTTGGTTAAGTCGAAAATCTTATACAATTGTATTCAACCCCCTTCTACAATTGTTATTTACTGGGCAACAATTGGTATCAGAGAAAAACTGATTAATATTAATCAGAAACGATCTTAAGATGTCGACAAGCAAGTATGAAAGCATCAAAATTCCAATTCTCAAGAAGACTGAGTATCCAACTTGGAAAGTGAAAATAATGATGTATCTGGAAGCAACTGATCCTGACTATCTTGACAGGATCAATGATGGACCATTTCTTCCAACAAGACTAGTTGCAAGAACAGAGACTGTTGCTGAACACTATGTCATTAAGGCAAAGAGTGAGTGGATGACAGAGGAAAAGGCTCAAGTACTCAAAGATGCAAAGGTAAAAAATATTTTGCATAACAGTCTTGATAATGTCATGTCTAACAGGGTAATAGCATGCAAGACTGCAAAGGAAATTTGGGATACTTTGGAAACGCAATGCCAAGGTACTGAATCTATCAAAAGAAACAGAAGGGCTCTGTTGATTCAGGAGTATGAGCAGTTCGATGCTAAATCTGATGAAAGCCTTACTGATATGTATGATAGATTCTTGACTTTACTGAACAATCTATCACTAGTTGGCAAAGAGTATGATCCAGAGGATTCAAATACCAAGTTTCTCAGAGCTCTAACTGAGGAGTGGGATACTCAAGCTTCAATCATAAGGCATCAATATGATTTGAAGATGCTGTCTCTTGATGAAGTCTATGGGATGCTAAGAACCCATGATCTTGAGGTTCAACAGAGGAAGAACAAGAAAAATGTCAAAGCAAAAGCTGTTGCTTTGAATGTTGAATCAAAATCAAAGGGAAAAGCTGAGGAGGTTTCTAACAGAAAGAGTAGAGTGGAAGAGTCAATTCCTGATGACTCATCATCAGATACTGATACTGAGTTTGATCCTGATACTGATGATGACTCTACTGATTCTGATATGATGGAAATGGTTGCTATGATAGTCAAGGGCTTCAAAAAGATGAAATTCAGAAAGGCTAGGAAGCAAGGGAAATTTCAGAAGAAAACCTTCAATGCTGACAAAGACAGGTACAAGAAGAAAGAAGGTAAAAGCAGCAAATTTGATAAGTCAAAAATCAGATGCTATAACTGTGATGGAATGGGTCATTTTGCAACTGAGTGCAAGAAGACCAAAACCAAAGCTCTCATTTCTTCAAGCAAGGATTGGATGGACTCATCATCTGACTCTGAAGAAGAAAAAGTGAATTATGCTTTGATGGCTAAAACTGATGAGACTTCTGCTGGTGAAAATAAGGTATCTGAAGTTTTGTTTGATTTTGATACTAATAATGTCTCTGAGCTAAGATCTTTTTTAAAATCTCTGCATATTAGTTTTAGGAGTCAATCTCTTGAAAATACTAGAATAAAATCTGAAATGGCAGAGGTTGTTAAGAGAAATGATCATCTAGAAGCTGAGTTAATTTTCTTGCAGGAAGTTCAAGCAGAATGTGATAATGCTAAACACATGAAACTTGAAACAGAGTTTAAATGTAATGAACTTGAAATGCAACTTAAAGAGGCAAATGAAAAACTCAGAATCTGGACACATTCTGGTAAAAAAACTCATGAAATTATTACTGATAAAAACTGGAAAGAGTGTCTAGGTTATAAGCCAGAAAATGAGAAAAAGGACAAAGAAAAGGTTGTTTCATCTAATCCAGGAAGAGTTATAGTCGATGACTCAACAAATCCAAAAACCTACAGATATGTTACAGACAGTACTAAAACCAAATTAAAACCTGTTAATTATGTGTATCCAGAAATTCCCAAATCTACTTCAGAAAAGGGATCTACTTCTACACATCATTCTGAGTCTAGAACTGTCAAAAACAAAAATGTAGGTCTTTTGTCCAAGAAACAATTAAGGGAGAGAATCTGTGATGTAACAGATAGGAAGAGAGTGCCAACTGTCAAAAGGAATAGGAATGGTAAAGTTGGAATAAACAAGGAGAATAATTATAAGTATATTCCAAATGCACCAAGAAAAGTATGCTTTAACTGTGGTAACTCTAATCATCTTGCTATTGATTGCAGGAGGAGTAAAAAGAAGCCAACTGTTGTTCCTAAGTCTGACATTAGGAATAAATCAGTATTTTATAAACCACAGAACCCTTGTTTCCATTGTGGCAGTAAATGACATTCTATTTATACATGTGAAGAATACCATAATTTGTAATATAATTATTATGAGCCTTTGCCTAAGTTCAATAAAAGTGCAAATTTTGGAAAAACAAAGAACTTGAATACTGATCATGCATCTGTTAAGAAAAAGATTAATTCTGATGGAGTTAATCCTGATGAAGGTGTCTTTACAAGAAAATCTTCTGCTGCTAAAAATGTTAAATTGCATGAAAAGAGAACCCAACAAGTGTGGGTTCTTAAAAATTCTAACTGAGTTCTTTGTGATTCTGATTGCAGGGTAAAAAGAAAAATGTGTTAGTCATGGATAGTGGATGCTCTGTGCACATGACTGGAGACAAAACCTTGCTATCAGAATTTGAGGAGAAGGCTGGCCCAACTGTGTCTTATGGAGATGGCAACATTGGACAAACTTTGGGATATGGCAGTATTGTAATTGGAAATGTCATCATTGAAAAAGTAGCTCTGGTGAAAGGACTCAAGCACAATCTGCTGAGTGTTCGTCAAATCACAAACAGAGATTATCGTGTCAATTTCAATGATACTCATTTTGAAGTTATCAGTAAATCTTCAGGAAAGGTTGCATTCACAGGTCAAAGACATGGTAACATTTATGAAGCCAACATTCACACTAAAACTGAAAATCCAACTACATGCCTCATCAGTAAAGCTTCTGTAGATGAAAGTTGGAATTGGCATAAGAAGCTTTCTCATCTCAACTTCAACAATATAAATGAGTTGGTTAAGAAAGACTTGGTAAAAGGATTACCAAAGGCTCTATATACTCCTGATGGACTCTGTGATGCTTGTCAGAAGGCTAAACAGAGAAGGACATCATTCAAGAGTAAATCTGAATCCTCAATTGATGAACCATATCACATGCTTCACCTTGACTTGTTTGGACCAGTGAATATTATGTCCATCAGTAAGAAAAGGTATACTCTAGTCATTGTTGATGAATATACTAGATTTACCTGGGTTTATTTTCTGCACAGAAAAGATGAAACTACTGAAATACTGCTGGACCATGTGAGACTTATTGAAACTGGCACGGAATACAAAGTCAAGATTCTGAGAAGTGATAATGGGACTGAATTCAAGAATTCAGCAATGGAAGAGTTCTGCAAATACAAAGGAATAGTTCAACAATTCTCTGCTCCTGGCACACCTCAGCAAAATGGAGTAGTTGAAAGAAAGAACGGGACTCTTATTGAAGCTGGCAGAACTATGTTGGAGGAAGCTAAACTACCTACATATTTCTGGGCAGAAGCAGTCAACACAGCATGCTACACTCAGAACATCACTCTAATCAACAGACATGGTGTAACTCCTTATCAGATGATTAAGAAAAAGAAGCCAAGTTTGAAGCATTTACATGTGTTTGGCTGCAAGTGCTTTGTTCTAAGACCTCATCCAGAACAGCTAGGAAAATTTGAGACAAAAGCTGATGAGGCCATCTTTATTGGCTATCCAACAACAAGAGCCTTTAAAGTCTACAATCTAAGAACAAAGACAGTCATGGAGTCTATTAATGTATCTTTTGATGATAGAAAGATAACAGGCATAATAGAAGACTCTCATGATAGTTTGATTTTTTCAAATGAAGCTACCAAGAATTCTGATGAAGTCATATCAGATACTGATACTCTGTCAGATCCTGACGATCGATCAATTCCTGATCGAACACCTGTTACTGATGATGACTCAAATAATGCAAATCTTGAGGGGGAGCAAGAGCGAGACATCACCAGTACTGATACAACTCAAACATCAAGTAGAGACTCATCAGAAACATATTCAAGTGACAATCCTGACAATATATCAGAAGGAGATAGCACTATCTCAGGGGGAGCTTCTAGCAATTCTAGTTCTTTTGAAGAAAACACCAATCCAGGGGGAGCATCCAGTTCAAGAAATGACTTACCATCAGCAAGGAAATGGACTAAAAGTCATACTCCTGATTTAATCATTCGGAATCCTGAAGCAGATGTTAAGACAAGAAGTGCAACTCAGAATGAATTCTTATATAATAACTTTCTGTCAAAGGAGGAGCCTAATAAAGTTGAAGATGCACTTAAGGATGTTGATTGGGTGACAGCAATGCAAGAAGAACTGAATGAGTTTGAAAGAAATGAAGTCTGGAAACTAGTACCAAGGCCCAAGGGAAGGTCTATTGTGGGTACAAAGTGGGTATTCAGAAACAAGACTGATTCAGATGGCACAATTGTGAGAAACAAAGCAAGACTAGTAGCAAAGGGGTATTCTAAACAGGAAGGAATAGATTATGATGAGACTTTTGCTCCTGTTGCAAGACAAGAGGCCATCAGAATTTTTCTGGCATATGCAGCCCACAAGAAGTTCAAAGTATTCCAGATGGATGTAAAAAGTGCATTTCTCAATGGAGAACTGGAAGAGGAGGTATATGTTGAGCAACCTCCTGGCTTCATTGATCCCAGATATCCAGATCATGTCTATAGACTAGATAAAGTACTTTATGGACTAAAGCAAGCTCCAAGAGCCTGGTATGAAACCCTAGCTCAATTCTTACTGGAAAGTGGATTCAATAGAGGTACAATTGATAAAACCTTGTTTTATTTGAATCATGGTAAGGATTTGCTGTTAGTTCAAATATATGTTGATGATATCATTTTTGGGTCAACTAACACTAAGCTGTGTGAGAAATTTTCAAAGCTTATGCAGTCTAGATATCAAATGAGCATGATGGGAGAAATGAGCTATTTCTTAGGTCTGCAAGTTAAACAGACTGATGATGGGATTTTTATCAATCAGTCAAAGTACACAAAGAATTTACTAAAAAGGTTTAACATGCAAGACAGCTCTACAGCTTCAACTCCTATAGCTACAGCTACAAAGCTTGATCCTGATCAAGGAACTGAGGTAGATGTAACCAACTACAGAGGAATGATTGGCTCACTCTTATATCTAACTGCTAGCAGACCAGATATCATGTATGCAACATGTCTATGTGCAAGATTTCAAGCAAATCCTAAGAAACCACATCTCATTGCAGTGAAAAGGATTTTCAGATATCTAAAGGGCACTTCTTCTCTTGGCCTTTGGTATGCTAGAGAATCAGACTTTAGTTTATGTGGTTATTCAGATGCTGATTTTGCAGGATGCAAAATAGACAGGAAAAGTACTTCAGGCAGTTGTCAGTTTCTTGGAGGAAGACTAGTTTCTTGGTTTAGTAAAAAGCAAAAGTCTATCTCCACATCAACTGCAGAAGCTGAGTACATTGCTGCTGGAAGCTGTTGTGCTCAGATCATGTGGATGAGAAATCAGCTAATGGACTATGGTTTGTCATTTTCAAAAATACCTATTTATTGTGATAACCAAAGTGCTATTGCTATGACAGGAAATCCAGTTCAACATTCTCTTACAAAGCACATCAGCATCAGGTATCACTTCATAAGAGAACAAGTACTGGAAGGGACAATTGAACTCCATTTTGTTCCTACTGATCAACAGTTAGCTGATATATTCACCAAGCCACTACCTGAGACTACTTTTACAAAGTTGGTGAATGAACTTGGAATGATAAACTATGGCAGTACTTGAGAGAAAGAAGTCATCAGATACTGACAACTTGCAAATACTGATGGAAAGTCAATCCTGACAGTGGTCAACGTCGAATCCTGATGCAACGATTCGATCATCAGTATTTTGTTCAGAATCTAACTGTCTTCGTTTTATCTCAATTTCCTGATTCAAGCTATGATTAATGTCATTGAACTCCTGATAATGTGATCACTTTAATTAGTCCTCATATTTATTCTCAGATAACATTATAAATCAGGAAAACATTGAATAGAATAGAAAAACTAGATTTTTTCATTGATAATAAGAAAGAGATTACATTCAAAGATTACATCTTTTGTGTTCTCTATCTACTAATCTATTCAACAGGAAATAAAAGACCAATCCACTCCATTGTTTGTAGCCATCCCAGATCCCATCTTTGCCACTTTGTTTGGGTGGAAGTTGACAGGGATAAGGTTATTTTTGGTGACATATTCATTAACAATGGTTGATGGAGTTGGATGAGGATGCCTTAGATGAAAGCCATGCTAATGTTGCCTGGAGGGCAGCATCGATGTCGATCACTTTTGCAGGTTTTTCCTTCTCGATTTCTTCGAGACCTGCATCCATCTGCAACCAGAGAGTCTCAAGTTGTCTTTCCCAGTCGAAAGCATCTAACTCTTCACGAGTATAGCTAAATATGTCTCTTTTCTCTAAGAGATGGAGATTCTTCTCTTTGATTGTAAGGTTCGACATTGTTGAAAAAAAAATTTTGCTGTGAAGGGTTTTTCTAACTTTTCTTTCAGGAGAGAATGAAGGGTTAAGGAAGTAAGTGGACAAGTCTCTAAGATTAAATAGAGAAGGGTGGCACAAGAATATGAAACGATTCATATTACTAGTGTAAGTACCAGGTATTATTCGATTGTGATGTTTTAAATTTCTTTATTTAAAACAAAATTACCATGTTTTATTTTAATCACAATCTTATTTCTCGAATAATACAAGCGCGTGTGTTTTACTCGATTATTACATACAGTTACAGATGTAAGTCGTGACGCGTGTGTTTCACTCGATTATTGTCCAAATATCAATTTAGTTTTCTAATTGATTTATTATTCTCAAACCATCAGTAAAACATCGTCTCTCTCTGTCTTTGCACTCTCAAACCCTAATTTCAAAATTAGCACAACTTTTGTGTTTGAAATTCAAATGGAGAATTTATCTTTCATGAACAGCAAGGTGGTAATCAATGGAGTTACTTTTAACACAAATAACTTCACTGCAGTTCTAGATCATCAGGACTTGCCTAATGATTTCCACATTAATTATTCAGGACTTTTTGGCCTCAAGCCCAATCAATTATGCTCTAACCCAACCTGCCAAGATATCTTTTAAGTCTGTTATGCAGGTTTGGAACACTAGTGTTTTTGGGAAAGGACTTCCATCAGAAAAGCCTCAGATGAGCTTTGAGTATGATAATGTTACATACTATGTGACTCCTGAGATTGTCACTGAAGCTCTACACTTACCATCAATCATTGGTAAGCCTGTATTCAAAGTTCCTGATTCAAAACTCCTTGAGTATGTTGTAAGTTTGGGTTACAATGGTACGCCAAAGAAGTTTGGAGAGCTCTACAGGACAAAGCTTAAGAAGGAATGGAATTTCTTTTTCGACACCATCAGCAGATGTTTCTTGAATAAAGTGTCAAATTTTGATGCATTACCCACAGGTTCAGCCAAAATTGGGTATTCTCTAATTCATGATCTCTCATTTGATTATGGGTCTTTTATACTAAAGGCATTAAGTGAAAGAAAAGCAGATAAATGTGGTTATGTTTGCTTTCTTAGATTTTTGCAATTAATATTTTCTCACTTATGTCCTAATGCTGTTTTTGAGAATGATACAATTTTGCCTATATGTAAAATCTCAGAAAACAATATAAAGAGTCTAATCAATTCTGATAAGGCAAATAAGTTTGATGGAACTCCATACATTCCTGATGAAGTATGGTCTCTTTTAAGAGAGAGAATGCCTATTCAATATGGCCCAGCAACTGGTGCTATGGGACAGGACCTTACACATCCTATTCCTGACACAAGCACACAACCTAAACACTTATCTAAACAGTCAACCACCTCTGGTGTCTCACAAAAGGCATCAGTTATAAAATCAAAGAAATTAGCTAGATCTGATGTGTCTAAGAGGCAATCAGGATCAAAGGATTTCTCCACTCCAACTCACTCTCAAATGAAGTCACAAGGGGGTGAACAAAGGGTTCTTGAAACATCTGGTCTAAGTAAAGAAATAGGAGTGAAGAGGAAAGTTGATCAAAGAGCTATTTCTGATTCTGATTCTGATGATGACACAATGCCTATATCAGTCTTGATGAAGAAGAAGGAGATTGATGTTGTTGATACTAGAGAAGTGGCTGTCTCTGAGAAGCCGAAGAAAAGAAGAAGATTAATCAGCAAAGGCAAATTTGTTGATCACACAGAATTTCTGAACCTTACTGATGCTATGGAGAGCAATCCTGATGTATCTGTCAATCAGGATGGATCATCAGTTCCTGACGCTACTGCTAATCCTGACATCTCTACTCCTGATAATTCACCTATAAAGACTGTTGAGATTTCTGATTCTCCAGCATCTGCATCTCCAAAGAGAAGAATTATTGAGATGTCTGTTGATCAAGTAAATGCTATTGCTGCTCAGTTGGGTGTTAAACCTTCACCACTTGAAGAGAAAACTGCTGGAGCAAACGTCTTTCACAGACAGAAGAAACAGAGGACTACTATGTCATCTCTGAGAGGATCTAGCCCACAAGAACCTGAACTTCAAAGGAGTTCAGAAGCTATTGCAGATCCAGACACACAAGAACCACCTACTCAAAGTGTAGGTGCAGACATTTCTGAAGGAATATCACACAAGAACCACCTTCTCAAAGGGAAGGTGAAGACAAGAATATTCCTGCCCCACAAGAACCATCTTCTCAAAGTGAAGATGCTGGCAAAATCACATCAGCAGGGGAGTTTCCTGACAATGCTCAAGGGGCTTCTGAAATTGAAATTGAACTAGCTAGAAGTCTGGCAGATAAAGCTGCTCATGATTTGCACATTGCTGAATGTGATGAAGTGATTGCTGACACTGCATTTGAGGGAAGCACACAAGAACCTTTGACTCAAAGTGTTGAAGAAGCTTCAAAACCTCAGACTACACAAGAACCATCAGTAGCAAATACTGATGCAAGTCATGCTATAGTTGCAGTGGTCGATCCTGATGTAAGTACTACTGATCCACTTATTCCATTGCTTATTGAGCCAATTTCAGCAAGGCCAATGGATTCTTTAACTACCTCATCAGGTAATATCTCTTTCTCTACTTCCTTTACTACTGATAGTATGATTACAGATAGACCTGATAAAAGGGATACCTCTATTTGTATGACTTCAGACCACTCTTCTCAGCCACCTTTTATTTCTTCACATTTAATGAGTCAGAACCTTTCTTGTGAGATTGAGAGTGAACATTTAGAGAAAAAGAAGAGTGATGAGAGGCAGTCTCCTGAACTGGCAAAAGGAGAGGTAGAAAAGAGTGAGAAGTTGTTAACTTCTAGTGAGGTAGAAGTTGCTATTGAAAGTAACTTAGGTAACATTGGGAGAAGTGATGAGATCACTTTAAAAGAAATGAGAGATTTAGGAAATGTTACTAATCTGTCTGCAGGGCATCAGGATTCACCAGCTGTATCTACTGGTGATTTGAGAATGAAAGGTGTTATGAATCCTGATGATAATGTTGATAATAAATTTCCTGAGGCTGGTGGTGGCTCAGATGATGATGATGATCATGCTGATCCTGAAGCAATTCAAATGCAGGCAGCGATTAAAGCAAGTCTCCTATCTACTTATGGGTCTTCAAGTAGATACATGCAGTCTGTTACCTAAGAAGATTTCAGAGGGGAGTACAGTTCAATTCTTCCTCCTGATACTTGAGCTGCAAGGGGATATGAATGGGATACTGAATGGAATGAACCAAATGCTGAGATGAATTTTCAAAATGCTCTTTTTCATTCTGGTCATATTGCCACGAGGATGCCAACTCCTGAACTCAAGGCTCTTCTTAAAACAAATGCTCTTCTAGCAAAGGGATTGAAGAGTGAGATTGACTCTATGAAGGCTGTAACTGATAAATTTCAAGCGGGTATTCAAACATCTATTTCTATATCTGCTACTGCTTCTCAAGCACGTCTTCTTGCTGATGATATTAAAGCACTTGACAAGAAAATGGATTCCAGAATGACGGTCTTGGAATCAAAAGTTGATAATATTGATGAAACCCTCAAGCTTATTTTGTCTTTCTTCATTGAGGAAGATACTGATGTCAAAAAGGGGGAGAAGATAGTCAAAACAAAATGCTCACCTAATCCAGTTGTACAAAAGAATGATGATAATTCTGGAAATGATGGTGGTGCTAAGTCACAGCATAAAGTTGAAACCTCTGATGCTGCTTTAGTAACAAAGAGATCTAATACTCAAACTAAGCAGTCAACTCATGTTTCTAGATCTGGTAAGAAGACAGTGACAACAATGATGCAATCTCAGAATCCAAAAGAAGAACAGTTTGTGACACCTGGTCAAACTCTGTCAACCATTCCTGAGGATGATGTGTATGTGGAACAAGATGAAGATGCTGCTAATCTGTTTCATGAACTTGACACAGGGGATGGTCGTGTTCTTAAACTGTTTCATAAAGACAAAAGAGTTCAACAGTATCATGCTGAGAAAGCACTTATCTTATTTACTGGAGAAAATCCAAACATGACTACTGATGAGTTCTTAGAAGAACAGAACAGGATCTTTGAAGAGATTGCAAAACAAAATGAAGCTCCTGCTGCAAGAAGAGGAAGAGGCAGAGGAGGAAGATACAGAAGTAGAGGAAGATTATCTGCTCAAACAAGTACAAGGCAAACAAGATCTAGTGGAATCAAATTGAAAGATGTTTCTGAAAATGAAAAGAAGAAAACTCCACTATCTCTTGCATTAACTCCAGACAACAGATTCAATGCTCCTGAAGAAATTGAAGAGGAGATATTGCCTTTAAAAAGAAAGAGTAAGGTAGTTGTTCAATCTACTGCATCTAATGAGAAGTCAGTCTTTGGTTCAATTCCTGATGTTATCTCTGATTCTGAAGAAGCTGAAATTTTAAAAGAACTTAAGATTATGATTCTTAAGATTATGGTTGAATTTCACAATATGGAAGTTTTTGAAGATACACTGGAGTATGAACAAGAGAACTTCAGAAGATTTGAAAGAGAAAGTGAAATCAGAGCTAAAGCCAGAGAAGCAGAAAGGATAACAACCAGAGACTACTTAAGAAATGTTCATAGATCAAACAGGAAGTTATGGTATGATAAAGATAAATCTGTTCCTGAACATCAGCAGAATTATCCAACAGATGAGAAGAAGAAGAGTAAGAAAAAGGAAGAAAGTAAGTGTGATTATAGGAAACAGGTTGTTTTCAAATCAGCAGGACTGATAACAGAGTCTTCTTTGATTAATGAATCTTTATTGATTGTTAAATCAGAGTCTACTACATTTATTGTTGAAAATCCACCAAAATGGGTAAGTATGCAATCTGGTTTGAAAGGATTGGAACCTGGCACAAGAGGAGGAATTGGGTATAGTCATGCATAGATTATTTTCATTGCACAAACTGATCAACATGCTCTAGTTGACAAGATTGAGGATGAGTTAACTGTAGATCATCTCTGAAACTTGAAGCTGTTGCTATCATTGCTGATTGTTATGCTGATGCAAAGAAAATAGAAAAGATGTTGTACTTCATGAAAGATGGAAGTGTGAAGAAGATTCCTATTCATGAGTTGTTGTGTAAATCTGCAAAAGAGCTGAAATATGTTCTGTATCTTCTCAGAAGTAAAAGAATCAATGTTAATGAAAGAGAAGTTTACTACAATTGGTATGTCATGATTTACAGGAAAATTAGACAGAGATTCATGGATGGAGGAACGAGGTATGATGGCAATTATATTCCTATGTACTTAAATTTAAGAGACATAGAGGTTGAAATGAAGAAAGGTACAGCTGTTAGAGAAGTGTATCTAGGCATGGAACAACTGTCTCTAAATCCAGATGAGAAGGAAATTGCTTATGTGTTGCTAGATGACTTAGATCTTCCAAGAAATTCAATTCAGAATCTCAGGGAAGCTATCTATCAGATTAATGAGGAAGATGAAGAACTCAAAAATCTGAAGAAGAAACTGATTCAAATTCTTGAAAGCAAGGAGGAAGAATTGTTATCTGAATTCTTGAGGTTGAATCTGTTTTATCAAAGAATTTATGAAACTGTTCCTGATGATTTTTAGAAGGTATTTTGTTTTGAGTTTTTGACATCTTTGAATCAAGAAATTTGTGCTTTGTTTTATAAAGAACAAATTGGGGGAGATTGTTAGATATTGATTCAAGTAATGATCAGGATCTGGGCATTACTGATCAGATACTGATGCTGACGTCATCAGTAATACAACGTCAGTATTGGACTATCATCAGGATTAGAAGCTGGTCAGTATTTCATGAAGATTCTCATTCGACCAGAGATCAAGGAAGATTGATATTTCGGTTCCTAGATTGTAGGGATGCAGCTATCATTCAAGATATGCATTCAGAGATATATGTAATTGATTTAGAATATCTTGTAATTGATAGTGTAACTGTGTACTCTATATAAACACAGTTTTAGGTTTTACATTAAGTAATCGCTTACACGATTTATCTTGTAACCTAGCAGCTCTTAAGAACATAAGAATTTCTTAAGAGAGTTTTGTAACAGTTTTATATCAGAATTAATAAAGCTGTTATTGATTCATACTTGTGTTATTTGGTTAAGTCGAAAATCTTATACAATTGTATTCAACCCCTTCTACAATTGTTATTTACTGGGCAACATTGCACATTATAAATATTTATGCTAGGAATTATCTTGAATTATTAATGTAAGATTTGATATTAATCAGACGATTTTACTCGTGCATAATATAATTTATTAGGAATTTTAATGAAATCATAGATTTCTTCCTCTCAATGAGTAAATTCTTTAACATACGAAAAAGATAGCGTTGAACATGCAAATGGCCATCAACATTTTCCCTCATAAGTCCTGGTTCATTCATCACCTATACTATTCTTTTCGGAAAAACCCCCGTATAAGATCACACAAGCAAGTTACATTACCTTAGACAGTGACGTCCAAGAGGTGAAATGTATGCAAAAAAGAGTTGAATTCTCAAAAAAAGGCAACTCTAGAAAGAATATCTTATTTTCTACAAAGATAAGATGAATGAAAATGTACTTAATTTTCATAGAACTTAACTCATGAAAAAGTACAAGAAAGGAAGAACGCTTTTTCCAAAGCAAAAAGAACAAGAAAGGAAGAATGCTTTTTCTGGAAATGCATTATTTTAACGAAACAGTACGTGCATGCTAGAATCTGCTTATGATAAAATCTGCTGAACTGTAATATTTGATTCGATTATTACACGAACGCAGCAGCGTAACAGCTAGTTTTGTAATTCTATTTTCTTAAAATGATGTATTAGCTTCCAGATATGTGTATTGCAATATAATTTCTTATAAGAAAGATTTGAAATGGCTATTATTTGATTACGTCAGATTGAAATAAACAATAAAATCTTCATAATTAATTTAAATTATGAATACATAAAAATACGAAAATACACTATAGGACACGATTGCAAGACCTAAGTATACATACACACGTCAGGCTATATTGTTGAAGCAGATACCACCATTTACTTAATAAATAATATCAATATCACGTGTATATCTGAGATCTGACCATATTCTGTAATGTAATTCGACAATCTCCAACCGGTACATTTGTTGCCTAGAATGTATAGTTTTAAACATTTGATAACTCTCAACATAAATAGAGTATTTTTTAAGTTAAGGTCATTTTTAAGTAATGCTTATTTATTTTAGAATATAATATTTATATAATAAATTTTGAATAGTAATAATCAAATACAATACTTAATGGTTAATCATTTGAATTATCTCATCATCACTACACCAAATCTGCTATCAGACAACACTGATCAGACAACACTCTGCAAAAAAGTGTTGCCCGAAAAGATCAGACAACGGTTCCTGTGTTCAAGAAAAAAAAGTATTGTCTGATCCCAGTTTTTACAACGAGCAAAAAACCATTGTCTATTAGATGAAGTCAGACAACGGTATTTAAAATGTAGTGTTGCACAGATTTCATATTTAGACAACAGTTTTCCGGAACCATTGTCGATCTGAAAATGTTTCAGACAATAGCACACAAAACTGTTGTTAGAAAGAGACAACTGTTTTTATGATCCGTTGTTTGAGTTTAATTCAAACAACAGACAGAAAATACAGTTGTCATTTATACGACGGTTTTTGGGACTGTTGTTGGAATCAGACAACAGTTTTTCTATTACTGTTGTGTAACATTTGTTCAAACAACAGTTTTTTATAGTGTTGTCTGAGTTAAATTCGAATTTAATTACTAAAATTTTGATATTTCAAAACGTGATTGGATGTTGATTTTGATTGCACCATGTTGTAGATCTTGTTTTTCTAGTCAATTTCATATATTATATGTTAGATTTTGAGTTCAATAACATGTAGAAAATTGAGTATGATTATCGTGTTCTTGATGTTCTTGAATGCCACCAGAATTTTCTTGAGTTTTGGCCGGAGAAATCGAACTGTGATAGCTATAGTAATTTGGTTTGCATTGGGTTATAGATCGTGAGATTTGGAGTGTGTGGGTGTGTTTTATTCGAGTGTAGGGTGTCGTTTTTGGCTCACCGGAATTCTTAATTTCCGGCGGCGGCGAGATTTCCATGCGGATTTCCGGTCGTTTAGTTGCGTGTTTGATTATTTTGATCGCATTATCGTTTTTTCCATGCAAAAATATTTCAGATCCATATAGTTTATGTGTGATTTGCTTGTGTTTTTAGGTTGGCCGTAATTGTTGGTGGTCACCGGACCTCCATTAATGGTGATTGAATGTTCTTGGCGTTCTTGGTGATGTATGTGTGTAGATGGTGATGAATAATGCACTTTGATCCAAAAATTTTCTATAAAAACCGTTTTTTTTTGTCAAATTTTTATAAAATTTATAAAAATCCAAATTTCTTTAATTGATTAATTATTATTTTTTTAAGTAATTGATTAATTAATTAATTGAATTATTTTGATTAATAATTTATCTTGTATAATATTTTAATAGTCAACTACTAAAAGTACTACTTAGTCAAACTACTATAGTTTAGGATTAGCTCCGTATTTTTTAATTTTTTGACGATCCAACCATACGGATGTTAATAAAGTGAGTGTTCATTAACTTTCGTACAGTTCGATCGTCGAAAAAATCATTCAAAAAAATTATTCAGTGAATTTGGATCTTGCCCTATTATTTTTTCCCAACACTAAAATGAGTGCTCATTAACTTTCGTACGGTTCGATCGTCGAATAAATCATTCAAAAAAATTATTCAATGAATCTGGATCGTGTCCCTTTACAGGAAGCAACACTTTTACTACGTTTTTGTTAAAATCTCGTACAACACAATCTTTTTATTTTTTGATTATTTTTTCCCAACACTAAAATGAGTGTTTATTAACTTTCGTACGGTTCGATCGTCGAAAAAATCATTCAAAAAATTTATTCAGTGAACCTGGATCGTGCCCCGTTATAGGAACCATCACTTTTACTACATTTTTGTTAAAATCTCGTACAACCCGAACTTTTTATTTTTTGATTATTTTTTCCCAAGACTAAAATTAGTGATTATTAACTTTCGTACGGTTCGATCATCGAATAAGTCATTCAAAAAAATTATTCAGTGAATCTGGATCGTGCCCCGTTAGAGGTTACAACACTTTTACTACATTTTTGTTAAAATCTCGTACAACCCGACCTTTTTATTTTTTGATTATTTTTTCCCAACACTAAAATGAGTGCTCATTAACTTTCGTACGGTTCGATTGTCGAATAAATCATTCAAAAAAAATTATTCAATGAATCTAGATCGTGTCCCTTTACAGGAAGCAACACTTTTACTACGTTTTGGTTAAAATCTCGTACAACCCGACCTTTTTATTTTTAATTATTTTTTTCCAACACAAAAATGAGTGATTATTAACTTTCGTACAGTTCGATCGTCGAAAAAATCATTCAAAAAATTTATTCGGTGAACCTGGATCGTGCCCCGTTATAGGAAGCATCACTTTTACTACATTTTTGTTAAAATCTCGTACAACCCGACCTTTTTATTTTTTGATTATTTTTTCCCAACATTAAAATTAGTGATTATTAACTTTCGTACGGTTCGATCATCGAAAAAGTCATTCAAAAAAATTATTCAGTGAATCTGGATCGTGCCCCGTTAGAGGTTACAACACTTTTACTACATTTTTGTTAAAATCTCGTACAACCCGACCTTTTTATTTTTTGATTATTTTTTCCCAAAACTAAAATGATTGTTTATTAACTTTCGTGCGATTCCATCGTTGAAGAAATCATTCAAAAAATTATTCAGTGAATCTGGATCATGCCCCGTTACAGGAAGTAACACTTTTACTACGTTTTTGTTAAAATCTCGTACAACCCGACCTTTTTATTTTTTGATTATTTTTTCCCAACACTAAAATGAGTATCTATTATATTAATATTCCCAAAATTTGAGAAATTTTTTTGTTTCGAATCAAATTCCTGAAATTTCCCATAATCTCAAATTTCACTTCCCTCCCTTCGTCTAATTCATGTTGCCGCTTGTTAATATTTGATATTCTCCCTTCATTTCACTTCCCCTTGACTAAAATTTCATTTTCCCCCAAAATCCCAAATCAAAGTTTCATTTCCCTCCTCGTTAACACCCTGCTCCCGAGTTTTAAAAAGGAACAAAAGCAAGTGAAAGTGAAAGCAATTAACAAAATTTTCATTCCTTTCTTGCTCCCGAGTTTTTTTTAGCGAAGGAAGCAAGTGATTTGGGATGAAAATTTTATAAGTTTTCTCCCCAAAACTTTCACTCCAAAAGTGGGATGCAAGTGAAAGCAAGTTAATTAAAAACATTTGAAATTACAAATATATCCTTATCATTTAAATGAAAACATTTTATATTTAAGGATTGAATTGTAACTTAACAATCATTTCCATGCTTTCCTTCCGACTCTTCCAACTCGGGAGCATGTTAATGAAATCAATTTCACTCTACAATTTTTCAAACTCGGGAGCAAGTAAACGAAACATATTACTTTCCCTTTCACTTACTTCCTCTTGCATTCATTTACTTTCGCTACTTAAAAAACTCGGGACCAAGTCGTAAAATTTAATTTCCCCCTCTATCTTCTCACCCTCCCCTCTATCTTCTCAGCCGCACAAACACAAAAACATTATTTGCCCCCATTTCAGTGAATAACAAAGAAATTAAATATTGGTTGAAGACTCTTCTCTCTCTCTCTCTTTCTCTATCGATCTGTTCCCAGATATAGATGATTCGCCGTAACTTGTATCTCCGGCACTGTCATCTTGCCAAACCCAACTGTTAAGCATACTCTAGCCACTCAAGACAGCAAGGCACGACACATCAGCAACAAGGACCTATCACCACCACACATTCTAGCAGCCAATAGTATTACAGAAGAGTGACAGCTGTGTCATTTCTGTTATTGTCTTGTTATACAAGACAGAGAATATATAGGCATTACTCTCCTGTCATTTTGTAATATAGTACAAACAATTACTATCTTTTCAATGTAACCTATCCTTTTACTCTCTCTCCCTTTTCTGCTATATTTGTTGTTTCATGGTATCAGAGCTTATGAGCTCGATCTATCAATGGTGATTTCTTCATCATAAAATAATTCATTCCTGTCATTTATATTTGTTGTTTCTATTTCTATATCATGGCTACTGGAGTCTCGTACTCTTCCCCTACAATGGGGTCTATAACCACATCAACTCTTGCAACCGTTGATGTAAATCATCTTTATTATCTGCACCCTTCTGATAATCCGGGGATGCAGATTATAACAGTGGTTTTGAATGAAAGCAACTACAACCAGTGGCATAGATCCATGGAGATTGCGTTATCATCAAAGCTAAAACAGGGTTTTGTGGATGGCTCGTATGCACAGCCTATTACTGGGTCTCCTCTTCTTGCCCATTGGATTCGATGCAACAATATGGTAACATCCTGGATCTTAAACTCTGTTTCGGTTGATATTCGTAACAGTGTTGTTTATTTGAAGTCTGCTCGTGCTATTTGGCTAGATCTAGAAATTCGTTATTCACAGCAAATGTTCCCAAACTGTTTAATCTTCGTACTGAGATCTCTCACTTAACTCAAGGAAACTTGTCTATTTCTGCATATTTTACTAAGTTTCATTCTGTTCATGATGAATTGGAGTGTATTTCCTCTAAACCTCGATGTACATGCACTACTTGCACTTGTAATGTAAATGTCAAACTAGAGACTCAGGAGCAAGATATTCAACTATCACATTTTCTTTTGGGTCTAAGTGAGCAGTATACAGCCATCCGGGGTCAAATCTTACTCATGAAACCCCTGCCATCTTTAAGTCAATGCTACTCTCTTTTACTCCAAGAAGAGAATCAGAGGTCTCTGAGTGGTTCTGCAGTGCCATCTGATAGTATGGCCATGTCTGTCAAACAATCTTCAAAGTTTCAAGGCTATAAGACTCGAAAGGCACCAGGTGATTCTAACTCATCTTTGAGATGTGACTACTGTCATATGACAGGACACACAAAGGATACTTGTTTTTGTCTTCATGGATATCCCAGTTGGCATAAACTTTTTGGAAAGCCCAAACCTAAGTTACAACCCTCTAATACAAACTATAGAACTGGTGGCTCTGTTGCTCAGATATCTTATCAGCCTGAGGTTAATGATAAGTCTGGTCCTACTTCCTCTATGAATCTTTCTGAGAATCAGTGCAAACTTCTCATTGATATGCTGCAAAAGTCAATGGTTAACAGTGGCCCTAGTGGTGACTCAGCTACCTCACACATGCCTGTGCAACCTGCTACTGCACCTGCTGCCTCACCATGGTATCAAACTGCTAATAGTACTCAATTCACTGGTTCTCAGTTCTCAGGTACTGTTCTACATTCTGTAAATTTTGTTCAGCCTGCTCATTATGATTCAACTCAATGGATCATCGATACTGGTGCTACAGATCATGTAACACCATTCCTCAATGTGTTGCATAATGTTTCTTCAGTTAGTTCTACTCTGCATTTGTCAAATGGTGCAACTGTACCTGTGACTCACATAGGTTCTATTATCTTAAATAGCTCCTTAACCTTATTCAATGTTCTGTGTGTCCCATCTTTCACTTACAACCTCATGTCAGTGTCAAAATTACTTGCAGATAACTCTATTACTGCTAAATTTACTTCCTCATCTTGTTATCTCCAGGCCCCTACTTGGACGAGGGACCTCGAGATTGGTAAAGCTATTAATGGGCTATATCTTCACTCAAAGACAGTCGACTCAGATACTTCTGTTTCTAGCACCTTCTCTTGCTCAACTTCTGTCAACACACAACTCTGGCATTCTAGAATGGGACATGTCCCTCTTTCTGTTTTAAAATTGTTGCTTGTAGATGGTATCACAAACACTCTAGCAGTATGTGATAGTTGTATGTTAGGCAAACAAACAAGACAACCTTTCCCTCATAGTGTTATTGTTAGTAAAAACTTGTTTGATCTTATTCATGTCGACCTTTGGGGTACTTATAGACATAAGACTCATAACAGTTGTAATCTCTTTCTTACTATTGTGGAAGATAAGTCCAAGGCTACTTGGGTATATTTGTTATCTGATAAGACCCAAGTAACTTCCATTTTTAAAGAATTTATTCCATATGTGAAAAATCATTTTTCTGCTACTATTAAAACTTGTCGTACTGACAATGGTACTGAGTTTATAAATCTTAGCTTACATTCATTGCTTGCTGAACATGGTATTGTGCATCAGAAGAGTTGTGTGTATACACCTCAACAAAACGGTTTAGTTGAACGAAAACATCGTACTTTGTTGAATGTGGCTCGATCACTTCGTTTTCACTCATCTATTCCCCTGACTTTTTGGGGTGATTGCCTCCTAACTGCAGCACACTTAATCAACCGAACACCTTCACCTTTGCTTCAAAATAAGTCCCCATGTGAAATTCTCTTTGGACAACAACCTGACTTCTCTAAACTTAAGATTTTTGGTTGTCTATGTTATGCTACAGTCCTTCCCCATCCTACAGATAAATTTTTTTCACATGCCATAAAAGGGGTACTACTTGGATATCCTTTTGCCACTAAAGGTTACACAATACTTAATCTCGATACCAGACGAGTATTTGTCTCCCGTGATATCCGTTTCTTTGAAGACATATTTCTCTTTAAAGCAATACCTACACCCACCTTATCTCAACTGTTCCCTCAAAATACAACGTTTGACGATTGTGATCCATTAGGAGAACCTGACCCATCTCCTACTCCAACTCCTCCTACTTCACCACCACCCTCACCTCCTACTCCGACCACAGACACAAGTTTAACCCCACCTGTACCAACACCTGTAATATCTAGACCACAGTGTACTCGCCAATTACCAGCCAAATTCTCTGACTTTACTGGTCTTCCTACTCACCTTGCTTCCTCTATTCAGGTGCTCACACCAAATTCCACACAAGTATCTCCCTTAAATGACCATCTATCCTATCTACCTTTTGATCCAGACTATGTTCACTTTCTAGCAACCATTACCACAGTTCCAGAACCACAATTTTACAAACAAGCTGTTCAACAAGATTGCTGGTGTGAGGCAATGAACGTTGAACTTGCTGCACTTGAAGCTAATCACACTTGGGATATTGTCCCCTTACCACAAGAGAAAACAGTGGTTGATTGTAAATGGGTATACAAAGTAAAATACAAACCAAATGGGGATGTTGATCGCTACAAGGCGCGTTTAGTAGCCAAAGGCTTCACCCAAACTAAAGGTGTGGACTTCTTTGAGACCTTTGCACCAGTGGCAAAGATGTCTACATTACGAATACTTCTTACTCTTGCTGCCAAATTCAATTGGTCATTGAAGCAACTGGATGTCACGAATGCCTTTCTTCACGGTACATTAGATGAAGAAATCTACATGGCTCTACCTCCTGGGTATCTTCCAGCTTCTCAGCTTCAAGCACAGTTCCCAAATCAATGTCTTGTTTGCCGTCTGTTAAAATCAATTTATGGTCTGTGTCAGGCTCCAAGAGTATGGTTTGTGGAGCTTTCTTCTGCTCTAATTCAGTTTGGCTTCACACAGACATACAGTGACAATAGCCTTTTCTTCTACAAAAAGGGAAACTATGTTGCTCTACTGCTTGTGTATGTCGATGACATGGTTCTTACAGGTAATAATACTGATCTTCTTACCTCAGTTGTTACCTTCCTAGCTTCTAAGTTTAAGATTAAAGATCTGGGTCTACTGAAGTACTTCCTAGGGCTTGAAATAGCCAGGTCATCTACAGGTATATATGTCAATCAACGCAAATATACACTTGACATTTTGAAAGATACGGGTCTTCAACAATGCAAGTCCAGTTGTGTTCCTATGGAACAACATCACAAACTTCTGTCTGATACGTCTCCCTTCCTCTCAGATGCATCAGCCTATCGTCGTCTTGTTGGTAGACTAATTTATCTCACAATTACACGACCTGATCTCTCATATCCAGTCCATGTACTTGCTCAGTTTATGTCTTGTCCATGTGAAAATCACTGGCATGGAGCACTCAAAGTAGTACGTTATCTTAAAGATACTTGTGGTCAGGGTCTTCTTTTTGCTGCTACACCTGATCTCACTCTTCAATCATTCTGTGATGCTGATTGGGCCAGCTGCCCTAATACTCGCCTTTCTCTCACAGGGTATTGTGTCCTTCTGGGTGGTTCTCTAATTAGCTGGAAATGCAAAAAGCAAAGGATTGTATCCCGTTCTTCTGCAGAAGCAGAGTACCGTGCCTTAGCTGATACCTGTTGTGATCTTACCTGGATCGTCTCACTCCTACAAGAACTCAAGCTGAAGTCAGTTACTCCTATCACCTTATTCTGTGATAATAAATCTGCTCTACACATTGCCTCTAACCCCGTCTTCCACGAACGAACTAAGCACATCGAAATCGATTGCCACCTAGTTCGTCAAAAACTTCAACAGGGGATGATAACAACCAGTCATGTTTCTACTTCTGAGCAACCAGCTGACCTTTTTACTAAGGCATTGTGTTCTATGCAGCTGCACTTTCTACTCTCCAAGTTAGGAGTTTGCAACCTGTTTCTACCTCCTAACTTGAGGGGGGATGTTAAGCATACTCTAGCCACTCAAGACAGCAAGGCACGACACATCAGCAACAAGGACCTATCACCACCACACATTCTAGCAGCCAATAGTATTACAGAAGAGTGACAGCTGTGTCATTTCTGTTATTGTCTTGTTATACAAGACAGAGAATATATAGGCATTACTCTCCTGTCATTTTGTAATATAGTACAAACAATTACTATCTTTTCAATGTAACCTATCCTTTTACTCTCTCTCCCTTTTCTGCTATATTTGTTGTTTCACCAACCCATGCCTCTCTTTATTCTTCTCGATTCATGAGTTTTTACCATTAAAAACGTCCTTTGTGCCAAAAAATAGAAACCCCCAAATCGATTTTGAAACCCTAAACTCAAATGTTTGAAACCCTCGATAAAATCCCAAAAATCTATTAGTTTCACTCATTTTCTCAGTATTTTGATCTTGTTTCTCGAATATTCACAACCCCACCTTTTATTTTGATTCAATTATTTTGATGGTTGTTCGATGCTTTTGGTGACCATTCTGAGCTATAGAAGGAGGTCGTAAAACAGCGTAGCTTCGTTCCTATCCCAGTGGTTCAGATTTAATTTCATAAATCCGGTCACCGACGCAGGGTTTTACAATTTTATACATATTATCTTCTTTACAGGCTGAAAATATTTTGTTTACATACTAAACAATCCCCTTTTTCGGTGCTTGGTTGTTTATCATTTTCTGAATGCTGGATAGCTCAATGACTTGTATTTTTCTTAATTACAGGTTGAAAATGTCAAGCAACGTTGCTTGCCAAATGCTTTGAACTATCCGATGCTCGAGGAGTATGACTTCAGAAATGACACCGTGAGTTGATTCTCAATTCATTTACTCGTTGGCTGAATTTATATATTTAATACTTTTGTATTGTTTCTAATAGTAATGTTAGACAATACTTTTCTTTACAATGTTGAAAGGTTAGTTGATGAATATACTCAAGAATGCAATCGCATGCATGTGTAAATGATAACGTGTCCTGTGTTAACGTAGGCCTCCTTATTTGTGTTTCTTTTTGCCATTAGCAGGTTAATTGTTGCTACTTTATACTATTTGGTTTATTTTCTAAAATAAAACAAGTCAATCCTGATCTTGACATGGAATTGAAGCCTCAGGCACAGCCACCACCCTATCAAGAAAAGAGTCTTAGTAAGATTTTTGGGAATGCCTCATTGATCAAATTTTGCTACATATTATACATATTATCTTCTTTACAATTTTATACATTTTATCTTCTTTACGATGGTTAAATATTTTGTTTTTAAACTTCTTTACAAACGATGGTATGAACTCCTTCCAAATTGCTCGCATATCTAGTTTTGTTAAGTAATGCGGACTGTTTCCAGATGACACCTAAAATATGAAATTCTAGATGTAACAGTGGACTGAGTTTGAGTTTCTATATTATGAAAATGTGTCAGGTGGAAAATCAATTGAACTTGCTCAGGGATGGAACTCTGGAGCACATTTCCATATGCATGATGGAAGCTAGAAAGTTGGTGGAGGATATTGAAGCTGAGGAACAAAACATGGATGTAGTCGAAAAGGAAGCCACTGAACTTCTGAGGGTAATGCTCTTGTTTTTTGAATTAGCTTTATGGATTATATTGCAAACAGTAGGGTAGTACTTTTGGTAGCTATTCTATCTTAAATGGATTATACCAGGCAACATCAGTTGTCGACCAAGATTCTTGTTACCAGAATCAGTTAATACAAGCAAAGAGTAATGTATAATGTCCTCTTTTGTAGACTTCCCAAATGAAGTGTCAAGAAGTAACGGATCAATGTGAGGAAGAAGTTCAAATGTGTGCACGTGAACTATAGGCTATAAGGCATATGGTACATTTTTTATCTAGCCTACTTTTCTTTTTAGATCTAATCATGGAATATTTTTCTCTTTTCTTATGCTGCAATCATTTACTTTTTTTTAATAACCTATTGAAAATTAAGCTGGCGCAATTACTTAATAATAATATATGTATTGATCCTCTGTGGAGCAGGATATAAGGCGGAACATTCCTGGAAATCTACGACCATTAATGACAAATATTCCTGCTTCCTCAATGTATAGTGTAAGATCAGGGCCGGCACCACGAAGCAGGACAGTTAGTGTTTCAGACTCTCCTCTTGCAACAAGCAGCAATGCCAGCTCTGAAGTGAGTACCAATGACAATGCTCTTTGTGTGGATACAAGTGTGTACGATGACGATTTTAACAGTGAAAGGGGTGTTCCATCGCTTGCCAGTGTTGGGGGGCATTAATGTTAAGTTAGAAACTAGTGCTGTTATCCATTTCTAGTTAGTATTAATTATCTATTGGCATTAGTGGAGGTAACGGCTAAAACTGTATAAACTGTGATTTTTGTTGTAAATAAAAGTGTTCTTTCATTTATCATTAGCCAATGTAATCATCTTTCATAAAAACTTGTTAAAAATATCATTGGACAATGGACAAGTTTCAAGAAACCATTGTACCAAAAAGAGTTGACCACTGTATAAAAATTGTAAAACCATTGTCTATAAGTAAAACATACAATCCTAGTAAAAATTAAACCATTGTGTGAAAATAACAAAAATAAACATTCAAGAAACAAAAATGTTGTACCAAGCATTTCACACAATTGTTTTAAAAAAGATATAGGCTTGTGTAAAATACAACTCACACAATGGATTTATGATACAATTAAGTTGCATACATATCAAACAGGCAAAGGTTGGATTCAAAAAATTGTTGTGTGAGTAGATATTGTGTTGCATACATTTCAAAAACTTTTGTGTGCTCAACTATCCAACAATGGTTATATCTTAAGAAATTGTTGTTAACCTAACGAATGTACAATGTTTTCTTTTTCAGGAACCATTGTGTTCCCTATTTTCTAACAACGGATTTAAATGGTTGTGTTGTTGTTTCTGGTTATTACACAACGCATTGTTAAATACTGACTGTTGTCGAAGAAGGCTCACACAACGGTTTTGGTACCGTTGTCTGATATAGGCATCAGACGGCGCCTCAATAGACAACATGAAAATAGGGCATCAGACAACGGGCAAAACCCGTTGTCTGAGGCTGTTTTCCTTGTAGTGCATGCTCTTAAGTAAGAGCATAAAAATGATTGGCTAAATTACATAAAATATTGATTATGTAAAATTTGTAGAACCTGTAAGACATTGTGTTCGGAGAGTATTGGCTATAATGATTGGCTATATTTTAAAAATGGCATGTTATTAATATTTCAAGTTGTTATTAATGGAATATAAAATTTTAGTATAGAAATAAGTGATGTGGCAATTCACTACAGGTCTCTAGAGGTTCGACAAATATAGCCAATATCAAGAGATTATCTATAATTATAGATAACAGCTTTGTCCCATTGGAGTGTAAATTTTTTTACACATTCTTTATAATTCTTATTTATGGTAATTAATTTTAAAATTTAACTAAGGGGTCTCTCCCATTGGAGATGCTCTAATGCTTATATAAGTATGCATTACTTATTCATGCTTTCACCCTAATTAAAAAAACAAGCCAACGTACAATAATAGTACAAAATTTTTAAGATAATAGATTTACAAATAGTCACTTTGCATATATAGTTAAGTATATAAATATTTTGCTTCAAAAAAAAAGTATACAAACATCAATTTTTCTAGTGTGTGCCCAAGGCACATGCTAATAATCTATGCTATCTTAATTGTCAAATCGTTGAGATTTTATTAATAATGATAGGTTCTGCATGTACTCTTAGTCACACGCTAGCTAGACAAATCCTACAAACATTTACATGCATGTTTCATTCAAACAAGTTCAATGCAAATACAAATAGTTAATCTGTATTAAAGAAAAGAAAATATTGATTTAGAATCCGATAATCACTGAGGCACTGAAAGAATGAGAGAATTATGGATGGTTTCTTGATCCAAATAACGTAGACGTCATTAATCAACAGGAACAACGAAAAAAAGATCTAGGTTTGGCTAGGTTTAACTGAGGTAACCGATGTTGATTCTCAGATAAATGTTTTGGCTAGGTTTTTGGCCGTTTATGGCGCAGTTTTGGACGCGTTAAAGAACTGTGGCATTGGGATGGTTTTGAAGAAATTGAAGAAGCTGATTTATCAGAATCAAGATGATATGTTAGTTAATGATGAGTCCTCTAATTACATCCTAATTACTTACTTATACTGTAAACAATATGAAAGTTTACTAAATTATTAGTTCAAATCATATAAAAAAATATTTCAGTAATACAAAGCTCTTACAAAAATTGTTTTTAAAAATCCCGCCAATTTGGTCCGTTTTGGAAATTTTATTATTCAAATAAGTTACTTGGAAAAAAGTTAGAAAATATGTATTTTTTGAAATAATTAACTTATTTTTGCAAGATAACCAAACACTAGACTACCTTTATACATTTTTCTCTAAAAAAAGTATGTAAATACAAAATTTTTCCGAACTAAGTTATAACGCCTTAGAAATTTTGATTTTTTTTTATTATTTATTTATTATAAATTATAAATTATATTATATGAGTATTGTTGGAAAGTGGAATGTACGTGAATTTGTGCTTATGTGTTTATGTGATGATCTGGATAAGTTGTGAAGGCCCATGTATTTTTATTTATATTTTTGAGGATTGAGTATATTTAAATCATGTATTTTTGATCCTCTGTAAATTTTATAAAATTATTGGAAGAGTTAAAAATCATGAAATCTTTTGTAATATTATCTTTATATATTTATTGAGTTTTTAAAAGTGTTGGGTGAATTGATTTGGGTGTTTTAGTATTTTAAAATGATTTTAAGAGTTTTATTGTATTTTTAAAGGATCAAAACTTGTAAAATTCATATTTAATTCGTTTTTTATCCTAAAAATATTTTAAAAATATGTGTGTTCTCATAATTTTGTACCCTACTTATTAAAAATGAACAAGGTTTATTTTCACTCGTTTCCCATTTAAATTCGATTTCTTTTACAGCCATTTAAATGATTTTATTTTGTTTTTCAGCAATGCAAAGTAATGAAATGCCTTTCCCATTTAAGTCCCTAAAATCACCTGTTTTTTTATTTCAATTGAGTTTTGGAGCTCTGTTTCATTCTCGTGAGTTCTGGAACCCTCTTCTAACATCTACAAGTCTCTCGACTTCTCCCCCTCCGATAACACCTCGAAATCACCCTCTACCTTAATTCTTTTCCATTCCGAACTCCACCTGAGTTCCGAATGTTTCATTTCTGACTTGTTCTTGGCGTTCAACTGGGAGTAGTTGTGTGCGTCTATGTAGTGAGATACGGTGTGGGTATGTAATGTGAACTGTGAACTGTGTGCTGTGTGTGTTCAGAGGGGTATACACCCTTGTGGGTTCGTGTGTGTTTTGAGGCTGGGACAATCAAGGAAGACAGGTGGGAAGCTATGAGGTGATGCAAGTGTTGGAGGGTTTCATGATTTTTGGTGATTTTTGAATCCTGTTGGTTTTGTTAAAATTATTGGTATGGAGAGATAGAGGAGATTAAGGGGATTGTTTTGGTGTGAATATTGTGTGGGTTGGCGGACTGAAAGAGCAGGCACCACCGTGGCAATATGACCCGTCGGTGATAACAATGTAAATTTGAGCTATCAAAGACAAGCAATTGTAGGATAAAAAGAGATGAACAAAGAAGATACAAAATATATTTACAAACTCATTTTACATAAGCGGCTACATTGTTTCTCACTTGAATTAGGTTACAAGCTACATCCTTAAGGCATATATATAGAAGGTTAGTCAAAGACTATACTACCCTTCCTCACTACATTACATTACTACTCATACTCCTTAATACTCCCCCTCAAGCTAATGAGTGAGAACGAAGTGAAACTCTTAGCTTGAAGATAGAAACTGGTGCTAATGCAAGAAATAACGGTAAGTATCCTTTCACTGCATCACAATGGCAAGAACTTGAACACCAAGCTCTCATCTTTAAGTACATGGTTTCTGGTATACCTATTCCTCCTGATCTTCTCTTGATCACTATCAAAAGAAGCATGGACTCAAACGAGCTCTTCCTTCACCAACCTCAAAATATGAGATGGAAACAGATTCCAAGTACTGTGAAAGGCACATGCACAGAGGTAGAAACTGTTCAAGAAAGCCAGTGGAAACATTTCAACAACAGCAACAAACACCAGGGACATTTCTTTGCCAACTGCAATACCTATCTCATCAAGAAACAACACAAATAGTCCTTACAATATCACTAAAACCAACTCAACTTCTCATCAGTCTCTCACATCAATAGCCTCATATAACACCAACCCACTTCTGGTATTGGTTTGGATTCTTGCCTTTATTTCCACACAAACAAAGACTTCAGAAACAACAGATATGGTTATGGGAAAAGAGATGATATTGATGGGCACCCATTTTTCTCAGAAAGTTCTGGAACTGAGAAGCATGTCTGGTTCATCAGTGGGTGAATTTTCTTGGCACTTGGAGCCACTAACAGTGGGTGGTTCTACATGTCCTGATAGTTGGAGTGTGCTACTGCCATTAGTGGACTACTGCTCAAAGAGCTCAATATCATGGGACATGTTACTTCCATGATTTTAAATTCTCCATCGATTTCCCTTCACTCCTTTAACCATAACTTGATCTGTTAACTCAAGGCACTTCACCTCAACAGATTTGGTAGAGTAAAGTATCGAAGCACAACTTCCAGGCATGACCGGGGTAATCAAGGCTTCATGCCTAATCTCCACGAGTAAACAAGATTTCACCCAATCTCGCACCATGCATTTCTGGATTGATTATCACAACTTCCAGGCATGACCGGAGTAATCAAGGCTTCATGCCTAATCTCCACGAGTAAACAAGGTTTCACCCAATCTCGCACCATGCATTTTCTGGAACAATTATCAGTCAACTTGACGCTATGCAAGATAAACTGTTGAATTGGCTCGAGTACTCGTTCATTCTGCACATTTCAGAAATGAACTCTCGGCTTAACAAAGATCTTCTATACAAATGATGGCAGTGACTTCCATCTTCACAAACAATGGCAATGACTTCCATTTAAATGATGGCAATGGCAATGGTAATGTAATGTTTTTACCTTGCGCACCAACTTTTTCCTCATACAGCTTCTTTAACATAGCATCACTTGGTTTCTTTAATGATCTGGCCTTAATAATAGATGCGACAGCGAATGCAATAGAGCAAACAAGCAGTCTAATAACAAGTAAAAGCCTCATAGAAGTCGAAAGTGGCCCCTTGAAATGAGGCTGATGCGTGCCATTAACAGCTATATCTTTGCAAGGTCCCAAATAAGGACCACAAAACTTTGGATTTCCAAGGAATGAAGTGTAATTAAAGTAGCTAAACTGACCAGTACCCGGAACTAAACCAGAAAGATTATTATACGAAAAATCAACTGATTTTAAGCTTTGCATTGTAGCTATAGGTGCTGGAATACTTCCTACAAAATGATTTCTTGATAAATTCAAGTAGTTAAGTATCTTCATACCTGTAATCTCAGTCGGTATCTGCCCTGAAAGCACGTTCCTACTCAGATCAACAAATGTCAATAAACCACATTGATTGATTTCTTTCGCAATCTCTCCCGAGAATGGCAGCTGCTAACTTTAACCTCAAAGATGTTTGGCACCTGCCCGTCTCCTGCCACCTCAGTATCAAATGTTCCAGGGGACGTTTCAACAATTAAACTACCAATGTCCTCCAAAAGATGATAGATCACTCGGTGGATTTTAATCTTTATACCAGCTTGAGTTGCAGACATGCCAACATAACCGGATGGACCTTTCACATTGAACCCAACTATGTATGCACCACAGGCTTGTGCCAAGTCCAAATCAGACTGAGTAATAGACCCAACTCCAACATGTACAACATTAATGAAAACCTGTGAACTATTTAAACTCTTCAATGCATCTGTTATGGCTTGGACACTACCTTGAACATCTACTTTAACTGTAACTGGCATTTCAACCCTCTTGGGAACGTCAACGTCTAATGGACCTCTTCCTCTGTCAAGCCTTGCCTCAACTACATAAGCTTGTGCAGGCCCATCGATCCTTGCCTTTAGTTCCATCATCTCAGCCTGCAAAAGTAAAGCCTCCTCCAAATTATCCAGTCCAGTTTTACTTAATGTAGAAACCTCAACAACCTGAATATCTCCACCCATTTCCTCCAGTGGCAAGCCTGCTGATGCAAGCTGAACTTTTACTCTTTCAGGGTCTGCTCACAGTATAGCCATTGTCGACCATGCTATGTGCTATACCAACAGCCTCCTTTTCACGCCATCAACATATGCAAATGTCAATGTCTCCTCCTTCCCTAGAACCACAGAGATTTGTCTTCCCAGACTTGCAAAACTTGCACTACCTACATTCAGATAACCTTACACGACATAGTATGTGGCTTCCCAATCTTATTCCCATTAAAGCTCTTACCAAAATACCCACTTTTCAAAAAACAAAGAAATCCACGAATTCCAGCAAACCAAATCCTTCTCAGGCATTTTGTCGAACACTTGGTGTGCAGCTTCCAACTCATATTATTCGTCAGTTGCATTTCATCAACCACCTTGTGCACATCCCTTTTAATTCGTCCTCTTATCTCTGCATAAATTTGTTTTTCAAAGTGTTTGGTACGGACATAACAGACTCAGTATATGCATTCTCCTGGTTAAGATACACGAGAACATCGGAATTAGAGCGAAAATAGTCGCGAAGCCAGTAGTAATTATCGATGCACATCACCGAACATCTCCATCTCGTGCTTAACTTTCTGCGCGATAGACGGAGACGACGTCGTTTGAGAAATCGACATTGTAATCGCCGATGAGGAGAAAGTTGAGATTTTTATGAAACGGCGTCGTTTTAGTGTATTTTGATTTGGGTTTTATCAATCGTTAGGCCTCGAGAACCGGAGGCTCTGATACCATGATAACAATGTAAATTTGAGCTATCAAAGACAAGCAATTGTGGGATAAAAAGAGATGAACAAAGAAGATACAAAATATATTTACAAACTCATTTTACTTAAGCGGCTACATTGTTTCTCACTTGAATTAGGTTACAAGCTACATCCTTAAGGCATATATATAGAAGGTTAGTCAAAGAGTATACTACCCTTCCTCACTACATTACATTACTACCCATACTCCTTAATAGTGGTGGTGTTTTCTGGCAGAAACGAAGAGAGGAGAGAGGGATAGAGGCGAGAAGGAGTTGAAGGGGGGAGACAGGGGAGAGCATGGGAGAAACCGAGAGGGAAATGGAGACTGTATGGGGTGGGTTAGAGTAAAAAGAAAAAGGAAGTGGAGATATATGTGTGTGTTTGGGGACTGTTATAATCGGAATTGGAGATATAGTAGAGTGAATAGGAGATGGTGCAGGCTTGTGTGTGTGTCTGAGGTATTCTAGGTGTGCGCGCGTGCAAGGGTAAAGTGGGGGGCTGGTGTGGTTTGAAACTATGGTGATCGAGGAAGTGCAGGGGGAAGATTTAAAGAGGATGTGCACAGGGTGTAAGCCATGAATGTGTAATGTTTGTGTCCGTGGGAAGGAGAGAAGGAGTGTAAAAGAGGAGTGAGGAAGAACAGGGGATTTTAGTAGTGTGAGTTATGAGGGGTTTTTATGTGTGTAATGATTGAAATTAGTAAGGAGGGTGTTTATGTTGTGTGTGTGAGCGAGCATGTGTGAGGGTTCGGGTGCTAAGGCAGAGAGGGAAGAAACAGAAACAGTGAGTGTTGTGTTAACTAGTTTGAGATGGTTTGAATGTTAATTGTTCATAACTATTATAGGTTGTTTAAATGGTGGATGTATGGTTGTGATCAAGTCATTGTTGTATGTGGTATAATTTGATTTAAATTGGTTGATTTTTAGTACTAATAGATGCTGTCTAAACTATTGGGTAAAGGTACGTATGTTAAGGTCATATTAAGTATTGGTGGTTAAGTGCGAATTGGTATAATTACTTAGTGAAATTGATTCTCGATTAATTGGGTATTGATCGGACATGGATGATTTGTTACTAATGTTAAGGAATATAACTGATATTAAAATTCTTTTATCCCGAGGTCTTTCTGTCAACATTTCACGGAATCTTATATGCAAACATATATGGTACTTGTTTATGTGGCTAATGTGTGATAAGTAGATGATCCAATTTTAAATTATAAATTAGTAAGGTGCTAGTAACTTGATTGTTATGGATTACTAAGTGCTAATGATATAAGTACAGAATGTTAATCCAAGATAGGAAATGAATAAGATTATATGATTTCTGATTGGATCGGTTGCATTTTGACAGGCTGAAGGTGATGTCCAAATTTTTTACAATTATTTTGGGATTCTTATAGTATAATGTTTTTAATAAGGAGTGCTAGTGTGAAAATGTTATATGGTAATAAAGTGTAAGATAATAATACGTGATTATGTGATTATATATTACTATTTCGAGAATATGATCTGTATGAACTATATATGTATTAATTGTAAAGCGTATTAGGACGCATTTGGGTAGAATAGAATTAGACGGTAAACGCATACTGAAATAGTACTTTACCTGTATATAGGTACACATAGGAGGCCAGCCAAGAGCCAGCCAAGAGCCAGCGCGGGTGTAGATGGAATGTAGAGGAAGGTGATGATTATCAGGACTGTCAGGTGATAAAGGGAAAATGGATGTGTGATCGAAGAGAGGTCAAGTAAAAATGAATGTAAACTGATAAGGAGTTAAAGTATTGGAAATGGAAACCCTGTGTATTGAGGCAAGTTTACTATACCTCACTTATTGTTCAAGTGATGTGAAACCTTTTATGTTATTTATTTATTCTTTCGAAATCCTTTCTTGCTAGCTATTATATTCTTCATATTTGTACTGGATAATTGTGAATCTGTTCTTTTAATTAAACAATGTTCCCTGAGCTGATCTAAACCTTTCCCTATTGAAACTGCTTTTACAATTATTGTTCTAATATGTTTTCACCGCTTATGGAAGCTCAAATTCTTCAGTATGTATAAATTTTATTAAATGCCGGTACTGGACCATGTCATTGCTGTAGTTTAGAATTTCATTGTTGGAATCTTATTGCAAATTATATCCCCATTCTTGCTCAAATGAAATTTCTCTTTGCATAATCTGCAGTGGTTATAATTCGAAGTATTCGTATCAATCTTGTTGATACCTTTTTGAGTTGACGTTCTTTATAATTTCCCCTACGTTGTATCGAACTTGTCGATACCAGACGATGATGTCATTTCTTATTAATTCCTAATCATAACTAGTTATCCTGGACGTGAGTTCCAATTATTGTTGAAACAGGGTAGTCGATTGTCCCGACCCCTGGCCTGAGTATTAAAGATAGAATTGGAAGTTTTTATTAAATGAAAATGTTTTCATGACTGAGGACGCCAATCAGAGTATGAGTATGATATTTTAGGCCAAAAGAGGTCTTGGATCCAGTTGAGTATTTGGATATACCAAGAGAGTATATCCGGAGTTTTAGTGTGACTGATCATCCACTTTAACTCGTTGCGTCGAAGTGAAAAATCCAATTCTAATCTATAAATTGAGTATCCAGTTGGACTTTGATTCTTATTGCTTGACCAGGAATTTCCCAAGTATTCTTAACGAATGGTTATCATTTGATCTTGAGTTTTCGAGTATCAGCATTGAATTGTTAAAGCCTGGTTTCTTTGAAGTTTACAATGTTTATTCTGATTGAACAAAACTCTTATCCGTTCTAGTTCCTGTTGCACCTCAGTAATGGTGAAGTATTGGCCCTCGTGGCAATTTAGAAATAGCATCATAGATTCTTTCACAGTATGAGCTGAAATTCTTTTGTTATCAGATTTGTTTCGATATTGAATTGTTATCACCTTATTCATTTGCTGAGCATTGTTGGCTCACTCTTGCTTTTGTTGTTTTCCTCAGTTAATAGTGGAGTTAAGTAAATCTAGTATTGGACAGTGAGTACTGATCTCCGGGCAGCGAGTAGAAGCAGTCGAGTTATAGATTTCGCCAGACAGTGGATTGCGAATTGTCAAGGTTGGAGATACAGTTAGATAGTGATTTCACTTTTTCACAAATGTATATTTTTATTATTCTGAGATTGAGTTGTAGTAATGTAATTCAATAGTTTGTTTCATACCGTAACCTGTAAGAGATCTTGGTTTAAGGGGTTGTTATTATTAATGTTGTTTATTTTCAGAGATGTATAATATTGTTTATTGGTTAGTGACCCCATATCTGTACCCCGGATTTTGGGATGCTACAAAGTAACTTATAAATTCATCTTAAAATAACGAATATTAAACTCCCTATATCTCTGATATTTAAAAAACTTGAACTTTCAACCGACTTATAATAAATCTTAAAAACACCATATTTCACATAATAATAACATTCATTAGTTTTAGAAAATTTATTATCTTATTACATCTTTTTATTTTAATTTAATCAATTTTTAAAATAATTTAAAAGGCCAACATGACCGATATAAATACTAGAATGTTTGCCCGCTACGCATGGGCGAAAATTTTTATTTTTTAATAAATAATTATAAATATTTTGTAATTTAAATCAAAATGAAATACTACTAATTGATAAGTGGAGTTTATATCCACTTGGAACATTCTAAATCGGCTTAAATTGATTGTCTTGGACTCAAGTTTCTTGTAGTTTTGATGTGTTTTGCTTAGTTGTGCAGGTTTACGAGAATGTTGATTAAGGTGGATGCTTCTACAATTTTTTGGGAATTAAATGATTAAAATTCGGATTTTCTGGGAAGGCTGCGCAGCTTACACTGTTTTGGCCATATCTGGAGTTCTGTAAGTCCGTTTTTAGCGATCTTACTGCCCACGCGAAGCTTGAGAGATTTTCTACAACCTGGGATAGGAATCACGTGCAAGTAAAGTACTGAATTAATTCGCGCAGGCAGACTTTGTGAAGCATGGCTGGGAAATTCCTGTTTTGCCCTTTTCGAGTTCTAATTATATTCCGGGCAGGTTTTAGCACCTTAATTAAATTCTAATTGTAATAGAATATTAAATATTTTTATTAGGCAAGAGGGAGAAACGTTTTTTATGTATAAACGTTCTACCCTTGTAATAAGACATATACATACGTTCATATTATAACCTAGTTTTATACAGAGGAGAGAGGAGGAGAAGGAATTCTTCCAAGCTAGTGACAAGCAAGGATTATTCTTGAAACCTTTGTATTCTTCTATTGTGGGAGTTCAATTCTAAACCTTATTCTTCTTCTTTATTTTTACTTGTTGATTTTAGAATTATGTTTTCCATAGAACCCATGATGACAATTAGGTCAATTATGGGCTAATTCGTTATCATGGGGTTTTAATGGATTTTGCTATGGATTCTAGTTATTGAGTGTTAATTATGCCTTGGTGTGTGATTGAATGTATTGATTACCTAGTATGTTTATGCTTATTCGTTATAAGTGCGTCGCGAACACTTGTAATTGCTTGTTTAATCCTAGTGAATGCGAAAGTGGATCTAGGGTTTAGAACAATTCATGCTAGCATAGGTTTTTGCATGTGAAGTACATGTATTAATTTGTGATGTGATTCTAACCGTCTTGCATCGACTATGTGGTTTAATGGGTGCTTGATTTTCAACCGGTATGTGTTCAATTGCTATAGACATATAGGGACTACACATATTTGGTGACTACTTGACTTCTATCAATTGTGGATGATCAGTAGGATGGTATATGCACAACGAAAGTTGGTATGTATCAGTTTAGTGCATCTAATCAGTAATCAACTCGGTCACATGCTAGGCTAAAGGGCATAAGATTCTAGATGAAGTAGTAATCGAAGTTGAAATCCCATGTTTGTTTATTATAAGGTTAAAGTTAAGTTATTTTCTCGTAATTGGCTTAGTTGGTAATCAATCATTAGTTAAATCAAACCAAAATTGTGATTGTCTTAGTAGTGAGTGTAAATCATTAGCTGGTGCATAAGTGAACATAACGAACAATTTGAGTCTCTGTGGGAACGAATCCTATTTACTCTATATTACTTGTTGACCACGTTCTCTTGCGTGAATAAGTGCGAACAAGTTTTTGGCGCCGCTGCCGGGGACTCGGTTCATTGTTTGTTTAGTTTATGATCTTGTCATCAATTTGGATTAAATTCACTGACTCAGACGTTTTCTCACTCATTTACTTTGTGGTTTCTCAGGTACTTTCTTGAGCGTGTATGCTTACTCGATCTCAGGCTCGTAAAGAAAATCTGGAAGAAAGGAAGCACGAAGAGGAATTAGTGGAGGAAATTGAAGAAGAGTTGGAAGTTACTGGAGAAATGGCAGATAACAAGGCGCTGAAGGATTATTCTCAGCCCAAGATTAATGATATTCAGTCGAGTATTGTGCGGCCGGCTATTGCTGCAAATAATTTTGAGATCAAGCCGGGCACGATCCAAATGGTCCAGAACTCAGTCCAGTTTGGGGGTTCACCTGTTGAGGATCCCAACATGCATATCAGGGACTTCATTGAGATCTGTGACACCTTCAAAACCAACGGAGTTTCTGAGGACGCTATCAAGCTAAGGTTGTTTCCCTTCTCTTTGAGAGACAAAGCAAAAAGCTGGTTGCATTCACTTCCAGCAGGTTCCATCACTACATGGGAAGATCTGGCACAAAAGTTCTTGACTAAATTCTTTCCTATGGCAAAGACTGCTGCCATGAGGAATGCTCTTACACAATTTAGTCAGCATTCTGGTGAATCACTGTGTGAAGCTTGGGAAAGGTACAAGGAGATGCTCCGGAAATGTCCCCATCATGGGATGCCAAATTGGATGGTCATCAATAGCTTCTACAATGGGTTAAGTCATTCTCGAGCAATGCTTGATGCAGCATCTGGAGGAGCTCTGTGGGCCAAAAGCTATGAAGAGGCCTATGACTTGATTGAAATGATGGCTGCAAATGAGTATCAGAATCCGACACAGCGTATTCCACAAGGTAAGGTTGCAGGTGTACTTGAAATGGATGCCACAACAGCTATAGCAGCTCAGCTATAGGCTCTAACCATGAAAGTGGACTCATTGGCTAAGGTGGGGGTTCAACAAGTCGCCATGGTCTGTGAATTGTGTGCGGGGGCTCATGACACTAATCAATGTGCAATTTCTAGTGAGTCGGCACAGTTTGTCAGCAATTATCAGAGGCCGTCACAACCTGCTCCCAATACATATCATCCCAACAATAGGAATCATCCTAACTTCAGTTGGAGCAACAATCAGAATGCTGTGCAACAACCATCTCAGGGTCAGCAGTATAGTGCAAGGCAGTTCAACAATTCGGGTTATCAACAACCCTATGCCCAAAGGCCACCATACAATCCACCTGGATTTCATCAACAGCAACCTGGAAGTCATGTGCAATCTAATGAGAAGTCAGAAATGGAAGAATTGCGAATGATGTACAAGAGTCAAGCAGCATCTCTCAAAACTCTTGAAACTCAAATGGGCCAACTGGCCAATGCTCTTTTGAACAGACCTCAAGGGCAATTACCTAGTGACACGGAAGCTAATCCGGGTAAAAAAGAGGTCAAGGAACAGATTCATGCTGTTACGTTACGTTCTGGAAAGGTTACAGGTGATCTGGGAGTCAAAAAGCAGTTTAATGAAGAACTTGAAAATGCTGTGAACAGTGATGTGGACGCGGGCGCGTCTGAGGGGTCTATCCGGTCTTCTAATTCAGCTCTCCCGGTCATTCAGAAGGCATCAGGTGAGGAAGAAAAGGAGAAGTCAGATGGGAAAACAGGTTCAGAAAATACGGAAGCTAGCAAAGAAGTTTATCCGCCTCCGCCATTCCCTAAAAGGCTTCAGAAACAGAAGTTTGATAAGCAATTTGCAAAGTTCTTGGAAGTGTTCAAAAAGTTGCACATAAATCTACCATTTGCTGAAGCGCTTGAACAAATGCCAAGTTATGCCAAGTTCATGAAGGGCATACTTTCGAGGAAATTGAAGCTCGAGGAGTTAGAGACCGTCGCTTTGACGGAGGAGTGCAGTGCTGTCTTGCAACAAAAGTTGCCACCTAAGCTGAAGGATCCGGGGAGTTTTACCATACCGTGCATCATTGGGAATTTGTCGTTTGACAAGTGTTTGTGTGATTTAGGGGCAAGCATCAACCTCATGCCCTATTCAGTTTTCTTGCAACTTGGTCTTCCGGAGCCTAAGCCTACCAACATGTCACTCCAGTTAGCTGATCGCTCAGTTACTTACCCTCGAGGAATTGTAGAAGATGTTCTGGTAAAAGTGGACAAACTCATTTTTCCAGCGGATTTCGTCATACTTGATTTTGAAGAAGACAAGAAAATCCCTATCATTCTTGGGAGACCATTCTTGGCCACGGGGCAAACCTTAATTGACGTGCAAAAAGGGGAACTTACGATGAGGGTGCATGACCAAAATGTCACCTTCAATGTTTTCAAGGCTATGAAGTTTCCAACTGAAGAAGAGCAATGTTTGAAGATAGATTTGGTGGAGTCAGCAGTGCAATCTAAAATTGAGCATCTGCTTTTGAATGACACATTGGAAAAAGCACTGATTAGTGATTCTTTATTGGAAGAAGATGAGTTAGATGAGCAACTGCTACTTCTTGATGCTACTCCATGGCAAAGGAAATTCGAGAGACCAGTGGAATCGTTAGGTCTATCTGAATTGAAGGGGTCACATCAGCGGTTGAAACCATCCATTGAAGAAGCTCCAACTCTAGAGCTCAAACCACTACCTGATCACTTAAGGTATGCTTCTCTTGGTGAGTCATCTACTTTACCTGTGATTATTGCTGCTAACTTGTCAGATTCTGAGGAAGACAAGCTCTTGAGAGTTCTTAGAGAATTCAAATCAGCTATTGGATGGACCATAGCAGACATCAAGGGAATTAGTCCAGCTTACTGTCAACATAAAATTCCTTTAGAAGAAGGGAGTAAACCAACAGTGGAAAATCAGAGACGTCTAAATCCAATCATGAAAGAAGTTGTGAAGAAAGAAATCATCAAATGGTTGGATGCAGGGATCATCTATCCCATTTCTGATAGTTCATGGGTAAGCCCAGTTCAATGTGTGCCGAAGAAGGGTGGCATGACGGTAATCACCAATGAGAAGAATGAACTTATCTCTACTCGCACAGTCACTGGTTGGAGAATCTGTATGGACTACCGGAAATTGAACAAGGCTACTAGGAAGGATCATTTTCCTTTGCCCTTTATTGATCAGATGCTGGACAGACTTGCAGGTCAGGAGTACTATTGCCTATTGGATGGATATTCTGGGTATAATCAAATCTGTATTGCCCCTGAAGATCAGGAGAAGACGACTTTCACATGTCCATTTGGTACATTTGCTTTTCGGCGAGTTTCTTTTGGTTTGTGTGGTGCACCTGCTACTTTTCAGAGGTGTATGATGGCTATCTTTTCAGACATGATTGGCAAGACCGTAGAAGTTTTCATGGATGACTTTTCTGTAATCGGTCTCTCTTTCGATGAATGTTTGAATAATCTGGGTGCGGTTCTGAAAAGATGTGTGGAGACTAATCTAGTGCTTAACTGGGAGAAATGCCACTTCATGGTTCAGGAGGGAACTATTCTTGGGCACAAGGTGTCACGGAGAGGTCTAGAGGTGGACAGGGCAAAAATAGAGACAATTGAAAATCTTCCACCACCTATTTCAGTGAGAGGGATTCGTAGTTTCCTTGGTCATGCAGGTTTCTACAGGCGTTTTATCAAAGACTTCTCAAAAATCTCCAAACCGTTGTGTAAGCTCTTGGAAAAGGATGTTCCTTTTAAATTTGATGAAGAATGTTTGACCGCTTTCGAGACTCTGAAAAAGAAATTGGTTTCAGCACCAGTGATTATTGCTCCCGATTGGAGTGAACCTTTCGCTATGATGTGTGATGCTAGCGATTATGCAGTGGGGGCTGTTCTCGGTCAAAAGAAAGACAAAGTGTTTCATGTGATCTATTATGCAAGCAAGACTCTTAATGATGCTCAGTTGAACTACACTACCACTGAAAAGGAGCTGTTGGCCATAGTCTATGGTTTTGAAAAATTTCGTTCTTACTTGCTTGGTACAAAGGTAATGGTGTACACGGATCACGCGGCTATTAGATATCTGCTCTCTAAAAAGGACTCCAAACCTCGTTTAATTCGTTGGGTACTTCTGTTACAAGAATTTGATGTGGAGATTAAGGACAGGAAGGGGACAGAGAATCAAGTAGCTGACCATCTTTCTCGTCTGGAGGACTTGGGTAAATCTTCTCGAGACAGTGCCATCATTAATGAATTCTTCCCGGATGAACAATTGTTTAGGGTGCAAGAAGAGGAGCCATGGTACGCAGACATTGTGAACTTTCTGGTTAGTCAAGTCATTCCATCTGAATTTTCTTATGCACAAAGGAAGAAGTTCTTGCATGAAGTTAAATGGTATCGTTGGGACGAACCATATCTGTTTAAACAGGGAGCTGATCAGATTCTTAGAAGATGTGTGCCGTATAGTGAAACAGAGGCTATTCTGAGGGATTATCATGCCACGACATATGGGGGCCACTATGGAGGTGAAAAGACTGCTACTCGTATTCTTCAAGCAGGGTTCTATTGGCCTTCTCTTTTTAAAGATGCTCATCAGTACGTCTTAAGGTGTGATCGTTGTCAGCGTGTTGGTAACATTTCGAGGAGGGATGAGATGCCCCTTAATGTAATGTTGGAAGTGGAAATTTTCGATGTTTGGGGAATTGACTTCATGGGACCCTTTATCTCTTCATGCAACAATCAATATATCTTGCTAGCAGTTGATTACGTCTCTAAATGGGTTGAGGTCAAAGCACTTCCGACAAATGATGCCCAAGTCGTGCTTAACTTCCTTCAGAAGAACATCTTCACCAGATTTGGTACTCCTCGAGTCATTATCAGTGATGAAGGCACTCATTTTTGCAATCGCAAGTTCACTAATCTTATGGCCAGATACAATATCAATCATCGGGTAGCTACAGCATATCATCCTCAGACCAATGGCCAAGCTGAAGTGTCTAATCGGGAAATCAAGCGTATTCTAGAAAAGGTGGTGAGTCCTTCAAGAAAGGATTGGTCTCTGAAACTCGATGAAGCCGTCTGGGCTTATCGAACGGCATATAAAACACCTTTGGGAATGTCACCATATCAGCTTGTCTTCGGGAAAGCTTGTCATTTGCCGGCGGAATTGGAGCACAAGGCTTATTGGGCTTTGAAAAAGCTAAATTTCGATCTTACAGCTGCGGGTGAGAAAAGAATGGTGCAACTTCATGAGATGGACGAGTTTCGCTTGCAAGCTTATGAGAACAATAAACTCTACAAAGAAAAAGTGAAGAGATGGCATGATCGGCGTTTAGTTAACAAGGTATTTGTTCCTGGACAACCTGTGTTATTATTTAATTCTCGCCTTCGTCTATTTCCAGGAAAGCTAAAATCGAGATGGTCAGGACCCTTTGTTGTAAAAACCGTATTTCCGCATGGAGCGGTTGAGATTTTTGAGAAATCACCTGATCAGTCGTTCAAAGTCAATGGTCAGAGATTGAAACCGTACTTTGGTGAGGTATCGAATCGTGGGGCTGAAACCGCGGTTCTTGCAATTATTGAGTAAATCATGGAAGTCACGTCAAGCTATTGACGTAAAAGAAGCGCTTCGTGGGAGGCAACCCACGCGTTTGGTGTATTCTTTGAAGAAAAAAAAAAGAAAAAAAAAAAAAAAAAAAAAAAAAAAAAAAAAGAAGAAAAAAAATTTGGAGTGTTTTGAAAAAAAAAAAAAAAAAAAAAAAAAAAAAATCAGAAAAATCGAATTTTTGGGCAAATTGCGGGGCTGTAACGCAGCTAGCCCCTGCGTTTCTGGAAGGAAGGCAAGCTGCGCCTCTGTAACGCAACTTGCAGTTGCGTCTCTGGAAGTAAAGCGGTTTGCGGCCCCAAGGCGCTAATTGCGTCTGCGTTTCTGGAATTTGAGCAAATTGCCCCCCCACGCGGCAGTTTGCGCGTGTAGCAGAAAAAAAAAAAAAAATCTTCACAGGTTGTGCACTGTTATGCCGTGAGCTTGTGTGTTTATGTATATAAAAAAATAAATTCTACCACCCCAATTCTTTTTATAACCCCATATCTTCCCCAAATCTTTTCCTATTTTAATTCCAAAAACCCCTCATCTCTCCTAAAAAAATTCCAATTCCTATTTCTTTTCTAAATCTTTTCCTTTTATCCATTAAATATTTTTTCTATCCTATATCAAATTCCAAATTCCACCCAAATTTTTTCCTTTTCATATTAAAATTCTTATATTCATCCTATCACTCCATGGCCTATATATACCTAAACATACACACCCAATTCATTATCTTTCTCCTCTACATCTCTTAAAAATTCAAGTTTGGGGGAAAATTAGTACAAGTTCACCTCTTTGATTCGTAGTGGGAATTCTTTTCTCTATTTTATTTTACTACGAATTTGTGTTCTTGTAAATTGGGGTTTTTGTATTATTCTTGTTACGTGGGTATTTGTGGTGTGATTTGGTTTGGTGGTTTTTGGTGGGATTTTTCTTGGTGGTTTTTGGCGGTGCTATTGTTGAGTGGGGTTTTGATTATTATGGCGCCTAAGCGAATGAGGGGTGGTGCTATTAGGGTGGAGAGATTTTCTTCTCCGGATGCGGAGGTTGAGTATAATAGGTTGTTGACTAAGTCGGTGGCGAAAGAAAGGGGGTTTTTACCAACTCGTCATTATGGGTTGGTTGATGTGATTAGTAAGTTACGTTGGGGAGAGATTTGTAAGGCACCTGCTCCAGTTCCGGTGAAAGTTGTTAGGGAGTTTTATGCTAATGCTAAGGGTGAGCCGGATGAGGTGTGTGTGGTTCGAGGTAAACAGGTGGAGTATAGTGTTGATGCTATTCGTAAAATTTTGGGACAACCACCAAAGCTTGTGGGGGCTGAAGATTGGGCCAGGAAGACTAGTAAGGATGTGGATTTGGAGGCAATTGTTCGTGAATTATGTGTTCCTGGTACGGTTTGGAAGTATAAAGTGGGAACCAATGCGCCAGTTAATTTTCTGTCTTCTGCTATGAATAAATTTGCACGTGCATGGTATGCATTCCTTTGTGCGAATATTATGCCTACTTCTCATATAGGTGAGGTCACAGTTGATAGATTGATTCTTTTGTGGGGCATTCTAAAGGGGAAGTACATTGATGTAGCCTATATTGTTCATCAGAATATTATACGGTTTTTAAAGTCTCATACGCTATCCTCGATGCCCCATGCTTCTATTATAGCTGGTTTATGTACGGAAAGTGGTGTTATTTGGGGTGCGGATGAGGAGTTGCAGTCACCTTTGCCTTCCATTACTGATGTGTCTATTGATCGAATGCCTGACTGGCAAGGTGGGGTTCTAGATCCGAGGGGGCTTGGTTATATTGTTGATGATGTTGCTGCTAGTGGTAATGGAGCGGGCGCTCAGCCACAGGGTTCTGAAGTACCGAGAGTTTTGGAGGCCCACTTTAGGCGTTTGTATAGGCGGATGGATGCTATACATGCTTGTAACAGGGAGTATGCTCAAGATATGGCTACATCTTTGACAGATGCAGGTATTCAGGCGAGGTGGCCAGTCTATGGAGCTCATACGCAGTATCCACCGCCAGATTATGGTTCCTCCGAAGAGGAGGACGAGTAGGTATGTTTTCTACTTTCCCTTGTATTACTTTCCATTCAATGCGGACATTGAATATGTTAAGTTTGGGGGTGGTTTGAGGGATTAGTAGTTGTATATATATTGTTGTATTTTGTGTTCATATAGGATATCATGTTTGCATAGTAGTGATAGTTCATGCATGATTGTTATGTTTGTATTATCTACGTTTGTTTCATATAGGACATTTTGTTTTATTTTTGTATACCATGTGAGTTTTTCATTTAGTTGCATTTTCATGGCATGCATATTTCATGATCCCTTAGGACGAGCTGATTCTGATTGATAGGGGGATGTTGATTTGGGTGTGATGATGATGAGTAGAGGGCTGATTTATAGTTTCTATGAAATTGACTTGCATGTTACGGGAACAAAATTTATTACACAGTCTCATTGGGGTGCTTTTGGGCTAGGTTAGGGTCATGCCTGTGGGATGTTTTGAGATTTAATCACTTGTTTATATTTAGAATTTTCGTTATTCCCTTTATAGCGTAGGGACATTAAAGTCTAAGTTTGGGGGAAACCAGGAATTTTCATGCTAGTTGTTAATATTTGTCAATAATGGCTAGGTGTCAAATGGCTAGTAGCCAGCTCATATTTATGTGAGTAGTCTAGGGTTGGAAATGAGAAAGGCTCATTCCAGATTAAAACCTTAAAAAAAAAAAAAGAAAAAAAAAAAAAGAAAAAAAAAAGAAAAAAAAAGGGAAAAAAAAAGAGTCTAGTATTGTTTGTTAATGCATAATTAACCAGAGTGAGCTCTTTAATACTCGAGTAATTAAGTCTGAGGGGACTTAGTCCTAGTGACCTAAGGCTTTATAGTCTGGGATCCTGCTGACCTAACACTCGCTACATGGGTATTATTGTATAAGCCTTTTGGGGTCTCATTCATTGCACGGTTAAATAAGCATGCTTATTGTATATGTAGTGTCGTAGTATAGTAATAAAGCATGAGTTTCTGTCTACCTTGGATAAGGGTGGAGGTGTTCCTAGGTTATGGAGTGTCTACAGTCTATTCTGATTATAAACCTGTGATTGTCTTGACGGAAAGCATGTATGATTTTTGACCTAGTTTTGGGAGTATTTCTGATGAGCATCGCACACACGCACGTTTCTGTTCATGTATTTGTTAGTATACGGGGATTTAGTCGAGCTTTGCTTGGATTTGTTACATTCATTGAGATATTTGCTTGTTAGTTGGTTTTGGTGAGTTTGAAGGGGATCTTGCATTTTTCATAATAGTTGCATTCATGCATTGCATTGCATTAGGTTAAATGGATTTTGTGGGTACATTCGCTATAGGCCCTCACGAGACCTTACTCGTCCACTAGGGCTGCCTAGGGGTTTAAAGGGCTTGTTGCATATGCCAAATGCAACCGTGATCACCTACGGAAGTGGTACTAGTTAGTTAGTTAGTTGTAATTGTTTATGCTTGAGGACAAGCATCGGTTTAAGTTTGGGGGTGTGATAAGTGGAGTTTATATCCACTTGGAACATTCTAAATCGGCTTAAATTGATTGTCTTGGACTCAAGTTTCTTGTAGTTTTGATGTGTTTTGCTTAGTTGTGCAGGTTTACGAGAATGTTGATTAAGGTGGATGCTTCTACAATTTTTTGGGAATTAAATGATTAAAATTCGGATTTTCTGGGAAGGCTGCGCAGCTTACACTGTTTTGGCCATATCTGGAGTTCTGTAAGTCCGTTTTTAGCGATCTTACTGCCCACGCGAAGCTTGAGAGATTTTCTACAACCTGGGATAGGAATCACGTGCAAGTAAAGTACTGAATTAATTCGCGCAGGCAGACTTTGTGAAGCATGGCTGGGAAATTCCTGTTTTGCCCTTTTCGAGTTCTAATTATATTCCGGGCAGGTTTTAGCACCTTAATTAAATTCTAATTGTAATAGAATATTAAATATTTTTATTAGGCAAGAGGGAGAAACGTTTTTTATGTATAAACGTTCTACCCTTGTAATAAGACATATACATACGTTCATATTATAACCTAGTTTTATACAGAGGAGAGAGGAGGAGAAGGAATTCTTCCAAGCTAGTGACAAGCAAGGATTATTCTTGAAACCTTTGTATTCTTCTATTGTGGGAGTTCAATTCTAAACCTTATTCTTCTTCTTTATTTTTACTTGTTGATTTTAGAATTATGTTTTCCATAGAACCCATGATGACAATTAGGTCAATTATGGGCTAATTCGTTATCATGGGGTTTTAATGGATTTTGCTATGGATTCTAGTTATTGAGTGTTAATTATGCCTTGGTGTGTGATTGAATGTATTGATTACCTAGTATGTTTATGCTTATTCGTTATAAGTGCGTCGCGAACACTTGTAATTGCTTGTTTAATCCTAGTGAATGCGAAAGTGGATCTAGGGTTTAGAACAATTCATGCTAGCATAGGTTTTTGCATGTGAAGTACATGTATTAATTTGTGATGTGATTCTAACCGTCTTGCATCGACTATGTGGTTTAATGGGTGCTTGATTTTCAACCGGTATGTGTTCAATTGCTATAGACATATAGGGACTACACATATTTGGTGACTACTTGACTTCTATCAATTGTGGATGATCAGTAGGATGGTATATGCACAACGAAAGTTGGTATGTATCAGTTTAGTGCATCTAATCAGTAATCAACTCGGTCACATGCTAGGCTAAAGGGCATAAGATTCTAGATGAAGTAGTAATCGAAGTTGAAATCCCATGTTTGTTTATTATAAGGTTAAAGTTAAGTTATTTTCTCGTAATTGGCTTAGTTGGTAATCAATCATTAGTTAAATCAAACCAAAATTGTGATTGTCTTAGCAGTGAGTGTAAATCATTAGCTGGTGCATAAGTGAACATAACGAACAATTTGAGTCTCTGTGGGAACGAATCCTATTTACTCTATATTACTTGTTGACCACGTTCTCTTGCGTGAATAAGTGCGAACACTAATGCTAATTAAATTTTTTGTTATGCTTTTAGTTAATTATATTATTGAGTGCAGTTTTTGTTCATAATCCCTCCGAATTAAACATTTGTATCTCTCTTTGTATGTCTTGTTATCCCAAATTTGTACATCTGATTTCTTGTTAAATTTGTATAAAATTAATTATTCATCGGATTGTGTTGATTCTTGATCTCCTGGAAAAATATTTGAATTATCTACAACTTTCATTCTTTGTATTTTCTGAAATTCAGCTTGTAAATATGTCAAAATCTGCCGTTTGTAAATCTAGTGTGTTAAATTCTGTTTGTACGTCCTAACTTCGTAAATTCATAGTACATCGAAAATTTGTTCAATAATTATGAGCGATACCATTCTGGAAAGCTCGTTTCAACCTCTGTGTTTTGTGTTTATGTTCCGCTGACCAATTCTGTGATTTCGTTGTCTTAAATATCGAAATACTACTGTGATCAGTTCCAGATTCTGTTATTGCAGTCCGCATTTTCTTTGTTTCTGAATTCGTTACTTCTTTGTTCGTGATGAGCCTTATCATTCTTGAAAGGTCTCGGAATTTTCTACGTTTTTCGTGTTTTGTACTTTTTCATTTGAATTCATCTTAATAGAGGAAATTGTCATCTTTTATGATTGGTCAGTTCTGATTTTTATCCTTAATAGTCTAAATTGTATGATATTTGGGTGTGTGAATTTTGAGAAATATGTTTACAGTTATATTTTGATATATGTATGATTCCGGAGATATTATGAGATCATTTCTTTTTCGAGTAAGTTATATGTAAGGTTATTTATGATTTTATTATGACTTGGGAGATGTTTGATTTTCGGGTAGTATTATACTTATTTTTGTGCAAGCTCCTGTCAGATTTCGGGTAGCACTGTGCTTATTGTCTTGCGGGCCTGTTAGTATATTGGGTAGTATTGTGCTTATAGCCCTACGAGCCCTGTTTGAATTTGTAAGATTTCGGGTGGCATTTGCTTTGTGCTATGCCCCTATTTGTGTAAGATCGTCTCCCATGTTTGTAAGTAAGTTATTTGGATATTATTTGTATGTGTGTGTGTGTATGAGTTAGATTATATTTTATCGATTATGTATTTGTTTATGTTAATGTGTTAATCATGCGTAAGTGATATGATTATTTGTTAGAGTAAGTTTATTTTGATTTGAGAGCATTTATTTTTATATTGTGAGCTGAGTATCTACTTTCTATTATCACATTCGCTATGTCTCATTGTCATTTATTCAGATATTCACTTTTATTCTTAACTTGTTCAGCTATTTAATTTTGTTTAGCTTGTGCTTTGTTTTGTATCCGTATATGAGCTTTTTCGCTCACTGCCGGTTCTTTGTTTTTTTTTATTCCTCCCGGCAGGTGATCTTATTTAGGTGGGCTACTTATTGGGAAGAGTGCGAGTCACGATATTTGGAGATTTAGATGTATTTTTAATTTATGAATTGTAAGATATTGGATTTTGAGAAGTTGTATCGTTTTATTCGATTTTTAGTGGATTTTTAAATTAAGTGTATTTGTTAGTTGCTTCACTGAATTTGTCTCGAGGCAACATCAATGATCAAACTATGGACATAATCCAAGGGGTGTGTGAAACTAAATTCTGAAATCAATTCTATCAGTTGTAAGGCTTATTAAATAAGTAAAAAGTAACATTATGGCCCTCTTCTTTTTTTTTTTGCCAATATATGACCCTTCTATTTTATTTGTTGCTAATATATGACCCTCTTTTCTGCTAGCAGAATTGAAGTTGACACTTATGGAACTTAGATATTGTCATCAATTGATTAAGACCACAGACTTAATTCTAATTCCAAATCTTGAAGAGCTACACCTCGAATGTTGTACAAACTTGATTGAGTTTCATCTATGTATTGGATATCATCTCAAGAAGCTTGTTACACTTAACTGCAAGAAACTCAAGAGTTTTCCTGCTCACCTAGAATTGGAATCCCTTCAGACTCTCATTCTCACAGGCTACTCCAAGTTAAAAAGTTTGCCTGAGGGCCTGGAAAAAGCAATGTTGGCGATTTTGTTGGGAGACTTATTAAATCTGACCATACCAATATGACTGGAGGATGGAGGCCGTTTTACGGATTCGAGTTACATTGGATCTGGATAAACAATTGAAGCGGAGAATGAAGATAAAAAAGGGATGGAGGAGAGTGGAATTGGGTTAATTTCAAGTATGAAAGGCTGAGTTCATTTTGTTTTGTATGTGGCATACTTGGACATCAAGAACGAGAATGATGCAATGGAGGGAATCAGAGTAGGCCACGAGGAAGCTGAGCTGGAAAATGGGGACCAGGGAATGACAAATGGAGGTGAGTCAGCCAATGAGGAGGCAAGGAGAAGTGGGGACCACTGCTCACTATTATTGTTGTAACCAACCTCAAAACTATTTACTATTTTGGTATTTCATTTACGTACTTTTATTAGCTGGAGAGATAAGGTTTGCCTATATAGGCCAAGAGAATGTAATGATAAGACTATCCAATGATTAAATATCTTCTTTTACATGTTATCTCTTTCTCTCCCTAGAAATCATATTGCCTTCATTGGCTTTATTTTCGAAATGTCTCTTCTTTCTGATTGGATCATTTCCTGAATATTAGCACAGTTCTGCCTCCACTCTGTTTTTTAGAGTCAGGTGGTTCTATTATTAGGTCCTGATTTCTTGGTTTGTATTAGAGAATTTAGTATTGTTTATGCCATCCTGATAAAGAGATAGTCTGGGCCTATGGAGTGTGGTTGAGAGCACCAACGAAGAATGTGAAGAACATGAATATAGGAGCAAAATGGTTGCGAAACAAGAATGACAATGATAGTACATGTGGGAGGCGGGTGCAAGTAGTGGCAGAAAGGAAACCACTGTGCATGGCAGCAGTATGACAGAGGCACGTTTCATGGAGGTTGACGGAAAAATCACCGAGATTACAGGAGATACGGGTGGAATTAAAGTGATACCAAGAAATCAGGGAGGTGGTTTGGATAAGAGTAAATTAATCTGGGGATCAGTTGGAGGAAAATATGGGAGGGAAAGGAAATTTTAAAATTAATACGGCCTAAAAGAAGACGTGTGGAACATACACATATTAATATTATGGATCATGAGACTGATGAATTAGTAAATGGGATTAGATGGGCCAAAAAACTTGCAAGAGGCGGGCCCTGCATGTGGAGTAGGCCCGCGATTCGGTTTCTTTGGTGACACAGTCACTAAAATAAGGCCCAGTTTTATATTTTTATTTGAAACATTAGTAAAGAAAAATAAAGTTGTTCATGTGTGCAAGAAGATAGGTTTTGAGGGTTGTTTTAATGCGGACACCCATGGTACAAGAGGAAGATTGGCTCTTATGTGGAAGCGGGAGTGTGATATTGTAGTCAAAGATAGTTGTTATCATTATATTGAATTTGAAGTTAATATAGAGCAGATTGGGCGGTGGAGATGTACAGGTTACTATGGTTGTCTAGAGAGAGAGAGAAGAGGCGGGAATCATCAATCATGGGAGTATGGGACATGTTAAGAAATTTAGCTGCACGTTCAAGCTTGCCATGGTGTATTATAGGGGACTCTAATGATATTATGGTAGCAGATGAGAAGCGGGGTGGGTGTACACAGCCAAGGAGACTGCTTGAGGGGTTTACTGCTGCTATAAATGATTGTTAGTTGTTGGATTTGGGTTTTAATGGGAGTATGTTCATTTGGGAGTGATCAAGGGGAAGTGAGAGATGGGTGCAAGAAAGACTCGATCGGGGGTTAGCTAATAAACAGTAGAAGGATATGTTTCCACGTACTTCAAGGTTCTTGATGTCTCGACATCTGATCATTTACCTCTAAGTTTACAGCTAAATAGGAAAATGTACATTCCTAAAACTCATAGGTTCAGGTTTGAGAGCATGTGGGTGAAGGAAAAGGACTGTTTGCATATTATTCAGAATTGTTGGTTGGAGATGGCGGGTCATAGCATTACAGATAAGATTGATTATTGTTGTCTTAAATTGGAGGAATGGGGTGGAGGTATGGTAAAGGAGATGAAAGTTAAGATGCGGGAGTATGAAGGGAGGCTGAAACAATTACCGTCAAGACGAGATAGATATGGAATCAATTAGTATAATGAATTCGATGGGCATATCTAAAGTTACTAGAGAAAGTTAGGAAGATCACAAGAAGAACAAAGCTTAAGATGGAGGATGAGGTCAGACAAAGCAAGCTACAACTAGTGGAAGGCTCAGTTGATCCAATTCCTCCCACACCTCTGATAACTGAGAATCTTTTGATTGTTAGATACTTCAACCAAATAAGAAATGAAGTTAAACTTCTCAGATTGACACCATACTTGATCAACCTCTAAGCCTTCTGAGAAGTCTACTCAAGAAACTGGAGAATATCTATTATGAATAAGAAAAGATCTAGCAAAAAAGATCAAAGACTTTCTCCAGAAACAAGATGAGAAGAAGTATCAAAAGAAGCTGTATATGAAATAAGGATGAAAGAATGCCTAAAGTCAAATCCAGACAGTCATTTTCTAGATTGACAGCTACAGTGAGTACCTATTTGAAGAAAATCTTTTAGCTAATTTAGAAACTCTATGGGACTCAGACTTTGAAAGTGCACATGAAGTGGATTTTTAAATCAAGAAAGTCACTGAACCTTCTCTCTTGGGACTTAAAGAAAAAGCTCTCAATATTTTCAAATCTTTAAGGGAGAAACAGTTGAAGAAAGACGAAGATATAAAGAGAAAACAAGAAAAAGAGGATGAGAAAGCTTTATGGAGAGCAAAGAAGGAAAACTTGAAAGTTTTTGCTAGAAGGAACAGAAGCATCTCTGTGGCTCCTGATTTTAAACCTCATGTCTTGAACTTACCTCTCAGACTCAAGGTTGACAATGCAGAAAGTCTTGATGATGATTTCCATCTGTATTCAACTGTGCTTAAAAAGAAATTTCTCAAAATGGTGATTGGCTCCATGAGTAGAGATGAAAGGATTGTGGCCTACAAGCTTGAAGAAATCCTTGACAATAGAAGAGGTGAAAATTCCAAACTGGATCTCACAAAAAAGAAGATTGCTGAAACCTCTACTGTTCTTCAAAGAAAATTGAGGAAGGTGAAACACTCATATGAAGTCATGATTATTAGAGAGAACAAATGTTCCTGGTTTGTTCAAGGTTGAAGAACTGGAACCATTATCATACAATACCTTGATCAAACATAGAGAATCACTTGTGAAAGATGCAAGAGACCAAGATGAATTGGCGGTACTGAATAGAATTAATGCAATGATTGATGAAGCCATATCCAAGGAGGTCAGTACCATATTTCAGGCTGGAAGCACATGGGGAAAGAAGTAATTGTATATCTACTCAGGCTAGAGGAGTATACTTTCCAGTGTGGAGTTTTATTATGTAAATTATAATATAAAACTCTTTTTGATATTTCAAATTATTAATACAAATAATCTTTCTGATTTACATTTTGTTAGTTAAGTTGTCAATCGGATAAATTTGTGTTTATATGCATATCACAAATTGGGGGAGATGATTAGATATAGGTGATTATATCAAAGATAACTTAACTAATATTATCGCTTATTCTATAATTTAGGCTAAGTGAACCTTTGTCCAGGACTCCAGGTCAAGCTGTCAAAATGTATAATGTTATGACAGCATGTTAGGGTTACTGCCATAGTAGTAGAATAAAGAATATTTCTTGTAGAAGTTCATTAACATGTTCAGGTATAAGAGAATATTCATGACAGCAACTACAGTTCATATTGTCAAGGATCTATGAAAACTCAAAAGTACAAATGACAACTACATTGATGACAGTTCAAGTCTCATGACAGTGCAAAGGATGATCAACGATAAGGTGCATTGATCAAGGAATTCTCAAAATAAGGTGCATTGATCAACGAATTCTCAATAAAGGCTATCAACCGATGAGAAAGAATAGAGTAACGAATTGTAAATATGTGAAGTTACATAATTCTCACAAATGAAGTGAAGTATCAATTGACCAAAGGATGATCAACAGATACAAAGAAATAAAATTTCAACAGATGAAATTAAAATAGCCCCATATATCTAAACAGAGGGGCTGTAATTAAAATGCTTATAAGAATAACTAACAGAAGGGTTAGTCAATAACCAAATTTCAGCTTTAATAATATAGTATAGTATAGTTTAGAAGTATATCTAGCACCTTGTTTTTCATAGAAGAAGATATTTTTGCTACGGAAGCTGGATTACTCGATTGATTCCACTGTCTTGAAAGAGCTAAACAAACAAAATAACCAAATTCCAAGTACTAAACAAAGACATGCACACATCACAAATTCACAATCCCCGACAGAGAATCAACTAAAAACGGAATATTATTCCACAGTGGATTAAAAGGAGTAGGAGAGTCTTCCAAAAGGCAGGAACCAGCTTTTGTTTCCAGGCACATAGTCCATAGAGTCCAGGAACCAGTTTTGCTCCAATTACTCTTCCATTGATTGCTGTTCATTCCTTGATCGGATGACTGTAAACGTCGAAAATACTCCAGGAATTGACAGATCAGCTTCTTTCCACGAAGATTCTTCACGCGTGGTGATAGGTACCCGCTGTAGGCCTACAGCGGGCACCCGCTGTGAGCCAACCCGCTGAACCGCTGTTGCACATCCACCTGTAACAAATATTCATTAATTACACATGTGTCATCTCATATTATTTTTACTAAAAGCAATCCACTTGACAAACAAATATCTTCACACAAATATATTTGCAAAATATCTTGTTACCTTGCTCACTAAGACAGGGGACCATAAAGGCAACTAAGGGGACACAAAAGCATTCAAGCTATGACAAAAGCGGCTGTGCTAGAATCGAGGTATGTGGGAAAGGGACACTAATCACTGTTCCAATAGTGGCTCACTATAGCTTTAACGGCATAACAAGTGGGTCACCAAGTGGGTGAACAGTTATTAGAGGACTTAGCCTATAAATACCCCCATTCTACACACAAGGTGATAGACATCTTTTCAATAGCACAAAATTTACTACTCATTCTCTCCCTTTTACAGATACATTTTCACCCGTTTCGATTATTATTATTTCGATTACTGATTCTCACACCGGAGGTGCTTGACGGCCACCACCCCCGGGCGAGCATTATTTTGCAGATACCCAAACTCAGGTGAAATACCCCCGGAACAGTGATCGGAACAGTGATCGGAAGCCATTAATCGACCGTGAGGATTATCATTTGGCGCTAGAAGGAGGGCAATTTTTCTTGAAGAAAAACCCACCACCTGCTCTACCTACACAGTAGCTATTCCACCCTCAAAACACAAATCCAAAAACATCTCAAAAACATTAAATGGAAATCCCAATACTACACCCAGATGAACAAGAACACGAGGAAAATACAACTGGAATCCCGCCAGTCAACCCGCCAGAGAACCCGCCCAAAGTTGACGGGCAAGAGCAAATCCTTAGCCTTAATCTCACAGGCTGCAACCAACAACAAATTGACTTAATCATGCAAATAGCCGCAACCCTCCCTCAGGCCGGACCAAAATCCTTGATAAAACAAGTAAGCCTACCCGTGAACCCGCTTGACAATCATAATGAAGCAAACAGCCAACCGCGTGAAGCGATCTCTGCCTTCTCTCGCCTAGGCTCATCTCAGAATACTAAACATGACAGACACAACAAGAATCACCATCCCCCTGAAGTATGGGAACAAAACAGGAGGCATAGAGACCTCAGAAAAATAATCATTAACAAAAAAGCCGCCTACGACAAGGTAGTGGCTGAATACGAAGCACAAAAGAACCAACAGCAACCTCCTGTCCGCTCAAAGCAACCCGAAATAACACAACCATCAAACGCAGAAATGTTAAAAACCATATTGGAACTCAAGAATAAAATAGAAGGAAATAGCGAACAAGATATGGGTGGAACACCATTCACAGCAAGACTAGAGGCTGAGCCACGGCAAAAAGACATCAAACATCACAGCTTCAACTCTTTTGACGGGCTGGCGGACCCGGAAGAGCACCTTAGTTATTTCGATCAACTGGCTCTCCACTATGAGTATAATGACTTGACACGATGTCGATTCTTCGCCGCAACTCTCCGCGGCAACGCCCAAAGATGGTTTTGCAGGATATCCACCAGGTCCATAGATACTTGGTTGGAATTCAAGAAATTATTTCTCAACAAATTCAAAGCAAACCAACAACACGAAGTTCACACCGTGTTTCTTGAAACCATTGCACAACGTAATGGTGAAACCTTACAAAATTACATTGACCGCTTCAAGGAAGCCGTCAACAAAGTCGTCTGTGTCAATGAAACAGAGGCTTTGGTTCATTTAAGGAGAGGTCTCAACCCTTACGACTGCGAGAAGTACGTATGCCGTCTCATGGAAACTAAACCCACTACTCTGGCAAAGGCGTATGACTTGGCATCTCAAGCCATCAACGAAATCGAGTCTCTCAACGTACTTAAACAATCTAGGGCTCCACCCGCACCCACACCATATTTCCAAAGGGAAAGGTACACGCCCTATCAAAGGCAGGCACCCGCCTTGCACCAAGTACAAACCACTCACGGGCCGCCGCCCGCCCAAAGACCTCAACCACCAGCACCAATCAGGGACCGCCAAGGGCCCTTAAACCCTCAAAGATCAGATAGGCGTCCGGAGCCAAAGTGGACGGAATTTACTCTCCCAAGAGCGACCATCTTACGAGAAATTAAAGGGAAACCTTTCTACTTCCCACCGGCCCCAATGCACTCTTCACCTGATGACAGGCCCAAAGACAAACACTGCGATTATCACGAAACCCATGGACATTTTACAGATAATTGCCTTTCTCTCAAGTACTATCTGGAAAAACAAGTCAAGGCGGGCAACTTATCTCAATACTTGCCCAGACAAATACTTGGCCCGTCCTCCTCTCAAGGACACAACAAAAACATAGTACATACCGTGTTTGGCGGACAGGTCTCACCGCTTAGAGAGGAACAGACCGTCTATGCCATATCAGAGGGTCCGCCAAACGTCATTACTTTCACAGATGCAGACTATGAAGGCATCAATCCCAATCACACTGAGGCATTGGTCATATCTTTGGGCATCGCCCAGAATGAGGTCAAAAGGGTTCTGATCGACAACGGGTCCTCAGTGGACATTTGTTTCCAACACACCTGGGACAGGCTAAAGCTGAGTGACGAAAAATTGGAAACATGTCCTGATGAAACTCCGCTTTACGGGTTCGGCCACAACGCCGTCCCGATAGCGGGCATTGCACGACTCCCGGTCTATTTTGGGGAATCTCCCAGACAGGTTTGCAGGATCATTAAGTTCTATGTCATTAACACAGCCTCTTCCTACAACGTGATCTTGGGACGGCCCACATTGAACTTATTGAAGGCGGTTACTTCTACCCCTCATCTCAAAATCAAGTTCCCTACTTCAAATGGGATAGGAGAAATCAAAGGGGACTTTGAAACCTCTAAAAAGTGTTACGGCATTGCCCTCACCTTGGGAAAATCCGAGCCCAGCAATGTCAACAGAGAAAGGGCTCAAAGCAGAAGACAGGCAAAAAGACAGAGGCACGATGCCCACCAACGTGCCAATAACAAAAAAAGAAAAGAGGTACAATTTATTGACGGGCATGATCCGTTGACAGAAGACCCGCCAAGGATTGATGCCAATCTAATGAAATGTCTCAAAAGAGAAGAAAACCCGCCAATAACCCCGGCAGTACAGACAGAGAAAATAGAAATCATACCCGGAGATACAAGCAAAACCGTCAGTATCGGTGCGGGTTTGGACTCTATCTTTAAAAAGGGTCTCACTGACCTCTTGAGAAAGTACGCAGACGTTTTTGCGTGGAGTCCAAAGGATATGCCAGGATTAGATGAGTCCGTGGCAATCCATAAGCTAAATGTGGATCCAGACAAAACTTCAAAAATACAGAAACGAAGAAACTTTGCGCCAGAGCGACAGCGGGCCATTGATATTGAGATTGACAAACTCTTGGACGCAGACTTGATTTGCGAGGTCACCTACCCTAAGTGGGTTGCAAATGTAGTATTGGTAAAGAAAGCTAACGGAAAATGGAGGATATGCGTCGATTACACAGACTTAAACGCAGCGTGCCCAAAAGACCCATATCCTCTCCCATCGATAGACCAACTCATTGATGCCACAGCGGGTCATCTAATGCTAAGTTTCATGGACGCCTACTCAGGCTACAACCAGATTAAAATGACTCCAGAAGACAGAGAAAAAACGGCTTTCGTTACACACAGGGGAGTATATTGTTACAAAGTGATGCCATTTGGGTTGATCAATGCCGGCGCCACCTTCCAAAAAACCATGAATAGAATCTTTAGCGGACAATTGGGTCGAAATATGGAAGTATATGTGGATGATCTTATAGTAAAATCTCTCCTAACGGCTTCCCACCTCCAGGACTTGGAAGAATGCTTTTCCACCCTCAGGAAACACAATATGAAACTCAACCCGGATAAGTGTGCATTCGCACTTGATGCTGGCAAATTCCTGGGTTTTTTGGTTTCTCACAGAGGTATTGAGGCCAACCCTGAGAAAATAAAGGCCATAATCGACATGCAACCACCCAAAACTCTGAAAGAAATACAAAAACTAACGGGGAGGTTGGCCGCCCTCAGAAGATTCATAGCGAAATTGGCAGACAGATGCCTCCCATTCTTTGATACCTTGAAAGGGGCCACAAAAACCAACAAAATATCTTGGACAGCGGAATGTCAAAAGGCCTTTGAAGATCTCAAAACTTATCTCTCCTCTGCCCCGCTACTTGCGGTCGCAGCCCCCTCAGAACCGCTATCACTCTACTTATCCGCAACAGACAAAGCCGTGGGGGCGGTACTTATCAAAGAAGAAAATGGTGAACAAAAACCAGTTTACTATGTCAGCCAAGTGCTCAAAGACGCGGAAACCCGCTATCCCAACGTCCAAAAATTTGCTCTAGCTTTGGTCATGGCAAGCAGAAAATTGCGGCACTATTTTCAAGGAAGACAAATCAGAATCATCACAGATCAACCGCTAAGAAAAATACTTCACAAACCAGATTTATCAGGTAGATTGATTAACTGGGCGGTAGAACTTGGTCAATTCGACCTCAAATACATCCCAAGAACCGCCATCAAGGCACAAGCATTGGCTGATTTTATGGTTGAATGTTCATTCGCCACAAATCAAGAACAGACACCCGCAAAGGCAAGTACAGCCACGGACACTAATTGGCAGTTGTACGTAGATGGTTCCTCTACGAACACCCGCTGTGGGGCAGGGCTCATCTTGACTAGCCCTGACGGTTTTCAAATCAAACAAGCCATACAGTTAAATTTCAAAGCCACAAACAATCAAGCGGAATATGAGGCACTTTTGGCCGGATTGGCGTTGGCAAAAAATTTACAGGCAAAAAAGATAACCATCTATAGCGATTCGCAGCTGGTTGTTCGACAAACAACAGGAGACTATTCAACAAAAGATAGCAATCTCAGCAAATACCAGGAAATAATTCAGGCAATGCTAACTCAATTTGAAGAATACTCTCTTGAACGAATAGACAGAATAGACAACACAGTTGCGGACATGTTATCTAAGTTAACACAAGGCGAGAAAGCAGAAGCGGACACGATTTACTTTGAAGAGTTCACTGTCCCAAGTACAAACAAACTAGATATCATGGAAATAAGCACGCCAAGGGATAGTTGGATGACCCCTTACATTTGTTACTTGGAAAATGGCACACTACCGGAGGACAGACTCAAAGCAAAAATAGTCAAATCACAAGCAACGAAATACTTTCTTCAGGAGGGTATTTTATACAAGAGAAGTTTTGACTCCCCTATACTTAAATGTGTCGACGAAGAAGAAGCCCTATATTGCATAAGAGAGGTCCACGAAGGCATTTGTGGTGATCATATGGCAGGCAAAGCATTAGCACACAAGATACTCAGACAAGGCTATTATTGGCCTAAAATGCACAAAGAATGCAAAAACTTCACTAAGAGATGCCGCCAATGTCAATTATTCAGCAATATGTCCAGAAAATCACCGGCACTCCCAGCGGCTATATTATCCCCAATACCGTTTGCAATCTGGGGCATTGACATCATGGGACCATTCCCTAAAGCAAAAGGTGACTTGCAGTATGTTATGGTCGCTATTGATTACATGACAAAATGGGCGGAAGCAAAGGCTCTTAAACACATCACACAAGATGACGCCATTCGTTTTGTAGAAGAACAAGTCATCACAAGATTTGGAATCCCAGTAATACTCATCTCTGACAACGGCACACAGTTTGTAGGCTCGAAATTTACTAAATTCCTGTCCGACCACGGGATCAAACATAAGAAGGCATCCGTTTGCCATCCTCAGAGCAACGGGCAGGTTGAGGTCACTAATCGCATCATCGTTCGAGGTCTAGAGAAAAGACTGACTACTTCAAAGAAAAAATGGCCTACTGAATTACCCAATGTTCTTTGGGCTTATCGCACATCACCCAGGACAAGTACCGGGGAATCTCCCTTCAAACTAGCTTTTGGCACAGAAGCACTGGCACCAGTCGAAATTGGCTCACCATCTTACCGTGCACTCAACTTTGAAGAGGAGGCAAATACTCTAGGACTTAAAACGAATCTTGACCTTCTAGATGAAGTCAGAGAAACCGCTGTTGAAAAAATGACCGCTTACAAAGAAAAAACAAAAGAATTCTTCGGCAAAAAGGCAAGAATCAAAGCCTATATAGAAGGCGATTTGGTTAACAGAGCAACTGAGGCATCCGACCCCAGACACACTGGCAAACTTATGCCAAAATGGGAAGGACCCTACAAAATCATCAAAGTACTCAGGCCGGGTTCTTACAAACTAGCCTATCTAAATGGCACTGAAGTCAACAACACTTGGCACGGCGACAAGCTGCGGAAATATTACCAATAGACGGTTAGACAATCTCTTTTTTCTACTTTCTTTGTAACAAAGGGAACTATATTTTCAATAAAATACTTTTACAAAAAAAAAAAAAAAAAATTTTTTTTATCTACTTTACAAATGTTACGAATTGCAACCATTACACAGTCCCTCTGCGGACATTTACAAATGTTACGAATTGCAACCATTACACAGTCCCTCTGCGGACATTTACAAATGTTACGAATTGCAACCATTACACAGTCCCTCTGCGGACATTTACAAATGTTACGAATTGCAACCATTACACAGTCCCTCTGCGGACATTTACAAATGTTACGAATTGCAACCATTACACAGTCCCTCTGCGGACATTTACAAATGTTACGAATTGCAACCATTACAAAGTCCCTCAGCGGACATTTACACAAGTTACACATTACAAAGTCCCTCAGCGGACATTTACACAAGTTACACATTACAAAGTCCCTCAGCGGACATTTACACAAGTTACACATTACAAAGTCCCTCAGCGGACATTTACACAAGTTACACATTACAAAGTCCCTCAGCGGACATTTACACAAGTTACACATTACAAAGTCCCTCAGCGGACATTTACACAAGTTACACATTACAAAGTCCCTCAGCGGACATTTACACAAGTTACACATTACAAAGTCCCTCAGCGGACATTTACACAAGTTACATATTACAAAGTCCCTTTGCGGGCCCGTACCCATTTACAAATCCCAAAATCTAGAAAAAATCGTCTACAGATAGTATCCCTAAACAATATCTACAGACGTTACTACTGGCGTCAACGGACGACTACCAACTTACAGTGAACAATCTTGTAAAGATATCAACATCTTACAAGTCCCGCAAAAGGCAGAATCTTACAGCAGAAACTACAAAAAGTGTTTATTGCGGCGCACTGACAAGAAAAAATCATTGCACAAGTATTCAATACTTCAAGACAGAGTTAAGTCCCCTAAACGGGCATAAAGACAGCTGTGCATTGCAGTCTACAATTTTCAACAAGAGACAATAAAGCTCCTTCGACGGACAGTTATTACGGGAATAAACCCGCCAAGAGACAGATGCTCCGAACAATTCACAATGGCATGCTTACACAAAGATGAAAGCAATACGATGAAAAGAACGATAACAGTTGGGTGCAAAGGATAAATAAATTTTTTATTCATAAAATTTTTATTACAAGCATGTTAATTACAAGGATTTTAGACTCCTACATCTAAGAATCCTTCATGCTTGGGGAGCTTTGTCGTGGCCATCTGCACCCTTCTTGGAGCTTTCACCCTGAGGAGGAGCCCGGAAACGGAAGTCAATTGCATCCGTCTCCGGCTTATCCTTTGCTTCTTTAGCAGCACGGGCAGCAGCAGCTTTCCGAGCAGCCTTACGGCATTCCTCGGCATTATAAGCATCTCCTTGCTCTTCCCAAATGTTGGCCCAAGCTCTCCAACTGGCCTCTGTATATTCTGACATGGCCAGCTCACGCCCCCATGGAAATGGGGTAAAATCTTCATCCATTTCAGACAGAAGAAATTTCTTCGACATGGCGAATAATAATTTTCAAAGAATAGGATGAAGAAGGAATGATCTACATTTACAATCAACCATCCTATTTATAGGGAGGTAAAAACAAGAAAGAGGGGGGTAAAGTTATCTTCAGTCAAAAATTTACAGTTCCCATGCAAAGAGAAGTAAAAGCTCAGTCAAAATTCTTTGACTCCAATGCAGTATTAAATACTGCAAACAAACTCCCACAGTCAAATTTTCAAAAGTCAAGGTAAACATTTTCCCACATATATTCACTACATACTTTGACACAGAAATACAAACACAAATCCAGTTATAGTTCGCAACAAAAATACCGAATTCCCAAACACAAAAATTATCAACACAAAATGTTTTACAAACCGGACAGCGGACACACCCGCAGAAAGATTCCAAAACATGACCGATCAAAAAGTTCTTAGTTAGTTACAAAATATTAAACTACGCCCAGCGGGATGCGCTCAAAGGACCCTCTATGCCCCTTAGCGGTTCTGCATCTTCATCTTCGCTATTATACTCATTAGCTATAGCACCAAGGGCTTCTATCGCACCATCAGATTCTTCCGCGGTTCTAGTTCCAATACCAGTATCAACTTGCTCCTTTTCAGCATCAACGGGCTGCACAGCACTGTCCATTTCCGGATTTATCTCACTATGAACAACGGGTACTGTACTCAATAGCGGCACACCTTCTATTGCTAAAGGACTCTCAACGGCCTTTTCACTACCCATGGCAACCATCTCCACATTGGCGACCTCTGCACCCGGCCCAACAATAGCTATATCAGCCTGACACCCGACATTCTTCCTTCCGGTTTTTCCTAAGCGGGCTTTCAGGCCTCTAGCTTTGCGCTTTGCTTTCTTCACTTTGGCCTTTAATCTTGCGATCTCGGTTTTTAGTTGCCCAATCTCGGGCAGATTCTCGGCGGGCTCCTGCCGCTCTATAACAGCCTTGGCAGCCTCAGCCTTCACAATTTCCGCAAACTCGGCACTACTGCGGAACTTCAAAATAGCATTGGCCTCTGTTGGACGAGAGTCAAGATGAGCCTCAGCTTCCTCAGCACGTTCTTTCTCAAATTTCAGTAAGGCACTCAGATTCTTTACCTGCTCTGACAAGGTAGCATTGACGGCCTTTAGCTCTATCTTATCTTCCGCTAAAAAACGCCGCAGATCAGCACTATACTCATAGCTGGCTTTAAGGTCATTTCTCTCCATCTCAATTTCATGTAAAGCCTTGGCAGCATTATTCTTCAAGTATTTCTCAGCGGACAGCTCCTCCTCCAACTTTTTGATCCTCTGTTTCAAGGCAACATTGCTACCACGATACATGTTCCCACGAGCCATCAAACCAGTATACATACATTGATTCTGCAACACACACAAAAAACACCCAACTTACGAACCAATGAATTCAAACCAATTTTACAAAAAAAAAAAATTCTAAAGAAAAAACACAAATGACTTACCCGTGCAGCATATTTTTGGGACAAACGGCACATTCGCTCCCAGCTCAATTCATTCATCCTCATAAGATCATCATCGGTCATCGAGTCAACAGAGAAGGTATTGGGCCCAGACCTAAAAAGAAAGCCATAACCTGGGCGGGATCCAACTTCCAGATCATTTACCTCGTCGTCACTACTTGTGTAGAAAACAATCTCCTCTTCACCATTATCACCTTCGTCCTCAGTACCACCCTCGGACTCGTTCTCAGAAACATCTTCACTATCACCTTCATGATAATCTTCATCTTCATCTTCGCTATCGCCGTCAGCGGGCTCATTCTCAACAGGTTCCTCAATCACAACTTTCTCCGCAACAGCGGGCTCAACCACCTTAGTGGGCTCAATACGCCTTCGTTTCGAACTACTGGCCTCTTCCACATTCTTCCTCTTCGAGCGACGCAGGGCCATCTCAGGACTCTCAGTTACGGCCACTTCGGGTGCTTTCAATACTGGCTCCTCATCCCTAACAACGGGCGTTTTCTCGCCGTCCTCAAGATTCACACTTACTTGCCCTGAGCCAGAAACAACCGTGACAGGTTTCACAATTACAGCGGGAATCTCTCTCCGATTAGCGGACTCTTCAACTGGCAATTGAACATCAGCCCGCCTAGCAACAGCATTTTCACTTTCACTCTCAGAATCGAAAGCAAACTCTCTATCAAATGGCTCATCTTCACGCCTCTCAGCGGACCCGTCCATTTCATCTTCAACATCATACCCATCACCTTGGGCATCTTGCAGATCTTCCTCAGAATCTCTACCCTCTCCAGTTTCTTCATGTTCAGACTCAGCATTAACAGCAGGCACCTCTTCTTCTGCAAAAACGGCTTCCTCATCCTCGCCTTGCTCCATCCGCCCCGCACCAACACCTTGCCCTGAAAGGTCAAAGGCATCTATAATGTTTTCCGCTGCAAACATTCCACGAACCCGCCTAGGTCTGGGCGGTTGCAGAAACATAAAATCGGCATATAGCTTAGCCTCTTGCTGTACAGATAAAGTGGGATGAGGCTCCAAATCCACTTTACGGGGATCCAACACTACACACAAAACCACAAACAAAACATCACAGACAGAATGTAACAACAAACCAAAGGGCAAAAACAAAACAAGAACTTACAACAATGTCTTCTTAAATCAACCGGGTCGATCAAGTCACCCTCGTTCCATACCTCACCCAGTGCCTTTACCAGTCTTACTAAATAATTTATCTCAACTTGACTAAGGCGGTTACGGTCTGTCCTGTATGAACACTCCACTTTCTTCACAAAATTCTTGTGCCAGGCCAACTCACCGCCACCAACTACCAGAAACTCTTCCTGCCAACCCGCCATGCCTTTGGGAAATACAAATGGGCGAAATCCATCCAGAGCTTTACCAATACGAGTTTGCGACTTTACAAATTGTAGCTCATAAAACGGTTTTGCACGGCTGGCCTTCACATCAAACAAACAGAAAAAGGCCCTGAACGTTGGCTGCTTGTTCAGCGCCTCGCAACTAGCTATAAACCAGTTAATGGACCTTATTGAATTTGGTGACATCTGAGCTAACGGACAGCGGAAATACAACCGAAATAGATCCATCAAGAACTTATGAGGTGGGAACCTTAAACCCGCCCTAAAATGACTAAGGGGAATACAGACAGAATCATCATCAAAACGGTGATACAATTTCTCACCGGGTGCCGGCCGTCTCCAGAAATAACCATCTTCAATTCGCAACAACCGCTCAATATACTCACCCCAATCATCAGCTCTAAAGGTGCTGTCCTGTTGCAAATGAGCGAATTCAGCAAATTCCACATCCATTTCCGCCTTCGAGTAAGTGGTTGGCACCACATTGGTTGCCCGCCACAGACTTTCGCAACTCTCAAAGTACTGATAGCGGTTCCTTGGCAACACGCTTGTATATCCCAGTTGACCAATGTCCGCCCAACGCCCATACATGGTTACCAAGGGCCTTTTCTCACCGGTAGCGGGATCAACAAATTCATCACCCATCTGCAGACAAAAGCACAATTTTTCGATCCTTACCGCTTCCAACAAATATGGCCGTCACAAATGTCTGGTACACACATATTCTTCCTACAAGTTTCCATTCTAAATCGAAACAAACATTTCATATTCTATTCCCTCCACAAACAACAAAACCCTCAAATCAAAAACCCATATACACAACACTTATGAATATATACACATATATATACAAAAACCAAACACCTTATAAACAATACGAAATCATGCACCTATTTTCACACGATTCAGAAAACGGATTGAAACCAACAAAACACCAATAACAAATACACAACCAACAATCACATTTTCCAAACCTTTACAGGTTACACAATCGACTCTCACTTACAAATATCCGAAACATGCAAACAAAGAACATAAACACAAAATCAATTATAGATGAAGAGACAAATTGCATGATGAAAGGAAACAGAAATAACAAAAGAAAATTAGAAAGAAATTTTACCTCGAATCTGGAGGATATATATGGCTTCAATGGCAGAAATCCAGTGAAAGGAGACCGACGAACTAGAAGAAGACAAAGCCAATAGAGAGAAAAGAGCAAAGAAAGACAGTAAAAACCTTAACAATTGCTTCACACACTCATCTTTTATACGCGTGGGGCGCGTGTAATAAGGGTTAAAATGTTGCAAACTTTTCGTGGATGGATAGGATTGCTCCACGTCACTCTTACAGCCGGTAGTAACTGCCTCGTTTCCAGCAAAACTGTCCACTATGCATTAACTTCCCACTCAATCATAACACATTACATCACAAAGGTACATTCTCTTTCCTTCCAAAGGTCATTTCTCATTAATACGCACTACAACTTATCATTTCACTTATTATTAACATTTAATATTATTCCCTCATTTATTTCTAAATTCTCATTTATTACCAATTATTACATTTATTCACAAGCATTACAAAACGTTTCAAAAAACGCACCCGTCAAGCACATTAACCTGTTGTCAAATAATGACATATTTTCACAAATTTTTTCTAACTCCTAAGTGTTGTCCGCCAACACTTGGGGGGCATATTTTCACAAATTTTTTCTAACTCCTAAGTGTTGTCCGCCAACACTTGGGGGGCATATTTTCACAAATTTTTTCTAACTCCTAAGAGTTGTCCGCCAACACTTGGGGGGCACACAAGGTATCATTTTCAAAAATTTCCTCAAAAACAGAGCGGTATCTTTGCTTTCTCCTCCTTCTGTCCGCTAAACCGCACAGAAGGAGTGGGGGGCAATGATAGGTACCCGCTGTAGGCCTACAGCGGGCACCCGCTGTGAGCCAACCCGCTGAACCGCTGTTGCACATCCACCTGTAACAAATATTCATTAATTACACATGTGTCATCTCATATTATTTTTACTAAAAGCAATCCACTTGACAAACAAATATCTTCACACAAATATATTTGCAAAATATCTTGTTACCTTGCTCACTAAGACAGGGGACCATAAAGGCAACTAAGGGGACACAAAAGCATTCAAGCTATGACAAAAGCGGCTGTGCTAGAATCGAGGTATGTGGGAAAGGGACACTAATCACTGTTCCAATAGTGGCTCACTATAGCTTTAACGGCATAACAAGTGGGTCACCAAGTGGGTGAACAGTTATTAGAGGACTTAGCCTATAAATACCCCCATTCTACACACAAGGTGATAGACATCTTTTCAATAGCACAAAATTTACTACTCATTCTCTCCCTTTTACAGATACATTTTCACCCGTTTCGATTATTATTATTTCGATTACTGATTCTCACACCGGAGGTGCTTGACGGCCACCACCCCCGGGCGAGCATTATTTTGCAGATACCCAAACTCAGGTGAAATACCCCCGGAACAGTGATCGGAACAGTGATCGGAAGCCATTAATCGACCGTGAGGATTATCACGTGGTATATTGTTCACGTGTTATTATGCTTGATCCCTCAGTCCACTTATGTTGCAAACCAATCATTTTAGTAGACAATGGGGCAGTCTGGACATCAGGTTTCGTGTAATTATCACTAATGTGCTTGGCAATGTCTCCAAACCTCGTAGCTTCACATATCATCTGGATCAAGATTATAATATGTTTAGCAGAATCTTTATCATCATCAAATGGTTTCGTAGTAAGATGTTTAACAGCATTTATCAAGGCTTCCCTGTTCAACTCTAATTTTTTTGTCTTATTTCTCACTATGTTAGAGTAAGCATCTGTGTGAAGCACTTGCATAGCATCTTTCAAGTGGTCGGCTTTCCATTTCAGATCTTGACAGAACTCAAGCCAATCCTTGATCAGCACTTGACTATATTGCTTTTTTAATACAGCTTTCCAGCTGCTGGTTTCCTCTTTGATCCGCTGTTCATCGAATGCATTCCGATCCACATCCTGCTCTTCCATCCCTTGAGTAAAATCCTTTTCCACGGAAAATCTTTTTACTAGTTTTTTTACCAGCTTTTTCACTGCGTCAAGTTCTGTTTTCAGCTCTTCTTGTACTTCCTTGTCCGATTTCTTTTCCAGCTCATTTGGTACTTGACTTTTAAAGTTTCTTTCCCCATCCAGCTCCTTCAAGATCTCGACTGCCTTTTCAAACTTCTTTACCCAGGAAATTGGCCATGATTCATCGGGAACACTATATAAATTATAAATAATATAATATAATATCATTTCAAGTAAAAATTATAAAGGATTTTTTATTATATTTATTAATATCTACTCCGTTTCAAAATAATAGTTCATTTTGAAAAAAATAACACATTAAAATAAATCTAACATTGATAAGAAAATTTCATTGATACAAGTAACTAAATAGAAATATTTTTTCTTGACCAAGTCCAAGTGTGTTTCACTAAACCTTGTATGTTCACTCGTCCCTCCTAAGTTCTTCTTCTTCATCCTGGAATATTCTTTTTCCAGCTTTGTTATCAGCTTTTCCGCTGTGATAGATTCCTTTTGCAGCGTTTTTAAACTACTTGCCAGATACATTCTGAGATTTTTCGACTTGCTGTCCTTATCCACCATTTCAGCCGCATTTCCTGCGATATTAATTTTTTCCAGCCAACCTAACAAATTGTCCACGCTCTTGATTTGCTTTCCGAACTGATCAATTTCTTGTTCCTGGCCTTTTTCTTCCTCTTCCCACTTCTGTTTCATTTCCGTCAAATAATTTTTCGCATGTTTATGCGCTCTGGATCGCTTTTTCGGCTTTTCTATTTCAACTGCCAAATAATTTCTAAGACTTTTCACCCTGGTGCCATCTTTTTCCAATTCGCCATTTGCCTCTAGCGCTGCAACAAATTTTAGCAGCCAGTCCAACAGATTTTTTTTTTTCCCTTCCCCTACTTCCTGCTCTTGCAATTTTTTCATCGCGTAATTTTCCCTCTTTACCACTTCCTCTTTTGTCTTTTCCAATTTATTTTTCAATTTTTCATACAGGCCTTTGCTCTGTTCCACTCGCACCTCTTCTGTAAACCCTGATTCAGATTTGCTAAACAGTGAAAGATACGATGTATCCAATTTAGCTTCAATTGGCTCAACTGCAATAAGAAAATCTAAATTCAACAAATAAAAATTAGGTGGCGAAATTAAATCTAACCAATGCCGTAAATATATATACTTACTCAAAATTTCATTTTGTGACAAGATAACAGACTTGACACGATTAAGGTGGTTCCCCTGTAGAAGAATCCATCTTTCAACTGTCTCTGTTTCAAATTTTTTTCCCTCCATTTTATCTTTCTTTTGTATTTCAACTTTACCCTTATACCCAACCAAGTAGAGATTATAATTCTGTATCAAAATGTCCAAAGTGAGTCCTTCATGAGTTAAGCTTACTTGGAAAACCCAATCTATAGGTTTATTCACGAACTCCTCGAGAAGATAGGTTCGATGTACAGCAGGTCTTGGATCAGGATTCTGAAAACATTGGCTTGGATCAGGATTCTGAAAACATTGGCTCGGATCAGGATTCTGAAAACATTGGCTTCGATCAGGATTCTGAAAACATTCATCGATTTTGGCTTTGATCATTTTTTGGTATACATACCCTTCATCAAGGCTTATCTGAAAACATTCATCGATTTTGATGTCGATCTGTTTACATTCCTGCTCTTCAACAAGGCTTGGAGTCTTCTTATCTGGAACAAATATCGGAAATTGCTGGGAGATGCCTTTGATGAACGTTTCGTATTCCTTTTTGTCTTTTTTTATTAAGGTTTAGAGTAGGCATATCTTCGATAGATGAAAATGCTACAAGTTTGAAGATGTTAGGAAACAAGTGAAGGGAAGCTACTTCACTTCTTTTTTGGTTTACGAATTCTATATTTCTATGCCATTTTTTTTTTATATTTGTCACAAGTGGCCATTGTCTTTGTTATTGAAATGGAACGGCCATTGTCTTTTTTATTGGACGTGAAAGCCACGGGTTCAGGTACGGCTGCGATCATTTTCAAAATTTTATGAAACCTTTGTAAATATCATACACTATTCTTCTGTTGTATACTAAGTTGGGGTTCCCTTCACGGAAACAGCCTCTCTACCGTAAAAAGTAGGGGCATGGTCTGCGTACATCTTACCCTCCCCAGACTCTGCTCTGTGCGGGATATACTTGGTATGTTTGGTTTGGTTTGGTTTTTTTGGTTTTTTTGAAAGAAACACCGTCAGCATTTCCATCAGTAGTATAATTTTTAGAGGAGAGCAACTCCAACGGCTTCCTAATATTACTTCCTAAATCAATATTTAAGGAACTTTGTGCAAAACATCACTCCAACAATGTCCTACTGATTACCTAAAATACTAAGGACCACTATCCATTCCCTACTTTTGGGGAACCACTAGTCATCCTTAACTTAATTTATATTAATAAAAAATTCATTTCCCTCCATTTTTCATATCACATTATTTAATTGATTTCAAATTTATCATTATAATAATACTAAGGAGGTAATATAGGGAATGTTATTGAAGTTGATGTACAAAACAAGGTTATTAAATCACTAGGAACCATTATTTTATTCTATTTTTAATAATTCACTAAGGAGTTATTGGATTTGCTCTTAGTATTATTGATTACGAGGTAAAAAGGGAAAAATATGAAATGAAGTGTAACAGTAACTCCAACCGTCTCCTAGCACGTTCCTTATAAATATTATAAATAATTAGGCTCCTAGTGATTTAGGATATTATATGTCACGACAACTCCAACAATGCTCCTCGTCTTTACTCCTTTTTATTATCATAATATTAAAAAATAGGTAAAAAGGTGAAAGAGAGAGAAAAGTATATTAGAAATGGAGGGAAGTGAATATTTTATTAATGAAAAATGAGATAAGAAATGACTAGGAGCATCTTATAAATAAGAAAGAAGAGAAGCATCCTAAATTTTTAAGGAACAACTAGGAGTCTGTTGGAGTGACATATTTTATCAAAATCCTTATATTTTCACGATAGAAAGTCGTATGGCTAATCTCTTGGAGTTGCTTTTAATAAATTGAACTTTTTCATTTTTTAGTAATAAGGGTATTAGTTTGATATGTCCCCTTTTTAAAGATCATTTAAAAATATGTCCCTTTTTATTGAATAATTGTAATTATGTCCTATAGTTAAATTTAACTCATATACATATAATTATAGATATATTATATGTATATTATGACATTAATACCCCATTAATAAAATATCCATCCTTTTCCTTCTCTCTAACTCCCACCATTGCCATCATCGCCGGCAACACTCCTCTGACATCGGCCCCGCAGGCGCACTATTTTTCATCCCCTCCATCAAGGCTGCCTTTCAAACCTCTTAAGCTAAAATTTATAAACAGTACTAAATCCAGATATGCCCAGTAATTGACAACCTGCACTAGCAAAATGTCCATAATATGCAAACATACATGTAGTTGTAGGAACACCTATCTAGCACTGAATTACCTGAGTGAATCACCTTCCCCACATAGTTTATTTTCTATTCATACTGTGTATCCGATTTAATTTTATGTAACTAATGAAGGAGGATAAAAATGTCTTCTGATAATGTATAGTTAATGAATTTATCATGGTTATATTAAAAAATGGGACATATTCATAATTTGGGATATATTTATAATTACAAATAATAAAGGGGCACAATTATAATTGACCTTGTAAAATGGGACATATTAGAAAAAGACCCTAATAATAAATAGAACTTGCCGCGCTTTTGTTTACGCCAGCCGCCATTTATACTAACCCACCCACTAATCAGTAGGGTCAATGATATAATAGTCTTGCATTATCAAATGTTCAAATCTCATTAATAATAATAATTATTTTTTGAAAAAATAACATTATTTTTTATATTATATCATTATATATGTATATATATATGTATATATATATATATATATATAGGCCTTTGCTCCATACAGAACACTCTTAAATAAAGAACAATAACAAACACTTACAAAAGATCTGGTCCATTAATTCTTTATCTAATTAACGGCTCAGATTAAAATCTAATCGTAACTGTATTCTGTCTCTCTCTTTCGTGCGAATATTCATCTCTCTTTCTCGTTCGCGCTAATCTCTCTCTCTCTCTCTCGTTCGCAGGAATATCTCTCTGACTCTTTCTCTCTGTCTCTGTATATCTTTCATAGCAGTGATCTCTCTCGTTAGCATCATCTTCAAAGTGTGTTGATGGATTCTACTTGCGGATTGAATACTGTTGATTCCGTTGAATTAGTATCGGGAAATCAACGGTTACCTTAGATTCTATGTTAAGTATACTAATTATCTTAGATTTTATGTTACTTGCGGATTGAACTATGTTGAAGGTAAGCCTAAACAGATAATCAATGGTTAAATTTTGTATATTTTTGTTGGATTCTGTAATAGTGAGTCTACTCTAGTTTCTAACCTTCGAAATTTATCGGTTTCTTGAATTTTGTGGTATGTTTTTACTTTAGGTTCTAAATTTAACCATTGATTATCTGTTCAGGCTTCTTGTCTCACAAAATTGCTTTCATAAAGTAAGTAGAACTTACACATTTTGCTTTCAGAATCATATTTTTTTAGACATCTAGTTGTAATAACGCATACTTTATGCTTTGAATCTCTTTTGAAAATTTGAAAAATGTAAAATTATATAAATTATTCCACATTAGATTCTGTACTCCCTGTACTAGCAGCTGTGTTGATGTGATTTTATTATTTGTGCGGATTTCCTAAATAGTTCATATTTTGATTCTACACTGGATTTTGTCTTCTCTATGCTAGATTCTAAATTTTATCCTTAATAAGGTTGATTCTATGCTAGATTCTGTATTATGTTATGAAAATTCAGTTGTACTTATGTTTTATGTATTTTTTGAGAATTTTTATATATTGATTCTATGTTAGATTCTACCTTAATTGTCCATCTGTCTTTTGAATAATAATGATTCTCAGCTTGATTCTACATTTATAGTTTTGATTCTCAGATATATATCTATGTGTTAGTTGTCTTCAATTGTGTTTGATCATTTTCTAAGTTTCACACTTTTGATTCTACTTGAGATTCTACTCCTAATATTACAATGTTTTATGTTACTCTCAAATTTTCAAGTTTTAACGGGATGGTAACTACTGTTATTAACATGTCATTTTTCTTTTAGTGGTAAAGATAAACAAACTCAGATGCATGTATTTAATCTTTTGTATTTGCAGGTTTTGACAGAGTTAAAGCCATATGTTGTACTTGCTGAGAAACTAGGAAGACTGGCAGTCCAATTGGTAGCAGGTGGAAGTGGTGTAAAATATGTAAAAGTAACGTATGCCTGACACAAGGCTGCTCTGTGCCATGATCACAAAGGGTATCATTGAGCCTATCTCGAGTGTTTTTGTTAACTTGGTGAATACTGATTTCACTGCTAAATAGAGAGGAATCAGAATAAGTGATGAACGAATTCTTCTAGATGGTTCTCCTGAAAGTCCACTTGAGTTCATCCAGGTTCAGATAGCCAATGTAGAGTCGAAGTTTGCTAGTGCTTTCATGATTTTGTTGATTTCTTTTCTTTAATCACACAACTTTCAATTAGGGGTTTTGACTTTTTTCGATTTCTTTTAGCAGGGTTGTGCGATTTCTAGGGCTTCTTCTATTTACTTAGGTAATCGATTTCTTTTCAAATAGAGTTTGTAGTTACAATCTTGCTCTGGGCTTATATACTTTTTGAATTATTATTTTGGTTAAATTGGGGTCTTTGTTAATTTACTCCAATTGATTCTTGTTTTTTTTTGTTTACTTTGTTTATTGGAGGTACAGGAATTTCAAGAAGGTGAAAAGTGCTATTGATAAATCAAAGTGTACATTAATGTCGTTCCATAAATTGGGATTCAGTGAATATGAAATCTTGGGTTCTCTTGATGAAGATAACTTGATTGGAACTGCCCAGGAAGATAGATATTTGATAAGTATAGATGAAGATAACTTGATAACTTGATGAAGATAATTTGATAAGTATAGATAGATATTTGCTTACGTGACTAGCTAAAACATAAAGAACAAGGTTGTATGCTGCTCTTGCCCAGGAAGTTTGTGCTAAAGACCCCGAAGTTTTAAGTATTTGTCGTGTTAAAGGAAAAATTGAACGAATCTGTGGAATATACTAAAGCATTATAGCTAGAGATGAGGAGTGGTTCACGACTAACAGTAGAATCATCAGCTTTGATTACATTTTCAGTCATACGTGATAAGACAGAAGTGTTTTTTTTACTTCGTGAAAGATATTCAACTCCAAAGTGAGTAGATAAAACTTCACTGGTGAACTCAAATACATGCAATGAACAGGGAAGCCTAGATATGGAAAAGCGATAAACATACTTCAGTCCCATTCTCGTACATTTTATGAGGCATAGCATCCTGCAAATCATCAATATAAAGTAAATCCTCAGCATCCTGGTTTTACACAGAGTTAGTGGTCGGAACGAACTTACATCCTTTTTAATACTAGATTCAGTAGCAGCAAATACTTACATCAGAACAGTTCATGGACATAACAATTTCTAAGTGAGGCACGCGGCACACACACACATTACAACACAAAAGTAAAGGCTGTATATATAGTATACGGAAAATCCTTTTACTTAATAGTAATTATTGATGAAAATAGAAGAGTCTGGATATCACATACAATGAATATATTTCAAAACAAAAACATAGGAGTCGGGATATAAGATTTGAGATACAAAAAGGTGACTTGCATTAAATCAAATAAATACACCAATCCAGAAGATGATATGCTGTTGTGCTAGAATCATACTAGTCTGGAAGGTCATTACATTAAGGACTTGTATATATTAAAAAACAATTAAACAAACAATTTAAACCTTCAACAAAAACTCTTTTCTCTAAACCCTTACCATTTAAACAAACAAAAACTCTTTTCTCTACACCTTCAAATCAATACAGACATTTTTCTAAATTTATGGTTTTATATACACAAATCTCATCACCTATTTGTAGGTTGGATTCTATTGTCTTTCATCAAATCCAAGTTTCTCAAAAATTTGCAGACCAATCATACTTCTGGTAAACAACATTAACAGATCCTCCGTCTGCCAAGAGATGTGTCAAAAGACCTTCCTTGGTTGCATCCAAGTATTTCATTATCCACTTCAACATCTCCTTTTCCTGTCCAAAATCCATATCAAACCTGGAAAAAGATGTAAAGAATATAAGACAAATGAGAAAAAATAGTGTGGCATGTTGCATTTCATATAATTTGTAGTTTACTTATATGATGTTAATTATGTACATATAGATAAGTGATTTGTTTGTTGTCAAGCATACCATTTGATGATACGAGTGAAGTGAACAATTCTCTTTTCCAGATTCACCTCTATACCATCCTTTTGGAAAAACTCTCTAGCAGCATGTCTTAACTTGGATTCTATTGCTTTGGGAGTAAAGAATCTTACAGTTGGGCTTGATCTTGTGCCATTACAGAGTGCGAAATGAATCAATGGATTCATCTTTGGGAGTGCCATCTGTGGAGAGAAACATTAAGATCACACGCAATGAAGAAGAAAAGAGGAAGCAAAACCATATTAATATTAGCATGCAAGTACAACATTTGAAAGGATGAATTGAGTGAGCACAAGCTAAGGCGTTTTAAACTTCCTAGTGTCAATTTTTTCTTAACACTTTTCATGGATCCACCATAACACTTTTGGGAGGACGCGAGGAACATTTTCCTTAAGAACAGCATCCAGCCACTTCCCAGCAACAGGAGTGTCTAGAACAACCATATCAGCTTTTAATGCCACCTTTACAGCTTCCTGGCTTTTTGCAGGGACGACCTTACAACATACAAGGTATTATCACAAAATGGATGAAATAAAAGAGGAAGTTGCTCTAGATAATATATAACTACCAGAAATCGGCATATATATCTCACAAGGCTAGAGCCACACATCGTAATCACTCCTACTATTATCTTTACTGTAATTATGAGATTAGTATTCTACAGAGGAACTGCAGGCAGAGAAAACAGTTGCAAATTATCAGTTTAAGGTCACAAGAACAAATATGGATTCTCCGATGTGAGAGTAGCATGCAACTTTGTAATGCCAAAAAACCAGAACTTTAAATGATTCACATGGAGGAAAAATGCTAAACTGGCTTAAAGAGTAAAAAAAAAGCAAAAGATGAAAATATATGTAAACCTGCACTCCTCGATCGAGCATTTTGTTCTCCAAAGCGTATGTCACCTGATCTGCTCTTGCTGGCTTCTGGTTTGTTATCCAACAAACCTCGGGGCCAGCACCTCTTAAGAGAAAAGCCATTTCCATTAGCAATAATGGTCCACCTGAAGCATACAAGTATGATACAATGTAACGGTTATTGCTCCAAATTCTATCAAACGTTGCAACCTTATAGATTCTATCATAGACTAAACAAGAATAACATATAATCTATTACACAATAATGCAAACTAATGACAACTAACATAGAATCTATCATAGAATCAAATTTACTCAAATAAGTATTGATCTTAATATCATCGTCGTCATCTGTTAGAAAGCCCCGCAGGGGCACCAATCAACTACGCTTGTCCCCATACAATAAAAAACAATCAACTGTAGCATACAATGTAATGTATCATCTCTTTTCACAAAACAACATAGTACACACCTGTAAACTTAGTTATAGAAACTATCACAAAATCAAATAGAGAATCATCATCTATATATCAATTTACAGCTTCGCTTTAGATTGGTAGAACACAATTTCAAACAAAAATGGAATCTAACTTAGAATCTCTGTATAATTCAAGAGTAAAAATAATTAGACACAAAATCATAAAACCTAATTTTTAAATCATTACCTCAACGATTTTGAACGATTATACACTAAATATTGAAGGAATGAACTCCGTTTTCGATTCTGAGCTTTGATTCTTCGATTTCTGTTTCGATTCTTCGATTATGATCTTATTTTCTTCCAATTCTGCTTAGATTCTCCGATTTTTTCTTGGTTTCTTCGATTCTAAGCTTCAATTCTTCAATTTCCGCTTCAATTAATCAATTATGAGTTTAGAATCTTCACTTTCTTTTTCGATTATCCGAGTTTTCAGTCGTGAGTTTTCTCTTGGGAGACTGTACGATATGAACGACAAGTCAAACAACAGTGTTTATGTTTTTATCTTCTAATCCTGAGCGTCCAAAAAATTAACGGTGATGATGACTGTTCTTTATTGTTCTTTATTTAAAGTGTTCTGTATGGAGTGCAACTATATATATATATATATATATATATATATATATATATATATATATATATGAGTTGCACTCCATAGCAAACACCTCATATTAGGGATGAGCAATGGTCGGGTTGAAAGGACTAAACCACCCAATCCATATTTTACGGTTTTGGAATTTACCAACCCATTACCATATTTGGGCGGGTTAGGTTTTAAACCACTTAAAAAAATTTAAACTTACAAAAAATTAATCGACACAATTGTACAATGCATCAATGGAGTGACATCACAAAATATCATCAAAATCCGGTAATTAAGACCAGCAAAATAACGTACAAAGTCTTATAAAATATAATCATACATCATCATTCAAAGTCTTACATAATAGGGTTACAAACTTACCTGTTTAGTCTTTTTACATATGTGATATTGTAACTTGTAAGCACTTTTTTTTATATAATTATATATTAATTATTAATTATTAATTTGAATTATATTTTATAAATAATAATAAAAATTAATTATTATATATTATTATATATTCGGGTGGAATGGGTTATATTGGTCGGGTTGATAAGGCAAACCGAACCCAACCATTATTTTTCGGTTTTTAAAAAATTGAAATCGTTACCAACCCGAACCATTACAAAACCGTAAATTCTGGTTTGGGCGGTTTGGATTGGACGGTTTGGGCGGCAGCCTACCTCATATAACAAACAATAAAGAACACCTTATATCTAATATAATTTAAGAGTTCCTTCATAGCACCCAATACAAAAAGTTATAACAAACAATAAAGAACAACTCATCAAATGGTTTCGTAGTAAGATGTTTAACAGCATTTATCAAGGCTTCCCTGTTCAACTTCAAATTTTGCGTGTTATTTCTCACTATGTTAGAGTAAGCATCTGTGTAAAGCACTTGCATAGCAGCTTTCAAGTGGTCGGCTTTACATTTCAGATCTTGATAGAAGTCATGCCAATCAAGGTCCGGCACTAGAAAATTTTGCTTTTCTAATACAGCTTTCCAGTGGCTGGTTTCCGTTTTGATCTCTTCTTGAGTTGATTCCTTTCCCAGGGGAAATATTTTTTCTAGTTTTTTTACCAGCTTTTCCACTGCGGCAAGTTCTGTTTTCGGCTCATCTGGTACTTGCTTTTTAAACTTTCTTTTCCCATCCAGCTCAACTGGTACTTGCTTTTTCTCTAGCCTCTCCAAGATCTCGACTCCCTTTTCCAACTCCTTTACCCAGGAAATTAGCCATGATTCATCGGGAGCACTATAAAAATTATAAATAAATAATATAATATCATTTCAAGTAAAAATTTATCACAACATAAACGGATTTATTATTATAGTTATTAATATCTACTCCGTTTCAAAATAATACGGAGTAGTTCATTTTGAAAAAATAACGCACATTAAAAAAAATCTAACACTAACAAGAAAATTTCATTGATACAAGTAACTAAATAGAAATATTTTTTCTCGACAAGTCCAAGTGTGTTTCACTAAACCTTGTATGTTCCGTCTGTTGGAATTCGGGCATAATAACGCAACGGAAATGACGTAAATAATAATTAAAAACGAATTCCAAAGCCCGGATCCATGTATAAAATGATGATCATGGTATAAAATTTCTCATGAACAAGATAGTACCTTGTTAAAGCTTTCCAATGGATGACAAATGGAGGTCCTAGCTTGTTGATCTTGAGAGCTAAAATTGTAACTCCTCCACCGGTATCCACACTTGAATGCTTGCTTGAATCGTCGAACGATTACGCCACGGAATTTGGTACTAGCCAAAATAAATAAACAAGAATGTGTTCTTGACTTATCTTAATTTTCTCCCTTGTGTATGAACTGAAAATTTCAGTTTAGTTGCTCCTCTAAGACTTGCCAACACTTGGCTTATAAAGAGAAATAAAGCAAAATGGAGCCTTAAACAATTAGGCCATTTTTTATTTAAACAAATCTTATTTATTTAAACAAATTAATTAAGTCATACTTAATTAATCAAATAAGTCAAGAAAATGCATCTTCAAATTTTATCTTTAACTAATTAAGTCTCACTTAATTAATTTCATAAAATTCGAATTATTATTTATTATTAATTTAAAATCATAATTTAAATTATTATTAATTTAAATTCATGAAATAAATTAATTTCCCTTTTAAACATTCTTTGTGTGTGACCCTGTAGGTTATTATTTCATTGGCAATAATTTTATTCTCTAATAAAATTATAAACAATAAGCGGCGTCTAGTAACACATTATTGCTACCTAATAAAACAATAATTAAATCAACGATTCAATCAACCTTTTATGACTAATGTTCCATGTAATATAATCCCTTTAAATCATGATATTATAGATTAAACTCGAGGCATGTAATGTGTCATCCTCTTCATAATTTAATCTTCATTTTCTTGATCGATGAGTAGACTATTTAATCAAATCAACATTTGAGCATGGCCATGCATTTCATAGTCTCACTCAAACAAGAGGCCGATAATATCACTCCTTTATCAGGAGATTTAAATCCCATCTAGATCGTTCATATTTCTCACATGATTCATAATATATCCGATATTCACCTTTATCATTATCCGGCTAAAGATAACTTTTGACGAATTCAAAATATATTAATTCTCATGTAGAATTATAACGACTTCAGGTCTAAGGATCATTACACCATTATCACTGTGAGAATACATATGACACATTTATTATTTACCATGATGTATCTCACGGTGGGTCTGTCCAGTACCCTGTACTCGTACAGTTACCTATGCATTGCTTTTAGTATCTTCATACTTATGACCAATGAGATGTGGTCATTAGTCAATTATCATACTAGCCTCAGTGTATTACTATTGTCCTAATTAATAATAATACTCGGCTAGGGACATTTAAGAATATGATACAATCATTATATAATCTCATGTTCAAGTCACAGACTTGCAACTATACAATTTGTATCAAGATTATAAGGACATTTATTATACTTAATTTATTTCGCAGTAAATAAAGTCAATAATAAACATATATATCAAATATATAAAATCACTCAAACATAAATATAATATATACATTGCCTCTAGGGCACCAATACTAACAATCTCCCACTTGCACTAGAGCCAATCACCCATGTATCGAATACCCATGCTACTAGTGTGACATTCATGCTTCTGCTGCGACAGAGCCTTAGTCAGCGGGTCTGCGATATTATCATCAGTATGCACTTTACATATGTGAATATCCCCTCTATCATTTATCTCTCGAATAATGTGATATCTCCGAAGTATATGCTTTGTTCTGCTATGAGCTCTCGGCTCCTTGGCTTGTGCTATAGCTCCATTATTATCGCAGTAAAGATCTATGGGATCTGCGATCGATGGAACGACACCAAGCTCTGTAATGAACTTCCGTAACCATACAGCTTCCTTGGCTGCCTCACATGCAGCAATATACTCGGATTCCATTGTAGAATCAGCTACTGTCTCTTGCTTCGAACTTTTCCAGCTTAGAGCACCTCCATTTAGGCAAAACACAAATCCAGACTGAGAAACAGAATCATCTCTGTCAGTTTGGAAACTAGCATCCGTGTAACCCTTTACCGTTAGCTTCTCTTCTCCTCCATACACCAAGAATGAATCCTTAGTCCTTTTCAAGTACTTAATAATATTCTTGACCGCCGTCCAGTGACCTTCACCTGAATTAGACTGGTATCTGCTCGTCATGCTCAAAGCATACGAGACATCCGGACGAGTACATATCATTGCATACATGATAGATCCAATTGCTGAAGCATATGGTATCTTACTCATGCGGTCTTTATCATCCAATGATTTAGGACCATTCTCTTTTGAGATCGTTATCCCATAAGATACAGGGACATATCCCCTTTTTGCATCTTGCATTCCAAAACGATGCAAAATTTTGTCAATATATGTACTCTGGCTTAAGCCGATTAATCTTCTTGATCTATCTCTATAGATCCTGATCCCTAATATATAGGTAGCCTCGCCCAAGTCTTTCATAGAGAAACTTTGTCCTAACCAAGTCTTTACAGCCTGTAGAGAAGGAATGTCATTCCCTATTATTAATATATCATCGACATATAATACTAGGAATGCCACATGGCTCCCACTAACCTTTTTGTAAACACATGGTTCATCCATGTTCTGAATAAAGCCAAAACCTTTGACTATTTCATCAAACCGGATGTTCCATCTCCGAGAGGCCTGCTTCAATCCATAAATGGATCTACGCAGCTTACATACTTTTCCAGCATCCTTTGGATTTCCAAAACCTTCAGTTTGTGTCATGTACACATCCTCTTCAAGGCTTTCATTAAGGAAGGTTGTTTTGACATCCATCCGCCATATCTCGTAATCAGAGTAAGCCGCTATTGCAAGCATAATTCTGATGGATTTTATCATTGCTACTGGTGAGAAGGTTTCATCATAGTCAATACCATGAATTTGTTTGAAACCTTTTGCTACCAGTCGAGCTTTATAGGTCTGTATATTACCTTCCATGTCGATTTTCTTCTTGAAAATCCACTTGCACTCTATAGGTTTTACCCCTTCAGGTGGATCAACCAAAGTCCATACTTGGTTTTCATACATGGAATCCATTTCAGAATTCATGGCTTCTTGCCATCTCTTAGAGTCTGGTGAGTTCATAGCATCTTGATAGGTGAGAGGCTCATCTTGATCTATGAGCATCACATCGCCATTTTCAATTAGGAGAAATCCATAATTTCTTCTTGAATCATAGCGAGTCCTACTAGATCTACGAACAACCTGTGTTTCTTGAGCAGTGTTATCTTGTATATCTTGCTCATGCTCCATCTCAGGTTCAATGTTATCAAGTGGTTCTCGGTCTTCATCGAGATCTATTTTCCTCCCACTGTCTTTTTTAGAGACTAGCTCTCTTTCTAAGAATACAGCAGTTCGAGCAACAATTACTTTGTTCTCTGAAGGATTATAGAAATAATAACCCTTTGTTTCATTTGGGTATCCCACAAAATTACATTTCTCAGATTTCGGTCCAAGCTTGTCTGACATTAGGCGTTTCACAAACGCTTCACATCCCCATACTTTCATAAAGGACATGCTTTGACGTTTTTTTTGTCCATATCTCATATGGAGTTTGTTGAACCGTTTTAGTAGGAACACGGTTTAGTGTATATGCAGCCGTTTCCAGGGCATAACCCCAGAAACTAATTGGAAGATCTGCTTGACTCATCATTGATCGCACCATGTCCAACAAGGTACGATTCCTCCTTTCAGAAACCCCATTCCATTGTGGTGTTCCAGGATGAGTGAGTTGTGATACAATACCACACTCCCTCAAATAGTTCTTAAACTCATGGCTTAAGTATTCACCTCCTCGATCAGATCTTAGAGTTTTTATGCTTTCGCCAGTTTGCTTTTCTACTTCTGCCTTATACTCTTTGAACTTTTCAAATGCTTCGGATTTGTTCTTCAAAAGATACACATATCCGTATCTACTGAAATCATCAGTAAACGTAATGAAGTAGAAATAGCCACCCCTTGCCATCGATCTCATAGGACCACATACATCGCTATGTATTAGTTCTAGTCGTACGGTGGCCCTCTTACCCTTTCCGGTAAAAGGAGCTTTAGTCATCTTGCCTAGTAAACAAGCCTCGCATTCATCATATGATTCAAAATCAAACTGATCCAAGAAACCATCTTGATGTAACTTGGAAATGCGTTTCTCGTTTATATGGCCTAGACGACAGTGCCAAAGGTATGTTTGATTTGAGTCATTAGTCTTAAGTCGTTTGTTATTTACATTCAAGATAGGAGTATCTAAACTAAGAACATACAAACCGTTAAATAACTGTGCAACACCATAGGTAATGTCATTCAAACCAAAAGAGCAACCATTGTCCTTAAATGTAAATGAAAAACCTTTCTTGTCCAAACAAGAAACAGAAATAATGTTTCTACAAATAGAAGGCACATACAAACAGTTTTCAAGTTCTAATATAAGCCCAGTGGGCAATGATAAATGGTAAGTCCCTACAGCCAAAGCAGCAACCTTTGCTACATTGCCAACTCGTAGGTCTACCTCTCCCTTAGCCAGTGTCCTACTCCTTTGCAGTTCCTGCACATTTATACAAATGTGAGAACCACATCCAGTATCCAATACCCAAGATGTAGAAGTAGACAAATTGACTTCTATAACATAAATACCTGAAGCAGAAGTCTGGCCAACAGCCTTCTTCTTCTTCAGCTCTTCCAAATAAGCATGACAGTTTCTCCTCCAGTGTCCCGGTTTACCACAGTGGTGACAATCACCCTTTTCGACACCTCCTTTGGGCTTGGTAGCCTTCTTGGGAGCAGAATTAGGATTGGCAGCAGATTTGGATGCAATCCTCTTCTTATTGCCTTTCCACTTTCTTTTCCCTTTGGCACCCCCTTTGTTCACCATCAGCATGGGAGTAGGGGATTCCTTCTGAATGTTGGTTTCAGCAGTTCTTAACATGCCCAACAATTCAGTGGCGGTGTCTTATCTATCTCATTCATGTTGTAATTCATGACGAATTGAGAGAAGTTCTTGTTAAGTGATTGTAAGATCAGATCTATTTGAGCCTCCGGACCAATCAGGAAGCCCAAGGTATCTAGTTGTTCAATATACCCAATCATCTTAAGAACGTGTGGTCCAACCGGGTCTCGCTCTCCCTGTTTACAAGCATACAATGCCTTGCTCGTATCATATCTTTCCTGTCGAGCTTGTCCCTCAAACATGCTTTTGAGGTGCTCAATTATTTCATAAGCATTCATCAACTCATGTTGCTTTTGAATCTCAGGAGCCATACATGCTAGCATAAGGCATGACACATCAGTTGAGTCATCCAAATGTTTCTGATAAGCATTTTGCTCAGCACGTGTGGCCCCGGCAGGAAGAGGATTTGGATGAGGAACTTCAATGACATAGAGCTTTCGCTCCTGCCTGAGGACAATCCTCAAGTTCCTAAACCAATCCAGGAAGTTCGTCCCTGTCAGCTTTTCCTTTTCTAGGACTGATCGTATCGAAAAGTGATTTGTGTTGTTTGCCATTTATTATCTACAATTTTGTAAAAGCGCATAAAATGAGTTAGTTTGCATGTTTCGTAAAACCAATTATGTTCAAGTTGATTTATAGCATATTCTTAATATACCTCCCACTATTTTTATCAAATTAATAGCCCTTACTATCAATTCGGAAAATGGTTCCCATAAAACCTTTCTTAGTGAGCCAAGATCCATATTTCGTCATATTTTAAGTCAGCTTTGGCTTTCCTCTTAAATATGATTATTTAGGTAGACCGTTATGTCAATTATATCGTATATAACTCTTGGATAGCTTAGTGAACAACATATTGCTCCGATCTATCTAATAGATTTCACTAAACTCTATGCTTATAAGTTCATAATCCTATTATGACGACTTATTTAAGTTGGACCCAACAATAACAATTCAAGTAAGCTTGTTTACTTAATCACATCTCACCACGATAAAAGAGAAGCCCTTGCTTTGGCAAATCCACTCCTCAATGATCTAGGATTTAATGAGTGTTATTTATTGGAAAGCATCTGTTTAACTTAATATTTCTTAAGGGATTTTTAGAAAAATTTAACGATCTTGATCGTTTGTTTAAATCTTAAATCGTTACAGATTTTATCTTGTTTAAACATGGCATATGTGCCGTATCTAATACATACATTCTAAAATTTCCATACATCCATGCATCCATACATATATCTAATATATCCATGCATCATATGTAAAGTGCAGTTACGCAAAATTAAACGTGCGATGGTTATGGCCCGATCCTATGCGATCTTTTCGAGCTAATGAAAAGATCAAGGTCAATCTATGGTTGTAATAACTAATTATTACAAAATTCTTCATTGCTTCCTAAGCCTCCATTGATTGCCTCCAAGCTCGTTTTGAAATACATTACAAAAGAACTCGAGTTGCATTCGAGATATAATAATTACAAGAATAACGACATGCAAGTCGTATTTAATTATTACAGACCATAAATAAAATTAAAACATTTATTCTACGGGTCTTTAGGCCATAACAAATGCACCATGCTCATATAACAATTATAGACATCACATTAATCATGATCATATCGATTAATATTTAACTCCTCAATTTAAATACCTAATTATTTAAAAAGGAATTAAAATCAATTTTAATAATTAAAAATCGAATTTAAAATTAATCAAAATCGCATTTAATAATAATATTAAATTCAAAATTTAAATATTCAATTATTAAAAGCATTAATTAAAATAAAATTCGAATTAATAATAATATTCAAATTCAGAATTTAAATATATTACAAAATTCGAAATTAAATTAATTAATAAAATTTTAAATTAATAATAATATATAATTCACAATTTAAATATTCAATTATTAAAATTTTGATCAATAAAAACATTAGGAATCTAATGATTAAAACCAATAAGTTTTCTTTTTCTAAAGTAAAAGCTAAAAGAAAATTTTAAAAGAAAAAGTTTAGAATATTAAACAAAACTAATCATCAACACAGCACTGAGCACTCGTCCACTGAGATCTGTAGACAACACAGCCGACGGGCATGTCAAACATGCGCACCACCTATTACCTACTGCTAATACGCATTACAAGAATGCGCAAGTCCTGTATTATCCTGCTAATACGCATTTCACGAATGCGCAACCTGTGTATATATCTGACGACACGCATTACATGAATGCGTTACACCTGTTATACCAGAAATTCCCAGAAATTGCAGAAACTCCAGAAACTTTGCAGATAGTGTTCTGAACAGTTTTGATCAGTTCTAAATGTATCCTAATGATGTGTTTAACATATCTAACATATAGTACATCATCCAAAACATGTTATAACAATTTATAACATCATACAAACAATTATAACAATTTATAAATAATCTTTTGTATGTTAAAATGAAGCATTGCATAATTCATAAATTCATGTATGATTCATTTTCAAGAACACAAGACCAAATCATCCTTTTATACATGTAGCTCTGATAGCATTGTTGGAATTCGGGCATAATGACGCAACGGAAATGACGTAAATAACAATTAAAAACGAATTCCAAAGCCCGGATCCATGTATAAAATGATGATCATGGTATAAAATTTCTCATGAACAAGATAGTACCTTGTTAAAGCTTTCCAATGGATGACAAATGGAGGTCCTAGCTTGTTGATCTTGAGAGCTAAAATTGTAACTCCTCCACCGGTATCCACACTTGAATGCTTGCTTGAATCGTCGAACGATTACGTCACGGAATTTGGTACTAGCCAAAATAAATAAACAAGAATGTGTTCTTGACTTATCTTAATTTTCTCCCTTGTGTATGAACTGAAAATTTCAGTTTAGTTGCTCCTCTAAGACTTGCCAACACTTGGCTTATAAAGAGAAATAAAGCAAAATGGAGCCTTAAACAATTAGGCCATTTTTTATTTAAACAAATCTTATTTATTTAAACAAATTAATTAAGTCATACTTAATTAATCAAATAAGTCAAGAAAATGCATCTTCAAATTTTATCTTTAACTAATTAAGTCTCACTTAATTAATTTCATAAAATTCGAATTATTATTTATTATTAATTTAAAATCATAATTTAAATTATTATTAATTTAAATTCATGAAATAAATTAATTTCCCTTTTAAACATTCTTTGTGTGTGACCCTGTAGGTTATTATTTCATTGGCAATAATTTTATTCTCTAATAAAATTATAAACAATAAGCGGCGTCTAGTAACACATTATTGCTACCCAATAAAACAATAATTAAATCAACGATTCAATCAACCTTTTATGACTAATGTTCCATGTAATATAATCCCTTTAAATCATGATATTATAGATTAAACTCGAGGCATGTAATGTGTCATCCTCTTCATAATTTAATCTTCATTTTCTTGATCGATGAGTAGACTATTTAATCAAATCAACATTTGAGCATGGCCATGCATTTCATAGTCTCATTCAAACAAGAGGCCGATAATATCACTCCTTTATCAGGAGATTTAAATCTCATCTAGATCGTTCATATTTCTCACATGATTCATAATATATCCGATATTCACCTTTATCATTATCCGGCTAAAGATAACTTTTGACGAATTCAAAATATATTAATTCTCATGTAGAATTATAACGACTTCAGGTCTAAGGATCATTATGTTAGTGTAGGTGCCCTAGAGGCAATACATTGTTTCTCGAATAAATCTTATGTCATTTGATTATTAAATAAATGTATTTATTATGACTTTAATTACTGCGATATTTGTTAGCATAATAAATGTCCTTAGAATAATGATACACATTATATAGTTTAAGTTTATAACTTGAATTTGAGATTATAATATATATCATATTCTTAAAGGTCCCTAGTCGAGTATTATTATACAGGACAATAATAATACATAAATAGACTAGTATGTTTTTGACTGATGACCACATCTCATTGGTTATAAGTATGGAGATACTAAAGTCAATACATAGGTACATGTAGGGTACATGGTACTGGACAGACCCACCGTGAGATTCTTCATGTTAATTAAGTCATAAGAAAGACTCACAGTGATAATGGTGTAATGATCCTTTGACTTGAGATCATTATATTTCTATACGAGGATAATATATTTTGACTACATTAAAAGTTACCTTTGACCGGGTAATGATAAAAGTGGACATCGGGTATATTGTGAATCGTATGAGAAATATGAATGATAGATAAAGGATTTAACCCTCCTATAAAATAGGAGAGATATTATTGGCCTCTTGATTGAGTGAGACTATAAAATGCATGGCCGTGCTCAAATAATGATTTGTTATTAATAGTCTACTCATGGATCAAGTAAACCCGGATTAAATTATGAAGAGGATGACAATAAACATGCCTCGAGTTTAATCTATAATATTTGGTTAAAGGGATTATATTACACGGGAACATTAATCACAAAAAAGGTTTATCGAATCACGATTTAATTATTATTTAATTGGGTAGCAATGATGTATTACTAGATACCGCTCATTGTTTATAATTTTATTGGAGAATAAAATTATTGCCAAAATAAATAATAACCTACAGGGTCACACACATAGAACATTTTAAAGGAAGAATTAATTTAAATTATGAATTTAAATTAATTAATGATAAGTTGGATTTTATTATATTAATTAAGTGGGACTTAATTAAGTTATAATAAAATACAAAGATATATGAGATATGATTTTAATAATTAAGTTTGAATTAATTATTATTTATTTGAATAATAGAATTAGATTTTATTATTTAAACAAATCATATTTGGGCTAGGTTTTTTGATAAGGGCTTTTGGCTTTATACTATCCTATATATAAAGATATGGGGTAAAGGATTTTGTACGTGAAAAATCAGTTGAGCCGCATCCCAAAACCAAAACCCTAAAAAAATCTACATCTCATATTATCATTGGAGGCTAGTACATCTCTTCCATTGAAGAATCGTTTTTCGAGTGTTCGTGTGGATACCGTAGAGGAGGCTTCGAAGAGGAGCGCTCAATATTCGTGGGAGGCTTGCATCTCCATCATTCTTTAAATGTAAAGCTTCGATAAGGTAATCGTTCTATCTACCATGATTATTCGATATATTATACATGGATCCGGGGTTTGGTTTCGATTTTATTTACTGTTTCCGCTGCGTATTGATGATCGGAACCAACAATGGCATCAGAGCTACATGTATAATAGGATAATCTGGTTATATATGATATATACGATCCGTTATATGCGTTTTAAGAACTGATTTTTTTGTTCCGTACATGAACCCTACGTGCTGCATGATACATGCGATATACATGTTTCGTTTTATACTGGTTTTGATGCGTCCAGTGATCTGCCATGTATTAGTAGGATTAAAACGTAACATAATCTGGTCTTTAATGATGTACACGATCTGTTATAAGGATTACCAGTTCTGATTTTTTTTTATCTCCCGAAGAACCCTACTGCAAACAAAAAAAAAACGCAAACTGCATGTTTTTGACGATCTGCATGTTTAATTTTCTACTGTTTTGTTACGTTAAGATGATATGTTATGTGTTAATGGGATTAAATCGTAACATTGACATCTAAAATTCAGTTAGAATCGAATCAGGGAGGCATAAGAACGGTTTATACGTAAAACATATACATACATGTTCATATCGTATAGGTTTAGTTTTTAAAACCTTCATGAATCCGTGATGTATGATTATGTGAGTGATGCTGTGTAATCGTGTGTCTGTAAAATCCATTGGGAATGCAAAATCGCGATCATACTGATAGAATAGATCGAACTGGTGGGTTTCTGGAAAACTGCAGAAAAACTGTATGTACAGGTGATGCGCATACTGAGTATGCGTATCTGCTAGGGTTTCAGTCTAATGCGCATACGGAGAATGCGTGTCTGATAGAATTAACAGATTAGGTCTGTTGTGCATACTGTAGATGCGTTTCGGCTGTTTTAATAAATTTTTTTTTTCAACTAGGTTTTGCATGCTAGATTAAATTATAATTGTTAATGTTTAACTTGGAGTATGCAAAATTTTATTAATTAGTAATTTTGATTACTAGATTAATATTTAATTAAAGTGCGTTAATTTCAATATTTATGATTTGATCATATTTAATTTATGTTGTATAAAATTGTGTTTATACAATATGTGATGCTTTTAATTTCTATGTGAGCATGATGCATGGTTATGGCCCCAAGACCTAGTTTTAAATTTATTTTATTAATTTTAATTTATGGTTTGTAATAATTAAATACGACTTGCATGTCGTTTTTCTTTTTGTAATTATTTTATCTCGAATGCAACTCGAGTTCTTTTGTAATTTGTTTCAAAAGAGGAGCTTGGAGGCAATCAAGGCAGCTTTGGAAGCGAAGCAAGAGATTTGGTAATAATTAGTTATTACCACCATAGATTAACCTTGATTTTTCCATTAGCTTGGAAAAATCGCATAGGATTGGGCCATAACCATAGCATATTATTTTATGTGATGCACTTTACATATGATGCATGTGTATGATGCATGTGTAGAGTAGAAAAATGTATGCATGTTTTTAATTAGATTAATGATGTATGCATGTATTAGATACGTCACCCATACCATGCTTGCCATGCTAAACAAGATAAAATCTGTAACGATTCGAGATTTTAAAATGAACAAACGATCATGAGATTTCTGTGTTTATGAAACACGGAATTAAATACGAATTTTCAATTATTTAGATATGGGGAGATTTTGTCAAAAACAGGTTTTACCTGTAAGGAAGTTGGGTATTAAGTGAGGCCACTTGTGACTCCTCCAACAACCTGGAAATCAAACTATTGATGAATATTGATTTGAAGTATTTAATTCAAGGAAAAATTGGGAGTCTCTTTATGATGGGATCATGGTCATTTTAATTTTGAAACCCCTTAACAAAATATTAAGTTTTAATCGGATGCTTTCCAATGAATGAACACTCATTGAATCCTAGATCGATAAGGGGAATGACTGCCAGTGGCAGGGGACTCCTGTCTATCATGGTGAGATGTGACAAATATAAGCGGTTATATTCGATCGTTGAATCATTGGGTCTATCTTAACTGAGTTGTCATAATAAGGTGAAAATAAACGGTTATACTCAATTATTATGAACTTAGAAGCATAGAGTTTGGTTCAAAATCTATTAGATAGACAAGAACAATTGTTGTTCACCAAACTATCCAAGAATTATATATGATATAATTGACAACTGTTGTCTACCTAAATAATCATGTTTTAAGGACTACCAGTGGTTGACTTAGGATATGACGAAATATGGATCTTGGCTCACTAGAAAGATTTATGGGATATTCTTTCCGATTTAATAGTAAGGGCTATTAATTTGATAAAAATAGTGGGAGATATATTATGAATATATCATAATCATTTGAACATAATAATAATAACTCAGACAATCTAATGTTTATTTTGTGCTTTTAACATTGTAGATACTAAATAATGACAAACAACACAAACTCTCTATCCGTTCGATCAATCCTTGAGAAGGATAGATTGAAGGAGGATCTGAAGAAGAAGAAGGCTCAACAAGCTTCTACTTCAGGAATATATGTTATAGAAGTCAATCTGTCTACTTCTACATCTTGGGTATTGGATACTGGATGTGCTTCTCACATTTGTATAAATGTGCAGGAACTGCAGAGAAGTAGGACTTTGGCTAAGGGAGAAGTGGACCTATGAGTAGGCAACGGAGCAAGAGTTGCTGCTTTAGCCGTAGGAACTTATTATCTATCTTTGCCCTCTGGGCTTGTTTTAGAACTTGAAGACTATTTTTACGTGCCTACGATTCGCAGAAGCATTATTTCTGTTTCTTGTTTGGACAAGAAAGGTTTTTCGTTTATAATAAAGAACAATAGTTGCTCTTTTGCTTTGAATGATTTAACCTATGGTGTTGCACGTTTATTTAATGGTTTATATGTTCTTGATTTAGATAAACCTGTCTGTAACATAGAAAACAAACGACTTAAAGTTAATGACTCAAATCAAACATACCTCTGGCATTGTCGTCTAGGACATATAAATGAGAAACGCATATCCAAATTACATAAGGATGGATACTTGGATAAGTTTGATTTTGAATCATACGAAAAATGCGAATCTTGTTTGCTTGGTAAGATGACTAAAGCCCCTTTTACTGGTAAGGGTCAAAGGGCCACTGAACGTTTGGAGCTAATACATAGTGATGTATGTGGCCCAATGCGTGTGATGGCTAGAGGAGGCTACTACTACTTCATAACATTTACTGATGACTTCAGTAGATATGGATATGTGTATCTTATGAAGAATAAATCCGATTCTTTTGAAAAATTCAAAGAATACAAGGCTGAAGTAGAGAAGCAAATAGGCGGAGGTGCAAGTATTAAAATCTTACGATCCGATCGTGGGGGTGAATACTTAAGCACCGAATTTAAAGAGTATTTAAAGGAGTGTGGTATTGTATCACAACTCACTCCGCCAGGTACACCTCAATGGAATGGAGTTTCAGAGAGGAGAAATCGTACTCTGTTGGACATGGTACGATCGATGATGAGTCATGCAGATCTTCCAATAAGTTTCTGGGGTTATGCTCTAGAAACAGCGGCTTTCACACTTAACCGTGTTCCAACCAAGAAGGTTCAAAAGACTCCATATGAGATATGGGAGGAGAAACGGTCAAGCATGAACTTTATGAAAGTTTGGGGATGCAAGGCGTTTGTAAAACGTCAAGTATCTGACAAGCTTGGACCTAAATCCGAAGAGTGCAATTTTGTGGGATACCCTAAAGAAACAAAGGCGTATTATTTTATAGTCCTTCTGAGCAGAAAGTGTTCATTGCTCGAGATGCTGTCTTCATGGAAAGAGATTTTGTTTCCAAAAGAAACAGTGGGAGAACTATAGATCTCGATGAAGATCGAGAACCACAAAATAGCATTGAACTTGAGGTGGAACAAGAGCAGAATAATGATAATGCTCAAGAAACACAGGTTGTTCATAGATCTGGTAGAATTCGCCATGAGCCAGAGAGATATGGATTTCTTTTGACTCAATGTGGGGATTTGATGCTCATAGATGAAGATGAGCCTCTCACATACCAAGATGCTATGAACAGTCCAGACTCTAAGAGATGGCTTGAAGCCATGAAATCCGAGATGGATTCCATGTACGAAAACCAAGTTTGGGATTTGGTTGATCCACCTGAAGGGGCAAAACCCGTAGGGTGCAAGTGGGTTTTCAAGAAGAAAACTGACACGGAAGGAAATGTTCAGACCTATAAAGCAAGACTGGTTGCGAAAGGGTTCAAACAAATTCATGGTATTGACTATGATGAAACTTTCTCACCAGTTGCCATGGTCAAGTCCATACGGATTTTGCTTGCAATTGCAGCATTCCATGATTACGAAATCTGGCAAATGGATGTCAAAACAGCTTTCCTTAATGGGAGCCTTGAAGAGGATGTGTACATGACACAACCTGAAGGTTTTGTCGATCCAAGGAATGTTGGCAAGGTATGTAAATTACGACGATCCATTTATGGATTGAAGCAAGCCTCTAGGAGATGGAATATTCGTTTTGATGAAACAGTCAAGGAGTATGGCTTTATTCAAAACGAGGATGAACCTTGTGTTTACAAGAAGGTTAGTGGGAGCCATGTGGCATTCATAGTACTGTATGTTGATGACATACTACTAATGGGGAATGACATACCTTCTCTAAAGGCTGTTAAGACTTGGTTAGGGAGCAATTTCTCTATGAAAGACTTGGGAGAGGCAACCTACATTCTAGGAATGAGGATCTATAGAGATAGATCTAAAAGGATGATCGGTCTAAGTCAGAGTACATACATTGATAAGGTTTTGCATCGTTTTGGTATGCAAAATGCTAAAAGGGGATATGTCCCTGTGTCTCAAGGGATAACGATTTCTAAAGACCAGTGTCCGAAATCATTAGATGAGAAGGACCACATGAATAAAGTTCCATATGCATCAGCAATTGGATCTATCATGTATGCGATGGTATGTACTCGCCCCGATGTTTCGTATGCTTTGAGCATGACGAGCAGATACCTGTCTAATCCAGGTGAAGGTCACTGGACGGCAGTCAAGAATATTCTAAAGTACCTGAAAAGGACTAAAGATTCATTCTTGGTGTATGGAGGAGAGGAGAAACTGGTTGTAAAGGGTTACACCGATGCAAGTTTCCAAACAGACAGGGATGATACTGTATCACAGTCTGGTTTTGTGTTTTGTCTAAATGGAGGTGCTGTAAGCTGGAAGAGTTCAAAGCAAGAAACAGTAGCTGATTCTACAATGGAGGCTGAGTATATTGCAGCTTGTGAAGCGGCTAAGGAGGCAGTTTGGATTCGAAAATTCATTTCTGATTTGGAAGTGGTTCCATCGATTGCAGATCCCATTGTTCTATATTGCGATAATAATGGGGCCATTGCACAGGCTAGAGAGCCTAGATCGCACTCCCGATCCAAACATATACTCAGAAGATATCACCTCATACGAGAGATTAATGAAAGGGGTGAAATACATATATGTAAAGTGCATACAAATGATAACATTGCAGACCCGCTGACCAAAGGCCTGTCGCAGCAGAAGCACGACGGTCACACTAGTTCCATGGGTATTAGATACATGGGTGATTGGCTCTAGTGCAAGTGGGAGATTGTTAGTGTAGGTGCCCTAGAGGCAATACATTGTTTCTCGAATAAATCTTATGTCATTTGATTATTAAATAAATGTATTTATTATGACTTTAATTACTGCGATATTTGTTAGCATAATAAATGTCCTTAGAATAATGATACACATTATATAGTTTAAGTTTATAACTTGAATTTGAGATTATATAATATATATCATATTCTTAAAGGTCCCTAGTCGAGTATTATTATACAGGACAATAATAATACATAAATAGACTAGTATGTTTTTGACTGATGACCACATCTCATTGGTTATAAGTATGGAGATACTAAAGTCAATACATAGGTACATGTAGGGTACATGGTACTGGACAGACCCACCGTGAGATTCTTCATGTTAATTAAGTCATAAGAAAGACTCACAGTGATAATTGTGTAATGATCCTTTGACTTGAGATCATTATATTTCTATACGAGGATAATATATTTTGACTACATTAAAAGTTACCTTTGACCGGGTAATGATAAAAGTGGACATCGGGTATATTGTGAATCGTATGAGAAATATGAATGATAGATAAAGGATTTAACCCTCCTATAAAATAGGAGAGATATTATTGGCCTCTTGATTGAGTGAGACTATAAAATGCATGGCCGTGCTCAAATAATGATTTGTTATTAATAGTCTACTCATGGATCAAGTAAACCCGGATTAAATTATGAAGAGGATGACAATAAACATGCCTCGAGTTTAATCTATAATATTTGGTTAAAGGGATTATATTACACGGGAACATTAATCACAAAAAAGGTTTATCGAATCACGATTTAATTATTATTTAATTGGGTAGCAATGATGTATTACTAGATACCGCTCATTGTTTATAATTTTATTGGAGAATAAAATTATTGCCAAAATAAATAATAACCTACAGGGTCACACACATAGAACATTTTAAAGGAAGAATTAATTTAAATTATGAATTTAAATTAATTAATGATAAGTTGGATTTTATTATATTAATTAAGTGGGACTTAATTAAGTTATAATAAAATACAAAGATATATGAGATATGATTTTAATAATTAAGTTTGACTTAATTATTATTTATTTGAATAATAGAATTAGATTTTATTATTTAAACAAATCATATTTGGGCTAGGTTTTTTTATAAGGGCTTTTGGCTTTATACTATCCTATATATAAAGATATGGGGTAAAGGATTTTGTACGTGAAAAATCAATTGAGCCGCATCCCAAAACCAAAACCCTAAAAAAATCTACATCTCATATTATCATTGGAGGCTAGTACCTCTCTTCCATTGAAGAATCGTTTTTCGAGTGTTCGTGTGGATACCGTAGAGGAGGCTTCGAAGAGGAGCGCTCAATATTCGTGGGAGGCTTGCATCTCCATCATTCTTTAAACATAAAGATTCGATAAGGTAATCGTTCTATCTACCATGATTATTCGATATATTATACATGGATCCGGGGTTTGGTTTCGATTTTATTTACTGTTTCCGCTGCGTATTGATGATCGGAACCAACACATTACACCATTATCACTGTGAGAATACATATGACACATTTATTATTTACCATGATGTATCTCACGGTGGGTCTGTCCAGTACCCTGTACTCGTACAGTTACCTATGCATTGCTTTTAGTATCTTCATACTTATGACCAATGAGATGTGGTCATCAGTCAATTATCATACTAGCCTCAGTGTATTACTATTGTCCTAATTAATAATAATACTCGGCTAGGGACATTTAAGAATATGATACAATCATTATATAATCTCATGTTCAAGTCACATACTTGCAACTATACAATTTGTATCAAGATTCTAAGGACAATTATTATACTTTATTTATTTCGCAGTAAATAAAGCCAATAATAAACATATATATCAAATATATAAAATCACTCAAACATAAATATAATGTATACACTGCCTCTAGGGCACCAATACTAACACCGTCATCCTGGAATATTCTTTTTCCAGCTTTTTTATCAGCTTTTCCGCTGTGATAGATTCCTTTTGCAGCCTTTTTAAACTACTTGCCAGATACATTCTTAGATTTTTCGACTTGCTGTCCTTATCCACCTTTTCAGCCGTCGTTGCAGCGATTTTAATTTTTTCCAGCAAACCTAACAAATTGTCCACGCTCTGGATTTGCTTTCCGAACCGATCATTCTCTTGTTCCTGGCCTTTTACTTCCTCTTTCCACTTGTTCCAGCAAACCTAACAAATTGTCCACGATCTTCTGTAACTCCATGATCAAGATTCTGAAAAGATTGGCTTGGATCAGGATTCGGAAAACATTCATCAATTTTGTCTTCGATCATTTTTTGGTATACATCAACTTTCCCTTCATCAAGGCTTATCTCAAAACATTCATCGATTATGGTGTCCATCGCTTTACATCGGTATTTAGTACCCTGCTCTTCAACAAGGCTTGGAGTCTTATTTGGAATTTTCGGAAATTGCTGGGAGATGCCTTTGATGAACGTTTCGTATTCCTTTCTGTCGTTTTTTTCAAGGTTTAGAGTAAGGTTTAGAGTAGGCATATCTTCCATACATGAAAATGCTACAAGCTTGAAGATGTTAGGAAACAAGCTACACACCTGTCGGTCTGCAAAATACTAATCCCTCCGTCCCGTTGGGTTCTTTACATTGGAGGGGGACACGGAGACCAAGACAATGTTTAAAAAATGAGTAAAGTTAGATGAAAAGTGGGTAAAGTGGTGGGACCAATCAATATTTAATAATAGATTTGAGATAGTAAAGGAAAGTAGTGGGTGTAATAGTGTTTTTTATAATTAAATATGAGATAGTGGGGGAAAGTAGTGGGTGTAATAGTGAAGGAAACTTACTATTTTTGGTATGTAAAGAAATGAGTGAGATGTCCAAAAATAGAAACTATAAAGAATCCATTGGGACGGAGGGAGTATCATTCACATACATCTCTTCCGAACGCACTGAAATGCGTCCAAAAAGAAGTGACTCATTATTTTTGGGACGGAACCAATACTAAATACTCCCTCTGTCCCATCCATTTATTCACACTTTCCTTTTTGGGATGTCCCATCCAATTCTTCACATTTCAAAACTTTCCTAAAATAGTAAAATTTTATATATATAAAAATCAACTACATCCACTACTTTCCTCCACTATACCCACTTTATACATTATATATTTATGGGTCCCACCACTTTACTCACTTTTCTCCTCCACTATAACTACTTTATACATTATATATTTATGGGTCCCACCACTTTACTCAATTTTCTCACTTTTCACCCCTTTCTTTATATATTTCCTTGGTCTCCGTGCCCGGACCCTTATGTGAACTAATGGCCGGGACGGAGGGAGTAGTAAATAAGCTAAAGTACCCATGTTTACGATTTCTATATTTCTATGCCATTTTTATCTTTGTCACAAGTGGCCATTGTCTTTGTTATTGAACTGGAACGGCCATTGTCTTTTTTTATTGGACTGGAAAGAAACACCATGAGCATTTCAATCAGTATAATTCTTTAGTATTGATTGCCAGGTAAAATGGGAAAAATATGAAATGAAACGTGCATTAATAAACCGAACTTTTGCATTTTTTTTTAATAAATAGAACTTGCCGCGCTTTTATTTACGCCGGCCGCCATTTATACTAACCCACCCACTAATTAGTAGGGTCGTCTTTTCTAAAAAAAAAAAAATTAGTTGGGTCGTCTTTTCTCAAAAAAAAAAAAATTAGTAGGGTCGTCAACGATATAAAAGTCTTACATTATCAAACCTCATAAATAATATTTTTTTTGAAAGAATGACATTATTTTTTATATTATATCATAAAAAATTACTCCCTTTTGTCCCGTTACTCCGTTGGATTGTTAACATTGGTTAAAGTTATAGCCAAAATTCGGTCCGGGTATTTTAATATGGATTCGGGTTAAATACGGGTTTAATTTAAGGAATTCTAGGATTAATTAGGGTTTTGGCAGAAAATAAAGAAGTCAGGACGCGTCCTACGAAAAAGGCGCGCCTTAGATATTAAAACATGATGAAGATGATCTCTCCTGAAATTCTACTCAAGTTGGGATTCTATTCAAGACGGGGTTCTAGAAGTTGAAGAATTCCCTCATGTCGTATCACAGGAGGGGGATGTCCGTCGTAGAAGGCCTCCAGGGTTATCCTGGATTTGAGGACCTTTCTTATACACTAAGGGCATGTTCTCCTCGGTGGAAAGATAGGTCTCTTTTTGGTGTATGCTTTGGAGCTCTGTTCCTGTATTCAATGGGCGCGCTCTCATTGAGGAACTTTGGAGTAATCTGCACTTTGCACCCAAAAGCTCTAGATCACCTGTCCTGGTGGGTGCTTCTCATTCGGGGGACAGGGATGCGTTCTGCACTTGAGGTAAACCATGGCTATACCTGCATCCTTGAAATCAAGAAATATCTCGTAGCAGATAGGACTAGTCCTCGACGGGGGAAGTTTCCTTATATGTGAAGTCTTGAGATCTTGGATGAGTCTTGGGCCTTTTGTGGTTAGACCTCGTAGTAGAACATTCCGGATGCTGGACCGACAATCCAAGCCCATTTGGGTTTCTTGCTCTCCAAGAACTACGTATGGCTTGATCCCCTATAAATACCGGGGTACGTAGACCGATTGGGGGGTTGGAAGTCGAGAGCTATGAATAGCCGCCACTAACCCTATCAATATCAGCCACCAATCACAAACAGCCACCACACGCCACCACTCTTTTCGGCAAAGAACCACCGATGTAAATCTTGTTTCCGGCGAAGCACCTCGAATTTTGTTGTTCCCAAATTCCTCTGTCAACAAATTGGCGCTAGAAGGAGGGCAGCCAATCAAGATCTGAATCTTAGGAGGAAAAGATGTCTCGCAATCAGCATGGAGGTTTTAACGAAGTAGATGATTACGATTCTGAAGATAGCCGGGGGGGGTAACCAAGTTCGTGATGAAGCTTATGTTCCGGAGGAAATCTCTGCCCCTCCACACCACCATGGAACTCCAATAGCCGTCGGTGGACAACCGCCTATTCTTATCAGTAACGCGGCATTATTGGAACAATTGTATCGTATGGGAGATGCCATAAATAGTTTTGGGGTAAGATTGAGTTCCCTGGAGGAGGGAGCAAGGATCTAGGAGAAAATCTCAGAGTATCCCACGAAATCATCACCGATCAGGGAAATCCCCTCAGATTGAGGAAGATTCCCGAAGGAGGGAGGAAAATCAGGAAAGAAGGTTTTAGCTGGTCACTCCTCGAAGGTTAGATTATTTTAATCCAATTGTTGAACATCCTAGTGAAGATAATTCTTAGCGCAGGTTGTCGAATTCTCAAGAGAGGGCGCACCCTCATCCCCACCGTTCAGGGCGCACCCTCATCCCAACCGTTCAGGGCGCACTCCTAGTGAGATTCAAGGGGATGAAGAGCAGATGGCTAGAGAGAGGAGAGATTTTGCCAGCTTGAAGGAACGCCTCGGGATAAGGCTTAATGATGACGATTTGAGGATGGTACTCCTCGAGCATCAGAAGAAAAACAAATATTTGGAATCGAGGCCCCCTTGGACATGAGCGAGCCCTTCCACAGAGTCATGATCCACAGCGCGCGCCCCCTGACAACAAGTTGAGGCCCCTTGGACATGAGCGAGCCCTTGCTCGGAATGATAATCCACAGCGCGCGCCCCCTATTCACAACAGGTCGCAGCCCCTTGGATCTGAACAAGCTCCTCATCGTGGTAACACTGGAAGAAGAGGAAATCGTGATGAACTATCCATTTTGGGCAGTGAACGGCCCCTATTCACCGTTCCGCGGTACGTAAACAGTGGGGGGCATTTTGGTAATTTCTCCGTACCGCATCTTTATATTTGCACACATTATTTTGATCTACGAACTATCCATTTTATAGATATAGTATTTTTTTTTAGCTTTGTGCAATATTCATATTATTATTTGATCCATGTTCAGTTATGAAAATTTTGTATATCTATATTATTATATAAAAGGTGAAACATTAAAAATTTTGATGCCCGTTTTTTTGTACCTATTTTTTGGTACTTCGTGAATTTACTTATTTACCCTTCATTATAAATAAAAAATAAATACACCTAAAATAAATATTAACATAAATAATTAATGATAATTAGTCGATTGCCTTCTTCACATTTACTTTTAGTTAAAAATATTATCTTTTATAAACACCTAAAAATATATACCCGAAAATATCACACCATAATTTTCAAGAAAAATATAATACCTAAAATAAATAATAACATAATATAATTAATGGTAATTAGTTGATTAACATAATAAAATTAATGGTAATTAATCGATTGCCTTTTTCACATTAACATAATAAAATTAATGATAATTAATCGATTGCCTTTTTCACATTTACTTTTAGTTGAAGATATTAACTTTTATAAATATCTAAAAACATCAATCAACCATTAATATTTTCTTTCGAATTAAAACACATTACCATTTTAATTTAAAACAAATATAACAATCATTAATATATACCCGAAAATATCACAACATAATCTAAAGAAAAATATAACACCTAAAATAAATAATAACATAATATAATTAAAGGTAATTAGTCGATTATTTTTTTCAAAATTAACATAATAAAATTAAAAGTAATTAGTAGATTGCTTTTTCACATTTAATTTTAGTTGAAAATATTACCTTTTTTAAATACCTAAAAACATATCATTAATATTTCCCTTTGAATTAAAACACGTTACCTTTTAAATTTAAAACAAATCTAACAATCATTAATATATACCCAAAACATCACACCATAATTTTCAAGAAAAATATAACCCAAAAATATCACACCATATTTTTTAATTATTAATAAAATATATTTTAAATCATATATGTTGTTTATAATAAGGAAACATTAGTATAATTCGTAAATATGAGTATATTAAATTATATGAAATTAAAATTAAAAAATTATTAAAAATAATAATTATATAAAAACATAATTGTAATATTAAATAAAATTTATAACATAATTCAAGAAACCCGTGCATTGCACGAGTTATAAGCTAGTTAATTTTAAATTACATTAATGTTCATTATATTTTTGGTAGGCTCATTAACAAAAATTTCAATTAATCTTTCAATTTTAGTAATCAAATTAATGCATATCATCACATGCTATATATAACAAAAATTTGACTAAATTAATTCTTAAATGTATTTATTATATTATGGGGTTAATACTTCTAAGTACGTGCTCACTAAGTTACGTGAAATATAATGGATTTTTATTGCAAATACACTAGAAGTATTTTTATAATTGCACGAATTCACTATATAATTACAAATCTGTCATCTATTCACTCATATATATAAGCCCCCTAAGTACGTAGTTAGGGACATTTTTCTCTTATATTATATAAAATAGCATTTAGTGGTATTAATATTAGTTGTTTCAAAATTTTATTATTTAATCATTTTTAAATTATTTCATTTATTAATTTATCATTATTATGATATATTAATAGTTTTTATAAAATAATATTTTGAAATACCGTGTGCTAATGGATCAAGAATTTGATCCGATCTCAAGGCTAATGGATCGGATATGGATCACACAAAAAAAAGATTCGTTTAGGATTCGATCTAATAAGAACCAGATATGAATTTGGCATAATCTGATCCGCTAACGATCCGATCCGATTATTATATAATAATTAAATATTAAATATAAATAATTATATATATGGTATATATTTTATATTTTAAAAAGTCTAAGAGTTTAAGTGAGTCAAACATTTTTTTTTTTTTGAGTTTAAGCATTTTCAAATGGTTGTAATATTGTCATTGTGATTTGTTAAACTATTTCTAAATTATTAAATTGCTTTGCATATTATTGAAAATTATAAAAAAATAAAAATTAAATGGATCGGAGCTCTGATCCGAATCCTTCGGATGAAAATTTTGATTTAATCCGAATCCAAATTCGAAAAAGTTTAATGGAATTCCGATATGAATTATCCGATTCACTTATCGTCGTACTGGCGCCAATAACATGTTGGTGCAGTGGTTGAGCCATTGGCCTCCTTTGAAGGAGGTCAGGGGTTCGACTCCTGCTTGTGCGTGAGTTTCCTAGTTTGTATTAGGTTTCCTTTCTGTATTTGTATTTCTATATTTGTAATTCTGTACTTGGCCGGGGGTCTTTCGAAAACATGTTATTTGTAATTCTGTACTTGGCCGGACCTCAGACACCATTTTGAATGGTATTATAACTGAGTAAGCCTTGTTGTACGTACTTATCGTCGTACTGGCAATTGTTACTACGAGTATGTATGAAAAGAAGGAGAGGAAGAGAGGCTAAGGAGGGAGGCGAGTTTTAAATTATTCTTTGTATCTTTTTGACCGAAAAGAAATGTCATTGGCATTTGTGTCAAGTGAGAAACGCAATGATATCTGCATTTTATATTTTTATGCGAAATGTTAACTATAACCATAATTCCTACCGCTAGTTTTAAGCATTAAATATTTTAATATTATTAATATTGATTTTAGTTATTTAATTGATTTCTAGTTTTCAATGCTCTTTTATAACATCAATTTAATTTCCTAAGTAATAATAATGTACCCCTGCATTCACAGTAATTTCCACTAATAAAAACATCTCAAATTTCTAAATAATTATATTGAAATTCGTGCAAAATTGACATTGTGCATTTATTCGCTTACCTTAATTCTTAACCATAGCTCTAAAGGCTATGTCTAGCATTACCCAATTTTTATTACTAATATTAATTTAGAGTAAAGTTATATGGAGTAATTATTTAAATGGAGTATTTGGAGTACATATACATTTTGCATTCAAAATTTTGTAAACTTTATTATTTTGTAAAGCTTATTACATGAATTTCATTATTTCATCTAAAATCTTGAAAATTTTATATGTTTTACTAACAAAATATTGTAAAATAAATTATTCTGCGAAACACATTTAAATTGCAAAACTTATATTTTCTGATTGCAAAACATTAAGGATTTTCAAAATGAACATATTGCAAAACATACATAATTTTCAAGATTATCAATGAAATTATGATATTAATATAGCGAGATTTGCAAAATAATAAATTTTACAATATTTTGAAAGCAAAACGTATATGTACTCCAAATATTCAATTAATTAGTACTCCATATAACCTTTCTCTATTAATTTATGCTAAATAAGAAGAAAATACAAAAGTTAAAGCAGCACACCTCAAAAAAGTAAAAAAACAAATCAATTACGGAGTATAATTTATAAGAGGACCGACCACAATATATAAAAACAATATAAGAGGGCCAGAACATGGCAATATGGCATCACCAGTTAAAGAAAGCACCAACCTTTTTTTCTCAGCCGCGCGCTATGTGGTCACAAAAATAAAATAATAAAAAACCTTATAACCTTATCAAGGTCGTTTTCGATTTTAAGTTAAAAAAATCTACCAAAAGCCGCCCTCTTTTCTCTCTCTCTCTCTAACTGAACTTAGCCGCCCTCTTCCTTTTTCCTTTTTTCAAACGCCGGGGGGCTTCCACCGGATCTCCACCGGTGGAAAGCCCCAAAACCTTTAATTTTCCTTGTATTTTCTTACTTTTTTTGTTTTGATTTCCCTAAAAATCTTCCTTTATTAGGTGAGATTGGTGTGTTTGTTTTTCGGATCTAAGTTTTAAAGCATTTTCCGATTTGACTTCTATTTCTTAGATCTCAATTCCTCGGAGCTCCGGAGTTCTCGTTCTTCCGAAAGATTTTGGTCTCGAAAGTGGTCCGAGTTTTCGTGTTCTTGAGGTTTTGTTCCCAGATCTAAGGATTGGTTTGGTTTTAGTTAATTTTATTTGTGCATTTGTAAGTTTGGTTTTTATGTCTCACCGTTTGTGTGAGTTTTGGTATTTCCTCACCGTTTTGTGTGAGCTTTGGTTTTTTCTCACCAGTTGTGTGAGTATGGTGATTGATTTAGTGATAAAAGCTTTTAGGGGATTGCATTCTCGGTTGATAGCTCAAACTGGTTTCGACGGAAGCGGAAGTGGAAGTGGTGAAGTTTGTGTAAATATCATTTTCAACAAATCACGTGATGCCGTATTGCTTAAAATCAGTGATTGTTTCTGTATTTTGTTTGTTCGACTCGACTGTTTATGTAGATGCCGTATGGCTTTCTATTAATGAATTATCCCATTACTCAAAAAAAAAAAAAATAAAAATCTACCAATATTATTGTATAAAAATTCGAAATATTAAAATTTTGGTAATACTTCGTTAATTTACTTATTTACCTTTCATTATAAAGAAAAATATATACGATATATATACTATTAAAACACATAAATAAATAATAACATAATATAATTAATGGTAATTAGTCAATTACTTTTTCACATTTACTTTAAATTGAAGATATTACCTTTTATAAATACCTAATGTCTTTTCACAATTACTTTCACTTGAATATATTATATTTTATGAACACCTAAAAACATTTTCTCTCTGATTAAAACACGTTACCTTTTGATATAAAACTAATCTCAAAATATCAGACCATACTTTACAATTATTAATACTATTATATAAAATCTATCACTAACAAAATATAATAGAAATAAACTACGATATAATAGATATCCGTATATTACGAATAATGAACATTAGATTTTTAGTAAAAATTAGAATCGTTAGATCTAATGATTAGAAACATTAGATCTAATGATTAAATATATTATATAATTAAATTAAAATTACTAAAATTTCAAGGTTCGAATTCTATCAACGACATATTTATTTTAAAATTTTTTAATATAAGTTTTAAACCCTGCATATCATTAATTAAATTTATATTAAATTTATAAAATTAAAATAAACTATTGTAAATAATGAATATATAAAAATATAATTGTAACATAAAATAAAATTTATTACATAGAAATCCGTGTATCGCATTATTATTTATAAGATAAGTTCGAAAATGATTTAAAATTAAAAAACAGTTTAAATTAAGATTTTGGTAATTGTTTTCGAATTTAAATTAAAAAATGTTATTTTTATAATAAGTCAAAAAATGATTTAAAATTAAAAAAATTGTTTAAATTAAGAATTTGATAGAATGTAACTTTTTGAATAACTTATTTTGTTTTGATGATTTTATATGACAAAAATTAATATCATCATTCAAATGAACCATTCATCAAATTTATTTTTATTAATACATTTTAATAACTCATAAATTACTAATAATAAAAAATATCTAAATAAATACTATTTGAAATTTTTATTTATCACTTATAAATTAAATAATTTTAAATTATAAGTAATTATTTTAATCTAATTGATACGATTACGAACTCAGAATTTGGTAGTAGAATAGCTATTACGGGTGTAATGTGTTTTAAACGTATTCTTTATTCTAAAAATTTATTAATGGATCTAATAAATGTAATAGTTAAAATATATAAATTATTCTAATTTAGATAAATTTTTAAAAATTTAATTATTTTAGAAATTTATATAAATAATAATATAATAAATGATAATATATTCTAAGATAAAGTACAAAAATTTATATACTTTATTATTTTTTTTTTAAGTACTAAATTTATCCTCTTATTTAATTATTTTTAATATAAAATTTATTTCATTTATATATAAAATTAGTATAATAAATACAGGTAATAATGAAAAATATTATATAAATTATTGTTCTTATTTTTTTAATATAAGTAATTTTTAAAAATAAAATATTTAATTTGGGATGAAGGTAGAAACAGATTTTATAGGCTAATATCTGAGGTTTGTTATTTTGGAGTAGTTTGACTTATATACATGTACCCCGCCGGCAAAAAATAAACTCCATCCAGCGGAAACAAGGTTGAGAAAAAGAGTAAGAGCTGCTCTGTTTCATGGCTTCTTCCAAGGTTTTGATTTTCTTCTCATGTTTCATTCATCAATTTATATTATGTCTTGTTAGTACGTAGGGTTAGAATATTGTATATGATCCTGACGGGTAACTTAACTATCATTTTATTTTGAATCCGTATATTAACGAAAAAATGAAAATATTTAAGGATGTATGATATTTGTGGTGTCTAAAGGGCAAACAGGAACGGTTCATAGTAGAAATCTTTAAGGTTGTATACAAGGGCAAGGAAGTAGAGCCGGAGAAGCAGCTTGGCACGATCATAGCAAAGAACCGTAAATATCATCATTGCATATATGATGTAGATGATCCATATAGGTGCAAGTCATCAATCAAAGATGGTAATGAACTTATACTCACTGGCCCTAGTCTGGCATCAATAACGTGTCCTAGCGGTTACCTTGTTATCGATGTCGATATCTTTTGTGGTGCTTTCGAGGAGTCTATATATGTTAATTGGATACCCTCTTACCATGGTGAAGAATGCCATTATGGTGAAAGAAGTATTAAATCTATATATGATGATAATGATGAGATCTTGATTTATTTTGGGATGTTCTATCGGGCTACGGAAGCAGTTGTTGAGATTAGTTTGTTCACCACGGACGGCTCTGTTGTCGAATTTTGTGGAAAAGTTGCTGCTCACACGATCCCAAAAGATGAGACCAAGTATGCGGAAGATGAGACCAAGTATTCAAGTTTGCTCTTCTCAGATATGAAAGTACAATCTGAGGAGCCTATGCCGTTGTCAAGATCCATTGTAGCTGTGCCGGTGAAATCTCAGCTGTCTGTGAAAATTGACTTGTCTAGCGATGATGAGTCTGTCCAGTTTCATAACATTTTCAACTTCGACCCTAAATTAGATGGCGCAGTAGAGAAAACCATCGGTGGATCGAATTGTCAGATTTGTGCAAAAGTCACTTGGAATGGTAAATACCATTCCAGGGGCGAGTTGAATGACCACTGTAATTATGTGGAATAAGACGACGACTTGATCCTTTACTGATACGTATGTTTGGGATTTTCATTGATGCAAACTTTCGATGGCTTGTAATGTTGTTTTGTTTTGTTCTGTTCTTTTTAAGCCGAGCTCTTCTTTGTGCTGTAATTCACCTCATCTATGTGCCTGTAATTTACCTACATGTCCACTTTTCTTTTCTGGCTTCTGAACTTTCAAGGCAGCCTAGTGCTTTGGTGTGTAGTCCTTTTTGTTCTATATATATAAGTAACTGTTTGCATATAAACATACATCGCCATATGCATGAACATGATGCAAAAGCTGCTGCCTGCATCAGCTTCTGGAGAGAAACCACACATTCTACTATGCCCAATATCTTTTATGTGAACCACATCCATCTTTTTACTTGTTTTGTTTGGCAGATATAAAGGATGGAAATGTTAAACTTAGCCTTTGTGAATAAGGACCCCTGATTCAAAAGATGCAGAAGCGTAATAATAACCTAAAAGACTGAAGTCGAGAAAGGTGCATAAATCTAGAATCTATTCTTCTTAAAAGGAGGGAGCAAAATAAGTGTCTAAAACATATTAATACCTGCAGACATCTACTGGAGATGTTTTTCTTGCAATGTTCCTTGCAGTATTAAATCTATTGTGATATTTGTGATGTATATTCAAATACTTATTCTGGTCATTAGGCCCAAACTTGGTATTTTGCGCATAGTAAAGGCACATTGGTACAGAATCTGCTTCGCTGAGGTCCTTCTTCAATGGACCAAGCACCCAAAAAAGGAGGGCGGCCCCGAGACTTCCTCACTAAAGATGTTGTAGAAAGACGAAAAGTGTCGAAGAAGAGGCATAATGATTCCCGCAGGAATTTGCAAGGTATAGCCTATCAATACCATCTTTCATACTGTAGTTCAATTGCTTTTGTGTTTTAAGTGCTCCCATGTGAAAGCTCCCAACAAGGAGGCCCATCGGCGTCTAAACGAGCAAGAGTTATTTTGTCCTGCCTGATCCACACTCCACTTGGAGATACCCCCAATCAATGTTAGTTTATCCCCTGCTTCTTTGTCAGTAAAGGAGGTGCGTCACAAGGTCTACGCTGCTGGCATTGCCTCTGTTGCATATAAATTACACGTGACAATTTGGTACACAACACTAACGGGTTTGAGTTTGAAAATTTGGTACCCAAACACGAAAATACACAAACATGAACACGAAAGTACACGTTAATAACCAGACGCAAAAGTTAAACTTTTTGCGTCAGTTTTCCTGTTATATGCGTCAGTTATTGACAGACGCAATATACTATATGCGTCTGTTTCCCAACAGGCGCATAAACTTTTAGCTGATACGACTCCTCCATACGCATCTGTTGTGAACAACTGCATATCACCCTCTTTGACAGACGCATAAAACAGTTTTTATACTAGTATAATGCTATCCTTGGGAGACCAATTCTAAAAGAGATGAGAATCACGATAGGCTAAATGCATGCGTGATCCAATAGAAACCTATATATTATAAATTAGTGAATAACCCATACCTTAGGTTCGGTATCCATATTTAGGTTCAGATTAATTTTTTAACTCTATTTAGATTCATGGACTATCCATATTTTTGGTTTGGTATCCAATTTTGGTTTGTAGAAGATCCACATGACTATTTGACCCACTTTTGATTTTGGAAAAGTTTGTAAATTTAAATATCATTAATGTAATATATATTATCTGTGGTAAGTTTATTAATATAGATTTGAATTAATCTTTAAATTTTGGTAACTTAATTAATGCAAATGATCTCATAGCATATATAATAAATATAATAAAATATTATTAATTTAAATAATCTCATAACATATATAACAAATATAATAAAATATATACTTTAAAGTAATTTTGAAATAAATTTATTACAATATATAAAGAAATGCACTTATTGTATTAATTTTATTTTTTTCATAACTAAATTATTCAATTTTTAAATATTAAATTATATAATTTATTATAATTATTAATTAATTTTTAAAATAATCGTGTGCGTAGCACAGGTATAACCTAGTTAGAAATGTTGGTTACCCATTTTTTGGTTATCCTCTTTTTGGCTATCCCACTATAAAAAAAATTAAAAAAGAAAAAAAAAATCAAAAAATCATAGACTTTCGTTAGTAGATTTTTATACCAATTCAATGATCGACTCTCCTCCATCATTCGCTCTCCTCCCCTGCTCGGGTTTGATTGGATTCGCCAGAGCTTCAAAACCTGGCCACCCACCGGAATTAAGGTAGTGTTCTCAATCTCCATCTATTTGATTAACCTAATTACCTTTGTTCATCTGTCACATGAACTCTGCATATCCACACCCTTCTTTCAAACTCTAATTACAATTCGAGGGTATATATTTGTTTATGTTTACGAATAGTGATTGTTGCTGATAAATCCATGTTTAAGCATGATCGAACTAAAAGGAGGTTTTCAACTTAAAAATAAATGAATGTTATAATTGTTATTCTTAATTGGTTTTCCGTGCTCATGAATTAGATTTTAATTTGTTTCTCTTGACCAAATAGGGTTGAGTTCTCCGGTCGTTCACCAGATGTGAGCCCAGCAGGCCTCTGCATTTCAGTTATACTCTAATCCTTATTCAAGCCTGTGGATTTTTTTGATGATGTGTAACTATACAGACGACGTCAGACATTATTATTGTGTAATATCAAAATTTATAATATCTTTATACCAAGTAAGCTCTACTTTGTGTAAAACCTTACCAATGGTAAAAAAGGGCTCATGGGCAAGTCTTGGTGCAGAGTTTTAGTGCATTATAAGGATTAGCCACATGACCTTCAATACAATTAATGAAGTGTGTCAGATTAATAAGTTGTCTGCTTGGTAATCTTCATTTGTGTATTTTAAGTTTATATGCATACAATAGAAGGCTTAGAGAATATTATGCTTTGTGAATGTAATTGGTTTCTTTGCTTCAACTTCAGAAGGATGTTATTAATAGATTTGAGTTTTGTTGTAGCTACTACACCGTTTTCTTTCCAACTGTGAACTCTCCAGCCTCCAGATATCATTCTTAACCCAACTCCCCAAAATCCGAGTATAATTTCTACTGCGTATTTGGTACATTGAAATTACGTGTGATTTTCTGCATACTACATTAAAAATTTTAATTATTGGTACATTGACTTGATTTAATCTTTAGGCACGACTATCATCTAAATTATTTCTTCCTTTCATTGAAGAGCTATCTGCTGATGTTGTGGGCGATAAGGATGACTCTGGTGCTTTGCGTTTAGTGTTTACATCAACTAGATATGACGATAAACCCAAGCCAATCATGTTAGGAAAGTTCAGCTTGGCACCTGACCCGCAGAACTGTCAAGCAGCTCTATCATAAAGTCAGTGTTGCATCTTCTTTTATATCATATGACCCAAGCCTAATTCTGCCACCTTTCTTGGCCGGATTTCTGATCTCTGCTGTAAATTTTCCCCAAGGATGGCGCCTCGAACCTCTATACCGCTTCCAATCCATCGAGCATCACCCAAGTGGAATCAATTTTACGGATAAAATCAGCTACCTGTAGTAGTCTTCCGACTCAACTAATTATTAGATATCATGTTGAATCCGATAGTACAAGAAATCAAGCATTGTGCAAACACCAGTGTCAAGTTTTCTCCCACTTTAAATCAGAGCACACCCAACAATCAACAATTGAATTAAGGTACATATTTGAGCCTCAACTTTATTTGTGTTGATTCGTAAGTTTGTTTTTAATTCAATCTCCTTATATTGTCTCGGTTCATACCAAGTGATGTCAATTGACCAGACTAAAGTTAAATTGATTGATGTGCTCTAATTGAGTTCCTAAGTTGTTCTTTGTGCGCTATGTGTGCATATGTAAAAACCTCTAATTAAATTCTGATCTCTACAGCAAATTTTCCCTAGGGACGACGCCTCACACCTCTATACCGCTTCCAATCCATCGAGCTTCACCCAACACAATCAATTTTACGGATAAAATATCCAAACACCAGTGTCAAGTTTTCTCAGCACACCCAACAATTGAATTAAGGTACCTATCCGAGTCTCAACTCTATTTGTCTGCATTCTTAAGTTTTAATTTAACCTCCTTATATTGTCCCGGTCCATGCCATGTGATATCAATTGACCATACAAAAATTAAATTGATGTGCTCTAACTGAGGTCCTAAGTTGTTCTTTGTGTGTTATGTTTGCATATGTAAAAACCTATAATTAATAATCAATTTGAGTTCTTTTCGTTTATACATATTCACCACTTTAAGTTTTAACTATTAGTTTATGCATAATCATGTTCTAACTCATGATTTTTATTCTGCCAGAATTCATTGTATCAAGTTTGAGCTTCTTAGATCTCTTGGTTCACAAATCCTATTAGTTGTAATCATCTACATCATTGATCTTCTAAATCTTCTCGGGTATCATAAGATAACTTTGCAGCGGAAATCATTCATATCTTAGCCGCATCACGTTTAGCTTTCATTTTCATTTCATGCTTTCCCTCCTTTCTACTATCATTTGATTTGAAATTCCCTTGAACCATGACATGTTCTATGCTCGATATCATAGCGAACCAATTTGATTTCGTGCTTTTACAAATCATCATAAATATAAATCTTATTTCCTTCACTATGCTTTTTTAATATAATATATTTTGATACTATGATTCAGACCCATATCAAAGTTGTAAACTCTCAGATTCACGAGTCCTATTCTACATTATGAAATGAGTCTTTTGAACCTGGGTGATTACTGCTCAAAAATCTCTCCAAACCATACTATCATGCCAAAATCTGCACAAAGAAAACCATATTATTAAATGTTAACAATAATCAATCACACCTGCATTTTAACTTATGATCATCTATATACACTTTATCATTCCCTCGTGTCTATAACATTTTACATATGTAGTTGATCTGCGACCATCCGACCACCTAGGTTTGGGAGTGAAGAAAGGTATACAATACATCTGGCACAACAAAGCAAGCAACCTCTTTGACCCTCTTTGTCAGCTTCAAGATAGATTAAAAAGGCATCTACTATCAAGAAGAGCTGATCCATGATACAAATGATAGCATATATATCTTTTTGAATAATCATTTTTTTGTGGGTTAACTATTATATAACATACTGATTACTTAGTTACCCTCGAGGAGGCAGACGATATTGCTATGAAAAATGCAACCAATAAATTTAATACCGACTCCTGAATAGTACTTTCTCAAATCATATATCCCACCGTGTAAAATGATTCAAACATAATACTTTTCTTTTTAGAGCGAAGGGTGTCCTGATTTGCTTAGGAATAAGAAAAAAATTATGGCAAAAGATAGTTTGGCAAGAGCCTTGCACTAAGGAAGTCCAAAAGTGATGTGCGTATACTCCTTTTGATAATGAGTTTGATAAAATAACATGTTCAACTAGCTTCTTGGATTGAAGAAGCTACATTATAATCCTGTTGATAATGAGTTTGACGAAAGTAACATGTTCATCTTCTTGGATTGAAGAAGCTATAGACATTTTCTAGGGAGTATAAATTGCCCATCAATTGTTATTAGAACATTAAAGCTTATTTATGCTTTCTAAAAAGAACAAAATTGCAGTCATATATATAGAATTTGATATTTAGCATAATATATAAACTTTGTATTTGTTAGCGTGGTAGTTTGTAGGTATTTGGAATTAGTACTTGCATATTGATGTAAGTTCCTCGGGTGATTTAAGTTGTTTCAATCAAACAATATAGGGCCGCATAACACAAATCTGTTACAGGCCAAATACAACTGCATGAGTGGTTTAGGAACTTACAGAAGTGTGAATGGATTATGCCTAAACATTCCATACGCAATGAATGATAGACTCATCAGAAAGGTAGAAAGTGAAAGATAAAATCAAATATATTCCACATTTTTTTTTGACCAGCACATTCTGCGAATACAAATTAAAATATCATAGAAACCATTTACAGATAGCACTTAAATTATGACAAAACAAATCACATCCATAATATTGGCGAAAATGTTGGGAATATTGACTACTACAGCAACATAGAGGCAGTTATATATCATATTTAACAAGTCCAGGCCAAGCATACAATTAGCGAAACAAAACACGAAGGTAAAACACATGCAAATCAGTAACTGATAGAACAAAGGAAGATAAGAAATCATACCAGAAGCCATAGCTATGCAGGTATCAAATAAGAAATAATCAGCTGAGTCACCAGGCCTTGCAAAGAAGTCCTGATTGTTCTTGAAGAGATAATTGCCTCCACTTACACTGTGTCAGGATGCTGGCAATATTCTTCCAGGATAAAACAGCTCCGAGTTTAGATGGTCACAGTAACCAGAAAAACTCAACTTCGACTAACACCTCAGTTCGCCGAAAAACCTTAAGTAAAAGAACTATAGCAGGAGGATAACTGAGAGTAAAGAGAGAACAGAGAATGTTTGGTGTGGACAGTATGTTTAGTGTATACAGTGTGTATCACAATCAGTTGCTTAGGTCTCTATTTATAGGAGAGGCCAAACGTAACTGATACCACCCAATTAATATTGTAACTCCCATTCTAATTAATTAGAATGAAACGGTCGATTTAATATAATCAAAACGGCTGTAACAGCTGATTTTATATTAAATAAATCGTAACAGTTACGTTATATATTTATCCACATTATGACTTCCAATTAATAGAATAAACACTCAGACTTTACTGTCAAAATCACGCAGAAGTTACTGTCAACAAGTCTCGACAGTATCTTTAAAGTAACTGTCAACAGTTGACAGCAACTTTGTTTCATGACAGTAAGTTTCACCTTCCTGACAGCAACCTTGTTTCATGACAGTAAGTTTTCACTTCCTGACAGCAACCTTGTTTTTGACAGCAAGTTTTCACTTCCTGACAGCAACCTTGTTTTTGACAGCAAGTTTTCACTTCCTGACAGTAACCTTGTTTCTGACAGCAAGTTTTTTTTCACTTCCTGACAGTAACCTTGTTTCTGACAGTATGTTTATAATATTAAAATAAATCAATAATCCATGCAATAAAATTCCTCGCCCAGGTCGCCTCGCGTACGCGAGACGCCGAGACATTCGCCCAAATCGCCCTTCGACCGAGCCGACCCGAGTCGAGTCGAGACGTGACGTGGCGTGTCGTGACGTGGCGGGGCGGGCGGCGGCGGCGCGCGTGTGTGTGTGTGTGTGTGCGCGTGGAGCACACAGTAACACCATGCACCATCATACACCTTAGTAGTTGTACACTACCCATGTGTGTGATTCTATATAAAGCCAACAACCCCCCTTATTTATTTCAATGTGGGATAAATACACATTCTCATTTCAAGCTTATTCAAGCTACTAACTTCAACTCCATTTCTCTATGGGTTTCACTAAGAAAATTACTTAGACCCATATATGAAAATTTAAGTTCCCATATCAAGGAACAATTTCCAATCTTTAAAATCCGGAATTAACATCAAGAACATAAAATAATTATGCCCTTAAAAACTCCATTTTCTAACAATCCCCCACAAATCCATACAGAAATGTTTCAGGTTTTCCATCATGACTTGTTTTTTCAGAGTTGGTACCCTTCCGGGTTTGAACCCTCCTAAGTCCCCTACTTCAATGATTACCGGATTCAGATGGAATGTTTCACCTTGAATCTTAATCCGTTTGGTGTAACCATGTTCCATAGACGACGACAAGTCAAAGGCTATGGTGCCAATCTACGGCTTTGAGACATTAATGGTCTTGTCTCGATCCTGTTCGTCGAATGTTTCAAGGAATAACCCTTTCCTCTAATTGCGACCACACAATTACATTCGCTTAGCTGGGCATCTCCAGAGATGTACTGCTACCATCTCGTCAAATGACTTGACCCCATTCAGAGTTATAATAACTCTTGCTATCTAGCAGTATCAGTACCTTCTAGGTTTACAGGGGATAGACTCAGATACAACAGTATCATCTATGTAGCAAAGGTACTACCAGTTCATCCTTACAGCTTGTTATTACCACATTGAATACACTTCAAGGGATCTCCTCTCATGTGTATTGGGTTCCCACTGATGATGAACTATGATGGGTTGACAGCCCCATCCCCAACCTTGACTTAAGGACCACTGCAGGTTCCAGTCCTTTAGTTAAAGGATCAGCTATATTATTCTGAGTTCCTATGAACTCTACAGCAATAATCCTATCAGACACTAAACCCCTTATAGACTTTAGTCTAACTTGGATGTGTCTCTTTGTTTTAGCATTATACTTTCTACTGCTAATCTTGTCGATAGTTGTTTTACTATCACAATGAATAGCAATTGCAGGAAGTGGTCTGCTTACTACAGGTATCGTGGACATAAGTCCATGTAACCATTCAGCCTCCGTCCCCGTGGCATCAAGTGCACACAACTCAGCCTCAAAAGTAGACCGAGTTACTATAGTCTGTTTTGTCGACTTCCAGGATATTGCTCCACCTGCTAAAGTGAACACATATCCAGTCACTCCATTGGAACCAGACTTCTTAGCTATCCAACTTGCATCACTGTACCCCTCAAGTACACCAGGAAATCTCCTATAGTGTAAACTTAGGTACATTGTGCCTTTTAGATATCTTAGTACTCTATCAAGAGCATCCCAATGAGTTCTGTTTGGACAGCTTGTATATCTAGCCAACTTAGACACAGAATATGAAATATCTGGTCTAGTACAGTTAGCAAGATACTGCAAACTCCCTATAATCTGAGAATACCTTAACTGAGACACAGGTACTCCTGAAGCATTCTTAACAAGGGCAACTTTAGGATCATAGGGTGTACTAGCGATTCTACACTGTGAATAACCATATTTCTCAAGTATAGATTTCTCTATATAATGAGATTGCGATAAGGTTATCCCCTCAGCTGACTGTGTCAGCTTGAGACCAAGAATCACACTAGCCTCACCCATATCCTTCATTTCAAAGTGCCTTTTCAAGAAAGCTTTTGTCTCGTTAATAATCTCAATATTGGTTCCAAACAATAGTATGTCATCTACATATAGGCACATGATGACATACTCACTACCTTTAACTTTGGTGTAGACACACTTGTCACTATCATTAATATCATAACTGAACGGCACTATAGTTTCATCAAACTTTTTATGCCAATCCCTAGGAGCTTGTTTCAAGCCATAGATGGATTTGATCAACTTACATACTTTCCTTTCGTTACCAGATGCAACAAATCCCTCAGGCTGATCCATATAAATCTCTTCTTCAAGTTCACCATGAAGAAAAGCTGTCTTTACATCCATTTGATGGATGATAAGACCATGTACGGATGCCAATGCTACAAGCATTCGGATTGTTGTCATCCTAGCTACAGGAGAGTATGTGTCAAAGTAATCAATGCCCTCCATTTGCTTAAAACCCTTAGCTACCAGTCTAGCTTTGTACTTATCTATTGAGCCGTCAGGATTCAACTTTCTCTTAAAGATCCATCTGCACCCGATAGTAGAACACCCAGGAGGGAGATCAACTAACTCCCATGTTCCGTTAGAAACAATAGAGTCAATTTCACTCTTTACAGCGCCCTTCCAGTGCCTAGACTCTGAAGAATCCATAGCTTGTCGGAAAGTTAAAGGTTCATCCTCGACATTGTAAGTGATAAAATCACTTCCAAAATCCTTGACTACCTTTGCACGCTTACTCCTTCGTGGTTCCTCTACCTCCTTAGCAGTAGAGCTACTACTAGGTTCCGCCCCCACATTTGTCATCTTTTCCACATGATCAGGAATAGAACTTGATGTGTGAGTAGGATCTTCATTAGAAGTATCTTGAGGCATACCAGTCTTCATAGGGTAAACATCCTCAAAGAATGTAGCATCACGAAACTCAACTATCGTGTTTGCCACTATACCATCTATGTCAGATTTTAATACTAAAAATCTCATAGCTGTAGTGGTCTCAAGATAGCCCAGAAAGATACAATCAACAGTCTTCGGACCTAGTTTCTTTCTCTTGTGTTCAGGGACAAGTACCTTAGCAAGGCACCCCCACACACGAAGATACTTAAGACTAGTCTTCTTGCTCTTCCATAACTCATAGGGTGTCTTATCCATGTGTTTCAGAGGAACTCTATTCAGAATATGGCAAGCCGTATTCAGAGCTTCTCCCCACATGTATTTAGGCAACCCAGAATTAATAAGCATACTATTAATCATATCTTTAAATGTTCTGTTCTTTCGCTCAGCAACCCCATTAGACTCAGGTGTGTATGGTGGGGTAACTTCATGAACTATACCATTGCTTGCACAAAATTCATTAAAAGCGTTACTCGTATACTCACCACCTCTATCAGATCTCAACCTTTTAAGTACCTTACTAGTTTGTATTTCTACTTCAGTTTTATATATAATGAATTTACTAAGTGCTTCATCCTTATGTCTAAGTAAATAAACATAACAGAATCTACTACTATCATCTATAAAGGTAATGAAGTATCTAAAATGGTCCTTAGTCAACACACCACCAAATTCACAAATATCAGTGTGTACTAAATCTAACAAGTCTGAATCCCTAACAATATTATGAAAAGGTTTCCTTATTTGTTTAGCAGACACACATACTTGACATTTAGAATTCTTTTCTATAGTGTGTTTTGGAATCAACTCTAAGTTCATCATATTTTTAAGAGCACCAAAATTTAAGTGACCAAGTCTAGCATGCCATAAATCAGAAGATTCAATACAATTAACTGAAGGAGTAATATCATTAATCAAACTACCCAAAACGGGTTCAACATTAATCACAAATAAACCATTCGACAAGTAACCCTTGCCAAAAAATGTACCAGTATGAGTAAGAACTACTTTATTACATTTGAGAGAGACTTCAAAGCCATTAGCTACTAAACAGCTACCACTTATTATATTTCTACGCATGTCAGGAACATGATGCACTCTCGTCAGGGATAGAATACGACCCGAAGGAAACTTCAAGTCCACGTTTCCTATTCCATGTACTTGAGCAGCACTTGCGTTCCCCATCGTCACTGTCAAGCTATGACTCTGTTGATAAGATACAAATAAACTAATGTCAGCACAAATATGCACATTAGCTCCAGTATCAATCAACCATTCATTTGACAGATAAGTGGAAAATAGTACAGGGTTGTAGGTAACATACCGGTCTACGTTGGTTTCAGAAGCCAAAGCCTCACCAACAACCATGTTCGCTACAGGCCCACTTGAGGTTCCAAGCACAGCATTTGCTTGAGCTACACCCTCGGCTTTCTTTGCTTTCTTAGTAGGGCAGTCCTTACTCCAGTGTCCAACCTGCCCACAAGACCAACATGGTTTGTTTGCCTTTGGTTTCTTGGCCTTATCCTTGTCACTCTTAGGTTTATTACTATTACCCTTCTTAGAGACAGCCTTCCTTTTCTGTCCTACAGTTGCTACGTTTACCTTCGAACTTCCATGCTCAGTTGGCATCACATGTCCCTGTTTGGACTTGTGTTGTTCTTGCACCGAGATGTCCAGCATAAGGTTGGTCCAGGTGATCTCTCTTTTCTGTCTTTTCAGGGAGAGAGAGAACTCTTCCCAAGACTTTGGAAGCTTTTCAATCACACTCATCACCTTAAACTTTTCGGGGAGGTCCATTCCAGACTCCTTCAAAGCATGCACTATCATCTCGAATTCATGCACTTGCTCAGTCATGGACTTATTGTCCACTAGCTTGAAATCAAGGAACCTAGCCACAGAATACTTTTCCAGACCTTGTGAGTCAGTATTGTGTGTCTGGTCCAGCTTCTCCCATAAGAGTTTTGCGGTGTAGGCATCAGAGGAGTACACATCAAACAATGTGTTGGTTAGAGCAGCCAGAATTGCTGCCCTAGCAACCCCATCCTTTTCAGCCCACTTCGCATAACTCTTAACTGATTCAGCCTTCTCTTGATCCACAACCGGCTTCTCATATTCCACAACAGGCCATAGACCCTTTACAGTCAACCACAACTTCATCCTTTTCTGCCAACGAGAAAAGCCAACGCCCCCATTGAATTTCTCAGGCAAGCCAGTTAATTCAACGGGTTGTGGAAAACTGTAAGTGGTCCAATCAATGACCCCAACAGATGCAACCGAACTACCACTAGCAGGAATCTCACTATCGTTAACCATTATGCTAAATACTATATAACGAATTATCTCTTCAAGAATGTTGGGAATATTGACTACTACAGCAACATAGAGGCAGTTATATATCATATTTAACAAGTCCAGGCCAAGCATACAATTAGCGAAACAAAACACGAAGGTAAAACACATGCAAATCAGTAACTGATAGAACAAAGGAAGATAAGAAATCATACCAGAAGCCATAGCTATGCAGGTATCAAATAAGAAATAATCAGCTGAGTCACCAGGCCTTGCAAAGAAGTCCTGATTGTTCTTGAAGAGATAATTGCCTCCACTTACACTGTGTCAGGATGCTGGCAATATTCTTCCAGGATAAAACAGCTCCGAGTTTAGATGGTCACAGTAACCAGAAAAACTCAACTTCGACTAACACCTCAGTTCGCCGAAAAACCTTAAGTAAAAGAACTATAGCAGGAGGATAACTGAGAGTAAAGAGAGAACAGAGAATGTTTGGTGTGGACAGTATGTTTAGTGTATACAGTGTGTATCACAATCAGTTGCTTAGGTCTCTATTTATAGGAGAGGCCAAACGTAACTGATACCACCCAATTAATATTGTAACTCCCATTCTAATTAATTAGAATGAAACGGTCGATTTAATATAATCAAAACGGCTGTAACAGCTGATTTTATATTAAATAAATCGTAACAGTTACGTTATATATTTATCCAAATTATGACTTCCAATTAATAGAATAAACACTCAGACTTTACTGTCAAAATCACGCAGAAGTTACTGTCAACAAGTCTCGACAGTATCTTTAAAGTAACTGTCAACAGTTGACAGCAACTTTGTTTCATGACAGTAAGTTTCACCTTCCTGACAGCAACCTTGTTTTTGACAGCAAGTTTTCACTTCCTGACAGTAACCTTGTTTCTGACAGTATGTTTATAATATTAAAATAAATCAATAATCCATGCAATAAAATTCCTCGCCCAGGTCGCCTCGCGTACGCGAGACGCCGAGACATTCGCCCAAATCGCCCTTCGACCGAGCCGACCCGAGTCGAGACGTGACGTGACGTGGCGGGGCGGGCGGCGGCGGCGCGCGCGCGCGCGTGTGTGTGTGCGCGTGGAGCACACAGTAACACCATGCACCATCATACACCTTAGTAGTTGTACACTACCCATGTGTGTGATTCTATATAAAGCCAACAACCCCCCTTATTTATTTCAATGTGGGATAATTACACATTCTCATTTCAAGCTTATTCAAGCTACTAACTTCAACTCCATTTCTCTATGGGTTTCACTAAGAAAATTACTTAGACCCATATATGAAAATTTAAGTTCCCATATCAAGGAACAATTTCCAATCTTTAAAATCCGGAATTAACATCAAGAACATAAAATAATTATGCCCTTAAAAACTCCATTTTCTAACAGAAAATTGCCAAGTGACTTCATTTTTTGGGCAAAAGTACATTTTATCAAATATTCATCCTCATGACTTATGAGCAAAAACTTTTAAAATAATCCATATATTCAAACTCCACAAAACCATCTTACAAAATAATCCTATACAATTATCATATCATATACTAACAAAAAAAAGTTTTAAATATAAATTTAATTTCATAATAAACATGTAACTAAAATATACTAATATATAAAAATAACATTGCATAAAAAATTAAAACAAATTGAATTGTCAAATTAAATTAAATGTTCATATTAAATCAAATAATCGATATATAATTTATATAATCTGCCCGTGCTTCGCACGGGTTATAGGCTAGTGTGAATAAATGAAAAGAGCTACTTTACCCGACAAAAAATTGTACAAAAGATTTTAGACGGAGTTCATAAGAGGCTTAAAGATTTAAGGCCCAAAATGTACATCTACATGAATCAGTAGCTAGTAGCTAGCAATTGGATATTGGGATTTTTGGTAGATAGTATCTGGAAGCCCTTTTGGGCCTTCCCAGCCTTTTGTGTTGAGCTTCCTACCGCTTTGACTTTCGATAATTTGGACCAAATCAAATTTACATCGTTTTTTTTTAAGTTCGCGATTTCATTTGGAAATTCCTTTGTGGCAGAGAGTCGTATACTTAAATCGTGAGTTAAAGAACTATTATGATTTTTTTTTTTTGCTATTTTTTGTAAATATATATATTTACAAGATATCCGGGCCAGCTTGCGCGCACCACGATTAAACCTGGGTGTCCCGCTTATCTTCATGCGCTCAGCTGGAACCGAACCTGGGACCTCGGGATGGTAAGCCCCAAAGGTCCTGGTCCAGCTGAGACACCGGTGCGGGACAACTATTATGATTTTATTTTCACAATTGGATTATGTATCACATTTACAGAAAATGTACCACTGATTTTTTTTTTGCCACGATGTACCACTGATTTTAGGAAAAAATGATAATGGAAAGAAGTTTTTAATTTTTCCAGTTATGACACGCATTTACAAAATGAGTATTAAATTTATATAAAATACACTTTTAATAAATTCGTGTATGAAAAATTAAAATTAAAATTTGTAAACCGGATATATGCTCACGTGAGAACTCTTTTGACAAGAAAGAACACATAATTCTTTTCAAACATTTACTAAAAAAATTATGAAATTCAGTTGAGAAATGAGTATATATCCTATAATAGCCCGAGTGACGAAGGAATAATGTGTATTTAATCAATCCATGAAAAAGTCTATTTCGTTAAATCAAAATTAAATACAGAATTTACCAAATAAAGATTTTAATGGGTATTTTCAATAAATCCTTTCGACATTTCTGGAAAATGTCGTATATAATAAACTTTCAGAAAATTATGATTATTATTTTGGAAGAATCCGGAGTATTACATTGATATATACAAATCCAGACGCTCAGACAGGTTATATATAGGTAACACATGGCTCGCTATATTTTGTTTACAAATTACTCTGAATTTTTTTCTTAAAAGTCATCTTCTTCATTCTTCCCATCTTTATTAAAATCCATATATCATTCGTAGCTAGGCTAGGATCTCGTCGATATCATAACCTCGATACGGAAATATTGCACTTCTAAAGGTACAAATTCTTTTTTTACATTTTTTGCTTTTAAAAGTTTATCATACTTGGTGCACATGTATATACCACTTTGAAATTTACACTTTGTGTTTTGTGTAGGATTTGAGCATTGAAGATATGGAGGTGTACGAAAAAGGCGGATTCAAGGCAATGACAGCAAGCGGAAATGCTGATAATATTAGAGGAGAGACCAGTAATAAGGCAAACACATCAGGTGATGGAACAAATCTGACAAGGGAGAATAGAAAAAGGAAAGAACGTGAAGAGAGTTCTAGTGAAGCACACAGTGATGGGGAAGATGATTCTCAAATTCGAAAGAAAAAGAGAGTTATCTGGACAAGTGAAATGCACCAAAAATTCCTGGATGCCATTGCACAGATAGGGCCAGACAGTAAGTTCAGGCTTGTTAATATTATTATTTTTCTATTGTTATACTGTGATTTAAGTCTTCATCAAAATGTCTCTAGCTTGCATAAGATCTGCAATGCATCTTTTCCTTCTCGTCACTACTTTAAAATGAGATATAACGGGTATGTTTGGTTTCGTTATCAAGCCTCTGCAACTACTTTTTATAGGATACTATTATTGTTATATTGTTTGATATGTAATAGGGGCTTTTCCGAAGAAAATAGTAGAGGTGATGAATGAACCAGGACTTACCAGGGAAAATGTTGCTAGCCATTTGCAGGTATATATTCTTAATGTTCGTTATTGATATTTTATGAATTATATTACAGTACTGCATAGAAAGGAAGAAATTATGACTTCATTTAATTTCCTTTAAAGAAATTTGCACACGAGTGGTAAAATTAACTTGAGGCATGTATAACAATATTAAAGACTAAGAAATCTGTGAGATTAATATCTAATATTCTATTACAATTATGACACAAATATTTTTACATATGCAATGATTATATCACAATAATTTTAACTCCAAATTAATCCTGCTTTTCCTACTGCGAAAAAAAAAATGTGAAAATCGCAAGAATTTCCATAATCTAAATATCTTACTAAACATTATAAAATTTCACCTGGAAGCCTTGAATTTTTGACTTCACATTTCGTTCAAAATGATTGCTGCTTACTGATAGTTGTAATTCTTTCAGAAATATCGAATATGCTTGAAGAAATCCCAGGAGGTAATGGACAAGTACCATTCACTGGGAAATTTTCAGCAGCATTATTTGGGGTCATCTCAGCTTGCATCAGGAAACTATCTTTCTGTATCTTGTTCAAGTAATTTCTTAAATTACGGAATAGGGACTTCAATCGGTGCCTCTAGAGTCCGCTTAGCACCTCCATCATACTCATCCTTTGATGTGTCATCTTCGCGTATCAACACGGGAAATGTTCAAAATCAATATAATCAAAGGACCGAGGTAACTAATAAAAGCTTTGGAACATATGGTAATGAGGAGCGGAACAGGCTGCTGAGCATTATGAATAGAAATCCAAGTACCACTCCTGATGCTCATGCGGCTATTACAAGCACCACTAATAGTGCGTTCATGGGGCTTCGGATTGCCAGTGATGGAAAATCAATATTGTTTGGTGGTTCAGACAGGTCTAAAATTGTTACGTCAGAAAATAATTCAACAACGAGGAGCGACTTTCATTGTCAAGAATCTTCTTCGCAGATGTTCCCAAGTTATAATGTTGAAGATTTTGCTCAAGGTCCTCCAGTGCCACAATTTGCAGATTCCAATACAGGCAATCATTTGGAAGAACCTTCATTGCCTCCCTTACCAGAAATATATGTCGAAAGCCCTTTGTCACAACTGGGGACAGCTGCTGAGAATGATCCTTTCACATTCATCCCTCAATGGGAAACACCTTACGGGACCAACCTGCAGACTGAAGATATATATTCTCTCTCTTCAGGGCAGAACAGCACTTCATCAGATCAAAAAAAATTTCTACAAACACTGCCCTGGGAGACACTGGAGAGTGCTGGGATGGATATGAGTAGCCAGATTCATGCCGACAATCATGCGACAACTTCTCTATCGCCATGGCATCCGAATTCCTACACGCCCCCCTATCCACTCAACACAAATCTCACTAACCAAGAAGATTCTCTACCACCATTACCATCTGACTTACCATTGGACTTTTATCCTGACTCCACGACTTTAAACCCGATCCCCCAAGTCACGGACGAACAAAGTCTACTGGCATCTATACCGTTAGAGTCACAATGGAATGTGAACTCGGATGCATCAAGTGTGCCCGGAGGTAACGATATTTTGGACCAACAAAGTCTTCTTCCTCCATTACCATCCGAAATACCTTGGAATCTGGACCCAGATTCAGTTCCTCAAACATATAATGGCGATTTCTTCGACGAGCAAAATTTCATGTCTCCTTCACTATCTGAGACACCACAGGATGCATTTCAACAACTGTCTTCATATCATGTAAACATGTGGTGAACAAAGCTATATCGGCAGCACGGGAAAATATTCTTATCTGCATTCAATAAGCTTTGCCTTGAGACAAAATGGCTAGTTCATATTATATTACCGGAACACAATTCTGTCAACGAAATGTAATTCAAAAAGCTTAGTCCATAAGTTGTTGTATTCATTTTTGCAACTTTGTACTTGTCAAGAATATTTGTGGCAGATTCAAATTTTGAAAAGAAGAGCATGTTGATTGACCAAGGCTGTTCAAAAAAAAAAAAAAATATGCATTCAGTTTTAATTGTACAAGTCACGTACGTATTGCAAGAGAAATATTTAAAATTGACGAACAAAAATATGATAAAGTTAACAATCATTGATCGAATTTAAGTTATAACTTACTGACTGACAACTATCCGTAGAATATAAGATTGCTATTTTGATTTTAATACTTATTCGACGAATTGAGATATGCATAACACTACAAGAAACAGAGCTATTTCCGACCGTTCTATTTCCGACCGTTATAATAAAACCGACCGTTGTCGTTGTTGTCGTTTTACAGGAGATAAAACCGACCGTTAACGGTCGGTTTAATTATAAAACCGACCATTAAACCCGACCAGTGTGGGCCATACGAAAGACATTGATACTAAATAATTGACTGACGTGCCACGTCATACTAACCCGGCCAATAAAACCGACCATATGTTTTTGGCCTTACCACGTCATCCTAAACCGACCAATTAAATCCGACCATATGTTTTTGGTCGGATTAAACCTGCATTGAATGCTACCACCAACCTCTGCACCGTTTCTTGAGAAAGTTTAATATTATTTTAATAAAACCGACCATTGTGGTCGGTTTTATTACTGGCTTTATTCTATCTATACGCCCCTTTTTCTTGTCTTTTTTCTTTGCTTTTTCTTAACTTCTTCCTCTTCATTTATTGTATATCAATTTCTCTTCATTTATTGTATGGTTGGGGAGAAAATTTTTGTAAGGTGAAGATCTTGAAGAATATTGAAAGATCATTAATGGTATGTCATTAATTCATGTTTATATTTGTTTTTGTTTTAATATTTGTTCAATTTGTGAATATAATATACATGTTTATACATACTATATTTGTGAATATATACATACAATATGTTCTTTATTCTTTGTTTGTGAAGAGAAATTGATTTTTGTAGTAACATGAGCTTGCATTTTTATTTAATTTATATTAATTGTGTGAAATGTGAATATGTATTTTTGTTGATTTGTAGTTATGTGAAAAATGCATTATGAAATTGACAAATATATATATATATATATATATATATATATATATATATATATGTAGATGTCGAATCGGGATTGGATGAACCGACGTGTGGAAAATAATTTACTTTCATCGAATAATGAATATTGGGAAGGTGTGAAAGAATTTTTGGAGTTCGCGTGTAAAAATGGGATGAGGGGTGAAAAAATATTATGTCCGTGTAACAAATGTAAAAATGCGTTGTGGGCGAAAGTTGAAAGTGTTGAACTTCACTTATATAAAAATGGTATTATGGAACATTATAAAGTATGGACTTCGCATGGTGAAAAAAGAGAAGTTATCAAAAACAACAAACGTAAGCGTACCTCGAAAATGATTGTTGAAGAAGAGGTTGTTGAAGAACCTTTTGATTTGAACGCATTATTACGAGATATGAGTGGTGAAAATCATGGTGATGCGAGTAATAGTAACGTTGAAGAACCACCAAATGCATATGCTTCTCAATTTTACAAGGATGTTAAAGATTCGGGAGCTCCAATTTATCCGGGTAACACAACTTTTACAAGAATGTCATTGACCACTCGATTGTTACATTTTAAAAATATGGCACAATGCTCTGAAAAGGTCTTTGATTCTTTACTTGCATTGCTTGGTGAAGTTCTTCCTAAGGACCATACTTTACCGAATTCTAATTACATTATGAAAACAATGATGAAGAAGTTAACTTTGGGATATGAGAATATTGATGTATGTGAGAATGATTGTATGTTGTACTACGGTGATGATGAGAACAAGATTGTTTGTGACATTTGTGGTAAAAGTCGTTACAAAGGTAAAAAAAAGAAAAACGGAAGAGGGATACCGAACAAGGTCTTGAGATATTTTCCACTTATCCCTCGTCTACAGAGATTGTATATGTCGGAGCATACCGCTAAACACATGACATGGTACAAAAAAAGGGAAACAAAGTCGGGGGAACTTAGTCACCCTGCAGACGGAGACGAGTGGAAAGAATTTGATCATCGTTATCCAAGATTTGCAAGGGAGAGTAGGAATATCCGTCTTGGACTTGCAACCGATGGCTTTTGCCCTTTTAGCAATTCCGGCAAAAAGGTGTACTCGGTGTGGCCGGTTATAGTGGTGGTCTACAATCTTCCACCCTCTATGGGAATGAAAAAACCGTACACTTTTATGCCTCTTTTAATTCCCGGAGAAAAGAGTCCGGCCAAGAATTTAAATGTGTACCTTAGACCTCTCATAAATGAATTAAAGGAGTTGTGGGATGTAGGGGTGGAAACATTTGATCAATCATTAAAGCAAAATTTTACCTTGAGGGCGGCGGTTATGTGGACAATAACCGATTTTCCTGGGTTAGGTATGGTTAGCGGATGGTCAACACATGGAAAACTCTCATGTCCGGTTTGTGGGGGAAAAATTCAAGGAATTCAATTGAAAACATGTGGAAAATGTATCTTTTTTGGTACAAATCGTTGTTTCTTACCCGAAGATGATCCTCTCCGTCTTCCAAGTACTAAGTTTCCAAGTGAAGAAAAAAGGGTGTTTGTTGGTCGCTCAAGTGGTGAGTCTTTGAAGAATTTTTGTGAAAATTTAGAATTTCCACCACCCGGAAGAGAAAACAAAAATAAGAAAAGTCTCGGTTTCGGAGTTGATCACAATTGGACGCACTTTTCAATGTTTTTTGAGTTGCCATATTGGTCATCACTTTCGATGCGTCATTGTATCGATGTCATGCACACCGAAAAAAATGTGTTTGACAATATTTTTTATACTATCATCAATGATACAAACAAGACGAAGGATCACAAGAAGGCAAGGATCGATTGCAAGTTGATGAATGTTTTGCCCGAGTTGTGAAAAGTGTGTGTATATATATAAGTGCATGCATAAGATTGTGTAATTGGTCGGATATATATTTTTGTTGAATAGTTGATAATTTACTTATCGTCAAATTCAATGCAAGACCTATATATCTATATATACTTTATACATTTACATGATTTTGGTTTTGATCACTCTTACTTTGTAGGTTGTTTGGTGTTTCTTTTTGGTGTGTATGCTTGTTATCACTATCTCGGCACTAATGGGTAGAGTAGGTGATAGAGGCAAGGGAAAGAAGAAGGCAAGTGCTGCAAATACGAGTCGGCGTAGAAGAACAAGAACTAGCGGCCGTTTGAGGGACGAACCCGAAGAGGAGGATGGCGAAGAAGAGCAGCCATCCAATGTTAATGAAGATGTAGATGAGGAAGAGCGGAGGCTGTTGGTTGTGCAGCAAGAAGCGGCACGGCGAGCTCGAATAATAGCTACCCCAATTCGACGTACACATTCAATCGGAATTTGGGGAAATCATCCGCCAACCCCTCATCCCATAAGTATATCGGATGGACAGTAAGTTTCCTCTCTAAACCAAGCATTACGATATTTTAACTACCTCTAAATTTTGTGAGTCATAAATAAAATAGTAGTAGTAGTAAAATAATTTGGTTATATAATGTGAGTCATAAGTAGTAGTAGTATGTGATTTAGGTGTAGTACATAGACCCCTGTAATTTGAAAAAAATTGAAAACTATCAAATACATTCTTAATGTTTAAGTTGATGGTTCAAAAAGGCCTTTTTAGTTAGTTTTTTCTAATTAACTATATTTTGAAATATTTTTGGAATTTGAAAAAAAAACTTGAAATTGCTAGTTTTATAGTTTTTGCCTTATTCTCATCACTTAATTCGTCATTGTTATTGTTTATTGTAGTATCAAGCATCCGGTGGCTAAAAAAACGATCTTACAAATCATGAGATCAACGTGGCCACGTGGTTTGTTTACCTATAGGCAAATTGTGGCCGGGAACCCAAAATGGATTACGGATGTGATAACCGAATTCAATGTAAGTCGAATACTATTTTATTTTCTTTTTGATTTAGTAAAAAGTTTAGGTAATAGTAATATATATATATATATATATATATATATATATATATATATATACATATACATATATGTGTGTGTGTGTGTGATTATGACGATGCTTGTTTTGTAGAATTATTACACACACAAGGTGGATGAACAAACCGACCAGGGCGCTTATGAGAGTATTTATAAGCATGTTCAAAGTGAAATGAAGCACACCTTAAATGAGACGAAAAAAAAGGCCAAGGCAGATGCGAAGCGGTTGAACAAAACCCTTTTTGAAGTTAATCCGGGCATATTTGATGATGACTTTTGGAAGGAGCTTGTGGAGTATTGGATGTCGAAAGCCCATGGTCATCTCTCCGAAGTTGGTTCCAAGAACCGAGAAAAGATAAAGAATTTGCATAGTGCGGGTGCAAAGTCATTTACGGAGATGGAAGATGTATGTATTGTCATTTCTTGGTTATCTTTATTAACTTTTTCATGTTTTGTTGTAATTTTTCTTTGTTGTGATTTATAGGAATATGTTGCCAAGGTTGGAAAGAAACCCCCCAACTTTGGTGGTATAAGAAGACTCATTTGAAGAAAAATGGTAAACGTGTTGAGATAGATGAGCTTCCATGTGATTTGGATTTCATGACCGAGGAAAGCCGATTGATTGCGGTATAAATTTAAACCTTTTACTTCCTAATATACTATATATATGCTATTTATAATACTCTTAATTTATTTTGTATAGGCTCGATATGCGGACATAGTCGAACGAAACCGGGATTGGTTTGCGAGTCAACCCGGCGGGGAGGAAGAAGCCACTCATCCTCTACAATGGTGGATTGAAGCAACTGCCCCGGGGTGTGCAAGACCCCCGAGAAATCAGCTTATTGGTTTTCCACGGATCCCGGCGTCCACTCTCATCCCGGATCTTGTGGCAAATTATCGGGCCCAACGTGTTGGTGGTGCAGGTTCTTCAAGCCAAGCTAATCAAGGCAGCGGATCGGTTATTCCGGATCCCCTATTCATCAATGTAGTGAGGAATGTCTTGAATGAAGCACAAGCAAATCCGGGCGCCTACCATACTCCACCAACCTTCGCACAAGTGTCAAATATCGCCAATGCCGCTTTAGAAATGCAAAGGAACCCGGAAATGGGTTCACAAGCATTTTCTAATGCTATTGTTGGTGAGGTAACTCGATTGGTTGGAGAAATCCTCCAATCGATTTATAACAAATATGAAAATGCAAATGCGGAGGTAAATAGGAATTTTTCAAGTCACTTTTTACTTTAGTTATTATTATAAATGTTAGTGTAGTTTTGAAAAGGAATTAAGTTTCGTCTCCTCTTATATTTAGGCGATAAGGAGGGCTCAAGGTGGTGCCGATGATGGGGGGGAGGACGATGGAGGAGAGGACAATGGAGGAGAGGGCCATGGAGGAGGAGAGGGCAGTGGAGGAGAGGGCGATGGACAGGATGATGGAGGATACCGTGATGATGGAATGTTACATTTTGAGGGACCGTTTGAGTAGCCGGTTGTTGGTTGTTAGTTTTTTAAATTATTGAATGTAAATTAAGTTTGCTATATTTTGGAAAACTCGCGGTTTAATGTATGTTGTTGGTTTTCATGGATTATGCTATTTGGTTAATTAAATGTGTTTATTTTGTTGGTACTGGATTGGTGGTGATGTTGGTTTTATCTTGTTCTTGGTTTTGATTATGTTTTTGGCAATAGTATACAGGGGAACCAGAACTGCAGGCCAAAAAAAAAAATTTGCAGACTAAATCCGACCGTTTACTCCGACCGAAGGTGTAAAATCGACCGTTTTTGACCATTTACTTCCAGTAAAACCGACCACATTCATACTATATTGGTCGGTTTTATTTGGTCGGTTACAAAAAAGGCAAAAAATCCAGTAAAACCTTCTGGAATAAATCCGACCGTAATGGTTGGTTACAAACCCGACCCATAAAACCGACCGTTAATAATAAAAATAAAAAATAACAATAAAAATAATCAACCCGTCACGTGGCATTGGCACGTCACTGATGTGGGACCGCCACGTCAGCTGGGCCCCACGACACGTGGCACAGAGGCCTTTGGTGGTCAATGGCGGTCAACGAATAAAACCGACCGTTTTGGCACAAAACCGACTAGGATAAAATTGACCAATTAAAACCGATCGTTAATATTAAAACCGACCGTCCGTCTGTTAAAACCGACCGTTCAAACGGTCGGAAATGACTCTGTTTCTTGTAGTGTAAATCATCATAAACCCATGACCTTTAACTTCAATTTCAGTCACCAAATTAACACATTGTAGAAAAATGATAACTTACAACAGATCAAATGACTTTCTATTGCAAAATATCGTATTTTTTCAAGAATCGTAAAGGTATCATATCATCACAAGTTGGAGAGATACCAATAAAACAAATTATTTAGAATAATGCTAGGTATTCTAAATTGGATCCCAATTTTTTTTCCCAAATTGCACGTGTCATTATCTGATTGGTTATAACTATAATGGACCTGCCAGGATCATATCAATCTCACCAATTAAAATCCTCCATACAACGAACTCATCCATGCCACATTATTTGGGTACCAATTTGGGGTAAATACCATTAAAATTACTAAAATTTTAAATTAAAAAGTAGTATAATATTAATCAAATCTATGATTCATAAAAATTTCTAATAAATTATATTACGCAAAATCATCTGATTAATATCTAATCTTACTGTAACAATTCGAAATAATGCATGACATTAATATTTAGAGAAAAAGATTCCTAAAGTTAATTTTAGGAAAATTTCCCAAAGTTAACCTTTAAAACTATATAATTTTAATTATCCACTACTTTTTATTCATAAGGACACCATAGATGCATTAATGATTTTGATGACGTGTCTTGTTTGTAATGGTTAACTTTAGGAATTCTCCGAAAGTTAACTTTAAGCTCCCTTTCACCCTGATATTTATAATGTGCAATAAATTTCAAATCAAAATCATTTACTTCAAATCCCACTCTTTAAATCCCAAATTGTTATATTATATTTCTTGCATTTCTGAATCTCTTAAACCATTCTCTGATTCCGTTTGTTTTATTTGATCAATCTCTCTAGCTACTTCAATAATGCCAACTCTTAAACTCTCATTCCCTCTCCACTAAACAAAGACAAATGGACTAGATCCATGCATGCAACATTCCCGACCGGTTAACGGGTTTCGCTAATTTGTTGCACCTTGGAAAACCTTAGCATTTTGTTCCAGATTTCAAATGATTTATAGAAAGTGAGTCACGAGGACCCACCTAAATTTTTCTTAATTTACAAATAAATAATTTCATTTATCTAATCCTTTTCGAATAAAAAAATTGCAAGAAGTACCACTTACTTTTGTTAGTTTCTCTCTGTAACGCGTAATTACGATAAATTTCTTTTAATTTCTGTTAATTTGATATGTTCTTCTAACCTATGCTGATTTTTAAGTACATTATTATAAATATTTCAATCAAGACTCATATTCTAGTATTAAGTAATCTTGTAACCGGAGAATGTTGCTAAAAGTGCTACATTGACATTATTCTAGGACCAACTATAATTGTGTCAAACAGATGCAAAGAGTTAGTTATAAAATATAGAGTATGCTGTTGTGAAAATATATACGTCATTAGAGCAACTCCTTTGATTGTTCATTAGAGCAACTCCTTTGATTTCCCAAATCTGTTTTCACAGATTGCTAGTTCTCCTTTGATTGTTCTCTACTTCTCTTCATGGGCTATTTGGCCTCTTTTAATATATATTAATTTAATAAAAAAAAAAACTCCAAAACTTCCACCTGTTAGCCAAAAAATTGAGATGACATAATATTATAGCTAACAGCTTGAAAAAACTGGTCTCCAACGACAATAACTGTTAGCTATATTTTTAGCTAATGTAAAAGAGATCTTCTATATTTGTTGAATGGCAAAGCAACTATAATATTATGTTTTAGATTTTAATTTTCTTTTTTTTGAGGATAAAATAAATTTTAAAAATTAAAAACATATATAGTATTTTTGAATTATAGTATTATCAATTACAAATGAGTATTTATATTAGATGGGTGTGTTGTTTGTATCGTGTTTAGTTCTTAATCAGGGGTAAAAAAAAAATTCCTAACCCGATTGCACACATGTTTATACGCACTGTTTACATCATTTTGATTTATCTATAAAAAAAATTATATTTTGATGATAAAATAATTTATGTGTTATTTTTTTCTAACAAAATACGAAGTTTTATTTTTAAAATATTTTTAAAAAATTGGGAATGAAATTAAATTTAAAAAAAATGTACAATTTGTATTATAAAATAAAACTACTTTAATTAATTAAATAACATATATCCTTGTATATATAAAACCTTTATTTGATTGAATTTGAAAATAGTAAAATAACATATTTTCAAATAATAAAATATTTAAATTAATTAAATAACATATATATTAATGTAAAAAGTTTATTTGATTGAATTTGACAATAGTAAAATAACATATTTTCAAATAATAAAATATTTAAATTAATTAAATAACATATATCTTAATGTAAAAAGTTTATTAAGTAATAGATTTTTAAATATAACTGACATTTTGAGCTAACCCCGCGGGAGGACACAAAACTTACAAGTTCAGCAAACTTAACATAATCATCTATTTTTTCGATTTTAACTAATAATTATAACTATCTCCCTTGGAGATGCTCTTAGGGTCATACAAACTTTTTTTTCTTTCCAGAGATTTGAGCTTTAACAAGTTGTCTGGACCAATTCCAGATTCAATTCAGCCTCTGGAGTCCAGCTTGCACATTTTGTACGTATCTGTACTTAAATTTATTATATGCTAATCTGGAAATCTATATCCCCAGGTCCCCAATTAATCAGAATTATGTATCCATTAAATTTCTCCGTTACTTTCTTTTAACTTGTGCATGTTCTTTTTATTACTTGTCTGTTTCAGTGTAATTAAAGTACTAGAGCCATGCAAATCACATTAAAATTACACTAGAGCGATGCAGAATCTAAAACGAGCCTCCAAGTTTCCAAAACAGAAAATCAAGCAGAGTTCCGTAAAACTGGTGAATCATCATCTTCATTTTTTTGCATTCGTTGGCTCCCTTTTAACTAGATTTAGCTTGTGTTACGACTGTATTTCGCCGGACCTTGGTTCGGTCGGACCTGCAAATGAGAAGAATGCGAGGGTTTGGCCCCCCGATTCACCTCCGGTGTGAGAATAAGTTAGTCGGTTTTTGGTAAGGTAATTTAGAACGTAGAGTGTTTATGTTGTGTGTAATTTTCTGTGAAATGAAAGGAAGAACCTGACTAATATTCATCTCCTTCCGGGCGGTTATCCGGATAGTGGGCATCGTGTGCCGACGTGTCCCACGTTCTCGGGAGTTGGAACCATATGACCGTTATCGGCAACTGGACCAGACGAATATGGGCCTCTGTTCGGGCTTGAGGTGTTGAAATATCGGTTCGGCCCATAAAGGAGATGGGCCTCTAACATGTCCCTGGGCTTCGTTCGGAGTTATCCTCAGGACGGAGGCCAAAGCCTAGGCCCATCTTCGGAGTTCACTCTTCGGACGTCTCATTCAGATAATAAGGACGATGGACAAGGTCGAAACGTTTCCTTGGAATCCGTGTCCCCTTGTGTTTAACAGCTGTCCAATCTCGAGATTCACGCTTCAATCCCCACCGTTGAATACGAAACGGCTTTGTCCAAACGTCACACCTCTGTATATAATCCCCCTAAACCCATTCATTTTCACTTTTACGCTTACCAGTTTAAACAAAACCGGAACCAAAATCTTTATTTCTCAGAGCTTTTTGCTAACGACGATTGGAAACGTCAATTCATCGCCGGTCGTCTTTTCTTCTCCAACTCCGGTTGACATCTACATTCAAGCAATCTATCCTCAAGAACTCAGTCTCATCAAGAACCTTCAAACCAGTAAGTGACATTTTCCCTCTTGCTTCTTTATTATAATTGTTTTGCACTTCCATATATTCATGTGTGTATCTAGATGTGTGTATGCGTAAAATCGCCTGTGCTTTTTAAATGAAATGCTCGCATGCCCCAGACGTTTAGGTTCTTCTTGATGCACGTTTTTAGTTTTGTATTAGCATTTCGCAAGATATTGAGATTGGTCCGAAAATGGTTTTGGCAAGAGCTTCCTTCGGGATCTTTGGATCTTGAGGACATTTTCGGACTGTCTTGATCTTTCCGAATCCCCTTCGGAAAGCCCTAGTTTTCATAGTTCTAAGTCTTCGACTCCCTTTGCCCTAGGTTGTAGGCGTCCCGACCGATCCTGGCTCACTGTACTCGGCCTTACTCTCCTTTTGAATCTTTTTTTATCCGAGTACAAGGCTAACGTCTCTTCATTTCCGAATGCAGGGACATGGATCGGTCGACCGAAGGTGCTGGTCCTTCGGAGGTTTCACCCTTCAGCGACGTCAATCGATTCCCGGCCGCAAACCTCCGATCGCAACTGACCGAAGAAAAAATCGAAGAATTCCACTCTAAGTATCTGGTCGAGAAGAATGTCCGGTACTTCTTTGCGCCGAGGAAGAAAGACCGTGTTTGGCATAATCCTGAGGTTCCCCCCCTTTATGGAGGAAGCGTAGCCACCGGCATATCCGAGATGGCGTTCAAATGCGGCTTTCGGCTGCCAATGTTGCCGATCCTGAAGAAGTTGCTGAAGCAACTGGGGATAGCTATAGGGCAGTTAGATCCGAACAGCTTCTTTCATATCAATGCCTTTCAGGCCCGATGCCTAGCCAAGAGGATGACGCCAAGGACGACCTTGTTCTGGCATCATTATGAACTCCGAAGGAATTTGAAGAGCCACGGCTATTACACTATATGCCGTCGGACTGGTAGGGCCGATTGGGCCCAAACGAACTCCAACAACAAAGGGGCCCACGAGAAGTGGGCTTTCGTTTCTGGCCCGAAAATGGAGAAGTACGGGCGATGGCGGGATCTCGATCCGTCGAGATTGCAGTATCCCGAACTCCTGCAGTCGGACCAACATGACTACCGTCTTCTCTGCAAACTTAACATGGATAGGGTTCCGCTATCGGACGGCAGGGATAACGACTGGTTGGTCGCCCTTTGGGGTAGTGGTAACATCTATTTTGCCTTGTTGATCTCCATTTAAGCACTGCCTATAAACATTGCATTTTATTTCCTGTTGTTCATATTTAACCCTGGTATTTTTGTGCAGTGTCTACTCTTCAGGATATCATCGAGCGCAAGCGCAGGAAGGCATCTCAGCTTTCAATAACCGCTACGGCCGAAGCCGATGCTGCTGCTCAATCGGCCGGCAAAGAGTTGGAATCCGTTCCCGATTCAGGGAAAAGGGGCGAAGCTCCATTGGTTTCTTCTCCTCCGCGAGATCAAGGGGATGGTATCGTCCAGACCCCCTCAGCCGACTCCCGAAAAAGGGGCCGGTCGGGAGATGCCGGGCTGAAAGTATACTCTCCTCCCTGGGGAGTTATCGAGACGGATCAAATCATCGTCCCTGCCCCCCAACTGTCTACCGTAGTAGGCCCTGATCTCTGCCGGGGTCTCATTCTGCCCGCCGACAGGCCCACGTTTGCTAAGGCAAACGACCTTGAGGCTTGTACTGAAATGCTGGCTCTGCTCTCCATGGTAAGCTTTTTCTCCTTCGGTGTTATTTCCTTCACTTGTATTCAGTGTTTAATTCTTTTCCCTTGTTTATTTCCAGGGGGTCTCTTGGTCGGCCGTTGTGACCGAACGGATGGAGGGCATACAGAAAAAGCTGGAGGCGGCCAACCAGACTGAAGTTCGGGCGGTCAAGGCTGAAGAGGACCTTCGGAATGCAACTTCTGACTTGGAGAGGGTCACCGGCCAATCTAACTCCTTGAAGGCCGAGAATGATGCCTTGAAGGCAAAGTTGCAGGAGATGGACGCCTTGAGGGCTAGGGTCGAGTGGAGAAACAAACAGCTCAAACTTACAAGGAAAAACGTTCGGAAGCTGAAGAAGACTCTGGAGCTGACCGAAGAAAGATGCTATCAGATGGGGTATGATGGCGCTGTGTTGAAGGCACATTCTCTAGGCCTCGATCATACCCAGCTGATCGATCTTTCACTCGGGATGACGGATCCAGTTGGTCGGGAGGACACTGATCAACCCTTGGAGGTTTCTTCGGGCGAAGACGAGTCTCTCTCCGACGATCCTTCAGCTGGTGACGCCTTGTAATTTTTGTAGATTTTTTAATATTCTCGAACTTGTACTGTTTAACTTTGCCTTCGGGCTCTTTATTCGTGCCTTCGGGCTTGTAATACTTACTTTGCCTTCGGGCTTGTTTTATTTAAGTTTGCCTTAGCATAATATTCTTTTTTTATGCCTCTTCGGCTTCGGCCTTAATTTGGCTTCTGTTTCCGTTCATGCGTCTTTGGCTTTGATTTGCCTTGGCATGATTTTTCTTTTTTATGCATCTTCGGCTTCATTTTGCCTTAGCATATTTATTTTATTTTTATTTTCATGCGTCTTCGGCCTTATATTGCCTTGGCATGATTACTTATATTTTTATGCATCTTCGGCCATTTTTGCCTTAGCATAATTCTTGCCTTTTTGTGCATCTTTGGTCGTAACCTAGCTGCCCCCAAGTATTTAAGGGGTTTTGTAAATGATTAAGGTCTCGTTCGGTCGGTTGAAAAATGTTTCCTCCCGGCCTTAATTAATGTCAAAGCAACTTGGATACTAAGATAACTTTGTAAGAGGCCAAATTTCATTCGGTCGTCCGCAAATTTGGATTCGTCAAGTATTTGTAGCTTAAAACACAATGTACTTAAACACTACCAATAAGTTAAAGGGCGCATGTTTTATACGGTCGGCCCCAAACATGGGTCTATTAAGCTTAATATTGCGTACTTAGCTTTTTGGCTATGAATGTACTTAGCTTAACAATAACAGATAAAAAATGGAGCAAAACAATCTTTTCATTAATCATGCAACTCTTACATAGATTTGATTACAGATTGATGCTAGCTTATGGAATTCAGAATAAAGTTGCATAAGACAAAATACTGAAGTAAAAAAGCAATAAAATGTCCAGTAAGCTTACTGGTAAAAACGGCGAAGGCGAGCGGCATGCCAAGTGTTTTTGATTGGGCTGCCGTCCGGGTGAGCCAATTTGTAGGTGCCCGATCGGACCACTTCAATTACCACGTATGGACCTTCCCAGTTGGGCATAAGCTTGCCTTTTTTTGCTGGCATAGAAGTGGCTAACTCCCGAAGCACTAAGTCCCCGGTTCGGAAGGATCTTTTCTTCACCCCCGAATCATAATACTGGGCTGCCTGCAGTTGGTACCTTAAGTTTCTTTGGTGGGCAGCCTCTCTTTCTTCTTCTAGCAAATCCACATTTGCCCGGAGTCCGAACTCGTTTGACTCCACGTTAAACACTTCCGTTCGGTAAGACTCCAGGCCAACTTCGACAGGTAGAAGGGCATCAGTTCCGAAGGCGAGTTTAAAAGGCGTTTCCCCGGTTGAAGATCTCGTAGTTGTTCGGTAAGCCCATAGGACCCATGGTAGTTCTTCAGCCCAAAGTCCTTTAGCTTCTCCTAGCCTTTTCTTGATTCCATCAAAGATGATTTTGTTCGCGGCCTCGATCGCCCCATTTCCTTGGGGATGCCCTACCGAACTGAACTTCTGTTGTATCCCGAATTGAGCCAGGAATTTTCTGAACTTGCTCCCAATGAACTGAGTACCATTATCGGACACACAAACCATAGGTATGCCAAACCTCAAGATGACCTGTTCCAGCATGAATTTTTTCGCGGCTTCTTCGGTAATGGCCGAAAGGGGTTTTGCTTCTATCCACTTAGTCATATAGTCGATTGCCACAATACAGTATTTCGCTTGTTTAGTGCTGGTGGGTAGGATCCCCACAATGTCGACCGCCCACATAGCAAATGGGATCGGGCTAAGGACTGAAGACATTTCTTCGGGAGGCTGCTTCGGGATTGTGCTGAATAGCTGGCATTGCTTGCATTTCTTTGCATACTCTGTTGCGTCTTCTTTCATTTTAGGCCAGAAAAATCCCTGCCTGAGGATCTTGAAGGCTAAGGATCGTCCTGCCAAATGTTCTCCATAAATCCCTTCATGAACCGTCTCCAAAGCAAGCTGATGTTCATCTTTGTCTAAACACCTAAGTAGCGGCTGGCTTACCGATCGTCTGAACAAACGGCCCCCGACCAGAGTGTAATTTCCCGACCGATACTTCACCTTCTGTGCTTCCCTTCTGTCAAGTGGTAGGACGCCTTTTTCCAAGAAGGCCCTGATGGGAGTCATCCAATTGACCCCTTGATGAATTTCCATGCACTGCTTCTTGTCTATCGAAGGTGTCTTTACTTCGGTCAGATAGATGGACCCACTTAGGTTTTGGGTTTCTGCCGAAGCTAACCTCGAGAGGGCGTCTGCCCGACTGTTGTTTTCTCTAGCTACTTGAGTTAGCTCGAAAGTTTCAAACAGCAAAGATTGTTCACGTACCTTAAGGGCGTATGCCTTGGTTCGGGGATCTTTTTGCCCATACTCTCCTGAGAACTGTTTTACCACCAACATTGAATCACTGAACGCCCTAATGTGCTTAACTTCCAAATTTCTTGCCAAATCTAGCCCTGCCAAGAGTGCTTCATATTCGGCTTCGTTGTTCGTCAACGGGAAAGTGAACCTGATGGCTTGACAAATCTCGAATCCTTCTGGGCTTGTAAGAATTAGCCCTGCCCCGCACTTTTCCTTGGCGACCGACCCATCGACAAACAACTTCCATTTTCCCGGTGTCTGAATCATTTGTTCTTCAGGAGCTAAGTCATTCGGCCCCGAAAAAGAGCATTCTACCATGAAGTCCGCCAATGCTTGGGCTTTGATCGAAGTCCTTGGTGTATACTCCAAATCATGCTCCCCCAGTTCGATCGCCCAAGCAACCACTCTGCCCGATGCCTCTGGCCTTTGCAATATTTTCTTTAACGGCTGATCGGTTACAACTTTGATCGTCCTTCCCTGGAAATAGTGCCTTAGCTTTCTTGCGGCCATTACCAGTCCATATGCGAACTTCTCTGCATTCGGATATCTTGTTTCTGCATCCTTGAGAATATGAGAGACATAGAACACCGGATGCTGGTTCCCTTCATGTTCTTTGACCAACACGGCTCCAAGTGTTCGGTCGTTCACAGCCAAGTACAGCTGCAATGTCTCCTTCGGGTCGGGTCTCATTAAGAGTGGGGCTTTCACTAAGTACTCTTTAACATCTTCGAATGCTTTCTGGCAATTTGGCCCCCACTCGAAATTCTTGGACCCCCGAAGTACTTCAAAGAATGGTAGGGCCTTTTCGGCCGATCGGGAGATGAACCTCCTCAGGGCTGCTAGACGTCCGGTCAGCTTTTGAATGTCCCTGATTGTCTTCGGTGCCTCCATGTCAATGACTGCTTTAATCTTCTCCGGGTTGGCTTCAATTCCTCTGGCGCTAACCATGTATCCCAGAAATTTCCCACTATTCACTCCAAACGTACACTTGTTCGGATTGATCCTCATGTTGTTTCTTCTGAGCGTTTCAAAACATTCCCTCAGATCCTCGGCATGATCCCTGAAAAGGGACTTAACTATCATATCGTCCACATAGCACTCCATGTTCCGACCGATCTGGGCTTTGAACACTTTATTGATCATCTTTTGAAATGTTGCCCCGGCGTTCTTCAAGCCGAAAGGCATCTTTATGTAGGCATAAGTGCCATTCGGTGTGATGAATGCTGTCTTTGGAACGTCCTCGGCATTCATGGCAATTTGGTGGTATCCTGAGAATGCATCCAGGAAACTGAGTATTTGATGCCCCGAAGTGGCATCTATCAGTTGATCAATGTTCGGCAAGGGGTAGTGGTCCTTCGGACAATGCTTATTCAGGTCGGTGTAGTCGACACACATCCTCCACTTGCCATTAGATTTCTTCACCACCACTACGTTTGCCAACCAATCGGGATAGTCTATCTCTTCAATGAACTTTGCTTCCAGCAATTTTTCGACTTCAACTTGGATTACTTTCTGCCTTTCCATGGCGAAATTCCTCTTCTTTTGTCTCACGGGCTTGGCTTCGGGAGCTACATTTAAACAGTGCTTGGCAACCGCAGGGTCCAAACCTGGCATATCTTCGGGATTCCATGCGAATACGTCGTGGAATTCTCTAATGACCTTGATGACTTTCTCTTTCAATTTCGGCTCCATGCTCTTTCCAATTTGGATCATCTTTCCCGACTGACCCACGTACAGTTCTACCTCTTCGGTCTCTGCAGCCGGCTCAGCAATCGGGCTTGATAGGTCGGCCCCAAACTTTTCTAACTCAATGTTCAGCAGTTGGTGGCTGCCCCCAGCTTCGGTCTCATTTCTTTTCCTCTTTCCGGCTTCGGTCATCTCAATGTCTTTGTCTTTTTCCAAATCCTCCAACATGATTATTCTGGCGGCTTTCTGATCGCCTCTCATTTCTCCAACTCCATGTTCAGTTGGGAACTTCAACTTCAGATGAGGGACAGAGGACACGGCCTGGAACAAAGATAAGGCTGGCCTTCCCAAAATTCCGTTGTACGGACTGTCGACCCGGACGACATAGAACTTTGCTTCCTTCACCACAGTGTATGGCGCTTTTCCCATCATGACAGACAAAGTGATGGTCCCTTCTATCGGTACAGGCTGATTTCCGAAGCCATACAAGGGTGCCTCGTGGCATGGCTCCAGCTGTTCACCTCCCAAATTCATCTTGAAATATGTCCAGTGATATAGAATGTTGACTGAGCTCCCTTCGTCCACCAGCACTCTCCATATCTTGTTTTCCCCGATTACTGGGTTTATAACAAGTGGGTCTTCGTGCGGCCATATCACGTCCTCGTAGTCATCTTCTGTGAAGGAGATAGGCAATGGTTGCTTAGCTGAACTTGACTGGTACAGGTTGTAGATCTGTCTGGCGTACTTTTTTCTGGCTGTCTTACTGTCCCGATCAAGCACTGTTCCTCCGGAAATTGTCCTGACCTCCCCTCGGTACTTCTCCGAACTTTCAGCTTCCTTCCTTTTCTCCTTGGACTCGAGTTTGTCCCTCAAGTCGCCCACAAATTGGGTCAGTTCCCCATCTTTGATCATCCTTTCAATTAACTTCTTCAAATGATAGCACTCATCGGTGTTATGACCTTTGTCCCGATGGTAGTCACAATATTTGTTGTCGCTTCTTCTATTCTCAGGGGTCTTCAACTTGGGTGGTCTGACAAACCCAGGTTTACCCTTTATCTCATGGAGAATCTTCGAGATAGGTGTGTTTAATGGTGTGAACACAGTACTATCTCTATCTCTTCTTCGTTCGGCTCCTTTGTCGGGCCTCGTATCGTTCAACCTGCTCTTAACATCTCCTCGACCCCTTCGGTCGTCTCTTCTGTCATCCCTTCGGTCGTCCTTCCTGTCATACCTATCATTTTTCTTGTTCTCCTTGTACCCCCCAATTGATTCCAATTTTCTTCTAATGGCCTCTCCTCTCACATATATATCATTTAAAGATTTGGGAGGCATATCATAAAGAGAGGACCGAAGCTTCTTACCTTTAACAGGGTCGAGGCCTGCGGCGAGGAATCCAGCCGCCTTGACTTTGTCCAAGTTGGTGACCATACCGGCTTCCTCTTTGAACCTTGCTAAGTAATCACCCAAATCTTCGTTCGGTCCCTGCCTGCAGTGGATCAGGGCTTCTGTATCCTTCTATCTTCGGCACAAATGTGAGTAGTGCCTCAAGAACTTTTTCTTCACTTGTTCGTACGAGCCTATCGACCTAGGTCTCAATGACCTGTACCACATGGATGCATTCCCCTTTAGGTAGGTCTTGAACATCTTGCAGAGCATCACATCACAGTGCCCCATCCCAGTCATAAGTGATTCATATTTCTCACAGTGGTCTTCGGGGTCACCTTTTCCGTTGAATTCGTTCATCTTCGGGAACTGCCTTCCAGGAGGCGGTCGAAACTGTTCAATGTCCTCGGTCACCACTGGCTCGTGGCTGACCTTTCTCTCTCCGAACATGGCCTTCTCGATCCTTCGGATGCGGTCGTCCGTGTGGGGGCCCTCTTCCTCCGAGTCGGAGGAATAAACTACCTTTGACCGGGTCCTCCTCGAGTATGATTCAGAGTCCCCCGACTCATCTTCATCATTTCTGGTTCTTGGCCTCTTATCTCTTCGGTCGTCCACCTCCGTGTCTTCGGCTTCTAGAGCCTCGCGGAGGGTCCTTTCCTGTAGCTCGATCTCCTCCCTTTGGAGCTTTAGGGCTTCTAGCCTTAAACGGTCAGCCTCCCTCTTTTTGGCCAGACGTTCGGCCTCCTTGCTGCTCTTCTCCTTTTCTATTTCTTTTCGTTTCCCCTTGGCTTTTTGTTCCTCTCGCCACTTCATCAGAATTTCCCTTTCTTCTTCGGGAGACGGTATGTCCCCCTCTTCGTCGAAAATCAAAAGCCTTGGGGTGATGGGAGGAGTGGTGCGAGTATTTCCGGCTATAGTGCTATCGTCAGCTGTTGGTATCTCGGTTTCATTTGCCATTGCTAACTGTATAATTCAACACAAACGCAACTCTACGTTCCCACAGACGGCGCCAAATGTTACGACTGTATTTCGCCGGACCTTGGTTCGGTCGGACCTGCAAATGAGAAGAATGCGAGGGTTTGGCCCCCCGATTCACCTCCGGTGTGAGAATAAGTTAGTCGGTTTTTGGTAAGGTAATTTAGAACGTAGAGTGTTTATGTTGTGTGTAATTTTCTGTGAAATGAAAGGAAGAACCTGACTAATATTCATCTCCTTCCGGGCGGTTATCCGGATAGTGGGCATCGTGTGCCGACGTGTCCCACGTTCTCGGGAGTTGGAACCATATGACCGTTATCGGCAACTGGACCAGACGAATATGGGCCTCTGTTCGGGCTTGAGGTGTTGAAATATCGGTTCGGCCCATAAAGGAGATGGGCCTCTAACAGCTTGAATGCCAACATTGTATCTAGATTTCTAGTTAAAGTTGTCTAAATACAACGTGATTTATTTATAAGTAACATTGTGATTACAATTGCCTAACATTGTAAATTAGTCCACACAATCTTCGTTTAGGACCAAAAGCATTTTATATAAACTATTGTGCCAACTAATCTAAATTACATAGTTGTTGGAAGTTTTGAACGTACGACAATTTTATTCGTAAGAAGATTTGTATTTTGGATTCAGTAGAAGAACGTATTTATCTATTTTTTTTAATTTTCTACTTCCGACAGAAGATTTGTTGGAATGTTATATATGAATATTATATTATTATTTAGTTTATTTATAGGTAATAATCAAAAATCAAACTTCTGACAAATTTTCCTGTCAGATGTTTAGTTTAATAATATAATAAAGAGGAAGTGTGCCCTTCGTTATCTTACGATGTAATTGATAACTTCCGACGCAAATATGAACATATGAGAAGGACTTTTTTGACGGACGAGTTCTGTCGGAAGGAAGCATTCTTCCGATAGAAAATAGGCAAGGACTTTTTTGACGGACGAGTTCCGTCGGAAGGAAGCATTCTTTCGATAGAAAATAGATCAAAAAATTTGTCAGAATTGCCTATATTTGTTGTAATGTAAGCACTAAAATTGAAATTATTAATTCTCCCATTCATGGAGGACAATTTTATACTTTTTTTGCAGTGCATGCGATATACATTAGGGCTGACAATTTAACGTGTATACATAAATACGATACGAAATAATATGAAAAAATATATTTTTAAATTTTAATTTTTGGTATGAAAAATATGAAATTACACGAAATATTTAATGTCATATATGAATTTTTATTTTGGATACACAAAAGTACACAAAATATTATATATATTTTTTATTTTTTATATATCATAATATTTATTACATATGTATTCATTAATATTTCGTGTATTTCTAATCAATAATATTTCATATTTAGTCGTATTTCGTGTATTTGGGTATAATCATTTCGTGTTATTTCGGATTGTTTCGTGTAAACAAAAAACACTACTACAGATTTGGACTTGCATAGCGCTTATTTTTGCACTTGCATAGCGCTTTTGAGCGCTGTATAAGCCACCGCTATGCAAGTACATATAACTTGCATAGCACTTTTTTTGAAGCTATCTAAGTAATGTGCTTACATAACAACTTAAAAAACGCTATACAAGTAAGAGTTGTCTAAGTTTATCAGTTCTACAGCATTTAAAAAAGCGCTATTGAAGTAATACAATTTCTGAAAATTCTTAAATTTTTTTTCATTTGTTCACCTGTAAAATTATTAAAAAAAACTTATAAAAACAACAAAAAGTAAACTAATGCGAAATACATAATAAACTCCAAACTATAATTATTATTAATTCAAAGAAAAAGTATACAGTTCAAAGAAAGATACACGTCAAAAATCATATGTTTTCATATTTCTCCTAAAGCTATCATAGAATGGCCTGCAAAACTGTTGTATGTTTGTGTAGCTTGCTGGTGGCGTGCTGAGAGCTGCAAAAATTCTGTTGATAATGCCTCTGCTTACTCTGTTCCTTGGCAAGTTGACCCTAAAGAGAGAACCCAATAAGTAATTTATACAAAGTCTTGACAAAATTAAAACAAAGTTTACAAGGGGCTTAAAATATAACTAGAAGGGTTGCATACATGATATAAATCCTTAAAAGAGGCCACTCAACTAATTAGAAGTTTGAGCACATACTGACCATGTCAACGATAACTGGTTTTCCATCTTCTACTAGAATATCAACCACAGTTCTAGCATGATCAGCCTGCACATGAATCCACAGGGGTTATTGTCAATCAAATTGAAAATTACAAGGAATAAGAGCAGCCAAGAAATTATAAATTAATATATGTGAGCACATCATATATATTGTAATCTTAGCTTTGTGTTACTGCAACCAGAGACATGACGAAATAAAGTGTCCAGAATGGTGAGAATAAACTCTGGACATAAATGTGGAGCACTAAGATTCTAATACAAGTAGACAAGTATATCATTTTCGGTCACGGAAATTATGTCATGTCCGAGTACTATCTATGTTATTGTAAATAATGGAGTTGGGTTCGAGTCAATGACAATTTTGATCTTGTTGACAACAAAAATAAACGAGTCTTAATTACGTACCTGGAGTCTGTTAGCAAGCTCCTTGGTGTGTAGAATGTTAGCGAGCTTCGAGATAGCATAAGCACATGTCGCATCATAATCGCTACGACCAAAAGACAAACGATTCAGAATATAAAGTCAAATATCCCAGTTCTTTTATTTATCTGTCTAGCTAACATACATATGACACATCTCAAAAGAAATACTTGAAAACGAGAACAGGGAATAAGTGCAAACAGACATAAAGTTGAGTGTCTAGGAGTAGTGGAAAATGGCTGGCTGTATCAAAATATTTGAGAATATATGACAAAAAATTCTCTGGGTTGAGGACATTTATAAAAATTCCAATGGAGCATGGTGCATATTTAAGATACTTATTAAGTTTATGAGATAGAGAAAATTGGCATTTAGGGGACTAAGCACAGTTCAAGCTCTTCTTGGAAGCAGTACAAAAAAAATAAAAAATTGTTCGCTCTAGCAGAGTCTATCTTGTCAATTAAAACCTTTGACTGCTTAAAGCCCATATCTAGAGTACAGCAATTGACAAGCACTCCTTCAGTTCCTCCATACACACAGGCAGTTTGCAAAAAAAAAAAAACATACACACAGGCCTTTTGACTTCACTTCTTTACCAGAAATATCAGTATTATCTTAAACAAAATCATTAGGATTGTTATCCAAAAACTGGTCTAGGTAATATCACTACGCCAACTTTAAACAATAGCATATATAATCAATACACATATCACTTGAGCTCTTCTTCCTGAAGCAAAGAAAAAGGCACTTCCTTGCAAAAAAAATTAAAATCAACTCTAACAAAATCTTAGGCTTATTATCTAAAATCTATTCCACAGGATATTAGCATAAATGAGCAAAGTTCTGTTTCCTGAAGCAAATCAAAGAAAAAAAATACACTAAAGCATGTCCTTTTGAAACACAGTAAACATGTAGTGTTTGAGCACCCACCGGATATCCATAAGTAAAGCAGTTAATAGTAAATGTCCGGAACACTGGTTCTCGTAGTAAAACATTGCTGTGCCTTGAACCGGACCTGAAAATAGTAGAATATAATAATCAAACGTGTATAGTTATTAGTAGCTTTAGCAACTGAAATTCAATTTTTAATTCATTCTAAGATAAATATGTATGCTACAAAAACTCTCTGATAAATATGTAAACTGACATTGTCATAAAGGTGTGGTTTATATTAGCCGACTTACATGAGAAGATTGAGAGGCAAATCGAGAGACTCAAACTCCGTGACAAAGTTTCGGACAGAACTGAGAGAACTGAGATCAAGCTGCATAATCAAAACCTCCGCACCAGGATACTCTGATTGAATACGAGCCTTTGTATCCTCAGCCGCTTTCATGTTCCTAGCCGGTAGCACAAGCCTCGCTCCTCTTTTGGCTAACACCAACAGTTCAGCTGATTATTTAAGGCACTAAACTGAATTTCTAGGTAGCACAATGTCAAGTCAGTTATATCAGTAGAGGATGAAAAACAAAGAATAAGAGATGGTAGAAGCCAAACCCACAACATACCGTTTAATCTTGTGAAGAAGCCAAACCCCACACCGAAATTGAAGCCAATACCTTCTAATCTTGAAGCACCTACAAAATTGAAACATCAAATTAAAAAAAATAGAAGAAAACCGAAAAGAAAGGGAGGAGGGGAGAGAGGTTGTTTAATTCGAAGCGTACGTGTGTTTGAGTTTGTGTCATGGTGGATTCGTGGGGAAAGGGAGGAGGGGAGATAGGTTGTTTAATTCGAAGAAGAAGGACAGGAGAACAAACCAATTAAACAAACCAAGTGATTAGAACAAACCCATTGATTAGAACCCTAAAATTGAAAACCAATTAAACAAACCGAAACCCAAATCAGAGGTGTTTAGAGGGAGAAATAAACAAACCAATTAAACCCAAATCGAAACCGTATAATCACTGCTGTAAATCGAAGAGAAAGATTAAACCCAATGAGTTGTAAATACCGATTGAACTGCGATTGATTGAAGATGAAGAGAAGTAGATCTAGAGAAGTGGCCGCCAATGGGAGAGTACTGCAGGGAGGGATAGATATTGAACTTAGGTTATTTTTACTAATTGATATATACGTATATAGTTAACCTTGTTATAATAAATACTCCCTCCGTCCCTTTTGATTGTTAACATTTCACTTTTTCAAAACTTTCTGGCACGCATTTTAAGGTGCATTTTAAGGATAGTTAAATAACTTTTTTTTTAAATTTTCTTTTTCTGTATAAAAATTTAATGTTTAAATTTTTATACAGAAAAAGAAAATTTTAAAAAAAAGTTATTTAACTATCCTTAAAATGCACCTTAAAATGCGTGCCAGGAAGTTTTGAAAAAGTGAAATGTTAACAATCAAAAGGGACGGAGGGAGTAATAAATAATTAACAAATGTTAAAATATGTTAGCTTCAACAGCCCTTCTAAAAACGCTATGGTAGAGTTTAATAACGAATAAAAAATAAATAAAAAATACTTGAAATATGGTAGCTTCAATAGCGCTTTTCGAAAGGCTATTTAAATTTATGCTAGCATAGCGTTTATTGAAAAAACGATATATAAGAATTTTTATTTTTATTTCTATTTATTTTTATTCATTTGCATAATTTCTTGCATAACGTTTTTAATGAAAGCGCTATTTAAGATGTTCACTTACATAGCACTTATGGAAAAACGCTATGCAAGTTGTAACTCCTAAGTTCAAATTTGTAGTAGTGAAATATACGAAAATTTTGTGTACTTTTCATATACTTACGTGTTGTCAAAAAAAATTTCATTTCACGTTCGATTTTTTTTTGTCAGGATTTCACGTTCAAATTGGTAGGCAAATAACTAAAATGATTTCTAATTAATTTTAATTTTAATTTTAATTATAAATACATAAAAATACGAAAATACACTATAGAACGCGACCTAAGTATACATACACACACGTCAGGCTATTGTTGAAGCAGATATCACCATTTACTTATACAATATCAATATCACGTGTATATCTGAGAGCTGACCATATTCTGTTATGTAAGAAAAATGCTACAGCCACCAAATTAGTTCCCAAATTTTGACACCAAATGACATGGCATTAATTTGATTGGTTATAACAATAATGGACCCGCCAGGGCCATCCAATTAAAATATCACAAAATGCCAACTAATTAGTGCCACATCATTTGGTGTCAAAATTTGGTACCCAATTTGGTGGCTGTAGCATTACTCGTTATGTAATTCGACAATCTCCAACCGGTACATTTGTTGCCTAAAATGTATAGATTTAAACATTTGATAACTCTCCACATAAATAGAGTAATTTTTAAGTTAAGGTCATTTTTAAGTAATGCTTATTTATTTTTATTATATTTATATAATAAAATTTGAATAGTAAGAATCAAATACAATATTACTTAGTGGTTAATCATTTGAATTATCTCATCTTGCTCTTAAGTAATGCTTATATAAGTATGCATTACTTATTCATGCTTTCACCCTAAAAAAACAATGTCAACGTACAATAATGGTATTCGTCTATTTCCTTTTAAATCACAAATCACAAGTAATGTAAAAAATTATGGGATTTCATAACCTTTTGAAACTAGGAATAGTACAAAATTTTTAAGATAATATCTTTACAAATAGTCACTTTACATATATATAGTTAAGTATATAAATATTTTGCTTAAAAAAAAGTATACAAACATCGATTTTTTTAGTGTGTGTCCGAGGCAAATGCTAAGAATCCGTGCTATCTTAGTTGTCAAATGGTTTGAGATTTTATTAATAATGATAGGCCCCTGCATGCATGTGCTCTTGGACACACACTAGACAAATCCTACAAACATTTACATGCATGTTTCACACGAACAAGTTCAATGTATAAAACAAAATGCATATACAAACAGTTAATCTGTATATAAGAAAAGAAAAAATTGATTTAGAATCCGATAATCACTGAGGCACCGAAAGAATGAGAGAATTATGGATGGTTTCTTGATCCAAATAACGTAGACGTCATTAATCAACAGGAGCAACGAAAAAAAGATATAGGTTTAACTGATCAGGTAACTGATGTTGATTCTCAGATAAATGCTTTGGCTAGGCTTTTGGCCGTTTATGGCGCATTTTTGGACGCGTTAAAGAACTGTGGCATTGGGATGGTTTTGAAGAAATTGAAGAAGCTGATTTATCAGAATCAAGATGATATGTTAGTTAATGATAAGGAAGAAGTAAGGTTGCATGGTGCAAGGTGTTCGTAGATCTAGTTAGGAAATATGTTGGTTGAAGAATTTTGAAAGTGTTCCTGAATATATGAAGAAATCTGTTGGTGTCTTTTTTAATGAAAATTATATGTTTATTGATATTATTAAACCTTTGAAATCATTTCGAAGATTTTGTTAGGAAATTAATATATTTAAAAATATTTGTCGAGTCCTCTAATTACATCCTATTTACATTCTTATATTGTAAACAATATGAAAGTTTACTAAATTATTAGTTCAAATTAGACCTGGCAAAATGGGTCTGGATCCGAAAAACCGAACCGAAATATGTGGAACCGAATCCGAAATTGGATCCAAAATAGATTATCCGAAATTGTATCCGAAACCGAAATAATCCGAATCCGAACCGAAATCGGTTCAATTTAATCAAATCCGATAACGATCCGAAAACCGATTTGACCCGATCCGAAAATTAACCGAACCGGAAATTTAACCAAAAATTATCTGAAATACTGTATCTATTGATGACCATGTATCCGATTATATTCAGAACCGATCAAATCCGAATAAAAATTTACCCGAACCGAATATGACTTGAATCCGATGTAAATCCGAAACTAAAAATAACTGAATCGAAAAATATCCGATAAAATAATTTTATATAGATTAATATTTTCTTGACCTTTATTTGGTTGGTTTTTTCAATTTTTATATTTTCTGATTTGCTATATATTTATTATTGTCATTGAATATTGTTTACGATATTTTGTATATAATAATATTTTAATTCAATTTGCAAATATAAATTAATAAATTCTGCACATAATTAGCAAAAAAATAAAAATAAATAAATTCTACATATTCTGGGCATAAATTAAAGTGTATTCACTTATATAGCGCTTATTGAAGCGCTGTTTAAGTGAGTGCATTCACTTTCATAGCGCTTATGGAAACGTTATATAAGTGATGTATCTAATTTTGACATATTCGGTCTTATTTAATATATTTTGACACATGTATTTTTTTAAAAATATTTTTTATTTTTTGAAATTTGGAAATATCACTAAATTAGACATATCTTGACATCCGTATGGTTGGATCGTCGAGAAATAATTTTAAAAAAAATAATATCAACATTCCGTGACAAAACAATAGTTACGAGTATTAGTCAATTCGGTAGTTGACTACTAAGATCTCCAACCAAATTAATATTCTATTTTTGAAAATTTGGGAATATCACTATATTAGATATATCTTGAGATCCGTACGGTTGGATCGTCGAGAAATAATTATTAAAAAATAGAATCAACAATCCGTGACAAAGCACTAGTTACGATCAGTACTAGTCAATTCGGTAGTTGACTACTATGTTCTCCAACCAAATTAATTTTTTATTTTTGAAAATTTGGGAATGTCACTAGATTAGATATATATTGAGATCTGTACGGTTGGATCGTCGAGAAATAATTATTAAAAAATAGAATCAACAATCCGTGACAAAGCACTAGTTACGAGTACTAGTCAATTCGGTAGTTGACTACTAAGATCTCCAACCAAATTAATTTTATATTTTTTGAAAATTTGAGAATATCACTAGATTTGATATATCTTGAGATTGTACGGTTGGATCGTCGAAAAATAATTTTTAAAAAATAGAATCAACAATCCGTGACAAAACACTAGTTACGAGTACTAGTCAATTCGATGGTTGACTACTAAGATTTTAAACCAAATTAATTTTTTATTTTTTAAAAATTTGAGAATATAACTAAATTAGATATATCTTGAAATCCGTACGGTTGGATCGTCGAGATATCTATACTATTATATAAATTCCGAAACATTGAAAGTTTTGGTACCTGTTTTTTGGTACCTGTTTTTTGGTACCAATTTTTTGGTACTTCGTGAATTTACTTATGTACCCTTCATTATAAAGAAAAATATATATTAAAACACCTAAAATAAATTTTAACATAATATAATTAATGGTAATTAGTCGCTTGCCTTTTTCATATTTACTTTTAGTTGAAGATGTTACCTTTTATCATATCTTCCAATCATTAATATTACCTTTCGAATTAAAATACGTTTCCTTTTTTATTTAAAGCTAATCTTACAATCATTAATATATATCCGAAAATCTATACTATTATATAAATTCCGAAACATTGAAAGTTTTGGTACCTGTTTTTTGGTACCAATTTTTTTGTACATGTTTTTTGGTACTTCGTGAATTTACTTCAGTACCCTTCATTATAAAGAAAAATATATATTAAAACACCTAAAATAAATTTTAACATAATATAATTAATGGTAATTAGTCGATTGCCTTTTTCATATTTACTTTTAGTTGAAGATGTTACCTTTTATCATATATTCCAATCATTAATATTACCTTTCGAATTAAAATACGTTTCCTTTTTGATTTAAAACTAATCTTACAATCATTAATATACACCCGAAAATATCATACAATATTTTTCAATTATTAATAAAATATATTAAAAATATACTTTGTTTATAATAAGGAAACATTAGTATAATCCGTAAACATGTGTATATTAAATTAAAATTAAAAATTATGTAAAAAATAATGATTATATAAATTGGTACCAGTTTTTTTGTACCTATTTTTTGGTACTTCGTGGATTTACTTATTTACCCTTCATTATAAAGAAAAATATATATTAAAACACCCAAAATAAATATTAACATAATATAATTAATGGTAAGTAGTCGATTGCCTTTTTCATATTTACTTTTAGTTGAAGATGTTACCTTTTATCATATCTTCCAATAATTAATATTTCCTTTCGAATTAAAATACGTTTCCTTTTTGATTTAAAACTAATCTTACAATCATTAATATATATATCCGAAAATATCGTACCATATTTTTCAATTATTAATAAAATCTATACTATTATATAAAAACCGAAACATTAAAAGTTTTGGTACCTGTTTTTTGGTACCTATTTTTGGGTACTTCGTGAATTTACTTACTTACCCTTCATTATAAAAAAATAAATACACCTAAAATAAGTAATAACATAATATAATTAATGGTAATTAGTCAAGATACTACCTTTTATAAACAACTAAAAACATCAATCGTATCACATATTTCCATCATTAATATTTCCTTTCGAACTAAAAGTCTAAAACACGTTACCTTTTTAATTTAAAACAAATCTTACAATCTAAAATAAGGAATAACATAATATAATTAATGGTAATTAGTCAAGATATTACCTTTTATAAACACCTAAAAACATACTCCTCTATAACTTTTTTTTGATATTTATTTTTTTTGTATAAAAATAGGACCTTTTTAATTTAAAACAAATCTTACAATCTAAAATAAGTAATAACATAATATAATTAATGGTAATTAGTCAAGATATTACCTTTTATAAACACCTAAAAACATACTCCTCTATAAATTATTTTTGATATTTTATTTTTTTGTATAAAACCTTAAAATCCGTGCCAGAAACTGGTCCGCAAACGTAAAGAATTCAAAGGGACGGATGGAGTAAATCGTATTATTTCTTTCCATCATTAATATTTTCTTTCGAACTAAAACACGTTACCTTTTAATTTAAAACAAATCTATAATATTATATAAAAGTTGAAACATTAAAATTTTGGTACCTATTTTTTTGTACTTATTTTTGGTACTTCATGAATTTAATTATTTACCCTTCATTATAAAAAAAATACACCTAAAATAACTTAATAAGTAATAACATAATATAATTAATGATAATTAGTCAAGATACTACCTTTTATAAACAAATTAAAACATCAATTGTATCATATATTTCCATCATTAATATTTCCTTTCGAACTAAAAGTCTAAAAGACGTTACTTTTTTAATTTAAAACAAATCTTACAATCTAAAATAAGAATAACATAATATAATTAATGGTAAGTAGTCAAGATATTACCTTTTATAAACACCTAAAAACGTCAATCGTATCATATCTTTCCATCATGTCCTTTCGAACTAAAACACGTTATCTTTTTAATTTAAAACAAATCTTACAATCATTCATATATACCCGAAAATATCACATTAATATAATTAAATTAACGGTAATTAGTCGATTGTCTTTTTCATATTTACTTTTAGTTGAAGATATAACATTTTATAAACACGTAAAAACATGAATCATATCATATCTTTCGATCATTAATATTTCCTTTCGAACTAAAACACATTACCTTTTTAATTTAAAATAAATCTTTCAATCATTAATATATAACCGAAAATATCACACCATAATTTTCAAGTAAAATGTAACACCTAAAATAAATAACAATATAATATAATAAATGGTAATTAGTCGATTGCATTTTTCATATTTACTTTCAGTTGAAGATATTACTTTTTATAAACACCTAAAAAGATCAATTGTATCATATTTTTCAATCATTAATATTTATAATTAAAACACGTTACCTTTCTAATTTACAACAAATCTTACAATCATTAATATATACTCGAAAATATCACACCAAAATTTTCAATTATTAATAAAATATATTAAAAATCATATACGTTGTTTATAATAAGGAAACATTATTATAATCTGTAAACATGAGTATATTAAATTATAACCAATAAAAATTAAAAAAATTATTAAAATAATGATTATATAAAAACATAATTTTAATATTAAATAAAATTTATAACATAATACAAGACACCCGTGCACTGCAATACTAATAATTAATCGATTATCTTTTCAACTAAAACATATCATCTTTCTATTTTTTTCTAATTAATTTCCTTTTTTTCTAGAAATATAACGGACAACGTTAATTTCTCATTTTCTAAAAAACACTAGGAGCAATTTTAATTAGTAACTGAACATAATTAAATTATAATTAGTATAAACTAATCAATTACCTTTTTCACCTAAAACATGTCACCTTTTTAATTTTCCCGTTTTCTTTTCTATTTTCTCTAACTAAAATATCTCATTTTTCAAGTATATTAAGGGCAGTTCTATTATATGAAATAAAATAGTAATATGATAATACTAATAATTAATCGATTAACTTTTTCAGTTAAAACATATCATTTTTTCTATATTTTATAATTAAAATCCCTCTTTTCCTAGAAATATCACGGGCAACAATAATTTTTCTTTTTCTAAAAACATTACAATCAATTTATTTAGTAAAATAACATAATTAACTTATAATTACTATAAACTAATCAATTACCTTTTTCACTTAAAACATGTTACCTTTTTAATTTTCTCTAACCAAATCCTCTATTTTTCCAATTATATCATGGACATTCTATCTAATAAAAAAATAATTTTATAATTACTTATAATTAACCGATTATATTTTTCAACTAAAATCCATCATCTTTTCTAATTTTTTTAACTAAAATTCCCCATTTTCTAGAATTATCACGAATAACATTTAAATAATTATCATCATATAATCTCATTTAAAAATTTAAGTTTCCAAAAATCATGTTTTAAAAAAATTAATTCAAATAATTAAAAAATTTAATATAATATTAAAAAAATCCGTGCATCGCACTGGTTTTAAGCTAGTATTTTTTAAAAAATAGAATCAACAATCCGTGATAAAACACTAGTTACGAGTACTAGTCAATTCAGTAGTTGACTACTAAGATCTCCAACCAAATTAATTTTTTCTTTTTTCAAAATTTGGGAATATCACTAGATTAGATATATCTTGAGATCCGTACGGTTGGTTCGTGGAGAAATAATGTTTAAAAAATAGAATCAACAATCCGTAACAACGCACTAACTACGAGTACTAGTCAATTCGGTAGTTGACTACTAAGATCTACAACCAAATTCATTTTTTATTTTTTAAAAATTTGGGAATGTCACTAGATTAGATATATCTTGAGATTCGTACGGTTGGATCTTCGAGAAATAATATTTAAAAAATAGAATCAACAATCAGTGACAAAACACTAGTTACGAGTACAAGTCAATTCGGTAGTTGACTACTAAGATCTCCAACCAAATTAATTTTTCATTTTTTGAAAATTTGGGAATATCACTAGATTAGATATATCTTGAGATCCGTACGGTTGGATCATCGAGAAATAATTTTTAGAAAATACAATCAACAATCCGTGACAAAGCACTAGTTACGAGTACTAGTCAATTCGATAGTTGACTACTAAAATCTTCAACCAAATTAATTTTTGATTTTTTAAAAATTTGAGAATATCACTAAATTAGATATATCTTGAGATCCGTACGGTTGGATCATCGAGAAATAATTTTTAAAAAATAGAATCAACAATCCGTGACAAAGCACTAGTTACGAGTACTAGTCAATTCGGTAGTTGATTATAAAGATCTCCAAACAAATTAATTTTTTATTTTTTGAAAATTTGGGAATATCAATAAATTAGATATATCTTGAGATCCGTACTGTTGGATCGTCGAGATATATTTTTTTAAAAATAGAATCAACAATCCGTGACAAAGAACTAGTTACGAGTAGTAGTCAATTCGGTAGTTGACTACTAAGGTCTCCAACCAAATTAATTTTTTATTTTTTGAAAATTTGGGAATATCACTAGATTAGATATATATTGAGATCCGTACGGTTGGATCTTCGATAAATAATTTTTAAAAAATAGAATCAACAATTCGTGACAAAGCACTAGTTACGAGTACTAGTCAATTCAGTAGTTGACTACTAAGATCTCCAACCAATTTTTTTTTTTAAATTTGGTAATATCACTAGATTAGATATATCTTGAGATCCGTACGGTTGGATCGTCGAGAAATTATTTTTAAAAAATTGAAACAACAATCCGTGACAAAGCACTAGTTACGAGTACTAGTCAATACAATAGTTGACTATTAAAATCTCCAAGCAAATTAATTTTTTATTTTTTAAAAATTTGGGAATATCACTAGATTAGATATATATATATATATATATATATATATATATATATATATATATAAGTAGGGATCTAGAGAGAACCCCTTTAAAAGGAGAACTTAGAAAACTAAATTAAAATATAGCACATATGGTATGCAAACTGATCGTTGTGAGATGAAGAAAAATATGGTGAAATTAGATTTTAAAAAAATATCACCGATTGACGGGAAAAATCAAATAAAAAACGGAGGTGATTAGGTGAGATTGTGTGTGTGAGGGTGTATTTGATTAGTGTGTGGGTGCCCCTGGCGGGGCCATTGATTATAATACATCCAATGGTTAGGATTAGTACCTTAGTTTTCTTCAAAAAATGAGTTCTCTTTTGAGCCACACCCATATATATATATATATATATATATATATATATATATATATATATATATATATATATATATATATATATATCTTGAGATTCGTACGGTTGGATCGTCGAGGATTAATTTTTAAAAAATAGAATCAACAATCCGTGACAAAGCACTAGTTACGAGTACTAGTCAATTCGGTAGTTGGCTACTAAGATATCCAACCAAATTAATTTTTTATTTTTTAAAATTTATGGTATATCACTAAATTAGATATATCTTGAGATCCGTACGGTTGGATCGTCGAGAAATAATTCTTAAAAATAGAATAACAATCCGTGACAAAACACTAGTTACGAGTACTAGTCAATTCGGTAGTTGACTACTAAGATCTCCAACCAAATTAATTTTTTTTATGAAAATTTGGGAATATTACTAGATTAGATATATCTTGAGATCCGTACGGTTGGATCGTCGAGAAATAATTTTTAAGAAATAGAATAACAATCCGTGACAAAACACTAGTTACGAGTAATAGTCAATTCGGTAGTTGACTACTAAGATTTCCAACCAAATTAATTTATTTATTTGTGAAAATTTGCGAATATCACTAAATTAGATATGTTTAGACATCCGACAGTTGGATCGTCGAGAAATATTTTTTTTAAATGAAACAAAAAGCCGTAACAAAGCACTAGTTACTAGTACTAGTCAATTTAGTTGTTCATTGCTAAGATCTCAAGCCAAAATAATTTTTTGGTTTTTGGAAAATTTGGGTACTTCAAACAAAATCCGATCCGAACAGTAAAAATTCGAAAGAGAACCGAACCCAATTTGATCTGATCTTAATCCAACATTTATCCGATTTTAATCCAAATTTTACCCGAACTGAATTAGATCCAATCCGAACCGAACAAGCTCTAAATTGTACTTAACCGAAAGTGGATCCAAACCGAATTAGATCCGATCCGAACCGAACAGGCTCTAAGTAGTACCTTAACCAAAAATGGATCCGATCCGAAGCATATCCGATCCGAAACCGATCCGTTTACCCGATTTGCCAGGTCTAGTTCAAATCATATAAAAAAATATGTTAGTAATACAAAGCTCTTACAAAAATTGTTTTTCAAAATCCCGCCAACTTGGGCCGGTTTGTGAAATTTTATTTTTAAGAAATAAGTTAATTGGAAAAAGTTAGAAAATATGTACATTTTTTTTTGAAATAATTAACTTATTTTTGCAATAGAACGAATATTAAACTCCCTATATAAATTTTTCTCTAAAAAAAGTATGTAAATACGAAATTTTTTCCGAAATAAATAACTTATAAATTTATCTTAAGATAATGAATACTAAACTCCCTATATCTCTCATGTTTAAAAAACTTGAACCTTCAATCGACTTATAAGAAAAACTTAAAAACACCATATTTTCACATAATAATAACCTTCATTATTTTTAGAAAATTTATTATCTTATTAGATCTTTCTATTTTAATTAAATCAAATTTTTAAAATAATTTAAAAACCCAACATGACCGATATAAATACTAGTTTTTATATATAATTCATCTTCAAATAATTTCTCACGCACATGTCTCTCTTGAAATATTAATTCATTTCCTTTCTGAAATTTGATATTGATCAAAGCGGGAGAGATACCAACACTACAAGAAAAACGGTTAAATATGACCGAATTTTTTCGGTCATATTTAACTAAATTCGACCGAATTGACCGAATTTCTATTGGTCATATTTACGCTGGTCAAATTTAGTAATTCAGTCGAATTTAGGATAAATTCGAACAAATAATTCGGTCATATTTAGGATAAATTTGACCGAATAGTTCAGTCACATTTAGGATAAATTCGACCAAAATCGGTCGAAATTGATATTACTAAATTCGACCAAATTTGGTCGAATTATAAATTTGACCAAAAATCCAAAATTTTGATATTTTTCAAATTTTGATGAAAAATTCAAAATTTTAAATTTTGGCGCCCGAACTGCATTAAAGTCAACCAAATTTGGTCGAATTTAGTCTACTAAATTCGACCGAATATAGTCGTTTTATATACTAAATTCAACCAACTTTGGTCGAATTTAATGTTCACCAATTTTTTTTTAAAAAAAGCAGCAGAATTTGCTGCTCAAGAATAGAACATCATGTGGGATTCATTCGGGTAACTAGAACATCAAAATTGGAGTTCAATAACACTTCCAGAAGTGCTTCGATCCTCAAGATCACGAAGAACACGATAATTAAACTTCGATTTCTATACATTATTGAACTCGAAATTCAACATATAATATATAAAATTGACTAGAAAAACATACTCTACACGATGGTAACATCAAAATCAGCAACAAAACATATTTACAAAAATTCATAATTTTAATAAGTAAATTCGAATTTAATAAAAAAAAGGAGAAATTCATAAATTATAACCCCACAAAATCTGATGATGTTTTTGGATAGAGGATGATGAGGGCTTCGATTCGCCTATAAGAACGTTGAAATCGGACACTGATAACGCCTCCAAATGTTGGTTTGATTCTCGAAAACTCAAGAACATAAAAAAAGAAAAAGAAAAATAAAAAGAAATTGATCTTGAGCGGGGTGGGGGTGGGGGTGGGGGTGGGGGTGGGGAGGGAGGCAGTACGTAAAGATCGGGGGAGTAAGAGATTTGGGGGGGGGGTTTGGTTTATGTATGTGTATATATATTATAGATGTAAATGTTTCTAAAATGTATGGCTAGGATTAGTTTTTTCTTAAGGGCTCAAATTGCTTTATTCATCAATCCATGTGATACTAAATTGATCAATGAGAGATAGTCACGTAGACGATGATCGAGAAATTCAAATACAATGATAACACGGCTAAATTCGACCAAATATGGTCAAATTTATGATTAAATTCAACCGAATATAGTTGAAAATAGGAGCTCGACTAAATTCAACCGAATTCGGTCGAATTTAATATTTGGTCAAAATTCAGTTGAATTAATTATTTTAAAAAATTAATAAAAATAGGAATAAAGGCCAAAAAAATTAAATAAAATAGAAAAAAAATCAAATTTTTATTCAGAATTTATAATCACCCACATAGTTATACCACCGAATTTTACGCTAGACATTTTTTTCTATTTTTATTTTATTTTTTAATTTATTTTACAAACTAGTTAAAAATGAGGAAAATTTTTAAAAAAATGGAAGATTAGTGAAAATAGGGCACGATTCATCTAAAAAATAGAGAGTATGACTAATTTGCTGTGAATAAATTTTAAACTAAATTTTACTTATTTTCTATTTTTATTTATTTTTTTAATTGATTTTCTAAATTAGTTGACCGTTAAATTATCAAAACAAATGAATTTATTTTTTTCTAAAATTTAGGCAATAACAGTTAAAAGGATGGATCTAGAAACAGGTCAATAGACATCGGCTAAAAACCGATGTCTAGCCATTTTGCAACCGATGTCTTTATGGGTGTAGAGAAAGGTCCAACCCCTTTCACATCGGTTTTAAACCGATGTCAAAGAGTATCCACCACATCGTTCACATCCTTTTCACATCGGTTTTAAACCGATGTCAATTAGTATCTATCACATCGTTTACAGGAACCTGACTATGTTAGATACTATCTGTAACATCGGTTACTAAAAACTAACCGATATCAAAGAGTACTTTAGACATCGTTTTCTTGAATATAACCGATGTGTTTCATTCATATTAACATCAGTTAGTCACCGATGTTAAAAGCATCAACAATGTGGCACCTTTGTGCTTAAATTACATCAGTTTGTTTAGTAATAATGATGTTACTTTGTGTAGATTACATCAGTTTATTTTGTAATAATGATGTTTCTACTTATTATAAACATCGGTTTCATTGAGTTTAACTGATGTGTTAGTGTTATAACAATACTAGCCAAAACAAAACAATAACATGCATGCAACCAAAACCATTCCAAAATGAAAAACAACCAATAATGGTTCTCAAAATATTAATTACCAATTCAAAATGTCATTTCTAGCTACATCAATGACTATCCGCAAAACTAACAAACTAGCTACTTTTCAAGTCAAAATGCCTCTTCCAAACCCAAAACATAATTGACATACTACTCCATGTAAAAATAAACTATACCGCTCTAACTACCTGCAACTTTACATTTTCATTAGAAATATCAATCGGAGACTTATTATGCATGATCACCTGCAGCTCTGCTTGCCTCCCATTCTTTCTTCAGGTCTCCCCAAAATTTGGGTGCCTTCTTGCTTTTCTCATTATATTCAAACCCTGCCTCCTTCTCTGCATCAAAATCAACAACCTTAAGTCTATTAACATACAGCAGTTAACCATTTATAAATATACGTAGAACTTATTTTAGTTCTCACCAACTTCTTGAGCAATGATTAATGATGTTGCATACAAGAGCACCAGGACACAAGCTTACGTATAAGAATGATAAAACTAATATTTCTAATCATATAAGTTTTGAGTCATGAACCTGGAAGTTGATAACACTGAATCTAAAATCTTATAGATGATAACTATAAAAAATTGTGGTAGAAGTTGGTCCTCAAGCATTTGACATAATGTCCAAGTATCCTCCCAAAATGTGGTTCAAATTGCTATCATCTGCAACTAACTTGCATCCACTTCAACAAACAATCTGCAAACAAAACCATCATAGTAGTAGATACTTTAATGACTGGAACAAAAGCAGTTTAAATACAGGAAAGAGTGATCTGAATTTTCAGTTGAAACCAGTTTAAGATAGTGCAATATTTAATGTCCAAAAGACACTTCTAACGAAAAACATATTCACAAATCACAAGAAAGAATGAGAATATTTCATCTGACCATGTGGGTAAGCAGCACAAAACACAGATTAGACTGATTATTAGACCACGTGAGCTTAACTGGCAAAAAAGACACCGGTAAGATATTATTTACAGGTGAAGGCTGTAAAAAAGTAAAATCATAAATCATGGAGGGATCATAGTCCTTGCAAATGGACACAGCCCAGCATTACACAATGGACCAAAAAGTGAATGCGTAATGCACGTCAATATTTCAACCAGAACATGTTCTTAAGTTTAAAAACACATTACGAAGAAGATGAAAGTATGACTACCTCAATTTGGCTTACACCTGCTGAACAATCAAACTGCAAGAAAATATTCTTGAACAGTTTTTGTAATTACAAGTTATGGTAGTATAGTAGAACAATTTTAGTATTTAACCAAGAATGAAAATGATGAATTAACAGGTAACGACATTCTATACTAAAAGGTAGTATTTCTATAATGTATCTCAGTCATAAACAAACTATGTCATACCCACTCCTCTAAGCCAGTCATTGGAAATACTTGAACTTAGGGGAGTAAAAGCAGCCATAGTACCTCCACCAGGCCATCGTTGACTTGCAATACCTTGCTGTGAATGTGCATTGTCAGGAGGCAGGGGACAACGTGATCTCGTACCCTCGCTTTGCTAAGGTGGAATACCCTGACTTTACTAAGGTGGGAAACCTTGGTTTTGTAAATGTAGTAAACAAACTACAAGCAGCAAGATAGAAATATATTATCTTTCATTTATTAGACACATATTGCTCATTTTATTGTAAAGAAACAAATTTCAGCAATTGTTAACGAAACCACAACTACAGACATCGGAAGAAACAAATGAAATCAAATATCTCAACAGAACCCATATTAAATAAAGTTCCAATAATTCACCTCCCTCTTACTGTATAATACAAATACATAAACTCACAATCACATAATTATCAATTTTATCAAATAAAACACACACACATATTTATATAATTAAAGAGATTTATATAAACTCACATTTCATGAACAAGTTTGATCAGACACCTTCATAAATTCCATAGCAAATCTGCAAAAAAAACAAAAAACACAAATGTGAGAATACAAACAGGAATAGAGAACAGATTCAAACACGCATATAGATACAAACACGAAAACATAGATACAAAACACCAACAAACAAATACAAACAAAAATTGCTTTGTTCTGTATAGAGAACACAATTAAAAGATAATACAAGTTTAGTAAAAAAAAAAGATAATACAAGTTAGTCACTTACTAATTGTATATGAAACAAACTCAAGAATCAATCTCTTTGCTAATGCTTGCCGAATCAAGCTCCAATTCGTAAGAATAAAGTAAATTAAAAATAAAAAAATTAAATTCGAAAAGCACTTATAAATTGCAAGAACACTGAGCTAACAATTGAAGATAATGGCACGATTCAAGGTTCGAGTTTATTCAATCAACGTATATCGATTGATTTCTACACAAACAAAACCAAGGGTTTTGGTATTAATGGGGGGGAAAGTTTTGGTATTAGCTTGGGTTCTTAAGATGTGAGTTCGAGAGAGGTGAGGTAGAGAGAGAGGGGGTGAGGTCGAGTGAGGAGAAAGAGAGAAAGAGAGAGTGTAAGAGAAAGAGAGAAAGTAAAGGAGTGAATTAGGGTTCTTAAGATCTGAAGTCGAGAGAGTGTGAAGTCGAGGGGAAGAGAATGTAATTTATTTTTGTTATTTTTGTTTTAATTTGTCTGTCTGGGTGAGGATATTGTCTATTCAAAAACTTTTGGGGAAACTAAAATTTCACTAAGGGGGGAATATTGTATGATGAGGGGAACTAAAATTTCACTAAGCGGGGAAAAATTGTGGGGGTGCGAAATCAACAATTTTTTTAAGTCTACTTTAGACATCGGTTGTATTTTGACCGATGTCATAATATGTCAAAGACATCAGTTGTTTTTCAGACTGATGTCATTGATTTTTCAATGATATGCCAATGACATCGGTTGGCTGGTAATGTGATTTCATAATATATTAAAGACATCAGTTATTTTTCGACCGATGTTATTGATAGTTTTTACATCGGGGACATCATGAACCGATGTTAAAGGGGCGATGTCTATTCTACTTTTTCTAGTAGTGCATGGTTGGGTCGTCGAGAAATATTTTTAAAAAAATTGACACGCTAAATCCTGACGAAACTTTGTTTAGGGGTTACAGTCAAAGTACAAGTTGACCGTTAAATTACCAAACCAAATGAATTTATTTTTTTCTAAAATTTTGGCAATAACAGTTAAAAGGGATGGATCTTGACCACCATGTGGTTGGGTCGTCTAGAAATATTTTTAAAAAAATCGAAACACTAAATCCTAACGAAACCCTGTTTAGGGGTTACAGTCAAAGTACAAGTTGACCGTTAAATTACCAAACCAAATTAATTTATCGTTTTCAAAAATTTTGGCAATAACGTTAAAAAGGATGGATATTGACCACCGTACGGTTGGGTCATCGAAAAATATTTTTAAAAAAATTGAAACACTAAATCCTGACGAAACCTTGTTTAGGGGTTACAGTCAAAGTACAAGTTGACCGTTAAATTACCAAACCAAATGAATTTATTTTTTTCTAAAATTTTGGCAATGACAATTAAAAGGATTGATCTTGACCACCAAGTGGTTGGGTCATCGAGAAATATTTTTAAAAAAATTGAAACACTAAATCTTGACGAAACCCTGTTTAGGGGTTACAATTAAAGTACAAGTTGATCGTTAAATTACCAAACCAAATGAATTTATTTTTTTTAAAATTTTGACAATAACAGTTAAAACGATGGATCTTGACCACCATGTGGTTGGTTCGTCGAGAAATATTTTTAAAAAAATAGAAACACTAAATCCTAACGAAACCCTATTTAGGGGTTAAAGTCAAAGTACAAGGTTAAATTACCAAACCAAATTAATTTATTTTTTTCAAAAATTTTGGCAATAACATTAAAAAGGATGGATCATGACCACCGTACGGTTGGGTCGTCGAGAAATATTTTTAAAAAAATTAAAACACTAAACCCTAACGAAACCCTGTTTAGGGATTATAGTCAAAGTACAACTTGACCGTTAAATTACCAAACCGACTGAATTTATTTTTTTCTGAAATTTTGGCAATAACATTAGAAAGGATGGATCTTGACCACCGTACGGTTGGGTCATCGAGAATTTTTTTTAAAAAAATCGAAACACTAAACCCTGACGAAACCACGTTTAGGGATATATTACAATCAAAGTACAAGTTGACCGCTAAATTACCAAACCAAATTAATTTATTTTTTTCTGAAATTTTGGCAATAACATTAGAAAGAATGGATCTTGACCTCATTATTACAGGTTCTAGTCAAACTACTAGTTGATCGTTAAATTTTTTTTCGCCTCATTATTATTTGCTAATTTTTTTTATATAGAATGTAATATGTTTTCCAGATACTCTCATGTTTTTTTTTTGTTTTTTTACAAATAATTAGATACATATTTAATTTATTTAGACAATCTACTGAATAAAAATTCAACTTTCTCCTATCATATGAATATTTTTTACACACAACTAAATTTATACATATGAATAATGTTATCCTTTTATTTATAAATATTTTTTAATGATGTGTACAAATATTTAAATATTTAATAATATTTTTTCAAATTAATTAGATACTTAATTAATTTATTTAAACAATATACTAAATAAAAATTTAACTTTCTCCTATTGTATGAATATTTTTTACGCACAAACTAAATTCATACATATGAATAACGTTATCCTTGTATTTGTAAATATTTTTTCATGATGTGTACAAACATTTAAATATTCAATAATATTTTTTCAATTTCAAAAAATAATAAATTCAACCGAATTTGGTCACATTTATTAAATTTGGCCAAATTTGATTGAATTTAATGCGGATAAATCCGACCAAATTTTATCGAATTTAATATTTTACCGAATTCGGTCATATTTATAAATTCGACCAAATTTCGGCAACATTTGGAAAAAAATTTGGGCGGCAATTTTCCCGCTCCCCTACTAAATATGACTGAATTCGCTCATATTTATAAATTCTACCTAATTTCCAAACATCTGGGGGAAAAAATGGGCGGCAATTTTCTCGCTCCCTTACTAAATATAACCGAATTCAGTTGAATTTATAAAATATGACCGAACAAAAAATAACAGTCGAATTTAGTAGATACTAAATTCGACTGAAAGAAAATTTGTCGAATTTAGTAGCTACTAAATTCAACCGAAAAAAATCGGTCGGATTTAGTACTAAATTCGACCAACTCTAAATTCGACCAAATTCGGTTATATTTAGCCGGGTCGTAATTGGTTGACCAAATTCGGTCATATTTAACCACGGTCGAATTTATTTGATCACAATTAACTTTGTTTTCTTGTAGTGCAACCTACCAACCTGAGTAGGGATGGCAACGGGTCGGATCGGATCGGGTTTGGTCAAATCCAAATCCAAATCCAAAGTTTTCAGATCGGATCGGGTCTGGATCCGTGTTTGAAAATTAAAATCCAAATCCAAATCTTCGTTTTATCGGGTTTCGGATCGGATCGGGTCTAAATCGGGTTTTTAATTCAAAATTCAAAAAATAAAATAATCACATTAAGCAAAACATAAAAGAAAAAATATATTTAAAATTTAAAATATAAAAATATTTTAGTTGCATAAAAAATATAAAATATTATAAATAAAATTTAAAAGCGATAAGATTGTGATTCAAATAAATAAATCAAAATTGTGGTCCATATATACATATATATATATATATACACAAGACTTACGTACCAAAAAATTAAATAAAAATAATATCACATTATTTAAGATATCTCAAATATATATGTGATCATTTTGTATATTTGTTTGATATGTATCTCAAATATATAAAATGATATACTAAATAATAATAAATATTAAATTTACGTAAATGTATATATATATATATATATATATATATATATATATATATATATATATATATATATATATATATATATATATATATATATATATATATATATATCGGGTTTTTATCGGGTTTCGGGTTTGGATCGGGTTTGGATCGGGTTTCGGGTCGGGTATCGGATCGGATTACCTAAGATCCAGATCCAGATCCAAACTCTTTCGGGTCCAAAAATAAGATCCAAATCCAAATCCAAATCTAAATCCAAAAAATCGGGTTCGGGTAGACCCAAACAGATCGGATCGGATCGGGTATCCGTCGGGTCGGGTTTTTTTGCCATCCCTAAACCTGAGTCCAGGCAGTATAGCGTAATACAAACATAATTTAGAAATTTGATAATACCGGTGTTGTTGATTGTCTGCCTCTCTCATTTGTTTTGAATTTTAATTGTCTTCTCTTTTTAACATCCTATATATAATAAAAGAAAGAAAAAAATTATCGCACCGGAATATAGAGAGAGTACAGTAAATATTTTTCAATTTTTTCTTTGCTTATTTAAAATTTTCAAATACTTACCTCATTTGCCGAACCCCAAACCTAGGAATGAAAACTAATCCTGACTATCCGGTATCTCAGCTTATATCCTACTCGAAAATATGATACATGTCTCAGATTTGTTTTATAAACGATACAGATTTGGCGAAAATTTTAAGTCCGGATAAAAAATGATCCCGAATCTAAGAATTACCCTACCCGCCCATATCTAGTATCATATTATTTTTATAAAAAGAACCATACCCGAACCAGGTTGATATCCATATATAATATCTGAACCAGGCTCATATCCATAAAACTGAATACTATTCAATTTGTTGATTATCAAAGAACTAAAATACACTAGCAACTAAAATATTATGCAACTGGAGTGAAAGTTGCTATTCAAACTTTAACAATTAACAGATTAATACAAATAAAAACGATTAAATGATTATTTATATAGTTCAAATAAAAATGATACTAATGTTGTTGGATCATATTTGACTCGTATTCGATGGATCACAAACTATCCGCTTAGAAAAAAGAAAATATGATATAGGCTCATATTCGGTTTGGATCCGGATCTCAATACTCGGGATCGGATCATATCCGAATTAAACGATACCAATCCCAAATCTGGACACGATAAAAGTAAAATGATCCGAGACCTGAGTAAGGGTATACCCGATATCACCCGAATCATTTTTCATCCCCACCCAAACCAAAATAGTCCAAGTAAATTCCAGAGACATCTTCAAAATAACAGAAAATTGGATTAAAAATATGATAATGTAATTTTTTTAATTAGAAACATAGTAATGTTTTTGTCGAATATATATTATAAAATTTAAAAGAAAAAGTTAATATTGCCAAATCTGACGAGTTTATGAAAAGTAATGCATTTTTTGGTAAAAATTAGTATTGAATCAGAATATTAACTATCACCACTGAAGTTGACAGATTTTTTTCCGAATAAGCATTAATTAAATTTGACAAAATGAGTATTAAATTCAATAGATTTTTGTCAATGGAATACAAACATATGTTGTCTATAAATTTTACATCATTCTTAGAATTTCATATTCCTTTTCAACAATGTGAATCAACATGTATACATATGTTTCTTTCCAAAATTCAAATCTATTACAAATATTCTTGACAAAATTGGCACCTTCTACCATTTAACAGCTTAGGGCCTTAGCTTTTTCATACTTACAAATAGAAATATATTTTTGTATCTTCTTTTTCTTTTCCCGTCCACTTCATGAACTCATAAAGGAATGTCCTTACTGGCTGCACAGTAAGTCCGTTCACCACAGGTTATCGTGAAATGAAGATGGTAAAGGTGGTAATGGACTATTCTCTTGGTCCATAAATGGGGGAACTAAGTCCGGGGACAAGTCCCATGGTACCTCGGAGGGTAATGGTGGCAGAGAATATTCTTCCTGGTTGATGAGTGGATTGGAGGCCATGTTCGTATTCGTGCTCCATGGGGTAGTTGATGGAGGCAGAGAAGTCACTGTATGATTAAATATCTGCTCCTTCTCAATATTCTCTAGTATCTCCGAGGCCAATACTTCCAGAGAATTTTGTTGATCTAAGGAAGTGCCAGTGTGCCCTGAAGAGAAAGAATTTATACCCTCTGTCAGGGTTGTCCCAAAATTTGTTTCCTGTCGAGGGATGAAATTGGTGAATTTATTCTCTTCAGTCTCCAATCCTACCAATGAATTTTTGGCATAGAATTCTGGTAAAGGAGGCAATGAAGGCTCTTCCAAATGATCTTCAAAATCTGGCGGTGGTGGCAACGGAGAATTTTGAGCATTACTTTCGATATTAAGAGTTGGGAACATTGGCGCTTCAGATTCCTGATAGTGAAAACCATTTCTCTTTGAAGAATGACTTCCAGTCGAAATAATGTCAGATCTGGTCGCACCCCCAAACAATATTGATCTTCCATCATTAGCAAATTGAAGTCCGGTAAATGCAATATTACTAGTGCTTGAGCTTGTTGCATAATCATCAGAACTTCTACTGCATGGCCTCCTTTTAAAAGTGCTTGACACTTCACCACCATAATCTCGAAAGCTTGTGTTACCCTCCGTCCTTCGACTATATTGACTGTGCGTGTTTCCAGTGTTGACACCAGGCAAAGATGATACATCAAGACACGAGTAAGATGGTGGTGCTAGACGGACACTGGAGGCACCTATCCCCGTCCTTATTCTGTAAAGCGAGGAATAAATCGAAGTAGATGTGGGAAGATAGTTATTTGACGCAACTTGAGATGTGCCCAGCTGCTGATAATTTCCCAGTGAATAGTTATACATGTATGGTGTCTTACTATTCTCTGTTGCTGCGTTAAAACCCTGAAAGTACCTTTCCCTTTCCTCTTGCGATTTTTTCAAGCATATACGATATTTCTGCACAAGTTCAACGTAATTAACTAATATTAGTTACGTTGAAGACTATGCATTGGGAAATAAAAGAATTAAATATGTAATAGTGAAACGATCTTGAACTCGGAAGGAACAAATGAGAACTTGGGAAATAGGATATGTGAGAGTGACAAACAAAAACCAACTAAAGTACAGATTGAAGAGTATTTCATTAAGCAACCGCAAGTAAAGGCAATCGCTTTTACTTGCATGCATGGAGCTAGTCCATTTGTCTTTGTTTAGTGGAGAGGGAATGAGAGTTTAAGAGACTCAGAATGTTTTGAGAGACTCAGAAATGCATGAAATATATATAAAAAAATAGGGGTTTGAAGAGTGGGATCCAGAGTAAATGATTTTGATACGAGATTTATTGCACTTTATATATATTTATGTCACGAAATATTTTGAATTGTTAATGTGAGATTAGATATTAATTAGACGATTTTACTCGTGCGTAATATAATTCATTTGGAATTTTAAAGAAATCATAGATTTCTTCCTCTCAATATTGCAGTAAATTCTTTAACATATCAGAAAGATAGTGTTGCATGCAATAAAATACCTGCAAATGGCTAGCAACGTTTTCCCTAGTAAGTCCGGGTTCATTCATCACTTCTACTATTCTTTTCGGAAAAGCCCCTGTATAAATATGAAAACAAAAGCATGTATAAATCAAACAATACATCGCCTTAGACAGTGGTGTCCAAGAGGTGAAATGTACGTATTCAAATCTTGTGCGAGAGACAGGTGGTGAAGACATGAAAGAACTAAACAGTAACAGTAACAAGTGAACTTACTGTCCTCCCCGATTTGTGCAATGGCATCCACGAATTTTCGATGCATTTCGTTTGTCCAAATAAATCTTTTTTTCTTTGGAACATTAGATTCATTTTCGCCGTCATCCAGTAGTTCACTCGAACTCCCTTCACATTCTTTCCTTTTTCCATTTTCCCTTGTCTGATGAATTGTTTCATCGCCTGAAGATGTATCTGGTCTGTTGCTCATCTCACCCATAGTATTTTCAGCTTTGTCACTGTCCGTCATTGCCTCAATTCCACGTTTTTCGTACAGCTTCTCCATATCTTCTATTACCCTCAAATCCTTCACAAACATAAGCATCAATTAATTCACTTTGCGCGATGAACTGTAAAACAAGCATGGCACAAAAAATTAAAAGAAACATGTGAAAATATATGTATGTGTACGAACGCTGTCGGTATTATTGATCGGAAATGTTAACAACCGACCAATCTAGTAGAGAAGTTGGTATACAGTCTCCGACCAATTTTACAAGCGGTCGAAAGTGACCATGTTTATAATGCACCCAAATTTACATAAGAATAATAAGATATGAGAAGCAAAAATTGTGTGTAAGACAAATAGATTCCCTCCAGACTGTAAGCTTCGGAATTTAAGACACGAGAACAAATATAAACACCATTGGCAACAAGTATGCAGATATCTATAAGACATGCATACTGATTTCTCGAAAAAATGAAACTCTATTTAATTCATAGATTAAATGAGAGAATATATAGCTATGTAAGATACATATATACATTAATCTATACCAAAGCTTACAGAAAGAATACCTTAATTTCTACAAAGATAAGATGAATGAAAAAGCTCTATTAAGATGAATGAAAAAGCTCTATTTAACTTATATATCTGAGAAACAATGGAGTGAGTATAACCTATATATAACCTGTGCAAGCATTTTTATTTTACATATTGTATTGTACCAGATTCTTCAAAATAATGGAAAAGTTGTATAATTTTGAAAATTTTCCAAAACAAAAAGAACAGAAAGGAAGAAGCTTTTTCTTGAAATGCATTATTTTTACGAAACAGTACGTGGTGCCAGAATCTGTTTATGATAAAATCTGCTAAGTTGTAATATTTGATTCGATTATTACACGTACGCAGCAGCGTAACAGCTAGTTCTGTAATTCTATTTTCTTAAAATGATGTACTAGCTTCCAGATATGTGTATTGCAAATTTGCAATATAATTTCATATAAGAAAGATTTGGAATGGCTATTATTTGATTACGTCGGCTTGAAATCTTCATAATTAATTAATAATTGATAAATTATTAATTTATGATATATTTTTAATATAAATTTTCAGTCTAACATGAAATAATATATTTATATATATACACACACAAATATATATATATATATAGAGTCCTACTCTACTACAAACTAAAATTAACTACAAACTAAAAACTAAACACTAATCCAACATTTCAGGCTAATCTAATGATCAAACTAGGGGTACCCCAATACAAAAGATGTCTAAAATTTTTGGCTCCATTCAGCAAAAAAAAAAGAAAGAGTTACTGTTCACCGCTGACGTGGCAGTGACGTCAACAGTAAACAGTATTTTTTTTTTTGCTGAACGGAGCCAAGAATTTTAGACATTTTTTTGTAAAGGTGCCCCTGGCGAGGCCATTAGAATAAATGAAATATAAAATATTTTATGTTAGTTTGTAGTTTGTATTTAAGGATTGGTTTGTATCTGAGCAAAAACCGAGTCCTACTCCACTACAAACTAAAATTAACTACAAACTAAAAACTAAACACTAATATAATATTTCAAGCTAATCTAATGACCAAACTAGGGGTACCCCAATACAAAAAATGCTTAAAATAATTGGCTCTATCCAACAAAAAAAATAAAAAAAAAATCACTGCTCACGTGATGACGTGGCAGTGGATTTCACTAGTTAACGGTGCTTCGCACCTTCTTGTACGGCGCTTCGCGCCTTTATCATTCTAAAGTTGTAAGGAATGGCAATCAATGGTAAAGGCAATAGACGATTGACGGGTGTGTCGAGAGCCTTCGGCCCTCATGACTACCTAACTCATCCGTTTACTGTCTTAAATGCTTCGCATTTCCACGCCAGGGATTTTTTTTTTTTTTTTTTTGTTGGATAGAGCCAATTATTTTAAGCATTTTTTGTGAAGGTACCCTTGGCGGGAACCTTAGAATAGATGAAATATAATTAATTTAGTGTTAGTTTGTAGTTTGTATTTAAGGATTGGTTTATATTTGAGCAAAAGCATATATATATATAGAGTCCTACTCCAATAGAAACCAAGTTAAAATAGAAACTAGAAACCAATTCATTATTCCCTCTCCCAATCAAGCGCGCTTTTCACCTTCCTGCCATTTATTCATCCACCTAACCCCATAACATTTGTTTCTCTCTCATCAAAAAAATTCACACCTGTTTCAGGCTTCAACATATACATCTCGAACATATACATCCCACATCACCATCATCACATCCACTAATTTTTTACCACCATCACCATCATTACCAAATTTTATAAACATGAAGTTACGAGATTTATCAATCACAAACTAAATATAATTTCACCAGATTCACCACCCCACCTACCCAGACCAATCATGTACCCACCCCAACCCCATATAAATTATTAGTTATATATCAGAATCAATATTTATACTTACAAAAATCACCAAAATTTTAGTGATTTTCGTACCTATAAATAATGATTTCTGTAAGTGTGACTAGTGATTTCTTTAGATGTAAGTAGTGATTTCTTAGCAGATCTGAAGCTTTCACCAATCACCACCACTTCCATCTACTCCGGCATTGTGACCACCACCACCACCACCACCACCACCATCACCTACACCAGTTCAGAATCGGAATCATGTCACCGACGAGCTGCGCTCTTTTACAGATGTGTCTCGTCACCTCTCCAGTACTCCTTATACAACTCGGGGAGACAATGATGGTGGCTTGATTGCGCCTAGCGGCGCAGGAGGATCGAGAGGTGGAGGTAAAGGGTTGGGATCATCGTCGGAATTAACAGATCTCGGCAGCATGACTAGAACCAGCACCGCAATTAACAAATCGGAGACACCGAAAAGTCGTCGGACAAAAAGGTATTCGCCGGTCGGAAATGATGGTAGTTGTCGGAGAAGAAGCGGGATGGGTGGGTGAGGGAGTATATGAAATTAACGAGGGATATAAACATTATTCACTACACCAAATATGGGCTGTTGCAACACCAAAAAAGTGTAACATTAGGCTCTAAAAGTGTTACAATAGATGTTTATGCAACACTTTTGCTAAAAGTCAGTGTTGCATTTGCCGGCGTGGCAATAGCCTTCTATAGCAACGTTTTTCGAGCTTATTGCAACACTTTTGAAAGTATTACAAAAAGAATTTGTTGTAGTTTGTTGTAACACTTTTACATGTTTTAGCAACATTTTTAATATGTTACAACAGAATAATGCAACACTTTTTTGCAACATTAATTGACTTAAAATGTTACAAAGTGAGTTTATTGTAACATTTTTATGCGACATTTTTTGCATTTTGCAATACTTTTGGTTTTTTTTCAACAATTATCTGCAACATTTTTATCTCTATTGTAATACTTTTAGATTTTATTGGCAACACTTTTTTGTAACACTTTTTATTAGTCCATATTGCATCTGAAATTTTAATATATATCAAACCATAAATGACATTTCGAATTCCCCAGATGAAAATTCAAACAAAACATATGTCAATACAACACAAACATAGTACTACTTAGTCTAAAGTCGAAACACATGTCGACTTACATTACAATTCTACATTAAACTCAGTCCTCAAAATACCAAACTACTACAAAAAATACACACATAGAAAATATAAGTAGTTAATCATCAATCATCACTTTCGTTGTTTCGTTGTCCTCGTGATCATTATCATCCTCGCGATCATCGACCTGTAAAGGCTCTGCAAAGACTGCATCCAATATGGACCTCTGCAATTCCTGTAAAACAAGTTGTTAGCTGACGCAAATCATCATTACAACCAAGTCCAAACTACTGTAACTCAACCAAAGTTTGTGGAAACTGATATCAATGCATATTGGATCTAGAAACTGATGAAACCCGCTACTTTCCTATATTTCGAATGACACTACAGATTGTATAGCAATAATATAGGAATAACAAGACTAAATACATTAATAACATATAACAAATATATCAATGTTTGGACTTGAGAGCTGATGTAGAATTATTGAAAAACAAACAGCCAATTAAGCTCTGGATGCTGATGTAGTAATAATGATAACAAACACATACCTGCATTATCATCACTATTTGGCCAGCCTCATTCAGACAATACACAATTCTGCATTAATCTTTAATGTTGCTTGTTACAGAATGTTGTACATTATTAGGAGCACAGATGCAGAAGAATCATCATCACTGCAAGGGGCAAGCTTTCTCAAACTGCTAATTCTATAAGTTGAAATGTAACTATTGGTGATATGAATTTGAAAAATCATAGTGAAGTTAAATGGAAGGAGCGTGAATTAAAATTTTAAGTAGTACAATACAGCAACATGACAACTTGAACATCATGTTATTAGAATTCCTGATGCTTACTCTTCTTTCCCTTTCCTTTGGTTGAAGTTGAGGTTCAGAGGTTGTGTTTCAGCAGGCTCATACTCAGGCAAGTATCTTCATGAACCATAAACCAACAGAGAGCTGCTCTTACCAGTTGTGCAATTATGGAAGCACCGAGTAACAAGAAATCAGGACATTCCACAGAGGACCAGCTGCGTGATCTAGTAACAAAGATGAGTCCCAGCTGGTTCACAATACTCACTTGCAGATGAAGGGCGGCCATCATTTCATCGAGGCTATCTCTAATAGACTTATTCCAAATTTATCCTGTACAATCAGGAAAGGAGATTTCATGTGAAGATGATTCTACGAAAATGTTTTCTGATTGATCATTCTTAGTTTGTTTTTCATCAATGAGTGATCGAGGAGCTTGGCTTCCAATCAAATTCAGAGTCTATGTAACTAGAATTCTTATTAACTACACTAGTTTCACTTCCCATCAAAACAATAATGAAGATGATGTACATCTCACGAGCCATGTATCTGAAAAAGAAATTGATATCAAGTCTCATTAACCATTTAAAAATGTATGCATGACTAACCCGAAGGTTCCCATAACACGAGTTGTTATATGTGTATTCGCATCCAAAGCTAGTTTAGCAAGCCCAAAATCGGAAACCTGTAAACGGAAAAGAAAAGTATTCAAAAATTTCAAGCATGTGAAAAAGACTAGCTGAGAGAAGTCTATAAAGAATTGGCATACCCGTGCTTCAAAGTTGTTATCTAAAAGAATATTTGATGACTTGATATCTCGATGAATTATGCGAGGATGGCCTGTAATAAAAATTGAACAGAATAATGGCAGGTCAGCTGCTGAGCTTCTGATCCAGGGACTTTCACATGTTTATGTAATTCTGGGTTTTTGACCGTTGACACAATAGTAAGTACATAATTGGTTCCTATCTAGACGATAGCATGACTATCATATGCTTTAATCGCATAAAAGAATTATTTAATTAGATTAAGAAGCTTTGGAAATATAGGAGTCCTAGGTGATGTCATGACACGATACTAGAAGTATAGAACCCTCTACTGTCTCAAATAGCATTCGCTGTAGTCAGCATAATGGACACCTCTACTTCATTGTTTTACCATTGTACTAAAAAAATTATGAGTTCTATCACAAGATTAATGACAGTGTTCCCAAATAATGCAGGAATACATCAGTATGATACTGATAAGTCATCACTAATAATGCACTTGTATTAGAAAGACCAGAAAGTTAACATGTAACCGTGTATGCATGATGTAAAATGTTGATTGATATACTCTTTAAAATGCAGAAACAGAAAAGGATCAGGATTTTACAATCTTCATGGAGATAAGCAATTCCATGAGATGCACCAATAGCTACCTTAACACGTGTATCCCACTTCATTATTGGTATGCCTTCCCCTATAAAAGAGAAGGAGTATAACCAAGTTACGCAAAGGAGCCAATAAAATTAGGTCTTATTACTTTTACTTGAATAAAATCTACCATGAAGATGGAAGTACAAGTTGTTGTTGGGGACATAGTCGTACACAAGCATCCTTTGATTTTCAAAAATGCAGTAATCGACTAAGGAAACCAAATGGCAGTGGTGTACACGCCATCTTATCGCATTTATCAATTGTAATGATGTTCACTTTTCCTGCATAGAGTAGCTTGTAAGCTCTTCATTTTGTAACTAAATTAATGAAAGATAAAAGTTTTTATGTATAAGGTATCAATACCTCTGATCTGCAGAACGGAATCTTTGCATATAGAAGTGGACAACCTAGAGAGATAAAGGTCAAGACAACATTGTTGCTTACATACCATATATTCTTACCATATATTCTTGAAGTCTTTCTAAATCTGTTGATTCTTGATTAGAAACCAAATCTTTAAAAATGAACACGAGCATTTAGCATCTTCAATGCTTTCCGGTAAGCAGAGGAAGTATGACCAACAATCCCATCTAAGCTGCTATTACTGAGATCAATACTAGTTCCCTGTTCAGCTTCCCAAGATTTGTAGGCGATAAGAGTTGCATCCAAGGCAGTATGAGGAACAGACAGTTGACGATGAAATATGTTCCGAATACGCTGAACCTGTTTTTCTCTCGACTACAAAACCAGAATCAAGAAGTCCTAATTAAAAATAAGCACGAACAAACTTACATAGTTCTTTTGCAAAAGTGAAAAATAAACAGGGCAAATGCCATGTTTTGCAATCACAAAACAACCAAAATGAGAAATAGTTTCCAAAAGAGAAAAAACCAAAATAAGATTTATGTTTAACAGTTCACTATAAATCTTTCCAAGTTTAATTACACCTGTATACAGAGTTGTACAAGCTAGATCTTACACTTACATCCACAGAGAATCGGAAGAAACCAAATTAATCTGCAGATTTGTTCATAAAAAAGTTATCAATTTAAAATTTAACTCCATCATCCCCACAATCCCTCTCCCACTCTCGCTCTCTCTTATTAATATAACATTCAAAAGTTATCATTTTTTCCCGATCCTACAGGTCTTCCATAATGTGGTTTAAACCAGTAAAAGTTTACTGAGTAAGGCTGAGACCTCGTACAAGACTAGTTTACACAATTGGTTGCCTATTAATAAATTTAATCTTCGTAGCTTGTTAAACACTAATCAGCCTTACGAAGGAATTAATCAAGTAATATCACCAACCTAGCCAGAAACATCTCACGCATTTTCTAAGATGAAGTCCTTTTACGTAAATGACTTGCTATGAACACCGGTGCAAATTTTATGTTGCAGCAGTTTTAAAATAGACAGACTACACAATCTACTATAGTGACATACTTGAAGATTTTAGAAATCTTCTTGTTGGCACGTAACATAATAATTCACATGAACTGGACAAGTGAAAAACAAAAATATTAGTTTCAGTCTTGCTTTTTCTTTTCAAGCTTATGCCTCACTAGAAGGGCAGAGCCAAAAGCTCCTTTGCCAATCTGCTCTAGTACTTCATACTGCTCCATTTGTCAATCAACTTGTCGCCTTCACACGTACAAGATAAAATGAAAGCGTCCTATCACACATCCCAATAGTTAATAATAATTCTTAATAAAACCAAACTTCAATAGCAGAAAGAATATGCATTTGCAGGTACAGACAGTAAGAGTTTACCACGAAGCGAGCGCTTTGCAGACAAAGCACACAATACAAACATATCTCACAAAAGTACTACGAAGAAAACACACAAACCTATTTCAGCACAGACAAATCTATGTCTTAAGTGGTACTGAACCATACGGAACAGCCTGTAAAAACACAAATTACAAAAAAATTACAACAACATTAACACAAAATTCCCAAAAATTTAACACAACAATCCTACTAATTAACACAAAAATCCTACTAATTGAACAGTTTATATTAGTTTTAATCCAACATATAATCGAAAAAATTTACAAGCATACATATTTATACATGTATAATCCAATATAATTAAAAAAATGGGTACTTTTACCTCTAATTGAAGTTTGAATCAAGATTTACTGTAAACTTTTCTCTAATCAATTTTGGGCTCTAATCGATTTTGGAGACTTGATACAATTTTGGGGTTTTATGGTTTTGCTCTAATTAGGGGCTTGAAACAGAGAGAAGAGCGAGAAAGATGATTGGGAAAGATGAGCGAGAGATAAGAGAGAGAGAGAGAGAGAGAGATGGTCGAGAGAGGTGAGGTCGAGAGAGATAAGTGAGATCTGAGAGAGGGAGGTCTGAGAGAGAGAGTGAGGTTTTGTGTTTTTGTGTAATAAAACATAATTTTGTGTAATAAAATTTTTGGCACGTTCTGGAAAAAAAAAAAAAAAAAAAAAAATTGGCACGAAAATATTTTGGCAAAGCCCGCCAGTGAAAATTTTGAATTCCCGCTTATAATTTCGGTCAGGTTGATCAAAGTGTTGCAATATTAGATCGTGTATTGTAACGCTTTTGGTAAAGTATTGCAATTGTTATAAAATTTCAAAATGATCATTTTGCTTGTAACACTTTTGGTATTTCTTGCAACATTTTAAAAAATATTGCAATAGACTACCAAGTTTTGTGTCTATTGTAACAATTTGTGTAACACTTATACATATCGGTGTTGCAATAGGCCATATTTGGTGTAGTGATTGTGTGGTTTAGATTTAAAAGCTTTTAAAAAAACTAATGGATGTGATTGGTTTCTAGTTTCTATTTAAGTCTTGGTTTCTATTTGATCATTAGCCTATATATATATATATATATATATATATATATATACATATATATATGTATATGTATATATAAAATTTCAAAACAATTTTGTTAAATTAATATAATTTGTCAATATATGTCAACATTATTTATTTATCAATATAATACGATTTGTTTCAAAAAAAAAAAGGTGCTAATGAAGAGAATGGATGAATTTACTAGAATATCCCTATGTTATGCTTATTTTGGTAATTTTTCTATCCTTATTGGGTTAATGGACTATCCATTTTGGATCCAACTTCCTACTATAACTATTTTTTTTAACTACGTTACAGTTTTTTTCCAAAATCCGGGTATACCCGGGCCATTAAGAGATTTAATAGCTTCCATAACAAACAATAATTCAAAATCAATAGGATCCACGATTTTAGGCACCAGTCATGTTTTTCCTATCAAATTTTAAACTTTAGTTAATCACATTATATACGATCATGGTGAGTTTTTTTCATGGTTAATGCATTAATTTGATTTGTCTTATTAACCTGCTACCCCAATGGAAGAAACACCAACCAATCTTACAAATCTGATAAACAACCAGGTTTGTTACCATTTGTAATACTAACTATGAAACTATCATAATCGTTTGTTTAAATCAGAATGGTTTTACTTTTTTTTAAGGTAACAAACGAAGGCCACTCTCTAGTCGAATTTTCAACGAGTTGAGCTTCGAACTTAGAATGGAAGGCTGAAGGCTCGGTCGAACTCGAACCCAAATTTTTTTGTTGAACTCAAACTCGAACTCGAGTATGACAATATTCAACTCGACTCGGCTCGATTACACCCCAAATTTATATCCTATACTTTAATACAAATTAATCAAATTTTAGGTACTACAACTAAGCTGTTGCTACTATTTTCTTAAACAGAAAGCTGTTGCTATTTTATGATTCTTTTCTCTTATTCATTTTACCACCTTAAATTTGACGTGTAGTGTAACGATCAGGAAAATTACGTGTAATTTATTATATCAAAATATATTTTTAGTTGATTTAACGGTGTTTTTATTTATTTTTAATGCATTTAAACGCGTTATGATTTTTATTAAATAGGAAAATTATCTCATACGTGTTATGTGACTTCTGTGTAGCATAGAATATTTTATTCGATTTTTCTGTAATTTTTATATTTTTAGAATACTGTTATTTCACATTATAATTTCCGGACCCAGCCCCTGTACTGAATTCGAGGCCCTGTTTTTGATAAAATTATTTTTATATAATATTAGGATATTTCAAAATGTATTACTTTGTAATTTATGTAATATTCGTAATTTTTGGGAATTTTTGGCATTTATATTATATTTGTTTAAAAATAAAAATTTTGCATTTTTATCCCATAAAAATTATTTTTAAGGCTTAATGATTTTAACTAGCTAGCGGTTAAAAATATTTTTGGGGTATTTATTTTTGATTAATATAAATGGAAATTAGATTTTATTTAGGGATAGTTTCAAAACTACCCATGTTAACTATTGGATTTTTAAATATATACTACCAACCTTTCTGAAATTCTAAAAATACCGAACTTATTTTCAATATTCCAAAAATACTACCTTCCTCAGTTGCAACTTTTGCAACCTCATTTGCAACTTCGATGCTACAAATTTTTGGTTGCAAGTTCTGGGTTTCAGATGTCATTTTCGACCACTTTTTTAATTGGAATATATATATATATATATATATATATATATTCTAAAAAAGTGGTAGAAAATGACATCTGAAAACTGGAACTTACAATCAGAAATTTGTAGCATCGAAGTTGCAAATGAGGTTGCAAGGCCCCGCCAGGGGCACTCATAATTGGTGGATTTGGGTTGCAAGACCCCGCCAGGGCACTCATAATTGGTGGATTTCTGATTTGCAACTTTCAGTTTTCAGTTACAAAAGTTGCAACTGAGGTTGCAAAAGTTGCAACTGAGGTTGCAAGCTGAGGTTGTAAACCTCAGTTGCAACCGAAAACTGAAAGTTGCAAATCAGAAATTCACCAATTATGAATGCCCCAGGCGGGGCCTTGCAACCCAAATCCACCAATTATGAGTGCCCCTGGCGGGGCCTTGAAACCTCATTTGCAACTGAGATGCTACGAATTTCTGATTAAAAGTTCTTGTTTTCAGATGCCATTTTCGACCTCTTTTTGGAATATATATATATATATATATATATATATATATATATATATATATATATTTCAAAAAAGTGATCGAAAATGACATCTGAAACCCGGAACTTGCAATATGATTTTCTATGAATTTTTCTTAGAATCTGCGTTTTTTAGGGTTCTCGATTGAAATTTGGGGCTTTTAAATTCAGTGATTGTTCAATGATTCTGATGGTTTTTGTAGCTTCTAGGGGTCCTAAATAACTTGTTTATCTGTTCAATTTTATAGTTGATGTTCGTTTTTGTAGAAACCGAAGTTGAAAGTTTTAACCAAATTTTTGAAACAATATATCGTCTTATTCATTAATTGTTTGTAATATTGGTTGTCAAGAGTAGTTCGTACATGTTCTAAGCTTCGTTTTGATATAAAGAACGTTGAGTTTGGTTGAGTTCTGGACGATTTTGAGTTTTTAGCCGGAGTTAGTTTGATTTTTGGCCGGATTTTAACTTCTGATGATTATTGGTTCGTGTTGTCGTGTTAATTGGATTGTGGAGTGAATTTGGTACATGAACCTGTGAAAACCCATGAGTTTTGGTGTGTTTTTGAGCTTTGAGTTGTCTCACCGGTGTTTGTTTCGGTTGCCGGAATATTTCCAGATTTCGGCGAACGTCCATTAATAGTGGTTGAGTGTTCTTCGTGATGAATGTGTGGAGATGGTGATGAATAGTGTTGTTTGATCCGTTTTTTTTGTAAAAATTTTCTGAAAAATTAGATTTAATTAGTTAATTATTTTTAAATAATAATTTAATTGATTTAATTAATTGATTAATTCATTTTAATTGATTAATTATACTAATTATTTATTATTTAAATATATAATTGACTTAATTGAATTCAAATCTTTTTATTATAAAAGATTTGTTATTTTTATGAGTTGATTAATAAATAATTAATTTGAATATTTCAATTAATCTAATTATTAATTGAATTATTCTTATTAATTATGTATAATTAAATTGTTTGTCCGTTTTTAATGAGAAAAGTATTTCTGAAATCAGAAAACTGACACGGTTCTTATAAATATGGTTTCAAGTTAAAATTTTACTTTTAAATTCGGGTCGAGTTTTTATGAACCTTTTGATATGTCGGTTATATCCGATAATTAGGGTTTTGACCCTTTTTTGTTTTAAAACACCTGCTAAAATGTTTTCGTGATCTGATGTACGTGCTATGTGTGTTATGACTTTATTATCATTAATAATTGTTTTGTATATCGTATTAAGAACGCAAGAGTAGACGATGTTTTCTTTGAATTACCGACTAGGATTGTCAGATTTGTATTTCTTTTCGAGGACGAAGTGTTTGTCTTGAGGGTTAAATGTTATATTTATATTTCTTCGAGGATTAGAATAAATCTTTCGAGGATTAATTGGTGAGTATTGACGTAGGAATGCCAGCAGAGATAAGTGGATAAATTAAGAAGGTTGGAAATGGATGCAGTATTGTTTGTGGATTTTGGGTTAGTCGTGAGGTGTTTTAACATATGGAAAATGTCTATGCTCAAAAGGGGATATTTTCAATTATTTTCTTCCGGCAGACATATTGTAGACGCGCGGGCTGGATGTCGACAGATCAGACTCATGACAATCGCTAAAGCGTAACCCAAAGCATGATTAAAATAGAGGACATGATGACGTGAGATAGAAGAAAAAGATAGTTGTATTACTTCGGCGTTACGCAATAGCTAAGGACCAGAGGCAAGTATTTTCTTGATCATCCTAAACACTTTTTATTTTCTTTTTCATTTATTCATAAAATGACAAATAGTTATTGTTCAGAGCTATTTGTGATTCTTAAATATTTTGTGCGAACACAGTTACTTGATATTGGTACCCTTGATGTGGGGAATTGTTTAAGATAAACTCTTCATATCCTTATTATCGTAGTAAATAATAGGGATATGAACTGTATGTGAAACTAAGCATTTCCTGTTGAATTCGAAAATTGCTCTATTGGATTGGAAAATGGTAAAGCGTAGGAGGCCACATCGAGTAGTTGGTCCAGCTATATTTAAGGAGGATATGGTAATCATTCCATCTTCCTATAGGCTAACATTACTTGCCTATTTTGGGTACCCCACAAATCCGGATTATAACACAGGTATAAAAATGTACCGGTGATTATAAAGGGTCTCATTGCCTTAGAACCTGATCAGAGGGCAATGGTGTTTCAGTTTTATATCCAATCCATATCGCCAGAATGGCTATTATATATTGTGAGTTGGCAGATGATTCATTTTTATGACATGCCAAATGATTTCAGGTATGGTTTGAATTATATCACAGTTGTTGATTCAGTTTTCTCTATAAACTGTTTTACATTTTAGTTGATTTTATGCCCCACTTAACCTGGTTTTATACAAAATTTTTATACGCTTGCTGAGCATTTCTTTCGCTCATACTTGCTGTTGTAAATTCTAACATTTCAGTAAGGTAGTTTGGCGAGACTTAACCGCACAGTTCAGACAGAAAAGAAGCATGATGCTATTTCGAAGATGCCTTGGCTCAGGATGTCTGAATTTAGTGTAAGATCTATTTTATATAATTGAGTTCTAATATTTATTATTATTATTATTATTATGTAATGGTCTAGTTAGACTGCCGTACTTCTTATCGAAGTTACACTAGTGATTTAAGATTTGATCAAATAGAATGTTGTAAAGAAGGAATGCTTTTTTATCTAAAGGAATTTAATTGGATTCTTGTTTCTAACCCTATAACTTTTAAAAGATCTTGGTATGTTTGGGGTCACAAATATTATATTTCTAGTGTCGGACAATCACAAGTGAATGATTATTATTAAACAGATATTCTATTTTGAGGATTTTCGCGTGACGACCAAATCTTCTGACCCCGGATTTGGGGGGTGTCACATGTAGTCTCTTAAATAAATAATTTCGGCTAAGTTTTCTGGTTAATAAAATTTCTTTGTTTGTCAAAAAAATAAATAAATAATCTTTTATAAATATATCAATACGTGTGTTTCGAATCACGATAGGCTAAATGCATGCGTGATCCAATAGAAACTTATATATTATAAATTAGTGGATAATCCATATCTTAGGTTCGGTATCCATATTTAGGTTCAGATTAAATTATTAACTTTGTTTAGATTCATGGACTATCCATAATTTTGGTTTGGTATCCAATTTTGGTTTGTAGAAGATCCATATGACTATTTGACCCACTTTTGATTTTGGAAAGTTTGTAAATTTAAATATCATTAACGTAATATATATTATCTATGGTAAGTTTATTAATATAGCTTTGAATTAATTTTTAAATTTTGGTAACTTAATTAATGCAAATGATCTCATAGCATATATAATAAATATAATAAAATATTATTAATTTAAATAATCTCATAACATATATAACAAATATAATAAAATATATACTTTAAAGTAATTTTGAAATAAATTTATTACAATATAAAAGAAAAGCACTTATTGTATTAATTTTATTTTTTTCATAACTAAATTATTCAATTTTTAAATATTAAATTATATAATTTACTATAATTATTAATTAATTTTTAAAATAAGCACGGGCTATAATATAGTTAGAAAAGTGAATAAATGAAAAAAGCTACTTTACCCGACAAAAAATTGTAGAAAAGATTTTAGACGGAGTTCATAAGAGGCTTAAAGATTTAAGGCCCAAAATCTACATCTACATGAATCACTAGCTACCAATTGGATATTGGGATTTTTGGTAGATAGTATCTAGAAGCCCTTTTGGGCCTTCCCAGGCTTTTGTGTTGGGCTTCTTACCGCTTTGACTTTCGATAATTTGTACCAAATCAAATTTACATCGTTTTTTTTTTAAAGTTCGCGATTTCATTTGGAAATTCCTTTGTGGCAGAGAGTCGTATACTTAAATCGTGAGTTACAGAACTAATATTATTTTATTTTCACAATTGGATTATGTATCACATTTACAGAAAATGTACCACTGATTTTTTTTTTCCACGATGTACCACTGATTTTAGGAAAAAATGATAATGGAAAGAAGTTTTTAATTTTTCCAATTATGACACGCATTTACAAAATGAGTATTAAATTTATATAAAATACACTTTTAATAAATGCGTGTATGAAAAATTAAAATTAAAATTTGTAAACCGGATATATGCTCACGTGAGAACTCTTTTGACAAGAAAGAACACATAATTCTTTTCAAACATTTACTAAAAAAATTGTGAAATTCAGTTGAGAAATGAGTATATATCCTATAATAGCCCCAATGACGAAGGAATAATGTGTATTTAATCAATCCATGAAAAAGTCTATTTCATTAAATCAAAATTAAATACAGAATTTACCAAATAAAGATTTTAATGAGTATTTTCACGTACAACATATGTATTTTCATTAAATCCTTTCGACATTTCTGGAAAATGTCGTATAAAATAAACTTTTTGGAAGAATCCGGAGTATTACATTGATATATACAAATCCAGACGCTCATACAGGTCATATTTCGGAGTTTATACATTGATATATAAACTTTTCAGACGCTATATTTTGTCTACAAATTACTCTGAATTTTTTTCTTAAAAGTCATCTTCTTCATTCTTCCCATCTTTATTAAAATCCATATATCATTCGTAGCTAGGCCAGGATCTCGTCGATATCATAACCTCGATACGAAAATATTGCACTTCTAAAGGTACAAATTCTTTTTTTACATTTTTTGCTTTTAAAAGTTTATCATACTTTGTGCACATGTATATACCACTTTGAAATTTACACTTTTTGTTTCGTGTAGAATTTGAGCATTCGGGCAATGACAGCAAGCGGAAATGCTGATAATATTAGAGGAGAGACCATTAACAAGGCAAACACATCTTCAGGTGATGGAACAAATCTGACAAGGGAGAATAGAAAAATGAAAGAACGTGAAGAGAGTTCTAGTGAAGCACAAAGTGATGGCGAAGATGATTCTCAAGTTCGAAAGAAAAAGAGAGTTATCTGGACAAGTGAAATGCACCAAAACTTCCTGGATGCCATTGCACAGATAGGGCCAGACAGTAAGTTCAGGCTTGTTAATATTATTATTTTTCTATTGTTATACTGTGATTTAAGTCTTCATCGACATGTCTCTAGCTTGCATATGATCTGCAATGCATCTTTTCCTTCTCGTCACTACTTTAAAATGAGATATAACGGGTATGTTTGGTTTCGTTATCACGCCTCTGCAACTACTTTTTATAGGATACTATTATTGTTACATATTGTTTGATATGTAATAGGGGCTTTTCCGAAGAAAATAGTAGAGATGATGAATGAACCAGGACTTACCAGGGAAAATGTTGCTAGCCATTTGCAGGTATATATTCTTAGAGTAATGCTACAGCCACCAAATTGGGTACCAAATTTTGACACCAAATGATGTGGCACTAATTAGTTGGCATTTTGTGATATTTTAATTGGATGGTCCTGGCGGGCCCATTATTATTATAACCAATCAAATTAATGCCATGTCATTTGGTGTCAAAATTTGGGAACTAATTTGGTGGCTGTAGCATTTTTCATATTCTTAATGTTTGTTACTGATATTTTATGAAGGAAAATGCTAGAGGTACCAAAATGAGGTACCAAAAAATTGTTACCAAATGATGTGTTATATTTTAATTGGTTATAGTTGCAATGGGCCTGCCAGGGCCAACCATTAAAAATATTTCAAAATGACAACTAACTAGTGTCATGTCATTTGGTACCCAATTTTGGTACGGTGCACTACTCTTTTACTAGCTTTATACCCGTGCGATGCACGGGTAACTTTATTAATAATTTTAGTACAATTTTCATTATAATTTTTTTTTCTTGAGAAATTAGTTTTATAACATTTTGAATAATATTTTTATTTTAATGATAATAATACATATGTTATATGATTGGTAAGTATACATTTGTTTTTTTCTTGTAAATGGTTTTTCTATAATTTATATTTCAAAGTTTAAGCTAACATATTTTTTAGTATTTCATAGCTATTTTTTATTATTTTTTATTTTATTAGATTAAATATGATATACTTGAAATATAGGTACTATATTCGTATAACAATTTATTATTATCTTTTTATCTTTTTGATTATGTAATTTAATGGTTGTCTTGAATTTTTTAGATATTTTGTTATTGTGTTTTTATAGTTTTTAAAGGCATTTTTTAACCTTTTTGGAAATGTGTGTGGTATTAAATTGTTTTATTCGTTTGAATATTAATTAGTTTTTCATGTTAATTTAATATTTTTGCCATGTTTGGTGTTTATTACGTGTTTCGTTTAGAGTAATATTAGGGGTTTCTATGTTGTATTATATTTAGATATTAATATAAATTTATTTTATGGATATTTAGATTGCTTTCTAATTTAAAATATGTTCATTTATTGATTTGTATTCACTTTTTTAATTTAAAATTTTTCTTTGTAAACGAAGAATTTTTTTTTAATTTTTATTTTAGAAACATTTTTATTGTCAAACATAATAGTAGAATCTTTAATGATTTTTATTAAAATAATTTTTTCTTAAAGCACTTTTAATTGATAAACGATTTGTTTTCTGTAAATTATATTTTAAGTTTTAGCTTGACATATATTTAAATATTTCATATTTTTTGGGGAGTTTTCTTCTATTTTATTGGAATATATATAATATATATTAGACATGTGAGAACTTATTGGTTTAATTATTCTTTATATATGTATATGTGATTATTTAATTGTGAATACACATACATTTGTACATTTGTATTTTTTTAAAAAGAAAGTTTGTATTATCTTTTTATGTTTTTGTGTTGGTATATATATTTGTTTTAAGTGCATTATATTAAAGTTTATTGTTGTTTTAGTTTTTTACATTTAGATCTTTTTTTTGAATTAACGTTTATTTTGTATATTATATTTTATTGAATTTTGGTGTTATGACATGTTTTTTGATTACTTTTTTATTATCTTATTTTACCATATATTTTATTTAAAACTTCTTTTTTGTTCTGTAATTAAATGTACATTATATTTGTTTTAAGTGCATTATATTAAAGTTTATTGTTGTTTTTAGTTTTTTACATTTAGATTTTTTTTTGAATTGACGTTTATTTTGTCTATTATATTTTATTGAATTTTGGTGTCATTTATGACATGTTTTTTGATTACTTTTTATTATCTTATTTTACCATATATTTTCTTTAAAACTTCTTTTTTGTTTTGTAATTAAATGTACATTCTTGTTTTTTAAAAAATTATTTTTTGAATTGAAATTCTAATTATGATATGCTTTGTTTACTTGTTTATTATATACAAAGAATGAACTTGAGACTTATTTTGAATTATGATTTTTTGCTAATTTATCTTTATTTGTTAATATTAGAAACATATTTGTTGTCAACCTAAAAAAAATTAGAATCTTTAATGATTTTTATTAAAATAATATTTTTATTAAAACACCTTTATTTGGGAAATGATTTGTTTGAAAATTATATTTTAAGATTTATCATAACATATATTTTAATATTTAATTTTTTTTTTCCGTTTTCTTTTCTATTTATTAGAATATATATATAATATATTTTAGGCATTTGGTAACTTATTGTAATTTAGCATACATACATGTGAATACTTTTTTTAAAGAAAGTTTATACTATCTCTTATATTTTTGTGTTGGTTTATATTTATTTTAAGTGTATTATATTAAATTTTCTTGTTGATTTTAATTTTCTAAATTTAGACTTTTTGTTTTGAATTAGTATTTGTTTTGTAAATTATTTTTTGTTTTACATATATTTTAAGTGCATTATATTTATTTTTTGTTTTCCAATTATAACATATTTTTTCATTACTTTTTTAATATCTTATTTTACATATATTTTCTTTTAAAATTTTTGGTTTATAATTAAATGTAAATTCTTCTTTTTTAAAAAAATATTTTTGAATTGAAATTCTAATGGCATGCTTTGTATACTTGTTTATTTTATATAAAGAATGAATTTGTGATTTATTTTTCATTATGTTTTTTTTGTATTTTATCCTTATTTGTTAATTGTATGTAAGTTTTGTGATATTTCTACTATTTTTTCTATAATAGTATTTAATTAAGTTGACGATGATGAATATTTTATTAGTTTTATTCTTTGTTGATTTATTTTAAATTTTATTGTTGATGAAATTTAATATAGGATTTTTTGTACTTATTATATTTAGATTCTCTATTAATTATTTTATTTTAGATTTTCGGATTTTTTTTATTTATTTACAACTTTAGTACCAAATCTAGAATCTTTGCAAAATAATAAAATGTTAATTTATTGATTTGTGTTTATTTTGTGTTGACTTTTATTAGTATAAATTTTAAAAACATGTTTGTTGTAGAATTTTTTATGAGCATCATTAAAAATTATTTTTGAAAACAAATATATTTTTGACTTTTATGAGAATTTATGTTTGTTGTAGAATGTTAGTTTGATGCATTATGATTGACTTTTATTTTTGTGTGTTGTAAAAATTTTTTATGATTTGTTTTTTTTTTTAAAATTAGGTTTTCTTGATTTTTTTGGTAAGGTTTTTGTTAAATTATATTTTAAACTTTAGTCTAAATTATTTTTGTATTAATTTTAGTTAACAATAATTTTCTTAACTATAATTTTTTCTGTTTTATCATTTGTTATTTATTTTAGTGCACTCTTTTTTTGATCTTGTTTGTTAAATTAAAAATACCTTGGTAGCATAGTTTTAGCTTTTTTGGAACATAGTTTTAACTTTTTTTTTAAACCAATACTCTGGCCCATAGTTTATTCTCTAGCCCATTTCTTCTTCTTTTTTTTTTTTTTTAATGAAGCCCCTACGACCAAACCCCTGACGACGACCAGACCACCTGATCCTCCTTACGCCAATTATATATAGGATATAATATAATGAATTATATTACAGTACTACATAGGAAGGAAAAAATTATGATTTCATTGAATTTCCTTTAAAGAAATTTGCACACGAGTGGTAAAATTAACTTGAGGCATGTATAAGTTATTAAAGACTAAGAAATCTGTGAGATTAATATCTAATATTCCATTACAATTATGACACAAATATTTTTACATATGCAATGATTATATCACAATCATTTTAACTCCAAATTAATCACGCTTTTCTTACTGCAGAAAAAAAACTACCAAAATCGCAAGAATTTCCATAATCTAAATATCTTACTAAACATTATAAAATTTCACCTGGAAGCCTTGAATTTTTGACTTCACATTTCGTTCAAAATGATTGCTATTTACTGATAATTGTAATTCTTTCAGAAATATCGAATATGCTTGAAGAAATCCCAGGAGGTAATGGACAAGTACCATTCACTGGGAAATTTTCAGCAGCATTATTTGGGGTCATCTCAACTTGCATCAGGAAACTATCTTTCTGTATCTTGTTCAAGTAATTTCTTAAATTACGGAATAGGGACTTCAATCGGTGCCTCTAGAGTCCGCTTAGCACCTCCATCATACTCATCATTTGATGTGTCATCTTCGCGTATCAACACGGGAAATGTTCAAAATCAATATAATCAAAGGACCGAGGTAACTAATAAAAGCTTTGGAACATATGGTAATGAGGAGAGGAATAGGCTGCTGAGCATTATGAATAGAAATCCAAGTACCACTCCGGATGCTCATGCGGCTATTATAACAAGCACCACTAATAGTGCGTTCATGGGGCTTCGGATTGCCAGTGATGGAAAATCAATATTGTTTGGTGGTTCAGACAGGTCTAAAATTGTTACGTCAGAAAATAATTCAACAACGAGGAGCGACTTTCATTGTCAAGAATCTTCTTCGCAGATGTTCCCAAGTTATAATGTTGAAGATTTTGCTCAAGGTCCTCCAGTGCCACAATTTGCAGATTCCAATACAGGCAATCATTTGGAAGAACCTTCATTGCCTCCCTTACCAGAAATATATGTCGAAAGCCCTTTGTCACAACTGGGGACAGCTGCTGAGAATGATCCTTTCACATTCATCCCTCAATGGGAAACACCTTACGGGACCAACCTGCAGACTGAAGATATATATTCTCTCTCTTCAGGGCAGAACAGCACTTCATCAGATCAAAAAAAATTTCTACAAACACTGCCCTGGGAGACACTGGAGAGTGCTGGGATGGATATGAGTAGCCAGATTCATGCCGACAATCATGCGACAACTTCTCTATCGCCATGGCATCCGAATTCCTACACGCCCCCCTATCCACTCAACACAAATCTCACTAACCAAGAAGATTCTCTACCACCATTACCATCTGACTTACCATTGGACTTTTATCCTGACTCCACGACTTTAAACCCGATCCCCCAAGTCACGGACGAACAAAGTCTACTGGCATCTATACCGTTAGAGTCACAATGGAATGTGAACTCGGATGCATCAAGTGTGCCCGGAGGTAACGATATTTTGGACCAACAAAGTCTTCTTCCTCCATTACCATCCGAAATACCTTGGAATCTGGACCCAGATTCAGTTCCTCAAACATATAATGGCGATTTCTTCGACGAGCAAAATTTCATGTCTCCTTCACTATCTGAGACACCACAGGATGCATTTCAACAACTGTCTTCATATCATGTAAACATGTGGTGAACAAAGCTATATCGGCAGCACGGGAAAATATTCTTATCTGCATTCAATAAGCTTTGCCTTGAGACAAAATGGCTAGTTCATATTATATTACCGGAACACAATTCTGTCAACGAAATGTAATTTCAAAAAGCATAGTCCATAAGTTGTTGTATTCATTTTTGCAACTTTGTACTTTGTCAAGAATATTTGTGGCAGATTCAAATTTTGAAAAGAAGAGCATGTTGATTGACCAAGGCTGTTCAAAAAAAAAAAAAAAATGCATTCAGTTTTAATTGTACAAGTCACGTACGTATTGCAAGAGAAATATTTAAAATTGACGAACAAAAATATGATAAAGTTAACAATCATTGATCGAATTTAAGTTATAACTTACTGACTGACAACTATCCGTAGAATTTAACATTGCTATTTTGATTTTAATACTTATTCGACGAATTGAGATATGCATAAATCATCATAAACCCATGGCCTTAATTAACTTCAATTTCAGTCACCAAATTAACACATTGTAGAAAAATGATAACTTACAACAGATCAAATGACTTTCTATTGCAAAGTATCGTATTTTTTCAAGAATCATAAAGGTATCATATCATCACAAGTTGGAGAGATACCAATAAAACAAATTATTTAGAATAATGCTAGGTATTCTAAATTGGATCCCAATTTTTTTCCCAAATTGCACGTGTCATTATCTGATTGGTTATAACTATAATGGACCCACCAGGATCATATCAATCTCACCAATTAAAATCCTCCATACAACGAATTAACCCATCCATGCCACATTATTTGGGTACCAATTTGGGGTAAATACCATTAAAATTACTAAAATTTTAAATTAAAAAGTAGTATAATATTAATCAAATCTATGATTCATAAAAATTTCTAATAAATTATATTACGCAAAATCATCTGATTAATATCTAATCTTACTGTAACAATTCGAAATAATGCATGACATTAATATTTAGAGAAAAAGATTCCTAAAGTTAATTTTAGGAGAATTTCTCAAAATTAACCTTTAAAACTATATAATTTTAATTATCCACTACTTTTTATTCATAAGAACCCGCATTAATGATTTTGATGACGTGTCTTGTTTGTAATGGTTAACTTTAGGAATTCTAGGAAAGTTAACTTTAGGCTCCCTTTCACCCTAATATTTATAATGTGCAATAAATTTCAAATCAAAATCATTTACTTCAAATCCCACTCTTTAAATCCCAAATTGTTATATTATATTTCTTGCATTTCTGAATCTCTTAAACCATTCTCTGATTCCGTTTGTTTTATTTGATCAATCTCTCTAGCTACTTCAATAATGCCAACTCTTAAACTCTCATTCCCTCTCCACTAAACAAAGACAAATGGACTAGATCCATGCATGCAACATTCCCGACCGGTTAACGGGTTTCGCTAATTTGTTGCACCTTGGAAAACCATAGCATTTTGTTCCAGATTTCAAATGATTTATAGAAAGTGAGTCACGAGGACCCACCTAAATTTTTCTTAATTTACAAATAAATAATTTCATTTATCTAATCCTTTTCGAATAAAAAAATTGCAAGAAGTACCACTTACTTTTGTTAGTTTCTCTCTGTAAGCGTAATTACGATAAATTTCTGTTAATTTCTGTTAATTTGATATGTTCTTCTAACCTATGCAGATTTTTAAGTACATTATTATAAATATTTCAATCAAGACTCATATTTTAGTATTAAGTAATCTTGTAACCGGAGAATGTTGCTAAAAGTGCTACATTGACATTATTCTAGGACCAACTATAATTGTGTCAAACAGATGCAAAGAGTTAGTTATAAAATATAGAGTATGCTGTTGTGAAAATATATACGTCATTAGAGCAACTCCTTTGATTGTTCATTAGAGCAACTCCTTTGATTTCCCAAATCTGTTTTCACAGATTGCTAGTTCTCCTTTGATTGTTCTCTACTTCTCTTCATGGGCTATTTGGCCTCTTTTAATATATATTAATTTAATAAAAAAAAAACTCCAAAACTTCCACCTGTTAGCCAAAAAATTGAGATGACATAATATTATAGCTAACAGCTTGAAAAAACTGGTCTCCAACGACAATAACTGTTAGCTATATTTTTAGCTAATGTAAAAGAGATCTTCTATATTTGTTGAATGGCAAAGCAACTATAATATTATGTTTTAGATTTTAATTTTCTTTTTTTTGAGGATAAAATAAATTTTAAAAATTAAAAACATATATAGTATTTTTGAATTATAGTATTATCAATTACAAATGAGTATTTATATTAGATGGGTGTGTTGTTTGTATCGTGTTTAGTTCTTAATCAGGGGTAAAAAAAAAATTCCTAACCCGATTGCACACATGTTTATACGCACTGTTTACATCATTTTGATTTATCTATAAAAAAAATTATATTTTGATGATAAAATAATTTATGTGTTATTTTTTTCTAACAAAATACGAAGTTTTATTTTTAAAATATTTTTAAAAAATTGGGAATGAAATTAAATTTAAAAAAAATGTACAATTTGTATTATAAAATAAAACTACTTTAATTAATTAAATAACATATATCCTTGTATATATAAAACCTTTATTTGATTGAATTTGAAAATAGTAAAATAACATATTTTCAAATAATAAAATATTTAAATTAATTAAATAACATATATATTAATGTAAAAAGTTTATTTGATTGAATTTGACAATAGTAAAATAACATATTTTCAAATAATAAAATATTTAAATTAATTAAATAACATATATCTTAATGTAAAAAGTTTATTAAGTAATAGATTTTTAAATATAACTGACATTTTGAGCTAACCCCGCGGGAGGACACAAAACTTACAAGTTCAGCAAACTTAACATAATCATCTATTTTTTCGATTTTAACTAATAATTATAACTATCTCCCTTGGAGATGCTCTTAGGGTCATACAAACTTTTTTTTCTTTCCAGAGATTTGAGCTTTAACAAGTTGTCTGGACCAATTCCAGATTCAATTCAGCCTCTGGAGTCCAGCTTGCACATTTTGTACGTATCTGTACTTAAATTTATTATATGCTAATCTGGAAATCTATATCCCCAGGTCCCCCAATTAATCAGAATTATGTATCCATTAAATTTCTCCGTTACTTTCTTTTAACTTGTGCATGTTCTTTTTATTACTTGTCTGTTTCAGTGTAATTAAAGTACTAGAGCCATGCAAATCACATTAAAATTACACTAGAGCGATGCAGAATCTAAAACGAGCCTCCAAGTTTCCAAAACAGAAAATCAAGCAGAGTTCCGTAAAACTGGTGAATCATCATCTTCATTTTTTTGCATTCGTTGGCTCCCTTTTAACTAGATTTAGCTTGTGTTACGACTGTATTTCGCCGGACCTTGGTTCGGTCGGACCTGCAAATGAGAAGAATGCGAGGGTTTGGCCCCCCGATTCACCTCCGGTGTGAGAATAAGTTAGTCGGTTTTTGGTAAGGTAATTTAGAACGTAGAGTGTTTATGTTGTGTGTAATTTTCTGTGAAATGAAAGGAAGAACCTGACTAATATTCATCTCCTTCCGGGCGGTTATCCGGATAGTGGGCATCGTGTGCCGACGTGTCCCACGTTCTCGGGAGTTGGAACCATATGACCGTTATCGGCAACTGGACCAGACGAATATGGGCCTCTGTTCGGGCTTGAGGTGTTGAAATATCGGTTCGGCCCATAAAGGAGATGGGCCTCTAACATGTCCCTGGGCTTCGTTCGGAGTTATCCTCAGGACGGAGGCCAAAGCCTAGGCCCATCTTCGGAGTTCACTCTTCGGACGTCTCATTCAGATAATAAGGACGATGGACAAGGTCGAAACGTTTCCTTGGAATCCGTGTCCCCTTGTGTTTAACAGCTGTCCAATCTCGAGATTCACGCTTCAATCCCCACCGTTGAATACGAAACGGCTTTGTCCAAACGTCACACCTCTGTATATAATCCCCATAAACCCATTCATTTTCACTTTTACGCTTACCAGTTTAAACAAAACCGGAACCAAAATCTTTATTTCTCAGAGCTTTTTGCTAACGACGATTGGAAACGTCAATTCATCGCCGGTCGTCTTTTCTTCTCCAACTCCGGTTGACATCTACATTCAAGCAATCTATCCTCAAGAACTCAGTCTCATCAAGAACCTTCAAACCAGTAAGTGACATTTTCCCTCTTGCTTCTTTATTATAATTGTTTTGCACTTCCATATATTCATGTGTGTATCTAGATGTGTGTATGCGTAAAATCGCCTGTGCTTTTTAAATGAAATGCTCGCATGCCCCAGACGTTTAGGTTCTTCTTGATGCACGTTTTTAGTTTTGTATTAGCATTTCCCAAGATATTGAGATTGGTCCGAAAATGGTTTTGGCAAGAGCTTCCTTCGGGATCTTTGGATCTTGAGGACATTTTCGGACTGTCTTGATCTTTCCGAATCCCCTTCGGAAAGCCCTAGTTTTCATAGTTCTAAGTCTTCGACTCCCTTTGCCCTAGGTTGTAGGCGTCCCGACCGATCCTGGCTCACTGTACTCGGCCTTACTCTCCTTTTGAATCTTTTTTTATCCGAGTACAAGGCTAACGTCTCTTCATTTCCGAATGCAGGGACATGGATCGGTCGACCGAAGGTGCTGGTCCTTCGGAGGTTTCACCCTTCAGCGACGTCAATCGATTCCCGGCCGCAAACCTCCGATCGCAACTGACCGAAGAAAAAATCAAAGAATTCCACTCTAAGTATCTGGTCGAGAAGAATGTCCGGTACTTCTTTGCGCCGAGGAAGAAAGACCGTGTTTGGCATAATCCTGAGGTTCCCCCCCTTTATGGAGGAAGCGTAGCCACCGGCATATCCGAGATGGCGTTCAAATGCGGCTTTCGGCTGCCAATGTTGCCGATCCTGAAGAAGTTGCTGAAGCAACTGGGGATAGCTATAGGGCAGTTAGATCCGAACAGCTTCTTTCATATCAATGCCTTTCAGGCCCGATGCCTAGCCAAGAGGATGACGCCAAGGACGACCTTGTTCTGGCATCATTATGAACTCCGAAGGAATTCGAAGAGCCACGGCTATTACACTATATGCCGTCGGACTGGTAGGGCCGATTGGGCCCAAACGAACTCCAACAACAAAGGGGCCCACGAGAAGTGGGCTTTCGTTTCTGGCCCGAAAATGGAGAAGTACGGGCGATGGCGGGATCTCGATCCGTCGAGATTGCAGTATCCCGAACTCCTGCAGTCGGACCAACATGACTACCGTCTTCTCTGCAAACTTAACATGGATAGGGTTCCGCTATCGGACGGCAGGGATAACGACTGGTTGGTCGCCCTTTGGGGTAGTGGTAACATCTATTTTGCCTTGTTGATCTCCATTTAAGCACTGCCTATAAACATTGCATTTTATTTCCTGTTGTTCATATTTAACCCTGGTATTTTTGTGCAGTGTCTACTCTTCAGGATATCATCGAGCGCAAGCGCAGGAAGGCATCTCAGCTTTCAATAACCGCTACGGCCGAAGCCGATGCTGCTGCTCAATCGGCCGGCAAAGAGTTGGAATCCGTTCCCGATTCAGGGAAAAGGGGCGAAGCTCCATTGGTTTCTTCTCCTCCGCGAGATCAAGGGGATGGTATCGTCCAGACCCCCTCAGCCGACTCCCGAAAAAGGGGCCGGTCGGGAGATGCCGGGCTGAAAGTATACTCTCCTCCCTGGGGAGTTATCGAGACGGATCAAATCATCGTCCCTGCCCCCCAACTGTCTACCGTAGTAGGCCCTGATCTCTGCCGGGGTCTCATTCTGCCCGCCGACAGGCCCACGTTTGCTAAGGCAAACGACCTTGAGGCTTGTACTGAAATGCTGGCTCTGCTCTCCATGGTAAGCTTTTTCTCCTTCGGTGTTATTTCCTTCACTTGTATTCAGTGTTTAATTCTTTTCCCTTGTTTATTTCCAGGGGGTCTCTTGGTCGGCCGTTGTGACCGAACGGATGGAGGGCATACAGAAAAAGCTGGAGGCGGCCAACCAGACTGAAGTTCGGGCGGTCAAGGCTGAAGAGGACCTTCGGAATGCAACTTCTGACTTGGAGAGGGTCACCGGCCAATCTAACTCCTTGAAGGCCGAGAATGATGCCTTGAAGGCAAAGTTGCAGGAGATGGACGCCTTGAGGGCTAGGGTCGAGTGGAGAAACAAACAGCTCAAACTTACAAGGAAAAACGTTCGGAAGCTGAAGAAGACTCTGGAGCTGACCGAAGAAAGATGCTATCAGATGGGGTATGATGGCGCTGTGTTGAAGGCACATTCTCTAGGCCTCGATCATACCCAGCTGATCGATCTTTCACTCGGGATGACGGATCCAGTTGGTCGGGAGGACACTGATCAACCCTTGGAGGTTTCTTCGGGCGAAGACGAGTCTCTCTCCGACGATCCTTCAGCTGGTGACGCCTTGTAATTTTTGTAGATTTTTTAATATTCTCGAACTTGTACTGTTTAACTTTGCCTTCGGGCTCTTTATTCGTGCCTTCGGGCTTGTAATACTTACTTTGCCTTCGGGCTTGTTTTATTTAAGTTTGCCTTAGCATAATATTCTTTTTTTATGCCTCTTCGGCTTCGGCCTTAATTTGGCTTCTGTTTCCGTTCATGCGTCTTTGGCTTTGATTTGCCTTGGCATGATTTTTCTTTTTTATGCATCTTCGGCTTCATTTTGCCTTAGCATATTTATTTTATTTTTATTTTCATGCGTCTTCGGCCTTATATTGCCTTGGCATGATTACTTATATTTTTATGCATCTTCGGCCATTTTTGCCTTAGCATAATTCTTGCCTTTTTGTGCATCTTTGGTCGTAACCTAGCTGCCCCCAAGTATTTAAGGGGTTTTGTAAATGATTAAGGTCTCGTTCGGTCGGTTGAAAAATGTTTCCTCCCGGCCTTAATTAATGTCAAAGCAACTTGGATACTAAGACAACTTTGTAAGAGGCCAAATTTCATTCGGTCGTCCGCAAATTTGGATTCGTCAAGTATTTGTAGCTTAAAACACAATGTACTTAAACACTACCAATAAGTTAAAGGGCGCATGTTTTATACGGTCGGCCCCAAACATGGGTCTATTAAGCTTAATATTGCGTACTTAGCTTTTTGGCTATGAATGTACTTAGCTTAACAATAACAGATAAAAAATGGAGCAAAACAATCTTTTCATTAATCATGCAACTCTTACATAGATTTGATTACAGATTGATGCTAGCTTATGGAATTCAGAATAAAGTTGCATAAGACAAAATACTGAAGTAAAAAGCAATAAAATGTCCAGTAAGCTTACTGGTAAAAACGGCGAAGGCGAGCGGCATGCCAAGTGTTTTTGATTGGGCTGCCGTCCGGGTGAGCCAATTTGTAGGTGCCCGATCGGACCACTTCAATTACCACGTATGGACCTTCCCAGTTGGGCATAAGCTTGCCTTTTTTTGCTGGCATAGAAGTGGCTAACTCCCGAAGCACTAAGTCCCCGGTTCGGAAGGATCTTTTCTTCACCCCCGAATCATAATACTGGGCTGCCTGCAGTTGGTACCTTAAGTTTCTTTGGTGGGCAGCCTCTCTTTCTTCTTCTAGCAAATCCACATTTGCCCGGAGTCCGAACTCGTTTGACTCCACGTTAAACACTTCCGTTCGGTAAGACTCCAGGCCAACTTCGACAGGTAGAAGGGCATCAGTTCCGAAGGCGAGTTTAAAAGGCGTTTCCCCGGTTGAAGATCTCGTAGTTGTTCGGTAAGCCCATAGGACCCATGGTAGTTCTTCAGCCCAAAGTCCTTTAGCTTCTCCTAGCCTTTTCTTGATTCCATCAAAGATGATTTTGTTCGCGGCCTCGATCGCCCCATTTCCTTGGGGATGCCCTACCGAACTGAACTTCTGTTGTATCCCGAATTGAGCCAGGAATTTTCTGAACTTGCTCCCAATGAACTGAGTACCATTATCGGACACACAAACCATAGGTATGCCAAACCTCAAGATGACCTGTTCCAGCATGAATTTTTTCGCGGCTTCTTCGGTAATGGCCGAAAGGGGTTTTGCTTCTATCCACTTAGTCATATAGTCGATTGCCACAATACAGTATTTCGCTTGTTTAGTGCTGGTGGGTAGGATCCCCACAATGTCGACCGCCCACATAGCAAATGGGATCGGGCTAAGGACTGAAGACATTTCTTCGGGAGGCTGCTTCGGGATTGTGCTGAATAGCTGGCATTCCTTGCATTTCTTTGCATACTCTGTTGCGTCTTCTTTCATTTTAGGCCAGAAAAATCCCTGCCTGAGGATCTTGAAGGCTAAGGATCGTCCTGCCAAATGTTCTCCATAAATCCCTTCATGAACCGTCTCCAAAGCAAGCTGCTGTTCATCTTTGTCTAAACACCTAAGTAGCGGCTGGCTTACCGATCGTCTGAACAAACGGCCCCCGACCAGAGTGTAATTTCCCGACCGATACTTCACCTTCTGTGCTTCCCTTCTGTCAAGTGGTAGGACGCCTTTTTCCAAGAAGGCCCTGATGGGAGTCATCCAATTGACCCCTTGATGAATTTCCATGCACTACTTCTTGTCTATCGAAGGTGTCTTTACTTCGGTCAGATAGATGGACCCACTTAGGTTTTGGGTTTCTGCCGAAGCTAACCTCGAGAGGGCGTCTGCCCGACTGTTGTTTTCTCTAGCTACTTGAGTTAGCTCGAAAGTTTCAAACAGCAAAGATTGTTCACGTACCTTAAGGGCGTATGCCTTGGTTCGGGGATCTTTTTGCCCATACTCTCCTGAGAACTGTTTTACCACCAACATTGAATCACTGAACGCCCTAATGTGCTTAACTTCCAAATTTCTTGCCAAATCTAGCCCTGCCAAGAGTGCTTCATATTCGGCTTCGTTGTTCGTCAACGGGAAAGTGAACCTGATGGCTTGACAAATCTCGAATCCTTCTGGGCTTGTAAGAATTAGCCCTGCCCCGCACTTTTCCTTGGCGACCGACCCATCGACAAACAACTTCCATTTTCCCGGTGTCTGAATCATTTGTTCTTCAGGAGCTAAGTCATTCGGCCCCGAAAAAGAGCATTCTACCATGAAGTCCGCCAATGCTTGGGCTTTGATCGAAGTCCTTGGTGTATACTCCAAATCATGCTCCCCCAGTTCGATCGCCCAAGCAACCACTCTGCCCGATGCCTCTGGCCTTTGCAATATTTTCTTTAACGGCTGATCGGTTACAACTTTGATCGTCCTTCCCTGGAAATAGTGCCTTAGCTTTCTTGCGGCCATTACCAGTCCATATGCGAACTTCTCTGCATTCGGATATCTTGTTTCTGCATCCTTGAGAATATGAGAGACATAGAACACCGGATGCTGGTTCCCTTCATGTTCTTTGACCAACACGGCTCCAAGTGTTCGGTCGTTCACAGCCAAGTACAGCTGCAATGTCTCCTTCGGGTCGGGTCTCATTAAGAGTGGGGCTTTCACTAAGTACTCTTTAACATCTTCGAATGCTTTCTGGCAATTTGGCCCCCACTCGAAATTCTTGGACCCCCGAAGTACTTCAAAGAATGGTAGGGCCTTTTCGGCCGATCGGGAGATGAACCTCCTCAGGGCTGCTAGACGTCCGGTCAGCTTTTGAATGTCCCTGATTGTCTTCGGTGCCTCCATGTCAATGACTGCTTTAATCTTCTCCGGGTTGGCTTCAATTCCTCTGGCGCTAACCATGTATCCCAGAAATTTCCCACTATTCACTCCAAACGTACACTTGTTCGGATTGATCCTCATGTTGTTTCTTCTGAGCGTTTCAAAACATTCCCTCAGATCCTCGGCATGATCCCTGAAAAGGGACTTAACTATCATATCGTCCACATAGCACTCCATGTTCCGACCGATCTGGGCTTTGAACACTTTGTTGATCATCTTTTGAAATGTTGCCCCGGCGTTCTTCAAGCCGAAAGGCATCTTTATGTAGGCATAAGTGCCATTCGGTGTGATGAATGCTGTCTTTGGAACGTCCTCGGCATTCATGGCAATTTGGTGGTATCCTGAGAATGCATCCAGGAAACTGAGTATTTGATGCCCCGAAGTGGCATCTATCAGTTGATCAATGTTCGGCAAGGGGTAGTGGTCCTTCGGACAATGCTTATTCAGGTCGGTGTAGTCGACACACATCCTCCACTTGCCATTAGATTTCTTCACCACCACTACGTTTGCCAACCAATCGGGATAGTCTATCTCTTCAATGAACTTTGCTTCCAGCAATTTTTCGACTTCAACTTGGATTACTTTCTGCCTTTCCATGGCGAAATTCCTCTTCTTTTGTCTCACGGGCTTGGCTTCGGGAGCTACATTTAAACAGTGCTTGGCAACCGCAGGGTCCAAACCTGGCATATCTTCGGGATTCCATGCGAATACGTCGTGGAATTCTCTAATGACCTTGATGACTTTCTCTTTCAATTTCGGCTCCATGCTCTTTCCAATTTGGATCATCTTTCCCGACTGACCCACGTACAGTTCTACCTCTTCGGTCTCTGCAGCCGGCTCAGCAATCGGGCTTGATAGGTCGGCCCCAAACTTTTCTAACTCAATGTTCAGCAGTTGGTGGCTGCCCCCAGCTTCGGTCTCATTTCTTTTCCTCTTTCCGGCTTCGGTCATCTCAATGTCTTTGTCTTTTTCCAAATCCTCCAACATGATTATTCTGGCGGCTTTCTGATCGCCTCTCATTTCTCCAACTCCATGTTCAGTTGGGAACTTCAACTTCAGATGAGGGAAAGAGGACACGGCCTGGAACAAAGATAAGGCTGGCCTTCCCAAAATTCCGTTGTACGGACTGTCGACCCGGACGACATAGAACTTTGCTTCCTTCACCACAGTGTATGGCGCTTTTCCCATCATGACAGACAAAGTGATGGTCCCTTCTATCGGTACAGGCTGATTTCCGAAGCCATACAAGGGTGCCTCGTGGCATGGCTCCAGCTGTTCACCTCCCAAATTCATCTTGAAATATGTCCAGTGATATAGAATGTTGACTGAGCTCCCTTCGTCCACCAGCACTCTCCATATCTTGTTTTCCCCGATTACTGGGTTTATAACAAGTGGGTCTTCGTGCGGCCATATCACGTCCTCGTAGTCATCTTCTGTGAAGGAGATAGGCAATGGTTGCTTAGCTGAACTTGACTGGTACAGGTTGTAGATCTGTCTGGCGTACTTTTTTCTGGCTGTCTTACTGTCCCGATCAAGCACTGTTCCTCCGGAAATTGTCCTGACCTCCCCTCGGTACTTCTCCGAACTTTCAGCTTCCTTCCTTTTCTCCTTGGACTCGAGTTTGTCCCTCAAGTCGCCCACAAATTGGGTCAGTTCCCCATCTTTGATCATCCTTTCAATTAACTTCTTCAAATGATAGCACTCATCGGTGTTATGACCTTTGTCCCGATGGTAGTCACAATATTTGTTGTCGCTTCTTCTATTCTCAGGGGTCTTCAACTTGGGTGGTCTGACAAACCCAGGTTTACCCTTTATCTCATGGAGAATCTTCGAGATAGGTGTGTTTAATGGTGTGAACACAGTACTATCTCTATCTCTTCTTCGTTCGGCTCCTTTGTCGGGCCTCGTATCGTTCAACCTGCTCTTAACATCTCCTCGACCCCTTCGGTCGTCTCTTCTGTCATCCCTTCGGTCGTCCTTCCTGTCATACCTATCATTTTTCTTGTTCTCCTTGTACCCCCCAATTGATTCCAATTTTCTTCTAATGGCCTCTCCTCTCACATATATATCATTTAAAGATTTGGGAGGCATATCATAAAGAGAGGACCGAAGCTTCTTACCTTTAACAGGGTCGAGGCCTGCGGCGAGGAATCCAGCCGCCTTGACTTTGTCCAAGTTGGTGACCATACCGGCTTCCTCTTTGAACCTTGCTAAGTAATCACCCAAATCTTCGTTCGGTCCCTGCCTGCAGTGGATCAGGGCTTCTGTATCCTTCTATCTTCGGCACAAATGTGAGTAGTGCCTCAAGAACTTTTTCTTCACTTGTTCGTACGAGCCTATCGACCTAGGTCTCAATGACCTGTACCACATGGATGCATTCCCCTTTAGGTAGGTCTTGAACATCTTGCAGAGCATCACATCACAGTGCCCCATCCCAGTCATAAGTGATTCATATTTCTCACAGTGGTCTTCGGGGTCACCTTTTCCGTTGAATTCGTTCATCTTCGGGAACTGCCTTCCAGGAGGCGGTCGAAACTGTTCAATGTCCTCGGTCACCACTGGCTCGTGGCTGACCTTTCTCTCTCCGAACATGGCCTTCTCGATCCTTCGGATGCGGTCGTCCGTGTGGGGGCCCTCTTCCTCCGAGTCGGAGGAATAAACTACCTTTGACCGGGTCCTCCTCGAGTATGATTCAGAGTCCCCCGACTCATCTTCATCATTTCTGGTTCTTGGCCTCTTATCTCTTCGGTCGTCCACCTCCGTGTCTTCGGCTTCTAGAGCCTCGCGGAGGGTCCTTTCCTGTAGCTCGATCTCCTCCCTTTGGAGCTTTAGGGCTTCTAGCCTTAAACGGTCAGCCTCCCTCTTTTTGGCCAGACGTTCGGCCTCCTTGCTGCTCTTCTCCTTTTCTATTTCTTTCCGTTTCCCCTTGGCTTTTTGTTCCTCTCGCCACTTCATCAGAATTTCCCTTTGTTCTTCGGGAGACGGTATGTCCCCCTCTTCGTCGAAAATCAAAAGCCTTGGGGTGATGGGAGGAGTGGTGCGAGTATTTCCGGCTATAGTGCTATCGTCAGCTGTTGGTATCTCGGTTTCATTTGCCATTGCTAACTGTATAATTCAACACAAACGCAACTCTACGTTCCCACAGACGGCGCCAAATGTTACGATTGTATTTCGCCGGACCTTGGTTCGGTCGGACCTGCAAATGAGAAGAATGCGAGGGTTTGGCCCCCCGATTCACCTCCGGTGTGAGAATAAGTTAGTCGGTTTTTGGTAAGGTAATTTAGAACGTAGAGTGTTTATGTTGTGTGTAATTTTCTGTGAAATGAAAGGAAGAACCTGACTAATATTCATCTCCTTCCGGGCGGTTATCCGGATAGTGGGCATCGTGTGCCGACGTGTCCCACGTTCTCGGGAGTTGGAACCATATGACCGTTATCGGCAACTGGACCAGACGAATATGGGCCTCTGTTCGGGCTTGAGGTGTTGAAATATCGGTTCGGCCCATAAAGGAGATGGGCCTCTAACAGCTTGAATGCCAACATTGTATCTAGATTTCTAGTTAAAGTTGTCTAAATACAACGTGATTTATTTATAAGTAGCATTGTGATTACAATTGCCTAACATTGTAAATTAGTCCACACAATCTTCGTTTAGGACCAAAAGCATTTTATATAAACTATTGTGCCAACTAATCTAAATTACATAGTTGTTGGAAGTTTTGAACGTACGACAATTTTATTCGTAAGAAGATTTGTATTTTGGATTCAGTAGAAGAACGTATTTATCTATTTTTTTTAATTTTCTACTTCCGACAGAAGATTTGTTGGAATGTTATATATGAATATTATATTATTATTTAGTTTATTTATAGGTAATAATCAAAAATCAAACTTCTGACAAATTTTCCTGTCAGATGTTTAGTTTAATAATATAATAAAGAGGAAGTGTGCCCTTCGTTATCTTACGATGTAATTGATAACTTCCGACGCAAATATGAACATATGAGAAGGACTTTTTTGACGGACGAGTTCTGTCGGAAGGAAGCATTCTTCCGATAGAAAATAGGCAAGGACTTTTTTGACGGACGAGTTCCGTCGGAAGGAAGCATTCTTTCGATAGAAAATAGATCAAAAAATTTGTCAGAATTGCCTATATTTGTTGTAATGTAAGCACTAAAATTGAAATTATTAATTCTCCCATTCATGGAGGACAATTTTATACTTTTTTTGCAGTGCATGCGATATACATTAGGGCTGACAATTTAACGTGTATACATAAATACGATACGAAATAATATGAAAAAATATATTTTTAAATTTTAATTTTTGGTATGAAAAATATGAAATTACACGAAATATTTAATGTCATATATGAATTTTTATTTTGGATACACAAAAGTACACAAAATATTATATATATTTTTTATTTTTTATATATCATAATATTTATTACATATGTATTCATTAATATTTCGTGTATTTCTAATCAATAATATTTCATATTTAGTCGTATTTCGTGTATTTGGGTATAATCATTTCGTGTTATTTCGGATTGTTTCGTGTAAACAAAAAACACTACTACAGATTTGGACTTGCATAGCGCTTATTTTTGCACTTGCATAGCGCTTTTGAGCGCTGTATAAGCCACCGCTATGCAAGTACATATAACTTGCATAGCACTTTTTTTGAAGCTATCTAAGTAATGTGCTTACATAACAACTTAAAAAACGCTATACAAGTAAGAGTTGTCTAAGTTTATCAGTTCTACAGCATTTAAAAAAGCGCTATTGAAGTAATACAATTTCTGAAAATTCTTAAATTTTTTTTCATTTGTTCACCTGTAAAATTATTAAAAAAAACTTATAAAAACAACAAAAAGTAAACTAATGCGAAATACATAATAAACTCCAAACTATAATTATTATTAATTCAAAGAAAAAGTATACAGTTCAAAGAAAGATACACGTCAAAAATCATATGTTTTCATATTTCTCCTAAAGCTATCATAGAATGGCCTGCAAAACTGTTGTATGTTTGTGTAGCTTGCTGGTGGCGTGCTGAGAGCTGCAAAAATTCTGTTGATAATGCCTCTGCTTACTCTGTTCCTTGGCAAGTTGACCCTAAAGAGAGAACCCAATAAGTAATTTATACAAAGTCTTGACAAAATTAAAACAAAGTTTACAAGGGGCTTAAAATATAACTAGAAGGGTTGCATACATGATATAAATCCTTAAAAGAGGCCACTCAACTAATTAGAAGTTTGAGCACATACTGACCATGTCAACGATAACTGGTTTTCCATCTTCTACTAGAATATCAACCACAGTTCTAGCATGATCAGCCTGCACATGAATCCACAGGGGTTATTGTCAATCAAATTGAAAATTACAAGAAATAAGAGCAGCCAAGAAATTATAAATTAATATATGTGAGCACATCATATATATTGTAATCTTAGCTTTGTGTTACTGCAACCAGAGACATGACGAAATAAAGTGTCCAGAATGGTGAGAATAAACTCTGGACATAAATGTGGAGCACTAAGATTCTAATACAAGTAGACAAGTATATCATTTTCGGTCACGGAAATTATGTCATGTCCGAGTACTATCTATGTTATTGTAAATAATGGAGTTGGGTTCGAGTCAATGACAATTTTGATCTTGTTGACAACAAAAATAAACGAGTCTTAATTACGTACCTGGAGTCTGTTAGCAAGCTCCTTGGTGTGTAGAATGTTAGCGAGCTTCGAGATAGCATAAGCACATGTCGCATCATAATCGCTACGACCAAAAGACAAACGATTCAGAATATAAAGTCAAATATCCCAGTTCTTTTATTTATCTGTCTAGCTAACATACATATGACACATCTCAAAAGAAATACTTGAAAACGAGAACAGGGAATAAGTGCAAACAGACATAAAGTTGAGTGTCTAGGAGTAGTGGAAAATGGCTGGCTGTATCAAAATATTTGAGAATATATGACAAAAAATTCTCTGGGTTGAGGACATTTATAAAAATTCCAATGGAGCATGGTGCATATTTAAGATACTTATTAAGTTTATGAGATAGAGAAAATTGGCATTTAGGGGACTAAGCACAGTTCAAGCTCTTCTTGGAAGCAGTACAAAAAAAATAAAAAATTGTTCGCTCTAGCAGAGTCTATCTTGTCAATTAAAACCTTTGACTGCTTAAAGCCCATATCTAGAGTACAGCAATTGACAAGCACTCCTTCAGTTCCTCCATACACACAGGCAGTTTGCAAAAAAAAAAAAACATACACACAGGCCTTTTGACTTCACTTCTTTACCAGAAATATCAGTATTATCTTAAACAAAATCATTAGGATTGTTATCCAAAAACTGGTCTAGGTAATATCACTACGCCAACTTTAAACAATAGCATATATAATCAATACACATATCACTTGAGCTCTTCTTCCTGAAGCAAAGAAAAAGGCACTTCCTTGCAAAAAAAATTAAAATCAACTCTAACAAAATCTTAGGCTTATTATCTAAAATCTATTCCACAGGATATTAGCATAAATGAGCAAAGTTCTGTTTCCTGAAGCAAATCAAAGAAAAAAAATACACTAAAGCATGTCCTTTTGAAACACAGTAAACATGTAGTGTTTGAGCACCCACCGGATATCCATAAGTAAAGCAGTTAATAGTAAATGTCCGGAACACTGGTTCTCGTAGTAAAACATTGCTGTGCCTTGAACCGGACCTGAAAATAGTAGAATATAATAATCAAACGTGTATAGTTATTAGTAGCTTTAGCAACTGAAATTCAATTTTTAATTCATTCTAAGATAAATATGTATGCTACAAAAACTCTCTGATAAATATGTAAACTGACATTGTCATAAAGGTGTGGTTTATATTAGCCGACTTACATGAGAAGATTGAGAGGCAAATCGAGAGACTCAAACTCCGTGACAAAGTTTCGGACAGAACTGAGAGAACTGAGATCAAGCTGCATAATCAAAACCTCCGCACCAGGATACTCTGATTGAATACGAGCCTTTGTATCCTCAGCCGCTTTCATGTTCCTAGCCGGTAGCACAAGCCTCGCTCCTCTTTTGGCTAACACCAACAGTTCAGCTGATTATTTAAGGCACTAAACTGAATTTCTAGGTAGCACAATGTCAAGTCAGTTATATCAGTAGAGGATGAAAAACAAAGAATAAGAGATGGTAGAAGCCAAACCCACAACATACCGTTTAATCTTGTGAAGAAGCCAAACACCACACCGAAATTGAAGCCAATACCTTCTAATCTTGAAGCACCTACAAAATTGAAACATCAAATTAAAAAAAATAGAAGAAAACCGAAAAGAAAGGGAGGAGGGGAGAGAGGTTGTTTAATTCGAAGCGTACGTGTGTTTGAGTTTGTGTCATGGTGGATTCGTGGGGAAAGGGAGGAGGGGAGATAGGTTGTTTAATTCGAAGAAGAAGGACAGGAGAACAAACCAATTAAACAAACCAAGTGATTAGAACAAACCCATTGATTAGAACCCTAAAATTGAAAACCAATTAAACAAACCGAAACCCAAATCAGAGGTGTTTAGAGGGAGAAATAAACAAACCAATTAAACCCAAATCGAAACCGTATAATCACTGCTGTAAATCGAAGAGAAAGATTAAACCCAATGAGTTGTAAATACCGATTGAACTGCGATTGATTGAAGATGAAGAGAAGTAGATCTAGAGAAGTGGCCGCCAATGGGAGAGTACTGCAGGGAGGGATAGATATTGAACTTAGGTTATTTTTACTAATTGATATATACGTATATAGTTAACCTTGTTATAATAAATACTCCCTCCGTCCCTTTTGATTGTTAACATTTCACTTTTTCAAAACTTTCTGGCACGCATTTTAAGGATAGTTAAATAACTTTTTTTTTAAATTTTCTTTTTCTGTATAAAAATTTAATGTTTAAATTTTTATACAGAAAAAGAAAATTTTAAAAAAAAGTTATTTAACTATCCTTAAAATGCACCTTAAAATGCGTGCCAGGAAGTTTTGAAAAAGTGAAATGTTAACAATCAAAAGGGACGGAGGGAGTAATAAATAATTAACAAATGTTAAAATATGTTAGCTTCAACAGCCCTTCTAAAAACGCTATGGTAGAGTTTAATAACGAATAAAAAATAAATAAAAAATACTTGAAATATGGTAGCTTCAATAGCGCTTTTCGAAAGGCTATTTAAATTTATGCTAGCATAGCGTTTATTGAAAAAACGATATATAAGAATTTTTATTTTTATTTCTATTTATTTTTATTCATTTGCATAATTTCTTGCATAACGTTTTTAATGAAAGCGCTATTTAAGATGTTCACTTACATAGCACTTATGGAAAAACGCTATGCAAGTTGTAACTCCTAAGTTCAAATTTGTAGTAGTGAAATATACGAAAATTTTGTGTACTTTTCATATACTTACGTGTTGTCAAAAAAAATTTCATTTCACGTTCGATTTTTTTTTGTCAGGATTTCACGTTCAAATTGGTAGGCAAATAACTAAAATGATTTCTAATTAATTTTAATTTTAATTTTAATTATAAATACATAAAAATACGAAAATACACTATAGAACGCGACCTAAGTATACATACACACACGTCAGGCTATTGTTGAAGCAGATATCACCATTTACTTATACAATATCAATATCACGTGTATATCTGAGAGCTGACCATATTCTGTTATGTAAGAAAAATGCTACAGCCACCAAATTAGTTCCCAAATTTTGACACCAAATGACATGGCATTAATTTGATTGGTTATAACAATAATGGACCCGCCAGGGCCATCCAATTAAAATATCACAAAATGCCAACTAATTAGTGCCACATCATTTGGTGTCAAAATTTGGTACCCAATTTGGTGGCTGTAGCATTACTCGTTATGTAATTCGACAATCTCCAACCGGTACATTTGTTGCCTAAAATGTATAGATTTAAACATTTGATAACTCTCCACATAAATAGAGTAATTTTTAAGTTAAGGTCATTTTTAAGTAATGCTTATTTATTTTTATTATATTTATTTATATAATAAAATTTGAATAGTAAGAATCAAATACAATATTACTTAGTGGTTAATCATTTGAATTATCTCATCTTGCTCTTAAGTAATGCTTATATAAGTATGCATTACTTATTCATGCTTTCACCCTAAAAAAACAATGTCAACGTACAATAATGGTATTCGTCTATTTCCTTTTAAATCACAAATCACAAGTAATGTAAAAAATTATGGGATTTCATAACCTTTTGAAACTAGGAATAGTACAAAATTTTTAAGATAATATCTTTACAAATAGTCACTTTACATATATATAGTTAAGTATATAAATATTTTGCTTAAAAAAAAGTATACAAACATCGATTTTTTTAGTGTGTGTCCGAGGCAAATGCTAAGAATCCGTGCTATCTTAGTTGTCAAATGGTTTGAGATTTTATTAATAATGATAGGCCCCTGCATGCATGTGCTCTTGGACACACACTAGACAAATCCTACAAACATTTACATGCATGTTTCACACGAACAAGTTCAATGTATAAAACAAAATGCATATACAAACAGTTAATCTGTATATAAGAAAAGAAAAAATTGATTTAGAATCCGATAATCACTGAGGCACCGAAAGAATGAGAGAATTATGGATGGTTTCTTGATCCAAATAACGTAGACGTCATTAATCAACAGGAGCAACGAAAAAAAGATATAGGTTTAACTGATCAGGTAACTGATGTTGATTCTCAGATAAATGCTTTGGCTAGGCTTTTGGCCGTTTATGGCGCATTTTTTGACGCGTTAAAGAACTGTGGCATTGGGATGGTTTTGAAGAAATTGAAGAAGCTGATTTATCAGAATCAAGATGATATGTTAGTTAATGATAAGGAAGAAGTAAGGTTGCATGGTGCAAGGTGTTCGTAGATCTAGTTAGGAAATATGTTGGTTGAAGAATTTTGAAAGTGTTCCTGAATATATGAAGAAATCTGTTGGTGTCTTTTTTAATGAAAATTATATGTTTATTGATATTATTAAACCTTTGAAATCATTTCGAAGATTTTGTTAGGAAATTAATATATTTAAAAATATTTGTCGAGTCCTCTAATTACATCCTATTTACATTCTTATATTGTAAACAATATGAAAGTTTACTAAATTATTAGTTCAAATTAGACCTGGCAAAATGGGTCTGGATCCGAAAAACCGAACCGAAATATGTGGAACCGAATCCGAAATTGGATCCAAAATAGATTATCCGAAATTGTATCCGAAACCGAAATAATCCGAATCCGAACCGAAATCGGTTCAATTTAATCAAATCCGATAACGATCCGAAAACCGATTTGACCCGATCCGAAAATTAACCGAACCGGAAATTTAACCAAAAATTATCTGAAATACTGTATCTATTGATGACCATGTATCCGATTATATTCAGAACCGATCAAATCCGAATAAAAATTTACCCGAACCGAATATGACTTGAATCCGATGTAAATCCGAAACTAAAAATAACTGAATCGAAAAATATCCGATAAAATAATTTTATATAGATTAATATTTTCTTGACCTTTATTTGGTTGGTTTTTTCAATTTTTATATTTTCTGATTTGCTATATATTTATTATTGTCATTGAATATTGCTTACGATATTTTGTATATAATAATATTTTAATTCAATTTGCAAATATAAATTAATAAATTCTGCACATAATTAGCAAAAAAATAAAAATAAATAAATTCTACATATTCTGGGCATAAATTAAAGTGTATTCACTTATATAGCGCTTATTGAAGCGCTGTTTAAGTGAGTGCATTCACTTTCATAGCGCTTATGGAAACGTTATATAAGTGATGTATCTAATTTTGACATATTCGGTCTTATTTAATATATTTTGACACATGTATTTTTTTAAAAATATTTTTTATTTTTTGAAATTTGGAAATATCACTAAATTAGACATATCTTGACATCCGTATGGTTGGATCGTCGAGAAATAATTTTAAAAAAAATAATATCAACATTCCGTGACAAAACAATAGTTACGAGTATTAGTCAATTCGGTAGTTGACTACTAAGATCTCCAACCAAATTAATATTCTATTTTTGAAAATTTGGGAATATCACTATATTAGATATATCTTGAGATCCGTACGGTTGGATCGTCGAGAAATAATTATTAAAAAATAGAATCAACAATCCGTGACAAAGCACTAGTTACGATCAGTACTAGTCAATTCGGTAGTTGACTACTATGTTCTCCAACCAAATTAATTTTTTATTTTTGAAAATTTGGGAATGTCACTAGATTAGATATATATTGAGATCCGTACGGTTGGATCGTCGAGAAATAATTATTAAAAAATAGAATCAACAATCCGTGACAAAGCACTAGTTACGAGTACTAGTCAATTCGGTAGTTGACTACTAAGATCTCCAACCAAATTAATTTTATATTTTTTGAAAATTTGAGAATATCACTAGATTTGATATATCTTGAGATTGTACGGTTGGATCGTCGAAAAATAATTTTTAAAAAATAGAATCAACAATCCGTGACAAAACACTAGTTACGAGTACTAGTCAATTCGATGGTTGACTACTAAGATTTTAAACCAAATTAATTTTTTATTTTTTAAAAATTTGAGAATATAACTAAATTAGATATATCTTGAAATCCGTACGGTTGGATCGTCGAGATATCTATACTATTATATAAATTCCGAAACATTGAAAGTTTTGGTACCTGTTTTTTGGTACCTGTTTTTTGGTACCAATTTTTTGGTACTTCGTGAATTTACTTATGTACCCTTCATTATAAAGAAAAATATATATTAAAACACCTAAAATAAATTTTAACATAATATAATTAATGGTAATTAGTCGCTTGCCTTTTTCATATTTACTTTTAGTTGAAGATGTTACCTTTTATCATATCTTCCAATCATTAATATTACCTTTCGAATTAAAATACGTTTCCTTTTTTATTTAAAGCTAATCTTACAATCATTAATATATATCCGAAAATCTATACTATTATATAAATTCCGAAACATTGAAAGTTTTGGTACCTGTTTTTTGGTACCAATTTTTTTGTACATGTTTTTTGGTACTTCGTGAATTTACTTCAGTACCCTTCATTATAAAGAAAAATATATATTAAAACACCTAAAATAAATTTTAACATAATATAATTAATGGTAATTAGTCGATTGCCTTTTTCATATTTACTTTTAGTTGAAGATGTTACCTTTTATCATATATTCCAATCATTAATATTACCTTTCGAATTAAAATACGTTTCCTTTTTGATTTAAAACTAATCTTACAATCATTAATATACACCCGAAAATATCATACAATATTTTTCAATTATTAATAAAATATATTAAAAATATACTTTGTTTATAATAAGGAAACATTAGTATAATCCGTAAACATGTGTATATTAAATTAAAATTAAAAATTATGTAAAAAATAATGATTATATAAATTGGTACCAGTTTTTTTGTACCTATTTTTTGGTACTTCGTGGATTTACTTATTTACCCTTCATTATAAAGAAAAATATATATTAAAACACCTAAAATAAATATTAACATAATATAATTAATGGTAAGTAGTCGATTGCCTTTTTCATATTTACTTTTAGTTGAAGATGTTACCTTTTATCATATCTTCCAATAATTAATATTTCCTTTCGAATTAAAATACGTTTCCTTTTTGATTTAAAACTAATCTTACAATCATTAATATATATATCCGAAAATATCGTACCATATTTTTCAATTATTAATAAAATCTATACTATTATATAAAAACCGAAACATTAAAAGTTTTGGTACCTGTTTTTTGGTACCTATTTTTGGGTACTTCGTGAATTTACTTACTTACCCTTCATTATAAAAAAATAAATACACCTAAAATAAGTAATAACATAATATAATTAATGGTAATTAGTCAAGATACTACCTTTTATAAACAACTAAAAACATCAATCGTATCACATATTTCCATCATTAATATTTCCTTTCGAACTAAAAGTCTAAAACACGTTACCTTTTTAATTTAAAACAAATCTTACAATCTAAAATAAGGAATAACATAATATAATTAATGGTAATTATTCAAGATATTACCTTTTATAAACACCTAAAAACATACTCCTCTATAACTTTTTTTTGATATTTATTTTTTTTGTATAAAAATAGGACCTTTTTAATTTAAAACAAATCTTACAATCTAAAATAAGTAATAACATAATATAATTAATGGTAATTAGTCAAGATATTACCTTTTATAAACACCTAAAAACATACTCCTCTATAAATTATTTTTGATATTTTATTTTTTTGTATAAAACCTTAAAATCCGTGCCAGAAACTGGTCCGCAAACGTAAAGAATTCAAAGGGACGGATGGAGTAAATCGTATTATTTCTTTCCATCATTAATATTTTCTTTCGAACTAAAACACGTTACCTTTTAATTTAAAACAAATCTATAATATTATATAAAAGTTGAAACATTAAAATTTTGGTACCTATTTTTTTGTACTTATTTTTGGTACTTCATGAATTTAATTATTTACCCTTCATTATAAAAAAAATACACCTAAAATAACTTAATAAGTAATAACATAATATAATTAATGATAATTAGTCAAGATACTACCTTTTATAAACAAATTAAAACATCAATTGTATCATATATTTCCATCATTAATATTTCCTTTCGAACTAAAAGTCTAAAAGACGTTACTTTTTTAATTTAAAACAAATCTTACAATCTAAAATAAGAATAACATAATATAATTAATGGTAAGTAGTCAAGATATTACCTTTTATAAACACCTAAAAATGTCAATCGTATCATATCTTTCCATCATGTCCTTTCGAACTAAAACACGTTATCTTTTTAATTTAAAACAAATCTTACAATCATTCATATATACCCGAAAATATCACATTAATATAATTAAATTAACGGTAATTAGTCGATTGTCTTTTTCATATTTACTTTTAGTTGAAGATATAACATTTTATAAACACGTAAAAACATGAATCATATCATATCTTTCGATCATTAATATTTCCTTTCGAACTAAAACACATTACCTTTTTAATTTAAAATAAATCTTTCAATCATTAATATATAACCGAAAATATCACACCATAATTTTCAAGTAAAATGTAACACCTAAAATAAATAACAATATAATATAATAAATGGTAATTAGTCGATTGCATTTTTCATATTTACTTTCAGTTGAAGATATTACTTTTTATAAACACCTAAAAAGATCAATTGTATCATATTTTTCAATCATTAATATTTATAATTAAAACACGTTACCTTTCTAATTTACAACAAATCTTACAATCATTAATATATACTCGAAAATATCACACCAAAATTTTCAATTATTAATAAAATATATTAAAAATCATATACGTTGTTTATAATAAGGAAACATTATTATAATCTGTAAACATGAGTATATTAAATTATAACCAATAAAAATTAAAAAATTTATTAAAATAATGATTATATAAAAACATAATTTTAATATTAAATAAAATTTATAACATAATACAAGACACCCGTGCACTGCAATACTAATAATTAATCGATTATCTTTTCAACTAAAACATATCATCTTTCTATTTTTTTCTAATTAATTTCCTTTTTTTCTAGAAATATAACGGACAACGTTAATTTCTCATTTTCTAAAAAACACTAGGAGCAATTTTAATTAGTAACTGAACATAATTAAATTATAATTAGTATAAACTAATCAATTACCTTTTTCACCTAAAACATGTCACCTTTTTAATTTTCCCGTTTTCTTTTCTATTTTCTCTAACTAAAATATCTCATTTTTCAAGTATATTAAGGGCAGTTCTATTATATGAAATAAAATAGTAATATGATAATACTAATAATTAATCGATTAACTTTTTCAGTTAAAACATATCATTTTTTCTATATTTTATAATTAAAATCACTCTTTTCCTAGAAATATCACGGGCAACAATAATTTTTCTTTTTCTAAAAACATTACAATCAATTTATTTAGTAAAATAACATAATTAACTTACAATTACTATAAACTAATCAATTACCTTTTTCACTTAAAACATGTTACCTTTTTAATTTTCTCTAACCAAATCCTCTATTTTTCCAATTATATCATGGACATTCTATCTAATAAAAAAATAATTTTATAATTACTTATAATTAACCGATTATATTTTTCAACTAAAATCCATCATCTTTTCTAATTTTTTTAACTAAAATTCCCCATTTTCTAGAATTATCACGAATAACATTTAAATAATTATCATCATATAATCTCATTTAAAAATTTAAGTTTCCAAAAATCATGTTTTAAAAAAATTAATTCAAATAATTAAAAAATTTAATATAATATTAAAAAAATCCGTGCATCGCACTGGTTTTAAGCTAGTATTTTTTAAAAAATAGAATCAACAATCCGTGATAAAACACTAGTTACGAGTACTAGTCAATTCAGTAGTTGACTACTAAGATCTCCAACCAAATTAATTTTTTCTTTTTTCAAAATTTGGGAATATCACTAGATTAGATATATCTTGAGATCCGTACGGTTGGTTCGTGGAGAAATAATGTTTAAAAAATAGAATCAACAATCCGTAACAACGCACTAACTACGAGTACTAGTCAATTCGGTAGTTGACTACTAAGATCTACAACCAAATTCATTTTTTATTTTTTAAAAATTTGGGAATGTCACTAGATTAGATATATCTTGAGATTCGTACGGTTGGATCTTCGAGAAATAATATTTAAAAAATAGAATCAACAATCAGTGACAAAACACTAGTTACGAGTACAAGTCAATTCGGTAGTTGACTACTAAGATCTCCAACCAAATTAATTTTTCATTTTTTGAAAATTTGGGAATATCACTAGATTAGATATATCTTGAGATCCGTACGGTTGGATCATCGAGAAATAATTTTTAGAAAATACAATCAACAATCCGTGACAAAGCACTAGTTACGAGTACTAGTCAATTCGATAGTTGACTACTAAAATCTTCAACCAAATTAATTTTTGATTTTTTAAAAATTTGAGAATATCACTAAATTAGATATATCTTGAGATCCGTACGGTTGGATCATCGAGAAATAATTTTTAAAAAATAGAATCAACAATCCGTGACAAAGCATTAGTTACGAGTACTAGTCAATTCGGTAGTTGATTATAAAGATCTCCAAACAAATTAATTTTTTATTTTTTGAAAATTTGGGAATATCAATAAATTAGATATATCTTGAGATCCGTACTGTTGGATCGTCGAGATATATTTTTTTAAAAATAGAATCAACAATCCGTGACAAAGAACTAGTTACGAGTAGTAGTCAATTCGGTAGTTGACTACTAAGGTCTCCAACCAAATTAATTTTTTATTTTTTGAAAATTTGGGAATATCACTAGATTAGATATATATTGAGATCCGTACGGTTGGATCTTCGATAAATAATTTTTAAAAAATAGAATCAACAATTCGTGACAAAGCACTAGTTACGAGTACTAGTCAATTCAGTAGTTGACTACTAAGATCTCCAACCAATTTTTTTTTTAAATTTGGTAATATCACTAGATTAGATATATCTTGAGATCCGTACGGTTGGATCGTCGAGAAATTATTTTTAAAAAATTGAAACAACAATCCGTGACAAAGCACTAGTTACGAGTACTAGTCAATACAATAGTTGACTATTAAAATCTCCAAGCAAATTAATTTTTTATTTTTTAAAAATTTGGGAATATCACTAGATTAGATATATATATATATATATATATATATATATAAGTAGGGATCTAGAGAGAACCCCTTTAAAAGGAGAACTTAGAAAACTAAATTAAAATATAGCACATATGGTATGCAAACTGATCGTTGTGAGATGAAGAAAAATATGGTGAAATTAGATTTTAAAAAAATATCACCGATTGACGGGAAAAATCAAATAAAAAACGGAGGTGATTAGGTGAGATTGTGTGTGTGAGGGTGTATTTGATTAGTGTGTGGGTGCCCCTGGCGGGGCCATTGATTATAATACATCCAATGGTTAGGATTAGTACCTTAGTTTTCTTCAAAAAATGAGTTCTCTTTTGAGCCACACCCATATATATATATATATATATATATATATATATATATATATATATATATATATATATATATCTTGAGATTCGTACGGTTGGATCGTCGAGGATTAATTTTTAAAAAATAGAATCAACAATCCGTGACAAAGCACTAGTTACGAGTACTAGTCAATTCGGTAGTTGGCTACTAAGATATCCAACCAAATTAATTTTTTATTTTTTAAAATTTATGGTATATCACTAAATTAGATATATCTTGAGATCCGTACGGTTGGATCGTCGAGAAATAATTCTTAAAAATAGAATAACAATCCGTGACAAAACACTAGTTACGAGTACTAGTCAATTCGGTAGTTGACTACTAAGATCTCCAACCAAATTAATTTTTTTTATGAAAATTTGGGAATATTACTAGATTAGATATATCTTGAGATCCGTACGGTTGGATCGTCGAGAAATAATTTTTAAGAAATAGAATAACAATCCGTGACAAAACACTAGTTACGAGTAATAGTCAATTCGGTAGTTGACTACTAAGATTTCCAACCAAATTAATTTATTTATTTGTGAAAATTTGCGAATATCACTAAATTAGATATGTTTAGACATCCGACAGTTGGATCGTCGAGAAATATTTTTTTTAAATGAAACAAAAAGCCGTAACAAAGCACCAGTTACTAGTACTAGTCAATTTAGTTGTTCATTGCTAAGATCTCAAGCCAAAATAATTTTTTGGTTTTTGGAAAATTTGGGTACTTCAAACAAAATCCGATCCGAACAGTAAAAATTCGAAAGAGAACCGAACCCAATTTGATCTGATCTTAATCCAACATTTATCCGATTTTAATCCAAATTTTACCCGAACTGAATTAGATCCAATCCGAACCGAACAAGCTCTAAATTGTACTTAACCGAAAGTGGATCCAAACCGAATTAGATCCGATCCGAACCGAACAGGCTCTAAGTAGTACCTTAACCAAAAATGGATCCGATCCGAAGCATATCCGATCCGAAACCGATCCGTTTACCCGATTTGCCAGGTCTAGTTCAAATCATATAAAAAAATATGTTAGTAATACAAAGCTCTTACAAAAATTGTTTTTCAAAATCCCGCCAACTTGGGCCGGTTTGTGAAATTTTATTTTTAAGAAATAAGTTAATTGGAAAAAGTTAGAAAATATGTACATTTTTTTTTGAAATAATTAACTTATTTTTGCAATAGAACGAATATTAAACTCCCTATATAAATTTTTCTCTAAAAAAAGTATGTAAATACGAAATTTTTTCCGAAATAAATAACTTATAAATTTATCTTAAGATAATGAATACTAAACTCCCTATATCTCTCATGTTTAAAAAACTTGAACCTTCAATCGACTTATAAGAAAAACTTAAAAACACCATATTTTCACATAATAATAACCTTCATTATTTTTAGAAAATTTATTATCTTATTAGATCTTTCTATTTTAATTAAATCAAATTTTTAAAATAATTTAAAAACCCAACATGACCGATATAAATACTAGTTTTTATATATAATTCATCTTCAAATAATTTCTCACGCACATGTCTCTCTTGAAATATTAATTCATTTCCTTTCTGAAATTTGATATTGATCAAAGCGGGAGAGATACCAACACTACAAGAAAAACGGTTAAATATGACCGAATTTTTTCGGTCATATTTAACTAAATTCGACCGAATTGACCGAATTTCTATTGGTCATATTTACGCTGGTCAAATTTAGTAATTCAGTCGAATTTAGGATAAATTCGAACAAATAATTCGGTCATATTTAGGATAAATTTGACCGAATAGTTCAGTCACATTTAGGATAAATTCGACCAAAATCGGTCGAAATTGATATTACTAAATTCGACCAAATTTGGTCGAATTATAAATTTGACCAAAAATCCAAAATTTTGATATTTTTCAAATTTTGATGAAAAATTCAAAATTTTAAATTTTGGCGCCCGAACTGCATTAAAGTCAACCAAATTTGGTCGAATTTAGTCTACTAAATTCGACCGAATATAGTCGTTTTATATACTAAATTCAACCAACTTTGGTCGAATTTAATGTTCACCAATTTTTTTTAAAAAAAGCAGCAGAATTTGCTGCTCAAGAATAGAACATCATGTGGGATTCATTCGGGTAACTAGAACATCAAAATTGGAGTTCAATAACACTTCCAGAAGTGCTTCGATCCTCAAGATCACGAAGAACACGATAATTAAACTTCGATTTCTATACATTATTGAACTCGAAATTCAACATATAATATATAAAATTGACTAGAAAAACATACTCTACACGATGGTAACATCAAAATCAGCAACAAAACATATTTACAAAAATTCATAATTTTAATAAGTAAATTCGAATTTAATAAAAAAAAGGAGAAATTCATAAATTATAACCCCACAAAATCTGATGATGTTTTTGGATAGAGGATGATGAGGGCTTCGATTCGCCTATAAGAACGTTGAAATCGGACACTGATAACGCCTCCAAATGTTGGTTTGATTCTCGAAAACTCAAGAACATAAAAAAAGAAAAAGAAAAATAAAAAGAAATTGATCTTGAGCGGGGTGGGGGTGGGGGTGGGGGTGGGGGTGGGGAGGGAGGCAGTACGTAAAGATCGGGGGAGTAAGAGATTTGGGGGGGGGGGTTTGGTTTATGTATGTGTATATATATTATAGATGTAAATGTTTCTAAAATGTATGGCTAGGATTAGTTTTTTCTTAAGGGCTCAAATTGCTTTATTCATCAATCCATGTGATACTAAATTGATCAATGAGAGATAGTCACGTAGACGATGATCGAGAAATTCAAATACAATGATAACACGGCTAAATTCGACCAAATATGGTCAAATTTATGATTAAATTCAACCGAATATAGTTGAAAATAGGAGCTCGACTAAATTCAACCGAATTCGGTCGAATTTAATATTTGGTCAAAATTCAGTTGAATTAATTATTTTAAAAAATTAATAAAAATAGGAATAAAGGCCAAAAAAATTAAATAAAATAGAAAAAAAATCAAATTTTTATTCAGAATTTATAATCACCCACATAGTTATACCACCGAATTTTACGCTAGACATTTTTTTCTATTTTTATTTTATTTTTTAATTTATTTTACAAACTAGTTAAAAATGAGGAAAATTTTTAAAAAAATGGAAGATTAGTGAAAATAGGGCACGATTCATCTAAAAAATAGAGAGTATGACTAATTTGCTGTGAATAAATTTTAAACTAAATTTTACTTATTTTCTATTTTTATTTATTTTTTTAATTGATTTTCTAAATTAGTTGACCGTTAAATTATCAAAACAAATGAATTTATTTTTTTCTAAAATTTAGGCAATAACAGTTAAAAGGATGGATCTAGAAACAGGTCAATAGACATCGGCTAAAAACCGATGTCTAGCCATTTTGCAACCGATGTCTTTATGGGTGTAGAGAAAGGTCCAACCCCTTTCACATCGGTTTTAAACCGATGTCAAAGAGTATCCACCACATCGTTCACATCCTTTTCACATCGGTTTTAAACCGATGTCAATTAGTATCTATCACATCGTTTACAGGAACCTGACTATGTTAGATACTATCTGTAACATCGGTTACTAAAAACTAACCGATATCAAAGAGTACTTTAGACATCGTTTTCTTGAATATAACCGATGTGTTTCATTCATATTAACATCAGTTAGTCACCGATGTTAAAAGCATCAACAATGTGGCACCTTTGTGCTTAAATTACATCAGTTTGTTTAGTAATAATGATGTTACTTTGTGTAGATTACATCAGTTTATTTTGTAATAATGATGTTTCTACTTATTATAAACATCGGTTTCATTGAGTTTAACTGATGTGTTAGTGTTATAACAATACTAGCCAAAACAAAACAATAACATGCATGCAACCAAAACCATTCCAAAATGAAAAACAACCAATAATGGTTCTCAAAATATTAATTACCAATTCAAAATGTCATTTCTAGCTACATCAATGACTATCCGCAAAACTAACAAACTAGCTACTTTTCAAGTCAAAATGCCTCTTCCAAACCCAAAACATAATTGACATACTACTCCATGTAAAAATAAACTATACCGCTCTAACTACCTGCAACTTTACATTTTCATTAGAAATATCAATCGGAGACTTATTATGCATGATCACCTGCAGCTCTGCTTGCCTCCCATTCTTTCTTCAGGTCTCCCCAAAATTTGGGTGCCTTCTTGCTTTTCTCATTATATTCAAACCCTGCCTCCTTCTCTGCATCAAAATCAACAACCTTAAGTCTATTAACATACAGCAGTTAACCATTTATAAATATACGTAGAACTTATTTTAGTTCTCACCAACTTCTTGAGCAATGATTAATGATGTTGCATACAAGAGCACCAGGACACAAGCTTACGTATAAGAATGATAAAACTAATATTTCTAATCATATAAGTTTTGAGTCATGAACCTGGAAGTTGATAACACTGAATCTAAAATCTTATAGATGATAACTATAAAAAATTGTGGTAGAAGTTGGTCCTCAAGCATTTGACATAATGTCCAAGTATCCTCCCAAAATGTGGTTCAAATTGCTATCATCTGCAACTAACTTGCATCCACTTCAACAAACAATCTGCAAACAAAACCATCATAGTAGTAGATACTTTAATGACTGGAACAAAAGCAGTTTAAATACAGGAAAGAGTGATCTGAATTTTCAGTTGAAACCAGTTTAAGATAGTGCAATATTTAATGTCCAAAAGACACTTCTAACGAAAAACATATTCACAAATCACAAGAAAGAATGAGAATATTTCATCTGACCATGTGGGTAAGCAGCACAAAACACAGATTAGACTGATTATTAGACCACGTGAGCTTAACTGGCAAAAAAGACACCGGTAAGATATTATTTACAGGTGAAGGCTGTAAAAAAGTAAAATCATAAATCATGGAGGGATCATAGTCCTTGCAAATGGACACAGCCCAGCATTACACAATGGACCAAAAAGTGAATGCGTAATGCACGTCAATATTTCAACCAGAACATGTTCTTAAGTTTAAAAACACATTACGAAGAAGATGAAAGTATGACTACCTCAATTTGGCTTACACCTGCTGAACAATCAAACTGCAAGAAAATATTCTTGAACAGTTTTTGTAATTACAAGTTATGGTAGTATAGTAGAACAATTTTAGTATTTAACCAAGAATGAAAACGATGAATTAACAGGTAACGACATTCTATACTAAAAGGTAGTATTTCTATAATGTATCTCAGTCATAAACAAACTATGTCATACCCACTCCTCTAAGCCAGTCATTGGAAATACTTGAACTTAGGGGAGTAAAAGCAGCCATAGTACCTCCACCAGGCCATCGTTGACTTGCAATACCTTGCTGTGAATGTGCATTGTCAGGAGGCAGGGGACAACGTGATCTCGTACCCTCGCTTTGCTAAGGTGGAATACCCTGACTTTACTAAGGTGGGAAACCTTGGTTTTGTAAATGTAGTAAACAAACTACAAGCAGCAAGATAGAAATATATTATCTTTCATTTATTAGACACATATTGCTCATTTTATTGTAAAGAAACAAATTTCAGCAATTGTTAACGAAACCACAACTACAGACATCGGAAGAAACAAATGAAATCAAATATCTCAACAGAACCCATATTAAATAAAGTTCCAATAATTCACCTCCCTCTTACTGTATAATACAAATACATAAACTCACAATCACATAATTATCAATTTTATCAAATAAAACACACACACATATTTATATAATTAAAGAGATTTATATAAACTCACATTTCATGAACAAGTTTGATCAGACACCTTCATAAATTCCATAGCAAATCTGCAAAAAAAACAAAAAACACAAATGTGAGAATACAAACAGGAATAGAGAACAGATTCAAACACGCATATAGATACAAACACGAAAACATAGATACAAAACACCAACAAACAAATACAAACAAAAATTGCTTTGTTCTGTATAGAGAACACAATTAAAAGATAATACAAGTTTAGTAAAAAAAAAAAGATAATACAAGTTAGTCACTTACTAATTGTATATGAAACAAACTCAAGAATCAATCTCTTTGCTAATGCTTGCCGAATCAAGCTCCAATTCGTAAGAATAAAGTAAATTAAAAATAAAAAAATTAAATTCGAAAAGCACTTATAAATTGCAAGAACACTGAGCTAACAATTGAAGATAATGGCACGATTCAAGGTTCGAGTTTATTCAATCAACGTATATCGATTGATTTCTACACAAACAAAACCAAGGGTTTTGGTATTAATGGGGGGGAAAGTTTTGGTATTAGCTTGGGTTCTTAAGATGTGAGTTCGAGAGAGGTGAGGTAGAGAGAGAGGGGGTGAGGTCGAGTGAGGAGAAAGAGAGAAAGAGAGAGTGTAAGAGAAAGAGAGAAAGTAAAGGAGTGAATTAGGGTTCTTAAGATCTGAAGTCGAGAGAGTGTGAAGTCGAGGGGAAGAGAATGTAATTTATTTTTGTTATTTTTGTTTTAATTTGTCTGTCTGGGTGAGGATATTGTCTATTCAAAAACTTTTGGGGAAACTAAAATTTCACTAAGGGGGGAATATTGTATGATGAGGGGAACTAAAATTTCACTAAGCGGGGAAAAATTGTGGGGGTGCGAAATCAACAATTTTTTTAAGTCTACTTTAGACATCGGTTGTATTTTGACCGATGTCATAATATGTCAAAGACATCAGTTGTTTTTCAGACTGATGTCATTGATTTTTCAATGATATGCCAATGACATCGGTTGGCTGGTAATGTGATTTCATAATATATTAAAGACATCAGTTATTTTTCGACCGATGTTATTGATAGTTTTTACATCGGGGACATCATGAACCGATGTTAAAGGGGCGATGTCTATTCTACTTTTTCTAGTAGTGCATGGTTGGGTCGTCGAGAAATATTTTTAAAAAAATTGACACGCTAAATCCTGACGAAACTTTGTTTAGGGGTTACAGTCAAAGTACAAGTTGACCGTTAAATTACCAAACCAAATGAATTTATTTTTTTCTAAAATTTTGGCAATAACAGTTAAAAGGGATGGATCTTGACCACCATGTGGTTGGGTCGTCTAGAAATATTTTTAAAAAAATCGAAACACTAAATCCTAACGAAACCCTGTTTAGGGGTTACAGTCAAAGTACAAGTTGACCGTTAAATTACCAAACCAAATTAATTTATCGTTTTCAAAAATTTTGGCAATAACGTTAAAAAGGATGGATATTGACCATCGTACGGTTGGGTCATCGAAAAATATTTTTAAAAAAATTGAAACACTAAATCCTGACGAAACCTTGTTTAGGGGTTACAGTCAAAGTACAAGTTGACCGTTAAATTACCAAACCAAATGAATTTATTTTTTTCTAAAATTTTGGCAATGACAATTAAAAGGATTGATCTTGACCACCAAGTGGTTGGGTCATCGAGAAATATTTTTAAAAAAATTGAAACACTAAATCTTGACGAAACCCTGTTTAGGGGTTACAATTAAAGTACAAGTTGATCGTTAAATTACCAAACCAAATGAATTTATTTTTTTTAAAATTTTGACAATAACAGTTAAAACGATGGATCTTGACCACCATGTGGTTGGTTCGTCGAGAAATATTTTTAAAAAAATAGAAACACTAAATCCTAACGAAACCCTATTTAGGGGTTAAAGTCAAAGTACAAGGTTAAATTACCAAACCAAATTAATTTATTTTTTTCAAAAATTTTGGCAATAACATTAAAAAGGATGGATCATGACCACCGTACGGTTGGGTCGTCGAGAAATATTTTTAAAAAAATTAAAACACTAAACCCTAACGAAACCCTGTTTAGGGATTATAGTCAAAGTACAAGTTGACCGTTAAATTACCAAACCGACTGAATTTATTTTTTTCTGAAATTTTGGCAATAACATTAGAAAGGATGGATCTTGACCACCGTACGGTTGGGTCATCGAGAATTTTTTTTAAAAAAATCGAAACACTAAACCCTGACGAAACCACGTTTAGGGATATATTACAATCAAAGTACAAGTTGACCGCTAAATTACCAAACCAAATTAATTTATTTTTTTCTGAAATTTTGGCAATAACATTAGAAAGAATGGATCTTGACCTCATTATTACAGGTTCTAGTCAAACTACTAGTTGATCGTTAAATTTTTTTTCGCCTCATTATTATTTGCTAATTTTTTTTATATAGAATGTAATATGTTTTCCAGATACTCTCATGTTTTTTTTTTGTTTTTTTACAAATAATTAGATACATATTTAATTTATTTAGACAATCTACTGAATAAAAATTCAACTTTCTCCTATCATATGAATATTTTTTACACACAACTAAATTTATACATATGAATAATGTTATCCTTTTATTTATAAATATTTTTTAATGATGTGTACAAATATTTAAATATTTAATAATATTTTTTCAAATTAATTAGATACTTAATTAATTTATTTAAACAATATACTAAATAAAAATTTAACTTTCTCCTATTGTATGAATATTTTTTACGCACAAACTAAATTCATACATATGAATAACGTTATCCTTGTATTTGTAAATATTTTTTCATGATGTGTACAAACATTTAAATATTCAATAATATTTTTTCAATTTCAAAAAATAATAAATTCAACCGAATTTGGTCACATTTATTAAATTTGGCCAAATTTGATTGAATTTAATGCGGATAAATCCGACCAAATTTTATCGAATTTAATATTTTACCGAATTCGGTCATATTTATAAATTCGACCAAATTTCGGCAACATTTGGAAAAAAATTTGGGCGGCAATTTTCCCGCTCCCCTACTAAATATGACTGAATTCGCTCATATTTATAAATTCTACCTAATTTCCAAACATCTGGGGGAAAAAATGGGCGGCAATTTTCTCGCTCCCTTACTAAATATAACCGAATTCAGTTGAATTTATAAAATATGACCGAACAAAAAATAACAGTCGAATTTAGTAGATACTAAATTCGACTGAAAGAAAATTTGTCGAATTTAGTAGCTACTAAATTCAACCGAAAAAAATCGGTCGGATTTAGTACTAAATTCGACCAACTCTAAATTCGACCAAATTCGGTTATATTTAGCCGGGTCGTAATTGGTTGACCAAATTCGGTCATATTTAACCACGGTCGAATTTATTTGATCACAATTAACTTTGTTTTCTTGTAGTGCAACCTACCAACCTGAGTAGGGATGGCAACGGGTCGGATCGGATCGGGTTTGGTCAAATCCAAATCCAAATCCAAAGTTTTCAGATCGGATCGGGTCTGGATCCGTGTTTGAAAATTAAAATCCAAATCCAAATCTTCGGGTTTTATCGGGTTTCGGATCGGATCGGGTCTAAATCGGGTTTTTAATTCAAAATTCAAAAAATAAAATAATCACATTAAGCAAAACATAAAAGAAAAAATATATTTAAAATTTAAAATATAAAAATATTTTAGTTGCATAAAAAATATAAAATATTATAAATAAAATTTAAAAGCGATAAGATTGTGATTCAAATAAATAAATCAAAATTGTGGTCCATATATACATATATATATATATATACACAAGACTTACGTACCAAAAAATTAAATAAAAATAATATCACATTATTTAAGATATCTCAAATATATATGTGATCATTTTGTATATTTGTTTGATATGTATCTCAAATATATAAAATGATATACTAAATAATAATAAATATTAAATTTACGTAAATGTATATATATATATATATATATATATATATATATATATATATATATATATATATATATCGGGTTTTTATCGGGTTTCGGGTTTGGATCGGGTTTGGATCGGGTTTCGGGTTTCGGGTCGGGTATCGGATCGGATTACCTAAGATCCAGATCCAGATCCAAACTCTTTCGGGTCCAAAAATAAGATCCAAATCCAAATCCAAATCTAAATCCAAAAAATCGGGTTCGGGTAGACCCAAACAGATCGGATCGGATCGGGTATCCGTCGGGTCGGGTTTTTTTGCCATCCCTAAACCTGAGTCCAGGCAGTATAGCGTAATACAAACATAATTTAGAAATTTGATAATACCGGTGTTGTTGATTGTCTGCCTCTCTCATTTGTTTTGAATTTTAATTGTCTTCTCTTTTTAACATCCTATATATAATAAAAGAAAGAAAAAAATTATCGCACCGGAATATAGAGAGAGTACAGTAAATATTTTTCAATTTTTTCTTTGCTTATTTAAAATTTTCAAATACTTACCTCATTTGCCGAACCCCAAACCTAGGAATGAAAACTAATCCTGACTATCCGGTATCTCAGCTTATATCCTACTCGAAAATATGATACATGTCTCAGATTTGTTTTATAAACGATACAGATTTGGCGAAAATTTTAAGTCCGGATAAAAAATGATCCCGAATCTAAGAATTACCCTACCCGCCCATATCTAGTATCATATTATTTTTATAAAAAGAACCATACCCGAACCAGGTTGATATCCATATATAATATCTGAACCAGGCTCATATCCATAAAACTGAATACTATTCAATTTGTTGATTATCAAAGAACTAAAATACACTAGCAACTAAAATATTATGCAACTGGAGTGAAAGTTGCTATTCAAACTTTAACAATTAACAGATTAATACAAATAAAAACGATTAAATGATTATTTATATAGTTCAAATAAAAATGATACTAATGTTGTTGGATCATATTTGACTCGTATTCGATGGATCACAAACTATCCGCTTAGAAAAAAGAAAATATGATATAGGCTCATATTCGGTTTGGATCCGGATCTCAATACTCGGGATCGGATCATATCCGAATTAAACGATACCAATCCCAAATCTGGACACGATAAAAGTAAAATGATCCGAGACCTGAGTAAGGGTATACCCGATATCACCCGAATCATTTTTCATCCCCACCCAAACCAAAATAGTCCAAGTAAATTCCAGAGACATCTTCAAAATAACAGAAAATTGGATTAAAAATATGATAATGTAATTTTTTTAATTAGAAACATAGTAATGTTTTTGTCGAATATATATTATAAAATTTAAAAGAAAAAGTTAATATTGCCAAATCTGACGAGTTTATGAAAAGTAATGCATTTTTTGGTAAAAATTAGTATTGAATCAGAATATTAACTATCACCACTGAAGTTGACAGATTTTTTTCCGAATAAGCATTAATTAAATTTGACAAAATGAGTATTAAATTCAATAGATTTTTGTCAATGGAATACAAACATATGTTGTCTATAAATTTTACATCATTCTTAGAATTTCATATTCCTTTTCAACAATGTGAATCAACATGTATACATATGTTTCTTTCCAAAATTCAAATCTATTACAAATATTCTTGACAAAATTGGCACCTTCTACCATTTAACAGCTTAGGGCCTTAGCTTTTTCATACTTACAAATAGAAATATATTTTTGTATCTTCTTTTTCTTTTCCCGTCCACTTCATGAACTCATAAAGGAATGTCCTTACTGGCTGCACAGTAAGTCCGTTCACCACAGGTTATCGTGAAATGAAGATGGTAAAGGTGGTAATGGACTATTCTCTTGGTCCATAAATGGGGGAACTAAGTCCGGGGACAAGTCCCATGGTACCTCGGAGGGTAATGGTGGCAGAGAATATTCTTCCTGGTTGATGAGTGGATTGGAGGCCATGTTCGTATTCGTGCTCCATGGGGTAGTTGATGGAGGCAGAGAAGTCACTGTATGATTAAATATCTGCTCCTTCTCAATATTCTCTAGTATCTCCGAGGCCAATACTTCCAGAGAATTTTGTTGATCTAAGGAAGTGCCAGTGTGCCCTGAAGAGAAAGAATTTATACCCTCTGTCAGGGTTGTCCCAAAATTTGTTTCCTGTCGAGGGATGAAATTGGTGAATTTATTCTCTTCAGTCTCCAATCCTACCAATGAATTTTTGGCATAGAATTCTGGTAAAGGAGGCAATGAAGGCTCTTCCAAATGATCTTCAAAATCTGGCGGTGGTGGCAACGGAGAATTTTGAGCATTACTTTCGATATTAAGAGTTGGGAACATTGGCGCTTCAGATTCCTGATAGTGAAAACCATTTCTCTTTGAAGAATGACTTCCAGTCGAAATAATGTCAGATCTGGTCGCACCCCCAAACAATATTGATCTTCCATCATTAGCAAATTGAAGTCCGGTAAATGCAATATTACTAGTGCTTGAGCTTGTTGCATAATCATCAGAACTTCTACTGCATGGCCTCCTTTTAAAAGTGCTTGACACTTCACCACCATAATCTCGAAAGCTTGTGTTACCCTCCGTCCTTCGACTATATTGACTGTGCGTGTTTCCAGTGTTGACACCAGGCAAAGATGATACATCAAGACACGAGTAAGATGGTGGTGCTAGACGGACACTGGAGGCACCTATCCCCGTCCTTATTCTGTAAAGCGAGGAATAAATCGAAGTAGATGTGGGAAGATAGTTATTTGACGCAACTTGAGATGTGCCCAGCTGCTGATAATTTCCCAGTGAATAGTTATACATGTATGGTGTCTTACTATTCTCTGTTGCTGCGTTAAAACCCTGAAAGTACCTTTCCCTTTCCTCTTGCGATTTTTTCAAGCATATACGATATTTCTGCACAAGTTCAACTAATATTAGTTACGTTGAAGACTATGCATTGGGAAATAAAAGAATTAAATATGTAATAGTGAAACGATCTTGAACTCGGAAGGAACAAATGAGAACTTGGGAAATAGGATATGTGAGAGTGACAAACAAAAACCAACTAAAGTACAGATTGAAGAGTATTTCATTAAGCAACCGCAAGTAAAGGCAATCGCTTTTACTTGCATGCATGGAGCTAGTCCATTTGTCTTTGTTTAGTGGAGAGGGAATGAGAGTTTAAGAGACTCAGAATGTTTTGAGAGACTCAGAAATGCATGAAATATATAAAAAAAAAATAGGGGTTTGAAGAGTGGGATCCAGAGTAAATGATTTTGATACGAGATTTATTGCACTTTATATATATTTATGTCACGAAATATTTTGAATTGTTAATGTGAGATTAGATATTAATTAGACGATTTTACTCGTGCGTAATATAATTCATTTGGAATTTTAAAGAAATCATAGATTTCTTCCTCTCAATATTGCAGTAAATTCTTTAACAAATCAGAAAGATAGTGTTGCATGCAATAAAATACCTGCAAATGGCTAGCAACGTTTTCCCTAGTAAGTCCGGGTTCATTCATCACTTCTACTATTCTTTTCGGAAAAGCCCCTGTATAAATATGAAAACAAAAGCATGTATAAATCAAACAATACATCGCCTTAGACAGTGGTGTCCAAGAGGTGAAATGTACGTATTCAAATCTTGTGCGAGAGACAGGTGGTGAAGACATGAAAGAACTAAACAGTAACAGTAACAAGTGAACTTACTGTCCTCCCCGATTTGTGCAATGGCATCCACGAATTTTCGATGCATTTCGTTTGTCCAAATAAATCTTTTTTTCTTTGGAACATTAGATTCATTTTCGCCGTCATCCAGTAGTTCACTCGAACTCCCTTCACATTCTTTCCTTTTTCCATTTTCCCTTGTCTGATGAATTGTTTCATCGCCTGAAGATGTATCTGGTCTGTTGCTCATCTCACCCATAGTATTTTCAGCTTTGTCACTGTCCGTCATTGCCTCAATTCCACGTTTTTCGTACAGCTTCTCCATATCTTCTATTACCCTCAAATCCTTCACAAACATAAGCATCAATTAATTCACTTTGCGCGATGAACTGTAAAACAAGCATGGCACAAAAAATTAAAAGAAACATGTGAAAATATATGTATGTGTACGAACGCTGTCGGTATTATTGATCGGAAATGTTAACAACCGACCAATCTAGTAGAGAAGTTGGTATACAGTCTCCGACCAATTTTACAAGCGGTCGAAAGTGACCATGTTTATAATGCACCCAAATTTACATAAGAATAATAAGATATGAGAAGCAAAAATTGTGTGTAAGACAAATAGATTCCCTCCAGACTGTAAGCTTCGGAATTTAAGACACGAGAACAAATATAAACACCATTGGCAACAAGTATGCAGATATCTATAAGACATGCATACTGATTTCTCGAAAAAATGAAACTCTATTTAATTCATAGATTAAATGAGAGAATATATAGCTATGTAAGATACATATATACATTAATCTATACCAAAGCTTACAGAAAGAATACCTTAATTTCTACAAAGATAAGATGAATGAAAAAGCTCTATTAAGATGAATGAAAAAGCTCTATTTAACTTATATATCTGAGAAACAATGGAGTGAGTATAACCTATATATAACCTGTGCAAGCATTTTTATTTTACATATTGTATTGTACCAGATTCTTCAAAATAATGGAAAAGTTGTATAATTTTGAAAATTTTCCAAAACAAAAAGAACAGAAAGGAAGAAGCTTTTTCTTGAAATGCATTATTTTTACGAAACAGTACGTGGTGCCAGAATCTGTTTATGATAAAATCTGCTAAGTTGTAATATTTGATTCGATTATTACACGTACGCAGCAGCGTAACAGCTAGTTCTGTAATTCTATTTTCTTAAAATGATGTACTAGCTTCCAGATATGTGTATTGCAAATTTGCAATATAATTTCATATAAGAAAGATTTGGAATGGCTATTATTTGATTACGTCGGCTTGAAATCTTCATAATTAATTAATAATTGATAAATTATTAATTTATGATATATTTTTAATATAAATTTTCAGTCTAACATGAAATAATATATTTATATATATACACACACAAATATATATATATATATAGAGTCCTACTCTACTACAAACTAAAATTAACTACAAACTAAAAACTAAACACTAATCCAACATTTCAGGCTAATCTAATGATCAAACTAGGGGTACCCCAATACAAAAGATGTCTAAAATTTTTGGCTCCATTCAGCAAAAAAAAAAGAAAGAGTTACTGTTCACCGCTGACGTGGCAGTGACGTCAACAGTAAACAGTATTTTTTTTTTTGCTGAACGGAGCCAAGAATTTTAGACATTTTTTTGTAAAGGTGCCCCTGGCGAGGCCATTAGAATAAATGAAATATAAAATATTTTATGTTAGTTTGTAGTTTGTATTTAAGGATTGGTTTGTATCTGAGCAAAAACCGAGTCCTACTCCACTACAAACTAAAATTAACTACAAACTAAAAACTAAACACTAATATAATATTTCAAGCTAATCTAATGACCAAACTAGGGGTACCCCAATACAAAAAATGCTTAAAATAATTGGCTCTATCCAACAAAAAAAATAAAAAAAAAAATCACTGTTCACGTGATGACGTGGCAGTGGATTTCACTAGTTAACGGTGCTTCGCACCTTCTTGTACGGCGCTTCGCGCCTTTATCATTCTAAAGTTGTAAGGAATGGCAATCAATGGTAAAGGCAATAGACGATTGACGGGTGTGTCGAGAGCCTTCGGCCCTCATGACTACCTAACTCATCCGTTTACTGTCTTAAATGCTTCGCATTTCCACGCCAGGGATTTTTTTTTTTTTTTTTGTTGGATAGAGCCAATTATTTTAAGCATTTTTTGTGAAGGTACCCTTGGCGGGAACCTTAGAATAGATGAAATATAATTAATTTAGTGTTAGTTTGTAGTTTGTATTTAAGGATTGGTTTGTATTTGAGCAAAAGCATATATATATATAGAGTCCTACTCCAATAGAAACCAAGTTAAAATAGAAACTAGAAACCAATTCATTATTCCCTCTCCCAATCAAGCGCGCTTTTCACCTTCCTGCCATTTATTCATCCACCTAACCCCATAACATTTGTTTCTCTCTCATCAAAAAAATTCACACCTGTTTCAGGCTTCAACATATACATCTCGAACATATACATCCCACATCACCATCATCACATCCACTAATTTTTTACCACCATCACCATCATTACCAAATTTTATAAACATGAAGTTACGAGATTTATCAATCACAAACTAAATATAATTTCACCATATTCACCACCCCACCTACCCAGACCAATCATGTACCCACCCCAACCCCATATAAATTATTAGTTATATATCAGAATCAATATTTATACTTACAAAAATCACCAAAATTTTAGTGATTTTCGTACCTATAAATAATGATTTCTGTAAGTGTGACTAGTGATTTCTTTAGATGTAAGTAGTGATTTCTTAGCAGATCTGAAGCTTTCACCAATCACCACCACTTCCATCTACTCCGGCATTGTGACCACCACCACCACCACCACCACCATCACCTACACCAGTTCAGAATCGGAATCATGTCACCGACGAGCTGCGCTCTTTTACAGATGTGTCTCGTCACCTCTCCAGTACTCCTTATACAACTCGGGGAGACAATGATGGTGGCTTGATTGCGCCTAGCGGCGCAGGAGGATCGAGAGGTGGAGGTAAAGGGTTGGGATCATCGTCGGAATTAACAGATCTCGGCAGCATGACTAGAACCAGCACCGCAATTAACAAATCGGAGACACCGAAAAGTCGTCGGACAAAAAGGTATTCGCCGGTCGGAAATGATGGTAGTTGTCGGAGAAGAAGCGGGATGGGTGGGTGAGGGAGTATATGAAATTAACGAGGGATATAAACATTATTCACTACACCAAATATGGGCTGTTGCAACACCAAAAAAGTGTAACATTAGGCTCTAAAAGTGTTACAATAGATGTTTATGCAACACTTTTGCTAAAAGTCAGTGTTGCATTTGCCGGCGTGGCAATAGCCTTCTATAGCAACGTTTTTCGAGCTTATTGCAACACTTTTGAAAGTATTACAAAAAGAATTTGTTGTAGTTTGTTGTAACACTTTTACATGTTTTAGCAACATTTTTAATATGTTACAACAGAATAATGCAACACTTTTTTGCAACATTAATTGACTTAAAATGTTACAAAGTGAGTTTATTGTAACATTTTTATGCGACATTTTTTGCATTTTGCAATACTTTTGGTTTTTTTGCAACAATTATCTGCAACATTTTTATCTCTATTGTAATACTTTTAGATTTTATTGGCAACACTTTTTTGTAACACTTTTTATTAGTCCATATTGCATCTGAAATTTTAATATATATCAAACCATAAATGACATTTCGAATTCCCCAGATGAAAATTCAAACAAAACATATGTCAATACAACACAAACATAGTACTACTTAGTCTAAAGTCGAAACACATGTCGACTTACATTACAATTCTACATTAAACTCAGTCCTCAAAATACCAAACTACTACAAAAAATACACACATAGAAAATATAAGTAGTTAAGTACTGATCATCAATCATCACTTTCGTTGTTTCGTTGTCCTCGTGATCATTGTCATCCTCGCGATCATCGACCTGTAAAGGCTCTGCAAAGACTGCATCCAATATGGACCTCTGCAATTCCTGTAAAACAAGTTGTTAGCTGACGCAAATCATCATTACAACCAAGTCCAAACTACTGTAACTCAACCAAAGTTTGTGGAAACTGATATCAATGCATATTGGATCTAGAAACTGATGAAACCCGCTACTTTCCTATATTTCGAATGACACTACAGATTGTATAGCAATAATATAGGAATAACAAGACTAAATACATTAATAACATATAACAAATATATCAATGTTTGGACTTGAGAGCTGATGTAGAATTATTGAAAAACAAACAGCCAATTAAGCTCTGGATGCGGATGTAGTAATAATGATAACAAACACATACCTGCATTATCATCACTATTTGGCCAGCCTCATTCAGACAATACACAATTCTGCATTAATCTTTAATGTTGCTTGTTACAGAATGTTGTACATTATTAGGAGCACAGATGCAGAAGAATCATCATCACTGCAAGGGGCAAGCTTTCTCAAACTGCTAATTCTATAAGTTGAAATGTAACTATTGGTGATATGAATTTGAAAAATCATAGTGAAGTTAAATGGAAGGAGCGTGAATTAAAATTTTAAGTAGTACAATACAGCAACATGACAACTTGAACATCATGTTATTAGAATTCCTGATGCTTACTCTTCTTTCCCTTTCCTTTGGTTGAAGTTGAGGTTCAGAGGTTGTGTTTCAGCAGGCTCATACTCAGGCAAGTATCTTCATGAACCATAAACCAACAGAGAGCTGCTCTTACCAGTTGTGCAATTATGGAAGCACCGAGTAACAAGAAATCAGGACATTCCACAGAGGACCAGCTGCGTGATCTAGTAACAAAGATGAGTCCCAGCTGGTTCACAATACTCACTTGCAGATGAAGGGCGGCCATCATTTCATCGGGGCTATCTCTAATAGACTTATTCCAAATTTATCCTGTACAATCAGGAAAGGAGATTTCATGTGAAGATGATTCTACGAAAATGTTTTCTGATTGATCATTCTTAGTTTGTTTTTCATCAATGAGTGATCGAGGAGCTTGGCTTCCAATCAAATTCAGAGTCTATGTAACTAGAATTCTTATTAACTACACTAGTTTCACTTCCCATCAAAACAATAATGAAGATGATGTACATCTCACGAGCCATGTATCTGAAAAAGAAATTGATATCAAGTCTCATTAACCATTTAAAAATGTATGCATGACTAACCCGAAGGTTCCCATAACACGAGTTGTTATATGTGTATTCGCATCCAAAGCTAGTTTAGCAAGCCCAAAATCGGAAACCTGTAAACGGAAAAGAAAAGTATTCAAAAATTTCAAGCATGTGAAAAAGACTAGCTGAGAGAAGTCTATAAAGAATTGGCATACCCGTGCTTCAAAGTTGTTATCTAAAAGAATATTTGATGACTTGATATCTCGATGAATTATGCGAGGATGGCCTGTAATAAAAATTGAACAGAATAATGGCAGGTCAGCTGCTGAGCTTCTGATCCAGGGACTTTCACATGTTTATGTAATTCTGGGTTTTTGACCGTTGACACAATAGTAAGTACATAATTGGTTCCTATCTAGACGATAGCATGACTATCATATGCTTTAATCGCATAAAAGAATTATTTAATTAGATTAAGAAGCTTTGGAAATATAGGAGTCCTAGGTGATGTCATGACACGATACTAGAAGTATAGAACCCTCTACTGTCTCAAATAGCATTCGCTGTAGTCAGCATAATGGACACCTCTACTTCATTGTTTTACCATTGTACTAAAAAAATTATGAGTTCTATCACAAGATTAATGACAGTGTTCCCAAACAATGCAGGAATACATCAGTATGATACTGATAAGTCATCACTAATAATGCACTTGTATTAGAAAGACCAGAAAGTTAACATGTAACCGTGTATGCATGATGTAAAATGTTGATTGATATACTCTTTAAAATGCAGAAACAGAAAAGGATCAGGATTTTACAATCTTCATGGAGATAAGCAATTCCATGAGATGCACCAATAGCTACCTTAACACGTGTATCCCACTTCATTATTGGTATGCCTTCCCCTATAAAAGAGAAGGAGTATAACCAAGTTACGCAAAGGAGCCAATAAAATTAGGTCTTATTACTTTTACTTGAATAAAATCTACCATGAAGATGGAAGTACAAGTTGTTGTTGGGGACATAGTCGTACACAAGCATCCTTTGATTTTCAAAAATGCAGTAATCGACTAAGGAAACCAAATGGCAGTGGTGTACACGCCATCTTATCGCATTTATCAATTGTAATGATGTTCACTTTTCCTGCACAGAGTAGCTTGTAAGCTCTTCATTTTGTAACTAAATTAATGAAAGATAAAAGTTTTTATGTATAAGGTATCAATACCTCTGATCTGCAGAACGGAATCTTTGCATATAGAAGTGGACAACCTAGAGAGATAAAGGTCAAGACAACATTGTTGCTTACATACCATATATTCTTACCATATATTCTTGAAGTCTTTCTAAATCTGTTGATTCTTGATTAGAAACCAAATCTTTAAAAATGAACACGAGCATTTAGCATCTTCAATGCTTTCCGGTAAGCAGAGGAAGTATGACCAACAATCCCATCTAAGCTGCTATTACTGAGATCAATACTAGTTCCCTGTTCAGCTTCCCAAGATTTGTAGGCGATAAGAGTTGCATCCAAGGCAGTATGAGGAACAGACAGTTGACGATGAAATATAAACCAAAATAAGATTTATGTTTAACAGTTCACTATAAATCTTTCCAAGTTTAATTACACCTGTATACAGAGTTGTACAAGCTAGATCTTACACTTACATCCACAGAGAATCGGAAGAAACCAAATTAATCTGCAGATTTGTTCATAAAAAAGTTATCAATTTAAAATTTAACTCCATCATCCCCACAATCCCTCTCCCACTCTCGCTCTCTCTTATTAATATAACATTCAAAAGTTATCATTTTTTCCCGATCCTACAGGTCTTCCATAATGTGGTTTAAACCAGTAAAAGTTTACTGAGTAAGGCTGAGACCTCGTACAAGACTAGTTTACACAATTGGTTGCCTATTAATAAATTTAATCTTCGTAGCTTGTTAAACACTAATCAGCCTTACGAAGGAATTAATCAAGTAATATCACCAACCTAGCCAGAAACATCTCACGCATTTTCTAAGATGAAGTCCTTTTACGTAAATGACTTGCTATGAACACCGGTGCAAATTTTATGTTGCAGCAGTTTTAAAATAGACAGACTACACAATCTACTATAGTGACATACTTGAAGATTTTAGAAATCTTCTTGTTGGCACGTAACATAATAATTCACATGAACTGGACAAGTGAAAAACAAAAATATTAGTTTCAGTCTTGCTTTTTCTTTTCAAGCTTATGCCTCACTAGAAGGGCAGAGCCAAAAGCTCCTTTGCCAATCTGCTCTAGTACTTCATACTGCTCCATTTGTCAATCAACTTGTCGCCTTCACACGTACAAGATAAAATGAAAGCGTCCTATCACACATCCCAATAGTTAATAATAATTCTTAATAAAACCAAACTTCAATAGCAGAAAGAATATGCATTTGCAGGTACAGACAGTAAGAGTTTACCACGAAGCGAGCGCTTTGCAGACAAAGCACACAATACAAACATATCTCACAAAAGTACTACGAAGAAAACACACAAACCTATTTCAGCACAGACAAATCTATGTCTTAAGTGGTACTGAACCATACGGAACAGCCTGTAAAAACACAAATTACAAAAAAATTACAACAACATTAACACAAAATTCCCAAAAATTTAACACAACAATCCTACTAATTAACACAAAAATCCTACTAATTGAACAGTTTATATTAGTTTTAATCCAACATATAATCGAAAAAATTTACAAGCATACATATTTATACATGTATAATCCAATATAATTAAAAAAATGGGTACTTTTACCTCTAATTGAAGTTTGAATCAAGATTTACTGTAAACTTTTCTCTAATCAATTTTGGGCTCTAATCGATTTTGGAGACTTGATACAATTTTGGGGTTTTATGGTTTTGCTCTAATTAGGGGCTTGAAACAGAGAGAAGAGCGAGAAAGATGATTGGGAAAGATGAGCGAGAGATAAGTGAGAGAGAGAGAGAGAGAGAGAGAGAGATGGTCGAGAGAGGTGAGGTCGAGAGAGATAAGTGAGATCTGAGAGAGGGAGGTCTGAGAGAGAGAGTGAGGTTTTGTGTTTTTGTGTAATAAAACATAATTTTGTGTAATAAAATTTTTGGCACGTTCTGGCAAAAAAAAAAAAAAAAAAAAATTGGCACGAAAATATTTTGGCAAAGCCCGCCAGTGAAAATTTTGAATTCCCGCTTATAATTTCGGTCAGGTTGATCAAAGTGTTGCAATATTAGATCGTGTATTGTAACGCTTTTGGTAAAGTATTGCAATTGTTATAAAATTTCAAAATGATCATTTTGCTTGTAACACTTTTGGTATTTCTTGTAACATTTTAAAAAATATTGCAATAGACTACCAAGTTTTGTGTCTATTGTAACAATTTGTGTAACACTTATACATATCGGTGTTGCAATAGGCCATATTTGGTGTAGTGATTGTGTGGTTTAGATTTAAAAGCTTTTAAAAAAACTAATGGATGTGATTGGTTTCTAGTTTCTATTTAAGTCTTGGTTTCTATTTGATCATTAGCCTATATATATATATATATATATATATATATATATATATATATATATATATATATACATATATATATGTATATGTATATATAAAATTTCAAAACAATTTTGTTAAATTAATATAATTTGTCAATATATGTCAACATTATTTATTTATCAATATAATACGATTTGTTTCAAAAAAAAAAAGGTGCTAATGAAGAGAATGGATGAATTTACTAGAATATCCCTATGTTATGCTTATTTTGGTAATTTTTCTATCCTTATTGGGTTAATGGACTATCCATTTTGGATCCAACTTCCTACTATAACTATTTTTTTTAACTACGTTACAGTTTTTTTCCAAAATCCGGGTATACCCGGGCCATTAAGAGATTTAATAGCTTCCATAACAAACAATAATTCAAAATCAATAGGATCCACGATTTTAGGCACCAGTCATGTTTTTCCTATCAAATTTTAAACTTTAGTTAATCACATTATATACGATCATGGTGAGTTTTTTTCATGGTTAATGCATTAATTTGATTTGTCTTATTAACCTGCTACCCCAATGGAAGAAACACCAACCAATCTTACAAATCTGATAAACAACCAGGTTTGTTACCATTTGTAATACTAACTATGAAACTATCAGAATCGTTTGTTTAAATCAGAATGGTTTTACTTTTTTTTAAGGTAACAAACGAAGGCCACTCTCTAGTCGAATTTTCAACGAGTTGAGCTTCGAACTTAGAATGGAAGGCTGAAGGCTCGGTCGAACTCGAACCCAAATTTTTTTGTTGAACTCAAACTCGAACTCGAGTATGACAATATTCAACTCGACTCGGCTCGATTACACCCCAAATTTATATCCTATACTTTAATACAAATTAATCAAATTTTAGGTACTACAACTAAGCTGTTGCTACTATTTTCTTAAACAGAAAGCTGTTGCTATTTTATGATTCTTTTCTCTTATTCATTTTACCACCTTAAATTTGACGTGTAGTGTAACGATCAGGAAAATTACGTGTAATTTATTATATCAAAATATATTTTTAGTTGATTTAACGGTGTTTTTATTTATTTTTAATGCATTTAAACGCGTTATGATTTTTATTAAATAGGAAAATTATCTCATACGTGTTATGTGACTTCTGTGTAGCATAGAATATTTTATTCGATTTTTCTGTAATTTTTATATTTTTAGAATACTGTTATTTCACATTATAATTTCCGGACCCAGCCCCTGTACTGAATTCGAGGCCCTGTTTTTGATAAAATTATTTTTATATAATATTAGGATATTTCAAAATGTATTACTTTGTAATTTATGTAATATTCGTAATTTTTGGGAATTTTTGGCATTTATATTATATTTGTTTAAAAATAAAAATTTTGCATTTTTATCCCATAAAAATTATTTTTAAGGCTTAATGATTTTAACTAGCTAGCGGTTAAAAATATTTTTGGGGTATTTATTTTTGATTAATATAAATGGAAATTAGATTTTATTTAGGGATAGTTTCAAAACTACCCATGTTAACTATTGGATTTTTAAATATATACTACCAACCTTTCTGAAATTCTAAAAATACCGAACTTATTTTCAATATTCCAAAAATACTACCTTCCTCAGTTGCAACTTTTGCAACCTCATTTGCAACTTCGATGCTACAAATTTTTGGTTGCAAGTTCTGGGTTTCAGATGTCATTTTCGACCACTTTTTTAATTGGAATATATATATATATATATATATATATATATATATATTCTAAAAAAGTGGTAGAAAATGACATCTGAAAACTGGAACTTACAATCAGAAATTTGTAGCATCGAAGTTGCAAATGAGGTTGCAAGGCCCCGCCAGGGGCACTCATAATTGGTGGATTTGGGTTGCAAGGCCCCGCCTGGGGCATTCATAATTGGTGAATTTCTGATTTGCAACTTTCAGTTTTCGGTTGCAACTGAGGTTTACAACCTCAGCTTGCAACCTCAGTTGCAACTTTTGTAACTGAAAACTGAAAGTTGCAAATCAGAAATCCACCAATTATGAGTGCCCTGGCGGGGTCTTGCAACCCAAATCCACCAATTATGAGTGCCCCTGGCGGGGCCTTGAAACCTCATTTGCAACTGAGATGCTACGAATTTCTGATTAAAAGTTCTTGTTTTCAGATGCCATTTTCGACCTCTTTTTGGAATATATATATATATATTTCAAAAAAGTGATCGAAAATGACATCTGAAACCCGGAACTTGCAATATGATTTTCTATGAATTTTTCTTAGAATCTGCGTTTTTTAGGGTTCTCGATTGAAATTTGGGGCTTTTAAATTCAGTGATTGTTCAATGATTCTGATGGTTTTTGTAGCTTCTAGGGGTCCTAAATAACTTGTTTATCTGTTCAATTTTATAGTTGATGTTCGTTTTTGTAGAAACCGAAGTTGAAAGTTTTAACCAAATTTTTGAAACAATATATCGTCTTATTCATTAATTGTTTGTAATATTGGTTGTCAAGAGTAGTTCGTACATGTTCTAAGCTTCGTTTTGATATAAAGAACGTTGAGTTTGGTTGAGTTCTGGACGATTTTGAGTTTTTAGCCGGAGTTAGTTTGATTTTTGGCCGGATTTTAACTTCTGATGATTATTGGTTCGTGTTGTCGTGTTAATTGGATTGTGGAGTGAATTTGGTACATGAACCTGTGAAAACCCATGAGTTTTGGTGTGTTTTTGAGCTTTGAGTTGTCTCACCGGTGTTTGTTTCGGTTGCCGGAATATTTCCAGATTTCGGCGAACGTCCATTAATAGTGGTTGAGTGTTCTTCGTGATGAATGTGTGGAGATGGTGATGAATAGTGTTGTTTGATCCGTTTTTTTTGTAAAAATTTTCTGAAAAATTAGATTTAATTAGTTAATTATTTTTAAATAATAATTTAATTGATTTAATTAATTGATTAATTCATTTTAATTGATTAATTATACTAATTATTTATTATTTAAATATATAATTGACTTAATTGAATTCAAATCTTTTTATTATAAAAGATTTGTTATTTTTATGAGTTGATTAATAAATAATTAATTTGAATATTTCAATTAATCTAATTATTAATTGAATTATTCTTATTAATTATGTATAATTAAATTGTTTGTCCGTTTTTAATGAGAAAAGTATTTCTGAAATCAGAAAACTGACACGGTTCTTATAAATATGGTTTCAAGTTAAAATTTTACTTTTAAATTCGGGTCGAGTTTTTATGAACCTTTTGATATGTCGGTTATATCCGATAATTAGGGTTTTGACCCTTTTTTGTTTTAAAACACCTGCTAAAATGTTTTCGTGATCTGATGTACGTGCTATGTGTGTTATGACTTTATTATCATTAATAATTGTTTTGTATATCGTATTAAGAACGCAAGAGTAGACGATGTTTTCTTTGAATTACCGACTAGGATTGTCAGATTTGTATTTCTTTTCGAGGACGAAGTGTTTGTCTTGAGGGTTAAATGTTATATTTATATTTCTTCGAGGATTAGAATAAATCTTTCGAGGATTAATTGGTGAGTATTGACGTAGGAATGCCAGCAGAGATAAGTGGATAAATTAAGAAGGTTGGAAATGGATGCAGTATTGTTTGTGGATTTTGGGTTAGTCGTGAGGTGTTTTAACATATGGAAAATGTCTATGCTCAAAAGGGGATATTTTCAATTATTTTCTTCCGGCAGACATATTGTAGACGCGCGGGCTGGATGTCGACAGATCAGACTCATGACAATCGCTAAAGCGTAACCCAAAGCATGATTAAAATAGAGGACATGATGACGTGAGATAGAAGAAAAAGATAGTTGTATTACTTCGGCGTTACGCAATAGCTAAGGACCAGAGGCAAGTATTTTCTTGATCATCCTAAGCACTTTTTATTTTCTTTTTCATTTATTCATAAAATGACAAATAGTTATTGTTCAGAGCTATTTGTGATTCTTAAATATTTTGTGCGAACACAGTTACTTGATATTGGTACCCTTGATGTGGGGAATTGTTTAAGATAAACTCTTCATATCCTTATTATCGTAGTAAATAATAGGGATATGAACTGTATGTGAAACTAAGCATTTCCTGTTGAATTCGAAAATTGCTCTATTGGATTGGAAAATGGTAAAGCGTAGGAGGCCACATCGAGTAGTTGGTCCAGCTATATTTAAGGAGGATATGGTAATCATTCCATCTTCCTATAGGCTAACATTACTTGCCTATTTTGGGTACCCCACAAATCCGGATTATAACACAGGTATAAAAATGTACCGGTGATTATAAAGGGTCCCATTGCCTTAGAACCTGATCAGAGGGCAATGGTGTTTCAGTTTTATATCCAATCCATATCGCCAGAATGGCTATTATATATTGTGAGTTGGCAGATGATTCATTTTTATGACATGCCAAATGATTTCAGGTATGGTTTGAATTATATCACAGTTGTTGATTCAGTTTTCTCTATAAACTGTTTTACATTTTAGTTGATTTTATGCCCCACTTAACCTGGTTTTATACAAAATTTTTATACGCTTGCTGAGCATTTCTTTCGCTCATACTTGCTGTTGTAAATTCTAACATTTCAGTAAGGTAGTTTGGCGAGACTTAACCGCACAGTTCAGACAGAAAAGAAGCATGATGCTATTTCGAAGATGCCTTGGCTCAGGATGTCTGAATTTAGTGTAAGATCTATTTTATATAATTGAGTTCTAATATTTATTATTATTATTATTATTATGTAATGGTCTAGTTAGACTGCCGTACTTCTTATCGAAGTTACACTAGTGATTTAAGATTTGATCAAATAGAATGTTGTGAAGAAGGAATGCTTTTTTATCTAAAGGAATTTAATTGGATTCTTGTTTCTAACCCTATAACTTTTAAAAGATCTTGGTATGTTTGGGGTCACAAATATTATATTTCTAGTGTCGGACAATCACAAGTGAATGATTATTATTAAACAGATATTCTATTTTGAGGATTTTCGCGTGACGACCAAATCTTCTGACCCCGGATTTGGGGGGTGTCACATGTAGTCTCTTAAATAAATAATTTCGGCTAAGTTTTCTGGTTAATAAAATTTCTTTGTTTGTCAAAAAAATAAATAAATAATCTTTTATAAATATATCAATACGTGTGTTTCGAATCACGATAGGCTAAATGCATGCGTGATCCAATAGAAACTTATATATTATAAATTAGTGGATAATCCATATCTTAGGTTCGGTATCCATATTTAGGTTCAGATTAAATTATTAACTTTGTTTAGATTCATGGACTATCCATAATTTTGGTTTGGTATCCAATTTTGGTTTGTAGAAGATCCATATGACTATTTGACCCACTTTTGATTTTGGAAAGTTTGTAAATTTAAATATCATTAACGTAATATATATTATCTATGGTAAGTTTATTAATATAGCTTTGAATTAATTTTTAAATTTTGGTAACTTAATTAATGCAAATGATCTCATAGCATATATAATAAATATAATAAAATATTATTAATTTAAATAATCTCATAACATATATAACAAATATAATAAAATATATACTTTAAAGTAATTTTGAAATAAATTTATTACAATATAAAAGAAAAGCACTTATTGTATTAATTTTATTTTTTTCATAACTAAATTATTCAATTTTTAAATATTAAATTATATAATTTACTATAATTATTAATTAATTTTTAAAATAAGCACGGGCTATAATATAGTTAGAAAAGTGAATAAATGAAAAAAGCTACTTTACCCGACAAAAAATTGTAGAAAAGATTTTAGACGGAGTTCATAAGAGGCTTAAAGATTTAAGGCCCAAAATCTACATCTACATGAATCACTAGCTACCAATTGGATATTGGGATTTTTGGTAGATAGTATCTAGAAGCCCTTTTGGGCCTTCCCAGGCTTTTGTGTTGGGCTTCTTACCGCTTTGACTTTCGATAATTTGTACCAAATCAAATTTACATCGTTTTTTTTTAAAGTTCGCGATTTCATTTGAAAATTCCTTTGTGGCAGAGAGTCGTATACTTAAATCGTGAGTTACAGAACTAATATTATTTTATTTTCACAATTGGATTATGTATCACATTTACAGAAAATGTACCACTGATTTTTTTTTTCCACGATGTACCACTGATTTTAGGAAAAAATGATAATGGAAAGAAGTTTTTAATTTTTCCAATTATGACACGCATTTACAAAATGAGTATTAAATTTATATAAAATACACTTTTAATAAATGCGTGTATGAAAAATTAAAATTAAAATTTGTAAACCGGATATATGCTCACGTGAGAACTCTTTTGACAAGAAAGAACACATAATTCTTTTCAAACATTTACTAAAAAAATTGTGAAATTCAGTTGAGAAATGAGTATATATCCTATAATAGCCCCAATGACGAAGGAATAATGTGTATTTAATCAATCCATGAAAAAGTCTATTTCATTAAATCAAAATTAAATACAGAATTTACCAAATAAAGATTTTAATGAGTATTTTCACGTACAACATATGTATTTTCATTAAATCCTTTCGACATTTCTGGAAAATGTCGTATAAAATAAACTTTTTGGAAGAATCCGGAGTATTACATTGATATATACAAATCCAGACGCTCATACAGGTCATATTTCGGAGTTTATACATTGATATATAAACTTTTCAGACGCTATATTTTGTCTACAAATTACTCTGAATTTTTTTCTTAAAAGTCATCTTCTTCATTCTTCCCATCTTTATTAAAATCCATATATCATTCGTAGCTAGGCCAGGATCTCGTCGATATCATAACCTCGATACGAAAATATTGCACTTCTAAAGGTACAAATTCTTTTTTTACATTTTTTGCTTTTAAAAGTTTATCATACTTTGTGCACATGTATATACCACTTTGAAATTTACACTTTTTGTTTCGTGTAGAATTTGAGCATTCGGGCAATGACAGCAAGCGGAAATGCTGATAATATTAGAGGAGAGACCATTAACAAGGCAAACACATCTTCAGGTGATGGAACAAATCTGACAAGGGAGAATAGAAAAATGAAAGAACGTGAAGAGAGTTCTAGTGAAGCACAAAGTGATGGCGAAGATGATTCTCAAGTTCGAAAGAAAAAGAGAGTTATCTGGACAAGTGAAATGCACCAAAACTTCCTGGATGCCATTGCACAGATAGGGTCAGACAGTAAGTTCAGGCTTGTTAATATTATTATTTTTCTATTGTTATACTGTGATTTAAGTCTTCATCGACATGTCTCTAGCTTGCATATGATCTGCAATGCATCTTTTCCTTCTCGTCACTACTTTAAAATGAGATATAACGGGTATGTTTGGTTTCGTTATCACGCCTCTGCAACTACTTTTTATAGGATACTATTATTGTTACATATTGTTTGATATGTAATAGGGGCTTTTCCGAAGAAAATAGTAGAGATGATGAATGAACCAGGACTTACCAGGGAAAATGTTGCTAGCCATTTGCAGGTATATATTCTTAGAGTAATGCTACAGCTACCAAATTGGGTACCAAATTTTGACACCAAATGATGTGGCACTAATTAGTTGGCATTTTGTGATATTTTAATTGGATGGCCCTGGCGGGCCCATTATTATTATAACCAATCAAATTAATGCCATGTCATTTGGTGTCAAAATTTGGGAACTAATTTGGTGGCTGTAGCATTTTTCATATTCTTTTAATGTTTGTTACTGATATTTTATGAATGAATTATATTACAGTACTACATAGGAAGGAAAAAATTATGACTTCATTTAATTTCCTTTAAAGAAATTTGCACACGAGTGGTAAAATTAACTTGAGGCATGTATAACAATATTAAAGACTAAGAAATCTGTGAGATTAATATCTAATATTCCATTACAATTATGACACAAATCACAATCATTTTAACTCCAAATTAATCCCGCTTTTCTTACTGCAGAAAAAAAAAACTACGAAAATCGCAAGAATTTCCATAATCTAAATATCTTACTAAACATTATAAAATTTCACCTGGAAGCCTTGAATTTTTGACTTCACATTTCGTTCAAAATGATTGCTGCAAGTACCATTCACTGGGAAATTTTCAGCAGCATTATTTGGGGTCATCTCAACTTGCATCAGGAAACTATCTTTCTGTATCTTGTTCAAGTAATTTCTTAAATTACGGAATAGGGACTTCAATCGGTGCCTCTAGAGTCCGCTTAGCACCTCCATCATACTCATCCTTTGATGTGTCATCTTCGCGTATCAACACGGGAAATGTTCAAAATCAATATAATCAAAGGACCGAGGTAACTAATAAAAGCTTTGGAACATATGGTAATGAGGAGCGGAACAGGCTGCTGAGCATTATGAATAGAAATCCAAGTACCACTCCTGATGCTCATGCGGCTATTACAAGCACCACTAATAGTGCGTTCATGGGGCTTCGGATTGCCAGTGATGGAAAATCAATATTGTTTGGTGGTTCAGACAGGTCTAAAATTGTTACGTCAGAAAATAATTCAACAACGAGGAGCGACTTTCATTGTCAAGAATCTTCTTCGCAGATGTTCCCAAGTTATAATGTTGAAGATTTTGCTCAAGGTCCTCCAGTGCCACAATTTGCAGATTCCAATACAGGCAATCATTTGGAAGAACCTTCATTGCCTCCCTTACCAGAAATATATGTCGAAAGCCCTTTGTCACAACTGGGGACAGCTGCTGAGAATGATCCTTTCACATTCATCCCTCAATGGGAAACACCTTACGGGACCAACCTGCAGACTGAAGATATATATTCTCTCTCTTCAGGGCAGAACAGCACTTCATCAGATCAAAAAAAATTTCTACAAACACTGCCCTGGGAGACACTGGAGAGTGCTGGGATGGATATGAGTAGCCAGATTCATGCCGACAATCATGCGACAACTTCTCTATCGCCATGGCATCCGAATTCCTACACGCCCCCCTATCCACTCAACACAAATCTCACTAACCAAGAAGATTCTCTACCACCATTACCATCTGACTTACCATTGGACTTTTATCCTGACTCCACGACTTTAAACCCGATCCCCCAAGTCACGGACGAACAAAGTCTACTGGCATCTATACCGTTAGAGTCACAATGGAATGTGAACTCGGATGCATCAAGTGTGCCCGGAGGTAACGATATTTTGGACCAACAAAGTCTTCTTCCTCCATTACCATCCGAAATACCTTGGAATCTGGACCCAGATTCAGTTCCTCAAACATATAATGGCGATTTCTTCGACGAGCAAAATTTCATGTCTCCTTCACTATCTGAGACACCACAGGATGCATTTCAACAACTGTCTTCATATCATGTAAACATGTGGTGAACAAAGCTATATCGGCAGCACGGGAAAATATTCTTATCTGCATTCAATAAGCTTTGCCTTGAGACAAAATGGCTAGTTCATATTATATTACCGGAACACAATTCTGTCAACGAAATGTAATTCAAAAAGCTTAGTCCATAAGTTGTTGTATTCATTTTTGCAACTTTGTACTTGTCAAGAATATTTGTGGCAGATTCAAATTTTGAAAAGAAGAGCATGTTGATTGACCAAGGCTGTTCAAAAAAAAAAAAAAATATGCATTCAGTTTTAATTGTACAAGTCACGTACGTATTGCAAGAGAAATATTTAAAATTGACGAACAAAAATATGATAAAGTTAACAATAGTTGATCGAATTTAAGTTATAACTTACTGACTGACAACTATCCGTAGAATATAACATTGCTATTTTGATTTTAATACTTATTCGACGAATTGAGATATGCATAAATCATCATAAACCCATGGCCTTTAACTTCAATTTCAGTCACCAAATTAACACATTGTAGAAAAATGATAACTTACAACAGATCAAATGACTTTCTATTGCAAAGTATCGTATTTTTTCAAGAATCGTAAAGGTATCATATCATCACAAGTTGGAGAGATACCAATAAAACAAATTATTTAGAATAATGCTAGGTATTCTAAATTGGATCCCATTTTTTTTCCCAAATTGCACGTGTCATTATCTGATTGGTTATAACTATAATGGATCCGCCAGGATCATATCAATCTCACCAATTAAAATCCTCCATACAACGAACTCATCCATGCCACATTATTTGGGTACCAATTTAGGGTAAATACCATTAAAATTACTAAAATTTTAAATTAAAAAGTAGTATAATATTAATCAAATCTATGATTCATAAAATTTTCTAATAAATTATATTACGCAAAATCATCTGATTAATATCTAATCTTACTGTAACAATTCGAAATAATGCATGACATTAATATTTAGAGAAAAAGATTCCTAAAGTTAATTTTAGCACAATTTCCCAAAGTTAACCATTAAAACTATATAATTTTAATTATCCACTACTTTTTATTCATAAGGACCCCATAGATGCATTAATGATTTTGATGACGTGTCTTGTTTGTAATGGTTAACTTTAGGAATTCTCCGAAAGTTAACTTTAGGCTCCCTTTCACCCTAATATTTATAATGTGCAATAAATTTCAAATCAAAATCATTTACTTCAAATCCCACTCTTTAAATCCCAAATTGTTATATTATATTTCTTGCATTTCTGAATCTCTTAAACCATTCTCTGATTCCGTTTGTTTTATTTGATCAATCTCTCTAGCTACTTCAATAATGCCAACTCTTAAACTCTCATTCCCTCTCCACTAAACAAAGACAAATGGACTAGATCCATGCATGCAACATTCCCGACCGGTTAACGGGTTTCGCTAATTTGTTGCACCTTGGAAAACCATAGCATTTTGTTCCAGATTTCAAATGATTTATAGAAAGTGAGTCACGAGGACCCACCTAAATTTTTCTTAATTTACAAATAAATAATTTCATTTATCTAATCCTTTTCGAATAAAAAAATTGCAAGAAGTACCACTTACTTTTGTTAGTTTCTCTCTGTAACGCGTAATTAAGATAAATTTCTGTTAATTTCTGTTAATTTGATATGTTCTTCTAACCTATGCTGATTTTTAAGTACATTATTATAAATATTTCAATCAAGACTCATATTCTAGTATTAAGTAATCTTGTAACCGGAGAATGTTGCTAAAAGTGCTACATTGACATTATTCTAGGACCAACTATAATTGTGTCAAACAGATGCAAAGAGTTAGTTATAAAATATAGAGTATGCTGTTGTGAAAATATATACTTCATTAGAGCAACTCCTTTGATTGTTCATTAGAGCAACTCCTTTGATTTCCCAAATCTGTTTACACAGATTTCAGATTGCTAGTTCTCCTTTGATTGTTCTCTTCATGGGCTATTTGGCCTCTTTTAAGGGTGATGGCCCTATCTACCTATTTTAGAGATTGGCTTGCCCAAAATACTGATTTCTGAAAACATGGCCCAAAATACCGACGTGATGCGGAGTTACGTGCTCCGTATTAGCTTGATACGTTACTCCATCCTCCGTATTGCTGGGATACGCTGCTCCCACCTCCGTAACCCGAAGCCACGCTGCTCCTTACTCCGTGTTACATGGTCACGCTGGCACACATCAGTGAACAGTAGCTGCTGATACGCATTTGGAAGTCGCGTATCAGGAGATACGCATTTGGAAGTCGCGTATCCGTCGCCTTCTCCAAAGCGCTGCTCTGGCGATTTTCAGGCGATTTTCAACGGGAACAATTCCTTCCTCCGTTCGTTCGATTCAGTAATCTTTTGTGTATGTTCTATATACCATTAAAATCGTCTTTCGACGATCTACAACCCTATAATCATCAAAAATCATCTGTGTCGCCGGAATTAAAACTCCCAAATTGAACCAAATCTTCTCCCTCATTTTTTCCGACGAGTTCGTAGCAGCCCCTGCGGGGCCATATTCCGTTAAATTGATTGGGCAAAAGGAAGAGGAAGCAGTGGCGATTGATTCGGTATAATCAGATATGATGGAGGTGGCCGGAGGTGGCCGGAGGCGGCGGAAAGAGGGGGAGAAAGGCGGGGAGAGTGGGAGAGATTCTGAGAGAGGGCTGCTACAGTGACTCTGGACACGGTGCACGCAGTAGCGTGTCCCGTGGGTAGTCAAGGGCCAAGCTTTTGAAAATCAGTATTTTGGGCAAAGACTTCTCAAAAATCAGTATTTTGGTCATTCTCTCCTCTTTTAATATATATTAATTTAGTAAAAAAAAAAACTCCAAAACTCCCACCTGTTAGCCAAAAAATTGAGATGACATAATATTATAGCTAACAGCTTGAAAAAACTGGTCTCCAACGGCAATAACTGTTAGCTATATTTTTAGCTAATGTAATGTAAAAGAGATCTTCTATATTTGTTGAATGGCAAAGCAGCTATAATATTATGTTTTAGATTTTAATTTTCTTTTTTTTTAGGATAAAATAAATTTTAAAAATTAAAAACATATATAGTATTTTTGAATTATAGTATTATCAATTACAAATGAGTATTTAGATGGGTGTGTTGTTTGTATCGTGTTTAGTTCTTAATCAGGGGTAAAAAAAAAATTCCTAACCCGATTGCACACATGTTTATACGCACTGTTTACATCATTTTGATTTATCTATAAAAAAAATTATATTTGATGATAAAATAATTTATGTGTTATTTTTTTCTAACAAAATAGGAAGTTTTATTTTTAAAATATTTTTAAAAAATTGGGAATGAAATTAAATTTAAATAAATGTACAATTTGTATTATAAAATAAAACTACTTTAATTAATTAAATAACATATATCCTTGTAACCTTGTATATATAAAACCTTTATTTGATTGAATTTGAAAATAGTAAAATAATATATTTTCAAATAATAAAATATTTAAATTAATTAAATAACATATATATTAATGTAAAAAGTTTATTTGATTGAATTTGACAATAGTAAAATAACATATTTTCAAATAATAAAATATTTAAATTAATTAAATAACATATATATTAATGTAAAAAGTTTATTAAGTAATAGATTTTTAAATATAACTGACATTTTCAGCTAACCCCGCTGGAGGACACAAGCTTACAAGTTCAGCAAACTTAACATAATCATCTATTTTTTAGATTTTAACTAATAGTTATAACTAACTATCTCCCTTGGAGATGCTCTTAGGGTCATACAAACTTTTTTTTCTTTGCAGAGATTTGAGCTTTAACAAGTTGTCTGGACCAATTCCAGATTCAATTCAGCCTCTGGAGTCCAGCTTGCACATTTTGTACGTATCTGTAATTAAATTTATTACTCCCTCCGTCCCATTTATTTTGGCCACATTTCCAATTTTTATTGTCCCGCAACATTTGTCCACTTTCCTTAATAAAGGTAAATAAAACTCTAAATATGTTAAAAGTTTGTAATTATAGTATTATTTAAGCTTAGTTATGGAAACTAAACAAAAAATATAGTAAATTGGTAAAAACGTGGATTTTGATTGGTGGACAAAATAAGTGGAACGGAGGGAGTATATGCTAATCCGGAAATCTATATCCCCAGGTCCCCCAATTAATCAGAATTATGTATCCATTAAATTTCTCCGTTACTTTCTTTTAACTTGTGCATGTTCTTTTTATTACTTGTCCGTTTCAGTGTAAAGTACTAGAGCCATGCAAATCACATTAAAATTACACTAGAGCGATGCAGAATCTAAAACGAGCCTCCAAGTTTCCAAAACAGAAAATCAAGCAGAGTTCCGTAAAACTGGTCAATCATCATCTTCATAATTTTGCATTCGTTGGCTCCCTTTTAACTAGATTTAGCTTGAATGCCAACATTGTATCTAGATTTCTAGTTAAAGTTGTCTAAATACAACGTGATTTATTTATAAGTAACATTGTGATTACAATTGCCTAACATTGTAAATTAGTACACACAATCTTCGTTTAGGATCAAAAGCATTTTATATAAACTATTGTGCCAATTAATCTAAATTACATAGTTGTTGGAAGTTTTGAACGTACGACAATTTTATTCGTAAGAAGATTTATATTTTGGATTCAGTAGAAGAACGTATTTATCTATTTTTTTTTAATTTTCTACTTCCGACAGAAGATTTGTTGGAATGTTATATATGAATATTTTATTATTATTTAGTTTATTTATAGGTAATAATCAAAAATCAAACTTCTGACAAACTTTCCTGTCAGATGTTTAGTTTAATAATATAATAAAGAGGAAGTGTGCCCTTCGTTATCTTACGATGTAATTGATAATTTCCGACGCAAATATGAACATTTGAGAAGGACTTTTTTGATGGACGAGTTCTGTCGGAAGGAAGCATTCTTCCGATAGAAAATAGGCAAGGACTTTTTTGACGGACGAGTTCCGTCGGAAGGAAGCATTCTTTCGATAGAAAATAGATCAAAAAATTTGTCAGAATTGCCTATATTTGTTGTCACTACAAGAAAAAGGGGTATTTACGACGTTTTTTTTGAACTGAAACCGTCGTAAATGGGGTCAATTACGACGGAATATTTCCGTCGTTTTTGGTCGAGTAGGAAGTTCAGATTTCCGTCACAAATTCAAGTTTTCGTCACAAATTTAGTTTTTCGTCGTAAGTTCGAATTTCGTCGTAAGTTCAAATTTCGTCATAAGTTTGTCGTCGTAAATGGGGTCAATTACGACGGATTATTTTCGTCGTTTCTGCTCGCGTAGGAAGTTCAGATTTCCGTCACAAATTCAATTTTCGTCACAAGTTCCTTTTTTCGTCGTAAGTTTGAACTAGGGTCCCACATTCCATATTAAACTATTAAAGTAATAGATAATTTGCGACGCTAATTCCGTTGTTAGTTAAGTCAATACATTTAAAAAAAATAGCACCGGAATCTGGAAATTCCAGAAACCGGCACTAGAACATGAACACACCATCATTCCGGCGACCTCGAATTCAGGCATGTCTTACAACTACAAACATTGGCACATCATTGTTCACTTTTTGGGACCAATCTCACCCTCTACAATTGCGTGCCTAGTCAAAACAATCTCCTTTAAAAGGTTTTGGTCTTACTGCAGCTCGCAAGAACAGCTCCGGAGGAATTCTGCTCTTCTTGGTTTTCTTCATCCTTGGACCATATTCAACCTGTGAAATATCTCCGAATATCTCTCGTCTCCCCTGTCTCCCCTGTCTCCTCCAGTCCTCCTTCACTAACAGACCTGCCATTCTCTTCCAAAACCAACCCACTTCGCGATTCAATCTCATCTCGCCGACAACACCCTTCCACCACTCCGTTTCCGCCAGATCTCGCACCACCCATCTATCCCTTTCCGCCTCACGACACCTCCACATGCAATCAACCCATCCCTTTACTGTGAATTAGTAAAACCCACCTTTGTGGACTTTCTCCACCAACCAAATCTCCACCAACCTTCAAGAATTCTAGATGGGCGGCACCAATTTCGGCCACCGACCGTTAAATTCCGGCCAACCAATCTTGAAGCTTCCGACAGACTTTGTTGAATTAAGAGGGGTGGTAGGTGAGGTTAAGGGCTATAAATAGAAGCTCCTTCAACCCATTTGATTAAGTGAAGTTGGAAGAAAAAGAGAGAGAGACAGTAGAGAGCGGAAGGAGAAGAAGAGTGAATAGTGAGAATACATATATATAAAACATATATATAAATATCTCCTAAAATATTAGGGTCTCTCCTTATAATATAAAGAGTGTTTTCTCCTACTATAAGAGAGAGCTTTGTCAATTGTACTCTCCTTATTTTAGAGAGAAGGTGGTGTAATTCTTTCTCTTAGTGAAACCCTCCTACTTTTGCCTGTGGTTTTTCCCCTTAATTTATTTAAGGGTTTTCCACGTAAAATTTGGTGTCCACTTATTTCCAGTTTTTCTCAATTTTACTTTTCTTGCGTGCCAGCTGCGCCTGATAAATTACTAACAGTGGCATCAGAGCTATAGGTTACAGAGTACTATTCATGGATACGGTACTATTCACGGATACGGTACTATTCACTATTCACGGATACAGTACTATTCACGGATACGGTACTATTCACAAATACGGTACTGTTCATGTACTGTAAAATAGTGAAAATCAGTTCAAGTCCAAAAGTCGGAGCATCACTATGGCAGCAAAGTACGATATTGAGAAGTTCAATGGGAGCAATATCTCATTGTGGAAAATGAAGATTAAGGCAATTTTACGGAAGGATAATTGCTTGGAAGCAATTGGAGACAAGCCCACAACAATCACTGATGAAAAGTGGAAAGAGATAGATGGCAATGCAATTGCCAATCTACATTTAGCACTAGCCGATGGGGTATTGTCCAGTGTGGCAGAGAAAAAGACGGCAAAAGAGATATGGGATACTCTAACAAGATTGTACGAGGCCAAGTCACTTCACAATAAGATATTCCTAAAGAGGAGGCTCTACACTCTTCGAATGGCGGAATCCACTTCGGTTACCGACCATGTCAACACCTTAAATACTTTGTTTTCTCAGCTTACTACATTGGGGCATAAAATAGAAGAAATTGAGCGTGCTGAGATCTTACTTCAAAGTCTACCTGACACGTATGATCAACTCATCATCAACCTGACGAACAACATTCTTTCAGACTATCTAGTCTTTGATGATATTGCGGCTGCTGTTTTAGAAGAAGAAAACAGGCGCAAAAACAGGGAGGACAGACAGGCAAGTTCCCAGCAAGCAGAAGCTTTGATGGTGACACGAGGGAGATCAACGGAACGTGGCTCCAGTGGGAGTCAGAATCGTGGTAGATCGAAGTCAAGAAGCAGGAAAAATATTAAATGCTATAATTGTGGTAAGAAGGGGCACTTCAAGAAGGATTGTTGGAACAAAAAGAAGAGCGGAGACCCTGAGTCACCAAATGCTCAAGGGAATGTAGCAAGTTTCTCGGAAATGCCGAAGTTCTATTTAGCGAGGTAACAACAGATGAAAGTAAAAAGCAGTTCATGGATGTCTGGTTACTAGACTCAGGAGCAACATGGTACATGACATCTCGGAGAGAATGGTTCCATAAATATGAATCAATTCCAGGAGGTGCTGTACGCATGGGAAATGATCATGCTTTAAAGATCGTCGGTATTGGTACTATCAAAATAAAGATGTTTGATGGTACGGTTCGCACTATTCAGAATGTACGGCATGTGAAGGGCTTGAAGAAGAATCTATTGTCTGTAGGGCAAATAGATAGTCTTGGATGCAGGACCCATGTTGAAAATGGGATTATGAAAATTGTAAAAGGAGCACTTGTGATAATGAAGGTAGAAAAGATTGCAGCAAATCTATTCATGCTTGAAGGGGAAACACTATTGGAAGCTAATGCGTGCATTGTGTCAACCAATGAAGAAGAAGAATCAACGATGATGTGGCATAATAAACTAGGCCACATATCAGAACGGGGGTTGAAAATTCTCTCCGACAGAAAGTTGCTTCCGGGGCTCAAATCAGTAAACTTACCTTTCTGTGAGCATTGTGTTACAAGTAAGCAGCATAGATTGGCTTTTGGAAGATCTGTTGCTAGGAGTAAGCACATCTTAGACTTAATTCATTCTGATGTATGGGAATCATCAGAAATATCACTGGGAGGAGCAAAGTACTTGGTGTCTTTCATTGATGATTATTCCAGGAGATGTTGGGTATATCCAATCAAGAAGAAGTCAGATGTGTTTTCAATCTTTAAAGAATTCAAAGTGCTGGTGGAACTTGAATCTGGAAAAAGGATCAAGTGTTTGAGGACAGATAATGGAGGAGAGTACACAGATGGTGAGTTTCTTGCTCTTTGTAAGCGAGAAGGTATCAAACGGCAGTTCACAGTTGCATACACTCCACAGCAAAATGGAGTAGCAGAGCGGATGAACAGAACTCTTGCAGAACGAATGAGAGCTATGTTAAGAACTGCGAGTCTACCTAATTCTTTTTGGGCAGAAGCAGCTATGACCGCCTGTTATATTATAAATCGGTCGCCATCAACTGCAATTAACTTAAAGACGCCGATGGAAATGTGGACTGGTAAGCCAGCAGATTACTCTTCTTTACATTCTTTTGGATGTCCAGCATATGTAATGTATAATTCCCAAGAAAGAACAAAATTGGATCCAAAATCCAGGAAGTGTATATTCTTAGGGTATGCTGAAGGAATAAAGGGGTATCGCCTATGGGATTCCACTACCCATAAGCTCATTATCAGCAGGGATGTGATTTTTGTAGAAAATCAATTACAACCTAAAGAAGAAAATGATAGCACGACAGAGAAAAGTTCAGAGACTACAACTGTACACGTGGAAAATAATCTAGAAGAAGAAGCATTAAATTATTCTGAATCAGAATCAGAGCACGAGACAAACGAACCAGTCGAGTCTGAGGAAGTTCGTCGGTCTACTCGTGGAAGAAGGCCACCAGCTTGGCACTCAGAGTATGTTACAGAGAGCAATATTGCATACTGTCTTTTAGCTGAGGACGGAGAACCTTCAAATATTCATGAAGCTTCTAACAGCCCAGATGCATCCATATGGAAGACAGCAATGCAAGAAGAAATCGAAGCTCTACACAAGAACAAGACTTGGGAGCTCATACCATTACCACCTGGAAGAAAAGCCATTGGTAATAAATGGGTCTACAAGATCAAGCGGGATAGCAATGATCAAGTAGAACGGTATCGTGCAAGATTGGTAGTAAAAGGATATGCTCAGAAAGAAGGCATTGATTTTAATGAGATATTTTCTCCGGTAGTACGACTTACAACAATCAGAATAGTCCTGGCTATGTGTGCTACATTGGATTTACATTTGGAGCAATTGGATGTAAAAACTGCATTTCTTCATGGTGATCTCGAAGAGGAAATTTATATGCTCCAACCAGAAGGTTTTGCTGAAAAAGGCAAAGAGAACTTGGTTTGCAGATTGATCAAATCTCTATACGGTCTCAAACAGGCGCCGAGGTGTTGGTACAAGAGATTTGATTCCTTCATCATGAGCCTTGAATACAACAGACTTAGTGCAGACCATTATACGTACTACAAAAGGTTTGAAGAGGATAATGACTTTATCATTCTATTATTGTATGTGGATGACATGTTGATAGCAGGCCCCAACAAAGATCGAATCCAAGAATTAAAGGCACAGTTAGCTAGGGAGTTTGAAATGAAGGACCTTGGACCAGCAAACAAGATTCTAGGGATGCAAATTCACCGAGACAGAAATAATAGGAAGATTTGGCTATCTCAAGAAAATTACTTAAACAAGATCTTGCGTCGCTTCAACATGCAAGATTGTAAGCCAATTTCTAACCCACTTCCTGTTAATTTCAAATTATCCTCAAGTATGTCACCTAGCAATGAAGCAGAGAGGAGGGAGATGTCTCGAGTACCGTATGCATCAGCAGTGGGAAGTTTGATGTTCGCCATGATATGTACAAGACCAGATATTGCACAAGCAGTGGGAGCGGTTAGTCGGTATATGGCGAATCCTGGTAGAGAGCATTGGAATACAGTAAAGAGGATTCTGAGATACATCAAAGGAACCTCAAATGTTGCATTATGTTATGGAGGATCAGAATTGACCGTCAGAGGTTTTGTGGATTCAGATTTTGCAGGAGATCTCGACAAAATTAAATCCACTACAGGTTATGTGTATACACTTGCAGGAGGAGCTGTAAGCTGGATGTCTAAACTGCAGAGGGTTGTGGCTTTATCTACAACAGAAGCAGAATACATGGCAGCTACACAAGCTTGCAAGGAATCAATCTGGATACAAAGGTTATTGGAGGAACTTGGGCACAAACAAGAAAAGATCGTTCTGTTTTGTGACAGTCAAAGTGCTTTGTACATTGCAAAGAATCCAGCCTTTCATTCACGGACGAAGCACATAAGGGTACAATACCATTTTGTACGAGAAGTAGTGGAAGAAGGAACTGTGGATATGCAAAAGATTCACACTAATGAGAACCTATCAGATGTTATGACCAAGCTGGTCAATACAGACAAATTCATACAGTGCCGATCCTCCATCGGCCTGACAGAAACATAAGCAGCATGATATTGGCAAGAGAGGAAGGGTTGAAGATTGACCACAAAGTGGTTTTAAGTGGGAGAATGTGAATTAGTAAAACCCACCTTTGTGGACTTTCTCCACCAACCAAATCTCCACCAACCTTCAAGAATTCTAGATGGGCGGCACCAATTTCGGCCACCGACCGTTGAATTCCGGCCAACCAATCTTGAAGCTTCCGACAGACTTTGTTGAATTAAGAGGGGTGGTAGGTGAGGTTAAGGGCTATAAATAGAAGCTCCTTCAACCCATTTGATTAAGTGAAGTTGGAAGAAAAAGAGAGAGAGACAGTAGAGAGCGGAAGGAGAAGAAGAGTGAATAGTGAGAATACATATATATAAAACATATATATAAATATCTCCTAAAATATTAGGGTCTCTCCTTATAATATAAAGAGTGTTTTCTCCTACTATAAGAGAGAGCTTTGTCAATTGTACTCTCCTTATTTTAGAGAGAAGGTGGTGTAATTCTTTCTCTTAGTGAAACCCTCCTACTTTTGCCTGTGGTTTTTCCCCTTAATTTATTTAAGGGTTTTCCACGTAAAATTTGGTGTCCACTTATTTCCAGTTTTTCTCAATTTTACTTTTCTTGCGAGCCAGCTGCGCCTGATAAATTACTAACATTTACATCCTCCGTTCACCACCACAGTCCTCATCTATTCCCTCGACGACACTGCTGCCTGACCCCTTCTCCCAATCGCAATTTCCAACCCACCGCGCCTGCAAACGTCCCAGCCACCCACCCGTCTTCTTCTCTGCAAACCACCACCGTCCTTCATAACACAACTCTCCCTCTAACTCAATTTCTCAATCCACCGCAAACCACTACCACACCACCTCTATCATCCGCTGCAACTCGCTCCTCCATCCATTTCATCTTCCTTCGATGTCCTTCACTCCGTTCAACAGCGCCACCTGCAACACCTGCAACGCCGCCCATTCCCCCCTTTCCTCATTCACAATCCTTACCTCCAGTCTCCACCGCGTCTCAACCTCCCACCCATCCCCTTTTCCTCCACCCATTACCTTCGTTCCCATAACCGCAGTGTCTCCGTTCTTCTTCGACCACCACAACTCTTCTCCTCTCCTTACTCCGCCAAGCTTCAACTCGCCACAACCCAACATCCAACAATCCACCACTATCCAATAATCTGAAGTCAACTGTGAAATACTTCTCCGAATCAAGAAATACCTGTTGCTGTGCGGCCTGAGTCTGCAACTGTGAAGTCAAATCCTCAATTTTTGCTTCACCAATTATAACGTATGTGTCTGAATGTGGACTCTTGAAAACATTTTGGCTTTGAGATGACAATTTTGGTCTGAGGAGCATTAAAGATAGTAAAAGAAAAGTAAATACAGAGGTATTAGACAGAGTTGAGAGACAGAGGTATTAGACTATTAGGTAAGAGATGGGTTTGTGCTGTGTGTAGTAGTGTGTATTATTTGGGTTTAATGAGGACCATTGGATGTGTGTTTCTTTATTTTAATCAAGGGCTATAAATTGATTGAAGAAGCACAATCCTTGTGATATGCTGTCAACCAATACCACATTGACACATGTCATCAAACAGAATTTTAATTTTCCACTCTTAATATAGATTAAAATAATTATTTAAAAATAAAAAATGCTATAGAAAATATGAATTTTTTTTACCAGAACTTGGAAATATTAAAAAAATTGTTCTATCAAAATCTGGTCAAATTTCTTAGAAGTTTGGTCAACCGTTTGATTTTTAAACTTATGAGTTTTTCAGCTCTAAATTCGACTCCGGAACAAATTCTCAAAAAATTTCATAAATTTTATCATGGATAGAAAATATTATTTAAATGATACATTCCAATTTTCAAGTTTTTCTAGCATATGGAAGTATTTATTTGAAATTGTCGAAGTTAAATAAGGATATTTTGTCCCATTTATTGTTTCCATTTTTTAAAAACTAGTTATCGACGATCCAATCATACGGATATGAAGATATATATAAAATAATGATATTCCCAAATTTTCAAAAAATAAAAAATTAATTTGGTTGGAAATTGTAGTAGAACAAGACTATATTGTCTAGAACTCGTAACTAGTGCTTTGTCACAGATTATTGTTTCTATTTCTTAAAAAACATTTATCGATGATCCAACCATACGGATGTCAATATATATCTAAAATAATGATATTCCCAAATTTTCAAAAAATAAAAAATTAATTTGGTTGGAAATTGTAGTAGAACAAGACTATATTGTCTAGAACTCGTAACTAGTGCTTTGTCACAGATTATTGTTTCTATTTCTTAAAAAACATTTATCGATGATCCAACCGTACGGATGTCAATATATATCTAAAATAATGATATTCCCAAATTTTCAAAAAATAAAAAATTAATTTGGTTGGAAATTGTAGTAGAACACGACTATATTGTCTAGAACTCGTAACTAGTGCTTTGTCACAGATTATTGTTTCTATCTTTTAAAAAATATTTATCGATGATCCAACCGTACGGATGTCAATATATATCTGAAATAATGATATTCCCATATTTTAAAAAAATAAAAAAATAATTTGGTTGGAGATCTTAGTAGATCAATACTATTTTGACTAGCACTCGTAACTAGTGCTCTGTCCCATATTATTGTTTCTATTTTTTAAAATATATTTCTCGACGATCCAACCGTACGGATGTCAAGACATGTCTAATTCAATGATATTGCCAAATTTTCAAAAAATATAAAATTTATATGGTTGGAGAACTTAGTAGATCAATAATATATTGACCAGTACTCGTAACTAGTGCTCTGTCCCATATTATTGTTTCTATTTTTTAAAATATATTTCTCGACGATCCAACCGTACGGATGTCAAAACATGTCTAATTTAATGATATTGCCAAATTTTCAAAAAATAAAAAATTTATTTGGTTGGAGATCTTAGTAGATCAATAATATATTGACCAGTACTTGTAACTAGTGCTTTGTCCCATATTAATGTTTCTATTTTCTTAAATTATTTATCAACGATCCAACCACACATATGTCAATATATATCTAATTTAATGATATTCCCAATTTTTCAAAAAATAAAAAATTAATTTGGTTGGAAATTTTAGTAGAACACTACTATATTATCTAGAACTCGTAACTAGTGCTTTGTCCCATATTATTGTTTCTATTTTTTAAAAACATTTATCGACGATCCAACCGTACGGATGTCAAGACATGTCTAATTTAATAATATTTCCAAATTTTCAAAAAATAAAAAAATTATTTGGTTGGAGATCTTAGTAGATCAATAATATATTGACCAGTACTTGTAACTAGTGCTTTGTCCCATATTAATGTTTCTATTTTCTTAAATATTTTTATCAACAATCCAACCACACATATGTCAATATATATCTAATTTAATGATATTCCCAAATTTAAAAAAAATTAAAAATTAATTTGGTTGGAGATCTTAGTAGAACACTACTATATTGTCTAAAACTCGTAACTAGTGCTTCATCCCAGACTATTGTTTCTATATTTTTAAAAATATTTCTCGACGATCCAACCGTACGGATGTCAATATATATCTAAAATAATGATATTCCCAAATTTTTAAAAAATAAAAAATTAATTTGGTTGGAAATCTTAGTAGAACACTACTATATTGTCTAGAACTCGTAACTAGTGCTTTGTCACAGATTATTGTTTCTATTTCTTAAAAAACATTTATCGATGATCCAACCGTACGGATGTCAATATATATCTAAAATCATGATATTCCCAAATTTTCAAAAAATTAAAAATTAATTTGGTTGGATATATATCTTAATAGAACATTACTATATTGTCTAGTACTCGTAACTAGTGCTTCGCCCCAGACTATTGTTTCTATATTTTTAAAAATATTTCTCGACGAACCAACCGTACGGATGTCAAGATATATCTAATTAAATGATATTCCCAAATTTTAAAAAAAAATAAAAATTAATTTGGTTGGAGATCTTAGTAGAACACTACTATATTGTCTAGTACTCGTAACTAGTGCTCTATCACATATTATTGTTTCTATTTTTTTAAATATATTTATCGACGATCCAATCGCATGGATGTCAATATATATCTAATTTAATGATATTCCCAAATTTTCAAAAAATAAAAAATTAATTTAATTGGACTAATAAAATATTTTAAAAAATTAAATGGTAACTTACGACGGAATTCCGTCGTAAGTTATTTGCCGCTTTTTTTTTGATGAAAAATTTGAATTGGCCGCCTATTTTTCGATGAAAAGTTGAATTTGCCGCCTACCAACTTACGACGGATTGGTTCGCTGCTAAACGAATTTACGACGAATTTGCCGTCGTAAGTTCACTGCTATAAAAAGTAATTCATTTTGCAATTAAATTAAATTACAATAAATGAATTTACGACGTATAATTCGTCGTAAGTTGGCTGCAAAAACGACATCGTTCCCTCATCATTAAAACTAATTCATTATGCATTTAAATTTAATTAACCGAACTTACGACGATTGTATTGTTTCCGTCGTAAGTTGGGCGCGAAAACGACAACTTAAGACGAATTTCCGTTCCATCGTAATAACTTACGATGGTTTTGTTGTTTCCGTTGTAAGTTAGACGCGAAAACGACATCGTTCCGTCATCATTAAAAATAATTCATTATGCATTTAAATTTAATTGACCGAACTTACGACGAATTTCCGTTCCGTCGTAATAACTTACGACGGTTTTATTGTTTCCGTCGTAATAACTTACGACGGTTTTGTTGTTTCCGTCGTAAGTTGGGCGCGAAAAAAAAACCGTCGTAAGTTTGCCGTCGTAAATGGCCAGATTTCTTGTAGTGTGTAATGTAAGCACTAAAATTGAAATTATTAATTCTCCCATTCATGGAGGATAATTTTATACTTCTTTTGCAGTGCATGCGATATACATTAGGGCTGACAATTTAACGTGTATACATAAATACGATACGAAATAATATGAAAAATATGTTTTTAAATTTTAATTTTTGGTATGAAAAATATGAAATTACACGAAATATTTAATGTCATATATGAATTTTTATTTTGGGTACACGAAAGTACACAAAATATTATATATATATTTTATTTTTTATATATCATAATATATATTACATATGTATTCATTAATATTTCGTGTATTTCTAATCAATAATATTTCATATTTAGTCGTATTTGGTGTATATTTCGTGTATTTGGGTATAATCATTTTGTGTTATTTCGGATTGTTTCGTGTAAACAAAAAAATATACGAAAATTTTGTGTACTTTTCATATACTTACGTGTTGTCAAAAAAAAATTTCATTTCACGTTCGGTTTTTTTTTGTCAGGATTTCACGTTCGAATTGGTAGGCAAATAACTAAAATGATTTCTAATTAATTTTAATTTTAATTATAAATACATAAAAATACGAAAATACACTATAGAACGCGATTGCAAGACCTAAGTATACATACACACACGTCAGGCTATTGTTGAAGCAGATTAGGGATGGCAACGGGTCGGGTCGGATCGGGTTTGATCAAATCCAAATCCAAATCCAAAGTTTTCGGATCGGATCGGGTCTGGATCCGGGTTTGAAAATCAAGATCCAAATCCAAATTTTCGGGTTTTATCGGGTTTCGGATCGGATTCGGGTCTAAATCGGATTTTTAATTCAAAATTCAAAAATTAAAATAATCACATTAAGCAAAACATAAAAGAAAAAATATATTTAAAATTTAAAATATAAAAATATTATAGTTGCATTAAAAATATAGAATATTATAAATAAAATTTAAAAACGATAATAAAATAAAGATTATATATATATGTATTTATATAAATATATTAGAATTTCAATAAAAAAAATAAGATTGTGATTCGAATAAATAAATCAAAATTGTGGATATATACATATATATATATATATAAAATGATATAGTAAATAATAATAAATATTAAATGTATGTAAATGTGTGTGTATATATATATATATATATATATATATATATATATATATATATATATATATATATATATATCGGGTTTCGGGTTCGGATCGGGTTTGGATCGGGTATCGGATCGGGTTACCTAAGATCCAGATCCAGATCCAAACTCTTTCGAGTCCAAAAATAAGATCCAAATCCAAAAAATCGGGTTCGGGTAGACCCAAACGGATCGGATCGGATCGGGTATCCGTCGGGTCGGGTTTTTTTGCCATCCCTAAAGCAGATATCACCATTTACTTATACAATATCAATATCACGTGTATATCTGAGATCTGACCATATTCTGTCATGTAATTCGACAATCTCCAACCGGTACATTTGTTGCCTAAAATGTATAGATTTAAACATTTGATAACTCTCCACATAAATAGAGTAATTTTTAAGTTAAGGTCATTTTTAAGTAATGCTTATTTATTTTTATTATATTTATATAATAAATTTTGAATAGTAAGAATCAAATACAATATTACTTAGTGGTTAATCATTTGAATTATCTCATCTTGCTCTTAAGTAATGCTTATATAAGTATGCATTACTTATTCATGCTTTCACCCTAAAAAAACAATGTCAACGTACAATAATGGTATTCGTCTATTTCCTTTTAAATCACAAATCACAAGTAATGTAAAAAATAATGGGATTTCATAACCTTTTGAAACTAGGAATAGTACAAAATTTTTAAGATAATATCTTTACAAATAGTCACTTTACATATATATAGTTAAGTATATAAATATTTTGCTTAAAAAAAAGTATACAAACATCGATTTTTTTAGTGTGTGTTCAAGGTACATGCTAAGAATCCGTGCTATCTTAGTTGTCAAATGGTTTGAGATTTTATTAATAATGATAGGCCCCTGCATGCATGTTTCACACGAACAAGTTCAATGTATAAAACAAAATGCATATACAAACAGTTAATCTGTATTAAAGAAAAGAAAAAATTGATTTAGAATCCGATAATCACTGAGGCACCGAAAGAATGAGAGAATTATGGATGGTTTCTTGATCCAAATAACGTAGACGTCATTAATCAACAGGAGCAACGAAAAAAAGATATAGGTTTAACTGATCAGGTAACCGATGTTGATTCTCAGATAAATGCTTTGGCTAGGCTTTTGGCCGTTTATGGCGCATTTTTGGACGCGTTTGTTAGAAAATTGGAGTTTAGAGCATAAATTAGTTTATGTTCTTGATATTGATTCCGGATTTTAACAATTGTAAAGTGTTCCTTGTTATGGGAACTTAAACTTTGATTTATGGATCTAAGTTATTTACTTAGTGAAATCCATTGAGAAATTAAGTTGAAAGTGTTAGCTTATGAAAGCTTGGAAATGAGAATGTGTTGTTTTTGTCCCACATTGAGATAAATAATGAAGGCTATTGGCTTTATATTGTATTACACACAAGGGTAGTGTACAACTACTAGAGTGTGTGATAGTGCATGGTGTTACTGTGTGCTCCACGCGCACACACACACACACGCGCGCGCCGCCGCCGCCCGCCTCGCCACGCCACGTCACGTCTCGACTCGGGTCGGGTCGAAGGGCGATTTGGGCGAATGTCTCGGCGTCTCGCGTACGCGAGGCGACCTGGGCGAGGGTTTTATTTATATTTTTAATTAGAATTAATATATATATATTTATCAAAGTTGGACTGGTTGTACTATTGGGCTAGATCACTATTGTAAGTGGGCTATTCGGACTTGGACTGGATCACTTGCTAGTGGGAACAGATACATAGAACCTGGACATGTAACTGATATATATATATATATATTCTATATTAAAAACGTACTTTAATTGTGAGGAATAAATGGGCTGTTACAATTGATTTAAATTATCAGTTTTGATTTTTTAATTAATTATATAGCAGCTGTTACAATATTCATATATTAAATTGGTGCAACAGTTACACTTAGCCTCTCCTATAAATAGAGAGCTAAGCATACACTGAAAAATACACCAGACATTCTCTCTTTCTCTCTATTCTCTCTGCTCTCCTCAAGTTCTGTTTAGCTGTGGTTTTTCCGGCCAACTGAGGTACCAGTCGCTGTTGAGCATCGCCGGTTGCTGTGAACTCTTTGCTCGTTGCTGTTTTATCCTGGGAAAGATATTGCAAGCATCCTAACACACAGTAGGTAAGGGGCAATATACTTTTCAAGAACAGTCAGTGCTTCGTACAAGTGCTGGCGACTCAGCTGTTCGGTTATATATTTTTACCACTGTTCTTAGCATCTTCTCCGATTATGTATTCAGTTCGACCTACAGTTTCTGGTACGCATGCTAATCTTCTGTTGTTATTACAGTTTCTAATTTGCATATGTTTTACCTTCATGATTTGTTTCGCGAATCGTTACTGTGGCCTTGCCTTGTTAAATTTGTTATGTAACTGCCTTGGATTACTTATTATTTCCATCAGTCTTGAAAAGTATATTAGTTACATAATATTTAGAGTAATGACTGGCGAAACTGAAATTCCTGCTAGTGGTGCTGATGGTAGTTCGAGTGCAACTGTTGGGGTCATTGATTGGACCACGTATAGTTTTCCACAACCAGTTGAGTTAACTGGTCTACCCGAGAAGTTCAACGGTGGCGTTGGCTTCTCTCGTTGGCAGAAGAGGATGAAGCTGTGGTTAACTGTGAAGGGTCTTTGGCCCGTCATGGAGTATGAGAAGCCGGTGGTGATTCAAGGAAATGCTGAAACGGTTAAGGCTTTAGCGAAGTGGGCTGAGAAGGATGGGGTTGCTAGGGCGGCCATTTTGGCTGCTCTAACCAACACATTGTTTGATGTGTATTCTTCTGATGCCTACACCGCAAAACTCTTATGGGAGAAGCTGGACCAAACCCACAATACTGACTCACAAGGTCTGGAAAAGTATTCGGTGGCTAGGTTCCTTGAGTTCAAGCTGGTGGACAACAAGTCGATGACGGAGCAAGTGCATGAGTTCGAGATGTTGGTGCATGCTTTGAAGGAGTCTGGTATGGACCTCCCTGAAAAGTTCAAGGTTATGAGCGTGATTGAAAAGCTTCCGAAGTCTTGGGAGGAGTTTTCTCTCTCCCTGAAAAGACAGAAAGGAGAGATCACCTGGACCAACCTTATGCTAGACATCTCGGTTCAAGAACAACACAAGTCCAAACAGGGACATGTGATGCCCACTGAGCATGGTAGTTCAAAGGTAAATGTTGCAACTGTAGGTCAGAAACGTAAGAACTTTGCTAAGAAACCTAATAGTAATAAACCTAAGAACGACAAGGACAAGGTCAAGAAACCCAAGGCGAACAAACCATGTTGGTCTTGTGGGCAGGTTGGGCACTGGAGTAAGGACTGCCCTACAAAGAAAGCGAAGAAAACCGAGGTGGTAGCACAAGCGAATGCTGTGCTTGGAACCACAAGTGGGCCTGTAGTAAACATGGTTGTTGGTGAGGTCGCGGCTTCTGAAACCAACATGGACCGGTATGTATCCTACAACCCTTTAATATTTTCCACATATCTGTCAAATGAATGGTTGATCGATACTGGTGCTAATGTGCATGTTTGTGCTGACATTAGTCTGTTTGTATCTTATCAACAGAGTCATAGCTTGACAGTGACGATGGGGAATGCGAGTGCTGCTCAAGTGCATGGAGTAGGAAACGTGGACCTGAAGTTCCCTTCGGGGCGTGTTCTATCTCTAACTCGAGTGCATCATGTTCCCGACATGCGTAGAAATATAATAAGTGGAAGCTGTTTAGTTTCTAATGGTTTTGAAATTTCGTTGAAATGTAATAAAGTAGTTCTTATTCACACTGGTACTTTCTTTGGCAAGGGTTACTTGTCGAATGGTTTATTTGTAATAAATGCTGAACCCGTTTTGGGATCTTTAGTTAATAATATTTCTGTTGTTAACTGTGTTGAATCCGCAAATTTATGGCATGCTAGACTTGGTCACTTAAATTTTGGTGCTCTTAAAAATATGATGAACTTAGAGTTGATTCCAAAACACACTATAGAAAAGAATTCTAAATGTCAAGTATGTGTGTCTGCTAAACAAATAAGGAAACCTTTTCATAATATTGTTAGGGATTCAGACTTGTTAGATTTAGTACACACTGATATTTGTGAATTTGGTGGTGTGTTGACTAAGGACCATTTTAGATACTTCATTACCTTTATAGATGATAGTAGTAGATACTGTTATGTTTATTTACTTAGACATAAGGATGAAGCACTTAGTAAATTCATTATATATAAAACTGAAGTAGAAAAACAAACTAGTAAGGTACTTAAAAGGTTGAGATCTGATAGAGGTGGTGAGTATACGAGTAACGCTTTTAATGAATTTTGTGCAAGCAATGGTATAGTTCATGAAGTTACACCACCATACACACCTGAGTCTAATGGGGTTGCTGAGCGAAAGAACAGAACATTTAAAGATATGATTAATAGTATGCTTATTAATTCTGGGTTGCCTAAATACATGTGGGGAGAAGCTCTGAATACGGCTTGCCATATTCTGAATAGAGTTCCTCTGAAACACATGGATAAGACACCCTATGAGTTATGGAAGAGCAAGAAGACTAGTCTTAAGTATCTTCGTGTGTGGGGGTGCCTTGCTAAGGTACTTGTCCCTGAACACAAGAGAAAGAAACTAGGTCCGAAGACTGTTGATTGTATCTTTCTGGGCTATCTTGAGACCACTACAGCTATGAGATTTTTAGTATTAAAATCTGACATAGATGGTATAGTGGCAAACACGATAGTTGAGTTTCGTGATGCTACATTCTTTGAGGATGTTTACCCTATGAAGACTGGTATGCCTCAAGATACTTCTACTGAAGATCATACTCACACATCAAGTTCTATTCCTGATCATGTGGAAAAGATGACTAATGTGGGGGCGGAACCTAGTAGTAGCTCTACTCCTAATGAGTTAGAGGAACCACGAAGGAGTAAGCGTGCAAAGGTAGTTAAGGATTTTGGAAGTGATTTTATCACTTACAATGTCGAGGACGAACCTATAACTTTCCGACAAGCTATGGATTCTTCAGAGTCTAGGCATTGGAAGGGCGCTGTAAAGAGTGAAATTGACTCTATTGTTTCTAACGGAACATGGGAGTTAGTTGATCTCCCTCCTGGGTGTTCTACTATCGGGTGCAGATGGATCTTTAAAAGGAAGTTGAACCCTGACGGCTCAATAGATAAGTACAAAGCTAGACTGGTAGCTAAGGGTTTTAAGCAAATGGAGGGCATTGATTACTTTGACACATACTCTCCAGTAGCTAGGATGACAACAATCCGAATGCTTGTAGCATTGGCTTCCGTACATGGTCTTATCATCCATCAAATGGATGTAAAGACAGCTTTTCTTCATGGTGAACTTGAAGAAGAGATTTATATGGATCAGCCTGAGGGATTTGTTGCATCTGGTAACGAAAGGAAAGTATGTAAGTTGATCAAATCCATCTATGGCTTGAAACAAGCTCCTAGGGATTGGCATAAAAAGTTTGATGAAACTATAGTGCCGTTCAGTTATGATATTAATGATAGTGACAAGTGTGTCTACACCAAAGTTAAAGGTAGTGAGTGTGTGATCATGTGCCTGTATGTGGATGACATCTTACTGTTTGGAACCAATATTGAGATTATTAACGAGACAAAAGCTTTCTTGAAAAGGCACTTTGAAATGAAGGATATGGGTGAGGCTAGTGTGATTCTTGGAATCAAACTGATTCAGTCCGCTGAGGGAATAACCTTGAGTCAATCTCATTATATAGAGAAATCTATACTTGAGAAATATGGTTATTCACAGTGTAGAATCGCTAGTACACCCTATGATCCTAAAGTTGCCCTTGTCAAGAATACTTCTGGAGTGCCAGTGTCTCAGTTAAGGTATTCTCAGATTATTGGGAGCTTGCAGTATCTTGCTAACTGTACTAGACCAGACATTTCCTATTCTGTGTCTAAGTTGGCTAGATATACAAGCTGTCCAAACAGAACTCATTGGGATGCTCTTGATAGAGTACTTAGATATCTAAAAGGCACAATGTACCTAAGTCTACACTATAGGAGATTTCCTGGTGTACTTGAAGGGTACAGTGATGCAAGTTGGATAGCTAAGAAGTCTGGTTCCAATGGAGTGACTGGATACGTGTTCACCCTGGGTGGTGGAGCGATATCCTGGAGGTCGACTAGACAGACTATTGTGACTCGGTCTACATTTGAGGCTGAGTTGTGTGCACTTGATGCAACAGGGTCGGAGGCTGAATGGTTACACGGACTAATGTCCGCAATACCTGTAGTAAGCAGACCGCTTCCTGCTATTGCTATTCATTGTGATAGTAGAACAACTATCGACAAGATTAGCAGCAAAAAGCATAATGCTAAAACAAAGAGACACATCCAAGTTAGACTGAAGTCTATAAGGGGTTTGGTGTCTGATAGGATTATAGCTATAGAGTTCATAGGAACTCAGAATAATATAGCTGATCCTCTGACTAAGGGACTGGAACCTGCAGTGGTCCTTAAGTCAAGGTTGGGGATGGGACTGTCAACCCATAATAGTTCATCAACAGTGGGAACCCAATACACATGAGAGGAGATCCCTCGAAGTGTATTCAATGTGGTAATAACAAAGCTGTAAGGGTGAATTGGTAGTACTTTTGCTACATAGATGATACTTCCGTATCTGAGTCTATTCCCTGTAAACCTAGAAGGTACTGACACTGCTGGATAGCAAGAGTGTTAAAACTCTGAATGGGGTCAAGTCATTTTGACGAGATGGTAGCAGTACATCTCTGGAGATGCCCAGCTAAGCGAATGTAATTGTGTGGTCGCAATTAGAGGAAAGGGTTATTCCTTGAAGCATTCGACGAACAGGATCGAGACATGACCATTAACGTCTCAAAGCCGTAGATTGGCACCATGGCCTTTGACTTGTCGTCATCTATGGAACATGGTTACACTATACGGATTTAGATTCAAGGTGAAACATTCCATTTGAATCCGGTAGCCATTGAAGTAGAGGACTTAGGAGGGTTCAAACCTGGAAGGGTACCGACTCTGAAAAACAAGTCATGATGAGAAACCTGAAGCATTTCTGAATGGATTTGTGGGGGATTGTTAGAAAATTGGAGTTTAGAGCATAAATTAGTTTATGTTCTTGATATTGATTCCGGATTTTAACAATTGTAAAGTGTTCCTTGTTATGGGAACTTAAACTTTGATTTATGGATCTAAGTTATTTACTTAGTGAAATCCATTGAGAAATTAAGTTGAAAGTGTTAGCTTATGAAAGCTTGGAAATGAGAATGTGTTGTTTTTGTCCCACATTGAGATAAATAATGAAGGCTATTGGCTTTATATTGTATTACACACAAGGGTAGTGTACAATTACTAGAGTGTGTGATAGTGCATGGTGTTACTGTGTGCTCCACGCGCACACACACACACACACGCGCGCGCCGCCGCCGCCCGCCTCGCCACGCCACGTCACGTCTCGACTCGGGTCGGGTCGAAGGGCGATTTGGGCGAATGTCTCGGCGTCTCGCGTACGCGAGGCGACCTGGGCGAGGGTTTTATTTATATTTTTAATTAGAATTAATATATATATATTTATCAAAGTTGGACTGGTTGTACTATTGGGCTAGATCACTATTGTAAGTGGGCTATTCGGACTTGGACTGGATCACTTGCTAGTGGGAACAGATACATAGAACCTGGACATGTAACTGATATATATATATATATATATTCTATATTAAAAACGTACTTTAATTGTGAGGAATAAATGGGCTGTTACAATTGATTTAAATTATCAGTTTTGATTTTTTAATTAATTATATAGCAGCTGTTACAATATTCATATATTAAATTGGTGCAACAGTTACACTTAGCCTCTCCTATAAATAGAGAGCTAAGCATACACTGAAAAATACACCAGACATTCTCTCTTTCTCTCTATTCTCTCTGCTCTCCTCAAGTTCTGTTTAGCTGTGGTTTTTCCGGCCAACTGAGGTACCAGTCGCTGTTGAGCATCGCCGGTTGCTGTGAACTCTTTGCTCGTTGCTGTTTTATCCTGGGAAAGATATTGCAAGCATCCTAACACACAGTAGGTAAGGGGCAATATACTTTTCAAGAACAGTCAGTGCTTCGTACAAGTGCTGGCGACTCAGCTGTTCGGTTATATATTTTTACCACTGTTCTTAGCATCTTCTCCGATTATGTATTCAGTTCGACCTACAGTTTCTGGTACGCATGCTAATCTTCTGTTGTTATTACAGTTTCTAATTTGCATATGTTTTACCTTCATGATTTGTTTCGCGAATCGTTACTGTGGCCTTGCCTTGTTAAATTTGTTATGTAACTGCCTTGGATTACTTATTATTTCCATCAGCGTTAAAGAACTGTGGCATTGGGATGGTTTTGAAGAAATTGAAGAAGCTGATTTATCAGAATCAAGATGATTTGTTAGTTAATGATAAGGAAGAAGTAAGGTTGCATGGTGCAAGGTGTTCGTAGATCTAGTTAGGAAATATGTTGGTTGAAGAATTTTGAAAGTGTTCCTGAATATATGAAGAAATCTGTTGGTGTCTTTTTTAATGAAAATTATATGTTTATTGATATTATTAAACCTTTGAAATCATTTCGAAGATTTTGTTAGGAAATTAATATATTTAAAAATATTTGTCGAGTCCTCTAATTACATCCTATTTACATTCTTATATTGTAAACAATATGAAAGTTTACTAAATTATTAGTTCAAATTAGACCTGGCAAAATGGGTCTGGATCCGAAAAACCGAACCGAAATATGTGGAACCGAATCCGAAATTGGATCCGAAATAGATTATCCGAAACCGAAATAATCCGAATCCGAACTGAAATCGGTTCAATTTAATCAAATCCGATAACGATCCGAAAACCGATTTGACCCGATCCGAAAATTAATCGAACCGGAAATTTAACCAAAAATTATCTGAAATACTGTATCTATTGATGACCATGTATCCGATTATATTCGGAACCGATCAAATCCGAATAAAAATTTACACGAACCGAATATGACTTGAATCCGATGTAAATCCGAAACTAAAAATAACTGAATCGAAAAATATCCGATAAAATAATTTTATATAGATTAATATTTTCTTGACCTTTATTTGGTTGGTTTTGTCAATTTTTATATTTTCTGATTTGCTATATATTTATTATTGTCATTGAATACTGCTTACGATATTTTGTATATAATAATATTTTAATTCAATTTGCAAATATAAATTAATAAATTCTGCACATAATTAGCAAAAAAATAAAAATAAATAAATTCTACATATTCTGGGCATAAATTAAAGTGCATTCACTTATATAGCGCTTATTGAAGCGCTGTTTAAGTGAGTGCATTCATTTCCATAGCGCTTATGGAAACGTTATATAAGTGATGTATCTAATTTTGACATATTCGGTCTTATTTAATATATTTTTACACATGTATTTTTTTAAAAATATTTTTTATTTTTTGAAATTTGGAAATATCACTAAATTAGACATATCTTGACATCCGTACGGTTGGATCGTCGAGAAATAATTTTAAAAAAAAAATAATATCAACAATCCGTGACAAAACAATAGTTACGAGTATTAGTCAATTCGGTAGTTGACTACTAAGATCTCCAACCAAATTAATATTCTATTTTTGAAAATTTGGGAATATCACTATATTAGATATATCTTGAGATCCGTACGGTTGGATCGTCGAGAAATAATTATTAAAAAATAGAATCAACAATCCGTGACAAAGCAATAGTTAGGAGTACTAGTCAATTCGGTAGTTGACTACTATGTTCTCCAACCAAATTAATTTTTTATTTTTGAAAATTTGGAAATGTCACTAGATTAGATATATATTGAGATCCGTACGGTTGGATCGTCGAGAAATAATTATTAAAAAATAGAATCAACAATCCGTGACAAAGCACTAGTTACGAGTAATAGTCAATTCGGTAGTTGACTACTAAGATCTCCAACCAAATTAATTTTATATTTTTTGAAAATTTGAGAATATCACTAGATTTGATATATCTTGAGATCTGTACGGTTGGATCGTCAAAAAATAATTTTTAAAAAATAGAATCAACAATCCGTGACAAAACACTAGTTACGAGTACTAGTCAATTCGATGGTTGACTACTAAGATTTTAAACCAAATTATTTTTTTATTTTTTAAAAATTTGAGAATATAACTTAATTAGATATATCTTGAAATCCGTACAGTTGGATCGTCGAGATATATTTTTTAAAAAATAGAATCAACAATCCGTGATAAAACAATAGTTACGAGTACTAGTCAATTCAGTAGTTGACTACTAAGATCTCCAACCAAATTAATTTTTTCTTTTTTCAAAATTTTGGAATATCACTAGATTAGATATATCTTGAGATCCGTACGGTTGGTTCGTCGAGAAATAATGTTTAAAAAATAGAATCAACCATCCGTAACAAAGCACTAACTACGAGTACTAGTCAATTCGGTAGTTGACTACTAAGATCTACAACCAAATTCATTTTTTATTTTTTAAAAATTTGGGAATGTCACTAGATTAGATATATCTTGAGATTCGTACGGTTGGATCTTCGAGAAATAATATTTAAAAAATAGAATCAACAATCCGTGACAAAACACTAGTTACGAGTACAAGTCAATTCTGTAGTTGACTACTAAGATCTCCAACCAAATTAATTTTTTATTTTTTGAAAATTTGGGAATATCACTAGATTAGATATATCTTGAGATCCGTACGGTTGGATCATCGAGAAATAATTTTTAGAAAATACAATCAACAATCCGTGACAAAGCACTAGTTACGAGTACTAGTCAATTCGATAGTTGACTACAAAAATCTTCAACCAAATTAATTTTTTATTTTTTAAAAATTTGAGAATATCACTAAATTAGATATATCTTGAGATCCGTACGGTTGGATCGTCGAGAAATAATTTTTAAAAAATAGAATCAACAATCCGTGACAAAGCACTAGTTACGAGTACTAGTCAATTCGGTAGTTGATTATTAAGATCTCCAAACAAATTAATTTTTTATTTTTTGAAAATTTGGGAAAATCAATAAATTAGATATATCTTGAGATCCGTACTGTTGGATCGTCGAGATATATTTTTTTAAAAATAGAATCAACAATCCGTGACAAAGAACTAGTTACGAGTAGTAGTCAATTCGGTAGTTGACTACTAAGGTCTCCAACCAAATTAATTTTTTATTTTTTGAAAATTTGGGAATATCACTAGATTAGATATATATTGAGATCCGTACGGTTTGATCTTCGATAAATAATTTTTAAAAAATAGAATCAACAATTCGTGACAAAGCACTAGTTACGAGTACTAGTCAATTCAGTAGTTGACTACTAAGATCTCCAACCAATTTTTTTTTTTAAAATTTGGTAATATCACTAGATTAGATATATCTTGAGATCTGCACGGTTGGATCGTCGAGAAATTATTTTTTAAAAATATAAACAACAATTCGTGACAAAGCACTAGTTACGAGTACTAGTCAATTCAATAGTTGACTATTAAAATCTCCAAGCAAATTAATTTTTTATTTTTTAAAAATTTGGGAATATCACTAGATTAGATATATATATATCTTGAGATCCGTACGGTTGGATCGTCGAGGATTAATTTTTAAAAAATAGAATCAACAATCCGTGACAAAGCACTAGTTACGAGTACTAGTCAATTCGGTAGTTGGCTACTAAGATATCCAACCAAATTAATTTTTTATTTTTTGAAATTTATGACATATCACTAAATAAGATATATCTTGAGATCCGTACGGTTGGATCGTCGAGATATATTTTTTAAAACATAAAATCAACAATCCGTGACAACGCACTAGTTACGAGTACTAGTCAATTCGGTAGTTGACTACTAAGATCTCCAACCAAATTAATTTTTTATTTTTTGAAAATTGGGAATCTCACTAGATTTGATATATCTTTAGATCCGTACGGTTGGATCGTCGAGAAATAATTCTTAAAAATAGAATAACAATCCATGACAAAACACTAGTTACGAGTACTAGTCAATTCGGTAGTTGACTACTAAGATCTCCAACCAAATTAATTTTTTTTATGAAAATTTGGGAATATTACTAGATTAGATATATCTTGAGATCCGTACGGTTGGATCGTCGAGAAATAATTTTTAAGAAATAGAATAACAATCCGTGACAAAACACTAGTTACGAGTAATAGTCAATTCGGTAGTTGACTACTAAGATTTCCAACCAAATTAATTTATTTATTTGTGAAAATTTGCGAATATCACTAAATTAGATATATTTAGACATCCGACAGTTGGATCGTCGAGAAATATTTTTTTTAAATGAAACAAAAAGCCGTAACAAAGCACTAGTTACTAGTACTAGTCAATTTAGTTGTTCATTGCTAAGATCTCAAGCCAAAATAATTTTTTGGTTTTTGGAAAATTTGGGTACTTCAAACAAAATCCGATCCGAACAGTAAAAATCCGAAAGAGAACCGAACCCAATTTGATCTGATCTTAATCCAACATTTATCCGATTTTAATCCAAATTTTACCCAAACTAAATTAGATCCAATCCGAACCGAACAAGCTCTAAATTGTACTTAACCGAAAGTGGATCCAAACCGAATCAGATCCGATCTGAACCGAACAGGCTCTAAGTAGTACCTTAACCAAAAATGGATCCGATCCGAAGCATATCCGATCCGAAACCGATCCGTTTACCCGATTTGCCAGGTCTAGTTCAAATCATATAAAAAAAATATGTCTGTAATACAAAGCTCTTACAAAAATTGTTTTTCAAAATCCTGCCAACTTGGGCCGGTTTGTGAAATTTTATTTTTAAGAAATAAGTTAATTGGAAAAAGTTAGAAAATATGTACATTTTTTTTTGAAATAATTAACTTATTTTTGCAAGAGAACGAATATTAAACTCCCTATATAAATTTTTCTATAAAAAAAGTATGTAAATACGAAATTTTTTCCGAAATAAATAACTTATAAATTTATCTTAAGATAATGAATATTAAACTCCCTATATCTCTCATGTTTAAAAAACTTGAACTTTCAATCGACTTATAAGAAAAACTTAAAAACACCATATTTTCACATAATAATAACCTTCATTATTTTTAGAAAATTTATTATCGTATTAGATCTTTCTATTTTAATTTAATCAAATTTTTAAAATAATTTGAAAACCCAACATGACCGATATAAATACTAGTTTTTATATATATTTCATCTTCAAATAATTTCTCACGCACATGTCTCTCTTGAAATATTAATTCATTTCCTTTCTGAAATTTGATATTGATCAAAGCGGGAGAGATTCCAACACTACAAGAAAAACGGTTAAATATGACCGAATTTTTTCGGTCATATTTAACTAAATTCGACCGAATTGACCGAATTTCTATTGGTCATATTTACGCTGGTCAAATTTAGTAATTCAGTCGAATTTAGGATAAATTCGAACAAATAATTCGGTCATATTTAGGATAAATTTGACCGAATAGTTCAGTCACATTTAGGATAAATTCGACCAAAATCGGTCGAAATTGATAATACTAAATTCGACCAAATTTGGTCGAATTATAAATTTGACCAAAAATCCAAAATTTTGATATTTTTCAAATTTTGATGAAAAATTCAAAATTTTAAATTTTGGCGCCCGAACTGCATTAAAGTCAACCAAATTTGGTCGAATTTAGTCTACTAAATTCGACCGAATATAGTCGTTTTATATACTAAATTCAACCAACTTTGGTCGAATTTAATGTTCACCAATTTTTTTTAAAGAAAGAAGCAGAATTTGCTGCTCAAGAATAGAACATCATGTGGGATTCATTCGGGTAACTAGAACATCAAAATTGGAGTTCAATAACACTTCCAGAAGTGCTTCGATCCTCAAGATCACGAAGAACACGATAATTAAACTTCGATTTCTATACATTATTGAACTCGAAATTCAACATATAATATATAAAATTGACTAGAAAAACATACTCTACACGATGGTAACATCAAAATTAGCAACAAAACATGTTTACAAAAATTCATAATTTTAATAAGTAAATTCGAATTTAATAAAAAAAAGGAGAAATTCATAAATTATAACCCCACAAAATCTGATGATGTTTTTGGATAGAGGATGATGAGGGCTTCGATTCGACTATAAGAACGTTGAAATCGGACACTGATAACGCCTCCAAATGTTGGTTTGATTCTCGAAAACTCAAGAACATAAAAAAAGAAAAATAAAAAGAAATTGATCTTGAGCGGGGTGGGGGTGAGGGTGGGGGTGGGGGTGGGGGTGGGGGTGGGGGTGGGGGTGGGGGTGGGGAGGGAGGGGGGACAGTACGTAAAGATTGGGGGAGTAAGAGATTTGGGGGGGGGTTGGGTTTATGTATGTGTATATATATTATATATGTAAATGTTTCTAAAATGTATGGCACTACACCAAATAAGGCCTATTGCAACACCAATATTATTTGTGTTACAAAAAGTGTTACAACAGACACAAAATTTGGTAGTCTATTGCAATATTTTTTAAAATGTTGCAAGAAATACGAAAAGTGCTGCAAGCAAAATGATCACTTTGAAATTTTATAACAATTGCAATACTTTAGCAAAAGCGTTACAATAGATGAAACACTTTTGGTCAATTTTTCCAAAATTGTAAGCGGGAACTTGATTTTTCGGTGGGCGGGATAAAAAAAAGCCGGGTTCCCAAATATTTCTTACACAAATAAACACAAAAAACATGAACTTATCCCTCGACCTCACCTCTCTCTCTCTCGGCTGCTCTTCTCTCTCGATCTCATCTCTCTCTGTTGATCCTCTCTCTCCCATCTGTCTCACTTACTTATCTCTCTCACTCATCCCTCTCGCTCCTCTCTCTGTCTCAAGTCCCTAAAATCGATTAGAACAAACCCTAAAACCCCAAATTGATTAGAGAAAAGATTAGAGTAAATATTGATTAAAACTTCAATTAGAGGTAAAGTAACCATCTTTTTCGATTATATTGGATTATACATGTATATATATATGCATGCTTGTGAAAATTTTCAATTATATGTTGGATTAAATCCGGTATTAAGTGTTTAATTAGTAGAATTTGGTGTTAATTTGTAGGAATTATGTGTTATATTTGTGGGAATTTTGTATTAATCTTGTTGTAATGTTGTGTCATATTCTAATAAAATTCTATTGTGCAGGATTAGTTGGGGTTGGATTCACGCCACATATCGGCGTAGTGCAACCCGGAATGGTAATATTTAATACAGGTATATCAAGCACTACAATTTGGTTGAGTGGTGAATTTGAATTATATACTTATCTCTAAAACTTTTCTCAGATGTTTTAGATTGCACTGGTTTTTTGTAGGAAAAAAGATGGAGCTATATAGAGCAATTGTGAAGTTGGAACAGGAGAGTGGTACTGATAACATTTTCTTATACACTATTTTTGATGTAGTGGTGAGTATGAGTTGTTAATTTTATTTGTATTTCATCAAGAAAATGTGGCTACGCGTGAAGTCGATGCAGCAGATTGTCAGACACTTTTTTCAGGAAGTTAAAGCTTTTACAGAGGAGCAGGAAGCTCTGGTTGTACAAGTCAAGGAATGTCATGAAGAAGAATGTAGCAGAACTAATTGTGGTACTTTAGATGTTTTGAATAATTGAGGTAAAAACAGTCAACATCTCATTTGTGAGTAACTTTACATAAACAAGAATTAATTACAGCAGTCATGTCATTACAATTGATCCAATTTTGTAGGATAATAGAGATTGCACCAATAAAGGGTTTTCTATGCATATAACAAGGACACTTATGATAAATATATTGAATACGCTTGATTATGTTAATTAAATGACAAACTCAAATTAGCTACACAAGTATAACTTATAGCTCAGCTGAATATATTATATAACTTGTATTATGTGCAAATGAAATATGTCAAACCTTTAAACTACTTAGATTTCCCATCTCTAGTTTGTATCCATATAATTAAGATTAGTGCTTTTCAATGTGTATAATTCTTGTTTCTGGTATATTGTTGATAGGGGATATATTAGATTCAATTTTTGGTTGGCCAGTACAAATATGGATGTTAACGACTGTTTTCATGTTAACTATATTCTTTCTCCTTCCGTTTTTTAATCCCTGGCATGGTCTAACAGGTGAAGATATTGCAGCCGGACCTGTGTGGATTGAATACATTACTTTTCTGAAGTCCTTGCTTGTATATATAACTCTTTCTTGAATCTTATTCCAGTTTTTTTTACTTTGTTTTTCTTTTCTGACGAAATTTTAGCTTTTGAAGCTCTGTCTGATACGGGAAGACCAAGTTCTGTAGTTGCCGATAAAAATGTTGGCAGTACTGAAATCATAACCAAACCCGCAAGTCTCATACAATCAAACGTGACAGCGAATGTGAAAGACTCACTTGCTATCACTCTAGGTATTGAGGATAATCTTGCAGATGGGCCTGATTACAAACCAGTTGCAGTTGTCCAGTTACCCCCTGAGCCAGGATCCGGTGCACCTGGTGCACGCAATGTTTTTGAGATCGACTATGTACCACTGTGGGGATTCACATCTTTATGTGGACGGAGACCAGAAATGGAGGATGCACTTGCAACTGTACCCAGATTTATGAAAATTCCTACTCAAATGCTGATTGTTATCAAGTCCAGCAGGTTGTTTATAGGCTGCTGTCGGCGAAATACATCAGATTATATACAATCTCTGAATATACAATACAATCTCTCCCCTCTACTATCTTCATATATTCTAACAAATATATTGAACTGTCCATGCAAAATAAGGGTTATATGAGATTGTAGTATTTTCTATATGGTCAAGTAATACAGCCATGTACAGTGCAATTTTAGTTTATTAGCAACTTTAAATTAAGACTCTCGTCTGAAATAGATATGAGGTTTACTTTGTAGTGAGCAGTGTGCCTATAGTTGTAAGAACATGTATGTCCTGAATTTTTTAGAGCTTTATTCTACTCCTTCCATTCATTGCTTTGTGTTTAAATGTATTTCTTCGTAGAGCAAATATAAGATCCTTTTCAAGAAAACATTGTGCATGTCACTGCATGCAGTTGGTATTCTTTGTTGGGTTAAATCATGGAGTTATATTTGTGTTGGTGCTAAATATCATTTCATCTTAGTTTGAATTTCAAGATTTGGAAATCTGTGCAAGAACATATAGCATTCTTGTTTGTTCAGAGAATCAGCATAAATTTGCGAAGGTACCATCATTTTATCTATTGCATGAGTGGTGTTTCTGAATTCTGATAGTAACAGTTGAAAGTTTGCCCCTATATATATATTTAGTTATTGATATAGTACCTTTTCTTCAGGGTACAACGGAGTATATATCTATATAATTTGCCAACAAGATTATCAATGCAGTATATGATGCTTTAGATGCACCTAAAACTGGGGAAAAGGTTACTATTTCTGCTAAGTTTCTTTGTCAACACGTTCTGGAATTCAAATTGAGACTGTCTCTTTGCCTAATTTTGTTCTTCCTTCTCTCCCTTTGTTGAAACAGGTTAGGGTTCCAAACCAATTGAAAGCTGATTGTTATCCCCATTATATGGAAAAAGGGAACAATTATCAGTCTTGCTCTGTTCTTGGAAAAATATGTGATGCGGTGGAAAAATACAAAATTGGAATTACTTTGAGATATGGTGAGTTTTATTGGTAACCGGAGTTAGTATGAGTATCATAAGCCCCTTCCCGCTCTATATTAGATTTGTAAAGATTTGCAGAAGAATTGTGTAACCTGTCTATAAATACAGTTCAGTCTTGCATAGGTGGGAAAATCAGTCTAGAGCTAACTAAGCACTACTCTAGTGTCCATAATCTCTGCGGTGTTTATATATAGAATGTACAAGTTATTTTCTTGGATTGGAAGTTCATCGTTCTGTAGATGGATTCTTTCTTTCACAAAAAAGTATGTTATGGATTTACTTAAAGAATATCGAATGCTAGGTGTCAAACCAAGCAAATTTCCTATGCAAACTAAAGTTAAGCTTTGTCCAGACAAAGGTGAACCATTGCAGGATATACAACCTTATCAGCTGGAAGACTAAAAAACAATCTGTAGTTGCTAGATCAAGTGCTGAGGCAGAATATCGTGCTATGGCCTTGGTTAGCTGTGAAGTTACTTGGCTCAGTGCATTGCTTAAAGACATGGGTTTACATGAACTGCCATCAACCGTCTTAAAATGTGATAATCAGGTAGCACTAGCAATAGCAGCTAATCCAGTGCTACATGAGCGTACCAAGCATGTAGAAATTGACTGTCATTACATCCGAGACAAGATAGCAGCTGGGGAAATTGTTACTCAACATGTGCCTTCTTATACTCAGCTTGCAGACATGTTTACCAAGCAATTGTCTTCTGCTCAACACAGGTTTCTCATGCGCAAACTTGGTGTTTCACTTGATGAAAACTCTGAATTTTTTCCAGCTTCTCACACCAAGTTTGAGGGGGTGTAAAGACTATACAACAGTCAACATTTAGTTGAATAAGTGTAAGGGCACAAGAGTCAATTTACTTGTAATATCAAGGGTATTACTGTTAATACACTTGATGAGTTAGTTGGAGTTAGTTGGGATATAAAACTAAGAATGTAATCAGGCTATTGCCAAGTTTGTTAGATCAATCTAGAGAGCTTGTTGTTTTCTTCTTGTTCAAGATATTCACATTATCATTTTCTTTAGACACTAATGTTGTTGGATCATATTTGACTCGTATTCGATGGATCACAAACTACCCGCACTACAAGAAAAGGGTCAATAGACATCAGTTTCTGGCCGATGTCTATGTTATTTTGGATGTGATGTCTAGGTGGGAGATGTCTATTCTAGACATCAGTCAGAAACTGATGTCTGTGCTCACATAGACATCGATATTTCCTTACACATCAGTTGTTCTACAAAATAGGTTAGATATAATTAATTTTATAAACAAGTTGCATGCCTTATATTCTAGAAAACATATAATAAACTAAGTTATTTTTCACATACACATCACTTTCTTTTTTTGAAAAAGATGTCTATTTGGATATTAGACATCATAATTTTAGCAGATAAAGTGATGTCTATAGTTATCTTAGACATCATCCTAGACTGATGTCTAATGTTCTTATAAACATTAGTTTCTTTTACAAAAAAACGATGTGTATAGCTATCTTAGACATCATCCTATACTGATGTCTAATGTAGGTATAAACATCAGTTTTTTCTGAAAAAACTCATTTATATGTGTCTCTTGGACATCAGATTTTATAAATAAAAAGTGATTTCTATTTGTTTTTTAGACATCGAACATTGTAGAAAAAATGTGATGTATATCTTTGTTTTAGACATCATTATTTGGTAAAATCACTTTATTTGCTAATAATAGATGTGACAATTGTCATTATGTGGCTATTGACAAAATAAAAACCAATGTCATCAACATCCAAATTACATAAACTGCATATCCGATGTACCAAATCCAAAGCAAGTAAACATGACTACATATCTCGGCAAAATTAACTAAATTGAGCAAAGTACCCATCCACAAAACAATGCAGTAATAAAGAATTTGGTAAGGAGTAAGCTGATTGTTGCAGGAAAAATAGACTAACTATACTCTATGCATTATATAGGCTAGATGTTATAAACACCGACACACCATGAGGCCAGTCATTCATTAGACAGTAGTTTCTCAGTTCTTTGAAGTTCAGAAAGCAGCTTTATCTCATCAATTTCAGAGGGTATGCTAACGGTAAACTCATTGTTGTCCCGTAAACTACAACCGTTAAGAAATGACTGCAAGTATAAAGAAGTAGACCAATCAGACAAGAAGGTAAAATGTTTGAACTTTTAAAATATTGATCAACTATAGTCCTAAATTAAGCTTCAGTTTCTAACATACAGAAAACTAATAAATAATGATGTAGCATGATAAAAAGCACAGCTTTGAATGTAAGAGAACCAAACTATATATATGATTGCTACAGAATGAGAGACAAAAGTAAATAGCACTTTTTTACAAGTAAATAGCAGCTGCAAAGCGCTGACACTCATCAAAGATAGAAGTCAAGTACCATCGCTGGAAAAGATTTGTGATGAAATTAGGACAAACAGATGCTGCACATACCTTTCCTCTTTTGCAATGAATCAGTAATGGGTGATTCCTAATATCTGAAATGCCAAAGAAGAAGAAATTTATTAATAAAAGCTCAGTTAACCTTTGTGTATACCAACTAATTTATAAATAGCATGCAAACAAATTAATATATAATACCAAGCACAACGGTTAGAGCTTCACAAAATATAAATGATCAGAAGTTCTACTAGTACAAAATATCCTAGACAATAGGACTCGAGTACCATCATACTCCAGCATTCATACATTACTAGCAAGCCCATAAAACTTATCATACATTTTATTAATCTCATTACATGCTCTGAACCTAAAACAGTTGTACTCCTCTGTACCTAAAACATTAGAAAACACAGACAAGACGACTGGAATGTCATGTTTGAGCCTGCATATCACTGAAGTACTCGTGCCATAGTTCCGATCCTTCGGCAATATGTGTGTCTGTTGCATTCTATATTTCTGCTTGAAAATGAAAAGTAACATTTAATCCACTTATATATTCGTGTATGTGTTTGTGTATCTTCCATTTTTATCCTATATGCCTATTTCCTCAGTCCTCTGCAGTACTAGAGGCATAATCTTTTGGCATACACTCAGGTTATGATGCATTGCATGCAATGCTTGATCCAGTTAAGAATATATTTAATTTTTTCCATGTCTTTTCTCTTGGGGATTCAGAAATTTATCTGGAGCATGTGCATCTCAGTGTAAACTGATGGCAATGAGAATCCCTTGAAATTAGTGATCATGTACCTGTACCCTTCTGAATGCTGGTGATAGTTGGCTCTAACAATTCAGAAATAGTATGAAATATAATTGTATTCTATATATTGGATAAAGTAAATAGGCACTGTGACATAAAAGTAAGAGTATGACTAAACTTAATCATAGTTGGGAGCTTCAGCAGTTGCTTTCACAACAGAGCAATGCCAGACCTTTTTTAATTTGGAATAGGAAGTTACAAGAGGCCATAGTAAAACTCTGGCTATATATCAATATTAGTAGTATACTATCTGTTCTTGCTTTCTTTAGTTCTCAAGATAATATACAGTTAGCTAACTAAACAGACTGCAAAGGAACCAAAAACTAAACAGGTGGCCGATTTTGCAAATGGTGGGAAACGGGCAAAAAAAAAAAACTCTCTAGTAAATTAAATCAAATTAAGTTAGATGACTTGAGAATTGCAAATGTAGGGCTTGTAGCCTTTGTACTAACCTGGCAAGGCGATAAAAGCATCAGAGTGCCTAGCCATCTCAGCTTTCCTTTGGTGCATATCTGCTACTGCTTTCACTTCCCCTACTGTGACACCAGTTAACTGAAAATAGTACCAGAACCCAAAAGACAAGGATATTTAAATAAAATAACATGAAAATGATGAGTGTTGCAGGGGGATGGTCCAGTCCAAAAAACTAAATCAACAACACTAGACATAATAGAAAAGCAACTCACTGCTCATTTCTCAGGAAATGCATTTACTTGTATGTATTATTGTAAAAGTTGTTCCAAAGAAAAGCCAAGAAAACACAAGAGGGGAACTGTATTCGTGCTGAACATGTAATAAACCCAAAAATACTATAAGAATAGTAAACAGTCTTTATCTGACACAAGTCCACAACAGTGCTATGAATATCAGATTCAGGACCAGTTTATAGAACATCACCTATAGGTATCAAAAGTTTGACCCCTTATATATTCGTGTATGTGTTTGTGTATTTGCGCCATGCACGTATGCCAGTACAGATACGATACCGAATTATTCCATCCACTTGTGCGCGCCTGTCAACCTGCACATAAATTAAATCCGCTACTTGGTTTTCTTGCTCATAGGGAAATCAAAGGTCTAACAACTCCAAGTCCTATTATGAATTAGCACATACATACTGAATCTGTCAAAGGTGGGTCATAAAAAAGGTAGAGGTTCGTCAATAACACCAAATAATCAATATATTCATCTAGAGGTTAGACTATGTTACTATTTATCAATAAAAACCATGAATCAACATGATGAGCATCATATTACCTCGTAAACTGCCAGAACCTGGAACATTTTAGACTTCAGGTAATGATAAGTCATAAGCTCTCGACATCGCCAAAGTAGTCATCAAGAAGTAAAGGATCAATAAGCTCTCTGATGTCATTTTTTGAGTAAAGGCTTTGTCTGTCATGAACACATTCAATCTTAGTGCCCACATAATTAATAATTATCTATAGAAATTCATTAGTTAGAGAACTTGAAAAGGTGGACCTGGGAATGGATTGAAACATACCCACATCACAAGGCTCTGTTGTGAGTAATCCTTCTTTGACTACCTTCGTGAAGATAAACAAGACCTTCAGCTGTTCCCATGACAATCTTATACTTAATACTCCATTCTAATCTTCTATTGAAGCTGTAAATGATTACAGTAGTTGAATGTCTACACACAAAACAAATTTGCACTATGCAAAGTTCCAGTCAAATAACAGCCTTAAAAGACCATAGATAAATTATACCAACAATGAATTACCGATGCTAAACTACTAAGAGGAGAGAGCTCCAACCCAAGGTGCACCCCTCCGTCAATCCCATAACCAATCAACTTGGCAGTGTTGGGATGGTTGACATGGGCCATGATCCCAAGCTCTGCTAGGAAGTCTCCTATCCTATCCTGGGGTGATCCATTAGTCAGTTTCTTAATTGCAACAAGCTGGCCATCTCGCAAATAGCCTTTATAAACTTCAGCATAACCTCCTTTTCCAATCAGATTTCCTATGGCACAGAAATCAAGTTAAGTTAGAGATTTTTTGCGTAATATGCACTATTGCTATCTCAAGTCATAAAAAAATTACAAACCATGGGAAAAGTTGTTGGTAGCAGATTAGAGTTGAGAGAGGGTAAAATTCTTCCAATGAGGCTTGAAATAATTCAAATCTGATTCCACATGTCACAATGCATACATGAACTTCATCAAATTGAATATAAATTATAAGCAAACCTCATCCTTTCAATTTTATATAGCTCCACAAAGCATACCTGTTGAGTGGCTCGAGCCCATCAAAATTTTGTTCCTCTTGGATTATCCTAGTGAACATTAGTCTACGAAAGAACAATTAATTGTTACAAATTAAACAGGGATACAAACAAAATAAATCAATTAACGAAACAAAGATACAAACCAACGCTAGATATAAACCAAATCAGTTGACAAACACATATGCAAACTAATTTAAAATTAACCTAATCAAAGTGATTAATACTAATACAAACCAGTTCACAAATATATATACAAACCCATTTAGAATTTACCTAATTAAATCAAATAATATAGACACAAACCCAAACAAAGTATATACAAACAAATCCAATTATAATTAACCTAATTAAAGCTTAAAAATCAAATAAATGGAGCAATTACATGAATTAGGTAGATACTACTTACTAACTGAAGAGCAAATCGAGCAAAGAGAATAGCAAATCGAACAAGTCGCGGGCCAAACCGAGCTTTCGAGCTTTTCTTCGTGAATTAAGTATTGAGGAACAAATCGAGCTAGGGTTCTTCGTGAGTTGTTCTTGATGTGTTGTTCTTGTTCGATTTAGGGTTCTGATTGTAAGAGTGTGTGGGACGGAGGTGAGGAGGTGGTCATCGTAAGTAGAGCAGGTGGTCGTGGTGAGTGGGGGTGCAGGAGAGAGCGAGAGAGAGAGAGATAGCGAGTATCGAGAGAGAGAGAGAGTATCGAGAGAGAGTTTAATTTTTAGTTTTAGGTTGTGTTTAATTTGTCTAAAGGGGAATAATTGTGTAGAGGCCGGGAAATATTTGGCCAAAAGGGGGGAATTTTGATTTAGAGGTGAAAATTTTAGTTAAGGGGGAAAACCAAAGAAGGCCCGCGCGTTTTGTTTTTTAAAGGCTGACTTTAGACATCAGTTTTAAAAATAGTGATGTTTACGAAACATAAAGACATCAGTTTAATTATGGGCGATGTTAGTACATGTTTTAACATCAGTGGCATTTACAACCGATGTCTAAAGTACTGTGATGTCTATTGAACTTTTTCTTGTAGTGCCGCTTATAAAAAAGAAAATATGATACAGGCTCATATTCGGTTTGGATCCGGATTTCAATACTCGGGATCGGATCATATCCGAATTAAACGATACCGATCCCAAATCTGAACACGATAAAAATAAAATGATCCGAGACCTGAGTAAGGGTATACCGGAATCATTTTTCATCCCTACCCAAACCAAAATAGTCAAAGTAAATTCCAGAGACATCTTCAAAATAATAGAAAATTGGATTAAAAAAATGATAATGTAATTTTTTTTAATAAGAAACATAGTAATGTTTTTGTCGAATATATATTATAAAATTTAAATGAAATAGTTAATATTGCCGAATCTGACGAGTTTATCAAAAGTAATGCATTTTTTGGTAAAAATTAGTATTGAATCAGAATATTAATTATCACCACTGAAGTTGACAGATTTTTTTCCGAATAACATTAAATTTTGACAAAATGAGTATTAAATTCAATAGATTTTTGTCAATGGAATACAAACATATGTTGTCTATAAATTTTACATCATTCTTAGAATTTCATATTCCTTTTCAACAATGTGAATCAACATGTTAGTGCTAGAGGTACCAAATTAGGTACCAAATTTTGTTACAAAATGACATGGCATTAACTACTTGTCATTTTGAAATGTTTTAATTGGTTGGCCCTAGCGGGCCCATTATAATTATAGCCAATCAAATCAATGTCATGTCATTTGGTAATAATTTTTGGTACCCCAATTTGTACCTCTAGCATTTTTCATATACATATGTTTCTTTCCAAAATTCAAATCTATTACAAATATTCTTGACAAAATTGTCACCTTCTACCATTTAACAGCATTTAACAGCTTAGGGCCTTAGCTTTTTCATACTTACAAATAGAAATATATTTTTGTATCTTCTTTTTCTTTTCCCGTCCACTTCATGAACTCATAAAGGAATGTCCTTACTGGCTGCACAGTAAGTCCGTTCACCACAGGTTATCGTGAAATGAAGATATGGTAAAGGTGGTAATGGACTATTCTCTTGGTCCATAAATGGGGGAACTAAGTCCGGGGACAAGTCCCATGGTACCTCGGAGGGTAATGGTGGCAGAGAATATTCTTCCTGGTTGATGAGTGGATTGGAGGCCATGTTCGTATTCGTGCTCCATGGGGTAGTTGATGGAGGCAGAGAAGTCACTGTATGATTAAATATCTGCTCCTTCTCAATATTCTCTAGTATCTCCGAGGCCAATACTTCCAGAGAATTTTGTTGATCTAAGGAAGTGCCAGTGTGCCCTGAAGAGAAAGAATTTATACCCTCTGTCAGGGTTGTCCCAAAATTTGTTTCCTGTCGAGGGATGAAATTGGTGAATTTATTCTCTTCAGTCTCCAATCCTACCAATGAATTTTTGGCATAGAATTCTGGTAAAGGAGGCAATGAAGGCTCTTCCAAATGATCTTCAAAATCTGGCGGTGGTGGCAACGGAGAATTTTGAGCATTACTTTCGATATTAAGAGTTGGGAACATTGGCGCTTCAGATTCCTGATAGTGAAAACCATTTCTCTTTGAAGAATGACTTCCAGTCGAAATAATGTCAGATCTGGTCGCACCCCCAAACAATATTGATCTTCCATCATTAGCAAATTGAAGTCCGGTAAATGCAATATTACTAGTGCTTGAGCTTGTTGCATAATCATCAGAACTTCTACTGCATGGCCTCCTTTTAAAAGTGCTTGACACTTCACCACCATAATCTCGAAAGCTTGTGTTACCCTCCGTCCTTCGACTATATTGACTGTGCGTGTTTCCAGTGTTGACACCAGGCAAAGATGATACATCAAGACACGAGTAAGATGGTGGTGCTAGACGGACACTGGAGGCACCTATCCCCGTCCTTATTCTGTAAAGCGAGGAATAAATCGAAGTAGATGTGGGAAGATAGTTATTTGACGCAACTTGAGATGTGCCCAGCTGCTGATAATTTCCCAGTGAATAGTTATACATGTATGGTGTCTTACTATTCTCTGTTGCTGCGTTAAAACCCTGAAAGTACCTTTCCCTTTCCTCTTGCGATTTTTTCAAGCATATACGATATTTCTGCACAAGTTCAACTAATATTAGTTACGTTGAAGACTATGCATTGGGAAATAAAAGAATTAAATATGTAATAGTGAAACGATCTTGAACTCGGAAGGAACAAATGAGAACTTGGGAAATAGGATATGTGAGAGTGACAAACAAAAACCAACTAAAGTACAGATTGAAGAGTATTTCATTAAGCAACCGCAAGTAAAGGCAATCGCTTTTACTTGCATGCATGGAGCTAGTCCATTTGTCTTTGTTTAGTGGAGAGGGAATGAGAGTTTAAGAGACTCAGAATGTTTTGAGAGACTCAGAAATGCATGAAATATATAAAAAAAAATAGGGGTTTGAAGAGTGGGATCCAGTGTAAATGATTTTGATACGAGATTTATTGCACTTTATATATATTTATGTCACGAAATATTTTGAATTGTTAATGTGAGATTAGATATTAATTAGACGATTTTACTCGTGCGTAATATAATTCATTTGGAATTTTAAAGAAATCATAGATTTCTTCCTCTCAATATTGCAGTAAATTCTTTAACAAATCAGAAAGATAGTGTTGCATGCAATAAAATACCTGCAAATGGCTAGCAACGTTTTCCCTAGTAAGTCGGGCGTAAGAAACTAACTAAATATACATATAAGTGTTTGAATGTATATGAGAATAGAGAGCTTGAGGAACTACCTTCCTTGATATTAGAATGCAAACGATTACAGAGATCATTTATAAGCAATGCTCACCACAGCGGTGGCTACAAAATAGGATCTTAATAGATAAAACTTACACTACTTTACCTAAAATAGCTTAATATAGCTAAGATCAAATCTTCACCCTGGTATAAACAAATCATTCCAGAGTGTTTATTTATCTATACACATCATACCAATGTGTATGCTTATTTATCTAGTTTGGATTAACTCAAGCAACAAGCCCATCAACTTAAGTAAAACCCAACATTCTCTCCCTTAATCCAAACTCCTTCAACCAAAATTCTTTATGCCCATTAGTTTCCTCATTTCTTCAAACTTTGCCACTGGTAACATGTCTGCTCTCTGTTCACCTGTTCTCACAAACTCTACAACCACTCCACCTCTCTCAATGCAATCTCTAATGAAATGGTAACGGATGTGAATGTGTTTACTGCGACCATGGAAGACAGGATTCTTTGTCAAGTCTATAGCTGACTTGTTGTCAACATAGATCACTACTGGACTTGGCCCAATATCAGTTACTTGCATCAGCAAGTTCCTTAACCAAATTCCTTGGCATGCAACTGCTGTAGCTGCCATAAATTCAGCTTCATAGGAGGATAAAGCTACGCACCTCTGCTTCTGAGACACCCACGTTTTCAAGTTTTCATTTAAGTAAAAACACATGCCACTCGTGCTCTTTCTATCATCTGTATCTCCAGCAAGATCACTGTCTGAAAACCCAGCCAGCAAATAATTTCCCGTTCCTCTTGAATACACGAGTCCATACTCTAACGTACCTTTCACATAACGTAGTATACGTTTCACTGCATTGTAGTGCAGCACTGTGGGCCTCTCCATATATCTGCTTACTACCCCAACTGCATAGGCAATGTCTGGACGGGTATGAACCAAATACCTCAGTCCACCCACTAAACTCCTATATTGAGTTTCATTAACTTGCTTCCCCTTTTCATCTTTACTTAGCACAACCTTGGCATCCATCGGATATTTCACCGGATTACAACTCGACATATCTGCTTTCTCAAGTAATTTTTTCGCATAAGCCGACTGTTTTAAGTCAATATAATTCTCTCTTTGATCCACCTCTATTCCAAGATAGTAAGCCAGTTTACCCAAGTCGCTCATATCAAATTTATTCCTCATCTCCTGCTTGAACTTATTAATGTTTGTCACACTTGAACCTGTTATTAACAAGTCATCCACATAAACAGCAATAATCAAACATTCATTTCCTTCACGTTTTGTATAAACGGCATGTTCGTATGGGCACTTCTCAAAGCCCAACTCCCTTAAACTTCTGTTCAGTTTAGCGTACCAAGCTCGTGGAGCTTGACGAAGCCCGTACAATGCTTTTAATAACATGTAGACCTTATTTTCTTTTCCCTTCTTTACAAAACCTTCTGGTTGAGCCACATAGACTTCCTCGAGCAAATCACCATTTAAAAATGCCGACTTGACATCAAGGTGGTGTGCTTCCCACCCGTTCTTAGCTGACAATGCCAATAATAAATGCACTGTTTCTAGTCGAGTGACAGGTGCGAATACTTCATCAAAATCAACTCCTTTTTTCTGGACGTATCCCTTAGCGACTAACCTCGCCTTGTGTTTAATTATTTGTCCATTCATGTCCCTTTTCAACTTGTACACCCACTTCAAGTTGATTGCTTTTCTTCCTGCTGGTAAATCAGTCAATAACCAGGTCTGGTTCTTCTCTATGGCATCTATTTCTGTCTGCATTGCCACCTTCCACTCATTTTCTTTCACTGCCTCACCAAACCCAGTTGGCTCATCAATGCCAGCATATAATAACTCATCATCAGGAAGTTCTACTTCTTCAGCATCGTTTATAAACATCACTTAACAAACGAAATTTCCTAGGTTCTGAGGATTCTGCACTGTGTGCGCTGCTTTGACTGCTAACTGCTTCATCAAACTCACGAGCCCAATTTCTGGCCACTTCTCCTTGTGATTCAGTCGATTGTGAATTTGTAGTTGTAGAACTACTCACAGGCGTCTGTGAACTTACAGGAGTTGTCACCCCTTCACCTGACGTCTGGGAGTCGTTAGGCTGACTCTCTCCCTGAGTTTCAGCATCAACATTAATAAGAACAAACAAATCAAATGGTTTCGCACCTTGTGTCACCTGTTTACTCCAATCCCAACCTTTGTCCTCTTCAAATACTACGTCGCGACTAACATGTATTTTCCCAGTATTTGGATCATAAAGTCTGTAAGCTTTTGTTCCGGGTTCTTTTCCAAAATAAACCACAGCCTTGCTTCTGTCATCAAGCTTTTCTGTATGTGCCTTAGCAATTTTCATATGGGCTAGGCACCCAAATACTCTTATATGGCCCAGGTTTGGTTTTGAGTCTGTCCATGCTTGATAAGGAGTCACCTCAGACAAAGCACGAGTTGGCAATCGATTCAAAATGTACACAGCCTGGCGTACTGCATCTCCCCAGAAAAATGATGGTAGCCCTTTCTCCTTCAAGAAGCTCCTAGCCATAGCTACCACTGTCCTGTTGCGTCGCTCTACAACTCCGTTTTGTTGCGGAGTGTAGGGAGCAGTTAAATGTCTTTGTAAACCAGCTTCTTGACAGTATTCTTCGAATGTCTTCGAGACAAACTCTCCACCTCTGTCAGTTCTGAGTACTTGTATCATTTCTTTCGTTTCCTTCTCTACAAGCACTCGAAATTTTTTAAAGTGCTCTAAAGCTTCATCTTTCGTTTTCAACATAAAAACCCACATGATTCTAGAAAAATCATCCACTAACAAAAAGAAATATCTGTTACCACTTGGCGTTGGAGGTGATATGGGGCCACACAAATCAGCGTGTATCAATCCCAATTTCTTTTTTGCTACAAAGGTGCTTTGTGTAGGAAACGGCTTTCTTGCCTGTTTTGAGAGTAGACAACCACTGCATATTTCTTTTGGTTGAACAAAGTCAGGTATACCATCAGCCATATGAGTATTGGACATCAACTTCATTGCCTTAAAATTAACATGCCCTAATCGTGAATGCCACAACCAGGATGTTTCTTCCGAATTTGACAACAAACATTCATTACTACTACTCTCAGTTATAATCTTATACAGCTTGTTCAGTGAACGCTTAACTTTCATTAATAAATCTCCCTGTTTTTCATAAACCCACATGAAATTTCCATTCATAACAACCTTGTTCCCATTTTCAGAGAGTTGTCCTAAGCTTATGATATTACTGCACAAACTTGGGATAAAGTATACCTCATGAAGCAGTCTCTCTTCTCCATTTTTGCACCTCAAAATGATAGATCCCTTTCCTTTTATTTCAACTGTCGAGCCATTTCCAAACTTTACCTTGCCTGTGATTCCTTCATCCAGCGTTTTGAACTTGTCACGGTGGCCAGTCATGTGATTACTAGCCCCGTTATCTAAGTACCACAGATTTGTTTGCACATTTTCATCTTGGCTCAATTTTGGGATTACTGCACCCTCATTTAACAATACCAGGTTTTCTGGTTTCACTCCGCATTCTGCAACCAGCAACGCGGGTTCATCATCTGGGATTTGGGCTAAGTTTGCTTCTGACTTCACATCACCTTCACGCCCTTTTTCACGCTTGGGTTTACGACATTCTGATGCGTAATGTCCGTAACCACTACAGTTGAAGCACTTCAATGTACTCCTATCTCGTCCCTGATTGTTACGCCTACTGCCTTCTTCCTGTCGTGACTACTGTCCTCTACCAAGCCCGGCATTCCTGAAAGTGCCTCTACCTCTTCCACGATTATAACCTGTGTTTCTTGGTTTCTGATTGTGAGCTCCAGGGGTCATACTCTTATTGTTTCTCTTCGACCACTCCTCTTGAGTTAGAAGCAATTTTCCACCAGAATTCCCAGAATTCTCTGTCTGACCCCTCATTCTTTCCTCATGCGCCTTGAGTCTACCCACAACCTCATCAACAGTCATCGTCTCCACATTACCAAATTGCTCAATCGTTGAGGCAATCTGCAAGAATTTAATAGACATAGCTCGTAACAACTTTTTCACCACATAAGATTCCTCCATGGTTTCACCTAAAGTGCGGATATTGGTCACAATCCCATTCACCTTCATGCAGAAATCTTCCCGGGTTCATTCATCACTTCTACTATTCTTTTCGGAAAAGCCCTTGTATAAATTTTCGATGCATTTCGTTTGTCCAAATAAATCTTTTTTTCTTTGGAACATTAGATTCATTTTCGCCGTCATCCAGTAGTTCACTGGAACTCCCTTCACATTCTTTCCTTTTTCCATTTTCCCTTGTCTGATGAATTGTTTCACCGCCAGAAGATGTATCTGGTCTGTTGCTCATCTCACCCATAGTATTTTCAGCTTTGTCACTGTCCGTCATTGCCTCAATTCCACGTTTTTCGTACAGCTTCTCCATATCTTCTATTACCCTCAAATCCTTCACAAACATAAAGCATCAATTAATTCACTTTGCGCGATGAACTGTAAAACAAGCATGGCACAAAAAATTAAAAGAAACATGTGAAAATATATGTATGTGTACGAACGCTGTCGGTAATATTGATCGGAAATGTTAACAACCGACCAATCTAGTAGAGAAGTCGGTATACAGTCTCCGACCAATTTTACAAGCGGTAGAAAGTGACCACACCCAAATTTACATAAGAATAATAAGATACGAGAAGCAAAAATTGTGTATAAGATAATTAGATTCCCTCCAGACTGTAAGCTTCGGAATTTAAGACACGAGAACAAATATAAACACCATTGGCAACAAGTATGCAGATATCTATAAGACATGCATACTGATTTCTCGGAAAAATGAAACTCTATTTAATTCATAGATTAAATGAGAGAAGATATAACTATGTAAGATACATATATACATTAATCTATACCAAAGCTTACAGAAAGAATACCTTAATTTCTACAAAGATAAGATGAATGAAAAAGCTCTATTTAATTTGAAATGGTTTTAGACTAACTTATATATCTGAGAAACAATGGAGCGAGTATGACCTATATATAACCTGTGCAAGCGTCTGTATTTTTATTTTATATATTGTATTGTACTAGATTCTTCAAAATAATGGAAAAGTTGTATAATTTTGAAAATTTTCCAAAACAAAAAGAACAGAAAGGAAGAAGCTTTTTCATGAAATGCATTATTTTTACGAAACAGTACGTGATGTACGCAGCAGCGTAACAGCTAGTTCTGTAATTCTATTTTCTTAAAATGATGTACTAGCTTCAAGATATGTGTATTGCAAATTTGCAATATAATTTTGAGAAAACTGGGCCTGAGGTTGTCCTCAGGCAATCTTCCTGAGGTTAAAAGATTTTCTTCCTATAAATCAAGTGGCCCCGCAGGGGCAATTTTGTAAATATAATTTTTTTTTATAGTAATTTACATATATAACCTTAGAATTATATTGCAAATCTTTTAACCTCACGGGAAAACCCTGAGGACAACCTCAGGCACCTCAAGCCCTATAATTTTTTATAAGAAAGATTTGGAATGGCTATTATTTGATTACGTCCCCTTGAAATCTTCATAATTAATTAATAATTGATAAATTATTAATTTATGATATATTTTTAATATAAATTTTCGATCTAACATGAAATAATACACACACACACACACACACACACACACACACATATATATATATATATATATATATATATATATATATAATTTCAAAACAATTTTGTTAAATTAATATAATTTGTCAATATATGTCAACATTATTTACTTTATCAATATAATACGATTTGTTTTAAAAAAAAATAGGTGCTATACAAGAAAATCTGCCTATAGTGACGAAAAACTTGTGACGGAGGGGCTTTTTTGACAATACCTTGTGACGGATATGGTTCAGAGCATAGGTTATGACGAATAGATACATCCGTCACAAGTACTTGTGACAAATAAACATAATCGTCACAACTATAATATTTTAATATTATTTCTTGGTGCTTGAAGATTATAAAATTATTAAAATTTTCCATTAGGCAACCTGACGTCGTTTTGGAAGCAAATTTGTGACAGATTAATTATATATATATTCGTCACAAGTTAAACTTAATTGTGATTTGGAAGCAAATTTGTGACAGATTAATTATATATATATTCGTCACAAGTTAAACTTAATTGTGACAGAGCTACTAAAATATTTGTCACAACTATATTATTTTATTATTATTTGTTGGTGCTCGAACGGTTACTTGTGACAGTATTACTTGGAACACAACAATTCGTCACTAGTTTCAACAAACAAACATAAATTTCTGTCACTATTACAATATTAAATGCCGCTTAAAACTGCAACGAAAAATACATTATTTTAATACACTTGTGACGGATTTTATTATGTTCGTCACAAGTATTGTTACTAGTACATATTCTGGTAACGGGCTGCGTGCCAGATTCACTGAATGATTTTTTAAATGATTTCTTCGATGATCGAACCGTACAGATGATAATAGATACTCATTCTAGTTCTGCAAAAAAATAATCAAAAAATTAAAAGACCCGGTCCTGCACCATACTAAAGGAAACGTTGTAACAGTTCAAATTCCGATAATGATGCGCGTGCTAGATTCACTGAATAATTTTTTAAATGATTTTTTCGATGATCGAAACGTACGAATGTTAATAGATACTCGTTCGAGTGTTGGGAAAAAATAATCAAAAAATAAAAAAGCTCGATTGTGCCGCATCTTAACGGAAACGTTATAATAGTACAGATTCCGGTAATGGGGGGCGTGTCAGATTCACTGAATGATTTTTTTTTAAATGATTACTTCGACGATCAAACCGTACGGATGTTAATAGATACTCATTATAGTGCTGGAAAAAAATATTCAAAAAAATAAAAAGACCCGGTTGTGCCGCATCTTAACGGAAACGTTGTAATAATACAGATTCTGATAATGAGGCGTGCTAGATTCACTGAATGATTTTTTAAATGATTTCTTCGACCATCGAACCGTATGGATGTTATTAGATACTCGTTATACTATTGGAAAAAAATAATCAAAAAATAAAAAGGCTCGGTTGTGACGCATCTTAACGGAAACGTTGTAATAGTACAGATTCTAATAACGGGACGCGTGTTAGATTCACTGAATGATTTTTTTTAATGATTTCTTCGATGATCGAACCGTACGGATGTTAATAGATACTCATTCTAGTGCTGAGAAAAAATAATCAAAAAATAAAAAGACCCGGTTGTGCCGCATCTTAACGAAAGCGTTGTAATAGTATAGATTCTGATAATGGGGCGCGTGCTGGATTCACTACATGATTTTTTAAAATGATTTCTTCGACGATCGAACCGTACCGATGTTAATATATACTTGTTCTAGTGTTGGGAAAAAATAATTAAAAAATAAGAAGGCTCAGTTGTGCCGCATCTTAACGAAAGCGTTGTAATAGTAAAGATTCACTAACGGGGCGTATGTCAGATTCATTGAATGAATTTTTAAAAATAGTTTTCGGTTATATGATATTTGTTTAGTTTAAGTTATAAAAATCTTTAAAATTATGCTCATGGTATTTTTTTTAATTTTAAATTATGAAAGTTTTTAAAAATAAACTAAAAAATTAATTCAAATCAAAAAATAATTTTGAGCTAATTTTGACTCTTATACATATAAATAAGATATATATGAAAACGAATAATTTTTTTAATTATATTTCATATATACACATAAATAAACATGATTTTATTTTATTTTAAATAAATATATTAATTAGAAAAAGTAAATTACAAAAAAAAAATATGGTGAAAATTAGAATGTAAAAGTCAAGGAACGAAAATCGCACTTCCCCCCTTTACTCTACTCTCTCTCTGCTCTCTCTCTCTTTTCTCTCTCAACTTGAAGAAAACTCTCTCGCTCTCGACTCGAAGAACACTCTCTGTACTACCGTTAATCAAACATGTCTTTTCTTTTCTCTCTTTTCTGCTCTCTTTTATTCTCACTTATTTTCTGTCTGTATCTAATTTATTTTTTACTTTGCAGGTGATTAATTGGGGCTCTAATTAATTGGTTTGTTCTTCACTGTTCTTGAGTTCAATTTTTTTTTTTACTCCGATTAATTGGTCTCGTACTCACTCTTCTATATCAATTATCAATTAGGGTTTCAATTATGGTGGTGGTTGCTGGAGTCATAGTTTGATTGCTAGTGGCGGGTGAGTTGTTATAGGAGTTGTTACATCCATTTGCCTTTTGATAATCGAAATAAAGAATAGAGGTTGTCTGTCTCCTCTCCTCTGTGTTTATTCGCAACCTGAGGTGAAAACCAAGCTAAGGTAAGTAACTTTTTTACTCTTGACTACAAAAGATATTTGAGGGTGGACATTTACCAGGCTTTTTTCTTTTGCAAGAAATTCTAAATCAAGCTGAATTTGAGGGTGGAGCTACCGAAGAGTAGTACAAATTCTGCTGTGGAGCTTGGGTTGCTGGTTAGTAATTCAAATCCCCAAAAAAAGCACATTCTAGTATTGAATACATACCATATGCCTGTTATATGTTTGTATCTTGCACACTCATTTTAGTAACTAGACTGTTGATTCTGTCCGGTGTATGGGTTACTCATATCAGTGTTGATTCTGCCCTTTAAGCATCTTGTATTGTCCTGGTTTTGCAAAAATTAAAATGTTTCATTATTACGGAAGCCTGAGAAACATGTTTTGTTCAATCACTCATAAGCAATATATTTGAGCTGCTGATAAGATTCATTTAAATCTAATATTTCAGAAGATGTAGGTTCAGCCTCTGATTTGTGTATTCTGAGTTCTGGAGATGTAATTAACTAATTGTAAGTTTGGTAAAGTTTAATATGTTTACTATAAGCACTTTCATGATTTAAATTAGTAATGAGTTATTCGTATCATATTTTTATATAGATTGATATTATAATATTTTTGGAATTTAGGATCTCCAGCGCTTGCAAACTGTTTTGACGTACTCTTTATTCTGTGATTACTTTTTACGTACTCTTGCAATGTTGTAGGAAGCAGGTCAAATCCATTGGAAGAGTTAAAAGATGCCACTAATGACTTCAGTCAGTTGCAGATATTGGGTGAAGGTTATACCGGAAAGGTATATCCAAATTGATTCTTGATACCCCAGATTCAAATTTCAATTAGTACCTATCTGTTACCATATATGAACCCAAGTGGTTTTTGATATACATGATTAATAATGGTTTGCTCAGCTTCTTGTTCTTATATATGTTAACATAATTTGTTGCACCCTTAGTTAGCACTTAATAGCAACTGAAACAAGATTTATCCAATGGACACTTGATCGACTTAAGCTGAAAGTTCTCAAATAGGACTAGCATAGTCACATAAAATAGAAGAGAAAAAGATGAATGAGCATCATGTAAAATATAGCTGTTAGCCATTTCTGCAGGTACTACTTGTTTTAAGTTTTTTAATTATAGCTTTTTGAGGTATTCACAGGTACTAACTTGTATTCATCAGCTTACATATTTCTGTTTTTTAGTTGGAATGCATACTTGAAGAATCCCATACGTTTTGTGAATGTTATAGGGTTATTACTTAACTCATTTGTGGCATGTGTAAAATTAACTCATTTGTGGCATGTGTAAAATATTAAATGAAGGAGATCGAATGTGATCCCTTAACATGTTAATGTCTCGTAATTGCGCCTTGACATTGTTGAAATTGTGTGCTATGGATCTGCTTTCCCCTATTTACGTTTGATACTTGTATAGTTCTTCTTTCTGTCGGGCTTAGTGATTCAAAGTATTTCAAGCAGAAACTGGTAACAAAAGTGCTAATGATTACAGTAATGATATTGATGACCGCATTAGTGAAGGCGGCAATGGAAATACCCACAACAAAGAACAATACTATGACCCCCATCAGAAGCGACAGAACGGTCCAGATGATGGAGGTTACAGCAACTGATGCAAATGGTGGAGTACAGGTTGACTGTTCTAAGATTTTGAAAGCAAAACCTTTTTTTTCTTTGTTTATTAATTGTATATATGTACACGAGTCTTACAAGAAACTATAGGTTGCCTTTTAACCTGACATCATTCTGCTCCCTCATTCTCCAAGGCATGTCACTACACTTACATTGTTTATGGAGGACTTGTTCCCTGTGTTTAATTACACTGTTATTAGTTGGTATTTTACAGCAAGGCAAATTGTTTCTACAATCTTCATATTACCTTCTGATGAGCCAACATGAATATTATCAACCTAACAGGAATATTAGCTTTTCCAAAGTATGTTTCGAGCTACTATTCTCATAAGGAGAGATGGTACGTGATCTCAGATTGTTTTGGTCCAGAATCTTTCTAGAATGTGTTTTTTTTTGTAATATCTAGTTTGAAGTGTTGAAGTCTAAAGAGGTGTAGAGTTGCATACAGGGATACAGATGTGTGTTTTTTCTCATTATAGGGTTATCTTACATAGTCTATGAGTTTTGCAGGTTCAAGTATTCCCAGGATCTGGTCTCTTTAATTTTGCAGCTTACAATAATATTTGTATACAGGTTGGACATTGTCTGCAGAATTTACAGGCTACAGATATTTACATGCTGGAGTGTCTGATACCTGCTTGGCCGGTGAAAACCATTCGCTTGTGAGATGTTTTTTATGCATCTTTATTTAGAAAAACGGTGGAGGAACTAGAGCTACCCGGAAAGCAGCGAGGATTCTCTTCATTATATATTCAGCAGTCATGATTCTTCAAATTTGTTTGGTGTAATCTTTGCAGTTTATACGATCTATGTTGAAAGAATGTTCGCTTCTATTTTAATTATTGATCTGGGACCTAAATGTACTTAGATTTTTGTACAGGATTACAAGAATCTTTTACATATTTTACCTAAAGTGCGTCACATGTATCTTTTACATATTTTTCAATTTATTTTACCTTTTTTTTATTATTATGTGACAGCTTGTTTGTAGCAACTTATTTTTTATTTTATTTTTCTTTTTACTTTTCTTCACAATGTTATGACTACGGTGTTCGTCAAAAGTATAGTATATTTCATTTTTATTAGTTGAATAAAGTAATAAATAAATTTCATTATGACAGAATTTTCATCACAAATTAGTATAAATAATATAATAATTGGCTTGTGGATCCCACTTTAAACTTGTGACAAATTGTTGAACTTGTGACAAAATGGTGAGCTTGTGACAAAATAGTAAACTTTAGACAGGATTATAAGTGACGAATGAAATCCGTCACAAGTCGACTATTTGTGACGGATTTAGGTTTAAAAATTCGTCACTATAAGCAGATTTTCTAGAATATCCGTATGTTATGCTTATTTTGGTAACTTTTCTATCCTTATTGGGTTAATGGACTATCCATTTTAGATCCAACTTCCTACTATAACTATTCTTTTAACTACGTTATAGTTTTTTCCAAAATCTGGGTGCCATTAAGAGATTTAATAGCTTCCATAACAAACCATAATTCAAAATCAATATGATCCACGATTGTATAGGCACCAGTTATGTTTTTCGTATCAAATTTTAAACTTTAGTTAATCACATTATATACGATCATGGTGAGTTTTTTTCATGGTTAATGCATTAATTTGATTTGTCTTATTAACCTGCTACCCCAATGGAAGAAACACCAACCAATCTTACAATCTCTGATAAACAACCAGGTTTGTTACCATTTGTAGTACTAACCATGAAACTATCAGAATCGTTTGTTTAAATTAGAATGGTTTTACGTTCTTTTTGAAGGTAACAAACGGAGGCCACTCTCGAATCAGTCTTCTCCATCTTTTCCTAAACCCGGTATATGATCTTCCATCATTATAGAGATGTTTTTTTTCATATGTAATAATTTGAATGGTTTTTATTTTAGAACATATTCATATGTTTTGGTTAATCATTCTATTTTCAGTAATTTTAAAACGTCGTTCAAATGTTGTGTCGGATATTATGCTTCCTCGCTTTCAAATGTACAATCTAATATTCATATTTTAAGCCCAAGAGTACATCGGCAGGAATGGATACTCAAAGGAACTATAGAGGTAACATTTACTTAACAACTATTGTGTTGTTCCATTTTTTCAAGCTTATTATCAATTTTCCAATTATATATTCAGATTCTATGAGTCTTAACTCACAAAAGGAGAATGTCCCTCATAATTTTCAAGGTAATTATTACTCATCTGTTTGGTTAAAGAAGCATTATTCTTTGATTTTGAATTTTTAAATCATATTATCCATTTATGTTGATTAGATCAAACATTGCCACCAGCAGTTCGTAAATTGCCATTTATGTTGATTAGATCAAACATTGCCACCAGCAGTTCGTAAATTGGATTTCAAGAGTAGCACAATAAAGTTTCAACGAAATTCTTTATTTGATGAGAATTTGAGTAGTTCGTCTAATCTTCCTGGTATGTGTTTATAGTCCATTATTATAAATAGCATATATATAATGAGATGTCTACTATAAAAAGCATATATAATTTGAGTAGTTCGTCTAATATTCTTATTTCGTGTATGTTTGACACCACATAATCGATTATTGATAAATAGTCAATCTTCTGGATTAACGAGTATATCTACTTTCTATGAATCGTATTAAAGTTTTTATATTTATTCTGATTGGATCCTTTTTTGGATAAATTTAACTTCTAAATATGTATGTTGTAGTAATCTAATTTGAAAAAGCAGTTGCGCAGCAGACTCCCTTCAAGGATAAAATCAATTCACCATTTACGCCTCAGTTTCCAAAAGATTCTTAAAACAGGTTTCATCTAATTTCTACATACAACATATTGAATGTATATGGATTTTGAATATTTATTTGTGTAATAGTGAATAGAAGGTCATCAGACTTACGGAAGCTGTTAATACACAAAAATAAGAAAGATGTTCCATTGCCTGCAGAATTGGATTTCCAATTGAGATCAGGTGTTGATTGTAATGGTTAAATTATGTTTTTTTTAACCAATTATAAGGTGAAAGATATTGTTCTAATTCTAGAATATTTTATTATTATACAGCTTCCGAAAAACGCACCCCTTTTAAAGATAAAACGAATTCACTGTTTACTCCTCAATTTCCAGAAGATGCCTTAACAAGTTTTAAATGATTTCTACATTCACCATTACAAGTTCATATAGTATTATGATCATAATGATAGTGTTAGTGCCCTAGAGACAATGTAGTTGTGCTTCTAGGAAAGACTATTTTGTTATTTAATGATTATGTTCTACTGATTATTCTACATTAATTTATTATGTCTTAATTTACTGCGCTATTTAGAGTAATAAATGTCCTTGGAATATAGAACATGTTTTTTATATCTTTAAGTATGTGACTTAAAAATGAGATTATATGAATATATAGTGTTTATATTCCTAAATATCCCTAATCGAGCATTATTAATATGGGACAATTATAATGCATAAAGATTACTATGTTTGTTGACGGATGACCACATCTCATTGGTCATAGCTAGGTATAGTGATACTAAAGTCAAGAACATAGGTGCATGTAATTTTATACATGGCACTGGATTAACCCACAGTGTGATTCTACATGTTGATAATGTCATTAGAAAGACTCACAGTGATAATGGTGTAATGATCCTTAGACTTGAGATCATTATATTTCTATACGAGGATTAATATACTTTGACTACATTAAAAGTTACCTTTGACCGGGTGATGATAAAAGTGTACATCGGGTATATTATGAGTCGTATGAGAAATATGAATGATAGATAAAGAATTTAACCCTCATATTATTAGGAGAGATATTATTGGCCTCTTGATTGAGTGAAACTATGAAAATGCATGGCCATGCTCAAATATTGATTTGTTTAATAGTCTACTCATTGATCAAGAAAACCCAGATTAAACGTTGAAGAGGATGACTAATAACATGCCTCGAGTTTAATCTATAATATTTGGTTAAAGGGATTATATTACACGGAAACATTAATCACGAAAGGTTTAATTGGATCACCAATTATTATTATTACTTGGTTAGCAATGATGTATTACTAGATGCCACTCATTCTTTATAATTTTATTATTGGATATTAAAATTATTGTCAACGTAATAATAACCTAAAGGGTTACACAATAAGAACGTTTAAAAGGAGTTTTAATTTAAATTACGAATTTAAATTAAATTATTAAATTCGAAATTGGATATTTAATTAATTGAGCTGGTCTTAATTATAATTAAATAGAATTCGAATTTAATTTTAAAACTAAATCCGAATGGGTTTGGAGAAGCCCAATTCGATTTAGGGTTTAGCCCAATCTCTCTTCCCTATACATATATTATGATGTATTGTTTAAGGATAGACTGTTACAATTCATTTTTAGAGAAAAACGTTTGAGAGGCTAGAGAGAGAGAGAGAGGCAGGTTCTTTGGCTAGTACCGGCTCTGGTGATCGTTGGACGATCAAGCATTCGTGTGGACTACTTTGCCAACGTAGATCTCGAAGAGGGCTACGTGGTGATTGTTTTGGACCTCCATCTGTCATCAATTTGTAAAGCTTCTTTAAGGTAATCATCTAACTCCGATTTAAATATCATGTTTTGCATGGATCCTGCGGTAGGGATTCAATTTAAATATCATTCTCAACAATCAAAAGCACAACACATGTTCCAGTGAGTGCAAAATCAGATATCGTCCTCAGCTCTGGTGGTGTTAACGGAGGAATTTGGGAAAACAAATTCGGGGAGGGTTGCTGGAATTGTAGTGGTGGTTGATGACGGTGAGCGGCGTAGGACGTTTAGGGTTAGGGTTGGTGATTTGGGGAATGGCTGAGATTGTATGATGTGATTACTGCAATTTAGATCAAATATTGAATTCTCTCTTTTTCGCAAGGGTTTGCATCGTGCCATACAATGTGCCTACGTATCCTATTTATAGGAATCAAGCAAAACGTAGTTCTTGGAGAACAAGTTATCGTAATGGGCTAGGTTTCCGTTTTTAAGGAGCCCATTGGATTAAGATCACCGCCTTTGATACAGACCTAAAAGCCCATCTATTTTCTCGGAGCGTATTGATCAAGTTATTGACCCGGTATTTTCGGGGTCAACACTTTTCTGAGCTACGGAGATAAGGTAGGGGCGAGATGTCTCTAGAGTGGGCGAGATCTATTACGGAGGGCGAGATCAAGGACAAAATTCGCAGTTTATTAAATACGAAGTCCTTTTTTAAATACCTGAAAAGGGCGAAATCTTTTATTAAGTCAAATAGATGTGTTCCTCCCAAAGAACTGGACCCCTTTTCCAATCACCACAACGGGCGAGTTTGCCCTAAGGGGCGAGATTATTTCTTGGGTGTAACAACTACCCCCCAGTTTCTTGCAATATTTATAAAAGAAACTAATTTTTATCAAATGTAATTAAAATCCCATAATAATGACGAGCCCCTCAATAGGAATATATATATATATTTTTTTTTTAAGTAATAATCGTCTGCTGGAGTTATCACGCCTCGATCTTCGTTTCCACCCAATCAGAACATGCCACGTGGCTCACATCGATAACTACTATATATACCCCAAACTTCTCTTCATTTTTTACTTTATTTGCAAAGATACTCACGAAGTGCTAGCAGATATTTTCCACAGAGGGCGAGTTTGAAAGTTCTAGAGGCGACATCCTATTCTTACCGGGCGAATTTTAACAGCTTTGTGGGCGACTTTTCCTTTCTCCAAGGTATTTTTTCCCTTCCTCTTTAAGTAATTTTTTTTTTTTTTTTTTGCATAGAAATATTCTTATAAGATAGACCCATCGTTAGTCAATTAGTTCTAGTACTAGGGCCGTTTAAAGCTCGAAGGGCGAGGACTTAGAATCAATGTCGACCTCTCCCCTTATTTACCTTCATCTTAATTCTATTTTCCATCCTTAACACAGTCCTCGCCCTCTCTTGCAGATGTCAAGCAAGAGTTCCTCTACCATGGATAAATCAATATCGCCCTCCCCCTTAAACTCGCCTCATGAAGAGGAAATCACAAAATATTTGGATCCCGCATGGTTGAGAGCTCACAAGAGGTCTATAAACCTTCTCAAAATCCCCGATCATCAAAACGAGATTCTCTCTATATCTGACAGTCTTCAAGTAGGCATTGATGCTGAAGACCTGGCTAGTGTCTATCATGCTCATGATTTGGGCGATATAGGTGAAGAAGATGATTTACATGACCTCTTTGCTGATTTAGATCCCTAAGAACCTGGTCCCTCTAGATTAGGCAAAGGTCAGGGCAAGGATTTAGCAAGGTATAAAAAGATGCTTGATGAAGCAAAGGACAAAGACATCTCAAACGAAGGCGAGAACTCCGAGGAGGACGAGAACTCTGAACAGGACGAAGAGAATATTGACTACGAAGACGCTGAGATGGAAAATGAAGAAGAAGTGCTATCTGTCTCGCCCGAACGCTATGCAATGGAATTGCCATCTCCTCCAAACAACCCTTACATTCAACCCGTCCGTACTTGTGATGTAGACTTAGATTTTGAAGATGATGTGAGTGAATCCCTTAGGATGAAACACCGATTCGATCAAGGGCGCATCTCTTGTGCTGGTCTCGCCTCCTCGATTTCATCTGAAGAAATTATGTTCCTAATTGAACATTACAACCTAGAAGGGAAGTGGCTACGACCTCGCTCTTCAATGAGAATGCATATCTTCAACGTTGCTGGATTACCAACACCAAGGATGGTCCTTACCAAAAAATTAGTGGAGCTCGGTTTTGGATCACCTATGCATCCCTTCCTTCAACAAATCATCACCTATTTCAATGTCGCCCCTGTACAGTTCTCGCCTAACAGTTACAGGGCGGCAATTGGCCTATACATGATGTATAGAAATGAAGGGTATGATGCTCCCACAATGGCTGAGTTGAGTTATTTTCTATCCCTGAGACGATGTGGGAAGGACGTAGGCTTCTACTATCTTGCTTACTGGTCGTCTCATAACAAAAAGGGCTTCATTACTGGAAATCCTAGTAACATGAAAACATGGAAAGACGAGTTCTTCTATTTGTACGATGTTCCCAGGGCTAGAACTCAATTCAACTTAAATCCTTGTAAGTATCCTACTTCATAAAACTTTGAATCTCGCCCTCATAAACCCTTGTACGATATTATTATTTACATTCCTTTTCTTTTAGATAAACCCTCTCAGACTAAGCTACTGGGCGATGCTGCAACAAGGGCCTTGTTCATTTCTAATCTTCCCAGATCAAAGAAAGATCTCGACACCTTAGTGACTCCCGAAAACCTTCGCACTCATGGTTTTTATAACGATGGTTATGGCCAAATACCCTATGTCAAATTTAAAAAGGGAACTAAAAGAGTTGTCCGTAAAAAACAAATTGAAAATCTAACCGGTAAAGGTAATCTCGCCCATACTTCCATAATATCATTTTCTTTTAATAATTAGAATTGTCATCATGTTCTCGCCCTAACAATATGTTTTCTGCATTTCCAGGTCAAATGGCGAGATTACCTTTCGGGCGAAACCCGTTTGCTGAGGCAGAACCAACTCCATCTATGATTGCTAACCAATCTCGCCCTGCACCCTCTACAACCCCAAATCTTTCTCGTCCACCACCACCACCTCTCAGAGATATGGCTGAAAAGAACGATCGAAACAGAAAAAGGGACCTTGGAGAGAATTCAAAGGCTAATCAAAGCAAGAAACTGAAGAATGCTGTGATTGACAACTCGTCCACTGATCTAGTGGTTTCCACCTTTGGATCACTCGCCGCCGAAAATTTCTCTGAGGACGAGGTCAAACTCTTGAACAATCGTAGTGATGAGGATGCTGAACTCAACTTTAAGACTGGCCTCGGGGATGCCTTTTATCATGGGCTGAGGGTTCTCGCCCAAAAGAACTCTGTTATCAAAGATCAAGAAAAATCCCTAAAGAAATACAAGGGCGAAGCTTCTTCCCTTAGCTCTATACTCATTGAAGCTCAGCAAAAATTCGACAATGAAGCGAAGGCGAGAACAACGGATGTTGGAAGAATTCAGTCAGCCCTTGACAAGCTAAAACTTGAATCCGAGAATGCGATCAAGGATTTAAAGGACGAGAATGAGAAGCTCATGGGCGAGAACAACGCACTTTCTGCCGGAATGAGAAAGGGACAGAGCGAGGCCTATAATGCGGGATTTCTCGATTATCTTCGAAATTTCCTTGCAGCTGATCCCAATTACAACTGGGCCACCCATTTTGCTCCTTCCACACCTGGCTATATGGCAAAGTTCCAAACAGATAATGCTGAGTTGATTGATGCTGCTAAGGAAGATCTCCGCAGGAAGATTGAGTCAGAGATAAAGGCAACAGCAGACGAGGAAGCAAGGAAGAAAGAGACACCTGAGGGTAACGTAGTCTCGCCCTCTCTTGCTACAGCCAATTGACTACATGAACTCATGATAATTGCAAACACAATAGGAGTGCGGGCCCTCCTATAATGGCCTCGCCCTTTGTTATTTTTTTTTCAATCCATCTTAACTTATTTCGAATTGATTGGAGTGCGCGTCCTCCATTTAAAGACGTCGCCCTTGTAATGACTTGGTTTATCTTTTTATGATTGTCTCTTTAACTCTTTTTGCATATTCTTCAAGCTTTCACTGACAATCTCGCCTAGATATAAGATTCTCGCCTTCTCTAAACTGTTGGAAGTTGACTGTATCTTCTAAAAGGCATCGCCCTTTTTAGAAGGTCGTAGATTAATCGTCTTCGTCTATCTTTTATATCTCGCCCTTTCTTTAACTTAACTCATGAGCTTTAATTAAAATCTGATTTGATGATCTTTAATAAATTTCTCACTTCAAAGGTAACAACTTCCATGTCTTCTCGAGGGTATCTCCCTCTAAGAGAGTCATTTTCCTCAGAACTTAATAAATTTTATGATACTCTCCTCAAAGGAGATCATTTTTCAGCTCAGAAATACCCTCCTCACAGGAGGTGGATTTTCCGAATCTCGAACCCTGATGAGGCGCCGGAAGTACGGACATCCCCCCCGGAAGTACGGTTTTTGCAAGGATTTGATCATTTGGGATACCCTCCTCACAGGAGGTCGTTCCCCATTCCAGAAATATCCCTCCTCACAGGAGGTGGATTTCCCGAAGTTCGTGCCTTGATGAGGCGCCGGAAGTACGGACATCCCCCCCGGAAGTACGGTTTTTGCAAGGACTTTGGTAATTTGAGATACCCTCCTCAAAGGAGGTCGTTCTCCATTCCAGAAATACCCTCCTCACAGGAGGTGGATTTTCCGAAGTTAATTTTTAAAACTCTCCTCAAAGGAGACCATCGTTTCATACATCTATGAAAATCCTCCTTAAAGGAGGTCATCCATCACAGAATTTAAACGAAAAACAATCAAGAAAAACAAGCATGTTTTATTCATAAATATATAAATCCTGGCTAAGGAAGAGTACATGCACTACCCCCCTAGACTTTCATGAAAATAATAATTAAAGGAAAGTATAACAAAAGTAGAACATACATTACTGATAGTATTTCTTCAAGTGTTCCATGTTCCAAGCTCTCGGAATGTGCTTCCCCTCCATATCGGCCATATAATAAGTTCCTTCCCATAAGACTGCTCTCACTCTATAGGGACCTTCCCAATTAGCGCCAAATACTCCATGATTCTGGATTTTTGTGTTAGGCATCACCCGTCGGAGAACATAATCGCCCACCTTTAAAGGCCTCGCCCTAACCTTTGAATTGTAAAACCTTGCCACTCTTTGCTGGTAAGACACCAACCTAGCTTGAGAAGTCGTTCTGAATTCCTCTGCCAAATCCAAATAAAGACGATGATTAACTTCATTCACTTCCGGCTGGTAATTATCTCTTCTAAAAGACCCTGCACCCAACTCCACTGGAACCATGGCCTCACATCCATATGTCAAAGAAAAAGGAGTTTCTCCTGTGGTAGATCTAGGCGTCGTGTTATAACTCCATAAGACATTAGGCAATTCTTCGGGCCAACTCCCCTTTCTGTCATCTAACTTTGCCTTGAGCGTGTGCTTGATTATTTTATTCACTGCCTCCGTTTGGCCGTTTGTCTGAGGATGGCTAACGGCAGAAAAACTTTTCTTAATTCCCAAATTCTCACACAGCTGCCTCATCTCTTTACTGTCAAATTGCTTCCCATTGTCGGATATCAACTTGTAAGGTATCCCGAAGCGACAAATGATGGACCGATACACAAAGTCCACCAACTTTTTTGCCGTAATTGAAGCTAGAGGCTCTGCTTCCGCCCACTTGGTAAAATAATCAACTGCCACGACAGCATACTTTACCCCTCCTTTCCCCCTAGGGAGCTCTCCTATCAAATCAATTCCCCACATAGCAAAGGGCCAAGGACTCGTCAAAGAAGTGAGTGGGGCTGCAGGACTGTTCACGTAATTGGCATACCTCTGACATTTATCACAAGATCTAGCAAAAACCATCGAATCCTTCCGAAGAGTAGGCCAGAAATATCCTTGACGTAATATCTTCTGCGCAAGAGAACCACCCCCCGAGTGATTTCCACAGATTCCCTCGTGAACCTCCCGTAGGACATAATTGCATTCCTCCCCATCTATGCATTTCAATAGTGGCTGATTAAAACCTCGTCTGTAAAGAGAACCTCCAAAATCCACATAACGAGCTGCTTTATATCTAAGTCTTCTAGCTTCAATTCTATCATCTGGTAGAATTCCTTCTTTCAGATATTTCCAAATTGGGGTCATCCAAGTATCACGCACAGTTACATCGATCTGCATTAATTCAACCTCCGGGACACTGGGCTGCTTCTGGACTTCCAAAGGGATAACCCCTAAAAGAGTGGCTTCCTTTTGAGAACCTAACTTAGCCAGAGCGTCTGCCTCTTCATTACCATTTCTAGGAAGTTGCTCCAATCTCGCCTCCCGAAACAAACTCATCAATCTCTGGGTACACTTCATGTATAACTCGGTACGGGGTCCTCTAGCCTGAAACCCCCCATTAACCTGATAAACAACCAGCATTGAGTCGCTCATGATGTTTATATTCTCCACCTTCATCTCGAGGGCGAGCTTCAAACCCGAGATCAAAGCTTCATACTCGGCATCATTATTTGTTGCATGAAAAGCAAAATGAATCGCACTCCTCAGATGATGTCCCTCTGGACTGATCAAAACAATCCCCGCACCTGCACCTTCATTATTTGATGCACCATCCACATACAAAGTCCACCATGGTGCCGAAGTAGGCCTTTCCTGAATCAACTCGGGCAGAGGGCTAGGTATTACGGCCAAGGCATCGCCCTCGTGTGCCAGAGGAAATTCCAAAATAAAATCAGCAAGAGCCTGTCCCTTTATAGCACTTCTTGGCTTATACTCTACATCAAATTGCCCCAATTCCACAGCCCACTTCAACATTCGCCCAGAAGTCTCAGGTTTATGCAATATCTGCCTCAATGGATACGATGTTCGGACCTCTATCCTATGTGCCTGAAAATAAGGTCGCAACTTTCTGGAAGCCAAAATCAGAGCATACACCAACTTCTCCATATTCGAATACCTTGTCTCTGCCTCCAACAACCTCTTACTAACGTAATAAATAGGATATTGGACTTCATTTTCCTCTCGTACGAGAACCCCGCTAACAGAATATTCTGAAACAGCCAAGTACAAAATGAGGATCTCGCCCTCGAGAGGTTTTGACAGCAGTGGAGGAGACCCCAAATGATTTTTTAATGCCTGAAAAGCTTCCTCACACTCAGGAGTCCATTCGAAATTCTTCCCAACACCCTTGATAGCTTTAAAAAATTCTCTGCACTTATCAGAAGACTTGGACACAAAACGATTCAAGGCAGCAATTCTCCCAGTCAAACTTTGAACCTCCTTCACTGTTCGTGGAGATCTCATATCAAGAAGAGCTTGTATCTTTGCAGGATTCGCTTCTATCCCCCTGTGATTCACCATAAATCCAAAAAACTTCCCAGATTCCACACCAAACACACACTTCTGTGGATTAAGCTTCATACGAAATTTCCCAAGGATTTGAAACATCTCTCCCAAATGCCGGATATGATCTTCAGCTTCCTTTGACTTTACCAACATGTCATCCACATAAACCTCCATTGTTTTCCCGATCTGATCTTTGAACATCCTGTTTACTAACCTCTGATAAGTCGCCCCTGCGTTGAGTAGCCCGAAAGGCATCCCAATATAGCAATACAACCCCCTATCTGTGATGAAGGAAGTATTCTCCTGATCAGGTGCATACATTGGTATCTGATTGTATCCTGAATAGGCGTCCATAAAACTGAGCAAAGCATGCCCCGCAGTAGCATCCACCAACTGATCGATCCTAGGTAAAGGAAAGCTATCCTTCTTACATGCTTTATTCAAGTCGGTGAAGTCAACACAGACTCTCCACTTTCCATTGGATTTCTTTACCAAAACCGGATTCGCCAACCAATCCGGGTAAAAGGACTCTTTAACTAGCCCGACATTTAGCAGCCGGTCAACCTCCTCCTTCAAGGCAGTAGCCCGTTCACCACTGACCGCTCTTCGCTTCTGCCGAACACCCTTCCTAGAAGGGTCAATGTTGAGATGATGGCACATTACTTCAGGATCAATTCCTACCATGTCAGCATGACTCCAAGCGAAAACATCCAGATTTTCCTTTAGAAAACTAACTAGCCTCGCCCTTAAGCCTGACTCTAACCTCGCCCCAATGTACAATACCTTGGACGGGTCTCTCTCGTCCACTAGAATCGGCATAGTGTCTTCTGCTGGACCCATATTCTTCTTGGGCTCAGGCAACCGAGGATCCAAATCAAACTCCACCTCCTTTGTTCCACTGGACTCACCCACTTCTCGAACAGAAACAATCTCATCTCCTGGCACTTTAAGTCCTTCTCTCCCAATTGTTGGATCATCTGGAAATTCAACCACCGGAGTGTCTCCATACTCCATAACGAATTTCCCTTTTTTCGCCCTAAGACTTCTTTGTTCCTCTTCTTCGTCAGTGACATCCTCAACAACCCCTTCCCGAAACTGATTTTGACTGACTAGAGGAGGAGCCCCAATCATCAACACCCTATGCCTTGTTCTGTTAACTGTGACTTCTTCCCCAAATGCAGTCTCCACTTCTGAATTTTCCATAATAACTTCCACAGTCTCCCCCAGAGTAGGCGGCGCCTCTAACAGAAAGAGCGGGGTACCCTGCCTGACTAATGTTTCATAACTAGCCAAGTCATCATCGCCGGGAAATTCCACTGTATAAACCATATTAGTGACTGGCCTAGGTTCGAATGATTTCAAGGTTTCCTGGGCACTCTCCTCTTTGAAGTCCAGCATCTCCTCTCGTTGTTTACCTTTTGAGGAAGACTTCATCATCTTGTTATAACACTCCCTGGAGTCGTATTGACATCCCTTCACACACCCGATCCCCACTGGAGTAGGAAACTTCATTGCTAAATGATAAATTGATGTCACCACCCTCATCTCTTTCAAGACCGGTCTTCCAAGCAGTGCATTATAGCATGTAGGTTGATCAACTACCAGAAACTCGAACACCTAAGTAGCTGAATAAGGGTCCTCCCCTAAGGTGAGCGACAACCTCACAGTACCTTTTACCCGTACAGAATCTCCTGTAAAGCCGTAAATGTGCGTCGTTCCATGAGTCATTTCTTTATCAAGAAGCCCCATCTTCTTATAAGTTCCGTAGTAAAGAATATTCACTGAACTTCCATTATCAATAAACACCCGATGAACACTCCTTGCTCCGATTCTTACATTTACCACCAATGCATCGCTGTGTGGGTGATGAACCCATTTAGCGTCTTCTTCAGAAAAAATTATCTGTGTATCCTCCCCCTTAAACAGCTTAGGAGGTCTTTCCGATAAGTGATTTACGTTTGTCAGGGGAGGGTCCTTTGCTTCGCGGGCATATCTCTCCATAGCATTTCTTCCATTCCTGCCAACATGAGGCCCGCCAAAAATAGTGTGAATGCTCGCCTCTTTCACGAACGTTGTCTTCTTCAGATTATCCGGCTTATCTTTGTCTTCGGGACCATCCCTCTTAGTCTCCTCCCGAGGAGGGACGTCCGCTTTTACTTTCCTAACCCATTCGGTCAACTTCCCATTCCTAATGAGCAATTCAATCTCCTCCCTCAATTGTCGACATTGATGAGTGTCATGACCATGAGATTCGTGATAAGTACAGTATCTCTTTTTATCTCTTTGAGCATTCTTCGAAAGGGGGAGGGGTGTCTTATACAATCCCTCCTTTTTTGTTACTTCAAAAATATGTCCAATAGACGCCACCAGAGGTGTGAAGATACTGTTCTGGGGATGACCCTGATCTTTCAGAGAATATAGGGGTGGTGGAGGATATCGTGGCGGGCTAGGTGACCTTGATCGGTCTGACTCCCAAGTATCAACAATATTGACATCAACTCTGCCATTCCTCTTCGCATCTCCTTTTGGGCTCGGAGACCTATCCTTGCGTTTGCCCCTACGACTAGTTTCAGGATAATCACTTCTCTTCAAGGCTTCCTCCTCCCTCTTAAAGGGTTCAGCTTGCGCGTAGAGATCTGCAAGAGTCAATGGCTCTTTTCGTTGAAGCTCTTTCCAAAAATCCGAGTTTACTCTCACCCCAGCTATGAGAAAGTTCTTGATGGTCTCATCTGAAGCTCCTCGAACAGTGGGGACCTCAGCATTGAATCGTCTGAAATAGGATTGAAGAGTCTCCCCTTCTCTCTGCTTTATATTGGCTAGAGTCGTGACAGGGGGAGCGTAGACAATGGAAGATTGGAACTGAATTAAAAACATTCTCCGCATTTGATCCCAAGAAGTGATTGAGCCCGGTCCCAACTTTTGAAACCACTGATGAGCATTCCCCCGCAGTGTTGAGGCTAGCAATCTACACTTTGTCAGGTCCTCCACCTGGTAAAGCTCCATCTCCGTATTAAACCTCGCAATATACTCAGCCGGGTCAGAACTTCCCGTGAACCTTAGATCTCCCACCCCCCTGAAAGATGGTGGAAGGGGTGCTTCCCGTACCGCCAAAGAGAAAGGAGACGGGGCCGGCTCAAACATAGCCCCTGCCTGTCCCTCCGACTGTGCCAACAACCTACGCAAAGCATTTAAGTCCAAATCTTCAAACCCAGGAATTCCACGGTGGACCTCCTCGCATCGCTGTTGATTCATTATTTCTTCGAATCGATACCGATCTCCAACGGTAGAATTCTCCGGACGGGAAAAATTATAACCGCGAGAGGCTATCAGATCTCTCTCCAAGTTAGATTCTATGGGTCCTCTCCGGTTCCCTTCTGTTTGATTGAAGAGATTGGCATAGGACCTTCTCTCCCCGTACCCTAAGCTGTACTGGTTCTGGGTTCCCATTTGGGGATTATGGTTCCTGGTTCGAGCCATTGTGAATGCCGCAGGATCAGGGTCTCCCGTAGTTTCGTTCTCATGATGAGAACGACGCCTTTCTTATTCCAAGATCCTCTGACCGCCAGCTCGAACTCCTTCTACTTGGCTTGACTGTCTGGGGTCCTCCCTATCTGGAGGGAGTTCAACATATGGATCACCAAAAGTTAAAGCTCTGGGAGTGACAGCCCGGAACCTTTGATTTCCTTCAATCTCCCCAACAACTCGAACATCCCCTTCGAAAGGAATCTCCCTGTATAGGTTACGCTGGTAATTCATGTCAAATTCTCTCTCAATGCGTCGATCTCCGGCCGGTGTTCGATAACTCGCCTCCCAACCATGGTTCGGGCGTCGCCCCTCCTGATTCCGGCGAGTTCCTTCGAGAAACTGCCTTTCTCTTTCCATTGCATCCATTCTTGCCCCCATTCGATTGATCGTATTGCCCATATAAGTGATCTGGTCAAAAAGTTCAGTATTACTCATCAGAACGGGAGGATCTCCACCTATCCGCGGACTCGGTCGTCTATTAGGAATCCTAGGCGTTACCGACCTCCGATGTGAACCCCCTGAATGATTGGGATTCCCCATCCCAGAGCTCCTTGCGACAGAATTATTCCTTGGCGGCGGCGGAGGCAGATTTTCTCTGGTCCTAACCTCTTCCATACGTCGATTACCCACACGCTCACGGTTTGATTGAGACATCCTTCCTCCTAAGATGTCAAAGCCCTCCTTCTAGCGCCACTTGTTAACGGAGGAATTTGGGAAAACAAATTCGGGGAGGGTTGCTGGAATTGTAGTGGTGGTTGATGACGGTGAGCGGCGTAGGACGTTTAGGGTTAGGGTTGGTGATTTGGGGAATGGCTGAGATTGTATGATGTGATTACTGCAATTTAGATCGAATATTGAATTCTCTCTTTTTCGCAAGGGTTTGCATCGTGCCATACAATGTGCCTACGTATCCTATTTATAGGAATCAAGCCAAACGTAGTTCTTGGAGAACAAGTTATCGTAATGGGCTAGGTTTCCGTTTTTAAGGAGCCCATTGGATTAAGATCACCGCCTTTGATACAGACCTAAAAGCCCATCTATTTTCTCGGAGCGTATTGATCAAGTTATTGACCCGGTATTTTCGGGGTCAACACTTTTCTGAGCTACAGAGATAAGGTAGGGGCGAGATGTCTCTAGAGTGGGCGAGATCTATTACGGAGGGCGAGATCAAGGACAAAATTCGCAGTTTATTAAATACGAAGTCCTTTTTTAAATACCTGAAAAGGGCGAAATCTTTTATTAAGTCAAATAGATGTGTTCCTCCCAAAGAACTGGACCCCTTTTCCAATCACCACAACGGGCGAGTTTGCCCTAAGGGGCGAGATTATTTCTTGGGTGTAACAGGTGGTAATTGTACTGGTATGTTTCTATGATGCGATAAAAGCATAAAATTAGGTGTGAAATTTGTATTAATGTTTTACACTTTTTTTCAAGCATCACTCAACTTACTTCATCCTCAGTTTTAAGAGATTCACCCTGCAATTTTTTTTTTTGTAAGTTAATGCTGAGCATTTGACAACAAAGGTTATTGTTATATATTTTACGTCCATTGTGGGTACTCATACCATGAGCTATTATGTACCAATATTGGAGAATCTACACATTAATTTATATCCTCACAATGGTTTTGAGATCATTTTTGTCGCTTTCAATGATGATGTTGATCACGATCCTTTTCATTATAGAGATTATTGTAAATGTATCGAAGAAGAAATCTTACCCATTATTTTCCATCCGAGAATAGTTTGCGAGGTTTTCCTGGAATATCACGAGAAATTCCTACTGTATTAATTATTGATTCGACTGGCATGGTTTTGAAATGTCATGATGCCTATTATATTCTTGAACTTTATGGAGTCCTGGGGTATCCTTTTATCGATGAAAGGATAAATAATTTGCAATCAAAAGATGATGCAATTACAATGTAGCCATATTTTGCAGAATCTTTTGGCCTCCCCTCAACATGATTATGTAATATCAAATAAATGAGGCAAGGTAATATTTAATAATTGACAAATAGCCTAATTTCTCAATTCATTGTCGCTGATTTATCATCTAAAATTTTATTCTATCTATACGTTCTAAAATTATGTTCTATTTGTAAGTTAAAAAATTTGATGATAATGCTTGTTGTTATATAATTTGTTGTTGGTTTTTTTTTCTCTGCAGTCTTAGGCAGAATTTTAATATTAGGATAAATTATAAGGAATATATTTTTGGAAAGTTTTTCCAGTTCCCTTAATGTGCAATCTGTTGAATTTTCAGTGAAAATTGACTTTTCTTATATATATGCCATTATTGTCCCTTTAATTTTAAGTTTTAGTGTACAAAAATATTACTCCTTTTGAGATTCGTTGCGATATCTGCACTACTACATTTAAATTAAATTGTTTTTTATCTTGTTTTCATTTTCCTTTTTGTATACAATTTGAGCCTTAATAAGTTTATCATTTCCTAATTACTACTACTACTGGCAGATACCTTTTCATACTCTTGAAAACAAGGTGGTAGCCTTATATTTTTATCAAGATGGTGACACTGATGATACACAATTAAATGGGTTTACAATGAATTGAAGAATAATAATTAAAACTTCGAGGTTGTGCTCATTTACACTCCTGAAGATTTTGAATTTTATTGTAAAACTGAGGAATCGTTTTGGAAAAGGTTTAAGACTATGACATGGTTGTCACTTCCTTTTAACAACCCAAATGATACGAAGTTAAAGCGAATTTTGGAGTATTCTTGAAGTATATGAACTTTTATGATGATCCAGATCAAGTAACTCGTCTTGTAATTTTTGGACCTCATTGTGAATTTATTGAACTGTTTGGGGCCAATATTTTGAAAGAATTTGGTACTAAAGCATACCCATTCACCTTCGCAAAACTTGTGAAAGTAGAGACTGAAAAAGTAAATATTGTGGGATCGTAACAAAGTCTTTAGAGGAAAAGATGGGCATGAGTAAGATGTATTAACATTATTGGTTCATTTTTTAAATATCCCAGTTTTGTATCTCTAATTTAATACAAAGCTGGAATAGAAGCCAAATACAAAGTACAAAATTAAAATCTTTTTGTGCTTAATTAATCGTCGGATTCCTCTTTGTAGGTTCATGTCTCTCAACTAGTTGGTAAGAATGTGATAATGTTTTTGGAGTCGTATAGTTTAAACTCTCATACGATTGAGTTTCTGAAGATTTTGAAAGAAAAGAATGTCCAATTTAAGGGTACTTGTGACGATTTTGAAATCATCAACATAATGCATAAGGAAGACGGGGTGGTTAGTAAACAAATTGGATACTTGTCTTGGTTGGTTTGTGAAGAGTTCTCATCAATAGTTGGAATTTCTTGTATGTCCATAATAACGTTAAAGATTCATTTGTTTTCTTTGATGGAGATGGAAGAGTGGTTAGAAAAACGATATGGTCGAGCTTCGAAAATGTAGATTTTCCCTTATGTGCATATGGTTTAGAAAAGGAGGCCTGGGTTCAGTTAGGTATTTGGTTTGACCGGAAGTCCTGGTATGAGAGTTGTGTCCCATGCTCAGGGAGGTCGCAGATATATTCAGTAGAGAAGAAGAATGCCCCCACAAGTTTGAGTGTTCATAAATTTTGAATGGAATGAATGAATCATCTATGTATACATATTTTAGTTGTTAGAAGAGATATTTTATTAGCTCCCATACACATTATTATCTATGTACAATATGAACTCGTCTAGGAATATGAAGTCCAGTGCCCGTCACATGTATGATTTTCTTAAGAGTATTCTCAGATGTTTGCAAGTATTAAAACTCTTTTATGCTATTTACTTGTATATTAGAAGCCAATCAAATTCAAAATCTATGCCAATAAAATGATTGTGAAATTACACTAAAAATTGACATTCCAATATTATAATCGTGCCGGATGCGATATATTACTATGGATTGCTTGCTTTTCATATATTTGTGGATCCTCTTATTACCCACTTATGATGCCAAATGCTAAGTGTTAATAATAATAAGTCTTCAAGCCCATATGTGTTTGGAAAGAAAGATGAATGACAAGCCATAACAAATTTAGTTATTTTTCAATTTAGTAATGTGACATCTAATTTCAATTTTTTTCCGATTTTTTTCCTAATATCGTAATGTAAGAATTTTAAATAGGATGACTGCTAGGTGCCTCTGCATAAAATATTCAAATAATTACAATATCAGTATAGTGTTCAGAATTAGACTAATTTTTGTTTTGTAAATATCTATCGTCAATTTATATTATTTTGAGCTGATTTAATTATATTTAATAATTTAAATTTAGGAAACAATTTAGGATTTCCATGATTTTCTTTGACTTTTTTGAAGCGAAATCATCTTTTTACTGTATATCGGGATGAAAGAAATGGTACTTCAAAGGAATTAAGAAGAATGAGATGAGAGAATTGGAGTGTATTATATATTGATAGATGGAAGAAATGGTACTTGAAAGGAATTAAGAAGAATGAGATGAGAGAATTGGAGTGTATTATGTATTGATTTTTTTTCTCTCATTTTTACATGATGCTATAGACTTGAGTTAAACAGTGGAATAAATAGGACACTTATTTACATGGGACACGAACAAGGTAGGTGAAAGTATGAGTGTGTGTCATGTGTGCAATTTATATATGCACACTAGATATTAGGCAACGAAAATTTGCCTTGACCAATAAAATCATGGAGAGGATGATCTCTTAGCTCCTGCACACCTTCCTTCTTCTTAACAAATACCACTTTTTCTTTTGCAGCAGGATGATCTCCATGGTTCTTGAATGTAGTATAGCATTTAACTCCGAAAAATTCATCAGTTACAACTAGATAATCATTTGAATTATAGTAGCTTCCGGTCTCAAATCTTTTACTGGCTAAAAAGTTTCCAAGCTTGTTATCCTTCAAATACTCACACGTGAATTTCCAGATAAGAGACTCATAGTTCTCAATGCATTGTGATGTGGAGAACTTATGGTGCTTCAAAAATCTCTCTGACCAGAAATTTTCATGGTCTAGTATGTTATTGTACCAATACTTCTTCATGTCCTCAATAGAGATTCCTTTAGCTATGAGTTCCTTAGTAATCTCTTTCCCCGTGTGCTTCCTTATACTTGACCAATCATTTTTTTGTCAATTTCATTATTGACGATATGCACTAGCTTTTCGTTCTCCATGCACGTTGCCAATAGTGAGTGAATTCAAAAATACAGAACCAGAGAACTGTCAATGGCGGGAAGATGTAGAAATGTCAAAATACCCTTCTTATTATTTGAAGATAGTTCTAGTAAGAACCAAATATAGTTTTTATAATAAGTGTAAGAGTGATTTTGTCCAAAATAAGAATCATTTGATCATAAAATAAATAGATGAAAAACGATGGATATAGGATAAAAAATATTTAATTTTTTAGCAATAAACTAAAAAGTGTATTTATATTTAAATACAAAAAAGTATATGTTAATGATTTAAATCATTTAATTTAATTTTTTTTATATTGAATAGGATTATCAATGTAGGTCTTCTACACTAAATAGGATTTATGTAAAAATGTGTAATTATATTTTATCTTGATACTTTGAGTATTTCCTTTCAATAATAATTGTTAAATCATCACTAAATTAAAGGTAATTTTGTGAGATTCGCATGGACTGTAAAATCATTTAAATCTAATTTTTAGATCTCGAGAAAGAGCTCAAATAGTAAATATGAACATTTTTTATATTAATGAAAAAATCAATAAAATTCAATTGTGTCTTTTTTTAATTATATTCATTTCATATTGTAATTTACTTTTTAAAATTAAACTCTAATACAAATTTTTTTAATTATGTCCTTTTTAAATTATAATATTTTTTAATATGATATAATCTTGAAGTTTGTCTAATGATATTTTAATATTTGAAAATCTTGACAGATGGGATGAAGAAGTTAGAGACGATGAAGAAGAATTATTTTGAAGAAACTAATGATCTTATGTATAGATTTTTTCTTGATAGAATAATGTAATTATAATTCTATGATTGTATTAGGATTTTTTCCAATTCATTCTAGAGATGTTTTTAATTTGTTTATTTGTAATTGATTTTAGTTGTTTATACATATTTAACAGTAGTAGCTATACTTAGTTAGAGTTGAATATCAATATTAAGATATTAATAATTCGATATGAATTTAATATGGAATTAAACATTTGTAGTTTAATTTTTGTGTTCTCGTTTGTTGTTATATGCATCAATGTTGATGGACACATCTGCATGCATCAATGTTGATGGACACATCTAGCTATATATCTCTTTTTTACTTACAACCCCCACGATCTTTTGGGTATTGGCACAATCTATCACAATTTTAAGCTAAATATATGGTACTAAATATCACAATCTAAAAGAGTGGCCCCAATATCACTCTAAGACATAGTTACGTGTAGCGTTTTGGAATTATTTTTTTTAAGACGCTAAAGCGTGTAGCGTTTAAATGGAAGAAAAAGAAAGAAAACGCTACATGAAATAGCGTTTGGGGGAGGATTGGCGGGAGGTTAGGAAACACAAGTTAATCTTGCGTTTTGGGGGGTGGAAACGCCACATGATATGACGTTTAGGGTGTTCTTAATTTTTTTTTATTTTTGTTTTCTCCTAAATATATATTTGCAAATAATATTAAAAAACTTAGGGATAGTTTCAAAACTACCCATGTGAACTATCAGATTTTTAAATATATACTACCCATCTTTCTGAAATTCTAAAAATACCGACCTTGTTTTCAAAATTCCAAAAATACTACCTTCCTCAATTGCAACTTTTGCAACCTCATTTGCAACTTCCAGTTTTCAAATTTCTGATTTCATGTTCTGGGGTTCAGATGTCATTTTCGACCTCTTTTTTGGACTCTGATATATATATATATATATATATATATATATATATATATATATATATATATATATATATATATATATATATATATATATCAGAGTCCAAAAAAGAGGTCGAAAATGATATCTGACAAATGGAACTTGAAATCAGAAATTTGAAAACTGGAAGTTGCAAATGAGGTTGCAAGGCCCCGCCAAGGGCACTCATAATTGGTGACTTTGGGTTGCAAGGCCCCGCCAGGGGCACTCATAATTGGTGGATTTCTGATTTGCAACTTTCAGTTTTCAGTTGCAACTTTTGCAACCTCAGTTGCAACTCCTCAGTTGCAACTTTTGCAACCTCAGTTGCAACTTTTGCAACCTCAGTTTTCAGTTGCAACTTTTGCAACCTCAGTTGCAACTTTTGCAACCTCAGTTGCAACTCCTCAGTTGCAACTTTTGCAACCTCAGTTGCAACTTTTGCAACCTCAGTTTTCAGTTGCAACTTTTGCAACCTCAGTTGCAACTTTTGCAACCTCAGTTGCAACTTTTGCAACCTCAGTTGCAACTTTTGCAACTGAGGTTGCAACTCCTCAGTTCCAACTTTTGCAACCTCAGTTGCAACTACGGTTTGCAACCTGAATTGCAATTTTGCAACCTCAGTTGCAACTTTTGCAACTGAAAACTGAAAGTTGCAAATCAGAAATCCACCAATTATGAGTGCCCCTGGCGGGGCCTTGCAACCCAAAGTCACCAATTATGAGTGCCCTTGGCGGGGCCTTGCAACCTCATTTGCAACTTCCAGTTTTCAAATTTCTGATTTCAAGTTCCATTTGTCAGATGTCATTTTCGAAAATGACATCTGAACCCCAGAACATGAAATCAGAAATTTGAAAACTGGAAGTTGCAAATGAGGTTGCAAAAGTTGCAATTGAGGAAGGTAGTATTTTTGGAATTTTGAAAACATAAAAGTATAATGAGGTAGTATTTTTGAAAAAATGATTTTATAGAAGTGAAAAGATAGTTGGGTGGTAGTAAAATTGGAAATAATTATTAAAATCTTATTTATTTATGTAAATATCCCAAAAACTTATAATATTAAAGTAATTTAATTAAAAAATTGAATCAGGTGACCTAATTTTTAAACGCTAACGCGTTTAAAAATCAGGATAAGTTAGGGTTTAAGGTTTACAACCCTAAACCCTAAGTTCGTATACGGTTTATTCGTTGCTCTGAATATTTTTAAAACTCAAAATGAAAATGTTCAACCCCAAAAGTTAATTGTTGAACTCCTAAATTTAATTAAAATTGTATTTTTTAAATTTAAAATTTTAATTAAATAATTGAATCCGGCGGCCTGATTTTTAAACGCTAACGCATTTAATAATCAGGAAATTTTAGGGTTTAGGATTGTAAACAACCCTAAACCCCAAACCCTAAACCCTAAGTTCGTATACGGTTTATTCGTCATTCTGAATATTTCTAAAACCCAAAGAAACGTTGAATCCCAAAACTTAATTATTGAACCTCTAAATTTAATTGAAATTGTATTTTTTAAATTAAAAAATACAATTTTAATTGATTAATTATTTATAAATTTCTAATATTATTTACAAATATATATTTAGAAGAAAATAAAAAAAACAAAGCCAACAAACGCCACATAATATGGTGTTCCTCAATCCCCACCTCCCCTAAAGCTAAGCGTAACAGTATCTTAAAAAACGCTAATTTAAGTAGTGTTTTGGAGTGATAGTAGGGGCCATCTTTTTTATTTGTGATATTTAAGGCCATTTGTCTTGTGATATTGGGGGCCTTTATTCTGATCTTCTTTTAATATCTATTTAATATATTAAATTCTTAATATTTATATGTTATTACATGTCAAATTATTGTTAAAAAGTTGATATATATTTGGTTGTACACGTTTAGTCATGATTATATTCTTTTCCTTTTATAATTTTCTTTTTAAAATTCAATTCCAATACAATCTTCTTTAATTATGTTCTTTTTAGATTATAATATTTTTTTAATATGATATAATCTTGACCGTCTATTTTTCAAATATAAGATTCGACGGTTGAGATTATTTTGGTAGTACAGTGACCAAACCAAAGTTATGGATAACATCCTCTTATGCTTATTATATATTACTAGCTTATAAATCGTGCAACATACGGTTCTTTTTCTAATATTTATCTTGAATTCTTAAAACTTGATTTGGATGATTTTACAGTCCCCGTGAAATTAACAAAACAACCTAATGGAGGAAGTACTTTAATTTAGTGATGATTTAACAATTTTCTCCAATTAAAACTACCAAGAAACAAAAGAGAGATGAAATTGATGATTTTTTATATTGAAAATTCTATTCTATTTCGGAAATGTACTTATATTTTGTTTTGATTATCAAAATAACCTTGTTATCATTTGAAGATAGTTGTACTAACAACCAAATACAGTTTTAATAATAAGTGTAGGAGGGATTTTGTCCAAAACTTTGGATCTAGCATAATGAATATTTAATATTTTAAAATGAATAGATAAAAAACGTTGGATCTAGCATAATGAATATTTAATATTTTAACATGTAAACTAAAAAGTGTATTTATATTGAAATACGAAAAAAGTGATTGTCAATGATTTAAATCATACTCCCTCCGTCCCTTTTTAGTTGGCACATTTGCAAAAAACACACATATTAAGAAAGAATTAATTATTTAACGTGTTTCCATGTTTGCCCTTAATCTTAACATTAAATGATGAGTTATGAGTGTGTATATTAAATACAAAGTCAAACATTAGTATTACAAACAAAGGGGTATATATGGAAAAATTGGTAAAAATATGTATTGGAACAAGGAATGTGACAACTATTTAGGGACAATTTTTTTTTACAAATGTGCCAACTAAAAGGGACAGAGGGAGTATATAATTAGGTTTTCTATATTGAATAGGATTATTAATGTAGATATTCTACACTAAATAGGATTAATGTAAAAATTCATAATTATATATTCTATTGAGATTTTGAGTGTTTTTATTTGGATAATAATTGTTAAATCATCACTAAATTAAAAATAATTTTATGAGTTTCGCGTGGACTGTAAAATCATCCAAATCTGATTTCTATATCTCGAGATAGATCCTAAATAGTAAATAACTAAATATGAACTTTTATAATATTGATAAATAAATAAATAAAATTCAGTTCTAATACAATCTTTTATATCCTTTTCAGATTATAACCTCTTATTAAAATTCAATTATAATACAACCTTTTTAATTATATCCTTTTTAAATTATAATTTTCTTTTTTAATATGAAATAATCTTGATCGTCTATTTTCAAAAATATTATATTTGACGGCTGAGATTATTTTGACGGTACATTGACCAAACCAAAGTGACCAAAACAAAATTATGGATAAGATCCCTTTTACGCTTATTATATATAAGGATATAATTAATAACATATAACCCGTGCAACGCACAGCTACTTTTTAATAAGGAAATTACCCCATATACTATCTTTTTAAAACTATTTTTAAAAATACTACCACTTTAAAAGTTATTTACAAAAATACAATCTTTTAAGTTTTATTTTAAAAAATACTATGTTTTAAGTTTTATTTTCAAAAATACGATTTGCAACTTATGCAACCTTTTGTATATATGGGCGGCGTCAGTCGCAACTTTTAATTTTTGGTTCCAAAGGTTGGAAATGTTACAAAGGTTGCAAATGTTGCAAATGAATTTCCGATTACAAGTTCTTATTTTCAGTTTTCATTTTCGACCTATTTTTTGAACTCTATTTTTGACAACAGAAAATTGGAACTTGAACTTCTAGTTTTCAGTTTTCAGTTGCATATAATGTTGCATATGATGTTCTACGGAACCTCATATGCAACCTTATATGCTATACAGGGGAGGAGACGAATTTTCGATTGCAAGTTTCATTGATTCTATTATGATCTAATGGCCCCGCCAGGAGCACCCACTAGAAAAAGTTCTTATTTCCAACCTTTGCAACCTCATTTGCAACTCACACCGTTACGCCGCCAGAAGTTATAAATGATGTTGCAAACGGTATTTTTGAAAAAAGAATTTTAAAGAAAGGTATTTTTATAAATAGTTTTAAAAGTGGTAGTATTTTTAAAAAAATAATTTGAAGAATGAGTATTTTTTAAAAAACCCCTTTTTTAATATCTATTATATTACTTTTTATAAAGTTTTTATGTTATTAATTTACATATCAAATTGTTGTTTAAAAATTAATATATCTATATATATATATATATATATATATATAAGATGTTACATGTTTGATCTAATATTTGTACTATATGTTGAATGTTAAAATTTGATTTGGACGTTTACAACCCACGTGAATTTAACAAAATAATCTTTAAATTAGTGATGGTTTACTAATTTTTTTTCTAATTAAATCTACATAGAAACAAAAAAGAGAAGAAATTGACAATTTTTTAAGTTGAAAATTCTTTTTAATTTATAAATTCTACTTATAATTCGCTTTGATTCTCAAAATACCCTTATAATTATTTGAAGATAGTTCTACTCACAACCAAATACAATTTTAATAATAAGTGTAAGAGATATTTTGGCCAAAATTTTGATAATCGGTAGTCTCGTCCTCCGTACGACAAAAATCTTAAAATAAATAGATGAAAACCGTTGGATCTAACATAAAAAATGTTTTATATTTTAATATGTTATAAACTAAAAAGTATATTTATATTGAAATACGATAATGTATATGTCAATGATTTAAATCATATATAATTAGGTTTTTCTACATATATAATTAGGTTTTCTACATTGATAGCATTATCGATGTAGGACTTAGGGTTTCTACATTGATAGCGTTATAAATGTAGGACTTCTACATAGAATATGATTAATGTAAAAATTCGTAATTATATTCTCTCTTGATATTCTGAGTATTTCCATTTGAATAATAATTATTAAAGCATTACTAAATTAAAGATAATTTTATGAGGTTCGCCAGGATTGTAAAATCATTATAATCTGACTTCTAGTTCTCAAGATAGAGTCCAAATAGTAAATATGAAATTTTTTAATACTAATAAATAAAAAATTAAAATTCAATTCTAATTCAACAATTTTTAAATATATGCTTTTTAGACTATAATTTTCTCTTTTGAATTCAATTATAATACAACCTTTTTTTAATTATATACTTTTTAGACTATAATATTGTTTTTAAATTCACTTCTAATACAACCTTCTCTAATTATATCCTTTTTAGATTATAATTTTTTTTTTAATATGATTTAATCTTGATCGTCTAGGTTCGATGCAATGGTTTTGGTAGTGACCAAAAATTTGGATAACATTCATAAGGATATAATAAGGATATAATTTTTTTTTTTTGAAAATATAATAAGGATATAATGAAAAGTATTAGTATCACTTTCTAACATTCATATTCGAATTGAGAAAAACAAAGGGTTCAATTGAGTCAAACCTCGATCGCTCATTCATATTCGAATTCCAGTTGAAGTTGAATTTGAGTAGAGTTCTAAAATTTTAATTCGAATCAAGACTGGATTCAATCGAATAATTATAAATACAAACCGATGATGCTAGTATCCGCGCATATTCGCTTGTTTACGCCCCTAGTTCATAAACTATTCTCTCCAGATCTGCATATTGTATCTGTTGGGAGATTCTTTGATACAGTAAAATGGATGGAGGTTTCAGAGTGTTGCATTTGGCTCGGTCTTTCCTTCCGTTTTTGCCTGAGGTGCAAAGTGCTGATAGGAAGGTTCCGTTAAGAGAGAAGGTGATATACACCCTGATCTCTTTTTTTATCTTCCTGGTTTGCACTCAGCTTCCTTTGTACGGCATACATTCTGCTACAGGAGCAGACCCGTCTGTCATGGTGTTGGGTATCACGCCCATTGTGACGTCTGGATTAGTGATGCAACTGTTGGCTGGGTTGAAGATCATTGAAGTGGACAACAATGTTCGCGAGGATCGTGCACTCCTCAATGGAGCTCAGAAGTTGCTTGGCATCTTGATTGCGGTTGGAGAAGCTGTTGCATATGTTCTTTCAGGAATGTACGGCAGTGTTAGTCAGCTTGGAGTTGGTAATGCTATCCTCATTATTGTTCAGCTGTGCTTTGCCGGTATCATAGTGATATGCTTAGACGAGCTTCTTCAGAAGGGATATGGTCTTGGATCTGGAATATCTCTGTTCACAGCTACCAATATCTGTGAAAGTATTATCAGGAAAGCATTCAGCCTTACAACTATCAACAGCGGACGTGGTACTGAATTTGAGGGTGCACTTGGAGAAGCTTTTTATCGGCAGAATCTTCCGAATGTGACAAATCTTCTTGCTACTGTTTTGATCTTCCTCATTGTGATATATTTCCTAGGCTTCCGTGTGGTTTTGCCTGTGAGATCAAGGAATGCTCGTGGACAGCAGGGATCCTACCCAATCAAGTTGTTCTACACTTCTAACATGCCTATCATTCTTCAGTCCGCCCTTGTGTCCAACATTTATTTCATATCTCAGTTTCTGTACAGGAAATTCAGTGGCAATTTCTTGGTTAATCTGTTGGGCAAGTGGCAGGAATCTGAATATTCTGGTCAATCCGTACCTGTTGGTGGTCTTGCTTACTATGTGACTGCACCTTCAAGCTTAGCTGATATGGCAGCCAATCCTTCCCACGCTCTTTTCTATATAGTGTTCATGCTGTCAGCTTGTGCACTTTTCTCTAAAACGTGGATTGAGGTTTCTGGATCCTCTGCAAGAGATGTTGCTAGACAGCTCAGGGAGCAACAAATGGTGATGCCAGGACACCGTGATTCAAACTTACAGAAGGAGCTCAACCGCTACATTCCAACAGCAGCTGCCTTTGGAGGAATCTCTATTGGTGCATTAACAGTGTTGGCTGACTTCATGGGAGCTATTGGCTCTGGGACTGGAATTCTGCTTGCAGTTACAACAATACATCAATACTTTGAGACATATGAGAAGGAGAAAGCCAGTGAATTAGGTTTGTTTGGCTTCTAATTGCCTTCTTGTTGTTTTGACATTAGTTCGCCTACGTACAGAGTGTTTAGGTTGCCTTTCTTAATTGATCAGAGAGGTTGACTCATCTGGCACACAACCTTGTAGGGTTCCATGGTTTGACATTGAAAATGTAAATGTGTGGTTGCTGAATCCCAGGAAAGAGCTGACCACCTTAGAGTACTTTGTTGAGATTTTTTAAGTGTTAGAGAACTTACAGATTCCGTAAAGAGATGTTTTTATAAAAAAAATAAATTAAAACTACTAGCTTATAACCCTGCAACGGATTTCTTTTGATATATAATAAAGTTTATTTTATGTTAAAATAATTTTTTTATATAATTATTATTTTAAATATTTTATTTTAAATTTAATTTCAATAATTTATATAAATTTAATTAATGATATGCATGTATTAAAACTTATATTATAAAATTTTAAAATAAATATGTTGCTGATGGAATTCGAACCTTGAAATTTTAGTAAATTAATTTAATCGTAGAACATATTTAATCATTAGATCTAACGGTTCTGGATTTTAATAAAAATCTAAAGTACGGTCATTATTCGTAGTATATGGATTTTTATTTTATTTTGTTAGTGATTAGAAGGTATGGTGTGATATTTTTGGGTATTAATTATTGCAAGATTATGTTTTAAATTAAAATTTAAAGTGTTTTAATTAGAAAGAAAATATTATTGATTGAAAAATATGATATTTTAGGTGTTTATAAAAAGTAACATCATCAATTAAAAGTAAACATTTTTTAATTAAAAAAGCAATTGCCTAATTATCATTAATTATATTATTTATTATTTATTTTAATAGATAGGATGAACGTGCCGAAAACCGAACTGACAAACTTTTAATGCTCGTGCGATGCACGGATTTGTTTTATTATGTTATAAATTTTATTTAATATTACAATTATGTTTTTATATAATCACTATTTTTATTTTTCTTAATTTAATATAATTTAATATACCCATGTTTACATATTATACTAATGTTTCCTCATTATAAACAATGTATACCGATTTTTAATATATTTTATTAATAATTGAAAAATATGATATGATATTTTCGGGTATATACTAATAATTGTAAGATTAGTTTTAAATAAAAAAGGTAACATGTTTTAATTCGAAAGAAAATATTAATGATTGGAAGATATATAAAAGGTAATATATTCAATTAAAAGTAAATGTGAAAAAGACAATCGACTAATTACCATTAATTATATTATGTCAATAATTATTTTAGGTGTTTTAATATAAAATTTTCTTTATAATGAAGGTTAAATAAGTAAATTCACGAAGTACCAACAAACAGGTACCAAATAATATTATATAAAAAAAATCATTAATTTAAATTAATTTTTAAAACATGAATTTTGGAGGCTTACATTTTTATATGAGATAATATGATAATAATTATACGGTTTTTTTTAATTATTATATAAAAAAATTCATTTTTAAATTAATTTTTTAAATTAAAAATAAATTTTTTAGGCTTACATTTTTATATGAGATGAAATGATAATAATTATATAAATGTTATCTGTGATATTTCAAGAAAATGAGGAATTTTAGTTAGAAATTATAGAAAAGATTATAGGTTTTACTTAAAAAGAGAAATCGATTAATTATTAGTAATTATAAAATTATTAATTCATTTTATTTAATAGAATGTTCGTGATATGATTAGAAAAATAGAGAATTTAGTTAGAAAAAATTAAAAAGGTAATATGTTCTATGTGAAAATGGTAATTGATTAGTTTATAGCAATTATAATTTAATTACATTATTTTACTAAATACAATTGCTCATATTGTTTTTAGAAAAGAAGAAATTAATATTATCCGTGATATTTCTATTAAAAGAGGGATTTTAAAGATTTTAGTTCAAAAGAGTAATCGATTAATTATTAGTAATTATAAAATTATTACTTCATTATATTAAATAGAATGCCCGCGATATGATTAGAAAAATAGAGAATTTACTTAGAGAAAATTAAAAAGTTAATATTTTCTAGGTGAAAAAGGCAATTGCTTAGTTTATAGTAATTATAATTTAATTACGTTATTTTACTGAATACAATTGCTCGTAATGTTTTTAGAAAAGAAAAAATTAATATTGTCCCATGATATTTCTATTAAAAGAGGGATTTTAGTTAGAAAATATAGAAAATATAATACGTTTTAGCTGAAAAAGGTAATCAATTAAAGGGATATTTACATAAATACATAAGATTTTAACAATTATTTCCAATTTTACTACCATCCAATTATCTTTTCACTTCTATAAAATCATTTTTTCAAAAATACTACCTCATTATAATTTTATGTTTTCAATATTCCAAAAATACTACCTTCCTCAATTGCAACTTTTGCAACCTCATTTGCAACTTCCAGTTTTCAAATTTCTGATTTCAAGTTCTGGGATTCAGATGTCATTTTCAACCACTTTTTTGGAATCTATATATTCCAAAAATACTACCTTCCTCAGTTGCAACTTTTGCAACCTCAGTTGCAACTTTTGCAACTAAAAACTGAAAGTTGCAAATCAGAAATCCACCAGAGTGCCCCTGGCGGGGCCTTGCAACCCAAATTCACCAATTATGAGTGCCCCTGGCGGGGCCTTGCAACCTCATTTGCAACTGAGATCCTACGAATTTCTGATTTCAAGTTCTAGGGTTCAGATGTCATTTTCGACCACTTTTTTGGAATCTATATATATATATATATATATATATATATATATGTATATGAGATGCTACGAATTTATATGAGATGCTACGAATTTCTGATTTCAAGTTCTGGGGTTCAGATGTCATTTTCGACCACTTTTTTGGAATATATATATATATATATATATATATATATATATATATATATATATTATTGTTAGAGTGCTGTGTGCTAAGGCCTGTATGAGTAGTGCCTTTTGATCTCTATATAAAGAGATATTTGTATCATTTGTAAGGTGTGCTTAAATTTGTTGAATAATATTGCTTTTTTCTTTTCTCTCTAGCTCATGTGCTGAGCCCCCTTCTTACTTTACAATTACTGCTTTACTTGCTTCCGCCCTTGTTGGTATCAGAGCCAAGTTCCAATTTGTTTCTACTGTTTGTGCAGGTACTTATCTATTATCTCTTTGTTTTATTAAATGAGTTTCAGTAGCTAAATCCCTGTTGTGGAAGGTTGGATGTTTAAGGTTACGTAAGTATGTAAAAAAAAAAAATCGAGATATTTTTAGTGTTTTCTTAAAATATCATCTTTTATCCCGAGTGATTAAATGGGAGGTTTTTTGATGATTTCATAAAAAGAAAATTTTTGCTAAAAATATATTATATCTTTGATTTCGTGGATTTTATCCGTCTATCCCTCTGGTCGATAGTTAAACGAGTAAGTCGTTTGCAAAGATAACCAAAAATATTGTACGTTTATGTCAATTTTACGTTTTTGTATACAATAAACATACTTAACAGTCCTTTAAAGATCCAACCAACCACAACAGTCTTAGCTCTTTTTCTCAATGATCGAGTATGAATGATATAGATGATAATGATCATCAAAATGATTTGATGAAAAATTCGGAATTAGTAGAATATCCAAAAAATTTGGATAGATTAAATAGATGGGTTATACCTTCTGTTCCCCAAAGCCAAATTTATAATATTGGCTTATTTGATATTAAATCTCGATATGCCATCAAAACGATGGAACAGACTATTAGAGTCTAAGACACTAATCAAACAATTAGATTATTAAATAAGAAAGATTTACTTCCTTTTAAAGGATATAACTTTATCCATATTGGATTAGTTCAAATAGCTTTTAAGCCCTTAACTCTTTTAGGCTTAAATTCAAGTATCATGGCCTACGTTAGAGATGGCCGATGTAGAGACTTTAAGCAATCTCTAGCTGCTTTAATAGAAACCAGTTTATGTCATGGACCAGTCTACTTCGATGTAGCTCCCAATTTGACACTATCCTTATCTGATAATAATCTTTTAGATGCTATGCAATTAACATTGCATACTGATGGTTATAATTTTAAACCAGGAAGTGAAGTTATAGCCATATGCTATAGAATTTATTATAAGGTTTTGAACACCTTAAATCCTAAAGCTAAACAATTTTCCTGTCAAGGAACTACTACTGTAGTTCAAACTAATTTATTAACCTCTAATGTAGCAACAAATAGGTTGATTAAGTGGAAAGAGATTAATTTCCCAGAAACCTGGTCTCTTCCTCAAGAATTAGAGCCAGAGCCTCCGGTCAATAAAGAAATTGATCAAATTATTCAGACCACTGAAGGGGATGTAGAAATTAGATTTACTCCTCAAAGATCCATTAGATTACCAAGAACTATGTCTGCTAGGTATTCTACCGCTAGTGATTATATTACAGCTCCTAGTGTTTTAAATCCCTCTAGAGCATCTACTTCTCAATTACGAGAAGAAATAGAATCTGTAAACTCAATTAGAATTAGTCAAAATCAAATTCCAGAAGGAATTTATGAAAAGAGTAGAGAATCTCCTACTCCATCAGACATGAGCTTCCATTTAAATGATTGATTTATCCCCAGGAAGTAAGATGAGAGAAATTCTTAGTAAAGAATTTCAGCAAGAAAAACATGCTCAATTTAGGCAGTGGTATTTTAAGAAGTATTCTTCAGAAGATCTAAATAGATTTAAAAATGAATATTATAATTACATAGCTAAAACAGAAGATTATACATCTTTTGTAAATTGGTTTATAAAAACCTATCTTGATAACACTAATAAAAAATTTTAGTGTTACAAAGACCTTGGAAAACTCCAAAAGGAGAGACTATTAGTTCTCCATTTCCTCCAGAACAAACAATTTGCTTAAATAATAACACAGAAGCTACAGCTTATACAAGTATTCAAAAGCTTGAAAATACTCAAGCTACTTTAAAAGATCTAAATACTATAATTAGATCGCAAAATTATACTAATACCTTTCTTGCTTGTCTAGGTGATCAATGTATAACCTTAGAAAAAGAGATAATATCTCTTAAACAGTTTATAGAAAACGAATTACGTTCTCTTAAAAAATTAATAGAAAAACAAAATCCAGAACCATCGTCCAATAAAGACGATATCCCTATGATTCAACCTCCAATTCCAATAAAAGGCTTTAAAATAGAACCTAATATTGAAGAATTTTTGAAAATTCTTCAACAAAAGATGAATAATTTTAATATATCAGTCCTGTCTAAAGACGATTCTTCTCAGCAGTCTGAAAACTCAGAACCTGTTGAAGATATAGAAGAGATTAACGAATTATCAACTATGTTCCCTAAACAAAAAATTAGTAATGCGGAGATAAATCCTATTTATACTCCAAAACCTTTAGAAAAATTCTATTATCAAAGACCTTCTCCTCAGGATCTTCTATTTGAAGAACCAGAATATATCCAAACCTCTTATTCAGGAAAAGCTATCTATGAATGGATTATTGATGGCTTAAATGAAAAACAAATATTCGATGTTATACACCGAATAATGATGTACTCTATTGTTTGTAAACAAAATGGTAGCACTGATAGTGCCATAGCATCTTTTATATCCACAGGATTTGTAGGACAAATCAGGGGATGGTGGGATCACTATTTTACCCTAGAACAGAGATTAGAAATTATTAATCATAAGAAAATTCTTAGTGTAGAAAATGGTGTCGTTACTACTGGAGAAGAAGATGCCGTTTACACTTTATGTCTAGCTATCCTACAACATTTTGTAGGAAGTAATATTCCTGTTGAAGAGAAGCTATGTACGCTTCTTCAAAATCTTAGATGTCCTTCCTTGACTCATTTTAGATGGTATAAAGATACCTTTTTATCTAGGGTATATCAATTAGGAGAACCAAATTCGGTTCATTGGAAGTCTAAATTTATAGACGGTTTACCCCATCTTTTTGCAAAAAGGGTTAGACAATCCTTAAGAAATAAGAATGATGGAGTAAATATTAATTATATTTCTCTAACATATGGAGAAATTGTTAGCCATTGTGTTAATGAAGGATTAGCTTTGTGTAATGACATAAAGTTAAGAAATCAGTTAAAACAACAAAAATTGTCAGAAAAACACCAATTAGGTGAATTATGTGATCAATTTGCCTTTGATGTAGGAAAAATTCCTAGATATCCAGAAAAGAAAAAGCAAAAGATTGCTTATAAAAAGAATAAAACTTATAAGAATAATTCTTATAAATCAAAATATCCTTTTAACAAAAATTCTTATAGAAAGAATTATAAAAGAAAATCTTATAATAAATTAGAGAAAAAGCCTTTTGTCCCTAATAAAGGAAAAAGAAAAGCCAAAAGGATTGATATAACTTGTCATAAATGTGGCAAAGTCGGTCATTATGCCAACCAATGTTGGACTAAGAAAGCTCTTAATGAGATAGAGGATGAGCAATTACGCTCACAGTTAGAAAAGGTTTTGATTTATAGTTCTGAAGAAGAAAGAGAATCTTCAGATAATGAGGATTTAGCCTTAATTTATGAGAGCTCAAGTAATTCTGATTCACAGAATTCTGATAATAATGATTGTCAGTGCAATGAGCTAAATTATTATAAATCTATAGTAGACATGAATGGATTAAATGTCTTAACGACTGATCAAGATAGAGCCTTAAAAATTATAGATTCAATTACCGACTTTGAGCTTAAGAAGCAAATGCTAGAAGCCCTTATTAAAAACAATAAGGAGAAAGAAGCTCCCATAGTCATAGAAGCACCTTACCAATTAAGTGAGGTATTAGAAAGATTTCAAAAATCTACTATTAAAGAAACTCCTGTTTCTTTAAATGATTTAAGAAAAGAAGTTAATTTATTAAAATCTGAAATTAATCAGATAAGACAGAATAATACTCTATTAACCCAAAGAATTACTTTATTAGAAAGTAAGGCTTTAATATCTAGTGAATCAAAAGATATTCCCTCTTCTAGTAATACTAAAGAGACAGAATATTTAAATCTTTTAGAACAAGTGACCTCTCAAAGGTGGTATATTAAAGTTACCCTAGTGGTAAGTCGAGAATTTATTCTCAAAGATGAGATAGCCCTTGTTGATAGTGGTGCTGACTTGAATTGTATTCAAGAAGGATTAATTCCTACCAAATATTTTGAGAAAACTACTCAATCTATTTCTCATGCTGCTGGAGAAAAACTTCAAGTTAGTTATAAGCTGCAAAATACTTACATTTGTAATGAAGATATTTGCCTTCCTACCTCTTTTATTCTAATAAAGAATATGAATCATAGAATAATCTTAGGAAATCCTTTCCTTCATAATATTATGCCCCTCAACAATGTTGATCAAAGCGGAATTTCTACTATAATAGAAGGAAAGAGAATAAAATTTGAATTTATTACAGATCCTCAAACTCGTATAATTAATGAGATTAGGGATCGCCTTCTTAGCAAGGAAAACCAATTATGTTTTCTTAAAGAAGAAATAAAAGTTTTGAGCATAAATGAGCAGCTCAAGAAACCTGATATTAAAAATCAGATAAAAATTATAGAACATCAATTTATTGATGAAGTTTGTAATGACCTTCCTAATGCTTTTTGGAATAGAAAGAAACATGTTATTTCTCTTCCTTATATAGATGGTTTTAATGAAAACCAAATCCCTACAAAGGCTAGACCAGCTCAAATGAATAAAGAATATTTAGAATTATGTAAAAAGGAAATTAATTCCCTTTTAGAAAAAGGCTTAATTAGAAAGTCTAGATCTCCTTGGAGTTGTACATCATTTTATGTTAATAATGCTGCTGAAAAAGAAAGAGGTGTGCCTAGATTAGTTATTAATTATAAACCTCTTAACAAAGTTTTAAAATGGATTAGATATCCAATTCCTAATAAAAAAGATTTGTTAGATAGATTAAGCGATTCTTTAATCTTTTCTAAATTTGATATGAAATCAGGATATTGGCAAATCCAGATTAAAGAATCTGATAGATATAAAACAGCTTTTACAGTTCCCTTTGGACATTATGAATGGAATGTTTTACCATTTGGTCAGAAGAATGCTCCTTCTGAGTTTCAGAATATTATGAATGATATATTCAATCCCTATTCTGAATTTATAATAGTTTATATTGATGATGTTATAGTATTTTCAAAATCTATAGATCAACATATTAAACACTTAAAAATATTTAAGAGTTTAATAAAGAATAATGGTTTAGTAATATCTGCCCCAAAGATGAAATTATTTCAAACTCAAGTTAGATTTTTGGGTCATATGATAAATCAAGGAAAAATTATTCCTATAGATAGAAGTATTGAATTTGCTTCTAAATTTCCTAATGAAATAACTGATAAAAAACAGTTGCAAAGATTTTTAGGAAGTCTGAATTATATTTCAGACTATTATAAAGACTTAGCTAAAGATGCAGCCATACTGTATTCTAGACTTAAAAAGAAACCTGAACCCTGGACTAAGAACCATTCTCAGGCTATTCAAAAAATCAAATCCAAGGTAAAATGCTTACCTTGCTTATCTTTAGCCAATCCTAAGTATTTTAAAATTGTAGAAACAGATGCCTCAGATATAGGTTATGGTGGTATTCTAAAGCAGGTTATCCCTGAAACTTCTAAAGAAGTTCTTGTAAGATTTACCTCAGGTAAATGGAATCCTACTCAGTCAAAATATTCGACTGTGAAGAAAGAAATGCTTTCTATAATTAAATGTATTTCAAAATTTCAAGGTGATATTTTAAATCAGAAATTTTTATTAAGAATTGATTGTAGTTCTGCTAAATCAATTATTGAGAAAGATGTTAAAAATCTTGTAGCAAAACAAATTTTTGCAGGTTGGCAAGCCCAGCTTTCAGCCTTTGAATTCGATATCCAATATATAAAAGGAGAAAATAATTCTCTTGCTGATTATTTAACCCGTGAATTTTTACAGGGAGATTAATGGCTACCCCTAATAGGGGAAGAGGTCGTTGCAGATATGGCCGTGGTCGAGGTTTTGTAAGTAACAATATGTTGCCCCGAGCAGAATTAACTGTTCCTCTAATAGGAGATTGGACAGTTTATCATAATAGAGGTAGAAATTTGCAGCAATTACCTGCACCTCCAAAAAAGGAAGATATACCTTCCTCCTCAAATAGTAAGTCAACAACTTACAAAGACGTAGCAGTCAATGAAAATCCACAGGATAAAGAATATTTCGAATATCCTGTTATAGAAAATATTCTGTTTCTTGAAGAAGAAGATGTTCAAATGCACCAAGATGGTTGGTCATTAAGAACTAGGTACCTTGAATCCAGAGGATACCCAGGGCTTCAAAATCAAGCCAGACAGAATCTAGAAATTCTGTTAACAATTACCGAATCGGTAACTATAACCCATACTTTTCAAAATAGTAATCCTGAGAGTTTTATGAACTTCAGTAAATGCCATATCAATAAGATATTGATACCCAGAGAATGGGGATTAAGCCCTAATACGGAGAAAGCTATCAGAATATCTGGAGATAAATATATCTATTTCAATTACTGGGATTATATCCAAACTTTCACTAAAGCTTTTTACTATCAAAACTCGAAGAACAAGCATTCTTGGTTCTTCTCAATAAATCCTGAAGTGTGTAATAAGCACATTCCAAATTGGTTCTATGAATGGTGGTCAAAATTTGGACCATCTCTCGAAATTTTGCCGGGAGATATTCATTGAGTGACCATAGTCCTTTGGTATCAAAATATACCAAATTAATTTATGGACAATGTCATTTATTGTTCTTTACCAAATTTCAAATTCCTTGGATTTGGAGGTGGACAGTTTCAATTGCAGAATATAAAAAAATTAAAGATCCCAATTCTTCAAAGGAATTTCTTTTTCAAATGGTGGACCAAAATGTCCAAAGAAGATATTCAAAATATAATTACCAATATTCAGGTTGATATTTCCACAGAAAGGGGTAAAGCTTCTTCAGTTCCGAATGCTCAGCCCTCTTTGGCAAATTTAAGGGATTATTTTCATCATAAATATCCCACAGATTCAGAACAGCAAATTATGGCTCGAGTTTTAGCATTCATGAAAGAACAGTTTTTTAGTTCTTTTCCTTCTCAATCTTCGAAAGAAGAGGATCAGTCTATGAAGACTTCTTCATCGCATGGATCAATGGATTCTAATGCTTATAATTGTCTAGCAGGCGAATCTCAAGTCGAAGAATCTGATAAAGATGATCCAAAAGAAGATCCATCTCTAGAAGATTTCTGGGATGCTTTAGTTCAATCAGTAGTTCAGCAGCCAAATAATTCTGGTAAAGGTAAAGGTCCAGCTAAGTGATGTCTCCATTACTTCGGAAATTCAGGGTTATGAAGAAAAGAGAAAAACAATTAATTTCTCTTACCCATCTTATTAATAACTTTACTCTTAAATATGAGAAAGAAACTCTGGAGGAGAAAAGAAATCGATCTACATTGAAAATCGCTGTAGATTTTGCAGAGCTCAACAGGCTTTTTGACAGAAGAAGCGATATTAAATTGAAATATCGATCCTGTAGAATAATCCTTTTAGAAGAAGCCAACCTGACAGGTTAAAGCAAATTTGGTGGAGACGAATTCCAGCAATAATGTTTGCTTTTAAAGATAATGGAATCTGCTTTATTCAGTGGAGATAGTATTATTGAAGATAATGGAATCTGCTTTATTCAATGGAGATAGCATTATTGAATGCTTTTATAAAGTCAGTTGTCTGTTTTATTAAAGTTTTTTGTTTTAAGCATTATTATTGTGGCGATGGGGCCCAATGTGTACCCGGCAAGAATAATGTCTTTTTACTTTTGTAAAAGTTTGTTGTCGTTTGTAATAATTTGAATTATTGTTAGAGTGCTGTGTGCTAAGGCCTGTATGAGTAGTGCCTTTTGATCTCTATATAAAGAGATATTTGTATCATTTGTAAGGTGTGCTTAAATTTGTTGAATAATATTGCTTTCTTCTTTTCTCTCTAGCTCATGTGCTGAGCCCCCTTCTTACTTTACAATTATTGCTTTACTTGCTTCCGCCCTTGTTATATATATATATATATATATATATATATATATATATATATATATATATATATATATATATATATTCCAAAAAAGTGGTCGAAAATGACATCTGAACCCCAGAACTTGAAATCAGAAATTCGTAGCATCTTAGTTGCAAATGAGGTTGCAAGGCCCCGCCAGGGGCACTCATAATTGGTGAATTTGGGTTGGAAGGCCCCGCCAGGGGCACTCATAATTGGTGGATTTCTGATTTGCAACTTTCAGTATTCAGTTGCAACTTTTGCAACTGAGGTTTGCAACCTCAAACCTCAGTTGCAACTTTTGCAACCTCAGTTGCAACTTTTGCAACCTCAGTTGCAACTGCGGTTTGCAACCTCAGTTTCAACTTTTGCAACCTCAGTTGCAACTTTTGCAACTGAAAACTGAAAGTTGCAAATCAGAAATCCACCAGAGTGCCCCTGGCGGGGCCTTGCAACCCAAATTCACCAATTATGAGTGCCCCTGGCGGGGCCTTGCAACCACATTTGCAACTGAGATGCTACGAATTTCTGATTTCAAGTTCTGGGGTTCAGATGTCATATATATATAAATATATATATAGATTCCAAAAAAGTGGTCGAAAATGACATCTGAACCCCAGAACTTGAAATCAGAAGAAGTTGCAAATGAGGTTGCAAAAGTTACAATTGAGGAAGGTAGTATTTTTGGAATATTGAAAACATAAAATTATAATGAGGTAGTATTTTTGAAAAAATGATTTTATAGAAGTGAAAAGATAATTGGATGGTAGTAAAATCAGAAATCCACCAATTCTAAGTGCCCCTGGCGGGGCCTTGCAACCCAAATTCACCAATTATGAGTGCCCCTGGCGGGGCCTTGCAACCTCATTTGCAACAGAGATGCTACGAATTTCTGATTTCAAGTTCTGGGGTTCAGATGTCATTTTCGACCAATTTTTTGGAATATATATATATATATATATTCCAAAAAATTGGTCGAAAATGACATCTGAACCCCAGAACTTGAAATCAGAAATTTGAAAACTGGAAGTTGCAAATGAGGTTGCAAAAGTTGCAATTGAGGAAGGTAGTATTTTTGGAATATTGAAAACAAGGTCAGTATTTTTAGAATTTTAGAAAGGCCGGTAGTATATATTTAAAAATCTAATAGTTCACATGGGTAATTTTGAAACTATCCCTCAATTAAATAATAATATTATTTGTTATTATTTTATTTTATTAAATAGAATCGTCCGTGATATAAGTGGAAAAAGATAAATTTTAGATAGAGAAAATAGAAAGATAACGTGAAGATGATATGATTTATGTGAAAAAGGTAATTGATTAGTTTATAATAATTATAATTTAATTATGTTATTTTATTAAATAAAATTGTTCATAATTTTTAGAAAATAAGAAATTAATGTTGCCTGTTTGATTTCTTGAAAAAAGGGGAATTTAATTAGAAAAAATAGAAAAGATGATATATTTTATCTGAAAAGGTAATCGGTCAATTATTAGTATTATAATATTATTATTATTTATTAAATAGAAACGTCCGTGATATATTTGGAAAAAGGGAGGTTATAGTAAAAGAAAAGAAAAAAGGTAATGAATATAATTGGAAAAATTGAGATTTTAGTTAGAGAAAATAAGAAAAAATAATATGTTTTGACTGAAAAAAGATAGTTGATTAGTTAATAGGTAATTATAATATAATTATGTTATTTTTTTAAACAAAATTACTCCTAGTGTTTTTAAAAAGGAGAAATTTTAGTTAGTTAAAATGTAAAAGATATTCTATTTTACCTGAAAAAAGAAATTATTTAGTTATTGAAAAATAGAAAAGGTTATATGTTTAACCTGAAAAAAGAAATTGATTAATAAAGGAGAAATTTTAGTTAGATATAATATAAAAGATATTGTATTTTACCTGAAAAAGAAAATTATTTAGTTCTTGAAAAATAGAAAAGATAATATGTGTAATCTGAAAAAAAGAAATTGATTAATTAATAGGATGAGTAAGGGTAAATAAGTAAAATCAACATATACCGATCGATCGACCAATTTAATGTTTCGATTTTGCGATGCACAGATTTTTTTTAATATTATATAAAAAAGTTCATCAATTTAATTTAATTTCATAATAATTATATAAATGTTATCCATAATATTTCTAGAAAATGAGGGATTTAAGTTTGAAAATATAGAAAAGATGATAGTTTTAGTTGAAAAAGGTAATCGATTAATTATGATTAATTATAAAATTATTACTTCACTTTATAAAATAGAATGCCCGTAATATGATTAGAAAAATAGAGGATGTAGTTAGAGAAAATAAAAAGGTAATATGTTATAGGTGAAAAAAGAAATTGATTAGTTTATAGTAATTATAATTTAATTATGTCATTTTACTAAATAAATTGCTCAAAGTTTTTATAAAATGAGAAATTAATATTACCCGTTATATTTCTACAAAAAAGTGAATTTAATTAGAAAAACTAAAAAAGAAGATAAATTTTAGTTGAAAAGGTAATCGGTTAATTATTAGTATTATAATAATATTATTTATTTTTATTGAATAGAAATGCGCATGATATACTTGGAAAAAAGGAGGTTTAGGTAACGTGTTTTGGCTTAAAAAGAAAAAGGTAACCGTTCAAGATATAATTGGAAAAATAAAGATTTTAGTTAGAGAAAAAAAGAAAAGTTAACGTGTGTTGAGTGAAAAAGCTAATTGATTAGTTAATAGTAATTATAATATAATTATGTTATTTTATGAAATATAATTGTTTATAGTGTTTTTAAAAAGGAGAAATTTTAGTTACATAAAATGTAAAAGATATTCTAATTTACTTGAAAAAGGAAAGTATTTAATTATTGAAAATTGAAAAAGGTAATATGTTTAACCTAATAATGAAAATTGATTCATTAAAGGAGAAATTTTAGTTAGATAAAATATAAAAGATATTCTATTTTACCTGAAAAAGGAAATTATTTAGTTCTTGAAAAAGTAGAAAAAATATGTTTAATCTGAAAAAGGAAATTGATTAGTTAATAGATATGTAATTGAAAAATAGAAAAGGTAATATGTTTAATCTGAATAAAGAAACTGATTCATAAGGAGAAATTTTAGTTAGATGAAATATAAAAGATATTGTATTTTAGATGAAATAGAAAAGGTTTTGTTTAGTTGATTTGAGTAAAAATTGAAATTGATAATAGATTAATAATAAATATTAATTGGGTGCAAGGGTAATTAGGTAAATTCAATAGGTACCGACCAACCAAACTTTTAATGTTTCGGAATTTATATAATAGTATAGATAGATATAGATAGATACTAAATAAATTATAAAATTTTGGGCCCCTAATTTCATGGGGCCCGGTACAACCGCACGGCCCAGTTGTTATTTTCCATTGGGCCGAGTTGCTGTTCATGCTTTGTGTATATACGAGAAAATGCCCAAAATGGCACAAAAATGAGGGTTGGATGTCCAAAATAGCACTTCTGGAAAAGGGTACCCGCGCCTGGCACACACATCACGCATCTACCACCTGCGTTAGGGGGTAACGCATGTGGTAGATGCGTTACTCGTGTATTTTACTCTGCTGACAGCTGAAAAATCAACAGAAACGTATCACACACATGCGTTTGGGGTGTAACACAAGTGCGTGATGCGTTACCCCCATAACGCATCACGCACATGCGTTACACCCCAAACACATGTGTGTGATGCGTGTTTAGTGTTAAATCAGCTGGGAGAGTGAAGAAAAGCACAGGTAACGCATGTATGAAATGCGTTACCCCCTAACGCATGTAATACCCGCGTGAAGAAAGTGCCAGTGGAGGATAGTGTTTTCAGATTGTGCCATTTTGGGCATTTTTCTCCCAAATTGTGCCATTTTGGCACTTCACCCTGTATATACATGCCTCAAATATCAGCCATCTCCTTCATATTTCCTCCATTATGCAAATAATTCTCAAGCCCAGTTTGAACCTTCCAAAAAATATGATCACCTTCATATTTCCTCCAATATGCAAATACCCGTTATTAGGATATTCACATAAAATTTGACAGTAACAATTAAGTATCACATGTTTGTGAAAATAGATCATTCTAACACACCTGTCAAGTCCTAAGATTTTTAATACTCTAACACACCTGTCAAGTCCTAAGATTTTTAAATATTTTTTTCGAGTCAAGATAGACGATGCTAAGATTCTATCTGATAACTGAAACACAACGAGACGAACCAGCTACATAACTAAGAATAAAGTACAGCTTGGACTTTAGAAAGAATCATTTTTATACAGAAAGAATGCCAACAAAATTGACAGACACCTCCATCTCTTTGTAATCAGCTCCTCCAACTCCTACAATAAGGATTGACAAGGGCAGATCAGATGCCTTCACAAGGGCATCTTTTGTTTCCTGGAGATCTGTTATAACTCCATCCTGGAATGGTCTAAAGAAGTGAGCTTTTAAAAAGTAAAAATACAATACTAACAGCCAGGGGTAATTAGTTTCATACAATCATACTATTACCTTAAAGTATTATACTTGTCCGATAGTCCAAACAAAGCATTCAGAGAAAAGAAGGGCTGAACTGCAGGAGCACATGGTTTCCCAGAGTTTGGGGTATTAATTCAAGTTCAGGGTTCTGGTTGCTTCAAAAAGTGGAAACAGGGTCACTTAAACATAAGAGATGGGCTTTAGAAATCACACATCTCTTTGGACCATTCTGTGATTTGCAAATCTACTCAGCAACATTTTAAAGTTTTCGAGAGCAAACAAGTCCGCAACCTTAAAATAAAACCCCCCAAAACTCTGGTATGACCATGATGAGCCATTGATCTACATATCAACTAATAAACAGTTACAATTAGTAAGTAATACTCACTGTAATTATCAACAAAACATAGTACTTCTGTTGTTTATTCCCTAGAGACTGGCTCGCTATCAGTGAAGCTTCACTAATCACGGGTCCGAATAATGTTGGTCCAGCAAGTGAAACGTTATAAAGGGCACTTGTATATGCCATCATAATTCGTCGAATCCCATCAACCTGCAGAACAGAGGAAAGACAACAATCAATGCAGTGAGCTGCAGTTTCTGAACAGAAGTCAGGAGCATGTAAAAACTATTTGAAGAGTAGTAAATGGGAAACAGGCCCATCAATTGGCCGTGCCCCGAAACCCCAAGCAGGAAATTTTTTGTCTGAGTCGTAGAATTGCAATACCTCTCCAATATCTAAGATCGCCTAAGATATATAAAATATCATAAAAGGCTCTTATGCGATAAAAATATGCATAAGAAAAAACATAGAAGATAGGCCTCCTCACTTTCTGGTATGCATTTGGTCGTCCAATAGGGTCAATGTAATGCAAGGAATCCGGTAGTCGTGGATTGCCATTTGAAGCTGATAAAAATGGAATAAAAAGTCTGGATTATTATGCCCCGATTAAAGAAGATCCCTAACATATTTAAGAACATATAATGAATTTTATTAAGACTATACAAGTCACCATGAAAATTTAAATGTAAACTTCCCTTTTTGCCTGATTTCCTAAACAGTGCAACATTTCGCAAACGATAATAACTCAGGCATGACAGTAAAAGCGGAATATTTACAAGGGCACAGTGTAACATAATTACCTGTGAAGTCGATGACCACCATGAAGTTCAGCCCACATCCACCAGCTAAATAATCCAAGAATGTATGTTGCACACTTTCAGAAAATGTATCCACAAATAGCTGGCTTTTTAAAACCTGGGTCATATCACAAATATTCGTATCAAGGGTAAACGCTTGGTTGGAAAAATGCAAAGACAGATCCACCCAGAGAAGTTAGCACCTTGTTTTGATAATTGTTCCCGACAGGGGTTGGTAAATATAAATGCACACCACTCCCCATGGAGTGCATCTTTTCCAAGTCAGCTAGTGATTTCTCAGCTTTTCTGATGAAAGAGACTTAGGAAAGATCAGTACCACAACAAATAGAACCATGTATACAATAAAAAGGGAAGAAGCTTCATTCACCCTATCAAATCATGTTTTCCATTGCTATCAAAGTTAAAGCATTCTATAATAAAAGGACTGACCTGCGTAAAAAAAATAGACAATGCAAATATAATTTGATGAGGGACAAGAAATAGAGAAGTTGGCAAAAATTATCATTCCAGGACACCACAAAGGCATATAATTGCAGAATGGACTAACTAGTTCTTGGTAGAGACCCTCTCACAAGGAGGTCATAAATTCACTCTCTATAGATACTTGTTAATTGTTGTTTGTGTTCTGGTGAGGGTTTCAGATTCTTATACCTTGCTGCCAACTTGTTGAATATTCAGAAAAATCGGTTTCCATGCCGGGCTCTGATCATTTTTTAAAACTTCTGTCTTGCAAATCGGTAAAGTCAGCCCACTCTCCAAATATCGTCAAAAATGGGTCCTGCGAGAAGCAATACCATATACTCAGTTATTTAATGCATATCATGTCCAAAATGGCAGAATATATAATATTTATTAAAAGATAAGTATAATAAATCCTTACATTTCTTGCAAAGAGATCTTTATACTCCAGATCCAAACACCTTAATGCCAACTCTGTAGAAATCTTCGTGCTAACACATTCTTCGGCGCATATAATTTAGCTGGCCAAGCTTTCCTGGATGGCTTGGTCTGGTAGAATACTCTACATGTTTAAGATCTACTGCTACTGACCTATTTGATTTGGTGATTATCTACCAAAAAATTTAACAGCCAAACATTTAACAGCTTGAGGAATGTTCAATAATAGGCAGCAAAACTAAATGACATTTACATTGTTTTGTAGCTACTGACTACATCAAACCTATATTACCTAATACATAGAGTGGCAGAACTCAGAAGCATGCTAGAAAGATTAAAACCAAGTACCAATATCCATCATGTTAGCATATATTGATATCACCCCACCCAGAAATATTTTTATTATTTTATAGCAGTGAAAGGTACAACATTACCAGAAAAGTAAAGTATATTTACGTTTAATACCTCAGGCAGAGCACATGTCGCCTCACCAAGTATCTGTTGCTCGTCGAGATTTATTATCTGCAAGAAACCACACCTTATATTTGTATAAATCATCATTGTAGTTCGCGAGATGTAATTGACTAAGTTTATAGTATCCAGGTAGTATGGGAGTGCTATAGCTAGATGTAATTGACTAAGTTTAGAGTATCTACGGCATACTGGGAGTTTGACAAATAGATAACTGATACAGGCAGATTAAGGACATTTCAGTTTTGCAAAGAACGAAGAGCCTCCAGTCAACTAAAAATTATAACAAACGATGCCTCATTCACCTACGGCAGTACTGAGGCAATCGAATACTACACCAAAATGCTGCTTTCACTGCAAACTAAACTCTAGCGCAATTTGGACCTGACTGCTCCACTATAACTACTTTACCCTACCTCAGATGCAGCTCAGCTGACCTGGAACAGGTATCCACATACTAATATCAAAACCACATGCATCAGAAATTTACTGCACGCATAGTTTAGAGGTTGGCGAAATCAAACAGGATCTTAATATTAAGACGAGCAACTTAAAGCATGCTTTTGAGTTTTGATACAGCGAATTTCCACAATCCAGATAATCCTTTAGGTATTGTAATATAGAATACTTACTATAAGATTATCTTTTAGACTCTAGTTTTGTAAAAGAGGACCAAGAGACCCAACAAATGAGGGCATACAATTATATAAACAAAAATGTTGTATCTTTAATACCTAGATACAATTATATCTGCTTGTTTCTAAAAGAAAAATCCACACTAATAATCTGAAGCACTGGAATTAAGGAGTAGACTTCTAAGTTAGCAATAGAAACTTAAAAGTAGATTTGAGCAACAAAAATTTCCTTTAATCAACCACTATATCAACTAATAGAAAAATTGATGATCCCAACTACCGAGAGATAAAAGAACCGAACATTGAATATTTTCCTCCAAGGATGAATGCATGTCACTAAGCCAACATTAAAAGTAATTAGTCTCATTGGTAGAAGCTATTGCTATCTGATGATGTTAAAATACTCTGCATTATATTCAAATTCTGTGTACTGAGCTTTTCATCCACTCACTACCGTCACACTATCATGTTCCAGGGTGAAAAGACAAAGCCACATTGACACTATACTTACACAAGTATGGAAAAGAGTCTTGACGCTTGCAAATTCAATGATGAACTATATTACTCCAATATTAAATATCTGAAACAAAAGAGTTGAGTATCAAACCAGCAAGTAAATAGTAGTATTGATTTAAACTTTCTCTAAATTTGCGTTCATTAGTAATTTCAATTTGAAATCCTTTGCAATTTGTTGTAAAGCGGTAAAGCCAACAACATATCATGTGAAATAGAAAAAATCAAGTATACATGCAGTACTAAAGAATTTAAAGTAACTCTTGTACCTCGATTGACTATATTTGACTATATATATCACCTCTTAATTTAGCAAACTGGTATGCATTAGGTGTTTCTCCTTCAGCTTATTTGACAAGATAGTACCCGTTGTTGATCCTGAGGCAAGCAAGGTTGAAATACAGTAAAGAAAACTATAAGGAGGCTGCGAAGGAGAAACAAAGGTTCCGGTACAAATAATAGAATCAAAAAAGCACTTATCACTCGTAAATGAATATCTATTTAATTTGACCATGTACTAACATAGTACTGTCAAATGTTATAAAGGATTAAACCATTGCACTTTAAAGAAGTTAAAATGTAACATCCCAAATTTTCATTTCTAGGCAAGCCTGAGACATCACTAGTATTCAAAAATACAGTTTTATAAACCTTATCTTACAAGCTTTACATGCTAAACTTAAAGGCCATGTTTGTTTTAGGGGATTATAATCCTTGGAAAATTACACTATCTTTCTTAAATTTAAAGGACTATAATCCCATGGAAGTATATTGGTATTATCTTTTTGATTCATTTCTATGGGATTATAATACCTTCTTTCACAAGGTATTATAATCCCATGGGAGTGAACTAAAACAATGATCAAAATGTGAATTCATGGGATTATAATCCCTTACGTTTGGGATTTATAAGGTAATAATTTGGGGATTATAATCCCTTGAAACAAACATGGCCAAAGTGCCATACAAAAGAAACTCAGTTTAAGAGCTTAAGTAACATCTTTCACAAATGGTTATCCTACTACATCACTCCACTAATGCTAGCATAACAAAACAGCGAGTTTCCTCAGAAGTAAAATGCAACTAGTCACTTAGTTAAATACCCTCTGCTTTATCCTTCCCTTTGTCTTGGCCTGACCTCCTTTCTTTATGTTTAACTGATCAAAAAGTAATAAAAGAAAATGAGCGATTATGAACGCTCGCAAGTATTACTAACCAGGTAATTAAAATAGAATAGCAGCAAATTATGATTGAAAAAGGTGAAAGGTACATGCAGATTTTGGTAGCTCACCCAAGGGACTCCATTTATATCAACAAAGATAGCAAACCAAGTAAAGAAGATAAGAGTAAAAACAGAATGAACTGAGCGATCCCCCGATCATTATGGGTTTATACTTCTCCTTGACCACTACAAGGTGATCAGCCCTGCAATGCTTCACGTTTCATGCAGCGTAATTTCTAATTTTCTCCCAACCAGGTAAGCCTAATTTGGCTGAAAATTAACCAAAATTTATCGGTAACCCTCTAATTAGAGGTTGCCCAACTCAGTTCATGTCATCTCCACATTTAAAGAAATTCTCCAAAATGTAAAATATATCAGAACTGGTATCAAGCAGTTCAACTCAAATATCACAAAAATAGAGCTAAACACACTAACAATAGTGAATATCAATATCAACAAAAAGATCAAAGATTCAAGTCAAGTTAACATATTTTGAATAAAATTTACTTGTCGAAATACACCAAGTATAGACACGGAAAATAAATAGTGAAGAGGATAGTAAACTTGCCTGATTCTTTCCACCGTTATGCCTTCTCTTCAATTCTATTATATATTCTTCACTTGACAAAATTACAGATTTAATTACTCTCCTGGCTCTATTGAGAACAGAATAAATAACAGCCCTGCTCCCCACATATATCCTAAACTCGACTCTATGTCTGTCCTGCTGAGTTCCTTTCCTTCTCTCTGTCTAATTGATCTTTGATCTATTCTCTTATTAATAAAAGTCTTATTGGTAAGATTTTATTGTAACATTAGATTAGTCATCCCCTAATTAATCTAACAGTGACACATATACACCCATAAGTACATATGTTAACAACTAAAATGAACACTTGTCTCTAAACAACTATCCTGGTTACAAGCTCTCAATAAATCTAGTATTTGAGGAAAACATATGACTTTTCTTAGTAATAAAATCTTAACTCTACTATCAAACTTAACACTGAATCTTATTTAGCGGAGCATAGTTGTAACAATAAAAATAGCAACAATAAAATAATTAAATAAATAATCCAATGTAGCCCTAAGGTAATATTAATACAATTTTGCCACGATACTCGGTTTGGAGTAATACAACTCCCTTACATATGATAAATATAAATTATTAAAAACTCAATTCCATCAAACTTGATAAATATAAAGTGCTCTAACTTATTCAAGATACCACTTGTCCTCGTCCGCCTTGCCAGGGCCACATTTCAAACTTGAGCCTCTACGCCTCCCCGTTGCTAAGGTCCACATATCACAGATTTGCTAATCAATCATATAACAAGGGCTGGCGGTAGTCACGAAGTGGTATTTCTTGATCCTTCCTTTGTAGAAAAGCTCTGCAGGGATTCCATTCCTTGAACACAGACCAAACTAGGCGTATAACTGTAACACTGTCCGAAGCAATTGCTCCTTGACTCGGCTATTGTCTTAGTCTCCTTTGTTTTGGGAACATAGAAAGAAAATGGGCCACAAAATCCACGGACCAAAACGTCACCACCAATTCTAAAACACTGTGAGAGCTGATACATGGAGCCAAAATATATAGGTCCAATGGTGTACATCTTACTCCAAACAGCATTACTGGAATCCTACTCGTCGTCCAAATAATAAATATCCACCAAAGTTTCTGCATATACTACTGATTTATATGCCATGCCAACAAGACGATCCTTGATGTTGACAAGATTGAAATTTTTTGCACGCAATTTGAGGGTATCCAAATGAGGAAGGAGCCTAAACTCATTGACTTGGGGGACAAACTTGAAGCCAAAATAGGATTTGCGCCTATTCTTCTTTCCAGGAAAACTCAAGTACTTAGAGTAACTCCAGTAAGGGGTTCCCTTGACAATGGTAGAGGGAGGTGCCATTAAATCATCGTCATATATAGGTTCGGGCATTCTCGGATTCTGAGGGATACGCAATGGAGTCCAAGTGGCAGAGTTAGTTGAGTAGATACAAAGCTGGCTAGGTGGAGCATCAATGAATTCATAGCAGAATATCAAAACCTTGTAATCGTTTCGCACATGATCCCAACAAAATCCGCCAAGATAGTGAAAACATTTAGGTTGACCAGGATGAAAATGAGGTGGGGGCAGATCAAAGAAGTTAACTTGAGCAATAGCCGGATTCCACAGACAAAATCTTCTTCCGCGACAAGTAGCCATACAAATTAAACCATTGATAGAACCGAGTAGAGTGTCACAAACGCAAGGCACTTTACTAACAATAATTTCATTTGTGTGGGATAGAATCCTTATTCCCTCGTCTAAATAATTAAAACGCTTTACAATAATACGATCATCTTCTTCGTGGTTGAGTTGACGTTTGAGGTGTAAATTAACAAAATCAGAGGTGGAAAACAAAGAATTCCAGGACTTACAAACAAGGCGGCAACGTCTTATATGTTTAGTCGGCAGTCGAGTGAGTATTTCAGTGTAGAGTAGATCTTCGGGCAATGTTAAAGTCACAGCCTTTTTTTCCCCAAACCTCAACCTCTTTCTCCCATCGCATGGTGATAGAACCTCCGAGTGGGTAAGTTTGCTCCTTGTTTTACATAGACGTAGATATGATGAATCCGATGCTTCCCTGCTGCTGATGCTAGATCGTCGCTGATAACATATAATAGGTTTATCCGGTGCCATAGGTATGGCCTGACTGGTGGGTTGATTTGAGATGCCTCCCCCAAATCCCAGTTATATAGTAGTATAAGCCCAGCTACCTATTCCCATTTCATTTCAAACTCTGAAATCCCTCTAATACCTTTTGTGGTTTGATTAAGGAATGGTTTTCATTTGGGCTAACCTCACCAAACCAACCCCACATTATTTTGATCGATCCAAACCCAATTTTTTCAACCCGATATATGTTCGGGTTTAAAAACCGTCAACCCGATATTAATAGGTTGGGTCTAGATTTTAATTTTTTCAAACCGGTTCAATCCAACCCAATCTAATTAAAAATAAAGGAAGTTACAAAAATTTAATAAATACGTCTAGTGTCCATTGTTGTTGTCCCAATACATGAGACTCGATAATTTAGTAAGCTTCTAGTAAAGTAAAATAATCTTTTTACAAATATGAGTATAATATAACTAGTGAATATAAGTACAATGTAACTCGTGAACTTTTTAATATTTGTTTCGGGGGATTTTCTGTATAATATAAGTATATTATAATTAGTGAATGTGAAATGTAATTTATGTAATGGAACTAATGATCATGAACTAGTTCTTTTTTCTCTAAATTTGAAATTTATTTCTAATGCGTTATACTTACTACGTTTGATAAAAAAAGAAAAAAAATATTTTAAATATTTATTAAACCGATTAACCCGACTCAATCCGATCCAATCCGCTTACAACAAATTGGATTGGGTTACGAATTTAATTTCTATGGATTGGGTTGAAAATTTACCAAGGTTTAATTGGGTTGGGTTGAAAAATTTCCCTGGCCCGCCCAATCCGATCCGTGTACACCCCTAGTTTTCATGTTATTTTTGTAAAAAATATTGGTCAGTTTCATCCAAATCTTTCAATTAAGAGCAAGTCCAATAGCGTTTTCCTTATAAATATTAAAAAAAATACTAGTTTTATATCCGTGCGATGCACAGGTAACTTTATTAATATTTTGTAATACAATTTTGATCCTAATTTTTTTTCTTGAAAAATTTGATAAGTGGATTTTATATCTACTTGGAACGTTCCATAACGTTTTAAATTGATTGTCTTGGACTCAAGTATGTTGTGGTTTTGATGTATTTTGCTTAGTTGTGCAAATTTACGAGAATGTTGATTAAGGTTGACGCTTCTATTTGTTTCTTTATCTTGTTTGATTTGTTTGTTTCAATAATCTCCATTTGTGGGTAAGGATTTCTATCCTTTAAATTTGCTTTCCGATTTGGTTTTCATTTTCTTAGATCTCAATTTCACGGAGCTCCGGATTCCTCGTTCTTCCCAGTGAGTTTGTTCTCGAAAGTGGTCCGAGTTATCTTGTTCTTGCGGTTTTGTTACCTAGATCTAAGAATTGTCTGATTTTAGTTTGTATTTAACTTTTGCACTTGTATATTTTCGGCTTGATTTCTCTCCTTCGTGAGAGGTTTGATTTTCTCTCCTTTGTGAGAGTTTGGTTTTCTCTCCTTTGTGAGAGTTTGGTTTTTTCGCTTCTTGATTGTAAGCGGGGTCGCGATTTAGTGAAGAAAGTTTGTACGGGATAGCAGTTTTGGTTGATAGCTCAAACGATCGCTCAATCGGGCCAGGATAAAGCGGGTACCAGAAATTCAACGAGGATGCATGAAGTGGGTACTTGTATTTTTATATACATTAAAATATCGTTTAACTGTCTCTTGATGAGAACAGACGATTGCAATTTCCTGTTTGATCGATTCGATCATTGGTGTAGATGCCGTATGGCTTTTTATTATTGAATTAACACCTTTGTTCTTCAAAAAAAAAAAAAAAAGGTTGACGCTTCTATTGTTTTTGGAGAATTAATTGATTAAAATTCGGATTTCTGAAAAGGGTTGCGCAATCTACACTGTTTTGGCCATATCTGGAGTTCTAGAAGTCCGTTTGAGGCCCGTAAGCAGTCCACGTGAGGCTAACGAGATTCTCTATCATTATAAAGTGGTCCAGAGGTCCAATTACGATTGGAACGTTCCAGAAACACTAAAGAAAAGTCAGCTACGAATTTTCCTTAAAAACAGAATCAGTTTAGGAAACGTATTTTGCAGAAATTCTATTATAATTCTGTTTTTGTATTTTCTTGTTGGGTAAGACTTTTAGAGCCTATTTAAACACATCATACTATTGTAATAGGGATATACACATTATTACTTAGAATTACATAGCATAGCTTAGATCTGCAAGAGAGAAAAGGAGAGAAGGATTCAACGCTCGGTGACAAGCAAGGATCTAGATCTACTTCATCTTTTGTATACGTTGGAACATAGATTTGTTTTCTCAACCCTTGGTTTTTAATAATATTCTTGCATCTTTCTTCCATATCTTGTTATTTACCATGTTTTCATCAAATCCCATGATGACGAAAGGTTTAATTATGAACTAATCGTTGTCATGGGATCCTAGTGAATTTATCTATGTAGCTTAGTAGTTTGCATGCCTTAAAGATTTATGTGTGGTAAATTCTTGATATCCTTGTATGGTTGTGCTTATTGAATTTAGGTGCGTCGCGAACATCTAATATGTTAATCTCTTGCTAAACAAGAGTGGATCTTGAGATTTAGAACTTGCCATGCTAGCATAGGATAGGTTGATGTTTTAACATCATGATTTGTGGCATGATTAGAGATAATGTGCTACCCTATGTGATCTATGTGGATAACTTGTGCTTAAACATTTATGTTTTCAAATTCTATAGAGATATAGGGTCTAAACATGATAGGTGTCTATACATCTTCTATCTCTTTTGTGGATGCATGTGTAGTTTGGTACTAGTATACCGAGAGGTAACTTTTACTTGTTTCGTGTTATTTGATCAGTATCAAAATCATCGCATGTTTTAATTAAAGGCTACAACTCTAAGTGAAGTAGATGATGAAACTAGGATTCTGTTCGCACTTATTCACGCAAGAGAACGTGGTCAACAAGTAATATATGGTAAATAGGATTCGTTCCCACAGAGACTCAAATTGTTCGTTTTGTTCACTTATGCACTAGCTTACGATTTACACTCACTGCCAAGACAATCACAATTTTGGTTTTGCTTAACTAATGATTAATTACCAACTATGGAAATTACGAGAAAATAAATTAACTTTTACTTTATAATAAACAAACATGGGATTTCAATTTCATTAATCACTTCATCTAGAATATTATGCCTTTTAACCTAGTATGTGACAGAGTTGATTACTGATTAGATGCACTAAACTGATACACGCCAACTTTCGTTGTGCATATACCATCCTACTGATCATCCACAATTGATAGAAGTCAAGTAGTCGCCAAATGTGTGTAGTTCCTATATATCTATAGCAATTGAACATATACCTGTTAAAAATCAAGCATCCATTAAACCACATAGTCAATGCAAGACGATTAGAATTACACCACAAATTAATACATGTTCTTCACATGCAAAAACCTATGCTAGCATGAATTGTTCTAAACCCTAGATCCACTTTCGCATTCACCAGGGTCAAACACACAATTACAGATGTTCGCGACTCACCCATAACGAATAAGCATAATCATACTAGGCAATCAATTCAATCCATCACACACCAAGGCATAAGAACACTTAATTACTAGAATCCATAGAAAAATCCATTAAAATCCCATGATAACGATTTAGCCCATAATCGACCTCATCGCCATCATGGGTTCAATTGATAACATAATTCTAGCAAACAAATAATAACAAAAGAGAGATAAGTTTAGAAATAAATCCCCAATAATGAGAAAGAGTACAAATGATCCAAAGATTAAGCCTCCTTGCTTGTCACTAGCTTGGAGATCTTCCCTTCAAAAATTTGTTCTAAGATAATCTAGATGAAAAGTGTTGACAAAAATGCTAAGAAAAAAATGAAGAACCACTATAGATCCTGTTTTTAGGTCTTACTATTACATATATAGTTGCCCTAATTAAAATAAGCCCAACAAAATTGACCCGACTTAAATTCTGAAAATAATCTGAAAAACCAACTCGAGCAACAGCCCTTCCTGGAGCGCCATTGCGCTTGTTTTCTCCTGGAAACGCACACACGCATAGCGCCATTGCGCCTGAACCTCGCGCAGTTGTGCAACCTGCGCAACAGCGCCCTCTAGAGCGCAGCTGCGCCTCTTGTGCCCTGGAAAATCTGCTTCGCAGCGCTGTTGCTCTACTTAGACTCGCGCAACTGCGCCTTGAATTCCCTGGTTTTCCACCTTGTTGCACTCTGTAGCTCCCAACTGCACCACTCAATTACTTGCTTTCTTGTTATGCATTACTTCTGCACTTGTCTTCTTCATTCAACGAAAATTCATCACCATTAATTCGATTGAGCACCATAATGCTTTCAACGACTCAACCTACACAAATGACACAAAAACATATCACAAGACAACGAAACTCGAGAACTTGCAAACGATTAAAGTCTAAACGGATGGTAAATAGTGGATATAAAAACCACTTATCAAACCCCCAAACTTAAACCGTTGCTTGCCCTCAAGCAATGCAAACTCAACCCTAAATTGATGCATGAATGCAACTAAGAACTAAATGTCATGATAATGCGAACATGCCCTAATGCAATGATCCCACAAAAATTTCCGAACCCAACTCAACAAGTACACGCCTCAAAGAATGCAACAACTCCAAACAGAGCTCGACTAAGCCCCGTATACTAACAATACATGCTCGGAAACGTGGTGTGTGCATTTCTCACTAGATATACTCTCGAAACTAGATCAAAGGCATAACCAATTCTTCGCCAAGACAATCACATGTTTATAAACAAAATAGACTTTAGACACTCCATGACTCAAAGACACCGCCATCATCATTTAAGGTAGACAAGGACTCATGCTTTACTACATAAAACATCACAAAACACAAAACACACATGCTTTTGACTGTGCAATGGGTGAGACCCCTAAAGGCTTATACAATAGCACCCTTGTAGCGAGCGTTAGGTTAGTGGATCCCAGACCGGAAAAGTCTTAGGTCACTAGGCATAAAATCCCCTCGAACTTACTTGCTCGAGTACTAAAGAGCTCACCCTAGCCAATTAGCATACACACACTCTCACAATTCCTCATTCATTTTTTTTATTCTCACAACTCTTATCTTTTTTTTTCTTTTTTTTCTTTTTTTTTCTTTTTTTTTTCTTTTGACTCTTTTTCTTGCCTTTTTTTTTCACATGGGTGCACTGTCTCACCCCCCCTAGACTACTCATATCAAATATGAGCCGGCTACTAGACATTTGACGCCTAGCCATTATTACACTACGACACGACACTTAGCATGAAATCCCTGTTTTCCCCCAAACTTATACTTAAGTGCTCCTACGCCATCGAGGGAATAACGAAAATTCTAGATATAAATAAGTGATTAAATCCCAACAACCAAACCAGGTATGACTCGATCTAGCTCAAAAGCAAACAGTGAGACCGTGAAAAGATTGTGTTCCCGACACATGCAAGTCAATTTCATAAGTACTTAAATCAACCCTCTATTCATTGTCATCACACTCAAATTAACGTCGACCTATCAAGCCAGAAATAGACACTCAAGTGGAATCATGTGAAATGCATGAACAACATGATATTACACTCCTAAATAAACTATATGACATGGCATCCTAAATGCAATCTAAATGGCATGGCAAAGCTAAATGCACAAATACTAACATGAACTAGCATGAATATGCAATTATATGCAATGCAATGACTCTTGATACCCTAAAATCACCCCCAAACTTAAAAATTTCAATGTCCTCATTGAAGGTAAAATTAAAGGGTACAAGAGATACTCCCCTAGTCGTCGGCATCGTCACCCTCCTCGGGTGGTGTGTCTGGTGGTGGATAGACGTGGTGCGCTCCGAAGGTGGGCAATGTGACCTGAAAACCCTGTTGTCGATACATTCCATCCAATGACTGAGTTAAATCTGTAGCAAATCGGTGAAGCATGGCATGTGTAGTATCATAACGCCTCAACATGCGTCTGAACTGAGCATCACTAAAAACCACAGTACCCTGGCTCGTTTGGCTCATCTGTGCATGAGAAGGTCCCGCTCTGTCTCGGTCTGGATGTGGAGGAACCTGCTCAACCGGTGGCGGATTATCACCTCCCTCAAAAATCTCAACATAACCAAGACCCCTAGGGTGAGGAATACCACCCGGCCACTCCGCCATCTTATTAATCGCCGTGTGATTAATAGAACCCCTCGGCCTGAGAAGCGTCTCATCACTATGCCAACGAACACCCACATGAACACACAACTCAACAATAATGACAGCATGTGGGATCCCGCCTGTCGTACAACCCCGCAAGAACTTCAAGACATTCTGATAGACTAGTTCACCAAGATCAATATACTTTCCGTTCAAAATACCCCACAAAATGATGGCACGATCAACATTAACCTCAGTAACATGGGAAGTTGGCATTGCGTGTGCACATATAAACAAGAACCAAGCTCGGGCATACCTAGTCAATGCAGCTGCAGGAAACGTACTCGGCGTGGTTGAACCTGCCTTGTACTTCCAAACCGTACCCGGGATACACATCCCCGCCATGATAGCATCTAGGTCAACATCATCCCTAGTTTTCTGTGCCCAATCCTCAACATTTCTAGGCTTCGGCGACTAAGACAAAACGCGCCGGATATACCCAGGCTTATAAGCCACTGCTTGTCCCCTAACCATAGTGATTCCATTCTTGTCATCCTTGGCATTGGCATAAAATTCCCTAACAATGCTCAAGGGAACTGCCACAGGTTTAGCACAAAACATCACCCAACCTAACTCCCTCACCATATCTCTCAACTCGCCATCCTCACTCGAAGGCTCAAAACCCCTCTCCTGAACAACGGCTTTCGTCAATAAATTTTCAAACTCATCTTGAGCCGCCTTAGAAACAAATTTATCCACATCATAATTCGCCTCCACCTCATCCTCCGAACTACTACTACTCGCCACACATAATCTTTTGGGAGCCATACCACTCTTTGAACAACACAATTTCGACAACACCAACAAATCCAAAATATATCTCCACACACAATAACCCAATTCCAACAATTCAATTCAACTAAATAATTAAATTAAGAGAGAATGTTACACTACAAGATTTTTTGATTCAGACAACGCATTTAAACCGTCGTGTGAAGCCCTGATTTTCCGTGGTCTATTGAGATGCCGTCTGTTATGCGTATCAGACAACACCAGCTTAACCGTTGTCTGTGTTGCAGACAGATAACATACGTGATTTCAAAACTGTTGTCTGAAAGCTGGTATAGACAATAGTTTCACAAGAAACCATTGTCCAATTTCACGTCACTCAAGTGTTTCTGAGATTCGAACTGCTGTCTAATTTCACCAAAGTCCATGGTTTATAAAATATAATCTATTGTTTCTTTATGGTATAGACATTGGTTTTTTTGAATAGAAGTGTTGTGCGAAATGTAGTTAGACAACAATTTAGTTTGATTAGTATGTTGTATGTGTTACAAGTACACCACACTTTCTTTTTTACTACATGTTGTCTGAATGTATAAAACACTACGTTTTATTTTTATAAAAGCATTGTGAAATATAGTTGTCTGATGATATTTTCCACAAGCGTTTCTAGAAAATTATAACATTGACTAATGATAAATGAAACAACACTTTTATTTATAACAAAAATTAGAGTTTATACAATACTAGCAACTAACCAATATTCATAACAAAAACTACCTATCAATATTCATCGCTACAAAACTACTACCGGTACCAATTCCCAACAAAGTACCACTACCATCATCTAAATTACAATGTTAGAATGAGATAACTCAATTTCTTTACCTACTTCTCCAGCTCCCTTGCTTCTGCTTTGTAATCTAAATTACATGATTGCTGAGTCTATGGCATCTTGGTTCTCCAATCGAGAGGCTCTTGTAGCCATCAAGACTACTGCGTCTTTTTCAAATGTTGAGAGTTAAGGTGCCTGTTTCAACAAGATGAGCTGCCCTTCCAAAAAAATAGTGTACTCCTGTGGCAATAACAACTGCTTCTATTTCACCTTACATGCTGAGCCTGAATATACTCCATCACTGGGATTCTTTGTTACTGGCAGTGATTCTCCTGTAAGAGAGGATTAAAAAATATGTATGACATTGTCAGATATCGAGTTCAGTAAAGCAAGAACAGAGTATAAAAATCAAACAGAACACAAGAACAGAGTATAACCAAGCTCAGCTCCATGAACAGATGCAGATCTCCCATAATCGAACTGCTGACCAGGCTGCTGTCCAAATCGGCTTGGAGAGTTTTGTTGAAAATGAGACAAAAAGTGTGGAGGCTTTGTCATATGGTGCATGTACCCACCCTGCGGATCAAGGGATGAAGAACCAGCAACTTCTCCATATGTAAAGACTTGACTGCTTGGCCTGAATCACAAGATAGATCAAACATATTGAATTATATACTGAATATTCATTTGCTGTTGCTCATCTACTTCAGAGAACTATTTGAGAGCTATTCGTTCATTCAACTTCTAAGGAAAACCTACTGCATTGTACGCTGCCAATTATACAATTATCTAGTTGGTAGATTCTTTGAAGGAAATTTATATGCTATTGTTACCTTTGCATCGTCATATTTGAACTTGTGTTTAAGGTGCCACCCACTCTGTTTCCCCCAATTAACTGAATCACTAAACCAAGTTTTTGGCTTATACATATACATAATTAATGTGCTAAATTATAATGTCATACTCATATACTTTCCAAAGAAACCTACCATCCAATTGAGTACACAAGAGAACCATATATTTGAAAAGAAAAATAAGATGCTACATCTAGACTTGAACACAGAAAACCGCTAGCAAATTTACTTAAAAAATGGCACATAAAAATCATATACATGGAAAGCATTTAACAAGGTGTCCTGTAATTTGGATCCCAATCTCCAGGATCTGGCAGTGAGTTGCTGGCCTCAAGTTTTTCCTAGTGAAGGAGGTAGTTGTCCCTCCAAATTGTTGCCAGACAAATCCCTGCAACATCGCCTGTAAGTACTAACTTCCAACACCGTACTCTTCTTAACATTTAGAGTATATATATACACGTGAAAGTAAATGATGGATGAGGATTCATACAAATTAATTAACCCTGTAAGCTGTTGAAAAGTATCTGGTATAACTCCCGTCAAGTGATTGTTGCTCAATGACCTGATAAGTAAATTTGTGTGTGTATATATGAATTAAGATTGAGAAATGTAAAAACATTGTACAATGCTCTTTGAGACAAACTGTATGTTCTTACATGTCTGTTAATTGACCTAAAGTGGAAAAGGTCTGGGGGATGGTTCCAGTAAATTGGTTACCTGAAAGAGACCTACAATATGCAAACTGGTTAGTACCTAGAGCAAGTAAGTCATACTTAACAATCTAAAACTTAAGTTCAGAACCCCCACTAAGTTCTTTAAAGAGCTCAATGTCAAGGAAAAGCTATCTATTAGGGTGTGCTCTTACAAAATCCTTGTTGTAGTTGGCAAGTTCGATGGAATGATTCCTCCAATATGGTTATTGCCTAAATCTCTGCATTTTAAAAAAAATGTAAATCATCTTCAGACTTAGTAAAAAGAGACATGAACTATGTTACTGGTATAATGACGTGCAAGTGGATATTTTGATACTTCAACCTAATTGTTTGACAATTAAGTCATAACATGATTGTAAGTAAAACAATGAGGTAAAGAAAAACAAACTGCTACGTATGAATTATACTTACATTTGTATGATAGAAGCAAACACCCCCAAACTCTCTCCCAGTACACCGCCCAAATTTGCGCCATTCAAAGCACTGTCAATCTTAAACCTTAAGTAATTTACAGATACATATCCTAAGGGCATCAAATTTCAAATACATATAATTGAGACGCATACATTGCTGTGATGTTAGCATTGACACACTGCACACCTTGCCAACCTTCGGTACACGGGTCTCCGCCAGCTTGTACCCATCCAATAAGAGGTGGTGTTCCCAGAGCACCGTATAAATTATTAATAGCCGCAACTGAAATCGAATAAACAACAGGTAAAGAATCAAGAAAACTCCCAATCCCATCACCTTCACAATTCACATACCACCATAACACTTCAAAATAATTCCCAGTCTTATGGATAAGGTAAAAGAACCATTACTTTAACCTATTAACCACACATATAGATATTTACACAACACACAAACATATGCATATATCAAGAAACAATCTTGAAAAAATAAAGGAAAAAACTTTAAATTGTTTACCATGCCTTAACATCTCTAGGATCTGTAAAACCCTGATAAATTACCAATGTTGCCATCAATCCAACAAGAACTTGCACAAATACCTTCCAATTGAACTGACCCATCTTCAAATACATCCTTAAAGCCACCCAAAAACCCTAAAGTTCAAATCTTTTCAGCTAATTTTCAGCTAATTTGAATCGTAGCCTGTCATCAAAGTTGTGGTGATTTGTGGATTCGGGGGTGAGATTTAGGGTTCGCCAGAGAGAGAGAGAGAGGGGTGAGTGAGAGAGAGGGCTGTTAATTTTATTTGTTTATTTTGTTTCGTTGATGTCTTGTTTTGATGGGGAAGTGAAAAATTGACTAAGGCGGGGAATACATCTGGGATAAAGGGGGAAACAAATTGAAAGGGGGAATTGAAATTTAGCTAAGGGGGGAAATGTTACTGAAATTTCAAAAACGAAGGAGAGAAAGAAGATGAGGGAAATGAAAATAAAAAATTTTAGGATTTTAGTACAAAATTACTAAATTGATTTGTAGTTGTAACTAGTACTGAATATTTTTTTTTGAATGATTTATTCGAGGATTGAACCATACAGATCTTAATAAATACTCATTTTAGTGTTGGAAAAGAATAATCAAAAAATTAAAAGGTCGGATTGTACGAGATTTTAACAAAAATGTAGTAAAAGTTGTACTTCCTATAACGGGGCACGATCCAGATTCACTGGATAATTTTTTTGGATGATTTCTTCGACGATCGAACCGTATGGATGTTAATAAACACTCATTTTAGTGTTGGAAAAAAATAATGAAAAAATAACAAGCTCCGATTGTACGAGATTTTAACAAAACCGTAGTAAAAGTGGTGCTTCCTATAACGATGCACGATCCAGATTCACTGGATAATTTTTTTGAATGATATCTTCGATGATCGAACCGTACGAATGTTAATAAGCACTCATTTTAGTGTTGGAAAAAAATAAACAAAAAATAAAAAATTTGGGTTGTACGAGATTTTAACAAAAACGTCATAAAAGTGTTGCTTCCTGTAACTAGGCACGATCCAGATTCACTGAATAATTTTTTTGAATGATTTATTCGACGATCGAACCGTACAGATGTTAATAAACACTCATTTTAGTGTTGAGAAAAAATAATCAAAAAATAACAAGGCCCGGTCGTATGAGATTTTAACAAAAACGTCGTAAAAGTGTTGCTTCCTGTAACTAGGCACGATCCAGATTCACTGAATAATTTTTTTGAATGATTTATTCGACGATCGAACCGTACAGATGTTAATAAACACTCATTTTAGTGTTGAGAAAAAATAATCAAAAAATAACAAGGTCCGGTCGTATGAGATTTTAACAAAAATGTAGTAAAAGTGTTGCTTCCTATAACGAGGCAAGATCCAGATTCACTGGATAATTTTTTTGAATGATTTCTTCGACGATCGAACCGTACGAATGTTAATAAACACTTATTTTAGTGTTGGGAAAAAATAATCCAAAAATAACAAGGTCCGGTAGTACGAGATTTTAACAAAAATGTAGTAAAAGTGCTGCTTCCTATAACGAGGCAAGATCCAGATTCACTGGATAATTTTTTTGAATGATTTCTTCGACGATCGAACCGTACGAATGTTAATAAACACTCATTTTAGTGTTGGTAAAAAATAATCCAAAAATAACAAGGTCCGGTTGTACGAGATTTTAACAAAAACGTAGTAAAAGTGTTGCTTCCTATAACGAGGCAAGATCCAGATTCACTGGATAATTTTTTTGAATGATTTCTTTGATGATCGATCCGTACGGATGTTAATAAACACTCATTTTAGTGTTGGGAAAAAATAATCAAAAAATAACAAGGTCCGATTGTACGAGATTTTAACAAAAACGTTAAAATAGACGATATATCAAATAGACGGTTGTATTAAACCGTTGTATGATCTTTATCTATACAACGGTTTGTATAAGATAACTGTTGTCTGAGATTGATTTAAACCTCTAAACAGTGTAAACATCCTACAACGGTTATGGATTAAATGGTATTGTCTGAAACGAACTAATATAACTGTTCTAGCAGGATTTGGTACTTTAAGAAACCGTTGTTAATGAATCGTTGTCTGAGATTTATATATACAACGGTTTGTACAAGACAACTATTGTCTGAGATTGCTTTAAACCTCTAAACAGTGGAAACATCCGACAACGGTTTTGTGTTAAATAGTATTGTCTGAATGGGACTAATATAACTGTTTTAGCAGGATTTGGTACTTTAAGAAACCGTTGTATGAATGTCATCGTAATTATTCACAAATCATTATCTGATTACATTTTATACAACGTCTTATCAAAACACTTGTCTGATTTTAACAACGTTTTTTGAAAGTATTGTTGAAAGCATTGTCTGAAGTTTCTTCAGACAATGCTTTTAAAAACCGTTGTTAAAATCAGACAATGGTATTTAGTCACCGTTGTGTGACTGCATTTGAAGCAATATCTGATAAAAACAGTTGTCTATATTTTACAACGCTTTTTCGGACCATTGTAAGACAACCTGTTAGACAACACTACTTTCCAAAACCGTTGTAAAACTGTTGTCGATTTTGATCTTTCAGACAACACTTTTAAAAACTGTCGTTAAGTTCACTATCAGACAATACACAGAAAAGCTTGAATAAAAAACCGTTGTGTGAAAATTTCGGCCAACGCTTTTTCGTCGAAGTGTTGTCTGATGAGTGTCGTCTGAAGGCAAAATTCTTGTAGTGTTACCACTTGAATTGAAGATGAGAACCTTGAAAGCACTCCCCCAAACTTGAATTAGAGAGACCTTGAAGCTTGTATGAAGGTTGAATGTTTTGGAATAAAGAGAGGATTTGAGTGTATAGGTGTATGTATAAGTGGGTATGTAGAGATTTTTTTTTAAGGTGGGTTAGGATTTGAGATGGGTTTGGAAGATGTAGGATTTGAATTTAGGAAGGAGTAAGGTATAGATTGTTGGGTAAGGAGAATTTTAGGGTTAGGAGTATAAGATGTGTGTGTTTGTGTGTGGTTTCGGGTGGGGGTTTGATAACAGACTTTTCTATATATTTTTTTTTTAATACAGGGAAAGCGCTGTTGCGCTTGGGAAAGGCGCAATTGCGCGAGCAGCCTCCTGGAATGCAGTGCGCGCTGGGCGCAGTTGCGCGTTCTGGGGCGCTGTTGCACGTCCTGGACCCTTTTTTTTTTTCACTTTGAATTTTTTTTTGTTTAATAACATAAATAAACAGAATAGGAATACCAAAGCGTGGGTTGCCTCCCACGAAGCGCTTCTTTTACATCAATAGCTTGACGTGACTTCCATGATTCACTCAGTAATTGCAAGAACCGCGGTTTCAGCCCCACGATCCGATACCTCACCAAAGTACGGTTTCAATCTCTGACCATTGACTTTGAATGACTGATCAGGTGATTTCTCAAAAATCTCAACCGCTCCATGCGGAAACACGGTTTTGACAACAAAGGGCCCTGCCCATCTCGACTTAAGCTTTTCTGGGAACAGACGAAGGCGAGAATTAAATAACAACACGGGTTGGCCAGGAACAAATACCTTGTTGACTAAACGACGATCATGCCATCTCTTCACTTTTTCTTTGTAGTTTTTATTGTTCTCATAAGCTTGCAAGCGAAACTCGTCCATCTCATGGAGTTGCACCATTCTCTTCTCACCCGCGGCTGTAAGATCAAAATTTAGCTTCTTCAAAGCCCAATAAGCCTTGTGCTCCAATTCCGCCGGCAAATGACAAGCTTTCCCGTAGACAAGCTGATATGGCGGCATACCCAAAGGTGTTTTATATGCCGTTCGATAAGCCCAGGCGGCTTCATCGAGTTTCAGAGACCAATCCTTTCTTGAAGGACTCGCCACCTTTTACAGAATACGCTTAATTTCACGATTAGACACTTCAGCTTGGCCATTGGTCTGAGGGTGATATGCTGTAGCTACCCGATGATTGATATTGTATCTGGCCATAAGATTAGTAAACTTGCGATTGCAAAAATGAGTGCCTTCATCACTAATAATGACTCGAGGAGTACCAAATCTAGTGAAGATGTTCTTCTGAAGGAAATTAAGCACGACTTGAGCATCATTTGTCGGAAGTTCTTTGACCTCAACCCATTTAGAGACGTAATCAATGGCTAGCAAGATATATTGATTGTTGCATGAAGAGATAAACGGTCCCATGAAGTCGATTCCCCAAACATCGAAAATTTCCACTTCCAACATTACATTAAGGGGCATCTCATCCCTCCTCGATATGTTACCAACACGCTGACAACGGTCACACCTTAAGACGTACTGATGAGCATCCTTAAAAAGAGAAGGCCAATAGAACCTCGCTTGAAGAATCCGAGTAGCAGTCTTTTCACCTCCATAGTGGCCCCCATATGTCGTGGCGTGATAATCCCTCAGAATAGCCTCTGTTTCACTATACGGCACACATCTTCTAAGAATCTGATCAGCTCCCTGTTTAAACATGTTAACTTGAATAACTTGTAGAAGGGGGGGTTGAATACAAGTTATATAATCGTGTCTGATTTTTGCTTGATTATATGAACAAGAATAAACGAATGAATCGAACTCTGTTTGTATTAATAAGATCAAATATAAACTCTACCAAAGGTGTACAATACCTTTAGCAGCTACTGACAATACAAATATCTCTCTCTGTTTGTTTCGAACTCTCGAATACAAACCTTATACAGAGCTACGCACACTTGTAACACACGCTTGTTCGACTCTTTTTACAATGATATTGAGAGAGTATTTATAATGCTACCTATCAACTAATAACAGAAAGATATAATCTATACATGACAATGTTCTGTCTTCTAGTCGATAGTTTCCATCAATAGAAAACTCTTTCCTTCATAATATCTTCTTGCTTGTTCTTCAAACAACGATCCTGTTTTATAGCACTTGCCAGTTTCTGTAGCATCCATAATGACATCATTAGTAACACGACTAATATCAGGATCTGTACACTGCATCAGTATCTGATCAACCATCAGTATTAGACCATCATCAGGATTTGCCCTTTGTTCCTGACATGTAGTCTCCGACACACTGTTCATTCCTGACTAAACTATACAGATAATTGTCTTAAACATAAATCCTATATAAAGTGCTAAATCCTTTATAAGATCAGGATTACAAGAAGTATAATGTGTAAATTCTATTCTTAACATCACAACTTATGAATTATTCCTAACAATCTTCCCCTATTTATGCTTTAAAATCTGAAGCATAAATCTAAGTTGTGGATGTCAAAACATATAACAATACAACCAGAATATAATTTATGAATGTAGAATTATGAAGTTAAGTACCTCCTTCTCAGATGTAGACATTTATCTAGTACTTAGAAGAAAGAATTTTAACTATTAATGCTGCTCTTCATTTACCACTTCCTAGCTGAGATTCACCACTGTCACTCCTGGTTCTTCTTTTTACTTCTCTTTGTCTGCTCTTTATCTCCCCCAGCTTTATCATCCTCAGTCTGGTGGTGTTGTTGTTGTCTTTGAATTGTCTTTATCTCCCCCTTTTTGACATCAGCAACATTAATTCCAAGAGATTCAGAAACAGAACAAATGAGATTCATTAGAACTGCTTGATTTTCCATAATTGTGACTTGGTTATCTTCAAGTGATTGAAGTCTTGTTTGCATAACAATTTGAGAATTCTGAATATCTTTCAAACATCAGAATGAACTTCAATGTTGGAAGTGCTTCTAGTATCTTCAGTATCAGAATCAGAAAGAACTGTATCTTCAAGTCTTGTAGAAGAAGTTGGTTGAGTTCTATGATATTCAAGTAATAAAACCTGATTAGAAGTATCAACATCTTCATCTTTCTGATCTGGAACTGAAACATGATCATCATCTCCTTCACCAGTATTCTGTGTACTAACATCTTCAAAACCTGACTCCTCCTTAGAGTGATCAGAGACTGTTGATGTCTCAATTCTAGCTGATATTGGAAGTACATACAAAGGAACACTAGGATCATTAGGAACTTCATCTGGTACATATGTATCAAGAGATTGCTTTATCCCGACACCTCTTCTGTTAATGATTCCTGCAAGCCTCTCCTTTTGCTTCTGAGCTTTAACTTCTGGCTTTGCATTGTGATGTGCTAGGTCATTCTTCTGATACATTTTGATGAATGAATAAGTACCAGCATCCATATCCAAATTTTCAAACCAAGATTCAGGAAAAACCTGATCCCAGAAATCAAATGATGGTTTCGTAATTTTCTCTCCCTCACTATGGAGTTGATCATCCATACCCTCATTCTCACTTTGACTTACTAAAGTCAACACTCTTTCTACCTCACCTTTTGCCTGGTCAGGAGCCAGCCTCTCAGTTTGTGGATCTAAGTCCATCTTTTCAAGTGTATCACTCAAATTTAGATAAGTGCTCTCATGACCTACAGAAAAATAGGGTTTAGAAGGAGTTTTTATACCTAAACTCACATGGAGAGAGGGTTCCTCATTTGGCATGTGGCTTGAGGTTTTCTCCAAGGAGTGAGTTGCTATAGTCTCTGATCCCTCACAATCATCTTCTTTCCTTTCAGAAACTACAGGCTCCAGTATACCACTTTCAGGTTCTTTACTAGACTTTGATGTCTTCAGTAATACTTCATTATACACCATAGTTAGTACATCACCGTCTTTAAGTGTTGTTTGCTGAGACACACCCTCATGGTGGATAGACTCTGACTGAACAAAATTTGTTTGATCTTCAGAAAAATCAACCAAAGTCATTCCTCCCATATCATAGGGTATCTCACTTGCATTCTCAGTCATCACAGAAGTCCTTTCAACATCAGCTATCACAGCTCCTGAGTCATCCTTCCTCTGACTAGATGGTTCTTGTGTTGCAGTGACTGTGAACTGATCTTTCCTACTATTCACAACTGGTGCAATAGTATCTTCTGTTGACTGCATTCCTCTATCTACTTCCTCCAGTTGTTCACCTTGAGCTGAGGCATCTTCAATAATGACATCCTTGTCAAATAAATATGCATGAAGTGATTGAAGTGCACCATGCTTCGAAAGTCCAAATTTCTTGACTAATTGTCTTCTGACAGATACATAGAAATACATCTTCATTAAGTCAAGTCTTTGATGTAGAAGTCCATATTCATCTGGAAATAAAAGTTTTGGTACTCTTTCAACCAGAAAATCTAGAACAGGCCTTGACAACTTCACTTTGAGAGAAATTAGTCCCATAGCCAGTCTGTATGATAATGTAGTTTCCCATGAAGAATCAATATCCAGATTTCTCTTGTCAAATACTGACATAGATGTAGCTTGATTTGTAGAAACCTGCATGATATTAGTTGGACTAGACTCTGTATGTGTAGGTGACAATTGAATCTTTCTCCTTGTTCTCCTGGTATAGTGAGCAAAAGATTTATCCTGAGAAGACTCAAGAGGTGTAAACACAGAAGTGATCTTGGGATGAGATCTTTGTTCAATAGACATAGTTTTTTTAGAGACAGTATCCAGTAACTGTTTTCCCTTTTTAAGAACTACAGCCTTTTGGGAGACTGCAGCCTGGCTGTGACTAGGTTTTTCATCTCTTTGTGCTAACAGAGAAAGTTGAATTGCAGCCTTCAATTCTGCTCTCTCAGCAAGAGTTAAATCATCATCATCTTCACTAGAATTACTACTACTACTTGACACAACAAATCTTCTCTTCCTTACAACTGATGTCTTTTGAGAAACACCAGAGGTTGGTTTCTTTGAAACAATAGGTTGTGGATCAAAATTTGGTTCTTGAATTATTTCAGAGACTATGATGTTTTGGGCTACTTGGGTAGACACAGGTGGGTTCTCCTCCAATTGAGATTCCTGGGCCATTTCACCACAAAAGAAAGAAGAATTGTAGAGAGTAGGAAGATGAGTTTTAAGAATTACCTGAAAATGATGTGGATAGTGAATTGCAGGTATTTCATCTAGATTCTTTTCATTGTCCTTCTTTGTAATGTCAGAGAAAATTCTCTTTTGCTGTTCATAAGAAGAAACACAATGTTCTCTACCAAATCTAGTTTCAACATCAGGAATGAAATGGTTAACAAACATTAGCATAAATCTATGATAATAAACCATTTTCCTGTTTTGATCTCTTAACCCAAGTTTAATACTCATCTGACTTAAGATAATATGACCAATGTTAATTACTCTGTCATAAAGCAAACTATAAGCAATATGTGATGTAACAGAAGTAATTTGCTGAAAATAACTACATTTGCCAGTAAAACATTTAGCAATTTGATCAAAGTAAAAAGACCATTCCTTTCTAAGAAAAGACCTATTCAACTGGCTCATGTTGTCTAGAGGTCCACTATAACCTAATTCAGACAACATAGTTCTTATATTATCATCAGATGGTTCACTTGCATAACTATCAGTAATAGGTAAGCAAAGTACTGAATTAACAACAGATTCAGTAATGTCAAATGAATCTTGTCCTAAATGTAGAACAATCTTACCTGATTGACTCTGAGTAGAATCAATTACCTCAGCATTCTCCCAAGCTTGTGAAACAGCTACTTGATTAATCTGTGGAGATGCTGTCAATGCATAACTTAATGGTCCATACGCCAGAAAGTCCATGATTGGATGAAAATCAGATGACACTCCTTCCTTGTTGGTGATAGCTGCTACATGATTGTTTGTCATAAAATCGAAGTCACCAAACTTGAAGGCTACTGACTTAGGTAATCTTCTCTGAGCTGCCATTTTTGATCTGAAAAGAACTTGAAAAATTCTTGAAATGGATTAGTGATTTTGAAAACTCAAGAGTGGTTTTTGCTTTAGAGAATGTAAAATTAGAGAAAGCAATTACACGATTAGAGTTTCAAAACAAATATATTTCACAAATCTTTCAGACCACTATCCCACGTTGACACGTAGATTGACAGGTGTCAGTCCCTGAAAAATGCGGTTACCCACGATTTTTGGAAAATAAAATCCAAAATTGATTTTCATGAAATAAATCAGGGTATAAATAATCAATACTGATCAGCTTCTTTTTCCTGTTGACCACTCATCAAAATAATCACAAAATACAATGTGATAATGATTCTCAAATCCTGATGGTCACACATGAAATCCTGATCAATATCATCAGAGACTTAATATGGAGTTTCCTCGTGGCATTTTTCTTTTATCTGAAAAAGAAATAAACAATTAATCTGAACAAAAATCAATTGGTTAGATATTTTCAATATTTCTTGAAAACAAGAAATATAGTCACATGCAATAATTTTTATTTGACTTCATTAAGACTTCCAAGTGACTGTTCAGTTTCTCACGTCTTTGTTTAAAAGAAACAGACGCCTTATGCCATTCTCCATAAACCTTTCAATTTCTTTTCCTCTCAACAATGCTCCTCAAACCAAAATTCCATTCAAACCCATTCTTTAGATCTTTCTTGGTCGATGAACATCCTGTTCTTGATCATCTCTTTGAACAGACAACTCTTCTCATCGAACTAATCATGGATGGATTGGTTTTCGATAATATCCAGAAGTTTCTCCTAGAACGTCCATCTGTTGGATACAATCTTTCCCTAACCTCCTCAAAACTTGAGGATGAAGAATTTGGCCAAGAGTCTGAGATTGATCTTGATGGAGATGCTATTCATTTAAGTTAGCTGCTCTAATTCAAGTCGCCCAGACAAGGAATCCAAAAGCAAATGAAGCTGTTTATCCCCTGATGGATTTCTTGAGATGCTCCTTGTCCTGTACCTCAGAATTCATATCAATAGACAAGTATAGAATTATCAGTAGAAGTTAGACAAAAAGATGTTGTATTTCATTTCCATATATGTAATGATTTCAATTAATGAAAATACAATTTCTTGTTATCTACTTGTCTTTTGATTATTGAATGATGTATAAATTATCAGTATGCAAATATCAAAACATGCTAGCATAGACTTAACACATCATAGAATTAGATTACTACACAAAGTAAACGTCAGGATCTGAAACAATTTTCATAATCCTGATACCGACACAATACTGATGACGTCAGCATCCTGATAACAAATCTAATCCTGATGATTATTAACAAGTCTATCATACTGAAATTTATCAAGGCAAAGTGTTATAGCTAAAGCATTTAACAATCAAATATAGATCCTGACAGGAATATCAAGTCTATAAGCTAAAAACAACATACCTTGCTACTTTTGCAGATGTTAAAGATCTAAAAATTTAACATTCCTAACTCACTTACTAGTCTACTGAACGTAGTCTCATCAAGTGGTTTAGTTAGAATATCTGCAAGCTGTTTGTCAGTAGGAACAAAATGAAGTTCCACAGTACCATTCTCAATATGTTCTCTAATAAAATGATACCTGACATCAATGTGCTTAGTCCTTGAATGTTGAACTGGATTTTCTGCAATTTTAATAGCACTAGTATTATCACAAAACATAGGAATATTAATAAGTGTCATACCATAATCCATCAACTAATTTCTTATCCAAAGGAGCTGTGCACAACAACTGCCTGCTGCTATGTACTCAGCTTCTGCAGTTGAGGTTGAAACAGATTGTTGCTTCTTGCTTGCCCAAGAAATCAATCTATTTCCCAAGAATTGACATGTACCTATAGTGCTTTTCCTGTCTATCTTACACCCTGCATAATCAGAGTCTGAATAGCCAATTAGAAAGAAATCAGATTCTCTAGGATACCACAAACCAAGATTTGGAGTTCCTTTGAGATATCTAAAAATTCTCTTCACAGCAATTAAATGAGATTCCTTAGGATCACTTTGGAATCTAGCACATAAACAGGTAGAAAACATTATATCTGGCCTACTTGCAGTTAGATATAACAATGAGCCTATCATGCCTCTGTAACTAGTATTATCCACACTCTTCCCCTTAGGATCAGAGTCTAGTTTAGTGGTTGTTGCCATGGGTGTTTTTGCAACTGCACAGTCTTGAAAGTCAAACCTTCTTAAAAGATCTTTGATATACTTTGACTGATTAATGAAAATACCAGTCTCAGTCTGTTTGACCTGCAAGCCTAAGAAATAATTTAGTTCACCCATCATGCTCATCTGATACTTAGACTGCATAAGCTTGCTAAACTTAGCATACAACTTTTCATTAGTAGAACCAAAAATAATATCATCAACATAAACTTGAACTAAAAGCAATTCACCTTTTATCTTTCTAAAGAATAGAGTTTTGTCAATTGTACCTCTTGTGAAGCCATTTTCAAGAAGAAATTTAGACAAAGTCTCATACCATGCTCTTGGTGCCTGCTTTAGTCCATAGAGTGCCTTGTCAAGTTTGTAGACATGATTTGGAAACTTTGGATCAACAAATCTAGGTGGCTGTTCCACATACATTTCCTCATCAAGTTTGCCATTTAGAAAAGCACTCTTTACATCCATCTGGTATACTTTGAATTTTGAATGAGCTGCAAATGCAAGAAACATTCTGATTGCTTCCAATCTTGCTACAGGTGCAAAGGTCTCATCATAATCAATGCCTTCTTCCTGAGAATAACCCTTGGCCACCAGTCTTGCTTTGTTTCTTACAATCATACCAGATTCATCTAGCTTGTTTCTGAAAACCCATCTTGCACCAACAATAGATCTATCTTTAGGTCTTGGTACCAGTTTCCAGACTTTGTTTCTCTCAAACTCATTTAACTCCTCCTGCATTGCAATTACCCAATCAGGATCCTGTAAGGCTTCTTCAACCTTCTTAGGTTCATTCTTTGAGAGAAAGCAACTATACAAGCATTCATTTTGAATTGATCTTCTAGTTCGAACACCACTATTTGGATCACCAATTATCAAATCTTCAGTATGATCCTTTGTCCATTTTCTAACAGATGGTAGATTAACTCTGCTAGTCTCTCCCCCTAAGTTAGTGGTATCTCTTGTAGAAGAATTCTATCCACCTTCAAAAACTCTCCTTTGATCAATAGAATCAGTAGATGTAACACCCCTAGACCCGGGGTCGGAGATCCAGGCTGTCACTCTGTCCTTAATTCCCATTTTAATAAATATTATTCTTCATCTTCATTTAGCATGCGGTGACCCCTCAGTCAAACATAACATTTACAGATTATAGGCTCAGAGACGAAATTAAAACGTTACTAAGTTATTACAACTATCTTGAAATAGATATTACAAACCCAATTTGTCATAATCTTAAAAGTTCAACTTAAAAGGATTACCATCTAAGGCGGCATCTACAGCCACAATACGGTTTGGTTTTCAGAAGCTTACACAAGTCATGCTTGTAAATAAACCTAACCAACCTAAGCTGTAAACCTATCCAACTTAGTCTGCTCACCTGTGGTAATGCTACTGGGTGCGACCTCGGCACCTGCCTCGTAAATAGTCTCCTATATTGCTGACCGTTTAGCACACTTTTGCGGGGGTCTGCCTTATTCTTGCCATGCTTATCTGTTGTTGTGTGGTGGTATATATAAAAGAAAAGCAAGAGTGAGCAATATAGCTCAGCCATAAAATAATAGTTTTCAAAGTACTTTTGTTAACGTAAACCATATGACATATCATATACTGATATTGTATCATCATTAAACATTTTCATTCTTTATCCAGAAATATAACGAAGAATTTCTGAGGTACTTTGAATAGTTCATCATTCTGTCAACACTATCGGTAATTGAGCACCTAGGCTTTCATTACAGTGTTGCAATACAATTCCAATTGGAAGAATGGGATTATGCTGGAGCCTCTTCCACGATATCTGGTGATCAGCCAATATACCGTGCCTCTGCTTCTCTACTAGTAGAAGGACGACGTTCCCTTATCGGGTTGCACCCTGACCGCATATGGGCCTTAATATTTGGACTACGCTTAAAGGCGATGTCCCCTCTTCCTCCAATCCCTTAGAGAATTCTATGCATCGTAGGAACAGAATTATAATTCAGTTTCCCCCAAGCACAAAGCTTGACGACTGGTTTGATAATCATTACTAACTTTACTTTCATGAGTAATTGAGAAAGTAACTCTGATGTGTGGGTTGACTTTAGTCAACAGATTTCGATTACTAAGAATCGCTTCATCAAACATAACTTGGGAGTTGGTCGGAGTTTTGAGTGTTTAATCAAACCTGAGCCCCTCCTTACTAGGTAGGGTGCATTTCTTGTTGGTAGCGAATGGAGAAAATAATTAATACTAGCTCCCAAAACCTTGGGTTCCCGAGTTTTGATAAGTTTGAGCGAGGTAGCGATACTTTTTCGATGAGTGAAACTATAGTCCATGAAGAAATGGGAACCCGTCCTATTTTTAAATACTTTTCCGACGATCAGAAAATATTTAAAATACTTTTTAAAGTTTTTAAATAACTTTTAAAATAAATAATATGATTTTTAAATCATCCTGGAATATTTAATAAATATTTAAATAATATTTATTAAATAAATAATCAGCTTAGAATATTTAATAAATATTTAAATAATATTTATTAAATAAATAAACCTTCAGACTATTCTCAATAAAAAAATAATATTCAAATTATTAATAAATATTCAAATAATATTTATTAATATCATCAAAGGAATTTTAATCCGAAAATATCCAATTTATATTTATTGGAATTTTTTTTAAAATATACGTCATATAACCCTTCCGGTGACTTCCGGGTTTTATGTCCTTATCTGGACGAAATATCTCCGACTCCCTTATTAAGAAAAGGTATTATCATACTATACTGGAAACTTGTAACACATCATCGTATACATATATATATACAAGAGTCTATGCATACGTACATACTTAACAGGTTTATAAATCCCTGTAAATAACCATACATCATATGCTGATTCGCAAAAATACTAACAAGCAGTTTATAGCATTTATACCACAACAACAACAGTTTGAAAATACTTGAAATACAAGTTTCGAAAAACTTGCCTGATAGTGTCGGAATAGTCTGGGCTCTGTCTCTAGTGTGATGATCTATAACAACCAATAAGGTTCGGTTAGTTCATTAAACTATCCCGTCGAACCAACTATTCATATAAAGGCACAACTTCGTAATGATACCTCTTTACTACCCGTTTGGCTTATTATAAGCCCATGATATCCTTTAACCACTTTTGATAATTAATGGTCTCATAACGACTTTCGTTAAATGTCATTTTCAACGAAACTAAAGTTCGTCTTAATTCGTCCCCTAAAAGGATTTTTCACTTGCGCAACTATGATTAAAAAAATTCTATAAAATTGAAAAATAAACTTTTTCATGAAATTCTTTTTCTCACTTCTTCTTAACTGTCCAGAGGATTTGTCATCCAAATTTTATAATTAAGAACATCTTTTTGCTAGCTCAATTGTTGCTCTAAAAATAGCTTCTTTCTGCAGTGGTTTCTCATGCGCATTCTTGACTTAAACATTTCTATAAAATTGAAAAATTCGTATTTTGACTCCAAATTTTTATGGGATCTTTAACACTGACCATATTACTCCTCATAAAATTTTTATAAACACAGACCATTTTTAAAGGGTTCGTTTGGCTTTGTAAAGTCAGTCCATCTTAACGATTCGTGCGTTTTAACCGGTTTCTAAAACGAGCATATCTCATAAACCGTAAATCGTAATCACATGATCTTGGTGTCAAAACAAACTACAAAACAAGGCCTAATGGTTTATGGCCAATAACGTTCCAAGAAAACACTTGTTGTATTCAGTATTAACTGCTCAAATGATCTAATGACATTTCGACATTATAACGACTATAAACCGAACATTTCCAAAATTCCATGAACTCCATCTAACCACTTAATTCAACCACACACCATCAAGATCATATAAACATCATCAAGGATCTATAAGACCAGTGGTAACATCCATTTATCACTATCCAAAATTTTACCCATACTTATAAAGTTTAAAACATCACAATCCCCTTAAACATGTACATACTTGCATCAACCTTTCAAATCAACTTATAGCTCATAATGTTTAAGGTGGGTGTGAGTGTTTTACCTTCCTTGGAGTCTTAAAAACCTTAAACAAGCTTGACTTTCCTTAAAAACACCTTAGATAGCTTTAACAACCTTTAATCTTCAAGACCTAAACAATCAAGTTTAAAATTTTCGTAGTCAGCATCACCACTCTTGAAAGAACTGGAAAAACGAGGGTCTTACCTTCCCTATCTGAACGAGTCTCCTGAATAAGAGTTGTAGAGAATCTCAATACCTTTCCAGAAAGCTATAGAACACAAAATTGCATTGATAAATGAGGGAGTTATGGCAGGTTGAAGTGGCTGCTCTGTTTTTGTCCGAAAATAAAGAATGTGTGGGATATGATTTTCTTGCCTTGGCTAGTTTTGTGTATAAGTGTTATATTAATATATCCTATATTTAATACCTTGATTGCTGCATTAGATTGTCAAGTATGGCCATACCTTACCATTATTAAGCCACTTTATGTCTATTTTGGGTGGAATTAGAATCCTAAGTGAAACTAGAATCCTAAGTGAATAGCACTTGGTTAATTTGGTTGGGTTAATTAGCTTGTAATTACTACTTACTCTCTTGGTTACTAGCATGACAACTTGCATGGGTTTGCATGGAAGTAGTAGCATCCTTAATATTTTCCATAATTATTTCTAGGTTACAAAAATAATTCCTTTGAAATAATTTCGGTGAAAAATTTTCTTCGAGTAGTCTTTAACCTTCCAACCCCTTAAATCTTTGTGGGATTGTCTCATGAAGTTTTCATCTTATACTCCCCTTTATCTTGACATGATACTCTTATTGATCGATACCTCGTAGAATATACAAATTTTTATATTTCGGGATTCTTCGATTTCTGGCGGCATTTGCATACACTTATTTCGTTTGTAAAATCGTAAAACGAACTCGACTTCCTAATATACATATTACATATGTGGGAAATGGAAGTCACTTTTCATAAGTTTGAAATTACTATTCATTCATGTCGTTTACGATAGTACAAAAATCAGGGTTCTTACAGTAGATTCCATATTGCTGGTAGTTACTGATCTTTCCTCAGTAGACTCTGAAAGATCAGTTCCTGATGGAGTAGACTCTGAAACGTCAATTCCTGATGGAATAGACTCTGAAAGGCTAGTCTGCTCCTGATGATCACTGTGTTCTCTTTGATTTATTTGCTCCCCCTCAACAGTAGCATTCCTTTGAGAAGCAATAGAAATTCCTTCTGGAGAACCTTCATCATCACTGGAGAGTATCTCAGAATTCTTCAGATTTTCAAATTCCAATTTGTCATGGCTTTCATCAGTTTGCAAAATTCCAAATTTCTTATCATCAAATGCAACATGAATTGATTCCATAACAATGTGAGTTCTGAGATTATAAACCTTGAAGGCCTTAGATGCTGAATATCCTAGAAAAATTGCTTCATCCGATTTGGCTTCAAATTTTCCAAGTTGTTCTGGATGAACTTTTAGGACATAGCATTTGCATCCAAAGATGTGAAAGTATTTCACACTTGGTTTCTTTCCTTTGATCATCTCATAGGGAGTTTTTCCATGACTATTTACCAAGGTACAATTTTGAGTGAAACATGCAGTGTTAATAGCTTCTGCCCAAAAGTAGGTTGGAAGTTTTGCATCTGCAAGCATGGTTCTTGCTGCCTCTATGAGAGTCCTGTTCTTTCTTTCCACTACACCATTCTGCTGAGGTGTACCAGGTGCAGAAAACTGTTGAGTAATTCCATTGTCTGCACAAAACCCCTCCATTGTAGAATTCTTGAATTTTGTACCATTGTCACTTCTAAGTACTTTGACTTTGTACTCAGAGTTATTATGAATATTCTTGATGAGTTCAATGATTTGCTGAGGAGCTTCATCCTTCTTGTGTAGAAAGAACACCCATGTGAACCTTGTGAAATCATCCACCATAACTAGAGCATATCTTTTCTTGCTGATAGACATAATGTTTACTGGACCAAACAGATCAAGATGTAGCATTTGAAATGGTTCAGTAATTGAATTTTCAGTCTTGCTCTTGAAAGTGGTTCTTCTTTGCTTTCCAAGCTGACATGCATCACAAAGTCCATCTTGCACAAAATTTGCCTGTGGTAGGCCTCTCACCAAATTGTGCTTAACAAGTTGATTAAGCTTCTTGAAATTAAGATGTGAGAGCTTCTTGTGCCAATTCCAGCTTTCATCACTTGTTGCTTTGCTGTAGAGACATCTAACAATTCATTTAGATGTATCACTTAAGCTGGCTTCATATATGTTACCATGTCTTTGACCAGTTAGAACAATGTATCCATTCTGCATATTCAAGATTTTGCATCCTTCTCTGTCAAAGATTGATTTGTAACCTTTATCACCCAGTTGACTTATGATTAAAAGAGTGTGTTTCAAGCCTTCAACCAGTGCTACATTTTCTATGATGACATTCCCCAAAACAATTGAGCCATATCCTAGAGTTTCTCCTTTGTTGCCATCTCCAAAAGATATTACTGGGCCAGCTTTCCTCTCAAACTTTGTAAGCAGGGACTTCTTTCCAGTCATATGTCCAGAGCATCCACTGTCCAAGATAATTGAATGCTTCTTTCCTGTGCCCTGCAAACAAAAAGTAACTAGTTAGAATTTTTTAGGACCCAACTTTGATTGGATCCTTTCTTACTAGATTTAGAGACAACAGGCTTTGAAGATTTTTCTTTTATTTTACCTGTTGCAGAATCAACCTTAGATTCTAATCTCACAAACTGTTTGTGACTAGGAGTTTCAGATTTCAAGGAATAATAGTCATAATACAGTTCATGATATTCTCTACACATGTAAATGGAATGAAGTAAACTACCACAATGATAACAAGCTTTTTGTGGTTGATATTGAATTTTCTGAGTCTTGGGGAATCTGGACTCAGTTTTCCAAGAAGGTTTTTGATTGCAGTCTAGGGCCAAATGATTATGATTTCCACACTTATAGCATTTTTTTCTAGGTGCATCAGGTACATTCTTGTAATTATTCTCTTTGTTAATACCTTCTTTTCCATTCCTATTTCTTTTGATCTTGCTAGACTCTGAAAGACTATCTAATCTCTGTTTCAACTGAGACTTAGACAGAAACCCTATGTTTACATTCTTGGGTTTCTCTAACACTTTCTCATCTGAATTACTATTGTTAATCCTTTTGTGTACAACAGGGGTACCTTTTGAATCAACAAATTTAACATGATTAGGTTCAGAAACAATTTTCTTACCTTCAGATTTAGATGTGTTAGTTTCTACCTTACTATCATCATTGACAATAGCTACTTTTTCTTCTTGTCTAGCCTTATCAAAACCTAAACCATTAACCTTACCACGAATACCACTTTCAAAGATTTCTATAGTCTTCTTACTGGAATTGTTAATGGTCTTAATTACATCTCTCTCTTCTTCTAGTTCTTTTCTGACATAGTCATAAGCCTCAAGAATAACACTATAATCATGCTTAGCTTTATCAGAACTTAACTTGTATTCTTCCATTTGAATTAATTCAGATTCAAGAAAATTATTTCTATCAACTAATTTATCATTCTTAACCTTAAGTTCATCTCTTTCACAAGTAAGAATTCTAAAATTAGTCATAAGATTCTTAAACTCAGCATGGATAGATCTAATTTCATCAGAATTTAAGCTATCAAATGAATCAAGAGAGTGAAGTGATACCTTAACAGATGATGGAGAAGTTTTCTTTGGAGATCCAGGTTTGTCTGAACTATTGGCCATCAATGCAATGTTGTCATAATCCAATTCATCTTCAGAGTCACTGGAATCAGCCCAATCCTTCTGTGTGACCATAAGTGCATTACCCTTTCCTGAATTCCTAGGCTTCTTACACTCACTAGCAAAGTGTCCAAGCTCGCTGCAGTTGAAGCACTTGATCTTGGCCTTATCAAGCTTGACAATTGTACTTTTGCCTTTGTCACTCTTCTTCTCCACCTTCTTTTGAAAAGGTCCTTTGCTAAATCTTCTCCTGTTGAATCTTCCTTTCTTGAAAGCTTTAGCAAACATAGCAAAGAGTTCCTGCATCTCAGATTCAGAATCATTGTTGTCAGAGTCCATATCAGTAGTCTCTGAATCAGAACTTTCTTTGCTTTTCTTCTTCCTTGAATTCTTTACAGCAATCTCTTCATGCTGTTCTTCAGGAAGCTTCTTAACTTTAGATTGAGCAGTAAGTGCAATAGTCTTCATCTTTCCTTCACTCCTGCTCTTCTTCTGCTGCTTGTCAAGTTCATAAGCTCTCAATTTTCCATATACTGCCTCTAATGAAATCTCATCCAGATCATTAGCTTCCTCAATCACAGATATCTTCTCATTGTAGAAATCAGGCAAAGCATTCATGAACTTTGTATTCATATCTTCCAAGTCATAATATTTACCATGCATGGCCATCTCATTGATGAGTTTTGTAAACCTATCAAAGGTATCAGTAAGTGACTCACCAGACTTGGATTCAAAGTACTCATACTGTTGTATAAGTAATATCCTCATATTCTTCCTGACAGGCTTAGTTCCTTCACAGTGAACCTTAAGATTGTCCCATATATCCTTAGCAGTTTTACAAGAGAGAACATAGTTAGTGAGAACAGAATCAAGACTGTTGAATAATATATTTCTCACTTTAGCATCTTTAAGAACATTCTCCTTGTCCTTATCTGACCATTCAGATTTTGGCTTCTCTGCTGTATGTTCTGGAACAACCACACCATCAACAGTTGCTTGTCCAACGACCTTTGTTGGAACAAAAGGTCCATCTCAATTCTGTCAAGATAATCAGGATCTGTTGCTTCCAGATGATGCAACATCTTTACTTCCCATAGAGTATATTCGTTTCTCTTGAGCATAGGAATTTTAATATTCCCATCCTTGTAACCAGACATGATTGCAGATCTTTATGATTATTCGAAATCAACCTGCTCTGAAACCAATTGTTAACTCGAATAACTTGTAGAAGGGGGGGTTGAATACAAGTTATATAATCGTGTCTGATTTTTGCTTGATTATATGAACAAGAATAAACGAATGAATCGAACTCTGTTTGTATTAATAAGATCAAATACAAACTCTACCAAAGGTGTACAATACCTTTAGCAGCTGCTGACAATACAAATATCTCTCTCTGTTTGTTTCGAACTCTCGAATACAAACCTTATACAGAGCTACGCACACTTGTAACACACGCTTGTTCGACTCTTTTTACAATGATATTGAGAGAGTATTTATAATGCTACCTATCAACTAATAACAGAAAGATATAATCTATACATGATAATGTTCTGTCTTCTAGTCGATAGTTTCCATCAATAGAAAACTCTTTCCTTCATAATATCTTCTTGCTTGTCCTTGAAACAACGATCCTGTTTTATAGCACTTGCCAGTTTCTGTAGCATCCATAATGACATCATCAGTAACACGACTGATATCATGATCTGTACACTGCATCAGTATCTGATCAACCATCAGTATTAGACCATCATCAGGATTTGCCCTTTGTTCCTGACATGTAGTCTCCGACACACTGTTCATTCCTGACTAAACTATACAGATAACTGTCTTATACATAAATCCTATATAAAGTGCTAAATCCCTTATAAGATCAGGATTACAAGAAGTATAATGTGTAAATTCTATTCTTAACATCACAACTAATGAATTATTCCTAACAAAACATATATGGTTCGTCCCAACGATAACATTTAACTTCATGCAAGAACTTCTTCCTTTGTACATAAGAAAATTCGGATGGAATCACTTGACTAACCAGAAAGTTCACAATGTCTGCGTACCATGGCTCCTCTTCTTGCACCCTAAACAATTGCTCATCCGGGAAGAATTCATTAATGATGGTACCGTCTCGAGAAGATTTACCAGAGTCCTCGAGACGAGAAAGATGGTCAGCTACTTGATTCTCTGTCCCTTTCCTGTCCTTTATCTCCACATCAAATTCTTGTAACAGAAGTACCCAACGAATTAAACGAGGTTTGGAGTCCTTTTTAGAGAGCAGATATCTAATAGCAGCGTGATCCGTGTACACCATTACCTTTGTACCGAGCAAGTTAGAATGAAATTTTTCAAAACCATAGACTATGGCCAACAGCTCCTTTTCAGTAGTAGTGTAGTTCAACTGAGCCTAATTAAGAGTTTTGCTTGCATAATAGATCACATGAAACACTTCTCTTTCTTTTGACCAAGAACAGCCCCCACTGCATAATCGCTAGCATCGCACATCATAGCGAAAGGTTCACTCCAATCGGGAGCAATGATCACTGGTGCTGAAACCAATTTCTTTTTAAGAGTCTCAAAAGCGGTCAAACATTCTTCATTAAATTTAAAAGGAACATCCTTTTCCAAGAGCTTACACAACGGTTTGGAGATTTTTGAGAAGTCTTTGATAAAACGCCTGTAGAAACCTGCGTGACCAAGGAAACTGCGAATCCCTCTCACTGAATTAGGTGGTGGAAGATTTTCAATTGTCACTATTTTTGCCCTGTCCACCTCTAGACCTCTCCGTGACACCTTGTGCCCAAGAATAGTTCCCTCCTGCACCATGAAGTGGCATTTCTCCCAGTTAAGCACTAGATTAGTCTCCACACATCTTTTAAGAACCGCACCCAGATTTTTCAAACATTCATCGAAAGAGAGACCGATTACAGAAAAGTCATCCATGAAAACTTCTACGGTCTTACCAATCATGTCTAAAAAGATAGCCATCATACACCTTTGAAAAGTGGCAGGTGCACCACACAAACCAAAAGAGACTCGCCGAAAAGAAAATGTACCAAATGGACATGTGAAAGTCGTCTTCTCCTGATCCTCAGGAGCAATACAGATTTGAATATACCCAGAATATCCATCCAATAGGCAATAGTACTCCTGACCTGCAAGTCTGTCCAGCATCTGATCGATAAAGGGCAAAGGAAAATGATCCTTCCTAGTGGCCTTGTTCAATTTCCGGTAGTCCATACAGATTCTCCAACCAGTGACTGTGCTAGTGGAAATAAGTTCATTCTTCTCATTGGTGATTACCGTCATGCCACCTTTCTTCGGCACACATTGAACTGAGCTTACCCATGAACTATCAGAAATGGGATAAATAATCCCTGCATCCAACCACTTTATAATTTCTTTCTTCACAACTTCTTTCATGATTGGATTTAGACGTCTCTGATTTTCCACTGTTGGTTTACTCCCTTCTTCTAATGGAATTTTATGTTGACAGTAAGCTAGACTAATCCCCTTGATGTCTGCTATGGTCCATTCAATAGCTGATTTGAACTCTCTAAGAACTCTCAAGAGCTTGTCTTCCTCAGAATCTGACAAGTTAGCAGCAATATTCACAGGTAAAGTAGATGACTCACCAAGAGAGGCATACCTTAAGTGATCAGGTAATGGCTTGAGCTCTAGAGTTGGAGCTTCTTCAATGGATGGTTTCAACCGCTGATGTGACCCCTTCAATTCAGATAGACCCAAAGATTCCACTGGTCTCTTGAATTTCCTTTGCCATGGAGTAGCATCAAGAAGTAGCAGTTGCTCATCTATCTCATCTTCTTCCAATAAAGAATCACTAATCAGTGCTTTTTCCAATGTGTCATTCAAGAGCAGATGCTCAATTTTTGATTGCACTGCTGACTCCACCAAGTCTATCTTCAAACACTGCTCTTCTTCAGTTGGAAACTTCATAGCCTTGAAAACATTGAAGGTGACATTTTGATCATGCACCCTCATCGTGAGTTCCCCTTTTTGCACGTCAATCAAGGTTTGCCCCGTGGCCAAGAATGGTCTCCCAAGAATGATAGGGATTTTCTTATCTTCTTCAAAATCAAGTATGACGAAATCCGCTGGAAAGATGAGTTTTTCCACTTTTACCAGAACATCTTCTACAATTCCTCGAGGGTAGGTAATTGAGCGATCAGCTAACTGGAGTGACATGTTGGTAGGCTTAGGCTCCGGAAGACCAAGTTGCAAGAAAACCGAGTAGGGCATGAGGTTGATGCTTCCCCTAAATCACACAAACACTTGTCAAAAGACAAATTCCCAATGATGCACGGTATGGTAAAACTCCCGGGATCCTTCAGCTTAGGTGGCAACTTTTGTTGCAAGACAACACTGCACTCCTCCGTCAACGCGACGGTCTCTAACTCCTCGAGTTTCAATTTCCTCGAAAGTATGCCCTTCATGAACTTGGCATAACTTGACATTTGTTCAAGTGCTTCGGCAAATGGTAGATTTATGTGCAACTTTTTGAACACTTCCAAGAACTTTGCGAATTGCTTATCAAACTTCTGTTTCTGAAGCCTTTTAGGGAATGGCGGAGCCGGATAAACTTCTTTGCTAGCTTCCATAATTTCTGAACCTGTTTTCCCATATGACTTCTCCTTTTCTTCCTCACCTGATGCCTTCTGAATGACCGGAAGAGCAGAATTCGAAGACCGGACAGACCCCTCAGGCGCGCCCGCGCCCAAATCACTGTTCACAGCATTTTCAAGTTCTTCGTTAATCTGCTTTTTGACCCCCAGATCGTCTATAACCTTTCCAGAACGTAACGTAACAGCATGAATCTGTTCCTTGACCTCCTTTTTACCCGGATTTGCTTCCGTGTCACTAGGTAATTGCCCTTGAGGTCTGTTCAAAAGAGCATTGGCCAGTTGGCCCATTTGGTTTTCAAGAGTTTTCAGAGATGCTGCTTGACTCTTGTACATTATCCGCAATTCTTCCATTTCTGACTTCTCATTAGATTGCACATGACTTCCTGGTTGTTGATGAAATCCAGGTTGATTGTATGGTGGCCTTTGGGCATAGGGTTGTTGATAACCCGAATTGTATGTTGAACTGCTTTGAACCATACTGCTGACTCTGAGATGGTTGTTGCATAGCATTCTGATTGTTGCTCCAACTGAAGTTAGGATGATTCCTATTGTTGGGATGATATGTATTAGAAGCAGGTTGTGAAGGCCTCTGATAATTGCTGACAAAATGTGCCGACTCACTAGAAATTGCACATTGATTAGTGTCATGAGCCCCCGCACACAATTCACAAACCATGGCGACTTGATGAACCCCCACCTTAGCCAATGAATCCACTTTCATGGTTAGAGCCTGTAGCTGAGCTGCTATAGCTGTTGTGGCATCCATTTCAAGTACACCTGCAACCTTACCTTGTGGAATACGCTGTGTCAGATTTTGATACTCGTTTGCAGCCATCATTTCAATCAAGTCATAGGCCTCTTCATAGCTTTTGGCCCACAGAGCTCCTCCAGATGCTGCATCAAGCATTGCTCGAGAATGACTTAACCCATTGTAAAAACTATTGATGACCATCCAATTTGGCATCCCATGATGAGGACATTTCTGAAGCATCTCCTTGTACCTTTCCCAAGCTTCACACAGTGATTCACCAGAATGCTGACTAAATTGTGTAAGAGCATTCCTCATGGCAGCAATTTTGCCATAGGAAAGAATTTAGTCAAGAATTTTTGTGCCAGATCTTCCCATGTATTGATGGAACCTGCTGGAAGTGAATGCAACCAACTTTTTGCTTTGTCTCTCAAAGAGAATGGAAATAACCTTAGCTTGACAGCGTCTTCAGAAACTCCATTAGTTTTGAAGGTGCCACAGATCTCGATGAAATCTCTGATATGCATGTTGGGATCCTCAACAGGTGAACCCCCAAACTGGACTGAGTTCTGGACCATTTGAATCGTGCCCGGCTTGATCTCAAAATTATTTGTCGCAATAGCCGGCCGCATAATACTCGATTGAATATCATCAATCTTTGGCTCAGAGTATTCCTTCAACGCCTTGTTAGCTGCCATTTCTCCGGTAACTACCAACTCTTCTTCAGTTTCTTCCACTAATTCCTCTTCGTGCTTCTCTTCTTCCAGATTTTCTTTACGAGCTTGAGATCGAGTATGCATACACGCTCAAGATAGTACCTGAGAAACCCAAAAGTAAATGAGTGAGAAAAACGTCCGAGTCAGTGAATTTAATCCAAATTGATGACAAGATCATAAACTAAACAAACAATGAACCGAGTCCCCGGCAGCGGCGCCAAAAACTTGTTCGCACTTATTCACGCAAGAGAACGTGGTCAACAAGTAATATATGGTAAATAGGATTCGTTCCACAGAGAGACTCAAATTGTTCGTTTTGTTCACTTATACACCAGCTTACGATTTACACTCACTGCCAAGACAATCACAATTTTGGTTTTGCTTAACTAATGATTAATTACCAACTATGGAAATTACGAGAAAATAACTTAACTTTTACTTTATAATAAACAAACATGGGATTTCAATTTCATTAACCACTTCATCTAGAATATTATGCCTTTTAACCTAGTATGTGACAGAGTTGATTACTGATTAGATGCACTAAACTGATACACACCAACTTTCGTTGTGCATATACCATCCAACTGATCATCCACAATTGATAGAAGTCAAGTAGTCGCCAAATATGTGGTAGTTCCTATATGTCTATAGCAATTAAACACATACCGGTTAAAAATCAAGCATCCATTAAACCACATAGTCAATGCAAGACGATTAGAATTACACCACAAATTAATACATGCTCTTCACATGCAAAAACCTATGCTAGCATGAATTGTTCTAAACCCTAGATCCACTTTCGCATTCACCAGGATCAAACACACAATTACAGATGTTCGCGACTCACCCATAACGAATAAGCATAATCATACTAGGCAATCAATTCAATCCATCACACACCAAGGCATAAGAACACTTAATTACTAGAATCCATAAAAAAATCCATTAAAATCCCATGATAACGATTTAGCCCATAATCGACCTCATCGCCATCATGGGTTCAATTGATAACATAATTCTAGAAAACAAATAATAACAAAAGAGAGATAAGTTTAGAAATAAATCCCCAATAATGAGAAAGAGTACAATGATCCAAAGATTAAGCCTCCTTGCTTGTCACTAGCTTGGAGATCTTCCCTTCAAAAATTTGTTCTAAGATAATCTAGATGAAAAGTGTTGATAAAAATGCTAAGAAAAAAATGAAGAACCACGATAGATCCTGTTTTTAGGTCTTACTATTACATATATAGTTGCCCTAATTAAAATAAGCCCAACAAAATTGACCCGACTTAAATTCTGAAAATAATCTGAAAAACCAACTCGAGCAACAACCCTTCCTGGAGCGCCATTGCGCTTGTTTTCTCCTGGAAACGCACACACGCATATCGCCATTGCGCCTGAACCTCGCGCAGTTGCGCAACCTGCGCAACAGCGCCCTCTAGAGCGCAGCTGCGCCTCTTGTGGCCTGGAAAAACTGCTTCGCAGCGCTGTTGCTCTACTTGGACTCGCGCAACTGCGCCTTGAATTCCCTGGTTTTCCACCTTGTTGCGCTCTGTAGCTCCCAACTGCACCACTCAATTACTTGCTTTCTTGCTATGCATTACTTCTGCACTTGTCTTCTTCATTCAACGAAAATTCACCACCATTAATTCGATTGAGCACCATAATGCTTTCAACGACTCAACCTACACAAATGACACAAAAACATATCACAAGACAACGAAACTCGAGAACTTGCAAACGATTAAAGTCTAAGCGGAAGGTAAATAGCGGATATAAAATCCACTTATCAGATTCCATGTTTATTCTCATATAAGTATTTCGATTTTAAATTCTTTTTAGTTAATTTAATTCTTAGTTATAATTCGCATCTTAGTTAATTTAGATAATCAAAACCAAATTTGTTACTTTTCTTAGCAGTGAATTAAAACCATACATTATTGCATAGGCATATTTACTGATTAAAATTTAACCAGATCTCTGTGGAACGAACTTAATTTGTATTACTTGTGACTACGTGCGCTTGCGTAATTTTGTGTTAACAAGTTTTTGGGGGATCATCGATGTTTATTTTAGTTTATGTGCTTGTCATCAGTGGTCGTTAGCATTCACTGACTCGGATTTCTTACTTAGTTAGTTTGTTTCGTGGTGTTTCAGGTATCTAAACGTGTATGCGAACACGTTTACAAGCTTGTTTGGAAGAACTGGCGGAAGATGGTCTTGTAGTGGACAATAAGGAAGAGGAACTTGAAACTACTGTAGAGATGGGGGATGCAGCAGCATCTAAGGCTTTGAAGGAGTATTCTCAGCCGAAGATCAATGATATCCAGTCTAGTATTATCAGGCTGGCGATTGCAGCAAATAACTTTGAGATCAAGCCGGACACTATTCAGATGTTGCAGAATTCGGTACAGTTTGGGGGTGCTCCTACGGAGGATCCTAACATGCATATTCGGGACTTTATCGAGATCTGCGACACTTTCAAGTTCAATGGTGTGTCGGATGATGCTATCAAGTTGAGACTATTCTCATTCTCTTTGAGGGATAAGGCTAAGGGCTGGTTACACTCTGTACCACCCGGTTCCATTACTACATGGGAGGATCTTGCTCAGAAGTTCCTTACAAAATTCTTCCCTATGGCGAAAACTGCAGCAATAAGGAACCAGCTAACTCAGTTTCAACAGCAATCAGGAGAATCTTTGTGTGAGGCTTGGGAACGATACAAGGAGATGCTTCGTAGGTGTCCACATCATGGGATGCCTGACTGGATGGTGATTAATGGTTTTACAATGGGTTGGGAGCACAATCTAGACCTTTGCTAGACGCATCATCAGGTGGAGCTCTTTGGGCTAAGAGCTATGATGAAGCTTATGATCTTATTGAGATGATGTCTGCTAATGAATATCAGAATCCAACCCAGAGGCTTTCTCAAGGCAAGGTAGCAGGTATTTTTGAAGTGGATACGGCTTCAGCTATTGCAGCTCAGTTGAAGGCTTTGACGATGAAGGTGAATTCTCTTGCTAATTATGGAGTACAGCAGGTGGCTAGTGTTTGTGAGCTATGTGCGGGCGCACATGAGATGAATCAGTGTGCTATCTCTTCTGAATCAGCACAATTCGTGAGTAATTTCCAGAGACCTGCTGCACCAGTTCCAGCCACTTATCATCCAAACAACATGAATCATCCTAACTTCAGCTGGAGCAACAACCAAGGTGCTCAACAACCTCAGCAGCCCTATCAGCAGTTTCAGGGTCAGCAAGCGAAGCCATTCAATCAAGGCTATCAATAGCCTTATGCTCCGAGGGCACCATATCAACCTCCTGGATTTCAGCAGCAACATCCCCAGGCTCATGCGGGGCAATCATCTAATGAAAAAATAGAAATGGATGATTTGAGGAAGATGATGAAGAACCTGCAAGCTTCTCAAAAGATCTTGGAAAACCAGATGGGACAGATTGCAACTACCTTACTTAATAGGCAACTCTTCCTAGTGATACAGAAGCTAATCCAGGAAGGAGAGATAACAAAGAACATGTGAAGGCCGTAACTTTGAGATCTGGAAAGGTTACAACAGGCCCTAAATCAGTAGCTGAAGAAGATGAAGATGTTCAAATCAGCAGGTTGAAAAATCTGCAGTGCCCGAAATTGAGAAATCTGACTTAGTAGCTGATGAGCTAGATGGTGAAGTAGAAAAGAGCAAGGAACCTGTTAAAACTTCTGTGGAGCAGTCTTCAAAGAATACTCAGATCTATCCTCCTCCATATCCTTGAAGACTCCAGAAGCAGAATTTGGACAAAAAGTTTGCTAAGTTCTTAGAGGTGTTCAAGAAGTTGCAGATTAATATTCCTTTTGCGGAAGCTATTGAACAAATGCCGAGCTATGCCAAGTTCATGAAGGGTATTCTTTCTCGTAAATTGAAGCTCGATGAATTAGAGACCGTTGCTTTAACGGAAGAGTGTAGTGCCGTCCTGCAATAGAAGTTGCCGCCTAAACTTCATACCTTTAATTGAGGAAATGCTCGATGAACTTCATGGCAGCAAACTATTCAGCAAGTTGGACCTGCGTGGCGGTTACCACCAAATTCGTTTTAATGAAAAAGATATACACAAAACGGCATTTAAAACGCAGCTGGGACATTATGAATTTATCGTCATGCCGTTTGGGCTCACAAATGCCCCAGTTACTTTCCAAGGGGTCATGAATGAAATCTTTCGGGATTATATTGGCAAATTCGTCTTAGTTTTCTTCGATGATATACTAATTTACAGTACTAACCTGGACGATCATCTCCTCCACTTGCAGCGGGTTCTGGATAGGTTACGTACGAATCATCTCTTTGTCAAACGAAGCAAATGTGCTTTTGCTTAATCCAGCATTGAGTATCTTGGCCATGTGATTAGTGATCAGGGTGTGGCAGCTGATGAATCCAAGATAACATCAATGCAAAACTGGCTCACGCCTACTAACTTGAAATCCCTTCGTGGCTTTCTCGGTCTCACAGGCTATTACCGTCATTTCGTACGCCACTACGGTTCTTTGAGTAAACCTCTCACCACTCTTCTTAAGAAAGGGGCCTTCCATTGGTCCCCTGACGCTGCCAATGCCTTCCAACGGCTCAAAACTGCCATGTGCACCACCCCGATGCTGAGTTTACCTAATTTCTCAAAAAACTTCGTGGTCAAAACGGATGCTTGTAAAACAGGGGTAGGCGCAGTCTTGATGCAAGAAGGTCGTCCCCTTGCTTTTTTCAATAAAGCAATCTTCCAACGGGACATGGGTCTCTCCACCTACGAAAAAGAACTCCTTGCTGTGGTGCTTTCAGTTCAGAAATGGCGAGGCTATCTGCTTAGTAAGCCTTTTATTATACAAATGGACCAGCAAGCCCTCAAACACTTGCTCACTCAAAAAATCACGACTTTAGTCCAGCAAAAGTGGCTCACCAAGCTTCTAGGGTTCGACTACTCCATTGAGTACAAGCAAGGCCGTGACAATATCGTGGCAGACCCACTCTCTCGCCTGTTTGAATGAGATCTTTCAGACTCAAACACTGCCAGCAATGCTATCTCTGTCCTAATTCCACAATGGAAGGAGGATCTGCGAAATTCTTGGGCTAAAGATCGCCTTGTGCAACCTATTTTAACTCAACTGGCCATCTCTCCTACTCAAGTGACTGACTACACACTGATTGATGGAGACCTGCAAAGAAAAGGCAAACTTTATGTAGGCTCCGATGGTACTGTACGCAACTTAATTATTCGTAATATACACGAAAGTAAAGAAGGGGGGCACTCGGGCATCACGGCCACAACCAAACGAATAACTAACCTCTTTTGGTGGCCTTCTGTCATCTCAGACATTGCCTCATTTGTTCGCTCTTGTGATGTTTGCCAGCGATTCAAGGGCGAACACGTCAGTTCACCGGGCTTGCTTCAGCCTATTCCCATTCCCCACCACTCATGGGAGACTGTCACCATGGACTTCATCGAAAGTCTGCCTTCTTCCTATGGTTTTGACACAATTATGGTGGTAATCGACAAATTCACAAAGTTTTTTCATTTTATTCCACTCCGACATCCGTTCACAGCCACCACGGTCGCTCAAAAATTTCTGGACAACGTGGTGAAGTTATATGGTCCTCCGAAAGTCCTCATATCCGATCGTGACAAAATCTTTACTAGCCACTTCTGGTCAGAACTCTTCAAATCTCTCGGTACCACCTCCAACCTTACTACGGCCTACCACCCACAATCCAACGGTCAAAGCGAACGACTCAACCAGTGTATAGAGATGTATTTACGCTGCTTCACACACCAAAAATCGAAAGACTGGTCCAATTAGCTCTCAATGGCCGAATGGTGGTATAATACAGCACACCATTCCGCCATTAACATGACACCCTACAAAGCCCTTTATGGCAAAGACCCCCCTAGTGTGAACTACCACCAAGCCCAGAATACAAAAATTGCTACTGTTGAAGAGCCAAACTTCAGGTATTACTCAAGGCCAACCTCCTGAAATCTCAAGAACGAATGGTCACCTATGCCAATAAGCACCGCTCTGACCGTTCTTTCTCCGAAGGTGACTTCGTCTTCCTCAAGGTCCAAGCTTTCAAACAACTTTCGCTGAAAAACAAACGAGATCATAAATTTTCTGCCCGCTATTACGGTCCATTTAAAATACTCAGGAAGATTGGCCAAGTTGCTTACCGTCTCGAGCTTCCGGCCGGAGCAAAGATCCATAACACCTTCCACGTCTCTCTCCTCAAGAAGAGCATCAGTAGCCATGACTCTATTTCTCCAGATCTACCGTCCCTTCCCACCATCTCCTCTACTATTGTGCCGGAACAAATTCTTGATCGCCATTTATGTTGGAAATATTTATGACTAAAACAGCAATATAGAGGCAGTTATATATCGTATTTAACAAGACAAGGCCAAGCAAACAATTAACGAAACAAAACAAGAAGGTAAAAAGCATTCATATCAGTAACCGAAAGAACAAAGGAAAGTCAGAAAACATACCAGTAGCCATAGCTATATCAGTATGTAACACAAGTAAAACAAGCAGCTGAGTCGTCAGGATTTGCACAAAGTCCTGACTGCTCTTGAAGAGATAATTGCCCCCACTTACAACTGTGTTGGGATGCTTGCAACACCTCTCCCAGGATAAAATAGCTCCGAGTACAGTGATCACAGCAATCAGAATACTCAACTTCGACTAGCACCTCAGTCGCCAGAAAACCCTAAGTAACATAAACTATAACAGGAGAAGAACAGAGAGTGTAGAGAAGAGAAGAGAATGTAGGGTGTGGTGTATCAAACCCAGCAGCTTAGCTCTCTATTTATATGAGAGACCAAACGTAACTGATGCCACCCAATTAATATTGTAACTCCCATTCCAATTAATTAGAATGAAATGGTCGATTTAATATAGTCAAAACGGCTGATTTCATATTAAATAAATCGTAACAGTTATGTATATATATTATCCACACATATCAGTTTTTATTTTTATTTAATCTGAATATATATAATCAAATTCTGTCCAGGATACAACATCAGGATCTTAGTCCGTCAGGATCTGATGTACGTCCATCAGTATTTGATCATCAGGATCTGGTACCGTTAAGGTCCATCAGCATTTGATCAAGTCATCAGGATCTGGTAGTACCTTCAGGATTTAATCAGGACTTGAGCCCATCAGTATTAGATGTCTGCCAGTTCCTGATTTATTCCAAGTACTGATCCCGAACGATATATATATATATATTCTAATTAAAATATTATTTAAACACAGAAATAAAATCCCTCGCCCAGGTCGCCTCGCGTATGCGAGACGCCGAGACATTCGCCCAAATCGCCCTTCGACCGAGCCGACCCGAGTCGAGTCGAGTCGTGACGTGGCGTGGCGTGGCGAGGCGGGCGGCGGTGGCGCGCGCGTGTGTGTGTGTGTGCGCGTGGAGCACACAGTAACACCATGCACCATCATACACCTTAGTAGTTGTACACTACCCATGTGTGTGATTCTATATAAAGCCAACAACCCCCTTTATTTATTTCAATGTGGGACAAATACACATTCTCATTTTCAAGCTCTTTCAAGCTACTAACTTCAACTCTATTTCTCTATGGGTTTCACTAAGAAAATTACTTAGACCCATATATGAAAATTTAAGTCCTCATAACAAGGAACAATTTCCAATCGTTAAAATCTGGAATTTACATCAAGAACAAAAAATACTTATGCTCTAAAAACTCCATTTTCTAACAATCCCCCACAAATCCATACAGAAATGCTTCAGGTTTCTCATCATGACTTGTTTTTCAGAGTCGGTACCCTTCCGGGTTTGAACCCTCCTAAGTCCCCTACTTCAATGATTACCGGATTCAGATGGAATGTTTCACCTTGAATCTTAATCCGTTTGATGTAATCATATTCCATAGACGACGACAAGTCAAAGGCTATGGTGCCAATCTACGGCTTTGTGACATTAATGGTCTTGTCTCGATCCTGTTCATCGAATGCTTCAAGGAATAACCCTTTCCTCTAATTGCGACCACACAATTACATTCGCTTAGCTGGGCATCTCCAGAGATGTACTGCTACCATCTCGTCGAATGACTTGACCCCATTCAGAGTTATAATAACTCTTGCTAACAAGCAGCGTCAGTACCTTCTAGGTTCACAGGGGATAGACTCAGATACAACAGTATCATCTATGTAGCAAAGGTACTACCAATTCATCCTTACAGCTTGTTATTACCACATTGAATACACTTCAAAGGATCTCCTCTCATGTGTATTGGGTTCCCAATGATGATGAACTATGATGGGTTGACAGCCCCATCCCCAACCTCGACTTAAGGACCACTGCAGGTTCCAGTCCTTTAGTTAAAAGATCAGCTATATTATTCTGAGTTCCTATGAACTCTACAGCAATAATCATATCAGACACTAAGCCCCTAATAGACTTTAGTCTAACTTGGATGTGTCTCTTGGTTTTAGCATTATACTTTATACTGCTAATCTTGTCGATAGTTGTTTTACTATCACAATGAATAGCAAGCGCAGGAAACGGTCTGCTTACTACAGGTATCGTGGACATAAGTCCATGTAACCATTCAGCCTCCGTCCCCGTGGCATCAAGCGCACACAACTCAGCCTCAAAAGTAGACCGAGTTACTATAGTCTGTTTGGTCGACTTCCAGGATATTGCTCCCCTGCTAAGGTGAACACGTATCCAGTCACTTCATTGGAACCAGACTTCTTAGCTATCCAACTTGCATCACTGTACCCTTCAAGCACACCAGGAAATCTCCTATAGTGTAAACTAAGGTACATTGTGCCTTTCAGATATATAAGTACTCTATCAAGAGCATCCCAATGAGTTCTGTTTGGATAGCTTGTATACCTAGCCAACTTAGACACAGAGTATGAAATATCTGGTCTAGTACAGTTAGCAAGATACTGCAAACTCCCTATAATCTGAGAATACCTTAATTGAGACACAGGTACTCCTGAAGTATTCTTAACAAGGGCAACTTTAGGATCATAGGGTGTACTAGCGATTCTACACTGTGAATAACCATATTTCTCAAGTATAGATTTCTCTATATAATGAGACTTCGATAAAGTTATTCCCTCAGCTGACTGAGTCAGCTCGAGACCAAGAATCACACTAGCCTCACCCATATCCTTCATTTCAAAATGCCTTTTCAAGAAAGCTTTTGTCTCGTTAATTATCTCAAGATTGGTTCCAAACAATAGTATGTCATCAATATATAGGCACATGATGACACACTCACTACCTTTAACTTTGGTGTAGACGCACTTGTCACTATCATTAATATCATAACTGAACGGCACTATAGTTTCATCAAACTTTTTATGCCAATCCCTAGGAGCTTGTTTCAAGCCATAGATGGATTTGATCAACTTACATACTTTCCTTTCGTTACCAGATGCAACAAATCCCTCAGGCTGATCCATATAAATCTCTTCTTCAAGTTCACCATGAAGAAAAGCTGTCTTTACATCCATTTGATGGATGATAAGACCATGTACGGAAGCCAATGCTACAAGCATTCGGATTGTTGTCATCCTAGCTACAGGAGAGTATGTATCAAAGTAATCAATACCCTCCATTTGCTTAAAACCCTTAGCTACCAGTCTAGCTTTGTACTTATCTATTGAGCCGTCAGGGTTCAACTTCCTTTTAAAGATCCATCTGCACCCGATAGTAGAACACCCAGGAGGGAGATCAACTAACTCCCATGTTCCGTTAGAAACAATAGAGTCAATTTCACTCTTTACAGCGCCCTTCCAGTGCCTAGACTCTGAAGAATCCAAAGATTGTCGGAAAGTTAAAGGTTCGTCCTCGACATTGTAAGTGATAAAATCACTTCCAAAATCCTTGACTACCTTTGCACGCTTACTCCTTCGTGGTTCCTCTATCTCCTTAGGAGTAGAGCTACTACTAGGTTCCACCCCCATATTTGTCATCTTTTCCACATGATCAGGAATAGAACTTGATGTGTGAGTAGGATCTTCAGTAGAAGTATCTTGAGGCATACCAGTCTTCATAGGGTAAACATCCTCAAAGAATGTAGCATCACGAAACTCAACTATCGTGTTTGCCACTATACCATCTATGTCAGATTTTACTACTAAAAATCTCATAGCTGTATTGGTTTCAAGATAGCCCAGAAAGATACAGTCAACAGTATTCGGACCTAGTTTCTTTCTCTTGTGTTCAGGGACAAGTACCTTAGCAAGGCACCCCCACATACGAAGATACTTAAGACTAGTCTTCTTGCTCTTCCATAACTCATAGGGTGTCTTATCCATGTGTTTCAGAGGAACTCTATTCAGAATATGGCAAGCCATATTCAGAGCTTCTCCCCACATGTATTTAGGCAACCCAGAATTAATAAGCATACTATTAATCATATCTTTAAATGTTTTGTTCTTTCGCTCAGCAACCCCATTAGACTCAGGTGTGTATGGTGGGGTAACTTCATGAACTATACCATTGCTTGCACAAAATTCATTAAAAGCGTTACTCGTATACTCACCACCTCTATCAGATCTCAACCGTTTAAGTACCTTACTAGTTTGTTTTTCTACTTCAGTTTTATATATAATGAATTTACTAAGTGCTTCATCCTTATGTCTAAGTAAATAAACATAACAGTATCTACTACTATCATCTATAAAGGTAATGAAGTATCTAAACTGGTCCTTAGTCAACACACCACCAAATTCACAAATATCATTGTGTACTAAATCTAACAAGTCTGAATCCCTAACAATATTATGAAAAGGTTTCCTTATTTGTTTAGCAGACACACATACTTGACATTTAGAATTCTTTTCTATAGTGTGTTTTGGAATCAACTCTAAGTTCATCATATTTTTAAGAGCACCAAAATTTAAGTGACCAAGTCTAGCATGCCATAAATCTGAAGATTCAACATAGTTAACAGAAGGAGTAATCTTATTAAAAGCACCCCAAAACGGGCTCAACATTTATTACAAATAAACCATTTGACAAGTAACCCTTGCCAAAGAAAGTACCAGTATGAATAAGAACTACTTTATTACATTTGAGAGAGACTTCAAAACCATTAGCTACTAAACAGCTTCCACTTATTATATTTCTACGCATGTTGGGAACATGATGCACTCTCGTCAGGGATAGAATACGACCCGAAGGAAACTTCAAGTCCACGTTTCCTATTCCATATACTTGAGCGGCATTTGCGTTCCCCATCGTCACTGTCAAGCTATGACTCTGTTAATAAGATACAAATAAATTAATGTCAGCACAAATATGCACATTAGCTCCAGTATCAATCAACCATTCATTTGACAGATAAGTGGAAAATAGTACAGGGTTGTAGGTAACATACCGGTCTTCGTTGGTTTCAGAAGCCAAAGCCTCACCAACAACCATGTTCGCTACAGGCCCACTTGAGGTTCCAAGCACAGCATTCGCTTGAGCTACCCCTCGGCTTTCTTTGCTTTCTTTGTAGGGCAGTTCTTACTCCAGTGCCCAACCTGCCCACAAGACCAACATGGTTTGTTTGCTTTTGGTTTCTTGGCCTTATCCTTGTCACTCTTAGGTTTATTACTATTACCCTTCTTAGAGACAGCCTTCCTTTTCTGTCCTACAGTTACTACGTTTACCTTCGAGCTTCCATGCTCAGTTGGCATCACATGTCCCTGTTTGGACTTGTGTTGTTCTTGCACCGAGATGTCCAGCATAAGGTTGGTCCAGGTGATCTCTCCTTTCTGTCTTTTCAGGGAGAGAGAGAACTCTTCCCAAGACTTTGGGAGCTTTTCAATCACACTCATCACCTTAAACTTTTCGGGGAGGTCCATTCCAGACTCCTTCAAAGCATGCACTATCATCTCGAACTCATGCACTTGCTCAGTCATGGATTTATTGTCCACCAGCTTGTAATCAAGGAACCTCGCCACAGAATACTTTTCCAGACCTTGTGAGTCAGTATTATGTGTCTGGTCCAGCTTCTCCCATAAGAGTTTTGCGGTGTAGGCATCAGAGGAGTACACATCAAACAATGTGTTGGTTAGAGCAGCCAGAATTGCTGCCCTAGCAACCCCATCCTTTTCAGCCCACTTCGCATAACTCTTAACTGATTCAGCCTTCTCTTGATCCACAACCGGCTTCTCATATTCCACAACAGGCCATAGACCCTTTACAGTCAACCACAACTTCATCCTTTTCTGCCAACGAGAAAAGCCAACGCCCCCATTGAATTTCTCTGGCAAGCCAATTAATTCAACGGGTTGTGGAAAACTGTAAGTGGTCCAATCAATGACCCCAACAGATGCAACGGAACTACCACTAGCAGGAATCTCACTCTCGTTAACCATTATGCTAAATACTATATAACAATTTATCTCTTCAAGAATGTTGGGAAATATTTATGACTACAACAGCAACATAGAGGTAGTTATATATCGTATTTAACAAGCCAAGGCCAAGCAAACAATTAACGAAAAAAAACATGAAGGTAAAAAGCATGCATATCAGTAACCGAAAGAACAAAGGAAAGTCAGAAAACATACCAGTAGCCATAGCTATATCAGTATGTAACACAAGTAAAACAAGCAGCTGAGTCGTCAGGATTTGCACAAAGTCCTGACTGCTCTTGAAGAGATAATTGCCCCCACTTACAACTGTGTTGGGATGCTTGCAACACCTCTCCCAGGATAAAACAGCTCCGAGTACAGTGATCACAGCAATCAGAATACTCAACTTCGACTAGCACCTCAGTCGCCAGAAAACCCTAAGTAACATAAACTATAACAGGAGGAGAACAGAGAGTGTAGAGAAGAGAAGAGAATGTAGGGTGTGGTGTATCAAACCCAGCAGCTTAGCTCTCTATTTATAGGAGAGACCAAACGTAACTGATGCCACCCAATTAATATTGTAACTCCCATTCCAATTAATTAGAATGAAACGGTCGATTTAATATAGTCAAAACGGCTGATTTCATATTAAATAAATCGTAACAGTTACGTATATATATTATCCACACATATCAGTTTTTATTTTTAATTAATCTGAATATATATAATCAAATTCTATCCAGGATACAACATCAGGATCTGTTCCATCAGGATTTTAGTCCGTCAGGATCTGATGTACGTCCATCAGTATTTGATCATCAGGATCTGGTACCGTTAAGGTCCATCAGTATTTGATCAAGTCATCAGGATCTGGTAGTACCTTCAGGATTTAATCAAGACTTGAGCCCATCAGTATTAGATGTCTGCCAGTTCCTGATTTATTCCAAGTACTGATCCCGAACGATATATATATATATATTCTAATTAAAATATTATTTAAACACAGAAATAAAATCCCTCGCCCAGGTCGCCTCGCGTACGCGAGACGCCGAGACATTCGCCCAAATCGCCCTTCGACCGACCCGACCCGAGTCGAGACGTGGCGAGGCGGGCGGCGGCGGCGGCGCGCGTGTGTGTGCGCGTGGAGCACACAATAACACCATGCACCATCATACACCTTAGTAGTTGTACACTACCCATGTGTGTGATTCTATATAAAGCCAACAACCCCCTTTATTTATTTCAATGTGGGACAAATACACATTCTCATTTTCAAGCTCTTTCAAGCTACTAACTTCAACTCTATTTCTCTATGGGTTTCACTAAGAAAATTAATTAGACCCATATATGAAAATTTAAGTCCTCATAACAAGGAACAATTTCCAATCGTTAAAATCCGGAATTTACATCAAGAACATAAAATATTTATGCTCTAAAAACTCCATTTTCTAACAATTTACTCAAAAAGAATAACGCCCCTGGAGTTGCTCTGTTAATTCAATGGCAAGTCAAGTCCCCGAGGATGCCACTTGGGAGGATTATGATGAAATCCGCCGGAAGTTTCCAGATTTTCTCGGCGAGGGCGCCTCGTCTCAAGAAAGGGGCATTGTTACAATGAGAGAGAAAGGGGGAACAAACCCTACAGCTAATATTTAAGTGATGGAGGAAACGACACCGTTCTGGGTACATTAAGTCAAGTGGCACACGTGACCAATGGAAAGATCTAGACTATGGACTAAACGGCGAAGTTTTAAATAATTTATTTTTAAACTTTCTGTAATCTCTGTTTTATTTTCTAAGGGGGGAAAACTAGAAATGTAATGGGCGGGATATGATGTGTATAAGTACCGAGACCCAACAACTTATTTCTCAAGTAATGAAATGAAATGAAATGAAATGAAATGAAATGTATAATTTGTACATTTTCATTTACAAATTTAGATCTAGCTTTACGTTACATTTTGGGTAGAAGGTGCCAATTGTCTGCTGTAAGTTGTCTAAAAAATTTGTAACATATTCTAATTTCTAAGAGAGGCATATGTAAAGATTCACATGGTTGTAAAGAATTATGTATTTAAATTATAAGGATTCAAACGGTTCTAAGAAATGATATATAATTTATAGACGAATGAAAGTTTAAATTCGATTAACAAAAATCTAATAAATTTTATTACACATTTCGCAAATTAAATGAAAATATCAGCCAACTTTAACTGTAATTGTATTCCAAATTTAATACCAATCTTTAATAAAAATCTGTCGAATTAAGATGCATTATTTTACGAAAAATGCTAGAGGTACCAAATTGGGTACCAAAAATTGTTACCAAATGAATGTGATTGATTATAATTAAAATGGGCCTGCCAGGGCCATCCAATTAAAACATTACAATTTGCCAAATCACTCATGCCATGTCATTTGGGGACTTTTTTGGGGACTAAATTTGGGGTCCCTAGCACTACTCTTTATTTTACATAAACTCGTCAGATACAGCATTAACGATCCAATCACCAAACTTGTAGTATATTTTTTTTTATTCAAATTTTTAAAAAATCTGACAAAGAAATAATTGTATTTTCTATTTAAAATTTCAAAAATCGGTTTTACCATCCAACACTCTATTATTTCGACGATGTCTCTTGCATTTAGTAAGCTACATATTTGTATTTTCTATTTAAAATTTCAAAAATCGGTTTTACCATCCAACACTCTATTATTTCGGTTTTAAGTAGGCTACTCCTTCTGTTTTTTTTATATGACGCATGATTTTTTGCACACAAATCCAAGTGCTTTGATCGGGCACTTATAATTATTATTTTTAAGATTTTCTTTTTTGAATTAAAATACACAATAAATATTTTAATTCACAAAAAGAAAATTTTAAAAATAACAATTTTAAATACCCGGTCAAAGCACTTGGAAAAGTGTGCAAAAAGTCAAACGTCATACTAAAAAAAAACAGAGGAAGTATATACTATCATTAATGATCCCTGTTTAGTGCATGTCAAAAGAGAGCGCGAAATACAAGTCTCTTTTGAGAGAATTTTTTTTCCCATAATACATGTCCATTTTATATGAATTTGTAACTGCAGTCGTTACATGAATTGTCCACATCTATTACAATATTAAAACTTGTTTAGAGAAACGGTAGCATTGATGAAAGTCTTAAATTTCGTAACTATATATACACACGTAATCCGATGAACCTACACACAATGCATCCACATTTTAAACGGACTAGCTCCATATTTGATAAAGGTAAGATCCTCCATAAATTTGTATCTTAAAGAAAATATTAAGCAAAATTTGATGAATACTTAAATTTTAAACATCAATTTGATGAATACTTAAATTGATGTTTAAAATAAATAAAAATAATTAAAGGAAAAGCAGAAATGTAACACCCCCAGATCCAGGGTCAGGGATCTGGTCGTTACGGTCTCAATATCCAACCACAAAACCAACATAATTTAAATTACAACCTTGTGACCCAAAACAACAACATAAAACACACCCGTTATAGTCCCAGAGATGAAATCAGAGTAACCAACAATATTATTAATCACAAGTTTGAGTCCTTACAACCCAAAGAATTACAATTGTACATTTACATACTCTTTGCCATCCATTAATAGATACCATAATATAAATACATTTGAGGCTCAATTGCTAACAACTAGCCTACCAGTAGTTGCATCCTCAACAAAGGTAGCCAAGACCTTAGCGGTAAACCTCTGACGGTTGACACCTGCTTACGCTGTGTGCGCCTTGCGCGGCCATCTGATCTAGCTGTTGTTGTGATATAAATAAATAAAGCAAGGGTGAGCAATAGCCCACCAGAAATATAATTGAACAGTGATAACATATAACAGTCCAAATTATCTTTGAAACCATATGCCATGCATTAACGATGTAGTACCAATATAAGGTATGAGATGAAGTTACAAGGTAACTCAAAAATATATTTGTTTTGAATAAATATCTGCTATGCAAAAGATAAGCAAGATATTCTCAATTATCATAAAAGAGGAACTTGCAGGAAAAATATTGCAATTCCGGTTTCAACACTTTTTCACCTTGCCAACACCAACAGTGTTGCAGAAATTTCTCACTTTTAGAAGATGAACTAATACGGGAGCATTGCCGCGCCAGATGCCCTGACGTTTACGATGATCAGTCGTATGTCATGCATCTCATCAGTCGTTCTCTACATGTAGAAGGTAGCTCCGACGGAATTACTTATCTACCGCCCTCTGGAACTCCTCAGCCAACGGTTGGGCTATTGCTGGACCGGCGCCACTCGGCCACTTACGCGTCTCCTAGTTCGAATATCATCCATGACTCTGAAACGTAAAGTTCGTTCCCCTTTTCCCCAAGTGTAACACTTGTTGATAGGACTCCACAAAGTAGTCGTATCTAATTGGAAAGGAAAATTCACCAATATTTCCCAAGCTGATGCTTGTTAATGGATATAAACTTGTTACATCAATCATACCCCTCGAGCGTTGAGGAGGTAACCAAAAGACTCATATCGATGCTTGAAAGAATCAAGATGTGAGTGACAAGATAGTTTTAGCAAGTATAGGACCGGGCAGTCCAATAAATAACATCGCTCAAGTGAGGTCCCCTTATATACGTTTGGAAGTTGAGCGAGTATTTAAATCTTCTTTAAGATAGATTTAAATGAAATTAAAGTTTTGGGAACCTCCCCTTGATAAAATAGTCATAAAAGACTCCGAAATATTTTACATAATATCTGAAGGTGAAGGATAACCTTCGAACAATATAAATCATTATAAAAAGAATTCAAAAGAATTTTATTAAACATTCCAAGAATGTTTATTAAATCAATAATAATTAAGGAATATGAATAAATCATAATATTGCTCGTAAGTAATCCTCGAATGAATATGTAGAATTATTTATTAAATAAGTCTCTTCTTAAATGAATATTTAAAATAATATTCCTTGAATAACTAAACTTAAATAAATATTTAAAATAATATTTACTGAATAAATCAAACCTTAAATGAATATTTGAAAATAATATTCATTTAATCAATAACATTCCAAATGAATATCCAAATAATATTCATTAAACAAATAATATTCTAAATGAATATCCGAATAATATTCATTTAGTAATCAAAACTTTAAAGGAATATTCGAAGTAATATTCCTTGAGTAAATAGAACTTCCAATGAATATTTTAAAATAATATTCATTAAGTAAATCAAACCTTAAATGAATATTCGAAAGTAATATTCATTAAATAAATAAAGATCAAATGAATATTCCAAATAATAATAAGTAAGCCAAATGAATATTTGGGAATGATATTTGTCAACCAAATAACTCTAATGAATATTCAAAATAATATTCATTAACTAAATAACTCCAATGAATGATCAAAATAATATTCATTAAATAAATGACATTCTAAATGAATATTAAAATAATATTCGTTAAATATTCCTTCACTGAGGTAATACTCAAATAACGTTCCTCGAAGGATTCGTAATCGAATAAAAATCCTCGAAATAATAAATTTGTCGCTGGGATCCCTCCGGGTTTCCACGATTATTTATATATTACAAAATATCGACTCCCGGTCTATATTTGAAGTATGAATATCATACGCCCTTCGCTAAGGGTCTTAACCAAACAATCCGGCTTATAACTGATATTTCATATATAGTCTATAAGCCGATATCAATTCAGGGAACAAGTAATTCAATATTATCTTGAAAGTAGGCATGCATGCTATGGCATATGTATAAAACAATCATCATATATATTATCACAACAACAGTTCCAAGTATTGGAAACTTGCCTGGTAATCCTGTAGGGGTAGTGTGCCTCGTGTCAATCCAATGATCTATAAATAGTCACAATAACCGAGGTCAATCACTTAACATTTCGAAGGTTAAGTATAACTTAACTTAAGTCATGTAAGTTTAGTCCAAAACACCCTCGAACCCATCCTTAATGTCGGATTTTTCGTATATCTAACTTAATCAATTACAATCTCGTTCTTTGCACCAATATGTGGTCTTGATAATTCTTAACAAGTTTCGTGTTTTAGTCGACTCGAAATTCCCTTTTTAACTTAGCCAAAAAGGGTGGCCAAAGTAGTATCCCTAGAGGTGACTTTTCTGAGAATCACTATTCCGTGACTCGCACTTCAACACTTTTAATAAATCACTGGAAACGTATTTAATTACGAAACCACTTATAAAATCATCTTTGGTATTTGTCATATTTATCATAAAATTTCCAATTCGAAGCCACGGGTCTAGATAGGTGAAATGTATTTTTGAAGTTCGGTCGACTACGGATCTTTACTATTCACACCTCTTTCACTAAAACGTTCATAACTCGGTAACCGTTAACTCAAATGACGCACCGTTTTCGCGTACATGATCTAGAGAATATCTAGAAGGTAGCTAACTCAAAATTGGACTTAGATCAGAAGATTAATTTTTACAGATTTCACTAAAACAGGGCAGGAGCTTCTAGTGAATAGTTTTACCTCCGAAAAGTGGTTTCTTCGCATTTAACCTCGATTCGAACATTTTTATAAAATCGGAAAACGATCCATTTTACTTGTGGTTTTCTCTCACGCCTTCCTTATGACCTCTAATATTTAATTACCATGATTCGTCACTGACTTAGTCATGTTAAGGGATTCCAATTTCAGTTACGAACTTTCGATTACGGTTTCGAACCTCTTTTACGAATTTAATCATAACTCCTAAACCGTAAGTCCATTTCATACGATCTTTATATCAAAACGAAGCTTATAACATAATCTAGCTTATCATGGAAGAAATCGAAGTTAATCAGTGGTTTATACCTACTGTCAAACTCGTGTTCTTAAGGTTAACGAAATTTCGGCATTACGACGGCTATAAATCGGATATTTACCAAATTCCAAAACTCCCAATAATCATGATATCTACTCCAAACAACATATACATGATTTATAACCATGAACTGAGGCCAAGCAATGCCTTTCCGTTCATCTAAGCTATTTTTAACATTTATCAAAACCCAATCTTAATCATGCTTATAATCATGCTTATAACTTACTAACAACACCACTAAACATAGATCACTCAAGAACATGCTTAAAACTCAAAGTCAACTAAGGGTTCATGAGGTTTATACCTTCCTTGGAGTATGATCTAGCCTCACTATGCTTGGTATGGTCCTTAGAAGTGCTTAAGCTAGCTAAATCCATCATGAAAAACAAGAAAAAACAAGATTAGTTCATAGAATCACTATTCACCCTCCTCTTTGATGAATTCTTTGAAAATGGAAACAAAGGTGTTTGGCTTTGAAATTTTTAGGAGATCACTTTTATGAATTATGGAACTCACCATAAAAATTACAAGGTCAAGTGATGGTTGGAAGCTTGATTTTGGTTTTTGAATTAAGGTATGGCCGAATGCTCCTTTGGAAAGAAAAGAGAAGTGGTTGGCTTGCTCTCTTGCTTGGATGGTGATAGAAATGAATTATTGTGGTCTTAAGATAATATCTTGGATGATAAAGCCACTTTATTAAAGTTGTGAAGTGTTGGATGAGGAAATACCATGACAAGTGTTGAGTTTATGGTGGTTTAGAGCTTACTAGTTGGTTACTTGCTAAGTGCTTGGTTGCATGCTCTAAGGTTCTAGTTCCTTGAATCTAGTTTGGTTAGTAGATATTTTATACATAGCACATGCATGCATCTTAGTCTCTGCTTGCTCTTTCGTCCGGTTATTGCTCGATTCGATTGATCGTTCGAGGGAATAACTCATTCGTTTCTAGTTAGGGTTTTACCGAAAACCTTCTTAATATTTATAATACTATTCCTCATCTTTCTTAATACTTCTCGAATTTAAATTCCTTAATTCCCTTTTATAAATCTTTAAGTCTTGCAGTGTCCAGGGAAATCTCGGAGAAAATAAAAGTGCTCTTTTTCTGAATCCGACAGCTTTTACATACACTTATTTTCCTCCTGGATCACTAATACGAACTCAGAAATCCGTTCCGAATACCGGGTATAACATTATTATAATAATATTCCAAATTCCACCAAAATCACTATTCATCACTTATTTTTATTTAATTCCTATAATTAGGAAATTGAACCTGGTTCACTCTCGAGTGTTCCTTAACCTTTTTACGGAACCGCTGGGCTTATAATAGATATTGATTTGGATGACATAAGAATAATCTTACTTGGAGTAATCTTCTCATATTCTTAGGAGATAGATCAATCTTATCTATGTTGTCAACCAAAGGTATTCTGCATGACATATAATAATTGAATCCAAATCCATTCCATTCATTAAATAGACATTCGTTACATCGCAGTCATAACCACTATTCATTCCCATATTATTACAAAATAAAAAGTTTTAATTTTACCCAAAAATCTGGGTTCTTACAAGAAACGAATTAAGCAAAATTGTATAAAATAATTAAGAAACAAATCGATACAAATCACATAAAATATTTACAGTTAAAGTAGTCCTAATAGCAGTAAACAAGTACTTATTGTTCACCTCTTTTGCCAAGACTTTGATTTTTAGGATGTAGGCTCTTCTATAGTCTCCTTCACTTATGGTATAAAAATTTATTATTCTCCTAATATTATAATTTATAAATTGTTTTTTTATAAATTGTTGATTTTATCTTGGGAAGTTGAGGTTAATTAAAAACAATACCATTGTGATATTGTACTTCTAGAATTATTATTTTGACTGAGTTTAAGATAATCACATAAATTCAAATGAATTTGTAAATGTAGTCATTATATGAATTGACCGCATCTATTACAATATTAAAACTTGTTTAGAGAAACGGTAGCATTGATGGTAGTCTTAAATTTCGTAACTATATATACACACGTACGTGTAATCCGATGAACCTACACACAATGCATCCACATTTTAAACAGACTAGCTCCATATTTGATAAAGGTAAGGTCCTCCATAAATTTGTATCCAAATCTATGTTACACTTGAGTCGTGAATTAGTGATCTTTTTTACATAAAAAATCATAGATGTGCATGCATGCATTATTGTTAACACTCTCTCCATATTTTTCTCTTATCTTCAAATGGTTTCTCAGGCACACCTTCAGGAGAAGTATCTTTGTGTGTATGTTTATGTTTTTATTCCAATATTTTCTGTTATGCATGGCAAGTGGCTTCTAAATTGGAAAAACTTAAAACAGTTCTCTATATCTCTTAATATTTTTATAAGAGCATTATTATGGACTGTGGAATCAAAAGGTTTATAGGAAAGAGCAGTTTAACTATTTATTTTACTCAGCTGCTAGAAAATTGCCAAGTCATTTATAAGCTTTTTTCATGCTTATAATTTTTATTTTCCCACTTTTACATTACTCTTTGCATATAGATCTCGAGTGATTCAACCTTGTAAAAACTAGACTTTTCACCATACATGATAAATAGTTTTCACTTGGCCTCGTCAATGTTGTCATTTATTTTTATATATACTTCATCTTCAGATTCAGATAGTTTCTCACGCATATTCTGTGGTGAAATGTTAACTGATATTTCACAGTTGATGACAATATGACAGTCTGACTGTCTAGTTGCCTTCTTTTTACTTTTTTAATTATTGAACTCCTCTCTTGTTTGACATTTATCCTTGAAACTTGGTTCTTCAGTGGTTCCTCTTGATACTACTTATATATATATATATATCTATATAACTGTAAGAACAAGTAAAGATATTGCTCGAATAATGCTTCGACCTATTTTTATTAGAACACCACGATACAACAATATATAGAGCCTGGAATGAAAGTGCAGAAACAAAAAATGCTAAAAACTAGCCCACGTCAAAGGTGGTTTCCTAAACAAACTGATTCCAGAAGCCAGCCACCTTAGACCACATAGCCACCCATGTGCAAAATTAAAAGTCAAAAACACTACCTACTCCACCTACTCCACCTACCATCATTTATTTGCATTTAAGGACCTCATTATTTGCATGTAAGGACCTCTAACATTAGTATAAATAATCATGCTTAGAGCATTGTAAGGGACATTGAATTTGAGTTATAAAAAGTGAGTTTTTAGAGAGTTTTTCTCTCTTGTTCCTGAGCCATATTTTGGTATCAGAGCAAGTTTTTAGATCCCGGAGTTGAGTAAAAAAAAAACAGAAATTCCGGTCACTATTTCGGTCGGAAGTTACTGTTCACTATTCACTGTTCACTGTTCATCGCCGGAGAAGACGACACTGTTCAGGCAGAGTTACTGTTCATCACCGGAGAAGACGACACTGTTCATCACCGGAGAAGACGACACTGTTCATACGGTACTGTTCATACGGTACTGTTCACGGGCACTGTTCACGGGCACTGTTCATACGGTACTGTTCATACGGTACTGTTCATACGGCACTGTTCATACGGTACTGTTCATACGGCACTGTTCATACGGTACTGTTCACGAGCACTGTTCACGGGCACTGTTCACTGAAAATTTATTTTTCAACATGCCTCCACGAAGACAACCTCTGCGAGATGTTGAAATGGCGGACATGCGGAGACAAATTCAAGAACTTCAAGATGCTTTGCAAGCCCAACAAGTCTTGTTAAACGAGCGTCAACCAGAAGATGAAGAATCTTCCAGTGATTCTTCAACACCTAGAAATCGTAGACCTCAAAGGCCACAAGTCAGACATGATGACATTAAAGTTGACATTCCTAACTTTGAAGGAAGACTTCAACCGGATGATTTCATCGATTGGCTTCAAACAGTCGAAAGGGTGTTTGAATATAAGGATATTCATGAAGAAAAAAAGGTGAAGATTATTGCTGTGAAATTAAGGAAACATGCTTCCATTTGGTGGGAAAATCTTAAAAAAAGGCGAGACCGAGAAGGAAAAAGCAAGATCAAAACATGGGAAAAAATGTGAAAGGAATTAACCCGAATGTTTCTTCCTCCTCACTACTACCAAGACAAGTTTATCCAACTGCAAAATCTTCGTCAGAAGAATTTATCAGTCGAAGAATACACAAGAGAATTTGAGAAGTTGATGATGCAGTGTGATATACAAGAAAAAGAGGAACAGACCATTGCCAGATACCTCGGAGGATTAAATACTGATATTGCTGATCGTGTTGAACTTCAACAATATTGGTCGTTAGAAGATGTTATTCGTCTTGCTACGCGAGTAGAGAAGCAGCTACCCAAAAGATCTACCACGAGAAATTTCTCTCCAGCAAACCAACCGCCTTACAATCAAAAGCCATCTACCAACCAAGCCAGCTCTTCCACCCAACCCTCTCCTAAAACCATTTCTACAGAAAACAAAAACAAGGCCATTAAATGCTTTAAATGTCAAGGTTTTGGTCACATTGCTTCAAACTGTCCAAACCGGAGAACTATCACAATTATCAAAGGAGAAGCCTATGAAGTTTATGAGGAAGAAGAGACTCGAGAAGACACTGAAGGAGAATATTACGCAGATCCAATATACGATGAAGAAATTACTGCTGCTGATCAGGGTGAGTCCTTAGTAATCCGACGAAGCCTAAACACAATGGCCAATAAGGAAGAACCTTGGTTGAGACGCAATATTTTCCACACTCGTTGCACTTCTGCAGGAAAAGTTTGTGATGTTATCATAGACAATGGGAGTTGTGAAAATGTCGTTTCAAGTTACATGGTAGAAAAATTGGATCTACCAACCCAGATTCATCCACACCCCTACAGTTTGCATTGGCTCAATAAAGGAAGTACAGTCAAAGTTGACAAGTGGTTTGAGGGATTAGTAGTTGTGGTTGTATTATTTGTTCATGTAGGATTTTATGCTTTGCATCTTAGTAGTAGTAAATTATGCATTTATGTTCGTGTTATCTACGTTTGTTTCATATAGGACATTCTGTTTTTATGTTCGTATATCATGTGAGTTCGTGTTAGTTTGCATTTGCACCCATGCTTGATAGGAATTTTGTGTTGTTGACGCTTTTGATTGAGAAGTGATATGCTTTGTTCTTGTGCACACACATACACTAGTAAGTTGAAGCTAGTAGACTTATTGAATGTTATAAGTGATTAGAAGGACATGAATATGTGCAAGATGATTTAGTTTGCATGCTTTGAATACAAGTAGATGCGTTAGAGAGATTTTTGCTTGGGATTGAGTATGTTTTTCCACCAAGTGAGTTTTTGAGCCTTATTGCATATTTGCAATTTATTCGTTTGCTTGAGTGTCCACGGATTGTTTGCATTGCTAGCAGTTGTTTGAGGTCTTTCTTGAAACGCATGACATGATTTGACGATTAAAATGATAAAGGCATTTAGGAATAACCGTATATTTTCCCATATTACCACACCATGTTTACATGATCAATTAGTTAACCCGTTGAGCTTAATCCTATTTTTTCGGTGACATACCACATTACTTGCCTAGACCTTTTTCTTGTATTGGCCTTACATTAATTTGAACCCATATTGTCAAAGGCTAGTAGAGTGCTTAAGGGAGTAATAAGGTGTGCAAGGAGGGGTTTATTGTTGGTCGTACTTTGGGGGAAATATTGAAATTGGGTTTGTGTACTTGATAGTCGACATATGTAATAAATTATGGGATCATTGTTATTGTTATTGTTTATTGTTTGTGTTCTATTTAGCTCTCGAAAAAAAAAAAGAAAAAAAGGAAAAAAAAAAAAGAAAAAAAAAGAGAAAAAAATATTATGAGAGCATGTTTGTGTTTGTTGCGATCCTATTTCAGTCGACTAGTCGAGTGGTTGTTTAGTAAAAAATTATGTGGGGGGAAATATGGTGTTGTGTACGATTTATTCTAGTTCCTACTAGCTTTTGACACTTCACCTGTTTTGGCTTAATTGACATACCTTGTCCCTAGCCCCGTTACAACCCAATTAAAGACCTTTTGATTATCGTCATTGATGTATGTTGTGTTAAGAGTTAGATTGATACCAAATGTCAAGCGTGTTTATGATTTTGTTGGAATTGAGTGATACACTTACCCTTGTTCTTGAGTGAAAATTCTTTTGTGAGTGGATTGTGAGTGTTTGCTTGTTTTTGCGTATGAGATCCCGAGTTTTGTCTCAAAGATGTACTCTTGTAGGCTTAGCATGTTTACTAACTTATTCTTACACTTGACATGGGCTTGTGAGAACTTATGCATGTTCATTGAGTAGACTATGTGAATACTTGCACTTTCGACACCAAGATATTGCGTATTTACTTTGATTCTTAAGTTGATATGGCATGAGAGGATTTGAAGGTATGGTAGATTAGATTCATTACATTTTCATAGTAGTTGCATTCATGCATTGCATTGCATTAGGTTAAATGGATTTTGTGGGTACATTCGCTATAGGCCCTCACGAGACCTTACTCGTCCACTAGGGCTGCCTAGGGGTTTAAAGGGCTTGTTGCATATGCCAAATGCAACCGTGATCACCTACGGAAGTGGTACTAGTTAGTTAGTGTAATTGTTTATGCTTGAGGACAAGCATCGGTTTAAGTTTGGGGGTGTGATAAGTGGCTTTTATATCCACTTGGAGCATTCTAAATCGGCTTAAATTGATTGTCTTGGGCTCAAGTTTCTTGTAGTTTTGATGTGTTTTGTTTAGTTGTGCAGATTTACAAGGATGTTGATTATGGTGGATGTTTTTGTCATTTTTGGAGATTTAATTTATTAAAATTCGGATTTATTGGGCTGCACGCTTGAGATTCACTGTTTGGGCCATATCTTGAGTTCTATAAGTCTGTTTTCAGCCCGTAAGCAGTCCACGCGAAGATAACGAGATTCTCTATCATTCTAAGGTGGTCCAGAGGCCCAATTACGTCTGGAACGGCTCTGGAAAACAGAAGAAAAGTCAGCTACGAATTTCCCTTAAAAAACAGAATCAGTTTAGGAAACGTATCTTGCAGAAATTCTATTATAATTCTGTTTTGGTATTTTCTTGCTGGGCAAGATGTCTAGAGCCTATATAAACACATCCAACCCTTGTAAATTGTAAAAGGAAGATCATCATCATTAGGAGTAGAACTATTACATATCAATTACTTAGGTTTATTTGTATATTTTCATACTTTGTTTTTATCATGGTTTCATCAGATCCCATGATGACGAGAGGTTCGATTATGAACTAATTGTTGTCATGGGATTCTAACGGATTTATTTATGGAGCTTTAGTATCTTGATGCTTTAAAGATCTGTGTGTGATGTATATCTGATATCCTCGTATGGTTATGCTTAATTGATAGATGCGTCATGAACATCTAATTTGTTAATCTCTTGTGAAGTGAAAGTGGATCTTGAGATTTAGAACTTGCCATGCTAGCATAGGTTCATAATTGTTTATCAATATGGTTGTGGTACGAGATGAGAATACTTGTATTGCCCTATGTGATTATTATGGATAACTTGCTCTTCAACCGTTATGTTTTCAAATTCTATAGACATATAGGGTCTAAGCATAATTGGTGTCTATTCATCTTCTATCTCTTTTGTGGATGTATGAGTAGTTTGGTATACGTATGCTGACAGGTAGCGTGTACTTGTTTCGTGTTGTCCGATCAGATATCATAACCATTGCATATAGAGATTAAAGGCGTCAGATCTAAGCAAAGTATTTAATTAAATTAATCTGGTACTTGAATTATTTTCTGAGGTGAAATAAAACAGCAGAATAAACAGAAGAGAGAAAATGAATAGTATCCAAAATCACTATTCATATGAATAGTAACCGAAATCACTATTCACATGAATAGTAACTGAAATCACTATTCATATGAATAGTACTATTCATATGAATAGTAACCGAAATTACTATTCATGAATAGTACCCAAAAGTACTATTCATCAGGTGGGGCCCACGTGAATATAAATGTTGAATGAAGAAATGAAAGTCTTCGTGCGCAGATTGTTCAAAGATATTGAAGGCAGCAGACTGAAAATAAAACGTCATCAGTTACGTTATATTTAGTTGCATAGTAACTTTCTAAAGTCTATAAATAGGCATGTTGTATTTCATTTCAAAACACACCTCAACACACAACTTTCTCTCTCTCTTAAATATCTTCTCTGTGTAAGCTGCTAGACAGTCCATCTAGTAGGGAAGCCGGCTTAGCCCGCTTTCAGGAAGTGTCGGATAGAAGGTCCTCGTGCCTAAACTATCCTTAGGAGTGTTCGAGTTTTTGAAGCTAATCCGTTGGATTAGAAGTTGTAACACCCCTTGGGTTTTTATCAGTTCAAAAATATTTTCCCGAACCAATTGTTTTATTTCGATTCAGTTGTTGACCTCATTTTTCACATCTCGAAAATCGAAATATTTTTAAATAACGTATTCAACCCCCCTTCTACGTTATTCCGGACCTAACAATACATCCTAATCTCAGCAGCATACCAAATTTGGCCTATGTACAGTAAAAAATACTCCCTCTGTCCCCCTTGGTTCTTTACCTTGGGGGACGTAATTCTGGCACGGATTTTAAGGTGTAATTTGCGGATAGTTTCATAACTTATTTTTTAAATTTTCTTTTTTTGTATAAAAATAGAATTGTTCTATTTTTATACAAAAAAAGAAAATTTAAAAAATAAGTTATGGAACTATACTTTTTAGGAGCCTTAAAATGCGTGTCGAGCAGTGAAAAAGAAATGTAAAGAAATGGGAGGGACAGAGGGAGTACTTGGATATGCAATTTCGTTGTAGGCTTATAACAGTTTTTTTGTTTGTCTGTCTGTCTCGTTTAGCTTTTTTTTTTTGTCAGAGTCTCGTTTAGCTTTAGGGCTTAGGCACATTTTGTATAGGAAAATACTAATTTCAGAGCTATCTTTTAAGTTCCAGAGCAAAAAAATTGTGAAAAGATAAAATTATCCTTATTTTTTTGAATGCAGGGTAGATTTGTTTAACACAAGGGTAATTTTGTCTTTTCAAAATTTTTTTGCTCTGGAACTTAAAAAATAGCTTATATCCTGTGTGATGTATGTTTTTTTTAAATTTTTTTATTTAATAAATTATATTTTGTGTATTTTATTTTGAAAATTGTTATTTTTATGTATAGTGTCATTAAAATTAAAAAATTAAAAAAGAATTTGTCACCTTGATTCTATCCACGAGCTAGAAATTTAAGAAAATTAAAAAATAAATTGTCAACTTGGTTCTATCCACGAACTCTTTCATGACTGCTCTGCTGCATTACAACACAAATATGGTTGAATGATGTACTATCATTATTAATTAAATATGTTATGAAACAAACAAAATCTTATGCAGTACAAACGCTTAAAAGTAATCAAAACAAAAGGTCAAAGAAATATGCAATGGAAGGAAAATTGTAAATGAATTTATACAATCTTTTTTTAATGATATCTTTTTTAGATTATTATTTCTTTTTTAATACGATATAATCTTGATTGTCTATTTTAAAAAATATTAGATTTAACGGTTGAAATTATTTTGGTAGTATAGTGAACAAACCAAAATTATGGATAAAATCCTTTTACATTTATTATATATTAGGATATAATATTATATAGAGAAAAAGGACCCTGAAATTGATCTCTGGAAACTTTTGTTGAGATATTAAAATTATACTTTAGATTTGTTAGGGCCCGCATGACTAATTAAAAAATTCTGTTTTTACTAAAATACCCCTCCTATATTTGTATACAAATCCCACATATCTGAGGAAATTTACCTAGATGCAGGTTCCTCAATCTCTATTATATATTTGCCAGGTGCCAACTATCTATATATATGGAACTTTCAAAAATTCTGCGGAAAACGATGACATCTAATTCCTGGGAATTTCATTTCAAGTAATGCTAAGTAATGCTAGGAAACTAAAAATTCGTTTTCAAAAACATCTCTAAAATGACGTGGAAAACACTTGTAAAGTTTTAATTGGATTATTGGTATGAATACAAGGAGCTCATTTACATTATTATTTATACTAATTTATAACCCGTGCAAAGCACGAGTTGCTTTTAATTTTTTATAATTTGTTTATAGTGTAATATAATATTATAAATTTTAATTTTAATATTATAAATATTAATTTTAATTTGTTATAGTGTAATTTGTTATTTGTTTAATATGTTTTTTAATATTAAAAAACAGGGTTGAACCAAACTACCAATTATCCCCTAGTTTAATACTATTATAAGCGAAATAGGATATTTTTGATTGTCCGTTTGGTACTCTTTTGTTGGTCACTCATTTTGGTCACTCTTTGATTTGCTTAAATCTCTATTATTAATAATAAAAAAATGTAAAAAAACACACAAAACACTCTCCTGTTAAACACTCTCCTGTTAATAAAATTAAAAAAAAAACACGCACACACACACCACTCCTCTCGATCAAAACTCTCGGCTAAATCTTTGCTTACCCGGGAATGTTTTTAGGTAGATAAAATATTAATTAAATTTATTTTTAATTAAACTAAAATTATGGCTAAAAAATAGGGTTAAACCAAAGAACTAAACTACCAAACTACCAATTATACCCTAGTTTACTTATTATAGTATAGTATAGATAGATAACCAATAATAGAAAGACACGTATAATTCTGGAAACTTTTTTGATAGATATTTTTTGGTTCCCTAACGTTTTTCATTTCATAATCGACAGGTAAGTAAATATTCTCCCAGTAAATTTCATATTTCATATTTCATATTTCATAGTAGTATTTTATTTTTTGTGTGGGGAGATGTACGTCCACTAGATAGGAAATAAGAATTCTTCGAGTGAATTTCATATTTCATATTTTAATTTGTGTGTGTGAAGATGTAGAACCCCTAGTTAGAAAATAATAATAGAATAATAATGTCAGGTACTAACATCATGATTAGTATGATTAGTGCAGTAAAATAACCAAATTATGTGATAAGAAAATGTTCAATTTATTTATGAATAAGGCCGTCGGATATCGAACTGTAAGATATATACTATTTGACTTTGGCTCTGCGAGCTCGAATTGATATGTTATCAAATTCTGCGAGCAAGAAAATAGTTTTGATAATATTATCTAACATTCTTCAGTTCAATTTGTTTGACTTTGATAAGTAATTTATTGAATTCGGTTCTGTTCATTTAGGCTATCATGACCTTCTAATCCATTTGGCACTTTCAATATTTTTTGTGTTCGAATTTTAGTATTTAGCTTTAATCTCTTATTCCTTCTAGAATTATAAAGAACTATGATTGCTGATATTTAAAGTGTATGGGAAAAAAGGTTAAAAGCTTGATTAAGTTTCAAAAAAAGTAATGAATAAGCATCAAACATAAGTGTTAAAAAGGTCGTGGTCCTGACAAATGATTGTCAGGGACCGGTTATTTAACAATCGGTTCCATAGCCGTTGGATCGTTGATCCAACGGCTGAGATTAAAAAAAAAAAAAAAATTTACTGTCCGCTATAATTTTCCGCGGATAGGCAAGGAAAATTTCCGCGGACAGGCAATCTGCCTATCCGCGGAAAATTATAGCGGACAGTAAAAAAATTTTGTAATCCAAATCTGCCTGTCCGCGGAAATTTTCCGCGGACAGGCAATCTGCCTATCCGCGGAAAATTATAGCGGACAGTAAAAAAATTTTGTAATCCAGGGGGGCCGTTGGATCAACGATCCAACGGTTTAGGAACCGATTGTTAAATAACCGGTCCCTGACAAATGATTGTCAGGGACCAAAACCCGTGTTAAAAAAGGTCATGAATGAGCATCCAACATAAGAGTAGCAAATTTTAATGTAATTTGTAATATCTCACATCGTTTAAAATGCATTTGTTTAAAGTCTTTAGGCACAAGTCGAACAACTAATGTATGCGTGATGTCTAGCTCAATGCCTCAATGTCATAAACTGAAATGTATATGGGAGCGAATAATTCAACACAGGCCAATCCAAAAAATCTAGCCATTAAAAGCCTTAAACACTCTCGTTCTAAACGACCCCCATTTTAAACGATATGAGATGTTAGAGACACTCCATATTTTAAATGATGTGGGATGTTACGGATTCTCCATTTTATAAAATTGATTTATGCTTCACTTTATAGATTTGATGTTATTGATGGTACAGTAAAATCTCTATAAATTAATATTCGATAAAATTAATATAATTTGTTCAGTCCTAATTTGGGACAAGTATAAAATTGAACCTCAATCGATAAAATAATAATATAATAACTTTTTTGAAATCCCAGTATATATATATTGGTCTCAACGAAACTATAAATTAATAATTACTAAAAGATTTTTTATTCTAAGATTGTCTAGTAAAAAATGAATACATAGTAACTTGTTTTTTGTTGAACTTCAAATCTATATTGAGTTCATCTTTAAATCTCCTTATTACACTTAAGGGTTGGGGCATTATATTCTCGTATTGTAACAAAAAGTTTATTTTTATTGAACTTCAAATCTATATTGAGTTCATCTTTAAATTTTCTCATTGCATTTAAGAGTTTGGATAATGGGCATTGTCTTTTCGTATTACAACAAAAAGTTACGAAGAGTTGTTGCCGCTTGCAATGCTTCTTTCCGAGTGATCGATTCCAAAGCTATCGAATCATTCTCAAATTCAATTAATTTGTGAATGTACATTTATAGAATGTGCATTGGAACTTGCTTTTATAATTTATTTTTCATCTCTAACTAATATAAATTGTAACTAGTACATTGGACTTGAAAATTTAAAGATCATATGTAAAACTTCTTTAAATTAATTAATTATTAATTTATAGATATAATAATATCTCGCTTCCCGGTCCTAACATTATTAATTTATAGAGGTTTTACCGTATTTCTGATTGGGTTTTAATAATATTTCTGATTTAGTAGTGATAATATTCCTGTATTTGTAATATTTTACGTCTGTTCGAGGTTTTTATAAGCACAAGTCGGTCAATAATTAATGTATATCAAATGACTAGTTTTTTAGGATTGGGTCGTTGCTTAATTAATGCTGAATTTCTCTTATTTTGCCAGGCACCAGGTATTGGTGGGATAAGCTTTTGGGACTACCGACTACGTAACTTACGAAAACCTCCATTTTTTCATACACAAATTCTTTGCCTTTCATTGTGCTTTGTGCAGGTATGTACTCCTACATTGCAGTTGAAACCACTGGCACGCCGGTGGCAGCTATCATGTTTCATTTTTCGACCGTCAATGAATTAGAAAAATATATTTTCCTGATTTTATAGCGCTAGAAACCTGATTTTATAGCGCTAGAAAAACATAAAGGCTTTAATAAAGTCTAAAAAAGTGGTAGTAAACAAGTCTAAAAGAGTGGCAAGTTTCAACATAATGTTACCGAATTTTCTTTTATTTTGTAGGCACCTGAGTATTGGTGAGACAAACTTTGTGGAGACAACGTATATTGCGAATTAAGATCCTCCATTTTCATACACAATTGGTTTGGTTTTATTTTGCAGGCACCTAAATCGCAGTTGAAACCATTTGGCACACCACTTGCAGCATCAATGGATTGATTATTCTATCTTCAGAGTCATCGTACACTACATCTTCTGCTCTATCACTGTTAAAGATATCTTTGAAATAATTTACTGCCATCTCACATAGATTATCATGATTTTCAATAATTTCATCATTCTCATTCTTCAAAAAAGCAATGTGATTAAACTTCCTCCTAACAGATGCTTGTGCGTGAAAGAACTTCGAATTAGTATCCCCCTCCGATAGCCAAAACGCTTTTGCTCTCTGCTGCCAGTACGTTTCCTCCTGCTTCATCAAATCATCCGGCCGATCTTTTTCTTCCAAATAGCTCCTTATACCTACAAATTTATTAAGCTACAAATAGGGTTCAACTCTCAACTAGAATGAAAAAAAAAAAAAAAATTAACTACAAATTTATTAAAACGGCAACTTACTAATCAAAATTAAAGGCCCGTACAGTACATTTACAATCAGTTAAATCAGAGTTGATCTTAAAAACTGTTGGAGGTACTCCTGGTGTAGTTACAGAGATAGAGCTTTTAGGCTTCCAAGACACAAGGGGAATATTTAAATTTTGTTATTCCAAAGTTATGGAATCAAAAGCCTTCTAACAAATTTAAAAAATCTCAAGGTTACATCCTCGTCAACCTACAACACAGGATAATCACTCGTTTTAAGCATTACAAGAAGTTTGAAATCGAAAGCTAGCAAGAAGGACCACAGTCCCAGGTTCAACTTAATATCCCTGACTTGATCTCTAAACTTGCTCTCACGAAAGTGTCAGTAAGAAAAATTCTGAATTTCTAAAGGCCTTTCCCAGACGCCTTTGTTCCAGATCTTGTTATTATATATATTGGCTTCTGGCCTATGTCGTCTGCTAGTGGCTTCAGTAAAAAGAGTGTCAAACCAAGATATATAGTCCAAGTAAATCGACCTCTGCTTGTTTAAAAGGATTATAGTCCAAGTAATTTATATCAAAATATTATTTCAATCCTTATTAATAGGACTGGGATTATAGTCCTCTAAATAGTAAAATGTTACGTTAGTTTTGGTCAATTGCAGAAAGAAAGGATTATTTCTTGTTTACTAATATTTTGTTGGAAAAGGTACTATTTAATCCCAGCTAATCCCCAAACAATTTTTCTAATTAACTTCTCTGAAAACAAGACTACACTCCAATCCCAAATTTAATACCCCAAAAAAAGTTAGTGCAACGGAATCGAGGTCTATGTCTACAACGAGAAAAAAAGATAATCGACCACAAAAGTATTTCTGAGTGAATTAGCAAAAAAAAAAAAAGTATTTCTGAGTGGAGCAGAATATTAGCTAAAATTCACAGTTTATCAGAAACATCAATGGTCAATTGAGACCTGAAAAGTATGAACTACAGGATAATCATTTAAGATGTATTCCATAGCTTCCTAACATAAAGCAAAATAATTTGCTGAGAATCTAACTACACCCTCCTATAATCATGTCATGACATATGCAAGAAGGTCCAGAGGTCCAAAATCACGACAAATCATCAGATTTGAATTTCTCAATGGCGGCAGAGCACATTTGAGATGAAAGGTAATCCTTTAAAATAATCTGTAACGAGAAGTGTGTGGAGGGTGTGTGCATCGGATGATAGAGAAACAGCCCAGAGGGGCGAGGATAAGGATCATGGAGAATCCTGATAGTAGAGACGCTGCAGTTCAACTCATGGTAACAAGAGGTCAAGGGCTCCAAGTAGGGTGTGCATGTAACTTAAGTTTCTGAAGTTGACCATTGCCAAAAACAAGAAGAAGTAGACGATGTTCTAGATTAAAATAAGAAAAAAAAACACTTGCATGTATGTAGGGCGAGATTAGACCGACTAAAAAGTCTAGATTACACAACGGGATGAATATATATTACATGAGACACCGTGGATGTTCAAAGGTAACTAAAATGATCAACCACATTAAACACAACAAAACTTTTTCATGGAAAAGTTTATAAGCTAAAGAACAGTTTAATAAGAAACATCGTTGGTAAAAAGAGAACCAAAGAGTATCTGATAAAAGCCAACTATTTAGGATGTATCCAGGTCCTCCCTAACCTAGAGCAAAAAAAGAACTGCAAGGAATCTAACTAAACCTCTTATCACCATGACATAAGCAAGAAGGTCCAGGCCTAAAAAATACACAGAAATAACACCACATTATATCGATAAATTAAAAAAGAAAGGATTGAGCGGGATAGTATTACCTGTGATCACAGGGCGGCAAGATCTTAACAGACTTAATTCTAATCGATACAGGTGGGACTAGGGGAGACAGATGTATTTTTGTTTGGAAGATTTCGAATCCCATGCGAGGCCAGAAGGCTTCAAAGGTGATAAGGTAGGTGGCACCCTCCTGAGCAGACATCACTGATTTCTTTGTTTCGAGAACATTCACAGTTTGAAGCTGCAGGTATGTACATTGTTTATGTTAACTTGTAACTTAAAAGTAAAAAGGAAGGAAAGGAGAGAGCATTAAAAAGGAAGAGGAGAAGAAACCTCATAGCGTAAGTCATAGGAAGAATTTGTGTTTTCGTGAAACATGTGGAGAGCTAACTGAGAGAGAGGAAGGGCCAGCTTAAATCCAGAATCCTGCAGTGATAGGACATAAATCAAACACAGAGTATGGGTAAAAAAACACACACACAGAGAGAGAGAGAGAGACGTACAGTGTAGGGAGAATATATGTGCGTGTCTTCATCATCATCATCATCATCATCAATTTCTTGCGATACATTTTTTTCTCCCCACATAAAATCAATTTCTTGATCATCATCATCACCACCCTTAACTTTCCTAACAAAGACAATCTCAAAGAATTTAGACATCTTTTGAGTTTGCACTTTTGTTTGGAAGGTTACGGGAAGCTGGGCAGGCAACGAGGCTTGAAAAGTGAGATTGTAATTATTATACGAATTAACACCAAAACGCATCGCCTTGAGAACTTTGACAGAGTCATAGTATGTGGGCGGGCACTAAATAGAATTGAAAGTAAAATAAATTAGATGCACGATGAATAAAAATTTACAGTCCCGACTCTATACATCCTGTGTAAAAATAACTAAGTACCTGATGCATGTTATAGAGGGAAATAGCCAAGTTGGAGAGACAGAGCAGAGTATCAAGACGAGATCGAGGGAGAGTTTGATTAATTTGTGGATTGTAATAACAAGATACCCAATTAGCAGAATAATTCACTGAACCAAACATATGTGGATACTTTCCAACATCAAAACCCTATTTAACACATAAGAAAATCAAAAATTAAAAACAATATGATCCAGTTGTTGTTAGACATATAAATAAAATTAACAAACAAGAATAAGATTACGTACGTCACTACGGTTCATGTCATAGTTATATCGTTCCATATCACTTTCAAAACCTGGGTCTTTGTTTCGAAAAGTGACGGTTTCACTTTGTTTTTCTTGTTCGGGTGTCAGGACACTATCTTTCTCTTCTTGTTCGGGTGTCAGGACATTGATATCGGCCGGATAATCCGGATGACTCTTGGCCCGATTCAGTTTCTTCTTGGCTAACTTGGCTTCTTCTTTAAACCAATTCTCCCAAAATCCAGGTGGAGATTTCTTCTTGATTTCATCAGTAATAAATGGTGGAAATTTTACTTCTACTTCGTCTTTTTCTTTGTTCCGATTCTTCTTGGCTAAATTGGCTTCTTCTTTCATGGCTAACTTTTCCATGGCTTCTTCTTTCATGGCTAACTTTTCCATGGCTTCTTCTTTCATGGCTAACTTGATTTCTGCGGTTTCTGCGATTTCATTGTCGGCTATAACTTGGCTTTGGCTAACTTGGCTTCTGCGACTACTAACTATTTTGTGCTCGATTTCCATTATCAAACCCTAATTGTAATTGTTGCCCCTTTTTTGGGGTTTGTATTACATTGGTTTGATAATGGGCCCTTCTTTATTTATGTATATTTTTTTGCTAAATTCTTTATTTTTTTATCTAGGGGTGAGCAAAATAAAACCGAAAAACCGAAACCGAGCCGAAAAACCGAAAAACCGCACCGAAAAAAACCGTAACCGACAAAAACCGAAAAAAAAACCGTAACCGAACCGAACCGACGGAACGGTTTGGTAACGGTTACGGTTTTATCCCAATAACCGAACCGAAAAACCGAACCGAAAATATATTATTTTAATAATTTATATTTTTATATTATATACTTATATAAATATAGAATTTTATATAAGAAGTAAGACAAAAGCTAGTAGAACTTGAATTGCAAAAGTTTCCCATCTAATTTTTTACACTAATTATTAATAATCTATCAAAAAATAATTATGTACTTAAAAAGATTTAAAAATGTCAAAAAAAATTGATTTTACAGTTTTATATTTTAAAAATGAATTGATCTTATGACCACCTTTAAGCTAAAACATGTGCCACCTTAGTAGGAATAGTGGGTTTAAGAAAATTAGAAACTTATAATTTTTACTAGCATGATATTAAGTATTAAAAATAAAAAACCGAAAAAAACCGAAACCGACAAACGGTTAACCGAACCGAAAAAACCGTTCTGAGCGGTTCGATTACGGTTAATAGGTAAAAATCGAACCGAACCGACATGTACGGTTTGGTAACGGTTTTCAGTAAAAACCGAGCCGAACCGACCCGTGCACACCCCTATTTTTATCATTACTAATTGATCTTTATACATATTTATTAATTTAATACTAGCTTCGTAGCTCGTGCAAGGCACGTGCATGCTCTAGATTACAAATATTTATGTATTATGCGTAATCACGTAAGATTGAATTGTTGATATCTTCGATTGTTCATATCTTCGCAACAATTGTTATGAGTAAATAGAATTTATGCAATACCCGATCGTGACATGCAAATTATAATTCTGGTTAAATTAAATCTATTTTATATTTTATGCTATGTTTTGTTTTGTTCAAAAAAACTTGAACGATATGTAAAAAATTGGTCAATGATAAAATCAAAACCGTACTTCGAAATATAAATATATAGAGTTAACATGGATGGATACAGAGATACATACAAATATTAATTACATAATAATAAATACATATTAGTCCATATCAGTTATTATTATGTAATAAATATGTTGGTGTTGCAATACCCCCAGAAATATAACATAGATATAATTAGTAGGGGGTAAATATGACTTTTTATATGAATAAATTTGCTCATGGAACCACCCATTTATATGTGTGTGTGTGTGTGTTATATTGTTTTGTGCGTTTACGTATTAAAGATGTGATTGAAGAGTTTTATGATAGTTAATGTTAATACAAGTTTCTATTATACTTATATATACGGATGAAGGTTCTTTTTTTGTATTGGGATATTTTTTATAATATTTAATTCGTAAATAATTACAATAGATCTAAAATGATTAATAAGATATGGTATATGTTAGTGATTAGTGAATATTATAGTAATTATAACATATCCACATAAATTTATATATGTATTTATGTTTGTACAAGTGTATGTATGTATAAATATGAATATTAATTATACAGTAATTAATATATTACATATAATGAAATATTAATAGATTATACAACAAAAATGTATGTATGTATGTATGTATGTATGTATGTATGTATGTATGCTATATAGTATGTATGTACGTATATATGTATATAATATTATAGTATATGTATGTATGTATGTATGTTTAAATATGCATATTAATTATACAATAATTAATATATTACAGATAATGAAATATTAATAGATTATACAACATAAATGTATGTATATATTATATGTATGTATGTATGCATGCATGCATGTATGTATGTATGTATGCATGTATAATTAATAGTTATGTTGTATGTATATATGTATGTATGTATGTATGTATGTATGTATGTACGTTTGTATGTATGTATGCATGCATGTATGTATGTTATATAGTATGTATGTATGTATATATATAATATTATAGTATATTATTATGTATCCACATAAATTTAAATATGTATGTATTTATCACTACACCATAAACAGCCTACGGTAACATAAAAAAATGTTACATCAGGTACATTATATGTTACCTTAGGCCCATAAAGTAGCTAAGGTAACATTTTCCTGATGATAGCTCTCAGCATGTTGCCTTAGGTGTCTAAGGTAACATGCAGTTTTATGTTACCTTAGCTTGCTATAACAACAAAAATGTGGTCTACGGCAACTTAATATATATGTTACCTTAGAGGCCTAGATTTTTTTAAAAAAGTGGGCCCCATAATGGGCCCCACTGTTTAAGCCATTTTTGTTGGCTAAGGTAACATTTCTATTAGCTAATGTAACATCTTTTCCAAAAAAAATTGAAAAAAACTGCACATATATATTATATATATTATGCATCCCAAATTAAACCAAATCCAACACATTAATATATAATCCAAGACAAGTACATCCACCAGCTATTTCATAATCCACACCAGCCACTACATAATCCACCAACTATATTACTACTAAATTTTGACCAGTACTTTTACTAAAATTGTTACTCAATGGAGTTAATTGTTTGACTAGCTAGAATGGCCTCTTGGATTAGCGGAACTCCAGCATTTTCGATTGCATCCGGAAGCTCTATGGCTTCTGCTATTGTAACACCGTCATTAATAACTTTGAGATTTCCGGATTCCGAAAGAACAACATTTCGTCATGCACAACTGAATGTGGAAAAAATTACTTTAGTTTACTAACAAGAAATATTAAACAACATGATTAATAAAAACTCAATGCATAATGATGCATTTGTGATGGTGTTATACAATCTGGTCATCTTGGTGTACAGAATTTAAATGCATAACATGTAGTGCTTTTTTTTCTTCTCTAAGGTGCTAAACTCTACCTTAAATAAAACTTACAACACTAAAAAAAGTACAGTCAGAGGGCTTTGGTATATGATATCAAGCTATAAAAATATCAGAATTAGAAAAGCCTTAGTTTATAATAGTATAAATATTACTACAATAACAGCAGATTATTTTATGATTCAACGTATAATTACTATCACACACAGGCAAGGGCTACTTGCTACAACAGATAATTCTCATTATAATAGTAGCAAGTCGTCACAACATCCATCTTAGTTTATAAGGCCAAATTTTAAGAGAACAATTTTGATAAATTGCAAAATCAAGCAGAGAACAATCTATTTTCAGTTTTTCACCAAATAACCTTGCAACCGATTAAGAGTATGACAACCAAAAATTAAAGGTAACTTGTTAATTAGACATCTTCTAAATTATATATGAACCCACTATCTACTCATGTTAAGAGGATTGAATATGACTGGTATTTATGTATTTATCATGTTTTGCCTTATAAAATAGGGAAACGAGGATAACTGGTTATCATATACTCTTCAAAGTGTCATAACTGAAGTAATACCTGATCACAAACTGATCAGGATGGTTGATCTGTCAAGGAAGTAGACTGAACACTAAGCGAAGCGGTATTTCCAGGTCTAAAGTCTAGAGGATCACCACCCTGCAGATAAGATGACATTACTCATAGCAATCTTTTACTTCTGGAAAGATTTTACTGGTAACTAATATTTGATGCTTACTTGCTCAAGAAACTCCAACTGTCTTCTTGCTTGCTCGTAACAAACATAATGCTGGCTGTTAAGAGTAACAATAACTATTTTATAACACCATGTGAAGTCAGAGCTTCCACATATTATAGCTATATAGCATATTTCATTTCATAACAAAAGTAAAGGGCCATAATACCTTAGTTCTACTTTTGTCTCCTCAATGACTGTTTGATGTGGAGAAGTTCTGGACTACATTCATGCATTCCTCACAACTCTTAAAAGTATTTCGATCCCATCGTTTCAACCTTAATATGGTTCCTAAAACAAAATATTGGGAATTGTTGGATAAATTTAATTCGTAGTAGAAGATCCCCGATTAAAGCTCTTAAGCCCTAAAATGTAAAGCCCAAATTGAAGAAGTCCTGAAACCAAAGAGAGAAATCGATTAACTGACATTTAAGCGAATAAATTGAATCAATTGAACTCCATATTAAAAACCCCAAATTTGAAGAAGCCCTGATTTCATATATATATTCTGGCTGGGAGAGTTTAACTGAGAGAACTCAATTGAAAGTGGGGGGAAAGAGTTTTAGCAGAGATAGAACGAGAGAGAGAGAGAGAGAGAGAGAGAGAGAGGGGATGGGGGGAGAGTTTTAGCAGAAAGGGGGGGAGAGTTCTAGCAGAGACAGAACGAGAGAGAGAGGATGAGGGAGAGAGTTTTAGCAAAGGGGGAGGGGAAGAGTTTTGAGAGAGGATTGGGTTAGAGTGATTAGATATTTTGTTAAAAGAGTGAAAATTTTAGGTGGTACAATTTGCCGCTCTCAAATTTTCACGGGTATATGTGCCATTTTACAGTATTACTGTATCAATTTGCCGCTCTCAAATAATTGTATTTTTCAAAGAATTTTTGTATTTTTTAAAAAAATTACATTTTAAATTTAATAAATTAAAGGGAACCTGAAATAATAATAAATAAATAACTTAATTTTTATAAATAGTAACTCATTAATTTAATAAACTCTTAATTTTCATTAAAACGAATTTATTTCTTGGAAAATATAATTTTTAACACGTTTTTTTAATTTTTTAAAAATAAATTTTTGTGCCTTATTGGTAAATTTTGTTGTTTATAATAAATAAATTCATATTTTAAATATAATTTTTTAACTTGTTATTCTAATAAAGGTGTTAACAATTTTTTTTGAAATGCCTATACCCTGTTTTACTTAAAATAGTATAGTATAGGTTATTCCAAATTATTTATGAATTTTTATTTTTAAAAAATTGTACATTTAAAATTTAATAATAAATAGAAATTGAAACAATTAATAAATAAACACTCTTAATATTTAAAAATAATAACTCATTTATATGGAAAATAAAAATGAATTAATTTAAAGGTAAATATGATTTTTAAATAATTAAATTATTTTTTGGTTAAAAAATTCAAATTGAGTTTATTAATGATCAAGGTAACATATCATGTATGTTGCTAACATACAACACTTTAAAGCTAAGGTAACATCATGTTTGTGGCTAAGGTAACACAAAAAACAAAATGTCATATTAGGTCCAAAGTAACATGCTAAGGTAACATATTCTAGCAACATCCATGAAAAAGATGTAACGATAGCCCATCTATGGCGTAGTGTATGTTTGTACATGTGTATGTATATATAAATATGCATATTAATTATACAACAATTAATATATTACAAATAATGAAATATTAACAGATTGTACAACATAAATGTATGTATGTATGTATGTATGTAGTACGTATGCACGTATAATTAATAATTATGTATGTATGTATGTATGCATGTATGTATGTGTGTATGTGTGTATGTATATATGCATGTATAATTATTTATGTATGTGTATGTATAATTAATAATTATGTATGTAATGTATGTATGTATGTATGTATGTATGTATGTGTGTATGCATGTATAATTATTTATGTATCTGTATGTATAATTAATAATTATGTATGTATGTATGTATGTGTTTATGTATGTATAATTATTGGGATTATACATTATACAAATATTTATGTATGTAGCTAATGATTTTTAATATAGACTCAAATGTTATGTTAGAAATGATTGATGAGAACAGTGTATGGAAGCTATAGTGACAAAATAGAGTTTAGCTGGAAGCAGTCAGGGTTTAGTTAAACTTTGACTGGAAGCGCAACAGAGGTTGTTAAACTCTGTAGCGGTATTGTCTGAAGAGTCAACAGTGTTTAAAGGTTGATGCAAGATAAGTATGGAAGCAATATCTTTGAAGATTGGAAAGCTGTCAAAGAGATTGAGTTGACTTGGAAGACTGGAGCAATCGTGATTGATATCAATTGTATAGCTTGATTATAGGAGAATCAGTTACTGATTGTACGAAGCTGTATGTTCTATAAATACAGTTAGGTTAACCCTAGAAGGGTAATCGAACATTGAAAAATTCATTGATTGTAACCTAAGCAGCTCTCTGTGATATTTACATCACTGAGAGAGGAATTATTAATTCCAAACAGTTTTTAATTGTTAAACAGTGTGTTCTTGTTAAGTTACTCATACAGTATTTGATTGCTTATTGTGTATTCGACCTAACAAGTGGTATCAGAGCCTAATCTGTTACTTTATTACAGTTAAAGATCCAAACACAATAGTAATCAATGGCAGAGATACCTCCACCAACTGAGAAAACCCCTACTACTGTTAGTAGGTATGAAACAATAAGGGTTCCAATACTTAGGCCATCAGAGTATGCAATCTGGAAGGTAAAAATGACCATGTTTCTGGAAGCCACAGATCCAGAATACCTTGATAGAATTTATGAAGGTCCTCACAAACCTACAAAGTTAACTGCTGCTGCTGCTGGTGAGGAATCAAAGGTCATTCCAAAAGAAAAGAAAGATCTAACTGCTGAGGATCTTTCATCTATTGCAAAGGATGCAAAAGTGAGACATTTACTTCACAGTGCATTAGACAATGTTATGTCTAATAAAGTGATTAATTGCACAACTGCAAAGGAAATATGGGATGCACTTGAGGTTAGGTGTCAAGGAACTCCTGCAATCAAGAAAAACAGAAGAAATATACTCACTCAGGAGTATGAGCACTTTGAGGCAAAGTCTGATGAAACCATGACAGAAACATTTGACAGATTCTGTAAACTGCTCAATGATTTGTCATTGGTTAACAAAGAGTATGATTTAGAAGACTCAAATCTCAAGTTTCTTCTTTCTCTACCTGAAAAGTGGGATGTGAAAACAACCACTATAAGAGATAATTATGAACTTGGTGAAACAGAGATTGATGAAATTTATGGGCTGCTCAAAACTCATGAATTGGAATTGGAGCAGAGAAACAAAAGATCTAGTAGAAAGTCAAAGTTTGTTGCTCTTAAAGTTGAGGAGAAACCATCAAAGAAGGAGGCATCAAGGAGAAAGGCAAAAGGGAAAGCCTTAGTCATACATTCAGAGAATGAGTCATCAAACACTGATGTTGACTCAAACACAGATGAATCATCTGATTCTGAAGATGATGAGGAGATGATGCAAATGGCTGCATTGATGGTAAAGACCTTCAAGAAGATGGGATACAAGAACTTCAAGAAGGGAAAGAGATTCTCCAGGGACTACTCAAAGTCTGACAAGAAGAATTTCAAGAAATCTGAGGGAAAGGACTTCAAATCTGGTAAGAAAGATAAGTCTGAAATTCAATGTTACAAGTGTAAGGAGATGGGTCACTATGCTCCTGAGTGCAAGAAGGGTAAAACTGAGAAGGCACTCTACACCAAAGGCAGAGATTGGGCAGACACTTCAGATTCAGATGAGAAAGTCAACTATGCTCTCATGGCTACTACTCAGACTGAAAATGATGATCTTAAGGTACCCCCAACTACCTATGCTTATAACACTGATAATATAACTGAATTGAGAATCTATCTTAAAGCATTGCATATCAGTTATAGGGATCAGACTTTAGAAAATGAGAGGATAAAGACTGAGTGCTCTCAACTCAAAGAAAGAAATAAACTTGTTGAGGAACAGCTAGAGAACATGAATAAAATTCAAAAAGAGAGAGATGATGCAGTGTTTATTGAACAGGAGTTGCTAGGTAAGTATAAGCAACTAGAATCTGAATTGGAGGATACTAAACACATCATTAAAACTTGGACACACTCTGGTAAAGACACTCAAGAAGTGTTTCAGTCAGATACAGTAGGTCTAGGTTACTCTGAGGGAGATGAACTTAGATTTGAAAATCAGGTAAAAGTTAGACCACATCGTTCATCTGAAGGTAATGTCATGGGAACAGGTGGACCTAAGACTGAAGCACAGAAAAAGGCTGTTAAAGAGTCATATGCCAAAACTTTTGTTAAAGAGGCTAACATTGGTTTAATGACAGATAAACAACTCAAGCATAAGCTTAAGGAAATAAAGTCTGTCAACAAACAGAGAATGCCTAAGAAAAACAGAAATGGAAAGGTAGGCATAACCTCAGGAATTAAGCCAATGCTTGCTTCATTAGCTCCTAGAAAAACATGCTTTAATTGTGGTAGCACTAATCATCTTGCTAGTTTCTGCAGTAAGAATAAGAACATTAATTCTTTACCCTCTAAAACTGCAGTGAAGAGTGATTATGTGAGAACAAGACCACAGACTTTATGTAAACACTGTGGAAGTACATGGCATTCTATTTACACTTGCAGAGATTATCATGCTATTTACTATAATTACTATGAACCCAAGCCAAATTTGAAATGGGTCAAAGTAAACTCTGCTAATGTAAACTCTGAAAAAGTTAGCTTAAACTCTGTTAATGTGAATTCCGCTGCAAAAGCTAACAGAATTAAGAAAGCCAAAGGATCCAAGCAAGTCTGGATCCTTAAAACTAATAATCAGTTATTGTTTGTGATTGCAGGGCAACAGGGTTAGTACCCTAGTCGTGGACAGTGGATGTTCAGGACACATGACAGGAAATAAAGCCCTGCTATCAGAGTTTGAGGAGAAAGCTGGCCCAGAAGTTTCCTATGGAGATGGCAACATAGGACATACACTGGGATATGGCAATATTAATCTTGGAAATGTCATCATCACAAATGTAGCTCTGGTTCCAGGACTCAAGCATGATCTGCTATCTGTGAGTCAAATCTGTGACAGAGGATATCATGTAGATTTTCAACCTGAATATTGTCAAGTGATCAGCAAATCTACAGGGAAAGTTGCTCTAGTTGGAAACAGACACAATAATATCTATGAAATTAAATTGTCAACAAACACTGATGGCAAAGCAGTGTGTCTGTCTTCAAGGATGTCCAGTGAAGAGAGTTGGAAGTGGCACAAGAAACTCTCTCATTTGAACCTGAACAACATCAATGAGCTAATAAAGAATGATCTTGTGAGAGGTTTACCAAAGTCCTTGTTGAATGTAGAAGGACTGTGTGATTCTTGTCAAAAGGCTAAACAGAGAAAAGCCTCCTTCAAAAGCAAATCTGAGTCTTCAATTGTTGATCCTTATCATCTACTACATGTTGATCTTTTTGGTCCAGTGAATGTGATGTCTCTTGGAAAGAAGAAATATGCTCTAGTCATTGTTGATGAATATACCAGGTACACATGGGTATATTTTCTTGCAAAGAAGGATGAAACTGCATTAACACTGACAGAACATATATTACAACTGGAAAAAGGGTCAGAAAATCAAGTGAAGATAATCAGAAGTGACAATGGAACTGAGTTCAGGAATTCATCAATGGAAGAATTTTGCAAGAGTAAAGGGATAAAACAAGAGTTTTCTGCACCTGGCACTCCACAACAAAATGGTGTAGTGGAGAGGAAGAACAGAACCTTGATAGAAGCTGCCAGAACCATGCTAGATGAAGCAAAGTTGCCAACATATTTCTGGGCAGAAGCAGTTCAAACTGCTTGTTTTACTCAAAATGCAACACTGATCAACAAGCATGGTAAAACACCATATGAAATGGTGAAGAAGAAGAAGCCAAATCTAAAATATTTTCATATTTTTGGATGCAAATGCTTTGTGTTGAAGACTCATCCTGAACAGTTGACCAAATTTGACCTAAAGGCATATGAAGGAATTTTTGTTGGCTATCCACTGTCAACTAATGCATTCAGAGTTTATAATCTGAGAACCAGAGTGATCATGGAATCAATTCATGTGTCATTTGATGACAAGAAAATAACTGGACTTGAAGAAGTAAATGAACATGATCAACTGCACTTTGAAAATGAAGATTTATTCTCTGAAAAAGTAAACTCTGATCAGACTGATTTGACAAACTCTGTTGATCTAAACTCTGAACCTCTACTGGTAAATACTGAAGAAACTCTTCAATCAGAAACAAGGGAAGAATCAGTTGAGGGGGAGCATGAAGAATCACATCAAAGTGAAAATTCAAACACTGAAAGTGACTCAGTTGATGATTCTGAATCAAACTCTGTTGATTCAAACTCTGTTGATAATTCTGAGAAGTCACATTCAGGGGGAGCATCAGAAAATGAAGAAAGGCACCAAGAAAATCAGGAGAGCATGGATCAAGGGGGAGGATCACATGATGACAGAAGCAATTTGCCTTCTGCAAGAAAATGGACTGATCCTGATGCAAAAGTAAGGACAAGAAGTGCAACAACAAATGAATGTCTGTTTCATGCATTCTTGTCACAAACTGAGCCAAAGAAAGTGGAAAAAGCTCTTAAAGATGCTGACTGGATAACAGCAATGCAAGAAGAGCTAAATGAATTTGAAAGAAATGAAGTGTGGACACTTGTACCAAGGCCCAAGAACAGATCCATTGTTGGTACTAAATGGGTTTTCAGGAATAAAATTGACAGTGAGGGTGTTATCACAAGGAACAAGGCAAGACTGGTTGCAAAAGGCTACTCACAACAAGAAGGAATAGACTATGATGAAACATTTGCTCCAGTGGCAAGATTGGAGGCAATCAGAATCTTTCTTGCATATGCCTCTCACATGAAATTCAAAGTGTTTCAGATGGATGTAAAAAGTGCATTTTTGAATGGAAAACTTGAAGAAGAAGTGTTTGTGGAACAACCACTAGGTTTTGTAGATCCAAAACATCCAGACTATGTCTACAGATTAGACAAGGCACTCTATGGACTTAAGCAGGCACCAAGGGCATGGTATGAAACCCTTGCCAAATTTCTACTAGAAAGTGGATTTCACAGAGGTACTATTGACAAAACTCTGTTTTACTTCCAAACTGGTAGTGACTTGCTTTTAGTTCAGATATATGTAGATGACATCATTTTTGGATCTACTAATGATAAACTCTGTAAGAAGTTTGCCAAACTCATGCAGTCAAGATATCAAATGAGTATGATGGGAGAGCTTAGTTATTTTCTAGGCCTACGGGTGAAGAAAACAGATGATGGAATTTTTATAAATCAAGCAAAATATACCAGAAACCTTCTCAAGAAATTTGGTATGCTTGATTGTTCATCTGCAACAACTCCCATGGCAACTGCAACAAAATTGGACAAAGATGCAGGGTCATCAGTAGATGTGACAAGTTACAGAGGAATGATTGGTTCTTTACTCTATTTGACAGCTAGCAGACCTGATATCATGTATGCAACTTGTTTGTGTGCAAGATTCCAGGCAGATCCAAGAGAACCACATTTAACAGCAGTAAAGAGGATATTTAAGTACCTCAAGGGCACTATGACTTTGGGGCTGTGGTATCCAAGAGAATCAGAGTTTAAACTTCTTGGTTATTCAGATGCAGACTTTGCAGGATGTAAGATAGACAGAAAAAGCACCAGTGGAAGTTGTCAGTTTCTGGGTGACAGACTTGTTTCCTGGTACAGCAAGAAACAGAAGTCAATATCTACATCTACAGCTGAAGTAGAATATATTGCTGCTGGTAGCTGCTGTGCACAGATTTTATGGATGAAGAATCAACTGCTGGATTATGGATTAAGGTATATCAAGATACCTATTTACTGTGATAATCAAAGTGCTATTGCAATGACAGGTAATCCAGTGCAACATTCAATGACAAAGCACATCAGCATAAGGTATCACTTCATCAGAGAGCATGTAGAGGAAGGCAACATTGAGCTTCACTTTGTGTCTACAGAACAACAACTTGCAGATATCTTCACCAAGCCATTGAGTGAAGCTACATTTACAAGACTGGTCAATGAACTAGGAATGGTCTCTAGTTTTGACTAGAGATGTTGGTTAGACTCAAAAACTTATTGCTCATGTTTTCTGTAAATTGTTAAGTGCTATGTGAACCTTAGTATTAAACTCTGTTCTGCATGCTTATGTTTAAAACTTGTTAAACTCTGTCAGCATGTCTGTCTGTTAAACACTGTTAACATGTTAGATACACTCAGTAAATTCAGAATTGATTATTGTCTGAATGAAAACACCAATGAAGAAAATGTATGAAGCATGATTCTCAGTAAATAAATCATGATTCTTTCTGAGTCACTGTAATCTAATCAGACTTTGTGCAGTAAATCAACACAGCATGATACTGTTTCATATTTATAGCATCTCTTAGTTTATTCAGTCCTAAACTCTAAGTCTATGAATATTGTGTGCATTGCCTCTCATAAATAATTTTGGTTATTGATGAACTCTAAACTCTGATTAGTGACATTCTGTTTCCAAAGGTATGGTTCCTGATGATTCCTTGTTTGTACTTGTGAAAATCATAAAACTTGAGATGTGTCATTGATTAGTTTGGTGAGTTCAGATTCATGTCTACACCCTGTGAGAATTTGAGCCAAATCAGTGATTGATACATTTTCTATCAATCAGTATTTATTGTTGTGTGATATTCATCAGGAAGTATGTTTCTCTAGAACTTGTATTAAACCATTTTGAGACTACATGATATGTGTGTGCATGAAAATGATAAAGGCAATAGGATTCACCATTTCTTCAAACACTGTTCAAAATTCTTTTGAACTTTGTTCAAACACTGTATAAACACTGTTCATAATTTCCATCCTTAGCAAACCTCTTTGAGCCTTATTAACTGCTCATTTACTTATACTCTGAAGTGTAAAGAGCAGTTATATTTTTTTTTTCTCAAGCAGATGAGTGTCTCTCAAAGAAAAGAAAAGTTTATTCAGTATATATGCTAAATAAAAAAAATATATAAATAAAAAAAAATAAAAAAAATAAAAAAAAAATAAAAAAAAGAATCATATATACTGATCTTGTACAAATATGTACTAACATTGTGACTGAACACTTTGTTCTATTAAAATGTTCAGCTTGAACTCACTCATGAATAAATCATCTTTTTCATCTGTTTGATCTTATCTCATTACAACCTTGAACAAAGTCCTTTTGATTGGTGCATACATATACTCAAAGTAGTGTAGAATTGGTGGACATTCAAGCATATGGTAGATTCTGCTATTTCTGATTGAATGTGAGTGTAAACACTTCACCAAAACACTTGTGTGTTTGAGAGTTTGTGAGATTATTCAGTTCATGACTGTTATTCACTGAATGATGCTCTGATTTCTATCTCTTGATCTTTTTGTCTCCAAAGACTGTGTGCTTACTTGGATAATCATGGACATCAAAGGGAATAGAAGTTTTCAGATTTCTGTATTACAGTAACTACAGAGTTTAGCATTCATCAAACAATCAGTATTTAATATGAGAGTTTGTGCATTCAGTGTTTATTGATTTCTGTTATGGATTTTATGAAATATTAGATGCTCTAAAAATTGATTTTAGTAAACTCTGCTTCACACACACTGATACTCACAACTGTGCAACTTTTGAAAGGGTTTTAGTGATAAAGTTGGAAAATTGATAAACACTGTTGAGTTGTGTTAAGTACTCTAAGGTACATTTTCATTGAGATGATTTGACTATTTTGGAGTAATTGAGGTAGTTGACAACTGTTAATTAGTGTAAGTGTCGTGATTATAGGAATGACAGCGGTAATTATTAAGTGATCCATTGGTTGTTTGACACGTGTCTCATGATAGTGTCCCACTCACACATTACTCTACAACAGTTGCGCGCTTTTACTAAATAAACGATTGAGTTTTAATTTTACTCTAATCGTCTTTAGTCTCTCACTCCATATCGATTCACATTCACCCACTCACAGTTACTTGCATAATCATTCACTTTCAAAATTCTCATATACTCTTCTTCACATTTTGGTAAACACTTACCGTACATCTTTTCTCTAAATCTCTTCAAATCATATCTTACTAATGGCAACTAAAGCGTTTGATGCAGCAGGGTTAGTTTTTCTTCCTAGTAACTATGCAGCACCACTGGAGACTGTAAATGCTCCAGAGGCGTTTCATGTGTTCCAAAATTTCTTGAAAGACTCTGAAATAGGGAAGGCTCTAACTGCACCACCAACATTATCTGCATCACAAATTGCTGCTTTCTGGACAAACTCTGTATATGATGATGGAGAAGAGTCTGGCACTCCCACAATCACTTTCACTCATGATGAATCAGAGTATATCATTACTCCAACTACTGTTAGGGATGCTCTGGATTTTGAGACACACACTTCTTACAGTGTTGTTGGTCATGATCGCTTGAGGACAATGTTGGAGCAAATTGGATGTGCAGGAAACTTGAATAAGATAGGGTCTTTGAGACGGCCAAGTTTGAGAAAGGAATGGAGTTTCTTCTTCGATTGCATCACAAGAGCTTTTGGAAAGAAGACAACAAACTGGGATGCACTTCCTCTTGACACTCTCCAAATTGGTCATGCTCTATTATATGGAGGTAATTTTGATTTTGGTAGACTAGTGCTAATGAACTTGGGAGAACGTTTGTCTGAGACTACTACTGTCTATTTTGCTCGTTTTTGTCAATTGCTATTTACTGCCTGTGTGCCTAACATTCCAATTGATGAAGCTGATGTTATTCAGCCTTTTCAAGTTGCTAAAAGAATGTTTTCTGATTTGACAAACAAAGATGTTACTAAACAGCAAATACCAGATATGTTTATGCCTTTAGCCTTACAGAACTATGTAAACCAACCACAAGACTCTCAATCACCACAACAAATGCCTGAACCAATAGACACCATAAACTCTCCAATAATAAACTCTTCACCATTAAACACTGAACCATTAAACACTGAAACCTTAAACTCTGAGCCAGCACCTACTGAAACAGCCAAAACCAAGCCAAAAAGAAAGAAACATACTGCCCAAAACACTAAACACTCAAAGGCTAAACAGACACAACCTGGAGCTGTTTATACAAGAAGAATGAAACAAAAGGCAAACAGACCTTCATTTTCACCACCTAAAGAGAGCTCCAGTGAAGATGAAGAGGAGACTGTAGTGCCTCAAGTCAAGAGAAGGAGATTAGTTCTTTCAGAGTCTGATGATGAGCAAATTGTTGAAGCTCCAGAGGTGGTTTCACAGCAAACACCTACTGTTGAGGTTACAGTGAATGTTGAAATACCTGCAGAGGTTGAAATGCCTGCAGAGGATATTGTTAATGTTGAAATACCTACAGAGGATAAAATGCCTGTAGAAGAGGATCACATAGATGGTTTTTCACCAGTGCATGATGTTCTTGATTCAATTCTTGATCCTATCTCACCTGTTGATCATGTTGAAGCTCATGGTGTAGCTAATGAGCCTGCAGTAAATGTTCCTGAAGCTGCAGCATCACACACAGAGCTGGTATCTACTGCTTCTCCTATTGCAGACAAAGGTGATGAAGTTGATCAAGCAACTAAGATAATTTCTGAATCCATACCTGTTGAAGCTACAAAGGTAAACTCTGTTGCAGAGCCTGTGCAACATGAGGTGACTATGGAAAAGGTTACAGAAGTTGTTGAAGAAACTGTAGCTGACACTACTCAGCACAGTGGTTCTTTAAAAGGTGATCAAGCTAAAGATGCAAGTGCTGAAGATGAGTCTGACAGTAGTGCAAACTCTGATTCTTTTGTGAGTGCACCAGCACAGACAGATAATAAGCATACACCTTTTGATCAGCCGTGTCCATCTCATGCAGTTGAAGTAGAGCATCTAGCTAAATCTGCTGAAAATTGGTATAAACAAGACTGTATTTTTCCAAAAGGGAGAGCATCTGAGTTTGTTAAGCAAACTGCAAAGCAAATTTCAAATCCAGAGATCTTATCCTGTTTAAAGGCAACTGTGGTACAAGTCAAGACTCTGGAAGGCAATTTTGCTGAAACAAAACAAGAGATTACTTCTTTAAAGACTGAGATACAGTCAAGAGAATTGAAGATGGAAAGAGAGTCCAAAATAAAAGCTGTCCAGCTGTCTAAAGTTCAAGACACTCTCTTTGCCAGGCTAGGAAAAGTTGAAGAAAATCAAACTGCTCTGTTTTCTAAGGTTGAGTCTATTGCTAACTCTTTGGAGCTCATTACATCAATACTCATTCCTGATGATGTCAAAAAGGGGGAGAGAGTTGCTAAGTCTAAATGCAAAGTTTCTCAAACTCTGACTCAAAAGGATGATGCTGGAGATGGAGGGGCAAGTGATAAGAGTAAGGTCTTAAACTCTGAAAGGCAAACTCTGAGATCTGGCAAATCTTTTAAATCACAGTCTGTTGGAATAAACACTGAAACTCAAGGTACTTCAAAGACCAAGAGTTTGGAATTAATTTCAGATCCAAAGACTGATGAGGAGTTAGCTGTTAAGCTTTTCATGGAAGAGAATACAGAAGGAGTTACTTTAGAAGATGCTAAAGCTGAAGAGAAAAGTCTACAAGAAAAGCATTTGAAGACTTTAAAGTCTGATAAGTTGAAGAAGAGAGAGAAAGTGGTTAAAACTGCAAAGCCTGTTCTTAAAGGCATTGAAATCAAAGAGAAATTAACTAGCATTGAAGGAGAAGAAAAAGAAGAAGAAGATAAAGAAAAGTTGATCAGAAAGTCTTCTCTTGATGCTAAATTGAAGTTAAAAGGGGTAATGAATGAGGAGAACAAAGGCAAAATGATTGTTACAACCTCTGTTGCCACACAAGTTGTACAACCACAAAGTAAACCCTTACCTGGTTTTTCAAGGCCAAAGATTCCAGTGCAAGAAGAAGCAGGAGTGACTGGTGGATATCAACATAATGCTGCATGTTCAGGAAAGCCACCAGGCAGAAATACTTCTGGATTAGGTTCAACAAGAGATTTGAGATTTAGTAACAGTCCAAGAGATCCCTCTGCACTTGTATCTCTTGGTTCTGGTATTAATCAATAAAATCTAGACAAGTTGGAGTCAGTTCAGCTAGTTCGTCAAAGAAGCTTAGACATTCACTTTCTGTTATACTTTATGGCAGATGGGTCAGTGTATAGAGTGAATGAAGAAGCAATCAAGCTAAAATTATTTGAGGAACTTCAGTATGTCTTACATATCTTCAGAGTCAGAAATCGACAAACACAGCTTATTGCTAATTCTATAAGGAGGTATATGCAGAATGCTAAAGTTGTTACAGGAACAAAGTCTGCTGAAAAGTATGTTCCTAAGTACAGAGATTGGAATGGCAATCTGATAGAAATGAAGAAAGGGACTACAAAGCTGAAAACAGATCTTGGAATTACTGTTTTGGATTTCAATGTAAAATCTGAAGAGGTGAAATACATCAGGTTAGGAAATGAGATGAGAAGAAACAAGATCTATGATCTCAGAGCTGCTATTTTTCAAACTGATGAGAATGATCCAGATTTGAAAGAGATCAAGGAAGCTATGGAGATTGAACTTGAACATGCTGAGAGAAGGTTGTTGATTGATTATCTCAGAACAGCTCATGATCTTGAGGAAGTTAGGTAGACAAAAGTTGTAAGTTTGTTAAGTAAAAGTTTAAACTCTGTTTGTATGTTAAACACTGTAAAACTTTGTATTTGTTTTGACATCATCATTTACTGTAAACTTGTACATTTTTGCTAATGGACAAGTTGGGGGAGATTGTTAGAAATGATTGATGAGAACAGTGTATGGAAGCTATAGTGACAAAACAGAGTTTAGCTGGAAGCAGTCAGGGTTTAATTAAACTCTGATTGGAAGCGCAACAGAGGTTGTTAAACTCTGTAGCGGTATTGTCTGAAGAGTCAACAGTGTTTAAAGGTTGATGCAAGATAAGTATGGAAGCAATATCTTTGAAGATTGGAAAGCTGTCAAAGAGATTGAGTTGACTTGGAAGACTGGAGCAATCGTGATTGATATCAATTGTATAGCTTGATTATAGGAGAATCAGTTACTGATTGTACGAAGCTGTATGTTCTATAAATACAGTTAGGTTAACCCTAGAAGGGTAATCGAACATTGAAAAATTCATTGATTGTAACCTAAGCAGTTCTCTGTGATATTTACATCACTGAGAGAGGAATTATTAATTCCAAACAGTTTTTAATTGTTAAACAGTGTGTTCTTGTTAAGTTACTCATACAGTATTTGATTGCTTATTGTGTATTCGACCTAACATGTTAAGATAGATCAATTGGTTATGGTAGTGAAATTAGTTCCCAAGGTCATGGGTTCGAATCCTCTATATAACAATATTTTTACAAATAATCGGAATTAGGTTCGAAGTAAGGTTCGGAGGAACCGAGCCTAGGAATTAATTTGCTCAGGAAACCCCCTGTTGGTGTATTAGATATATAATTGATAATTGATAATAGATAATAGATTAGTATATTGGGCTTTTTTCATAAATAAATAGGGAAAAGTAAATTTTTGCACATTTACTTTTGTTAAAAATAGCTATTTGCAATTTTACTAAACTATTTGCAATTTTACTATACTAAGTTTCAAAATTGCAAAAATACTAGAAAGTAGGACACCCATTCCCCCTGCCCGGCCTGACCGGCCTGCCTAGCATTTTCAACCACTTTCAACACTTTTTTTTTAGGTGGGATGCTATTTTGGTGGATTTGGGTTGCATGGCCCCGCAGGGGCAACCACTTTCAACTGACTGCAACCACATGCAACTAAATTTCTGATTTCATGTTCTATTTTTCATTTGTCATTTTTGACCTCATTTTTTAACTCTAATATATATATATATACTAGCATTTAAGCCCGCGATGCTGGGCCTATTTAATTTTAAAAAAAAACTGAAGCTGTTAAATAAAAATATATGTGGAATAGACCATTCATACATTTGGTAGTCCATCAAAATGATGAGAGTTTACTTGATTACAAATAGGGTTCAGCAAATGTGAACTGAAAGTACTTAGAACAGATACAGAATGTTAGTATTGATCTCTAAAATTACTTAATTGTTATGCGAATATAAATTATATTGTAGAGTTTTTGTAGGAAGCTATTCCAAGTATGAATCATATATTAGTATACTCCTTAGATTTATGATTTGTAGTCTAAATTATTATTCATTTTAAATATTGTAGATGTTATAAATTTTTTACTATTTCTAAAATTAAAATATAAAAATATGAAGGTTACATCGAGTTAACAAATAAGCCAAATAAATCATCTAATTACTAATTTGTAGTGAATTTGTTTCCTATAAAAAGTCGAGGTGCCGCCGATGGCGGTGCCGAGAAGTTTTAATTATTATTTATTATAATTTAGTTGTAATAGTTTTAGACAAAAATAGTTAATAATTATTTCAACATTGCAAGTAATTTTTATTTTTTAGTATATTTATGTATGTTAATATCAAAGTAGAGGTTAAATTATAATCTTAAATGTTAATCATCTTTTTCATTTTTTCACAATGTATTGCATAATAAATTGAATATCACATAATAAAATCAATTTTGCATAATAAATTACACATCACATAGTAAAAAAGTAAGCACCTTTGGCATTTTAGAAATGAAAAATATTAAAATCCTCTCCACCAGTCTCGCTCTCCACCAATCTCGTTTTCCACCAGTCTTGTTTCCACAGTGTATTTTTTTTTCTCCACCAGTCTCGCTCTCTACCATTCTAGTTCTCTACCAGTCCTCTTTTCCACCAGTGTGATTTTTAGAATTTAATTATTGAAGGAATTATTTTCTTTTAATAATTCTTCCACCAATTAGCGCTAGTTAGTGGGAAATTATATTCTGGAAATATATTTGTTTATGTTAATATCGTAATGAGAAATTATTATATATATGCAAATAAGATATAATTAAAAAAACTGCATTAGCTTTTCAAACAATCACACCTATTTTTAAATTTTTATATTTTTACTTTCAAATTTATGGCCACCAACTAAATTTGGGAGGACATATTTGATAAAGCAAACACAAAATAACATCTTCTCGACTAAACACAAAATAAAGTATTACTCTTTTTTTAAATTTTGTAATCAAATCACATAAAATTTATTGTTAACTTAAAGTTTTGTAAATATATCTTTGTATCTGAATTTATTTATTTTGTTAAATAAAATATGTATTATTATTTAAAATGTATATTTTACCAACTTATTTTTTATAAAATTGATTAAGTTTTTCAATAATGAGGGTTCGAGGCGCCGCGTGCCGAGGAGTTGTCACACAATATTGATCTCTAAAATTACTTAATTGTTATGCAATTATAAATTATTTTTTAGAGTTTTTGTATGAAGCTATTCCAAGTATGTATTATATATTAGTATACTCCTTAGATTTATGATTTGTAATCTAAATTATTATTCATTTTAAATAATGTAGATGTTATAAATTTTTTACTATTTCTAAAATTAAAATATAAAAATATGAAGATTACATCGAGTTAACAAATAAGCCAAACAAATCATCTAATTACTAATTTGTAGTGAATTTGTTTCCTACAAAAAGTCGAGGTGCCGCCGATGGCGGTGCCGAGAAGTTTTAATTATTATTTACTATGATTTAGTTGTAATAGTTTTAGACAAAAATAGTTAATAATTATTTCAACATTGCAAGTAATTTTTATTTTTTGGTATATTTATGTATGTTAATATCAAAGTAGAGGTTAAATTATAATCTTAAATGTTAATCATCTTTTTCATTTTTTTCACAATGTATTGCATAATAAATTGAATATCACATATTTCACATAATAAAATCAATTTTGCATAATAAATTAAACATCACATAGTAAAAAAGTAAGCACTTTTGGCATTTTGGAAATGAAAAATATTAAAATCCTCTCCACCAGTCTCGCTCTCCACCAATCTCGTTTTCCACCAATCTTGTTTCCACCGGTGTTTTTTTTTCTCCACCAGTCTCGCTCTCCACCAATTTAGTTCTCCATCAGTCTTGTTTTCCACCAGTGTGGTTTTTAGAATTTAACTGTTGAAGGAATTATTTTCTTTTAATAATTCTTCCACCAATTAGCGCTAGTCAGTGGGAAATTATATTCTGGAAATATATTTGTGTATGTTAATATCGTAATGAGAAATTATTATTATATATATGCAAATAAGATATAATTAAATAAACTGCATTCGCTTTTCAGACAATCACACCTATTTTTCAATTTTTATATTTTTACTTTCACTAAATTTATGGCCAACAACTAAATTTGGGAGGACATATTTGATAAAGCAAACACAAAATAATATCTTCTCGACTAAACACAAAATAATGTATTACTCTTTTTTTAAATTTTGTAATCAAATCGCATAAAATTTATTGTTAACTTAAAGTTTTGTAAATATATCTTTGTATCTGAATTTATTTATTTTGTTAAATAAAATATGTATTATTATTTAAAATGTATATTTTACCAACTTATTTTTTATAAAATTGATTAAGTTTTTCAATAATGAGGGTTCGAGGCACCGCGTGCCGAGGAGTTGTCACACAATATTGATCTCTAAAATTACTTAATTGTTATGCAATTATAAATTTTATTTTAGAGTTTTTGTAGGAAGCTATTCCAAGTATGTATTATATATTAGTATACTCCTTAGATTTATGATTTGTAATCTAAATTATTATTCATTTTAAATAATATAGATGTTATAAATTTTTTACTATTTCTAAAATTAAAATATAAAAATATGAAGATTACATCGAGTTAACAAATAAGCCAAATAAATCATCTAATTACTAATTTGTAGTGAATTTGTTTCCTACAAAAGTCAAGGTGCCGCCGATGGCGGTGCCGAGAAATTTTAATTATTATTTACTATGATTTAGTTGTAATAGTTTTAGACAAAAATAGTTAATAATTATTTCAACATTGCAAGTAATTTTTATTTTTTGGTATATTTATGTATGTTAATATCAAAGTAGAGGTTAAATTATAATCTTAAATGTTAATCATCTTTTTCATTTTTTTCACAATATATTGCATAATAAATTTAATATCACATAATAAAATCAATTTTGCATAATAAATTAAACATCACATAGTAAAAAAGTAAGCACTTTTGGCATTTTAGAAATGAAAAATATTAAAATCCTCTCCACCAGTCTCGCTCTCCACCAATCTCGTTTTCCACCGGTATTTTTTTTTCCCCACCAGTCTCGCTCTCCACCAATCTAGTTCTTCATCAGTCTTGTTTTCCACCACTGTGGTTTTTAGAATTTAACTGTTGAAGGAATTATTTTCTTTTAATAATTCTTCCACCAATTAGCGCTAGTCACTGGGAAATTATATTCTGGAAATATATTTGTGTATGTTAATATCGTAATGAGAAATTATTATTATATATATGCAAATAAGATATAATTAAATAAACTACATTCGCTTTTCAGACAATCACAGCTATTTTTCAATTTTTATATTTTTACTTTCACTAAATTTATGGCCAACAACTAAATTTGGGAGGACATATTTGATAAAGCAAACACAAAATAATATCTTCTCGACTAAACACAAAATAATGTATTACTCTTTTTTTAAATTTTGTAATCAAATCACATAAAATTTATTGTTAACTTAAAGTTTTGTAAATAAACACTTTTTTACATGCCCTATGATCCCCAATTTTTGTATTAAAAGTGTTGCATAACATCATATAAAGAGCTATGTACAATCTGATAGTTTGAAAATGGAACTAAATATAATTAATCTGTGACACCCCCAAATCCGGGGTCAGAAGATTTGGTTGTCACGCGAAAATCCTCAAAATAAAACATCTGTTTAATAATAATCATTCACTTGTGATTGTCCAACACTGGAAATAGAACATCTGTGACCCCAACATACCAAGATCTTTTAAGGTTATAGGGCTAGAAACAAGAATCCAAATTCCATTAGATAAAAAGCATTCATCCTTTACAACATTCTCTTTGATCAAATCTTAAACCACTGGTGTAACTTCGATAAGAAGTACGCCAGGCTAACTAGACAATTACATAATAATAATAAATATTAGAACTCAATCATATAAAATAGATCTTACACTAAATCCAGACATCCTTAGCCAAGTGATCTTCGAAATAGCATCACGCTTCTTCTCTTTCTGAGTTGTGCGGATACGTCTCGCCAAACTACCTTACTGAAATGTTAGAATTTACAACAGCAAGTATGAGCGAAAGAAATGCTCAGCAAGCGTATAAAAATTTTGATATAAAATCAGGATAAGTGGGGCATAAAATCAACTGAAATGTAAAGCAGTTTATAGAGAAACTGAATCAACAACCGTGATATAATTCAAATCCATAACTGAAATCATTTGGCATGTCATAAAAATGAATCATCTGCCAACTCACAATATATAATAGCCATTCGGACGATATGGATTGGATACACTTTACTGAAACACCATTGCCCCCTGATCAGGTTCTTAAGCAATGGGACCCCTTTATAACTACCGGTACATTCCTATACCCGTAGGTATAACAAGGATTTCTGTGGTACCAAAATAGGCAAGTAATGTTAGCCTATAGGAAGATGGAATGGTTACCATATCCTCCTTAAATATTGCTGGACCATGGTAGCAACCATGGCCTCCTACGCTTTCCAATAAATATTTTGCTGGACCATGATAGCAATCATGGCCTCCTATGCTTTACAATTTTTCCAATCCAATAGAACAATTTCCGAATTCAACAGGAAATGCTTAGTTTCACATACTGTTCACATCCCTATTATTTATTACGATAATAAGGATATGAAGAGTTTATCTTAAAAAAAATTCCCCACATCAAGGGTAACAATATCAAGCAACTGTTTGCACAAAAAAAATATTTAAGAATCACAAATAGCTCTGAACAATAGCTATTCGTCATGATATGAATCAATAACATAAAATAAACAGTGTATAAGATGATCAAGGGGGAAAATACTTGCCTCTGGTCCTTTGTTACTACGTAATGCCGAAGTAATACCACTATCTTCTTCTTCTTCTATCTTACGTCATCACATCCTCTGGTTTAATCATTCGTTGGTTTGACGCTCTTGCGATTGCCACGAGTCTGATCCGTTGACATCGAGCCCGCGCGTCTACTTCTATAGTCAAACATAAGATAGTACCTCAGCCTCCGGACGATAATTCTGACATTTTGTAAATGATTATAAACTCAATTCGAACGTATTAACCATGCTTACCAATATCTCTGCCAGAAGAAAATAATTGGAAATGTCCCCTTTGAACATAGACGTTTTCCCGGTGTTAAAACACCTCATAAGTAAACCAGCAATTCCACAAACAATACTTTCATCTCCAACCTTCTTCATAACCCACAAAGAATATTTCATCAATCTCCAACCTCCTTTATTAAACATCTACTTATCTCCGCTGACAAACCTAAGTCAATAATCACCAATTAATCCTCGAATTAAACAATTATGCATTCAACTTAATCCCACTCAATCTATAGATAATCCTCAAAACATTTATCTTATTCCTCGATAAAGAAACATGAAAATCAATTAATCCTCAAGACAAGATTAATCCTCGAGATAACAATTAATCCTCGAAATAAGTCATTAATCCTCAAGACAATAATTAACTCTAGAGATAATCATTATCCTCGAATTAAATACATATATACCTGTCACATAACCAATTAACACATAGCATATACGGCTCACAAATAAAAGAGCACTCAAATTATTCATAGAATATTTACAAATCACTAATAGATAATCAAAGAATAATAACACGCAATTCACATAATCACATAGCACGTTTGATCAGATCATGAAAAGATTTTATCTAATATTTTTAAAAAAGAAAACGGTCAAAACCCTAATTATCGGATATAACCGACTCAATAAAAAGGTTTGGTAAAAAGTCGACCCAAATTTAAAAGTTGAAGTGTAACTTAAAACTATTTTTATAAGAACCGGGTCATTTTTCTAATTCCAGAAATACTTTTCTCGTTGAAAACGGACAAACGATTTAATTAATACGCAATTGATAAGAAAAATTCAATTAATAATTAAATTAATTGAATATTCAAATTAATTATTTATTAATCAACTCATAAAAATAATAAATCTTTTATAGTAAAAAGATTTAAATTCAATGAAGTAAATTATATATTTAAATAATAATTAATTAATATAATTAATCAATTAAAATGAATTAATCAATTAATTAAATCAATTAAATTATTATTTAAAAATAATTAACCAATTAAATTTAATTTTTAGAAGTTAAAATAATAATACATAAAAGAAATCTGAATTTTAGAAAATTTTTATAAAAATTTGACCCAAAAACATTTTTCTGAAAAGTTATACAAAAAAAACGGATCAAACAGTACTATTCATCACCATCTCCACACATTCATCACCAAGAACACGAAGAACACTCAACCACCATTAATGGAGGTTCGCAGGAATCCGGAAATTTTCCGGCGAACAAAAACACTTCGGTGAACCATCTTTTACACTCCAAATCGATACCAACACATAGCTTAACTACTGGGCACTTTATAACACATCAAAAACGAACCAAACAAGCAAGAAATCACCAAAAACGTACAAATTCCGGCGACCTCAAACTTATAGTCCGGCGAAATTCGTTTTCGCTCAATACTTAACCAAATCACGCACTTAGCATCACAAATCAAAGCTTAGAACACGAGTAAACTAACCCCTAACACCTCTAATACGAACAATCATCACACACAACGGACGAATGATTTGAAAAACGAACATAAACTTACAAACTCGTTTTCTACAAAAATGAACATCAACCAAGAAATTGAGCACATAAACACGTTATTTAGGACCCATAGAAGCTATACAAACCATCAAATCGACTGCACAATCAACGAAATCAAAACCCCCAATTTATGAATCAAGAACCCTAATTTTCGAATTGAACAAACTAGCAATATAACGATGAAATTGAACATGGAATTGAACTCCTGGAATCATTATGATGCTATACAAACAATCAATTCAACCGGAAAATCAAAGAATCAAAAAACCCCAAATTTCATGAAGAACCCTAATTTTTGCAGATTCAAAAGAAAATTCATATAAAATCGGAAAGTTACCCAATACGAAAACTGAAGATGGATTATGAAAGAGTATATTGAGAGCTTCGATTCGACTACAAGATCGCCAAAATCAGATGTCTACAACACCTTCAAATTCAGCTTTGATCCTCAAGAACAGGAGAGAGAAAATATAGTCACATATTTATTTATATATATATAAGTCTGATTTTTATGATTTATTAATGAAATAAATAAATCTGATTTCTATTTATATAACTCAAAAATTAATAACCAAAAACTATTTTTAGCCCCTAATTAAAATCATTAAGCCTTAAAAATAATTTTTATGGGATAAAAATGTAAAAATTTTATTTTAAAACAAATAAAATATAAATGTCAAAATTTCCAAAAAATTACGAATATTACAAAAATTACAAAATAATACATTTTTGAACATCCCATTATTATATAAAAATAATTTTATGAAAAACAGGGCCTCGAATTCAATACAGGGGCTGGGTCCGGAATTTAAAATGCAAAATAACTGTATTCTAAAAATATAAAAATTACAGAAAAATAGAATAAAATATTTTATGATACACAGAAGTCACATAACACGTATGAGATAATTTTCCTATTTAATAAAAATCATAACGCGTTTAAATGCATTAAAAATAAACTAACAAACATTAAAATCAACTAAAAATATATTTTAATATAATAAATTACACGTAATTTTTCGGGTCGTTACATAATCACTATCAGCTACTCATGTTTCAAACAGAAAGTATCCCAAATATGTAAATCAAATGGTGGGTATAGCCTCGATGTCATGAGTAAAACCATCCAAACCTTGATGTCTTGAAATCCACTTCACAATAGCCTAAACTACAACAGCGGTATCTCCATTATATGTCTCAAAATCTTGAAAAATACTTGCTTCTCATCCCACATCAAAATCATTAGAAATAACTACAACTTACAACTGGATACATATATATTCGACCAATTATAAGTATCAATTGTTATCAAAAGAAAGAACAATACCTTAAATAAATTTGTCAACTTTGTCTCTTGGACTAATCATCAAAAACATTCTCATCAAGTTTAAACTACAACTAAAATAGAATTTATTAGAAAAGTAATAGCGTATGGAAAAAGAGTATAAGAAAGATAAATAAAATAAACTCGATACAAATTATAGACAGAAAATAAAGAGCGGAAGAGAGAGATGAAATGAGAGTCATATATAAAGCTTAGTTTGAATTCGAATTTGAATTCTTAAACTCTGTGTAATCTTGGATTTGCGTGTTAAATTTGAAAATCGAAGCTTCAGGTCTGTCCAAATTCTGTCTGAGTCTGAAAGAATGTTTGACTTCATTTTGGAACAAACCTGGTTTACTTTGAGACAGTCTTCCAAGATCAGGCTTGAATAGCAGAACAAAGCCAAAGAAAAAGCCGCACAAGAATCCTCCAAAATTCGAAAATTTGTTGACATATGGTAGCAAACCCAGATCTGCAAAAGTAATAAAACAACATTTGTAAGAACAATCATCCAAAAATTACAAAGCAAGAAACATATTGAAATCCGAAAAAAAGACAACAAAAACTTCCTACATAAAACATACCCTGCAAAACAAAACAGTTAGTACATAATTAGCTAAACGTAGCAAATATAAATTGGAACATTAAAAACAAAAGAGTAAACAAACGCAGGAAGAAAGAGAGGGAGAGAGAGAAAGAGAGACATAGAAAGGGAGAGAACATTACGGAAACTATAATATAGTAGATGTGATACTATATTTAACATACTTTAATTTTAATTTACTTTTACTTTACTTTTACTTTTTTTTGAAAGTATACTTTACTTTTACTTTATTTAACATTTAATAGTAAAATTCAATTCAAACGGAAAGACAGAAAATTGAAATATTGACAGCACATAGTGGCATTTCGTGTAATAAAGTTGACATTTTGGGGCAGAAACTTAAAATGGACAGAAAACCTATTCATAACACATTACAGAAACTATTATATAGTAGATAGTAGATAGAGTCCTACTCCAATAGAAACCAAATTAAAATAGAAACTAGAAACTAAACCATAATATAACTTTTCAAGCTAATCTAATGACCAAACTAGGGGTACCCCAATACAAAAAATGTTTAAAATACTTGGCTCTATCCAACAAAAAATAAAATAAAATCACTGTTCACGTGATGACGTGGCAGTGGATTTCACTGGTTAACGGTGCTTCGCACCTTCTTGTACGGCGCTTCGCGCCTTTATCATTCTAAAGTTGTAAGGAATGGCAATCAATGGTAAAGGCAATAGACGATTAACGGGTGTGTCGAGAGCCATCGGCCCTCATGATTACCTAACTCATCCGTTTACTGTCTTAAATGCTTCGCATTTCCACGGCAAGATTTTTTTTTTTTTTGATAGAGCCAATTATTTTGAGCATTTTTTGTGAAGGTACCCTTGGCGGGAACCTTAGAATAGATGAAATGTAATTTATTTAGTGTTAGTTTCTAGTTTCTATTTAAGAGTTGGTTTCTATTTGATACTTTGCCTATATATATATATATATATTAGAGTTCAAAAATGAGGTCAAAAATGACAAATGAAAAATGGAACTTGAAATCAGCAACTGAATGCAACCACATTCAATCGAATGCAACCACATGCAACTTGTTTTTTTAAGGTGAGATGCTATTTTGGTGGATTTGGGTTGCATGGCCCTGCAGGGACAACCACTTTCAACTGAATGCAACCACATTCAACTGAATGCAACCACATGCAACTAAATTTCCAATTTCATGTTCCATTTTTCATTTGTCATTTTCGACCTCATTTTTGAACTAATATATATATATATAAAATCCAAAAAAGAGGTCGAAAATGACATTTGAAAAATGGAACTTGAAATCAGCAACTTAATGCAACCACATGCAACTAAATTTGCAACTGAATGCAACCACATGCAACTAAATTTCTGATTTCAAGTTCCATTTTTCAAATGTCATTTTCGACCTATTTTTTGGACTATATATATATATATATATTATAGTTCGAAAATGAGGTCGAAAATGACAACTGAAAAATGGAACTTGAAATCAGCAACTGAATGCAACAAGTTGAATGTGGTTGCATTTGGTTGAATATTGCCCCTTGCGGGGCCTTGCAACCCAAATCCACCAAAATCACACACCATAAAAAAAAGTTGAACGTGGTTGCATTTGGTTGAATATTGCCCCTGGCGGGGCCTTACAACCCAAATCCACCAAAATCACCCCACCTAAAAAAAAGTTGAATGTGGTTGCATTTGGTTGAATATTGCCCCTGGCGGGGCCATGTAACCCAAATCCACAAAAATCACCCCACCTTTTAAAAGAAAAGTTGAATGTAGTTGCATTTGGTTGAATGTGGTTGCATTCAGTTGCAACCAAAATATCACCCACCTTAAAAAAAGTGTTGAAGTGAAGTCGATGTGTTTGAATGTGGTTGCATTAAGTTGCAACCAAAATATCATCCCACCTTAAAAAAAAAAAAAGAAACAACGTAAGGAATGAAGTCGGCGGGGGAAAGGGGAAAGGGAGAGGGGGAGGGGGAAGTGTTAGGGTTGATATTTTTGCAATTTTGAAACTTATGTTGGTAAAATTGCAATGAATTGAAGGAGATGGTATTTTTGCAAATAGAAACTTTAAATCTAATATTTTTGGTAAATATCTTAATATTTTTATTATATATATATATATATATATATATATTATAATTGTTTATATGAAATTATTCATCTTTAATATTACTAGCTTATAACCCGTGCAAAGCACGGTTTTTTTAATATATATAATTATATTTTACAAATTTATTTTAAATTGTATATGTTATTAGTTTTAAAACTTTGGTGATTTTTTAAGGCTAAAAATACAAATATTTATTTTTGATATATTTTTTAGAGAAAATGCCCAAAATGCCTAGATTTGGGGGGACATGGCCCGAAATGTTGATATGCGGGAGCAGTGGCCCGATATACCAACGGCTCACGCATCTCACAGATTCGTGTCCCGTGTCACGCATCTCTAAAATGCGTAACAGGGGTCACGCATCTGTGAGATGCGTGATGACGTCATCTGACGTCATCTGTTCATTTACATCTCCGGTCGTCTCTCTCGCTCAAAATCGCCATTGACGTCGCCTGCTTCAGTTCTTGTCAATCCGGCAGCCTCCATACAAACTGAGTGCAAAAAAAGAATGCCCCCAGCTGCCTCTCCAGTTTGACATCTTCGTTTGTTGGTTTCTGGCCCCGCAGGGGCGCACACGAACGGATCGGAAAAGTTAATCGTAGAAAAATCTTCGAATTGGGGATATCAATTCAGGCGAAACAAACGAAAATCCAAGGATATAGGGTTGTAGAGAATTGAATTTCGATTCCAGTGGTATATAGATTGTAGTTGGGAAGTTCGTAAAATGGACGAACAAAGAGAATTCATTTTCTTACCGGAATTGCCATGGTCACAGGCGGGGAAGGAGATGAACAGTAGCCATGGTCACGCATGTTGAACATGCGCAACTGCTGTCACGCATGTTCAACATGCGTGACCATGGCTACTGTTCACGACACAGAATTCATTTTTCTGAAAGATACGCATTTCCCAACGGAGTGTCCGGACACTCCACTCCCAAATGCGTATCTGGTGGGTATTTAGGGCCATCCATTACGAATATGGGCATTTCGGGCCAAATGTTTTGGGAGGTGGGCATTTAGAGCCATCACCCTATTTTTTATGGGTTCAAATTTTAAATTTATGAAAAGTAGTTTATCTATTAAAACATAGAATATTCCAGTATATTATATCTATTAAATTTCATCCCTTTATCTTAAAATATAACATTTTTTTATGTAACATTATACAGTGAAGACCAAAATTCTTTATAAATATAACATATCCGTGATCCATAGTTGCGCGATGCGCATATATTATTGACATCATTGAATCAGCTATTTCATCTTTCATTTATGTTAAAATATATTTATTTTTAATAGATGTGTTACATTTTTGTTATATAACAAAAAAAAAAGTGAAACACATAGATAAATAATCGGATATAAGTTAAAATTTAAAGAATAATGTAAAAAAAGTTATACTTATTTTCATTTATTTATTTGAATGTGAAATTTATTTTTTGTTAGCATATTGGTTATTCATTTAATAAAAAATATACTTTGTTGAATATTTTTCAGAAGTAATAAAATAATAAACATATATATTGGAGAGCCATTATTAATTATTGGATTAATTCTAAATCAATTGTACAAATTCAATTCATTTTTAAATACAAAATCCTTGTTGGGATATTGTTGGAAATAAAAATAACTACACTATTAGTTCAATTAATTGAATTAATCAATTACTCATTTATTAATTTTTTAATTTATATTTTTTATATCAGAATTTCTTACGAAAAAATAATCTCCCAGATAATAGGGTTCTACTTTTTTGTTTCAAAAAGCTATACACATGAACTTAAATGTTCTATAAGACAGCTTGCTTTTTTACAAAGTTCCACATCTAAACTTACTTTTTTTTTACATGTTTCGTAACACTCTTAGAATTTTGAAATCACACACATGAATTTTAAAATCCTGAAGTCTTGCAACTAAACTTATTTGTATTTAAATGTTCTTTTAAATACTTGTATCTCATATTGTGTTTATGCCATAACATCGTGCTCACAAAAATGGAATTTTGAAATCACACACATGAATTTTAAAATCCTGAAGTCTTGCAACAAAACATATTTGTATTTAAATGTTATTTTAAATACTTGTATCACATATTGTGTTTATGCCATAACATCGTGCTCACAAAAATGGACGAAAATAATGTACAATTTTATGATGTTAATGAAAGATTTTATGATGGATTTTGGTCTATGATTATAATTGTTAATCAAACATAAATTGTCTAAAGTGTATATCTTATATTTTTGAATAATTTTGTCCCTGACACATATATAATAAAATATTTATTATTTTTGAATATATGTAAGATTTGTTAGGATTCTCTAACTATGGTTTCTTTAAGAAAAATGACCAATATATACTCAATTATATATACATGTATTTGATTTTTATATAATTTTATTATCATGTTAATTATTTTCTTGTGTTATGTTGGATTTTTAATAAATAAATTATATTATTTTTATCGGAGAAAATTAAAATATCCTAATTTCGAAAAAAATTAAAGGAAACATGATCAAATTGTAGTAAAAAAAATTAATATTTGTTACGTTTTAGCTTAATTTACTAAATTTACTATTTGTGCTCTCAGTTCTAAAAATCAGATTTTGACAATTTCACCTCGACACGAAACTCATTAAAAGAGAGAAGAAAGTGACAAATTTTTATGTTGAGAATTCTTTACGATTTAATTTTTTTTATTTATATTCAATTTAAATTATTAACTAATCTTTTTAGTATTTGAACATATTATTACTAACAAACAAATAAATGTTTAATCTTGAATCAAATGGTTCTCATTTACCTATTTTAGGATCTAAAATTTCTTATTATTTTGGTAAATAACAAAATTTGAATATAATTTACGTATTAATTAAACTGGTTTCCTTATTAAGTTATAACCACTTTTTAGTTTAACCTTTTGAAAAATAAAATTCTAATACAACTTATATTAACCAATATCATTTTTAGATTTTAAAATTTTTTTTATTGTATGTTATAATTTTGATAGTCTATTTTTAAAAATATTTGAACCGATTGAGATTGTTTTGGAAGGCAGGCTACCAAAATTTTGGATAAGATAAAAGAACACACTTAATCTAAACGATTAATTTATTACATATAAGTCAAATATATTTTAATTTCTTTTGTGTTGATATGTTTTAAATTCAAACGACTTTATATGAAATACTCGATTGTTAATTTATCAATAATTATTTACTTTTATTTTAAAGCAATAACTTATAACTCGTGCAATACATAATTCTTTTTTTAATATTTAAGATATTATTAATAAACATTTTTTTTAAATATCTATATTTATTAATATTTATTTACATTGAATTTGATTTTTATTAAATAAATTTTAATATTTTATTGAAGAAAATAAGAAATTCCTAAATTTGACAGATTTAGAGAACAATAATCACATTTGAGTATAAATAAATTTATTATTTAAAAGATTTCAACGGTTAATTTACCATTTTTTTTTCTAGTTTAGGTTCTAAAAATCAGATTTAGACGATTTACAATAAAACTCAAGAAATCATCTTTAATTTGGTAATATTTTCATAATTATTGTTCAATTAAAATTACCCAAAAATTGAAGAGAAAAAAAGTTAAGAATTTTAAAATTGGGAAACCTACTTATATTTGGTTTTAATTATTGATATTTCATTTTAAGTATTTGAATATAATCTTAGTATCGATTAAATAAACTTTTTAATATTTTACGTTGAGAAACCTTATTTACTTTTTAATATAATCCTATTTATTAAAATTTACTTTTTAGATATAATCTTAATATCAATCAAATAAATTTTTTAGTATTAGTTCTAACGTTTTTCATCTATCTATTTTAGGAATCCAACAATTTATACTTTTCAATTATCAGGACTATACTATTGTACCAAAAAATTGGATAAAATTCCCTTATTATATATAAAGGTATAATATATTAATGTATAAAAATATGAGTTATTTGCAATTTGCACCTCCAAACTATTGTTCAAAATCAATTCTTTACCAGGATTTTGAGATAAACAATCTGCACCCCTTAACTTTCAATCTTGATTGCAATGTGCACCCCTTGACCATTTTCTTTGATTTTATGAAGGGTAAAATAGATATTTCAGTATAAAATTTAAGTAATATAAATTTCAAATTTTCAAAATTATTTTTAAAATCAAAATCTTTTTTAAAATTATTAAATAATAATTTTTAATATCCAAATCATACTAATAATTAGAATTACATTTCTTATGACAAAATATTAATTCCAAAATTTATGTTTTACTAATATTAAATTTTAAATAAATTTAACATTAACTTGAATTATACATTAAATTTAAATACAAAATTTGCTTTACAAATTTTTATTTGAAGTTGTTATCAATGTAGCAGGAAAATTATATTTTAATACAAATATTTAATATAAAAGAATTTATTAGTATAATTTTTTAAACTTATTTGAAATTCTAAATATAAATGTCATTGAAAGTTGATACGAAAGTTCGGATTTTACCCCTCATTAATTTAACAATAAAGGTTAATAATAATAATAAATTATTAAAGGTGTGCACATTGCAATCAAGATTGAAAGTTAAGGGGTGCAGATTGTTTATCTCAAAATCCTGGTACAGAATTGATTTTGAACAATAGTTTGGGGGTGCAAATTGCAAATAACTCTAAAAATATTATTATGTTATTGTTAAATAACTTTGAGTTAAATAGATTTTTAGAGTTAAGTTCTATGAATACCAAAATTTTAGTGGAGACCGGAGAGCATATATTAATCAAAACATTACAAAAAAACTTATTTATTGAAAACTATGTACTATTAAAATCACTATTTCATTTATTTGATTGAAAATCATGAAAATCGTATATGTTTTACATGCAAATTTCAATAAAAATTTTGAAAATTATGTATGTTCTGCAAACAAAATATTATAGAATATATTGTTCTCCAAGACATGTTCTGCTTGCAAATCATATATGATTTTTAAGATTTTAAATGAAATAATAATATTCATTGAACATTGTTTGCAAATATATATTTTTTATAATGTTTTGATTATATAATGTATTTGGTTTTCACGTCTCCACTTGTGTGCATAGAACTTAATTCTAGATTTTTATAAACTTGTATTTAACGGAACGGACGTACCTGTATTATTTTTTGTAAACATGAATTTCTCACTCTTTTATTGGAATACTATTTTTTTGGTTTTATGCCCATCACATGCCAATATGGCAATATTTAACCATCTCCCGAGTCTAATTTAACAAATAAGTTAAATTGTTCACGTGATGACGTGGCAGTGGATTTCACTGGTTAACGGTGCTTTGCACCTTCTTGTACGGCGCTTCGCGTCTTTATCATTCTAAAGTTGTAAGGAATGACAATCAATGGTAAAGGCAATAGACGATTGACGGGTGTGTCGAGAGCCTTCGGCCCTCATGACTACGTAACTCATCCGTTTACTGTCTTAAATGCTTCGCATTTCCACGGCAGGGATTTTTTTTTTTGTTGGATAAAGTCAATTATTTTAAGCATTTTTTTATGAAGGTACCCTTGGCGGGAACCTTAGAATAGATAAAATATAATTAATTTAGTGTTAGTTTGTAGTTTGTATTTAAGGATTGGTTTGTATTTTAGCAAAAGCCTATATATATATAGGGAGCTGCTCAAATGAGACCACTCTTATAATGAGACCCTCTCTTGTAATGAGTCCCCCTCATATTTCTTGTATTCTAGAGAGTCCCGCCAGGGGTATCCAATACGAAAAAGTCTTATAATTCTATCCTATACCCATTTATGAAAAGAAAAAAAAATAAAAATAATAATTTTTTTTGGAAAAAAATGATGACGTGGCAACAATTTTTTTAAATTTTTTAATTTTTTTTTTCAAATTTTTTTTTTATGAATGAATAGAGGGTATAATTATAAGAATTTTTCGTATTGGGTGCCCCTGGCGGGGCCCTTTAGAATAGATAAAATTTGAGGGGGACTCATTATAAGAGATGGTCTCATTATAAGAGAGGTCTCATTTGAGCACCTCCATATATATATATATATATATATATATATATATATATATATATATATATATATGTCTCATTTGAGCACCTCCATATATATATATATATATATATATATATATATATATATATTCCAAAAAAGAGGCCGAAAATGACATTTGAAAAATGGAACATGAAATCAGAAATTTAGTTGCATGTGGTTGAATTCAGTTGAATGTGGTTGCATTCAGTTGAAAGTGGTTGCCCCTGCGGGACCATGCAACCCAAATCCACCAAAATAGCATCCCACCTTTAAAAAAAAAAAATTGCACGTGGTTGCATTCGATTGAATGTGGTTGCATTCAGTTGCTGATTTCAAGTTCCATTTTTCATTTGTCATTTTCGACCTCATTTTTGAACTCTAATATATATATATATATATATATTCAGCAACTTGCATGTGGTTGCATTTAGTTGAAAATGGTTGCCCCTGCGGGGCCATGCAACCCAAATCGACCAAAATAACATCCCACCTTAAAAATAAGGGTCCTGTTAACAACAGCCCTTAGGGCTATGTTTAAGGATTAATTTTTGCCATGTGGTGGATTTTTATTGGATGATTTATGTGAATGCATGGGGGCATAGGGATGTAATTCGAGTCGAGTCGAGTCGAGTTCGAGCTTTTTTTTTTCGAGTTCGAGCTTTTTTTTCACGAGTCGAGTCGAGCCTAAAATTTATCGAGCCTGAAATATGTGTTCGAACTCGACTCGTTTACTATACGAGTCAAGTTCGAGCTGTTATCGAGCTTTCGAGCTTATCGATCTTTTAACCGAGCTTTCGAGCTTATCGATTTTTCGAGTTTTCGAGCTTATCGAGTTTTATCGAATTTTGTGAGTTTTTCGAGTTTTTCGAGTTTTTACCGAGTTTTCGAGTTTATCGGGTTCTTATCGAGTTTATCGAGTTCTTGTCGAGTTTTCGAGTTTCGACTTAAGCTCCATGAAAACTATTTGTTATATTATTTCCCTAATTTTAAATGATAATAAACTTTCGAAATTTTATATTTTTTGATTTCGATAATCAACTTTTCCAATCAATTAAGTAAACTTTTAGTTTATTATATTCTTATATTTACGGATAAATTATATCTTTAGTACAGATTATGCATATAAATATCTAAGTATTTAACTAGTAAACGATGATAATAAGAATAATAAAATGTGAAACATTTTTTGACTGTGAGCTCATATGTGTTATATTTTTTTCAAAATAGGCAAATAGGCACCCTACATCGAGAGTCATTAGTAATTTTATAAAATTTATTTATAATTGAATAGAAATATGGCATACAACAAGTCTATGATGTTACTATTTAATATTTTGCTGCTTACTATCTTGTTGTTATGGTTTATAATTGTATGAAGACAAAATATATGGAAGTAAAATTCAGAAATCGAACTTGATTGCTATTTCATCAATTTAATATCTGCTAATTTAGATCGCCATTCTCATATTAGAACAAATTTAATTCAAAATTTCACTAATTATACTAATAATATAATATTGCACATAACATATGAAAAAAATAAAGTTAAGTTTAAAAGTAATTTTCATAAATAGTTGAGTGATGACAGATAAAATAATAAACACATTACTATTTTTAAAAAAAAAAAAAAATAATCGAGTTCGAGTTCGAGCCGAGTCGAGTTCGAGTTTATCGAGTCGAGCTCGAGTCGAGCTCCAAAAAACTCGGCTCGACTCGAGTTTTTAATCGAGTCTAAAAACGTGTTCGAACTCGAGCTCGATAACGAGTTCGAGCCGAGTCGAGCCCATTTTTTCGAGTCGAGCTCGAGTCGAGTTCGAGCCGGCTCGGTTTAAATTACATCCCTATGGGGGCACATACTTTTTTGCAAGTGGGGCACAACCTTGAGCCAATTAAAAACTATCACATAACACCTTAACCATAGCCCTAAGGATTGTGGTTAACATTTTCCTAAAAATAATAATAATAATAATAATAATAATAATAATAATAATAATAATAATAATAATAATAATAATAATAATAATAATAAAGTGTTGAAAGTGGTTGAAAATGTTGGGCAGGCCGGTCAGGCTGGGCAGGGGGGAAGGGTTGACCTAATTTGTAGTATTTTTGCAATTTTGAAACTTAGTATAGTAAAATTGCAAATAGTTTAATAAAATTGCAAATAGTTATTCTTAACAAAAGTAAATGTGCAAAAATTTACTTTTCCCTATTTATTTATGAAAAAAGCCCAATTATTTAATCTCATAACATTTCCAACGCCAATAAATTATCCCTTAGTTGAAAATCTTGTTGATTTATCTTATTTAGTTGAAACCTAGTGCGTCGACAAGTTAACTCATGTGATTAAGCTTGATTATCTCTTGTCGTCCGAGTTCCTGTTCCATAATTCGATTATCGATCATTTTGGATTTTTTGAGAACAATACTCAACATACAAGCCTGCTAGCTTATAAAAAAGAAAAAAAGAAATCTAGTTAACATACCAAAAAATGAAATTTATAGAAAATATGTAAAAAAAACTCATCATTTCAATGGGACAAATGCTTCATGCAGTAAAAGGAGAAGTAATAACCATATTCAGCTTTTAAAAAACGAGGAAGGAGAGTGGATTTATTGGAATTCTGGTCTGCAGGAACTGATCAAAGGATACTTTCAACAAGTATTTTCGGAAGAACATACAGAGTTAGAGGGTGTTCTGGAGTGTATTCCAAAGTCTATATCAGAGCAGCAAAATGATGAGCTTCTCAAACCGATATTTGATTAGGAAGTGAAAGATGCACTGTTTCATATGCATCCTGACAAAGCTCCGGAGCCAGATGGAATGACCCCGGCTTTTTTTCAGAAAAATTGGGCTACTGTAGGTAAGGAAGTCATTCAATTAACGAAGGATTTTTTTGAAACAGGGAAGTTGTTGGAAGACATGAATGCTACTAACATTTTGCTTATTCCAAAAAAGAAGCATCCTACCAATTTGACAGAGTTGAGACCGATTGCATTATGCAACGTAGTGATGAAAATCATTACAAAAGTTATTGCGAATCGGCTGAAAAAGGTATTGGAATCTGTAATATCGGATACTCAAAGTACTTTTCTTCCAGGTCGCTTAATATCAGACAACATCATGATCTCATTCGAGGTTATGCATTATTTGAAAAGAAAGAAGTTTGGGAAGGAAGGGTGTATGGCTATTAAACTTGATATGTCCAAGGCCTATGATCGAATTGAGTGGAAGTTCTTGAAAGGAATCACTACGCCATAGATGGCTTTATACAACACTTACAGGGGGTGTTACCTTCTTGGGTGTTACCATAGCTATGAAATTTTGGGTCTACCACAACACTTTACTTTTGGTGTTACCATATCCTTAAAGGTATGTTACCATAGGTGTGGAAGATGTTAAACTTAGTAACACCAACTCACCAAGGGCTGTGTTACCTTAGAGTATAATTAACATGTTTTTGAAATATATTTATAATTAAAGATTTAATAATTATTAAATTTTAAAATTAAATAATTTTAATCAATTCATTGAATTTATTATTATAAAAATAATATTCTATCAAATAATCTAATTATTTATATTTTTACAATATTAATATATTTTTGAATAATTTTATTTAAAATATCTTAAAGTAAAGTAATTTTCAAAAATTATTAAAATTTGATTAAATTCATTAATAAAATTAGTGGAGAAAATAGTAGGGCATAATAAGTTTAAATTATTAATCAATAATTGAAATAATAAACTTTATAGTAATACAAGTTTTTATATGAAAATCAATAATTTTTGTAATATTAGAAAATGAAAAAAAAGTAACCTCTTATTATATAATATGATATAATTTTAAAAAAATTATAATAAAATTATATTAAAAAGTTTTGAAATAATTAAAGAAATATTCAAAAATTATCAAATTTTGACTAAAATCAATAAAAATATTATTAGAGAAAGTAACAACTTGTAAAAATGAATATTAATAAATTTTGGAAGAGATTGTAAGAACAAAATAACTGAAATAATCGATTTAATAATTATTATTTAATATTCAACATATTAAAATAAATATGTAATATATATTTAAAAAAAGTATACAATACACTGAAATTATTGATGGAGCAGAGTACTCTGAGGAGCGGCAAACAAAATATGCTGAGCGGAAAAACGAAAATTCATAAATACAAGGCGGGGGAAATTGGGGGAAATACTCAATAATCAAACTCAATCTCCTTATTATGTTTGAGTTCTTAATATCAAGTCTCTCTTTCTCTCACTTCTCACTCAGTCACTCCATCCTTTAGAAAGAATTAGGGTCCAATTAGGGTTCGTCCTGGATTTAATCGAAGCAGCCTTTGTATTATATGCTTCGATTTGTATATGTTAGGGCGAGTATTAAGAGGTTATTAAGTGAGAATGGGTCTAGGGCTTTTGATTTGGTTTTACATGATGAGTCTCCGAATGTGGGTGGTGCTTGGACAAAAGAGGCGACTAGTCAGGATAATATAAAGTTTCTCGCGCCGAAAGGGACTTTTATCACGAAAGTATGCTTCGATTTCTCTGTCTCGATATTTATGTATTAGAATTTCAATTTGTATGAAGTTTGTATACTTGTGTTTGGTTTTATGCTGATTATGTCATTTTCTTGATAAAAATTATGGATGACATAGTTAATTGGAAATATAGGGGAGTGCTCAACTACTCTTTTGTTATATTTATATTTTGTGTGTATGTATTTGTATATTTATGTGTGTCGGTTTGATTGGATGATTGTATATAGCTATATTGTAGATGAGAAGTAATAAGAAGTTTGTTTTTTTGTGCTGTTCTGCGTGTGTGTATACTGATAATGTCTTTTAATTGATACAAATCATATGGTTTTATAATAATTGGATGTACAAGTTTTGGCAGAATGTAGTATTGTGATTTTTGTGTTGTGAAATAATGTTCATATATTTTTGTAAAACATTTAATTTGATGGATATGGATTTGATACTTGTAAACATGATATTATGTTAGCTTAATTGTTGTGCAGCATTTAAAAGAAAAGAATCGAGAAAAACGTGCTGCTAATTTGGTAAAACAAGATGATGAAGTAACAGTGAAGCTCGAAAATGATGCAAGGGTAAGTATAATCTATGGAGGAAAGAAAATGAGAATGACAAATCTGATTCAATTGTTTGATTGATTCGTGATCAAATAATTATGGCAAGGGTGTATGTAGGCATTGCGACAATGAAGAACCCGACTGATTTGGCTGGTGAATTACAAAATCGAGTTAAGGAAAGTCATGTTGTCTATGAGATGCATCTTGTTTACCGTAAGTACTACAATCCAAGCTTCAACTGTATCCACTATTGCCTATTACAGGTTTGTTAACATTTTCCTATTACAGGTTTGCTAACATTTTATTCTCATGCATCAGCTTACATTATCTAGCATTAATAACGTTTTGTTCATCTTAACTCAGGTTTTAAAACTCAGGTTTTTTCATTAGTGGCTCCTCTCTTAAGTTTCTGTTCATCTATCCATTGACTTGCGATATAATGTTCTCAAGTTAATATACATTTTATGAATTGCAGGAGATGACACTAGAAGAGTACGAAAGGTTTTGGAAGAGAAAAGAAAAAGGTCTTAGAAGATTCTACCGTAAGGCATCTAGGGAGATTGAGTAATAGATGAGCCATAATTTTAATTCCTACAGTTATGTATATGTTATGAACTGATATTATATTTATGCTCAGGGTCTATCAGCATTTTAATTATTGATAGTTAGCCATACTAACGGATTAGTCAGCACAAACTCTCAACAACAGTACACGTAGCATCTTACAATACTATGGGGCACCTACTAACCATTTTAGTAACTTCACATGTCCTCATTCAGGTAATTAGAAGTCTATAATTGAAGCTCAGTTAGGTCTTTATCCTCCTCTGTGTAGAATGCTGATAAATTAAGATAATTTTTGGAGATGTTGATTTTAGATAAATTTTGGAGATGTTGATTTTATTCTTTTCTAAGAAGCTGCAAAAAGGCATCACTGTTTTTGTCACAATCATACTATAATTTTTTTTTCTGTTTACACCAATCATGAGAATAATCGTTATTATCGTGGTGATGAATTGAACTTGCAGGGCACCTAACAGCTGATGCAGCATTGGACCCAGCTGGTTTAGTAGCAATAGCCATAGCTCATGCATTTGCTCTATTTGTGGGAGTGTCCATGGCAGCCAACATCTCAGATGGCCATTTGAACCCAACTTAAGCTAAGAAAGTAGGACTGTAAGCTAAGAAAGTTATATCATTGAATGCAGGTGGTTTATATTCTAGATCAAGTAAGAGCTTTAGACGAAGAACTGCTGCTCCGGATCGAGGGTTGAGCATAAAGCCTCATATTATAGTGGTGAGACATAAGTGCATGAATGCATATATATATATATATATATATATATATATATATATATATATATATATATATATATATATATATATATATATATATATACCAGTCAACTGTTTAATTACAAACTTCTATGGATACCAGATAGTCATGGTACAAAGTGTAATCAGGAAATGGAGCCTATTCACAACACCATGCATTCTCACATTCTCAGGATTCCATTTAAAACTGAGAAAGGAATTCTGAAGGAATGGGTTTCTAGGTTTGACATTTACCCTTTCCTAGAGAGGTTTTCACAGGCAAGTTCTTCATTTGTTTCTTCACCCTTAGTTTGTGAAAGGCTTTGATATATGGAACACTATAAAAATCAAATGAAGTCTTATTTAGTCGACATTTTCCCACTGAAGCAACCAAATATTGACCACATTATGCATTTGTATTAACACTTGGTCATTTATGCTGAATTTTTTTTTTGACAAAATTTATGCTGCATGTTAGAAATACTAATTTTGCAAAATGTCTAGTTGCATTAACATGGATCATCTCATCATTCCTTTTCTGATCACCAGGATGCTACTGAAAAGATAGTTAAGCTGCTGGAATGTAAACCAGATCTTATAATAGGGAACTACACTGATGGGAATATTGTAGAATTGTGTCCAATGGTTTTGATCAGAAATAGCAGACTAACGCCTTTCAAGCTGAACATACGCCACAGCCAACTGCAGCTGTGGACAGACATGGTGTTACAGCTAGCATAATAATTTGCAGAATGACTTGGAGCTCAAGTTCTCAAATTTACGGCATGAATTGATACGAGTTAGACACATAGCAGGAGACAAATTTTTGTACAATCAGTTTTTGTTTGGATGTTCAAGTAAATGTAATCGGTTGTACAAATTGTAAATTTTTCTTTAAATTAATGATATTTACATTTTGTAGTTTATTTTAGATTTGACATTTGTTTGTTTTTTATTTATCTATGCATTTTTTTATGAATATTACAGGAAGGAAATGGTAGAAAAATAATTAAATCTAAATTATTAATTTTAAAATAGACAATGTCTGTGGGGCCCACATAATTGATTAATAATTTTGCAAAATTATAACATCTAAGGTAACATAGATTTGGTGTTGCTATAGAATTGCTTAGTGTGTTACTGTAGAGGTCTATGGTAACGAATTTAGCTATGTTAGCTTAGGTGTGTCCAAGTGTTACCTTAGACTCCAAAGGTTACATAGAACAAAACTATCCCAGCTAAGGTGTTACCTTAGCCTTTTTTTGGCCTTTGGTAACATTTTTTAGGGTCTAAGGTAACACAGTCGTGGTGTTACTGTATGTCATCTATGGCGTAGTGAATGCTCTGACAATGGGATTTAGTAACTGGTGGACTCATCTGATTCTGCAATGTGTATCAACAGTAGAGTATAATATCATTCATGGTGAGTTTGAGATTGGACCTATCATTCCTAGTAGAGGGCTGAGACAAGGAGACCCACTGTCTCCTTATCTATTTATAATATATGCTGAGGGTTTATCAGCATTAATCAAACAGTATGAGGCTCGAAAATGGCTGTAAGGAATTAAAATTTGCAAAAGAGCTCCCATGATCACTCACATGTTGTTTGCAGACGACAGTTACCTTTACTGCAAGGCAAATCAGGAGGAAACTAATAGAGTTATGTAGCTTTTGGCTGTGTACGAGAAAGCATCGGGGCAAAGGATTAACAGGAGCAAGTCCACAGTGTTTTTCAGTGCAAATATCATCAGTTACAATAAAGAAAGGATTTGTCACAACATGCAGATTAAGGAGGCTGATGCATCTTCTAAATATCTAGGGCTTCCAAGTTTACTTGGCAGAAATAAGGCGGTTGTGTTTGGGTATTTGAAGGACAAAGTTAAGGCTAGTATTCAAAACTGGACGGAGAAGAAAGTATCAAGACCTGCAAAGGAAGTATTGATCAAAATGGTAGCCAAGACATTAACTTCATATGCGATGAACGTTTTTTACTTCTGCTCGAGTTGATAAAGGAAATTGAAGTATGTTTAGCTAAATTCTTCTGGAACTCTTCTCAGAAGAATAATTCAAAAATAAGTTGGATGGCCTGGGATAGAATGACCAGACATAAGCATGCTGGAGGGTTGGGATTACGAAGCCTTCGTGATTTCAACTTAGCTATGCTAGGGAAACAATGTTGACGGCTGATTACTAATCAGGACAGTCTAGTAGCACGGATGTACAAAGCAAAATACTATCCAGATTCATCTTTCATGGAATCTAAGCTAGGTAGCAGCCCTAGTTTTATCTGGCGAAGCATTCTCGAGGGTAAGAAAGTTATATCTGCAGGGTCAAGTTGGAGAATTGGTAATGGCAAGGACATTCAGATATTAGATCAGCCGTGGTTGGATAGCAGGGAGAATTCTTATGTTAGTACTTTGTCTCCAGCTCTCATTAATCAAAAGGTGTGCTCTTTGTTCTTTATGGGCACTAAGGAGTGGGACGTTGATATTATAAATGACATCTTTGAGGCCAGAGACCAGCAAATTATTCTTCGTACCAACATCGAACAGGACTTGGATAGAGATGTTTTGAGCTGGAAGTTGGAGAATACAGGGCATTATACAGTCAAAAGCGCGTACAGGATGTTGCAAACTCAGAAAGGACCGTGGAATGAAGGTGACATAACTGGTTTTCGAAAAAGTTTGTGGAAAGTTAAAGCACCTCCTCAGGTGTTAAATGTTATCTGGAGGGCGTGTACTTTTTGTCTACCGACAATGACTCAACTGCAGACCAAGCATGTTCAGGTATCTAGCCAATGTCCAGTTTGCCGGGAGGATGGGGAAACTACATTTCATGCTCTAGTGCAGTGTCCTGTAGCAGCCATGTGTTGGCAGATCTTTAAGCCAAGTATAAATACGATTGTGAACATGGATTTTGTGCAATGGTTATAGTTGAATTTTACAGGTCAATCAAACAGTATGAAAGCTAAGATCATCACGTTGTGCTGGTCTATTTGGAGGTCTAGGAATGATCTGATTTGGAACAACAGGAAAGTGCCAGTTTTGAGGATAGTTGCAAAAGCGTGGGAATATCTTTCACAGTGGAATGCGGCTCAGAGTAGAGGATTATGTGTGCCTATCAAACCACCTGTAGAGGGGGATGGGGCTATAATCTGGGCAAAGCCACACCAGAATGAAGTAAAGATTACTGTGGATGCAGCAGTCTTCGAAGATCGGGGAGTTTCAGGTTGTGGAATTATTGCTCGTGATCACCAAGGGCACTTAATCTTGGCCAAGATGAAAGTGATTGCAGAAACCTTGAATCCCACTCTGGCAGAGGCTATAGCTGTTAAGTTTGTGGAGTCTAGGCTGTTCAAGACCCCTGAGCGGATGCTCAGGGCCTTTGAACAAATCAGCCAGCAGCAATATTTGTGCTCAGGACCATGAGCTCAAGCTCAGGGCCCCCGAGTGCGTGTTTTTCATCTTTGGCCCATATATTGAGTTAGGCCCAGTTTCTTCTATTATAAATATTCTCTTGTAATTGTAAAACCCTAACACAACACAATTGTGAGATATCAATACAAAATTAGTGCGGCTTGTGGAGTAGGAATTTCCGAACCACGTAAATCTTTGTCTTGTGTGATTGTCGTTTATTTTCTTGTTCTTGTTTATTCGTTTTGGGTTTTGCTTTCGTTGTTGTATACTCGACAATAGCAGTTAAGGAGGCACTCAGCTGGGCTCAGGAAATGAAGTGGGATGCGATCACAGTGGAGTCAGATTGTCTGGTTGTTTTGCAGCTGATAAGGAGTGCAGTTCCAATGCGTTCTAGGCTTGGTTTAGTGATCGAGAGTTGTAGAGAACTAGCTTGTCATTTTAACAACATCAAGTTGTATTTTATTAAATGGTCTGCGAATATATCGGCACATGAACTTGCACATGTGTCCCATATGTATCCTGATCGTATCTTTGGTTGGTGTTCTGTTCCGGCCAAAGTTAAGGATTGTATTCGTCATGATTTAATGATATGAGATATTTGCATTTTGTCAAAAAAAATAAAATAAATCTTGTTTATATTTTTAGCCAATCTCACCATAGATCATATATGTTGAACCTCTAGGCTCTAGCCTATATCAAAATTAAACATCATTTATTGAGATATTATGATAATATTTTTCTTTATAACAATTTGAATTAAATAATAATAATTATTTTTAAAATATAATCAACCATTATAGTCAATCTCATTGAAGTATAATACCTAACAAATTAAGCAAATATTGACTAATCAGTAATTTATATCAATATAGTTAATACCATTGAAGATATTCTAAACAAGTACAAATACTATGTTGTCTAATTACATTTCCTTTACAATGGTATATATTAAAATTTCTATCAATATTATGTGAAAAATCATATTTTAATGGCACGTCTAATATCAAAATGTCAAAGTATTAAATTTGAGTATCATTTAATTATAAAATTAAAATTTGGTCATAATTAAGTATATTTGTAATTTAAATATTTGGTCATAATTAAGTATATTTGTAATTTTAATATTTTATAAATATTTATAGACATTTTACTGTAATTTTGGTGCATACGTTGTATGATAACTTCTGTTCTAAAAAGCGGCGATTAATCGGGATCAATTGTCAATTAATCATTGTTTGGTATCTTTCCGAATTAGGATTAATCGGTATAATCGTCAATTAATTACTGTTCGGTGACTCTATCAATTAAGTCCGATTTTTGTTTTTTATAACAATGATAATAACACGATGCAATTATTTGAGAAAATGTTCAAATATGTCGGATCATCGATCATGACCGGTGCAACTGGGTCAGTGTATATGGCTGTCGTAGGACTAATTTATACGTGGCCCGGCCCGACCACATATTTGTCACTTAGTAATTTAGCATGTACTCGTATCTGTGATCTGTGTTATCAATTCAAAATATCTCTACATAAATACAATTTATCAGTAGCACTATATTTAGCAAAAAGTAAAACAAAATCAGTAGCTCTATCACTAGGGATGGCAACGGGTTGGATCAGGTTGGATATCTGTGATATTCAAATCTAAACCCGAATCCTTAATCCAAATTCAAACCCGATCAAAATCCAAATGGATTTGGAAATTCAAAATCCAAACCCGATCCACCGAGTTTGGATCGGGTTCGGGTTTTATCCAAACCCGAAATTTTTAATTCTTTTTAAAAAAGTAGTAATATTTTTTAAGCTAAATTTCATAAAAATTAAAATTACAATAGCAAATAAATATCTAGATTTCAGAGACATGAAAATAAATAAGTCCAAGTTACATCACTATTAATATCTAAAGACATAAAAATTAAAATACAATTGCAAATAAATATCCACATAAATATTCAGAGACAGAGTGTAGATTAGAAGACTAGCAGTAGCATAGCATGTGTATCAAAATTGCCTGAACTAAGAAATTTCATAGTAGCACAACATGTGTATCAAAATTGCCGGAACAAAATTACCTAGTGTAACTAAGTAACGAGTATTTATTTTTAAGGAATAAATTATAATATATATATTATAATTTATATAATTATATATGTATATATATCGGGTTTTTTTCGGGTTTTGGGTTTGGATCGGGTTGGATATAGCTAATATCCAAATCCAAACTCTTTCGGATTTAAAAATCAAATCCAAATCCAAAAAATCGGATTCGGTAAGATCCAATCGAATCGAATTGGATCGAATATCCGTCGAATCGATTTTTTTTTTCATCCCTATCTATCACCGGCCATTTAAAAAGAACAAGAACTCTTCATATATAGGTACCGGTGTGGATAAGGAGCGGATGTGGATCCATACGTGGGTATTATTGTTGTCCACTCAAAAATAATAATCTAAAACGACATTTTGCATTAAAAAAATTAAATATCTAAAATGTCACACAAATATCGCAGTTTGGACATCTCCAACGTACAGGGGACATCAACGGACCGCTGGTAGTATACAATGACATATCTACTTCGAAAATTATTATACAAGAATAATTTACATTTTACACCCCTGGATTTTTAGAAAATTGTAGTTTGAATTTCATAATTTGCAAATCAACATTTCACATCTTTCATTTTTCTAACCCGTAACATTATACATTCATTTAACGAATTTACATTAACTTTGATAGTTAACGTAAGTCAATGAAAGAATATTTCAGTCATTAGCTAGAATTTATTTTTATTTCCAAAAATAAAATAAACTTAAAATGCATATTTCATTAATTTTTTTAAAAAATAGTGTCTTTTTTTTTGTACGATTGGATATAATTTGTAAAGAAAAAAAAATATAAATATTTTATTTTTGAAAAACATGAGTACTTCATTTTTCCTGAAAGTATAATAACAAGGCATTTATACTGCTATATTAAAATCGAAATAATGAAAGTTTGTCCTTTGATTTTCGGTACAATTATTCTAACTATTAAAATTAAATAATAATATTATGATTAACAACAATTAATCAATTTAATTTTTCACGTAAAATATGTTATATAATATTTCAAATCACTAAGCAATTTCCTTTTTAGGTAAAATATCTTATTTTTATATTTCATCAAACTAAAATTTTTCCTTTTTAATAAACATGCGGATAATTCTTTTTAATAAAATTAAATAATAATCTTATAAATACTAATACCTAACCAATTAACTTTCGTAGTTAAAACATGTTACATTTTTCTATTTTTTCTAAATAAAACCTCTTTTTTGCCAATAATATTACCGGTGATTTTATTTAACAAAATAAAATAATAATTAATCGACTACCTTTTTAGTTAATCGTGTTATGTTTTCTAAATTTTCTAACTAAAATTCGTTCTTCTCTAAAATAACACGGACAACATATATAAAATTATTTAAAATTTAAGCATACAAAATTTATGTTTTAAAAAAATCAATTTAAATTAAAGAAAAAATCATATAATATTATAATTTGCATGCATACCACGTGTTTTAAGCTAATATATCGAATACCTGCATATATCGAATAGCACGAGTTCTATTTTTTTACAGTTGACAGTTGTGTTATTACGAACCATTTTTTTTTTTCGAATTCTTGTTATTGAATGGGAAAAAAGGGCTTAACGTTTGAATTTTGATTGACCATTGGACAAGCGGTGCTATAGATTGGCTCCAAATCTATACAAGCACGCGGCATTTAATCCCTCGTGTTCCTCGTTTTTCTTTGAGTTTGTATTTTTAGCTAATTTATACTTCCTCTGTCCAATCCATTTCTTTACAATTTTCTTTTTTGGCCGTCCCACCATTTCTTTACATTACCTAAAATAGTAAGTTTTAACACTATTACACCCACTACTTCACTTATTTTAACAATACTTTACACTATTTCATCCACTACTTAACTTATTTTAAAAATAAAATCACTATTACACCCACCACTTCACTTATTTTAACAATAAAATCACTATTACACCAACTACCTCATTTATTTTAACAATATTACACCCACTTTACACCCACTATTCTTGACCTCCGTGCCTAGCCGCCGTGTAAAGAACTGGCTGGGACGGAGGGAGTAAATAAATACCTCACCATTGTCTTGTCCATCTCACATTCACCCATTTATGATCATAGCTCCAGAAACAATACTCAACTAATAAGTTTCCATTATTGTATATTTGTTACATTCATTAAGCCTTTTCTTAAATTAGTCTTAACTGAACTGGACTCTGTATCTTTAAGTAGTTAGTGTCTTAAAGATCACTATATTTCTGGTTCTGATAGGTTTGAAGTTAAGCATGGAGTTAAAATTGTGTGGTTCAGAATTATTTGGTTCAAGAAAGTTGCTTCCTAATCTTTTTCTCAACTCCTTTCACTTGGTTTCTGACAAAGTCTCTCCACAGGCCTGCTCTTGCAAAGGTAATGCTTTACCTCTCTTCAATTTTATGAATTAGTGTGTGTGTGTGTGTGGTACATTAATCATGTGAACTTGTTTATGTTGTCACATTACTGCTAGGCACCGAATAAGATTTGTATTTTTCATGAACAATTTGTTTTTGGTAAATCACCGGAATAGCAGAGCAGACATGAAAATAAGATTGATAATTACCGACTATTCTAAAACGGTGTTGGGAGGAGAATTTAATTTGTATTAATGAACTTCATACCGTGGGGTAAAAAGAATTCTGATACCATGTTAGTTTTCAAGTCATCGAGTCTTTTAGAACATTAAGGTGTTAGGAGCATTCCTTAAAATGTCTTTCGTGCTTATGTCATAAAATTTCGCTCATCTTGTATTTTTTTCCTCTTTCCCTTGATTTTTTTTTCTTTAGGTAACTTTGTGCACGGTTCTTTGCTGAGTATTGCACACAATGCTACGAGTTCATTCATGAAAGAAAAACTAATGGTAGATGTTTGCTCATTTCAAATGAATGTAACTACATATTATAGTAGAAGAGTATTAGACTCAATGGATGATGAGTATGGTGGAGTTGTTGTTGATCCAGAAAGACTACCATCTAATTCAAGTGTCTTTGCCTCTCTTCTTCAGTCATCTCTTTCTCAGTGGAAATCAAAGGTACTTTTCTCTGACTTTATTTATTTTAATTTAGCTCCGCGGGATTGCTTTTCTTTTAGAATCTCCACTGAATGCTGAGATGCATTAGTTCTCCTGCAAGACGACATAAGCATTGAATAATCGCTTCTCTGTTTTATGTGTACCTAATTTATGTTCTCCGATCTATATTACTCTTGCAGAGAAAGAATGGGATTTGGCTTAAGCTTCCACTAGAAAAATCGGAGTTTGTTCCTATAGCAGTTAAGGTAAAATTAAACCAGTTTAAGAATGCCACTGTACAGAATTTATTATTTGCAAAGTATTTCAACTTTGAAATCATTATAGGAAGGGTTTCAGTATCATCACGCAGAAAAAGGATATGTCATGATGACCTACTGGATTCCTGAAGGACCTTGCATGCTACCTGAAAATGCTTCCCATCAAGTTGGAGTTGGGGGCTTCGTCATTAATGAAAGGAATGAGGTAACCGAATGCTACTGTTCCTTTTTTTTAAAGGATTTCTTTAACCGAATTATTCACCCATTTCAGAAGGTTAAACTGCATCGTCAAACTTTTATGTACATTCTAATATATGTACACGTTTTCTACAGGTTCTTGTAGTTCAAGAGAAACACACTGCCCCTGCACTTGCTGGTCTGTGGAAAATACCAACTGGCTTCATTCACGAGGTATTCTTTTCTATTTGTCTGAACTTTAATTTCAGTGTCTGTAACTCAGCAAGTGCATGCAATTGTAAATGAATCTAAAGTGTAAAATTTGTTACCTTTTGGTCTTTTATCAGTCGGAGGAGATTTTCAATGGGGCAGTCAGGGAAGTGAAAGAGGAAACTGGTGTAAGAACTCAGTAAATCTCACTATTTATACTTAAAACTATAAAATGAATTTGTCTTCATTTGTCTCACAAGCTTTTGCTTCCATTTGTCTTCTATATTTTAGATCGACACTGAATTTGTGGAAGTCGTAGCTTTCAGGTAACAAAGTTATCTTCTTCAGAAGTCATAGCCAGAATGTTATATATACTTGTTCAGTTGTTGCAGAATTAAGTTCAAAAATCACCTCAACTTCCCCACAGAGTGTTTGCCTTAATCAGAGCTATCTATTTCCAGTCACCTTCTTTTTATTTTGATGAAAGGCTTAAAAATAAGGATGTTTAAACGTTCAGAAAATTTTCTTTATAGTCCGAATAGATGAAACATTAAATGAATTCGACTTAAGATGTAGTCCCTTAAAAAACTTAAGCCAAAAGCATTACCTAGCTTAATACTTAGGTTTGGTGCACTTAATTGGATTGATCTTAGCGGACTTCAGTTATCTAAATCTAGTTTGTCCAAGGTAAATGTAGTATCAGTTAGACGAAGCCAAAGGTTTTTCATTTCTATATTCTGCATCATTTTAAATATTACTAGTTTAAAAATTTTAAGTGATAAATATATTTAAGTAATATAGACGGTTGTCTTCCCTGCAATATGTTGATACCGTCGAGTGCTGTACATCTATTGCTAGCTGATGAATTGTCATCGACAAAATGTGGAATTTCATACGAAATTGAAGCTCAAATGCTTTTGTTCAAGAGTTGCATTGCTTTACTATGTGATTCCTATGAATTACTGCAATTTGAGCTTGCCTTGGGAATAGCTCTCTGTGTGAAAGAAAATTGCTTCACATAGGATTTCCAGTGTCATAGTTTTTAAGAAGCATAAGAAGTCCAAAGTCCAGTCAATCTGCAAAAATATAAACTAGTACTTTCTGTATCTCCTGCAGTGGATGCCATTAGTTGATTTCGTAAAGCAGCCTTTAAGCCGAGGAGACAGAATGTTCAAGAAGATCATCGACATTTGCATTGCACGTATGGGGGAGCGTTACTGTGGATTATCAGTGCATCCAGTTGTCTCAGTATTTGATGGCAAATTGTCCTCCTTGTACTATAACATAGTCGATGATAAAGATTCCAACTGCCAAGCCTCACAGTGAATCTGATATCTTCCAACATGTATTATATCTTGGACACCAGAGATGTCAGTGCTGCTCCTGGCTGCTTGGCCATATTAGCAATATTATGAGTTCATAATGTGATGCATATATATAGTCTTGTACTAGCATAGATCTCTGTAATTTATGTATAAAATGTGGCTGTCATTTAGGTATCTCAAGTGCCAACTAGTATTTTTTAGCTAACTGTGCAAGGGTTGGAGTTGCTCTGTTATGATTGAAAGGTTAGATTCAAAGAAATTACTCCCTCTGTATCAAAAAGCATTGCCTATTTTGACTCCGAACACTGTTGATCCTAAGCGGTTGACTACTAATTTATACCTAATTTATAAGACCAAATATAGTCATGAGTGATCTTGTTAAATTCGTATTTGTTAGTACTTTAATACAGTGAAGTTTTTATAATTAATAATAATATAAAATTAAAGATATAAATGATTAAAAATGTGTATTGGCAAACGTGTCAAAAGTAAACAGGAAAAGTATTTTGAGACGGAGGGAGTATTCTTTTGAGTGTTTTCGAAATCTTTATGGAAAAAAGAAAATTTGTGAAAAGAAAAGAAGAGAATATGTTGGAGATTATTTAAAAAATTGTATTAGAATTTAAAAAAGTTTTATGGAAAGAATTTTCAAAATTTTATTTACGAATCTATTCTTTTATTTTTAAAAGAGAATCAGAATCACGGCTTTTAAGAAAGTTTTGTTTGTTTTTCCTCTTTATCTTCTTTCGTTAATATAACTTGGAAGTAGGGGCGTAAATGAGTCAAACTGTTCGTAAGCTACTCGAGCTCGGCTCATAAAATATTTGAATTCGGTTCGATAATAATCGAGCCGAGCTCGAGCTCGAGCTATTTGAATAGTTGACCGAGCCGAGCTCGAGCTTCATATTACTCGATTCGTATGGCTCGCGAGCCTAATCGAGCTTATATATATTTTATTATTTATATATATTTATTATTATTTATATATTATTTTTATGTTATTTATATATTGTTATATAAATATTTAATATTTTTATATATTAATCGAGTCGAGTTCGAGCCGAACTTAAGGTATTCGAACTTTTGTTGATAATTAGTGAAATTGATTCGAGCTTTCGAACCGAGCTTCGAGCTTGAATTTTATGGCTCGATCGAGCTCGAGCCCAAACTATTTAATCGAGCTCGAGCCGAGCCTGATCAGTATTCGACTCGACTCGACTCGTTTACAGCCCTACTTGGAAGCATAACATTAGTCCATCCTTAATATAACATTATTTATGTTAAAGAAAAGTATACGAAATAAATGATTGTGAGATTCATAACTATTTGCATTTCTTCTTTCGAATTTTCTAGTGTGTGACAAGGGTACATGCTAAGAATTCGTGCTAGTTTAGTTGTCAAATTTTGATTGGTGGGGATTTCATTAATAATAATGGACCCCCTGCATTCACATAAATATCCACCAATTAAAATTTGACAACTCATCTTACACAAATTTTTAGCTTGTACCCTTGACACACACTAGACAAATCCTTCTTCTTTAATCGGATTTATTTTTCCCTTACACGCCCTTTAATGGAATTTTTATCAATGTTTGGGATGAGGATAAAGAAAGACGGTAAGGTTATTGTTTTATAGGTCGGATTAATTAAGTGCCTGACAACAATTTTCTGTCATCGTACCCAAAAATTTTAATTAAATTTTTTACCCTTTTACTGTGGTATGATTTGAAAGATTTAATAATGTTTACTATCTATATATATTATAATAGCAGGAGATCGGAGAGGCTTCAAAATAGTTTTATTGAATTTTAACATTTTTGATTTTTTTTATTTAAATAATTTTCTTGAATTTAATTAATCATTAATTGTACCTATTAAATATATGTTAAATGTACTTTATTTCATATTTAATATAAAAGTTTAGCAATCTATATTAGGACATTATAATTATTATTTTAATATAAAATATCATTATTTATATAAAGTAGCATTATTTTAAGGTAAAATAATAAAATAAAATTTTTTACATCGTGTTATTTCAATCGTATTCAAAATTATTGCAATTTTTTTCGATAACAATAAATAAATGATTTTACCTATTTAATCTATATATATTATAATAGCAGGAGATCGGAGAGACTTTCACTCAGAAGCTTCAAAATATTTTTCTTGAATTTTCATATTTTTTATTTTTTTATTTAAGTAATTTTCTTGAATTTAATTAATCATTAATTGTACCTATTAAATATACGTTAAATGCACTTTATTTCATATTTAATATAAAAGTTTAGCAATCTATATTAGGATATTATAATTATTATTTTAATATAAAATATATATATATATATATATATATATATATATATATATATATATATATTATAATAGCAGGAGGAGATCGGAGAGACTTTCACTTAAGCTTCAAAATAGTTTTCTTGAATTTTAACATTCTTGACTTTTTTATTTAAATAATTTTCTTGAATTTAATTAATCATTAATTGTACATATTAAATATACGTTAAATAGACTTTATTTCATATTTAATATAAAAGTTTAGCAATCTATATTAGGATATTATAATTATTATTTTAATATAAAATATCTATATCTATATATATTATAATAGCAGGAGGAGATCGGACAGGCTTTCACTCAGAAGCTTCAAAATAGTTTTCTTGAATTTTCACATTTTTTATTTTTTTATTTAAATAATTTTCTTCAATTTAATTAATCATTAATTGTACCTATTAAATAAATGTTAAATACACTTTATTTCATATTTAATATAAAAGTTTAGCAATCCATATTAGGACATTATAATTATTATTTTAATATAAAATATCATTATTTATATAAAGTAACATTATTTTAAGGTAAAACAATAAAATAAAATTTTTGTATCGTGTTATATCTAATCGTATTCAAAATCATTGCAAATTTTTTCGATAACAATAAATAAATGATTTTACCTTTTTAATAATCTATATATCTATATATCTATATATATTATAATAGCAGGAGATCGGAGAGACTTTCACTCAGAAGCTTCAAAATAGTTTTCTTGAATTTTCACATTTTTTATTTTTTTATTTAAATAATTTTCTTGAATTTAATTAATTATTAATTGTACCTATTAAATATACGTTAAATAGACTTTATTTCATATTTAATATAAAAGTTTAGCAATCTATATTAGGATATTATAATTATTATTTTAATATAAAATATCTATATCTATATATATTATAATAGCAGGAGGAGATCGGACAGGCTTTCACTCAGAAGCTTCAAAATAGTTTTCTTGAATTTTCAAATTTTTGATTTTTTTATTTAAATAATTTTCTTCAATTTAATTAATCATTAATTGTACATATTAAATATATGTTAAATACAATTTATTTCATATTTAATATAAAAGTTTAGCAATCTATATTAGTACATTATAATTATTATTTTAATATAAAATATCATTATTTATGTAACGACCCGAAAAATTACGTGTAATTTATTGTATTAAAATATATTTTTAGTTGATTTTAATGTGTATTCGTTTATTTTTAATGCATTTAAACGCGTTATGATTTTTATTAAATAGGAAAATTATCCCATATGTGTTATGTGACTTCTGTGTATCATAGAATATTTTATTCTATTTTTCTATAATTTTTATATTTTTAGAATACAGTTATTTCGTATTTTAATTTCCGGACCCAGCCCCTGTATTGAATTCGAGGCCCTGTTTTTCATAAAATTATTTTTATATAATAATGGGATGTTCAAAAATGCATTATTTTCTAATTTTTGTAATATTCGTAATTTTTGGAGAATTTTGACATTTATATTATATTTGTTTAAAAAATAAAATTTTTACATTTTTATCCCATAAAAATTATTTTTAAGGCTTAATAATTTTAATTAGGGGTTAAAAATATTTTTGGGGTATTAATTTTGATTTAATATAAATACCAGCAGATTTTTTTTATGTGATCAAAATAATCAAAAATCAGATTTTTGATTTTTATTTTCTGAAAAATCTGGAAAAGGTGTTCTTGGTGTTCTTCACAATCAATCACACTTTTGACAGTGATTCCAGCATCCAAATCGTTCATGTGGGTAACCAAATTGAAGCTCTTGATCTCTACTACATGTTTATGTGTGTTTTAACATGCTAAATTGCTTGAATCGAAAATTCATAATTTTAGTTTAATATTCGAATTTTCTCGAATTTATTTTGGATTGTAGGATGATTTGTTGTTGATGTGGTTAGTGTCTATAGATTGTATATAATCCCAGGAGTATCATGATAATTTTTGTTTAATTTTTAGTAGCTTAAAACTCGAAATCGATTTTTGTGGGGGTGAGAATAATTTTCAATTTTCCGGTTTGATTGTTGATTATTTGATGATTTTGATGATTGATATGAGTCATTGAACTCTTGGGCTTTGATTTGGTATATGGAACGTTGGATTTGGTGGAGAAATGAGAAAAATCGAAGTTTACCGGTGAAGTCGTCGGATTTTACTTCGGTTTTGACCGGATTCTGGGTTCGGGTGATGCTGGGTTGGTTTGATTGATACGGTTGTGTTGAGGAGGTGATTTGGAGTGTGTTTGTGAGTTAAAACGTAACGATTGGTACGTTTTAAGGGTTGCCGGAGGTTGTCGGAAATTTTTTCCGGTGATCGGAATCTGGGAAACCTCCATTGTTGGAGGTGGTGTTCTTCGAAGTATTCATACAAAGAACAGCGTAGGTGGTGATGAATAGTAACGTTTTGATCTTCAAAATCTAAAAATTTTTCAGAAAAATGTTTTTGGGTCAAATTTTTATAAATTTTTTCTAAAATTCAGATTTCTTTTAATTATTATTATTTTAACTTCTAAAAATTAAATTTAATTAGTTAATTATTTTTAAATAATAATTTAATTGATTTAATTAATTGATTAATTCATTTTAATTGATTAATTATATTAATTAATTATTGATTTCATTGAATTTAAATCTTTTTATTATAAAAGATTTATTATTTTTATGAGTTGATTAATAAATAATTAATTTGAATAATCAATTAATTTAATTATTAATTGAATTATTCTTATTAATTGCGTATTAATTAAACCGTTTATCCATTTTCAACGAGAAAAGTATTTCTGGAATTAGAAAAATGACCCGGTTCTTATAAAAATAGTTTTAAGCTAAAATTCAACTTTTAAAGTTTGGTCGACTTTTTACCAAACCTTTTTATTGAGTCGGTTATATCCGGTAATTAGGGTTTTGACCGTTTTCTGTTTTAAAAATATTAGATAAAATCTTTTCATGATCTGATCAAACGTGCTATGTGATTATGTGAATTGCGTGTTATTATTCTTTGATTATCTATTAGTGATTTGTAAATATTCTATGAATAATTTGAGTGCTCTTTTATTTGTGAGCCGTATATGCTATGTGTTAATTGGTTATGTGACAAGTATATATGTATTTAATTCGAGGATTAATGATTATCTCTAGGGTTAATTATTGTCTTGAGGATTAATGACTTATTTCGAGGATTAATTGTTATCTCGAGGATTAATTGATTTTCATGTTTCTTTATTGAGGAATAAGATAAATGTTTTGAGGATTATTTATAGATTGAGTTGGACTAAGTTGAATGCATAAATGTTTAATTCGAGGATTAATTGGTAAATATTGACTTAGGAATGTCAGCGGAGTTAAGTTGGTATGAGACGAAGAAAGTTGGAGATGGATGCAGTATTGTGTGGATTGTAATAAAGAAGGTTGGAGATGAAAGTGTTGTTTGTGGAATTGCTGGTTTACTTGCGAGGTGTTTTAACACCGGGAAAACGTCTATGTTCAAAGGGGACATTTCCAATTATTTTCTTCTGGCAGAGATATTGGTAAGCATGGTTAATACGTTCGAATTGAGTTTATAAGCGTCTACAAAATGTCAGAATTGTCGTCCGGAGGCTGAGGTACTATCTTATGTTTGGCTATAGAAGTAGACGCGCGGGATCGATATCGACGGATCAGATTCGTGACAATTACAAGAGTATTTTACCAACGAATGATTGAAATAGAAATTGTGATGCCGTAAGATAGAAGAAAAAAGTAGATGCGTTACCTCGACTTTGCGCAACAGCTAAGGACCAGAGGCAAGTATTTTCTTTTTCATCTTAAACACTGTTTATTTTATATTTCATTGATTCATATCATGACAAATAGCTATTGTTCAGAGCTATTTGTGATTCTTAAATATTTTTGTGCGAACTCAGTTGCTTGATATTGGTACCCTTGATGTGGGGAATTGTTGAAAATAAACTCATCATATCCTTATTATCGTAGTAAATAATAAGGATGTGACCTGTATTTAAAACTAAGCATTTCCTGTTGAATTCGGAAATTGCTCTATTGGATTGGCAAATGGTAAAGCGTAGGAGGCCATGATGATTTCATGGTCCAGCAATATTTATTGGAAAGCGTAGGAGGCCATGATGATTTCATGGTCCAGCAATATTTATTCGAAAGCGTAGGAGGCCATGGTTGCTACCATGGTCCAGCAATATTTAAGGATGATATGGTAACCATACCATCTTCCTATAGGCTAACATTACTTGCCTATTTTGGTACCTTAATTGAAATCCGGGTTATACACACGGGTATAGAAATGTACCGGTGGTAGTATAAAGGGTCCCATTGCTTTTGAACCTGATCAGGGGGCAATGGTGGTTTTTTTTTTATATATCCAATCCATATCGCCAGAATGGCTATTATATATTGTGAATTGGCAGATGATTCATTTTTATGACATGCCAAATGATTTCAGTTATGGATTTGAATTATATCACGGTTGTTGATTCAGTTTCTCTATAAACTGTTTTACATTTCAGTTGATTTTATGCCCCACTTATCCTGGTTTTATATCAAAAATTTTATACGCTTGCTGAGCATTTCTTTCGCTCATACTTGCTGTTGTAAATTCTAACATTTCAGTAAGGTAGTTTGGCGAGACGTATCCGCACAGTTCAGAAAGAGAAGAGGCGTGATGCTATTTCAAAGATGACTTGGCTCAGGATGTCTGGATTTAGTGTAAGATCTATTTTATATAATTGAGTTCTAATATTTATTATTATTATTATGTAATGGTCTAGTTATCCTGACGTACTTTTTATCGAAGTTACACCAGTGGTTTAAGATTTGATCAAAGAGAATGTTGTAAAGGATGAATGCTTTTTATCTAATGGAATTTGGATTCTTGTTTCTAGCACTATAACCTTAAAAGATCTTGGTATGTTGGGGTCACAGATGTTCTATTTCCAGTGTTGGACAATCACAAGTGAATGATTATTATTAAACAGATGTTTTATTTTGAGGATTTTCGCGTGACAACCAAATCTTCTGACCCCGGATTTGGGGGGTGTCACAATTTATATAAAGTAGCATTATTTTAAGGTAAAATAATAAAATAAATTTTTTTATATCGTGTTATTTCAATCGCATTCAAAATTATTGCAATTTTTTTCGATAACAATAAATAAATTATTTTATCTTTTTAATCTATATATATTATAATAGCAGGAGATCGGAGAGGCTTTCACTCAGAAGCTTCAAAATAGTTTTCTTGAATTTTCATATTTTTGATTTTTTTATTTAAGTAATTTTCTTGAATTTAATTAATCATTAATTGTACCTATTAAATATACGTTAAATGCACTTTATTTCATATTTAATATAAAAGTTTAGCAATCTATATTAGGATATTATAATTATTATTTTAATATAAAATATCTATATATATATATATATATTAGAATAGCAGGAGGAGATCGGAGAGGCTTTCACTTAAGCTTCAAAATAGTTTTCTTGAATTTTAACATTCTTGACTTTTTATTTAAATAATTTTCTTGAATTTAATTAATCATTAATTGTACCTATTAAATATATGTTAAATACACTTTATTTCATATTTAATATAAGAGTGAATTGCATTTTGTGTACCTAAACTATAAACCTTCTGCACTTTGTGTACTTAAACTATCGATTAAACACTTTGTGTACTCAAACTAAGCAAATGTGTGCAGTTTGTGTACCTCCGTTAGCTATCAACTAACTGCCGTTAGTTTACATTTGTTTATGTACTTGGTGGCCTGTTTTTGGCGCCAGTTCCCTTCCTTCCATTTCTTCCCTCTCTGACTTGTATCTATCTAATTTTATTGTTGCCTCCTTAAAATTTATTTCTGAAATAAGAGCTTGTTCACAATCTTTTCCGGCATCTACGTACTTTTGTTCACATTGTACAGATTTGATTTCTGAGACTCCTGACATAGGATTCGGTAAGAAACTATCATTTGTAGTCATTTCGATATCATTGACAGTTGAGGCTTCGTTATGTATAGCTTCATTATAACCTACCACAAACTGAGTGTGCTCGATAGTAGATACCAAGTCGGAGATGTCTGAATGCCTTCTCCACAATCCCCTCTACCCTAACAGAAATCAACACCCTTGACAGTCTCGATACCTTCATTAGAAATCTTATCGTCATCATATACAACATGACTGTTAACTACAAGTTTTGCTGGCTTCTGGGAGGATACAGAACCAACACTCACATTGACATGATCACCGGAGCTTTCAGTTATCAGATTGTTCTTCACAAGCCCTTCCTCCCCTGCTAAACACTGCAAATTTCCATCATTTACATCACTTTCAATAATCTTAGGACCTAAATGCAAAACTCTTCTTTCTTATTCAGCATCTCATTCACCCCTGCAACGACTTCAGTTTGGTGGTCAACAGGTCCAGTACTTACATAAGTTGCACCAATATCAGTTTCGACATAAACTCTCAACAGATATGCATCGAACAGTTTCTAAACAACGTTAATCTGCATCCACAACAATACTATGCACAACTTGATCCTCGCCATTTAAATCTCTTTCTTCAGCCTTTGCAATAACCGAATAACCTCTAAACCCAGAATCAGCATTGGCATATGATGCATCATCACTCGAAAATCCAACTTGCAATGCCGAACCATTAGAATTGTCCACCACTGGCTCCATGACATCCTCATTAGAACAACAATTCATTCTCTTCGCAATCACCTCAGTCTCTCCACAAGACAACCCAGTAGTTACCATACAATTTCCACCACTAACTCCACTTTCACGACTAAAACCTTCATCACGCACCACTATATTCATGAGTAGATGGAGTATTAATTACACGATTAATCAACAAAAATCTTCAAAGTATTAATCACAGAAAGAGATGACTATTATCTTCAATAATTGCTAATTTGCTATGAGGGTTATGTGTGTATATATCAGTAAAGAAGCTGATGTACTGTCCCTAACCAAGTGGTGAGAAGACAAGAATGCCCCTTGAACTAACGGCTGTTACTTTAAATTTAACGTCTGTACACAAATTGCACACATTCGCTTAGTTTGAGTACACAAAATGTTTAATTCATAGTTTAAGTACACAAAGTGCAGCAAGTTGATAATTTAGGTACACAAAATGTCATTCACTCTTAATATAAAAGTTTAGCAATCTATATTAGGACATTATAATTATTGTTTTAATATAAAATATCATTATTTATATAAAGTAGCATTATTTTAAGGTAAAATAATAAAATAAATTTTTTTAGATCGTGTTATTTCAATCGTATTCAAAATCATTGCAATTTTTTTCGATAACAATAAATAAATGATTTTACCTTTTTAATAAATTCGTAATGAGTGACCATGAGATATTGAAGTATATATTTTTCGATTAACATCCACAATTTAAATAAAAGATATCGTAGAATTTACTTTTGTACATGAACAAATTATACACGAGGTGTGACCAACTCGATTAAATTGAATCAAACCAATTTGATCGATTAAATCAATAAAAAAATTATAAATTCGTTGTTTCATTATTTTGTGTTAGAATAAATTAATATTCTAACAATTAAGCACATTCTTATACTATTACTAATCAATTAATCAATTAATCATGCATGTATGCTATGAGACGGGAGACGGGATATAAGAACGTTAATTAGTTTTATTTATATTTATAAATATTTATTATAAGAAATATGTTGACATTATACTTTGGTATATGAAAAAAGTAAAAGGACTTTAAAGAGTTTAAAAGTTGATAATGTGTAAGAGGATCTTCATTTTGTTTATATTCTAATTCTTTTCATAACACAGTCAAATTTAATAACAAATTAAGCAATCACGTATTTTATAATGTCAACGATAATAAAAAAAAGATTCACAAATGTTAACTTTACTTATCCAATGTCAAACTTTGCAAATGCCTGTCAATATTGAATTTCAAAAGCAAATTTTTATGCGATGGAATAGGGTGTCATCATTATCTTCGAAATTAATATTATTGAATGTCAAACTTTGCAAATGTCTGTTAATATTGAATTTCAAAAGCAAATTCTTATGCAACGGAATATGTGTCAATACTATCTTCGAAATTAATATTATTAATATTCAAGAGTTTAACTGAAAGATATTATTTTCTACTATTATTAATCTCTTTAATTTTTAAACATTCAAATTTAATTACAATTCATACAATTTTTAATTTATCATACCCACTTACAAATAATAAAATTTAACACATAATGATGTTTTGTATACGATTTTTTTTTTTTGACAATCATTCTGTATACGATTTTTAAAAATATTTTTGTACCGCGCATAGCGCGGCTTTATTACCTAGTTGTTTATTAATAGGGGTGATGGTGTAGCTCATTTACCCATGAGGACTATGTCTGTCCTCTACCACATGTATTAAAACAGATATTAAAATAATAGAATCGCTGTGACAAAAAAATTTTATTATTTATTAATTATTATTTTTTGTGTAAGAGCCATTTTTCCCACACATTTCAATGTATTTGATTGAGGTGAGGTATATGAATAATTTTTTTTTCATTTTATATAAATATAGGATTTGTATTTTAATATAAAATAAAAAAATAAAAAACATTATTTATATTTATATCTCAACTAATCAACCCAACAAATTAAAATGCATCAAAATGTTAAAATTAACTCATTCTTTTTGGAGCAAAGATCCCTCCTCAGACCATGCTTTAAATACCCCATAACTTTTAAAATCATTAAAAGTCTTTAAAAATCTTAATACAATACCACCCCCTTAATTAATCACCTCTTACATAGTTGCATCAAACAAATACTTGAACGCGTAAATAACTAAATATACATGATAAATTACGTAACATGCATGTTGCAGTGACTCTTTCAATCCAACGATAGCTGAGCTCAAATTTAAAAATTTATAAATATTGACTAAAAGTCTAAAACTTCCGAATTACTTCCTCCGTCTCAAAAAACTCTTCCCATTTTAAAAAACACGTTTGCCAACCCACATTTTTGATCGTTAATATATTTAATTTAGTATTAGTATTAAATATAAAAACTTCACTGTATTAAAGTACTTATAAATACGAATCCAACAAAATCACTAATGACTATATTTGATCTTATAAATTATGCGTAAATTAATAATTTATCTCATGTTATGAGGGGAAGATTATTTTGTTACAGAGGGAGTATTACATATTGACTTTCTTGACAGCGACTATAGAGTGAGTGAGAAAGATCTATCGACACAATTTTGCCAATTTGGTCTAACTTGTACGTGGACACCACAAGACGACGAAGTCAATCAAGTACCGCTCAGATTTTATTAAATTTTCTTTTTCCAATCATAAAAAAAGGTATAACTTTTTTAAAAAAAAATAGTATTTGTTTATATTTATATGTAAGAGTTAGCAAGATTCGATTTAAGGAATTAAGATGATAAGAATGAGACGATAAAGGATAAGTTATTAAATTATTTAAAAAATAAGATCCAAAAATCACTTGAACATTTTTGTAATTAACAAATAAAATAAAAATTTTAAATAATTATAAGAATAAATTATAGAATTGTGTCTATACTTAATTCAAATTTACATTTTATTGGGCGGATTTTGAAATTTGCAATATCTTGGCGAAACATTACTTTTACATTTCAAAAGGGGGTCAAGACCATTTTTTGGAGGAAAAGTAGTTCAAAAAAGTGGTCTGTAACCATATTTTTGATAAACAATGTATGACTAACATATTACAAATTTCAAATTATGGTCATCAAAATGTAAATTTGGATAAAGTTCAACCACATGTTGGTAATTTACTTTAATTATAATTTTGTTCAATTGAGCTGAAAATTTAATGTAAATTAAACCGTTCAGCCACCAATTGCATGAAGAAGTCTTTCTTCAAGTCACAGTATAAAGGACTGTATGCGTACGAGAACTAATGCCTTCATTTTACAACCATATCCACTTCCCAGCTCGTCTATAAGTATAAATACCCTATATCTTCACACAAAACGCCCACACTCTTCCATTTTATAGCTCTATATATTCTCTCAGTCGTAGTTGTATCTCGGAGTGTACCTAACCTTCATATGGCAACTGCAGACGAAATTTCTGCCCTAGATTTCATTAGGCAACATCTTTTTCTTGACACATTTTCTCCTGTTGTTGATACCATCCAACTAGAAGAATATGTTCGATTTTTAACATCGCCATCACCAACTTCTACACATATTTCAAACGACTCTTCTTCTTCGTCTTCGTTTTCATCGTCGTATACGTTGTCATTTAAAGTACTAAGCTCATGCACAACTACAGATTCCACTTATTACAACAATATGAACGAACCAAGTAATTTAACTTTCTCACCAAAGCAACCGTCTGATCTTGATTCACCTACGCTACAAAAACCCGATTGGTCCGAGAAAATTATTCAAGGGAACACTACTGCGGTTTGTAACAAAATCAATGAGGAAGAAAACGTTAGGCACTATAGAGGGGTACGAAAAAGGCCATGGGGAAAATTTGCTGCAGAGATGCGTGATCCGAAACGTAGAGGATCAAGAATATGGCTAGGCACGTACGTGACACCAATTGAAGCTGCTAAAGCTTATGATCGAGCCGCATACAAGTTACGTGGAAACAAAGCTATTCTCAACTTCCCTCTCGAGTTAACGAAATTCGAAAGCCACAATCAGCTTGTGGCTGCAACCACTACCAAGGTTGGTAGCCAAAAGTCCCGCCAAATGAGAAAGAGAAATGAGGAAAAAAGGAAGCTCGATACGAAGAAATTAGGGTTGAGAAATAAAGAGAGACTTAAAGTGCAACCGGAAATATGTGATAGTACTACAGATCAAGTTTGTGAACCTCCTTCGTTGAGTTGGCCAGAAACTATGGATATATGGGATGACAAAATGAGTTTATTTGATTATCCACTTCTATAACCGTTGTCTCATCGACATTCTTCAATAGAATTTCAACATTTTGTGGTGTGATTCTTAAAAATCGATCTAGCCATACGGAGGTTGTTTCTTGCTGTAAAAATTGGCATGGTAAAGTGGAGGTTGATGAAGCTGGTGCATGCTGTTATGTAAATTTAGATGAATAATTGCTACCTTTGGTTAGTTTTTTAAGCTGAATGCATGGGTTTGCCAGCATAGTTGTATTTTCCTTATTATTTTAGTTTTGTGTTAGGATGTTTTCGAAACTCTGTTTCATATGACTATATGAGTGAACTGGATATAGTTGAGCTATCAGGGATCAGGGGCGGAGCCACAGCAAAGGCTGTGCTGGGCTGTAGCCCAGGGCAAAATTTCTAATATCTACTAATTACTACTACAGTTTTACGAATTAAGTGATGTAGCCCAGTTGGTTTAGGCAGTGGAACTTCTCACACAAGACTGTAGTTCGATTCCCATGTCAGGGATGCATGTGATATCTTGACCGTTTTTAATTTGAATAATGGTAGAGGTACAAAATTGTATATTGAAAATAGCTAGTTAAATAGTTATATAATGATGTGACAGTGATGTGATCGTAAGAAATATTTTTATTTATTGATATTGGTGTGAAATGGTGAGTGCATACATTTGGTAAATCTAATATTTTCCTTTCAATTTATGAATGAATGATTAATCTTCAAATACTTACTACGGCTATAGCACTACACGATCAAAACTCGATTTAAGATGTAGTTTAATTACTCAGTACATTAAAATTTTGAATAACAATTACATAATACAGATGTTGTTTAATTCTTTATAAAATCAAAGAACATATATATATTTCATTATATATGCAACCGTATACGTAGAGCTAGCCACGAGTTACTTTATTACAGTGTTGTAGATTTCGGAAATCGAAATTATTTGGTTAAAATACCGATTTACGATTTATCGGGTGAGTCGGTTGAAAAATCAGCCAAATCGATTCCAAAATTTTAACTGATTTTTGGCCGATTTATCGGCAATTTTTCAAAAATCGACCTATTTCAATACCAATACTTTATAAACATTTTAGCTATATATGTGTAGTGCTAATATTTAACATTAAAAACAATCAAAACTTGACTTTTATAGAGGTTGTTTGGATAAGTTTAAAGTTATTATTTATGATTTAAAATTGTGTAAAGGGATAAGTGAAAAGAATTTTTTTTAATTAATGTCTATTTGGATAATTTTGTATAATGAATAACTTAATTATGAGGAAAAATAAATTTGATAAATTATTAATTTGAATGATGATATTACTTTTTATCAAATAAAATCATCAAAAAAAACCTAATACTAAATTCTGATTTTAAACTAATTTTTTAATTTTAAATTATTTTCTAACTTATTATACAAACACATATTTTTCGAGTTAAAATCAGAAATCACCTTAAACGGAGGCTTTCGGTCCCAACTCCCAACCAAACAGCCTCATAGTCTTGTTCTCTTCTTTTTCTTTCAGAAATAGGCCATGATGAATTTTTATCAACTACAAGACATAAATATATCAAAAATTACGACATACCTTATTACGACATATATACCTTATTTTATCAAAAAAAAATTATTATCTAACCTTTCGGGAGAATTTGTTTCTTATGGGTCGTACGATTCATGAATTGATTAAACATACTTTTTGGTTAGATGATAAATTTTTATTATCTTTTGATGTATTTTCCTGATGTTTATATCAATGATCAAGGAAACGAGTTTTCGCTTTCGTAAAAAATATATATATATATATATATCAAAAATTGAAAAAGAAAAACAAACTTGACTCTCGCTATCTTGGGCAAACATTGAAATGGTAAAAGTACATTGAATCCTGTAGACCATGGTTGTAATTACGACATGCAACATGCCAATTGTTTATATACAAGTACGGAGACACACGCTAAATATCCGTACGAGAGACGATCAAGTGTGCTCACTGCATAATTTAAATTCCTCCCAGCTATTTATAGTGAAACCATGTTAATTAATACGGAGTATGCGGTAAATTAATAATTTTTTAAGTTATTAATTTTTTCTTGTCCCAATTTGCACCATTCAAAAATGATCAATTTCGATAAGATAAAAGGATAATAATTTTTTTAAAAAAATCTATATAAATATTTGGTCTCAATAATATTATAAATTAATAATTCCTTTATGATCATAGAAATATAGTAGTATGTCTTACACTTTGGTAAAATATGATTATAATATTCTTAAAATTTAAATCTGCATGAAGCTCATCTCTAACTTTATTAGTTGCTTCCAAAAGTTAGAATGTGACGATTTCGTAAAGCACCACAAAATTATAAATCAATATTTTTGATGTTTTGAGTTTTTTTTGTGCAATAAATTCCAAAAATGTTGTAATATCTTTGGTATCATATAAATATGCATGAATTTTTACTTTGAATCTTCCTAATACCCATTGAATTTGTAAATTATTGTACTTTGAATTAACTGAATTAAGTATAAATATTAATTGTTCAATTGATTTTTTTTAATTTATATAATTAAAAGTTAATTTGGTTTGATGTCAAAAAATCTCTATAAATTAATAATTTATCGATTAATTAAAACCTTGCTAAATTAATACAATTCTGCAATTCCGACTATATTAATTTATATAGATTTTACCGTACCTTACGTAGCTAATTTCGGATTTTTAACAAATAATTTTTGGGACATACTTTATTATGTTTTTATTATTCTTACTAATTTTTTGTGTAAAAGTTAAGGCTCATTCATCTTTGTCATGTTTAGGGGGTTATAGTAATAGTAATGCTATGGTGAAATATTATTTGTCACAAATCTCAGCGACTCAGACTACAATTATTGTACATACAGTCTTGTGCTTTGAACGATGATACAATACAAGTATACAAGTATATTTATATAATCATAAATCTCATTTGTCAACGCAGTAATTTTTTAGCACTTTGACTGACTGACTAAAATATAATCATAAATCTCATTTGTCAGTAATTTTTTAGCACATTGACTGACTGACTAAAATATAATCACAAATCTCATTTGTCAACGCAGTATACACTACGTCGTGCATGTGATTGGGTCTTCTGCCTTCACATGACACGAAAACGAAAACTAGAGTCCAATGGCTTTAATTACACAGACTTGTACTTCTCTTCTTACTTCAACATCAGTTAGATAGTCAGCATTGGGTTTATGCAACATATTCATTACTGCTCTATAATTCTCGTTTGCTGTTCATGCAACATTTTTTATAAATTTCTAAGATTTCAGATAGATGTTAAGGAAATTAACTGTTCGTTCGTGAACACGTTCAAACTTGGTTTGTTAAGGGCTCGATTTGGCTCGGTTCATTAAGAACTCGAGCTCGAACTCAAGCTCGAACACAAAAAAATGTTTGTTAAACTAACGAGCTGGAGCCGAGCTTTTAGCATGTGCGGCTCGAACTCGACTCGATTTTGTTCGGCTCGTTAAATCTCGAAAAAATTATTATATTTTATATATTATGTATACATATTTTTATATTATTTTATATATAATATACTCCCTCCGTCCCTCTCATTTCTTTGAGGGTGTTTGGCTTAACTTAAAAAATGTTACTTATCACTTAAAGTGCTACTTACTCACTTTAAGTGAAAAGTGATAATTTTTACTTAAAGTTAGGTGTATCTGTTTGGCTAATTCCACTTAAAGTAAATTTATTTTTAAAAAATTAATTAAAAAAAAAAAATTTATATTTTTTTGAAAGTATAAAATACAAATATATGAAAAGAATACAATACAAGTTAAATGGTGACTCAAATACATAAAAATTGATATACGAAAAAAAATAAGTGGAAAAAAAGTACCTCCAAGCTACTTTTTTTTTTTAGCCTACTTTCCACTTTAAGTGGCTCCACTTTAAGGGGAGCCAAACACATCCCATCAAACTTTAAGTGAAAAAAAAAAAAAAAAATGGGGGCCAAACGGGCTCTTTATAGTTTCTATTTTGGTACGTCGCTCTCATTTCTTTACATACCATAAATAGTACTCTCTATGTCCCTCCCATTTCTTTACGGTTACTATTTTGGGGTGTCCCTCTCATTTCTTTACATTCTAAAAATAGTAAGTTTCTCTCACTATTACACCCACTATCTCATATTTAACAATAAAAAACACTATTACACCCACTACTTTCCTCCACTATCTCAAATCTATAATTAAATATTAATAGGTCCCACCACTTTACCCACTTTTCATCTAACTTTACTCATTTTTTACACATTTTCTTGGTCTCCGTGTCCATTCCCCATGTAAACAACCATGAGGGACGGAGGGAGTAAATTTTAACAATAAAATACATTATTACATCCACTACTTCACTCCACATTTTCAACACTTTACACTATTACACCCACTATTTCACTTATTTTAACAATAAAATCACTATTACACCCACTACTTCATTTATTTTAACAATAAAATCACTATTACACCCACTACTTCACTTATTTTAATCATAATCATTGGTCTCCGTGAAAAAACCCAACGTAAACAATCACGAGGGACGGAGGGAGTATATTTTATATAACTTGTGATGGGTTAAAAAATGATAAAATGATATTTACTTAGGTTATTAGTAGATTTAAGTCTTTTTCTTGGTAAAGTTCTTTTATTTTTTTTGACAATTTTAAAAAAAATAATAATTTGTTAACTAGCTGTTCGATAAGAGCTCGAGCTCGGCTTGGCTCATTAATGAGCTCGAACACAGATTTTGTTCGATAAGAAAGTTCGGCTTGACTTGATTCGTCAGAAAAAAATTTAAGCTCTTTCGATCAAATCTCGACTCGGCTCAGGTCGTTTGCGGCTCTAATTTCAAACCAATTCTTGATAAGATCTCAGATAAATGATTTTTCGTAGAAGTATATGCAGATTATTTGTTTTATAAATATTCTTATTATTATTTTTAATTAGGGAAAAATGTTTATAAGATTGATCTTAGGAAGTTTATCAAATATTATAACATTTTTTAATATGAAAAAGGTGTGATAATTTTGTAATGGGAAATGTTAAATCCAGAGTAAAATTTTTATTTTCAGAGCAAGTTTCTATGAAATGACAAAATTGTCCTTATTTTAAACCAAGTCTAGCCCCTTGCATTCATAAAAACAAGGACAATTTGGTCTTTTCAAAGAAATTTGCTCTGGAAATAAAAATGTTGCTCTGAATTTAACATTTCCCTTTTGTAATTTATTAAATTTTCTGTATGAAATATCTGGATAATTACCTAAGAATCTAGAACAGTCCTAAACTCCTAATGAAATAAACCTGGCAAAAAAAAAAAGGAAAGAAAGAAAAGTCCTCATGGATCAACATTCACCAAGCGGCCCAAACCTTTTCTTCTCTTTAACTTTATCAAGAAGCAGACAAGCCCAAACCAAGCGGCCCAAACCTTTTCTTATCTTTATTTGTAAATTAATAATTTTAAATAAATTAACTATTTTAATACAAAATTTAAATTTCAACATAGTAATAAAAGTATACATTTTATCTCGATTAATTATTACTATAATTAATTTAGGAAAATTTGTTGCGACACTAGTAATCTATCTATCTATCTATACTATTATATAAAAGTCGAAACATTAAAAGTTTTGGTATATATTTTTTGGTACGTTGTGAATTTACTTATTTACCCTTCATTATAGAGAAAAATATATATGATATCTATACTATTAAAAATCCTAAAATTAATAATAATATAATATAATTAATGGTAAGTAGTCGATTGCCTTTTTTTCACATTCACTTTTAATTGAAGATATTACCTTTTATAAACAACTAAAAATATCAATCGTATCATATCTTCCAATCATTAATATTTACTTTCGAATTAAAACACCTTACCTTTTTTATTTAAAACTAATCTTACAATCATTAATATATACCCGAAAATATCACATCATATTTTTCAATTATTAATAAAATATATTAAAAATCTGTATACTTTGTTTATAATAAGGAAACATTAATATAATCCGTAAACATTAGTATATTAAATTATATTAAATTAAAATCAATTAATTATATAATAACTGAAACATTAAAAATTTTGGTAGCTATTTTTTGGTATATGTTTTTTTAGTATTTCGTGAATTTACTTATTTAACCTTTATTAGGAAGAAAAATATATACGATATCTATACAATTAAAACACCTAAAATAAACTAGCATTTTGCCCGTACTTCGTACACGGCATCTTATTTAATTTAAAATGATAATACGAAAAATGTAACAAATTTGATTGATTTCTTAAAACATCTTATTTAATTTAAATTGACAATACCAAAAAATTAACAAATTTGATTGATTTCTTAAAAAGATATTGTATGCAATTATATAAATAATCAATTTTTAGAAAGATATTATATACAGTTATATAAGTATTTAATAAAATAATGATATGCTAAAATTTATATAAAAAAGTAGCATACAATTTTATTTTAACAGTGTTGAAAATTTATTTAATCCATCAAAATCTGCAATAAATGTAATAAATAATTTTACAAATATTGTTCTCTAATTGAAAACAATGATAAATTGTCTTCATTATTCAAATGCGGAAATGATAATTCATTCACCCCCAATGGCTCCAAAACATTAAACCTCATATAATATCAAGAACATATTATATTAATTATGAGACCTCATAGTTAATATAATGTGTAAATGTTGGAGAACAATGAGATCACATTTCAAGCAAATTTTAATTTTTTTTTTGTTAATTTTTTTTATGAATGGATAGAGGGTAGAATTATAAGACTTTTTTCAGAAGATGCCCCTAGCGGGGCCTTTAAAATAGCTTGAAATGTAGCGAATATGTGTGTTCTCACTGTTCTCATTTTAATTTGTTTTGTTGATTTTTTTATGAATGGATAGAGGGTAGAATTATATGACTTTTTTTTGTGAAGATGCCCCTAGCGGGGCCCTTTAAAATAGCTTGAAATGTAGTGAATATTTGTGTTCTCACTGTTCTTATTCTCACCAAATCGTGACCATTAAACTGTATTAGTAAATTCATGTATGAAAATACAGTATATATATATTATTAATATAGATTCTTTTTATTAAAAATAAGTAAATTATACAATTAAATAAGCAAGCCAAAATATCAGATAAATATTCTAGTAGATTTATAGTTTATGTTCAAATTAAGGTCTTTCACCATGGCTCTCGCTTTTGGAAATTGTTGAATTTTTATTTTATTGACTTTATTATATTAAACGTATGTTCTTATTGAAATGAATATAATAATTTGAATTTGAGTATATTTTTAAACTACTTATTTTGATGGGTTGTTAATTTTTTTTAATCAACTTAGAGGGGTAACCAAAAATAAAATTAATGGGAATACATAAACTCATTACCCACGTTATGATAAACAATACCTATAAAATGGAAGTTGCTTATGTGGTTCAGGCTTGTTAATTACTTCAATACTTCATTAGCTTGATCATCATGTGGACCATCTTTCTTTTTATCATTTATGTTGCTGCTATGTAGTCTATCTATAACTAACATCTTTCTTTTTATCACTTATGTTATTGTTATGTAGTCTATCTGTAACTAAACATCTCTCTGCTTGTAATCTATATTTATAAATGCAAACTTCTTCTTGTATTGTATTTTGTTTTCAATATTTAAAATTATGTAGCTGGAGGAGAAGAGAAAGGCTGGAAGTGCAATCGTAGTACTACAACATTATTGAAAATAAGTACAATATCATAATAGAATTTTTTGTTCCAATCTAAATTGGGTTGCTCCAAATGTTGTGTAATGACAAAAAGGGACATTAAAGAAATAAAGAATATTAAAAAAATGAAGGATAATACTTTTTACCAAAAACACAAGTCTCCGCAAGAAGCTCACTTATTCACTTTTATCTTCAAATAATGTATGATTACAAATTATAACAATCACATTTTCCATTACCTATTCTCTCTCAAAAAGCCAACAAACTGAAAAAGGGAAAAATTAGTGCTTTTATATTTTAATATGGAGCTCAATTGAAAGTGCTAAATATGAGATCATATATGAAGTGAAATTGAACGCGAGTAAAGAAGATATTTATAGCATAAATAAGAGTAATGTTGCCTGACCCAGAGGGTGAGGCTTGTGACGTGGGTCTGAGCTTCTAAGTATGCTATTCCATATTCCCTTCGGAGACATCCGATAAAAAGTATGCTATTCCATAAGAACTTCTGGTACGTAGCATGTCTACCCCATGAACATTAAGTTGAAAAAATCTATAAAGAACATAAACTTGCTTGAAAACAAAATAATGTCTCTAAGTATCAAATTGAGTCCCAAGATTATTTACAAATAACATGTCTGTACTGTGTCAATGTTATTAACTGGTAATCTTTCCAACTACCTTTGTTATTATGACATGTAAAATCGAAAATTGAAAGGCCAAGCAAATATTTTAAAGGTACCTTTCTGGTGTCCTGTATATTATTATAACATTGGGTAATTCATTAAAAATTTAATTCTTAAATTCCAAACCAAAATCAAAACCAAACAAATATTATCCTGTCTAATTTTTAATACTGTGAAATCAATAAAAACTTAACTCTTATGGCCAAACTAAAAACCGAAACCAAACATATATGACCCGTACGGAGGTCTAGTACACATACCTTAACCCTACTTCAGGGGGTTGAGATGTTAATTTGGTGAAAAACCCAGCTTTCAAATCTGAAAAGTGAAAACATGCGTCAAAATCCAGTAGTGTGAAGATTTGAGCGGCTTGGACTTGAAGGTGAAAAATGACAGAGATAGATTTGAGTAATGACAAAACGGAGAATCAAAGAAATAAAGAAAGATAAAAAAAAATAAAGGATAATACTATAGTAGAGGTTTAGATTTGGGTAGATCCAATTGGGTTACTCCAAATGTTGTGTAATGACAAAAAATAGTATATGTTTAGATTTGGGTCGCTCCAAATGCTGTGTAATGGTAAAAAGGGGCATCAAAGAAATAAAGAAGATTAAGAAAATGAAGGATAATAGTATCGTTGACGGAATTCGAACCTTGAAATTTTAGTAAATAAATTTAATCATGTAACATATTTAATCATTATATCTAACTTTTCTAATTTTAAATAAAAATCTAACGGATATTATTCGTTGTATACGAATTTTTATTATATTTTGTTAGTGGTTAGAAGATATGAAGTCATATTTTTGGGTATGCAATTAGTAAATAAATTTAATAATGTAATATATTTAATCATTGAATCTAACAGTTCTAATTTTTAATTAAAAATCTAATGGATATTATCCGTTGTATACGAATTTTTGTTATATTTTGTTAGTGGTTAGAAGATATGAAGTCATATTTTTTGGTATGTATTAGTTATTGCAATATTATGTTTTAAATTAAAGTCAACGTGTTTTAATTAAAGAGAAAAAAAATTATTGATTGGAAGATATGATATTTTAGATATTTATAAAATGTAATATCATCAATTATAAGTAAACATCTTTTAATTGAAAAGACAATCAGCTAATTATCATTAATTATATTATTAATAAAAAAATGAAGGATAATAGTAGAGGTTTAGATTTGGGTTGATCCAATTGGGTCGATCCAAATGCTGATTAGAGAGAAAAAAATTATTGATTGGAAGATATGATATTTTAGGTATTTATAAAAGGTAATATCATATCAATTATAAGTAAACATCTTTTAATTGAAAAAGGCAATCAGATAATTATCATTAATCATATTATTAATAAAAAAATGAAGGATAATAGTAGAGGTTTAGATCCCATCGGATCTCCTTTATATATTTATATAATAGTTCTAACTTTTAACTAAAAATCTAACGGATATTATTCGTTGTATACAAATTTTTATTATATTTTGTTAGTGATATTTAATTTCCACTATTAATAAAATTTAAAATACAATTGAGTTATATATTCAGTTTTCTCGATTAGTAAAAATTTAAAATGCAATTTAGAGAAATTGAATATTTTAATATATTTTACTTGAAAACAGAAATTGATTAGTTATTAGGAGAAATTTTATTTATATTTAAATAAGGGTAATTAAGTAAAAATAATAGGTACCGATCGACCAACCAACCAACTGACCGCCGCCATATAATTGGAAAACTATAGATTTTAGCTAAAGGAAATAGAAAAGGTAACATTTTTTTAAAAAAAATGATTATTTTAATATGTTTTACTTGAAAAAGAAAATTGATTAGTTATTGGGAAATTGTTTATTTATAATTAAGTAAGGGCATCATTTAATTGGGAAAAAAAAGAAGAGATTTTAGCTAAAGAAAATAGAAAATGTAACGTATTTTAGAAGGAAATTGATTATTTTAATATGTTTTACTTGAAAACAGAAATTGATTAGTATATGAAATGTTTTAAAGGTAAGGATATTGAAATGGTATATTTAGTTTCCTCGATTAGTAAAAATTTAAAATGCAATTTACATATTTACTTTACTTCATTATTAAAAATTTTATAGGTAAAAAAAATAATGAAACTATATATTTAGTTTCCTCTATTAGTAAAGTTTTAAAATGCAATTGAGATTTTTTTAATCATTTGAATTATTAATTCAAAAATTTGAGAAATTTTAAAAATAGAACCGAGCTATTTGACAGGCGCCACCTCCCCTCCCCTCGTTTCTCCTTTATATAAGTATATAAAAGTTCTAATTTTTAACTAAAAATCTAACGGATATTATTCGTTGTATACGAATTTTTATAATACAAGCTTAAAACCCGTGCGATGCACAATTTTTTTTTAATATTATAAGAATTTTTCATTAATTTTTCATTAATTTTTTTAGAATATAAATTTTGGAGGCTTAAATTTTTATATTAGATTTGATAATAATTATATAAATGTTATCCGTGATATTTCTAGAAAATGAGGGATTTAGTTAGAAAATATAGAAAAAATTATAGGTTTTACTTGAAAAGGGTAATCGACTAATTATTAGTATTTATATAATTATTATTTTATTTTATTAAATAGAAATTGATAAGTTTTAGATAAAAAATGCAATCGGTTAATTATTAATATTACAATATTATTAGTTTATTGTAATAAACAAACCACCCGTGATAAAATTGGAAAAAGATAGATTTTAGTTTTAAAAAATAGAAAAGTAATGTGAAAATTAAAAAGATGACATAATTTATGTGAAAAAGGTAATTAATTAGTTTATAGTAATTATAATTTAATTATGTTATTTTACTAAATAAAATTGCTCATAGTTTTTAGAAAATGAGAAATTAATGTTGCCCCTGAAATTTCTAGAAAAAAAGGGAATTTATTAGAAAAAATATAAAAGATGATACGTTTTAGGTGAAAAGGTAATCAGTTAATCAGTTAATTATTAGTACTATAATATTATTATTTTTATTTTTATTAAATAGAATCGCCCGTGATATAATTGGAAAAAGAGAGATTTTCGTAAGAGAAGGGAAAAAAGGTAACGTGCTTGAAAAAGATAACCGTCCAAGACACAATTGGAAAAGAAGAGATTTTATTTAGAGAAAAGAGAAAAGGTAACGTATTTTGGCTCAAAAAGGTAATTTATTAGTTAATACTAATTATAATATAATTATGTTATTTTATTATACAAAATTGATCGTAGTTTTTAAAAATGTAGAAATTTTAGTTAGATAAAATGTAAAAGATATTGTATTTTACCTAAGAAGGAAATTATTTAGTTATTGAAAAATAGAAAATGTAATATGTTTAACCTGAAAAAGGAAATTGATTAATAAAGGAGATATGGGTCGATCCAATCTAAATTGGGTCGCTCCAAATGCTGTGTAATGACAAAAATGGACATCAAAAAAATAAAGAAGATTAAAAACATAAAGGATAAAAGCTGTAATTTTCCTGTGTAATGACAAAAAAGGGTATCAAAGAAATAAAGAAGATTAAAAAAATGAAGGGTAAAAGCAGTAATTTTCAAAATGCAATACTAGCAGACATTAAGAATATATTGATAATAACATAATATAATTAATGCTAATTAGTTGATTGCCTTTTTCACATTTACTTTTAATTGAAGATATTACCTTTTATGAACACCTAAAAACATCAATTATATTATATCTTTTCCAATCATATCATATTGTTGTGGAACAAAAAGTAGGGTGTATTTATTATGTATTTAATGCTAGGGTTTGTGGAAGCTTCGAGTTTTAATGGCTGATCTTATGTTTCGTGACTTAAATCGGGTCCTCACAAGATGCCTACGTATCTTGCAATTATCAAGAATCAAGCCAAAAAACGTAGTTCTAGATGTGAAGGAGCAGGTCCTTATATATGTGAAGAAAACCCTAGAATTAGGATTAAATTAGGAGACTTGACGGGCAAGTCACAGCTTAGGCCCAATTCTAGAGCCTTCTAATAGATAAGAAGATAAGTATTGGAGATATGTGCTTTGTAGGCTACTCCTAATATGATTTAGTTTCCTTTCAGTACTCAATTTCGAAGTCTTTTATTTGGCTGATTTATCAGCTACGAATTTACCATTTAATTAGGGTTTCGGGCCTCATTAATGGGCTTCGTATTTGGACCAAACTAGGTTTAATTAATACATCATTAAATATGTTTTTAGGGCTTACTTTCAGCCCATATCATTTGCCCCCAACTTCTAGGAAAACTGATCCGGTTTTCATTGAAGTTAAAAGGTTTATGTACACTAGTGTTTCACAAGTATCGCCTCAATGTAAAGTGTGAAGCGACCTACACATTTACGACGATGGGACTTGTTCGAGGCTAAGCAATTATTTTCCAATAACTTTTGTCATTGAAGTTGGCTTATTTTTTAAGGAATTATGTGTAAAATTCCTCATATTTATCCTACTTCTTTAGGATGTTCCTTGTACTCACATGTATTTTTCTTTGACTTATCGAAAGAATGTCAAATTATTACATACAATTGAAATTAAGATATTTAAAATTATCGGTGTGGGATTCGAATAATTAAATTAAGAATATTACGATTTATTGCGTATGAACTCAAAGCAATGTGCGTATATTAAATATTTTCGTGTCAATTTTGGAGCACATATGCAATGTTGCAAATTTGCAATGTATTGTCAAATACTTATAAGGCATATATCGAATAGCAATCCTTCGAATTAATCGAGAAAACACATGATTATTGGGAAAAAAATGACATGCATGTTAATATTTTATGTGCTATAGAGTATAGATTGGCTCCAAATCTACACAAGCACGCGATATTTAATCCCTCGTGGTGTTCCTCGTTTTTCTTTTACTTTCCCTCGAGTTATCATTTTTAGCTAATTTATCTTCTCTTGAGATATTTGTAAATAAATATTTAACGTTCTTCCTTTATAATCATACTCATACCTCCGGATAAAGTCCTCAACTTATAAGTTTCCATTGTTGTATATTTAATAAATTTAGTTTTTTCTCAATTTAGTCATAACTGAACTGGACTCTGTTTTTTGAAGTAGTTAGTGTCTTAAAGATCACTATATTTCTGATTCTGAGAGGTATGAAGTTAAGTATGGAGTTGAAATCGTGTGGTTTTCAGAGTTATTTGGTTCAAGAAAGTTGCTTCCTAACCTTTTTCTCAACTCCATTCACTTGGTTGCTGGCAAAGTCTCTCCACAGGCCTGCTCTTGCAAAGGTAATGCTTACCCTTTCTTCAAATTTATGAATTAGTGTGCGTAGTACCTAAATCATGTGAACAATTTGTATTCAAATACCGTGGTGTAAAACGAGTTCTGATACCATGTTAGTTGTTAAGTCGCCTACTCGCGTTGAACATTAAAGTTTTAGGAGTATTGCTTTAACATGTCTACCGTGCTCATGTCATAAAACTTCTGTAGTGAACAATTTGTTCATCCTGTATTTTTCTCCTCTTCACTTGATTTTTTTTTCTTTAGGTAACTTTGCGCACGCTTCTTTGCTGAGTATTGCACACAATGCTATGAGTTCATTTGTGAAAGAAAAATCAATGGTGGATGTTTACTCATTTCAAATGAATGGAACTAATAGTGCTATCCCAACTACATATTATAGTAGAAGAGTATTAGACTCAATGGATGATGAGTATGGTGGAGTTGTTGTCAATCCAGAAAGACTACCATCTAATCCAAGTGTCTTTGCCTCTCTTCTTCAGTCATCTCTTTCTCAGTGGAAATCGAAGGTACTTTTCTCTGACTTTATTTATTTTAATTTAGCTCTGCCGGATTGCTTTTCTTTTTAGAATCTTCACCGAGGGCGGAGATGTATTAGTTTTCCTGCAAGATGACATAAATTAAAGAATAATCGCTTCTGTTTTATGTGTACTTAATTTGTGTTATCCCTGATCTGTATTACTCTTGCAGAGAAAGAATGGAATTTGGCTTAAGCTTCCACTAGGAAAATCGGAGCTTGTTCCTATAGCAGTTAAGGTAAAATTTAAACCAGTTTAAGAATGCCACTGTTACACTAACTATAATCATTTGCTTAGTATTTCAATTGTGAAAATATTTTAGGAAGGGTTTCAGTATCATCACGCAGAAAAAGGATATGTCATGATGACCTACTGGATTCCCGAAGGACCTTGCATGCTACCTGAAAATGCTTCCCATCAAGTTGGAGTCGGGGGCTTCGTCATTAATTAAGGGAATGAGGTAACACAACTAATTCTTTGATTTAAGGATTTCTTTTACCGAATTATTCCTCCATTTCAGAAAAACTGCAGTGTTAGACATTTTGTGCATTCTAATATATGTTTATATTGTCTACAGGTTCTTGTAGTACAAGAGAAACACATTGCCCCTGCACTTGCTGGTCTGTGGAAAATTCCAACCGGCTTCATTCACGAGGTCTTCTTTCTATTTGTCTGAACTTTAATTTCAGTGTCTGTAACTCTGTAAGTGCATGCAACCATATATGAATCTAAGCTGTACAATTTATTTCCATTTGGTCATCTATCAGTCGGAGGAGATTTTCAATGGAGCTGTCAGAGAAGTGAAAGAGGAAACTGGTGTAAGAACTCAATAAATTTCGCTATTTATACTTAAATTTATAAAATGAACCTTTCACGAGCTTTTGCTTCCATTTGTCTTCTATATTTCAGATCGACACTGAATTTGTGGAAGTCATAGCTTTCAGGTACATATTAGTATATACTTGTTCAGTTCTTGCAGAATTAAGTGCAAAAATCACCTGAACTTCCCCACAAAGAGTGTTTGCCTTAGTCAGAGCTATCTATTTCCAGTCACTATCCTTTTATTTTGATAAAAGGCTTAAACATAAGGATATTTAAATGTTCAGAAAATTTTCTTTATAGCCTAAATTACACGAAGCATTAACGAATTTTACTTGAGATGTAGTCCCTAATAGAACTTAAGCCAGAAGTATTACCTAGCTTAATATTTTGGTTGGTGCACCTAATTAATTGGAATGATCTTAGCAGATTTCAGTTATCTAAATCTAGTTTCTCCATTGTAGACATGCTCATAATGTATCTTTCCAGAAATCTGATTTTCTTCGTTTGCATGATGAGAGCTCTGTCAAATGACATTGTGATTGACAATCTTGAGGTTCAAGCAGCCAAGGTAAATGTAGTATCAGTTAGACGAAGCCAAAGGTTTTTCATTTCTATATTCTGCATCATTTTAAATATTACTAGTTTAAAAATTTTAAGTGATAAATATATTTAAGTAATATAGACGGTTGTCTTCCCTGCAATATGTTGATACCGTCGAGTGCTGTACATCTATTGCTAGCTGATGAATTGTCATCGACAAAATGTGGAATTTCATACGAAATTGAAGCTCAAATGGTTTTGTTCAAGAGTTGCATTGCTTTACTATGTGATTCCTATGAATTACTGCAATTTGAGCTTGCCTTGGGTATAGCTCTGTGTGTGAAAGAAAATTGCTTCACATAGGACTTCCAGAGTGTCATAGTTTTTAAGAAGCATAAGAAGTCCAAAGTCCAGTCAATCTGCAAAAATATAAACTAGTACTTTCTGTATCTCCTGCAGTGGATGCCATTAGTTGATTTCGTAAAGCAGCCTTTAAGCCGAGGAGACAGAATGTTCAAGAAGATCATCGACATTTGCATTGCACGTATGGGGGAGCGTTACTGTGGATTATCCGTGCATCCAGTTGTCTCAGTATTTGATGGCAAATTGTCCTCCTTGTACTATAACATAGTCGATGATAAAGATTCCGACTGCCAAGCCTCACAGTCAATCTGATATCTTCCAACATGTATTCTATCCTCGACACCAGAGATGTCAATGCTGCTCCTGGCTGCTTGGCCATATTAGCAATATTCTTAGTTCATAATGTGATGCATATATATAGTCTTGTACTAGCATAGATCTCTGTAATTTATGTATAAAATGTGGCTGTCATTTAGGTATCTCAAGTGCCAACTAGTATTTTTTAGCTAACTGTGCAAGGGTTGGAGTTGCTCTGTTATGATTGAAAGGTTAGATTCAAAGAAATTATTCTTTTGAGTGTTTTCGAAATCTTTATGGAAAAAAGAAAATTTGTGAAAAGAAAAGAAGAGAATATGTTGGAGATTATTTAAAAAATTGTATTAGAATTTAAAAAGTTTTATGGAAAGAATTTTCAAAATTTTATTTACGAATCTATTCTTTTATTTTTAAAAGAGAATCAGAATCACGGCTTGGAAGAAAGTTTTGTTTGTTTTTCTTCTTTATCTTCTTTCGTTAATATAACTTGGAAGCATAACATTAGTCCATTAATATACTCCCTTCGTCCCTTTTTATTGGAATATTTGCAAAAAATAATTGTCATTAAATAATTATCACATTCCTTGTTCCAATACATACTTTTACTCCCTTCGTCCCATAATAGTAGTCTCTTCCTTGTTCCAATACATACTTTTACTGTACCATTTTTCACATATATATCCCTTTGTTTGTAATACCAATGTTTGATTTTATATTTAATGAGAATAATGGGCTTGAGGATGTCCTCAGGTAACCTTCCTGAGGTTAAAACAAATTGTACTTATAAATCAAGTGGTCCCGCAGGGGCATTTTTGTAAATATAATATTCATCCCTTATATTTACAAAAATGCCCCTAAATTACAACTATAATTCTTTTAACCTCAGGATGTTACCTGAGGACATCCTCAGGCCCAGCATACTCATACTCCCTCTATTTTTTTATGTTAGTCTCTTGACTTTTCTGCACGTACTTTTAAATGTTTTGACTGTATAGTTAAAATTATTTTTTTCAATTAATTTTTTTTGTGAATTAAAATTTTGATTATATATTTTTATTCAAAAAAAGAAAATTTTAAAAATAATAATTTTAGCTATGTGGTCAATGCACCTAAAAATGTGTGCAGAAAAGTCAAAAGACTAATATAAAAAAACAGAGGGAGTATTTAATATACACATTCATAACTCATCATATAATGTTAAGATTAAGGACAAATATGGAAACAAATTAAATAATTAATTCTTTCTTTATATGTGTGTTTTTTTCAAATGTATCAACTAAAAAGGGACGGAGGGAGTAAAATTATTTATGTTAAAGAATAGTATACAAAATAAATATTTGTGAGATTCATAACTATTTGCATTTCTTCTTTAATCCGATTTATTTTTCCCTTACACGCCCTTTAATGAAATTTTTATCAATGTTTGGGATGAGGAGAAAGAAAGACGGTAAGGTTATTGTTTTATAGGTCGGATTAATTATAAGTGCCTGACAACAATTTTCTGTGATCGTACCCAAAAATTTTAATTAAATTTTTTACCCTTTTACTGTGGTATGATTTGAAAGATTTAATAATGTTTACTGTTGTTTATTGTTGTTGTTATTATTATTTGTGTAAGAGCCATTTTTTTCACACACTTCAATGTGTTTGGTTGAGTTGAGGTATATGAATAATTTTTTTCATTTTATATAAAAATATATGTAGGATTTGTATTTTAATATGAAATAAAAAAAATAAAAATATTATTTATATATATCTCAACTAATCAACCCAACAAATAAAAATGCGTCAAAATGTCAAAACTCGTTCTTTCTTTTTTTTTTTTTTTTTTTTTTTTTTTTTTTAACCGGGAACTACCCCACACACTTGTATGTGGGATTTCAAACCCGGAGGTAGGTTCGAACCCCTGACCTTGGCTGAACCAGGGAAAGGGGGTGTCCACTCAGCCAAAGCTTTGAGCTATGCTTTTCTCGAATGAACTTTCATTGTGATTGGGTAATCCACTTGTCAATTCAAGCAAAATTTTCATATTGACTGAATAAACTAATTCGAATTTTTTTCGTAACTAGTTTGAACTTTAGACTAATAAAATGTAATCGTAAAAAAAATGTCTAATAAAATGTACAAATATTCCCATGTAACTTAATTAATCACCTCTTACATAGTTGCATCAAACAAATACTTGAACGCGTAAATAACTAAATATACATGATAAATTACGTAACATGCATGTTGCAGTGACTCTTTCAATCCAACGATAGCTGAGCTCAAATTTAAAAATTTATAAATATTGACTAAAAGTCTAAAACTTCCAAATTATTACATATTGACTTTCTTGACGGCGACTATAGAGTGAGTGAAAAGATCTATCGACATAATTTTGCCATTTTGGTCTAACTTGTACGTGGACACCACAAGACGACGAAGTCAATCAAGTACCACTTAGATTTTATTAAAAAAAAAAATCCAATCATAAAAAAAGGTAGTATAACTTTTTTTAAAAAAAATAGCATTTGTTAATTTATATGTAAGAGTTAGCAAGATTCGATTTAAGGAATTAAGATGATAAGAATGAGACGATAAAGGATAAGTTATTAAATTATTAAAAAAACATGATCCAAAAATCACTTGAACATTTTTGTAATTAACAAATAAAATAATTTTTTTAAATAATTATAAGAATAAATTATAGAATTGTGTCTATACTTAATTCAAATTTACATTTTATTGGCCGGATTTTGAAATTTGCAATATCTTGGCGAAACATTACTTTTACATTTCAAAAGGTGGTCAAGACCATTTTTTGGAGGAAAAATAGTTCAAAAAAGTGGTCTGTAACCATATTTTTGATAAACAATGTATGACTAACATATTACAAATTTCAAATTATGGTCATCAAAATGTAAATTTGGATAAAGTTCAACCACATGTTGGTAATTTACTTTAATTATAATTTTGTTCAATTGAGCTGAAAATTTAATGTAAATTAAACCGTTCAGCCACCAATTGCATGAAGAAGTCTTTCTTCAAGTCACAGTATAAAGGACTGTATGCGTACGAGTAAAGGTGGCCAAACGGCCGTGCCGTGCGGGCCGTGCCGGTTTGGCCACGTGCCGAGCTCCCTCAAACAAAGCAGGGCACGCATGCATGGTTTGGACGTGCCGTGCCGTGCCGCGCCCCTGAATTTAAAACCCGTGACTTACACGCGAGCTAGGCGGGCTGGCGGGCTTTTTTTTTTTGGAAAATTCGAATGTGATACTCTGAAATTGTACATAAACTTTGAATTTTTTTTTTGTTAATTTAATATTTACTTTTAATATTCTCAAAATATGAAATATTTCGAATTAAAAATGTTTCGAATTTGTAACTTTTTTCTTTTAATTTTATTATATATTAAATGTTTCGAACTTAAAAAAAAATATGAAGATATAAGCAACGTGTTGGCGTGCCGAACGGGCCGGCTGAACGTGACGCGTGCTTCACAAACAACTTGAACCAGATAAAGCCAAGTTGGATCATTGTTATATCAATGTTTTTATATAACAAAGCACTAAAGTAAATAAAGTAATGTATTATTTATTGAAGTGAAGTGGCCAGGAATACTTTACCAGTCCTTTTCCATTTTTTACGGCTCCAGCAGTTTCATTGTCCCTATGCTGTCTGTAATTTTAATATTATTAATTTTGTAATTCCAATCAAATTACATTTTACATCATGTCTCTCAGTCTTTGTATATCAAATTAAGTGTTGTACAAATGCTAAGTTTGTAACTTTTTTCATCTAATTTTATTTCATATTAAAATCTTTCGAATTTTTTATAATGTTAGATTCTATAATGTTATTTATAATTTTTTTATATAATGATATTTTTCATGAATAACGATTTATACAAATACAAAAAACGTTACAATAAATAATTTATATGTTTATAATATAATAATATTATGTCCAGCTCGAACAGATAAACTTGTAGACTTCTAGTTCTAGACTTGTAGAATGTAGACTACAAGTTGTAATAATATAATAGTACTACAAGTTGTAGTATTAGGTGGTAGGGTAGTCTTTCCGCTTCCTTCCAACTGCCAGGCGTGCCGAACGGGCGAGGCGTGCCGAACGGGCGTTCTTTTTTTGTTCTGACGGGCCACGGCGTGCCGAACGTGCCGGGCTGCGGTTCACGTAGTTGTGGCTCGTGCACGGCACGTTTCACTGTAGCGGGCCGAACGGTTTTTGCACGTGTCTGCACTGTAGCGGGCCGGACGGTTTTTCTGGCGAATAATTCGCGTGTGTGCCGGGCCAAACCGCCCGTTTGGCCGGCTCTACGTACGAGAACTAATGCCTTCATTTTACAACCATATCCACTTCCCAGCTCGTCTATAAATACCCTATATCTTCACACAAAACGCCCACACTCTTCCATTTTATAGCTCTATATATTCTCTCAGTCGTAGTTGTATCTCGGAGTGTACCTAACCTTCATATGGCAACTGCAGTCTGCAGACGAAATTTCTGCCCTAGATTTCATTAGGCAACATCTTTTTCTTGACACATTTTCTCCTGTTGTTGATGCCTCCCAACTAGAAGAATATGTTCGATTTTTAACATCGCCATCACCAACTTCTACACATATTTCAAACGACTCTTCTTCTTCGTCTTCGTTTTCATCGTCGTATACGTTGTCATTTAAAGTACTAAGCTCATGCACAACTACAGATTCCACTTATTACAACAATATGAACGAACCAAGTAATTTAACTTTCTCACCAAAGCAACCGTCTGATCTTGATTCACCTACGCTACAAAAACCCGATTGGTCCCAGAAAATTATTCAAGGGAACACTACTGCGGTTTGTAACAAAATCAATGAGGAAGAAAACGTTAGGCACTATAGAGGGGTACGAAAAAGGCCATGGGGAAAATTTGCTGCAGAGATGCGTGATCCGAAACGTAGAGGATCAAGAATATGGCTAGGCACGTACGTGACACCAATTGAAGCTGCTAAAGCTTATGATCGAGCCGCATACAAGTTACGTGGAAACAAAGCTATTCTCAACTTCCCTCTCGAGTTAACGAAATTCGAAACCCACAGTCAGCTTGTGGCTGCAACCACTACCAAGGTTGGTAGCCAAAAGTCCCGCCAAATGAGAAAGAGAAATGAGGAAAAAAGGAAGCTCGATACGAAGAAATTAGGGTTGAGAAATAAAGAGAGACTTAAAGTGCAACCGGAAATATGTGATAGTACTACAGATCAAGTTTGTGAACCTCCTTCGTTGAGTTGGCCAGAAACTATGGATATATGGGTGATAGGTACCCGCTGTAGGCCTACAGCGGGCACCCGCTGTGAGCCAACCCGCTAAACCGCTGTTGCACATCCACCTGTAACAAATATTCATTAATTACACATGTGTCATCTCATATTATTTTTACTAAAAGCAATCCACTTGACAAACAAATATCTTCACACAAATATATTTGCAAAATATCTTGTTACCTTGCTCACTAAGACAGGGGACCATAAAGGCAACTAAGGGGACACAAAAGCATTCAAGCTATGACAAAAGCGGCTGTGCTAGAATCAAGGTATGTGGGAAAGGGACACTAATCACTGTTCCAATAGTGGCTCACTATAGCTTTAACGGCATAACAAGTGGGTCACCAAGTGGGTGAACAGTTATTAGAGGACCTAGCCTATAAATACCCCCATTCTACACACAAGGTGATATACATTTTTTCAATAGCACAAAATTTACTACTCATTCTCTCCCTTCACACAGATACATTTTCACCCGTTTCGATTATTATCATTTCGATTACTGATTCTCACACCGGAGGTGCTTGACGGCCACCACCCCGGGCGAGCATTATTTTGCAGATACCCAAACTCAGGTGAAATACCCCCGGAACAGTGATCGGAACAGTGATCGGAAGCCATTAATCGACCGTGAGGATTATCAATGGGATGACAAAATGAGTTTATTTGATTATCCACTTCTATAACCGTTGTCTCATCGACATTCTTCAATAGAATTTCAACATTTTGTGGTGTGATTCTTAAAAATCGATCTAGCCATACGGAGGTTGTTTCTTGCTGTAAAAATTGGCATGGTAAAGTGGAGGTTGATGAAGCTGGTGCATGCTGTTATGTAAATTTAGATGAATAATTTCTACCTTTGGTTAGTTTTTTAAGCTGAATGCATGGGTTTGCCAGCATAGTTGTATTTTCCTTATTATTTTAGTTTTGTGTTAGGATGTTTTCGAAACTCTGTTTCATATGACTATATGAGTGAACTGGATATAGTTGAGCTATCAGGGATGCATGTGATATCTTGACCGTTTTTAATTTGAATAATGGTAGAGGTACAAAATTGTATATTGAAAATAGCTAGTTAAATAGTTATATAATGATGTGACAGTGATGTGATCGTAAGAAATATTTTTATTTATTGATATTGGTGTGAAATGGTGAGTGCATACATTTGGTAAATCTAATATTTTCCTTTCAATTTATGAATGAATGATTAATCTTCAAATACTTACTACGGCTATAGCACTACACGATCAAAACTCGATTTAAGATGTAGTTTAATTACTCAGTACATTAAAATTTTGAATAACAATTACATAATACAGATGTTGTTTAATTCTTTATAAAATCAAAGAACATATATATATTTCATTATATATGCAACCGTATACGTAGAGCTAGCCACGAGTTACTTTATTACAGTGTTGTAGATTTCGGAAATCGAAATTATTTGGTTAAAATACCGATTTACGATTTATCGGGTGAGTCGGTTGAAAAATCAGCCAAATCGATTCCAAAATTTTAACTAATTTTTGGCCGATTTATCGGCAATTTTTCAAAAATCAACCTATTTCAATACCAATACTTTATAAACATTTTAGCTATATATGTGTAGTGCTAATATTTAACATTAAAAACAATCAAAACTTGACTTTTATAGAGGTTGTTTGGATAAGTTTAAAGTTATTATTTATGATTTAAAATTGTGTAAAGGGATAAGTGAAAAGAATTTTTTTTAATTAATGTCTATTTGGATAATTTTGTATAATGAATAACTTAATTATGAGGAAAAATAAATTTGATAAATTATTAATTTGAATGATGATATTACTTTTTATCAAATAAAATCATCAAAAAAAAATAAATCGTTCAAAAAAAAAACCTAATACTAAATTCTGATTTTAAACTAATTTTTTAATTTTAAATTATTTTCTAACTTATTATACAAACACATATTTTTCGAGTTAAAATCAGAAATCACCTTAAACGGAGGCTTTCGGTCCCAACCAAACAGCCTCATAGTCTTGTTCTCTTCTTTTTGTTTCAGAAATAGGCCATGATGAATTTTTATCAACTACAAGACATAAATATATCAAAAATTACGACATACCTTATTACGACATATATACCTTATTTTATCAAAAAAAAAAAATATTATCTAACCTTTCGGGAGAATTTGTTTCTTATGGGTCATACATTCATGAATTGATTAAACATACTTTTTGGTTAGATGATAAATTTTTATTATCTTTTGATGTATTTTCCTGATTTTTATATCAATGATCAAGGAAACGAATTTTCGCTTTCGTAAAAAAAAAATATATATATATATATATATATCAAAAATTGAAAAAGAAAAACAAACTTGACTCTCGCTATCTTGGGGAAACATTGAAATGGTAAAAGTACATTGAATCCTGTAGACCATGGTTGTAATTACGACATGCAACATGCCAATTGTTTATATACAAGTACGGAGACACACGCTAAATATCCGTACGAGAGACGATCAAGTGTGCTCACTGCATAATTTAAATTCCTCCCAGCTATTTATAGTGAAACCATGTTAATTACTCCGTAATACATACGGTAAATTAATAATTTTTTAAGTTATTAATTTTTTTCTTGTCCCAATTTGCACCATTCAAAAATGATCAATTTCGATAAGATAAAAGGATAATATTTTTTTAAAAAAATTCTATATAAATATTTAGTCTCAATAATATTATAAATTAATAATTCCTTTATGATCATAGAAATATAGTACTCCCTCCGTCCCTTTTGATTCTTAACATTTCACTTTTTCAAAACTTTCTGGCACGCATTTTAAGGTGCATTTTAAGGATAGTTAAATATCTTTTTTTAAAAAATTTCTTTTTCTGTATAAAAATTTAATGTTTAAATTTTTATACAGAAAAAGAAAATTTTAAAAAAAAGTTATTTAACTATACTTAAAATGCACCTTAAAATGCGTGCCAGAAAGTTTTGAAAAAGTGAAATGTTAAGAATCAAAAGGGACGGAGGGAGTAGTATGTCTTACACTTTGGTAAAATATGATTCTAATATTCTTAAAATTTAAATCTGCATGAAGCTCATCTCTAACTTTATTAGTTGCTTCCAAAAGTTAGAATGTGACGATTTCGTAAAGCACCACAAAATTATCAATCAATATTTTTGATGTTTTGAGTTTTTTTTGTGCAATAAATTCCAAAAATGTTGTAATATCTTTGGTATCATATAAATATGCATGAATTTTTACTTTGAATCTTCCTAATACCCATTGAATTTGTAAATTATTGTACTTTGAATTAACTGAATTAAGTATAAATATTAATTGTTCAATTGATTTTTTTTAATTTATATAATTAAAAGTTAATTTGGTTTGATGTCAAAAAATCTCTATAAATTAATAATTTATCGATTAATTAAAACCTTGCTAAATTAATACAATTCTGCAATTCCGACTATATTAATTTATATAGATTTTACCGTACCTTACGTAGCTAATTTCGGATTTTTAACAAATAATTTTTGGGACATACTTTATTATGTTTTTATTATTCTTACTAATTTTTTGTGTAAAAGTTAAGGCTCATTCATCTTTGTCATGTTTAGGGGGTTAGAGTAATAGTAATGCTATGGTGAAATATTATTTGTCACAAATCTCAGCGACTCAGACTACAATTATTGTACATACAGTCTTGTGCTTTGAACGATGATACAATACAAGTATACAAGTATATTTATATAATCATAAATCTCATTTGTCAACGCAGTAATTTTTTAGCACTTTGACTGACTGACTAAAATATAATCATAAATCTCGTTTGTCAAGGCAGTAATTTTTTAGCACATTGACTGACTGACTAAAATATAATCACAAATCTCATTTGTCAACGCAGTATACACTACGTCGTGCATGTGATTGGGTCTTCTGCCTTCACATGACACGAAAACGAAAACTAGAGTCCAATGGCTTTAATTACACAGACTTGTACTTCTCTTCTTACTTCAACATCAGTTAGATAGTCAGCATTGGGTTTATGCAACATATTCATTACTGCTCTATAATTCTCGTTTGCTGTTCATGCAACATTTTTTATAAATTTCTAAGATTTCAGATAGATGTTAAGGAAATTAACTGTTCGTTCGTGAACACGTTCAAACTTGGTTTGTTAAGGGCTCGATTTGGCTCGGTTCATTAAGAACTCGAGCTCGAACTCAAGCTCGAACACAAAAAAATGTTTGTTAAACTAACGAGCTGGAGCCGAGCTTTTAGCATGTGCGGCTCGAACTCGACTCGATTTTGTTCGGCTCGTTAAATCTCGAAAAAATTATTATATTTTATATATTATGTATACATATTTTTATATTATTTTATATATAATATACTCCCTCCGTCCCTCTTATTTCTTTATAGTTTCTATTTTGGTACGTCGCTCTCATTTCTTTACATACCATAAATAGTACTCTCTATGTCCCTCCCATTTCTTTACAGTTACTATTTTGGGGTGTCCCTCTCATTTCTTTACATTCCAAAAATAGTAAGTTTCTCTCACTATTACCCCCACTATCTCATATTTAACAATAAAAAACACTATTACACCCACTACTTTCCTCCACTATCTCAAATCTATAATTAAATATTAATAGGTCACACCACTTTACCCACTTTTCATCTAACTTTACTCATTTTTTACACATTTTCTTGGTCTCCGTGTCCATTCCCCATGTAAACAACCATGAGGGACAGAGGGAGTAAATTTTAACAATAAAATACATTATTACATCCACTACTTCACTCCACATTTTCAACACTTTACACTATTACACCCACTATTTCACTTATTTTAACAATAAAATCACTATTACACTCACTACTTCATTTATTTTAACAATAAAATCACTATTACACCCACTACTTCACTTATTTTAATCATAATCATTGGTCTCCGTGAAAAAACCCAACGTAAACAATCACGAGGGACGGAGGGAGTATATTTTATATAACTTGTGATGGGTTAAAAAATGATAAAATGATATTTACTTAGGTTATTAGTAGATTTAAGTCTTTTTCTTGGTAAAGTTCTTTTATTTTTTTTGACAATTTTAAAAAAAATAATAATTTGTTAACTAGCTGTTCGATAAGAGCTCGAGCTCGGCTTGGCTCATTAATGAGCTCGAACACAGATTTTGTTCGATAAGAAAGTTCGGCTTACTTGATTCGTCAGAAAAAAATTTAAGCTCTTTCGATCAAATCTCGACTCGGCTCAGGTCGTTTGCGGCTCTAATTTCAAACCAATTCTTGATAAGATCTCAGATAAATGATTTTTCGTAGAAGTATATGCAGATTATTTGTTTTATAAATATTCTTATTATTATTTTTAATTAGGGAAAAATGTTTATAAGATTGATCTTAGGAAGTTTATCAAATATTATAACATTTTTTAATATGAAAAAGGTGTGATAATTTTGTAATGGGAAATGTTAAATCCAGAGTAAAATTTTTATTTTCAGAGCAAGTTTCTATGAAATGACAAAATTGTCCTTATTTTAAACCAAGTCTAGCCCCTTGCATTCATAAAAACAAGGACAATTTGGTCTTTTCAAAGAAACTAGTTTAATGCCCGTGCTTCGCACACGGAAGTTCATATTTTAAATAAAATTTATTTTAAATTTTAATAAATTATAGTATATAATTTTACAATATAGAAATAAAAATTGGTAGTAGTTTTAAAAAGTTGCCTACTTTAATAAATTAAAGTGTTAAATTCTTTAAGAACATGAGTTTGTTTTGATAATTTAAATTACAATTAATATAAGAAATTATTAATATATTAATTTATTTTAAAAAGATCAAAAAATTGAACACTATAACATTATTTTAGTGATGTCAACTATATCATGAATGTAATAGTAGTAGATATAAAGAATAAATTAAAATAATTGGCAAGAAAATAATTTGTGTTTTGTGAAGGAAATAATATTTTGGCATTTTGAAATATTTTAATTGGATGGTCCTGGCGGACCCATTATAATTATAACCAATCAAAATCATTTGTTAATAATTTTTGGTATTATCAAGGAAACAATTTTTGGCAAGAGTGGTTTGTCATGATGTGTATTTTATATAATATCGAGTCAATATATTTTAAAATATGGATCATATCATATAACTGGATGGGTAATATAAACGGATTTGGCAAGAATGTTTTAATTGGATGGCCCTGGCGGGCCCATTATAATTATAATTGACAATTGTTAGAAAGGAAATAATATTTGGAAACAAAATAATTTGTGTTTTGTCAAGGAAATTTTTTTTGGCAAGATTGTTTTTGTCAAGGAATTTTTTTTTGGCAAGATTGTTTTAATTGGATGGCCCTGGCGGGCCCATTATAATTATAACCAATTATTTGGCATTAATAATAACAACTGCCAAATTTTTGGTATTATCAAGGAAATAATTTTTGGCAAGAGTCGTTTGTCATGATGTGTATTTTATATAATATCGGGTCAATATATTTTAAAATATGGATTATATCATATAACTGGATGGGTAATTTAAACGGATCCCGAACCTAATCCTAAGCATATAATTTACTACTATAATGGGTCATGGATATCTATCAAACCTGAATATGGATCCCGAACCTGAGGAAAGGGTTATCCAGCAATTTATAATATATAGATTTGCTCTGAAAATAAAAATGTTGCTCTGAATTTAACATTTCCCTTTTGTAATTTATTAAATTTTCTGTATGAAATATCTGGATAATTACCTAAGAATCTAGAACAGTCCTAAACTCCTAATGAAATAAACCTGGCAAAAAAAAAAGGAAAGAAAGAAAAGTCCTCATGGATCAACATTCACCAAGCGGCCCAAACCTTTTCTTCTCTTTAACTTTATCAAGAAGCAGACAAGCCCAAACCAAGCGGCCCAAACCTTTTCTTATCTTTATTTGTAAATTAATAATTTTAAATAAATTAACTATTTTAATACAAAATTTAAATTTCAACATAGTAATAAAAGTATACATTTTATCTCGATTAATTATTACTATAATTAATTTAGGAAAATTTGTTGCGACACTAGTAATCTATCTATCTATCTATACTATTATATAAAAGTCGAAACATTAAAAGTTTTGGTATATATTTTTTGGTACGTTGTGAATTTACTTATTTACCCTTCATTATAGAGAAAAATATATATGATATCTATACTATTAAAAATCCTAAAATAAATAATACTCCGTAATATAATATAATTAATGGTAAGTAGTCGATTGCCTTTTTTTTACATTCACTTTTAATTGAAGATATTACCTTTTATAAACAACTAAAAATATCAATCGTATCATATCTTCCAATCATTAATATTTACTTTCGAATTAAAACACCTTACCTTTTTTATTTAAAACTAATCTTACAATCATTAATATATACCCGAAAATATCACATCATATTTTTCAATTATTAATAAAATATATTAAAAATCTGTATACTTTGTTTATAATAAGGAAACATTAATATAATCCGTAAACATTAGTATATTAAATTATATTAAATTAAAATCAGTTAATTATATAATAACTGAAACATTAAAAATTTTGGTAGCTATTTTTTGGTATATGTTTTTTAGTATTTCGTGAATTTACTTATTTAACCTTTATTAGGAAGAAAAATATATACGATATCTATACAATTAAAACACCTAAAATAAATAATAACATAATATAATTAATGCTAATTAGTTGATTGCCTTTTTCACATTTACTTTTAATTGAAGATATTACCTTTTATGAATACCTAAAAACATCAATTATATTATATCTTTTCCAATCATATCATATTGTTGTGGAACAAAAAGTAGGGTGTATTTATTATGTATTTAATGCTAGGGTTTGTGGAAGCTTCGAGTTTTAATGGCTGATCTTATGTTTCGTGACTTAAATCGGGTCCTCACAAGATGCCTACGTATCTTGCAATTATCAAGAATCAAACCAAAAAACGTAGTTCTAGATGTGAAGGAGCAGGTCCTTATATAGGTGAAGAAAACCCTAGAATTAGGGTTAAATTAGGAGACTTGATGGGCAAGTCACAGCTTAGGCCCAATTCTAGAGCCTTCTAATAGATAAGAAGATAAGTATTGGAGATATGTGCTTTGTAGGCTACTCCTAATATGATTTAGTTTCCTTTCAGTACTCAATTTCGAAGTCTCTTATTTGGCTGATTTATCAGCTACGAATTTACCATTTAATTAGGGTTTCGGGCCTCATTAATGGGCTTCGTATTTGGACCAAACTAGGTTTAATTAATACATCATTAAATATGTTTTTAGGGCTTACTTTCAGCCCATATCATTTGCCCCCCAACTTCTAGGAAAACTGATCAGGTTTTCATTGAAGTTAAAAGGTTTATGTATACTAGTGTTTCACAAGTATCGCCTCAATGTAAAGTGTGGAGCGACCTACACATTTACGACGATAGGACTTGTTCGAGGCTAAGCAATTATTTTCCAATAACTTTTGTCATTGAAGTTGGCTTATTTTTTAAGGAATTATTTGTAAAATTCCTCATATTTATCCTACTTCTTTAGGATGTTCCTTGTACTCACATGTATTTTTCTTTGACTTATCGAAAGAATGTCAAATTATTACATACAATTGAAATTAAGATATTTAAAATTATCGGTGTGGGATTCGAATAATTAAATTAAGAATATTACGATTTATTGCGTATGAACTCAAAGCAATGTGCGTATATTAAATATTTTCGTGTCAATTTTGGAGCACATATGCAATGTTGCAAATTTGCAATGTATTGTCAAATACTTATAAGGCATATATCGAATAGCAATCCTTCGAATTAATCGAGAAAACACATGATTATTGGGAAAAAAATGACATGCATGTTAATATTTTATGTGCTATAGAGTATAGATTGGCTCCAAATCTACACAAGCACGCGATATTTAATCCCTCGTGGTGTTCCTCGTTTTTCTTTTACTTTCCCTCGAGTTATCATTTTTAGCTAATTTATCTTCTCTTGAGATATTTGTAAATAAATATTTAACGTTCTTCCTTTATAATCATACTCATACCTCCGGATAAAGTCCTCAACTTATAAGTTTCCATTGTTGTATATTTAATAAATTTAGTTTTTTCTCAATTTAGTCATAACTGAACTGGACTCTGTTTTTTGAAGTAGTTAGTGTCTTAAAGATCACTATATTTCTGATTCTGAGAGGTATGAAGTTAAGTATGGAGTTAAAATCGTGTGGTTCAGAGTTATTTGGTTCAAGAAAGTTGCTTCCTAACCTTTTTCTCAACTCCATTCACTTGGTTGCTGACAAAGTCTCTCCACAGGCCTGCTCTTGCAAAGGTAATGCTTACCCTTTCTTCAAATTTATGAATTAGTGTGCGTAGTACCTAAATCATGTGAACAATTTGTATTCAAATACCGTGGTGTAAAACGAGTTCTGATACCATGTTAGTTGTTAAGTCGCCTACTCGCGTTGAACATTAAAGTTTTAGGAGTATTGCTTTAACATGTCTACCGTGCTCATGTCATAAAACTTCTGTAGTGAACAATTTGTTCATCCTGTATTTTTCTCCTCTTCACTTGATTTTTTTTTCTTTAGGTAACTTTGCGCACGCTTCTTTGCTGAGTATTGCACACAATGCTATGAGTTCATTTGTGAAAGAAAAATCAATGGTGGATGTTTACTCATTTCAAATGAATGGAACTAATAGTGCTATCCCAACTACATATTATAGTAGAAGAGTATTAGACTCAATGGATGATGAGTATGGTGGAGTTGTTGTCAATCCAGAAAGACTACCATCTAATCCAAGTGTCTTTGCCTCTCTTCTTCAGTCATCTCTTTCTCAGTGGAAATCGAAGGTACTTTTCTCTGACTTTATTTATTTTAATTTAGCTCTGCCGGATTGCTTTTCTTTTTAGAATCTTCACCGAGGGCGGAGATGTATTAGTTTTCCTGCAAGATGACATAAATTAAAGAATAATCGCTTCTGTTTTATGTGTACTTAATTTGTGTTATCCCTGATCTGTATTACTCTTGCAGAGAAAGAATGGAATTTGGCTTAAGCTTCCACTAGGAAAATCGGAGCTTGTTCCTATAGCAGTTAAGGTAAAATTTAAACCAGTTTAAGAATGCCACTGTTACACTAACTATAATCATTTGCTTAGTATTTCAATTGTGAAAATATTTTAGGAAGGGTTTCAGTATCATCACGCAGAAAAAGGATATGTCATGATGACCTACTGGATTCCCGAAGGACCTTGCATGCTACCTGAAAATGCTTCCCATCAAGTTGGAGTCGGGGGCTTCGTCATTAATTAAGGGAATGAGGTAACACAACTAATTCTTTGATTTAAGGATTTCTTTTACCGAATTATTCCTCCATTTCAGAAAAACTGCAGTGTTAGACATTTTGTGCATTCTAATATATGTTTATATTGTCTACAGGTTCTTGTAGTACAAGAGAAACACATTGCCCCTGCACTTGCTGGTCTGTGGAAAATTCCAACCGGCTTCATTCACGAGGTCTTCTTTCTATTTGTCTGAACTTTAATTTCAGTGTCTGTAACTCTGTAAGTGCATGCAACCATATATGAATCTAAGCTGTACAATTTATTTCCATTTGGTCATCTATCAGTCGGAGGAGATTTTCAATGGAGCTGTCAGAGAAGTGAAAGAGGAAACTGGTGTAAGAACTCAATAAATTTCGCTATTTATACTTAAATTTATAAAATGAACCTTTCACGAGCTTTTGCTTCCATTTGTCTTCTATATTTCAGATCGACACTGAATTTGTGGAAGTCATAGCTTTCAGGTACATATTAGTATATACTTGTTCAGTTCTTGCAGAATTAAGTGCAAAAATCACCTGAACTTCCCCACAAAGAGTGTTTGCCTTAGTCAGAGCTATCTATTTCCAGTCACTATCCTTTTATTTTGATAAAAGGCTTAAACATAAGGATATTTAAATGTTCAGAAAATTTTCTTTATAGCCTAAATTACACGAAGCATTAACGAATTTTACTTGAGATGTAGTCCCTAATAGAACTTAAGCCAGAAGTATTACCTAGCTTAATATTTTGGTTGGTGCACCTAATTAATTGGAATGATCTTAGCAGATCAGTTATCTAAATCTAGTTTCTCCATTGTAGACATGCTCATAATGTATCCTTCCAGAAGTCCGATTTATTCTTCGTCTGCATGATGAGAGCATTGTCAAATGACATTGTGATTGACAATCTTGAGGTTCAAGCAGCCAAGGTAAATACCACCTGAAAGAAACAAGACGGCAACCTTTTCCATTTCTATATTCTGCATCATTTTAAATATTACTAGTTTAAAATTATTAAGTGATAAATATATTTAAGTAATATAGACAGTTGTCTTCCCTGCAATATGTTGATACGGTCGAGTGCTGTACATCTATTTCTAGCTGATGAATTGTCATCGACAAAATGTGGAATTTCATACGAAATTGAAGCTCAAATGGTTTTGTTCAAGAGTTGCATTGCTTTACTATGTGATTCCTATGAATTACTGCAAATTGAGCTTGCCTTGGGTATAGCTCTCTGTGTGAAAGAAAATTGCTTCGCAAAGGACTTCCAGGGTCATAGTTTTTAAGAAGCATAAGAAGTCCAAAGTCCAGTCAATCTGCAAAAATATAAACTAGTACTTTCTGTATCTCCTGCAGTGGATGCCATTAGTTGATTTCGTAAAGCAGCCTTTAAGCCGAGGAGACAGAATGTTTAAGAAGATCATCGACATTTGCATTGCACGTATATGTCACTCATGATAACAAACAGATACATGTTTTTTTTTAAATTTAATAAAATTCCCTGACCAATTCTCCGTTATCCATGTCGATAACTTCTTTCTTTCATCTCTTATCTTGTCCATCTCTTATTTTTGGATTATTGTAGTGATCTAGAGCAACTCTTGTCAACGATGAGTGAACATGTTGGAGATTATTTAAAAATTTGTATTAGAAGAGAACCTTTTTTTGCTAAACTATTTATTGTTATTTTTAACCTTTGTATGTTTTTCAAGCTATGCTTGCTATTATTACTAGTGAACTTTCATTGTGATTATTGGGTAATCCACTTGTCTATTCGAGCAAAATTTACATTTTGAATGAATAAAATAATTTGAATTTATATCGTAACTGTTGAGTATACAACAACGAAAGCAAAACCAAAACGAATAAACAAGAACAAGAAAATAAACGACAATCACACAAGATAAAGATTTAACGTGGTTCGGAAATTCCTACTCCACAAGCCGCACTAATTTTGTATTGATCTCTCACAATTGTGTTGTGTTAGGATTTTACAATTACAAGAGAATATTTATAATAGAAGAAACGGGGCCTATCTCAACATATGGGCCAAAGCTGAAAAAAAACACACACTCAGGGGCCCTGAGCTTGAGCTCATGGTCCTGAGCACACATATTGATGTTGGCTGATTTGTTCAAAGGCCCTGAGCATCCGCTCAGGGGCCCTGAACAGCCTAGACTCCACAAACTTAACAATCTCCCACTTGGAGTCTGACCACATCTTCGCTTCACTCTTGTAAGTCTAGTATCACCCAATCCTTCGATCAATAACTCTAACTAGTGCAGCGCCTTCTCAACAATCAGTTTTGAAGGCTAGTTGAAGCTATGCAAAGCTTCAACTTTTCATTAGTAACCACCTTAGTCAACATATCTGCAGGATTCTTTGAACCAAGGATTTTCTTCAAGGACAAAGTACCATTGCTAATCAACTCTCTTGTAAAGTGATATCTTAGCTGAATATGCTTCGTCCTAGCATGAAACACAGGATTCTTCGCAAGATGAATAACACTCTGACTGTCGCTATACAAAGCACTGTCCGCCTGTTTCTTGCTCAACTCCTCAAGAAAATTCTTCAACCAAATCCTCAAGAAAATTCTTCAACCAAATCATCTCAATTTCAATTATGCAATTTCAATCATCTCATTTCAATTTGGTTTAGCTCTGCCGGATTGCTTTTCTTTTTAGAATCTTCACCGAGGGCGGAGATGTATTAGTTTTCCTGCAAGATGACATAAATTAAAGAATAATCGCTTCTGTTTTATGTGTACTTAATTTGTGTTATCCCTGATCTGTATTACTCTTGCAGAGAAAGAATGGAATTTGGCTTAAGCTTCCACTAGAAAAATCGGAGCTTGTTCCTATAGCAGTAAAGGTAAAATTTAAACCAGTTTAAGAATGCCACTGTTACACTCACTATAATCATTTGCTTAGTATTTCAATTGTGAAAATATTTTAGGAAGGGTTTCAGTATCATCACGCAGAAAAAGGATATGTCATGATGACCTACTGGATTCCCGAAGGACCTTGCATGCTACCTGAAAATGCTTCCCATCAAGTCGGAGTCGGGGGCTTCGTCATTAATGAAGGGAATGAGGTAACACAACTAATTCTTTGATTTAAGGATTTCTTTTACCGAATTATTCCTCCATTTCAGAAAAACTGCAGTGTTAGACATTTTGTGCATTCTAATATATGTTTATATTGTCTACAGGTTCTTGCAGTACAAGAGAAACACATTGCCCCTGCACTTGCTGGTCTGTGGAAAATACCAACTGGCTTCATTCACGAGGTCTTCTTTCTATTTGTCTGAACTTTAATTTCAGTGTCTGTAACTCTGTAAGTGCATGCAACCATATATGAATCTAAGCTGTACAATTTATTTCCATTTGGTCATCTATCAGTCGGAGGAGATTTTCAATGGAGCTGTCAGAGAAGTGAAAGAGGAAACTGGTGTAAGAACTCAATAAATTTCGCTATTTATACTTAAATTTATAAAATGAACCTTTCACGAGCTTTTGCTTCCATTTGTTCTATATTTCAGATCGACACTGAATTTGTGGAAGTCATAGCTTTCAGGTACATATTAGTATATACTTGTTTAGTTCTTGCAGAATTAAGTGCAAAAATCACCTGAACTTCCCCACAAAGAGTGTTTGCCTTAGTCAGAGCTATCTATTTCCAGTCACTATCCTTCTATTTTGATGAAAGGCTTAAACATAAGGATATTTAAATGTTCAGAAAATTTTCTTTATAGCCTAAATTACACGAAGCATTAACGAATTTTACTTGAGATGTAGTCCCTAATAGCTAGAACTTAAGCCAGAAGTATTACCACTACAAGAAAAGGGTCAATAGACATCAGTTTATGGCCGATGTCTATGTTATTTTGCATGTGATGTCTAGGTCGGAGATGTCTATTCTAGACATCGGTCAGAAACTGATGTTTATGCTAACATAGACATCGGTATTTCCTTCAATACACATCAGTTGTTCTACAAAATAGGTTACATATAATTAATTTTATAAACAACTTGCATGCCATATATTCTAGAAAACATATAATAAACTAAGTTATTTTTCACATACACATCACTTTCTTTCTTTGGAAAAGATGTCTATAGTTATCTTAGACATCATCCTAGGCTGATGTCTAATGTTCTTATTAATATCAGTTTTTTTCAAACAAAAACCGATGTCTATAGTAGGTATAAACATCAGTTTTTACAGAAAAAAAACTCATTTATATGTGTCTCTTAGACATCAGATTTTATAAATCAAAAGTGATTTCTATTTATTTTTTAGACATCAGATATTGTAGAAAAAATGTGATGTATATCTTTGTTTTAGACATCATTTTTTGATAAAACTTTCGATGTATTTGTTACCATTAGACATTTGTTTATGAGCCAATTAAATAAATCGTTGTCTTTCAATGCATACCAAAAAATTAAAAACTGGACCATTCACAATATATCCAACCATTTATATTAAACCATTCACAAAATACATCCAACCACCAACATGTACATTATCCATCAACTTTACTTTAACAAGATACCAAACTATATCACTTAACAAGATACCAAACTGTCAAGGCACTAGAATTAACTACACTTGTGCACAACCAAAAGTTTCTATCAGATGCATAACACTTGAATTACTACATCATGGACTGTCTCCAAAACAGATGCAGACTACATTACTTTAAGTTGTTAACCAATACCAAAAGCGCAGAACTACCAGGTATTTGCAATACCAAGTCCCCAAGTAGCACTACAAGAAAAGGGTCCCCAAGGCGCAGAACTTGTGCCTTTGAATAATTTTTGCGACCTGTTGCTATAAGTATAGGTAAAAACAAGCTTTAAATATCATAGTTCACAAAATTACATCAAACATAAAAGAATCCTGATGATCTTATATATTTAGCTTCACCTTTCTAAAAAAATTTCAAAATAATTAAAACTAAAGATACCTTGTTGAAGTGCTCCACTCATTAATCTATTTGGTCCTTGCAAATTTAAATTTCCAGAATTATTGTTCCCCTGCAGATTTATCCGTGAAGCAAAACCAGGAACAGATAATCCTCCACCAGAACTTAAATTTCTCGAAATGTTGTCGCCACCAACCATGTTACCCACTGAACTTGTTATCCGAGGACCTGCATTCCCTAACATAGGAGAAACTCCTAGCCCCGCAACAGCACTACGATTTCCAATCGCTGCAGATGTTGGGAGAATCCCAGGAATAGAACCCCCAATGCCATTTGCGTTACTACCATAACCAGGGTTTCCAACAACACCCATGGCACTCCTATTTGTCATCCCAGAATGAACACTCCTATGTGATATCTGCAATATTTAAACCAGTAGCAAATATTAATATGTAACTAGCTTTACGTTCACAGTTCACACACACTCACATGTGCAATGTCCTAAGAATGTTAGTATGCTGTATTATGACAATCAATTGCTTTCGCCTCTTCGGCCCATTCCAAATCTGCTGATTTTGCAACTGAATTAAACTAATATGGTCAAAATTAATTATAAATGAAGGACTTCAATGTGAACTTGTGTCCTTCATTGTACAAAGAAACTTATAAAAATACTTGAGAAAGAGCAACTGGTAAATTGTTTCAATTCTATATACCCTAAATCAACTGCATTCCAAGAGAACATGCGCAACATTTTTTCACCTACAAACTAGATGCGCTGCACTTGGACATCTAGAACTACAATGAAATACACCTAATTTGATGTTAAATTCAGTAGTTTGCCTCTAGATTGAAAATTTAATGTGCACTATCACTTTAGTTGAATTCTTAAAACCAACATTTCAAAACTTATAAAGCCCATATATGTATATATATGCCTTGATAAATGCTATGCGCAAGTCTATGGCCATGTTATCATATAATATTCTGGATTTTAAAAGATTGAATCAGTTACCTTTGTAGTACTACGTTGGGCAAAGAAGATGTGGACCAAACTCTTGCAAGTGTCTGAATGTAGAAGACCTTCGAATGCTTCAGCTTCCTGCCAAAATAAAAACATATTCATGTCATATTCAATTACTATAAGATGAATAGAATAAATAAAATAAGTAGCAGAAATATCAACCTTCCACAGGCCTGTACGAGGACCAGAAACTATACCCTCTTCAATTACATCAATGCTAACTAATGGATGACTGAGATTCGGACACTGTTTACGAGCCTGAGCTCTGGCAAAGTTTAGGATTTGACTAGTGCATGGTAAGCGATCATCCACTGTACAATATTTGACCTTTCTGAACATATCTTCCACCTCCTGAACAGGGTACAGAAAATCACATTATGAAATTTAGTGCATCCTGATTAATATTCACACCTGCAAAGATAAATAATGAAAAAAAAAATAATCACATCGTGCTTGCAACTTGTTGATATCTTTATCTGACAATCGAAAAACTAATATAAATATGTCTGTTACTAACTGGTTATATTTATTTTAATATGGATCGATGGATCGAACCTGAAACCAGAGATACCAATGAAGAAATTAAAGATAACTTTACTGAATATATAAAAGTAAAAATAAATAAAATGAAGAATGAGTTTAGAAAATGAGGAGTATTACCTTCTCAAAATTTATCATGGCTTCATCATTCTTCCCAATAATGGCTTCAACCTTCAAACAAAGTAATCCATAAATACACTCAGACTTTTAGTATCACCAATTTGTAGACAATATTATCAATGAACATGCGTAGACTGGCATTAATTTACCAACAATCCACATTGTATTGAGTATTTAATTTTGTGTTGTGTGTAGATGGGGTACACACAGCCACGCATATGCTTGATTCAACTAAGACTGGGAACGTCCAAAGTCTGGTAAAAGTGTTGGAGACGGGCGCGGATCCAAGTGTCCGATTCTTAGTTTTGAAAAAAAAATGCTGGATATGGATCTGAAGCTGCACAGAGGAGCGACAACTTGGCATGTAAGTTAACATGAGAGAGATTTTATATTTTTTAATTCATTGCACATTTTTTAAAGAAGTGTCAGCAACTAGCAAATCGGATACACCTAATCATATGCATAAAATTTGTATCATAGTTTTAGAAGAATTAACATAGAAACAAGTCCCACGAATCTTGTTCTTTAGAAATAAGTATGGGTAAATAGAGTGATATACATAGAAACAAGTCCCACAAACCTTATTCTTTATAAACAAGTTTAGTCGGGTAAATATAATGATGTACGGTTAAGTGCCTGGTTTCAATCTAATGGATACACCTAGATCCCATGGTCACAGCCATGTCATATCATTCACGTGAGTAGGTATGAGGACATAAAGGCTTAAGCTACAGGTCAGGTAATAAGAGCCCTATAGTATATCAAAACCGATACAAATTTGGAAAACTCACATTTAATGGCCATCCTTCCAAATTCGTACTGCTGACCCCTTCATTTATCAAAGGATGAAGGTAAGAAATGGTTGCAGATGTAGAATGTTGGATATTCCTAATGAAAAAGAAACAATTAAAAAGATCAGAGAATAACCCTAAAGCTATTTGTTACGATAAGTAAAACAAAAAAGTGAAAGTGAAAACCCCCGTAGAGGTACCTAGACTGTCCTGCAAGTGATTTCATTGTTAGAGCTTGATTTGTATCTAGGCTCATAATATCTGGTTTCCTTGGACAGAGATCACGAGCTCTTTGGTCCATTTCAATCTATTTCCGCCTCTACTGCCCCAATAATAACTACTGATGCTGCTGTTGCAATTTTCTTTTCCTTAGGTATTCATTCATCTGCATATTCCTTAAGGATTCCAGGGAATGCTGGTACCATTGTTGTGGAATCTCTTGTTCATCAGCAAATTGAGTCTGCCGCTTCCAGAACCACAACACAGTAAGCTAAAATACGACAAGGACTTAGTGTGGTACTGGTATTATTGAAATTATGATTAAGTGATTAACATGTGTCCAAGTTAAAAATAATTTTAATCCCTCAGTTTTTAGTTAACCATATAGAAATAATGATTTAACAAACAATGTTCCTCCTCTTCATTATTTCCCAATCCTTACTGTTGCTTAAGGTGTGCAACATTTTCAATTGGCCTTGAAACAAGCAGAATATATCATCCGTCACAGCGAACAATCTGAGCAAGAAAGAAATAAATACGAAACTTAATCATCCTGGAGAATTAAAACATTGATTCCAGAAATGCCACAAAATCATGATTCATGTATTAAAAGTTTAGAGTATGGTCTATTCTTAAATAGACAACCCTCATCCACCATTGTTCTTCTTGCACAGTCTTTGCATTAATTTTTTTTTATTTTAATCACAGCATTAGTACAATTCAAAGAATATGGTTAGTTAATAGCAAAGGGTTTGGTAATAACCTAGTGGTAAGGCTCCTTTTACCCTCTACTCATGGCCAAAGATCATGGAAAATCCTGGCCAAAGATCATGGACCACATACCTGCCAATACATATATAAGTTAAGTACTTGCCTAGAACACTATGTAGTCCTTTAACACTTTCCAAATAATTCAGAATGAAATAATAACAAAGTGATACGCTTGCATTGCTGATAAAATTCAAAGCATAACAGCAGTAAATATATTAACTATACAGTTCAGCTTAAAATGCCCAACTTCTTATCAGAGTTTTAAAAACTTCTCAGCACCAAGTTTTGTCCTAGGTATCATCATCAAGATAATCAACTTTTACAAATGTTCACCTCCAACAAAGACATTATAATCAGTTTCAAAAACAAAAGAGCAAGCACACATACCGAGTAGCATCTGGAGCAAACCAGATTATGTAATATGTTAGAATTGTCCATATCAATGACTCCATAACTGATATGGGTATTCTGAGGACCCATATAGCTAGGTATTGCAAATGCCCATGCTGGGAAAAATAATGAATCTCTCTGTTTAAAGTGGACAGGAAGCCTCATCAGTGTAAGTCCGAGCTCTGCTGCCATTAAACATCGCATTTGTGAGACCGAAAAAATCATACAATATAACACATTTCAGAAATTCAAAAATGATAAATTACCTTAAATAACAGCCAAGATCAAAACCAAGTGACAGAGGTCTCGTAAAATAAATTCAAAATAATTAGGGTGTAACAAATACATCCAAGTAAATGAAAACACCCAATTTAAGAAATTAGGGTTTTGATTTAAAAATCCCCAATTTAAGAAATTAGGGTTTTGATTTTAAAAACCCCCCAAATTAAATCTTACATATCCATGCAATTTCAGTAGAGAAAACCCTAGACATAGCAGAGGAGACCCTATTCGTGCAGAGAATACCCAAATTAAATCTTACCAATTTCAATTAGACGCGTGAGCAGATGTGAGGATGGACGGAGGTGAGCAGGTGAGGCCGAACGGAGGTGAGTAGAGCAGAAAAGGGTGGAGGTGAGTTATGGTAGTGAAAAACGAGAGAGAGAGAGAGAGAGAGAGAGAGAGAGAGAGAGAGAAAGAGTTTCAGTCGAGAGAGATAGAGAGAGTTTATCGAGAGAGAGAGAAAGAGAGAGAGAGTTTCAGTCAAGAGAGATAAGAGAGGTGAGAGTTATGAGAGTGTTAGTTTTTTTAGTTTTTTTGTTTTACTTTAATTAGCTTTGTTAGAAGGGGGGAAATAATTGGGGGAATTTTGATTAAGGGGGGGAGAATATTTGGTGTAAAGGGGGAAAATTTTGACTAAGGGGGGAAAAATGAAATGGGGCGCGTGTTTAAATTTTTAAGTCGAACTTTAGACATCAGTTTTAAAATAAGCGATGTCGTAAAAGAACAAAGACATCAGTTTTACGCGGGGTGATGTTATTACATCTTTTAACATCAGTGGCATTAGTAACCGATGTCTAATGTGTGATGTCTATTTAACTTTTTCTTGTAGTGTACCTAGCTTAATATTTTGGTTGGTGCACCTAATTAATTGGAATGATCTTAGCAGATTTCAGTTATCTAAATCTAGTTTCTCCATTGCAGACATGCTCATAATGTGTCTTTCCAGAAGTCCGATTTATTCTTCGTCTGCATGATGAGAGCATTGTCAAATGACATTGTGATTGACAATCTTGAGGTTCAAGCAGCCAAGGTAAATACCACCTGAAAGAAACAAGACGGCAACCTTTTCCATTTCTATATTCTGCATATATTTAAGTAATATAGATTATAGACAGTTGTCTTCCCTGCAATATGTTGATACCGTCGAGTGCTGTACATCTATTGCTAGCTGATGAATTGTCATCGACAAAATGTGGAATTTCATACGAAATTGAAGCTCAAATGGTTTTGTTCAAGAGTTGCATTGCTTTACTGTGTGATTCCTATGAATTACTGCAATTTGAGCTTGCCTTGGGTATAGCTCTCTGTGTGAAAGAAAATTGCTTCGCAAAGGACTTCCAGTGTTATAGTTTTTAAGAAGCATAAGAAGTCCAAAGTCCAGTCAATCTGCAAAAATATAAACTAGTACTTTCTGTATCTCCTGCAGTGGATGCCATTAGATGATTTCGTAAAGTAGCCTTTAAGCCGAGGAGACAGAATGTTCAAGAAGATCATCGACATTTGCATTGCACGTATGGGGGAGCGTTACTGTGGATTAACAGTGCATCCAGTTGTCTCAGTATTTGATGGCAAATTGTCCTCCTTGTACTATAACATAGTCGATGATAAAGATTCCAACTGCCAAGCCTCACAGTCAATCTGATATCTTCCAACATGTATTCTATCCTCGACACCAGAGATGTCAATGCTGCTCCTGGCTGCTTGGCCATATTAGCAATATTCTTAGTTCATAATGTGATGCATATATATAGTCTTGTACTAGCATAGATCTCTGTAATTTATGTATAAAATGTTGCTGTCATTTACCGTAGATTTTCCTTGTAATTATATATAGCTTTTCTACCTTTTTTTTTCTTTTTGAATATTTAGGCTAATATGCCTTACAAATGAGTATCTGTTTTTTTTTTTTTTTACCACGTCTAGGATACAAGGAGGGTCGACCCAAGGAGAGGCTAACTTATGCCGAAAACCGCTCTGAATTTTAGTTAGAATTTAGTATACATAATTGTCTAAGCCCTGACTAGCCTAAAAAGTTTATAGATGATCAATTATAGCCCCCGCAGTTCGAATCCTGGTTCTGCTGATACAAATCTTCTATATTTACTTAATTACTTTGCAATTCTATCCATAGATGAACTTTGGTTAATTATTTGATCATCATACCCCAACACAATGCATTTGTCAGAAGTCGAAAATTTACGCGTAGAAAGATTGCTTTCTAGAATTTCGATTATACTAGTAAAAGATAAGTACTGCCATCTTGACTGAATAAACTATGTCGAATTAAATTGCAATCAAAAAACGTAAGTCAAACATTAACATAAACTCCCTCCGTCCCATAATACAATCCCATAATACATGTCCATTTTCAATTTTCAATGTAAATTTGTGATAATTTTCCTAAACTACCCTTTTTGAAAATTGTATAGCAATTAATGAGTAATGATCAAGAGTATAAAATAGCTCATGTTTTTAAAAGTCAATGCATTTATAATGGGCATAAGAGGAAATATATCATCTAATTAATGTTTTCTTAAGATGCATAATTTTTTCAAAAGAGACTTTTATTGTGGGACGAGTGAGTACTTTTTTGTACTTGTCATAAGCCACGTCATTATTTCTTTTGATAAGATGTGCATAATTTGGCAAATTGGAGGTAATTGGTATTGGTGGCTTAGTGATTTACAGAGTCATTAATTATTGCCAAATTTAGACCTTATTAACTTTGTTACCTTATTAACTTTGCCAAATTTAATAGGTTTTCTAGTTTGGACCTTATTTTACATGGTTATATAAGTATCGACTTTGTTAATAGGGTTTTCTTTGTTCCTTAATCACTCTATGCATGGTGCTGCTGCTGGTGTATTGATGTTAAGTACTCATACTCTGATCATCTAGATTTTAGAGGTCCTAGAACATAGAATATATAAGTTAAAAGTAACTCGATTATCGATACGAAGATAAGATGAAACTGTTTCCATTGAGCTTCAACTCATCCAAGGTGCAGAAGGGCAATGGAGAAAGCAATCGTGCCAAGTTGTATTTGAATGTATATGATTTATCACCTATCAACAACTGCCTTTACTGGTTCGGGCTCGGAGTTTACCATTCCAGTATAGAAGGTACATAATTTTATTTGCTATTATTTGAAAACATTGTTTTTTTTTATAATTTTTTTCTTGGGAGTTATTATGATCTTTAGATCTCTGCTTGTGACATCTGCAAATGTTACATATGCATAGGACTTGATTAGCATGATTGATGCTACAATGGCAATATGATTTCGAATTGTTTAAGTGCATTGCTTTACCACTACTGTTTTAATGACATTATGTTGCTTTTGCTAATTAGCACATGGTTTCGAATACGGGTATGGAGCCTGTGATGAAGAAACCAGTGGGGTGTATGAGGTGGAACCTAAGAGTTCCCCTGGTTTTAACTTCAGAAAGTCGGTACTTCTGGGAAGCACTGATCTGTCTTATGCAGAATTCCGTTTGTTCATGGAGGATATGTCTGAGTATTATCATGGTAATACATATAACATCATGTCCAAGAATTGCAACCATTTTACTGATGAAGTGTGTGTTCGTCTCACTGGAAAACCCATACCTAGATGGGTGAATCGGCTGGCAAAATTAGGTAAGACGGAAGAACTCGAGTCCAAAGTCGTGCATTAGTATATTCTTTTACGATTGCCAAGAAGCTGCATTGCCTCTGTCTATGTTGTATTTGTTGTTGTTGTTGGCCTTCCGCCCTTGTTAACACACATATGCATTCTGTCTATTACTTTTATCTATCTAATGATTTTTCAAAGCCTCAGGTTCGTTTTGCAGCTGTCTTCCACGGCAGAGTATTTACCTTACAATAGTCGGGTATCAGCCTCCAGAATCGTCTGGTGAGTTTGCATCCATTCCCAAGTTTCTGCTTTTAACATTTCTACATTCAAGTTTCAAATGCCATAGCCAGTTTTCACCTAGCACTCCTACATCTCTCTAATCCACTAATAATCACAGACGATGAGCTGGATTCTGGAATATTGTCGCTTGCAAGCACAGACTCATATTATTACTCGTTTACTGCTTCTAGTAGATCAACAACTTCAACTGAGAATGAAGAGGAGTTCGATCATCACTCATTAACTACTTACAGTGGATCAACATTAGCGAACGAAAGTGAAGAGGAGTTGGATCATCTTTTCTAGTCCAGATAACCTTTTCTGGTAGAGCTGCTTATTTTCTAGTCCATGTGCTGATTCCTCTTTTAGTTTTATTGTCAGAGTTCAACCTTTTGCACAGTTGAAAGAACATTTAGTATTCACTTTCATTTTCTGTTTAGTCGTTTAAGTTTGTCATATTCCAATATTTAGCTTGACACAAGCATAAACATTTTATGCCAGAAGTTGTCATATTCCAATATTCAGTTTGTAACACTAGAAGCGGACCAGGGAAAAGGGTCTAAAATCCAAACACTTTACACTCAGCATCATGATTATCCATTGTAAAAACAATAACTTTTTGGTTGAAGATTCTTGCAAATACATCTTTGGCTGTTCGAAGTTGCTCATTATTCACTTTCATTTTCCGTATTTTCGTTACAGTTTGTCATACTCCAATATTTAGTTTGTCAAAGAAGCATATAAACATTTGGAAGGGGGTATAAAATCCAAACACACCTTGCATTATCTATACTAAAAACTGAAACCGTCACTTTCGTGGTTAATAAAGATTCTTGCAAATACATCTGTTTCAAACCCATAAACATCTACCAATTACCACTTATATACAGATTGAAAGTGTTTTAGTTCAGTTTCTTGAGAGTGATACTCAATAGACATGAATATTTACGGTAAAGCCCATTTGATTACTCATCATACAATTGTGTTTTTGATGCAGCTGTTTAGTTGCCACCTTTCTGTCAGTGTTGTAACGGAGCCACAAGCATGATAGACTCGTCAAAGCTGCCTGACCAGCTCCTCGAAACTTGTAAACTAGACTTAGATCTGCCCAAATATCACGTCGTTCACCACCAGATTCTTTGTTTGGGTCATAACCGTCAAGATCTGCATTGGTAACTAAAACTACTGACCCATCATCAAATGCAAAGAAATCTGCTGCCGTAAAGAACCTCCGAGGTATCAATAATGCATCCGTCATGTGGTTCAAGTTCAAGTTGCACGTCTTAACGTGGCTTGAACTAAAGAATTTCTTAACTTTCCGGTTGTAGTACTCATGGACAGCCTGCAATCACGTAAACAAATATGTGCAAGTCATTAAGATGTTTCATTATCCTCATTGCACTAAGATTTAGTATTATACTAGAAGTATTCGCAAAGGCCAAAGCTCACACAGTGGAATCTTAAATAGACTAGTACTTCACATTCATATGACAAACTTTCTGAATCCTTAATATGAATACACAAATTAGTGATATGACCCCGTGTCAAATCTAGCATCAGAACATGCTTATATCCTTACGAGGCTCAAGTGCGCATTAAAATTAAATTAAAATACAATACTAAAAGATTGAGATATTTCCCGACGTGACAATTACAATGTCTAAGATTGATTACCAAGTACAATGCACAGTATAAATCTATACGAGTAGGAAACCATCTCGCTACAATTATTTTCATCAATGTCCTTGTGCAAATGCAAAGAACAAAAAGAGAAACTCATCCATGTTGATTAGGTTCATCCGGTTTACACAAACAAACAAACAAAAACTCCAAGGTCAACAATGGCCTACCTGTAACTGAGCAGGGGCTAATAGTACCCTTGGCCGTATTGATTTCACATAATCGTAAGCATCATCAGGTGTCATCTGTTTGTGTCGCACCTGTAACAAAAATAAATAAATAGGGGACAAAAATCAATGTTGACAATATGAGAATATTTAATGCTTAACCATAGCCCTTAGGGCTATGGTTAGCATTTCCCTAAAATTAATAGGGGACAAAAATATGTTGAGATAATCCTTCATTATACTTCTATATACTAATTGCGACAACGTCTAACAATAATAGTGGACATAAACAAGACTTTCTCCTAGTATGTCTAACAATAATAGTGGACATAAACAAGACTTTCTCCTAATACTATGCACTCACCAGATAGCAGATTACGATAGTTGTACTTCGTCCTCGACCTGCTTTACAGTGTACATAGGTGGTTCTCCCTTGCAATGTGTTCTCTATTAAGACAAAGGGTTTATGGGTTAGTAGTACAGAAACTGTATTAAATATACTGGACATCACCAAGTAGGCAATTAGTAAAATCTCAAGTTCGTTACGAGGAATACATGACAGGAAAAGAAAAGATCTCAAACACAAGTAAACACTCCTTAAGAACTCCATATCATGTATCACACTACCACAACAATATAAAAGTTAACATTTACAATGAAAACGAAGTGTCTAAAACATAAGCTTTTGCAAGTTCTCTAATTCTAACCTTTTATTTGTTTATAGTTATGTATTCCTCTCATTCTTACTACTCAAAATCAGAGGGCTCTATGTGCTGTGAGGATGCCAATGTATTGATGTTGGAAAAAAAAAGAAAAATTGCACCAGTAGATCAATACTAATACTTCATTATAATTACATAACTTGCCCGTCTGATTCTACACATGTTATAATAGTGTAGGTCAATTAAAATTTAAATCCACCTTCCATTATGGAACCTAAACCATCATACTAAAGAGCACCATCTGTACAGTAAAACCATCTTATTAATATAAATAGTACAGAATAAACAGAGTAGTCAAGTCTACATATTATCTGAAAAGCCACTTTTCACAAGTTCAGATCCTACCATGAATGAAGTCAACGGCTTGTGATATATCCGTCAATACTGGCGCAAAAAGATAGTCTCTGGTCGGGAGCACCAAATGGTCAATACCATGAGCCTAAAAAAGTTTGAATACAAAATTCATATGCCAAATAGAAAAAAATGCTAAAAAATTTCATACCTAAAGATAAGTAACAGAAATTGTGAAGGCGGAGCTACTATCATAAGTGTAATCGATACAGTAATCAATACTGAAACAAGTCTGATTGTAAGTGAGTAAAAGAGGATGAATCAAATGCACTTTATGTGTTCAATTTCATATACTAGAAGTAGAATCTTATATATTTTAACAAATTTTCTAGTGTGTGCCCAAGGGCATATGCTAAGAGTTCGTGCTAGCTTAGTTGTTAAATTTTGATTGGTGGAGATTTCATTAATAATGATGGCCCCCCCTGCATTCACATAAATATCCACCAATAAAAATTTGACAACTCATCAAGCACGGATTCTTAGCATGTGCCCTTGGGCTACGTTACTCCGACTCGTCATTTCCGGCCGTCGTACCCGTGTCGACCCGACACGACACGGGACACGACCCGGGATACGGGGCGGATTCGCCATCTGGAAAAACGACACTTCTTTTCCGTCACCGGAGAAATTTGAAGGTCGCCGGAGAAAAGTCGTCATCTTTTAGAGGTAGATTACGACAAAGATATCACATGAAAAGGGCAAGAACAAGGTGGAGAACTGAAGACGATGAGAGATGAGGATGTTATGAGGACGACGATGCCCAAAAATGCTGAACGACGTAGTCCTGTGTATGTATATATTATATGTATAAACCATGTACTGTTTAGGAAATGTATCTGGACAGTCCTTTGTCCATATTCATTTATAAGGAAAAAATTTGACTACAGTTGTCTTCCACGACACAAAAGAAAACAAATATTTATTATTACTTTAAAACATGATTTAAACGAAGCTTGGGATAAACGAATGGTTGTTTAGCTGTCTTTTGTGTACAAGGTGAACACAAGATTTAAAATTCATTATTACTATTATAGTATTATTCATGTTTTAATTATTTTTTATATTATACATATTTTTACTGTAATTTAACACTACTGATTTCTTGCTTAGTTTACTTTAAAATTATCATTTTTTCAAAAAAAATATATGAAAATATTACAAAGTGACTGAAATCAGTATAATTAATTTTCTTAATATATAAAATTAATAATTTAATTAAAAATATTTGCCGTGTCCCCGTACCCGTGTCCAAATTTTGGACGGTGTCCCCGTGTCCTAAAATTTCAGAATTTTCGAACCCGACACTCGGATCCGTGTCGTGTCCGACACTCCGTACCCGAGTCCGAGTGACTTAGCCCTTGGGCACACACTAAACAAACCCATATTTTAAATAGTTTGCTTCAGAAGGTTAAATATAGGGAACTAATAACTAGTATTACAAATCATATATTTGTAAATTTGATAGGGTGTTCTGGTGGAAACCCGAATGCCGAACTGACCGAAACTTGGTCAGCTAGAAGCGATTCGTAACGCTCTAACGTAACTGACATGTGTACTACTGACTTTGTCAAAAGGTAAAATTTTAATGTTAGTATATAAAACTGTAAGTGTAAGGATACCGTGCGTAAGAATCAAAAGGTCAGTGACACCATTGGAAAAATTCAATCGATGGTACAATTGAGAATGTCCCATTTTAGAATTCACTAAAACCCTCAACGCAAAAAAAAAAAAAAAAAAAAAAAAAATCAACCAATTACAATTTGGAAAATAAATGAAAAGTAAAGGAGATGAAGTAAACCAAAATGTTGTCGCTAGATATGGAAATAACCAAAAACCAATTGAAAAAGGTTAGGGTTGAGGAGGAAAAGGTGAAGAAATCAAAAAAATGCAAGACTATAGATTTGACAAATTAATTCTTTGGGCTGGTTATTATTTTTGAAGACCCAAGTCCATGTAGTTTGCTAGAAAATTTACCCCAAATCCCCTCATTATAGCTTGGCCCTTCGACTTGCTTCCAAAATCCTACTACCCAAATGTAAACTGATTGTATTATCCGTATTAAATAAATGATAATAATGCTCACAGTAAATTAATTTAGTTGTACAAGTTCTTCTCAATTAAGTCCGCAGGGTCTACCAATTTCGCCATATCCCTTTTTTGTTTTGAGATTACCAAAAATCTCTATATTATCTAGGAGTCTAATTTAACACAAATAAGCATTTAAAACCAGATATGCACCTCCAAATAAGGAACACAATCAACTTATTGAATAGGTTGGTTAAGGTTTCAAAAGTGTTGCAGATAATAAATCTCAAGAAACAATAGACTTACTTGATATAAAGATGTTGGAACCAAAGTCTCGTATGACTCATTCATGGTTACCACTCCGCAAACACCAAGCTTCTTTAGCCTTTTGACATCAGAAGGGAACGGCACAGCACCCAGTAGTAGAAACTGAAAATAGTTGTTTCACCGTAAAAAAATGTAAGAAAATAAATTAAAATATGAGATGAAAAAAAAAAGTGTCTCAAATGACAAAATACTGTATACTGATTATTGTATAGTCATACAGAATGCACAGTGGTATACTTTTGTATAGTCATGAAACAAAAATCTGCTAAAGGAGAACAGCAGAAAGATCCCAAAAAAATAAGGGCCGATTAATTCTTAGTGCAAGACAACGCACATGTTCACAATGATCACGGAATAACATTGTAAATTTTTATCAAACTAGTTCCCATATATCATTCTGTGCAGATACACATGTACCAAGAGCTAAACACAAAATCAAAACTAGCTGGCCATATGATCAATTGCATAACAGAAACACACATGTCTTAGCTATAACAACAGAGCAAACCCTATGCTTATTCATCAAAAACATACGCAGCACAAAATAATCTCATACAAGCACGGAAACAGAAACAATTAAATTAAACATGCTAAATGAATTTGAGATCAAATTGGTACCTCATCAATCCGATCCCACCACCGAAACTCAGTCTGAAGTTTATTCCTAACAACATTATACAAAAGGGTAGGATAAAACAAAGCCCGAGCCCCCGCTCCCACAAGAACCCTCTTTGCATCAAACACCACTACATCACCACCCAAAACCTCCTCACCAGCTAACACCTCATCCTCCAACTCCACCCCTTCTCTCAATTCCTCTATATACATCTAATATACTCAGCAAATCAAGAAAATAAAAATAACCCTTTTTCACTAACCTCCTCAATTCAACTCCTACACAAACACATATACCTAAAAACTTAAATTTAAATATAAAGATCCACAAGAACACTTCAATTAATTCCTTTTTCACAAACTAACACCTAAAATAAGCATAAAGACTCAACCTTTATCAACAAATACATATCTAAAAGCTTAATTTAATTGTAAACATCCACAAGAACACTCTAATAATCATTCTTTTTGCACACCCAAACCTTAATTATACATAAAGATGCAATCTTTATCATCAATTGTAGAAAATATCAAAAAAAATCAAGAACATGCAATAATAATACATAAAATTAAACAAAGAATTCGAGAATTGGGGTATGAAAATCAATTGCATATAAAAATTAAAAAAGAAAAAAAAAACCCCTGGTTTGTACTCAAAGGTCGTCGAACTGGGGATCTAACAAGTTTTGAAAATGAGGTTATATGGATACGTGGGCCTGGGTTTGTATGTATCCTGTGTCTATCTCTGGTCTCTATTAATGAGCCGGCGTACATTTTTTAAGTTTTGATGGACTTATTATTTTCGGTTAAAAATTTTATATTTTGATAATTTTTTTTTAATACAAGTGTATGTTTGAGATTCTATAATTTGCAAAAAAAATAATTTTTCTAATTTTGTTTTAAAATAAATTAACTTATTCTGAAAAAAAGTTCTCCTAAACACCCTCAATATAAAAAGGAAATTATATATTCTTTTTATTTAATTTCCTTTTTATATTACTTAGAAAAAAAAATGTAGCAGAAAAAAAAAATTGTCGATGAAAAAAAATAAATAAAAGGAAATTGTTAATTGGGTCCGTTGATCAATTAAAATATGTAAAATGACATTCAGATTATGGATTTCGATTCTAGTGACTAGAATCGAAATCCATAATCTGAATGTCATTTAAAAAAAATACTCATACAATTGCACAATTGCACAAATACTCATATCTTATTATTTAAAAAAAACTTACAATTTTTCAATGATAAATATTGGTTTATCACAATTTTATAAAAAATATTGTATTTTGGTTAGGTAGACAAATATAGTTTTGTAATTACTAGCTACACATTTTCAATATTTTAATACTCATCTAATCATAATAAATGGTTTTGTTTATTTTTAAATATCAATATTCAATATTCAATTTAAAATTAAAATAATTGTAATATGCTAGCTCATTTTTTAAAATCAACATTGAAATAAGTTAACAAATGACTTTTCGTGATTTTGGTTGTTTGAACATCTGACAAAAAATACAGAGAAAATAAATAAATTTCTGCCTGTTTTAATGGAACAAATAATGGTAAATAAAAGTGTTATTTTCTACAACTTTGCCGTGGACTTTTGAAAAAAGAAAATGTTAGGCACCCAATTGATATCCAAAAAATTTCTCAAATGCATTATAATTATAATGATCCTTGCATTAACACCAATCATCCAATCAAATATTTTCATTATACCATAAAAGCTTTGTCATATTATTTTGGAGCAATTTTTGGGTACTAATATAGGGTATTTCGAGCAATGATCCCTAAATTTGTCTGTTAACAATAATCACAATCCTGTCAAAAAAACAATAATCACAATAGAGAGATTAAACCAAGAGAATAAGAACCTAAAATATATTTTAGGTAATTTTTTTGAGATTCTATATAAAATAATTTTAGAGAAATGTTAGAGTTCCCGAAATTGTTTCCGAATGATTGATTATCTTTTCATTAGTTAGATGGATTCCTCTTGTGTTAATATGAATTCCACGAATAAAACTATGCCTGACTTTGAGAATTTTTTTGGAATTTTTTTCAGGGTATGTAACACTATTCATAATTTTATTACGTAAAAGATTATGCATATCAAAGATTTGGGATCCTTTTCTAGTTTTCATTTAGTTGCATGCCTGCGCATTTTTGCAAATAAAATGGTATTTTTGCAAATATTTTAAGAAAATGATAGAATCGTAAAAAAAATTAAAAAAAATGGTATTTTTGATAAATAGCTTTGATTTTATTCAATATCTTTGGAAAATTACCTAAAATATATCTCAATTCCTTTTTTCTTAAAACAATAACGATTAATACTAGGTTTCCCAAAAAATTCCACAAATATTTTACCAAATGACCTAGAATGACAAGTGACGAGTTTTAATTTATGGACGCATATATATGCACACGGATATAATATTATTATTAGGAAAGTTACCATTTATTCATGTAACACATCAATTTTTGGAAAAATTTTGGGATACATAACATTTTCCTAAAATAACATTAGTTTCTCCTATTTCGTAGCATAAGAAATTAGTTCACGTCCAACTGTTTATTGACAAGTCTAGTACCAAAAATCAGACCACAATGGCTGCTTCTTTCTCTAAAGATAATTTCACTACTAGAAAAAAGGCCTTAGACATCGGTTATTAGCCGATGTCTTTGTAAAATCCAAGCGATGTCTTCGCATGCGATGTTAAAAGTAGGGTCCTTAGACATCGGTTTTTAGCCGATGTCTATAAGCCTTTAAGACATCGCTTCCTTAGACAACCTGAGCCGATGTCTATAAGCCTTTCTCTAAAGATAATTAATTTGGCAGAAATTCTCAAAAGATTACCTGTTTCTTCTATTATCAAATTCATGTTAGTTCAGAAATCATGGTATCATCTGATACAATCTTCTTACTTCAACACTCTCTATTCACAGCATCAAAAGAATAATTATATTCTTTATCACTGTTATGAAAACCCTTTTATTTTGTTATGTTGTTTTAATGATACGCAATGTAACCACTATCCATATTCTCATATTGACCAGGGTCGTTATTATAGGACAATTTATGGGATATCTAATGGTCTAATATGTGTAGGTGTTTCCAGTGACGGAGCCAGAAAAATATTTCAGTGGGGGCTCAAATTTTTTACGATTAAATATATAACATAGTTGTGATATTTATAAAATTAGATTGGAGAAAAATAATCTAAAAAAATGAAATGTTACTTATTTATGTAGTAAAAAACATTTGAGATATGTGAGTAATAGAACTTGTGATATGTTGTAGATAATAAAATCATTTCTGGGTAATAATATGTGGGGGCTCAAACCAAAAAATTAATATTTTTCACATTTTTCTAATAGGTTATAGAACTGTCGTGGGTGCACCAGGGGATTTTTCTAATAGGTTATAGAGCTGCCGTGGGTGCACCGGCCCCCACGGTAGCTCCGTCCCTGGGTGTTTCTACTCATCATTGGATGGATATGAAGTTTTCGCACATATATCTTTGGAACCCCATTATTCGAAAATATAAAACCCTTCCTCAACCTCCTATACTTGATTTTCAAACATGCACTCGTTCCTTATATGGTTTATTTTTTGGATATGTACCCAAAATCAATGATTACAAATTGATCGAAATTGTGCATTATCTTGACGAGGGAGGAAAACATCTGTCAGGCAAATTAAGTTGGCGTGCTTGTTTATAGCTTAAGTACAAATTCTTGGAAGACTGTTAGCAAAGATAACTTCGCAAAATCTGAAAAATTTGAGAATCCAGTTATTGTGAATGGTGCTGTATATTGGGTTGGGGAAAGTGAAGAGTCAATGCTACTTGTTTGTTTTGACATAGAGAGTGAGATCATTCGAGATATTATGTTGCGGCCACCACTATGTTCTTATGATTTAGTGTAAAACTCTGTATTATCAGAGTTTGTAAACAGCTATAAAGATGAAGAAGAGAGGACTGGAAATAAAAGGATAATTCTCCATAATGGTAAAACCACAACGAATACAATGTAATATAGCCTCACAGCAGTTTGGGTCTTATATAGACTAAAAGACAAAACTTACTCTAACAACTTAGCCAGCTGTCCACCTACACACATGACACTCTATCACGTTTTGTTACTGAGCAACATATTCTATCACTATTATTCTTACTCCTCTGAACTAGAGAATGTAGAACAGTAAATTGGCATTTTACAGTATTGGCTTTAACATTGGTAACATCCCCCCTCAAGTTAGGAGGGGAAAATAACTTTTGCACTCCTAACTTGCCAAGTAGATGATGAAGGTGAACAGCTCCTAAGGCTTTTGTAAACAAGTCAGCTGGTTGCTCTTTAGAAGGAAGGTATGCAGTTGTAATCACTCCTTTGTTCAGCTTTTCTCTAACAAAATGGCAATCGATCTCGATATGCTTGGTTCGCTCATGATAGACAGGATTGACAGAGATGTAGATGGCAGAGAGATTGTCACAATATAGAACTGTAGGGTGCACTTGAGGTACTCCAAAATCAGCTAGTAAGGCTCTCAACCAAACAACTTCACATGTTGTGTCTGCCATAGACCGATATTCTGCTTCAAATGAGGAACGTGAGACGGTTGGTTGTTTCTTACTTTTCCAAGAAATCAAGGAATCCCCAAGAGTAATACAAAAACCAGTCATTGAGCGACGAGTTAATTTGCAGCTGCCCCAGTCAGCATCACAGTATGCAGTTAACATCAGATTGGACTTAGAAGACAAGAACAAACCTTGTCCACAGGTGCCTTTGATATACTTCAGTAGTTTAAGAGCAGCATGTAAATGACTAGGTTTAGGGGCAGCCATAAATTGTGACAACACATGTACTGAGTATGAGATATCAGGTCTATAAATAGTAAGATATATCAATCGCCCAACAAGTCTTCGATAAAGGGAAACATCAGAAATAACAGAGGAATCTTCACTAGCAAGTAACTGATGATTTTGTTCCATTGGAATAACAGATGGAGTACAAGTAGAGAGGCCCACATCATTGATAAGATCTAAGGTGTACTTACGTTGATTTAAGTAAATACCTGATGTTGAACGAGCCAATTCCAGCCCTAAGAAGTATTTTAACGTTCCCAGATCCTTGATTTTAAACTGAGAACTGAGGAAAGACTTGACTCGAGTCAGTAACGATGAGCAGTTACCAGCCAAGACCATATCATCAACATACACTAGTAGAGTAACTATAGCAGATCCTTCTTGAAAGGTAAATAGAGTATGATCATTGACTGATTGTTTAAAGCCAAAAACTAGAAGAGCTGTATATAGCTTTAAAAACCATTGACGTGGTGCTTGTTTCAAACCATAAAGTGACTTCTTGAGTTTGCAAACCAGACGTTGACCAGGAAATTGTGCTAGTACATCAGCAGATGGTGTATAACCTGTAGGTAGAGCCATGTACACATCCTCATCAAGATCACCATGGAGGAATGCGTTTGTAACATCTAACTGATCAACTGTCCAGTTTTTAGCATCTGCAATAGATAGGAGGACCCTAAACGAAGTCATTTTAGCAACAGGTGCATAGGTCTCGAAGTAATCAACCCCCTCTGTTTGGGTGAAACCTTTGGCAACCAAACGTGCTTTATAGCGTTCAACTTCACCTGTAGGTAAGTATTTAACCTTGTATATCCATCGACAATCTACCACTTTCTGATCAGCAGGTAAGGGAACTACATCCCAAGTATCATTAGCTTCCAATGCAGCTAGTTCAGTAGCCATGGCTGTACACCATTCAGTAGATTTAGCAGCTTGTTGATATGAATATGGTTCAGATACTTTAGTAACATTGGCTAAAAAATAAGTATAGGTAGGTGAAAAATTATCATAGGCCAAGGTGGCAGACAAAGGAACATTTATGGAATTGGCTTGAGGAGTAAAGGTACTAGGAAGGCCAGTATAATCCATGTATTTTGAGGGTACATTTCTTTGTCTGACAGGTCGAGATGGAACAGGTGGAGGATTAACTGGAACATTGTCATCTACAGTCTCAGGTACTTCTGGTAAAACAGGAACATCAGATGGTACAGATGTTATAGAAGCAGGGATATTTTGAACAGGTACTGATACTTCAAACAAACAAACTCAAAGGGTCATCAGAAATGGGAGAAGTGAGTGTAAAAAGGTGTGGTGGAACAGTTGACTTTATATCTTTAAACGGAAAGACATGCTCCACAAACTCAACATTTCGAGATATAAAAACCTTTCTAGTATCCAAATTTAACAACCTATAACCTTTTTGGCCATATGGATAACCCAACAGCACACATTTAATAGCTCGTGAACCAAATTTATCTGTAGACTTTGGAGCAGTCGAAGCATAACACAAAGAGCCAACTACTCGAAGACTAGTATAATCAGGTAATTGATTAAATAAAACCTGATATGGACTGCTACCATTGAGAACCTTAGTTGGAATTCTATTAATAAGGTATGCTGCTGTCAACACACAATCGCCCCAAAACTGAATAGGAAGATGAGCATGAAAACGTAATTATCTAGCAATATTTAACAAATGTCGATGTTTACGCTCAACCCTGCCATTTTGTTGAGGTGTATATACACAGCTTCGTTGATGTATAATACCTAAAGAAGCTAACACATCAGACAAATCCTTGTTCACAAATTCTGACCCATTATCAGTTCGAAGAACTTGAATATTTTTATTAAACTGGGTTTTAACATACTCAAAAAACTGTTTAAGAATAGAAGGAACTTGGTGTTTGTGAGAGAGAAGAAAGACCCAAGTGGTCCTGGATTTGTCCTCAACAATGGTTAAAAATTGATTACAATTGTCATGTGTGGTCCTAGAATAGGGTCCCCATAAATCAGCATGAACAAGACTAAACAATTCAGTAGAACAAGCATCACTGATAGAAAATGGTAAAACAGATTGTTTAGCAAAATGACATGAGTCACAGTCATCAAAATCATTATTACATTTCACAGACAATTGTCTTAGAATAGAAGAAGGAACATGTCCTAGTCTGGCATGCCAGATATCAGGAGAAACAGTACTAATTTGATTATAACCAGAGACAGAACTAGTAATAGGAAAGACACTAGAACTAGTAAAGGAGACAAGCACTGAAGACTTGAGAACATAGAGTCCAGCTTGAAAGCTACCAATCTCTAGCTCCCTCCTCCAAGTAGGGGCCTGGAGATAACAAGAGGAAGCAGAGAAATAAGCTTTGGAATTAGTATCTTTAAGAAGTTTGGGAATAGATAAAAGATTGTGTGTGAAACCAGGGACACATAAGACTTGATGAAGAGTTATACCAGAATGAAGATGCACATTGCCAACATGACTAACTCTAATTGTTTGACTATTAGGTAAATGCACCAAGACATTACATGGAGTAGGATTATCAAGAATATCAAATGATGCAGTGATATGATCAGTTGCACCAGAGTCAATAATCCACTGACTTTCTTTTTTATAACTAGATGAGGTAAATAGAGTACCTGCAATGTGAACTGTGTTGGCAGATGGCCAAGTAGAGGTGGATTGTTCTGACCCAGGGGATTTCAGACTAGTTTGAAGAAGTTGAACAAGGTGCTTGAACTGATTATCAGATAGTCCATGAGATGCCTGTCCTGAGACATCTTGCACATTGTTAGCAAAGTATTCAGAAGAATCACTGGAATTCACTGCTACCTGTGCTGCAGTAGCTTTCTGAGTAGTAACAGGAAACTTAGGCTTAGGTTTCGGTTTCCCATACAGACGATGCCAAGCTGGATACCCCACAATATAGAAGCATCTATCCTTAGAGTGTCCTTGCATATGACAGAATTCACAGGTTAATGTTGCATCAGAATTAGACTTCTTTGGGAAACTACCAGTATTCTGAGCATTTGAACCATATGTGACTTTGGCGGAGAACCTGTTGCCTGGAATGTTACTTCGTACATTCATAGCTACAGTCCCTGAATTCATACCAACATAGGTCTGCACATCACGTTGATTTTCATCTTGAAGAAGCATTGCATAGCACTAACTTAAAGTAGGGATTGGACTCATAAGTAAAATATGTCCTCTAATAGCATTAAATGCATCACTAAGACCCATGAGAAACTGCATTAGTTGGATATTCAGATCATAGACATGAAGCTTCATATTGATTTCACAAGTACATTTGTGACAATCACACTTAGGTCTTGCAGTGAGACTTTCCAATTCATCAATCAGGGTCTTATACTTAGTATAATATGCAGTAATTCTCAGTGATCCTTGAGAAAGTTGTGAAATCTCCTTACGTAAATGGAATAATTTAGGTAGATTACTTTGAGCATAACGAACAGCTAATTCAGTCCAAATTGATTGAGCAGAATCCATGTAAACAATACTATTACGTATATCTGCAGAAACAGAATTAAGAATCCAGGATATTACCATATGATTGCATCGATTCCAGTGGCTTAACAGAGGTGCACCATCAGCTGGTTTCAGAAGTGACCCATCCACAAACCCTAGCTTCATCTTTGAAGAAAGAGCAATCTCCATAGATCGACTCCATTGAGAGTAATTTTGTTCATTAAGAATAACAGTAGTAAGGCTCATGCCTGGATTATCAGAAGATGATAGGTAATAAGGATGGTTAACATCGATTAGAGTTGTGTTTGTGGTTGTAGTATAACCAGTAACAGCATTAGAATAAGAAGTTTGAGTCGCCATTGTTGTACGGAACAAACAAACAAGGACAGATAAAACTAGATCTACGTTGAAATGAGAAAAACAGACAGTAATGAACGAAGCGGAAAACAAATCAGTAACGATCGAGCACAGGCTCTGATACCATGTCAAACTCTGTATTATCAGAGTTTGTAAACAGCTATAAAGATGAAGAAGAGAGGTGTGACAACCCGGGTCAAATCCCGAGCCTTTTTCGAAAATCGGGTCGAGTCCCGATCACGAATCCGAAATAAGCCAAAGTAAACTGACCCAAATGTCGCCAACTTGGGTAATCCACAAGCCCACCACAGGCCCCCAAAAGATCATGATTTATTGGTGCACTTAGTAGTAGTACTTTACCTTATAAACTGAACAGAAGTCCCAAATCTCCTCGATGTGGGACTGGGGTGTTACAAACTCCCCCACTTAAACTCCTGACGTCCTCGTCAGGCCTGAACGGATATCCCATAGGTCCAAGATCGTTCCTCCCTAGCCATTGTGGGATAATACCGGCTAGCTTCGTGTCCCCACCTCCGGACCTCTGTCCATTGTGGGATAATACCACCAGCCTTCGTGTCCCCACCTCCGGCAACTTGACAAATCAAGCTTTCGAGAGTCGGCTCTGATACCATATGTGACAACCCGGGTCAAATCCCGAGCCTTTTTCGAAAATCGGGTCGAGTCCCGATCACGAATCCGAAATAAGCCAAAGTAAACTGACCCAAATGTCGCCAACTTGGGTAATCCACAAGCCCACCACAGGCCCCCAAAAGATCATGATTTATTGGTGCACTTAGTAGTAGTACTTTACCTTATAAACTGAACAGAAGTCCCAAATCTCCTCGATGTGGGACTGGGGTGTTACAAGAGGACTGGAAATAAAAGGATAATTCTCCATAATGGTAAAACCACAACGAATACAATGTAATATAGCCTCACAGCAGTTTGGGTCTTATATAGACTAAAAGACAAAACTTACTCTAACAACTTAGCCAGCTGTCCACCTACACACATGACACTCTATCACGTTTTGTTACTGAGCAACATATTCTATCACTATTATTCTTACTCCTCTGAACTAGAGAATGTAGAACAGTAAATTGGCATTTTACAGTATTGGCTTTAACATTGGTAACATTTAGTTATTAGTTATACTCTTGTTCAAAATTGTAGTGACCTGTTTCTTTGCTGTGCATACTACAATGGCAATCACCAGATTCTGGACATATGGATACTAGAAAAAGAAGCTGGAATAAAGGATGTTTGGAGAAAGAAATGTACACTTGATCTTGACAGAATTGAAGAAGGAGGGCAATGGTATCCCCAATGTTTTAGGAATGATAATGAAATAATACTGACAAATTACACATATTACGGACCTATACGTGGATTCAGATATACGTCCTATGATATTGATAAGGATGAGCCAACAGAGATCATTGACGATCTATCATATTTATTTTCACTTCTTGATACTGTATGTCCTTGGCAAATGAATGCAAGTCTTTTTGTGGAGAACTTGGTTTTGCTTGGTGATAACAACTCATAAACTTAGATCTTGTAAGTTGTAACACCTTCTCCAGCCAAATGGTAAACTTTGCATCTGCTGCTTTGTTTTTAATTTCTCTCTTTTGATTGCTAATAAACAAGTTGAACTGTTCAAGTGATTATGTAAACCAGCTCCTTGCTTCTCGATTTATCCTTTAATGTGTATTTGAATTACCTCAATACCTTGCGTGCTGGCTTCTTGAATGTGTACATGTGAGTGAAGAAATCAAAACAAGCATATTTGAATGAACTTTGAATAATAGGTTGCAGACTTGCAGGCTAAACAGAGCTTACTGCCTTAGTGTCTTGTAATCTATCTATACTATTATATAAAAACTGAAATATTGAAAGTTTTGGTACCTATTTTTTGGTACTTTGTGAATTTACTTATTTATCCTTTATTATAAAGAAAAATAAATACACCTAAAATAAATAATAACATAATACAATTAATGGTAATTAGTCGAGATATTACCTTTTATAGACACGTAAAAACACCAATCGTATCTTATCTTTCCATTATTAATATTTTCTTTCGAATTAAAAAACGTTATAATTAATGGTAATTAGTCGTGTAACATAATAAAATTAAGAGTAGTGCTAGGGACCCCAAATTTAGTCCCCAAAAAAGTCCCCAAATGACATGGCATGAGTGATTTGGCAAATTGTAATGTTTTAATTGGATGGCCCTGGCGGGCCCATTTTAATTATAACCAATCACATTCATTTGGTAACAATTTTTGGTACCCAATTTGGTACCTCTAGCATTTTTCTAAAATTAATGTTAATTAGTCGATTGCCTTTTTCACATTAATATAATAAAATTAATGGTAATTAGTCGATTGCCTTTTTCACATTTACTTTTAGTTGAACATATTACCTTTTATAAACACCTAAAAACATCAATCGTATCATATCTTTCAATCATTAATATTTTCTTTCGAATTAAAGTTTAATTTAAATCAAATCTTACAATCATTAATACATACCTAAAAAAATTACACAATAATTTTCAAGAAAAATATAACACCTAAAATAAATAATAATATAATTAATGGTAATTAGTTTATATATACTATTATATACAACTCGAGGTATTGAAAGTTTTGGTACCAGTTTTTTTTTTTTTACTAATTATATATTTTTTATATATTATTGGAGTAAATGAGTTAATGTGACATGTGGTATAGTTTGGTCGTGATCCTTGCTAACTAAATAGTCTACAGTAACATATTTAATTTAAAAATATATTTATTTAGAATAGTTAAAGAATAACAGATTTATTTTAAGTCTAATCTATCGATACTATTATAAAAAAGCTGAAATATTAAAAGTTTGGTTGTTCAGTACCCATTGATTTTACTAATTTATCCTTACTTAATTACAAATAAAATTCATCATATTAATTAATCAATTTCATTTTTCAGGTTAAACATATATATTATCTATTCTATTCTTCAATAACTATATATTATTTCATTTTTCATATAAAATATAATATCTTTTATATTGATTTCTCCTTTACTAATCAATTTTATTTTTGAGGTTAAACATATTACCTTTTCTATTTCTCAAAACTAAATAATTTTCTTTTTTAGGTAAAGTACAATATCTTTTATATTTTATCTAACTAAAAATTTTCCTTTTTAAAAACATTACGAGCAATTTTGTTTAATAAAAAACATAATTATATTATAATTACCATTAACTAATTAATTTAGAATATTATGTTTTAGTGCCTCTCTAGTACTTATACAGAATAAGGTGCAATATTCTCCCTGGGCAACACTCTTCCGTAATACCGCAAAGGCATATAATGTTCTCGATCATATCGATTCAGAGGTTAAGAAGCCGAAGGACATTGATGATGATTTGTGGGATCGTCTTGATGCAATTGTTCTTCAATGGCTTTACGGCACCATATCTCCAGATCTCTTGTACAAAATTCTTGATGAAAAGGCTATAGCTAAGGTGGCTTGGGAACGCTTACGTAACCTTTTTCAAGACAACAAGGGCACTCGCGTTGTGCACCTTGAAAATCAGTTTGGTGCAACTCATCTCGAAGATTTCTCCTCCCTTGATGAATATTGTCAAGCCCTGAAAACAATATCAATCAAACTCGTCGTTATTGATCATCGAAACAGAAGAACGCTTGGTTTTACAACTAGTGGCTCACCTTACCGAAGAGTATGCAATAATTGCAACCATCATTCAGCAATCAGTCCCCTTGCCATCTTTTGACAAGGCATGCTCCATGCTTGAGTTAGATCGCACAAGTCGTGAGAAAATTAAAAAGGGAAATTCTGCCTCTTCACCCACCGTCTTTGTTGCATCTGGAGAAGGCCATCTTATGTCAAGCAATCAGCAAGAACGAAAATATCAAAGTGGTGGCCGTGGAGGACGTGGTGGTGGCCGTTCTAACAGAGGAAAGAAGGGAAACCGTAGCTATAGTGAACATGGGAATGTAGCTGGTCGGGGAAACCAACATCAGCAACAATTTCATGGTAATTGGCCAGGTCCATAGATGCCACAATGGGCATACCCACCTTGTCCATATCCCACACAACCTACACAATGGCGTGGGTTACCTGCAACTCAAAACCAGGGGCTTCTTGGACCTGCTCCACGTCCAAATCAGCAGCAACAACAGAAAGCATTTCTCACTAATGGATGCCAACCAACTGATCTATCGACATTTTTCAACACATTATCACCTCAACAGCCAGATGAAAATTGGTACATGGACACTGGCGCATCCTCTCATGTTATGAATAATCCAGGTAGTCTTCCTTATATTGTAAATTGGCGTAATTTCAATTCAAATGTATTGGTCGGTGATGGTACTAAAATTCATGTTAAAGGTTCAGGCACATCAATCCTAACCTACACCCCTTCCTTACTCTTAAAAATATTCTCCATGCACCCAATATCGTTAAAAATTTTAATCTTTGTTCGTCAATTCACTAAAGATAATCACGTATCTGTTGAATTTGACCCTTTTGGTTTCTCTGTGAAGGATCTTCGAACGGGGGAAATATTGACGAGGTGTAGTAGTGTGGGTGATCTTTATCCGCTGGCCTCAACCTTTCCATCTTCCAGTTTACCATCATCTTCTGTTGTCATTACTCCTTCTACATGGCATAATCGTTTGGGACATCCCGGAGAATCTATTTTAAGTTTTCTTAGGACCAATAATTTTATTGAGTGTAATAAGGAGAATAACTCCACCATTTGTCATGCTTGTCAATTGGGAAAACATTGCAAATTGCCTTTTTCAGTTTCTCTTTCTCGAACTATGCATCTGTTTGATATCATCCACAGTGACTTATTTACTTCTCCTATTTTAAGTCAATCCGGATTTCGTTATTATGAGTTGTTTCTAGATGATTTTTCTCATTATTTATGGGCTTTCCCCTTGAAAAATAAGTCAGCTGCATTTCCTACTTTTTCCATTTTTCACTCTTTATGTCAATACTCAATTTGGAGTTAATATAAAGGCTCTGCAATGTGACAATGGTAGAGAGTATGATAATAAAATTTTTACTAATTTCTCAAATTCAAATGGCATGATTTATCGTCACTCTTGTCCATATACTTCTCCTCAAAACGGAAAGGCTGAGCGTATTATACGTACAATCAATAATATTATACGTTCCCACAAATATGCTCTTGAGGAGTTGAGGATAAGAATTGGAATACTGCTATGTGTGATATCAAATATTACATAAATCGGGGATATCAAATAGGGCTTATTCCTATAGTTAACTATAGGTAATATCCTATAGTTAATTCATTTTTTAATACAAAAGTATGGGTGTTTTTGTAAATACAGGGGGTGAATTTTATTATTACAAAAATGCCATCGAATTTTTGTATATAAAATATAATTGACTTTAGGTCATTTTCCTACAGTTAACTGTAGGAACATTTTTCTCTATCAAATATCACTACTAAAAAACTGTTAATAGACATCACCGTTTTTAACATCGATTACAATAAAACCGATGTTAAAAATCCATTTAAGATCGCCCGTTTTAAAACCGATGTCTTTTAAACATTCAGACATCACTTGACATATCAACCGATGTCTAAATGTTTTCCTAAAAAATTTTAGACATCGCTTCATTTATGAACCGATGTCTAAATCTCTCCTTAAAAAATTAAACGTGCACGCATTCCCCCCCTTAATTTTATTTCCCCCTTTAAGTTTCATTTGCCCGCTAATGTTTCCCCCTTAACCAAATTTTGGTTTCCCCCTTTCTTATCAAACATACTCCCCCTTCAACAAAATTAAATAAAATTGAAAACATAAAAACTAAAATCAAAATATAACTAAACACACTCTCTCATTCTCTCGAGCCTCGACTCACACACTCACACTGCCTCTCTCTCAAGAACCCTAAATCTCACCCCTACCTCTCACTCTCTCTTTCTGTCTCTCTTTTTCTTTCTCTCTCGAATCTCTTCTCTTTCTCTCTCTCTCTCTCTCTCTCTCTCTCTCCTTTTTTGATTGAAGATTTGTTCGATTGGGGAGTTGTTCATAGCTACAAAGCTTTAAATCATTTGTTCATAGCTACAAAGCTCGAATTGGTGAGTGGGTAAGCTTGCATTAAACTCAAATTAGTTCGATTTAGTTTTAAATTGGGGATTTTAGAACTCGAAACCCTAATTTTTAACTTGTTTTTTTTTCTTATTTTTGATACAAGAGGAGAATTTGTTTGGGTAAGAATCAACTGCTAATTTTTCAATTATTGTCATTTAATTTTTATTTTTAGTACTCTTTTATATTTTTTTTAGTAATTTATCAATGTTTAAAGAAGATTAAAGCTTTGTTTAGTTTTATAGTTTGAGAGCTGAAAAATGTTGGAGCCTGTGCTTTATTCTTCACGGGTTTTCTCGCCTTTAGGGGAGGAAAGTGGTGATGAAGAGCTTTCTGTTATTGTCTCCATCTCTCTCCGTCTCCGTCTCGCTTCCCCTCTTTATCGTCGCTCGATTCAGGTAGTCCATTGTTGGTGATACATCTTGGCTGGTTTTTTATAGTTTAGGTAATCATAGAATTTTTTTGTTAATTTAAGAAATCTGGATTTAGGATGCCCGCCAAATGTTTATGTTATTGAAAGCTGATTATGTTCTTTTAAGCTGATTATGTTATTGAAAGCTAATTGTGAAGGCAGTGAAGGCATTGGATTATGTGAATGAAAAGCTAATTGTAAGCTTTTCTTGATTCTTCAGCATGTTATACAAATAGTAAGCTAATTGAAAAGCTAATTGTAAGCTTTTCTTGATTCTTCGGCATGTTATACAAATAGTGCTGTGAATGTACATATGTGGAGAATGCAGTTTGATTGATAAATTACTTAGGAAGAAGTAGTCCAGTCCAATTTAAATCTTGTGATTTAATCACTTTTTTGGGTAGCCTACAGATTTAAGCTAAAGATTTGTTCTTTTTAATTGAAGTGTTATGGTTTTTTAAGTTTATATTGCTTAAAGTATAGCAGATGAATTGTTGAGACTAACAAAGGATTCTTGATGCAGGCTACCAACAGTGTCAATTCCTCCGCGATTGATAATATTGATGAAAATGGTGAAATTGTTTCGAGCCTTTTGCTAACGGTTAGGATTGTCTTTTGCACCTGGAGTGGAACTTGTTGTGCTATTCCCACTTTAATTTCCAATGTCTAAATTAGCAGATTACTCATCAGGAGGACATTGAGAATTTTTGTCTGTTACTTTACTTAGTTATGTGGTCTGCATTGTTCTAAGCACCATTAGTTATGGTTCAATGGCAATTCTAGGCTACTATCTATATGATTACTTTACTTAGTTATGTGGTCTGCATTGTTCTAAGCACCATTATATATACTAAAGCATCTATATGATAGTAGGATTTAGTAATGTAGGTGACAAAGTCAATGCTTGGCCAATGCATAAATAGTAAAGGTAAATTAATCATTGATGCATGGTCATTACTATTATAATTAACACGGATGATAAGATATTAGATTTTATTTATCAAGGACTAGAAGTTACTAAAACCAAAGATTACCTGTAAAGAAATTGATCAATGAGTTTCCTGGCTTATCTATTATTAAGCTGGATACAATTACTAAAAAGTTACTTATAACGGTTCTTAAATTTTCAGACATTATCAGCTAGTGATCTTCGTGATCCTGAAACCTCTGCTCTGATTGCAGCTAAAATGCGGGAATTTCATACTCTTAAGATGCCTGGTTCAAAAAATGTAATTCTCTGGGACAGAATGAGGTATTGCCAAGCTCACAACAAGTAGTTTTGTTTGCTTATCGATGCAATCCATTCTTTACAGTAGTATTCTATTAGAGTTACAACATGTTATCTTTGTCTGTAAGTTTTACATTAAAGTCCTATCAAATTTTTAGATAATATATAACTGCAACAAACATGAACTATATGACAATAAATTTCTATTATAAAGAAGTTGAATATTTTGATTATCCAATCCCGTGCCTTGCTCGGAAGTACATCTGTTCTGCTTTCTAATTCTAATGTAGTGCAACCTGTGCTGTCCTTTATTGGCTGTCATGCAACTTAAAGATTTACCTATTTTCTTTTCCAAGTTATCTCTAGGGTATCTTTGAAACTTTGCTGAAACAATCTATATTCTAAATTTACCTTCTTTTTTAAGTTATCTTTCTAATCATCCACTCAACTCCTAACTCATTATTTTCTTCCCAATTATGCAGGTTTGGAGCATGGTCATTATGCAAAAGAAATACAAGGGACAAGAATATTTGTTTGCATTACTGTCAAAATGTCAAATAAGTTTGGCACCGTATAGACTTATGCAACTCTAGTGTTGAACTTATGAACTCTAGTATAGACTTTGGTGCATTAATTGTTCTATATATAGGATCTTTCTACATGTAATAAATACATCTCTGAATATACAATACAATCTCTTCTCTCTACTATCTTCATATATTTTTACATGGTATCAGAGAAGGTTATTTGTATAGAAATCATAGGTGAAAAACAAACAGCAGAATAACAAGTCTACCAAGAAAAACTTGCTGAATCTGTTGTTACCCAAACACAAACCCAAGCTTGAGTTTTTCCAAGGAAATACCCAGCTACCCAGATTTCTTACATTCATAAAAAGGATCTCCAATCGAGCCACAAATCAGCATAGCTGTAGAAGAACCCAGACGACCTACCAATTCTTTTCTTGCCAACAGAATAACCACCACGCACTTGCACGCGCTGATCCACGCGCCACTGCACATCGTCACGAAACCCACCAAAACAAAAATACAAATATACCACCAAACTAGGCTCACCAAGACGATCTACCAGAATTTTTGGGGTTGAAAAACAAGTTCACACGCACTCTCACGCGCGCCACGCGCCGGCGCGTGAGGCCAGTTATGCTCATTTTCCGGCGAAACTCCAGTTGGACTTCTTGATCGCCTCCCTATTCCGAATCTATCCGTGCATGATGAAAGAGGATTTTTCTGCAACTCACTCCGGTCTAACTGTTTTGGAACTCAAGTTTTTTCGACAGTTAGTTTCTGATATAAAATTGAAGACTGCAGCCTCATTTGTACCGACAAATACTTTTCATTCGAGTATTTCTTGTCATTCTGTCTCTCACAGTTCACCTAATTCATGGATTATTGACTCGGGAGCGTCAGAACATATGACTGGCAATTCCAGTTTACTGCAGTCATATCACTACATCAATAAAACAGAGAGTGTTCGTGTTGCCAATGGAACTCATGTGCCCGTTCATGGATGGGGCACTTCCAACTGTCTCTCTTCACTACCATTATCATCTGTCTTACATGTTCCTTCCTTATCAGTGAATTTATTATCGGTTCATCAAATTACTGAAAATCTTAATTATTCAGTAACTTTTTTCCCTTCTCACTGTGTGTTTCAGGATCTAGCGACAGGCAAGGTCCTTGACAGTGGTAAAGTGGTAGATGGCCTCTATATTATGGAAGGGAATTCTGTTTCGCCATCGACAAGTTATCAGGTTTTATCTAAATCTAATCCCAGTTTAGAGTCCTTGTATCAATGGCATAGATGGTTAGGTCATCCTTCATTTGGTGTTCTGTCGCATCTCTTTCCGAATTTAGCATCAAAATGTAAAAAGGAAGATTTTTTTTGCGAACCATGTGAATTAGCCAAACATAAAAGGTCACCATATCCATCTAGAAATAAGAGAAGTCCTACTCTTTTTTCTACTATTCATACTGATGTTTGGGGTCCATTTAGTCATCCTACACATGATGGGTATAGGTGGTTTGTTGTCTTTGTTGATTGTCATTCTCGACTTACTTTTGTATACCTTCTTAAACACAAAAGTGAAGTATTCGGATGTTTTAAATCCTTCCACCACATGATACAAACACAATTCAATGCCTCAGTTAAAATTTTGCGAAGTGATAATGGTACCGAGTATGCCGGAATGTTTACATCTTATTTGGACACATGGGGTATTATTCATCAAACTACATGTGTTAAAACCTCTCAGCAAAATGGAGTTGCTGAAAGGAAAATTGGTCACTTACAATAGGTAGCACGGTCCCTCATATTAACTATGCATGTCCCTAAATATCTTTGGGGTGAGGCAATCATGACTGCTGCATATCTGATCAACCGTCTCCCTTCAAGTGTACTACAATTCAGAACACCATTGTCCTTTATTCCTGCACCTTCGTCTCATCCATTGCCTCTTCGGTTATTTGGGAGTGTATGCTTTGTTCATAATCATTCTCCCTCTCGGGATAAACTTGATTCTCGTGCTCTCCGCTGTGTTTTCATTGGTTATACACCAACTCAAAAGGGGTATAAGTGCTATCATCCTCCCTCACATCGCACATATGTCAGTCACGATGTTACTTTCTGGGAGTCTATTTCTTACTTCTCTTCCGGATCCTCCTCCTTGCTTCAGGGGGAGATTAGCCGACACAGTCTTGATAGTAAATCGACAGAGGAGTCTCAATTCCTTCCATTCATCAATGTGCCCAACACTAGCCCAAACACATCATCCATCCCTCCACTTATGAGTAGAGAGTCGGATGATCTAAATAGATTGAAGGGGCTAGATTTGATCACATATTCTAGATAGAAAAATAAGGATATAACCACTTTATCACTTCCAGAGACTTCTGACCTCGAGACAGATCCTACAGCTCCTACAATTGAGCTTGAGCCTGATAATGGTAACACTCTTGATCCTACTTTAGATCTTCCTATTGCTATAAGAAAGGGTATACGTTCTTGCACTAACCATCCTATCTCAAACTTTGTATCTTATAATGCATTATCTCTATCTTCACTTGCTTTTGTGTCATCCTTGTCTAGTGTTTCTGTTCCACATACTTGGCAGGATGCTTTATGTGATCCTAAATGGAAAGATGCTATGATTGAGGAAATGAATTCATTAAAACATAATAACACTTGGGAGTTGACTCATCTTCCTGCTGAAAGGAAAGTAGTAGGATGCAAATGGGTGTTCACTGTGAAGCAAAAACCTAATGGGCTGGTTGATAGGTACAAAGCAAGACTTGTGGTAAAAGGGTATACTCAATCTTACGGGATTGATTATCAGGAAACTTTTGCTCCAGTAGCAAAGATGGCATCTATTCGAATCTTAATATCATGTGCAGCAAATCTTGGTTGGGAACTTCAACAGTTGGATGTGAAAAATGCATTCTTACACGGAGACCTGAAAGAAGAAATCTACATGGATATTCCACCTGGTTTTTCTACAGATGTGACCGTTGGGAAAGTATGCAAGTTAAAGAAGACTATTTATGGATTGAAACAGTCTCCAAGGGATTGGTTTGGCAAATTTCAGAGAACAGTAGTTAAATTTGGCTACAAACAGAGCAACTCGGATAACACCATGTTCGTGAAAAGACGAGGTGTAAAGATCACAGTGTTGATTGTTTATGTCGATGATATTGTGATCACCGGCAACGACACATGTGAGATTACAAATGTTAAACAGAGACTTGCCTCTGAATTTGAGATCAAAGACTTGGGAAAACTACGGTATTTCCTTGGCATTGAAGTCTCCAGAAGTCCGGGTGGTATCTTCCTTTCACAACGGAAGTATACACTTGATCTTTTAAATGAAACATGGATGTTGGGATGCAGACCTGTAGATTCTTCTATAGAAGCAAATCATAAGCTTTGTGGAGATGCTGGTGAAATTGTTGATAGATCCCAATATCAAAGACTAGTTGGATGACTAATCTACCTCGCACACACAAGGCCAGATATATCATATGCAGCGGGAGTTGTGAGCAGGTACATGCATGATCCACGCCAACCTCATTTGGATGCAGTTTATATGATATTAAGGTATCTCAAAGCTGCTCCTGGGAAAGGAGTAATGTTTACTAAAAACAATCATCTCGGGGTTGAGAGCTATACAGATGCAGATTGGGCCGGATGTCAAGACGATAGACGTTCGACTTCAGGATATTGTACATTTGTTGGTGGCAATTTGGTTACTTGGCGAAGTAAGAAACAACATGTGGTTGCCTTATCCAGTGCTGAGGCAGAATATAGAGCTATGGCTAAAGGTGTACGTGAATTATTATGGATAAGATTGTTTCTAGAAGAATTGGGACTTGAATCCGCAACTCCAATGAAGCTGCATTGTGATAACAAAGCCGCTATTGCCATTGCACATGATCCAGTTCAACATGATCGAACCAAACATATCGAGATTGATCGACACTTCATCAAAGAGAAGATCAATAATGATACCATTGGTATTCACTTTGTAAGATCAGAGGACCAGATAGCTGACATATTTACCAAAGGTCTAAATCGAAAGATGCTTCATCCACTTATTGGCAAGTTGGGCATGAGTGATATATATGCATCAACTTGAGGGGGAGTGTCAAAATGTCAAATAAGTTTGGCACCGTATAGACTTATGCAACTCTAGTGTTGAACTTATGAACTCTAGTATAGACTTTGGTGCATTAATTGTTCTATATATAGGATCTTTCTACATGTAATAAATACATCTCTGAATATACAATACAATCTCTTCTCTCTACTATCTTCATATATTTTTACATAGTTACCATTGGGTGTGCATTATTCATTCTATATCCGGTATAATTTATTTGCCATTACATTATATATTAAGATTGTTTGTACTCTTTTGCAGTCTATTTGTCTATGCATGCTTTCAAGTCACAACACATATTTGCACTATTGAGGGCTATTACTGAACATTAACCTGATAAATTTTTTAATATCTTTTTAGCATTAGACTTGACCTAAACTTGTTAAAACCTCTGTTCCCTTGTTGGAAAATAGCCTAATTATAATTTATAAGATGATTTGGTTATTTTCTGTGAAAACATATGACACACGATTTAGCAGGGACTCAACTTTCCTTTGCAGTTTTATTTGAGTCGTACTTAAGCCTAACCAAACTGGAAGCATCAGAAAAATGGTTTCAGTTGAGTAAAAGTGTCAATTATTTATTATTAACCCGGATAAAAAATGTAACTAGTATAGAATCCTTAATAAATAAGTTTCTCTTGATTGTGAATCACTGGATATGGATTTTCATTTTTCGCTTCTCAACCTTGAGCATTTACTCAGTTTTATCTATCTCTTATTTTCTATCTTATATCTGGAGCAGTTATATTTTAGTTTGATGATACATGTTTCAGTTTTGATTACGGTCTTCACTAACTTGTACATGATACTGATTTGAAGTGATTTGCTTGTAGTCAGCTGGTGATATTAGCCCATACAGCTGGGATACAAAATTCAGTTTTGATTTGAAGTGATTTACTTATACATGTTTCAGTTTTGATCCTGTCTGGGATACAAAATTCTTCAACTCCTCATTTAATCAAGTTCATGTATGTAATTTGGAAAAGATTGCATGAAGTAATCAGGAAATAGTTTCATATCTTTTTTATAATGCTTCGAGTTTGGCTAGTTTCGCAAATATTAGTTGTAGATTGATTCAGATTGGTATGGATGTTTTGTATTAAGGTACACATGAATGTTTGGATTATAGTTGTCAATGACATTTGAGTAAATTCTGGTTATTTTTGTTTTTCTATGCATCATTTTCTTTACTATAGCTGTTTGCGCATCGTTTATCTTTATAAAAAAATGTTATATTAGAAGTCTTAAACATATACATGGCCACGGTTCATGAACCGCCGGTTCCGGTTCGTGAACCGCCGGTTCCGGTTTGTGAAAATCTTGAACCGGAACCTGAACCTTAACAGGATATAAACCGCCGGTTCCGGTTCAGACGGTTTAGGTTCCGGTTTTGACCGGTTTTGACCGGTTTTGACCCGGTTCAAGACCCGGTTCCGGTCAAGGTTCGAACCTTATAAAAAAAATTATATAAAAAATATCGTTAAATTGATTTTTTTTTTTATTAAAAACAAATAAATATATTACAATAAATTTTAGATGTTTTACAACTTGCGATACTGTATTTTCGAAACTAGCCATTTTAAATACAATGTAAAATGATAGTATGTAAAAAATATAATATAAATAAAATTTAGACAAAGAATAATTAAGAAAAATGTTGTTTTTAATTTTTTATAGGTTATAACCGTTGCTATAGGTTATAGGTTATAGCTATCTTATCTTACTGTGTTAATGAGTTAGGCACTTATAGTCTATTCTACAAGTACATGGCCACGGTTCGTGAACCGCCGGTTCCGGTTCGTGAACCGCCGGTTCCGGTTTGTGAAAATCTTGAACCGGAACCTGAACCTTAACAGGATATAAACCGCCGGTTCCGGTTCAGACGGTTTAGGTTCCGGTTTTGACCGGTTTTGACCCGGTCCGGTTCCGGTCCGGTTAGCCGGTTCCGGTCCGGTTTGGCCATGTATACTTAAACATTAGCTGAAAACGATGTCTGAGGGACCTTAGACATTGGTTTTAAAAATAGGAAACCAATGCAATAGATATCTTCAGCATCGTCTAAAACTGATGTCTATGGTCACATTATACATCGATTTTCTTAATATTTACCGATGTTAATAAAGGCTTAGACATCAATATTTGGAAAAAAACAGATGTCTATGTCGAATTATTCTATGTTTGCTATATGTTAAATAACATCTAAGACCTGTAAGATAACAATTAAAATGTTAACCTCATGCAGTTAACCCAAGAAGATAGTTCATAAACATCATAAATATGTTTAAAACTGATGTATTATACGCTATAAGACATCGGCTAGAAACCGATGTCTAAACGTTCAGACTTTAGACATCACCGACAAAGACATCGGTCAGAATTTTTCAAAGACATCGGTCAGAATTTTTCAAAGACATCGGCCAGAAACCGATGTCTATTAGCGTTTTTTTAGTAGTGTATTTACATACTAACATCGACTTCTTATTAATGAAAATTCTCATTCTTGGCAAAAAAAAATAAAAAAATCTTAGCATTTTTCAATGATAAATATTGGTTTATCACAATTTTATAAAAAATATTAAATTTTGGTTAGGTAGACAAATATAGTTTTGCAATTACTATCTACACATTTTCAATATTTTGATACTCATCTAATTATAATAAATGGTTTAGTTTATTTTAAATATCAATATTCAATTTAAAATAAAAAAATTGTAATATGCAAGCTCATTTATTAAAATCAACATTGAAATAAGTTAAACAACCAGAACAAAATTGTAGGACTTTTCGTGATTTTGGTTGTTTGAACATCTGACAAAAATACAGAGAAAATAAATAAATTTCTGTCTGTTTTAATGGAACAAATAATGGTAATAAAAGTGTTATTTTCTACAACTTTGCCGTGGACTTTTGGAAAAATTCGAACAATGATCCCTAAATTTGTCTGTTAACAATAATCACAATCCTGTCAAAAAAACAATAATCACAATAGAGAGATTAAACCAAGAGAATAAGAACCTAAAATATATTTTAGATAATTTTCTGAGATTTTATATAAAATAATTTTATAGATATGTTAGAATTTTCGAAATCGTTTCCGTGCTAAAGATACCAAATTGGGTACCAAAATTTGTTACCAAGTGACATGTATTAATTACTTGTCATTTTGGGATGCTTTAATTGAAATACCCTAACGGGTCCATTACAATTACAATCAAAATAATTACACGTCATTTGGTAACAATTTTTTGTACCCAATTTGGTTCCTTATGTTGTCATTCTATGATAATTTTTTTATTAATGAGATGGATTACTTGTGTGTTAATATGAATTTCACGAATAGCAATGCTAGGGGACCAAAAAAAATCTCCTAAATTTTTCTCCAAAATGATTTGGCACAACACATAGAATGTTTTAATTGGATGATTTATGTGAATATAGGGGACCCATCTCATTATTATTTTCAAAACAAATTAAAATCAAACATATGTGACATTTGGGAAAGTTTTTGGTAAAAAAATTTTGATACTTACCATTTTTCTTCCACGAATAATATGCCTGATATTTGAAATTTTTTTTGAAATTTTTTTAGAATATATAGTACTACTCATAATTTTATTATGTAAAAGATTATGCATATCAAAGATTTGGGATCCTTTTCCAAGTTTTCATTCAGTTGCAGCAGGTATCATAGATACCACCAAAATAAGAGCTTGAATACTAGAAGAAAAGCACCTCCATACATAACTGAAGGATGGAAAAGATTCTTCAAGCGTGGAATCGCAAAAACATTTAAAAATAATCGTATTTTTAATAAATATCTTTGATTTTATTCAATATCTTTGGAAAATTACCAAAAAAATATCTCAGTTCCTTTTTTCTTAAAACAATTATTATAAAATAACATTAGTTTAACCTATTTCGTAGCATAAGAAATTAGTTTCACGTTCAAATGTTTATTGACAAGTCTATAATTATAGATTTGCGTGGTACCAAAAATCAAACCACAATGGCTGCTTCTTTCTCTCTCTCTCAAGATAATTTGGCAGAAATTCTCAAAAGATTACCTGTTTGTTCTATTATCAAATTCATGTTAGTTCAGAAATCCTGGTATCATCTGATACAATCTCCTTACTTCAACACTCTCTATTCACAGCATCAAAAGAATAATTATATTCTTTTTCACTGTTCTCAAACCCGTTTTATTTCATTATTTTTTAATAATACGCAATATAACCATTATTCTTCCCTGACATATCCTCATATTGACCCTAATGGTCATTATAGGAAAATTTATGGGATATCTAATGGTCTGATATGTGTAGGTGTATCTACTCAATCGATGGATACGGAGTTGTCGCACATATATCTTTGGAACCCCATTATTCGAAAATATAAAACCCTTCCTCAATCTCCTATACTTGATTATCCAACATGCATTCGTTCCTTCTATAGTTTATTTTTTGGATATGTACCCGAAATCAATGATTACAAGTTAATCGAAATTGTGCAGTATCTTAACGAGGGGGGAAAACATCTGTCAGACAAAGTTGGCGTGCTTGTTTATAGCTTAAGTACTAATTCTTGGAAGACCGTTAGCAAAGATAACTTTGCAAAATCTGAAAAGTTTGAGAATCCAGTTATTGTGAATGGTGCTGTATATTGGGTTGGGGAAACTGAAGAGTCAATGCTACTTGTTTGTTTTGACATAGAGAGTGAGATCATTCGAGAGATTATGTTGCCATCAGGATATATTTCTTATGATTTAGTTAATAAGTATAGTCTTGCTCAAAATTGTAGTGACCTGTTTCTTTGCTGTAGAGACTACTTCATTAATGGCAACCACCATATTCTGGACATATGGATACTAGAAAAAGAAGCTGGAATAAAGGATGTTTGGAGAAAGAAATTTACACTTGATCATGCCAGAATTGAAAAAGCTGGAGGGTGGTGGTTTCCCCACTGTTTTAGGAATAATAATGAAATAATACTGACAAGTGACGGAGTTACACATGGATTCAGATATATGTCCTATGATATTGAGAAGGATGAGCCAACAGAGATCATTGACGATCTATCAGATTTATTTTTAGATATATGTCCTTGGGAAATGAAAGCAAGTCTTTTTGTGGAGAACTTGGTTTTGCTTGGTGATAACAACTCATAAACTTAGATCTTGTAAGTCGTAACACCTTCTCCAGCCAAATGGTAAACTTTGCATCTGCTGCTTAATTTGTTTTTAATGTCTCTCTTTTGATTGCTAATAAACAAGTTGAACTGTTCAAGTGATTATGTATACCAACTCCTTGCTTCTCGATTTATCCTTAATGTGTATTTTGTATTACCTTAATACCTTGCGTCCGGGCTTCTTGAATGTGTACATGTACTCGAAGAAAATGAAAACAAGCATATCTGAATGAACTTTGAATAATAGGTTGCAGACTTGCAGGCAAAGCAGAGCTTACTTACTGTCTTGTAATAATGTATTAAAATTTTGAACTTTAAATATTTTACAAACTGCAGCTCTGCAAGAGTAATCCACCACACACAATGCTATTGTGCCCCCCAAATCTAACAAACACGATGACTTAAAAAGTTCGAGTAATCCACCACACACAATGCTATTGTGCCCCCAAATCTAACAAACACGATGACTTAAAAAGTTCGAGTAATCCACCACACACAATGCTATTGTGCCCCCAAATCTAACAAACACGATGACTTAAAAAGTTCTATTTACGACTTTAGCCGCTTTTCTTCATTCATACATGATATTATACCTTTCACATATAATGAGAGAGGTTTCTTTGTTAATCCGACTATGTTAACTTCATATATTAGAATGTTTTGAGGTCATGTTTTAATGCCTACCAAGTACTTAAAAGTTATACAGAATAATATGCTAAATATAATTAGATCTACTTTTACATAATGTTCTTGACAACTGGGTACTAGAAAAAGAAGCTGAAATAAAGGATGTTTGGACGAAGAAAATCAAGCTCGATCTTGATAACATTGATGAAAATTTGGGTTGGTGGCCTGAAGGTTTAGGAATAATTATGAAATAATACTGATCAAGCATACTAGCAGTAAATGTTATCCTATGATACTGAGAAGGATGCGCCAACAGAGGTCATCATCTAAGATTTATCGGATTTATGTTCAGTTATCGTTGTTGAATCTGGTAGTCGCAAAATAAACACAAGTATTTTACTGGAGAATTTGGTTTAGCTTGGTAAAAATTGGTAATGTACTTTACATCCAAAGAGCCTAACTCCTCCTACTCCCCAGCAAAATGAAAACTCTGCTTCGGTTGCTTCATTTTATTATCTCCATTTTCATTGCTAGTATCTTCTGGTATTCAATAATTGAACCTAATAATCTTATCTCTTCATGCTGACACAGGAGTTTTAGTGCCATTCTTTCGGCCACGTAACTGAGAAAAAGATTATGCACTTTATTAGTGTGAATCATTCTCCTCTCTTTTGCATTTGCTTACCTTAATACAGTACATTTGAGTATGTTTTACGACTTTTCATTACATTTGTTATTCATTTGATATCTATTGGTCTAATATGTTTATGTTATTTCGAGTCTGCAGCAGATTTATCTTTGAAACCCGGTTATTCTAAAATGTAAAACTGTTCCTGATTCTCTACTACTTATGATGATCTACTATGTCGTCCCTTTGTGGCGAGTTGGCTTTTGGATATTTACCCAAGATCGATGATTACAAAGTAATCAAGATCAAGAAAATCAGGACGATGGTGCTGCATATTGGGTAGGAACAAATGATCAGTTACTCGTAATTGTTTGTTTTGACATAGAAAGTAATGTAATTCGAGAAACTAATGTTGCCACTTGCCGCCAGAATATTCTAAGGATAGGTTATACTGTAAAATAGTTAATTGGTCACTAAAGTCACTAATAACTTGCAAGTAGGTCATTAAATTAAGAAAGCTTTTAGTCAGCTAATGAAGTATTTAAAAACTTGCAAATTGGTAATTGTCGTCAGTTCCTTTAAAAACTTTAATGAAAAGATGACGTAATGCTGACATGCCACTATGAAAATTGCAATTAGGTCACTGAACTTTTTTTTTTTTGATAAAGAAGGTCACTGAACTTGATAACAATTTTCAATTAGGTCATGCCAAATTTAATTTTAACTGATTAAATTTTAAAAAAAAATCCGATAAAAAAAAATCCGAATGATTTTTCTTTAATGAAATTTAAAATTATGCATACCAATTCAATACATATGCTCATGAATAAATACAAGTGAACGAATAGATAACAAGTTTTTCTTCGATAATGATAAAAGGTAAAAAAATCGAATGTTTACATTTTTTCCAAATAATTACACTTTAATTAAATTTAATTTGTGTATACCGCTTTAACCCATATGCTCATAAATCGATACAATTGAACAAATATTTAGATATCCCTTTTTTCCATTTATTTAATATATAATTTAATTAAATTTAGAATTGAACATATCCATTTATTTTATATGCTAGTAAATCGGTAAAAACAAACAAATATTTAAAAAAATATCAAGTTTTCGATCCATCTTTTTCGATATTAATAAGTGATACCAAAAGTGTAATTTTTTTAATTGTTTTCAATGATTACAATTTAAATTTCAAAAAACATAATCTTTTAAAAAAAATAATTTCGTTAGATATTTTTTGAATTTTTTTTTCAAGTCAGTGATCTAACTGAAAATTAGCACATAGTCAGTGACCTAACCGAAAATGTGTTGTCTTTTAACGGAAAACCGTTAAAAGTCAACATAATTTAACGGCCGTGCAAATTTTTTTTAGCTTAGTGTTGTGATTGCAAGCTAATTGTAACTTCATGATGCGATTGAAAATTTTTTTTAATTTCGTGACCTAGTTGCAAGTTACTAGTGATTTCAGTGACCAATTAGTTATTTTACCTATAGGTTATAGGTACGATGTTATTTTACCTATAGGTTATAGGTACGATGTTAAGGCTACTCTTGTTCAATAATCTAATGACATGTCTCTTTTTTACCTAGACTTCAGTTACAATTATGAAAGTTTAATTTTATTTTTTCTAACTTTCAGTTATATATAAGGAATGCGCAGCAACGAAAAATGAAAATCCAAACTTCCAATTTTCAGTTGCTTTCAATTGCATATACAACTAAATGCAACTAGAAATTGAATTTCTATTTTTTGGTATTGTGTAACCCTTATATACAATTGGAAATTGTTAAAAAATAAAAATCCAGCTTCCAATTTTCAGTTGTATAGGTTTGGAAATTTAATTTTCATTTTTTTATGTTGTGCACCCCTATATATAACTAGAAGTTTTTTTTTTGAGTAATGAGATAATTCAATAATAAAAAATCATATGGCATCTACATAAATAGGCGAGTCGAACAAACAAAATACAGAAACAATCATTGATTTTAAGCCACACGACATCACGTGTTTTGTTGAAAATGGTATTTACACAAACTTCGCCACTTCCGATTCCGCCATAACCAATTTGAGTTATCGATCGAGAATGCAATCCCCTAAAAACTTTTATTACTAAATCAATCATCATACTCACACAAACGGTGAGAAAATAACAAAATTCACACAAAACGGTGAGAAAATAATAAAACTCACACAAACGGTGAGATCGACATCAAAAAACCAAACTTAACAACTAAGAAGCTCTGTTCTAAAAATCGGTGATTAATCACGATTAATCACCGATTAATCCCTGTTCCATGGATTACCGAACTGATTAATAATCCGATTATTTGATTAATCATTCCGATTAATTCTCAAATACCTGATTAATCCCCGATTAATCCCTGGACAGTGCATCTACCGATTAAGTCCGATTCCCGCTTTTTACAACACTGCTAAGAAGAAAAAAGAGGAGCGGCGCTAGAGAGAGAAAGGAAAAAAAAACCCTTTTCCAATTTTGTGGCATATTATATAGATAATAGATAACTAGAAGTTGATAGAAAAAATAAAAAATCAACTTCTAATTTTCAGTTGGATAAGTTATTTTGAAAAAAAATGGTAAAATCATTAAAAAAAACTTTAAAAAAAGTAATATTTTTAGTAAATATACTTGATTTTATTCAATATCTTAGAAAAATTATCTAAGATATATCTCAGTTTCTTTTTTCTCTTAAAACAATTATTATAAAATAACATTAGTTTCTCATATTTCTTAGGCTCGTAGCATAAGAAATTCGTTTCAGGTTCAACTGTTTATTGACAAGTATATAATTATAGATTTGCGTGGTACCAAAAATCAGACCACAATGGCTGCTTCTTTCTCTCAAGATATTTTCGCAGAAATTCTCAAGAGATTACCTGTTTCTTCTATTAACAAATTCATGTTAGTTCAGAAATCCTGGTATCATATGATACAATCTCCTTACTTCAACACCCTCTATTCACAACATCAAAAAAATAATTATATTCTTTTTCACTGTTCTAAAACCCGTTTTATTTCATTATGTTTTTTTTTTACGAAAAGCATAGAATTATATTACTGGATCAAATAACAGCGGGACAAACCCCCGACTATCAACACGATCAGAGAGAAAAACAAATAAATTGTTTTCTGATCGTTCAACAAGATGAACATAAAAGTTCTTGAAACTAAAAACAAATTCGAAAATATCCTAAGTGATCCAAACTGCGCCAAAATTCCTGAAGACAGCGATATCACAATTGACCACATCACATAAGAACCGTTGATACCCCGGTGTTCAGAATCCTCACTCCAGCTATCTACATGCCGGATACCAGCTATAGACATGCCGAACAAGGAAACCCCCAAAGGATAAGTAACACCCCAGCTATCTACATGCCGGACACCAGCTATAGACATGCCGAAAGTGGAAACCTCCAAAAAATGATGAACCATCTTTGGTTGTGAGTGGTGAGCTTTTGCAATAATCTTCACCGTCCTAATTTCGATGCAATCTTTCCAGATCCCCCAAGACATCAACAAAGTTATTCTCAGTAGATGCAACCACGAACATAGAGATACATACTTAATTAAATACATAAAAACTCCAAACCACTCCAGAAGGAGAGACACAGGCCAAAAGGCGAGACGAAAAACCAAAAATTCAAAGACCTCGGAATGACACCAAATTTTGGTATGATGTTAAGGAGGAGAATTTGAATCTAAAGGTATTTTTTATTTGGGGATTCGGACTCAAAACCAAGATAGATCTGAGAAATAAATTCTAAGATATTTGGTTTTGACTCGATTTTTATTGAAAACTGGAAAAGGAGAGAAGATTGGGGAGGATCGGAGAATGGAATGAGGGAGGAGGGTGGTGAGGGAGGAGGGAGGAGGGAGGAGGGAGGAGGGAGGGACGGAGAAAAGAGGGGGTGGGGGGGTGGCGGCTAGTCGACTCTCATAGGAAGAGTGTCTCTACTTTTTCTTTCTGAAATTTTTCCGATTTTTATTTCATTATGTTTTAATGATACGCAATATAACCATTATTCTTCCCTGCCATATCCTGATCATACTCACCAGGGTCGTTACAGGAAAATTTATGGGATATCTAATGGTCTAATATGTGTAGGTGTATCTACTCAATCGATGGATATGAAGTTGTCCGCACATATATCTTTGGAACCCCATTATTGGAAAATATAAAACCCTTCCTCATCCTCATGATTATCCAACAGGCACTCGTTGCTTTTTCAATGGTTTATTTTTTGGATATGTACCCGAAATCAATGATTACAAATTGATCGAAATTATGCATTATCTTGACGAGGGAGGAAAACATATGTCAGGCAAAGTTGGCGTGCTTGTTTATAGCTTAAGTACAAATTCTTGGAAGACCGTTAGCAAAAAGAACTTTGCAAAATCTGAAAACTTTGAGAATCCAGTTATTGTGAATGGTGCTGTATATTGGGTTGGGGAAACTGAAGAGTCAATGCTACTTGTTTGTTTTGACATAGAGAGTGAGATCATTCGAGAGATTATGTTCCCACCACAATATAATTCTTATGATTCAGTTAATAAGTATACTACTCTTGTTCAAAATTGTAGTGACCTGTTTCTTTGCTGTAGAGACTACAATGGCAGCCACAATAAAATTCTGGACATATGGATATTAGAAAAAGAAACTGGAATAAAGGATGTTTGGAGAAAGAAATCTACACTTGATCTTGACAGAATTGAAAAAGGAGGGTGGTGGTATCCCCAATGTTTTAGGAATGATAATGAAATAATACTGACAAATTACACAGGTTACGGACCTACACGTGGATGCAGATATACGTCCTATGATATTGAGAAGGATGAGCCAACAGAGATCATTGACAATCTATCAGGTTTATATTCATTTTATGATATTACAAGTACTCCACAAATAGAAGCAAGTCTTTTTGTGGAGAACTTGGTTTTGCTTGGTGATAACAACTCATAAACTTAGATCTTGTAAGTTGTGACACCTTCTCCAGCCAAATGGTAAACTTTGCATCTGCTGCTTTGTTTTTAATGCATGTCTTTCTTTTGATTGCTAATAAACGAGTTGAACTGTTCAAGTGATTATGTATACCAGCTCCTTGCTTCTCGATTTGTCCTTAATGTGTATTTGTAGAACCTTAATATACCTTGTGTCCATGCTTCTTGAATGTGTACGTGTACTCGAAGAAAATCAAAACAAGCATGTCTAATTGAACTCTGAATAATAGGAGGTTGCAGAGCTTGTAAGAATGTACTAAAATTTTGAACTTTAAAATCATACAAACTGCAGCTCTACAAGAGTCATCTACCAGTCCACCACACACAATGCTATTTGTAGTCTTGATTAACTTGTAATAAAATAATTATAATTTTAATAGGATTTTTTTTATTTATTCTATAAAAACAACATAAAATTCTAGGAAAAATATTTTGCATACTAATAAAGATTATAGATATAAATTTTATTTATTATTTAATTAAGATTATTTTAAACAAATTAAGAATAACATACATGATGCTTATTCTAATAGATACGTCATTTGAACAATTCAGGAAGATTATGGTAAAAGAATTATAATTATAACAAAATTTCAAACAAATTTTCTAGAAAAATAATATGAATTTTAGGGGTAGTAGGAATCTAGGGTAAAATCAAAATAAGGTTGGAACCAAATTTGTTACCAAAGTACCATTAAAGAGATTTATTAATAAATTCGTTAATGTTTTATAAAACGTTATATGACCAGGCTACGTATTCATTTGTATTTCACAAAAATTTATATGAAGTAACCCTATATTGTGTTTTGTATTCGTTGGTATTTTACACTTTGTTGGTGGTTTTTGATCGTAATCTTTTTCTAGTAAAAAAAATTATAAACAAAAGAATTATAATTATCATAAGAATTCTATTTCTAATTCTTTTTAAAGAAACATAGTATTCTATGAGAAATAAGATTCTATTAAAAAAATTACAAATTAAAGAATTATAATTATAATAAGATTTCTATTTTCATTACTTTTTTAAAAAAAATAAGGGAAAATAAGATTTTAGGGATAAACCGGTGCGAATCATTTGGTACAAAATGGTACTGTGTATAGATGTTAACTTTTGTAAAATAGAAGTGATTAAGGATCCTGATGTATTTATACTGAATAGGGAGAAGGACTCTTTTTATTTTCTCCAATTTTGCATGGACTTTCGGGAAAATTAGAGCAATGATCCATCGAATTCTCCGTTAGCATAGTCACGGCACAGAGTCACCATACGAAAAATCAGTAGTCTCCAATTTCGTAGAATATTTACAATTTTGAAGCAATTTTCACTTTCAACTGTACGTACCAAATCGAATTTGTAGAAAAAGTATCCGATTACAGCTGATGAGCTCAACTTTTGACAAGTCTATAAAATGGTTGCTTCTTTCTCTGAAGATATCCTCACGGAGATTCTCAAAAGATTACCTATACGTTCTCTGATCAAATTTATGTTAGTTCAGAAATCATGGTGTCGTCTAATACAAAGTTCTTACTTTAAGACTCTCTATTCGCATCATCAAATAAAGACTGTCTACATTTTTGTTCGCTGTAAAGGACTTTATATTTCGTTACGTATTAATGATAAACAATGTATCCAGTATCCTTCCCTGCCGCATGCTGAAGATGTTAATCGGTACATGACAACGCTTGGGATATCTCATGGTCTAATATGTTATTCGGATTCCGAGAAGATATTAAGTTATTGGAATTCCGAGCAGATACATCTTTGGAACCCCATTATTCAAAAATATAAAACCCTTCCTCATTCTCCTATACTTGATGATCCAAAATGCATTCGTTTCTTCAAGGGTTTAGTTTTTGGATATGTACCCAAGATCAATGATTACAAATTAATCGAAATTGTGACAAATTATTAACAAAATAATTGATCAATGATCTTGACAGAATTGCACAAGGAGGGTGGTGGTTTCCCCAATGTTTTAGGAATAATAATGAAATAATACTGACAAATGACGGACCTACACGTGGATTCAGATATATGTCCTATGATATTGAGAAGGATGAGCTTTTGGGATCCAGTTATTGTTAATGGTGCTGCATATTGGGTAGGGGAAACTATTGAGTCCAAGGTAATTGTTTGTTTTGACCTAGAGAGTGAGATCATTCGAGAGATTATGTTGCCACCACCTTATGATTTACTTTTTCAGAGTAGTCTTGTTGAAAATTGTAGTGACCTGTTTCTTTGCTATATATACTACGATGACAACCGTATTCTGGAAATGTGGATACTAGAAAAAGAAGCTGGAGTAAAGGATGTTTGGAGAAAGAAAATTACAATTGATCTTGACAGAATTGCACAAGGAGGGTGGTGGTTTCCCCAATGTTTTAGGAATAATAATGAAATAATACTGACAAATGACGGACTTACACGTGGATTCAGATATATGTCCTATGATATTGAGAAGGATGAGCCAACAGAGATCATTGACGATCTATCAGGTTTATGTTCACTTCTTGATATTGCAAGTCCTCAGCAAATAAATGCAAGTCTTTTTGTGGAGAACTTGGCTTTGCTTGGTGATAACAACTCATAAACTTAGATCTTGTAAGTTGTAACACCTTCTCCAGCCAAATGGTACACTTTGCATCTGCTGCTTTGTTTTTAATTTCTCTCTTTTGATTGCTAATAAACAAGTTGAACTGTTCAAGTGATTATGTATACCAGCTCCTTGCTTCTCGATTTTATCCATAATGTGTATTTTGCAGAACCTTAATACCTTGTGTCCGGGCTTCTTGAATGTGTACATGTACTCGAAAAAAATCAAAACAAGCATATCTGAATGAACATTGAAGTTTCAAAACCGATCAAAAAAAATTTCGTTTGATTGATACATGTACACCTATCAATTCGACATAGATATAGATTCAAGAAATTTAATCGAAAAATGTGATGAAGAGATTCTACTTGTCCCCGAACGAACTTCTTATAGGAATAGAATTTTTTTTCGAGAACTTCTTGATCCCAGGTTGCAGACTTGCAGGCAAAACAGGGCTTAAGGTCTTGTAATAATGTATTAAAATTTTGAACTTTAAAAATCATACAAACTGCAACTCTGCAAGAGTCATATCCACCACAGACAATGCTATTGTGCCCCCAAATCTAACAAACACGATGACTTAAAAAGTTTTTTTTACGACTTTAGCGGCTTTTCTTCATTCATACATGATATTGTAATAACTTTTATATATTATAAGAGGAGTTTCTTTGTTAATCCGACTCTGTTAACTTCATATAATAGAAAGTTTTGAGGTTTTAATGCCTACCAAGTACTTATACTAAATATTCTAATTATAATTAGTGTTAGTTTGACTTAAATATTATTCCTCCGACGGCTACTGTTCCTCTGGCGGCACCACCTACCACCACCTACCCCCACCTACCACACCAACCCCTTAGATTTTGTCTATAAATAAGAAATGCATGTAAGCATTTGAAATCATCTGAGGCATCTGAAAATCTCTGTAAATCTGTTTATCCTCAAGATCAATATAAACTATTTCTCTTCTGCATATAATCTTTCTTGCTTCCGTTATAACAAACTGGTATCAGAGCTTTGGTTGAATCTGCTGAAAAAATTCTCGCCGGAATTTTTTTTAAGCTCGCCGGAATTTTTGCCGGAGTTACTGTTCATCGCCGGAGAAGACGACACTGTTCAGGCGGAGTTACTGTTCATCGCCGGAGAAGACGACACTGTTCATTGCCGGAGAAGAAGATACTGTTCACACGGCACTGTTCATACGGTACTGTTCATACGGCACTGTTCATACGGCACTGTTCATCGGGTACTGTTCACAGGCACTGTTCACGGGTACTGTTCACGGGACTGTTCACAGGTACTGTTCATACGACACTGTTCACGTATACGGTACTGTTCACATATACGCTACTGTTCACGTATACGATTCTGGGAGAAAGATGTCTGGTAGTATTAGCGTCAAAGTTGACAAATTTACTGGGAGAAATAGTTTCAGTCTGTGGCAAATCAAGATGCGTGCCCTGTTAAAACAACAGGGGCTCTGGGCGCCGTTGAACACAAAAACGGTTGCTTCTACAAGCGCTGAGATGGCCGTTTTGGAAGAAAAGGCACATTCAGCAATTCTGTTGTGTCTTGCAGATGATATTATTACTGAAATTGCGGAGGAGGATACCGCGTCTGGTCTGTGGTTGAAGCTTGAAAGTCTTTACATGACGAAGTCTTTAACAAACAAGTTGTTGCTGAAGCAACGTCTGTTCAGTTTGCGAATGCAGGAAGGTATGCCTCTTCGAGATCACTTAGATCAATTAAACACAATTTTATTAGAATTGCGTAATATTGATGTTAAAGTTGAAGATGAGGATGCTGCTTTGATTCTGTTAGTTTCTTTACCATTATCGTACGAGAACTTTGTGCAATCGTTTATTGTTGGTAAAGATACTATTTCTCTAGAGGAGGTTAGATCTGCTCTTCATTCTAGAGAGCTGCGCCATAAGGCGACTGGTACAGGTGCAGATAATCATGCTGCTGGGTTGGTAGCTAGCGGGAGTACTGGACATGGAAAGTCGGGGAAGTATAAATCCAAGAAACTAGCTCCTAAGGGTTCGAGAGCTAATGATGTCTGCAATTACTGTAAAGAGAAGGGACACTGGAAATCCGACTGTCCCAAGAAAAAGAAGCAACATGATGCTGCTGCAGATACTGTTGCTGTAGCTGATGCTACTTCTGAAGAAGATATTGCTCTTGTTGCTGCTGATCACATGCATCACTCTGATGTGTGGATCCTTGATTCTGGAGCGTCTTATCATATATGTCCGTGCAGGGAGTGGTTTACAACCTACGAGCGAGTAGACGGTGGCAAGATTTCTATGGCTAACAGTTTTGCTTGTGAGACGGTTGGAATAGGCTCAATTAAAATTCGGACACATGATGGTAAATTCTGCACATTGAATGATGTTAGGCATGTTCCACTTATGACAAAGAATCTGATATCCTTGAGTATGTTAGACAGCAAGGGTTTCAGTTTTCAAGGTAAAGGTGGAGTTCTACATGTCTGCAAGGGTTCTAATGTGGTTCTGAAAGGTGTTAAACGTGGTACCTTGTATCTTCTTCAAGGTTCTACGTTATCAGGTTCTGTTGCTGTCGCGTCCTCGGAGAAGATTAAGAGGATGCAAAATGATAATGGTCTGGAATTTTGCTCATCTGAGTTTGATGAGATCTGTAAGAATGAAGGGATTTCTAGGCATCATACCGTCAGGGATACACCACAGCAGAACGGTGTAGCAGAGCGTATGAATCAGACACTTCTGGAGAGAGAATGGATTTCTAGGCATCATACAGTCAGGGATACACCGCAGCAGAATGGTGTAGCAGAGCGTATGAATCAGACACTTCTGGAGAGAGCTAGGTGCATGCTCTCTAATGCTGGACTAACTAGAAGATTCTCGGCAGAAGTAGTTAGTACATCAGGTTATCTGATAAATCGTGGATCTACGATTGTTTCAGAAAGTGGTGGTGTTGAGAAACAGGTGGAGCAGGAAGTCACTCAAGATGAGAGTGAACCACAACAAGAAGTTCAACAACCACAATCAGAATCAGAATCATCAGTTTCAGTAGCGAATCAGCACAGTTTGGCTCTTGATAGATCAAGGAGAGCTAATTATGGGGTGCCTCCCAAGAGAATTGTGGTGAGCAAAGTGGGTACTGCTGATAACCCAGCTGATATGCTCACCAATCCGGTTCCACATAGCAAGTTTCAACATTGTTTGGACTTGTTAAATGTTCGGAGTTGTTGACTGCCCTTTTGAGGGCAAAATCTGAGGCAGAAGAGTTTTTTTCTGGTACATCTGGTACATATGGCATTATTATGATGCATCTGGTACATCTAGAAGAGTTTTTTTTTATCTGGTACATCTGGAAGAGTTTTTTTTTTTTATCTGGTACATCTGGAAGAGTTTTTTTTTTATCTGGTACATCTGGCATTATTATGATGCATCTGGTACATCTGGAAGAGTTTTTTTTTATCTGGTACATCTGGCATTATTATGATGCATCTGGTACATCTGGAAGAGTTTTTTTTATCTGGTACATCTGGCATTATTATGATGCGTCTGGTACATCTGTTATCTGTTTTTTGTGAGAGGATTCAAGTCAAGGTGGAGATATGTTATCTGGTACATCTGGCATTATTATGATGCATCTGGTACATCTGTTATTTGTTTTTGTAAGAGGATTCAAGTCAAGGTGGAGATCTGTTATCTGGTACATCTGGCATTATTATTATGATGCATCTGGTACATCTGTTATCTGTTTTTGTGAGAGGATTCAAGTCAAGGTGGAGATCTGTTATCTGGTACATCTGGCATTATTATGATGCGTTTGGTACATCTGTTATCTGTTATTTGTGAGTATTCAAGTCAAGGTGGAGATTTGTTAGTTTGACTTAAATATTATTCCTCCGACGGCTACTGTTCCTCTGGCGGCACCACCTACCACCACCTACCCCCACCTACCACACCAACCCCTTAGATTTTGTCTATAAATAAGAAATGCATGTAAGCATTTGAAATCATCTGAGGCATCTGAAAATCTCTGTAAATCTGTTTATCCTCAAGATCAATATAAACTATTTCTCTTCTGCATATAATCTTTCTTGCTTCCGTTATAACAATTAGATCAACTTTTACATAATGTTCTTGACAAGCGGATACTAGAAAAATAAGTTGAAATTAAGCTTGATCTTGATAACATTGATGAAAACTGGGGTTGGTGGCCTGAAGATTTAGGAATAATGATGAAATAATACTGATCAAGCATACTAGCAGTATATGTTATCCTATGATACTGAGGAGGATGCGCGAACAGAGTAAGATTTATCTCTTCATGCTGACACAGTAGTGACATAGGAAAACAAAAAATATTCAGTCCAATTAACTGAATATTAGTTCTAAATTCTAATGCCATGCTTTCGGCGACTTACCTGAGAAAAAGAATATGCACTTTAGTTGTATATATATATAATTTATTCTCCTTTATTTCGTATGAACCATTTGATTTTCCAAAGTTTACAGCCACACTAAAATTCAAGATTTTGGTCGTATGCGTACATTATAAGTACGCAAAGAACATCATTTGTATACGACAATCACAGCTACATTCGATGAATATTAGTTCTCCATTGGTTTTATTCTTTCTACAATTCAAACTTTTCCTAAAGTGGGCTGCTACTTCACATTTGCATACCTTAATCTGCATGTATTCTGTTGGTGATAAGTATTGAACTGTGCTCAGAGAGAACACGGGGAATCTTTTCTTTGATAAAGTAAAGGCATTGTTTTTACTTTTCATCATTACATAGGTGTAAATAATCGTAAATAGTTAAGGATCGACATGTTCAAATATATTCATGATATGATGATGTACGCGACATTATCCTTATTTTTGTAGAGAGCCTGTTTTCGAGTTAGAACTCGCTAATTAACATATATCAAATAGACATTTTGCGATAAATAAATGCCTCAGAAGTCAGAACTTGATGAAATCTAAAGCAAGTACAGGAGTATCATGATCAAATGATTGTGCTGCTTGAACTTTAATGGAAGCCTAGATTAAAATTTGTTAGATGTTCTGGTCTGTTCTTTACTTGTTTTATATTTATACTAGCAATCTAGCATACAAAATGTTAATACTAAACGTATATTTTTGAAATGCAGAGAGAAAGGAAAGGATATGGTCCTAATTATTCCTATAGAGCATCTAATACAAGCTCTAGACAAGCAGACTTGTGAAATGCAGAATGTTAAGAAAAGCATTACCCTCCAAACACAAACACTATAAGTACTGGTAGTAATTTAAAAAATGAATGAAAACAAGAACCAACAAAAAGCTTAGCGTATGCACTCCAAAAGAAAGGAATCCTCATCACATCCACGCAACCTATTTGCCCCACTCACATATTTCCTCATTACCAGAATTCTCCTTCACACCCTTCAAAAAATATTCTAATCCTCCTAGTTAATCACTTATAAAGTGTAACGTAACATATGAACATGTTTAACGGCCTTAGTTACATTAATCGAATTAAGCTAAGTATATTTGATCAAACTGAATTAAACATATCCGGTGTATATCACTAGAGAGTTGGTCTCCAGAGGGTGAAATATACAAATTATACGTCTTCTGAAAGCATGTAGACCTTACCTATCTGCCCCTCTACTAAATACTAATATAGGTAAAAAAAAAATGATGTATTTATCAAGACCACAACCTTCTGGACACCCTAAATACATGAATTTGGAAAATTTTCAAGAATTGGAATATCAAAACATGAGAATAAAGAATGAGATGAACATGAATTTGGAAAATTTTCAAGAATTGGAATATCAAAACATGAGAATAAAGAATGAGATGAAAGTATTAAAAGGGCCAACAACATGTTGGTGCAGTGTTTGAGCCACTGAAAGGAGGTCGGGGGTTCGACTCCTGCGTGTGCTAGTTTGTACATGCAGCCCCTGACCTCCTTCAAAGAAGGCCATTTGTATATGCAGGAGTCGAACCTCTGACCTCCTTTAAAGGAGACCAATGGCTCAACCATTGCACAAAGATGTTGTTGGCTAATCAATAAAAATGGACAAACATGTTGTTGGCTAATCAATAAAAATGGTTAAAGTTACTAAAGCATAGTTTGTAATAAGCTCACTCCACCCCAAAACTTTCCTCTTCACTCTCTTCTTTTCTATACTTTTCCTTACCCTCTAAGTTTTCTATATCCTTCATCCTATAATTTCATTTCACATTCTTTAAGAACATTGACAAGATCCAAAACAAAGCTGAGTCTTCTTCCAATGGCAGAAACAGGCTCAATTATCTCCAGACAACAAAGACTGGCTTCTTCGAAAGTCCAAGAAAATACTCAAAATCCAAGTAAGTTCTACAACCAATTTCTCTACAAAATTGTCATTGTGTCAATTTTTCTACTTGTACTCCCTTTGTTCCCTTCACAAGCCCCTGATTTCATTAATCAAACTTTACACACTACAAGTTGGGAAATTCTCCAGCTTATTTTTGTCGGAATTGCTGTTTCTTACGGCCTATTTAGCAAGCGAAACGACGAAACAGAAAAGGACATACATAGCCCTAAATTTGATAATGCTCAATCATATGTGTCTGGATTGCTTCAAGTTTCATCAGTTTTTGATGATGAAACTGAAAGCCCATCCAGTACTTATGAAAATAAAGTTCAAACTTGGAATTCTCAATATTATAGAGGTGAACCACCAATGGTAACTGTAGCTCCAGAGAACTCTGTTCTTGATCATGAACAGAAAAGTACTACCCGCGTAGGCGAAAAAACATTGTTTTTGCCTGTTAGAAGCCTAAAATCCCGAGTTTCTCACCCTGACGAGTCTAGTGTTAGAGGTGTATCCCTGGATAGGTCTAGTTCAAATTTGGGTTCAAAGCAATTTTCAAGAAGTTCTAGTACATCAAGAACCAGTGAATCAGGTGGAGGTTCAACTCCGCCTACTCCAAAAATAGAAGAAAATACTGTCCTTCGTTCGCCAATTCCATGGAGATCGAGATCAGGAAGGCTTGAAATGAAAGATGACATGGAAAATCCTTTTTATACTTTGCCTCCTCCAATGGAGGAAAGTAAATCAAACAAGATCGAGTCACATACTTTCAGCTCTCAGTCATTTCGAAATTCTATATCAAAGTCCAATTCACCACCAAAAAATCTTTCTCCAACACCGTCTTCATCATCTGATTTTCAAAAACAAAATGTCGAAGAACTGGTGAGGAGAAAGAGTTTTCGCAAGTCTACGTTGCCTATTCCTCCACCACCACCACCTCCGCCCTTTTTCCATAAATCTCGATTATCATCAACAACTTCTTCTAGCGACATAAAAGATGATTTTTCTCCCAAGAAGGATTTGAGAAGAAGTGTTAGAAGTGTGCCAAACAAATTGAGTGCAAACAGCCGAGAGGATTTGAAAAACAGTTCAAAAACAGGGGAAGGTGCAGAGTGGTGGACTAGAACTTCAAGTGATGGTGCAACAATGAGGCAGTACGTTGAAAAACGTGATGAAGAAATGAAAAGGGCAGCTAAAGGCGGAGGTTCTAACGATGACTTTGTGAATGTTATGGAAGAAAAAAGACTAAAGGATCTTGAGACAACATTTATCAAGAATAGAGGCTATCCAGATAAAATTATCCGCGAAAATCCCTCCTTTATGCCTAACCAAACTTTCTCTGATTTTCAAAAGGAGGAGAAGAAACAAAACCTCGTTGAAGATGTCCTTCTTGAAACTGAAGACGAAGATTCTGAGACAGATGATGACGGTGATGATGAATTTGAAGAATTATTAGGCAACGAGAATCAAGTTGTTACACAGAACAGTGCTAGTGATGGAGGACCTGATGTTGATAAGAAAGCTGATGAATTCATAGCTAAATTTCGTGAGCAGATTCGGCTTCAGAGGATTGCATCAGTGCGAAAATCTACAGGGAATCTATAAAAGAACACAGGTGATGGTTATGAACTTGTCGTGAATTTGGCTTAGGTATTCAAATTTTCTAATTATATAAACTATATATTGTAATGATCAACGGGTTTTTTTTCTTTATGGTGTATTGTTGACCATGGTATACAGAAAAGTGCATGGTTTACTTCATTAGTTCATCAAGTTGGTTTCGTTTTCAACTTTGGAAAATTAAGTTATAAGTTTCGGTATATTGAATAACCTGAATGGAAGATGTGAAAGAACTTTTAAAGATATCAACCCGGAAACAAGAGTTTTCATGAATTGAATGTTACACAGATAAGGTTCTTCTGAGGACACCCGGAAACAAGAGTCTTAAGAATTTAATGTTGCATAGATAAGGTTCTTTTGAGTATGCATGGTAATGCGATTGACTAATGTAGTGAGCACTATTCATGCATACTATATTAATCACATTGTTTCGGATGCAGCTGCACTACTAGAAAACCTGGTTACAACATCAGTTTTTGGCCGATGTTAATTTATTTTTCAACCGATTTCTTCGCATTTGTAAAGATAGGTCGGTTTATGACCGATGTCAAAAATGAATATACACAATGTTTTGCTAACCATGTTAAAGGACTGACGTTGTATCTACTTTTTCTAGTACCGTCACCTTGTTTCAATTATAAAAGAAGTTTGCAGCAAGCGAGATCAAATAAAAGCTAGATATATCTTGGCAAAAACCTGCTTGTACACAGGCTTGGAATAAACTTAAAGTCTTAGACGCCTAACGCAAATATACTTTTATCCTCATCTAGAACAGGTAGCGACTTTTAGAATGCACTTTTTACTTGACTTTATCCACCAGAGATTTACGAATTTGAATCAACTTTTAAAACTGTAGAGTTTGCTTTCTTAAAACGCAGAATCCATACCTTTCTTATTCTGTTTCTCTTTTTTTAACTTCACATTGGACCTTTCCCAAACCTTCCTGGTTCCTGCAGTCCTGTTATTGCATGGATGCTGTGTACTTCCGGATACGATCTTCTTCTTTTAACCACTCAAAAACATCATGTCATGTCACTTAGATTCAAAATTACACAAAATAAGTTGTTTTATGACTATAGATTTTTAATTTGTTCTCGAAGTTGAAAACTATTATGGTAAAAAATCATTAAGAAAGAAGTCTAAAATTGAAAGTAGCTGCCAATCATTGTCACGGCCTCTGGGACTGGTAGTACTAGATAAGAACATGACATACATTTTAGGAGTGACAGACAAATAGCTCGGTGGATAAAGTATACGGAGCATGTTCCAGAAAAAGAAAACTCACCTAATTTATACTGAAAAACCATGTTTTAACCATGTGTAATAGTACCAAATTATTAAAGTTGGTTATCACTAAATTCGGATTCGATTACTTGCAATTACGTAATTATACAAGATTATAGCTTATGAGCTAACAAATGGTATCTCTAATGAAATACGGAGTATAGCTTATGAGCTAACAAGTAGTATCTACTTTATATATTTTAATAAATTTCATCTAACAAAAGTTGAGAACAAGCAATTTATCACTTTTGCTATGCAATCGTTAGAGAGTTGGTACTTGTTTTTCCATTCTTCTGGCCTTATCAACTCTGCAGGACCAGTTCGGGTGGCCTAAAATGGCCGCAGGTCACCACAAATTCTTGGATTTGACTTATTGGTTCGTATTTCTTTTTATATTAGTCAATAAAAAGTAAAATATATATATATATAGCTTTGAACAGTCCAGTTCAAAGCTATCATAATTCCAACTTTTGAATTAAATTTGGGCCCGTAGTAGTGCATCAGCTTCCACCATACATGTCCATCAAATCAATCATCACATTTTACATTCAGTTTCATGATAATGATATTGGGCTTCATTCGGAACCCCTCTTTCTATTAAAACTGGGCTTGTTTTGCATGCTCATTCCTTCCTATAATCTGATTTTAACATGTAACTAATTATATGTAGATTATATTTTTTTTTGAGGGGAAAGATAGTTCATTGAATAAAAGTCATACGACATCTACAAAAATAATTGAAATTTAACAAACACATAACAAAGATGAGATCTAAGTTTTTTTCATCGTAGCTACAACCGTTGATCAGATCTTCTCTCTGGAGCGGTCCCTTGCTAACATCGCTGGGAAATACAACCTTTTTGAAGGGACTATCTAACGATTTGACGTAGTGATGAACATGATGTGTTCGAAAAACCAACCATAATTGCAAGTCTATATAACTCGTTTTCAAAGAACCAACACACCAAACATCCCGCAGATCTACGATCTCGGACATAAAACACACTCAAACAAACAAAAACTATCACACCAAACCCAATAATTGGGACTAACTACCCAATAAATGAAACGATTATTGAAAGAAAGAAGAACAAAAACGAAAAAGATGAACGAAAGCCTCCGGTCGGTGGAGAAGCCACCGCCGGAGGAAGAAAGCTGGAGGTGACTTTGGTTTTAGAAAGGGAAGAGAGAGAGGAAGAGAGAAAGGGAAGACTAGTGCAAGAGAACTTACATAAAGCATGAAAGCAACATTATATGTAGATTACATCATTTGTTTTTCAAGTAAATCTTGGATTACATCCTTATACATTATTAAAATAAATTTAATTATAGATTAATAGTATAATAATCCTATAATCTAGGTATTATTAAAACACTACTAATATTAAAACACTACTAATCTAGGTATTATAAAAATATTTGCTAAATCCTATAATATAGGACTAGTAATATATTAGTCCTATAATCCAAATAATGATGTAATCCAAAATTTATTCTTTATTTTTGTTTTTTCAATTATACCTTTTTTTATAGATTCTTGCTCTGCTGATGTGCTATTTCACTTGCACTTAAAATCCCAATCCATGATTATCCCCCCCCCCCAAAATTTTTCCCGATATTTTTAATTATTTACTATAATTTAGTGATTATTTGATCCATGATTAACAAGTTCGATTAACGAAAATTCAAACTTCAATGTTATCTGTTAATGTTCAAATTAGCAACTTGATTACTTGGACTCGGAACCTCATTTCCATGAAGACATAAACTGAATAAATCATTTGTCTTTTAGAATTTCATATTATTCTCATTCTTATTTATCCATGTTCTCAAGTCCATCGTTTCTAGTTTTTATCCTCATCGACCATCCAAACCCTTCTCAATATATTCCAACAAGTGAATAGTAACATCAAATTCAATCATCGAAAAGTCACCCTCACTCTAATATTCACCTCCTATCATTTTCTCTGATCTACCTAACTAGCTATCATCACCAATTATTTATTCAACATGGGTGTCTGATGCCTATGATCTGGTAAATTTCTAGTGGTTAACAATGTCAAATCTTGATCAGAAACAACCTTTGTATCATTACTTTAAGTCTTCTTAATCATGATAACAAATCATTAGGTAAAACTTAACACGTCTCTTAACAAGTTAATACTAAATGATTAGAGATAACTTTACATTCAAAGCTCTCTTCTCCAAGCTAGTTTCCAAACCAAAGACTTCCACCCTTAAAATAGGCAAGAAGAATTAGTACTAGTAAAGACTAAAAACTTTCTAATTACTTAAACATCAGGGCAGGGGCTTAATACTACAAAACATATCAAGACCCTACCATATCGCATTTCAACCACCAAATCCTAGATAATTTACATAACCATAATGATGATATGATATCCTAGAGAAAATTCTTCGGTTCCCCATTGTAATTTTCGCGACTTTTAGATGACCCTTGATCAATGGTGAACTGCATCGAAAGATCGGTGACCAGCAGGTACGATGGCCCATGGGTTAAAAGGGACGCGATGGTGACTAGAACCCGAATGATGGGACCGTGGGGTCTCGACGGGTGTGGAGGATGGGCCGGTTGAAGAAGATGGTGGAGCCGAGACACGTTCACATGAAGGGCACATGGTGAGGGTTGTGGGAGGGGTCATTTGCATATAGAACTGTGGGGATAATTTGAGTGCCCTCAGTTCTTGAACCTCCTTCATTAGTCTCCTATTTTCATCTGTTAGATTCTCACAGCATCTTTTCAAGAACTCACAATCAACCTCAGTTTGCTTCAACTTGGTCCTGTACATAACAATGTTTTTCGAAATTTAGTCTTTGGCACAAATGGTCAATTGCTGTACTAGTTGACACAAAAAACTTGTACATAAACTTTCCTAACTTTAGTATTGCGGATCTATTCACTGAAATGTTCGACAACAAAAAATTAAATATTTACGCACTCATATGTCTCGGGTAACTTCTAGTGGATTATCCAACAATTCTTTGTCATCAACACTAAATCATTTAACAAGTATTATAACTGGGTACGTTTGGTTTGGTTTTACTAAATCATTTAACATGTTCAAATTTTTAACTACTCATTTTCATTTTATATAGATTGGAGTATCTTGAATCTTGATCATCTTATTATTATACACAAGTCCTCGATCGTTTTTCCCTTATTTTACACATGTTCTCTGCGTTCATGTGTTCAAATTGTGACATATAAAGCCAATTTTAAGGACAAATACACACACCAAAATACCGAAAACAACCTCGAAAAATCGACAAATATCTCACCTTGCCCTTCTATTCTGGAACCAAACTTCCACCTGACGAGGTCTCAGCCCTAGTCTTTTTGCCAAGGCCAGCTTTTGCTTCTGCAAAACATATACGAACATCAGCAAAATTACCAAAATACCCCCACCCCATAAAAACACACATGTACACACAACTATACTTACTGGATTGAGAGTGTTGTGTTCTTTAAAACTATCTTCAAGAATAGCAGATTGATCTTTAGAAAGCCTGAGTTTTTTTCTAGAATTTTCACCATCTTCTTCATCACTATTGATCAAACCTACTCTAGAACAATCTAGAAGATCATCTCTATTATCAGTCTCAGATCTCTCAAGACTTCTTTTTCCACTCACACTTGAAATAGTGCTGTTGGGTGATGACACCCCAGCTTCTTCTTCCATGTCCACCGTCGTCGCCGGTAGCCGGTTCACGTCGATTCCCTTCAGAAACGACCTTGTTTCGACCCTGCATGCATCAAAAACGTTCCGATCTGTAAAAGAAGATATGAAAAGAGGTTGTTAGATGTGGATCTAAAAAATTGTTCGATGAAAGAGAGAGAGAGAGAGAGAGAGAGAGAGAGAGAGAGAGAGAGAGATAGAGAGATGAAAAAGTTACCTGAGGTTTCTTTTTTGGTGAGAGAGGCGGTGTTGAAGAGATTGAAAGGTGGGGTTGAAGTGGGCATGGAAGGTGCTAGGTTTAGTTGTGGTGGTGATGAAGATGATGATGGCCGGTGAGTTTCAGCCGGAAAGGACAAGCTTAGGCTCAGACCCAAGTGATCTTCTCTTTGATGAATCATCATGCTTATATGAATATGCAGGATGAACTAGCTTTTCTTGAATATATATGTGTTTTTCAAGAATCTAAGAAACAAAGTATTTAGAACAGAATCGAAACTAGGTTGTTAAGAGAGAGAGAGAGAGATGAATAAAGCAGAAGAAGCAGATGGAGAGAAATGGAAGAGAGGAGAGATTGGTTATATAGAGAAGGAGAAGAGGGGGTTTGTGTAAGTCAGTCTAATCATGACATGGTGGTGTCAGGGGTACCAATTCCTTCAATCATAGCTTTTGCCCCCCTTCTCATTTATTCTTAACTCAATCATGGTTGGTTTACTTTTTTCCACCCTTCCTTTTTAACCATTGTAAATGTTGGACTTTTGCTTCCTTTACTTTTACCCCTCTCTCCTTTCTTTCACTTTTCACTATCATGGATTTTTGGATATTTTTTCACACCACAAAATCATAACATAAGATGCTTGTGCCTTGTGTTCATCAATAAAAAGGAGTAATGGGACTAGAAAATGTGTAGCTTTTGAAGAGTGCTCGGTTGTGTTTAGAATATTTTGTGTAGTTTTTACTTGACTTTTATGTTTTTACACAAATTGTAAAGGATAGTGGGGAATGACTTGAACAACTAATGGATTAGTGGAACAAAACCAGTTAAATGTTTGGCATGGACACATCATATCAGAGTTGCATTATTAGACAGACATTCAGACATGCTTACTTTACAACAATCATATGCAGAACCAATTCCCAAATTAACCTAGTTTCTTGTTCATTTTTCCAAACTAACCTAGTTTCTTGTTCATTTTTCCAAACTAATCTAGTTTATTCAAACTTTCCGAAACTAACCTACTTTACTATTTAAACTCAGTTTTTTGGTTTTTTTTCTTTTAATAGTTTTCTTAATTCATTTAATATTAATTTTATGTATATAAAATATTATTAGTGAAAATTAATGTGAATACAGGGGGTTCACTATTATTATTTGTGAAATTAAATTGATGTTATAAGATATATATATATATATATATATATATATATATATATATATATATATATATATATAACCCCCTTGTATTCACATTAATTTCCCATTAATAATAGTGAACCCCCTGTATTCACATTAATTTCCACTAATAAAAACATTCCAAAATGCTAAATAATTATATTGAAATTCGTGCAAACTTGATGTATTAAGTGCAAAATTGACTATTAAAAGAAAAAAACCAAAAAACTGAGTTTAAATAGTAAAGTAGGTTAGTTTGGGAATGTTTGAATAAACTAGGTTAGTTTGGGAAAATGAACAAGAAACTAGGTTAGTTTGGGAATTGATTCATCATATGCATCTCAAAATTTTATTAATATTTTTCCTTTTGATAAACTGATAGTTCCAACCTTTATTTTAAGTGGTTTGATTATAAAATTACATTATAATATTTAATATTTTTTTTTAAAATTATGACAATAATTATATATTTTTATTTATTAAAAAGCTCATAATAATATCTGAAGTAATATAATATAATATAATAATATATGTGTTATAAAGTCAAATGCCATGCAAAAATATCTAGAAAACGAAATTATATAATGTCCTTTTCATATCACTTTATTAATAGTCTGTATTCCTTAATACTAGTTTGTATTCGTTAGTGGAATATAACAAGGCTACAGTAAATCCAGGCGAAATAAATAAATAAAACGGTAAAATTGTTTGCTTCACCTTAACAATGTTCCAGTTTCAACATTTTCTTGTCTAGTGTTTTATTCTCTTGCCGAACATTTCTCGTTCACTTTTCTGTTGGAGAAAATAATACTCCCTTGTTCCATTAATTGTGTCCTGTTTTAATTTTTTTAAATTAAATTTATTAAATTTTGGTTATAAATTGTAATTTATTATTTTTAAAAATTTTAAAATCAAATTTGATAATATTTTACATAAGTTTTCTTATGATATTTTTTTTTAATTTAAATGTTTATCAATATTTGTTAATTTTTAGTCAAAATTGGATAAGTTTGATTTTGAAAAGTCAAAATAGGGCACAATTAATGGAATAAAGGGAGTATATCACTACTACAAAAATGAACTTAGAAAACACTACTTGCATAACGTTTTCCTGGATGTACTATGCAAGTGAGTCACTTACATAGCGTTTATGTAAAAACCGCTATAGAAGTTACAAAATTGACTTAGGAAATGGTACTTAGATAGTGTTTCTTTGATACGCTATGTAAGTTTCCACTTCTATAGCGTTTACAGAACCGCTATGCAAGTTTACGTATTTTAAGTAATTTTGGGTTAATTTTTTTTAAATTATTGATACTTATATAGCGCTTGTTAAAAAGTTTTCTAAGTAAACATATTTCAAGTAATTTACATTTTAATTTCAACAAAAACATAACGTAATATTTTGTATTATCTCCTTTCCCCTAAATCTCTCTCGCCGTTTTCTCCCTCTCGGCTCTCTCCGGCAATTTCATCTTTCCGGCCAGACTACTACTCGTTCACTAAAAATGACTTCATTTTCGGGTTCCTTGGCCTCGATTAGACTAGTTCTATTACTTATTTTATGGTTTCTTTTCCCAGATTAGATAATCAACAAACCCTAAAATTGCCTCATTCATTTCTTGGTCGATTCGACTCTTTTTCAATCAATTCCTGTTTGTTTCTTGCTGATAACAATATTCTAAGCATCATATATCAAAAGCCCCTTGATTATACAAGGAGTTGTGTAGTGTTTGTTTTCGTTATCTCCTCTGTGTGACCTTTTCATTTGTGAGTAGTCGGACTCAGTGAGCCAGGTGTCTGATTCAAGAGAAAGTTCACAAGGTGTCTTGAAAGATGAATACTTATAGCACTGTTTGTATCTCTTACTATTGCAACTTTTGATTCCTTGTCTTTATCTTTTGAAATCTTTACTGACTGTTTGGTATTTAGAAGGGTAATGATGCAAATCTGAACCCTTGCCCCCCCCACAGATGGAATTAACTCTTAAAATTTTGTGAAATTTTCTACATATTATTCTGGTTTGGTTATATGATACTCCTTATGATTAGTTGTTGTTAAGAACATAAGCTCTGCTGATGATGTTGTGAGGTAGTCCGCTTTTTCCATTCCATTTGTTCTGTAACCAGTCTATTATTTTCTTGTAGCCCTGCTTCTAAGTTCTAAGATCATATCTATGCTCATATTTGTCATACTTTACCTTTTGGGGATAGAAAATTGTGTTGTGCTGCAATTAAATCACTGTTTATGAATGAGGGAAAGCATGGAATTTAATGTGGAAGCTGTTCGGTCGATTGCTACCCTTGTGAAAGCACATGATTGCCAATTACACCCTAATTCAATGGATGTATGGAAATTGCAGTTAAATCTCTTCTAGCTTATAATTTATAGTAGATCATTATAAGTCGTGGCATATTTTTTCAGTTTATTCATTATGAGTCATTAATTCTGCTAAATGTCCTTTTAGTGTTGTCCTGATCCCACACTTCAAACCCAATTTTCAGTTCTTACTATTATTGTTCTGAACTTCTGATCCCGCACTTCAAATCCAGTGTGCAGTTATTAGTTATTACTAGTGTATTTTGAATTATTCTCTACTTAGATTCTCAGTCGAAGGTGATGGACTGAAGTCATCACTAGTTTGGTAGCATATGGGCATTCATAATCTATAGTGTGGTAAACTAAATGCAAGAGCTCAGTGTTAAAGTTTTACCCAATTTATACTAGGATCTCGAACTCATCGAACTCATTTAGCTCAGTGTTAGATTTTTACCCAATTTATCTTATGGTTCTCATGTCTAAATAAGAAAATTGATTCATGGTTATGTTGGCTAAATGAATGCTGGCTTTTTTACTACATGCCTACATAAAGGGAAAACGAGGTCTGTGAACTTTGCTATAAAATCACCAAAATGCATGCTGATCTTAGAATTCTTATATAGTGCGTCATATCTGTCTCTCATTTTAAAGTAACGTCAACCTTAATTTTTCCTCATGAAAAGCTTAGTTCCTAAATTATTCTATATCCACACGTAGATGTTGATATTATCGTTCCATTATAGAAGATGAAGATTCATCAGCAACTTCCTCTGATTTGCTCTGCTAGAGGGCACTTCGAGTGTTATACTAGCGGTATTTTTTAACTCCATATAAAAAAAGTGTTATAATTTTTTGGTTTCCATCTGATTTTCTGTACTTCCGTAGGTTTTTATGTCTTTAGTATTTGACGAGGACCTTGGCCAGGCCCAAAGAGCACCTGTGGATAAGAGGAGCAAAAGTAAACAAATTAAAAAAAAAAGAACCAAGAGGAGCAGCCAAATCAGTTACCCAATAACGATAAAAAGAAAGCTAGGAAAGAAATGATGTCAAGAACACAAGAGGAGGTGATCAAGAACACAAGAGGAGGTGATCAGCTTCACATGAAAACCTCCGTTGCCTTTTTTTCCCCCACCATAGACACCAGTTTGACCGCATATTTTATGCAGGTTGATATCGACTATAAAGCTGCTTCATTTGCTCGAGATATTGCGGAGCGCAAAAGAATGCAAACAGAGACTCCTTCTGCAATATTGGAAATTTATTTTCGTATATTGAAGCATACCTTTCAGACAAGGTATGTTCGTAAATTTTTTATGTAATATGATAAGTAGAGATTTTGCTGTGACATTCAATTTGAAAATGGTGCATAGTACTGTAGTATGTGTTTATATGTTTCCTTAACAATTGAAGTAATATGCATAGTACTGCAGTATGTATTGACAAGTTTCCTTTCTTTTTATATTGTTCCACAGAACAGACGCCAATTCAGGAACTTTTGCTTCATCAGGGGGACACCCACTTCTCGTTTCATGTTTAAACGGAATTGGGAAATTTTCACATCTAGTTGATTTAGATTTCATGGCTGATCTGATGAGCTACCTCAGAAAACTAGCTAGAGGTAGCTAGTTGAAATGGAGTGTAGATTTAATTGTACAATGATTTGACTTGTTTAATTAGTAATTTTTTTAACAGAATTAACGATATATTTTAGTTTTATAAAAGTTGATAAATGTGATTTATTCAAACTACATTTTAGTTTACTTTGACTTGTGTTAATTTTTTATTGTATTTTTGAAAATTTTAAGAATATCCCAAATAAAAAACAAATACAGAAAAATAATTAAAATATAAATTTTTCAGAAAATAATCACTTAGATAGCGCTCTTTCAAGTGCTATTGAAGTCCTTTCATTTAGGATATGCTTACTTGTATAGCGCTTATGAAAACACTAAAGAAGTGATGTTCTTAGAGAGCGTATATAAAAACGCTATGCAAGTGTACTTGCACTTCCATAGCGCCTACTTGCATAGCGTTTAAAAATGCTATGCAAGTTCAAATATAAACGCTATGCAAGACAGTTTTTGTAGTAGTGTATGTTATCTTTTAACTTGGGTTTAGCCGTTTAGGGGATAAATATATATAGGCTTTTGCTCAAATACAAACCAATCCATAAATACAAACTATAAACTAACATTAAATTAATTATATTTCATCTATTCTAAAATTCTCGCCAAGGGTACCTTCACAAAAAATGCTTAAAATAATTGGCTCTATCCAACAAAAAAAAAAAAAAAATCCCTGCCGTGAAAATGCGAAGCATTTAAGACAGTAAACGGATGAGTTAGGTAGTCATGAGGGCCGAAGGCTCTCGACACACCCGTCAATCGTTTATTGTCTTTACCATTGATTGCCATTCCTTACAACTTTAGAATGATAAAGGCGCGAAAGCGCCGTACAAGAAGGTGCGAAGCACCGTTAACCAGTGAAATCCACTGCCACGTCATCACGTGAACAGTGATTTTTTTTTTTTTTTTTTTTGTTGGATAGAGCCAATTATTTTAAGCATTTTTTGTATTGAGGTACCCCTAGTTTGGTCATTAGATTAGCTTGAAATATTAGATTAGCATTTAGTTTTTAGTTTGTAGTTAATTTTAGTTTGTAGTGGAGTAGGACCCAATATATATATAATAAAACAAAATATGAGTTAATAGAGCCAAATAAATTACTGTATGATTATCTAAATTGAACGAACGTATATTTGCGATTCTCTCGTATTTTTATTTAACATACTTATTACGAATAATTCTTTTTCTTTTCCCCAAAAACATTTTACAGTATCGATTAGATTAGCGAAATGATTAAGAAACAAAACAATACTCCCTCCGTCTCGATAAATATTTCCCGTTTGACTAAAAACACGGATTTTAAGAAAAAGTGGGTATTGAATATTATTTGTAAGAAGTAGTGGATATTGAATATTGTTTTTAAGGAGTAGTGGGTATTGAATATTGTTTTTTTTGGGTAGTGGGTGAAGTAGTGGGTATTGAATATTATTTTTAAGGAGTAGTGGGTGGAATAGTAAGTATTGAATATTGTTTTTTTGGAGTAGTGGGTGTTGAATATTATTTGTAATGATTAGTGGGTGGAGTAGTGGGTATTGAATATTATTTTTAAGGAGTAGTGGGTGGAGTAGTGGGTATTGGATATTATTTTTTATGGCTTAAAATAGAAAGGAGAAGAGTATTTTGATAGTCCCAATTTAGTAAACAGGAAACGTTTTAAGAGATGGAGGGAGTATAAATTTTGTTACTCCCTCCGTCTCTTAAAACATTTCCTGTTTACTATTTCGGGACATTCAAAATACTTTTCTCCTTTCTATTTTAAGCCATATAAAACAATATTCAATACCCACTACTCCACCCACTACTCCTTAAAAACAATATTTTATACCCACTACTCCATCAACTACTCCTTAAAAACAATATTTAATAACCACTATTTCACCCACTACTCTTTAAAAACAATATTCAATACTCACTACTCCCCCCACTATTCTTTAAAAACTATATTCAATATCCACTACTCCTTAAAAACAATACTCCCTCCGTCCCAACCAAATGTTTACATTTGGTTTGGGCACGGAGACCAAGGAAAAATATAAAGAAGGAAGAGAGAAGTAGGAAAAATGAGTAAAGTGGTGGGATCCATCAATATATAATGTATAAAATGAGTTAGTGGAAAAAATTAGTGGATGTAGTTGATTTTTATATTATAAAATTTTACTATTTTAGGAAAGTTTAGAAATGTAAAGAATTGGATGGGACATCCCAAAAAGGAAAATGTAAACAAATGGATGGGACGGAGGGAGTATTAAATATCCACTACTCCATTAAAAAATAATATTCATTACCCACTGTCTTAAAACCCGTATTTTTAATCAAACGAGCAATGTTTAAAGAAACGGAGGGAGTATAAGAAACGCAAGAGACCGAAGAGAGTGGAGTTCACGTGGGTGGAAGTAAGCCAATGCCACGTCAGACTAAGACCAACCTCCTCTCACGTGGGCTAACATGTTTTGCTGGAATACACGTGGTCTCTGTTTTCAATGCAAATGTTGAACTTGTGGGTCCCAACTGACCAGCCGTGCGTTAAATCCTGTCCCTTGATTAGCAGACACGCACTCACCCTACAATCATTTGAACTCACCACGGCTTTAATGTCCTGTAGACCCTCCCCTGTAAGCGCCTTCACAGCGCGTGATACTACACCTGGAGTATTTGATTTGAACTATTTTTATTTTCTTAACATGGTTTAAACTTAAACTAGTTTTATAGTCCGTGCAAGGCACGGGCGTACTCTAGGTATTTTTGGAAGTGCATACGTTGCAAGGCTTGATTCCTCTACGAATTAGTTTCCACATGCATGTCTGCATCAATTCCATCAGCTACTTGAAGGTCGAGCATATCACATGCTGGCCCAAACATGGTCGTTGTGTTCATGTGAGTTTGTTTGATGATGGATATACGTACCTTGTTCCTTACTAAAGTTCGGATAGTAAAATTAGTCAATATTAAAGGCATGTAATAAAGGCGAATGAACAATATCACCTAATGGGCACATGCGCAACTAATCATAAAAAGTTGAGACATGCAATCGCGATAGAAATCAAAGAACATTGAAGTTAAGAGTATTTGGCAAATCATCTTCTCAAGTCACAAAATATCTTGATACCAATCATGTATATAGTTTACTGAATCTAGCACCAATACTATTCTACATTCAATAAGTCACACGAAACTAAAAGAATCACATGAAGGTCTTTGCTAAAATTGAAGGAGTCTGAGCATAGGTAAAAAATTAACTCATGTCTTTCTCTAACCTGCATGTCTGAAATCAAGTTGAACCTGGTAGTGCTTAAGATTCAGATATAAAAAAAATAAAAATGGTGCTATTAAATCAATTTATTAGCATTATATTTTCATGACATACGGGACAACGATGCTCAAATGTCAATAAGTTCAGTTTCAAATTTCTTTTAAGGTTTGACATTTTAATGGGGCTATACATAAACTACGTACCAAGGTTGATCTGCAAGAACAATCCTACATATTTTCAATAAAGTGGGACATTTCAATGTAGCGTATTCTTGTCCACGTACTGCATGGCTTCTTGAGGAGCTATGACATTTATTATGGCATTAGATGGTGGGTAGGCTGATCACACATGGATTTTTTTCTTTTCCAAAAATCTTATTAGACTACCTTTTTCTTCGAGCCCCTAAATAATAACATCCAGCAACCTAAATCATCAAAGTTATGGTCAATATATACACGTTAATCATACGAAGCTACTCAAATCAGTTTTGCAATACCGAGTCAATGTTAAAAAAACTAAAATATACTAATTCGGAGCGAGAAGGGTAGATAATCAGCAGAGTTATTCAAGTTTCTAAAGATCAATTTGTATGCATAAACCTTAATAAAAATTTAAAAAATGCAAAAAAGCTGGGACAATAGATTAAAGCAAACATGATCTTGTAAGAAATCCTTTCATGTCCTAAAAAGTTAAGAGGAAGAAAAAGATTCACTTATTGTAGAGATTGAGGCGATGATTTGACCTGTTGGGATATCATCTGGACATTTGGTCAACCCCGTTGGCTGATGCCAATGATACATTTCGAATGGTTTAGGGAACATCAGTCGCCTTCTAATGATTTTTACTTTTGAAGCTCTTGCTTAGCAGCGAAATTCATCGACTCCTATTATATGCCCTTTTCATTTGGCATGAACCACCTTCACCTAAAATACTATTAAAAGTAAACCAGAAATTAGAGAAAGACGAAAACACAAAAAGAAAGTCATAAGAGCAAATATATATCACATTAAGCACATTAAAAATTCAGTCAATAATATATTAATAAAACCCATCACTTATTAAGAAGCCAAACAGGAACATTTATATTGGACGAATCTTTGTTCGGCCAAGCGATTTAATGAGAAAACTATCAGCATTGTTTTCTGTGGCCTATTAGAATCTGCAATATGCAAATTCAGTTATTTCCAACTTGCCAAAACTCATCTCAGAGTCACTGGAAGTTGCTATCCTGTTGGTGCAAGACACCATTTAATATATTTTTTTGCGATTATGAAAGATATTGGAGGTTGTGTAAGCAACAGAGATTAAAAGCATTTTGTATTCTAAATAATAGCAAAACTACATGACCATGTTGGAACTGTGAAAGTAGAAGCAGCAATGAGAAATTATTCACTACATACCTTGTAAGGTCTGGACTTTTGTTATTCCTGTCCAGTAGCAAATTTCATCTACCCCTATTAAACGCATATTCATTTGGCACGGATCGGACTACCTCTACCTAAATTTTTTTATAAGTAAAGTAGAAATTAGAGAAAAATGGAAACACAGAATGAAGTCAAAAGAGTATTTATATATATATATATATATCACATTAAGCACATAGAAAATTTACTCAATAATATATAATCAAATCCATCATCGCTTTTAAGAAGCCAAACAACTGGATCACTAATGTTCGGACAAATTACAACCTCAAGGTTAAAGATAATAATGCATGTGTATTATTAGAAAGGGATTTTGTATTAGGGTTAAGTATCAAAGTGGTCACTGAAGTGGAAGCCATATATCAATTCGTTCACCGATCTTTACGGGGTATCATTTGAATCATTAAAGTCATAATAAATATCAAATGGATATCTTTAAAATATACTCGAAAAGCAAAAATAATTTTTCATTGAGTTCTACACATTTTTCTTGAATGCTTCCATAACCAAACGAAAGGTTAATAATTCTAGTATTTCTGATAATCTATTTAGATTTTTAAAAATTCATTTACTATTTATTTTTAATTTTATTGTCATTTTCCTTGTTTTAATTAAAAATAAATAGTAAATAAACTTTTTAAATTCTGAATATATTATCAAAAATACTGGAATTCATAATCTTTCATTTGATTATAGTAGCATTTAAGAAAAATGTGTAGAACTCAATGAAAAATTACTTTTACTTCCTGAGTACATATATACAGGTATTTGTTTGATATTTATTATGACTTTAATGACTCAAATGATACCCCGTAAAGATTGATGAACAAATTGATATTTGGCTTCCACTTCAATGACCACTTTGATACTTAACCCTTTTGTATTAGAATTACTGTAAGTCACACTAATCAACTAAAATTTTAAAATTAGCATTCTACCTAAATACAGAATACATGGGATTTGATGTAATCATGTAAGCTACACAAGAACTAAAAGTATTTGATTAATTACCAGGATCTTCTCCCCTGGTGCTAAAATGAGACATCGGTAAAAATCTACCTTAGAAAGGAATTTAACAAAAGGCATTTGTGAACCAATCACTTATCCCAATATGAAGCATGATACCGATATTTTCTTTGTATGCGGGTATTAACACATTTGTTGCCGTTATCCAGCTCTTCATACCCAGTTAGTAATAACGTGCTACACAAAAAACAACTATCAAGCCTGTTGAGCATATGTACATTATCAGATTTTTGCTAAACATACATTGTTGTGACTCTGTTGTAACCCTCTTCTATTTTTTTTTTGGACATAATTCATGGTCAGCAAGGAGCCTAGAAAGCCAGGGTAGTTAAGCTTCATCACCCTGAATAAATTATACTATAATTTAAGCATGCGAAATCATTATTAACGGCATAGAGAAGAATTTGTGAAAATAAATATTCCACCAATGCTTAGCAAACAAGTAGGACTTCGATATAAATATCCATCATAATCTATAAAACAATTATTTATAAAATAAAGGAAAAGGTTTCAAGCACATAATCCTAAGAAAAAGGCCTAAAACATCCAAATATAATGAAAAACTTACAAGAATTTGGCCACTGCTACATCAAAAGTCGGATCTTAGCTTAGTGTGTTCCCCATTACCATGCTGGCTCTGCATTAACACAAGCAGATTAGGTGCTTAAACCACTGCTACACAAAAGTCAGATCCTAGCTTATTGTGTTCACCATCACCGTGCTGGCTCTACATCAGCACATGTTTCCAATCAGATGAAGTGCTTAAACCATCGTTGACATACATTCCATAATGCTGCTGATCCTATCCGGTGCTAATCTAGAATTGAACTTGTTGCAGAAACTCAAATAATATGTTGCTTCTGTAGTAGTAAAACCTTTTTATTAAAATTAGACCTGCCTCGATCTATCACTGATTCTGAAGAAGTATGATCAGAAATTACACCAGAAGAGGACCATCTAGAGAAACACAATCAAATCCAAAACCTGCATCTTTGGCGCATAGACGAGCCCGAGAATCATTGGAAGCTTCAGAGTTCCTATTGTCCTATTTACAATATAACAATTTTAATTACTCAGATTGCCTACGACTACTCGAAGTGCTATCCCCTTTTCTAAATGATCTTCCTGAGCCCTCAACCTATCTTTTACTTAATTGAGTCCATTTTTCATTTGGGGCTCTGAATATGCACAGAGATTTACTTGCAGTCGAATGGATGTATATACTTCAACCTATACCTGACAGGAAATATTTGCCTAAATTTGGTTCACATTCTGGTAACATGACCATGACGACCCAATACAGTCTTCCTATATTTCGCTAGCATACTCATAAAACTTGATGGCGTTAAAAAAAGGTGACAGTCCAAAGTAAAGTTTGTGTGGGGCCATTTTCAAATGTAAACAATGATCATGATACAATATGAAAAAGGCACAATTAAGTATCAACAACTTATAAGGGAAAAGAGAAGTCTCCATTGTAAAAGAACCAAACATATTGAATCATACAAATTACGTACATGTTAAATTTGTAAGTGAAACCTAATCACCTATGAATACGACAACATAAACATAAGGCATTCAACACAACCAACCTGAGTGTATCATGCTAATTGCAATATCAATTGAAAGTAAAAACACAACAATACCTAATTTTTTGCTCATTCAATTGGTTGATCCATTGATACCCACATAAGCACATACATGTTTATACGAGAATCTCTATATATGTTATTTCTTTGCATATGTGTGAGGGTGGGTAGATCAAACATTGGTAGCTGGAAATATGAAGAGGCTCAACATGTGATCTCTAAGACCGTAACTGAAAGAGGAGAGGGAACAACCGGTGACGTGGCATGCTGAGCTGGAATAAATTGTTTCACTTCAAAATTTTGAAGATTATTACCATTGATGTTAATAAATTAAAATAATTACATACCATAATCAATTTTAAAAATAACAGAAAATCAATATAAAATTGAGCTCATGACAATTTATAATACACATATCCACCAAAATTAATAGGACAATTAAGATTGCAAAATTATAAGTATTAATAACGTAACATACAGTTAAACATATAATGGTACAAAAGAGCAAGTTTAAACTTGCAATTACTTGTCAGAGATTTACAGATCCAAAAGTAGAGTGCATAGTCAGGACATGAGCAAAACTAAAAATATGTGTAGAATATTGAATCAATATTGGTGTAAAACCATCATCTAGTATAGTAGTATTAGCTGACACTATAACTAACATACCTTTCTTCTTTTACTCTAAGTGCGCGCCGAATAGATTAGGACTTGGTTTGCCTTGGTAGCCGTGAACTTCTCTCTCACCAATATCCCCAATATCCTGTATATTTGATGTACGTGCGGCTGTACCGCGGTGAGCTACGATAGTAATCAAAGTAAAATCCGAAAATCCAATCTAGTTTGTGACGAGAGTAGGCCCTTCTTTATTCTAATTCAGTTGTAATTATGTAATTAGAGGTGCTTACAGAAACTTAATGAGCTAATATATCAGATATATAAACACAATTTCGAAATCTGAAGGTACTATTCTATCTTAATTAGATTTGCTTCACAACCTAGCTAAAAGCGGAATAAATTCAGCAACACAAACTGATAAAGCAAACAAAGTTGCTGAAATTTAAAGAAACAATAGCCAATAAAACAACAAATCCAAGTCAACTAAATAACAACACAAAAATACACATACCATTTTAAAAAAACAATAACTGAATAAGGAATATACACAAACACCTTGAACACAACAACAAAATCCAACATCCTATATTCACCCACAAGCTCAATTTCACAATATTTAACCAAGAGGATGTGACACCTACCTCCCCCCATGCGCTTGCCAGCCAAAGAAGGAACATAGCCTGTACCACCCAACGAAGTACTGGGGGAGCTCCTGGATACACCTACAATATAAACAGGTAAAATAGCATACAAGGGACAACCAAACAACCAAATGCACAAAAAAAAGATTGAATTGAGAAGGTAAGTAAAGACAACAGCACCCACGGTACAACAGCACAGTTCTTGCGGGATGGAGCTGGAAAATGCGGGGGAGGGGATGGGTTCGGAAACACAACGATGAAGGTAGGGGACAGGATGCCCAAGCGAGCAGGGTTTTTTTTTGGTGACAGATGCCATAATACGGTGCAGAAATTAATTTTATAGAGGGGGAGTGGATGAGCTTGCAGTCAGTGTAGGGAGCCGAAAAGATGAGCAGACAGGGAAGAAGATGAGAGGAGAGATTTAAGTGGACAAAGACGCCATCATTGAAGACACAAAATTGTTTTATAGAACACGGATATAAATACAAGGAATAAAATGTTTCACAAAGGTGTATGTTGCTGTATTAGATATATAATAGATGGCACAATTTCCTTTTCAAATATTAGGCATTTTTGTATGGCACACTTCAATATTTGATATTAAAGCAGTGTTACGTATTTTGATTTCTTTTTCAATTTTTTTTCAAAAGATATGATGCGATATTTGTCACATTTTAATTCACGGATACTGGTGACATGGTAGTTAGAAGTTAGAACTATTATTTTTAAATCAAGTAGTACTACAAAAATGAAATTGGTTATCAAAATTTTCTTACAAATAACTTATGGTTAATGATTTTATAATGTACTCCCCCCGTCCCACAATAGTAGTCTCTTTTGAGAGAATTTTTTTTCCCATAATACATGTCTATTTCCAATTTTCAATATAAATTTATATCACTTTTCCTAAATTATCCTTTTTGAAAATTGTATAGCAATTAATGAAGAGTGACCAAAAGTATAAAATAGCTCATATTCTTAAAAGTCAATGCATTTATAATGGGTATAAGAGGAAATGTATCATCAAATTAATGTTTTCTTAATTAGATGCGTAATTTTTCCAAAAGAGACTTGTATTGTGGGACGGATGGAGATTTCTGGCGTGGTCCTAAGTCAATATTATATTGTGTTGGACAAGTGAATATTTTTTATAGGTATTAGGTAATACTAAAATTAGACTATAAATTTTAAATATTCCACTCTAATATAGAAAGAATAAAAATAAAAATATCCATTGTTTATAGTAAAATGAAAATGCTGGATTTTCAAATATTATTTCCACAAAAATGAAATATTCCTGTTGGAAGTGCATCCTAAATAATTGCTCAATTATTTTACAATTGTATTCAATTATTGTCACTCCACCATGCACATGAAATAAATTTTATTCTACAGATATACATGTACGCAACAGCATTTCATCAAAAAAAAAAAAAAATGTACGCAACAGCATTGCAGCTTAGATATTCCAATATTGGAATTACGGAACGAGCACATGAAATCTAGCCTTGCAATCACTATGTTACAAGAGTATGATAGATACAAATAACTACTTCCTTCTTTCTAAAAACTTTTCCCATTTTCTTGGACATATTTGTCAACGTACACTTTTAATCGTTAATATCATTAATTTTGTATTAGTTTTAAATTTAAAAATTTCACTGTATTAGAATACTCATAAATACGAATCCAACAAGATCACTCATGATTATATTTGATCTTATAGAATAGACGTAAATTAGTAATTTGTCTCATATTATGAACAGTTCCGACATTTCAAATGAGAAGAACAATAAGGGATGGAGGGAGTAGCATATATAATAGCAATCCCCATCAATAATTGACCATCCCATAATAGTGTGACAAGATAACTCACTTCAAGCAACTTGCTCCCATCATTCCATGTGCTATCTTATTCTTATTAGTTGAGAAAAAGAAAACTCACAACATAAATTTATACTACTAGTTCTCTTATAAGTAGTCGTTTTCATTATTATTTATGATTTGATTAAGTAAAATAAAATATTCGAGTTTCATGGGTAAAAAGCTTGAAGTCCTCTATGTAAAAGGAATTTGATTAATTAAGTAATATACTGTTTAAATTTGATTTGGATATATAGTGGGTGTTTGGCAAATTTCAATGACTTATAAATTACTTATTTCGGAAAAAATTTCATATTTACATAATTTTTTTTACAGAAAATTGTGTATTGGGAGTTTAATATTCGTTATCTTGCAAAAATAAGTTACTTATTTCAGAAAAAAGTACATATTTCCTAACTTTTTTCCAGAATAAGTAACTTATTTCTGAAAAATAAGATTTCCCAAACAGGCCCATAGTTTAGTACGGTATTAGTGCTTAGTCATTAACAAGTTGGTGCATCAATTTGTCGGAGTACTGGATAAAAACATTCGCGGTACTATTTCACAGTTACATATATCTCGGCTGTAGTTGGACATGGTCATGGAAATTTTGATTCCTATTATGATTCTGATAAGAGAAATGTTAAAGTGATAAGAGAAATGTTCAAGTTATCGAAATAGTTTCCGAGATCGTATATAAATGTTGAGTTGTTTTTATATAAATGATCATTTTTTTATAAATAAAATAGGTGATTTATGCTTTAAAATAAATTACGCGAACAAAACAATGTCATGTACACAATATTTTAGGACATTTTTGAAATTCTTTATGAAATATATGTGTTTAATCCTAACGAGCACGTCATGATTCAAGTATAGATTTGTAACATTAATAATCGCACATTATCAAAATTTTCAGCAACTTTTTTTACTTTAAATTTATGTGTTCAAATTTCGGGATAGACATGATTTTGACTCCAAGTTTGTTCCGAATAAATTTGCTTATTTTGTTTAATAATATATGTGATCTATTTTATCAAATTTTTTGTCGTAATTTTTCAGATCAAACATTAAAAATTCCAATAATTTAAAACAAAATAATACTACTAGAATTGAAACCAATTAACCACCTTTCCTTGTTATAGATCCCAATTAAGGAAATCTTACTCGCAAGATCGCAAGTATATTAAACGTTTTGGGGTGGGTGATAAAGTTGCCCGATTTCCAAGTCTCTTCCGACTTATTAGTGAACGTAAATTACAAAAGCCACAAAACATGGTGTATTTAGAATGGTCATAAAACAATATGTAGCCGCAATTAAAGGAAACATACCATTAAAATTGAATTAGTGCAGACAAATCAAGCTCACAATTCAAAGCAAAGCACTTGCTAGACTAAAACAACAAATAATGTTCCAGGACTGTTTGATACGTACACTTGCTAGACTAAAACAACAAATAATGTTCCAGGACTGTTTGATACGTATTCCACATGTATAAGATTGTCAACATCACCCTAAAGTATGTGTAGTGTCCAAACAAAACATATGATAATTCCAATAATCATTTGATTGCGTGTCTTCCATTAAAATAAGACTTGGTAGTGCTACTGATCATAAACAATACTGTAATTGTCTTTGATTACATGATTTCGTTGCTTGTAATTTACTTATAAGCCCCTTGTTTGCAACCTCTGTTCTAAAAATCGGTGATTAATCATGATTAATCACCGATTAATCCCTGTTCCATGGGTTATCGAACTGATTAATAATTCGATTATTTGATTAATCATTCCGATTAATCCTCAAATACCCGATTAATTCCCGATTAATCCCTGAACAGTGCCTCTACCGATTAAGTCCGATTCCCGCTTTTTACAACAATGTTTGCAACAAAATGAAATCAAATCCAGTTGAGTTATAATCATCTTAATCTAAGAAGACGCTTTACTTGAAAGAAAAAATCAAAACTTGAACAAGTTCTGTAATAATAATAGTGATAATACATTTTTAACTTTTTAATTTATGCATATTCACATATCCATTTTATAATTCAAACAATCGATATTACGTTTACAAAAAATGAGAAAAATATTGTTAAATCAAAAAGTCGTTGACAGAACTATAATTACTTCCTCCATTCTAATTTACATGTCTTTTTTTAACTTTTAATGGTCAAATTGAGCAATTTTTGACTAAATATTAGAAATTATTTAATTATTATTTTTAAAAATCAAAAGTTACGTTTTAAAATATATTAAACGTATTTTAATGATATAATTTGTTTTATTTTTCATAATAATATAATACATGTAAATTTCAATCAAATTTTAATCAGTTTAACCCGTCAAAATTACAAAAGAATATATATAATGGGATCGAGATAATATTTGTTACAATCATGGTTGTAAAAATCAGTATTCGGTATAAATCATTTGAGGTACCGATTTAAGATTAATGAGGTAATCGGGGATTAATCGTCTATTATAATAATATTTAATATATTAGTCTAATTTACAACTAAATGTTAACATATAATATAAGATCCATATAAGAAAGAATGCCCAATGCCTAAAATTTCACTACCCACTAATCAAAATACCCAATTCTGAAAACAGCGACTTTTCTACCCACGGGATACGCCACTCACATGGGCGTATCCGAGGTTACTGTAGACGCCAGAAAAATCAAAACATCGCCAGAAACCGGGAGAGAATGGTTGCCGGCGACTTTGGGCGAATTCGATCTTCTCATCGATTCCCCAACCATACCTCGTCTCTCACCCTCCAAATCTTCACCACAAGATTAGGTAGTCATCACCTTCGTCGTCCGGTGATCTGTTTATCTCAAATGGCCCCGCAGGGGCGTTAAAAGCTTGCGTCAAAAACTTAAAATCGGAAAATGTCTTGATTTGGATATTTTCAATTCGGCAAAAGAAACGATAAAACATTGGTATAGGATTGTAGAGGATTGAAAGACGAATTGAATGGTTCGTAGAATGTAACCGAAAAGTTATGCCAGAGAGAGAACGGAGAGATTGGAAATTTCAGTCGGAATCGCCATTTTAGCGACCTCTGGAGACGACGAAGACGATGTCAGATACGCATCTGGAAAATGCGTATCGCCTGATGCGCATTTTGAAGATGCGTATCTGACGTCACTGATGACGTCGGATATGTCGTTTCAGAAGGCGTGTGTGGTAATACGTTAGCTGTACAAACGTATATACAACAGATACGTTACTTTGATGGGCGTAACAGAGGTTACGTCTTTTGTAGAGGCGTATTTGTTGGGTATTTTGGGCTCCTCCTCGGCACGGTGGGTATTTTGGTGAGAGAAACTTAAAAAGTGGGTAAAAAGGGCAATCACCCTCCATATAAAGGCCTCCCTCTAACACCTTAAGGTTTTAGATGAGTTGGTTATTTAACATGATATCAGAGCTTAGCATGCAGAGGTCCCAGGTTCGACTCTCTGCGACCCCCAATATTCTCACAATTTATTTCGGACACGAAAGGTAAATTACTTTCGAGTGAGGGGGAGTAGTAACATATAATATAAGATCCATATAAGGCTCTCTAACACCTTAAGATTTTAGATGAGTTGGTTATTTAACACTAAACATATTATTTTAAATAAATTCACAAGATTAATCAAATTTCAAAAATCGAATCAATTAATTACCTTACAAAGAATTAATCGATAATTAATTGACTAAATCGAGAATTTTTAGATTTGATGGATACAATAGATTATCTTGTAGTACATGTATTCCCGTCAAAACTTAAACTTTCCACAATCTATGTACTAATTCACTTAAAAGAAATTCTCTAGCGAGAACTTAATATGCATGGCAGAAGCGAAAGTAGAATTTAAGAAAGGGTTTGTCTAGTGTGTGCCCAAGGGCACATGCTAAGAATCCGTGTTTGATGAGTTGTCAAATTTTGATTGATGGATATTTATATGAATGCAGGGGGGTCCATCATTATTAATGAAATCCCCACCAATTAAAATTTGACTACTAAGCTAGCACGGATTCTTAGCATGTGCCCAAGGGCACACACTATAAAATTCGTTTAAGAAATGCTACTAATGATTAAAAATGGTATGAAAACTTAAACAAAGCGGAAGTGTCCGACAAGATGTTGGGGGATGATTAGGTGTCCCCACGAGTGCGTGCTAGCTGTCCCACGTGTTCCCCAAGCCCCAATAATGGATCTACTCCTCTACTTCTTAACGCATTCACTTCCCGACAATCATATCATATCCTATTTCCTGTCCGTACGAGGCTTCCTCAGTCCCCATTCATCATCCCCATGTGCCTCGCACGTGGTCATGACCCCCTTCATGTTCTTCTCATCAACTTGTTTCGTATAATTACCATTTTATCCCTATCTAAACGATGCTATTTTAATTTTTTCGACGAATAAATAGTCCATCGTTTCTTATCACTTTGGAACCATGCAATCATGCATGTGTCCTTTCACCTCGTTTGCTTTCCTTATCTCACCCTGTCTTCTTTATATCCGCACGTTATTCTTTAATCTTTTGATAAAAAATATTGAATTAAAAAAATTAACTATTTAAGTTTTTATTATAATTGAAAAGCATTTCAACATACAATTAGTCATCAATTATTCGTAAACCCATCTTCGTTTTTAATATCATCCTGGTTCTGTTACTACTAACATTAACGTAATTTTTAAAAAAGAAAGAAGAACTTTTCTTCTTTTCTTTTTATTACCGTCCCGCGTGTGTATAAGATCGAATCCATTCGATTTTTTAAAAAATTACTAATCCTTAACTTTTCGAGGAATCCTTCATCAGTGATTGTGAATGATTTGTTTTTCAATCTTTTTGGTATTGGTTCCGTACGTAGGAGCAAATCAGAAAGATTGAGAAATAGAACCATCTGATTTGATTCGTTCTCAATAATCATGAGATGATCATCTTAGAGTAATCCTTTTGTCGACGGATGCTCCTATTATACTCGTAATCTCTGAAGGATGAGAACCAATTATGTAGCATCTACACCGAGAATTCAAGTATTGTATACGTCATTAGTCCGATTCTTTGTAGGAACTACCCGTAATAACGAACTTGCAAAATGAATATATTTATCAGAAAGATATTTTAACGGAATTTTGTAATCAGAAGCATTCTTAGAATGCGTGAAATAGGAATAATTTTTGAGCTGATATTTTCTTGTCTAGGAGGAATGTATTGTTTAAAACTCCTTTCTAGCATGTATTTGATTTTTTTCAATCTCTAGACTTATGCTAATTAGTATTCTCCTTACAAATTTTCTTTAAGTCGACTATAATAGAATCTGCCAACTGATTTTGAAATCTGATTCCCTTCACTGTCTAAATATAGCCACCGTTGATGACCCAACTATTTCTCTGTTTAAGTCAAGTAGATATATTTTAATAATTTAATAAAAAAACTAATGATTATAATTAAGTCCATCTAATTGTAATTATTCTATAACAACAGTGTTACAGATTTCGGAAATCGGAACTATTCGGTTGAGGTACCGATTTACGATTTATCGGATGATTCGGTTGAAAAATCGGCGATTTATCGGCGATTTTTGCAAAATCGGCCAAATCGGTTCCAAAATTTTGACCGATTTTTGGGCGATTTATCGGCGATTTTTCAGAAATCGGCCGATTTTTATAACAGAGTATAACAACCATATATTCTTCGATTAACATTCCAATCGTATCGTGCAGCTCAATTGTTTTACCCAAAGACAGCAAAGCACACGTATACACCATGTGTACCCGCACGTGTGACTTTTTTTGATCTCGTCAACGGTCAAATCCACCTCGCCCACCTCAAAGAATTCGCTTCTCATTATTTTAACATAATACAGATCCAATATCAGCCGTCCGATGTTAAAGAATCTGAAACTTAAAGATTAATTACAACCCTTTGATTAAGGAGAGCCCACACGTGCAAACGTGCATGTGCATGTATTACCGAGAAAGTTTGTAGGTTTACAGCTTTGCCTCGATATTCGTGTCAAGTTAGAAGGTTGTGGGTCCCATGTGTTTACCTGCAGCTGAGCTGGTTGCCATGTGATTAAACAAACGGTTAAGAGAATCCTTGCTTTTTAATCTCGGTATTACGGTTAAGCAATAATTAATCAATGCTCTAAGTATGGGTTGCACGTGAGTTTCTTCAACATAGTACTCCCTCCGTCCCACCCAAATGTTTACATTTGGGTTGGGCACGGAGATCAAGGAGAAATATAAAGAAAGAGGAGAGAAGGAGGAAAAATGAGTAAAATGGTGGGACCATTACTATATAATGTATAAAATGAGTTAGGGGAGGAAAGTAAGGGATGTAGTTGATTTTTATATTATAAAACTTTACTATTTTGGGAAAGTTTAGAAATGTAAAGAAATGGATGGGACGGCCCAAAAAGGAAAGTGTAAAGAAATGGATGGGACAGAGGGAGTACTTCTTTTCAAATTAAATTTTGGCAATAAGTTTGTGTATGTTAATAAATTTTGGTAATAAGTTTGTGTATGTTAAGAAATTTTAATAAAATTTGACTTAATATATGATAAATTGTCATTTGTGAACCTCAAGTGAGTCTCTTATTATTTAAAAATTTAATTTTTTATATAAATCACATATCAATATTTGAGGAAAAATCTTAGATTTTTTTTTTGAAATATCTAACATTTTTCTATGCGAAACAAACTCATGGTAAATTAATTGATAAAAAGCATGAACTGCATGGTAACATAAGAAATTTAATAATGGTGATGCAGTATGGTACTCCCTCTGTCTTTTTATGTTATTTTCTTGACTTTTCTGCACGTACTTTTAAGTATTTTGACTACATAGTTAAAATTATTTTTTTCAATTAATTTTTTTTTGTGAATTAAAATTTTGATTATATATTTTTATTCAAAAAAAGAAAATTTCAAAAATAATAACTTTAACAATGTGGTCAATGCACCTAAAAATGTGTGCAAGTATATATTTTATTTTGCTTTATCAGATCTAAGTAATTAGGTTGTCAGCACATGTGGGATTAATCATTAATCATTAATCATAATTTGTATATGAGATTATGTGGTGGCTTAACTCCACCTACTTTTTTTTCAAAAAAAAAAAACTCCACCTACTTAATCATTTCACAACTTTAAATGATGAGAACTGATTAAGAAGTTTTTCTGTAATTTAATTAAATGATTATGTTTTCCAACCTCATTTTCCAGGTAGGCCACCAGGCCATACTCAATGATATTGCTGTCGTATTAAATATAATTTTTTTTTTCTAAAATTGTTCAGCATTTAGGAGTAATAATTTATGAATTATGTTGAATATTATTTTATTTAAATTTCCAACTTTTTTATCAACAAATTTCCAACTTGACCTCTATCTATAATTTATATGCAAGCTTGCACCGGATTTAAATAGGAGTTAATTTCTTGTATATATACATATAATTGTGATAGAAAAACCATTATAGAGCCTTTTAGAATGCAATATTCAATATAATTACAGTAGACTAGAATATTTTGAAATAAATAAACGAAAATAATAAAATTTTAAATTAATTTTTTTTCGTACATTGTATATATACGCACACAATGTGATTAATACTATCTTCGTCCCAATTTATTTGTCTTATTTAATTTTTTAAAGTTAATTTGATTTAACTTTGACCAAAACTTTCAGATAATATATGATCGAAACAATCATAATAATTATATCATTAGAAAGTATATCTAATTTATTTGAATATGCATTTTCCAATTTTTCATAATAATGAAAGAATAATTTTTAATTTAAAATTAACACTGAACCAATTTGATCATAAAAAATAAAATAAAAAACGAATTAATCGGGATGGAGAGAGTAATATATTTGATTTAGCAAATCTTGTAACAATATATACAAGAGTTAAGTTCTATGGATACCAACATTTAAGTGGAGATCTTGAATACCATATATACATTATACACTAAAAATATTGCCGAAACATATATAAATCTAAGATTGTTCAATGAACATTATTATTTTATTCAAAATCTTAAAAATCATATATGATTTGCTAGCATAACATGTTTTGAAGAACAATATGTTTTGTTTGCAGAATTTACATGATTTTCAAAATTTAATGAAATTTGCATGTAAAACATACTATATGATTTTGAAGATTTTTAATGAAATAAATGCAGTAGTGATTTTCAATGAATAGATTTTTGTAATGTTTTGATGGATATATGGTCTCCACTAAAAAAGTTGGTCTCCACTCATATATATATAATATTCTTTTTTACAAAATGGATAGATATAACTGTCACCAAAATGGATAGATATAATTAGTGTATCTGGTGTACTGGGCCAAAATTATGGGGTAATACGGACGATAAAGAAATTTGGGTTGGCCCAAGAAGAAACAGGCCTTATCAATTAAAAATTTACGATAAAGAAAGTTGGGTCGGCCCAAGAAGAAACAGGCCTTATCAATTAAAAATTTAGACTTGAGAACCTATCAGCCAAACCATGTTGGCAAATGAAATAGACCATGATTATATTTGGACCACTGTGCTTTTGCTCTATACAGCTAAAATGTCTTGCATGCTTCATTTTTTTTTTTCGTGGTTTATATTTTCAACATCATCTTTTGTGTTTTGATGATATAATACTTGTTAGTTAGTTAATTCTTAGTTTGTTAATTTTACTTCTTAGTTAATTTAGTTTATTAAACCTAAATTTGTTAATTGTCTTAGCAGTGAATAATAATCATACATTGTTGCATAGGTACATCTACTGAATTAAAACCATAACCAGATCTCTGTGGGAACGAACTCGACTTATATCTATATTACTTGTGACCACGTACGCTTGCGTGTTTAATGCAAACAAGTTTTTGGCGCCGCTACCGGGGATCATCGGTGTTTTATTTTTGGTTTATGTGCTTGTCAATAGTGGTCGTTAGAGTTCACTGACTCAGATTTTTTCTTACCTATCTTGTTTAGTTCGGTGTGTTCAGGTACTTGAGTGTTTGAAGATGGCATGCGAGGAGTTGTCATGGTGGGCATATTCGAGGACATCCATGCCTCAGCAATGTGAGCGGTGTTTGGACGTTCATGATCCCTCACAATATTGTTACTACGAAGGAGTTGATCCATATGTCAGTTATGAGGAACAACCATATTTTCAATACCATCCTCAACAGTACCAGCAAGATGTTCCAAATATGTCATATCTCTTTGGTAGTGAAGAGTTTCAACATCAGCAACTTTGTTAGGTCGAATACACAATATATATAATCAAGTACTGTATTAGTAAATAACAAGAACACACGTTTTAGTACTTAAAACTGTTTGGAATTAATAATTCCTCTCTCAGTGATGTAAAATATCACAGAGAGCTGCTTAGGTTACAATGAATGATATTCGTTCACGATGGATACCCTTCTAGGGTTAACCTAACTGTATTTATAAGATATACAGCTACGTACAATCGTTAATTGATTCTCCTATAATTAAGCTATACAATTGATATCAATTACGATTGCTACACGTCTTCTAAGTCAACTCAATCTCTTTGACAGCTATCCAATCTTCAAAGATATTGCTTCCATATTAATCTTGAATTATTCTTCAAACTCTGTTGACTTGTAGACGCTTCCAGTAGACAGACTTTAGCAAACTCTGTTGCTCTCCTAGCCAGCAGTGTTTGCGCTTCCTTGTGTTCATCTAACAGTGTTTACTCTTTTCTTCTGTCAGCGTTTGCGCTTCCAGCTATCAGCGTATACTCAAACTCTGCTACGACTGCTTTCAATTAACAAGTTAAACTCTTTTTACCTGTAACACTTAAACACTGACATTAAATCACATCAATTATATCTAACAATCTCCCCCAACTTGTTCATTAGAAAAATGTACAAGTTCACAGTAATTGATGATGTCAAAACAATCAAATAAAAACACAGTGTTTAACATATAATCAGAGTTTAATCTTGACTTAACAAAAACTACAGAAAATTCAAATTACTTACAAATTCTGTCTACCTAACCTCCTCAAGATCTGGAGTTGTTCTGAGATAGTCGATCAACAATCTTCTCTCAGCATTTTCAAGTTCTCTCTGCATAGCTTCCTTGATCTCTCTTAATTCTGGATCATTCTCATCAGTTTGACAGATAGCAGCTCTTAGATCGTAGATTTTATTTCTCCTCATCTCATTACCCAGTCTAATGAACTTGACTTCTTCTGATTGAGAATTAAAATCAAGAACTGTAATCCCCAGATCAGTCTTTAATTTAGCAGTTCCTTTCTTCATCTCTACAAGATTTCTATTCCAATCTCTGTATTTAGGAACATACTCTTCAGAAGTCTTCGATCCTGTAAAGACTTTGACTTTCAGCATATATTCCCTTATAGAATTAGCAATAAGCTCTGTTCGTCTGTTTCTGACTCTGAATATATGCAGAACATACTGAAGTTCTTCAAATAGCTTTAATTTGATTGCTTCTTCATTCACTCTATACACTGTTCCATCTGTCATAAAGTATAACAGAAAGTGAATATCTAAGCTCCTTTGATGAACTAGCTGAACTGATTCCAACTTGTCTAGATTTTCTTGAGTAATACCAGAACCAAGAGAGACAAGTGTAGAGGGATCTCTAGGACTGTTACTAACTCTCAAATCTCTTCTTGAACCTAAGCCAGAAGTATTCCTGCCTGGTGGCTTTCCTGAACAAGCAACATTGTGTTGATAACCACCAGTCACTCCTGTTTGTTCTTGAACTGGAATATCTGGCCTAGAAAACCCAGGTAAAGGTTTGCTTTGAGTCTGTACAACTTGTGTGGCAACAGAGGTTGTAACTATCATTTTGCCTTTGCTCTCTTCACCCATCACCCCTTTTAGCTTTAACTTGGCATCAAGAGAAGACTTTCTTATCAACTTTCCTTCTTCTTCTTCTTCTTCTTCTTGAATACCAGATAAATTCTCTTTGATTTCAATCCCTTTCATTGCAGGCTTTGAAACTTTGACAGTCTTCTTTCCTTTCTTGGACTTTAGTGCTTTTAAATGTTCTTTTTGCAATAGCTTCTCTTCAGCCTGTATGTCTTCAAGTGTAGCCTCAGCATTTTCCTCACGAAAGATTTTAGCAGCCAACTCTTCATCTGTTTGTGGATTGTCAGTGAATGACAAATCCTTTTGCCTTGAAGTAGAAGTACTCTGAATATTTGTATCTGCCACCAAATTTGGCTTTGACCTTGTAGACCTTCCATGTCCATGTCTAGGATTTGCACTTCTTAACCCCTTATCAGCATTTGCACCTTCTTCATCCAGATGATCCTTCTTTAACAGAGTTTGAGTTTGCTTACACTTAGTTTTAGCAAGTCTCTCCCCCTTTTTGACATCATCACCATCTGGAATCAGAATTGAGGTGATTAACTCAAGAGAGTTTGCAATAGAATCAACCTTCTCAGTCAGCAAAAGCTGATTCTGTTCAACTTTGCTCAATCTGTCATTAAGATTCTCTTGAGCTTTGGAGAATTGTTGAAAAAGCTTAGAATTAGCTCGTTGAGATTTCTCCTCATGAGTAGCAACCTCTGTTCGAAGATCAACAATGGCCTTCTGATTATCATCAAATCTGTGATTCAAGGACTTGATCTGAATCACTGTTCCTTGCAGACAAGTGAAAATATCAGGATTTGAAATCTTTGAAGAATTTGCCTTGAGAAAGGTAGCTGCTCTACCAGGAGGAAAAATACAATCTGACTTGTACCAATCTGCAGTTTGTTGGGTCAAATAATTATCATCAATCTCATTAACAGAAGGTCCAGCAAAGTCTGGTTTTTCTCCTGTTTTCTGACCATCAGATTGAAATTGGTTTTTATGAGCTTCTGTACTCCGTTCTTCAAAAGAATCACTGACAGAAACATCAGTAGGAGCAACTGAAGCAATGTCCTCATCTTGAGCAGCAACTGGTTCTTGAACAACCTATTTTCCTTTATCATCTTGAATATGCTCTGAAGAATTAACTTTTTCTTGTTGATCAATCTCCTCACCATGATCAGAAACATGATGTGCATCAGAGTTTAATTCTGTGTGCGATGCAACCTCAGTGTCTTCCAGGACAACAGTAGGCCCATCTGCAACACCAGTATCAACAGAGTGTGTAACCTCCATGGGTATTGGTGTAGATGCTTCATTATCAAAAGAAAATGGAGTTTTATCAAACTCTTCCATTGTTGGCAATGCATCTCTAACATCTTCATTAGTTTGAACTGTAGCAAGTTCTGGTTCAGCAATCTTGAAACCTGATTCTTCTATAGTAGGTTCTATGATAACCTCTGTCTCACCAGTAGGAATATCATGAGAAAGTTTCTCTTGAGCCTCAACAACTTGCTCATCATCAGAATCTGTAAGAATCAGCCTTCTCCTCTTTGCTTGAGGCACTTCAATCATTTCTTCTTCTTCACTAGAACTTTCCTCAACTGGTGGTGATGAAGGCCTATTTGCTCTTTTAATGATTCTTCTGGAATAAACAGCTCTAGGAGATGTCTGTTTAGCCTTGGAATGTTTTGTGTTGAGGGCAGTATGCTTCTTCCTTTTTGGTTTAGATATTGGTTGAGGTTGAGTAGTAGTGACAGGGTTTGTTGGTTCAGGTTGTGTGTGTGGTGATGTAGTAGGTACAGTGTTTGTTTGTGTTGGCTCAGGTGATGGTACAGGATGAGAGTGTATGGTTTCAGTGTGGTCAGTGGCTAAAGGTTCAGGCATATTTTGTGTTTCTGGTTGTTGTGTTTGGTGTGGTTCATGTTGTGGTGATTGGGAATCTTGTGGTTGGTTTAGAAAGTTCTGCAAGGCAAGTGGCAGAACAAAAGCAGGTAAATCTTTACCAACATCTTTATTAGTCATATCAGAGAATATTCTCTTATTGACTCTAAAAGGTTGAATCACATCAGCTGCATCAACTTCTAACCCAGGTACACAGGCATTGAACAAAAGTTGACAAAATCTAGCAAAATAAACTGTAGTAGACTCTGACAACTTATCACCTAAGTTCATTAGCACATATCGACCAAAATCAAAATTACTGCCATAGAGTAGAGAATACCCAATTTGTAGACTATCCATTGGAATGGCATCCCAGTTGGTGACTTTCTTCTGGAATGTCCTGGTGATACAGTCGAAGAAAAAATTCCATTCCTTCCTAAGATTCGGCCTTCTCACACTGCCCAGCTTTGCAAGAGATTCCATGTACCCAATCTCTGTTAACATTTCTCTCAGATTCTATTCAGAAACAATAGCATACGATGTGTGTGTGTCGAAGTCCAAGGTCTCTCGAACAGTTTGTGGAGTTATCACAAACTCTTGTTCATCATGAGTGAAGATGATAGACGGAGTTCCATTCTCTCCTCCATCTATATACCTTGAGTTTTGCCAGAAATTGACTATCTGAGATGCAGATAGAACATCAGGTTCAATCAGTGCCTGCCCAATTTCAGAGTCACGAAGAAAATTTTGCATAAGGTGAAACGCTTCAGGAGCACGGTCGTTCTCAAGTAGAGCTGCAAAATTGTTAGGCACAAAACGAAGACCAAATGAAGTAAAAGGTTTTGTTGCCATTAGATTAAGAAATAATCAAGAAATGGCAGTGAAAATGATGTGTATGAAAGGTGTTTGTGAAAATGTCGAAGTGAAAAAAAACAAAGGAGGTCTGTGTTTTGGTAAAGTGAATATGAGTGGATGAGAAGTGATTGTAATAAAAAGTGATTTGAGTAGTAATTAAAAATTAAACTCAAACGTTTTTACATTGAAAACACGTAACTGTCCCTAGAATAGTGTGAAAGTGGGACACAATGATGAGTGAGTGGGACACGTGTCAAACATGCAGCAAATCACTTAATCACGCGCAGTAAAAGCCATTATTACTGCTGTCTTTCCTATTATCAAGACACTTTACCACAAAATACACTCATTAACAGTTGTCAAACACTCTATTTACTCCAAAATTTTCAAATTATCTAAATGAAAATTTATCTTAGAGTACGGAACACAATCCATCAATGTTTGTCAAATTTTCCAACTTTATCACTGAAACCCTTTCAAAAATTGCACAGTCGTGAATTTATGTGTATGTGTAGCAGAGGTTACCAAATCAATTTTTATAGCATCTAATATTTCATAAAATCCATAAATCAAATCAATAAACACTGAATGTACAAACTCTCATATTAAACACGGAGTATGTGATGAATGCTAAACTCTGTAGTTCCTTAAATACAGAAATCTAAATAACCCTATTCCCATTGATGTTCATGATTATCCAAGTAAGCACACAGTCCTTATAGACAAAAAGATCAAGAGATAGTCATCAAAGCATCATTCAGTGAGTAACATGTCAAGGATTTCCTCACAAACTCTCAAAGCACACAAGTGTTTAGGTGAAGTGTTTTCTCTCAAATTCAATCAGTAAAAGCAGATACTACCATAGGCTTGAATTTTCACCAAATCTACACTACTTTGATTACATATATGCACAAATCAAAAGGACTTTATCAGGGTTGGAATTTAGTAATATCAAACAGATGAGAAGAGATGTTTTGAAAGAATAAATTTTGAACTGAACAATTTAACAGACCAAAGTGTTCAGTCACACTGTTAGTACATATTTGTACAAGATGATCAGTATATATACCCTTTTATATATATATATATATATATATATATATATATATATATATATATATATATACTGATAAAACTTTCCTTTTCTTGAAAAACACTCACCTGCTTGCATTTGATTTTCCAAAAGAATATAACTGCTCTTTATACGACAGAGTTAAAAAAAATAATGAGCAGTTAATAAGGCTCAAAGGGGTTTACTAAGGATGGTATTTATGAACAGTGTTTGAAGAAAGATGGTAAATCCTAGTGCCTTTATCATTTTCATGCACACACATATCATGTAATCTCAAAATGATTTAATACAAGTTCTAGAGCAACATACTCACTGATGAACATCACACATCAATAAAATCTGATTGATATAAAATGTATCAATCACTTATTTGGCTCAAAATCTCACAGGGTGCTGACATGTATTGTTCCTCACCAAACTAAACAATGACACATCTCAAGTTTTAAAAATTTCACAAGTACAAACAAGGAATCATCAAGAACTAGTATGTCTTGGAAACAGAGTGTTACTAATCAGAGTTTAGAGTTCATCAATATCAGAAGTTATGCATGAGAGGCAATACACACAGTATTCATAGACTCAGAGTTTAGGACCAAATAAACTAAGAGATGCTCTAAATATGAAACAGTATCATGCTGTGTTAACTTACTGCACAATTTCTGATTAGATCACAGTGACTCAGAAAGAATCTTGATTTATTCACTGAGAATCATGCTTCATACATATTTCTTCATTGGTGTTTTCATTCAGGCAAAAATCAATTCAGAATTCACAGAGTTTATCAAACATATTAACAGTGTATGACAGACAAACATGCTGACAGAGTTTAACAGTGTGAGAACATAAACATGTGAACAGAGTCTGCATAACAGAGTTTAAACAACAAGGTTCACATAGCACTTAACAATTCACAGAAATATGAGCAACACATTTTATAAGAAAATTTTGAGTCTAACCAACATGTTTAGTCAAAACGAGAGACCATCCCTAGTTCATTGACCAGCCTTGTAAATGCTGCTTCACTCAAAGGCTTGGTGAAGACATCTGCAAGTTGTTGATCTGTAGGTACAAAGTGAAGCTCAATGTTGCCTTCCTCTACATGTTCTCTGATAAAGTGATACCTTATGCTGATGTGCTTGGTCATTGAGTGTTGTACTGGATTACCTGTCATTGCAATAGCACTTTGGTTATCACAGAAAATAGGTATTTTGTTATACCTCAATCCATAATCCAGCAATTGATTCTTCATCCATAGAATCTGTGCACAGCAGCTACCAGCAGCAATATACTCTGCTTCAGCTGTAGATGTTGATATTGATTTCTGTTTCTTGCTGTACCAAGAAACAAGTCTGTCACCAAGAAATTGACAACTTCCACTGGTGCTTTTTCTGTCAATCTTACAGCCTGCAAAGTCTGCATCAGAGTAACCAAGTAGTTTAAAATCTGATTCTCTTGGGTACCACAGCCCTAAAGTTACATTGCCCTTGAGATACTTGAAAATCCTCTTCACAGCTGTTAAATGTGGTTCCCTTGGATCTGCCTGAAACCTTGCACACAGACAAGTTGCATACATGATATCAGGTCTGCTTGCTGTTAGATAGAGAAGAGAGCCAATCATTCCTCTGTAACTTGTCATATCTACTGATGACCCTGTATCTTTATCCAATTTTGTTGCAGTTGCCATGGGAGTTGTTGCAGATGAACAGTCAAGCATGCCAAATTTCTTGAGAAGATTTCTGGTATATTTTTCTTGATTGATAAAGATTCCATCATCTATTTGCTTCACTTGTAAGCCTAGAAAATAACTTAGCTCTCCCATCATACTCATTTGATATCTGGACTGCATGAGCTTGGCAAACTTCTTACAGAGTTTATCATTAGTAGATCCAAAAATGATGTCATCAACATATATCTGAACTAAAAGCAAGTCACTTCCAGATTTAAAATAAAACAAAGTTTTATCAATTGTACCTCTGTTGAATCCACTTTCTAAAAGAAACTGAGCCAGTGTTTCATACCATGCTCTTGGTGCCTGCTTAAGTCCATAAAGTGCCTTGTCTAGCCTGTAGACATGATCTGGATATTTTGGATCTACAAAACCAGGTGGTTGTTCAACAAACACTTCTTCTTCAAGTTTTCCATTCAGAAAAGCACTTTTCACATCCATTTGAAAAACCTTGAATTTCTTGTGAGATGCATAAGCAAGAAACATCCTAATCGCCTCCAATCTAGCAACTGGTGCAAAAGTCTCATCATAATCTATCCCCTCTTGCTGTGAATAGCCTTTTGCCACAAGTCTTGCTTTGTTTCTTGTAACAACCCCTTCACTATCAGTTTTGTTTCTAAAAACCCACTTAGTACCAACAATAGACCTGTTCTTTGGTCTTGGTACTAGTGTCCACACTTCATTTCTTTCAAATTCATTTAACTCTTCTTGCATTGCTATTATCCAGTCAGCATCCTTAAGAGCCTCTTCAACTTTCTTTGGTTCATTTTGTGACAAGAATGCATGAAACAGACATTCATTTGTTGTTGCACTTCTTGTCCTTACTCTTGCATCTGGATCACCAATGATTAAATTAGGTGTGTGAGATTTGGTCCATTTCCTAGCTGAAGGCAATTGACTTCTTTCAAAGTTGAAACCTCCCCATTGATCCATGTTTTCCTGATTTTCTTGATATCTTTCTTCATTCTCTGAGGCTCCCCCTGAATGTGACTGCTCAGTGTGTGAACTGTCAGTTTTTGGACTTTCAGAGTTTGAGTCACCAGAGTTTGATTCAGAATTTTCAGCTGAGTCATTATCAGAATTTGAGTTATCACTTTGATGAGTTTCTTCATGCTCCCCCTCAACTGGTTCTTCTCTTGTTTCTGGCTGAAAGTTCTCTTCAGTATTTACCAGTAGAGGTTCAGAGTTTGTCAGATCAGACTCATCAGAGTTTAGTTCATCAGAGATTAAATCTTCATTTTCGAAGTGCAGTTGATCATGTTCATTTACATCTTCAAGTCCAGTCATTTTCTTGTCATCAAAAGACACATGAATAGATTCCATGATCACTCTAGTTCTCAGATTATAAACTCTGAATGCTTTAGTTGACAGTGGATAGCCAACAAAAATTCCTTCATCTGCCTTCAAATCAAATTTGGTCAACTGTTCAGGATGAGTTTTCAGCACAAAGCATTTGCACCCAAAAATATGAAAATATTTCAGGTTTGGCTTCTTTTCTCTCACCATTTCATATGGTGTTTTTCCATGCTTATTTATCAGAGTGGCATTCTGAGTAAAACAAGCTGTTTGAACAGCTTCTGCCCAGAAATAGGTTGGTAATTTTGCTTCATCAAGCAAAGTTCTGGCAGCTTCTATCAAAGTTCTGTTCTTCCTTTCAACTACACCATTTTGTTGTGGAGTGCCAGGTGTAGAAAACTCTTGTTTAATTCCTTTGTTCTTGCAAAATTCTTCCATTGTTGAATTCCTGAATTCAGTTCCATTGTCACTTCTGATAATTTTCACTTGGTTCTTTGACCCTTTGTCCAGTTGCATTATATGTTCTGCCAGTGTTAATGCAGTTTCATCCTTCTTTGCTAGAAAATACACCCATGTGTATCTGGTGTATTCATCAACAATGACTAGAGCATATTTCTTCTTTCCAAGAGACATAACATTCACTGGTCCAAAAAGATCAACATGTAGAAGATGATAAGGATCAACAATTGAAGACTCAGATTTGCTTTTGAAAGAGGCTTTTCTCTGTTTGGCCTTTTGACAAGAATCACACAGGCCTTCTGCATTTAACAAAGACTTTGGTAGTCCTCTTACAAGATCATTCTTTATTAGCTCATTGATGTTGTTCAGGTTCAAATGAGAGAGTTTCTTGTGCCACTTCCAACTCTCTTCACTGGACATTCTTGTTGACAGACACACTGCTTTGCCATCAGAGTTTGTTGACAATTTTATTTCATAGATGTTATTGTGTCTGTTTCCAACTAGAGCTACTTTCCCTGTAGATTTACTGATGACTTGACAATATTCAGGCCGAAAATCTACATGATATCCTCTGTCACAGATTTGACTCACAGAAAGCAGATCATGCTTGAGTCCTGGAACCAGAGCTACATTAGTGATGATGACACTTCTAAGCTTAATATTGTCATATCCCAGAGTATGTCCTATGTTGCCATCTCCATAGGAAACTTTTGGGCCAGCCTTCTCCTCATACTCTGATAGCAAGGCTTTATTTCCAGTCATGTGTCCTGAACATCCACTGTCCACGACTAGGGTACTTACCCTGGTGCCCTGTAATCACAAACAATCACTGATTGTTAGTTTTAAGGATCCAGACTTGCTTGGATCCTTTTGCTTTATTGAATCTGTTAGTTTTTGCAGCGGATTTGTCATTATCAGAGTTTAAACTAACATTTTCATTCTTGGTACTTGCAGAATCAACTTTAACCCATTTCAAATTAGGTTTCAGTTCATAATAATTGTGATAAATAGCATGATAATTCTTGCAAGTATAAATTGAGTGCCAACTACTTCCACAATGTTTGCACAGAGTTTGTGGTCTTGGTTTGACATTATCCTTTTTCACTCCAGATTTGGAGGGTAAAGAATTAATGTCTTTGTTCTTCCTGTAAAAACTAGCAAGATGATTAGTGCTACCACAATTATGACAAGTTTTTCTAGGTGCAAATGTAGCAAGCATTGGCTTAATTCCTGATGTTATGCCTACCTTTCCATTTTTGTTTTTCCTAGGCATTCTCTGTTTGTTTACAGATTTTATTTCTTTAAGCTTATGCTTGAGTTGTTTATCTGTCATTGAACCAATATTAACCTGTTTGACACAGGTTTTTACTGGCTCACTTTCAACAGCTCCATGTTCAGTTTTAACAGTACCATGAACAAATGTTCCAAATTTCTTAGAAGAAAGAGGTGGTCTAATCTTGACTATATTCTGAAATCTAAGCACATCATCCTCAGAATAACCTAGACCTACTGTTTCTGATTGAAAAACCTCTTGAGTGTCTTTTCCAGAATGTGTCCAAGTTTTAATAATGTGCTTTGCATCCTCCAATTCAGATTCTAATTGCTTATACTTACCTAGCAACTCCTGTTCTATAAACACAACATCATCTCTCTCTTTCTGAATTTTATTCATGTTTTCAAGTTGTTCCTCAACAAGTTTATTTATTTCTTTGAGTTGAGAGCACTCATTCTTGATTCTCTCATTTTCTAAAGTCTGATCCCTATAACTGATATGTAATGCTTTAAGATAAATTCTCAATTCAGTTATATTATCAGTATTATAAGCATAGGTAGTTGGAGGTACCTTTAGTTCAGAATCTTCATTCTGAGTAGAGGCCATGAGTGCATAGTTCACCTCCTCATCTGAATCTGAGGTGTCTACCCAGTCTCTGCCTTTGGTGTATAGTGCCTTTTTAGTTTTACCCTTTTTGCACTCAGGAGCATAGTGACCCATCTCCTTACACTTGTAGCATTGAATCTCAGACTTATCTTTCTTACCAGATTTGAAGTCCTTTCCCTCAGATTTTCTAAAATTTTTCTTGTCAGACTTTGAGTAATCCTTGGAGAATCTCTTTCCCTTCTTGAAGTTCTTGAATCCCATCTTCTTGAAGGTTTTTACCATCAATGCAGCCATTTGCATCATCTCTTCATCATCTTCAGAATCAGATGATCCATCTGTGTTTGAGTCAACATCAGTGTTTGATGACTCACTTTCTGAATGGATGACCAAGGCTTTTCCTTTTGCCTTCTTCCTTGATGCTTCTTTCTTTGAAGATTTTTCTTCAACTTTCAGAGCAACAGACTTTGACTTCCTGCTTGATCTTCTATTTCTCTGCTCCATTTCCAATTCATGAGTCTTGAGCAGTCCATAGATTTCATCAATCTCAGTATCAGCAAGATCATAGTTGTCTCTTATAGTGGTTGCTTTCACATCCCACTTTTCAGGAAGAGAAAGAAGAAACTTGAGATTCGAGTCTTCTAGATCATATTCTTTGTTAACCAATGATAGATCATTAAGCAGTTTACAGAATATGTCAAATGTTTCTGTCATGGTTTCTTCAGACTTTGCCTCGAAATGCTCATACTCCTGTATGAGTATGTTCCTTCTATTCTTCTTAATTGCAGCAGTTCCTTGACATCTAACCTCAAGTGCATCCCAAATATCCTTTGCAGTTGTGCAGTTAATCACTTTGTTAGACATAATATTGTCAAGAGCGCTGTGAAGTAAGTGCCTTACTTTGGCATCCTTAGCAATAGATGAAAGATCCTCAGCAGTTAGATCTTTCTTTTCCTTAGGAACCACCTTTGATTCCTCACCAGCAGCAGCAGCAGTTAACTTTGTAGGTTTATGAGGACCTTCATAAATTCTATCAAGATATTCTGGATCTGTGGCTTCCAGAAACATGGTCATCTTTACCTTCCAGATTGCATATTCTGATGGCTTGAGTATTGGAACCCTAATCGTTTCATACCTACTAACAGTAGTAGGTGCTTTCTCAGAACCTGATGGAGGAGGAATCTCTGCCATTGATTACTATTGTGTTTTGGATCTTTAACTGTAATAAAGTAACAGATTGGCTCTGATACCACTTGTTAGGTCGAATACACAATATATATAATCAAGTACTGTATTAGTAAATAACAAGAACACACGTTTTAGTACTTAAAACTGTTTGGAATTAATAATTCCTCTCTCAGTGATGTAAAATATCACAGAGAGCTGCTTAGGTTACAATGAATGATATTCGTTCACGATGGATACCCTTCTAGGGTTAACCTAACTGTATTTATAAGATATACAGCTACGTACAATCGTTAATTGATTCTCCTATAATTAAGCTATACAATTGATATCAATTACGATTGCTACACGTCTTCTAAGTCAACTCAATCTCTTTGACAGCTATCCAATCTTCAAAGATATTGCTTCCATATTAATCTTGAATTATTCTTCAAACTCTGTTGACTTGTAGACGCTTCCAGTAGACAGACTTTAGCAAACTCTGTTGCTCTCCTAGCCAGCAGTGTTTGCGCTTCCTTGTGTTCATCTAACAGTGTTTACTCTTTTCTTCTGTCAGCGTTTGCGCTTCCAGCTATCAACGTATACTCAAACTCTGCTACGACTGCTTTCAATTAACAAGTTAAACTCTTTTTACCTGTAATACTTAAACACTGACATTAAATCACATCAATTATATCTAACAAATCTACTCCTACTTTTCAGTTAAATGAGGTTGTAACTATGGAGGAGCTTAGGATGCTTGTAAAGAGTAATGAGGAGTCTGTCAAATCTTTGGAGACACTAGTTGCTCGAGTTGTGAGTGCCTTGGAACAAGAGAAACATCAATTCATACGAGAGGCAATTCCAGAAAATAACGGTGATTTGGAGCAAGGTACTGCTTGTATAATTGAGGAAGAAAAATTCCAAGGTGAGGTGAGTGTTCACAAGCCATGTGAGGAATTTGATCATGCTAGTATGGTGGATGATTCGGAAAGGGCACTACTTGGGACAGACACTGATGAGCTGCACAAAATTCAAAAATTGGTATGTGCGTACCAAGAGGCTGAAGAACATGGGTAAGATGCAGGTCTTCTACTTGTCTCAGAGAATAAAGATGGAGGTAGCGCATTAGAGCCAATGGAGGAAGTTCTCTTTGAGGAACCAAAGGCTTCAGCAACTTACATTTACCCTCCTCCATTATATTCAAGCGAAGCCCGTGAATGTGTGTTGTTCTACAAATTGACAGATTTTGGGTCAACAGATGAAGGCATTGGAATAGGACATAGTTGTTACACGATTAGGCCAAGCGAGGAGAAGGGGCAGAAAGTGTGCCACCGTGATGACGATGAAGTAAATGATCAGGCAAACTATTATCATCCTTAATGGAGGCTTGGAAGTAACGTCAAGCTATTGACGTTAAAGAAGCGCTTCGTGGGAGGCAACCCACGCTTTTCGGCATTTTTATTTAGGTATGTTTTCTACTATCCCTTGTATTACTTTCCATTCAATGCGGACATTGAATATTTTAAGTTTGGGGGTGGTTTGGGGGATTAGTAGTTGTTGTATTATTTGTTCATGTAGGATTTCATGCTTTGCATATTAGTAGTAGTAAATTATGCATTTATGTTCGTGTTATCTACGTTTGTTTCATATAGGACATTCTGTTTTTATGTTTGTATTTAATGTGAGTTCATAGTAGTTTGCATTTGCACCCATGCTTGATAGGAATTTTGTGTTGTTGACGCTTTTGTTTGAGAAGTGATATACTTTGTTCTTGTGCACACACATACACTAGTAAGTTGAAGCTAGTAGACTTATTGAATGTTGTAAGTGATTAGAAGGACATGAATATGTGCAAGATGATTTAGTTTGCATGCTTTGAATACAAGTCGGTGCATTAGAGAGATTTTTGCTTGGGATTGAGTATGTTTTTCCACCAAGTGAGTTTTTGAGCCTTATTGCATATTTGTTGCAATTTATTCGTTTGCTTGAGTGTTCACGGATTGTTTGCATTGCTAGCAGTTGTTTGAGGTCTTTCTTGGAACGCATGACATTATTTGACGATTAAAATGATAAAGGCATTAGGAATAACCGCATATTTTCCCATATTACCATGCCATGTTTACATGATCAATTAGTTAACCCGTTGAGCTTAATCCTATTTTTTCGGTGACATACCACATTACTTGCCTAGACCTTTTTCTTGTATTGGCCTTACATTAATTTGAACCCACATTGTCAAAGGCTAGTAGAGTACTTAAGGGAGTAATAAGGTGTGCAAGGAGGGGTTATTGTTGGTCTTACTTTTGGGGGAAATATTGAAAATTGGGTTTGGTTGTTTACTTGATAGTCGGCATATGTAATAAAATTGTGGGATCATTGTATTGTGTATATTATTGTTTTATTTAGCTCTCGAAAAAAAAGGAAAAAAATGGAGAGAGAAAAAAAAGAAGAAAAGAAAAAAAAAATATTATGAGAGCATGTTTGTGTTTGTTGTGATCCTATTTTAGTCGACTAGTCGAGTGTTTGTTTAGTAAAAATTATGTGGGGGGGGGGGAAATAGGGTGTTGTGTACGTTTTATTATGGTACTTACTAGCTTTTGACACTTCACCTGATTTGGCTTATTTGACATACCTTGTCCCTAGTCCCGTTACAACCCAAATAAAGACCTTTTGATTATCGTCATTGATGTACGTTGTGTTAAGAGTTAGATTGATACCAAATGTCAAGCATGCTTATGATTTTGTTAGAATTGAGTGATACACTTACCCTTGTTCTTGAGTGAATATTCGTTTGTGAGTGGATTGTGAGTGTTTGCTTGTTTTTGCGTATGAGATCCCGAGTTTTGTCTCAAAGATGTACTCTTGTAGGCTTAGCATGTTTACTAACTTATTCTTACACTTGACATGGGCTTTTGAGAACTTATGCATGTTCATTGAGTAGACTATATGAATACTTGCACTTTCGACACCAAGACATTGCATATTTACTTTGATTCTTAAGTTGACATGGCATGAGAGGATTTGACGGTATGGTAGGATATTAGTACTAGATTATTTACATTTTCATATTAGTTGCATTCATGCATTGCATTGGATTTTGTGGGTACATTCGCTATAGGCCCTCACGAGACCTTACTCGTCCACTAGGGCTGTCTAGGCGTTTAAAGGGCTTGTTGCATATGCCAAATGCAACCGTGATCACCTACGGAAGTGGTACTAGTTAGTGTAGATAGTTTTATTGTTTATGCTTGAGGACAAGCATCGGTTTAAGTTTGGGGGTGTGATAAGTGGATTTATATCCACTTGGATCGCTTCAATTTAGCTTAAATTGATCGCTTGTATCTCAAGTATTGGTGTGTTTTAATGTGTTTTTGTGAGAATTGTGCAGGAGGTATTTCTAGGTGAAGGTATGGAGTTTCAGTGATTATATGGTGTTTTGAAGGTCAAGAGAACAAGTGTCGGGAATTGCGGTTAAAGACGGAGGAAAAATCAGCAAGAGCAAGTTCCAGTCTGCATGGTCAGAAGTCCAGCGCGGGCGCGCCTAGATTAGGCAGGTGGAGCGTGCGGGCGCGCTTGGAGGAGCAGTAATGATTGTACAGCGCGGACGCGCCTGGAAATAGTAGGAATTGCGCGCGGCCGCGCTTGGCTCGGCAGAAACATTCTGATTTTAATTTCAAATAGGGAAAGTTGCTCAAATCTTTTCCTAATCAATATGGCAATTGTTTTTGACGGCCAGAAACTTCTAGAATCATAATTATACATGGGAATTGCAATTCTAATCCATTCAAGAACGGAAATTGCCGGAATTCTATTCTAATTCAAAGATGGCAATTGCTTGATGGAGAGGCAAATTGGGGTTATAAATACACATCTTGGGGGATAGAAAAAAACACACCATTACATATCAATTACTTAGATTTATTTGTATCTTTTCATACTTTGTTTTTATCATGGTTTCATCAGATCCCATGATGACGAGCGGTTCAATTATGAACTAATCGTTGTCATGGGATTCTAACGGATTTATTTATGGAGCTTTAGTATCTTGATGCTTTAAAGATCTGTGTGTGATGTATATTTGATATCCTCGTATGATTGTGCTTTATGAATTTAAATGCGTAGCTAACATCTAATATATTAATCTCTTGCGAAACGAGAGTGAATCTTGAGATTTAGAACTTGCCATGCTAGCATAGGATAGGTTGATGTTTTAACATCATGATTTGTAGCGTAAATAGAGATATTATGCTGCCCTATGTGATCAATGTGGATAACTTGTTCTTCAACCGTTATGTTTTCAAATTCTATAGAGATATAGGGTCTAAGCATAATTGGTGTCTATTCATCTTCTATCTCTTTTGTGGATGTATGTTTAGTTTGGTATTCGTATACTGAGAAGTAGCGTATACTTGTTTCGTGTTATCCGATCAGATATCATAACCATTGCATATAGTGATTAAATGCGTCAGATCTAAGCAAAGTATTTAATGAAGTTAGGATTCCATGCTTTCTCTTGCAGAAGTAATTCGATTCCAATTCTTGTTAGTTAGTTAATTCTTAGTTTGTTAATTTTACTTCTTAGTTAATTAAACCCAAATTTGTTAATTGTCTTAGCAGTGAATAATAATCATACATTGTTGCATAGGTACATCTACTGAATTAAAACCATAACCAGATCTATGTGGGAACGAACTCGACTTATATCTATATTACTTCTGACCACGTACGCTTGCGTGTTTTAGTGCAAACAATATCTCAGAGATTCGACATGTCTAGATACTCTATTCGAGAACTCAAGAACTCAACAAGTCAAAGTGGTATTCGAGTTCTCAAAGAGTTAACAAGTCGAAGTTCCATTCGATATCTCAAGGACTCAGAAAGCTATTCGATATATCAAGGATTCGAAAAGTCAAGTGTTCTATTCGACAACTCAAGAAATCCTGGAGAAAAGTACTATTCGAGAAGTGATTCGATATGTCAATCATACAATATTCGAGAACTCAGAGTTATCTAATCCTAGTTCTCAAATCAATCACTTAGCCACTTCTCGAATACATTCTTGGAGACAAAATACTGAAGAAATTGTACAAGTCTGAAACCTGCAACAAGCCAATGCAATTTATGGACCACAATCTATAACGTGCTCTGGAAAGCCTACAAGGAAGCTTGGAGAGATATAGAAGAGACAAAGAGCTAAAGAAGTGGATCTGAACAGAACTTTACAAAGTCAAATCTGTAGCCGTTTGGACGCTTACTCAAAAAGGATAGACATACATGAAAGTAATTTATCCTGTAACCTTATTTGTAGTAACTGAGTTGTATTCATGTTCTATAAGAATACAATCTCACTTCTTTAGCAAACAAGAAGTTCTTCATACACATTGTACGACATATCTCTCTGAGAAAAACGAAGCTGAGAATACTATCATTTGTATTCACAGATTGTAGCAACCTTTATCTAATAATATATTAGATTAAAGTGATACTGTGTCTTGTGTTATCTTTATCTTCACCTATACATTTGCACACACAAACACTTATCTGCTACATAGATTCAAGAACAAGAAAAAGTTCAAGAATCCATTCACCCCCCTCTGTATTCTTTTACTGTATTCAATACTCAACAAGTGGTATCAGAGCGGGCTGTTTATTCAAAAATAGATAAACGATCATGAGTTCGAATACACCAAAGACCACAGGAACGGTGAAAGTCCCTAAGTTTGACAAAGAAAATTACAACCTCTGGAAGATAAAGATGATGTTGTTCATCAAAGCCTCTCATCCTTTGTATCCTGAGATTCTCAAGAATGGTCCCTTTGTTCCATAACAAGAGATACCTGAGAAGACTGTTGGAACCATAACTGTTCCAAGATCTTTTGTGGCCAAAGAACCATCCAAATGGACAGAATCAGAAAAGGAGATGGTTGCTCTTGACAGTCACCTCATGTTGCTAATTATTGATTCCATGGATATGTCAATGTTTGCAAACATTGCATCATGCACATCTGCTAAAGAGATGTGGGATCACATTGAGGTGTTATGTGAAGGAACTGATGAGGTCAAGGAAAATAAGAAATAGATACTGGTCACACAGTATGAAGCTTTCATGGCACATCCCAAGAAAAGCATCACTGAGATGTTTGAGAGATTTCACAAGCTAGTTACTGAGTTGTAGATGAATGGCAAGGTTTACAGCACCAAGGAGTTGAACATGAAGTTTCTGCTATCTTCACCGAATCATCTAGAGCAAAGGGTCATTTCTTTAAGGAAAAGATATTTGAACAAAGTCACATATGATGTGCTCTATGGGGTTTTAAAAACTCATGAGCTTGAGTTGCTTCAGAAAAGGGCTATCCAAACCAACCAAGGCAGAATGATAAACACATCATGTGCCTTGATTGTCAACAAATCTATCCAAGACCTAGAAGCATCTACAAGCCAGCTAAGGATAGAGGAGGTAGTAGATGATGAAGAAACTGAAGCTGAGGTAAGTGAACCTGCTGAGGAGAAGGAGGAAGAAGAGTTCTATACTCTTGAAGAACTAAATGGAATGGAAAACACTACATATGCTTTCATGGCCGGAAAATTTCCAAACATCAGATACAAGAGGAACCAAACCTTCAAACCTAAAACCCAAAACCATTCATTCAACAAAAAAAAGGCACCTGTGAAACCAAACAAGAATAAATTTAAAATCAGCCATGTGGATAGGTCATCTGTAAGGTGTTATAGATGTAATGACCTAGGGCATTTTGCTAGTGAATGCACAAAGCCTAAAAAGAAGGATAAAGAGTTTCTAGAGCTTGAAGCTAAGTATGAGGCCCTTCTGAGAAAGCAAACACAAGGTAAGGCCTACATAGCTGAAGGGAAGTGTTGGGATGATTCTGATAGTGATGGAAAAGAACAAGAATTCTGTAACTATGCCTTGATGGCCAATTCCAAGGATGACACATCTCCATTAGACTCTCAGGTACCATCTCTCACTACTATAGACATGTCTGTTTCTGAGTATAAATGCATGATTGAACAACTATCTGTTGAGATGTTTAATATTCATACTAGTATGATTGCTGCTAATGAGGAGATTGCTAAACTGTCTACTAGAAATGAAATGTTAATAAAAAAGAATGAGGAACTTGAGCTAACTGCTATGCAAGTGGAAAACCTTAAGAAAGAAGTTGAATATCTGCAGAATAAGGTTCTATGTGCTAGTCAAGTGGAAAAGGCTCTTAGGGATGAACTAGCTGAAAATGAATTCAAACTGAAAGCTTTTAAGAAATCATCTGGTCTAGTGAAATTTTATTGTGAGAAAATCCAAGCTAAACCCAAGGCTGCTATTGGACTTGACTATGACACTCTTAAACAGAGGAAAGGCTATGCTGTCATTGAAGATGACATTGTTGTTTAAATGGAAGTGCCTCATATTTTGAAAAAGGCCGAGACTCCAATTTTTAAAGAATCAACATTTAAAATTGATGAGGATGCCTTACTCATCAAGAAAATGTTGAATGATGAGGATGAGGCACAATCCAGTGAACAACAAGCATCCTCTAAGAGTGAGAGTGTCAAGTCAAAAGCCAAGGAGCCAGTAGGTGATAGGTCAAGACCTAAGAAGTTTGTTAAGTTTGTTTCAGCTGGGAAGAATGAATCTGAGAAGAAAGTGACTAAGAAGAAACAGTACAGAAATGGCAAGTTAGGGATTAACAAAGATAACAACTATGCTTATATGCCCAATGCCCCTAGGAAAACTTGTCAGAATTGTTTCAGTACCAATCATTTAACTCATGCATGCAAGAAACCTGTTGGTAGTGTGCCCAAACCTTTCTATGATTGTTATGTGCCTCTAAGACATAGAGATGCTCCATTTTGTGATAAATTTGACTGTATGCCATGCAATATGAATGTTATGACTAGTTGTTTCAATTTAAGAAGGCAATTCATTGATGGTTGTATCAGTCACAATTCTCACACACACTACACAAGGTCAAAGTCTTCAAGTCCTCCTAAAGCTAGGAAGGTACCTCTGTCACCTAAGTCTGAAACCTCAGGTTCTAAGACTTCTAACAGTGACAAGAAGACTAACACCAAGAAAGTTGATAAGCATGTTGTTTATGATAAAATTATTTCTAAGTCACATGGACCCAAACTTGTTTGGGTACCAAAGGAGAAGTAATACCTTTGTGTTTGCATGGCAAAGAAAGTGAAAAGAAGGTCATGTGGATTTTGGACAGTGGATGCTCAAATCATATGACTGGTGATATGGCCCTGCTATCACAGTATGAGGAGAAGGCTGGCCCAATGGTTGCTTTTAGAGATGACAGCATGGGTAATACATTGGGATATGGCAAGTTGAAAGTTGGTAATGTCATCATTGAAGATGTAGCACTAGTCAAGGGACTCAAGCATAATCTGCTAAGTGTTGGTCAGTTTACTGATAGAGGATTCAAAGTGGATTTTGACAAGGATGAATGTTTGATCACCCACGAGAAGACTGGTGATTTTGCTCTATCTGGAGTAAGGAAAGGAAGCCTGTTTGTAGCCAATATGGACTCTGCAAACAAGGACAAAACTTGTTGCTTCTACTCAAAAGCATCAAATGAGGATTGTTGGCTGTGGCATAAGAAATTATCACACCTGAACTTCAAAGCCATTAATTCTCTAGTCAAAAGAGAGTTAGTGGGAGGCATGCCCACACTTGAATTCTGTCAAGAAGGAGTGTGTGAGGCTTGTCAAAGAGGAAAAATGAAAAGATCAAGCCACAAGTCAAAGACAGTGATATCAATAACCAAACCCCTATAACTCATTCATATGGACTTGTTTGGGCCTGTCAATATTATGTCACTAGGAAGAAAGAAGTATGCCTTGGTGATGGTTGATGACTTTACAAGGTATACATGGGTGGAATTTCTGGCATCAAAAGATGAGGCTCCACAAGTAATCATTGAGCACATAAAGAGAGTTGACATGGAAGCAAAGGCCAACAATGCAAGTGTGATTGCATTGAGAAGTGATAATGGAACAGAGTTCATAAATGCCATACTTGAAGCATTTTGCAAAGAGAATGGAATTTCTCAGCAATCCTCAGCTCCAAGGACTCCACAACAAAATGGAGTTGTTGATAGAAAGAATAGAAATCTGATTGAAGCTGCTAGAACAATGTTGCTTGATGCAAAGATGCCTACATGTTTTTGGGCTGAGGCTATGAGTACTGCATGCTATATCCAGAACAGAACCCTCAACAACAAAAACACTGGAAAGACACCTTACAATTTGATGACTGGAAAGAAGCCTACTCTAAAGTATGTTCATACTTTTGGAAGCAAATGCTTTGTATTGAAGGATAATTCAGAATATGTTGGAAAATTTGATGCAAAGGCATTTGAAGGAATTTTTCTTGGCTACTCTATGGAAAGAATTGCATACAAAGTTTATGTCATCAGTCAAAAGAAAATTATGGAAAGCACAGATGTGACATTTGATGACAGCAAACTACCTGGATTAGAAGAAGCCAATGATGAAGATAAAGATCCATTGAAGTTTGATAATCTAGATGATTCTGATGAAGAGATTGAAACTGGAGTTGAAACTCAAGTTCAACAAACTCAAGTGAATGATGATACAAGAGAAGAATTTGTGCCAATCAATAGTGGAGAAACAAGCATCCAAGACACACCTGTGAATAGTGGCAACATCAGAGGGGGAGGAAATGAGAATGATCATGACTTGGATGATGAGGCAACATCAAGAATGAGAAATCAGACTGAGCATTCAAGGAAATGGGATAGATCACACACTGCAGAGCAAATTATTGGAGATCCTAATGCAGGAGTAAGGACTAGGAGAGCAACTCAGAATGAGTGCCTCTATGGCTGTTTTCCAATCTCAGGTTGAGCCTAAGAAACTTGATGATGCACTATTGGATCCAGATTGGATTATTGCCATGCAAGAGGAGCTGAATCAATTTGAAAGAAACAAAGTATGGGAATTTGTGCCTGCACCAAAGAATAGAACCATTGTTGGAACAAAATGGGTTCTGAAGAATAAGATGGATGAAGATGGTGTAATAGTAAGAAACAAAGCAAGGTTGGTTGCAAAAGGATACTCTCAACAGGAAGGCATTGATTATGATGAGACATTTGCCCCTATTGCTAGATTGGAAGCCATCAGAATATTCTTGGCATTTGCTGCTCATTCAAACTTTAAAGTTTATCAAATGGATGTCAAGAGTACATTTCTGAATGGAGAGTTGGAAGAAGAAGTTTATGTACAACAACCACCTGGCTTTGAGGATCCACATTTCCCAGAATTTGTCTACAGATTGCTTAAGGCATTGTATGGACTTAAGCAGGCTCCAAGGGCATTGTATGATACTCTATCACAATTTCTCCTTGAAAATCAATTCACTAGAGGCACATTGGACAAAACACTGTTTTACAAGAAGCATGGTGATGATATTATTCTAGTTCAGATTTATGTGGATGATATCATATTTGGCTTTACAAATGAGAAGCTTTGTGAGAAATTCTCTAAACTCATGCAGAGCAGATATGAGATGGGTATGATGGGAGAGTTGACATTCTTTCTTGGGTTGCAAGTCAGTCAAAGGAAGGATGGTATCTTTATCAGTCAAACCAAGTACATACAGGATTTATTGAAGAAGTTTGATTTGGAAGACTGCTCACCTGCAAAGACACCCATGGCCACTGCCACTAAATTGGATGAAGATGCTAAAGGCAAGAAAGTAGATATCTCAGTCTACAGAGGCATGGTTGGTTCTCTACTCTACCTCACTGCAAGTAGGCCAGACATCATGTTTGCTACATGTCTGTGTGCAAGGTTACAATCAAATCCAAAAGAATCACATTTGATTGCTATAAAAAAGATCTTTAGATATCTAAAGGGCACTCCAAACTTGGGTTTATGGTATCCTAAGGACACAGGGTTCAATCTGGTTGGTTATTCTGATGCTGATTATGCTGGATGCAGAGTGGATAGGAAAAGCACCTCATGTAGCTGCCAGTTTCTTGGATAAAGGTTAATCTCTTGGTATAGCAAGAAACAACAATCTGTGTCAACTTCTACAGCCGAGGCTGAATACATAGCTGCTGGAAGTTGCTGTGCTCAAGTGCTTTGGATTAGAAATCAACTTAGAGATTATGGACTTGTGTTGGAAATAATTCCAATCATGTGTGACAACACAAGTGCAATCTTAATAGTTGCCAATCCTGTCAATCATTCTAGAACAAAGCACATTGACATCAAATATCATTTCATTAGAGAACATGCAACTAATGGAACCATTGAGTTGCATTATGTCTCTACAGATAAACAACTAGCTGACATATTCACTAAGCCATTAGATGAAGCCACCTTCACAAGGTTGGTTAGTGAGATTGGAATGCTGAATTCTTCAGATTCTGGCTAAGTGAATATATCATCTAGATTGTTGCAGCAGTAAATACTTACTTTATCTAAATTCTCAATATTTTTGAAGTAAGTGTTGGCTGAAATATGATTTATAAATATTTCAAATCTGTTGCACATGTTGAAAAATCATATTTTGTCAACTTGAAACTTCTATGAAATTTTGAGAAAATCATTGTGTAATTTGCTAGAATATTCTTCATTGAATATGACTGGTAAATTTTAAAAGATAATGAAAATTAATTTTTGTGAGTGAAGAGTATATTTCCATAAGTCAGACTTCTCGAATGGTTCACTATTCGACATCTCTAACAAGTCTCATTAGAGCACTCTCAAGTTCACGAATAGAGTCTTTCAGAGATATCGAATAGAGGTATTCTTGACTTCTCGAATATGGTAATTGAGTTCTCTAATGACTGAGTTCTCGAATACTATATTTGAGTTCTCGAATCATTTGAAAAGGTTGAATTCTCGCTGAATCTCAACCGATTTTGGATTTTTGTCTAAAATTTTAATTCACTCATAAAAATACATTTTATTTAATTTAGAATTATTTCTAAGTTAGATAACCGCCAGCTGTGAGTTACCATCTGCTCGAGTTATCGAATAAGCCTTTCCTGACTTCTCGAATAGTTGTTTTCTACTTCTCGAATGCCTGACTTGTCGATACAAAACATATATCTAATCGACAATTCAAGTACTTCATACATATACAATTCTACATCTATTCGATTCATTTCATTCGATTTCTCAAGCATCTAAACTCCCAAAACCTCTGAAAACCCTAACTGCCAAAAGCTAAATTTCTTCTTCAACCTTTACTCTTCTCTCTCTTCTCTCTGTATCAATGGCAACCGTGAAATTCAACACCAACTTTATCGCCCTAACCAGTGATGTTGAAGCACCCAATGCGAACTTCAAATGCTTTGTGAAGTGGATGTCTGAGTCATACATCAAGGATGCACTCTCTGCCAACCCAACTCTGTATCTAGATATACTGGAACAGTTTTGGGGAACTGCTATTGTGGAAGTTGTAGCCCTCGAAAGCGCAATAACGTCATATATAATCTTCTGCAAGATTCAGGACAAGGAAATCACTATCACTACTGAAGACATGAATCAGGCACTAGGTCTACAACAAGAGGCATATGACATACTGGCCACAAATGCAGAGTTAGAAGAATTCTTTGAATTCATCAACTACTCAGATGGGATCAATCTTGGAAAGTTAAACAGGAAGAATCTGAGAAAGGAGTGGAGCTATGTGTTTGCAACTCTCCTTTAGGTCTTCATTGCCAGGAAATCTAGTTTTGATCAAATCAGTGCACCTGTGCAGCAAATTGGCTATGCCTTGGCCTATGGGAGGAAGATAGATGTTGGTCAAATCATTCTACAAGAGATGTATGGGAGACTTGGTAAGAACACAACCAAGAGAGGTACTGATATTTTCTTCCCTCGCTTTATTCAATCTGTACTTAATTTTAAAAATGCTAAATTGATTGAATTGCCTGGGATAGATAGAAATAGAATAGGCTATCCTAAATCCATGACTAAACTCATTTTTGGTAATTTGGAGACTAGGAATGATGTGGATGTAAGACTTAACATAACTCCCCATATGGAGGGTTTGTTTAGGACTTACCCCCACAACATGCCAACATTTGATTCAAAGTCACAGTTAGCACAACCCAAGCAAGTAGAACACAATGCTAACCCAGGGCCTGCTAACCAACCCTCTCAACCAAACACTCTATCAAACACTGAGCCAACTGCATCATCCTCTCAAAAGGGTGATGTTAGTAAAAAGGAGAAGAAGAGAAAATAGGTTGCTTCTGCACCCTTGACCATATTATCAGAAGCAGCACTGGCTGTTGAATTAGGTGTAGAAAGTGAGGAACCTGAGTCACCCTTAATCAGATCAAAGAAGAAGAAAGCTAAAACCACCTCTTCAGTCACACAAATGGCCGAAGTTGTAAAATCAGGGGCAAACAGCTCACTAGGTGTATCCTCTCAACATGATGCATCTATAGAATCAAGCATCCTCCCCAATGCACTTATCTGTAAAGAGTTAGCACCTGGGAGTGATAAGGCAGGCACAACACTGAGTGGAGAGAACATCACATTTGAAACTCCCTCTATTTCTCAGGGGGAGTTGCCAAAATCCATTCTACAAGACACTTCTCTTCCAGAATCTACATCTCAAATTTCTTTGGAGCCTGTACTTCAAGAAATTGAAGAACAAGGCATTGATCACCAGGAATTCTTTCCTCTTGGTGAGCCAATGGATTCAAGTGACTTAGTGCATGACACTTTGCTCACCACCCATAAACCACATTCAGATGGTGAGGGAATGCTAGCTGGGGCATATCCCGATGACACCATCACAAACACAGAGGATTCACTAGTTTTTACTAGAGACTCTGTGCCTGTGTCAACTATTGTTATAACTCATCCCATTCCTGTGGAGACAACAGTAGTAGAGTCATTCCATCCGGTTGCAGAAGTTGCATCTGTAACGGAGGAGTCTAGCTTGCCTAACTCTAGCACTAACTTGGCTCAGGCCACCTTGTCAGAATGGCTGAGGCCTGTGCAACATGACAGTGTCTCAGGATCATCAACTGTTCCACCACTATTGACGGATGAAGCACTTCATTGCTTAAATGTGGAACAGCTTGATGAGATCTCTAAAATAGCTCAACATCTTCTCACAGCAAATCTACCAAATGCCAACTATGAAGCTATTTTGCTCTGTCACAAAGAAGATGTTGAAAATCAACAAGAGAAAATAGCAGATGAGGCTGAGAGAGATGGAAATATAGATGCATGGATGAGCACCACCAAAGATTGCACCCTGGCTGAGGCTCTGCAGTACTAGAGAGAAAAATATATAACTACTTTTGGCTCAAATGCTCGAACTCTCTCACCTACTGATGTCTATGAAGCCATGAATGAATCATACAAGGGAAGTCTAAAAGCCATTCACTATCTTGGAAAAGGGATGAAAACTGAACTTGCCAATATCTGCAGAGATACAACCAAGAAAGTGAATGAGCTCAAAAGTAAATTCACAACTGAATTCCCTCCCCTAGCATCCACACTCAGAGAGATAAGGGAATGTAAAAAGACTTGCACCTCTGTGGACCATGAGATACCTTCCTTGAAAGACAGCCTCACAAAGCTCACAAGTGAAATGGCCACTCTATCATCTCAGACTCAGGATGCCAATGCCCTACTCAAGGTTATGTGGCAGAATCAATATGGTGACAAAGTCATCTCTGAGGTACCTGTGCACAACATGAGCAAGTATGAAGTGGAAAGGCTCCAAAAACAATCACTCTCCTCTTTCAGAGCTGAACATCTCAAGGAATCAATGGAGAAATTGGAAAAGGAAGTGTTTGACCAAAAAGTCTTTAATGCTGAGCTGAAAGAATCTGTCAATCTTCTGAATGAAAAGTTGAACACTCAAGCTACTGCTCATGCTGAGGTTCTTCTCAATCAACAACAGATGCTTTCTGCAATGATGAAACACATGGGTCTCCCTCTACCTGAAGAATCTTCAACCCCAAAGGTCACTCATACAGCCTCTCTGCCTGACAACAAGCCTAAGGGGGAGAAGAGGACATCAAGGCATTCAAATCCAAAGGGGGAGAAACCTCAAGCCAAAGGCATCAAGCTAAATGAGGGTGGACATCAAAGGGCTCCAAAACCCATGACTCATTTGCCAGGTAAAGGAAAATCCAAAGTTGATGAGCCTCCAACCACTTTGCCAGTTGTTACTCTACCAACTGTGCATGTCATTACTCCTGGTGGCCAGAAGCAATCCATCACAACCACAGTGGTTGCAGGGAGTATGTCATTTAACAAACATCCATCTTCCATATCTGAAAGTGCCAAGCCTGAAGAAGTTGAAGTCATTACTGAGGCCAAGCTACTAGAAGTTGCTAATTCAAATGTCTATCATGATAAAGCCTTCTTGGAGTTTCTGAAAGCCACAAGGGAACATGTTGGTGACACTCAGTTCTATCTGAGAAAGATGAAGGAGCAGATTGACTACCTCACTGTTATACCAGGAAAATCAACAACTCATGGTTCAAGGAGATAATGATGGTATCCAACTCAAAGATATGGCATCTAACCTACAAGACTCTACAAGCCCTAAAACACTCGGAGATAGATGCACTACTTGAGCTCATTGAGAAGAGAAATGAGAACAATAAAAGTCTGTATGATGACCTGAGGAATGGCCAACCTTCAAGGCTGCCAGAAGTGATCAAGAAGCCATGGACAATCATCTATTAGTCTGGCACCAAAATTGAAGACATTAAGTAATTGGTCATTCCCAATGATCTCACTCCTCGAAATCACAGACTGGTCATTGCTATCATTGATCAACTACAGAAGAAGGTTGGAGTCAGAAATGCTGAAGAAGTAAAAGCACTGCACATCCTCAGATCTTTCATAGCAACTGGTGCAATTCCAGAAATGGCTCAACCTAGGAGAAATAAGGATGATGAAGATGAAGATAAAGGTGATGGAAGGAGAAGACATCACAGGAGTGATAAGGGTGATAGAGATGAGAAAAAGAAGAAAGATAACAAAGACAAGAAAGATGGTGATGACCAGGGCAAAGTCTATGAGAGGAAGATTGGAAAACAGCAAGCCTTAGGCATTGCTAGCAGTAACCTCACCACAACACAAGACTCTGAGTCTAGGGTGAATACTGTTAGTAGTGACCTAGCAAAATCTACATCTATGGCTTCTGCAACTGTTTTGCCACCTCAAGAAGAGAAGAAGATTAAAGTCAAGAAACCATCTGTATGTTTCCATAAGCAAACTGCTAATGGAATACTACAATGGTCTACAAGCAAGGGTCATAAGTTTCTGCCTAGCAACCATGTAAAAAGGATTAAATTCAAGCATGTTGCAAGAAGGGTGAAGTTATCCAAGTCAAAGGCACTGACAATAATTCCAGGATTAAACCTACCACCTCTGGATGAAAACTATGATGAAGACCAACTGCAGTTCCTATGGGCTCAAAAAATCTATCATGTTGCAATTGTTGATGATTTTCTTGAAATTAAATATACTGATGGAAGACAGAAGAAATTCAGACAAGGGACATGTCAGCACTGGGGTAGGCTATATGACATAGAAAGGATAATTGCAATGTTGGATTCTGAAGATAGAGTGGAAAAGGTATGGAAGCTGGAGCTAATTGACTTTGTCAAAATGAAGAGAGATCACCAGGCAGAACTGAAAAAGAACAGTGAAGAGCTACTTAAGAAAAGGGAGGAGGAGTTTGCTGCAATGGAAGCTAAGGCTAATGAATTGAGGGCTAAGGGTCTGTGTAGAGTCAAGTTTAATCCTTACATCATTGAATACAAGAAATATGGTAGAAATGTAAAGATTAGAATGGACTACATCAGTTCCTATTCTGAGAAGCAGCTGAATGAAGTACTCAAGGATTTGTCAGGCTCCCCTCTAATTGAAGAACTCACTGCAATGGAAGACATTATTCTTGCCATGAAAGAAAATGCAAAGAAGAAAGCTAAAGAAGCTGAAGAGAAGATGAAAATTGAGAATCTGCAAGCCAAAGCTCAAGAGATGAATCCAAAAGGATATGGCTAGTAGTCCCTCATAACTTGTAAGAATACTTCTATGTATATTCTTCAATCAATCTACATACCTGTACTTTTTCAAGTTCTATCTTTATGTATGTTAGGCTTGTTATCAGACATGAAATTGTGACTAAGGGTCTTACTCACAATTTGGGGGAGATTGTTAGTCACAGAGGAATGCCTGATTACATCTAATAACAAGCCTAATTGTTTGTAATGCTTTGTATTACTTACATGACCCCTTAACTGAGGGAACCTCTAGTTATAGAGTTTCTACTTGTTTTGTACTTGTAATAGGCATCAAATCCTAGTTGTGTAACTGTACTTAATATAGTCAAGAATAATGCTTGAAAGAAGTTCCAAGGTTCATGCCTCAAGCAAGAAGATAAAGACTGTCCAATAATCACAGTTGGGATTTGAAGAAATGAAGAATTTGCCTAAGTACCAATTCGAGAAGTACATTTGTCCATTCAAGAACTCTAGCATTCGAGAAGTCAGAGATTCGATATCTAAGAAGACACTGTTCGATATCTCTGAATGAACTGTTCGATATCTCATTCGATATCTCAGAGATTCGACATATCTAGATACTCTTTTCGAGAACTCAAGAAGTCAACAAGTCAAAGTGGTATTCGAGTTCTCAAAGAGTCAACAAGTCGAAGTTCCATTCGATATCTCAAGGACTCCGAAAGCTATTCGATATCTCAAGGATTCGACAAGTCAAGTGTTCTATTCGACAACTCAAGGAATCCTGGAGAAAAGTACTATTCGAGAAGTGATTCGATATGTCAATCATACAGTATTCGAGAACTCGGAGTTATCTAATCCTAGTTCTCGAATCAATCATTTAGCCACTTCTCGAATACATTCTTGGAGAAAAAATACTGAAGAAATTGTACAAGTCTGAAACCTGCAACAAGCCAATGCACTTTATGGACCACAATCTGTAACGTGCTCTGGAAAGCCTACAAGGAAGCTTGGAGAGATATAGAAGAGACAAAGAGCTAAAAAAGTGGATCTGAATAGAACTTTACAAAGTCAAATCTGTAGCCGTTTGGACGTTTACTCAAAAAGGATAGACATACATGAAAGTAATTTATCCTGTAACCTTATTTGTAGTAACTGAGTTGTATTCATGTTCTATAAGAATACAATCTCACTTCTTTAGCAAACAAGAAGTTCTTCATACACATTGTAAGACATATCTCTCTGAGAAAAACGAAGCTGAGAATACTATCATTTGTATTCACAGATTGTAGCAACCTTTATCTAATAATATATTAGATTAAAGTGATATTGGGCCCGTTTGGGAAATCTTATTTTTCAGAAATAAGTTACTTATTCTGGAAAAAAGTTAGGAAATGTGTACTTTTTTCTGAAATAAGTAACTTATTTTTGCAAGATTATGAATATTAAACTCCTCATACACATATTTCTTAAAAAAATGTATGTAAATACAAATTTTTTTCCGAAATAAGTAACTTATAAGCTACTTGACAGAATTGCCAAACGGGTACATTGTGTCTTGTGTTATCTTTATCCGCACCTATACATTTGCACACATAAACACTTATCTGCTACACAGATTCAAGAACAAGAAAAAGTTCAAGAATCCATTCACCCCCCTCTGTATTCTTTTAATGTATTCAATACTCAACATTCCTCCACTTTCTCAAATCTATTATTAAATATTGATAGGTACCACTACTTTAGCCACTTTTCATCACTTTTCATTACTTAGCTACTCGAAATTTACTACTCCCTCCATGGAGAAGTTTTTGGAAAATTTGTTTGGTTCTCTAGCATTACTCTAAAAAAAATTGGAATCTTAATTTTATATAATAGCGTTCGTAATAGTAACTTAGTTATTTGAAATGCAACTTTTCTCTTTTAGGTAGAAAATATTATTTACAAAATATTATTTTTGGAATATTTCATTTGATACTATTGTATAATTAGTTTTTCCATTTGGTATTATTCGAAAATTTTGACTCCAAACGACATCATTATAATTTGATTCATTTACATAATTCCATTTCGTTAAACAAATGTTAGTTCACCGTTATATTATTATAAGATTTTTCATATGATATCACTCGAAATTTTTGATTTTTAAGTGGTACCAATCTATTTTGATATTTAGCTCCAAAATACCACTATGTTAAAGAATATGATCAAATTCCTTGAATTTTGGTGGGTAAAGGTAACATTTTGAGGGCATAAAACAAAAAAAATTGAAAGATTCATTAAATCACTAATATAATGGTATTTTGGAGTTGAAATCTAATGTAAAATTGTGTCACTAAGATAAAATTTCGAGTGATATCAAATAAAAAATTCCATAATTTTATAGTATTAGTTTAACGGAATGATGTTATTTTGATGAAATCAAAAATGTAATGATATCTAATTAGCAAAAAAAAAAAAATGTAATGATATCACTTAAAAATTAAAAATTTCTAGCGAAACCAAACAAAAAAAATCATTTCTACGGTGATATCGAATGGAATATTTATCTTTATTTATCATCGAATATCTTTTTTATTTTCAAATTTATTTGTAATAATTTTTATTAAAATATGCTATAAATACAAATGCAATGAGACTGTTACAAATATAACTTTCGAAATTAAAAAAAAAACTTTATAAATAATAATTTCGATAAATTAACTTTTTTTATAGTTCTTTAAATTTCATTTCATTTTCATCTACACCATCGGCATCATGTATTCAAACACCCTCTAAATTTCCTTTATAGCTTGTCCATGTCAGTTTGCAAAAATTAGTAAAAAGATTTAGGAATCATAATCTGAATTAGTGACTGGTGAATGTTAGATCAGTACATAATTTTAATTTTCGTGGAAGACTTGGAAGAATAGTGGGCCGAGAAATTAGCCTACAACTTATCTTCTCTTGTCAATTGTTGATGAGTCGATGGTCCAACAATGTAATTTTTGTTCTAACAAATGAATAATTATGCTTATAAGCCTTACAAATGAGTATTTGTTCTAACAAATCTTGAAGTTGAGCGACAATCGAATCTAAGACCTGGGACAACAAGAGATAAATTCTTAACCACTTGAGTCATTTCATCACCCTCAATGCACCAACACTTTAAAATACACCAACATCCAAAATGCATCGGTACTTCATATATTTTGCAAATAATGAAGAAGAAGCAACTATCAAATACTTAATTTTTAAATATTAAGTATTTCATTAGGTGTTCAGCTCAAATACAACGACTCATTTATAAATCTTTAGGCCATCACATCTATTCTCGTGGTGATAACTCCTGCTGAAGATGTTGGAGGCATGTCCATCCGAGTAGTTTGCCTAGACTTAACCTTCTTCCTGGCACTTTCTGTGCAACTTGGCAAGATCCAACGTGACCATCAGAGAGAGATGTTTTTCCCCACCGTCGGATAGTTTGGGGTCTTGCTTGCAACACTTGGCTGTGTATACAGCGGGTAGTGTCTGTTGTTGCTACGGTGCGTACACACCCCTCAAGAACTATCCTAAAGAAAAGGAACTTCAAGCAAGAATGAGGGAAATAGATGATTACATACTGATGGTTGTCACCAATTGTTGTGTTCTCTTAATTGAGCTTAGCGAGCGCTTGTGCGCAAAGACGGTCCATGAGACTCCAGCAGCAATGACGGCAGCAGAGACGGGCGGAGATGATACTGAGACGGGCGGACATGATATCGAGGCGGGCGGAGATGATACTGAGAAGGGCGGACATGATATTGAGGCGGGCGGAGATGAGTCCGATGAGCCCGACGGAGATGAGTCCGATGAGGAGATGGTCTGATAACATAATTTTCAGTCAAAAATTATGTACTATGTTTTAGTATTAATTATAAGTATGTGTAATCCTAAGAGGTTATTGACCTCATTATAGATCTAGTAGTACAATCTCAATGTAACCCACTAGTATTAGTTATTAGGTATTGTAATGATGAAAACTTTCAATGATTATGTTTCTGTAATTTAATTAAATCAACCTCATTTTCCAGGTAGCCACAATGTCATACTCAATGAGATTATGATGTCCAATAAAAGTTAGAACTAGCGTAATAACCCGTGCAAGGCATGGGTCTCCGTGAAAAAATAAATTTTTTTTGTAATAAAAAATATATTTAAACTTGATTTATTTACAGTAGACGATGTAAAAATTATTATATGAAAATGTTACAATATGAGAAACTTGTTGAAAGATGATAGTAATCACATTTCACATAAGTATAAAAAGCAATAGTATAATCAACATCATGTAATCATGAATATATCAGATCGAGGTTTTCTGATTTTTAAGAAATTAATATTATTCATTAGGTACCCCAAAGCAATTTATATAAAAATATATTTATTTTTCACTACGTATAGATAACTTGTATTGTTTATAGTGCATGTGTGCTCATTTGATTATGTTGTTCCCTTTCTTATGATCATGATAGTCATTGTGATATAGTTGAATATAAAAAACTATTAGTCGTCTAAATTGTTATAATTTCAATAAAAAATTATTGAATCAGAATAATAACTGAATATGACTAAGTTTTTCAAAATGTAAGAACTTACACCATCATCAAACATTTTCATATCGCTAAAATTGTTATATCACTGATTGTTCAATTTTTGTATGAGTCTCTACTTCCAAATGCAAGTATAATATTATCATTACGGATTATTAATATTGGTGTCGTTGACTAAAAAAAATCCAAGTTAGCAGTATCTTGCCATGTCTCATAATCATAATAAAATATTAATACCACATAAATCATAAAAATAATATTAATACTTTAATTTGAAAAAAAAATGTATACTATTATTTTATTGTACACCATCATGTAGAAGTTATTCACTAGCTGTTCTAAAACATTGAAAAGGCACACGGCGGTGGACCCGACTTTATATTATTATTTATATCCTTTTAAAATTATGAAATCATAAAGTTAACACATGGATAAAATATAATTTTCTTACTTCTAAATATGTTACGTAGTGAACCAATATCGTACATATATTTGATAAATAATGTGATAAATATACGTATTGCGTGTATCAAGATTCTTGTTTATTTTTTGGACTTTAGGTAAGGAGTTTTCTTCTTCTTAAAATGCTATATATATATATATATATATATATACATACACACACACATATATAGGAAAAAGAGTATCTAAAGCACATAATAGAGAAGTTGTCTATTAGTGCGGCTTAAAATATGATAAATTATATATATATATATATATATATATATATATATATATATATATAAGAAGATGTTTTACGTACAAAAGTTAAATGTTAGACTTGTTAGACCAAATCGACCTGTTACTTATTTTACAATCCAATGGATATATTAATCAAATTTTATTTAATAGAAAACTTATGAAACTACATAATAATATGTAAGATTCTAACTTTCGATTTCATCTTATACATAATTTAAATATATATTGGTTTAAATTTTAAGAACTCATTTTTTAACTCAACTTCAATTGCTTTACTTGTTTTCTTGAAAATTAATGTATTTTACTTCATCGTATAATATAATAAATTCACAGTACAAATGAATGATCATCGTATCATATCATATGACATTACAAATTTATTTAATATATTAAAAATTTACTATGAAAGTCTCATATATTTTTAACATAACTTAATCATTATTTGCCTAAAATTTTGAATTTTGTTATTACAACTTATTTTCAATAATATTATACTTCATAGTCAACCAATAGTCTGGCTGGTCAATATTATTAGTTAGTAAAATTTTATAATATTTTGGATAAAAAAAATCATATCTTATTTTCATCTATGATTATATATTAATCGCAATAATTTTCTTATATATCCTATTTTCAGAGTTCTCATTTTTGATAAATTTAATTATTTCCTATACATTTTTTTAAATTTATTTTTTTAATCAATTATACATTTAATTAATCAACCAAAGAATTATATTTAAATTACTCAAAGTTGTATTCGAAAAATAAAAGTGTATTACAAATTATAATAAAGATGATCAAAGTTATAATTATATATAAAATTATAACAGAAATCGAAAAAGGCGAAGTTACATAAAATATAAATGATCCTTTATTTACTCAAAAGTTATAACAAAAATGTAATATAGAAAAAATGAAAAATATGATTTAACTAATACTATTTTATAAAATAAATTTAAAAATCAATGTAGTACAGATGAGTTTCATAAGAGGACGTTAAATGTTCAATTCTATATGTATATGTAAAGTAATATATTTTAAGTATAAATGATAAAAGTATAGCATTTTTATAATTTTTTAATTTATAGGGATAAAATTGAATTTTTACATTTATTTTAATACATTTTTTCTCTTGTACTGTTAAAATGCAAATTTTTTCTAGAAAAATGAGTTATATAAATAATATAAACCAACTTTCAACTATAGGGAATACACTATAGTTTCGGTCATTTCGGGTTTCACCACTTCAACTTTTTTTTAGAGTGATTGAAAATACACTCTTATATTATATACTCGATCTGTCCCGATTTATAGGGAATGATTGCTTTTGCAGAAATCTTAAGAAAAAACAGTTCATTTCTCTTTCATTGCATGTTGAAGTTACAATTCAAATGTATAATATACATTGTACCCACATTGTGAGGTGTAAAAAAGGGCATGACATATAGAAAATATTGTTATTAATATTAAATAATTATAAATCAACTAGCGAGTCTCTATCATTTGAAAATTACTGTATTGTACTTAAATTTAGTTATTTTAAACATAAAATATTTCAAAAGCAGTGTTATAAAAATAGGGCTCATTAGTTTTCGGGTCATTTTCGGGTTTCGGGTTCGTGTCTGATTGTACATGGTAGTTTCAGGTTGAATACTTATTGACTCAAATTCGTATTTTCCCGGGTTGGGTTCGTGTCGTGTTTCGGGTTGGGTCAAAAATTTCCACCCCTAGATTTCTCTGAATAATAAAATTATCAACTATTAAATTTAATGATAGTAAATTAATTAATTTCATTGTTTTTTTAAATTGTATAGTTTGTGTACATTAAATTTTTTTAATGATATTAAAATAGGTGATATTGCATGATATTAAATTAATTTTTGTATAATGATATTAATTATAAGGTGATTAACTTTTTAATGATATTAATTACGTGATACTATATATAGTTTATAATACGTATAATTCACAGTAATTTTTTATTTAATGATATTAATAAATTATACTGCTACTTACATACTAATCTAAATTAAATGAACTATAAAAAATTATAATGTGAATAAACAAGGATACTTATGTAAGTGCATATTAGTTAACTTAATTAAAATTTTAACTTTCAATAATACGAAGGAAGATATGAATTCTTTAAATAAAAATTTATGTGAGAAAATAGTAGAGTAATTATAATAAAAATAGATAATAAAGTTGATTGATTGCTGTGTATTTTATATTAAAGTGTAGAGATCGTGATTGATGAATTTAAGAATGGTTCATCAACAATTTTTTCGCCTATCCGTCCAGAACTTGTCCAGATGAAACGGAAGCGGTTAAATGATTGAGTATCTAACCAAACAAGCTGAATAAGAAAAAATTGAGTCGTCCAGTTCAGTTCAGTATGGATCATTCACCCATAAACAAATGGCCCTAACCATTAGTTGTTTGCTGATTGCACTTGCACAGTTGCAGTATTCTAATGTGAACTGTGAGCAGTGTTGTAAAAAGCGGGAATCGGAATTAATCGGTAGAGGCACTGTCTAGGGATTAATCGGGGATTAATCGGGTATTTGGGGATTAATCGGAATGATTAATCAAATAATCGGATTATTAATCAGTTCGGTAACCCATGGAACAGAGATTAATCGGTGATTAATCGTGATTAATCACCGATTTTTAGAACAGACACTGTGAGTAACTTGATATTGGCACTTGCATATGATGGCTATACTTTTAGCTTTTTGAAACAACTTTTGTGTTCATCCTCCTGTTTCATCTAACCTAACCAATTTACTGCCAAATTATGGAGCCGGGATCCTCTGTCCCCTTCCTCTCCGTGTCTCCTTTGTGTCCCCTGTTGTTTTTAATACAAAAAAAATGCTCTTGTGGAACCCATTTTTATTATTTATTAAAATGGGCCCCGCAGGGGCACTCTTTTTGTACTAAAAAGAGCAGGGAACACCAGGGGGACACGGAGGAAGGGGACAGAGGATCCGGACCCCAAATTATGGATGGTGTAGTGACTGTTAGTTTACATATATAGCACTAATGCTAGAATTTGGGAGTACATTTAATAGGTTTAAGTTATTATTTGGTTTCTAGATATTAGACTATTAGGGGAATAATATCGTAATTTAATAATGATACAATATGATTTCCTTGCAACTCTAGAGCATGCCAATGAAACTGCTTTTGTTTTATATATTTTAAACTTGTCAGCACCCTGACAAAAGTCGTGTCTTCACTTATTTTACTTAAGCTTTCATCTGCCTTAATTGAAGAACTCTTCTGAATCCATAGTAGGATTACTAATCAACCGAAAAGTATACATGTGGATTCACAAAATTTGCTGACAATCCAAGAATTACTGCATTAGTATTCTAGTATTTTGTGCACTGGGGACGCCAATTTCTACTTGTTGGTAGCAGCCCCCTCCCTGTATTTGTATAATGAGCAATCTATGCATGGAGAAAGTGATTTTTTTCCCTAAATGTCATTGTGCACAAAGGCTTTACTAGGTAATTGTTGTGCAGGAAGTGAGTATTAAATTTGTTCTTGATATGTGAATTGTGTTGTTTGGTCGTCAATTTAGTAGTATTCGTTTTGCTCCCAATGTCATGCTTATGTATTCGAAATTTCCACATGTACCCAATGTGTTATTTTGTGCTAATATATTGAATTGAGTTATTTTGGGACAAACTTCCCCAAACTGTAGTAGAAACTAAAATGGGATTGCAGTCAAGACAACGTGAATGAGATTTCAATAGAAAAATATATTAGAATTTATATCTCATTCCCATCAAAGAGGTTGAAACTCCATGATCCAAATGACACATAATTTACTTTCATTGCGTCCTTGGTCCTTCACTCCTTCCTTTTATTATCAGGATTTCTTCCGTTTATTTGTTTTGGTAGTGGTCCATGCATCCACTTAAATATTTGTTTTGGTTTTTCTATGAGTGTCTCGCATATCTGACACCATGATTCTTTAAAGACCATTTGTTTAATGTGAAATTGTGAGTATTGGTTATCGTATTTATACATGCCCACAGACCCACCCATCTTGTTTTTGACAAAATTCGAGTGAGGGAGATACCGCTAAGAGGTACTCGTAAATATTACATTTTTTATTATTAAGTAATTAATTACTCAACTACAGAGAATGTATACATCATAACAACAATGCATCCCTGAGAACAGTTGATCACCAGCTAAAACTGATGGATTCGAAATGTAAATTTTCTGCAACATATCTTGGCAACGTCGTGTCGCATACTCTTCGGACCACAAACAAGAACACCAACACTTGATCCTTCTTGTTCCGTTAAAATTCCTGCAACATTACACACTCAACTCTATTAATGTATTATCAACTTGCACATTATATTAGCCAAGAAATAGATATTATCGACCGAAATTTCTGCAATGTAGAGCTTCAGTTCATATGATACAGAATGTAATGACAACCAGGATCTTTTAAGTAGGTAGCAAGGACCGCAAATTAACTTACTCCTCAAATCAGGCCTCCGGCCATAATGCACCTTGGTGGTTTTCAAAAGGGACTGCTGAGGAAGACTTTCGAGTTCTCGATCAATATGATTAACGGCCAATGAGTTATGCATCAAAGGTGACAATTTCTTAGCCTCCTTAATCTGATTGTTTTCAATGGAAGTCTGTTTCTTGTTCCACAGAAAAGCTGCAGTGGCTGTGACAAGTATTAATATGAATAAGAGTAGCATATTCAGCACAGACTTTAATGAGTATGAGAACACCTTATAACTATTATGATCTATTGGATATATGTAGAAGCGCATAAGCACAGACTTGAACCATATTGTTTGCGGGGGCTTTGAGTTTTCTATTGGTGGTTCCAACTCTCGGGTAACATATGCCTCTACTTGTAGCTCAAGGTTTGAAATTCCATGGGAAGCATTTGAAAATGGAAGGAGAAGGTTTAACATGGTGAGCTCTGAGGAGTTCTTGAACACACTAACAAGGAGAATGCTTGGAGTTCTGCATTTCTTTGTCGAGTTCATGAAGATAAGTTCACGGATTATGGAAATAAATGGCGCTATGCCACTGCCTCCAGTAACCATAACTAGTTTATCATGCCTGCAATCGTTGTTATTCATCAGTCCATGTCTCTATGATTAATCTTAAGACCTTTGCAAGTAGAATTTATAATTGCAACATTTTATGTACTTTGGTACCTTAAAAAGTGAGTTGAAGCAGGTCCGTAAGGGCCTTCAACAGAGACACTGAGATGTTCAACTGGAAAAGGCGAAGCAAGCTTCTCGTAAAGCTTTTGGGTCACTTCATTCGGTTTTAATATTAACACTAAGAATCTCAGGTTCCAGATTACTGCTTGAACTAAATGTATAAGGATGCCATTGTAGCTTGGAAATGCTTGGAACATTAATGAACATAATGCTTGTTGGAGTGTAATTCAATCCTAGAAAAATAAAACTAATTAGTAGCTTAGACAACATTGTAATTACTTAGATCTTAGGGCACAGAAACATTATGCAACTTTGCCTCATGTTGAGGCGCCTCGTTCCAAATTATGGGCATGAAACATTTGTAACTTTGTGTCTCATGTTGAGACGCCCCCCCTAAGACTCGAGCCCTCAACCTCTTGTTATTAAGAGAAAACTGGTATCCACCAGGTCATGATGCTAGGTATAACCTTGACTTTGCTAAAAAAACAATTTAACAAACTCTAAAAATAAAAAAGCATACAATATGCAAAAATGAGTCCTGTGAAACTCTCAAATTGTATGTGTGATTGGTTGGAGACTAACCTTGAGATTTAGAGAAGTTGAGCTCCACAGTTTTACATGGTAATATACCAGCGGAGACTAACTGAGCACAATTTCTGGACTGTAAGGACCTTAAGAATCGATCAACCATAAAGAGATAGAAACCGGGAAGCATATAGAAGAAATATTCGAAGGAAAGATGAAAGATAAAGAAGATAACAAAGAAAATGTAGAGGTAGTAGGTATAAAAGAAGAGCTCAAACATTTTTCGCCTAATGCGAGGAAATGTTGTCACCCATAACCCTAGCCTAAACAGCAAGGAAATCTCCCCAGCTACATTTGATATACCTGCTTTCCTCCATTCCAGCATCTGCATTCAATCCTAATGTAAGGTTAATATTAATAGAAGATACGCATGGTTTCTACCAGAAGTGAAATGTCATTTTGTTACAATAACTTGTAGCTTTGTAACACTTTTAACACCAAAACCAGTAACATCTGGTTGAATTCTTCTTATTATATCGTTGATTTTAGATCATTGTCATCTTGGACATGAAGTCTTTGAAACTCTGGGAATATCAAAACTAACCTTACTAAACAAATTGCTTCTAAACTAATGTTGTTTTCATACTTTACAAGAAAAAAATTTGTTTCTATTCAATGACTCATAGTGAAATGCCAAGTTCCACTATAGCGATAACTATTGGATAAGGAACATCATAATTATAATCCTACCTGAGAGATGTAGACAATTTGGTGGAGCAATTTCTACAGAGTCAAAGTATACATCTCCTGCTGACAACAAGCACTCAATATCTGTAGACAGCTTGAAACATTAGAAAACTTAAATGGATTTAAACAATAGGGTTAACAGGTATAAAGCAACAGCACTATACAGAGGAAAACAGGTTCTATACAGAGGAAAACAGGTTCCCAAATGCCATAATTTACAACATGCTACATGCAATATAAAAATCAAGTACAAAATTTTGTTTTAGAATAATTGATGGCGAAGATGCTTACTTAATGAAGAAAGTCAAAGCTGTTTTCAGCATCTGGGGACAGCGTCTTTAAATCATACTAACACGAAAGATTGTTGCAAGTAATACCATCAGAAAAACCATATCGGTGGCAAATGGTTGTTTTATCTTCTTTAGCTTTAGAAATTAATGACAGTACGTACATGATATTTATAAAGTTCTCCTATAAGTAAAATATTTATAAAGTTCTCCTATAAGTAAAATAGGAACCTCGTCTTAAGCCATCTATATAAATCTCACTCTCCAAGACTATCTAATATCTATCTTTATTTCGTGCCTCGGTCATCTGTACTGTCCGTGAAAAAATTCGTTACCTAAACAGCTACAGAATCACAGGCCAATAACACAACTTACGAATGCTTTTCTACAATTTGACCAATACAGGTACCTATAGCAAGCTTCCAAAATCCTATCAATTCACGAGATTCCCAAAAATTCAAATATTTTCTACTTTTCTAATTAATCATCAAACAAATAACCGATAATTACAACAGCATACAAACTTAACCAGGCAGCTAAAATAATTCAAACAATCACAATAACTGAAAATGATACGTACTTAACCACGCAGCTAAAATACTTGAAACAATCACAATAACCGAAACATAACACCTCACCGTAATCCATTTTAAGCGGTTTCACTTCTTCGACATCCGCTTTTGCCTCAAAACCTTGATCCAAACTAATCACATGACTCTCCAAACTCGAAACCATCGGATGATCAACCGAAAGAAGCAAACACACCTTCACCTCAATATAATCCTCCAACACCTTAAAACTAACCGGAGAATCACAATCAACCAACACTTTAGGCACAGGAACTGCAACTAAAACCTCGTTTTCGGGCTCGAGCCAACGCAGCTCGAGCACCGATTTTTCGACAAGTAAGTGGAGAAATAAGTTGGTGCATTGAGTTAAAGGGTTGAAATGGGGATTGAAGAGGTGTAATTTGAGTATTGGGAGCTGTGATTGTGATTCCCAATAGAATCGCCATTTTTTAGGGTTTAGAGAGGGGTTTAGCTAGGTTAGTCATTTTGGGATGTAGTAGTAACTGATTTTGAGTTTGTTTGGCGGTAATATTAGTTGTATTGGGCCGTTAAGAGTTTGTTTTGTGAAATTTGGGCCGAGTATGGGCCCAATGTTTTATTACGATTAAGTTTTTGAAAATATATAAAAATGACCCCACAAAAATTTAAAAATATGGATGTCTTCTCAAAATATATTCGATCTCTCGAAGAAAATTTCTAAATTCGTCCTTATAAGCCTTGACACAAATATCTTATATTATTTCCAACTGTCATTCTACTAGCTCAAGAAAGTGTTCCCTCTAAAGTTCAAGCAACAAATATTGGCTGATTTAATTATGAAATCTATCTTTCACTCAAAAAGACAAACTAAAACATAATTTGCAAGCATGCGGCAGATTTTTCAAAATTATTATTCTAATAATCTTCATCACCAATTCAAAATTCTCTAGTGTCAAATTATAAATGTATTGCTTCAATATGCACCGCATTGATAACATTAGTTCTGGTGATTTCACAAGTTTCAAATATTGTTAGAAGAAAGCCTTTTTGGTACAAGTCATAAATTCATCTCCAATTTAGTTTACATAGAACGAAAGACCGTCAAAATGTCAAGAAATTGCAGTTACTTCCCCCCCGCCCCCGCCCCCCGCCCCATAAGAAAGATACCATATTCGCATCTTTCCTTCAAACAAATAACTGATAATTACAACAGCATATATACAAGCTTAACCAAGCAGCTAAAATAATTCAAACAATCACAATAACTGAAAATGATACGTACTTAACCACGCAGCTAAAATACTTGAAACAATCACAATAACCGAAAATGAGCAACAACCAAAACATAACACCTCACCGCCGCAATCCATTTTAAGCGGTTTCTTCACTTCTTCGACATCCGCTTTTGCCTCAAAACCTTGATCCAAACTAATCACACTCTCCAAACTCGAAACCATCGGATGATCAACCGAAAGAAGCAAACACACCTTCACCTCAATATAATCCTCCAACACCTTAAAACTAACCGGAGAATCACAATCAACCAACACTTTAGGCACAGGAACTGCAACTAACACCTCGTTTTCGGGCTCGAGCCAACGCAGCTCGAGCACCGATTTTTCGACAAGTAAATGGAGAAATAAGTTGGTGCATTGAGTTAAAGGGTTGAAATGGGGATTGAAGAGGTGTAATTTGAGTATTGGGAGCTGTGATTGTGATTCCCAATAGAATCGCCATTTTTTAGGGTTTAGAGAGAGGGGTTTAGGTTAGTCATTTTGGGATGTAGTAGTAACTGATTTTGAGTTTGTTTGGCGGTAATATTAGTTGTATTGGGCCGTTAAGAGTTTGTTTTGGGAATTTGGGCCGAGTATGGGCCCAATGTGTTATTACGTTTAAATTTTCGAAAATATAAAAAAATGACCCCACAAAAATTTAAAAATATGGATGTCTTCTCAAAATATATTCGATCTCTCGAAGAAAATTTCTAAATTCGTCCTTATAAGCCTTGACACAAATATCTTATATTATTTCCAACTGTCATTCTACTCAAGAAAGTGTTCCCTCTAAAGTTCAAGCAACAATATTGGGTGATTTAATTATGAAATCTATCTTTCACTCAAAAAGACAAACTAAAACATTATTTGCAAGCATGCGGCAGCTTTTTCAAAATTATTATTCTAATAATCTTCATCACCAATTCAAAATTCTCTAGTGTCAAATTATAAATGTATTGCTTCAATATGCACCGCATTGATAACATTAGTTCCGGTGATTTCACAAGTTTCAAATATTGTTAGAAGAAAGCCTTTTCGATGTACAAGTCATAAAATCATCTCCAATTTAGTTTACATAGAACGAAAGACAGTCAAAATGTCAAGAAATTGCAGTTACTTGCCCCCCCTCCCCCCTAACCACCCCATAAGAAAGATACCATATTCGCATCTTTCCTGATAAAACCCAGAGTAAAAAGTCTGATGAAGGAAGAGTGACTGGCCTGTTTGACATAGCTTAATTATGCCGGCTTTTGACTTATTTTCGGGTAAAAATTTTATATTTTGATAATTTTTTTTTTTATACAAATGTTTAATGTATTTTTGAGATTCAATAAGTTACAAAAATAAGTCGAAAAATAAGTTGGAATGTTAGGAATATCTAGCTTTGTCTTAAAATAAGTTGACTTACTCTGAAAAAAAGTTCCCCAAACACCGGTTAAATTGGTTTGATGGACATGAAATTTATAGAATTTAGATATTGTTCCTAGCAACTCGTCGCCCACAAGAATTGCTGTGTCTTCACCTCTCAGTTCAGTCAGAGTCGGAATCAGGATATGCAGAGGATCTCACTGTCCTACGTCTGCTTTCATCTTCTTTCTTCTCACTGATTATACCTGTATAACGATGGTTTAGAAACTGCAGTAAAACCAAACAAAATCTTCACTTTAAACGTACAATACCTTTTTTTATTAGTAGAGCCTCAAGAGTCCTAGTTGAAAAATCATCTTTTTTATTGGATTGTCATGTATCACAAAAGTTTGCCCAAGCCCACCCAGTCGGAAAATGTATTTTTCAAAATACCTCAAATATTACTTTTGTTGAAATTTAAAAGCTGAATATATAAACCCTTTTCTAGTTCTGTACATAACCAGAAAAACCAGAACTCCAAAAAAGTGTAAAGGTGGAATCTTGCACCACCTTCAACAAACCAAAAACATGGAAGAAGAGAGCCATCCTTATCACTTCCATCATCTTCATCTTGATCTTCTTCTTAATTATCCACAACCCCATTTCAAAATGCTATATTGATGAGTATTATCTGTTCTTGATCTCTTGGGTATTTTATTCGTTGAAATGCATTATATTAACATTATAAGTGTGAAAATTTCAATTTAAAATACCATGGATTCGAGTATATTTCGCAAGTTACATACGCATTTCATGCATGCGAATAATAATGGTAGAATACTATACATAACATGTGAATTACTACATACGCATTGCATGCATGCGTATACCAACTTGTATAAAATATATTTACACGTAAATTTTAGAAATGTTAATTTTTTAGTATAACATCAAAATCTAAAAATAAAATCTTCTTAGAATATTCGATACCAAAACCATTAAACTTCTATAACGCATCCTTCGTCTATATACTAAAAAATTTTCCAAAAAAAACATATGAAATAGTACATATATTATATATAATTCATCAAAATATTATCTTTCCCGACTTTTATCAATATCACCATTTTTTTTTCAATAAATTTAGACTATTTAGTTGAAAATGGGCCCACCCGGAAAAGTAATAAAAACAGGTGTATGCATGTTTGTCCTTCTCATTCTCTTTTACATAACACATATACTAGCCTGACTCATTTCATTGTTTCTCTCCCAATGTCGACTGGTCTGCATAACTCTCCTCTCCCTTACCTCAAATGGGCCCACAAGGACACCCGCACCAAGCCCTCCGACCCATCTCCTGAACCCAAATCAAACGACCCAAATCAAGAACAGCTGGCTAATGATGTTGCTGTTAAAGCTGATGAATCCTCAGGCAAGACCTGGAATTTGCGTCCCAGAAAGCCCGTTTCTGCTCCACAGCCGCCGCAACAAACTAATGAAGCAGTGAATTTAGGTGGCAGGGTGCAGAGGAATGAGCGAAGGGAGAAGAAAACAGATAAGCTTTGTATTTCTTTAACTAAGGAAGAGATCGAAGAGGATCTGTATTCTCTGACTGGATCCATGCCGTCTCGAAGGCCCAAGAAAAGGACCAGGGTCGTACAGCAACTGGTTGATGTATGTTCAGATTATTTATTTATTTTTGATTAGCTAGCTAGCTCCATTAGTTTCGCAAAACAAGCTTGATTCTGAATAATATTTTTCGGAATTTTTTTCCCGGAAAATAAATTCTTAGAACATTTTTTGATAAAATATATTTTCCGGTTATTTGACTATCTCGAAAAAATTATGGAAATAATTCGTGAAAACTTGTTCAATCTGGAAACTATTTTCCTATTTTGAAAAGGGAAGTCATTTTCATCATGAAATTCATAAAAATTTTTGAATGTATTTTTTTTAGAGAAACATTGAAGTTTTCCGAGACCAAACAAACTCAAGAAAATGTTTTTCAGTATTTTTTATTTCATGCATTTGCGTTTGTTTGGCTTGTGGAAAATATTTCCGAAAGCTTAAAAAATGCCGAAAATTAGGAAAACATTTTCTTGTAAAATATTTTCGGGCAAACAAATTGAGCCTAAATTTATATTTATTTTTGTTTTGTTTGATAAATGTGTTGGTTTTTAATTGCAGAATGTGTTTCCTGGTTTGAGCTTGGACGGAACTAGTCCAGATTCTTATCGTGATCAGCGTTTCCCGTAAAATAGGGGGACTTCAAAGGCTTGGAAATGCTGGTATAATGACTTATGTGTAGAGTAATGGAGTTGAAAGATAGGTTTGGGAGGAGTTTCAACTTTGCTGTTCAAGGGGATTGTTTTGTAGTTTTTGTTAAACTTTAGACTTATAGTAGATTATGATATTGATATTAATATATTAGGCACACATGAACATGTATGTGCTATGGATGATTTGGACTTGGAATGTGGCGTTATTTAGCTTTATGCATGTTTGTGATCAATTATCATGGTAGTTTCGGATGTTTTGTTTTCTACGTGTTTTTGAGCTATTCTTTACCAAACCAAACATTCCGAGTATATCTCACTCCTAGGTAGGGTCTGCTGGGAGGGTGAGATTGCGCATATTTTCTCTGCTCGAAAAGGTAGAGATGCTATTTATTTAATAGTTAATACTAATACAGCATGGAAGATGCATGTTTCTTGAGCTATTCTGTAATTGCAATCTTTTATTTAGTACAAGTTTCCAAGGGCAATGTTGCGCTTAGGACTATGATTGGTTTTCTGGAGCCAACCAATAATGGCTGAGTTGTTTGTTGTTTTAGAATAACACTTCTCTTACTTCAGCTTCCCCTAAATTGTGAGACTTGGAATTGTGGTGAATTGTGTCTGCATTTAGCATTCTGTTTTTTTGTACTACATTAGTGACCTGAGATTATCTTATTTGCTATAAAAAGGGTCTGATATATACTTAAATTGTTGACATGCTATACTAAAGAAAGTCTTAGAGAATGAACAAATTTGTGCTCAATAATGATACTATGCTCTTTGTCTCAGTTGCTTGACATGCTTGCTTAAAAATTATCACTTCTCATATAATGAGTGACTTAAGTACTTAACTAACTGTTTGTCAAGAGTGCTATCATGTCATTTAACCCTCAGTGCGGCCTTCATTGGGCGTCTTTCCTTTAATCCTTCTTGATATGGATACATGGCTACTTGTTTGGTTTTGTATGATAAGTTATTTGGCTTTCGGAAATGAGAAATTTATAGCATGTGTTGGAAAGTTGGTTGCGGCGTTAAGTTTGGTGTCTTAAAATTGTAGGACTGGGATCTATCATTTCTCTTCTATTATTTTTATGAACTAGAGAGCATCAGACTACTAGTTTAGTTGAGCACCAACTAGTAACTTATCTGTTGGGAGTAACTTATGTGTGCCAGATTCATTTTTATACTAAAAACATACTTAGATCTTGATAGTTAGAATTTATATGCTGTCTACAATAGAGTAGTAAGGATTTCATCACTGATACACAGGATTAGAAAGGGTTTTGTTTTTCATTAGTACTTCATGTCTGCATCATTCATTCTCGAAGTATGTTCCATCATGGGATTGTAGAAGGCGTAACGGATCTACAAATTCCGTATAAATTATTGAAATGTCCATCATGTTGCAAGCCAAACTACATGTTCAATAGAGGCCATGGATACAGAGCTTTGGCATGGTCCAACCTGGTATTCGCTTGTTTCATAGAAAAGCCTCTACCCAAGACTTTGATTTCACTAATTATATGCAAGCCAATTGTGTTGACGATATATAAAGTTGCCCTATTTAACTTGAAAATAGCATTTTTTTGATGGGCTGAAGATGTTGGAATTCCTGATTAAAATTCTTTGTACAGGTAACATCGATGAATAGGCTGAGACGTTATCAAATAATTTGCACGAGTAAAGTATATTAATTTCCACCCATTCTCTTGAGTCTTGCAATGTAGCCAAATGAACGATGTTGTATGTACAAAGACTTGTATCAACATATGCTTCATCGGTGTCTGAGACTTATATATGTTGGAGAGTGTTGGACTAGTTCCAGCTCCTGTTTAGCAGTTCTGTGGGTGCATGGTTTGATAGGTAGACAACAGGATCGGATGATATTGGGCAGCATTAATCCTTGCTTGCGTTGTTGCATGAAATTGTTATGGTTTGTTTTCTGAATTTTAAACATGGACAAACTCATATGAAATGGGATTATAAGCGACTATGCTTCTTCTTATTTGTGTACTGGGTTTAAGTTGATGAGGAAAATTGAAGTTATGATGAAATAGAATTATCCCAAAAATTAAAAAGTGGGAGAAACACGCCTGAACATAGAGACTGGACTTGTACTCCGCAGAAGGAAATGGAAAGGCCTAGATTTTCTGGACATGTAAATAGTAGCTACTTGACCTTAGCCTAATTTGAATAGATGGACTGGCCTGCAATGGTTGACATTTGGTTTTGACATTGTCTAGTTTCTAAACAAGATTGTAAACAGTCAAAAATTAATTTTACTATATTTGTTTCATGAAAATAAATCTTCTAAAAAAGTTGAGGTCCTAAATTGGATATAAAAATGTTTACAAAGTGCCATATTCATATGACGTATATGTTATTGAATTTACATGCATTTACATAGATATCATCAATGAAATCATTTTAAAATGATATATCACCAATACCAATAATACGTTATTTTATAATAATTATTGATATTCAATTTGTTTTTTCTAGCACTACTTCGAAAAGAAAATATTTGCGAAAATTTGGACAATTAACCAAACACACATTTTAATTTATTTTTTTTCTTTTGAATAGGTAAACTTATATACAAATCCAAAATCTGACCATTTGAGTTTCCTCATCACATTCAATACCAATATATATCGAACAAGCATACAATTACAGTTACATTTGAGCTTGGGGAGTGGGGGACACAAATATCACAGTAATAAGACAAAGACAATAGTGCCTGCTTGGCTAATTTTAAAATAAGTTTTTATGGTCATATTTTGATAAATATGTTTAAGATTCTCTAACTTATAAAAAAAGTGTTTTTTATAAAAAAAAAGTTAAAAATATTAGTTTATTTAGAGTAAATTACATAGTGGTGGCTGTATTTTACACCAATTTTCAAAATAGTGGCCAAATTTTCAGATTCTCAAAAGAGTGGCCAACTTTTCTTTCCGATTTTCAAAAGAGTGGTTGCCGTCAACTTCCGTTAAATTTTCACCGTTAACTAATATATTTAAAGAATAAGTTACAGAATGGTGGCCATACTTTACAATGATTTTCAAAATATTGGCTATTTAATGATTTTCACCGTTAATTATTTTGAAAATCATTGTAAAGTATGCCCACCATTCTGTAATTTACTATTTAAATATATTAGTTAACGGTGAAAATTTAACGGAAGTTGACGGCAGCCACTCTTTTGAAAATCGGAAAGAAAAGTTGGCCACTTTTTTGAGAATCTGAAAATTTGGCCACTATTTTGAAAATTGGTGTAAAATATAACCACCACTATGTACTTTACTCGTTTATTTATTAAAATAAATATTTTTTCTGAAAAATGAACTTACCCAAACACCCCTAATAATAACACATTTACACATGAATAATGAGCTATCTAAATTTTACCTTTTTAATACCAAACTCAAGTAGCCAAGCAGGCAAGCACCGATTATTTCCATTTAATATTAAACACAATTTTAATTTTAAATATGAATTTTCCTTTATCACGAAAATATTTTCAACTCAAATCAAATTTAAGTTACATTAGACCCCACCTATAAATCTGTCTGTAAAACCCCAAGATTTCACCATCAAACTAAATCCCAAATGCCCAAATTAAACCTAGGTGTGAAGTTGTTTGGTGTAAGATTGACTGATGGGTCATCATCAATTAGAATGAGTGTTAAGTATGGCTAATTTGAGTCATTATACTGGATTTTATTTAAAGAATTGTCAGGATTCTTTGGGAGATTTGGCTGATCATGGTGGTGATCAATGATCATGTTGGTGGTTATGCTTCTAAAGATTTTGTTTCGGGGTCTTCAAGTAGTCGAGAACTAAAGAAAGGTTTTGTGTTTTGTGTGTGTTTTTTTGTATGTCTGTGAATGCAGAGGAAGTTCATTTGATGTTGATCATGTTTGTTAGCTGATTTATAGGTTAATTTTTAATTTCTAATTGTCATGTTTTCGTAAATGATTTAATATGATAGAATGAGCTGTGAATTATGAGCTGTATATAGTTGGTAGAAAATGAGATGTACAATGTGTTCGTATGCTTATGATCATATTTAGTGGTTATATTAATATGTCAAGAATTGATTGTATAGGAGGTTGTGCTTAATTAGCACTATGATCAAGTGCTTGTTTTTGCTTGTTATCCACTATGGTTCGTGTTGGAACATTGAATACAATTTTATGAAAAATAAGGGCAAGAGTGCCAGATCCTTGTGCCACAGGATACGGCCTTAGAATTGATCATTGACATTACCTGTTATATTATTTTTAGAAAGTTTCATGCTCTGTTATACTTATGAGTTCTCTGTATTTATCACCCTTTTTTTCTATAATAGTGGCATCTGAATCGCTAGATCTTGATTGTGGATTTCACATAATCTAGTTTGTTTGAAGGCTTTATAGCCCGTCTAATATATGTCTTGTGACATTTACCAGTTTAGTTATATGATGACCATGTGATAATGCAAGTTGTTTTTAAGTTGTCTATATATACTATTGTGGACTGTTTTTTTCCTTTTTCTATTTTACTCTTGAGTCTTGACATGATTAATTTTGATATTCAGGTGTTCCATGGACCGAGGAGGAACATAGGATGTTTTTACTTGATTTTCATGATCTTCGCAAAAGTGATTGGCGTGGAATAGCATGCAATTATGTCATTACAAGAACACCTACTCAGGTGGCCAGCCACGCGCGAAAATGTTCATCAGGCAGTGCAATACGTTTAGGAGAAAACGATGGTCGAGCCTGTTTGAGATTATTGTTCATGAAGTAAGTAATTCTTGTATATATTTAACTTTATAATATTAGACATAAGTTTGCTTCTTTAATATACAGTGTAGAATAAGATGTACTCTGACATGCTTGCTAGTTGCTATTTCTGAATACATTCACCAGTTACCATATATCTGTCAGTTTATGATAAATCTCTCACGGTTATCAATTTAGGAATATAAACTGGATGAAGTTAACCCTCAATCCATTACCTTGTAGAGGTTATTAATATGAATATAAATCAATCCAATGCCTGCTCCTGCTGTGGAAAAAGAATGTGAAATAATGTAATCTGCCAACTCTAAGGACGCTAGACTTGGTCCTCTAAAGCAGGAAACTCTCAATACTGTTATCCAGTTTTATATCCCACATTCCCACCTATAAATCTACCTTTGTTCCATCTTCCTACCCATATTGGTCTGGTTGCAGCGCTGAGCCAGCTAAAACAGAGATTCATGTGGTGCTTAAGCCAACAGAAATACATTCCAAGAGTTCCATCAATGTTGACGAGCTGGTTGGCATGTCAAAACTCAATTTAGGGACATCTATTAGCTATGATGGACCTTCCTCTCTTTTGGTAAGTTACTCGAAGATTCCAGTAGGCAGTCTGCTTTACATGCAAGAGCTACACATAGTAGTTCAGGCATGACGTCAGGCAATAGTGTTATTGCAGTTTATAAGTGTTGGCTAGTAGAGTGGCGAAGATTCCAGTAGGCATTCTGCTTTCCATGCAAGAGCTACACCTAGTAGCTCAGGCATGATGTCGGACAATAATTATTGCAGTTTAAACTTTAAAGTATAGTCTGTTAGATTGGTAGTTTAGCTTGGGGACACAAAGATTTCACGTCAATACAAAGACTATATTTAGGTTTAGAGCCTCAAGGTTTTATTGATTGGATAACATCTCCCAGTCCCGTCTTCTTAGAAAATGAACTAATGAGCATAGTGTTGGGATTTAAGACATGAGGGAGCAATGATGGTTACTATTAAAGAGGAAACCCTCTGGACTTGGCATCTGAATTCTTGATACTGAGTGGGGAAATAGAGTTCGAGAAATGGAAAAAAAAACAACTATGACCTTTCTTACTTCCATTAGTGTTCTGTTTGATCCAATGCAACTTCATGATCCTTATATGTACATTACAATCATATACAGATTTCACATGCATATTCCATGCCAACATCAATTCCAAATTTACTAACACTACAAATGGAACCGGATAATGGACGCTGCACAAGAGGGTGCTGCTTGTGAGACTTATGTTTTATCCGAAAGGACAAAAATACACAACATGTATCCATTATGATATCACAAGTCTCACATTCATAGTGAAATCCATTCGTAGAGAAGCCGCAAACTCCACATTTCACTAAACTATAGAATCTAGAATTTCACGTAAGGAGGAGCGAATGCTGTGGATGGAATTGGGATACTCCTATAGGCAACTCTATCGGCAATTTATTGGCACATACGGAGTGTAGAAAGCGCCGCCCTCCTTCTTATAACCCATTGAGAGGGGCCGGCGAATCCCGTGTGGAAATTGAATTGTTTCATTTTCAGCATCTTGTGTTGGTCTTCAGAAACCACATTGGATACAACCATAGTTAGACGGATAGGTAAGAAATATGGGTTGAATGCACCAATCCCATATCAACACTTCTGGGTTGTCGTCATCGTTATCATTCTCACTAATAATAAATTGAAGTCGTTCTAATGGATGATCTTGGTGACTCCAGTGCTCTTCAATTATGTGCGGATCATTCTCACTGATATTCTGATAGTATCTTTACGTCCATCAGAGTCAACTTGCAACTTTGAACACTGAGTTGTAATGAGATCAATTAGTGCTTCGTTCATATGCAGGGGAAATTCTATCGAATCTGGGTCAATATCATTGCCAGCGGCTTCATTCTCATATCTGAAAACAACAAATTGTAATTAGTTAAGAGATGATAATATTGAAACAAATCAACATCTAATTAGGGTACTTACAACTCAGGTACAGTGGATGTGGCACATTTTATATGCACAAAATATGTGCATTTGTGACAATAATAGAGCCAGGAATGTACGGGAACTATTTCCTCGCAGATGCTGCAGATTCAGTGGAAAATGCGATGAATCTTTGGAATAGAGTAGGTAAGCTGGAGGGAGTGATGGTGATATGATGCGGAACAAGGAATAATTAAATTAGTTTATATATATTTTACATTATTATTTGAATTTAAAGTGATTATAATTGATTCAGTAGTTTAGTTATATTAGATATATTTATTATGAAGATTCTAGATTATTCTAATTGAATAAATAAGGATTTGTTTCCTTCAATCAATTATGGTAGTAGATATTTAAAGATTTAGTTTTATTAGGAAATTACTTGGCTCCCAAGTAATTAACTATCTATATAAACTCTTGTAATCCTTCATTATTGAATAGAGTTGAAATATTATTGAAATTGAGAATTGTTTCTCTTTTGTTATGGGTTGCGATCCTAACAAATCCTTCTCTACTGCGGTTGAAAAACCCTAGGGTAACACCTTAGGTTGTGGGTTTTCTGCGGTTAATCCACAAATATTTATCCTTTCTATTGTTTTTAACGGTTGTCCTACATCAAGTGGCATCAGAGCTTAGGTTTCAACATCGAATTCTTATTTGGTGGGAGATCTAGGGTTTTGCCAAAAAAAAAAAAAAAAAAGACACCATAAACCACCATCTGCCCACACCAGCAGCCACATCACAGCCACCGTTCTTCAACCCAAACACCAGGATCTTGCCACCATTAGCCTCCAACAGCTGCCAGCAGCCACCACCAACCACAAGCAGCCACCGACAACCACCAGAAAGCCACCAACAACTACCATCCAGCCACCAGAACGCTACAAAACAGTCCCCAATCTTCCAGAAAGTTACAAACAGGCCCTGAAACTTATAAAACAGTCCTTAAACTTGCAAAACAGCCCCTGAATTTGTCCAGAACTTACAAGTCAGCCCTCAATTTCACATAATGATTAATGCTGACGAAGTAAACAGCCGTCTTGATACGTATATCGGGCAAAACAATATGAGATTACGAAATGTGGAGAATAAACTCGAAGATTTGGGTTTGCAGATGCAAGATGTGCAAGCAATGCTAAGAGAAATAATGGATAAACTTGGCGTACAACATAGTCCTCCACTTGTAAGACCTCCATCCCTGCCTCAACATCAACCTACCAGAGAACCTTTTAGACACCACGAGGATATTAGATCACATAGTAAACATGTGATTGTCAAAGAAAATCAGATTGTTCAACCGCCTACAATTCAGTGTTTTAACAATGAAAAAGAAGTAGCCAAGGTCGTTAAAAGTGAAGAAGTTGTAAACCGCGAGAACATCATCAAGGTGGAATATGTTGATTTTTTAGGCATCGACAACATAATGGGAATGGCTACCACATCAAAAAATCTTATTGAGCGAGTGTTGTTTCCGAAGATCTTGCTTATGGAGTTGGAATTTGATGTCTTCAAGTACTATGACAAGTCATCTCTTTGTTCGTTGATTCTCAAATTTTATAAAACTCGAGGCCGAGTGTTTTTTAAAGGCGAGGAGAATGATGCGGTACAAGGAATAATTAAATTAGTTTGTATATATTTTACATTATTATTTGGATTTAAAGTGATTATAATTGATTCAGTAGTTTAGTTATATTAGATATATTTATTATGAAGATTCTAGATTATTCTAATAGAATAAATAAGGATTTGTTTCCTTCAATCAATTATGGTAGTAGATATTTAAAGATTTAGTTTTATTAGGAAATTACTTGGCTCCCAAGTAATTAACTATCTATATAAACTCTTGTAATCCTTCATTATTGAATAGAGTTGAAATATTATTGAAATTGAGAATTGTTTCTCTTTTGTTATGGGTTGCGATCCTAACAAATCCTTCTCCACTGCGGTTGAAAAACCCTAGGGTAACACCTTAGGTTGTGGGTTTTCTGCGGTTAATCCACAAATATTTATCCTTTCTATTGTTTTTAACAGTTGTCCTACATCATGATAAGTAAGAGCAGGAATAATGAGGGGCGAAAATGCACATCTCTTGTGGATCCAGAAATCACAGGTGATGCATACATAGGAAAAGTCTTTAGCTTCCTCCCAACAAGCATCACACTTAAACAAAGCCTGCCTCTGCAATGTTAGTGTGTGTTCCTGGTGACCTTCATGACGAGGCGCTCTCTGTTCATCATCATCAGGACAAGAAAAAGCACAAATAACACACACATCAAAGCCACAACCTGCATAAGTGAATTTCACTTCATTTTCACAAACATCACATATGTATTCATTGGGACGTAGTAGGAGAGTGAGGCGGTGTTGGTCGTGCTTATCGTGATAAATTTGTGTGGGCAATTCTGCACAACTCTTGTGAAGGTAATTTTTTTTTACAACTAATGTCATCACCATCATGACGTGTACTGCAAGTATATGTAGGAAAGCCTACGACTGTTTTGTTGCAGACAGAGCTTGTAGCATTCTCTTCAATAACATCATTTTCTTTTAAGATTAGTTCGTTCTCAGGATGGCTAAAATGCTCAAGTGTTGAACTCATATTCGGTGAGGGATAGATCTAGAAAAGGGGTTATTTCTTATGAGTTTGGTGGGTGCGTTGAACTTGTTTTACATGACAATAGCAGGTTTAAAAACATACCCAAATCCAAATCCAAAATTTCGGATTTTGGATCGGGTATTCGTCGAATCGAATTATTTTGTCATCCCTAACTGATTTATTTACATTGTTTTTCTGTTGTAAATAGTTTTGTCAGATAACTCATAACTATAATCTGAACAAGTTGTCACTCCTAGTTTAGATAAGGGAATTAGTTTGATATGTCCCAAATTAACTAGTCAATTATGAATATATCCTTTTTTATAGAATAATTATAATTATGTCCCATGGTTAAATTTAACCCATATATAACTTATATACATATAATTATGAATATATTATATGTATATTAAGACCATTTTACCCATTATACATCCCTTTCTTTACCACCTCCTCCTCCAAGGTACGGCCCCGCAGGGGCACCTTTCACACAACAACAGTCCACACTTTTTAGAAACACTCCCAGTGAAAGGAATAGTGTTATCCATGCAGTTTAAAAGTGCAGGCTGGTAGTTTAGCTTGGTGCCGGAAAATTGTCATGTCACTAAAAAGACAATTATTATGTGTTTAGAGCTTTGAGGTTTATTAGTTGAATAACATCTTGAATAAGCTTAGTGTTGGAAATCATAACTTAATGTCAGTCATTTGTTTGTAAATTGTTGTGTGTAATATCAACTCATGTGCCATGTTTATTGAATTTCGTTCACACAGATGTCCCCATTTTTCTTTTCAATGTATTCATATACTCAATGCACCTACGGAAAACTCTCCATGATCCAATGTAGCTTCATGATCCTGTATATATGTTACAATCATAAAAAAAAGTTCTAAAGAGTGAAGATATGTCAGGGAGGAAGAAGATAACATCCTTTCTGGTTAGGGAGATAAAATAATTTTTGCGTACCAATATTCTTGAAAATAATTAAGCATCATATCGATAGGTTACAATGAAAAACTGATACATTGAAATAACATTAACGCATCAAGAAAAATTCTAGCAAAATAAAACAATTGCCAAAGGCGTTGTAGTCTTGTAGAAATATCTCACAACTGCATTGGTTTGTTAATCACCATATTTCTGGCTGACACATTCAATGCAGATAAGATATCCACAGCCATCACATTCGAAAAATAAATTAGAAGTGTATCCATCCCCGCAGTTGCTACATAAGTACAAGGGAAAATTCCTTCTTACATTCCGCTTCCAAACAAATGCAAGTGTGTGTAGCTCATTGTTGATATCAAGTTCAATGGTCCCTCCGAACTTGATTTTTGATTGCAAACGGAAGCACTCCCAGTGAAAGTAAATGTGATCATTGTGATCACCACAATGATCACATTTACTTTGAATCTCTAATTTATTTATTTAATATATATATATATGATTTGTGAAAAATAAATAAATCTTATGATAACTAGAAAATTCTTTGGACAATTAACCAAACATACATTTTAATTTCCTTTTTTTAACATCAAACTCAAGTAGCCAAGCACCGATTATTTCCATTAATATTAAACAAAAAATTAATTTCAAATATAAATTTTCTGTTTTCACGAAAATATTTTAAACTTAAATTTAAGTTACATTAGACCCCACCTGTAAAATTTTGCGTACTTGTCCTAACCTAGGTGTGAAGTTGTTTAGTGTAAGATTGACTAATGGGTCATCATCAATTAGAAAGAGTGTTAGTATGAATAATTTGAGTCATTATACTGGATTTGATTTAAAGAATTGTCAGGATTCTTAGGGGGATTTTGTTGATCATGGTGGTGATCATGTCGGTGATTATGCTTCTAAAGAATTTGTTTCGGGGTCTTCGAGTAGTCGAGAACGAAAGAAAGGTCTAATCTTTAGCTTTTATGGTGTTTTTGTGTGTGTTTATTTGTGTGTATGTGAATGTAGAGGAAATTCATTTGATGTTGATCATGTTTGTTAGCTAAATTGTACTGGTCGATTTGGAAGTTCATTTGATATTTATTCATTTAAGAGCTTGTGATTGTCATGTTTTTGTAGAAAATATAATTTGATAAATGGGTTATGACTTATGAGCTATATTAAGATTGTATATTGATTTATATTTCAAGAATTGATTGTATAGGAGATTGTGCTTGGCGCAATGATCAAGTGCTTGTGTTCGCTTGTTATCCGTTTTGACTTGTGTTCGAACATTGAAATTAGTCAGTTTATGGAGAATTAGGGGGCAAGTGTGCGAACTTCAGGACCTACACAGGGCTCTTTAATGTGTGCGTACTTTAGGACCTTCATAGAGCTCTTTAATGTGTGCGTACTTTAGGACCTTCACGGGGCTCTCTAGTGTGTGCGTACTGGCATCGGAACTGCTAGATCTTGACTGTGGAATATGCAGATTTTAGTTTGTTTCAAGGCTTAATAGCCAACGTCTAATATGTCTCGTGACATTTACCTGTTTGACCTGCAACAGATATTTTAAGCTTTCGGATGATCATGTGATTCAGGTCATGCAAGTTGTTTTTAAGTTGTCAATACTATGGGGGACTGAATGTTCCTGGTTTAATTATACTTTATGTACTTTTTTACAGACTGTTTTTTCTTTTTCCTTTTTTAACTTTTGACATGATTAGTTTTGATATTCAGGTGTTTCATGGACTGAGGTGGAAAAGAGGATGTTTTTACTTGGTTTGCAGAAGCTTGGCAAAGATGATTGGCGTAAAATAGCACACAGTTATGTAGTTACAAGAACACCTACTCGGGCAGGTAGGCAGCTCCCGAGCCACGCAGAAAAATATCTGATCAGGCAGTGCAATATGTCTAGGAGAAAGCGAAGGTCGACATTGTTGACTAAGTGAGTAATATTTGCCTATTTTTAACTTGATACTTTTTAACATAAGCTTGCTGTAATATAATATGTAGTGTAAATGAGATGCATTGTGACATAATGTTATATCTAAATACGTTAATTAATTGTTATATGTCTATTAATTTATGATAACATTGTGTCATGCTCATGAAATTGAGCAACATAATTTGAAATTGTTTAACACTCAATCCATTACCTTGCGCATGTCTCTGTGATTGTGAGACATCAATTGGCTACAAAGAGGTTTATGACTGTTAAGTCTCTGTAGTATGGATACGTTAAAGTATTGGTATGTTTTTCTTGTCGTCCTTTTTGTTCAATGTGATTGTGTAGTCAGTCGAAACTCCAGTGGTTTCTCATGATTTGTTCTCTGTAATCCTCAAGAAGATGAGACCCATATTGATTCAATGCCTACTGCAGTGGAAAAAGAATTTGAATCAGTTGAATCTGCCACCACCATTAACGCTGAACCTGGTCCTCCAAAGCCAGAAAACTCTTACAACTATTATCCAGTTCTCTGCCCCACCTATATCTCTTCCTTTGTTCCATCTCCCAACACATATTTGTCTGGTTGCAGCGCGGAGCTTGCTAAAACAGAGGGTCATATGGTGCTTAAGCCAATGGTAGACAGTAGTACATTCCAAGAGTCCTATAAATGTTGACAAGCTTGTTGGCATGTCAAATCTCAGCTTTGGGACATCTATGGGCCATGATGGACCTCCTCTCTCCTGGTTAAGTTACTCGATAGATCCAGCAGGCAGTCTGCTTTCCATGCTAAACCTAGACCTGGTAGTTCAGGCATGACATCAGGCAACAGTGCTAACCATGGAGTTTAGAAGTGTAGGCCTGTAGCTTTAGCTTGGTGCTGGTGAGCTTTAGAGATGTTTCATGTTAATACAAAGACAATAATCATGTTTAGTGATTCGAGATATATTGATTATTGATTGGAATCACATCTTGAATAAGGTTGGGTGTTGGAAATCCTCAACTTAATGTCAGTCCTCTGTTGTAGGTTGTGTTATGTAGTTTGTTATATCAACTCTTGTTTCATGTTTATTTAATTTTATTTAGAAGCTTCTTCCCATTTAGTAAAACAAACTAAAATCATAGGTGTTGATAAATGCGGATGACTAGTTTAGGTGAAACCCTTTTGCAAATTAGATATCATATCCATAGGTTACAATTAAGTATAAGTTGTAAATTTATTTTTCCTTAAACTCCAGCTTTTTAAATAAATTCAGGAGTAGTATATCTGTTTTCATAAAATTCACTATAATAATATAATAGAGTGAAAGACTACCATTGAAAAACTGATATATTAAATTTTAAAACAATTGCCAAAGACAGTGTAGAAATATCTCTCCTAACTGCATCGATTTGTCAATCATCACATATCTGGCTGACGCATTTAATGCAGATAAGATATCCACAGCCATCACATTCGAAAAAGTGATTAGAATTGTATCCAAGCCCGCATTTGCTACAAAAGTACAAGGGAGAATTCCTTCTTACATTCCGTTTGTAAACAAATGCAAGTGTGTGTAGCTCATTGTTGATATCAAGTTCAATGGTCCCTCCCAACTTGATTCTTGATTGCCAACGGGAGCAGTGCCAGTGAAAGGTATGATCACATTCACCACAATGAAAGAGGCTGTACTGATTGTTTACTGGTTCTTCACATGTTTCACAGTAGAATGCTCCTTCGTAGAAGAATGGAGGATCTCTCAACGATATGGCGTGATCATCATATTTGTGTCTTATTGTACTTGGAAAAGATACACATGACATATCAATTTGGAAGTCACTACAGATTTCACATGCATATACCATGCCACCAAAAATTCTGAACTTACTAACACTACAAATGGAACCTGATGTTGGACGCCGAACAAGGGGGTGGTGCTTGTGAGACTTATGTTTTATCCTGGCAGGCAAAATTGCACAACAGATATCAAATATGATATCACAAGTCTCACATTCATAGTAAAATCCATTCGTCCTGAAGCCACAAACTCCACATCGCACTAGACTATAGAATCTAGATCTCTTCTCAAGGTGGAGTGAATGCTGCGGGTGGAATTGAGATACTCCTGCAGGCAACTCCTTTGGCAATTTAGTGGCACATACAGAGTGTAGAAAGAAACCACATAGGATACAACCATAGTAAGACGTACAGGTAAGAGATATGGGTTTAATGCACCCATCACAAATCAACACTTTTGTGTTGTCATCATCATTGTCGCTATCATTCTCACTAGTAATAAATTGAAGTTGTTCTAATGGATGATCTGGGTGACTCCAGTGCTCTTCAATTATGTGTGGATCATCAGGTTCTGTTGATATCGTGATAGTATCTTTACATACACCATCAGAGTCAACTTGCAACTTTGAACACTGGGTTGTAATGAGATCAATTAGTGATTCCTCGCTAGCCAGGGGAAACACTATTAAATCTGGGTCAGTATCCCTGCCAGCGGCTTCATTCTCATTTCTGAAAACAGCAAATTGTTATTAGTTAAGAGATGATAATATTGAAACAAATCAACATCTAATTAGGGTACTTACAAATTAGGTACACTGGATGTAGCACATTTTATATGCACAAAATATGTGCATTTGTGACAATAATAGAACCAGGAATGTACGGGAACTCGTTCCTCGCAGATGCCACAGTTTCGCAGGAAAATGCGATGAATCTCTGGAATAGAGTATGTAAGCTGGAGAGGGTGATGGTGATAAGTAGGAGCGGGAATAATTAGTGGCGAAAATGCACATCTCTTGTGGATCCAGAAATCACAGGTGATGCATACATAGGAAAAGTCTTTAGTTTCCTCCCAACAAGCATCACACTTAAACAAAGCCTGTCTCTGCAACGTTAGTGTGTGCTCTTGGTGACCTTCATGACTGAGCGCTCTTTGTTCATCATCATCTGTAGGAAAAGCACAAACAACACACACATCAAAGTTACAACCTTCACATGCATAAGCGAACTTAACCTTATTATAACAAACATCACAACAGCATCTATCAGAACGTAGTTGGAGAGTAAGGGGGTGTCGGTTGTGCTTATCGTGATAAATTTTCTTGGGTAATTCTGAACAGCTCTTGTGTAGGTAAATTGTTTTACAGTGAATATCATGATCATGATTAGTGCAAGTATATGTAGGAAAGCCAATAACTGTTTTGTTACAGATAGAGCATGTAACATTCTCTTCAAAGACATCATTCTCTTTTAAGATTAGTTCGTGCTCAGGATGGCTGAAATGCTTAAGTGTTGAACTCATTTCTGGTGAGGGGTAGATCAAGAAATGGGGTTATTATTATGAGTTTGGTGTTTGGGTTGAACTTGTTTCCCAGCAGGTTTAAATAGAACAGTCTTCACTTGTGCCTATAATAATTGCTGAATAACAAAGTAAAGTTCACTTAAAAAAATTGATTACATTTTTATGGCTAGTAGAGATTACTGCCTGGTCCCCTTTTGGCCTTTGCGTGATTCCCTTATCGAATATATTTTTTTACTTTCATTCATCTTATATATATATATAGGGGCTACTCCAATACAAACCTCCTTAAAATACAAACCTACAAACCAAGCATAATCTAATATTTCAAGCTAATCTAATGACCAAACTAGGGTACCCCAATACAAAAAATGCTTAAAATAATTGGCTCTATCCAACAAAAAAAAATAAAAAAATAAAAAAATAAAAAAAATCACTGTTCACGTGATGACGTGGCAGTGGATTTCACTGGTTAACGGTGCTTCGCACCTTCTTGTACGGCGCTTCGCGCCTTTATCATTCTAAAGTTGTAAGGAATGGCAATCAATGGTAAAGGCAATAGACGATTGACGGGTGTGTCGAGGGCCTGCGGCCTTCATGACTACCTAACTCATCCGTTTACTGTCTTAAATGCTTCGCATTTCCACGGCAGTGATTTTTTTTTTTTTTCAAATTTTTTTTTTTTTTTTGGTGGATAGAGCCAATTATTTTAAGCATTTTTTGTGAAGGTACCCTTGGCGGAAACCTTAGAATACATGAAATATAATTAATTTAGTGTTGGTTTGTAGGTTTGTATTTTAAGATTGGTTTGTATTTGAGCACTTGCCTATATATATATATATATATATAGACCTTTTCTCCATAAAGAATACTCTTATATAACAAACAATAAAGAACACTATAAAATCATTTATTTCAATAGATCCATTGCCCCTGGCGGGGCCACCCAATACAAAAAGTTCTTATTTTTTTAGCCTTTATCCATCCAGCAAAAAAAAAAAAAAAAATTTTGAAAATTTTATTGTTCATGATGACGTCACTGATGACGTAAAATATAATAAAAACGAAACGGCTTGGATTTTGTATATCCAAGTTTTGGTTGCATTGTTGTTGACCTAAACAACCCATGAGATCTTATGAGTAAAACGTCTATTGATCAAATTTGAATAATAATCTTTCATGTATAAACCACGTCATTTTGCAACTTGATGAAAATTGAACTAGACTCTCGACTCATGTCAATTGCCAAGCTCTGCTTTAAATGTTCTTGGCGTGTGGCACGCATTAATCTACTAGTAATCTAGTATCCTATAAACCCAGTAACACACAATGTCTGTAAAGCTTTCAGATTCGATTCTTTGTGATTTCCAATTTTGTCAATATTTGTTATGAATATAAAAAAAAAATGCTCTAAAAATGGATGTCCGTCATCCACTTTTCGATTCATAAATGGATTTTCGAATAAAATTAAATGTTAGATTATAATATAAAATTTCAGGATCTTTCTCTAAATTTTATATGGACTCATTACTTTAACATATTTCAACAATTTTCATCTACCCTTTTGACTTGCAAAATGGAGAGATATGTATGGGCATTTTCTCATAAATATCATAGGACTCCAAACTAAATTAGAATTAGACCGTCTACATTCAAATGTCTTGCATACAATTCCATGGTGCAATGACAGATTCCCAGGGGCTTGAACATGACTACACAGATAACTTACTAGAATCAGGCAACCAACAGGTAATCGTTGTAACATATAATCATAGTAATTACTCTTTCGCTTTCAAGGCCTGCGTGCAGCTTCCCAGAAAAATGACTAGAAGAAAATAATCATAATAATTCTTTTAATATTATGTAGTTGTTATAACGGAAGCAAGAAAGATTTATGCAGAAGAGAAATAATTTATAGATTTGAGAGGATAACAGATTACAGAGATTTTCAGATGATATTTACAAGAGAAATATGCAGTTCTATTTATAGACAAATCTAAGGAGTAGGTGTGGTTGGTGGCCTAACACCACCTACCAAACTTTGACTATCATTAATGGTAGGTGGCCTAATGGTTGGTGGCCTAACAATTCAAGGCATTTTAACAAATCTCCACCTTGACTTGAATCCTCTCACAAAAACAGATAACAGATGTACCAGATGCATATAATGCCAGATGTACCAGACGCATTATGATAATGCCAGATGTACCAGATAAAACTCTTCTGCCTCAGATTTTGCCCTCAAAATAGCAGTCAGTAACTCCGAACATTTAGCAAGTTCAAACAATGTTGAAACTTGCTATGTGGAACCGGCTTGGTGAGCATATCAGCTGGGTTATCAGCAGTACCCACTTTTCTCACCTTAATTCTCGTCTCACTTCTTAGAAAATGATATCTCACATCTATGTGCTTAGTCCGCTCATGATGGACTTGATCCTTGGCTAAACAGATTGCACTGAGACTGTCACAAAATACCGTAGCCTGATCATGATGTAGACCCAAATCACTGACCAATCCTTTCAACCAGATTCCTTCTTTTGCGGCTTCTGTCAATGCCATGTACTCTGCTTCTGTAGTAGACAAAGTCACTGTAGGTTGCAGAGTAGCTTTCCAACTGACAATCGAACCACCCAGAGTGAAAGCATAACCAGTCATAGATCTTCTACTATCAACATCTCCAGCATAATCAGAGTCCGAAAACCCTGTCACCAAACACTCAGTATCACCTCCATAAATGAGACCAACATCAGACGTACCTTTTAAGTACCGAAATATCCTCTTCACAGCTTGCCAGTGCTCCTTGCCTGGATCACCCATGAACCTACTAACAACACTGACAGACTGTGCAAGATCGGGCCTAGTGCAGACCATTGCATACATCAAGCTTCCTACTGCACTAGCATAGGGAACTCGAGACATGTACTCTTTTTCCTCAGCAGACTTAGGTGCAAAAGCGACAGACAGATGTGCATTTGCAGCACTAGGAGTATCTATGGGCTTTGCTGTAGACATGCCAAACCTTGACAAAATCTTCTGAATGTATCCCTTCTGTGACAAGAAGAGCTTTCTTTTGCTTCTATCCCTATAAATCTCCATTCCCAGAATTTTCCGAGCCGCACCCAAATCTTTCATTTCAAACTCAGCACTGAGGAGACCTTTCAACTTCTGAATATCAGACTTGTTCTCTGCAGCTATTAACATATCATCTACATACAGGACCAGATAAATGAAAGAACCATTTGATGTCTTACTGTGATAAACACAGCAATCATACGGACTCCTGGTGTAGCCAATACCTATCATATAGCTATCAAATTTCTTGTACCACTGCCGTGGAGACTGCTTTAGCCCATACAAGGACTTCAATAACTTGCAAACATAATCTTCTTTTCCAGGAACCTGAAAACCGTCTGGCTGAGTCATGTATATCTCCTCCTCCAGCTCTCCATGCAGAAAAGCTGTCTTCACGTCGAGTTGTTCAAGCTCCAGATTCTGATGTGCAACTATTGCTAGTAGCACCCTGATGGAAGTGTGTCTGACCACTGGTGAAAAAATCTCATTATAATCTACTCCCTCTTTCTGAGTGAACCCTCGAGCTACTAACCGAGCTTTATACTTGACACCCTCAACCGATGTTTCTTCTTCCTTCTTCTTGTAGACCCATTTACAAGTAACAATCTTTCTGTCTCGAGGCCGCTTAACTAATTCCCAAGTCTTATTCTTCTGAAGTGACTCCATTTCATCTCCCATTGCAGCAAACCATTTTGTAGAGTCAGTACATGTCACCGCTTCTTTGTAAGTGGATGGCTCGTCAGAGCTAGGATCCACTTCTTCAGCTACCTGTAGTGCATATGCTACCATATCTTCAAAACCATATTTCTTTGGAGGCACTCCATACTTAGCTCTCCTCGATCGATCAAGAGCCAAACTATGCTGATTTACTACTGGTACTGATGATTCTGATTCTGACTGTGGTTGTTGATCTTCTTGTTGTGGTTCACTCTCATCTTGAGTGACTTCCTGCTCCACCTGTTTCTCAACACCACCACTTTCTGAAACAATCGTAGACTTCACGGTAGGGTTAAACATAGAATTTTCATCAAAGACTACGTTTCTACTCAGTATAACCCTATTTTCAGATGGAGACCAGATTCTATAACCTTTAATCCCATCCCCATAGCCAACAAATACTCCCTTTTTAGCTCGTGGCTCCAATTTACCCTCATTTACATGATAATAAACAGTACAACCAAAAACTCTTAAATTGGAGTAATCAGCAGGCTTACCAGACCATTTCTCAATAGGAGTTTTGAGATGGATACCTGTGTGAGGTCCACGATTAATCAAATAACACGCTGTACTAACCGCCTCTGCCCAGAATCTTCTAGTTAGTCCAGCATTGGAGAGCATACACCTTGCTCTCTCCAGAAGTGTCTGATTCATACGCTCTGCTACACCATTCTGCTGCGGTGTATCCCTAACTGTATGATGCCTAGCAATCCCCTCATTCTTGCAGAAATCTGCAAACTCGGACGAGCAAAATTCTAGGCCATTATCTGTTCGCAGCCTCTTAATCTTCTTCCCTGTTTGTTTCTCCACTAGCGCCTTCCACTGCTTGAAAACCTTGAAGGCTTCACTTTTGTGCTTTATGATGAACAACCAAGTCATTCTTGAGAAATCATCGATCATTGACACAAAATATCTGTGACCCCCTAAAGACTCCACCCGGGAAGGGCCCCAACAATCAGAATGGATGTAATCAAGTGTGCCTTTTGTTCTGTGGATTGCTTTAGGAAACTTGCTGCGATGTAGCTTTCCAAAAACACAATGTTCACAAAACTCGAGACCTGTGACCTTATGACCACAAAGAAGATCAGCTTTTGACAGAATCTGCATCCCCCTTTCACTCATGTGACCAAGCCTCATGTGCCACAAACTGGTCATATTTTCCTTTTCAATTTCCGAAGACGCAACAGCAACAGAACCTGTTAACGTAGAACCTTGAAGAAGATACAAGGTACCACGTTTAACACCTTTCAGAACCACATTAGAACCCTTGCAGACATGTAAAACTCCACCTTCACCTTGAAAACTGAAACCCTTGCTGTCTAACATACTCAAAGATATCAGATTCTTTGTCATAAGTGGAACATGCCTAACATCATTCAATGTGCAGAATTTACCATCATGTGTCCGAATTTTAATTGAGCCTAATCCAACCGTCTCACAAGTAAAACTGTTAGCCATAGAAATCTTGCCACCGTCTACTCGCTCGTAGGTTGTAAACCACTCCCTGCGCGGACATATATGATAAGACGCTCCAGAATCAAGGATCCACACATCAGAGTGATGCGTGTCCTTGACAGCAACTAGAGCAATATCTTCTTCGGAATTATCATCAGCTACAGCAACAGTTCCTGCAGCATCGTGTTGCTTCTTTTTCTTGGGACAGTCGGATTTCCAATGTCCCTTTTCTTTACAGTAATTGCAGACATCATTAGCTCTCAAACCCTTAGAAGCTGGTTTCTTGGATTTATACTTCCCCGACTTTCCATGTCCGGTACTCCCGCTAGCTACCAACCCAGCAGCATGATTATCTGCACCTGTACCAGCCGCCTTATGGCGCAGCTCTCTAGAATGAAGAGCAGATCTAACTTCTTCTAGAGAAATAGTATCTTTACCAACAATAAACGATTGCACAAAGTTCTCGTACGATAATGGTAAAGAAACTAACAGAATCAAAGCAGCATCCTCATCTTCAACTTTAACATCAATATTACGCAATTCTAATAAAATTGTGTTTAATTGATCTAAGTGATCTCGAAGAGGCATACCTTCCTGCATTCGCAGACTGAACAGACGTTGCTTCAGCAACAACTTGTTTGTTAAAGACTTCGTCATGTAAAGACTTTCAAGCTTCAACCACAGACCAGACGCGGTATCCTCCTCCGCGATTTCAGTAATAATATCATCTGCAAGACACAACAGAATTGTTGAATGTGCCTTTTCTTCCAGAATGGCCATCTCAGCGCTTGTAGAAACAGCCGTTTTTGTGTTCAACGGCGCCCAGAGCCCCTGTTGTTTTAACAGGGCACGCATCTTGATTTGCCATAGACTGAAACTATTTCTCCCGGTAAATTTGTCGACCTTAACATTAATACCACCAGACATCTTTCTCCCAGAACCGTATATGTGAACAGTACATATGAACAGTGTCTATGAACAGTGCCCGTGAACAGTGCCTGTGAACAGTACCGGTGAACAGTGCCCGTGAACAGTACCGGTGAACAGTGACGTATGAACAGTACCGTATGAACAGTACCGTATGAACAGTGCCGTATGAACAGTACCGTATGAACAGTGTCGTATGAACAGTGTCGTCTTCTCCGGCGATGAACAGTGTCGTCTTCTCCGGCGATGAACAGTAACTCCGGCAAAAATTCCGGCGAGCTTAAAAAAATTCCGGCGAGAATTTTTTCAGCAGATTCAACCAAGGCTCTGATACCAATTTGTTATAACGGAAGCAAGAAAGATTTATGCAGAAGAGAAATAATTTATAGATTTGAGAGGATAACAGATTACAGAGATTTTCAGATGATATTTACAAGAGAAATATGCAGTTCTATTTATAGACAAATCTAAGGAGTAGGTGTGGTTGGTGGCCTAACACCACCTACCAAACTTTGACTATCATTAATGGTAGGTGGCCTAATGGTTGGTGGCCTAACAATTCAAGGCATTTTAACAGTAGTTGTAAGGAATCGAACCCAAGTGAAGTTAAGGAAATTAAAAGAAATAAATCTTGTTTAATAATGTAGTTGCAAGAGTCAAATCCATTCGGTACTTTGATATTATTGCGCGTCATTAAAACATGATTTTTCGTATTACAAAGATTATATATATATATATATATATATATATATATAGGGTCTTGTTCTAATAGAAACTAAATTAGAATAGAAACTAGAAACTAAACATAAATTAAATATTTCAAGCTAATCTAATGACCAAATTAGGGGTACCCCAATACAAAAAGTTCATAATATTCTTGGCTCCATCTAGCAAAAAAAAAAAAAAAAAAAATTACTGTTCACTGCTGACGTGGCAGTGACGTCAGCGTGAACAGTTTTTTTTTTTTTTTTTTTTTTTTTTTTTTTTTGCTGGATGGAGCCAATAATTTTAAACACTTTTTGTGAAGGTGCCCCTGGCGGGGCCATTAGAATGAATGAAATATAATTTATTTAGTGTTGGTTTCTAGTTTCTATTCTAAGATTGGTTTCTATTTGACCACTAGCCTATATATATATAGGGTCTTGTTCTAATAGAAACTAACTTAGAATAGAAACTAGAAACTAAAGCTAAATTAAATATTTCAAGCTAATCTAATGACCAAATTAGGGGTACCACAATACAAAAAACGTTTAAAATTATTGGCTCTATTCAACAAAAAATAAAAAAAAAAAAATTTTAAAAAAAAGTTACTGTTCACGTGATGACGTGGCACGTGAACAGTAACTTTTTTTTTTTTTTTTTAATATTTTTGTTGAATAGAGCCAAGAATTTTATAAGTTTTTTGTGAAGGTGCCCCTAGCGGGGCCATTAAAATAAATGAAATATAATTTATTTAGTGTAGGTTTCTAGTTTCTATTCTAATGTTGGTTTCTATTTGAACGCTAGCCATATATATATATATAATCTTTGTAATACGAAAAATCATTTTGAATAACAAGATATATATATATATATATATATAATCTTTGTAATACGAAAAATCATTTTGAATAACAAGTTGCAGTTAGCAATATTACAAAGAATATATATATATATATATATACATATATATATATATATATATATATATGCTAGCGTTCAAATAGAAACCAACCTTAGAATAGAAACTAGAAACCTACACTAAATAAATTATATTTCATTTATTTTAATGGCCCCGTTAGGGGCACCTTCACAAAAAACTTATAAAATTCTTGGCTCTATTCAACAAAAATATAAAAAAAAATAAAAAAAACAAAAAAAAGTTATTGTTCACGTGCCATGTCATCACGTGAACAGTAACTTTTTTAAAAAAAACTTCCTTTTTTTTTTTTGGTTGAATAGAGCCAATAATTTTAAACGTTTTTTGTATTGGGCTACCCCTAATTTGGTCATTAGATTAGCTTGAAATATTTAATTTAGGTTTAGTTTCTAGTTTCTATTCTAAGTTAGTTTCTATTAAAACAAGACTCTATATATCTATATATATATATATATATATATATATATATATATATATTACGTAATTATTATTTTATAATAATTTAGAGAACCATTTTGAATAACAAGTTGCAGTTAATCTAAGTAACTAATCCATGTCAAATTCTGCATTAAATTCCGAAAACTAATGAATTTATTATTTTAAATCTTATTTTTTGAATAATTTTATTTTAAATCTTGTTTCAACACTTAAATCCAAATTACGAATTACGATAAGTTTAGCATCATTTCGAAAGGAAACCACAAAAACAGGCATCGACATCTTATTGATTACTGTATTATAAAAAGAAGTACGAACCAATAAATCAAACTCAAATCCAAGAATTTGTGGTGACCTTTTAGCCTTTTAGGCCACCCGAACTGGTCCTGCAGAGTTGATAAGGCCAGAAGAATGGAAAAACAAGTACCAAGGCTCTAGCTGCTAGGATGGTTATACCGGTTTTAAGTCGGTTCACGTTGTCATTTTCGGGGATTGGATAACAAAAGTGATAAATTGTTTATTCTCAATTTTTGTTCGATGAGATTTATTAAACTAAATAAAGTGGATATTACTTGTTACTCCCTCCGTTTCGTTTCCCATTCCAGATATCGGGATTGTTCATGACATTAGACAAATTACTAATTTACGTCTAATCTAGAAGACAAAATATAGTCATGAGTGATCTTATTGGATTCGTATTTATGAGTACTTTAATACAGTGAAGTTTTTATATTTAATACTAAAATACGGAATTCAAGATATTAACGATTAAAAATGTGTGTTGGTAAACGTGTCAAAAGGAAAGAGGAAACTTATTTTGAAACGGAGGGAATAGCTCGTAAGCTATATATATTTGATTAGAGATTACCGCGTATAAGTACTGTTTCTTCTCTTCATTATCCATGCTAGTTCAGATAATTCTGTACCACCAATCAGTATACTAGACCTATCTCAGTACAAAACTTATAAAAAAATTCTGAGTAGTTTTTTTTTAAGTCAAACATGCCGGTGCTGATGCAGCTGCAACTATATTAAAGTTGAGCAATAAAACTTTTCACAGTAGAACTGCGATCTCCTATACCTTGTTTAGATATTTTTGATTCTTGTATGTGATGATTTAAAATATAACTAGGAAATGGGAATTACAGTTGAGCGTGCGCCCTCTAAATTCGATATGAATGCTTAGATCACAAAACTTTCTATTCTTGTGATCTTGTACCTCACGTTCCTGGACTCCATATTGAATATAACTATCACAAGCTGATTCTAAACTTTCAGTCCATAAAAAAAAATATTTTTTAGTGAAGGCATTAAGAAATGGAAAATTAGGCCAACTCCAACAATGACATCCAAATTTGGATCACCTCGGATTCAAATTATATTCCAACCGGCCATCTGATCCAAATATAAATCCAAATTCAATCATCATTACGTTATTCATATATTTTGATTTTAAGTATTTTAAAAAAAAGATTAATTAATAACATCAACAACAACTAGATTATAACTAAAATACATTCGAAATAAATAAAACGTTAAATGAAAATAAATTAAAAGCATTAAAATATCGTGAAATTCTGTGTTGTATTGTTTTGTTTTATTCTTTTAATTTTCATGTATTTTTAAATTTAATGTATTTTCAAATTTAATGTATTTTGAGTTTTTATGTATTTTAAAATTTTATTTTAGAATTTATCGTGGATTTAATTATATTCCAAAATTAATTTATATTCTTTTAATAACATTAACAAAATCAACTGTTGACGGAGGAATTTGGTAACAACAAAATTCGAGGTACTTCGCCGGAAACAAGATCTATAGTGGTGGTTCTTTGCCGAAAAGAGTGGTGATGTGTGGTGGCTGTTTGTGATTGGTGGCTGAGATTGATAGGGTTAGTGGCGGCTATTCAGAGCTCTCGACTTCCAACAACCTCAATTTGCCTACGTGCCTCTATATTTATAGAGGATCAAGCCAGACGTAGTTCTTGGAGAGCAAGAAACCCAAATGGGCTTGGATAACGAACCAGCTTCCGGAATGTTCTACTATGAGGCCTAACCACAAAGGCCCAAGGCTCATCCAAGATCTCAAGACTTCACGGATAAGGAAACTTCCCCCGTCGAGGACTAGTCCTATCCGCTACCAGCTATCTCTTGATTTCAAGGATGCAGGTATAGCCGTGATTTACCCCAAGTGCAGAACGCATCCCTGTCCCCCGAATGAGAAGCACCCACCAGATAGCAGGACAGGTGATCCAGAGCTTTTGGGTGCAAAGTGCAGGATTACTCCAAAGTTCCCCAATGAGGGCGCGCCCATTGGCTACAAGAACAGAGCTCCCAAAGCACACACCAAATAGTCCCCATCTTTCCACCTTAGGGCGCACGGATGCTTCCCTTAGCGTCTAAGAAGGGTCCTTATATCCAGGCAAACCCCTGGAGGCCTTCTGCGACGGACATCCCCCTCCTGAGATACGACAGGAGGGAATTCTTCAACTTCTAGAATTCCAGCTTGAGTGGAATCCCACCTAAATAGAATCCTAACTTGAATAGTATCCTAGAAGAGATTTCTTCAATGTCTTCTTAGAAAACCAACTTGAACAGATTTGTCACCATATTTTACATTTAGGGCGCGCCCTAACTATAGGGAAAGCCAGGGCGCGGCCTAATCCCTCCAACTTAAATCACAACCCTAATTTACTCTAGAATTCCCCAAATTGAACCCATATTTGACCCGAATCCATCTTGAAAATACACGAACTGAATTTTGGCTATAACAACTACCCCCCAATTCCATACGAAATCAGAGATGATGTATGGAATTTCTTCTGAAAAGCCAAATTTTTTTTCATAAATCTCCATCAGGGCGTGCCTTGGCAGATGGCGCGTCTTCAGAATCTCAAACGGTTTACAGCTGTCATCCATTAACTTCTATATTCCCTATAAATACCTAAACATTTCTCACTTTACTCTTTTTACTCTCTCTCTCTCCCAAAAACTATACTCCGGCGACTTCTTTTTCCGAGTAACAATCCGGCCAATCTCGACGGTTTTCTTTGATTTTCTTCCACAAATCTCGTTCCGGAACTTCCAAGGTATGTTTTGATGCCTTTAATTTGTACTTTCACCATGCATTTTGTTCGATTTTGCGATTTGACTTTTGGTTGTTTTCGTGTTCTTCAATATTACTTGTATATATATATGTATGTATGCATGCTTGATCTTCATTTAGCTGTAATGTTTCTCCCATATTATGTTTCTGATAAATTGGTATGGTTAATTAATCTTCAGGGCGCGCCTTTGACACAGGGCGCGTCCTTGACCTCTGATACCATAATGTAGCTTTAGAAACTTGGTTCTTCATGACCTTTCTAGTATACTTTAGAAAATCCTTCTTGGACGTGCCTTCATATTACTAACACCATACACTAGGACGCGCCTTAGGTTTTTAGTATATTTATTGCAAATGTCCTTGGATCCTGATTTGTAAAAATTTCTTCTGTTTATTTAACTTTTGGGCGCGCCCTAAGTCCCTTTCTTCATTTACTTTTGCAGCTGGAGGGCGCGTCTCCGCCTTTTCACCCATTTAGGGAATTCAACGATCGTTTAGGGATCCATTCTCCATTGCCACCCCCTTATCTCCTGAACCTTATAGGAGCCCTTTTTCATTTATTTCTCCTGAAGATAAGGCGCGCCTTATCAAAGATTTTGAAGAAGGCAGGATGAATTTCTCCGATGAAGATTCCTTTGATGGTATTCCCCTTAACACTAAAATACCTGAAAAAATTCCAACACCAATACCTGAAAAGACTTCAAATCCCCCCTACACAGATCCTTCTGACTATGACTTCACTCCAGACTCTAATTCTCCTAGTGATACACATCCTTCTGACACTTATTCTTCAGAGGACGCGCCCTCAGCATCATCCATCTCACCCATGGCCGATTCCGAACCAACATCTCCACTACCCTCTCCTGTCCCATTTGAACACTGGGAAGTCCTTGATGAAGAAATTGATATTGACTGGGGAAGATATGATGACCTGCCCGAAAAAGAGAAAAATCAACTCAGAAAGAAACGGGGCAAACTTGCTTGTGTAAACATGTCTTCTATTGCTACAAGTGATGAAGTAGGATGGGCCATGCAATATTACGGTCAAGAAGGAATTTGGGCCATCCCACATGCTCATCATCGCCCTCACATCTTCAATTACAGTAGAAATTTTAAAATTCCAAGGATGGTCTTAACCCCAAAGCTGGTGGCTCTTGGTGTGGGCGCGCCCTTACACCCTTACCTTCAACAAATACTAAGATGGTATGACATAGCACCTATCCAACTCTCCCCCAACAGCTACAAACTTGTATTAGCTTTATTCATCCTTTATCACGACCTTGAGTTAGGAACCCCCTCTATGCATGAAGTTAGTTATTTCTTCAGCCTTCGACAATCCAGCATTGGTTACTATTATCTTGTAATCAACAAGCCTCACAACAACAAGGGTTTTTCTGAAGGAAGAATTAGTCATCTAAAATTTTGGAAAGAACCCTTTTACTATGTCTGGGACGTTCCTCGAGTCCGAGTACAATTCAACACGAATCCTAGTAAGTGAGGGCGCGCCCTGTACTTTCCTTATCTTTTTAATTTTCAACCATTTATTGATTCCTTTAAATTCCAACAGATAAGAGAACACAGAAAACGCTTGAAGGCGCGGCCTCAATTCGGGCAAAAGCTGTTCTGAAAGTTGCCTCAGAAAAATTCAACCTTCAATCTTTAATCACAGAAGAAAACTTAAAGAGGGTTGGAATTTTATCTGATAAAGTTGGTCACATTTGCAAATTTAGAAAGTTTAAGAAGGGAATCCCTGTGCCCACACTCTCATCTAGTGATAGTGAAAATTCTGATTCTGATGAAGGTAATGGTTACAATGTAGGCTAGGATGCGCCTTAACTGTTCATCTTTATCACTTGTCCTAAATTTGTCATGTTATACGTATTTAATCCTTCTATGTCCAAGACACAACCTGACTCTTTTTCCTCTTTGTCTTGTACAGATATGGCTCCCAGGATTCCTCGTGGATTTGGTGCTGCCAAAAAGAAGAGTGACAAAGAGAAGAATCATGACCAAGCAGGTACATCTGACTCCAGGGCGCGCCCTGTGCAGGACAAGAATTCCAGTGACATAGTCACTCCATCCACAGAATCTCTGAAAAGGAGTGCTGATGTTCAAGAACCTATCACTGACAGGGGCAAAAAGCCAAGATATGAGGGCGCGCCCTCATATGTTGAAACCTTAATTGGCCCTGCTGCTGCCTCCCTTGTTGAAGAAAAGGAGGTTGATGTTTGGCAAAACATGAATGCGGATGAGGAATCTCAGTCCATGATTCGGGCATCTGCCCAACTGCTTATTCAATCTCTAGGGCGCGGCCAGAGGATTCACAAGGAAAAACTCCACATCAACAGACTTGAGGCTGAGAATAGGAAGTATTCGAGGATGATTGTCGACAATGATAATAAATGGAAAAAAGATCTGGATGCCAAAAATGACAGAATTGCTGATCTGAAGCATGACCTGGATGAATCCATTGGACATCGCACTCTTCTTAATACCAAAAATGACGAACTAGAGAAAGAGGTGGAGGAACTCCGAGCTCAGCAAGGTGCCCTAGAAATCGAAAAGACCAAGCTAAAAGAACAAAGAGAAGCCATTGAAGATGAAAACTTTGAAAAGGGTTTTAACTTCTATCTCATTGGCTTTCTGGCTAACGATCCTGATTATAACTGGGAGAAATTTGGACCTGCTGCTGCTGAGGATATAGCAAAGTTTAAGGTTGACCAAGCCTCAGTCATTAAGGCAAAAAGAGTGGAACTAGGGTTAGAGGACGCGTCTGAAGGCGCGCCCTCGACTGACAACATTCAACCATCTCCTGCAGCTATCCCTACTCAAAGCTCTCCTCCTGCAAATGTATCTCCTCTTAAAACAGTTCGCCCAAACGATGTTCAAGATACATTTCCTTCACCTTCCAAGGTCATTCCTTCTTCTCCCCCTAAGGACGCGCCTTAGGATTTCAATCTTTAAACCTGTTTCATAAATACTTTAACTTTTAAGGTGCGGGTCCTTTGTAAAACCCTGCAAGTTGTAATTCCTAACTTTTAGTGTCTTTTGAACCTTGCTATGCTCATAACTTATCTTCATGCTTTTGTTTGTTAAATGCTTCAAATGAGGGCGCGCCCTAGATGGGGGCGCGACCTTTTCTTCATTATTTTGTTTAAGCAATTGTCTTTAAAATACAACACAGATTCTCCATTCATGTTGAGGGCGCGCCCTAAGAAATGGGCACGGACCTCTTATAATTCAATCAAAAAGTCTTCAAAATTCTTGAAAAAATGTCTTGATATATTATTAATCTTCAAATATTCTTAAATCTCAGCAGAACAAGGGAAGGTATACATGCTCTACCCCCCGAGCTAAGGAGAATAAACTTCCACAAAACGTGGAATAAAACAGCAAGTCTCGACTAGAACTAAAGAAGGCGTATGTGTACTACCCCCCTCGACTAGGAGAAGATGTATTTATACTAGTCTATAACTTAAATATAAGCCTTCATACAATAGGGGGTCAAAGCCGCATCCTACTGATAATACTTTCTCAAATGCTCTGCATTCCATGCTCTTGGGATTATGTTGCCATCCAAGTCTTCTAGATGATAAGTTCCTTCCCAAATGATAGACTTTATCTTGTAAGGTCCTTCCCAATTGGGACCAAAAACTCCATGTGCTGCTACTCTTGTATTAGGCATGACTTTCCGCAGAACTAGATCACCCACCTTGAAAGGCTGAGTCTTCACCTTCTTGTTATAGTACCTTGCAACCCTCTGCTGATAAGTTGCCAACCTCAACTGCGAATTTGCCCTCATTTCTTCTAGGAAATCAAGACTTAGCCTTTGATTTATCATATTTGATTCTTCATCATAGAAATCCCTTCGGAATGACCCTGCTCCAATTTCCACTGGCACCATTGCCTCACATCCATAAGATAGCATGAAAGGAGATTCCCCAGTCGTGGTCCTTGGCGTTGTGTTGTAAGACCATAAGACCATAGGAAGTTCCTCATGCCAATTCCCTTTACTTTCTTCTAACTTGGTTTTCAAGGTATGCTTAATTATCTTGTTGATAGCTTCAGTCTGCCCATTACTCTGGGGATGATACACGGCTGTGAATTCCTTCTTGATTCCCAAGTCTTCGCACAACTTTCGCAACTCCTTGCTGTCAAATTGTTTCCCATTATCTGAGACAAGCTTATAAGGAATCCCAAATCTGCACACAATAGAGTTGAACACAAAATCCTTGATTTTCTTTGCTGTGATTGTGGCCAAGGGCATTGCTTCCGCCCATTTGGTGAAATAATCTACTGCAACAACAGCATACTTGACTCCTCCCTTAGATTTAGGGAGTTCTCCAATAAGATCGATTCCCCACATAGCAAATGGCCAAGGACTCATCATAGAAGTCAAGGTGGTTACGGGAATTGTTGAATAATTGGCAAACCTCTGGCATTTATCGCATGCCTTGACAAACTCATAGGCATCCTTCTTCACAGTAGGCCACTAATAACCTTGCCTTAACACCTTCATTGCCAACGAACCACCCCCCGAGTGATTGCCACAAATTCCTTCATGTACCTCCCTTAGGATATAATTGCATTCATCTCCATCTATGCACTTCAGAAGCGGTTGATTGAAACCTCTCTTGTACAAAATCCCATCATACTCCACAAACCTTGCAGCATGATATCGAAGACGCCTTGCTTCAATTTTGTCGCTTGGGAGAATCCCCTTACGGAGATACTCTAGAATAGGAGTCATCCAGGTAACTGACGGAGCATTCTCTACTTCCATAACTTCCACTTCTGGAATACTTGGCACTTCTTGAATTTGTAGAGGTATTGTTCCTAACAACATAGCATCCTTCTGGGATCCTAGCTTGGCCAAAACATCTGCAGAGCAATTTTTATCTCGAGGAATGCATTCCAATCTTACTTCATGAAACTTCTGAATTAATCGTTGTGCACACTTCATGTAAAGCTCTGTTCTTGGACCTCTACACTGAAAACCTCCTTTAATCTGTCTGACTACCAATTCCGAATCGCTTGATACGATCAAATTTGCTACCTTTATTTCCAAAGCCATCTTCAATCCGTTAATCAAAGCTTCATACTCCGCATCATTATTAGTTGCCTCGAATTTGAAGTGAATTGCACTCATGAATTGATTTCCTTCAGGTGTTATCAAAATTATTCCTGCACCAGCTCCCCCATTGTTCACAGCTCCATCTACATGTAACTTCCACCAAGGTTGGGGAACTTCCTCAAGAGGGCGCGCCCTCTTAGGAGGAATTCCAGGTTCCGCCAATACAATTGACTTCTCCTCGGTCTCTGAATCAAACTCCAAGATGAAATCTGCCAAAGCCTGACCTTTAATTGCTGTTCTTGGGGTATATTCCAAATCAAACTGCCCTAATTCGATGGTCCATTTCAACATTCTTCCAGAAGCTTCCGGTTTGTGAAGAATACTCCTCAATGGATAAGCAGTACGAACCTCGATCTTATGAGCTTGAAAGTAAGGACGAAGTTTTCTTGCCGCCAAGATCAAAGCATAAATCAACTTTTCCATACTGGTATATCGGGTTTCTGCATCATGCAAACGCTTGCTCACATAGTAAACCGGGGACTGATGATCAATCTCTTCTCTTGCCAATACTGCACTAATGGAGTATTCTGAAACTGCCAAGTTTAATATCAAAGTTTCTCCTTCCACGGGCTTGGCTAAGAGTGGAGGATTCCCCAACTGCTCTTTGATCTTCTGAAAAGCCTCTTCACACTCAGGAGTCCACACAAAATCTTTGGATGCTCCTTTGATCGCCTTGAAGAATTCTCTGCATCTATCTGAAGATTTTGACACAAAGCGATTTAGCGCTGCGATTCTCCCAGCCAAACTCTGAACTTGCTTCACAGTAGATGGAGATTTCATATCAAGTAAAGCTTTAATCTTAGCTGGATTCGCCTCAATCCCGCGATGGTTAACAATAAATCCCAAGAACTTTCCGGATTCCACTCCAAACACACATTTTTGTGGATTCAACTTCATTCTGAACTTCCTCAATACCTCGAACATCTGCTCTAAATGCTTCACATGGTCTTCTGCCTTCAAAGATTTGACAAGCATATCATCCACATACACTTCCATAGTTTTCCCAATCAGATCTTTGAACATCTTGTTTACCAACCTTTGATAGGTGGCTCCGGCATTAATCAAACCAAATGGCATTCCAATGTAACAGTACAAACCTCTATCCGTGATGAATGAAGTATGCTCCTGATCCGGCTCATACATAGGAATCTGATTATAGCCCGAGTAAGCATCCATGAAACTCAAAAGAGCATGGCCAGCTGTGGCGTCCACCAACTGATCAATTCGAGGGAGAGGAAAACTATCTTTAGGGCAAGCCTTGTTCAGATCCGTGAAATCCACACAAGTTCTCCACTTTCCATTAGGTTTCTTGACAAGAACCGGATTAGCCAACCAATCCGGATAGTATGATTCCTTGATCAAACCAACATCTAGAAGTCTATCAACTTCCTCTTTTAATGCTATAGCTCTTTCTCCACTCACAGGTCGACGTTTCTGGCGAATTCCCTTCTTGGTGGAATCTATGTTCAGATGATGACACATAACCTCTGGATCAATTCCCACCATATCAGCATGACTCCAAGCAAATACATCCAAGTTATTAAAGAGAAAATTGGTGAGCACTCCTCTCAGCTTGGAATTCAGTTGATATCCAACTTTCAAAATCTTATTCGAATCCTTTCCATCCACCAAAATTGAAATAGTATCCTCTGCAGGACCAGTCTTTTCCACAGGTTGTGGTGTTCTTGGATCAAGATCAAAATCAAAGTTTCGTGGATCCTCGATTGGTGCTGCATCCTTGGAGGGCGCGTCCTCCTTAAGAGGGAAGTCTTCCTCAACAAGGGTATGCACCAAGCCTTCAAGTAACATTCGCCTCCCTTCAACCTGTTCACCTCTGATGTTAACCGAAATCACCTCCTCTGAATCTTCTTCAATTTCCTCCAGAATCCCATCCTGAAGATCATCCAACACTGGAATATCCTCCTCAGGGCGCGCCCTAAATGGGGGTGTGTCTTCTATTGGTTCTTGGACAAGATAGTGTACTTTTACTTCTCCCGGAACAATACTCATAACCCCTGAACTACTTTCATTGAGGGCGCGCCCTCCATTTTTTGCAGTTTCCTGAATCCCTTGATTGCCTTGTGATAACAATCTCTTGAATCATGCTGGGATCCTCGGATCGTCCCCACACCGTTTGGTGTAGGAAACTTCATTGCAAGATGATATATGGAGGTCACAACCTTCATTTCTTTTAACAAAGGACGTCCTACTAAAGCGTTGTGTGACGATTCCACATTCAAAATCATGAAATCCATCATTTGAGTCACAGAAAGAGTTCCTTCCCCGAGAGTTACTGGTAACTTGATAGCTCCCATGACCTTTACAGATTCGCCCAAAAAACCATAGATCCATCCGTTATCTTGAATCATATCCTTATCTAGAAGTCCCAGCTTTTGGTAAGTGCTGTAATACATTCACCGAACTTCCATTATCAACAAAAACTCGATGTACATTCTTGGACCCAATCTGAATTGCCACCACCAAAGCATCATTATGAGGATGGTGTACCCATCTTGCTTCTTCTTCAGTGAAAGTGATATCTGCAAATTCTCCTTTGAACAATTTAGGCGGCCTCAACTCCAAACTATTCACATTTGTAAGAGGTCGGTATCTTGCTTCCCTAGTATACCTCTCCATAGCATGATTGCTGTCACCTCCCAGGTGGTGTCCACCAAAGATAGTGTGAATACTTCCTTCCTTCACAAACTTCTTCTCTTCAGGCTTACCATCAACATGGAGGGCGCGCCCTCCATCTCTCTTATCAGGATTCTCCCTATGTTTCTTTACTTCTCTGACAATCCATTCTGTCAGGTACCCTTCCTTGATTAAATCCTCAATCTCATCCTTCAATTGACGGCACTCATGAGTATTGTGCCCAGAAGACTCATGGAATTCACAGTACTTTCTCTTATCTTTACTTTGCCAAGAAGAGAGGGGCTCTGGCTTTCTGAAGAATCCTTTATTTTTGTTCACTTCAAAAATATGTTCAATGGAGGCTGCAAGAGGTGTATAACTACCCGGCCTTTGATCATAAGTGTAAGTATCTGGGGGACCCCAATTTTTGCCAGATTCAGTTAAGTTCACCCGATTAGCACCTGTTGCTATCCGGTGAGTTGGACTAGGAGACCTATCCTTCCTTTTTCCGATCTTTACCTTAGAACTGTTTTGATTATCGGTCTTTCGATTATCTGCCAAAGATTGTTCCACAATCTTGAAAGATTCAGCTTGTGCAAACACATCAGCTAATGTCGGTGGATCTCGTCCTTGGAGATGTTTCCAGAAATCGGTTTCCACTGATAATCCAGCTATTAGAAAACTCTTGAGTGTTTCATCAGTTGCTCCTCTCACCAGAGTTGATTCTGAGTTAAATCTCTTGAAGTAAGATTGCAAACTTTCTCCTTCCCTCTGCTTGATATTGGCCAAAGTTGTGACGGGAGGAGCATATTTCACTGCTGCCTGGAATTTCGTCAAAAACAAATTCCTCATCACCTGCCAAGATGTAATAACTCCCGGGCCAAGTTTCTGAAACCATTGCTGAGCACTCTCCCTGAAAGTTGCTGCCAACAATCGACACCTAGCTAGCTCTGTCACTTGATAAACATCCATCTCGATATCAAAACGTCCAAGGAATTCAACAGGATCTGCATTTCCATGAAAGCGCAAATCATTTGTCATAGATCTGTACCCAGTAGGAAGCTGCGCCTCTCTTACTTCAGTTGAGAATGGAGAGGAAGTTTGTGCAGTAGCAGATATTCTTCCTCCATCCAAGTGAGCAAGGAGCTTTTTCAAATCATCCACATTGAAAGTTCCAACCCCGGGAACATTCTGAATATTTGATTGTGCCACAGTTTGAGTACCCCCTGGAGGTGGAGGTGGAGGTGGAACCGCTGTCTCCACACCTCCTTGATTCCCTGCTTGTGGCTGAATCACAACATCCTTTTGAGTTTGCGTTTGTTGACCCTCTGGATTTCCATGAGGTTGTGGATTCCCCTGAGAATTTCTCTGATATTGTTCTCCAGAGTGAGGGCGCGTTCTCGACCTAGACTCATCAGAAGTGCTTGGAATTTGATGGATACGGGGAGATCTTCTACTTGAGGGCGCGCCCTGATGATGGGGGCGCCCATCTCCTTGATACCAATCCCTTCTTTTATCACCATTATCACGGTTTCCTCTCGCTCCAGCGTTGTCATGATGAAAAGTTTGTTTAGATCCAAGGGGCCGCGACCTGTTGTGAACAGGGGGCGCGCGCTGTGGATTACTATTGCGAGCAAGGGATCGCTCATGTCCAAGGGGCCTCGACCTGTTGTCAGGGGGCGCGCGCTGTGGCTCATGACTCCGTGTAAGGGCTCGCTCATGTCCAAGGGGCCTCGACCTGTTGTCAGGGGGCGCGCGCTGTGGATCATGGGGCCGTGATTCCAAGTATTTGCTTTTCTTCTGTTGCTCAAGGAGTACGATCCTTAAATCGTCGTCATTAAGCCTTATTCCAAGGCGTTCCTTCAGGCTGGCATAATCTTTCCTTTCTCTAGCTATTTGCTCCTCATCCCTTTGAATTTCGCCTGGAGTGCGTCCCGAACGATGAGGATGAGGGCGCGCCCTATCTTGAGGATTTGACAACCTGCGCTCAGAATTATCTTCACTAGGATATTCAACAATCGGATCAGAATAATCTAACCTTCTAGGAGTGATCAGCTGAAATCTCTTTTCCTGATTTTCCTCCCTCCGGGAATCTTCCTCAATCTGAGGGGATTTGTCTGATCGGCGATGATTTCGCGGGATACTCCGAGATTTTCTCCTAGATTCTTGCACTTCCTCCACAGAACTCAACCTGGCTCCGAAATTATTTATGGCATCTCCCATACGATACAACTGTTCAATTAATGCTGCGTTACTGATAAGAACGGGCGGCTGGCCACCACCGGTGGCTGGAGTTCCATGGTGGTGTGGAGGAACAGGGATTTCCTCCGGAACATAAGCTTCGTGACGAGCTTGGTTACCCCCCAAGCTATCTTCAGAATCGTAATAATCCTCTTCGTGAGAACCTCCGCGTTGATTGTGAGACATCTTTTCCTCCTAAGATGAAGATCTTGATTGGCAGCCCCTCCTTCTAGCGCCAATTTGTTGACGGAGGAATTTGGTAACAACAAAATTCGAGGTACTTCGCCGGAAACAAGATCTATAGTGGTGGTTCTTTGCCGAAAAGAGTGGTGATGTGTGGTGGCTGTTTGTGATTGGTGGCTGAGATTGATATGGTTAGTGGCGGCTATTCAGAGCTCTCGACTTCCAACAACCTCAATTTGCCTACGTACCTCTATATTTATAGAGGATCAAGCCAGACGTAGTTCTTGGAGAGCAAGAAACCCAAATGGGCTTGGATAACGAACCAGCTTCCGGAATGTTCTACTATGAGGCCTAACCACAAAGGCCCAAGGCTCATCCAAGATCTCAAGACTTCACGGATAAGGAAACTTCCCCCGTCGAGGACTAGTCCTATCCGCTACCAGCTATCTATTGATTTCAAGGATGCAGGTATAGCCGTGATTTACCCCAAGTGCAGAACGCATCCCTGTCCCCCGAATGAGAAGCACCCACCAGATAGCAGGACAGGTGATCCAGAGCTTTTGGGTGCAAAGTGCAGGATTACTCCAAAGTTCCCCAATGAGGGCGCGCCCATTGGCTACAGGAACAGAGCTCCCAAAGCACACACCAAATAGTCCCCATCTTTCCACCTTAGGGCGCACGGATGCTTCCCTTAGCGTCTAAGAAGGGTCCTTATATCCAGGCAAACCCCTGGAGGCCTTCTGCGACGGACATCCCCCTTCTGAGATACGACAGGAGGGAATTCTTCAACTTCTAGAATTCCAGCTTGAGTGGAATCCCACCTAAATAGAATCCTAACTTGAATAGTATCCTAGAAGAGATTTCTTCAATGTCTTCTTAGAAAACCAACTTGAACAGATTTGTCACCATATTTTACATTTAGGGCGCGCCCTAACTATAGGGAAAGCCAGGGCGCGGCCTAATCCCTCCAACTTAAATCACAACCCTAATTTACTCTACAATTCCCCAAATTGAACCCATATTTGACCCGAATCCATCTTGAAAATACCCGAACCGAATTTTGGCTATAACATCAACAAAATAGAAAAGATAATAATATTATAATGATATAGAAATTTGGATCACTGAATAGTAGTGATCCTAGTGATCCAAATTTGGATAAGTGAATAAAGTATTATTCTCACTAGCGTTCTACCCGTGTTACGCACCGACCGATAAATTATATTAATAAATTAATATAAATATATTATTTTAATTTTTATTTAGAAAAATATATAATTTTATTGCAATGTTAATTAACGTAAGTATAAAATTACTTATCTGTGGATTCATAACAATTGAATTAATATTAATATTATGAACCAATCATCAAAATAAATACAACCCCGTTGAAAAGTTCAAAATCCCTCTTTATTGTTTATTTTAAAATTTAGCTTTCATTTTATTTCTCTCTTTGTTAGAGAATATTTCTACGTATCATGTTAACAAATTTTTCACCCGTATATTTATTAAATACCAAATCCTTAAAATATTTATTATATTAATTTATTGAAAATATTGTATGGTCGTGGTTAATTTTTCAATTACATATTAAAAATGTGTAGAAACTTAATACTCACGACTCCAATAAATCATTAGACTGTCTATCAAAAAAAGGTTGCATGTTTCAGCGATATGAGAAATGATATCTACTGTGCAAGATATATGAAATGAACGTAGTTATAACAATGAAAATTATCATCTAATCTAGTTTGCTATGTGATTGTTCAAAATCATTTTTACAAATTGTATATCCTTTTATTAATAAATTGATTTACTATAAAAAAAATTATCAACTAACCAAACAAATTTTCTTCAAAAAAAAAACTAACCAAACAAATTCAATATATCGCGCTCTTGGAGTAACATATAATTGTTAGATTTTATGGTTATTGTCCTTAGCTTATTTGTAAAGAAAACTTAAAATGTGCATTCACTACAAGAAATCAGGCTATAGACGACACCTTTCAGACAACACCCATGGAAAAAAGTGTTGCCCGAAATGATCAGACAACTAGTATTTTCGTGCTCGAAAAAGTATTGTCTAATCCTACATTCACACAATGGGCCAAAACCAGGGGTGTTGTGTAAATGCATAAGTATTTTTAGATTAGACAAGCGTTTTTAGGTCTGTTGTCTAAGTAGCAGTCATACAATATGTTATCCATAGTGTTGTGTGACAGTTAACCAACACACAACATATTTTAGAAATATTATGTGAATGAAGCATAGACAATACTTGGTAAAAAGTATTGTTAGAATGAGACAAGTGGTTTCCAATGTGGTATTGTGTAATGATATTTAACACAAGTTCTTTACATAGTGTTGTATGAACTTAATCCAACACACAACAGGTTCTGACCTATTGTGTGTTTCAACTCATACAAGTGTCTTCTGTTTAAAACTGTTGTCTAATGAACTGTACAACTATCAAAGGCAATACAATGCCATACCAAACAAACATCAGCCATCATAACATCAATCAAGAAATGTTATGTTCAAAGTAGCAAACACAGTTATCATATTACAAAGTTTATGTAATTAAAAGTACACAAATTAAATTACATCAAGAAAGTTAAATTGTTTAATCTACATTTGGTTATTGGCTACATTGGCTTACAAGATACAGTTATTAGATCACTGCAATTAACGCATGTTGTCCTCTAACACTTTAGCCATAGCATCCACCTGAGAATTGCCCTCTAGAACTTGGCTTTCTAGGCATAAACAGGAGACACTTGTATATGGAGAGTATATGGAGAGTCTGCTGCAGCAATTGCTGGTTCATGATAGCTAGAAACATCAGGTTTCCTTGAAAATCCACTATATAACTGCACAGCATCCAAATTCAACTCTAGTCAAGCCCAGTAAGAAATAAGGGAAGCAGCAAAATTTTACTTTCAGAGCAATTGTATCTTGAAGCAATTAGGATTTATATTAATGCAGAAATTGCATTAAGAGACATGCAAACATGCATATCCATGGCAGATCAGCATGAATCGGTACCAAGAAAAAAGCTTTTTAAATAAAGACTTACTTCTTTACTTACGACTGAATCAGAGGCAACTGGTTTACTTTGTTTAGAGTTCCCAGCGTTTCTACTGCAAGAGGGATTTGTTATTAACCATCTAGCAGCCTTGCCTTCATCACCACCTACAGATGATCCATTACATGAATACATTGAGCTATAAGAGCTAATACAACGCATCTGGTATCAAAAGAGAGTAGGAGATTCACTAAATATTAAGGAACTTCACAAATTAAACCAATTTTCCAAGTAATGTACTGCTATTTTCACTGAAGACTCCAATTAGATTGTAATCAATACAGAAGGGGTACCCAAAGAAACTGTTGTGACACTACCCACCAAAAGAAAAACTAAATTTAACAACTATAACGTGTTTCAAATTAACTTGAGTCAGCTACAAAATATGTAGGAACCTCAAAATAATGCAAACCCACCTGATTGTCTATTAACATTGGCAAGTAGAGGTGGCGCCCCAGAACTTGTTCCAGCAGTACCCACCTGTCCTCTAACACTTTAGCCATAGCATCCACCTGAGAATTGCCCTCTAGAACTTGGCTTTCAAGGAAACCTGATGTTTCTAGCTGTCATGAACTCTAAAGCGAAGTGGTGCATTGCGCAGCTTGAGTGGTCCAAAGGACTTCGCTTTCACAGGAAGTGAAACTAAGCCATGGGCAAGTCCCTGCAACAATGCAACAGAAACAATTTTGAGTAAATCATAGGAAATAATACAACATGAAAAGCATTAAAAATCCAATTTGAATTTGCATACAAATATCAATCAAGCAAACATATGCAATTACTTAACTTTATTTAAATCATCAGAGCTAACAAAAAAAATGCAAAACCATTGAATTTCATTCATATACATCCTAATCACGACCAGAAATTGACTCTGATCCTCACATCCTAACCACCATTGAACACTGGCCTTGTAGTAGCTGCAAAGAATCCATTTATCTTCGGTGTGGCAGCTACAAGATCAGTTATTAACCCTTCCACTGCCGGAGTGAAAGTTACTGCATCATATTTACTCTTACTCGCGCTGCATACCCCATCAGAGGATTCAAATGTAACAAGTATACTCTGTGTAAAGAAGTTGCGAGCTTCATACCTTATAGAAAGATAGATAAAACAGTCAGTACTAAAAACAAATAATTAGATTTACCTCATATCTATAATATAATTCATCGAATGGGGCCTCATACTAGGATGAATCACACACGATTCATAGATGCATATATATGTCAAGTAATTTAGTTTGTGATATCGTTCAAGTAACCATAACTAATCTTTCTATGTTCATATAAGATATTTCTAGCTCACGCCTCACTTTACCATCTATTGATCTTCATAGCCCCTAAGAACTCTAAATTTCAATTTTTTTTTTCTGCTTTAAGACGAACAAAAATAGATTAAGATAAAAAAATTGAAATTTAAAAGTGAACCTGAGAAAGCAGCCTTCGTATGTTACATGACCACCATCACCAGAAGGACAATTACGTCTGATTTGAGTCCAGACAACATCAAGGCAAGCCACACAATCTGCACTTGAAAGATAATTTGTGCATTGGAACATCCCAAATCGTATAATCTTGAAACACAAAGAACAGTTCTTGAAAATACTCGATTTTGATTTAGGACCCGTGTTCATGATTTTGATTTGAATCTGCGTATTTTGCGTTGGGGTGTGATTTGGTTGTTGGGAGGTAAAAAGGAGGAAAATATTTACAAGGGGGAAATGAGAGAGTTCATGGGTCTGGGTTAGTAAAATGAGAGAGAGAGATGTACGATGTATTTGTGGTTGAGGGGGTGGGAAATAAAAATCTGATAAGGGGGGAAATAAAAATTTGATGAAGGGGGGAAATGAAATATTGGGCAGGGGTGGGAAATGAAATTTGTTAAGTGGGGAAAGAAAATGCAGTACTTTTGGAACGAAAATATGTTTTTAAAATAATATTATGTATAATCGGGACTAGATTAGGCAGATCGAGTAGTAATTTTAGGAGATTTATATTACAAAATTATATAAGATAAAAAATTTAAAATGTAATATTAAAATTATTCAAAAAAACCATCATTCATTCCTATTTAATTTAATATTTTAAAATTATTTTAATATTCATTTTTGTACGTGTTTATAATATAAATCCTCCAAAAGTACTACTCGCTCTAACGAGTGTCGTACCGATTGAACATGATCTATTTTTTATAAAAAAATTTCGACGATCCAACCATACGGATGTTAATATCTAATGATTTGAGTGATGTGTATAAAAAATTAGAAAAAATAATTCATTCTTGTACGTGTTTATAATATGAATCCTCCAAAAGAACTACTCGCTCTAACGAGTGTCGTACCGATTGAACATAATCTATTTTTTATAATTTTTTTGGACGATCCAACCATACGGATGTTAATATCTAATGATTTGAGTGATGTGTACAAAAAATTAGAAAAAATAATTCATTCTTGTACGTGTTTATAATATAAATCCTCCAAAAGAACTACTTGCTCTAACGAGTGTCGTACCGATTGAACATGATCTATTTTTTAAAAAAAATTATCGACGATCCAACCGTGGGAAGAGCAGCTTAAGTTGGATCTGAAGGCCTTAAACTTGGATGAGACCTTGACCGCTGACAGGTGCTCTTGGAGACGTCATATCAGAGTGGTGGATTCTCTTTCAGGCAGGTAGGCCCCATGTGGAGAAGGCCATGGGCTCAGGTATTGATTTGATCATTTCCATACCATTTGGCCTCCTGTGTATATATCACTCACCGTATTTGTCGTGCACATAGCCGAGGGTCTTCACGGAAACAGCCTCCATGTTGAAAAGCGGGGGCATGGTTTGCGTACAACTTACCCTCCCTAGACCCTGCTCTGAGCGGGATATACTGGGTATGTTTGGTTTGGTTTGGTTTGGTTCAAAAGTACTACTCGTTCTGACTAGTGTCGTACCGATTGAACATGATCTATTTTTTAAAAAATATTTTTCGATGATCCAACCCTACGGATGATGTTATATACTGATTTTAGTGGTGTGTACAAAAATTTTAGAGAAAAACAAATCATTCTTGTATGATATTTTAATAGTCAACTGTCAAAGTACTACTTGGTCAAACTAGTATTATATTGGATTAATATATTTTCTAATTTTTTTTCGACGATCCAACCATACAGATGTTAATATCTAATGATTTGAGTGATGTGTACAAAAAATCAGAAAAAATAAATCATTCTTGTACGTGTTTATAGTATAAATCCGACAAAAGTACTACTCCCTCTAACTAGTGTCGTACCGATTGAACATGATCTATTTTTTAAAAAATATTTTTCAACGATACAAGCATACAGATGATATTATATACTGATTTTAGTCACGTGCAAAAAAAAAATAGAGAAAAACAAATCATTCTTATATGATATATTAAAGGTCAACTATCAAAGTATTGCTTGGTCAAACTAGTATAATTTTGGAATAATATTTTTTCTTATTTTTTTTCGAAGATCCAACCGTACGGATGATGTTATATACTGATTTGAGTGATGTGTACAAAACATTAGAAAAAATAAATCATTCTTGTACGTGTTTATAACATAAATCCTCCAAAAGTACTACTCCCTCTTACTAGTGTCGTACCGATTGAACATGATCTATTTTTTAAAAATTATTTTTTGACGATCCAACCGTACGGATGATGTTATATAATGATTTTAGCGATGTGTAAAAAAATTTAGAAAAAAACAAATCATTCTTGTATGATATTTTCAAGGTCAACTATCAAAGTACTACTTGGTCAAACTAGTAATTTGAGTGATGTGTACAAAAAATTAAAAAAAAGAATTCATTCTTGTACGTGTTTATAATATAAATCTTCCAAAAGTACTACTTGAAATAATATTTTTTCTAATTTTGTTTCGACGATACAACTGTACGAATGTTAATATTTTTTCAAAAATAGAAATAATAATCCGTTGCAAAACACTGGAATGAATATCTATTCTACAAATATTCCGAAAATTTGAATTTTTTGTTTCGAAATAAATTTCAAAAATTTCTTAAAATTTCGTGATCCAAAATCTGAAATTTCACTTCCCTCCCTTCACTAATTTATATTGCCGCTGGTTAATATTTGATTTGCCCCCTTCATTTCACTTTCCCCTTTACTAAAATTTCATTTCCCTCTTTTATCAAAACATAGACCTAATTGAAGCGCCCTCTAGCCCTTTGTCTCTCTACGTTTCAGGCATCTAAAATGGAGTCATTTTCTTCTATGTGACCCAATTGATTTACTCTCTCTGTTTATCTCTAATTCTCTCTCTCTCTCAATCCTTCTCTCTCTCTCACCCAATTGATTTAAATAAATCAATGCCAGAAATCTGGTCAGAAATCTGTTATTAGGAGTAAAAAAAGAAAGAGTAAGGGATGTGAAAGTGACGAGGATCTTGATGTTGAGAGTAAGGGTTTGGAAAGTAGTGAGGATATTGAAGCTGCATCGCCAAATGAGGATGTTGAGGACTTAAATATGGATGATCTAAAAGCAGGATATTGAAGCTGCTCAAGGTAAATTCATTTCTGTACTAATCTCTCCGAATCAATCTCGTGAATGAAGTGCACTGTACAGACATGCATATGCACACATTTTGTGTCATTTAATTGAGCGAGCCTGAAGTTATAGATGTCCAATATCTATGATAACTTGAATCAAATCTCAAGATTACAAGTCATATATATCCTATGTATATATATATAGGAGTTTATTGAGAAGGGTAAGATGTTGTTCAGGAACTCATAGAACAATGTTCTGAGCAGTCTCGCCTGTAACCAGTCACATATGCTTTCGGAGACTATACTCTTAGAGAAGTTGTTTTTGTAGAAAATTAAAGAACATGATTTTCGTATAATTTAAAATAAAACTGTGTGAAGTGATAATGGATGTACTAGTGACTCTGTTGTGTATGAATGGGAGTGCAGATTATGGCCACGATAAAAAGTGGATCCTTGGCAATTGCAGCATCAACACTTGACTCTCTGCTTGATCTAATGGCTGGAGGAATCCTGTGGTATACACACAGAACTATGAAAGATATAAACATCTACAAATATCCGATTGGAAAATTGAGAGTCCAAGCAGTTGGCATCATTATCTTTGCTGCTATCATGGCAACTCTTGGTATGTGATTCTTCCACAAATTAATCTTAATAAAATGCTATAGTTTCCAAGCATCCCCGTCTCATCCTTATTTTGTGTTTGTGTGTGTGTGTGTGTAAATGAAAGACTTGATTATTGTCGAATACTTAATTCTTGTTGTTTTAATATAGGGTTTCAAGTACTGATCCAAGCAGTAGAACAACTGATTAGAGATGAACCTTCAGAGTATATGAACAATGAGAAATTGATATGGTTATATACAATCATGCTTACCGCGACTGGTGTAAAACTTGTGCTCTGGATTTACTGCAGAAGTTCAGGAAACAGGATTGTTAGAGCCTATGCAAAGGTAAAATTTTGTATTACTACGTCTTGTTCAATGTCGTCGCTGATGTTTTCTGTCTCCTCTGTCTCAATCCTTGGAAGCCATGTCGGGAACAAGAGGGTTTAAATGTGAGACATCTCCTATATCAGAGTTATGATATGTTTTAGTTTCTGAAACAAGTTTTAATATTATAATGTTCACACCGATAAATCTCTTGTTTCCTGCTACAATTTTCTAGTTTTGAAGTTCAAAAAAAAATTATCCGCAGGACCATTATTTTGATGTGGTGACAAATGTGGTTGGTCTGGTAGCTGCTGTTCTTGGTGATAAATTCTACTGGTGGATTGACCCTGTTGGTGCTATAATTCTAGCAATCTAGACCATCTCAAATTGGGGAGGAACTGTACTTGAAAATGCAAAATAAGTGCTCTGTTCTTTTTGTATATGTATCTACCTCGGTTACTATCAGTATTGCTTTAAATTACTTAAATTTTTTTCCTTCACATTACCACAGGACTCTCACTCAAGTCCCAGGAATTGACAGCTTTGTTTTTGCTTCACATTATGTAGTGAGTTTTTTTTCTGCAGTATGCTCTTGTAACTTTCTTCAATAAGCAATGAACCCCCTTCTCTTTCCTGATAACTCAAGATAACTGCTTAGTTGGAGTGCCACAGGTATTTTTTGTATAGATGAGTAAACTATTTCACTATCTCTCATCCCACCTGACACTGATTCCTATATACTCTTGACTTTTCGATGAACTAATTTTTTTTCCCCGCTATCTATTATGTGGGATGTCTGCCCACACTTTTGTGTAAATATAGATTCTTAAAACGATATATATTTTTGTTAGCTTTTGAGATATTACTTACCATTGCAGTGCATTAAATCTTTGTTTCCTTACAAAATTATAGACTCTTATGTTCCCTTGTGTATAGTGCAGGTTTTACTAGATTTTATAAAGCAATGAAATGATGATCATGGGTATGTCTATGTGTCTCTGTCTTGCTGCAGTGTCTCTTTCTTTGTAATCTTTGTTTCCCATGAATGACTAAGAGTGTCTTTTTTTTTTATGCAGGCCGTTAACTTTTACAATGTAAAGAATGACAAGAAGCGAAAACATCAAGGGAAGGATTAAGAGAAAATCTCATCGACATCAAGCAAGTTAAAAGACATTGTAATTTAGATGATGGTAGTGGTACTTTGTTGGGAATTGGTACCGCTAGTAGCTTTGTAGCGATGAATATTGATTGGTACGTAGTTTTTGTAGTTTGGTTTTCTTTACATGTCCAGAACCATTGTTTAAGATACTTTTAGCCAATGTCCACCAATGATTAACACTTGTATTATATATCAAGCAATGCTTTTATTAAAATCCCTTGTGAGGAAATGACTCACACAACAGGAAAATAAAAACTACTTAATGTTAACAGTTGTAAAAATTGCAATCAAACAACACGTACCATTTAACAAAGTAATGTGCGAGAAGAATACACACGACAGGTTAAAACCCACAAAACTGTTGTCTCTTTTAACAAATAACAACATGTTATACTCTGCAAAACCATTGTCTCTTTTAACAAATAACAACACGTTATACTCTGCAAAACTATTGTCTCTTTTAACAAATAACAACATGTTATACTCTGCAAAACTGTTGTCTCTTTTAACAAATAACAACATGTTATATACTAAGAAAGTGTTATCCTTCATACTCTACAACAACATGCCATATGAGATAACATGTTGTACATCTAACCATAAAACAACTCATTTTTGCTAAGAAACCATTGTCTTTACTGCTTAAAACAACAATATATTCGTTAAAACGTGTTGCATTATTGGAGCTTTGACAACAGGTTTCCAAAGAAAGTGTTGTTGTTTCTGGGTATCAGACAACTCTTTTCAGGTGGCTTTTACTTGTCTTTCAACTCTCACACGACAGTTTGCTGTGTGTTGTCTGAGGTGTGTATCAGACGACTTTCCGATAGTCAACAGTTTTCGGGAGCTTCAGACAACACGTTTTGCCAGTTGTCTGAAGCAAAAATCCTTGTAGTGATTTTCAGTTTGGAAGTTTGAATTTTGGTTTTTTTATTCTTTTCTAGTAAAACATGGAATAATAAATTTTAATTTTCTTTTATTCTTAAAATAAGACATATGAAAATGAGTATCACCTATCTTTTTTTAATTTGACTAACTTGTGAAAATAAGTTACTGTTCATAAAATTGAAATCAAGTGTGTAATATATAAACACATAATCACATTGTTATATATGTGTCATTGTAATTCAGATTTTGGGTTATATAACATGAAATTCATTTTCCTTTAACAGTGAGTATATTTTTCCTACATATATAAGAAGAAATAGCTTATGTAGGTCCTACAAATCGTTTTGTACATTCATGTCATGTACTTTAGGGTCTTGAACGAAAATGACATGATATTAAATCGTGTACCCGATATTAGAACATAAAATGACACTAAATTACACAAATTTTTTCGTGTACACGAAGTGAAATGAAATACACGAATAGGTTAAATATAACAATTATATGAAATATTACTATGTATCCAAGTTATGTAAATATATAATTATATGTATTAGAACAACATTGAGATGTTACAAAACAAAACAAAGAGTAGCATGCATGGTGTAAAGTCTCCCAAACAATATGAAACCCTTCTTTTTATTTTTTCTTATTTCTCGTTAACAAATATATCTCGTTGTATAGAATCTTTCTACCAAGTTATTTAGTTTTCTTAGCCATTTTTTATGCTTTGTTGATATAAAAAAATATATAGTCAACCAACCAAGCAAATTCAATATATGCTCTTAGGTTTAGATATGAGAATTGATACTATTACTTTAATTCAAGATTACAAAATTCAGAAAGGCACCCTTTTATTAAAAACAATATATAATTTTAAATGTATCAACCTTTTTATATATCATTACTAATACTTTTTATAACAAAAACCGTAGCTGCGACTCTCTCTCTTTCTCTCTCTCTCCACCTTTCCCAAAGGATGCTAAACTAAAGTTTAGGAGCTGATATCAGTTTTTAAAATTTTTTTTAAAATTTTTACTTTGATTTTTCTTTTTTCATTTTTCAATAAAAATATCATTGAGAGTCTAGTACCCCGTTGTCCGTTGGTAGATTTTATCTACCAAAATATTAGATTTTGTACTAAATCTTTGTAAATGATAAGTCTTATTTTCTTTTCCTTGATTTTACTTTGGCTTTCACTAAATATCTCTCTTTATTGAGAGCCTAATATCATGTTCATGGATTTTGTCTACCCATATATTAGATTTTGTTATATTAGTTCATTGATTTGGATAGTATAGAATCACAGTTCTGGTCAGTTGTTTGAATATGTTATAACAAATCAGATATACATATTTCTCACGTTTATAACAAATTGTTAGATTATCTCGAAAAGACTGTATAATTTAGTGACATAAGCTAGAGATGTACCATAATTGAAAATCTGTTCAATGATTGGATAAAGGAAATTAGTGATATAATTTATTATGTGTTTGTTCAATTTTGATTGTTTTTGTAGATCGATGTTGTATGCCCTTTTATTGATGATTTTTGCAGGTTTGATTATTTTTGTGTATAACATATGTTCTTTTATTGATGAATTAATTATCAATAAATAAATAGTGATTTATAAGAAAATCTATCCTAAATTGACCAATTTATTATGGAAATATTCACTAACAATATTTTCATTGACTCTGTAATATATTTTTATTTTTTTATTGATAATTTATACACCAAATAATGTATAGTACTATTTAAGAGTATATTTAATATTTTGAATAATTCAAATATATTCTCAGGTCAAATTTTTTTCCCCAATTAATTATTATTGCATAGTTAAAAAATTTCGTAATTAAAATGTTAAAAGATGATTGGTTTAAAATTTATTCTAACATTTTAATTGGTTGATTAGTTTTTTTTATGGCTGAATTATTTAATACTTTACATAACTTAAATTTTGAATGTGTATTTAGAATAGTGTGGTAAATAGCTTTATATTGTTAATAATTTTTAATTCATGATTTTAATTGTACTTTATGATTTTGAATTGAAAATTTGAGATATCAAAATATCTATTATAAATATAATAGATTCATGTATTAATGTATAAATTTTTAAATTAAATAATTATTGTATTTAGAATAAAATTGTTAAGTAATCACTGCATAACATTGACAACTCAACACTGTAAAAAAACATTTTTCTATAGGCACAATTAATACGTAAACAAATCAGTATAATGTGATAAGGATTGATGCCTACAATTTAGTCAATCGCTGAATTATTGAAGTTTTCTACTGAATATTCTAATGGGAAGTAACTCTAAGAGAATCCGGACTGGGGATGATAATAACCTAAATCGTTTTCTATTTTTATTGTCAGAAACATTTTTCTGTTGAATTTATTGGAAAATTAAAACACGACACATATAATACATATATACAATCGAAATAAAAAGATAATCTGTCCAAGTATAGAATACCTTATAATAAAAAGATATAAAGTAGTACCTTAACCGAATTTGATATGATTTAGCCATGAGAAGAATTGATGCATACACTTAGTTTAGCCATGAGAAGAATTGATGTACACTTAGTTTATCAAAGTTGGCTAAGTTTGATAGGAAATAGGGAATAAGCGGCTTAGATTTCCTGTAATGTTTAAATTGATATAATAAGTATATTTTTTAGGTTGTAAGAATTTTATTTTATATAAGTTTTTTATTAGTTAACCGTTAAAATAAAAATTAGTAGTTATTATGTTTAGTTAATTGATTTGAAAAAATAAAAATTAATTGTTATTGAGTGTAACTTGATTTGAGTTTAGTCTTGGCTGAAACGTAGAATCTAGATCCAATAGAGAAACATGTTACATTAAGTTTAATTGATTTAAATTTAATAGATTCTAATTGATATTAAAATAATTCACAATCTTGTGATTGGTTAACTAATACATGTCAGATTCGGGTATCCTTTATTTAAAAAACAATTCATAACTAAAAGATATATAATCATATGTAGTGTTCGTTTAAATGAATTTATTAATTATTTTATTAACAAATTGTGAATAAATATATTTTTGAACCTTTTAAAAAATTGAGCTTTTGAAGATATGGATTTTATCCAAACTATTTAAAATTTCTTCAAATCCGATTTTGTAGTTTTGGCTTATATACATTTATTAATTAATTTTATTAACAAATTATGAATAAATATATTTTTAAGCTTATAAAAAAGATCAAATATTTGATGGTATGGATTTTATCCAAGTTATTTAAAATCTGATTTAAAATTCGATTTTTTCAGATTTTTAGTTAAGTTAGATTATAATTATTTAATATCGATTATAATTGTACAATATATTTTATAAAAATCAATTTATAATGTATGATAATATGATTGTGACTAGCTTTATATTAAAAGAGTTGTTGATTAATCATTGATTAATTATAAAATTTACTTTAAAATATATATTGGTATATCGTGATTGATTTCAAATTAAAATTGTGATTTTCTAGTAAATATTTTTTGATTTAAAAAATAGGTATTTATGAATATGTTTAATAAAAATCATTATTGTATTTAAATTAGAAGTGTTAACTAACCATGGTTAAAGGATAGGGTGAGATTGTAAATAAGGAAAAGTCTAAATTTTTGTGAATAAATATATTTTTGAACCTTTTAAAAAATTGAGCTTTTGAAGATATGGATTTTATCCAAACTATTTAAAATTTCTTCAAATCCGATTTTGTAGTTTTGGCTTATATACATTTATTAATTAATTTTATTAACAAATTATGAATAAATATATTTTTAAGCTTATAAAAAAGATCAAATATTTGATGGTATGGATTTTATCCAAGTTATTTAAAATCTGATTTAAAATTCGATTTTTTCAGATTTTTAGTTAAGTTAGATTATAATTATTTAATATCGATTATAATTGTACAATATATTTTATAAAAATCAATTTATAATGTATGATAATATGATTGTGACTCGCTTTATATTAAAAGAGTGGTTGATTAATGAATGATTAATTATAAAATTTACTTTAAAATATATATTGGTATATCGTGATTGATTTCAAATTAAAATTGTGATTTTCTAGTAAATATTTTTTGATTTAAAAAATAGGTATTTATGAATATGTTTAATAAAAATCATTATTGTATTTAAATTAGAAGTGTTAACTAACCATGGTTAAAGGATAGGGTGAGATTGTAAATAAGGAAAAGTCTAAATTTTTGTGAATAAATATATTTTTGAACCTTTTAAAAAATTGAGCTTTTGAAGATATGGATTTTATCCAAACTATTTAAAATTTCTTCAAATCCGATTTTGTAGTTTTGGCTTATATACATTTATTAATTAATTTTATTAACAAATTATGAATAAATATATTTTTAAGCTTATAAAAAAGATCAAATATTTGATGGTATGGATTTTATCCGAATTATTTAAAATCTGATTTAAAATTCGATTTTTTCAGATTTTTAGTCACAGTTGGATTGATTTGGGGCATTTAGTCCACTGTTGGAGTTGCCCTTAACACGTCCTTGTGAATTAATTATTATAACTTTAGGCCATGTTTGTTTCAAGGGATTATAATCCCCAAATTATTACCTTATATATCCCAAACGTAAGGGATTATAATCCCATGAATTCACATTTTGATCATTGTTTTAGTTCACTCCCATGGGATTATAATACCTTGTGAAAGAAGGTATTATAATCCCATAGAAATGAATCAAAAAGATGATAGTAATATACTTCAATGGGATTATAATTCTTTAAATTTAAGAAAGATAGTGTAATTTTCCAAGGATTATAATCCCCTAAAACAAACATGGCCTTAGTATAATAATACACGTCTGTTTCGAACACACTATAGTATTAGCTTTGCTGAATAGAATAAGCCGAAAAGCAGATAGCACTTACTGGCTGATTAGAGCTTTGCCACAAAAGATGCTACTTTAATGAATGCGGAAAATCTCAGGGCAATTTGAACTAGAGTTGTCCAAGTCGAAGAACAGTTGGTGGAGTTAAAATGATGTTCTAAGTCGCACCCAAAACTGTAAACGAGAAGAGAACCAATGGCAATGACTATCAATATGAGGTGTATTTACTAAATCAGTATCTGGATTTGGTTTTAATTACTATGAATACAACATCTGATTGTGGATACTTAATCAGAGTCTGTGGTATGTGCATGTATCTGTGTAGTCGTCAAACTCCAACGTTGTCACGTAATTTCCTCTCTGTGGATCCTCAAGAAGATGCGACCAAGTCGATTCAGTGCCTGCTCTTTCTGTGAAAAGAATGTGAAACAGTGAAACTCTCAATACTTATCGCACCAATATTTTTCCTTTGTTCCATCTTCTTGCCATACTGGTCTAGTTGCAGCGCTGTGCCAGCTAAAACAGAGACTCAATTGGTGCTAAAGCCAACAGCAGTACATTCAAAGAGTTTAACAATGTTGACGACTTGGTTGGCATGTCAAAACTCAGCCTAGGGACATCTATTGGCCATGATGGACCCTCCTCTATCTATGTTTAGTTACTCGAAGATTCCAGTAGGCAGTCTGCTTTCCATGCATGCAAGAGCTACTCCACATAGTCGAGCAATAGTGTTATCCATAATTTGGTAATTTATATGAAAACATAGAATCGAATGTTGGCTACTTAATAATTTGGTCTTGGCATGATGTACTTCTATCTTTTCATCAGATATCTGTGTATACATGGGTAGAGCTTCAAATTATACTGCTCAATAAATGATGGAATAATAAATCTTGTTGATAAGGTGAATTTGATTTGGCTATACATGAGATTCTTCAATATTTATTCTGATACAGTTCTTACGTTAACATAGTGCAATGTTCTCCTTGATTTTAGTTTTTTGAGATGCCAAGACATGAAGCCATGAAAGCTATGGATATATATAAAGAGAGCTGGTCAGCAGGTCATATTTACATTGGATAACTTTATAAACGTCTTCGCTACTAGCAGCATACTATGTTCTATAAGTTTTTGAAACTGACAGTGACTGATTTATTTTTTATATCTTAACTAAGCTTTTGGATCCTAAAAGTTTCAGGCTTGTATAACAATAAGCCCTTCTACTGCAGGCCTCCACTCTTTCTGTATTTTATGATTTTAATTTGTAAAGGATTAGAACTTGCCAGAAATTTTCAGTTTCCAGTTTTGAGAGAGGTAACAATGCTGCAAGTGATATGTGTGCTGTACCTGTGTTAAATTCTTTTATAAACTTTGCTAAATCTTCTCTTGCTTACTTTTCTAGCCTCCACAATCTTTTCTTTTGACAATGGAAGAGTATATTAGAGAAGCACCAAGGATGGTCAGTGCTCCTAGAGAGACACTGGTCAGTTGATCATTTGATAGTCTCAGCAATACTATGCATACATACTTTGCTACTTTACATGATCCAAATTTGTCCAGTCTATTGATACAAAAGTAACATTAGTCTAGTTGCTTCAAACACATATATGAATGTGATCGAGTAAAGATACCGCAAGCAATAAACACATGTTCTCTGTAGGACCAGCTAGCAGTAGTGTGATGTCAATTGAAAGGTCAGGAACATGGAAATGCAAGGAATTTAAGGCACCTGCTTGTGTTAAACAAAATAAAGTCATGCAGCTATAGTGTTTACAGTTTATTTACCGATGTTGTAGGGGGGTTTTCTAGTAGTGAATAGTGTTATCCATGCAGTTTAAAAGTGCAAGGCTGGTAGTTTAGCTTGGTGCCGGAAAATTGTCATGTCACTTCAAAGACAATCATTATGTGTTTAGAGCTTTGAGGTTTATTAGTTGAATAACATCTTGAATAAGCTTAGTGTTGGAAATCATAACTTAATGTCAGTCATTTGTTCGTAAATTGTTGTTTGTAATATCAACTCATGTGCCATGTTTATTGAATTTCGTTCACACAGATGTCCCCATTTTTCTTTTCAATGTATTCATATACTCAATGCACCTATGGAAAACTCTCCATGATCCAATGTAGCTTCAAGATCCTTCTATATATATTACAATCATAAAAAAGTAGCTCTAAAGAGTGAAGATATGTCAGGGATGAAGAAGATAACAATCCTTTCTGGTTAGGGAGAGAAAATAGTTTTTGCCTACCAATATTCTTGAAAATTAAGCATCATATCGATAGATTACAATAAAAAACTGATACATTAAATAATATTAACGTATCAAGAAAAATTCTAGCAAAATAAAACAATTGCCAAAGGCGTTGTAGAAATATCTCACAACTGCATTGATTTGTTAATCACCATATTTCTGGCTGACACATTCAATGCAGATAAGATATCCACATCCATCACATTCGGGAAAAAAAAATTAGAAGTGTATCCATCCCCGCAATTGCTACATAAGTACAAGGGAGAATTCCTTCTTACATTCCGTTTCCAAACAAATGCAAGTGTGTGTAGCTCATTGTCTTAGGAATTCCCGTTTCCTGTCTTTGCGTAAATTAAATACGGAGATTATAATAGTCAATAATAATAACAGATATTGACAGATGAACACCAAGATTTATACGTGGAAAACCCCCTTAAGCCAAAGAGGTAAAAACCACGGGACCTGCTCCGAATGTTTCCACTATAATGATAATAATGGTTACAATATTCTCTCTCAAGTTTACGAAGTAACACTTGAGGCACAACTGAATAGAAATACAGCGATTCACTACTCCTTCGGTACTAGACCGGATAACCTGGACAGAACTATCCCTTCGATACTTGACCGGATAACCTGGAGGACTCCCCTTGTTGCGGCTGCAATAGCTGGACGAACTCCTAATGCTGTAAACCCAGATGGCTACAGCCCGACCAAAATCTCACACTAACTCACCCGAAACGAAAGAATAGAGTAGCACGAGGGCCCCCTATCCTGACTTGCCTGAAACTACCGCAAGGTAAGTTTCCTACTAGACGGACTATCTAGCAGTTATAAACTAAGAAATGAGGGAGAGAAGAGAGTAAGATGTTTTGGTGTGTTTTGGGAATGAAGGGAGGGGGGGTATTTATAGGATGGAGGGTAGTAGGTGGGGGGGTAGGTGGTGAGGTTGGTGAGTTTGTCAAAAGAAAAATGTTAGGCCGGTGCCTAACAATCTCCCCCTCTTTCCAAACTCACAGTTTAATCACTTGCACTCCATACCTGCACCCCGCTTGCACAGCTCCAACTTTTCTCGCGGAACGACCTTCGTCATCATATCAGCCGGATTCTTATCCGTGTGTATCTTCTCTATCTGTATCACCCCATCTTCAACCTGTTCCCGTAGCCAATGGTAACGTACATTAATATGCTTAGTACGACTGTGACAAGTAGCATTCTTGCTCAAGTCAATAGCACGCTGGCTATCACAATACAACTCAAAGTTGTCTTGCTTCTGACCCAATTCTTGGAGAAACCGCTTTAACCAAACCAGCTCCTTGCCTGCTTCACAAGCAGCAATATACTCTGATTCAGTTGTTGACAACGCAACACACTTTTGCAACTTGGACTGCCATGCTACAGCTCCCCCCGCAAAAGTGAAAAGCATCCCTGACGTGGACTTCATCCCATCTGGATGTCCTTCCATGTCAACATCTGTAAAACCTTCCAAGACTGGTTCACCGTGTCCATACCTCAAGCATAACCCGGAAGTGCCCTTGAGATATCTGAGAATCCACTTAACTGCTTCCCAATGCTTTCTTCCTGGATTTGACAGATATCTACTCACAACTCCAACAGCATGAGCAATATCTGGTCTTGTACAAACCAATGCATACATAAGACTCCCCACTGCGGATGAGTAGGGAACTTCCTCCATATCCTCCTTCTCCTTGTTTGTTGACGGACACATTTTCTTATCCAGTTTAAAATGTCCCGCCAATGGTATGCTAACAGGTTTAGCATCATCCATATTGAACCTTTTCAATACCCGTTCAATATATCCCTGTTGTGAAAGCCACAACCTCCGAGTTGTTCTGTCACGAACAATCTTCATCCCTAGGATTTGTTTTGCTGGACCCAAGTCTTTCATATCAAAGAACTTTGACAAATCTTCTTTCAGCTTGCGGATCATGTTAGCATCTTGACCGACCACTAACATATCATCAACGTAAAGCAGCAGGATAATGAAGTTACCGTTAGGAAACCTTTGCACATAAGCACAGTGATCGGATGCAGTTCTCTTGAACTTATGATTCCTCATGAATGAATGAAACTTTTTATACCACTGTCTTGGCGCTTGCTTAAGCCCGTATAAACTCTTCTTGAGTTTACAAACCATCTGCTCCATCCCTTTCACTTCAAATCCTTCTGGCTGGTGCATGTAGATCTCTTCCTTCAAATCTCCATGAAGGAATGCAGTTTTCACATCTAACTGCTCAAGCTCAAGATCCATGCTAGCCGCTAATTCGAGAACTGTCCGGATTGATGTCATCTTTATAACCGGAGAAAAGATTTCATCAAAATCAATGCCTTCCTTCTGTGCAAAGCCTTTAACCACCAAACGTGCTTTATACTTTACAAGCTTTTCATCATCCCTTTTTACTTTGAAGACCCATTTGTTCCTCAAAGCCTTCCGTCCTCTCGGAAGTGTAGTCAACTCATAAGTTTCATTCTTGTTTAAAGAATCCATCTCTTCTTGCATTGCTTTCAACCAGCAATTGCTTTCTTTATGAGTCTTGACTTCCTCAAAGGTCTCGGGCTCCCCCTCATCAGCAATTAAGATATACTCGGATGAAAGATATCTTCCTGATGGTCTCCGTTCTCTCGTAGAACGTCGTGGCTGAGTTTCTTCAGCTTCAGGCTGAGGCGGTAGCTCCCCCTGCTCAGCAGCCTCATCATCTGTCGTATCATCTCCATCATCTTCTAATGTATCTGGATTTCTAGCTTGCCTTGGTTGTTGAGTGCTCCCAAAATTCTCATAATTTTGAGACTCATGGAAAACCACATCTCTGCTCCTGAATATCTTCTTCGATTCAGGATTCCACAACTGATACCCGAACTCTGTATCCCCGTAGCCAACGAGAATACACGGAGTTGATTTATCTTCAAGCTTTGTTCTATGCTCCTTTGGGATGTGTGCAAAAGCCTTGCATCCAAACACCCGCAAGTAGGAATAGGAAACATCCTTTTCTAACCAGATCTTCTCTGGAATCTCAAAATTCAGAGGTGCCGATGGAGATCGATTGATCAAGTAGCAAGCTGTTCTTACAGCTTCTCCCCAAAATGACTTCGGTAGTTTAGACATTTTCAACATGCATCTGACTCATTCAGCAATGGTGCGGTTCATTCTTTCCGCAACACCATTCTGTTGTGGGGTGCCAGGAACTGTTCTTTCATGCCGGATACCATGCTTTGCAAGATACTCTTTAAACTCTTTTGAAGTGTACTCCCCCCCGTTGTCACTACGAAGGCACTTCAGTTGTTTCCCTGTTGATCTTTCAACCATGGCATGAAACTTCTGGAAGTACTCAAACACTTGATCTTTGGATTTGAGTATCTCAACCCACACCTTTCGAGATGCTTCATCAATGAAGGTAACAAAGTACCTATTTCCGCTTAAGGACTCCACCTCAAACGGACCACATACATCAGAATAAACTCTTTCTAACAGCTCCGACTTTTTCTTCAATGGACTGCTAAAAGATACTCTATGTTGTTTCCCGAATAAACAATATTCGCACGGCTGTAATGCAGTTCCTTTAGCAAATGGGATGAGGGATTTCTTTGCTAGAATCTGCAGCCCTTTCTCGCTCATGTAACCAAGCCTCTTGTGCCACAAACTTGCTGAAGCTTCATCTTCAACTGTATTCAACTCATTTGAACACATCATCACTTGTGTCTTGTACAAAGAGCCACAAGTGGATCCTCTTGCAACCACCAACGAACCCGTAGTAAGCTTCCACCTTCTACCACTGAAGGTATTTACGTACCCCTGCTTGTCTAGCGCCATGCCGGAAATCAAGCTGAGCCGTAAGTCCGGAACATGCCTGACATCTTTCAAAGTCATTGAACAACCCGTGTTTGTCTCAATACAAATGTCACCAATGCCTGCGATCTTTGACTGATCAGAGTTACCCATTCTTACAGTACCAAAGTCCCCTGACTTGTACGTGGTAAAGAATTCCTGAGTGGGTGTTGCATGATACGTTGCTCCAGTATCTATCACCCATTCGACCTTCTAATCATCAACATGCAAGCATTCTTCTTCCCCAAAAGAAAGGATCACAACATCTTCTATCATAGCAGCTGTTGTACTTTTATCGGCATGTTTCCCTTGCTGACCATTGTTCTGTTGCTTGAGCCAGGCCCTACAATCCTTTTTGTAATGACCCTTCTTCTTACAATAGTAGCATTCAACATTGGCATTTGATTTGCCACTGGAATTCCTAAAATTCCTGCTTTTACTACGCCCCCTGTTTGAATCCTTGTAGTTGCTTCTGCCCCTATTTTCAGTAACAAGAGCCTGGGAATCGTGGCTGACTCCCTGTACCTTTCTTCTCATGGATTCACTAAGGATACTCTGCTTAATTGATCGCAAAGTTAGTTGCTCAGTTGGTACAACATTAGTTACTGTCACCACTAGCGTATCCCAACCGGATGGTAAAGTATTGAGAAGAAATATTGTTTTGAATTTCTGTTCAAACTTCATCTTCATATTTGATAGTTGATTTAACAACCCTTGGAATTCGCTCATATGCTCTGACATGTTGTTCCCATCCTGGTGCCTCATGTTCACCAGCTGACGAACTAGAAAAGTTACATTTTGTGAACTTTTCTCTTGGAACGTAGACTCTAATGTCATCCAAAGTGTATAAGCGTCTTTTTCTTCAGAGACATGATGATACTCCGAATTATCAATCCATCGACGAATGAGACTGATAGTTTTTATGTTCATCTTCTTCCAGTCAGCATCAGACTTTGCTTCAGGTTTGACTCCTTTCAGCTCCACCGGATCAAACAAGTCCTTACTATAAAGCAAATCCTTTATTCTGCTTTTCCACATCGGATAATTTAAAGCTGTTAAGCTTACCATTACAATGGAAGAATCATCCATTTTAATTTACCAAAGACTGTGGGAATCTCACTTAGAACCACACAAGTTAGCCAGGAAAGTGGATGTGTTTGGGGAGCCTTCCGTATTAGTACGGTGCGTTATCAAGTAACCACTGCGCACAAAGCACTTTCCTAGACACCAACAACGTGGGCCCCAGCTCTGATACTAACTCTTAGGAATTCCCGTTTCCTGTCTTTGCGTAAATTAAATACGGAGATTATAACAGTCAATAATAATAACAGATATTGACAGATGAACACCAAGATTTATACGTGGAAAACCCCCTTAAGCCAAAGAGGTAAAAACCACGGGACCTGCTCCGAATGTTTCCACTATAATGATAATAATGGTTACAATATTCTCTCTCAAGTTTACGAAGTAACACTTGAGGCACAACTGAATAGAAATACAGCGATTCACTACTCCTTCGGTACTAGACCGGATAACCTGGACAGAACTATCCCTTCGATACTTGACCGGATAACCTGGAGGACTCCCCTTGTTGCGGCTGCAATAGCTGGACGAACTCCTAATGCTGTAAACCCAGATGGCTATAGCCCGACCAAACTCTCACACTAACTCACCCGAAACGAAAGAATAGAGTAGCACGAGGGCCCCCTATCCTGACTTGCCTGAAACTACCGCAAGGTAAGTTTCCTACTAGACGGACTATCTAGCAGCTATAAACTAAGAAATGAGGGAGAGAAGAGAGTAAGATGTTTTGGTGTGTTTTGGTAATGAAGGGAGGGGGGTATTTATAGGATGGAGGGTAGTAGGTGGTGAGGTTGGTGAGTTTGTCAAAAGAAAAATGTTAGGTCGGTGCCTAACACATTGTTGATATCAAGTTCAATGGTCCCTCCCAACTTGATTTTTGCTAGCCCACGGAAGCAAGCGTAGTGAAAGGAATGATCACATTCACCACAATGAAAGAGGCTACACTGATTGTTTAATGGTTCTTCACATGTTTCACAGTAGAATGCTCCTTCGTAGAAGAATGGAGGATCTCTCAACGATATGGCGTGATCATCATATATTGTACTTGGACAAGATACACATGACATACCAATCTGGACGTAATTACAGATTTCACATGCATATTCCATGGCACCACTCATTCTAAACTTACTAACACTACAAATGGGACCTGATGATGGACGCTGTACAAGGGGGTGGTGGTGAGACTTATGTTTAATCTTGGCAGGCAAAAATGCACAACAGATATCAATTATGATATCACATCACATTCATAGTAAAATCCATTCGTAGGGAAGGCACAAACTCCACATTCCTCTAAACTATAGAATCTAGATGTCTTCTCAAGGTGGAGTGAATGCTGCGGGTGGATTTGAGATACTCCTGCAGGCAATTCCTTCGGCAATTTAGTGGCACATACAGAGTGTAGAAAGAAACCACATTGGACAAAACCATAGTAAGACGTATAGGTAAGAGATATGGGTTTAATGCACCCATCACATATCAACACTTTTGTGTCGTCATCATCATCGTCGTTATTATATTGGCCTATAAATATAATAAAATATAGTGTCCTAGTGATTTAAGTCATGATTTTTGTGTATCAATTCCAACAATATGCCTTATACTTGTGCCTTATAAAATATATTTGAATTAGAATTGGAGGGAAGAGAAAAAAGAGAGGTGAGAGAAGTGTAGAAAAGGGGAAGTTAATTTTTTATTGTTAAAAATGATTTAGGACAAGTATAGAGGTGCCTTAAATAAATGGCATAAGATGGATGTCCTAGTGTTTTAAGGCATCACTAGGACATTGTTGGAATACAAAAAGTGACTAAATGTCCTAAATATTGATTTAGGACAATATCAATATTTAGGACATTGTTGGACTTGCTCTAAGGACATTGTTGTGCATAGGACTATGATTGGTTTTCTGGAACCAACCCATAATAACTGAGTTATTTGTTGCTTTAGAATAACAGTACTTCTCTTACTTCAGCTTCCCCTAAATTGTGGGACTTGGAATTCTGTTTTTTTTTTGTACAACATTAGTGATCTGAGATTATCTCATTTTGTCTGACATATACTTGAATTGTTGACATGCTCTACTAAAGAAGGCTTAGAGAATGAACAAATTTGGGCTTAATAATGATACTATGCTCTTTGTCTTGGTTACTTGACATGCTTGCTTAAAAATAATTACTTCGACTTAAGTACTTAACTACTGTTTGTCAAGAGTGCTATCATGTCAGCCGACACGTTGGCCTCTTTCCGTTCGTCCTTCTTGATACGGATACATGACTACTAGTTTGGTTTTGTTTGATAAGTAATGTTGGCTTTTGGAAATGAGAAATTTGTTGCTGTGTTGGAAAGTTGGTTGCGGCTAGTCAAGTTTGGTGTCTTAAAATTGCAGGATTGGAATCTTTCATTTCTCTTCTATTTTTGTTATGAACTAGAGACCATTAGACTACTAGCACTACAAGAAAAGGGTCAATAGACATCAGTTTCTGGCTGATGTTTATGTTATTTTGGATGTGATATCTAGGTGGGAGATGTCTATTCTAGACATCAGTCAGAAACTGATGTCTGTGCTCACATAGACATCGATATTTTCTTCAATACACATCAGTTGTTCTACAAAATAGGTTAGATATAATTAATTTTATAAACAACTTGCATGTTTTATATTCTAGAAAACATATAATAAACTAAGTTATTTTTCACATACACATCACTTTCTTTTTTTGAAAAAGATGTCTATTTGGATATTAGACATTATAATTTTAGCAGATAAAGTGATGTCTATAGTTATCTTAGACATCATCCTAGACTACCAAGAGGAGAGAGCTCCAACCCAAGGTGCACCCCTCCCTCAATCCCATAACCAATCAACTTGGCAGTGTTGGGATGGTTGACATGGGCCATGATCCCAAGCTCTGCTAGGAAGTCTCCTTTCCTATCCTGGGGTGATCCTTTAGTCAGTTTCTTAATTGCAACAAGCTGGCCATCTCGCAAACAGCCTTTATAAACTTCAGCATAACCTCCTTTTCCAATCAGATTTCCTATGGCACAGAAATCAAGTTAAGTTAGAGATTTTTTGCGTAATATGCACTATTGCTATCTCAAGTCATAAAAAAATTACAAACCATGGGAAAAGTTGTTGGTAGCAGATTGGAGTTGAGAGAGGGTAAAATTCTTCCAATGAGGCTTGAAATAATTCAAATCTGATTCCACATGTCACAATGCATACATGAACTTCATCAAATTGAATATAAATTATAAGCAAACCTCATCCTTTCAATTTTATATAGCTCCACAAAGCATACCTGTTGAGTGGCTCGAGCCCATCAAAATTTTGTTCCTCTTGGATTATCCTAGTGAACATTAGTCTACGAAAGAACAATTAATTGTTACAAATTAAACAGGGATACAAACAAAATAAATCAATTAACGAAACAAAGATACAAACCAACACTAGATATAAACCAAATTAGTTGACAAACACATATGCAAACTAATTTAAAATTAACCTAATCAAAGTGATTAATACTAATACAAACCAGTTCACAAATATATATACAAATCCATTTAGAATTTACCTAATTAAATCAAATAATATAGACACAAACCCAAACAAAGTATATACAAACAAACCCAATTATAATTAACCTAATTAAAGCTTAAAAATCAAATAAATGGAGCAATTACATGAATTAGGTAGATACTACTTACTAACTGAAGAGCAAATCGAGCAAAGAGAATAGCAAATCGAACAAGTCGCGGGCCAAATCGAGCTTTCGAGCTTTTCTTCGTGAATTAAGTATTGAGGAACAAATCGAGCTAGGGTTCTTCGTTAGTTGTTCTTGATGTGTTGTTCTCGTTCGATTTAGGGTTCTGATCAGTAATGCACGGTTCGCGGGTCGACCCATGGATCTGCGAACTGGTTCGTTCGTACCGGAACACGGGTCGACTTCGACCCAGATCGCCACGGGTCACGAACCAATTCGTCATTTCCGGCGAACTCCACTAGATCTGTTTTAACGATTGACAAGAGAAAAAAAATGAGGAAAAGAGATGATTGACCATCTGCTGCTGCTTATGTGTGTATCATGTATATATATATATATAAACAAGAAGGAAGAAGAAGTTGGGTGGTTGCTTTTAGCTTTGTCAATAAGCGTGAAGGATTGGACAGCTTAGTGGAACTCCAGCTGTATAATAAAATAGTAATATTATTGAATTCTTTGTTTGTTAGAATGCCTCCATATTCCAATCCCAATGTTTTCCACTTCTCCCGATGTTTAATATACACTATATTACTTTTACCATTTTAATTTGTCAGTATCATTATACTTCTTGATTATAATTAGTAGCTTGAAAATAAAATTTTATATATTTATTTTTGATTTTATAATTCTGTTTTATATTTAAAAGAATAAGATTCATTTCAAACTGAATAAAAATTATCATTGTAGTTCATATTTGTTTTAAAATTTGGAAATGGGTAGACAATGTTTTAAATGAAAATAGATAAATAATAAATTAATAATATTATATAGTTTTAAAAATATATACAATGAAAGCGGTCATGTTGTAAATAATAATATTATATCATTTTAAAAATATATACAATGAAAATATGATTATAAAAAGGGATCCATATATCGACCCGCGAACCCGATTCACAACTCGTCGTACCCGATTCATGCAAAGTAATGTACTACGTACCCGAATTCGTACCCCGTACCCGTTCAACCCACAAACTGTGCAACACTGGTTCTGATTGTAAGAGTGTGTGGGACGGAGGTGAGGAGGTGGTCATCGTAAGTAGAGCAGGTGGTCGTGGTGAGTGGTGGTGCAGGAGAGAGCGAGAGAGAGAGAGAGAGAGATAGCGAGTATCGAGAGAGAGTTTAATTTTTAGTTTTAGGTTGTGTTTAATTTGTGTAAAGGGGAATAATTGTGTAGAGGCCGGGAAATATTTGGCCAAAAGGGGGGAATTTTGATTTAGAGGTGAAAATTTTAGTTAAGGGGGAAAACCAAAGAAGGCCCGCGTGTTTTGTTTTTTAAAGGCTGACTTTAGACATCAGTTTTAAAAATAGTGATGTTTACGAAACATAAAGACATCAATTTAATTATGGGCGATGTTATTACATGTTTTAACATCAGTGGCACTTACAACCGATGTCTAAAGTGTGATGTCTATTGAACTTTTTCTTGTAGTGTAGTTCGAGCACCATGGTACTAATTCAATGTGAAATGGAAGTTTATTTTACACATGCTATATATGTGACGTGTTTGAGAATTTGTACAACTTTATAAAGTTACAGTAATTTATCTGTTGGGAGTTGAAACCGTTTGTTATGAGATTTGGGCCAACTTGATATGTGTGCTAGCTTCAAATTTATACTAAAACATGCTTAGATCTTAGAGTAATAGTTAAAACTTAGATGAATTCTCAATATGCTGTCTACAGTAGAGTAGTAAGGATTTCAATGATGTATAGGATCACTAGAATGGGTTTTGTTATTCATTGGTTCTTCATGTCTGCATCATTCTTTCTCCAAGTATGTTCAGTCGGGGATTGTAGAAGGCAGAACGGATCTATAAATTCCATATAAATTATTGAAATGTGCATCATGTTGCAAGCCAAAGTACATGTTCATTAGAGGCCATGGATGCAGAGCCTTGGCATAGTCCAACCTGGTCCTCCATAGCCAGAAAACTCTTACAACTATTATCCAGTTCTCTGCCCCACCTATATATCTTCCTTTGTTCCATCTGTTAGGAATCTGCCCGATTCCCTTCGAATGCGGAAGCGATTTGGTAAATGTGTGCGCTTAGATCCCACAAATATACATGATAGTAATGAAGCAACAAACCAACAATACAGTAAAAGAGACAAGAGATTTAACGTGGTTCGGCCCAGCCTACATCCACAAGAGCAACAACTTCACACTAGATAAAAGAGATTACAATATCCGGGTATCCGGCCCCTTGAATTTCATACAAAAATTCCGTCCTACAATACCTATTATGTATATCCCCAACTCACTGAAGTGTTTATCTCAAAACCTCCCCCTATCACTGTTTCCCGACAACCTTTCCTTCTCTCCCTCTCCCAACCCGGACAGTGCCACACAACCTGATAGAAAGACCCCTGCAGCGGGACCACCTCCGATGGCTGCAGTCAGACCCAAGTACCCTAAGGAATAGTTTAGGCACGAGGACCTTCTATCCCGACACTTCCTGAAAGCGGGCTAAACCTGCTCTCCTACTAGACGGACTATCTAGCAGATATAGAGAGAGAAGAGAGAATTATGGTGTGTTTGATAATGAAGGAGGAGAGGGGTATTTATAGGAGTTAGATGTAGTAGGTGGGGGGTTGGTGGAGGTGAAGTGTTTGGTGGAAGTTTGGCAAAGAACATGGACGGCTGCCTAACAAAATGACGGCTGCCTAACAATCTCCCCCTCTTTCCAAACTCACAGCTCTTCACTTGCACTCCATACCTGCGCCCTGTTGGCACAACTCCAACTTTTCCTCGATCCGTATCATTCCCTACGACAAAACTCCCCCCGAGTCCAAGACTCCAAACTATACCCTAGTTTGCACATTCATTCTCGAATGCCCACTTGCTATACACACAAGTGTACCATTGACCTCTATTTGTCCAACTACATACATGTGAAGCAATCTGTTGTATATACACATACTCACTTGATTCATGTCGGCCAATCCCATATGTAGTCCATCACACACACAAGTGTGACCATCACACACACAAGTGTGACCATCGATCTTTCATTTACTCCCCAACTGCATATCAAACAAATCAATCTGTTGCATGGTTCACTGCTCACTTGATTCGTGTTGATCGATGCCCATATGCAGCTGCAACACACCAACTACTCGTTGATGTCGTGGAAGCCCTTCGACCAAGCATCCATCCCAGCAGTCTTTGCACCATCGTCTAGACTGGAAGGCAATACAACCGCAGCAGTATCCTTCAAGTCAATCTTCCCTCGTGCACGAGATAACCAGATTTTCGAAATTCCAGTACGTTCTGGCCACGTACTAATCAGACGATATATTCCCCCACGTAGCTCTCCCTTTATCCGAACCACACGGCCTCTTTTGATATTCATAGCTCCCCCTACTACAGAGCATCTATAGCCTTCTGAAGCTAACCGACCGATAGATATTAGATTCTTCCTCAGCTTAGGCACATATCTTACCCCGTTCAAGCTGCGAACTATTCCATCGAACATTTTGATTTTCACAATTCCAATCCCCTTGATCTCACAAGTAGATCCATCAGCCAAAGAAACTGTTTCATTCTTTGTATCTTGGAATTTGTCAAAATGCCCCCTCTCGGAACATACATGGTAAGATGACCCTGAGTCTAATATCCATTCTCCTGGAGAACTAGTGCCTCGATTGAAGACGGTGCAAACATCTTCACAATCGAGAGTAACCACAGCCAATGATGCATCTGGATCCTTCTTATTAAGCGGACAATTCGGCCTAATATGACCCCACTCCTTGCAACCAAAGCACTGCATGCCCTTTTCACTGTATCTGGATTTAACCCTGCTATTGGTAGATCCTCTCACAGCACCCCTTCCACTATTATTTTGACTACGCAAAGCCAAAACTTTCATTCCGTCCTTGTCACCATCCTGGTTCTTCCTTCCAGCATTTGACAAAAGTGCTGACTGAACCTCTTCCATTTTTAATGTGTCCTTTTCGTACAAAATGGTTGTGACCAAATGATCGAATGACTCCGGAAGCGAAGTAAGAAGAATAAGGGCCCACTAGTACAAAATAGGGCTTTTACGTCGCCTTTTTGGCGACGTATACAGGAGCGTCGTATAAAGTATAGTCTTTTACGTCGGTTAAAAAGGCGTCGTATAAAGCTTCATATACGTCGGTTAAAAAGGCGACGTATAAGAACAAAAAAAGCGACGTATAATGTCATGAAAAGGGCGACGTATAAGATCAAAAAGGGCGACGTATATGACTATCGAAAAATTGCAATTTTTCCCCTGTTTATATTTATATATACATCAAAATTCCTGTTATTACAAACCAAAAATAATAATAAAACTTGCAACCCAAATTTCTTAACAAAGTGACTAATTAAATTAAAATAATTATTATTACATACTTGAAATACAAACCATTCTAATTATACAAATCTGAAATACAATGGTAAATCAGAGCACTAGAAAAAATCATTCTAGAGGTAAGGTCTGCTTCCTGCTAATTCTAATTATACAAAATCTTAATTCTAGGAGCCACATGAAAAACCGCAATTGACTTCCATGTCTTCTAGTAACTCATCAGATGTATCCATGTCGTCCAGTAACTCAACAAAGTTTCCCCCACCATTATATAGCATTGACTTCCGAAATCCCTGAAATAATACAAAATTTTACATCTTCGCCAAAGCCAACATTTTGGTAGACAATTTTTTAGCTTTTCTTAAGAGAACACACTGCATTCCAAAGCCATCAAATTATGTGTATCTGTTGTATGTTAATCATTACTTATCTGATTACAACAGTGGGTAATAAAAAGGAAAAGATATTAAATTTTAGCATGTGTTGCTAATGTAAAAATTACCCTAAAATGTTATTCAATGTAATGTGAATTATAAGATAAATCATGAATTTTTTTATAAAGGTGGTGTACGATTGATTTTGCAGTACTTTAATTTTTTAAATAGAAGCAAAAGCTAAATACCTGTATAGAATCTGAGGGCTCTGAACCAGACAAAGCAGCTTTTCTAGCAGCATCAAGGCTTTCGACTTCATCTGCAAAATTACCCAGCAATATGAATACACACTAAGATAGACAGACAAGCAGATACAATATGACACACTTATACTTGGAAATCATTCTCACCTATTAAAACAAATATCGGATTGTTCTCCTCTTCCACCATTTCTTGAATTTTTTGGAAAAGCTTTGCAACCTAAAAATTATAAATGAACCACGTCTTGTTAAGGTATAAACTTTTGACCTTGATTAATTATTTGGACTACAATTTGTACTATTCTCTGTTATCTGTAGACAACAAACTGAATGTAGAAGAATTCAAGCATGTAAAGAAAAATGAAGAAGCCGGAAAAAGTGAGTGTGCTTTTTACAGAATTTATAAATCATCATGCCATAACCATTATTGACCCGCTGGATTAAGAGAATAGAAAGTCAACTCATCAAGGAGTTATATGATATGGATTCACCTAACACATTTGATATGTTTTTATTTGCAATTCAGATCGCACGGTTGCATTTCGATCTTATTATCTGGGGTGTGGAAGGAATTACATAATCACAGCCTCATACTAATATATAAACAATGTGTGTGGCTTATATAAGGCTAAAAAAATAGGCCTTTAGAAGGGAAGAGAAATAAAAAGATGTCACTCTTGTATTACTCACCAGTTTTCCACTCTCTGAAAACCATTTACTAAACAAAGAATGGGCATTCACTTCAACCAACTGGCTCTGTGGGTATCTGATTGGAAAAAGTGGTACATGTCAGAAGGAAAGTGCAACAAAAAATTGTTTAAAGATGTACAAAAGTTATAACCTGGAGCTAAAACGTATGGAGAGCTTTTGAGCCAGCGCTTTGCACAGGGATGTCTTGCGTGTCCCTGGAAGTCCATGTAGAAGAATGATCCTGCAAACAATGATAAAAATAGTATCAGAAAGAGATCAAACAGACATGACAATAATGGTCTTTTGGGAAGTAGAGGATTTCCTAAACAGACTTCCTTGTAAATAATTTGTACAGTAAGTTGAAAAGAGAAGGAAATACAGAGAAGTAACTTCAGGCCTACGCTGGAAACTTATTAATACTTACAATGTAGAAGATTATGACATGGATGCAACAATCTATTATCTATATTAACACTTTAACGCAATAGTTTTTTCTTTTTTGCAACTAAATGAGCATGAAAAGTCAAATTATTTAGTATTGTGTTGAGTAAGTTTTCTATCATACAATCGTACAAGTTATGGTAGATATATCAAGGAAAAGAAAATGCAACAACTGATCGAAAGTACACACCTCAAAAAAAAAAATTCAGTTACAACTTCAAGTTGATTACTTATATTGAATGCGTACACATGCCAACTCAACAAAGATATTCACACCGGTTCCATGCCACAAGGAAGGGATTAACACCTTTTTCGGTGAAAAGTAATGCACTAGCTGCATATCTCAATAACCTCTACTTAAGGCGAGACTCATAAATCAAGCTTCGGATGCCTGCAAAACCACATTCAAGTTTCAGATGCCTTGAAAATAAAAATAAAAGCGAGTCCTAAATAACTTCAATTAAACATAGAAACAAACAATGAGAATGTTCTGCATAACCGTCACAACACAAAAGAGTATCAAATACACAAAATGAAGACTAATTTTGGGCAAAACAACGAAAAGAGAAACAGAGAAATTCAATTAGAGAAAGATACCAAAATTCGTAACAGGAACAAGCTGAGCGATTTTGGGGAGAAAGGAGCTAGTAAGTCATTGAAGCAACGGCACGCATCCCAAGAATTCAGTTACTGGACCCAAACATACATATATTTACAACGATTAAAAAAATAAAAGAAAAGATAAGCACAATCACTTGCCTGTCGATTCTCGCTCGTCCGATATGATTATAAGCTAAATTAAAGAAAGAAAAAAAGGTAACACTTGTGATTTAAGGGTTTGTGAGATTTACCTGATTTACATATGTTGGTGGTGATGGAGGTGGTGATGGAGGCGCAACCGAGAAAGGGGAGAGAGTTCTAGGGATTTTGGGGATTAACTGCTATCTAATTTAGGGATATGGGGTTTTAAAAATGGGGAAGTAATTTAAAAAACTGAATTTATACGTCGCCATATATAAAGCCGACATAAAAATTACATATTATACGTCGCTTTATGTAAAGACGACGTAAAAAGGTACATCTTATATGTCGCCCTAAAAAAGCCGTCGTAAAAAGGTATATCTTATATGTCGCCTTAAAAAATGCCGACATAAAAAGTACATCATATACGTCGCCCTTTTAATAATGTGACGTATAAAGTAGTATATACGTCGCCTTTCTTTATATGCGACGTAAAAAGTCATCTTAAAAGGGTTATATACGTCGCCATTTTAAAAAATGCGACGTATAAAGTAGTATATACGTCGCCTTCCTCTATGTGCGACGTAAAAAAGGCGACGTAAATGACCTGTTTTGTACTAGTGGCCTTATCTTCTTCCTCCAATTTTACATCGTTCATCTTTGTTGGTTTTCCCTCCTTCCCCTTCAAAGCCCTTGCTAGCTTCTGTTGGGTTAGGATATCCTTTACCCTTCTCTGCCAAAGAGTAAAACTTCCTTTACCATCATATGGAGTCACCTTGAATCCTCCAATACTTGCCATGATCTCCGTTTGCACACACAAACCAATCCAAACAACTAAATCAATTGGCCAGGTAAGTGTAAGAAACAATGGGAGCACTTCCGTCAAAATGGCGCCAAATTAGACAACCACTTTTCTTAACGACTTTCCTTCGGCACCAATAATTTAGACACAACTAGCTCTGATGCCAACTGTTAGGAATCTGCCCGATTCCCTGCGAATGCGGAAGCGATTTGGTAAATGTGTGCGCTTAGATCCCACAAATATACATGATAGTAATGAAGCAACAAACCAACAATACAGTAAAAGAGACAAGAGATTTAACGTGGTTCGGCCCAGCCTACATCCACAAGAGCAACAACATCACACTAGATAAAAGAGATTACAATATCCGGGTATCCGGCCCCTTGAATTTCATACAAAAATTCAGTCCTACAATACCTATTATGTATATCCCCAACTCACTGAAGTGTTTATCTCAAAACCTCCCCCTATCACTGTTTCCCGACAACCTTTCCTTCTCTCCCTCTCCCAACCCGGACAGTGCCACACAACCTGATAGAAAGACCCCTGCAGCGGGACCACCTCCGATGGCTGCAGTCAGACCCAAGTACCCTAAGGAATAGTTTAGGCACGAGGACCTTCTATCCCGACACTTCCTGAAAGCGGGCTAAACCTGCTCTCCTACTAGACGGACTATCTAGCAGCTATAGAGAGAGAAGAGAGAATTATGGTGTGTTTGATAATGAAGGAGGAGAGGGGTACGTATTTATAGGAGTTAGATGTAGTAGGTGGGGGGTTGGTGGAGGTGAAGTGTTTGGTGGAAGTTTGGCAAAGAACATGGACGGCTGCCTAACAAAATGACGGCTGCCTAACACCATCTCCAAACACATATTTGTCTGGTTGCAGCGCGGAACTATCTAAAACAGAGAGTCATATGGTGCTTAAGCCAATGGTAATACATTCCAAGAGTCCTATAAATGTTGACAAGCTTGTTGGCATGTCAAATCTCAGCTTTGGGACATCTATGGGCCATGATGGACCTCCTCTCTCCTGGTTAAGTTACTCGATAGATCCAGCAGGCAGTCTGCTTTCCATGCTAAACCTAGACCTGGTAGTTCAGGCATGACATCGGGCAACAGTGCTAACCATGCAGTTTAGAAGTGTAGGCCTGTAGCTTTAGCTTGGTACTGGTGAGCTTTAGAGATGTTTCATGTTAATACAAAGACAATTATCATGTTTAATGATTCGAGTTATATTGATTATTGATTGGAATCACATCTTGAATAAGGTTGGGTGTTGGAAATCCTCAACTTAATGTCAGTCCTCTGTTGTAGGTTGTGTTATGTAGTTTTTTATATCAACTCCTGTTTCATGTTAATTAAATTTTATTTAGAAGCTTCTTCCCATTTAATTTTTACATAATTATTCTATTCATGGCACCTAATGGAATTCCTATGGTCCTGCTACCTAATTGTCTTTTTAGTAAAACAAACTAAAATCATGTGTTGAGAAATGCGGATGACTAGTTTAGGTGAAACCCTTTTGCAAATTAGATATCATATGATGGACGCTCATCTATCTCGGTTTAGTTACTCGAAGATTCCAGTTGGCATTCTGCTTTTTATGCAAGAGCTACTCCACATAGTAGTTCAGGCATAACGTCGAGTAATAGTGTTATCCATGCAGTTTAAAAGTGCAGGCTGATTGTTTAGCTTGGTGCCAGAAAATTGTCATGTCACTACAAAGACAATTGTGTTTAGAGCTTTGAGGTTTATTAGTTGAATAACATCTTGAATAAGCCTAGTGTTGGAAATCATAACTTAATGTCAGTCATTTGTTTGTAAATTGTTGTTTATAATATCAACTCATGTGCCATGTTAATTGAATTTCGTTCACACACTTGTCCCCATTTTTCTTTTCGATGTATTCATATACTCAATGCACCCACGGAAAACTCTCCATGATCCAATGTAGCTTCAAGATCCTTGTATGTTACAATCACAAAAAAGTAGTTCTAAAGAGTGAAGATATGTCAGGGAGGAAGAAGATGACAATCCTTTCTGGTTAGGGTGAGAAAATAGTTTTTGCATACCAATATTCTTGAAAATAGGGTATCATCATCATCATCATCAGGACAAGAAAAAGCACAAATAACACACACATCAAAGCCACAACCAACGAATGCATAAGTGAACTTCACTTCATTTTCACAAACATCACATATGTATTCATTGGGACATAGTAGGAGAGTGAGGCGGTGTTGGTCGTGCTTATCGTTATAAATTTGTATGGGCAATTCTGCACAACTCTTGTGAAGGTAAATTTTTGGTTCATTTTTTTACAACTAATGATGTCACCATCATGACGTGTACTGCAAGTATATGTAGGAAAGCCTGTGACTGTTTTGTTACAGACAGAGCATGTCGCATTCTCTTCAATAACATTGTTTCTTTTAAGATTAGTTCGTGCTCAGAATGGCTAAAGTGCTCAAGTGTTGAACTCATTTTCGGTGAGGGATAGATGTAGAAAAGGGGTTATTTCTTATGAGTTTGGTGGGTGCGTTGAACTTGTTTTACATGACAGTAGCAGACTAGCAGGTTTAAAAACAAACCCAAATCCAAAATTTTGGGTTAGGTAAAAACCAAAATATCGGGTATTCGTTGAATCGAATTATTTGTCATCCCTAACTGATTTGTTTACATTGTTTTTCTGTTGTAAATAGTTTTGTCAGATAACTACAATATGAACAAGTTGTCACTCCAAAGTCGAATGGTGGTTTTGTCAAATTAGTGCCTCCCATCCGCCAAAGACAGTTCGAAAGAGTCGAGATATGTCAGGGAGGGACAGAAGATAACACATTCTGGTTATGGGGAAAATATAAATTTTGCAAATTAGATATCACATCAAATGGTTACAATTAGATACAAGTTGTAAATTTATTTTTCCTTCAACTCCAGTTTCTTATAAATTCAAGAGTAGTATATCCGTTTTCATAAAATTCACTAAATAATAAATAGAGTGAAAGACCACCAAAGAAAAACTGGTATATTAAATATTAATTTAATAAGTAAAAAAAATTATAGCAAACAAGTAGTAAAACAATCGGCAAAGACAGTGTAGAAATATCTCTCATAACTGCATCGATTTGTCAAAATCATCCTTTATCTGACTGACACATTTAATGCAGATAAGATATCCACATCCATCACATTCGAAAAAGAAACCAGTATTGTATCCATCCCCGCAATTGCTACAAAAGTACAAGGGAGAATTCCTTCTTACATTCCGTTTGCAAACAAATGCAAGTGTGTGTAGCTCATTGTTGATATCAAGTTCAATGGTCCCTCCCAACTTGATTTTTGCTACCCCACGGAAGCAAAAGTAGTGAAAGGAATGATCACATTCACCACAATGAAAGAGGCTGCACTGATTGTCTAACGGTTCTTCACATGTTTCACAGTAGAATGCTCCTTCGTAGAAGAATGGAGGATCTCTCAACGATATGGCGTGATCATCATATTTGTGTCTTATTCTACTTGGACAAGATACACAGTGCATACCAATTTGGAAGTTGCTACAGATTTCACATGCATATTCCATGCCAACATCAATTCTGAACTTACTAACACTACAAATGGAACCTGATGTTGGACGCCGAACAAGGGGGTGGTGCTTGTGAGACTTATGTTTTATCCTGGCAGGCAAAAATGCACAACATATACCAATTATGATATCACAAGTCTCACATTCATAGTAAAATCCATTCGTCCCGAAGCCACAAACTCCACATCGCACTAGACTATAGAATCTAGATCTCTTCTCAAGGTGGAGTGAGTGCTGCGGGTGGAATTGAGATACTCCTGCAGGGAACTCCTTGGGCAATTTAGCGGCACATACAGAGTGTAGAAAGAAACCACATTGGATACAACCATAGTAAGACGTATAGGTAGGAGATATGGGTTTAATGCACCCATCACATATCAACACTTTTGTGTTGTCATCATCATCTTCGCTATCATTCTCACTAGTAATAAATTGAAGAAGTTCTAATGGATGATCTGGGTGACTCCAGTGCTCTTCAATTATGTGCGGATCATTAGGTTCTGTTGATATCGTGATAGTATCTTTACGTACACCATCAGAGTCAACTTGCAACTTTGAGCACTGGGTTGTAATGAGATTAATAAGTGATTCCTCGCTAGCCAGGGGAAACACTATTAAATCTGGGTCAGTATCACTGCCAGCGGCTTCATTCTCATTTCTGAAAACGGCAAATTGTAATTAGTTAAGAGATGATAATATTGAAATAAATCAACATCTAATTAGGGTACTTACAACTTAGGTACACTGGATGTAGCACATTTTATATGCACAAAATATGTGCATTTGTGACAATAATAGAGCCAGGAATGTACGGGAACTAGTTCCTCGCAAATGCCACACCTTCGCTGGAAAATGCGATGAATCTCTGGAATAGAGTAGGTAAGCTGGAGAGGGTGATGGTGATAAGTAGGTTCGGGAATAATTAGTGGCGAAAATGCGCATCTCTTGTGGATCCAGAAATCACAGGTGATGCATACATAGGAAAAGTCTTTAAGTTCCTCCCAACAAGCATCACACTTAAACAAAGCCTGCCTCTGCAACGTTAGTGTGTGCTCTTGGTGACCTTCATGACTGAGCGCTCTTTGTTCATCATCATCTGTAGGACAAGGAAAAGCACAAATAACACACAAATCAAAGTCACAACCATAACATGCATAGGCGAACTTCACCTTATTATAACAAACATCACAACAGCATCTATCAGAACGTAGTCGGAGAGTAAGAGAGTGTCGGTTGTGCTTATCGTGATAAATTTGCTCGGGTAATTCTGCACATCTCCTGTGCAGGTAAATTGTTTTACAGTGAATATCAACATCATGATTAGTGCAAGTATATGTAGGAAAGCCAATAACTGTTTTGTTACAGACAGAGCATGTAACATTCTCTTCAAAGACATCGTTCTCTTTTAAGATTAGTTCGTGCTCAGGATGGCTGAAGTGCTTAAGTGTTGAACTCATTTCTGGTGAGGGATAGATCTAGAAAATGGGTTATTACTGAGAAGTTTGTGTTTTGTGGGTGCGTTGAACTTGTTTTCCATTGAAGTACTTGTCCCTCTGTCTTATAGTATTATCACTTTTCCTCTTATCATCTTATTCCTTTTTACTTTTATTTTTTTATTTACTCAATTATTTACATTTAAAAAGTTATTTAAAATAGTAAATTTTTATAATATAAAATATAATTACCCTCACTATTTTTCTCCACTAAATTTATTTCATTACATAAAATATTGATTCTTTTCTTAACTTTCGTGTATAACTTATTTGTTTGTAAACAAATGAAAAAAAACGTATTTTTTTAAGTAAGATTTTCCAAAGTTTACCGCCACAAATATTCAATATTTTGATCATATGTGTACATTATAAGTACGCAAAGAACATAATTTTGGTCACAGCTACATTCGATGAATATAAGGTTATATTCTTTCTACAATACGGAGTATATTCTAACTTTTTCTAAAGCGGGCTGCTACTTCACAATTGCATACCTTAATCTGCACGTATTCTGTTGTTGATAAGAATTAAACTGTGCTTAAAAAGGAAACGGGATTTTTTTTGATAAAGTAAAGGCATTGTTTTTACTTTTCATCATTACATAGGTGTAAATAATTGTAAATAGCTAAAGCATCCACATATTCAAAATATATTCATGATATGATAATGTACTTGGCATTATACTTATTTTTGCAGAGAGTTTGTTTTCCGGTTAGAACTGGCTAATTAACATATACTATTTTATTTGGATGTATCTTTAAATTCTTTATCTTCCAAAATTTATTCAAAAAAAGTAAATTTTTATAATATAAAAAATAACTACTTCTACTACTTTTTACATTTTTTTACATAATCTTAACTTTTCTAAAACTGAAAAATAAACTGTTTTCATTAGAATGAAATGTATCTGTACATTACTATTTATACATGGAAGAGAATCTAGAATGCTCTAACAGAATAATTGTATATACAATTTCTATCTCTATATTTGTAACTAAACTATGATCTCAGCTGACATAACTTAAGTCTGCCAGTGTGAAATCAGTTTGGAGAGTTTGGAGTATTGCACTGGTTGTTTGCATTGCACTGACTGTTTGCACATTAGTCGTCTTAGTCTCATTATTCCCAATATCCCCCCTCAAGTTGGAAGGCTTGGAAAGCATTCCTAACTTGTGTAAAAGAACATCAAACTGTTGCGTAGGAAGGATTTTGGTGAATACATCAGCAAGCTGATTTTTAGTTGGAAGATATGTGAGTTGAAGAAGACCTTCAATGATTTTATCGCGTGTGAAATGACAATCTATTTCAATGTGTTTCGTTCTTTCATGAAACACAGGGTTCTTGGCAATATGGATCGAAGATTGATTATCACAATGCAAGGTTACTAGCTTGCAAGGTTACTAGCTTGAGATTACAAACTCCAAGTTCTTCTAGTAGACGTACAATCCATGTAACTTCAGCTACAGCAGAAGCCATTGCTCGATATTCACTTTCAGATGAGGACCTGGAGACAGTGCTCTGTTTCTTTGATTTCAATGAAATAGGTTAATTGCCAAACAACAAAATGTATCCAGTTATAGACCTTCGAGTATCTGGACAAGATGCCCGATCACTGTCTGAATATGCTTGTAACGTGAGCTGATCTGAAGCTCGTAAAAGAATGCCTTGATGTGAAGTAGTAGAAATGTAGGATAAAGTGTGAATCAAAGCCTCAAAATGTGTAGTTCTAGGCTTCTGCATAAACTGACTTAACATGCACTTGTACTGAGTAGCTAAGATCAGGACGAGTATTTGTGAGATAATTGAGCTTACCTACGAGAGAACGATACAATTCTAGATTTGAAATGAGATCACCTGTCTCTGCAGTAAGTTTTAAATGTTGTGTGGCAAAGGAGTAGTAGCTTTCCTGAGTAAGGAAAATGGTAAATCATGTAGTAACTCTCTTATGAATTTTGACTAAATAAGAGCAATACCACCACCATTTGGTAAATAATCCACTTCGAGACCTAAGAAATAATTCAAACGGCCCAAGTCTTTAATACTAAAAATATCATTCAAATGAGTGTTTATCTGTGAAATAGCTTCACTATCAGTACCAGTAATGATAATATCGTCGACATAGACAGCCATGATAGTGATTCTTTCCTCGGACCTTTTAATAAACAAGCTGTAATCATTCTTTGATTGTACAAATCCTTGTTCAACTAGTTCAGCAAGAAGCTTGTCAAACCATTGACGTGATGCCTGCCTTAAACCATATAAGGACTTTCGAAGTTTACACACCAGTCTAATTGGATTATCAACTCCTTCAGCAACATCCATGTACACATCTTCATACAAGTCACCATGTAAGAAGGCATTATTAACGTCGAGTTGATATAGATGCCAGTTTTTTCTAGTAGCTAATGCAATTAAACAACGTACCGTATTCATATTAACAACTGGAGAAAAAGTTTCCTCGTAATCTATTCCTAGTTGTTGGTTGTATCCTTTTGCAACTAAACGTGCCTTGCAACGTTCAAGAGTTCCATCTGCTTTTAGTTTAACCTTATACACCCATCTGCAGCCAATGGATTTCTTGCCAGGAGGTAATGGAACTAAATCCCATGTATGATTCTCATTAAGAGCTTTTATCTCCTTTTGCATTGCCTCTTGCCAAAGAGGATGCAGACATGCCTCTTTATAGATTTTAGGCTCAGTTAAAGTAGGCAATTGTGACAACAAAGTTGTATGGCAATAAAAGTCTTTAAGGTAGGAAGGCTGTGTTCTTGTTCGTGAAGATTGTCTAAGTGTGTTCATAGTATTATGTGAAGTAGATTCATCAAAATGAGTATCAGAATGCATATCAAAAGAATCAGAAAAATGATTATTCTCATGTGATGAGTTAGAAGCATGATGAGAATTATCGTTTTGAACAATATCTGAATAAAAAACAGGCAAAGGTGTAGTGATAGTAGGTAAAAATGTAGAAGCGTCATAATATTTTGCACTATCTTGGGACTTAGTATGATATGGAAAATTCAACTCATGAAAAACTATGTCTCGTGAAACAAATAAGGACTGTGAGGCTAAAACTGAAAAATAAACTGTTTTCATTAGAATGAAATGTATCTGTACATTACTATTTATACATGGAAGAGAATCTAGAATGCTCTAACAGAATAATTATATATACAATCTCTATCTCTATATTTGTAACTAACTATGATCTCAGCTGACATCACTTAAGTCTTCCAGTGTGGAATCAGTTTGGAGTATTGCACTGGTTGCTTGCATTGCACTGACTGTTTGCACATTAGTCGTCTTAGTCTCATTATTCTCAATACATAAAATATTGATTTGTCTCATCACTTTACTTAATTTTTTAAATTTCTATCACTTTACTCAATTTTTTTTACTTTTTTTCACTACTTTATATTTCTTATTAATTTCCATGTTCAAATCATTTGTAAACAAAGGACAGAAAGAGAGAGTAGCATGTTTCAATAGAACAGTCTTCAGTCTTCACTAAATAATTAGCACTTGCAAATATTTCCTCAGTCCCATGTGTTTCTTTACATTTACGGACCAGTTTCCTCAATCCAAGTACCCCACTATTTTGAATATGGGTAGAAAATTGATGTATCTCATCTACCAAGTCCCTCCATTTTTTCACTTTTTGTTGTGGCAATTATAGCTCCATCTATATTTTGTGCTAAATATAGCACAAACTATAGCATTGTGCTATTTTAGCACAAAATTTAGCACACCATTGGAGTGATGTTTTTTTAATTTTTGTGCTATAATATAGCTATAGCACAAGATATAGCACACCATTGGACATGCTCTAATGGCTATTATACTCAACTCATCGTGTATTTTATCATTTCATTTTTGATTTTATGTAACTATTGCTTAATCTTATTTATACTATTTCATTTTATTATTTAATGGCTTAATTTATTTGCACTACTTCTTAAATTACTTCTTAAATTTGTATTTGTATTTATAACTGAGTTATTTGTTGCTTTAGAATAACAGTACCAGCTTCCCCTAAATTGTGAGACTTGGAATCCTGTTTTTTTGGTACTACATTAGTGAACTGAGAGACTGAGATTATCTTATTTGTTAAATGGGTCTGACATATACTTGAATTGTTGACATGCTTTACTAAAGAAGGCTGCCTGTTGGCAAACTTGGCTTAGAGCTAAAAATGGCTTTAAGTCATTTTTGATCTGTTTGTTAGCCTATTTGGCACACCTTTTTTTCGGGATTTATGGACTTATTTTCGGGTAAAAATTTTATAGTTTGATAATTTGTTTTTATACAAGTATTTAATGTATGTTTGAGATTTAATTAGTTGCAAAAATAAGTTGGAAAATAAGTTGGAAAGTTAGGAATATCTAACTTTGTCTTAAAATAAGTTGACTTATTCTGAAAAAAAGTTCCCCCAAACACCCCTTGTGTAGTGTGGATTTAAGCCGGCTTTAAGTTAAAAAACGGCTTAAAGTCATAAGTTCTATTTAGGTATTTTTGACTTATGACTTATTGAGTTTTTTTTCATGATTCTTGTAAAGTTTAAATATTATGAATTTAAATTTTTTTAAAGTCAAAATTCAATTTAAGTCAAAATTATTAAACTCTCATTTAACTTTAAATAAAATTACTCAAACACATTTATTCAACTTAAAGTAAACAACTTTACTTTTTCATTTAAGTTAAAAACATATCCATTAATTTAAAAATAATTTATTTTAATCAAACCCAAACGAATGAACAAATTTGTGCTTAATAATGATACTATGCTCTTTGTCTTAGTTACTACTCCCTCTGTCCCTATTTGTTTTTCCCATTTGATTTGTCGGCCCTGTTCATAACATGAGATAAATTGCTAATTTACGTCTAATCTATAAGACCAAATATAGTCATGAGTGATCTTGTTGGATTCGTATTTATGAGTACTTTAATACAGTGAAGTTTTTATATTTAAAACTAATACGAAATTGAAGATATTAACGATCAAAAGTGTGCGTTGGCAAACGTGTCCGGCCGAAATGGGAAGAGTTTTAAGGGACAGAGGGAGTACTTGACATGATTGCTTAAAATTTTTTTAGTTCGACTAAGTACTTGTCAAGAGTGCTGCTATCATGTCAGCTGACACGTGGGCCTCTTTCCGTTGGTCCTTCTTGATACGGATACATGACTACTTGTTTGGTTTTGTTTGATAAGTTATGTTGGTTTTTGGAAATGAGAAATTTGTTGCTGTGTTGGAAAGTTGGTTTTTGGAAATGAGAAATTTGTTGCTGTGTTGGAAAGTTGGTTGCGGCTAGTCAAGTTTGGTTATTGTCATGCCTCTGGTCATACAAAGGACAAATGCTTCTGCTTGCATGGATTTCCTGAGTGGCATAAACTTTATGGTAATCCCAAACCAAAACCTAAGCCTCAGAACAACAAAAATTCAAGTTTCCCCAATGCTTACCCTAATAAAAAGGCTGCACAGATTACTACCACTGGCGCTTCTTCTGTAACTGATGCATCACCTGTGTTAACTGGTTCTGACAGTGTCACAACCTCTTTTACTGATTCCCAGTGTCAACAAATTGCCAGTATGATCCAACAAAGCCTCAAGAACCTCACTCCTTGGCAGAGTAATCATGTCTCCATTACACCATTTGCTGGGTCATCATCTCTTCTTCACGGTAAATCTTTTTGCTCCACTATCTCCACTGTTTATAACTTACAAACTATAAATGAACCCAGTGGCGGTTGGGTTATTGATTCAGGTGCCACAGATCATACAACTTTTCAGTTTGATTTGTTGAATGATCCTATACAATTAAATGCCAGTTTGTACCTTCCAGATGGCACCACCACTCTCATTACTCATTATGGTAGTTTTAAACTGTTATGCCCAAATCTTGGCATAAGCCCTAAGCAGGTCTAATGGGCTTAAATAGAGGTCCACAACTCATAATGGGCCTAGAGATGAAGATTGGATCACTAAAACCCACCACCAGGAGTCAGTCTAATATACTATCAAGCACAATGTGGAAGTTTGCGACCCCAAGCTGCGGGTCGAGTTCGCCAACAAAGTCCCTAGTATGGGATAACATCTATCATGCATGTCTCTCTACAAGGTCCAGCGTGGCCTAGAGGTCCAACGTGGCCTAGAATACTCTCTTTGCAAGGTCCAGCGAGGCCAAGAGCATATTTATTATGAAGGCTTACGGTCAGGCCCAGCGAGGTCACGTGAGTATAATTATCTCCGTACAGCGTGGACCACCTCGCATGACTAGCCCAGCGAGGCCGCATGCGAGGCCATGCAGCTTTTCCATTCGCCTCGTCAGCGAGGCTAGTTGATTTAAGCATCATGCTAGCCCGGCCTCAAGGTCGCATCTACATGGATCAGCTCTCTTATAACTCTCGTCAAGGGATCGCCTCTTGTATAACTCCCGTCAAGGGATCGCTTCGCTACGACTTCCCTAATTGGGATCGCTTCGTACTATCATCACATCCACATACTACTTGAGATCGCTATCTCATTCTCTACTGGAAGGCTCATGACGCAGCCCCTCGAGGTCGCATGAGTATCAATACACTTGGGTCCGCTTCGTATGACTCAACCCCTCGAGGTTGCATGCTACACCCTTGTTACTTCTCTATTAGCCTCGCCCAAGAGGTCCCGATTCTAGCCATGTGAGACCATTTGCTTTCTTCTTTGGACCATGGATCATGGATAGAATAAATGGGTAAAATATATCAGCCCAAGAAGACGTCTAGTGGATTTGGGCCTAGTCGAGCCCATAGAAACCTTATCCCGTCTAGATAACTTCTTCTCCAAGAGAACTACGTATGGCTTGATCCCTATAAATAGGGTACGTAGGCATCTTGTAAAGGATGATTGACAGCTCACCCCTGAAAACACCATACAAGATCAGCCACAATAATCACCAATCTCCTTCTGTGTTCTTCGCGTTCTTAGCAGAATATCTATATTTTGCTCCGTGATTCCAGCAAACCTCCAAAATATCGTTATACAATATTCTCCCTATAACATTTGGCGCTAGAAGAAGGGGAAGTCATCATATTGGGAGAAAGATGACTAACTCGAACAAGAAGATGAACGGAGGGTACAGTAACGGGGAGACCCCGGGTCATACAAGACACCCAAAGGCGATCCCCCCCAGGAGCGAGAAGGAGGACGGGCCTGGGAAGGTGATAGCAGTACAAGAAAGGATAACTAGAGTGAAGAAGTGGTATAGCTCGAGGGGCGCAAAGAGGAATGCCAGGAAGAGGCCCATGTCCTATCAGGAGGAGAGCAGTAAAGGTCCCACCAAGAAACTCTTGGATGAAGCTGATGATGTTGTTACGGATCAAGCAAACCCTTACTCCTATGAAAACCTCGAGCGGGAGGAGGATGTAGAGCCTACTAAGACAAATGAATGGTTGCAAAATGAGGCCGCCTCATCCAAGAGGAGGTCAATTAGTGTCTTTGATCGTCTTGGAAAGAGGTTAGCAGAGCATGATCTCCGCCTCAAGCTCGGAAAACTTACAGCTAACAAGAAGTATAAGCGATCCCAGGCTTGGAGTCAAGGTTTGGAACGACCCCCCTCTCCTCATCGAGAGCGTGAGCGGTCCGAGGAGTACAAACCTGACCCCCTGAATCGCAAGGAGGATCAAGATGAGTCTGGAGCTCCCAAGAAGACTCAATCCCACCATGACAACATGGGAAAGGGAAAGGAAAAAATTGAATATAAGAAGACCAGGGTTGGAGACTACAAGCTAGAGGAGCTAAAGAAGGCCTTGGATAAGAGAAATGCAGATAAGGGGATCCTTAACCCCATAGGTCCAGCCTCGCCTTTCACTCAAGAGATCAAGACCACTTCGCTTCCCACTATATTCTGGAATATTAACCCAGACATGACTTATAATGGGGACACAGACCCTGCAGAGTTTGTTATTCGATTCAACAATGATATGGATGTGTACCGAGTCTCGCTATTGGCTAGGTGCAGGTTATTTGCAGCCTCGTTGAGGGGTAGTGCCCAGCAGTGGTTCTCTAAGCTAGGGGCTCACATCACTATAGACTCCTGGGAGCAGTTCGTGGACATTTTCATTAAGTATTTTCAGTCCTCCAAGCTCTATGCACCTTCTGTATCCACCATGGTGAACATAAAGCAGAAGAAGGGTGAGACCCTACAGGACTACTTCAACAGGTTTAACGCCGAGGACCCTAGGGTGAGAGGAGCAAATGACGAGGCCATTAAAAATTTTCTTATTGCTGGGCTGAGAGAGGGCACCAAGTTCTGGAAGAAGTTGCAGACACAGACACCTAGTACTCTCTTTGAGTTCTACAAGGAGGCAGAGCCTTACAAATGGATTGAAAAGTCGATGGAGGACCTCAAGAAGAATACTGATGCTAGCAACAGGGGAAGTAAGAGCAAGGGAGTGAAGAGGAAGGACTCTTGGAGCCCTAGGCGAAGACGGGATCGCAGTGAGAGCCCAAAGAGGAGGGGTCGCGGTCCGCCAAGGAGGTCACCACCATGAGCTCAGAGTGGAAGGAATGAGGGTCAGTCCACACCTTTAGTGGCCTCCATTGATCACATCTATGCAGTTAATGTTGATAAGGGGATGTTTAAGAAGCCCTCACCTATGAATAGTCGAGCAATCAGGGATACTCGAAAATATTGTGTCTTTAACGAACAGACAGTGCATGATACTACAAATTGTAGGCAGCTCAAGGAGCAAATTGAAGAGCTAATTCGCAATGGCCCAGCTAACTGAATGGGTAGTTCGTGAGGTGAAGAAGCATGGCACTAAGCTAGGTCTTGGTTTCAATAATGTCCCACCGCTTGGGCAAAAAGAAAAGTCCCACAAAGAAAGAGAGGAACGAGCTGAGAGTATTAATGACATTATGGAGGGCCCCATATTGGAGGAGATAGCAACAAGGCCAAAGAGAGGTATGCTCGTGAGGTCAAGAATCGACCCCTCACCAATGTACATCACCTTCAGGAGAGACCCCAAAGCTCTTCAAAGGGGAGGGTACAAATATCATGTTCACCGAGGAGAATGCGAAGTGGGTTCATTATCCCGACTCTGAATCTCTGGTTGTTCGGGTTCGCATAGGATCTCAAAATATCTATAGGGTCCTCGTGGATAATGGGAGCGTAGTCAATGTTCTTACATATAAAGTCTATAGGAAGATGGGATTTATGGACAAGGTGACACTTAGCTTTGCGAGGTCGCAAGCCCATTATCTTGCAATGTGAGGCCTCTTGGCCCCATTAGCGATAATGGATCAGTAAGTAAATCTACACAATGTGGAGCTATCTCTATGCATGCATTAAAGTCAGTCTATAAGCAAAGGACATCATATGAAGACTCAATGAGACCCCTATATGGTGTGGCTATCGAGATTAATGAGACGCCTCTACATGAGATGCTTCTTGGTGAAATACCTCTACGTCGAGGAGAGGGGGGACGCCCCCGATCCTTGGAGAGAGGGGGGATGCCCCCGATCCTTGGCGGCAATGAGGAGGTCCTCAACTACCTCAATACACCAGGAAGAGTATCTATCAAACAAGCCCCCTGCTTGGTATGAACTTCACTAATATCAGCATACATTGCCCCAATCTGAAGGAGAACTCATAGCGAGGTCATATCAAAATTCTCTTCATTACAAATAGTGTCAACTCCAAATAATACAAGAAGTTTGCTGAAACATGTTGATTCCTCATCACATCTATAATTATAATGAGGACTCGGGGGGTAGTGGCATTATATAAACACCACTTCTAGCAGGACAATTGAAAATTGCAAGACAAGGCCAACACCTAGCGTTGCGAGGCCGACACCTAGCATTGCGAGGCCGTACCTAGCGTTGCGAGGCCGTACCTAGAGATGCGAGGCCGCAAACTTGACACCTTGCGATGTGAGGCCTCTCGGCCCCATAGGCACAATCAGGATCATTTGAAGACCCCATCAGCTATCCTAAAGCACTTGAAAAAAAATTTAACAGATATAGAGAGGCATTATGGAAGAATCTATACGTGCTAAAATCATGCAACATGAGTCCCTTGTGCAAGCAGATACGAGGCATATAGTACTTTGCAATATCATAAACATCAAATAAAGGAGCATCAATAAAGAAAGCCAATCCAAGTTTAAGGAGCAACCAAATAAGTTAAAGAAATTAAGTCTACAAGCGCGAGGCAAATAAAGGGAGTGCCCGCATCTCCACTGAGTCTAGCAGATAAAGTTTAAAAGCAATAAAAAGGAATTCATGGGGATCCATTTGCCGCTTCCTCATTCATCTCCATCTTGAGGTTATCAGCAAACTTCCAGTCTATTCGCCCAACCGGTACCAATCAAAGTCACCAACCTTCTCGAGGAACTTTTACATGAAGTCAACAGATCCCTGGGTCTCAGCCTCCTCAATGATAGTGGGAAGAGCATTAGCAGCATCTTTAGCTTCCTTCTCTAACTCAGCGACGCGGTCTCTAAGCTCCTTGATCTGGGAGTCTGATTGCTCCTTCTCAACAGCATGATCCAGCTTAAACTTCTTTCTAGCTAACTACTCCTCGTGAAGCTCTCTCTTAAGCTTCTCAGTAGTGCCTTCAAATTCTTTCCTCCAACTATTTTTTGCGTCCTCGGCATCATCCTGAGCCTGTGCATGTATGGATTTGAGATTCACAATCTCTTCGCTCATTTTATTATTGGAAGAAGCCAAGGCTCGAACCTCCTTGTGGTGACGTAATTGATGGAAGAAAAGCTTAGCTATAGCTTTAGTCTTGGAAGCATTGGACTCCTCCAGAGATTGTAGGGACCAGGAATACATATTGCTATGCTTGAAAATTGATACAAACTCTAAGCAGACTCATTACAAGAATTGAGGAAGCCTCACGACGTATGAGGCTGCGAGGAGGCCCCGCAACGTATGAGGCTGCAAGGAGGCCTCACGACGTATGAGGCTGCGAGGAGGCCTTGCAAAGAGGCTGCGAGGAGGCCTCGCAATGTAAGAGGCTGCGAGGAGGCCTCACAATATATGAAGCTATAAGGAGTCCTCTCAATTTACGAGGAGGCCTCTCATCATAATAACAAGGTGTTAGGAATAATTCATAAGTTGTGATGTTAAGAATAGAATTTACACATTATACTTCTTGTAATCCTGATCTTATAAAGGATTTAGCACTGTATATAGGATTTATGTGTAAGACAGTTATCTGTATAGTTTAGTCAGGAATGAACAGTGTATCGGAGACTACATGTCAGGAACAGAGGGCAAATCCTGATGATGGTCCAATACTGATGGTTGATCAGATACTGATGCAGTGTGCAGATCCTGATATCAGTTTTGTTACTGATGATGTCATTATGGATGCTACAGAAACTGGCAAGTGCTATAAAACAGGATCGTTGTTTGAAGAACAAGCAAGAAGATATTATGAAGGGAAGAGTTTTCTATTGAAGGAAACTATCGACTAGAAGGCAGAACATTGTCATGTATAGATTATATCTTTCTGTTATTAGTTGATAGGTAGCATTATAAATACTCTCTCAATATCATTGTAAAGAGCGACGAAGTTGTGAGTTCGTGTGTGTAGCTCTGTATAAGGTTTGTATTCGAGAGTTCGAAACAAATAGAGAGAGAGATTTGTATTGTCAGCAGCTGCTAAAGGTATTGTACACCTTTGGTAGAGTTTGTATTTGATCTTATTAATACAAACAAGAGTTTGATTCATTCGTTTATTCTTGTTCATATAATCAAGCAAAAATCAGACACGATTATATAACTTGTATTCAACCCCCCCTTCTACAAGTTATTCGAGTTAACAATTGGTATCAGAGAAGGTTGATTTCGAATAATCATAAAGATCTGCAATCATGTCTGGTTACAAGGATGGGAATACTAAAATTCCTATGCTCAAGAGAAACGAATATACTCTATGGGAAGTAAAGATGTTGCATCATCTGGAAGCAACAGATCCTGATTATCTTGACAGAATCAGAGATGGACCTTTTGTTCCAATAAAGGTCGTTGGACAAGCAACTATTGATGGTGTGGTTGTTCTAGAACATACAGTAGAGAAGCCAAAATCTGAATGGTCAGATAAGGACAAGGAGAATGTTCTTAAAGATGCTAAAGTGAGAAACATATTATTCAACAGTCTTGATTCTGTTCTCACTAACTATGTTCTCTCTTGTAAAACTGCTAAGGATATATGGGACAATCTTAAGGTTCACTGTGAAGGAACTAAGCCTGTCAGGAAGAATATGAGGACATTACTTATACAACAGTATGAGTACTTTGAATCCAAGTCTGGTGAGTCACTTACTGATACCTTTGATAGGTTTACAAAACTCATCAATGAGATGGCCATGCATGGTAAATATTATGACTTGGAGGATATGAATACAAAGTTCATGAAATCTTTGCCTGATTTCTACAATGAGAAGATATCTGCGATTGAGGAAGCTAATGATTTGGATGAGATATCATTAGAGGCAGTATATGGAAAATTGAGAGCTTATGAACTTGACAAGCAGCGGAAGAAAAGCAGGAGTGAAGGAAAGATGAAGACTATTGCACTTACTGCTCAATCTGAAGTTAAGAAGCTTCCTGAAGAACAGCATGAAGAGATTGCTGTAAAGAATTCAAGGAAGAAGAAAAGCAAAGAAAGTTCTGAGTCAGAGACTACTGATATGGACTCTGACAACAATGATTCTGAATCTGAGATGCAGGAACTCTTTGCTATGTTTGCTAAAGCTTTCAAGAAAGGAAGATTCAACATGAGAAGATTTAGCAAAGGACCTTTTCAAAAGAAGGAGGAGAAGAAGAGTGACAAAAGCAAAAGTACGATTGTCAAGCTTGATAAGGCCAAGATCAAGTGCTTTAACTGCAGCGAGCTTGGACACTTTGCTAGTGAGTGTAAGAAGCCTAGGAATTCAGGAAAGGGTAATGCACTTATGGTCACACAGAAGGATTGGGCTGATTCCAGTGACTCTGAAGATGAATTGGATTATGACAACATTGCATTGATGGCCAATAGTTCAGACAAACCTGGATCTCCAAAGAAAACTTCTCCATCCTCTGTTAAGGTATCACTTCACTCTCTTGATTCATTTGATAGCTTAAATTCTGTTGAAATTAGATCTATCCATGCTGAGTTTAAGAATCTTATGACTAATTTTAGAATTCTTACTTGTGAAAGAGATGAACTTAAGGTTAAGAATGATAAATTAGTTGATAGAAATAATTTTCTTGAATCTGAATTAATTCAAATGGAAGAATACAAGTTAAGTTCTGATAAAGCTAAGCATGATTATAGTGTTATTCTTGAGGCTTATGACTATGTCAGAAAAGAACTAGAAGAAGAGAGAGATGTGATTAAGACCATTAACAATTCCAGTAAGAAGACTATAGAAATCTTTGAAAGTGGAATTCGTGGTAAGGTTAATGGTTTAGGTTTTGATAAGGCTAGACAAGAAGAAAAGGTAGCTATTGTCAATGATGATAGTAAGATAGAAGCTAACACATCTAAATCTGAAGGTAAGAAAATTGTTTCTGAACCTAATCATGTTAAATTTGTTGATTCAAAAGGTACTCCTGTTGTACACAAAAGGATTAACAATAGAAATTCAGATGAGAAAGTGTTAGAGAAACCTAAAAATGTAAACATAGGGTTTCTGTCTAAGTCTCAGTTGAAACAGAGATTAGATGGTCTTTCAGAGTCTAGCAAGATCAAAAGAAATAGGAATGGAAAAGAAGGTATTAACAAAGAGAATAATTACAAGAATGTACCTGATGCACCTAGAAAAAAATGCTATAAGTGTGGAAATCATAATCATTTGGCCCTAGACTGCAATCAAAAACCTTCTTGGAAAACTGAGTCCAGATTTACCAAGACTCAGAAAATTCAATACCAACCACAAAAAGCTTGTTATCATTGTGGTAGTTTACTTCATTCCATTTACATGTGTAGAGAATATCATGAACTGTATTATGACTATTATTCTTTGAAATCTGAAACTCCTAGTCACAAACAGTTTGTGAAATCAGAGTCTAAAGTTGACTCTGCAACAGGTAAAATAAAAGCAAAATCTTCAAAGCCTGTTGTCTCTAAATCTAGTAAGAAGGGATCCAATCAAAGTTGGGTCCTAAAAAATTCTAACTAGTTACTTTTTGTTTGCTGGGCACAGGAAAGAAGCATTCAATTATCTTGGACAGTGGATGCTCTGGACATATGACTGGAAAGAAGTCCATGCTTACAAAGTTTGAGAGGAAAGCTGGCCCAATAATATCTTTTGGAGATGGCAACAAAGGAGAAACTCTGGGATATGGCTCAATTGTTTTGGGGAATGTCATCATAGAAAATGTAGCACTGGTTGAAGGCTTGAAACATACTCTTTTAAGCATAAGTCAACTGGGTGATAAAGGTTACAAATCAATCTTTGACAGAGAAGGATGCAAAATCTTGAATATGCAGAATGGAGACATTGTTCTAACTGGTCAAAGACATGGTAACATATATGAAGCCAGCTTAAGTGATACATCTAAAGGAATTGTTAGATGTCTCTACAGCAAAGCATCAAGTGATGAAAGCTGGAATTGGCACAAGAAGCTCTCACATCTTAATTTCAAGAAACTTAATCAACTTGTTAAGCACAATTTGGTGAGAGGCCTACCTCAGGTAAATTTTGTGCAAGATGGACTTTGTGATGCATGTCAGCTTGGAAAGCAAAGAAGAACCACTTTCAAGAGCAAGACTGAAAATTCGATTACTGAACCATTTCACATGCTACATCTTGATCTGTTTGGTCCAGTAAACATTATGTCTATCAGCAAGAAAAGATATGCTCTAGTAATAATGGATGATTTCACAAGGTTTACATGGGTATTCTTTCTACACAAGAAGGATGAAGCTCCTCAGCAAATCATTGAACTTATCAAGAATATTCATAATAACTCTGAGTACAAAGTCAAGGTACTTAGAAGTGACAATGGTACAGAATTCAAGAATTCTACAATGGAGGGGTTTTGTGCAGACAATGGAATTACTCAACAGTTTTCTGCACCTGGTACACCTCAACAGAATGGTGTAGTGGAAAGAAAGAACAGGACTCTCATAGAGGCAGCAAGAACCATGCTTGCAGATGCAAAACTTCCAACCTACTTTTGGGCAGAAGCTATTAACACTGCATGTTTCACTCAAAATTGTACCTTGGTAAATAGTCATGGAAAAACTCCCTATGAGATGATCAAAGGAAAGAAACCAAGTGTGAAATACTTTCACATCTTTGGATGCAAATGCTATGTCCTAAAAGTTCATCCAGAACAACTTGGAAAATTTGAAGCCAAATCGGATGAAGCAATTTTTCTAGGATATCCAGCATCTAAGGCCTTCAAAGTTTATAATCTCAGAACTCACATTATTATGGAATCAATTCATGTTGCATTTGATGATAAGAAATTTTGAATTTTGCAAACTGATGAAAGCCATGACAAATTGGAATTTGAAAATCTGAAGAATTCTGAGATACTCTCAAGTGATGATGAAGGTTCTCCTGAAGAAATTTCTATTGCTTCTCAAAGGAATGCTACTGTTGAGGGGGAGCAAATAAATCAAAAAGAACACAGTGATCATCAGGAGCAGACTAGTTTTTCAGAGTCTATTCCATCAGGAATTGACGTTTCAGAGTCTACTCCATCAGGAACTGATCTTTCAGAGTCTACTGAGGAAAGATCAGTAACTAGCAGCAATTTGGAATCTACTGATTCTATTGATCAAAGGAGAGTTTTTGAAGGTAGAGAGAATTCTTCTACAAGAGATACCACTAGCTTAGGGGGAGAGACTAGCAGAGTTAATCTACCACCTGTTAGAAAATGGACGAAGGATCATACTGAAGATTTGATAATTGGTGATCCAAATAGTGGTGTTCGAACTAGAAGATCAATTCAAAATGAATGCTTGTATAGTTGCTTTCTCTCAAAGAATGAACCTAAGAAGGTTGAAGAAGCATTACGGGATCCTGATTGGGTAATTGCAATGCAGGAGGAGTTAAATGAGTTTGAGAGAAACAAAGTCTGGAAACTGGTACCAAGACCTAAAGATAGATCTATTGTTGGTGCAAGATGGATTTTCAGAAACAAGCTAGATGAATCTGGTATGATTGTAAGAAACAAAGCAAGACTGGTGGCCAAGGGTTATTCCCAGGAAGAAGGTATTGATTATGATGAGACCTTTGCACCTGTAGCAAGATTGGAAGCAATCAGAATGTTTCTTGCATTTGCAGCTCATTCAAAATTCAAGGTATATCAGATGGATGTAAAGAGTGCTTTTCTAAATGGCAAACTTGATGAGGAAGTGTATGTGGAACAGCCACCTGGATTTGTTGATCCAAAGTTTCCAAATCATGTCTACAAACTTGATAAGGCACTCTATGGACTAAAGCAGGCACCAAGAGCATGGTATGAGACTTTGTCTAAATTTCTTCTTGAAAATGGCTTCACAAGAGGTACAATTGACAAAACTCTATTCTTTAGAAAGATAAAAGGTGAATTGCTTTTAGTTCAAGTTTATGTTGATGATATTATTTTTGGTTCTGCTAATGAAAAGTTGTGTGCTAAGTTTAGCAAGCTTATGCAGTCTAAGTATCAGATGAGCATGATGGGTGAATTAAATTATTTTTTAGGCTTGCAGGTCAGACAGACTGAGACTGGTATTTTCATTAATCAGTCAAAGTATATCAAAGATCTTTTAAAAAGGTTTGACTTTCAAGACTGTGCAGTTGCAAAAACACCCATGGCAACAGCCACTAAACTAGACTCTGATCCTAAAGGAAAGAGTGTGGATAATACTAGTTATACAGGCATGATAGGCTCATTGTTATATCTAACTGCAAGTAGGCCAGATATAATGTTTTCTACCTGTTTATGTGCTAGATTCCAAAGTGATCCTAAGGAATCTCATTTAATTGCTGTGAAGAGAATTTTTAGATATCTCAAAGGAACTCCAAATCTTGGTTTGTGGTATCCTAGACAATCTGATTTCTTTCTAATTGGCTATTCAGACTCTGATTATGCAGGGTGTAAGATAGACAGGAAAAGCACTACAGGTACATGTCAATTCTTGGGAAATAGATTGATTTCTTGGGCAAGCAAGAAGCAACAATCTGTTTCAACCTCAACTGCAGAAGCTGAGTACATAGGAGCAGGCAGTTGTTGTGCACAGCTCCTTTGGATAAGAAATCAGTTGATGGATTATGGTATGACACTTAGTAATATTCCTATGTTTTGTGATAATACTAGTGCTATTAAAATTGCAGAAAATCCAGTTCAACATTCAAGGACTAAGCACATTGATGTCAGGTATCATTTTATTAGAGAACATATTGAGAATGGTACTGTGGAACTTCATTTTGTTCCTACTGACAAACAGCTTGCAGATATTTTAACTAAACCACTTGATGAGACTACATTCAGTAGACTAGTAAGTGAGTTAGGAATGTTAAATTTTTAGATCTTTAACATCTGCAAAAGTAGCAAGGTATGTTGTTCTTAGCTTATAGACTTGATATTCTTGTCAGGATCTATATTTGATTGATAATTGTTTTAGCTATAACACTTTGCCTTGATAAATTTCAGTATGATAGACTTGTTAATAATCATCAGGATTAGATTTGTTATCAGGATGCTGACGTCATCAGTATTGTGTCAGTATCAGGATTATGAAAATTGTTTCAAATCCTGACGTTTACTTTGTGTAGTAATCTAATTCTATGATGAGTTAAGTCTACAACAGCAAGTTTTAATATTTGCATACTGATAATTTATACATCATTCAATAATCAAAAGACAAGTAGATAACAAGAAATTGTATTTTCATTAATTGAAAGCATTACATACATGGAAATGAAATACAACATCTTTTTGTCTAATTTCTACTGATAATTCTATACTTGTCTATTGATATCAATTCTAAGGTACAGGACAAGGAGCATCTCAAGAAATCCATCAGGGGATTTGAACAGCCTAGTTTGCTCTTGGATTCCTTGTCTGGGCGACTTGAATGAGAGCAGCTAACTTAAATGTATAGCATCCCCATCAAGATCAACCTCAGACTCTCGGCCAAATTCTTCATCCAATCATGGACTTTATGGCATATGGACCATTAAGTTATGCATTGACAGCATCTCCACAAATTAATCAAGTAGCTGTTTCACAAGCTTGGGAGAATGCTGAGGTAATTGATTCTACTCAGAGTCAATCAGGTAAGATTGTTCTACATTTAGGACAAGATTCATTTGACATTACTGAATCTGTTTTTAATTCAGTACTTTGCTTACCTGTTACTGATAGTTATGAGAATGTACCATCTGATGATAATATAAGAACTATGTTGTCTGAATTAGGTTATAGTGGACCTCTAGATAACATGAGCCAGTTGAATAGGTCTTTTCTTAGAAAGGAATGGTCTTTTTACTTTGATCAAATTGATAAATGTTTTACTGGCAAATGTAGTTCTTTTCAGCAAATTACTTCTGTTACATCACATATTGCTTATAGTTTGCTTTATGACAGAGTAATTAACATTGGTCATATTATCTTAAGTCAGATGAGTATCAAACTTGGGTCAAGAGATCAAAACAGGAAAATGGTTTATTATCATAGATTTATGCAAATGTTTATTAACCATTTTATTCCTGATGTTGAAGCTAGATTTGGTAGGAAACATTGTGTTTCTTCTTATGAACAGCAAAAGAGAATTTTCTCTGACATTACAAAGAAGGACAATGAAAAGAATCTAGATGAAATACCTGCAATTCATTATCCACATCATTTTCAGGTATTTCTTAAAACTCATCTTCCTACTCTCTACAATTCTTCTTTCTTTTATGGTGAAATGGCTCAGGAATCTCAATTGGAGGAGAAACCACCTGTGTCTACCCAAGTAGCCCAAAACATTATAGTCTCTGAAATAATTCAAGAACCAAATTTTGATCCACAGTCTATTGTTTCAAAGAAACCAACCTCTGGTGTTTCTCAAAAGACATCAGTTGTAAGGAAGAGAAGATTTGTTGTGTCAAGTAGTAGTAATTCTAGTGAAGATGATGATGATTTAACTCTTGCTGAGAGAGCAGAATTGAAGGCTGCAATTCAACTTTCTTTGTTAGCACAAAGAGATAAAAAAAACCTAGTCACAGCCAGGCTGCAGTCTCTCAAAAGGCTGTAGTTCTTAAAAAGGGAAAACAGTTACTGGATACTGTCTCTCAAAAGACTGTGTCTATTGAAGCAAGATCTCATCCCAAGATCACTTCTGTGTCTACACCTCTTGAGTCTTCTCAGGATAAATCTTTTGCTCACTATATCAGGAGAACAAGGAGAAAGATTCAATTGTCACCTACACACACAGAGTCTAGTCCAACTAATATCATGCAGGTTTCTACAAATCAGGCTACATCTATGTCAGTATTTGATAAGAGAGATCTGGATATTGATTCTTCATGGGAAACTACATTATCATACAGACTGGCTATGGGACTAATTTCTCTTAAAGTGAAGTTGTCAAGGCCTGTTCTAGATTTTTTGGTTGAAAGAGTACCAAAACTTTTATTTCCAGATGAATATGGACTTCTACATCAAAGACTTGATTTAATGAAGATGTATTTCTATGTATCTGTCAGAAGACAATTAGTCAAGAAATTTGGACTCTCAAAGCATGTTGCACTTCAATCACTACATGCATATTTATTTGACAAGGATATCATTATTGAAGATGCTTTAGCTCAAGGTGAACAACTGGAGGAAGTAGATAGAGGAAAGCAGTCAACAGAAGATACTATTGCACCAGTGGTGAATAGTAGGAAAGATCAGATCACAGTCATTGCAACACAAGAACCATCTAGTCAGAGGAAGGATGACTCAGGAGCTGTGATAGCTGATGTTGAAAGGTCTTCTGTGATGACTGAGAATGCAAGTGAGATACCCTATGATATGGGAGGAATGACTTTGGTTGATTTTTCTGAAGATCAAACAAATTTTGTTCAGTCAGAGTCTATCCACCTTGAGGGTGTGTCTCAGCAAACAACACTTAAAGATGGTGATATACTAACTATGGTGTCTAATGAAGTATTACTGAAGACATCAGAGTCTAGTAAAGAACCTGAAAGTGGTATACTGGAGCCTGTAGTTTCTGAAAGGAAAGAAGATGATTGTAAGGGTTCAGAGACTATAGCAGCTCACTCCTTGGAGAAAACCTCAAGCCACATGCCATATGAGGAACCCTCTCTCCATGTGAGTTCAGGTATAAAAACTCCTTCTAAACTCTATTTTTCTGTAGGTCATGAGAGCACTTATCTAAATTTGAGTGATACAGTTGAAAAGATGGACTTAGATCCACAATTTGAGCGGCTGGCTCCTGACCAGGCAAAAGGTGAGGTAGAAAGAGTGTTGACTTTAGTAAGTCAAAGTGAGAATGAGGGTATGGATGATCAGCTCCATAGTGAGGGAGAGAAAATTAGGAAACCATCATTTGATTTCTGGGATCAGGTTTTTCCTGAATCTTGGTCTGAAAATTTGGATATGGATGCTGGTACTTATTCATTCATCAAAATGTATCAGAAGAATGACCTAGCACATCACAATGCAAAGCCAGAAGTTAAAGCTCAGAAGCAAAAGGAGAGGCTTGCAGGAATCATTAACAGAAGAGGTGCCAGGATAAATCAATCTCTTGATACATATGTACCAGATGAAGTTCCTAATGATCCTAGTGTTCCTTTGTGTGTACTTCCAATATCAGCTAGAATTGAGACATCAACAGTCTCTGATCACTCTAAAGAGGAGTCAGGATTTGAAGATGTTAGTACACAGAATACTGGTGAAGGAGATGATGATCATGTTTCAGTTCCAGATCAGAAAGATGAAGATGTTGATACTTCTAATCAGGTTTTATTACTTGAATATCATACAATTCAAGCAACTTCTTCTACAAGACTTGAAGATACAGTTCTTTCTGATTCTGATACTGAAGATACTAGAAGCACTTCCAACATTGAAGTTCATTCTGATGTTTTGAAAGATATTCAGAATTCTCAAATTGCTATTCAAACAAGACTTCAATCACTTGAAGATAACCAAGTCACAATTATGGAAAATCAAGCAGTTCTTATGAATCTCATTTGTTCTGTTTCTGAATCTCTTGGAATTAATGTTGCTGATGTCAAAAAGGGGGAGATAAAGACAGTTCAAAGACAACAACAACAACAACACCACCAGACTAAGGATGATAACGCTGGGGGAGATAAAGAGGAGACAAAGGGTAGTAAAAAGAAGAACCAGGAGTGACAGTGGCGAGTCTCAGCTAGGAAGAGGTAAAGGAAGAGCAGCATTAATAGTTAAAATTCTTTCTTCTAAGTACTAGATAAATGTCTACATCTGAGAAGGAGGTACTTAACTTCATAATTCTACATTCATAAATTCTATTCTGGTTGTATTGTTATATGTTTTGACATCCACAACTTAGATTTATGCTTCAGATTTTAAAGCATAAATAGGGGGAGATTGTTAGGAATAATTCATAAGTTGTGATGTTAAGAATAGAATTTACACATTATACTTCTTGTAATCCTGATCTTATAAAGGATTTAGCACTGTATATAGGATTTATGTGTAAGACAGTTATCTGTATAGTTTAGTCAGGAATGAACAGTGTATCAGAGACTACATGTCAGGAAGAGGGCAAATCCTGATGATGGTCCAATACTGATGGTTGATCAGATACTGATACAGTGTGCAGATCCTGATATCAGTTTTGTTACTGATGATGTCATTATGGATGCTACAGAAACTGGCAAGTGCTATAAAACAGGATCGTTGTTTGAAGAACAAGCAAGAAGATATTATGAAGGGAAGAGTTTTCTATTGATGGAAACTATCGACTAGAAGGCAGAACATTGTCATGTATAGATTATATCTTTCTGTTATTAGTTGATAGGTAGCATTATAAATACTCTCTCAATATCATTGTAAAGAGCGACGAAGTTGTGAGTTCGTGTGTGTAGCTCTGTATAAGGTTTGTATTCGAGAGTTCGAAACAAACAGAGAGAGAGATTTGTATTGTCAGCAGCTGCTAAAGGTATTGTACACCTTTGGTAGAGTTTGTATTTGATCTTATTAATACAAACAAGTGTTTGATTCATTCGTTTATTCTTGTTCATATAATCAAGCAAAAATCAGACACGATTATATAACTTGTATTCAACCCCCCCTTCTACAAGTTATTCGAGTTAACACAAGGAGCAGAGGAGAGCCATCTCATCATACTTTAAGAAGACCTGAAGATATAGGTGAGATCACGAGCTCGCATATCAGATGGACAGAAGATATAATTGTAACAACTTATGACTGCAAGGCCCTATGGGGTCGCCTCTCAAGGTCCCTGCAGGACCTCATTATGCTTGGAAGAACCCTTCGTGGTCACCATCACTCACTTATACATGGCTTCGCATTAATTCAAAGACACACAACACATGTCATCATCTTAGCAGCTGGGAGAAGATCTCAAAATACGACAGTTGTCTATAACCATTCAAATTCATAGGGGTCGCGATGCGATCCCAAGGCAATTGAGATAGCTATACTTTCATCTACAGAAATCTATAGCGAGCACAAGCCTCGCATCGAAGTTTTGACAAGTAGTTTTTGAGTCCACATCGCATCTTCAATGACAATATGGACTCGGGGGGTAGTTGTTATGCCCAAATCTTGGCATAAGCCCTAAGCTGGTCTAATGGGCTTAAATAGAGGTCCACAACTCATAATGGGCCTAGAGATGAAGATTGGGTCACTAAAACCCACCACCAGGAGTCAGTCTAATATACTATCAAGCACAATGTGGAAGTTTGCGACCCCAAGCTGCGGGTCGAGTTCGCCAACAAAGTCCCTAGCATGGGATAACATCTATCATGCATGTCTCTTTACAAGGTCCAGCGTGGCCTAGAGGTCCAACGTGGCCTAGAATACTCTCTTTGCAAGGTCCAGCGAGGCCTAGAGCATATTTATTATGAAGGCTTACAGTCAGGCCCAGCGAGGTCGCGTGAGTATAATTATCTCCGTACAGCGTGGACCACCTCGCATGACTAGCCCAGCGAGGCCGCATGCGAGGCCATGCAGCTTCTCCATTCGCCTCGTCAGCGAGGCTAGTTGATTTAAACATCATGCTAGCCCGGCCTCAAGGTCGCATCTACATGGATCAACTCTCTTATAACTCCCGTCAAGGGATCGCCTCTCGTATAACTCCCGTCAAGGGATCGCTTCGCTACGACTTCCCTAATTGGGATCGCTTCGTACTATCATCACATCCACATACTACTTGAGATTGCTATCTCATTCTCTGCTGGAAGGCTCATGACGCAGCCCCTCGAGGTCGCATGAGTATCAATACACTTGGGTCCGCTTCGTATGACTCAACCCCTCGAGGTTGCATGCTACACCCTTGTTACTTCTCTATTAGCCTCGCCCAAGAGGTCCCGATTCTAGCCATGCGAGACCATTTGCTTCCTTCTTTGGACCATGGATCATGGATAGAATAAATGGGTAAAATATATCAGCCCAAGAAGACGTCTAGTGGATTTGGGCCTAGTCGAGCCTATAGAAACCTTAGCCCGTCTAGATAACTTCTTCTCCAAGAGAACTACGTATGGCTTGATCCCTATAAATAGGGTACGTAGGCATCTTGTAAAGGATGATTGACAGCTCACCCCTGAAAACACCATACAAGATCAGCCACAATAATCACCAATCTCCTTCTGTGTTCTTGTGCGTTCCTAAGTTTAAGTGTAACCTCCTCTCTATTCCCAAATTAACCTCACATTTTAACTGTACTGTTAGTTTTTCCAAATCCCATTGCTTCTTGCAGGACCAACATCAGAAGAGGATGATCGAGATTGGTAGACTTGCATCTGGGCTCTACAAATTTCACCATCTTACTCTTGGTACTGCAGTCAATTCATTCCAGCCTGCATTGTAACGCCCCCAAATTCCTTACAGGAATCCAGGTCGTCACATCTCTTGCGGAATATTCGATCACCTGCTCAAAATATAATCTACAATAATATTCATAGTACACACCATCTTTTACTCCACGGGTTATAGACTTAGAACAAATACTCAAAAATCCAGAAGATATTACATCTCAAGTTCACTTCCCAGAATCTCCGAAATACTATTACAACTCCAAATTACTAGATAATAAAACATTATACAAACACCTTCCCAGTCTGCACCCTTCTCAAATGATATAAGGTTAACACACTGCATCAGTTGTCTTCCCTTTCCCTTAATCACGGTTCACTGTACTAGAATCAGCTCTGATTACCCCTGTTTTATAATATATAAATAGCAAGTATGAGCCAAAGAATGCCCAGCAAGTATATATAGATATCATATAATACAACAAAAACTCGACCAAAATATGGTTTTTACCACTCTATAATATATATTTTTGGAAAGAGATCAACTCGAAAATTTTTATAAATCTCGAAATACTACTCATATGAAAGAATAAATATATCTCAATAACTTCTCCAAATACTACTCGTATGAAAGAATAAATACATCTCAATAACTTCTCAAAATACTCATCATATAACTCAAAAATACTCCTCAGAACTGCTCAATTGATTTGAATAAATAAAATTTACCAACTGCTCAGATCAACCCTCTAATTAACAGAACCACACAGGCATCGGCTAACCGTTAGGATGTCAACGACTGGATTTCTTCTCATAACGCCTAATCAAGTAATGGATGATCAATCCATTTTCACTTCTCAATTCTATCGATAGAAAGGATGGTCGACGTCTCGAACCACCCAAATAAAACTTCTCAGAAGGATGAGCCGTCTTTCTCGGCCCTTCACCCTTTATATGTAACCGTTTGGGCCGGTGCGTTACTCCGGTCACTTTTGCTTTTTGAAGCAATAAATCACAACTTACCTTATATATATAATTATATATACCCCCACTCTTAAATATAAATATTCTGTAGTATGAAAATACCATTAAATATATCTTTATCATTTCTTCTACGAATACGAATGAAGTATTTCAATAAACCTCCCAACAATTTGGCCAACTCATGAAATAAATTTCAACACCTCATATAATAATTTCAACACCTCATATAATAATTTCAACACCTCATATAATAATTTATATGTATGCAGATTTCATGAATAAAATCTGATATAAACCACTAGAAAGAATATTGATTTTTTTTGTATAGCGAAAACTTAATCAGCATATTTAAAAAATATAAATACTCCGAACGATGGAGTACGAATTAGTAAACTTGCCTGGTTTTGCGGTACGATACTCCAACTTGCTCCACGTCTCTGGTTCTCCGATATTTCACCTTCTCGGCTTAGTTCAACTATTATTTAACTCAACTTCTGATCACCTTTCAATCAACTTCTATTCACCGTTATATAGTACTTGTGCATATCTACAACTTTCGTTCTTTAAGCTTTTCCAAATGAGTCTCCTAACTCCTCCGAAATCCTAACCCAAAATGGTTCCTCGAATAATTCTAAAACTCAACATTTTTACGCGAAACCCTTACCATTTTTAAATCTCACAAATAATTTATTAATAAATTCCAGTTTTAGTCTAAAATAATCTGATTCGATCCATTTCGTCAAAATAATCCGAAAATATTAAATATCAATCTTCTAAAATAATACCATTGACATCCTATATAAAAACTCAATCAATAAATAATCCTCAAACACTTATCTTACTCCATGATAAAGAAACATAATTAACCAATTAATCCTCGAGACAACAATTAATCCTTAATTTAAATAAATAAATCCTCGAGACAATAATTTATCCTTAAATTAAATAAATAAATCCTCAAGACAATAATTAATCTTCGAATTAAATAAATAAATCCTCAAGACAATAATTAATCCTCGAATTAAATAAATAAATCCTCAAGACCACAATTAATCCTACTTACTTAATTTAAAAACCATAATAATTATTCTACTAATACTCTCATCATTTTAAATACCTCTTTTATCAATTAATCATTAAGTCTCTAAATTATGTCCCAATAATCACAAAATATTTCTATTTAATTACTAATAATTAACTATTCAAATTACACTTAAAATAGCTCTTATAAATTCTCTAAAATTCCCTAATTTAATTAATATTAATCTCACAACAAAATTATTCAATTATCCATTTTTATTCACATTAAATCCATCATTATTACTAAATAACTCAATTAATAAATTATTCTATTTTTACTAAATCATTTATTCCAACAGTTTTAAATAACAACCCAAATAATTAAATCCCGATTATAACATCCGACATAAATTTTATCCATACATTATTATTATTTTATTATTTATTATACGTTTTTTAATATCAGAATAACGTATCAATAAATCACAAATTACTCACGTGGGACCCACTATCACCACCGCGTGGGACCCATCCCTTCTCCTGTTTTCTCTTCCTGAATCTCTCTCTCTTTCTCCGTTCTCTCTCCCTCTCATCTCTCTGCCATCTCCCTCGAACTCAATCTCTCCCAGTCTCTCATCTCTCTGCTCTCTCCATCGACTCCCTCTCTCAATCTTGCTCACTCCTCGCCTCCCTCACCTTCGCTCAATCTCTCCCGTCGTCTCTCCCCCTTTCTCTTTCGCCGCCCATCTCCCTCTCCTATCTCTCCCTCTTCTTTTCTTCCACCTCTATCACCACCAACACCACCACTTCTCATCTCCCTACTTCGATTTCCCCCACACCACGACAAACATCACCCGCACCCTCCATCAACAACCTCTCTGTGTAACCTCTCTCCGCCTCTCTCTCGAACTACCATCTCTCCTCTCCCTTGTTCCCACCTCTCTCCGATACAAAACCACAGTAACGAACACCACTACCACAAACCCCTCCTCCGATTCAATCATAAATCAATACTCACAAACACACACGCGACATCACCAATCGACCCACAAACACACACCATCGCCTACCGGACATCAAGAAATGAAAACGAAAAAATAAAGTTTATAATAGAAAAGAAGATGAACTACCCGATATACTCTGTTCGTGTGTGTGTATATAAGTTCGAATTTTTTTGTTAAAAATGAGAGAGGCAGTAAGAGACTAAGAGGTGTATGGAGTATTGAAGTGTTTGTTTTTCTTTCACAGGAATGGAACAAAAGGTTTTTGGTACTCTGTTTTTATGTATGTAAATGCAAGGCTCGAGATGTGGTTTTGATTGATAATAAGAATTGTTGTATCTGTTTATATCATTTTAGTAACCAAAAACGTGGGACTGTGGGAGACAAAACATGATGGAATATTTAGTGAAAGTTAAAGTTGGGTTTAGTGGTGTTAAAGCCGTGATTTGAGGAATGAAGGTGCTGTGAAAATAATGATAGTGTTTTTGTGCAATGTTTGGTAAAAAGAAAATGGGTCTCCTCAATAATCTCATTTCCCCTGCAGGCTAATTAAAACGAGACTCTAATTTCGTTCTCTAAAATAAATTCGACCCAAAATTAAAATCTTATTTTCCTAATTTTAATAAAATACAAAATAAATATAAATAAATAATTTTATATAATATTTACTCGAATATGCATATATAAAATATTAAAATTTACAAAACACGCTAATTAAAATATACTATTGCATCGCTCTTAAAAAAAATCGAGTAGGAAAAATTTAATCGAAAATTTGCGGTTATTACACGCATCTCACTTTGTTCAGCAATCCACAACTCTCTCTCAAGTTCGTCTTTGGCATGCTCGCCTTGGTCACCCTTCATCTAATTAATGTCCTCAACAAATTGCAATTTTTACCTCAGTGTAACAGTGACTGTTTTAGCTCTTGTGATATATGTTACAGAGCTAAACAGAAACATCAACCTTTTCCTATTAGCACTTCTACCAGTTCGTCTGTATTTGAATTAGTACATTGTGATATTTGGGGACCGTATAAAAGTCCCACTCATGGCAAATGTACTATGTTCTTAACTATTGTAGACGATTTTTCTAAATGCACCTGGATATTTTTACTTGCTGATAAGACTCAAGTGTCTTCACTTCTTATTCATTTTCTTGCTTATGTCCAAACACAATTTCACAAGTCTGTTCAAGTTATTCGTACATATAATGGAACAGAATTTGTTAATAAAACTCTATCCCACCATTTATAGTCATTAGGTATTGTGCATCACGTGTCTTGTCCTTACACCCCTCAACAAAATGGGGTTACCGAGCGGAAACATCAACACCTTTTAAATGTGGCCAGGTCCTTAAAGCTACAGGCTCATTTGCCTAACTCGCTGTGGGGTGACTGTCTTCTCACAGCAGCACATCTTATCAATTTAACACCATCCAAATTGCTTGTATTTCGTACACCTTATGAAATTCTTTTTAATAAGTCACCAGACTATACTCATTTAAAAACCTTTGGGTGCCTCTGCTATGTCAAAGTCACTGGTCCTACAGATAAACTTGGTTCTAAAGCTAATGCTTGTGTCTTTCTGGGTCACCCGTTTGGTACTAAAGGTTACAGAGTACTTGACTTGACAACAAGAAAATCCTTTGTTTCAAAAAATGTCACTTTTCTTGAAGATTGTTTCCCTTTTTCTACTGATCCTCCATCTTTGAGTGTCCCTATCCCAACTGCTCCTCCAAGAATTTCAGTTGATGACTCTTCTATACCCCCCATTGTAGTGAATTCACCACATATCACTGATAACCCTACACCTACTTCCTCCAATGCTTCCCCTACTATCCCTTCATTACCTATTATTCCCAATAAATCTCCAAGACCAGTTCGACAACATGTTCTTCCATCTAAATATCAAGATTACACTGGTTTACCCACGTTGTTGGTCCCCCCCTCCTATTTCCGCTACACAATGTGTTACTTACCCTCTTCAACACTATGTTACCTACGGGCTTTAACTCCAAAGCATGTCAGTTTTCTCACTGTAACTGACTCAGTATCTACTCCTTACACATATGGCCAAGCTGTTAAATCAGGGGTGTGGTGCCAGGCCATGAGAGAAGAGATTCAGGCGTTGGAATCAAATGATACATGGTAGCTAGTTCCAATGCCTTCTGATATAAATATTGTAGATTGCAAATGGTTATACAAAATAAAGTATACATCCACTGGTCAAGTTGAACGACATAAGGCTCGATTGGTCGCCAAAGGTTTTACACAAATCAAGGGGTTAGATTATTTTGAGACGTTTACCCCGGTGGAAAAGATGGCCACCGTTCGCATATTACTAGCGTTGGCAGCTGCCTACAATTGGTCTTTACATCAGATGGACGTCACCAATGCCTTTCTTCATGGTGATCTCCATGAAGATGTGTACATGCGCTTACCTCCTGGTCTTGCTCAACTTACTGGTAAAACGTTTCTTACAGACACTTCAGTTCAATGGGTGTGTAAATTGCTTAAATCCCTCTATGGACTTAAGCAATCCCCTCGTATGTGGAATCTTACTCTGGATACTACCTTAATTAAATTCGGTATGGTTCAATGTCCACATGATCACAGTATTTTCACCCTTCAAAGGGATGGTATGTTTGTTACTGTGTTGGTGTACGTTGATGATCTCATGCTCACTGGATCTTCTACCACATTGTTTACTCAGGTTCAGGAGTTTCTTCGTAGCAAATTCAATATCAAAGACTTGGGGCCTATGAAATATTTCCTAGGTCTGGAGATTGCTCATTCAAAAAAGGGTATCTACCTTCATCAACGAAATATTGTCTGGATATTCTTCGTGATACAGAGTTTGAGGCTGCAAAACCATCGGTTATTCCGATCGAGCAAAACCACTGCCTACAAAAGTCTAAGTCTTCAGTGTTAGTCTCTCATGATATTAAGACATACAGACGCCTGGTGGGTCGTCTCATTTATCTCACTATTACGCGCCCTAACCTAAGCTATGCGGTTCACACTCTTGCCCAGTTTATCAGTGCTCCTCGTGAAGACCATTTAACTGCAGCATATCGTATAGTATGATACCTCAAACAATCTCCAGGTCAAGGACTTCTCTTTCCTGCTTCCAATAATCTAATCCCTCGAGCATTCTGTGATGCAGATTGGGGGGGTTGTCTCAAGACACGCTGCTCTCTTACGGGCAATTGTGTCATGTTGGGGTCGGCCTTGGTTTCGTGGAAGTGCAAGAAACAAGTAACTATCTCCAAGTCATCAAGTGAATCTGAATATCATGCTCTAGGAGATACCACTTGTGAACTAGTGTGGATCTCCAATATACTCAACTCTCTTCAGCAACCTATCAACTCTCCAATTTACCTCCACTGTGACAATAAATCTGCCTTGTATATTGCATCCAACCCAGTGTTCCATGAACGTACCAAACATCTTGAGATAGATTGTCACTTTGTGCGCCAAAAGTTGCAACATGGCTTTCTCGAAACCTTCCACATTAGTACTACTGAACAACCTGCAGACCTATTGACAAAGGCCTTGCCCTCTGGTCAACTCCGATATCTACTCTCCAAGTTGGGAGTCTTTGATCTATTTACGCCTTCCAACTTGAGGGGGGATGTTAGGGAGCATGATTCCACTTGAATGTGTGAGCACATGGAGAGCACAACTATCACACATGAGGTACACATGAACTATAAAAGTGCAGCATGGGTTCAGTATGGCATAAAAGTGCAGCATGGGTGCAGTATGGCATATATTTATATTTTTAGACCTGTTGCTTTTCATAGTGTAGGACTCATGCTTGTAAGGCTCAGATGTAATATAAATATGCTTGTAAGGTTCATAAGAGATGTGAGTATTTTTCTTTGAAGTTAAACAACTATCAATACATTCAGTTTTTCTCCTGTTTTTGTTACCATCATCGTAAATTCTGAGAAGAGTAATAGTTTAAACTTAGATGAATTCTCAATATGCTGTCTAAAGTAGAGTAGTAAGGATTTCAATGATGTATAGGATCACTAGAAAGGGTTTTGTTATTCATTGGTTCTTCATGTCTGCATCATTCTTTCTCCAAGTATGTTTAGTCAGGGGATTGTAGAAGGCAGAACGGATCTATAAATTCCATATAAATTATTGAAATGTTCATCATGTTGTTAGCCAAAGTACATGTTCATTAGAGGCCATGGATACAGAGCTTTGGCATGGTCCAACCTGGTATTAGCATGTTTTTCATAAGTAAAGCCTCTACTAAAGACTTTGAAGTATATAACGCCTGGTATTAGTAGTCGTTTGTGTTGACGGTAATATTGCCCTATTAATTTACTTGAAAATAACATTGTTTGATGGGCTGAAGATATATGTTGGAAGTCAAGATTTAAATTCTTTGTACAGGTAACATCGATGAATAGGCTACGACGTTCTCAAATGGATTGCACGAGTATAGAAAGAATATTTTCCACTCATTTCTTTGAGTCTTGCAATGCAGCCAAATAAGCAACTAGTATGTGTGCCCGCTGCGCGGATCTATACCATGTAAAATGCTATCTTTTTAATTTTATTTGAATATAAGTTGAATAATTTTTTTATTAATTATTGGTTATATATAAGCCCAAAACCAATATATAGATAATTTCACTACGCAAGTGGTACTAAACTTTTGTACTAAATACATGAGTGTTGAGTACAAATCATTTCAAAAAATAAAACATAGAAGCAAAAATATTACATCACATTTCATTTATTATTTCCGATCCAGTACATATCCAGCTTAACTATATTCCAATGTATGTGAATCTAGACCACCAGGGCAGACTACGCAGAGTCTACACGACTTGAAATGATCTCTTTAGAATAATGGAGGCACTAATTACTTCTAACATGAATATTGATATAGAGGCAAGTCTAACACTTCATTCCCAGACATAATCTTTCCACTTTCTAGTAACTGCAAATGTCCGGAATTTGCAGTCTCTAATTTTTGCAATCAGAAAGAGAAACTAATATTTAAGCACGAATAAATAGTAAGAGTATAAGAAACATTTAAGAACTCAAGATAGCTATATGTAAGAGTATAAATAGCTATATGTATGTATGCATGTATAGGGAAAGAGTAAATTGAACCTGAATGACATGGTTTCTGAAATCAACTTTTTCTCTTTCTTTTCTGGTTCTGTACTCAACATAGAATGCTAATAAGATAGGCTGTCCAATTTCCCATTAATCCACAAAAGATCTGAAACAATACTCCTGATAGCATTCCAAGTTGTGAAAATGAGTATGGAAGTGTGAGTAGCACTTGAGCCACCTGAAAATCTCAAACCATACAACATATGTTCAAGAGCACATCACAAAAAGAACTTTAAAAATAGAATGAGTAATATGTTCTGTTTTTCTATGCAGAGCACATAACAAAATATAAGAAAGATAACCTGATTTGGAGAACAGCTGAACCAAGCATCATAAGCAGAGCCACCATGCTAGAACTGAGAGATGTTTGCTTTTAAATCTTTAGGCTTCTCACTTTTCGTTTCCAGTTCAACATAGTTCCCTGCTAATCAACACACAATATCTATGGTTTCTTCAACTGTTTTGTCGGGTATATTTATTGTTGGAATATAAATGCAGAAAGTACTCCAGATAAAATATTAGAAATGAGTGAAGCTTGTTGGATACTTATGATACCATGCATATATTTATATATGGGGATGAAGTGGGGAAAAAGCACAAAAGGCTATGTTTTGAAAGGTATGTTTGAGAGGTGTAATTCTTTGGGAGCTCAGCTAATGGTGAGCTAAGCATGAATACTTAAAACTCACAGCTTAAAATATGGATGCCAAATATTGACGAACCAACCACAAATCTCATTAGCAACATTCAAGCACTCAGAAATGCTATAAGAAATGACTTAAAATATAGATGCCAAATATGGTTGACGAACTATAAAGAAAACTAAGGAAAAAGTTTGACAAAGACCCATAGAGGAGAACTTCTTAGGTTTTTTTTGTTTCAAGTATATTACTCTTTCACTTAAAAAATTTGTGGAGCACTTACGACACTTAAAATAAAACTAATAACGAAGTTAATCCACAATCTGGCATCTTGCAAGAAGGTTAAAAATCATAAGCCCCATATTAGTCCCTTTACCTGATGGTTGTCCGTTGACGAACACCTGCAAAGGGGCCAGCTGACATAATACCAAGAATATGATCTTTTCCATTTTTGAGGAACCATTCATTCGATGATATAATCATGCTGGAGAGAACGGAGTAATATCATAAAATTAGTTTAACAAAGATATAGAGAGTTGTAGAAACGGGTGTTTCAAAAGACAGGGTAATGATTAGTAGTAGTAGATGATAATGCTTACTTTGTGAGGTACCACAGATAATCTGAGAAAGCTCTTGTGAGATTTAATTGCTCATACAACCCCCATTTTTGTAGAGTATCACCATCATCAGCAGTTGGATATTCTTCAGTAAACAACTGCCATTGGAAACCTGCCTCACAGGGAGCTTCTTCAGTAAACAATTGCCAGTGGAAACCTGCACTCACAGTGAATACCCAAATTTTGTAATATCAGCACTAAACTCGAATATTTAAATAGCATATTGAAGCTATTACAAAATGTGGAGTATTAGTATAGATGGAGTTCTCATGCTCGCGGTGCTGGGCTGTGTATTTATGCAGAATCATTTTCAATGTAGAACTTCCCACGTGAAAAGGTACATCAATATTGCATAAAATTGGAGTACAAACACATACAGAAAGTATCTAAGTCCCTACCACCAATATTCTTGGAAACATATGTATTGCACAGAACTTGGCCAAGAACACATTGTCGATTCATTCTTGCAATCTATGACAATCAGGATGACAAATAGGATGACACAAATTTTGATAACTAATTAACAAAAATAGTTAATTACTACAATTTTCAAATAACTAAAATTTAGTCGCACATTAAATGCCTTACAAATATAGAAATGCATAAGGAAACAATATCTGAAAAAAGACTCATTAAGCATGAGGTTGCGGAAACCTTAATAGACCTCATGTTTTCAATTTCTTAATAGACCTCATGTTTTCAACTACTATCCAATTGTCAAAGCACTAAGTTTTGCTTTATTATCTTTTGCATTAGATGCAAAAACACCCGAGGCTACACAAACAACAATCAAGAAGCATCCAACCCCATGAAAAAGCATTTCGGCAATTATAATAATATCAAACCTGAAGGGCAAAGTTTTAAAACCACTACATTACTGTAGTAAACACCCATCAACAATTATAATAGAAAGAGACCCGGGGGGAGATGTAAGTATATTCCTGCCTTTTTTAATATGACATATTTCTCAAGGCATATTGCAAATGCAATACAATATCTAAGTGCGATTAAGATTTAGTCATCCATGGGTAAAATTAATTATAGAACTTACGGCTGCATCATGTATTTATTCATCTTTATTTCTTACATTATGCACACATTATAGCTACTATTATAGCATAGCACTCACAATTAAAATATAAGCACACAATTAAAATACCTGAATGTTGGTAAATCGATTCATTTTTTCACTTGATCAAACTATCAAACATGTCCCGTGCAAACTCCAATCTGCAGTCAAATATTCAAATCATCGCAACCTGCAAATCAAAATTTAATGTGTCAAAAAATAAAACTGTAACACACAATAAAACAATAAGTGCTAGTAACTAATCACCAAAAAGTCGTTTCTTATATAATTGCTTTAAATCTTTAAGATTATATCAATGAGTGGATATCTATTAGCGAAAAATCATGCATTTCTTTCATTTGCTACTTTGTACTTTTAATAGAAAATCATTTTTCATGTAATTGGTCCAAGATGAGCACCTTGTCAGCAGAATATCTATTTCACAATCTATGCAAAAGCTAAAACATTAAGATGAATCCTACATTCTTACTTCCAGTTCCCCAAACAATCAACTGACTTGTGCATAGTACCCAACTAATTATGAACATTAAACACAACTTTTACGTTGAGGGCAGTCCATAAAGATACAAAATAACAATATCTTCTACCAAACTACATAATTATAAGTGAAGGAGAATGAAAGAATATCGATACATCCTAACCAACTTGTCACGAAAGAATATCACTTGCAATACTTTGAAGTTCAAATCATACTTAAAATAAGATGGCAAATTACAAAAAGGTAAATTTGATATCAAAAGTCAAGAAAAAATGTTTTAAATCATGATTCTATATGTAGTCATTTAATTATGACTACTCGACATCGCCTTCGACGATACCTCGATTTCTATATATTTTATAATATAAATAGATTCAAAGGATATATCTTGTAACTTCTAGTCACATACTTAATGGTACAAACTTTTGCTAGATCACAGCTTGGCAAGATAGTATAAACTTCTGCTCTTTAACAACCACACCATAATTCCATTCCAAAAATATAGATTTAAATAAAAGAATATTTAGAGGCAATGCAAATTTACTCACCGTAATGAGCTTTTCAGCAGTGTGAGGTCTTTTTACAATGCGTACAACTGCTGCAGCTCCAAAAGAAATACCAACCTAGGATGCTTGAAATCGAAACATAGATAAGCAACCTAAGGCATGCAACCAAATCATCTTATGTTTAATTATCATACCCCTTTTGATCCCCTTTTGTTGTACACACAAAGCTTGTTAAACATCTCTTTGAAAAATTGGCGCATAGATAAATAGCCACTAAATAAATTTGAGTGTATTGAGTTATTGACAAAAACACTAACAATTTGATGAATAAAAATTAATTTTTTAATAAAAAAGTACATGGAGAAGAACCTTTTTTCTAGTATGTTTCTTTTCTCAATTATCCTTGAGAGCTGTCACCAACACCCCAGCTGCACAATCTAACTTCTGAAATCATCCTGTACATGGTCACCAACCTAAGAAACATCTTCCTTTATAAAAAAATACACACAACTCTTCAATTGAATAAAAGGTTAGAGTAAATACTTTATGTAGTTTAAGGAATCTAGTGCTTACAATTGTCAACTTTCACACCACGCTGAGAATATCACTGTGACCCCCATTACAATTTCAAACTACAAATTTTAGAATTAAGACAAAGTATTACAAATATGTTGCGAAAATAATTTGTTTATGGAAGGACACAGAGCTATTGATGAATATGATAGTAGTCAAATTCACTGAGAAGGTTACCCAAACAATTTTTAACGCAAGAAACGCCACGAAACCTGCACCAAATGCCAAATTGAGAAACTTTGGCTGTAATAGACAAAAACTCAATTTATAAACTAATGAGAGAGCCATATAAATGCAAAAAAAAAAACATTTTGAATTCTTATTACATGTAAGATAAGAGCAGGTACAAACATCATAACAACCATTAAGTTTTACTACTTTCGCAGAAGAATTGTTTTAATCTTAATATATTGTAAAAATGGAGTAGTGCCGCATATGTGACATGAACCTTATATATACATAATGAGAGTCTTTTAATTGTACATTTATAAGCTGTAAATTATATTTTCGTTCTTTTTTTATGCTTAATCTGTGTGATTTATATCGGTGCTAATTTAAATTCATGAAATTATTGTAAGCTACTAATATGTTCCAGTCATCCAGTGTATCAAAGTCTATGTCACAGATTTGTAAGTTAAAACTTAATTGTCTCAAAAGCATTACAGATAAGTGTGAGAACATAATAAGCAACGACATTGCTGAAGTAACTTGGGGAACATTTGTTATGATAAATAATGAAAATCACAGGATTAGTGATGTGGTGAAAATGTGACAATTAAAATCGCAAGCGCACGATCTCGTTTTAGTATTTTAGATTCGTTCCACAGAGACTAATATTTTCGCAAACCTTAATCTTTTATTTAATCGGATTAGAATAATTTGTTTGAAAATTTTTGATTTACTAATTGATTCCTAAAATTTAAACTACTTTTAAAAGCAAATTATAATTATTATTCTATTTCTACACTAATTAATAAAATATGAGAAGAACAAATATTAAATTATTCTAGAAACAATTCTTAAAAGTTGATATTGGAATTTATTTTATTTACAGAAAATTTTGGAAAATTTTAACATGATATGCTCGTAAAGTGAACTAGCCCAAAAGAATTAACAACTCAAAACCAGACAAAACTCGACTTCGAAACCCAAACACAACTCAGCTACCCAGACAACTTCAAAACAACAGCAAAACCTGGTGTATACAATCAATAAACGAACTCTGCCATTACTAAACGAAACCAGCGCACTCGGCAAATCAGAAACGCTGAGAACCAACTTCGACAAACCGAAACAAACCTTAGAGAAGCAAAGGAAACGAGTTCACAAAACTTGAAAACACAGAAACAAACTAAGTATGCAAAACCAATCCAACTCGCAAACTCGATAAACTAATTACTCGGAACAATAGCAATGAACAGTAACAAAAACCAAACAAAACTTAGTACAAAATCCGACAGAACTTGCAGCGAAAACCCAATAATTACAAGCTAACTTAGCTAATTAACGAACTCAAACTCTTACAAACGAACGAAAACAAATACAAGGCACAAAACTCGACTTCTAAACACGAAATTAGCGATTTAACAACTCGGCATCCAACGACGAAAAGAAACTCAGTAAACCGAACTCGCGAACAAACGAATACATACACGAACACCAGTTCATCAGAAAACTCAAACACATAACTCTTTAAAGAAAGTAATAAATCGAAGAAGCATACGATCGAAGAAGGGGAACAAGAACAGGGGAGATGGGGTTCGGTTCGATGTTTGTGGAATCGAAGAAGGGGAGATTGATTCGTAAACAAAGGGGAAAATGAAGAGAAGTAAACAAGGGGAGATGGGTTTGTATCGGTACGGGAAAGAGAGGAAGGGGAGGCGCGCGAGAGAGATTAAGGAGATGGGAGAGATTGATTTGCAGTGAACTAAAAGAGAGGAGAGGAGATGAGGGTTGAGGGAAGAGAGGGATAGAATCGAACGAGAGAGATGGGAAGAAGGAGGGTGTAGAAAGCAAAAAAAACGAAGAAGAAAATAAAAAGGATAAAAGAACTGGGTTTTGGTTTGAGTAGAGGCTGGGATTGTGTTTAGCTTATGCGAATACTAGAAATAAAACAGGGTAGATAAGCTTCGAATTAACAAAATAAACGAGATATAAAATACGTTCTAATATTAATTGTTTAGAAGAACTAAAAAAAATTACAACTATAAATTTAGGGATTGTACTGAAACTAAGGTCCTACTCTAATTCTAATCTAATGTGTCTGTCCTAATACTAATGGGTTCTATTTATAGGCTTAACTTAATTAACTAGTTCATATATGAAGGTAAGAATTGTTTACATGAAAAGGAAACCAAAATCATGCTGGAGCTTTTAATTTTCAAGATTCCCTGCTTGCACTTTTGACATTATAACGCGGCTGCTGAATAAGTCAGAAGAAGGTTTTGGGGTGTGTTTGAAATAATCCAATTTGCTCCAAGCTCCTAATTCTTTTTCCTTCTTCTTTTATTTTTGCATTTTTTTCTTCATCTTTTTTCCTTCTTTGCACTTTATTTCTTTATTTTGTCATTTCTTTAATTTTTCACGAATTTCCTGAAATGCAACAAAATAATTTATAAAAATACGAATTCAAGCAATAAATAGGCAATAAAAATATGCAAAATTATGCACTAATCAAATGCCCCCATACCTATCTTTTGCTCGTCCTCGAGTAAAACAAAAAGAAAAAATGCAGAATAAAAACCTATACTCACTGTCGTAGGAATCACGGGTAATTTTAGGTTTACCAACCCGTTAAACCCATAGACGATCTCTACAGGAGGAATGCTGTCTCCTAAGGGTTTACATAAGATATACCCATAAAATCTATTTTTTTCCTGCCAAGTCTCAAGTATGCAACATATCATAGTACTCCACACAAGTAAACCTCAATTGCACAATTTTGAAAGTCTGTTCACTTACACATCATATGTACAAGACTATCCAAGTAAGCACACAGTCTAGATAGAAAATAAAAATCATGAAATATATATCAATGCCACATTCAATGAGTAACATGCTATGGATAGAAAATCTCACATAACTCTCAAATCACACAAGTGTTTAGGTGAAGTGTATTCGCTCAAGTTCAATAAATTAAGTCATGTGCTACCATATGCTTGGTTGTCCACCAAATCTCCACTACTTTGTATACATGCATGCACAAATCAAAATGTCTTTGTTAACGGTTGTAACGTGGCTAAGGTGAAGGGTAGGGAATCAATAAAAAGGCTAACAAGTGGCTTACTTGACAAACTAATAGAGCACAGGGTTCATTTCTAATTAAAGCACTCAACTTGAAATTTCGATCATGTAAAAGGTGATCAGACTCTCACAAGCATTAAACCCCAAGCACATATTACCATGTACTTTTCCATTTTCATATTGCACAAAATCAATGAACACAACTTTACTTGACCCTTTATTTATTTATTTATTTATTTTTTATTTTTTTTTTCCACCCAATTTTCACACTTTAACAAAGAAATCCCTACACTATGCACTCACCAACCCCCAAATGAATCAAAATGCTCTACTAGTAAATCAAGAGAAGAATAAACAAGTAGGCTCAAGAATTTAGATTGGTGATACAAAAATAACGGATATAAAGCTCAAAGGGGTTCACTAAGGATATATGATTCAAGGGTACTGTTTGGATAAATACGGTTAATCCTAGTGCCTTTATCATTTTTATGCATACAGATATCATGTAATCTCAAAATCGTTTAAAGCAAGTTCTAGAGCGACATACTCAATGATGAACACACACAACAATAAAATTTGATCGATATAAAATGTACCAATCATAAATTAGGCTCAAGATCTCACAAGGTGAAAGCATGCTTTAGTACTCACTAAATTTGACAAAAACACATCTCAAGTTTTAAAAGTTTTGCAATCACGTACAAGGAATCATCAAGTAACAAATAACTTTCAGAGATATGACATGTCAAATAATCTTGCAAAATAAGCTCACAAGATGTGTATTTATCCCTGTTAACACACTATGAGACTAGGCAATTAATTTTCTAATTTTCAATTTTTTTGGATTTTTCAATTTTTATGTTTACACTAAATCCCTCCCCCATACCTAAATCATGCATTGTCCTCAATGTATGCAAATGCAAGAAAAATGAGGTATGAACAAAAGTGAATGAAAACTCCCCTGAAAATGAGCAAGACAATTGTTCCTCTAGACTGAACATATCTTCAAGTTTTCCTTGCTTAATTCTTTCCACATAGCACGAATACTCCCCTTAGCTTTTCCTTCCCCAAAATAAATTTAAATCTGTGTTCACAACCTTTTCCTTGCCTTTATTACGCCTATTAGCTTCTTACTTATCCACCTTCTCCCCCTCAGTTGGGTTATCCTGGAATGCATCATTTTGACTACGTTGCAAATTTTTGATTTCTGCAATGGACTCACGGATACGTGGCAACTCGTTTTCCAGTGTTTGGACCCGTGCAAGGAGTCTGTTGTATTCCGTTCTGGTTATAGGTGCATGTGGTGGAGTATGTTGCCCACTCTCATGTCCAGCTCGTGTTCCTCTCAACTCTTGTCCAAAACTTCCACTGAGATGCGTATCTGTAAATGAAATCATCCTAGGCCCTTTGTCGGATGGTGCAATGAAAGTTCGGGAGCTTCCAACCTCTCGTGAAGCAGTTTGCCGACCACTGGTAAAGAGTGGTAAATCTGGAAAAAGATCCAGGGATTTTCTCTCTGGGAGGTTAAACTTGAATGGATTAAATGGCACAAGACCCAAGTTTCCCTCGAATGTCTCGGGTTCGCTAGGTTTACTCCGTTTAGCATGAGGTAGATCGGCTGTTGTAGCAAACTCCATATGTGGTGCTGCTCTTACTGGATTTGGTAACAACGGAAGTGGGACAGTCTTTAGATATTCAGTTAGGACTGTAGGCAAATCCGTATAGCTCTTATTGCTTATGTAATTAATTACATTCGCCTTCATGGAAGAACATTCCATATCTCTACCATGGTCCAAGCGTAACCTGTCTGCATCACTCAAAAAATCATTTAATATTAGTTGCAGAAATCTTGGATATAGACATTTGACCCTTTGAGTTTGGACATCCCTTGTTCCTAGTTGCTTCATCTTCAAAATAATTTGACCAAGCACTATCTTACCAAAATTAATCCTCAAATTGTTGGCGACCGCATACCCTATTGTTTGAATAAATTCAGATATTCGATCTAGATTTGTTCTTTCTGAGGAAAAAACATGGTTAAGAATGTGGAAGAAGAAATTCCAATACTGGGTTAGATATGATCTAGAGAGATTACCAGTATTGAAATTACCATCTTGGTACCTTATAAGACGAAAGAACCTTTTGATCTGGTCAGGTGTAGGATCAGAAACGAGATTTTCCATAGGAAAATGAAGAATTTGATTAACATCTCGTTCAGTGACCCTAATCGACTTACCAAATAGTTGATAGGTGATTGCACACCCGTCCTCTCCAGAAGTGTTAACCGCACTGCAATATAATTCACGCAAGGCATCATGGTTAAGCGGCACTGGTGTAACTAGAGCATAACGAATGACTGAATGTTCATTCAGAAATTGTGCCCAAGCTCGAAACTGCTCATCCCGGATGGTGTTGATTTCCTGAATGAAAGTAGGATTAACTCTAGCAATCAAGAAGCTTCCCTGCATTGCCATTTTCAAGACAGCTAGATTGTGAGATCTTTTCTCTTGGAGGTTGAAGTTTTCAGCGATTTGTGTGAATACGCTCTGTATATCTGAAATGATGATATTCAACACAGACAATAACTCATTAATTATAAGGTTTCAAAGATTAGCGGTTAGGTGTGATATAGTACAAGCTATGTACTAGCTTTCCGCTTTCTTTTCTTTCAGCTCCAACCCTACTCTCTTTTTTTCCTCCAAAGTCCTCCTCGAGCCACACAATGCTCCTTCTTTTTCTTTTCAACGACAAAAATATCTGCATAGCCCTTTAAATCAATTCAGTGGGGATGAGTTATCGATGAACAATTATATAAGAGAGGAAAATTAAAAAAAACACAAAAAAAATCCTAAAATTAAAAAATTTGGAAAAACTCCCCTAACACATTGCTCAAACCGTTGGGTTGCCTCCAACAAGCGCTATTTTTAAGGCCATCAGCTCAGCCTCCTCTAATTCATTCTGGTAAAGGCGAAGTATAAGCTCACCAACGGTATTAAGAGTTTTTATATAAGTGATTTTTATCCTGCAAAAAGTCTCCAAACAAGCATCAGTAAAATAAGATATGACATTAATGAGCAACAACTGATTAAGAGCTTGTGCAATTTTGGAAAACTTTGTGATAAAACAACGATAAAATTTGACACCACGAAAAGATCGAACCCCCTTGACATAAGGTGGAGGCTCTGGTGGTGGCTTTTCTTCACTCCTCACTTTCACTTGAACCATTTGAATTACTTGGTTTATCACATCAAAGATTAAGGAGACACTTTCATCTTTTCCCCCTTTTTGAGAAACATGATCCGCCACCAATATAAAACTCATACCGCTAACATCATTCATAGACCAACTAGATGCTTCTTTATTTTGTTGAAGCAAATTAATTGCTTGAATTTCTGGGTTATGAACAATGTCACTAGAAATAAAAGCATGATGAGTTTCATTATCACCTAAGACCGTCTGATAAAGAGTGGAATTAGGCGGCTTCAAATCGGGTGTCGGCGGCTCACCTACGGAATCCTTAACAATGAATTTATGATCAAAAGAACTATCCTCCATTATGGTTTCATGTTTGGAACAAATGTCATTCAATTCATCTAACATCTCTTCTGAAGAAAAATACTTAACCAACTCATGAATTTCTCGATTAGTCTCGTGATTAAGTTCAAAATCCTCATTAAGAAGAGTCTCAATTTCACTATCCTCCAAACTCGACCATGTGACAATCTTATTGGCTGGCTCAGTTTGGTCTAGACCATGACTCAAGAGGGATGGAATAGGTTCAGATATCAAATTCTCTCTCTCATAAATTGTGTTGACTAACTGACTCATTTGAACCTCTAACTTAGATATGGCTTGAGCATTAGCATTCAAAATCTTCCTATCTTGGGTCACGGTTTTCATGAAGGTTTGTTGGGATTTTATCAAATCCTCCGTGCTCTTTTCTAAAGAATTAAATCTCTCATCTGAATCATTAAATTCAGGAGGGTTCAAAGGTTCCTGAATCAGGTTCAGATAAGGACTATGATTTTGAACAACAAAAGAGCTAGGATTGAGGTTTTCAAAGGAGGGTTGAGCATGAATTAAATGAGTTTGTGCTTCTAATAACGCCTCAATACCCCTTTTTAAAAAAATTTCACCCTTATCTGAATCACTAAAGTTGTAGCTTGAAGGTGTTTGAATCGGGTTTATTTGAGTGTGATGAGGGTAATGATTTGGCATTTGAAAATAAGGTTGAGGATCGCGGTAGTTTTGATCATAATCCCATGAGAAATTTGTGTGATTCCCCCAACCGGGAATGTAGCTAGGTGCAAAATGGTCAGTCCTAAGGGTCTGTTGACACATAGAATTATCTTGCTCAAATTCATAACAATTTGTAAACCCTTGAGTATAAGAATTATAATTAGACCACATTATTAATCACACAAAATAAGCACACAAAATAAACACTCAAAATAAAGGGTGAAAAAGAAAAATTCTAGACCTAAGGTTCCTTAAAAAAATTGAGCTAGACATTGCTCCTATTTTAAGAACCACCATAAATTCGGTAAATCAAGATTTATTCGAACCGAATTGGCCAGGTAGGTGCAAGCATTGCCAAGAGGCTAAACACCAGCCTAGACACCAAATCCTAATTGGCCAGGTAAGCTTTCGCTTACCTAGACACCAAAGAGTCGGAATAATTAATGATTACTTCGTTTCTTAGGTACCTTCCTAATTGAGCGCGAAACTTCTAGGAGCAAACGTCTAATTATTTTTATTAAGGCTAAAAATGATGCAACACACAACGAGATATAAAAATGCTATAAACATTTATGGATGCTTACACTACGTGTCCTAAATTAAAGAAAAGAAAAATTTAACGTACCATGGGGTCCTCCAGCAATCACCACAATTAAACAGGTACGAAAAATTAAAAACAAGAAAATAAGAATCTAGATGATGTGCCCTAAGTGATTAAATGCATGATGCAACACTTATGTATTTACTACTAATTTTTTTTTGGATTTTTTGATTTTTTTTTTGGATTTTAAAAATTCAAATTTGTTTGTGATTTTTCAATTTTTCAATTTTTTGTGATTTTCTAAATAAGGAAAGACGAAAGAGGAAAGAGATACTGGTTACCAAAGCAAAGCTTCCAAAATTCTGAAAAAAATTCTTCCACTTTAATCCAAGTTTCCCGAATTTTCCTCCAAATTCTTCGAAAAAAATGCAAACAAGAAAAAGGGTGAGAAAAGAGCTAATCCGAAAAATTAAAAATTAAGGCGCGAAAAATAATTAGTCCCCGGCAGCGGCGCCAAAAACTTGATGTGGTGAAAATGTGACAATTAAAATCGCAAGCACACGATCTCGTTTTAGTATTTTAGATTCGTTCCACAGAGACTAATATTTTCGCAAACCTTAATCTTTTATTTAATCGGATTAGAATAATTTGTTTGAAAATTTTTGATTTACTAATTGATTCCTAAAATTTAAACTACTTTTAAAAGCAAATTATAATTATTATTCTATTTCTACACTAATTAATAAAATATGAGAAGAACAAATATTAAATTATTCTAGAAAAAATTCTTAAAAGTTGATATTGGAATTTATTTTATTTACAGAAAATTTTAACATGATATGCTCGTAAAGTGAACTAGCCCAAAAGAATCAACAACTCAAAACCAGAAAAACTCGACTTCGAAACCCAAACACAACTCAACTACCCAGACAACTTCAAACAACAGCAAAACCTGGTGTATACAATCAATAAACGAACTCCGCCATTACTAAACGAAACCAGCACACTCGGCAAATCAGAAACGCTGAGAACCAACTTCAACAAACCGAAACCAAACCTTAGAGAATCAAAGGAAACGAGTTCACAAAACTTGAAAACACAGAAACAAACTCAGTATGCAAAACCAATCCAACTCGCAAACTCGATAAACTAATTACTCGGAACAATAGCGATGAACAGCAACAAAAACCAAACAAAACTTAGTACAAAATCCGACAGAACTTGCAGCGAAAACCCAATAATTACAAGCTAACTTAGCTAATTAACGAACTCAAACTCTTACAAACGAACGAAAACAATTACAAGGCACAAAACTCGACTTCTAAACACGAAATTAGCGATTTAACAACTCGGCATCCAACGACGAAAAGAAACTCAGTAAACCGAACTCGCGAACAAACGAATACATACACGAACACCAGTTCATCAGAAAACTCAAACACATAACTCTTTAAAGAAAGTAATAAATCGAAGAAGCATACGATCGAAGAAGGGGAACAAGAACAGGGGAGTTGGGGTTCGGTTCGATGTTTGTGGAATCGAAGAAGGGGAGATTGATTCGTAAACAAAGGGGAAAAGGAAGAGAAGTAAACAAGGGGAGATGGGTTTGTATCGGTGCGGGAAAGAGAGGAAGGGGAGGCGCGCGAGAGAGATTAAGGAGATGGGAGAGATTGATTTGCAGTGAACTAAAAGAGAGGAGAGAAGATGGGGGTTGAGGGAAGAGAGGGATAGAATCGAACGAGAGAGATGGGAAGAAGGAGGGTGTAGAAAACAAAAAAACGAAGAAGAAAATAAAAAGGATAAAAGAACTGGGTTTTGGTTTGAGTAGAGGCTGGGATTGTGTTTAGCTTATGCGAATACTAGATATAAAACAGGGTAGATAAGCTTCGAATTAACAAAATAAACGAGATATAAAATACGTTCTAAAATTAATTGTTTACAAGAACTAAAAAAAATTACAACTATGAATTTAGGGATTGTACTGAAAACTAAGGTCCTACTCTAATTCTAATCTAATGTGTCTGTCCTAATACTAATGGGTTCTATTTATAGGCTTAACTTAATTAACTAGTTCATATATGAAGGTAAGAATTGTTTACATGAAAAGGAAACCAAAATCATGCTGGAGCTTTTAATTTTCAAGATTCCCTGCTTGCACTTTTGACATTATAACGCGGCTGCTGAATAAGTCAGAAGAAGGTTTTGGGGTGTGTTTGAAATAATCCAATTTGCCCCAAGCTCCTAATTCTTTTTCCTTCTTCTTTTATTTTTGCATTTTTTTTCTTCATCTTTTCTCCTTCTTTGCACTTTATTTCTTTATTTTGTCATTTCTTTAATTTTTCACGAATTTCCTGAAATGCAACAAAATAATTTATAAAAATACGAATTCAAGCAATAAATAGGCAATAAAAATATGCAAAATTATGCACTAATCAATTAGTAATGGCTACAATTACAATATAGGAATAGAAGTAAATTGGGAAGCATTTTCATGATAAATAATTAAATTTATGGGATTAGTAATGGACCTAATGGCTACAATATGTGAATAAACCATAACATTTGATCAGGTGTATAAACCATAACACTTGGTAATAAGTGTAAACTTGAAATTTTAATTTTGCTAATAAGTGTAAAGTTGATATTGTCCTAACTATATGGTGCACAGGTTTCGCAAGAAAGACAACATGCACATATAGCATAGTAAAAGAGTTTACTTGTTATCCGACGTAACGTAGAACATACAACCTGCAAACTCATATCGCAAAAGATTATGTGTTCTCTGAAAATTTAAACAATAAAACGTAAGCAACTTTAAATACAAAATCAAGAATGATGAGTGCAAATATGCCATTCTCCATCATCTTGCACACATATGATTAAGCCAGCTCTATTTGTGCTAGTAAATTGGTAGTTCGCCAATATGGACAAACTGATTAAGCAAGCATCTTTTCCCTTTGAACATTTCAAAATCATGTAAGTTACCCAACATTGATCAAAAAGTAACAAATAATATCGGTAAAAGTAAAGTTCTATATATAAACATTGTGCTTGATTTGTCGGAAAAAACACTACCACAACCTTGCAAACAAAAATCTATCTTCGAACATAGCATTTGTTTTCTTTGAACATAGAAATATATTGAAAAACTCTTTCAAGACTTTAATCATAAGAATCATTTTGCAAGATCCAAATCAAATTATGTACAATATTATTCATACCTGCTTCAATCTAAACAACATTCTGCAAAAAACACAAATAATAGGAAAATGTGTTATAACATAACACATACAACATACTATTTACATGTAAAATATACTAAAAAAATATAATAAAAAGTTCACTTTTAATAAACACTTAATATACAAAAACATCAGGTAGAATAATATCATACCTGCCTCAATTTAAACAATCTTCTGCAAAATAACATAAAAATGAGAAAATGTGCTAATACATGACACAAAATTAAAAGTTCTATCAGAACTTCGATCAAACACCTGGGCTACAAAAGAAATTAGGTAAATGCACAACCGAATAACACAACCAAAATTAATACTCCACGTAACCAAATTAAAGAACAATAGAGTAAAAGAAACAGATCAAATTAGAGAACAATCCCAAAACACAAATACAAAGTTTTGATAAACCCATAAACTCAGAAGTTATCATCCATTAATCCATGAAAAATTAAAGAGAAAAAATAGTTTAGATACCTGAAACAATTGAAGTCGTGTCCAATCTACAATCTTTAGCCTATTACAATCCAAAGAAAAAGAAACGAAAGGAAAAGAAATTATACCAAAAGAGAAGAAGAAAATAACATGTGGTAAGATATTGAATCGAGATCGAGGAAGATTTGAATTTGAATAAGCAACTCAACAAAGATTAAGTGCCCGTTTGGCTCAGCTTCTTTTATTGGCTTATGGACTTATTTTCGGGTAAAAATTTTATATTTTAATAATCTTTTTTTATACAAGTATTTAATGTATATTTGAGATTCAATAAGTTGCAAAAATAAGTTGGAAAGTTAGAAATCTCTAACTTTGTCTTAAAATAAGTTGACTTATTCTGGAAAAAAGTTCCCCTAGACACCCCCTAAATGTGTATTTTGGGGATTTGGGGAAAGTATCAGCTTGTTTCAAAAGCTTTCCGTGTATTCTCACAAAATTGTATGGTTGTGAATAAGATAAGGTATAAGTCAATTGGGTCAAGTGGCTTAAGAGAGTAAATACGGGAGTTTATATGGGATAAAGTAGTCATTTACAACTGAAAAACACAACAGGATTTATACTATTAATAGATGTTGTATGAACAATTAAGACCGGGCAATTCTAGTGTATTTTCATGTCGTATTATTATGTACGATGTACTTCAACGTTTAACCCAAACACAACCCATTTAGGATTTGTGTATTTTCGTATTTGTGTATCATCGTGTCGTGTTTTCTATAATTCTTAATAAAAATATTAAATTGATTAAATATATAAAATATTTAAATTATTACAAAAATGTAATAAATATATATATTTACATCATATTTACAAACAACATTAAAAAATTATGTATAATACTATAAATAAAATTAATTAATTAAATATCAATATCAATATTTATTTATTTTGTGTCATGTCGTGTACTAAGTGTATTTATTTCGTGTACTCATGTCGTGTACCCAGGCTGAACACAAAATCGACACTAATCTCTATCGAGTATTTTCGTATCGTATACACAAAATGCAAACACAAATTTTTGTATCGTGTTTACGTGTCGTGTAGTAAATTGCGGGTTTGTGTACAAAGACTTTAGACCTTGCATCAACATATCACATATGCTTCCTGAAAAATCTACATGACGTTCCCGTTTGATGGGTGTCGAGAACTGTAAGTTGGACTAGTTCCGGCTCCTATCCACTTTGTATGGGTGCATGGTTTGATTGGTAGACAACAGGATTATATTTGGCACTTGGCAGTACTAATCCTTGCTTGGATTGATGCGTGAAATTATTATGGTTCGTTTTCTGAACTTTAAACATGGACACAATCATATGAAATGGTAGAGGTGAGCATTTGGTTCGGATATCTGATATCCGAATGGATATATTTGAAATAATTTGGTTTGGTATCCGGATTGATAAAATATGTTCAGTATTTGGAAAGATTTTTTTTTTATTTTGGAATTTCGTTTTTTTTTTATTTGGATTTTTGGTTGATTATCCGAAATATCCAAAATATCCAAATTTTATTGATTTATTTAATAATTATAATTAATAAAACTGAGATATATATTATTGAAAGCTGGACGGACTAGGAAGACATTATTTTTCTTTCTATTCTTAGGATTTTTTTCTAGATTTAATTTCAATTCCTTTTAATTAGTAGATATTTTGACTTTTTTTTAATACAGTAGATATTTTGACTTAATGATTTTTGTTAACCGGGTTTGGTTTGGTGATTGATAAAGACTAGTTTGTGGTTTGAACTTTGAAATGCTATTGTGATACCATTCTATGGTACATTGTTCAATTTAAACTCTATTTTTATATATAAGAATGAGTTCAATTAATAATGTTTTTTTTTTTTTGATAAACGAAATTAGATTAGAGAACAGAAGGCACAAGGCCTTTAACAGGAGGTTACAAACTTCGACCCACAAACCTAACAACAGACTAAGGAAATAAAACCTGCCTACATCAGCAAATAGCATCTGTGTCCCTTGTTGTTTGGAAAAAACAACAAGGGACACAGATATTTGGATTTTTTGTTTTTTGGTAACCGAACTGAAATAAAAATTTGGTTTGATATCCGACCGAATTTAATTTGGTTCAGTATTTAGAAATAAAAATTTATTTATTAGGATATTGAATATCCAAATTAATTTCGGTTCGGATTCCAAATATCCGAATGTTCACCCCCATGAAATGACCGGATTATAAGCGAATATGTATTTGTGTTCTGGGTTTAAGTTTAGGCAGGCCTAGATTTTCTGGACGTGTAAATACAAGCTACTGGGCCTTAGCCTAATCTGAATAGATGGGACTGGACTGCAATGGTTGACATTTGTTTTTGACATCCGAGCTTTTTTGAAAATTAGCGGATTCATCTTAATATGCTGTTCCAATCCAATCGGCTATGTACCAAACATTCTTTAGTTTACTTCCAATCTCTAATTTATTAACTTAACTACTCCCTCCGTTACTTATTTCTTTTCCTTACTTATTTCTTTTCCTGTTAATCATTATCATATTTGTCAATGTACGTTTTTAATCGTTAATATCTTTAATTTCATTTTAGTACTAAATATAAAGACTTCACTGTATTAAAGTACTCGCAAATACGAATCAAACAAAATCACTCATGACTATATTTTATTTAAAGATTTTTCATAAATTAGTAGTCAATCGTTTACAATGAATAGTGTAAAAAGTCAAAACATGAAAAGAATAATGGAACGGAGGGAGTACCTTACAGCCCGTGCAAAACATGGACTACTTTATTTATTTTTTTTCAATTTTCTTATAATATAGTGTAGTATAATAAATATTAATATTAATATATTATTTGCAAGTTACTTTTAAATTGTTTTGCTTTGTTTATAGTGTAGTGATATTATTAATGTTAATTTTACTATGTTGTTAGCGGGATTTGAACCATAGATCTTTGTATAGATTAACTTTTAATATTATACTAGCTTATAACCGGTGCGATGCACGATTTTTTTAATTTTCTTTATTTAATAAATTTATTTTTGTATGTTTCATTTTGAAAATTGTTATTTTTATGTTTGGCGCCATCAAAATTATTTTAAATTAGGTTAGTTAACATTGACGTATATTTATTACCCGTGTTTTGAGGTGGTTTTCCAATTATAGATTCTACATATATGAATGTAAATATCATTTGGTGGCATTGATAAAATTTCTTCACACATAGGAAACATACATGTACATATATATATGTATTAACAAAAGAAATAGATTGATATGTGATCATTGTTTACTGTTTTTTTTGAATATTTTGGCTATAGCTTTTTAAAATAAGTATCTGTTCATTGACAACGTCTCTTGTTAGTTCTTACGCTCAATTTTTAATGTTCATTTGTAGATATCAATCTGGTGGACAAATCAATAACTCAATATTTGGGTGTTTTTTTCTTGAAGAAGTTTGTCTAATAATATTTTAATATCTCAATATTTTGACATGGGACGAAGTTGGAGGCAATGAAGAAGAATTATTTTAGAGGTAACTAATGGTCTTGTATTTATAGCTAGATTTCTTCTTGTTATAATAATGTAATTATAATTCTATCTATTATTGTATTAGGATTTCTTTTCCAATTCATTTGTAGAGATCCTTTTAATTTATTTATTTGTAATTGATTATGGTTTTTTATACATATTTCACGGTGAGCAACCCAAAAAATATGCAAGGGCGTATAAATTTATACAATCATCTACAGTTCATCACTCACACATGATATATAATATTTCCCAGAAAAGAATTTAATACCTTCCCCGCCTTTTTCAAGATCCCATTTATACTTTATAATGGTTTTGCGAGCTTTAAATTTTTATCTGTTCATAATTGGGTGGTCACCGTCACGATTAAAACCTATCCCAAATTTAGCAAGGTATCTGATATAAGTCAAATAAATAAAAACCGCAACATTATATCCTTAGTAAATAAATTTATACAATCTTCTCTAACGTAAAAAAGAAGTAAATAAATTTATATAACTTTTTTTAATAATATCCTTTTTAGATTTTAACACCTAGAAGCAATAAAAAAAGAAGTAAATAAATTTATACAACCTTTTTTAAATGATATCCTTTTTAGATATTAACACCTAAAAGTAATTAAAAAGTAGTAAATAAATTTATATAACTTTTGTTAATGATATCATTTTTAGATTATAATTTCCTTCTTAATATGATATAATTTTGATCGTCTATTTTTAAAAATATTAGATTCGACGGTTGAGATTGTTTTGGTAGTACAGTCATATCCTTTTTAGATTATAATTTCCATTTTAATACTACCTCCGTCCCATTTTATGTGGCCTTGTTTGACTTTCACGGAGATTAAGAAAAAGTAGTAAAAAGATAGTAAAGTTAGTTGAAAAGTGAGTAAAGTGGTGGGACCTATCAATATTTAATAATAGATTTGAGATAGTGGAGGACAGTAGTGGGTGTAATAATGTTTATTTAATATAAAAAAGAGTATAAAATGGAGAATTAGTATGTGTAATAGTGAAAAGTAGTGTTCAAAAATAGTAAGTATAGTAGGTTCATTCTTTTTGGGACGTCCCAAAAAGGAATAAGGGTCATATAAAATGGGACGGAGGGAGTATGATATAATCTTGATCGTCTATTTTTTAAAAAATTAGATTCAGCGGTTGAGATTATTCTAGTAGTACGATGATATCCTTTTTAGATTATAATTTCCTTTTTAATGTGATATAATCTTGATCGTCTATTTTTAAAAATATTAGATTTGACGGTTGAGATTATTTTGGTAATACAACAACAAAACTAAAGTTATGGATAAGATTTCTCTTACGCTTATTATATATACTAACTTATATTATAACCCATGCAACGCATGACTGTTTTTTTAATATCTATTATTATATTAAGTTTATTAATTTAATATTTTATTAATTTACATATCAAATTATTAAAATTGATATATGTAAGATTTTACATATTCGATTTAATATTTATACTCTATCTTGAATTTTTAAATTTTGATTTGGACAATTTTACAGCCCACGCGAAATTAACAAAATAATCTTTAATTTAGTGATGGTTTAACAATTATTTTTCAATTAAACCTACGCATAAACAAAAGAGAGAAGAAATTGACGATTTTTTTACGTTGAAATTCAATTCGATTTAAATCATATATAATTAGGTTTTCTACATTGAATAACATTATCAATGTAGATCTTCTACATTAAATAGGATTAATGCAAAAATTCGTAATTATATTTTCTCTTTAGATTCTGAGTGTTACCATTTGCATAATAATTGTTAAATTATCACTAAATTAAAGATAATTTTATGAGTTTCGCGTGGATTGTAAAATGATTCAAATCTAATTTCTAGATTTCAAGACAAAACTCAAATACTAAATATGAATTTTTTTTATGTACTAATAAAAAAATATAAAATTCAATTATAATACAACCTTTTTAAATTATATTCTTTAGATTATAATTTTTTAAAAAAAATTCAATTATAATTCAACCTCTTTTTATTATATCCTTTTTACATTGAATAGCATAATCAATGTATAATTAGGTTTTCTACATTGAATAGCATAATCAATGTATGTAGTGTGTATGACTTCTACATTGAACAGAATTAATATAAAAATTCATAATTATATTTTCTTTTGAGATTCTGAGTATTTCCATTTGAACAATAATTATTAAATCATCAATAAATTAAGATAATTTTATGAGGTTCGCGTGGATTATAAAATAATCAAAATCTGATTTCTAAATCTCAAGATAAAGCCCAAATAGTGAATATAAAATTTTAAAATATTAATAAATAAATTCAATTCTAATACAAATTTTTTTAATTATATCCTTTTCAGATTATAATTTTCTTTTTAAAATTTAATTTTAATACAACCTTTTTTAATTTTATCCTTTTCAGATTATATTTTTTTTTAAATTCACTTCTAATGCAACATTTTCTAATTATACCCTTTTTAGATTATAATTTTTTTTAATGTGATCTAATCTTGATCGTCTATTTTTAATCCAAACGGATCATATGTTTTTGGCAGTACAGCGACCAGACCAAAATTTTGGATAAGATCCTTCTTATGCTTATTATATATAAGGATATAATATTGTAGCGGGAATCGAACCTTAGATATTTGTATATAACAATTTTTAGTATTATTATATCTAACGGTCATGATTTATTAGAATTGAATATCTAACGGTTGTGAATGAGGGATAACCAAACTACAAATTATACATCATTTTACTTATTATAATATAGTATAGATTTGATTTGTGAAAAATAAATGAATCTTATGATAACTAGAAAATTCTAGGGAAATTTTGGACAATTAACCAAACATAAATTTTAATTTTCTTTTTTTAACATCAAACTCAAGTAGCAAAGCACCAATTATTCCCATTAATATTAAACAAAACATTAATTTCAAATATAAATTTTTATTTTTTCACGAAAATATTTTAAACTCAAATTTAAGTTACATTAGAGCATCTCCAAGGATAAAAAACTGTTAGCTAAAATATCTATGTGTCATCCCATGTGTCATCTAGGTGGCCCTTTTAGATGATATGTAAAAAATATTGCACTCCAACCATCACCCATTAGCAAAAAGAATATAGATAACCATGTATGATTCAATATATTTGTTGAACTAAGAACATCTCCAAGGGTATTATGTAAAATGGTTAGCTATAATCATTAGCTATAATCATAATGTAAAATTAAAATAGTTAGCTAGCTCTATTCATAATGTAAAATTTTTGCTAAGGGTGGACATGTGTGCTTCAAGGGGATTATCTATAATCATAGTCATGTAAAATTATACATAAAGGCTTTATTGGTTCAATAAATATAACTCACCAAATATCATTATCTATATTTTTTTCTAAGGGATTAATGGTTGGAGATCTCAAATGTTTACATATTTTCTAAATAGTGCCACTAGATGCCATGTAGATAATTTAGCTAAGAGTTTTACATCCTTGGAGATGCAGAGCATCTCCAATGGCAATATGTATAATGGTTGGCTAAAAAATTTTAAATTAGGAAATAATTAAATTATTACATAAGGGTGGCAAGTAAAACTCCAATGGACAATAGCTATAATGAAATTGTGTATATTTTAGCTAAGGACTTATGTTGGTTCAACAAATATAGCCAACCAAGTAGGATTGTCTATAATTTTTGCTAAGGGTAATTATGCATTGGAGTATATTTTTTTTACATATTTTCTATTTCATGCCAGCTAATATGCCAAGTAGTAGGCACTTCTAGGCCCCTTCCCGGCTATTGGATCCTCCCAAAAGGAAAAAGATGTGTCTGATTCTGATTTTGGTTTTCGTATCACGGATCTAAATGAAACCAAAGCTTGAAAGCTCAATTCCTAGCTGCTAGGAATTTAAAAGTTCGAACTCCTTATCTTTTTTTTTTTATTTTTGATGTACCTACTTGAGCCGGATGAAAGGAAACTGTACTATAGTCTATGTTCTCGTTAATGTTTTAGCTGCTTGCTTGTTTAGTGAAGTCTCGCTTTTTGATAGGAGTACTACTTGAATCCCATAAGTTGAATCTGAAAGCCCCTATCTCCTCTTGTATAGGATAATATTGTTAAAGGTTTTTCCCGGGAGATGCTCTAAAAATCTTTTAGGTATAATTTTAGTTTAACATAATTATACATAATACCATTAAATTGTATATCTGCACTGTTAATAAAAAAAATTGTATAATCCATTTAGATAAGCATTATAGCTAATAAATTTTGATTTCACTCCTCAAGATGCTCTTAGAGCATCTCCAACCCTTAAAACCTGTTAGAAAAAAATCCTACGTGACTGATATTTATACCTAATATGTAAAAAATGGGTTCTCCAACGGATCCAGCTATTAGGTATAATTTTAGATAACAGGCTACAGGTCTTTTATATTTGTTGATCCATTCATGCTCATCTATAATTTTTCACGTCATCATCAATCACTGTCTTTCCTTCATGCTAGTACATCTATACATTTATTTCAATTAACTTCATCCTAAATTATTTTAATTATTAAAACTATTTTGTTTAATCAAATAACATATATCCTTGTATAAAAATTTTATTTTATTGAATTTAAAAATAATAAAATAACATATTTTTAAATAATAAAGTTATTTAAATTAATTATTTAATATACATATTTATACAAAAATGTTATTTTATTGAATTTAGAAAAAGTTTAGTTATGAGTTTTATCCACAATAAATAAAAAATATCTAAAAATATAATCGTTAGAATTTGAAAAATAGTAAAATAACATATTTTTAAATATAACTAACCATTATAGCTAATACCGTTCGAGCACACAAGCTTACAGGTTCAGCAAATTTCATAATCATCTATTTTTATAATTTTGGCTAACAATGATGACTATCACCCTTGGAGATGCTGTTAGACCCCACTTGTAAATTTGTCTGTACGAATATCTGAAGGACCAAGCTAAGAACTATGCTAAGAACAATGCTCGAGTAAGATCAAGAAACAGACAATGTATCAAACTGGAAGAGAAAAACTAGTTGTATTGATGATTCTACAAACTCGATTACAAGCAAATATATAGGAACTGAAAAATGAAAAAGTTGCAGACAAGAATTCATGCAGCTCTAGTTACTAAGACTTTAAACCCATGCTTGAATACTACTCACTCTTTTGAGAACCTTGTCTCCTCTACTACAACTTAACTAATACAACTTGTTAAGCAACTTGCTAAAACTGATTAGAAGAACATACAAGTTGATAGACAAGTTTTGATAAAAACATTCCAACAAACTCTCCCTTCATCTAAACTTGGATATCCAGTTTCTTCACCCCGAGCAACATCCTAATTTCTTCAAACTTGCCAACTGTCAATGGCTTGGTTAGAATATCTGCCTTTTGCTCCTGGGTTTTGACATACTTCACCACAATATCACCTCGTTCCACACAATCTCTTATGAAGTGAAATCGCATATCTATATGATTGCTTCTCCCGTTGATGATAGGATTCTTTGCTAAGTTGATTGTAGATTTGTTATCTACATAAATTACCACAGGGCCTGGTGTCATATCCATTATCTGTTTCATCAAGTTTTGTAGCCAGATTCCTTGAGTAGCTGCAGTTGTAACAGCTATAAACTCAGCCTCACATGATGATAAGGCTACAATTTTCTGTTTCTGAGAGACCCATGTTACCAGGTTTTCATCCAAATAAAAAGCTATCCCTGTTGTACTCTTCCTATCATCTGTACTTCCAGCATGATCACTATCCGAATAGCCACTTAGAATGTAGTTTCCAGTACCTTTGTGATACACTAGACCATAATCGAGGGTGCCCTGTATGTATCTTAACACCCTCTTCACAGCATTGTAGTGTAGGACAATTGGTTTTTCCATGTACCTGCTTAACACTCCCACAGAATATGCAATATCAGGACGAGTATGCACAAGGTACCTCAATTCGCCAATGACACTTCTATATAGTGTAGAATCAACCAACTGTCCGCCTTCATCTTTATCTATCTTTACTTTGGATTCCATGGGAAATCTGACTGGCTTGCACATTGACATGTTCATCTTTTTCAGTATATGTCTTCCATATGCGGTTTGCTTGACCTCAATGAATCCATCCTGTTGGTTCACCTCCAACCCTAGATAGTAGGCTAACTTGCCTATATCAGACATGTCAAATTCACTTTTCATCTCTGTTTTGAACTTGAGGATATTACCTGTGCTTGAGCCTGTTACTAGTAGGTCGTCTACGTACACTGCAACTATAAGGCACTCGATTCCTTCTCGTCTTGTATACACGGCATGATCATAAGGGCATCTTGCAAATCCCAACTTTATCAGATACTTGTTTAATCTTGAGTACCATGCCCTTGGTGATTGTCGTAATCCATAGAGTACTTTCAGCAAACGGTATACTTTGTGCTCTTCACCTTGCTTCTCAAAGCCTGTAGGTTGTGTCACGTACACCTCCTCAGCTAATTCACCATTTAAAAATGCCGACTTCACATCCAAATGATGCACTTGCCAGCCTTGTTTTGCAGCCAGTGCTAGCAATAATCTCACTGTCTCAATACGAGTTATAGGTGCGAACACTTCATCGTAATCCACTCCCCTTTTCTGCACATATCCTCTCGCCACGAGTCTTGCCTTATACTTCACAATGTCTCCGTTTGTGTCCCTCTTAATTTTGTAAACCCATTTTAGAGTTATGGGTTTACGACCATCTGGCAAATCTGTCAACACCCATGTTTTGTTTGCCTCAATTGTTGTGATCTCAGTACCCATAGCTTCTTTCCACTCCTTGACATCTTTTGCATCTTCAAACGTCTTTGGCTCTTCAATGCCTAGCAAGAACAGCTCATCATCTAGTTCTATTTCTTCTGTGTCGTCGTAGATTTCATTTAGTAAACGAAACCTCCTGGGTTCACTTGATTGACTTGATCCACCTGATTCACTTGATTCATTTTCATCAATGTCCTCGTTGAACTCTTGTGCATGGCTACCAGGTGTACTAGGCGTGTGAGGTGCTTCAATATCCGCCTGTGTATTGGACTGAGCACCCATGACAACAAATGTGAAACCAGGTGCCTGTGATCCAGCACCTTGTGGTTCTATACATTCCCAGTTCCAACCCCTGTCTTCTTCAAACACCACATCACGACTGACTTGTAGTCTTTCAGTGTTTGGATTGTATAATCTGTGAGCCTTCGTTCCTGGCTCTTTCCCTAAGTACACCATCTTGACACTTCTGTCATCAAGCTTCCCAAAGCCACATTTTGAGTTTTAACATGTGCCAAGCATCCAAAAATCCTCACATGATCTAGTTTTGGTTTCAAACCAGTCCATGCCTCATAGGGGGTTTCCCCTTTCAAACATTTCGTTGGCAAACGATTCAACAGATAGACAGCATGTCTTACTGCCTCTCCCCACATCTTTGATGGCATATTTTTCTCCTTCAATAGGCTTCTTGTCATAACAATTACTGTCCGATTTCTCCTCTCTACGACCCCGTTTTGTTGTGGGGTGTAGGGGGCTGTCAAATGTCTCTTGATGCCTGCATTGTCACAGAATGTTTCAAAGCTTCTTGATGTGAATTCTCCACCTCTGTCAGTTCGAAGAACCTTGATAGTATCTTTAGCCTCTTTTTCAACTAACACCTTAAATTTCTTGAAAGCCTCAAATGCCTGATCCTTTGTTTTTAACAGATACAACCACATTGTACGACTGAAATCATCTACTAACAGGAATACATACCTATTTCCAGCAGGTGTAGGTGGAGTGATGGGACCACACAGGTCATCATGTATCAATTCAAGCTTCTTTGTTGCCACAAACTCAGACTTCGATGGGAATGGCTTTCTTGTTTTTTTTGCTAGTAGACACCCATCACACACGGCCTTTGGTTGCACCATCTTTGGTAGTCCTCGTGCCATTTCCTTTTCTGACATGGCCTTCAATGATTGAAAGTTCACATGGCCTAATCTTGAGTGCCATAGCCACGTTTGTTCTTCAGCCGTCAATAACATACACATGGAGTTGCATTCTTCAATTACTATCTTGTATAGTCTGTTAAAAGACCTCTGTACTTTCATCAACAGTCTCCCAGTGACATCATACACCCACAAGAACTCACCATTTAGCACAACTTTGTTGCCATCTTCAGAGAGTTGTCCCAGGGATATAATATTGTTGCACAACGTAGGGATGTAATACACCTCCCTAAGTGTATGTTCTTCACCATTCTTACACTTGAAAGTAATCGTACCTTTTCCTTTAATCTTGATTGTAGACCCATCTCCAAAACGTACTTGGCCTGTCACACTTTCGTTTAGTTCATTGAATTTCTCATGGTGTCCTGTCATATGATTGCTGGCACCATTATCTAAATACCACATGTTTTTGTCTATCTTAACACCTTTCTTTTGATCAAAACTTGGCACCACTTTTTCTTCATTCAGTAGTACCACATTTTCACTATCTTGATCAAGTTCTGTCAACAGCAACGTTGGCTCATCATCTTCTGTCTTTGTCAGATTAGATTCATGAACTTGTTCTTTGTTTTTCTCCCTCTCCCTTCGAGGTTTTCTGCATTCAGCTGCGTAATGGCCATACACATTGCAGTTGAAGCATTTTACTGTACTCCTATCACGAGTGTAGCTCTTATCAGCTCCCTCACTCTTGTTTTGTTGTTGATACTGTCCTCTCCCACCACTGTGATTTCGAGGGCTGTATCTACCTCTACCACGAGCTCCAAAACCACCCCTTGGTCTTTGATTCTGGGATGTAGGTGTCCAGTTCTTTGTTGGCTTCTTTGACTTGTCTTCCTGTGTTAACAGTAACTGTGCCCCTGAGCTTTCAGTCTTGCCTTTCATCTTTTCTTCGTGTGCCTTGAGTCTCCCCACTACTTCTTCAACTGTAATCACTTTCATGTCTCCAAATTGTTCAATATTTGAAGCAATTTGTAGAAACTTCTCAGGCACTGCACGTAAAGATCTTTCTTACAACATTTGACTCTTCCATGGTTTCTCCAAGTACACGTATGTTTGTTACTATTCCACTTAACTTCATGCAGAAATCATCTATTTGGTCTGTCTCTTTCATAACTAGAGATTCAAAATCTCCTTTCAACGTTTGCACTTTTGCCTCCTTTACTCGTTCTGCGCCCATGCACATCGTCTTAATAATTTCCCATGCCTCCTTTGCAGTCTCTTTCTCAGCTATGGTCAACAATACATCCTCTGGAACGCCTTGATATATTGCTGCAAGGGCTACCTGCACTGTTCTATCATCAACAGCTGCTGTGGGATCCTTTTGTTCAACTGCATCCCATACTCCTTGCGCTTTCATGAATACCTTCATCTTCAATGACCATGCTGTGTAATTAGTTCTTGTTAGCATTGGATAGTTTAAGCTAACAGATCCACCTTCTTTTGCCTTAGGTGGTTCCGTGGTTTGTGTGTGTGTTTGAGTTGCAGGTGTTTCCATGGTCTGTGATGTGTGTTTTGGGCTGATATTTGGGCATATAACAAGCCTAAGCTCTGATACCAAATGAAGGACCAAGCTAAGAACTATGCTAAGAACAATGCTCGAGTAAGATCAAGAAACAGACAATGTATCAAACTGGAAGAGAAAAACTAGTTGTATTGATGATTCTACAAACTCGATTACAAGCAAATATATAGGAACTGAAAAATGAAAAAGTTGCAGACAAGAATTCATGCAGCTCTAGTTACTAAGACTTTAAACCCATGCTTGAATACTACTCACTCTTTTGAGAACCTTGTCTCCACTACTACAACTTAACTAATACAACTTGCTAAGCAACTTGCTAAAACTGATTAGAAGAACATACAAGTTGATAGACAAGTTTTGATTAAAACATTCCAACAATATCCACACGGTCTCTTTCTCTCACTCACTCTCACTCTCACTCTCACACACACACTAAACCCCCAAGATTTCACCATCAAATCAAAACACAAATGCCCAAATTCCCATCCGGATCATGCACAAACCGCCCCATCAATCATCTCCCATAAAAATCAAAACTTTAAACGAACCAAACCTCAAGAAACAAAATGATTCACCGCTGCTCACATTGCATTAACAATGGACACAATTCACGTACTTGTCCTAACCTAGGTGTGAAGTTGTTTGGTGTAAGATTGACTGATGGGTTAAAAGAGTGTTAAGTATGAATAATTTGAGTCATTATACTGGATTTGATTTAAAGAATTGTCAGGATTCTTAGGGAGATTTAGTCGATCATGGTGGTGATCGTGTTGGTGGTTATGCTTCTAAAGAATTTGTTTCGGGGTCTTCGAGTAGTCGAACACGAAAGAAAGGTCTAATCCTTAGCTTTTTTTGTGTTTTTGTGTATGTTATTTTTTTGTTTGTATGTGAATGTAGAGGAAGTTCATCTGATGTTGATCATGTTTGGTAGCTGAATTATAGGTTAATTTTTAATTGTCATATTTTTAAAGAAAATATAATTTGATAGATGAGTGCTACGTTCCTTACAAATTCCCCCCTCAAATATTTACGAAATGATGTGGCATGACATTTGACAACTTTTTATTTGTGAGTGCATATTTATACATGCCGGATCTCATTTTATGATTCAGAAAGTTACCTTTACATAAATACACCTCAACAATTGGTAAAACATTTGGGAATTTTTTGGGATACCTAGCATTTTCCTTGATAGAATGAGTTATGACTTATGAGTTATATTAATGATCATATGTAGATTTATATGTCAAGAATTGATTGTATATGTAGGAGATTTTGCTTGGCACAATGATCAAGTGCTTGTGTTTGCTTATCCACTATGGTTCGTGCTTGAACTTTGAAAGCTGTCAGTTTGTGAAAAATAAGGGTGTGTGCGTACTTCAGGACCTACACAGGGCTCTTTAATGTATGCGCACTTTAGGATCTACACAGGACTCTCTGATGCCAGAGCCTTGTGCTACTGGATATGACTTAATAATTGTTTGTAGACATTACCTGTTCTATTAATTAATTTATAGAAGGTTCCCTGCTCTTTTAAACTTACGAGTTATGAGTTTTTTGTATTGTATCCTTCTTTTTCGTGTGCTACTGGCATCTGAACTGCTAGATCTTGACTGTGGAATATGCAGAATCTAGTTTGTTTCAAGGCTTAATAGCCAACGTCTAATATGTCTTGTGACATTTACCTGTTTGACCTGCAACAGATATTATAAGCTTTCTGATGACCATGTGATTCAGTTCATGCAAGTTGCGTTTAAGTTGTCAATACTATGATGGACTGAATGTTTCTGGTTTAATTATACTCTATGTACTTTCTTACATATAATTTTTTACAGGCTGTTTTTTCTTTTTCCTTTTTATTTTAACTCTCGACATGATAAGTTTTGATTTTCAGGTGTTTCATGGACTGAGGAGGAACAGAGGATGTTTTTACTTGGTTTGCAGAAGCTTGGCAAAGATGATTGGCGTAGAATAGCACACAATTATGTCATTACAAGAATACCTAGTCAGGTATGTAGCCAGCCACGCACAAAGGCAATTATTATGTTTAGAGCTTCAGGGTTTTTATTAGTTGGATAACATCTTGGATAAGCTTGGTGTTGGAAATCATAACTTAATGTCAGTCATTTGTTTGTTATATCAACTCATGTGCCATGTTAATTGAATTTCGTTCACATACTTGTCCATGATCCATGATCCAATACACCTACAGAAAACTCTTTCCATGATCCAATGTAACTTCATTATCCTTGCATATATATTACAATCATGGAAAAGTAGTTCTGAAGAGTGAATATATGTCAGGAGGAAGAAGATAACGATCCTTTCTGGTTAGGGAGAGAAAATAGTTTTTGCAAACCAATATTCTTGAAAATAGGGTATCATATCGATAGGTTACAATGAAAAACTGATACCTTGAAATAATATTAACGTATCAAGAAAAATTCTAGCAAAATGGAGTAAAACAATTGCCAAAGGCGGTGTAGAAATATCTCACAACTGCATTGATTTATTAATCACCATATTTCTGGCTGACACATTCAATGTAGATAAGATATCCACAACCACCACATTCGAAAAAGTAATTAGAAGTGTATCCATCCCCGCAATTGCCACATACGTATAAGGGAGAATTCTTTCTTGTATTCCATTTGAAAACAAGTGCAAGTTTGTGTAGCTGATTGTTGATATCAAGTTCAATGGTCCCTCCCAACTTGATTTTTGATTGCAAACGGGAGCACTGCCAGTGAAAGCTATGATCAAATTCACCACAATGAAAGAGGCTGTACCGATTGTTTACTGGTTCTTCACATGTTTCATAGTAGAATGCTCCTTCGTAGAAGAATGGAGGATCTCTCAAGGATATGACGTGATCATCGTATTTGTGTCTTATTGTACTTGGACAACAGACACAGGACATATCAATTTGGAAGTTACTACAAATTTCACATGCATATTCATTGCCATGAACAATTCTGAACTTAGTAACACTACAAATCGAACCTGATGATGGACGGTGAACAAGGGGGTGGTGCTTGTGAGACTTATGTTTTATCCTGGCAGGCAAAAATGCACAACATATACCAATTATGATATCACAAGTCTCACATTCGTAGTAAAATCCATTCGTCCAGAAGGCACAAACTCCACATCGCACTACACTATAGTATCTAGATCTCTTCTTAAGGTGGAGTGAATGCTGCGGGTGGATTTGAGATACTCCTGCAGGCAACTCCTTCGGCATTTTAGTGGCACAAACAGTGTGTAGAAAGAAACCACATTGGATACAACCATAGTAAGACGTATAGTTAAGAGATATGGGTTTAATACACCCATCACATATCAACACTTTTGTGTTGTCATCATCATTGTCGCTATCATTCTCACTAGTAATAAATTCAAGTAGTTCTAATGGATGGTCTGGGTGACTCCAGTGCTCTTCAATTATGTGTGGATCATTAGGTTCTGTTGATATCGTGATTGTATCTTTACGTACACCATCAGAGTCAACTTGCAACTTTGAACATTGGGTTGTAATGAGATCAATTAGTGATTCCTCGCTAGCCAGGGGAAACTCTATTAAATCTGGGTCAGTATCACTGCCAGCGGCTTCATTCTCATTTCTGAAAACAGCAAATTGTAATTAGTTAAGAGACGATAATATTGAAACAAATCAGCATCTAATTAGGGTACTTACAACTTAGGTACACTGGATGTAGCACATTTTATATGCACAAAATATGTGCATTTGTGACAATAATAGAGCCAGGAATGTACGGGAATTAGTTCCTCGCAGATGCCACAGTTTCGATGGAAAATGCTATGAATCTCTGGAATAGAGTAGGTAAGCTGGAGAGGGTGATGGTGATAAGTAGGAGCGGGAATAATTAGTGGCGAAAATGCACATCTCTTGTGGATCCAGAAATCACAGGTGATGCATACATAAGAAAAGTCTTTAGTTTCTTCCCAACAAGCATCACACTTAAACAAAGCCTGTCTGTGCAACGTTAGTGTGTGCTCTTGGTGACCTTCATGACTGAGCGTTCTCTGTTCATCATCATCTGTAGGACAAGGAAAAGCACAAACAATACACACATCAAAGTTACAACCATCACATGCATAAGCGAACTTCACCTTATTATCACAAACATCACAAAAGCTATAAGGACGTAGTCGGAGAGTAAGGGGGTGTCGGTTGTGCTTATCGTGATAAATTTGCTCGGGTAATTGTGCACAGCTCCTGTGTAGGTAAATTGTTTTACAGTGAATATCAACATCAATCATCATGATTAGTGCAAGTATATGTAGGAAAGCCAATAACTGTTTTGTTACAGACACAGCATGTAACATTCTCTTCAAAGACGACATTCTCTTTTAAGATTAGTTCGTGCTCAGGATGGCTGAAATGCTCAAGTGTTGAACTCATTTCTGGTGAGGGATAGATTAACAGGAGAGTGTTTAACAGGAGAGTGTTTTGTGTGTTTTTTTACATTTTTTATTATTATTAATAATAGAGATTTAAGCAAATCAAAGAGTGACCAAAATGAGTGACCAACAAAAGAGTACCAAACCGACAACCAAAAATATCTTATTTCGCTTATAATAGTATTAAACTAGGGGATAATTGGTAGTTTGGTTCAACCCTATTTTTTAATATTAAAAAACATATTAAACAATAACAAATTATACTATAACAAATTAAAATTAATTTTTATAATATTATATTATACTATAAACAAATTATAAAAAATTAAAAACAACCCGTGCTTTGCACGGGTTATGAGCTAGTATACCTAATACACCAACAAGGGTATATATTTATTATATATTATAGGGTTTTCCTGAGCCGCTCGGTCCCTCCGAACCTAACTCTAAATATTTGTAAAAATAATGCTATTCAAAGGGTTTGAACCCATGATCTTACATAACTAAATGCAACACCATAACCAGTTAAGCTGTGTGAGCATTTGAATTAATACTAAAAATCATTAGCAACATACATAAATATTTGTATAATGTATAATCCCAATAATTATACATACACATATACATACATACATACACATATACATACATACATTCATACACACACACATACATACATACATACATACATACATACATACATAATTATACATGAATACGTACATACACACATACTTACATACTTACATATATACATACATCCATACATACTTACATAATTATTAATTATACATGCATACATACATTTATGTTAAAAAATCTATTAATATTTCATTATTTGTAATCTATTAATTGTTGTATAATTAATACGCATATTTATACATACATACACATGTACAAACATAAATACATACATATATAAATTTCTATGGATATATAGTAATATACTATAATATTATATACATACATACATACTATATAACATACATACATACATACATACATACAAACATACATACATATATACATACATACATATATTTATGTTGTATAATCTATTAATATTTCATTATTTGTAATCTATTAATTGTTGTATAATTAATATGTATATTTATACATACATACACATGTACAAACATAAATACATACATATCTAAATTTCTGTGAATATATAATAATATACTATAATATTATATACATACATACATACATACTATATATTTTTGTTTATATATATTAATTTGTAGATAAATCTCAGTTGGCTTACTTCAGATAATGTATAATTATTAATTATAATGTATATTTGTAGATAATTATATATTAATGTATAATTATTAATTATACATGCATACGTACATACATACATACATAATTATTAATTATATGCATACATACATACATACATACATACAATATATACATACATTTTGAAAGAGAAGTGTCCTAAATCCAATCATGGATGATGAGTTAGGATAAACCTTCTTGTAATCTTAGTAGGTTTTATGATTATCAGTGAAAGACATATTTGTCTTGATACGGGCTTTATCTATTTAAAGTGTATTAAATCAGATGTTCCATAGTTTAGAGTAAAGCTTCTAGAATTATAATGAGATTATAATAGTGAGATCTAGAAGATGATAACACTAGACTTAAACTGTTCCTGATCATAGGATAACTAATTGGGAGTTAGTCGATCAATCCGTAAAGATCGGTACATACTATACTTGCTTCCTACGAAGGATGTCTGTTCTCATAGGCATTTGTGTGGTGACACTATAGTTAGTATGTAGGTGCTCATTGGGGAATGAGTTCACCGAACATGACTCGATCACTTGAACAATTAATAGAGTTTACTCACGTGTCAGTAATTGTTCATATAGTGATGGTTGTACAAGTATCCTTAGACTTAAGATTGTTAGAGTCATCTTGTATATAATGAACAATGCTTTGGTTTAGTCCTTAGTCTCAAAGGCAATTAACAAGTTCTATTCTGGGCATTGGAATTTGTATATGAAGATAGTTAACGATCGATAAAGGATCTACCCCTTCCAGTAAAGGAAGTGAATATCCTATGCTATTCTTAATATGGTAGTTCAGGAATCTCTGCAGAGTGAATGAAATTAGAAAGTAGTTTCTAATTTGCATTAACATGAACTATACATGATGAATAAGATATCATATGATTAAATTAGATAGGCTTGACACGAGATCTATGCCTTGTATTTAATCGGGATATTGTTAGGGCAGAAGGAATTTATTATACGGTAACCATTCACTGAATAGGTTCTATATTCCTAGCGATGAATTCATATTATGCAGATAGTCGCGATATACCTTCAAAAGTATCACTCACGATGTAGAATGAACTTAATTATAACCATAATTATTTTTAACGAATTAATTGTAATTCGTATAAATAATAATAAATAGTTTATCATTATTTATTTCTACTACCGACATAATTATGAACCTAAAGGGTCACACCATAAAAGAGATTAAGTTTGAAGATGTAGGAAATTATTTATGTTGGCTAATGATTATTTATTTAAGAAATAAATAAATTTTAATTAATTAAATATGATTTAATTATTTATAAATATATAAATATATATTAAGAAGGAGTTCTTAATATTATTAATTATATATTTAATTTGAGAAATTAAATATATAGAAAGAATAATTTTTAAAGAGTTTAAAAATGAATTAATGATTAAAAATGTTTTAATCATTAAATGATTAATTAATAAAGATTAATTAATTAAAGCTAATCATTACAAGCACTTTGCTTAGTCAAAACACAGCTGATTGTTTGCTATAAGAAGAGAGCTTGGTGATGGACAAACTACGTACAAAACATTTGAAAGATTTAGAATCTTGTAAAATAAAAGGAATAGCCAAATTCTTTCTATTTTCTCTTTTTCATTCAATTCTCTTGGTGGATACCATTAGAGCACTCCACACACTGAGGAGTGATTACAAGGTGAAGAACAAGAACTGGTCTTGCTAATTTTTGAAGCTCTCAAGGTAATTTTCTTATTTTCTTGAAATATATGCATGATTAATTAGGATTTCTATGCAAATAAATGTTATAATTACTTCCGCATGCGTAGAAGTTCCTTCACATTTATGTTGTACAATCTATTAACATTTCATTATTTGTAATCTATTAATTGTTGTATAATTATTATGCATAATTATACATACGTACACATGTACTAACATAAATACATACATATTTAAATTTTTGTAGATATATAATAATATACTATAATATTATATACATACATACATACTATATAGTAGACATACATACATACATACATACATACATAAATACATACATACATACATACATACATACATACATACATTTATGTTGTATAATCTATTAATATTTCATTATTTGTAATCTATTAATTATTGTATAATTAATATGCATATTTATACATACATACACATATACAAACATAAATACATACATATATAAATTTTTGTGGATATGTAATAATGTACTATAATATTCACTAACATATACCATATCTTATTAATCATTTTAGATCTACTGTAATTATTTACGAATTAAATATTATAAAAAAAACCTGCATGCGTATATCTAAGTATATATAATACAAACTTGTATTAACATTAACTATCGTAAAACTCATCAATCACATCTTTAATACGTAAACACACAAAACAATATAACAAACACACACACACACACACACACACACACACACACACACACACATATAATAGAGCAAATGGGGGGGGTTCCATGAGCAAATTTATTCATATAAAAAGTTATATTTACCCCCACTAATTATATCTATGTTATATTTTTGGGGGTTATTTGGGTATTGGAACACTAACATATTTATTACATAATAGTAACTGATATGAACTAATATGCATTTATTATTATGTAATTAATACTTGTATGTATCTCTATATCCATCCATGTTAAATCTATATATTTATATTTCGAATTACGGTTTTGTTCTTAACATTGACCAATTTATTACATATCGTTCAAGTTTGCTTTAACAAAACAAAACATAGCGTAAAATATAAACAGATTTAATTTAACCAGAATTATCATTTGCATGTCACGATCGGGTATTGCATAAATTCTATTTACTCACAATAATTGATGCGAAGATATGAACAATCGAAGATATCAACAATCCAATACTGTGTGATCCCGAATAATTCATAAATATTTGTAATCTAGAGCATGTCCGTGCCTTGCACGGGCTACAAAGCTAGTTGTACATAATGAGTCGGTAATCTCATATGTATTGAAATATTAATATTTTATTGGTTATTATACTCAATTCATCGTGTATTTTATCGTTTCTTTTTTATTTTGTATAACTATTACTTAATCTTATTTATACTATTTTATTTTATTGTTTAATGACTTAATTTATTTGAACTACTTAAAATTTGTATTTATATTATATATATAATAGATTGTAACTAAATTTAATAATAAATAAAAATCAATGTAAATTATAATTTTATTTAGAATAAAAGGTGACAAACTGTTTCATGACAATAAAAATTATAATATTCAATTTAATAATATTTAGGTATTTTAGATTAAAAAAAAATCACAATGTAATAATATACATGGCATCTTATAAATGTGATTATTTCTTTTATAGAACACTGCTACCATTTGCAATTAATTTTTTATAAAATTATTTTAATATCTAAAAAAATTGTTTTCTTTTACGTCAAAGTTAATATTTGAAAAATTATATTATTAATATGTATGAGGTAATATTAATATTATAATTTTTGTTGTTAGGAAACAGTTTGTCACATTTTTACTTTAAGTAAAATTAAAATTATATATATTTTAATTTACTATTAAATTTAATTACAATTCAATTATGTGTGTGTGTGTGTGTATATATATATATATATATATATATATATATATATATATATATACATACATACATAAATATTAATAAGTAGTATGAATAAATTAAAAGCATTAAAAAATAAAAAAGAATATTATAAATAAGATTATACTAGTGTAACGCCCCCAAATCCCCTACAGGAATCCAGGTCGTCACATCTCTTGCGGAATATTCGATCACTTGCTCACAATATAATCTACAATAATATTCATAGTACACACCATCTTTTACTCCACGGGTTATAGTCTTAGAACAAGTACTCAAAAATCCAGAAGATATTACATCTCAAGTTCACTTCCCAGAATCTCCGAAATACTACTACAACTCCAAAATACTAGATAATAAAACATTATATAAACACCTTCCCAGTCTGCACCCTTCTCAAATGCTATAAGGTTAACACACTGCATCAGTTGTCTTCCCTTTCCCTTAATCACGGTTCACTGTACTAGAATCAGCTCTGATTACCCCTGTTTTATAATATATAAATAGCAAGTATGAGCCAAAGAATGCCCAGCAAGTATATATAGATATCATATAATACAACAACTCGACCAAAGTATGGTTTTTACCATTCTATAATATATATATATTTGGAAAGAGATCAACTCGAAAATTTTTATAAATCTCGAAATACTACTCATAGGAAAGAATAAATATATCTCAATAACTTCTCAAAATACTACTCCTATGAAAGAATAAATATATCTTAGTAATTTCTCAAAATACTACTCGTATCAAAGAATAAATACATCTCAATAACTTCTCAAAATACTACTTGTTGATGGAGGATTTTCGTAATCAACGTGATTTTCGGAGGCCCACTAGAATTTACAAGTGTAACACATGTAATTGGCTGTTTTTGGTGATTTGGGTGTGATTTGATGGTGGGGGTGAGCTGAGCTTGAGAGGTTACGAGAATCATCGCAGGTTCCATTAGCGAGATCTGTGTCCGTTCTCCCAAGGTGCCTACGTACCCTTGTTTTTATAGGGATCAAGCTCACGTAGTTCTAATATGATTCTGTCTCTTACTGGAATAGCTGTATTTGGTCACCTAGTTCGTGTAGGACTCAGGTTCCTTTAGAGCCTTTCACGAACTAGCTGGCTAAGTAGAGTAGAACTCGAGTTCGTACCCCACTATGATTCTCATGTCTATTAGAGGCATTCTAGGATCAACTGCGCCCTAGAATTACACTCCAATAATAATTCGGTCTCTTTCTGATTGGCTACGTTCAGGAACCTGGTGCTCAGGAACCTATGTCTCAGGAACCTGGTGCTCAGGAACCTGTATTCCGGAACCTGGTTCTCAGGAACTTCTGTCTAGGAACCTGTTTCTCAGGAACCTCCTTATTTCGGGACATATTGCTTAGGGACCTCATTATAGGCACTTGTACCTGCATAAATAACAAATATATTAGTTTGGGGAGCCTCTTTGTGGTTCCCATATGCTCTTGCTGTCTTCACTACTGCTGCTAGGCTGTCTTGAACTCTTCTGCAGGGAGGAACCTGGTCTTCTAGTGCTCAGCTCAGCTTCCTGACCATTGGGAACCTCCTGATATTCATACTTCCTTAGTCATTTCTTCTATCTGACCATCACAACTCGTACTGGATCTATCTTCTGGCTCGTATGGATCGAACCCTATAGCTTAATGGGCCTAAATCTAGCCCATGGAGATTTTGGGCACAACAAGTACCCCCCGGTTCCTTGAAGTCATGCAATACGAAAGGAACCTATTCAACTTTCTGATATGGGGTTCAATGCTTTATCACTTCTCTTAAAATGTATTACTTCAACAACACGTATCCAAGCTTACATGAGCTAACCCGGCGTAAGAAACAGGACACATAATGTTTTAGTAAACATAGTATCGATCAGCTTCTTTCTTGGTGAGGAACATGTTCTCTTCTTCTTCTTCGAAACTCTTTCTTCTGACAAATCTTCACTTCTTCAACTGCTAGTCATTCTCTGTACATTCTTCTAATGACTTTGCAAAATCTCTCCAAGAACACTTCTGAGGTTTCGGGATATTATCATACTTCTGCTTACTCTTGTATCTTCTTAGGTGATCTTTGTCTTCAATGTCTTCACATGTCTTTTGTATATCTAGAAGTCTTGAAAAGCGAGTGGCACCTTAACAGCTTCCAATCAAGAGGTTCAACCTTTATTTACTCCTTTTGGGAAAATGCATAATTTTTACATCGTGCATCCAAGCTTACATGAGCTAACTCGGTGTAAGAAACAGAATACACTACGCTTCTGTATGCAGATTCCAAATTAAATCCTCAAATCAAAAATCAAAGAATCCTGCTGAAAACTAACCTGGAAACTTTTCTGAAGCCGTCTTCTCGTAGATCATTATCATCAGACTGCAAAACTCGTCGTAAATACTCTCTAATTGTTCAAGCAATACTTCTTTCTTCTTCCGAACTGACTTTTATGAACTGATTTCTCATCCAATGCTTTCATAGAATACGTTGGCAGCTTGCTTATAACCCCAGGAGTCTCCATTATTCGTAGGATGAAACAACCCTGGAACCTCTTGAACCATCTAAATAGCTTCCTAGAAACCTCAACTGCTTGCTCTACTTGGAGCTTTCAAACCTTTGTAAACTTAGAACCTCTTGTCTTCATACTTCGAGTACTGTTTCCAAAACCATAATCTAAACCATAACCTTTCTTGATAACTTTTTTAACTTTTCATTACTGAATAACTAGACCAGGTTCCTTATGAATAACTGTTGATGACTACTAATCCTGCAAAGTAAAAACATAAAACAGAAACCAGTTAATGTTAGTAAAACTTCTCTTGTTCAATTCGGGTCAACTCTTGGAAAGGTTGCCTGCTTGGCTCCCAATCCTAATCTCTAGGTCCCAACATGCCTCGAGACATGTTAGTTCCTTTTTTCTCTTGGAAAGGTAACCTGCTTGGTTCCCAGTCCTATTCTCTAGGTCCCAACATGCCTCGAGACATGTTGGTTCCTTTTTGTGCCTCGAGGCGATTCTAGGAACCCGTGTGCCGTTCTGGGAGTCCACATAGATTCCTCTTCTTCATGTGTCAGGCTAGACATCTTATGAAGGTAAATGCTAAGGATTTTATCCCTTCTTCCCATGTGCCAAAGGCGGTTCCACATGAGGGAGAGCTTATTAGGCTTCTCTTTAAGAACAAGTGTGCCGGTCTAGGCTCCACACAGGTTCCTTTAGGTGCCTTTTGTCAGGACTTTAGGTGCCTTTTGTCAGGACTTTAGGTACCTTTTGTCAGGACTTTAATTCACGTGCTCAAGGAACTTGAGGCTTTTGGCAACAATGTCATGCTCAGTCAGCTGAGGCTTTCAATCACATTTGCTCAGGAAGCTACCTGAGGCTTTTCTCGTGCCCAGGAAGCTACCTGGGACTTTTTTTTTTCTCGATGCCCAGGAAGCTACCTGGGACTTTGCTCAATGCCCAGGAAGCTACCTGGGACTTTTCTCGATGCCCAGGAAGCTACCTGGGACTTTGCTCAATGCCCAGGAAGCTACCTGGGACTTTTCTCGATGCCCAGGAAGCTACATGGGACTTTGCTCGATGCCCAGGAAGCTACCTGGGACTTTTCTCGATGCCCAGGAAGCTACCTGGGACTTCGCTCGATGCCCAGGAAGCTACCTGGGACTTTGCTCAATGCCCAGGAAGCTACCTGGGACTTTTCTCGATGCCCAGGAAGCTACATGGGACTTTGCTCGATGCCCAGGAAGCTATCTGGGACTTTTCTCGATGCCCAGGAAGCTACCTGGGACTTCGCTCGATGCCCAGGAAGCTACCTGGGACTTTTCTCGATGCCCAGGAAGCTACCTGGGACTTTGCTCGATGCCCAGGAAGCTACCTGGGACTTTTCTCGATGCATGCTTGGGAAGCTACCCAAGGCTTAATTCATGCTCAGGAAGCTACCTGAGACTTAACTCTTGCTCAGGAAGCTGCCTGAGGCTTAATTCAATGCTTGCTCGGGAAGCTGCCCGAGGCTTAATACTTGCTCAGGAAGCTGCCTGAGACTTAACTCTTGCTTAGGAAGCTGCCTGAGGCTTAATTCAATGCTTGCTCAGGAAGCTGCCTGAGACTTAACTCTTGCTCAGGAAGCTGCCTGAGGCTTAATTCAATGCTTGCTCGGGAAGCTGCCCGAGGCTTAATATTTTTCTCAACACAATCTGTCTACAAGCTAATTCTGATCAATCAATCGCAGTCTGCACATTCTGTCAATTCATACTCATACTTCGTGAATACTGTCAATGCTACAGGAACCTGTCAGCTCAGGTAACCTGCAAATACTGTCAATACTATAGGAACCTGTTAGTCAAGGTAACCTGTTCCACAATACAAGTACTAAAACAAGCACTTAAAATTTTTCAAATTGGCATATGAAATAGCTTAATCAATCATGCACAATACTGTCTAAGTAGGAATACTACCCCCCAGTTCTTTTGGGTAATTACTGTTACGTAAAAGAACAATAAGGAAGCTATAATCATCATCGTCATTCTCAGAATAAGGAAGACTAACCTCATCATAAGCAGAATAGATATTATTCTAATATCATCAATGCTTGCATAAAAGAAATGTCATGCTGTCTAATCAGAATGCTAACCTGGTAAAGACTTACGTGAATCCAATTGGATATTATGTGATCCTTTATGGATAGAAAGCTCTCGCGGTATGTGCACCGGAATCTCTTCATATGAACCTGTTGGCTACAGGTAAATCTGTTAACTACAGATACATAAAATCTTTGCAGCAACACACACTTTCTTCTACTCAAGTATCGACTGGCTAAAAACTTCTAGCAGGAAGTTGCTAATCAAAAGCTGTCTTCAACTGGCTTCTAACAAACATCAATGATCCTGAAAGCTGTCACATAAAAGCTTCAGGTATATATGAATGAACCTGTAACATGTCGGTTACAAGAAAATAGCGAATAATCTACTAGATGTTGGTAAAATAGCTATACTTGGAAGCTATTACCAGAATCTCCATATGAGTAACGTAGAACCTGTTAGCTACAGGTAAATATAAATGAACCTGGAAGCTACAGGTATATTTCAAGGAACCTGCGATCTGCAGGTAAACATTAAGGAACCTGCGAGGTGCAAGTAAATAACAAGGAATCTACTAAATGTAGGTAAATATCAAGGAACTTGCGAGCTGTAGGTATGTGCATTCTAACATCTAGAAACATAATCAAGACATAATCATAGCTTTATCTTATGTAAGACCTCAACAGCATAGATGCTTATGCATGATTTATGTATAGCAAGAGTTTGTTGCGTGTACCTGGGAGGTTTCTACGAGTATATAAGCATAAATGGAGAGGTATCACCTGAATCTTTCTCTAGATTGATCTACCGTGGAGTTGAAGCCTCCGTTAAGTTTTGAAAACTCATTGACGTGTTCATGATGCAAGCATGTTGCTCTTCAAGGTACTAGACCACTCAATCCGCAAGGTTTCTGAACCAAATCTGAGCTACGAGGTTTCTAAACCTGATCGTGAGGTTCCTTAACCTGAATTCTCTTAAAATTTTGAAATCCTTGTTTTTTGCAATAGTAATTACACCACCACCCAGTTCTTCAGGGAAGCTTGTCTTCGGTGGAGAACTATATTCTGGAAGCTCCATAATTCTTCATTAACCTTGAGGCAAAGTGCTCAATTTTTATCATCATAACAAATATCGATCAACTTCTCTGGTCTTGCTAATACCACTTCTAATCATCATGTCAACTGCTCTCTAACGAGTTGTTGAATATTCCTCTGTGAAGTTGAGTAATGCGCGCTTTTTCCAATTTGAGCTTCATTTCTTTTTGATTTTCAAGAGGTTCCCTTATCTCTGTTGGGGGACCTGAACTGTTCGACTTTATCAAAGCTACTCTTGTCAAAATCAGATTCTTACATCTACTCTTCATCAAAATCCTCAAATGTGTCTAAAGCTTTCATAAATCAACATCATCTATGTCTGTCAGGTTGTTGAATGAGATTCCTTTTCTGAGGTTGCTAGTGACCTAACCATACTGAATCTTCTTTAATGCTTCGATCGATACTGTAACATTTTCGTGTCATTCTTGCTTATAGCTTCAACTTTTCCTCTAATTTCTTCTTTGTCATATGATCTCATAAGTGAGGTATATTCTTCCCGAGACCTCACTTTTCTGGCATTCTTACTCAAGTATTCACTCATCAGCAAAATTCTTGTATGCGGGGGGAGACCTCTGGTTCCGGGAACCTCCTGTCAGTAGGTCTTTTTTCATTCTTATTTTCATTCTGAATCATCTGTATTGACATCTTTCTTTCAATCTTTTTCAACCTCTTATGATGCACGCTGAGAACGAATCTCTATATCAAATACAAATATCCCAATGCAACACCTCTAAGCTTACGCGAGCTAACTCATTATAAGAAACAAGAGATGTTGAGAGAGACTATTTGCAAAGTATTTCCAGCAGCTCACTGATTTGGATGAAGCTCTTCACTTTCTTTTGTAATGTTTAGCGAGCAATCCTGCACGATATCTCAATTTTGCAAGCATATATACAATGCAACAATATATATTCATGACATGATTAATGCACATTGATGAATATGATAACTAGAACACATAATATGCACATGCATTTATTATGTATGTCTCATGCAAATATCTGATTTAAGTCATATATGTAGAATATTGAATCTAATTTCTTTTTAATGACTTTCTCATCATTTCTTTTTTGAATGTTGGCATGCTAATCAAATGAATTCTCTTACTATGTGTTGTGCCCAAAATCTCCATAGACTAGATTTAAGCCCATTAATCAATAGGGTCCGATCCATGCAAGCTAGAAGAATGATCCAGTACGAGTTATGAAGATCAAATAGAAGAAATGAATAAGGAAGTATGAGTATTAGGAGGTTCCCAATGGTCAGGAAGCTGAGTTGAGCACTCGAAGACCAGGTTCCTCCCAGCCGAGGAGTTCGAATTAGCATAACAACAGCCATAGAGATGATAAAAGCATATAAAGAGTTATCCAGTCTAACTAGTTTGTTATTTGTGCAGGTACCAACACCAAAAGGGAGGTCCCTAAGTGATATGTCCCGAAATAAGGAGGTCCCTGAGAAACAGGCTCCTGAAATGTAGGTTCCTGAGCACCAGGTTCCTACGAGTTGCCAACAGAAAGTTCTAGAAGTCATCTAGAACAGATAAACGAATTGGTATCTGAGTATAATTCTAGGGCGCAGATGATCCTAGAATAACTCTAACCAATGAGAGAATCATAAGTGGGGTACGAACTCGAGTTCCACTCCACTTAGCCAAACTAGTTCGTGAAAGGCTCTAAAGGAACCTGAGTCCAACACGAATTAGATGACCGAATGCAGCTATTCCAGTACGAGACAGAATCATATTAGAACTACGTGAGCTTGATCCCTATAAATACAAGGGTACGTAGGCACCTCAGGGGACGACGCATTAAGTTCTCTAATTTTCTCTAAAGGCACCTGAGATTATTGGAGATACCCTCGAGCTCAGCTCAACCCCCACAAACACAACCCAAACTTTTTCATAGAACAGTTGATCGCTAGCCTAAACAACTACCTATAAACCTCACATAAGTTGATTACGAAATCCACTCATCAACATTGGCGCTAGAAGGAGGGGATAAGTTAATATCTTAAGAGTGGAAAAGATGTCAGGCAACTCGGATAGCGAAGCAACCCGTTCTGAACGACAGATTCATGAGGGGAACACATCTCCTCCCAGAGCACCGAAGGTTACTAAAGCAGCCATGATGGAAATCTTAAAGACTATGGGAGAACGTTTGTCGACTTTGGAGCAGGCTTCAAGCAAAAAGAAGAAAAAGAAGGCAAAGAAAAGCAAGAAGTCGAAGGTTGCTCCGAAACAGTTGAATTTTGAAGAATCTGAGAATGGTGAGGAGGTTCCAGACGATGGTGGAGAACCGAAGCAAGATAATGGTGAGGAAGATATGGAGAATCCTGAGAAGAGTAAAACTGGTAGCAAGGGCCATACAGGGTCCAAGGAAAAGAAGAAAACCAAGACTAGAGGTTCCTCAAAGAAAAAGAAGAAAGATAAAGACCCATCTGTCGAGATAATCGAAGAAGAAAGCACGGATTCAGATGAGGATACTGAAGAATCAAGCGCAGCAGAGTCGCAAGAGGAAGAAGGAACGAGTAAGAAGACAAAGGCGGAAGCTACTGGGGAGGTGACAGCAGAGGATGTCAAGAAAATTTTGGCTCAACTCAAGGACGAGAAGAATCTTGCTGTGAACCCTATAATAGCTTCTCCTTTCACCAAGAAGGTTCGAAAGTCGGCTCTGCCTAGGTCTTACAGGCCTTCGAATGAATTGAAATTCGATGGGACTACTGATCCCATTGAATACCTTAGTCGTTTTGACACAGAGATGGATGTTTATCAAGTGAAGGAAGCCACCAGGTGCAGGTTACTTGCTGCGACTCTACAGGGCGGAGCCCATCAATGGTTCAAAAGGTTACCTGCAGATTCGATTGGTTCTTGGGCAAGTATGGGGAAGCTCTTTGTCACTCAATTTAGAGCATCTGTTGCATTTGCACCACCAACCAATACCTTAGCCAATATCAAACAAAGACCTAGTGAAACGTTGACAGAATATTTCAAGAGGTTTAATGCGGAGGTTCCTAAAGTTAGGAAAGCATCTGAGGAAACAATAAAGAATTTCTTAATTGCTGGAGTCAAAGGAGGCTCAGATTTTTGGAAAGCACTGCAGGGAAAAGAACCAGAGACGTTGGCAGATTTTTATGCCCAGGCAGAACCCTTTCGTCTGGTGGAGGAGTCTCTAGCTGAATTAAGGAAGGATCCAGATTTTGTAAGGCAAAGTGGAAGCAAGAGGTCGAGACAAAGAAACCCCAATGGTCGTGACAATAAAAAGGTGGTTAGTCGCACATCCCAGGTGAAGCCTGAAGCTGTGAATCCTACTAAACCTGTCATGAGTCAGGTACCGCCACCAGCTTCCTATAATAACAATAAACATGAGAGACCTGTCTATGAAACTTTCACCCCTTTGGTAGCTCCGATTGATCATATTTACGCAGTGAATGAGAAGTCCTCATGGTTTAAGAAGCCTTTCAGAACCGGTCCCCCAGGGAATAAGAACGAGCGCCCCTACTGTGATTTCCATGATAATAATGGGCATAATACTGCAGATTGTCGTCACCTCAGAGATCTAATTGAAACTCTAATCAGACAAGGGCAATTGAGTGAATGGGTGGCTCAGGAAGGAAAAAAGTATAGAGATGAGAAGACTCAGAAGACACAGACACAGGAACCTGTCGTGATGGAAGGACCACCTAAGGCTGGGTGCATACGCACAATTATAGGAGGTCCCCACATTGGAGGAAGCAGCAGGAATGCCATGGAGAGGTATACCCGTGAGGCTAAAGAACGTCCTTTAACCAGTATTTACAATCTGTCCCAGAGGTCCCCAAAGTTGTTCGAAGGAGAGGATGCAGATATTACTTTCACTGAAGAAGATGCTTCCTGGGTACATCATCCCCATACTGATGCTTTGGTTGTTGAGGCAGGAATTGGATCTTATGAGGTTCATCGAGTGTTAGTTGATAATGGAAGCTCTGTAAACTTGCTATCTTACTCAGCTTTCAAGAAGATGCATTTTCTGGATAAAGATTTAACTCCAACAAACGATACCTTGTACGGATTCACTAATAATCAGGTTCCTATCAAAGGTAAGATTCGTTTGCCAGTAACTTTAGGTGATAAACCATGTTGCATTACGCAGTTGGCAGAATTCATCGTTATAGAAGAGAATATGAATTACAATGCTATTTTGGGAAGACCCATTTTGAAGGAGATGAGGGTAATAACCTCCATTTACCACCTCACTATGAAGTTCCCGACACCAAATGGGGTTGGTGTAGTTCGAGGATGTCAGTATGAGTCTAGAGAGTGTTACACCAAAGCTTTGCAACATGCTGCTAGAGCTGCTAAATTGCCTGAACCTATGGACGAGGTTCCTGATAGTTTTCCAGGAAAAAAACCCGGACAAAATAACGGTCGACCTGCGCAGTTCGCCTTTGGAAGGTTTTGTGTCAGCATCCTGTAGAGCTATAAGAATTGAAGAGATCATAGAAGAGGAACCTCATGCTGAGATTCCAGTTTTTCGGGGACCAGATACTCCCTACTTACTGATAGAAAGTGCACCCCCTACGGACAAGGATGGTGACATGTGTATGGTAGAAGGATTGGATGAAGAAAAATCCCGAAAACTGAAACATAATGGAAGCAATGAAGACAGTCAGCCAGCATTAAAGAGAAGGAATGTCATGAACGAAGAGCAGGAACCGTCTACCGTCCAGGAACCTCAAGAGGACTCAACCACAGAGATGGAGGTAGACTTAGATCCTCGAATGCCAGAAACCATGGTTAAGGCTGGACCAGCTGGTGAAACTCTAGATGTGAAGATCAATGACAAAGATGGTACAAAGGTGTTGAAGATTGGAGCTCAACTCGATCCAGCCTTAAAGGAATCTCTCATTACCTTTTTGGGCAAGAACCTGGATGTGTTTGCATGGTGTCATGCAGATATGGAAGGGATAGATCCAAGGGTCATGTGTCATAAGTTGAATATTGATCCAGAAAAGAAAGGAGTGAGACAGAAGCGAAGACCAGTTAGTGGAGAAAGAGCTCAGGCATTGAAAGAAGAGGTCGACAGATTATTGGATGCAGGATTAGTTAAAGAATCCTTTTATCCGGTATGGTTGGCAAATCCTGTTTTGGTAAAGAAACCTAATGGAAAATGGAGAACCTGCGTGGACTTCACAGATCTCAACAAAGCATGCCCGAAGGACAGCTTCCCACTGCCACGGATTGATCAGTTAGTGGATGCAACAGCTGGACATGCCCTCCTCAGCTTCATGGATGCATATTCAGGTTACAATCAAATCCCTATGTATGAACCTGACCAAGAGCATACTTCTTTTATTACGGATAGAGGTCTCTATTGCTATGTATGCATGCCATTTGGATTGATTAATGCTGGAGCCACATACCAACGGTTAGTGAATATGATGTTTAAAGACCAAATTGGCCATACTATGGAAGTATATGTGGATGATATGCTGGTTAAGTCTAAGGAAGCTGTTGACCATGTGAAGCACTTAGAAGAAATGTTTGGAATCTTGCGGAAGTATAGAATGAAGCTGAACCCTAAAAAATGTGTGTTTGGGGTAGAATCAGGAAAGTTTCTGGGTTTCATGGTAAACCACAGGGGTATCGAAGCCAACCTAGCCAAGATTAAAGCATTGATTGATATGAGGTCTCCGAGAACTGTGAGAGAGGTTCAGTCTCTTACAGGAAGGGTTGCAGCCTTGAATAGATTCATTTCGAAGTCCACTGACAAGTGTCAGGAGTTCTTTAAAGCTATAAAGAAAGGAAACAAATTCGTGTGGACCGCAGAATGTGAGATAGCGTTTGGAAAGTTAAAGGAGCATTTGGGGAGCCCCCCACTGTTAGCCAAACCTGTGGATGGAGAAACATTGATACTTTATTTGGCTGTGTCAGAGTATTCCATTAGTGCAGTTCTGGTTCGAGAAGAGAATGGACAGCAGAGCCCAGTTTACTATGTTAGTAAAAGGTTACTTGATGCAGAAACGAGATACACAGGAATGGAGAAGCTGGTTTTCGCATTGATTCTGGCTTCCAGGAAGCTGCGACCTTATTTCCAAGCTCACAAGATTGAGGTGAGAACCTCATATCCACTTAAGCAAGTGATGCATAGGCCAGAAACTTCTGGAAGAATGTTAAAGTGGGCTGTGGAGCTAGGACAGTTCGACATAGAATATAAGCCAAAGACAGCAATCAAAGCTCAAGCTTTAGCAGATTTCTTAATCGAGTTCCCACCTCATGTAGAGGTTACTGGCCAAGAGGGGCCAAAAGAGGTGGTGGAAAAACAGGCAGACAATGACAACTGTGCACCTTGGTGGACACTGTATGTAGATGGAGCTGCTAACAGTGGTGGAGCAGGTGCAGGCATAGAACTAGTTAGTCCAGAAGGGCACCAACTCTATAGCTCGATTCATTTTGCTTTTAAAGCCACGAACAATGATGCAGAATATGAGGCATTGATTGCAGGCCTCAAGTTGGCTTTGGAGATGAAAGTAGAGAATATCAGAGTGTTTAGTGATTCGATGTTAGCAGTTTGGCAGATTCGTGGTGGTTTTCAGGCGAGAGGGCCAAGAACAGACTTATATTTGAGATACTCCCAGGAGTTGATCGCAAGGTTCAGAGAGGTGAAGTTGGATCAAGTACCTCGAGGAAAGAATACCAAAGCGGATGTATTGGCCAAGCTAGGGTCACAGAGAGAATCCACGTTGTTGGGGGTAATTCCACTTCAAATCCAGGAGCAACCAAGTGTTTTCAAGGAAGAGGTAATGGACATTGAATTTCCAGTTGAAGATTCCTGGATGACCCCAATACATCGTTACCTGGACAAAGGGGAGCTACCTCCCAATCAAAGTGATATCAGGAAGCTGAAGTATCATGCAGCCAGGTATGTAATTTATGATGGAGTTCTGTATAAACGAGGATTCAATCAGCCTTTGCTCAAGTGTGTAGCTGGAGAACAATGCAAGTATATCCTCGAGGAAATTCATGAAGGAGTATGTGGAAATCACTCGGGGGGTAATTCTTTAGCCATGAAAGTTTTTCGACAAGGATATTATTGGCCAACCATCAAAGCAGATGCTACAAAGTTTGTGCAGGCATGCAGTAATTGTTAGAAGTTTGCAAATTTTGATAGTCGTCCTGTAGCCCCTATTAAACCGATTGTTAGCCCTTGGCCATTCGCTGTTTGGGGAATAGACCTCATTGGAGAGCTCCCGAAAGGAAAAGGAGGAGTGAAATACGCAGTGGTCACAGTCGATTACTTTACAAAGTGGGCAGAAGCAGAACCACTTGCTAAGATTACAGCGTCAAAATTGACTGAGTTTGTGTTTCGAGCCATCGTATGCAGGTTTGGCATTCCACAGAAGCTGATTTCTGACAATGGGAAGCAGTTCGATAGTAGAGAGCTTAGAGGATTATGTGAGCAGTTTGGAATCCAAAAAGCATTTTCAGCAGTGTATTATCCGCAGAGTAATGGACAGACTGAAGCAGTGAATAAGATTATCAAGCACACTTTGAAGACAAGGCTTGAAGATAAGAAAGGAAGCTGGCCAGAGGAGCTTCCTGGGGTCTTGTGGTCGTATAACACCACGCCTAGAACTACAACTGGTGAGTCTCCTTTTTCCCTGACTTATGGTTGTGAAGCTATGGTACCTGTGGAAGTTGGAACAGGTTCCTTGAGAAGAAAGTATTTTGATCCCGAAAGCAATGAGGTCAATCATAGACTGTATTTGGACATGGTCGAAGAGTTGAGAGCAGATTCGCAAGTGAAGTTAGCAGCATATCAACAGAGAGTTCGAAGGTATTACAACAAAAAGGTGAAAGCAAGACCTTTTAAGGTTGGAGACCTAGTTTTGAGGAAAGTCATGCCAAATACCAGGGTTCTGGCGCATGGAGCCTTTGGAGCAAATTGGGAGGGACCTTACCAGATAAAGTCAGCCATTTGGGAAGGAACCTACCACTTGATGGATATGGATGGGAACCTCATTCCGAGAGCTTGGAATGCAGAGCATCTCAAGAAGTATTATCAGTAACTCTTTTATATGTTTTTCTTAGGAAAAGTAAGGCTCTTTCAGCCCAAGAATAAAGGCAGCTTATTAGTTATAGCTGACCAGCATTTTGATTTCAGTATTTGTAAGAACCCAGATTTTTGGTAGAATTTAAAACTTTTTATTATGTAATAATGTGGGAATGAATAGTGGTTAAGACTGCGATGTAACGAAGATCTATTAAATGAATGGAACGGATTTGAATTCAATTATTTATATGTCATGAAGAATACTTTTGGTTGACGGCATAAATAAGAATGATCTATCTCCTAAAGATATAAGTACATTACTTCAAGTAAGATTATTCTTGTGTCATCCAAATCAATATCTATTATAAGTCCAGCGGTTCCGTAAAAAGGTTAAGAAGCACCCGAGAGTGAACCAGGTTCATTTTCCTAATTATTAGAATTAAATAAAAATAAGTGATGAATAGTGATTTTGGTGGAATTTGGAATATTATTATAATAATGTTATACCCGGTATTCGGAACGGATTTCTGAGTTCGTATTAGTGATCCAGGAAGAATATAAGTGTATGTAAAAGCTGTCGGATTCAGAAAAAGAGCACTTTCATTTTCTCCGAGATTTCCCTGGACACTGCAAGACTTAAGGATTTATAAAAGGGAATTAAGGAATTTAAATTCGAGAAGTATTAAGAAAGATGAGGAATAGTATTATAAATATTAAGAAGGTTTTCGGTAAAACCCTAACTAGAAACGAATGAGTTATTCCCTCGAACGATCAACGAATTAAGCAATAAACGGACAAGGAATCAAGCAGGGGAGGCAAGATGCATGCATGTGTGCAAGTGACAAATATCTAGAAACCATATAGTTACTTAAGTAACCAATACTTAGTGAATCAACTAAGTACTTAGAAAACAAACCACTTGGTTAAGCCTTAACCATCCAATCTTCAACACTTGTCATGGTAAATTCTCATCCAACAATGCACACTTTAATAAAGGTGTTTTAGATGAGATATTATCTAAATCAAACCACTTTATGCATTATTATCAAAATCAACCAAGCAAAACACCACTTTCTCTCCTTTCCTTTTACATTCGGCCTAAGCTAAATTCAAAAGAAGAAATCCATCTTCCACTCCTTATTTGATCTCCAAACTTTTATGGTGAGACTTACATTTCATAAAAGTGATCTCCTAAAAATTTCAAAGCCAAACACCTTTGTTTCCATTTTCAAAAAAATGATTTAAGAGGAGGGTGAATAGTGTTTTCATGAAATAATCTTGTTTTTTTCTTGTTTTTCATGGTTGATTTAGCAAGCTTAAGCACCTCTAAGGATCATACCAAGCATAGTGAGGCTAGATCATACTCCAAGGAAGGTATAGCAACTTGAAACCCTAGACTTTACCTTGAGATTTTGCATGATCTAGGTGGGTTTTAGTATAAGATGTGTTATTAGCATGATTATAAGCATGATTGTGATTTAGTTTTGATAAATGTTAAAAATAGTTTAGATGAACGGAAAGGCATTGCTTGGCCTCAGTTCATGATGATATATCATGTATATGTTGTTTGGGATGGATACCTTGATTATTGGAAGGTTTGGAATTTAGATATATTCGATTTATAGCCGTCGTAATGCCGAAATTTCGTTAACATTAAGAACACGAATGTGACAGAAGGTTTAACTCACTGATTAGCTTCGACTTTTGCCATGATTAGCTAGATTATGTTATGAGCTTCGTTTTGATATAAAGATCGCATGAAACGGACTTACGGTTTAGGAGTTATGATTAAATTCGTAAAAGTGGTTCGGAACCGTAATCAAAAGTTCGTAATTGAAATTGATTCCCTTTAATATTGCGAAATCAGTGGCGAATCTTAATAATTAAATAATAGAGACAAAAAGGAAGGTGTGGGAGAAGACCGCATGTCAAATGGATCGTTTTCCGATTTTATAAAAATGTTCGAATCTAGGTTAAGTACGAAAGTACCCTTAAGAGGTATACTTGGTTATAACTTCGGTAAACCACTTAGAAAACGATCGATAAATATCGAGGTCTAATCTTTCGACTTTAAAACTTATACGATTTAAATACTTACCATATGTAAGTATAAGGTCATGCTTTAGTAACGAACAAGTGTCGGGTAATAAGGGCAATAATAAGAGTGAATTAGAGGGGTATAACGAAACAACTTGAAAACGTGTTTCGATTTAAGTTAAGTTTATACGTAACCTTTTGAAAGGTGTTAATTGATTAATCCCGAATGCCTTGGCTAATTATAGATCATCAGGCTGACCCGGGACACGCTACCACTACCCCTACTCGTACTCGATTTCCAGGCAAGTTTTCGAACCTTTCTTTTTAAAGGCTGTTGTTGTGAATATATATATGTATGTGTTTTCAGTATACATATGCCATAGCATGCATGCCTATTCTCGAATTATTTTGAAATGCTTGTTCCCTGAATTATTGTTGGCTTATAAGCTAGATAGTTATATATCAGTTATAAGCCGGAAATTATTTAGACCCTTAATCGAAGGGCAGTGAATCTCATTCTTTGATTATAGACCGGGAGTCGATATTCCTTGATATATTGATATTATTTTCAGAGGAAATATTTAAGTAAATATTTTCCATTTGTTATCCGGCAAATATTGTTGGGATATTCCTTGAGATTATTTAATAAATATTATTCGGATTGTTCATCAGATGCTTATTTATTCGCGGAATATTATATGATTAATATTCATCTAAAGTCGATTAAATATTCGAATATTATTTCGAACTCTCAGTTAAGTTATTTAATTAGAGAATATTCATTCTTATTTACTCGATAAATATTATTTTGAATATTCATTCGAGTTTATTTATTTAATGAATATTATTTTAATATTCATTCGAGTCTTATTTAATTAATTGAATATTATTTCGAATATTCATTCGATCTCTATTTATTTTATAAATATTAGTTGAGCATTGATTCGAACTTCAGTTATTCGATAAATATTATCTTCGACATTCAGTTAAATTCAATTCTATTATTGAACATGATATTAAATATTAATTCGATATTCATTTCTTCGATAATTATTATTAAGTCGAATATTCATTATTTGTTCAATGAATATGGTCTCAAATATTCAATCGATAATTACTTCATCAATAAGTATCATTCTCAAGTTAAATATTCATTATTTATTCAATGAATATTATTTCAAATATCCATTTGACGATTATTTCATCAATAAAATATTATTATTATTAATAGGAATATTCATTATTTGTCCAATGAATATTATTCTGAACAGTTATTCAAAGATTATTCCGAGCAACACCTTTCCAATACCCGTGACTCAAGAAATATTCTTGGAATATTTATTTAATTCTTCTAACTCGTTTCAAAGATACTTGGTGTCATTCACATAGTATCATCGACCTCCGAACATTATATAAATTATTACAGAGTCTTATTAATATTATTATATTATCAAGGAAGGTTCTCAGTGATTTCATTCTCCCTTCGATTCTATTATAAGGGAACCTTACTTGAGGAATGTTATTTATCTTGTGACTGCCCGGTCATAAATTATTCGTTCACTCGCAACTTGGTTGCTATTATTCATGGCATTACGTGTACCCACTCATTATTCGAGGGGAAAGAAAAATTGGAACAAGTCATTATCCATTAACAAGCAGTAGCTTGGGAAATATTGGTAAATTTTCCTTTCCATTTAGATATGACTACCTGGTGGAGTCTTATCAACAAGTATTATACTTGGGGAAAGGGGGACAAACTTTATGTTTCAAAGTTATGGGTATGGAATGAACTAGGAGACGCGTAAGTGGCCGAGTGGCGCCGGTCCAGCAATAGCCCAACCGTTGGCTTAGGAGTTCCAGAGGGCGGTAATCAAGTAAATCCGTCGGAGCTACCTTCTACATGTAGAGAACGACTGATGAGATGCATGACATACGGCTGATCCCCGTAAACGTCAGGGCATCTGGCGCGGCAATGCTCCCGTATTAGTTCATCACTCAATATTGGAAATTTTCTGCAACATCATCATAGTTGGCAGAGTTGAAAAGTATTTCAAACTGGAATTGCAATATCTTTCTGCAAGTTCCTATTTTTATGAAAATGATGCTATCTTGCTTATTTTGGCATAGCACATGCTTCCACAAAATATACATTTATTGAGTTACCTTGTAACTTCATCCTTTATATTAAACTGGCAATATTTTCTCTAATGCATGGCATATGATTTCAAATATATCTTTGAACTGTCTTATTAAATTACTGCACAGTTATATATTGTTGGTGGGCTGTTGCTCACCCTTGCTTATTTATTATGTCACAACAACAGCTAGGTCACATGGCCCGCGTCAGGCGCACTCGGCGCAAGCTGGTTACCCGCCCCGCAGGGCTACCCGTTGATATCATCGCTGCCATTGCTGAGGTAGCATAGCTCAGCAGCCTTGATTTCCAGTTACTTATATGTATCAATAATGATTAATCAACGGCTAAACTTTTAAACTTATGATGTTATCCTTTTGGCTTGTAATAACTTTTATTCGTAAACCAGTAATGCAAGACTTATTTCAATTTCATCTCTGGGACTATAACTGTGTGTGTGTGAGTGGTTATTATTTTGGGGTCACAGCAGGTGATTTATTTATTGTGGACTCAAGTAAAGTATTAATCATGGAAAATAAGACCGTAACGACCCGATCCCGGACCCCGGATCTGGGGGTGTTACAGAAATGGTATCAGAGAGAGAGTTATAAATCCCAAGAGATGATGCGACGCTATACAATAATAAATTCACTAAGATAATAAGAACTCTTGCCAAGTTCACTTAAAACCCTTATGGGAACTTTTAAGTATCATGATAGTAATATAATTCGTCATTGTGTAGGCGAGCGACATGTCGGATCCGGAGGAGTATGAGAGACAGCACGATGATGCGATCCAGGCCGCCGAGGGCTCGGCGATGGTAGATTCAGATGCTGATACTGATGTTGTTGAGTCAGAGGATGAGGACCCTGAGGAGGTCCAGATTGATGCTGATACTGATGTTGTTGAGTCAGAGGAGGAGGTCCAGGCCGTAGGGGATGCTGAGTTAGTTGCTGAGGATGTTGATGATGAGGACCCTGAGGAGGACCAGCTTATACCTGAGGGTAGAGAGATTGGGGAGGACTTTTGGGTTGTGACTCAGATTAGGACTTTGGAGGAGGATACTGACATGACCGCGGATCAGGTGGTACCGGTAGATGAGGGTGATGAGGGAGATATAGACGAGCCAGTAGTTGGTGTTGTAGGGAGTTCTGGACTTCTTGTGCCACTCCTCTCTGATGAGAGAGCCCCTACCCCGCCACCACTACCTATGAGCCCATTGTCAGATGAGTTTGAGGCATTGACCCCAGAGCCACAGCAGGCAGAGGCTGCCCTTCCAGCAGATCCAGCCCCTCCACCCCATGGTCCGACAGGGGACGTCCCAGCATGTTTTCACCACTATGTTGTAGGCAGACTTACTTCTGAGGTAGCCGTGGCTGAGGCCAGGCTGGCAGAGTCCCGCAGAGAGCTAGCCGCAGAGAGAGAGGCCCGGTTGAGGCACCTGGGTGGTAGGCGTGCCAGAGCTAGAGATTTGTATAGGCAGGTGACCGGCATAGAGCTGAGGGCCCGTGTGAGGGTGCGACAGTTACCCAGTGATGGGCATGGCATGGTATCCAGAGCTGATGCAGAGGAGATTTTCCGCCTTGCTATGAGGGGGGTTCTAGATTTGACCCGCCGTCGTGGCTGACTGCAGGGATAGTGATGTATTGGTCTAGTTGTCTAGTCTTGTACGGTCATAGTAGTGCCGATTTTTGGTAGGGATAGTTTCAGCTTGTAGATCCCTGTTGTAGACTAGACAGATAGACAGCTTATTTCACTTTTGACTAGTTATTATTCGGATGGTTGTATTTCTTTTAAAAACTGTTGTTGTATGTCGGATGTTGTACCGTTTGGTACTTGGTATATATTTATTTCCCTTTTCGGTCATTTCAATCTTCTTATGACGCGATCACTAGTTTATTATATTATATCTGTCCGTACTGCTTTCGGCTAAAACTGCCATGATATATAGAACTGATGGGATTCTAAATCCATTTATGCATCGATATTGTGAGGAGAACCCTCTGAAATAGGTAAATAAACCTAATGTATATTGTCCAAATTTTCAGTAAAATGCCTCCGAGAAGAATGGGTACTAGGGCTAACCCTCACGAATCTACTGACCAAGAAAGTCACAATCAACATGAGGAAAATCTTGAGTATAATGAAGAACAGGATCAGGACTATAATGAGCAGGAGGATTCCCATTATGGGATGGGGGATGAAACTTTCTATACTGCAGAGTTTGAAGAGGAAATAGAAGAAGGGGAAACTGAAGTCGAACATCAGGGGGAGAACCAGGGCGGAAACCCCATGGGACAATTTATGGATCTGCTCAGGCAGAATTTGAACCAATATCCCCAACCACCCCAAGGAAACAACACCACTGTGGCCAATTCCTTTAGGGCCTTCAAGTCCCTCAAACCCCCAGAGTTTTACGGATCGGCTGACCCCGTAGAGGCAAGGGCCTGGGTCAAGGAAATGGAGAAATCTTTCGAGATTCTGAGTATTGGGGAAGCCCAAAAGACTGTCTTTGCTACCTACTTGCTAAAAGGAGAGGCCAACTATTGGTGGGAAGCTAAGAAGAATATGGAGACCGATGCTATTGTAACCTGGGATAGGTTTAAACAATTGTTTTTAGAGAAGTATTTCCCAAAGTTTATGAAAACCCAGATGGAGCTTAAGTTTCTAGAGCTAAAGCAGAACAACTTGTCAGTGGCTGATTATGAAGCCAAGTTTACTGAGCTATCAAGATTTGTACCAGAGTTTGTGGACACTGAAGAAAAGAAAGCTAACAGGTTTCAGCAAGGGCTGAAGCAGTGGATTCAGAACAGAGTGGCCGTTTTAGAGATTACTGATTATGCCACCTTGGTGCAAAAGGCAACCATTGTGGAAGCAGGGAGCGATCAGATACAAAGAGAGAGAGAGAAGGGGGGATTAAAGAGAAAGCATGCCAGCATGGGCGGAGGTTCCGCAGGGGGAAGGCCCCCGAATAGGTTCAACCGAGGAGCAGTTTCCCTACCTGGGAGGAATACTGGGTTTAAACCATCTGGGAGTGCAACTGTGAGCCAGGGCGGCCAACAAGCAGGAGTGTCCCATTCCCATCATTCCAGACCTCCACTACCAGTATGTGCCACTTGTGGGAAGAGACATTCCGGGGTGTGTACTCAGAAACAGACGGTCTGTTATAAGTGTGGGCGAGCAGGCCACTATGCCCATCAATGTACCGCGATTGCTCCTACTGCCAGCAAAGGCACTACTTGTTTTCAGTGTGGTCGTCCAGGTCACATGAGGAGGGATTGCCCAATGAACAAACCAGCAGCCTCAGGGGCAAGCAGAGCTGCCTCCAACAGGCCACCAACTGCTAGAACTTTTAACATGACAGTGCAAGATGCCGTGAGGAACACGGATGTGATAGCAGGTACATTTTCCCTCAATTCAGTCAGTGCAAATGTTTTATTTGATTCTGGGGCAACTAAGTCTTTTATATCTAGAGATTTTGCACATAAATTGAAACTTAAAACTCAACCACTGAGGGAGTCTTTGCTAATAGAGATAGCTAATCAGGAAGTCGTTCCAGTTAATCAGATTCACTCCGATTGTAAAATAGAAATAGGAGGGCGATTCTTCTGTGTTGACTTGATCCCTTTTAAGCTAGGGGAATTCGATGTTATTTTGGGAATGGACTGGTTATCTCGTAATAATGCGCAAATAGATTGTAAAGGGAAAAAGGTTAAGTTGAAAACCCCAGGAAATAAGGAAATAGTGTTTAAAGGGTTACGACAGACCCAGAACATTCTAACCATGGCACGGACCAAGAGACTGCTACGAAAAGGAAACGAAGCTTATTTAGCTTACGTTATCGACACCCAGAAAGAGGCGCCCAAGATACAAGACATTCCGGTGGTTAACGAATTTGAAGATGTGTTTCCTGAAGATCTTCCTGGATTACCACCAGACAGAGTGATTGAGTTTGCTATCGAGTTAGCCCCGGGGACGGCGCCAGTTTCAAAGGCCCCATACCGATTAGCACCAGTGGAAATGAAAGAGCTAGCAAAGCAATTACAGGAATTGTTGGATAAGGGTATGATAAGACCCAGTGTGTCGCCTTGGGGCGCACCAGTATTGTTCGTCAAGAAAAAGGACGGGAGTATGAGGTTATGCATCGACTATCGAGAGTTGAACAAGCTAACCATAAAGAATAAGTACCCGTTGCCCAGAATTGATGATTTGTTTGACCAGCTAAGAGGAGCTGTGTATTTCTCCAAGATTGACTTGAGAACCGGATATCACCAGCTGAAGATTAAACCTGAAGATATTCCAAAGACTGCATTCCGTACTAGGTATGGACATTATGAGTTTTTGGTGATGTCATTCGGATTGACCAACGCCCCAGCAGCTTTCATGGATTTAATGAATAGAGTGTTCAAGGAATATTTGGACCAGTTTGTTATAGTCTTTATTGATGATATTTTGATCTACTCAAAGACAGAGGAAGAACACGCTGAACATTTGAGGATAACCTTAGAGACGCTCCGGAAAGAGCAATTATATGCCAAATTCTCAAAGTGTGAGTTCTGGAAAAATGAAGTACAATTTTTAGGGCACGTAATCAACAAAGAAGGAGTGCTAGTTGACCCCTCCAAGATAGAGGCAGTTTCAAATTGGGAGCGACCAACCACTCCAACAGAGGTAAGGAGTTTCATAGGGTTAGCAGGATATTACAGACGATTTGTTCAAGATTTTGCAAAGATTGCAGCCCCGTTAACTCGACTTACCCGGAAAACTGAGAAATTTGAATGGACTGAAAAATGCGAGAAGAGTTTTCAAGAGCTGAAGAAGAGGTTGGTAACGGCCCCAGTATTGGCGTTGCCTGATGGAAAAGGAGATTTCGTGATTTACAGTGATGCTTCGCATAAAGGATTGGGATGCGTGCTTATGCAGCACGGCAAGGTAATAGCATATGCGTCAAGACAATTGAAGGATTACGAGATCCGATACCCCACCCATGATCTGGAATTAGCAGCAATTGTTTTTGCCTTAAAAATTTGGAGGCACTACTTGTATGGAGAGAAGTGTGAGATTTACACTGACCATAAGAGCCTCAAGTACATTTTTACGCAGAAAGAGCTTAACATGCGCCAGAGAAGATGGCTAGAGCTAATCAAGGATTACGACTGTGAGATTCGTTACCACCCGGGCAAAGCCAATGTGGTGGCTGACGCCCTTAGTAGGAAAGAGAAGCTCAAAATGATAACTACAGAGGAAGAATTGATAAAAGACTTTGAGAGGCTGGAAATTGAGATTAAGATACCTGAAGAAGGTCAAGAAAAGTTGATGGAAATTCGGATCCAGCCTCTACTATTGGAAAAGATTAGGTTATGCCAAGAACAAATGGTGGAAGCAGAAAAGAACTCGACAGAGGAATTAATGACTGGGGAAGAAATCAAATGTGAAAGAGATAAAGGAGGAATCATGAGATATATGTGGAGGATATGGGTCCCAAACGATCAGGAACTCAAGGAAGAAATTCTATATGAGGCACACAACTCAGGATACTCAGTGCACCCCGGTAGCACCAAGATGTATAGAGATTTGAAAGAATACTACTGGTGGCCCAACATGAAAAAGGACGTGGTAGAATGGGTAAGCAAATGCTTGACTTGCCAGAAAGTGAAAGCAGAGCACCAGAGGCCTAGTGGACTTCTACACCCCTTGGAGATTCCCGAATGGAAATGGGAACAGATAGCTATGGACTTCGTAGTAGGTTTACCAAGGACCAAAGCAAATCATGATGCCATATGGGTGATTATAGACCGACTAACAAAGTCAGCTCACTTCCTACCGATCAACGAAAGGTACACGGTTGATAGGCTTGTAGACATCTACCTCAAAGAAATAGTGGCGCGACATGGAGTCCCAGTCGCCATAGTATCTGACAGAGATCCCAGATTTAACTCCAGGTTTTGGAGGAGCTTTCAGGAATGTGTAGGAACCAGGCTAAACATGAGTACAGCTTACCATCCCCAGACAGACGGGCAAAGTGAAAGGACCATCCAGACACTAGAAGATATGTTGAGAGTCTGTGCTATAGACTTTAAAGGAAATTGGGATGACCACTTGCCATTGATTGAGTTCTCCTACAACAATAGCTTTCATTCGAGCATAGGGATGCCGCCTTACGAGGCCCTTTATGGAAGGAAATGCCGATCTCCCTTATATTGGGATGAAGTTGGAGAGCGAAAGATGCTCGGGCCTGAGATGGTCCAAAGGACTAAAGATGCAGTGGATCTAATAAGAGGACGGCTGGTAGCAGCCCAAGACCGACAAAAGAAATATGCCGACTTAGCTCGGAAAGGAAAAGAATATGAGGTGGGAGACCTAGTGTTCTTGAAGGTGTCTCCTTGGAAGGGTTTAATGAGGTTTAGAAAGAAAGGGAAGCTGAGCCCTAGATATATTGGACCATTTGAGATCTTAAGACGTATTGGGGAGCTAGCTTATGAACTGGCATTACCCCCAAACCTGCAGCAAGTGCACAATGTGTTCCATGTCTCAATGCTAAGGAAATATAACCCAGATGCCAAGCACATAGTGGAATATGAGCACGTGGACATGCAGCCAGACCTGACCTACGTAGAGCAACCTGTGGAAATCATGGACAGAAAAGATCAAGTGCTCCGAAACAAGGTCATCAAGCTTGTCAGAGTTTTATGGCAGAACCACAACATAGAAGAATCAACCTGGGAACTAGAAAGTGCAATGATGGAAAAGTACCCCCATTTGTTTTCTAGCTGATTCCGGGACGGAATCCTTTTAAGGAGGGGAGACTGTAAGAACCCAGATTTTTGGTAGAATTTAAAACTTTTTATTATGTAATAATGTGGGAATGAATAGTGGTTAAGACTGCGATGTAACGAAGATCTATTAAATGAATGGAACGGATTTGAATTCAATTATTTATATGTCATGAAGAATACTTTTGGTTGACGGCATAAATAAGAATGATCTATCTCCTAAAGATATAAGTACATTACTTCAAGTAAGATTATTCTTGTGTCATCCAAATCAATATCTATTATAAGTCCAGCGGTTCCGTAAAAAGGTTAAGAAGCACCCGAGAGTGAACCAGGTTCATTTTCCTAATTATTAGAATTAAATAAAAATAAGTGATGAATAGTGATTTTGGTGGAATTTGGAATATTATTATAATAATGTTATACCCGGTATTCGGAACGGATTTCTGAGTTCGTATTAGTGATCCAGGAAGAATATAAGTGTATGTAAAAGCTGTCGGATTCAGAAAAAGAGCACTTTCATTTTCTCCGAGATTTCCCTGGACACTGCAAGACTTAAGGATTTATAAAAGGGAATTAAGGAATTTAAATTCGAGAAGTATTAAGAAAGATGAGGAATAGTATTATAAATATTAAGAAGGTTTTCGGTAAAACCCTAACTAGAAACGAATGAGTTATTCCCTCGAACGATCAACGAATTAAGCAATAAACGGACAAGGAATCAAGCAGGGGAGGCAAGATGCATGCATGTGTGCAAGTGACAAATATCTAGAAACCATATAGTTACTTAAGTAACCAATACTTAGTGAATCAACTAAGTACTTAGAAAACAAACCACTTGGTTAAGCCTTAACCATCCAATCTTCAACACTTGTCATGGTAAATTCTCATCCAACAATGCACACTTTAATAAAGGTGTTTTAGATGAGATATTATCTAAATCAAACCACTTTATGCATTATTATCAAAATCAACCAAGCAAAACACCACTTTCTCTCCTTTCCTTTTACATTCGGCCTAAGCTAAATTCAAAAGAAGAAATCCATCTTCCACTCCTTATTTGATCTCCAAACTTTTATGGTGAGACTTACATTTCATAAAAGTGATCTCCTAAAAATTTCAAAGCCAAACACCTTTGTTTCCATTTTCAAAAATATGATTTAAGAGGAGGGTGAATAGTGTTTTCATGAAATAATCTTGTTTTTTTCTTGTTTTTCATGGTTGATTTAGCAAGCTTAAGCACCTCTAAGGATCATACCAAGCATAGTGAGGCTAGATCATACTCCAAGGAAGGTATAGCAACTTGAAACCCTAGACTTTACCTTGAGATTTTGCATGATCTAGGTGGGTTTTAGTATAAGATGTGTTATTAGCATGATTATAAGCATGATTGTGATTTAGTTTTGATAAATGTTAAAAATAGTTTAGATGAACGGAAAGGCATTGCTTGGCCTCAGTTCATGATGATATATCATGTATATGTTGTTTGGGATGGATACCTTGATTATTGGAAGGTTTGGAATTTAGATATATTCGATTTATAGCCGTCGTAATGCCGAAATTTCGTTAACATTAAGAACACGAATGTGACAGAAGGTTTAACTCACTGATTAGCTTCGACTTTTGCCATGATTAGCTAGATTATGTTATGAGCTTCGTTTTGATATAAAGATCGCATGAAACGGACTTACGGTTTAGGAGTTATGATTAAATTCGTAAAAGTGGTTCGGAACCGTAATCAAAAGTTCGTAATTGAAATTGATTCCCTTTAATATTGCGAAATCAGTGGCGAATCTTAATAATTAAATAATAGAGACAAAAAGGAAGGTGTGGGAGAAGACCGCATGTCAAATGGATCGTTTTCCGATTTTATAAAAATGTTCGAATCTAGGTTAAGTACGAAAGTACCCTTAAGAGGTATACTTGGTTATAACTTCGGTAAACCACTTAGAAAACGATCGATAAATATCGAGGTCTAATCTTTCGACTTTAAAACTTATACGATTTAAATACTTACCATATGTAAGTATAAGGTCATGCTTTAGTAACGAACAAGTGTCGGGTAATAAGGGCAATAATAAGAGTGAATTAGAGGGGTATAACGAAACAACTTGAAAACGTGTTTCGATTTAAGTTAAGTTTATACGTAACCTTTTGAAAGGTGTTAAGTGATTAATCCCGAATGCCTTGGCTAATTATAGATCATCAGGCTGACCCGGGACACGCTACCACTACCCCTACTCGTACTCGATTTCCAGGCAAGTTTTCGAACCTTTCTTTTTAAAGGCTGTTGTTGTGAATATATATATGTATGTGTTTTCAGTATACATATGCCATAGCATGCATGCCTATTCTCGAATTATTTTGAAATGCTTGTTCCCTGAATTATTGTTGGCTTATAAGCTAGATAGTTATATATCAGTTATAAGCCGGAAATTATTTAGACCCTTAATCGAAGGGCAGTGAATCTCATTCTTTGATTATAGACCGGGAGTCGATATTCCTTGATATATTGATATTATTTTCAGAGGAAATATTTAAGTAAATATTTTCCATTTGTTATCCGGCAAATATTGTTGGGATATTCCTTGAGATTATTTAATAAATATTATTCGGATTGTTCATCAGATGCTTATTTATTCGCGGAATATTATATGATTAATATTCATCTAAAGTCGATTAAATATTCGAATATTATTTCGAACTCTCAGTTAAGTTATTTAATTAGAGAATATTCATTCTTATTTACTCGATAAATATTATTTTGAATATTCATTCGAGTTTAGTTATTTAATGAATATTATTTTAATATTCATTCGAGTCTTATTTAATTAATTGAATATTATTTCGAATATTCATTCGATCTCTATTTATTTTATAAATATTAGTTGAGCATTGATTCGAACTTCAGTTATTCGATAAATATTATCTTCGACATTCAGTTAAATTCAATTCTATTATTGAACATGATATTAAATATTAATTCGATATTCATTTCTTCGATAATTATTATTAAGTCGAATATTCATTATTTGTTCAATGAATATGGTCTCAAATATTCAATCGATAATTACTTCATCAATAAGTATCATTCTCAAGTTAAATATTCATTATTTATTCAATGAATATTATTTCAAATATCCATTTGACGATTATTTCATCAATAAAATATTATTATTATTAATAGGAATATTCATTATTTGTCCAATGAATATTATTCTGAACAGTTATTCAAAGATTATTCCGAGCAACACCTTTCCAATACCCGTGACTCAAGAAATATTCTTGGAATATTTATTTAATTCTTCTAACTCGTTTCAAAGATACTTGGTGTCATTCACATAGTATCATCGACCTCCGAACATTATATAAATTATTACAGAGTCTTATTAATATTATTATATTATCAAGGAAGGTTCTCAGTGATTTCATTCTCCCTTCGATTCTATTATAAGGGAACCTTACTTGAGGAATGTTATTTATCTTGTGACTGCCCGGTCATAAATTATTCGTTCACTCGCAACTTGGTTGCTATTATTCATGGCATTACGTGTACCCACTCATTATTCGAGGGGAAAGAAAAATTGGAACAAGTCATTATCCATTAACAAGCAGTAGCTTGGGAAATATTGGTAAATTTTCCTTTCCATTTAGATATGACTACCTGGTGGAGTCTTATCAACAAGTATTATACTTGGGGAAAGGGGGACAAACTTTATGTTTTAAAGTTATGGGTATGGAATGAACTAGGAGACGCGTAAGTGGCCGAGTGGCGCCGGTCCAGCAATAGCCCAACCGTTGGCTTAGGAGTTCCAGAGGGCGGTAATCAAGTAAATCCGTCGGAGCTACCTTTCTACATGTAGAGAACGACTGATGAGATGCATGACATACGGCTGATCCCCGTAAACGTCAGGGCATCTGGCGCGGCAATGCTCCCGTATTAGTTCATCACTCAATATTGGAAATTTTCTGCAACATCATCATAGTTGGCAAAGTTGAAAAGTATTTCAAACTGGAATTGCAATATCTTTCTGCAAGTTCCTATTTTTATGAAAATGATGCTATCTTGCTTATTTTGGCATAGCACATGCTTCCACAAAATATACATTTATTGAGTTACCTTGTAACTTCATCCTTTATATTAAACTGGCAATATTTTCTCTAATGCATGGCATATGATTTCAAATATATCTTTGAACTGTCTTATTAAATTACTGCACAGTTATATATTGTTGGTGGGCTGTTGCTCACCCTTGCTTATTTATTATGTCACAACAACAGCTAGGTCACATGGCCCGCGTCAGGCGCACTCGGCGCAAGCTGGTTACCCGCCCCGCAGGGCTACCCGTTGATATCATCGCTGCCATTGCTGAGGTAGCATAGCTCAGCAGCCTTGATTTCCAGTTACTTATATGTATCAATAATGATTAATCAACGGCTAAACTTTTAAACTTATGATGTTATCCTTTTGGCTTGTAATAACTTTTATTCGTAAACCAGTAATGCAAGACTTATTTCAATTTCATCTCTGGGACTATAACTGTGTGTGTGTGAGTGGTTATTATTTTGGGGTCACAGCAGGTGATTTATTTATTGTGGACTCAAGTAAAGTATTAATCATGGAAAATAAGACCGTAACGACCCGATCCCGGACCCCGGATCTGGGGGTGTTACAGTATTTGATTATGCATGTACTCGGGGGGTACTTGATGTGAACCTCCCTACTTGCAAGACGATTCTTTTTTAAGTATTGAGCGATGTATAGCTCTACGTTGAATATTTTGAGTGCATTATTTGCAGCTATAGCTCCTTAATAGTTCTTTTACGTAACAATAATTACCCAAAAGAACTGGGGGGTAGTATTCCTACTTAGACAGTATTGTGCACGCCATGATTTCATATTTCATATGCCAATTTGAAATTTTTGAAACAGGTTACCTAGACTAACAGGTTCCTGTAGCATGGTGTTGTATTTTGCAGGTTACCTGAGTTGACAGGTTCCTGTAGCATTGACAGTATGTGTGAAGTATGAATATGAATTGACAGAATGTGCAGACTACGATCGATTGATCAGAATTAGCTTGTAGACAGATTGTTGAGAAAAGTCCCAGGTAGCTTCCTGGGCATCGAGAAAAGTCCCAGGTAGCTTCCTGGGCATAGAGAAAAGTCCCAGGTAGCTTCCTGGGCATCGAGAAAAGTCCCAGGTAGCTTCCTGGGCATCGAGACAAGTCCCAGGTAGCTTCCTGGGCATCGAGAAAAGTCCCAGGTAGCTTCCTGGGCATCGAGAAAAAGTCCCAGGTAGCTTCCTGGGCACGAGAAAAGCTTCAGGTAGTTTCCTGAGCAAATGAGATTGAAAAGCCTCAGTTGACTGAGCACGACATTGTTGCCAAAAGCCTCAAGTTCCTTGAGCACGTGAATTAAAGTCCTGACAAAAGGCACCTAAAGTCCTGACAAAAGGCACCTTAAAGAGAAGCCTAATAAGCTCTCCCTCATGTGGAACCGCCTTTGGCACATGGGAAGAAGGGATAAAATCCTTAGCATTTACCTTCATAAGATGTCTAGCCTGACACATGGAGAAGAGGAATCTGTGTGGACTCCCAGAACGGCACACAGGTTCCTAGACTCGCTTCGAGGCACAAAAAGGAACCAACATGCCTCGAGGCATGTTGGGACCTAGAGATTAGGATTGGGAGCCAAGCAGGCAACCTTTCCAAGAGATGACCCGAATTAAACAAGAGAAAGCTTTTACTAACGTTAACTGTTTTTTGTTTTATGTTTATTTTGCAGGATTAATACTCGAGGAACCTGGTCATGATGAAGAAGAAATTATTAAAGAAGGCTACGGTTTAGATTATCAATACAAAATATAAACACAGAGGTTCCAGATTTTACAATTCAGCTGTAGTTTGTTGCATTTATTTTGAGAGTAGACAAGTGGAAATATGCATGTGTTCTGTTTCTTACAATGGGTTAGCCCACGTAAGCTTGAACATATGAGTAAGGAAGCTGAATTATTCTCTAATGCATAACAGTGAAGTGTTTCATGAGATTTTGAAGAAAAGTATATAGAAAGTTAAGATTCGAACAAAGAAATATGTGTAAGCCTACCCTGGACAAGAGATATGCAGCAAAAGCAAATATCATAAACCATGAAGAAAGTTATGGGTACAGAGACCCAGAAAACCGGCATAAAAGTTATTGGCACGAAGGCCATGGAAACCAAATTTAAAATTACATTTTGCGAGGCGTTACGAGGAGCCCGCGACCTCATCAAAAGTTATCAAAAGTTTTTAAGAATCTTGTTGAAATTACGAAGGAGGAACTTCATTGGAACCCTTGGTAGCAACAGGAGGAGTTGGAAGGATAGGCTGAACAACGTCAGGAGCAGGAACCTCTGCAGTCTCAAGGTTGGCACCTGGAGACCTCTCAACCGTTTTCACGGGAGGTACAGAGGTTGCAGCAGCAGCTTTCTCCTCGAAATCTTTGATCATCCCTACTACGTCTTCACCCAGGAGGGACCAGTCTATATTGGGCATCTTCTCCCATGTGGAACGTATGTAGTCATTAATACCTTCATCATAGCCTTCATCATATCTGGCTTTTTCCTTGATAAGTATGGATGACTTCACAACTTCAGCAGCAGCATTCAAGGCGTCCACCTGAGCTTCCAGTTCATTGGTTCTTTCCAACATCGATAGTTTCTCGTCCTTAAGGATCTTGACCTGACCCTGAAGTTCGATTTTCTCATCTCTTAAAGAGGTCTCCACAATCTTTGCATTTCTGACAGCCGCAGTGGCAATGTTTGCCTTATCCTCACTAGCAGCTAGTTCTGTTTTGAGTTTGCGAATCTCTCCTTGAAGTTGGATGTCATATTGGGTCTTTACAGCAAACTCATCGCAGTATCTAAGAGCAAAGAAAGCAGATTGAGCAGTAGCAAATCTCATGGCGTGCATGGCTTCAGTAGAACTCATCTTACTCCAGGCAGCTATCGTCTCTGTAGGAACATGGGTGTCAATCATGTCCTTGAACAAGTTGGAGGATTGATCAGGGTCGGTTTTCACTGCTTTGCTTTTCCTTGACGAGCGAGTCTGGGGAGCTGCTGAGAGGTCAAGAGTTGTCTGAGCAAACTTCCTCTTTGAAGAACCAGAATGAGTAGTTTGGGAAGCAGGAGTGCCAGGAATTTGATTAATAGGAGTTGCATTCAGCGGAACCTCCTTAGTTTCAGTCTTCAAAATCTCATCCACGTTCTTGGACCTTTTGATAAACGATGGGGCTTTTGGAGCCATATCTGAGAAAGAAAATACAAGAAAGTATCAGAGATTTATATATAGAATAAGCAGGTAAAAGTGCAGATGTATAACAATAGAAAAGAAAGGACAACAACAGGGAAACTCATACCAGAAGCTGAGGGTATAAAACCTAGGGCAGATAAATTATCAGGGGTCAATAGGATCATACAATCTCTTATGGCCGAAGAGTGCTTCAAAGCCTCTTTAGCTCTCATTAAACAAGCTCCAGTAAGAACAGTCTGTTTTGGAATTAATGGGCGGCAATTGAATTCAAAGCGGATAGAGGGGCAATCAAAGCAGTAAATGAACTGCTCTTGCCATTGATCAAAGTTCTGTTTAACACCTTTTATACATCGGCCTTGATGACTAGGCCAGGCAGTCAGATAGAAACAACCGGAACCCTTCCCAGTGTCCTTCAATCTGAAGAAGTAACCTAATTCATGTTCAGATAGTGGGGTTGTGAACATGCTAGTGTACAGAATGTAGGTACTAATGGCTAACCTATATGAGTTAGGTGTCAATTGGAGAGGGGCCAAGCCATAGAAGTCAAGAACCTCTCTCAGGAAAGGATGTAGAGGGAAGTACACACCAACTTTGAAGAAGGCAGCAGAGGTTACAACATTTGGAATACCTCGGTCAGGTATCTTGGTATCAAACTTGTGAGCCCTCTCACCTGGCTTAGGGAGAACAATGGAGCAGGATGGACGAAAACATTCCTCATACAATTTCTCTAACCTAGTCGAGGTCATAAGAGAATCCATTTTTTCACAGAAAGGTACAATTTCTTGCTTATACAGCTCTCTTTCAACGGACACTTCGTTATCAAAATCAGGATCTGGGATCACACTATGATCAGGCTTAGACACTTCTTCTCCGTCAGAGGGCCAATCATCCCCCAAATCTACAAAGGAAGGGGTAGGAAGATTTGTAAAGGGTAAGGTCGAAGGTTTGAGAAGGATATTTCCAGGTTCGTCAATGTCTGGAACAACAACCCTAGACCTAGTTCTTTCCCCTATTGGCATCATAGAAGGTTGAATTGAAGATAAGTGGTCAGAATGTGTAGAATCAGAGGACATCTGCAAAAGACAGACGGAGAAAAATCAGGTTTTGAGTCTTCTAAAAGAAAAATAGTGGTTCTAAAGTTCTTGGATAGACATAACTATGAGACATGAGGTAATCGGTGAATTACACAGAAGCTACGCACCATTAAAACGACTCATATCAACTACAGTATAAGTCGAAAACATGTGTGTACAGAATATGAATAAACAATATTGAGTCCCAGAAGAAGTCAGGGTCACAAGACCGTAAATCGATGATCAAACAAACAGGGTATAGTAAAAGACTGTGTGAGAAGCATGGAATAGATACAAATGTATACATACAAAGATTAGAAACGAAGAACATCGACATGCAAGACACGAAAATGCAGACAGTACGAAATGAAGTCAAAAGAGCAGAAAGAAAGCAAGTCATACCTTAATTAGAAGAAAGCGGCGACGGAGAGTTTGGATTGAGTAAGTGACCGTCGGACTTCTTTTTCTTCTTCTCTCTCTAAGGGTTTTGGAAGATATTTGGTAAAGGTAAAAACTAGACTTGGAGTTAGAAGTGTGTTTATATAATCAAGACAGTTCCGTACACGCGTCAAAGCATTAGTGGAGCGGTAAAAACGAAGAGGTATATGTGTGAAAAGGCGTGTGAACCTTGGGAACTCACGCATTAACTACAGCTTTGGTAAGTGATAAGTTCAACTCGAACTTTGAGTTATCTCCAGCTGCCAACCATTATCTCTTCCTATAGATTCTTAAATTATTAAATTTAAAAGAGACGTGGAGTTGAGTGACGAATTAGATTCCCAGAGGAGCTAAATGCAAGCATCGAGTTGACTTCGAGAGCAGCTATCTGAAGAAGAAAATAGTAAGATAACAGGTTCCTTAATACAAAGGAAGCTTACTCAAGATTATATTAAGCTGAAAATATTTTATGTCCTGTTTCCTACGCCGAGTTAACTCATGTAGGCTTGGATATAAAATGTTGAAGCGAGGTATTGTTACTAGAATGGTTTAGCATTGAACTTTTGATCATAGAATTAGAATAGGTTCCTTTCACATTACATGATTTCAAGGAACCGGGGGGTACTTGTTGTGCCCAAAATCTCCATAGACTAGATTTAAGCCCATTAATCAATAGGGTCCGATCCATGCAAGCTAGAAGAATGATCCAGTACGAGTTATGAAGATCAAATAGAAGAAATGAATAAGGAAGTATGAGTATTAGGAGGTTCCCAATGGTCAGGAAGCTGAGTTGAGCACTCGAAGACCAGGTTCCTCCCAGCCGAGGAGTTCGAATTAGCATAACAACAGCCATAGAGATGATAAAAGCATATAAAGAGTTATCCAGTCTAACTAGTTTGTTATTTGTGCAGGTACCAACACCAAAAGGGAGGTCCCTAAGTGATATGTCCCGAAATAAGGAGGTCCCTGAGAAACAGGCTCCTGAAATGTAGGTTCCTGAGCACCAGGTTCCTACGAGTTGCCAACAGAAAGTTCTAGAAGTCATCTAGAACAGATAAACGAATTGGTATCTGAGTATAATTCTAGGGCGCAGATGATCCTAGAATAACTCTAACCAATGAGAGAATCATAAGTGGGGTACGAACTCGAGTTCCACTCCACTTAGCCAAACTAGTTCGTGAAAGGCTCTAAAGGAACCTGAGTCCAACACGAATTAGATGACCGAATGCAGCTATTCCAGTACGAGACAGAATCATATTAGAACTACGTGAGCTTGATCCCTATAAATACAAGGGTACGTAGGCACCTCAGGGGACGACGCATTAAGTTCTCTAATTTTCTCTAAAGGCACCTGAGATTATTGGAGATACCCTCGAGCTCAGCTCAACCCCCACAAACACAACCCAAACTTTTTCATAGAACAGTTGATCGCTAGCCTAAACAACTACCTATAAACCTCACATAAGTTGATTACGAAATCCACTCATCAACACTATGCTGCTTCGGGGATCTACTGATAAACTTAATTCGTCATTTCTATTTCTAGCTTCTATCTCTCTAGGATGCATGCTACTCACTTTAGTCCATTTGTTTAACTATGTCTAGCATGGATTTCTAGCATGAATTTTCTATATTCAATTAACTACTTTAATACATGCATGGCATAAAATGTATACTTATTTGCATAATTAAATAATAAAACAAAAAATAGAAAACTTAGCTCAAAGTGATGCTCCTGATTGAATCTGCATGTGTACTCCACTTTATGTACTATCATGTCTTGACTTCGTAAATTCTTCTTTTTCATTGCCATAACTAGTTGCTTCTTTGATTGCCACGCGGATCATTCTTGATGTTTTCTTTTTACCTCTTCAATTTTGCAAGGGAGTCCATATGATCTCTTTCTTCTCTCGGCACACATCCATGCGTAATTTGCCGCTCAGTTGCTTTCATTCAACTGCCTCCATTCCGCTATCTCTGTGTGTACATTTTTCGTCTTTTTACTTATTGCTTCTTGAGCTGGTTCCACCATTAATCCTTGTTGCAAATTCCACCCGAATATCAAGACTAACTTCCTCTTCGCAAAGCCTCATGCATTAACTTCCTCTTTTTTATTTTCTGCACAGTGAATCTCTACCAGGATCTTGCGATTGTTTCAAAGTATTTTTATCTGTTATTAATAAAAAGCTTTGCTGCAACCCTGTAATCTCCTTGGCTGCTTCATCAAAATCACGGCTAGTCACTGGTACAACAGCACTATGTATTGCCAAGTTGTGTCGAATTTGCATGGAAGCTGACTCCGATGTTAATTCATGCTGTCAATTTCTTTCCTGCGTTTAGCTTTCTTTCTTGCATCCACCATTCCGTGCATTGATATACTAATTCTATCTTCAAAACTTAGCTGTATTGGCCGTACTCTGCTATAATCATGTAACAAACATCCTTCTTCCTTTGCTACAAGACTTTAACGTTGCCACCAGCCGCCGCTGTACTGCACCTGTTCGTTCTTGCTTCTTGTTTTACCGTGTAAACTAATCTGCCGCCTAGAGCTTCTACATACTCGTAGCATATCCTTTTGTCACCAACGCAGCCTCACCATCTCTCTTATACAAGTAATAAGTGTTAGTAGACAACCATGGTTGAGGTTTCATGCCGTTACTATCAAGCTGGCTCGTCGAAGAGATTGTAAGATTGTGCTATGTAATTTTCTTTATCGCTGCATGTATGGTCCCCTCCAGACTCAGTAAGGCCTCTTTGGCCGTACTTTCCATCAGCCTAATCACCAGTAAACTATAACATCACTAGCTTTATACCACTCCCATTGCTTTTTCATTGTTTAGTATTCGTCATTGATTGAATCTCCAAGCTACACCAATACGATAGGTGTCTTATTATTGCTCATCCAAAGGCAATTAGAGGAACCACTATATTAATAAAATCTCAAAGCTTCTGGTATGCATCTTCTAGTCAGCTTGCGTTGGTTGCCAAGCTGTTGTTTATTTCACAAACTATATCATAATAACTCTATCAAGTTCTCGTCCCTGCACTATCACATTGTCGTCAACTCTTTATCCATGTCATCTTCAGTTTTCTCCCTAGCTATACACGTCATTCAGACTTTCACACAATGACAGGGCTTGTTGCTGTTGTTCGAAATTAAATAAACAGAACTCCTGCTTTTTCTGTATTCGTGGATATACCCTGCATACATAACAATTGCACCGTTGAACACCATATCCACCTCTGGATATATCTGAGGCTGTAGAAAACCTGGCATGATCTTTACTACTGCTTGTGCACCAATGGTTCAGTAAAACAAAACTCGTATTCTCGATAACCATAGTTGTAGGTTTTCGATCTTCACCACTTCAAACTATACGTACATATACATCACTTCTTCCTACGAATATACTTTTGGAGTCATTTGGAGTTTAATCTAAACTTGATTTACTTTGCTTTCTGTTCTGTTTATGAGTATTCGATAATCTGATTCTACATATACCACACTGCATCATAGAGTTTCACCATTCTCTATCTATCTTATCGTCGCTATCAAAACCTGCTGCTCCATTATGGCTTGTCGTCCTCCATATACATGAAAGTCGAACCCTGAATCTTTACGCCATTGTTCTTCAGGTTCGTGACCAGACCTTCGAAAGAACAAGCTTACATGCATCATTCTGCTAGTTTTTTGTTTCACTTTAATCTTGTAGCCTCCTTCAGTCTTGGAAGTCTCTACGTTCTGCAGCAGAAAACCAGCCATGTCGTTAGCTCTGTTACAACTCTTTTCTTCGTTTTCTTTGGCTTTACCCAGAACAATTCCCAACGACACTATTGTTGTTGTATTGCTGTCATTGTCCAACTCCACAGCATTGGTTTGACCTCGTCTTGATACCAGAATCATCTCACAGCCCGGTAATACAAAACACCTGTTGTTCTGATTCTTATTTGTTGCATCTTTCAACTCACACTTCATTGTACCTCCTTCGCCATGTGTTGAGACCCAGGTGTTTGCGTGCACTTCCTTGGATAGATATATATACTCAAAACCTACATTGACGAGTCTCTACAGCTGTGCAACTGCCCTTGGTTTGAGACCAGATGTGACGTCCATGTAATCTGTCCTGGTTGTCTTCAGAAGGTTTCCCATATCGTGTAGGGTACCACAGATCGAATCATCACAGCTTCGCTGGATTCGGCTTCTCCACATATATATCTCGTTCTTTATACGCACAGAAGTTTGTACTTATCTTATACTCAACATCTCATACGCCATTAGAAGAATAATAAAATACTAATATTGTTGACGTCTCGTCGTTGCTGTTTGAACCATAATCCTGGTCGCTTTTGCTTTTAATGTCAGCAGTGTCTTGTAAATTCGTTATAACTCAACTTGCTTTTGCTTTTGCTTTTGCTTCTGTTATGATACTCCAACTTGCTCCACGTCTCTGGTTCTCCGGCATTTCACCTTCTCGGGCCTAGTTCAGCTATTATTAACTCAACTTCTGATCACCTTTCAATCAACTTCTATTCACCTTTAAATAGTACCTTTGCATATCTACAACTTTCGTTCTTTAAGCTTTTCCAAACGAGTCTCCTAACTCCTCCGAAACCCTACCCCAAAATGGTTCCTCGAATAATTCCAAAACTCAACATTTTTACTCGAAACCTTTTCCATTTTTTAAATCTCACAAATAATTTAATAATAATCCGATTTTTAGCCTCTAAAATAATCTGGTTCGATCTGATTATTTAAAATAATCCGGGAATATTAAATATCAATCCTCTAAAATAATACCATGGACATCCTATATAAAACTCAATCAATAAATAATCCTCCAACAATTATCTTACTCCACGATAAAGAAACATAATTAACCAATTAATCCTCGAGACAATAATTAATTCTTAATTAAAATAAATAAATCCTCAAGACAATAATTAATCCTCAAATTAAATAAATAAATCCTTAAGACCACAATTAATCCTCGAATTAAATAAATAAATCCTCAATACACAATTAATCATATTTACTCACTTTAAAACCATAATAATTATTCCACTTTAATACCCTCATCATTTTAAATACCTCTTTTATCAATGAATCATTATATTACCAAATTATATCCACAATACTCTCTAATTAATTCTAAATGATTATTAACAATTAATTAATCAAATTGTACTTCTAATTTAATTTAACTCTTACAAATTCTCTAAAATTCCCTAATTTAATTAATATTAATCTCACAACAAAATAATTAAAGAATCCATTTTTATTCACATTAAATCCATAATTATTACTCCCTCCGTCCCTTTTGATTGTTAACATTTCACTTTTTCAAAACTTTCTGGCACGCATTTTAAGGTGCATTTTAAGGATAGTTAAATAACTTTTTTTAAAAATTTTCTTTTTCTGTATAAAAATTTAATGTTTAAATTTTTATACAGAAAAAGGAAATTTTAAAAAAAAGTTATTTAACTATCCTTAAAATGCACCTTAAAATGCGTGCCAGAAAGTTTTGAAAAAGTGAAATGTTAACAATCAAAAGGGACGGAGGGAGTACTAAATAACTCTATTAATCAATTATACCATTATTTATAAATTATTTATACAAACTGTTTTAACTAACGTTCCAGATAATTAAACCCCAATTATAACATCCGCTCGTTAACTTTATTATTACGTTATTATTTTAATATTGTTTTTCTCCAACCGTGGCGTGGGTCCCACCTACACTCCCACCACCACGCGTCTCCCCTGCGTTCTTCCATTCTTCTATCCCCCTCACAATCTCTCTGTCTCTCTCCCACCCTCAATCTCTCCTGCCTCCCTCAATCTCTCACTTCTCCGTTCTCATCTCTCTCTCGCCATTCCCCCCTTCGACCTCTCCCTCGAACTCACTTCTCCCCTCAATCTCTTCTCTGCTTTCGACCAACACTACCACCAACCTCCATCGTCGTCTCTCTCTCTTTCGCAACCTCTCTCAATCTCTCCAGTCAACCTCTCCCTCGATCTCTCCCTGTTCTGTCTCCATTTCGAACTCTCCCTCTCAATCTCCCTCATTTCTCTTCCGCCTCTCCACTATTTCCCCCTCTCTCGCACTCAACAACACCACAACCACACACCAACATACATCCCTCTCCCCTTACTCTCGTCTCCCTCTCCCCTTCGAACTACAACCTCGACAACAACCAACCACAATCACCACTCCTCATACTCATACTCCAATTCAATCTCTCCCTCCTATCTCTTCTCTCTCTCGGCTCCCCCTTTCCTCTCCTCTCGGCCTCCCTTTACGATTTCAACCACCAATCAACAACACCCACAATCAATACATGAAACTGACTATACTAATCGAACCCACAAGCACCGAAACAAATTCAAAAATTAAAACGAAGAAATTAACAGAAAATCAAAGAGTAAACTGCCTGGGTTGATCTGTTTTGTATGTATATATGATCGAGGTTTTAGAAAGAGACGGGGTGCTTCTGTTTTTGTTGATAAAATTGATGTAGTTATTATTCTGTTTTGTACTGATATAAAGAAGTAAGTGGTAGTATCTGTTTATATCATTTTAGGAAACAAAAACGTGGGGGACAAAATGATGGAGTACTTAGGGGCCGTTTGGGAAATCTTAAAATAAGTTACTTAACACTGAAGTAAGTAACTTATATGAAGTAAGTAATAAGTTACTTACAACTTATATTTTCGTGTTTGGGTGTTTAACTTATAAGTTGGTAAAATTTTTATTGAATTAAATTAAAAAATATTAATTATTTAATATAATAATCCTAGTACATGCATATGACATTTATAAATATAAAAGTAAAAATATAAAGTATTAAACAAGTTAAAAAATCAAGTAATACGAAATAAGTTGGAAAAAAGTACATCATTACTAACTTATCACTTATCAACTTATTTGGCAAAATAAGTCCGTTCTACTTGTACAGGCAAACGGTCCGAAATAAGTTGAAACGGACTTATCCTCAGATAAGTCCATTTCTCTCGCATGCCAAACACCCCCTTAGTGCTCCAGGAATTAAGCCACTAGCCATGCTTTTGTGCGTGATTTGTGAAATCTGTCTGCTCCTAATGCTTAATGATTTGATTAATCAAAGCAGTAATAATAATTTCGTTTCTCCCCGGCTGGCTAATTAAAACTAGACTCTAATTTCGTTCTCTAAAATAAATTCGATAAAAATTTTAAAATCTTATTTTTACTAAATTTCATAATTTTAATAAATACCAAATAAATATAATTAAATAGATATAAATATATAAAATTTCGAAATTTTACCAAAAACGTGCAAATTAAAATACATTAGTGATCGCTCTTAATTAAAAATTAAATATCGAGTATGAAAAAATTTATTCGAAAATTCGCGGATATTACAACTAGTTTAATAATATAAAAAAGAATAATATAAATAATATAAATAGTACGAATAATATAATCAGTTAATCACATAAAATCATAGGATGTACTAGTTTGAGTTGATTGTGGTGGTAGATAAAATATTAATGATTAGGTGTAGATCAAATGACAAACTCATTTTATAAACAACTAGCTTATAACCCGTGCAACGCATGGCTTCTTTTTTAATATTTATAATATATAATTAAATAAAATTTTTAAAATTTATATATTATTAATTTACATATCCAATTATTGTTAAAATTGATATATATAAGATTTTACATGTTCGATTTAATATTTGTATTCTCTTGAATTCTTAAAATTTGATTTGGACAGTTTTATAGTTCACATGAAATTAAAAAAATAAACTTTAATTTATTGATGGTTTAAAGATTATTTTCCAATCAAATCAACACAGAAACAATAGAGAGAAGAAATTGACGATTTTTACGTTGAAAATTCTATTCGATTTATGAATTGTACTTATAATTCTTTTTGATTATCAAAATACCCATATTTTTATTTGATGATAGTTCTACTAATAACCAAATACAATTTTAACGATAAGCGTAAGAGAGATTTTGTCCAAAACTTTGATAATCGGTAGTACGATCCTCCGCACGATAAAATTAATAAGAACCGTTAGATACTTAGATCTTAAAATAAATAGATGAAAACCGTTGGATCTAGCACAAAAAAATATTTATATTTTGATATGTTATAAACTAAATAGGGTGTTATATTTTGAAATACGAAAATATATATGTCAATGATTTAAATCATATATAATTAAGTTTTCTATATTGAATATCATTTTCAATGTAGGACTTCTACATTAAATAAGATTAATTTAAAAATTCGTAATTATATTTTCTATGAAGATTTTCTGAGTTTTCCATTTGAATAATAAGTATTAATTCATCACTAAATTAAAGATAAATTTATGAGTTTCATGTGGATTGTAAAATTATCCAAATCTAATTTATAAATCTCAAGATTGAGCTCAAATTGTAAATGTGAAATTTTTTTTATACTAATAAAAAATAAATAAAATTCAATTCTAATACAACATTTTTTAGTTATATCCTTTTCAGATTATAATTCTCTCTTTAAAATTCAATTCTAATACAACCTTTTTTTAATTTTATCCTTTTTAGATTAAAATTTTCTTTTTTAAAATTCACTTTTAATGCAACATTTTCTAATTATATACTTTTTATATTATAAATTTTTTAATTTGATATGATCTTGATTGTCTATTTTTAAAAATTTTAGATTCGACGGTTGAGATTATTTTGACGGGACATTGACCAAAATTATGGATAAGATATCTTTTACGCTTATTAGCTAACATGTATTTTTATATTATAATTATTTTGTAAAAAAATTATATATGTAACTAATAAGTTGTTTTTTGACTTTTTTTAACATCTTATTATTACTTAATTTTTTCCCCCCAAAATTAACGAAAATTATATGCACATATGAAGTACATAAGACAAACATGAATTTTTGTTTTGAACCGGAACTATTTAGTAGTTAAAGTCAGATTTGATTTGGATTGTTTCCCGAAAGCTAGGGATAGTAGTTTTTTATAGAATAGATGAGGGCTGCTTCGTGCTTAATTGCTTATGTACTCTGCAATTTTTCAATGCTATCTTGTAAACTAAATTTTTGGCGTGTACTAATATCAAATTTAATAGATGATTAATGAGTTTCCAATATTAAATTTAATAGATACGGAGTAATTACTGAGTTTTGAAAACTGAATTTTATCATATGTTTTTTTTAGTATATTTAAAGTTACAAATATTAAATTTAATTTTGTTGTTGGTGAGAGTCGAACCCTTGATTCAATGCTAATACTCGCTTATTATCCCTGTTACATTTATGATATAATAGGATATACTCCCTCCGTCCCACAATACAAGTCTTTTTTGAAAAAATTACGCATATTAAAAACCATTAATTAGATGATACATTTCTTCTTATACCCATTATAAATGCATTGACATTTAAGAATATGAGTTATTTTATACTCCTAGTCATTCCTTATTAATTACTATACAATTTTCAAAAAGGGGTAATTTAGGAAAAATAACACAAATTTACATTGAAAATTGGAAATGAACGTGTATTATGGAAAAAAAAATTCTCTCAAAAGAGACTACTATTATGGAACGGAGGGAGTAATAAAGATATAATTATTTGTATTATAATTTGACTTAAAATATAATAACTTATATTTATATTCGAATTTTAATATATATATTTATTAAAATATAAAAAGATTAATGAATTTTCGAATGATAGATTCCGAGTAACTATGAATCAAAGCAAATCAACGTGTATCAATCTTAGAAACACGACCCGTCTTGCTACCGGCAAAGCCACCAATAGCTGAATTAAGGTACATGGATCACAGTCTTCTACTTTTTTTTTTTTGTTGACAAAATGGAAGTTCATTCCATTAAATTAAATAAGTCTAGCCGGGACAAACCCCCAACTGACAATGCAATCAGGTTGATAAACAATAAAACGAGCTAAGTAAATAGCCGCATTGTTTCCAGACTGCTTAACAAACTGAATCCATAGATTCTTGAAACTAAAAAAAGTTACAATGGTATCCCGATCAATCTTACTAGCATCAGCCCTGAAATCCGTAGTAGCACAATTGACCCTCACATAAATGCGTACTGAAGCCCAATGTTCCAAACCTTCAACTGAAGTTGGGGAAGCATAAATTCCCGAAACCAGAACAAACTTTAATTGTGAAAGGTGAGCTCTTGTGAATTCCACTACCATTTCAAGAATTGTTAGGAATAATTCATAAGTTGTGATGTTAAGAATAGAATTTACACATTATACTTCTTGTAATCCTGATCTTATAAAGGATTTAGCACTGTATATAGGATTTATGTGTAAGACAGTTATCTATATAGTTTAGTCAGGAATGAACAGTGTATCGGAGACTACATGTCAGGAACAGAGGGCAAATCCTGATGATGGTCCAATACTGATGGTTAATCAGATACTGATGCAGTGTGCAGATCCTGATATCAGTTTTGTTACTGATGATGTCATTATGGATGCTACAGAAACTGGCAAGTGCTATAAAACAGGATCGTTGTTTGAAGAACAAGCAAGAAGATATTATGAAGGGAAGAGTTTTCTATTGATGGAAACTATCGACTAGAAGGCAGAATATTGTCATGTATAGATTATATCTTTCTGTTATTAGTTGATAGGTAGCATTATAAATACTCTCTCAATATTATTGTAAAGAGCGACGAAGTTGTGAGTTCGTGTGTGTAGCTCTGTATAAGGTTTGTATTCGAGAGTTCGAAACAAACAGAGAGAGAGATTTGTATTGTCAGCAGGTGCTAAAGGTATTGTACACCTTTGGTAGAGTTTGTATTTGATCTTATTAATACAAACAAGAGTTTGATTCATTCGTTTATTCTTGTTCATATAATCAAGCAAAAATCAGACACGATTATATAACTTGTATTCAACCCCCCCTTCTACAAGTTATTCGAGTTAACAATTGGTATCAGAGCAGGTTGATTTCGAATAATCATAAAGATCTGCAATCATGTCTGGTTACAAGGATGGGAATACTAAAATTCCTATGCTCAAGAGAAACGAATATACTCTATGGGAAGTAAATATGTTGCATCATCTGGAAGCAACAGATCCTGATTATCTTGACAGAATCAGAGATGGACCTTTTGTTCCAACAAAGGTCGTTGGACAAGCAACTGTTGATGGTGTGGTTGTTCTAGAACATACAGCAGAGAAGCCAAAATCTGAATGGTCAGATAAGGACAAGGAGAATGTTCTTAAAGATGCTAAAGTGAGAAACATATTATTCAACAGTCTTGATTCTGTTCTCACTAACTATGTTCTCTCTTGTAAAACTGCTAAGGATATATGGGACAATCTTAAGGTTCACTGTGAAGGAACTAAACCTGTCAGGAAGAATATGAGGACATTACTTATACAACAGTATGAGTACTTTGAATCCAAGTCTGGTGAGTCACTTACTGATACCTTTGATAGGTTTACAAAACTCATCAATGAGATGGCCATGCATGGTAAATATTATGACTTGGAGGATATGAATACAAAGTTCATGAAAGCTTTGCCTGATTTCTACAATGAGAAGATATCTGCGATTGAGGAAGCTAATGATTTGGATGAGATATCATTAGAGGCAGTATATGGAAAATTGAGAGCTTATGAACTTGACAAGCAGCAGAAGAAAAGCAGGAGTGAAGGAAAGATGAAGACTATTGCACTTACTGCTCAATCTGAAGTTAAGAAGCTTCCTGAAGAACAGCATGAAGAGATTGCTGTAAAGAATTCAAGGAAGAAGAAAAGCAAAGAAAGTTCTGAGTCAGAGACTACTGATATGGACTCTGACAACAATGATTCTGAATCTGAGATGCAGGAACTCTTTGCTATGTTTGCTAAAGCTTTCAAGAAAGGAAGATTCAACAGGAGAAGATTTAGCAAAGGACCTTTTCAAAAGAAGGAGGAGAAGAAGAGTGACAAAAGCAAAAGTACGATTGTCAAGCTTGATAAGGCCAAGATCAAGTGCTTTAACTGCAGCGAGCTTGGACACTTTGCTAGTGAGTGTAAGAAGCCTAGGAATTCAGGAAAGGGTAATGCACTTATGGTCACACAGAAGGATTGGGCTGATTCCAGTGACTCTGAAGATGAATTGGATTATGACAACATTGCATTGATGGCCAATAGTTCAGACAAACCTGGATCTCCAAAGAAAACTTCTCCATCCTCTGTTAAGGTATCACTTCACTCTCTTGATTCATTTGATAGCTTAAATTCTGATGAAATTAGATCTATCCATGCTGAGTTTAAGAATCTTATGACTAATTTTAGAATTCTTACTTGTGAAAGAGATGAACTTAAGGTTAAGAATGATAAATTAGTTGATAGAAATAATTTTCTTGAATCTGAATTAATTCAAATGGAAGAATACAAATTAAGTTCTGATAAAGCTAAGCATGATTATAGTGTTATTCTTGAGGCTTATGACTATGTCAGAAAAGAACTAGAAGAAGAGAGAGATGTGATTAAGACCATTAACAATTCCAGTAAGAAGACTATAGAAATCTTTGAAAGTGGAATTCGTGGTAAGGTTAATGGTTTAGGTTTTGATAAGGCTAGACAAGAAGAAAAGGTAGCTATTGTCAATGATGATAGTAAGATAGAAGCTAACACATCTAAATCTGAAGGTAAGAAAATTGTTTCTGAACCTAATCATGTTAAATTTGTTTATTCAAAAGGTACCCCTGTTGTACACAAAAGGATTAACAATAGAAATTCAGATGAGAAAGTGTTAGAGAAACCTAAAAATGTAAACATAGGGTTTCTGTCTAAGTCTCAGTTGAAACAGAGATTAGATGGTCTTTCAGAGTCTAGCAAGATCAAAAGAAATAGGAATGGAAAAGAAGGTATTAACAAAGAGAATAATTACAAGAATGTACCTGATGCACCTAGGAAAAAATGCTATAAGTGTGGAAATCATAATCATTTGGCCCTAGACTGCAATCAAAAACCTTCTTGGAAAACTGAGTCCAGATTTCCCAAGACTCAGAAAATTCAATACCAACCACAAAAAGCTTGTTATCATTGTGGTAGTTTACTTCATTCCATTTACATGTGTAGAGAATATCATGAACTGTATTACGACTATTATTCTTTGAAATCTGAAACTCCTAGTCACAAACAGTTTGTGAAATCAGAGTCTAAAGTTGACTCTGCAACAGGTAAAATAAAAGCAAAATCTTCAAAGCCTGTTGTCTCTAAATCTAGTAAGAAAGGATCCAATCAAAGTTGGGTCCTAAAAAATTTTAACTAGTTACTTTTTGTTTGCAGGGCACAGGAAAGAAGCATTCAATTATCTTGGATAGTGGATGCTCTGGACATATGACTGGAAAGAAGTCCCTGCTTACAAAGTTTGAGAGGAAAGCTGGCCCAGTAATATCTTTTGGAGATGGCAACAAAGGAGAAACTCTGGGATATGGCTCAATTGTTTTGGGGAATGTCATCATAGAAAATGTAGCACTGGTTGAAGGCTTGAAACATACTCTTTTAAGTATAAGTCAACTGGGTGATAAAGGTTACAAATCAATCTTTGACAGAGAAGGATGCAAAATCTTGAATATGCAGATTGGAGACATTGTTCTAACTGGTCAAAGACATGGTAACATATATGAAGCCAGCTTAAGTGATACATCTAAAGGAATTGTTAGATGTCTCTACAGCAAAGCAACAAGTGATGAAAGCTGGAATTGGCACAAGAAGCTCTCACATCTTAATTTCAAGAAACTTAATCAACTTGTTAAGCACAATTTGGTGAGAGGCCTACCTCAGGTAAATTTTGTGCAAGATGGACTTTGTGATGCATGTCAGCTTGGAAAGCAAAGAAGAACCACTTTCAAGAGCAAGACTGAAAATTCGATTACTGAACCATTTCACATGCTACATCTTGATCTGTTTGGTCCAGTAAACATTATGTCTATCAGCAAGAAAAGATATGCTCTAGTTATGGTGGATGATTTCACAAGGTTCACATGGGTGTTCTTTCTACACAAGAAGGATGAAGCTCCTCAGCAAATCATTGAACTTATCAAGAATATTCATAATAACTCTGAGTACAAAGTCAAGGTACTTAAAAGTGACAATGGTACAGAATTCAAGAATTCTACAATGGAGGGGTTTTGTGCAGACAATGGAATTACTCAACAGTTTTCTGCACCTGGTACACCTCAACAGAATGGTGTAGTGGAAAGAAAGAACAGGACTCTCATAGAGGCAGCAAGAACCATGCTTGCAGATGCAAAACTTCCAACCTACTTTTGGGCAGAAGCTATTAACACTGCATGTTTCACTCAAAATTGTACCTTGGTAAATAGTCATGGAAAAACTCCCTATGAGATGATCAAAGGAAAGAAACCAAGTGTGAAATACTTTCACATCTTTGGATGCAAATGCTATGTCCTAAAAGTTCATCCAGAACAACTTGGAAAATTTGAAGCCAAATCGGATGAAGCAATTTTTCTAGGATATCCAGCATCTAAGGCCTTCAAAGTTTATAATCTCAGAACTCACATTGTTATGGAATCAATTCATGTTGCATTTGATGATAAGAAATTTGGAATTTTGCAAACTGATGAAAGCCATGACAAATTGGAATTTGAAAATCTGAAGAATTCTGAGATACTCTCAAGTGATGATGAAGGTTCTCCTGAAGAAATTTCTATTGCTTCTTAAAGGAATGCTACTGTTGAGGGGGAGCAAATAAATCAAAGAGAACACAGTGATCATTAGGAGCAGACTAGTTTTTCAGAGTCTATTCCATCAGGAATTGACGTTTCAGAGTCTACTCCATCAGGAACTGATCTTTCAGAGTCTACTGAGGAAAGATCAGTAACTAGCAGCAATTTGGAATCTACTGATTCTATTGATCAAAGGAGAGTTTTTGAAGGTAGAGAGAATTCTTCTACAAGAGATACCACTAGTTTAGGGGGAGAGACTAGCAGAGTTAATCTACCACCTGTTAGAAAATGGACGAAGGATCATACTGAAGATTTGATAATTGGTGATCCAAATAGTGGTGTTCGAACTAGAAGATCAATTCAAAATGAATGCTTGTATAGTTGCTTTCTCTCAAAGAATGAACCTAAGAAGGTTGAAGAAGCATTACGGGATCCTGATTGGGTAATTGCAATGCAGGAGGAGTTAAATGAGTTTGAGAGAAACAAAGTCTGGAAACTGGTACCAAGACCTAAAGATAGATCTATTGTTGGTGCAAGATGGGTTTTCAGAAACAAGCTAGATAAATCTGGTATGATTGTAAGAAACAAAGCAAGACTGGTGGCCAAGGGTTATTCTCAGGAAGAAGGTATTGATTATGATGAGACCATTGCACCTGTAGCAAGATTGGAAGCAATCAGAATGTTTCTTGCATTTGCAGCTCATTCAAAATTCAAGGTATACCAGATGGATGTAAAGAGTGCTTTTCTAAATGGCAAACTTGATGAGGAAGTGTATGTGGAACAGCCACCTGGATTTGTTGATCCAAAGTTTCCAAATCATGTCTACAAACTTGATAAGGCACTCTATGGACTAAAGCAGGCACCAAGAGCATGGTATGAGACTTTGTCTAAATTTCTTCTTGAAAATGGCTTCACAAGAGGGTGTAAGATAGACAGGAAAAGCACTACAGGTACATGTCAATTCTTGGGAAATAGATTGATTTCTTGGGCAAGCAAGAAGCAACAATCTGTTTCAACCTCAACTGCAGAAGCTGAGTACATAGCAGCAGGCAGTTGTTGTGCACAGCTCCTTTGGATAAGAAATCAGTTGATGGATTATGGTATGACACTTAGTAATATTCCTATGTTTTGTGATAATACTAGTGCTATTAAAATTGCAAAAAATCCAGTTCAACATTCAAGGACTAAGCACATTGATGTCAGGTATCATTTTATTAGAAAACATATTGAGAATGGTACTGTGGAACTTCATTTTGTTCCTACTGACAAACAGCTTGCAGATATTCTAACTAAACCACTTGATGAGACTACATTCAGTAGACTAGTAAGTGAGTTAGGAATGTTAAATTTTTAGATCTTTAACATCTGCAAAAGTAGCAAGGTATGTTGTTCTTAGCTTATAGACTTGATATTCTTATCAGGATCTATATTTGATTGATAAATGTTTTAGCTATAACACTTTGCCTTGATAAATTTCAGTTTGATAGACTTGTTAATAATCATCAGGATTAAATTTGTTATCAGGATGCTGACGTCATCAATATTGTGTCAGTATCAGGATTATGAAAATTGTTTCAAATCCTGACGTTTACTTTGTGTAGTAATCTAATTCTATGATGAGTTAAGTCTACAACAACAAGTTTTAATATTTGCATACTGATAATTTATACATCATTCAATAATCAAAAGACAAGTAGATAACAAGAAATTGTATTTTCATTAATTGAAAGCATTGCATACATGGAAATAAAATACAACATCTTTTTGTCTAATTTCTACTGATAATTCTATACTTGTCTATTGATATCAATTCTGAGGTACAGGACAAGGAGCATCTCAAGAAATCCATCAGGGGATTTGAATAGCCTCGTTTGCTCTTGGATTCCTTGTCTGGGCGACTTGAATGAGAGCAGCCAACTTAAATGTATAGCATCCCCATCAAGATCAACCTCAGACTCTCGGCCAAATTCTTCATCCTCAAGTTTTGAGGAGGTTAGGGGAAGATTGTATCCAACAGATGGATGTTCTAGGAGAAACCTCTGGATATTTTCGAAAACCAATCCATCCATGATTAGTTCGATGAGAAGAGTTGTCTTTTCAAAGAGATGATCAAGAACAAGATGTTCATCGATCGAGAAAAATCTGAAAAATGGGTTTGAAGGGAATTTTGGTTTGAGGAGCATTGTTGAGAAGAAAAGAAATTGAAAGGTTTATGGAGAATGGCATAAGGCATCTGTTTCTTTTAAAGAAAGACATAAAAGAAGAATGCCACGTAGAAACTCCATATTAAGTCTCTAATGATATTGGTCAGGATTTCATGTGTGATCATCAGGATTTGATGAGAGATCAACAGGAAAAGGAAGCTGATCAGTATTGATTATTTATACCCTGATTTATTTCATGAAAATCAATTTTGGATTTTATTTTCCAAAAATTGTGGGTAACCGCATTTTTCAGGGACTGACACCTGTCAATCTACGTGTCAACGTGGGATAGTGGTCTGAAAGATTTGTGAAATATATTTGTTTTGAAACTCTAATCGTGTAATTGCTTTCTCTAATTTTACATTCTCTAAAGCAAAAAACCACTCTTGAGTTTTAAAAATCACTAATCCATTTCAAGAATTTTTCAAAGTTTTTTTTCAGATCAAAAATGGCAGCTCAGAGAAGATTACCTAAATCAGTAGCCTTCAAATTTGGTGACTTTGATTTTATGACAAACAATCATGTAGCAGCTATCACCAACAAGGAAGGAGTGTCATCTGATTTTCATCCAATCATGGACTTTATGGCATATGGACCATTAAGTTATGCATTGACAGCATCTCCACAAATTAATCAAGTAGCTGTTTCACAAGCTTGGGAGAATGCTGAGGTAATTGATTCTACTCAGAGTCAATCAGGTAAGATTGTTCTACATTTAGGACAAGATTCATTTGACATTACTGAATCTGTTTTTAATTCAGTACTTTGCTTACCTGTTACTGATAGTTATGAGAATGTACCATCTGATGATAATATAAGAACTATGTTGTCTGAATTAGGTTATAGTGGACCTCTAGATAACATGAGCCAGTTGAATAGGTCTTTTCTTAGAAAGGAATGGTCTTTTTACTTTGATCAAATTGCTAAATGTTTTACTGGCAAATGTAGTTCTTTTCAGCAAATTACTTCTGTTACATCACATATTGCTTATAGTTTGTTTTATGACAGAGTAATTAACATTGGTCATATTATCTTAAGTCAGATGAGTATCAAACTTGGGTCAAGAGATCAAAACAGGAAAATGGTTTATTATCATAGATTTATGCAAATGTTTATTAACCATTTTATTCCTGATGTTGAAGCTAGATTTGGTAGGAAACATTGTGTTTCTTCTTATGAACAGCAAAAGAGAATTTTCTCTGACATTACAAAGAAGGACAATGAAAAGAATCTAGATGAAATACCTGCAATTCATTATCCACATCATTTTCAGGTAATTCTTAAAACTCATCTTCCTACTCTCTACAATTCTTCTTTCTTTTGTGGTGAAATGACTCAGGAATCTCAAATGGAGGAGAAACCACCTGTGTCTACCCAAGTAGCCCAAAACATTATAGTCTCTGAAACAATTCAAGAACCAAATTTTGATCCACAGCCTATTGTTTCAAAGAAACCAACCTCTGGTGTTTCTCAAAAGACATCAGTTGTAAGGAAGAGAAGATTTGTTGTGTCAAGTAGTAGTAATTCTAGTGAAGATGATGATGATTTAACTCTTGCTGAGAGAGCAGAATTGAAGGCTGCAATTCAACTTTCTCTGTTAGCACAAAGAGATAAAAAACCTAGTCACAGCCAGGCTGCAGTCTCTCAAAAGACTGTAGTTCTTAAAAAGGGAAAACAGTTACTGGATACTGTCTCTCAAAAGACTGTGTCTATTGAACCAAGATCTCATCCCAAGATCACTTCTGTGTCTACACCTCTTGAGTCTTCTCAGGATAAATCTTTTGCTCACTATATCAGGAGAACAAGGAGAAAGATTCAATTGTCACCTACACACACAGAGTCTAGTCCAACTAATATCATGCAGGTTTCTACAAATCAAGCTACATCTATGTCAGTATTTGACAAGAGAGATCTGGATATTGATTCTTCATGGGAAACTACATTATCATACAGACTGGCTATGGGACTAATTTCTCTTAAAGTGAAGTTGTCAAGGCCTGTTCTAGATTTTTTGGTTGAAAGAGTACCAAAACTTTTATTTCCAGATGAATATGGACTTCTACATCAAAGACTTGACTTAATGAAGATGTATTTCTATGTATCTGTCAGAAGACAATTAGTCAAGAAATTTGGACTCTCAAAGCATGTTGCACTTCAATCACTACATGCATATTTATTTGACAAGGATATCATTATTGAAGATGCTTTAGCTCAAGGTGAACAACTGGAGGAAGTAGATAGAGGAAAGCAGTCAACAGAAGATACTATTGCACCAGTGGTGAATAGTAGGAAAGATCAGATCACAGTCACTGCAACACAAGAACCATCTAGTCAGAGGAAGGATGACTCAGGAGCTGTGATAGCTGATGTTGAAAGGTCTTCTGTGATGACTGAGAATGCAAGTGAGATACCCTATGATATGGGAGGAATGACTTTGGTTGATTTTTCTGAAGATCAAACAAATTTTGTTCAGTCAGAGTCTATCCACCTTGAGGGTGTGTCTCAGCAAACAACACTTAAAGATGGTGATATACTAACTATGGTGTCTAATGAAGTATTACTGAAGACATCAGAGTCTAGTAAAGAACCTGAAAGTGGTATACTGGAGCCTGTAGTTTCTGAAAGGAAAGAAGATGATTGTAAGGGTTCAGAGACTATAGCAGCTCACTCCTTGGAGAAAACCTCAAGCCACATGCCATATGAGTAACCCTCTCTCCATGTGAGTTCAGGTATAAAAACTCCTTCTAAACTCTATTTTTCTGTAGGTCATGAGAGCACTTATCTAAATTTGAGTGATACAGTTGAAAAGATGGACTTAGATCCACAATTTGAGCGGCTGGCTCCTGACCAGGCAAAAGGTGAGGTAGAAAGAGTGTTGACTTTAGTAAGTCAAAGTGAGAATGAGGGTATGGATGATCAACTCCATAGTGAGGGAGAGAAAATTAGGAAACCATCATTTGATTTCTGGGATCAGGTTTTTCCTGAATCTTGGTCTGAAAATTTGGATATGGATGCTGGTACTTATTCATTCATCAAAATGTATCAGAAGAATGACCTAGCACATCACAATGCAAAGCCAGAAGTTAAAGCTCAGAAGCAAAAGGAGAGGCTTACAGGAATCATTAACAGAAGAGGTGCCAGGATAAAGCAATCTCTTGATACATATGTACCAGATGAAGTTCCTAATGATCCTAGTGTTCCTTTGTGTACTTCCAATATCAGCTAGAATTGAGACATCAACAGTCTCTGATCACTCTAAAGAGGAGTCAGGATTTGAAGATGTTAGTACACAGAATACTGGTGAAGGAGATGATGATCATGTTTCAGTTCCAGATCAGAAAGATGAAGATGTTGATACTTCTAATCAGGTTTTATTACTTGAATATCATACAACTCAAGCAACTTCTTCTACAAGACTTGAAGATACAGTTCTTTCTGATTCTGATACTGAAGATACTAGAAGCACTTCCAACATTGAAGTTTATTCTGATGTTTTGAAAGATATTCAGAATTCTCAAATTGCTATTCAAACAAGACTTCAATCACTTGAAGATAACCAAGTCACAATTATGGAAAATCAAGCAGTTCTTATGAATCTCATTTGTTCTGTTTCTGAATCTCTTGGAATTAATGTTGCTGATGTCAAAAAGGGGGAGATAAAGACAGTTCAAAGACAACAACAACAACAACAACACCACCAGACTAAGGATGATAACGCTGGGGGAGATAAAGAGCAGACAAAGGGTAGTAAAAAGAAGAACCAGGAGTGACAGTGGTGAGTCTCAGCTAGGAAGAGGTAAAGGAAGAGCAGCATTAATAGTTAAAATTCTTTCTTCTAAGTACTAGATAAATGTCTACATCTGAGAAGGAGGTACTTAACTTCATAATTCTACATTCATAAATTCTATTCTAGTTGTATTGTTATATGTTTTGACATCCACAACTTAGATTTATGCTTCAGATTTTAAAGCATAAATAGGGGGAGATTGTTAGGAATAATTCATAAGTTGTGATGTTAAGAATAGAATTTACACATTATACTTCTTGTAATCCTGATCTTATAAAGGATTTAGCACTATATATAGGATTTATGTGTAAGACAGTTATCTGTATAGTTTAGTCAGGAATGAACAGTGTATCGGAGACTACATGTCAGGAACAGAGGGCAAATCCTGATGATGGTCCAATACTGATGGTTGATCAGATACTGATGCAGTGTGCAGATCCTGATATCAGTTTTGTTACTGATGATGTCATTATGGATGCTACAGAAACTGGCAAGTGCTATAAAACAGGATCGTTGTTTGAAGAACAAGCAAGAAGATATTATGAAGGGAAGAGTTTTCTATTGATGGAAACTATCGACTAGAAGGCAGAATATTGTCATGTATAGATTATATCTTTCTGTTATTAGTTGATAGGTAGCATTATAAATACTCTCTCAATATTATTGTAAAGAGCGACGAAGTTGTGAGTTCGTGTGTGTAGCTCTGTATAAGGTTTGTATTCGAGAGTTCGAAACAAACAGAGAGAGAGATTTGTATTGTCAGCAGCTGCTAAAGGTATTGTACACCTTTGGTAGAGTTTGTATTTGATCTTATTAATACAAACAAGAGTTTGATTCATTCGTTTATTCTTGTTCATATAATCAAGCAAAAATCAGACACGATTATATAACTTGTATTCAACCCCCCCTTCTACAAGTTATTCGAGTTAACAAGAATACTCCAGCTATCTACCTGCCGTAAAACAGCTATAGACCTGCCGATACCCTAGCTATCTACATGCCAAAAATCAGCTATAGATATGCCGCAAGTAGCATCGATGCAAGCTTTCAAGATTTCCCAAAATGCCAAATAAACCAATTTCAGTGGGGAACACAACCAAACAACCCGAACTAAAACACAACCAAACATAAACCCCAAACAATTGGGAACAACAAACAACCCAAAAAGATGGGTACGGAACATAAACCCCAAACAATTGGGGACAACAAACAACCCAAAAAGATGGGGGCGGCGACTTCAATCGACTCTCATGTAGTGTTGTGATATTTTTGTTTAAGAGACTACTTCTAATAGAGCTTGTTTAAGCAAATATTATATTTAGCGCTTGATTTAATATTTTAATATTTAATGTATGATTTAGTTTAATATTTTGTAGTTATTGAGATTCGATACCTAGACCTATGGTAATACTCTTGTATTATCCCTCTTACTCTTATTATATAATAGGATACTCCCTCCGTCCCATTTTGTATGACACTCTTCTTTTTGCACGCATTTCAATGCGCTTGGACGGGGTACTTATAGATGATATTTTTAAATTTTTTTATTTTTTATAAAAATATAGATTTTATATTTTTATACAAATCGAAAAAAATTAAAAAATATAATTTACAAGTACCCGGTCCGAGCACATTGAAATGTGTGAAAAAGTCAAAGGGTCTTACATTTTGGGACGGAGGGAGTATAATTTTATATCCTTTTCTATAAATGTAACATTTCTCTCGTTAAACCAACTTTATTATAGGAGTGTAAGAGTGCTAACTTTGTTGTTTTGGTGAAAGTCAACGAATTTAACATTTGGTTGATTAGAGGCCTCTGTAACTTAAAAAAATTGTTTTAGTACATTATTTATGTGAAAGGGAAGATTATTTTACATATGCTATACATGCGACGTGTTTGAGGATTTGTACAATTTTATAAAGTTATAGTAATTTATCTGTTGGGAGTTGAAACCGTTTGTTGTGAGATTTGGGCGAAGTTGATATGTGTGCCAGCTTCAAATTTATACTAGAACATGCTTAGATCTTTGAGTAATAGTTAAAACTTAGATGAATTCTCAATATGTTGTACTCTACAGTAGAGTAGTAAGGATTTCAATGATGTATAGGATCACTAGAAAGGGTTTTGTTATTCATGGTTCTTCATGTCTGCATCATCCTTTCTCCAAGTATGTTCAGTCAGGGGATTGTAGAAGGCAGAACAGATCTATAAATTCCATATAAATTATTGAAATGTGCATCATGTTGCAAGCCAAAGTAAATGTTCATTAGAGGCCATGGATACAGCTGGGCCTTAGCCTGATCTGAATAGATGGGACTGGACTGCAATGGTTGACATTTGTTTTTGACATCTGAGCTTTTTTGAAAATTAGCGGATTCATCTAATCAGCTCTTCCAATCGGCTATGTAACAAACATAAAGGGTGAAGTGGCAAAATTGTCCAACTGGAACTTAACTTGTAATCAGGTCATCGAACTCAAAAAGCTTACAAACGGGTCACTCAACTAATTAAAACTTTCCTATCTATCATTATACTCAAAAATCTTACAATCAGGTCATCGAACTCAAAAAACTTACAATCAAGTCATCGAACCCTCCATAATATAAGTTCACAGCATACAATCTTATTGGCATGTTCAATACAAATAAATACATGTCTTTTATAATTATTTCATTCCCTAAAAATTAGGGTATTGAAAAACGAAATTTAGTTTTTAATATTTAAATTATAGATAAATTCAAATTCTCATTCCTACAAATTTGAAAACCATTTCTATTTCGAATATGTTAATAATTATTTTCTTCTCTAAAAATTAGGACATTAAATAAAGAAATTTGATTTTTGATATTTAATTAGAGGAGTTTTAGAAAAAAAGATAAATATGATTCAGACGATTTTAAACCTCCTGAGTATTCTCCTTTATATAAATTTAGATTAGAAAAATTGTGAATATGTATACGGTGAACAGGCCAATAAGATTGTATACTGTGAACTTATATTATGGAGGGTTCGATGACCTGATTGTAAGTTTTTTGAGTTCGATGACCTGATTGTAAGATTTTTGAGTATAATGATAGATAGGAAAGTTTTAATTAGTTGAGTGACCCGTTTGTAAGCTTTTTGAGTTCGATGATCTGATTGCAAGTTGAGTTCTAGTTGAGTGACGATTTTGTCATTTCACCCCAAACATAAATAATGACATTTTTATCAAATTTTTATTCATTTCATATCAAAATAACGATTTGTCAAATAGGTGATCACAAATACCCACCTGTTACGCATTTATTAAATGCTTAATAAAAAAAGTCGTGTTACACATATGTAATATGCATAACAAAAAAGAAAAATCAAAACCCCCTATTACGCATGAGTCAAGTGAGTAACCCAAAAAAAAACCCATTCTACAAATGCGTAATAATTTAATACTTATCAAACAAGAAATGCGTGATAACTATAATACACTTACTAATTACTACAAATACGTAATCACTATATGTTAGGTCCGGAATAACGTAGAAGGGGGGTTGAATACGTTATTTAAAAAATATTTCGATTTTTGATGTGGATATGAGATCAAAAATACTGAATCGAAATAACATAACTGTTTGGGAAATATCTTTTAACAGATAAAACCCGGAGGTTTGCTACACAATTTTACACAATCTAATCCTTTGGATTAGCTACAAAATCAAACACTCCTAAGGATAGTTTAGGCACGAGGACCTTCTATCCGACACTTCCTGAAAGCGAGCTAAGCCGGCTTTCCTACTAGATGGACTGTCTAGCAGCTAACACAGAGAAGATATAAGAGAGATAATAGAGAGTTGTGTGTTGAGGTGTGTTTTGAAATGAAATACAACAGGCCTATTTATAGGTTTTAGAAAGTCACTATGCTGACTATTTCAACAACCCCCAAATAGTAACCAAGCACTATTCCAACAACCCCAGCTACTATTCCAACAACCACAGTTACTATTCCAACAACCGTTTCGGTTACTATTCATATTCTCTTCTGTTTATTTTGCTGTTTTAATTCTTCTCAGAAAATAGTTCAAGTACCAGATTAATTTAATTATTTATTATAAATAACTAATTAATCTGTTACTTAGTTGATTTTAAGAGTAAATTAATTTTTGACAATACCTTGAAATATTATGTATGTCCTTGATCGTCAATAGGCTTTGGCAATTCTTTCTGTGAATTAATGTGTTGATCCTTCTCTTATGTGCTGACACTTAGTGCACTGGTCTGGTTCACAAGTGACTAGCACTGATCTTGATCTTCACACCTTCGTTACATTCCAATTGATTAGCCTGCAGCAATATCTTCAAATAATATAAGTACATGGAATCTTTTGGCCCTTCAACTGAATCATCTGTACATCTTACTCTGTCACTGAGGCTTGATCATATTAATGAACTTCTTTCAGCGACTTGATCCTTGTCGGTGCCTGTTCTTCAAATTTCACGATCCCTGTATAGAGTTAATATTATTTATCTTTTATCCTAGTTCAGTTATATATGTCCTCTATTACATATTACATTACATTATGCTTTACAATCTCCCCCTATTTGATTGTTAGGGTTTGACAAGCAAAAACCTAGAGGATAACTCAACTGATACAAATAAAATACAAAGATAAATAATATTAAAGTGCCTTCTGGATTATATATATACATTTTCCAGATTTCTAAAATTTGAACAAGTACAAGACAAATTGTTCCTCTAGACTGAACATATCTTCAAGTTTGCCTTGCTTTCTTTCCACATAGCACTAATACTCCCATTAGCTTTTCTTTTCCCAAAATAAAGTTAATTCCGTGTCAACAACCTTTTCCTTGCCCTTACGCCTAGTAGATTTTTCTTGATCATCCACCTTCTCCCCCTCAGTTGGGTTATCCTCCAGAGTAGTAGGATGTGGAGTTGGTAAATTGGACGAAGATGGCTTTACCAAGGAGTTGATTGCATGATTAAATTGGGATGCCATGGAGCTTAATTGAACCTGGAATGCATCATGTTGAATAAGTTGCAAATTTTTTATTTCTACAATGGACTTACAGATATTTTGCAACTCTTTCTCCATTGTTTGGACCCGTGTAAGGAGTCTGCTGTATTCTTTTCTGGTTACAGGTGCATGTGGTTGAGTAGGTTGCTCACTCGTACGTTCTGCAGGTGTTTCACTCAACACTCTATCTTTACTCGGTTTATTGGTTTGGGTTACACTTACATGTTCTGTTGGTGTTTCCCTCAACTTTCCTCTAGAGCTTCCACCGATATGTGTACCTGCAAATGAAATCATCCTAGCCCCTTTTTCAGAGGTCACGGATGGTGCAATGAAAGTTCGTGAGCTTCCGTCCTCGCGTGAAGCGAGTTGCCGACCACTGGTAAAAAGTGGTAAATCTCGAAAGAGATCCAGAGATTTTCCCTCTGGGAGGTTAAACTTGAATCGATTAAATGGCACAAAACCCAAGTTTCCCTCGTACGTCTGTGAAGACACTTGGTTCATAAAAGAACCTCCTACTAATGGATCTTTCCGTAAAATGGAAGATTCACCAGTTGCTCCCGTCAACTCAACCTTATTTACATTTTCACTCATTGGATAAGAAAGAATTTTTTCACTAACAGTTGCCGTTACCTCAGGTTTATTGGGTTTACTCCGTTTAGAATGAGGTAGAGCGGCTGATGTAACTAACTCCTTATGTGGTGCTGCTGAGGCACTATCTCCCTCAATAATGTTGATGGCTGGTCGTTTAAGTGACAATTGAGGTGTAGGAGTTTGTTTTGTTTGTGTTTGCATTTGTAGAATGGCCTCTTCGACCTGTGTTAGAGTCGGTGGGATTTCCTGCTCTTGGTCGGGTAAGATGGCCACTGGGGCTGTAGAAACTGTATTTCCTGTGACACAATAGGGAATACAAAGGTTGGAATAGCAGGGATTGAAATATTACGTTGTTGTATACCTGCTCTCACTGGTCGTGGTAACAACGGAAGTGGGACAGTCTTTAGATATTCAGTTAGGACTGTAGGCACATCCGTATATTTCTTTTTGCTTATGTAATTAATTACATTCGTCTTCATGGAAGAACATTCCACCTTTTGACCATTTTCCAAGCGTACCCTGTCTTCATCATTCAAAAATCATTCAATATTAACTGTAGAAACCTTGGATATAGACATTTAACATTTTGAGTCCGAACATCTCTTGTTCCCAAGTGTTTCATTTTTAAAATGATTTGACCAAGCACTATTTTTCCAAAATTAATCCTCAAATTATTGGCGACCGCATACCCTATTATTTGAATAAATTCAGGTATTCGATCTTGATTTGTTCTATCTGAGGAAAAAACATGGTTAAGAGTGTGAAAGAAGAAATTCCAGTACTGGGTTAGAAACGTTCTAGAAAGATTACCAGTATTTAAATTGCCATCTTGGTACCTTATAAAACGAAAGAACATTTCAATCTGTTCGGGTGTAGGATCAGAAATGAGATTTTCCATAAAAAAATGAAGAATTCGATTAACATCTCGTTCAGTGACCCTAATCGACCTACCAAATAGTCGATATGTGAATGCACACCCATCCTGTCCAGAAGTGTTAACCGCACTACAATATAGTTCATACAATGCATCATGGTTAAGCTGCACCTGTGTAACTAAAGCATAGCGGATTAATGAATGTTCATTCAGAAATTGTGTCCAAGCCCGAAATTGCTCATCCTGAATGGTTTCGATTTGCTGAATGGAAACAGGATTAACTTTAGCAATTAAAAAGCTTCCCTGCAATGCCATTTTCAAAAACTTTGAGGAAATTCAAAAACAAGGGTTAGTGCGTATAACAAGAATATGAAATCCACTCTAAAAACCACCAGCTGGATTGAGAGATATTTCCGATCAAAGCTTGAAATATTCAGCAACTGTGTGTATATGCTCTGTATATCTGAAAAATGATGATGTTAAACACAAACAAAAACTCATCATTTATAATGTTTCAAGGATTAGAGGGTTAGGTGTGATAGTGACAGGTTATGTTTAAAGTCTAACACCGTTCACTAATTTCTCACCTAACTACCTAATTAGCCGAAAAAACATCTTATCGCCGAAACCTGTCGGCCGAAAAAACATCTTATTGCCGAAACCTATCAGCCTATACACATACACATATTTAATACTTCTAATTATTATGGATTTAAAAATAATCACACAGTAAATCAAGAATTAATCCACAATAATCAGATAAACTCACAATTAAATAGACATAAAATTAACAAAATATCATTAATTGATATATGTCAATAAAATATTTATTTAATTATGCTACAATTAACTCAATTATTTACTAACTAATTACCATTAAATATAACATTTATAAGCGTGGTAATTAATATAGAGATAACTATAATATGAGGAGTAGATGCAAAGTAAATTCACAAGTTCTAAACATATGGACATTTAAAGTACCTGTGAATTTATAACAAATTGCAGTTATTGATTATCCAAAATTAATTAGACAGATTTAACATCCCAAGTTCACCAACTAACCTGGAGAAAGTGGATTCATCCAGTGGTTTAGTAAAGATGTCTGCAATTTGTTGATCTGTGGGAACAAAATATAATACCACAGTTCCATTCATGACATGCTCTCGTAAGAAATGATACCTGATATCAATGTGCTTAGTCTTGGTGTGTTGAACTGGATTGTTGGCAATGGCACTCGTGTTGTCGCATAGAATTGGAATTTTGTCCAACATGAGTCCATAGTCCTGAAGTTGATTCCTCATCCACAGGATCTGAGCACAACAACTACCTGCCGCAATGTATTCTGCTTCGGCTGTTGAGGTAGATACTGAGTGTTGCTTCTTGCTGTACCAAGATACCAACCTTCTTCCTAGAAACTGACAGCTTCCAGAAGTACTTTTCCGATCAATCTTACAACCTGCGAAGTCAGAATCTGTATAGCCAATTAGGTCAAAACCTGTTCCTTTAGGGTACCAAATCCCAAGATTAGGGGTTCCCTTAAGGTATCTAAAAATACGTTTAACAGATGTAAGATGTGACTCTTTAGGGTTAGCCTGGAATCTAGCACATAGACAAGTTGCGAACATAATATCTAGTCTACTAGCAGTTAAGTACAAGAGAGAGCCGATCATACCTCGATATCGTGATGTCAACTGACTTACCAGATTTGTCTTTTGGTCTTGGCACCAGCTTCCAAACTTTCTGCCTTTCGAACTGATTGAGTTCTTCCTGCATTGCAGTTACCCAATCTGGATCATCAAGAGCTTCATTAACCTTTTTAGGTTCAATTTGAGATAAAAATCCTACGAAATTGCATTCATTCTGTGTTGCTCTTCTAGTCTTTACACCCGTGTCCGGTTCACCAATGATCTGTTCAAAGGGATGCGCTCTACTCCATACCCTTTGTCTTGGCATATTTGATCTTGATGATTCCCCAAGTTCATAATTGAGTTGAGTGTGGTGACTAGTAGATCCAAAATCATTGTTTGCTCCCCCTAAGCTGTTGCTTTCAGAGTTTGATGAATCAGAGTTTAATGCATCATTAGCAATAGATGCATTCTTTGATGTTTCTTCACTTGATTGAGGTTCATTTTCATCGTTCACTTGCTCCCCCTCAACATGTGCTGCTGTCTGATCTACTTGTATAGATTGAACAATATTGTCTGAAAGAGTATCAAAATCTTGTAGATCAACATTTATTTCTTCATTTTCAAATCTCAGCTGGTCATGTTCATCAAAATCTTCAAGTCCTGTTATCTTCTTATCATCAAAAGACACATGGATAGATTCCATGACCACTTTTGTTCTCAGATTGTAGACTCTGAATGCTTTTGTGGATAGTGGGAATCCAACAAAGATTCCTTCATCAGCTTTTAAATCAAATTTGGAAAGCTGTTCTGGGTGAGTCTTAAGAACAAAACACTTACATCCAAACACATGAAAGTACTTCAGGTCCGGCTTCTTATTTTTCACCATCTCATATGGTGTTTTACCATGCTTGTTCATGAGTGTAGCATTTTGTGTGAAACAAGCAGCTTGCACAACTTCAGCCCAGAAGTAAGTTGGTAGCTTTCCTTCATCAAGCATGGTCCTTGCAGCTTCTATGAGAGTCCTGTTCTTTCTCTCTACTACTCCATTTTGTTGTGGAGTTCCAGGTGCAGAGAATTCTTGCTTTATTCCATTTTCTTTACAAAACTCTTCCATGGCTACATTCTTGAACTCAGTGCCATTATCACTCCTTATGATTTTCACTGTATGCATAGATCTTTTGTCCAGTTGTCTGACATGCTCTCTTAAGATTGATGCAGTTTCTTCTTTCTTGTGCATGAAATATACCCATGTATATCTGGTGTATTCATCAACAATAACCAAAGCATATCTTTTCTTTCCAATAGACATTATATTTACTGGACCAAATAAATCAACATGCAATAAGTGATATGGCTCAAGAATTGAGGATTCAGTCTTACTTTTGAATGAAGTTTTCCTTTGTTTTGCCTTTTGACATGAGTCACATAGGCCATCTGGAGTAAAAACTGATTTGGGCAATCCTCTCACAAGATCTTTCTTCACTAGCTCATTAATGCTGTTGAAATTCAGATGAGAAAGTCTCTTGTGCCAATCCCAGCTTTCTTCAATTGATGCTCTACTCAGTAGACAGATTGCAGAGCCATCAGAGTTTGTTGAAAGCTTGGCTTCATAAATGTTACCATGCCTGTATCCCTTCAGAACAACTTTTCCTGTAGATTTGCTTACAACTTCACCGTGTTCTTCAAAGAAATCCACATGATAACCTCTGTCACAGATTTGACTCACACTTAGCAGATTATGTTTGAGTCCTGAGACTAGAGCTACAGTTTCAATGATGACATTCCCAAGTTTGATATTGCCATATCCCAGAGTCCTTCCTATGTTGCCATCTCCATAAGAAACACTTGGGCCAGCTTTCTCCACAAATTCTGATAGCAGGGCTTTATTTCCAGTCATGTGTCCTGAGCATCCACTGTCCAGAACAAGGATATTTTTCCTGTTACCCTGCAATCAAAAAGACCACTAATGATTAGTTTTAAGGACCAGACTTGCTTGGATCCTTTGGCCTTATTAAGTTTGTTAGCTTTTGCAGCAGAAGTCTTATCAGAGTTTGTGCTAACATTCTTTTTATCAGAATTTATACATGTAGAATCAATCTTGAATTTATTCAAAGAGGGTTTAAGTTCATAATAAGCATAATACAAATTATGATACTCTTTGCATGTATAAATAGAATGCCAAATACTTCCACAGTGAAAACAAGGATTCTGTGGCTTAAACCTAACTGAACCACTCTTAACTCCTGACTTAGGAGGTATAGAGTTTATATTTTTATTCTTCTTGCAAAAAGTAGCAAGATGGTTAGGATTTCCACAATTGTAACATTTCTTCCTAGGAGCATTGGGAATAAGCATATAGTTATTGCTTTTATTGATGCCTACCTTTCCATTTCTGTTTTTCCTAGGTTCTTTTACCTTGTTCACTCTTTTTATCTCCTTCAGCTTATGTTTAAGCTGTTTCTGAGACATTAAGTCAATATTTACTGATTTGACTTCCTGTTTTGGTTTGTCAGATTTTGGTACAAACCTCACAGGATTAATTTTGGGCTTTGCAGCCCTTTCAGTAAATACAGGTTTAGAGGTCTCAGCTTCTAGGTTGGCAGTTTTCTTTTTATCAGTGTAACCTAGACCTTCTTTCCAACAATCATTCTCTATGATAATCTGAGTAGTTTTACCAGAGTTAGTCCAAGTTTTAATAATGTTTCTTTCTTTAGCAAGTTCAGATTCAAGATAAGCATGCCTTTTCAATAATTCTGTTTTAACAATAATAGCATCATCTCTCTCTTTCTGAATTTTTAACATCTGGACTAATTCTAATTCTAGATAGTCATTTCTCTTTCTAAGGTCTAGACTTTCAGATTTTATTATTTCATTTTCTAAAGTCTGATCTCTGTAGCTAACATACAAGTTTTTAAGAAAGAGTCTTAACTCAGATATATCAGTAGTATCAAAAGCTAGAGTAGAATTAGGTACCTTGGTCTCAGTAGCGTCAGAGATACTATCACCATTTGCCATCAAGGCATAGTTCACCTCATCTTTAGAGTCTGAAGTGCCAGCCCAGTCCTTCTTCTTTGTGATGTAGGCTTGACCTTTGGCTTTATTGCACTCAGGTGCAAAATGTCATTTCTCACCACAATTATCGCATTTGATCTTGGACTTGTCCACTTTCTTAGACCTGTTTTCCTTTCCCTTAGTTTTTCTAAAATTCTTCTCTAACATGATTGTATAGCTTTTCGGATCTTAACTGTTGTATAATAACAGAGTGGCTCTGATACCAATTGTTAGGTCCGGAATAACGTAGAAGGGGGGTTGAATACGTTATTTAAAAAATATTTCGATTTTTGATGTGGATATGAGATCAAAAATACTGAATCGAAATAACACAACTGTTTGGGAAATATCTTTTAATAGATAAAAATCGGAGGTTTGCTACACAATTTTACACAATCTAATCCTTTTGGATTAGCTACAAAATCAAACACTCCTAGGATAGTTTAGGCACGAGGACCTTCTATCCGACACTTCCTGAAAGCGGGATAAGCCGGTTTTGCTACTAGATGGACTGTCTAGCAGCTAACACAGAGAAGATATAAGAGAGAGAATAGAGAGTTGTGTGTTGAGGTGTGTTTTGAAATGAAATACAACAGGCCTATTTATAGGTTTTAGAAAGTCACTATGCTGACTATTTCAACAACCCCCAAATAGTAACCAAGCACTATTCCAACAACCCCAGCTACTATTCCAACAACCACAGTTACTATTCCAACAACCGTAGTTACTATTCATATGAATAGTACTATTCATATGAATAGTGATTTCGGTTACTATTCATATTCTCTTCTGTTTATTTTGCTGTTTTAATTCTTCTCAGAAAATAGTTCAAGTACCAGATTAATTTAATTATTCATTATAAATAACTAATTAATATGTTACTTAGTTGATTTTCAGAGTAAATTAATTTTTGACAATACCTTGAAATATTATGTATGTCCTTGATCGTTAATAGGCTTTGGCAATTCTTTCTGTGAATTAATGTGTTGATCCTTCTCTTATGTGCTGACACTTAGTGCACTGGTCTGGTTCACAAGTGACTAGCACTGATCTTGATCTTCACACCTTCGTTACATTCCAATTGATTAGCCTACAGCAATATCTTCAAATAATATAAATACATGGAATCTTTTGGCCCTTCAACTGAATCATCTGTACATCTTATTCTGTCACTGAGGCTTGATCATGTTAATGAACTTCTTTCAGCGACTTGATCCTTGTCGGTGCCTGTTCTTCAAATTTCACGATCCCTGTATAGAGTTAATATTATTTATCTTTTATTCTAGTTCAGTTATATATGTCCTCTATTACATATTACATTACATTATGCTTTACACTATATTACATTTACTATAAATGCGTAATACACTTATAATACACTTATATAAAAAGAAAACTTTCCAATCGCCTATACCAAACACTCTTTATTTTACTTTGAATCTCTAATTTATTTATTTAATTTTATTTGTGAAAAATAAATAAATCTTATTATAACAAGAAAATTCTCGGGAAATTTTGGACAATTAACCAAACATATTTTAATTTCCTTTTTTTAACATCAAACACAAGTAGCCAAGCACCGATTATTTCCATTAATATTAAACAAAAATTTAATTTCAAATATAAATTTTCTTTTTTCACGAAAATATTTTAAACTCAAATTTAAGTTACATTAGAGTTTAGACCCCACCTATAAATCTTCTGTCAGTATGAGTATGATTATCCACACGGTCTCTCTCTCTCTCTCACATACACACACACGAGAAATGGTCTTTTTATCACAATTTAATGTTATTAAATGTCCAAAATATCACAAATCAGGAAAATGATCCTTACTATCATAACAAAACGCATGTCAACTATGCGTTTAAAATGATCCTTACTATCATAACAAAACGCATGTCAACTATGCGTTTAAGGAAAAAGTTGAAGTTTGTTGTCTCCTTGTTGAGGCAAGAAATTAGACCTGTAAAAAATTCTAAGTAAACGCATTAGTAGAGTGAAAACGCACGTGAATGATGCGTTTCTGCTATACACGCATCTTTAAGATGCGTTTTTAATTAATTTTTTTTTAAAAAAATTATTTTTATATTAAATCTATAAATTAGTAAAAACATACTTTAAAAATGCGTTTACATAAAATATAAGAAAATGATGCGTTTTTATTTAATACAAAAAATCATTTATTGAAATTATGATATTTTAGAACATTTTTATTTAAATTATCATAAAAAGGGCCAACACCACACACACACACACTAAACTAGAGGAGAGCACGGTTCGGTTCGGGACGGTTTTGCCCCGAAACCGCATGTCTTTGGTTTTAAAAATTGAAAATCGCAACCGCAACCGAACCGTCGGTTTCGGTTTCGGTTTTAAAAAGCTTGGTTCGGTTTTCAACGGTTCGGTTTCGGTTATAAAATCGAACAAAAAAATCTTAATTATATTACAAGACTTTAAATTTATAATAACATAGGATCAACCCAATCTTCATTTTTATCTCTTGCTTACATAAATGTAAATTGTTAATGATTCAAGTTTTGATAATTTTATTATAAAGTACATTATTAAATTTATTTTCATGAAGAACATAAATAAAGGAAATCAATTAGTTTCTTCATATCTCATATTTTTCGTTTTTTTTTTGCAAAGAAAAGAAAGTTAGGATAAGGAAATTATATACAAATTGTACACATTTTTTTTCCCTTATGAACGGAACAGAGCATAAGATATTAAAGTTAGTTTTTGATGCATAAGATATGTATTGGGCTTCAAATAGATCAGACTGTAAGTTACTAATGTCTTTGGGTCTGGGGTTATATCTCCCGCTACGAAGAATTTGTATAATTTATATAAATTATATATTAAAAGATTTGTATAATTTATATAAATTATATATTTATTTTAATACTCGGTTCGGTTCGGTTTGACCCGGTTCGGTTTTAACCTATAACCGAAACCGGAACCGAAAGTCTCGGTTTTTAAAAATCAAAAACCGCAACCGCCGGTTCAATTTCGGTATCGGTTTTTTCAGTTCGATTTTAGTCGGTTTCGGTTCGGTTTCGGTTTCAATTCGATTTTTTGCTCACCCCTACGCTAAACCCCCAAGATCAAATCAAAACTCAAATGCCCAAATGCCCATCCGGGTCATGCACAAACCGCCCCATCAATCATCTCCCTTAAAAATCAAAAATTTAAACTCACCAAACCTCAAGAAACAAATGACTCACCGCTGCTCACATTGCAGTAACAATGGACACAACTCGCGCACTTGTCCTAACCTAGGTGTGAAGTTGTTTAGTGTAAGATTGACTGATGGGTCATCATCAATTAGAAAGAGTGTTAGTATGAATAATTTGAGTCATTATACTGGATTTGATTTAAAGAATTGCCAGGATTCTTAGGGGGATTTTGTTGATCATGGTGGTGATCATGTTGGTGGTTATGCTTCTGAAGATACTGTTTCGGGGTCTTCGAGTAGTTGAGAACGAAAGTAAGGTCTAATCTTTAGCTTTTATGGTGTTTTTGTGTGTGTTTATTTGTGTGTATGTGAATGTAGAGGAAGTTCATTTGATGTTGATCATGTTTGTTAGCTAAATTGTACAATAGGTTGATTTAGGAGCTTGTGATTGTCATGTTTTTGTAGAAAATATAATTTGATAGAATGAGTTAAGAGCTATATTAAGATTGTATATTGATTTATATTTCAAGAATTGATTGTATAGGAGATTGTGCTTGGTGCAATGATCAAGTGCTTGTTATCCGTTATGACTTGTGTTCGAACATTGAAATTAGTCAGTTTATGGAGAATTAGGGGGCAAGTGTTCGAACTTCAGGACGTACACAGGGCTCTTTAATGTGTGCGTACTTTAGGACCTTCACAGGGCTCTCTAATGCCAGAGCCTTGTGCTACTGGATATGACCTATTAATAATTGTTTGGACATTACCTGTTCTATATTAATTTATAGAAGGTTTCCTGCTTTTTTAATACTCGTGAGTTATGAGTTTTTTGTATTGTATCTTTCTTTGTTGTGCTACTGGCATCTGAACTGCTAGATCTTGACTGTGGAATATGCAGATTCCAGTTTGTTTCAAGGCTTAATAGCCAACGTCTAATATGTCTGGTGACATTTACCTGTTTTACCTGCAACAGATATTTTAAGCTTTCGGATGATCATGTGATTCAGTTCATGCAAGCTGTTGGGGGACTGAATGTTCCTGGTTTAATTATACTTTATGTACTTTTTTACAGACTGTTTTTTCTTTTTCCTTTTTTAACTCTTGACATGATTAGTTTTGATATTCAGGTATTTCGTGGACTGAGGAGGAACAGAGGATGTTTTTACTTGGTTTGCAGAAGCTTGGGAAAGATGATTGGCGTAAAATAGCACATATTTATGTAGTTACAAGAACACCTACTCAGGCAGGTAGCTAGCTGCCGAGCCACGCAGAAAAATATCTTATAAGGCAGTGCAATATGTCTAGGAGAAAGCGAAGGTCGAAATTGTTTGATATGATTGTTGATGAAGTGAGTAATATTTGCCTATCTTTAACTTATACTTTTTAACATAAGTTTGCTGTAATATGATATGTAGTGTAAATGAGATGCATTGTGACATAATGGTATTATATCTAAATACGTTAATTAATTGTTATATGTCTATTAATTTATGATAAAATTGTGTCATGCTCATGAAATTGAGCAACATAAATTGAAATTGTTTAACACTCAATCCATTACCTTGCGCATGTCTCTCTGATTGTGAGACATCAATTGGCTACAAAGAGGTTTATAACTGTTAAGTCTCTGTAGTATGGATACGTATTGGTATGTTTTTCTTATCGTCCTTTTTGTTCAATGTGATTGCGTAGTCAGTCGAAACTCCAGTGGTTTCTCATGATTTGTTCTCTGTAATCCTCAAGAAGATGAGACCCATATTGATTCAATGCCTAATCCTGCAGTGGAAAAAGAATTTGAATCAGTTGAATCTGCCACCACTATTAACGCTGAACCTGGTCCTCCATAGCCAGAAAACTCTTACAACTATTATCCAGTTCTCTGCCCCACCTATATCTCTTCCTTTGTTCCATCTCCCAACACATATTTGTCTGGTTGCAGCGCGGAGCTTGCTAAAACAGAGGGTCATATGGTGCTTAAGCCAATGGTAGACAGTAGTACATTCCAAGAGTCCTATAAATGTTGACAAGCTTGTTGGCATGTCAAATCTCAGCTTTGGGACATCTATGGGCCATGATGGACCTCCTCTCTCCTGGTTAAGTTACTCGATAGATCCAGCAGGCAGTCTGCTTTCCATGCTAAACCTAGACCTGGTAGTTCAGGCATGACATCAGGCAACAGTGCTAACCATGGAGTTTAGAAGTGTAGGCCTGTAGCTTTAGCTTGGTGCTGGTGAGCTTTAGAGATGTTTCATGTTAATACAAAGACAATAATCATGTTTAGTGATTCGAGATATATTGATTATTGATTGGAATCACATCTTGAATAAGGTTGGGTGTTGGAAATCCTCAACTTAATGTCAGTCCTCTGTTGTAGGTTGTGTTATGTAGTTTGTTATATCAACTCTTGTTTCATGTTTATTAAATTTTATTTAGAAGCTTTTTCCCATTTAATTTTTACATAATTGTTCTATCCATGGCAACTAATGGAATTCCTATGGTCCTGCTACCTATTTGTCTTTTTAGTAAAACAAACTAAAATCATAGGTGTTGATAAATGCGGATGACTAGTTTAGGTGAAACCCTTTTGCAAATTAGATATCATATCCATAGGTTACAATTAAGTATAAGTTGTAAATTTATTTTTCCTTAAACTCCAGCTTTTTAAATAAATTCAGGAGTAGTATATCTGTTTTCATAAAATTCACTATAATAATATAATAGAGTGAAAGACTACCATTGAAAAACTGATATATTAAATTTTAAAACAATTGCCAAAGACAGTGTAGAAATATCTCTCCTAACTGCATCGATTTGTCAATCATCACATATCTGGCTGACGCATTTAATGCAGATAAGATATCCACAGCCATCACATTCGAAAAAGTGATTAGAATTGTATCCAAGCCCGCATTTGCTACAAAAGTACAAGGGAGAATTCCTTCTTACATTCCGTTTGTAAACAAATGCAAGTGTGTGTAGCTCATTGTTGATATCAAGTTCAATGGTCCCTCCCAACTTGATTCTTGATTGCCAACGGGAGCAGTGCCAGTGAAAGGTATGATCACATTCACCACAATGAAAGAGGCTGTACTGATTGTTTACTGGTTCTTCACATGTTTCACAGTAGAATGCTCCTTCGTAGAAGAATGGAGGATCTCTCAACGATATGGCGTGATCATCATATTTGTGTCTTATTGTACTTGGAAAAGATACACATGACATATCAATTTGGAAGTCACTACAGATTTCACATGCATATACCATGCCACCAAAAATTCTGAACTTACTAACACTACAAATGGAACCTGATGTTGGACGCCGAACAAGGGGGTGGTGCTTGTGAGACTTATGTTTTATCCTGGCAGGCAAAATTGCACAACAGATATCAAATATGATATCACAAGTCTCACATTCATAGTAAAATCCATTCGTCCTGAAGCCACAAACTCCACATCGCACTAGACTATAGAATCTAGATCTCTTCTCAAGGTGGAGTGAATGCTGCGGGTGGAATTGAGATACTCCTGCAGGCAACTCCTTTGGCAATTTAGTGGCACATACAGAGTGTAGAAAGAAACCACATAGGATACAACCATAGTAAGACGTACAGGTAAGAGATATGGGTTTAATGCACCCATCACAAATCAACACTTTTGTGTTGTCATCATCATTGTCGCTATCATTCTCACTAGTAATAAATTGAAGTTGTTCTAATGGATGATCTGGGTGACTCCAGTGCTCTTCAATTATGTGTGGATCATCAGGTTCTGTTGATATCGTGATAGTATCTTTACATACACCATCAGAGTCAACTTGCAACTTTGAACACTGGGTTGTAATGAGATCAATTAGTGATTCCTCGCTAGCCAGGGGAAACACTATTAAATCTGGGTCAGTATCCCTGCCAGCGGCTTCATTCTCATTTCTGAAAACAGCAAATTGTTATTAGTTAAGAGATGATAATATTGAAACAAATCAACATCTAATTAGGGTACTTACAAATTAGGTACACTGGATGTAGCACATTTTATATGCACAAAATATGTGCATTTGTGACAATAATAGAACCAGGAATGTACGGGAACTCGTTCCTCGCAGATGCCACAGTTTCGCAGGAAAATGCGATGAATCTCTGGAATAGAGTATGTAAGCTGGAGAGGGTGATGGTGATAAGTAGGAGCGGGAATAATTAGTGGCGAAAATGCACATCTCTTGTGGATCCAGAAATCACAGGTGATGCATACATAGGAAAAGTCTTTAGTTTCCTCCCAACAAGCATCACACTTAAACAAAGCCTGTCTCTGCAACGTTAGTGTGTGCTCTTGGTGACCTTCATGACTGAGCGCTCTTTGTTCATCATCATCTGTAGGAAAAGCACAAACAACACACACATCAAAGTTACAACCTTCACATGCATAAGCGAACTTAACCTTATTATAACAAACATCACAACAGCATCTATCAGAACGTAGTTGGAGAGTAAGGGGGTGTCGGTTGTGCTTATCGTGATAAATTTTCTTGGGTAATTCTGAACAGCTCTTGTGTAGGTAAATTGTTTTACAGTGAATATCATGATCATGATTAGTGCAAGTATATGTAGGAAAGCCAATAACTGTTTTGTTACAGACAGAGCATGTAACATTCTCTTCAAAGACATCATTCTCTTTTAAGATTAGTTGGTGCTCAGGATGGCTGAAATGCTTAAGTGTTGAACCCATTTCTGGTGAGGGACATAGATCTAGAAAAGGGGTTATTACTGATGAGTTTGGTGGGTGCGTTGAACTTGTTTTCCATTATAGTATTATAGTAGCAGGTTTAAATTGAACAGTCTTCACTAAATAATTAGCACTTGCAAATAAACCAAACATAAATAAAAGAAAAAAAATCATATTTATGACCAACAAACCTAGCTAAACAATAATAAAAAAAAATATGCTTCTTTAGTGTTTGTCTGGGCTGGCTCCAACAACGAACAAACTGTGCCAGGATACAAAGTTGTAGGGGTGTGCACGGGTCGATTCGGCTCGGTTTTTACCGAAAACCGTTACCAAATCGTATATGTCGGTTCGGTTTGGTTTTTACCTATTAACCGTAACCGAACCGTCCGGAACGGTTTTTTCGGTTCGGTTAACCGTCGATCGGTTTCGGTTTTTTTCGATTTTTATCTAATTATAAATAATTCAAAATATATAATAAAGTTACTTTTATTAGTTCTAAAAAAAGTTATTTTCTTAGCCAAATAGGTATGGATTTTAGTAGGGGTGTGCACGGGTCGGTTCGGCTCGGTTTTTACCGAAAACCGTTACCAAACCGTATATGTTGGTTCGGTTTTTATCTATTAACCGTAACCGAACCGTCCGGAACGGTTTTTCTCGGTTCGATTAACCTTTGATCGGTTTCGATTTTTTTCGGTTTTTATCTAATTATAAATAATTCAAAATATATAATAAAGTTATTTTTATTAGTTCTAAAAAAAGTTATTTTCTTAGCCAAATAGGTATGGATTTTAGGACTGATACTGGTTATGGTTTATTTGAATTATATGATACTATTAAGTTAAGCTGTTCTATTGGCTATTAAGTTAACCGTATATATGATTTTGTATAACTATTACTTAATCTTTTTTTTTTTGCTAAACAACTATTACTTAATCTTATTTATACTATTTTATTTTATTGTTTAATGACTTAATTTATTTGTACTATTTCTTAAAATTTGTATTTATATTATATATATAATAAATTGTAACTAAATTTAATAATAAATAAAAATCAATGTAAATTATAATTTTATTTAGAATAAAAGGTGACAAACTGTTTCATAACAATAAAAATTATAATATTCAATTTAATAATATTTAGACATTTTTAGATAAAAAAAAAATCACAATGTAATAATATACATGGCATCTTATAAATGTGATTATTTCTTTTATAGAACATTGCTACCATTTGCAATCAATTTTTTATAAAATTATTTTAATATCTAAAAAATTGTTTTATTTTACATCAAAGTTAATATTAGAAAAATTATATTATTAAGGGATTCATGTGCCTGAGGATGACCTCAGGTAGAACCCTGAGGTTAAAAGTTTTCCAATACAATTTTAAGAGTATTTAGGTAAATCTACTGATAAAAAAATTGATATTATAAAAATGCCCCTGTGGGGCCACTTATTCTATAGGCTATTTGTCTTATAACCTCAGGAGAACTACCTGAGGACATCCTCAGGCCCATTTTTCTCTATTATTAATGTATGAGGTAATATTAATATTATAATTTTTGTTGTTAGGAAATAGTTTGTCACATTTTTACTTTAAATAAAATTAAAATTTACATTGATTTTAATTTACTATTAAATTTAATTACAATTTAGATTATGTGTGTGTATATTTATAGGGTCTTGTTCTAATCAAACCTAAATTAGAATAGAAACGAGAAACCAAACCTAAATAAAAAATTGAAGCTAATCTAATGATCAACCTAGTGGTACCCCAATACAAAAAACGCATAATAATCTACCCTCTATTTAGTAAAAAAAATCACTATTCATTGTGCTGACGTGACAGTGACGTCAGTGTGAACAATGATTTTTTTTTTTTGGAACGTTGGTGAGTTAATTTAGGACATTTTTTGTGAAGGTATCGGGCCCTTAGAATAGATGAAATATAATTTATTTAGTGGTAGTTTCTAGTTTTTATTCTAACTTTGGTTTTTATTTGACCAGGAGCATATATATATATATATATATATATATATATATATATATATATATATATATATATATATATATATATAGAGTAGGGATCTAGAGAAAACCCCTTTAAAAGGAGAACTTAGAAAACTAAATTAAAATATAGCACATATGGTATTCAAACTGATCGTTGGGAGATGAAGAAAAATGTGGTGAAATTAGATTTTAAAAAAATATCACCGATTGACGGGAAAAATCAAATTAAAAACGGAGGGGATTAGGTGGGATTGTGTGTGTGAGGGTGTATTTGATTAGTGTGTGGGTGCCCCTGGCGGGGCCATTGATTATAATACATCCAATGGTTAGGATTAGTACCTTAGTTTTCTTCAAAAAAAGAGTTCTCTTTTGATCATTTGCCTATATATATATATATATATATAGTAAGGATCTAGGGAAAACCTCGTTTAATCGAAAACTTAGAAAACTAAATTGAAATATAGCATATATGGTATGCAAACTAATCGTTGGGAGATGAAGAAAAATGTGGTGAAATTAGATTTAAAAAAAATATCACCGATTAACGGGAAAAATCAAATTAAAAATGGAGGGGATTAGGTGTGATTCTGTGTGTGAGGGTGTATTTGATTAGTGTATGGGTGCCCCTGGCGGGGCCATTGATCTTAATACATCTTTTTTTTTTTTTTTGCCAGAGATCTTAATACATCTAATGGCTAGGATTAGTACCTTAGTTTTCTTCAAAAAATAAGTTCTCTTTTGAGCACTTGCCTATATATATATAGGCTAGCGTTCAAATAGAAACCAATATTAGAATAAAAACTAGAAACCTACACTAAACAAATTATATTTCATTTATTTTAACGGCCCCGCTAGGGGCACCTTCACAAAAAACTTATAAAATTCTTGGCTCTATTCAATAAAAATATAAAAAAAATAACAGTAACTTTTTTTTTTTTTTTTTATTTTTTTTTATATTTTTATTGAATAGAGCCAAGAATTTTAAACATTTTTTGTATTGGAGTACCCCTAATTTGGTCATTAAATTAGCTTGAAATATTTAATTTATGTTTAGTTTCTAGTTTCTATTCTAAGTTAGTTTCTATTAGAACAAGACCCTATATATATATAGGGTTGGACTCCATAGCAAACACCTTATATAACAAACAACAAAGAACACCTCATATCTAATAGATCCATTGCCCCTGGCGGGGCCACCCAATACAAAAAGTATCTTATTTTTTTAGGCTCTATCCATCCAGCAAAAAAAAAAAATTGAAAATTTACTGTTCATCGATGACGTCATGATGGCGTCATCAGTGACGTCATCGATGAACAGTAAATTTTCAATTTTTTTTTTTTGGTGGATGGATAGAGCCTAAAAAAATAAGAACTTTTTGTATTGGGTGCCCCTGGCAGGACCAATGGATCTATTGGAATAAATGATTTTATAGTGTTCTTTATTGTTTGTTATATAAGAGTGTTCTGTATGGAGTAAAGGCCTATATATATATATATATATATATATATTAATAAGTAGCATGAATAAATTAAAGCATTAAAAAATAAAAAAGAATATTATGAATAAGATTATACTCACTATTTTAATAATATAAAAAAGAATAATATAAATAATATAAATAGTACGAATAATGTAATCAGTTACTCACATAAAATCAAGGTTGTAAAAATCGGAAATCGGACCAACTCGATTTTGGTCCAAAAAAATGAGTAATCGGAAACTCGGCGAGTACTCGGAATGAGTACTCGGACTACTAATCGGATATTGTTTTTTAACTTTTTTTTCTCATAATTTATATGTATTTATTCTAATTTTAGTGTACATGTATTAAACTGGAAACTTTACAATAATATTAATTTTACTAATAATGTTATTACAACCCTGCTAACAAGTAATAATATTAATATTATTAATAATATTTATTCTAATTTTAGTGTACATGTGTCCAAGTAATAATATTAATATTACTAATAATATTAAAACGTGATATAAGTGTATGTATAGAATCTTTGAGAGAGAGGACTTTTAATTGGTTCGAATCTAGATTATAACTATAGTCTATAAGTTGAGCAATAAAAATTATATTTTAGTACTTGGCAAAAAAAATAAAAATTTTAGTCAAACCCGAGTTTGACCCCGATTACTCGGAGTCAACCCGAGTCTTGACCGAGTTATAGCAAAAACCGGTTTTTGGTCCCATTAATCACTACTCGGATCGGTTTAGGGGTCCAAAACGAGTACTCGGCCGAGTACTCGGCTCGAGTTACCGATTTTTACAACCCTGCATAAAATCATAGAATATACTAGTTTGAGTTGAGTGCGGTGGTAGATAACACATTACGAGTAATGATTAGGTGTAGTTCAGATTACAAACTCATTTTATAAACAATTTTATATCCTTTTCTATAAATGTAACATTTCTCTAGTTAAACCAACTTTATTATGGGAGTGTAAAGAGTGCTAACTTTGTTGTTATGGTGAAAGTTAACGAATTTAACATTTGGTTGATTAGAGGCCTCTGTAACTTGAAAAAATTGTTTTGGTATAATATTTATGTGAAATGGAAGATTATTTTACATGCGACGTGTTTGAGATAATTTGCGAATATGTATTTGGATTGTAACATGAAATTATTATGGTTCGTTTTCTGAACTTTAAACATGGACAAAATCATATGAAATGGGATTATAAGCGAATATGTATTTGTGTTCTGGGTTTAAAGTATAGGAGGAAAATTGAAGTTATAATGATGAAATAGAATTATCGAATTATCCCAAAAAAATAAAAAATTGGGAGAAAGACGCCTCAATAGGGGTGTAAATGAGCCAAACTGTTCGTGAGCTACTCGAGCTCGGCTCGTAAAATATTCGAATTCGGTTCGATAATAATAGCCGAGCTCGAGCTCGAGCTCGAGCTCGAGCTATTCGAATAGTTGACCGAGCCGAGCTCGAGCTTCATATTACTCGATTCGTATGGCTCGCGAGCCTAATCGAGCTTATATATATTTTATTATTTATATATACTTTTTATTATTTATATAGTATTTTTATGTTATTTATATATTATTATATAAATATTTAATATTTTTATATATTAATCGAGTCGAGCTCGAGCCGAACTTAAGGTATTCGAGTTTTTGTTGATAATTAGTGAAATTGATTCGAGCTTTCGAGTCGAGCTCGAACATATCACATATGTGTCGAGCCGAGCTTCGAGCTTGAATTTTATGGTTTGGTCGAGCTCGAGCCCGAGCTCGAGCCCAGACTATTTAATCGAGCTCGAGGCGAACCTGGTCAATGTTCGACTCGGCTCGGCTCGTTTACAGCCCTACGCCTCAACATAGAGACTGGACTTGTACTCCGTAGAACGATATGGAAATGTCAGGCAGGGCCTAGATTTTCTGGACGTGTAAATAGGAGCTACTGGGCCTTAGCCCAATCTGAATAGATGGGACTGAACTGTAATGGTTGACATTTGTTTTTGACATCGGAGCTTTTTTTGAAAATTAGCGGATTCATCTTTATTAGCTGTTCCAATCAGCTATATACCAAACATTTTTTATTTTACTTCGAACCTCTAATTTATTCACTAAATCAATGTTCTAAAAATCATTTGATTTTTTAAAAAATGCTAATAAATTATTAAAAAAATATTTGATTGATTCAATTTTTAAAATCCAATTTATCGCTATGAAATATTTTTAAAAAATATATTATATTATAATTTTTTTGTCAAAAATATACGTTCTCGTATATGAATTGTATCGAAATACAACACCGGCAAAACTTGAGAAACGGGTTTAGTTTCTTTCATTCAATAAAGTTAATCATCTAACCGAAGGGCATGCATAGATGTCCTCGAAATTTAGATAATAAGACTTTAAAGTCCGAAAAGTGACTTTCCAAAGTCTTCTCACCTGAAAAACAACAATAACGGCCTCCTGGAATCGATTACAAATATGACAAAACAATAATCATCAATAATGACCCAACTCGTCAAAAGGATGACAATAAATGGCACACCAGGTACAACAACCATACTATTTAAGACTTTTCAAAATAAGAAATCAAACCAAAAATAAAACACAATCAATTAGTTTACAGAAAATTCAAAGCCTCAAAACATGAATTATTATATTATAAATTAGACTTATATATTATAAATTGTTAAAAATATTAAAAATTATTAAATTGTTCTGATTTATCATTCCGAAGAATCCGATTTACCGATAAATCGTTATTAGGTACCTAAACCGTTTTGTTCCGATTTCCGAAATCTACAACCATGCCCTCAATTTGATTTGTCAAAAATAAATAAATCTTATGATAACTAGAAAATACTTGGGAAATTTTGGACAATTTACCAAACATATATTATAATTTCCTTTTTTAACATCAAACTCAAGTATGGTTTTAAAAAAAAAAAACATCAGACTCGGGCTCTATTTGTGATTACTATTAAAAATTGTTGTGCTGTTAGGAAAAGTGATGATAAAAAAAGTGCTGTTGTAAAAAACTGAAGACTGTTTGGTAATATTTTTGATATGTGCATGTTTTGATGTAAAAATATATTAAAAATAATGTTTTTGATGAGGTTTGATGTGAAATCAGCTATTGCTTTCCGCAAAAGCTGAAAATCAGTTTTTTTTTTTTTTTTAAAGCATGGGAGGACATGCTTTCCTTAAAAGCAGCTTTTAGGTCAAACACACTTTTCAGAAAAACAGGTTTTAAATTTTATCAAACACTTTTTTGGCTGCTTTTCTTAAATAAAAGCACTTTTAAGAAAAGCAACTTTTAAATTTTACCAAACACTTTTTCAACTGCTTTTCAGAAATAAGATGCTATTGCTGTCTGCAACAGCAATCCCAAACACACCCTCAAGTAACTAAGCACCGGTTATTTCCATTAATATTAAACAAAAATTTAATTACAAATACAAATTTTCTTTTTTCACAAAAATATTTTAAACTCAAATTCAAGTTACATTAGACTTTAGACCCCACCTGAAAAGAAGGTCTCGTCTTATGACGAGTTTTTGAGGTCTCGTCTTTTGACGTGTCGTTTTTCAGTTTTTCAATCTTATTGTCATTTTCTTTCCAGTTCTCTATTGAGTCTTTTCGTTCAAATGGCGAGTTCATCTAAACAAAGCATTGAGGATCGCTACGCTGAGTTATCAATTGAGGATAATGATGAGGAAGGTTTGATTGTGGAGGAGGATGAAGAAGAGGAACCAAGGTCAGATTTGGCTATATGTCTGGTAGGCAGTTTCTTAACGAATCGAAAGATCAATTTTGTAGCAATGCGGGATACTCTGGCATCAGTTTGGAGACCTGTGAAAGGAGTGTTCATGGAGGAGACAGTCATCCCAAACATCTTCTTGTTCAAGTTTTTCCAAGAAATGGATATGCAGAGGGTACTAGACGATGGCCCTTGGACGTTTAATAATCAAGCCTTGTTAGTCAGAAGATTGGAGTTGGGAGAACAATTATCTGATATTAAGCTACAGGAACTATACATGTGGATTCAAGTATATGATTTACCAGTTGGTTTCAATTCGGAGTCCGTTCTAAAGTCCATAGGAAACTATGTTGGGAGGTTTATCCAGTCAGACCCAAAAAATTTTCAAGGGATATGGAGACAGTTCTTACGTATCAAGGTGGCTATTAATGTCCTTAAGCCACTAAAAAATCAAATGCGTATTAAGAAACCAAGAGGGGACTGGATGTGGATAAAGTTCAAATACGAGCGACTGTCATCCTTCTGTTTTTACTGTGGGTTGATAGGCCACTCGGAAAAGTTTTGTGAAGTTCTTTTTTATGATAAAGATAACAATGGGGAGAGGAAATACGACGCCACTCTCAGAGCACCAATGAAGAACCAAGCTTCTGTAAGGGAGAATCAATGGATTCGAAATGCTGATGGAGGGAAATTGTCAACGAAGAAGATGGAGGCTAACGAAGATGACGGGATGACAGGCGTGACAGGTAGTAAGTTCCATGATTATAGGGGTATGCAACGCAATATGGGGGATCAGGAGGGAGAGTTTGTTGAGAACAGAATTATGAAACAAGATATGGTCTTATATCAAAAACAGGAAACTGGTAAGAAGGGCGCTAATTTAGTTTTTTCAAATTCAAACAGCTTATCAGTCAGGGAGGATATTGCTGAGACCGCAATTGAAGGGATCACAAATGTTGACAATAACAAAAAAAGGAAGACTGGGAATGGGCCGAATATGGGTACGGAGAGGAATATAGATAAAGAAGCACAGTTGGGCCACGGGGATGGTATAGGGGAACATATGAACTATGATTCAAATACAATTTTAATGATTAGCAATGATCCAAAAAACGTGCAAAAGGCGGGCTTCGAAGCAGAGATCCGCCTATCAAAATGAGTACCTTTAGCTGGAATTGCCGTGGGCTTGGGACCCCATGGGCCTTACAATTCCTTAAGGAGTCCGTTCTCCAAAAGAAACCCAACTTTGTTTTCCTTTGTGAAATTCTGTGTAATAAGAAGAAAGTCGATAGAGTTAGAGACATGTTAGGTTTTGAAGGTGCTATAGCTGTCGATTCTCAAGGACATAGTGGGGGTCTCGCCTTTCTGTGGAGAAATAAGGAGGAGGTCACTTTATTGTCCTTGAGTAAAAATCATATTGATGTTTTGATTGACATGAAGGGTGTTCAAAAATATCGGTTGACAGGAATTTATGGTGAGCCGGATCGAACGAAAAGGATGGAAACTTGGGCTCTTATACGAAGTTTGAATAATCAAAGTGCAGTACCTTGGTGTCTGATAGGTGATATGAATAACGTTCTAAATCAAGAGGATAAGAAGGGTGGGCGGCCGTATCCAACATGGTTAATCAGTGGTTTCCAATCAGTACTAGACGATTGTGATTTGAATGATATGGAATTACACGGATATAGGTACACATGGGAAAGATGTCACGGGACAGCTCAATGGATTGAAGTCAAGTTGGATAGAGCTTTGGTCTCAAGTAGTTTTTTACAGGCTTTTACGGAAGCCAAGCTAACAAATTTAGAAGTCTCAACCTCAGACCATAGCCCCTTGTTATTTGAACCATTCAGCATTCCTATGATGGCTACAGGCAGGCGTTTTAAATTTGAGAATGCATGGTTTCGAGATCCGATGTGTGGTGAAATTGTGAAGGATGTTTGGATTTCGAATTCTGGAAAAACTCTGAAAGAGAAGTTAGAAATATGTTCAGTGTTATTAATGAAGTGGGGTAAAGAAATTACGGGAAGTTTCAGAACAAGAATAAACGAGTGTAAGCGAATCATGAGAACAGTGAGGGCTAGAAGAGATGCAAATTCGATCAGGTTATATCAAGAGGAGTCCAAGAAATTAACGGAGATTTATAGCCAGCAAGAAATTTTCTGGAGACAACGTTCCAAACAGCTCTGGTTAAGAGAAGGAGATCAAAACAGCAAGTTTTTTCATGCTTCAGCTAAAGTTCGTAGGAAGAAAAATCAGATAAGAAAGCTGCAAGATAGTAATGGCAAGGAGGTGGATTGGGACTCAGGTTTGCAGGAGGTGATGGAAGGTTATTTCAATGATCTTTTTAAAGCGTCTCAGACAGAGTGGGAAGAGGTCATAAATTGTGTGAGTAAGAGGATTTCAAACTCAATAAATCAACTTTTAACAAGTCCAGTGGAAGTGAACGAAGTTAAGAAAGCTTTGTTTAGCATGCATCCTGACAAATCTCCAGGGCCCGACGGTATGAGCCCTGGCTTCTATCAAAAATACTGGAAAGTTATAGGTGCAGACTTAGTTGATTTGGTGACGCAGTTCTTATAACTGGCAAGTTCGAGCAGAGCATCCCAGACGCCATTATTGTATTGATTCCGAAGAAGCAAATACCTGTCAATATGAAGGATCTCAGACCGATTTCTTTGTGCAACGTATGTTATAAAGTAGCTTCTAAAGTGCTTGCTAATCGCCTCAAAGCTGTACTGAATCAGATCATATCGTGTAATCAAAGCGCGTTTATCCCAGGGCGATTTATTACAGATAATACAATGATTGCTCACGAAGTTATGCATTTTATGAAGCGAAAAACGAAAGGTAAGATGGGATCAATGGCTCTTAAGTTGGACATGAGTAAGGCGTATGATCGTGTTGAATGGGGATTTTTAAAAGCAATGCTGTCTAAAATGGGTTTTTCTATAGAGTTGGTGAATTTGCTAATGAAAAGTGTAACATCGGCTAGATATCAAATTAGTCATGGAGGGAAAGAGTTTGGCAATATTATTCCAGAAAGGGGCATTCGTCAGGGTGATCCATTATCTTCATATTTGTTTCTTGTCTGCATGGAAGGGCTTACAGTTGTGCTTGAAGATTTCAAAAGAAGAAGGTTGATCACTGGTATCAAAATAGCAAGAGGTGCTCCTATTATTTCGTCCATGTTTTTTGCTGATGACACATACATTTTCTGTAAAGCAAAGTGTGATGAAGCTGTTCAGATTAACAATGTGCTTGCAATGTTTGAGAAGGCATCAGGCCAGAAGATCAATGTTGAAAAATCTTCTGTATTTTTCAGTCGAAATACCCACCAGGAGGTTAGACAATCCATCTGTAATTTACTTTGTTTTCATGAGGCGGACGAACAGACTAAGCATTTGGGCCTCCCAAATACCATTAATAGAAATAAAACCGCTGTGTTTGGCTACTTAAAGGATCGAATGAGGGATCAAATTCAGGGATGGGATAAGAAGCTTCTTTCAAAGGGAGGTAAGGAGATTTTGATCAAGCCAGTGGCACAAGCGGGTCCAAATTATGCTATGAGCATTTTTCTTTTGCCTCAGAAAATGTGTACAGAAATGGAAGGGCTAATGTCTAAGTTTTTCTGGAGATCGTCAAGTAATAACAGAGGGATAAACTGGAGAAGTTGGGACTCAATGTGCAAAAGGAAATCACAAGGTGGGTTAGGTTTTCGCAAGTTGCACGATTTCAATGTAGCCTTGTTAGGTAAGCAAGCCTGGCGCCTTGTCACTAACGAGGATGCATTAGTAAGTAAATTATATAAAGCTCGATACTATCCCCATTGTTCCTTCCTAAATGCTAAGATTGGTAATAACCCCTCGTATGTTTGGAGGAGCATTCTTGAAGCTCAAGTGTTACTAAAAACAGGAGCCGTTCGTAGAATAGGTGATGGATCCAGTACTGATATTATTTTTGATCCATGGTTACCTAATCAAGACGATCATTTAGTACATTCAGCACATCAATATCTTCAAGGGAATACTGTGTCCTCATTGATGATCACATGTCAAAGTGAGTGGGATATGGAGGTGTTAGAGGATATTTTCGACGAGAGAGAAGCAAGTATAATAGCTGCTATTCCTATTAGCAGTTCTGATTCAGATTCTTGGTACTGGAGCAAGGAAAAGATGGGCATGTATACAGTCAAAAGCGCTTATATAACCATTCAGGACAGTGCTAATGCAAACGGGTCAAGTACAAATTCTGGTCTTTGGCGCAAATTATGGAACTTGAAAATCCCTGCAAAAGTCAAGATATGTGTGTGGAGAGCTCTAACAGATGCATTACCAACTAAAGATCAGCTACTAAGGAGAAGAGTGGAAGTAAACAGCATGTGTCCTGTGTGTAACGGGGCTCAGGAAGATACTCTTCATGCATTGATTCTTTGTCCATTTGCCAAAGCTTGTTGGCATCAGTTGGGATTCACGAAGGGCATCAGAGAACCAGAAAGTTTTCATCAGTGGTTAGAAGCAGTTATACAGAAATGTTCAGTAGAGGAGTTTCAAAAGGTGGTTATGGTTATATGGGCAATGTGGAAGAATCGTAATGATATCATATGGAACCAAAAGGGTATGGAATCTGCAGAGGTGGTAGTATCAGCACATCTATGTTTTAACCAGTGGAAGAGTGCACAAGATAAAACATTCGATAATTATCTTGGGTTCATGACTCAAGCGGATGGAAAGGAGCACTGGAATTGCCAACCGAAGGTAAGGTTAAAATCAATACTGATGCTGCAATCTTTGACGAATCCAGAAGGTTTAGTTATGCGTTCATAGCTCGTAACCATCGTGGTGAATTGGTTGAGGCTGTCTCAAGATGCAAACAAGGCATGGTGGAGCCTGTTTTGGCAGAAGCAATTGGTGTCCGTGAAGCGTTGAGTTGGGTGAAAAAGAAGGGATGACAAGCAGTTGATCTGGAAACAGATTGTCTAGCATTGATACAAGCAATTCGATGCCCTACAATCAGCCTATCTTATTTGGGTAGAGTGGTTGAAGAGTGTAGAAGCTTGTTATTTTTACTAAAAGAACGTCAAATAACGTTAAGTTTTGTAAAACGATCTGCGAACAAGGTCGCTCACTTTATAGCGAGACAATCTAGTTCTATAGCTGATCGTATTTGATAGGGGGTATGCCTACCCAAATTTATCGCATGTATTGTTGAATGATTTGAAGTTTTAATGCAAGTTGATTTTTATGGCAAAAAAAAAAAAAAAAAAAAAAGACTTTACACCCCACCTCTCTCCCTCTCTCTCACACACACACGCTAAACCCCCAAGATTTCACCATCAAGTCAAAACCCAAATGCCCAAATCTCCATCCGGGTCATGCACAAACCGCCCCATCAATCATCTTCCTTAAAAATTAAAACTCTAGACTCACCAAACCTCAAGAAATAAATGACTCACCGGTCACCGCTGCTCACATTGCAGTAACAATGGACACAACTCACGTACTTGTCGGCTTGTCCTAACCTAGGTGTGAAGTTGTTTAGTGTAAAATTGACTGATGGGTCATCATCAATTAGAAAGAGTGTTAGTATGAATAATTTGAGTCATTATACTGGATTTGATTTAAAGAATTGTCAGGATTCTTAGGGGGATTTTGTTGATCATGGTGGTGATCGTGTTGGTGGTTATGCTTCTAAAGAATTTGTTTCGGGGTCTTCGAATAGTCGAACACGAAAGAAAGGTCTAATCTTTAGCTTTTATGGTGTTTTTGTGTGTGTTTATTTGTGTGTATGTGAATGTAGAGGAAGTTCATTTGATGTTGATCATGTTTGTTAGCTAATTTATACAATAGGTTGATTTGTGAGCTTGTGATTGTCATGTTTTTGTAGAAAATATAGTTTGATAGAATGAGTTATGGGCTATATTAAGATTGTATATTTATTTATATTTCAAGAATTGATTGTATAGGAGATTGTGCTTGGCGCAATGATCAAGTGCTTGTGTTTGCTTGTTATCCGTTATGACTTGTGTTCGAACATTGAAATTAGTCAGTTAATGGAGAATTAGGGGGCAAGTGTTCGAACTTCAGGACCTACACAGGGCTCTTTAATGTGTGCGTACTTTAGGACCTTCACAGGGATCTCCAATGCCAGAGCCTTGTGCTACTGGATATGACCTATTAATAATTGTTTGGACATTACCTGTTCTATTAATTTATACAGTAGAAGGTTTCCTGCTTTTTTAATACTCGTGAGTTATGAGTTTTTTGTATTGTATCCTTCTTTTTCTTGTGCTACTGGCATCTGAACTGCTAGATCTTGACTGTGGAATATGCAGATTCTAGTTTGTTTCAAGGCTTAATAGCCAACGTCTAATATGTCGTGACATTTACCTGTTGACCCGCAACAGATATTTTAAGCTTTCGGATGATCATGTGATTCAGTTTATGCAAGCTGTTTTTAAGTTGTCAATACTATGGGGGACTGAATGTTCCTGGTTTAATTATACTTTATGTACTTTTTTACAGACTGTTTGTACTTTTTCCTTTTTTTACTCTTGACATGATTAGTTTTGATATTCAGGTGTTTCATGGACTGAGGAGGAGCAGAGGATGTTTTTGCTTGGTTTGCAGAAGCTTGGCAAAGATGATTGGCGTAAAATAGCACACAGTTATGTAGTTACAAGAACACCTACTCAGGCAGGTAGCCAGTTGCCGAGCCACGCAGAAAAATATCTTATCAGGCAGTGCAATATGTCTAGGAGAAAGCGAAGGTCGACATTGTTTGATATGATTGTTGATGAAGTGAGTAATATTTGCCTATCTTTAATTACTTTATACTTTTTAACATAAGTTTGCTGTAATATGATATGTAGTATAAATGAGATGCATTGTAACATAATGTTATATCTAAATACGTTAATTAATTGTTATATGTCTATTAATTTATGATAAAATTGTGTCATGCTCATGAAATTGAGCAGCATAAATTGAAATTGTTTAACACTCAATCCATTACCTTGCGCATGTCTCTGTGATTGTGAGACATCAATTGGTTACAAAGAGGTTTATAGCTGTTAAGTCTCTGTAGTATAGATACGTAAAAGTATTGGTATGTTTTTCTTATCGTCCTTTTTGTTCAATGTGATTGTGTAGTCAGTCGAAACTCCAGTGGTTTCTCATCATTTGTTCTCTGTAATCATCAAGAAGATGAGACCCATATTGATTCAATGCCTACTCCTGCAGTGGAAAAAGAATTTGAATCAGTTGAATCTGCCACCACTATTAACGCTGAACCTGGTCCTCCAAAGCCAGAAAACTCTTACAACTATTATCCAGTTCTCTGCCCCACCTATATCTCTTCCTTTGTTCCATCTCCCAACACATATTTGTCTGGTTGGAGCACGGAGCTTGCTAAAACAGAGAGTCATATGGTGCTTAAGCCAATGGTAGTACATTCCAAGAGTCCTATAAATGTTGACAAGCTTGTTGGCATGTCAAATCTCAGCTTTGGGACATCTATGGGCCATGATGGACCTCCTCACTCCTGGTTAAGTTACTCGATAGATCCAGCAGGCAGTCTGCTTTCCATGCTAAACCTAGACCTGGTAGTTCAGGCATGAGATCGGGCAACGGTGCTGGTGAGCTTTAGAGATGTTTCATGTTAATACAAAGACAATGATCATGTTTAGTGATTCGAGTTATATTGATTGGAATCACATCTTGAATAAGGTTGGGTGTTGAAAATCCTCAACTTAATGTCAGTCCTCTGTTGTAGGTTGTGTTATGTAGTTATATCAACTCCTGTTTCATGTTAATTAAATTTTATTTAGAAGCTTCTTCCCATTTAATTTTCGGGATGGCTAACCTGTGCCCTTGGGGCACATGTTAACGCACTGGTATTCCATAATTAATGCTTCTAAAAGTTTGTTAACGGCAATTACTTGGCTCAGTATTAATTGTTTCATTTACTTTTCGGTCTTGATTACCTGTATACGTAAATTGATTTTCTATAAGAACTTTCATAAAAAAATTTAACTTTAAAAATTAAAATAAGTAGTGATTATATAAATTTTAATTATAACTAATTCATATTTTTAAAGAAAAATTATTGAATTTTCATAAATTTAAAAAAATAATATTAGAACCATAACATAAATAATTGTATCTTTTTAAACTTTGTGTACAACTCTAGAAACATAAATAATTTACCTCGAAAAAAGAAATTAAGTGTTCGATAAAATAAAATAAATAACTTCTTCAAAGTACATTGTGTCATCAATTGTGCCTGATGAAGTAAAATTTTTAACAATAATTCTTATTTTATATTTATTAGCTGATTTGATAGTATTTATTATTAATATACATTTGAAATTTATATGTTTAAAAGTTAAAAACAGAAAAAGTAAAATAAATAAATTGATCGACCGGGAGAATGCAAAAAGTTTGTATACAAAACAAATTGATCACATTAGTCTGGAAAGTGGAAACTAATTAATTAATGAAAATATTAAGCTATGAACAGACTACGAGGCTCTTAATTATGAATATCCGTGTATTAACCTGTGCCCCAAGGGCACAGGATAGCCATCCCGTTTAATTTTTACATAATTATTCTATTCATGGCACCTAATGGAATTCCTATGGTCCTGCTACCTAATTGTCTTTTTAGTAAAACAAACTAAAATCATAGGTGTTGAGAAATGCGGATGACTAGTTTAGGTGAAACCCTTTTGCGACTTAGATGTCATATAAATAGTTACAATTAGTTATAAGTTGTAAATTTATTTTTCGTTAAATTCCAGCTTTTTATATAAATTTAGGAGTAGTATATCTGTTTTCATAAAATTCACTGTAATATAATAGAGTGAAAGACTACCATTGAAAAACTGATGTATTAAATATTAGATTTAACAAGTAAAAAATTTTAGCAAACAAATATTAACTGCATTGATTTGTCAAAATCATCATTTATCTGGCTGACACATTTCCTGCAGATAAGAAATCCACATCCATCACGTTCGAAAAAGCAAGCAGTATTGTATCCATCCCCGCAATTGCTACAAAGGTACAAAGGAGAATTCCTTCTTACATTCCGTTTGCAAACAAATGCAAGTGTGTGTAGCTGATTGTTGATATCAAGTTCAATGGTCCCTCCCAACTTTATTTTTGATAGCATACGGGAGCAGTGCCAGTGAAAGCTATGATCACATTCACCACAATGAAAGAGGCTGAGCTGATTGTTTAATGGTTCTTCACATGAATCACATGTTTCACAGTAGAATGCTCCTTCGTAGAAAATTGGAGGATCTCTCAAGGATATGGCGTGATCATCATATTTGTGTCTTATTGTACTTGGAAAAGATACACATGACATCATCAATTCTGAACTTAATAACACTACAAATCGAACCTGATGTTGGACGCTGAACAAGGGGGTGGTGCTTGTGAGACTTATGTTTTATCCTGGCAGGCAAAAATGCACAACAGATACCATTTATGATATCACAAGTCTCACATTCATAGTAAAATCCATTCGTCCAGGAGGCCACAAACTCCACATAGCACTAGACTATAGAATCTAGATCTCTTCTCAAGGTGGAGTGAATGCTGCGGGTGGAATTGAGATACTCCTGCAGGCAACTCCTTGGGCAATTTAGTGGCACATACAGAGTGTAGAAAGAAACCACATTGGATACAACCATAGTAAGACGTATAGGCAGGAGATATGGGTTTAATGCACCCATCACATATCAACACTTTTGTGTTGTCATCATCATCGTCCTATCATTCTCACTAGTAATAGAGTAGGTAAGCTGGAGGGGGTGATGGTGATAAGTAGGAGCGGGAATAATTAGTGGCGAAAATGCACATCTCTTGTGGATCCAGAAATCACAGGTGATGCATACATAGGAAAAGTCTTTAGTTTCCTCCCAACAAGCATCACACTTAAACAAAGCCTGCCTCTGCAACGTTAGTGTGTGCTCTTGGTGACCTTCATGACTGAGCGTTCTCTGTTCATCATCATCTGTAGGAAAAGCACAAACAACACACAAATCAAAGTCACAATCATCACATGCATAAGCGAACTTCACCTTATTTTCACAAACATCACAAAAGAATCTATCAGGACGCAGTCGGAGAGTAAGGGGGTGTCGGTTGTGCTCATCGTGATAAATTTGCTGGGGTAATTCTGCACAACTCCTGTGCAGGTAAATTGTTTTACAGTGAATATCAACATCATGATTAGTGCAAGTATATGTAGGAAAGCCAATAACTGTTTTGTTACAGACAGAGCATGTAACATTCTCTTCAAAGACATCATTCTCTTTTAAGATTAGTTCGTGCTCAGGATGGCTGAAAGCCTGAAATGCTTAAGTGTTGAACTCATTTCTGGTGAGGGATAGATCTAGGAAAGCGGTTATTACTGAGGAGTTTTGTGTTTGGTGGGTGCGTTTGAACTTGTCTTCCATTGAAGTCCCTCTGTCTTATAATTGTTTTTGACAAAATGCAAGTTCATTCCATTAAATTAAACAGATCTAGCCGGGACAAACCCTCAATTGACAATGCAATCAGATTGATAATACAATAAACGAGCTAAGAAAATAGCCGCATTGTTTCCAGACTGCTTAACACACTGAATCCATAGATTCTTGAAGCTAAAAAAGGTTACAATGGTATCCCGATCAATCCTACCAACATCAGCCCTGAAATCCGTAGTAGCACAATTGGCCCTCACATAAATGCGTACTGAAGCCCAATGTTCCAAACCATCAACTGAAGTTAGGGAAGCATAAATTCCCGAAACCGGAACAAACTTTAATTGTGAAAGGTGAGCTCTTGTGAATTCCACTAACATCTCAAGAATACTCCAGCTATCTACCTGCCGTAAAACAGCTATAGACCTGCCGATACCCCAGCTATCTACATGCCAAAAATCAGCTATAGACATGCCGCAAGTAGCATCGATGCAATCGTTCAAGATCTCCCAAAATGCCAAATAAACCAATTTCAACGGAGTCAATAACGACACCAACAACAACAGAAACATAAAACGATAATAACTTAAACGATAACAATCGCACATAAAGCGATACACACGCCAAAAGGCGAGACGAAAGCCCAACAAAGATGAGTTTTAATTGCACAAACTAGCCCAAGATCGGAATAGATCTGAGAAAATTCGAAGGAATTTTCGGAGTTTTATTGAATTAGAAAACTGTGATAATTGAAAAGGAGAGGACAAGGGGAAGAAGATGAGAGAAAGAAGGAAGGGGCGGTAGCGGGGAGGGATGAAGGACAGAGGCGGCAGCGGGGAGGGGGAAGAAGGGGGCGGTGGGGTGGGGGTGGGGGTGGGGGTGGGGGTGGGGGTGGGGGTGGGGGCGGCAGGTAGACTTACTCGACTCTCATGCGCAGTGGAACGAGAGAGAGAGAGGAAAGCTCACTCCCTCTGTCTTATACTAGTATAGTATTACCTCATTTATTTACATTTCAAAACTTACCTCTAAAATAGTAGAGTAAAATTTTATAATATAAAAAATAATTACATCCACTATTTTTCTAAATTTATTTCATTACATAAGATATTGATTTTTTTTCTTAACCTTCGTACCCAACTCATTTATTTTGTAAACAAATGAGAGGAAGGAAGAAAGTATTTTTTTTTTTTAAGTGAGATTTTCCAAAGTTTACGGCCACAAAAATTCAAGATTTTGGTCATATGTGTACATTATAAGTACGCAAAGAACATAATTTTGGTCACAGCTACATTCGATGAATATAAGGTTTTATTCTTTCTATAATGGGGGTGAGAACTTTTTTATAGAATAATTCAACTTATTATTTTAAGATAAAGTTAGATATTCCTAAATTTTTCCTGAAAAAAGTTAATTTTTTTTTGCAACTTATAGAATCTCAAATATACATTAAATACTTGTATAATTTTTTTTATCAAAATATGAAAATTTTTCCTGAAAAATAAATCCATAAAAACTTAAAATAAACTGAGCCAAACAGCAATATATTCAAACTTTTTCTAAAATGGGCTGCTACTTCACATTTGCATACCTTAACCTGCACGTATTCTGTTGTTGATAAATGATACTCCAGTATTAAACTGTGCTTTAAAGAGGAAACGGGGAATTTTTTTATTTTGATACATTGATAAAGTAAAACCATTGATTTTACTTTTCATCATTACATAGGTGTAAAGAAAAGGCAGAGATGCTATTTATTTAATACAGCACGGAAGATGCATACAGTTAAACCTCGATAAATGAATACGTTCGGGACTGGAAAATTTTATTCATTAATCGAGATTATTCATTTATCGAAGTAAAAAATACACTATCTCTATTATGTCGGGACCGGAAAAAATTATTCATTTGATGAGATTATTCGTTTATCGAATATTCATTTATCGAGGTTCTACTGTATTTCTTGAACTATTATGTAATTGTTAGGGGTGTAAATGAGCCGAGTCGAACTCTAAAATGTTTATTAATATTTCCTTTCGAATTAAAACACGTTGTCTTTTTAATTTAAAACTAATCTTCAATAATATTTTCTTTTGAACTAAAACACGTTACCTTTTTAATTTAAAACTAATTTTACAATCATTAATATATATCCGAAAATATCACACCATATTTTTCAATTGTTAATAAAATATATTAAAAATCTGTATATGTTGTTTATAATAAGGAAACATTAGTATAATCCATATACATGAGTATATTAAAATTATATTAAATTAATAATTATATAATTGTCGAAACATTAAAAATTTTGGTACCTATTTTTTGATATATGTTTTTTGGTATTTAGTGAATTTACTTATTTACCCTTCATTATAAAGAAAAATATATATGATATTTATATTATTAAAACACCAAAAATAAATAATAACATAATACAATTAAAGGTAATTAGTCGATTGCCTTTTTCACATTTACTTTTAGTTGAAGATATTACCTTTTATAAACACCTAAAAACCTCAATCATATCATATTTTCCAATCAATTCATATCTAGCAATAACTAACCAAAAATAAATAATAACATAATACAGGTAATTAGTCGATTGCCTTTTTCACATTTACTTTTAGTTGAATATATTACCTTTTATAAACACCTAAAAACCTCAATCTTATCATATTTTTCAATCAATTCATATCTAGCAATAATTAATATATACTTAAAAATATCACATTATATCATATAATCAGTAACAAAATCTATACTATTATATAAATTCTGAAACATTAAAAGTTTTGGTACCTGTTTTTTGGTACCTGTTTTTTGGTACTTCGTGAATTTACTTATTTACCCTTTGTTAAAAAGAAAATAAATATATGATATTTATACTTTTAAAACACCTATAATAAATAATAACATAATACAATTAATGGTAATTAGTCGCTTGCCTTTTTTCACATACCATTAGTCGCTTGCCTTTTTTCACATTTACTTTTAATTGAAGATATTACCTTTTATAAACACCTAAAAACATCAATGTATCTTCCAATCATAAATATTGAATTAAAACACGTTACATTTTTAATTTTAAACTAATCTTCATTAATATTTTCTTTTGAACTAAAACACGTTACCTTTTTAATTTAAAACTAATTTTACAATCATTAATATATACCCGAAAATATCACACCATATTTTTCAATTGTTAATAAAATCTATACTATTATATAAAAGCCGAAACATTAAAAGTTTGGTCGGTCGGTCGGTCGGTACGGTACCTGTTGATTTTACTTATTTACCCTTACTCAATTACTACTAACTAATCAATTTCCTTTTTCAGATTAAACATATTATCTTTTCTATTTTCAAGAATTAAATAATTTCCTTTTTTCAAGTAAAATACAATACCTTTTATATTTTATTTAACTAAAATTTCTCCTTTATGAATCAATTTCCTTTTTCGGGTTAAATATATTACCTTTTCTATTTTTCAATAGTTAAATAATTTTCTTTTTCAAGTAAATTAGAATATCTTTTACATTTTATCTAACTAAAATTTCTCTTTTTTAAAGTGCAATTTTGTTTAATAAAATAACATAATTATATTATAATTACTATTAACTAATAAATTACCTTCAGTCAAAACACGTTACCTTTTCTATTTTCTCTAACTAAAATCTTTCTTTTCCAATTATATCATGGACGGTTACCTTTTTCAGCCAAAACACATTACCTTTTTTCTTTTCTCTTACTAAAACCTCTTTTTTCCAATTATATCACGGACGTTTCTATTTAATAAAAATAAAATAATAATATTATAATACTAATAATTAACCGATTACCTTTTCAACTAAAATATATGTTAGTTACAGAGGCATGCCTGTATACATCTAATAACAAGCCTAATGGTTTGTAATGCTTTGCATTACTTACATGACCTCTTAACTGAGGGAACCTCTAGTATAATATAAATTCGTATTACAAATAATGACCATTAAATTTTTAGTAAAAAAAATCAGAATCATTAGATCTAATTATTAAATATATTATATGATTAAATTAATTTATAAAAATTTCAAGTTTCAAATTTTATCAACGACATATTTATTTTAAAATTTTATAATATAAGTTTTAAACCATGCATATCATTAACTAATTTTATATTAAATTATTAATATTAAAATTAAAATAAAATATTTTAAATAATAATATATAAAAATATAATTATGACATAAAATAAAATTTATTACATATCAAACAAAATCCGTGCATCGCACGGGTTATAAGCTAGTAAAACTTAAATATTGCTCGTGAACTTATGCTCACGAGTTCACTTACGAACAACTCATAAACTTATTTTCTTATTTTGTATACAAAAATCCAACATTACAAAAATTAAAAAGTCCAAATTTAATTATTAAATTTATGTCTCAACACTAATAATAATAATAATAATAATAATAATAATAATAATAATAATAATAATAATAATAATAATAATAATAAAATCATCAACCAATAAAATTCTCACATCTCCTTACATCACATATCATTAGTCATACAAAGTACTAATTTACTTACATAAAATCTATAAAATATCAGTTATACAAAAGTATCGACCTCCTTACATAAATTTACAATTTTATTTGTAAATTTTGGCATAGATTATATGTTTATAGTATTATCTCATCTCATTACATTCTATAAATTTAAAGTATTAAAAAAATATTATTATATTTGTATTGTTTAATTAACTTATTTTGGTATTTATATTTCATATTTACAAGTATCTCAAGTTATTATAGTTTCGAATTTTACACAATCATAAACATATTTTAATATCTTTTTATATATTTAAGTAGTATAAATATACTTATACGTCAGTAATATTTAATACTAAAATTTAGCACTTAAAATGTTTTAATATTTAATTTGATACATATTTTGACAGATATATACCGTTATACTACATATACTAATTGTAAGATTTAGTAAATATTATTATTATTATTTTATTATTAATATGAAATAAACAATTATACTATCTAGCATAAAATATAAGATATTCTAATTAATGGTGTACAATTAATAATAGTTTCGAGTGTATATTCTAATAATCAAACATATATTATATATAGGAGATTATCTTTCGAATTTGTTTATGAACCGCTAATGAACTCGAATACCAAGTATGTTAACGAGCTCAATTATCAAACTTATTCACGAACATATTCATGAGATATGTTTACGAACCTGTTCACGAACTATGTTCACGAACATGTTAATCGATCTTGTTCGCGAGCTATCGAGTCGAACTTTACCGTGATCAAGTTCAGATTGTTTATAAATCGATTCTTAAAATCATATTCAAGATCGACTCGTTTGTGAATCGAACCGAACCCGAATCGAGCTTTTTTCGAACCGAATACCGAACCGTTCGCGAGTGTATCGGTCTTTGACTAATTGCAGTATCTTATTTTGTACAAGTTCTAAGGGCATTGTTGTATTGTTGTGCATAGGACTATGATTTGTATGATAAGTTATGTTGGCTTTTGGAAATGAGAAATTTGTTGCTGTGTTGGAAAGTTGGTTGCGGCTAGTCAAGTTTGGTGTCTTAAAATTGCAGATTGGAATCTTTCATTTCTCTTCTTTTTTTTTTTTTTTTTTTTTACAGAATTTCTCTTCTATTTTTGTTATGAACTAGAGACCATTAGACTACTAGTTCGAGCACCATCTGCTACTGGTACTAATTCAATGTCAAATGGAAATTATTTTACACATGCTATATATGTGACGTGTTTGAGGATTTGTACAACTTTATAATTAAAGTAGTTAAATGCACTTTGCCTCTCCCAATTTTACTCCAATTTCAATTATGTATACGTAGTTTAATAAATTGTATTTTGCATCCCCCAACTTTAAATTATAGGTCAAATCACAATCCATTAAGATGGTACAAATATATTTTAATAATTTTATACGTATCATATATCATAATAGTCACAACTTTATTTAACGGAAACATATTAGTTTAATTTTTTACAAATATAATATAATTGATTAATGGTCAAAAAATAATATTAAATTATAATTTAAAAATTTTTTAAGTGTAAAATTAGTTACATGTTTAAAATCTATAATTTATATCATCATTGCAATCATTTTATATCGCATTTGTTAATATGTTCGTTAAAAGCAATATTATTTTTGATAGAATGTAATAGGGATTGTGATTTAAAGTTTGGGGATGCAAAGTGCAATTTATAAAATTACATATACATAATTGAAAGTGTAATTTATCTGTTGGGAGTTTTTTTTTTTTTTTTGAAGAACAAATGTGCTAATTCAATAATAAAAAGTCATACGGCATCTACACCAATGATCGAGTTGAACAAACTGAAAATAGCAATCGCCTGTTCTCCTGAAGAGACAGTTAAACGATATTTTGAAGATAACGTATATACAAATACAAGTACCCGCTTCGTGCATCCTCGTTGTATTACTGGTACCCACTTCAACATGCCCCGATGGAGCTATCGTTTGAGCTATCGACCAACACTGCAATTCCATACGAAATTTCATCACTAAATCAGGACCCCGCTCACAATCAAGAAGCGAAAAACATAGCTCTCACAAAGGAGATAAATCAAACTCTCACAACGGAGAGAACCCAATCAATACAAACCCAAGAACCGAATAAAAACAACCTAAAAATACAAAAGAAAATACAAAAAACTTAGATCTGCCAATCGAAAGCACAGATAGGCGGTTAACTCTCGAAATCCAATAAGCTCCGCTTGAATCGAAGAAGAAAGAAAACCGGAAGCTCCGATGATGTAGATCTAGAAAAACAACCCAAAATAAATTTAAATGATAAAATCCTTATCCACAAAGGGAGATTATTGAAACAAACAAATCAAAACAAGATAAAAAAACGAATTTGGGGCTTTCCACCAAAAAAACCGATGGAATTCCCGCCGGAAAAGGTGCAGAGAAGAGGGAGAAGACAGTAAGGGGGAGAGAAAAGGGAGAAGAGGGAGAAGACTAAAAAATCGAGAAAAATATCACTTGACCCAAAAGTATCTGTTGAGAGTTGAAACCGTTTGTTGTGAAATTTGGGCCAAGTTGATATGTGTGCCAGCTTCAAATTTATACTAAAACATGCTTAGATCTTAGAGTAATAGTTAAAACTAGGGATGTAATTCGAGTCGAGTCGAGTCGAGTTTGAGCTTTTTTTTTTCGAGTTCGAGCTTTTTTTTCACGAGTCGAGTCGAACCTAAAATTTATCGAGCCTGAAATATGTGTTCGAACTCGACTCGTTTACTATACAAGTCGAGTTCGAGCTGTTATCGAGCTTTTGAGCTTATCGAGCTTTTAACCGAGCTTTCGAGCTTATCGAGTTTTTAAACGAGTTTCCGAGTTTTTATCGAGTTTTCGAGTTTTCGAGCTTATCGAGTTTTATCGAATTTTTCGAGTTTTTCGAGTTTTTACCGAGTTTTCGAGTTTATCGGGTTCTTATCGAGTTTATCGAGTTCTTGTCGAGTTTTCGAGTTTCGACTTAAGCTCCATGAAAACTATTTGTTATATTATTTCCCCAATTTTAAATGATAATAAACTTTCGAAATTTTATATTTTATGATTTCGATAATCAACTTTTCCAATCAATTAAGTAAACTTTTAGTTTATTATATTCTTATATTTACGGATAAATTATATCTTTAGTACAGATTATGCATATAAATATCTAAGTATTTAACTAGTAAACGACGATAATAAGACTAACAAGATGTGAAACATTTTTTGACTGTGAGCTCATATGTGTTATATTTTTTTCAAAATAGGCAAATAGGCACCCTACATCGAGAGTCATTAGTAATTTTATAAAATTTATTTATAATTGAATAGAAATATGGCATACAACAAGTCTATGATGTTACTATTTAATATTTTGCTGCTTACTATCTTGTTGTTATGGTTTATAATTGTATGAAGACAAAATATATGGAAGTAAAATTCAGAAATCGAACTTGATTGCTATTTCATCAATTTAATATCTGCTAATTTAGATCGCCATTCTCATATTAGAAAAAATTTAATTCAAAATTTCACAAATTATATTAATAATATAATATTGCACATAATATATGCAAAAAAATAAAGTTAAGTTTAAAAGTAATTTTCTTAAATAGTTGAGTGATGACAGATAAAATAATAAACACATTACTATTTTTAAGAAAAAATAAAAAAAAATTATCGAGTTCGAGCCGAGTCGAGTTCGAGTTCGAGTTGATCGAGTCGAGCTCGAGTCGAGCTCCAAAAAACTCGACTCGACTCGAGTTTTTAATCGAGCCTGAAAACGTGTTCGAACTCGAGCTCGATAACGAGTTCGAGCCGAGTCGAGCCCATTTTTTCGAGTCGAGCTCGAGTCGAGTTCGAGCCGCCTCGGTTTAAATTACATCCATAGTTAAAACTTAGATATTAGAAAGGGTTTTGTTATTAGAAAGACGCCTCTTGTACTCCGCAGAAGGATATTGGAAATGCGAGGCAGGCCTAGATTTTATGGACGTGTAAATAGTAGCTATTGGGCCTTAGCCTAATCTGAATAGATGGGACTGGACTGCAATCGTTGACATTTGTTTTTGACATCGGAGCTTTTTTAAAAATGAGCGGATTCATCTAATCAGCTTTTCCCATAGGCTATGTACGTACCAAACACTCTTTAGTTCGAACCTCTAATTTATTCACTTAATTTGATTTGTAAAAATTAAATAAATCTTATGATAACTAGAAAATTCTTGGGAAATTTTGGTCAATTAACCAAACATACATTTTAATTTCCTTTTTTTAACATCAAACTCAAGTAGCCAAGCACCGATTATTTCCATTAATATTAAACAAAAATTTAATTTCAAATATAAATTTCTTTTTTCACGAAAATATTTTAAACTTAAATTTAAGTTACATTAGATCCCACCGGTAAAATTTTGGACACAATTCACGTACTTGTCCTAACCTAGGTGTGAAGTTGTTTAGTGTGAGATTGACTAATGGGTCATCATCAATTAGAAAGAGTGTTAGTATGAATAATTTAAGTCATTATACTGGATTTGATTTAAAGAATTGTCAGGATTCTTAGGGGGATTTTGTTGATCATGGTGGTGATCATGTTGGTGGTTATGCTTCTGAAGATACTGTTTCGGGGTTTTCGAGTAGTCGAGAACGAAAGAAAGGTCTAATCTTTAGCTTTTATGGTGTTTTTGTGTGTGTTTATTTGTGTGTACGTGAATGTAGAGAAAGTTCGTTGATGTTGATCATGTTAGTTAGCTAAATTGTACAATAGGTTGATTTAAGAGCTTGTGATTGTCATGTTTTTGTAGAAAATATAATTTGATAGAATGAGTTATGACTTATGTGCTATATTAAGATTGTATATTGATTTATATTTCAAGAGTTAATTGTATAGGAGATTGTGCTTGGCGCAATGATCAAGTGCTTGTGTTCGCTTGTTATCCGTTATGACTCGTGTTCGAACATTGAAATTAGTCAATTTATGGAGAATTAGGGGGCAAGTGTGCGAACTTCAGGTTCTACACAGGGCTTTTTAATGTGTGCGTACTTTAGGACCTTCACAGGGCTCTCTAATGTGTGCGTACTTTAGGACCTTCACAAGGCTCTCTAATATGTGCGTACTTTATGACCTTCACTTTTAATACTCGTGAGTTATGAGTTTTTTGTATTGTATCCTTTTTTGTTGTGCTACTGTCATCTGAACTGCTACATCTTGATTGTGGAATATGCAGATTCCAGTTTGTTTCAAGGCTTAATAGCCAACGTCTAATATGTCTCGTGATATTTACTGATAGGCCATAAACAGCCAAGGCCCAACAAGGAGCCCAAACAACAAGTGAATCATCTCAAGAGAATAAGAACGGCCCAGCCCAGAGTGGCTGACCCCGGGCCCGGAGCCACCACCACGTGGCGTGGCCCCCACCCCGAACTAGGGGACCCCCTGACTCGTGGCACTTTATATACGTGGCACTCCACCTCAGCTGACACTCCTATTGGTGGCGCTGACCAACACTAAAAGACAAGGGAAGACGCATGCCAGATCGTGCCCAACACAAAATGGCCACACTCCAGTCAATGGTCACTTCAGACAAAGGCCACGCGTCCCACATCCCGGGAATTCAGCGGCTTGTCCCCCAGATCCAACGGTCGGGGGTGAAGGTAACCTACCCCTAAACCCTAGGCCTAGGGCTATAAATACCCCTAGTAAATAGGGTTTAGGGGTTAGCCATTATTACACACCTACACACATTCATTACTTTGTGATACTCTACTTGATTATTACCTTCCAAAGCCAACTCTTATTCTCACGCCGGAGGCACCTCGGGGCCAAACCCCCCCTCCGGTGTTGTTTTGCAGATACCCCACTACAGCTACACCACTTCCGAGACAGGAGTTGGCGAGGAAGTACCCGATCGAGATTTAGAGTTATCATTGGCGCTAGAAGGAGGGGCACCTCCGAACTCCAGAACCCCGAACCAACAGCCAAACTGAGGCAACCCGAACTACCTGAAACCAAAAGCCATGCCTCGACCGAGCAAATCCACCCGAGCAAACAGCGCCCCAAGAGAAGAGCCCCTAGCTCCAGTCCCGGAGCCCATCCCGCAAAACCAGGTCCCGGTCCAGGAGAGGCTCGGGATCGGCCCAAACGATGCTCGGGTCACAGTCGAAGTGAACCGGTACAAGTATACCGACGTGCCCCTTGAATCTGCCCAGATGGAGAACTTAACCCCGGCGGAACTGGCCGAAGCAATCCGGGCTTACCGAAACCGCCCTCATCCGGAACCTGAACCCGAGCAGGCGGAGGACTCCGAAGGTTCAGCCAACTCCAACAACCCGCGAGCCTCGGTCTTCGCTCGCCTCGGGAACCAAAACAAAAGGAACAAAAAGGACCATCCAACCCAGAGTAAGGTCAGAGAAAAGGAGGCCGATGAGCTGAAACGGATGGAAAGACTCCGGGAAAAAATAAGACAAGAGGAACAAGCTAAGTTGGAGCACAGAATCCAAAGAAGGCTCCAAGAAGAGGAGGAAAGAATGAAAAAATCCAAGCCCAAAAGAACCCGGAGAGAGGTAAGCCCGGAGATTATCTCAGATGATGAAGAACGTCCCAGCAACCTGGTTCAAATGATCCAGGAGTTACAAAGGAAAGTCAACAACGACTCTGGGTTTGAGATCCAAGACACACTCACCCCTTTTAGCCGCTCCCTTGAAGCCATACCCCGGCAAAAGAACCTCAAGCACTACAACTTTGACTCCTTTAATGGGTTGGAGGACCCTGAAGAACACCTCAACTACTTCGAACAAATAGCCCTGATATATTTCTATAACGATCTAACCAAGTGCAGGTTCTTCGCCTCCACACTAAAAGGAGCGGCTCAGAGATGGTTCAGCAGGATCCCCTCCCGGAGCATACACAGCTGGAAGGAGTTCAGAGAAGCTTTCCTCCGGAGGTTCCGAGCCAATAAGACCCCGGAATATCACATGTGCCACCTCGAAACAATTAGGCAAAATGACAACGAAACACTTTCAGCTTTCATGAAACGGTTCCAAGAAGCCATAAATCAAGTCACGAATCTGGACGAAAGAGAAGCCTTGAGCATTTTCCGGAAGAACCTAGACCCGGAGCGTAGTGAACGCTATGTGATTGAGTTGGTAAACAAAGAGCCCCAGAGCCTGGCTGCAGCCTATTCTATGGCCGCCAAATTCATCAAAGAAACTGATATCTTACAAGCAATGAGGATGACCCGGCAGGGCACCTCCTCGGGAAGAAATAAAGACGATCGCTCTAGAAACGACCACAACCCAGACAAGAAGTTTAAGCCCAACAAGCAATACAACTACATCCCAAGTCATCAACTAACGACCCCGGACAAAGATCCTTCCTCCCGAGCCAAATCCGAAGCCAAGCCCCCGAGGCCGGGGAGAGCCGAGCCGAGGCCGGAACCAGATTGGACACCCCTGAACCGGCCCAGAGCCGAAATATTAAAGGAAGTTCGGAACAAACCCTTCTTTTATCCTCCCAAACCTCTGGTATCAGCCCCGGAGAACAGGCCCCGGAACAAGCACTGCGACTATCATGCAACTCATGGCCACGAAACAGAAAGTTGTGTCTCCCTCAAGTTCTTCATCGAAGACCAGGTTAAGAAAGGAAACATGGGCCAATACCTAGCTCGGAGAACCACGGAGAGGGGGGATGGATCCGGGGCTCAGAAGACTAAACATGTGGTGCACGTGGTATTGGGAGGATCCAACTCCCCTCCAGCAAGTCCGGGCTCCGGAGACGAGGTAATGATGATAGACTCGGCCCCGGAACAAACCATATCTTTCAGCAACGCTGATTTCGAAGGAGTGGATCCTAACCACAATGAAGCCCTAGTGGTGACCTTAGACATTGCTGAGAATGAGGTAAAAAGAATCCTTGTTGACAACGGCTCCTCTGTCAACGTATTGTTCAAGCACACCATGGATAGAATGCAGCTCGGCAGTGTCAGAATGAATGAATGCAGGGAAGACCCGCTATACGGCTTCGGCCACAACTTGGTTCCCATCCAAGGAACCCTTTACTTGCCTGTCCAGTTCGGCACCGCCCCGAAGCAGATAACCCATATGATAAAATTCTACGTAATCAACATTCCTTCCTCCTACAATGTGATCCTCGGGCGCCCAGCCTTGACCAAACTCCGAGCCATAACCTCAACCCCGCACCTTAAATTCAAATTTCCCACGACCTCCGGGGTTGGAGAGGTAAAGGGCGATACCGAAATAGCTAGCCGATGTTATGGCCAAGCCCTAGTAATGGCAGAAACAGACCCGGATAATAAGCGGAAAGCCTCCTCCTATCAGAAGAACTTGAGCAGAAAGAAACACAGAGCCATAACTTACAAGAACCCCGGAAAGGAGGTGCAAAACATTGAAACAACAAGTGCCCCGAACCAGGAACCAGGTACATCCGAGGCCCGGGAATACCTAGCCTCAAACTCCCAGGCCCGGGTCCAGAAATCATCCCTGGTGAAAGATCAAACCAAGCTAGAACCCGCCGTGGAAATTGAGAGAATCGAGCTCATTCCGGGGAACTCGGAAAGAAAAGTAAAGATTGGAACTGGTCTAGACGCTGCCTTCAGGCAAGAGCTAATCCAACTACTCCGGGAATATGCCGATGTTTTTGCCTGGAGTCCATCTGACATGCCCGGGCTCCGAGAATCCCTTGCCATGCATAGCCTGGATGTTGATCCTAGAAGAAAACCTGTGAAACAGAAAAGAAGGAACTTCGCCCCGGAGAGGCAGAGAGCTATAGACGAGGAGGTGGACAAACTACTTAAGGCAGATATTATCTGCGAGGTGAAATACCCGGAGTGGCTAGCCAACGTGGTTCTGGTCAAAAAGCCTAGTGGAAAATGGAGGATGTGTGTTGATTACACGGACCTCAATGAAGCCAGCCCCAAAGATCCATATCCATTACCAAGTATAGACCAGCTCATCGACGCCACTGCCGGACATGTGATGCTCAGTTTTATGGACGCTTTCTCCGGGTACAACCAAATCAAGATGAATCCCGCAGATATAGCCAAAACTGCATTCATTACCCACAGAGCCGTCTATGCTTATAAGTTCATGCCCTTTGGACTCCGGAATGCCGGAGCTACGTATCAAAGAGCCATGGTGGAAGTCTTCAAAGACCAAATTGGCCGAAATCTGGAGTCCTATGTCGACGACATCATTGCCAAGTCTAAAACAGTCAAGGAACATGTCCCCGATCTGCGGGAATGTTTTGAAAACCTTAGAAAAAATGAGATGAAGCTAAATCCAGAGAAGTGCACCTTTGGGGTGGCAGCGGGGAAATTTCTAGGCTTCATGATCAGCCAAAGGGGGATTGAGGCTAATCCGGAGAAGATCGGGGCCATCTTAGAAATGCAACCACCCCGGACTCAGAAAGACATTCAGAAGTTAGCTGGATCATTAGCAGCCCTAAGAAGATTCATATCCAAGTTGGCAGAAAAGTGTTTGCCCTTCTTCAACTTGCTCAAGGGGGCCAGCAACAAGAAAGAAATCACTTGGAGCCCTGAGTGCCAGCAAGCTCTTGACACTATCAAGGAATATCTATCATCACCACCCCTCTTAACAAAGCCGGAGCCCGGGGAACCCCTACATCTATACCTCTCCGCCGGGCCCCTAGCTGTGGCCGCGGCCCTAGTCCGGGAAGTTGAGGGAAACCAACGGCCGATGTACTACATTAACCAAGTCTTGAAAGATGCAGAAACCAGGTACCCCAATCTAGAGAAGTTCGCCTTTGCCTTAGTCACAGCCTCAAGGAAACTCAGACACTATTTCCAAGGAAGAGAAATCAAGGTTGTAACAGATCAGCCACTACGAAGGATAATCCATAAGCCGGATGCATCAGGAAGATTGATAAATTGGGCAATTGAGCTAAGCCAATTCCACTTGACATTCGTACCCCGGACAACCATCAAGGCACAAGCTTTGGCAGATTTCATAGTAGAGTGCTCCTTCCCAGAACCACAGCAAGCTATTGCAGCGGCTGAAAATCCGACAAACCAGAACAGAGCCCCGGGGTCATGGACTCTCCATGTTGATGGATCCTCAACAGCCGACAGGTCCGGGGCAGGACTAATCATGAAGAGCCCGGAAGACTTCCAAATCAAACAGGCCATAACATTCAAGTTCCCAGCAACCAATAACCAAGCCGAATATGAGGCTCTCCTTGCCGGGCTAAGGTTGGCGCGAACTCTGCAAATCAAGAACCTGAACATCTACAGTGACTCACAAATCGTGGTACGGCAAACAAAAGGCGAATACATAGCCAAAGATCAAAAGCTAGCCCAATACCAAGCACTTGTCAAGAGCCACTTAGCCACCATCCCGGAGTACCAAATCAACCAGGTCAACAGAGAAGAAAATTCTGAAGCTGATGAGCTATCCAAGCTAGTCCAGAACTCAGCCGAACTAGGCAGTTCGGTCTACTTCGAAGAATTGGGAACCCCGGCCATCAACCAAGAAGTGGTAATGGAGATAGACGACACCCCGAACTGGATGACCCCCTTCATCCTCTACCTGGAAAAAGGGGAATTGCCCGAAGATAAGAATGAGGCCAGAAGATTGAAAAACAAAGCTTCAAAGTACTTCATAGAAGAAAACCAGCTCTATCGCCGAACCTTCTCATCCCCAACTCTGAAGTGCGTAGGCCCGGAAGAAGCTAATTACTGTTTACAAGAAGTGCACGAAGGGATTTGTGGGGATCACATGTCCGCAAAGGCCCTCGCATACAAAATCATAAGGCAAGGTTACTACTGGCCAACAATCCACTCAGATGCAGTAGAATTCGTCAAGAAGTGCAGAAACTGCCAACTGTTCAGCAACATACCAAGGCAAAGCCCGGTCCTGCCGTCTTCAGTTCTATCACCCATCCCCTTTGCTGTGTGGGGCATCGATATAGTAGGGCCTTTCCCCCGGGCCAAGGGCGATCTGAGGTACCTTCTTGTAGCCATCGACTACATGACTAAGTGGGCCGAAGCAAAGGCAATGAGGACCATAAATCAACAAGACTGCATTAAGTTCATGGACAACATACTAATGCAGTTCGGCCTTCCCAGGGTCCTGGTCTCAGATAATGGTCCCCAGTTCGTCGGCTCAGATTTTGAAAATTACTTGAAGGAAAGGGGAATCAAACATAAGAAATCCTCAGTGGCCTATCCCCAGGGAAATGGGCAAGTGGAAGTGACAAACAGAACCCTGCTAAGGGGAATTGAGAAGAGGCTGAAGGAAAGCAAGAACAAATGGCCCGAAGAGCTGCCAAATGTGCTGTGGGCATACAGAACTAGCCCGAGGTCCGGAATAGGAGAAACCCCGTTTAAACTAGCTTATGGAACCGAAGCAATGCTGCCAATTGAAGTGGGCTCCCCCTCCCACAGAGCAATCAACTTTGATGAATATGCAAATGAAGATGGGCTACGAGTTAACCTGGAACTAGTTGATGAGGTCCGGGACAATGCAGTACAAAGAATGGAGAAGTATAAAGAGAAAACTAGAGAGTACTTCGGGAAGAAGTCAAGGGTCAAAAACTTCCAAATCGGAGACCTGGTACTCCGGGACGCCGAAGCTTCAGACCCCACTAACACAGGAAAGCTTATGCCTAAGTGGGAGGGTCCCTACAGGGTTAAAGAAGTACTCCGCCCCGGAACCTACAAGCTCAGTCACATGGACAACACTGAAGTCCCCAACACCTGGCACGGCCTCAGACTAAGAAAGTACTACCAGTAAAAGAAAATAGCTTCTGCTCATATACGGGCATTGTTTGGAAATTGTACTTGGAAATCATGTAACCGCTTTATTATCAATGAAAAAGAATTCTAGTTCTTACCTGATACTCCAATCTTCAAATTATTACAAAATACCTACTTGGAAAAGTTTTCATCCTTTCCAAGTAGGCCAAAGCCCGGGACCTTAGCAATGCTTTGGCCCGGGAAGCCATAGGCACCAAAATACCTACTTGGAAAAGTTTTCATCCTTTCCAAGTAGGCCAAAGCCCGGGACCTTAGCAATGCTTTGGCCCGGGAAGCCATAGGCACCAAAATACCTACTTGGAAAAGTTTTCATCCTTTCCAAGTAGGCCAAAGCCCGGGACCTTAGCAATGCTTTGGCCCGGGAAGCCATAGGCACCAAAATACCTACTTGGAAAAGTTTTCATCCTTTCCAAGTAGGCCAAAGCCCGGGACCTTAGCAATGCTTTGGCCCGGGAAGCCATAGGCACCAAAATACCTACTTGGAAAAGTTTTCATCCTTTCCAAGTAGGCCAAAGCCCGGGACCTTAGCAATGCTTTGGCCCGGGAAGCCATAGGCACCAAAATACCTACCTGGAAAAGTTTTCATCCTTTCCAAGTAGGCCAAAGCCCGGGACCTTAGCAATGCTTTGGCCCGGGAAGCCATAGGCACCAAAATACCTACTTGGAAAAGTTTTCATCCTTTCCAAGTAGGCCAAAGCCCGGGACCTTAGCAATGCTTTGGCCCGGGAAGCCATAGGCACCAAAATACCTACTTGGAAAAGTTTTCATCCTTTCCAAGTAGGCCAAAGCCCGGTATAGGCACCAAAATACCTACCTGGAAAAGTTTTCATCCTTTCCAAGTAGGCCAAAGCCCGGGACCTTAGCAATGCTTTGGCCCGGGAAGCCATAGGCACCAAAATACCTACTTGGAAAAGTTTTCATCCTTTCCAAGTAGGCCAAAGCCCGGGACCTTAGCAATGCTTTGGCCCGGGAAGCCATAGGCGTCAAAATACCTACTTGGAAAAGTTTTCATCCTTTCCAAGTAGGCCAAAGCCCGGGACCTTGCCAACGCTTAGGCCCGGGGACAAACCACCACTCGTCAATCCGGGATACCCGAATTAAAGAGCGGGGGGCAGCACAAATTATAAAAAAAAACAACAACAGCAGCTGAGCATGGAAAAACCCAAAAATATACGACGAACAGAAACAAAGAGATTATAAAGTGACAAACGGGCCGGGATGACCGACAGCCCGAAACACCCGATAGTTGTAAGGTTACAGACAATTAAAAGGCATAATTCAAAGTCATACAACAAAGCATTAAAAGATTACAAGGGCACAGCCCGAAACATGGACACATCCAACAAGAGAATCAGGCTTCAGGAGGAGGAGAGGAATCAGGAGCACCGAAAGCTTTAGGCTCGCCTTCACCCCGGGCCAGGGCATCCTCGGCGGCAAGGTACTCTTCAATAAAGTTCTCCCAGGTGGCGGTCTCCGGGGCAGTCTTTATCATCTTCTCAGAGATGACCCAGCAATGATGAATCTTTTTGGACGCAACGGCTGCCAGATCATCATCATAAGCCTCTGACCCCCGGAAATCGGCAATAACCTGCTCCTCGGTCTTCCTAGCCTTCAGCTCATCCCGGAGCCTCTTCACCTCAGCCTTGTAATCAGCAACCTTAGCCTTGGCCGCATCCCTCTCCTCAGCAGCTTGCTTGACCCCTCCCTTAAACTTTTCAATCCGGGCATCCGTCCGCACCTTGAGCTCATCAAGCTGCTGCTTCAGCTCGGCAATCTCTTTATCTTTCTCCGCGGCCGAGCTCAAAGCAACCTGAGCCTCCTTCACTTCCCTGCATGCCTTAGCAGCAGCCCCAGCAACCCGGACCCCAAGCTGCGAAGGCAGAAGCCCAAGTTAGAAAAATACAGAAACAATAAACAAAAATAAACAAGTTAGAAAGAGCCCGGAGAAACGCATACCTGACCAAAGACCCCCATCATCTGCCGCAACAACTCGGTGGAAGTAGACTGACTCATCTCCTCCCACTCCGACTTGCTAGGGAGGTCAGCTAGAAAGCCGATAAAGTTCCTCTCCTCCGGGGACACGGGAGCAGGTTCGTGAGGACGAAAGTTCTCCGGACCCCCAGCAGCCGAGCCCTCCTTCACCACCTCACAGTCCGAGAGCATAGTCCCGAACAGCTCAGTCCGAGTCGAGGTCACCCTCGGCCTTTTCCTTGCTATCAAGCTAGCATCCTCAACTCCGGTCTTTAGGTCCACAGGCTCGGGGTGCGGGGCCCTATTCTCAGAAATCTCTTCTTGATGGGCCTGGGAGCCGCTAGCATCCCCAGGAGCCTTGGTATTGTCACGGACGTGACCAATACTCCGGAGAGCAGCACCGAGAGATTTGCTTGATTTGCTCATTTGTACAACTTTCTCAAACTCCGGGCTGTATCCGGGAAGACCTGAAAACATGAAAACAAAACATTAGTCCGGAGTAGAAGGAAACATTAAGAGCAAAAGTACAAGCAACGTACAACCCGGACTTACATCCTATTTCAAACAGATACTGATGACTCATGAGGTCATCTCGAGTCACCTGCCTCCCGAGACCCTGGCAGAAAGCGTGAACCCGGTCCATTGCCGCATCCTGGAGATCGAAAACCTCAAAATTCATGGCAAGAGGCTCCTCCTTAAAGGTGGGCATGAACCGGACATCAACGCCCCGAAGGAAGACAAACTCCCCGTTCCAACCCTTCAAAGTGGGGAGCATGACCAGAGGCTTCGACGCCGAAGAGGGGTACCCACATGCTTTACCCCGGAACCTAAACTCGAACATAGGTATATTGTTGGAGTGCACCAGTTGGAAGACATGGTGGAAAAGTTTGAAAGTGGGCAGCACCCCGGCTTTCTCACAGCACCCAAGAAAATACGAGATCCATTTCACCGCGTTCGGAGTCAGCTGGGTGACCGGAATCCCGTACTCAAACAGGCACAGAGATTTAACAAACTGGTGACACCTAGGCCCATACCCCGACCTAAGGTGCTCCAACCATACTCCGACCCAGCCACCCTCCGGCCTGTGGTAAATTTTCTCCCCGGGCTCTGGCCATCTCCACTCTACGTCATTATCCAGGTGGAATGTGGCCCGGAAAATGGGGTCCCAGTCGACCGGCTCCTTTACATACTTACTCCGGAATGGACCGACGTCCATCCCGGAACCCGGTTTATCCCCAAATTTAGAATCCAGAAAGGCCTCATCGTACCTAATCATCTCCGCCACATCTGGATTCTGAGCGAACTCCGCGCTGAGATCCCTGAAGAAAAAAGCTTGGGGGATCCCCGGGTCCCTCCTTACAAAATAATACTTACTATGCCCCCAACTACCATCCGGCTCACTGAGGCTATACCCCGGGCCCATGTCCTTTATCGCTATACTACTAAGTACGGGCAAACTACTCTTCTTCTTCCCCATTATACACCACTCTAGATCTATCAACTCTACACTACTATCTGAAGAGCTAACACTAGCGCCGGAGGTACTGGGCTCGGAAAGAGGGATTAACACTCGATTTGCAGTCACGCGTCTCCTAACCATACAAGAATTCTACCCCGGGCCCCAGGAAATGAAATACTGTAAAATTGACAAGAGTCCGGGTCAAGAGGACTTACAAAGAGTAGAAAGGCCGAACTGGAAAAAGCAATAAAATCTGAAGCGACGATAGCCCGGAGCACTGGTCTTCAGAGGAGCAGAGTAACGGCAGCAAATCAAAAACGCGTAAAGACAAATGGGAGGAGGTTGCCACTATTTATAGGCAAACCCTGAATCCCAAACGCCACGAACACGTGGCGGCCCATAAAAGCGGCCCACTATCTCCAAAACCCGGAGATGAGTGGATGACAGCTATTATTTTTCAAAAAAAAAAAAAAAAAAAAAAAAAGAAAGAGAAGTGCATATATGCAATATTATATATATTCATATACGTACATTTTCGCACATCTACAGAAGACAAAGCCCCGGGATACGTACTTCAATACTAACCCCGGGCTTGGGGGGCAGCCAAAGAAACAAAAACTTCAAATTCCAATTACTAGCCCCGGGCGTACGTACTTCAGTACACACCCCGGGCTTGGGGGGCAGCCAAAGAAACAAAAACTTCAAATTCCAACTACTAGCCCCGGGCGTACGTACTTCAGTACACACCCCGGAACTGGGGGCAACCAAGGCGAAAGTTTCCCCCCCAAAGAAGACACGGACTCTCAGAGCAACTACAAAACCTCCGGCCCCGAGGACACATATCTAGCACTCTAAAAAATACAGAAAGCTCACTCTCCAAGGCAAGAGCACTCCTTACTACTCCCCCATCCGGAGAATCCGCATAAGGGAGTGGGGGGCAAATGATAGGCCATAAACATCCAAGGCCCAACAAGGAGCCCAAACAACAAGTGAATCATCTCAAGAGAATAAGAACGGCCCAGCCCAGAGTGGCTGACCCCGGGCCCGGAGCCACCACCACGTGGCGTGGCCCCCACCCCGAACTAGGGGACCCCCTGACTCGTGGCACTTTATATATGTGGCACTCCACCTCAGCTGACACTCCTATTGGTGGCGCTGACCAACACTAAAAGACAAGGGAAGACGCATGCCAGATCGTGCCCAACACAAAATGGCCACACTCCAGTCAATGGTCACTTCAGACAAAGGCCACGCGTCCCACATCCCGGGAATTCAGCGGCTTGTCCCCCAGATCCAACGGTCGGGGGTGAAGGTAACCTACCCCTAAACCCTAGGCCTAGGGCTATAAATACCCCTAGTAAATAGGGTTTAGGGGTTAGCCATTATTACACACCTACACACATTCATTACTTTGTGATACTCTACTTGATTATTACCTTCCAAAGCCAACTCTTATTCTCACGCCGGAGGCACCTCGGGGCCAAACCCCCCCTCCGGTGTTGTTTTGCAGATACCCCACTACAGCTACACCACTTCCGAGACAGGAGTTGGCGAGGAAGTACCCGATCGAGATTTAGAGTTATCATTTACCTGTTTGACCTGCAACAGATATTTTAAGCTTTCGGATGATCGTGTGATTCAGTTCATGCAAGCTGATTTTAAGTTGTCAATACTATAGGGGACTGAATGTTCCTGGTTTAATTATACCTTATGTACTTTTTTACAGACTGTTTTTTCTTTTTCCTTTTTTAACTTTTGCATGATTAGTTTTGATATTCAGGTGTTTCATGGACTGAGGAGGAACAGAGGATGTTTTTACTTGATTTGCAGAAGCTTGGCAAAGATGATTGGCGTAAAATAGCACAGTTATGTTGTTAAAAGAACATCTACTCAGGCAGGTAGCCAGCTGCCGAGCCATGCGGAAAAATATCTTATCAAGCAGTGCAATATGTCTAGAAGAAAGCGAAGGTCGAGATTGTTTGATATGATTGTTGATGAAGTGAGTAATATTTGCATATCTTTAACTTATACTTTTTAACATAAGTTTGCTGTAATATGATATGTAGTGTAAATGAGATGCATTGTGACATTATGTTATATGTTATATGTCTATTAATTTATGATAAAATTGTGTCATGATCATGAAATTGAGCAACATAAATCCATTACCTTGCGCATGTCAGCTCTGTGACTGTGAGACATCAATTGGCTACGAAGAGATTTATAAATTATTACTGTTAAGTCTCTGTAGTATGGATACGTAAAATTATTGGTATGTTCACCAGCTGGGCTAGGGTTGGTGGTAGCCCAGGTGAAACTGGGCCAGTCCAGTTAACATATAGTTTAAAAATTAATGCAGCCCAGGTAGTAAAAATTGTAGCCCTCTAATATATATACTGAGCCCAGCCCATGTGTCTATTTAAACCTTTTAATTTGTAAGTGTCCAGCCCATTTACTCGTCAGTTTATTGAATCAAATTTGAATTCTACACTGCAAGAACTTCACAAAAGCTTCATATGAAAATAGCATTTGCAATAGTTAGAACTTAGAACCATAGTTTAAGCTGAAGATTATATTCATGTCCCACAATTCCAAACAGGTAAAAATAAAATTACAATCCAGGAGTTTTTTAATCTCAGCTAAATATGAAGGTTTTGCATTTATCAGACTGTAACTTTTTATGGCCTTTTCTAGTTATATATACCTCATTGGATTAAAATCTTTCTTGTTTGTTGATCTCATTAACCCAATCATCTTCCGAATCCTGCATTTAGAATTTCGTTGTCTCCATGGGAGGAGCAATGTTGTGTTCAGTCTACTAACCCCTACATTACAAAACCATTCTATAAAAACTAAATACGAAAGTATTACCTAAGGTAATTTGGACCATACATATTATACTTGCCTCCTTCAAAGAATGATCCTTTTTTCCAAGAAAATTGAAATCAGGCACAACATGTTGTCACATGCATGCTTTTATAACATGATCAAGAGATATAACTCATACAAAAAAAAAAAAAATCTGAGAGCAAACTATAGCATCCCATTTATTCTATGAACCCTTATTACTATGGATCTAAGCTCCGTAGTCATCCTACACCGTGGTGGAGCTAGCATACAAATTCAGGGTGTGCTAAATTACACATGTCAAGAAATTAGAAAGGAAAAATTGTCTTTACACGAGAATAAAATGTCTCAATATTTTTACCTTGTTGGCGTATTATATATAGAAAAGATGTATTGATAAAAAAAGATTTGAATTACAGCATAATATGAAAACGTAGTTACATATAAAGGATCTACCAACCTACCCTCGCAGATATCTAATAGAGTTGTTAGTTTCGCAAAAAATTCTTGTTTCAATCTAGATCATAATAAAACTAGGGCGAACTATCATCAAGTGACATGCATGCATGCTTGATTTTTAGTCATCAACATATATGCCCGCGTCTTATCTGGACATCCGAAAAGCAACAATACGTCGCAGCTGATAAACATATTGACCATGGTTGTATAATTACGAAACAACTTTTTTACCCAACTTATATTCCTGCTTCTCGAATGATCGGCCTTAAACTGAACATTAAATTCGACTGCTCCATGGTTATTTGTAATTTGTTCTCGGATGGCTCTTACAATCGTATCATTTACATCTACTAATCCCCCAAAGTCTAGTGCAAAGTGAACCATAGTGTTTTCTGGCCTCATATCGAACCCTTTGAGCCTAGTCACCCAAAGCGCTTCCTCTTTGCTTTTGTGAAGAATGGATACTGCGCTGTCCGAAAACTGTAAAGATGAATCAGTACTATGCATAGTCATGTTGATGTTCCAGTAGGCAGAAACAGGATTCGAGAGGTTAAAGTTGGAAACTGTAATCGAGTGGATTTTCATAGTTGGAACCTCCGCGTACAAGGTCTCTCCAGATGCCTTACTCGAAATTATCAAGATAACGGACGCAATAACGACACAAGCAATGGTGAATACAAGATAATAGGCGCATAAACCAAGAATTACATCTCTTTTTGCTGTGTAGGGTCGTGGACGCGGCAGGGAGATATCATCAGGGTGAACCCGCATGGTTCTAATTTAGTAAATTGTAGCAAAGAATACCCGCAAAGATGTGATGAATAAGATGTATATAATGCAGTTGATCAAAAAAAAAAAAAGATGTATATAATGCTATATATAATATATCTCAAAGATTGCAATAAGGAACAAAAGGCAGAGGAATTAGAAAAATTAAAGTTTGTACTAAAATAGAAAATTAAAGTTTGAATTTATGGAAATTTCACTTTTTTTAATGGATATTTCATGCAGGTGGTATCGACGTAACATGACCTATACGTGTAGAAGGTAAGTTACTACATGTAAGTTCTAATTTTCCTTAAATATCCTGACAAAAAAAATAGATTCCTTACATATAAGCTAGCAGCTTGCGAGGGGCCGCACATATATATTTAATATATAATTATTTTAAATTTTTATACATTGATGATATTATTTCAATATGATGTGAAGTTTACTAATGAAGACATATTGCCAATTTAATTGGGTAGGCAAAAATTTTAATTAAAGTAAATATCAAAGATATGCAATTTTGACAAATTTTATATTAATATTAATTTCGGTATCTCTTTTTAGCTAGAAGTCTTATTTAGAGGTGCTAATACTAATTAATAAGTTATTGTTTCTAAATTAATTACTTGATTTTTATATAATAATAAAAATTTTGACTTGCAAAAAATTTATAGAGTGAATTCTAAAATAGCCAAAATATTGTAATATGAAAAGTAAGAAAAGCCATATTTTATGTAGTAGAATTTAAATAAAATCTATACTATTATATAATAGCCGAAATATTAGAAGTTGTTCGGGTACTTTATTTAAGTAAAAATAAAATAATAATATATATTATAATAACTAATAACTAATAACTAACCGATAGCGATTACGTTTTTTAGCTAAAACATATCATCTTTTCTATATTTTTAAACTAAAATTCTATCCTTTTATAAAAATATCATGACAACATATATATAATTATTATCATATAATTTAAAATTTTAAGCTTACAAAATTCATGTCTTAAATTTTTTAATTTAAATTAAAAAATCCATTATATTAAAGATATCCATGCATGGTACGGGTTTAACATACCTATATTATTATTATTATTATTATTATTATTATTATTATTATTATTATTATTATTATTATTATTATTATTATTATTATTATTATTATTATTATTATTATTATTATTATTATTATTATTATTATTATTATTATTATTATTATTATTATTATTATTATTATTATTATTATTATTATTATTATTATTATTATTATTATTATTATTATTATTATTATTATTATTATTATTATTATTATTATTATTATTATTATTATTATTATTATTATTATTATTATTATTATTATTATTATTATTATTATTATTATTATTATTATTATTATTATTATTATTATTATTATTATTATTATTATTATTATTATTATTATTATTATTATTATTATTATTATTATTATTATTATTATTATTATTATTATTATTATTATTATTATTATTATTATTATTATTATTATTATTATTATTATTATTATTATTATTATTATTATTATTATTATTATTATTATTATTATTATTATTATTATTATTATTATTATTATTATTATTATTATTATTATTATTATTATTATTATTATTATTATTATTATTATTATTATTATTATTATTATTATTATTATTATTATTATTATTATTATTATTATTATTATTATTATTATTATTATTATTATTATTATTATTATTATTATTATTATTATTATTATTATTATTATTATTATTATTATTATTATTATTATTATTATTATGATGATGATGATGATGATGATGATGATGATGATCATCATCATCATCATCATCATCATCATCATCATCATCAAGAATACATAAGCACTCCGTAAATAATCACCTCCTCTATCAATAACTCTAGCTCAAAAAAGAGGAATTATTTTATGACCAATCAGAGCTAATTTCTAAATTTTAGACCAATCATGTTATATTAAGAGTTTTCCTTATATACATATGCAATTAACCAATCAGAAAAAAGGAATTATTTTAGAACCAATCAGAGCTAATTCCAAAATTTCAAATCAATCATGTTATATTAAAAAAAAATCTTATTTACATTTTCACCCTAGCTCATTAATTATGGTTAGTTAACATAACTATTTTAAATACAATAATGATTTTATTTAACATATCCACAAATACATATTTTTTAAATCAAAAAATATTTACTAAAATTAATAATTAATTAATTAAATTAATAATTGATTAATAAAATTGATTTTATTAATAATTTTTAATAAAATTTATTAATTAATGCATGTAAGCTAACACTACAAAATCGGATTAGAATCAGATTTATAATAACTTGGATAAAATCCATATCCTCAAAGATTCAATTTTTTAAAGGCTCAAAAATATATTTATTCATAATTTGTTAAAAACTAATTAATAAATGCATATAAGCCAACACTACTTATATTTTAATTACTTTAATTATTAAATATATGCCTGAAGAATATTATTATTGGTTAGGAAATAAATTACCAGTCAAAAAATTACAATTATTTTAGAAACAATCAGAATTCACTTCTAAATTTTAAATCAATCAATAATATACAAAATTTTTATTATTTACGATGTCTATTCTACTAATCACGGTTAAATTAAATTAAAATGTAAAAATATCTTATTTAATAGATTCATATATTACATGGTTCTTAATTTTAAAAACTTAATACTAAATATAAATAATATTTTCTATAAATCCACATAACAGTATATTACATAAGTTTATATAACTTTTATTTATGAATTGTTTTTGAACATTTTTTATTTTAATACTCGAATCTACCACTATTAACTAATCTGAAGATTGTGAATTATTTTAACATCAGTCAGAGTCTGCTAAATTTTAGACCAATTCAACTTAATGTAACATGTTTCTCTATCGGATCTAGATTCTACGTTTCAACTAAGATTAAATTCAACTCAATTTAAATTCAAAAACAATTTATAATATAAAATTACCTCAAATATAAAATTCTTACACACTAAAAATATAATTATTATATAAATTTAAACAATACATGAATTTTTTTTATTATGTTTCATATTTTTCTCCGCTTCTAACCTTCTTCACTTACATCTTTTACAAGCTAATTAATCAAATTGATGTATATGAAATTTATGCGTGAACTTGACAAATTAAAATAAGTCGAAACAATATCATTGTTTATGACCTATTGTGAGACTAATAGACAAATTTACTATAAAAAATTAGTCTCTGCACTATTTTGAGATTACACCACACCCGAAGAGCATCTTTATTCCTTTATCAAAAAGTGTGACTACCGTAGTTGTATATCTACGAAGTGTTTATATTTGGCAACTTAAATGATTATATTAGGAAAAGTTAATGTTTATGAATGATTATGTTTTTTTTATAAAAGTTACTTTAATACGATTAAACTTCTAGTTTACTTGACTTTATATGGAAATATTCATTTGTCATGAGTTTAAATGCTTCTAAACTTATGACTTAAGATTTATTTTTATCAATCACTCAATCAGTTTCTTATTATTGTCCTTACTATAATTTCTCCACTGCGCGGGAAAAAAATATAAAAAAACTTTTGAGAATTTTCTTGAATTCAAACGAGACTTTTTTCTGAAATTAACAAAGGAAAATTGACCAAGAAACCAAGTTACTAGAGGTAATTTATGTGAAGTACAGTTAAGACTACACAACATTCCGGTCTAGACCGGTAAATTAGACATGATCGGGTCTATCAGTCCAAGACCCGGACCGGGCCGTATATAAACGGTTAGGTCTTCGATCCTTGAAAAAAAAATCTGGTCTTTGGTCATGTTTGGTCCAAACCCTAAAAAACACGGATCAAGATTTTATGTATATACCTATTTTTATCTTACTTTACTTCTTAAGTTATATAATACTAGCTTAAAACCCATATGATGCACATAAATTTTTTAATAAGATTTTTTTCTTTAATTTGAATAGAATTTTTTAAAACATGAATTTTGTCCGTGATATTTTTAGAAAATAAGGAATTTTTGTTAGAAAATATAAAAAATATGATACGTTTTAGTTGAGAAAGGTAATCGTTTAATTATTAGTAATTATAATATTATTATTTTATTTTATTAAATAAAACGTCTGTGATATAATTGGAAAATGAGAGGTTTTAGTTAGAAAAGATAAAAAAGCTAACCTGATTTAGCAGAAAAAGATGATTGATTAGTTAATAATAATTATAAAATAAGTAATTTATTTTATTTAATAGAATTATCCATAGTGTTTTCAGAAAAAAAAAAAGAAATTTTAGTAAGAAAAAATTAAAAGATATTGTGTTTTACCTGAAAAGAGAAATTGATTAGTTATTAAAAAAATAAAAAAAAAATATGTCTAACCTGAAAAACGAAATCGATTAGTTATTAGAAAGGATTTTATCTATAATAATTATGTAAGTAAGGGCAATTAAGTAAATATACGAAGTACCATACCGACCGACCAAACTTTTAGTATTTCAACTATTATAATATAGCATAGATATATATTAAGTATTTAAATACATTATAATTTGTGAATCTAAATTAGTAGATAATAAATTGATGAAATAGTATAGATCAACATTACAATCAAAGTAATTAAATAACATACTTCATACGATAAATAATTGGCATTCACATGTTTAAAAATTGAGATTACTTCAGAAATTAAGATATGGACTTCATTTTAAACATTTATTAACCTGCAAAATAATTTATTTATCTATGTATTTAAACTTAAAAATATATATATTATATTGTAAAAGTTAAAATTTTTATGTAGAATAAACTAAACGGTGCACACCGGTCTGGTTCCAAAATCGAATATAATGGGTTTGGTCTTTGGTCCAAGAAATTGGGAAAATTCGGTCTTCGGTTGGTCCATATCGATCTGGTCAAGTCCGATTTTGGAAATTTGGTCATTCCTATGTGCAATATAACATGATCATTTGGCAACCTCCAAAGGTGTAATTAGAAATCCAATTAGTAGTCTAACATGTTTATTTAACCACCTCCAAAAAGTTGACACTTCGTTTTCTCTTTATTTATAAAAGAAAAAATGTGTACATGCTTATATTTCTATTAACAATTATGTTTTTATTGTTTTTTATGTTCCGTCTTCAATACAAGGCTATACTGAACTAAACGTTCCGTAAAAGGACCATAAAATTTCGTTAAACTAATTGGAAAAAAAACACGATAAAATAATTTATTTTATGATACTTATATATGTTTTTGTAATTATTTAATATTTTTAAAAAAACTGTACATTCGGTGCGTAGCACGGGTAAAATGCTAGTATACATAACAATATCTAGAAGCATCATCAATAAAAGTAACTACATACCTTTTATTTCCTAATGATGGTTTAGAATGAAAATCACATAAATCACTATGTATTAGTTCTAATACATCAGACACCCTATTAGCATCTTTAAATGGCATTCTAGTTATCTTTATTAACATGCATGTTTTATATTTTTCATTGTTTAAATCAATAATTTTAGACATATCCTTTATACTTTTATAATGTACGTGTCCAAGCCTAGCATGCCATAATTATGGTTTATTCAAATTATTGCTAGTACTAGTAGAAGCCATGCATGCAGATTCATCATTAAATGGAGTAGTTACATACCATTACTTAAATAGCCAAAATCAACAAAAGTGCCATGTTTTGACAAGATATACTTGTCACTTTCATAAACTTGTTTATATCCACAATTATTTAATACAACACTAGACAAGAGATTCTTTCGAATCCCATAAACATACAACACATTATTTGATAATATACATTTTCCAGAAGTAAAAACAAGCTTGACATTTCCTAGTCCTTTGATCGGTTCAGTTGCAACATTTCCCATCTTTAAGATAGATCCATCTTCGATTGGTTGAAAGTCTATGAACCAACGAAGATCTTTACATACATGACTCGTTGCTCCTGAATCAATCCACCAAGTAACATTATCATCCTGCATATAAAATGCCTCAGATATTAGTGATACATAATTCTGACCAGAATTATAATTTTGTATTAAAATCTGACCTTGTTGCTTTTCTCGATCCTTGGATCCACTTGGACCAGCATTTTGTTTTTCCTGCTTGCCTTTACCAACCCGACAATCCTTCTTGAAATGTCCAGGTTTGCCACACTTCGAACATGCCATCTGTTAGTCACAGAGACATGCATGTACTCATATAATAACAAGCCTAAGTATGTGTAATGCTCTGCATTACCTACATGACCTCTTAACCGAGGGAACCTCTAGTTGTAGAATTTTATTTGTTTTGTACTTGTAATAGGCATCAAATCCTAGTTGTGTAACTATACTTATAAAGTCAAGAATAATGCTTAAAAGAAGTTCCAAGGTTCATGCCTCAAGCAAAAAGATAAAGACAGTCAAATAATCACAGTTGGAATTTGAAGAAATGAAGAATTTGTCTAAGTACCAATTCGAGAAGTATATTTGTCTATTCGAGAAGTCCAGCATTCGAGAAGTCAGGGATTCGATATCTCAGAAGACACTATTCGATATCTCTGAATACACTGTTCGATATCTCATTCGATATCTCAGAGCTTCGATATGTCCTTTACTCTATTCGAGAACTCAAGAAGTCAACAAGTCAAAAGTGGTATTCGAGTTCTCAAAGACTCAACAAGTCAAAGCTACATTCGATATCTCAAAGACTCAAGATGCTATTCGTTATCTCAAGGATTCGACATGTTAAAATATTCTATTTGACAACTCAAGGATTCCCAGATAAAAGAGCTATTCGAGAAGTGATTCGATATGTCAATATAACAGTATTCGAGAACTCAAAGTTATCGATCAAGTCAATTCTAGTTCTCGAATCATTTACTTAGCCACTTCTCGAATACATTCTTGGAGACAAAATACTGAAGAATTGTACAAGTTAGAAACCTGCAACATGCTAAAGCACTTTATGGACCACAATCTGTATCGTGCTCTGGAAAGCCTACAAAGAAGCTTGGAGAGATGTACAAGAGACAAAGAGCGAAAGAAGTGGATCTGAACAGAGCCTTGCAAAGTCAAACATGTAGCCGTTTGGATGTTTACTCAAATAGGATAGACATACTAGAAAGTTATTTATCCTGTAACTCTATTTGCAGTAAACAGGTTGTATTCATGTTCTATAAGAATACAACCTCACTTCTTTAGCTTTTGGGAAGTCTTTCATACATCCATAGATATATCTCTCTGAGAAAAACGAAGCTGAGAATACTCTCATTTGTATTCACAGTTTGTAGCAAAATCTTTATCTGATAAAATATTAGATTAAAGTGATATTTTGTTGTGTTTGTCATTGTTATCCGCACTTATATCTCTCACACACTTGACACATATCTTGCTACACAGATTCAAGAACGAGAAAAGTTTAAGAATCCATTCACCCCTCCTCTGTATTCTTTTATTGTATTCAATACTCAACACCATCTTAGGCTTTTTGTTGGAAGAGTTGTTGTTGTTTCCTTTAAACTTCCGTTTATCACCCTTGGCTTTTTGTTGGAAGAGTTGTTGTTGTTTCCTTTAAACTTCCGTTTATCACCCTTGCCATTCTTAGAATTCTTAGAAGATCCACCATCTTCAACCATATTCACAGAAGAGTTACCGACATGGTTCTTGCCCTTAGGATTATTCTCAATTTCTTGAGTCCTCAAAGCCTCTTCAATTCTGAAGTGACTTCCAAGTTCAGCCAGCGTCATATCAGCTATTATGTTTCAAGGTGTGTTTAAAATCCTTTTATGATGGTGGCAGTTTGTCTATAACACCATAAATAGAGATAGATTCATACATCTTCAGATTATGTTGAACAAACTGTCCCAGAATCCTTAACAATTCATTGTATTGTTCCATCACCGGTCTAGAATCGACCATTTTATAGTTCATAAAGTTACTGACCAGAAACTTCTTACTAGAAGCATCTTCTGCCATGTACTTGGATTCAAGAGAATCCCACAATTCTTTCGCTGACTCAACATTTTGATATACATCGAAAAGGGAATCAGACATATCGTTTATGATGGGATCGCGGCAGATGTAATCATCGTTTTCCCATTTGCAGCGCTTCCTTGTCAGTTCAACAGTTTCATTTTCGATTACTTCTGGCATGGGGGTACTCTGAACATATACAACCTTCAGCGTGGTCAACATAAAATGCATCTTCTTCTGCCATCTTCTAAAATCCTGAACCTCAAACTTGATTGTCATATCTTTTGCAGATTCTCCGCTCGTCATCTTCAGAAATAATTAACTTCAATCTTTGTCGGGGAAATATGGTAATAACTTGGATTTTTCTGAAGTCGTGTGAATATTTTCAGATTGAAGTTATCTGTGGTTCACCCAAATACATCAATCGGACAAAGTCAGAAATTCTGCAAGAAGAGATAATGTGTTTTTGTTGTAAATTTCAAATGAACCAATGTCACAAAATGATCAATGCAACACCTATATATAGATGTCAACAGATGTGTCTTCTCCAAACAGACACATCTTATTCTAACAGACAGATGTGTTTTTTGCCAATAGACACATCTTGTTCTAATAGTTTTGTCTAATGCCAACAGTCACATCTTATCACAAGGAATCTCAGATGTGTCGTTTGGATGTTTACTCAAATAGGATAGACATACTAGAAAGTTATTTATCCTGTAACTCTATTTGCAGTAAACAGGTTGTATTCATGTTCTATAAGAATACAACCTCACTTCTTTAGCTTTTGGGAAGTCTTTCATACATCCATAGATATATCTCTATGAGAAAAACGAAGCTGAGAATACTCTCATTTGTATTCACAGTTTGTAGCAAAATCTTTATCTAATAAAATATTAGATTAAAGTGATATTGTGTTGTGTTTGTCATTGTTATCCGCACTTATATCTCTCACACACTTAACACATATCTTGCTACACAGATTCAAGAACGAGAAAAGTTCAAGAATCCATTCACCCCCTCTGTATTCTTTTATTGTATTCAATACTCAACAAGTGGTATCAGAGCGGGTTGTTTAATCAATAACAGTAAACGATCATGAATACACCAATACTACAAGAACGGTGAAGGTCCATAAGTTCGACAAAGAGAACTACAACCTCTGGAAGATCAAGATGCAATTGTTCATCAAAGCTGCTAACCCTCTATATCCTGAGATACTCAAGAATGGTCCCTTTGCTCCACAACAAGAGATTCCTGAGAAGACTGTTGGAACTCTAACCATTCCAAGATCCTATGTGGCTAAAGAACTATCTAAATGGACAGAGACAAAAAAGGAGATGGTTGCCCTTGATAGTCACCTCATGCTACTGATCATAGATTCTATGGAGATGTCTATGTTTGCCAACATAGCCTCCTACAAGACAGCAAAGGAGATGTGGGATCATATTGAGGTGTTATGTGAAGGAACAGAGGAGGTTAGAGAAAACAAGAAACGGATATTGGTCACTCAGTATGATTCTTTCATGGCACAGTCCAAAGAAAGTATTACTGATGTGTTTGAAAGGTTTCACAAGTTGGTGACTGAGCTTCAAATGAATGGGAAGGTTTACAGCACCAAGGAATTAAACATGAAATTCTTACAGTCTTCTCCAAACCATCTAGTGCATGGAGTCATTTCTCTAAGTGAAAGAGATCTGAACAAAGTTTCATATGATGTGCTCTATGGAGTTCTAAAAAATCATGAACTTGAGTTGCTTCAAAAGAGGGCTATCCAAGCCAACCAAGGTAGAATGATAAACACATCATGTGCCTTGATTGTCAGCAAAACTGTACAAGACCTAGAAGCATCTACAAGCCAGTTGAGGATAGAGGAAGTGGTAGATGATGAAGACAATGAAGGTGAGGTGACTGTACCTGTTGAAGAGAAGGAGGAAGAAGAGTTCTATACTCTTGAAGAGCTAGATGGCATGGAAAATACTTCATATGCTTTCATGGCCAGAAAATTTCTTAACATCAGATTCAAGAGAAACCAACCCTTCAAGTCTAAACCCCAAAACCATTCATACAACAAGAACAAGGCACATGTGAAAGCACACAAGAATAATTTCAAAACCAGCCATGTGGATAGGTCATCTGTAAGATGTTATCGATGCAATGACCTAGGGCATTTTGCCAGTGAATGCAAGAAGCCTAAAAAGAAGGATAAGGAGTTTCTAGAGCTTGAAGCTAAGTATGAGGCCCTTCTAAAAAAGAGAACACAAGGTAAGGCCCACATAGCTGAAGGGAAGTGTTGGGATGACTCTGACAGTGATGGAGATGAGCAAGAATTCTGCAACTATGCCTTGATGGCCAATTCCAAGGATGAACAATCTCTATCTGAGCCTCAGGTACCATCTCTCACTACCATAGATATGTCTGTTTATGAATACAAATGCATGGTTGAACAATTGTCTGTTGAAATGTTTAATATTCATACTAGTATGACTGCTACTAATGAAGAGACTGCTAAACTGTCTACTAAGAATGAATTGTTAAACAAGAAGAATGAGGAACTTGAGCTAACTGCTATGCAAGTAGATAACCTTAAGAAAGAAGTTGAATATCTGCAAAACAAGGTTCTATGTGCTAGTCAGGTTGAGAAGGCTCTTAGGGACGAACTAGCTGAAAACGAATTCAAACTAAAAACCTTTAAGAAATCCTCTAGTTTACTGCAGTCCTACCATGAGAAGAATTAAGCTAAACCAAAGGCTGCTATTGGTCTTGACTATACCACTCTAAAACAGAGGAAAGGCTATGCTACTGTCGATGATGATCATGTTGTTCAAGAGGAGGTGCCTCATATTTTGAGAAACGTTGAATCTCCAGTTTTTAAAGAATCAACATTTGAGATTGATGAAGATGCCTTACTCATTAAGCAAATGTTGAATGATGAAGATGAGGCACAGCCTATTGAACAACCAGCATCCTCTGAGAGTGAGTATGTCAACTCAAAAGCTAAGAAGCCTGTAGGAGGTAGATCTAGACCTGAGAAGTTTGTGAAGTTTGTTTCAGCTGGGAAAAATGAATCTGAAAAGAAAGTGGCTAATAAGAAACAAAACAGGAATGACATACTGGGGATTAATAAGAACAACAATTATGCTTATGTGCCAAATGCCCCTAGGAAAGTTTGTCAGAACTGTTTTAGTACAAATCATCTAACACATGCATGCAAGAAACCATCTGGTAGTGTTGCTAAGCCATTCTATGATTGCTCTGTGCCTTCAAGACATATAGATTCTCCTTTCCGTGATAAACTTTATTGTATTCCATGCAACATGAATGTGATGACTAGCTGTTTTAATTTGAGAAGGCAATTCATGGAAGGTTGCATCAGTCACAATATTCACACTCATTACACAAGGCCAGAATCTTCAAGTCCTCCTAAAGTTAGGAAGGTACCTCTGTCACCTAAGTCTAAGAATTCAGATTCTAAGACTTCTAACAGTGACAAGAAGACTAGTCCTAAGAAAGATGTTAAGCATGCTGTTCATAAACTTGTTTCTAAGCCAAATGGACCCAAACATGTTTGGGTACCAAAGAAGAAGTAATCCTTCTGTGTTTGCAGGGCAAAGAAAGTGAAAAGAAGGTCATGTGGATTTTGGACAGTGGATGCTCAAATCACATGACTAGTGATATGGCCCTGATATCACAGTATGAGGAAAAGGCTGGCCCAATGGTTGCTTTTGGAGATGACATCATGGGTAACACATTGGGATATGGCAAGCTGGAAGTTGGTAATGTCATCATAGAAGATGTAGCACTGGTCAAGGGGCTCAAGCATAATCTTCTAAGTGTTGGTCAATTTACTGACATGGGATTCAAGGTGAATTTTGACAAAGATGAGTGTTTGATTTCCTACAAAAAGACGGGTGATCTTGCTCTAACTGGAGTGAGAAAAGGAAGCCTATTTGTAGCCAATATGGACTCTGCAAACAAGGACAAAGTTTGTTGCTTCTACTCAAAAGCATCAAATGAAGATTGTTGACTATGGCACAAGAAGCTATCACACTTGAACTTCAAGGCCATTAATTCTCTAGTCAAAAGAGAGTTAGTGAGAGGCATGCCCACACTTGAATTCTGTCAAGAAGTAGTGTGTGAGGCTTGCCAAAAGGGAAAGATAAAAAGGTCAAGCCACAAGTCAAAGACTGTGACATCAATCACCAAGCCCCTGCAATTGATTCATATGGATTTATTTGGGCCTGTCAATATTATGTCACTCTCAAGAAAGAAGTATGCCCTAGTGATGGTTGATGACTACACAAGGTATACATGGGTGGAATTTCTAGCATCAAAGGATGGGGCTCCACAAGTAATCATTGAGCACATAAAGAAAGTTGGCAAAGAAGCAAATGCCAACAATGCAAGTGTGATTGCATTGAGAAGTGATAATGGAACAGAGTTCAGAAATGCCATGCTTGAAGCATTTTGAAAAGAGAATGGTATTTCTCAATAGTTCTCAGCTCCAAGGACTCCACATCAAAATGGAGTTGTTGAGAGAAAGAACAGAACTCTGATTGAAGCTGCTAGAACAATGTTACTTGATGTAAAGATGCCTACATGTTTTTGGGCTGAGGCTGTGAGCACTACATGCTACATTCAGAACAGAACCCTCATCAACAAAAACACTGGAAAGACTCTTTACAACTTGATGACTGGAAAGAAGCCTACTCTGAAGTATGTGCATACTTTTGGAAGCAAATGCTTTGTGCTCAAAGACAATTCAGAATATGTTGGAAAGTTTGATGCAAAGGCATTTGAAGGAATTTTTCTTGGCTATTCTATGGAAAGGATTGCATACAAGGTCTATGTCATTAGTCAAAAGAAAGTAATGGAAAACACATATGTGACTTTTGATGACAGCAGACTACCTGGTTTAGAAAAAGCCAATGATGAATATAAAGATCCATTAACATTTGAAAATCTAGATGACTTTGATGAGGGGATTGGAACTGAAGTTGAAACTCAAGCTCAACAAACTCAAGTGAATGAGGAAACCAGAGAAGATTTTGAGCCAATCAACAGTCAAGAGACAAACACCCAAGAAACACCTATGAACAATGACAATTTCACAGGGGGAGAAAATGAAGATGATCATGACTTGGATGATGAAGCAACATCAAGCCTGAGAAATCAGTCTGGGCACACAAGGAAATGGGATAGATCACATACTGCAGATTAAATCATTGGAGATGCAAATGCAAGAGTAAGAACAAGAAGGGCAACTCTAAATGACTGTCTTTATGGTTGCTTAATATCCCAAGTTGAGCCTAAGAAACTTGATGATGCATTGATGGATCCTGACTGGATAATTGCTATGCATGAGGAGCTGAACCAATTTGAAAGGAGCAAAGTATGGGAACTTGTGCCTACACCAAAGGATAAAACCATTGTTGGAACAAAATGGGTTCTGAAGAATAAGATGGATGAAAATGGTGTAGTCATTAGAAACAAAGCAAGGTTGGTTGCAAAAGGTTACTCTCAACAGGAAGGCATTGACTATGATGAGACTTTTGCCCCTGTTGCTAGACTAGAAGCCATCAGAATCTTCTTGACATTTGCTACACATTCAAACTTCAAATGGATGTCAAGAGTGCTTTTCTGAATGGAGAATTGGAAGAAGAAGTATATGTGCAACAGCCACCTGGCTTTGAGGATCCACAATTCCCTCACTTTGTCTACATATTGCTCAAGGCATTGTATGTACTTAAGCAAGCTCCTAAGTCATGGTATGATACTCTTTCAGAATTTCTTCTGGAGAATCAATTCACTAGAGGCACATTGGACAAGACACTGCTTTACAAGAAGCATGGTGATGATATTATCCTAGTTCAGATCTATGTGGATGATATCATATTTGGCTCTACAAATGAGAAGCTGTGTGAGAAATTCTCTAAACTCATGCAAAGCAGATATGAGATGAGTATGATGGGAGAGTTGACATTCTTTCTTGGGTTACAAGTTAGTCAAAGGAAGGATGCTATCTTTATCAGTCAAACCAAGTACATCAAGGATTTTTTGAAGAAGTTTGACTTAGAAGATTGCTCACCTGCAAAGACACACATGGCCACTGCCACCAAATTGGATGAAGATGCTAAAGGCAAGAAGGTAGACATCTCAGTTTACAGAGGCATGGTTGGTTCTCTACTCTATCTCACTGCAAGTAGGCTAGACATCATGTTTGCTACATGCTTGTGTGCAAGGTTTCAATCAAATCCAAAGGAGTCATATTTGATTGTTATAAAAAGGATATTTAAATATCTGAAGGGCACTCCTAACTTGGGGTTATGGTATTCTAAGGACACAGGGTTCAATCTGGTTGGTTATTCTGATGATGATTATGCTGGATGTAGAGTGGATAGAAAAAGCACCTCAGGTAGCTACCAGTTCCTTGGACAAATGTTAGTCTCTTGGTACAGCAAGAAGCAACAATCTGTGTCAACTTCCACAGCTGAAGTTGAATATATAGCTGTTGGAAGTTACTGTGCTCAAGTGCTTTGGATTAGAAACCAACTTAGAGACTATGGACTTGTGTTGGAAAGAATTCCAATCATGTGTGACAACAAAAGTGCAATCTTTATAGTTTCCAATCCTGTCAATCATTCTAGGACAAAGCACATTGACATCAGATATCATTTTATTAAGGAACATGCAACAAATGGAACCACTGAGTTACATTATGTTCCCACAGATAAACAATTGGCTGATATATTCACTAAGCCATTGGATGAAGCCACCTTCACAAGGTTGGTTAGTGAGATTGGAATGCTGAATTCTTCAGAATCTGGCTAAGTGAAAATATCAACGAGATTGTTGCAGCAGTAAACACTTACTTTATCTAAATGCTCAATATTTTTGAAGTAGGTGTTGGTTGAAATATGATTTATAAATATTTCAAAATCTGTTGCATATGTTTTAAAAAATCATATTATGTCAACTTGAAATTTCTATGAAATTTTAAGAAAATCACTGCTTAATTTGCAAGACTATTCTTCATCGAATATGACTGGTAAATTTTCAAGGATAGTGAAAATTGAATTTTATGGGTGATAAGTATAATTCGATAAATCAGACTTCTCGAATGATTCATTTCTTGTTAATGCTCGACTTCTCTAACAAGACTATTCAGGACACTTTTTAGTTCTCGAATAGAGTTTTTCAGAGAAATGCTTGAGTTCTCGAATAGGGTATTTGAGTTCTCGAATGACAGAGTTCTCGAATACTGTATTTTGAGTTCTCGAATCATTTGAAAAGGCTGAATTCTCGCTGAATCTTAACCGTTTTTGGATTTTTATTCAGAATTTTAAATCACTCATAAAAACACATTTTATTTAATTATAATTATTTATAAGTTAGATAACTGCCAGCTGTGAGTCGAAACCTGCTTGAGTTATCGAATAAGCTTTTCTTGACTTATCGAATAGTTGTTTTCTACTTCTCGAATGCCTGACTTGTCGATACAAAACATATGTCTAATCGACAATTCAAGTATTTTATACTTATACAATTCTACATCTATTCGATTCATTTCAATCGATTTCTCAAGCATCTAAAGCTCCCAAAACCTCTGAAAACCATAATCTGAAAAAGCTAAATTTCTTCTTCAACCTTCATTCTCTTCTCGCTTTTCTCTGTACAAATGGCAACTGTGAAATTTAACACCAATTTCATTGCAATAACCAACGATGTTGAAGCACCAAATATGAACTTCAACTGCTTTGTTAGATGGATGTCTGAGTCATACATTAAGGATGCACTCTCAGCCAACCCAACTCTGTATCTAGATCTACTGGAACAGTTTTGGAGAACAGCTAATGTGCAAGTTGTGGCCCTGGAAAGCGCAATAACATCATACATAATCTACTGCAAAATTCAGGACAAAGAGATAACTATCATCACTGGAGACATGAATAAAGCACTGGGCTTACAACAAGAGGTGTACGATGACCAAGCCATAAATAGGGAATTGGAAGACTTCTTTGATTTCATTCACTACTCAGATGAAATCAAACTTGGACACTTGAATAGGAAGTTTGTAACGAAGGAGTGGAGTTATGTCTTTGCCACCATCCTTCACGTCTTCACAGCAAGGAAGTCAAGCTATGACCAGAGCAGTGCTCCTGCACAGTGTTAGGAATATGTTGTACTTGATGATAACTTCACAATCAATCAAATTGTATAAGTCAAGTTTTGTAACTTTCAACAGATGAGACATTATAATTCTATCCGTTGACAGGTAGCTCATCAACGGATGAGGTTTTGTAGCATACTGCAATATCTCAATTTATCAGTTGATAGTGTTTTTATTCAGAGTCATGTTGACCATCAATGGATAGGCAGAATAGGGTATCCAATTGTAAATAAGCTATGCTATGTAATTCTGTCTAAGTGAAAGTGTATCAACGGATGAGAACTGGACTCTATCAATGGATACAACTCAAATCTACTCTATCAACGGATACAGCTCAAACTACCAGCAACGGATGATTGTGCACAACATCAACGGATAATCATTAACACTTTCTCCTATGCTAGCTGGAAAGTAGCAGTTGATAAGGACAGGTTTGACTGACAGATCACATGGGTTGATAGTGGGTATAAAAAGCAGTATGGCAGCCATACTTTGGAAACACAGAAGAAAGAAACATTTCATTTACACAGTACATACAAGAAAAGGTGCATGGGACATATCTGTTCACAAGGACAACCTTTCGGCTACATGTGGATTTGGAGTGGAGTAGCAAGTCAACTTGAATTAGATTAATATTATCTTATTCATGTAGTACTTGTAAACTTGGGATATATAACCAAGTGTAGCAACTATTTAGAAACAGAGAAAACAGACATATTTGCTTAGGGTTTCTTGAATATCCTCAGAAGCAAAGAGTTATAAAAACAGAAGCTGTGTACATTTGTATCACAGAGTTTTCTTCAAATAAAAGTCTCAGGTGGTACATTCAACCACCTGATTTTTATGTGTTTGTGAATTATTTCTCATTCAGCAATTATCTCCTTTTAGATTTCTGTGGTTTTTATCAGAAATTTTATAACTATCAAGAATTGTATTCAACCCCCCCTTCTACAATTATACAAGTGTGTAATCTTGGAATAACAATTGGTATCAGAGCAAGCTTCTAACATATTTGAAGTTTAAAGATCAACACACTTCCAACATGTCTAAGAAGGATTATGGAGTGAAGATACCGGTTCTTGATAGAGAAAATTACTTTCACTGGAAAGTAAAAATGCGTCTACATCTCATGTCTATTGATGAAGGTTTTGTAGATTGCATTGAGAAGGGTCCTCATGTTCCAATGAAGGCGGCTTCAAAAGTAGGTCTTGCTACAGATGCACCAGACACTTACATTCCCAAACCTGTTTCTGAGTGGAGTACTGAGGATGTTGTAGAAGTCCACAAAGATAAAAAGACCATGAATATTCTGTTTAATGGCTTAGAAACAGACATGGTTGACAATGTTATCAACTATACTACCTCCAAGGAAGTATGGGACATTGTTCAAACCCTTTGTGAAGGAACAGAACAGGTAAGGGAAAACAAAATGCAACTACTGATCCAACAGTATGAGCACTTCCATTTCAAGAATGGAGAAACATTGAATGACACATTTAGTAGATTTCAAAAGCTACTGAATGGATTGAAACTGTATGGAAGAATCTATCAAGTGAAAGATTCTAATCTCAAATTTCTGAGATCACTGCCCAAAGAGTGGAAGCCAATGACTGTTTCTTTAAGAAACACTCAAGAGTACAAGTCATTTACTCTTGAAAGGCTCTATGGAACTTTAAAGACATATGAACTAGAAATGGAGCAGGATGAAGAAATTGAGAAGGCCCAGAAGAAAAGTGGGTCAGTTGCACTTGTTGCCAACTTGGAGCAGAAGGAGGAGAAGAGGATTGAAGCTGCTAAATCTACACCAAACAGGGAGGTTTGTGAAGGTAGAGCAGAATCAAGCAAAAGCAAGGAAAAGGTGTCTGAAGAAATGAGTGTCCTTCAGCAGGATGAATTGGATGAGATAGATGAGCATTTAGCCTTTCTATCTAGGAGATTCTCTAAGCTAAAATTCAGAAGAAACTCTGGGGTGGCTAAGCCATTTAACAAGGAATTTTCCACAAGCAACTATGTGGATAAATCCAAAATTAAATGCTACAATTGTGGAATTGCTGGTCACATGATAAGTGAATGCAGGAAGCCTAAATCTGAGAACAAGGGAAAGCCAACTGAAATTGTTGACTACAAGAAGAAATATTTTGATCTTCTCAGACAGAAAAGGAAAGGCATTCATGACCCAAGAGTATGACTGGGCTGCTGATGGAAATCATTCTGATGATGATGCTGAGTTTGTCAACCTTGCATTAATGGCTGATTCTGAGCAGGAAGCAAGTTCAGTTAGCAATCAGGTATTTTCTACTAATCTCTCTGAGCTCACCAAAGAGGAATGCAATAGTGTTATAGATGATATGTCTACTGAACTATATCACTTGAGTGTTACTTTTAAATCACTTACTAAAGAGAACAATAGGATTAAAGAGACTAATCTGTTTTTAAGATAGAAATGCTGCTCTAGAAACTCAATTTCTAGAATTTGAGAAAATGAGAGTTGATTGCAATAATGCTAAAAGTGAACTTGAAGCTGTGTTAAAGAGAGAACTGATTTTAAGAGACCAGCTTGAAAAAGAACAAGGGATAATTGCTAAATTTCAAAGTTGTAGGAATATCTCTAAAAACATAATAGAAGTCCAGGGAATAGAATCATTTGTTAAGGATACCTGGACTCAAAAGAAAAAGGAGCTAGAACCTTGCCTTGAGGATCTAGAGACTATTTGTGAATCAACGGATAGTGATCATCCGTTGACAGATGAACCATCAACGGATGAGAGGTATCCGTCGACTAACAAAAAGTCTGTCAGTAAGAAGGAACTCAAGAAACTGAATAATCAATATGGTCCAGTAGCCAAGAACTTTGTTTCTGGTAAAAGTAGCCAAGCCAAATCAAGTGAGAAAGCTAAGGCATGTGATTTACTTGACAAAAAGGCTGTCGGTAAATCAGTTAATGAAAAGGTAGAGACTGAGGGTAAAAAGAAAAAGAACAGAAATGGTAAGATAGGCATTAACAAGAAAAACAATTATTCTCCTGACAAGTTTGCTCTTAGGAAAACTTGTGGTAATTGCAATAGTGTCAATCACCTATCTTCTAATTGCAAGTCTGTTAAAAGGACTCCTGTTCATGTACCTCAATCTATGCCAAGTATGCCTGCAATGCTTGTTGTAACACCCCTAGATCCGGGGTCGGAGATCCAGACTGTCACTCTATCCTTAATTCCCATTTTAATAAACATTACTCTTAATCTTCATTTTAGCATGTTGTGACCCCTCAATCAAACATAACATTTACAGATTATAGGCTCAGAGACGAAATTAAAACGTTACTAAGTTATTACAACCAGCTTGAAATAGATATTACAAACCCAAATTGTCATAATCTTAAAAGTTCAACTTAAAAGGATTACCATCTAAGACGGCATCTACAGCCACAATACGGTTTGGTTTTCAGAAGCTTACACAAGTCATGCTTGTAAATAAACCTAACCAACCTAAGCTGTAAACCTATCCAACTTAGTCTACTCACCTGTGGTAATGCTACTGGGTGCAGCCTCGGCACCTGCCGCGTAAATAGTTTCCTATACTGCTGACCGGTTAGCATGCTTTTGCGGGGGTCTGCCTTGTTCTTGCCATGCTTATCTGTTATTGTGTGGTGGTATATATAAAAGAAAAACAAGAGTGAGCAATATAGCTCAGCCATATAATAATAGTTTTCAAAGTACTTTTGTTAACGTAAACCATATAACATATCGTATACTGATATTGTATCATCATTAAACATTTTCATTCTATATCCAGAAATATAACGAAGAATTTCTGAGGTACTTTGAATAGCTCATCATTCTGTCAACACTATCGGTAATTGAGCAACTAGGCTTTCATTACAGTGTTTCAGTACAATTCCAATTGGAAGAATGGGATTATGCTGGAGCCTCTTCCACGATATCTGGTGATCAGCCAATATACCGTGCCTCTGGTTCTCTACTAGTAGAAGGACGACGTTCCCTTATCGGGTTGCACCTTGACCGCATATTGGCCTTAATATTTGGACTACGCTCAAAGGCGATGTCCCCTCTTCCTCCAATCCCTTAGAGAATTCTATACATCGTAGGAACAGAATTTTAATTCAGTTTCCCCCAAGCACAAAGCTTGACGACTGGTTTGATAATCATTACTAACTTTACTTCCATGAGTAATTGAGAAAGTAACTCTGATGTGTGAGTTGACTTTAGTCAACAGATTTTGATTACTAAGAATCGCTTCATCAAACATAACTTGGGAGTTGGTCGGAGTTTTGAGTGTTTAGTCAAACCTGAGCCCCTCCTTACTAGGTAGGGTGCATTTCTTGTTGGTAGCGAAGGGAGAAAATAATTAATACTAGCTCCCAAAACCTTGGATTCCCGAGTTTTTATAAGTTTGAGCGAGGTAGCGATACTTTTCGATGAGTGAAGCTATAGTCAGTGAAGAAATGAGAACCCGTTCTATTTTTAAATACTTTTCCGACGATCAGAAAATATTTAAAATAATTTTTAAAGTTTTTAAATAACTTTTAAAATAAATAATATGATTTTTAAATCATCCTGGAATATTTAATAAATATTCAAATAATATTTATTAAATAAATAATTAGCTTAGAATATTCAATAAATATTTAAATAAAATTTATTAAATAAATAATCACTCACAATTCTCAATTGAAAATAATATTCAACTTATTAATAAATATTCAAATAATATTTATTAAAATCATCAAAGGAATTTTTAATCCAAAAATATCCAATTTATATTTATTGGATTTTTTTTAAAACGAGCTATACGTCATATATCATCTCCGGAGACTTCCGGGTTTTTATGTCCTTATCCGGACGAAATATCTCCGATTCCTTACTAAGAAAAGGTATTATCATACCCTACTGGGAACTTGTAACATCATCATATACATATATAAGAGTTATGCATACGTACTTACTAACAGGTTTATAAATCATCGTAAATAAATCGTACATCTCATGCTGATTCGCAAAAATACATTTAAGCAGTTCATAGCATTTATACCACAACAACAACAGTTTGAAAATACTTGAAATACAAGTTTCGAAAACTTGCCTGATAGTGTCGGAATAGTCTGGGCTCTGTCACTAGTGTGATGAGCTATAATAACCAATAAGGTTCGGTTAGGTCGTTAAGCGATCCCGTCGAATCAACTATTCACATAAAGACACAACTTCGTAACGATACATCCTTATTACACGTTTGGCTTATTATAAGTCCATGATATCCTTTAACCACTTTTGGATAATTATTGGTCTCGTAATGACTTTCGTTAAAGGTCATTTTCAACGAAACTAAAGTTCGTCTCGTATCGTCCCCTAAAAGAGTTTTTCACTTGCGCAACTTTGATTCGAAAAATTCTATAATATTGAAAAATAAATTTTTTCATGAAATTCTTTTCCTCACCTCTTCTTAACTTTCCAGAGGATTTTTCATCCAAATTTCATAATTAAGAACATCTTTTTATAGCTCAATTGTTGCTCTAAAATAGCTTCTTTCTGCAGTGGTTTCTCATGCGCATTCTTGACTTAAACATTTCTATAAAATCGAAAATTAAGTATTTTGTCTTCAAATTTTTATAGGGACTTAACCACTAACTAAGTTACCCCCTGTAAAAATTTCATAATCACAGACAATTTTTAAAGGGCTCGTTTGACTTTGTAAAGTCAGTCCATCTTAACGATTCATCTGTTTTAACCGGTTTCACTAAAACGAGCATATCTCATAAACCGTAAATCGTAATCACATGATCTTGGTGTAAAAACAAACTACAAAACAAGTCCTACTGCTATATGGCCAAAAAAGTACCAAGAAAACAATGTTTGAATTCGGTATTAACTGCTCAAATGATCTAATGAAATTTCCACATTATAACGACTATAAACCGAACATTTCCAAATTCCATGAACTCCATCTAACCACTTAATTCAACCACACACCATCAAATCATATAAACATCATCAAGGATCTATAATACCAGTGGTAACATCCATTTATCACTATCCAAAACTTTACCCATACTTATAAAGCTTAAAACATCACAATCCCCTTAAACATGTACATAGTTGCATCAACCTTTCAAATCAACTTATAGCTCATAAAGTTTAAGGTGGTGTGAGTGTTTTACCTTCCTTGGAGTCTTAACAACCTTAACCAAGCTTGATTTTCTGTAAGAACACCTTAGATAGCTTTAACAACCTTTAACCTTCAAGACCTAAACAACCAAGTTTAAAATTTTTGGAATCAGCATTACCCCTCTTGAAAAAACTGGCAAAACGAGGGTCTTACCTTGCTTATCTGAACGAGGCTCCTGAAGAAGAGTTGTAGATTATCTCAATACCTTTCCAACAAGCTAAATAACGTAGGATTCCATTGAGAAGTGAGGGAGTTATGGCAGTTCTAAGTTGTTGTCCTGCTCTTGTCCGAAAATAAAGAATGCGTGGGAGATGATTTTCTTGCCTTGGCTAGTTTTGTGTATAAGTGTTATATTAATATATCATATATTTAATACCTTGATTGTTGCATTAGATTGTCAAGTATGGCCATACCTTACCATTATTAAGCCACTTTATGTCTATTTTGGTGGAATTAGAATCCTAAGTGAAACTAGAATCCTAAGTGAATAGCACTTGGTTAATTTGGTTGGGTTAATTAGCTTGTAATTACTACTTACTCTCTTGGTTACTAGCATGACAACTTTCATGGGTTTGCATGGAAGTAGTAGCATCCTTAATATTTTCCATAATTATTTCTAGGTTACAAAAATAATTCCTTTGAAATAATTTCGGTGAAACATTTCTTCGAGTAGTCTTTAACCTTCCAACCCCTTAAATCTTTGTGGGATTGTCTCATGAATTTTTCATCTTATACTCCCCTTTATCTTGACATAATACTCATATTGATCGATACCTCGTAGAATATACGAATTTTTATATTTCGGGATTCTTCGATTTCTAGCGGCATTTGCATACACTTTTTCGTTTGTAAAATCGTAAAACGAACTCGGCTTCCTAATATACATAATACATAAGTGGAAAATGGAAGTCACTTTTCATAAGTTTGAAATTACTATTCATTCATGTCGTTTCCGATAGTACAAAAATCAGGGTTCTTACAACCTTCCCCCCTTAAAAGGATTCCGTCCCGGAATCAGGTTGAAAATAAATGGGGGTACTTCTCTTGCATTGCACTTTCCAGCTCCCAGGTGGATTCCTCTATGTTATGATTCTGCCACAAAACTCTGACTAATCTGACCGCCTCGTTCCTGAGTACTTGCTCCTTGTGGTCCATGATTTCCACCGGTTGCTCTATATAAGACAAGTCTGGCTGTAGATCAACATGTCCATATTCCACCACATGTTTGGCGTCGGGGTTATATTTTCTCAACATAGATATGTGGAACACGTTATGTACTTGTTGCAGACTTGGAGGTAAGGCTAACTCGTAAGCCACTTGTCCAATCTGCCTTAAAATCTCGAAAGGTCCGATGTATCTCGGGCTCAACTTTCCTTTCTTCCCAAACCTCATCAGTCCTTTCCAGGGAGATACCTTTAGCAGCACCATGTCTCCTACTTCATATTCTCTATCCTTCCGAGCTAAGTCGGCATACTTACGTTGTCTGTCTTGGGCGGCTGCCAGTCTTCCCTGATTAGAACTATCACATCTCTTGTCTGTTGTACCAGTTCAGGTCCTAATATCTTACTTTCACCAACTTCTTCCCAACAGAAGGGAGAACGACATTTCCAGCCATAGAGGGCTTCATATGGGGGCATTCCGATACATGAGTGATAACTGTTGTTATAAGCAAACTCAATCAATGGTAAGTGATCTTCCCAACTTCCCTTAAAATCCATAACACACACTCTCAGCATGTCCTCTAAGGTTTGAATTGTTCTTTCGCTTTGTCCGTCAGTCTCGGGGTGGTATGAAGTACTCATGTTTAGCTTGGTTCCCACACAGTCTTGAAAGCTCCTCCAGAACCTGAAGTTAAACCTTGGATCTCTATCGGACACAATGGTCATGGGAACTCCATGTCGTACCACAATTTCTCTTATATAGATGTCTACTAATTTATCGACAGTGTACCTCTCTTTGATCGGGAGAAAGTGGGCGGACTTAGTCAACCTATCAACGATTACCCATATCGCATCGTGGTTAGTCTTGGTCCTTGGAAATCCTACTACAAAATCCATGGCTAGGTGTTTCCACTTCCATTCTGGAATCTCTAGGGGTTGCAGTAGTCCACTAGGTCGTTGGTGTTCGACCTTTACTCGTTGGCAGGTCAAACATCTATTCACCCATTCTGTCACATCCCTTTTCATGTTGGGCCACCAATAGTATTCTTTCAAATCTCTATACATCTTCGTGGTACCTGGGTGCACAGAGTACCTTGAATTATGTCCTTCATATAGAATCTCATCCTTTAGTTCCTGAACATTTGGGACCCAAATTCTCATTGCATATCTCATGATTCCTCCTGCATCTCTTTCGCACTTAATTTCCTCCCCGGTCAATACCTCTTCCTCTGAGTTCTTCTCCTCTTCCATCTTGTTCTAATAGTTTTGTCTAATGCCAACAGACACATCTTATCACAAGGAATCTCAGATTATATTATCTAGCAGAAGAAAAAGATCAATGTCAATCTACAGACTTGAGTTATTACTACATTAAAAGAAGTCCAGACAACTCATCAAGCTCAGTGGAGTACTCGTTAAAAAGTGGGTTCGTTTAAAGTGACAGAGATTTCGAAGGTGACAGAGACAGTACATAAGAATTAAAGAGAGAGATGAGAAGAGAAAATGAACCACATCATAGAGTCAAAAATAAAGAAAAGCCGTTGGAATTAGTCGCTCATGAACCAGACCGTGCATCGAGCGTCAACAGAAATTCAGTATTAATTATTTATTACTTTTAGTGGTTCGAGAAAAAGATTGGGCTATCAAATGATTAATATTATTTCTCATTTAATTAATATAATTATTCAATTGATTTAATAAATTAATTAATTCATTCTGAATTAATTTATTTAGTAAATTAATTATTATGTTAATTAACTTTGAATTAATAATATAATTCTAATTGATTTAATTAATTAATGATTTAGTCATTAAGTGATTAAATTAATTAATTGATTTTAAAAGAGAATTGGGCTGAGTGTTTTAAATATGGTGGGCTGCTTGGTGGGTTTGTGTAGATTAAAGGCTGGTTATTTAAATTAAGAACCGGGCTGCCGAATTATTGTAAAAGCATTAAGACAATTCAGTGAATTGTTTTTTAAAAGTCCAAAACAATTCAGTTGTTTACGTTAAAAAAATGAATTGAAAAAGAACAATTCACAAAGTTAGGCAACTGTCACAGTCACGTGAAGACTGTCGGCTCAAAGTTCCTTACGAGCCGGACAGCGCGTGACCAGAACGCGCCTTTGTTAAACCTGACATGTGACAGGCGAGTGTCCTCCACTTCCTGTCCCTGCGAGTGGCCTTCTCAGCTGTACTATATTTCAGTTTGTTCAGCAAATATTTTTATACCCTCACCGAGTTCTTTTTCAATACCCTTAAAGGATTTGTTTGATACCCTTGCAAGGTAAGTACCCTGACCGAACAAACTCCATACCCCTTGATGAGTTAAAATTTAGAAAGAAAAAGACAGGGAGTGTATGATTTGGTGGAATACATAAATATCTACAAAAATATACAGAGTCTCCATCTCTCTCAAAAGCTCTCAAGAACACAAGAGTTATTTTAATTCAGAGTAAATCAAGCTCTTAGCTTTTGTAATATTTTTTTTTTTGCTAAATGCCTTTGTAATATTTTATCCGATGAAACTTGATCATTTGTATCTCTTGTATTATTAGCGAGTTTTGACTTCTAATTTTTATCTCGATTTTTATTAACAAATCTTGGAAAAAGTTCATTTCGAATTTTCTAATTTGTTTTTATTAACTAGATATTGATTATGTACTGTATTTGTAACAACCTCTCAAGTTTAATGTAATTCAATATTCAACTTGAATTTTGTTTCATTTAATTCAGCACGAATTTATCTTGAACTAAAATTAAATCATTTGAAAAATTTTGATAAAACAATAAAATTTGTATTTAACCCCTCTTCTACAAACTTATTGGACCTAATAAAAGTAGATTTGAATCTATACTATAATATAAATTCCGAAACATTAAAAGTTTTGGTACCTGTTTTTTGGTACCAGTTTTTTGGTATTTCGTGAATTTACTTATTTACCCTTTGTTAAAAAGAAAATAAATATATGATATTTATACTTTTAAAATACCTATAATAAATAATAACATAATACAATTAATGGTAATTAGTCGCTTGCCTTTTTTCACATTTATTTTTAATTGAAGATATTACCTTTTATAAACACCTAAAAACATCAATGTATCTTTCAATCATAAATATTGAATTAAAACACGTTACATTTTTAATTTAAAACCCGAAACATTGAAAGTTTTGGTACCTGTTTTTTTGTACCTGTTTTTTGGTACCAGTTTTTTGGTACTTCGTGAATTTACTTATTTAATATTGAATTAAAACACGTTACATTTTTAATTTAAAACTAATCTTCATTAATATTTTCTTTTGAACTAAAACACGTTACCTTTTTAATTTAAAACTAATTTTACAATCATTAATATATACCCGAAAATATCACACCATATTTTTCAATTGTTAATAAAATATATGTAAAATGTGCATGTGTTGTTTATAATAAGGAAATATTAGTATAATCCGTAAACATGAGTATATTAAAATTATATTAAATTAAAATTAATTAAGAATTATATAATTGTCGAAACATTAAAAATTTTGGTACCTATTTTTTGATATATGTTTTTTGGTATTTCGTGAATTTACTTATTTACCCTTCATTATAAAGAAAAATATATATGATATTTATACTATTAAAACACAAAAAATAAATAAAACATAATACAATTAAAGGTAATTAGTCGATTGCCTTTTTCACATTTACTTTTAGTTGAAGATATTACCTTTTATAAACACCTAAAAACCTCAATCATATCATATTTTCCAATCAATTTATATCTAGCAATAATTAACCAAAAATAAATAATAACATAATACAATTAAAGGTAATTAGTCGATTTCCTTTTTCACATTTACTTTTAGTTGAAGATATTACCTTTTATAAACACCTAAAAACCTCAATCATATCATATTTTCCAATCAATTCATATCTAGTAATAATTAATATATACTCAAAAATATCACATCATATCATATAATCAGTAACAAAATATAATAGAAATTCGTATTACGAATAATGACCATTAAATTTTTAGTAAAAAAATCAGAATCATTAGATCTAATTATTAAATATATTATATGATTAAATTAATTTACTAAAATTTCAAGTTTCAAATTTTATCAACTATATATTTATTTTAAAATTTTATAATATAAGTTTTAAACCATGCATATCATTAACTAATTTTATATTAAATTATTAAAATTAAAATTAAAATAAAATATTTTAAATAATGATTATATAATAATATTATTATGACATAAAATAAAATTTATTACATATCAACAAAAATCCGTGCATCGCACGGGTTATAAGCTAGTATGATTAATATATGTAAGGTTAAATGTACTAAGGTTAAGGTTTAGTTGTAAGAAAAGCTAGCGCTTGAAACTTGAAACCAAGCAACAAAGTAGAGTACTAGTGTGCACATAGATTTATACGTGCATATATATTGATAATTCAACAATTAGTACTTCCAAATAGACTTGATATTCAAAGTTGAAAGAGTATTCAAAATTTGCAAGCCAATGCATATACATTTTCACCTCGAATTATTGATATTTTGTGTTTATTGCTGCCCGAAACAATACTCTCGTTGCTTGGTTCGTATAAAACTAGCTTTGTAGTCCGTGCAAGGCACGGGCATGCTCTGGATTACAAATATTTATGAATTATTCGTGATCACGTAGGATTGGATTGTTGATTTCTTCGATTATTCATATCTTCGCAACAATTGTTACAAATAATAATGGATGATACAACATAAGTGTATGTATAATTGTATATATTATTTGTATGTCTGTATGTATGTATGCATGTATAATTAATAATTATACATTAATGTATAATTACCTACAAATATACATTATAATTAATAATTATACATTTTCTAAGTTAAGCCAACTGAGATTTATCTACAAATTAATATATACAAACAAAAATATAATTAATAATTATGTAAGTATGTTTAGATGTAGTATATATGTATGTATGTATGTAAGTATGTATGTATGTATGTATGTGTGTATGTACGTATGCATGTATAATTATGTATGTATGTATGTATGTATGTATGTACGTATGCATGTATAATTAATAATTATACATTAATGTATAATTATCTACAAATATACATTATAATTAATAATTATACATTATCTGAGGTAAGCAAACTGAAATTTATCTACAAATTAATATATACAAACAAAAATATATTTAATAATTATGTAAGTATGTATGGATGTATGTATATATGATTGTAGGTATGTGTGTGTGTGTATGTACATATGCATGTATAATTATTTATGTATGTATGTATATGCGTATGTATAATTATTGGGATTATACATTATAAAAATATTTATATATGTTACTAATGATTTTTAATATTAATTAAAATGCTCACACAGCTAAACTGGTTATGGTGTTTCTTTTAGACTTTATTTATACAAGGTCATGGGTTCGAACTCATTGAATAACATTATTTTTACAAATATTTAGAATTAGGTTTGGAGTGAGGTTCGGAGGGTTCGAGTCTATGAATTAATTTTGCGGGAAACCATGTTGGTGGCTTGTTTTCAACTTGTTGCGAGTTTGTGACCAGTGAAACTACCATGACATATATCGAATTTTATTTCAAAATTGTTCGATCATACTTATAAAATGTTGTTTGAATAATTTCAGAGTATGCAAATCTATACTATTATATAAAAGCCGAAACATTAAAAGTTTGGTTGGTTGGTCGGTTGGTCGGTCGGTCGGTACGGTACCTGTTGATTTTACTTATTTACCCTTAATCAATTACAGATCTACTAACTAATTAATTTCCCTTTTCAGGTTACACATATTATCTTTTCTATTTTTCAAGAATTAAAAAGGAAAAATAGAATATCTTTTACATTTTATCTAACTAAAATTTCTCCTTTTATAAAATCACTACGAGCAATTTTGTTTAATAAAATAATAACATAATTATATTATAATTACTATTAACTAATCAATTACCTTTTTCAGTCAAAACACGTTACCTTTTCTCTTTTCTCTAACTAAAATCTCTCTTTTTCCAATTATATTATGGACGATTACCTTTTTCAGCCAAAATACGTTACCTTTTTTATTTTCTCTTACTAAAACCTCCATTTTTCCAATTATATTATGGACGATTACCTTTTATTTTCTCTTACTAAAATATGTTACGGGCGTTTTTATTTAATAAAAATTAAATAATAATATTATAATAATAATAATTAACCGATTATCTTTTCAGCTAAAATATATCATCTTTTCTATTTTTCTAATTAAATTACCTTTTTTTCTAGAAATATAGCAGGCAACATTAATTTTTCATTTTCTAAAAACTATGAACAATTTTATTTAGTAAAATAACATAATTAAATTATAATTACTATAAACTAATCAATTACCTTTTTCACATAAATCCTGTCATCTTCACGTTACCTTTCTATTTTCTCCAACTAAAATCTCTCTTTTTCCAATTATATCACGAGCGGTTCTATTTAGTAAAATAAACTTATAATATTATAATATTATTAATTAACAGATTACCTTTTTCAGCTAAAACGTATCATATTTTCTATATTTTCTAACTAAAATCCCTCTTTTAATAGAAATATCACGGACAATATAAATTTCTCCTTTTCTAAAAACATTACAAGCAATTGTATTTAGTAAAATAATGTAATTAAATTATAATTACTATAAACTAATCAATTATCTTTTTCACCTAGAACATATTACCTTTTTAATTTTCTCTAACTAAATTCTCTATTTTTCTAATCATATTACGGGCATTCTATTTAATAAAATGAAATAATAATTTTATAATTACTAATAATTAATCGATTACTCTTTTTAACTAAAACCTATCATCTTTTCTATATTTTCTAACTAAAATCCCTCATTTTCTAGAAATATCACGGATAACATTAATATAATTATTATCAAATCATCTCATATAAAAATGTAAGCCTCCAAAATTCATGTTTTAAAAAAATTAATTTAAATTAATGAATTTTTTTTATATAATTTTAAAAGTTTGGTTGGTCGGTCGGTCACCTGTTGATTTTACTTATTTACCCTTAATCAATTACAGATCTACTAACTAATTAATTTCCCTTTTCAGGTTACACATATTATCTTTTCTATTTTTCAAGAATTAAATAATTTCCTTTTTCGGGTAAAATACAATATCTTTTATATTTTATCTAACTAAAATTTCTCATTTATTAATCAATTTCCTTTTTCAGGTTAAACATATTACCTTTTCTATTTTTCAATAACTAAGTAATTTTCCTTTTTAAGGTAAAATAGAATATCTTTTACATTTTATCTAACTAAAATTTCTCCTTTTATAAAATCACTACGAGCAATTTTGTTTAATAAAATAACATAATTATATTATAATTACTATTAACTAATCAATTACCTTTTTCAGTCAAAACACGTTACCTTTTCTCTTTTCTCTAACTAAAATCTCTCTTTTTCCAATTATATTATGGACGATTACCTTTTTCAGCCAAAATACGTTGCCTTTTTTATTTTCTCTTACTAAAACCTCCATTTTTCCAATTATATTATGGACGATTACCTTTTATTTTCTCTTACTAAAATATGTTACGGGCGTTTTTATTTAATAAAAATTAAATAATAATATTATAATAATAATAATTAACCGATTATCTTTTCAGCTAAAATATATCATCTTTTCTATTTTTCTAATTAAATTACCTTTTTTTCTAGAAATATAGCGGGCAACATTAATTTTTCATTTTCTAAAAACTATGAACAATTTTATTTAGTAAAATAACATAATTAAATTATAATTACTATAAACTAATCAATTACCTTTTTCACATAAATCCTGTCATCTTCACGTTATCTTTCTATTTTATCTAACTAAAATATCTCTTTTTCCAATTATATCACGAGCGGTTCTATTTAGTAAAATAAACTTATAATATTATAATATTATTAATTAACAGATTACCTTTTTCAGCCAAAACGTATCATCTTTTCTATATTTTCTAACTAAAATCCCTCTTTTAATAGAAATATCACGGACAATATAAATTTCTCCTTTTCTAAAAACATTACAAGCAATTGTATTTAGTAAAATAATGTAATTAAATTACAATTACTATAAACCAATCAATTATCTTTTTCACCTAGAACATATTACCTTTTTAATTTTCTCTAACTAAATTCTCTATTTTTCTAATCATATTACGGGCATTCTATTTAATAAAATGAAATAATAATTTTATAATTACTAATAATTAATCGATTACTCTTTTTAACTAAAACCTATCATCTTTTCTATATTTTCTAACTAAAATCCCTCCTTTTCTAGAAATATCACGGATAACATTTATATAATTATTATCAAATCATCTCATATAAAAATGTAAGCCTCCAAAATTCATGTTTTAAAAAAATTAATTTAAATTAATGAATTTTTTTTATATAATTTTAAAAAAAATCTGTGCATCGCACGGGTTTTAGGCTAGTATTATTTATTATCGGTCTTCTATTAAAATTCGCACTTTGATAAATTAATATTTAACAAATATGCATATTTAAGCTTTGCTCTAAATATTTATTCGAATATTCCTAAATTTTTAAAATTAATTTAGACGAATTCGAATTCAAAATACAAAAAAATGAGTATTCGGTATTCAATCAAATTGAACTAAATCAAATTTATCTATGTCTTAAAACAAGTTCCAAGATACTGGCATAAGAAGTTTGATAAAACTATTTTAGAATCAGAGTTTGAAGTTAATGAAAGTGATAAATGCAAACAAGTTACACAAGGTAGTGCAACAATTTATTTTTTTTTAAAAACCTGATACGCTATAAAAAATTACACATTAGAGAGTAGATGAGGACCAAAATTTTGTGAATGGGACATTTTTGATAATCATCTCTTTTATTTATGGTATAAAATACTAGAATTCTATGGATTTGTATGCAAATGGATACAGGTAAAGTGGTGGGTCCTAATCATGCTAAGTGTTTACCGCCTATTCGACGCGGAGGTAAGAGCATCTCCAACCTTCACTCCTGTTAGTCATAAAAGTCTACGTGTCATCATTTATAGAAATCTTTCAGAAAAACCACCACTCCAACCGATCAACCTGTTAGCTATAATTTTAGAAAACAAGATACAGATCCTCTATATTTGGAGGATATCCAAAAATTTATACATAACATCTAAAAATATCATATCCACTTATATTGTGACACGTCAGCAATTTAATTTAATCTTATATATATTTACTAACTGAAATAACAATAAAATACTTTGTTTGAAATATAGCTAACAATTATAGTTAACACCATTGAAGTACAACTCTTTACGGGTTCAATAAATTTTACATAATCATTATTTTATATTATTTTAACTAACCATTTTAGATAATACCGTTGGAGATACTCTAATCTACTCAAAATATGGGTAACTTGTAGTAACATTTACGGAGTATTTATTTATCTACTTTGCTGATTAAATTACAAGATTGAGTTGGGTAACTTGCAACATTAATTTATTTATTTGCTGATTAAATTACGGGATTGAGTTTGATCAGGCGATCACACACGTACCCTTTGAACCAATCACCAAAGACAAGTTGAAGGGTCTGTTTGACTAGACATATTTTAATTTTAATGCATTTAATTTTTGGTAAAAAAATTCATATTTTGATATTTTTTTATACAAGTATTTAATGTATGTTTGAGATTCAATAAGTTGTAAAAAAATGTTAATTTTTTCAGGAAAGATGTTAGAATATTCTAACTTTATCTTAAAATAAGTTGATTTATTCTGGGAAAAAAAAACAACCCCAAATCACTTAGTAACTTTTCATAAGTCAGACATGTGATTGAATTATCCCTCACTAAATTTAGTAGAGAGAGTAAGAGCAAGTCCAATAGCCTCCTTGTATTTTACTTATAAATATTATAAAATATTAGACTCTTAGTGATTTAGGATATTATAATGTATGACAACTCCAACAATCTTCCTTATAATTGTTACTTATAATTATTAAATAATAAATGAAAGAAGGAAGCAAGCAAGAACAAAAAAAAAGTGGGAAACAATTGAAAAAAGGAGGGAAAATAATATTTTATTAATAAAAATGATATAAGGGATTCCTTAAAGATAAGGGATGACATAATGCTATTAACTTTTTAAGGAAAAATTAAGAGGCAATTGAAGCACTATTTTAGACCAAATTCTTTATAATTTAAGTTAGTAGATCATATAAGGGATCTATTGAACTTGCTCTAAACAAATGGACACAAGTACATTTTGTTAGGTTGGTCGCTCATATGGTATAATGGGCCTCCAGTTGAAGTTGGTCACGGGTAGAGAGTTTAGGCCCAATGCAATAGCCATGAGCATCACCACATGGAACATCCAAACAAGGTTTGTTTCGAGACATAGTTCCAAATTCCAGTAAATAATGTACCATACTAGTTAGATGTTGCGTGTTTCAAACTCTTCACCTGCGGGAAAACAAAATCCACTTTTTACAGGCATTTAGTACTCGTATGATACAGAGGGTGCAGAAGGCAGGTAAGAAATTGAAGAGGGTAAAAAAAACAAGGGAAATTTATGAAAAGAAGTGAAATGAGAAAAACCAGGGGGACAACATCCTGGAGCTACTAAGTACAACAAGACTACTCCTACCACATTGCTGATATCTACTTTTTACTGTATGATACTCCTATCAATGATGACCCCTGCAGGCGATCTTTTTATGTTAACTTCATTCACTTCCCCAACCCAACCAACTGCCTTCTCTTTTCCTGCACACCACTTCTCTACCTCTTTGTCTTTTCATTTACTTTTGTTTTCTTATTAAAATATGCAATAAATACAAATGGAACGAGAATCTGTTACAAATATAACTTTCAAAATAAATAAAAAACAACTTTATAAATAATAATTTCGGTATTTTCATCTACACCATCGGCATCATGTATTCAAACACCCACTAAATTTCCTTCATGGCTTGTCCATGTCAGTTTGCAAAAAAATTAGGAGTAAAAAGATTTAGGGATCATATGTGCATGATCATAGAGTTTGGGGTCTTGCACGCCATACTTGGGTGACATTACATCTGGTAGTATTTGTTCTTGGTTTTCTGTGTCCTCTTGGGCTGGCAATTTGGTACATGCTCTTCAAGAACTTTCTTGGAGAAAGTAAAGCAGAAGAGAAGGAAAAAGATGATTACACCCTGATGGCTATCGCCAACAGTTCTGTTCTGATCGTGGAGCTTAGCGATCGCTTTATGCATTATTTATATCCATCGGACCAGGACGGAGAAACTATCCAAAACACTCGAGTGGTGACTCACACGACAACCGAGACTGGCGGAGATATTGAGACGGGCGGAGATGACACCTACGGAGCTGAGATGGAGGGAGATGAGATCGGAGCTGAGATGGAGGGAGATGAGACCGACGAAAGTGAAATTGTTGAGATTGTCGGATAACAATATTTTCATTCAGTCTTAGTATTATGTATGTGTGATCCTTTTGTAATTTCTAATGTTAATAATACTAAGACTGAATGAAAATATTGTTATCCGACAATCTCAACAATTTCACTTCCGTCGGTCTCATCTCCCTCCATCTCAGCTCCGGTCTCATCTCCCTCCATCTCAGTTCCGTAGGTGTCATCTCCGCCCGTCTCAATATCTCCGCTAGTCTCGGCTGCCGTGTGAGTCACCACTCTAGTGTTTTGGATAGTTTCTCCGTCCTGGTCCGATGGATATAAATAATGCATAAAGCGATCGCTAAGCTCCACGATCAGAACAGAACTGTTGGTGAAAGCCATCAGGGTGTAATCATCTTTTTCCTTCTCTTCTGCTTTACTTTCTCCTCCAAGAAAGTTCTTGAAGAGCATGTACCAAATTGCCAGCAAAAAAGGACAAAGAAAACCAAGACCAGATACTACCAGATGTAATGTCACCCAAGTATGGCGTGCAAGACCCCAAACTCTCTGATCATGCACATATGATCTGTCAATTTTACGGTTGAACCTGATAATTTGCGTAAAACATGCCAGTGTGTAGGTAATGAGTAGGAAAGTTACTCGCTTCTTCAAGCCTGGTTCACCTTCAGCAGGTGCTTTCACAAGTAGTACAGCTATCACGGCCTTCATCACAGAAAAGAAAGTTTGAGATAAGAAAATCGCCCTAACATGCTGCATACAAAACAAGAAATCGGCAGTTGCAAATAATGATTGGAACATGAGAACGAAGGTTCGAAATTGAAAAGTATAATAATTGTACCTCCCAAGCCATAGTGAAGAACAAAGACAATGAGAGTATAGATGCTGATGATATATATATAGAGAACGTAATTTATAATATAATTTATAATTTATAATTTATGTTACAAAAATTTGTAAGTTAACAAAATTTATAATATATAAATTAAGTATATCAATTTTTTCTCCATTATAATCACCTTTATACTTTAAACACAGATTGATCATGTTTCTTAGAGTTTTTTTTTTAATTACTATTTTACATCTTATTTTTTTAAATTTGGTGTTTCAGTAAAGAAATGAAAGAAATGGATAAAACATCTCGACGAGCAAATCATATTGCATTCATCCTGATATGTTATTTGAAAAAAGTTTTGAAAATTATTTTACAACAATGAACACTACTCTTCCAAGTCTTCCTCGAAAACTAAATTTATGTACTGATCTATCATCTTTTCTAATCGTATACCTGCATCTAACAAAGATAAGTGACGTTTAGCGATAGTACAATCAGCACTAATTTGGATTCGATCCCTAAAGCTTTTTACTAATTTTTTTTTGACATGGACAAGCCATGAAGGAAGATATTTGCTGAACAAACTGAAATAAAGTACAACTAAGAAGACCACTCGCAGGGGCAGGAAGTGGAGGACACTCGCATGTCACATGACAGGTCTAACAAAGGAGCGTGCTGGTCACGCTCTGGATGGCGCGTAAGGAACCTTGAGCCGACAGTCTTCACGTGACTGTGACAGTTGCATAACTTTGTGAATTGTTCTTTTTCAATTCATTTGTTTAACGTAAACAACCGAATTGTTTTTGACTTTTACAAAACAATTCACTTACTGAATTGTCTTAATGCTTTTACAACAATTCGGCAGCCCGGTTCTTAATTTAAATAACCAGCCTTTAATCTACACAAACCCACCAAGCAGCCCACCATATTTAAAACACTCAGCCCAATTCTCTTTTAAAATCAATTAATTAATTTAATCACTTAATAACTAAATCATTAATTAAATCAATTAGAATTATATTATTAATTCAAAGTTAATTAACATAATAATTAATTTACTAAATAAATTAATTCAGAATCCTTTAATCTACACAAACCCACCAAGCAGCCCACCATATTTAAAACACTCAGCCCAATTCTCTTTTAAAATCAATTAATTAATTTAATCACTTAATGACTAAATCATTAATTAATTAAATCAATTAGAATTATATTATTAATTCAAAGTTAATTAACATAATAATTAATTTACTAAATAAATTAATTCAGAATGAATTAATTTATTTATTAAATCAATTAAATGAGAAATAATATTAATCATTCGTTATCCCAATCTTTTTCTCGAACCACTAAAAGTAATAAAGAATTACTACTGAATTTCTGTTGATGCTCGATGCACGGTCTGGTTCATGAGCGACTAATTCCAACGGCTTTTCTTTATTTTTGACTCTATGATGTGGTCCATTTTCTCTTCTCCTCTCTCTCTCTCTTTAATTCTTCTGTACTGTCTCTATCACCTTCGAAATCTCTGTCACTTTAAACGAACCCACCTTTTAACGAGTACTCCACTGAGGCTTGATCAGTTGTCTGAACTTCTTTCAATGTGTTAACGGAGGAATTTGTGATAACAAAGTTTGAGGTTACAAGCCGGAATCAAGATCTACGATGGCGGTTGTTCGCCGGAAAAATGACCAGAGAACGGTGGTTTGTATGTTTATCAGTGGCTATGATCAAAGAGGTGTCGGTGGTCTCTCAGAGCTCTCAACGTCTAACCCCCTCAATGTGCCTACGTACCTCTATATTTATAGAGGATCAAGCCTCACGTAGTTCTTGGAGAGCAAGAAACCTAAGCCCATTAGAAGTAGGTCTCTCGCTAGCAGGCCCATTACGAAACGTGCGCGAACCAACCGTCTCTAAAGCCCATTTGGAAGAGCCTATGCGATGAAGCCTAGTCTAATGACCCCAAGGCCCAACTAACTACGAGGACTTCACGGATACAACATTAGCCCTATCTATCGGAGCTAAGATCAACCGCTACCAGCTCTTTCCTCATGTGCTTAGTTGTAGGGACAATCACGACTTACTCCAAATGCACGAACGGATCCTTACCCCCCAATGAGGCTAACCCACCAGACTACAGGGCAAGTCCTTCCAAACTATGTCACGCAGAATATCTCACAATCCCCCAACAAGGACAACTTGCTGGAATACAGGAAGGGACTTTTAGAGCGTATCGACAGGCTTATTTACCTTTGATCCCCCAACAAGGATAGCTTGCTAGACTACAGAATCAGGCCTTCATTAATATCAATGTCTTCATTAAATCTTCTAGAAATATTTTGTGGATTTTGCCGCAACAATCTAACAATTTGGCGCGGCAAAACCCTTTTGGCGCGGCAAAACTAAGATCATGTAACTTATTGCTTGGTGCAAATTTAGTGTATAACAACTACCCCCAAACCTCTATTGTATTTGTAAAATGCAAAGAGACTTTAAAGACAAAAATCCATAGATTGCCACTAGCTAACACCTTTGGTCACATAACGTCCAACAGGTTGGCGTGGCAACACACACAATTTGACGCGGCATCAACAATCACACCAACCATTATCTTCATTAAAGATAATCTCAAAATTTACAAATAACTTAAATCATCATCATAAATCTATCCGTATTTAACCACAATACGGACTTAATTCCATATGCGTACATGAATACCGTAGGTCATTGAGGGTCACAGGTATTAAACCAAAATTCAACCCTAACTCCTCATTTCTTCCCCAAATTCACAAATTAACCTCACATTCTCTCTCCTCGAACCTCTCAAAGTACTTGAACAATTTTCCGGCCACCACGACCGCAAATCACCTCCATTCTTTAATCCAAGACCGTAGTTGTAATATCCTTAACTCAAGGTATGTTTTGATACTTTATTCGTTAATTTTTACCAAGTATCCACAGAGATCTTGGTATTTAAAGTTTCATATTTTCGTGTTCTTGACATGTACATGTATGTATAGCTGTATATATATTCGTTTGATCTATAATTGCTTTTTCCCAAATCACAATATATGTTTCTGGCCATCACCACATATTGGACCAACACGTTAATCACAGTTGCTGCGACAACTTCTTGACACTGAGAGATCTAAGTTATAACCTCTTGTATGGTATGTTCTTCAAAATATTCCTCTCAGTACATAAATACTCGGTAAACACCAACCAATCTCAGACCTGTCTATCCTTAGTTCCTCGAACGACAAACGAATAAGAGCTATATATTTGATATAGCCTTGGCGCAGCAAATATTGTTAACACACCAACTAGATTAGGGATCCTGCAAGCGTTTGATAATTTACACAAGAATCCACTTTCCATAATCAAGATTTTTGCTCATATTTTGCCACTCAATCAGACGTTGGCGCGGCAACAATTAAGTTGGCGCGACGACCCCCCATTTTTTTTACGTGGTATGTTCCCTTATTCCCTTTATTCCTCCATATTGCAGCTGGGTGGAATAAGGGGCATACCGTCTCCCTTCCATCCTTTCAAAGACTTCAATAGAAGATACGGCCTCTCTTCAACTCCATTCAATACTCCTTCCTTTCAATATTCCTATTCCAGTCCCCACACTTTGGCGCGCCTACAATCAATGACCAAGGGCAAAAAACTTACGGTTGAAGTAATGAGCCCTAGTTCTAGCTCTAGTAGTGACAACAACATTACGCGCCCTAAAGATTATGATTCGACCTTGAAAGACTGGGCTAAGTTACCTTCAGGACATCAATCCATCTCAAAACCGTCTTCCTCAACAAGAAGAAAAATAATAGTTACAGACGAAAGCGAGGGGGAGATGAAGATACTCAAACAGAGAGTGAGGACGACTCTCTTTACGAACATTCTGAAGATACTGAGCATGACAACTACGACATAGGCACGGCAACTGAAGAAGTTGACGCGGCAACTGACGAAGACAGCGATCCAGTAGATATTTTTTCTTCTCCTGAAACTTCACCAAATCCTTATTCTCCTCCACCGCCTAAAAAATACGCCCTTGATGTAGACTGGAGTACATACATCGAGATTCCTCCTAAAAAAGTGAAAGAAAGATTAAGGAAAGATGCTGGAAAACTCTCCTGTGTAGGTCAACATTCAACTACCAAAAACTTAGAAATTAAAAGGGCTATGAAATACTACGCCCAGGAGGGTAAGTATGTGAAACCACCTCCCCATCTACGGCCCCATAGATTCGACATCCCACGAGATCTCAAGCCAATCCATGGCAAGAGAAGGCTCAAGAGTCAAGTATCTTGCATAAAATCTCCTTTGTCTTCCTGGTCCACCTTCAGCCTCCAAAACACCTGACTGTTTCGATATGTTGAGTTCAGGTTGCTGTATGCTTAAAATTGTGCTTTCGGATACAACATCTTTACTGTAAGCTGCCCCCAACAACTTCCTGGTCTCCACCAGCTCTAGAGAAATGATCCACTGCTATCACTCCAGAAACATCACCTATAATTTCAAGCGATTCTTTTCCTCCAGAATCTTGAATTTTGGGACTGTAAATAACTTCTTTCCTATTTGCATGGAAGCCTGAGCCTTTTGTTAGATGCCCTTCTATGTTGCTTCCTACAAATCAAAGATCAATTCAACAAGACCTACGGAGACAACTATGTCCCATGATTTCATGAACACAACGTAAGATTTAAACCAAAGCTATAGTGCAGGTAGTCTAAAAAGACACAATCAATGATTTCAAATTGACATGTTTATATCCCATTAGGAATTTGCCCTGATTATTTTTATTTCAATCAGTGAGCTTCTCATATTTTATTATGAAAATTGATATTTCTTAAGAATAATATAAACTATACATTTGTTGGTTTTTATGGATAATAAAAGAAGATAGAGACACTGGTGTTAATACACATAAAAATTCTGCATATTTGTTTCATATTTAATAATGCAAGTACTGATTATCTCATCTTATTTCTACTTATCCTACTAGCCACTAAATAATAATACTCTGATAACTTAAAATTAATTTGAAATAATATCTAATCAACTTTAAATTATCATCAACAAGTTTCAGTAGCAGTATTTCTCTATGAGAATTTTAAAGTCATAACTAGTTCTTCAATATCTGTTTATCATTATCAGAAGGGGAAAAAGAAGAATAGAAATGATACCGACTGAACAAACACCGGGAGGTTGAAGTCGATGCTTTTCTCTTCATCATTTCCATGGCTTTACACATCCTTGGTATAAATACAGATTTACAGTTGGTGAAAAGGGTAAAATTTGATGTTGGTTGATAGTTTCATTAATGGAACTAACAAGAGTAATAAACTTACTAGTAATAGTAAGTTGACTGATTTGACTAAAGTCACCAATAAGCTAAGTCTAGCATTCAACCAAACAGAGCCTTACACAACTAACTAATTCTGTTGAGATTGTAATCAGTATATATAGACTAGCTCTATCATTTCTGTAAATAACTTTCATAATGTAACATTCATCTCTTTCATCAATATACAATTTAGTGTTCATCATTATTGAAGTCTTTATGGTATCAGAGATTATGATCGTGAAATTTCTTCCGCATTATCACTTTGATCGTGTTCTTCGACTGTAGTTGATGATTCAATGGAATGATTTCAGAAAGCTGTGTTTTTTCTGCATCTCTCCAAGTAGGATCTCTTGATCTCTCTCGATCTCTCGATCTTTCTTGATTTCTTTTGATCTCTCTTGATCGCGTTTTTCACTCAGATTTGTTGTTTTTTTCTTGATACGTATTCATTTTCTTGTCAAGAAGATTCCATAATCATAGAATCTTTCTAGAAATTTCTAGATCTCTGTAAATTTCTTGTTATCTGTGTTTTTGTCATAAGAATGGCACGAAGTTATGCACATGTTGTTATGAACAACGAAACAAATAATATAAATGGTGAAGAACTCAATGTTGAAGAAGAGATTACTGGTGACAATAGTCTGGATTCAATTAAATCCAATTTGCATCCTTTGTATTTGCAAAACATTGATCATCCTGGCCTAATTCTCATTTCCAAGAAGCTTACTGGAACATAGAATTATGGACCATGGAAAAGGTCACTTTCAATTGCTTTATCAGCAAAGAACAAACTAGGAATCGTCACTGGAACCATACCTAGACCTGAGGAATCTTCACCTGTTAGGTCTCAATGGGATAGTGTAAATGACATGGTCATTAGTTGGATTTTAAATACTGTATCAGATGAGATCAGTAATGGCATGGATTTTGTTCATACTGCTCAAGAAGTCTGGGATGAATTGAATGATCAGTTTTCCAGTATTAATGGTCATAGAGTCTATCAAGTTCTTAAGGATCTTCATGCCTTAGAACAAGGAGAAAAATCAGTAGAAATTTACTATCACAAGATGAAGAATCTCTGGGATGAATACACTACTTTGGAACCTCTTATTCTGTGTAAGATTGCTGGTTGTAAGTGTGAGACTCATAAGCTTCAAGAAGAGAGAGAACAAAGGAAGAAATTACTGCAATTTTTAATGGGCTTAAATGACAGTTTTTCTTCTGCAAGAGGTCAAATCTTAATGATGAATCCTTTGCCTACCATTGCTCAGGCGTTTTCTCTCATTAAACAGGAAGAAAGACAGAGGCACACTGCACTTCCTACACCTTTTCTAGCTAATGCTAAATTTGGACAGAATCCTGGTTTTGGTTCTAATTCTGGAAAACAAACTGAGAATAAGAAGCCTTATATGAAGTGTACTTATTGTCAAAAAGAAGGACATCTCAGAGAATCTTGCTTCAAGTTAATTGGTTTTCCACCAAAAGGGAGAGGCAAAGGCAGATTTAATAGTTCTTCATCTATTTCTACACCTACTATCTCCAAGGCTATGCAAGTTAATGTTGATAACAAAGATTCTGGTTTTGGCAATGTTGCTAATGTTGCTACTCTTGATCAGCTACAGCAACAAGTTACTCAGATGGCTAACATCATGAATCAAATGATGCTTAACAAGGGCTTTGGAACTCCAGAAGATCATATAACTCATAGTATGGCAGGTTTGGCCTATTCCATGCTTTCTCATTCTTCTACAGATTTAAAGCATGTATGGATTGTTGATACTGGTGCATCACATCACATGAGTTGTGATAAAACAATGTTTGCTACTATATTCATTATTCCTAAATCTATTCAAGTTGCTTTACCAAATGGTCATATAATTCAAGTTGATCAAATGGGCACTGTTCATCTTACTTCAGACATTATTTTGGTCAATGTCCTTTTTATCCCAGATTTTAACTGTAATCTTCTGTCAGTTACCAAATTGACATCTGAATCTGGTATAATAGTACAATTCTCACCTGATAAATGCATTTTTCAGGCCCAGCACCAGGTGAAAATACTGGCAACTGGTGCTGAAAAAGGTGGATTGTACTACTTTTCTCAAGCTTCTAAACCTTGTGTTGCTGCTTCAAGCCTTTCTTCTGCTGCTATTTCTTTACATAGCAGTCTTCCTAATGATTCTAAATTTTGTAATAAAACAACTAAAGTTGATTTTTCTTGTACTAAAATTTGGCATTTCCGATTAGGTCATGCACCTAACTCTGTTCTTAGTCATATTCCTGGCTTACATCAACTCAATTCTTGTACAAAAGAATGTCCTGTATGTCCTGTTTCTAAGCAAACAATGTTGAGTTTTCCTAATCATAGTCTTTCTCATGCTGATTCCATTTTTGACTTGATACATATGGATGTTTGGGGACCATACCATGTTCCTACTACTCAAGGATGTCACTATTTCTTAACTGTTGTGGATGATTGTAGTATGACTACTTGGACTTTTTTGTTATCAAGCAAACAGCATGTGTTCCAGAAATTTCAGTTTTTTGTAGCTTATGTTAGTAATCAGTTCAAAATCAAAATCAAAGCTATTAGGACTAACAATGGCAATGAGTTTGTTAATTCAACTTTCTCATCCTTTCTTCTTCAACATGGAATTTTACATAAAAAATCATGCACTTATACTCCTCAGCAGAATGCTAGAGTTGAAAGGAAACATAAGCATTTACTTGAAATGACAAGAGTTTTAAGGTTTCAATCTGGTTTACCATCTAAGTATTGGGGAGATTTTTTACTCACAGCTACTTATTTGATAAACATTCTTCCTACTCCTGTTCTCAACCATAAGAGTCCTTATGAAATTCTTTACAATAAATTACCAGATTATAGTTCTTTGAGAGCTTTTGGATGCTTATGTTATGCTTCACTACATTCAGGAGATAAACTAGCACCTAGAGCAGTCCAGTGTGTTTTTTTGGGATATCCTTATCTACAGAAAGGATATAAACTTCTTAGATTGGATAATTACTCTACTTTCACTAATAGACATGTTAAGTTTTTGGAGAATATTTTTCCTTATCATAACATTTCTTCTTTAAAAGCTCATACTTCTCCCACACCTGGTAATTCTCATACTTTTCTTCATTGGCTTTCACAAGAAAATGAATCTTCTATTGTTTCTTCTGATTTTCAAACTGATGAGCTTCATACTGACTCATCTAGTTCACACAATTCTCATTCTGAATCATTTAATGATTTATCTACTGAGTCACCTACTTCTGATTCTCAACAGCAGTATAATGTTCCTCTTGAAGATTCTTCTATTTCTGACATACCACAATCTCAAAATATCATACAGCCTTCTGTTTCTGATATACCACAGTCTCAGACTATCAGACAGTCTTCTAGACCTAAAACTAGACCAGTATGGTGGATTGATTACCAAGTGTCAGATAAGAACAAGTCTACATCTACAGGATTACACACTAAGTTGCTTGTTCCACCTGTAGAATGTCATTCTTCTCCTATTGTGCATACCGACTCCTTAGATCCTCTTTCTTTACATATGTCTCATCATTCCTATGACACTAGTAATCAGGAGATTTTTGCTTATTCACATGCTTCCAATGTTATTTTTGAACCAAATCATTATCACCAAGCAATAAAGGATCCGAAATGGGTTGAAGCTATTGATAAAGAGTTACAAGCTTTGGAAGCTAATCATACATGGACTTTAGTGTCTTTACCTGATAATAAAACTGCAATTGGATGTAAGTGGGCTTTCAGGGTGAAATATTTGCCAGATGGTACAGTAGAAAGGTACAAGGCTAGACTTGTAGCCAAAGGTTATACTCAAACAGCTGGTATAGATTATCATGACACTTTTACTCCTGTTGTGAAGCTTGTTACTGTTAGAAGCTTGTTAGCTATAGCTGTTGCAAAAGGTTGGTTTATTGAACAGCTTGATATTAACAATGCTTTTTTACATGGAGATTTGACTGAAGAAGTTTACATGGAACTGCCTCTTGGTTATCATCCTATTGGTTTTGAAAATGTTCCTAATCTTGTTTGCAAACTGATTAAGTCATTATATGGTTTAAAACAAGCTTCTCGAGAATGGTTTAACTCTTTGCTAGAAGCTCTCTTTCTAGCCAAGTGAGCTCGCATGGGTGTTACATGGGAAAGCTCTCTTGTCTGTTAGAAGCTGGTTATAAGCAGTTTGTGCTTGATCATTCATTATTCACTTATACTTCTGGAGACAGTTTTGTGGCAGTTGTAGTATATGTTGATGATATTTTGTTATCTGGAAATGATTTTGCCTTGATTCAAGCCTTGAAATCTTTACTGCATCAAAAATTTAGTATCAAAGATTTGGGTCCAGTGAAGTTCTACTTAGGCCTTGAAGTTCATAGAAATGCTGATGGATTGTTTCTCAGTCAACATAAGTTCATAGTTGATTTGTTGAAATCAGCAAATATGGAAGGTTGTAAACCCTTATCAGTACCTCTGGATCCTCACATTAAATTGTATGACAATGATTTGTCTGGTCCTATTATTTTGGATCCATCATTTTACAGAGGTCTTGTTGGCAAACTACTATTTGACCTCTTCTAGACCTGACATATCGTACTCAGTCCAATTGCTTAGCCAATTTCTTCATGCACCACGTCAAGCTCATTTAGCTGCTGTTGAAAGGGTTCTCAGATATTTACAATGGACTTCTCATCATGGATTGTTTTTTCCTGCTAATAACTCTCTGGATTTCCAAGGATATAGTGATAGTGACTGGGGTGGTGATCCTGTAGACAGAAAATCTGTAGGTGGTTATTGTTTTTTACTTGGATCAGTAGCTATCTCTTGGCGATCTAAGAAGCAGTCATTGACTTCTAGAAGTACTTGTGAAGCTGAATACAGAGCCCTTTCAGATGCTTCTTGTGAGGTTATTTGGCTTAAGAATCTTCTTACAGAATTAGGTCTTTCTTATCCTGCACCAGTATGTTTTGTGATAATAAGGCTGCTCTTGATCTAGCTGCAAATCCGGTGTATCATGCTCGTACTAAGCATATTGAGCTCGATTGTCATTTTCTTCGTGAGAAAATTCGTAATGGTGTTGTCACAATTCTTCAGGTTTCTTCGAAAGATAACATTGCTGACATACTTACCAAGGGTTTAGGCAAGGTTCCTCACTGGTCTTGTTCTTCAAAACTAGGTATCACCTTCACTCAGGTGACTTCCATAGTCACCATTTGTGGAGGGGCTGCTGTATGTTCTCAAAGTTCAGCTGATGATGATACTAAAGAAGTTTATTCAGTTTATCGGATTCCAGTTAAAAGGGGGGCTAACAAGAGTAATAAACTTACTAGTAATAGTAAGTTGACTGATTTGACTAAAGTCACCAATAAGCTAAGTCTAGCATTCAACCAAACAGAGTCTTACACAACTAACTAATTCTGTTGAGATTGTAATCGGTATATATAGACTAGCTCTATCATTTCTGTAAATAACTTTCATAATGTAACATTCATCTCTTTCATCAATATACAATTTAGTGTTCATCATTATTGAAGTCTTTAGGAACATTCGAGAGTCGTTGATAGGAGAACAGACGGAGAAGAAAATTAAGAATAGCTTCTACGACAAAATTTTGCACTTCGACTACAAGAACTAGGTAACATGATTCTATTTAGTCTTTTAAATCGGTATATTCAATTCCATACTTCGTTTGGTTTTCATGATATATAGCAATATTTTCTGTAACTTCGATACATGCTTTCCGATGTCAAATGAAGATTACATATACATGTTCAAGTGTATTTAATGTTGAAATTGAAGTAAATCTACCATGCTCTTGATGTTTTAAAGTGTATACATGATCAGATGTGCATATATGTCACATGTGTAACAGGTTAAAGGTAGTAGTAATTGCCAATAGCTTTCAATATGGGCTTGACTTGTGTTGCAGACACGATAACATTCATTGACCAGCTATTTCTCAAATGATGTTTTGTGTACGGATCTATATCTTATGTATCCTAGGAAGCACCGACTCGGGTGCGGCAACACGGGATACGGGACACGGGACACGGGGATTCGCCAATCATCAAAGAGTCCTGGATACGGGACACGGCAAAAAATAATAATAATAATAATAATAAAAATATATGATTTTTAATGTCAAATATTGAACAACTTCATTCATAATAATAATAAAGTTTCTTTTACAATGAATATATATTTATAAATGTATGTAGTAATATATTGGAATTGGATTATGTATATATATTGATTTAACGTGTTATATATTTATATATATGGAGAGAGGTATGTATATGTTGGCGTGTCGCCGTGTCGGTGCCGTGTCGCGTGTCGGTGCCGTGTCCGACACGCATACGGCATCTGTTTTGCCGTGTCCGTGCTTCCTAGTATGTATCAAAATCATTCATGAAAATTTTCAGTTCATGAAGCATAAATATCGATGAAAATCAGAAAAATTTATAAATAAAAAGTTATAGTATATACCTAGATGAACCTGATTCCTAGCAGGAGCAAATGCATTTTTTGACTTTAAAATTTGACAGAAGGATACATCATCCACCAACCCTTGTTGATATTCTCTTAAATGAGGTATCTGGAATGGTGAAGGAGCCGGAGAGAGTACACCTCCATTGATCGAGGAATCTGGACCATAGACATTTCCTGGATCTCCAAATAGATCAACTACGAATTCCCTGTTAAGAAGTGTGTGCATGCATATAATGACAACCATATAATAAATAAAAGAATCTGAAGGAAGCAGCGCTCACCGAAATGTTTATTTAGCAATCAACAGAGCTTTAATTTAACCTCACAAACAAGACAGGATATAATATATTCCTTACCATGTCTGACTAAATTAATACTCTAGAATCTAGAGACCTTCGTCCATCATTTCTAGATAAGTACTCCCTCCATTTCCTTTTACCTGTCGTTTGGATTTATTTACTATACCTTTACTTTAAGGTTTAGGAAAAAACTAAATGTACATTTTATTTTATTTTGGGAATTTTGTTTTAGGAAAAGCTGAAGGATATGTTTTTATTTAAAACAAACTAAAAAATATGATGCATAAATCAACCTTAAATTATGTAATCGGAAGTAAAAGGGACTTAAGGAGATAATAGTTCGAAAACTGGAAGTACTGGTCAAAATGGTACACAATTTGACACCCATAAAGCGATCCAACAAACAGTTGATGTATTGAAAGACTTGTGCCAGGTAAGATAATATTGCTGTTCAGAAAAAAAAGAGAACAGAGACAACTTTGAAATTTGGTCAAGAATCAAATAATTGATATACTGAAAAAATAATGTGTACCCAATACATCATCGATGTTTGGATATAATTTTTTCGGCCTTCCCAGAAATTTAAGCATAGCATTATCTGTGTGCTCCCCAAATTGTTATGACACATCAAGGACATTATAAGAACATTAAGCATATATATAAAAGATTCTCATTATGATATAAACTAGAAAAATGTCAACAAATTTATTTATATATCCTAAAAGTCTAGATGATGCTTTTGGGGGGGGGGGGGGGGGCGTACTTCCAGAAATATTAAAAGACTGTACTGACGTACTGTCGGAAGACTGAAGTACAGGTAACGGATTATGTTCCTCATCATTATTTTATGGTTGAAGCTTAACAAGGAAAACGCGATAGATATAAGCAAAAAACCGGTACGGAATTACTTAACAAAAAAAAACCGGTATGGAATTATCTGCATACACAAAATACATAGGCAACAGAACATTTGGTGAATAATACATTAAAGAACAGGAAAAGAAACACAGATGAAGTAAATAAAGTGGAAAGATTAAAGATGTATGTAACCTTGGTAGTTTCTTGTCATCGTCAATTTTAACTAGACACGAAGAGCGATGATCTGCAACGCAATACTTGCAGCCTCGAGCTATCCGGCACGGAAGACCTATGGAGTCTGCCAATTTCTGCGCAAGAAGTAGTTGTACCTGATTAGTATCTCTAAAGTGTCTCTTATTTTCAATCTCTAAAGAGACCTTAATATACGCATATAAGCACACATATACGCATATAAGCACACATAAAAGATCTCTTAGAAATGCAAAGGAAGAGGTATCTCAATAGCCTTCGCAACTGAGAACCAATAAAAGAAGCAAAAAGAGGGTGGAAAAAGATTCTCGTATCAGCACAAGGCGAACAACTCCAGATTCCTATCAACTTTCATGTTCGTTACAATTTTATTCCTACACCAATACCTGGCTAAATTATATCATTGCTTAAGCCCAAAAAGTATGAAGTAATAGGGAGATTAAACAAACTATAAAGTGCTTAATATTGTGACTTATCTGGCAACAGCACAAGGAATGCTGATAACTGGTTTGAGCCCAATGAGACCCTTAATCATAGATGATTCCTTAATCAGTGAGTTATGGTTGATTTTAAACCATTTAATCTAATTAAATAAAAAAAAACTGCCTCAGTCAATTTCCAAAAGACCATGTGAACAGCTACGTTAGCCTTAAAAGCTAATCATATTAGCTTCAAGACCATGAGAGCAACTACTTGGCATCATAGCCTGAAAGAATGGTTATTAATACTTGAACTGATACAGTTAAGGGTACTAAAGAAAACTAAAACATAGTATGATAAGCAAACTTATGTAAGTACTAGTTACATTTTTTATAAGGGACTCTGTTAAAGAGTAGAGTAGTGCTAGGTTCCCCAAAAAATTTCCCAAAATTTATCCCAAATGACGTGGCACGACAAATGGAAGGTTTTAATTGGGGACGCATATGTATGCACGATGGGTCTCATATTATTATTAAGTAAATTACCAAATTATAAGTGTGACAAATCAGTTTTTGTGGGAAAATTTGGGAACAATTTTGGGGTCTCTAGCATTTTCCCTCTATTAAAATATTTCTGAACTTAAGTATCATGCTTCAAATTTTAGTTGCAATAACAAGCAATATTTTCAGATATAATGTAGCAGGGTTGTGATGATATCTAAAACAAGATAAATTATTGATAGTTGTGGAATTAGAATAAGTGACAGAGCACCGTCAATTAGTGTCTTAGGTAAATACAAGTACTTGATCATTTGAGACAAAAACAAACGAAGATAGAAGCAGAGAGAATGAAAATTACCTTAAAGAGAATAGCTCGATGTCGACAAAGACCCATGGACAGACTTCCTACAGGAACTACAATGCACTTCCGCAACTCCCTTATTTGCTTGCTTAGCATATTCCAGTGTGCATGAAGATCGCCTTGCTCTACTGGAAAAGATCCCCTAGAAAATTAAACATCTAGTAATAAGCACTATCAGCCAGCAGGCTAGTAAATAGTCTAACAAGGCTAGCAGAATTTACCCCATATAGACAGCAACAAGTTTTCCAAGTTTCTCCACAAGAACCGAAGTATTTTCAGAAGCAAAATATAATTCCTGTTCTTTCTCTTCTAACTCCCTAAGCCTTGAATCACCATAGCGATGAACAAGAACCACCTCCATTGAGGTATCATCAGGTTCAATTGATTTAAGTGCCACCAATGAAGGTATTCTTCGTCCTTCTTCCAAATCGTTGCACAGCACCCATACGTAAGGATTCATTCCAAGAATGTTATAGAATCCATCCGATATCCTATCAGTGTATGACAAGCAGCCGCTGACCTGAAAAATCAGATACGGTCAAATTCTTCCAAATAACAATTCTATCTGGATAAGCTCAACAGAAAAGCAGAAACTGAAACATTATCATGCATGCATCAGTAACAAATTTTATGGAAGAGGAAAACAATGACATCAAAAGGGAAGCTTTGACTTGAACCTCAAATTCCAATACCTTGTACCAAAAGGTCTAGTTTAGAAATTGTAATTCAAAAAAGGTTAAGGTTGTCAACCATCAGATATAACTCAGCTAATCTGGGATTCCACGAGTTGGATTTCAAAGTAGATCCATAATTTAAAATGTATAGAACTGAAGATATAAAAACCAACAAATAGAGGAAGTATACAACAAGAATATTATACGATTAATTATAAAACATGACATTATATGACCAACCTTGATCATCTATTGTAATAATTCTCATATGGTCAGAATTTATACTTTATATATCCAAGTCTACGGACATGTACAATTTAGTTGTTAAATACCTAATGTTACCAGGTGCTTTCCCACTGAAGCAATTTGGATATATTACAGCAATTTCGTATTTACCTCCCAGTTGGCATTATGCAGACAGGTCTAACCTCCTAGGAAACTAAGTGCCCGGGCAGACACAGTTTAACATTGGTCATATGCGTGTAGTTTTTTTCCAAAGAAAAAGTATCAGCAATTCAAAGTATATCATCACAAGTTCAATTGTTGATCAGTACATCGTGCAAATGGAAGGACTAGGTTGTGTAACTATGAAATAAATAAACCTGGGATATGTCTAAATAATGATCTTGATTTTTCATATCGTAGAACAATCTTCATTCTTTATCTTTTAGATCATTTCTATTGATGCATGAGCAATACCCTCAATCTCTCCCTTACCCTTTTTAGTTCACGTATTTACAGAGTCAATTTCAAAGATAATAGCTTTCCAATATCTAATTATTTTACAAACTGAAAATTTAAAAATGATAATTTGTTCGGCAGCTTGATTTCATGCTTCGGAAGTTAGGGAACATATATAATTCTATAAAAAGAAGATTTAGTTAAAATCTGAGTCGAAACCAATTCCAATCTTAGAAAATAATTTGCAATACTGTGTGCCAAAGAGAGGCTGTACCCAAAGACGGTATGAGACGGTTTCAGCATCAGTACATATACTTCCAGTTTGCTGCAAAAGTGAAGGCTCACTGAACATTGTTCCCTGCTGAGCAATTCGTTTAGCAAAATTCAGCTGCAAGTAATACCCCTCCCGCACCCATTGTGCCAATCTTCCTCCACTCTCTTCTTGTTCTTCTCTCACAGTCGTAGTTGTATCCTTACAAATGCAGCTTGATAAGTTCCCATCCAATGTTGTCCCTGAAAATAAACTGCCGGCATAACTGCTTCCACTTGACAACCTCTGCAATGATACCTGCCTCTCGAAACCCCTTTCTTTACCCACCTCCCCGGCAAAATTACTCCCACTTGACAACCTATGTAACGGAACGTGTCTGTCAAAACCTCGGGGGCCTTAATAGCTAACAACATCCTCCATCCCCAACTGACCAGCATAACTACTTGCATTGCTAGACAATCTAGTCAATGATTCCTAAATCCAAAAAAAATAAAAATAATCAAAATCACTGTTTCTGTTCACACCCTCCAGGCTCCAGCCTCTTGGTAAGAAGCTAGGGGTGTTTTGTTTTTTGTGATGTTTACAAGAATAGTACTCCCTCCGGTCCATTATATAAGGCATTTGACTTTTCTGCACTTAACTTTAGGTGCTTTGACTACATACCTAAAATAATTATTTTTAAATTTTTCTTTTTTTGAATAAAAATATAATATTTTAATTTTTATTTAGAAAAAGAAATTTAAAAAAAAATATAATTTTAACTATGTATTCAAAGCCCCTAAAGTTACGTGCAGAAAAGTCAAATGCCTTATATAATGTACCGGAGGGAGTATTGAATATGCAATGGGACAAGTACACGACCTTATGACCCACCAAACAGACATGAAAGAATGATGAAACATTGGAAATGAAAAAGAATTTAATTTCGACATATCCAATTCAGAATATTATGTAGTATATATATGCACAAGTGGGATGAAATGACAAATCATTCCAATGCAACAGTTTCACAGTAGATATAGAGGTTTATACTCAAACAACAAGTAATTTAAATAAGAATTGCGAGAACCGGTGATTTAAATCAATAATCTACATTCGAATACAAATCACCACTTACAGTCACAAAAATCCTCAATGATATGCATCCAAACCGCGGACTTACTTTTTATTTTCGTTTTTTTTCTCACTTAGTTATAACTTCAAATTAGTTGTCATTTTGAGTTTACACAAATATTGACACACACATTTGTACCCGGTTCCATTTTTTCGAAATCTTGATTCCGCCACTAAAACGGACTACATGTAAATATATAGGAATAATAGTTTACCAACCTGGCGAATGAAACCCTGGTCTTTCCCGGCCCCAACCACCTCAATCTCAGCAATCGTCTCCACCACCTCCGGCAATAACAAAAGCTAATGCTCATCATCATCATAATGATCAGAATCAAGAGAGAACCTCACGTGATGAGCAGAAGCTTTTTTATTATCTTTTTTCTTATCCGCCAACCAATTCACAAAAGCAGTCAATTGCTTTCCACGAACGTTACTATCTCTATCTCTATCTCCCGTGAATCCAATTGTATCAAAAGCTGTTACATTATCTTTCACTTCTCCCACATCTTTTCTTTCCACATCTTCAACTGTGTATTTCTTCTCATGATCGGTTGATGACGAAGCTGATTTCGACGTCGCCGACGAGTCGAATCTGCGGTCAGGAAATTGGAAAAAGTACGTCGTTATGTGCGGCATTTTCAAGCTCCTCTCGTGATCACAGTCACTAAATCAAAATTTATATACACACAGCTGCTGTTGTATATATCGAAATTCCACACGTATGCTTCGTCTCTTCTGCAAACTTCAACAAACAAATCATCAATTCATATATATAATCTTATTGAAATTAATCAAATTAGTAAATTAAAGCTTCGAAACGACGAAATTAACGTAGTTTTCACTTCACTGTTATATACATATAACGCACGGAGCTTCTTCGATACAAGACTCGAAACAAACAACTTGTGATGAAGTTAATTGGATAAAGAGGGGGAGAGAGAGAGAGAGAGAGAGAGGTGCCTCGAGATTGGTGAAGCGAACTAACAAAAGCTGCTCCGTTTGAGAGAGAAAGATGGGAGAGAGAGAGAGGTGTTTATAAAAAAGGGTCCCGGTCCCTGACAATCCCTGTTATTTAACAATCAGTTTCTTAGCCGTTGGATCGTCCAACGGCTGAGATCCAAAAAAAAAAATATTTTACGATCTGCGGAAAATTTCCGCGGACCGATCCGCGGAAAATTTCCGCGAATGGGGAATTTTTTTTGTAATCCAGGGGGCCGTTGGATCGTTGATCCAACGGTTAAAAGCCTGATTGTTAAATAACTGGTCCCTGACAATCGATTGTCAGGGACCAGCTTCCTATAAAAAAATGAAGACTTTTTTATATAGATTTTTTAGAGTGGGTGTGAAGAAAGGTGGGAAATCTATCTATATATATTATAATGCCTGGAGATCGGAAATGCACCAGAACAGTTCAAGGTATTTTTCTTGAATTTTCGTTTTTTTTATTTTTTTTATTAAAATTCTTTTCTTGCATTAAATAGCTATTAATGACATTTTAATTAGTCATTAATTACACTTATTAAACATATATTAAATTTACTCTATTTAATTTGTTAAAAAATTAGCAAACTTTAGTTGAACATTATATTTATTTTTTTAATTTTAAATATTAATTATATATAGTTATGTTTATTTTTAATTAAAATGACAAATAACAATTGTTTATATTGCGTTATTTTTTATTCCTTATTCAAGATCACTATAATTTCTTTTTGGATGATTATAGGGTACACTGATAAGTGCATATTTTTGCATATTTTTATTACCTATTTATTGCTTGAACTCGTATTTTAATAATTTATTTTGTTGCATTTCAGGAAATTCGTGAATAAATAAAGAAATGGCAAAATAAAGAAATAAAGTGCAAGGAAGGGAAAAAGAGGAAGAAAAAGGACCAAAAAGAAAAAGAGGAAAAAGAATTAGGAGTTTGATGGAAAGGAAATCTTGGAGGACACATGGAAGGTGGAGATCATCCCAACACACTTAAAAAGTGTATGGCCAAGATCAAGTCTACCAAAGCTTAATGGGGAAGGAATCTTTTAATGGCTAGGATTACACCACCACACACCCCAAATGTAGGGCCAAGATTTACCCACACCCCCCTAGACCCTAATTCCCATCCTATAAATACCCCTCATTTCCCTTGTATTTTCAACATGTAGTGTAGTGTAGAACTTAGGAGTAGTGTAGGGTAGTTTTAGGGTAGACAAAACATACAGTATCTCCGCAGTCATCATAGTAATAAATACATAGATCCGGTCGCGAATCACAAAAATTCATCAAATTATAATACACGGTGGATCCATTCTGTCAACATAAACTGGGAAGAAAACAAGAGTAAACACAATTTCGATATCAAGTGACATAACTGAGCAAATGATTGAGCCTGAGATTAGGATAAAACCTAGGAAGTTTCGAATCTTTTGACAGGTAAACTGACATATGAAAACCACATACAACAAGACAGGGAGTTGTAAATAAATCACATATCATCAACAAAACACACACAAACATTTGTACAATTAAACAAGTCCATATATCTCACAGTCAAATCCACAATTACACAAATTACAAAATAAAATTACAAATCAACAGCGATACAATCTATAATATATGATAGTGTTAAATGAATGAATTAATACTAGTCTAGGGGAATAAAAGAGGTATAAAAGAGGGATACCTAGATCGCCGCCGCGTTTGGCGGAGGAGCAATCGGAGTAGCGAGAAGCGACGTCGGGGAAAGAAGCGACGCCGGAGAGAATGTCGGAGCGGAGAGCGGAGAGTTGAGAGACGGCGGCGTCACGAGTGGTGGAGGAGATGAGTGTGCCTTGTGGATCCTTCCAGGAAGCTTTACGACGAGAGCCTTGGTGTTTGATGAGAATATGAGATGCACTCACTTTTTTAGGAGCCGATGCCATCCTTTTTCAAAAGAGATCCTCTTCTACTCCTTGTCTTCTGTTCTGCTCCTGGTGGCCTGTTTTTTTATTAAAGTGATGCCTGCCAGGAGAGGACCTCATATAGGGCGCCCACTCTTACGAAGTTACGATCTAGGTAACAAAGCCATCGTTATGCGCGACACGAAAATATTTTTAAAAATTGTATATATAATATTATTGTACATTGAATTTTATTATTTGAAAGTTAATATGATTAATTGAAATTTGTGTAAAATGTTATTAAATTTGAATTTTAAAGAATTATAGAGAAAAAAAATAGCAAAAAGGAAATATGTTTTAATTAAACTCTTAAGTAATAATAATATTTTCGAAGACATTGACGACACCTATTTTATTGTGTAAAAAAATACTTTTAAAATCCAATATTGATAAATATTTATAAAGTTCAACGATAGATAAGTAAAAGTAACATTTTTGTATCATTTTTGTTGTCAATGGCATTATGAGAGACGTGATTACTTAGTTTGTTGATAAATTTGTTTGTATGATGATAAAAAGAAGCAAAATGTAAATGTGATAAGAGGTGTGATTGACTTAACTTGTCGATAAATTTGGTTGCATGACAAACAAAACAGAATTCAAATATATTTTGTAAGTCATGCTTCATATTTCTTGGAGTGATTTGAGACATGTATTTATTCATTTGATTAATTTTTTTGAGCATTTATAAGAACTTTTTGGTATGTAATATTAAATTTAAATTCATGGACACATATTCAAAATGGTACTCACATATTGTAATAATTTTATATTAAATCTTATAATAAATATGTACATGTAATTATTTTCTATCTGCAATAAAAATGAATTTAAAAATCATTGGAATCTCAACAAACACTAAGTCGTTTAAAATTAATTATACATACAAAATGAATATCATCTAACATATTATCAACTTCATAAATTCCATAAAGGTCTCTTACTTTTTTCATACCAAATTACAATGTCAACATAATTTTTATAATAAAAATTTATAAAATATTAAATATAACTAATTAACTTCTTAAACGCCGATGCTCGCCTCATAACATACATGCATGATTAATTGATTAGTAATAATATAAGAATTTGTGTAGTTAGAATATTAATTTAATCCAACACAATATATTGAAACAACGAATGTATAAATTTTTTCCGTGGATTTAATCGGTAAAGAAAAAGGTTGGATTGGTTCAATTTAATCGAGTTGGTCACATTAAAATCGTCTATTTATTATTGCCGATAAAAATTACATCAAATTTGAATAAAGATTAGAAATTGAAAATATTGATAATTTATTTTATCGTTTTACATTGAAATCATTGTACTTTTAGAGAGATTATTAATATTTTATATTAATATAATAATTATAAGGTTCTAATAAAGATTGCTGCATTACATTATTAAGATCAACAGGAACATATAAATCATTTTTCCGTCAAAAAAAAAAGATTGCTAAAATTTTATATTAAGTGTAAAATAAAGTGTATTTAATATAAGTTTAATAGGTACAATTAATGACTAATTAAAATGATATTAATTGCAAGAAAATTATTTTAATAAAAAAATAAAAAAATGTGAAAAATCAAGAAAAATATTTTGAAGCTTGTGAGTGAAAGACTCTCCGATCTCCTGGCATTATAATATATACTAGGTAACAAAGCCGCGCTACGCGCGGCACGGAAATATTTTTAAAAATCGTATACATAAAATCATTATTTGTTGAGTTTTATTATTTGAAAGTTGATATAATAAATTGAAATTTGTGTAAAATGTAATTAAACTTGAATGTTTAAGAATTATGGAGAAAAGAATTAGCAGAAATAAAACATGTTTCAGTTAAACTCTTAAGTGTTAATAATAATACTTTCGAAAATATTGATGACGTCTATTTTGTTACATAAAAAAATGCTTTTGAAATTCAATATTGATAAACATTTGTAAAGTTTGACAATGGATAAGTAAAAGTAACATTTTTGAATTATTTTTGTTGTTGATGACATTATGCAATATGTGATTGCTTAGTTTGTTGATAAATTTTTTTGTATGACGAAAAAAAAACAGAATGTAAACGTGGTGAAAAGAAGTGTGATTGACTTAACTTGTCGATAATTTTGGTTGTATGACAAACAAAACATAATTCAAATGCATTTTGTAAGTCATGATTCATATTTTTCAGAGTGATCCGACACCTGTATCAATTCATTTGATTAAATTTTTGAGCATTTGTAATAATTTTTTTTGTGTGTAATATTAAATTTAAATTCATGGATACATGTTTTTAAGGTATTTTTCTTGAATTTTCGCTTTTTTGATTTTTTTAATTAAAATTATTTTCTTGCATTAAATAGCTCTTAATGACATATTGATTAGTCATTAATTATACCTAATAAATATGTATTAAATTTATTTTATTTATTTAAGAAATTATAAAACTTTATTTGAGCATTATAATTATTATTTCAGTATTAAATTTTAATTACATATATAATTAAGTTTATTTTTATGCAAAATGACGATTAAAAATTGTTTACATTGCGTCCTTTTTTATTCCCTATCGAATACCACTCCAATTTCTTTTCGGAAAATTGTAGTATAGACTACCATTAACTTCTCAAGCAATCTTTATCATTAGCGATTATGGAAATTGTAATAATTTATAGAAGTATGTAAATCTTCGCTTAACACCTATAATAAAAATAATACAAATAGTTTTTTATTTTTACACATGAATAAATTACACATGGGTTATGACCAAACCGGTTAAATTGAAAAAAATCCAATTTTATCGATAGATTAAATCGATAAAAAAGTTATACACCCGTTGTTCATTAAATTGTGTCGAAATAAATTAATATTCTAATTAAATAAATTCTTACACTACAATTGAACATGTATGTTATCTATCTATCTATATATATTATAATGCCAGGAGATCGGAAATGCACCAGAAACATTTAAAATATTTTTCTTGAATTCTCACTTTTTTTATTTTTTTATTAAATTCTTTTTTTGCATTAAGTAGCATCTTAATGACATATTAATGACATCTTAATAATCATTAATTACACTTATGAATACATATATATATGTATATATATGTATATATATATATATATATATATATATATGTATGTATGTAATAAATTTACTTCATATTATTTATATAAAAGATTGACAAACTTTATTTGAGCATTATCATTACTATTCAAATTTAAAATATTAATTATGTGTATAAAATTATGATTATTTTCATGTAAATTAACGACTTAAAATTGTTCGCATTGCACCATTTTTTATTACATGTTGAAGATTTTTGAAAACTTTTTTCAGACGATTATAGGACAAATGATCTCTTAACTTCTCAAGCAATTTTTAATCAATAATTGTGAAAATCTTTATAAGTTATGAAAGTATAATCTTTTGGTTAAAATCTATAATTTGTATAAAATAATATTGACAAATTTTTGTTTTTTACATAATAAACTCAACCATTTTATTGACCGATTAAGTTGATAAAAATGTTATACACATGTTGTTTCATTATATTGTGTCATAATAAATTACTATTCTAATTAGACTTAATTGCAGGAGGATGAGCTCAATTATTATTTTTTTTTGCACAAAAATGGTCCAAATATAAAAATAGACAATGTGATGACCTAAATATTTTTAAAAACAATTAAATTTGAATGTTTAAAAATTAAAAAGAGAAAAGAATTAGGTGAAAAAAACATGTTTCAGTTAAATTCTTGAATAATAATAATAATAATAATAATTTTGAAGTTATTGACGAACCTATTTTGTCGCATAAAAAATGCTTTTGAAATCCAATACTGACAAACATTTGTAAAATTTGACATTGAATAAGTAAAAATAACATTTGTGAATCTTTTCTATTGTCGATGGCATCATAAAAGACGTGATTGCTTAATTTGTTATTAAATTATTTGTTAGTAAAATTGATTGTACGATGAAAAGAATTAGAATGTAAATGTGATGAGAGGTGTGATTGATTTCACATGTCGGTATATTTGGTTTTATGACGAAAAAAGAAAAATTCAAATGCATATTGTAAGTCATGCTTCATGTTTTTTTGGAGTGATCCGACACCCATATCTCTACATTTAATTAATTTTTCAAAGCATTTTATAAGAACTGTTTTGTTTGTAACATTAAAATTAAATTCATGGACACATCAAAGTGATACTCACATATTCTAATATTCTTTTATTAAATTTTATAATAAATTTGTACATATAATTGTTTTTAAAGCCGATGGTCGTTTTATAACACCCTTACTTAATGCTCAAAAAGTTAGAATTTGTTTAAAATAGCAAAAAACAACTACTTAAACACCTTTTACTTTTTTCCATACCAAACTACAATGTCAACATAATTCCTATAATAAAATTTGTAAATATTAAATATAACTAATTAACGATTTTAAACATCGTCTCCTATCTCATAACATACATGCATGATTAATTGATTAGTAATAGTATAAGAATGTGTTTAATTAGAATATTAATTTTTCCAACACAAAATAATCAAACAACGAATGGGTACTTTTTTTATTGATTTAATTGACGAAAAAAAGGGTCCACTTGATTCAATTTAATCGGGGTGTGACGTTTTTATTATTAATAATTGTGAAAATCGTAATAAATTATAGAAGTACAAGATATTTATTTAATATCTGGAATTGTATACAAACAGTGCAGATAGATTTTCAATTTTGCACATAGATAAATAATACATGAGTTATGATCAAATCGATTAAATTTAACAAATTCAGTCATTTATCGGAAGATAAAATTGATCTATATATTTATTAAAATATTTTCCTGCATTAAACAACTCTTAATGCCATATTAATTAGTAATTAATTATACCTAATAAATTTATAATTATTTTATTTTATTTTATTTAATTAAACAATTATAAAACTTTATTTGAGCATTATATTTATTATTTTAATAGTAAAGGTAATTACATTTATAATTAAGGTTATTTTTAGGTAAAATGACGACTGAAAATTATTTACATTGCGTCTTTTTTATTTTCTATCGAATAACACTCCAATTTTTTTTCGAATAATTGTAATACAGATGACCTTTAACTTCTCAAGCAATCTTCAATATTAGTAATTATGATCGTAATAAATTATAGAAGTATATAAATTTTCGCTTAACACCTATAATAAAAATAATACAAAGAGTTTTTATTTTTACACATGAATAAATTACACATGACTTATGACCAAAGCAATTTAAATGAAAAAACCCAACTTTATTGATAGATTAAATAGTTAAAAAAGTTATATACCCGTTGTTCATTATGTTGTGTTGAAATAAATTAACATTCTATTTAAATAAATTCTTACACTACTATTGAACATGTATGTTATGAGAGGGGCGTCGGCTTTAAAAAGTATTATTATATATAATATTTTTAACTTTTGGTTACGTTTGTATTATAATTGTTACTTTTTATGTTTATGATATTTTTGAAATTATGAAAATTTTAGATATATGAAGAAAGTATTTTCAAACTTATAATTCAAGTAAATTGTTTTGATTCAATTTTTTGTAAAAAAAATTAAGAGACCAATAAATTTTTAAATATAATTCATATATTTTCAATATTTTAAAATAAAATTTATGAACCGCGCGAAGCGCGGATAAGTTTCCTAGTATATATTATAATGCCTGGAGATCGGAAAGTTACCAGAAATTTTTAAGGTATTTTTCTTGAATTTTCGCTTTTTTGATTTTTTAATTAAAATTATTTTCTTGCATTAAATAGCTCTTAATAACATATTGATTAGTCATTAATTATACCTAATAAATATATATTAAATTTATTTTATTTATTTTATGAAATTATTTATTTGAGCATTATAATTATTATTTCAGTATTAAATATTAATTACATATATAATTAAGTTTATTTTTAGACAAAATGACGATTAAAAATTGTTTACATTGCGTCCTTTTTTATTCCCTATCGAATACCACTCCAATTTTTTTTTGGAAAATTGTAGTATAGACTACCATTAACTTCTCAAGCAATCTTTATCATTAGTGATTATGGAAATTGTAATAATTTATAGAAGTATGTAAATCTTCGCTTAACACCTATAATAAAAATAATACAAATAGTTTTTTATTTTTACACATGAATAAATTACACATGGGTTATGACCAAACCGGTTAAATTGAAAAAAAATCCAATTTTATCGATAGATTAAATCGATAAAAAAGTTATACACACGTTGTTCATTAAATTGTGTCGAAATAAATTAATATTCTAATTAAATAAATTCTTACACTACAATTGAACATGTATGTTCTGGGAGGGGTGTCAGCTTTAAAAAGTGTTATTATATATAATATTTATAACTTTTGATCGTAAAGACTACGTTTGTATTATAATTACTACTTTTTATATTTATGATATTTTTGAGATTTTAAAAAATTTAGATATATAAAGAGAATACCTTCAAACTTATAAATTTATGTAAATTATTTTGAATCTTATTTTTTAAAAATTCTTAAGAGATCAATCAATTTTTAAAAATAATAAAAAATAATTTATCTATTTTTAATATTTTAAAAAGAAAATTTATGCATCGCGCGAAGCGCGGATAAGTTGCCTATCTATATCTATATATATTATAATGCCTGGAGATCGGAAAGTTACCAGAAACTTTTAAGGTATTTTTCTTGAATTTTCGCTTTTTTGATTTTTTAATTAAAATTATTTTCTTGCATTAAATAGCTCTTAATGACATATTGATTAGTCATTAATTATACCTAATAAATATGTATTAAATTTATTTTATTTATTAAAAAATTATAAAACTTTATTTGAGCATTATAATTATTATTTCAGTATTAAATATTAATTACATATATAATTAAGTTTATTTTTAGGCAAAATGACGATTAAAAATTGTTTACATTGCGTCCTTTTTTATTCCCTATCGAATACCACTCCAATTTTTTTTTTGGAAAATTGTAGTATAGACTACCATTAACTTCTCAAGCAATCTTTATCATTAGTGATTATGGAAATTGTAATAATTTATAGAAGTATGTAAATCTTCGCTTAACACCTATAATAAAAATAATACAAATAGTTTTTTATTTTTACACATGAATAAATTACACATGGGTTATGACCAAACCGGTTAAATTGAAAAAAATCCAATTTTATCAATAGATTAAATCGATAAAAAAGTTATACACCCGTTGTTCATTAAATTGTGTCGAAATAAATTAATATTCTAATTAAATAAATTCTTACACTACAATTGAACATGTATGTTATGGGAGGGGTGTCGGTTTTAAAAAGTGTTATTATATATAATATTTATAACTTTTGATCGTAAAGACTACGTTTGTATTATAATTACTACTTTTTATGTTTATGATATTTTTGAGATTTTAAAAATTTTAGATATATAAAGAGAATACCTTCAAACTTATAAATTTATGTAAATTATTTTGAATCTTATTTTTTAAAAATTCTTAAGAGATCAATCAATTTTTAAAAATAATAAAAAATAATTTATCTATTTTTAATATTTTAAAAGGAAAATTTATGCACCGCGCGAAGCGCGGATAAGTTGCCTAGTATATACTAATAGCAGGAGATCAGAAAGTTTCCAGGTTTCTTTAAAATAGTTTTCTTGCAATCTTAAAAATAGTCATTTTTTAATTTTAATCATTTTTTATTTGATTTTACCTTAATTTATTAAATGATTTATTAAATGAAGGTAAATACCATTAAAGTATGGTAAATGCCATTAAAGGTTTCTTTAAAATAGTTTGCTTGCAATCTTAAAAATAGTCATTTTTTAATTTTAATAATTTTTTATTTGATTTTACCTTAATTTATTAAATGACGGTATGAGACGGTTTCAGCATCAGTACATATACTTCCAGTTTGCTGCAAAAGTGAAGGCTCACTGAACATTGTTCCCTGCTGAGCAATTCGTTTAGCAAAATTCAGCTGCAAGTAATACCCTTCCCGCACCCGTTGTGCCAATCTTCCTCCACTCTCTTCTTGTTCTTCTCTCACATTCGTAGTTGTATCCTTACAAATGCAGCTTGATAAGTTCCCATCCAATGTTGTCCCTGAAAATAAACTGCCGGCATAACTGCTTCCACTTGACAACCTCTGCAATGATACCTGCCTCTCGAAACCCCTTTCTTTACCCACCTCCCCGGCAAAATTACTCCCACTTGACAACCTATGTAACGGAACGTGTCTGTCAAAACCTCGGGGGCCTTAATAGCTAACAACATCCTCCATCCCCAACTGACCAGCATAACTACTTGCATTGCTAGACAATCTAGTCAATGATTCCTAAATCCAAAAAAAATTAAAAATAATCAAAATCACTGTTTCTGTTCACACCCTCCAGCCTCTTGGTAAGAAGCTAGGGGTGTTTTGTTTTCTGTGATGTTTACAAGAATAGTACTTCCTCCGTCCCACAATACAAGTCTTTTTTGAAAAAATTACTATGTATTTTAAGAAAATATTAATTAGAAATGAGAGGGATACCCCAAAATAGTAACTGTAAAGAAATGAGAGGGAGAGAGGAAGTATCCAATTCAGAATATTATGTAGTATATATATGCACAAGTGGGATGAAATGACAAATCATTCCAATGCAACAGTTTCACAGTAGATATAGAGGTTTATACTCAAACAACAAGTAATTTAAATAAGAATTGCGAGAACCGGTGACTTAAATCAATAATCTATATTCGAATACAAAATCACCACTTACAGTCACAAAAATCATCAATGATATGCATCCAAACCGCGGACATACTTTTTATTTTCATTTTTTTCTCACTTAGTTATAACTTCAAATTAGTTGTCATTTTGAGTTTACACAAATATTGACACACACATTTGTACCCAGTTCCATTTTTTCAAAATCTTGATTCCGCCACTAAAACGGACTACATGTAAATATATAGGAATAATAGTTTACCAACCTGGCAAATGAAACCCTGGTCTTTCCCGGCCTCAACCACCTCAATCTCAGCAATTGTCTGAAAAAAGTAAAGAGATAAAAGAAAGTAACTAGGGTTTTATTATATCGACATAACGTTTGTAATACATGGCTCAATATTTATATAATAAACCTTTATAAGCTAAATTACAAAATTACCCTTAATGTTAATTATCACTAATATATAATAATTATATATATTCTAACATCCCCTCAAACTCACGATGCTGCAGCATTAAGCATTGAGAGTTTGTCAGACAAGAATCGGAAGCACGAAATCGAGTGAGCTTTGGTGAAAACATCAGCAATCTGAAGTGAAGAAGAGACATAAGGTAAGGTGATGGTAAATGCTGCAAATGATGACGAATGATATGACAATCAATCTCAATATGTTTAGTGCGCTCATGAAATACGGAATTACGAGCAATATAAACTGCACTCTTATTATCACAATATAGCGGAGTAGGTTGAGTAAGCTTAACACCCAAATCTGCAAGCAACCAGCGTAACCAAACAATTTCACAAGTCGCAGAAGCCATTGCACGATACTCAGCTTCCGAAGATGATCGAGAAACAACATCCTGCTTCTTACTCTTCCATGAAATAAGAGAATCACCAAGAAAAATACAAAAACCAGTAGTAGACTTGCGATCTTCAGGATCTCCAGCCCAATCAGCATCACTATAAGCACGCAACTCTAAAAATGAAGTAGAAGGAAATAAAAGACTTTGAAATTGAGTCCCTCGAAGGTATCTGAGAATACGAAGTACATCACCCCAATGCACAGTAGTAGGAAAAGTGACAAACTGACTAACAACATGAACAGCATGCGCAATATCTGGACGAGTAACAGTGAGATAAACAAGACTACCCACAATAGTACGATATAAAGTAGGATCCGCTAGAGGAACACCATCAGATGATGAATAACGAACATGCATCTCAAGAGGAGTATCAACAGTCTTATTATCAGTAAGACGAGCACGATCAAACAAATCAGCAATGTATTTAGACTGAGATAAAAGATAACCTTGGAACGACGTAGCAACCTCGATCCCTAGAAAATATCGAAGCAAACCCAAATCTTTCATAGCAAAACAACGAGCCAACTCTCGTTTTAACGACTCAATACCAGCACAATCATCACCAGTAATAATCATATCATCGACATACAAAGCCAAGAGAATACGACCTGCACTTGTACAACGGACAAATAAAGCAGAATCATGATAACTAGAATGAAATCCAAGTGAAATAAGCACAGTGGCGAACTTCTCAAACCAACAACGGGATGCTTGTCAAAGACCATAAAGTGACTTACGACGACAAACATAACCAGGACGATGAGGAAAACCAGGATGAGGCATCATATAAACTTCCTCATGTTGATCACCATACAAGAAAGTATTCTTAACATCTAACTGAAATATGTTCCATTTAGAAACATAAACAACTGCCATCAAAGTACGAACAGTAGTCATTTTGGCAACAGGTGCAAACGTCTCCTCATAATCCAAACCATACTCCTGAGAATATCCTTTAGCAACAAGCCGAGCCTTGTAACGCTCAACAGATCCATCAGATTTGGTCTTAATTTTATAGACCCAACGACAACCAATAGCATGTTTCCCTGGTGGTAAAGGAACCAAATCCCAAGTATGTGTCTGATGTAAAGCAGTAAGTTCCTCAGCCATAGCTGCCTGCCAAAGAGCTGAGGATCACGAACAACATCTCTATAGGACACAGGCTCAGACAAACCGTGAATAGATGTAACAAATGAAGCAAAGGAAAGAGATAAGAGGAATATGAAAAATCAGGATGTCGTGTGGACTTACGGATACGAGTAGATTGACGAGTGGGAGGAGGTGGATCCAAAATCTCTGAAGAGGATTGAGTGGTCGTAGACGGAGGCGGAGATGAAGGAGTTTGAGATGTCTCAGGAACTGAAGTACTGGAACTTGTGGGCGAAGCTTTCTCAATATCCGAGTCAAAAGGATCAATACGAATGAGATCTGCCTGTTGCATGTTATGGGAACTAGCAGGGACAGAAAAATATGGAATATGCTCAAGAAACACAACATGACGAGAAACATATAATTTTTACCTAACAGGATCAAAACAACGATATCCTTTCTGACTAACACCATAACCCAAGAAAACACACAAAGCAGATTTAGGGGATAATTTTGTACGCTCAACATGAGGGAGAAGAACAAAACAAGTAGAACCAAAAACACGCAATGAGGAATAATCTGGCACATCTCCATATAGTTTCTGAAAAGGAGACAAACCTGAATTATGAGAAGTAGGAATAATATTAATCACATATGTAGCAGTAAGAACTACTTCCCCCCAAAATACACTAGGAACTTGAGCTGACAACAAGAATGAACGGGCTGTTTCCACAATATGACGATGTTTCCTTTCGGCAACACCATTTTGTTGAGGTGTGTCTGTACATGAGGTTTGACGTATAGTCCCATCAGAAGCAAGTAACTGTCAGAATTCATTAGAAGTGTATTCACCCCCATATCACAACGAAAACATTTAATAATAGCAGAATGTTGGGTATGTATAAGAGCACGAAATTCCTTGAATATATCAATAAAATTAGATTTACGTTTCATCATATAAACCCAAGTATAACGAGTATAATCATCAATAAAAGACACATAATATCGAGAACCACCCTTTGTGGGTACGGGTGATGGTCCCCACACATCGGAATGTATAATTTCAAAAGGAGCAACTGTATAAGAAATACTTTTATAGAAAGGCAAAGCAGCAAATTTAGCCAGTTTATAACCACTACAATCAGAAATATCATGAGTTTTCAAATGTCCTAAAACTTCAGTAGAAACCAAATACTGTAAACGAGGGGCAGAAACATGGCCCAAACGGGAATGCCAAAGATAAAAATCTGATGAAGAACTACTCAAACGAAAAGATGATAAATCAACACTAGATGCTCCAACATCCAATACTTTCAGTTCATCCAAAACATAGAGTCCTCCCTGCCTACGACCTGTCCCAATCACTTTCTGAGATCTTGGGTCCTAAACACAACAAGTAGAAGAAGAAAATGAGAGCAAATATCCAGATGCACATAACTGACTCACGGAAACAAAATTCAACTTAAGATTAGGAACATAATACACATCAGAAAGTGACACTGTAGGTGTGGCAACAGAACCAACACCTTCCAATAACATGGGAGAACCATCAGCAGTCATAATGGACAAAGACGAAGTAGAAGACAATGAAGTAAAAGATGATAAATTCGGAGACATATGATGAGAAGCGCCTGAATCCAGAATCCATATGGAAGAAGAAATACCTGATGAAGTAGAGGACAACAAACCTTGCGAAAGAGATGCAGACATGGCATGTGGTTGAGAAGCAACAAACTGCTTAAACTGCTCGTACAAATATGGATCCAAAGAGGGAGCAGCCATTGAATTAGTAGAGGGTGATGATGCTCGAGGTGTCCAATTAGTAGAGCCAGAAGTGAACTGAGGTGCACGTGGTGAACGAGATATCCAAGAACGTTATTGCTGTTGAGGTGAACGAGATGTCCAAGGTCGTTGTTGCTGTTGAGGTAAACGTTGTTGTTGAGGTGGTCGCTGTTGCTGAGTCAATAGTTGAGGACAAGAAGATTTCCAATGACCCTTTTCTCTACAATAAGAACATTCATCTTGAAAATTCCGAAAAAACCTGGTTTGAGTACTATCTGATGGCCGTGGAGGGACAACAAAAACGGAAGGAGTACCAGAAGATGTGTTTTCCTTAGCACTATTAGATTTAAGACGAATCTCCTCCGCTAGAAGTTCATTAACAACAGAATCAACTGATGGAAGGGGAGTGCGATGAAGAATTGACCCTCGCAAAGGTTCAAAATCAGATCGAAGAGCAATTAGAAACTGAACCAAACGTTGCTCTTCTCGTCTCTTGATATAAGCAGATACAGCGGTTAATTCTGCAGCTTCAGTTAATGCGAGTTGATCCCATAAAGCGGACATGGCAGAATAAAATTCTTGAACAGACATATTATTTTGTTGAAGTGCACGAATATTCATCTCTAATTGATATTGTTTAGCAAAATTGGATTGTGTATACAATCTGGCCAGATGATCCCATACCTCTTTAGCCGTTTCATACTTTGCTAACTGAGCGCCAATAGAGTGAGTAACCGAATTGTTAATCCATGTAATGATTTTCGAATTATCCGCCTCCCAAGTCTCAATCGCAGTTAGAGACTCAGGAGTCTTATCAGCTACTGGTTTAGTCTTAGCATCCTTATCACGAACATAACTCCACAAAGTTTTACCACGCAAAAAAATTTTCATGACATAACTCCAATACGAATAATTTGTACCATCCAACTGAACATTAATCGACTGAAGAGAATCCTCTTTACCGAAAGCCATGATGAAAACACAAATAACTCCGAATAACCAGAATAAGCAAACAAATTCAGATAATATAGAACAAATAACTAACCAAAACAAAATCCAATTCGGAAACGATACAAATCAAAAATCAATTAAGAACGAAGAAGACAAATCCCATAACCTTGCTCTTGATACCATGAAAAAAGTAAAGAGATAAAAGAAAGTAACTAGGGTTTTATTATATCGACATAACGTTTGTAATACATGGCTCAATACTTATATAATAAACCTTTATAAGCTAAATTACTAAATTACCCTTAATATTAATTATCACTAATATATAATAATTATATATATTCTAACAGTCTCCACCACCTCCGGCAATAACAAAAACTGATGCTCCTCATCATCATAATGATCAGAATCAAGAGAGAACCTCACGTGACGAGCTGAACTAAAATACGGTATGCCAATTAACGTATTTTAGTTCAGAGAGGACTTTGTTTCATTCTTATTGTCCTTCTATATACTTGAAAAACAATTTTTAAAGTAAGATCAAATAATAAAATATGTTTTTATTAATTAATTAATTGGCATACCGTGAAGCTTTTTTATTATCTTTTTTCTTATCCGCCAACCAATTCACAAAAGCAGTCAATTGCTTTCCACGAACGTTACTATCTCTATCTCTATCTCCCGTGAATCCACTTGTATCAAATGTTGTTACATTATCTTTCACTTCTCCCACATCTTTTCTTTCCACATCTTCAACTGTGTATTTCTTCTCATGATCGGTTGATGACGAAGCTGATTTCGACGTCGCCGACGAGTCGAATCTGCGGTCAGGAAATTGCCTGGGGAAAAAGTACGTCGTTATGTTCGGCATTTTCAAGCTCCTCTCGTGATCACAATCACTAAATCAAAATTTATATACACACAGCTGCTGTTGTATATATCAAAATTCCACACGTATGCTTCGTCTCTTCTGCAACCTTCAACAAACAAATCATCAATTCATATATATAATCTTATTGAAATTAATCAAATTAGTAAATTAAAGCTTCGAAACGACGAAATTAACGTAGTTTTCACTTCAACTGCTATATATATTAACGTGGTTTTTAATTGGATCAAAAGAAATGTTAAAATATGTTGAGGGGAAGACAATGGTCATTGGGATTGGAAACAAGTTGAGGTGAAATTACGGTAGCTTTTCTTATACATAAAATTCAAGGTAGCTGGTGAAGTGGTGATAGAGGGGTATCAGCAGGTTGGCTGAATACCACTACAGTATGTAACAGTTAGCTAATACTCCCTCCATCCCAAAATAATAGTCCTGTTTGAAAAAAGCACACATATTAAGAAAATTTAATTGTGTCGATTATATTCTCATATTAAGACCCATTTTACACATTATGCATTGATTACTTATTTAGGAGTAAGTGAATACTACGCACTCCTATAAAAACTCAACAGTAGTAGTGCTCACAAACTCAGCAGTAGTTAGTAGTCAACCTTGGAAATATTCACATTAATTGTATTGAACAAAGAGTATTCCAAACAGGACTATTATTTTGGGATATTTTTTTTCCCAAACAGGACTATTATTTTGGGATGGAGGGAGTAATTATTATAACGATCATAGTTATATATGTGTGGGATGCAGATAAAGAATAGAAATAAATTTAGACTTAAATGAAAGTGGCCCTAGTAGAGATGGCACAACTGCAAGTATTGACAATGCCAATGTGACTAACAAAGTACACTCAGCTTAATTATCATCCTTAGGCCCATATGTATATGGATATATGCAAAGTACAAGTAGCTAGGTAAACGACCGTAATACAGTGGACGCATTAACTCAGACAAGTATTGTGTATAGTGTAATATATACAAAACACGCTTCCATTTAGTTATCATCATGTCATACATTTTATTCCAAAAACTACGCTGATCCTCATATTGTATACACATGATTAAACATTCACACTAGATTCAAGAATCAGATTTAGATAATATAAGTTATATAACTAAGAGTTTTTCATCTCTCCATTATATATCAAAAGCCATGTTAATTTAGTAAATAAAGTAGGCAAATCACACCAACTCATACATATGAGCGTAAGATTAGAACGGTCTCTTAGGTAGGAAATTGTCTTAGATCATTAAAAAGATCAATAACAAGTGTAATGGTAGTCCCTAGCTTCGGAAAAAGTAGAGCATATAGAAGAATTAATTTATGTATTGTGGGGGAAACACGAGTAGAAGTGAAAGATGTCAATGCATACATGTCCTCTATGTTAGAATATTTCAAACTCTTCTAGAATGGAGGCTAAAATCAAAGCAACACATGCATATTAATATTTAAAGTATGTAAGCTTGAAATAAACTTAGTCAAATATATCAATTAGGTGATGTATGCCATGATGTTTTTCTTGTAATCTCAAGCCTATAAATAGTCTTGTTGTTAGTATTTTAAAATGCACAACCAAGAAGAGTTGTAACATACCAAGAGAAATAAAAAGAGAGAAACACAAGAGTTGTTTTCTAGAGATAAACACAAGAGTTGTTTTTCCAACATTTGGTATCAGAGCTTGGTTGTTAAATTCTGAAAATTCTGCAAATTTTCCGGCTAGTTACTATTCCGGCAAACACTATTCACACTGTAGAAGACGAAGTACTGTTCATACGGTACTAGTCATACGGTACTGTTCATACGGTACTATTCATACGGTAATATTCATACGGTACTGTTCATACAGACGACACTATTCATACAAACGATATTGTTCACTATAAAAATCATGGGAGATTTTACAAACTCTATTCAGAAACTCAACAACAATAATTATGGGTCGTGGAGTACCCGTATAAAGTTTTATATGCTTGGACAGGATTTATGGGATGTTGTAAATGGCAGTGATACAACACCACCAAGGGAGGCCAAAAGTATAGTCACAAGTTCCGACGATTCAACCTCAACACCGGCACGACCAGATGCTACATCTCAAAAACAAGTAGCTGACCCTGAGATCTTAAAGAAATGGAAGGTTAAGGCAGGCAAAGCCATGTACACTTTAACCGTAGCTGTAGAGGATGAATTTCTACATCGAATCAAAGATGCCCAAACGCCGAAAGAAACGTGGGACATATTAACATGAGTTTTCGCTAAGAAGAATGACGCAAAATTACAAAGGCTCGAAAATGAGCTTTTGTCCATCTCCCAACAGAATATGATCGTGAGTCAATATTTCTCAAAAGTAAAATCTCTCTGTGACGAGATTTCCAAACTAGATCCAGAAAATGGTATTACACCAACCAGGATGAAAAGAATTATCATCCATGGACTAAAGCCGGAATACAAGAGTATTATCACGGCAACTCAGGGCTGGGCCACCGAGCCAACTTTAGCAGATCTGGAGAATTTGCTAATTAACGAAGAGGATCTAGAAAACCCATGTCTAGTCAACCAACCATTCGTGAAGAGACGACTCTTTTCACCAACAGGAGAGACGGCCGAGGACGCGGTCGCGGTCGTGGTCGTGGTAGAGGTCGAGGACTAGGACGTGGTGCCGGGAGATTCAATAGTCAAGAAAGAGACGTTCGAGGAAATCAGTATAGAGGTTTCCAATCAGGGGGAGCTCGAGGAGCTCAAAATAATCAGGGTGGTTAGAACCGGTGGCAACAAAAGGATCGTCAAAGTGAGGAATGTTTTAATTGTGGCAAGAAGGGACATTATGCAAGAAATTGTTGGTCCAAGAAAATTGAAGGAAATGTCGCAACATCTTCTAAAAACGAAGACGCTGGAGAAAAAGATTGGAACTTCGATACCTCTTTCTTTGTGGAAGAGAAAGACATTGTTGATGCACGAGGGAAAGGCCCAACAGAAGAACATGCACTTACTATGAAAGACTGAGATGGAAAACGAAACGGAATGTTTGTATGTGAGCAGTCAGTCGACTACAAGAATGATTGGATCGTTGATTCAGGCTGTTCCAATCATATGGCCGGAGATGAGTCAAAATTGTCGAGCATAACAAAGTACATAGGAGATCGTGTTATCATAACAGCAGATAACACACATTTGCCAATATCCCATGTTGGCACGACGCAGCTGCCACAAAAGCATGGACATGAAGAAATACGACTAGAAAATGTTTATCATGTCCCGGGGATGAAGAAGAACCCGCTGTCAGTACCCCAACTAACAACTTCAGGTAACTACGTATTATTCGGCCTAGATGATGTGAAGGTGTATAAAGAATTAAAAGTCATAGGTACACCTTTCATAGAAGGACCAAAAAAGAAGGCTATATATGTGATGTCAGCTGAAGAGGCCTATGTAGACAAGGCCAGAAAGAGTGACACAGGCGACTTGTGGCATGCACGACTTGGGCATGTCAACTACAGAAAATTGAAGATTATGATGCAAAAGTCAATGTTGAAAGGACTCCCACAAATTGAGATCCGCCATGATACTGTATGTGCTGGATGTCAATATGGTAAGGCGCATCAATTACCATACAAGGAGTCAAAGTTTAGAGCAAAGGAGCCGTTGAAGCCGGTGCACTCAGATGTTCTTGGAAAAATCAAACAACCATCAACTCATGGTTATCAATATTTGTTAACCTTCATTGATGATTTTTCGAGGTATGTGTGGGTATACTTCTTAAAACATAAAGATGAGGTTTTTGAAAAATTCAGGGAATTCAAGGACTCGGTAGAACGCGAGCTCGGAAGAAAAATCAAGTGCCTTCGCACTGATAATGGAGGAGAATACATTTCAAATGAGTTCAACAACTACCTCAAGAAGTTCAACATCCGGAGACAACTCACTTGTGCAAAAACTCCACAACAGAATAGAGTAGCGGAGAGGAAGAACCGCCATCTAGCAGAGACGTGTAGAAGTCTTCTACATGCCAAGAATGTTGATACAAGATTTTGGGCAGAATGCATGAAGACGGTGGTCTATATCACTAACAGGCTACCACAACCAAGGTTGGAATTTGTTTCACCATTTCAGAAGATGTATAACCTAAAACCAACTGTCAATTATTTCCGGGTATTTGGTTGTGTATGTTATGTGTTTATTGCAGATGAAGATCGTAGTAAGTTTGATAAGAAAGCTCCGCTGAATTTTTGTGGGATATGACGAACAGAAGAAAGGTTGGAGATGTTGTGATCCCAATACAAACAAGATATATGTCTCACGAAATGTTGTATTTGATGAGGCATTTTCATGGTACACAAACAAGGTAGCATTGCCAGATACACAGGAGTTGCAAGAGAAGCTACAAATCAAGTTATAGTTAGATTCATCTCAAAACAATGGCGATACAGAGGAACCACAATCCCCGACAGATCAATTAGAGGTACGAACCAAGTCAAGAAGCCCTTGGAAAATAGGTGTTCATGAAACACCAGATGAAGTACATAGAATCAACCGGAAGAGCAACAACAAGAGCCTTCACAACATCAAGTACGAAGGCCGAACAGAGATAGACGGCCAAATCCAAAATATATAGATGATGCCTATGCTGAGGTCAAAGAGCCAACTAACTTTGATGAAGCATCAAAGAGTCCAGAGTGGAGAAAGGCCATGGAAGAAGAGATTTTGGCACTTAAACAAAATCAAACATGGAATTTATTGCCAAAACCTGAAGCTGTTAAACCCATATCCTGTAAATGGGTTTAAAAGTTAAAGATTCGCCCAGATGGTACGATCGAGCGATACAAGGCTCGATTAGTTGTTCGCGGGTTCGATCAGGAATATGGCCTAGATTATGACGAGACATTCAGTCCAGTGGCAAAGATTACTACAGTTCGTGTCTTACTAGCCTTAGCCGCAAGTAAGTCATGGAAATTATGGCAGATGGATGTGAAGAATGCTTTTCTACATGGAGAACTTGATCGTGACATTTATATTGATCAACCTTAAGGATTTGTGAATCATGAAAAGCCAAAATACGTGTGCAAGTTGAAGAAGGCATTATATGGCTTGAAGCAGGCACCCAGAGCATGGTACGGGAAGATTGCTGAGTTCCTAGTACAAAGTGGTTATCATGTTGCCCCAGCAGATTCGAGCTTGTTCGTGAAATCTCAAGGGGGGAAAATTATCAATTGTCCTTGTATATGTAGATGATCTAATCATCACTGGAGATGACGAAGATGAGATTCAACGAATAAAGAAAAACTTATCAATTCGATTTCAAATGAAGGAGCTTGGTGAGTTGAATCACTTCCTAGGATTGGAAGTTGAAAGAACAGAAGCTGGCATATTTCTTAGTCAACAAAAATATGCAAGAGATATCATTCAAAAGTATGGGCTAGCTGAGTGCAAGCCGATCTCTACCCCAATGGAGCCAAACTTAAAGTTGTGTACCTACGATGGAAAAGACTTGAAGGATACAAAAATGTATAGGCAAATAGTAGGTAGTCTTATCTACCTAACTCTTTCTAGACCAGACATAGCTTTCGCAGTAGGTGTTGTTAGCAGGTTCATGCAGAAACCAAGGAAGACACACCTTGAAGCAGTTAAAAGAATCTTGAGATATGTTAAAGGTACAATTGATTGGGGACTCTTCTATAAGAATGGAGTACAAAGCAAGGTCAACGGCTACTATGATGCAGATTATGCAGGAGACCATGACACCAGGAGGTCGACTACAGGATATGTATTTAATCTTGGGTCAGGAGCTATATCATGGTGCAGTAAGAGACAACCTATTGTTTCCCTCTCAACTACTGAAGTAGAATATAGAGCAAGAGCGATGGCAGCACAAGAGTGTGTTTGGTTGACTCAACTCTTGAAGGACTTGAACCAACCAATAGAAGATGGAGTTCCATTACACTGTGATAATATATCAGCAGTCCGTTTAGCCGAGAATCCGGTCTTTCATGCACGGACCAAACATGTCGAAGTACATTATCATTTCTTACGAGAAAAAGTACTTAAATGAGATATTGACATGAGGGCAATCAGAATTGAAGATCAGGTTGCAGATATATTTACAAAGAGTTTAGCTGCAACAAAGATTTACGAGTTTCGGAAATCACTCGGAATGGAAAGTCGAGTTTGAGGGGGAGTGTTAGAATATTTCAAACTCTTCTAGAATGGAGGCTAAAATCAAAGCAACACATGCATATTAATATTCAAAGTATGTATGCTTGAAATAAACTTAGTCAAATATATCAACTAGGTGATGTATGCCATGATGTTTTTCTTGTAATCTCAAGCCTATAAATAGGCTTGTTGTTAGTATTTTAAAATGCACAACCAAGAAGAGTTGTAACATACCAAGAGAAATAAAAAGAGAGAAACACAAGAGTTGTTTTCTAGAGATAAACACAAGAGTTGTTTTTCCAACACTGTATTCTTCGCTCAAACTCCGTTACTTTATACCAACGAACTACAAATGCGGGAAGCTCACATCTTACCAATAGTTCGTTCATATCGCTAGAGGCCTTGGGCCTTGCTATTTCAATCCTATCAAACCCAGTCAATGACTGATATGCTTAGTCGTTCTCAGGCTGCATCGTTTAGTAGTCCATCAAAGGATGACATTTATGTCCGGTTGGTGTTTGATAATTTGCCTCAAAGAAATATCTTTTCTGGGACAGAATTAAACGTATAACCGTACCATAAAAGCACGGTGTAGGGAAAGAGATTTCTAGAAATTATCAAAAAAGATTAAAAATAAAAAGAGATTACAAATATTGGTCATTGTTATGTACATAACCATCTTATATTGAGAATAGTAGAAAATTATTAATTTTCTAATTTAAAAGTAAACTCAAAGTTTTAATTTTTAGTTTTACAAGAAAAACCAATTTTTTTCTATAATATAAAAAACCAATTTTCAGATTTTATGGTAGAACCAAACGGTGACGTATTAGTGTCACGTCATTTTTTTTTAATTTAATTTCAAAAAGATAAAAAAAATTAAATTTTTAAATTTTTTTAAAAAAATTGTCCACTACCACATCATCAATGATGACGTGACAATGTCACGTCAGCAATGATGACGTCATTGTTGACGTAATAGTGCCACAACATCACTTAATCACTAATGATATGACAGTTCAAAGCGGACGTATTACAAAAACAAATTCGTACGAATTTAGTTCAAAACGGATAATATCATACTTGCATTAAAAAAAAGGATCTCGTGGGGGTAAGTCTTGCTAACGGCCCAACAATAAGTAGCTCTTCTTAATTGAATATAATTTATATAATATTAAAAAATAGGTTAGTATTTGATTGATACTAGTAGTTTTATGGATGATGGTCCTAAATGCCCCTTTCTCAAACAAGACATTCTAAAATGTCTTTTTACGTAAATATGGTCCAAAATGCTCCTTCAATATGCTAGATCGTGTTACGTATTATGCAAATACGGTAAACGAATTAACGTATTTCTCACAAACGGCATAGTAAATGACGTATTATCATGATATATGGCATTGGCATGTGCATATCTACAAGATACGGTAGTTGGATTTACACATCCTTTGTATATGGACTGTTCAAACAACATGGATTGGCCCAAAAATATTAACATGAACGTGATTCCATTCAAATTATAAAGGCAATTTGAGCACAATTTCCGAGTCTTACTTGATGTAAGGTACTTTTAGAATATCTTGTCATGCTACTTTTTTTTTGAAACTAAAGGACTTCTTCATTCATTAGATAAATGGTTTAACAAGGTCTCCAACATATGAGAAGGAGGAGACGTAAATACATGAAAGCAATTGGTTGCACAAGGAATTTTAGCTAGACCATGAGCTAACTTGTTACCTTGCTTACGGACATGACTAATAGAAAAACCAAGAGCAGCATTCAGCAGTAGCCTACAATACTCAATGACATGGCCTACCTCCAAGAGGTATTTATTTTTGTTTAAAATTGCATGTACTGTGAACAGAGAGTCAGATTCCAGAATCACCCTACTATCTCCACGTTGCATCACCCAAGCTAGAGCCTCCTTAACCCCTATACTCTCAGCCTCTAACATCGTTGAAAGGCAAAACAATGTTATAATTTTGGCCTCTACAAATGCTCCAGTGTAATCTCGAATAACCATGCTTACTGTGAAATTCTCAGCTTGAGGCAAAATTGAAGCATCAATATTCACCTTTAATATGCCTTGTTCTGGTGGTCTTCATCTGTGAAAACCAGACCCCCCCCCCGAAACATTATTCGTACCAGTTGGACTCTTTGTGCTCTCTTTGGCCTTTCTCCATTCTTGAATATTTCTGTAGCTCATCTCCATAGCAATAACTGGATTGATCACTTGTCCTTCCCAAACCCTCTTGTTTCGCCAAAACCAAATCCCCCATAAGACTATAGAGATTTTAGTTGCTTCTGCTTGACTTGATGAATCTAGCTTCTGTAATAACAACTCTGGCGCAGCATACACCTCAGACATATCATAAGACAAACCCATAGCCTGCCAACATTGTCTTGCAAAATTACAGTAAAAAATACATGAAGGAGATGCTCAATATCAATATTGCACATAGGGAAAATAATAGGGAGAGGGACACCCTTATGTCTGAGCCTGTTCCTAACAGGTATGTTGTTACGATAGAAATGCCACAAGAAAATCTTCACTTTATGAGGAATAGGTAATCTCCATAGCTTGTTCCAACTTGCAGACTGAATGCATACCGAGTCTCCAACACACTGATCATGCCAAAAGTGGTATCCAGTCCTCACATTATAAACTCCATCAGTTGACTTGGACCACACCATTCTATCACCAACTAAACGTTGAGGCACAGAAGTTGCCAGAATGGCCTTTGCATCATCTATGTTAAAAAGCTCATAAATTCTATCTGAGTCCCAGATTTTAGTACCTAGGTGAAACAACGAATAGCCATTTTCACTTCGTCCTTAATATCTTTGAAGATTTTCCACTCTATAATCCTTCTTTGTTGCTAGCCAAGGATCTTTCGTTGCAACAATACTCTGACCATCACTTACCACCCATCTAAAACCCCTTCGCAAAATTTCCTTTGTTTGCCACAAGCCTGTCCACATAAAGCTTGCACCTTGTCCCTTAACTGCCTCTAAAACATTTGTGTTCGGAAAGTACCTGGCCTTCAATACTTGAGAAACCAACATATCAGGATTCTCAATGCACCTCCAAATATGCTTACCTAAAAGTGCTATATTGAAACCAACCAAACTTTTAAAACCCAGACCCCCTCGACTTTTAGACATGCTCATTCCCTCCCAGCCCAGCCATCGAACACCTTCACTTTGAGATGATCCCGAATTTCACCAAAAACTATTGAATAACCTTTCGATCTCCTATGATAACTACTTAGGCAATAAAAAACATGACATACAGTAAGATGGAACTGATTGTGCCACATTTTTAATAAGAATTGCTTTCCCTGCTCGTGATATAGGCTTAGCTTTCCATCAATGCACACGTTTATAGACCCTTTCTTTAAGATACCCAAAAACCTGTTTCTTCGATCTCCCAACCAAAAACGGTAATCCAAGGTAGTGACTATTTAATATATCATTGTGAACACCTAGCACCGTAGATAGTTGCAATTGCTTGTCCAACCGCACATTAGAACTAAACATAATCCCTGACTTCTGGTAATTAATAGCTTGGCCTGACATCTCTTCATACATCTCCAGAATACCTTTAGCTCGAGTGGCTTCCTCTTGGGATACTTTGAAAAATAGAAAACTGTCATCAGCAAACAATAGATGGGTCACTTCCGGAGCAGTATTACTGATTCGACACCCATGAATCCTCCCTTCCTCCGAAGCATTGTCTAACAGATTGGCTAATCAAATTTTAGATAAGCATGGACAATGTACGTTACCCGAAGTTACGTATATAGGGGGTATTTTGGGCCACAAACTCAAAAACCTGTATTTTGGGCCACTTAATACCAAAATGGGTTATATTGGGCAATTTCTCTAGTTGTTTTATATTCGAGTACGAAAAAATATATTTTAATAATTTAAACAAAATATAAGTAGTTTTTCTAATTTGATTAAAATTTTCAATATAAAAATTCACAACTTTTTTTTTTTCAATTTTTGAGTAATTTTAGTTGGATAATAATTATTAAACCATCACTAAATTAAAAATTATTTTTTGAATTTTGTTGTGCTTATAAAATCGTCTAAATTTGATTCTTAAAACTTGAGATATAGCAAAACTAGTAAATTGACCATATAAAGTCTAATAAATAATAATTTTGTTATTTATTATTTATTATTTATTTATACTAAAATTTGATTATCTTTTTTTGTAAATCTTTTGAATTTAAAATTCTTTATCTTCTTCAATAAAATATTAAAATTTATTTGATAAAAAATAAAAATCTATATAAATAAATGTTAATAAATACAAATATAAAAAAAAATTACTTGATAATATAATTTATATAATTATGAATTTTAAAAATTCTTAAATTGAACGGATTATAAGATAGAATATATTAAAAAACTTAAAAGAACACCAAAAATATTTACCTACCTCTGAAAATATTTACGATCTAAATAATTTTTTTCTTAATTTGTTTCTTTCAAAAATGGTGGTTGTAGTTAAGATCTATGTTCTCAGTCTTTTTTAAACGTAGTAGATCAAGGTTATCGATGTTTAGTTTATAATACTATTTAAGTATTTATCAAAATATAAAAAAAAAACTCAATTTTCAATTTTATCCGAAGAAAAATTATTTTTGAAAATACCTCAAAGTTATATTAAAAGTTTTTTTTCTAGTTCTGTACATAACCAAACCAGAACTTGAAGAAAGTGTAAAAATGGAGTCTTTAACCTTCTTCCCCAAACCAAACAGATGGAAGAAGAGAGCTTCCACCAAACACCCATTTTACCCTTTTGCCATCTTCATCACTTCCCTCATCTTGATCTTCTTCTTCTTCATTACCCACAACCCATTTTCCAATTCTACCCTCCCCTTTTCAAGAAATTCCCAATCTATCCCCTGCTCTCAAAAATTCCCAGGTCAAAATTTTCTAATGTATGCTCCACATAGTGGGTTTAGTAATCAGTTATCTGAGTTTAAAAATGCTGTCTTGATGTCTTTTATATTGAATCGAACTTTGGTTGTTCCACCTATTCTTGATCATCATGCTGTTGCTCTTGGGAGTTGTCCTAAATTTAGGGTTTTGAGTGGCAATGAGTTGAGGTTGTCTGTTTGGAATCATGTTTTTGAGCTTATAAAGGGTCTCAGGTAATGTTTATTTGATCTTTATTTGTGCCTTGTTTATATGTAGTTTATGTTTGTGTATTTGCTTAGCTAAATTGGTACCATGCCTATATACATTGTTAATAAAATAGTAACTGGTTGCTTGAATGTGAGATTTGTGTTTATTGGGTGATTCGAGTGTTGAGAAGATGTTAAAGATGTCACGTTTTGAAGAATTTGACTCGGAACATTGTAGGAAAGATGGAATTTTTAACTCATTTTGAGGAATTAAGTAAGCGGTATATAGAATTTGCAGAAGGCTTGCACACCTAAATTGGTTGTGCAGTATTCATATTTATAAATGTTTACAGATTTGTTTTACAGTTACATGAGCTATCTACAACTTTATCGTCATGTGATAAGTGTTACGGATATATTTAAATTACTATGATACAGGAGAGAACTTAGGACAGTTAGACTCTATAGACTTAGTCTTGACACTCCCCTGCAAGTTGAGCATGGATGGACAACTTGTTCCGTAGAGTCTGAAACCTGTTACTGCTAAGGGTGTGTTCACTTGGAAAGAATGGAATGGGGTAGGAATGGAATGAAAATTGTAAACAAAATATATGAAGAAAGGGGGGTGTTGGGGGAAAAAATGAACAAATATGAGGGAGAAGAAGTTTTTTATGATGAAGATTGCAAGGAAAATGATGAAGATTGGGAATGGAACATTCCTTCCAAAACATGTGGGTTAGAATTCTAGTTCAAATTATTTGGAGAGGAATGAAGTTAGGAATGAAATTTATAAACACTTTCCCCAATCTCCCCCAAATAATAGTATAAATTTCATTCCATTCTCCCCTCATTCCATTCAATCCAAGTGAACATAGCCTAAGACCTTTGGTGAAAAGATCGGCTAACTGAATTATTGAATTGAGTTATTTAGGGCCAAATTTCCCCAAAAATGTAGTGGAAAGGGATTGTGTCTTCAAGTATCATGATCAAAGTATATAATGTGTGTATATGGTTGTGTATGTAGTAGGTAAATCATATGGTTGTATTTAGTGGTTGTTTGGATTATGGGATTCCAACCAAAATACAAAAATATGGCGCCATGATTAAAATTTATTAAAATTTCATTCTCATTCTTATTAACAAGGTTGAAGTCCCATGATATATATGGCGCCTTACTTAGTTACTGAGACTTTCTTTAATATATGATCCCAAAAAAAGATTATTCTTTATATCTCTACTTTCTTTGCATCCTTCCTTTTATTATTAGGCTTCCTTCAGTTAATTTTTTTGTAATGGTTAATTATAGAAATTTAAATACTTACACACTCATGCCTCCTCTGAAGCTTGAACCCTCAAGTTCTTGTAACTAGTAGTAGAGAGGTATCTACTGGACGACTGGACAACATTGCTAGGATCTCTGTTCATTTTTGTCAGTGTCTAGCATAATTGACGCCATAATTCTTGAATGATTATTTGTTAACTGTGAATTTGTAGGCTGTAGTACCTGGGTTCTTATAGCAGGTCTTCTGTATCTATTCTTTTAATTTAATATTGAAGGTTAAAGTTGGTAGTTGTGATTCATGTGGTAACAGGTATGTATCCATGAGCGATATAATCGATCTTTCAAAAGTGATGTCTGATTCATCAGTACGAGTCATAGACTTTAGAGAGTTTGTATCTAAATGGTGTGGAATGAACATGGATTTTGCATGCTCTAGATATTCAGAAGTGCAGTCCTCTTTGTATAAAAGCTCAACACAATGTGGGTCTGCACTATCTGGGTATGATGGTAATGTGCCTGATTGTATATATGCTGTAGAAGATGATTGCAGAACGACCGTGTGGACGTACCAATACAATGGGGAAGATGGAATGCTGGATTCATTCCAACCTGATGAACAACTCAAGAAGAGAAAGAATATTTCATTTATTAGGAGAAGAAAAGATGTATACAAGACCCTTGGTCCAGATTCAAAAGCTGGATCAGCGGTTGTGTTGGTGTTTGGAAGCTTATTTACAGCACCATACAAGGGCTCGGAGTCATACGTTGATATCCATGAAGCTCCAAGAGATAAAAGAGTACAATCATTAATTGAGAAAATCAAATTTCTTCCATTTAACCCTGAAATTACAAGTGCTGGAAAGGAGTTCTCTCTTCAGACTATCAAGGCTCCTTTTTTTTGTGCACAACTTAGACTATTAGATGGGCAGTTCAAAAACCATTGGAAGTCTACTTTTACAGGACTAAAAGAGAAGTTAGAATCTTTAAAACAGAAGGGCCCTCTTCCTGTTCATATATTTGTGATGACTGATCTTCCATTAGGAAATTGGACGGGAAGTTACCTCGGGGATTTAGCAAGAGATTCAAGAAATTTCAAGCTGTTTACTTTGAACGAGGAAAATGAGTTGGTGCGAAAAACTGCAACAAGGCTTGTTACTGCTAGACAGAGAGCGAAATTTCAATCGTCTTCCAAAAATTTAGACGAATTGAAGCCTTGTGATTCTCAAACATTTCCTGACTTGCGTCTTTACATAGAAGAATCTGTTTGTGGTTGTGCTTCCCTTGGTTTTGTTGGCACTTCTGGTTCCACCATTGCAGAGAGCATAGAGCTGATAAGGAAACATAGGGTATGCTTGTGATAAAGTTTCAGCAATCAAAGAAGCGTGAACAGAAAGCACACAGTGGCTGATGACAAGCCAGTGACTGTGCTTTCGTATATAAAAGATCAGACAAACACGTCGGCCTGACCTTATCAGTTGGCTATGGATGTAACACACCAGGAATCGGCCAATGTCGTTTCTAATTCGTCCGTTTAAAGTCCGAAAGTGAGAAATGATGTGGGCTCTGAACTGATGAATTTTAACAGTATCAGATTAGGGCAAAAGTGCGTAATCTTGGGCATTCTTGTTTAAGTTCTAGTTTTTTTTTTTTAAATCAGCTGATCTCAACCCCACTAGAGTACAATATCAAACTGTGCAGTGTGCACTATTTAGGGTCGGCAGTGTTATATTTGCGTGTCAAAAGTAGTTAGTTTGTTATTGGAACATTAGCAAAGTCTTTGCCTCTCTCTTTTTTCCCTCTTGTTTTCTGGTGTTCAATGGGAAAATGACCAAATGTTATGTACATGAAATTAGTATATCCTCTTTGTACCAACCATGAGAGTGTAGTTAAATCTTTTTTTTTTTTTTTTTTGAAACAAAGGATTTAATTCATTAATAAAAAGTCATACGGCATCTACAAGAATAATCGAGTCGAACAAACCGTAAAAAGATACAATCGCAGATTAATCCAGTCTTCTTAGACCTTTTGGACATAATATCAAGCGATTTGTTGAAACTGATATATGTACATGTGCTTCCATAATTTCTAACTCACAAAGTTACAATACTGATCTTCGGATGGGCGTAGGGTGGACAATAATCGAGCGGAATAGGACAATAATCCCCATCCCAAATCCTAATATCCTAACCCATTTTTCGAATGCATCCAAATTTTCATTTTTTTAAAATATTTTTTTGAATTCGTCCAAAATTCCATTCTTTTACTCCCTCCGTCCCTTTTGATTGTTAACATTTCACTTTTTCAAAACTTTCTGGCACGCATTTTAAGGTGCATTTTAAGGATAGTTAAATAACTTTTTTTTAAAATTTTCTTTTTCTGTATAAAAATTTAATGTTTAAATTTTTATACAGAAAAAGAAAATTTTAAAATGCACCTTAAAATGCGTGCCAGAAAGTTTTGAAAAAGTGAAATGTTAACAATCAAAAGGGACGGAGGGAGTAATAAATTTTTGGATGAATTAGAGTCAGAACCCGAGTACCTGAACAACACATAATAAATTTCTGCTTTATTTTATTTTTTTAATGCAACTTTTTTATATTCTCTTCTCCTGTTACTTTGTGATGATTGACCACTAATAAAAAGAGGCAGACTCATATAATTGCAAAAGTAGGCTCTTACAATAAACTTCACACCAACCACAACTTTTTAAAAGGTCAATGAGAATAGGATATAATAAGATTCACATATTTTTATTGCTTTCACATACGGCATCCTTCAACTTTAAAAAGAACACGTGATTTTATATATTCTTAATTCTTCACACATTATGCACATCCGTTCCAATATTTAATTGGTCGGTGTGAAAAGTTTTCTTTGTATTTTCTAATTTTACGTATTATCTAAAAATATAATTTGAACCTACACTGTCTAACTTTACATCAAGATTTTGAAATATAACTTAAAAAAAAAAGACTTTGAAATATATTCTTAAAATCAGGGACTATTTAATAAATATATTAAAAGAGTAGTGTTAGGTATCCAAAAGAGTAGTGTTAAGTATCCAAAATATTTACCAATTTGAGGGGATCCTCTGTCCCCTTCTTCCGTGTCTCCTTTGTATCCCATGTTGTTTTTAATACAAAAAAAATGCTCTTGTGGAGCCCATTTTTATTATTTATTAAAATGGGTCTCGCAGGGACACTCTTTTTATATTAAAAAGAACAAGGGACACGGAGGAAGGGGACAGAGGATCGGACCTTTTTTTACCAAATGATGTGTCATGACATATGGCAATTTCTGATTTGTGGGCGCATATTAATGCACACGGGTCCTATTTCATTATCAGTTTGGTGACACGTTAGCATTTGAGGAAAGTTTTGGGAAATTTTTTGGGGTTTTTAGCATTTTCCATTTTAAAATAGGAAAATGTTACAGCTCCGAAACCGTTCCGATTCCGGAATGTTAAATTGTCATTATATGATTGATTATATTTTTATAAATGAGATGGATCTCTCATACATTAATATGAATCCCACAAATAAAATGATACTATCATGTTGGAAATACTTTTGGAATTTTTTTGGATGCATGACATTACTCTTTCAAATATAATAATTTTCAAAAAGCATAAATAAAAAAAAATACTATAGTAGATAATTAAAATTTCACGGGTTGAAAATGGCGCAGCATTCGTAGGAATCACCGCTTTTGTCCGAGTGTTCTGCTATTCAGTTCCGACACCCACACCTGCACATGTACATAAACTCACATCTACGAACAATACAATCCCCCCTAGCTTCTTACTTGCACGTACAAAAACACACACAAATATATCCATACCATATTTCTTACGTTACTTTTTCGCAAAAAAGAAAATTAAATTTTCGATACTCTTATCCAAATATTCATCTGAGTATCTTATCACAATCAAAATAAATATTTTTATACCATTATTTCGTCATTTACATTAAATACATTCCTATCAATTTTTTGGTCACCTAATCTGCTATATATCTGAATCTTTATATACAAATATAGATACATAAAGAAAGACATACAATACACTGTTGTATTGAATTTGGGTGTTGTTGAATTGAGTTAAGAAATGGAGGGTGTGGATTATTTAGCTGAGGAGAGAAATAAAGCTGGGTTTGATGTGAATTGTATGAAGATTGTTTGGTATGGTTCTCAACGTGATTTTGATATTTCTGATCGCATGGCAAAGCTTGTTGCTTCTGATCCTGTATGTCACTCTCTTTTGTTTCTCTCTTTAGAGTTTATTATCTTTTATGCTGCTTGTATGTGTGTGTATGTGTGGGAGAGGGAGAGAGAGAGAGAGAGAGAGAGTCTCTGTAGATTGATGTAGTTTAATCTTTTTGCTGCTTTCATTTGTGTGTGATCATGAATTACTGTGTAGATTGGTTTTGAATTTGAAGTACATTTCTTGATAAAATTTGGGATCATAGGAATTATTTTGTTGTTTAATTGGCGAAGAAAGATTTAATCTTTATATTAGGACATAATTTTTTATTTTTTTTTTGGGTTTGTATGTGTGTGTATATATGTTAATTGGTTTGTTCACTGTACTTGTTTTTTAATTTTAGCTACATTTCTTGATTTTGGGATCATAGAATTTGTTTTGTTATTTCTTTGTTTTGATGGTGTAATTGGGGAAGAAGGGTTTAATCTTTTTATTAATACAAGTTTATTTTATTTTGGGATTTTGGGTTTATATGTGTACTTGTATGTTTTTTTTAAATGAAATTTGGGTTCATAGGAAATTTTTAGAGTTATAGCTGAAATTTTTAGATGAAATTTGGGTTCATAGGAAATTTGGGTCAAAGGAACAGTCTGATTGACATGATAAGTTAATATTTAAGAATATGTTTTATTTTCTGTTCCTTTTTTGTGATGAATTGAAAGATATGAAAACTGATTATACATGATTCACAAATTTTACTTGTCCTAGAATTGGATTTGTTCTACCAATTAGCAAAGATTATGATCATGCTTAATTGGCAAGATTTGATCTTTTGATAATTATTTTGTTTTAGTAGTTGATGCTTGTTTATTGCATGTGGTACATATTGTAATAATGTGTGTTAATTCTGAGATCAGGTTTTTTCGAAGGAAAACAGGACTATGCTTCCTAGAAAGGAATTGTTTAAGAACACTCTGAAAAAAGCGGCTTATGGATGGAAGCGGATCAGAGAACTCAATCTAACATGTATGTCTACCATCTGGGTTCTTATGTAGTAGCTAAGAGACTTAAATTACTGGTAGCTTTCAATCTTATTTAATGCTTATATCACTGCAGTTGAAGAGTCAACTAAGTTCAGGACTTACATTGATCAACCAGCCTTTACTGATCTTCATTGGGTAATTTTAATTTTTTTTAGTTTTAGAAAAGAAATTTACTGTTTGTTACTAGATCAAGGCTTAAGTAAAAACAACCAGTTGCAGTTTTCGTAATGGCTTTATCTTGATTTTTTTAGGGAATGTTTATACCTGCTATAAGAGGACAAGGAACCGATGAACAACACAAGAAATGGTTGCCACTTGCACAGAAGATGCAAATTATTGGCTGCTATGCACAAACTGAACTAGGTCATGGATCTAATGTACAAGGTCTTGAGACCACCGCCACATTTGATCCCAAAACTGATGAATTTGTAATTCATAGTCCTACTCTGACCTCTAGCAAGGTGAGTCCTATAATAGAGTGCTGCTTATTCTATGACTTGGCTTACTTTTCAGGTTTGCCTGATTAAGATTTCTTATAAGCAATCTTACATCTTTATATGTTTATCGTTTGTACAGTGGTGGCCTGGTGGTTTGGGGAAAGTATCCACGCATGGTGTCGTTTATGCCCGTCTTTTGACTGATGGTCAAGACCATGGTGTACATGGTAATTATTTTCTACCTTTTTTTCTTTATTTTTCATTCATTTGAAATGAAGTCCTGACACAACTAATATGGATATCAATAACTATTACTAGGTTTCATTGTCCAATTGCGGAGCTTAGAAGATCACTCGCCTCTTCCAGGTGTAACTATTGCTGATATTGGAATGAAATTTGGTAATGGAGCATACAACTCAATGGACAATGGTTTGTTAAGATTTGATCACGTACGAATACCGCGAGACCAGATGTTGATGCGGTACCTAATCTTCCCATTACAACTGTATTCCTTTCTAGCCATAGGAGTATCTTCTAATTTTAAAATACTTTGAGATTATAATTTGATTTTTTTTGTAAATTTGAAATACTATATCTTGTGACAGTAGAACTTTTAATTATAAAATAGACATAAGTATTATGATTGTATAGACACGTGAATATAAATAGCAGTGTTTGCTTGAAGGTCTATCAAATATTATAATTGAAGTTTAACCTCTTATTTTATAGGATAAGAATACAAAATCAGCAATCTAATGTCATCTTTAAATTTGACAGAGTATTGCAGGTTTCAAGGGAAGGAAAATGTACGCAATCTGATGTTCCTCGGCAGCTAATTTATGGAACTATGGTGTATGTCCGGCAGACAATTGTATCTGATGCCTCTGTGGCTTTATCCCGAGCAGTTACTATAGCCACAAGGTATAGTTGTGTGCGTAGACAATTTGGATCGCAGAATGGAGGGCCTGAGACTCAGGTATTCTACGTACTTTTTCGTGATGCACTGTAGTGTTCTTTTAATAGTGATGTACAAGATACAATACTACCAAGATTTGTTTTGTCTTTAATTAATTTACCTGAAGTTCAAAGTATCAAAGCTATTCTAGCATATGCTTTATCTCCACAACATGACCAGTACCAAAAGTATGAAGGATGTCTATTTTTTTAAAATCTTTAAGGCACATTCTTTTTACTCTATATTCGAAAAAGAACACGAGTTAATAGTACGGTATTTTTTTTGGTTAAGTACTACGGCAGTTTTTGGATGCTATGTTGGTATCGCATTCAGTTTTCCCCTATTCTTCACAGTGTTTCGTTCAACACTATATTTCATAAAGTTATTTTCATAAGTACTCTTTTCATATTTTGAATTTTTTGAGTATAATTTATAATTTTACTATATCTCATGTAAAAAATGATGAAAATATATTGGACTATATGCACTCAGCTATGATCTGCAAGCATGTACTACATAAAATGCACGTGACAGTGTGTGACTGTGTCAATTTGTTACACTGTAAATTAAATCAATAAATCCCTCCTGAAAATCTTACAACATCAGACTATCATAGTTTTAAGAGCCAGGTAGAAAGTTTAATTTTGCTAAAATACTCAAAAAAATTAATAAGATGTAAGGAGGGTTGTGTTGTTTGCTTATTTTTTTCCTGATTACTTTATGTTCCTAAGCTTCTTATACTAATAATGATGTTATGAGGTGGCCTTTTTGCTATTGTGATTATTTTGGGACTTGCATTGATGATCAACCGAAACATAAAGCTTAGTTCTTACTATTTCTTTTCTAAAGAGTACAAATTGACACTTATTATTTCCGAAGATGTATAATCATTACATTATTTTCTTTAGGTGATTGATTATAAAACTCAGCAGAATAGGCTCTTCCCTTTGCTTGCTTCCGCCTATGCCTTTAGATTTGCTGGTCAGTGGTTAAGTTGGTTGTACAAGGATGTGACAGACAAATTGCAAGCCAATGACTTCTCAACATTGCCAGAAGCTCATGCATGCACCGCAGGGCTCAAGTCTTTGACCACAAGTGCCACAGCAGTAAGTGAATACTTCTAACTTCTATTGCTAGCTTACGTGGTAAGCATTTTGTTTTTCCTGTTTGTGTGTGCAAATTCATAAGTCAGATGTTCGTTATATAGTAAGCTGCAATATTTCTTCAGTGGTAAAGTTCTGATTTTTTTTAATTTATTCTTTGTCTTGCCAACTTTACTTTTAAAATTATAAAATCTTAGAAGCTATATGAAGTTTAGAAAGTTCGGTGTCAGATGACCGTATGACGTTTAATGGAATAGATCAAATTAAACAAAGCCAGAGAAACGTGAAAGTCCATTGGTTTCTATTTGACAGCAATTAGTGTAATTTTGTTAGCTCCAATAAGAAAAGCCTGCATTTCAGTCCAATGTACTTGATCCTCTAAATTACCTGTTCTTATTTTAGGATGCAATCGAAGAGTGCCGAAAATTATGTGGAGGGCATGGCTATCTATGTAGCAGTGGCCTTCCTGAATTATTTGCAGTTTATGTCCCTGCCTGTACATATGAAGGAGACAATGTTGTGCTACTTCTGCAGGTATGTGGATTAAGTTGGCATTCATGTGAGATACAAATAGATATTACTGCATCAAAATATGCAGATTTCATGTTTTCTGATTTTTCTGAGGTTTTATCTTCTTTTCTTAGAGGATATACAGTGTAGTAAGTAGAAATATGTGCTTTTGCATCATTCTGTTAAAATCAATATACTTGCTAATTTATTGCTTCACTCTTCTTCAAAAAAAGCTTTCTGCAATAATTATGTGATTTTCCGGAATTCTTTCATCTTGTATTTTCTCTCCTCACAAGTTCCACATTATTTTTTTTTTTTGATAGAAAGCTTGAAATGTACATACTTCTATCGATATTACACATATATGATCCTTATTTCATAAAAATGCACTAAGTTTGTAATTTAAATTTTACATGATTCAAAGTGATGGAAGTGTTTAGGAGAATATCATTTTTTTGCAGTCAAGTCTATAGTTTTAGCATTTTCCAAATAATTCTGATTGTAAATGCTACCATGACTTGTAAATATCAATGCAACTATTGTATTTTGAACTTTACCTGGATAGCTTTATATTTTAATTTAGACAAATCTTACAATTTCTGTTTTATATTTTTTTGGCTACCAACTATTATGTTACAATCCATATATATGTGGAGAACCTTTTTCCAGTTTAAAAATATATTTTATTGTATCTCAAACTCCTAGTGCTGGACATGATAAAAGGACTTCTAGCTTTCCGATTTCTCTAATTTTAGCAATACTTGTAGATGAAACTGAAGCTATAAATTACTCTTTAATTTTCACACTTGATGTATTCACACTATTTTATATTCCTGGTACTATTTTGCTAGTCTATTAAACATGCTCCTATTTAAGGTTGCAAGGTTTCTAGTGAAGACTGTGTCTCAGCTAAAAAGCGGAAATAAGCCAGCAGGAACAGTAGCTTATATGGGGCGAGCTGAACACCTGATGAAATGTCGGTCTACCGTTGAAAGAGGTAGGTTTTCCCATCCTAAATGTGCATTATTAGACCTCAAAAGAGTAGATATCTAATACTTCATGTTTCAGATTTCGTACCTTTTGTTATTATTGAATCTGCTAATTTGTATCAAAGTGTTAGTGTTGTTCATGTACAATTGCTTTTGTCATTATACTGAAATATGATATCTAAACACTACCGACAAATGGGGTTCAGCCTAATAAATGAATCTTAAAGGGAGTATTGAGAAGCATCTTTGCTTGATATAATGATATAGCATAGTGAATACTGATTAAAAGTTAATAATTGTTTGTTCCATAAATTATATGCAGCTGAAGATTGGCTAAAACCTAGTTCAATACTGGAAGCATTTGAGACAAGGGCTTTTAGAATGGCTGTTGACTGTTCTCAGAGCTTGAGTCAGTTTGCAAATCACGAAGAAGGTAAAATAAGGCATGATGAACATCGTGTTGTATTTTCTCTATTTTCTTCTCTTTTAATCAAGTAAGGGCAAATTTAAAGAAAGTGGATGTTAGTCCAGGATTGTGCCTATCAAATAGCAGAACAAGACTTAATTTTTCATATGCTATTTAATTATGGTGGTCCCCTCTCCTTGTTTTTTTTTCTTTTTGACAATAGAAACCATGAGTGTATTACAATGCATATATAAGAACTAAGAAGTACTCTGATATAACCAGGAGATTCTGGTTTTAATTATTTATTTTTATTTTTTTGTCACGGAGATTCTGGTTTTAATGATAAAACTATATCTTATATATTCTGCCCTGTTTTACTATAGGCTTTGCGGAACTATCAGCTGATTTAGCAGAGGTTGCAGTTGCTCACTGCCAATTGATTGTCGTTTCCAAGTAAGATTCTCCCATTGTCACTTGCGGTGCATGACTATTGTATTAGCAATTTGCAAAGTAGCTACTTTGAAATATAGTTATATCTGGATTCTATCTATATATTATTTGATTAAATTAATTTTATGAGAGACTTGTAATTTTATTGGTTGAATATAAAGTATTTTTGGAGTACCTTTTTTGAGATATGTCATATGTAGCAGTGGAAATTTATGTAGTTAGACAAGTACATGGTTGATTGTTCATCTGATCAAGATTTGTTCCTGAGCAGGTTTATTGATAAACTAAAAGAACCAATTCCTGGAAAAGGAATTAAACAAATACTAGAGGTGCTTTGCCAGGTCTATGCGCTATCTACACTTCACAAGCACCAGGGCGAGTTTCTTGCAACTGCCAGCATTACACCAAAGCAGGCAGCACTTGCATTTACTCAATTGAGACATTTGTATTCCCAGGTTTGCTACATATAATTTAATTTATCATCGTGGTTCGTGGTTCTGCTAGAAGCAAGCCCATTTACCTAATGAACCCATAATTTGTCATCAGGTCCGACCAAATGCTGTTGCACTCGTTGATTCATTCAACCACACGGACCACTATCTTGGTTCAATTCTTGGACGTTACGATGGGAATGTATATCCAAAACTATATGATGCAGCATGGCAGGAGCCGCTCAATGATAAAGTTGTGCCTGATGGTTATAAGGAATACATCAGGCCTTTGCTCAAGAACCAGCTACATTTGGCTAAGCTCTGAAAGGAAAACAACAGAAATGATTGCACGATCTGTATGAAAATATTAGTCATGATCTAATAAAAAAAAGGTTCGCTAATTGATCCCCAACTTGAAGGGCCAACAATTAGTGGTAGTACATTGACTGTTGTGTCATGGTAACAAGTTTAAAACCTTATAGTTTATATCAAATTTTTTTCGCATTTTTTGTTCTTCGAATCCGTAGGCAGAAATGTAGAATTGCTTTAATCTGGATACAAGATGTCCATTTCTTCATGATTTAACAAACTATATACCTTGTAACTATGGACTGCTATATATGATATCAACTACATTAGCCAAAAACCAACGAAAACTGCTACTTAAGAAAAATGGAAAAAAAAAAAAGATACCGCCTACTATGAGGAGTTGATGTGTTTATACAACCTTAGTATGTTGTTCAGCCTCTAACTTAAGCCTCACAAATCTATGCAAATCCCACATTGTCTCGCTATCAAGAGCGTGAACATTAAGCTCAATTTCCCCATTTCCATCTGGTGTTGTCTTATAATTCCTCTTGGCCATAATCTCCAAAATCTCTTTCAAATATTCCTCACCTATGTCTTGCAAGACATGCCCCAATTGTGCCCTTTCACAATTACTCATCTCTTTTTTCATTCGTGGATTTTCCTTTGCCTCTGGGACCATCCTTTCATGCTTAGATACAGCAGAATTTTTATCAGCTTCTATACAAATTTTCTTAGGCGCCGCTTGTGGAAACTGTTGTAGAGGCTTTTTTGTATCCTGCTTAGAAGACACTACTTTTGATTGCAGAGGCTTACCAAATATCTGCTGTTCAACAATCACACGCTGATGCTCAACCTCAAATTTCTTATAAACCGGATCAAACAGTTTATCAAACATCTCGAGCAAAACAGTAGCCATAGTATGAACATCCTCTCCTTTTCGATTATACAACATAGCATTATCAAAAGTCAATCTAACATCTTTCGCAAAATCAATCGGATTCCTATAAACATGCTTGTCAAGCTTCGACTTGATCGTACCAAGATCCATCGGATTCTTAACAACCTGATGATAATCACTAAGTCCTAAAGCAACTACATCCACCGGCTTATTAAACACCCAACCATGCCTATGTTTCATCAACTTCTCCAATATCCCACCACACTTTCTCATCATCACTGCCTCAACTTTTCGAGTCTCTATAGAATTTGTAGAATTTAAGTCTATAGTCTTCACCAAACGTTTACGCTTAGTTTCTCTCTCAGGACTCATCGACATTACACGTTTTTGCCCTGTGATCTTTCCTTGTTTACGGAATTTGACATCCTCAGCTTGATCCAACTCCAACTCACGTGCCTCAATCTGTTTTAACAAACTTCTGATACGTTTAAATTCCAAGATATACTTATCCTTGAGTTCCTTCAACTCCGTTTCCGAAAACAAATCAAGATTATTGATCATGCAACCATCTAGGGAAAATTTCGGAGAATATTTCACCAATTTTCGATCACCCTGTTGCAAACTCTGTATTTTGTTCGGTTGAGGGTTTAAGGGGTTTAAGGTTTTGAAATTTTTGTTGCATGGAACTTTGGGTATGTTTGGTAATGAGGCTGACATCATGAGTTTAACTCAACAATAATAAATTTGGAGAAAATAAGGAAGGATTGAAGTTTTTGTAGTTCGGGGGACTGAGATGTTGGGACAATTTATAGGAAAACTAGATCCATTTCGATTGAGTTTTGGATTGGATGTGAGCCATAGATTAAATATTTAAGGGTGCCGATTGATTTGAAGTTTTTATTAGAGATTCTATGAAACCGATTAATACTAGAAAAAGAGATTTATAAAGCCAATTTATACTAGGAAAGGGTATATATTATGTGTACAAATATTTAGTAAACAGGGGTGTTTTCGGTAGAACTGGCCACGTCTAAATATATACTACTATTTGTCTGTTTTTCCAATTAAAAACCTTTTTAAACACTAATTGTTTTTTAACAAAAGAATTTTTTTTTTTTTTTGAAACCAAACGAAAACTTTTTATATTAAATCACGCCATAACACATCGATAAGAAAGGAAGGTACATCACACCATTCCTTACAATCAGACAAGGAACCAGCCTCTCTAGCTAAAGCATGAGCTACTGAATTCGCTGACCGCCTTATAAAGTAAACCGAATAGGACCCTAAGTCCTTAACAATAGAACGACAATCATCTATAATAGACCCAAAGTCCCAAAGTAAGACGAGTCCGTCTTTTTACTACCAAACGCCTGACAAACCGTCAATGAGTCAAGCTCAATATGCACTTGATTCATACCCTTCCTCTTCAACCAAGACAACGCCTCCTTAAACGCAATCGCTTCAGCATGCTTCGGATTAACTACGCCAACATGCGAGCCACCAAACCCAGCCACAAACATCCCCTGATCATTACGAATAACACACCCAAAGGAGCACTTACCTTCACTTGTAAAGATCGCAGCGTCCACATTACACGACATCCACCCTCTCTCTGGCTTTCTCCAAGTCACCACCCCCTCTCTATCACTTAGACTGGTACTCGACACCTGATTTTCCTGGGCTCGTTGCCATTGGTAAAGATTCGACCCTGCGCTATTAACAACCATAGTTGGAGTATGAAACTTATTGCTCCAAACTACACTGTTTCTATGAGACCACACCTGCCAAGCTATTGCACAAATAATCTCCAGCTCCTTCGACACATTCGACCGAAATAACCTCGCCATAATCTCCTGGAAAGATGGACCTGTACCCAAAAATCCTCCCACCTTGGCTAACCTCCAGCACTTCTGAGCAAACTGGCACGAAAACAGAATGTGCTCAGTGTTTTCCAACTCTTCCTGGCAAACTGGGCACAAAGGGTAAACCTCAACATACCTCCTTCTAAGATTATCCAGTGTTGGAAGACAATTATGCATAGTTCTCCAGATGAAGTTTTTTATCTTTGGAGGCATTGCTAGATTCCAGAACTTAAGCCAATCGAAGTCCACACTGAAAGTAGTCACTCGACTATTGTCCTGGCATAAACTTCTATACGCGCTCTTGACTGAGTAAGTCCCCTTCTCACCTTCTATCCACATCCACGAGTCCTCCGTCCTACTACTGCAGAGAGGGATTTTTAAAATCTGATGAACATCTGTTTTCATAAATAAGTCCTTCAATAACTCCACATCCCACTCCAGCCTGTCAGTAACCATCAAATTGCAAACCTTAGCATCCTCCAGTCCATCCCAAACAGGAGTACGAATTTTCGAATAACCTACTTGAGGAAGCCACGAATCCTTCCACACATTAACTGACTCTCCTTTACCAATTCTTCGAACACTTCCTTCACAAACCAATTGTTGAGAAGCCAATATACTACGCCAGACGTAACTCGGGTTATTCCCTAACCTAGCATCACTGAAACTGCACTTTGGAAAGTACCTGGCCTTTAGAAGCCTCGCTATAAAACAATTAGGTTCAGTTAAGATTCTCCAGGCCTGCTTTCCCAACATCGCCAAGTTAAACTCCTGTAAACGTTTAAAGCCCATCCCACCATACTTCTTAGGATTGCACATTTTATCCCAAGACATCCACCTTATCCCCTTACTTCTATCTACGTCCGATAGCCACCAAAATTTATTCATCAATACTTCTATCTCCTCACATAACCTTAATGGAAAAAGGAACATACCTGCTACATAAGAAGGAATTGACTGAATTACTGACTTGATTAACACCTCCTTCCCACCCCTGGACACCGTAAGGCCCTTCCAACTTTGAAGCCTATTCCAAATTTTCTGCTTAACAAACCTAAACGTTTCCCACCTATTACTCGACACCGTTTTAGGAAGACCAAGATACATAACGTCAGAGCGAACAGGCACTTGAAGAACATGACTAACAACTGCTCCTTCAGCCTCCAACAAATTACGACTGAACGAGATAGAGGATTTCTGAAAATTAACTTTCTGACCTGATGCTCTTTCATAGAGGGTGAGACACTCTCTTATACACTCAGCTTCCTCCACATTAGCTCGAAAGAACAAGTAACAATCGTCTGCAAAAAACAAATGAGTAACGATAGGAGCCCCATTAGCGATCTTACACCCATGTATAGCTCCCATAACCTGTTTTCTGTGGATTAACGCCGACAAACCTTCCGCACAAAGCAGAAAAAGATATGGCGAAATGGGGTCTCCCTGTCTTAACCATCGGCTAGGAAAAATAGGGCCCATCTCATTCCCAGAAACCACAAACTTATATGACACCGTCGACATACATAAAAAAATCCACTTGCACCACTTCTCGTCAAAACCCATTTTACGGAAAACCCCCAAAACAAAGTCCCACTCCACCCTATCATAAGCTTTACTCATATCTATTTTAAGCGCAGCATAACCTTTTTTACCCTTCGTTTTCCTATGCATCCAATGATTAATCTCAAAAGCAACAATTGCGTTATCCGTAATCAACCTCCCCGGGACAAACGCACTTTGGACCTCAGAGATAATACTTGACAGAACCACTCTTAACCGATTAGCAAGCATCTTAGAAATTATTTTCATCATCACATTACACAAAGAAATAGGTCTCAGATCAGCTATCGTTTCTGGATTTGCTTTTTTTGGGATAAGCACTACGAGCGTATCATTTAGATTCCCAGGAATAACCACCTCATTCAGGATGCGAATGCATTCCTTAGACACATCACTTCCAATAATTCCCCAAAACTTTTGATAAAAACCTGGATTCATCCCATCCGGACCAGGGCTTTTATCAGGATGCATTGCAAAAAGAGCCTCTTTAACCTCACCATCAGTAAAATCTTGAGTAAGAGCTTCATTCTGAGCCCTTGAAACTCGAGCCCCAATACAATCCAACACACTGTCTGCCTCTATCCCCTTAGTTTCAAACAAATCTATATAATGATCTTCAATCAGACTTTCCAAACCCGATTCCCAATTCACCCACATACCTTCATTATTCTTCAGCCGGTTCAACTGGTTTTTCTTCTTCCTAGCTGAGGCATAGGCATGAAAGTACTTCGAATTGCTGTCCCCTCCCGCCAACCAATGCTGTTTTGCACGATGTTTCCAGAAATCTTCCTGCTGGCTCAACACCTTTGCATACTCCATCTCCGCTTCTTTATAACACTGCACAGAGAAAGCATCTTCAAAACCCCTAAAACCATCCATTCTGTCCCTACACTCCCTCAACCTTTTCTTAAAATCCCGAGTTAGCCTTTCGTCCCAAACTTTAAGATCTTTTGCACATCTCTCTATTCTCTGATTAACATCTAAATCCTCCGATTTTCTCCAACTCTTCGCGACTATATCACTACACCGATCCTCCCTTAGCCAACAGTTTTCGAAACGAAATCTATAGTATTTCGTAACTGGTCTCCACACTCTTACTGTCAAAAAAATTGCAGAATGATCCGAAGTTGGAGCTATCAGATTCTGTACCTTATTTTCCGGAAAGAGCGATCTCCATTCTTCATTAACAAAAACCCTGTCTAACCTTTCTTGCACCCATCTCCTAGTACCTCTACTTCTTTCCCACGTATAAGGAAATCCCTCCATAGGCAGATCCGAAATTCCACAATCCATCGTCGCACTTCTAAAACCATTAAGCAGCCAAGTCGGGTGTTTATGAAACCCCCTCTTCTCCTCCTCACGAAGCAAATCATTAAAGTCCCCCAGTATAACCCATGGGAGAGACGACATAGATGCCAGCGATCTAATCAACTCCCAAGAATCTCGTCTTCTAGACCTCTCCGGATAGCCATAAAAACAAGTAAGCCGCCACCGAGTTAATCTATCTATACAAACTTCCGTATCTATATAATTCTGTGAGGAAGAAAGAACATTAATAGACTGTGCTTGTTTCCACAGCAAGGCTAATCCTCCACCATGTCCTGTACCAGCCACCGTAAACAAACCTTCATAACGCATTTTCGCTCGAATGCACTCTAACCGATCATTATCCACCATAGTCTCCATAAGAAAAACAAACATGGGCTTTTTCATTTGGACTAAGTCCAATAAAACTTGAACTGTATGAGGGTTACCCAGACCTCTACAGTTCCAAAATAACGTACTCATTGTGGCTGGCGGGCCTGGGCCACAGGTCCCGCCAATGCCAAGTTTTTTTGGTTCTGTTGATTTTCTTCAGTCATTACAATATCCAGCCCAACATCATGTGTTAACAGATGGCCCGCAACTTCAGTATCGCCCATTATCCTCTTTCTTTTCTGTTTGGATACTAATAACCCCTCATTAAATTCCGTATCCTCCTCATAATTCAAATTCGTAACAATTCCCTCCTTATTTCGAGTAAATCCAACTGACCTCTCTAAATTAACGCTATCATCCCGCTGACAGTTACCAAAATTATAGGCCTCATCTCCATCCTGATTACTTCCCCCTCCACCTTCCTTGCTACCCATCCTTACCGGAGTTACTACTGCCCCATCAGCCCCTCGTATCCATTGGTTCCCTGAATTTGACCCTTGATTCCTCGCCATTGCACGTAAAGAGCTATCATATTTTCTAACATCCATACCCTGCGGATTATCAAACAACGCCTCACAGAACTTCTCCGTATGACCAATCAATCCACAGAAAAAACAAAATGAAGGCAACCGCTCATATTTAAATTGGATCCATAACCATTCGCCTCCAGCTTTCTTAATACGCATTTTACTTCTCAACGGACGCTGGATATCTAGAGCAACTTTAATCCTCAGATAGTGTCTACACATACCTTGACTATTCCTGGGATCAGACTCCATGAACCTTCCCACATAATTACCAATTGACTTCATAACATTCTCCGAATTAAGACCTATTGGCACATCATACACCTGAACCCAAATAATTAACTCCGATAAATTTACATCCTTAAGCTGTTCCTCCGCGTTCAGTTTCTTTATAATCAGTACTTGTTGATTAAAAGACCATGGACCATCATTTAGAACCCTTTGCAAATCCAAATCATGAAAGAATTTAAACAAGAACATATTAGGAATATTCGTCTCCTCCATAAACACCCCCTTTACCGGTCTCCAAATTGATGACAACGTATCTTGCATAGCTTTGAAGTTCACCTTTCTACTTGTCAAGAATCTGCCCACCAGCCACCTATCCAACCCTTCCCTGACACCGTTATCTGGAATATCCTCAAGAATAAGCCCACCATCTTCACCATCATTACCTAATGACATATTCGAATACACTTCCTCAAGGGTTGCCTTATGGGAAGAACTAGCCATGAGAGATAACAGAACTTAATGAGAGAAACGAGAACGCCTAAACAAAGAAAACCAAGTTTTAAAAAACTCACCAATAGATGAGACAGAGAGAACTCATCATAACAAAAGAATTTAAACATTTGCTTCCATGGATATTTAAGAATACAAATAGGGTTTCAGGGGTTTTAGTTTTGACTTATGAGTTGTGTATTTAGTTTTGGGTTTTGGTCCCTGACAATCATTTGTCAGGGAGCCGTTATATAACAATCGGTTTCTAAACCGTTGGATCGTTGATCCAACGGCCCCCCTGGATTACAAAATTTTTGTACTGTCCGCTATAATTTTCCGCGGATAGGCAGATTGCCTGTCCGCAGAAATTTTCCGCGGATAGGCAATCTATCTGCCTGTCCGCGGAAAATTATAGCGGATAGGCAATCTGCCTATCCACGAAAAATTATAGCGGACAGTAAATTTTTTTTTTTTTTAATCTCAGCCGTTGGATCGTTGATCCAACGGCTGTGGAACCGATTGTTAAATAACCGGTCCCTGACAATCGTTTGTCAGGGACCTGAACCCTTTAGTTTTACACATGGGTTCTGCATCTTTTGATGACGACGAAACTGGTACTCTCCTCTGTTTTTTGTTTTTTCTTCCACTTCGAGTTCCACTGCAGAGGCTAAATTTGGTTAGTATTGCTTTGTGTACTATCTTATAACTAGTGCGATGTATGATTTTTTTTTAATTTTCTTTATTTAATAAATTTATTTTTGTATGTTTCATTTTGATAATTGTTATTTTTATGTTTGGCGTCATCGAAATTATTTTAAATTAGGTTAATTAACATTGATGTATATTTATTACTTGTCTTTTGAGGTGGTTTTCCAATTATAGATTCTACATATACGAATATAAATATCATATGGTGGCATTGATAAAATTTATGCACACAGGAAACATACATGTACATATATAATGTATTAAAAAAGACATAGACTAGATGTGATCATTGTTTACTTTTTTTTATTAATATTTTGGCTTATAGCCTTTTACAATGAGTATCTATTCATTGACAACGTCTCCTGTTAGTTGTTACGTTCAATTTTTTATTTTTTATTTGTAGATATAAATCTGGTGTACAAATCAATAACTCAATATTTAGGTTTTTTTTGTTAAAGAAGTTTGGCTAATAATATTATAATATCTCAATATTTTGACATGGGATGAAGTTGGAAGCAATGAAGAAGAATTATTTTGGATGTAACTAATGGTCTTGTATTTATAGCTAGATTTCTTCTTGGTAGGATAATGTAATTATAATTCTATCTATTATTGTATTATAATTTCTTTTCCAATTCATTGTAGAGATTTTTTTAATTTATTTATTTGTAATTGATTATGATTTTTTATACATATTTCATGATGAGCAATCAAAAAATATGCAAGGGAGTATAAATTTATACAGTCATCTACAGTTCATCACTCGCACATGATATATAATATTTGAAAAGAAGTTAATACTTTCCTCCGCCTCTCTCAAGATCCCGTTTATACTTTATAGTGGGCTTGCGAGCTTTAAATTTTTCTCTGCTCATAATTGGGTGGCCACCGTCACGATTAAAATCCATCCCAAATTCAGCAAGGTCCCTAATATAGTCAAATAATAAAAACTGCAACATTATATCCTTAGTAAATAAATTTATATAACCTTTTTTAATGTAAAAAAGAAGTAAATAAATTTATATAACTTTTTTAATTATATCCTTTTTAGATATTAACACCTAGAAGCAATAAAAAAGAAGTAAATAAATTTATACAACTTTTTTTAATGATATCCTTTTTAGATATTAACACCTAAAAGCAATAAAAAAGAAGAAAATAAATTTATATAACCTTTATTAATTATATCCTTTTTAGATTATAATTTCCTTATTAATATGATATAATCTTGATCGTCTATTTTTAAAAATATTAGATTCGACGGTTGAGATTATTTTGGTAGTACAGTGATATCCTTTTTAGATTATAACTAGCTTATAGCCCGTGCAAAGCACGGGTTACTTTTAACTTTTTTTAATTTACTTACAGTATAGTTACATAATCTATACTATTATATAAAAGCCGAAATATTAAAAGTTTTGGTACATATTTTTTGGTACTTCGTGAATTTACTTATTTACCCTTTTTTATAAAGATATATATATATATATATATATATATATATATATATGATATATATACTATAAAAACACCTAAAATAAATAATAACATATAATTAAGGGTAATTAGTCGATTGCTATTTAGCCAAAAAAAAAAAATTAGTCGATTGTCTTTTTTCACATTTACTTTCAATTGCCTTTTTCACATTTACTTCCAATTGAAGATATTACCTCTTATAAACACCTATTGCCTTTTTCACAATTTTTTTCAGTTTAAGATATTAACTTTTAAAAACACTTAAAAACATCAATCGTATCATATCTTCCAATCATTAATATTTATTTCGAATTAAAACATGTTACCTTTTGATATAAAACTAATCTCAAAATATCACACCATAATTTTTAATTATTAATACTATTATATAAAATCCATCACTGACAAAATAAAATAGAATGGTTTCATAAAAAAATAGTAATATAATAGAAATCCGCATACTACGATATAACAACCCGAATTTTCAAAATAAAATTATTATTATTATTATTACGTCGACCGATAGAATGGATGAAAGAAGAGAATAGTTAATTATTATTTTATAATATTTATTCGATTGTGAAGCGTTTATGTGATTAAATGCTGTTTGTGTATGATTAAGTGAAAAATAGGTTCGTTTTAAATTTTGTGAATAAAGTCAATGTGACTTAACTGCCTAAGTGATTATGTGAGTCATCTGAATTGAATAGATATGGATATATGACTTAAACGTGTTATCTGTACCTGTCTGAACCGTGTGGTTGTGTTTGTCGTTGTTATTATAACCACTTCTTAATTATTTATGAAATTCGTAAAAATGAGATTTTAGAAAAAGATTTATGAAAAATACAAAATTGTTTTGAAAAATTCTTTTCAATGCTTCCTAATGATAATAATTATTTTTAGGACTTTTCAAAAATATAAAAATATTATTTTTGTAGAAATTCGATTTTTAAATGATTTAATATTGATTTTTCTTCTAAAATTCGTAATAAATCCAAAAATGGTTTAAAAATTCTGAAATTTTATTTACAGTAGTTTTATAATATTATAATGCTCAGATAAATTTTTCATGATTTAAAAAGGATTTTTCGAGTAATTATTATATCGTTATTTTCAGCATTAAAACGAAACGAAATGTGATTAATTGATTAGGAGGACACGTGGCAAGCTATTATGATCAGATTTTTGCATGTAGACACATGTCGTGTGCTGGGAGTATGGAGAAGATGAGTCACCATTGTTAATCTTGCATGCAAGCCAAGTGGCATTAGGAGAATAATAGAACCAAAAACACAAAAAATTCATTTCTCTCTTCTCTCATCTCATTCTCTCATCACTCTCGGCTCTCCCCTCACTCTCTCCCTCACTTCCGAATCCTCTCCCCCATTTCTTCTTCCATTTTCAATCTCTAAAGCTAGTTTTTATTTGATTTCTTGTTAGATTATGGTGGTTTAGGTACTAAATGTCAATGGGTTGAGTTTATTTTGAAGTTTTGATGGTTGCATGTGTGTAGGTATATTCGGTGTGTGTGTATATGAGGGAGATGATTCAAAACTTACATGCAATGCTAAATATGAGCTTAGATGATGTTGTTAATTGATGGTTTGTAAGTGATTCAAGATTTAGAGGTGAAGTAGGTTGGGGTGCTGATTCTTGGCCACCACCGAACCCTTCTCCACCGGAGATGATCAATACGAGATCCGGTGGGCTTGATTGTGAGGATTTACTACTTGATATTGCTTGCTGAATTGATTCTTGTGAAAGGAATCTAGTTGCATGTCATATGATAAGAAGGTGTTTACTTGATTTAATAAGTTATACTAGTTGTCCAGAAATTTCCAGCAACTGTCCTGTTTTACTCTGTTTATTCGAGACAGTTCTGTCCTGTTCTGGGCAGTGGTCATTTGATGAAAATTGTTCTATTTGGAGTCTATTTTGTGTAGGAGAAAACGGTGTGTCATTTGAGTTAACGAGCTAGGAGAAAACGATGTTTTAGTAAAACCTGCGCAGAACAGAGTAACCTCTCGGGTTACTGATTTTGGAACCATATTTCACCCACTTAAACCTTATGTTTGAAGCCGAAATTTTTATGGTTACTAGAGGGATGGTTCAGAGTGATCCCATAAAAATTGTAAGTAAAAATCTTGATTTATCAATTTACTAAAAATGTTCGAGTATGAGTAGTACAAAACCGACAACTTTGTTTTTTAAACCAACTTTGGCTTGTTACTTGGCCTAGGTAAACTGATAGTTTCACTTCAACGTTTTTATGAGAGAAATTTATAATGTTCAGGTTTGCAATAAAAGAGGTTTTGTAGCCAAATGATGGTTTTCCTATTTATGAGGATTATTAGAGTGCAAGTTGCGCAGATTTTACAAAACTGTTTCTATTAAGTTTGGGTTGGTACTTGGCCTAGTTAAAATGATCATTTCAAACTAAATATTTTATGTTAGGTAGATATAGCATTCGATATGGTATTAGAAAAAGGCTTCGTGTTAAAGTATTGATTTGTTCAATTTATTAAATATTATTAAAGCATGGAAATCTATTTGAATGTTTTGTTTAAGTATGCAATATGGACTTGAGTTTTTGGTCAATAACATCTTATATGCTCAAATGTGATGATTAATATTTTTGAGTTGCAAATGTATCTGATTGTGATTGACTTGGTTAGAAGGTGGATATCTATTAATGTTAATATATGGTACTTGTTAAAATGGTTAGCCGATAGTGGTCGTCGTAGTGACACACTATCCGGTCCAGATTTTTATTTGAGTTTAGAGCTGTATTTAATTTATTAATTAAAATGTTGCGACTCTAATCTAACGACTAAGAGTCCCTTTATGTTTATGTGATTACGTGATAACGATTATAAGGATTGTCGCTACTTAATTGATATTAGTGTCTACGTCTATTCTCGGTTATCGATAAGGATTACGAACGAGAATTAATTTGTTAATTGAGAGTGATGTGTGATTAGAGATTGTCGGGCATAAAGCCTTATATGTTATAAAGTTATTGTATGTTGATTTGGTTGATTTGATGGTTGTTGTGATGTGTTTAATACATCGGGAAGTGTCCATTTTAAAAAGGGACATTTCCGTCTTTTATGAAATATTTGTGATTAAGTTAGACGTGTTAGAGTGGCGTGCTAGCGTCGATAGACCGTAGAGTCATTTCGAAAACTGAAGTACCGTCTTGTGTTAACTGTAGAAACGACGTGCGAGTTCAATCTCGGTGAACCAGGTTCGTGGCAACCGCAAGTGTATCGAATCGTAAGAGGATTAAATCAGAGGATTGGACACGTGGGACAAACGAAGGAATGTTCTCTCTAAATCGTCAAGCGTACTTATTAGCTAGGACCTAAGGCAAGTCTACTAACCGTACTCTTTCGTTCACAGTATGCATGCTTTTAAAATATTATGCTTTCTTAAAAATGAAAATTTTGCAAATGCCTTATTTAAACTCGTAAATTCGCGAGAATTCATTCAAGTCATTTAAATCAGTTTTATAACTGCTTTCAACTTATCGCAAGCATGTATTTTTACCCATTGTGTTATGAAAGTTTAAAATTGCTCTTTACCCCTATAAAAACTATTTTTCATATCTTTCATGATTATGATACGCTTTAATATCTGTTGGGAATGTGAATCCCTTTCGTTCGAATATCCTTATCATATTGGAACGCCCTTTTTGACCGAGGCACCGGTCCCCCTATCATATTCGTATTAAGGCATGTGTGTGCCTAAAGATCCTTTTATATCGAGAATCACATTGTGTATGTGGTTCGGAGTTCTGTCGTGGGCTGATCACCCAGCTTAGCTCGTGGCGTCTTATCGTAGTTCCAATCTTGAATGGTTGTTCCTTCTGAAAAATCATATTTTATTGTTGAGAATCAAATGTCGAATCTTCCTTTGAATTTTTCTAAATAAATTCGAGATTCAAATTATTACTGAAGCATTTGTTGCACAGTGATGGTTAAAATCGAGAATGAATTGAGATCTTCTTATTTATTCAACTCATTATTGTCAGGCCGGTTTGGCAGCTAAGTATGTAAGTACTTAGCCGACAAGAAGGAGATTATGAATAATTGAGAATTTCTTGAATGTTTTTTAAATTGAGAGTTGATGTATCTTCGTGAATTTTCTTAAATGTTGTCTCTTAGTAGCTGAAGCTTCTGTTGCTCAGTTATCAAAGTGTTATCGAAAATCGCTATACAAATTATTGAGATAAATATTAAAGTCGTTTTATAAAGCTGTCGAGGTGAAGTCCTTCTTGAATTCGGTAAACCTCTTTCCTATTGAAAAATCTTCGTTATAAATATTTCAAAAATGGTACCATCCTCAAGTTGGATTTGTAAAACCTTCAAAGTTTTATTTTCAAAAGTATTTTAGTATACTCTATTATATACTTGCTGAGCATTTCTTTCGCTCATACTTGTTGTTTTAAATTCTAACTTTTCAGTAAAGTAGTTCGGCGTGACTTATTCACGTAGTTCAGAAATAGAATAGGAAGACGCTATTTTGAAGATGGCTTGACTCGGGAGTCCTGGATATAGAGTAAGACTTATTTTATATAGTTGGTCTCTAATTATTATTATTTATTAGATTAGTTGGCCTTGTATACTTCTTGTCGAAGTTATACCAGTGATTTAAGATTGATCAAAGAGAATGTTGTAAAGAAGAAACTTTTTATTTAATGGAATTTGGATTCTTGTTTCTAGCCCTATAACCTAAAAGATCTTGGTTAGTTGGGGTCACAGAGATGATATTTCAATTTTGGATAATTACAAGGGATAGTGTGTTATTAAACAGGTGAATTTATTTGAGGATTTTTCGCGTAACGACCAAATCTGATGACCCCGGATTTGGGGGCGTTACATACGATATAACAAAAATCCATATACTACGAATAATGACCTTCAGATTTTTAGTAAAAAATTAGAATCGTTAGATCTAATAATTAAATATATTATATGATTAAATTAATTTACTAAAATTTCAAGGTTCGAATTCTATCAACGACATATTTATTTTAAAATTTTATAATATATATAAGTTTTAAATCATGCATATCTTTAATTAAATTGATATTAAATTATTAAAATTAAAATTAAAATAAAACATTGTAAATAATGATTATATAAATATAATTTTAACATAAAATAAAATTTATTACATAGAAATCCATGCATCGCATGGTTATAAGCTAGTATTATAAATATTTCGCTTTTGTATATAACAACTTTTAGTATTAAATTTAAAGTAATGTTATTTTAGATGTATTTATTTTTCTTTAGAATGAAGGGTAAATAAGTAAATTCACGAAGTACCAAAAAACAGGTATCAAAACTTTTAATGTTTCGGCTATTATATAATAGTATAGATTCTTTCGAATGAAGGGTAAATAAGTAAATTCACGAAGTACCAAAAAACATGTACCAAAACTTTTAATGTTTCGGCTTTTATATAATAGTATAGATTAGTGAGTTTAAATTTAATTTATAAAATATATGTTGTTGAGTATGTTTCATAAATTATATATATATATATAGGGTCTTACTCAAATAGAAACCAAATTAAAATAGAAACTAGAAACTAAACCATAATCTAATATTTAAAGCTAATCTAATGATCAAACTAGGGGGACCCCAATACAAAAAGTTCATAATATTCTAGGCTCCATCCAGCAAAAAAAAAATTCTTAATGTTCACTGCTGACGTGGCAGTGACGTCAGCGTGAACAGTAATTTTTTTTTTTTTTTGCTGGATGGAGCCAATAATTTTAAACACTTTTTGTGAAGATGCCCCTGGCGGGGCCATTAGAATGAATGAAATAGAATTGATTTAATGTTAGTTTCTAGTTTCTATTTAAGAGTTGGTTTCTATTTGATACTTTGCCTATATATATATATATATATGGTCACACTCCAGTGAGAACACATGTTAGTGTGAGAACAGTGAGAACACACACATTCACCACATTTCAAGCTATTTTAAAGGGCCTCGCTAAGGGCACCTTCACAAAAAAGTCTTATAATTCTACCCTCTTTTCATTCATAAAAAAAATTGACAAAATTTTTTTTAAAAAAAATTGCTGCCACGTCATCATTTTTAATTTTTTTTTAAAAAAAATTAAAACTTTTTTTTGATGAATGGATAGATGATAGAATTATAAGACTTTTTCGTATTGGGTGCCCCTGGCGGGGCCCTTTAGAATAGCTTGAAATGTGGTGTTCTCATTGGTCTCCAACATATACATGTTCTCACCTGAATCATACCCTATATATATATATATATATGAATATATATGAATATTATGTGAGTTTATTAACATATTGATTATATTGTGTTATAGTAGATTTTTAATAAACAATTTTTAACATTTTATTGGAGGTAATAAATTCCCATATTTTAAAAATAAAAAAGACATGATCAAATTATAGTTATAATGATATTTATTATGGTTTAGACACTCAATTTATCATTTGTGTTCTATCTTGAGTTCAAAAAATTAAATTTGAACGATTTTACAACTCGTGCAGAACTCAAAAAAAATCTTTAATTTAGTAATTGTTTAACAATTTTTTTCTAACTATAACTACCCCGAAAATGAAGAAAAAAATAGAAAGTGACAATTTTTTTACCATAAAATTCTATTCGATTTAGAAAATGTACTTATATTTAATTGAATTTATCAAAATATCATTTTTAGTAGTGAATATATTTCGACTAACAACCAAATACAGTTTTTAATATAATAAAATAATGATTTAATTTTAAGATCCAACGATCCTTTTTATTTTGGTATATAATAGAAATTTAGTGTAAGTATATTAATTAAATTGGTCTACTTATTAAATTATTACTTTTTTCATTTTAGAATTTTTTAAAATTCAGGTCTAAAATAACATATTTTAACTTAAATTCATTTTAGATAATAATTCGTTTATATATATATAGGCCAGTGGTCAAATAGAAACTAAATTAGAATAGAAACCTAGAAACCTACACTAAATTAATTATATTTCATCTATTCTAAGGTTTCCGCCAAGGGTACCTTCACAAAAAATGCTTAAAATAATTGGCTCTATCCAACAAAAAAAATAAAAAAAAAAAAAAAATTCTGCCGTGGAAATGCGAAGCATTTAAGACAATAAACGGATGAGTTAGGTAGTCATGAGGGCCGAAGGCTCTCGACACACCCGTCAATCATCTATTGCCTTTACCATTGATTGCCATTCCTTACAACTTTAGAATGATAAAGGCGCGAAGCGCCGTACAAGAAGGTGCGAAGCACCGTTAACCAGTGAAATCCACTGCCACGTCATCACGTGGACAGTGATTTTTTTTTTTTTTTTTATTTTTTTTATTATTTTTTGTTGGATAGAGCCAATTATTTTTTATAGGTGTCAATAATATCTTCGAAATTAATATTATTAATATTCAAGAGTTTAACTGAAATGTATTTTTTCTACTAAACATTCAAATTTAATTACAATTCACACAATTTTTAATTTATCACATCCACTTACAAATAATAAAATTTAACAAATATTGATGTTCTGTATACGATTTTTAAAAATATTTTCGTGCCATGCGTAGCGCGGCTTAATTTGTTACCTAGTAAGAATTAATGTAGATGGATAAATGCATCAGTTTTGCACATAATACATCAATTTTGCAGCTATTTAGGATGTTTTTATTGGTGAAAATTAACGTGATCCACTATTATTATTTAGAAAATTAAATTAGTGTTGCACAAAGACATTGGCAAACTAAAAATAATTAGATACCTTTTTTTAAAAATAAAAATACTTAAATACCTAAAAATAGATGTTGAAAATATGAAAGTATTTAATGTTTAACCATAACTCTTATAAGGCTATGGTTAGTATTTCCCAAATTTAATATTGTCATACATTTCACCTATATTATATTTCACTTTATCACTTCTCCTTGAGAATAACTAAAGTCTTTAAAGCAGTGTACAAATTTCACTTTATCACTTCTTCCAAAAGAATAACTAAAGTCTTTAAAGAAGTGTGCAAATTTTAATATATAGGTAACTAAATAAATTATATATTTATTTTTTATGTTAATTTTATATCACGATTTTCTTAGGCCGACACCTATTGTAATAAATATATATAAATCGCGTTTCGCGACGGTCTTATAATATTTTTAAAATATAGACTATTTAAAAAAGCATTACAAACTGGTAGGCTTGTTATAATTGATGTACACACATACCTCTGCAACTAAGAATAAACAAAAAATTAATTAAAATATTGTGTAAATATATATATAAATGTATTATCATAATATCTTTTTACTTATTTTAACAATTAAGATGTTAAAAAAATAAAAACAAAGTAAATGGAAGAATAATTTCTTTTAACAATAATTGTCACTTAAAATTATGAATTCGAGAACTAGCGTGTTACTCCCTCTATCCCGTTTATATTGACATTTAATCAAAAAACACGTATTGAGCAATCAAATGACAAACTTACTCTCAGTTGTTTGCATACTTTGAAAAACTTTGTTATTTCCCAGTTATACACCACGAGATTGTAGAAGGGGGGGGGGGGGTTGAATACAATCTCAAAATTCTTTCGAATTAATGAGGCTTGGATCAAACTGTTATGAAAACAGAAAGAAAAACAGGAAAAACAAATTATCTAACATACATACAACACGAGATATAAAAAATCTCAGGTGGGTTGGCTTAATAGCTTAGTTCACCTGATGGTTGTATTTGAAGATAATTCTTTGTGTAAGAATACACAGCTACGGATTACAAAGTTTAGTGTTTACAAGAAAACCTGAAGCTATCAGCCTTGTGTTCGGTGTTTTCTTCTTGTTTTTTTAAACTGTGCTACTCATACAGTTTATATTGAAACTATATGAAGACAAGTAAACGTTACAAGAAAAGTGATAATACATTTCTGGTTTAACTTGTCACACACACATGCTCGAAGTGGTAGTCATTTCTGGAATTATCTTAAAAGTCTTCTTTACTTGATTTGGACAATCTCAGCATGCTTCAAGTCAGTGTATGTCTCTTTCTTCAAAAGTTACTAAGTTCTTGAAATGACTTAGCTTCCAAGCCCACGTGATGCCTTATGCAAAAGGTCCTTTTTTACTTTTGATCTTTGTCTCTGAAAGTAGCTTTGATAAAAAAGATAATCTTTTCGAAGGTCAGTAAGCTTTTCTGCCTATTGAGCTGTGCTAGAACTTCCCAGATATAACGGCTGAACCTTATGCATTCATCAAGATATCCTTTGAATCTTTCAGTAGAAATGTAATCATGTTGGAGGTTGCTTCCACTCTTATTGTTGCCCTTGAAGTCAAATAAACAGTGACTGATTTCACCTTTCACTTGGAAGAGTCTGAGCCTTCAAATATTTACAATTTGACTCCCTACTCGTAACATCCTCTGTGTAATTGATCACTGCCTATAAGTCACGGATTGCGAAGTAATTCTGGGTTCGATCTTCATTCGATATGTTCCATTACAGAACCCTGTAACATTGTGGAAACAGGTTGAGTTCTCGAACAGATAAATCTTGAGTTCTCGAATGGTGATTTATCGAGTAGTTCCCTAAATCGAGTTCTCGAATGACTTCTCGAATATCCTTCTGAGATGACTTCTCGAATAGGACAATCTGAGTTCTCGAACTAGGACTTCTCGAATAGTTCATTGTACAGACTTCTCGAATAGAATAGTCTGAATTCTCGAACTGGGACTTCTCGAATAAAACCATTTGTGTAGAGTTCTCGAATGACTTCTTGAACTCTTCTTTCCTTGATTTCTCGAACTTACATGCATGGTGTTAGCAAACTCTCTTTTGATTACTGATATCTGACTTTAGCATCTCCAGGCTTGTTACTGAAATAAGTCCTAACTGTATGCAGAGTTTCATCCTTAAGATATTGCTATAGTTGATCTGCATTTTAGTTAGTTTCCTGATTTGTTCATCAGCTTCGATTCATTGATTCATTTTCTGTCTTGTGGTATTTGTTATCATCATCCATATGTATGCATGTCTCAACAAACATAACATTATTAATACTTAATTTGCTTTATTTAGAAAATGTGGCCACTATTTTTTGATATGAAAAAAGGATTTGTGGCCAATATAAACGGAACGAAGAGAGTATTAATATATCTTAAAAAATATTTATAAGAACTCATTAAAGAAATGAATGGTAGTTTATGAAATTTTCATTTATAAAGTTAACGATAACTTATTGAAAATGTAATAAAATTCATTTACTTATAAAAACTTAACTAAATTGTACTTAATTAATAATGGTCTGGATTATTCGATTTCCGATCCAGTTTAAACGGATATCCGATTAAATCGGAACCGGAATAGATTTTTCATGATCCGAAAAACCGGATATACGATCCGAATTTTAAAACCGGGCCAGATATCCGATTTTGCTCACCCCTATCAATAACGTAAACCACACATGCGTTTAGGGTGTAACGCATGTGCATGATACTAACGCAAGTGCGTGATGCGTTACACCTCTAAGTATGCCCAGAATGCGTTATATGAGTTAAATCAAACTGCTGGTGCTACATTTACACGAGTAATGCATGTCAGACATGCGTTACTCCCCTAACGCAGATCATGAATGTGTGATCAATGTGCCAGTGCAGGTACACTCTTCAAAAAGTATTATTTTAGAAATTTTTCTCTCAAATTGTACCATTTTGGCTTTGAAAGAGATGGGTGGCGTAAAAAATTAGCATATATATTTTGTATTCGTTTTGCATCTTGTACAGGTCAAACGTATAAATTTGTTTTTAGTAAATACGTGACTCCAAATCAAAACTTAATCGGATTACAAAGAATTACCTTCAATGTTGACCCCGTTTCTTGTAACTTGTAAGCATTAAGATGCATGTGTAGCGTCCTGATCTGATGTTAGTCGTAAGAATTAAATAGCAGATATCCATTAAAGTTTCAAATTATTTATTAGAAGAAACCTGTACAAACATAAACAATATCTTAATAGATAAAAAGAATGTAAGTAATTTGTGAATTACTTGTAATTTATTGTGAGAACTTTCACAATTCTAAAAATTGAAGCTCAAATTTGTAAATTAAGGGGTGTTCATAATATTATTGGGTCTGTTTGGCAAAACTTTAAATAAGTCCTTATGAACTTATTTTCGGGTAAAAATTTGATATTTTGATATTTTTTTATACAAACATTTAATATATGTTTGAGATTGTGTGCCTGTTTGGCTAACCTTATTTTAAGAATTTATGGACTTATTTTCGGGTAAAATTTTTATATTTTGATAATATTTTTTTATACAAGTATTTAATGTATGTTTAAGATTCAATAAGATGCAAAAATAAGTTGGAAAGTTAGGAATATCTAACTTTGTGTTAAAATAAGTTGACTTATTCTGGAAAAAAGTTCCCCCAAACACTTCGACAGTATAAGTTGCAAAAAAAAAAAAGTTAACTTATTTTAGAAAAAAGTTAGGAATCTCTAATTTTGTCTTAAAATAAGTTGACTTATTTTGAAAATAAGTTCCCCAAACACCCCTATTATAAGAGTTTTTTTATGAGACATAGTACTACAATGAGATGCATGTTCAATTGTTCTTGGTCATTAAACTTATTGTTATGCCCAAAATTCGGTTCAGGTATTCTAAAATGGATTCAGGTCAGATATAGGTTCAATTTGGGGATTTTCAGGATAAATTAGGGTTTTGATAAAGATTTGCAGAAGAAGGACGCGCCCTCACCTCCCGTACGCGGAGGGCGCGCCTTGAGAGACATAAAAGTAGTTAAAAAGGATGCTTGTTAGCTTTACAAGAAATTGGGCCGCTCCCTCTCTTTCTCTACAAGGAGGGCGCGCCCTAAATATTAAAACATGATGAAGGGTTTATATTTTCCAAGAAGTTACTAAAAGGATCTCTCCTGGAATTCCACTCAAGTTGGGATTCTATTCAAGTTGGGATTCTATTCAAGATGGGATTCTAGAAGTCGAAGAATTCCCTTCTGTCGTATCTCAGGAGGGGGATGTCCGTCGTAGAAGGCCTCCAGGGGTTTGCCTGGATATAAGGACCCTTCTTAGACACTAAGGGCGCGCCCTAAGGTGGAAAGATGGGGACTTTCTGGTGTGTGCTTTGGGAGCTCTGTTCCTGTAGCCAATGGGTGCGTCCTCATTGGGGAACTTCGGAGTAATCCTGCACTTTGCACCTAAAAGCTCTGGATCACATGTCCTGCTATCTGGTGGGTGCTTCTCATTCGGGGGACAGGGATGCGTTCTGCACTTGGGGTAAACCATGGCTATACCTGCATCCTTGAAATCAAGAAATAGCGGTAGGGGATAGGACTAGTCCTCGACGGGGGAAGTTTCCTTATTCGTGAAGTCTTAAGATCTTGGGTGTGCCTTGGGCCTTTGTGGTTAGGCCTCATAGTAGAACATTCCGGAAGCTAGACCGATAATCCAAGCCCAATTGGGTTTCTTGCTCTCCAAGAACTACGTGGGCTTGATCCTCTATAAATACAGAGGTACGTAGGCAAATTGAGGGGGATGGAAGCGAAGAGCTACGAGCCACCACCAAGAACCCTCTCAATCTCAGCCCCCAATTCATCACAGCCACCACACTCCGGTGACTTATCCAGCGAAGAACCACCGTCATAGATCTTGATTCCGACGATAGACCTCAAATTTTGTTTTTACCAAATTCCTCCGTCAATAAATTGGCGCTAGAAGGAGGGGAGCAAATCAAGATCTTCATCTTAGGAGGAAAAGATGTCTCATAATCAGCGTGGGGGTTTTCATGAAAAGGAGGATTACGTTCTGAAGATAGCTTGGGGGCAACCAAGCTCGTCACGAAGCTTCTGTTCCAGAGGAAATTTCTGTTCCTCCGCACCACCATGGAACTCTAGCCATCACCGGCGGACAGCCGCCCGTTCCTATCAGTAAGGCGGCATCAATGGAGCAATTCTATCGTATGGGAGATGCCATAAATAAATTCGGGGTAAGATTCAGTTCTGTGGAGGAAGTGCAAGAAAATAGGAGAAAATCTCGGAGTATCCCACAAAATCATCGCCGAACAGGGCGCCCTCCAAGTTATGAAGGTTCTCGAAGAGGTTGTTGGATCATCAAGAGAGGGCGCGCCCTCACCCTCACTTGTCTGGGCGCACCTCTAGTAAAAATCGACGTGATGAAGAAAAAGTGATTCTAAAGATAATTTTAACGGTACTACTGCAAAAAGATGGCTTCGAGTATGTTCAAAGGTGGTGGTTTCTGAAGAATCCCCGAGTTAAAGATGGTGAAGAAGAATACCCAAGAACCATCAGGGCGCGCCCTGAAGGTGGTAGCCAAGGCTCAGATGATTTCCAACTTCTAGGAAAATTCGATGGTTGAACACGTCCTCATCTCCAGGATGCATTCTCTAGAGAGAGCGGCTCCTTATCGACTTGGTGAAATCCAACGAATTAAGGAGAACCTCGCTGCTAGGAGTAGAGACTTTGCAAGCTTGAAGAAACGCCTAGGAATAAGGCTCGGGAGTGAGGCCCCATGATCCACAGTGCGCGCCCGCTGTTGATAACAGGTCTGGGCCCCTTGGACATGAGCGAGCCCTTCCATGGAGTGATAGTCCACAGCGCGCGCCCGCTGTTAATAACAGGTTTGGGCCTCTTGGACGCAAATGAGTTCTAGCACGGAGTGGTAATCCACAGCGCGTGCCCCCTGTTGATAACAGGTCGCGACCCCTTGGATTCGAACAAACCTCATAATAAAGAGGGCTCACCGTCAGCATCTCTTATCAAGGGCGCACTACCAGGACGTGCTACAGGGAACACCCATGGAAGATGATATAGGAGAGAGATGCAAATGGTGAGTTTTGCTAATTCAAGCGGAACAGGCCTCAGAAGATTATTATGAAGCTCGCCTTCCCCTGACTGGGCGCGCCTCCAGGTAATATACAACCTCTATATTATTTTGCTCCATATATTTATTGCATGTATAAAGTTCCAGGGGTTTGCCTGATGAGAAGGCCTCTAGGGGTTTGCCTGATGAGAAGGCCTCTAGGGGTTTGCCTGATGAGAAGGCCTCCAGGGGTTTACCTGATAAGAAGGCCTCCAGGGGTTTGCCTGATGAGAAGGCCTTCAGGGGTTTACCTAATGAGAAGGCCTACAGGGGTTTGCCTGGCCATGAGAACGGGGAACACTTGGAATCGAGGCCCCGTGATCCACAGCGCGTGCCCCCTGATTACAGGTCGAGGCCCCTTGGACATGAGCGAGCCCTTCCTCAAGGTCGTGATCCACAGCGCGTGCCCCCTGGTTACAGGTCGAGGCCCCTTGGACACGGGAGAGCCCGCTTTGAAGATCTCATTGGAAGATAATGAAGCCGAAGATGTAAGAATGACATTGTCTGGCCTAATCATCAAAGTGAGGAATAGCCCTCGACGTATTGCTGAGGGCGCGCTCTCAAGAAAGGCCCTACAATCGTTCCCTTGATTTCTCATAGTGCAACTATTGGAAGATAGGGTGAGAATTCTAAACCCCAGGGCGATGCTCTACATCAGGACTCCACTTCAAGGAAATGCACGACTTCAGGAAAATCCTCCAACATAGGACGCGCCCTCAAGGAACTCTCCCTTAGAGGACCTTTCTGGTTAGGGCGCGCCCTCAAAGAAAGATGCAAATTCTCAAGCGAACTCCAATATCTACTAGGATAATTTACTGCTTAGACTCCAGAAAGAAAGAAGCTGTTGAGTTGCGGCCCCACGAACCATAGTGTGTGCCCCCTGATCATCAGGTTGAGGCCCCAAGGTCGTGAGTGAGTCCCTCTATGAAGAAACGATACTTTGCTACAGAGGACGCGCCTTCGTATCTACAATGACCTGAATGATAGGCATCAGGGCGCGCCCTAACTTATCAACCTCATGTTGTGGCTTCGTCTGCAAGTATGATCGCAATGATCCATGGCATATCTTTTGCTTGAAGAAAATTATATTGATGTGTGGCCCCATGAATCTTAGAGTGCGCCCCCTGCCAGGCAGGTTGAGGCCCCAAGGTCATGAGTAAGCCCCTCTACACAAGAATGACATTCATCAGGACTAGAAGAGACTTTGTCATTGCCCTCGTCCACATAGGGCGTACCCTAAGCAACAGGGCGCGTCCTCAGCAACTCCAACGGCTCTCTCCTAAAATTCCCCCTTGGGATGCCTCTTTAAGAGACGCTTCTTTAAGGAATGATATTATGATGTTGGGGGGGTAGTATTGATGCACCTCCCTAGCCCTACATATACACGTATTTCAGGTTTGTGTGAACAGCGGAATACCCCTACGGGGATGCCTCTTCGTGAGATGCCCTTCATAGGATGCCTCTTTGTGAGATGCCTCTTAGTGAGATGCCTCTTCGAGAGATGTTATTCATAGGATGCCTCATTTTGAGATGCCCCTTCATGGGATGAGATTTGAAGTAGCCCGTGACCAGAGAATGCACTCTTTCTACCAGAAGTTGATTGAAGTAGAGCAATGCCTGAATAGTAGACTACAAGCTAAATTAATTACCTCCTAGTCTAGGGGGGGTAGTCCATGTACACTTTGTGTACACTTTCCCTAGTGAAATTTTCAACGTTTTCGAGAATGCAAGATTATGCATGTAGGGCGCGCCCTGAAGGATGAGTTTGAATAATTCTCGTACAATGGAGGACGCGCCTTCGGGTAGAAGATGCGATGCGGAACTTTTTCTTGTAAGTATGCAAGCCTTCCCTCTTTTGAAGATGCGCTCTCCATCACCACATTCTTTTGAAGCTCTAGTGCAATTCTCTTAGATTTGATGGATGCAGCCTCCCGAACTCTAAAGTCATCAGAAGAAAGAGAAGCACTTGGAATCGAGGTCCCGTGATCCACTGCGCGCGCCCCCTGATTACAGGTCGAGGCCCCTTGGACATGAGCGAGCCCTTCCTCGAGATGGTAATCCATAACGCGCGCTCCCTGATTACAGGTCGAGGCTCCTTGGATATGAACAAGCCCCTCTTCAAGGTGATGCTAGAAGAAGAAGTAGCTGAGACTATGAAGATGGGAGGATAAAGAAGTGTCTAGGAGAGAGGCGACTCCACAACAAAGAGAACGCGCCATCAGGAGATAGATCTCCTCGTATCACTCAAATTCCTTCAATTACATGTAGTGAAGTGAGGTTGAGGGCGCACCCTCCCTCTAAAGGAAAGCATCAAGGAGGTTCTCGGGGGAATCCACAACCTCAGGGGAATCCACATATTGAAGAAAATCCACAAGCTCAAGGTCAAAAGGAACAAACTCAGACTCAAAAGGTAATTGTCACACAACTTCATGTCGGAGTTCCAGGTAATACTCAAACAACGGCTCAACCTCCACCCTTGGGGGGTATTCAGTCCAGTGCACAACCACATATCCAAAATATTCATGGGGTTGGAACTTTCAATATAGATGACTTGAAGAAGCACTCTGCTCACTTGGATGGAGGAAGCATATCCGCCACTGCTTAAACTTCTTCTCCATTTTCGGCGGAAGTTAGAGAAGCACAACTCCATACTGGATATAGGGCTGATACACGCTAATATATACAAGAATTAGACGATAAGAATGATCGTTGGAAGAGATGCAACAAAGAAGGAATATTTTGGTTAGAGACAAGAAGATGTTCAATAATTTACATTGAAACTCTCAAGGCCTTTACATGAATAGTAGCGAAACTCAAGGCCTTTACTCTGAATCTCAAGGCCTTGAGCTCTGAGGGAAATTGGAGTTTTAAGGCTTTCTTAATTGATCTGGTGGAATTCTTAGGATGTTTTGACATTGAGATGGATGTTTACCAAGTAACTGACTTGGCTAGATGTCGTCTGCTGGCAACAACTTTCAGGGAGAGTGCTTAGCAATGATTTCAAAAGCTTGGGTCTGGAATGATTACCTATTGGGAGACGATGAAGACTTTGTTCTTAACAAAGTTGCAAGCAACAGTGAAGTATGCTCTTCCCGTTACAACTCTGGCCAACATCAAGCAGAAAGAAGGAGGAAGTCTTCAATCTTACTTCAAAAGATTGAATGCAGAATCCGCTTTGGTTAGAGGAACAACCGATGAGACACTTAAGAATTTCTTGATAGATGGTTTGCAAGTGGAAACGGATTTCTGGAAGCGTCTTCGAGAAAGGGATTCGGTTAAGATAGAAGCAATCCTTGGTAGAAAATCGGAAGATAGTGAAGCAATCCTTGGTAGAAAATCCTTGGTAGAAAATCGGAAGATAGAAGCTCATGGAACGCTAAAGAGAAGATTACAAGTCCTGTATATTGTACCGGAATCGGCGCTAACGGAGTAAATGCAACTAGTGTTGGAAGAGAATGGGGAATTCCAGATACGTATTCTCATGATCGAAGGACAAATAATTACACTCCGTTGGTGGCTTCGATTGAACACATCTTTGAGGTGAACAAGAATAAAGGGCTTTTTAAGAAATTGGTTCCTTTGTCTGCCTAAGCAAGGATAAGAAGAAGCACGGTGAGTACTATGATAGACAAGTCATAATACTCATGAATGTCGTCAACTGAAGGATGAAATTGAAGATCTGATCAAGGAAGGATACTTGACCGATTGGATTGTCAGAAAAGTAAAGAAGCATAAGGAGAATCCTGAGAAGAACGGAGGGCGCGCCCTCCGTGATGAGGACAAAAATGTGGAGAAGAGATTTGTCAAGGAAGGAAGTGTACACATTATCTTTGGAGGACATCACTTGGGGGGTGATAGCAACAATGCTTTGGAGAGATATGCTCGAGAGGCAAGATATACCTCTCACCGATGCGAATAGCTTGGGATTGAGGCCGCCCAGATTGTTCAAGGAAGAATGTGCAGATATCACATTCACTGAAGATGAAGCTAGATGAGTGCACCACCCTCATAATAATGCCTTGGGTATAGATTGGCTCTAGGAATGTGCATCGGGTTTTTGTATACAATGGAAGTTCGGTGAATATTTAGTATTACGACACTTACAAGAAGTTAGGATTTCCAGACAATGCATGGATTTATGGTTTTTCAGGAGAAGTTGTAAAGTGATCGATGCAATCAGGTTACTAGTAACTCTTGGAGAAGGTTCTCTCTCAGTAACTCGGATGATGGAATTCATGGTTTTGGATCAGGAGTCAGCTCACAATACCCCAGTAGGGCGCCCCTTGTTGAAAGAAATGAAAGTAGTGACTTCCATTTTTCATCTTACTATGAAATTTCCTACACCAAATGGTGTGGGCACTGTTCGGGGATCGCAGCATGATTCAAGGGAGTGCCATCACAAGGCAATTAAAGGTTTCAGGAGAATAAAGGGATGGAGGGCGCGCCCTCATTGAAAGAAGTTCTGGAGGAATCATGAACAACATCAAGGTAGGAATTCAGGTTCATTATTTTATTCAAGAATCAGAGGATGAGGCATCCACCCAGAGGGCGCGCCCTCAATATTAAAGGTGAAAATATCAAGGGAAGAAGAATGCTATTGGAAGGCTTGGTGAATGCCCTTGTCGAGGAAGACTTCCATCTCAAAGAGGATGTGCCCTCCAAGGATGGTGCCATGGTTGAAGACACTTGAAATCTTGATTTTGATATTGATCCAAGATTGCCTCAACCGGTGGAAAAGATAGATTCAACAGAAGATACAATCTCAATTTTGGTGGATGTTTGAGATTCAAGTAAAATTTTGAAGATCGGTTCTTAGTTGAATTCTAAGTAAAGAGAGCTATAGCGTTGAAGGAAGATCGAGGTGGACAGAATATTAAACGTTGGCTTGTTTAAATAATCCTACTACCAAAGTGATTGATCAGTTGGTAGATATATCTAACAGTAGGGCATGTTCTCTTGAGTTTCATGAACGCTTATTCGGGTTATAATCAGATTTCCATGTACGCGAGCACACTTCTTTCATCACACATAGAGGATTATACTGCTACATTGGAATGCCTTTTGGCTTGATTAATGCCAAAGGAACTTGAGAAGACCATAGAAGTGTATGTGGATGACAGCTGAAGGGGTCCGTACGCCATAATATCATACGGCGCGCCCTCTGTACATATATATATATATATATTTAGATTTAGGGCGAGCCCTGTGAGAGGTTTACACTTGTGCATACTATCTCTTGTTTCTTACGCCGAGTAAGCTCATGTAAGCTTAGAGATATGGTGCATTTGTGTTATTCCTCTGCGAAGAAGTTAAAACTAGAGTTGTCAAGGAGATAAAATTTTGGATTGAAGTATTGAAGGACGCGCCCTCTGCATAGAATCTTGAAGATAAGAGGAATGAGGACGCACCTTGGAGAAGAAAAGCTACAAAAATTTTGGTGTCGTTTAGATTGAAATTCCATGCTTCATCTTTGATTTTACATGGAATTGGGGGGTAGTTGTTATGCCCAAAATTCGATTCATGTATTCTAAAATGGATTCGGGTCAGATATAGGTTCAATTTGGGGATTTTCAGGATAAATTAGGGTTTTGATAAAGATTTGCAGAAGAAGGACGCGCCCTCACCTCCCGTACGCGGAGGGCGCCTTGAGAGACATAAAAGCAGTTAAAAAGTGTTAACTCGAATAACTTGTAGAAGGGGGGGTTGAATACAAGTTATACAATCATGTCTGATTTTTGCTTGATTATAGAAACAAGAATAAACGAATGAATCAAACTTTGTTTGTATTAATAAGATCAAATACAAACTCTACCAAAGGTGTACAATACCTTTAGCAGCTGCTGACAATACAAATCTCTCTCTCTGTTTGTTTCGAATTCTCGAATACAAACCTTATACAGAGCTACGCACACGAACTCACAACACACGTTTGTTCGACTACGACACTTTTTACAATGATATAGAGAGAGTATTTATAATGCTACCTATCAACTACTAACAGAAAGATATAATCTATACATGACAATGTTCTGCCTTCTAGTCGATAGTTTCCATCAATAGAAAACTCTTTCCTTCATAATATCTTCTTGCTTGTTCCTCAAACAAAGATCCTGTTTTATAGCACTTGCCAGTTTCTGTAGCATCCATAATGACATCATCAGTAACACGACTGATATCAGGATTTCATCTTGCATCAGTATCTGATCATCATCAGTATTAGACCGTCATCATGATTTGTTCTTTGTTCCTGACATGTAGTCTCTGATACACTGTTCATTCCTGACTAAACTGTACAGATAATCGTCTTACACATAAATCCTATATATAGTGCTAAATCCTTTATAAGATCAGGATTACAAGAAATATAATGCGTAAATTCTATTCTTAACATCACAACTTATGAATTATTCCTAACAATCTCCCCCTATTTATGCTTTAAAATCTGAAGCATAAATCTAAGTTGTGGATGTCAAAACATATAACAATACAACCAGAATAGAATTTATGAATGTAGAATTATGAAGTTAAGTACCTCCTTCCCAGATGTAGACGTTTATCTAGTACTTAGAAGAAAGAATTTTAACTATTAATGCTGCTCTTCCTTTACCACTTCCTAGCTAAGATTCACCACTGTCACTCCTAGTTCTTCTTTTTACTTCCCTTTGTCCACTCTTTATCTCCCCCGGTCTGGTGTTGTTGTTGTTGTCTTTGAATTGTCTTTATCTCCCCCTTTTTGACATCAGCAACATTAATTCCAAGAGATTCAGAAACCGAACAAATGATATTCATCAGAACTGCTTGATTTTCCATAATTGTGACTCGGTTATCTTCAAGTGATTGAAGTCTTGTTTGTATAGCAATTTGAGAATTCTGAATATCTTTCAAAACATCAGAATGAACTTTAATGTTGGAAGTGCTTCTAGTATCTTCAGAATCAGAAAGAACTGTATCTTCAAGTCTTGTAGAAGAAGTTGCTTGAGTTGTATGATATTCAAGTAATAAAACCTGATTAGAAGTATCAACATCTTCATCTTTCTGATCTGTAGCTGAAACATGATCATCATCTCCTTCACCAGTATTCTGTGTACTAACATCTTCAAATACTGACTCCTCCTTAGAGTGATCAGAGACTGTAGATGTCTCAATTCTAGCTGATATTGGAAGTACATACAAAGGAACACTAGGATCATTAGGAACTTCATCTGGTACATATGTATCAAGAAATTGCTTTATCCTGGCACATCTTCTGTTAATGATTCCTGCAAGCCTCTCCTTTTGCTTCTGAGCTCTAACTTCTGGCTTTGCATTGTGATGTGCTAGGTCATTCTTCTGATACATTTTGATGAATGAATAAGTACCAGCATCCATACCTAAATTTTCAGACCAAGATTCAGGAAAAACCTGATCCCAGAAATCAAATGATGGAGGTTTCCTAATTTTCTCTCCCTCACTATGGAGTTGATCATCCATACCCTCATTCTCACTTTGACTTACTAAAGTCAACACTCTTTCTACCTCACCTTTTGCCTGGTCAGGAGCCAGCCTCTCAGTTTGTAGATCTAAGTCCATCTTTTCAAGTGTATCACTCAAATTTGGATAAGTGCTCTCATGACCTACAGAAAAATAGGGGCTAGAAATAGTTTTTATACCTGAACTCACATGGAGAGAGGGTTCCTCATATGGCAAGGGGCTTGAGGTTTTCTCCAAGGAGTGAGCTGCTATAATCTCTGAACCCTTACAATCATCTTCTTTCCTTTCAGAGACTACAGGCTCCAGTATACCACTTTCAGGTTCTTTACTAGACTCTGATGTCTTCAGTAATACTTCATTAGACACCATAGTTAGTACATCACCGTCTTTAAGTGTTGTTTGCTGAGACTCACCCTCAAGGTGGATAGACTCTGACTGAACAAAGTTTGTTTGATCTTCAAGAAAACCAGTCAAAGTTATTCCTCCCATATCATAGGATATCTCACTTGCAATTTCAGTCATCACAGAAGTCCTTTCAGCATCAGCTATCACAGCTCCTGAGTCATCCTTCCTCTGACTAGATGGTTCTTGTGTTGCAGTGACTGTGATCTGATCTTTCCTACTATTCATCACTGGTGCAATAGTATCTTCTGTTGACTACATTCCTTTATCTACTTCCTCCAGTTGTTCACCTTGAGCTGAAGCATCTTCAATAATGACATCCTTGTCAAATAAATATGCATGAAGTGATTGAAGTGCAACATGCTTTGAGAGTCCAAATTTCTTGACTAATTGTCTTCTGACAGATACATAGAAATACATCTTCATTAAGTCAAGTCTTTGATGTAGAAGTCCATATTCTTCAGGAAATGAAAGTCTAGGAATACTTTCACTTAGAAAATTTAGAACTGGCCTGGAAAGCTTCACTTTTAGAGAGATAAGTCCCATAGCCATTCTGTATGACAATGTAGTTTCCCATGAAGAATCAATATCCAGATCTCTCTTGTCAAATACTGACATAGATGTAGCTTGATGTGTAGAAACCTGCATAATGTTAGTTGGACTAGACTCTGTGTGTGTAGGTAACAATTGAATCTTTCTCCTTGTTCTCCTGGTATAGTGAGCAAAAGATTTATCCTGAGAAGACTCAAGAGGTGTAGACACAGAAGTGATCTTGGGATGAGATCTTTGTTCAATAGACACAGTCTTTTGAGAGACAGTATCCAGTAACTGTTTCCCCTTTTTAAGAACTACAGTCTTTTGGGAGACTGCAGCCTGGTTGTGGCTAGGTTTTTCATCTCTTTGTGCTAACAGAGAAAGTTGAATTGTAGCCTTCAATTCTGCTCTCTTAGCAAGAGTTAAATCATCATCATCTTCACTAGAATTACTACTACTTGACACAACAAATCTTCTCTTCCTTACAACTGATGTCTTTTGAGAAACACCAGAGGTTGGTTTCTTTGAAACAATAGGCTGTGGATCAAAATTTGGTTCTTGAATTGTTTCAGAGACTATAATGTTTTGGGCTACTTGGGTAGACACAGGTGGGTTCTCCTCCAAATGAGATTCCTGAGCCATTTCACCACAAAAGAAAGAAGAATTGTAGAAAGTAGGAAGATGAGTTTTAAGAATTACCTGAACATGATGTGGATAATGAATTTCAGGTATTTCATCTAGATTCTTTTCATTTTCCTTCTTTGTAATGTCAGAGAAAATTCTCTTTTGCTGTTCATAAGAAGAAACACAATGTTCCCTACCAAATCTAGCTTCAACATCAGGAATAAAATGGTTAATAAACATTTGCATAAATCTATGATAATAAACCATTTTCCTGTTTTGATCTCTTAACCCAAGTTTAATACTCATCTGACTTAAGATAATATTACCAATGTTAATTACTCGGTCATAAAGCAAACTATAAGCAATATGTGATGTAACAGAAGTAATTTGCTGAAAAGAACTACATTTACCAGTAAAACATTTAGCAATTTGATCAAAGTAAAAAGACCATTCCTTTCTAAGAAAAGACCTATTCAACTGGCTCATGTTGTCTAGAGGTCCACTATAACCTAATTCAGACAACATAGTTCTTACATTATCATCAGATGGTTCACTTGCATAATTATCAGTAACAGGTAAGCAAAGTACTGAATTAACAACAGATTCAGTAATATCAAATGAATCTTGTCCTAAATGTAGAACAATCTTACCTGATTGACTCTGAGTAGAATCAATTACCTCAGCATTCTCCCAAGCTTGTATAACAGCTGCTTGATTAATTTGTGGAGATGCTGTCAATGCATAACTTAATGGTCCATATGCCAGAAAGTCCATGATTGGATGAAAATCAGATGACACTTCTTCCTTGTTGGTGATAGCTGCTACATGATTGTTTGTCATAAAATCGAAGTCACCAAACTTGAAGGCTACTGACTTAGGTAATCTTCTCTGAGTTGCCATTTCTGATCTGAAAAGAACTTGAAAAATTCTTGAAATGGATTAGTGATTTTGAAAACTCAAGAGTGGTTTTTGTTTTAGAGAATGTAAAATTAGAGAAAGCAATTACATGATTAGAGTTTCAAAACAAATATATTTCACAAATCTTTCAGACCACTATCCTACATTGACACGTAAATTGACAGGTGTCAGTCCCTGAAAAGTGCGGTTACCCACGATTTTTGGAAAATAAAATCCAAAATTGATTTTCATGAAATAAATCAGGGTATAAATAATCAATACTGATCAGCTTCCTTTTCCTGTTGACCTCTCATCAAAATAATCACAAAATACAATGTGATAATAATTCTCAAATCCTGATGGTCACACATGAAATCCTGATCAATATCACCCTGATTCCAGAGACTTAATATGGAGTTTCCACGTGGCATTTTTCTTTTATCTGAAAAAGAAATAAACAATTAATCTGAACAAAAATCAATTGGTTAGATATATTCGACATTTCTTGAAAACAAGAAATACAGTCACACGCAATAATTAGCATCTGACTTCATTAATACTTCCAAGTGACTGTTCAGCTTCTCACGTCTTTCTTTAAAAGAAACAGACGCCTTATGCCTTTCTCCATAAACCTTTCAATTTCTTTTCATCTCAACAATGCTCCTCAAACCAAAATTCCATTCAAACCCATTCTTTAGATCTTTCACGGTCGATGAACATCCTGTTCTTGATCATCTCTTTGAAAAGATGACTCTTCTCATCGAACTAATCATGGATGGATTGGTTTCCGATAATATCCAGAGGTTTCTCCTAGAACATCCATCTATTGGATACAATCTTCTCCTAACCTCCTCAAAACTTGAGGATGAAGAATTTGGCCGAGAGTCTGAGGTTGATCTTGATGGGGATGCTATACATTTAAGTTAGCTGCTCTCATTCAAGTCGCCCAGATAAGGAATCCAAGAGTAGACGAGGCTATTCAATCCCCTGATGGATTTCTTGAGATGCTCCTTGTCCTGTACCTCAGAATTCATATCAATAGACAAGTATAGAATTATCAGTTGAAATTAGACAAAAAGATGTTGTATTTCATTTCCATATATGTAATGCTTTCAATTAATGAAAATACAATTTCTTATTATCTACTTGTCTTTTGATTATTGAATGATGTATAAATTATCAGTATGCAAATATTAAAACTTGCTGGCATAGATTTAACACATCACAGAATTAGATTATTACACAAAGTAAACGTCAGGATTTGAAACAAATTTTCACAATCCTGATACTGACACAATACTGATGACGTCAGCATCCTGATTACAAATCTAATCCTGATGATTATTAACAAGTCTATCATACTGAAATTTATCAAGGCAATGTGTTATAGCTACAGCTTTTAACAATCAAATATAGATCCTGACAAGAATCAAGTCTATAAGCTAAAAACAACATACCTTGCTACTATTGCAGATGTTAAAGATCTAAAAATTTAACATTCCTAACTAACTTACTAATCTACTGAATGTAGTCTCATCAAGTGGTTTAGTTAGAATATCTGCAAGCTGTTTGTCAGTAGGAACAAAATGAAGTTCCACAGTACCATTCTCAATATGTTCTCTAATAAAATGATACCTGACATCAATGTGCTTAGTCCTTGAATGTTGAACTGGATTTTCTGCAATTTTAATAGCACTAGTATTATCACAAAACATAGGAATATTACTAAGTGTCATACCATAATCCATCAACTGATTTCTTATCCAAAGGAGCTGTGCACAACAACTGCCTTCTGCTATGTACTCAGCTTCTGCAGTTGAGGTTGAAACAGATTGTTGCTTCTTGCTTGCCCAAGAAATCAATCTATTTCCCAAGAATTGACATGTACCTGTAGTGCTTTTCTTGTCTATCTTACACCCTGCATAATCAGAGTCTGAATATCCAATTAGAAAGAAATCAGATTCTCTAGGGTACCACAAACCAAGATTTGGAGTTCCTTTGAGATATCTAAAAATTCTCTTCACAGCAATTAAATGAGATTCCTTAGGATCACTTTGGAATCTAGCACATAAACAGGTGGAAAACATTATATCTGGCCTACTTGCAGTTAGATATAACAATGAGCCTATCATGCCTCTATAACTAGTATTATCCACACTCTTCCCCTTAGGATCAGAGTCTAGTTTAGTGGCTGTTGCCATGGGTGTTTTTGCAACTGCACAGTCTTGAAAGTCAAACCTTCTTAAAAGATCTTTGATATACTTTGACTGATTAATGAAGATACCAGTCTCAGTCTGTTTGACCTGCAAGCCTAATAAATAATTTAATTCACCCATCATGCTCATCTGATACTTAGACTGCATAAGCTTGCTAAACTTAGCACACAACTTTTCATTAGTAGAACCAAAAATAATATCATCAACATAAACTTGAACTAAAAGCAATTCACCTTTTATCTTTCTAAAGAAAAGAGTTTTGTCAATTGTACCTCTTATGAAGCCATTTTCAAGAAGAAATTTAGACAAAGTCTCATACCATGCTCTTGGTGCTTGCTTTAGTCCATAGAGTGCCTTGTCAAGTTTGTAGACATGATTTGGAAACTTTGGATCAACAAATCCAGGTGGCTGTTCCACATACACTTCCTCATCAAGTTTTCCATTTAAAAAAGCACTCTTTACATCCATCTGGTATACCTTGAATTTTGAATGAGCTGCAAATGCAAGAAACATTCTGATTGCTTCTAATCTTGCTACAGGTGCAAAGGTCTCATCATAATCAATGCCTTCTTCCTGAGGATAACCCTTGGCCACCAGTCTTGCTTTGTTTCTTACAATCATACCAGATTCATCTAGCTTGTTTCTGAAAACCCATCTTGCACCAACAATAGATCTATCTTTAGGTCTTGGTACCAGTTTCCAGACTTTGTTTCTCTCAAACTCATTTAACTCCTCCTGCATTGCAATTACCCAATCAGGATCCTGTAAGGCTTCTTCAACCTTCTTAGGTTCATTCTTTGAGAGAAAAACAACTATACAAGCATTCATTTTGAATTGATCTTCTAGTTCGAACACCACTATTTGGATCACCAATAATCAAATCTTCAGTATGATCCTTTGTCCATTTTCTAACAGGTGGTAGATTAACTCTGCTAGACTCTCCCCCTAAGTTAGTGATATCTCTTGTAGAAGAATTATCTCTACCTTCAAAAACTCTCCTTTGATCAATAGAATCAGTAGATTCCATATTGCTGTTAGTTACTGATCTTTCCTCAGTAGACTCTGAAAGATTAGTTCCTGATGGAGTAGACTCTGAATAGCTAGTCTGCTCCTGATGATCACTGTGTTCTCTTTGATTTATTTGCTCCCCCTCAACAGTAGCATTCCTTTGAAAAGCAATAGAAATTCCTTCTGAAGAACCTTCATCATCACTGGAGAGTATCTCAGAATTCTTCAGATTTTCAAATTCCAATTTGTCATGGATTTCATCAGTTTGCAGAATTCCAAATTTCTTATCATCAAATGCAACACAAATTGATTCCATAACAATGTGAGTTCTGAGATTATAAACTTTGAAGGCCTTAGATGCTGAATATCCTAGAAAAATTGCTTCATCCGATTTGGCTTCAAATTTTCCAAGTTGTTCTGGATGAACTTTTAGGACATAGCATTTGCATCCAAAGATGTGAAAGTATTTCACACTTGGTTTCTTTCCTTTCATCATCTCATAGGGAGTTTTTCCATGACTATTTACCAAGGTACAGTTTTGAGTGAAACATGCAGTGTTAATAGCTTCTGCCCAAAAGTAGGTTGGAAGTTTTGTATCTGCAAGCATGGTTCTTGTTGCCTCTATGAGAGTCATGTTCTTTCTTTCCACTACACCATTCTGTTGAGGTGTACCAGGTGCAGAAAACTATTGAGTGATTCCTTTGTCTGCACAAAACCCCTCCATTGTAGAATTCTTGAATTCTGTACCATTGTCACTTCTAAGTACTTTGACTTTGTACTCAGAGTTATTATGAATATTCTTGATAAGTTCAATGATTTGCTGAGGAGCTTCATCCTTCTTGTGTAGAAAGAACACCCATGTGAACCTTGTGAAATCATCCACTATAACTAGAGCATATCTTTTTGTTGGGATTTATGGGTTTCCTGGACCAACACTTTTCTTGCTGATAGACATAATGTTTACTGGACCAAACAGATCAAGATGTAGCATGTGAAATGGTTCAGTAATTGAATTTTCAGTCTTGCTCTTGAAAATGGTTCTTCTTTGCTTTCCAAGCTGACATGCATCACAAAGTCCATCTTGCATAAAATTTGCCTGAGGTAGGCCTCTCACCATATTGTGCTTAACAAGTTGATTAAGCTTCTTGAAATTAAGATGTGAGAGCTTCTTGTGCCAATTCCAGCTTTCATCACTTGTTGCTTTGCTGTAGAGACATCTAACAATTCCTTTAGATGTATCACTTAAGCTAGCTTCATATATGTTACCATGTCTTTGACAAGTTAGAACAATGTCTCCATTCTGCATATTCAAGATTTTGCATCCTTCTCTGTCAAAGATTGATTTGTAACCTTTATCACCCAGTTGACTTATGCTTAAAAGAGTATGTTTCAAGCCTTCAACCAGTGCTACATTTTCTATGATGACATTCCCCAAAACAATTGAGCCATATCCCAGAGTTTCTCCTTTGTTTCCATCTCCAAAAGATATTACTGGGCCAGCTTTCCTCTCAAACTTTGTAAGCAGGGACTTCTTTCCAGTCATATGTCCAGAGCATCCACTGTCCAAGATAATTGAATGCTTCTTTCCTGTGCCCTGCAAACAAAAAGTAACTAGTTAGAATTTTTTTAGGACCCAACTTTGATTGGATCCTTTCTTACTAGATTTAGAAACGACAGGCTTTGAGAATTTTGTTTTTACTTTACCTGTTGTAGAGTCAACTTTAGACTCTAATTTCACAAACTGTTTGTGACTAGGAGTTTCAGATTTCAAGGAATAATAGTCATAATACAGTTCATGATATTCTCTACACATGTAAATGGAATGAAGTAAACTACCACAATGATAACAAGCTTTTTGTGGTTGGTATTGAATTTTCTGAGTCTTGGGGAATCTGGACTCAGTTTTCCAAGAAGGTTTTTGATTTCAGTCTAGGGCCAAATGATTATGATTTCCACACTTATAGTATTTTTTCCTAGGTGCATCAGGTACATTCTTGTAATTATTCTCTTTGTTAATACCTTCTTTTCCATTCCTATTTCTTTTGATCTTGCTAGACTCTGAAAGACCATCTAATCTCTGTTTCAACTGAGACTTAGACAGAAACCCTATGTTTACATTCTTAGGTTTCTCTAACACTTTCTCATCTGAATTACTATTGTTAATCCTTTTGTGTATAACAGGGGTACCTTTTGAATCAACAAATTTAACATGATTAGGTTCAGAAACAATTTTCTTACCTTCAGATTTAGATGTGTTAGCTTCTACCTTACTATCATAATTGACAATAGCTACTTTTTCTTCTTGTCTAGCCTTATCAAAACCTAAACCATTAACCTTACCACGAATTCCACTTTCAAACATTTCTATAGTCTTTTTACTGGAATTGTTAATGGTCTTAATCACATCTCTCTCTTCTTCTAGTTCTTTTCTGACATAGTCATAAGCCTCAAGAATAACACTATAATCATGCTTAGCTTTATTAGAACTTAACTTGTATTCTTCCATTTGAATTAATTCAGATTCAAGAAAATTATTTCTATCAACTAATTTATCATTCTTAACCTTAAGTTCATCTCTTTCACAAGTAAGAATTCTAAAATTAGTCATAAGATTCTTAAACTCAGCATGGATAAATCTAATTTCATCAGAATTTAAGCTATCAAATGAATCAAGAGAGTGAAGTGATACCTTAACAGAGGATGGAGAAGTTTTCTTTGGAGATCCAGGTTTGTCTGAACTATTTGCCATCAATGCAATGTTGTCATAATCCAATTCATCTTCAGAATCACTGAAATCAGCCCAATCCTTCTGTGTGACCATAAGTGCATTACCCTTTCTTGAAAGCCTGGGCTTCTTACACTCACTAGCAAAGTGTCCAAGCTCGCTGCAGTTAAAGCACTTGATCTTGGCCTTATCAAGCTTGACAATTGTACTTTTGCCTTTGTCACTCTTCTTCTCCTCCTTCTTTTGAAAAGGTCCTTTGCTAAATCTTCTCCTGTTGAATCTTCCTTTCTTGAAAGATTTAGCAAACATAGCAAAGAGTTCCTGCATCTCAGATTCAGAATCATTGTTGTCAGAGTCCATATCAGTAGTCTCTGACTCAGAACTTTCTTTGCTTTACTTCTTCCTTGAATTCTTTACAGCAGTCTCTTCATGCTGTTCTTCAGGAAGCTTCTTTACTTCAGATTGAGCAGTAATTGCAATAGTCTTCATCTTTCCTTCACTCCTACTCTTCTTCTGCTGCTTGTCAAGTTCATAAGCTCTCAATTTTCCATATACTGCCTCTAATGAAATCTCATCCAGATCATTAGCTTCCTAAATCGCAGATATCTTCTCATTGTAGAAATCAGGCAAAGCTTTCATGAACTTTGTATTCATATCCTCCAAGTCATAATATTTACCATGCATGGCCATCTCATTGATGAGTTTTGTAAACCTATCAAAGGTATCAGTAAGTGACTCACCAGACTTGGATTCAAAGTACTCATACTGTTGTATAAGTAATGTCCTCATATTCTTCCTGACAGGCTTAGTTCCTTCACAGTGAACCTTAAGATTGTCCCATATATCCTTAGCAGTTTTACAAGAGAGAACATAGTTAGTGAGAACAGAATCAAGACTGTTGAATAATATGTTTCTCACTTTAGCATCTTTAAGAACATTATCCTTGTCCTTATCTGACCATTCAGATTTTGGCTTCTCTGCTGTATGTTCTGGAACAACCACACCATCAACAGTTGCTTGTCCAACGACCTTTGTTGGAACAAAAGGTCCATCTCTGATTCTTTCAAGATAATCAGGATCTGTTGCTTTCAGATGATGCAACATATTTACTTCCCATAGAGTATATTCGTTTCTCTTGAGCATAGGAATCTTAGTATTCTCATCCTTGTAACCAGACATGATTGCAGATCTTTATGATTATTCGAAATCAACCTGCTCTGATACCAATTGTTAACTCGAATAACTTGTAGAAGGGGGGGTTGAATACAAGTTATATAATCGTGTCTGATTTTTGCTTGATTATAGAAACAAGAATAAACGAATGAATCAAACTTTGTTTGTATTAATAAGATCAAATACAAACTCTACCAAAGGTGTACAATACCTTTAGCAGCTGCTGACAATACAAATCTCTCTCTCTGTTTGTTTCGAATTCTCGAATACAAACCTTATACAGAGCTACGCACACGAACTCACAACACACGTTTGTTCGACTACGACACTTTTTACAATGATATAGAGAGAGTATTTATAATGCTACCTATCAACTACTAACAGAAAGATATAATCTATACATGACAATGTTCTGCCTTCTAGTCGATAGTTTCCATCAATAGAAAACTCTTTCCTTCATAATATCTTCTTGCTTGTTCCTCAAACAAAGATCCTGTTTTATAGCACTTGCCAGTTTCTGTAGCATCCATAATGACATCATCAGTAACACGACTGATATCAGGATTTCATCTTGCATCAGTATCTGATCATCATCAGTATTAGACCGTCATCAGGATTTGTTCTTTGTTCCTGACATGTAGTCTCCGATACACTGTTCATTCCTGACTAAACTGTACAGATAACGGTCTTACACATAAATCCTATATATAGTGCTAAATCCTTTATAAGATCAGGATTACAAGAAATATAATGCGTAAATTCTATTCTTAACATCACAACTTATGAATTATTCCTAACAAAAAGGATGCCTTATTCGTGAAGTCTTAAGATCTTGGGTGTGCCTTGGGCCTTTGTGGTTAGGCCTCATAGTAGAACATTTCGGAAGCTAGACCGATAATCCAAGCCCAATTGGGTTTCTTGCTCTCCAAGAACTACGTGGGCTTGATCCTCTATAAATACAGAGGTACGTAGGCAAATTGAGGGGGATGGAAGCGAAGAGCTACGAGCCACCACCAAGAACCCTCTCAATCTCAGCCCCCAATTCATCACAGCCACCACACTCCGGTGACTTATCCAGCGAAGAACCACCGTCATAGATCTTGATTCCGGCGATAGACCTCAAATTTTGTTGTTACTAAATTCCTCCATCAACACTTATCATTATACACTACACAAAATTAGAAATCATTAAATAAATTGACAATCAACACACACAATTAACCACATGCATGATACATGGTGATATATACAAACACTCTAAAAATTGGTGTGCTAAATTTTTTTTCTTACCACAACAGGATCTTCATGATTTGATTAACAAAGAAAAAGATTTCTGCAAAAAAATAGTAAATTAAATTTAAAATTTTTATTGAGATTAAATAATTATTAGAGAATCATGATTTATAGGTGTAAACTAATTCATTGTAACTATATTTATAGATGATTTCGAATTGTAATGTGTTTGGATTTTTTAGTATTTAAAAATAAGGGGTTCAATTAAAATTTTTCAAAAAATAATTTCAATTCGATTTCAAGTAGAAGGTAAATAAGGAAATTTCAAATTATTAATATTCAAAATTGAGAAGCCTAGAAAACTCGTCGATCTAATATATCTATTTTGAGTATATAAATTTGACTTCATCTTCACTATAAATTTGAAAACCTTTTATATTTCGAAGATGTTAATGCTAAAAAAGTAAGTTTTTATTTCTTTTCTAAAAAATAGGACCTAATAAAAGGAGTTTTTAATTTTAATTATTTAAAATAAATAAATTTTAGAAAATAGATAAATAGGATTTGAGCGATGGTAGAGTTTCGGGGTTTTCCTTTATATGTAGGAGGAGGAAGAAGGAAAAAAAGAAGATTTCATAGAGTTGGAAAAAGACTTAACAAACTTTTGTGTAAAAATTATTTTCTCATAATAATATAATATGCACAATTTAATTATTTATTATTTTTAAATTTGTAAAATTTTCGAAAAAAGACCTGAATAGTAATTGAAATCGGTATTAACCACATATCCCCACTATAAAACGCCCCAACCCCGCAGCCTCAGAAATTACGAGATTTCGATGGAGCCTCTCAATCCCCAAACCCTAATTTCTCCCCACCCCCAATCCACCTCAATTCATTCTCACTCTCCACTCGATCCGATTGAAACCGAGTCAAATCGCACCGAGTCACCACCAATTGAACAACAACACAAATCAATTCAGATCAAACAAGAACAATCTTTCATGAACAATCCCCAACTCACTGAGTCAAACTCGTCCGAGTTACCGAGTGAGGTGAAACAAGAGGAAGCTGCCGTGAACAATTCGCAACTAACCGAGTCAAACTCGTCCGAGTTACCGAGTCAGGTGAAACAAGAGCAAGGAACTAATAACGGAGCTTCCGAAAACAACGGAGGGGATAATAATAATACTAGGAGGCGCCGGAGGAGCAGGTGGGACCCACAGCCGGAGGATGGGAGTGGAGGAGAGACGACGAAGAAGAGGAAGTCACGGTGGGCGGACGACGAGCCGAAGCCGATAATTCAATTGCCTGATTTTATGAAGGATTTCGCTCAAGGTATCGATACGGATCCCGAAATTCAGTTATTGAATGCTAGATTACTTGAGATTAGTAAAATTTTACAAGCTGGTGTACAACTAGATGATCGTCCCGAAGGCGCTAGGTCGCCTTCTCCCGAGCCTGTTTACGATAATTTAGGTATTAGGATTAATACGAGAGAGTTTCGAGCTAGGGAGAGGCTTAATAAGGAGAGACAAGAGATAATTGCACAGATTATTAAGAGGAATCCTGCGTTTAAACCACCTGCTGATTATAGACCACCTAAGTTGAATAAGAAGTTGTATATTCCAATGAAGGAGTATCCGGGGTATAATTTTATTGGATTGATTATTGGACCGAGAGGGAATACGCAGAAGAGGATGGAGAAGGAGACGGGAGCGAAGATTGTGATTAGGGGGAAAGGGTCGATTAAGGAAGGGAGGTTTGGGCAGAAGAGGGATTTGAAGTTTGATCCTGCGGAGAATGAGGATTTGCATGTTTTAGTGGAAGCGGATAATGAGAAGTCGTTGGAGGAAGCTGCGGGGATGGTGGAGAAGTTGTTGAGGCCGGTTGATGAAGGGTTGAATGAACATAAGAGACAGCAGTTGAGGGAACTTGCGGCTTTGAATGGGACGATTAAGGATGAGGAGTTTTGTAGGTTGTGTGGGGAGGCGGGGCATAGGCAGTATGCTTGTCCTTCGAGGTTGACGACTTTTAAGAGTGAGGTGTTGTGTAAGAATTGTGGTGATGGTGGACATCCTACTATTGATTGTCCTATGAAAGGTGCGTCAGGGAAGAAAATGGATGATGAGTATAAGAATTTCTTAGCGGAATTAGGGGGCACTATGCCTGAGTCTTCTTCTACTACTAAAGAGAGTACACCTTTGGCTATTATGGGTTCAAGTAATCCTGGAAGCAATCCTCCTTGGGCAAGCAGTAACGGTACTGGAAATACTGGGCCCTCACTACATCCTGGATTAGGAAGCACTGTAGCTAAGATTGGAAAAGAGATTGATGACACAAATTTGTATATTGGCTACTTGCCTCCAACTCTTGATGATGATGAATTGATTAGACTGTTCCAACCTTTCGGAGATATTGTAATGGCTAAGGTTATCAAAGATAGAGTGAGTGGATTAAGCAAAGGTTATGGTTTTGTTAAGTATTCTGATGTTGCTCAGGCCAATCAGGCAACTACTAGCATGAATGGTCATCGTATAGATGGAAGAGTGATTGCTGTTAGAGTTGCAGGAAAACCACCACCACCTGTTATACCCCCTGGCCCTCCTGCTCCACCTGTTACTGCTTACCCTGGTCAGAACCAGGGATATAATGGATATCCACCTCCGCAAATGCAATCGGGGGTTCCTCCTGGGACTGCACCACCTGGAAGTTACATGGTTGCTCCAGTACCTTGGGGGCCTCCTCCACCTCCTGCTTATGCTGCTTACCCTCCTCCCCCACCTGGATCAAATGTGTATGCCTCATACCCACCTCCACCCATGGCCCCCTATGGTATGCAATATCCTCCAGTGACTCAAGTTCCCGTCTCTGGTGCTCCAGGTCAAACCTTCACTTCCGGTGAACCCCAACAAAGCTACTCTGCTGGAATACAATATCCTAACAGCGCACCTGCATCTAATATTATGTATGGGAATCCACCAGTTGGCATGCCACCAAATTCACAACCACCTTACCCTGCATCTTCTGTGAGTTACCCCTCCTATTATACAGGAAATCCTCCACCTACGGATGCAACCCAATCTTTGGTGGAACAGCAAAGTCTTGCAAGTGTTCCTTGGGCTGCAAACCCGCCACCGCCTCCACCTCCACCTGCTGCGCCATCTGTGGAACCAAATCCACCAGACTCAGAGTATGAGAAGTTTATGGCTGAGATGAATTGAGAAGGTTGATGGGCAACTTAAATCCTAATGTAAGTATATATTCTGCTTCAAATCCTGCCTCACTCTCATTTTTTTCAGAGGGTTGTGGGCACTGGTTTATCTTTGGTCCGTAGTTTGATGAAAAATTGTTTGTTTTAGTACATTTTTTTAGATTTTGTTATCTTGCCTTGTAAAGGGAAATGCACAAACAATATAATTTTTTTGTCCCCTAAATATTGATTGTGCAGTGAAGTCGTCTTATAAGTTGTCTGTTGTATAAGCTAGCAATAAAATTATAGGTATCAACAGTGGGATTAATAAAATCTCACATAACTTGGATTATGAGAAATATTGTTAAAAATGGTGACTTCTATTCTTTTAGTATTTGTGAATTCTAATAGTTTCTTTTTGACACGTGTGATAGATGTTTTGTCAACCAGAATCATGGGATGGTGTAGTGAATTAATTTTTAGATTCTAGTGGCTTTCTTACCATCTGTGTACCATTTTTTTTAACTAACATTGTTTTTTTTGTGCCCTTTATATAACGTATTTCATGCATGGATTTTTTTTTTGGGGAGGGGAGGGGAGGGGAGGGGAGGGGAGGGGGGGGGGGAGGATTTGGCATCTGCTGACGGTGGCTTGAAATTATTATGATATCAAATGCACTAACATATACTTGGGCGTGATTTTTCAAGAATGATCGACTGGCTCTACTGTATGTATAAAGCACAAACGCATATCATGTATCTGTGTTTACCAGAGCCGGCTCCTGTGGGAGTACTCCCATACTCTTACATAGGGCCACCAAAATTTTAGGGGACTCATAATTAAATCGTTATAATGTATATATAATATATATAATTATCAATACTTGTTATTTTTATAGAAAAAATTAGTGAAATAAAATTTCTTTGAAATTAAAATAGCAGCGAGTAAAATCGTAAAAAATACATGGAATTCTAATTAAGTCTATTCAGAAGAAGATGTTAAGTAAACTAGATTATAGTGATTTAACTAGAGATTTTGCACATTCAAAAGGAAGGAGGATAATAACTTCTTAGCTTTAAATTGCTACTTTTAAGTGCTAAACTAGATTTTATAGATTTAATCAGAGATTTTGCACATTCAGAATAAATGAGGATAATAACTTCTTAGCTTTAAATTGCTACTTTTTGTATTCAAATCGAAACTTCTGCATTCATATATTATTATATTTTCGTAAGTAATTTTGATTTATAAAATTTATAGTTTTAAATATATTGCCCGAAAAAAATTTAGGGCCTCCAAAATGTTAAAAAACTAGGGTCTACACATGTATACATGTGATTGTGTGCAACTGTGTATGTATGCATATATATAATTAAGCCATCAATGGACGATGATAAATGGTAATGTAAGTTTTTTTTTATCAAAGGGGAAGTGCATAAACTCGGCATCACTATCTATCTATAAGCCATTCTTGATACCAGCTCTTAAAAGTAGTGGTAGTATATCCATTGCCGGAAACGAGCAAAAGCTACTGGAAAATGACTTTTCGGTTTTTTGTATATTTATACTGTTTATACTATAAATAGCTACTATAAATAACTGTAGTATTCTTGCTTTATCTAAGGTTGTTTTCTTGTTTTCATGATCTTGCTCTTTGGCAGGATGAGGTTTCTTGGAGCTCTTGTCAGCGTAATTTCTTTCGTGTTGCTTTTAACTTCAACTTGTTGGAAGTTTCAGACTCACTTCTTTACTCTTGCTGTGCTAATGTTACAATTGCAGAGATGTCGTAATCTGAATCCAGCAGGATGGTGTTTTTCTATTTTCAGCGACAATCAACGATATGGATGATTCATTACTTATTTTTTACTTTTCAGGGACACACTACTAATAATTTCTTGGTTTTGTTTAATTATATCTGACAAACTTATTGTTTATTTATGTTTCGCTATTTTGAGTCACAAAACTTAATGTTAGTAACTTAAATTATTTTCTCCCTTGCCCTTAACATCATGTATGTTCATGATTTTATTTCTGGTCCATGATTATGATAATCCTCATTTACTTTGTTGAACCTCATTGATCAGTTTCTGTCACAGGGTTGATCAACTTAGTCTGAGGTTGAAAGGTATACATGCATTAATGCATTAGTTCAGTGAATAATCGGTCTCTTCATATTTTTGTAATGGATTTCTGTCATGGGATTAGTATGTATAGTATTTATTCGCTAACCTAAATATGTGCTTCAGGTATGTCGGGCTTTCTGTCATGGGATTAGAATTTCTTGCAATAGATTTGCCATCCATAGAATTACTTAATTCTTGGGGGACTAGTCTTCTGGAGAAATCTGTCGGTTTAACTCTTCCATGTTCTTTGGAACTTGGGCCTTTGCGATTAGTACTAAATATGATAAGTTGGTCATTACATGGTCATTTATTTTCTAATTCTTGTCCAGTTGGTATTTATTCATCATAGTCCACAGCTAACAACTTTTGAACATTTTACTAATCTATTGTATGATTAGGTGTTCCGACTTGACATAGGAAATGGGTGGATTGCAAGTTCATAGCCTTCCCTTGATTCCTGTGGCTTTGCCTTTAGTGAATATATTTTGGTATACAATATAAGCTTTTACTACCTTGACTAGTAAGTCTCATATTTGGAGTTTACCTGAACCTCAAACAGTCAAAATCACTCGTTCCCTAGGGTTTATAGTGTAAAGACACATCTAAATTTGGGTGAACTCAGTGGTAGATTTCCTCGAGAGGTCTTGGTTCTGGGTCCAAGGTGGAAGATTTTACGAAACTTTATTAATGCACTGGCTACGGCCTTCATTGTATGTAGGATATTGGACTAAACAGTTTTATGTATGTTATTGCATTTATTGTTGCTTGCGTCCTTTGTATGTTGGATGGACCAGACAATTTAGTAAATGCACTCAATATTTCTGGTGAAATTTAGTTGCCTAAATTTGGTGAAATTTAGTTGCCTAAATTCTTAAATCATGCCTCTGTTTTGGTTCCAACCCCCTGAAGCTTTCATGTCACAGAAATAGAGGGATGTTTTTTTAATTAGGCTATTCATAAATTTGTATATACTAAGAATTGTGTGCTCCTATCAAGCATTTTAAGAGCGAAGAACACCTGAAACATGATATTAATTCGAAAATATGATGATTTGTGTTTAAATTTTGAGTCCCTTGCTAATTCCTAATCGTAACGAGTAACGAACACAAGAAATTGGTCTTAAATCTAAAAGAAATACACACTTCACATGTGTGTAGGTGCACATATAAATAAGTAAATAACAGTTCAAACAGCATAGTTCTCAATCGTTTTCCATATCGAATAATCGTTTTTTGGTTGCACAACCGGAATTTTGCACCAAATATACAAGTAGAAAAAATATACCGTATCGCAATAAGTAAAAGCTATTTTTTCCAGCTTTTACAAACAAACTTTATTCATAACTTATAAATAGAGCAAGTGCTAAACTAGTATAAATATCACAAATATCTCTCTTTAGCGGGTAATGTAGTTCATCATATTCATTATCAATCACATCCATGGGCGTCGTAACAGGATAATAAGTCGGCCTGTAGTCTCCCTGCAAATTCAGAAAATAAAAAAGAAAATGTCACAACAAGAATATTTAATCATACTTGTAAACATTTCCAGGTCAAATTGAAGGTTTGATATACGAAATGAGACTAGAGTAACTTGACAAATACAACAAAACGACCTTCTTTTCATGAAGTATGCTGCGTTCAGAGACATCATCCTAACGTGCACATAGTTTAACAAAGGGAATATTAACAACTGAAACAAATAAAAAAAATTAATTAATTGATAGGTTGATCTGATTCACTAAAAAGAACAGCTAGTATTCTCTCAGGAGTCAGGACTGAAGTACATGCATGAGACTAGTAAAATCAGGGATAGATACCTATTAGTTTATTACGACGTCGACTTGCGAGATATTTTTCAAAAATTATGTTTCAGCATTATAGGTAGATTAGACGAGTATATGACTGGATTTCCCGAAAATACAAAACAAAAAATCTGAGAGGCCATGGATCATGGGATTTCAAATCGATCATGTACCGGAATCTCATTCACATTCCCGTTGACCGGTAGCAATCCCATGATCCAAACGGACAATAAATTTAATTTTTGTTTTTTTAGAAAACGTGAAATTAATTGCTTGAGCAACGAGGTTCTACGTTGTATATATACCCTGTAGAAGAATATGAGTATGAAAAATTAATGATTTAACTGGAAAAAAGGAATGTTATAACGGAACGGAAGCAAGAAAGATTATATGCAAAAGAGAAATAATTTATATTGATCTTGAGGATAAACAAATTACACAGATTTTCAGATGCCTCAGATAATTTCAAATGCTTACATGCATTTCTTATTTATAGACACAATTTAAGGGATTAGATGTGGTAGGTGGGGGTAGGTGGTGGTAGGTGTTAGGCCACCAACCAAACCATAATTTTTGACTAAAATTAATGGTTGGTGGCCTACAATACAAATTCAAGGCATTCATATTCTAACAAATCTCCACCTTGACTTGAATTCTCTCACAAAAACAGATAACAGATGTACCATACGCATTATAATAATGCTAGATGTACCAGATAACAGATCTCCACATTGACTTGAATCCTCTCACAAAAACAGATAACAGATGTACTAGACGCATCATAATAATGCCAGACGTACCAGATAAAACTCTTCTACCTCAGATTTGAATCCTCTCACAAATAACAGATAACAGATGTACCAGACGCATCATAATAATGCCAGACGTACCAGATAAAACTCTTCTGCCTCAGATGTGAATCCTCACACAAATAACAGATAACAGATGTACCAGACGCATCATAATAATGCTAGACGTACCAGATAAAACTCTTTTGCCTCAGATTTTGCCCTCAAAAGGGCAGTCAACAACTCCGAACATTTAGCAAGTTCAAACAATGTTGAAACTTGCTATGTAGAACCGGCTTGGTAAGCATATCAGCTGGGTTATCAACAGCTATCAACATATCATCTACATATAGGACCAGATAAATGAAAGAACCATTTGATGTCTTACTGTGATAAACACAGCAATCATACGGACTCCAGGTGTAGCCAATACCTATCATATAGCTGTCGAATTTCTTGTACCACTGCCTCGAAGACTGCTTTAGCCCATACAAGGACTTCAGTAACTTGCACACACAGTCTTCTTTACCAGGAATCTGAAAACCATCTGGCTGAGTCATGTATATCTCCTTTTCCAGCCTTCCATGCAGAAAAGCTGTCTTCACATCGAGTTGTTCACGCTCCAGATTCTGATGTGCAACTATCGCTAGTAGCACCCTGATGGAAGTGTGTCTGACCAAACTGTGCTGATTTACTAATGGTACTGATGATTCTGATTCTGACTGTGGTTGTTGAACTTCTTGTTGTGGTTCACTCTTATCTTGAGTGACTTCCTGCTCCACCTGTTTCTCAACACCACCACTTTCTGAAACAATCGTAGATCCACGATTTATCAGATAACCTGATGTACTAACTGCTTCCGCCAAGAATCTTCTAGTTAGTCCAGCATTAGAGAGCATGCACCTAGCTCTCTCCAGAAGTGTCTGATTCATACGCTCTGCTACACCATTCTGCTGCGGTGTATCCCTGACTGTATGATGCCTAGAAATCCCTTCTCTCTCCAGAAGTGTCTGATTCATACGCTCTGCTACACCATTCTGCTGCGGTGTATCCCTGATTGTATGATGCCTAGAAATCCCTACATGCTTACAGAACTCATCAAACTCAGATGAGCAAAATTCCACACCATTATCAGTTCACAAGCTCTTAATCTTCTCCGAGGACGCGACAACAATAGAATCTGATAACGTATCAGTTCGCAACCTCTTAATCTTCTCCGAGGACGCGACAGCAACAGAACCTGTTAACGTAGATCCTTGAAGTAGATACAAGGTACCACGTTTAACACCTTTCAGAACCACATCAGAACCCTTGTGGACATGTAAAACTCCACCTTTACCTTGAAAACTGAAACCCTTGTTGTCTAACATACTCAAAGATATCAGATTCTTTATCATAAGTGGAACATGCCTAACATCATTCAATGTGCAGAATTTACCATCATGTGTCCGAATTTTAATCGAGCCTATTCCAACCGTCACACAAGTAAAACTGTAAGCCATAGAAATCTTGCCACCGTCTACTCGCTCGTAGGTTGTAAACTGATAAGACGCTCCAGAATCAAGAATCCACACATCAGAGTGATGCGTGTCCTTGACAGCAACTAGAGCAATATCTTCTTCAGAAGTAGCATCAGCTACAGCAGCAGTATCTGTCAAATTATCCTATTGCTTCTTTTTCTTGGGACAGTCAGATTTCCAGTGTCCATTCTCTTTACAGTAATTACAGATATCATTAGGTTTTGGACCCTTAGGAACTGATTTCTTCCCCGACTTTCCATGTCCATTACTCCCATTGGCTATTAATCCAACAGCCTGATTATCTGCACCTGTACCAGCCGCCTTATGGCGCAGCTCTCTAGTATGGAGAGCAGATCTAACCTCCTATAGAGAAATAGTATCTTTACCAACAATAAACGATTTCACAAAGTTCTCGTACGATAATGGTAAAGAAACTAACAGAATTAAAGCAACATCCTCATCTTCAACTTTAACATCAATATTAAGCAATTCTAATAAAATTGTGTTTAATTGATCTAAGTGATCTCGAAGAGGCATACCTTCCTGCATTCGCGGACTGAACAGACGTTGCTTCAGCAACAACTTGTTTGTTAAAGACTTCGTCATGTAGAGACTTTCAAGCTTCAACCACATACCAGACGCGGTATCCTCCTCCGCGATTTCAGTAATAATATCATCTGCAAGACACAACAGAATTGTTGAATGTGTTTTTTCTTCCAGAATGGCCATCTCAGCGCTTGTAGAAGCAGCCGTTTTTGTGTTCAACGGCGCCCAGAGCCCCTGTTGTTTTAACAGGGCACGCATCTTGATTTGCCATAGACTGAAACTATTTCTCCCAGTAATTTTTCTACCTTAACGTTAATACCACCAGACATCTTTCTCCCAGAACCATATATGTGAACAGTGTTGTATGAACAGTACCGTATGAACAGTACCTTCTTCTCCGGTGATGAACAGTGTCGTCTTCTCCTGTGATGAACAGTAACTCCGCCTGAACAGTGTCGTCTTCTCCGGTGATGAATAGTAACTCCGACGAAAATTACGGCGAGCTTATAAAAATTCCGGCAAAATTTTTTTTCAGCAGCTTCAACCAAAGCTCTGATACCAGTTTGTTATAACGGAACGGAAGCAAGAAAGATTATATGTAGAAGAGAAATAATTTATATTGATCTTGAGGATAAACAGATTACACAGATTTTCAGATGTCTCAGATAATTTCAAATGCTTACATGCATTTCTTATTTATAGACACAATCTAAGGGGTGTGGTAGGTGGAGGTAGTTGGTGGTAGGTGGTGGTAGGTGTTAGGCCACCAACCAAATCATAATTTTTGACTAAAATTAATGATTGGTGGCCTACAATACAAATTCAAGGCATTCATATTCTAACAAGGAAAAATATAAGAATCTAAAATGTAAAAAATTACTCCCTCCGTCTCTTAAAACGTTTCCTATTTACTAAATCGGGACAATCAAAATACTTTTCTCCTTTCTATTTTAAGCCATAAAAAATAATATTCAATACCCACAACTCCACCCACTACTCCTTAAAAATAATATTCAATACTCACTACTCCACCCTCTAATCATTACAAATAATATTCAACACTCACTATTCCACCCACTACTCCAAAAAAACAATATTCAATACCTACTATTCCACCCACTACTCCTTAAAAATAATATTCAATACCCACTACTTCACCCACTACTCCAAAAAAATAATATTCAATACCCACTATTCCTTAAAAACAATATTCAATACCAACTACTTCTTACAAATAATATTCAATACCCACTTTTTCTTAAAACCCGTGTTTTTAGTCAAATGGGCAATGTTTAAAGAGACAAAGGGAGTAGTACATACGTGATCAGGCCCATGAACCTCAGACAACATAACAGATACCTGCCCGACATCCTCAAGGGTAAGTGGCTGGTTGCATTTGCATAATATCCCTGTTAGACAATCTGCGATAAATTCAAACAACATAATATTTGTGCGTGTGTGAGTAACAGTTATGTGTATAATAAAAACAGACAAAAGAGGAGACAAGGAACGAAAAACCCGAGTCCAGTGCGTGACTGTCTCCTTAAAGCGTATTAGCCCTCACCGTATGTGTGAGCGAATCGCCTCCCAGGATAAAACGGATTGCAGTGAGGCTACAGACGAACGTCACTCTCAGCGAGCTTTAGACGAGCAAGAACTATCACCAGAGGAAGAGAAGAGGCTGTATATAAGGGGAGGATGTGTGTTTTCGAGTATTTAATCCTAAAGCTCTAGATGAGTATTTATAGGATGAGAAGGCTTGTGCGCTACACAATTGCCTTAATTAATTAGCCGCGCTAATCAATCAAATCGGTGGCAATTTCCTTATTTAATTAACCGTGTTAATTAATTATGTTAAGGCGGTGACAAAAAATCCGTAGTAAAAATGGAATTGATTTTACCGAATCAATGAATTCAAATTATAATCGAATCCATATTCCAACAATCCCCCACATGGATGAGATTGATATCGTAGTAGCACACACCAGACAGACACAGAATTTGATTTGGTGATAGATTCTTTGATCAGATATAGCATACGATAGGTAGATGTTTGCTCCTTGAACCTTCGCTTGAGTAAGCATACCGACCTTACTGGTAGACAGTGGAGGTTTGCTCTTTGAACTGTTCGACCGTTTGTGTAAGCGATGATATACTTATCACTATATCCTTTCTGACTCATTCAGCTCTCATGATTATGTCCATTTTTGCCATGGAACATCGTCCTGGTTCTGCAGGAGTTTCTATAGAATTGTGCCTCGCAATTCTCCTTTGAAGCGGCCCACTTCTCTCCCACATAGGTGATCTTTATACTTAAAGAGTAACCCGCGTTTACTCAACTGAATTCCATGCGTTCTAACCTTGAACTCCATGTATTCACCGAAAGATCATTAAAAGCTCGAAAGCTTACCCTCGTACCTTACGGGTCTCACTGTTTCTCATCATAGGAACAGGCCAGGGGTTACCCCCACAGTGATTTGGTCATCATGATTTAGTTGGCCCATTGAACCAAGTTCTTGGGACCTCCAGTCAGCAATGGTTGGATGTCCACCATGACGCCGTTAATCAATAGGCTTAAGACCCATCCCTCTCGATGATTTTACAACTATCTCTCAGCATAACCAGATTCTCTTGGTTTAACCAGATTATCTAAGTTTAACCATCTGGTTAGTGGATCCACAACATTATCATTTGACTTTACAGAGTCAATCCTGATAATTCTCGTTGAGAGTAGTTGTTTAATGATATTATGTCCTCGTCACAGAGGCGAGACATATCATTACATACATAACAATGTAATCTCCCAATTTGCAAATTATTCACATAAAATCTGCATATTGAAAACACATTTTCTTGTCATTCAGGAATATCCTTTACAAAGTGATTACCAATTCACCCTCTTACATGCACATATATTATGCAAAAGACTCGTATTCCATCATGAATCGAGCTATGCTTAATCGTCTATTTAGGATTTCCATGACATGGCTGCTTATGTTAATGTGAACTAAATTCACTAATGACTTTTAAGTTCCTAAAGTCAAACATCTAACATCCATACTATATCCACATAGTACAATTAGATATCGTTTGCAATGCAGCCTAAACTCACGAGTATATTTCAAACACCTTAGTCTCATTGCAATCACTTTCAAGAGACCAATTTTGATTTGACTCGTGCATCTACTCAGCTTACCAACTGTGTAGCCTATGTCTGATTTTGTACCATTTTGAAATGTACAATAGACTTTCAATCATTCTTGAGAGATCCTTGTTTCTATCCTTAGATAGATACATCATATATTCATTCTAGATATACTAGATTTAGTTACGTTGATCTCTTCAAGATTTACATCACTAACGTGTGACATGTATCCTTTAGGACTTTTAAGTTATTAAGATTTTAATCTCCAAAATCAAAACTTTAAGCCTCATCCAAATTGCTAGAGATGATCATCTTGTCATTATTTCTCATAATGATCAGATCACTCACGTGCAATTACAAAAATTTCTCATCCAAATTACTAGAGATGATCATCTTGTCATTACTTCTCATAATGATCAGATCACTCACCTGTAATTACAATAATTTTATCATCTCATGTGTAAATAAAATATACACATTTGTAAATTCATTGATTTTCTATCAATTTTACATCTCAACATTGGCATGTCACATTTTTAGTAATTACTTTACCAGTCATCAGCTAAGGCTTCAAATCGTAATTGACATTACAAATTTTTAGCGTCCCAAAAATTAGTAATTTCAATTTATCTCATTACCAAGTTTAAGCGTCCCTAAACTGGCAATACTCATTCACTCAGTTACCAAATTTGAGCGTCCTCAAAGTGGCAACTATATCGTTTATTATGAAACCAAATCATATCCCAACAATATCAAATTTCATATGCCTATGCCAATTTTCATATCTATGTTGTTTCAAACAACATAATCACCAAAATACAGACTTTCTAGCTACTCTTTCCTTAACCAGAGAAACCAAGAAAGACTGTTCCAAAGTTCACTGATGTACTTCTATAAGTATCATCTTGATGAACCATATTCTTGTAACTCAAGAATATAACATAGAGTAAGTTAGGTCTTCACTTTTGACTATAATCTTTAAATTATCAGTCTGGCCTTTTACTTTTCTTTGACCCATATAAAATCAGTTGGGCCCAAATGGTATCTATCTCGCAAGAAGATCCATACGTTATTGAATATGATTCTGTCACATAGAATCACTTCTCTCTATTTATTAATCGCTTCTCTCTATTTATTAATCGCTTCTCTCTATTTCTTAACATCCCTTTTCCCCCACAAAGGATATAGAGAGATCATATTTATTTGAAAAGTGTCACAATACATTTTCTAACATACGTGTTAGAAATCTTGACTTATTGACTTCTTAATTCTAGTCAATTTCTCTATTGATATCCTTTTTCTCATAGGATTATCAGAAAAATTCTCATAGCTTCTCTCAAGCTTTGAGGTTTACCATCAAGCAAAATTTCAGACATTTTTGGACTAACAAATTTTCCAAGTCTTTTGCTCTCTCTAGGTTCAACCTCACATTCATCCAATAACTCGTAAGTTTTTTTTTTTTTTGCCGGATAAATTTTAATTACAAATTTACAAGGAACTACTAATTCATCATAGAAGCATTCCTAGATTTTGTAATCGCATTATAATGAATCTTATACATTAGATTCATCTGCAGACCACAGGATATCGTTAGACTTCATCGTTGTCTATATATCCATCCAAAATATCACAATTGGCTTTTGGAACTCCTTTAACCTTTATAGGTATAGGTAACAAGACATCTTCAAGATACCCCCACGTTTTAAATATATCTAAGAATGTTTCTCTACATTCTAGAATTCTCAGAAAATTTTATTATTTTTGCTTCAAGATACCCCCACATTTTAATATTTCTAAGAATGTCGAAACCATTCCAGAATTAATAGGAAATTCTATTATTTCCTTTCAAGGTATCTTGTTTAAGGAATGATTAGTCTCTACGTGACTAATATCCTCATATTCAGTGATAGTCTGAACTGATCAGCATCGCTTTTGCATCTCCATTAGAGTGCAACTCAACCTGCAGCTACTCCCTTTGATTAATGCGAGTAATGTGCAGTAACCTCGTGAATATGTCCACATTTTGAACAAACATCACCTAGTGGTTATTCAGTATCAAAGTCATTCCTTTCCCTCTTAATTTCGTATTAAGTTGGTTATCTATCTTGAGCTTATAGAGCACTAATTTCTCTATTTAGCTTCACTCTTACTCATTACCGAGTACACGTAACAAATGTATTATTATCTTCAGATAGTAATCACATTTCTTGTTACCACCTCTCATTAGAGCAGGTTTCATCATCATTTAAAACCTCACTGGTTTTAGCATCAGATTAAAGAACTTTTACATTCTTATCACTAAAATTCAATTATTGAATTTTCTCCAAAAATTTCAGCATAGTTCAAAAGAGAACCGAAATTTATGGCACAACTAGACGAACTGGTACCCATTGAGGGATATAAACCCACATTCCGTGATCCTTGATCAATTGATGCGTTAGGGTTAACAACGTCTCGGATTTCTCCGAATTTCCAGCATAATATTCACCGTATTAGGTATCACATGGATCACCATAATAGGCTCGTGTGTCACTGCCGCAGCAAACCGACACCAACACGAGATTATATTATATATCCAAAGGAACAAGTTCAACTGAAAAATATAAATCTCATGCCGACCCAAAACCTGTACCCATAAGATACCAAGTCCGTTAGGTTTTAAACAATTCCAAACATCCACTATGGATTAGGTGCAAAATAATCTTGTACTGCAATCATCCAATCAACAATAAGCTTTATTTAGTAAAAATTCAAATCGTAATAATAAACTAAATAAGCATTGTCAAACACTAATCACTGAATTATGTCAAACAAATTTGCCCAGCAAATTTCAAATAACTGAAACATGTTTAGCATAATTAACCAAAATCGAAAAGACATATAATGATCCAATGTTTTTTTTTTTTTTTTTTCCATGTACACGGGCATAACATTAATCACAATAATAATCATATATAATGTTTATATGATCAACTCATTACACTCGCTACAACAATATAATAAAACATTTTTGGTAATTTAAATACGCAATCTTAAATTACCAAATAAATGATTATCAGATATTCATATTAATGGATATAGTCCAACAATCATATACATGGATTTACATGCATTGATATTACCCAAAAGACATTGAGTTGGCCACTAATGTCCTGAAAATTATTTAAACTAATTAATTAACAGATACATAAACATATACATTAATGATAAAGATACAATATATGTTTTTTTTTCACAAGTCACGATGCCACACTGAAACCAAATGCATACAATTCATGTTCTTCATCACATGCTCCTAAATTTGAATAAGCATTTAGGAGACAAACAATTTATATTAATCAAAACATGTGGCAAATTCATGTAACCAAATAGATGTCACAGTAGCATATACAAGAGTAATTGACCACATATTTGGAATAAAATTGTCACAAATTAGGCTTCTTGATAAGATTAAAGGATCGAAAAATGGTCGTATAATACCATTCATGGCATTACAATTTCTTATCTCACACGAACTAGTTCGTAAATTAACAATACACACTACTATGTTCCCAATCTAGTTCAGAAATCACAATTCTCAAGCATGAATTTAAAAGGATTAACTTTGTATCCGATTTAGGGCCCGTTTGAGAAATCTTATTTTCCAGAAATAAGTTACTTATTCTGGAAAAAAGTTAGGAAATATGTACTTTTTTCTGAAATAAGTAACTTATTTTTGCAAGATAACGAATATTGAACTCCCCATACACATTTTTATCTAAAAAAATGTATGTAAATACGAATTTTTTTCCGAAATAAGTAACTTATAAGTTGAAATCGTATTTTGCCAAACAGGCCCTTAATATGATTCATAAAACATTCTAATAAGTAGCTCATATTAGCGAATTAAACCAGTCCTTTCACAATCATAATTATTTTCAAACCAAATCCTAAAATCCCATCGTTAGAACAATTACAAGATAAATCAAATTTAAAACTGCTTTAAGAATCTGTCACTCAAACAAACAAATAATTACGTAGGTACAGATCACAGATATAATTTAATACGCTTTAAGATTGTTAGACAATCTGCGATAAATTCAAACAGCATAATATTTGTGCGTGTGTGAGTAACAGTTATGTGTATAATTAAAACAAACAAAAGAGGAGACAAGGAACGAAAAACCCGAGTCCAGTGCGTGACTGTCTCCTTAAAGCGTATTAGCCCTCACCGTATGTGTGAGCGAATCGCCTCCCAGGATAAAACGGATTGCAGTGAGGCTACAGACGAACGTCACTCTCAGCGAGCTTTAGACGAGCAAGAACTATCACCAGAGGAATAGAAGAGGCTGTATATAAGGGGAGGATGTGTGTTTTCGAGTATTTAATCCTAAAGCTCTAGATGAGTATTTATAGGATGAGAAGGCTTGTGCGCTACACAATTGCCTTAATTAATTAGCCGCGCTAATCAATCAAATCGGTGGCAATTTCCTTAATTAATTAACCGTATTAATTAATTATGTTAAGGCGGTGGCAAAAAATCCATAGTAAAAATGGAATTAATTTTACCAAATTAATGAATTCAAATTATAATCGAATCCATATTCCAACAATCCCCAACTATGCATTCAACATTACCACATGCTTGTCTGGTAAATATAAACTAGTACAAGGAGGTTAGATAAATGCATTAATTAGTGCAAGCAGCTGCTGGATAAATTAGGGGTTAAGTTTTTTTCGTACGTGAACAGAGATTAGAGTCCGGTCTGGTGCAAACGCATGCACCAGACTGTTTATGGATCATACTGTTTCAGAGCCGTTGGATCAAAAAAAATTTCATCATACCGCAACAAGTTTTCGCGGTACGAGCAATTACCAAAATGCCCCTACTGTTCACGTACCGCAGAAACTTTCTGCGGTATGGTGAACAGTAGATTTTTGATGTGAAAACAGGGGGGCATTTTGGTAATTGTCCCGTACCACGGAAACTTGTTACAATACGATGATTTTTTTTTTAAATCAGAACCGTTGGATTAAACAATCTGGTGCATACGTTGCCTTAGATAAATGCATGGGTTTAATAACTTTATATACGTATATACATGGGTTACTTATGGGTTTCCCTTGCAGATACAGTAACTACAAAAAGGCCGTGAAATTCAACGTTCTTCTTTAAAAAAAATTGACGAGCTGATACGATCAAAACTGAATTTTAAATAGTTAGATTTTTCAAAATAATGAATACAGTTGCTTACCATTAATTATAAATTGATAAAATTATTTCGAAAAAAATGTAAAACCTTAAATATGTGCTAATTATAAATAAATAAAAACTATTAAATACAAACATATTTTCCGTTACATATTTTACCACGGGAAAATATGTAAAATATGTAAAATGAAATATGTAAAATGAAATTTACATATTTTTAAATTTTATCAAATAAATTTTACTTATTTTCTAAAAAAATACGACAATATCAAGAAGGTTTAGGCCTAATTAATGGAGGGGTTCTATACGTCGAGAAGGAAAATCTATCCAATTAACCACAGCCACGTCAGTTACATCAGCTGACGTGTATTAAAAAACAATAACAAAAACCCCTCAAAATAATTAATTAAATTAAAAAAAATTGATATCTCTCTCTCTCGATCCCTCTTTTAATTGTGTTTTGAAAACAGTTGTGTTCGATTCTTCGTTACAATCGAGAGACGAAGCTTGTGTGTATATCTGTATCTATATTTCCATGGCTGCTCCCTTCTTCTCTACGCCTTTCCAACCTTTCGTATATGAGGTACTCTCACCACTACTCCTGTATCTAACTATCTATCTATCTGTCTATCTATAGATACATGTTTGTATATTTGTATGTGAATTTGATTGATTTGTTTAATTTGATGAATTAGAGCTCTGCTTCGTGAGTAGCTTAATGAGTTTGATTTCCTAAATGAAGTCATATTTGCGTGTATATAATTACATTTGTATGTTTGTAATATGATTGATTTGTAAAAGCTAGAGGAATTGAACTGTGTTTGTTTTACTTATTGATTCGAGAGTAGACGACGGAGAGATGAATTTGATTTTATTTTAGGATTGTTTGTTTCATTACGTAAAATGAGTGTGTTAGCTTAGGTGTGGAAATTAAGGTATTGATTTTTAACGAGGCTGCAAAGTACACGTAAGCGAGATCATGAGGGTGTGAAAGTGGTTATAGTTTATGTTATGATATCCGGGAGAGAACACATTGGGGAACTTTGTTACGGAAGATTTTGTTTGGATTTTTGTTGTTTGTCGGAGAAACTACTACTTAATTGTAGGAGGAGGAGGGTGCCAAGATAGAGGATTTCTAAAAGGAAACATCTTTTTAGATTTGTCGTGTTGCTAGTCGTATTGTTTATTAATTGATTTTGATGTTTTTGGTAATGGTACGTTGATTTGTTGATTAGCAATCATTTATCTACATCCTTGGCAGTATGTCAAACATTCATATAAAAGATTGATGTGTTTAAGACCCCCTTCCCCCATTTTCATTTCTTTTTAGCAACTTTAAGTACATTGACCAACCAATATCACCTTGAAAATCCCTACATATCGTCCACGGTTAATTACTCAACTATAAAGGACATTTAAGTTAAAAATTTCCACTCTACTAGCGTTATGATAGTAAGATCTAAAACTGAAGTTTAAATCTTAAGCCTTTACCCGGTTAGTATTCTTTGTATTTCTCAATTCTGAACTTGTTGTTACCTTTAAATGTAGAGTCCACAAGAAGCTGTAACACCTTTCCAGATTTTGGGTGGAGAAGCTCAAATAGTTCAGGTATGTACAGACAATATATATGACCATGTTGGTATTATCTTACTTTTTGTTTCTGTAATGTTTCTTATGGTCCGTGTTACGTATTGTCAGATTATGTTGAAGCCGCAAGAGAGGATTATAGCAAAGCCAGGTAATTTGCTTATGCATGATGGACTTGATACATCTTACTCATATTTTCGTGAATGATAATTGGTTGTTTATTTTGAGAGTAACTAGGTGTAGAAGTTTGCTGTTGTTGCTATATCAGTGTAAATTGATGTGTCAATGTAGAAAGGAGAAAGAGTGCCATAAGTAAATTAGTATATATGCTGTGTGAGATTAGCGTAACACTATCTTCTACTCCAATAAGACTTTTAATAAAGCTGCTTAAATAGAGGGAGGTGACCATCTGCAAGACTTTTATTTTCTTAATGGAATCTGTGTCTCTTGTAGCAGCAAAGTGAAAAAATATTTACGTTTAGCAGCATATTCCCAAAGTATACCATCATCCCATAAGCTCGACGTTACTTCTTTTTGTTTGTTTGGAAATGATTTTTCACACACTAGTTTATTGTATTACAGGTTCCATGTGTTACATGTCTGGGCAGATCATAATGGAGAATGTTTTTGTTCCTGAAAATGAAGCTGGTGTGTGGCAGTGGCTTTTTGGCAAGAGTTTGAGTAACATAGTTTTCAACAATTCTGGTACGAATGATGAGTTTGTTGGTATTGCTGCACCTTCACTTGCAAGAATTCTCCCGGTATGTTTTATAATTTTTTTATATATTATTAACGTTCAAGGCACAATCAGTTGATCGGTTTATATTTTTTTATTCTGCAGATTGATTTAGCATTGTTTGGTGGTGAGCTATTGTGCCAGGTAAATTTGATTTTATTATATTTCTTTCCTGTTTTTTCTTAGAACCTGTTTGGTAGTATCTCCTTGTCAATTACTCTTATGTCGCTCTAAATCGTTACCTGAGTTCTACAACAATTCCTATATTTGGATTGTGTGTTTTGAAAAAAAAGTGTACAATATATTTATATAGTTTAACTTGACGTGTATGTGATTTGGTGATATGTTTTGTAGCCAGATGCATTCCTGTGTTCTATCAATGATGTGAAAGTCAACAATGCAGTTGATCCTAGGGCACGCAATGTTATACCTGGTGTAGAAGTAAGATGTCTATCTTCTTTTTATAAATATCCTTCCTTGCAGTTGTTCACAAAACTCTTGATCTAACAAATTTTTTCTGATAATTGCAGGGATTTCTGAGACAAAAACTAACTGGACAAGGGCTTGCATTCATAGTTGGTGGCGGAACTGGTATGGTTTCGTAGTAACCAATAATTTATCTATTATTGTCAATGAAGGTTTTTTTGATGGCCTAGATTGCAAGGGGGCGCCTGGCATTCTAGGTTTCCCATGATAGTACCCGAAGTTACAATCATACATTATTTTTAGTTTTTTTAGTTTTTCCCCCATTTCGTTTGCTATAACTTAAAAATGTGGACATTGAGACCTTCGTGAGGCTTTTTGACGGGTATTTTGAAGAAATCCTCGTAAATTGTAATGATAAAAACAGTAAAATTCCAGAAACTGCAGATCTCACATTAGCCCTGTGGCTCCTATGTACCTTTTCTATGATGTATAAGAAGAAATAATGTGTTCTGATTGCTTTCTATAGTAGGCTGCATGTAATTTGAATGAAGTTTTATGTTTAATTTTTTTTTTTGGTAAGTGAAGTTTCAGTTTCCTGTTTGTTTACTGTTAGTTGTGCAGAAAAGTCTTGAGGTGGGTGAAGTCCTTTCGGTTGATGTCTCTAGCATCATTGCACTGTCAGGAACGGTAAATGTACAAGTCAAATATAATGGTCCCATGAGAAGGGTGGTGTTTGGGGTAATTTTCTTACTTATCTTGTTTACTATGGTTATTATTATTAATTTTTACCTCGTGCATATCTACTTAAAAATTAATATAGAAATATATTATTCTATCGACATGTGCTTAAAAATTAATATAGAATATTTTAAAATGCTTCTGGTTGTAGCATTTTGATTATATCAACGAGGCTTAATGCCATTGATGTACATGGTTTAGGAAGGTCTCCTTTCGCTTTTAAAATATTCTCAATACCATCGCTTCTAAATTGAAATCCTCGTAAATTGTAATGATAAAAAAAAAAAAGAATAATTCCATTAAGAAGGTTTAGTAATGGTTTAGTAATTGACACTTCGCACCCATTACTTTTAGCTGATTTGTCAATTTGGTCTCATATTTTGAATTGTGACATAGTGCATCCCCGGTCTTTAATTTTTCGCTTCGTTATGCACTTTTTTCACTAACTCCGTTAAAGCTAGACGTTGAAGTTAGAAAGGGTATTATTGGAAAAATTATGTTTCAGTTTACATCTCTTTATTCAGCCTCCCATCAGAATTCATAAATTACTCCTATGTTTCACCTTTTGGCACACACACACACACATATCATAAATATATATATACACACGTATCTATGATAGTAACTGAGAATGGTTATTTGTTTGAGGGAACCGATATTTAGCAACAATTATGAGGGCAAAAGTTAAGGGAGATAATAATGAATCTTTTTATAATGTGTGGGAAGCTTGTAGTATGTAGACAAAACAGGATTGAAAATGTAAATTAGTTGGTAGAGGTTGATTACTGTAAATATAAGATAAAGAAACTCCATCATTACCAAATTGTACAAAGGCGATGTTAGCTGTATAGGTGGAGTTATGGATTAAGATGGATAAAATGGTGGCCGTACCACGGTTGCCGATTGGAAGAAAATTAAAGAAGTTATCTAACCTGTGAATTTAGAGTTGCTAGGTTGTTCTGATGTTATTAGTAACAATATAATTTTCATATATCTTGATTGTAAATGCCTTAGTGTGTCGCATGGTTCTTTTACAATAAAATTGATGATTTTAGTTTCTATTTCAAGTTTCGATTTGATTTTAAAATAAATTGTTATTAAGTAGACAACAATTAATTATTATTATTATTATTATTATTATTATTATTATTATTATTATTGTTGTTGTTGTTGTTGTTGTTGTTGTTGTTGTTGTTGTTGTTGTTGTTGTTGTTGTTGTTGTTGTTGTTGTTGTTGTTGTTGTATAAATCATTACAATACCATCAAAATAATGAATTTTTTTTTTGGATGAAATGTGTAATATTTTTAACAAATTCACATAAAATATTTAAAAGGTAAAATAAATAATAAGATGGCAATTAATCAATTACTGAAAATGTTAAATATTTTATTTAAGAAAATATGCAAGCAAGGAAATAGTAAAATATGTAACAAACATTGTACATAAAAAATATATATATTTATTGACTTCTATACCCTTAACATTTAACGTCAGTTATGAAAAGCTAACGGAAGTTGGTGAAAGGGTTGTATAATGATGCAAAAATAAAAATTAAGAGTGCAATATGTCACAATTTAAAGTTTGAGATCAAATTGACAAAATTATCATAAAAAAGGGGTGTAAAGTGTCAATTACTGTAGTTTTTTAATGTAATCTTGCCGATGTTGGTTAACTCATCTTGCATACCGGCAGGGTGAGAATGGAGTAACAGCTGTTTTGACAGGACCTGGTATTGTCTTCATACAGAGCATGCCTTTCCATAGGTTGTCGCAACGCATAGCTAGGTGATGTGTTGCAACTCCCCACAGTTTCTCTATGCATGTGTTTTATTCCTTGTTTTTTTTTTGACTCTGTGGATTGCCTCTGTTTGTGTAGGGCGGTGGCGTCTCCAAACATGAGAGACAACCCGAAGTTCTTCTTCCAGATAGCCGTTTTCTTTTTCTTAGCATATGTGGTGATTGTATCGTCCTTGATCTTAACTGACATATGAAAATTTTAGGATGTGCTTTACTTGTAATATCTTATAGAGTTCATGATACCTCAAAAAGCCTTGATGTAACTTCTAATTTGTTTTGGGCAATTTTTTCTTGAAAGCTTTTAGTACAATGGTAACAGGTTTTTTAATTTTGTATATTGGTTAACATTTATACACACAGGTAGGAACACTTGCACTATATTATTTAAATAGTGATATAGTTAATATTAATAAAATTGTGCCATAATGGTTGCCAAAGCATTGATAGTTAATGTTAATAAAATTGTGTCATTAAGGTTACTTGATTAGACAGGGTTTCTTACAATTTTTCTTCATAGAAAAATCACAAGGCAAAATATGTTTTGATTAAAATTTCCAACTTCATTTTTCGTTGAAATCTATAACAAAACCAAGAATTCCTTTGGCTAAATCCACAAGGAGGTTTTAAGACTGAGATTTAGACTCTTGAAGAGTTGCGTTAACGTGACAAGTTAACATCTTTGGTTCCATAGGGATAAAAAAACTAACAAATTCAAGTTTAGTCATAGAATTAAACTCTTTTACTAGAATGACGAGTATTCTACGATCAAACACCTCTTCCTCCTCTTCTTTGGAGTGCAGTCAGGAGAACAGATACTGATCTTACAACTCTCTTGCTCACCCACTTGCTAGATTCCTTCTTCACAGTAGTTCGAACCTTGTCCAGAGGTTCCACTCTTCTAAGTATTTTGGGCGGGATCGTTCACGAGTGATGATAAGCGGATGGACAGGCATGGGATGAAAAACCATGATATGGACCAGGTATGAAGCTTTGCCCAACAAGCCTATGAAACACCTTACTCGAGCTACAGGACGGCTAATGAATGCAAATACAAGTCAAACGAAATACAAAACAGAAAGATGGTACCAAGTCAAACAATATACCTCATAAGAAAAATGGCACAAGTCAAACAGACCTACTAAGAAAAGTACTAAGCTATTAAAATAAAAAAAACTTCCTATGTACTTGCTTACATTTTTCACATCACAGTGGCACTGTTGCTTACGAACTGGCCTGAACCAAATATCATCGGAATCATCGTCTGCATATTAAACATAACAAATTATTATTGCTTTCTTCGAAAGTAAGAAGATGCATGAACCTTATAGTAAAGCTTGACAGGTAAGAATATTACCGTATTCTTGTTCCTCCATTTCAATGTCCGAAGGCACCGGCTCAGGCTTGAGTGAATCTAATTGGCTCAAGGTGAAGCCAGCATTTTCAAGCAACTTTGCTATGTCACGCGAGACCTCTTCATTAGGCACCTGCAAATACAAACCGTATTCTATGATTAGAATGCTGAGTACACAAATTGAATAGGTCTGTTATCAACGAGTAAACTTTTTTGAACTAACTAAAAAACGGTTCACCAAATCAATACACTCCATATAAAGAGGACATAACAGATTGTTTAGCCCTCGCAAATTAAGCATCCATTTCTTCTTCCGACATATTGTACCAAATTTTAAACTATGTAAGCTGATCAGCATACCTCGATACATTTCTTCTGCTTACTATAAGGACAACAGCAGGCCTCCCTGAAAGATCATGGGTGATTTTAGCAACAAAAAAGAAGAGCATCAAAATCCAAGATGAACTCAGAAATCGAAGCAAACATCAATGCGTATTGATGCAATATATGATTGTGGATACGGTCCAAATTCATATATATACATACTGAGCCAAATTCATAAATACAATATGCATACATAATGAAAAGAAAAGTATGTAATGCGAAAAGGATTTTTCGGATGTGGGATGGATCGCGGATAAATATATAAAAAAAATCGGGGATTGATGGGATAGGGGATTAGGATCTACCGGTCACGATTCGAATAAAGACCCCAATATCACAATTTAAAGACAAATAATTCCAAAAAAAGTTGGTTCACATATCACTCCAAAATATTATATCGAGTAGCGTTTAGTGGCGTTGGATGTTCTCATTTTTTTTCACTGTTTTCAGTTTTCTTCTTAAACATATATTTACAAAAAATATTAAAAATTTATATACAAATGGTCAATTAAAATTGTAATTTTTAAATTTAAAAATATAATTTTAATTAAGCTTAGGGGTTCAATAATTAACTTTTGGGGTTTAAGGGTTTTAGAAATATTCAGAATGACGAATAAAGCGTATACGAACTTAGGGTTGTTTACAACCCTAAACTAGCGTTTAAAAATCAGGCCGCCGAATTCAATTTTTTAATTTTTATCTGTATTCCCTCGGGATTTCAACAATTAATCTTTGGAGTTTAACAATTCCATTTTGAGTTTAGAAATAATCGAAACGACTATATATATTTTGATAAGCAAAAAAAAAAAAAATGCCACATGAAGTGGCGTTCCCACCACAACACAATTTCATGTGGTGTTTTGAAGTTGGAAACACAAGTTTAATTAGCGTTTTGCTAATTAGTTTTTTGAAAAAAAAAAACAAAAACACTTAACGATTTTACTCTCCCTCTCTCCCCCAAAACGCTACACGCCTTAGAGTTTTTTTTTAAAAAAAAATCAAAACGCTACACGCAACTATATTTTGGAGTGATATTTGGGGCCAAGTTTTTGAGTTGTGATATTTGAGACTAATTGATTTCAAATTGTGATATAGAGGGCCAACACCCTCACGATTCCCGCTCCCCGAACGATAATTTCAACGAACATAATTATTTTTATATGTATATTAAATACATTATCAAAAATATGTAAATGTAATGTTATTTTTTGATTTTTTATCCACCCAATTATTTAAATTTACATATTATGATCTAATTTAATTACTAATAATATTATTTTTGCATTTTAATAGTATAATTAAATTTAATTATACTATAAAAAAAATAAAAAATACATTTTATCCACCCAATTATTTAAAGTTTAAAAAATAAAATAAATATTAAATTTGTCATGTTAAACACATTCATAATTTACATTTTTTTTAATAAAAAAATATAGAATTTCCCGATTTCCAGCAGGAATTCCCGTTCCCAATTTGGAGCGGTGATCGGGACGGGTTTTGGGACGAGGATAGCACTCCCCGGTCCCGACGTGACCCATGGCCATCCTTACCTATTTCCTAGTGTGCTGAAAAGCTCTTGCTTTTCTTGTAACCGCATTTAGGACTTCTATTACTATATATTAAACATCAACACAAGGGCAAAAAGTGCCATGTTAAGACAATGCAGCATCTACCATGAACTGGCTAGGCATTCCAGTTCTTGCTCCAGAACCTCAACCATTATCAGTACTGTACTCCCCAACGCTAAATGGAACACCACCGGTAGAAATGTTATAAGTTGAGCGGTCCACTGTTCCAGGCAAAGGAGAAACCGTTATCTTCAGCCTGTGAGATGTCGAGGTTTAGGTTTTCCTCACCTGCTGCATTAATTTGGTTGTTTTTGCTTAGGTTTCTGTTCACCTAGAATGGCTTGAGCTTGCAAATACCTATGAGTAACATCAGGATTTCCATTGCCATTTTCTTTTGATGCTTTTCCTGGGGTGTGAATTCTTCTCCCGTCCAACAAGCAGCTTCTGATAGGCTCAACTCCATTTGCTATTTGCTTTTTATCAAGCTCAAGGATTCCAGGTAAACAGGAATCCCATCAAAAACCACCAAATGCAACAGGAGAGGAAAACCTAAAACCTGACATCTCTCAGGGTGAAGATAAGGGTTTATCCTTTGCCTAGAACTACGAACGGCTCAACTTATAACATTTCTACCGTTGGTGTTTTATTTAGCGCTGGGGAGTACACTACTGATAATGGTGGAGGTTCTGGAGCAAGAACAGAATGCCTAGCCAGTTCATGGTAGATGCTGCATTGTCTTAACAGTAAACACTGATAGTATTTTAGCTACACCCAGTTAGAATTGTTTATATTCATAGGGATATTACTAGATTTAATCAATTATATTTCCTTGGACTGAATCTATATATTAAAAGTAACGCATTTACTGTGCTCCTGGTGCAACAACCTCGTCCTGCTCCTTGGTTGACTCAAATTCAAAGGCATCCCCTGGATCTTAATGTCGGTATTATATTGTAAAGTCATAATTTGTTTCTACTTAAAAAACATCTCCAACTTACTTAGGATATATCATGTTTGAATACCAAACTCTCAAATACATATCATATGTAATTATATAAAAAAATTTAAAATATCTTAGGGTTCATGGATTACACATGAGGTTAAAACAATTTCCATAAATTTAAGGATATTTATATAAATCACTGATAAAAAATTTATATTTACAAAAATGTCCCGCCCCTTATTTTATAAGTACAGGGGTTTCCTGAGGACAACCTAATGCCCAGTTTTCTCATATCTTAATATCCCAACCATATATACGAAATATCCAATCGTGATTTAGATAAAATTCACCGACACTTCTTAATTATAAGGGTAATACTGATATTTTGGTCAATCTCGAGAGAAAATGGATATTTTTCACTTTCATCCATTCATATATTTAGTGAAACACGATAATTTGGCCCATTTGGGTTCTCTATCTGATTAAAAAATGATGACAAACGTTCTTCTTGATAGACAAAGGAAATGCATGTGTAACTATAATATTTCTTTGTTCGTAAAAGTGAAGAAAAGTTCACTCTATAATTAAAATTGTTGATAAAATAAATATATAATTAACATTATTATATGTATTAATAAAATATTTAAAAACATATATAATGTGTGGGTTATACAACTATATTATTTGTAGGTTCCCGGTCTATGGCAAACGTATGCCATAGACCTGGTATATAACATACTATTTCTGCGCCGTGGGATCAACCATCCAACGGCTGTGGTTTAAAAAAAAAGTCACCATCGTACCGCAGAAACTTTCTGCGGTACGGATAAATTACCAAAATGCCCCTGTTTTCATACCAAAAATCTACTGTTCACCGTACCGCAGAAAGTTTCTGCGGTACGTTGTCAATTTTTTTTAAACCCCAGCCGTTGGATGACTGATCCAAAGGCACAAAAACAGTATGTTGTATAACAGGTCTATGACATACGTTTGCCATAGACCGGGACCCTTATTTGTAATAGTTAAAATTACAATACATTAGCCTGGAATTGATTCATAAATGTGTGAGAAGCATGAAAAAAAGTATATAAAATTACACAGTTGAAAAGTTTTGCATGAATTTAACATATATGAAAGTACATTACCCATAACCATGTCAAAGAGGCATAGACATCCATATTTTCTGGAACATTTTCTTCATTATTTAATGCAATAATTCATAAAAACATAAACAAATAAGCATAGGTGACTTAATCAATAAAAACAATCAAATCATTTTGGAATAATAAGTATTTATATACTAGATGTATTTTGTGAAGAAAACTCATATCAAATTAGGTTAAAAATGTGTGCTACAGTTGAAAAGTTTAGATTAAATCATGGTAAATCTCAGTCTCCATACACCCACTATCAAATACCCAACTTTAGTCTATGGGACTCAATTTAATTTGATTTTATTCGTGAATCAAATTCGATCAAAACCAAAAATAACCAATAAATTGAACATAACCCAAAATTAAAAAAAAAAACAAAATGTTACGTATAAATACATATTGGGATTTCCGATCCATTTCAGATTTGGATTCCTAAAAAAAACATGAACTGAATCCTTTCGAGTTTAAGAAACATAAAAATCCAAAAAACTTAAGTTCAATTACATCTAAACGAAACAAATGATCTTATCACCATACATTAAATGTACAAATATTATTGAAAATATAACTTACCAATCAAACTCGAACAAAGCGATGATGCTAATCATTTTGCATGGAAATTATTAAAAATCTATAAAGAAAACAAAATGCCAATCAGGAAAAAAAATAGTAAATCAGGTCAAAAACTGTCATAACAGTGTGATTTGATGTTATGTTATTTTTTTGGTCATAATGTTATTGAGCTTGATATCAATCGATAGTCGATGAAGAAGGCGTTACATTCTTAATTATAATACAACAATAAATTTTTATTTTTGTTCAATTTAAAATTTGGAAATTTTTGAGATATATGAAGGAAGGAGTTGGATGTGTATGTCAAGAAGGAGCAAGAATGGAAGATGAGGGTTCTTTTATGGAGGGACTGGAAGTATTTTGTAACAAAATAGAATTCTATAAAATGATATATATATATATACTAATAATTAGGCCGGCTAAGTATGCTAACCACAACCACAAGTATACCATTGTAACTTAATCTTCCACACACCAGAAGTTGAAAACAACCGGAAGTCAGTCAGTTATCAATCCAACAATCAGTCCATTTAATATTTTAAAAAACTACATGGAAAAAGATCTTGTCTTAGTTTGTGAGATACAGTGTTCATCTACAGTTAAAAATGCTAAAGGTTGGTACCTTTCTTACTAGTTTACTCCAAATTCATTTTACGTCATCTGAATCCTACAAACAGAACTACTATAATATTGGATTTTCAACACCAAGTTACCCGTGAAAAGCTCCCATGTTTACTGGTCCTGATTTGAATCATAAGCTATGCCAAAAATCATTACACAAATATGTGAAATTTTTTAAGTACAAACAAATTATAACTTTACAATATAACTTACCGACATTAATCAACATCAAGGGCAGGCCTTTGAATTTGAGTCAACCAAGGAGCGGGAGGAGGTTCCTGCACCAGGAGCGCATTTTTAAATGCGTTACATTTAATATATAGATTCAGTCCAAAGAAATAGAATTGATTAAATCTAATAATTTCCCTATGAATATAAACAATTGTAACTGGGTGTAGCTAAAATACTATCAGAGTTTACTGTTAAGACAATGCAGCATCTACCATGAACTGGCTAGGCATTCCGGTTCTTGCTCCAGAACCTCCACCATTATAAGTAGTGTACTCCCCAGCGCTAAATGAAACATCATCGGTAGAAATGTTATAAGTTGAGCGGTCTGCAGTTCCAGGCAAAGGAGAAACCCTTATCTTCAGCCTGTGAGATGTCAGGGTTTAGGTTCTCCTCACCTGCTGCATTCGGTTGTTTTTGCTTAGGTTCCTGTTCACCTAGAATGTCTTGAGCTTGCAAATACCTCTGAGTTACATCAGGGTTTCTATTGCCATTTTCTTTTTATAAAAGAAGTTGCAACTGATAAAAAGCATCAAAAGAAAATGGAAATGGAAACCCTAATGTTACTCATAGGTATTTGCAAGCTCAAGGATTTAAACAGGAACCAAGCAAAAACAACCAAATGCAGCAGGATAGGAAAACCTAAACCCTGACATCTCACAGGGTGCGCAAAAGGGTTTCTCCTTTGCCTAGAACAGGGGACGGCTCAACTTATAACATTTCTACCGGTGGTGCTTTATTTAGCGCTGGAAAGTACACTACTGATAATGGTAGAGGTTCTAGAGCAAGAACCGGAATGCCTAGCCAGTTCATGGTAGATGCTGCATTGTCTTAACAGTAAACTCTCATAGTACTTTAGCTACACCCAGTTAGAATTGTTTATATTCATAGGGATATTATTAGATTTAATCAATTCTATTTCTTTGGACTGAATCTATATATTAAATGTAACGCATTTAAAAATGCGCTCCTGGTGCAGGAACCTCCTCCCGCTCCTTGGTTGACTCAAATTCAAAGGCTTTCCCTTGATGTTAATGTCGGTAAGTTATATTGTAAAGTTATAATTAATTGTTTCTACTTGAAAAAAATATCCAATTGACTTCGGATTTATCATGTTGAATGCCAACTGTGAAATGCATATCATATGTAATTATACAAAAAAATTAAAATATATTAATACGCCAACAACCAATACAAAATGCATGTATATTATTCACAAAGTAACTTAAGGATTCAACTATTCTTTGTTTGTAAAAGTGAAGAAAAGTTCACTCTAAAATTAAAATTGTTGATGAAATAAATATATAAAAAACATTTATAATTGTTTATATATACACTAATAAAATATTTAATAATGTATTGTGTGGGTTATACGACTATATTATTTGTAATAATTATAAATACATTACATTAGCCTTGAATTGATTCATATATGTGCGAGAGTAACATAAATAAAAATATATAAAATTGCACTGTTAAAAAAGTTGGGCATGAAGTTAACATGAATAAGTACATTACCGATAACCAGAGAGGCACAAACATCCATCTTTTCTGGAACATTTCTTCATTATTTACTGCATATAATTCATAAAAATATAAACAAATGAGTATAGGTGACTTGAGCAATAAAAACATTCATATTATTTTGAAATAATAAGTACTTACTAGGTGTACTTTGTGAAGAAAACCCATATCAAACTAGGTTAAAAATGTGTGCCACGATTGAAAAGTTTACATTAAATCATGGTAAATCTCAATCTCCATACACCCCGTATAAAAAACCAAACTTAAGTGTCCCAGTTTAATTTGATTTTAGTCGTGAATCAATTTCGATCAAAACCAAAAAATAACCAATATTTAATTTGAACATAAACCAAAAATTAAAAAAAATGTTGCGTATAAATACATATTGGGATTTTCGATTGAGTTCAGATTTGGATTCTTGAAAAGAAAAACAAAATATGAACTGAATCCTTTCGAGTTTAAAAAATATATAGATCCAAAAAACTTAAGTTCAATTACATCTAAATGAAACAAATGATCTTATCACCATACACTAAATGCACAAATATTATTATAAATACAACTTACCAAATATAACTTACCAGTAAAATTCGAACAAAGCGATGATGCTAATCATTATGCATGGAAATTATTGAAAATCTGTAAAAACAAGATGTAAATCAGGAAAAAAAAAATAGTAAATCAGGTAAAAAAATGTCATAACACTGTGATTTGATGTTATGTTATTTTTTTGATCATAATGTTATTAAGCTTGATATCAATTGATGATCAATGAAGAAGGCATTACATTCGTAATTAAATTTAATATAACGAGAAATTTTTGTTTTTTTCCAATTTAAAATTTGGGAATTTTGAAGATTTAGGATGAATGGGATTGGATGTGTATGTCAAGAAGGAGCAAAAATGGATGATAAGTGTTCTTTTATAGATGGATCTAAACCGGCCAGCATCTTAATCGTAAAACCGAGTTAATTCTATAAAGAATTGTAGAAGAAATCCGGAGATCTGGCCAAAGAAGAAGAAAGTTTGACAGAGCTAAAAAGAGATATGAGCGAGAAACGACGGAGAAAAGGGCGTGAAACCCTAAAATGAATCATGTATGTTATATATATGTATTATATTATATCAATGGTTCAGATCTGATCATAATATTTATATCCGACGGTTGTTAATTAATCAAGATAAGAATCGGCTAGAATTAAAGAACGAAATCAATGGGAATCAATGTGCGTCTTGTGTATCTACAACCATTTTTTTTAGAAGCAAAAGAAATTAAATTAGATAAATGGGCCTAACCCAAGCTTTACATCCACCAACACAAAAGCCCATACCACTAAGCATACTAACTAGAAAACAAAATCAACAGTCCAACCCAATAGAAACCCATCCTAGCCCAACAAATTCAACAATGAACTAAAACTTAAAAAATAAAGCTCAAAGAAACGAATTGATTCATCTTCCAATGACTAGATCAGCTCATCCAGGACCTCCATTTCTTCTTCTTTCACATCAACTTTAGCCTGCAATCACCTTCCAGAACTTCTTCAAACTATTCACCAAGCGGATCTAGACCCAGATCATTCGACCAAATCTCGCGAACTCTCCCAAAAGGAGCTTCAATGATCACCAATCGATTCCAAGTATGAGCACCGTGATGAGCTAGATACCATGCCATTTCATTAGCTTCCTCTCTTATAGACCCATATTCCCAAATCTGATTCCTATCTGCCTTCATTTGGTTCAGTTGATTCACCACATATCTATGCTCAGGGATAGCACCCACATTGGAGAATCTCCAACCATTTTATATTTCTTTAAATGTCTCCTATAAATCAACTTAAGCAATTTTCTTGAATTTTCATCCTTCTATTTTAAGAGTATATATATTTTTGTTAAATATAAACTATGAAGTGAGGGTTAGAGTATGAACATACAACCAATCCATGTTAGTGTCAAGTGTTAGGCCACCAACCAAGTTAGGCAAGCCATAATCTTTAACTAACATTAATGGTTGGTGAGATTGAAGCCTAAAAATATAGTCTTATGTAAATGGTCTCAAATACAACAACAACAAGATCAATACAATGTAGTTCTAATATTACTACTACGTTTTTCTCCCCCCTCTACTAGTTCTGTTTATTACTTCCGCATTGCTCATATTCTGACATGGTATCAGAGCGGGAGTAGAGAGGAGGAGATTTTCAGTTGAAGCTTTGTGATTTTTCAAGGAAAACACAAGCTGTCCAGACTTATATCTTCCAGCAGAGGGGAGAATGTAAAGCGTAATGTAATGTAATATGTAATAGAGGACATATATAACTCAACTAGGATAAAAGATAAATAATATTAACTCTATACAGGGATCGTGAAAGTTGAAGAACAGGCATCAACAAGGATCAAGTCGTTGAAAGAAGTTCATTAACATGATCAAGCCTCAGTGACAGAATAAGATGTACAGATGATTCAGTTGAAGGGCCAAAAGATTACAGTGGTCTAAAAGACATGATACAAAGACCATGAGTGAATGTTAGTCTGTAAAGTATAATGAAATGTAATATGTAATGGAGGACATATATAACTCAACTAGGATAAAAGATAAATAATATTAACTCTATACAGGGATCGTGAAATTTGAAGAACAGGCACCGACAAGGATCAAGTCGCTGAAAGAAGTTCATTAACATGATCAAGCCTCAGTGACATAATAAGATGTACAGATGATTCAGTTGAAGGGCCAAAAGATTTCATGTATTTGAAGATATTGCTGCAGGCTAATAAATTGGAATGTAACGAAGGTGTGAAGATCAAGATCAGTGATAGTCACTTGTGAACCAGACCAGTGCACCAAGTGTCAACACATACGGGAAGGATCAACACATTAATTCATAGAAAGAATTGCCAAAGCCTATTGACGATCAAGGACAGACATAATATCTCAAGGTATTGTCAAAAGTTAATTTACTCTGAAAATTAAATAAGTAACAGATTAATTAATTATTTATAACAAAATAATTAAATTAATCTGGTACTTGAATTATTTTCTGAGATGAATTAAAACAGCAGAATAAACAGAAGAGAGAATATGAATAGTATCCAAAATCACTATTCATATGAATAGTAACCGAAATCACTATTCACATGAATAGTAACCGAAATCACTATTCATATGAATAGTACTATTCATATGAATAGTAACCGAAGTTACTATTCATGTGAATAGTACCCAAAAGTACTATTCATAAAGTAGGAAACATGTGGGGCCCACATGAATTAAAAAATTCAAAGTTAAGACTTTGAAATTGAAAATTCAGCAGCTTTGAATGTCAAAATATTAGGCAGAATATACGTAATCAATTACGTATATTAACTGCATAGTGACTTTCTGAAAACCTATAAATAGGCCTGTTGTATTTCATTTCATCAAAACACACCTCAAGACACAACTTTCTCTCTCTCTTAAATATCTTCTCTGTGTAAGCTGCTAGACAGTCCATCTAGTAGGAAAGCCGGCTTAGCCCGCTTTCAGGAAGTGTCGGATAGAAGGTCCTCGTGCCTAAACTATCCTTAGGAGTGTTCGAGTTTTTGAAGCTAATCCGTTGGATTAGAAGTTGTAACACCCCTTGGGTTTTTATCAGTTCAAAGATATTTTCCCGAACCAATTGTTTTATTTCGATTCAGTTGTTGACCTCATTTTTCACATCTCGAAAATCGAAATATTTTTAAATAACGTATTCAACCCCCCTTCTACGTTATTCCGAACCTAACAATTGGCATCAGAGCAGGTTGATCGATATACAGATCAGATCCGGTGTTGTACGGAACTATTCACAAATATGATACTATTCACAGATACGGTACTGTTCACAAATACGGTACTGTTCACAGATACGGCACTATTTACATATACGGTACTATTCACAGATACGGTACTGTTCATAAATACCGTACTGTTCATTTTGAGCCACTCTGTTACTATACAAAAAGCCATACAATCATGACAGAGAAAACACAAACTCTAACAACAAGCAGATATGAATCAATTAGAGTTCCAATACTCAGGGCATCAGAATATCCCATATGGAAGGTGAAGATGGAAATGTTTCTGGAGGCTACAGATCCAGAGTACTTAGACAGAATCCATGATGGTCCACATAAGCCTACAAAATTGTCTGTTGCAGTTGCTGGAGAAGAACAGAAAATGATTCCAAAAGAGAAGAAAGACTACACTCCTGAAGATATCTCCTCTATTAGCAAATATGCTAAAGTAAGGCATTTATTACATAACGCCCTTGACAATGTTATGTCTAACAGGGTCATTGGATGCAAAACTGCTAAGGAGATTTGGGATGCTTTGGAAGTCAGATGTCAAGGAACCAAAGCCATCAAAAAGAACATGAAAACAATACTCACACAGGAGTACGAGCACTTTGACTCAAATGCTGATGAGTCATTAACAGACATATATGACAGATTCCTGAAATTGTTGAATGATCTATCACTGGTAGATAAGGAGTATAATCTTGAAGACTCCAATCTGAAATTCTTGTTGGCTCTTCATGAGAAATGGGACTTAAAGGCCACTACCATCAGAGACAATCATGATCTAGAAGACATGTCCCTTGATGAAATCTATGGAATGCTTAAGACTCATGAGCTTGAGATGGAACAAAGAAGCAAGAGGCATGGAAGCAAGACCAAGTCAATTGCTCTTAAAGCTGAGGAGAAAGCTTCTAAAGAAATTGCTGTGAAAAAGTGTCAATCCAAAGGAAAGGCTCTTATTACAAAGTCTGATACTGAGTCATCAAATTCTGATGATGACTCAAACTCTGACAATCTCACAGACTCTGATGATGATGGTAGTGATGCTGAGATGATACAACTTGCAGCCCTAATGGTGAAAGGCTTCAAGAAGATGGCTTACAAGAACTTCAGGAAGGGAAAGAAGTTCACACGAAGAGATTCAAATTTTGACAAGAAGAATTTCAGAAAAACTGAGGGAAAGGAAAGCAGGTCTGGGAAAGTCGACAAGTCCAAGATCACATGCTATAATTGTGGTGAGAAAGGACATTTTGCACCTGAGTGCAAGAGAGCCAAAGCTGATAAAAGTCAAGCTTACATCACAAAGAAGAAGGACTGGGCTGACACTTCAGACTCTGAAGATGAGGTGAACTACGCCTTGATGGCAAATGTTGATAGTATCTCTGAAGCTACTGAGACCAAGGTACCTCACTCTATTCTAGCTTTTGATACTACTGATATATCTGAGTTAAGACTCTTTCTTAAAAACTTGCATGTTAGCTATAGAGATCAGACTTTAGAAAATGAAAGAATAAAATCTGAAAGTCTAGACCTTAGAAAGAGAAATGATTATCTAGAATCAGAATTAGTCCAGATGTTAGAAATTCAGAAAGAGAGAGATGATGCTATTTTTGTTAAAAATGAATTATTGAAAAAGCATGCTTATCTTGAATCTGAACTTGCTAAAGAAAGAAACATTCTTAAAATTTGGACTAACTCTGGTAAGAAAACTCAGGATATCATAGACAATGATTGTTGGAAAGAAGGTCTAGGTTACACTGATAAAAAGAAAACTGTCAACCTAGAAGCTGAGACCTCTAAACCTGTATTTACTGAAAAGGCTGCAAAACCCAAAATTAATCATGTGAGGTTTGTACCAAAATCTGACAAACCAAAACAGGATAAAGCCAAATCAGTAGATATTAGCTCAATGTCTCAGAAACAGCTTAAACACAAGCTGAAGGAGTTAAAAAGAATAAACAAGGTAAAAGAACCTAGGAAAAATAGAAATGGAAAGGTAGGCATCAGTAAAAGCAATAACTATATGCCTATTCCAAATGCTCCTAGGAAGAAATGTTATAACTGTGGAAGTCCTAACCATCTTGCTGCTTTTTGCAGGAAGAATAAAAATATGAACTCTACACCTCCTAAGTCAGGAGTTAAGAGTGGTTCAGTTAGGTTTAAGCCACAGAATCCTTGTTTTCACTGTGGTAGTATTTGGCATTCTATTTATACATGCAAAGAGTATCATAAGTTGTATTATGATTATTATGAACTTAAACCCTCTTTGAATAAATTCAAGATTGATTCTACATGTATAAATTCTGATAAAAAGAATGTTAGCACAAACTCTGATAAGACTTCTGCTGCAAAAGCTAACAAACTTAATAAGACCAAAGGATCCAAGCAAGTATGGGTCCTTAAAACTAATCATTAGTGGTTTTTGTGATTGCAGGGTAACAGGAAAAATATCCTTGTTCTGGACAGTGGATGCTCAGGACACATGACTGGAAATAAAGCCCTGCTATCAGAATTTGTGGAGAAAGCTGACCCAAGTGTTTCTTATGGAGATGGCAACATAGGAAGGACTCTGGGATATGGCAATATCAAACTTGGGAATGTCATCATTGAAGTTGTAGCTCTAGTTTCAGGACTCAAACATAATCTACTAAGTGTGAGTCAAATCTGTGATAGAGGTTATCATGTGGATTTCCTTGAAGAACACGGTGAAGTTGTAAGCAAATCTACAGGAAAAGTTGTTCTGAAGGGATACAGGCATGGTAACATTTATGAAGCCAAGCTTTCAACAAACTCTGATGGCTCTGCAATCTGTCTACTGAGTAGAGCATCAATTGAAGAAAGCTGGGATTGGCACAAGAGACTTTCTCATCTGAATTTCAACAGCATTAATGAGCTAGTAAAGAAAGATCTTGTGAGAGGATTGCCCAAATCTGTTTTTACTCTAGATGGCCTATGTGACTCATGTCAAAAGACAAAACAAAGGAAAACTTCATTCAAAAGTAAGACTGAATCCTCAATTCTTGAGCGATATCACTTATTGCATGTTGATTTATTTGGTCCAGTAAATATAATGTCTATTGGAAAGAAAAGATATGCTTTGGTTATTGTTGATGAATACACCAGATATACATGGGTATATTTCATGCACAAGAAAGAAGAAACTGCATCAATCTTAACAGAGCATGTCAGACAACTGGACAAAGGATCTAAGCATACAGTGAAAATCATAATGAGTGATAATGGCACTGAGTTCAAGAATGTAGTCATGGAAGAGATTTGTAAAGAAAATGGAATAAAGCAAGAATTCTCTGCACCTGGAACTCCACAACAAAATGGAGTAGTAGAGAGAAAGAACAGGACTCTCATAGAAGCTGCAAGGACCATGCTTGATGAAGCAAAGCTGCCAACTTACTTCTGGGCTGAAGCTGTGCAAGCTGCTTGTTTCACACAGAATGCTACACTCATAAACAAGCATGGTAAAACACCATATGAGATGGTGAAAAAGAAGAAGCCGAACCTGAAGTACTTTCATGTGTTTGGATGTAAATGTTTTGTTCTTAAGACTCATCCAGAACAGCTTTCCAAATTTGATTTAAAAGCTGATGAAGGAATCTTTGTTGGATACCCACTATCCACAAAAGCATTCAGAGTCTACAATCTGAGAACAAAAGTGGTCATGGAATCTATCCATGTGTCTTTTGATGATAAAAAGATAACAGGACTTGAAGATTTTGATGAACATGACCAGCTGAGATTTGAGAATGAACAAAATTCTGATACTCTTTCAAACTCTATTGTTCAATCTATACCAGTAGATCAGACAGCAGCACATGTTGAGGGGGAGCAAGTGAACAATGAAAATGAACCCCAATCAAGTGAAGAAACATCAAAGAATGCATCTGCTGGTTCATTAAACTCTGATTCATCAAACTCTAAAAGCAACAGCTCAGGGGGAGCAAACAATGATTTTGGATCTACTAGTCATCACACTCAACACAATCATGAACTTGGAGAATCATCAAGATCAAATCTGCCAAGACAAAGGGTGACAAGGCCGTCGCGTGCCTATCAAATAATAAATCTAACAAATCCTTCTAACTATGTAGTAGGGTAAGTCAGAGTCGATCCCACAGAGACAAACGTATCAATCACTAGTTGTTTCTGATTTAATTCGGCTAAGCAAGTAACACAATAAATATTGAGAGATTATTAAGCTAATTTTATACTAAAGAGAATTGTGTTTGTATTAATCAAATATTAAAAACATCCAGAATTAAGTATCCCCACTAGCATGAATCAGTGCAATTACGATTTCCCGTCCCAATTAATCATGTACTACTCAAGAGGAAAGATGCGCCCTATAAATACCAATAACCTCTCTCGAGTATTAATGGCTTCTCTAACTTACAATCAAACCTATTCTCATGGTATCATGCAATTTAGAGACATTAAACACGGCATCTTAACTTCCTAACAATTCATTCTACCTATTCTCATGGAGAATTTCATGTTCTTATTGGATAAATCACAACCATCTAAATCCAACTCTCGCTGATAATTAGATATTGGCTCAAACAATACACATAATCACGTCTGACATGTAATTGCTAATTAAAACAACTCAATAAGCAAGAGCAATTATCATAACCAAATTGGGGGAATTGGGAAAATCATGCACCAATCATAACTAGGGTTCAACTTAACCCTAGATTAATAATCTACTCACTCATAATTGAATTAACAAAACAAGAATAATTAATTGAACACATAATTGTAAGAATAGAAGAAAAACCTTTAATCTTCGATCTTGAAGAAAATAATTAATCTCCCCAAAAGTCTCCAGAAGAAAGAGTTACAAAAATTCTCCTGTCTCTCTCTCTCTGTGTATCTATACGTACGTCCCTCTGTGTATCTATACGTACCTCTCTCTCTCTACTATCATAATCTCTAATGTTTTTATATGTCTCTAATAAAAATATTTTACAAGTACGTTTCCTAAACTGAATAGATTTCCCATGAAAATTCGTAGTTGACTCTTCCCAAGTAATTCTGGGCCGCTCCAATTGTAATATGACATCTGGACCATCTTAGAATGATAGAAAATTTAATTATCTTCGCGTGGGCAGTTGAATCACCCAATTCTGACTTGTAGAACTCGAGATATGGCCAAAATAGTGAATTGCGCGCGTGCAGCCCAACAAATCCGAATTTCCTTCTAATAAATCTCCAATTAAGCTCTTTATTCTCAAATCCTTCCAAGTTTAGAATTTCCTTGCTTCCTATAATAAAACATTAAAATCTATTAAATAAAAATCCAATTAAATGCAAAATATAATAAATATGAGGAATATAATCATATAAAATATATATAAATATACACTCTATCAAAGGGTATGGAGTAGAGCGTATCCCTTTGAACAGATCATTGGTGAACCGGACACGGGAGTACAGACTAGAAGAGCAACACAGAATGAATGCAATTTCGTAGGATTTTTATCTCAAATTGAACCTAAAAAGGTTGATGAAGCTCTTGATGATCCAGATTGGGTAACTGCAATGCAGGAAGAACTCAATCAGTTCGAAAGGCAGAAAGTATGGAAGCTGATGCCAAGACCAAAAGATAAATCTGTAATTGGCACTAGATGGGTGTTTAGAAATAAACTGGATGAAAATGGTATTGTTACGAGGAACAAGGCTCGATTGGTAGCAAAGGGTTACTCTCAAGAAGAGGGAATTGATTATGATGAAACCTATGCTCCAGTTGTAAGGCTTGAAGCAATCAGGATGTTCTTAGCATTTGCTGCACACTCCAACTTTAAGGTTTTTCAGATGGATGTGAAGAGTGCATTTTTGAACGGAGATCTAGAGGAAGAAGTCTATGTTGAACAACCCCCTGGGTTCGAAGACAAGGAATTTGAAGGTTTTGTGTACTTTCTCTTCAAAGCTCTCTATGGTCTCAAGTAAGCCCCTCGAACATGGTATGATACTCTCTCCAAGTTCTTACTTGAAAATGGTTTTACAAGAGGTATTATCGACAAAACTCTCTTTCATAAAAAGCATAAAAATGATATAATTCTGGTGCAAGTATATGTGGATGATATAATATTTGGTTCTACTAATGATTTGTTATGCAAGAGATTTGCTAAGCTAATGCAGAGTAGGTACGAGATGAGCATGATGGGTGAGTTGTCCTTCTTCCTTGGACTTCAAGTTGTTCAGAAGCCTGATGGTATTTTCATCTGCCAATCAAAATACATAAAGGATCTTCTGAAGAAGTATGGGATGAAAGAAGCAGCTACTGCCAAGACCCCGATGCCAACTGCAGTCAAGCTTGATGAAGACAAATCTGGTAAGTCAGTTGACATCACGAAGTATCGAGGTATGATCGGCTCTCTCTTGTACTTAACTGCTAGTAGACCAGATATTATGTTCGCAACTTGTCTATGTGCTAGATTCCAGGCTAACCCTAAAGAGTCACATCTTATAGCTGTTAAACGTATTTTCAGATACCTTAAGGGAACCCCCAATCTTGGGATTTGGTACCCTAAAGGAACAGGTTTTGACCTAGTTGGCTATACAGATTCTGACTTCGCAGGTTGTAAAATTGATCGGAAAAGTACTTCTGGAAGCTGTCATTTTCTAGGAAGAAGGTTGGTATCTTGGTACAGCAAGAAGCAACACTCAGTATCTACCTCGACAGCCGAAGCAGAATACATTGCGGCAGGTAGTTGTTGTGCTCAGATCCTGTGGATGAGGAATCAACTTCAGGACTATGGACTCATGTTGGACAAAATTCCAATTCTATGCGACAACACGAGTGCCATTGCCATTGCCAACAATCCAGTTCAACACACCAGGACTAAGCATATTGATATCAGGTATCATTTCTTACGAGAGCATGTCATGAACGGAACTGTGGTATTATATTTTGTTCCCACAGATCAACAAATTGCAGACATCTTTACTAAACCACTGGATGAATCCACTTTCTCCAGGTTAGTTGGTGAACTTGGGATGTTAAACCTGTCTAATTAATTTTGGATAATCAATAACTGCAATTTGTTATAAATTCACAGGTATTTTAAATGTCCATATTTTTAGGACTTGTGAATTTACTTTGCATCCAGTCATCATCTTTTTTTTATAGGTATCTCTATATTAATTACCACGCTTATAAATGCTATATTTTATGGTAATTAGTTAGTAAATAATTGAGTTAATTGTAGCATAATTAAATAAATATTTTATTGACATATATCAATTAATGATATTTTGTTAATTTTATGTCTATTTAATTGTGAGTTTATCTGATTATTGTGGATTAATTCTTGATTTACTGTGTGATTATTTTTAAATCCATAATAATTAGAAGTATTATATGTGTATATGTATAGACTGATAGGTTTCGGCGATAAGATGTTTTTTTTTTCGACCGACAGTTTTGGTGATAAGATGTTTTTTCGGCTAATTAGGTAGTTAGGTGAGAAATTATTGAGCGGTGTTATTTTTCAAACATAACCTGTCACTATTACACCTAACCCTCTAATCCTTGAAACATTATAAATGATGAGTTTTTGTTTGTGTTTAATATCATCATTTTTCAGATATACAGAGTATATACACATAATTGCTGAATATTTCGAGCTTTGATCGGAAAGATCTCACAATCTAGCTGGTGGTTTTAGGGCGGATTTCATATTCTTGTTATACGTACTAACCCTTGTTTTTGAGTTTCCTCAAAGTTTTGAAAATGACATTGCAGGGAAGCTTTTTAATTGCTAAAGTTAATCCTGTTTCCATTCAGCAAATCGAAACCATTCAGGATGAGCAATTTCGGGCTTGGACACAATTTTTGAATGAACATTCATTAATTCGCTATGCTTTAGTTACACAAGTGCAGCTTAACCATGATGCAATGCGTGAACTATATTGCAGTGCGGTTAACACTTCTGGACAGGATGGGTGTGCATTCACATATCGACTATTTGGTAGGTCGATTAGGGTCACTGAACGAGATGTTAATCGAATTCTTCATTTTCCTATGGAAAATCTCGTTTCTGATCCTATACCTGAACAGATTGAAATGTTCTTTCGTTTTATAAGGTACCAAGACGGCAATTTCAATACTGGTAATCTTTCTAGAACATTTCTAACCCAGTACTGGAATTTCTTCTTTCACACTCTTAACCATGTTTTTTCCCCAGATAGAACAAATCAAGATCGAATGCCTGAATTTATTCAAATAATAGGGTATGCGGTCGCCAATAATTTGAGGATTAATTTTGGAAAAATAGTGCTTGGTCAAATCATTTTAAAAATGAAACGCTTGGGAACAAGAGATGTTCAGACTCAAAATGTCAAATGTTTATATCCAAGGTTTCTACAGTTAATACTAAATGATTTTTTGAATGATGAAGACAGGGTACGCTTGGAAAATGGTCAAAAGGTGGAATGTTCTTCCATGAAGACGAATGTAATTAATTACATAAGCAAAAAGAAATATACGGATGTGCCTACAGTCCTAACTGAATATCTAAAGACTGTCCCACTTCCGTTGTTACCACGACCAGTGAGAGCAGGTATACGACAAGGTAATATTTCAATCCCTGCTATTCCAACCTTTGTATTCCCTATTGTGTCACAGGAAATACAGTTTCTACAGCCCCCAGTGGCCATCTTACCCGACCAAGAGCAGGAATTCCCACCGACTCTAACACAGGTCAAAGAGCCCATTCTACAAATGCAAACACAAACACAACAAACTCCTACACCTCAATTGTCACTTAAACGACCAGTCATCCACATTATTGAGGGAGGTAGTGCCTCAGCAGCACCACATAAGGAGTTAGTTACAACAGCCGCTCTACCTCATTCTAAACGAAGTAAACCCAATGAACCTGAGGTAACGACAACTGTTAGTGAAACAATTCTTTCTTATCCAATGAGTGCAAATGTAAATGAGGTTGAATTGACGGGAGCAACTATCTTGAGTTCCATTTCACGGAACATACGAGTGGTTGATGATCTTTCTAAAGATCAAATGCCTTCACAGACATCCGAGGTGGAATTACCTACCTCAGTAACTGCTGGTGAATCTTCCATTTTACGGAAAGATCCATCGGTAGGAGGTTCTTTTATGAACCAAATGTCTTCACAGACGTACGAGGGAAACTTGGGTTTTGTGCCATTTAATCAATTCAAGTTTAACCTCCCAGAGATAAAATCTCTGGATCTCTTTCAAGATTTACCACTCTTTACCAGTGGTCGGCAACTCGCTTCACGCGAGGACGGAAGCTCACGAAATTTCATTGCACCATCTGTGACCTCTGAAAAAGGGGCTAGGATGATTTCATTTGCAGGTACATATATCGGTGGAAGCTCTGGAGGAAAGTTGAGGGAAACACCAACAGAACATGTAAGTGTAACCCGAACCACTAAACCGAGTGAATATAGAGTGTTGAGTGAAACACCTGCAGAACATACGAGTGAGCAACCTACTCAACCACATGCACATGTAACCAGAAAGGAATATAGCAGACTCCTTACACGGGTCCAAACAATGGAGAAAGAGTTGCAAAATATCTGTAAGTCCATTGCAGAAATAAAAAATTTGCAACTTATTCAACATGATGCATTCCAGGTTCAATTAAGTTCCATGGCATCCCAGTTTAGTCATGCAATTCATTCCTTGGGGAAGACAGCTTCGTCTAATTTACAAACTCCACATCCTACTACTCTGGAGGATAACCCAACTGAGGGGGAGAAGATGGATGAACAAGAAAAATCTACTAGGCGTAAAGGCAAGGAAAAGGTTGTTGACACGGAATTAACTTTATTTTGGGAAAGGAAAAACTAATGGGAGTATTAGTGCAATGTGGAAAGAATGCAAAGGTAAACTTGAAGATATGTTCAGTCTACAGGAACAATTGTCTTGCACTTGGTTAATTTTTAGAAATCTGGAAAATGTATATATATGATCCAGAATGCACTTTAAAATTATTTATCTTTGTATTTTATTTGTATCAGTTGAGTTATCCTCTAGGTATTTGCTTGTCAAACCCTAACAATCAAATAGGGGGAGATTGTAAAGTATAATGAAATGTAATATGTAATGGAGGACATATATAACTCAACTAGGATAAAAGATAAATAATATTAACTCTATACAGGGATCGTGAAATTTGAAGAACAGGCACCAACAAGGATCAAGTCGCTGAAAGAAGTTCATTAACATGATCAAGCCTCAGTGACATAATAAGATGTACAGATGATTCAGTTGAAGGGCCAAAAGATTTCATGTATTTGAAGATATTGCTGCAGGCTAATAAATTGGAATGTAACGAAGGTGTGAAGATCAAGATCAGTGATAGTCACTTGTGAACCAGACCAGTGCACCAAGTGTCAACACATACGGGAAGGATCAACACATTAATTCATAGAAAGAATTGCCAAAGCCTATTGACGATCAAGGACAGACATAATATCTCAAGGTATTGTCAAAAGTTAATTTACTCTGAAAATTAAATAAGTAACAGATTAATTAATTATTTATAACAAAATAATTAAATTAATCTGGTACTTGAATTATTTTCTGAGATGAATTAAAATAGCAGAATAAACAGAAGAAAGAAAATGAATAGTATCCAAAATAACTATTCATATGAATAGTAACCGAAATCACTATTCACATGAATAGTAACCAAAATCACTATTCATATGAATAGTGACCGAAGTTACTATTCATGTGAATAGTACCCAAAAGTACTATTCATAAAGTAGGAAACATGTGGGGCCCACATGAATTAAAAAATTCAAAGTTAAGACTTTGAAATTGAAAATTCAGCAGCTTTGAAAGTCAAAATATTAGGCAGAATATACGTAATCAATTACGTATATTAACTGCATAGAAACTGCAGATCTCACATTAGCCCTGTGGCTCCTATGTACCTTTTCTATGATGTATAAGAAGAAATAATGTGTTCTGATTGCTTTCTATAGTAGGCTGCATGTAATTTGAATGAAGTTTTATGTTTAATTTTTTTTTTTGGTAAGTGAAGTTTCAGTTTCCTGTTTGTTTACTGTTAGTTGTGCAGAAAAGTCTTGAGGTGGGTGAAGTCCTTTCGGTTGATGTCTCTAGCATCATTGCACTGTCAGGAACGGTAAATGTACAAGTCAAATATAATGGTCCCATGAGAAGGGTGGTGTTTGGGGTAATTTTCTTACTTATCTTGTTTACTATGGTTATTATTATTAATTTTTACCTCGTGCATATCTACTTAAAAATTAATATAGAAATATATTATTCTATCGACATGTGCTTAAAAATTAATATAGAATATTTTAAAATGCTTCTGGTTGTAGCATTTTGATTATATCAACGAGGCTTAATGCCATTGATGTACATGGTTTAGGAAGGTCTCCTTTCGCTTTTAAAATATTCTCAATACCATCGCTTCTAAATTGAAATCCTCGTAAATTGTAATGATAAAAAAAAAAAAGAATAATTCCATTAAGAAGGTTTAGTAATGGTTTAGTAATTGACACTTCGCACCCATTACTTTTAGCTGATTTGTCAATTTGGTCTCATATTTTGAATTGTGACATAGTGCATCCCCGGTCTTTAATTTTTCGCTTCGTTATGCACTTTTTTCACTAACTCCGTTAAAGCTAGACGTTGAAGTTAGAAAGGGTATTATTGGAAAAATTATGTTTCAGTTTACATCTCTTTATTCAGCCTCCCATCAGAATTCATAAATTACTCCTATGTTTCACCTTTTGGCACACACACACACACATATCATAAATATATATATACACACGTATCTATGATAGTAACTGAGAATGGTTATTTGTTTGAGGGAACCGATATTTAGCAACAATTATGAGGGCAAAAGTTAAGGGAGATAATAATGAATCTTTTTATAATGTGTGGGAAGCTTGTAGTATGTAGACAAAACAGGATTGAAAATGTAAATTAGTTGGTAGAGGTTGATTACTGTAAATATAAGATAAAGAAACTCCATCATTACCAAATTGTACAAAGGCGATGTTAGCTGTATAGGTGGAGTTATGGATTAAGATGGATAAAATGGTGGCCGTACCACGGTTGCCGATTGGAAGAAAATTAAAGAAGTTATCTAACCTGTGAATTTAGAGTTGCTAGGTTGTTCTGATGTTATTAGTAACAATATAATTTTCATATATCTTGATTGTAAATGCCTTAGTGTGTCGCATGGTTCTTTTACAATAAAATTGATGATTTTAGTTTCTATTTCAAGTTTCGATTTGATTTTAAAATAAATTGTTATTAAGTAGACAACAATTAATTATTATTATTATTATTATTATTATTATTATTATTATTATTGTTGTTGTTGTTGTTGTTGTTGTTGTTGTTGTTGTTGTTGTTGTTGTTGTTGTTGTATAAATCATTACAATACCATCAAAATAATGAATTTTTTTTTTGGATGAAATGTGTAATATTTTTAACAAATTCACATAAAATATTTAAAAGGTAAAATAAATAATAAGATGGCAATTAATCAATTACTGAAAATGTTAAATATTTTATTTAAGAAAATATGCAAGCAAGGAAATAGTAAAATATGTAACAAACATTGTACATAAAAAATATATATATTTATTGACTTCTATACCCTTAACATTTAACGTCAGTTATGAAAAGCTAACGGAAGTTGGTGAAAGGGTTGTATAATGATGCAAAAATAAAAATTAAGAGTGCAATATGTCACAATTTAAAGTTTGAGATCAAATTGACAAAATTATCATAAAAAAGGGGTGTAAAGTGTCAATTACTGTAGTTTTTTAATGTAATCTTGCCGATGTTGGTTAACTCATCTTGCATACCGGCAGGGTGAGAATGGAGTAACAGCTGTTTTGACAGGACCTGGTATTGTCTTCATACAGAGCATGCCTTTCCATAGGTTGTCGCAACGCATAGCTAGGTGATGTGTTGCAACTCCCCACAGTTTCTCTATGCATGTGTTTTATTCCTTGTTTTTTTTTTGACTCTGTGGATTGCCTCTGTTTGTGTAGGGCGGTGGCGTCTCCAAACATGAGAGACAACCCGAAGTTCTTCTTCCAGATAGCCGTTTTCTTTTTCTTAGCATATGTGGTGATTGTATCGTCCTTGATCTTAACTGACATATGAAAATTTTAGGATGTGCTTTACTTGTAATATCTTATAGAGTTCATGATACCTCAAAAAGCCTTGATGTAACTTCTAATTTGTTTTGGGCAATTTTTTCTTGAAAGCTTTTAGTACAATGGTAACAGGTTTTTTAATTTTGTATATTGGTTAACATTTATACACACAGGTAGGAACACTTGCACTATATTATTTAAATAGTGATATAGTTAATATTAATAAAATTGTGCCATAATGGTTGCCAAAGCATTGATAGTTAATGTTAATAAAATTGTGTCATTAAGGTTACTTGATTAGACAGGGTTTCTTACAATTTTTCTTCATAGAAAAATCACAAGGCAAAATATGTTTTGATTAAAATTTCCAACTTCATTTTTCGTTGAAATCTATAACAAAACCAAGAATTCCTTTGGCTAAATCCACAAGGAGGTTTTAAGACTGAGATTTAGACTCTTGAAGAGTTGCGTTAACGTGACAAGTTAACATCTTTGGTTCCATAGGGATAAAAAAACTAACAAATTCAAGTTTAGTCATAGAATTAAACTCTTTTACTAGAATGACGAGTATTCTACGATCAAACACCTCTTCCTCCTCTTCTTTGGAGTGCAGTCAGGAGAACAGATACTGATCTTACAACTCTCTTGCTCACCCACTTGCTAGATTCCTTCTTCACAGTAGTTCGAACCTTGTCCAGAGGTTCCACTCTTCTAAGTATTTTGGGCGGGATCGTTCACGAGTGATGATAAGCGGATGGACAGGCATGGGATGAAAAACCATGATATGGACCAGGTATGAAGCTTTGCCCAACAAGCCTATGAAACACCTTACTCGAGCTACAGGACGGCTAATGAATGCAAATACAAGTCAAACGAAATACAAAACAGAAAGATGGTACCAAGTCAAACAATATACCTCATAAGAAAAATGGCACAAGTCAAACAGACCTACTAAGAAAAGTACTAAGCTATTAAAATAAAAAAAACTTCCTATGTACTTGCTTACATTTTTCACATCACAGTGGCACTGTTGCTTACGAACTGGCCTGAACCAAATATCATCGGAATCATCGTCTGCATATTAAACATAACAAATTATTATTGCTTTCTTCGAAAGTAAGAAGATGCATGAACCTTATAGTAAAGCTTGACAGGTAAGAATATTACCGTATTCTTGTTCCTCCATTTCAATGTCCGAAGGCACCGGCTCAGGCTTGAGTGAATCTAATTGGCTCAAGGTGAAGCCAGCATTTTCAAGCAACTTTGCTATGTCACGCGAGACCTCTTCATTAGGCACCTGCAAATACAAACCGTATTCTATGATTAGAATGCTGAGTACACAAATTGAATAGGTCTGTTATCAACGAGTAAACTTTTTTGAACTAACTAAAAAACGGTTCACCAAATCAATACACTCCATATAAAGAGGACATAACAGATTGTTTAGCCCTCGCAAATTAAGCATCCATTTCTTCTTCCGACATATTGTACCAAATTTTAAACTATGTAAGCTGATCAGCATACCTCGATACATTTCTTCTGCTTACTATAAGGACAACAGCAGGCCTCCCTGAAAGATCATGGGTGATTTTAGCAACAAAAAAGAAGAGCATCAAAATCCAAGATGAACTCAGAAATCGAAGCAAACATCAATGCGTATTGATGCAATATATGATTGTGGATACGGTCCAAATTCATATATATACATACTGAGCCAAATTCATAAATACAATATGCATACATAATGAAAAGAAAAGTATGTAATGCGAAAAGGATTTTTCGGATGTGGGATGGATCGCGGATAAATATATAAAAAAAATCGGGGATTGATGGGATAGGGGATTAGGATCTACCGGTCACGATTCGAATAAAGACCCCAATATCACAATTTAAAGACAAATAATTCCAAAAAAAGTTGGTTCACATATCACTCCAAAATATTATATCGAGTAGCGTTTAGTGGCGTTGGATGTTCTCATTTTTTTTCACTGTTTTCAGTTTTCTTCTTAAACATATATTTACAAAAAATATTAAAAATTTATATACAAATGGTCAATTAAAATTGTAATTTTTAAATTTAAAAATATAATTTTAATTAAGCTTAGGGGTTCAATAATTAACTTTTGGGGTTTAAGGGTTTTAGAAATATTCAGAATGACGAATAAAGCGTATACGAACTTAGGGTTGTTTACAACCCTAAACTAGCGTTTAAAAATCAGGCCGCCGAATTCAATTTTTTAATTTTTATCTGTATTCCCTCGGGATTTCAACAATTAATCTTTGGAGTTTAACAATTCCATTTTGAGTTTAGAAATAATCGAAACGACTATATATATTTTGATAAGCAAAAAAAAAAAAAATGCCACATGAAGTGGCGTTCCCACCACAACACAATTTCATGTGGTGTTTTGAAGTTGGAAACACAAGTTTAATTAGCGTTTTGCTAATTAGTTTTTTGAAAAAAAAAAACAAAAACACTTAACGATTTTACTCTCCCTCTCTCCCCCAAAACGCTACACGCCTTAGAGTTTTTTTTAAAAAAAAAATCAAAACGCTACACGCAACTATATTTTGGAGTGATATTTGGGGCCAAGTTTTTGAGTTGTGATATTTGAGACTAATTGATTTCAAATTGTGATATAGAGGGCTAACACCCTCACGATTCCCGCTCCCCGAACGATAATTTCAACGAACATAATTATTTTTATATGTATATTAAATACATTATCAAAAATATGTAAATGTAATGTTATTTTTTGATTTTTTATCCACCCAATTATTTAAATTTACATATTATGATCTAATTTAATTACTAATAATATTATTTTTGCATTTTAATAGTATAATTAAATTTAATTATACTATAAAAAAAATAAAAAATACATTTTATCCACCCAATTATTTAAAGTTTAAAAAATAAAATAAATATTAAATTTGTCATGTTAAACACATTCATAATTTACATTTTTTTTAATAAAAAAATATAGAATTTCCCGATTTCCAGCAGGAATTCCCGTTCCCAATTTGGAGCGGTGATCGGGACGGGTTTTGGGACGAGGATAGCACTCCCCGGTCCCGACGTGACCCATGGCCATCCTTACCTATTTCCTAGTGTGCTGAAAAGCTCTTGCTTTTCTTGTAACCGCATTTAGGACTTCTATTACTATATATTAAACATCAACACAAGGGCAAAAAGTGCCATGTTAAGACAATGCAGCATCTACCATGAACTGGCTAGGCATTCCAGTTCTTGCTCCAGAACCTCAACCATTATCAGTACTGTACTCCCCAACGCTAAATGGAACACCACCGGTAGAAATGTTATAAGTTGAGCGGTCCACTGTTCCAGGCAAAGGAGAAACCGTTATCTTCAGCCTGTGAGATGTCGAGGTTTAGGTTTTCCTCACCTGCTGCATTAATTTGGTTGTTTTTGCTTAGGTTTCTGTTCACCTAGAATGGCTTGAGCTTGCAAATACCTATGAGTAACATCAGGATTTCCATTGCCATTTTCTTTTGATGCTTTTCCTGGGGTGTGAATTCTTCTCCCGTCCAACAAGCAGCTTCTGATAGGCTCAACTCCATTTGCTATTTGCTTTTTATCAAGCTCAAGGATTCCAGGTAAACAGGAATCCCATCAAAAACCACCAAATGCAACAGGAGAGGAAAACCTAAAACCTGACATCTCTCAGGGTGAAGATAAGGGTTTATCCTTTGCCTAGAACTACGAACGGCTCAACTTATAACATTTCTACCGTTGGTGTTTTATTTAGCGCTGGGGAGTACACTACTGATAATGGTGGAGGTTCTGGAGCAAGAACAGAATGCCTAGCCAGTTCATGGTAGATGCTGCATTGTCTTAACAGTAAACACTGATAGTATTTTAGCTACACCCAGTTAGAATTGTTTATATTCATAGGGATATTACTAGATTTAATCAATTATATTTCCTTGGACTGAATCTATATATTAAAAGTAACGCATTTACTGTGCTCCTGGTGCAACAACCTCGTCCTGCTCCTTGGTTGACTCAAATTCAAAGGCATCCCCTGGATCTTAATGTCGGTATTATATTGTAAAGTCATAATTTGTTTCTACTTAAAAAACATCTCCAACTTACTTAGGATATATCATGTTTGAATACCAAACTCTCAAATACATATCATATGTAATTATATAAAAAAATTTAAAATATCTTAGGGTTCATGGATTACACATGAGGTTAAAACAATTTCCATAAATTTAAGGATATTTATATAAATCACTGATAAAAAATTTATATTTACAAAAATGTCCCGCCCCTTATTTTATAAGTACAGGGGTTTCCTGAGGACAACCTAATGCCCAGTTTTCTCATATCTTAATATCCCAACCATATATACGAAATATCCAATCGTGATTTAGATAAAATTCACCGACACTTCTTAATTATAAGGGTAATACTGATATTTTGGTCAATCTCGAGAGAAAATGGATATTTTTCACTTTCATCCATTCATATATTTAGTGAAACACGATAATTTGGCCCATTTGGGTTCTCTATCTGATTAAAAAATGATGACAAACGTTCTTCTTGATAGACAAAGGAAATGCATGTGTAACTATAATATTTCTTTGTTCGTAAAAGTGAAGAAAAGTTCACTCTATAATTAAAATTGTTGATAAAATAAATATATAATTAACATTATTATATGTATTAATAAAATATTTAAAAACATATATAATGTGTGGGTTATACAACTATATTATTTGTAGGTTCCCGGTCTATGGCAAACGTATGCCATAGACCTGGTATATAACATACTATTTCTGCGCCGTGGGATCAACCATCCAACGGCTGTGGTTTAAAAAAAAAGTCACCATCGTACCGCAGAAACTTTCTGCGGTACGGATAAATTACCAAAATGCCCCTGTTTTCATACCAAAAATCTACTGTTCACCGTACCGCAGAAAGTTTCTGCGGTACGTTGTCAATTTTTTTTAAACCCCAGCCGTTGGATGACTGATCCAAAGGCACAAAAACAGTATGTTGTATAACAGGTCTATGACATACGTTTGCCATAGACCGGGACCCTTATTTGTAATAGTTAAAATTACAATACATTAGCCTGGAATTGATTCATAAATGTGTGAGAAGCATGAAAAAAAGTATATAAAATTACACAGTTGAAAAGTTTTGCATGAATTTAACATATATGAAAGTACATTACCCATAACCATGTCAAAGAGGCATAGACATCCATATTTTCTGGAACATTTTCTTCATTATTTAATGCAATAATTCATAAAAACATAAACAAATAAGCATAGGTGACTTAATCAATAAAAACAATCAAATCATTTTGGAATAATAAGTATTTATATACTAGATGTATTTTGTGAAGAAAACTCATATCAAATTAGGTTAAAAATGTGTGCTACAGTTGAAAAGTTTAGATTAAATCATGGTAAATCTCAGTCTCCATACACCCACTATCAAATACCCAACTTTAGTCTATGGGACTCAATTTAATTTGATTTTATTCGTGAATCAAATTCGATCAAAACCAAAAATAACCAATAAATTGAACATAACCCAAAATTAAAAAAAAAAACAAAATGTTACGTATAAATACATATTGGGATTTCCGATCCATTTCAGATTTGGATTCCTAAAAAAAACATGAACTGAATCCTTTCGAGTTTAAGAAACATAAAAATCCAAAAAACTTAAGTTCAATTACATCTAAACGAAACAAATGATCTTATCACCATACATTAAATGTACAAATATTATTGAAAATATAACTTACCAATCAAACTCGAACAAAGCGATGATGCTAATCATTTTGCATGGAAATTATTAAAAATCTATAAAGAAAACAAAATGCCAATCAGGAAAAAAAATAGTAAATCAGGTCAAAAACTGTCATAACAGTGTGATTTGATGTTATGTTATTTTTTTGGTCATAATGTTATTGAGCTTGATATCAATCGATAGTCGATGAAGAAGGCGTTACATTCTTAATTATAATACAACAATAAATTTTTATTTTTGTTCAATTTAAAATTTGGAAATTTTTGAGATATATGAAGGAAGGAGTTGGATGTGTATGTCAAGAAGGAGCAAGAATGGAAGATGAGGGTTCTTTTATGGAGGGACTGGAAGTATTTTGTAACAAAATAGAATTCTATAAAATGATATATATATATATACTAATAATTAGGCCGGCTAAGTATGCTAACCACAACCACAAGTATACCATTGTAACTTAATCTTCCACACACCAGAAGTTGAAAACAACCGGAAGTCAGTCAGTTATCAATCCAACAATCAGTCCATTTAATATTTTAAAAAACTACATGGAAAAAGATCTTGTCTTAGTTTGTGAGATACAGTGTTCATCTACAGTTAAAAATGCTAAAGGTTGGTACCTTTCTTACTAGTTTACTCCAAATTCATTTTACGTCATCTGAATCCTACAAACAGAACTACTATAATATTGGATTTTCAACACCAAGTTACCCGTGAAAAGCTCCCATGTTTACTGGTCCTGATTTGAATCATAAGCTATGCCAAAAATCATTACACAAATATGTGAAATTTTTTAAGTACAAACAAATTATAACTTTACAATATAACTTACCGACATTAATCAACATCAAGGGCAGGCCTTTGAATTTGAGTCAACCAAGGAGCGGGAGGAGGTTCCTGCACCAGGAGCGCATTTTTAAATGCGTTACATTTAATATATAGATTCAGTCCAAAGAAATAGAATTGATTAAATCTAATAATTTCCCTATGAATATAAACAATTGTAACTGGGTGTAGCTAAAATACTATCAGAGTTTACTGTTAAGACAATGCAGCATCTACCATGAACTGGCTAGGCATTCCGGTTCTTGCTCCAGAACCTCCACCATTATAAGTAGTGTACTCCCCAGCGCTAAATGAAACATCATCGGTAGAAATGTTATAAGTTGAGCGGTCTGCAGTTCCAGGCAAAGGAGAAACCCTTATCTTCAGCCTGTGAGATGTCAGGGTTTAGGTTCTCCTCACCTGCTGCATTCGGTTGTTTTTGCTTAGGTTCCTGTTCACCTAGAATGTCTTGAGCTTGCAAATACCTCTGAGTTACATCAGGGTTTCTATTGCCATTTTCTTTTTATAAAAGAAGTTGCAACTGATAAAAAGCATCAAAAGAAAATGGAAATGGAAACCCTAATGTTACTCATAGGTATTTGCAAGCTCAAGGATTTAAACAGGAACCAAGCAAAAACAACCAAATGCAGCAGGATAGGAAAACCTAAACCCTGACATCTCACAGGGTGCGCAAAAGGGTTTCTCCTTTGCCTAGAACAGGGGACGGCTCAACTTATAACATTTCTACCGGTGGTGCTTTATTTAGCGCTGGAAAGTACACTACTGATAATGGTAGAGGTTCTAGAGCAAGAACCGGAATGCCTAGCCAGTTCATGGTAGATGCTGCATTGTCTTAACAGTAAACTCTCATAGTACTTTAGCTACACCCAGTTAGAATTGTTTATATTCATAGGGATATTATTAGATTTAATCAATTCTATTTCTTTGGACTGAATCTATATATTAAATGTAACGCATTTAAAAATGCGCTCCTGGTGCAGGAACCTCCTCCCGCTCCTTGGTTGACTCAAATTCAAAGGCTTTCCCTTGATGTTAATGTCGGTAAGTTATATTGTAAAGTTATAATTAATTGTTTCTACTTGAAAAAAATATCCAATTGACTTCGGATTTATCATGTTGAATGCCAACTGTGAAATGCATATCATATGTAATTATACAAAAAAATTAAAATATATTAATACGCCAACAACCAATACAAAATGCATGTATATTATTCACAAAGTAACTTAAGGATTCAACTATTCTTTGTTTGTAAAAGTGAAGAAAAGTTCACTCTAAAATTAAAATTGTTGATGAAATAAATATATAAAAAACATTTATAATTGTTTATATATACACTAATAAAATATTTAATAATGTATTGTGTGGGTTATACGACTATATTATTTGTAATAATTATAAATACATTACATTAGCCTTGAATTGATTCATATATGTGCGAGAGTAACATAAATAAAAATATATAAAATTGCACTGTTAAAAAAGTTGGGCATGAAGTTAACATGAATAAGTACATTACCGATAACCAGAGAGGCACAAACATCCATCTTTTCTGGAACATTTCTTCATTATTTACTGCATATAATTCATAAAAATATAAACAAATGAGTATAGGTGACTTGAGCAATAAAAACATTCATATTATTTTGAAATAATAAGTACTTACTAGGTGTACTTTGTGAAGAAAACCCATATCAAACTAGGTTAAAAATGTGTGCCACGATTGAAAAGTTTACATTAAATCATGGTAAATCTCAATCTCCATACACCCCGTATAAAAAACCAAACTTAAGTGTCCCAGTTTAATTTGATTTTAGTCGTGAATCAATTTCGATCAAAACCAAAAAATAACCAATATTTAATTTGAACATAAACCAAAAATTAAAAAAAATGTTGCGTATAAATACATATTGGGATTTTCGATTGAGTTCAGATTTGGATTCTTGAAAAGAAAAACAAAATATGAACTGAATCCTTTCGAGTTTAAAAAATATATAGATCCAAAAAACTTAAGTTCAATTACATCTAAATGAAACAAATGATCTTATCACCATACACTAAATGCACAAATATTATTATAAATACAACTTACCAAATATAACTTACCAGTAAAATTCGAACAAAGCGATGATGCTAATCATTATGCATGGAAATTATTGAAAATCTGTAAAAACAAGATGTAAATCAGGAAAAAAAAAATAGTAAATCAGGTAAAAAAATGTCATAACACTGTGATTTGATGTTATGTTATTTTTTTGATCATAATGTTATTAAGCTTGATATCAATTGATGATCAATGAAGAAGGCATTACATTCGTAATTAAATTTAATATAACGAGAAATTTTTGTTTTTTTCCAATTTAAAATTTGGGAATTTTGAAGATTTAGGATGAATGGGATTGGATGTGTATGTCAAGAAGGAGCAAAAATGGATGATAAGTGTTCTTTTATAGATGGATCTAAACCGGCCAGCATCTTAATCGTAAAACCGAGTTAATTCTATAAAGAATTGTAGAAGAAATCCGGAGATCTGGCCAAAGAAGAAGAAAGTTTGACAGAGCTAAAAAGAGATATGAGCGAGAAACGACGGAGAAAAGGGCGTGAAACCCTAAAATGAATCATGTATGTTATATATATGTATTATATTATATCAATGGTTCAGATCTGATCATAATATTTATATCCGACGGTTGTTAATTAATCAAGATAAGAATCGGCTAGAATTAAAGAACGAAATCAATGGGAATCAATGTGCGTCTTGTGTATCTACAACCATTTTTTTTAGAAGCAAAAGAAATTAAATTAGATAAATGGGCCTAACCCAAGCTTTACATCCACCAACACAAAAGCCCATACCACTAAGCATACTAACTAGAAAACAAAATCAACAGTCCAACCCAATAGAAACCCATCCTAGCCCAACAAATTCAACAATGAACTAAAACTTAAAAAATATAGCTCAAAGAAACGAATTGATTCATCTTCCAATGACTAGATCAGCTCATCCAGGACCTCCATTTCTTCTTCTTTCACATCAACTTTAGCCTGCAATCACCTTCCAGAACTTCTTCAAACTATTCACCAAGCGGATCTAGACCCAGATCATTCGACCAAATCTCGCGAACTCTCCCAAAAGGAGCTTCAATGATCACCAATCGATTCCAAGTATGAGCACCGTGATGAGCTAGATACCATGCCATTTCATTAGCTTCCTCTCTTATAGACCCATATTCCCAAATCTGATTCCTATCTGCCTTCATTTGGTTCAGTTGATTCACCACATATCTATGCTCAGGGATAGCACCCACATTGGAGAATCTCCAACCATTTTATATTTCTTTAAATGTCTCCTATAAATCAACTTAAGCAATTTTCTTGAATTTTCATCCTTCTATTTTAAGAGTATATATATTTTTGTTAAATATAAACTATGAAGTGAGGGTTAGAGTATGAACATACAACCAATCCATGTTAGTGTCAAGTGTTAGGCCACCAACCAAGTTAGGCAAGCCATAATCTTTAACTAACATTAATGGTTGGTGAGATTGAAGCCTAAAAATATAGTCTTATGTAAATGGTCTCAAATACAACAACAACAAGATCAATACAATGTAGTTCTAATATTACTACTACGTTTTTCTCCCCCCTCTACTAGTTCCGTTTATTACTTCCGCATTGCTCATATTCTGACATGGTATCAGAGCGGGAGTAGAGAGGAGGAGATTTTCAGTTGAAGCTTTGTGATTTTTCAAGGAAAACACAAGCTGTCCAGACTTATATCTTCCAGCAGAGGGGAGAATGTAAAGCGTAATGTAATGTAATATGTAATAGAGGACATATATAACTCAACTAGGATAAAAGATAAATAATATTAACTCTATACAGGGATCGTGAAAGTTGAAGAACAGGCATCAACAAGGATCAAGTCGTTGAAAGAAGTTCATTAACATGATCAAGCCTCAGTGACAGAATAAGATGTACAGATGATTCAGTTGAAGGGCCAAAAGATTACAGTGGTCTAAAAGACATGATACAAAGACCATGAGTGAATGTTAGTCTGTAAAGTATAATGAAATGTAATATGTAATGGAGGACATATATAACTCAACTAGGATAAAAGATAAATAATATTAACTCTATACAGGGATCGTGAAATTTGAAGAACAGGCACCGACAAGGATCAAGTCGCTGAAAGAAGTTCATTAACATGATCAAGCCTCAGTGACATAATAAGATGTACAGATGATTCAGTTGAAGGGCCAAAAGATTTCATGTATTTGAAGATATTGCTGCAGGCTAATAAATTGGAATGTAACGAAGGTGTGAAGATCAAGATCAGTGATAGTCACTTGTGAACCAGACCAGTGCACCAAGTGTCAACACATACGGGAAGGATCAACACATTAATTCATAGAAAGAATTGCCAAAGCCTATTGACGATCAAGGACAGACATAATATCTCAAGGTATTGTCAAAAGTTAATTTACTCTGAAAATTAAATAAGTAACAGATTAATTAATTATTTATAACAAAATAATTAAATTAATCTGGTACTTGAATTATTTTCTGAGATGAATTAAAACAGCAGAATAAACAGAAGAGAGAATATGAATAGTATCCAAAATCACTATTCATATGAATAGTAACCGAAATCACTATTCACATGAATAGTAACCGAAATCACTATTCATATGAATAGTACTATTCATATGAATAGTAACCGAAGTTACTATTCATGTGAATAGTACCCAAAAGTACTATTCATAAAGTAGGAAACATGTGGGGCCCACATGAATTAAAAAATTCAAAGTTAAGACTTTGAAATTGAAAATTCAGCAGCTTTGAATGTCAAAATATTAGGCAGAATATACGTAATCAATTACGTATATTAACTGCATAGTGACTTTCTGAAAACCTATAAATAGGCCTGTTGTATTTCATTTCATCAAAACACACCTCAAGACACAACTTTCTCTCTCTCTTAAATATCTTCTCTGTGTAAGCTGCTAGACAGTCCATCTAGTAGGAAAGCCGGCTTAGCCCGCTTTCAGGAAGTGTCGGATAGAAGGTCCTCGTGCCTAAACTATCCTTAGGAGTGTTCGAGTTTTTGAAGCTAATCCGTTGGATTAGAAGTTGTAACACCCCTTGGGTTTTTATCAGTTCAAAGATATTTTCCCGAACCAATTGTTTTATTTCGATTCAGTTGTTGACCTCATTTTTCACATCTCGAAAATCGAAATATTTTTAAATAACGTATTCAACCCCCCTTCTACGTTATTCCGAACCTAACAATTGGCATCAGAGCAGGTTGATCGATATACAGATCAGATCCGGTGTTGTACGGAACTATTCACAAATATGATACTATTCACAGATACGGTACTGTTCACAAATACGGTACTGTTCACAGATACGGCACTATTTACATATACGGTACTATTCACAGATACGGTACTGTTCATAAATACCGTACTGTTCATTTTGAGCCACTCTGTTACTATACAAAAAGCCATACAATCATGACAGAGAAAACACAAACTCTAACAACAAGCAGATATGAATCAATTAGAGTTCCAATACTCAGGGCATCAGAATATCCCATATGGAAGGTGAAGATGGAAATGTTTCTGGAGGCTACAGATCCAGAGTACTTAGACAGAATCCATGATGGTCCACATAAGCCTACAAAATTGTCTGTTGCAGTTGCTGGAGAAGAACAGAAAATGATTCCAAAAGAGAAGAAAGACTACACTCCTGAAGATATCTCCTCTATTAGCAAATATGCTAAAGTAAGGCATTTATTACATAACGCCCTTGACAATGTTATGTCTAACAGGGTCATTGGATGCAAAACTGCTAAGGAGATTTGGGATGCTTTGGAAGTCAGATGTCAAGGAACCAAAGCCATCAAAAAGAACATGAAAACAATACTCACACAGGAGTACGAGCACTTTGACTCAAATGCTGATGAGTCATTAACAGACATATATGACAGATTCCTGAAATTGTTGAATGATCTATCACTGGTAGATAAGGAGTATAATCTTGAAGACTCCAATCTGAAATTCTTGTTGGCTCTTCATGAGAAATGGGACTTAAAGGCCACTACCATCAGAGACAATCATGATCTAGAAGACATGTCCCTTGATGAAATCTATGGAATGCTTAAGACTCATGAGCTTGAGATGGAACAAAGAAGCAAGAGGCATGGAAGCAAGACCAAGTCAATTGCTCTTAAAGCTGAGGAGAAAGCTTCTAAAGAAATTGCTGTGAAAAAGTGTCAATCCAAAGGAAAGGCTCTTATTACAAAGTCTGATACTGAGTCATCAAATTCTGATGATGACTCAAACTCTGACAATCTCACAGACTCTGATGATGATGGTAGTGATGCTGAGATGATACAACTTGCAGCCCTAATGGTGAAAGGCTTCAAGAAGATGGCTTACAAGAACTTCAGGAAGGGAAAGAAGTTCACACGAAGAGATTCAAATTTTGACAAGAAGAATTTCAGAAAAACTGAGGGAAAGGAAAGCAGGTCTGGGAAAGTCGACAAGTCCAAGATCACATGCTATAATTGTGGTGAGAAAGGACATTTTGCACCTGAGTGCAAGAGAGCCAAAGCTGATAAAAGTCAAGCTTACATCACAAAGAAGAAGGACTGGGCTGACACTTCAGACTCTGAAGATGAGGTGAACTACGCCTTGATGGCAAATGTTGATAGTATCTCTGAAGCTACTGAGACCAAGGTACCTCACTCTATTCTAGCTTTTGATACTACTGATATATCTGAGTTAAGACTCTTTCTTAAAAACTTGCATGTTAGCTATAGAGATCAGACTTTAGAAAATGAAAGAATAAAATCTGAAAGTCTAGACCTTAGAAAGAGAAATGATTATCTAGAATCAGAATTAGTCCAGATGTTAGAAATTCAGAAAGAGAGAGATGATGCTATTTTTGTTAAAAATGAATTATTGAAAAAGCATGCTTATCTTGAATCTGAACTTGCTAAAGAAAGAAACATTCTTAAAATTTGGACTAACTCTGGTAAGAAAACTCAGGATATCATAGACAATGATTGTTGGAAAGAAGGTCTAGGTTACACTGATAAAAAGAAAACTGTCAACCTAGAAGCTGAGACCTCTAAACCTGTATTTACTGAAAAGGCTGCAAAACCCAAAATTAATCATGTGAGGTTTGTACCAAAATCTGACAAACCAAAACAGGATAAAGCCAAATCAGTAGATATTAGCTCAATGTCTCAGAAACAGCTTAAACACAAGCTGAAGGAGTTAAAAAGAATAAACAAGGTAAAAGAACCTAGGAAAAATAGAAATGGAAAGGTAGGCATCAGTAAAAGCAATAACTATATGCCTATTCCAAATGCTCCTAGGAAGAAATGTTATAACTGTGGAAGTCCTAACCATCTTGCTGCTTTTTGCAGGAAGAATAAAAATATGAACTCTACACCTCCTAAGTCAGGAGTTAAGAGTGGTTCAGTTAGGTTTAAGCCACAGAATCCTTGTTTTCACTGTGGTAGTATTTGGCATTCTATTTATACATGCAAAGAGTATCATAAGTTGTATTATGATTATTATGAACTTAAACCCTCTTTGAATAAATTCAAGATTGATTCTACATGTATAAATTCTGATAAAAAGAATGTTAGCACAAACTCTGATAAGACTTCTGCTGCAAAAGCTAACAAACTTAATAAGACCAAAGGATCCAAGCAAGTATGGGTCCTTAAAACTAATCATTAGTGGTTTTTGTGATTGCAGGGTAACAGGAAAAATATCCTTGTTCTGGACAGTGGATGCTCAGGACACATGACTGGAAATAAAGCCCTGCTATCAGAATTTGTGGAGAAAGCTGACCCAAGTGTTTCTTATGGAGATGGCAACATAGGAAGGACTCTGGGATATGGCAATATCAAACTTGGGAATGTCATCATTGAAGTTGTAGCTCTAGTTTCAGGACTCAAACATAATCTACTAAGTGTGAGTCAAATCTGTGATAGAGGTTATCATGTGGATTTCCTTGAAGAACACGGTGAAGTTGTAAGCAAATCTACAGGAAAAGTTGTTCTGAAGGGATACAGGCATGGTAACATTTATGAAGCCAAGCTTTCAACAAACTCTGATGGCTCTGCAATCTGTCTACTGAGTAGAGCATCAATTGAAGAAAGCTGGGATTGGCACAAGAGACTTTCTCATCTGAATTTCAACAGCATTAATGAGCTAGTAAAGAAAGATCTTGTGAGAGGATTGCCCAAATCTGTTTTTACTCTAGATGGCCTATGTGACTCATGTCAAAAGACAAAACAAAGGAAAACTTCATTCAAAAGTAAGACTGAATCCTCAATTCTTGAGCGATATCACTTATTGCATGTTGATTTATTTGGTCCAGTAAATATAATGTCTATTGGAAAGAAAAGATATGCTTTGGTTATTGTTGATGAATACACCAGATATACATGGGTATATTTCATGCACAAGAAAGAAGAAACTGCATCAATCTTAACAGAGCATGTCAGACAACTGGACAAAGGATCTAAGCATACAGTGAAAATCATAATGAGTGATAATGGCACTGAGTTCAAGAATGTAGTCATGGAAGAGATTTGTAAAGAAAATGGAATAAAGCAAGAATTCTCTGCACCTGGAACTCCACAACAAAATGGAGTAGTAGAGAGAAAGAACAGGACTCTCATAGAAGCTGCAAGGACCATGCTTGATGAAGCAAAGCTGCCAACTTACTTCTGGGCTGAAGCTGTGCAAGCTGCTTGTTTCACACAGAATGCTACACTCATAAACAAGCATGGTAAAACACCATATGAGATGGTGAAAAAGAAGAAGCCGAACCTGAAGTACTTTCATGTGTTTGGATGTAAATGTTTTGTTCTTAAGACTCATCCAGAACAGCTTTCCAAATTTGATTTAAAAGCTGATGAAGGAATCTTTGTTGGATACCCACTATCCACAAAAGCATTCAGAGTCTACAATCTGAGAACAAAAGTGGTCATGGAATCTATCCATGTGTCTTTTGATGATAAAAAGATAACAGGACTTGAAGATTTTGATGAACATGACCAGCTGAGATTTGAGAATGAACAAAATTCTGATACTCTTTCAAACTCTATTGTTCAATCTATACCAGTAGATCAGACAGCAGCACATGTTGAGGGGGAGCAAGTGAACAATGAAAATGAACCCCAATCAAGTGAAGAAACATCAAAGAATGCATCTGCTGGTTCATTAAACTCTGATTCATCAAACTCTAAAAGCAACAGCTCAGGGGGAGCAAACAATGATTTTGGATCTACTAGTCATCACACTCAACACAATCATGAACTTGGAGAATCATCAAGATCAAATCTGCCAAGACAAAGGGTGACAAGGCCGTCGCGTGCCTATCAAATAATAAATCTAACAAATCCTTCTAACTATGTAGTAGGGTAAGTCAGAGTCGATCCCACAGAGACAAACGTATCAATCACTAGTTGTTTCTGATTTAATTCGGCTAAGCAAGTAACACAATAAATATTGAGAGATTATTAAGCTAATTTTATACTAAAGAGAATTGTGTTTGTATTAATCAAATATTAAAAACATCCAGAATTAAGTATCCCCACTAGCATGAATCAGTGCAATTACGATTTCCCGTCCCAATTAATCATGTACTACTCAAGAGGAAAGATGCGCCCTATAAATACCAATAACCTCTCTCGAGTATTAATGGCTTCTCTAACTTACAATCAAACCTATTCTCATGGTATCATGCAATTTAGAGACATTAAACACGGCATCTTAACTTCCTAACAATTCATTCTACCTATTCTCATGGAGAATTTCATGTTCTTATTGGATAAATCACAACCATCTAAATCCAACTCTCGCTGATAATTAGATATTGGCTCAAACAATACACATAATCACGTCTGACATGTAATTGCTAATTAAAACAACTCAATAAGCAAGAGCAATTATCATAACCAAATTGGGGGAATTGGGAAAATCATGCACCAATCATAACTAGGGTTCAACTTAACCCTAGATTAATAATCTACTCACTCATAATTGAATTAACAAAACAAGAATAATTAATTGAACACATAATTGTAAGAATAGAAGAAAAACCTTTAATCTTCGATCTTGAAGAAAATAATTAATCTCCCCAAAAGTCTCCAGAAGAAAGAGTTACAAAAATTCTCCTGTCTCTCTCTCTCTGTGTATCTATACGTACGTCCCTCTGTGTATCTATACGTACCTCTCTCTCTCTACTATCATAATCTCTAATGTTTTTATATGTCTCTAATAAAAATATTTTACAAGTACGTTTCCTAAACTGAATAGATTTCCCATGAAAATTCGTAGTTGACTCTTCCCAAGTAATTCTGGGCCGCTCCAATTGTAATATGACATCTGGACCATCTTAGAATGATAGAAAATTTAATTATCTTCGCGTGGGCAGTTGAATCACCCAATTCTGACTTGTAGAACTCGAGATATGGCCAAAATAGTGAATTGCGCGCGTGCAGCCCAACAAATCCGAATTTCCTTCTAATAAATCTCCAATTAAGCTCTTTATTCTCAAATCCTTCCAAGTTTAGAATTTCCTTGCTTCCTATAATAAAACATTAAAATCTATTAAATAAAAATCCAATTAAATGCAAAATATAATAAATATGAGGAATATAATCATATAAAATATATATAAATATACACTCTATCAAAGGGTATGGAGTAGAGCGTATCCCTTTGAACAGATCATTGGTGAACCGGACACGGGAGTACAGACTAGAAGAGCAACACAGAATGAATGCAATTTCGTAGGATTTTTATCTCAAATTGAACCTAAAAAGGTTGATGAAGCTCTTGATGATCCAGATTGGGTAACTGCAATGCAGGAAGAACTCAATCAGTTCGAAAGGCAGAAAGTATGGAAGCTGATGCCAAGACCAAAAGATAAATCTGTAATTGGCACTAGATGGGTGTTTAGAAATAAACTGGATGAAAATGGTATTGTTACGAGGAACAAGGCTCGATTGGTAGCAAAGGGTTACTCTCAAGAAGAGGGAATTGATTATGATGAAACCTATGCTCCAGTTGTAAGGCTTGAAGCAATCAGGATGTTCTTAGCATTTGCTGCACACTCCAACTTTAAGGTTTTTCAGATGGATGTGAAGAGTGCATTTTTGAACGGAGATCTAGAGGAAGAAGTCTATGTTGAACAACCCCCTGGGTTCGAAGACAAGGAATTTGAAGGTTTTGTGTACTTTCTCTTCAAAGCTCTCTATGGTCTCAAGTAAGCCCCTCGAACATGGTATGATACTCTCTCCAAGTTCTTACTTGAAAATGGTTTTACAAGAGGTATTATCGACAAAACTCTCTTTCATAAAAAGCATAAAAATGATATAATTCTGGTGCAAGTATATGTGGATGATATAATATTTGGTTCTACTAATGATTTGTTATGCAAGAGATTTGCTAAGCTAATGCAGAGTAGGTACGAGATGAGCATGATGGGTGAGTTGTCCTTCTTCCTTGGACTTCAAGTTGTTCAGAAGCCTGATGGTATTTTCATCTGCCAATCAAAATACATAAAGGATCTTCTGAAGAAGTATGGGATGAAAGAAGCAGCTACTGCCAAGACCCCGATGCCAACTGCAGTCAAGCTTGATGAAGACAAATCTGGTAAGTCAGTTGACATCACGAAGTATCGAGGTATGATCGGCTCTCTCTTGTACTTAACTGCTAGTAGACCAGATATTATGTTCGCAACTTGTCTATGTGCTAGATTCCAGGCTAACCCTAAAGAGTCACATCTTATAGCTGTTAAACGTATTTTCAGATACCTTAAGGGAACCCCCAATCTTGGGATTTGGTACCCTAAAGGAACAGGTTTTGACCTAGTTGGCTATACAGATTCTGACTTCGCAGGTTGTAAAATTGATCGGAAAAGTACTTCTGGAAGCTGTCATTTTCTAGGAAGAAGGTTGGTATCTTGGTACAGCAAGAAGCAACACTCAGTATCTACCTCGACAGCCGAAGCAGAATACATTGCGGCAGGTAGTTGTTGTGCTCAGATCCTGTGGATGAGGAATCAACTTCAGGACTATGGACTCATGTTGGACAAAATTCCAATTCTATGCGACAACACGAGTGCCATTGCCATTGCCAACAATCCAGTTCAACACACCAGGACTAAGCATATTGATATCAGGTATCATTTCTTACGAGAGCATGTCATGAACGGAACTGTGGTATTATATTTTGTTCCCACAGATCAACAAATTGCAGACATCTTTACTAAACCACTGGATGAATCCACTTTCTCCAGGTTAGTTGGTGAACTTGGGATGTTAAACCTGTCTAATTAATTTTGGATAATCAATAACTGCAATTTGTTATAAATTCACAGGTATTTTAAATGTCCATATTTTTAGGACTTGTGAATTTACTTTGCATCCAGTCATCATCTTTTTTTTATAGGTATCTCTATATTAATTACCACGCTTATAAATGCTATATTTTATGGTAATTAGTTAGTAAATAATTGAGTTAATTGTAGCATAATTAAATAAATATTTTATTGACATATATCAATTAATGATATTTTGTTAATTTTATGTCTATTTAATTGTGAGTTTATCTGATTATTGTGGATTAATTCTTGATTTACTGTGTGATTATTTTTAAATCCATAATAATTAGAAGTATTATATGTGTATATGTATAGACTGATAGGTTTCGGCGATAAGATGTTTTTTTTTCGACCGACAGTTTTGGTGATAAGATGTTTTTTCGGCTAATTAGGTAGTTAGGTGAGAAATTATTGAGCGGTGTTATTTTTCAAACATAACCTGTCACTATTACACCTAACCCTCTAATCCTTGAAACATTATAAATGATGAGTTTTTGTTTGTGTTTAATATCATCATTTTTCAGATATACAGAGTATATACACATAATTGCTGAATATTTCGAGCTTTGATCGGAAAGATCTCACAATCTAGCTGGTGGTTTTAGGGCGGATTTCATATTCTTGTTATACGTACTAACCCTTGTTTTTGAGTTTCCTCAAAGTTTTGAAAATGACATTGCAGGGAAGCTTTTTAATTGCTAAAGTTAATCCTGTTTCCATTCAGCAAATCGAAACCATTCAGGATGAGCAATTTCGGGCTTGGACACAATTTTTGAATGAACATTCATTAATTCGCTATGCTTTAGTTACACAAGTGCAGCTTAACCATGATGCAATGCGTGAACTATATTGCAGTGCGGTTAACACTTCTGGACAGGATGGGTGTGCATTCACATATCGACTATTTGGTAGGTCGATTAGGGTCACTGAACGAGATGTTAATCGAATTCTTCATTTTCCTATGGAAAATCTCGTTTCTGATCCTATACCTGAACAGATTGAAATGTTCTTTCGTTTTATAAGGTACCAAGACGGCAATTTCAATACTGGTAATCTTTCTAGAACATTTCTAACCCAGTACTGGAATTTCTTCTTTCACACTCTTAACCATGTTTTTTCCCCAGATAGAACAAATCAAGATCGAATGCCTGAATTTATTCAAATAATAGGGTATGCGGTCGCCAATAATTTGAGGATTAATTTTGGAAAAATAGTGCTTGGTCAAATCATTTTAAAAATGAAACGCTTGGGAACAAGAGATGTTCAGACTCAAAATGTCAAATGTTTATATCCAAGGTTTCTACAGTTAATACTAAATGATTTTTTGAATGATGAAGACAGGGTACGCTTGGAAAATGGTCAAAAGGTGGAATGTTCTTCCATGAAGACGAATGTAATTAATTACATAAGCAAAAAGAAATATACGGATGTGCCTACAGTCCTAACTGAATATCTAAAGACTGTCTCACTTCCGTTGTTACCACGACCAGTGAGAGCAGGTATACGACAAGGTAATATTTCAATCCCTGCTATTCCAACCTTTGTATTCCCTATTGTGTCACAGGAAATACAGTTTCTACAGCCCCCAGTGGCCATCTTACCCGACCAAGAGCAGGAATTCCCACCGACTCTAACACAGGTCAAAGAGCCCATTCTACAAATGCAAACACAAACACAACAAACTCCTACACCTCAATTGTCACTTAAACGACCAGTCATCCACATTATTGAGGGAGGTAGTGCCTCAGCAGCACCACATAAGGAGTTAGTTACAACAGCCGCTCTACCTCATTCTAAACGAAGTAAACCCAATGAACCTGAGGTAACGACAACTGTTAGTGAAACAATTCTTTCTTATCCAATGAGTGCAAATGTAAATGAGGTTGAATTGACGGGAGCAACTATCTTGAGTTCCATTTCACGGAACATACGAGTGGTTGATGATCTTTCTAAAGATCAAATGCCTTCACAGACATCCGAGGTGGAATTACCTACCTCAGTAACTGCTGGTGAATCTTCCATTTTACGGAAAGATCCATCGGTAGGAGGTTCTTTTATGAACCAAATGTCTTCACAGACGTACGAGGGAAACTTGGGTTTTGTGCCATTTAATCAATTCAAGTTTAACCTCCCAGAGATAAAATCTCTGGATCTCTTTCAAGATTTACCACTCTTTACCAGTGGTCGGCAACTCGCTTCACGCGAGGACGGAAGCTCACGAAATTTCATTGCACCATCTGTGACCTCTGAAAAAGGGGCTAGGATGATTTCATTTGCAGGTACATATATCGGTGGAAGCTCTGGAGGAAAGTTGAGGGAAACACCAACAGAACATGTAAGTGTAACCCGAACCACTAAACCGAGTGAATATAGAGTGTTGAGTGAAACACCTGCAGAACATACGAGTGAGCAACCTACTCAACCACATGCACATGTAACCAGAAAGGAATATAGCAGACTCCTTACACGGGTCCAAACAATGGAGAAAGAGTTGCAAAATATCTGTAAGTCCATTGCAGAAATAAAAAATTTGCAACTTATTCAACATGATGCATTCCAGGTTCAATTAAGTTCCATGGCATCCCAGTTTAGTCATGCAATTCATTCCTTGGGGAAGACAGCTTCGTCTAATTTACAAACTCCACATCCTACTACTCTGGAGGATAACCCAACTGAGGGGGAGAAGATGGATGAACAAGAAAAATCTACTAGGCGTAAAGGCAAGGAAAAGGTTGTTGACACGGAATTAACTTTATTTTGGGAAAGGAAAAACTAATGGGAGTATTAGTGCAATGTGGAAAGAATGCAAAGGTAAACTTGAAGATATGTTCAGTCTACAGGAACAATTGTCTTGCACTTGGTTAATTTTTAGAAATCTGGAAAATGTATATATATGATCCAGAATGCACTTTAAAATTATTTATCTTTGTATTTTATTTGTATCAGTTGAGTTATCCTCTAGGTATTTGCTTGTCAAACCCTAACAATCAAATAGGGGGAGATTGTAAAGTATAATGAAATGTAATATGTAATGGAGGACATATATAACTCAACTAGGATAAAAGATAAATAATATTAACTCTATACAGGGATCGTGAAATTTGAAGAACAGGCACCAACAAGGATCAAGTCGCTGAAAGAAGTTCATTAACATGATCAAGCCTCAGTGACATAATAAGATGTACAGATGATTCAGTTGAAGGGCCAAAAGATTTCATGTATTTGAAGATATTGCTGCAGGCTAATAAATTGGAATGTAACGAAGGTGTGAAGATCAAGATCAGTGATAGTCACTTGTGAACCAGACCAGTGCACCAAGTGTCAACACATACGGGAAGGATCAACACATTAATTCATAGAAAGAATTGCCAAAGCCTATTGACGATCAAGGACAGACATAATATCTCAAGGTATTGTCAAAAGTTAATTTACTCTGAAAATTAAATAAGTAACAGATTAATTAATTATTTATAACAAAATAATTAAATTAATCTGGTACTTGAATTATTTTCTGAGATGAATTAAAATAGCAGAATAAACAGAAGAAAGAAAATGAATAGTATCCAAAATAACTATTCATATGAATAGTAACCGAAATCACTATTCACATGAATAGTAACCAAAATCACTATTCATATGAATAGTGACCGAAGTTACTATTCATGTGAATAGTACCCAAAAGTACTATTCATAAAGTAGGAAACATGTGGGGCCCACATGAATTAAAAAATTCAAAGTTAAGACTTTGAAATTGAAAATTCAGCAGCTTTGAAAGTCAAAATATTAGGCAGAATATACGTAATCAATTACGTATATTAACTGCATAGTGACTTGCTGAAAACCTATAAATAGGCCTGTTGTATTTCATTTCAAAACACACCTCAACACACAACTTTCTCTCTCTCTCTTAAATATCTTTTCTGTGTAAGTTGCTAGACAGTCCATCTAGTAGGAAAGCCGGCTTAGCCCGCTTTCAGGAAGTGTCGGATAGAAGGTCCTCGTGCCTAAACTATCCTTAGGAGTGTTCGAGTTTTTGAAGCTAATCCGTTGGATTAGAAGTTGTAACACCCCTTGGATTTTTATCAGTTCAAAGATATTTTCCCGAACCAATTGTTTTATTTCGATTCAGTTGTTGACCTCATTTTTCACATCTCGAAAATCGAAATATTTTTAAATAACGTATTCAACCCCCCTTCTACGTTATTCCGGACCTAACATAGTCGTATGTGAACCAGACCAGTTGCACTATGCGTCAACACTTCACAAAGGAATCGAAGTATCTAACTCAGAAAAACTGTTAAGATGTATGATTGAGTTTAGAGAATTATTGATATCCTCCATTTTGGAAGCTGCATATTTAAGGATGTCAAATTAAGAGGAAAATGAATAGTATTCAAAATCACTATTCATATGAATAGTAACCGAAATCACTATTCATATGAATAGTAACCGAAATCACTATTCACATGAAAGTCAACAATGCAGTTGATCCTAGGGCACGCAATGTTGTACCTGGTGTAGAAGTAAGATGTCTATCTTCTTTTTATAAATATCCTTCCTTGCAGTTGTTCACAAAACTCTTGATCTAACAAATTTTTTCTGATAATTGCAGGGATTTCTGAGACAAAAACTAACTGGACAAGGGCTTGCATTCATAGTTGGTGGCGGAACTGGTATGGTTTCGTAGTAACCAATAATTTATCTATTATTGTCAATGAAGGTTTTTTTGATGGCCTAGATTGCAAGGGGGCGCCTGGCATTCTAGGTTTCCCATGATAGTACCCGAAGTTACAATCATACATTATTTTTAGTTTTTTTAGTTTTTCCCCCATTTCGTTTGCTATAACTTAAAAATGTGGACATTGAGACCTTCGTGAGGCTTTTTGACGGGTATTGTGAAGAAATCCTCGTAAATTGTACTGATAAAAACAGTAAAATTCCAGAAACTACGGATCTCACATTAGCCCTGTGGCTCCTATGTACCTTTTCTATAATGTATAAGAAGAAATAATGTGTTCTGATTGCTTTCTATAGCAGGCTGCATGTAATTTGAATGAAGTTTTATGTTTAATTTTTTTTTTTTGGTAAGTGAAGTTTCAGTTTCCTGTTTGTTTACTGTTAGTTATGCAGAAAAGTCTTGAGGTGGGTGAAGTCCTTTCCGTTGATGTCTCTAGCATCATTGCACTGTCAGGAATGGTAAATGTACAAGTCAAATATAATGGTCCCATGCGAAGGGTGGTGTTTGGGGTAATTTTCTTACTTATCTTTTTTACTATGGTTATTATTAGACCTGGCAAAATGGGTCTGGATCCGAAAAACCGAACCGAAATATGTGGAACCGAATCCGGTTCCAAATCCGAAATTGGATCCGAAATAGATTATCCGAAATTGTATCCGAAACCGAAACAATCCGAATCCGAACCGAAACCGGTTCAATTTAATCAAATCCAATAACGATCCGAAAACCGATTTGACCCGATCCGAAAATTAATCGAACCGGAAATTTAACCAAAAATTATCCGAAATACTGTATCCAATGATGACCATGTATCCGATTATAATCAGAACCGATCAAATCTGAATAAAAATTTACCGAACCGAATATGACTTGAACCCGATGTAAATCTGAAACTAAAAATAACTGAATCGAAAAATATCCGATAAAATAATTTATATAGATTAATATTTTCTTGACCTTTATTTGTTTAGTTTTGTCAATTTTTATATTTTCTTATTTGCTATATATTTATTATTGTCATTGAATATTGCTTACGAAATTTTGTATATAATAATATTTTAATTCAATTTGCAAATATAAATTAATAAATTCTGCACATAATTAGCAAAATAAATAAATAAATAAATTCAGCATATTCTTGGCAGAAATTAAAGTGCATTCACTTATATAGCGCTTATTACAGCGCTGTGTAAGTGAGTGCATTCACTTTCATAACACTTATGAAAGCGTTATATAAGCGATGTATCTAATTTTGACATATTCGGTCTTATTTAATAAATTTTGACACATGTATTTTTTAAAAATAATTTTTTATTTTTTGAAAATTTGGAAAAATCACTAAATTAGATATATCTTGACATCCGTATGGTTGGATCGTCGAGAAATAATTTTAAAAAAATAAAATCAACAATCCGTGACAAAACAATAGTTACGAGTATTAGTCAATTCGGTAGTTGACTAATAAGATCTCCAACCAAATTAATATTTTATTTTTTCAAAATTTGGGAATATCACTATATTAGATATATCATGAGATCCGTACGGTTGGATCGTCGAGAAATAATTTTTAAAAAATAGAATCAACAATCCGTGACAAAGCACCAGTTACGAGTACTAGTCAATTCGGTAGTTGACACTACTAGAAATATGTCAATAGACATCGGTTTTTGGCCGTTGTTAAAAAAAATTTTGACCGATGTCTATGCGTGTGTAGAGAAAGGTCAAAATCTTTAGACATCGGTTTTTGGCCGTTGTCTAATATCGACTTAGACATTGGTTTCTTAAATATTTCTGATGTCTAAGATACATTATGTGTAGTAGTTCTTTTGAAATTATGATATATTATGTTCATTAGATCAACATAAACATAGCACGGACAAGGTAAATAATGACATATACATCGATTTATTAATAAAAACCGATGTTTTATGTTATCTTAGACATCAGTTGTTTGGTAAGACTGATGTTATATGCTGTATTAGACATCGTGTTCATTAACAAAAACGATGTCATATGCTCCAGTAGACATCGTGTTCATTAACAAAAACGATGTCATATGCTCCAGTAGACATCGTGTTCATTAACAAAACCGATGTCATATGCTCAAATAGACATCGTTTTCAGTAACAAAACCGATGTTATATGTCCTAACAGACATCAGTGTTTAGCCATTCTCCGATGTTATATTTCACTATTTTACATCGTTTTTCTAGAAAAAGTGATGTGAATTATTGCTAAAGACATCAGTTCTTTTAAAAAATTTGATGCAATAGACCTCTTTTAACATCGCTTATTTTAGAAAAAGTGATGTGCATTATAGTTAAACACATCAGTTTTGTTTTTATAACTGATGTATCTTGTTGAGGTTTTAGCCTGTACTGATTGTTCAAGATTGAAATCAAACAAAACAGATTAATCATAATACAAAAACCAAGTACTTGCCATTCATTTACCAAACATCCAAATGTTTACAATAGCCATAACTAGTATCATAAACAAGTACTTGTCGACCAAAAGCATATAACCAAGTACATGTACGTACTTCGACAAAAGCATAACCAAAGTACATGTACGTACTTCGACAACTTCGGCAAGCATAACCAAAGTACATTACCAACTATCAAATACCTTACACAAACCAACTACATGTACTTCGATAAACAGACCCCTTGTTCCACAAGTACTAGTTCCTAGACAATTTCATTTAAGAATTAGTACCAAAAGCTAGATGTTAGGCAAAGATCTATACCAACTGTTCCATAAACCAAGTCACTATTTCATGAGTTTTTCAATGTGCTTCAAAGTCTTGTACCGCACCTCTTCAAGCTCTACCATCTTGTAAGATGCCCGAGTCTTACAAAGCCACTGCAAACAATTAAAACCCAAAGCAAAAAATAGGATAAATATACTAAAATTTATTAGTAGATAAATTTTATATCTACTAATTACCCAATTATATTCCATATATCAAAACACACCAATTAAATGATACCTTGGTAGAAAATGAGTACATGTCCTCATCCAAAATAATATCCCGCATATACCGCATGACAACATAACCACATTCAACAGCGCCAGGTTGTTTTGGCGATCCCTGTTCCAATAAAAATGAGAATATATAGATTGACCAACCAAGAAAAACAACAAACCAAGTAAAGTGCTTAAATAATTACCGCAAGATTATGTATTTCGGGAGTTTTATTTACCCTTCCTGTTTGAGCATTGAAAGTTCTCACTGCACTGCAATTAAGGCAGGGAACGACAATGTGATACCAAAGAAAGCATAATATATATATACATATATTTATTTATTTGTCAATACCTTATTAAAGCTTTTTCTAAGGCTGGATTCCGTGGTGGATGAGACAGTGGATTGAGAGTGTAAATGTCACTTTCCCAGATTATAATCAAAATCCAGTGGAAACTGTATTTGTTAAAAAGAATACCACAAAGCAAGAATTAGTATAAATCGTAGTGCTACAATTAGTTAAGTAAAAATCCACAAAATCACCTACTTCTCATTATGTGGCATGAAGAAAACGCGATCTGGGCTACCCTCTTTCAGCCTTTGAACAACTAAATCTTCAAAGTCAGCATTCAAGGTAAATGTGGCTGAGGGATCAAAAAACCCAAAATAGTCCAGTAAGTTCTTTTTACGTAGAACATTATGCAGGTACCTACAAATAATTTAATGTAATAAGTACATATATATTCCTGTGCAATATGCAGAATTAGACAAGATTTAAAAAGAACAATACTTACGACATGTAAGTTGATATTACAGCCTGTCCAATCTGGTCGAACTCTAATAAGGAAATTAAATTCTCATGCAAGATAAATATTCTTTTCTCAAACCCGAAAACTTCAATATCACATGGAATTTCAATTGAGACACCTGACACTGCCATAGTTGTTGTTGCATGTTTATACAACAACCTAAAGCGGTTTGACACATTTTTATTTGTTGGCTCGGCATTTTTAAACTGTGAGATGAATCATTATGTCGAAAAACGAGGGAGGGAATATCTTTTCCAACTCACACAAGGTCAGTACCACATCTGCTTGTAATTTATCGAGCTTGGATACATCTACAACTTTGTTACACAAAGTGTTGAAAAAGAAACACAATCTGATTATGCTAACCCTAACATTTTTCGGAAGAACAGAGCGAATTGCAACCGGAAGTAGTTGTTGGAGAAGAGTGTGACAATCATGGGACTTCAACCCATGTATCTTTAAATCAGACATTGATACACAATTTCTTATGTTTGATGCATGGCCATAGGGAAGTTTAATATTTGACAATGAGGACAATATTTTTTTCTTTTCTGCCCTTGACAAAGTGTAAGGGGCAGGGGGCAAATAGGTTCTCTTTTCTCCTACTTCTGGAGCTAAATCGGGCCTCACCCCCATTTCAATCATATCACGACGAGATTCCTCACTATCTTTAGTCTTGAATGGCAGATTTAATAATGTCCCAATTAGACTATCGCACACATTTTTCTCAACGTGCATAACGTCGAGACAGTGACGAACATGGTGAAACTTCCAATATTCCAAATCAAAAAAAATTGATTTTTTCTTCCATGGACAGATCACTTTGTTTGCCTTCTTCAACTCCTTCCCAAAAGCAAATTTAATCCGCTGCTGCTGCGCTAATACTTGTTCTCCAGAAAGGATTTGACGGGGGTGTCTAAATTCTTGTTCTCCATTAAAAGCCGCCTTATGCCTCCTATAAGGATGATACGGAGCCAAATACCGACGATGACCTTGGTAACATATTTTTCGGCTATGAGTCAAATGTTTACCAACGGTATCATCACCACATATTGGACAAGCCATATAACCCTTATTGACACAACCCGACAAATTTCCGTACGCAGGAAAGTCATTTATCGTCCACATCAAAACTGCTTTTAGAGTGAAGTAAGACTTTGTATACGCATCATACACGTTTGGTTCACCTTCTTCCCAAAGCTTCTTCAAATCATCTATCATCGGTTGTAAATACACGTCAATGTTATTACCTGGCTCATGTGGACCAGAAACTAACACCGTTAACATCATAAACTTCCTCTTCATGCATAACCATGGAGGAAGATTATAAGTTACAAGTACTACCGGCCAGCAACTGTACCGATTACTTAGACCATTATTATGCGGGTTTATACCATCTGCCGCCAATGCTAAGCGAATATTTCTCGGTTCACTACCAAATTCAGGCCACCTATAATCAATATTCCTCCAAGAAGGAGAGTCAGATGGATGACGCATTTGGCCATCTTGAGTTCGCTTCTTCGCATGCCAACTCATTAGTTCAGCTGTAGAAGCCGATTTAAACAATCGTCTAAATCTAGGAATTATCGGAAAGTACCACATAACTTTGGCTGGAATGTTAATCCTAGGATTACCATCTTTCCCCACCTTCCAGCGAGATAGATTGCACTTAGGACAGTTGGACGCATCGACATTTACACCCCTATATAGTACACAATCATTCGGACATGCATGAAACTTTATATACTCGAGACCTAGATCACTTAGGGTTTTCTTTGCTTCATATGCATTAACCGGCAACACATGATCTTTAGGAAGTAAAGATCCAACAGAAGAAAGGAGCTCAGTGAAGGCACTATCGCTAATACCAAATCTAGACTTCCAGTTGTGCAATTTCAACATCGACTCTAACTTAGTACACTCACTGTCCTTATACAAAGGTTGCTCTGCATCGGCCACAAACCTCCTAAACTCATGTGAATCGTCATCGTAATCACCCCTGTTATAAGCTGCTTCACAAACATCAATTGTTTCTGATGTCGGAATTTGCCCCAAAGGTAAAGTACCACTACCTACAGTTGAATTTAGTGGCGTACTACTTGGGCACTTTTCTCCATGCCAAATCCAATCGACATACCCCAAACTAAAACCATTTTGATAAAGATGACCCCTAATTATTTTCACAGAAAACTTTTTGAAATTACCACAGCGTGCACATGGGCATGGAATTTGTTTAGGATTTTTAGCGTTTTCTTCAGCATATATCAGGAACCTTTCAACCCCAATTTCATACTCTAAAGAATCCCTATCTTTCGAAATCCATGACTTATCCATATGTTAAAGAAACCTACATTATATTGTTGTTTTTCAAAAATTAAAAACAGACTTGTCCAAAATTATACAAGTCATTAAATTATCATTTTTATTCTAATAACACAAAGAATTAAACATATTAACAATCAAATCACAATTAAACATATTAACAATCAAATCACAATTAAACATATTAACAATCAAATCACAATTAAACAATCAAATCACAATTAAACATTATCGAAATCATATAAACAAGCACATGCGTCTAATTAGAAATCAGGAGATCACTAAAGAATAGAACTTAATAGCTGAGCAATTACTAACCTGAAGAACACAAGCAAATGCTCAAAAACAGAAAATGTAACCGCGTGCACACAAGCAAATGCTCCTGCAAATTCATGTTGAAAAATCAGAAGTGTTTAGTTAGAATGCTCAAATTAACCAATAAACCAACACACCAAAGAAACAGATCATATTTGCACAATTAAGTTCAGGAGCTTTAACTAAATGTAAACTCTTCCTTACCCACCCACTCACCAATACATACACTACCTCACCAATTAATGCACAAAAATGAAACAAAAATATTTAGGGTTTTTCAATTAATATGAAACAAAAAATAAGAATTACAAATAAGAATTACAAGTAATACAAACTAAAAACAAGAAACAAAAACTTAATTCGAACAAGAAAAACATGAATTTGCAGATGACCCAGAACAAGTAATACAAGAAAAGCAAGAAATAAATACATGCAAAAAGAAAAACAAGTAATTAACACAAAAACTTACTAATTGCAGATGACCCAAGCAAAAACAGCAACCAATCTGCAAAAAAATGTTCAATTAAACCAAAATCGAGCTTAAATCGAACTATTAATCGAAACATTACTTACGATTTGAGCTTCCCTTTCACTTAATTCAAGCTTCCCTCTTCTCTATTTCGATTTACAGAAATCGTAATTACTAAGATGTGGGTTTAATTAGGGTTAATTAGAGATAAAGTGAGGATGCAGGTGAGAGAGACAGAGAGAGAGGGTCGAGAGTGAGAGAGAGAGAGAGAGAGAGAGAGAGACAGAGAGAGATGAGAGAGGGTCGAGAGTGAAAGAGAGGGTCGAGAGTGAGAGAGAGAGATGCGGCTAGGTTGAGAAAGGAAAGTGGAGAGGGGGCTAATAATTTTAGGGGAAAGTTAAGTGGCGGGGAGTGAAATGTTTTAAGGGGGGAAATGTTTTATTAGAAATGGGGGGAAATAATCTAAGGGGGAAATGTTTTATTAGAAATGGGGGGAATGTATCAGCAGCTTGTTTTTTATTTTTTAAAAAAGCATAAAAGACATCGGTTATTTTAACTACCGATGTCTGCAAAACAGATTAACATCGCTTTTAAATAAACCGATGTCAAAAACCTTTTTAACATCGGTGGCTTTTCAAACCGATGTTAAAGGGGTGATGTCTAATCCAGTTTTTCTAGTAGTGTGACTACTATGTTCTCCAACCAAATTAATTTTTTATTTTTTGAAAATTTGGGAATGTCACTAGATTAGATATATCTTGAGATCCGTACGGTTGGATCGTCGAGAAATAATTTTTAAAAAATAGAATCAATAATCCGTGACAAAGCACTAGTTACGAGTACTAGTCAATTTGGTAGTTGACTACTAAGATCTCCAATCAAATTAATTTTTTATTTTTTGAAAATTGGGAATATCACTAGATTTGATATATCTTGAGATCCGTTCGGTTGGATCGTCGAGAAATAATTTTTAAAAATAGAATAAAAATCCGTGACAAAACACTAGTTACGAGTACAAGTCAATTCGGTAGTTGACTACTAAGATCTCCAACCAAATTAATTTTTTATTTTATGAAAATTTGGGAATATTACTAGATTAGATATATCTTGAGATCCGTACGGTTGGATCGTCGAGAAATAGTTATTAAAAAATAGAATAACAATCCTTGACAAAACACTAGTTACGAGTACTAGTCAATTCAGTAGTTGACTACTAAGATTTCCAACCAAATTAATTTATTTATTTTTGAAAATTTGCGAATATCACTAAATTAGATATATTTTGACATCCAACAGTTTGATCGTCGAGAAATATTTTTTTTAAAATGAAACAAAAAGCTTTAACAAAGCACTAGTTACTAGTACCAGTCAATTTAGTTGTTCATTGCTAAAATCTCAAGCCAAAATATTTTTTTGCTTTTTGGAAAATTTGGGTACATCAAAAAATTAGATATATCTCGACAATCCGATCCGAACCGAATGTTCCTACATCCAAACAAAATCCGATCCGAACAGTAAAAATCCGAAAGAGAACCGAACCCAATTTGATCCGATCTTAATCCAAAATTTATCCGATTTTAATCCGAATTTTACCCGAACCGAATCAGATCCGATCCGAACCGAACAGGCTCTAAATAGTACCTTAACCGAAAGTGGATCCGAACCGAATCAGATCCGATCCGAACCGAACAGGCTCTAAATGTACCTTAACCGAAAGTGGATCCGATCCGAAGCAGATCCGATCCGAAACCGATCCGTTTACCCGATTTGCCAGGTCTAGTTATTATTACTAGCTTTATACCCGTGCGATGTACGGGTAGCTTTATTAATATTTTGTGTAACAATTTTGATTATAATGTTAGTTCTTGTAAAGTTAGTTTTGTAGCATTTTGAATAATTTGTTTTTACTTTTAAAGATAATAACATATATTATATGGTTTGTAGTATAAATTTGTTTTTTTTTTCATGTAAATTGTTTTTCTATAATTTATATTTCAAATTTTAGGTTAACATCTTTTTTAGTATTTCATAATTATTTTTTGATTTTTATTTTATTATGTTACATATGATATACTTGAAACATATACGTACTTTATTCGTGTTACAATTTTTTTTATCTTTTTGATTATGTAATTTAATGGTTATCTTAAAATATTTAGATATTTTGTTATAGTATTTTTATAGCCTTTAAAGGCATTTAATTTAACTTTTTTGAAAATATGTGTGATTTTAAATTTTTTGATTTGTTTGAATATTGTTATTTATTCATGTTAATTTTATATTTTTGCCATGTGTGGTGTTTATTATGTGTTTTTGTTTAGAGTAATCTTAGGAATTTTTATGTTGTATTATATTTAGATATTAATATAAGTTTATTTTGTGGGTGGTTGGATTGCTTTCTAATTTAAAATATGTTTTTGTGTTCACTTTTTTTAATTAAAATGTTTTCTTTGCAAAGTAAGAATTTGTTTATTTGTTGATTTGTGCTCACATTTTTTAAATTTAAATTTTATAAATATATTTGTTGACAAACCTAAAAATTGAATCTCTAATGATTTTTATTAAAATAATTTTTTCTTAAACCACTTTTTTTTTGCTAATTGTTAAGCAAGCAGGATTTCTCCTTCTTTCAAAGGCCTTTGGCCCTCTAGAAACTAGACTCCAGGCTAGAATATTATCTATAACCCGCCTAGTTCTCTTTTGTACCTCTCATACGAAGTACCAAAGTTCTTAAACCACTTTTATTTGGTAAATGATATTTTTTTGTAAATTATATTTTAAGGTTTAGCCTAACTTATATTTTAATATTTCATATTGTTTGGGATGTTTTCTTCTATTTTATTAGAATATATATATAATGTACTTTAAACATGTGGAAACTAATTTTATTGATTCAACTATTCTTTATATATGTGTATGTGTGTTTATGTAATTGTGAACACACATACATTTGTACTTTTTTTAAAAGAAAATATGTACTATCTTTTTAAATTTTTGTGTTGTTTTATATTTGTTTTAAGTGCATTATATTAGAATTTATTGTTGATTTTAGTTTTCTAAATTTGAATATTTTTTTTGAATTGGCATTTATTTTATAGACTATATTTTGTTGAATTTTGGTATCATTTCTAATTAAGACATGTTTTTATTACTTTTTTAATATTTTATTTTATCATATATTTTTTAAAGATTTTTTTTTGTAATTAAATGTACTTTTATTTGGTAATCAATATTTATTAAATTATACTTTAAGATTTAGCCTAATTACATATATTTTAATGTTTCATATTTTTTGGCGTATATATAATATACTTTATACACGTGGGAACATATGTAATTTCACAAATATTACATTTGTACTTTTTTTAAAAGAAAGTTTGTAATATTTTTTATATTTTTGTGTTGGTTTTGTTTATTTTAATTGTATTATATTAAAGTTTATTGTTGATTTTAGTTTTCTAAATTAAGATTTTTTTGAATTATTGTTTGTTTTGTAAATTATATTTTGTTGAATTTAATTAGGTGTCATTTCCAATTATAAAATGTTTTTTTATTAATTTTTTGATATATAGTTTAACCATATTTTTTCTTTAAAAAATTGTTTTGAAATTAAATGTAAATTCTATTTTTTAAAAAAATATTTTTTGAATTGAAATTTTGATGGTATTTTATTATATATGAAGAATGAAGTCGTGATTTATAAGTTTTGTGCTATAACTCTTATATATGCACAAATTATTTTACTAATCTTTTATTATAAAATTTTCGTTATGATTTTTTTGTCAAAAGTACTTTTTATAACATTTTGAATTGCGTTTTTATTTTTAATGATAATAAATTAGTAATATGCATGTATTTTGTAATTAAATATATATACTAAACTATTACGGAAAATATGTTAACTTATAATAATAAATAATTAAGTTGATAATGAATATTTTATTAGTTTTATTCTATACTAATTTACTTTAAATTTTATTATTGATGAAATTTAATATTTTTGTAACTTTAAAATTAAATTATTATAGGATTTTTTGTGGTTATTATATTTCGATTCTCTATGAATTATTTTATTTTGGATTTTTGCATTGTTTTTAATTTATTTACAATTTTAGTACCGAATTTAGAATCTTTGCAAAATAATAAATTGTTAATTTATTGATTTGTTTTGACTTTATTAGTATAAATTTTAAAAGCATGTTTGTTGTAAAATCTAAAGCAAAATTTTTTTATACGTACTAACCCTTGTTTTTGAGTTTCCTCAAAGTTTTGAAAATGACATTGCAGGGAAGCTTTTTAATTGCTAAAGTTAATCCTGTTTCCATTCAGCAAATCGAAACCATTCAGGATGAGCAATTTCGGGCTTGGACACAATTTTTGAATGAACATTCATTAATTCGCTATGCTTTAGTTACACAAGTGCAGCTTAACCATGATGCAATGCGTGAACTATATTGCAGTGCGGTTAACACTTCTGGACAGGATGGGTGTGCATTCACATATCGACTATTTGGTAGGTCGATTAGGGTCACTGAACGAGATGTTAATCGAATTCTTCATTTTCCTATGGAAAATCTCGTTTCTGATCCTATACCTGAACAGATTGAAATGTTCTTTCGTTTTATAAGGTACCAAGACGGCAATTTCAATACTGGTAATCTTTCTAGAACATTTCTAACCCAGTACTGGAATTTCTTCTTTCACACTCTTAACCATGTTTTTTCCCCAGATAGAACAAATCAAGATCGAATGCCTGAATTTATTCAAATAATAGGGTATGCGGTCGCCAATAATTTGAGGATTAATTTTGGAAAAATAGTGCTTGGTCAAATCATTTTAAAAATGAAACGCTTGGGAACAAGAGATGTTCAGACTCAAAATGTCAAATGTTTATATCCAAGGTTTCTACAGTTAATACTAAATGATTTTTTGAATGATGAAGACAGGGTACGCTTGGAAAATGGTCAAAAGGTGGAATGTTCTTCCATGAAGACGAATGTAATTAATTACATAAGCAAAAAGAAATATACGGATGTGCCTACAGTCCTAACTGAATATCTAAAGACTGTCTCACTTCCGTTGTTACCACGACCAGTGAGAGCAGGTATACGACAAGGTAATATTTCAATCCCTGCTATTCCAACCTTTGTATTCCCTATTGTGTCACAGGAAATACAGTTTCTACAGCCCCCAGTGGCCATCTTACCCGACCAAGAGCAGGAATTCCCACCGACTCTAACACAGGTCAAAGAGCCCATTCTACAAATGCAAACACAAACACAACAAACTCCTACACCTCAATTGTCACTTAAACGACCAGTCATCCACATTATTGAGGGAGGTAGTGCCTCAGCAGCACCACATAAGGAGTTAGTTACAACAGCCGCTCTACCTCATTCTAAACGAAGTAAACCCAATGAACCTGAGGTAACGACAACTGTTAGTGAAACAATTCTTTCTTATCCAATGAGTGCAAATGTAAATGAGGTTGAATTGACGGGAGCAACTATCTTGAGTTCCATTTCACGGAACATACGAGTGGTTGATGATCTTTCTAAAGATCAAATGCCTTCACAGACATCCGAGGTGGAATTACCTACCTCAGTAACTGCTGGTGAATCTTCCATTTTACGGAAAGATCCATCGGTAGGAGGTTCTTTTATGAACCAAATGTCTTCACAGACGTACGAGGGAAACTTGGGTTTTGTGCCATTTAATCAATTCAAGTTTAACCTCCCAGAGATAAAATCTCTGGATCTCTTTCAAGATTTACCACTCTTTACCAGTGGTCGGCAACTCGCTTCACGCGAGGACGGAAGCTCACGAAATTTCATTGCACCATCTGTGACCTCTGAAAAAGGGGCTAGGATGATTTCATTTGCAGGTACATATATCGGTGGAAGCTCTGGAGGAAAGTTGAGGGAAACACCAACAGAACATGTAAGTGTAACCCGAACCACTAAACCGAGTGAATATAGAGTGTTGAGTGAAACACCTGCAGAACATACGAGTGAGCAACCTACTCAACCACATGCACATGTAACCAGAAAGGAATATAGCAGACTCCTTACACGGGTCCAAACAATGGAGAAAGAGTTGCAAAATATCTGTAAGTCCATTGCAGAAATAAAAAATTTGCAACTTATTCAACATGATGCATTCCAGGTTCAATTAAGTTCCATGGCATCCCAGTTTAGTCATGCAATTCATTCCTTGGGGAAGACAGCTTCGTCTAATTTACAAACTCCACATCCTACTACTCTGGAGGATAACCCAACTGAGGGGGAGAAGATGGATGAACAAGAAAAATCTACTAGGCGTAAAGGCAAGGAAAAGGTTGTTGACACGGAATTAACTTTATTTTGGGAAAGGAAAAACTAATGGGAGTATTAGTGCAATGTGGAAAGAATGCAAAGGTAAACTTGAAGATATGTTCAGTCTACAGGAACAATTGTCTTGCACTTGGTTAATTTTTAGAAATCTGGAAAATGTATATATATGATCCAGAATGCACTTTAAAATTATTTATCTTTGTATTTTATTTGTATCAGTTGAGTTATCCTCTAGGTATTTGCTTGTCAAACCCTAACAATCAAATAGGGGGAGATTGTAAAGTATAATGAAATGTAATATGTAATGGAGGACATATATAACTCAACTAGGATAAAAGATAAATAATATTAACTCTATACAGGGATCGTGAAATTTGAAGAACAGGCACCAACAAGGATCAAGTCGCTGAAAGAAGTTCATTAACATGATCAAGCCTCAGTGACATAATAAGATGTACAGATGATTCAGTTGAAGGGCCAAAAGATTTCATGTATTTGAAGATATTGCTGCAGGCTAATAAATTGGAATGTAACGAAGGTGTGAAGATCAAGATCAGTGATAGTCACTTGTGAACCAGACCAGTGCACCAAGTGTCAACACATACGGGAAGGATCAACACATTAATTCATAGAAAGAATTGCCAAAGCCTATTGACGATCAAGGACAGACATAATATCTCAAGGTATTGTCAAAAGTTAATTTACTCTGAAAATTAAATAAGTAACAGATTAATTAATTATTTATAACAAAATAATTAAATTAATCTGGTACTTGAATTATTTTCTGAGATGAATTAAAATAGCAGAATAAACAGAAGAAAGAAAATGAATAGTATCCAAAATAACTATTCATATGAATAGTAACCGAAATCACTATTCACATGAATAGTAACCAAAATCACTATTCATATGAATAGTGACCGAAGTTACTATTCATGTGAATAGTACCCAAAAGTACTATTCATAAAGTAGGAAACATGTGGGGCCCACATGAATTAAAAAATTCAAAGTTAAGACTTTGAAATTGAAAATTCAGCAGCTTTGAAAGTCAAAATATTAGGCAGAATATACGTAATCAATTACGTATATTAACTGCATAGTGACTTGCTGAAAACCTATAAATAGGCCTGTTGTATTTCATTTCAAAACACACCTCAACACACAACTTTCTCTCTCTCTCTTAAATATCTTTTCTGTGTAAGTTGCTAGACAGTCCATCTAGTAGGAAAGCCGGCTTAGCCCGCTTTCAGGAAGTGTCGGATAGAAGGTCCTCGTGCCTAAACTATCCTTAGGAGTGTTCGAGTTTTTGAAGCTAATCCGTTGGATTAGAAGTTGTAACACCCCTTGGATTTTTATCAGTTCAAAGATATTTTCCCGAACCAATTGTTTTATTTCGATTCAGTTGTTGACCTCATTTTTCACATCTCGAAAATCGAAATATTTTTAAATAACGTATTCAACCCCCCTTCTACGTTATTCCGGACCTAACATAGTCGTATGTGAACCAGACCAGTTGCACTATGCGTCAACACTTCACAAAGGAATCGAAGTATCTAACTCAGAAAAACTGTTAAGATGTATGATTGAGTTTAGAGAATTATTGATATCCTCCATTTTGGAAGCTGCATATTTAAGGATGTCAAATTAAGAGGAAAATGAATAGTATTCAAAATCACTATTCATATGAATAGTAACCGAAATCACTATTCATATGAATAGTAACCGAAATCACTATTCACATGAAAGTCAACAATGCAGTTGATCCTAGGGCACGCAATGTTGTACCTGGTGTAGAAGTAAGATGTCTATCTTCTTTTTATAAATATCCTTCCTTGCAGTTGTTCACAAAACTCTTGATCTAACAAATTTTTTCTGATAATTGCAGGGATTTCTGAGACAAAAACTAACTGGACAAGGGCTTGCATTCATAGTTGGTGGCGGAACTGGTATGGTTTCGTAGTAACCAATAATTTATCTATTATTGTCAATGAAGGTTTTTTTGATGGCCTAGATTGCAAGGGGGCGCCTGGCATTCTAGGTTTCCCATGATAGTACCCGAAGTTACAATCATACATTATTTTTAGTTTTTTTAGTTTTTCCCCCATTTCGTTTGCTATAACTTAAAAATGTGGACATTGAGACCTTCGTGAGGCTTTTTGACGGGTATTGTGAAGAAATCCTCGTAAATTGTACTGATAAAAACAGTAAAATTCCAGAAACTACGGATCTCACATTAGCCCTGTGGCTCCTATGTACCTTTTCTATAATGTATAAGAAGAAATAATGTGTTCTGATTGCTTTCTATAGCAGGCTGCATGTAATTTGAATGAAGTTTTATGTTTAATTTTTTTTTTTTGGTAAGTGAAGTTTCAGTTTCCTGTTTGTTTACTGTTAGTTATGCAGAAAAGTCTTGAGGTGGGTGAAGTCCTTTCCGTTGATGTCTCTAGCATCATTGCACTGTCAGGAATGGTAAATGTACAAGTCAAATATAATGGTCCCATGCGAAGGGTGGTGTTTGGGGTAATTTTCTTACTTATCTTTTTTACTATGGTTATTATTAGACCTGGCAAAATGGGTCTGGATCCGAAAAACCGAACCGAAATATGTGGAACCGAATCCGGTTCCAAATCCGAAATTGGATCCGAAATAGATTATCCGAAATTGTATCCGAAACCGAAACAATCCGAATCCGAACCGAAACCGGTTCAATTTAATCAAATCCAATAACGATCCGAAAACCGATTTGACCCGATCCGAAAATTAATCGAACCGGAAATTTAACCAAAAATTATCCGAAATACTGTATCCAATGATGACCATGTATCCGATTATAATCAGAACCGATCAAATCTGAATAAAAATTTACCGAACCGAATATGACTTGAACCCGATGTAAATCTGAAACTAAAAATAACTGAATCGAAAAATATCCGATAAAATAATTTATATAGATTAATATTTTCTTGACCTTTATTTGTTTAGTTTTGTCAATTTTTATATTTTCTTATTTGCTATATATTTATTATTGTCATTGAATATTGCTTACGAAATTTTGTATATAATAATATTTTAATTCAATTTGCAAATATAAATTAATAAATTCTGCACATAATTAGCAAAATAAATAAATAAATAAATTCAGCATATTCTTGGCAGAAATTAAAGTGCATTCACTTATATAGCGCTTATTACAGCGCTGTGTAAGTGAGTGCATTCACTTTCATAACACTTATGAAAGCGTTATATAAGCGATGTATCTAATTTTGACATATTCGGTCTTATTTAATAAATTTTGACACATGTATTTTTTAAAAATAATTTTTTATTTTTTGAAAATTTGGAAAAATCACTAAATTAGATATATCTTGACATCCGTATGGTTGGATCGTCGAGAAATAATTTTAAAAAAATAAAATCAACAATCCGTGACAAAACAATAGTTACGAGTATTAGTCAATTCGGTAGTTGACTAATAAGATCTCCAACCAAATTAATATTTTATTTTTTCAAAATTTGGGAATATCACTATATTAGATATATCATGAGATCCGTACGGTTGGATCGTCGAGAAATAATTTTTAAAAAATAGAATCAACAATCCGTGACAAAGCACCAGTTACGAGTACTAGTCAATTCGGTAGTTGACACTACTAGAAATATGTCAATAGACATCGGTTTTTGGCCGTTGTTAAAAAAAATTTTGACCGATGTCTATGCGTGTGTAGAGAAAGGTCAAAATCTTTAGACATCGGTTTTTGGCCGTTGTCTAATATCGACTTAGACATTGGTTTCTTAAATATTTCTGATGTCTAAGATACATTATGTGTAGTAGTTCTTTTGAAATTATGATATATTATGTTCATTAGATCAACATAAACATAGCACGGACAAGGTAAATAATGACATATACATCGATTTATTAATAAAAACCGATGTTTTATGTTATCTTAGACATCAGTTGTTTGGTAAGACTGATGTTATATGCTGTATTAGACATCGTGTTCATTAACAAAAACGATGTCATATGCTCCAGTAGACATCGTGTTCATTAACAAAAACGATGTCATATGCTCCAGTAGACATCGTGTTCATTAACAAAACCGATGTCATATGCTCAAATAGACATCGTTTTCAGTAACAAAACCGATGTTATATGTCCTAACAGACATCAGTGTTTAGCCATTCTCCGATGTTATATTTCACTATTTTACATCGTTTTTCTAGAAAAAGTGATGTGAATTATTGCTAAAGACATCAGTTCTTTTAAAAAATTTGATGCAATAGACCTCTTTTAACATCGCTTATTTTAGAAAAAGTGATGTGCATTATAGTTAAACACATCAGTTTTGTTTTTATAACTGATGTATCTTGTTGAGGTTTTAGCCTGTACTGATTGTTCAAGATTGAAATCAAACAAAACAGATTAATCATAATACAAAAACCAAGTACTTGCCATTCATTTACCAAACATCCAAATGTTTACAATAGCCATAACTAGTATCATAAACAAGTACTTGTCGACCAAAAGCATATAACCAAGTACATGTACGTACTTCGACAAAAGCATAACCAAAGTACATGTACGTACTTCGACAACTTCGGCAAGCATAACCAAAGTACATTACCAACTATCAAATACCTTACACAAACCAACTACATGTACTTCGATAAACAGACCCCTTGTTCCACAAGTACTAGTTCCTAGACAATTTCATTTAAGAATTAGTACCAAAAGCTAGATGTTAGGCAAAGATCTATACCAACTGTTCCATAAACCAAGTCACTATTTCATGAGTTTTTCAATGTGCTTCAAAGTCTTGTACCGCACCTCTTCAAGCTCTACCATCTTGTAAGATGCCCGAGTCTTACAAAGCCACTGCAAACAATTAAAACCCAAAGCAAAAAATAGGATAAATATACTAAAATTTATTAGTAGATAAATTTTATATCTACTAATTACCCAATTATATTCCATATATCAAAACACACCAATTAAATGATACCTTGGTAGAAAATGAGTACATGTCCTCATCCAAAATAATATCCCGCATATACCGCATGACAACATAACCACATTCAACAGCGCCAGGTTGTTTTGGCGATCCCTGTTCCAATAAAAATGAGAATATATAGATTGACCAACCAAGAAAAACAACAAACCAAGTAAAGTGCTTAAATAATTACCGCAAGATTATGTATTTCGGGAGTTTTATTTACCCTTCCTGTTTGAGCATTGAAAGTTCTCACTGCACTGCAATTAAGGCAGGGAACGACAATGTGATACCAAAGAAAGCATAATATATATATACATATATTTATTTATTTGTCAATACCTTATTAAAGCTTTTTCTAAGGCTGGATTCCGTGGTGGATGAGACAGTGGATTGAGAGTGTAAATGTCACTTTCCCAGATTATAATCAAAATCCAGTGGAAACTGTATTTGTTAAAAAGAATACCACAAAGCAAGAATTAGTATAAATCGTAGTGCTACAATTAGTTAAGTAAAAATCCACAAAATCACCTACTTCTCATTATGTGGCATGAAGAAAACGCGATCTGGGCTACCCTCTTTCAGCCTTTGAACAACTAAATCTTCAAAGTCAGCATTCAAGGTAAATGTGGCTGAGGGATCAAAAAACCCAAAATAGTCCAGTAAGTTCTTTTTACGTAGAACATTATGCAGGTACCTACAAATAATTTAATGTAATAAGTACATATATATTCCTGTGCAATATGCAGAATTAGACAAGATTTAAAAAGAACAATACTTACGACATGTAAGTTGATATTACAGCCTGTCCAATCTGGTCGAACTCTAATAAGGAAATTAAATTCTCATGCAAGATAAATATTCTTTTCTCAAACCCGAAAACTTCAATATCACATGGAATTTCAATTGAGACACCTGACACTGCCATAGTTGTTGTTGCATGTTTATACAACAACCTAAAGCGGTTTGACACATTTTTATTTGTTGGCTCGGCATTTTTAAACTGTGAGATGAATCATTATGTCGAAAAACGAGGGAGGGAATATCTTTTCCAACTCACACAAGGTCAGTACCACATCTGCTTGTAATTTATCGAGCTTGGATACATCTACAACTTTGTTACACAAAGTGTTGAAAAAGAAACACAATCTGATTATGCTAACCCTAACATTTTTCGGAAGAACAGAGCGAATTGCAACCGGAAGTAGTTGTTGGAGAAGAGTGTGACAATCATGGGACTTCAACCCATGTATCTTTAAATCAGACATTGATACACAATTTCTTATGTTTGATGCATGGCCATAGGGAAGTTTAATATTTGACAATGAGGACAATATTTTTTTCTTTTCTGCCCTTGACAAAGTGTAAGGGGCAGGGGGCAAATAGGTTCTCTTTTCTCCTACTTCTGGAGCTAAATCGGGCCTCACCCCCATTTCAATCATATCACGACGAGATTCCTCACTATCTTTAGTCTTGAATGGCAGATTTAATAATGTCCCAATTAGACTATCGCACACATTTTTCTCAACGTGCATAACGTCGAGACAGTGACGAACATGGTGAAACTTCCAATATTCCAAATCAAAAAAAATTGATTTTTTCTTCCATGGACAGATCACTTTGTTTGCCTTCTTCAACTCCTTCCCAAAAGCAAATTTAATCCGCTGCTGCTGCGCTAATACTTGTTCTCCAGAAAGGATTTGACGGGGGTGTCTAAATTCTTGTTCTCCATTAAAAGCCGCCTTATGCCTCCTATAAGGATGATACGGAGCCAAATACCGACGATGACCTTGGTAACATATTTTTCGGCTATGAGTCAAATGTTTACCAACGGTATCATCACCACATATTGGACAAGCCATATAACCCTTATTGACACAACCCGACAAATTTCCGTACGCAGGAAAGTCATTTATCGTCCACATCAAAACTGCTTTTAGAGTGAAGTAAGACTTTGTATACGCATCATACACGTTTGGTTCACCTTCTTCCCAAAGCTTCTTCAAATCATCTATCATCGGTTGTAAATACACGTCAATGTTATTACCTGGCTCATGTGGACCAGAAACTAACACCGTTAACATCATAAACTTCCTCTTCATGCATAACCATGGAGGAAGATTATAAGTTACAAGTACTACCGGCCAGCAACTGTACCGATTACTTAGACCATTATTATGCGGGTTTATACCATCTGCCGCCAATGCTAAGCGAATATTTCTCGGTTCACTACCAAATTCAGGCCACCTATAATCAATATTCCTCCAAGAAGGAGAGTCAGATGGATGACGCATTTGGCCATCTTGAGTTCGCTTCTTCGCATGCCAACTCATTAGTTCAGCTGTAGAAGCCGATTTAAACAATCGTCTAAATCTAGGAATTATCGGAAAGTACCACATAACTTTGGCTGGAATGTTAATCCTAGGATTACCATCTTTCCCCACCTTCCAGCGAGATAGATTGCACTTAGGACAGTTGGACGCATCGACATTTACACCCCTATATAGTACACAATCATTCGGACATGCATGAAACTTTATATACTCGAGACCTAGATCACTTAGGGTTTTCTTTGCTTCATATGCATTAACCGGCAACACATGATCTTTAGGAAGTAAAGATCCAACAGAAGAAAGGAGCTCAGTGAAGGCACTATCGCTAATACCAAATCTAGACTTCCAGTTGTGCAATTTCAACATCGACTCTAACTTAGTACACTCACTGTCCTTATACAAAGGTTGCTCTGCATCGGCCACAAACCTCCTAAACTCATGTGAATCGTCATCGTAATCACCCCTGTTATAAGCTGCTTCACAAACATCAATTGTTTCTGATGTCGGAATTTGCCCCAAAGGTAAAGTACCACTACCTACAGTTGAATTTAGTGGCGTACTACTTGGGCACTTTTCTCCATGCCAAATCCAATCGACATACCCCAAACTAAAACCATTTTGATAAAGATGACCCCTAATTATTTTCACAGAAAACTTTTTGAAATTACCACAGCGTGCACATGGGCATGGAATTTGTTTAGGATTTTTAGCGTTTTCTTCAGCATATATCAGGAACCTTTCAACCCCAATTTCATACTCTAAAGAATCCCTATCTTTCGAAATCCATGACTTATCCATATGTTAAAGAAACCTACATTATATTGTTGTTTTTCAAAAATTAAAAACAGACTTGTCCAAAATTATACAAGTCATTAAATTATCATTTTTATTCTAATAACACAAAGAATTAAACATATTAACAATCAAATCACAATTAAACATATTAACAATCAAATCACAATTAAACATATTAACAATCAAATCACAATTAAACAATCAAATCACAATTAAACATTATCGAAATCATATAAACAAGCACATGCGTCTAATTAGAAATCAGGAGATCACTAAAGAATAGAACTTAATAGCTGAGCAATTACTAACCTGAAGAACACAAGCAAATGCTCAAAAACAGAAAATGTAACCGCGTGCACACAAGCAAATGCTCCTGCAAATTCATGTTGAAAAATCAGAAGTGTTTAGTTAGAATGCTCAAATTAACCAATAAACCAACACACCAAAGAAACAGATCATATTTGCACAATTAAGTTCAGGAGCTTTAACTAAATGTAAACTCTTCCTTACCCACCCACTCACCAATACATACACTACCTCACCAATTAATGCACAAAAATGAAACAAAAATATTTAGGGTTTTTCAATTAATATGAAACAAAAAATAAGAATTACAAATAAGAATTACAAGTAATACAAACTAAAAACAAGAAACAAAAACTTAATTCGAACAAGAAAAACATGAATTTGCAGATGACCCAGAACAAGTAATACAAGAAAAGCAAGAAATAAATACATGCAAAAAGAAAAACAAGTAATTAACACAAAAACTTACTAATTGCAGATGACCCAAGCAAAAACAGCAACCAATCTGCAAAAAAATGTTCAATTAAACCAAAATCGAGCTTAAATCGAACTATTAATCGAAACATTACTTACGATTTGAGCTTCCCTTTCACTTAATTCAAGCTTCCCTCTTCTCTATTTCGATTTACAGAAATCGTAATTACTAAGATGTGGGTTTAATTAGGGTTAATTAGAGATAAAGTGAGGATGCAGGTGAGAGAGACAGAGAGAGAGGGTCGAGAGTGAGAGAGAGAGAGAGAGAGAGAGAGAGACAGAGAGAGATGAGAGAGGGTCGAGAGTGAAAGAGAGGGTCGAGAGTGAGAGAGAGAGATGCGGCTAGGTTGAGAAAGGAAAGTGGAGAGGGGGCTAATAATTTTAGGGGAAAGTTAAGTGGCGGGGAGTGAAATGTTTTAAGGGGGGAAATGTTTTATTAGAAATGGGGGGAAATAATCTAAGGGGGAAATGTTTTATTAGAAATGGGGGGAATGTATCAGCAGCTTGTTTTTTATTTTTTAAAAAAGCATAAAAGACATCGGTTATTTTAACTACCGATGTCTGCAAAACAGATTAACATCGCTTTTAAATAAACCGATGTCAAAAACCTTTTTAACATCGGTGGCTTTTCAAACCGATGTTAAAGGGGTGATGTCTAATCCAGTTTTTCTAGTAGTGTGACTACTATGTTCTCCAACCAAATTAATTTTTTATTTTTTGAAAATTTGGGAATGTCACTAGATTAGATATATCTTGAGATCCGTACGGTTGGATCGTCGAGAAATAATTTTTAAAAAATAGAATCAATAATCCGTGACAAAGCACTAGTTACGAGTACTAGTCAATTTGGTAGTTGACTACTAAGATCTCCAATCAAATTAATTTTTTATTTTTTGAAAATTGGGAATATCACTAGATTTGATATATCTTGAGATCCGTTCGGTTGGATCGTCGAGAAATAATTTTTAAAAATAGAATAAAAATCCGTGACAAAACACTAGTTACGAGTACAAGTCAATTCGGTAGTTGACTACTAAGATCTCCAACCAAATTAATTTTTTATTTTATGAAAATTTGGGAATATTACTAGATTAGATATATCTTGAGATCCGTACGGTTGGATCGTCGAGAAATAGTTATTAAAAAATAGAATAACAATCCTTGACAAAACACTAGTTACGAGTACTAGTCAATTCAGTAGTTGACTACTAAGATTTCCAACCAAATTAATTTATTTATTTTTGAAAATTTGCGAATATCACTAAATTAGATATATTTTGACATCCAACAGTTTGATCGTCGAGAAATATTTTTTTTAAAATGAAACAAAAAGCTTTAACAAAGCACTAGTTACTAGTACCAGTCAATTTAGTTGTTCATTGCTAAAATCTCAAGCCAAAATATTTTTTTGCTTTTTGGAAAATTTGGGTACATCAAAAAATTAGATATATCTCGACAATCCGATCCGAACCGAATGTTCCTACATCCAAACAAAATCCGATCCGAACAGTAAAAATCCGAAAGAGAACCGAACCCAATTTGATCCGATCTTAATCCAAAATTTATCCGATTTTAATCCGAATTTTACCCGAACCGAATCAGATCCGATCCGAACCGAACAGGCTCTAAATAGTACCTTAACCGAAAGTGGATCCGAACCGAATCAGATCCGATCCGAACCGAACAGGCTCTAAATGTACCTTAACCGAAAGTGGATCCGATCCGAAGCAGATCCGATCCGAAACCGATCCGTTTACCCGATTTGCCAGGTCTAGTTATTATTACTAGCTTTATACCCGTGCGATGTACGGGTAGCTTTATTAATATTTTGTGTAACAATTTTGATTATAATGTTAGTTCTTGTAAAGTTAGTTTTGTAGCATTTTGAATAATTTGTTTTTACTTTTAAAGATAATAACATATATTATATGGTTTGTAGTATAAATTTGTTTTTTTTTTCATGTAAATTGTTTTTCTATAATTTATATTTCAAATTTTAGGTTAACATCTTTTTTAGTATTTCATAATTATTTTTTGATTTTTATTTTATTATGTTACATATGATATACTTGAAACATATACGTACTTTATTCGTGTTACAATTTTTTTTATCTTTTTGATTATGTAATTTAATGGTTATCTTAAAATATTTAGATATTTTGTTATAGTATTTTTATAGCCTTTAAAGGCATTTAATTTAACTTTTTTGAAAATATGTGTGATTTTAAATTTTTTGATTTGTTTGAATATTGTTATTTATTCATGTTAATTTTATATTTTTGCCATGTGTGGTGTTTATTATGTGTTTTTGTTTAGAGTAATCTTAGGAATTTTTATGTTGTATTATATTTAGATATTAATATAAGTTTATTTTGTGGGTGGTTGGATTGCTTTCTAATTTAAAATATGTTTTTGTGTTCACTTTTTTTAATTAAAATGTTTTCTTTGCAAAGTAAGAATTTGTTTATTTGTTGATTTGTGCTCACATTTTTTAAATTTAAATTTTATAAATATATTTGTTGACAAACCTAAAAATTGAATCTCTAATGATTTTTATTAAAATAATTTTTTCTTAAACCACTTTTTTTTTGCTAATTGTTAAGCAAGCAGGATTTCTCCTTCTTTCAAAGGCCTTTGGCCCTCTAGAAACTAGACTCCAGGCTAGAATATTATCTATAACCCGCCTAGTTCTCTTTTGTACCTCTCATACGAAGTACCAAAGTTCTTAAACCACTTTTATTTGGTAAATGATATTTTTTTGTAAATTATATTTTAAGGTTTAGCCTAACTTATATTTTAATATTTCATATTGTTTGGGATGTTTTCTTCTATTTTATTAGAATATATATATAATGTACTTTAAACATGTGGAAACTAATTTTATTGATTCAACTATTCTTTATATATGTGTATGTGTGTTTATGTAATTGTGAACACACATACATTTGTACTTTTTTTAAAAGAAAATATGTACTATCTTTTTAAATTTTTGTGTTGTTTTATATTTGTTTTAAGTGCATTATATTAGAATTTATTGTTGATTTTAGTTTTCTAAATTTGAATATTTTTTTTGAATTGGCATTTATTTTATAGACTATATTTTGTTGAATTTTGGTATCATTTCTAATTAAGACATGTTTTTATTACTTTTTTAATATTTTATTTTATCATATATTTTTTAAAGATTTTTTTTTGTAATTAAATGTACTTTTATTTGGTAATCAATATTTATTAAATTATACTTTAAGATTTAGCCTAATTACATATATTTTAATGTTTCATATTTTTTGGCGTATATATAATATACTTTATACACGTGGGAACATATGTAATTTCACAAATATTACATTTGTACTTTTTTTAAAAGAAAGTTTGTAATATTTTTTATATTTTTGTGTTGGTTTTGTTTATTTTAATTGTATTATATTAAAGTTTATTGTTGATTTTAGTTTTCTAAATTAAGATTTTTTTGAATTATTGTTTGTTTTGTAAATTATATTTTGTTGAATTTAATTAGGTGTCATTTCCAATTATAAAATGTTTTTTTATTAATTTTTTGATATATAGTTTAACCATATTTTTTCTTTAAAAAATTGTTTTGAAATTAAATGTAAATTCTATTTTTTAAAAAAATATTTTTTGAATTGAAATTTTGATGGTATTTTATTATATATGAAGAATGAAGTCGTGATTTATAAGTTTTGTGCTATAACTCTTATATATGCACAAATTATTTTACTAATCTTTTATTATAAAATTTTCGTTATGATTTTTTTGTCAAAAGTACTTTTTATAACATTTTGAATTGCGTTTTTATTTTTAATGATAATAAATTAGTAATATGCATGTATTTTGTAATTAAATATATATACTAAACTATTACGGAAAATATGTTAACTTATAATAATAAATAATTAAGTTGATAATGAATATTTTATTAGTTTTATTCTATACTAATTTACTTTAAATTTTATTATTGATGAAATTTAATATTTTTGTAACTTTAAAATTAAATTATTATAGGATTTTTTGTGGTTATTATATTTCGATTCTCTATGAATTATTTTATTTTGGATTTTTGCATTGTTTTTAATTTATTTACAATTTTAGTACCGAATTTAGAATCTTTGCAAAATAATAAATTGTTAATTTATTGATTTGTTTTGACTTTATTAGTATAAATTTTAAAAGCATGTTTGTTGTAAAATCTAAAGCAAAATTTTTTATGACTTTATTTAATAATTAGGTTTTCTTGAAATACTTGTCCGTGGTAAGGTTTTTTTTTAAAATTACATTTTAAAGTTCAGTTTAAATTATCTTTGTATTAATTTTAGTTCACAATAATTTTCTCAATTTTAATTTTTTTTTATCGTTTTACCATGTGTTATTTTTTTTTTGAAGTTATCATGTTTTATTTTAGTGTATTATGTTATATTCAGATTCTCTATAAATTATTTTTTTTGAATTTTCGGATTATTTTTAATTTGTTTACAATTTTAGTACCGAATCTAGATCTTTGCAAAATAATAAAATATTAATATATTGATTTTTGTTGACTTTGTTAGTATAAATTCTAAAAAGATGTTTGTTGTAAAATCTAAAATGATAATTTTTTCTGATTTTTTTTAATAATTAGGTTTTCTTGAAAAACTATTTTGTGGTAAGGTATTTTTTATTATATTTTGAACTTTAGTCTAAAATATTTTTGTATTAATTTTAGTTAAGAATAATTTTTTCAGCTTTAATTTTTTTTCCCGTTTTATCCTATGTTATTTTAGTGCATTGTTCTTTGATCTACTTATTTGTTAAATTAAAATACCATTAACTCTGGTCTAACTCCCAGTCCATTTCTTCTAATAAACTTTCCTTTTTAACCCACGATCATACCACGACCACCTAAACCTCTTTACGCTAGTTATATATAGGATATAATTATTTTTTACCTCGTTCATATCTAATTAAAAATTAATATAGAAATATATTATTCTATCGACATGTGCTTAAAAATTAATATAGAATATTTTAAAATGCTTATGGTTGTAGCATTTTGATTATATCAACGTGGCTTAATGCCATTGATGTACATGGTTTAGGAAGGTCTCCTTTCGCTTTTAAAATATTCTCAATACCATCACTTCTAAATTGAAATTCTCGTAAATTGTAATGATAAAAAAAGAAAAATTCCATTAAGAAGGTTTAGTAATGGTTTAGTAATTGACACTTCGCACCCATTACTTTTAGCTGATTTGTGAATTTGGTCTCATATTTTGAATTGTGACATATTGCATCCCCGGTCTTTAATTTTTCGCTTCGTTATGCACTTTTTTTACTAACTCCGTTAAAGCTAGACGTTGACTTTGAATATAGAAAGGGTATTATTGGAAAAATTATGTTTCAGTTTACATCTCTTTACTCAGCCTCCCATCAGAATTCATAAATTACTCCCTTGTTTCACCTTTTGACACACACACACACATCATAAATATATATATACACACGTATCTATGATAGTAACTGAGAATGGTTATTTGTTTGAGGGAACCGATATTTAGCAACAATTACGAGGGCAAAAGTTAAGGGAGATAATAATGAATCTTTTTATAATGTGTGGGAAGCTTGTAGTATGTAGACAAAACAGGATTGAAAATGTAAATTAGTTGGTAGAGATTGATTACTGTAAAGATAAGATAAAGAAACTCCATCATTACCAAATTGTACAAAGGCGATGTTAGCTGTATAGGTGGAGTTATGGATTAAGATGGATGAAATGATGGCCGTACACGGTTGCCGATTGGAAGAAGATTAAAGAAGTTATCTAACCTGTGAATTTAGAGTTGCTAGGTTGTTCTGATGTTATTAGTAACAATATAATTTTCATATATCTTGATTGTAAATGCCTTAGAGCGGCTTGATTCTTTTACAATAAAATTGATGATTTTAGTTTCTATTTCAAGTTTCGATTTGATTTTAAAATAAATTGTTATTAAGTAGACAACAATTAATTATTATTATTATTATTATTATTATTATTATTATTATTATTATTATTATTATTATTATTATTATTATTATTATTATTATTATTATTGTTATTGTTGTTGTTGTTGTTGTTGTATAAATCATTATAATACCATCAAAATAATGAAAAAAATTTTTTTGGATGAAATGTGTAATATTTTTAACAAATTCACATAAAATATTTAAAAGGTAAAATAAATAATAAATGGCAATTAATCAATTACTGAAAATGTTAAATATTTTATTTAAGAAAATATGCAAGCAAGGAAATAGTAAAATATGTAACAAACATTGTACATAAAAAATATATATATTTATTGACTTCTATACCCTTAACATTTAACGTCAATTATGAAAAGCTAACGGAAGTTGGTGAAAGGGTTGTATAATGATGCAAAAATAAAAATTAAGAGTGCAATATGTCACAATTTAAAGTTTGAGATCAAATTGACAAAATTATCATAAAAAAGGGTTGTAAAGTGTCAATTACTATTTACTGTAGTTTTTTAATGTAATCTTGCCGATGTTGGTTAACTCATCTTGCATACCGGCAGGGTGAGAATGGAGTAACAGCTGTTTTGACAGGACCTGGTATTGTCTTCATACAGAGCATGCCTTTCCATAGGTTGTCGCAACGCATAGCTAGGTGATGTGTTGCAACTCCCCACAGTTTCTCTATGCATGTGTTTTATTCCTTGTTTTTTTTTGACTCTGTGGATTGCCTCTGTTTGTGTAGGGCGGTGGCGTCTCCAAACATGAGAGACAACCCGAAGTTCTTCTTCCAGATAGCCGTTTTCTTTTTCTTAGCATATGTGGTGATTGTATCGTCCTTGATCTTAACTGACATATGAAAATTTTAGGATGTGCTTTACTTGTAATATCTTATAGAGTTCATGATACCTCAAAAAGCCTTGATGTAACTTCTAATTTGTTTTGGGCAATTTTTTCTTGAAAGCTTTTAGTACCAATGGTAACAGGTTTGTTAATTTTGTATTTGGGTTTAACATTTATACACACAGGTAGGAACACTTGCACTATATTATTTAAATAGTGATAGTTAATATTAATAAAATTGTGCCATAATGGTTGCCAAAGCATTAATAGTTAATATTAATAAAATTGTCATTAAGGTTGCCCAAGTACTTGATTAGACTGAGTTTCTGACAATTTTTCTCTACAGAAAAATCACAAGGCAAAATATGTTTTGATTAAAATTTCCAACTTCATTTTCCGTTGAAATCTATAACAAAACCAAGAATTTCTTTGGCTAAATCCACAAGGAGGTTTTAATACTGAGAGTAAGACTCTAGAAGAGTTGAGTTAACGTGACAAGACAAGTTGACATCTTTGGTTCCATAGGGATCAAAAACTAACAAATTCAAGTTCAGTCGTAGAATTTAACTCTTTTACAGAAATGACGAGAGTATTCTACGATCAAATACCTCTTCCTCCTCTTCTTTGGAGGGCAGTCAGGAGAACAGATACTGATCTTACAACTCTCTTGCTCACCCACTTGCTAGATTCCTTCTTCACAGTAGTTCGAACCTTGTCCAGAGGTTCCACTGTTCACGAGTGCTGATAAGCAGATGGACCGGCATGGGATGAAAAACCACGATATGGACCAGGTATGAAGCTTTGCTCAACAAGCCTATGAAACACCTTACTCCTGCTACAGGACGGCTAATGAAGGCAAATACAAGTCAAACGAAATACAAAACAAAAAGATGGTACCAAGTGAAACAATATACCTCATAAGAAAAATGGCACAAGTCAAACAGACCTACTAAGAAAAGTACTAAGCTATTAAAATTAAAAAAACTTCCATGTACTTGCTTACATTTTTCACATCACAGTGGCACAGTTGGTTACGAACTGGCCTGAACCAAATATCATCGGAATCATCGTCTGCATATTAAACATAACAAATTACTATTGCTTTCTTCGAAAGTAAGAAGATGCATGAACCTTATAGCACAGCTTGTTGACAGGTAAGAATATTACCGTATTCTTGTTCCTCCATTTCAATGTCCGAAGGCACCGGCTCAGGCTTGAGTGAATCTAATTGGCTCAAGGTGAAGCCAGCATTTTCAAACTATTAAGCATCCATTTCTTCTTCCGACATATTGTACCAAATTTTAAACTATGTAAGCTGATCAGCATACCTCGATACATTTCTTCTGCTTACTATAAGGACAACAGCAGGCCTCCCTGAAAGATCATGGGTGATTTTAGCAACAAAAAAGAAGAGCATCAAAATCCAAGATGAACTCAGAAATCGAAGCAAACATCAATGCGTATTGATGCAATATATGATTGTGGATACGGTCCAAATTCATATATATACATACTGAGCCAAATTCATAAATACAATATGCATACATAATGAAAAGAAAAGTATGTAATGCGAAAAGGATTTTTCGGATGCGGGATGGATCGCGAATAAATATATAAAAAAATCGGGGATTGATGGGATAGGGGATTAGGATCTACCGGTCACGATTCGAATAAAGACCCCAATATCACAATTTAAAGATAAATAATTCCAAAAAAAGTTGGTTCACATATCACTCCAAAATATTATATCGAGTAGCGTTTAGTGGCGTTGGGTGTTCTCATTTTTTTTCACTGTTTTCAGTTTTCTCCTTAAACATATATTTACAAAAAATATTAAAAATTTATATACAAATGGTCAATTAAAATTGTAATTTTTAAATTTTAAAATATAATTTTAATTAAGCTTAGGGGTTCAATAATTAACTTTTGGGGTTTAAGGGTTTTAGAAATATTCAGAATGACGAATAAAGCGTATACGAACTTAGGTTTGTTTACAACCCTAAACTAGCGTTTAAAAATCAGGCCGCCGAATTCAATTTTTTAATTTTTATCTGTATTCCCTCGGGGTTTCAACAGTTAATCTTTGGAGTTTAACAATTCCATTTTGAGTTTAGAAATAATCGAAACGACTATATATATTTAGATAAGCGAAAAAAAAAATGCCACATGAAGTGGCGTTCCCACCACAACACCATTTCAAGTGGCGTTTTGAAGTTGGAAACACAAGTTTAATTAGCGTTTTGCTAATTAGTTTTTTGGAAAAAAAAAAACAAAAACACTTAACGATTTTACTCTCCCTCTCTCCCCCAAAACGTTACACGCCTTAGAGTTTTTTTTTTTAAAAAAATCAAAACGCTACACGCAACTATATTTTGGAGTGATATTTGGGGCCAAGTTTTTGAGTTGTGATATTTGAGACTAATTGATTTCAAATTGTGATATAGAGGGCCAACACCCTCACGATTCCCGCTCCCCGAACGATATTTTCAACGAACATAATTATTTTTATATGTATATTAAATAAATTATCAAAAATATGTAAATGTAATGTTATTTTTTGATTTTTTATCCACCCAATTATTTAAATTTACATATTATGATCTAATTTAATTACTAATAATATAATTTTTGCATTTTAATAGTATAATTAAATTTAATTATACTGTTTAAAAAATAAAAAATACATTTTATCCACCCAATTATTTAAAGTTTAAAAAACAAAATAAATATTAAATTTGTTAATATTAATAGAAAACACATTCATAATTTACATTTTTTTAATAAAAAAATATGGAATTTCCCGATTTCCAGCAGGAATTCCCGTTCCCAATTTGGAGCGATGATCGGGACGGGTTTTGGGACGAGGATAGCACTCCCCGGTCCCGACGTGACCCATGGCCATCCTTACCTATTTCCTAGTGTGCTGAAAAGCTCTTGCTTTTCTTGTAACCGCATTTAGGACTTCTATTACTATATATTAAACATCAACACAAGGGCAAAAAGTGCCATGTTAAGACAATGCAGCATCTACCATGAACTGGCTAGGCATTCCAGTTCTTGCTCCAGAACCTCAACCATTATCAGTACTGTACTCCCCAGCGCTAAATGGAACACCACAGTGTAAAAGTGTTATAAGTTGAGCGGTCCACTGTTCCAGGAAAAGGAGAAACCGTTATCTTCAGCCTGTGAGATGTCGAGGTTTAGGTTTTCCTCACCTGCTGCATTAATTTGGTTGTTTTTGGTTAGGTTCCCGTTCACCTAGAATGGCTTGAGCTTGCAAATACCTATGAGTAACATCAGGGTTTCCATTGCCATTTTCTTTTGATGCTTTTCCTGGGGTGTGAATTCTTCTCCCGTCCAACAAGCAGCTTCTGATAGGCTCAACTCCATTTGCTATTTGCTTTTTATCAAGCTCAAGGATTCCAGGTAAACAGGAACCCCATCAAAAACCACCAAATGCAACAGGAGAGGAAAACCTAAAACCTGACATCTCTCAGGGTGAAGATAAGGGGTTCTCCTTTGGCTAGAACTACGAACAGCTCAACTTATAACATTTCTACCGTTGGTGTTTTATTTAGCGCTGGGGAGTACACTACTGATAATGGTGGAGGTTCTGGAGCAAGAACAGAATGCCTAGCCAGTTCATGGTAGATGCTGCATTGTCTTAACACTAAACACTGATAGTATTTTAGCTACACCCAGTTAGAATTGTTTATATTCATAGGGATATTACTAGATTTAATCAATTATATTTCCTTGGACTGAATCTATATATTAAAAGTAACGCATTTACTGTGCTCCTGGTGCAACAACCTCGTCCTGCTCCTTGGTTGACTCAAATTCAAAGGCATCCCCTGGATCTTAATGTCGGTATTATATTGTAAAGTCATAATTTGTTTCTACTTAAAAAACATCTCCAACTTACTTAGGATATATCATGTTTGAATACCAAACTCTCAAATACATATCATACGTAATTATGTAAAAAAATTTAAAATATCTTAGGGTTCATGGATTACACATGAGGTTAAAACAATTTCCATAAATTTAAGGATATTTATATAAATCACTGATAAAAAATTTATATTTACAAAAATGTCCCGCCCCTTATTTTATAAGTACAGGGGATTCCTGAGGACAACCTAATGCCCAGTTTTCTCATATCTTAATATCCCAACCATAGATACGAAATATCCAATCGTGATTTAGATAAAATTCACCGACACTTCTTAATTATAAGGGTAATACTGATATTTTGGTCAATCTCGAGAGAAAATGGATATTTTTCACTTTCATCCATTCATATATTTAGTGAAAAACGATAATTTGGCCCATTTGGGTTCTCTATCTGATTAAAAAAATGATGACAAACGTTCTTCTTGATAGACAAAAGAAATGCATGTGTAACTATAATATTTCTTTGTTCGTAAAAGTGAAGAAAAGTTCAATCTATAATTAAAATTGTTGATAAAATAAATATATAATTAACATTATTATATGTATTAATAAAATATTTAAAAACATATATAATGTGTGGGTTATACGACTATATTATTTGTAGGTTCCCGGTCTATGGCAAACGTATGCCATAGACCTGGTATATAACATACTGTTTCTGCGCCGTTGGATCAACCATATATCCAACGGCTGTGGTTTAAAAAATTGTCACCATCGTACCGCAGAAACTTTCTCCGGTACGGATAAATTACCAAAATGCCCCTGTTTTCATACCAAAAATCTACTGTTCACCGTACCGCAGAAAGTTTCTGCGATATGGAGAAATTACTAAAATTCCCCCTATTTTCACACAAAAAATAGGGGCATTTGGGTAATTTCCCCGTACCGCAAAAATTTTCTACGGTACGTTGTCAATTTTTTTTAAACCCCAGCCGTTGGATGACTGATCCAAAGGCACAAAAACAGTATGTTGTATAACAGGTCTATGACATACGTTTGCCATAGACCGGGACCCTTATTTGTAATAGTTAAAAATACAATACATTTGCCTGGAATTGATTCATAAATGTGTGAGAAGCATGAATAAAAGTATATAAAATTACACAGTTGAAAAGTTTTGCATGAATTTAACATATATGAAAGTACATTACCCATAACCATGTCAAAGAGGCATAGACATCCATATTTTCTGGAACATTTTCTTCATTATTTAATGCAATAATTCATAAAAACATAAACAAATAAGTATAGGTGACTTAAACAATAAAAACAATCAAATCATTTTCGAATAATAAGTATTTATATACTAGATGTATTTTGTGAAGAAAACTCATATCAAATTAGGTTAAAAATGTGTGCTACAGTTGAAAAGTTTAGATTAAATCATGGTAAATCTCAGTCTCCATACACCCACTATCAAATACCAAACTTTAGTCTATGGGACTCAATTTAATTTGATTTTATTCGTGAATCAAATTCGATCAAAACCAAAAATAACCAATAAATTGAACATAACCCAAAATTAAAAAAAAACAAAATGTTACGTATAAATACATATTGAGATTTCCGATCCATTTTAGATTTGGATTCCTAAAAAAAACATGAACTGAATCCTTTCGAGTTTAAGAAACATACAAATCCAAAAAACTTAAGTTCAATTACATCTAAACGAAACAAATGATCTTATCACCATACATTAAATGTACAAATATTATTGAAAATATAACTTACCAATCAAACTCGAACAAAGCGATGATGCAAATCATTTTGCATGGAAATTATTAAAAATCTATAAAGAAAACAAAATGCCAATCAGGAAAAAAATTAGTAAATCAGGTCAAAAACTGTCATAACAGTGTGATTTGATGTTATGTTATTTTTTTGGTCATAATGTTATTGAGCTTGATATCAATCGATAGTCGATGAAGAAGGCGTTACATTCTTAATTATAATACAACAATAAATTTTTATTTTTGTTCAAATTAAAATTTGGAAATTTTTGAGATATATGAAGGAAGGAGTTGGATGTGTATGTCAAGAAGGAGCAAGAATGGAAGATGAGGGTTCTTTTATGGTGGGACTGGAAGTATTTTGTAACAAACTAGAATTCTATAAAATGATATATATATATACTAAGGCCATTGTTCCATGGAGAACCATGTTACGTGGAGAACCACTTAAAATGCATTAAAATTGCTTTATATATAAGGACCCCGCCAAGGGTACCTTCACAAAAAATGCTTAAAATAATTGGCTCTATCCATAAAAAAAAAAAAAAAAAAAAAAACTTGTCGTGGAAATGCGAAGCATTTAAGACAGTAAACGGATGAGTTAGTTAGTCATGAGGGCCGAAGGCTCTCGACACACCCGTCAATCGTCTATTGCCTTTACCATTGATTGCCATTCCTTACAACTTTAGAATGATAAAGGCGCGAAGCGCCGTAAAAGAAGGTGCGAAGCACCGTTAACCAGTGAAATCCACTGCCACGTCATCACGTGAACAGTGAATTTTTTTTTCATTTTTTTTCTTTGACAAATGGATAGAGGGTAGAATTATAAGACTTTTTTGTAAAGGGGCCCCGCCATGGGCCTTATATAAAGGACAATTTTAATGCATTTTAAGTGGTTCTCCACGGTTCTCCACGTAAGATGGTTCTCCATAGAGTGGGACTCTATATACTAATAATTAGGCCGGCTAAGTATGCCAACCACAACCACAAGTATACCATTGTAACTTAATCTTCCACACACCAGAAGTCGAAAACAACCGGAAGTCAGTCAGTTATCAATCCAACAATCAGTCCATTTAATATTTAAAAAAAACTACATGGAAAAAGATCTTGTCTTAGTTTGTGAGATATAGTGTTCATCTACAGTTAAAAATGCTAAAGGTTGGTACCTTTCTTACCAGTTTACTCCAAATTCATTTTACGTCATCTGAATCCTACAAACAGAACTACTATAATATTGGATTTTCAACACCAAGTTACCCGTGAAAAGCTCCCATGTTTACTGGTCCTGATTTGCATCATAAGCTATGCCAAAAATCATTACACAAATATGTGAAATTTTTTAAGTACAAACAAATTATAACTTTACAATATAACTTACCGACATTAATCAACATCAAGGGCAGGCCTTTGAATTTGAGTCAACCAAGGAGCGGGAGGAGGTTCCTGCACCAGGAGCGCATTTTGAAATGCGTTACATTTAATATATAGATTCAGTCCAAAGAAATAGAATTGATTAAATCTAATAATTTCCCTATGAATATAAACAATTCTAACTGGGTGTAGCTAAAATACTATCAGAGTTTACTGTTAAGACAATGCAGCATCTACCATGAACTGGCTAGGCATTCCGGTTCTTGCTCGAGAACCTCCACCATTATAAGTAGTGTACTCCCCAGCGCTAAATGAAACATCATCGGTAGAAATGTTATAAGTTGAGCGGTCTGCAGTTCCAGGCAAAGGAGAGACCCTTATCTTCAGCCTGTGAGATGTCAGGGTTTAGGTTCTCCTCACCTGCTGCATTCGGTTGTTTTTGCTTAGGTTCCTGTTCACCTAGAATGTCTTGAGCTTGCAAATACCTCTGAGTTACATCAGGGTTTCTATTGCCATTTTCTTTTGATAAAAGAAGTTGCAACTGATAAAAAGCATCAAAAGAAAATGGAAATGGAAACCCTAATGTTACTCATAGGTATTTGCAAGCTCAAGGATTTAAACAGGAACCAAGCAAAAACAACCAAATGCAGCAGGATAGGAAAACCTAAACCCTGACATCTCACAGGGTGCGCAAAAGGGTTTCTCCTTTGCCTAGAACAGGGGACGGCTCAACTTATAACATTTCTACCGGTGGTGCTTTATTTAGCGCTGGAAAGTACACTACTGATAATGGTAGAGGTTCTAGAGCAAGAACCGGAATGCCTAGCCAGTTCATGGTAGATGCTGCATTGTCTTAACAGTAAACTCTCATAGTACTTTAGCTACACCCAGTTAGAATTGTTTATATTCATAGGGATATTATTAGATTTAATCAATTCTATTTCTTTGGACTGAATCTATATATTAAATGTAACGCATTTAAAAATGCGCTCCTGGTGCAGGAACCTCCTCCCGCTCCTTGGTTAACTCAAATTCAAAGGCTTGCCCTTGATGTTAATGTCGGTAAGTTATATTGTAAAGTTATAATTAATTGTTTCTACTTGAAAAAAATATCCAACTGACTTGGATTTATCATGTTTGAATGCCAACTGTGAAATGCATATCATATGTAATTATACAAAAAAATTAAAATATATTAATACGCCAACAACCAATACAAAATGCATGTATATTATTCACAAAGTAACTTAAGGATTCAACTATTCTTTGTTTGTAAAAGTGAAGAAAAGTTCACTCTAAAATTAAAATTGTTGATGAAATAAATATATAAAAAACATTTATAATTATTTATATATACACTAATAAAATATTTAATAATGTATTGTGTGGGTTATGCGACTATATTATTTGTAATAATTATAAATACATTACATTAGCCTTGAATTGATTCATATATGTGCGAGAGTAACATAAATAAAAATATATAAAATTGCACTGTTAAAAAAGTTGGGCATGAATTTAACATGAATAAGTACATTACCGATAACCAGAGAGGCACAAACATCCATCTTTTCTGGAACATTTCTTCATTATTTACTGCATATAATTCATAAAAATATAAACAAATAAGTATAGGTGACTTGAGCAATAAAAACATTCATATTATTTTGAAATAATAAGTACTTACTAGGTGTACTTTGTGAAGAAAACCCATATCAAACTAGGTTAAAAATGTGTGCCACGATTGAAAAGTTTACATTAAATCATGGTAAATCTCAATCTCCATACACCCCGTATAAAAAACCAAACTTAAGTGTCCCAGTTTAATTTGATTTTAGTCGTGAATCAATTTCGATCAAAACCAAAAAATAACCAATATTTTGAACATAAACCAAAAATTAAAAAAAAATGTTGCGTATAAATACATATTGGGATTTTCGATTGAGTTCAGATTTGGATTCTTGAAAAGAAAAAAAAATATGAACTGAATCCTTTCGAGTTTAAAAAATATATAGATCCAAAAAACTTAAGTTCAATTACATCTAAATGAAACAAATGATCTTATCACCATACACTAAATGCACAAATATTATTATAAATACAACTTACCAAATATAACTTACCAGTCAAATTCGAACAAAGCGATGATGCTAATCATTATGCATGGAAATTATTGAAAATCTGTAAAAACAAGATGTAAATCAGGAAAAAAAAATTAGTAAATCAGGTAAAAAAATGTCATAACACTATGATTTGATGTTATGTTATTTTTTTGATCATAATGTTATTAAGCTTGATATCAATTGATGATCAATGAAGAAGGCGTTACATTCGTAATTAAATTTAATATAACGAGAAATTTTTGTTTTTTTCCAATTTAAAATTTGGGAATTTTTAAGATTTAGGATGAAGGGGATTGGATGTGTATGTCAAGAAGGAGCAAAAATGGAAGATAAGTGTTCTTTTATAAATGGATCTAAACCGGCCAGCATCTTAATCGTAAAACCGAGTTAATTCTATAAAGAATTGTAGAAGAAATCCGGAGATCTGGCCAAAGAAGAAGAAAGTTTGACAGAGCTAAAAAGAGATATGAGCGAGAAACGGCGGAGAAAAGGGCGTGAAACCCTAAAATGAATCATGTATGTTATATATAGGTATTATATTATATCAATGGTTCAGATCTGATCATAATATTTATATCCGACGGTTGTTAATTAATCAAGATAAGAATCGGCTAGAATTAAAGAACGAAATCAATGGGAATCAATGTGCGTCTTTGTGTATCTACAACCATTTTTTTTAGAAGCAAAAGAAATTAAATTAGATAAATGGGCCTAACCCAACCATTACATCCACCAACACAAAAGCCCATACCACTAAGCATACAAACTAGAAAACAAAATCAACAGTCCAACCCAATAGAAACCCATCCTAGCCCAACAAATTCAACAATGAACTAAAACTTAAAAAGTATAGCTCAAAGAAACGAAATTGATTCATCTTCCAATGACTAGATCAGCTCATCCAGGACCTCCATTTCTTCTTCTTTCACATCAACTTTAGCCTGCAATCACCTTCCAGAACTTCTTCAAACTATTCACCAAGCGGATCTAGACCCAGATCATTCGACCAAATCTCGCGAACTCTCCCAAAAGGAGCTTCAATGATCACCAATCGATTCCAAGTATGAGCACCGTGATGAGCTAGATACCATGCCATTTCATTAGCTTCCTCTCTTATAGACCCATATTCCCAAATTTGATTCCTATCTGCCTTCATTTGGTTCAGTTGATTCACCACATATCTATGCTCAGGGATAGCACCCACATTGGAGAATCTCCAACCATTTTATATTTCTTTAAATGTCTCCTATAAATCAACTTAAGCAATTTTCTTGAATTTTCATCCTTCTATTTTAAGAGTATATATATTTTTGTTAAATATAAACTAGGAAGTGAGGGTTAGAGTATGAACATACAACCAATCCATGTTAGTGTCAAGTGTTAGGCCACCAACCAAGTTAGGCAAGCCATAATCTTTAACTAACATTAATGGTTGGTGAGATTGAAGCCTAAAAATATAGTCTTATGTAAATGGTCTCAAATACAACAACAACAAGATCAATACAATGTAGTTCTAATATTACTACTACATTTTTCTCCCCTCTCTACTAGTTTCGTTTATTACTTCCGCAATGCTCATATTCTGACATGGTATCAGAGCGGGAGTAGAGAGGAGGAGATTTTCAGTTGAAGCTTTGTGATTTTTCAAGGAAAACACAAGCTGTCCAGACTTATATCTTCCAGCAGAGGGGAGAATGTAAAGCATAATGTAATGTAATATGTAATAGAGGACATATATAACTCAACTAGGATAAAAGATAAATAATATTAACTCTATACAGGGATCGTGAAAGTTGAAGAACAGGCATCAACAAGGATCAAGTCGCTGAAAGAAGTTCATTAACATGATCAAGCCTCAGTGATAGAATAAGATGTACAGATGATTCAGTTGAAGGGCCAAAAGATTACATTGGTCTAAAAGACATGATACAAAGACCATGAGTGAATGTTAGTCGTCTGTGAACCAGACCAGTTGCACTAGGCGTCAACACTTCACAAAGGAATCGAAGTATCTAACTCAGAAAAACTGTTAAGATGTATGATTGAGTTTAGAGCATTATTGATATCCTCCATTTTGGAAGCTGCATATTTAAGGATGTCAAATTAAGAGGAAAATGAATAGTATTCAAAATCACTATTCATATGAATAGTAACCGAAATCACTATTCACATGAATAGTAACCGAAATCACTATTCACATGAAAGTCAACAATGCAGTTGATCCTAGGGCACGCAATGTTGTACCTGGTGTAGAAGTAAGATGTCTATCTTCTTTTTATAAATATCCTTGCAGTTGTTCACAAAACTCTTGATCTAACAAATTTTTTCTGATAATTGCAGGTATTTCTGAGACAAAAACTAACTGGACAAGGGCTTGCATTCATAGTTGGTGGCGGAACTGGTATGGTTTCGTAGTAACCAATAATTTATCTATTATTGTCAATGAAGGTTTTTTTGATGGCCTAGATTGCAAGGGGGCGCCTGGCATTCTAGGTTTCCCATGATAGTACCCGAAGTTACAATCATACATTATTTTTAGTTTTTTTAGTTTTTCCCCCCATTTCTTTTGCTATAACTTAAAAATGTGGACATTGAGACCTTCGTGAGGCTTTTTGACGGGTATTGTGAAGAAATCCTCGTAAATTGTACGGATAAAAACAGTAAAATTCCAGAAACTACGGATCTCACATTAGCCCTGTGGCTCCTATGTACCTTTTCTATGATGTATAAGAAGAAATAATGTGTTCTGATTGCTTTCTGTAGTAGGCTGCATGTAATTTGAATGAAGTTTTATGTTTAATTTTTTTTTTTTGGTAAGTGAAGTTTCAGTTTCCTGTTTGTTTACTGTTAGTTGTGTAGAAAAGTCTTGAGGTGGGTGTAGTCCTTTCGGTTGATGTCTCTAGCATCATTGCACTGTCAGGAACGGTAAATGTACAAGTCAAATATAATGGTTCCATGAGAAGGGTGGTGTTTGGGGTAATTTTCTTACTTATCTTGTTTACTATGGTTATTATTATTATTTTTTACCTCGTTCATATCTACTTAAAAATTAATATAGAAATATATTATTCTATCGACATGTGCTTAAAAATTAATATAGAATATTTTAAAATGCTTATGGTTGTAGCATTTTGATTATATCAACGTGGCTTAATGCCATTGATGTACATGGTTTAGGAAGGTTTCCTTTCGCTTTTAAAATATTCTCAATACCATCGCTTCTAAATTGAAATCCTCGTAAATTGTAATGATAAAAAAAGAAAAATTCCATTAAGAAGGTTTAGTAATGGTTTAGTAATTGACACTTCGCACCCATTACTTTTAGCTGATTTGTCAATTTGGTCTCATATTTTGAATTGTGACATATTGCATCCCCGGTCTTTAATTTTTCGCTTCGTTATGCACTTTTTTCACTAACTCCGTTAAAGCTAGACGTTGACTTAGAAAGGGTATTATTGGAAAATTATGTTTCAGTTTACATCTCTTTATTCAGCCTCCCATCAGAATTCATAAATTACTCCTATGTTTCACCTTTTGACACACACACACACATCATACATATATATATACACATGTATCTATGATAGTAACTGAGAATGGTTATTTGTTTGAGGGAACCGATATTTAGCAACAATTATGAGGGAAAAAGTTAAGGGAGATAATAATGAATCTTTTTATAATGTGTGGGAAGCTTGTAGTATGTAGACAAAACAGGACTGAAAATGTAAATTAGTTGGTAGAGGTTGATTACTATAAAGATAAGATGAAGAAACTCCATCATTACCAAATTGTACAAAGGCGATGTTAGCTGTATAGGTGGAGTTATGGATTAAGATGGATGAAATGATGGCCGTACCACGGTTGCCGATTGGAAGAAGATTAAAGAAGTTATCTAACCTGTGAATTTAGAGTTGCTAGGTTGTTCTGATGTTATTAGTAACAATATAATTTTCATATATCTTGATTGTAAATGCCTTAGTGTGTCGTAGGCTTGTCAACGGGTCGGGTTTGGATCGGATTCGATTAAATCCATATCCATATCCATTTAAATTTGTCGGTTCGGATTCGGATCGGATCATTGTCGGATTATTAATAGCATGATCCATATCCAATCCATTAGGATTTCGGATTATCGGATCGGACCTCCGGATCCATTTAAATTTAAAATAAAAATTAAAAATTGATATAACAAACAGTAAAATAATAAAATAAAAATTAAACCAAAAAACTTTTAAAATAGCAAAAAAAATTCTCAAAATATAATATTCAAAATTTAATAATAAAATTTGAATTGAAGTATATGTGATTTGTATATATATTATAACTATTAACATAAATTTAACTATTAAATAAATAAATATGAACAAATAACTTCAAATGTACATATTCATTCGTTTGAATCTAATGAAATAATGGTGTATACAGAATATGAAAATTTAATGAAATAATAGTGCACATGAAAGATGAAGAAAATACTTGAATGAGAAATAAAATAATAAATCCCAGAGAAATAGATTAATTTGATTATATATAGTTAAATTTATCTTATATATTATATTAAAATTATATATAAGTAATTGTAAATGGTCGGATCGGATTATTATTGGATCGGATAAGCTAAAATCCATATCCGATCCATTATACATCGGATCTTTATCGGATCGGATTTTTATCGGATCAGATTCTATTTTATACAATCCATATCCACTTAATAAGGCTCGGATCGGACCGGATCGGATCGGATATCCGATCCATTGACAAGCCTAGTGTGTCGCATGATTCTTTTACAATAAAATTGATGATTTTAGTTTCTATTTCAAGTTTCGATTTGATTTTAAAATAAATTGTTATTAAGTAGACAACAATTAATTATTATAACAATTAATTATTATTATTATTATTTGTTTTTTTTTTGGATGAAATGTGTAATATTATTAACAAATTCACATAAAATATTTAAAAGGTATAATAAATAATACACTACAAGAAATCTGGCTATAGACGACACCCCTCAGACAACACCCATGGAAAAAAGTGTTGCCCGAAATGATCAAACAACTAGTATTTTCATGCTCGAAAAAGTATTGTCTAATCCTACATTCACACAATGGGCCAAAACCAGGGGTGTTGTGTAAATGCATAAGTATTTTTAGATTAGACAAGCATTTTTAGGTCTGTTGTCTAAGTAACAGTCATACAATATGTTATCCATAGTGTTGTGTGATAGTTAACCAACACACAACATTTTTTAGAAATATTATGTGAATGAAGCATAGACAATACTTCGTAAAAAGTATTGTTAGAATGAGACAAGTGATTTCCAATGTGGTATTGTGTAATGATATTTAACACAACTGCTTTACATAGTGTTGTATGAACTTAATCCAACACACAACAAGTTCTGGCCTATTGTGTGTTTCAACTCATACAAATGTCTTCTGTTTAAAACTGTTGTCTAATGAACTGTACAACATAGCACACATGCATGCCTGCAGGCTATGTGAGTTCATCTTTCTACAACTTAAAACTGACTTATCACAACATATATAATCAAGCAATGTAATTATATAAATATCATAAATGTTAACATGAAGACTTGAGAAAAATCTATCTAATTATCTATAAGAGGATCATCCAGAAACACACTTCCTTGAAATATCAGTTAAAAAGATGATTGTAGAGAATATAATCTTCACTCACTATCCAAATTCTTTTTTGTTAACTTACTTTGTTGATTTAAATTCTGACCTAGATGTGTTTGATGGCTATTGGTTGTCATTATAAATAAATGAAGACACGCATACAGTCATCCACTAAACAATGAACATATTCTTACCATCGCTTAGAGCTAAAACCATCGTGCAATCCATCACTGTAGGTATTCTATGAGCTAGTGTGATTACAGTACAATCAATGAATTTAGTTCTGATAGTTTTTGCAATATCAAGTCAGTAGCATTGTCAATTGACGTTGTTGCTTCATCGAGGACCAGTACCAGCTTGCTCCATCTCAAAAGGGCACGACCCAAACAGAACAGTTGATGTTGCCCCATGCTCCAGTTGAGCCCATCTTCCATCACTGAAATGACAGGTTAATTGGTAGTTGTTACTACTAGTGAGTAGTGACTACCATAAGAGAAGAACGGTTAGGTATTTGGATAATGATAAGTACCTAAAGAATGAAGACCTTACATGTAAAAACAAATCAGATATTAGATAAAACTTAAAAGAAATCCCACAAAGACAGTAGCCAAGAAAGAGTATAATTGCACGCGTAATTTGCTTCTGTAGTGTCCACTTTAACACTGAATTTACCTCCCAAATTTCCTGATCCGTGTACTGGGATAAGGGATCCAAATTGTATCTTACAGTTCCATTGAAAAGAGTAGGATCTTATAGTAAAGCTTGACAGGTAAGAATATTACCGTATTCTTGTTCCTCCATTTCAATGTCCGAAGGCACCGGCTCAGGCTTGAGTGAATCTAATTGGCTTAAGGTGAAGCCAGCATTTTCAAGCAACTTTGCTATGTCACGCGAGACCTCTTCATTAGGCACCTGCAAATACAAACCGTATTCTATGATTAGAATGCTGAGTACACAAATTGAATAGGTCTGTTATCAACGAGTAAACTTTTTTGAACTAACTAAAAAACGGTTCACCAAATCAATACACTCCATATAAAGAGGACATAACAGATTGTTTAGCCCTCGCAAATTAAGCATCCATTTCTTCTTCCGACATATTGTACCAAATTTTAAACTATGTAAGCTGATCAGCATACCTCGATACATTTCTTCTGCTTACTATAAGGACAACAGCAGGCCTCCCTGAAAGATCATGGGTGATTTTAGCAACCAAAAAGAAGAGCATCAAAATCCAAGATGAACTCAGAAATCGAAGCAAACATCAATGCGTATTGATGCAATATATGATTGTGGATACGGTCCAAATTCATATATATACATACTGAGCCAAATTCATAAATACAATATGCATACATAATGAAAAGAAAAGTATGTAATGCGAAAAGGATTTTTCGGATGCGGGATGGATCGCGGATAAATATATAAAAAAAATCGGGGATTGATGGGATAGGGGATTAGGATCTACCGGTCACGATTCGAATAAAGACCCCAATATCACAATTTAAAGACAAATAATTCCAAAAAAAGTTGGTTCACATATCACTCCAAAATATTATATCGAGTAGCGTTTAGTGGCGTTGGGTGTTCTCATTTTTTTTCACTGTTTTCAGTTTTCTCCTTAAACATATATTTACAAAAAATATTAAAAATTTGTATACAAATGGTCAATTAAAATTGTAATTTTTAAATTTAAAAATATAATTTTAATTAAGCTTAGGGGTTCAATAATTAACTTTTGGGGTTTAAGGGTTTTAGAAATATTCAGAATGACGAATAAAGCGTATACGAACTTAGGGTTGTTTACAACCCTAAACTAGCGTTTAAAAATCAGGCCGCCGAATTCAATTTTTTAATTTTTATCTGTATTCCCTCGGGGTTTCAACAGTTAATCTTTGGAGTTTAACAATTCCATTTTGAGTTTAGAAATAATCGAAACGACTATATATATTTAGATAAGCAAAAAAAAAAATGCCACATGAAGTGGCATTCCGACCACAACTCCATTTCATGTGGCATTTTGAAGTTGGAAACACAAGTTTAATTAGCGTTTTGCTAATTAGTTTTTTGAAAAAAAAAAACAAAAGCACTTAACGATTTTACTCTCCCTCTCTCCCCCAAAACGCTACACGCCTTAGAGTTTTTTTTTTTTAAAAAAATCAAAACGCTACACGCAACTATATTTTGGAGTGATATTTGGGGCCAAGTTTTTGAGTTGTGATATTTGAGACTAATTGATTTCAAATTGTGATATAGAGGGCCAACACCCTCACGATTCCCGCTCCCAGAACGATATTTTCAACGAACATAATTATTTTTATATGTATATTAAATAAATTATCAAAAATATGTAAATGTAATGTTATTTTTTGATTTTTTTATCCACCCAATTATTTAAATTTACATATTATGATCTAATTTAATTACTAATAATATTATTTTTGCATTTTAATAGTATAATTAAATTTAATTATACTTTTAAAAAAAATAAAAAATACATTTTATCCACCCAATTATTTAAAGTTTAAAAAATAAAATAAATATTAAATTTGTCATGTTAGTTTATAATAGAAAACACATTCATAATTTACATTTTTTTAATAAAAAAATATAGAATTTCCCGATTTCCAGCAGGAATTCCCGTTCCCAATTTGGAGCGGTGATCGGGACGGGTTTTGGGACGAGGATAGCACTCCCCGATCCCGACGTGACCCATGGCCATCCTTACCTATTTCCTAGTGTGCTGAAAAGCTCTTGCTTTTCTTGTAACCGCATTTAGGACTTCTATTACTATATATTAAACATCAACACAAGGGCAAAAAGTGCCATGTTAAGACAATGCAGCATCTACCATGAACTGGCTAGGCATTCCAGTTCTTGCTCCAGAACCTCAACCATTATCAGTACTGTACTCCCCAGCGCTAAATGGAACACCACCGGTAGAAATGTTATAAGTTGAGAGGTCCACTGTTCCAGGCAAAGGAGAAACCGTTATCTTCAGCCTGTGAGATGTCGAGGTTTAGGTTTTCCTCACCTGCTGCATTAATTTGGTTGTTTTTGCTTAGGTTCCTGTTCACCTAGAATGGCTTGAGCTTGCAAATACCTATGAGTAACATCAGGGTTTCCATTGCCATTTTCTTTTGATGCTTTTACTTGGGTGTGAATTCTTCTCCCGTCCAACAAGCAGCTTCTGATAGGCTCAACTCCATTTGCTATTTGTTTTTTATCAAGCTCAAGGATTCCAGGTAAACAGGAACCCCATCAAAAACCACCAAATGCAACAGGAGAGGAAAACCTAAAACCTGACATCTCTCAGGGTGAAGATAAGGGTTTCTCCTTTGGCTAGAACTACGAACGGCTCAACTTATAACATTTCTACCGTTGGTGTTTTATTTAGCGCTGGGGAGTACACTACTGATAATGGTGGAGGTTCTGGAGCAAGAACAGAATGCCTAGCCAGTTCATGGTAGATGCTGCATTGTCTTAACAGTAAACACTGATAGTATTTTAGCTACACCCAGTTAGAATTGTTTATATTCATAGGGATATTACTAGATTTAATCAATTATATTTCCTTGGACTGAATCTATATATTAAAAGTAACGCATTTACTGTGCTCCTGGTGCAACAATCTCGTCCTGCTCCTTGGTTGACTCAAATTCAAAGGCATCCCCTGGATCTTAATGTCGGTATTATATTGTAAAGTCATAATTTGTTTCTACTTAAAAAACATTTCCAACTTACTTAGGATATATCATGTTTGAATACAAACTCTCAAATACATATCATACGTAATTATGAAAAAAAATTTAAAATATCTTAGGGTTCATGGATTACACACGAGGTTAAAACAATTTCCATAAATTTAAGGATATTTATATAAATCACTGATAAAAAATTTATATTTACAAAAATGTCCCGCCCCTTATTTTATAAGTACAAGGGATTCCTGAGGACAACCTAATGCCAAGTTTTCTCATATCTTAATATCCCAACCATAGATACGAAATATCCAATCGTGATTTAGATAAAATTCACCGACACTTCTTAATTATAAGGGTAATACTGATATTTTGGTCAATCTCGAGAGAAAATGGATATTTTTCACTTTCATCCATTCATATATTTAGTGAAACACGATAATTTGGCCCATTTGGGTTCTCTATCTGATTAAAAAAATGATGACAAACGTTCTTCTTGATAGACAAAAGAAATGCATGTGTAACTATAATATTTCTTTGTTCGTAAAAGTGAAGAAAAGTTCACTCTATAATTAAAATTGTTGATAAAATAAATATATAATTAACATTATTATATGTATTAATAAAATATTTAAAAACATATATAATGTGTGGGTTATACGACTATATTATTTGTAGGTTCCCGGTCTATGGCAAACGTATGCCATAGACCTGGTATATAACATACTGTTTCTGCGTCGTTGGATCAACCATCCAACGGCTGTGGTTTAAAAAAAAATCACCATCGTACCGCAGAAACTTTCTGCGGTACGGATAAATTACCAAAATGCCCCTGTTTTCATACCAAAAATCTAGTGTTCATCGTACCGCAGAAAGTTTCTGCGGTACGGATAAATTACCAAAATGCCCCTGTTTTCATACCAAAAATCTAGTGTTCATCGTACCGCAGAAAGTTTCTGCGGTACGGAGAAATTACCAAAATGTCCCCTATTTTCACACAAAAAATAGGGGCATTTTGGTAATTTCTCCGTACCGCAAAAATTTTCTGCGGTACGTTGTCAATTTTTTTTAAACGCCAGCCGTTGGATGACTGATCCAAAGGCACAAAAACAGTATGTTGTATAACAGGTCTAGGACATACGTTTGCCATAGACCGGGACCCTTATTTGTAATAGTTAAAAATACAATACATTAGCCTGGAATTGATTCATAAAATGTGTGAGAAGCATGAAAAAATTAATTACATGAAAATCATTTTGCATAGAAATTATTAAAAATCTATAAAGAAAACAAAATGCCAATCAGGAAAAAAATTAGTAAATCAGGTCAAAAACTGTCATAACAATGTGATTTGATGTTATGTTATTTTTTTGGTCATAATGTTATTGAGCTTGATATCAATCGATAGTCGATGAAGAAGGCGTTACATTATTAATTATAATACAACAATAAATTTTTATTTTTGTTCAAATTAAAATTTGGAAATTTTTGAGATATATGAAGGAAGGAGTTGGATGTGTATGTCAAGAAGGAGTAAGAATGGAAGATGAGGGTTCTTTTATGGAGGGACTGGAAGTATTTTGTAACAAACTAGAATTCTATAAAATGATATATATATATACTAATAATTAGGCCGGCTAAGTATGCCAACCACAACCACAAGTATACCATTGTAACTTAATCTTCCACACACCAGAAGTCGAAAACAACCGGAAGTCAGTCAGTTATCAATCCAACAATCAGTCCATTTAATATTTAAAAAAAACTACATGGAAAAAGATCTTGTCTTAGTTTGTGAGATATAATGTTCATCTACAGTTAAAAATGCTAAAGGTTGGTACCTTTCTTACCAGTTTACTCCAAATTCATTTTACGTCATCTGAATCCTACAAACAGAACTACTATAATATTGGATTTTCAACACCAAGTTACCCGTGAAAAGCTCCCATGTTTACTGGTCCTGATTTGCATCATAAGCTATGCCAAAAATCATTACACAAATATGTGAAATTTTTTAAGTACAAACAAATTATAACTTTACAATATAACTTACCGACATTAATCAACATCAAGGGCAGGCCTTTGAATTTGAGTCAACCAAGGAGCGGGAGGAGGTTCCTGCACCAGGAGCGCATTTTGAAATGCGTTACATTTAATATATAGATTCAGTCCAAAGAAATAGAATTGATTAAATCTAATAATTTCCCTATGAATATAAACAATTCTAACTGGGTGTAGCTAAAATACTATCAGAGTTTACTGTTAAGACAATGCAGCATCTACCATGAACTGGCTAGGCATTCCGGTTCTTGCTCGAGAACCTCCACCATTATAAGTAGTGTACTCCCCAGCGCTAAATGAAACATCATCGGTAGAAATGTTATAAGTTGAGCGGTCTGCAGTTCCAGGCAAAGGAGAAACCCTTATCTTCAGCCTGTGAGATGTCAGGGTTTAGGTTCTCCTCACCTGCTGCATTCGGTTGTTTTTGCTTAGGTTCCTGTTCACCTAGAATGTCTTGAGCTTGCAAATACCTCTGAGTTACATCAGGGTTTCTATTGCCATTTTCTTTTGATAAAAGAAGTTGCAACTGATAAAAAGCATCAAAAGAAAATGGAAATGGAAACCCTAATGTTACTCATAGGTATTTGCAAGCTCAAGGATTTAAACAGGAACCAAGCAAAAACAACCAAATGCAGCAGGATAGGAAAACCTAAACCCTGACATCTCACAGGGTGCGCAAAAGGGTTTCTCCTTTGCCTAGAACAGGGGACGGCTCAACTTATAACATTTCTACCGGTGGTGCTTTATTTAGCGCTGGAAAGTACACTACTGATAATGGTAGAGGTTCTAGAGCAAGAACCGGAATGCCTAGCCAGATCATGGTAGATGCTGCATTGTCTTAACAGTAAACTCTCATAGTACTTTAGCTACACCCAGTTAGAATTGTTTATATTCATAGGGAAATTATTAGATTTAATCAATTCTATTTCTTTGGACTGAATCTATATATTAAATGTAACGCATTTAAAAATGCGCTCCTGGTGCAGGAACCTCCTCCCGCTCATTGGTTAACTCAAATTCAAAGGCTTGCCCTTGATGTTAATGTCGGTAAGTTATATTGTAAAGTTATAATTAATTGTTTCTACTTGAAAAAAATATCCAACTGACTTGGATTTATCATGTTTGAATGCCAACTGTGAAATGCATATCATATGTAATTATACAAAAAAATTAAAATATATTAATACGCCAACAACCAATACAAAATGCATGTATATTATTCACAAAGTAACTTAAGGATTCAACTATTCTTTGTTTGTAAAAGTGAAGAAAAGTTCACTCAAAAATTAAAATTGTTGATGAAATAAATATATAAAAAACATTTATAATTATTTATATATACACTAATAAAATATTTAATAATGTATTGTACGTGTGGGTTATGCGACTATATTATTTGTAATAATTATAAATACATTACATTAGCCTTGAATTGATTCATATATGTGCGAGAGTAACATAAATAAAAATATATAAAATTGCACTGTTAAAAAAGTTGGGCATGAATTTAACATGAATAAGTACATTACCGATAACCAGAGAGGCACAAACATCCATCTTTTCTGGAACATTTCTTCATTATTTACTGCATATAATTCATAAAAATATAAACAAATAAGTATAGGTGACTTGAGCAATAAAAACATTCATATTATTTTGAAATAATAAGTACTTACTAGGTGTACTTTGTGAAGAAAACCCGTATCAAACTAGGTTAAAAATGTGTGCCACGATTGAAAAGTTTACATTAAATCATGGTAAATCTCAATCTCCATACACCCCGTATAAAAAACCAAACTTAAGTGTCCCAGTTTAATTTGATTTTAGTCGTGAATCAATTTCGATCAAAACCAAAAAATAACCAATATTTTGAACATAAACCAAAAATTAAAAAAAAATGTTGCGTATAAATACATATTGGGATTTTCGATTGAGTTCAGATTTGGATTCTTGAAAAGAAAAAAAAATATGAACTGAATCCTTTCGAGTTTAAAAAATATATAGATCCAAAAAACTTAAGTTCAATTACATCTAAATGAAACAAATGATCTTATCACCATACACTAAATGCACAAATATTATTATAAATACAACTTACCAAATATAACTTACCAGTCAAATTCGAACAAAGCGATGATGCTAATCATTATGCATGGAAATTATTGAAAATCTGTAAAAACAAGATGTAAATCAGGAAAAAAAATTAGTAAATCAGGTAAAAAAATGTCATAACACTATGATTTGATGTTATGTTATTTTTTTGATCATAATGTTATTAAGCTTGATATCAATTGATGATCAATGAAGAAGGGGTTACATTCGTAATTAAATTTAATATAACGAGAAATTTTTGTTTTTTTCCAATTTAAAATTTGGGAATTTTTAAGATTTAGGATGAAGGGGATTGGATGTGTATGTCAAGAAGGAGCAAAAATGGAAGATAAGTGTTCTTTTATAGATGGATCTAAACCGGCCAGCATCTTAATCGTAAAACCGAGTTAATTCTATAAAGAATTGTAGAAGAAATCCGGAGATCTGGCCAAAGAAGAAGAAAGTTTGACAGAGCTAAAAAGAGATATGAGCGAGAAACGGCGGAGAAAAGGGCGTGAAACCCTAAAATGAATCATGTATGTTATATATAGGTATTATATTATATCAATGGTTCAGATCTGATCATAATATTTATATCCGACGGTTGTTAATTAATCAAGATAAGAATCGGCTAGAATTAAAGAACGAAATCAATGGGAATCAATGTGCGTCTTTGTGTATCTACAACCATTTTTTTAGAAGCAAAAGAAATTAAATTAGATAAATGGGCCTAACCCAAGCATTACATCCACCAACACAAAAGCCCATACCACTAAGCATACTAACTAGAAAACAAAATCAACAGTCCAACCCAATAGAAACCCATCCTAGCCCAACAAATTCAACAATGAACTAAAACTTAAAAAATATAGCTCAAAGAAACGAAATTGATTCATCTTCCAATGACTAGATCAGCTCATCCAGGACCTCCATTTCTTCTTCTTTCACATCAACTTTAGCCTGCAATCACCTTCCAGAACTTCTTCAAACTATTCACCAAGCGGATCTAGACCCAGATCATTCGACCAAATCTCGCGAACTCTCCCAAAAGGAGCTTCAATGATCACCAATCGATTCCAAGTATGAGCACCGTGATGAGCTAGATACCATGCCATTTCATTAGCTTCCTCTCTTATAGACCCATATTCCCAAATCTGATTCCTATCTGCCTTCATTTGGTTCAGTTGATTCACCACATATCTATGCTCAGGGATAGCACCCACATTGGAGAATCTCCAACCATTTTATATTTCTTTAAATGTCTCCTATAAATCAACTTAAGCAATTTTCTTGAATTTTCATCCTTCTATTTTAAGAGTATATATATTTTTGTTAAATATAAACTAGGAAGTGAAGGTTAGAGTATGAACATACAACCAATCCATGTTAGTGTCAAGTGTTAGGCCACCAACCAAGTTAGGCAAGCCATAATCTTTAACTAACATTAATGGTTGGTGAGATTGAAGCCTAAAAATATAGTCTTATGTAAATGGTCTCAAATACAACAACAACAAGATCAATACAATGTAGTTCTAATATTACTACTACATTTTTCTCCCCTCTCTACTAGTTCCGTTTATTACTTCAGCAATGCTCATATTCTGACATGGTATCAGAGCGGGAGTAGAGAGGAGGAGATTTTCAGTTGAAGCTTTGTGATTTTTCAAGGAAAACACAAGCTGTCCAGACTTATATCTTCCAGCAGAGGGGAGAATGTAAAGCATAATGTAATGTAATATGTAATAGAGGACATATATAACTCAACTAGGATAAAAGATAAATAATATTAACTCTATACAGGGATCGTGAAAGTTGAAGAACAGGCATCAACAAGGATCAAGTCGAAGGGCCAAAAGATTACAGTGGTCTAAAAGACATGATACAAAGACCATGAGTGAATGTTAGTCGTCTGTGAACCAGACCAGTTGCACTATGCGTCAACACTTCACAAAGGAATCGAAGTATCTAACTCAGAAAAACTGTTAAGATGTATGATTGAGTTTAGAGCATTATTGATATCCTCCATTTTGGAAGCTGCATATTTAAGGATGTCAAATTAAGAGGAAAATGAATAGTATTCAAAATCACTATTCACATGAATAGTAACCAAAATCACTATTCACATGAATAGTAACCGAAATCACTATTCACATGAAAGTCAACAATGCAGTTGATCCTAGGGCACGCAATGTTGTACCTGGTGTAGAAGTAAGATGTCTATCTTCTTTTTATAAATATCCTTGCAGTTGTTCACAAAACTCTTGATCTAACAAATTTTTTCTGATAATTCAGGGATTTCTGAGACAAAAACTAACTGGACAAGGGCTTGCATTCATAGTTGGTGGCGGAACTGGTATGGTTTCGTAGTAACCAATAATTTATCTATTATTGTCAATGAAGGTTTTTTTGATGGCCTAGATTGCAAGGGGGCGCCTGGCATTCTAGGTTTCCCATGATAGTACCCGAAGTTACAATCATACATTATTTTTAGTTTTTTTAGTTTTTCCCCCATTTCGTTTGCTATAACTTAAAAATGTGGACATTGAGACCTTCGTGAGGCTTTTTGACGGGTATTGTGAAGAAATCCTCGTAAATTGTACGGATAAAAACAGTAAAATTCCAGAAACTACGGATCTCACATTAGCCCTGTGGCTCCTATGTACCTTTTCTATGATGTATAAGAAGAAATAATGTGTTCTGATTGCTTTCTGTAGTAGGCTGCATGTAATTTGAATGAAGTTTTATGTTTAATTTTTTTTTTTTTTGGTAAGTGAAGTTTCAGTTTCCTGTTTGTTTACTGTTAGTTGTGTAGAAAAGTCTTGAGGTGGGTGTAGTCCTTTCGGTTGATGTCTCTAGCATCATTGCACTGTCAGGAACGGTAAATGTACAAGTCAAATATAATGGTCCCATGAGAAGGGTGGTGTTTGGGGTAATTTTCTTACTTATCTTGTTTACTATGGTTATTATTATTATTTTTTACCTCGTTCATATCTACTTAAAAATTAATATAGAAATATATTATTCTATCGACATGTGCTTAAAAATTAATATAGAATATTTTAAAATGCTTATGGTTGTAGCATTTTGATTATATCAACGTGGCTTAATGCCATTGATGTACATGGTTTAGGAAGGTCTCCTTTGGCTTTTAAAATATTCTCAATACCATCGCTTCTAAATTGAAATCCTCGTAAATTGTAATGATAAAAAAAGAAAAATTCCATTAAGAAGGTTTAGTAATGGTTTAGTAATTGACACTTCGCACCCATTACTTTTAGCTGATTTGTCAATTTGGTCTCATATTTTGAATTGTGACATATTGCATCCCCGGTCTTTAATTTTTCGCTTCGTTATGCACTTTTTTCACTAACTCCGTTAAAGCTAGACGTTGACTTTGAATTTAGAAAGGGTATTATTGGAAAAATTATGTTTCAGTTTACATCTCTTTATTCAGCCTCCCATCAGAATTCATAAATTACTCCTATGTTTCACCTTTTGACACACACACACACATCATACATATATATATACACACGTATCTATGATAGTAACTGAGAATGGTTATTTGTTTGAGGGAACCGATATTTAGCAACAATTATGAGGGAAAAAGTTAAGGGAGATAATAATGAATCTTTTTATAATGTGTGGGAAGCTTGTAGTATGTAGACAAAACAGGACTGAAAATGTAAATTAGTTGGTACTTGGTAGAGGTTGATTACTATAAAGATAAGATGAAGAAACTCCATCATTACCAAATTGTACAAAGGCGATGTTAGCTGTATAGGTGGAGTTATGGATTAAGATGGATGAAATGATGGCCGTACCACGGTTGCCGATTGGAAGAAGATTAAAGAAGTTATCTAACCTGTGAATTTAGAGTTGCTAGGTTGTTCTGATGTTATTAGTAACAATATAATTTTCATATATCTTGATTGTAAATGCCTTAGTGTGTCGCATGATTCTTTTACAATAAAATTGATGATTTTAGTTTCTATTTCAAGTTTCGATTTGATTTTAAAATAAATTGTTATTAAGTAGACAACAATTAATTATTATAACAATTAATTATTATTATTATTATTAATATTTTTTTGGATGAAATGTGTAATATTTTTAACAAATTCACATAAAATGTTTAAAAGGTATAATAAATAATAAGATGGCAATTAATCAATTACTGAAAATGTTAAATATTTTATTTAAGAAAATATGCAAGCAAGGAAATAGTAAAATTTGTAACAAACATTGTACATAAAAAATATATATATATTTATTGACTTCTATACCCTTAACATTTAACGTCAATTATGAAAAGCTAACGGAAGTTGGTGAAAGGGTTGTATAATGATGCAAAAATAAAAATTAAGAGTGCAATATGTCACAATTTAAAGTTTGAGATCAAATTGACAAAATTATCATAAAAAAGGGGTTTAAAGTGTCAATTACTGTAGTTTTTTAATGTAATCTTGCCGATGTTGGTTAACTCATCTTGCATACCGGCAGGGTGAGAATGGAGTAACAGTTGTTTTGACAGGACCTGGTATTGTCTTCATACAGAGCATGCCTTTCCATAGGTTGTCGCAACTCATAGCTAGGATGTGTTGCAACTCCCCACAGTTTCTCTATGCATGTGTTTTATTCCTTGTTTTTTTTTTGACTCTGTGGATTGCCTCTGTTTGTGTAGGGCGGTGGCGTCTCCAAACATGAGAGACAACCCGAAGTTCTTCTTCCAGATAGCTGTTTTCTTTTTCTTAGCATATGTGGTGATTTTATCGTCCTTGATCTTAACTGACATATGAAAATGTTAGGATGTGCTTTACTTGTAATATCTTATAGAGTTCATGATACCTCAAGAAGCCTTGATGTAACTTTTAATTTGTTTTGGGCAATTTTTTCTTGAAAGCTTTTAGTACAATGGTAACAGGTTTGTTAATTTTGTATATTGGTTAACATTTATACACACAGGTAGGAACATTTGCGCTATATTATTTAAATAGTGATACTTAATATTAAAAAAATTGTGCCATAATGGTTGCCAAAGCATTGATAGTTAATATTAATAAAATTTATTTAAATAGTGATACTTAATATTAAAAAAATTGTGCCATAATGGTTGCCAAAGCATTATTAGTTAATATTAATAAAATTGTGTCATTAAGGTTGCCCAAGTACTTGATTATACTGAGTTTCTGACAATTTTCTCTACAGAAAAATCACAAGGCAAAATAAGTTTTGATTAAAATTTCCAACTTCATTTTCCGTTGAAATCTATAACAAAACCAAGAATTTCTTTGGCTAAATCCACAAGGAGGTTTTAATACTGAGAGTAAGACTCTAGAAGAGTTGAGTTAACGTGACAAGACAAGTTAACATCTTTGGTTCCATAGGGATCAAAAACTAACAAATTCAAGTTCAGTCGTAGAATTTAACTCTTTTACAGAAATGACGAGTATTCTACGATCAAACACCTCTTCCTCCTCTTCTTTGGAGGGCAGTCAGGAGAACAGATACTGATCTTACAACTCTCTTGCTCACCCACTTGCTAGATTCCTTCTTCACAGTAGTTTGAACCTTGTCCAGAGGTTCCACTGTTCTATGTATTTTGGGCGGGATCGTCCACGAGTGCTGATAAGCATATGGACCGGCATGGGATGAAAAACCACGATATGGACCAGGTATGAAGCTTTGCCCAACAAGCCTATGAAACACCTGTTGGTTCTAATCTAAACTTGTGCTCAGTTACATTCCCTAGATTAGTGTCTGCTCTAGCTATATCAACAAGACAACATTCAGTCCAATAGTGCTTTCGAGGATTGTTCCTTTTTAGAAGTTACTTAGTCCAATGTCTTTGCAGTAAGCATGCTGGTTAGGAGTCCTAGTTATTCCTTTTGTCTAGCCTGCAATTTTCCCTTGTAATGCAGCTATATGTACCCATCTTTGTTTCAATGAAATGGATGCAATTAGTAGACATTGCATCTTGTTTTCTTTCTTAGTTTCATAAACTCTATTTTGTATCAACTATTTCAACATTTTGGTATCAGAGCCTGGGCTAAACGTTTGATGCCCAAGTACATGCCACGGATGACAACAACGATGGAACCAGGAAAAATAAAAGAAAGTACAGTGAGCTTGAGCTACCCCATGTTGACAAGAGAAAACTATACAACGTGGGCTTTGAAGATGAAGGTATACATGCAGGCCCATGGCGTCTGGGAAGCAGTGGTACCCAAAACTCCTACGACGGTGGTCGAGGATAAGACGGACAAGATTGCAATGGCAGCAATCTATCAAAGTATCCCAGAAGACATACTCTTGTCTATTGCGGAAAAGGAAACTGCCAAAGAGATTTGGGAAGCGATTAAAGTGATGTGCCAGGGCCATGACCGTGTGAAGAACGCAAAGATTCAAACTCTCAAAGCCGAGTTCGAATCAATTAGCATGAAAGACTCAGACTCACTTGATGATTTCTGTCTAAAAATCTCAGGCCTAGTGACAAACATCCGTGCACTAGGAGAAACAGTGACAGAAACATACGTTGTGAAGAAGATATTGAGGGCTGTGCCTCCAAAGTTCTTACAAATCGCTTCCACCATAGAGCAGTTCGGGAACCTAGAAACAATGACAGTTGAGGAAACTGTTGGCTCGTTGAAAGCCCACGAGGAGAGGCTGCGAGGAAAGGGTGAGAACAACGAGGGGAAGCTACTCCTCACAGAGGAAGAATGGCTGCAGAAAGACAAGGAGGAGAGCAAACTGTTGCTCACTAGAGATGAATGGATCAAACGTTCAAACAGAGGGGAATCGGGATCAGAACAAAGGTTTCGAGGATGTAATAATAATCGAGGCAGGGGCCGTGGAAGGTGTTTTAATTGCAACCTTATTGGGCACTATGCAGTTGATTGTAGGAAACCAAGGCATGACAGAGAAAACAGAGAGGAGGCAAACATCGCTCAAATCCCAGATGATGAGCCTGCACTCTTGATGACTGAATGTGAAAATGAAAACTTGATATTGGTAAGTGAAGAAAAAATGGCACCCAAACTAAGTAAGGATGATAGAAAGGAGCAAATGGAATTGAACCTATGGTACTTAGACAACGGAGCAAGTAATCACATGACGGGTGAACGCTCAAAATTCAAGGATCTAGATGAAAAGATAACTGGACAAGTCAAATTTGGAGATGGGTCAGTTGTTTATATCAAAGGAAGAGGCTCAATAATAATCAAATGCAAGACGGGAGAAGAACGAACTTTGAAAGAGGTATACTACATTCCCTCACTCTGTAATAATATAATTAGCCTTGGTCAGCTATCGGAAGAAGGAAATAAGGTCACTCTGAATGGTGAGCACTTGTGGGTACACGACAAACATGGAAGCTTACTAATGAAAGTCAAAAGGTCATCGAACAGATTGTACAAGGTCCTTCTGGAGACCAGTAAGACACGCTATCTATTGTCAAAAATAAATGAAGAAACTTGGTTATGGCACTCTCGATTGGGGCATGTAAACTTCAAGGCCATGACACTTATGGAGTCCACAAAGATGGTACATGGCTTGCCAAAATTGACGCACCCAAAGGATAACTACACAAGTTGTTTGATGTCGAAACAAACAAGGAAGAGCTTCTCTACTCAATCAAATTTCAGTGCTAAGAAGATATTGGAGCTAATCCATGGTGACTTGTGTAGGCCTCTCTCGCCTCCAACAACAGCCGGTAACAGATACATATTTCTCTTGGTAGACGATTATAGCAGAGTCATGTGGGTACACCTTTTGAAATCAAAGGATGAAGCTTTTTTGGCATTCAAAAAATTTCATGCACAAGTCGAGGACGGACCACTAAAGCGGATCAAAACGTTTAGGACGGACAGGGGAGGCGAGTTCAACTCTAAAGAATTCGTGAATTACTGTGAAGAAGCTGGCATCAAAAGACAATACACCACACCATATTCGCCCCAGCAAAATGGTGTCGTGGAGCGAAGAAACAGGACCATGATCGAGATGACTCGAAGCTTGCTGAAAGAAATGCAGTTGCCAAGCACTTTCTGGGGATAAGTCGTTCGCCATTCAATATACATTTTGAACCGTTTGCCAACACGAGCTGTGTCTGAAGTAACACCACACGAGGCCTGGTCTGGAGTTAAACCACATATCGGACATATACGGGTGTTCGGTTGCTTGGCCTATATGAAGATGCCTGGTGCACATGTAAAAAAATTGGAGGATAAAAGCAAACCTGTCATCTACCTTGGAAAGGAACCCGGAACTAAAGCGCATAGATTATACGATCCTGTTAACAAAAGCATTCACATCAGTAGAGATGTCATTTTCGAAGAAAGAAAGCACTGGCCTTGGGAAGAAAACAAGAACTTGCAGAATGATGGAACAAAGACCTTCACAGTCTTTGGAAGCACTACACTAGAGCTAAACGATGATACTTCGGAAGGTGGGACAAATGACTGGCAAAGCTTGGAGGAAAACAGTGAAGCAGAGTCAGATACATCGCATACAGGGTCAATACAAACTTCTGAATCCGCAACGGCAACAACAGACTCCGAGGTGAGTAGCGAGCCCAGAAAATTCAGGTCACTAGAAGATATCTATGCTAACGCTGAGGAGGTAGAACTTGAGGATGAAGAACTATACCTGATGGGACTTGACGAACCCATGAACTACGAGCAAGCTGTGAGAGACCGAAATTGGAAGGAAGCAATGAGTAAAGAGATGGAAGCTATTGAAAAGAATGGAACCTGGAAGCTCACAAAGTTACCACCTGGATGCAAGGTTATTGGTTTGAAATGGGTGTATAAACTCAAGAGAGACGCAACTGGAAAATTTCAGAAATACAAAGCTAGAATCGTGGCTAAAGGGTATGTTCAGAGACAAGGTATTGACTTTGAAGAAATTTTGGCCCCGGTAACTCGACTTGAAACCGTTAGACTGTTGCTTGCTCTAGCTGCCAAGAACGGGTGGGAGGTTCACCATCTTAACGTGAAGACCGCGTTCCTAAATGGAGAAATCATGGAAGAAGTTTATGTATCCCAGCCCGAGGGATTTACACAGAAAGGAAAAGAGAACCTGGTATACAAGTTGATGAAAGCCTTGTATGGCTTGAGGCAGGCGCCACGAGCGTGGTACGCAAAGCTTAACAGGTGTCTAGAAGAGCTAGGATTTGAGAGGTGCCCGTATGAGCACGCTGTCTACACAAACCAAACTAAAGGTGAAACTCTGATCATAGGCGTCTATGTTGATGACCTGATCATAACAGGTACAAGCACAACAGTTATTAATCAGTTCAAAGAAAAGATGAACAGGAGGTTCAAAATGAGCGACATGGGAATGCTCTCGTACTACTTGGGTATCGAGGTCCAACAAGCCAGGGGATGCATACAACTCAAACAAACGGGCTACGCTAAGAAAATCTTGGAAAAGGCAGGAATGAGCAGCTGCAACCCTACAAAATACCCAATGGATCCAAAGGAAAACAACACCAAAGATGAAGGAGGTGATTTGGTGGACACGACTAGGTTCAAATCATTGGTTGGGGGATTGCGATATCTGGTACATACAAGGCCTGACATTGCTTTCTCGGTTGGTATAATAAGTAGGTTCATGGAGAAACCTACCACTATGCATCTCAACGCTGCAAAACGAATACTCCGATATGTAAAAGGCACAATGAATTTCGGCCTTACATACACCAAAACCAGTGGAAACAACATGTTGACGGGCTACTCGGATAGCGATTTAGATGGGCAAATCGAAGATAGGAAAAGTACGAGGGGCATGGTATTTTACTTAAATGAAAGCGTGATAACTTGGGTCTCGCAAAAACAGAGATGCGTGGCATTATCCTCCTGTGAAGCCAAATTTATGGCAGCCACCGCAGCTGCGTGTCAAGCAATATGGTTGCGAAAATTATTAACTCAAGTAATAGGTGAATTTATCAGTCCTGTGGTGTTGTACATTGACAACAAATCGGCTATTAACCTAGCTAAGAACCCGGTGTTTCACGGACGAAGTAAACATATAGACATTCGCTATCACTTTATACGCGAGTGTGTCGAGAAAGGAGAAATAGTTGTGAAACACGTAAGTTCAGAAGAGCAGCGAGCCGACTCATTAACCAAGGCACTTTCCGTGGTCAGATTTGAGAAAATGCGCAGACTCCTTGGAGTAAAAGAGTTCCATGAACAATCTTAGATTAAGGGAGAATTTTGTTGGTTCCAATCTAAACTTGTGCTCAGTTACATTCCCTAGATTAGTGTCTGCTCTAGCTATATCAACAAGACAACATTCAGTCCAATAGTGCTTTCGAGGATCGTTCCTTTTTAGAAGTTACTTAGTCCAATGTCTTTGCAGTAAGCATGCTTGTTAGGAGTCCTAGTTATTCCTTTTGTCTAGCATGTAATTTTCCCTTGTAATGCAGCTATATGTACCCATCTTTGTTTCAATGAAATGGATGCAATTAGTAGACACTGCATCTTGCTTTCTTTCTTAGTTTCATAAACTCTATTTTGTATCAACTGTTTCAACAACACCTTACTCCTGCTACAAGACGGCTAATGAAGGCAAATACAAGTCAAACGAAATACAAAACAAAAAGATGGTACCAAGTGAAACAATATACCTCCAAAGAAAAATGGCACAAGTCAAACAGACCTACTAAGAAAAGTACTAAGCTATTAAAATAAAAAAAACTTCCATGTACTTGCTTACATTTTTCACATCACAGTGGCACAGTTGGTTACGAACTGGCCTGAACCAAATATCATCGGAATCATCGTCTGCATATTAAACATAACAAATTACTATTGCTTTCTTCGAAAGTAAGAAGATGCATGAACCTTATAGCACAGCTTGACAGGTAAGAATATTACCGTATTCTTGTTCCTCCATTTCAATGTCCGAAGGCACCGGCTCAGGCTTGAGTGAATCTAATTGGCTCAAGGTGAAGCCAGCATTTTCAAGCAACTTTGCTATGTCACACGAGACCTCTTCATTAGGCACCTGCAAATACAAACCGTATTCTATGATTAGAATGCTGAGTACACTAAATTGAATAGGTTTGTTATCAACGAGTAAACTTTTTTGAACTAACTAAAAAACGGTTCACCAAATCAATACACTCCATATAAAGAGGACATAACAGATTGTTTAACCCTCGCAAATTAAGCATCCATTTCTTCTTCCGACATATTGTACCAAATTTTAAACTATTAAGCATCCATTTCTTCTTCCGACATATTGTACCAAATTTTAAACTATGTAAGCTGATCAGCATAGCTCGATACATTTCTTCTGCTTACTATAAGGACAACAGCAGGCCTCCCTGAAAGATCATGGGTGATTTTAGCAACAAAAAAGAAGAGCATCAAAATCCAAGATGAACTCAGAAATCGAAGCAAACATCAATGCGTATTGATGCAATATATGATTGTGGATACGGTCCAAATTCCTATATATACATACTGAGCCAAATTCATAAATACAATATGCATACATAATGAAAAGAAAAGTATGTAATGCAAAAAGGATTTTTCGGATGCGGGATGGATCGCGGATAAATATATAAAAAAATCGGGGATTGATGGGATAGGGGATTAGGATCTACCGGTCACGATTCGAATAAAGACCCCAATATCACAATTTAAAGACAAATAATTCCAAAAAAAGTTGGTTCACATATCACTCCAAAATATTATATCGAGTAGCGTTTAGTGGCGTTGGGTGTTCTCATTTTTTTTCACTGTTTTCAGTTTTCTCCTTAAACATATATTTACAAAAAATATTAAAAATTTATATACAAATGGTCAATTAAAATTGTAATTTTTAAATTTAAAAATATAATTTTAATTAAGCTTAGGGGTTCAATAATTAACTTTTGGGGTTTAAGGGTTTTAGAAATATTCAGAATGACGAATAAAGCGTATACGAACTTAGGGTTGTTTACAACCCTAAACTAGCGTTTAAAAATCAGGCCGCCGAATTCAATTTTTTAATTTTTATCTGTATTCCCTCGGGGTTTCAACAGTTAATCTTTGGAGTTTAACAATTCCATTTTGAGTTTAGAAATAATAGAAACGACTATATATATTTAGATAAGCAAAAAAAAAATGCCACATGAAGTGGCGTTCCCACCACAACACCATTTCATGTGGCGTTTTGAAGTTGGAAACACAAGTTTAATTAGCGTTTTGCTAATTAGTTTTTTGAAAAAAAAAACAAAAACACTTAACGATTTTACTCTCCCTCAAAACGCTACACGCCTTAGAGTTTTTTTTTTAAAAAAAAAAAATCAAAACGCTACACGCAACTATATTTTGGAGTGATATTTGGGGCTAAGTTTTTGAGTTGTGATATTTGAGACTAATTGATTTCAAATTGTGATATAGAGGGCCAACACCCTCACGATTCCCGCTCCCCGAACGATATTTTCAAGGAACATAATTATTTTTATATGTATATTAAATAAATTATCAAAAATATGTAAATGTAATGTTATTTTTTGATTTTTTATCCACCCAATTATTTAAATTTACATATTATGATCTAATTTAATTACTAATAATATTATTTTTGCATTTGAATAGTATAATTAAATTTAATTATACTATTAAAAAATAAAAAATATATTTTATCCACCCAATTATTTAAAGCTTAAAAAATAAAATAAATATTAAATTTGTCATGTTAGTTTATAATAGAAAACACATTCATAATTTACAATTTTTTAATAAAAAAATATAGAATTTCCCGATTTCCAGCAGGAATTCCCGTTCCCAATTTGGAGCGGTGATCGGGACGGGTTTTGGGACGAGGATAGCACTCCCCGGTCCCGACGTGACCCATGGCCATCCTTACCTATTTCCTAGTGTGCTGAAAAGCTCTTGCTTTTCTTGTAACCGCATTTAGGACTTCTATTACTATATATTAAACATCAACACAAGGGCAAAAAGTGCCATGTTAAGACAATGCAGCATCTACCATGAACTGGCTAGGCATTCCAGTTCTTGCTCCAGAACCTCAACCATTATCAATACTGTACTCCCCAGCGCTAAATGGAACACCACCGGTAGAAATGTTAAAAGTTGAGCGGTCCACTGTTCCAGGCAAAGGAGAAACCGTTATCTTTAGCCTGTGAGATGTCGAGGTTTAGGTTTTCCTCACCTGCTGCATTAATTTGGTTGTTTTTGCTTAGGTTCCTGTTCACCTAGAATGGCTTGAGCTTGCAAATACCTATGAGTAACATCAGGGTTTCCATTGCCATTTTCTTTTGATGCTTTTCCTGGGGTGTGAATTCTTCTCCCGTCCAACAAGCAGCTTCTGATAGGCTCAACTCCATTTGCTATTTGCTTTTTATCAAGCTCAAGGATTCCAGGTAAACAGGAACCCCATCAAAAATCACCAAATGCAACAGGTGAGGAAAACCTAAAACCTGACATCTCTCAGGGTGAAGATAAGGGTTTCTCCTTTGCCTAGAACTACGAACGGCTCAACTTATAACATTTCTACCGTTGGTGTTTTATTTAGCGCTGGGGAGTACACTACTGATAATGGTGGAGGTTCTGGAGCAAGAACAGAATGCCTAGCCAGTTCATGGTAGATGCTGCATTGTCTTAACAGTAAACACTGATAGTATTTTAGCTACACCCAGTTAGAATTGTTTATATTCATAGGGATATTACTAGATTTAATCAATTATATTTCCTTGGACTGAATCTATATTAAAAGTAACGCATTTACTGTGCTCCTGGTGCAACAACCTCGTCCTGCTCCTTGGTTGACTCAAATTCAAAGGCATCCCCTGGATCTTAATGTCGGTATTATATTGTAAAGTCATAATTTGTTTCTACTTCAAAAACATCTCCAACTTACTTGGGATATATCATGTTTGAATACCAAACTCTCAAATACATATCATACGTAATTATATAAAAAAATTTAAAATATCTTAGGGTTAATGGATTACACATGAGGTTAAAACAATTTCCATAAATTTAAGGATATTTATATAAATCACTGATAAAAAATTTATATTTACAAAAATGTCCCGCCCCTTATTTTATAAGTACAGGGGATTCCTGAGGACAACCTAATGCCCAGTTTTCTCATATCTTAATATCCCAACCATAGATACGAAATATCCAATCGTGATTTAGATAAAATTCACCGACACTTCTTAATTATAAGGGTAATACTGATATTTTGGTCAATCTCGAGAGAAAATGGATATTTTTCACTTTCATCCATTCATATATTTAGTGAAACACGATAATTTGGCCCATTTGGGTTCTCTATCTGATTAAAAAAATGATGACAAACGTTCTTCTTGATAGACAAAAGAAATGCATGTGTAACTATAATATTTCTTTGTTCGTAAAAGTGAAGAAAAGTTCACTCTATAATTAAAATTGTTGATAAAATAAATATATAATTAACATTATTATATGTATTAATAAAATATTTAAAAACATATATAATGTGCGGGTTATACGACTATATTATTTGTAGGTTCCCGGTCTATGGCAAACGTATGCCATAGACCTGGTATATAACATATTGTTTCTGCGCCGTTGGATCAACCATCCAACGGCTGCGGTTTAAAAAAAATCACCATCGTACCGCAGAAACTTTCTGCGGTACGGATAAATTACCAAAATGCCCCTGTTTTCATACCAAAAATCTACTGTTCTGCGGTACGGAGAAATTACCAAAATGCTCCCTATTTTCACACAAAAAATAGGGGCATTTTGGTAATTTCTCCGTACCGCAAAAATTTTCTGCGGTACGTTGTCAATTTTTTTTAAACCCCAGCCGTTGGATGACTGATCCAAAGGCACAAAAACAGTATGTTGTATAACAGGTCTATGACATACGTTTGCCATAGACCGGGACCCTTATTTGTAATAGTTAAAAATACAATACATTAGCCTGGAATTGATTCATAAATGTGTGAGAAGCATGAAAAAAAGTATATAAAATTACACAGTTGAAAAGTTTTGCATGAATTTAACATGTATGAAAGTACATTACCCATAACCATGTCAAAGAGGCATAGACATCCATATTTTTTGGAACATTTTCTTCATTATTTAATGCAATAATTCATAAAAACATAAACAAATAAGTATAGGTGACTTAAGCAATAAAAACAATCAAATCATTTTGGAATAATAAGTATTTATATACTAGATGTATTTTGTGAAGAAAACTCATATCAAATTAGGTTAAAAATGTGTGCTACAGTTAAAAAGTTTAGATTAAATCATGGTAAATCTCAGTCTCCATACACCCACTATCAAATACCCAACTTTAGTCTATGGGACTCAATTTAATTTGATTTTATTCGTGAATCAAATTCGATCAAAACCAAAAATAACCAATAAATTGAACATAACCCAAAATTAAAAAAAACAAAATGTTACGTATAAATACATATTGGGATTTCCGATCCATTTCAGATTTGGATTCCTAAAAAAAAACATGAACTGAATCCTTTCGAGTTTAAGAAACATACAAATCCAAAAAACTTAAGTTCAATTACATCTAAACGAAACAAATGATCTTATCACCATACATTAAATGTACAAATATTATTGAAAATATAACTTACCAATCAAACTCGAACAAAGCGATGATGCTAATCATTTTGCATGGAAATTATTAAAAATCTATAAAGAAAACAAAATGCCAATCAGGAAAAAAATTAGTAAATCAGGTCAAAAACTGTCATAACAGTGTGATTTGATGTTATGTTATTTTTTTGGTCATAATGTTATTAAACTTGATATCAATCGATAGTCGATGAAGAAGGCGTTACATTCTTAATTATAATACAACAATAAATTTTTATTTTTGTTCAATTTAAAATTTGGAAATTTTTGAGATATATAAAGGAAGGAGTTGGATGTGTATGTCAAGAAGGAGCAAGAATGGAAGATGAGGGTTCTTTTATGGAGGGACTGGAAGTATTTTGTAACAAAATAGAATTCTATAAAATGATATATATATATATATATATATATATATATATACTAATAATTAGGCCGGCTAAGTATGCTAACCACAACCACAAGTATACCATTGTAACTTAATCTTCCACACACCAGAAGTTGAAAACAACCGGAAGTCAGTCAGTTATCAATCCAACAATCAGTCCATTTAATATTTAAAAAAAACTACATGGAAAAAGATCTTGTCTTAGTTTGTGAGATACAGTGTTCATCTACGGTTAAAAATGCTAAAGGTTGGTACCTTTCTTACCAGTTTACTCCAAATTCATTTTACGTCATCTGAATCCTACAAACAGAACTACTATAATATTGGATTTTCAACACCAAGTTACCCGTGAAAAGCTCCCATGTTTACTGGTCCTGATTTGCATCATAAGCTATGCCAAAAATCATTACACAAATATGTGAAATTTTTTAAGTACAAACAAATTATAACTTTACAATATAACTTACCGACATTAATCAACATCAAGGGCATGCCTTTGAATTTGAGTCAACCAAGGAGCGGGAGGAGGTTCCTGCACCAGGAACGCATTTTTAAATGCGTTACATTTAATATATAGATTCAGTCCAAAGAAATAGAATTGATTAAATCTAATAATTTCCCTATGAATATAAACAATTCTAACTGGGTGTAGCTAAAATACTATCAGAGTTTACTGTTAAGACAATGCAGCATCTACCATGAACTGGCTAGGCATTCCGGTTCTTGCTCCAGAACCTCCACCATTATAAGTAGTGTACTCCCCAGCGCTAAATGAAACATCATCGGTAGAAATGTTATAAGTTGAGCGGTCTGCAGTTCCAGGGCAAAGGAGAAACCCTTATCTTCAGCCTGTGAGATGTCAGGGTTTAGGTTCTCCTCACCTGCTGCATTCGGTTGTTTTTGCTTAGGTTCCTGTTCACCTAGAATGTCTTGAGCTTGCAAATACCTCTGAGTTACATCAGGGTTTCTATTGCCATTTTCTTTTGATAAAAGAAGTTGCAACTGATAAAAAGCATCAAAAGAAAATATAAATGGAAACCCTAATGTTACTCATAGGTATTTGCAAGCTCAAGGATTTAAACAGGAACCAAGCAAAAACAACCAAATGCAGCAAGATAGGAAAACCTAAACCCTGACATCTCACAGGGTGCGCAAATGGGTTTCTCCTTTGCCTAGAACAGGGGACGGCTCAACTTATAACATTTCTACCGGTGGTGCTTTATTTAGCGCTGGAAAGTACACTACTGATAATGGTAGAGGTTCTAGAGCAAGAACCGGAATGCCTAGCCAGTTCATGGTAGATGCTGCATTGTCTTAACAGTAAACTCTCATAGTACTTTAGCTACACCAAGTTAGAATTGTTTATATTCATAGGGATATTATTAGATTTAATCAATTCTATTTCTTTGGACTGAATCTATATATTAAATGTAACGCATTTAAAAATGCGCTCCTGGTGCAGGATTGCAGGAACCTCCTCCCGCTCATTGGTTAACTCAAATTCAAAGGCTTGCCCTTGATGTTAATGTCGATAAGTTATATTGTAAAGTTATAATTAATTGTTTCTACTTGAAAAAAATATCCAACTGACTTCGGATTTATCATGTTTGAATGCCAACTGTGAAATGCATATCATATGTAATTATACAAAAAAATTAAAATATATTAATACGCCAACAACCAATACAAAATGCATGTATATTATTCACAAAGTAACTTAAGGATTCAACTATTCTTTGTTTGTAAAAGTGAAGAAAAGTTCACTCTAAAATTAAAATTGTTGATGAAATAAATATATAAAAAACATTTATAATTATTTATATATACACTAATAAAATATTTAATAATGTATTGTGTGGGTTATACGACTATATTATTTGTAATAATTATAAATACATTACATTAGCCTTGAATTGATTCATATATGTGCGAGAGTAACATAAATAAAAATATATAAAATTGAACTGTTAAAAAAGTTGGGCATGAATTTAACATGAATAAGTACATTACCGATAACCAGAGAGGCACAAACATCCATCTTTTCTGGAACATTTCTTCATTATTTACTGCATATAATTCATAAAAATATAAACAAATAAGTATAGGTGACTTGAGCAATAAAAACATTCATATTATTTTGGAATAATAAGTAATTACTAGGTGTACTTTGTGAAGAAAACCCATATCAAACTAGGTTAAAAATGTGTGCCACGATTGAAAAGTTTACATTAAATCATGGTAAATCTCAATCTCCATACACCCCGTATAAAAAACCAAACTTAAGTGTCCCAGTTTAATTTGATTTTAGTCGTGAATCAATTTCGATCAAAACCAAAAAATAACCAATATTTTGAACATAAACCAAAAATTAAAAAAAAATGTTGCGTATAAATACATATTGGGATTTTCGATTGAGTTCAGATTTGGATTCTTGAAAATAAAAAAAAATATGAACTGAATCCTTTCGAGTTTAAAAAAATATATAGATCCAAAAAACTTAAGTTCAATTACATCTAAATGAAACAAATGATCTTATCACCATACACTAAATGCAAAAATATTATTATAAATACAACTTACCAAATATAACTTACCAGTCAAATTCGAACAAAGCGATGATGCTAATCATTATGCATGGAAATTATTGAAAATCTGTAAAAACGAGATGTAAATCAGGAAAAAAAAAATTAGTAAATCAGGTAAAAAAAATGTCATAACACTGTGATTTGTTGTTATGTTATTTTTTTGATCATAATGTTATTAAGCTTGATATCAATTGATGATCAATGAAGAAGGCGTTACATTCGTAATTAAATTTAATATAACGAGAAATCTTTGTTTTTTTCCAATTTAAAATTTGGGAATTTTTAAGATTTAGGATGAAGGGGATTGGATGTGTATGTCAAGAAGGAGCAAAAATGGAAGATAAGTGTTCTTTTATAGATGGATCTAAACCGGCCAGCATCTTAATCATAAAACCGAGTTAATTCTATAAAGAATTGTAGAAGAAATCGCGAGATCTGGCCAAAGAAGAAGAAAGTTTGACAGAGCTAACAAGAGATATGAGCGAGAAACGGCGGAGAAAAGGGCGTGCCCTAAAATGAATCATGTATGTTATATATAGGTATTATATTATATCAATGGTTCAGATCTGATCATAATATTTATATCCGACGGTTGTTAATTAATCAAGATAAGAATCGGCTAGAATTAAAGAACGAAATCAATGGGAATCAATGTGCGTCTTTGTGTATCTACAACCATTTTTTTTAGAAGCAAAAGAAATTAAATTAGATAAATGGGCCTAACCCAAGCATTACATCCACCAACACAAAAGCCCATACCACTAAGCATACTAACTAGAAAACAAAATCAACAGTCCAACCCAATAGAAACCCATCCTAGCCCAACAAATTCAATAATGAACTAAAACTTAAAAAATATATCTCAAAGAAACGAAATTGATTCATCTTCCAATGACTAGATCAGCTCATCCAGGACCTCCATTTCTTCTTCTTTCACATCAACTTTAGCCTGCAATCACCTTCCAGAACTTCTTCAAACTATTCACCAAGCGGATCTAGACCCAGATCATTCGACCAAATCTCGCGAACTCTCCCAAAAGGAGCTTCAATGATCACCAATCGATTCCAAGTATGAGCACCGTGATGAGCTAGATAGCATGCCATTTCATTAGCTTCCTCTCTTATAGACCCATATTCCCAAATCTGATTCCTATCTGCCTTCATTTGGTTCAGTTGATTCACCACATATCTATGCTCAGGGATAGCACCCACATTGGAGAATCTCCAACCATTTTATATTTCTTTAAATGTCTCCTATAAATCAACTTAAGCAATTTTCTTGAATTTTCATCCTTCTATTTTAAGAGTATATATATTTTTGTTAAATATAAACTAGGAAGTGAGGGTTAGAGTATGAACATACAACCAATCCATGTTAGTGTCAAGTTTTAGGCCACCAACCAAGTTAGGCAAGCCATAATCTTTTACTAACATTAATGGTTGGTGAGATTGAAGCCTAAAAATATAGTCTTATGTAAATGGTCTCAAATACAACAACAACAAGATCAATACAATGTAGTTCTAATATTACTACTACATTTTTCTCCCCTCTCTACTAGTTCCGTTTATTACTTCCGCATTGCTCATATTCTGACATGGTATCAGAGCGGGAGTAGAGAGGAGGAGATTTTCAGTTGAAGCTTTGTGATTTTTCAAGGAAAACACAAGCTGTCCAGACTTACATCTTCCAGCAGAGGGGAGAATGTAAAGCATAATGTAATGTAATATGTAATAGAGGACATATATAACTCAACTTGGATAAAAGATAAATAATATTAACTCTATACAGGGATCGTGAAAGTTGAAGAACAGACATCAACAAGGATCAAGTCGCTGAAAGAAGTTCATTAACATGATCAAGCCTCAGTGATAGAATAAGATGTACAGATGATTCAGTTGAAGGGCCAAAAGATTACAGTGGTCTAAAAGACATGATACAAAGACCATGAGTGAATGTTAGTCGTCTGTGAACCAGACCAGTTGCACTAGGCATCAACACTTCACAAAGGAATCGAAGTATCTAACTCAGAAAAACTGTTAAGATGTATGATTGAGTTTAGAGCATTATTGATATCCTCCATTTTGGAAGCTGCATATTTAAGGATGTCAAATTAAGAGGAAAATGAATAGTATTCAAAATCACTATTCATATGAATAGTAACCAAAATCACTATTCACATGAATAGTAACCGAAATCACTATTCACATGAAAGTCAACAATGCAGTTGATCCTAGGGCACAAAATGTTGTACCTGGTGTAGAAGTAAGATGTCTATCTTCTTTTTATAAATATCCTTCCTTGCAGTTGTTCACAAAACTCTTGATCTAACAAATTTTTTCTGATAATTGCAGGGATTTCTGAGACAAAAACTAACTGGACAAGGGCTTGCATTCGTAGTTGGTGGCGGAACTGGTATGGTTTCGTAGTAACCAATAATTTATCTATTATTGTCAATGAAGGTTTTTTTGATGGCCTAGATTGCAAGGGGCGCCTGGCATTCTAGGTTTCCCATGATAGTACCCGAAGTTACAATCATACATTATTTTTAGTTTTTTTAGTTTTCCCCCCATTTCGTTTGCTATAACTTAAAAATGTGGACATTGAGACCTTCGTGAGGCTTTTGACGGGTATTGTGAAGAAATCCTCGTAAATTGTACTGATAAAAATAGTAAAATTCCAGAAACTACGGATCTCACATTAGCCTTGTGGCTCCTATGTACCTTTTCTATGATGTATAAGAAGAAATAATGTGTTCTGATTGCTTTCTATAGTAGGCTGCATGTAATTTGAATGAAGCTTTATGTTTAATTTTTTTTTTGGTAAGTGAAGTTTCAGTTTCCTGTTTGTTTACTGTTAGTTGTGTAGAAAAGTCTTGAGGTGGGTGAAGTCCTTTCGGTTGATGTCTCTAGCATCATTGCACTGTCAGGAACGGTAAATGTACAAGTCAAATATAATGGTCCCATGAGAAGGGTGGTGTTTGGGGTAATTTTCTTACTTATCTTGTTTACTATGGTTATTATTATTATTTTTTACCTCGTTCATATCTACTTAAAAATTAATATAGAAATATATTATTCTATCGACATGTGCTTAAAAATTAATATAGAATATTTTAAAATGCTTATGGTTGTAGCATTTTGATTATCAGCCTGTTTGGCAACGACTTCTAAGAAGTCCTTATGGCTTTAAGTCGTTTTTAGTGTGTTTGTCTACCATGGCTTTAAGCCCGCTTTAAGTTAAAAAACTGCTTTAAGTCAGAAGTTCCATTTAGGTACTTTTAACTTATGACTTATGACTTATGGTATTTTTTTTTTTTTTTACAATTCTTGTAAAGTTCAAATATTATGAATTTAAAATTTTTTAAGTCAAATTTCACTTTAAATCAAAATTATTAAACCTCCATTTAACTTTAAGCAAAATTACCCAAACACTTTCATTCAACTTAAAGCAAACAATTTTACTTTCTCCTTTAAGTTAAAAACACCTCCATTAAGTCAAAAGTAACTTATTTTAAGCAATCCCAAACACCCTCTATATCAACGTGGCTTAATGCCATTGATGTACATGGTTTAGGAAGGTCTCCTTTCGCTTTTAAAATATTCTCAATACCATCGCTTCTAAATTGAAATCCTCGTAAATTGTAATGATAAAAAAAGAAAAATTCCATTAAGAAGGTTTAGTAATGGTTTAGTAATTGACACTTCGCACCCATTACTTTTAGCTGATTTGTCAATTTGGTCTCATATTTTGAATTGTGACATATTGCATCCCCAGTCTTTAATTTTTCGCTTCGTTATGCACTTTTTTCACTAACTCCGTTAAAGCTAGACGTTGACTTTGAATTTAGAAAGGGTATTATTGGAAAAATTATGTTTCAGTTTACATCTCTTTATTCAGCCTCCCATCAGAATTCATAAATTACTCCTATGTTTCACCTTTTGACACACACACATCATAAATATATATATACACACGTATCTATGATAGTAACTGAGAATGGTTATTTGTTTGAGGGAACCGATATTTAGCAACAATTATGAGGGAAAAAGTTAAGGGAGATAATAATGAATCTTTTTATAATTTGTGGGAAGCTTGTAGTATGTAGACAAAACAGGATTGAAAATGTAAATTAGTTGGTAGAGGTTGATTACTATAAAGATAAGATGAAGAAACTCCATCATTACCAAATTGTACAAAGGCGATGTTAGCTGTATAGGTGGAGTTATGGATTAAGATGGATGAAATGATGGTCGCACCACGGTTGCCGATTGGAAGAAGATTAAAGAAGTTATCTAACCTGTGAATTTAGAGTTGCTAGGTTGTTCTGATGTTATTAGTAACAATATAATTTTCATATATCTTGATTGTAAATGCCTTAGTGTGTCGCATGATTCTTTTACAATAAAATTGATGATTTTAGTTTCTATTTCAAGTTTCGATTTGATTTTAAAATAAATTGTTATTAAGTAGACAACAATTAATTATTATAACAATTAATTATTATTTGTTGTTGTTTTTTTTTGGATGAAATGTGTAATATTTTTAACAAATTCACATAAAATATTTAAAAGGTATAATAAATAATAAGATGGCAATTAATCAATTACTGAAAATGTTAAATATTTTATTTAAGAAAATATGCAAGCACGAAATAGTAAAATTTGTAACAAACATTGTACATAAAATATATATTTATTGACTTCTATACCCTTAACATTTAACGTCAATTATGAAAAGCTAACGGAAGTTGGTGATAGGGTTGTATAATGATGCAAAAATAAAAATTAAGAGTGCAATATGTCACAATTTAAAGTTTGAGATCAAATTGACAAAATTATCATAAAAAAGGGGTGTAAAGTGTCAATTACTGTAGTTTTTTAATGTAATCTTGCCGATGTTGGTTAACTCATCTTGCATACCGGCAGGGTGAGAATGGAGTAACAGTTGTTTTGACAGGACCTGGTATTGTCTTCATACAGAGCATGCCTTTCCCTAGGTTGTCGCAACGCATAGCTAGGTGATGTGTTGCAACTCCCCACAGTTTCTCTATGCATGTGTTTTATTCCTTGTTTTTTTTTGACTCTGTGGATTGCCTCTGTTTGTGTAGGGCGGTGGCGTCTCCAAACATGAGAGACAACCCGAAGTTCTTCTTCCAGATAGCTGTTTTCTTTTTCTTAGCATATGTGGTGATTGTATCGTCCTTGATCTTAACTGACATATGAAAATGTTAGGATGTGCTTTACTTGTAATATCTTATAGAGTTCATGATACCTCAAGAAGCCTTGATGTAACTTCTAATTTGTTTTGGGCAATTTTTTCTTGAAAGCTTTTAGTACAATGGTAACAGGTTTGTTAATTTTGTATATTGGTTAACATTTATACACACAGGTAGGAACATTTGCACTTTATTATTTGAGTAATGCTAGGTGCACAGAATTGGTTACAGAATTTTTTCACAGAATGAGCTGGATTCCACTAATCTACATCTTTATTGGTTGATATTAATGTGAATGCAGGGGGCCCATTAAGTTATAGCCAATTACATTAAGACACCTACCATTCTGTAAAATTTTTTGTGAAAGTTTCTGTAAGTCTAGCATTTTCCTTATTATTTAAATAGTGATACTTAATATGAAAAAAAATTGTGCCATAATGGTTGCCAAAGCATTGATAGTTAATACTCCCTCTGTCTCCTTTTATTGTTCTTATTTGAAATGTCGGGATTGTTCATAACATGAGACAAATTACTAATTTACGTTTAATCTATAAGACCAAATATAGTCATGAGTGATCTTGTTGGATTCGTATTTATGAGTACTTTAATACAGTAAAGTTTTTATATTTAAAACTAATACGAAATTGAAGATATTAACGATCAAAAGTGTGCGTTGGCAAACGTGTCTAGTCAAAACAAGAATGATATTTAGAGACGGAGGGAGTATTAATAAAATTGTGTCATTAAGGTTGCCCAAGTACTTGATTAGACTGAGTTTCTGACAATTTTTCTCTATAGAAAAATCACAAGGCAAGATATGTTTTGATTAAAATTTCCAACTTCATTTTTCGTTGAAATCTATTACAAAACCAAGAATTCCTTTGGCTAAATCCACAAGGAGGTTTTAAGACTGAGAGTAAGACTCTAGAAGAGTTGAGTTAACGTGACAAGACATGTTAACATCTTTGGTTCCATAGGGATCAAAAACTAACAAATTCAAGTTCAGTCGTAGAATTTAACTCTTTTACAGAAATGACGAGTATTCTACGATCAAACACCTCTTCCTCCTCTTCTTTGGAGTGCAGTCAGGAGAACAGATACTGATCTCACAACTCTCTTGCTCACCCACTTGCTAGATTCCTTCTTCACAGTAGTTCGAACCTTGTCCAGAGGTTCCACTCTTCTAAGTATTTTGGGCGGGATCGTTCACGAGTGATGATAAGCGGATGGACCGGCATGGGATGAAAAACCACGATATGGACCAGGTATGAAGCTTTGCCCAACAAGCCTATGAAACACCTTACTCGAGCTACAGGACGGCTAATGAATGCAAATACAAGTCAAACGAAATACAAAACAGAAAGATGGTACCAAGTCAAACAATACACCTCATAAGAAAAATGGCACAAGTCAAACAGACCTACTAAGAAAAGTACTAAGCTATTAAAATAAAAAAAACTTCCTATGTACTTGCTTACATTTTTCACATCACAGTGGCACTGTTGCTTACGAACTGGCCTGAACCAAATATCATCGGAATCATCGTCTGCATATTAAACATAACAAATTACTATTGCTTTCTTCGAAAGTAAGAAGATGCATGAACCTTATAGTAAAGCTTGACAGGTAAGAATATTACCGTATTCTTGTTCCTCCATTTCAATGTCTGAAGGCACCGGCTCAGGCTTGAGTGAATTGTCAAGATAATCTAATTGGCTCAAGGTGAAGCCAGGATTTTCAAGCAACTTTGCTATGTCACACGAGACCTCTTCATTAGGCACCTGCAAATACAAATGGTATTCTAGGATTAGAATGCTGAGTACACTAAATTGAATAGGTCTGTTATCAACGAGTGAACTTTTTTAAACTAACTAAAAAACGGTTCACGAGGGGGGTTAAAGCAATACATACAGGTTTGGTCTTGTCCGCATTAGATTTCAAAAGACAATACACCACACCATATTCGCCCCAGCAAAATGGTGTCGTGGAGCGAAGAAACAGGACCATGATCGAGATGACTCGAAGCTTGCTGAAAGAAATGCAGTTGCCAAGCACTTTCTGGGGATAAGTCGTTCGCCATTCAATATACATTTTGAACCGTTTGCCAACACGAGCTGTGTCTGAAGTAACACCACACGAGGCCTGGTCTGGAGTTAAACCACATATCGGACATATACGGGTGTTCGGTTGCTTGGCCTATATGAAGATGCCTGGTGCACATGTAAAAAAATTGGAGGATAAAAGCAAACCTGTCATCTACCTTGGAAAGGAACCCGGAACTAAAGCGCATAGATTATACGATCCTGTTAACAAAAGCATTCACATCAGTAGAGATGTCATTTTCGAAGAAAGAAAGCACTGGCCTTGGGAAGAAAACAAGAACTTGCAGAATGATGGAACAAAGACCTTCACAGTCTTTGGAAGCACTACACTAGAGCTAAACGATGATACTTCGGAAGGTGGGACAAATGACTGGCAAAGCTTGGAGGAAAACAGTGAAGCAGAGTCAGATACATCGCATACAGGGTCAATACAAACTTCTGAATCCGCAACGGCAACAACAGACTCCGAGGTGAGTAGCGAGCCCAGAAAATTCAGGTCACTAGAAGATATCTATGCTAACGCTGAGGAGGTAGAACTTGAGGATGAAGAACTATACCTGATGGGACTTGACGAACCCATGAACTACGAGCAAGCTGTGAGAGACCGAAATTGGAAGGAAGCAATGAGTAAAGAGATGGAAGCTATTGAAAAGAATGGAACCTGGAAGCTCACAAAGTTACCACCTGGATGCAAGGTTATTGGTTTGAAATGGGTGTATAAACTCAAGAGAGACGCAACTGGAAAATTTCAGAAATACAAAGCTAGAATCGTGGCTAAAGGGTATGTTCAGAGACAAGGTATTGACTTTGAAGAAATTTTGGCCCCGGTAACTCGACTTGAAACCGTTAGACTGTTGCTTGCTCTAGCTGCCAAGAACGGGTGGGAGGTTCACCATCTTAACGTGAAGACCGCGTTCCTAAATGGAGAAATCATGGAAGAAGTTTATGTATCCCAGCCCGAGGGATTTACACAGAAAGGAAAAGAGAACCTGGTATACAAGTTGATGAAAGCCTTGTATGGCTTGAGGCAGGCGCCACGAGCGTGGTACGCAAAGCTTAACAGGTGTCTAGAAGAGCTAGGATTTGAGAGGTGCCCGTATGAGCACGCTGTCTACACAAACCAAACTAAAGGTGAAACTCTGATCATAGGCGTCTATGTTGATGACCTGATCATAACAGGTACAAGCACAACAGTTATTAATCAGTTCAAAGAAAAGATGAACAGGAGGTTCAAAATGAGCGACATGGGAATGCTCTCGTACTACTTGGGTATCGAGGTCCAACAAGCCAGGGGATGCATACAACTCAAACAAACGGGCTACGCTAAGAAAATCTTGGAAAAGGCAGGAATGAGCAGCTGCAACCCTACAAAATACCCAATGGATCCAAAGGAAAACAACACCAAAGATGAAGGAGGTGATTTGGTGGACACGACTAGGTTCAAATCATTGGTTGGGGGATTGCGATATCTGGTACATACAAGGCCTGACATTGCTTTCTCGGTTGGTATAATAAGTAGGTTCATGGAGAAACCTACCACTATGCATCTCAACGCTGCAAAACGAATACTCCGATATGTAAAAGGCACAATGAATTTCGGCCTTACATACACCAAAACCAGTGGAAACAACATGTTGACGGGCTACTCGGATAGCGATTTAGATGGGCAAATCGAAGATAGGAAAAGTACGAGGGGCATGGTATTTTACTTAAATGAAAGCGTGATAACTTGGGTCTCGCAAAAACAGAGATGCGTGGCATTATCCTCCTGTGAAGCCAAATTTATGGCAGCCACCGCAGCTGCGTGTCAAGCAATATGGTTGCGAAAATTATTAACTCAAGTAATAGGTGAATTTATCAGTCCTGTGGTGTTGTACATTGACAACAAATCGGCTATTAACCTAGCTAAGAACCCGGTGTTTCACGGACGAAGTAAACATATAGACATTCGCTATCACTTTATACGCGAGTGTGTCGAGAAAGGAGAAATAGTTGTGAAACACGTAAGTTCAGAAGAGCAGCGAGCCGACTCATTAACCAAGGCACTTTCCGTGGTCAGATTTGAGAAAATGCGCAGACTCCTTGGAGTAAAAGAGTTCCATGAACAATCTTAGATTAAGGGAGAATTTTGTTGGTTCCAATCTAAACTTGTGCTCAGTTACATTCCCTAGATTAGTGTCTGCTCTAGCTATATCAACAAGACAACATTCAGTCCAATAGTGCTTTCGAGGATCGTTCCTTTTTAGAAGTTACTTAGTCCAATGTCTTTGCAGTAAGCATGCTTGTTAGGAGTCCTAGTTATTCCTTTTGTCTAGCATGTAATTTTCCCTTGTAATGCAGCTATATGTACCCATCTTTGTTTCAATGAAATGGATGCAATTAGTAGACACTGCATCTTGCTTTCTTTCTTAGTTTCATAAACTCTATTTTGTATCAACTGTTTCAACAACACCTTACTCCTGCTACAAGACGGCTAATGAAGGCAAATACAAGTCAAACGAAATACAAAACAAAAAGATGGTACCAAGTGAAACAATATACCTCCAAAGAAAAATGGCACAAGTCAAACAGACCTACTAAGAAAAGTACTAAGCTATTAAAATAAAAAAAACTTCCATGTACTTGCTTACATTTTTCACATCACAGTGGCACAGTTGGTTACGAACTGGCCTGAACCAAATATCATCGGAATCATCGTCTGCATATTAAACATAACAAATTACTATTGCTTTCTTCGAAAGTAAGAAGATGCATGAACCTTATAGCACAGCTTGACAGGTAAGAATATTACCGTATTCTTGTTCCTCCATTTCAATGTCCGAAGGCACCGGCTCAGGCTTGAGTGAATCTAATTGGCTCAAGGTGAAGCCAGCATTTTCAAGCAACTTTGCTATGTCACACGAGACCTCTTCATTAGGCACCTGCAAATACAAACCGTATTCTATGATTAGAATGCTGAGTACACTAAATTGAATAGGTCTGTTATCAACGAGTAAACTTTTTTGAACTAACTAAAAAACGGTTCACCAAATCAATACACTCCATATAAAGAGGACATAACAGATTGTTTAACCCTCGCAAATTAAGCATCCATTTCTTCTTCCGACATATTGTACCAAATTTTAAACTATTAAGCATCCATTTCTTCTTCCGACATATTGTACCAAATTTTAAACTATGTAAGCTGATCAGCATAGCTCGATACATTTCTTCTGCTTACTATAAGGACAACAGCAGGCCTCCCTGAAAGATCATGGGTGATTTTAGCAACAAAAAAGAAGAGCATCAAAATCCAAGATGAACTCAGAAATCGAAGCAAACATCAATGCGTATTGATGCAATATATGATTGTGGATACGGTCCAAATTCCTATATATACATACTGAGCCAAATTCATAAATACAATATGCATACATAATGAAAAGAAAAGTATGTAATGCAAAAAGGATTTTTCGGATGCGGGATGGATCGCGGATAAATATATAAAAAAATCGGGGATTGATGGGATAGGGGATTAGGATCTACCGGTCACGATTCGAATAAAGACCCCAATATCACAATTTAAAGACAAATAATTCCAAAAAAAGTTGGTTCACATATCACTCCAAAATATTATATCGAGTAGCGTTTAGTGGCGTTGGGTGTTCTCATTTTTTTTCACTGTTTTCAGTTTTCTCCTTAAACATATATTTACAAAAAATATTAAAAATTTATATACAAATGGTCAATTAAAATTGTAATTTTTAAATTTAAAAATATAATTTTAATTAAGCTTAGGGGTTCAATAATTAACTTTTGGGGTTTAAGGGTTTTAGAAATATTCAGAATGACGAATAAAGCGTATACGAACTTAGGGTTGTTTACAACCCTAAACTAGCGTTTAAAAATCAGGCCGCCGAATTCAATTTTTTAATTTTTATCTGTATTCCCTCGGGGTTTCAACAGTTAATCTTTGGAGTTTAACAATTCCATTTTGAGTTTAGAAATAATAGAAACGACTATATATATTTAGATAAGCAAAAAAAAAATGCCACATGAAGTGGCGTTCCCACCACAACACCATTTCATGTGGCGTTTTGAAGTTGGAAACACAAGTTTAATTAGCGTTTTGCTAATTAGTTTTTTGAAAAAAAAAACAAAAACACTTAACGATTTTACTCTCCCTCAAAACGCTACACGCCTTAGAGTTTTTTTTTAAAAAAAAAAAAATCAAAACGCTACACGCAACTATATTTTGGAGTGATATTTGGGGCTAAGTTTTTGAGTTGTGATATTTGAGACTAATTGATTTCAAATTGTGATATAGAGGGCCAACACCCTCACGATTCCCGCTCCCCGAACGATATTTTCAAGGAACATAATTATTTTTATATGTATATTAAATAAATTATCAAAAATATGTAAATGTAATGTTATTTTTTGATTTTTTATCCACCCAATTATTTAAATTTACATATTATGATCTAATTTAATTACTAATAATATTATTTTTGCATTTGAATAGTATAATTAAATTTAATTATACTATTAAAAAAATAAAAAATATATTTTATCCACCCAATTATTTAAAGTTTAAAAAATAAAATAAATATTAAATTTGTCATGTTAGTTTATAATAGAAAACACATTCATAATTTACAATTTTTTAATAAAAAAATATAGAATTTCCCGATTTCCAGCAGGAATTCCCGTTCCCAATTTGGAGCGGTGATCGGGACGGGTTTTGGGACGAGGATAGCACTCCCCGGTCCCGACGTGACCCATGGCCATCCTTACCTATTTCCTAGTGTGCTGAAAAGCTCTTGCTTTTCTTGTAACCGCATTTAGGACTTCTATTACTATATATTAAACATCAACACAAGGGCAAAAAGTGCCATGTTAAGACAATGCAGCATCTACCATGAACTGGCTAGGCATTCCAGTTCTTGCTCCAGAACCTCAACCATTATCAATACTGTACTCCCCAGCGCTAAATGGAACACCACCGGTAGAAATGTTAAAAGTTGAGCGGTCCACTGTTCCAGGCAAAGGAGAAACCGTTATCTTTAGCCTGTGAGATGTCGAGGTTTAGGTTTTCCTCACCTGCTGCATTAATTTGGTTGTTTTTGCTTAGGTTCCTGTTCACCTAGAATGGCTTGAGCTTGCAAATACCTATGAGTAACATCAGGGTTTCCATTGCCATTTTCTTTTGATGCTTTTCCTGGGGTGTGAATTCTTCTCCCGTCCAACAAGCAGCTTCTGATAGGCTCAACTCCATTTGCTATTTGCTTTTTATCAAGCTCAAGGATTCCAGGTAAACAGGAACCCCATCAAAAATCACCAAATGCAACAGGTGAGGAAAACCTAAAACCTGACATCTCTCAGGGTGAAGATAAGGGTTTCTCCTTTGCCTAGAACTACGAACGGCTCAACTTATAACATTTCTACCGTTGGTGTTTTATTTAGCGCTGGGGAGTACACTACTGATAATGGTGGAGGTTCTGGAGCAAGAACAGAATGCCTAGCCAGTTCATGGTAGATGCTGCATTGTCTTAACAGTAAACACTGATAGTATTTTAGCTACACCCAGTTAGAATTGTTTATATTCATAGGGATATTACTAGATTTAATCAATTATATTTCCTTGGACTGAATCTATATTAAAAGTAACGCATTTACTGTGCTCCTGGTGCAACAACCTCGTCCTGCTCCTTGGTTGACTCAAATTCAAAGGCATCCCCTGGATCTTAATGTCGGTATTATATTGTAAAGTCATAATTTGTTTCTACTTCAAAAACATCTCCAACTTACTTGGGATATATCATGTTTGAATACCAAACTCTCAAATACATATCATACGTAATTATATAAAAAAATTTAAAATATCTTAGGGTTAATGGATTACACATGAGGTTAAAACAATTTCCATAAATTTAAGGATATTTATATAAATCACTGATAAAAAATTTATATTTACAAAAATGTCCCGCCCCTTATTTTATAAGTACAGGGGATTCCTGAGGACAACCTAATGCCCAGTTTTCTCATATCTTAATATCCCAACCATAGATACGAAATATCCAATCGTGATTTAGATAAAATTCACCGACACTTCTTAATTATAAGGGTAATACTGATATTTTGGTCAATCTCGAGAGAAAATGGATATTTTTCACTTTCATCCATTCATATATTTAGTGAAACACGATAATTTGGCCCATTTGGGTTCTCTATCTGATTAAAAAAATGATGACAAACGTTCTTCTTGATAGACAAAAGAAATGCATGTGTAACTATAATATTTCTTTGTTCGTAAAAGTGAAGAAAAGTTCACTCTATAATTAAAATTGTTGATAAAATAAATATATAATTAACATTATTATATGTATTAATAAAATATTTAAAAACATATATAATGTGCGGGTTATACGACTATATTATTTGTAGGTTCCCGGTCTATGGCAAACGTATGCCATAGACCTGGTATATAACATATTGTTTCTGCGCCGTTGGATCAACCATCCAACGGCTGCGGTTTAAAAAAAATCACCATCGTACCGCAGAAACTTTCTGCGGTACGGATAAATTACCAAAATGCCCCTGTTTTCATACCAAAAATCTACTGTTCTGCGGTACGGAGAAATTACCAAAATGCTCCCTATTTTCACACAAAAAATAGGGGCATTTTGGTAATTTCTCCGTACCGCAAAAATTTTCTGCGGTACGTTGTCAATTTTTTTTAAACCCCAGCCGTTGGATGACTGATCCAAAGGCACAAAAACAGTATGTTGTATAACAGGTCTATGACATACGTTTGCCATAGACCGGGACCCTTATTTGTAATAGTTAAAAATACAATACATTAGCCTGGAATTGATTCATAAATGTGTGAGAAGCATGAAAAAAAGTATATAAAATTACACAGTTGAAAAGTTTTGCATGAATTTAACATGTATGAAAGTACATTACCCATAACCATGTCAAAGAGGCATAGACATCCATATTTTTTGGAACATTTTCTTCATTATTTAATGCAATAATTCATAAAAACATAAACAAATAAGTATAGGTGACTTAAGCAATAAAAACAATCAAATCATTTTGGAATAATAAGTATTTATATACTAGATGTATTTTGTGAAGAAAACTCATATCAAATTAGGTTAAAAATGTGTGCTACAGTTAAAAAGTTTAGATTAAATCATGGTAAATCTCAGTCTCCATACACCCACTATCAAATACCCAACTTTAGTCTATGGGACTCAATTTAATTTGATTTTATTCGTGAATCAAATTCGATCAAAACCAAAAATAACCAATAAATTGAACATAACCCAAAATTAAAAAAAACAAAATGTTACGTATAAATACATATTGGGATTTCCGATCCATTTCAGATTTGGATTCCTAAAAAAAAACATGAACTGAATCCTTTCGAGTTTAAGAAACATACAAATCCAAAAAACTTAAGTTCAATTACATCTAAACGAAACAAATGATCTTATCACCATACATTAAATGTACAAATATTATTGAAAATATAACTTACCAATCAAACTCGAACAAAGCGATGATGCTAATCATTTTGCATGGAAATTATTAAAAATCTATAAAGAAAACAAAATGCCAATCAGGAAAAAAATTAGTAAATCAGGTCAAAAACTGTCATAACAGTGTGATTTGATGTTATGTTATTTTTTTGGTCATAATGTTATTAAACTTGATATCAATCGATAGTCGATGAAGAAGGCGTTACATTCTTAATTATAATACAACAATAAATTTTTATTTTTGTTCAATTTAAAATTTGGAAATTTTTGAGATATATAAAGGAAGGAGTTGGATGTGTATGTCAAGAAGGAGCAAGAATGGAAGATGAGGGTTCTTTTATGGAGGGACTGGAAGTATTTTGTAACAAAATAGAATTCTATAAAATGATATATATATATATATATATATATATATACTAATAATTAGGCCGGCTAAGTATGCTAACCACAACCACAAGTATACCATTGTAACTTAATCTTCCACACACCAGAAGTTGAAAACAACCGGAAGTCAGTCAGTTATCAATCCAACAATCAGTCCATTTAATATTTAAAAAAAACTACATGGAAAAAGATCTTGTCTTAGTTTGTGAGATACAGTGTTCATCTACGGTTAAAAATGCTAAAGGTTGGTACCTTTCTTACCAGTTTACTCCAAATTCATTTTACGTCATCTGAATCCTACAAACAGAACTACTATAATATTGGATTTTCAACACCAAGTTACCCGTGAAAAGCTCCCATGTTTACTGGTCCTGATTTGCATCATAAGCTATGCCAAAAATCATTACACAAATATGTGAAATTTTTTAAGTACAAACAAATTATAACTTTACAATATAACTTACCGACATTAATCAACATCAAGGGCATGCCTTTGAATTTGAGTCAACCAAGGAGCGGGAGGAGGTTCCTGCACCAGGAACGCATTTTTAAATGCGTTACATTTAATATATAGATTCAGTCCAAAGAAATAGAATTGATTAAATCTAATAATTTCCCTATGAATATAAACAATTCTAACTGGGTGTAGCTAAAATACTATCAGAGTTTACTGTTAAGACAATGCAGCATCTACCATGAACTGGCTAGGCATTCCGGTTCTTGCTCCAGAACCTCCACCATTATAAGTAGTGTACTCCCCAGCGCTAAATGAAACATCATCGGTAGAAATGTTATAAGTTGAGCGGTCTGCAGTTCCAGGGCAAAGGAGAAACCCTTATCTTCAGCCTGTGAGATGTCAGGGTTTAGGTTCTCCTCACCTGCTGCATTCGGTTGTTTTTGCTTAGGTTCCTGTTCACCTAGAATGTCTTGAGCTTGCAAATACCTCTGAGTTACATCAGGGTTTCTATTGCCATTTTCTTTTGATAAAAGAAGTTGCAACTGATAAAAAGCATCAAAAGAAAATATAAATGGAAACCCTAATGTTACTCATAGGTATTTGCAAGCTCAAGGATTTAAACAGGAACCAAGCAAAAACAACCAAATGCAGCAAGATAGGAAAACCTAAACCCTGACATCTCACAGGGTGCGCAAATGGGTTTCTCCTTTGCCTAGAACAGGGGACGGCTCAACTTATAACATTTCTACCGGTGGTGCTTTATTTAGCGCTGGAAAGTACACTACTGATAATGGTAGAGGTTCTCACTACAAGGAATTTCGATTCAGACAACGGATTTTATCCGTAGTCTGATACTGACAATCCCCGTTGTCTATCGGAGTGTCGTCTGTTACACGCCACAGACAACGGTTCGAAATGTTGTGTGTTAGAGCGAGGGACAACGACTTCATCTCTAGACGCCGTTGTCTGATAGCCAGAAACAACAACAATCGATTTAGAAACCGTTGTTGTTTGGGATGCTACACAATAGTTTTAATTGAATACACACTTGTCTAAAAGGAAATCACACAATAGTTTTAATTTAATGCACACTTGTCTGAAAGGAAATCACACAATAGTTTTATCTCAATACACACTTGTCTAAAAGTAAATCACACAACATTATTATAGAATTTTTCCATTGTTGTTTAGGATGCTACACAATAGTTTTAATTGAATAAACACTTGTCGGAATGGAAATCACACAACATTCTTGTTGAATTTATCCATTGTTGTTAGGAATTATAGACAATAGTTTTAATTGCATACACACTTATTTGAATGGAAATCACACAACATTCTTATAGAATTTATCCGTTGTTGTTTGGAACTATACACAATAGTTTGTTTAATTTGAACTATTGTTTTTGCCATCTATAGACAAGTGCTTTTTTATATTTAAATTGTTGTTGGATGCGTTAGAAAACAATGTTTGTAACCATTGAATAGGTGTCGTTCTTTTAACATTGGTACAACCATTTTTTTGCTCTTGTATTGTGTTTCAATTTCACACACAACGGTTTATATATATCAGAAATGATTCTTACACAATGCAATAAATAAGCATAAAAGGAGCGAATAATAAATCATAAAAAATTACATAAATTCTATTTACATAGGGAAATGTCTGAAAAGCAACAAGAACCATCTCTAATTAATTGCCAAGGAAGCACAATAGCAGCAATTGGATCGTGCTCTCGTCCGCCGCTCTCATCAATGATCATTTGAAGTCCTTAAATGTGGAGCTTTCTCAGCAATTGGTTCTGTGGATTGTGTTTTAACCCTGCTTGATACGTTTCCAAAGCTTTGTCATAATCTAGCTACTCAGACAAATGATCCAGCTGTTACAATTACTCAATACAGGGCATTAAATACTATCAATAAATCCAGGAACATACTATGCTTAAAATCAGAACTTTCAAGTAAATATCAAACAATAGACATATAAAAGCTATGTGAGATAAAATGCACTTAATCAAACGATACATAAAACATATCACACACATCCAAAAGTCTAATTAAAAGGAGATAGAGTAATTCAGCCTCATTAAGGACCAGGCACTGAAAAATGCACATGTCCAAACAAAGATGCAATATTCCAACAAAATGTAGATAACATCTCAACGACTTATACCTGAGAAACAAGTCTGTTAAGGTTGGTGTAGATAACATCTCAACGACTTAAGCCTCAGCAAACCTGTGATAATGGAACCACAAAAAACAGATTAAAGTTGGGAGGATTACATAAAACACTAAACTTATATGTTGTTCCCTAGAAACGGAGGTGCATATATCACATATATAAATTAATTACCCAAGTTCAGATAGCTTCATGTGAGATTCTACATAGTCGGCAAAGAAGGCATCCTCATCCTGATAAACAAAACACATTTAGTAAACAATATTGAAAATACACTTCAGCTTACAGCATGCATAACACAGGATGTTAGGAAAGACTTGGGGATAAGTCTTTAGAAAAGTATGCAGGAAAAGAGGGGGGGGGCTGGTTACACAGGATGTTAGGAAAGACATGGGGATAAGTCTATAGAAAAGTATGCAGGAAAAATTTAGTTGTGAAAGTCAAATTGCTAATTTTGAGCCAGTGTCATAGACTAACATAAAACTTTACTGTTTTTCATTTTTTGTTAAGTTGTATAAATTGGATGGTAAACAGTAAACACATGCAAAGCTCATTAATATTACATACGGTTTTGTTTTTTTTTTTTTGCCAAGTCATGCGGTTTTATTTATATTACAAAACATGACACATGTCAGTTCAACTTACGAAAATAACAACTTAACAGACAAACTCACCCTAGGCCGAAACTATATCGAGATGTTCTCGATTCATGACATGTTTCTCCTTCAGCCTGAACCCGAGAAGCTTGGCATCAGATAGCATCCTGACCACATCTCTCATATCAGGACGCAAGCTCGGGCGCTCTGTGGTGCAAAGTGTTGCAATCTTCAAAACCTTCATCATCTCATTTTCGTGATAGTCCAAAGCTAGCTTATGATCAAGAACTTTGAAGGCATGTTCGTAGCGGTCTAGGTGGGCTGAGACCCAGGTAACTACATCTCTCCCTTCTCCGTTTGTCTCCTCTATTGCTCTTCTACCGGTCACTAGCTCTAGCAACACAACTCCAAAACTATAAACATCACACTTTTCCGTCATTCTTGGAGTGTAAGCCAGCTCTGCAATTAATAACTTGTCATATGACAATTCTATGTTTCTCTATTTGCATTTCTACTGGAAAAACTCGTAGTTACAACTAAATATTTCTACCATATTGATAACTTCTACGGACAGCAGCATATTTGTCAACAAGGGGACGGAAGACAGGGTTTTCAAGAAGAGACTTGTCAGTTGGCTCCCTGTAGAAGAAATAAACAATTTAAGATGTAGAACAGCCTAGTAATTGGAAGATAATGACAAGAAAGTCAAGACTGTAGTCTAACCCAGAACGCTTCTTGTGAGCGCGTCCCTAAACCCAGAACGCACTTGAAGTAGAAGTTATCAAAAATGAGAGGGTTGGTTGTCCAGGGTCCTTCAAACCCAGAAAAATTCTTGTGAGCGCGTCCCTAAAGGAAAAAACGAGAAAACATCAAGCTACAGATACAATGATTGATACCAGCATCACAATTTATAAGCATATAGTCTGTAAAATGTTTAGGCTTAAGAAGCACTATAAACAACACTATCTACCCAAGTTACAGACTTGAACAACCACAGTAGATTCAGGGATCTCTTACTGACAGAAGAAGGTACTTCTGATATCATAGTGCTGCTTTACTGCTTAGCACACGATGCCTGGCAGATCTCTTCTCGAAACTCCCTCCATGTTTGGAGGTTGAAGCTTTGTTCTGTAATAAGTTTAAAAGCAAGCATATCAGAGTGTGAAACAAACAATGAAACAAAAAGTTAATTCATAAATTCAAAAAGTTCCCAATAAAGAATTACAAAAAGGATCAAGACTTTGGTCAAACAATGTAACGAGAGAGAGAAAGATATGAAAGCAATAAGAAAATAAACCTGAGAAAGTTGAAGTTCATCTCTATCAACAGAATCACTTACAAAAGCAATGATCTTGAAGCAAGATGCAGTGGATCTTCCCATTCAAATTGAAGAAAAATATTGATTGAATCGAATTGAAAATGTGTGTGAGAGAGAGGGGGGAAATGCCTAAATCGAGAGTCAAATCAGAAAGCCCTAAATTGAAGAGTAATCACCTGAAATAGAGACAGATCGAGAGAAGGAGAACAGAGAATAGCCTCACATATACATACACACGTACAAAACAGGACTCAGCCATCATTCGCCAGCGAACCAGATTCAGCGAATTAGCGAACCAGTTCACATAGCAACTATGACTTAAAACGAAACCAAACACCAAACTTGAACTCGTTGTGTGTTTACAGCGAGGAAGAAGAAGAGATTAAGAAGAAGAAAACAGAAAACAAGTTGGGTTTGTTTATAGGTAAGAAGAAAAAGAAACAGGGGATGGGAACTAAATCTTGAACCTCAATCTAGATTTAGGGTTCATGTTATGTATTTGTGTTAGGCGGCTGTTTCTATTATTTAGAGATAAAGGGGGAAGTGAAAGGTTAATTAAGGGGGAAGTGAAATAAGGGTGGGAAATGAAATTTTGATAAGGGGGGAAATGAATTTAGAGAGGAACTAAAATTTGGACAAGGAAATTCTCCCGAGACTTATAGAATTTTAATTATATATATATATATATATATATATATATATATATATATATGGGCTACTTCAATACAAACCTACTTATAGAATTTGGATCATCGAAAAAATATTTTAAAAAAATAGAGTACGTTCAATCGGAACGAGACTAGTTAGAAGGAGTACTTTTGGAGTATTTATATTATAAACTCATACGAGAATAATTTCAAATATTTTAATTCTTTTGCACATCAATATATTCAGTATATATCATCATCCATACGGTTGGATTATGAAAACGTAGTAAAAGTGTTACTTCTTGTAACGGGGCATGATCCAGATTCACTAAATATTCACTAAATGATTTCATTTTAGTGTTGGAAAAAAAATAATCAAAAAATAAAAAAGTTAAGATATAAAAATAAAAAATAATCAAAATATTTTAAAAAATATTTTCGACGATCCAACCGTACGGATGTTAAGATATATCTAATATATTGATATTCCCAAATTTTCAAAAAAAAAATATTAATTTGGTTGGAGATCTTAATAGATCACTAGTATATTGACTAGTACCCCATTGACTAGTACCCATAACTCGTGCTTTGTCACTGATTATTGTTTCTATTTTTTAAAAACTATTTCTCGACGATCCAACTGCATGGATCTTAAGATATATCTAATATATTGATATTCCCAAATTGTCAAAAAATAAAAAATTAATTTGGTTGGAGATCTTAGTAGATCACTAGTATATTGACCAGTACCCGTAACTCGTGCTTTGTCACTGATTATTGTTTCTATTTTTTAAAACTATTTCTCGACGATCCAGCCGTACGGATGTTAAGATATATCTAATATACTGATATTCCCAAATTTTCAATAAATAAAAAATTAATTTGATTGGAGATCCTAGTAGATTAATACTATATTGACTAGTACTCTTAACTAGTGCTTTGTCACGGATTGTTGTTTCTATTTTTCTAAAAATATTTCTCGACAATCCAACTTTACGGATGTCAAGATATATCTAATATAATGATATTCACAAATTTTCAAAAAATAAAAAATTAATTTGGTTTGTAAAATTTAATATTTAATAAACGAAGTGGTCTTGCTAAACGAAGTGATTATTTGTCAAATACCGTTGTCTCGAGTGATACCAGACAACTGTTTTGGATAAATTATCTGTTGTCTGATAACAGACAACGGTATTTTAACAAATACAGTTGTAATGTGAAGCTTCCGACAACGGTATGTTGTAAAGATACCGTTGTCTGACAGTGGTTATGTTTTTTTTGAACATAAATATAAATTAACATAGTAAATTTGAAAATTTTTAATAATATATTCAGTCACATTTCTCGACGATCCAATGGTACGGATGTCAAAATATATCTAATATATTGATATTCCAAAAAATTTCAAAAAATAAAAAATTGATTTGGTTAGAGATCTTAGTAGATCACTAGTATATTGACTAGTACCCATAACTAGTGCTTTGTCACGGATTGTTGTTTCTATTTTTCTAAAAATATTTCTCGACAATCCAACTTTACGGATGTCAAGATATATCTAATATAATGATATTCACAAATTTTCAAAAAATAAAAAATTAATTTGGTTTGTAAAATTTAATATTTAATAAACGAAGTGGTCTTGCTAAACGAAGTGATTATTTGTCAAATACCGTTGTCTCGAGTGATACCAGACAACTGTTTCGAACAAATTATCCGTTGTCTGATAACAGACAACGGTATTTTAACAGATACAGTTGTAATGTGAAGTTTCAGACAACGGTATGTTGTAAAGATACCGTTGTCTGACAGTGGTTATGTTTTTTTTTTAACATAAATATAAATTAACATAGTAAATTTGAAAATTTTTAATAATATATTCAGTCACATTTCTCGACGATCCAATGGTACGGATGTCAAAATATATCTAGTATATTGATATTCCAAAAAATTTCTAAAAATAAAAAATTGATTTGGTTAGAGATCTTAGTAGATCACTAGTATATTGACTAGTACCCTTAACTAGTGCTTTGTCACGGATTGTTGTTTCTATTTTTCTAAAAATATTTCTCGACAATCCAACTTTACGGATGTCAAGATATATCTAATATAATGATATTCACAAATTTTCAAAAAATAAAAAATTAATTTGGTTTGTAAAATTTAATATTAGAATCCGGCGAGATTTTGCAATTTCTGGCGAGCAACGACAGCTCCGATGATCTTCCTTAGCACACCAAATCGACACGAACATGTTCCACAGTCACTGAACATATACGAAAAATCATTGAACAATCAAATTTAACTTCGAGTTAATATCCGAAAATTATGAAATTATGAACCAATCATATTCGAATATACACACACACATAAACATGTAGTACAGATCATGAGATTCAATTTGATTACTCATATGAAGGATTTGAATTTCAGAATCACCTTCAAAAGGCTGTTTGATCTTCAAGAACTATTTATAAAAATGTTGTGCTTAATATCACACAACATTTTTTATAACAAAACTGTTGTCTGATTTTTTCATTGTTTCCCACCAAATCTAATTCAATTTTTTCATTTCCCACCAAATTCAATTCAAATTATTTCATTATTCCCACCAAATTCAATTCAAAATTTTCTGTAGTTCAGATAACGGTTTCTTGAAAATACGTTGTCTGATAAAATCATTCAGACAACACAATTATAAATCGTTGTCTGAGCCAACTCGTTTGCACAACAGAATTGAAAAAACACTTGTCTATTTAAATCAGACAAACAACGGTAATTAAAACATTGTCTGAAGTCTTTTCAGACAACAGCTTAAAAAACACCATAAAAAAAACACTTGTCTGCTTCAGTTTGTTAGACAACAGAATTAAATTGTCAAAACCCCGTTGTCTGAAGGCTGGATCAGACGATGTTTTTAAAAAAAAAAAAAAAAACTCTTGTCTGTTGATTTTGAACAACACTTTTTCCACTTTACGTTGTCTGATAAGTGTTGTCTGATGCTGTTTTTTTTGTAGTGTCTAGAGCAAGAACCGGAATGCCTAGCCAGTTCATGGTAGATGCTGCATTGTCTTAACAGTAAACTCTCATAGTACTTTAGCTACACCAAGTTAGAATTGTTTATATTCATAGGGATATTATTAGATTTAATCAATTCTATTTCTTTGGACTGAATCTATATATTAAATGTAACGCATTTAAAAATGCGCTCCTGGTGCAGGATTGCAGGAACCTCCTCCCGCTCATTGGTTAACTCAAATTCAAAGGCTTGCCCTTGATGTTAATGTCGATAAGTTATATTGTAAAGTTATAATTAATTGTTTCTACTTGAAAAAAATATCCAACTGACTTTGGATTTATCATGTTTGAATGCCAACTGTGAAATGCATATCATATGTAATTATACAAAAAAATTAAAATATATTAATACGCCAACAACCAATACAAAATGCATGTATATTATTCACAAAGTAACTTAAGGATTCAACTATTCTTTGTTTGTAAAAGTGAAGAAAAGTTCACTCTAAAATTAAAATTGTTGATGAAATAAATATATAAAAAACATTTATAATTATTTATATATACACTAATAAAATATTTAATAATGTATTGTGTGGGTTATACGACTATATTATTTGTAATAATTATAAATACATTACATTAGCCTTGAATTGATTCATATATGTGCGAGAGTAACATAAATAAAAATATATAAAATTGAACTGTTAAAAAAGTTGGGCATGAATTTAACATGAATAAGTACATTACCGATAACCAGAGAGGCACAAACATCCATCTTTTCTGGAACATTTCTTCATTATTTACTGCATATAATTCATAAAAATATAAACAAATAAGTATAGGTGACTTGAGCAATAAAAACATTCATATTATTTTGGAATAATAAGTAATTACTAGGTGTACTTTGTGAAGAAAACCCATATCAAACTAGGTTAAAAATGTGTGCCACGATTGAAAAGTTTACATTAAATCATGGTAAATCTCAATCTCCATACACCCCGTATAAAAAACCAAACTTAAGTGTCCCAGTTTAATTTGATTTTAGTCGTGAATCAATTTCGATCAAAACCAAAAAATAACCAATATTTTGAACATAAACCAAAAATTAAAAAAAAATGTTGCGTATAAATACATATTGGGATTTTCGATTGAGTTCAGATTTGGATTCTTGAAAAGAAAAAAAAATATGAACTGAATCCTTTCGAGTTTAAAAAAATATATAGATCCAAAAAACTTAAGTTCAATTACATCTAAATGAAACAAATGATCTTATCACCATACACTAAATGCAAAAATATTATTATAAATACAACTTACCAAATATAACTTACCAGTCAAATTCGAACAAAGCGATGATGCTAATCATTATGCATGGAAATTATTGAAAATCTGTAAAAACGAGATGTAAATCAGGAAAAAAAAAATTAGTAAATCAGGTAAAAAAAATGTCATAACACTGTGATTTGTTGTTATGTTATTTTTTTGATCATAATGTTATTAAGCTTGATATCAATTGATGATCAATGAAGAAGGCGTTACATTCGTAATTAAATTTAATATAACGAGAAATCTTTGTTTTTTTCCAATTTAAAATTTGGGAATTTTTAAGATTTAGGATGAAGGGGATTGGATGTGTATGTCAAGAAGGAGCAAAAATGGAAGATAAGTGTTCTTTTATAGATGGATCTAAACCGGCCAGCATCTTAATCATAAAACCGAGTTAATTCTATAAAGAATTGTAGAAGAAATCGCGAGATCTGGCCAAAGAAGAAGAAAGTTTGACAGAGCTAACAAGAGATATGAGCGAGAAACGGCGGAGAAAAGGGCGTGCCCTAAAATGAATCATGTATGTTATATATAGGTATTATATTATATCAATGGTTCAGATCTGATCATAATATTTATATCCGACGGTTGTTAATTAATCAAGATAAGAATCGGCTAGAATTAAAGAACGAAATCAATGGGAATCAATGTGCGTCTTTGTGTATCTACAACCATTTTTTTTAGAAGCAAAAGAAATTAAATTAGATAAATGGGCCTAACCCAAGCATTACATCCACCAACACAAAAGCCCATACCACTAAGCATACTAACTAGAAAACAAAATCAACAGTCCAACCCAATAGAAACCCATCCTAGCCCAACAAATTCAATAATGAACTAAAACTTAAAAAATATATCTCAAAGAAACGAAATTGATTCATCTTCCAATGACTAGATCAGCTCATCCAGGACCTCCATTTCTTCTTCTTTCACATCAACTTTAGCCTGCAATCACCTTCCAGAACTTCTTCAAACTATTCACCAAGCGGATCTAGACCCAGATCATTCGACCAAATCTCGCGAACTCTCCCAAAAGGAGCTTCAATGATCACCAATCGATTCCAAGTATGAGCACCGTGATGAGCTAGATAGCATGCCATTTCATTAGCTTCCTCTCTTATAGACCCATATTCCCAAATCTGATTCCTATCTGCCTTCATTTGGTTCAGTTGATTCACCACATATCTATGCTCAGGGATAGCACCCACATTGGAGAATCTCCAACCATTTTATATTTCTTTAAATGTCTCCTATAAATCAACTTAAGCAATTTTCTTGAATTTTCATCCTTCTATTTTAAGAGTATATATATTTTTGTTAAATATAAACTAGGAAGTGAGGGTTAGAGTATGAACATACAACCAATCCATGTTAGTGTCAAGTTTTAGGCCACCAACCAAGTTAGGCAAGCCATAATCTTTTACTAACATTAATGGTTGGTGAGATTGAAGCCTAAAAATATAGTCTTATGTAAATGGTCTCAAATACAACAACAACAAGATCAATACAATGTAGTTCTAATATTACTACTACATTTTTCTCCCCTCTCTACTAGTTCCGTTTATTACTTCCGCATTGCTCATATTCTGACATGGTATCAGAGCGGGAGTAGAGAGGAGGAGATTTTCAGTTGAAGCTTTGTGATTTTTCAAGGAAAACACAAGCTGTCCAGACTTACATCTTCCAGCAGAGGGGAGAATGTAAAGCATAATGTAATGTAATATGTAATAGAGGACATATATAACTCAACTTGGATAAAAGATAAATAATATTAACTCTATACAGGGATCGTGAAAGTTGAAGAACAGACATCAACAAGGATCAAGTCGCTGAAAGAAGTTCATTAACATGATCAAGCCTCAGTGATAGAATAAGATGTACAGATGATTCAGTTGAAGGGCCAAAAGATTACAGTGGTCTAAAAGACATGATACAAAGACCATGAGTGAATGTTAGTCGTCTGTGAACCAGACCAGTTGCACTAGGCATCAACACTTCACAAAGGAATCGAAGTATCTAACTCAGAAAAACTGTTAAGATGTATGATTGAGTTTAGAGCATTATTGATATCCTCCATTTTGGAAGCTGCATATTTAAGGATGTCAAATTAAGAGGAAAATGAATAGTATTCAAAATCACTATTCATATGAATAGTAACCATATGAATAGTAACCAAAATCACTATTCACATGAATAGTAACCGAAATCACTATTCACATGAAAGTCAACAATGCAGTTGATCCTAGGGCACAAAATGTTGTACCTGGTGTAGAAGTAAGATGTCTATCTTCTTTTTATAAATATCCTTCCTTGCAGTTGTTCACAAAACTCTTGATCTAACAAATTTTTTCTGATAATTGCAGGGATTTCTGAGACAAAAACTAACTGGACAAGGGCTTGCATTCGTAGTTGGTGGCGGAACTGGTATGGTTTCGTAGTAACCAATAATTTATCTATTATTGTCAATGAAGGTTTTTTTGATGGCCTAGATTGCAAGGGGGCGCCTGGCATTCTAGGTTTCCCATGATAGTACCCGAAGTTACAATCATACATTATTTTTAGTTTTTTTAGTTTTCCCCCCATTTCGTTTGCTATAACTTAAAAATGTGGACATTGAGACCTTCGTGAGGCTTTTGACGGGTATTGTGAAGAAATCCTCGTAAATTGTACTGATAAAAATAGTAAAATTCCAGAAACTACGGATCTCACATTAGCCTTGTGGCTCCTATGTACCTTTTCTATGATGTATAAGAAGAAATAATGTGTTCTGATTGCTTTCTATAGTAGGCTGCATGTAATTTGAATGAAGCTTTATGTTTAATTTTTTTTTTGGTAAGTGAAGTTTCAGTTTCCTGTTTGTTTACTGTTAGTTGTGTAGAAAAGTCTTGAGGTGGGTGAAGTCCTTTCGGTTGATGTCTCTAGCATCATTGCACTGTCAGGAACGGTAAATGTACAAGTCAAATATAATGGTCCCATGAGAAGGGTGGTGTTTGGGGTAATTTTCTTACTTATCTTGTTTACTATGGTTATTATTATTATTTTTTACCTCGTTCATATCTACTTAAAAATTAATATAGAAATATATTATTCTATCGACATGTGCTTAAAAATTAATATAGAATATTTTAAAATGCTTATGGTTGTAGCATTTTGATTATCAGCCTGTTTGGCAACGACTTCTAAGAAGTCCTTATGGCTTTAAGTCGTTTTTAGTGTGTTTGTCTACCATGGCTTTAAGCCCGCTTTAAGTTAAAAAACTGCTTTAAGTCAGAAGTTCCATTTAGGTACTTTTAACTTATGACTTATGACTTATGGTATTTTTTTTTTTTTTTTACAATTCTTGTAAAGTTCAAATATTATGAATTTAAAATTTTTTAAGTCAAATTTCACTTTAAATCAAAATTATTAAACCTCCATTTAACTTTAAGCAAAATTACCCAAACACTTTCATTCAACTTAAAGCAAACAATTTTACTTTCTCCTTTAAGTTAAAAACACCTCCATTAAGTCAAAAGTAACTTATTTTAAGCAATCCCAAACACCCTCTATATCAACGTGGCTTAATGCCATTGATGTACATGGTTTAGGAAGGTCTCCTTTCGCTTTTAAAATATTCTCAATACCATCGCTTCTAAATTGAAATCCTCGTAAATTGTAATGATAAAAAAAGAAAAATTCCATTAAGAAGGTTTAGTAATGGTTTAGTAATTGACACTTCGCACCCATTACTTTTAGCTGATTTGTCAATTTGGTCTCATATTTTGAATTGTGACATATTGCATCCCCAGTCTTTAATTTTTCGCTTCGTTATGCACTTTTTTCACTAACTCCGTTAAAGCTAGACGTTGACTTTGAATTTAGAAAGGGTATTATTGGAAAAATTATGTTTCAGTTTACATCTCTTTATTCAGCCTCCCATCAGAATTCATAAATTACTCCTATGTTTCACCTTTTGACACACACACACATCATAAATATATATATACACACGTATCTATGATAGTAACTGAGAATGGTTATTTGTTTGAGGGAACCGATATTTAGCAACAATTATGAGGGAAAAAGTTAAGGGAGATAATAATGAATCTTTTTATAATTTGTGGGAAGCTTGTAGTATGTAGACAAAACAGGATTGAAAATGTAAATTAGTTGGTAGAGGTTGATTACTATAAAGATAAGATGAAGAAACTCCATCATTACCAAATTGTACAAAGGCGATGTTAGCTGTATAGGTGGAGTTATGGATTAAGATGGATGAAATGATGGTCGTACCACGGTTGCCGATTGGAAGAAGATTAAAGAAGTTATCTAACCTGTGAATTTAGAGTTGCTAGGTTGTTCTGATGTTATTAGTAACAATATAATTTTCATATATCTTGATTGTAAATGCCTTAGTGTGTCGCATGATTCTTTTACAATAAAATTGATGATTTTAGTTTCTATTTCAAGTTTCGATTTGATTTTAAAATAAATTGTTATTAAGTAGACAACAATTAATTATTATAACAATTAATTATTATTTGTTGTTGTTTTTTTTTGGATGAAATGTGTAATATTTTTAACAAATTCACATAAAATATTTAAAAGGTATAATAAATAATAAGATGGCAATTAATCAATTACTGAAAATGTTGAATATTTTATTTAAGAAAATATGCAAGCACGAAATAGTAAAATTTGTAACAAACATTGTACATAAAATATATATTTATTGACTTCTATACCCTTAACATTTAACGTCAATTATGAAAAGCTAACGGAAGTTGGTGATAGGGTTGTATAATGATGCAAAAATAAAAATTAAGAGTGCAATATGTCACAATTTAAAGTTTGAGATCAAATTGACAAAATTATCATAAAAAAGGGGTGTAAAGTGTCAATTACTGTAGTTTTTTAATGTAATCTTGCCGATGTTGGTTAACTCATCTTGCATACCGGCAGGGTGAGAATGGAGTAACAGTTGTTTTGACAGGACCTGGTATTGTCTTCATACAGAGCATGCCTTTCCCTAGGTTGTCGCAACGCATAGCTAGGTGATGTGTTGCAACTCCCCACAGTTTCTCTATGCATGTGTTTTATTCCTTGTTTTTTTTTGACTCTGTGGATTGCCTCTGTTTGTGTAGGGCGGTGGCGTCTCCAAACATGAGAGAAAACCCGAAGTTCTTCTTCCAGATAGCTGTTTTCTTTTTCTTAGCATATGTGGTGATTGTATCGTCCTTGATCTTAACTGACATATGAAAATGTTAGGATGTGCTTTACTTGTAATATCTTATAGAGTTCATGATACCTCAAGAAGCCTTGATGTAACTTCTAATTTGTTTTGGGCAATTTTTTCTTGAAAGCTTTTAGTACAATGGTAACAGGTTTGTTAATTTTGTATATTGGTTAACATTTATACACACAGGTAGGAACATTTGCACTTTATTATTTGAGTAATGCTAGGTGCACAGAATTGGTTACAGAATTTTTTCACAGAATGAGCTGGATTCCACTAATCTACATCTTTATTGGTTGATATTAATGTGAATGCAGGGGGCCCATTAAGTTATAGCCAATTACATTAAGACACCTACCATTCTGTAAAATTTTTTGTGAAAGTTTCTGTAAGTCTAGCATTTTCCTTATTATTTAAATAGTGATACTTAATATGAAAAAAAATTGTGCCATAATGGTTGCCAAAGCATTGATAGTTAATACTCCCTCTGTCTCCTTTTATTGTTCTTATTTGAAATGTCGGGATTGTTCATAACATGAGACAAATTACTAATTTACGTTTAATCTATAAGACCAAATATAGTCATGAGTGATCTTGTTGGATTCGTATTTATGAGTACTTTAATACAGTAAAGTTTTTATATTTAAAACTAATACGAAATTGAAGATATTAACGATCAAAAGTGTGCGTTGGCAAACGTGTCTAGTCAAAACAAGAATGATATTTAGAGACGGAGGGAGTATTAATAAAATTGTGTCATTAAGGTTGCCCAAGTACTTGATTAGACTGAGTTTCTGACAATTTTTCTCTATAGAAAAATCACAAGGCAAGATATGTTTTGATTAAAATTTCCAACTTCATTTTTCGTTGAAATCTATTACAAAACCAAGAATTCCTTTGGCTAAATCCACAAGGAGGTTTTAAGACTGAGAGTAAGACTCTAGAAGAGTTGAGTTAACGTGACAAGACATGTTAACATCTTTGGTTCCATAGGGATCAAAAACTAACAAATTCAAGTTCAGTCGTAGAATTTAACTCTTTTACAGAAATGACGAGTATTCTACGATCAAACACCTCTTCCTCCTCTTCTTTGGAGTGCAGTCAGGAGAACAGATACTGATCTCACAACTCTCTTGCTCACCCACTTGCTAGATTCCTTCTTCACAGTAGTTCGAACCTTGTCCAGAGGTTCCACTCTTCTAAGTATTTTGGGCGGGATCGTTCACGAGTGATGATAAGCGGATGGACCGGCATGGGATGAAAAACCACGATATGGACCAGGTATGAAGCTTTGCCCAACAAGCCTATGAAACACCTTACTCGAGCTACAGGACGGCTAATGAATGCAAATACAAGTCAAACGAAATACAAAACAGAAAGATGGTACCAAGTCAAACAATACACCTCATAAGAAAAATGGCACAAGTCAAACAGACCTACTAAGAAAAGTACTAAGCTATTAAAATAAAAAAAACTTCCTATGTACTTGCTTACATTTTTCACATCACAGTGGCACTGTTGCTTACGAACTGGCCTGAACCAAATATCATCGGAATCATCGTCTGCATATTAAACATAACAAATTACTATTGCTTTCTTCGAAAGTAAGAAGATGCATGAACCTTATAGTAAAGCTTGACAGGTAAGAATATTACCGTATTCTTGTTCCTCCATTTCAATGTCTGAAGGCACCGGCTCAGGCTTGAGTGAATTGTCAAGATAATCTAATTGGCTCAAGGTGAAGCCAGGATTTTCAAGCAACTTTGCTATGTCACACGAGACCTCTTCATTAGGCACCTGCAAATACAAATGGTATTCTAGGATTAGAATGCTGAGTACACTAAATTGAATAGGTCTGTTATCAACGAGTGAACTTTTTTAAACTAACTAAAAAACGGTTCACGAGGGGGGTTAAAGCAATACATACAGGTTTGGTCTTGTCCGCATTAGATTTCAAATATAAGTCGAACTCGGGTCCAGCTTTTTCAAAGATTTCGAGCATTTGTAGTAAATATAGCATCAATTCCTTTTTCTCCAGACACAGCTGCAAAATCTCCCCGTGCTCTTCTCTTCCCAGTAAAGCGTACTCCTGATTAATTAATGCCGCCAGCTCATTCATGATAGCTCTAGGAAATGTCAATGGGCCACTCGAGACTTTACAACCATAAAAACACACTTCCCTCAAAACTTTCTTTCGAGCCACTAACAACAGAGCAGCAACCGCAACAACTTGTCCCCTCTTAACAGCACAAAAGATTGCATCGTTCAGAATGTCAATGGTTGTCTCCGACCCAGCAAGCAAGGCAACAGTCTCCCGTGCCTCTTTCTGTAACAGGTGGAAGATTTACAAAACTATACTGTTGGAGTTTATAATCTAAACGTGGTTTATTTATTTGTTTTTGCTTAAAATAAAAGTAGTATGCATTTCATTTTAGATGTTAGTCCGAGTGTTTAGGAAGTTTGTTTGAGTCTTCATCTATCAGTCCTAGGTTAGTGGGATAATTGAGAAATTGTAGGATCTAAATCCCACGTTCTGTTGCCTTGGGCTTATTTAAACTCTTGTACTTTGCTTCTGGGTTTCATCAAGTAATAAAACACATTTGTTTTTACTCCGTTTAAACTTGGATATACATTCAATCTGTGAGTGTATATTCTGTTTCTATTTCTACATTTGGTATCAGAGCGGGCAATAGCGTCTGTTTGATTGCACGACAAAAGGCACAACAATGGACACGACGAAGGGAAAAGAGGGTTCTATTGGACTGAACTACCCCATGTTGACAAAGGATAATTATACAGCGTAGGCATTAAAAATGAGGGTGTTCTTGCAGGCACAAGGGGTATGGGAGGCCATACAATCCAGTACAACCAGTGATCCAAAGGCAACGGTGGAGACAAAGACTGACAAGATGGCCCTAGCTGCTATCTACCAAGGAATTCCGGAGGAAATGCTGTTATCAATTGCAGAAAAGAAAAATGCAAAAGAAGCCTGGGGAGCCATCAAAACTATGTGCCTCGGTCACGATCGAGTGAAGAAAGCTAAGGTGCAAACTCTGAAAGTGGAATTTGAAACACTGTGTATGAAGGAGACAGAAAGACTTGATGATTTTTGCATGAAATTGTATGGAATGGTGACCAACATTCGTGCACTGGGAGAGACGATGGAAGAGGCATACGTCGTCAAGAAATTACTACGAGCTGGTCCTTCAAGGTACCTTCAAATCGCTTCAACTATTGAGCAGTTTGGCGATCTGGAAGCAATGACAGTCGAAGAAATTGTTGGGCGTTTGAAAGCCCACGATGAACGACTTCGTGGCAAGGCTGAGGAACCTAGTGGTCAGTTACTTCTCACTGAAGAGGAGTGGAAGAAAAGGGAGGCCAATTAAGGCAAATTATTGTTCACTAAGGAAGAGTGGTTGAAAAAAACAAGTGGTGGAGGTCAGAAAAATCGATCTGGATCTGGATCATCACGAGGCAGAGAAAACTGGCGAGGTAGTCGTGACACAAGCAACATCAGGTGTTTTAATTGTAATAATATGGGACACTATGCTAGAGAGTGTCGTAAGCCTCGTCGTGAAAGGGATTCGAAAGCAGAGGCAAATCTGAGTTTAGTAGAAGATGACGATGAGCCTACGTTACTTCTCACAGAAGTTGGAGAGAACAAAACTGAAGTTGTCTTACTGAACGAACAGGGTATGATTCCACAATTGAAGTCGGGTGGAAAGATCGAGACAGAATCGAACCTATGGTATTTGGATAACGGAGCAAGCAATCACATGACGGGAGTACGATCAAAATTCAAGGAGTTGGATGAGAGTGTTTCTGGACTGGTAAAATTTGGAGATGGCTCTACAGTCCACATAAAAGGCAAGGGTACAGTGGTGTTCAACTGCAAGAATGGGGAAGAGAAATCTTTGCACGAGGTATACTACATTCCCACCTTGTGTAACAACATTATTAGTCTGGGACAGTTGTCTGAGGCAGGTTGCAGAGTACTACTAAAGGGCGAATTCTTGTGGATTCACGATGAACAAGGGAGACTTCTAATGAAAGTAAAACGCTCAGCCAACCGTCTATATAAGATCATTCTTGAAAATATTGGTACTACCTGTTTAATGTCAAAGACAGAGGAGCAAGCATGGTTGTGGCACTCTAGATTGGGGCACGTAAATTTTCAGTCGATGATTCACATGGAAAACAATGGAATGGTGTATGGGCTACCAAAACTAAAGCAACCCCTGGAGAAGTGCACTGGCTGCTTAATGTCGAAGCAGACGAGAAATGGATTTCCTTCCAAAACTGACTTCATAGCTAAAGCTCCATTGGAACTCATACATGGAGACCTGTGTGGTCCCATTACTCCTCCAACTGCAGCTGGAAATAGGTATTTTTTCCTCCTTGTCGATGATTATAGTAGAGTAATGTGGGTTTATTTGTTAAAATCAAAGGACGAGGCATTTGGACAGTTTAAAAAATTTAAGGCACTGGTTGAGAAGGGACCTTCAAAGATTGAGGTTTTTCGAAGTGATAGAGGAGGAGAGTTCATGTCAAAAGAATTTACTAGCTACTGCGAAGAAATTGGAATCAAACGACACTACACGGCTCCATACTCACCACAACAAAACGGTGTGGTGGAACGAAGAAATCGCACGGTTGTTGCTATGGCTAGGAGTTTCCTCAAAGAGAAAAAACTACCACTGTACCTATGGGGAGAAGCTGTAAGACATGCCGTGTATGTGCTTAATCGGTTGTCAACTCGATCCCTCACCAACATGACTCCACATGAAGCCTGGTCAGGTAAAAAACCACACCTTGATTGCATTAAAGTCTTTGGCTGTTTGGGATATATGAAAGTACCAGATGCACATGTGAGAAAGCTAGACGATAGAAGCAAGGTGGTTATTTATCTCGGAAGGGAACCTGGAACTAAGGCAGACAGATTATACGATCCAAACAGTCACAAAGTACTTGTTAGCCGCGATGTCGTGTTTGAAGAAAGCAAGTCTTGGGAATGGGAAAGTGATGGTAAATCTGGTGAGAATGATACATTTATTGTGATTAGCACTCCATTGAGTGAATCGAGTGAACAAAGTACAGAGACGGCTGAACATTTTGCTGGGACACCTGGAAGATCGCAGACACCTAGTGGCTCTGCTGTGACACCTGAAAGATCGCAGACATCCAGTGGCTATAGCATGACTGAGAGCAGCACACCTGGGAGTACTACACCTGAGGGTACTCATATGTCAAGTAGTGGAGGTTCATCTGAGCAAAGTGAAGCATCTACCGAGCCCAGAAAATTCAGGTTGTTAAGCGACATCTATGATGTAACCGAGGAGATCGAGCTGGCAGATGATGAGCTTATGTTTGCAGGAACTATCGAACCAACTTGTTATAATGAAGCTTCAAAAATCAAGGAATGGAAGAAAGCTATGGAGATTGAAATTGCAGCCATTGAGAAGAACGATACTTGGAAATTAACCGAGCTACCTAGTGGTCACAAGGCTATTGGTTTGAAGTGGGTATTCAAGCTTAAGTTGGATGCAAATGGTGAAGTTGTGAAGTACAAGGCTCGCCTCGTGGCGAAAGGGTATGTGCAAAGGCAAGGGATAGATTTCGAAGAAGTGTTCGCTCCTGTTACTCGTCTAGAGACTGTGCGACTTTTGCTAGCACTAGCAGCCAACAATGGATGGGAAGTCCACCATTTGGACGTAAAATCTGCCTTTCTGAATGGTGAACTCCTTGAAGATGTATACGTATATCAGCCAGAAGGATTTGTGAAGGAGGGACAGGAACAGTTGGTATACAAGTTAATAAAGGCACTGTATGGGTTACGTCAGGCACCACGAGCCTGGTACGCAAAGTTAAGTAAGTGCCTAGAAGGTTTTGGCTTTGTAAAGTGCCCATATGAGCACGCTGTGTATACTAAGCGTGAAGGAAACGAAGTACTGGTTATAGGTGTTTATGTAGACGACTTGCTTATCACAGGCACAAGTCTCTCCGTTATTAAAAGGTTTAAGAAACAGATGGGAACTGAATTTGAGATGAGTGATCTTGGGCGACTGACATACTATTTGGGCATTGAAGTGAATCAGGAGAAAGATTGCATTGAGCTGAAGCAAACGTCTTATGCCAAGAAAGTACTTGAAAAAGCTGGAATGATGGATTGCAATCCTTGCAAATACCCGATGGAGTCAAGATTTCAGCTCAACAAGGATGAATCAGGGAAGCAAGTTGATTCGACGTTGTTCAAAAGCCTGATTGGAGGACTAAGGTACCTAGTCCACACCCGTCCAGACATTGCATTTGCCGTGGGTATTGTGAGCAGGTTCATGGAGAGGCCTACGACTATGCATCTAAGTGCAGTAAAGCGAATTCTGAGGTATTTGAGGGGCACACTCGATTATGGCTTGGTGTATTCAAAGGGGAGTGGAAGTTATTTGTTGACAGGGTATTCTGACAGTGACTTGGCAGGACAAGTGGATGATCGGAAAAGCACGGGGGGGATGGTTTTCTACTTGAACGAGAGCTTGATAACATGGGTATCACAGAAGCAACGCTGTGTGGCATTATCTTCGTGTGAGGCCGAGTTCATGGCTGCAACAGCAACGGCTTGTCAAGGAATTTGGTTACGTAACGTACTCAGTGCAATTTCAGATGCTATTACTGGTCCTGTGACGATATACATCGACAACAAATCGGCTATAGACTTGGCGAAGAATCCAGTGTTTCACGGGAGAAGCAAACACATAGACATACGCTATCACTTTATCCGGGAGTGTGTTGAGCGTGGAGAAATCATAATCAAACATGTGAGAACAGATGAGCAACGTGCAGATGTGCTAACCAAGGCCATGTCAACTGCTAAGTTCGAGAAAATGCGAGCTTTGCTGGGAATGAAGAACCTGCAGAAACCATTTTAGATCACGGGGAGATTGTTGGAGTTTATAATCTAAACGTGGTTTATTTATTTGTTTTTGCTTAAAATAAAAGTAGTATGCATTTCATTTTAGATGTTAGTCCGAGTGTTTAAGAAGTTTGTTTGAGTTTGTTTGAGTCTTCATCTATCAGTCCTAGGTTAGTGGGATAATTGAGAAATTGTAGGATCTAAATCCCACGTTCTGTTGCCTTGGGCTTATTTAAACTCTTGTACTTTGCTTCTGGGTTTCATCAAGTAATAAAACACATTTGTTTTTTCTCCGTTTAAACTTGGATATACATTCAATCTGTGAGTGTATATTCTGTTTCTATTTCTACATATACAAGTATACAACTCCAACTAAAATTCTGACAAGATTCTGAGGATCAAGAAACGAACCATTTGTTTGAGGCAACATTTGAATGGGCAACATTTATGCAGGTGCATGCGCTCAGAATTATATAAAGTATCAGCTTTGTGGAACCAAATCAATACACTCCATATAAAGAGGACATAACAGATTGTTTAGCCCTCGCAAATTAAGCATCCATTTCTTCTTCCGAGATATTGTACCAAATTTTAAACTATTAAGCATCCATTTCTTCTTCCGACATATTGTACCAAATTTTAAACTATGTAAGCTGATCAGCATACCTCGATACATTTCTTCTGCTTACTATAAGGACAACAGCAGGCGTCCCTGAAAGATCATGGGTGATTTTAGCAACAAAAAAGAAGAGCATCAAAATCCAAGATGAACTCAGAAATCGAAGCAAACATCAATGCGTATTGATGCAATATATGATTGTGGATACGGTCCAAATTCATATATATATACATACTGAGCCAAATTCAGAAATACAATATGCATACATAATGAAAAGTATGTAATGCGAAAAGGATTTTTCGGATGCGGGATGGATCGCGGATAAATATATAAAAAAATCGGGGATTCATGGGATAGGGGATTAGATCTACCGGTCACAATTCGAATAAAGACCCCAATATCACAATTTAAGACAAATAATTTCAAAAAAAGTTGGTTCACATATCACTCCAAAACCCAATATCACAATTTAAGACAAATAATTTCAAAAAAAGTTGGTTCACATATCACTCCAAAATATTATATCGAGTAGCGTTTTTTTTACCAAGATGCTAACACCACTTAAAGTATTGGCCCTCTCTATCACAATTTTGAAGTAAATGGCCCCAAATATCACAACTTGAAACATTGGCCCCAAATATCACTCCAAAACACATGATCGTCTAGCGTTTTGTTTTTTTTTTTGTAACGCTATTGCGTCTAGCGTTATGCAGGTTTCTTAAATTTTTTTTAAAACTCTATCTAGTTTAGCGTTTCTACACTTAAAAAACACAAATTAGTGTAGCGTTTTGGTTTAAAACGCCACACTATGTGGTGTTTTTGGATGTTTTTTTTATTTTGTTTTTTTGATTTTTTTTTGTTTTCTCCTAAATATATATTTGCAAAAAAATATTTAAAAACTTTTTTACAAATGGTCAATTAAAATATAAATTTATATTTTTAATAGTTCGTATACGGTTTATTCGTCGTTCTGAATATTTCTAAAACCCAAAATAGAAACGTTGAACCCTTAAAGTTAATTGTTGAACCCCTAAATTTAATTAAAATTGTATTTTTTAAATTTAAAAAATTGAATCCGGCGGCTTGATTTTTAAACGCTAACGCGTTTAAAAATCAAGATTAGTTAGGGTTTAGGGTCTAGGGTTACAACCCTAGACCCCAAACCCTAAACCCTAAGTTCGTATACGGTTTATTCATCGTTTTGAATATTTCTAAAATCCAAAATGGAAACGTTGAACCCCAAAAGTTAATTGTTGAACAATTAAATTAAATTTAAATTGTATTTTTTAAATTAAAAAATTGAATTATTAAATAATATATTAAATTTTATTTTTTATTTGAAGTATGCATAGTATTAAGATCTGGAAACGCTATTTTAAAATTTGTTAGGCTGCTAAAACGCTAGACTAAAGTTTGTCACTCAATAAACGCTAATTCATCTATTATTCTGAACCCTAAAACGCAACACGAAGCTTTGTTTTGTGTGCAACATTCACCCCCTACCCCTGAAACGCTAGACGATCTAGCGACTTAAAAAAAAAAAACTGAAAACGCTAGACGATCTTGTGTTTTGGAGTGATATTTGGGGCCAAATTTTTGAGCTGTGATATTTGGGGCCATTTGTCTTCAAATTGTGATATTGGGGGCCTTTATTCCTTAAAGTGGCGTTGGGTGTTCTCATTTTTTTTTCACTGTTTTCAGTTTTCTCCTTAAACATATATTTACAAATAATATTAAAAATTTATATACAAATGGTCAATTAAAATTGTAATTTTTAAATTTAAAAATACAATTTTAATTAAGCTTAGGGGTTCAATAATTAACTTTTGGGGTTTAAGGATTTTAGAAATATTCAGAATGACGAATAAACCGTATACGAACTTAGGGTTGTTTACAACCCTAAACTAGCGTTTAAAAATCAGGCCGTCAAATTCAATTTTTAATTTTTATCTGTATTCCCTCGAGGTTTCAACAGTTAATCTTTGGAGTTTAAAAATTCCATTTGAGTTTAGAAATAATCGAAACAACTATATATATTTAGATAAGCAAAAAAAAAAATGCCACATGAAGTGGCGTTCCCACCACAACACCATTTCATGTGGCGTTTTGAAGTTGGAAACAGAAGTTTAATTAGCGTTTTGCTAATTAGTTTTTTAAAAAAAAACAAAAACACTTAACGATTTTACTCTCCCTCTCTCCCCCAAAACGCTACACGCCTTAGCGTTTTAAAAGAAAAAAAATCAAAACGCTACACGCAACTATATTTTGGAGTGATATTTGGGGCTAAGTTTTTGAGCTGTGATATTTGAGGCTAATTGATTTCAAATTGTGATATAGAGGGCCAACACCCTCACGATTCCCGCTCCCCGAACGATATTTTCAACGAACATAATTATTTTTATATATATATTAAATAAATTATCAAAAATATGTAAATGTAATGTTATTTTTTGAATTTTTTATCCACCCAATTATTTAAATTTACATATTATGATCTAATTTAATTACTAATAATATTATTTTTGCATTTTAATAGTATAATTAAATTTAATTATACTATTAAAAAAATAAAAAATACATTTTATCCACCCAATTATTTAAAGTTTATAAAATAAAATAAATATTAAAATTTATCATGTTAGTTTATAATAGAAAACACATTCATAATTCAAATTTTTTTAATAAAAAAATATAGAATTTCCCGATTTCCAGTAGGAATTCCCGTTCCCAATTTGGAGCTGTGATCGGGACGGGTTTTGGGACGAGGATAGCACTCCCCGGTCCCGACGTGACCCATGGCCATCCTTACCTATTTCCTAGTGTGCTGAAAAGCTCTTGCTTCTCTTGTAACCGCATTTAGGACTTCTATTCCTATATATTAAACATCAACACAAGGGCAAAAAGTGCCATGTTAAGACAATGCAGCATCTACCATGAACTGGCTAGGCATTCCAGTTCTTGCTCCAGAACCTCCACCATTATCAGTACTGTACTCCCCAGCGCTAAATGGAACACCACCAGGAGAAATGTTATAAGTTGAGCGGTCCACTGTTCCAGGCAAAGGAGAAACCGTTATCTTCAGCCTGTGAGATGTCGAGGTTTAGGTTTTCCTCACCTGCTGCATTAATTTGGTTGTTTTTGCTTAGGTTCCTGTTCACCAAGAATGGCTTGAGCTTGCAAATACCTATGAGTAACATCAGGGTTTCCATTGCCATTTTCTTTTGATGCTTTTCCTGGGGTGTGAATTCTTCTCCCGTCCAACAAGCAGCTTCTGATAGGCTCAACTCCATTTGCTATTTGCTTTTTATCAAGCTCAAGGATTCCAGGTAAACAGGAACCCCATCAAAAACCTCCAAATGCAACAGGAGAGGAAAACCTAAAACCTGACATCTATCAGGGTGAAGATAAGGGTTTCTCCTTTGCCTAGAACTACGAACGGCTCAACTTATAACATTTCTACTGTTGGTGTTTTATTTAGCGCTGGGGAGTACACTACTGATAATGGTGGAGGTTCTGGAGCAAGAACAGAATGCCTAGTCAGTTCATTGTAGATGCTGCATTGTTTTAACAGTAAACTCTGATAGTATTTTAGCTACACCCAATTAGAATTGTTTATATTCATAGGGATATTACTAGATTTAATCAATTATATTTCCTTGGACTGAATCTATATATTAAAAGTAACGCATTTACTGTGCTCCTGGTGCAACAACCTCGTCCTGCTCCTTGGTTGACTCAAATTCAAAGGCATCCCCTGGATCTTAATGTCGGTATTATATTGTAAAGTCATAATTTGTTTCTACTTAAATAACATCTTTAACTTACTTAGGATATATCATGTTTCAATACCAAACTCTCAAATACATATCATACGTAATTATATAAAAAAAATTAAAATATCCTAGGGTTCATGGATTATACATGAGGTTAAAACAATTTCCATAAATTTAAGGATATTTATATGAATCACTGATAAAAAATTTATATTTACAAAAATGTCCCGCCCCTTATTTTATAAGTACAGGGGATTCCTGAGGACAACCTAATGCCCAGTTTTCTCATATCTTAATATCCCAACCATAGATACGAAATATCCAATCGTGATTTAGATAAAATTCACCGACACTTCTTAATTATAAGGGTAATACTGATATTTTGGTCAATCTCGAGAGAAAATGGATATTTTTCACTTTCATCCATTCTTATATATATACTAATAATTAGGCCGGCTAAGTATGCTAACCACAACCACAAGTATACCATTGTAACTTAATCTTCCACACACCAGAAGTTGAAAACAACCGGAAGTCAGTCAGTTATCAATCCAACAATCAGTCCATTTAATATTTAAAAAAAAACTACATGGAAAAAGATCTTGTCTTAGTTTGTGAGATACAGTGTTCATCTACAGTTAAAAATGCTAAAGGTTGGTACCTTTCTTACCAGTTTTCTCTAAATTCATTTTACGTCATCTGAATCCTACAAACAGAACTACTACAATATTGGATTTTCAACACCAAGTTACCCGTGAAAAGCTCCCATGTTTACTGGTCCTGATTTGCATCATAAGCTATGCCAAAAATCATTACACAAATATGTGAAATTTTTTAAGTACAAACAAATTATAACTTTACAATATAACTTACCGACATTAATCAACATCAAGGGTAGGCCTTTGAATTTGAGTCAACCAAGGAGCGGGAGGAGGTTCCTGCACCAGGAGCGCATTTTTAAATGCGTTACATTTAATATATAGATTCAGTCCAAAGAAATAGAAATGATTAAATATAATAATTTCCCTATGAATATAAACAATTCTAACTGGGTGTAGCTAAAATACTATCAGAGTTTAATGTTAAGACAATGCAGCATCTACCATGAACTGGCTAGGCATTCCGGTTCTTGCTCCAGAACCTCCACCATTATCAGTAGTGTACTCCCCAGCGCTAAATGAAACATCACCGGTAGAAATGTTATAAGTTGAGCGGTCTGCAGTTCCAGGCAAAGGAGAAACCCTTATCTTCAGCCTGTGAGATGTTAGGGTTTAGGTTCTCCTCACCTGCTGCATTTGGTTGTTTTTGCTTAGGTTCCTGTTGACCTAGAATGTCTTGAGCTTGCAAATACCTCTGAGTTACATCGGGGTTTCTATTGCCATTTTGTTTTGATAAAAGAAGTTGCAATTGATAAAAAGCATCAAAAGAAAATGGAAATGGAAACCCTAATGTTACTCATAGGTATTTGCAAGCTCAAGGATTTAAACAAGAACCAAGCAAAAACTACCAAATGCAGCAGGATAGGAAAACCTAAACCCTGACATCTCATAGGGTGCACATAAGGATTTCTCCTTTGCCTAGAACAGGGGACGGCTCAACTTATAACATTTCTACCAGTGGTGCTTTATTTAGCGCTGGGAAGTACACTACTGATAATGGTGGAGGTTCTAGAGTAAGAACCGGAATGCCTAGCCAGTTCATGGTAGATGCTGCATTTTCTTAATAGTAAACTCTCATAGTACTTTAGCTACACCCAGTTAGAATTGTTTATATTCATAGGGATATTATTCATACTTATTTCTTTGGACTGAATCTATATATTAAATGTAACGCATTTAAAAATGCGCTCCTAGTGCATGAACCTCCTCCTGCTCCTTGGTTGACTCAAATTCAAAGGCCTGCCCTTGATGTTAATGTCGGTAAGTTATATTGTAAAGTAATAATTAATTGTTTCTACTTGGAAAAAAAAAATCTCCAACTCACTTCGGATTTATCATGTTTGAATGCCAACTGTGAAATTCATATCATATGTAATTATACAAAAAAAAAAATATCTTAATACGCCAACAACCAATACAAAATGCATGTATATTATTCACAAAGTAACTTAAGGATTCAACTATTCTTTGTTTGTAAAAGTGAAGAAAAGTTCACTCTAAAATTAAAATTGTTGATAAAATAAAAATATAAAAAACATTTAAAATTATTTATATATATACTAATAAAATATTTAATAATGTATTGTGTGGGTTATACGACTATATTATTTGTAATAATTAAAAATACATTACATTAGCCTTGAATTGATTCATATATGTGCGAGAGCAACATAAATAAAAATATATATAATTGCACTGTTACAAAAGTTGGGCATGAATTTAACATGAATAAGTACATTACCGATAACCAGAGAGGGACAAACATCCATCTTTTCTGGAACATTTCTTCATTATTTACTGCATATAATTCATAAAAATATAAACAAATAAGTATATATAGGTGACTTGAGCAATAAAAACATTCATATTATTTTGGAATAATAAGTACTTACTAGGTGTACTTTGTGAAGAAAACCCATATCAAACTAGGTTAAAAATGTGTGCCACGATTGAAAAGTTTACATTATATCATGGTAAATCTCAATCTCCATACACCCCGTATAAAAAACCAAACTTAAGTGTCCTGTGTCCCAGTTTAATTTGATTTTAGTCGTGAATCAATTTCGATCAAAAACAAAAAATAACCAATATTTTGAACATAAACCAAAAATTTAAAAAAATGTTGCGTATAAATACATATTGGGATTTTCGACTGAGTTCAGATTTGGATTCTTGAAAAGAAAAAAAAACATGAACTGAATCCTTTCGAGTTTAAAAAATATATAGATCCAAAAAACTTAAGTTCAATTACATCTAAATGAAACAAATGATCTTATCACCATACACTAAATGTACAAATATTATTATAAATACAACTTACCAAATACAACTTACCAGTCAAATTCGAACAAAGCGATGATGCTAATCATTATGCATGGAAATTATTGAAAATCTGTAAAAACAACATGTAAATCAGGAATTAAAAATTAGTAAATCAGGTAAAAAATGTCATAACACTGTGATTTGATGTTATGTTATTTTTTTGATCATAATGTTATTTATCTTGATATCAATTGATGATCGATGAAGAAGGCGTTACATTCGTAATTAAATTTAATATAACGAGAAATTTTTGTTTTTTTCCAATTTAAAATTTGGGAATTTTTGAGATTTAGGATGAAGGGGATTGGATGTGTATGTCAAGAAGGAGCAAAAATGGAAGATAAGGGTTCTTTTATAGATGGATCTAAACCGGCCAGCATCTTAATCGTAAAACCGAGTTAATTCTATAAAGAATTGTAGAAGAAATCCGGAGATCTGGCCAAAGAAGAAGAAAGTTTGACAGAGCTAAAAAGAGATATGAACGAGAAACGGCGGAGAAAATGGTGTGAAACCCTAAAATGAATCATGCATGTTATATATAGGTATTATATTATATCAATGGTTCAGATCTGATCATAATATTTATATCCGACGGTTGTTAATTAATCAAGATAAGAATCGGCTAGAATTAAAGAAAGAAATCAATGTGCGTCTTTGTGTATCTCCAACCAATTTTTTTTAGAAGCAAAAGAAATTAAATTAGATAAATGGGCCTAGCCCAAGCATTACATCCACCAACACAAAAGCCCATACCACTAAGCATACTAACTAGAAAACAAAATCAACAGTCCAACCCAGTAGAAACCCATCCTAGCCCAACAAATTCAACAATGAACTAAAATTTAAAAAACAAAGCTCAAAGAAACGAAATTGATTCATCTTCCAAAGACTAGATCAGCTCATCCAGGACCTCCATTTCTTCTTCTTCCACATCAACTTTAGCCTGCAATCACCTTCCAGAACTTTTTCAAACTATTCACCAAGCGGATCTAGACCCAGATCATTCGACCAAATCTCGCGAACTCTCCCAAAAGGAGCTTCAATGATCACCAATCGATTCCAAGTATGAGCACCGTGATAAGCTAGATACCATGCCATTTCATTAGCTTCCTCTCTTATAGACCCATATTCCAAAATCTGATTCCTATCTGCCTTCATTTGGTTAAGTTGATTCACCACGTATCTATGCTCAGGGATAGCACCCACATTGGGGAATCTCCAACCATTTTATATTTCTTAAAATGTCTTCTATAAATCAACTTAAGCAATTTTCTTGAATTTTTCATCCTTCTATTTTAAGAGTATATATATATTTTTGTTAAATATAAACTAGGAAGTGAGGGTTAGAGTATGAACATACAACCAATCCATGTTAGTGTCAAGTGTTAGGCCACCAACCAAATTAGGTCACCAACCAAGTTAGGCAAGCCATAATCTTTAACTAACATTAATGGTTGGTGAGATTGAAGCCTATAAATATAGTCTTATGTAAATGGTCTCAAATACAACAACGACAAGATCAATACAATGTAGTTCTAATATTACTACCATGTTTTTCTCCCCTCTCTACTAGTTCCGTTTATTACTTCCGCATTGCTCATATTCTGACATGGTATCAGAGCGGGAGTAGAGAGGAGGAGATTTTCAGTTGAAGCTTTGTGATTTTTCAAGGAAAACACAAGTTGCCCAGACTTATATCTTCCAGCAGAGGGGATAAATTTTCTGCTCGGTTTTTTATTTATGCAGATTCTGTTTCCAGCAGAATTTTCTGCCCAATTTGCCCCGGTTATAGATTTAATTTTGTAATATTCAAGTGGTTGTTGATATTACGGTATCTCTCAAATTTTTTACAATGCTATAAATTAAATAGTTCAGGGGGCGTTATTCCGACGGAGCAACAGAAGTAGTGTATAAACAGATCTACACACAGTTCACTGCCACAAATGACAAAGCAGCAGAAGTAGTGTATATACAGATGTACACACAGTTCATTGTCACAAATGACAAAGCAGCAGAAGTAGTAGTATGTATACAAATACATACACACAGTTCACTACTATATCTTGCATTTCATTTTTGAAAAAGAAGTAGAAGGACCATTTCATGGATGATCTTATGGGATGCAGTCTACCAAATACGGTTCCAGTTGCTTAGAGTCTCAGTTTCTTCCAAATAATCAGTTCATGGACTGATTGGTGGTCATCCACCGTTATGCTGAAAAGCAGCACTTTCTATTATTTGACATGGCCTAAAATATATCGTGTGGTCGAAAATTCGATAATTAGTATCCCACAAGACTCAATAAACTCAAGATCGGTCGATCCTAAAAATGGGTATAGTTGGACGCTCAGATTAAGCTCAAGGGCTACCAGTGTCCACTCTTCAATCCCAAGATAGATCTTTCATCCGAAGATGAGATTTCGAGTGAGGGGGCGTGTTAAATATAAACTAGGAAGTGAGGGTTAGAGTATGAACATACAACCATCCATGTTAGTGTCAAGTGTTAGGCCACCAACCAAGTTAGGTCACCAACCAAGTGTTAATCTTTGACTAACATTTGGTGAGATTAAAGCCTATAAATATAGTGTTACGTAAATGGTCTCAAATACAACAACAACAAGATCACTACAATGTGATTCTAATATTACTACCATGTTTTTCTCTGCTCTCTACTAGTTCCGTTTATTACTTCCGTATTGCTCATATTCTGACAATTTTTTATTTGAAAGTACGAGCATATTTGTTAATTACATTAAATGTAATTAACTGCTTAGAGTTGGAAATTTCTAAATCAATTACAACTTTGTGCTATTTTAACCCACTTTTAGCACACTATTGGATCTATAATTTTTTTTTTGTGTTAATTAAAGATGTAACATCATATTTAACACAATACTCGAATGCTCTCATATATAGGCCAAGGTTTGGTCAATCACAAGGTGTATGTGAGAAAAAAGTAATATAAATTAAAAATGTGAAATCCCACGTTTTTAAACCCTAAAAGCCCTGCCCGGAAGTAAGGACGGTCCTGACCCAGTGTGTAGTGTGCAGTTAGTGTGATTGCATTAGGCTCATCGAAGGGGTGTGTAGTTATTACTGTTTTACCCTTATTTGTAAAAAATTAACAAAAATGCCACCCTTTTAAAATTTATGTAAAAATTAGTTGAAATTGTGTTAGTATCGGGAATCGAACCCTAAACCTTCCACTCTCAAACTCATGACATAACTATTATTCTATATTTTGTTTTGAGTATGTTTTAAAAGTCTTATTAGATAAACCACATCATCTCTTTTTGACCTTTATTTTTTATATCAACTAGATATTAAACCTCAATACAAGTTCAAAAATTGCCAACAAATTGGTTTTAAAATTACTATTTCACCCTCATTTTTTGAAAATAACAATAGTGCCACCCCTTTATAATCTAGTTAAAAAAATGGAAGAATTTATGTTAGTTTTCGGAATCGAGCCACCAACCTCATTTTAAGAGGTTCATGTCATAGCCACTATACTACATTACTTTTCGAGTTTCCTTAAAAATTTTATATGATAAATCATGTCATTTTCACTTAACTTATTTTCTTTTTTGTTCTCACTTTTGAGTAAATAAAATGTTAGTTTATATTATTTATATAATTTCATTTTTTCAATTTTTGTAGTTTTATTTATCCATATATTTAATCATTTTATAAATTTTATTACACCTGTATGTTTTCGATTAAATACATATTAATTATGTTATTTATAATTCATATATTTATATTATATTATATCTCTTATCATACTTTATTTAAATTACTTGATAATAGATACCTAAAAAAATATATTGAAATTTAATCCAGTTTAAGGAATATAGTATATGTAATGTATTTTATTATTCATTACTTCTATCATTCTAAATTAAGAAAATTAGTTTTGAAATTATTTTTAAATTATACAATAATCATGTTATACATTCATCACATTCGTTTCTTAATAAATTTCCTTTCATAATGTACACTTCATTTGTTTATATTTTCTAAAATGAACACATTCTACACTCTCTTTGTCATTATAAATGAACATGAAAAATAAAATGCTAATATAAAATTCTTGGTTATACATGAATGTTGAAAAATAAATTCACAAACGTTTATCTCTATGTATATATTAAATTATGGAAATAAAATACAATTTAGTTTTAAATTATTTTTTTTGGTTAACCACTTATATTCAATTTTATAATTATCTTGTAAGAATGTATTTTGTTTAGCGAAATATTACGCAATATCAAATCACTTTTTGGATATAGGATTAATAATATAGTTAACATAATATGCTTATTCCAGCAGGTTGACCTGATGCAGGATGATATACACTATAATTTTATTGTTTTTATATATGCCATTTTTTTTTTTCAAATTCTTCTTTGCAACCTCAATATATTTCCTATAGGAATTTTGTTTTTATAGGTTCATGACCAAAATGAGAACATTGCATTATAGACTTGCATATTTTAAGTGAAGCAAAATTGTTCGTCTTGAACCTATTTCGTTTCTTCACAATTTATCTATTCTTCCTAATAAGTATATGCTAGCCAGAAGTAAGATGCATTCTTCACTTTATAAGAATTTTTGCATTTATATATATATATATATATATATATATATATATATATATATATATATAATTTTTTGTGCAAGTCGAATTGTTCCTTCTGTTACTTGCAGCTTCCATGCATGCATTTACTTTCTCTATTCTTAGTAATATCATCACAATGTGTTTAATATTGCCTCCAATAAGTATGCTACCCTTTACGGCCGTTGTAATCGTATTATTATGGAAAGCAATGTTCATCACTATGGAAAGGCAAAGATTATTATTTTACTCTCTTAAATTTATAATTACTTGATACTCGTTCATAACTCGAACTTGTACATCATACTCAATAATATTATTGTCATCTATATAGTACTTATTATTGACATTCACTATTAATATATATCCCTACTCATATTATAATTTCATAATTACGAGTTTCCACTCCAAAAATTAATAAACCAACCGTTCACATAGAGGCATTCATGTAGAGTTGCACGGGCAATTACGCTAGTTGAATATTAATATAAGATCATAGTTCCTCTAACATTTTAACGTTTTATATTATTTGATTACTCAACATTATATTAGAGTTCAGGCTTGCAGATGTCTCATATTCGACACTCAAACACGCCAATATTCTAATATTTATTATAGACACGAAGGATTTGCCCTTCTTCTCTTCCTGTCAAGTTTGTGGGAATGCCCCTCACTTCATCACAATTATGCGTAAATGACTGTATGCCCTTGGTAGAAACGATTGTTAGCAGAATCAATGTTTCGACAGGTATTGTTTTCTATACATGGTATTCTGGACTAATCACTTTCTATTACCAGCAGCTGTTCATGACTTGGTGCAATCTTTGTTTACTAATTTTTACGAAAGGGAAATATCAGTAAAAAAGGTGGTGCAAAAGTTAGTTGGCAAATGATTTGTTTACCTCGGTTGGAGGGTGGTTTCGGGGTAAAAGATCCTTTGCATGGGAACAGAGCTCAACTCATCAGTCACTCACTCAAAATTGTCACAAAGGCTCATCTCTCTGGACCTCTTGGGTTAATTAATTAGGCTACAGTTTTGAAGATGAATCATTTATAGGCTACCAAAATCCCAACTGATTGCTCATGGATTTGGAAAAGATTACTCCACCTTCGAGATATTGCTTCACAGTTCATAACCTATTGTAAAGGGTGTGGAGTAAACACATCTCTTTAGTTTGACCCTAGGTTTGTCTAGGTGAAAATGCTTTGTTCCCCATCGTACGACAATGTGGTTTGACTAGCAAAACAAAGGTTCATGATCTCATTGCCACGGGAACTTGGTGGCTCAGGAACAAGAGAGAAAACTCTCTAAAAACTCACTTTTATTATTCAAATTCAATGTGATTTTACAATGCTCTAAACATGCCTATTTATACTAATGCTAGAGGTCCTTACATGCAAATATTGAGGTCCTTAAATGCAAATAAATGATGGTAGGTGGAGTAGGTGGAGTAGGTAGAATTTGACTTCAAAAAAAAAAACATATGGGTTGCAAATGGTTGGCTTCTAGAGCTTCTAGAGGCTACAGGAATCATACTCCCCGGGTTGGAGAGAACTCGACCTCGAGTTTTAGTATTCTTCATTGTCCAAATAAGGCGAAAGATCAGCAACATTAAAAGTAGCAGAAACACCATATGTTCCAGGCAGTTCTACTTTGTAAGCATTGTCATTGATTTTCTGTACAACTTTGAATGGTCCATCAGCTCTAGGTGACAACTTGGCATTTGGTTGATTAGGAAATCTCTCTTTTCGTAGATGAATCCAGACCAAATCGCCAACTTTAAAAATCTGTTGCTTCCGATGTTTGTCTCGCTGATTTTTGTATCTGGAATTTTGTTTCCGTATCTGCTCTCGAACTTGTTCATGAAGTTTCTTGATTTCCTTCGCTCGACTATCTGCATCAGAACTGAATTGTTGTTTGTTGGTTGACGGAGTCAAATCAAGTGGGCTAAGTGGATGGGTGCCATATACAACTTCAAAAGGACACTTTCCCGTGGACTGATTAGTTGAATTATTGTAAGCAAATTCAACTTGAGCCAGAATAAGATCCCACTGCTTCAAGTTTTTACCAACAAAACTTCGAAGTAGATTTCCCAACAGTCGGTTGATAGCTTCGGTTTGTCCATCAGTCTGAGGATGGCTCGCACTACTGAACTGCAGCTTAGTTCCCATCTTCTTCCATAAAGTTCTCCAAAAATGGCTTAAAAACTTCACATCTCGATCAGAAGTGATCGTTTTTGGAATTCCATGAAGACGAACTATTTCTTTGAAATACAAATCAGCAACTTGAACAGCATCATTCGTCTTTTGACAAGAAATGAAATGGGCCATCTTTGAAAATCTATCCACCACGACCATAATTGAATCTTTCTGACGTTGACTTCGTGGAAGTCCCAAAATAAAATCCATAGTAACATCTTCCCATGGTGATTCTGGTACGGGAAGTGGCATATATAAACCAGTGTTTTGGCGTTTGGATTTAGCCAAATGACAGATTCTGCATCTTTGAATATGCCGATTTATATCTCTTTCCATTCTTGGCCAATAAAAATTTTCCTTTACCAGGGCCATAGTTTTATCTCGGCCAAAGTAACCTGCTAATCCTCCATCATGGGCTTCCCAGATAATGGCTTCCCGTAGTGAACATCGAGGAATACACAAAGTCTTCTCTTTGAATAAAAATCCTTCATGCTTGTAGTAGTCTTTGGAAGATTGCACTTCAGTAGTATTCCAAATTTTCTGGAAGTCAGGATCATCTGGGTACAACTCCTTGATCATTTCAAAACCAACTACTTTTGTTTGGAGTGTAGACAGTAGAGTATGGCGCCTACTGAGAGCATCTGCAACAACATTTTGAATTCCAGCTTTGTGCTTGATTAGAAATGGATAAGACTGTAAAAACTCACTCCAAGATGCATGTCGACGGCTAATCTTCTGTTGAGAGTTCAAATATTTTAAAGCTTCATGATCAGAATAAAGAATGAATTCTTTATTTAACAGGTAATGACTCCAATGATGCAAGGCTCGAACAATTGCATAAAACTCCTTGTCGTATGTTGAATACCGAAGTTTTGCATTGTTAAGCTTTTCACTGAAGAAGGCTATAGGATGACCTTCTTGACTTAGAACAGCACCAATTCCAGTGTGGGAAGCGTCACAGCTAACTTCAAATACTTGATCAAAATTGGGAAGGGCTAATACTGGTGCTTCAGTTAAATATTTCTTTAGCTTGTCAAAACTTTTCTGTGCAGCCTCGGTCCATTGAAACTTGTCTCCTTTGATACAATCTGTGAGGGGAGCAGCAACTGTGCTGAAGTTTTTGATGAATCTTCTGTAAAAGGAGGATAATCCATGGAAACTTCTGACCTCATGGATGGATTGCGGAACTGGCCAGCTATTGATCGCTTCTATCTTTTCTGGATCAACTCGTATGCCTTCGGATGTGATGATATATCCAAGAAAAGTAACTTCATTTGTCAGGAAAGCACATTTATTCAAATTGGCATAGAGCTTTTGTTCACGAAGAGTCTGTAACACTTGTCGGACATGTTCCAAGTGCTCCTCCTTGTCCTTACTAAAGATCAGAATGTCATCAAAATAGACGACGACAAATTTACCAATAAAGGGTCGAAGGACTTGATTCATAAGTCGCATGAATGTACTTGGCGCATTGGACAACCCAAAGGGCATAACTGTCCATTCATAAAGACCATCTCTTGTTTTAAAGGCAGTCTTCCATTCATCTCCTGGTCGAATTCTGATCTGATGGTATCCGCTTCGAAGATCAATCTTTGAAAAGATAGTGGAACCATGTATCTGATCTAGCAAATCATCAAGTCTAGGAATTGGAAATCTATACTTGATGGTAATTTTGTTGACAGCTCGACTATCAACACACATTCTCCAGCTTCCATCTTTCTTAGGGACTAGAATGGCAGGAACCGCACAAGGACTAACACTTTCCTGTATTAATCCTTTTTTTAATAATCCTTCAACTTGATTTTGAATTTCAGCATGCTCCTGAGGACTCATTCTGTATGCGGGTCGGTTTGGAATCGTTGCTCCTGGACCGAAATCAATAGCGTGTTGGATGTCTCGCATGGGAGGTAGTCCAGATGGAATGTCTTCTGGAACCACATCGGGAAACTCTTCAAGTAGTGGTTTAATTTTGACTGGAACATGAGTCTCCTTATTTGATTCGAATAATAGAAATAAGCTCATGGTTTGAACTTCCTCTATAGCTTCCTCTAGTTGTTTCTTTGTGACTAGGGACACTAATGGTTTGGCTTCCTTCTTGTTTTTATCAAGCTCACTCGGTGGTAGAGTAGCTAACTTGATTTTTACTCCATCTTTGACAAAAGAGTAGGTGTTTGCATAACCGTCATAAAGTACTTGACGATCATACTGCCATGGCCTACCTAGAAGAAGATGACAGGCATCCATAGGCACAACATCACACCATACTTGATCCTGGTACTTCTGACCAATAGAGAATGTCACTAGGCAACGCTTGTCAACTTTGACTGTACTTCCTTTATTGAGCCAATGCAAACTGTAGGGGTGTGGATGAATCTGGGTTGGTAGATCCAATTTTTCTACCATGTAACTTGAAACGACATTTTCACAACTCCCATTGTCTATGATAACATCACAGACTTTTCCTGCAGAAGTGCAACGAGTGTGGAAAATATTGCGTCTCAACCAAGGTTCTTCCTTATTGGCCATTGTGTTTAGGCTTCGTTGGATTACTAAGGACTCACCCTGATCAGCAGCAGTAATTTCTTCATCGTATATTGGATCTGCGTAATATTCTCCTTCAGTGTCTTCTCGAGTCTCTTCTTCCTCATAAACTTCATAGGCTTCTCCTTTGATAATTGTGATAGTTCTCCGGTTTGGACAGTTTGAAGCAATGTGACCAAAACCTTGGCATTTAAAGCATTTAATGGCCTTGTTTTTATTTTCTGTAGAAATGGTTTTAGGAGAGGGTTAGGTGGAAGAGCTGGCTTGGTTGGTAGATGGCTTTTGATTGTAAGGTGGTTGGTTTGCTGGAGAGAAATTTCTCGTGGTAGATCTTTTGGGTAGCTGCTTCTCTACTCGCGTAGCAAGACGAATAACATCTTCTAACGACCAATATTGTTGAAGTTCAACACGATCAGCAATATCAGTATTTAATCCTTCGAGGTATCTGGCAATGGTCTGCTCCTCTTTTTCTTGTATATCACACTGCATCATCAACTTCTCAAATTCTCTTGTGTATTCTTCGACTGATAAATTCTTCTGACGAAGATTTTGCAGTTGGATAAACTTGTCTTGGTAGTAGTGAGGAGGAAGAAACATTCGGGTTAATTCCTTTCGCATTTTTTCCCATGTTTTGATCTTGCTTTTTCCTTCTCGGTCTCGCCTTTTTTTAAGATTTTCCCACCAAATGGAAGCATGTTTCCTTAATTTCACAGCAATAATCTTCACCTTTTTTTCTTCGTGAATATCCTTATATTCAAACACCCTTTCGACTGTTTGAAGCCAATCGATGAAATCATCCGGTTGCAGTCTTCCTTCAAAGTTAGGAATGTCAACTTTAATGTCATCATGTCTGACTTGTGGCCTTTGAGGTCGATGATTTCTAGGTGTCGAAGAATCACCGGAAGATTCTTCATCTTCTAGTTGACGCTCGTTTAACAAGACTTGTTGGGCTTGCAAAGCATCTTGAAGTTCTTGAATTTGTCTCCGCATGTCCGCCATTTCAACATCTCGCAGAGGTTGTCTTCGTGGAGGCATGTTGAAAAAATAAATTTTCAGTGAACAGTGCCCGTGAACAGTGCTCGTGAACAGTACCGTATGAACAGTACCGTATGAACAGTGTCGTATGAACAGTGTCGTATGAACAGTGTCGTATGAACAGTTTCGTATAAACAGTTTCGTATGAACAGTTCCGTATGAACAGTGCCGTCTTCTCCGGTGATGAACAGTGTCGTCTTCTCCGGTGATGAACAGTAACCCCGCCTGAACAGTGTCGTCTTCTCCGGCGATGAACAGTGAACAGTGAATAGTGAACAGTAACTTCCGACCGAAAAAATGACCGGAATTTCTGTTTTTTTCACTTAACTTCGGGATCTAAAAGCTTGCTCTGATACCAAAATATGGCTCAGGAACAAGAGAGAAAACTCTCTAAAAACTCACTTTTATTATTCAAATTCAATGTGATTTTACAATGCTCTAAACATGCCTATTTATACTAATGCTAGAGGTCCTTACATGCAAATATTGAGGTCCTTAAATGCAAATAAATGATGGTAGGTGGAGTAGGTAGAATTTGACTTAAAAAAAAAAACACATGGGTTGCAAATGGTTGGCTTCTAGAGCTTCTAGAGGCTACTGGAATCACTTGGGTTTTGCCTCAACCAAATCCAAGGCACCATCATCTTAATGCATTGCTTCTTTATTGTTTCCATGGCTTTGACACTCCGAGGTTCGATCTTAATGCCAGAGATGTTATTTTGTGGGATGGCCTTGATGCGAGAAAGGACAAAACGTGGCATGTTTGGAAAATCGTAAGGCAAAGCAGTCGCCCAGTGCCTTGGTCTAAACAGTGTGGCACAAACTCGAAGTTTGAAAGGTTTACCCATCATGAATGGCTCCCATGTCATGTGAGGCTTAATACTTTCGTCAGGCTGGCTGGTTTTGGCTTTGATGTTCGTCAACATTGTTTTCTATGTATTGGGTGTCGAGAAACTGATAGCCATCTATTTCTGCACTGCCACTATAGTCGATATGTTCAATCTTCTCTTCTTGCTCATTTGAGTAAAGGTACTCAGGGGCTCACTTGGCTTGATTTCATGCAGTATTTACTGGGGCTCAAGGACAATGCAAAAAGTTCATGATAGCTCTACTTGTGGTTCAGGTTTTCACTTCATTTGGATTTTGGTGGAACCGAATGCACGTATGCATGAACTTCCGGTCCTGTAAAGTGGTTGAAGAAGGCATTATTGTAGTCTGTAGATGTCAAAGTTAAACTGCATTAGTTTAATTTGTGTAGACCTGATTCCCATTGTGGTGAGATCTAAACCCAAAATTGTGCCATAAAAGGCTGCCAAGGAACTTGATTAGACACAGTTTTGGGAGCAAATTTTTTTAAAAGAAAAATCACAAGGCAAAATGTGTTCTGAATAAAATTTCCAACTTCATTGTTCACTGAAATCTATAACAAAGTGAATATCAATACAATAACCAAGAATTTCCTTTGGCTTAATCCACAACGATGTTTTAAGACTGATATTAGACTCCAAAAGAGTTGCGTAAACATGACAAGACAGGTTAACTTTTTAGGAATCAAAAAACTACTAACAAATTCAAGTTTAGTCATAGGATTCTCTCTTTTACAGAAATGACAGAGTATTCTACAATCAAACACCTCTTACTCCACTTCTTTTGAGTGCAACCAGAAGAACAGATACAGATCTCACAACTCTCCTGCTCACCCACTTGCTCGATTCCTCCTTCACAGTGGTTCCAAACCTGTCCAGAGGTTCCACTCTTCCAAATCTTTTGGGCGGAATCGTCCACGAGTGATGATGATAAGAGGATGGACCGGCATGGGATGAAAAACCACGATATTGACCATGTATGAAGCTTTGCCCGACAAGCCTATGAAACACCTTGCTCGTGCTACATGACGCCTTTACGGCCCAAAGCAAATACAAATCAAACAATATGCAAAACAAATAGATGGTACCAAGTCAAACAATATTCCTCGTAAGAAAAATATATAGCACAATTCAAACAGACCTACTAAGAAAAGTACTAAGCTATTAAAATAAAAAAAAACTTCTATATACTTCCTTACATTTTTCACATCACATAGGCACAGTTGCTTACGGACTGGCCTGAACCAAATATCACTGGAATCGTCTTCTGCATATAAAACATAACAAATTACTATTGCTTTCTTCATAAGTAAAAAAAGATGCATGAACCTTAATTATAGCACAGCTTGACAAGTAAGAATATTACCGTATCCTTGTTCCTCCATTTCAATGTCTGAAGGCACCGTCTCAGGCTTGAGTGAACTGTCAGGATAATCTAATTGGCTCAAGGTGAAGCCAGCATTTTCAAGCAACGTTGCCACCTCACAAGAAACTTCTTCATTAGGCACCTGCAAATACAAACCGTATTCTAGGATTAGAATGCTGAGTGCACTAAATTGAATAGGTCTGTTATCAACTAGTAAACTTTTTTGAACTAACTAAAAAACGGTTCACCACGGGGAAATAGCAATAAAAAACGGTTTCGTCTTGTCCGCATAAGATTTCAAATAAAAGTCCAACTCGGGTCCAGCTTTTTCAAAGATTTCGAGCATTTGTAGTAAATATAGCATCAATTCCTTTTTCTCCGGACACAACTGCAAAATCTCCCCGTGCTCTTTTCTCTTCCCAGTAAAGCGTACTCCTAATTAATTAATGCCGCCAGCTCATTCATGATAGCTCTGAGAAATGTCAATGGGCCACTCGAGACTTTACAACCATAAAAACACACTTCCCTCAAAACTTTCTTTTGAGCCACTAACAACAGAGCAGCAACCGCAACAACTTGTCCCCTCTTAACAGCATTAAAGATTGCATCGTTCAGAATGACAATGGTTGTCTCCGACCCAGCAAGCAAGGCAACAGTCTCCCGTGCCTCTTTCTGCAACAGGTGGAAGATTTACAAAACTATACAAGTATACAACTCCAACTAAAATTCTGACAAGATTCTGAGGATCAAGAAACGTACCATTTGTTGGAGGCAACATTTGAATGGGCAACATTTATTTATGCAGGTGTGCTCAGAATTATATAAAGTATCAGCTTTGTGGAACCAAATCAATACACTCCATATAAAGAGGACATAACAGATTGTTTAGCCCTCGCAAATTAAGCATCCATTTCTTCTTCCGACATATTGTACCAAATTTTAAACTATGTAAGCTGATCAGCATACCTCGATACATTTCTTCTGCTTACTATCAGGACAACAGCAGGCCTCCCTGAAAGATCACGGTTGGTTTTAGTAACAAAAAAGAAGTGTATCAAAATCCAAGATGAACTCAGAAATCGAAGCAAACATCAAAGCGTATTGATGCAATATATGATTGTGGATACGGTCCAAATTTATATATATACATACTGAGCCAAATTCATAAATACAATATGCATACATAATGAAAAGTATGTAATGCGAAAAGGATTTTTCTGTTGGAATGTTTAATCAAAACTTGTACTATCAACTTGCATGTTTTCTAATCAGTTTTTAGCAAGTTGTATTAGTTAAGTTATAGTGGTGGAGACAAGGTTCTCTAGGAGTATGTAGTAGTACTCTAGCGTGGGTTAAAGTCTTAGTAAGTAGTGTAGTATTAGGAAGTAGTGTTGCATGCTTGTTTTGTCTGCAACTTTAGCATCTTTCAGTTTCTATTTATAGCTTGTAAAACTCTTTGGAGATAAATCAATCAAACAGTTTCAATCTCCAGTTAAGGCTCCAAGTATAGTTGCTAGTTTAAGTTCTGTTTTCTTATCTTACTCGTGCTTGTTTTGTACATTTGGTATCAGAGCTTAGGCTTGTTATATGCCCAAATATCAGCCCAAAAACACAGCACAAACCATGGAAACACCTGCAACTCAAACACACACATAAACCACGGAAACATCTAAGGTAAAAGAAGGTGGATCTGTTAGCTTAAATTATCCAATGCTAACAAGAACTAACTACACAGCATGGTCATTGAAGATGAAGGTGTTCATGAATGCACAAGGAGTGTGGGATGCAGTTGAGCAGAAGGATCCCACAGTTGCTGTCGACGATAGGACAGTCCAAGTAGCCCTTGCTGCAATCTATCAGGGTGTACCTGAGGATGTATTATTGACCATATCTGAGAAGGAAACTGCAAAGGAGGCATGGGAAATGATTAAAACGATGTGTATGGGTGCAGAACGAGTAAAAGAAGCAAATGTGCAAACGTTGAAAGGAGAATTTGAATCACTGGTTATGAAGGAGACAGATCAGATAGATGATTTCTGTATGAGGTTAAGTGGAATAGTGACCAATATACGTGTACTTGGAGAAACCATGGAAGAGTCAACTGTTGTAAGAAAAATCCTACGAGCAGTCCCTGAGAAGTTTCTACAAATAGCTTCAAACATTGAACAATTTGCAGACATGAAGGAGATGACAGTCGAAGAAGTGGTGGGACGACACAGGAAGAGAAGACAAAGAAGTCGACCAAGAACTGGTCATCTACGTCCCAAAATCAAAGACCAAGGGGAGGTTTTGGAGCTCGTGGTAGAGGCAGATACAGTCCTCGAAATCACAGTGGTGGGAGAGGACACTATCAACAACAAAACAAGAGTGAAGGAACAGACAAAGGTTACACTCGTGACAGGAGTACAGTTAAATGCTTTAACTGTAATGTCTATGGCCACTACGCAGCTGAGTGTAGAAAACCACGAAGAGAGAGGGAGAAGAATAAAGAACATAACCAAGAATCAAACCTCACAAAACATGAGGATGACGAGCCCACACTGTTGCTCACTGAATGTGAAGGAATTGTTCTCCTGAATGAAGAAAGAGTGAAGCCAAGTTCTGGCCAATATGAAGGTGAAAAAGGTCTATGGTACTTAGACAATGGCGCCAGCAATCACATGACTGGACACCGTGACAAGTTCAGTGAGTTGAATGAAAACGTAACAGGGAATGTACGTTTTGGTGATGGCTCCACTGTCAAAATCGAAGGGAAAGGTACGATAATTTTTAAGTGTAAAAATGGAGATGGGTTCAAGCTGGAAAATGTATATTTCATTCCAACATTATGCAACAACATTATATCTCTTGGATAATTATCTGAAAGTGGAAACAAGATTGTTTTAGATGGAGATAAGTTGTTGGCATTTGATAGTCGTGGCAGGCCTTTAATGAAAGTGCAGAGAACAGCGAACAGGTTGTACAAAATAGTGATTGAAGAGTGCAAGCCTGTTTGTATGTTGTCAAGGGCAGAAGAGTTAACTTGGCTTTGGCACTCGAGATTGGGCCATGTGAACTTTTAAGCGTTGCAGACGCTGTCAAGCAAAGAGATGGCACGAGGTCTACCAAAACTGGTCCAACCAAAGGCAGTTTGCAATGGCTGCCTATTGTCAAAGCAAGTGAAAAAACCATTTCCATCCAAGACTGAATTCGTGGCAAAACAGAAGCTGGAATTAATTCATGCCGACTTGTGTGGCCAAATATCTCCACCAACTCCAGCTGGGAATAGGTACGTGTTCTTATTGGTTGATGATTATAGTCGAGCAATGTGGTCATTTATGTTAAAAACCAAGGACCAGGCCCTAGAGGTGTTCAAACAGTTCAAGGCACTTATTGAAAAAGAAGCAAAAGACACGATCAAAACTCTAAGGACGGACAGAGGTGGAGAGTTTACATCGAAAGACTTTGAAGTTTTCTGTGCAAATAATGGCATAAAGAGGCATTTGACTGCACCTTACACTCCGCAGCAAAACGGGGTTGTAGAGAGGCGAAACAGAACAGTGATTGCAATGACTAGGAGTTTTATGAAAGAGAAGAAGCTGCCAACTATGATGTGGGGAGAAGGTGTAAGGCATTCAGTATATGTCTTGAATCGTTTGCCAACAAAGGCACTAGCTGGAGAGACTCCCTATGAAGCCTGGACAGGTACTAAGCCTAAATTAGATCATCTACGTATTTTTGGATGTTTAGCACATGTCAAGGTTCCAAATGTTAGTCTAGGAAAACTAGATGACAGAAGTGAAGTTATGATTTATATTGGAAAGGAACCTGGAACAAAAGCTCACAGGTTGTATAATCCAAACACTGGAAGGCTTCATGTCAGTCGAGATGTTGTGTTTGAAGAAGGAAAAGAGTGGAACTGGGAGCATTCTGGCATACAAGGTAGCAATGTGTCTGGTAGCTTTGTTGTTTTTTGATATGCTATCTAATACAACTACAAACAATGACAGTGACAATGAGACACTATCACCATACACACCAAGTTCTGCAAGAAGTTTAATCCAAAAAAATGAGGACACGGGATATAGTTCTCAAATGTCTGGAAATACAAGTGAGTCAGAAGAATCAAGAGAATCAAGTGGGTCAAGTCAATCAAGTGAACCCAGTAAATTTCGCTTGTTAAGTGACATCTACAACGAAGCAGACGAAGTGGAACTCGCAGATGAACTCTTCTTGATAAGTGTTGAAGAGCCAAAAACGTTTGAAGAAGCAAAAGTTAAAAATGAATGGAAAAAGGCAATGGATGCTGAGATTACAGCAATTGAAGCAAACAAAACGTGGGTGTTGACAGACTTGCCAGAAGGACGAAAACCCATAACTTTGAAGTGGGTTTACAAAATTAAAAGAGACACTAACGGAGACATTGTGAAGTATAAGGCAAGACTTGTGGCGAGAGGATATGTGCAGAAAAAGGGAGTGGACTACGACGAAGTATTTGCACCTGTGACTCGTATTGAGAAAGTAAGATTATTGCTAGCATTGGCTGCAAAGCAAGGCTGGCAAGTGCATCATTTGGATGTGAAGTCGGCATTCTTAAATGGTGAATTAACTGAGGAGGTATACGTGACACAACCTACAGGCTTTGAGAAGCAAGGTGAAGAACACAAAGTATATCGTTTGCTGAGAGCACTCTACGGACTACGCCAAGCACCTAGGGCATGGTATTCAAGGTTAAACAAGTATCTGAGAAAGTTGGGATTTGCAAGGTGCCCTTATGATCATTCTGTGTATACAAGGCGTGAAGGAAATGAGTGTCTCATAGTTGCAGTCTATGTAGACGACCTACTGGTGACAGGTTCAAATACAGGCAATATTCTCAAGTTCAAAACAGAAATGAAGAATGAATTTGACATGAGTGATATAGGGAAATTAGCCTACTATCTCGGTTTGGAGGTGAACCAACAGGTTGAGTTCATTGAAGTCAAGCAAACAGTATATGGGAGGCATATACTTCAAAAGATGAACATGTCATTATGCAAGCCGGTCAAATTTCCCATGGAGTCCAAGGTAAAAATACACAAAGATGAAGGAGGACAGTTGGTCGATTCTACACTATACAGAAGTGTCATTGGCGAACTGAGGTACCTTGTGCATACACGTCCTGACATTGCATATTCAGTGGGAGTGTTAAGGAGGTACATGGAAAAACCAACTGTCCTACACTACAATATTGTGAAGAGGGTGTTAAGATACATACAGGGCACCCTCGATTATGGTTTAGTGTATCATCAAGGGACTGGAAACTACATTCTAAGTGGCTATTCTGATAGTGATCATGCTGGAAGTGCAGATGACAGGAAGAGTACAACCGGCATAGCTTTTTATTTGGATGAAAACCTGGTAACATGGGTCTCTCAGAAGCAGAAAATTGTGGCTTTATCATCATGTGAGGCTGAGTTTATAGTTGTTACAACAGCAGCTACTCAGGGAATCTGGCTACAAAATTTAATGAAGCAGATAATGAATGTAACACCAGGCCCTGTGGTGATTTATGTGGATAACAAATCTGCAATCAACTTAGCAAAGAATCCTATCATCAATGGGAGAAGCAAGCATATAGATATGAGGTTCCATTTCATCAGAGATTGTGTGGAACGTGGGGACATCGTAGTTAAGTATGTGAAAACACAAGAACAAAGAGCCGATATACTGACCAAGCCATTAACAGCAGCTAAGTTCGAAGAAATGAAGATGTTGCTAGGGGTCAAAAATCTGAACAACAAGTTTAGATGAAGGGAGAGTTTGTTGGAATGTTTAATCAAAACTTGTACTATCAACTTGCATGTTTTCTAATCAGTTTTTAGCAAGTTGTATTAGTTAAGTTATAGTGGTGGAGACAAGGTTCTCTAGGAGTATGTAGTAGTACTCTAGCGTGGGTTAAAGTCTTAGTAAGTAGTGTAGTATTAGGAAGTAGTGTTGCATGCTTGTTTTGTCTGCAACTTTAGCATCTTTCAGTTTCTATTTATAGCTTGTAAAACTCTTTGGAGATAAATCAATCAAACAGTTTCAATCTCCAGTTAAGGCTCCAAGTATAGTTGTTAGTTTAAGTTCTGTTTTCTTATCTTACTCGTGCTTGTTTTGTACATTTTCGGATGCGGGATGGATCGCGGATAAATATATAAAAAAATCGGGGATTCATGGGATAGGGGATTGGATCTACCGGTCACAATTCGAATAAAGACCCCAATATCACAATTTAAGATAAATAATTTCAAAAAAAGTTGGTTCACATATCACTCCAAAACCCAATATCACAATTTAAGACAAATAATTTCAAAAAAAGTTGGTTCACATATCACTCCAAAATATTATATCGAGTAGCGTTTTTTTTACCAAGATGCTAAGGCCACTTAAAGTATTGGCCCTCTCTATCACAATTTTGAAGTAAATGGCCCCAAATATCACAACTTGAAACATTGGCCCCAAATATCACTCCAAAACACATGATCGTCTAGCGTTTTGTTTTTTTTTTGTAACGCTATTGCGTCTAGCGTTATGCAGGTTTCTTAATTTTTTTTTAAAACTCTATCTAGTTTAGCGTTTCTACACTTAAAAAACACAACTTAGTGTAGCGTTTTGGTTTAAAACGCCACACTACGTGGTGTTTTTGGATGTTTTTGTTTGTTTTGTTTTTTTGATTTTTTTTGTTTTCTCCTAAATATATATTTGCAAAAAAATATTTAAAAACTTTTTTACAAATGGTCAATTAAAATATAAATTTATATTTTTAAAAGTTCGTATACGGTTTATTCGTCGTTCTGAATATTAGTTAGGGTTTAGGGTCTAGGGTTGTAAACAACCCTAGACCCCAAACCCTAAACCCTAAGTTCGTATACGGTTTATTCGTCGTTTTGAATATTTCTAAAATCCAAAATGGAAACGTTGAACCCAAAAAGTTAATTGTTGAACAATTAAATTAAATTTAAATTGTATTTTTTAAATTAAAAAATTGAATTATTAAATAATATATTAAATTTTATTTTTTAGTTGAAGTATGCATAGTATTAAGATCTGGAAACGCTATTTTAAAATTTGTTAGGCTGCTAAAACGCTAGACTAAAGTTTGTCACTCAATAAACGCTAATTCATCTATTGTTCTGAACCCTAAAACGCAACACGAAGCTTTGTTTTGTGTGCAACATTCACCCCCGTACCCCTGAAACGCTAGACGATCTAGCGACTTAAAAAAAAAAACTGAAAACGCTAGACGATCTTGTGTTTTGGAGTGATATTTGGGGCCAAATTTTTGAGCTGTGATATTTGGGGTCATTTGTCTTCAAATTGTGATATTGGGGGCCTTTATTCCTTAAAGTGGCGTTGGGTGTTCTCATTTTTTTTCACTGTTTTCAGTTTTCTCCTTAAACATATATTTACAAATAATATTAAAAATTTATATACAAATGGTCAATTAAAATTGTAATTTTTAAATTTAAAAATATAATTTTAATTAAGCTTAGGGGTTCAATAATTAACTTTTGGGGTTTAAGGGTTTTAGAAATATTCAGAATGACGAATAAACCGTATACGAACTTAGGGTTGTTTACAACCCTAAACTAGCGTTTAAAAATCAGGCCGTCGAATTCAATTTTTAATTTTTATCTGTATTCCCTCGGGGTTTCAACAGTTAATCTTTGGAGTTTAACAATTCCATTTGAGTTTAGAAATAATCGAAACAACTATATATATTTAGATAAGCAAAAAAAAAAATGCCACATGAAGTGGCGTTCCCACCAGAACACCATTTCATGGGGCGTTTTGAAGTTGGAAACACCAGTTTAATTAGCGTTTTGCTAATTAGTTTTTTTTTAAAAAAAAAACAAAAACACTTAACGATTTTACTCTCTCTCTCCCCCAAAACGCTACACGCCTTAGCGTTTTAAAAAAAAAAAAAAAAAATCAAAACGATACACGCAACTATATTTTGGAGTGATATTTGGGGCCAAGTTTTTGAGCTGTGATATTTGAGGCTAATTGATTTCAAATTGTGATATAGAGGGCCAAGACCCTCACGATTCCAGCTCCCCGAACGATATTTTCAACGAACATAATTATTTTTATATGTATATTAAATAAATTATCAAAAATATGTAAATGTAATGTTATTTTTTGAATTTTTTATCCACCCAATTATTTAAATTTACATATTATGATCTAATTTTAATTACTAATAATATTATTTTTGCATTTTAATAGTATAATTAAATTTAATTATACTATTAAAAAAATAAAAAATACATTTTATCCACCCAATTATTTAAAGTTTAAAAAATAAAATAAATATTAAATTTATCATGTTAGTTTATAATAGAAAACACATTCATAATTTAAATTTTTTTAATTAAAAAATATAGAATTTCCCAATTTCCAGTAGGAATTCCCGTTCCCAATTTGGAGCGGTGATCGGGACGGGTTTTGGGATGAGGATAGCACTCCCCGGTCCCGACGTGACCCATGACCATCCTTACCTATTTCCTAGTGTGCTGAAAAGCTCTTGCTTCTCTTGTAACCGCATTTAGGACTTCTATTACTATATATTAAACATCAACACAAGGGCAAAAAGTGCCATGTTAAGACAATGCAGCATCTACCATGAACTGGATAGGCATTATTCCAGTTCTTGCTCCAGAACCTCCACCATTATCAGTACTGTACTCCCTAGTGCTAAATGGAACACCACCGGTAGAAATGTTATAAGTTGAGCGGTCCACTGTTCCAGGCAAAGGAGAAACTGTTATATTCAGCCTGTGAGATGTCGAGGTTTAGGTTTTCCTCACCTGCTGCATTAATTTGGTTGTTTTTGCTTAGGTTCCTGTTCACCTAGAATGGCTTGAGCTTGCAAATACCTATGAGTAACATCAGGGTTTCGATTGCCATTTTCTTTTGATGCTTTTCCTGGGGTGTGAATTCTTCTCCCGTCCAACAAGCAGCTTCTGATAGGCTCAACTCCATTTGCTATTTGCTTTTTATCAAGCTCAAGGATTCCAGGTAAACAGGAACCCCATCAAAAACCACCAAATGCAACAGGAGAGGAAAACCTAAAACCTGACATCTATCAGGGTGAAGATAAGGGTTTCTCCTTTGCCTAGAACTACGAACGGCTCAACTTATAACATTTCTATTGTTGGTGTTTTATTTAGCGCTGGGGAGTACACTACTGATAATGGTGGAGGTTCTGGAGCAAGAACAGAATGCCTAGCCAGTTCATGGTAGATGCTGCATTGTTTTAACAGTAAACTCTGATAGTATTTTAGCTACACCCAATTAGAATTGTTTATATTCATAGGGATATAACTAGATTTAATCAATTATATATATTTCCTTGGACTGAATCTATATATTAAAAGGGAAAATGTTAACCATAGCCCTTAGGGCTATGGTTAAGGTATTATGTGGTAGTTTTTAATTGGCTCAAGGTTGTGCCCCACTTGCAAAAAAGTATGTGCCCCCATGCATTCACATAAATCATCCAATAAAAATCCACCACATGGCAAAAATTAATCCTTAAACATAGCCCTAAGGGCTGTTGTTAACAGGACCCTATTAAAAGTAACGCATTTACTGTGCTCCTGGTGCAACAACCTCGTCCTGCTCCTTGGTTGACTCAAATTCAAAGGCATCCCCTGGATCTTAATGTCGGTATTATATTGTAAAGTCATAATTTGTTTCCACTTAAAAAACATCTTTAACTTACTTAGGATATATCATGTTTGAATACCAAACTCTCAAATACATATCATACGTAATTATATAAAAAAAAAAATTAAAATATCTTAGGGTTCATGGATTATACATGAGGTTAAAACAATTTCCATAAATTTAAGGATATTTATATGAATCACTGATAAAAAATTTATATTTACAAAAATGTTCCGCCCCTTATTTTATAAGTACAGGGGATTCCTGAGGACAACCTAATGCCCAGTTTTCTCATATCTTAATATCCCAACCATAGATACGATATATCCAATCGTGATTTAGATAAAATTCACCGACACTTCTTAATTATAAGGGTAATACTGATATTTTGGTCAATCTCGAGAGAAAATGGATATTTTTCACTTTCATCCATTCATATATATATACTAATATTAGGCCGGCTAAGTATGCTAACCACAACCACAAGTATACCATTGTAACTTAATCTTCCACACACCAGAAGTTGAAAACAACCGGAAGTCAGTCAGTTATCAATCCAACAATCAGTCCATTTAATATTTTAAAAAAAACTACATGGAAAAAGATCTTGTCTTAGTTTGTGAGATACAGTGTTCATCTACAGTTAAAAATGCTAAAGGTTGGTACCTTTCTTACCAGTTTTCTCTAAATTCATTTTACGTCATCTGAATCCTACAAACAGAACTACTACAATATTGGATTTTCAACACCAAGTTACCCGTGAAAAGCTCCCATGTTTACTGGTCCTGATTTGCATCATAAGCTATGCCAAAAATCATTACACAAATATGTGAAATTTTTTAAGTACAAACAAATTATAACTTTACAATATAACTTACCGACATTAATCAACATCAAGGGTAGGCCTTTGAATTTGAGTCAACCAAGGAGCGGGAGGAGGTTCCTGCACCAGGAGCGCATTTTTAAATGCGTTACATTTAATATATAGATTCAGTCCAAAGAAATAGAATTGATTAAATATAAAAATTTCCCTATGAATATAAACAATTCTAACTGGGTGTAGCTAAAATACTATCAGAGTTTACTGTTAAGACAATGCAGCATCTACCATGAACTGGCTAGGCATTCCGGTTCTTGCTCCAGAACCTCCACCATTATCAGTAGTGTACTCCCCAGCGCTAAATGAAACATCACCGGTAGAAATGTTATAAGTTGAGCGGTCTGCAGTTCCAGGCAAAGGAGAAACCCTTATCTTCAGCCTGTGAGATGTCAGGGTTTAGGTTCTCCTCACCTGCTGCATTTGGTTGTTTTTGCTTAGGTTCCTGTTCACCTAGAATGTCTTGAGCTTGCAAATACCTCTGAGTTACATCGGGGTTTCTATTGCCATTTTGCTTTGATAAAAGAAGTTGCAATTGATAAAAAGCATCAAAAGAAAATGGAAATGGAAACCCTAATGTTACTCATAGGTATTTGCAAGCTCAAGGATTTAAACAAGAACCAAGCAAAAACTACCAAATGCAGCAGGATAGGAAAACCTAAACCCTGACATCTCATAGGGTGCACATAAGGGTTTCTCCTTTGCCTAGAACAGGGGACGGCTCAACTTATAACATTTCTACCGGTGGTGCTTTATTTAGCGCTGGGAAGTACACTACTGATAATGGTGGAGGTTCTAGAGTAAGAACCGAAATGCCTAGCCAGTTCATGGTAGATGCTGCATTTTCTTAATAGTAAACTCTCATAGTACTTTAGCTACACCCAGTTAGAATTGTTTATATTCATAGGGATATTATTAGATTTAATCAATTCTATTTCTTTGGACTGAATCTATATATTAAATGTAACGCATTCAAAAATGCGCTCCTAGTGCAGGAACCTCCTCCTGCTCCTTGGTTGACTCAAATTCAAAGGCCTGCCCTTGATGTTAATGTCGGTAAGTTATATTGTAAAGTTATAATTAATTGTTTCTACTTGAAAAAAAAAATCTCCAACTCACTTCGGATTTATCATGTTTGAATGCCAACTGTGAAATGCATATCATATGTAATTATACAAAAAAAATTAAAATATCTTAATACGCCAACAACCAATACAAAATGCATGTATATTATTCACAAAGTAACTTAAGGATTCAACTATTCTTTGTTTGTAAAAGTGAAGAAAAGTTCACTCTAAAATTAAAATTGTTGATAAAATAAATATATAAAAAACATTTATAATTATTTATATATATACTAATAAAATATTTAATAATGTATTGTGTGGGTTATACGACTATATTATTTGTAATAATTAAAAATACATTACATTAGCCTTGAATTGATTCATATATATGCGAGAGCAACATAAATAAAAATATATAAAATTGCACTGTTACAAAAGTTGGGCATGAATTTAACATGAATAAGTACATTACCGATAACCAGAGAGGCACAAACATCCATCTTTTCTGGAACATTTCTTCATTATTTACTGCATATAATTCATAAAAATATAAACAAATAAGTATAGGTGACTTGAGCAATAAAAACATTCATATTATTTTGGAATAATAAGTACTTACTAGGTGTACTTTGTGAAGAAAACCCATATCAAACTAGGTTAAAAATGTGTGCCACGATTGAAAAGTTTACATTAAATCATGGTAAATCTAAATCTCCATACACCCCGTATAAAAAACCAAACTTAAGTGTCCCTAGGGCTGTAATTCGGGCCGGGCAAGCCGAATTTCGAGCCGAACATTAAACGAGCTAGGATTAATCGAGCCGAGCCGAGCTGGCTCGTTTGACTAATCGAGCCAAAACCTCTGTCCGAACTCGACTCGTATAATTTCACCAGTCGAGTCGAGCCGGCTCGTTTAGCTAAACGAGTCGGTTTTAACGAGTCGAGCGAGCCAGCTCGTTTAATTTTACACTTAATCGAGTCTAAAACTCTACCCGAACTCGGCTCATTTTATTTCACGAGTCGAGTGGGGCCGACTCGTTTAATTAAACGAGCCGAAACCTCTAACCGAGCTCGACTCGTTTAACTAAATCAGCCGAGTCGAGCTCACTTAAACGAGTTCGCGCCGAGCCAGCTCGCGAGCCGCTCGACTCGAATTACAACTCTAAGTGTCCCAGTTTAATTTGATTTTAGTAGTGAATCAATTTCGATCAAAAACAAAAAATAACCAATATTTTGAACATAAACAAAAAATTAAAAAAAATGTTGCGTATAAATACATATTGGGATTTTCGACTGAGTTCAGATTTGGATTCTTGAAAAGAAAAAAAAACATGAACTGAATCCTTTCGAGTTTAAAAAATATATAGATCCAAAAAACTTAAGTTCAATTACATTTAAATGAAACAAATGATCTTATCACCATACACTAAATGTACAAATATTATTATAAATACAACTTACCAAATATAACTTACCAGTCAAATTCGAACAAAGCGATGATGCTAATCATTATGCATGGAAATTATTGAAAATCTGTAAAAACAACATGTAAATCAGGAAAAAAAAAATTAGTAAATCAGGTAAAAAATGTCATAACACTGTGATTTGATGTTATGTTATTTTTTTTTATCATAATGTTATTTATCTTGATATCAATTGATGATCGATGAAGAAGGCGTTACATTCGTAATTAAATTTAATATAACGAGAAATTTTTGTTTTTTTCCAATTTAAAATTTGGGAATTTTTGAGATTTAGGATGAAGGGGATTGGATGTGTATGTCAAGAAGGAGCAAAAATGGAAGATAAGGGTTCTTTTATAGATGGATCTAAACCGGCCAGCATCTTAATCGTAAAACCGAGTTAATTCTATAAAGAATTGTAGAAGAAATCCGGAGATCTGGCCAAAGAAGAAGAAAGTTTGACAGAGCTAAAAAGAGATATGAACGAGAAACGGCGGAGAAAATGGTGTGAAACCCTAAAATGAATCATGCATGTTATATATAGGTATTATATTATATCAATGGTTCAGATCTGATCATAATATTTATATCCGACGGTTGTTAATTAATCAAGATAAGAATCGGCTAGAATTAAAGAAAGAAATCAATGTGCGTCTTTGTGTATCTCCAACCATTATTTTTAGAAACAAAAGAAATTAAATTAGATAAATGGGCCTAGCCCAAGCATTACATCCACCAACACAAAAGCCCATACCACTAAGCATACTAACTAGAAAACAAAATCAACAGTCCAACCCAATAGAAACCCATCCTAGCCCAACAAATTCAACAATAAACTAAAACTTAAAAAACAAAGCTCAAAGAAACGAAATTGATTCATCTTCCAAAGACTAGATCAGCTCATCCAGGACCTCCATTTCTTCTTCTTCCATATCAACTTTAGCCTGCAATCACCTTCCAGAACTTCTTCAAACTATTCACCAAGCGGATCTAGACCCAGATCATTCGACCAAATCTCGCGAACTCTCCCAAAAGGAGCTTCAATGATCACCAATCGATTCCAAGTATGAGCACCGTGATAAGCTAGATACCATGCCATTTCATTAGCTTCCTCTCTTATAGACCCATATTCCAAAATCTGATTCCTATCTGCCTTCATTTGGTTTAGTTGATTCACCACATATCTATGCTCAGGGATAGCACCCACATTGGAGAATCTCCAACCATTTTATATTTCTTTAAATGTCTTTTATAAATCAACTTAAGCAATTTTCTTGAATTTTTCATCCTTCTATTTTAAGAGTATATATATTTTTGTTAAATATAAACTAGGAAGTGAGGGTTAGAGTATGAACATACAACCAATCCATGTTAGTGTCAAGTGTTAGGCCACCAACCAAGTTAGGCAAGCCATAATCTTTAACTAACATTAATGGTTGGTGAGATTGAAGCCTATAAATATAGTCTTATGTAAATGGTCTCAAATACAACAACTACAAGATCAATACAATGTAGTTATAATATTACTACCATGTTTTTCTCCCCTCTCTACTAGTTCCGTTTATTACTTCAGCATTGCTCATATTCTAACATGGTATCAGAGCGGGAGTAGAGAGGATGAGATTTTCAGTTGAAGCTTTGTGATTTTTCAAGGAAAACACAAGCTGCCCAGACTTATATCTTCCAGCAGAGGGGATAAATTTTCTGCCCGGTTTTTTATTTATGCAGATTCTGTTTCCAGCAGAATTTTCTGCCCAATTTGCCCCGGTTATAGATTTAATTGTGTAATATTCAAGTGGTTGTTGATATTACGGTATCTCTCAAATTTTTTACGATGCTATAAATTAAATAGTTCAGGGGGCGTTATTCCGATGAAGCAACAGAAGTAGTGTATATACAGATGTACACACAGTTCACTGCCACAAATGACAAAGCAGCAGAAGTAGTAGTATGTATACAAATACATACACACAGTTCACTACTATATCTTGCATTTCATTCTTGAAAAAGAAGCAGAAGGACCATTTCATGGACGATCTTATGGGATGCAGTCTACCAAATACGGTTCAAGTTGCTTAGAGTCTCAGTTTCTTCAAAATAATCAGTTCAAGGACTGATTGGTGGTCATCCACCGTTATGCTGAAAAACAGCACTTTCTATTATTTGACATGGCCTAAAATATATCGTGTGGTCGAAAATTCGATAATTAGTATCCCAAAAGACTCAGTAAACTCAAGATCGGTCGATCCTAAAAATGGGTATAGTTGGACGCTCAGATTAAGCTCAAGGGCTACTAGTGTCCACTCTTCAATCCCAAGATAGATCTTTCATCCGAAGATGAGATTTCGAGTGAGGGGGAGTGTTAAATATAAACTAGGAAGTGAGGGTTAGAGTATGAACATACAACCATCCATGTTAGTGTCAAGTGTTAGGCCACCAACCAAGTTAGGTCACCAACCAAGTGTTAATCTTTGACTAACATTAATGGTTGGTGAGATTAAAGCCTATAAATATAGTGTTACGTAAATGGTCTCAAATACAACAACAACAAGATCACTACAATGTGGTTCTAATATTACTACCATGTTTTTCTCCGCTCTCTACTAGTTCCGTTTATTACTTCCGCATTGCTCATATTCTGACAATTTTTTATTTGAAAGTACGAGCATATTTGTTAATTACATTAAATGTAATTAACTGCTTAGAGCTGGAAATTTCTAAATCAATTACAACTTTGTGCTATTTTAACCCACTTTTACTACACTATTGGATCTATAAGTTTTTTTTTTGTGGTAATTAAAGATGTAACATCATATTTAACACAATACTCGAATGCTCTCATATATAGACCAGGGTTTGGTCAATCACAAGGTGTATGTGAGAAAAAAGTAATATAAATTAAAAATGTGAAATCCCACTTTTTTAAACCCTAAAAGCCCTGCCCGGAAATAAGGACGGTCCTGACGCAGTGTGTAGTGTGCAGTTAGTGTGATTGCATTAGGCTCATCGAAGGGGTGTGTAGTTATTACTGTTTTACCCTTATTTGTGAAAAATTAACAAAAATGCCACCCTTTTAAAATTTATGTAAAAATTAGTTGAAATTGTGTTAGTATCGGGAATCGAACCCTAAACCTTCCACTCTCAAACTCATGACATAACCATTATGCTATATTTTGTTTTGAGTATGTTTAAAAGTCTTATTAGATAAACCACATCATCTCTTTTTGACCCTTTATTTTTTATATCAACTAGATATTAAACCTCAATACAAGTTCAAAAATTGCCAACAAATTGGTTTTAAAATTACTATTTCACCCTCATTTTTTGAAAATAACAATAGTGCCACCCCTTTATAATCTAGTTAAAAAAATGGAAGAATTTCTGTTAGTTTTCGGAATCGAGCCACCAACCTCATTTTAAGAGGTCCATGTCATAGCCACTATACTACATTACTTTTCGAGTTTCCTTAAAATTTTATACGATAAATCATGTCATTTTCACTTAACTTATTTTCTTTTTTGTTTTCACTTTTGAGTAAATAAAATGTTAGTTTATACTATTTATATAATTTCATTTTTTCATTTTTTGTAGTTTTATTTATCCATATATTTAATCATTTTATAAATTTTATTACACCTTTATGTTTTCGATTAAATACATATTAATTATGTTATTTATAATTCATATATTTATATTATATTATATCTCTTATCATAATTTATTTAAATTACTTGATAATAGATACCTAAAAAATTATATTGAAATTTAATCCAGTATAAGGAATATAGTATATGTAATGTATTTTATTATTCATTACTTCTATCATTCTAAATTAAGAAAATTAGTTTTGAAATTATTTTTAAATTATACAATAATCATGTTATACATTCATCACATTCGTTTTTTAATAAATTTCCTTTCAGAATGTACACTTCATTTGTTTATATTTTCTAAAATGAACACATTCTACACTCTCTTTGTCATTATAAATGAACATGAAAAATAAAATGCTAATATAAAATTCTTGGTTATACATGAATGTTAAAAAAGAAATTCACAAACGTTTATCTCTATGTATTTATTAAATTATGGAAATAAAATACAATTTAGTTTTAAATTATTTTTTTTGGTTAACCACTTATATTCAATTTTATAATTATCTTGTAAGAATGTATTTTGTTTAGCGAAATATTACGCAATATCAAATCACCTTTTGGATATAGGATTAATAATATAGTTAACATAATATGCTTATTCCAGCAGGTTGACCTTATGCAGGATGATATACACTATAATTTTATTGTTTTTTTATATGCTATTTTTTTTTTCAAATTCTTCTTTGCAACCTCAATATATTTCCTATATATAGGAATTTTGTTTTTATAGGTTCATGACCAAAATGAGAACATTGCATTATAGACTTGCATATTTTAAGTGAAGCAAAATTGCTCGTCTTGAACCTATTTCGTTTCTTCACAATTTATCTATTCTTCCTAATAAGTATATGCTAGCTAGAAGTAAGATGCATTCTTCACTTTATAAGAATTTTTGCATTTATATATATATATATATATATATATATATATATAATTTTTTGTGCAAGTCGAATTGTTCCTTCTGTTACTTGCAGCTTCCATGCATGCATTTACTTTCTCTATTCTTAGTAATATCATCACAATGTTGTGTTTAATATTAATTGCCTCCAATAAGTATGCTACCCTTTACGATCATTGTAATCGTATTATTATGGAAAGCAATGTCCATCACTATGGAAAGGCAAAGATTATTATTTTACTCTCTCAAATTTATAATTACCTGATACTCGTTCATAACTCGAACTTGTACATCATACTCAATAATATTATTGTCATCTATATAGTACTTATTATTGACATTCACTATTAATACATATCCCTACTCATATTATAATTTCATAATTACGAGTTTCCACTCCAAAAATTAATAAACCAACCGTTCACATAGAGGCATTCACATAGAGTTGCACGGGCAATTACGCTAGTTGAATATTAATATAAGATCATAGTTCCTCTAACATTTTAACGTTTTATATTATTTGATTACTCAACATTATATTAGAGTTCAGGCTTGCAGATGTCTCATATTCGACACTCAAACACGCCAATATTCTAATATTTATTATAGACACGAAGGATTTGCCCTTCTTCTCTTCCTGTCAAGTTTGTGGGAATGCCCCTCACTTCATCACAATTATGCGTAAATGACTGTATGCCCTTGGTAGAAAAGATTGTTAGCAGAATCAATGTTTCGACAGGTATTGTTTTCTATACATGGTATTCTGGACTAATCACTTTCTATTACCAGCAGCTGTTCATGACTTGGTGCAATCTTTGTTTACTAATTTTTACGGAAGGGAAATATCAGTAAAAAAGGTGGTGCAAAAGTTAGTTGGCAAATGATTTGTTTACCTCGGTTGGAGGGTGGTTTCGGGGTAAAAGATCCTTTGCATGGGAACAGAGCTCAACTCATCAGTCACTCACTCAAAATTGTCACAAAGGCTCATCTCTCTGGACCTCTTGGGTTAATTAATTAGGCTACAGTTTTGAAGATGAAACATTTATAGGCTACCAAAATCCCAACTGATTGCTCATGGATTTGGAAAAGATTACTCCACCTTCGAGATATTGCTTCACAGTTCATAACCTATTGTAAAGGGTGTGGAGTAAACACATCTCTTTAGTTTGACCCTAGGTTTGTCTAGCTGAAAATGCTTTGTTCCCCATCGTACGACAATGTGGTTTGACTAGCAAAACAAAGGTTCATGATCTCATTGCCACGGGAACTTGGGTTTTGCCTCAACCAAATCCAAGGCACCATCATCTTAATGCATTGCTTCTTTATTGGTTCCATGGCTTTGACACTCCGAGGTTCGATCTTAATGCCAGAGATGTTATTTTGTGGGATGGCCTTGATGCGAGAAAGGACAAAACGTGGCATGTTTGGAAAATCGTAAGGCAAAGGAGTCGCCCAGTGCCTTGGTCTAAACAGTGTGGCACAAACTCGAAGTTTGAAAGGTTTACCCATCATGAATGGCTCCCATGTCATGTGAGGCTTAATACTTTCGTCAGGCTGGCTGGTTTTGGCTTTGATGTTCGTCAGCATTGTTTTCTATGTATTGGGTGTCGAGAAACTGATAGCCATCTATTTCTGCACTGCCACTATAGTCGATATGTTCAATCTTCTCTTCTTGCTCATTTGAGTAAAGGTATTCAGGGGCTCACTTGGCTTGATTTCATGCAGTATTTACTGGGGCTCAAGGACAATGCAAAAAGTTCATGATAGCTCTACTTGTGGTTCAGGTTTTCACTTCATTTGGATTTTGGTGGAACCGAATGCACGTCTGCATGAACTTCCGGTCCTGTAAAGTGGTTGAAGAAGGCATTATTGTAGTCTGTAGATGTCAAAGTTAAACTGCATTAGTTTAATTTGTGTAGACCTGATTCCGTGGTTCCAAACCTGTCCAGAGGTTCCACTCTTCCAAATCTTTTGGGCGGAATCGTCCACGAGTGATGATGATAAGCGGATGGACCGGCATGGGATGAAAAACCACGATATTGACCATGTATGAAGCTTTGCCCGACAAGCCTATGAAACACCTTGCTCGTGCTACATGACGCCTTTACGGCCCAAAGCAAATACAAGTCAAACAATATGCAAAACAAAAAGATGGTACCAAGTCAAACAATATTCCTCGTAAGAAAAATATATAGCACAATTCAAACAGACCTACTAAGAAAAGTACTAAGCTATTAAAATAAAAAAAAAACTTCTATATACTTCCTTACATTTTTCACATCACATTGGCACAGTTGCTTACGGACTGGCCTGAACCAAATATCACTGGAATCGTCTTCTGCATATAAAACATAACAAATTACTATTGCTTTCTTCATAAGTAAAAAAAGATGCATGAACCTTAATTATAGCACAGCTTGACAAGTAAGAATATTACCGTATCCTTGTTCCTCCATTTCAATGTCTGAAGGCACCGTCTCAGGCTTGAGTGAACTGTCAGGATAATCTAATTGGCTCAAGGTGAAGCCAGCATTTTCAAGCAACGTTGCCACGTCACAAAAAACCTCTTCATTAGGCACCTGCAAATACAAACCGTAGTCTCGGATTAGAATCAGCAGTACACTAAATTGAATAGGTCTGTTGTCAACGAATAAACTTTTTTGAACCAACTAAAAAACGGTTCACCACGGGGAAATAGCAATAAAAAACGGTTTCGTCTTGTCCGCAAAAGATTTCAAATATAAGTCCAACTCTGGTCCAGCTTTTTCAAAGATCTCGACCATTTGTAGGAAATATAGCATCAATTCCTTTTTCTCCAGACACGGCTGCAAAATCTCCCCGTGCTCTTTTCTCTTCCCAGTAAAGCGTACTCCTGATTAATTAATGCCGCCAGCTCATTCATGATAGCTCTGAGAAATGTCAATGGGCCACTCGAGACTTTACAACCATAAAAACACACTTCCCTCAAAACTTTCTTTCGAGCCACTAACAACAGAGCAGCAACCGCAACAACTTGTCCCCTCTTAACAGCATAAAAGATTGCATCGTTCAGAATGTCAATGGTTGTCTCCTACCCAGCAAGCAAGGCAACAGTCTCCCGTGCCTCTTTCTGCAACAGGTGGAAGATTTACAAAACTATACAAGTGTTAACGGAGGAATTTGGTGATAACAAATTTCGGAGGTTGCTGGAATAACGAATTATGAAAATAGGGGATTTGGGATTTTGGATGTTTGGGGCTGGACTTGAGAGGTGTCTCGATCAAGCCAACGCAGTTCTGTGAAATTGATTTGGGTCTATCCCTTAGAGACTTTAGGGATAAACTTCGTTAATCTTGGTAATTACTAATTTTATCTGATTTAATCTTATCGTTGTGATATCTTCCTGATTTGAAGAATATCGTTTGGAGATATTTTCCGTTATTGATTGATTGAGATTGATTGTTTCCTCGTTTCAGGGAGAGGATAAAACTTAGTGGTTAAGCAATAATTATTAATCTGAATTAATAATTAATAATATTGGAAATTTGGGAGATTATTAGACATGCCAAAAATCTGGCATAACAACTTCCCCCCAGTTCTTCAGTGTAGCTTGCTGCAGTGGAAAACTAAGCATACTTCGATCTTCCAAATTTCTTGAGTCACTGAAACAGCTAGGAGAGGAAGATTAATAAATAATATGGAGCACCAAGGTGCCCGTAATATACATGTAGATGTAAATAAGACAATATGCGATATGTAAATAATAAGTTTTGTATGTGTAAGAAAATGTAGAATCTTCCATGCATTATTCGGAGAGTCGTGCAAAGCATTTTGAGCAACATCCAGTCGAAAAAGGTCATATCTACCATGTCTTCTAGAGGGTATCCCCCTCAAAGGGGGTAATTTTCCTCAGAATTTTATAATACTCTCCTCAAAGGAGATCATTAGTACTCTCCTCAAAGGAGACCATTTTTGTCCAGAAATACCCTCCTCACAAGAGGTGGATTTTCCGAAGCTCGAACCCTGATGAGGCGCCGGAAGTACGGACATCCCCCCCGGAAGTACGGTTTTTGCAAGGATTTTGGTAATTTGGGATACCCTCCTCAAAGGAGGTCGTTCCCCATTCCAGAAATATCCCTCCTCACAGGAGGTGGATTTCCCGAAGTTCGTGCCTTGATGAGGCGCCGGAAGTACGGACATCCCCCCCGGAAGTACGGTTTTTGCAAGGACTTTGGTAATTTGGGATACCCTCCTCAAAGGAGGTCGTTCCCCATTCCAGAAATATCCCTCCTCACAGGAGGTGGATTTCCCGAAGTTTATTCCATCAACCCTCCTCAAAGGAGACCATTTTTTTATATATATATAAATTACGAAGACCCTCCTTATAGGAGGTCGTCTAACACAAAAAATAAGGGAGGCCCTTCTTAGAGGAAGTTATCTTCCCAAAACAATATCAATATCCCAAGATTCTTCCAAAAAATATCAGCTACACTTGAATGGTCTTCTAAAAAATATCAGCAACACACAAAGTGTCTTCTATAAAAAATATCCTCATCACAAAGGGTCTTAAAAAATAATCAACTCTTCGAATAAGAGCCTTCCAAAATATAAACTCTTCGAATAAGAGCCTTCCAAAATTATAAACTCTTCGAATAAGAGCCTTCCAAAATTATAAACTCTTCGAATAAGAGCCTTCCAAAATATTACCCCTACAAAGGAGGACCTTCCAAAATATTACCCACACAAGAGGAGGACCTTCCAAAATATTAACCCCACAAAGGAGGACCTTCCAAAATATTAACCCCACAAAGGAGGACCTTCCAAAATATTAACCCCACAAAGGAGGACCTTCCAAAATATTACCCACACAAGAGGAGGACCTTCCAAAATATTAACCCCACAAAGGAGGACCTTCCAAAATATTAACCCCACAAAGAAGGACCTTCCAAAATATTAACCCAACAAAGGAGGACCTTCCAAAATATTAACCCCACAAAGGAGGACCTTCCAAAATATTAACCCCACAAAGGAGGACCTTCCAAAATATTAACCTCACAAAGGAGGACCTTCCAAAATATTAACCTCACAAAGGAGGACCTTCCAAAATAATGAACTCTTCGAATAAGAGCCTTCCAAAATATTACCCTTACAAAGGAGGGTCTTCCAAAATAATAAATTCTTTGAATAAGAGCCTTCCAAATTATTATCCCCACAAAGGAGGACCTTCTAAAATAATAAAATCTTCAATTAAGAATCTTCCAAAATAGCCTTCCAAAATATTACCCTTAGAAAAGAGGGCCTTCAAAAATAATATACCAGAGGGGTTTTTTTTTTTTTTTTTTACAAATTCAATCCACAAATTCGAAATTAATTTTCTGACATATATATATGATGCAATAATATATGTAAAAATAAAAAACTTAAGACATAATTTATGTGTAATAAAAATATAAATTTTTAAGCATGCACAAAATATAAAATATAAAATATACATCACATGAGTATTTAAATAATAATAACAATTTGCATGGCATAAATATTAATTAAATTGCAAAAATTTAAAATAAGAATAAAAGAACTTATCTTTTATTTTCCGTTTCCAGTCGATTCTGATTTTTATTGTGTTCAGCTTCATCTTTTTTTCCTCGATGTGCTCCGCGAACCTTGCTGCTCCCTTTTTGGTTGAGTCAACTTTTTTTTTTTCTTTTAAATCATGCGGACCCCTTGAACATGTCATCTTTGCAGGAGGCATCACCTCTTCTTTTTTTGTTCGCACCTCCCTCGCATTGGTTTTTTAGTATTCAAACAGCTCCGACTTTTATCACAATACTAGGTCCCATATATTTGTCTTCTTTCTGGTCAATGATTTACCCTTTGATTTCTTGAATGGATCCCTCGACAAATTCCATGCACTTAAATATATGTTTAAATTTTCTCATCTGGTCTCCTGCTGCTTCGCCATGTTCGATTTACATGAATTTAAAACAAAACCACCGCCTCCACCCTCGTGCTCCTCCATTAAAGCCGTCTAACATCCAATATAACCCCTGCAAATATAGATGATTTGATTGTCCTCCACAATCAAAAATTAAGCCCCTCCTTCTAGCGCCAATTGTTAACGGAGGAATTTGGTGATAACAAATTTCGGAGGTTGCTGGAATAACGAATTATGAAAATAGGGGATTTGGGATTTTGGATGTTTGGGGCTGGACTTGAGAGGTGTCTCGATTTGTCTCGTGTATCGGATCCTTTTTCAAGATGCCTGCGTACCTTATATTTATAAGGATCAAGCCAACGCAGTTCTGTGAAATTGATTTGGGTCTATCCCTTAGAGACTTTAGGGATAAACTTCGTTAATCTTGGTAATTACTGATTTTATCTGATTTAATCTTATCGTTGTGATATCTTCCTGATTTGAAGAATATCGTTTGGAGATATTTTCCGTTATTGATTGATTGAGATTGATTGTTTCCTCGTTTCAGGGAGAGGATAAAACTTAGTGGTTAAGCAATAATTATTAATCTGAATTAATAATTAATAATATAGAAAATTTGGGAGATTATTAGACATGCCAAAAATCTGGCATAACAACAAGTATACAACTCCAACTAAAATTTTGACAAGATTCTGAGGATCAAGAAACGAACCATTTGTTGGAGGCAACATTTGAATGGGCAACATTTATGCAGGTGCATGCTCTCAGAATTATATAAAGTATCAGCTTTGTGGAACCAAATCAATACACTCCATATAAAGAGGACATAACAGATTGTTTAGCCCTCGCAAATTAAGCATCCATTTCTTCTTCCGACATATTGTACCAAATTTTAAACTATGTAAGCTGATCAGCATACCTCGATACATTTCTTCTGCTTACTATCAGGACAACAGCAGGCCTCCCTGAAAGATCATGGGTGATTTTAGCAACAAAAAAGAAGAGTATCAAAATCCAAGATGAACTCAGAAATCAAAGCAAACATCAAAGCGTATTGATGCAATATATGATTGTGGATACGGTCCAAATTCATATATATACATACTGAGCCAAATTCATAAATACAATATGCATACATAATGAAAAGTATGTAATGCGAAAAGGATTTTTCGGATGCGGGATGGATCGTGGATAAATATATAAAAAAATCGGGGATTCATGGGATAGGGGATTAGATCTACCGGTCACAATTCGAATAAAGACCCCAATATCACAATTTAAGATAAATAATTTCAAAAAAAGTTGGTTCACATATCACTCCAAAACCCAATATCACAATTTAAGACAAATAATTTCAAAAAAAGTTGGTTCACATATCACTCCAAAATATTATATCGAGTAGCGTTTTTTTTACCAAGATGCTAAGGCCACTTAAAGTATTGGCCCTCTCTATCACAATTTTGAAGTAAATGGCCCCAAATATCACAACTTGAAACATTGGCCCCAAATATCACTCCAAAACACATGATCGTCTAGCGTTTTTTTTTTTTTTTTTTGATAACGCTATTGCGTCTAGCGTTATGTAGGTTTCTTAATTTTTTTTTTAAAACTCTATCTAGTTTAGCGTTTCTACACTTAAAAAACACAAATTAGTGTAGCGTTTTGGTTTAAAACGCCACACTATGTGGTGTTTTTGGATGTTTTTTTTTGTTTTGTTTTTTTGATTTTTTTTTGTTTTCTCCTAAATATATATTTGCAAAAAAATATTTAAAAACTTTTTTACAAATGGTCAATTAAAATATAAATTTATATTTTTAAAAGTTCGTATACGGTTTATTCGTCGTTCTGAATATTTCTAAAACCCAAAATAGAAACGTTGAACCCTTAAAGTTAATTGTTGAACCCCTAAATTTAATTAAAATTGTATTTTTTAAATTTAAAAAATTGAATCCGGCGGCTTAATTTTTAAACGCTAACGCGTTTAAAAATCAAGATTAGTTAGGGTTTAGGGTCTAGGGTCTAGGGTTGTAAACAACCCTAGACCCCAAACCCTAAGTTCGTATACGGTTTATTCGTCGTTTTGAATATTTCTAAAATCTAAAATGGAAACGTTGAACCCCAAAAGTTAATTGTTGAACAATTAAATTTAATTTAAATTGTATTTTTTAAATTAAAAAATTGAATTATTAAATAATATATTAAATTTTATTTTTTAGTTGAAGTATGCATAGTATTAAGATCTAGAAACGCTATTTTAAAATTTGTTAGGCTGCTAAAACGCTAGACTAAAGTTTGTCACTCAATAAACGCTAATTCATCTATTGTTCTGAACCCTAAAACGCAGCACGAAGCTTTGTTTTGTGTGCAACATTCACCCCCCTACCCCTGAAACGCTAGACGATCTAGCTACTTAAAAAAAAAATGAAAACGCTAGACGATCTTGTGTTTTGGAGTGATATTTGGGGCCAAATTTTTGAGCTGTGATATTTGGGGCCATTTGTCTTCAAATTGTGATATTGGGGGCCTTTATTCCTTAAAGTGACGTTGGGTGTTCTCATTTTTTTTCACTGTTTTCAGTTTTCTCCTTAAACATATATTTACAAATAATATTAAAAATTTATATACAAATGGTCAATTAAAATTGTAATTTTTAAATTTAAAAATATAATTTTAATTAAGCTTAGGGGTTCAATAATTAACTTTTGGGGTTTAAGGGTTTTAGAAATATTCAGAATGACGAATAAACCGTATACGAACTTAGGATTGTTTAAAACCTTAAACTAGCGTTTAAAAATCAGGCCGTCGAATTAAATTTTTAATTTTTAACTGTATTCCCTCGGGGTTTCAATAGTTAATCTTTGGAGTTTAACAATTCCATTTGAGTTTAGAAATAATTGAAACAACTATATATATTTAGATAAGCAAAAAAAAAAATGCCACATGAAGTGGCGTTCCCACCACAACACCATTTCATGTGGCGTTTTGAAGTTGGAAACACAAGTTTAATTAGCGTTTTGCTAATTAGTTTTTTTAAAAAAAAAACAAAAACACTTAACGATTTTACTCTCCCTCTCTCCCCCAAAACGCTACACGACTTAGCGTTTAAAAAAAAAATGCTACAAGCAACTATATTTTGGAGTGATATTTGGGGCCAAGTTTTTGAGCTGTGATATTTGAGGCTAATTGATTTCAAATTGTGATATAGAGGGTCAACACCCTCACGATTCCCGCTCCCCGAACGATATTTTCAACGAACATAATTATTTTTATATGTATATTACATAAATTATCAAAAATATGTAAATGTAATGTTATTTTTTGAATTTTTTATCCACCCAATTATTTAAATTTACATATTATGATCTAATTTAGTTACTAATAATATTAATTTTGCATTTTAATAGTATAATTAAATTTAATTATACTATTAAAAAAATAAAAAATACATTTTATCCACCCAATTATTTAAAGTTTAAAAAATAAAATAAATATTAAATTTATCATGTTAGTTTATAATAGAAAACACATTCATAATTTAAATTTTTTTAATAAAAAAATATAGAATTTCCCGATTTCTAGTAGGAATTCCCGTTCCAAATTTGGAGCGGTGATCGGGACGGGTTTTGGGACGAGGATAGCACTCCCCGGTCCCGACGTGACCCATGACTATCCTTACCTATTTCCTAGTGTGCTGAAAAGCTCTTGCTAATTCTCTTGTAACCGCATTTAGGACTTCTATTACTATATATTAAACATCAACACAAGGGCAAAAAGTGCCATGTTAAGACAACGCAGCATCTACCATGAACTGGCTAGGCATTCCAGTTCTTGCTCCAGAACCTCCACCATTATCAGTACTGTACTCCCCAGCGCTAAATGGAACACCACCGGTAGAAATGTTATAAGTTGAGCGGTCCACTGTTCCAGGCAAAGGAGAAACCGTTATATTCAGCCTGTGAGATGTCGAGGTTTAGGTTTTCCTCACCTGCTGCATTAATTTGGTTGTTTTTGCTTAGGTTCCTGTTCACCTAGAATGGCTTGAGCTTGCAAATACCTATGAGTAACATCAGGGTTTCCATTGCCATTTTCTTTTGATGCTTTTCCTGGGGTGTGAATTCTTCTCCCGTCCAACAAGCAGCTTCTGATAGGCTCAACTCCATTTGCTATTTGCTTTTTATCAAGCTCAAGGATTCCAGGTAAACAGGAACCCCATCAAAAACCACCAAATGCAACAGGAGAGGAAAACCTAAAACCTGACATCTATCAGGGTGAAGATAAGGGTTTCTCCTTTGCCTAGAACTACGAACGGCTCAACTTATAACATTTCTACTGTTGGTGTTTTATTTAGCGCTGGGGAGTACACTACTGATAATGGTGGAGGTTCTGGAGCAAGAACAAAATGCCTAGCCAGTTCATGGTAGATGCTGCATTGTTTTAACAGTAAACTCTGATAGTATTTTAGCTACACCCAATTAGAATTGTTTATATTCATAGGGATATTACTAGATTTAATCAATTATATTTCCTTGGACTGAATCTATATATTAAAAGTAACGCATTTACTGTGCTCCTGGTGCAACAACCTCGTCCTGCTCCTTGGTTGACTCAAATTCAAAGGCATCCCCTGGATCTTAATGTCGGTATTATATTGTAAAGTCATAATTTGTTTCTACTTAAAAAACATCTTTAACTTACTTAGGATATATCATGTTTGAATACCAAACTCTCAAATACATATCATACGTAATTATATAAAAAAAATTAAAATATCTTAGGGTTCATGGATTATACATGAGGTTAAAACAATTTCCATAAATTTAAGGATATTTATATGAATCACTGATAAAAAATTTATATTTACAAAAATGTCCCGCCCCTTATTTTATCCTGAGGACAACCTAATGCCCAGTTTTCTCATATCTTAATATCCCAACCATAGATACGAAATATCCAATCGTGATTAAGATAAAATTCACCGACACTTCTTAATTATAAGGGTAATACTAATATTTTGGTCAATCTCGAGAGAAAATGGAGAAAATGGATATTTTTCACTTTCATCCATTCATATATATATACTAATAATTAGGCCGGCTAAGTATGCTAACCACAACCACAAGTATACCATTGTAACTTAATCTTCCACACACCAGAAGTTGAAAACAACCGGAAGTCAGTCAGTTATCAATCCAACAATCAGTCCATTTAATATTTAAAAACAACTACATGAAAAAAGATCTTGTCTTAGTTTGTGAGATACAGTGTTCATCTACAGTTAAAAATGCTAAAGGTTGGTACCTTTCTTACCAGTTTTCTCTAAATTCATTTTACGTCATCTGAATCCTACAAACAGAACTACTACAATATTGGATTTTCAACACCAAGTTACCCGTGAAAAGCTCCCATGTTTACTGGTCCTGATTTGCATCATAAGCTATGCGAAAAATCATTACACAAATATGTGAATTTTTTTAAGTACAAACAAATTATAACTTTACAATATAACTTACCGACATTAATTAATCAACATCAAGGGTAGGCCTTTGAATTTGAGTCAACCAAGGAGCGGGAGGAGGTTCCTGCACCAGGAGCGCATTTTTAAATGCGTTACATTTAATATATAGATTCAGTCCAAAGAAATAGAATTGATTAAATATAATAATTTCCCTATGAATATAAACAATTCTAACTGGGTGTAGCTAAAATACTATCAGAGTTTACTGTTAAGACAATGCAGCATCTACCATGAACTGGCTAGGCATTCCGGTTCTTGCTCCAGAACCTCCACCATTATCAGTAGTGTACTCCCCAGCGCTAAATGAAACATCACCGGTAGAAATGTTATAAGTTGAGCGGTCTGCAGTTCCAGGCAAAGGAGAAACCCTTATCTTCAGCCTGTGAGATGTCAGGGTTTAGGTTCTCCTCACCTGCTGCATTTGGTTGTTTTTGCTTAGGTTCCTGTTCACCTAGAATGTCTTGAGCTTGCAAATACCTCTGAGTTACATCGGGGTTTCTATTGCCATTTTCTTTTGATAAAAGAAGTTGCAATTGATAAAAAGCATCAAAAGAAAATGGAAATGGAAACCCTAATGTTACTCATAGGTATTTGCAAGCTCAAGGATTTAAACAAGAACCAAGCAAAAACTACCAAATGTAGCAGGATAGGAAAACCTAAACCCTGACATCTCATAGGGTGCACATAAGGGTTTCTCCTTTGCCTAGAACAGGGGACGGCTCAACTTATAACATTTCTACCGGTGGTGCTTTATTTAGCGCTGGGAAGTACACTACTGATAATGGTGGAGGTTCTAGAGTAAGAACCGGAATGCCTAGCCAGTTCATGGTAGATGCTGCATTTTCTTAATAGTAAACTCTCATAGTACTTTAGCTACACCCAGTTAGAATTGTTTATATTCATAGGGATATTATTAGATTTAATCAATTCTATTTCTTTGGACTGAATCTATATATTAAATGTAACGCATTCAAAAATGCGCTCCTAGTGCAGGAACCTCCTCCTGCTCCTTGGTTGACTCAAATTCAAAGGCCTGCCCTTGATGTTAATGTCGGTAAGTTATATTGTAAAGTTATAATTAATTGTTTCTACTTGAAAAAAAAATCTCCAACTCACTTCGGATTTATCATGTTTGAATGCCAACTGTGAAATGCATATCATATGTAATTATACAAAAAAATTAAAATATCTTAATACGCCAACAACCAATACAAAATGCATGTATATTATTCACAAAGTAACTTAAGGATTCAACTATTCTTTGTTTGTAAAAGTGAAGAAAAGTTCACTCTAAAATTAAAATTGTTGATAAAATAAATATATAAAAAACATTTATAATTATTTATATATATACTAATAAAATATTTAATAATGTATTGTGTGGGTTATACGACTATATTATTTGTAATAATTAAAAATACATTACATTAGCCTTGAATTGATTCATATATGTGCGAGAGCAACATAAATAAAAATATATAAAAGTGCACTGTTACAAAAGTTGGGCATGAATTTAACATGAATAAGTACATTACCGATAACCAGAGAGGCACAAACATCCATCTTTTCTGGAACATTTCTTCATTATTTACTGCATATAATTCATAAAAATATAAACAAATAAGTATAGGTGACTTGAGCAATAAAAACATTCATATTATTTTGGAATAATAAGTACTTACTAGGTGTACTTTGTGAAGAAAACCCATATCAAACTAGGTTAAAAATGTGTGCCACTATTGAAAAGTTTACATTAAATCATGGTAAATCTCAATCTCCATACACCCCGTATAAAAAACCAAACTTAAGTGTCCTCCCAGTTTAATTTGATTTTAGTCGTGAATCAATTTCGATCAAAAACAAAAAATAACCAATATTTTGAACATAAACCAAAAATTAAAAAAAATGTTGCGTATAAATATTACATATTGGGATTTTCGACTGAGTTCAGATTTGGATTCTTGAAAAGAAAAAAAAACATGAACTGAATCCTTTCGAGTTTAAAAAATATATAGATCCAAAAAACTTAAGTTCAATTACATCTAAATGAAACAAATGATCTTATCACCATACACTAAATGTACAAATATTATTATAAATATAACTTACCAGTCAAATTCGAACAAAGCGATGATGCTAATCATTATGCATGGAAATTATTGAAAATCTGTAAAAACAACATGTAAATCAGGAAAAAAAATTAGTAAATCAGGTAAAAAATGTCATAACACTGTGATTTGATGTTATGTTATTTTTTTGATCATAATGTTATTTATCTTGATATCAATTGATGATCGATGAAGAAGCTAGGCATTACATTCGTAATTAAATTTAATATAACGAGAAATTTTTGTTTTTTCCAATTTAAAATTTGGGAATTTTTGAGATTTAGGATGAAGGGGATTGGATGTGTATGTCAAGAAGGAGCAAAAATAGAAGATAAGGGTTCTTTTATAGATGGATCTAAATCGGCCAGCATCTTAATCGTAAAACCGAGTTAATTCTATAAAGAATTGTAGAAGAAATCCGGAGATCTGGCCAAAGAAGAAGAAAGTTTGACAGAGCTAAAAAGAGATATGAACGAGAAACGGCGGAGAAAATGGTGTGAAACCCTAAAATGAATCATGCATGTTATATATAGGTATTATATTATATCAATGGTTCAGATCTGATCATAATATTTATATCCGACGGTTGTTAATTAATCAAGATAAGAATCGGCTAGAATTAAAGAAAGAAATCAATGTGCGTCTTTGTGTATCTCCAACCATTTTTTTTAGAAGCAAAAGAAATTAAATTAGATAAATGGGCCTAGCCCAAGCATTACATCCACCAACACAAAAGCCCATACCACTAAGCATACTAACTAGAAAACAAAATCAACAGTCCAACCCAATAGAAACCCATCCTAGCCCAACAAATTCAACAATGAACAAAAACTTAAAAAACAAAGCTCAAAGAAACGAAATTGATTCATCTTCCAAAGACTAGATCAGCTCATCCAGGACCTCCATTTCTTCTTCTTCCACATCAACTTTAGCCTGCAATCACCTTCCATAACTTCTTCAAACTATTCACCAAGCGGATCTAGACCCAGATCATTCGACCAAATCTCGCGAACTCTCCCAAAAGGAGCTTCAATGATCACCAATCGATTCCAAGTATGAGCACCGTGATAAGCTAGATACCATGCCATTTCATTAGCTTCCTCTCTTATAGACCCATATTCCAAAATCTGATTCCTATCTGCCTTTATTTGGTTTAGTTGATTCACCACATATCTATGCTCAGGGATAGCACCCACATTGGAGAATCTCCAACCATTTTATATTTCTTTAAATGTCTTCTATAAATCAACTTAAGCAATTTTCTTGAATTTTTCATCCTTCTATTTTAAGAGTATATATATTTTTGTTAAATATAAACTAGGAAGTGAGGGTTAGAGTATGAACATACAACCAATCCATGTTAGTGTCAAGTGTTAGGCCACCAACCAAGTTAGGTCACCAACCAAGTTAGGCAAGCCATAATCTTTAACTAACATTAATGGTTGGTGAGATTGAAGCCTATAAATATAGTCTTATGTAAATGGTCTCAAATACAACAACGACAAGATCAATACAATGTAGTTATAATATTACTACCATGTTTTTCTCCCCTCTCTACTAGTTCCGTTTATTACTTCCGCATTGCTCATATTCTAACATAGCATCAGAGCGGGAGTAGAGAGGATGAGATTTTCAGTTGAAACTTTGTGATTTTTCAAGGAAAACACAAGCTGTCCAGACTTATATCTTCCAGCAGAGGGGATAAATTTTCTGCCCGGTTTTTTATTTATGCAGATTCTGTTTCCAGCAGAATTTTCTGCCCAATTTGCCCCGGTTATAGATTTAATTGTGTAATATTCAAGTGGTTGTTGATATTACGGTATCTCTCAAATTTTTTACGATGCTATAAATTAAATAGTTCAGGGGACGTTATTCCGACGAAGCAACAGAAGTAGTGTATATACAGATGTACACACAGTTCACTGCCACAAATGACAAAGCAGCAGAAGTAGTGTATATACAGATGTACACACAGTTCACTGTCACAAATGACAAAGCAGCAGAAGTAGTAGTAGTATGTATACAAATACATACACACAGTTCACTACTATATCTTGCATTTCATTCTTGAAAAAGAAGCAGAAGGACCATTTCATGGACGATCTTATGGGATGCAGTCTACCAAATACGGTTCCAGTTGCTTAGAGTCTCAGTTTCTTCAAAATAATCAGTTCAAGGACTGATTGGTGGTCATCCACCGTTATGCTGAAAAGCAGCACTTTCTATTATTTGACATGGCCTAAAATATATCGTGTGGTCGAAAATTCGATAATTAGTATCCCAAAAGACTCAATAAACTCAAGATCGGTCGATGCTAAAAATGGGTATAGTTGGACGCTCAGATTAAGCTCAAGGGCTACTAGTGTCCACTCTTCAATCCCAAGATAGATCTTTCATCCGAAGATGAGATTTCGAGTGAGGGGGAGTGTTAAATATAAACTAGGAAGTGAGGGTTAGAGTAAGAACATACAACCATCCATGTTAGTGTCAAGTGTTAGGCCACCAACCAAGTTAGATCACCAACCAAGTTTTAATCTTTGACTAACATTAATGGTTGGTGAGATTAAAGCCTATAAATATAGTGTTACGTAAATGGTCTCAAATACAACAACAACAAGATCACTACAATGTGGTTCTAATATTACTACCATGTTTTTCTCCGCTCTCTACTAGTTCCGTTTATTACTTCCGCATTGCTCATATTCTGACAATTTTTTATTTGAAAGTACGAGCATATTTGTTAATTACATTAAATGTAATTAACTGCTTAGAGCTGGAAATTTCTAAATCAATTACAACTTTGTGCTATTTTAACCCACTTTTAGCACACTATTGGATCTATAAGTTTTTTTTGTGGTAATTAAAGATGTAACATCATATTTAACACAATACTCGAATGCTCTCATATATAGGCCAGGGTTTGGTCAATCACAAGGTGTATGTGAGAAAAAAGTAATATAAATTAAAAATGTGAAATCCCACTTTTTTAAACCCTAAAAGCCCTGCCCGGAAATAAGGACGGTCCTGACCCAGTGTGTATTGTGCAGTTAGTGTGATTGCATTAGGCTCATCGAAGGGGTGTGTAGTTATTACTGTTTTACCCTTATTTGTGAAAAATTAACAAAAATGCCACCCTTTTAAAATCTATGTAAAAATTAGTTGAAATTGTGTTAGTATCGGGAATCGAACCCTAAACCTTCCACTCTCAAACTCATGACATAACCATTATGCTATATTTTGTTTTGAGTATGTTTTAAAAGTCTTATTAGATAAACTACATCATCTCTTTTTGACCCTTTATTTTTTATATCAACTAGATATTAAACCTCAATACAAGTTCAAAAAATGCCAACAAATTGGTTTTAAAATTACTATTTCACCCTCATTTTTTCAAATTAACAATAGTGCCACCCCTTTATAATCTAGTTAAAAAAATGGAAGAATTTCTGTTAGTTTTCGGAATCGAGCCACCAACCTCATTTTAAGAGGTTCATGTCATAGCCACTATACTACATTACTTTTCGAGTTTCCTTAAAAAAATTATATGATAAATCATGTCATTTTCACTTAACTTATTTTCTTTTTTGTTTTCACTTTTGAGTAAATAAAATGTTAGTTTATATTATTTATATAATTTCATTTTTTCAATTTTTGTAGTTTTATTTATCCATATATTTAATCATTTTATAAATTTTATTACACCTGTATGTTTTCGATTAAATACATATTAATTATGTTATTTATAATTCATATATTTATATTATATTATATCTCTTATCATACTTTATTTAAATTACTTGATAATAGATACCTAAAAAATTATATTGAAATTTAATCCAGTATAAGGAATATAGTATATGTAATGTATTTTATTATTCATTACTTCTATCATTCTAAATTAAGAAAATTAGTTTTGAAATTATTTTTAAATTATACAATAATCATGTTATACATTCATCACATTCGTTTCTTAATAAATTTCCTTTCAGAATGTACACTTCGTTTGTTTATATTTTCTAAAATGAACACATTCTACACTCTCTTTGTCATTATAAATGAACATGAAAAATAAAATGCTAATATAAAATTCTTGGTTATACATGAATGTTAAAAAAGAAATTCACAAACGTTTATCTCTATGTATATATTAAATTATGGAAATAAAATACAATTTAGTTTTAAATTATTTTTTTTGGTTAACCACTTATATTCAATTTTATAATTATCTTGTAAGAATGTATTTTGTTTAGCGAAATATTACGCAATATCAAATCACCTTTTGGATATAGGATTAATAATATAGTTAACATAATATGCTTATTCCAGCAGGTTGACCTGATGCAGGATGATATACACTATAATTTTATTGTTTTTTTATATGTAATTTTTTTTTCAAATTCTTCTTTGCAACCTCAATATATTTCCTATAGGAATTTTGTTTTTATAGGTTCATGACCAAAATGAGAACATTGCATTATAGACTTGCATATTTTAAGTGAAGCAAAATTGTTCGTCTTGAACCTATTTCGTTTCTTCACAATTTATCTATTCTTCCTAATAAGTATATGCTAGCCAGAAGTAAGATGCATTCTTCACTTTATAAGAATTTTTGCATTTATATATATATATATATATATATATATATAATTTTTTGTGCAAGTCGAATTGTTCCTTCTGTTACTTGCAGCTTCCATGCATGCATTTACTTTCTCTATTCTTAGTAATATCATCACAATGTTGTGTTTAATATTGCCTCCAATAAGTATGCTACCCTTTACGGCCGTTGTAATCGTATTATTATGGAAAGCAATGTCCATCACTATGGAAAGGCAAAGATTATTATTTTACTCTCTCAAATTTATAATTACCTGATACTCGTTCATAACTCGAACTTGTACATCATACTCAATAATATTATTGTCATCTATATAGTACTTATTATTGACATTCACTATTAATACATATCCCTACTCATATTATAATTTCATAATTACGAGTTTCCACTCCAAAAATTAATAAACCAACCGTTCACATAGAGGCATTCACGTACATAGAGTTGCACGGGCAATTACGCTAGTTGAATATTAATATAAGATCATAGTTCCTCTAACATTTTAACGTTTTATATTATTTGATTACTCAACATTATATTAGAGTTGAGGCTTGCAGATGTCTCATATTCGACACTCAAACACGCCAATATTCTAATATTTATTATAGACACGAAGGATTTGCCCTTCTTCTCTTCCTGTCAAGTTTGTGGGATTAATGCCCCTCACTTCATCACAATTATGCGTAAATGACTGTATGCCCTTGGTAGAAAAGATTGTTAGCAGAATCAATGTTTCGACAGGTATTGTTTTCTATACATGGTATTCTGGACTAATCACTTTCTATTACCAGCAGCTGTTCATGACTTGGTGCAATCTTTGTTTACTAATTTTTACGGAAGGGAAATATCAGTAAAAAAGGTGGTGCAAAAGTTAGTTGGCAAATGATTTGTTTACCTCGGTTGGAGGGTGGTTTCGGGGTAAAAGATCCTTTGCATGGGAACAGAGCTCAACTCATCAGTCACTCACTCAAAATTGTCACAAAGGCTCATCTCTCTGGACCTCTTGGGTTAATTAATTAGGCTACAGTTTTGAAGATGAAACATTTATAGGCTACCAAAATCCCAACTGATTGCTCATGGATTTGGAAAAGATTACTCCACCTTCGAGATATTGCTTCACAGTTCATAACCTATTGTAAAGGGTGTGGAGTAAACACATCTCTTTAGTTTGACCCTAGGTTTGTCTAGCTGAAAATGCTTTGTTCCCCATCGTACGACAATGTGGTTTGACTAGCAAAACAAAGGTTCATGATCTCATTGCCACGGGAACTTGGGTTTTGCCTCAACCAAATCCAAGGCACCATCATCTTAATGCATTGCTTCTTTATTGGTTCCATGGCTTTGACACTTGGAGGTTCGATCTTAATGCCAGAGATGTTATTTTGTGGGATGGCCTTGATGCGAGAAAGGACAAAACGTGGCATGTTTGGAAAATCGTAAGGCAAAGGAGTCGCCCAGTGCCTTGGTCTAAACAGTGTGGCACAAACTCGAAGTTTGAAAGGTTTACCCATCATGAATGGCTCCCATGTCATGTGAGGCTTAATACTTTCGTCAGGCTGGCTGGTTTTGGCTTTGATGTTCGTCAGCATTGTTTTCTATGTATTGGGTGTCGAGAAACTGATAGCCATCTATTTCTACACTGCCACTATAGTCGATATGTTCTATCTTCTCTTCTTGCTCATTTGAGTAAAGGTATTCAGGGGCTCACTTGGCTTGATTTCATGCAGTATTTACTGGGGCTCAAGGACAATGCAAAAAGTTCATGATAGCTCTACTTGTGGTTCAGGTTTTCACTTCATTTGGATTTTGGTGGAACCGAATGCACGTCTGCATGAACTTCCGGTCCTGTAAAGTGGTTGAAGAAGGCATTATTGTAGTCTGTAGATGTCAAAGTTAAACTGCATTAGTTTAATTTGTGTAGACCTGATTCCCATTGTGGTGAGATCTAAACCCAAAATTGTGCCATAAAAGGCTGCCAAGGAACTTGATTAGACACAGTTTTGGGAGCAAATTTTTTTAAAAGAAAAATCACAAGGCAAAATGTGTTCTAATTAGATTTCCAACTTCATTGTTCACTGAAATCTATAACAAAGTGAATATCAATACAATAACCAAGAATTTCCTTTGGCTTAATCCACAACGATGTTTTAAGACTGATATTAGACTCCAAAAGAGTTGCGTAAACATGAAAAGACAGGTTAACTTTTTAGGAATCAAAAAACTACTAACAAATTCAAGTTTAGTCATAGGATTCACTCTTTTACAGAAATGACAGAGTATTCTACAATCAAACACCTCTTACTCCACTTCTTTTGAGTGCAGCCAGAAGAACAGATACAGATCTCACAACTCTCCTGCTCACCACTTGCTTGATTCCTCCTTCACAGTGGTTCCAAACCTGTCCAGAGGTTCCACTCTTCCAAATCTTTTGGGCGGAATCGTCCACGAGTGATGATGATAAGCGGATGGACCGGCATGGGATGAAAAACCACGATATTGACCATGTATGAAGCTTTGCCCGACAAGCCTATGAAACACCTTGCTCGTGCTACATGACGCCTTTACGGCCCAAAGCAAATACAAGTCAAACAATATGCAAAACAAAAAGATGGTACCAAGTCAAACAATATTCCTCGTAAGAAAAATATATAGTACAATTCAAACAGACCTACTAAGAAAAGTACTAAGCTATTAAAATTAAAAAAAACTTCTATATACTTCCTTACATTTTTCACATCACATAGGCACAGTTGCTTACGGACTGGCCTGAACCAAATATCACTGGAATCGTCTTCTGCATATAAAACATAACAAATTACTATTGCTTTCTTCATAAGTAAAAAAAGATGCATGAACCTTAATTATAGCACAGCTTGACAAGTAAGAATATTACCGTATCCTTGTTCCTCCATTTCAATGTCTGAAGGCACCGTCTCAGGCTTGAGTGAACTGTCAGGATAATCTAATTGGCTCAAGGTGAAGCCAGCATTTTCAAGCAACATTGCCACCTCACAAGAAACCTCTTCATTAGGCACCTGCAAATACAAACCGTATTCTAGGATTAGAATGCTGAGTGCACTAAATTGAATAGGTCTGTTATCAACGAGTAAACTTTTTTGAACTAACTAAAAAACGGTTCACCACGGGGAAATAGCAATAAAAAACGGTTCCGTCTTGTCCGCATAAGATTTCAAATAAAAGTCCAACTCGGGTCCAGCTTTTTCAAAGATTTCGAGCATTTGTAGTAAATATAGCATCAATTCCTTTTTCTCCAGACACAACTGCAAAATCTCCCCGTGCTCTTTTCTCTTCCCAGTAAAGCGTACTCCTGATTAATTAATGCCGCCAGCTCATTCATGATAGCTCTGAGAAATGTCAATGGGCCACTCGAGACTTTATAACCATAAAAACACACTTCCCTCAAAACTTTCTTTCGAGCCACTAACAACAGAGCAGCAACCGCAACAACTTGTCCCCTCTTAACAGCATTAAAGATTGCATCGTTCAGAATGTCAATGGTTGTCTCCGACCCAGCAAGCAAGGCAACAGTCTCCCGTGCCTCTTTCTGCAACAGGTGGAAGATTTACAAAACTATACAAGTATACAACTCCAACTAAAATTCTGACAAGATTCTGAGGATCAAGAAACGAACCATTTGTTGGAGGCAACATTTGAATGGGCAACATTTATTTATGCAGGTGCGCTCAGAATTATATAAAGTATTAGCTTTGTGGAACCAAATCAATACACTCCATATAAAGAGGACATAACAGATTGTTTATCCCTCGCAAATTAAGCATCCATTTCTTCTTCCGACATATTGTACCAAATTTTAAACTATGTAAGCTGATCAGCATACCTCGATACATTTCTTCTGCTTACTATCAGGATAACAGCAGGCCTCCCTGAAAGATCATGGGTGATTTTAGCAACAAAAAAGAAGAGTATCAAAATCCAAGATGAACTCAGAAATCGAAGCAAACATCAAAGCGTATTGATGCAATATATGATTGTGGATACGGTCCAAATTCATATATATACATACTGAGCCAAATTCATAAATACAATATGCATACATAATGAAAAGTATGTAATGCGAAAAGGATTTTTTGGATGCGGGATGGATCGCGGATAAATATATAAAAAAATCGGGGATTCATGGGATAGGGGATTAGATCTACCGGTCACAATTCGAATAAAGACCCCAATATCACAATTTAAGATAAATAATTTCAAAAAAAGTTGGTTCACATATCACTCCAAAATCCAATACCACAATTTAAGACAAATAATTTCAAAAAAAGTTGGTTCACATATCACTCCAAAATATTATATCGAGTAGCGTTTTTTTACCAAGATGCTAAGGCCACTTAAAGTATTGGCCCTCTCTATCACAATTTTGAAGTAAATGGCCCCAAATATCACAACTTGAAACATTGGTCCCCAAATATCACTCCAAAACACATGATCGTCTAGCGTTTTGTTTTTTTTTGGTAACGCTATTGCGTCTAGCGTTATGCAGGTTTCTTAATTTTTTTTTTAAAACTCTATCTAGTTTAGCGTTTCTACAATTAAAAAACACAAATTAGTGTAGCGTTTTGGTTTAAAACGCCACACTATGTGGTGTTTTTGGATGCTTTTTTTTTGTTTTGTTTTTTTGATTTTTTTTGTTTTCTCCTAAATATATATTTGCAAAAAAATATTTAAAAACTTTTTTACAAATGGTCAATTAAAATATAAATTTATATTTTTAAAAGTTCGTATACGGTTTATTCGTCGTTATGAATATTTCTAAAACCCAAAATAGAAACGTTGAACCCTTAAAGTTAATTGTTGAACCCCTAAATTTAATTAAAATTGTATTTTTTAAATTTAAAAAATTGAATCCGGCGGCTTGATTTTTAAACGCTAACGCGTTTAAAAATCAAGATTAGTTAGGGTTTAGGGTCTAGGGTCTAGGGTCTAGGGTTGTAACTACCAATACTGAGTTTGTCTCTCGAGATGTGAAATTCACTGAACATGTGTTTCCTTTTCACGCCTCTACTGTTTCTAAATACATACAGCCCATACCTTCTTCTGTCAATTTACCAAACCAAAATCCTGCTATTTTTGATGACTTCTTAGCATGTGAAGAAAATCCAGATGACATTCATACACCCAACACTACTCCCGTATCATCTCCTGGATCACCCTCACCACCACCTCTTCGTAGAACTACTAGAATATCACAAAAACCAACTTGGATGGGCTCCTATGAGGTCAATACTGCTGAAACAAATCTGGTTCAAGTCATTGATCATGACATCCCTTCTACATTTCACTGTTTTTTGGCTTCTCTACCCAATTCAGCTGATCCTATTACCTTTAATCAAGCAGTTGCGCATAGTCACTGGATCACTGCTATGAATCATGAGCTACAAGCACTGGAGGACAACAACACATGGGCTATAACTACTTTGCCTCCTGGCAAAAAGGCAATTTCCTGTAAATGGGTGTATAAAACGAAATACAGCCCAGATGGTTCGATTGAGAGACACAAAGCTCGTCTGGTCATTCTTGGTTGTCATCAAGTGTATGGAATAGACTACTCAGAAACTTTCGCCCCTGTTGCCAAGCTCACAACAGTTCGAGCTTTGCTTGCTGTGACAGCCATTCTCAACTGGGAAACTGCTCAAATGGACGTGAGCAACGCGTTTTTAAATGGTGACTTGGATGAGGATGTATACATGAAGTTCCCACATGGGTATAAGGGGCTTGGAACTCGAATTTCTGCAGATTCTAATGCTCAGAATCTAACTTCTTTTGTGTGTAAGCTTCTCAAAGCTTTATATGGTCTCAAGCAGGCACCACGACAGTGGTTTCACAAACTGTCTACTGTCCTTCTGCAGCTAAACTACACCCAATCTCAGACTGATCATAGTCTCTTTGTCAAGCACACTCCAACCTCTGCCACAATGATCCTGGTCTACGTTGATGACATACTCATTTGAGGGACCAATTCTGCTGAAATACAAGTCATAAAAACCGTGCTGTCTACTAAATTTCACATGAAGGATTTCGGTTCTGTTAATTATTTTCTGGGACTAGAAATTTCGAGGTCTCCTACAGGATTCTTTGTTTCTCAGAAAAAATATACTCTGGATTTACTCAAAGAATATGGGTTCTCTAATGCTACTCCTCTTAAGGTACCCATGGACACCCACCTGAAACTCACACCTACCAAAGGTACTATTCTATCGAACCCACACTCTTTTCAGCGACTTGTTGGCAAACTAATCTACCTCACTGTTACGAGGCCAGACATTACATTTCCTGTGCACATTCTGAGTCAATATATGCATCAACCAACTAGTGTACACATGCAAACTGCCAAACGGTTGTTAAGGTATCTAGTTGCTAATCCTGGGCAGGGAATTCTACTTGCTATAACCTCAAAGGCTGCTCTTCAAGCCTTCAGTGATAGTGACTGGGCCAATTGCCCTGTTACACGTAGATCAACCTCAGGGTTCTGCATCTTGCTAGGTGATTCTCCTATTAGATGGAAAGCCAAAAAACAAAATGTTATAGCTAGGTCAACTGCTGAGGCTGAATATTGAGCCATGGCTCTAACAGTTTGTGAGGTCTCATGGCTACATGCTCTTCTCAAGGATATGGGGCTCTCCAACCTTCCAGCTACTGTACTTCATTGTGACAATCTTGCAGCACTCTCCATAGCAGCCAATCCGGTGCATCATGAACGTACCAAGCACATCGAAGTGGACTGCCATTTCATAAGGGAAAAGCTCAAGACTGGAACCATTATCACTGCTCATGTGCCTTCCAGTAAACAAGTTGCAGACTTGCTTACCAAACCACTTTCAGTCAAACAACACCATCATCTTCTTCACAATCTTGGAGCATCGTCTCAACCTCCTGCTCAGCTTACGGGGGAGTAATAATCTCAGTCATTCTCAGCTCAGCCTGTGGACCACATTTCTGTTTTGCTGTTATTCACCACCTTTCTGGCCATTACATGTTTTTGTCTGTTTTCCTTTATTAAGAATCAAGCCTAAGGGCATTTAGGTCTATAGGGTTTGCTTAGCTGTTCGAGCATATCCTCTAGTTGTCCTATTTAATCTGTGTTATCATCCATTTGTGGATTAGAATGATATATTGAAAGGCTGCTATCTTGTTCCATCAATCTGTATTTGCATTTCTTATCCTTGTCATTTACTCTTTACTATGCAACTCCAACTAAAATTCTGACAAGATTCTGATGATCAAGAAACAAACCATTTGATAGAGGCACAGTGTAATGATCAACTTGAAAACAGATTTCTTAGGATTCCAGTTAATCAGATTTCTGTCACAGCTGCACAGGAAGGGTCGGAGGTAAACAAGGGAACTACTAGTCAACTATGCTATGCACATCTAGATCTTCTGACATAAAACGAAAGGTCATGTACATACCTTAATCTTTCAAGTGCGAAATCCAGTGAAGAGATATTCTGACTTGGTACAGGAGTCTTGGGAGTCGCACCACGTTCAAGTAATAGTTTAACCAAACTTGAAGACAAGAGGTGATAGCTGCATCGTGCAAGGGGTAACTTCCATGACAGTTTTGGATGTTAAGGTTCATCATGGAACCCACCAGATGTGAAAACAATTCATTTGCACAACCGGATGCACGGTTATGACATATTTTCCCAAGAATATCATATGGGCATACTTCACATCCAGCATAAGTAATCAACACATCTTCCCCCACATAATTTATTTTTAATTTCTCTAAAAATGATTTAAATTCAGCAGCTTTATCATTTTCAATGATCCCCCTGATTAGATTTAATTCTTCTGGTGGAAAAGAACTCCAATCCTGCATGGACAACACATGTTACAAACCAAAATGCGGGGAAAGATAGTCAAATTGGATCTGAAGCCCAAAAACATAGATTGGAAGAAAATTGTAATACATATATAAAAGCTAATGACTTTTAAGTATTTGAATGGGCAGCGTTTATGCAGGTACGCTCATAATTATATAAAGTATCAGCTTTGTGGAACCAAATCAATACACTCCATATAAAGAAGACATAGCAGATTGTTTACCCCTGGCATATTAAACATCCATTTCTTCTTCCGACATATTGTACCAAATTTTAAACTATGTAAGCTGATCAGCATACCTCGATACATTTCTTCTGCTTACTATCAGGACAATAGCAGGCCTCCCTGAAAGATCACGGTTGGTTTTAGTAACAAAAAAGAAGACCATCATGAAATCCAAGACGAACTCAGAAATCGAGGCAAATATCAACGCGTAATGATGCAACATATGATTGTGGGTACGGTCCAAATTCATATATTTACATAATGAGCCAAATTCATAAATACATTATGCATACATAATGAGAAGCTATGTTACCCGGACTCGGTATTTTGAAAATTTGGTACTTGAGGAAATTGAAGAGTCGGATAACATAGATGAGAAGTATGTAATGCAACTTGTGCTAATATTAACAGGAGTTCCCCTACTCTTACATTGCATGAAACATGAACTAAAATTTAGAGGAAACCAAGTCTACCAAAGAGGAACTAGCATTGTTGCGGATTTAATTTTGGGGAGCCTTATAAGTTATAATGTCCACATACTTTAAGGAGCCTTGAAACTTTAATAAATTAGAAAAATTGTGCTTTGAAAGCTGGACTGCGTGACATGTATTCTTCCTAGTCATGTTAGGCTGGATTTGCAAACACCAGAAATCATTGCAAGTGAAAGTAATTCTTTTACAGATAGAGCAAAAGATGAAGCCCCCTACACATTTGTTTTTTTTTCCTCTTAACATAATCAGATTATGCACAATTTGTGTACTATTTCTTTACATACATGTGCCAGAAACTCGAATGTATACATGTGTAAGAAGAATTTATTGGGAACTAAAAAGTGATAAAAAAAAACTACCTGTCAAGATCATGGTCATAATCTCCATTAACAATCCAGCTCATATTTCTGACACTGCCAAGTAACTGACTACTTCTTGTGCTCGAGTAAACAGGAAGACTACTTGTCAAAGTAGCGGCTGTAGATAATGTCCTTAATGCATGCAAGTTGGGGTTACTTGTAGGAATGGAAAGCCGACTCACTTCCAGAGTTTTCTTTTTTAACTTCTCAGTTCGCTTCCTATTGTGTTCCCTTTCTAGAGCCTGGAGTATAAAAAAAAAAAAAAGACACCTTGCTCAGAAACCAAATTTAATACCCGTGTGAAAAAACATGAATATCTGCAAATGTTTAACAAACCTACCAAGTCCAATTACCTGTAATTTTTTTTGCCTCCTGGCACTTGGCTTCGAGAAGATTCCCCAAGCCAATCCGGAATATTAATGAATCTTCAAAACTGAGCTCCTCGAATTTTCTCCCATTAAGTTCTCTGTGACCAGATCAAAGAGTATAAACAATAGACTTACCTACACTAGAATCAAAAAAAGACAGAATTTTACCTGAAGATTAATTCTGCTGCACTGCCACTTGAAATATCAATCCCATCACAATTACGAAAAGAATCACGATAGTCACGAGGCATCTGTTTCAATATCTCAAATATGTGATTCTTTTGTTGTTAAAACGATACACACACACATACACACACGGCTGTCTCATTCTATTGAAGACGTAATTGTACCAACGAAATCAAATTTTCATTACTAAAGATTTATATGTAAATAAGTGATAAATTTGGTCAATGCGATAACTTAAAGATGAAATTATAGTGTAAAACAGGAGCCAAGATTACAAATATATAGGGGGTGTTTGGGGGAACTTTTATCTAGAATAAGTCAACTTATTTTAAGACAAAGTTAGAGATTCCTAACTTTCCAACTTATTTTTCAACTTATTTTTGCAACTTATTGAATCTCAAACATACATTAAATATTTGTATAAAAAAAAATTATCAAAATATAAAATTTTTATCCGAAAATAAGTCCATAAGTCATTAATATAAGTTTTGCCAAACAGCCTAATAGTCATAAAATATTAATTCCCTTGAAACAAACATGGCCTCAAAAGCACAAACCATAACTATTAAAGAATGACTAGATGGCAAAAACTTGCAGCCGAAGTTTATTACCAAAAGGAGAACTATTTTCTTACCAGCCAGTTAAAAACCCCGCATGGCCGAAATAATGATGGGTCGGTGTAGATGAGGCTGGTCTTCAGGTACCTATTCACCCATGATTCATCTGTGGTTGAATTGTATCAGCAATCATCAAAAACAAACTACAGGCACTGGTAACAAACGTTTGCACTAAGTTGTAGGCCGATACACTTGAGAAGGAAAGAGAAACAGGAGTAGGAAAAGAGATCATACAAGGAGTTGAACTTCAATGACAATGCATGAAAAATGAATAATGGGACAACTAGCTTGAAAAAGAAAAAAACAAAGAGAGCAATATTTAATTTTGACCAGTTTAATTTGGGAATGAAGATGTAGAAAGGGGGGCCTTGTGATATATCCTTTGGTAAGATCGTTGTTGCAGTCCTTGTTATCACCCTTGTCCTTGCCCTTTCGATTGTTCTTGTCAACGGATGGCCATATTTCCTGCGAGGAAAGAAAGAAAAAGAAGTAACGAGTCACAATGATACAAAGAAGAATGTGAACAAAGAAAACGATTTCGATTTGAAACATTATTCAATAATGACATCTAAAAAGGAATTTTACTGCATACATTCCTTGCGTAATCTGTGAAATACTAAAAATTAGATAACTGAAGTGAAACTGTGTTGCATGTGTATCATGAGGACTAAAAAAAAGGGTTTTATTAAAGGGATGTATAGATACCTCGCGAAAGGCTCCAACAAGATCACCCCTATCAGCTGACTCAAGTAATTTCATAACAGTAGTCAAAGCCATCATCTTGTTTTTGTGTGTTGCATACGCCTCGTCCGAGTGGTGAGCGGCAGTTAACTTAAAGTGAATCTCCTCTTTGAGAAGTAAGGAGAGTCTACTAGCCAGCAGATGGCGTAACATCAGGGGACATCCAAAATGGTGCTCAGGAAGCATATTGGTGGTAGGTAAATACATAGTAGACAGGGAGTTGTCATAAATAGAAGCCGCCAACAACAAAGCAGCGAGCTCAATATATTTGACATCATGTGAAAGTTTGAAAATAAGATGACGAACACCAAAGGACTTTTTGAGGAGGGCACGGATGTGGCGAAAGAGTAATTCCTGTAATGAAAGGAAATTAAGCATTGTGTATGAATTAGAAAGTAAAAGAAGCAGCATATTGAATAACGAAAAGGGAAAACAACGTACAGTACCGTTTTTTTGTCATGAAACATGGAAATCAAGTGGAAAAGAGGTAGTCCTGGAGTCCAAGAAATAAGCTTCGTGACTAAATGAAGAGCCAATTCCAGTGGAGTCATGTCATAAAAGGGTGAGTTGGGATCACAGCATTTGACACTTGGGTTAGCTCCATAGGCCATGTTTGTTTTGAGGAATTAGGGAGGGGATTGGATTATAATCCTTTAAAAAAATTTATCCCTTGTTTGTTTTGAAAAATAGAGCATAGGATTATAATCCTTGGATAACATTACAACAAAAACTCAACTATCATGTGGGATAATATAATACCTGCTCAGTCCAGGTATTAAAAGGAAGACTAAAATTTGATGGACAAAAATGCCCCTTTCTAAATAGCAGAATCACAGCTTTACACCCCGATATTTTTAAAACCCTCCTCCCTCGTTCATTTCATATCTCTTTCCTTCGATACATACAGATACATATGTATAGCTCTCTGTAGTAATTGCCAATCAATTGGGTATATTTATCTTATTATCTGGTAAGATCTCTTAAATTCATTTATTTATTGTGCTTATGGGTTTTAAATAACTTCATGTTGATAATATTTTTTGATTCTCAAATAGTTTTTTAAAAATCCGAAGCAAGTTTGATGTAGATGATATGTACATTTATGTAATATTTGGATTTGTGTTGTTTATTTTGAATGTAGACGACCTGTTTCTTCATATGCTTGACACAAGTTTTAAGTATGGTTGTGTTGAGGTTAATTTACGGTGGTTATTTTATGTTGTTTGTATAAGTTAGCTATTTTAGTTCATATAAGAAATTCCTTTATAAAAAATATATTTGGGTGCTTTGAAATTTAGAGACCCTCTTCGAATCTTATATACAGCAAACTAATTAGTATGTGGTAACTCTGTTTTATAGATAATTATGAGCTCTTTGGATGAATGGATGATTTTCCAACAGCTAGGCGTCATGGGATAACTTATAAACAAACATGGGACTGGACTATTTTAAAGGATAATAATCCTTGGGATAGTAATGAGGGGTTTATAGTGAATGGACTATAATCCTAGGATTATAATCCTTGAAAACAAACATGGCCATAGTGTTCAATTAGAGCACTAAGCAAGTCAGTAGAAGGTGTGAAAACTGCAAGATGGAGAGGGTACATTCCATCTACAACAGCCGTATTTATATCATCTACAACCAGGCCAGGGTGGCCGTGGTTCGCATTCGCAATCAAAATTATGAGCTTCTAGTCCAAAAAACAACGTAAAAACTTTCGATGCGGGCAGCATAAAATCGTTATCATTACATTTGACATCATTATATATAAGAGTTTTCTTCAACAAATCGGCGAAGTCTTTCTCGGTTAAAAGTTCATCAATTTTCTTCTCCAAATTCACAGTAATCTGTCGAAAAACCTAACATATATATATATATGAGAGAGAGAGTTCAACTATGTATGACAATTCTGTAATATATTTGTTGTGAGAACCAATACTTACCTCATCCATCGCATCACAAAATGGTGAAATTAAGATATCCACTCTGCTTCCGAGGTCTAGTAAACAAGCTCAACCCAAACCCTAATAAACAAGAAGTTCGGGTATTTTTACATGCTTGCTAAATGCAGTTACAAATTGCTTCATACAGTAATCTGGAATTACACTACTACCTAACAGAAGAGCTTAATCTGTAATATGGATATATGTACTATATGTATAGCTTGTAGATGAAGAAATGTACTCCCTCCGTCTTTTTCATTTCTTTACACTTTCTATTTTGGACCGTCCATTCCATTTCTTACATTACTAAAAATAGTAACTTTTAACAATAAAATACATTATTACATCCACTACTTCATTCCACTTTTTCAACACTTTACACTATTTACACCCACTACTTCATTTATTTTAACAATAAAATCACTATTACACCCACTACTTCATTTATTTTAACAATATTACATCCACTATCTTGATCTCCGTGCAAAAAACAAATGCAAATAACTCCAATGGACGGAGGGAGTAACAAACTAAATTATATTGAAAAATGATAATTCTGAATACATTGTGATGCTCAATTTGTCCTTATATACTGGAAGAGGCACGTGACTTATGCACGATGCTAACTAACAGAATTACAATATAACAGAATTACTTTAAATGCTAGTTTCCACATCAGCAGGTAGTGTAACATCCCCCCTCAAGTTGGGAGGAGCAAATAAATTGACAACACCCAACTTGGATAGCAAGAACTGGAGTTGAGAAGAAGACAGTGCCTTGGTAAATAAGTCTGCTGGTTGATCTTTAGAGGAGATATGATGAGTCTTGACCACAAGTTGCTGAATTTTCTGTCTAACGAGATGACAGTCAATCTCAATGTGCTTAGTACGCTCGTGGAACACAGGATTGGAGGCAAGATGCAGAGCAGATTTGTTGTCACAGAACAGAGGCACATGTGTAGTTACTGGTATGCCAATGGACTTGAATAAGGATAAGAGCCACATGATTTCGCAGCAAGTATCAGCTAAAGCTCGATACTCTGCCTCACTAGATGATCTGGACACTGTCACCTGTTTCTTGCATTTCCAAGAGATAAGACAGGATCCTAGAGTGATACAATAACCAGTAAGAGATGATCGAGTCAATGGACACCCACCCTAGTCAGAATCAGAGTAAGCACGAAGTTGCATAGATTATTGTTGGAGAAGAACAGACCTTGACCAGGTGAGGCTTTCAAATAGCGAACCACTCTGAATGCAGCTTGTAAGTGATCATCAAGAGGCGAAGCAATTAATTGTGCCAAGATGTGAACTGCATAGCTAAGTTCAGGACGAGTAATAGTTAAGTAAATTAACCTGCCAATCAATCTTCTATAAACTTTGACAGATGCATAAGATAATGGAGCTGAAGTAGATTTGTGAAGATTGTGATTTTGCTCAATTGGTATAATCGATGGTTTAGCTGCTTGTAAACCTGTATCTCGTAAGATATCCAAACAATACTTTCTTTGATGAATGTAAACACCTTTATCAGATCTAGCAATTTCCAATCCAAGAAAATACTTCATGTGTCCTAAATCTTTAATCTTAAATTGAGAGTGTAGAAACTGCTTGACTTGGTTGATCATAATAATAGATGAGCCAGTAACCAGTAAATCATCCACATAAATGAGAACTGCAATAAACTGACCTTCTCTGGAGAGAGTGTACAAACTGTGATCACATGGCATTGCACAAATCCAAAAGCAGACAAGGACTTGGTCAGCTTAGAGTACCAACAACGAGGAGCTTGGCGAAGGCCATAAATTGACCTCCTTAATTTACAGACAAGAGATAGATGGGAGGCAGGAAATGGACAGGTAGTTAAGCTTTGTAATCCTGGAGGCAGGGTCATATAGACAGTTTCATGGAGATCACCATGCAAAAATGCATTGGTGACATCCATGTGATGAATATTCCAATTTTTAGTTGTAGCAATAGAGACTAACACTCGCACAGTGGTCATTTTGGCCACTGGTGCAAACGTTTCAAAATAGTCAAGACCAAATATCTGAGTGAACCTTTTGGCTACTAGACGAGCCTTATACCGTTCAACCTCTCCATTAGGCTTATATTTGATCTTATAAAACCACTTACAGTCAACCACATGTTGATCAGTAGGAGTAGGTACCAACTCCCAAGTGTTGTTAGATTCTAGAGTAGCAATTTCAAGTTTCATAGCTTGAATCCATTCAGGAAATTTACAAGCTTGAGAATAGGTATATGGTGTAAAAACTTTGTCAGTGTTTGCAATAAAAGAAGAGTAGGTAGGTTTGAATCAGTGACATGAGATATATTTATGGAGAGAGTATGGAGGTGTACCTTTATCAGGACCAGAGATGTTAACAGAGTGAACTAGCTGAGAGGGAAGTCCTGTATAGTCATTGAATTTCTGTGGGATTGTCCTTACTCTTTGTGGCCTAGCTGATACAAGAGGAGCAGGCTGATCAATAGGAGGTAGCTCCTGAGTAGTAGGTGGAGGTGTGGGAGTAGTGAGAAGATTAGTCAATGGACTATCTTCAGCAGAATAGACATCTGGCACTGGAAACATAGAGTCAAGGGTAGAAGGATTGTTGGAAATAGAAGAAGAGAATGGGAATACATCCTCAACAAAATAGACATCCCTAGAAGTGTAACACTTCTTAGTGACCATGTCCATGACTCTGTAACCCTTTTTACCATATGGATATCCCAAAAAGACACAAGTCAAACCTCGAGGTACCAGTTTATCTTTAGGAACAGACACTTGAGTCATATAACAAAGACATCCAAATGTTTTGATAGAAGTATAATCAGGTGATTTCTTGAACAAAATTTCAAAAGGTGTTTGAAAGTTTAACTGTTTAGTAGGGGTGATATTAATCAAATGAACAGCTGTGAGGATGCAATCCCCCCACAATGATGTTGGTACTGAGGATTGAGTTTTTAAAGATCTAGCTATATTTAGTATATGTTGGTGTTTCCTCTCAGCCACACCATTCTGCTGAGGGGTATAAGGACAGGATGTCTGCTGTATTATACCTAGACTATGCAAGTAGGTACTTAACTCATGATTGACAAACTCTGAACCATTATCAGATCGAATAATTTGAACAGTAGTTTGAAACTGAGTTTTGACATAGGCAACAAAATTTTTCAATAGAGAAGAAACTTGAGTTTTATCAGCAATAAGAAATACCCAAGTGCATTTAGATACATCCTCAACAATAGTCAGAAACATATTACATTTCCCATGAGTACAAACTTTATAGGGTCCCCACAAATCACAGTGAATAAGAGAAAACAAAGTACTGTTATGAGATACACTTGTAGGAAATGAAAATCTAGTTTGTTTAGCTCTATGACACACATCACAGTGCTGAAAATGACTACTATCAACTGTAGGAAGAAACTTTAAATGAGACATGACTGTGGAGGAAGGATGGCCCAGTCTAGAATGCCAAAGATTGAGAGAGGAGTGGTGTGTAGAGTTGTGAGTACTAGGTAGAGCAGCAACAGTAGGAGGAAGAAATTGACTATACTTATACAGGCTTCCTTCAGGTTTACTAATCTCTGTCAACATCCTCTGCTGTTGGTCCTGTAAATGGCAAGCAGACATAGAAAAGGAAACAGTACAAGAGTTTTGCACTGTAAGTTTAGATATGGAAATGAGATTACAAGTAAATGTAGGAACACAGAGAACATGTTGAAGGAGAATATTATTAGGCAATCTCACAGTACCACAATGAGTGATAGTAGCTACACTGCCATCAGGCAGATACAAATAAGAATGCATAGCAACAGGATTTTCTAGCAGGTTATAATGACAGGTAACATGATCTGTAGCTCCAGAGTCTAAAATCCAAGTAATACAGTTATGTTGTAAATCAGATGCCAATGTATTGACTGAGGAGATTCTACCAGAAAATGTACCTTGAAGAAAAGCATGAGCCCTAGGTAGAGAGGAGCTAACATGAGCAGTAGCAGGAGAATTGTTCCAATGAGCTAGAGACTGCAGACTGGTTTGAATCATTTGAGATAATTGTTGACATTGGGCCTCTGTGAAAGAGGAACTAGAATCACTAGAGCCAGAGCTAATAGTTGACCCAGTGGAAGTCACAACATTAGCACCTTTACGAGTAACAGGTGCATTGGAGGTTCTTGGCTTGGGTTTCAGCTGACCATGTAGTCGATGCCATTCTGGATACCCATGGAGGCAAAAGCATTTATCTCTGGTATGGCCAGCCATATGACAAAAGTCACAAGAGACAGAATTCTCAGTGGAAATACTTGTTTTGCTCTGTGTAGAGGCTAAATATGGCACTGAATTACGCTGACCTTGATTGGTAGCTGACTTATTTCGATTACCAGCAAATTTTACACTCATGGCAGCATTCTCATAAATAATCACAGGGTTATGACAATCTCTCTGCACCTCCTCTTGTAGTAACAGAGAATAAGCCTGACTCAGACTAGGTAGAGGCTTCATCATCAACAATTGACCACGAATTGCAGTGAATTGATCACTCAATCCCATTAGAAATTGACTCAGTTTGTTAATTTGCTCATAGGCTTCAAGTTTCACCACATAAGCACAAGTACAATTACTTGTAACACAAGTACATTTAGGCAAAGGAGCTAAATCATCAAGTTCATCCATTAGAGTACGGAACTTAGTGAAATAGGCAGTAATAGACAAGGTGCCTTGAGTTAGAGACACAAGTTCTTTCTTCAATTGAAATACACGAGGAACATTACTATGTGAAAATCGAATGGCAAGGTCATCCCAAATAGCTTTAGCAGTTGAAAAATACACAACACTATTACGAATTTCAGGTGTAATAGAGTTTAATAACCAGGACAAAACCATATCATTGCATCGATTCCAAACAGCATATAAAGACGATGTAACAGGAGGTTTAACAAGTGTACCATCAATCAAGCCTAATTTCATCTTAGCAGACAGAGCTAATTTAACAGATCTACTCCATTGATGATAATTTTGCTCAGTAAGGAGTTGTGTGACCAAAGCCATACCTGGATGATCTGAGTTTTGGATGTAGTAAGGATGATTAACATCGATTACAGTTGAAGATGCAGTCGTCGCCATCGTAGATGCAGATGCAGACGTAGTGTTTGAAACAGATGATGAAGAATTGACAGCAGCAGCGGAATAGGATCGATTATTACTCATGATGTAAGGGATCGTAGCCCAATACACATCAACACAAGCTCTGATACCATAACAGAAGAGCTTAATCTGTAATATGGATATATGTACTATATGTATAGCTTGTAGATGAAGAAATGTAACAAACTACATTATATTGAAAAATGATAATTCTGAATACATTGTGATGCTCAATCTGTCCTTATATACTGGAAGAGGCACGTGACTTATGCACGATGCTAACTAACAGAATTACAATATAACAAAATTACTTTAAATGCTAGTTTCCACATCAGCAGGTAGTGTAACACTACCCTTGAGCCTGAGGTTGATAGTATTAAATATGAATGCATGAATGACTTTTTACGAAATCAATGCTATTATATGACCCCTGTTCTGTATTTTATCAAAGGTTCATTTATTAATTTCTGAAATTATGAATTCGTGGATGGGAGGTGAAATGTGCACACCCCATACTTATACGTGCACACCCTATATTAGTAATATGACCAAAATATCCTCAACTTAAATTTTCATTTAATTACTAGTTCAATTATAATTTTATAAAAAATTAGTTGAACAAGTGAATAAACTTTTTTTTAGTAAAATTTAGTTTTAATTTTACATCTTAATTTTTAATTTAAGAATATGTGATATATTCAAATATATGTATTTTTCATAAATCATATATAAATTATAAAATTAGGTATTATTATAAGAAATTATATTTAACCCATTCTACAATATAATGAATTTTCTAAAATTACAATAAAAGATTATATTTTAAATAAAGATGGGTCAAATTGACCACTCAAAATCAAATATGACTATTATTGCTGGTTTGAAAAAATAATAATAAATAATATTTTTCAGTAATTGGACTATAAAATGGTAGCTATTTTGCACATGATGTGTTTTAAATAATAAAATATTATTTTATTTAATGGTAATAATAAAATAATAATTATTTCTGGTGATTGGTAAGTTTTTACTTGTTAAACGATTGTTGTCAAAAAAATATATAATTTTAATATTCAAAAATCATATTAGCATAGTAAAAAAAAATTAATCATAAAAAGTATATATGTACTTTAAAAAAATGCATAAAAAAATGTTTAATAATTTTATATTCATATATCAATATTTATTGGTGATTATTTTTTATTTCTCAATATGTAAAATATGCTTCTATTGATAGGAAATTAAGTTAAGGGTATTCTAGTCTCTTTCATTATAAAGGGTGTGCACCTATAAGTGATGGGTGTGCACATATCAGCTCCCTTCGTAGATTCAACAATATAAATTTTTTGTAAGCATTTTTTTTATTTTTGTTTTTTGTTCGATTTTTTTTTACTTTCTCTTCATATTATAAAATTTTGAAGAATAATTTATAACAAATTTTATATTACAAAAAACATATTTTGTCTGCTGTCGTTACATTCTTATTCTAGTTTAGTTTTATTTTAGTTGTATAAAATAATAATAATATATTTTAGGACTTTTTTCATAAATACCTGAATTGAATTTTTTTTTTTTGCAAAAATACTTTTTTTAAAAAAAATAATTATAAAAATACCAACTTATTTTCAAAAATACGATTTGCAATCAAATCAACCCAATTCAACTGCTTTTAATCATATATGCAACTGTTGCGTAGCCATATATGCAATCAAATGCGATCGTATTTTTGCAAATAAGTAGGTATTTTTGAAAAATGGTCTTTTGCAAATATTTTGAGAAGATGGTAAAATTGGAATTTTTTTCCGAAGAAGTGGTATTTTTTTAAATATTTTAAATTTTAATATTTTTATTAATTTTTAATTTAAAATGCTATTTTTGAATTGTATAAGATCTGGTGTTGAGTTAATCATATTTTTTTAAGGACATTTTTTTGTTCATTCTACTATATTCCTAATTTTATTTAATATCATGTTTAAATTTATTATTTAGTTGTTGTTGAATATAATTTATAAAATAACTAGTAAAAATTATTAGATTAAATTTGAAAATGAACCAGAGATGGTATGTATTATCACAAGATTATTGCTAAATTTATTAATATACACTTAATTTTTTTAATTTTTTATTTTAAATGGGTGCATATTAAAAATATATGAATATTCTTATTATATTAAATAAAATTTTATATACAAGCATACATTGAAATTTATGTAAAAATTTTATTGAAATTTTTATCAGAATAAAAATTCTAAATATATTTTTTATTTAATATAAAGATAAAAAAAAGTTATTTTTGATTTCCAAACATACATGTACAAAGGAAATATTTAGATTTTTTTAAGACAGCAATAGCCAATACGATGATAATAAAAGTATATATTTTTAAGATAGAATTAATATGAATTTTGATATTAATTAGTAGAATGTTAGAAGATAGAAAAATTGGAATTAAAAAAAAAATGTTAGATACACTGATACACATGGTGAATAGGGATGGGAACGGGTCGGGTTCGGCTCGGGTTTTGCAAAATCCAAATCCAAATCCAAATATTTTCAGGTTTCGGGTTTCGGATCGTATCGGGTTTCGGATCCAAAACTCAATATCCAAATCCAAATCCATCGGGTTTCGGATCGGATCGGGTTTTTTTCGGGTATTCAAAATTAAAAATAGTGTAAATAAGTTGCTTAACAAAAAAATAAAAAAAATTGTGTAAGTAAGTTAAAAAATACCGCTACATCCATGATAATTTATTTTCTCGATCTTTCCATATCTTATGTCTCAAAGATATTTGTATGTATAATATGTATTTATAATATACATTTATATATAATATATAATATATATAAAATAGTGTATGTATAATATGTATTTATAATATACATTTATATATAATATATAATATATAAAATATAATAAATAAAAGTCGGGTATTTTTCGGGTTTCGGGTTCGGCTCGGGTTTTGATCGGGTTTCGGGTATCGGATAGGGTTTCGGTCGGGTTTCATGAAATCCATATCCATATCCAAAATTTTTCGGGTTTAAAATTTAAATCCATATCCATATCCAAATCCAAAATATCGGGTTCGGATCGGATAAAAAATTGGATTTCGAATCGGGTATCCGTCGGATCGGATTTTTTTCCCATGAATATTAGACTACGTGAATGAGAATATGTAAAACCATGATGTGCCTGGTGACTCACGAGTCATGGCATGAGATGTCGAGATTAGATTACATCAGTGTTTAAAATTTTAACTATCAACATATATTACATACAAGGGTGCAAGAGTAATTTCTGCTTATTGCATAAAGAATTTTTTTTTACTGCATTTAATATCGAGATTAGGGAGCCTGAGATATATCTCAGGTAAATTTCATGAGATTCCTATATAAATACTCCCTCCGTCCTGCTCGATTCTTTACATGGGAGTTGGGCACGGAGACCAAGGATAGTGGGTGTAGTATTGTTAAAATAAATGAAGTAGTGGGTGTAATAGTGATTTTATTGTAAAGTGTTGAAAAAGTGGAGTGAAATAGTGGATGTAAAAATGTATATTATTGTTGAAAATTACTATTTTTGATAATATAAAGAATCCAGTGGGACGTCCTAAATAAGTAAATGTAAAGAATCTATTGGGATGGAGGGAGTATATGTAAAAATGGGGTGGGTATTTTAGTAAATTCAGAATTTTTTAATTAGCCCTGCGGACCCAATCTCGAAAATTCGGCTCAACTCGAACTCGTTAATAATTACATTAAATTATAATAATATTTATTTTTATTATTTAAAAATTAAATTTACATTTCTTTTATTTTTTAAATTAAGGAGGCTCCGCCCGTTTAAATTTAGCTCAATTAGCGCAAGCAAACTCGACTTGTTGCAAGAATTCGATCTCCCGGTATATCTTATGACTTTTTTTATATATATTTACCAATTAAAATCATTATCAACGTTCAAAACACAATCAATTAATCAGTTTTTTATTTTTTTTCATTCTGCAGATTGATTTAGCATTGTTTGACAGTGAACTATTGCATGTGCCAGGTAAATTTGATTTTATTATATTTCTTTCCTGTTTTCTTAGAAACTGTTTGGTAGTATCTCCTTGTCAATTACTCTTAGGTCGCTGTAAATTGTACCTGAGTTCTGCAACAATTCCTATATTTTGATCATGTTGTTTAAAACAAAGTATATGATATAATTTAACTTGACATGAATGTGATTTGGTGATATGTTTTCTAGCCGGATGCATTCCTGTGTTCTATCAATGATGTGGAAGTCACCAATGCAGTTAATCCTTACAATGTTGTACCTGGTGTAAAAGTAAGATGTTTTATCTTCTTTTATAAATAACCTTCCTTGCAGTTGTTCCCAAAACTCTTGATCTAACAGATTTTATTGGATAATTGCAGGGAGTTAAAATATAATGATAATGATGATAAACACCACTCCGGACATTACTCATAACACCACTCAACATGTGGGAAGATTTTGTTGGTCAAGTTATATTATTACAAGTAGTAGTGGGTGTAGTGATAAGTTAGTTGTAGATCTCCTTTACAGGTTGTTCATGTATGTACTAATCATTCTGTTTAGATTCCAATGTGTGATATATATTTGAGCTTGTAGTGATGGTTGTATAATGAGAAAGTAATATACAAGAGTCTGAGATTTATCAGAGACTTTTACTTGGTATCAGAGCATTGTTGGCGAACGCCACAAGTTTGTCAAGACTCTCATGGCACCCACTTCTAGTCCCACTGAAATACCACAAAACAGAATCACTCTTTCTCAGTACAATTCAATTAAATTGGATCGTACCAACTATCTTCTATGGGAAACAATGATTATGCCAATCATTAGAGGCCACAAATTAGATGGCCATATTTTCGGTACAACGAAGTGCCCTCCAGAATTTCTGGAGCAAATAACAGCAGAGAAAACAAGTAAACTACCCAATCCAGAATATGATGAGTGGTTCTCACATGATCAGTTATTGATGGGATGGCTATATAGCACTATGCATCAAGATGTTGTATCACAGTTGATGCAAAAATCAACCTCTAAAGAGCTATGGGATGCAGCAAAAGAACTCTCAGGCGCTCACACAAAGTCAAGGATCATCTACTACAAAGGTGAAATACAGAAAACAAGGAAAGGGGGAATGAAAATGGATGAATATCTAATGAAGATGAAGGCTCTCTCTGACAACCTAGCATTAGCAGGTAGCTCTATGTCTCTACATGATCTTGTTACTCAAATATTAAGTGGTCTCTTGACACAGAATACACTCCGATAGTGGTTCAATTATGCGACAAAGAGTCGATATCATGGATAGAGTTACAAACTACTCTATTAACATTTGAAAGTCGGTTGGAACAACTCAACTCCTATCAAGCTGGAAGTATTAATGTCAGTCAAGCTATAGCTCACACTGCAACAACAAAGTTTGAAACAAGGACAACCAATCCAACATACGGAAGGGGTCAAAACCGACACAACAGCAACTACAACAGAGGCTTCAGAGGCAGATTTCGAGGTAGAGGTGGAAGGATGAATGGCAATTGGTTATTATGCCAACTTTGTGGCAAAGCTGGTCATGCAGCTGCTGTGTGCTGGAGCAGATTTGATCAAAATTTTATGGGAACAGATCAGCATAATCAGCTTAGAAATCAGACACCAAATGCGCTTGTGGCTTCACCTGAAACACTTGAAGACTCAAGTTGGTATGCCGATAGTGGAGCTAGCCATCATGTTACAAACAATCTAGGAAACATGGAGCAAAAATAAGAATACAATGGTAAGAATTTTCTGGTAGTTGGCAATGGCAATAAACTTAATATAAGTCATATAGGGACCTCAAAGTTGCATGCTCAACAGAAAAATCTTTTACTAAATGATGTGTTATGTGTCCCAAATATTACAAAAAGCTTGTTAAGTATCTCACAATTAGTGACCAATAACGATGTAGTTGTTGAGTTTAATGGAATCTGGTTGTATTGTGAAGGACAAGCTAACAGGATTGCTGATGCTACACGGGAAACTTAGTGATGGTTTGTACAAGTTTCAAGCTCCTAAAGTGTCTGTTCAGTCCAGTATCACAGACTCAAAATCCAGCATCTTTCCTCTTTTAGCAAATGTGTCAACCTCAGTTCCTTCAAGTCTAGAGTCATCTGTCAGTCATTTAAAATTCCCTAAACAAGATGAGTGGCATAAAAAATTAGGACATCCTTCTGCCAAAGTCTTATTTCAAGTTTTAAAGCAATGTAATATCAGTTTCAAAAATAATGCAATGAATTTTTGTGATGCATGTCAATATGGCAAATCTCATGCTCTACCCTTTAATAATTCTCTCTCACATGCAAGTTCTGTGTTAGAATTAATTCACACTGATCTTTGGGGACCAGCACCCTTACATTCATCTTCTAGATACCGTTTTTACATACACTTCATTGATGACTTTAGTCGTTTCACTTGGATTTATCCTTTAAAATCAAAAAGTGATGCCCTACAAGCTTTTCTTCAGTTCAAGAAACTTGTTGAAAATCAGTTCGGAACGACTATTAAACAACTATACTCTGATGGTGGTGCTGAATATCTTCCATTCTCTCTAGTAGCTCAACAATCAGGGATTATTTTTAAACACACATGCCCATACACCTCTGTTCAGAATGGTAGAGCCGAACGAAAGCATAGACATATAGTTGAGATGGGGTTAACTCAATTAGCTCAAGCTAAAATACCATTAAAATTCTGGTGGGAAGCCTTCGAAAGTGCTGTTTATTTGATTAATAGATTACCAACTCTTGTGCTTCACAATATGTCACCAATGGAAAAATTGTTCGACAAACTCCCTGATTATAACTTCTTAAAGATTTTTGGATGTAGTTGCTTTCCTTGCCTAAGACCATATTAAACCCATAAATTCCAGTTCCATTCTACGAAATGTGTGTTTCTTGGTTATAGCGAATCCTTTAAGGGGTATAAATGCCTCAGCTCTACGGGCAGAATTTACATTTCCAGAAATGTAGTGTTCAATGAAAATGAGTTTCCTTTCCACAATGGGTTTCTTAATACAAAGTGTCCATCTAGTTCTGTCCTCATCACCTCACCATTGTCATGGCAGACCTCCCCTAATCTTCCTGTCCCTACCACTGGTTCTCACCGTACAGACTACCAACAAAGTTCCTCTACTGCGTCATCAAATCCTGGAAGCTCAAGTGCTAGCTTACCAAGTGTGCAACAAGAAAATTCTGATACTGTAGAATTATTTGATGAAGAAACGAGTATTACCAGTCCAGTTTCAGTGGGAGAGAGTGAGCAACAATCCGAACATCACCTCGAACACTCTGAAACTAAACATCCGAAAATCCTTCACCTCCAAGACGCTCCATGGTTAGTGGTCACAAGGGGGAAAAGTGGAATTTTTAAACCAAGAACTCCTTACATAGGTATTGTTCAGACTAATGATGATTTAAATTCTACTGAACCTCTATCAGTTTCAGCTGCACTCACCAACAATAACTGGAAGAGAGCCATGAACACTGAATATCAAGCTTTGGTCAAAAATAAAACATGGCACCTAGTTCCAGCATCAGCAGCCCGGTCTGTGGTTGGAAGTAGATGGGTTTTTAAACTCAAATGTAATCCAGATGGAAGTGTTGAACGCTATAAGGCGAGACTCGTTGCGAAGGGGTTTCACCAAACTCCTGGTATTGATTACCAAGAGACATTCAGTCCCGTAATTAAACCATCAACCATCAGAATAGTGTTAACTCTAGCTGTCTCTAAAGAATGGAATGTAAGACAACTTGACATAAACAATGCCTTTCTCAATGGTGATTTAACTGAAGACGTTTATATGACACAACCCGAGGGGTTTGTTGACCCTATGAGGCCTGATTTCGTGTGCAAGCTTGCTAAGTCAATTTATGGTCTTCGACAATCTCCACGTACATGGTCTGATAAGTTGAAAATCACTCTCATTGATTGGGGATTTTGTAACTCTAAATGTGACACATCCATGTTCTTTTTCAAGACTACTACCAAAGTCTTATTTATACTTGTTTATGTGGATGATATCTTGATAACGGGTAATGATGACAAGCTGGTACAAGTGTTTGTTAACAAGCTCCATAAGAAATTTGCTCTCAAAGACATGGGATTGCTACACTATTTTCTTGGAATTGAACTATACAGAGATGACACGGGTATGTATCTTACTTAATCAAGATACATTCAAGAGCTACTTAAGAAAATAGAAATGCAGCATGCCAAGGCCTGTCCAACACCTCTTGCAGTAGGGAAACGGATGTCTAAATATGAGGGACAAATTATGCAGAACCCAACAGTGTATAGACAGATTGTAGGCTCTATACAATACCTCACGCACACACGACCAGACATTGCATATTCAGTCAACAAGTTGAGTCAATTCCTTCAAGCTCCAACCATGACTCATTGGCAAGCGGTTAAGAGAGTCCTTCGATACTTGAGTGGTACCATTTATGTTGGATTACATATTAAACCTACTGAGAAGCTATTTTTAACCGGTTTTTCGGATGCTGATTGGGCCAGTTGCCCCGATGATCGACGTTCCGTAGCTGGTTATTGTGTTTATTTTGGTGACACACTCGTCTCCTGGTCCTCCAAGAAACAACATGTCGTAGCACGGTCAAGCACAGAATCTGAGTACCATGCGTTATCTAATCTTGCTGCTGAAATATCTTTGCAAACCTCTCTGCTGAAAGAGTTTTCCTTTCCAATTCCTTTTAGACCAGTTCTATGGATTGACAATCTGAGTGCAGCAGCACTTGCAGCAAATCCAGTTTATCATGCCCGTACCAAGCACATTGAGATATATGTTCATTTTGTCAGAGATATGGTGTTAAGGAAATAGCTCGACATCAAATATGTACCATCACACGATCAAATAGCTGATTGTCTCACTAAGGCGTTATCTCATTCTCGTTTCCAGTTTCTGCGTGACAAACTCGGTGTGGTAGACTCACCCTTTCGTTTGAGGGGGCGTTAAAATATAATGATAATGATGATAAACACCACTCCGGACATTACTCATAACACCACTCAACATGTGGGAAGATTCTGTTGGTCAAGTTCTATTATTACAAGTAGTAGTGGGTGTAGTGATAAGTTAGTTGTAGATCTCCTTTACAGGTTGTTCATGTATGTACTAATCATTCTATTTAGATTCCAATGTGTGATATATATTTGAGCTTGTAGTGATGGTTGTATAATGAGAAAGTAATATACAAGAGTCTGAGATTTATCAGAGACTTTTACTTGGTATCAGAGCATTGTGTCGATCTCCTTTACAGGTTGTTCTCTGTTTAGATTCCAATGTGTGCTATATATTTGAGCTTGTAGTGATGGTTGTATAATGAGAAAGTAATATACAAGAGTCTGAGATTTATCAGAGACTTTTACTCAGGGATTTCTACGACCAAAAACTACCCTGATGAGGGGGCTTGCATTCATAGTTGGTGACGGAATTGGCATGGTTTCGGAGTTACCAATAATTTATCTAAATTAGTCCATGAAGGTTTTTTTTGCTTGTTAGATATTCTTAACAGTTTTATATGTAATCTGGCGATGTTGGTTAATTAACACCCAGATCTTGTCATACTGGCAGGGTGAGAATGGAGTAACAGCTGTTCCGACAGGACCTGGTATTGTCTTCATGCCTTTCGATAGGTTGTCTCGACTCATAGCTAGGTGATGTCTTGCAACTCCCAACAGTTTTTCTCTGCACATGTTTTCTTCCTTGCTATCTTTTGACTCCGTTGGATGGCCTCTGTTTTTGTAGGGCGGTGGCGTCTGACAACCCGAAAATAGCTCTTTTCTTCGTCTTAAAATAAAAAAAAGTAGCCTAATTACAAATGAAATACTTGACTTAAAGTAGCAGCTACTTGGAGCAACACACGATAATACAGAGAGGGTTGGGCTAGTATCATGACAGCTTCGTTTATGCAACTCACTGGGCTACTGCTCAAGTGAACTATAAGTTCTCACAACAAGGTACTTTGTAGAATGAAGAAAGATGTAAAATTTTGTGCAGAAGTAGTATACTTGAAGCTTACCCATGCATACTTGTTTGCAGCGAATAGATGATCATACTCATCTGTATCAACACAAGTGGAGACTATTTTTTGAAGGGAGGTCAAAACAATGTCCACTGAATCAAACTGCAGCGAAATAAATTGTTTAGACATTGGAAAGAAAAACTGCACTTCTGTAGTAATCTGAATACTAAACAACGATGTGTAAAAATTGAGATAACGTTTTGAATACGATTTACATTTTAAATGTGTTTCGATATTGTTGATTCGTTTTTGAATAGGCTAATAATGAACATATATCACAATAATAACACAAAATATGTTATCAAAAAATCAAGGTATATTTGTGGATTCCCCAACTCATCATAAAATTTGAGTGATCATTTCGACCTAAAAAATTATTTCTGCATCTTGATAAATTAATATTTTTGTGAAGTAATTTAATTATTCGTTTAAAAATAATTTGTTCCCATTCATTATTTAATTATATGCACGAAATTGAGAATTTTCACAAAATTAACCTTAACGTACATATTACTCTTTCAAAACCAACATGATATACATTATACGTTCGGTTTAATTTTTAGTTGTATTTGTCGAATATATATTATATAAATATAAAATAATAAATATATATTATATAGATTATATATAATTCGGTCTGATCGAATTTTTTCTTTTAAGAATCGAACCGAATTAAATCGAAATTTAGTTTGATTTGGATCGAAAACTGAAATTTCAAAAAAAAATAAAACCGAACTACAGTAAATGAAATTACATAAATCGATTCGGGTTTTGCACGGCCCTAATTCTATGGCCAGTAAGAAAGGGTCAAGTCAAACAACGCGTCCTTGCAAAAAAAAGAAAAAAAGTCAAACAACGGTGTAACCGCCTCCCCCTCTCTATATATGCACACAAAACTACAAAAGGACTAACTATACTTACAAATTTTACAACCTTCAACGAACCATAAATTTTCTTCAATTACATTAAATCTCAAGCAAGTATCGGTTTTTTTTCATCGATCAATCTTATAAATCGTTGAAATTCGATACGAATTGTTGAATTAAAGCACCGAAGAAGATCAATTCGCGTCTGATTTGTTCGAGATCGTAGCCGATTCGAAGATCGAAGAATTTCACGAAGAACGGCGTCGTATTAGATACACATACGAAGAAATTGTACAGTTCATCAATCAATCGAAGCCGCGAAGGAGATTCGGTGTTCGATCGTTGTTTCGATATCGCGAAGATCGGTTTGATCTTTCTTATTTTGTAAAAAATCGAAAAAAATAGAAAAAATAGAATTGATTAGATTTTTGTAGTGAGATTTACATATTGTAGTTGATAGTTGAATATCAGGCCTAGAAGTGTTGTTTTTGAAGGCCTATTGAAATTCTAGGGTTTGTGATTGATATTGTATTTGTAAAAAAAAATATGGAAGTTTACTATAAGTTTGAAAGTGAGAAAGATTTTAAATCTGTGTCTATAGATTGCCATTATACTACTGTTGCTGATTTGAAACAAAATATATATCGTAACTGCTGTACAGGCAAACGTAGAACTCATTATAAAGATAACCTGATTGTCACCAATGCTCAGACTAATGAAGGTTTGTTTCGTCGTTTCTATTTGTTAATTACGGATTGTTTTCTGTTTTTTTAATGAGTGTTTGTGTCTTTTACCTTTGATTTGATTACGTTATGTTTTTCATTTATTCGATTATGTTATGGTTTGTAGTTGATTATTCTCGGAAAGTTATGTATGTTATATGTGTTTTGACAATTGACAGCGAGAAGCTCTTAGAGGAGCACACTATAGATTGAATTGTTTAGTCTACCGAATAATTTTGTCATGGTTGTTATGGGCTGCTGCACCACAGGGCGCCATATTTCTAATATGACGTTGTGGTGTATGAAAGCTATAAGGAGTCTGGTTCATGCACTAGGGTTCAGAACGTCACATATGCCATCGAATTAAGACATAACAACTTTGTGCTCCGACTCGGAAGATAGGGTAGATATGAAAGAAGATACAATTCTGGTTGGTGATTATGGATCACCATCTATTTTATGAGACAAGAGAGGCGGTTGTGAAGTTGGAGATGCTATTGTGCTTGAAGATTATGTTAGAATGTGCTAGTTGCCAATTGGCTTTTTCCTATATTAGCATTGAGATGTTTTTCTACCTAATGTTTGTTTTAAGATTTCTTATAATGTCTGACTTATGACTTGCCATTTTTTCATCATAACTTTGTGTATTAATGTTTTTATTTTATTCCAAGTACATCATTGCTAGTTAATATTTACATAATGTATAGTTGGATATATCAAATTGTAATTAAAATGTTGCATATAAATGCCACGATTAGACCTTGGCACACTATGATGCCTTAACAAGCATAAATCTTATTTCAGTTCTTACGAAGTTGTCTTTATCTGTTTTGCAATTTCAGAGTACCTTGATGGAGAAACGTTGATTCCCAAAAATACATCTGTTCTAATACGTCGTATACCAGGGCAGCGTTGCATGCCTATTGTAATCACTCCAGTTGCATATCCAGACAAGTATTGCTTTTAGACCTTTAAAACTTCTAACCACTGGTTAGCCTTTTTAATTTTTTATTTGAATCTGTTGTTTGTAACAAGTGGTGGTGATTTCCTGCAAGTAAACCATTTGGTGGTACGAAAAATAAGTTATACTTTTATAACATGACCTTTATAGTGGAGGCACGCATTTGTAATACTTTTGTGTCATGAAATCCAGGCCACTAGCTGAAAATAAGTTGCAGGATGTTCAAGATACCAAAAATAGCTTTTCAGGAGGAGATTCATCTGTTTCAATACATGTAAGCATGTTCTTGTTTTGGTACTAGTAATCTGGAGTCTGGACTCTCATTTTATCTGAGTTAAATTTCTACTAGTTAGGCATGTTAGATGATATATATTTTTGTGTTTGTAGCCTGAGGAACTTGAATGGGATGAACAATTGAAATATTTGTCAATGCCCGAAGTTGTACCAGTTCAGGGTGCTCCTCCTAATAAAGCTGATGAGGACAGCAAGATTAGGGCTTTAATTGATGCTCCTGCCTTGGACTGGCAGTGGTGAGATGTCATTCTTTTTCCTTATGAGTTAAGCCTTGTAAAAAGTGGTTTTTGATTGTGCATGACATGGAACTCTTTTCACCTGTATATATTCTTGGAATTGCAGTTACAATGATAGTTTTGGCACTGGTAGAGGCTTTGGGCGTGCTATGGGTGGAAGAAGCGACAGGCGTGGTTATGGTATTTTCCTTATTTCCTTCCTTAAAATTATCTAGTATAATAACTTAAATGAAGTAAATTATCAAACAATTTTATTGTCCTGTTCAAATGACTCTGAGAAAATGCAAGACTAAGATTTAAAAATTCAACAGGTTCAATTTTAAAATAAAACCGAATAAACAAACTTGAACACGTGCTAGCATATGAACTGCATGATTATCAGAAAAAATATTTTCAGATACTCCAGGTGCTAAAATAAATGCTTTAGTTATTATATAATTTTATATGTCAACTGGAAAGGGGCAGATGTATCTGGTCTTTATACCACATTTGCATCTGTCATTTGTTTGTGGGAAGTAAGCAGCAAACCATGTATAGTTCAGTAGGAGTAGTGTAAAGAATTTTTTTTTCTTCACAATACAGAAACACTTGCATTATAATCAGTTTACTAAAAAGTATAAAATTGTTGGGTTAAAACAAAGTTGTAAACCTTTTTGCCAATATGCATATGAATTCCTTGTCTACTCTTTGTAATCATAGCAAATGATAACCTATTCTTTCACCGAACTTCAGCTCAAGGAGGATTGTTGGAGAGGATAACGCCCCCACCAGGATATATTTGTCATAGGTGCAATGTGCCTGGTATGTTCACATTCTTAATCATCGCTGATTTTTTTGTCCTTGTACACGTTAATATATATAGTTTGCTTTCTGTTTTATAGTAAACGTTTAAAATTTATTTGCCATGTGCTTGTACATGTACTAATGGATTGAATATTTTACTCAGGGCATTTGATTCAGCATTGTCCCACAAATGGTGACCCTACCTTTGATGTTAAAAGAACAAAACCTCCAACTGGTATTCCTAAGTCTATGTTAATGTCTTCCCAGGATGGCTCATATGCATTACCAAGTGGTCATTTTGCTGTCTTAAAACCAAATGAGTAAGCTATAACCTTTTTAATCTCCCAGTGGTCTTGTTCCGATAGCTTGGCAGAAAGTCTTGGATTAAACCTAAATCATTATATATGTTTTACAGGGATGCCTTTGAGAAGGAGATTGAAGGGATGCCCTTGACCCGTTCTGTTGCTGACCTCCCTGCAGAACTTTACTGCCCTCTGTGCCGGGCAGTTATGAAAGATGCAGTTTTAGCTAGCAAGTGTTGCTTCAAGAGTTTTTGTGACAAGTGTAAGATATTTTTTTAATGCTGCTTTATCTGTAGAGTACAGAAATTGTGAATTTAAAATTCATGAATAGTTTACTGCATTTAAGTTACCTTCATATTTGTACTTTCTTTCAGAAGTGCTGCAACATCTTGCAAAGTTCAATTATTCGTGTCCTTCTATTTGGAATATGTATTACTTTCATGATAAGGTTTAAAATTGTGCTACAGAGTGCCTTGGCTTGTCTACTTGTCATAGAATTAGCATAAACTGTATTGAGGATATAGTAGATTCTCTGTTTTTGTGTAGCAGGGTTCTATATCTAACCTTTTGTGGTGGATCAATAATTACGAGTTTTAAATGTTTTCTCAGGCATACGAGATTATATCATATCCAAGTCACTGTGTTTTTGTGGGGCCACAAATGTACTTGCCGATGACCTTATAACAAATAAGACACTGAGGGGTACCATTGTTCGGATGGTTGAGTCTAATAACAGTAGTGGGGCTAACAGTGGCAGCACTTTTCAGCCACAAGGTTTGTGTTATCTTATAACTTTGATATTCCTCCTGTCGGTTGTTTTCTTTTAACTCTAACTCCCTCTCCCACAGAAATGGAGTCTGCTCGACATTCACAACCTAAGATTCCGTGTCCTGGCGTTCCTTCGCCTACATTGTCTGCCACTTCAAAGGAGGATGCAATTGCACTAATTAGTAAAGGGAAGACAGAAGTTGAGGAGATGACAGAACCAGTAAAAATTGACAACAATATGCAGAAATTATTGGGTACAGTGACTGTTGAAAAAGGTGCAGAAGTTTCTGAAGCTGCACAGGAGTGTGTGATGGAACTAGGGTCACAGGTGTGTCCTCCGGTGACTGATGAAGAAATGCAGCAGAAGCAAGTTTCTCGGGAAGTAGGTAAGTACATAGCATACTGCATTAGCAGTTGATACTGATTTTACGAGTTCTTTGCATATCTGACAGCTACTTAGGTATAAAACTCATGAAGTTGAACTCTATGATCACCTACTTATGGAGTAGACAAGATACATCTAGTATTTGAGAATTTGGGAACTAGAATTGCATGATATAAATTACGTACCATGTCATCACGAGGATCTGGTGCAGCAGTAAATTTATTTTATACATGTCTTTTTTTTTGTTTCTCAGGAAAGAAAAGAAAGAAGAAGTGTGCAGATTTGCAGGCGAGGCCCCATCAAGACTTTGCAGCTGAAAAATATCGGATGCCGATGGAACCCTTTGGTTATAGTCCTTACTGGCATCACATGCAACCTGAATTTGATGGATTTGGTCGTCCTTATGATGGTCAAATGCTCTACACGGGTTATGGTCTTGGGCCAGTGTCTATTCCGTTTGGGGGTGGCTTCTATCATGATTCATTTGGAGCTCAAGTGTATACGCCTTTCCCATCTCAGAGGTATGGACAATATTATTTTGTAATTGGGTCATTTTCTCTCCCCTTTCTGCTTTTCCCGTTAGAAGCGAAAACAAAGGCTTCATGTTTTTCTAGGTTGTCTATATTGATTATTTACTGCTTCAAGGCTTTATTAAATATCTTTTTATGTCGTGGCTTGCACATCATCACTTATTTGACTTATATCAGAGACCTTGCTGAACTTGGAACGGACATCAATGGTGGTGGTGGTAGAGACATGATAAGCCAGGAAGATGTTCCCTCTGCAAAATCAAAAATCGTATGTGCTTTTATTATTGTGATTGCATATGTTTTTCCTTTTGTAATAAAATGAAATTAGTGTTGTGCCATTGCTAGTTTATAAACTATACAGGTTTCTGCCGTGAACTGCTAGTAACTTACAGAAAAGAAAAATCAAACTCTTGATTGTTGACAACTGTAATTATAATTGCTTGATTGGTAATCTGTCATGCTTCTTTAGAACTCTTTTCCGTCGACCTTTTTTATTAAAATTGTCTTGCAAATCAGACTTTTACAGCTTTTAAAGTAATGGTTGCCACAGAGGGTTACTGGCCTTAATTTGAAATTCTGATCCCTCTGGGTGTTCGCTATGTATCACATCACTTCCGATAAAATTTAACAGGAACGTTGATACTCATGATTACTTTCCGCTTCACCTTTTTATATATAAAATCTAATCATCTCTTTTTCAAGGAATTATCCATATGCTTGGTCAATTAATATAAAATATTATGAGCATTAATTTAAATTAATCATCTCTTTTTGATGGCTACAGAATTCCACACCACCAGAACGGGGCCATCCCCAGCCCCGATCAGAAAGACGGTCAGCAGACCACATTACTCAAGTTCCAAATATTTTACGCTCATCTTCCAAGAGTAAGATGAATTATGATGATGACTATTATGTAAAGCATCCTCATCAACATGGGGAGAAAGAACATCGGCACCGCCACCAATCAAAGTCAGTGTCAGTCAGCAGGCCGTCAGTCCTGGCAGACACTTTAGACCTACCATCACTGCCATCCGAATTGCTGACTAAGAAAACAGTATCTGACCGTAAACACAATGCCAGTGTTTTTTCTTGCATCACATCCGCAGAAGAGGAGTCAGCAGCCTCCAAGAAAAGAAAGTTTGATAGTGCTTCTCCTTCTGCTGTTAATAGGTCAGCGTCAGCTCATCACAGAAGCCACAGGACAACATCAAATGGAGACCACAAGGATCATTGGAGAAATGCAGCTTCTGAGCGTGACTATGAATCGAGTGATGATGATAGACACTTCAAGAGGAGGCGTTCTAGATATGAGTCATCACCTTCCCCTGCAGTGAAGAAGGGTAGGCATACTAGTAGAAGCATTGGTAGATTATCTGTCAACTGACATACCTAGTTGAGAGAAATCTGTATGTAAGCTAAGTTTGTGCTGAGAATTTGAAAGGGGAAAACTTGATATGTAATGGAGTTTTGTAATTTTAATATACTTGCAGTATATCTGTTGTGGTGAAGTTAGCGTAAAGTTCTTGCTAAGTTACCGTATATTGGCTCGCTACTGCAATGCGGGCTTGGCAGACTTCATGTCCTTTGGATTGATTACCCTTTTTTTTTTTAGCTTTCTGTTAAGAAATAAAAGCTTGTTGTGACATACCTTGTAAAGAAAAATAGCATTGTGATACATGATTTGAAATAAAATAATCATCAAACCCCAAAATAAACTAGAGAAACGGTATCAGGAAAGAATTTGTTAAATTTATTCTTCTGAAAATTTGCCAACATATTATTTATAACATTTGGTTCGCATTAAATAAAGGATATCATACTTGACCAATAAAATATGTAAAGGTATCATATAAAAAATAAAAACCAAAGCACTTTGCTTCAGCTGTCCTGCACAATTGTCCCTATTATCTTCTTTCAACATTAACCATTGCACTGCATGGGGGGTTTCAAGGTCTCTTTATCTTCGAAAAAGTTCCTGTTTCACAGAAGTAGGTGCTTTGTTGCCACTTATCAATCTTCTTAAGTATCTCCTCGCGTAAAGCTCTTCCCACTCCCCCAGTTGCATCTCCTCCAGCAAAATCCACACGTGCAGCAAGTGTGGATTTTGAAGCTAACAGACGACAAGCACACGTTCTTAAAGCAGGGGGAGTGCTCTGGAAAATTTCTGTTTGCTCAATGTACCCTTCAAGAAAGTGACAAGTCACGGTTGAAAATCCTGCTAAATTCTTTTTCTTGGCACCCAAACGCTGAACATTGTATGCTGGCATGTCAGCCAGTTCTTTTAAACCACCAGCGATTCCCATCAATTTTGCAGCAACAGCACTACCAAGTATAGCAGAAAGGTTCGGAGCAACATATGCCATTCTACTTTGTAAAAAATCAAGAACCTCTATCTTTGCCGAATCTAATGTAAGAGTCCTGTCACATGCCTCAACAATCTTGTGGAGATCTTCAGCTAGAAGTGACTTGCCACTTGTGGTTGATGCCGTAACTGAAACAACCATAATAGTAGCTGAGGGCAGTAGTCCTTGTAGATCAACAAGTGTTAGATCAACTTCATTACCAATTTTCTTCACTACCCGAGCATAATCAGTTGGATGATGAACAAGTGATTCAAGCTCTGGAAATTTCAGTCGATACTTGTCACAGATAAAATCTTGAAGGATAATAATTTCATTCTCGATATCAACTAACAAGGCATTGCAGTCTAAGATCAGTTGGTATTCACAATGCATGGAGACATCAGATCCCTTCTCGATTGCACTTTTAATTTTCTGCATCAAATCTTCTTTCATGTTATTGATATAGAATGTGTTAAGGCAAATTTTCGTAAGCCCTAATTGAATTTGTAATTAGGGTTGAATGTATAGAATAAGGAAGAATAAGGTTTCTTCCGATTTTTCTTCACGCGCAAGTAATGTTTTGATTGACAAGTTTCATTCCATAATAATATTTATACTTGCCTTGGAATTTATATACTTAGATTGGCGGTGGAACGAATAAAATCCAAATAGTGGGCAAATATAATTTTATGAGCCGTCCGAACGGACAATAATGATTTGTCAGCCCAAACTGGCATTATTGAATCCGGTAAACTCAAACTATTCTTAGGCATGACCCGAATTAATATAATTCGAATGACCTAAAATTTATCGAGTATATCATGTATCAACAGAATGTAACCCTTTTGATATGTGTATATATAAATTAGACAAATCTATACTATTATATAAAGGCCGAAACATTAAAAAATTTGTTATCTATTTTTTGTACGTAGTGAATTTACTTATTTAGTCTTCATTATAAAGAAAAATATATACTCCCTCCGTCCCACCGAATTGTTAACAATTCAAAATAGGGTATCTGACATGCATTTTAAGGTGGATTTTAAGGATAGTTCCATAACTTATTTTTGAAATTTTATTTTTTTGTATAAAAATAGAACAATCCTATTTTTATACAAAAAGAGAAAATTTTAAAAATAAGTTATGGAACTATCCTTAAAATTCACCTTAAAATGCGTGCCAGAAAGTAAAAAAAAATGTTAAGAAGTGGATGGGACGGAGGGATTATATGATATGTATACTATTAAAACTCCTAAAATAAATAATAACATAATATAGTTAATGGTAAGTAATCGATTGCCTTTTTTCACATTTACTTTTAATTGAAGATATTACCTTTTATAAACACCTAAAAACATCAATCGTATCATATCTTTCAATCATTAATATTTTCTTTCGAATTAAAACGCGTTACCTTTTTTATTTAAAACTAATCTTACAATCATTAATATATACCCGAAAATATCACATCATATTTTTCAATTATTAATAAAATAGATTAAAAATATGTATACGTTGTTTATAATAAGGAAACATTAGTATAATTCGTAAACATGAGTATATTAAATTATATTAAATTAAAATTAATAAATTATATAATAGCCGAAACATTAAAAATTTTGGTACCTATTTTTTTGTATATGTTTTATAGTATTTCGTGAATTTACTTATGTAACCTTTATTATAAAGAAAAACATGTACGATATCTATACTATTAAAACACCTAAAATAAATAATAACATAATATAATTAATGATAATTAGTCGATTGCATTTTTCACATTTACATTTAGTTGAAAATATTACCTCTAATGAACGCTTAAAAACATCAATTATACATATCATCCAATCATATCATATCTTGCAATAATTAATATATAATCAAAAATACCACATCATATCTTCTAATAACTAACAAAACATAATAGAAATCCGTATACTACGAATAATGACCATAAGATTTTTAGTAATAAATTAGAATCGTTATATCTAATGATTAAATATATTATATAATTAAATTAATTTACTAAAATTTCAAGGTTCGAATTCTATCAACGATATATTTATTTTAAAATTTTACAATATAAGTTTTAAACCATGCATATCATTAATAAAATTTATATTAAATTATTAAAATTAAAATTAAATATTATAAATAATGATTATATAAAAATATAATTGTAACATAAAATAAAATTTGTTACAAATCAAAAAAAAATCCGTGCATCACTAAGCTAGTAACCTAAAATCCTAGGCTAGTAGTTGATATTCGGTAAAAAGTAGAAGTCGAATAAATTTGACACCGAAATCAGATTTTCTAAAATTTGCTAAATATCAAACGTAATATATTGAGTCCAAACTAAAATTGAAAATTTAAATTCGAAACCAATTGTGCCATTTCAATTACATATTCAAACCGAAAATATTTGAACCGATCCTATTATTAAATTAAATAAATATATAATAAATCTTTTACATTTAGTTTACCATTGAAGTAATACAATTATATAATTTTTTCTTTATATGATTGTTAAATATATTTTTTTTGGAATAAGTAGAATTATATATCTTATAAATAAATAACTATTCTCTTTATATTTCAGGATGAGTGTCTCATAGGTCATACCATTCTGTTTTTATACTTGTACTCCTCTGTCCCATCCATTTCTTTACAATTTCCTTTTTGGGACGTCCCACCATTTCTTTACATTACTAAAAATAGTAACTTTTAACAATAAAATACATTATTACAATAACTACTTTACTCTACTTTTTCAACACTTTACACTATTACACCCACTACTTCACTTATTTTAACAATAAAATCACTATTACACCCACTACTTCATTTATTTTAACAATATTACATCCACTATCCTTGGTCTCCGTGCCCAGCCCCCAGGTAAAGAACCTGACGGGACAGAGGGAGTAATTGTTTTCGACAACAGGCTTTGTAATTGTTGGCCTTTTTTACCTTTTAGATCTTTCGGCCACAGATTTGATTTTCATTTGGAAAATGTTAATCACAATTCACAGCCTAGCCTAGGGGTTATGGTTGTTGTTAGGTATTAAATATTTTTTATATTTTCAACCTTTATTTTAAATATGTAATTATTTTTAGTTTTTTAATATATTTTTATAACATAAATTTAATTTTTTAAGTAATAATAATGAATTCTATTGCATTCACATTAATTTTTATACTAAAAATTATTCTAAATTATTAAATAATTTTATTGATTTTCATACAAAATTAATGTATTAAATACAAAATTAATAGAATAAATATATTTATCCATTCACAATTTCACACTAATTCTTAATCACAATCACAATCCTTTTCATTTAGATTGCTGAATGCGCTAGTCATTTATTTCCCCGGCCTTCACCCACATGGCCACATGTGAAAAAAGAAAAAAGAGTGCTTGTTTTATTTAGGTTCTTATAGTTCATTATAGTGACCAATTTATTGCCGTTTCTAACAGCACCTGCATTTATGACAATTTATTACTATCATTTTATTAAGAATCTAATAAGCATTAAATTAATTTTGCAAGAATAAATAATATAATTCCAACTTTTGCATATTTTTCAATAAATAATTTTACCTAATAAATTCTATCATTTTTATTAAGAAGATTTTGTAATCGAAACTTAACCGAGAGGTTTTTTTTTTTTTTGAAAAGCAGCTAATATTGATAATACTCCAATTATAGTAGGAGAGAGGATACATTAAAATGACACTGCCAGCTAACAACCTGAAAAATTGAGCTAGGCAGATGCCAAGAAAACAGCAAAGGATCTAAAAACTGAGTCACTGGACTAGCACTACAAGATTTTTTTATTCAGACAAAGGTTTTACACCGTCGTGTGAAGCCCTGATTTTCCGTGGTCTATTGAGATGCCGTCTGTTATGCGTATCAGACAACAGCAGCTTAACCGTTGTCTGTGTTGCAGACAGATAACATACGTGATTTCAAAACTGTTGTCTGAAAGCTGGTATAGACAACGGGCATTGTCTTTGGAGTGATGTCTGATGATGTTTCAGACAATGCCAGCATTTCTTAAAAACGTTGTGTAATACCAGGATCATACAATGGTGTTTTAAATTTGGTCTATTGTCTGATTATGTTTTTAACAAAGGTTTTTTCAGACATGTCTATTGTGTAATACTTGGATCATACAATGGTTTTTTAAATTTGGTCTATTGTCTCATTATGATTTTAACAAGGGTTTCTTGAGACATGTCTATTGTGTACTACCTGAATCATACAATGGTTTTTTAAAATTTGGTATAATATCTGTTATTTTTGCCATCTACAGACAATGGTTTGTTTAATTTGAACTGTTATTTCTTCCATATACGGACAATGGTTACCGAAAATAAAGCTTTGTCCCTTCATTACGTTCACAACGATTTCTTGAAAGATAACCATTGTTAGAGATCTTCGCACATAATGGTATTAATCATCCAAAACATCATTTTTATTTGATTCATACTATGGTTTAATTTAAACTATTTTCCCATTAATATTCATAAACACTGATTTACCCAAACAAAAATACAAAATCAAAACATTTACGAAAAATCCAAATTTTACCAAAATTACAAATACACAACTTGTCAACAAAACTAAAATAAAAGGACAAAATCAAAGCCCTATCATACTAGAAATTGTCCATTGAACTACCTAAATCAATTAACTCCAAATGATATTGTAACAGGATCTCATAACTCCTCCGATAAAACAGCTGAATGAACAGGCTGCAGAGATAAAGGAGAGGCCCCAAAAGTCACTGAACAAAAAACAACAAGAATATCAGGATTTGCTTATCCGTTGTATTGCACAGCACCTTGGATTCTCTAAAGGCAGGTCTGTTGCAGCCTGCATCATATACAAATGAATCAAATATAACTAATGATATTATACTGTGAATTCAGAAACCATAAATTACCCACACGAAAACTTGTTAAACAACCAAAGTGTTAAATACTTCGTGTGAATGCCACAAAACTTACTAATATAATTCCCCGACTCCAGAGTCTATATCATATCAAGAATTCCTCTAAAAAGGGTCACAAGCAACTCTGGTTCTCTTTTTAATAATTTAACATTGACAAGCTTCCAGTCATCCAACGCAGTCTGCAAACTGCTAGCAGAGTGGCTAATAATTTAAAATGTGCTTTTGTGGTTGTTGAACATAAAAGATCTTGCTATCAAAGGCTTTGAAAAGCTGGCTCCCATCAGGCTAACCATTGTCTAGGTAAGAACAGAAGTATTAGTAAGATCACAAATTATATTATTTACTGAAGTGCAGAGGTATTTGTTGTGTGTGAATATAATGGGAAAAATGTGAGCATAATAGGTAGCATCAAACCATAATGTCATCACGATCTTGGCATTGGTATCCAATCAAGCACATTACTAGAGATTAGGCACCAGGAATTCCTTTCTGATCTCTTGGAGGTTTGTACAAAATCTGGAACCAAATACATATTACAAGATATCAACAAAAAGACATAAATAAATTTCCAGGAATGTAAAAGGGGAAGCTAGAAATAAACTTCTGGAGAAATCATATTCAAAGAGGAGGTTATAAATGGATTTTTCAGCTGTGTAAAGATGGTTGCATATGACATTAGCTATTATTGTGAACATCTTATAGGCTGGCTGATCTCTTTTTTACGCAAATTAAGGCAGATAACCTGCAGAATATGACATTAAAGTTTTGTCACAAGTATGTGACACCTATTCCTGCATATTCAAAGCTGGGAACCCATCACAAGGTGGACCTACAAGACTGAAATCGGATATACCACATACTGCCAGGTAGAGAGTAGTGCATTCCCTCATTCCTGAACACTAGTTTGTAATTCAACATCAACCTTTAATGGTTTTTATCCTACCAATCTTCAATAACACAAAAGAAAAAAACCTAAACATGAAAGTAAACAGAATGTAGCCCAACAATTAGATAATCGTAAATTGTTGACTGTGAACTTAGCAAATCCCCTGCAATTTCAGTAAAGGACAGTTGATATCTTATAGTAACACATATAGCTAGACCCGATACAGGGCAAGAAAGACAGAGTATTGATTGCTTAAAAAAACAAAAGACAGATGATTGACTAACAGAAAAGGCAAAGATACACTGACTCTCTGAAATACGCGTTGCAGGTTTCGTAACTTAATTGGGAACACAATTGTTGCATTTACAATCTACTAGCAGTTATTTGCTTCTCCTCAGCTTCAAAACATTGGCTTCTTGATCGAGTAAACACTCAAACTCATTATCGTCATTCGTCAGTTTACCTAAGATAAAGATATAAGCTGCAAAAAATGGAAAGAAAATGTGTTTAACTTTCAGCCATGAAAGGTAGATTGAATGGAAGGTGATAACGTATGAGAAAGAAAAAATTTATGCCTTTAGGAATAGAGAAAGATACCTCATATGTGAAAATTTCAACATCAAAGATGTCTTTCCAACCCTGCCAATACCAATTCAACATCAGAAAACACTTTATGTATGCGTGTGTATAAATACAGGAGAGAGAGAGAGAGAGAGAGAGAGAGAGAGAGAGGGAGAAGGGGGGAGGGAAAGAGAGAGAGAGAGAGAGGAGAGAGACTGACCCGCTGTTGTCGAACTGAACAGCGATTTGGGTTTCGAACATATCGATTTGAGCTTTGAGAGTTGTGAGATTTGAGGTTTCAGATTTGCGGGTGAGACATGTGGATTTGAGGGTGTGAGATGTGGATTTGAGGCTGAGATTGTGGAGATTTGGATTTGAGGCTGAGATTGTGGTGATTTGTGGATTTGAGGGTCAGATTTAGGGTTCGCCGGAGAGAGAGAGAGGGGTGAGTGAGAGAGAGGGCTGTTAATTTTATTTGTTTGTTTTGTTTCGCTGATGTCTTGTTCTGATGGGCAAGTGAAAAATTGACTAAGGCGGGGAATACATCTGGGATTAAGGGGGAAACAAATTGAAATTTAGCCAAGGGGGGAATTTAGATTACTGAAATTTCAAAAACAAAGGAGGGAAAAAAGACGAGGGAAACGAAAATAAATTTTTTTAGGATTTTAGTACAAAACTACTAAATTGATTCGTAGTTGTAACTAGTACTTAAGGATGTCAAAATATATCTAATATGATGATATTTACAAATTTTCAAAAAATAAAAAATTAATTTGGTTGGAGATTTTAACAAAAACGTTGTAAAAGTGGTACTTCCTGTCACGGGGCACGATCTAGATTCACTGAAGAATTTTTTTGAATAATTTTTTCGACGATCGAACCGTAGGGATGTTAATAAACACTCATTTCAGTGTTGGAAAAAAATAATCAAAAAATAAAAAGGTCCGGTTGTTGGATATTTTAACAAAAACGTAATGAAAGTGGTGCTTCCTATAACGAGGTACGATCCAGATTCACTGAATAATTTTTTTGAATGATTTCTTCAACGATCGAACGGTAGGGATGTTAATAAACACTCATTTTAATGTTGGGAAAAAATAATCAAAAAATAAAAAGGTCCGGTTGTTGGACATTTTAACAAAAACGTAGTAAAAGTGGTGCTTCCTATAACGAGGTACGATCCAGATTCACTGAATAATTTTTTTGAATGATTTCTTCAACGATCGAACCGTAGGGATGTTAATAAACACTAATTTTAATGTTGGGAAAAAATAATCAAAAAATAAAAAGGTCCGGTTGTTGGACATTTTAACAAAAACGTAGTAAAAGTGGTGCTTCCTATAACGAGGCACGATCCAGATTCACTGAATAATTTTTTTGAATGATTTCTTCGACGATTGAACCGTAAAAATGTTAATAAACACTCATTTTAGTGCTGGGAAAAAATAATTAAAAAATAAAAAGGTCCGGCTGTTGGAGATTTTAACAAAAACGTAGTGAAAGTGGTGCTTCCTATAACGAGGTACGATCCAGATTCACTGAATAATTTTTTTGAATGATTTCTTCGACGATCGAACCATAGGGATGTTAATAAACACTCATTTTAGTGTTGTAAAAAAATAATCAAAAAATAAAAAGGTCCGGTTGTTGGACATTTTAACAAAAACGTAGTGAAAGTGGTGCTTCCTATAACGAGGCACGATCCAGATTCACTGAATAATTTTTTTGAATGATTTATTCGACGATCGAACCGTAGGGATGTTAATAAACACTCATTTTAGTGTTGGGAAAAAATAATCAAAAAATAAAAAGGTCCGGTTGTTGGACATTTTAACAAAAACGTAGTGAAAGTGGTGCTTCCTATAACGAGGCACGATCCAGATTCACTGAATAATTTTTTTGAATGATTTCTTCGACGATCAAACCACACGAATGTTAATAATCACTCATTTTAGTGTTAGAAAAAAATATTCAAAAAATAAAAAGGTATGGTTGTTGGAGATTTTAACAAAAATGTAGTGAAAGTGGTGCTTCCTATAACGAGGCACGATCCAGATTCACTGAATAATTTTTTTGAATGATTTCTTCGACGATCAAACTACACGAATGTTAATAAACACTCATTTCAGTGTTGGAAAAATATAATCAAAAATTAAAAAGGTCCGTTTGTTGGATATTTTAACAAAAACGTAGTGAAAGTGGTGCTTCCTATAACGAGGTACGATCCAGATTCACTGAATAATTTTTTTGAATGATTTCTTCGACAATCGAACCGTAGGGATGTTAATAAACACTCATTTTACTGTTGGGAAAAAATAATCAAAAAATAAAAAGGCCCGATTGTTGGAGATTTTAACAAAAACGTAGTAAAAGTGGTGCTTCTTATAACGAGGCACGATCCAGATGCACTGGATTATTTTTTTTGAATGATTTCTTCGACGATCGAACCGCACGAAAGTTACTGAGTACTCATTTTAGTGTTGGGAAAAAATAATCAAAAAATAAAAAGGTCCGGATGTACGAGATTTTAACAGAAACGTAGTAAAAGTGATGCTTCCTATAACGAGGCACGATCCAGATGCCCTGGATTATTTTTTTTGAATGATTTCTTCGACGATCGAACCGCACGAAAGTTACTGAGTACTCATTTTAGTGTTGGGAAAAAATAATCAAAAAATAAAAAGGTCTGGATGTACGAGATTTTAACAGAAACGTAGTAAAAGTGATGCTTCCTATAACGAGGCACGATCCAGATGCACTGGATTATTTTTTTGAATGATTTCTTCGACGATCGAACCGTACGAAAGTTACTGAGCACTCATTTTAGTGTTGGGAAAAAATAATCAAAAAATAAAAAGGTCCGGATGTACGAGATTTTAACAAAAATTATACTAGTTTGACCAAGTAGTACTTTGATAGTTGACCCTTAAAATATCATACAAGAATGATTTCTTTTTTTCTAATATTTTGTACACATCACTCAAATTTTTAGATATTAACATCCATACGGTTGGATCATCGAAAAATATTTTTTAAAAAATAGATCATGTTCAATCGGTACGATACTAGTTAGATGAAGTAGTACTTTTGGCGGATTTATATTATAAACACGTACAAGAATGATTTCTTTTTTTCTAATTTTTTGTACACATCACTCAAATCATTAGATATTAACATTCGTACGGTTGGATCGTCGAAAACAAATTGAAAAAAAAAATATTATTCCAAAATTATACTAGTTTGACAAAATAGTACTTCAGCAGTTGACCATTAAAATATCATGCAAGAATGAATTTTTTTTTCCTAGTTATTTGTACACATCACTCAAATCAATATATAACATCATTAAAAGATTTTCGGTGAATTTTAGAATTTTCTGAAAAGATCTATTTATTTATTTTAAATGGAATTTATTTTCAAATTATTAAAAAATTTAATGATTTGTAAAATACATATCAATTTGGAAAAATTATATTTAATTCTAATACCTTTTCCAAAATTTTTTAAAAAATTATAGTATTTAGTTATGCTAGATTTGTAATCTTTACACATTAAATTATTAGTTTAAATTTTGTTTTTTTTTTAAATTCATGTATTAGTAATTAAATAGATTATTAAATTGTATTTGTTATTGGGCCAAGCCCATTAGATTAAAAAGAACCAGTAATACACACAAGTTGGTATACACGGATGTAGCATTCTAACCTACCCATCGTTTTATCTCATCAGCCGTCCCCTTCTTTTCTCTCTCTCATGTGTTCTTCATCTCTTTCCCAAACCCAAGAATGGACCCTGTTGTTGCTGAAGGTTTGCAGCAAAAATGAGCTTGGCTCCCCTGTTGCTGCCGTTTACTTCAATTATCAGAGGGAGGGAGACTGTTGTCTCTCGCTCTCTCCGTCGCGTCTTTTCCGATTACTCCGCTTCTGTCTCCGGTATCTCCTTAGATCCTTGGATTTATTTCAATTTCATGTAAACTTGATAGATTTATTTACTGTAATAATGATTGAAATTGTGTATTAATCGTTGAAATTTCATGGAGAGATTGTTTTGTCTTTTAAGTGAATGATTTGTAAAATGTGGTGTAGAGAGTAAAGGTAGAAGAGAATGAATTTCATACGAATGATTTTAAGTGAAAATTACGATCTTTTTTAAATTGTTCTGTTTGTTTATATAGGCCAGACCGGTGTGTGTTTGCTTCTTCAGGCATTGATATGTCTTTAAATTAATGTTTTAAAGGCATTGTTGATGTGAATTTCATGTGAATGATTTGTTCATATGGTGTGTATTCTGTTTGTTTATATAGGCCAGACCGGTGTATGTTTTCGATAGTGCGTAATGATTAATATGTGTTTTGTATTGATTGCAGTGACATTGTCCAAGACAAAGAAGAAATGGAGAGAACATAAAGTTTCAGGAGATTGATGGAACTGGTTTTATATGAGAACACCTGGATCAAAAGTGTCTAGGTAATCTGATATAAAACCAGTTCCATCAGTCAAGAAAGATGTGCTCCCTTTACTCATCTTGTCATTTGTGTTACTGATCTTTCCAAAGGTATCATCTCTTTTCATGTGAATGATTTGTCTTTTAAGTGAATTTCATGTGAATGATTTTAAGTGAAAATTACGATATGTCTTTAAATGTTTTGTATAGTGTATGTTTTCAATAGTGCATAGTGATTAATGTGTGTTTTGTATTGATTGCAGTGACATTGTCCAAGAGAAAGAAGAAAGGGAGAGAACATAAAGTTTCAGGAGATTGACGGAACTGGTTTTATATGAGAACACCTGGATCAAAAGTGTATAGGTCTTCTGATATAATACCAGTTCCGTCAGTCAAGAAAGATGTGATGTTTTTCAGGAGACTCAAGATGATGTGCAAGAAAGATTTACAGTGCTAATTTGTAAGAAAGGTTTGCCTGGTGGGAATGGGTCATGGTGGTAGTGCCATTAAAGCTCATGTTTATATGGCTAGCTGTTATAAAAAGTCGTAGTAACTGCCTTGTTTACTCTTTTGTGACATTAGTCCTCCGGAATGACATCTACCTTGCTTCTTTTCCAATTACCATGCCTTTGGTCTCCATTCAGTTTTATCTACAAATCTGTAATTATAATGGAGCATGTTTTCCTTGTAAATTGTAATTTGATCAGAGATACTAGAGTGTGCGGTAAAATGAAAATTGTGGTCAGCTTTTTGTGCAACATTGTAGAGTTTTTTTCATTGATTCATTCATCATATGCTTAGAATCATATATTACCAGCGACCTATTTCCTGAAAAATATTTGCTTAAACTAAAACTACAAAAATTGACACATGATGATGTTAAAAATTGACACAGGGAAAATTATTTAACGATGTTAACGATTTTGTGCAACTTAACAATGTTAATGTGTAGATGTCGTTCAATTATTTTTTTCTCTACTGTAAATCAAACAACGGTTTTTTAACTAAAAAACGCTTGTGTGAGAGCTAAAGAACTTAGAGTACAAAACCATTGTGTGTTGCATGCAATTCAGACAACAGTATTCATAAACCATTATCTGATTACATTTTATACAACGTCTATCAAAACACTTGTGTGATTTTAACAACGTTTTTTCAAAGCATTGTCTGAAGTTTCTTCAGACAATGTTTTTAAAAACCGTTGTTAAAATCAGACAATAGTATTTAGTCACCGTTGTGTGACTGCATTTGAAGCAATATCTGATAAAAACAGTTGTCTAAGTTTTACAACGCTTTTTCAGACCATTGTAAGACAACCTGTTAGACAACACTACTTTCCAAAACTGTTGTCGATTTTGATCTTTCAGACAACACTTTTGAAAACTGTCGTTAAGTTCACTATCAGACAATAGACAGAAAAGCTTGAATAAAAAACAGTTGTGTAAAAATTTCGGCCAACGCTTTTTCGTCGAAGCGTTGTCTGATGTGTGTCGTCTGAAGGCAAAATTCTTGTAGTGTAGGATAAACCCAGATACTAGTGCAATAATAAACTAAGCCACAACAACCCAGAATAGGGTTAAGCATGCATACACTTAACTTCCCCCTGCATACACTTAACGTCCCCATGCTCCAGATTGCAATTATTGAGGTGAAAAACGGTTGTACAGTGATACTTTTGCAGAGACCGAAGTTGACAAAGATCGTAACCAAGCAGACCCAGGGAACATCTTAATTAAAAAGCTAAAATCCTATATGCTAAGTATCAGTCTGACCAAATCTATCTCCTAGAAACTTACATCCAGCCTGCAACCAATTTGACTCTATGCCTCCCTTCTTTGGCTAGACTATCAGCAAATGAATTCCACTCTCTTTTAACATATGTTACCCTCATAAATTTGAAATTTCGACACTTGTTAAGAATAGATCCATATGACTGAATCGTATCTATTGTTCCAGCTTTAACTCTGAGAAAGAAATCTTCAGCTGCTTGGGAATCCACACAGACAAGATATTCGTATCCTAGTGTTTCCAAGGCCTCCCCCATGTTGATTAAAGCCAACATTTCTGTTTCAAAAGCATTACATGCTATGCAAGGTCCTGAAAAAATGTACACCAGATGCATATTATTTTTTAGAGCCACACCACCTATTCCTCCAGATGGTAGTCCATCTTCATTTACATGCCATGAACCATCTGTAAAAGCCACTATTCTGTATTTAAAGAAGACCTTTTGTAAGAAGTGCAATTTGTCTATTTTAACTTGATTGATGATTGCAGCCCCCGGATCACAGAACCATAGATTACTCGTATTTTCTGACGAGCTATAAAATGTCATGCACCACTCTAATGCCCATATTTTTGAATTTAGAATAATACTACTACCATTAGCAGCAGCATTATTGAAAATACAATCATTTCTTTGTTTCCAGATACTCCATAATAATGCTGCAACCGATGCTTTCCATGCCACCTTATATCCTGAGTGTAAGCTCACTTTCATAATATGTTGAATATTGAGAACTTGGATATGAATTTTTGAAGGGCAAACAGACCACCACCTACAAAAATCTATCCACAATTCCTTGCTAAATGGACAAGTCCAGAATAAATGATCAATGGTTTCTGCCTCCCTATGGCAAAAAAGACAATCTTGCATTTCTCTCTTTAATCTAACAGCAAGCAGGGCCCTGGTTGGAAGGATACCATGACAAATTTTCCAGAGAAACAGTTTAACCTTATTTGGCATTCTCAGATTCCAGATAACTGACCAAGGGCCAGTATCTTTAATTGGTGCTATTTTCCAGAATGGAATAGCATTTTTTGATACTGAACTGACCTGTATCCATGTTCCATCTAAGAATATCTTCAAAATTAGATAAATTGATTCCTTCTAAGACCCCCTTTAACATCTCCCAACTCTGCGACTCCCATCCCCTCAAAGACCTTCTCCAAAAAAGCAACGAGTTTGAATCAATATCTACTAATAATGATAATGCCTGATTTACAGAAATATCTTTGAGTTTACAAAGATTGAATAATCTTTGATGGGAGCTACGTAGAGAATGGTCACCAAACAAAACATCCTTAACCGAGAGTTAGTTTCGATTGTAATTTCCATTTTAAAATTTACAATCAAGAACATTTAATTTCTTTTCAATTTTATCCTAAAAACAAACATATTCGATCCTAGAGTTTTCCCTAATATAAACTATTTAAGTACCAAAATCCAAATACATAATAGGTACTATTAGATTAGAGTTTTTTTTATTAAGTTATACAAATCCTTAAGTTTTTTTTTTTATAATCATTGTATGCATTGAGATAAACGAGTGAGCCTCGTATCGGTTACACGACACATATAGAATATTATTTGCAGAATTAAACAAATTCCTCCCTATCATCTCCCAATATTCCAACCTATCCGACTATGACTTTTATCTTGAAAAACAAGCCATAGCTTCACACTAACATATTATACATGCCTTAGAACGGACTTAGTGACCCTAAGCCACATGAACAGGGATTACATCTCCAGTGAAGACGATTCCATCAACAGCTGCAATGCCACCTTGAAATGCCTCCTCCATCATGACCTCCTCAATGTTATTGTTTGCATCCACCTCAATGTCTAGTTCCGTAGCATGAACTCCATTTGTTTGACCTAGACCAAGTGAGTCTGTTTGGTCTGATAGTAGTATTCCTACCTCAAAGTCAACCGGGTCTGGGACATCGTCCGGGATAACTACATCTTGATAACTAGGGTCGTCCATGCCAAAACCTAGGTCCCAATCGAGCAGTTCCTCAACCCCACCCACAGCTCTGTTGAGTGTGTAAAGTTCTGAGCACACCTTCTTTCCTAGCCTTGATACGAAGCGTGCTGGTTTGTTTCTTAATGGGTAGACATATGAAACCATGCACTTCCATCGAGCGTCTTTGATGCGGATGTTGATCTGGGAGGCTATGTCAAAGACACCAGCAGGGGCTCTAATATGGAAGTTCTTCATGACAAGGAATGCTTCCAAGTTGTCAGTTTCGAGGAAAACATCACAATATCCCAGCTCAAACGCCCTTTTGAGGGGTATGAACATGGCCCACAGTTGATTGCCAAGGGGGGTGAGCTCTGGGATTACACCTATAGTGAGGTGTTTGAGTTCCCCATCTGAGTTGCGGTAAACCGCTCCTATGCCAGAATAGAACCCATTAATAGAAGGGTTTCTAGAAGACGTGCCTTGCACGTTGATTTTTAGTACGCCTGAGGGTGGGGGGATCCAAAAGAAAGCCCTGAGATTCAGAGATGTGGTTGATTAACTGGTTCAAGATGAATCAGAGGTGAGGTGGAAGTTATGTTCTCTAAATTTCCTTAAATAGAGATACAACGCCTCTCATTTAACAAAAACCCAACTGCCCCATATTGAATCACTTCTCTAAACTGTTGATGAGTAATGCTAACTCATAAATGAACACCTAGTTTAACTCAAGTAGCTTCCTGAAGATATGAGGGCAGTAGGCAAATATACTCTTACTAAATTCTGGCGATAGGGAATAATGGCATAGACTTAACAGAAAATGTTCCCTAGTTTCCTTAAATGCTGCTGATGGTGAGAGTAACCACTTTTCCCTCCATTTTGTTCTATTAATGGGTCTTAAAAATACCCTTGTACTTACATCTGCTCCCTGAACATGCTTAATAAGGGATTGGATTGGACATAAATAACGACTACATGTTATTAACTATGGAAATAATCTAAGCATTATATGGACATTAATCTTTTTTATGGACCCAAGTTCCCACCATTTTAGACTTGGACCTCCCTTCTTTTGCTAATCTATTCGCAATTTTGTTTTGCAATCTACTAATGTGGACTAACCTGATGTTTGGCAGAGAGTTTATCAAATACTGGCCCGCACTGTACTCATTGAACAAGTTAAGTTTTGCCCTACATCTGTTGAAGTGATCTACTAGCTTCGTAGAGTCCGTTGCAATGATACACGTATCCTCAACTATGCCTCTTCTCTTTATAGCTTCCATTAGAAATAATAAGGCATGGAGTTCCACCTCCCAACCAACAAAGTTTAGGCAAGGCCCAGAGAATCTGAATTCAATAGAGCCCATATTATTCCAAAGGAACCCCCTATTCCGGATGAATAGGTACCATCTTTTTCTAACAACCATGCTCCATCTATGAAGCCCACAAAGTGGCCCAAGGCCATCCATTTTGCCAGTAATTGTTTAAAACTCCCATTAGCATTTTGGTTATATGCTTGTATTGGGGTTATATTCCATTGACTTTTGTAATCTGGATTGATGATCCCTGTTGCCTCACTCCATTCCCAAGCTCTCGTTTTGATCAGAATTTCTAGTATTTTAGTTTGAATTTTCTTTCCCGAGAAAACACACTCATTTCTAGCTAACCATAAGGTCCATAACATTGCAAGTAAACATGTCCCTCCTCCATTTGTATTACTCATGCTGCAGAAAAAGACCAGTGAAGATTGTAGATTATCAAGACTTTCTATGTTGACTTTGAGATCGAACCATGACAAAATGGTTTTCCAACATTTTTTTGCTAATGGACACTCCCAAAAAAGCTGTTGGATGTCTTCTGCTTTTTCCATATACCATTTGCATTTGTTGCTGATATTGATCCCTCGATGTTGTAGGAATGTCAAAGTTGGGATTGCGTTGTGCATTGCATACCACATAAATGTGATTACTTTTGGCGGAGCTTTCTGCTTCTAAAGTAATTTCCATGGACCTTGGATTCGGGCTGTTTCTTCAAGCACATTGTATCCTAATGAAGACTTGTACTGGTCTTGCATTAGTACCCAACGAATTGAGTCCTTCTTGTTAGTTAAGGTGACAATACTTATTATGTCCCCCAGATCTTTAGCTTCTTCAATCTCCCAACCCCTCAAGTTTCTGCGACATAAATTTGAGCTCTGTCCCTGATGAAGATCCCAGATGTACCTCATTTTGTTTAGTTTCACATTTTTATCCGTGGAGAGGTTGTACAGTCGTGAGAATCTGTTCTGAAGAATTGTATTTTGGTCCCAACAATCCCGCCAGAAATTGATCATGGATCCATCTCCTATTTCCATGTGAAATCCCTTTGATCAAATAACTTTAGGTCTTTTTATTTGCTAACTTCTGTTATGCTTTGCATGATTGGTGATATCTTCCCATTATGAGATTGAGGTTTTGCTATGACGTTTTCACCGTACTTGCACTTAAGAATTCTGTACCATATACTATCCTGTTCTGATTGTGCTCTCCACCACCACTTTGCCAGCAATGCCATATTTTTGAGTTTAACTCTTTTTATTCCTAACCCTCCATGCGATTTCTTGATGCATAGGGTATCCCACTTAACCGTGTGTAGTTTTCTACTCATGTGAGGGCTGTTACTTATTTCTCCCCAGTAGAACCCTCGCTTGATCCTCTCTATTTCCGATTCAATGGTCTTTGGTAGTTTAAACAGAGCTAACCAATACAACGGAAGGGCATCAATAACTGCATTGATGAGTACTAGTTTGCCCAGTTTAGTGATAGTGTTGCACCTCCATATAGTGAACTTCGTTTTTATTTTCTTGGTCAGAGGTGCCCAAAATGACTTTCTCTTTGGAGAGCTACCTATTGTTGCTCCTAGGTATGTAAACGGTAGGGTGCCAACACTACAGCCTAGCCATTTTGCCTATTCAGTAACCTCCTCCCTTGTTGTGCGTGGGGCATAGATGTGACTCTTTGCAAAGTTTATTTTTAGACCTGATAGGATTTCAAATATGGATAACACAATTTTCACTCCTCTAATCGCATTCCAAGAATCTTCTATAAATAATATCGTATCGTCCGCGAATTGATGTGATATGTTCAACAAGGTTCCCACTTATATACCTCTGAGGAATCCTATTTCTTTTGCTTTTTCTATCAATGCATGCAAAGTTTGGGTTACGATGATGAATAACATTAGAGAGATTGGGTCTCCTTGCCTTAATCCACGTTTCATTGAGAATTCTCTAGATGGACTGCCATTAATCAGAATAGAAGGTTTTGCTGTAGAGAAGATTGCTAGTAACCAGTTCCTCCATTTCAAACCAAAACCCATCTTTTGTAATGTTTCCAGAAGAAATTTCCAGTTAACCGTATCGAATGCTTTTTCGAAATCTAGTTTTAGTACCAGACCTTTGCATTGACCACTCTGAATGCTGTGAACCACCTCGTTGGTTACTAAAATAGAGTCAGTGATTTGCCTACCTTTAATGAAAGCAGACTGTTCTTCTGCTACTAGCTTTGCAAGAGGTAGGTTTAGCCTGTTTGCCAGAGTTTTTAATAGAATCTTCATGGAGCAATTTATCAAGCTTATAGGTCTGTCATCTTCTATGAGCCTAGGTTGAGCTGTTTTTGGGATTAAGGCTATGAACGATGAGTTGATGCCATTAGGCAGGGTTGAAGAATTATGAAATTCTTCTGTCTTGATCTATTGCTTTCCAAAGAAATTTTATGTACTTTGCGTTAAAGCCGTCCGGTCCCGGAGCCTTGCTTGGATTCATCTGCTCTAGTGCCAGTATAATTTCATGTCTGTTGAATTTCATTTCCAGTCTGTCTACTTCCTCTATCAAGATTGTTGGCAGTTTTAATGAGCCCAGTCCTAAACAATCCTCACTCTTGCTTGCACTGAATCGTTGTTCAAAATGCGCTGCAAATAGTTCTTTGACCGCAAATGGTTCAGAAATTATAAGGAGAATATTGTATAACAATATTTGTGGAGGTTGCTGGAATCACGGAGGAAAATACAGATATTTTGCTAAGAACACGAAGAACACGGAAGGAGATTGATGATTTTTGTGGCTGATCTTGTTTGTTAATTCGTTGAATGTTAGAGAAAAACTGTTTATTCTGTTTTGCTGTCAACTCCATAATAAGGTGTCTACGTATCCTCATAATCGTTATCATCTATAATGTATTCTAGAAATTTTTTTAAAAAGAAAAGAAAAAAAAGTTGAAAATTTGATTTCTTCGCTTATTCCTAAATGATGTTTGTAGAAAGAAAAGATATTTAAAGATTTGGAAAGAAAATCTTTATATATTTGTTTTCAAAATCTTCTTCCCATTCTTTGAAAAATTTAGAGAAAAAATAAAATAACAGACTTTTGGATCACAACATTAGTAAAACTTAGGTGACAAAAAAAAAATTCAGAATTAGTAAGAGTCCCGATACAATTGAAAAATAAAAATCAAGGTACCAAAAAAAACCCGAATTGTGTTGATTTTTTATTTAGTACAAAAGTTTGAAATCTAGCTATGAACGTCTAACTTCATTAAATTTTGACATAGAACCAGACTTTAGTACCTAAATATGTATTTTCAATTATTTAGCAAAAAAAATGTATTTTCAATCGTTCTCGAAACATAACATATTGCTTTATTATTTTGTATCTAAAAACATAAGAAAGTATGTAAAAAATTGCGCATATATCAGTTTATAAATTTTGTTTTACTTTATATTTCTAAGGTAGTCCATATCCATATCTAATATGCTTGTCTTGAGAAAGGGTGAAAGTTCAATATATCACATTTTCATTCAATATTGTTCAAAATAATATTTGTTTGAAGATTTGTCCAAAATAATATTTTGTACAGGCATGTTCCATATGGGTAAGTGGGGGTGACGAAGCCAGAAATATATTAGAGTGGGGGCACAAATTTTTTGCTATAAAATATAAAATATAGTTGTGATATTTAAAATTTTAGATTGAAGAAAAATAATCTAAAAAGGTGAAATATTACTTATATATGTAGTAAAAAAACTTTCGAGATCTGTGAGTAATAGAACTTGTGATATATTGTAGATAATAAAATCATTTCTTGGTAATAATCTGTGGGGCTCAAACAAAAAAATTAACATTTTTCACATTTTTCTAATAGTTTATAGAGCTGCCGACTACCGTGGGTGCACGGGCCCCCACTTGCCCCAACTGTAGATCCGTCCCTGTAAGTGGCTATACGCATGCTTCAACACATGCATCCATAATTTGCGTGTTCATCATTATTATTTGAGCTTATTGTACTTTGTAACCCTTAATATAACTTTAATATTTTAATTAATATAACTTTTAATATTTTAATTGTTGCTGTACTTTTTTAATTGAATTTTTTTTTCTAATTTTAAAATAATTAAATTTATAATTTTATATTGTGTTTACTCGATAACTTTATCATACTCTATATAAATAATATTTGATTTTGTTCTAAAAAGTTCCAAAATAATGTCTATAAATCATGTTCATAATTTTTGAAATAAAGTGTACAATTTCATAATACTTTTAATTTCTATCTAACATTATTTAAAAATTTAAATATTAATAATATTTTGGAAATGACATATACGCCCCTGAACGACCAAATCATACCATGTAAACCTTTTTACATCAATTATATATAGGATATAATATTAGCCTATTAGGGATCCTTTTCACAGTATGTAACTACTTGTATTTTAGGTAATGTATTAAGGTTTTAGCTTTCTTGTTCTTCGTTTACCATTTTTGGATTCGTATGTGGCATGTATGTGTTTGTATTTATGGATTTCGAATAAAGGTACCCGGTCAGTTTTCTGTATTAACTCTTCTGATTTTGAATTTATATACAAGTTTTGTCACGGGAAAAAAACAGCAACGTGTACAAGTTTTTGTATCAAAAAAACTTGTGGAAGTTGTCTATTTAAATATTCTTGTTTTCTTCATTTTTACATGTAATAATGATTTTTCTGGCAAAAAGAAAATATTGTGGAGGTACAGTTTGTGTTATAGTAGTATTTAAATTTTATTTCACATCTAAAATAATTGCTCAAATAAATTATTGAAAAATCAAAATCTAAAGGATTTCCATACACTATTTGTTATGATTAGTACTCTATTCACTAATATCTCAATCTGAATGTAAGAATACGCGCGTACGCATTAATTAATTATTATTATTAAGTTATACAAAGTTTACAAACTATATTAATATATGGATCATTCGAAACAATGTTTTATTATATGCATGATTTCTTTAATTACAACTCTTACTTCGTGAAGGATATGGTTATTTCTTTGAAGGAATTAGAAAAACTTGGTCTTATATTTATTTCGTGAAGGATTATTTTCCAAATGAAAATCAATAAATTTAAAAATCAATTTTCTAAATGAAAATCCGTAAGTTTAAAAATCACTTTTCTAAATGAAAATCACTAACTATGTTAGTACTTGTAGTTAAATTATGAAGAACTAGTTTATAATCCGTGCTTCTTGCCTTCTTTTTTAATATCTAAACTTGTATTAATATTTTTAAATTTTATAGGTTATTAATTTAATATCAAATTGTTGTTAAAAATTTATATTATATATATATATATATATATATATATATATATATATATATATAGGCAAGTGTTCAAATACAAACCACTCTTAAAATACAAACCTACAAACCAACACTAAATTAATTATATTTCATCTATTCTAAGGTTTCCGCCAAGGGTACCTTCACAAAAAATGCTTAAAATAATTGGCTCTATCCAACAAAAAAAAAATCTTACCGTGGAAATGCGAAGCATTTAAGACAGTAAACGGATGAGTTAGGTAGTCATGAGGGCCGAAAGCTCTCGACACACCCGTCAATCGTCTATTGCCTTTACCATTGATTGCCATTCCTTACAACTTTAGAATGATAAAGGCGCGAAGCGCCGTACAAGAAGGTGCGAAGCACCGTTAACCAGTGAAATCCACTGCCACGTCATCACGTGAACAGTGATTTTTTTTTTTGTTGGATAGAGCCAATTATTTTAAGCATTTTTTGTATTGGGGTACCCCTAGTTTGGTCATTAGATTAGCTTGAAATATTAGATTATGCTTGGTTTGTAGGTTTGTATTTTAAGGAGGTTTGTATTGGAGTAGCCCCCTATATATATATGTGTGTGTGTGTGTGTGTATGTGTGTGTGTGTGATTTTATACTTTTGATTTAATATTTGTATTTTATCTTAAATTCTTAAAATTTGGTTTGGACGATTTTACAATTCATGTAAAATTAATAAAATAATCTTTACTTTAGTGATGGTTTAACAAATATTTTTCAATTAAATATATGCAGAAATAAAATAGAGAAGAAATTGACGATTTTTTACGTTGAAAATTCCATTATAATTCGTTTTGATATCAAAATACCCTTGTTATTATTTGAAGATATTTCTACTGATAATTAAATACAATTTTTGTAATAATTGTATGAGAGATTTTGTCCAAACTTTGATAATCGATAGTATGGTCCTCCGTAAAATAATAGATTAAAAGCATTGGATCTAGCATAAAAAATATTTTATATTTTAATATGTTATAAACTAAAAAGTGTATTTATAATGAAATACGAAAAGTTGTATGTCAATGATTTAAATCATATATAATTAGGTTTTCTACATTGAATAACATTAGCATTATCAATGTAGGACTTCAACATGATTGAATAGAATTAATGTAAAAATCTATCATCCTTTTGTAATATTCTTATAACATAATTATTCTTATAATACATTAAATATGATTATTATTTATAAAATAAAATATAATTTATAAATATGTTGTTGGTGAGAATCGAAACTTTGAAGTATGGTAGTACCCTTATATTATCACTAGCTATAACCGTTGGATCTTGCATAAAAAGTGTAGTTATATTGAAATACGAAAAGTTGTATGGTAATGATTTAAATCATATATAATTAGGTATTTTACATTGAATAACATTATCGATGTAGATTAATGTAAGAATCTATCATGCATAATTATAACATAATTATTCTTATAATACATTAAATATGATTATTATATATATAATAAAATATAATTTATAAATATGTTGTTGGTGAGTATCGAAACTTTGACCGATGGTAGTACTCTTATAATCTCTCTAACCGTTGGATCTTGCATAAAAAAATATTTTATATTTTAATATGTTATAAACTAAAAAGTGTATTTATATTAAAATACGAAAAATTGTATATCAATGATTTAAATCATATTTACCATTGGTATTACTTTTATATTATCCCTTCTCTTATTATATTTATATAATAGGATATAATAATAAGGCTACTCTTATTATTTTTTGAATAATGTTATTTTCGTCAAAAAATTAAATTTCATATTAATAATATAATCTTACTCAAATTTGTAATCCCGATATGATTTAGATTCCAATATGAAACTTGTATATTTAAAATCATGAGAACGGACTTTAGTCTCACGTATTCCACAATCAAATCAACCTCAATACACTCTAGGGTTCTTACAACAAAGGACGCCCAACTGCAATTCGTAAACAAATAATGGTCGGAGAAGTAGCAAAACAACAAGAACAAGAAGATAGAATCAGTAACTTACCTGATGAACTGCTTTGTCAAATCCTCTGCAAACTCGATTCTCGAATCGCAGTACAAACATGTGTATTATCAAAAAGATGGCTCAAGGTCTGGACTACTCTTCCCTGTCTCAATTTTAATCCAAACCATGAAGTTTGTGATTTAAATTATAAAAAATATGTTAATAATTTTCTCAAATATCGAGACCAGCATTCTGTTATCACCACAATAAAAATTGATTGCTATCGTATCTGGTGTGGTATAAGATTGACAATCTTACAGTATGCACTTGCTCATAATGTCGAGAATTTGCAGATTAGTTGTGAAGAAAACATGGGTTCTATTTGCATGAAATCTGAATTTTTAAAAACATTGCATCTTACTCGTTGCGGAAAAGTAAATCCATTGGATTGGAATTTGCCCAATTTGACCTCTTTGTATCTCGAGCATGTTAAATTCGGAAACCAAATTTCAGGCTTTGATAGTTTGAAGGAACTAACTCTAGCTGGGTTCTTTGAAATTTTCTATGGACCTGAAATTTACACCATAAATTGTCCTAATCTCGAAAGTCTTACCTTGGGTCCGGATCATCGACATTGTACTTTCGTGGTTTCGGCACCAAAGTTGTTATACTTTGAATTTCGTTCTACTCATGTACCTGATTTCTGTGCTGGGAATGGGTTCCCTTTACTGAAAGAAGCTGATATTGATATTCAAATCGAGGACTACGACTGGGTATACTATGATGATGACAGAATTAAGCTTACTATGCAAAATCACATAAAGATGCTGAACGCAGTCAGGGGAACTCCACTGCTCAAACTATCAAGCGAAACAATTGAGGCATCCTTTCTACTTCCATTCTCATTATTTTTAATATTTATATATTGTGGTTGACGAATATTTTTTTCGCTTTCGTTATATAATATTTTGTCAGTACACAATTAATTGAATTATAGTGCTCCAGGCGGTGTTTAGTTTAATTGAAAGTACACTATCAATTAAGTCACATGTTTGTTTAATTCCTCCAGGTTCTTAGGAGGATCTCAGATTTTTCAGGATATCAGCCTTCTCCATTGGATAACCTCAACTTTCTTTCCCTGCGAGGGCTAGATGATATGCCAACCAGGTCTACCGATCATGTCATTAACTACTTGCTCAGTAATTCTCCTAATGCAGATATCCTTAAAGGTAAACAAAGAACCCATGTTGGTGTTTTATATATTTTAATTAAGAATTAAAACCAATTTAGATACATATGGCAGTTGATGTATTGAATTTTAATGTTAAGAGTTATTCACGTATATTGGGAAAAGAATCTCCTCGACACTTTTGAAATTTTCCTACAAAAACGTCGATTATGTAAAAAGACCCTACAGAACTCACTTTTGTCAAAGCATTCGACGTTATGTAACAATAAATAAAATCAAACTTAAAGGAATTAAATTTTTCTTGTGTATTTGTTATAACAAGAATCACAAAAGGTATGATTTATTAGAACAGAAATCACAACTAAACCAGAGACAAGCAAAGACTCATAGTTAGTTAAAGGGTTGACGCTTTGCCATCAGTGCTCTTTTTCAAAGTTTTTTGGGGCATTTGGTGAATGCTGCTAGGTTACAAAAAATTCTAGTGACAGGGAGATTCTGTTCGCTATATATATAATTTCCAAAGCATGTTTACCATGAGCATGTATGCTAGATTCAGAAAGCAGAACTTTCATGTGATTGTCTGTTTCTATTGCATAGACTGCTCTATCTGTTAGCAGCTTTTCATATTAATTAAGCAAGCAAGTTCTGATCATATGTGGTTTTTTTGGTTAGGAGTCCTTAACTTGGAAAAGTCAATATAGATTGCAAACCAAGTACTGTACTTAATAATAATAATTGTTGAAGTGTAAGTCATATATTTCATATATCATTACTGTTCAATTCCCCCTGTTCAAAGTGTAATTACTATTATGTAGGGTTAATTAATATTTTCCCTTTAAGTACTGCAGTTTGTACACTGAAATTTAACCTCAGTAAATATTTTTATACCCTGGCCCTTATGATGCACTGAAATTTATTTGCAATTTTTGAAGGAAATGTGGGAGCAAGTAGCAAATTACAAAACAAAAGATTGTATTTGTAAGAATTCGCAGGCGATCACATCGGGATAATATGCAGCTTCCGGAAAACAGGATAGCAGCAATATTTAGAGGAAAGAATAATTTGTAGAGATTGGTCTTGTTAGTGGTGCTGCTTCTAATCTTCTGTATTTAAGAACAGTAGATATTTGCTCTGATTAAGTTATTAGATATATCTTGGAACTTTTTTTGAAATTCGGTGACCAAACAGCTGCAGATTTTTAAAACTCACCTTTACTTGGGAGTCCTTCTTTTGAAGATTTCAAATTTGATTGCAATCAACAAATGATAATAATAATTCTAGAGGCATAAAATCATTTATGAAGACATTAGCATTATACCAGCCTTGTTCACAGGTCGACCCCACGAGGGTTGTTTTGTCATTATTTATTAATTTTTATATTAGGATTATTTTTTGCAAAAAGTTTTTAAAGTTATTTTAAATTGTATTTTTCAAATTAAATATTAATAAAATAATTAGTAACATTTTTTACTTATAATAATAATTGATGAATTTGTTGATATGTATTCATTGGTTTGAACTATATAAATTTAGTTTTAATTAAATTGTCGATGAAAATTTTACATTTTTGTAATTTTAAATTTTTGAAATATTTTTATGGTATATAAATTTGATTTTATATTATATTTCTCTTTTGGGTTCTTAAATCTTTTTACAACTGAGTATTGCGTCAATATTTTTCGCAAAATAATAATATGATGAAATAAAAATATTGTTTCTCAATAAAGTTGCATTTTTTTGTTTATTTGTGTTTGTTTTTTAGTATAAATTTAAGAAATGTTTTATTGAAGAATTTTTAAGTAAATATGTTATGTTGCAGTATTTTTACATGATATACTTGAAACATTTTACATATTCACGTTTTTTTATCTTTTTAATTTTGTAACTTAACATTTTTTTCTTGTTTTGGGGTTTTAGGTTACCTTTCAATTTATTTATAATTTTAGTACCAAGGCTATTTAATTTTTTAGCTTGATTTTAGAAACACGTAAAGCATAATTGTAATTTTTTTATTATATTCATTTAAATAATATTTTTTTTCAAAGGAATTTAATGTGGTATTTGTTTGGTTTGTAAATTATATTTTAAAGTTTAGTTTTAACATATTTTTTTGGGTTTTTTTTATTTTTTTTATATTTTATATGATATACTTGAAATGTGTTGGTACTACATTGGTATAGTATTTTTAATATTTTTTAATTTAACATATTTGGTATAAAATTCAAGGTATTGAACTTTTTATTTTGTACAACGTGTTGAATTCTATAAACGAACTTGGTTATATTTGGATGATACATTTTTTTTTTGGTAAACAAGAAATAACATTGCATCTCATACAGATCAGTACACGCTGCATGGTGTTACATCAACTAATAATACCTCAAACCAAAACAACCAAAACCACTACTGCAAACTGCAATACTACAACAACTGCATACTAAAGAAAACTACTCCCTAGCGACTTAGAAACCAATGAAACTCACACCCAAAATCAACACCATGCACAGAGCATTTTATTTCTCTTAGCACCTCCTTTCCCAAGGTTATCCGTCCCTAAACATAACATAACATAATATAGAAAATTATATCCGCCCCTAAACATAATATTTGGATGATACATAACATGAATAACACTCGAAGAAGAACTTTTTATATAGAAAATTGAAACATACCACTAAATTTATATTTTTTTTTAATTTTACAGTCATATCAATGTTTTAATTTTTAATTCTATAAAAAAAGATCAATTTTTTTGATTCTAAAATAGAAAAAATCAATTTTTTGATACTATAATTAATTTTTAGAATTATTAAAACGCCTCCCGACAACAACTACATATTTTAAGTACTTGTAAAATTAAATATCCGAGAAACTATATTTATTATTTAGAATTTATTTTTGACATCATAAAAATGGTTACCTGTAAAATAATTTTAATCAACAATTTTTTTTTAAATTCCAACTATAAACATTATAAAATATTAACGGAAGTAAAAACCATACTACTGGCATATATGTAGAAAATATACCCTATGTTTATTTTTGTCAGTGTAGCTTGAAATTATTCAATTGGCACTTGACCAACCATCAAAACTTTCTTACGCCAATTATATTCCCTTGAGTAACAATGTACGATTTTGAAATTGGCAAAACACTAGGGATATAATTATGTTTTCTACATTTTAATATAGTTTTTTTTATAAATGCATGATTAACTAATTTAGGATTATTTTGAATATGATCTTATTTGTCTTAAGATTTATACCTAAAATTGATTTGAAATATTTTACCAATTTCACACACCAAATAATAAATTATTTGAAAATTAATAGATTTTAAATCAAATTTAATTTTAAAATATTGTTTCCACTATTTCTTTTTCTGATGATATGACAACTTGTATAAAATTCTAAGTACAGTATAACCTCGTTAAATTAATAGTTGATAAATTAATAATCTCTCTAAGTTAATAATTTCCTCTGGTCCCAACTTGGGCCAATTCAAAAAATGATCAATTTCGATAAGATAATAAGATAATAATTTTTTTGAAAATCCTATATAAATATATGGTCTCAATAATATTATAAATTAATAATTCCTTTATAATCATAAAAATACAGTAAAACCTCTATAAATTAATAATGTTGGGACCGATAAATTTCGGCAAATTTTATTAATTTATAGAGATTATTAATTAATCGAGTTAAAATTTATACTGTTGCTATTATGTTGGGACCAAAAATATGCATTCAAAATATTAATTTATCATGATATCGAGTATTAATTTAACGAGGTTTAACTATATATGTATTATCCTTTTGTAAAATATGATTCTAGGGTTCTTCAAATTTGAATCTATATGAAACTCATCTTTAACCTTGTTGCATGGAATGTGGTGTTTTCGTAAAGCATTAAAAAGTTATTAATCAATGTTTTTGATGTATTGGGTGTTTCCTTACATAAAAAAGTTCAAACAAATGTTGTTTTATCCTTGACATCATCTAAATTTACATGAATATTTTTACTTTGAATCTCGCAAATACTCATTAAATTTGTAAACAATATATATGAATTAATCGATATAAGTATAAAATATAAATTGTACAATTCATTCTATTTAAATATATATAATTGGAAATTAATTTTTTTGATGTAAAAAATTCTCTATAAATTAATAATTATCGATTAATTAATAACTCTCTAAATTTATCGATTAATTAATAACTCTCTAAATTAATAGAATTGTTCGATCCCAACTGTGTCAATTTATAGAGGTTTTACTGTATTAAACTTTTTATTTTGTACAACGTGTTGAATTCTATAAATATATTTGGGTGATACTCGAAGAAGAACTTTTTATATAGAAAATCGAAACATATCATTAATTTTTTTTTAATTTTATAGTAAAATCAAAATTTTTATTTTTAATTCTATAAAAAAAATCAATTTTTTTGGTTCTATAATAAAAAAAGACCAATTGTTTGACTTTGTGGTACAACCAAATAATAACGTGGTCACCTCATCACTATCACGTAATCAATATTGAGTTTTCTAAAACGCTCCTTGATAGGCGAGAAAATAGCCCAGGCCCAATTCGGCCCAACCTAACCTCAGGCCCAAAAAATAACAAACAATCCAACTTATAAGAATGAGAGCAATCCAGCCCCAGCCAGCGGACCCCGGGCCCGGAGTCCCGACCCCGGATTAATGGACCTCGGAGTGATGACACCTGGGACACGTGGCAGCCCAGCTCGGCCGATATCCCCACACGTGGCGCTGACCAGCATTAAAGTCCAAACGACAACATGTGTCAAATCATGTACTCAACAACACTGCCACACTCCAGTCAACGGTCCCCACAAATAAGGACACGTGTCCTACATCCCGGGAATTCAGCATCTTGTCCCCCGGATCCGACGGCTAGGAGTAAAGGTAACAGATTCCTAAATCCTAACCCTAGGGCTATAAATACCCCCAGAATGTAGGGTTTAGGGGTTAGACATTATTAGGCACCTACACATATTTATTACTTTCGTGATACTCTACTTGATTATCATCTTCCAAAGCCAACTCTTATTCTCACGCCGGAGGCACCTCGGGGCCAAACCCCCCCTCCGGTGTTGTTTTGCAGGCGCCCAACCACAGCGACACCACTTCCGAGGCAGGAGTTGGCGAGGAAGTACCCAGTCAAGTTTCAGAGTTATCACTCCTAAATACTGAATTAATGCTAATTAGATTTTTTGTTTTTTTGAGAAATTATTACTACTTTTACAAACTACGTAGAGCATCTCCAATGGTAAAACCTGTTAGTTAAATTCATTTATGTGTCACTTACATGGCATCTGTGTGGCACATTTTAGATATTAGGTAAAAATTCAATACTTCAACCATTATCCCTTAGCAAAAAAATATAGATAACTAAAATTGGGATAACTACATTTGTAAAACCTGTAAATCTATTAGGTATAATTTTAGATAATATAATTATACATAATACCATTGGACTAAACCTAGAACCTCTTAACTATAATTTTAGATAATTATCAATATGTTATATTATAACTAACAAATATACATAACACCCTTCGAGATGCTCTTAATACTAGTGTTATCTCATTTTCGGTTGCGTTAACTCTCTTAACTTTCTTGTTCTTCAGTTTACGGTTTTTCGGTTTACATGTATGTGTGGGTACGTATATGGAAAACTGTACTAATTTCCTACCTCTAGTAGCCTAAACCAAATACATTAAAACCTCGTTAAATTAATATTCGATATTATGATAAATTAATATTTTAATATAAATTTTTGGTCTCAATATAAGAATGATAATATAAATTTAATCTCAATTAATTAATAATCTCTATAAATTAATAGAATTCACCGGTCCCAATAATATTAATTTATAGAGGTTTTAGTGTAGTATTATTAAAATTTTCAAAAACAAGTTTGAATAGTGTTGATGGAGGATTTTCGTAATCAACGTGATTTTCGGAGGCCCACTGGAATTTACAAGTGTAACACATGTAATTGGCTATTTTTGGTGATTTGGGTGTGATTTGATGGTGGGGGTGAGCTGAGCTTGAGAGGTTACGAGAATCATCGCAGGTTCCATTAGCGAGATCTGTGGTCGTTCTCCCAAGGTGCCTACGTACCCTTGTTTATATAGGGATCAAGCTCACGTAGTTCTAATGCGAAGCTGATTCTGCTTGACCAGCTGTATTCGATTATCTAGTTCGTGTTGGACTCAAGTTCCTTTAGAGCCTTTCACGAACTAGTTGGCTAAATAGAGTAGAACTCGAGTTCGTACTCTACTATAATTCTCATGTCTATTAGAGGCATTCTAGGATCAACTGCGCCCTAGAATTACACTCCAATAATAATTCGGTCTCTTTCTAGCTGGCTACGCTCAGGAACCTGGTGCTCATGAACCTATGTCTCAGGAACCTGGCGCTCAGGAACCTGTTTTTCGGAACCTGGTTCTCAGGAACCTCTGTCTAGGAACCTGTTTCTCAGGAACCTCCTTATTTCGGGACATATTGCTTAGGGACCTCATTATAGGTACTTGTACCTGCACAAATAACAAATATATTAGTCCGGGGAGCTTCTTTGTGGTTCCCATATGCTCTTGCTGTCTTCACTACTGTTGCTAGGCTGTCTTGAACTCTTCTACAGGGAGGAACCTGGTCTATTCGTAATCTACTCAGCTTCCGGTTCATCAGGAACCTCATGATACTTGTAGCTTCTTGATTGTCTTCTCAGCGAGTGCTCATTTCATCATGTTTGATCTTCATGGCTTGGATTGCATCTCTCTTTTGGCTCATATGGATTGGACCCTATAGCTTATTGGGCCTAAATCTAGCCCATGGAGATTTTGGGCACAACAAGTACCCCCCGGTTCCTTGAAGTCTTGCATTGCGAAAGGAACCTATTCAACTTTCTAATCTGGGGTCCAATGCTTAATCACTTCCTTTAAAATGTATTACTTCAACAACACGTATCCAAGCTTACATGAGCTAACTCGGCGTAAGAAACAGGACACATAATGTTTTAGTAAACATAATATTGATCAACTTCTTTCTTAGTGAGGAACATGTTTTCTTCTTCTTCTTCGAAATTCATTCTTATGACAAATCTTCATTCTTCAACTGCTAGTCATTCTCTATACATTCTTCTAATAATTTTGCAAAATCTTTCCAAGGACATTCTGAGGTTTCTAGGATGTCATCATACTTCTGCTTACTCTTGTATTTTCTTAGGTGATCTTTGTCTTCAATGTCTTCATATGTCTTTTGTATATCTAGAAGTCTTGAAAAGTGAGTGGCACCTCAATAGCTTCCAATCAAGAGGTTCAACATTTATTTACTGCTTTTGGGAAAATGCATAATTTTCACATCGTGCATCCAAGCTTACATGAGCTAACTCGGCGTAAGAAACAGGATACACTATGCTTCTGTATGCAGATTCCAAATTAAATCCGCAAATCGAAAATCAAAGGATCGTGCTAAAAACTAACCTGGAGACTTTTCTGAAGCCGTCTTCTCGTAGATCATTAACATTAGACTACGAAACTCGTCGTAAATACTCTCTAATTGTTCAAGCAACACTTCTTTCTTCTTCCGAACTGACTTATATGAACTGATCTCTCATCCAATGCTTTCATAGAATACGTTGGAAACTTATTTATAACCCCAAGAATCTCCATTATTCGTAGGATGAAACAACCCTGGAACCTCTTGAACCATCTAAATAGCTTCTTAGCAACCTCGGCTGCTTGCTCTACTTGGAACTTTCAAACCTTTGTAAACTTAGAACCTTTTGTCTACATACTTCGAGTACTGTTTCCAAAACCATAATCTAAACCATAATCTTTCTTGATATCTTCATAACTTTTCATTGCTGAATAACTAGACCAGGTTCCTTATGAATAACTGTTGATGACTACTAATCCTGCAAAGTAAAAACATAAAACAGAAACCAGTTAATGTTAGTAAAATTTCTCTTGTTCAATTCGGGTCAACTCTTGGAAATGGCTCCCAATTCTAATCTCTAGGTCCCAACATGCCTCGAGGCATGTTGGTTCCTTTTTTCTCTTGGAAAGGTAACCTGCTTGGTTCCCAATCCTATTCTCTATGTCCCAACATGTCTCGAGGCATGTTGGTTCCTTTTTGTGCCTCGAGGCTATTCTAGGAACCTGTACGCCGTTCTGGGAGTCCACACAGATTCCTCTTCTTCATGTGTCAGGCTAGACATCTTATGAAGGTAAATGCTAAGGATTTTATCCCTTCTTCCCATGTGCCAAAGGCGGTTCCACATGAGGGAGAGCTTATTAGGCTTCTCTTTAAGAACAAGTGTGCCGGTCTAGGCTCCACACAGGTTCCTTTAGGTGCCTTTTGTCAGGACTTTAGGTGTCTTTTGTCAGGACTTTAGGTGCCTTTTGTCAGGACTTTAAATCACGTGCTCAAGGAACTTGAGACTTTCAATCGTGCTCAGGAAGCTACCTGAGGCATTTTGCTAAAAAGTTTTGCTCAGTCAGCTGAGGCTTTCAATAAAATGTGCTCAGGAAGCTACCTGAGGCTTTCTCAATGCGTGCTCGTGAAGCTACCCAAGGCTTAATTCATGCTCAAGAAGCTGCCTGAGACTTAACTCTTGCTCAGGAAGCTGCCTGAGGCTTAATTCAATGCTTGCTCGGGAAGCTGCCCGAGGCTTAATACTTGCTCAGGAAGCTGCCTGAGACTTAACTCTTGCTCAGGAAGCTGCCTGAGGCTTAATTCAATGCTTGCTCGGGAAGCTGCCTGAGGCTTAATACTTGCTCAGGAAGCTGCCTGAGACTTAACTCTTGCTCAGGAAGCTGCCTGAGGCTTAATTCAATGCTTGCTCGGGAAGCTGCCCGAGGCTTAATACTTGCTCAGGAAGCTGCCTGAGACTTAACTCTTGCTCAGGAAGCTGCCTGAGGCTTAATTCAATGCTTGCTCGGGAAGCTGCCCGAGGCTTAATACTTGCTCAGGAAGCTGCCTGAGACTTAACTCTTGCTTAGGAAGCTGCCTGAGGCTTAATTCAATGCTTGCTCGGGAAGCTGCCCGAGGCTTAATACTTTTCTCAACACAATCTGTCTACAAGCTAATTCTGATCAATCAATCGTAGTCTGCACATTCTGTCAATTCATACTCATACTTCGTGAATACTGTCAAAACTACAAGAACCTGTTAGTAAAGGTAACCTGCAAATACTGTCAATGCTACAGGAACCTGTTAGGTCCAAATGTGTTGTAGAGGGGGGGGGGTGAATACAACTTTTCGAATATGAGAAGCAATAAATACGATGCAATAAATGAACACACAGATTCAAGGAATATATTTCTTATATATAACTTGAAAAGGTTGCTACAACATTCATTACAAAGTATAACAGAAGTTCAGAGAGAAGTGAACGATTCTAAGCTCTGTGAATGTACTCTCTCTCTTTTTCTTGTGTTTTCTCAATATTGCTCTCTAACATAAAACATTACACAAGTGCTTCTATTTATACTACATGTAATCTATGTCCTGTAGTCTTCAAAGACTAAGATGTACGTGGCCCAATGATGTCCACATAAATCTTGCCTTATCTTGAAAGCTTGGAAATCTGCCAATCAGAAGATGCCATGTGTCATGTTGAAGCTGCACTCTAAGTAGAACTTCTACTTGAGAATTTCTACTTAGCCATCTCGAATTTTCTAAGTAGAACTTCTACTTAGAAATATTCTACTTGGCCATCCAGAACATTTAGTACTTAGAAAATATTCTGGTCTTCAACTTGAAACTTCAATGCACATCTTGAGCTTGTGATATCTTCATGTCTTCTTTATTCTTCAGCAAGCTCTTGAACATGGATCTTTATTACTGACATAAACTTGCTATCAATGTCCTGACACTTGATGCACTGGTCTGGTTCATAAGTGACTAGTCTTGATAGTGTTTCTGCTTCTTGAATAAATTACCATATTCATTTAGTAACTTGGCTTTCCAATATTCGTTTTCCTTCTTGTTCACTTGAAATCAATTGGTCTTGTTGATACTGATAGTTATGATCTTGATTCTCGATTTCTCAAATCACTGAGGCATGAACAACTTTGACTTGAACTTCTCTCAATGATTTCTTCTTGGCTTGATCATAGTTAACATGTTCAATTGTATCAATTACCTTGTCTTCATTTAGTGTTGATTTCTTGTGACTTCTTGTTCTTGATTGTCTTCAGGTTAAGTATCTTTTCTTTTAATTGAGTTACATTAGTTATAGTGTTACAATTTTATACACTCTGCCTTTCAATCTCCCCCTATTTGATTGTCTAACAATGACATTCAAATTAATGAAGGATAACTCAACTAAACAATGAGACGAGAAAAGATAATTAACATTACAGTCTTGAATAATATACAATTGAAAGATACTTGAAAACAATACAAAGAACTTAAACTAGAAACAGAATTCGAACCTCGAATTAAAGATCATTTGAATGATTCCTATCACCTGGATTATTTCATATCTTTTAGTCAAACTTATATCACCTTATTGGATTCACTCTAAGGTGAATTTTCCTCAAGTGAGTTAAAGCAACCGAAAGACATGAAGTTTTTCCAACTTCAAGTTCACACCACTCTGACCTTTAACCCTAATTCCGTTTCCTCTTCCTAGCTTCAGCAGCTTGGTCTTTCTCTTCTTTTTGCCTTTTGCTCTTCTCCTTCTGCTGCTTTTGTTTCTTATATACTGGATCATGAAGCTGCGTCCACCTAGCATTCAACAAACTTACTGCTTCCATTTCTAGAGGATTCTTGAGCTCTGGGTAAGGATGTTTGAAAAGCCTTCTGAGTTTGTCCACCTCCTGAGTAGTCTTGATCTTTGGAATGTCCTCAAATTTCTTCATTATAAGCTGAGGTTTCCAATGAGCTTTATCAGCTTTAAACTGACAATAGATCATTTTGGGATAGCCCTTGACACGATTAGTATTGTGGACACTAGCCGCATCTTGCTCCATTCGCTTCTTTTCCACTACTACATCAGACAGGTAACTCACGAGTCTCTGCTTTTCTTTCACATACTTAACTTCCACATCTTCCCATTTGAACACATATAACACTTTCTCCAGAAATGCAGCATTTTGAGTCTGCAGCAGCCATTTTCTACTCATATGCAAGAGTGTTTTATTCTGGTCTGCATCTATGAATACTAAGGCATCAGCTGTATCATCAACAAAAGAGTGTATCCAGTATACACTATCTCTTCCTGGAACACCAACTGACTCCCTTATCTCTCCTTGTTCCAGTTCTCCAGAAGGAAGATTCAGAGCTTCATCTACATTCTTCATTGCTTGAAGAATATTCCATTTCTTCTCTATTAGCTCTGGTTCAACCTTCACATTATCAAGAGGGTTTGGAGCAATGATATCACACTTCCACACCTCATTGCTCTTCTTGAATATGACACTTTCAATGATCTTCACTGATTTATCTTTAAGCTCAGAAGCGAATCCCTTACTCATCATTTGTCTACAGACGGCCTTAAGAGATTCCACTGAAAGTTCCATTAAGTCCTTTTCCTCCAAGCTAACCCTCTTCAATTTACTGTCAACTACCATCCGGACAACATTAGGATATGCTGAGAATTCTGGACCCTTGTCCTCTGCTAGCTGCATTAACTGATCCCTATACAGAATGCTTAGATTCTCAGAATGAGAGTATTGAATTTTTGTTGCTAGCAAGAACAACTCTGATGCAGATCTTCTCGTCATGAATTGGTCATCCACATATAGGAAAGATATTGGGACTCCTTCTGTCAAAGACAATATAATCTACCACTCCTTTAGCGTTGCATTGTATCCAATCCTGACTTTAGAAATTAATCTCTTTAAAGCACTCATGTAGTCCGCAGCCATTGGATTCTGCAAATTTAGGTTGTAGAACAGATCATCTGCCTCCTTGTTATGAACTCCTTTCGCACAGGGTCCCATCATTATCTTCCTTGCTTCATCCCACTTCTGCCCTAACCTTCTATTGTCCAGATCAATTTGAGGATCAGCTAGCCTTGCAAGCTCATAATCGTACTGCTTCCCTTGTAGCTCCGCTTTCTTTTCTAGAAACTCAGCACGATCTTGCATTGCCTTCATTTTAAAGAACTCAGCTTGTTCCAAGGCTAACTGTTGAGACTTAAGGGTTTCCTCATCAACAGTAATTTCTTCAGGCATTCCGAAAGACATCCCAGCACCTCCACCTTGATCCTTCAAAGATCTCTTTATAGCATGTTCTAAAGGTGCGTCTTCCATATCAGAATCTGAATCAAGTACCTCCTGTACTTTTTCTTGATGACTCAGGTCAATGAATGGTTCATCTTGCTCAACCATTATTGCCTTACCCTTTCTCCTCCTCAGAGCCTCTTCTTCAACAGACGGCTCAATTTCAATTTCCTTGACAAGATCAGCTTGTTCTTGAATTTTTTCGATTTGAACTCCCTGCTGTCTCGTCTCCTTTCCACTCTCCCCCTTAGGTGAGTTATCCTGAACTCCACCTTGGTCTCCAGATCCACCAGCTGCATAAGAATCTTCAAAACCAGAACCATAGGCTCCTGCTCCACTTGCACCATCTGTACTAGCATCGGGGGGAGGTTGTTGCGGCTCGAAACACTCCGGGGGCACAAAACTTCTGATTGCGAACATCACTCTACCGATTTCCACCGCCAGAGTATCCATTGTAGTCTCCATTGCTCCCATCCTCTCATTCAGAGTGTTTCCTACGACACCAGCAGCATGGCCCAAGTCATTTACCTTGTTTGTCAAAGCATCAAAAGCTGTAGCTTGACTTGCCATTCGTGCTGCGTAGTCATCAAGAGCCCTTTGATTGTTTCCAATGTTCATCCCTAACTGCCCCATTGTCTGCCCGAACTGCTTCATCTGATTTTCCATAGAAGTCATACGTGTATCAAGATTTTCAATGTTAAGGGACGGTGTTTGGTTTAGGTGACCTCGCTCTAATACTCGTTCTGTTAGTATTTGGCGCTCGGTTTCGGGCCTTAAAAATGAAGGTCCCTCTCTCCCTAACCTCTCACACACACTCCCTGTCTCACGCTCGTGTATGTCTTCAATAAGTGATCCAAAATATGAAGCAGTACCTGCAGAAACTGGATAAGCAATATAATTTGCAGTTATGGGATCAATTGCTGTTGGTTCCTGAGTTGGAATCTCAGGCTGAGAGGCTGCAAAGTGTTCTTGTACAACATCAGAACCGATCCTCTTTGCAGCATCAGTACGTACCGGTGAAGGTACGGCTGAAGCTCTTAAAGCTTCATGTCCTTTTGAAGCAACAGTATCCTCAAGAGGTACATAATCATCATCAAAATCCCTATGTGCAGATTATTCAAGGGGAGAACCACTCTCGTGAGGTGGAGTGGTTGCGTGTGACACTCTAGGGTTTGACTGAGGTTTAAAAGTAGCAGCATGAGAAAATTTGGCTTTCTTTCGAATAAGAGGCTGCTCTTCGGGGTCACTCTCCTCATCATTTCCTATATCTACATGTGCTGGCTGTCTGGATTCCGGTGATAGGGGTAAACGAGAATAAGAATGTATGACAGACTCAGAAATATGGCTCGCACCCTGGGATAGATCCTGCGGGTTAGCAGTCTCTTGGGTCTCGGAATCAGAGACATAGGAAGAGGAATGAGTAGTATGCAGAGAGAGATTACCTGATTCATTACCTTGTTCGTCATCGCTTTGCTCATCAGGAATCTCTTCAAATGCCTCAGCATGAGCAGACCGATTCTGAGCATGTGATGAAACGTGCGATGATTCCACCAAAGTGGTAACTCCCTCATCATATGTAAGCCACGTTTGTAAGGTATCAGGAATTGACATCGGTTTTCCATGATGTTTATTCTGATTAGAAATTGTTGAAAGTGACTTAGTGCCCATCCCTAGTGGTGCAGATGTTGGACTTCTGGCAAAACTCTGTCTAACAGCAAGAGCATCCGTCGGTATTAAATCATTAATCAGCATTTGTAGGAACCGAGGAAACCAGCAGACAACATCTGTTGTGTTGAGGTCTCTGCTTGCAGGAGATCCCATCACAGCCACTATCTCAGAGAGAACTATGCGTCCATAATTTATATCCAGTTCACTTGCTAGGGCAATTCCAAGGTTTTGCATGGGAATGGAAATTTGATGGAAATCGCTTTCTCGTGCCCGAAAACATCTTGTGATGGCCTCGAAAAAGTAATTCCATTCCACATGAAAGAATTGTTTTTGGATGTTTCCAGTGATCCGGCCAGTCGGAGTATAACATCCTATTTCTTCAAAGAAGCTGAGGCGTTCTGCAGCTGTAGGTTCTGGATCATAAGCATCTTTTATCGGGAATCCCAGAACCTTGTTGACAATTGCTTCAGTAACCTCATATTCCTGACCCACTAAGGTAAACCTGAAACCGTAGGGGGTTGATTTGCTCCCAAAAGAAACCGCACTAGTCCATAATTGCTGTAAAGCATCATGTACTAGTGTAGGTTTAGCAGTAAAAGCATCGCTAGCTTTGGAATACAAATTGAGAAATCGTATCCAAGACTTAAAGCGCGGGAGTTGATCACCAATTTCCATAGAAATATTATAAAAATTATTTTTAGCAAGTGAAAATTGGTGAGCCATTTTAATTAAATGTTTTTCTTTAAAAGATGTGATTTTTTTTTATTTTGAAAAACAAGTAATTTTCGAATTAACAGTTGTATCCCTTTTAATTTATCAAGAACAACAAAGGTCCCTTAGAGAAATTAAACTACGGGATCCAATCAACAACCAATTACTAAATCTGAATATTCAATGAAGATGTATATTCGTGTGTATACCAGTGAAATCGTGTGTGTTTATAGATAGAGAATATGGAAATCGTGTTTTGAACAATTACACAAACAATTGATGTTTGTGTGTATGTATATGCGCGTGTATATGAATGGATACAAAACACACCAACACAAAGATTAATGGTAACACAGACAATAGTAGTCTACAAATTGGCAGTAATTCGTGGTCTGTAAGAGATTAATCACAAAATCAATGAACAGATGTTCGTATGAGTTTGAAATCGCCTGTATGTGTGTATGCGGCTGTAAAAGATGAATTAGGTAAAAATGAAATGAAATCATCGAGTTAGAGGAGTATATATAGGCATGAAAGTGAAATGACAAAAGTAACCCTGTTAAAAAGAGTGAAAACACTAAGTACATACAGGGAGAACCTAAGTCGAAGTCTATCTCGAAGTCTAAGTCGAAGTCTATCTCGAAGTCTATCTCGAACATTTTAAGTCGAACTTCGAGATGAAGTTCGAGATAGATGTTAACTCGAAAAACACATGCTAATTCGAACAATTACCACTTAAGCAGCAAAACCCACAAACAGTACTAGGGAAACCTATCTCGAAATTCAAGTGGAAATTCGAGATAAGTTTCGAGTTAGGAGTTAACTCGAAAAATCCCCTTAACCAACTGTTGATGAGTGGATTTCGTAACAACTTTTGAGAGGTTTATGGTGAGTTGTAAAGGCTAACGATCAACTAATCTATGGAGAATGGAGGTTTTTTGTGGGGGTTGAACTGAGCTCGAGAGCGTTTACAAGAATCTCGCGAGTTCCCTTGAGGCTTGTGTCGTGTGTTCTCAAGAATCTCGTAGGTGTATTGCGAGGCTTGTAAAAAACATGTTCTCAAGGTGCCTACGTACCCTTGCTTATATAGGGATCAAGTTCACGTAGTTCTTTTTAGACTAGAAGTCTGGTTAGGCGGCAATAAACTAGGTTCCTAATTCGTGGGGAACTCCTTTTCTCCAGATTTCAGCCACGAATAGGCGACCTAAGTCGAATAGAACTCAAGTTCTAGTCCGACTAGGAGTATGTTTACAAGTTCTCGTCCTATTAGATGTATTCAAGGATCATCTGCGCCCAAGGAATACATTCCAATAAGAAGTTGATGTTCATGACTTGCTCCTAAAGAATAGGAGGCTTAATCATACTAGAATTCTGCTGGAATAAATCTGTTCTCGTACAGGAAGCTGTCTCTCAGGAACCTGTCTGCAGGAACCTGTTTCTCGGGAAGCTGTCTACAGGAAGCTGTCTTTCGGGAACCTGTCTCTTCGGGAACCTGAACCTGTTTAGATCCATTTCACATGCTATTTAGCCCCATTTAACTTAAGGGACCTCAATCATAACCCATATTACTCATACGGATTGGATCCTTAAGCCTAATGGGCCTAAATCTAGCCCATGGATATTTTGGGCACAACAAGTACCCCCCGGTTCCTCGAAGTCATAGGATGCGAGAGGAACCTAAATAGCTTGATATTTTAAGGTCCAATCCCTTCAGTGCTCCCATGTTTCTTCTGAGGGAACCATGCGGGTCTTTGTCTTCTTGTTTGAATCGTGACAAGGGCACAAAATGAATCCAATTAGGCGCTGAGTGAATCCTTTAACAAGGGCACAAAGCGAATCTAATTGGGCACTGAGTGAACCTCAAGATTGTTAAGGGAACCAAGTGAATCCAAATAAGGGCATAAAGTGAACCTAATTGGGCGTTATGTGAACCTATGCTGAGGGCACAAAACGAATCCAATAGGGCACTAGATGAATCCTTAAAAGGGATAAGGTGAATCTTAAGATTGTCAAGGGAACCATGTGAATCCAAATAAGGGCATAAAGTGAACCTAATTGGGCGTTATGTGAACCTATGCTGAGGGCACAAAACGAATCCAATAGGGCACTAAATGAATCCTTAAAAGGGCACGAGGTTAACCTTGAAAATCATAACTTAATTGCTCGAGAGGTTGCTTTATCTGATAAGCTGCTTTTCATCTGACTGTCTTGTGCATGCTGTCTATTAGAGGTAATCTAGGATCAGCTGCGTCCTAGGAGTACTCTCCAATAATAAGTCGGCATCTATCTGGCTGGCTTCTAGATCTTTCTGCTATCTATGCTCAGGAACCTGGTGCTCAGGAACCTGGTGCTCAGGAACCTATGTCTCGAAATCTGGTTCTCAGGAACCTCTCTACAGGAAACTGTACCTGCACAAATAACAAATTTGTTAGTCTCGGGAGCGTTTCTGTAGTTCCCATGTACTTCTTGTTGTTCTCATTGCTGTTGCTAGGCTAATTCGGGCTCTTCTGCGGGGAGGAAACTGGTTCATTCGTAATCTGCTCAGCTACTGGTTCATCAGGAACGTCTTGATACTTATAATCTCTTGACTGTCTTCTCAACTAATGCTCATTTCTCCACGTTAGGTCTTCATATCTCGTACTAGATCTATCTCCTCGCTCATACAATACTTGTTGATTGGAACCTACGACTTAATAGGTCTTAAATCTAGCCCATGGTGATTTTGGGCACAACACCAAGAAAACTAGAAAAAATAGGTTAGTAATACGAGCTGAAGAGCTCACATATAAGTGATGCATGTATGCAAGTATGAATGATTATCTACGTTATATATGTTGCTACCTTCTCAAGTGACATATATGTTGTATACCAAGTTCGAGATCATAAACTGAGCATATATGTAGTGTAAGCTGTAAACCTATAGGGCATGATAACATCCTAAGTACAAGTTCACATAAATTTCATTTCTAAGGATCATGCAATATGCGCATTAAAAGCTATACGTATCTAAGCATGACAGAATATAAGCTCGCATTGACATAAAATATGCATGATAGTTAAGGATATAAAGGCATAAAAGTAGAACTTATCTGCGCTTAATTGTGCCGGTTTGGATTGAGGTTCCGTTACTGAACCTGGAAGATGGAAGCTCTTCTCTGTGCAAACATAGGGGAATTGAGCTACCCCCCGAGCCGTCATGACGTGTGAACCTCTTATAGCTTGTTGAAGCGGTTGACTGAAAGCTGCTTGTTTCGGCTGAATATCACTGAATCTGAAAGCTGTAGTTATAAACTGTGGATTGGAAACTGGAAGCTGGAAGCTACTAACTAGAAGCTTCTGATGATCATCAAGGATGCTGCAAGCTGCTTTATCAAAAACCTGTTAGTAGTATGGTACTTGCTTCAAGCTTTATAAAATGAGAGTATTCATCTTTGTATCGCTTTGATGAGGGCACAAGGCGAATCCAATTGAGCTCTAGGTGAATCCTGGGAAGGGCACTTAGAGAATTCAATTGGGCTCTAAGTGAATCCTTGACAGGGCATAAGACGAATCCAGTTGAGCTTTAAGTGAATCCTGAGAAGGGTACTTAAAGAATTCGACTGGGCGTCAAATGAATCCTTTGGCTTTAGGGAGCACAAAGTGAATCCATCCGGGCTCTAGGTGAATCATGGCAAGAGCACGAAGAGAATCCGGTTGGGCACTAAGTGAATTCCTTTATGGCACCAAGTGAATCCTTATAGGCTCTAAGTGAATCCTGTAGAGGGCACAAAGAGAATCTATAGGGCACATGATGAATCATTTCAAACTCTAGGGGCACCAAGTGAATCCGTAAGGGCACAAGGTGAATCCCTTCAAATGCTAGGGGCACCAAATGAATCCGTACGGGCACAAGGTGAATCCCTTTCAAGGCTTTTCAAGTACAATCAAACTCTAGGTTAGGTTACCCATGATTAGGTTCCCAAAACCGTTAACTAGGTGCCCACATGCTTATGGGACTTTTGAATTGTGCCTACGATTCATAGGGCTTTTCTATGTGAATCTTTCATGCTTGCAAGTCTTTTCTAGCTATCGAGTGCCTGTAGCTGAGAGGGCTTTCAAAGTGAACCTTTCTGGGCTCTATGCAAATCCTTGTAAGGGCATAAGGTGAATCCAACTGGTTGTTTATGTGAACCTCTGCTTAGGACAAAAACCGTAACCAATCGGGCACCAAATGAATCCCTAAAAGGGTACAAAGAGAATCCATTAAGATACCAAACAAATGCGCGTGGATGCATGAAGCACCAAGTGAATCCTTTTGGGCTCTAAGTGAACCTATACGGGCACATAGAGAATCCATAAGGGCACTAGGTCAATACATGGATATGCTCAGGGAACCTAGTAAGTCCTTCTAGGCTCTAAGTGAATCCTTAGATGGAGCACAAAGAGAATCCAGAAGGGCACTAGATTAATCCTCTACAGGTATGGAGCTCTTGCTGTAAGTACACTTTCTTCTATTCAGGTATCAGCTGGCTGAGAACCTCATGCAAGAAGCTGCTAATCATAAACTAACAATTGGCTTCTAACAAATGTCAATGAACCTGGAAGCTGTTACATACAAGCTTCAGGTATATAATAATGAATCTGCAAGATGTCAGTTACAGGAAAATAACAAGGAATCTACTAGACACATATAAATGCAACTAGACCTGGAAGCTGTTACCTATGAGCTTCAGGTGAGTAACATAAAACCTGTTAACTAAAGGTAAATACATGGAACCTGTAAGCTACAGGTAAATATCAAGGAACCTGCGAGGTGCAGGTAAATATCAAGGAACCTGCGAGGTGCAGGTAAATATCAAGGAACCTACGAGATGCAGGTAATATAAGGAACCTGTAATATGTTAGGTACATGTGCATTCTAACATCTAGAAACATAATCAAGACATAATCATAACTTTATCGCACATAAGACCATAATAGCATAAATGTTTAAGCATGCTTTATGTATAGTAAGAGTTTGTTGCGCGTACCTGGGAGGTTTTCTACGAATATGTGAGCATAAAAGGAGAGGTATCACCTGGATCTCTCTGTAGACTGATCAGATGTGAAGTGGAAACCTCCGCTAAGATTTGAAAACTCATTGACCTGATCGTGAGGTTCCTAGACCAAATCGTGAGCTTCCTGGAACTGATCGTGAGGTTCCTAGACCAAATCGTGAGCTTCCTGGAACTGATCGTGAGGTTCCTGGACCTGAATTCTCAAAACTTTGAAATCCTCAACTTTCAAAGTACCATGTGCTATAGTAATTGTAATTGTACTACCCCCCAGTTCTTCAGGGAAGCTTATCTTTGATGAAGAACTAACTCCAAGAAGCTTCACAATTCTTCGATAATTTCTAATAAGTCGTTGAATATTCATCCATGAAGTTGAGTACTGTGTGTTTTCTTCAAGATGCTCATATCATATTCTTGTAGATACTCTTCATCAAAATCTTCAACTATGTCGAATTTTCTTTAACGCTCGAATAAATACTATAACCTCTTCACAACATTCTTGCTTGTAGCTTTAACATGTCTTCTCCTTTCTTCTTTATCTTCTTACGAAACATGCTGAGAATGAACCTCTATACAAATATCCCAATACAGTACCTCTAAGCTTACGCGAGCTAACTCATTGTAAGAAACAAGAGATACTTAAAGAGATTACTTGTGAGGTATTTCTCGCAGGTCACTGAATTGAATGAGGTATGTTCCTTGTTTTACAAGCTAAATATAAGCTCATGTATGACGTAATACAAGGAAAAGAACTACTCATAATTTCGTTGAAAACTACTCGAAAGAAAATAGGTTTGCTTACTAGGGAGGTATACATGCACTACCCCCCAGTTCTAAGAAGGAAATACATATATAAATAAAGGTCTCTCAACTATACTTTAAGGAAGCTCTAAAACTTTCAACTACTGGTCACCTCGAGCTATCCATTCCGCGAGCTTCCCGGCTTTAATCAATTCCTCAATTTGGTCTTTCAGTGCTCTGCATTCAGAAGTATCATGGCAATTATCCTCATGGAAGTCACAATATTTCTTCATATCTTTCCTTGCTCCTACAGGTAAAGGTGTAGGCTTCACAAATATTCCTTCTTTCCCATAAACCATGAAGATGTGGTCTACTGGAGCGACCAAAGAGGTATAATTGTCGCACTTTGTCTTCAATTTTTCTTTACTTCTTTTGGAGGAAGCTCGATCCCCAATAACATATGCTTGCGGGCTTGGAGACCTCTCTCGCTTGATTCCTTTATGACTAGCTTCGTCTCCAAGATCTTCTGTTTCTCTCAACTTCAACAAGGATTCTTCCACACATTTATATAGTTCAGCTTGTTTGTAGAACTCAACTAGTGTACCGGGTTCACGTACTTGTAACTCCTTCCAGAAGTCTGAACCAGCTCTAACTCCAGCAATCAGGAAGCTCATAATGACCTCGTCAGGAGCTTTCTTAACTCTGGGAACCTCTGCATTAAAACGTTTAAGGTACTCTGTCAAGGTCTCATCTGCTCTCTGCTTGATATTGGCCAAGGTATTGGTTGGGGGTGCAAAAGCGACGGAAGCTCTAAACTGAGTAACGAAGAGTTTTCCCATATTCTCCCAGGAATTTATAGAATCTGATGGTAACCTCTTAAACCATTGATGAGCTCCACCATAAAGGGTTGCAGCCAATAATCTACACCTTGTTGGCTCCTTAACTTGATAAACATCCATCTCAGTATTGAAACGACCCAGATACTCCACAGGATCCGTAGTGCCATCAAATTTAAACTCGTTTGACATACGATAGGATTTAGGTAACGGGGATTTTCTAACCTTCTTGGTGAATGGAGATGAGGTCATCGCACCTGTTATTGACTGCTTTTCTTCCTTGAGTTTCACTAGAATCTTCTTGATGTCTTCAGCATTCAAATCACTAGCTCCACCGTCCTTTGCTTCCTTATCTTTATCATCGGCTTCCTGTGAATCTGCTATACACGAATCGTTCGTGGTCTCGACTGAACTTGAGTCATCTTTAATTATCTCGATGGAAGGTTCCTTAACAGGAGGTTGTTTATCCTTCGTTTCACCATCTTCTTCACCTTCAATATCTTTCTTTGGGTCTTCGATCTCCTCCTCAGCCTTTTCTTCACGTTCTTCTTCATCGACGCCTAACTGCTTGGGATTAATCTTAGCTTTTTTACCCTTCTTACCAGTTGCTAACTTCGACTTCTTCTTCTTCTTCGGTGTTATTTGTTCGAGGGTTGTAAGCCTTTCTTCAATCGACTTTAGATGCTCTAGGACGTCAGCAGGAGTAATCTTCTTCGTTTTCGGTGTTTGATCTTTCTCTACAGATTGTGTTGCTTCGCTATCAGAACTGCCTGCCATCTTTCCACTCTTAAGATGATAACTCTCCCCTCCTTCTAGCGCCAATGTTGATGAGTGGATTTCGTAACAACTTTTGAGAGGTTTATGGTGAGTTGTAAAGGCTAACGATCAACTAATCTATGGAGAATGGAGGTTTTTTGTGGGGGTTGAACTGAGCTCGAGAGCGTTTACAAGAATCTCGCGAGTTCCCTTGAGGCTTGTGTCGTGTGTTCTCAAGAATCTCGTAGGTGTATTGCGAGGCTTGTAAAAAACATGTTCTCAAGGTGCCTACGTACCCTTGCTTATATAGGGATCAAGTTCACGTAGTTCTTTTTAGACTAGAAGTCTGGTTAGGCGGCAATAAACTAGGTTCCTAATTCGTGGGGAACTCCTTTTCTCCAGATTTCAGCCACGAATAGGCGACCTAAGTCGAATAGAACTCAAGTTCTAGTCCGACTAGGAGTATGTTTACAAGTTCTCGTCCTATTAGATGTATTCAAGGATCATCTGCGCCCAAGGAATACATTCCAATAAGAAGTTGATGTTCATGACTTGCTCCTAAAGAATAGGAGGCTTAATCATACTAGAATTCTGCTGGAATAAATCTGTTCTCGTACAGGAAGCTGTCTCTCAGGAACCTGTCTGCAGGAACCTGTTTCTCGGGAAGCTGTCTACAGGAAGCTGTCTTTCGGGAACCTGTCTCTTCGGGAACCTGAACCTGTTTAGATCCATTTCACATGCTATTTAGCCCCATTTAACTTAAGGGACCTCAATCATAACCCATATTACTCATACGGATTGGATCCTTAAGCCTAATGGGCCTAAATCTAGCCCATGGATATTTTGGGCACAACACCAACTGAGAACTCTATCTCGAACATCAAGTCGAAATTCGAGATGAATTTTGAGATAGAGATTAACTCGAAGTTATTAACTAATTCGAAGTTGTTCTCTCAGATCTTTTCAAAAATATCCCCTGTAAGATAGACTTTATCTTGAATATTTTGAAGAAAGAAATAGGCACACTGGTAACTCGAATTCGAATCCTAAGTCGAATTTCGAGATGAATTTCGAGATAGAGGCTAACTCGAAATTCTTCCCAGACTTAGAATTTTCAAAACTTCACTCTGGAAGCTCAACTCGAAATTCAACTAGAATTTCAAGATGGGTTTCGAGATAGTGACTAACTCGAAATTTTGAAGATACTTAGAATAATTTGACAATTTTTCTTGAAAAACTTAACACTTAATATTGCCAAATTAATATAAATATCAATTCAAGGATTTTAATATATGACATAATTAAAACATTCCTTGATAATTCTAAGGCCTCTAATTACATGAAAAACACAGGTAAATTCATCTAAAAATCATGCAAAATTTAGAATATTATGAATTTAACTCCCCCTATGATCATGCAATCTAACAACCATAAATTCAAAGATTTGTGCTATAAAAGACACTTAAAACACAATGAATTCATGTAAAATGACACTATATGCAACCTATAACAATCATTAATTAGGCATTTTAAAGTCTAAGCACATAATGATTAAATAGCTTGCATATACAAACATAAACATGGATTTTACAGATAGAAGGCTTTACTAACTTGTGTTAAGCATTCCCAATTCACCAACCAACCTATTGAATGTTACTTCATCAAGAGGTTTGGTGAATATATCTGCAATTTGTTGCATTGTGGGCACAAAATGTAGCTCCACAGTCCCCTCCTCAACATGTTCTCTTATGAAGTGATACCTGATGTCGATGTGCTTGGTTCTTGAGTGATCTACAGGATTGTTGGTTATGGCAATGGCACTTGTGTTGTCACACATAATTGGAATTTTCTTGTGCTCCATGCCATAATCCTTCAATTGGTTCCTCATCCACAGTATTTGAGCTACACAGCTTCCAGCAGCAATGTACTCAGCTTCAGCAGTAGAAGTAGATACTGTATGTTGCTTTTTACTTTGCCAGGACACCAATCTTCTGCCAAGAAATTGACAAGCACCAGATGTGCTTTTCCTATCAATCCTGCAACCTGCATAGTCTGAATTCGTATAGCCAATTAGATTAAAACCTGTATCTCTTGGGTACCAAATTCCTAGATTTGGTGTGCCCTTGAGATACCTAAAAATTCTTTTGACGGCTATGAGATGTGATTCTCTAGGATCCGCTTGGAATCTTGCACATAAACAAGTCGCGAACATTATATCAGGTCTACTTGCAGTTAAATAGAGAAGTGAGCCAATCATACCTCGATAGCTTGTGATGTCAACTGGTTTACCTGTTTTGTCTTCATCAAGCTTCGTGGCTGTTGCCATGGGAGTCTTAGTTGCTGATGCATCTTCTAGATTATACTTCTTGAGTAAATCTCTGACGTACTTGGATTGACAGATAAAGATACCATCTTTTCTCTGACTGATCTGTAATCCAAGGAAGAAAGACAGCTCTCCCATCATGCTCATCTCGTATTTGTCTTGCATTAGCTTAGCAAATTTCTCGCACAAGCGCTCATTAGATGACCCGAAGATAATATCGTCCACATAGACTTGAACAAGTATTAAATCATTCTTCACATTCTTATAGAACAATGTTTTGTCAATTACTCCCCTAGTAAAACCACTTTCAATTAAGAATACGGATAGGGTTTCATACCAACATCTTGGGGATTGCCTGAGGCCATAGACAGATTTAAAGAGAAGATACACAAAATCTACAAGTTCTGGATCAATGAAGCCAGGCGGCTGTTCCAGATACACTTCTTCTTCTAACTCTCCGTTCAGGAAGGCACTTTTCACATCCATCTGAAAAACCTTGAAGTTCTTATGTGCTGCAAATGCCAAGAACATCCTGACTGCCTCAAGTCTTGCAACTGGTGCATAGGTCTCATCATAATCAATTCCTTCTCGTTGAGAATAACCTTTTGCAACCAAACGAGCCTTGTTTCGTGTTACAAGTCCGTTTTCATCCATTTTATTTCTGAATACCCACCTAGCTCCAATTACTGATTTGTTCTTTGGTCGGGGTACCAGTTTCCAAACTTTCTGCCTTTCAAACTGATTGAGTTCCTCTTGCATTGCAATCACCCAATCAGTATCACCAAGAGCTTCTTCTATTTCTTTAGGTTCAAGCTTGGATAAGAACCCAGAATATAAGCAAATATTAGCCAGGTCAGCTCTTGTAGTTCTTCTAGTAGACACACCAGCATCTGGATCACCAATAATTAATTCAAACGGATGGTCTCTATTCCATACCCGTTCTCTTGAAAATTGTCTTGATGATTCAGCGTGACTTTCTGAGTTGTGGTGCTGACTACTTTGATTACTTTCACTAACTCCCCCTGAGTTAGTGCCAGCTCCTACAGAACTAGAGTCAACTCGACTCGAGCCTTGAACAGTAGTCCTTGAGCTGCTATTTACTCCCCCTGAGTTGTTGCCGGTTCGTACTGAAGAAGTCTCTCCTGATCTTGTAGGATTAGCTTGTTCACTAGACTCAGGTTCTTCACGTACACTTTGAACATTTAATGGGACAACCAACTCAGGTTCATCTTCAAGTTCTTCTAAGTCCAGATTCTGAAATTTTAGGGACTCAGGTTCACTAGAATCTCTTGAAATTGATGGGAGTTTGGTATCGTCGAATCTGACGTTGTAGCTTTCAGTCACTTTTCGATCATTCACTAAGAACACCCTGTAAGCTGCTACCACATCTGTGGAGTAACCAACAAAGATTCCTTCACGAGCTTTTACTGCAAACTTGCCTAGATTTTCATCATCTATAAGTACATAGCATTTTGCTCCAAAGACATGAAAGTATTTGATTGTTGGTCTTCTGCCGTTCATTAGTTCACATGGTGTCTTTTCTTTATCTTTTATAATCAGGGATCGATTTTGAGTGTAACACACGGTACTCACTGCTTCTGCCCAGAAATACAGAGGAAGTTTCGAATCATACAACAAAGTTCTTGCTGCTTCAACCAATGTTCTATTCTTCCTTTCAACTACTCCATTTTGTTGTGGAGTTCTCGGGGCTGAATACTGACGACGTATTCCCTTAGATACACAGAAGTCATTCAGCACTGCGTTTTTGAATTCAGTGCCATTGTCTGATCTAATCGTCTTCACAGTAAGTGTTGAAACATTCTCAATTTGAGTGATGTGATCAATGATTAGGAAAGGTACTTCGTCTTTCGTCATTGCGAACAATACCCATGTATACTTAGAGAAGTCATCCACGATTACCAATGCATATCTTTTCCTAAACAAAGATAGGACATTCACTGGGCCGAACAAATCCATATGAAGAAGTTGCAGAGGCTCAGTAATACTAGAAATTTCTTTGCTTTTATGCGATGCTCGTTTCGACTTTCCCATTTCACAAGCTTCACAGAGTCCTTTCGGAGCGAACTCCATTTGAGGTAGATCTCTCACCAATTCTCGCCTCGCGAGAGCATTCATCGTTTTGAAGTTTAAGTGAGATAGCTTTTTGTGCCATAACCAGCTTTCATCATCCGAGGCTTTGCTGTAGAAACAGGTGACCTCATTCTGATTTGCTGAATCCATGTCTGCAACAAAAAGATCTGCCTTTCGAACGCCTCTCAAAGCTAGTGAGCCTTTCTTGATGTGAGTGATTGATACACCTTTCTTGTTGAAAACAATTTCGTAACCTTTGTCACAGAATTGACTGATACTCAACAAATTGTGCTTTAATCCCTCAACATAGGAAATATCTTCAATGATGACATTGCCAGTTTTCAGTTTGCCATATCCCTTTGTCACACCTATGCTGTCATCTCCAAAGGTAACATAAGGGCCAGCTTTCATAACCAACTCTGTGAGCAGGGACTTGTTTCCAGTCATATGCCTCGATGCTCCACTATCTAGCACCCATATAACTTTATTTCTATTCTGCTTAACGCCCTGCAATGACAGATTGGTTAGACATTCTTCGGAACCCAACTTTGATTGGGCCCGGCTTTTTGATAAGATCGATAATCAACAGATTTAACAACAGGAGATGCACTTTTCTTAACATTACTAGAGCTTTCGACTTTCTCCTTTCCTTTCTCAGACTTGACATGTTTGTCAGTCCTAGGAGAAGGTTTGTCACTCCTAACTTTAGGAGGACTGACAGTCTTGGCTCTCACATGCTTTTTCTTGATGTTTGAACTAGCAACAGTATTTGAGCATGACTGGCTAGATGCATTCATTAAATTCACAAAAGTTTGCATGACATTAAAAGTGCATGGCATACAATTAGGTTGACCACACTGTGCATGATTCTGATGCAGATTATTCATTGTATGTGTGACAGGCATGGCATGTGCAGCAGGAACATTTATGTTAACTTTACATGCATAAGAAAGATGTTCAGTAGATTTGCAGTGATAACATGCTTTCTTTATTCGTTCAGCCTTAACCTCTTTTATGCCTTTCTTTCCTTGTTGTTTAACAGCCTTAGCTCCTAATCCTAGTCTAGATTCATCTCTAGGAAAATTGATTTTAACATGTTTGATAGGAGTTATAGGTTGTGCGTTCTGGCGATCTTCCATCTCAATCTCATATCTAGCTATTAATTCAGTCTCTTCTTCTTCTATTCTAGGAACAAGGTGTTTGTAGATGGGTTTGACAGAAGGTTTAAAAATGCTAGGAACTTCATTTTTAAAGTCACTGGAACTAGTGTCGATAGGTCTCTTCCCTTCTTTCTTAGAAAGGTTAGAATAATCAAGTCCTACACCTACTCCAGTTATCTTCTTAAATACGTCATTATCTACATACACTTTACTAGCAGCTAGTTTGTAAGCTTCACATTTAGTTTCTAACTCAGCTAGTTTGTTCCTAAGACATGCTTCTATTTCTTCCTTAAGGACGAGCTTGTGTTCCAAAGATTTAATAAAATCTCTTAGGGAAGTATCTACAGTGCAAGCAGCCTCTAACTCTTCCACTTTTGCCTCAAGCATTCTTCTTTTGGCGACAAGTGTTTTCTGTTCCTTTTGAGAAGTGTCTAGGCATTTGCACAACATGTAGATCTCTTCGCTAAGAGCCACGTTCTGTTCCTTATAATCATCAATAGACATTTCTACTTTAAGGGATAGAACTGGTACCTCTGGTTCTTCTGATGTCTCAGCCATGAGCGCAAAGTTTGCTACATGAGTAACATCTTCCTCATCTGAATCATCCCAAGCTCTTCCTTCTGTTACTAATAAAGCTCTTTTTCCATGTCTTTCCTTCACCAGCGATTCATACTTGCTTTTGAGGGCTTCATATGTCTCTTTTGGATAAGTCTGTTTAGGCTTTTTGCAGTCCGTAGCAAAATGTCCAGCTTCTCCACAGTTATAGCATTTGAACTTCATTTTGAAATCCAAAGGAGATTTGTAGCTGGTATTCTTGCCTTTACCTTGGTAGCCTGACGAACTACCACCACCCTTAGCAGCCCGATAGTAAGATGAAGAATTTCTCTGTGGTCGGTTGCTCTTTCTGAATCTCATGTTGCTGAACTTCCTTGCCATGTATGCCACGACACTATCGTCCATGTTGTCCGGCTCTTCTTGGGTGAAATAGTCATCATCATTGTTAGATGTGCACTCGTCATCATTATCAACTTGATGTGGTGCAAGTGATGATTTAGGCTTTGCTGCAACCATTGCCTTCTTAGACTCTTCCTCATCAGCAACTAATCCTGATGCAGTTTCTTTTCCTTTTGAATCATTGTCCCATGCTTGATCTTGAAGTGTTTCCAGCTCATAGGTCTTTAATATTCCATAATATTCTTCCAGAGAAGTTGTATGCAAATCTCTGGTTTTTCTGATTGCGTAGACCCTATGTTCAATGCTCTTTGGCTGGTTCTTCAGATATCTCGTATTGGTTTCAACCATGGGGAGAGTTACACCTCTCAGATTCAAATCCAATACCAACTGACTGAATCTTAGATAGACGTCTGTTATGCCTTCTCCTTTTCTTATTCTGAAGGTGTCATACTCCATCTTGAGTATAAGTGTCTTGTTGCTTTTAACCTCTGCAGATCCTTCCATGACAACTTCTATCTTGTCCCAAATCTTCTTTGCTGTATTCAAACCTTTGACTATGTTGAACATTTCATGATCAAGGGATTCCATCAAGGTTTGTCTTACAGAAGTATCATAAGCTATTTGCTCCTTGTCAGCATCCGTAAAGTCCGCTGCCTTTTTAGGCTCAGACCGAGCAGGTATAACCTCCTCTCCTTCCGTACGCTCAGGAATAGCTTTCATTGGAACAAATTTACCCTTTTCAAGGACTTCCAGATATTCAGGATTAATTGTCTCTAAGTAAAGTCTCATTCTGAAAACCCATTCTTCATAGTGATCTCGGTTGAACATTGGGATCTTGAAAGAATTTTTAGGAGCCATTTCAAATCTGGTCACTAAAAGTTTCTAAGTACCCAAGACTAGGCTATGTAGAATATCTATGTAGAACTTCTGCCAAGTCGAAATTTCTCTAAGTAGAAATTTTGTTCAAGTCGAACTTCACCAAGTAGAAATTGTCCAAGTCGAAATTCTATGTAGAAAATTTCAAGTCGAAATTCTATGTAGAAAATCTCAAGTCGAAATTCTATGTAGAACTTTTGTCTTTAGAATAAATTTTCTGCAGATTACTTAAATATTGAATAAACAATATTATCACTTTAACACCTTTTTGACTTTTGATACTTTACTCACCGAAAGCACCTAACCCACTTGCTAGGTACTGAATATGTATTGTTTTGCTTTCGGCCAAGGAATAATTATCAAATCAAAAGTACAAAAACACCTTTTTGACTATCTTATCTGTTTGAAAAAGGAGATCAAAAAGTTGTTGGGTTGTCTTCTTTGATAAGAACAGATGATGAACACTCAAGAACACCAAATATCAATGAACCCAGATTAATTCACAAAAATTAATTAAAATACACCCAAGCTAAATAATCACACCTGGAGTATTTAAATAATTTTTCGGATGAGTTTTCACTACCAACGAATTAAAGCACACTTTTCGAGAAAATGAAAAGTAGATCTAGAAAATGAAAACTCACGATTCTTCTACCAAACACAAGGATCTATATTTTGTATGTTAAACATCCGCTCTGATACCAATTGTTAGGTCCAAATGTGTTGTAGAGGGGGGGGGGGTGAATACAACTTTTCGAATATGAGAAGCAATAAATACGATGCAATAAATGAACACACAGATTCAAGGAATATATTTCTTATATATAACTTGAAAAGGTTGCTACAACATTCATTACAAAGTATAACAGAAGTTCAGAGAGAAGTGAATGATTCTAAGCTCTGTGAATGTACTCTCTCTCTCTTTTTCTTGTGTTTTCTCAATATTGCTCTCTAACATAAAACATTACACAAGTGCTTCTATTTATACTACATGTAATCTATGTCCTGTAGTCTTCAAAGACTAAGATGTACGTGGCCCAATGATGTCCACATAAATCTTGCCTTATCTTGAAAGCTGTGAAATCTGCCAATCAGAAGATGCCATGTGTCATGTTGAAGCTGCACTCTAAGTAGAACTTCTACTTGAGAATTTCTACTTAGCCATCTCGAATTTTCTAAGTAGAACTTCTACTTAGAAATATTCTACTTGGCCATCCAGAACATTTAGTACTTAGAAAATATTCTGGTCTTCAACTTGAAACTTCAATGCACATCTTGAGCTTGTGATATCTTCATGTCTTCTTTATTCTTCAGCAAGCTCTTGAACATGGATCTTTATTACTGACATAAACTTGCTATCAATGTCCTGACACTTGATGCACTGGTCTGGTTCATAAGTGACTAGTCTTGATAGTGTTTCTGCTTCTTGAATAAATTACCATATTCATTTAGTAACTTGGCTTTCCAATATTCGCTTTCCTTCTTGTTCACTTGAAATCAATTGGTCTTGTTGATACTGATAGTTATGATCTTGATTCTCGATTTCTCAAATCATTGAGGCATGAACAACTTTGACTTGAACTTCTCTCAATGATTTCTTCTTGGCTTGATCATAGTTAACATGTTCAATTGTATCAATTACCTTGTCTTCATTTAGTGTTGATTTCTTGTGACTTCTTGTTCTTGATTGTCTTCAGGTTAAGTATCTTTTCTTTTAATTGAGTTACATTAGTTATAGTGTTACAAGTTTATACACTCTGCCTTTCAGAACCTGTTAGTCAAGGTAACCTGTTCCACAATACAAGTACTAAAACAAGCACTTAAAATTTTCAAATTGGCAGATGAAATGATAAGAGTATGGAAAAGGATAATCATATCATGCACAATACTGCCTAAGTAGGAATACTACCCCCCAGTTCTTTTGGGTAATTACTGTTACGTAAAAGAACAATAAGGAAGCTATAATCATCATCGTCATTCTAAGAATAAGGAAGACTAACCTCATCATAAGCTAAATAGATCTTCTTCTACTATCATCAATTCCTTCTAAAAGAAATGCCATGCTGTCTAATCAGAATACTAATCTGGCGAAGACTTACGTGAATCCAATTGGATATTATGTGATCCTTTATGGATAGAAAGCTCTCGTGGTATGTGTACCGGAATCTCTTCATATGAACCTGTTAGCTACGGGTGAATTTGGAAGCTGTTGCGATGAGCTTCGGAAAAATACAAATGAACCTGAAAATTACAGGTGAACAACATAAAATCTGTTAACTACAGATACATAAAATCTTTGCAGCAACACACACTTTCTTCTACTCAAGTATCGACTGGCTAAAAACTTCTAGCAGGAAGCTGCTAATCGAAAGCTGTCTACAACCGGCTTCTAAGCAATATCAATGATCTTGGAAGCTGTCACATACAAGCTTCAAGCATATATGAATGATCCTGCAACATGTTAGTTACAGGAAAATAACAAATAATCCACTAGATGCTAGTAAAACAACTAAATCTGGAAGCTATTACCAGAATTTCCATATGAGTAATGCATAACCTGTGACCTACAGATAAATATAACTAAACCTGGAAGCTACAGGTATATATCAAGGAACCCGCGATCTGCAGGTAAACATTAAGGAACCTGCGAGGTGCAAGTAAATAGCAAGGAATCTACTAAATGTAGGTAAATATCAAGGAACCTGCGAGCTGCAGGTAAATGTGCATTTTAACATCTAGAAACATAATCAAGACATAATCATAGCTTTATCTCATGTAAGACCTCAACAGCATAGATGCTTATGCATGCTTTATGTATAGCAAGACTTTGTTGCGCGTACCTGGGAGGTTTCTACGAATATGTAAGCATAAATGGAGAGGTATCACCTGGATCTTTCTCTAGATTGATCTGCTGTGAAGTGGAAGCCTCCATTAAGCTTTGAAAACTCATTGACGTGTTCACGATGCAAGCATGCTACTCTCTGGATACTTGATCAAATCAATCTGTAAGGTTCCAGAACCAAATTTGAGCTATGAGGTTCTCAAACTACATCCTTGCCATGTGGTTCCCAGACCAAATCATGAGGTTCCTGAACCCGATCGTGAGGTTCCTAGACTTGAATTCTCTTAAAATTTTGACATCCTTGATTTTTTGCTATAGTAACTATACTACCCCCCAGTTCTTCAGGGAAGCTTGTCTTCGGTGGAGAACTATATTCTGGAAGTTCCATAGCTCTTCATTAAACTTGAGGCAAAGTGCTCAATTTCTCTCATCATAACAAATACCAACTTCTCTGGTCTTGCTAATACCACTTCTAACCATCATGTCAACTGCTCTCTAACAAGTTGCTGAATATTCGTCTGTGAAGTTGAGTAATGCGTGCTGTCTTCAACTCAATCTTCACTTCTTTTCCTTTTCAAGAGGTTCCCTTCTATCTGTTGGGGGGTACTTGAACTATTTAACCTTATCAAAGTTACTCTTTTGTATCTAAAACTTTCATAAATCAACATCAACTACGTCTATCAGGTCACTGAATGAGGTTCCTTTTCTGAGGTTGCTAGTGACCTAATCTATTCTTCAAGTCATGCTGAATCCTCTCTAATGCTTCGATCGACACTGTAACATCTTCGCATCATTACTGCTAATAGCTTCAACTTTTCCTCTAATTTCTTCTTTGTCATATGATCTCATAAGTGAGGTATATTCTTCTCGAGACCTCATTTTTCTGGCCTTCTTACTCAAGTATTTACTCATCAGCAAAATTCTTGTATGCGGGGGGAGACCTCTGGTTCCGGGAACCTCCTGTCAATAGGTCTTTTTTCAATCTGACTTACATTCTGAATCATCTTGCTATATCTCTCTCTCGATCTTCTTCAACCTCTTATGGCATGCGCTGAGAGCGAATCTCTATATCAAATACAAATATCCCAATGCAACACCTCTAAGCTTACGCGAGCTAACTCATTGTAAGAAACAAGAGATGTTGAGAGAGATTATTTGCAAAGTATTTCCAGTAGCTCACTGAATTGAATGAAGCTCCTCACCTTAGTTTTGTAATGTTTAGCGAGCAATCCTGCACAATATCTCAATTTTGCAGGCATATATACAAATGCAACAAAATATATTTTCATGATATAATTAATGCACATTAGTGAATATGATAACTAGGACACATAATATGCACATGCATTTTATTATGTATTTCTCATGCAAATATTTGCTTTAGGTCATATATGAAGAATATTAAATCTAATTTCTTTTTAATGACTTTCTTAATTTCAGGTTACTAAGCTAGTCAAGTAAATTCTCTTACATGCTACTTTGAGGATCTAATGTTAAACTTAATTCATCACTTCTATTTCTATCTTCTATCTCTGTAGTATGCATGCGTTGTTAAATATGTCTGGTGTAGATTTCTAGCATGAATTTTCTAAAATATACTTGGTGTTCCTAAAATATTTTTATGCAAGCATGGCATACATGATATTTGCAAAAATAAAGAATAGGAAAAAGATAAGAGGCTTAGCTCTGTGTTTCTGCAAAGTGGCTTGAGGATGAATTTGCTTTGTCACCTTGTCTTCGATTTCAACTTCCTTAGACTTTTCTGGTATCATGGCCTTCAATTCTTGGTCTTTCATCTATTCTCATCATTTATATTTTTATTATCGAGCCGATATCGGTACTTGCCTTGTATCCCTGCACATATTTAAAATAACAAGATGCAAGTGAACTATTCTAGGCATGATATTTTTCACGACATTGTTAGTTCATGCAGATAGAATCTTAGGCATACGGTTACCGCCACTAATATATCTATTCGCAGAATTGAATAATAAAATTGAACTGAATACTTAGCTTGGTTCATTGCAGAGAGTTTACTTTGCAAGTGACTCCCAGCTGCCAATCCTCTTTCCTGTATCATTACATCATCATCAACTCTGATCCTCCTAGAAATCATCTTCTTTGCTCCTTCTGTCAGCTGCGTCTATGCCTCCCTTTAGGTTTAATTACTGCCATGAGACCACTGCTTCATTTCATTTGATGGTCAGAGGCAAATTGAAAGCCTTCCATGTATGTAGCTATCACCGAGACATCACTGTGTTGCTCCATCTTTGTTCACGGAACGGGTGCTTATGTATCTGGCACCACCATCACTGTCAACTTCCTGCTACATGCTTATTCTGGACATCTTCATTAGCTTCTTAATTTTAAGGCCTGCTGTTATACATGGTTCCATAGAATCTTCTATGACTCCCATTTCCACACGTACACCTGGGCATGTTTGTTTCTGTAGTTGTCAGCCTTTTGATTTCTATACTTGTAACCATTTACATGTAGCACATCACTTCAAGCTCTTCGACTCGTCCTTGCCACGGTGTATACAACATTCACAACCTCAGACCGGGGTCATCAACCAATTTGCAGCCTTTGTTTTTAATTTCTGTAGCATCGTACGTGTAACCTCATTTCTTTCTTCAAAACTTGACATCATTGTGCTCTCTGCATACGTTATCCACAATTCATCTTTGCTATCAAACTTTAAATTTGTCATCAGCTGCTGTTGCTAATTCTTGCCGGCCACTACTTCCTTCTTAATTCTTGCCTGGCTACCGTCGATATTGGATGCTTGATGATTTATGGTCTAGGACATTCATCTTGTTTTCATTCTTGCCTTCGACTGATGACATCCACACAATATATGCATCGCCAATACTCACTGCTTCAATGATTCCTGATATATATATCCACAGCCTGCTATTTGTTTCCGATTTGTGCTACAATTCAAGCATCGTCTGACTGCCTTGCTGCTTGCATATCCTATTAACCCGTATGTACATAAGCGCCTGTATGAACCTCCAAGACACAAGGCTTAAAACATGACCGCTGCTAGCTGATGTAACAACTCCATCGATATATATGGATCATGATAAACAACCATACACCAGCCTATTCATATGTGTAAACACTGCTGCTTGCCTCCGTTATGGATCCAGGCTGCTTCACCTTCTATACACACAGTCAAATATGCTTACGTGATCTGATGGATATATAGCACCCTACGGGCTCCGGCACACCGTTGCTTCCTGCATCTTGTTGTTTCATCACAACGTGTCCTTTGCGTATGCATGTATGTGCATAAATATGTGAGAAACTCTATACGAACCTCTATTGCCACCAGAACATTAATGGTCGTGCTTATATCCATCTCTAAGGTTGAACACCCCCCTGCATCTTTCGTGCAGTTTGAATCTGTCCTTGTAAAACATATAGCTCTCATTTTTGCTTTTATATCTAATTCGCTCTCTCTAACGTATGCATACACAAGTGCGAATATCATCAGCCTCGTTGGTTATTCTCATGTTTGATCCTATCTGTTGTTTCACCTATGAGATTCTGTATTACTATAGCTACATTACGTATTCATGTAACTCCACCAAACTCTAGCGATTCCTTTCTTTATTGTTGTTGGCTACTATACTCCACTGTTATATATCATCGTATGTGAATAACCATAAAAGTTTTCTTGGTCAGTTGTGGCTGAAACTGGGCATTTATACTAGCCATACCCTGCAACAGTCATCTTCTTGAACATCTTCGAACCAATACTCAACCTATGTCATAATCTCTCCTGGTATGTAATCAAAACGTCTGTCTTGGTTGTCTACAGGTGGTTTCCCAGATCGCGTAAGATACCAAGGATCGAATCATCACAGCTTCATTGGGCTCGGCTTCTCCATATCTCGTTCTTCATATGCAGAAGTTTGTAACTGTATCTGCTACTTAAAATCACCTGCGCCCATTAGAAGAATAAGAAAATACTATTATTGACGTCTTCTTGTTGCTGTTTAAACCATAATCCTTGTCGCTTTTGTTTTTAATGTTAGTAGTGTGTCTTGTAAATTCGCTATAGCATGTACTCCGTGTATGCACATACGAAGCTCTAAATCATAAAAATACGTTTTATGCACCCTTCATACAATCATGCTCTCCAGAATTCATAACCAAAATAGCTATGTCCATTATCTGTTTAAACCGTGAATACTGTCCGCCATCTTTACCGAGCCAAACTCCATATACATGCTTCACGCTGCTTATTATCATCATCCTATGTTTCCAAGACCTGTTATGCCCGTTGTTTTGTGTGCGTGAATTACCCACCAAGTCCTGATTGTATACGTGCTATACATATACATATAAGTATAAGAATCCCAGTTCGTCATTGATAATCCTGTTGTTCGAAGGTCATGATCTATCATCTATATCATCAATTCTGACTCGTGATAAAATCATCCGTATGTCCTAGGAGCAGCGACAAGAACCATCATATCTGTCCACTTCATCACATTCGTCAGGAAATTGCTGCCACCTAATGCTTCTACTTTCTTATGTATGGTGGAGATTGTAAGCCTGATGACAATATATCACTCATGTTTATTATGTTCGTAACAGTCGCCATGTAATTAAGCACGTCTCTGGTCTAAACCCTGGGTTAAACTTAAGCGTTAAGCGCTCAACAACTGTATACGTAATCCGTTACCATCATATCATCACCTCTGGCACTTAACAAAGCCGCCTGGCTGCCTGCATCACCCTCCAAACTCCTACCAATACCTATACCTTTCACTCATATAGGAGTCTTGGGACAACTACTGCTACCGAAACTTTTCACTGTTGTTTTATCACCATATCTGGTAACCTTAATGACTCTGCATCGCCCTTGTTCTTTAATCTTGACACCACCATACAGTAGCTTGGTTACGGATTGTACTCTTTCGTATATACACATACACACACAGATATGAGGCTCTAAATCACAAACGATATGGCCAATACACATTATCACAACCATCACCAGATTCGTTATTCATCACTCGTCTTGCTTAACCCCTGCATAATAAAAGCATCCTCTTGGTTTGCCTTGCTATGGTTTCCTGTATCTGTATCTTCCTGGTTGCGTATGCTACAGTACAACTGTATGAGTATAGATTTCTGGACTGCCATTGATGAACCACTATTATCGTCTATATTGTCTTCATTAATAAAATCAGACAATCGTCCTGGAAAGACAAGTATCACACGAATAACCATGTTTTCTCGCTTGTATATATATAGGCTAACGGGGAGAAGCACTGCCATCTATTTTTATCGTGGTTTAAATACCTCGAACCCCTGCTTTGATAACATAAATACACCGCTGTTGACGCATATATGCGTTGTCACTCCTGGTTAAATAATAAAATCAGCGTTCCGAGTTTGATATAATCATATCAATCAAACCCATCTCATCGATCTTGATTCTCGTCAGTGCTTGCGCTTCAATTATGTTTACGTCTGAAAGTTTTGATGAACAGCCTCCATGAATGTTCATACAAAGAACCTGTCAAAAGAATTAATACACACCCATATTTGTATGATATCTCGTTTGTCCTCCCCAAACGAGCAAGGAATTCCCCTCTTTCTAGCGCCAATGTTGATGGAGGATTTTCGTAATCAACGTGATTTTCGGAGGCCCACTGGAATTTACAAGTGTAACACATGTAATTAGCTGTTTTTGGTGATTTGGGTGTGATTTGATGGTGGGGGTGAGCTGAGCTTGAGAGGTTACGAGAATCATCGCAGGTTCCATTAGCGAGATCTGTGGCCGTTCTCCCAAGGTGCCTACGTACCCTTGTTTATATAGGGATCAAGCTCACGTAGTTCTAATGCGAAGCTGATTCTGCTTGACCAGCTGTATTCGATTATCTAGTTCGTGTTGGACTCAAGTTCCTTTAGAGCCTTTCACGAACTAGTTGGCTAAATAGAGTAGAACTCGAGTTCGTACTCTACTATAATTCTCATGTCTATTAGAGGCATTCTAGGATCAACTGCGCCCTAGAATTACACTCCAATAATAATTCGGTCTCTTTCTAGCTGGCTACGCTCAGGAACCTGGTGCTCATGAACCTATGTCTCAGGAACCTGGCGCTCAGGAACCTGTTTTTCGGAACCTGGTTCTCAGGAACCTCTGTCTAGGAACCTGTTTCTCAGGAACCTCCTTATTTCGGGACATATTGCTTAGGGACCTCATTATAGGTACTTGTACCTGCACAAATAACAAATATATTAGTCCGGGGAGCTTCTTTGTGGTTCCCATATGCTCTTGCTGTCTTCACTACTGTTGCTAGGCTGTCTTGAACTCTTCTACAGGGAGGAACCTGGTCTATTCGTAATCTACTCAGCTTCCGGTTCATCAGGAACCTCATGATACTTGTAGCTTCTTGATTGTCTTCTCAGCGAGTGCTCATTTCATCATGTTTGATCTTCATGGCTTGGATTGCATCTCTCTTTTGGCTCATATGGATTGGACCCTATAGCTTATTGGGCCTAAATCTAGCCCATGGAGATTTTGGGCACAACAAATAGAACTAGAAAATCCCTTGAAAAAAACAAAACAACCATTTATTTAGTTAAATTTTTATTTCATTTGTTTAATTAAATTTTTGTTCTGCAATTGTAGTCGAAATTTGTCCCATTATGATATTAATGTTAATAGAATTTTTTTGTTCAGAAAAACAAAAAGTAAATATAACAAAATCGGACATCTACCCGTAACCGCCTCTCCCCTCTCTATATCATTGTTATTGAAATCGGTTGATTACTGAAAAATCATCGATAAATCAGATAAAAATAGATCAAAAATTATGAAATCGATTCAGCCGATTTTACAAAAATTCATCAATAAATTACCGATTTTTCAACGGAATCACTCAATCGTAAATCAATATATCAACCATCCGATTTCCAAAATAGACTGCTCTATATATACACTTACACATACGACGACGCATATGCACACAATTTTACAACAAAACCCTAGATTCTCTTCAAATACTTAAAAGTTCGAGCATGGGTTTTTCATCGATCAATCTTATAAATCGTTGAAATTCGATACGAAGAGTCGAATTAAAGATCCGAAGAAGATCAATTCGCGTTTGATTTGTTCGAGATTCGATCCGATTTGAAGAATTTCAGTTGTTTCACGAACAACGGCGTCGTTTTGTAACGGACTGATGAGAATCTACTTGGATTGGGCTAGGCCTATTATTAAAACTTGGACCACTTGCAATTTAAGCCCATATAAAGCCCAACAGAAGTTATGGCCACGAGGACATGTCAACATATATATGCTCATCTTGTGTTTACTGGAGGATTATCGAAGAAGAAACCTATTTTCATTTTCTGTATCTTTCCTTTTGTATTTTACATTCCAGCCTTGCAAATGAAGTACTTGTTTTATCAATTCCAGTTTATCATTTCAATTTATCAGTTTTATGTTTATTTTCCATGTCATGTCCGAGTTATTATTCCGTTATTCCGATTTCTTATGTTGAGAGCCCTGTTTTAGTTGATGCTAACCAAGCCGTTGGTTACAAATGGTATCAGAGCTGTCCTTCCTCGGAAGTGGACGTGATGGCTGTTACACCGTGTTTTTATCCGGTAAGTCTTCCTCCGATTTACTGTCCGGTTGAATACAAGCCACCCGAACCACCTCTCACCGATTTTTCCATTTTATACGTATCTGAGTTATCTGCCTATAATATGTTTGATACAAGTTCTGAGAGAGAATTGGTGGAAAAGGATGTTGTCGTACGGAAGGAATTGATGATGGATGAAGTTGCAGTGGCGACTCAACTGTTTGATAAAATTCCTGAGCGAAACTCTAATTCTATGGAGGCGAAGGTGAGTCACGGTACTACAAGTATTGATACATTCAGTCAAACAACGGATAGAATATTACTTCAAATGGAGGAAATAAAGGGTCTTATATTACAGTTGTCTCCTCCTAGTAACAGAGGTGAGGTGCTTCCTAAGGTTGAGGTTGATGTACTTCTTGGGAGTGGTTATGAATTGCACAATGCTAAGACAGATAGGAAAAATGGGATTAATGATGTCTCGGTTTTGGGTGAAATTGTTGGCCTTAATAGAAGGGAAAAGGTTGCTTGTAATGAGGTTTTTTTTAAAGAGACGGAGTTGAGTGTGCCGGAATCTGAGAGCAATAAAAGTGTGGAGAATACATCGGGGTATGAGCCATGGAATAAGGAGTGGGATTGGGACGATGAGAGTGATGCTAAGATAGAAACGTGAGATGATGATCATGTTATTTGTATTGAAGATGTTAGTGCTAAAAATAATAGTGGCTGCACAGAATCTCCCGAGCTGAATGAAAATCATGATACTGAGGCAATTGAATGCGGTGAGAATATCTCTACTGGTACAGATGATTGTGCAGTAGTGGAACATGAGGCATTCAAAAGTATTGTCGCGGTAAACTCGACAGAACTCGACTCTAATATGAATCAAAAATATGCTGAATTGATTGGGCATGTTCCAGCTAAATTTTTTGGAAGTGTCCCTGCTAGTATTGATAATGGTACAGTTTCAGATCAAGGACCTGTTGATGCTGACTGCGGAGTTGGTCAAGTTCAGGGGTATGACACAGAAAGAGTGGCGCTTGATACTGATGGGACACTGACAACTGAAAATGCCACCACATCTGTCACGGATCAAAGTAAGATTTCACATATAAACCTTAGGGAACCGAGAAGTGACTGCGCAAGAAGTCCTGAGCTGAATGAAAATCCTGATAATGCTCATTCTGATAGTATAGTGCCACAAGTTCAAAGTGATGAAATCTCGCGGTCTGATTGCAATGGTGCTACCATATTAGAACCCGAAGTCAGGAATCTAGTTTGTCCAGTTACAGACAGCAAGTATAAATTGAAAACTGAGCATCTTCAAACAGAAGATGTGGAGAATGGTATCAACTCTGTAACTGATGGCACAAAATCTGAAACTGGAGTTGCTAATGGTCTTTCTAGTTGCCCTTGTAATGATGTGAGGTCTGAATTTATGATTGGGTTTGGTACAATAGATGCGGCAGAGGTCGTTACTAAATCCCGGGGTCGTGATTCGCTTTCCAAATCCCAAGGCTTGAATGGTGACATTGACTATAACCAGAAACAGGCTATCTTCACGACCAATTTAATCGAGTCTGAACGTTGTGCTGATATGAGTTCGAAATCTGATGTTCAATACCATTCTGCCATAAACCGTTCTGATATGCATGGCAAAGATGCAACTGTAGCTGATTGTTCTATTGGTGATTCTGTGGATGGACGGAGTCTGGGAAATGTGGCCAAAGCAAAGCCATTTCAGTTCCTTGCAAAATTTCCTAGAATTGATGATGATAAGCTTCGAGAACAGATACGAGATGCTCAGCTGTTAGTTGAGGAGAAGACTGTCCTAAGAAATAATATTAAATGTGAAATTGATATCAAAAGCGCCAATCTCCAGTCACTTGGGGATGAATTTGAAGCTTCAAAATCAGATGAGAGAGCTGCAAGGAGACTAGTAAATCTAAAACGGCAGGAAATAGACTATGTTCAAGATAAAATTAATAGAGTGAAGAATTCAGTTTCAGTTATGGATATTACTAACAGAATAGCACATATGGAACACATGATAGAGCACGAGACCCATCCCTTAAAGGAGGAAATGCAGTTGGTTCGTGAAATTAATTTATTTAAGAAGCTACGAGGTCAGATCTCTTCAAATGTTGGTTCCTCGAAAAAAGTCACTCAGGCTTTAAGTCAGTCAGAACAAACAGAGATGCAGCTAAAGACATTGAAGAAGGAACTCGGTGACCTCAAGGACAAGGTTTCTAAAGCTGAAGCTGCTGTTATACTGTTAGGAAAGAAATACAATGATGAAAGTAAAAAAGCTAAGAGAATTACAGGCTCGGTTCCGAGCTGCGAATGATATTCGGCAAGATGCATACAAAGACCTCTTAGGTTTGAAAAAGCAATTGCACGAGAAGGGCAAGCATTTTTGGATATACAAGGATGATGCAAAGGAAGCTAGTGATTATGCACTAAACGGAAATAAAGAGGCACTATATCATCTTTGTGCTAAACAGGTGGACACTTTCATGGATCTTTGGAACAAGAATGATGAGTTCCGGGAAGATTATGTTAGATGCAACATGAGAAGTACTCTGAGGAGATTAAAAACATTGGATGGCCATTCACTTGGCCCTGATGAGGAGGTGCATGTCTTCCCCGTTTATGTGGGTGAAAGAGAGAGTCAGCAACTCAATGATCCATCAACTCTTGTTGTCAAGAAAATGGCTTCTGGTTGGTATTGGAGTGCTACAACACTCATGTTCGATCCAGGCGGTTATGATTGCTACAAAATTTTTTTTTCAAATGCTATATCCTTGAGGACAAAGATGTTTTTAAGGGGAAGGGAATGTAACGGACTAATGAGAATCTACTTGGATTGGGCTAGGCCTATTATTACAACTTGGACCACTTGCAATTTAAGCCCATATAAAGCTCAACAGAAGTTATGGCCACGAGGACATGTCAACATATATATATGCTCATCTTGTGTTTACTGGAGGATTATCAAAGAAGAAACCTGTTTTCATTTCCATTTCATTTTCTGTATCTTTCCTTTTGTATTTTACATTCCAGCCTTGCAAATGAAGTACTTGTTTTATCAATTCGAGTATCTTTAATTCCAGTTTATCATTTCAATTTATCAGTTTTATGTTTATTTTCCATGTCGTGTCCGAGTTATTATTCCGTTATTCCGATTTCTTATGTTGAGAGCCCTGTTTTAGTTGATGCTAACCAAGCCGTTGGTTACACGTTTTTTATTCATATATAGAGGAATTGTATAGATCATCAATTTGTTGAAGCGGCGACGAAGATTTGGTGTTTGATCGTTGTTTGATCATCAATTTGTTGTTGCGAAGATCGGTTTGATCTTTCTCATGTATAGAAGAACAAAAATTAAAGTAGATATTTGTATTGAGATTTATATATTGTACTCCGTAGTTGATAGTTGAAAATTAGGCCTATAAGTGTTGTTTTTGAAGGCTTATTGAAATTCTAGGGTTTGCGATTCATATTGTATTGTGAGAAAAAAAAAAGAGAAAATAATGGAAGTTTATTATAAGTTTGAAAGCGAAAGATTTCAAGTCTCTGTCTATAGATTGGCATTATACAACTGTTGCTGATTTGAAACATAATGTATATTAAAAAAGTATTCGAATTCGAAGGACAAGCGTCCTTGCTATACAGATAACCTGATTGTCACCAATGCTCAGACTAACGAAGGTTTGTTTCGTCGTTTCTAATTGATTGTTTCGGATTGTTTTCTGTTTTGATGATGCATGTTTGTGCGTTTTACTATTGATTTGGTTGTGCTTTGTTTTTCATATATTCGATTATGTTATGATTTATGGTACATAATATCTGAGAATTATGTTTGTAATAAAGCCATCAGAAGTTATAAGCAACTGACTACTATGTGGAGTAGCACAGTGTTATGATGATTTGATAACTGGCAGTGAGAAGCTCTTAGAGGAGCACGCTGCAGATTAAATTGTATAGTTAATCGAATAATCTTGTCATATTGGTTATTGGCTGCTGCACCACAGGGCCCTATATTTTAATAGATATTGTGGTGTATGAAAACCTTATGGAGTCTGGGTTGCCTGAGGTTCATGAATTAGGGTGCAGAACGTCAGATATGTCATCGAATCAAGACGTAGCAACCTTGTCCGGCTGGATTATCTTATTCTACTCCCCAAAAGGGAGGAGAAAAGGACTGGTCTGGATCTGACTCGGTAGAAATGGAAGAAGATACTGCTCTGGTTGAAGATACTGCTCTGGTTGAAGATACTATTGTGTTTGAAGATTATGTTAGAATGTGCTACTTGCCAATTGGCTTTTTCCTATATTAGCATTGGAACATTTTTCTACCTAATATGTTTTAGGACTTCTTATAATGTCTGACTTATGACTTGCCATTTTCTCATCATGACTTTGTGTATTAATGTTTTTATTTTATTCCAAGTACATCATTGCTAGTTAATATTTACGTAATGTATAGTTGGATATTTTTAATTGTACTTAAAATTTTACATATAAACACCACAATTAGACCTTGGCGCACTATAATGTCTTAACAAGCATAAATCTTATTTCAGTTCTTATGAAGTTGTATTTATCTGTTTTGCAATTTCAGAGTACCTTGATGGAGAAACGTTCATTCCCAAACATACATCTGTTATAATACGTCGTGTACCACTGAAGCGTTGCATACCTATTGTAATCACTCCAGTTGCATATCCAGACAAGTATTGCCTTTAGACCTTTAAAACTTCTCACCATTAGTTAGTCTTTTTAATTTTTTATTTGAATCTGTTGTTTGTAACAAGTGTTGGTGATTTTCTGCAGTAAACCATTTCATGGCATGAAAAATAGGTTATACTTTTTTCACTTGGCCTTAATATTGGAGGCACTCATTTTAAATATACTTTTGTGTCATGAAATCAAGGCGACTAGCTGAAAATAAGTTGCAGGATGTTCAAGATACCAAAAATAGCTTTGCAGGAGGAGATTCATCTGTTTCAATACATGTAAGCATGTTCTTGTTTTGGTACTCTTAATTAATCTAGACTCATTTTTGTTTGAGTTAAATTTCTACAAGTTAGGCATGTTAGATGATATATATTTTGGTGTTTGTAGCCTGAGGAACCTGATTGGGATGAACAATTGAAATATTTGTCAATGCCCGAAGTTGTACCAGTTCAGGGTGCTCCTTATAAAGCCGATGAGGACAGCAAGATTAGGGCTTTAATTGATGCTCCTGCCTTGGACTGGAAGTGGTGAGATATCATTCTTTTTCCTTATGAGTTAAGCCTTGTAAAAAGTGGTTTTTGATTGTGCATGACATGGAACTCTTATCACCTGTATATTTTCTTGGAATTGCAGTTACAATGATAGTTCTGGCGCTGGTAGGGGCTTTGGGCGTGGTATGAGTGGGAGAAGCGACAGGCGTGGTTATGGTATTTTCCTTATTTCCTTTCTTAAAATCTAATAGTATAATAACTTAAATGAAATGAATTATCAAACAATTATATTGTCCTGTTCAAATGGCTCTGAGAAAATGCAAGACTAAGCAAATAAGCAAACTTGAACACATGCTAGCATATGAACTGCATGATATCAGGAAAAAAATAATCAGAAGAGACTCCAGGTGCTAAAATAAGCACTTTAGTTCTTATATAAATTTTATATGTCAACTGGAAAGGGGCAGATGTATCTGGTCTTTATACCACATATGCATCTGTCATTTGTTTAGGGAAGTAAGCAGCAAACCATATATTGTAGTTCAACAGTTTAAAGAAAATATTTTTTTTTTCACAATACAGAAACACTTGCATTATAATCAGTTTGCTAAGAAGTATAAAAATTTTATATGGGTTAAAACAAAGTTGTAAACCTTTTTACCAATATGCATATGAAATCCTTGTCCTATAAGTACTCTTTGTAATCATAGCAAATGATAACCTATTCTTTCACTAACTTCAGCTCAAGGAGGATTGTTGGAGAGAATAACTCCCCCACCAGGCTATATATGTCATAGGTGCAATGTCCCTGGTAAGTTCACATTCTTAATCATCGCTGATTTTTTTTTCCGTCCTTGTACACGTTAAAATATATGTAGTTTGCTTTGTGTTTTAGACTAAACGTTTAAAATTAGTCTGCCGTGTGCGTGTACATGTACTAATGGATTGAATATCTATCTTACTCAGGGCATTTGATTCAGCATTGTCCCACAAATGGTGACCCTACCTTTGATGTTAAAAAAACTAAACCTCCAACTGGTGTTCCTAAGTCTATGTTAATGGCTACCCAGGATGGCTCATATGCATTGCCAAGTGGTCATTTTGCTGTCCTAAAACCAAATGAGTAAGCTATAACCTTTATAATCCCCTAGTGGTCTTGTTCCGATAGCTATGGCAGAAAGTCTTGGATTAAACCTAAATCATTATATATGTATTACAGGGATGCCTTTGAGAAGGATATTGAGGGGATGCCCTCGACCCGTTCTGTTGCTGACCTCCCTGCAGAACTTTACTGCCCTCTGTGCAGGGCAGTTATGAAAGATGCAGTTTGTGCTAGCAAATGTTGCTTCAAGAGTTTTTGTGACAAGTGTAAGATTTTTTTTTAATGCTGCTTTGTCTATAGAGTACAGAAATTGTGAATTCAAAATTCATGAATAGTTTACTGCATTTAAGTTACCTTTATATTTTTACTTTCTTTCTGAAGATCTGCAACATCTTGCAAAGTTCAGTCATCCGTGTCCTTTTATTTGGAATATGTATTACATGCATGATAAGGTTTAGAGTTGTGCTACAGAGTGCCTTGGCTTGTCTATTTGTCATAGAAGGAGCATAAACTGTATTGAGGATATATTAGATTCTCTGTTTTTTGTGTAGCAGGGTTCTATATCTGAACCTTTTGTGATGGATCAATAATTACGAGTTTTAAATGTTTTCTCAGGCATTCGGGATTATATCATATCCAAGTCACTGTGTTTTTGTGGGGCCACAAATGTACTTGCTGATGACCTTATACCAAATAAGACACTGAGGGGTACCATTGTTCGGATTGTTGAGTCTAATAACAGTAGTGGGGCTAACAGTGGCAGAACTTTTCAGCCACAAGGTTTGTGTTATCTTATAACTTTGTTATTCCTCCTGTCGGTTGTTTTCTTTTAGCTCTAACTCTCCCTCCCACAGAAATGGAGTCTGCTTGATGTTCACAACCTAAGATTTCGTGTCCTGGCGTTCCATCGCCTACATTGTCTGCCACTTCAGAGAAGGATGCAATTGCACTAAAAAATAAAGGGAAGACGGAGGTTGAGGAGATGACAGAACCAGTAAAACTTGACAACAATATGCAGAAATTCTTGGGTACAGTGACTGTTGAAAAAGGTGCAGAAGTTTCTGAAGCTGCACAGGAGTGTGTGACGGAACCAGGGTCACACGTGTGTCCTCCGGTGACTGATGAAGCAATGCAGCAGAAGCAAGTTTCTAGGGAAGTAGGTAAGTACATAGCATACTGCGAATGCATGGTTGATACTGATTTTACGAGTTCTTTGCATATCTCACAGCTACTTAGGTATTGAAGTCATGAAGTTGAACTATATGATCACCTACTTATGGAGTAGACAAGATACAACCAGTATTTGAGAATTTGGGAACAATTACATACCATGTCATCACGAGGATCTGGTGGAACAATTAGCAGCAGTAAATTTATTTTATACATTTTTTTTTTGTTTTGTTTCTCAGGAAAGACAAGAAAGAAGAAGTGTGCAGATTTGCAGGCAAGGCCCCATCAAGACTTTTCAGGTGAAAACTATTGGATACCGATGGAACCCTTTGGTTATAGTCCTTACCGGCATCGCATGCAACCTGAATTTGATGGATTTGGTCGCCCTTATGATGGTCAAATGCCCTTCACGGGTTATGGTCTTGGGCCAGTGTCTAATCCTTTTGGGGGTGCCTTTTATCATGATCCTTTTGGAGCTCAAGTGTATACGCCTTTCCCATCTCAGAGGTATGGACAAAATTATTTTCTAATTGGGTCATTTTTTCTTTATGCTTTTCCAGTTGTGGCTTGCACATTATTACTTAGTTGACTTATATCAGAGACTTTGCTGAACGTGGAACGGACTTCAATGGTGGCGGTGGTAGAGACATGATAAGCCAAGAATATGTTCCCTCTGCAAAATCAAAAATCGTATGTGCTTTTATTATTGTGATTGCTTCTGTTTTTTCTTTTGTTATTAAAAAGAAATTTGTGTTGTGCCATTGTTAGATTATAAACTATACTGGTTTCATTCCTGAACTGCTAGTAACTTACAGGAAAGAAAAATGAAACTCTTGTATGTTGACAAACTAAAATCTTTCTTGATTGGTAACTTGTCATGGTTCTTTAGAACTCTTTTCCGTCGACCTTTTTGTTAAAATTGTCTTCAAAATCAGAATCTTACATTTGTCTTTTAGAGTAATGGTTGCCACAGAGGGTTACTGGCCTTTATTTGAAATTCGGATACCCCTGGGTGTTTGGCTGTTTGCTATGCAACACATCGCTTCTGATAAAAGTTAACCGGAACGTTAATACTCAGTGATTACTTTCCGATTCACCTTTTTATATAAAAAAAAATCTAATCATCTCTTTTCCAAGGAATTATCCATATGCTAGGTCAATTTATATAAAATATTATGAGCATTAAATTATAATAAATCATCTCTTTTTTATGGCTACAGAATTCCACACCACCAGAACGGCACCAGCCCAGGCCCCGATCAGAAAGACGTTCAGCTGACCACATTACTCAAGTTCCAAAGGTCTTACACTCCTCTTCCAAGAGGAAGGTGAATTGTGATGATGACTATTATGCCAAGCATCCTCATAAACATGGGGAGAAAGAACGTCGGCACCGCCACCGATCAAAGTCAGTGTCAACCAGCAGACCGCCAGTCCTGGCAGACACTTTAGACCTACCATCACTGCCATCTGAATTGCAGACTAAGAACGCAATATCTGACTGTAAACACAATGCCAGTGTCTTTTCTTGCATCACATCTGCAGAAGAGGAGTCAGCAGCCTCCAAGAAAAGAAAGTTTGATAGTGCTCCTGCTGTTAATAGGTCAAGTCATCACAGAAGCCACAGGACGACATCAAATGGAGACCACAAGGTTCATCGCAAAAATGCAGCTCCTGAGCATGACTATGAATCGAGTGATGATGATAGACACTTCAAGAGGAGGCGTTCTAGATATGAGTCATCACCTTCCCCTGCAGTGGAGGGTAGACATACTAGTAGAGGGTTGAGGGACAAGGTAGATTATCTGTCTATTGTCATGCCTATTGAGGATAAATCTGCATGGGAGCAGTGAGCTCAGCTTGTTCTGAGAATTTGGAAGGGGAAAACTTTAGGCCTTGACCAGCTCAAAAAAAAAACTATTTCGCATAAAATTCGATACAACCACCTTAATGTTCACCGAGGCCTTAATAAGCAGATAATGAAAACTAATGCAAGTTTTCCAAAGTGCAATTGTGTGATATAGCTTATTGAATGTGCATATCGTTGTAATTAATTGAATTTTTAGACATTTTGAGACCTATTGCATGATTTCAGTGGTAATCTAGTAAAGCAACGTATCCCCATGTCGTATTCACGTTAGAGACGAAAGGTGTACAATCCCGAATCAAATGATTCATTTTCACAAACTGTACTCAAATCGGTGTTTAAAGTAGTAATTAAGTACCCACAAGCAAAGTATTAATGTTGGTAAGGTAACTGACCTGAATTTCTTGTGTTTTAGATGATTAAGTTATGCATTTGATTTATTTACAAGAATTCTAGTTTTGGTAATAGATTTTGTCATACAGTACGTAACACCTCACATATTAGAGCATCTCCAACCCTATACATCTATTAGCTAAAATTGATTAGGTGGCATAATTTTTAGATAGTAGGTAAAATTTTTCTTCTCCAACCAAGCAACCTATTAGGTAAATTTTTAGATAATCATCTTGACATCCTCTATATTTGGAGGACATCTATAATATATAGATAATATCTATAATTCATTATCTCCACTCATATTATGACACATCATCAATATATTATTAAAATAATAATAAAATACTATTTTTAAAATATAGCTATTCATTATAGCTAACACCATTGGAGTAAAATATCTTACAGTTGAGCAAATTTTTAGATAATCATTATATAGCTAATGATTTTAGCTATTACCATTGGAGATGCTCTTATCATTTAAATTTCTTTTACAGATGTCGAATCCCCAATCCTAACTATTAGAACTTAGATCTTAAAACATGTCTTCATTTTATTGTATCTAAGTTGTTTACCAGACTAATTAACCAAGTGTATTGGTTTTTTTATAAGTAGTTCGATCATACTAGACTACTTACATTTTTTGCAATTTATAGTTTGATACATGTTAAGATGATAAGCGCATATATTTTTTTACAAGTAATTCTACCAATATTAGACTACTTATATTTTGCAATTTATGTTTCGGGTACATGCCACGACATGCACATGTATAATTAAAATATTAAATGTCTAATGAGCTCAAAAAATGTACTCCCACAATTGTCTAATGATTACTCAAATCACCGAGTGATAACGGCTTGTTTTTAAATAATAATCACTTCCTAAAATTTTGTTACTTATAATCCTCTCCATATCTCGATTACATAATAGATAACAAGTTGCCAGAGTCAAAAAACGAAGCAAGATCCTTAATGTACAAGGCAAGAAATTATTGTGTAAAAGACTTCAAGTTATATAGAAGGTCTTTGGTCGAACCATTACTTCGCTGTCTTGGTCCCGAGGAGGCACATCTCGCCATCACAGAAGTTCACACCGGGATATGTGGTGAACATATGGGAGGTAAAAATCTCGCCTTAAAAATCCTTAGACAAGGATTTTTTTGGCCAACACTGAGGAAGGATTGTGAAGAGTTCGTCAAAAAGTGCACCCCATGCCAACTTCACGGAAATGTCAGTCATCGACCAACGACAATACTTAATCCAGTTCTTGTTCCATGCCCCTTTTTCCAATGGGGAATCGACATAGTTGGTCCTTTTCCGAAATCCAAGAATCAAGCTCAATACATCGTGGTTGCCATTGATTATGTCACCAAGTGGGTGGAGGCCAGACCTTTGGCTAGGATTAGAGAAAAAGAAATGACAGAATTTCTCATGGAATACATTGTATTTCGCTTTGGAATTCCAAGGATTGTTGTTACTGATAATGGTACCCAGTTTGTGGGAGAAAAGTTTGAAAACACGCTCAATGAGCTGAAAATTAAGCATATCAAGTCGTCCGTGGCATACCCTCAAGCCAACGGTCAAGTTGAAGTCACCAATCGCACAATTCTCCAAGGTATCAAGAAAAGAATCGAGGAAATTCCTCGATGTTGGGTCGACGAGCTCCCTAATGTTCTCTGGTCATATCGCACAACGTCGCGCACCTCCACGGGGGAAACCCCTTTCAAAATGGCATATGGAACGGACGCAGTGCTACCTGTGGAAATCAGTCTCGAATCACCACGAATCGAGGTCTTTGATCCCGTGAGCTCAATTGAAGGATTACGTCTTGACAACGACCTGACAAAAGAAATACGAGACAACGCTAAGACAGCATCAATCGAATACCAGAGCAAAACAGCAAAGTATTTCGATAAAAAAGTCAAGACAAGGAGCTTTCAAGTTAACGACCTCGTGCTTCGAGAGGCGGCTGCATCACAGCCCACACAGGTCGGCAAGCTCACGGCCCCATGGGAAGGACCGTACAAAATCAAAAAGGTCGTTAGCCTTGGAACGTACGAGCTCGAACATCTCAATGGCGAGCCAATCAAAAACGCGTGGAACGGAATCCACCTTAAAAAGTTTTATCAGTAATGCTGCTATGTCTTTCTCTTTTGTATAAGAACAAGTCATCAATTTCCACCTAAAATTTTAGCCTAAGTAAAAAAGGGTTGATATGAGATCCTTACTTAGGCCTCCATTAACTTATTAATAAAATTGTTCTTGCTACATTCTCTTAGTGTTTTCCTATCTAAGTGTAATGATGTCAATATACAAAATCTACGGAAAATTCATGGTAAGCTGCTAAATTTTTTAAGCAAACATTGCTAACATGCCAAAAACAGAGACCAATTACCAATGATCAACATAAGAAAAATTAATAATAATGACTCTAGAGTACAGCAAACCAAACTGAAGTCTTGAACAGAAGCAAATCTCTAAGGAAAATTTTCTCAAAAATTTCCACTCAATCCGTCTTAACGTATAAATTTTTCAATAAAAACGCCAAGCCTACGAGTTAAGAAAAAATACAACTGGAGGAAAGAGCCTTAATAAATAAGAGGATGAGGCTTTACCTTTACGAGACCCCGTGATATTAAGAGTCACAAATAAACATCCCTCATTTATTGAACCCTAGAGCTACTCAGGAAATAACAAAACCAATTCTACTAACTCATCACAAAGAACAATCAAAATAAGTTGAGAAATTAGAATTTGAGAAATTAAAGATAAAATTAGAAACCCCACCAACAAAGCCAAAGTTCAAACCCGGCTTAAAGCCGGGACAAAAGTTAAAATAACAAATACTCAGGGCATACCCTGGCGAAAAGAAACGAGTTCAATAGATAAATTCATTAAAAGTTACATCATAACGAGGCATACCTCGCCTTCAAGCAGACTTCGGTGTACCTTCATCAACACCGGACTCGGGCATCGTCCTGGCAAGGTCGGAACAGTAATCATCAAAAGAATGACCTGTAAGGTCAATTCCTGCAGCCTCCAGGCGACTATAACAATATCCGTACCCAACACCTAGAGCCCTAGCAACATCCGTAACACCTTTTTCAACCTCCGCCTTCAATGCAACATTTTGGGCCTCCAACTCCTTCGATTCACTTCGGACACGATCCAATTCCTTTTCAAGATCATCGCGCTTCTTTCCTTCGGAATCGGAGATAGCCCTAACCTTGACAAGCTCTTCATTCAACAGGGTCACTTTATCTTTCGACACACGGATCTCCTCCATCAACGTGGTCTTGTCATTGAAATTCTTCTTAGCTGCCTCCACCTCTCTCTTCTCGGCCTCCGCAGCCCTCTTCTCAGCCTCAAGTTTTTCTGCTTTGATCTCCGATAACTCACGGCTAAATCTTTCACCCCCACGAAAATCAGCATCAGATTTGTAGGCATTCACGATATGCGTCAAGTCAGACAGAAACTATAAAACAATGAATCCAAGAACAAAACAATTAAAACAATGAACAAACAAACAAAAAAAAAAGGAAGGGGGAGAAAATGAATACCCGGCCCCCGCGAGTCAAACATCTCTCGGCTATTTCCAAACGAGACTTGTCGGTATAAGAGCTAATATGTTGGGGAAGATCAAAAACCTGAAACACCTGAACAGGAGGGTTCGGTCCAACAGTCCAACGTTGGTGGGGAGAGACCTCGACATGAACAGAAGAAAGAGGCTCGGAGGGCTGTAAAATGGGCGGCAGGCGAGCAACATCCTTAACTCCATGAGGCTTCTCAACGTTATCTTGACCAGGGACATCACATCTCCTCAAAACCAACCTGCGAGGTACCCCAACCTCACGCTCTCGAAGACGTTTTTTCTCTCGAAGCCCTCCATCGTCATTAGTAGTCAAATCAGTGATCTCAGGATTAATCCCAGTACCCGTAGCAACCTCAACCTCAGGACAATTCACCACCTTGGAGACACCAGTACCCTGTTTAGCTGACACATTCCCACCAGAAGATTTACCAGAAACAACCTTACTGGCAGTGGATTGTTTCGCCAATAGCATCAAAGCTCGATCCATCTCCTCCTTCAACCCACTGGAAAGGATGGTTTTTAAAGATTCTCCTGCAACTATATAACAAAAGGCAAAATGAGACAAACGAAACACGAACGACAAACATATAGCAAGTCAAACAAACAAATATGTCAAACAATAATAATCATGTATAGCTAAAATAAACATTACGATCATGTTCCTCCAGGAATCGGGGATTCTTAAGTTGCTTAGGGGTATATAACGAGCTCTTGCCCTAAAACCCATCCAAAAAATCGTTGTCATACTTTTCCATACAGAGTAGCCTGTCCACGGCCTCCTGCGATATCTTGCCACACGGACTGAAAAACTCCAAATCAGGCCCGTAGAAATATAACCATCTCCCATGATATCCTGAATTAGATGACTTCGCGTTAACAAGCTTAGATCGCCCTACTCTTTTATCAAAGTACACCTGCCCTTGAGAATGCTTAATGTTATAGATAGAGAAAAACAGCCGTAAGGTCGGAATGCGTCCCAGCTCGGCGCACCGAGCTATAAAACCACTCATTTGCGCCACAGAGTTGGGAGACAATTGCACAATACCACATTCCAATGCTGCATAGACAGCCAAATGGAAAGGATGCATAGGTAGTCGTAATCCATACTCAAAGTAAATAAGAGGAATTCCATGCATACCAAACTCTGGCATAAACCAAACTGGATCCTCACGCTTCGGAACGACACACCTCCAACCATTCTTAAGATCAACCCACGAACCCAAAGGTTCACAATCAATCGGCTGATCGGCAAATACACTGGTATAAGTTAAACTAGGTTTATCAGCAAATTCCTTGACACCCAATTCCTTTGCAGATCTAACAACCTCGTTTCGCAGAGCAATGGTGTTAGGACTCAAAGGTTCAGGTTCAGGTTCCGGCAAAACCCCTACATCAATATCGTCTAGAAACCCTAGAGATTGGGTAGACACAGAATCAGGCAGTTCTAAATGGTCGAGATCTACAATCGACTCCAAAGATTCCTCTTTCATAGTTTGTTTACCAAGGTTCTTAGAATAAACAGTACGAGAGGACGAAGAAGAACAAGTACCAGACATAATTACAGTAATACAAAGAAAACACACACAAAAGATCACGATGATAGAAAGAAAAGAGGACAAGAATTGTAAAAGGAAGGTCTTTAAAAAAAATGATGATGACTTACCTCTTGAAACGGGAGAGAAACTTATGAACTTTTGATTAGAAGATCTTGAAATTCGAACAGTCGCTCCAAATTACAGCACACAGACTAATAAACATAAGATATTTATAAATAAGGTTCCACGCGTGCACGCCCAAAGAAGCCAGAAAGACAAATTTCCAAATAATAATAAAATAAATACATAATAAACGAGATTAAGAATAATGACAACAAAAGACAAATCTAAAGATGTTGCTCGAAATAAAGGGGGGGACAAATGTTGGGCCATGAATATTAGACAAAATATTGTGTATAATTATAGTTAGTGGTTAGGCCCAATTAGGCTTAGATTGTAGATAGGCCCAAATGTAGTCAATCCCTTAACGGGCCTTGGAGCCCAAAACTTGTAAATAAATTATTATAGCTTACCCTCCAAGTAAAGGTAGTTAAGGGGGGACCCACAAAGGATCCCCTATAAATAATCTTGTACCACCTTACTTGGAAAGGGATGCAACTTGATGTAAATAAAAGAACCTCTAAAAGATTATGAAATATATTATTCCTCACGGGACTTATGACTGTTAATTAGCTTAATAGCTCGTAAATATTTCATACATCATCAACGCGCGTACGCATTAATTAATTATTATTATTAAGTTATACAAAGTTTACAAACTATATTAATATATGGATCATTCGAAACAATGTTTTATTATATGCATGATTTCTTTAATTACAACTCTTACTTCGTGAAGGATATGTTTATTTCTTTGAAGGAATTAGAAAAACTTGGTCTTATATTTATTTCGTGAAGGATTATTTTCCAAATGAAAATCAATAAATTTAAAAATCAATTTTCTAAATGAAAATCCGTAAGTTTAAAAATCACTTTTCTAAATGAAAATCACTAACTATGTTAGTACTTGTAGTTAAATTATGAAGAACTAGCTTATAATCCGTGCTTCTTGCCTTCTTTTTTAATATCTAAACTTGTATTAATATTTTTAAATTTTATAGGTTATTAATTTAATATCAAATTGTTGTTAAGAAATTGATATTATATATATATATATATAGGCAAGTGTTCAAATACAAACCACTCTTAAAATACAAACCTACAAACCAACATTAAATTAATTATATTTCATCTATTCTAAGGTTTCCGCCAAGGGTAACTTCACAAAAAATGCTTAAAATAATTGGCTCTATCCAACAAAAAAAAAATCTTGTCGTGGAAATGCGAAGCATTTAAGACAGTAAACGGATGAGTTAGGTAATCATGAGGGCCGAAGGCTCTCGACACACCCGTCAATCGTCTATTGCCTTTACCATTGATTGCCATTCCTTACAACTTTAGAATGATAAAGGCGCGAAGCGCCGTACAAGAAGGTGCGAAGCACCGTTAACCAGTGAAATCCACTGCCACGTCATCACGTGAACAGTGATTTTTTTTTTTTTTTGGATAGAGCCAATTATTTTAAGCATTTTTTGTATTGGGGTACCCCTAGTTTGGTCATTAGATTAGCTTGAAATATTAGATTATGCTTGGTTTGTAGGTTTGTATTTTAAGGAGGTTTGTATTGGAGTAGCCCCCTATATATATATATGTGTGTGTGTGTGTGTGTGTGTGTTTATGTGTGTATGTGTGTGATTTTATACTTTTGATTTAATATTTGTATTTTATCTTAAATTCTTAAAATTTGATTTGGACGATTTTACAATCCATGTAAAATTAATAAAATAATCTTTACTTTAGTGATGGTTTAACAAATATTTTTCAATTAAATATATGCAGAAATAAAATAGAGAAGAAATTGACGATTTTTTACGTTGAAAATTCCATTATAATTCGTTTTGATATCAAAATACCCTTGTTATTATTTGAAGATATTTCTACTGATAATTAAATACAATTTTTGTAATACTAGCTTAAAACCCGTGCAATGCACGGATGTTCTTTAATATAACAGAATATTTGTTTGAATTAAAAATTTTAAAACATAAACTTTTTTGGCTTAAAATTTTAGAAATATATGTTCTGATATAAATATATATATATGTTGTCCGTGATATTTTTAGAAAATGATTGATTTTAGTTTGAAAATATTGAAAAGATGAAATATTTTAGCTGAAAACGTAATCGGTTAGTTATTAGTTATTATATTGTTATTATTTTATTGTACTTAATTAAAGCAAACCAAATAGGTTTTTCTGAAAAAAATAAAAAAATAGAAAAGATAATGTATTTTAGCTGAAAATGGTAATTGATTAATTATTAGTAATTATAATATGTTATTTTATTAAACATAATTGCTCATAGTTTTTTTAGAAAAGGAAAAATTTTAGCTAGATAAACTGTATTTTACGTAAAAAGAAAAATTGGCTATTGAAAAATAGAAAATGTAGCATATTTTACTTGAAAAAGGAAAGAATTTCTCATATTTTATGTGATAAAAGATTAGTTATTGAAAAATAGAAAAGGTAACATGTTTTACCCGAAGAAGGAAATTTATTAGTTATTAGTAATTATAAATAATTAAGTAAGGATAACATGAAGATGACATGATTTATGTGAAAATGGTAATTGATTAGTTTATAGTAATTATAATTTAATTATGTTATTTTACTAAATAAAATTGCTCATAGTTTTTAGAAAATGAGAAATTAGTTGCCCGTTATATTTCTAGAAAAAAAAGGAATTTTATTAGAAAAAATTGATTAGTTTATAGTGATTATAATTTAATTATGTTATTTTACTAAATAAAATTGCTCATAGTTTTTAGAAATTGAGAAATTTAATGTTGCCCTTTATATTTCTAGAAAGAAAAAGGGAATTTAATTAGAAAAAATAGAAAAGATTATATATTTTAGTTGAATTGGTTAATTATTAGTATTATAATATTATTATTATTTTATTTTTATTAAAAGAAACGCCAGTGATATTATTGGAAAAAAGGAGGTTTTAGTAAGAGAAAAGAAAAAAGGTAACATGTTTTGGCTGAAAAAGGTAACCGTCCATGATTTAATTGGAAAAAGAAAGATTTTTAGTTAGAGAAAAGAGAAAAGGTAACGTGTTTTGAATGAAAAAGGTAATTGATTAGTTAATAGTAATTATAATATAATTATGTTATTTTATTAAACAAAATTGCTCGTAATGTTTTTAAAAAAGAGAAATTTTAGTTAGATAAAATGTAAAAGATATTCTAATTTACCTGAAAAAGAAAATTATTTAATTATTGAAAAATAGAAAAGGTAATATGACCAAAGAAATTGATTCATAAAGGAGAAATTTTAGTTAGATAAAATATAAAAGATATTGTATTTTACTTGAAAAAGGAAATTATTTAATTTTTGAAAAGTAGAAAAGATAATATGTTTAATTTGGAAAAGGAAATTGATTAGTTAGTAGTAATTGAGTAAGGGTAAATACGTAAAATCAACATGTACCGTACCGACCAACCAACCGACTAACCAAACTTTTAATGTTTCGACTTTTATATAATAGTATAGAATTGTATGAGAGATTTTGTCCAAACTTTGATAATCGATAGTATGGTCCTCCGTAAAATAATAGATTAAAACCATTGGATCTAGCATAAAAAATATTTTATATTTTAATATGTTATAAACTAAAAAGTGTATTTATAATGAAATACGAAAAGTTGTATGTCAATGATTTAAATCATATATAATTAGGTTTTCTACATTGAATAACATTAGCATTATCAATGTAGGACTTCAACATGATTGAATAGAATTAATGTAAAAATCTATCATCCTTTTGTAATATTCTTATAACATTATTATTCTTATAATACATTAAATATGATTATTATTTATAAAATAAAATATAATTTATAAATATGTTGTTGGTGAGTATCGAAACTTTGAAGTATGGTAGTACCCTTATATTGTCACTAGCTATAACCGTTGGATCTTGCATAAAAAGTGTAGTTATATTGAAATACGAAAAGTTGTATGGTAATGATTTAAATCATATATAATTAGGTTTTTTACATTGAATAACATTATCGATGTAGATTAATGTAAGAATCTATCATGCATAATTATAACATAATTATTCTTATAATACATTAAATATGATTATTATATATATAATAAAATATAATTTATAAATATGTTGTTGGTGAGTATCGAAACTTTGACCGATGGTAGTACTCTTATAATCTCTCTAACCGTTGGATCTTGCATAAAAAAATATTTTATATTTTAATATGTTATAAACTAAAAAGTGTATTTATATTAAAATACGAAAAATTGTATATCAATGATTTAAATCATATTTACCATTGGTATTACTTTTATATTATCCCTTCTCTTATTATATTTATATAATAGGATATAATAATAAGGCTACTCTTATTATTTTTTGAATAATGTTATTTTCGTCAAAAAATTAAATTTCATATTAATAATATAATCTTACTCAAATTTGTAATCCCGATATGATTTAGATTCCAATATGAAACTTGTATATTTAAAATCATGAGAACGGACTTTAGTCTCACGTATTCCACAATCAAATCAACCTCAATACACTCTAGGGTTCTTACAACAAAGGACGCCCAACTGCAATTCGTAAACAAATAATGGTCGGAGAAGTAGCAAAACAACAAGAACAAGAAGATAGAATCAGTAACTTACCTGATGAACTGCTTTGTCAAATCCTCTGCAAACTCGATTCTCGAATCGCAGTACAAACATGTGTATTATCAAAAAGATGGCTCAAGGTCTGGACTACTCTTCCCTGTCTCAATTTTAATCCAAACCATGAAGTTTGTGATTTAAATTATAAAAAATATGTTAATAATTTTCTCAAATATCGAGACCAGCATTCTGTTATCACCACAATAAAAATTGATTGCTATCGTATCTGGTGTGGTATAAGATTGACAATCTTACAGTATGCACTTGCTCATAATGTCGAGAATTTGCAGATTAGTTGTGAAGAAAACATGGGTTCTATTTGCATGAAATCTGAATTTTTAAAAACATTGCATCTTACTCGTTGCGGAAAAGTAAATCCATTGGATTGGAATTTGCCCAATTTGACCTCTTTGTATCTCGAGCATGTTAAATTCGGAAACCAAATTTCAGGCTTTGATAGTTTGAAGGAACTAACTCTAGCTGGGTTCTTTGAAATTTTCTATGGACCTGAAATTTACACCATAAATTGTCCTAATCTCGAAAGTCTTACCTTGGGTCCGGATCATCGACATTGTACTTTCGTGGTTTCGGCACCAAAGTTGTTATACTTTGAATTTCGTTCTACTCATGTACCTGATTTCTGTGCTGGGAATGGGTTCCCTTTACTGAAAGAAGCTGATATTGATATTCAAATCGAGGACTACGACTGGGTATACTATGATGATGACAGAATTAAGCTTACTATGCAAAATCACATAAAGATGCTGAACGCAGTCAGGGGAACTCCACTGCTCAAACTATCAAGCGAAACAATTGAGGCATCCTTTCTACTTCCATTCTCATTATTTTTAATATTTATATATTGTGGTTGACGAATATTTTTTTCGCTTTCGTTATATAATATTTTGTCAGTACACAATTAATTGAATTATAGTGCTCCAGGCGGTGTTTAGTTTAATTGAAAGTACACTATCAATTAAGTCACATGTTTGTTTAATTCCTCCAGGTTCTTAGGAGGATCTCAGATTTTTCAGGATATCAGCCTTCTCCATTGGATAACCTCAACTTTCTTTCCCTGCGAGGGCTAGATGATATGCCAACCAGGTCTACCGATCATGTCATTAACTACTTGCTCAGTAATTCTCCTAATGCAGATATCCTTAAAGGTAAACAAAGAACCCATGTTGGTGTTTTATATATTTTAATTAAGAATTAAAACCAATTTAGATACATATGGCAGTTGATGTATTGAATTTTAATGTTAAGAGTTATTCACGTATATTGGGAAAAGAATCTCCTCGACACTTTTGAAATTTTCCTACAAGAACGTCGATTATGTAAAAAGACCCTGCAAAACTCACTTTTGTCAAAGCATTCGACGTTATGTAACAATAAATAAAATCAAACTTAAAGGAATTAAATTTTTCTTGTGTATTTGTTATAACAAGAATCACAAAAGGTATGATTTATTAGAACAGAAATCACAACTAAACAAGAGACAAGCAAAGACTCATAGTTAGTTAAACGGTTGACGCTTTGCCATCAGTGCTTTTTCAAAGTTTTTTGGGGCATTTGGTGAATGCTGCTAGGTTACAAAAAATTCTAGTGACAGGGAGATTATGTTCGCTATATATATAATTTCGAAAGCATGTTTACCATGAGCATGTATGCTAGATTCAGAAAGCAGAACTTTCATGTGATTGTCTGTTTCTATTGCATGGACTGCTATATCTGTTAGCAGCTTTTCATATTAATTAAGCAAGCAAGTTCTGATCATATGTGGTTTTTTTGGTTGGAGTCCTTAACTTGGAAAAGTCAATATAGATTGCAAACAAGTAATAATAATAATTGTTGAAGTGTAAGTCATATATTTCATATATCATTACTGTTCAATTCCCCCTGTTCAAAGTGTAATTATTATGTAGGGTTAATTAATATTTTCCCTTTAAGTACTGCAGTTTGTACACTGAAATTTATCCTCAGTAAATATGTTTATACCCTGGCCCTTATGATATACTGAAATTTATTTGCAATTTTTGAAGGAAATGTGGGAGCAAGTCACAAATTACAAAACAAAAGAGTGTATTGGTAAGAATTCGCAGGCGATCACATCGGGATAATATGCAGCTTCCAGGAAACAGGATAGCAGCAATATTTAGAGGAAAGAATAATTTGTACAGATTGGTCTTGTTAGTGGTGCTTCTTCTAATCTTCTGTATTTAAGAACAGTAGATATTTGCTCTGATTAAGTTATTAGATATATCCTGGAACGTTTTTGGAAATTCGGTGACCAAATAGCTGCAGATTTTTAAAACTCACCTTTACTTGGGAGTCCTTCTTTTGAAGATTTCAACAAATGATAATAATAATTCTAGAGGCATAAAATCATTTATGAAGACATTAGCATTATACCAGTTTACCTTGTTCACAGGTCGACCCCACGAGGGTTGTTTTGTCATTATTTATTAATTTTTATATTAGCATTATTTTTTGCAAAAAGTTTTTAAAGTTATTTTAAATTGTATTTTTTACATTAAATATTAATAAAATAATTAGTAACATTTTTTACTTATAATAATAATTGAATTTGTTGATATGTATTCATTGGTTTGAACTATATAAATTTAGTTTTAATTAAATTGTCGATGAAAAGTTTATATTTTTGTAATTTTAAATTTTTGAAATATTTTTATGGTATAAAAATTTGATTTTATATTATATTTCTCTTTTGGGTTCTTAAATCTTTTTACAACTGAGTATTGCGTCAACATTTTTCGCAAAATAATAATATGATGAAATAAAAATATTGTTTCTCAATAAAGTTGCATTTTTTTGTTTGTTTGTGTTTGTTTTTTAGTATAAATTTAAGAAATGTTTTATTGAAGAATTTATAAGTAAATATGTTATGTTGCAGTATTTTTACATGATATACATGAAACATTTTACATATTCACGTTTTTTTTATCTTTTTAATTATGTAACTTAACATTTTTTTCTTGTTTTGGGGTTTTAGGTTACCTTTCAATTTATTTATAATTTTAGTACCAAGGCTATTTTTTTAGCTTGATTTTAGAAACACGTAAAACATAATTGTAATTTTTTTATTATATTCGTTTAAATAATATTTTTTTCAAAGGAATTTAATGTGGTATTTGTTTGGTTTGTAAATTATATTTTAAAGTTTAGTTTTAACATATTTTTTTGGGTTTTTTTTATATTTTATATGATATACTTGAAATGTGTTGGTACTACATTGGTATAGTATTTTTAATATTTTTTAATTTAACATATTTGGTATAAAATTCAAGGTATTGAACTTTTTATTTTGTACAACGTGTTGAATTCTATAAACGAACTTGGTTATATTTGGATGATACATTTTTTTTTGGTAAACAAGAAATAACATTGCATCTCATATCAGTACACTGCGTGTTACATCAACTAATAATACCTCAAACCAAAACAACCAAAACCACTACTGCAACACCCAAAATCAACACCATGCACAGAGCATTTTATTTTTGTTAGCACCTCCTTTCCCAAGGTTATCCGTCCCTAAACATAACATAACATAATATAGAAAATTATATCCGCCCCTAAACATAATATTTGGATGATACATAACATGAATAACACTGGAAGAAGAACTTTTTATATAGAAAATTGAAACATACCACTAAATTTATATTTTTTTTAATTTTACAGTCATATCAATGTTTTAATTTTTAATTCTATAAAAAAAAGATCAATTTTTTTGATTCTAAAATAGAAAAAATCAATTTTTTGATACTATAATTATTTTTTAGAATTATTAAAACGCCTCCCGACAACAACTACATATTTTAAGTACTTGTAAAATTAAATATCCGAGAAACTATATTTATTATTTAGAATTTATTTTTGACATCATAAAAATGGTTACCTGTAAAATAATTTTAATCAAGAATTTTTTTTTAAATTCCAACTATAAACATTATAAAATATTAACGGAAGTAAAAACCATATGGTACCGATAAATTTCGGCAAATTTTATTAATTTATAGAGATTATTAATTAATCGAGTTAAAATTTATACTGTTGCTATTATGTTGGGACCAAAAATATGCATTCAAAATATTAATTTATCATGGTATCGAGTATTAATTTAACGAGATTTAACTATATATGTATTATCCTTTTGTAAAATATGATTCTAGGGTTCTTCAAATTTGAATCTATATGAAACTCATCTTTAACCTTGTTGCATGGAATGTGGTATTTTCGTAAAGCATTAAAAAGTTATTAATCAATGTTTTTGATGTATTGGGTGTTTCCTTACATAAAAAAGGTTCAAACAAATGTTGTTTTATCCTTGACATCATCTAAATTTACATGAATATTTTTACTTTGAATCTCGCAAATACTCATTAAATTTGTAAACAATATATATGAATTAATCGATATAAGTATAAAATATAAATTGTACAATTCATTCTATTTAAATATATATAATTGGAAATTAATTTTTTTGATGTAAAAAATTCTCTATAAATTAATAATTATTAATTTATCGATTAATTAATAACTTTCTAAATTAATAGAATTGTTCGATCCCAACTGTATCAATTTATAGAGGTTTTACTGTATTAAACTTTTTATTTTGTACAACGTGTTGAATTCTATAAATATATTTGGGTGATACTTGAAGAAGAACTTTTTATATAGAAAATCAAAACATACCATTAATTTTTTTTAAATTTTATAGTAAAATCAAAATTTTTATTTTTAATTCTATAAAAAAATCAATTTTTTTGGTTCTATAATAAAAAAAGACCAATTGTTTGACTTTGTGGTACAACCAAATAATAACGTGGTCCTCATCACTATCACGTAATCAATATTGAGTTTTCTAAAACGCTCCTTGATAGGCGAGAAAATAGCTCAGGCTCAATTAGGCCCAACCTCAGGCCCAAAAAATAACAAACAATCCAACTTATGAGAATGAGAGCAATCCAGCCCCAGCCAGCGGACCCCGGGCCCGGAGTCCCGACCCCGGATTAATGGACCTCGGAGTGATGACACCTGGGACACGTGGCAGCCCAGCTCGGCCGATATCCCCACACGTGGCGCTGACCAGCATTAAAGTCCAAACGACAACATGTGTCAAATCATGTACTCAACAACACTGCAACACTCCAGTCAACGGTCCCCACAAATAAGGACACGTGTCCTACATCCCGGGAATTCAGCATCTTGTCCCCCGGATCCGACGGCTAGGAGTAAAGGTAACAGATCCCTAAATCCTAACCCTAGGGCTATAAATACCCCCAGAATGTAGGGTTTAGGGGTTAGACATTATTAGGCACCTACACATATTTATTACTTTCGTGATACTCTACTTGATTATCATCTTCCAAAGCCAACTCTTATTCTCACGCCGGAGGCACCTCGGGGCCAAACCCCCCCTCCGGTGTTGTTTTGCAGGCGCCCAACCACAGCAACACCACTTCCGAGGCAGGAGTTGGCGAGGAAGTACCCAGTCAAGTTTCAGAGTTATCACTCCTAAATACTGAATTAATGCTAATTAGATTTTTTGTTTTTTGAGAAATTATTACTACTTTTACAAACTACTTAGAGCATCTCCAATGGTAAAACTTGTTAGTTAAATTCATTTATGTGTCACTTACATGGCATCTATGTGGCACATTTTACATATTAGGTAAAAATTCAATACTTCAACCATTATCCCTTAGCAAAAAAATATCGATAACTAAAATTGGGATAGCTACATTTGTAAAACCTGTAAATCTATTAGGTATAATTTTAGATAATATAATTATACATAATACCATTGGACTAAACCTAGAATCTCTTAACTATAATTTTAGATAATTATCAATATATTATATTATAACTAACAAATATACATAACACCCTTCGAGATGCTCTTAATACTAGTGTTATCTCATTTTCGGTTGCGTTAACTCTCTTAACTTTCTTGTTCTTCAGTTTACGGTTTTTCGGTTTACATGTATGTGTGGATATATGGAAAACTGTACTAATTTCCTACCTCTAGTAGCCTAAACCAAATACATTAAAACCTCGTTAAATTAATATTCGATATTATGATAAATTAATATTTTAATATAAATTTTTGGTCTTAATATAAGAATGATAATATAAATTTAATCTCGATTAATTAATAATCTCTATAAATTAATAGAATTCACCGATCCCAGTAATATTAATTTATAGAGGTTTTAGTGTAGTATTCTTAAAATTTTCCAAAAAAAGTTTGAATAGAACTAGAAAATCCCTTGAAAAAAACAAAACAACCATTTATTTAATTAAATTTTTATTTCATTTGTTTAATTAAATTTTTGTTCTACAATTGTAGTCGAAATTTGTCCCATTATGATATTAATGTTAATAGAATTTTTTTGTTCAGAAAAACAAAAAGTAAATATAACAAAATCGGACATCTGCCCGTAACCACCTCTCCCCTCTCTATATCATTGTTATTGAAATCGGTTGATTACTGAAAAATCATCGATAAATCAGATAAAAATCGATCATAAATTATGAAATCGATTCAGCCGATTTTACAGAAATTCATCAATAAATTACCGATTTTTCAACGGAATCACTCAATCGTAAATCAATATATCAACCATCCGATTTCCAAAATAGACTGCTCTATATATACACTTACACATACGACGACGCATATGCACACAATTTTACAACAAAACCCTAGATTCTCTTCAAATACTTAAAAGTTCGAGCATGGGTTTTTCATCGATCAATCTTATAAATCGTTGAAATTCGATACGAAGAGTCGAATTAAAGCTCCAAAGAAGATCAATTCGCGTCTGATTTGTTCGAGATTCGATCCGATTTGAAGAATTTCAGTTGTTTCACGAACAACGGCGTCGTTTTGTAACGGATTGATGAGAATCTACTTGGATTGGGCTAGGCCTATTATTACAACTTGGACCACTTGCAATTTAAGCCCATATAAAGCCCAACAGAAGTTATGGCCACGAGGACATGTCAACATATATATGCTCATCTTGTGTTTACTGGAGGATTATCGAAGAAGAAACCTATTTTCATTTCCATTTCATTTTCTGTATCTTTCCTTTTGTATTTTACATTCCAGCCTTGCAAATGAAGTACTTGTTTTATCAATTCCAGTATTTTTAATTCCAGTTTATCATTTCAATTTATCAGTTTTATGTTTATTTTTCATGTCATGTCCGAGTTATTATTTCGTTATTCCGATTTCTTATGTTGAGAGCCCTGTTTTAGTTGATGCTAACCAAGCCGTTGGTTACAAATGGTATCAGAGCTGTCCTTCCTCGGAAGTGGACGTGATGGCTGTTACTCCGTGTTTTTATCCGGTAAGTCTTCCTCCGATTTACTGTCCGGTTGAATATAAGCCACCCGAACCACCTCCCACCGATTTTTCCATTTTATATGTATCTGAGTTATCTGCCTATAATATGTTTGATACAAGTTCTGAGAGAGAATTGGTGGAAAAGGATGTTGTCGTACGGAAGGAATTGATGATGGATGAAGTTGCAGTGGCGACTCAACTGTTTGATAAAATTCCTGAGCGAAACTCTAATTCTATGGAGGCAAAGGTGAGTCACGGTACTACAAGTATTGATACATTCAGTCAAACGACGGATAGAATATTACTTCAAATGGAGGAAATAAAGGGTCTTATATTACAGTTGTCTCCTCCTAGTAACAGAGGCGAGGTGCTTCCTAAGGTTGAGGTTGATGTACTTCTTGGGAGTGGTTCTGAATTGCACAATGCTAAGACAGATAGGAAAAATGGGGTTAATGATGTCTCGGTTTTGGGTGAAATTGTTGGCCTTAATAGAAGGGAAAAGGTTGTTTGTAATGAGGTTTTTTTTAAAGAGACGGAGTTGAGTGTGCCGGAATCTGAAAGCAATAAAAGTGTGGAGAATACATCGGGGTATGAGCCATGGAATAAGGAGTGGGATTGGGACGATGAGAGTGATGCTGAGATAGAAACGGAAGATGATGATCATGTTATTTGTATTGAAGATGCAAATGCTAAAAATAATAGTGGCTGCACAGAATCTCCCGAGCTGAATGAAAATCATGATACTGAGGCAATTGAATGCGGTGAGAATATCTCTGCTGGTACAGATGATTGTGCAGTAGTGGAACATGAGGCATTCAAAAGTATTGTCGCGGTAAACTCGACAGAACTCGACTCTAATATGAATCAAACGTATGCTGAATTGATTGGGCATGTTCCAGCTAAATTTTTTGGAAGTGTCCCTGCTAGTATTGATAATGGTACAGTTTCAGATCAAGGACCTGTTGATGCTGACTGCGGAGTTGGTCAAGTTCAGGGGTATGACACAGAAAGAGTGGCGCTTGATACTGATGGGACACTGACAACTGAAAATGCCACCACATCTGTCACGGATCAAAGTAAGATTTCACATATAAACCTTAGGGAACCGAGAAGTGACTGCGCAAGAAGTCCTGAGCTGAATGGAAATCCTGATAATGCTCATTCCGATAGTATAGTGCCACAAGTTCAAAGTGATGAAATCTCGCGGTCTGATTGCAATGGTGCTACCATATTAGAACCCGAAGTCAGGAATCTAGTTTGTCCAGTTACAGACAGCAAGTATAAATTGAAAACTGAGCATCTTCAAACAGAAGATGTGGAGAATGGTATCAACTCTGTAACTGATGGCACAAAATCTGAAACTGGAGTTGCTAATGGTCTTTCTAGTTGCCCTTGTAATGATGTGAGGTCTGAATTTATGATTGGGTTTGGTACAATAGATGCGGCAGAGGTCGTTACTAAATCCCGGGGTCGTGATTCGCTTTCCAAATCCCAAGGCTTGAATGGTGACATTGACTATAACCAGAAACAGGCTATCTTCACGACCAATTTAGTCGAGTCTGAACGTTGTGCTGATATGAGTTCGAAATCTGATGTTCAATACCATTTTGCCATAAACCGTTCTGATATGCATGGCAAAGATGCAACTGTAGCTGATTGTTCTATTGGTGATTCTGTGGATGGACGGAGTCTGGGAAATGTGGCCAAAGCAAAGCCATTTCAGTTCTTTGCAAAATTTCCTAGAATTGATGATGATAAGCTTCGAGAACAGATACGAGATGCTCAGCTGTTAGTTGAGGAGAAGACTGTCCTAAGAAATAATATTAAATGTGAAATTGATATCAAAAGGGCCAATCTCCAGTCACTTGGGGATGAATTTGAAGCTTCAAAATCAGATGAGAGAGCTGCAAGGAGACTAGTAAAGCTAAAACGGCAGGAAATAGACTATGTTCAAGATAAAATTAATAGAGTGAAGAATTCAGTTTCAGTTATGGATATTACTAACAGAATAGCACATATGGAACACATGATAGAGCACGAGACCCATCCCTTAAAGGAGGAAATGCAGTTGGTTCGTGAAATTAATTTATTTAAGAAGCTACGAGGTCAGATCTCTTCAAATGTTGGTTCCTCGAAAAAAGTCACTCAGGCTTTAAGTCAGTCAGAACAGACAGAGATGCAGCTAAAGACATTGAAGAAGGAACTCGGTGACCTCAAGGACAAGGTTTCTAAAGCTGAAGCTGCTGTTATACTGTTAGGAAAGAAATACAATGATGAAAGTAAAAAAGCTAAGAGAATTACAGGCTCGGTTCCGAGCTGCGAATGATATTCGGCAAGATGCATACAAAGACCTCTTAGGTTTGAAAAAGCAATTGCACGAGAAGGGCAAGCATTTTTGGATATACAAGGATGATGCAAAGGAAGCTAGTGATTATGCACTAAACGGAAATAAAGAGGCACTATATCATCTTTGTGCTAAACAGGTGGACACTTTCATGGATCTTTGGAACAAGAATGATGAGTTCCGGGAAGATTATGTTAGATGCAACATGAGAAGTACTCTGAGGAGATTAAAAACATTGGATGGCCATTCACTTGGCCCTGATGAGGAGGTGCATGTCTTCCCCGTTTACGTGGGTGAAAGAGAGAGTCGGCAACTCAATGATCCATCAACTCTTGTTGTCAAGAAAATTGCTTCTGGTTGGTATTGGAGTGCTACAACACTCATGTTCGATCCAGGCGGTTATGATTGCTACAAAGTTTTTTTTTTCAAATGCTATATCCTTTACAAAGTTTTTTTTTCAAATGCTATATCCTTGAGGACAAGGATGTTTTTAAAGGGAAGGGAATGTAACGGACTAATGAGAATCTACTTGGATTGGGCTAGGCCAATTATTACAACTTGGACCACTTACGATTTAAGCCCATATAAAGCTCAATAGAAGTTATGGCCACGAGGACATGTCAACATATAGGGCAAAAGGTCACTTTGCCTACTGTACTTTTTAAAAATTTCCACTTTGCCTACTGTACTAATGAGAATTGTTGAAGTGTAAGTCATATATTTCATATATCATTACTGTTCAATTCCCCCTGTTCAAAGTGTAATTATTATGTAGGGTTAATTAATATTTTCCCTTTAAGTACTGCAGTTTGTACACTGAAATTTATCCTCAGTAAATATGTTTATACCCTGGCCCTTATGATATACTGAAATTTATTTGCAATTTTTGAAGGAAATATGGGAGCAAGTCACAAATTACAAAACAAAAGAGTGTATTGGTAAGAATTCGCAGGCGATCACATCGGGATAATATGCAGCTTCCAGGAAACAGGATAGCAGCAATATTTAGAGGAAAGAATAATTTGTACAGATTGGTCTTGTTAGTGGTGCTTCTTCTAATCTTCTGTATTTAAGAACAGTAGATATTTGCTCTGATTAAGTTATTAGATATATCTTGGAACGTTTTTGGAAATTCGGTGACCAAATAGCTGCAGATTTTTAAAACTCACCTTGCGCATGGTTCTAAAAATCACCAATTTAGCCGATTAATTCCCTATTAATCCTTTGTAAGATAAGTAGCCGATTTGATTTTTGAAATCCGATTAATCCTGTAAATTTATTTAAAATGATATGTTTAATTGAAAATTAGATTAATATATTAAATATTATTATAATATCTAATTAATAATCCGATTAATCATTTCAATTAATCCCCAATTACCCGATTAATCTTAAATCGGTACCTCAACCAATTTATACCGATTATCAATTTTTATAAACATGCTTGGGAGTCCTTCTCTTGAAGATTTCAAAGTTGATTGCAATCAACAGATATATGATAATAATAATTCTCAAGGCATAAAATCACTTATGACGACACTAGCATTATACCCATGCAATACATAAGTTGTTTTGTCATTATTTATTAATATGTATATTAGCATTATTTTTGGCAAAAAGATTTTAAAGTTATTTTAAATTGTATTTTTCACATTAAATATTAATAAAATAATTAGTAAAATTCATTTACTTATCTATACTATTATATAAAAGCCGAAACATTAAAAGTTTGGTTGGTTGATTGGTCGGTACCTGTTGATTTTACTTATTTACCCTTACTCAATTACAGATGTACTAACTACTCAATTTACTTCTTGAGGTTAAACATATTATCTTTCCTATTTTTCAATAACTAAATAATTTCCTTTTTCAGATAAAATACAATATCCTTTTATATTTTATCTAACTAAAATTTCTCATTTATTAATCTATTTCCTTTTTCATGTTAAACATATTACCTTCTCTATTTTTCAATAACTAAATAATTTCCCTTTTCATGTAAAATAGAATAGCTTTCATATTTTATTTAACTAAAATTTCTCTTTTTTAAAAATAGTACAAGCAAATTACTTTTTTCACCCAAAACACGTTACCTTTTCTTTTTCTCTAGCCAAAACACATTACCTTTTTTCTTTTCTCTTTATAAAACCTCTCTTTTTCCAATTATATCACAGATGTTTCTATTTAATAAAAATAAAATAATAATATTGTAATACTAACAATTAATCGATTATCTTTTCAGCTAAAACGTATCATCTTTTCTATTTTTCTAATTAAATTCCCTTTTTTCTAGAAATAGCCCGGGCAACATTCATTTCTCATTTTCTAAAAACTATGAGCAATTTTATTTAATAAAATAGCATAATTGAATTATAATTATATAAGCTAATCAATTACCTTTTTCACATAAATCATGTCATCTTTTTAATTTTCACGTTACCTTTCTATTTTCTCTAACTGAAATATCTCTTTTTCCAATTATAACATGTGTGTTCTATTTAATAAAATAAACTAATAATATTTTAATATTAATAATTAACCGATTACTTTTTTCAGCTAAAGTGTATCATATTTTCTATATTTTCTAACTAAAATCCTTCTTTTAATAAAAATATCACGGACAATATTAATTTCTCCTTTTCTAAAAATATTACGTGAAATTATATTTAGTAAAATAAGATAATTAAATTATAATTACTATAAACTAATCAATTACCTTTTTCACCTAGAAAATGTTTCCTTTTTAATTTTCTCTAACTAAATCCTATCTTTTTCTAATCATATCACGGGTATTCTATTTAATAAAATAAAATAATAATTTTATAATTGCCAATAATTAACCGATTGCCTTTTTCAACTAAAACCTATCATCTTTTCTATATATTCTAACTAAAATCCCTCCATTTCTAGAAATATCACGAATAACATTTATATAATTATTATCAAATCATCTCATATAAAAATGTAAGCCTAAAAAATTCATGTTTTAAAAAATTAATTTAAATAAATGAAAAAATTCATGTAATATTAAAAAAACCGTGCATCGCATGGGTTTTAAGCTAGTAATAATAATTGATGAATTTGTTGATATGTATTTCATTGGTTTGAACTATATAAATTTAGTTTTAATTAAATTGTTGATGAAATTTTACATTTTTGTAATTTTAAAATTTTTTTATGGTATAACATTTTGATTTTATATTATATTTCTCTTTTGGGTTCTTAGATCTTTTTACAACTGAGTATTGCGTCAACATTTTTCGTAAAATAATAATATGATGAAATAGAAATATTGTTTTTCGCTAAAGTTGCATTTTCTTTTTGTTTATTTGTGTTTGTTTTTTAGTATAAACTAGCATAATAACCCGTGCGAGGTACGGGTCAATTTCTAGGATTTTTTGTGTGTAACACGTAGTTATAACATCTTGATTATTTTATTTATTATTTATTCATGATAAAAATTGTAAAGTGTTTCAGGTATATTAAGTATAAGTAGATTGATTTTTATGTAATACGTTACTAATTTGTGTGTTTCTAATTAACTTAGTGAGTAAATAATACATTTTTTAATTTGTGGCATACGTGTGATTTGTACTTATTGAATAAGTACAAGTAGGGTTGTAAACGAACCAAACTACTTGTTAAGCTCGACTCGACTCGACTTGATAAGAAATTGATTTCGAGTTCTAACAAAAAATTATGTCCGATAAATTGTTTGAGACGATCCGAGTTTATGAATGTTCGACTCGAACTCGACTTAAATCGTTAAACGTGACTCGAACTCGACTCGATAAGCTATATACATAAAAAATATTATTTTATTAACATAAATAATATATTACAATACAATAATACAAATATATAATAATATGTATATCATAGATCAACGACTAATCATATAATCCTTATCATCCACAAAATTAAACATGAAAATGCTAGTGAAAAAGAAGCGTTAAATGAAAAAAAAAATATTGACAAACTTGACTCGTCGAAATGTTCGTGAACAATTCGAACTCAACTCGTTTTTTAAGAAATCGAGTTCACTCAACAAAAATTAATCGATAAGATAATCGAGTTTGGCTCGACTTGTTAAGAAAAAATTCGAACTGGACAAACTAAAATTCGACTTGACTCGGTTCGTTTACAACCCAAAGTACAAGTAATATAGTTGGTGCACGTTTATATGTAAAAGATTAAAAGTTGTTTATAAAATGAATTTACTAGTATATATGGTAATAAACTAAACTTAGATATATATATATATATGATGAATTGACTAAAATGCCTACACGTTTAAATATCCGCCACATGATATTGTGCTCAATTATTATGAACATGTGCAATTTAAAGATATAACCTAAGTTTAATTAATTTAGCACCATAGTTATTTTTATTTTAAAGTTAGACAAATGTATTACTGTAAAACGACATTCACATATTAGGTGTATGGTTTTAAAACACATGTGATAATGGGGTGCAGTAGTAAGAAAATGCATGATTTACTTGATAGACTTAAGTTTGGTTCTCACAAACAACATTTTTTAAAAGTATATTAAATATGGGGACAAATTAGTCATTTCAAATGCATTAAAAAGTCTCACAATTTTATCTTGTGTTGATGTATTATATATAATAGATAGATAGATAATAGATTTAAGAAATGTTTTATTGAAGAATTTCTCTTCATTTCCTTCATTGATTAAGCCCCATTCGCTCTTTCATCCTCGTTTCTATTTATCAGTTTTTCCAATAAAATCGAGATCTAATCCTTTTTGGGTGAGATCTTGTTGAGTAACTTGTTATCAAAGGTTGTTATTCGTGCCCATTTTTTTGGGATGTTAGTGTGTTATGTTTTGATGTTTTTATGTGTCTTGTCATGGATTTCGGTAGTTTTTCTGAGAAGGATTTCTATGATATTTTAGGAGATCTGTAAGGCTCACATCGATTCTGGGACGGTGGTGAAAACTGCAAGGGGGCTCACCTTTCACAACAAAAAATTGTTCATATTTTTGGTGCATTTGTTGCTCCAATATCAATTGATGTAACTGATAGTTCTGAACATTGGGCTACAGATGATGCTTATATGAAGGTCAATTGCAATGCTACTAGTTTTATAACTGTTGTATGTTGGATTGCTCGAGGTGTAATTGTAATACTTTTTAGATTAAAGAATTTGAATATTCATTGTGTTAAGCAATCTGAAAACAAAACGGCTATTTGTTTAGCTCATTTTTTGTTTCACAATCAGATTGTAGTTGATAGTTCGGGGGTTTGTCCCGGCTGGGTTTCGATATTTTAATATTAATAAAATCATATTAAAAATTCTTATACTCCCGAAAAAAACAAACAAATTAGTTTATCAATTAAACTAATTCATAAGAATTATTTTTAAGCTTGTAAGAAGTATAAAGAAAGATTATACCTGAAATCAAGAAAACAATATGAAAATTCCAAAGATTATTCGAGTCACGTGAAAATCACGTTTTCCTTAAAATAGATAAGCTCCTTTCGTACATGCTCGAAGGTGTGTTGTGGCTTCCGTCTCCCAGTATACAACGAATGAGTAGTCTTAAGCACCTTAGACCCGTCACCTATTAACCGAACAATTATACTTTCTATTTCACAAAAATAGAACCTATAGCTCTAAGAAAAACAGAACCTATAGCTCTAAGAAGAAGGTAAGAAAATACTATGAAAAACTTGAAAGTTTGTGTATCAAAATTATGAAGTCAAGGTCTCCTTATATATAGGAGTAAAGAAATGTAATTCCCTCAATACATTAACTTTGTAATCTACAAGCTAATAACTTTGTAACTTCTATCAAATAATATATAGAAGTTACAAAATTAAAAACATGAGTTACAAAACAAATAAAATAAAATGTTACGAATTTTTATTCAAAACTAGTCTAACACAGTTTATCGTTTTTCGGTTTACATGTATGTGTGGGTATATGGAAAACTATACTAATTACCTACCTCTCGTAGTTTAAACCAAATACTCCCTCCGTCCCATATTACTTTGCCCGTTTGCTGAATTTCACGGATTTTAAGATAGTGGGGAATGAATATTGTTTTTGTATGAAATAATGGGTATTAAATATTATTTTTAAGGGATAGTGGGTACTATTGAATATTATTTTTTTGGAGTAGTGGGTGAAGTAGTGTGTATTGAATATTATTTTTAAGGAGTAGTGGGTGGAATAGTGGGTATTGAATATTGTTTTTTTGGAGTAGTGGGTGGAATAGTGGGTGTTGAATATTATTTGTAATGATTAGTGGGTGGAATAGTGGATATTGAATATTATTTTTAAGGAGTAGTGGTGGAGTAGTGGGTATTGAATGCTCCCTTCGTCCCAATTTATATGTCTCTTTTCTAAAATACACACATATTAAGAGAAAGTTAGTTAGATAAAATTTTCCAACCAATAGCCTTAATTAATACATTGAAAAAAGAGAATAGTGTTAAGTTTGAAAAAAAAAAGTCAAATTTAGATACAATAAATGTAGGGATAGTTTTGGAAAATTACTCTTAAATTTGCATTGAAAGTAGAAAAGGAACATGTAAAATGGAACAAATTCATTTTAGAAAAGGGACATGTATTTTGGGACGGAGGGAGTATTATTTTTTATGTCCAAAAATAGTAAGGGGAAAAGTATTGTGAATTACCTTAAAAAGAAAGTGGGAAAGTATTAAGGAACGGAGGGAGTAGTATTCTAAAAAATTTCAAAAGCAAGTTTGAATAGAACTAAAAAGAGTAGTGCTACATGTACCAAATTGGATACCAAATTACTTGGCACAAAATACTTGGCATTTTAAAATATTTTGATTGGATAGTTCATTATAACTATAACCAATTAAAACAAAACCACATCATTTGGTAACAATTTTTGGTACCTAATTTTGGTACCTCTAACATTTTTCAACTAAAAAATCCATTGAAAAAAACAAAACGACCATTTGTTTAATTAAAATTTTGTTTCATTTGTTTAATTAAAATTTTATTTTTTAACTAGGTAAGGTTGTAGTCCATAGGAATTTATCCCGTTGGATCTTAATGTTAACAGAATTTTTTGTTCGAAAAAAAAGAGTAAATAAAACAAAATCGGACATCTGCCCGTAACTGCCTCTCCCCTCTCTGTATATACACATACGACGACGCATATTTACACAACAAACCCTAGATTCTCTTCAAATACTTAAAAGTTCGAGCAAGGGTTTTTCATCGATCAATCATATAAATCGTTGAAATTTGATACGAAGAGTCGAATTAAAGCTCCGAAGAAGATCAATTCGCGTTTGATTTGTTCGAGATTCGATCCGATTTGAAGAATTTCAGTTGTTTCACGAACAACGGCGTCGTATTTGATTCATATATAGAGGAATTGTATAGATCATCAATTTGTGGAGCCAAGAGCATCACTCCGTTTTGTTAATGAAGTGATCCAGGAGCCAATGCCGTTTATGAGTTTCAAGCCAAGAACTTCAATCCGTTTCGCTTCTTAGCTTGAGGGAAAGTATTGAGGAATAAGACCGTTGCCTTGTTTATGTTCATGACCGTTGCTTGTCTCCTTGCTTGTCTCCCACTGCTCACTACTTACTCCTCCACCGGTCCAATGCATCTCGAGTGCTACAACGACTACAATTTCTACCTTCCTCTATATATATCAGTTGTAGCATGTTGTTGTACAACAAAATCCATCATCTACAATGTAGTCCTCAAGTTCACTCCGTTTTAGTACATTATTTGTTTCTTATTCAATCTCTTTGTTTCCATTTATTCAACCTCTTGTTTCTCTTACAATAAATCTGTATATGCGTTTATAAGAAGAACCATAACTTCTTCATGGTATCAGAGCGTCCATATACAGATTCGATCCTTGAGTTTTTATCGTTTGTTCATCACGTTCAGAAAGTTACACTTTCTGCACATCAAGTGTTTGATCAATGGTCTTACTCACAAAATCTATTTCTCACTCCACCAGGCTATTAAGCTGTGTGAAAAACCTTTTGATTGTTGCAGATCCCACTGTTACATCTCTAGGAGGCCAGCAAGAGGTTCATGTATATTCTGCAAAACAAATGGAGATTGTGCAGCTTTTCTCTCAAATTATGATTCAAAGTCTGCTGCAAGAGTATTGTTCAACGATAAACACTATAATCTGCCACCTTGGTCAATAAGTATTCTTTCCGACTGCCGCAACGTAGTCTTCAATACTGCTAAGGTTGGAGTTCAGACATCAAAAATGGAAATGTTACCAAGCAACGTTGATATTAACTCATGGGAGACTTATAATGAGGATATATCTTCTATGGAAGATAACTCTGCATTTACTACTTCTGGTCTATTGGAGCAAATTAATGTCACTAGGGATGCTAGTGACTATCTGTGGTATATAACCAGTCTTGAGATTGCTTCTTCTGAATCCTTCTTGCATGGTGGTGAACTCCCTACTCTCATAGTGCAATCGACAGGGCATGCTCTTCACGTGTTCATAAATGGGGAGCTTTCAGGCTCCAGTTTTGGAACAAGAGAAAATAGAAGATTTTTATACAAAGAGAAGGTCAACCTCCGTGCTGGAACAAACAAAATTGCACTCCTCAGTGTGGCTATTGGGCTGCCGAATATTGGTGGCCATTTTGAAACCTGGAAGACTGGAGTGTCAGGTCCAGTTGCTCTACATGGTCTTGATCGGGGCAAGTTGGACTTGACATGGCAGAAGTGGACCTACCAGGTCGGGCTAAAGGGAGAGTCCATGAAACTTGACTCTCCAAATGGTGTTTCTTCTGTTGACTGGATACAGGGGTCACTGGTCACACAAGAGAATCAGCAACTAACATGGCACAAAGCTTATTTCAATGCACCTGAAGGAGATGAGCCATTGGCTCTAGACATGAAAAGTATGGGCAAAGGTCAAAGTGTTGAGAGATATTGGACTGCAGTTGTCAGTGGTAACTGCAATGGATGCAGTTATCCCGGTTCTTACAGACCACCAAAATGTCAAGTTATTTCAGGGCTGTTTCTCTTTGTTTAACAACACTAAATCCGGAACCAAATATGCAGAAAAGGTGGGGATGAACATGGCACAATGTTGCTGTCCAGAAATGGAATTGGTACCAGTTTCATCCTTTAGTCCAGGAGCTTCAGTATTGGCTAGTATTGCTGTCTAGGAGGCTGAGAAAATGCACTCGGAACTGAGAGGGGAGTATTGTGCAATGGCATACAGCAAACTTAAATAATGAACGGATGAAGGCAATGAAAAGATACAGATTTTAAGGTCGGAAAAATCAAAGTACCAAGGGATCACTGAAAAAGGATCACTGAGCATAGTAGGAGTTGTTGTTTGCAAAGCTAACAACGCTACTTGACAAATCCTCATATCCAGAAAATGCATTGATCGATAATGGTCATGCAAAACCAAAGCCAGAGCCGATCAAAAGAAGGATCACAGTAGGTCGTTACTTTGAGCACAAAAGGGAAAGTCTCCAACAATGTATGGAATGACTTGGCTCCATGCGAAAAGATAACAATATACTACATCCTCAAGAGGCCAGTGCCTTTTTATTTCAAGAGCTAGAGCCAAGAGCATCACTCCGTTTTGTTAATGAAGTGATCCAGGAGCCAATGCCGTTTATGAGTTTCAAGCCAAGAACTTCAATCCGTTTCGCTTCTTAGCTTGAGGGAAAGTATTGAGGAATAAGACCGTTGCCTTGTTTATGTTCATGACCGTTGCTTGTCTCCTTGCTTGTCTCCCACTGCTCACTACTTACTCCTCCACCGGTCCAATGCATCTCGAGTGCTACAACGGCTACAATTTCTACCTTCCTCTATATATATCAGTTGTAGCATGTTGTTGTACAACAAAATCCATCATCTACAATGTAGTCCTCAAGTTCACTCCGTTTTAGTACATTATTTGTTTCTTATTCAATCTCTTTGTTTCCATTTATTCAACCTCTTGTTTCTCTTACAATAAATCTGTATATGCGTTTATAAGAAGAACCATAACTTCTTCAATTTGGTTGTGCTTTGTTTTCATATATTCGATTATGTTAATGATTTATGGTATATAGTATCTGAGAATTATGTTTGTAATAAAGCCATCAGAAGTTATAAGCAACTAACTATTATGTGGAGTAGCACAGTGTTATGATGATTTGATAACTGGCAGTGAGAAGCTCCTAGAGGAGCAAGCTGCAGATTAAATTGTATAGTTTATCGAATAATCTTGTCATATTGGTTATTGGCTGCTGCACCACAGGGCCCTATATTTTAATAGATATTGTGGTGTATGAAAACCTTATGGAGTCTGGGTTGCCTGAGGTTCATGAATTAGGGTGCAGAACGTCAGATATGTCATCGAATCAAGACGTAGCAACCTTGTCCGGCTGGATTATCTTATTCTACTCCACAAAAGGGAGAAGAAAAGGACTGGTCTGGATCTGACTCGGTAGAAATGGAAGAAGATACTGCTCTGGTTGAAGATACTATTGTGTTTGAAGATTATGTTAGAATGTGCTACTTGCCAATTGGCTTTTTCCTATATTAGCATTGGAACATTTTTCTACCTAATATGTTTTAGGACTTCTTATAATGTCTGACTTATGAGTTGCCATTTTCTCATCATGACTTTGTGTATTAATGTTTTTATTTTATTCCAAGTACATCATTGCTAGTTAATATTTACGTAATGTATAGTTGGATATTTTTAATTGTACTTAAAATTTTACATATAAACACCACAATTAGACCTTGGCGCACTATAATGTCTTAACAAGCATAAATCTTATTTCAGTTCTTATGAAGTTGTATTTATCTGTTTTGCAATTTCAGAGTACCTTGATGGAGAAACGTTCATTCCCAAACATACATCTGTTATAATACGTCGTGTACCACTGAAGCGTTGCATACCTATTGTAATCACTCCAGTTGCATATCCAGACAAGTATTGCCTTTAGACCTTTAAAACTTCTCACCATTAGTTAGTCTTTTTAATTTTTTATTTGAATCTGTTGTTTGTAACAAGTGTTGGTGATTTTCTGCAAGTAAACCATTTCATGGCATGAAAAATAGGTTATACTTTTATCACTTGGCCTTAATATTGGAGGCACTCATTTTAAATATACTTTTGTGTCATGAAATCAAGGCGACTAGCTGAAAATAAGTTGCAGGATGTTCAAGATACCAAAAATAGCTTTGCAGGAGGAGATTCATCTGTTTCAATACATGTAAGCATGTTCTTGTTTTGGTACTCTTAATTAATCTAGACTCATTTTTGTTTGAGTTAAATTTCTACAAGTTAGGCATGTTAGATGATATATATTTTGGTGTTTGTAGCCTGAGGAACCTGATTGGGATGAACAATTGAAATATTTGTCAATGCCCGAAGTTGTACCAGTTCAGGGTGCTCCTTATAAAGCCGATGAGGACAGCAAGATTAGGGCTTTAATTGATGCTCCTGCCTTGGACTGGAAGTGGTGAGATATCATTCTTTTTCCTTATGAGTTAAGCCTTGTAAAAAGTGGTTTTTGATTGTGCATGACATGGAACTCTTATCACCTGTATATTTTCTTGGAATTGCAGTTACAATGATAGTTCTGGCGCTGGTAGGGGCTTTGGGCGTGGTATGAGTGGGAGAAGCGACAGGCGTGGTTATGGTATTTTCCTTGTTTCCTTTCTTAAAATCTAATAGTATAATAACTTAAATGAAATGAATTATCAAACAATTATATTGTCCTGTTCAAATGGCTCTGAGAAAATGCAAGACTAAGCAAATAAGCAAACTTGAACACATGCTAGCATATGAACTGCTTGATATCAGAAAAAAAAAATCAGAATAGACTCCAGGTGCTAAAATAAGCACTTTAGTTCTTATATAATTTTATATGTCAACTGGAAAGGGGCAGATGTATCTGGTCTTTATACCACATATGCATCTGTCATTTGTTTAGGGAAGTAAGCAGCAAACCATATATTGTAGTTCAACAGTTTAAAGAAAATATTTTTTTTTTCACAATACAGAAACACTTGCATTATAATCAGTTTGCTAAAAAGTATAAAATTTTTATATGGGTTAAAACAAAGTTGTAAACCTTTTTACCAATATGCATATGAAATCCTTGTCCTACAAGTGCTCTTTGTAATCATAGCAAATGATAACCTATTCTTTCACTAACTTCAGCTCAAGGAGGATTGTTGGAGAGAATAACTCCCCCGCCAGGCTATATTTGTCATAGGTGCAATGTCCCTGGTAAGTTCACATTATTAATCATCGCTGATTTTTTTTCCGTCCTTGTACACGTTAAAAATATATGTAGTTTGCTTTGTGTTTTAGAGTAAACGTTTAAAAATTAGTCTGCCGTGTGCTTGTACATGTACTAATGGATTGAATATCTTACTCAGGGCATTTGATTCAGCATTGTCCCACAAATGGTGACCCTACCTTTGATGTTAAAAGAACAAAACCTCCAACTGGTGTTCCTAAGTCTATGTTAATGGCTACCCAGGATGGCTCATATGCATTGCCAAGTGGTCATTTTGCTGTCCTAAAACCAAATGAGTAAGCTATAACCTTTATAGTCCCCTAGTGGTCTTTTTCCGATAGCTATGGCAGAAAGTCTTGGATTAAACCTAAATCATTATATATGTATTACAGGGATGCCTTTGAGAAGGAGATTGAGGGGATGCCCTCGACCCGTTCTGTTGCTGACCTCCCTGCAGAACTTTACTGCCCTCTGTGCAGGGCAGTTATGAAAGATGCAGTTTGTGCTAGCAAATGTTGCTTCAAGAGTTTTTGTGATAAGTGTAAGATATTTTTTTAATGCTTCTTTGTCTATAGAGTACAGAAATTGTGAATTCAAAATTCATGAATAGTTTACTGCATTTAAGTTACCTTCATATTTTTACTTTCTTTCACAAGATCTGCAACATCTTGCAAAGTTCAGTCATCCGTGTCCTTTTATTTGGAATATGTATTACATGCATGATAAGGTTTAGAGTTGTGCTACAGAGTGCCTTGGCTTGTCAATTTGTCATAGAAGGAGCATAAACTGTATTGAGGATATAGTAGATTCTCTGTTTTTTGTGTAGCAGGGTTCTATATCTGAACCTTTTGTGATGGATCAATAATTACGAGTTTTAAATGTTTTCTCAGGCATTCGGGATTATATCATATCCAAGTCACTGTGTTTTTGTGGGGCCACAAATGTACTTGCTGATGACCTTATACCAAATAAGACACTGAGGGGTACCATTGTTCGGATTGTTGAGTCTAATAATAGTAGTGGGGCTAACAGTGGCAGAACTTTTCAGCCACAAGGTTTGTGTTATCTTATAACTTTGTTATTCCTCCTGTCGGTTGTTTTCTTTTAGCTCTAACTCTCCCTCCCACAGAAATGGAGTCTGCTCGATGTTCACAACCTAAGATTCCGTGTCCTGGCGTTCCATCGCCTACATTGTCTGCCACTTCAGAGGAGGATGTAATTGCACTAAAAAATAAAGGGAAGACAGAGGTTGAGGAGATGACAGAACCAGTAAAAATTGACAGCAATGTGCAGAAATTCTTGGGTACAGTGACTGTTGAAAAAGGTGCAGAAGTTTCTGAAGCTGCACAGGAGTGTGTGACGGAACCAGGGTCACACGTGTGTCCTCCGGTGACTGATGAAGAAATGCAGCAGAAGCAAGTTTCTAGGGAAGTAGGTAAGTACATAGCATACTGCTAATGCATGGTTGATACTGATTTTACGAGTTCTTTGCATATCTCACAGCTACTTAGGTATTAAAGTCATGAAGTTGAACTATATGATCACCTACTTATGGAGTAGACAAGATACAACCAGTATTTGAGAATTTGGGAACAATTACATACCATGTCATCACGAGGATCTGGTGGAACAATTAGCAGCAGTAAATTTATTTTATACATTTTTTTTTTTTTTGTTTCTCAGGAAAGAAAAGAAAGAAGAAGTGTGCAGATTTGCAGGCGAGGCCCCATCAAGACTTTTCAGCTGAAAACTATTGGATGCCGATGGAACCCTTTGGTTATAATCCTTACTGGCATCGCATGCAACCTGAATTTGATGGATTTGGTCGCCCTTATGATGGTCAAATGCCCTTCACGGGTTATGGTCTTGGGCCAGTGTCTATTCCTTTTGGGGGTGCCTTTTATCATGATCCTTTTGGAGCTCAAGTGTTTACGCCTTTCCCATCTCAGAGGTATGGACAAATTTATTTTCTAATTGGGTCATTTTTTCTTTCTGCTTTTCCAGTTGTGGCTTGCACATTATTACTTAATTGACTTATATCAGAGACTTTGCTGAACTTGGAACGGACTTCAATGGTGGCGGTGGTAGAGACATGATAAGCCAGGAATATGTTCCCTCTGCAAAATCAAAAATCGTATGTGCTTTTATTATTGTGATTGCTTCTGTTTTTTCTTTTGTTATTAAAAAGAAATTAGTGTTGTGCCATTGTTAGATTATAAACTATACAGGTTTCATTCCTGAACTGCTAGTAACTTACAGGAAAGAAAAATGAAACTCTTGTATGTTGACAAACTAAAATCTTTCTTGATTGGTAACTTGTCATGGTTCTTTAGAAATCTTTTCCGTCGACCTTTTTGTTAAAATTGTCTTCAAAATCAGAATCTTACATTTGTCTTTTAGAGTAATGGTTGCCACAGAGGGTTACTGGCCTTTATTTGAAATTCGGATACCCCTGGGTGTTTGCTATGTATCACATCGCTTCTGATAAAAGTTAACCGGAACGTTAATACTCAGTGATTACTTTCCGATTTACCTTTTTATAAATATAAAAAATATAATTATCTCTTTTCCAAGGAATTATCCATATGCTTGGTCAATTTATATAAAATATTATGAGCATTAAATTATAATAAATCATCTCTTTTTTATGGCTACAGAATTCCACACCACCAGAACGGCACCAGCCCAGGCCCCGATCAGAAAGACGTTCAGCTGACCACATTACTCAAGTTCCAAAGGTCTTACACTCATCTTCCAAGAGGAAGGTGAATTGTGATGATGACTATTATGCTAAGCATCCTCATAAACATGGGGAGAAAGAACGTCGGCACCGCCACCGATCAAAGTCAGTGTCAGCCAGCAGAACGCCAGTCCTGGCAGACACTTTAGACCTACCATCACTGCCGTCTGAATTGCAGACTAAGAACGCAATATCTGACTGTAAACACAATGCCAGTGTCTTTTCTTGCATCACATCTGCAGAAGAGGAGTCAGCAGCCTCCAAGAAAAGAAAGTTTGATAGTGCTCCTGCTGTTAATAGGTCAAGTCATCACAGAAGCCACAGGACGACATCAAATGGAGACCACAAGGATCATCGCAAAAATGCAGCTCCTGAGCATGACTATGAATCGAGTGATGATGATAGACACTTCAATTGGAGGCGTTCTAGATATGAGTCATCACCTTCCCCTGCAGTGGAGGGTAGACATACTAGTAGAGGGTTGAGGGACAAGGTAGATTATCTGTCTATTGTCATGCCTATTGAGGATAAATCTGCATGGGAGCAGTGAGCTCAGCTTGTTCTGAGAATTTGGAAGGGGAAAACTTATGTTGTAACGGATTTTTCTGTGAAATAAATATATTTGTACTTTTTATCTAAATATCTGTTGTGATTGAAGAATTGAATTTTACACATTCAAAAGTCACGAACACCTACCCACAGGTACCGTTTCTTTTTTCTTCAAAAGAGAACAAAAATGAAAACTTTAGGCCTTGACCAGCTCAAAAAAAAAACTATTTCGCATAAAATTCGATACAACCACCTTAATGTTCACCGAGGCCTTAATAAGCAGATAATGAAAACTAATGCAAGTTTTCCAAAGTGCAATTGTGTGATATAGCTTATTGAATGTGCATATCGTTGTAATTAATTGAATTTTTAGACATTTTGAGACCTATTGCATGATTTCAGTGGTAATCTAGTAAAACAACGTATCCCCATGTCGTATTCACGTTAGAGACGAAAGGTGTACAATCCCGAATCAAATGATTCATTTTCACAAACTGTACTCAAATCGGTGTTTAAAGTAGTAATTAAGTACCCACAAGCAAAGTATTAATGTTGGTAAGGTAACTGACCTGAATTTCTTGTGTTTTAGATGATTAAGTTATGCATTTGATTTATTTACAAGAATTCTAGTTTTGGTAATAGATTTTGTCATACCGTACGTAACACCTCACATATTATCATTTAAATTTCTTTTACAGATGTCGAATCCCCAATCCTAACTATTAGAACTTAGATCTTAAAACATGTCTTCATTTTATTGTATCTAAGTTGTTTACCAGACTAATTAACCAAGTGTATTGGTTTTTTTATAAGTAGTTCGATCATACTAGACTACTTACATTTTTTGCAATTTATAGTTTGATACATGTTAAGATGATAAGCGCATATATTTTTTTACAAGTAATTCTACCAATATTAGACTACTTATATTTTGCAATTTATGTTTCGGGTACATGCCACGACATGCACATGTATAATTAAAATATTAAATGTCTAATGAGCTCAAAAAATGTACTCCCACAATTGTCTAATGATTACTCAAATCACCGAGTGATAACGGCTTGTTTTTAAATAATAATCACTTACTTCCTAAAATTTTGTTACTTATAATCCTCTAGTACCATTTTTTTATGCATTTTTTTAACGTTCTTATCAAATTTTTTAAATTTCTAAAATTTTCAAAAGTAAAAAAGTTTGTAATATAAGAATTAGCTACAAACGCTCCAATTATTCTAAAACACGTGTTACAAAAAATATTTTGAAACAATATACAATTCAGCTCTTCTAAAACAACAAAAAACCACAAGACGAAATAATGCAACATTCCAAACATTTCAATTAATCTGAACCATCCATAGCAACCATACCCAAAATATGTAGAGGTTTACAATTTCAAAAACAATCACACAAGAAATCATTCATAAATAAAAAATGTCAAATTTGATAAATGAGATGAGCAAATAAAAGTTTAAAAACTAAAGTCACGTACATATTAGTATCTACCGATTAAATTCTATTCAATCTAATAATCGAGTCAAACTTTTTAAATTATTTACTTTGCTGTTTGTGTGTAATAGTAGTAATAACAGAGATTCTTTTTTATTCAGAATACTAGTACAACGGTAATTATTTTTGTTCATAATTAAAATTATTTAGCCTTATGCTCCTCCGGCTGCTAGTTGGACCAAATGTTTTTTGAACTGAAACAAAACAAGCAGCATGTAGCGTATCGTAACTATTTCAAGCCAAACCTCCTAATCTTAACAGAAGTTGAATGAAATACTAAAATGGAATGAATTCATCTTCAATCAAAAGACTGGCCATGTATCAAAGACAATAACGCCAGTTGCCATCATTACCTAAGGCTAAGCCTTTATTTACTGTAGTATGTCAACTACTCAAGGATATATCAGACAGTAAAAATACTTACCATCATACCTTCCTCCACCAAGCCCTTCCCCTAAGCATGTTGTTCTCCATTTCAAGGGCTGCAATTTTAACCCCATGCTCCTCCGGCTACCTCTTAAAATCAGATATCTGCTACTCCATTTCCTTCGCAAAAATTCAAGTCTCTCAATCACCTCCCCATGACTCTTTAGCTTTTGCTCACGAGACTTTCTCTTCTCTTCTTTAGCTAGGCCATCCTTATAGCACGGATAAATCAACCGAGTTCCGGCAGTGAAAGTAGTAGTAGCTAGCACCACCAAACACGATGCTCTCCTGAGAAAACCAGATTGGAGGCTACAACCAAAAAAACAAATCCACAACACCAAAACCCACAAACCAGGCCTCATACATACAAACCCTAAATTAAACCCTAAAAGTGAATTGAATTTAATACAAACCCTAAATTGAATTGAACTATAAAGATCATATAAATACATAATTGGCTCCATACAAACCCTAAAATTAACTATTGGGCCACATTCATGATTATTGGGCCACATACAGATCCTTATTGGGCCGAATGGGTTTGAAATGGGCTCCAAATTAAGCTTTACAATTAAACAAATAAGGGCCTAATACCAACAAAACCCTAAAATGAATCAGACCCAAATACATATAAACCCTAAATTTTTGAACTAATTCACAAATCAAGCACAAACATAATGATAAAGTCCAGTACATTCAATCCCCAAACTTAGCTAGCCCGCATAAATAAAAATCTTTATTGGGCTTAGGGTCTTTAAATCAACACTTCAAATCACACAAATCAAACATGTATATATAATCAAGCCCACAATAAAATGCAAGTAAAATGGACCAAAGAAATAAGAAAAGTACCTCTGTCTGAGTTCTACAAACGAGCCTCAGTTTCTTAGCAGCTAGTTGGATCAAATGCTTTTTGAACTGAAAAATCAGTATGTCGAAATCTTCTTAAATGCGTTCAAATAGACTTTTTAGGGAACTTGCTACCGAACTTGCTAATTAACATTACCTGTGAAAGAGTTTTGGAAATGGTGCAAGAATATTTTCATTTCACATTAGACATTTTCTCCTCTTTTCTCTTTTCTCTCTTCTCTCTACAGTTTTGTGTGATCTGGATTTTAACGAAGGGTGGATATGCACTTAATATTTCGACTTTTATATATTAGTATAGATTTTTACAAATCATATTTTCTTATAAGAATTTATCGTAAACAACTTCTGTCCCTATTATTAACATAAACACCTAAATATAGGACTTAGAGAATCAGCATGCATGTATTTTACAAAATTATTACATTTTATATACTTTAAGACACTAGGCTTGTTTTTGCGACTATGTCCAAAAGAGAACAATGTTTAGTAAATAGTAAGATCAAGTGAAGTGTGTTGTAAGTTGTAACCCCTAATTAAATTATAAAATTAATACGGATGAGGTAGTCTCAAAACTTAATAGGGAATTTATATAATATATTTTAAATTAATGATGTTTTTTACAAATATATCTTTTACTTCTATTTAATCCTTTTTTTTCTTTGGCCATGTTTGTTTGGAGGGATTATAATCCCGGGATAATAATCCTATTATAATAATCCCATCATTTATAATTCTTAGGATTATAATCCTTTAAATTATCCTATTCCATGTTTGTTTTGAAGTATTAAGTCTAGGAGTGGACTATAATCCTTTAAAAAAATTTAATCCTTTAAATTATCCTATCTCATATTTGTTTTGAGGGATAACCTATGCATTAGATGTAGAGAATTAACTAAACATATATATATGTATATATATATATATAAGTGTTTGAATGTATATGAGAACGGAGAATTGAGGAACTACTTCCTTGATATTAAAACGCAAACGATTACACCAAATATTTATAGGCTATGCACACCAGATGGTGGCTACAAAATAGGATCTTGATTGATAAAACTAACACTACTTTACCTAAAATAGCTTAACACGGCTAAGACCAAATCTCCACACTGATGAATACAAATCATCACAGTGTGTTTATTATCTTCACACATCATACTAATGTGTGTTTATTTATCTATACACATCATACCAATGTGTATGTTTCTTATCTAGTTTGGATTAACTTACACAAGCCCATTAACTTAAGTAAAAAACCCAACATTCTCTCCCTTAATCCAAACTCATTCAACCCAAACTCTTTATGCCCATTAGTTTCCTCATTTCTTCAAACGTTGCCACTAGTAACGCCTTTGTTAACATGTCTTCTCTCTGTTCACCAGTCCTCACAAACTTTACAACCACTTCACCCTTTTCAATGCAATCTCTAATGAAATAGTAACGGATGTGAATCTGTTTACTGCGACCATGGAAGACGGGATTCTTTGTCAAGTCTATAGCTGACTTATTGTCGACATAGATCACTATTGGACTTGGCCCAATCAATTACTTGCATCAGTAAGATCACTGTCTGAAAACCCAGCTAGCAAGTAATTACCCATTCCTTTTGAATACACGAGTCCATATTCCAACGTACCTTTCACATAACGTAGTATACGTTTCACTGCATTGTAGTGCAGCACTATGCGCCTCTCCATATATCTACTTACTACACCAACCGCATAAGCAATGTCTAGATGGGTGTGAACTAAAAACTTCAGTCCTCCAACCAAGCTTCTATATTGAGTTTCATTCACATGCTTCCCTTTTTCATCTTTACTTAGCACAACCTTGGTTTCCATCGGATATTTCACCGGATTACAACTCGATATATCTGTTTTCTCAAGTAATTTTTTCGCATAAGTCGACTGTTTTACCTCAATATAATTCTCTCTTTGATCCACCTCTATTCCAAGATAGTAAGCCAGTTTACCCAAGTCGCTCATATCAAATTTATTCCTCATCTCCTGCTTGAACTTGTTAATGTTTGTCACACTTAAACCCGTTATTAATAAGTCATCCACATAAATAGCAATAATCAAACATTCATCTCCTTCACGTTTTGTATAAACGGCATGCTCGTATGGGCACTTCTCAAAGCCCAACTCTCTTAAGCTCCTGTTCAGTTTAGCGTACCAGGCTCGTGGAGCTTGACGAAGCCCGTACAATGCTTTTAATAACCTGTAGACCTTATTTTCTTTTCCCTTCTTTACAAAGCCTTCTGGTTGAGCCACATAGACCTCCTCGAGCAGTTCTCCGTTTAAAAACGCCGACTTGACATCAAGGTGGTGAGCTTCCCACCCGTTCTTAGCTGACAACGCCAATAATAAACGTACTATTTCTAGTCAAGTGACAGGTGCGAATACTTCATCAAAATCAACACCTTTTTTTTTAACGCATCCCTTAGCGACTAACCTCGCCTTGTGTTTAATTATTTGTCCATTCATGTCCCTTTTCAGCTTGTACACCCACTTCAAGTTGATTGCTTTTCTTCATGCTGTCAAGTAAGTCAATACCCAGGTCTGGTTCTTTTCTATGGCATCAATTTCTGTTTGCATTGCCACCTTCCACTCGCTTTCTTTTACTACCTCACCAAACCCAGTTGGCTCATCAATACCAGCGTAAAGTAACTCATTATCAGGGAGCTTTACTTCCTCAGTGTCGTTGTAAACATCACTCAGCAAACGAAATTTTCTGGGTTCTGTAGATTCTGAGCTCTGTTCGCTGTTCTGGATGCTAACTGCATCATCAAAATCTCGTCCCAAATTTCTGGCCACTTCTCCTTGTGGCTCGGTCGACTGAGAATTTGTAGAACTACTCACAGGCGTCTGTGAACTTACAGGAGTTGTCACCCCTTCACCTGACATCTGGGAGTCATTAGGCTGACTCTCTCCCTGAGTTTCAGCATCAAAATTAACAACAAACATTTCAAATGGTTTCGAACCTTGTGTCACCTGTTTACTCCAGTCCTAACCTTTATCCTCTTCAAACACTACGTCGCGACTAACATGTATTTTCCCAGTATTTGGATCATAAAGTCTGTAAGCTTTTGTTCCGGGTTCTTTTCCAAAATAAACCACAGTCTTGCTTCTGTCATCAAGTTTTCCTATATGTGCCTTAGCGATTTTCATATGGACCAGGCACCCAAATACTCTTATATGGCCTAGGTTTGGTTTTGAGTCCGTCCATGCTTGATAGGGAGTCACCTCAGATAAAGCACGGGTTGGCAATCGATTCAAAATATACACATCCTGGCGTACTGCTTCACCCCAGAAAAATGATGGTAGCCCTTTCTCCTTCAAGAAGCTCCTAGCCATAGCTACCACTGTCCTGTTGCATCGTTCTACAACTCCGTTTTGTTGCGGAGTGTAGGGAGCAATTAAGTGTCTTTGTATACCAGCTTCTTGAAAGTATTCTTCGAATGCCTTCGAGACAAACTCACCACCTCTGTCTGTTCTGAGTATTTGTATCACTTCTTTCGTTTCCTTCTCTACAAGCACTCGAAATTTTTTAAAGTGCTCTAAGGCTTCATCTTTCGTCTTCAACATAAAACCCACATGATCCTTGAGAAATCATCCACTAATAGAAAGAAATATCTATTACCACTTGATGTTGGAAGTGATATGGGGCCAAACAAATCAGCGTGTATCAATCCCAATTTCTTTTTTGCTACAAAGGTGCTTTGTGCAGGAAATGGCTTTCTTACCTGTTTTGAGAGTAGAAAACCACTGCATATTTCTTTTGGTTGAACAAAGTCAGGTATACCATCAGCCATATTAGTATTGGACAGCAGCTTCATTGCCTTAAAATTAACAAGCCCTAATCGTGAATGCCACAACCAGGATGTTTCTTCCGACTTTGACAACAAACACACATTACTACTACTCTTAATTATAATCTTATACAGCCTGTTCAATGAACGCTTAACTTTCATCAATAAATCTCCCTATTTTTCATAAACCCACAAGAAATCTCCATGCATAACAACTTTATTCCCACTTTCAGAGAGTTGTCCTAAGCTTATGATATTACTGCACAAACTTGGGATAAAGTATACCTCATGAAGCAGTCTATCTTAACCATTTTTGTACCTCAAAATGATCGATCCCTTTCCTTTTATTTCAACAGTCGAGCCATCTCCAAACTTTACCTTGCCAGTGACTCCTTCATCCAGCGTTTTAAACTTCTCACGGTGGCCAGTCATATGATTACTAGCCATGTTATCTAAGTACCACAGATTTGATTGCACATCTTCATCATGGCTCAGTTTTGGGATTACAGCATCCTCATTCAACAACACCATGTTATTTTGTTTCACTCCGCATTCTGCAACCAGCAACGCGGGTTCATCATATGGGATTTGGGCTAAGTTTGCTTCTGACTTCACATCACCTTCACGCCCCTTTTTGCGATTGGGTTTACGACATTCTGATGCGTAATGTCCGTAACCACTACAGTTGAAGCACTTCAGTGTACTCCTATCTCGACCTTGGTTGTTACGCCTGCTGCCTTCTTCCTCTCATGACTGCTATCCTCTACCAAATCCAGCATTCCTGAAAGTGCCTCTGCCTCTTCCACGATTATAACCTGTGTTTCTTGGTTTCTGATTGTGAGTCCCAGGGGTCCAGTTTTTACTACTTCTCTTCGACCACACCTCCTAGGTTAAAAGCAATTTTCCACCGGAATTTCCAGTGTTCTCAATCTGACCCCTCATTCTTTCCTCATGCGCCTTGAGTCTACCCACAACCTCATCAATTGTCATTTTCTCCACATCGCCAAATTACTCAATCGTTGAAGCAATCTGCAAGAATTTAGAAGGCATCGCTCGTAACAATTTTTTCACAACATAAGATTCCTCCATGGATGCGAAAATTAACAGTGCATCAAATGGATGTGAAAACATCTTTTCTAAATGGAGATATAGATGAGGAATCTATATGAAACAACCTGAAGGGTTTGTTGTTCCTGGACAAGAAAGGAAAGTTTGTAGATTGGTAAAGTCACTGTATGGCTTGAAGCAAGCGCCTATGAAGTGGCATGAAAAATTTGATGAGGTCGTGTTGGCTAGTGGCTTCAAGATCAATGAGTGTGATAGTTGTGCCTACTACAAGGATGACGAGTGTGGATATATTATGATGACGTTGTATGTAGATGATCTACTTATTGCTGGTAGCAATGATAAAGTGATCAAATCTACAAAGGATATGTTAAAATCAAGATTTGACATGAAAGACATGGGACTAGCTAATGTAATTCTAGGAATTCAAATTTCTAGGACATCTGAGGGTCTCGCACTGAGTCAACCACATTATGTTGACAAGATCCTTGAGAAGTTTCTGAAGGATGATTTTGAGAAAGCTAGGACACCTGTGGATATGACTTTGCATCTATCCAAGAACAAAGGTGTAGGAGTCTCCCAACTGGAATACTCAAGGATAATTGGTAGTCTGATGTACCTGATGAGTTGTACTAGACCAGACATTGCGTACTCAATTAGTAAGTTGAGTAGGTTTACGAGTAATCCGGGAGATGATCACTGGAAAGCAATCATATGAGTACTAAGGTACTTAATGGGAACTCGAGACTATGGTTTGCATTATGGCAGTTATCCAGCAGTACTAGAAGGCTATACTGATGCAAACTAGATATCTAGCAAAAAGGCACTGAAGTCTACAAGTGGATATGTGTTTACACTAGCTGGAGCAGCAGTGTCGTGGAAATCCTCTAAACAAACTTTGATAACTCAGTCCATAATGGAAGCTGAGTTTGTGGCATTAGATAAATGTGCACAAGAGGCTGAATATTTACGCCAATTTCTGGAGGATATTCCGAGATGGCCGAAGCCTGTGACTGCAATAGGACTGCACTGTGATAGTCAGTCTGCTATTGGCAGGGCACATAGCACAATGTATAATGGAAAGTCCCGTCACATTCGACGACGACATAGTTCCATTAGACAGTTAATGTCAACCGGAATTATCACTATTGACTTTATACCGTCAAAGGATAATATCGCGGATCCGCTAACCAAAGGGTTATCTAAAGAACTGGTTGACAAATCATCGAGAGGGATGGGCCTTAAGCCTATTGCTTAACGGCGTCATGGTGGACACCCAACCATTGCTGACTAGAGGTCCCAAGAACTTGGTTCAATGGGCCAACTAAATCATGATGACCAAATCACTGTGGGGGTAACCCCTGGCCTATTCCTATGATGAGAAACAGTGAGACCCGTAAGGTACGAGGGTAAGCTATTAAGTTTTTAATGATCTTTTGGTGAATACATGGAGTTCAAGATTTGAACGCATGGAATTCAGTTGAGTAAACGCGGGTTACTCTATAAGATAAAGATCACCTATGTGGGAGAGAAGTGGGGCCGCTTCAAAGGAGAATTGTGAGGCACAATTCTTTAGAAACTCCTGCAGAACCAGGACGATGTTCCATGGCCAAAATGGACATAATCATGAGAGCTGAACGAGTCAGAAAGGGTATAGTGATAAGTATATCATCGTTTACACAAACGGTCGAACAGTTCAAAGACAAACACGTCTACTGTCTACCAGTAAAGTCGGTATGCTTACTCAAGCGAAGGTTCAAGGAGCATTCTCTACCTATCGTATGTTATATCTGATCGAAGAATTCTATCACCAAACCAAACTCCGTGTCTGTCTGTATGGTTTGTGCTACTACATTATCAATCTCATCCATGTGGGGGATTGTTGGAAAATGTGGGTTTTAGCCCCACATTGACTAATCATTTTGAGCCTAGTTTTGAGTGGTCATATATTGCGTGTGCGTAATGGGTGATGCTTGGATTATGTTCTCCTCCGAGAGAGCTTTCTGAGGCATGTTTGATTACTCAAAATGGTTAAGGGATGAATGAGATATGATAGCTCAAAGATGGTCCCTTAAGAGTGGAAATTTTGTTTAGATATTTGAAGTCCCACATTGAAATGGAAAAGAAGTTTCCATGACTTTATATAGTACAACACTTAAGTAGTGTTCACTTGTGTTGGCTAAGTGTTGCTCCATCTCCTACGCGGGCGCGCAGGGGGGGGTGCGAATTGTGGGCTTTCGAGGGGAAAACCAAGGCTTCGTAAGCCTTCGGGCTTTCTGCGTGTGCGACCTGCGGACACGAATGCAGCAGAAAATTGGGCCGGCTAAACCTGGACTAGTTTTGCTATTTTTATTATTTCCACTGGGCTTAAATTAATTAAATCAAAATCTGTTTTGATTAATACGATCAAAATCTGTTTTGATTAATTCGAATAAATCAGAATCGGTTTGATTGATTTGATTAAATCCGAGATATGATTTAATTGAAGATATTGAGTAGTGCACAAGTCTTATCTCTAACCTTATCGTTACAGCCTATTTTAATTAACGCGTTAATTATTTTAGGCAGTTGTGTAGCGAACAAGGTTTGTCAAACCTATAAATACCCCCCTTAGGGTCTAGGTTTCATCATCTCATTCGCAGCCTAAACACATCCAATACCTCTCTCTCCCTGGTGATAGTTTCTTGCTCGTTTTTGCTCGCCGAAGGTGCCGTTCTCTGCAACGCCGTCGTTCTCTCGTTTTATCCTGGGAGGCTATCGTTTCACACACACGGTGAGAGACAAAATAGCTTTAAGGAGACAGCTCTTCCGCTGGACTCGAGATTCTCTTATATCCTTCTGTTCTGTTATTTATTTGTTTGTTCACTGTTATACACCGATTTGTTATTCGCATACATATTGTTATTTCTCATAGATTGTTTCACAATTATAGTGAAAGGACTATAATCCTTTAAAAAAATGACTTGTGAGATGGGATTAAATAATACTTTCTTCAACCAAGTATTAGAGAGGATTATAATTCTATCCTTTATCCCACCAAACAAACATGGGATTGTTATTTTAAAGGACTATAATCCCTAATCTAATCCCAAATAAATTTTTACAAACAAACATGAGATTAAAATTTTTAATGGATTATAGTCCAATCCCCTACTTAATCCTATGAAACAAACATGGCCTTTGAGTTTGAGCCAATAGGACCACCACCCATGTTATTTTGTTATATTCAAGTTACTTGTTGTTGCAACACCTTATTTTTCTTCATGTACGTCCTATTTGTTTTGAACATTTTGCACATTGCCTCTTATCTTATAGGGGAACATTTTTAATATTTTTAGGTATTTTTTGAATGAAAATTAAAAATTGTTTGTCTAATTTTAATTCTTAAATTTAAAAGAAGGAAAAAAAATAAGTCAAAATATTGAGAATTATTATTTTGAACAAATGTTGCATTATTTAATTATTTTTAAATTTCAACATTCAAATACATGTAAAATATTATTTTTTTTGTATTTGTAAAATTTCTTAACGTTAGAATAAATTAATAAGTTATTTAATTTATATATAAGACAACAATGTCAAAAAGAGTACATTGAATGAATTACTAAATTGTTCTTAAAAAAATTGTAATTAAAAATATATTATTAGTGAATTTGTTTCAAAAAATGCTAGTAAAAAATTTTTAGTCAATAATTTAATATTAATATATTTGTTTTTTATTTATTATTATTAAAGGGGGTACTTTTTTAGATTTTTCACACGGCACACAAAATTTCAAGACGGAGTATCTGAGTAAAAGGTAATGGGCAGAAGTTAACATACATAACATAAAGAAAAATGTGGGCAGAAGTTAACATACATAACATAAAGAAAAATGATAGTAAACCAAACAAATTTTCCAAAAAAGTCTTCAAAGTATTAAATGAGATGTACCCCTCCATTTACATCAATTTCACCAATTAAACATTCCCAACATTCCCATTTTAACACATCATTACATGCCACATCATTTTGGAGAGATTTTTGAAAAATTTGTCTTGTTCCCTAGCATTTTTTTTGTCAGTAATTACTTACTCGTACATAAATTGTACCGAAATACAATAAACGTGATAAGTGATTTCTTTCATTCCAAAAAGATTACCATCTAAACCAAAAGGCACGCATGTTGCCTTTGGACACCTAGATGATAAAGCTTTAAATATGAAAAGAAAAATACACAGGGCTTCACTCCTGTAATAATAAAACAACAAAATTAGAAATGTTTAGAATTAACTATACCATTATAAGTACTATTAAAAAATCTACACAAAAAAATTAATAACAAAAAATAAAATTATTAAGGAAAAAACCTAACCAAAGGACTCCCTTTAGTTAAACACAAATTAAGATAGAACAAAATTAATCAAGCACGAGTATTGAAAGGGCTTAATGTTTCTACAGTCCTACACCAACATGAAATATCTACTCGAGGTCTTCGTCAAGGTGACCCGATCTCTCCATACTTGTTCATTCTTTGTGCTGAGGGTCTCTCAGCGGTTATTCGAAAAAATGAAAGTCAGAATCTTGTTCATGGAATAAAGGTTTGCAGACAGGCTCCCACGATTAATCATATGTTCTTCGCAGATGATTCGTACTTATATTGCAGAGCTAATGAGGAAGAGGCAAGGGCTATATTAAGTATGTTGGATAAATATGAAATGGCTTCAGGGCAGAAGGTCAATAGGTTGAAATCTTCAACTTTTTTCAGTGCGAATATTGGAGAGGAAAGAAGACAGCAACTATGCCAAATCCTGCAAATGCCAGAAGCTGGAAATGACTGTACGTACTTGGGATTACCCAATATGATGAGGAGGAGTAAATCAGCTACGCTGGGTTTTTTGACGAAAAAGGTTAGGAAACGTATTCAAAGTTGGAATGGGAGTCTTATTTCTCAAGGGGGAAGGGAGATTCTGGTGAAGTCAGTCATTCAATCTTTACCTACATATGCCATGAGCGTTTTTCTGCTCTCTTTAGAGATTACGAAGGAAATAGAAAGATTGGTCTGGTGGCATGCTAATTCAAGGGAGAAAAAAGGGATTTGTTGGATGAGCTGGGACCGTTTAAGTCGACATAAATCAACAGGTGGAATGGGTTTTCGAGACTTTGGAGACTTTAATATAGCCATGTTGGGAAAACAGGGGTGGCGATTCATCACTAATGGTAGCAGTTTGGTTAGTAGGTTATACAAGGCCAAATATTTTCCCCACTGTTCGTTCTTGGATGCTGAAGTTGGTAATAATCCCAGTTTCATATGGAGGAGTATCCTGGAGGCTAAGGATTTGATTAGATCTGGATTTAGATGGAAGGTGGGATCACGGGAATCTATTAATACAGTTGGGCAACCTTGGCTTCTGGACGTTCAAAACCCATATATTACTACGAATTCGTTAAGTATAGTTAATGGAAAAGTGTCAGCTCTTATGGCAACAGACCACAGAGGGTGGGATAATGAGATTCTAGTGGATATTTTCAATGAACGGGACCAAAACTGCATTCGTAGTATCCAGCTGGGTGAAGTGGTTGATCAGGATAAACCATACTGGTATAAAGAATCTTCAGGTCATTATACAGTCAGAAGTGCGTACAGATTGTTGCAGGCTCAGAAAGGTTTATGGAGACAGCAGGATAATGCTAGCTTTTGGCGTAAAATCTGGAGAATTCGAGCTCCTCCCAAGGTTTTGAATTTTGTGTGGAGGTCTTTATCAAGTTGTCTGCCTACTAAGGTAATGCTTGTTAAGCGAAAGGTTCCTATTAATTGTATATGCCCAGCATGCAATGTTAAAGAAGAGACTATTGTCCATGCTTTAGTTTCTTGTCCAGTGGCATTCTAAGTTTGGCAACGTGTTATTCCGGAGGTTGTTTGTTCTGAGGAGGAGGAGTTATATCAGTGGTGGGAGAGGATTTTTGCTGTTTGTGACAATGACAGATGTGCGGAGGTTGCAACTATATGTTGGGGTCTCTGGAAGGCTAGGAATGATTTGGTGTGGAACAAAAAGTATACTCGTACAAATGTAGTAATAGCATTGGCGAAGCAATATCTTGTGCAATGGAGAATAGCCCAGAAGAGTAAAACTAGCACTCTAAATCCGAACTTATGGGAGGGTGATGGAGCTGTTGTTTGGGCAAAGCCACAGATGGAAACAATCAAGATTTCAGTCGATGGTGCTACTTTTGAAGAGTTCCAAGCTTCGGGGTTGGGTATGATAGCTAGAGATCATTCAGGAGACCTTATCTTAGCTCGTACAGTCCGATTAAATAGTCTTCTGTCAGCTGAAATGGTAGAAGCTATTGCAATAAAAGAGGCATTGAGTTGGGTTAAGCAGTGTCAATGGAATCAGGTGGTGATCGAATCAGATAACCTGGTGGTGGTGCAGGCTATTAGGAGCAAAGTTCACATGACTTCTCCGCTTGGTCGTATCATTGAGGATTGCAGGGCTTTAGTGCATGAGTTAAACAAAGTTTCTTTGTTTTTTGTTAATCGATCTGCTAATAGGGCGGCTCATGAGTTAGCTAGAGCGTCTTATTCTTTTCCAGATCGGATGTTCGATAGGAGTTCAATTCCTATTGGGATGTTATATGTTTTATCGGTTGATGCAAGTTAATAAAATTCCTTTTGTTTGTCAAAAAAAAACATGAAATATCTAACATTATTAAATCTTTTTACTTGTTCCATAAATAACTGGCTTAAAGGAATCTGGGCCAAATAACAAACCACAACTTCTATTATTTAAAGTACTCTATTCCTCGTTCCATTAATTTTCCTAGCACTCAACTTTCCTTAATATCATATGTGTGAAAACAACTTAATCAAGTATTAACCAAGTTTGTATTCCAAGTGCAGTTAGTGCAAGTGTGCATTAGATAATTCTGAAAAACAGTACCCTAGCATTACTTTAACATATATATTGTTAAAAAACTAACCTTATCTATATAATACATTTTAATTATATTAGATAAATATTTATATTTATTACTTAATTATATGTATATGAGTTATATAAAAGTTAAAATTAACAATACGACATTTTTATAATTATTGAATAAAAAAGGATATATTTGTAAAGAACATTATTAATTTGGGATATATTATACAAATTTCTGTCATTTAAATATCTAAATGTTATGAATTTAACCATGGTTAACTTAAAATTTTAAATATTTTGAAAATAAGATATATTTATGAAAACAATTACCAAATCAAATTAAACTAAACATACTCGGTGTATTCCATTTAAAGTTGGGTAAGATACACCCATAACATGCTCCTATCCTTTTTTTGAGAAACAAGTGTTTAAATTCAATAAAACAAAGCCATACGGCATCTACAAATCATATCGAGTAGAACAAACATATAACAGATTGTATCGCTGGACATCCATATGGGTCCAAAAGCGAAATTTTGAAGAAGATATTTACATCTATATCCCCACCATCCGTTTGAGCTTATCGACCTTGAGTGTAGAACCAAAACAGCTTGAATCACTAAATCCAAATCCACGCTCCCACAAACCGGAGAGAAAAACAAACTCCAACAAACCGGAGAGAAAATCAAACACTTAACCATTACAATCTAAAAATTAAGATCTTAAAGATTAAAAACTGGAAAAAACATAAACTGAAAAAACGAAGCCCACGAACTTAGATCTGAAAACCGAAATCCCAACAAGGCGAACAACCACTCACAAGTCCGGAGGCAGGTCGGAAAAGGAGTAATAGCCGGAGTTCCGAGGTTTAAGAAACTAAGAAGAGAGGCAAATCGGAAAAGACTTAGAAACCTTATTCCTGGTGTAAAGAGGTTGTTTTTGTTAATATCCATGCCGGACAAATAAGTAGTGTGTGATAAATATTTACATATGTACGGTGTGCCATACATTAAATAAATGAAAAAAATGATAAATTTAAAAGAAGTAAAAATATAAGCTTATATAAATTTTGTCACATAATTTTGAATTTTAAACTATACAATAATAAAAACGAACAGTAGAACACACTTTAAATAATACTAGCTTATAATCCGTGCGATGCACGAAAGATTTTAAATATTTTTATCTAATTATTCATAATTTTAATAATTTTTAATTAATTAGGAATAAAATAAATTATAGAAGATAATAAAATATGATTATACGTTTTTGGTAGTATTCTAATTAATAGTTTTTTGTTTGTATATTAAAAATAGATAAATAACTGTTAAATTTAATATGTTGTTGACGGGAATTGAATCTTAAATTTATTGGAGTAGTTTATAATATAATATAAATGTATAAAAAGAGTATTATTTTAGTATTACATCTAACGATTCTCATTAATATAGGGTTAAATATCAAGTAAGTCACTGCTTGGGTTAAAGTATATCAATATAGTCCTTAACTGCCATTTTGACTCAATATAGTCACTGATTTCTTATTTTTGTATCAATCAAACTGATTTCTTATTTTCATATCACAAACCTATAATCAAACTGATTTTTCAACATGATTTTGATATCTAAACCATAGCTTCCATACACTTAAATCACTCTACTCGACGAGCTCTACCTATATACATAATCATAAATAGATTTCGAGAACTTACATTTCAAGAACAATCAATCATCCGAAAATGAAAGTTCTCGAAAGTGATTTATGATTACGTATATAGGTAGAGCTCATCGAGTAGAGTGATTTAAGTGTATGGAAGCTATGGTTTTAATACCAAAATCATGTTGAAAAATCCGTTTGATTATAGGTTTGTGATATGAAAATAAGAAATCAGTTTGATTGATACAAAAATAAGAAATCAGTGACTACATTGAGTCAAAATGGTAAGTAAGGACTATATTGATATATTTTAACCCAACCAGTGGCTTACTTGATATTTAACACCATTAATATATATCAAAATTCAACGGTTGCTATTAAGTGTGCCAAATAAAATGACTAACCAACCAAATAGAGGTTGGTTTGATTATAATAGTATACTAGCCTACAACCCGTGCGATGCACGGTTGCTTGTAAACTGTTTAATTATATTTCATTAAAATTTTAAGTTGTATATATGTTTTTATTATTAAAATATTTTTTGAATTTTATAAATTTCATGAAAATAAATGTTATTCTAATTACGTATTTTAATTATTACTAAAAAGAGTACCAAACCAAATATACCTTATTTCGCTTATAATAGTATAGTATAGATATATAAAAATATTACATAAAAGTAGTTTTTTTTAACATTTTAAATATTTCTATCTTAATATTTTTATTTTATTGTTTATAATTTTAATATTTGCTAATTAATTAGTAATAATATAAATTATAAAAGATAATAAAATATGATTATTGGTTTTTGATATAACTGATAGTCTTTTTTTAATATAAAACAGACCATTATATCTTTCAAAACTCCAAAATTTCGAAACGATCTTTTCTAATAATTAATTATTTTTTAATTTTTTTTGTGACAAAATTAATTTTAATGCTGATTACAAATATTGTGCACTGTAACAGACAAACTACTTGACGTCTTGACTTTGCTGTGTGCGTGTGCGTTTTTTTTTTTAATTAATAATAGAGATTTAACCAAATCAAAAGAGTGACCAGAAAAAGAGTACCAAAAAAGAGTGACCAGAAAAAGAGTACCAAACCAAATATACCCTATTTTGCTTATAATAGTATAGTATAGATAGTATAGATAGATAGTATCGTATAGATAGATAGATGCATGACATTATAATTAATTTTTTAATTTAATTTATTACCATTTTTTCATAAATTTATTTACCACTTAATTTACATTTCTGCAAAATCATGAATAATAATTTGTTCCAAATGGGGCCAATCGGGACTGATTGAACGCGGGCTGATATGTTTGGGCCTGTGTGGGTGGGGGTAGGCCGTAGGCGGGGGTCATTCCCAAATTAAAATCCCTAGAAATTATGTTTCAGAAGAAAACGCGAACGAGAGAGAGAGAGAGAGTCTCGATACAAAGAATCTGCACAATACTCAATCATCTTGTTTCTTTTAATTTCTTTGTTTTGAGTTGATTTTAACCTCGAGCCACTGTTATAAACTGGTAATCTTTACTCTATATCTTTATAATCATTTATATTGATTTATTTTATTGAATATATTATTCTAGGCTCCAATTGATATATTGGAATGATAGCTTTTGCAAGTTGTACTAGTTTTTTTTTGTTTCTAATTCTCCTGATTTAGATGTCTTTGTGATTTTGTTGTTTTTTTTTCAGTGATCTGTAAGGCCTAGCATTATAGTCCCATATCATTGATTTTAGCAATATTGCATGAGAGAGGGAGAGAGGGAGAGAGAGAGAGAGAGAGAGAGAGAGAGAGAGAGAGAGAGACTGATCTCTCTATGTTTTAAGTCAATCTTTTTACTAGCTATCACTTAGTAATATGTTTTTGTTGTATCCTGTAGAATCTGAGTAGTTTACTATTTTTCTTTTAAGCTTGAAATTACTATATTGAAATGACATGCCTATTGAATGTTCTTAATTCTTACCACTTTTGTGCTTAGTGACAACATGGTGAGATCAGTGATCAAAGAGATGTCTCTAAGATTGCATAGATTTGATGTTATCACTGGCACGGAATTGTTTAGGAGAGATCACAAGAAGGGGCTTTGGAGTTGAACAAGGTGAAGCTGTGGCCATCAATTGTTTAAGAAGAGTTGAGGTACTGGAAAGAGGGACTTGATTAAGATGCTTGGAGTGGTAACTGTCATAGAACAAGAAGCCGTTTTCTCCTGCCCAAGAAATGATTTTTTCAAGTGCCTTGAGGAGAGGCTTTATTTCTACTCAATTGTATTTCGACATGCTAGAAGAGAGCTTTGTCCCGCTACTAACAAGTAATCAAACACTGATGTTGGAATTTGGAAAGAGTGTCTGCAAGCAGAAAATTGTGTGTTCCTTCGGCGTATTGAGGAACAAAAGGGTTTTGATAGAAAGGATACAAAACTAAGGGGCAGAGAAATGATTTGATGTGTGCTTGTTTGAAGACTAGGGACTTGAAAAAGAACGGATAACAATACTCTGGAAGGAGATCTGAATGTGTGTGTGTTTGACGAGCCAAGGGAGCTTGAAGAAGTGAGCAACAAGGAACTTGGTACAAAGAACAAACTCCTTGGGAGGAAGGAACTAATATACTACAAAGGATACAAAGCTAAGAGGCTGATTATCTGAATTGGTGTATTTGAAGAAACATTTGAAAAATGTATAAAGTAATGATCAAAACAGAGCAAGAACAATATGAACTATATAGGGCGACCGCTATGAACGCGATCAACATCTGTTATCCGTATTTTAAACTATTTCTTTTACTATCACACGTGTTTTTGTATCATTGTATGAACGATTGTATAACTATGTTTACACAAGTTTACTTTTGACAATTATTGGATCTGAATGTATGCATTTAGACTTACAAGTTTTGTTTCAAGCTTGAAACTACTATAGTGACATGCCTATTGACTATTTTGAGAGAAGATAAGAGCTTGTTACTTAATTAACTATAGATGTTTACTTATTGAAGCTATGTTTTTGCTTAGCTATTAGGATTATCTGTCTCTCTATTTGTTACTTATTTTTGCAAATATAAACATGTACTGGATGCGTATATATGGTTATGACCTAGTGATTATTTTTTTTCCCGAGGACCTTTGATGTGCATTTTTAATATTCTGTGATGTTGAATCGGTAATGCTTGCTATTGGATTAAATTTTTAGAAAAAAAGGTTTTCATGTCACTTGATTGTATGCAGGTCTTAATTTGAATGGTTATGTAAATTATCTGATTTACTCGATCTTGGAGGCATGCCCTTTGCTATTTTCAGTTCTAATTAGGTTATGATTTTTAAATGTTCAAACTCATGGTCTTGATATATACTATCATTCTATTTCATCATTATTTTATGTCGATAGAGTAATTGCTTACAGGAAGGCTGGTGCGACGGGGTAGGATCAGTTGAACAAATTCAAGCCAAGTTGGTAAAGAGACAGGAGGCAGCAGCAAAGCGCGAGAGAGCCATGGCATATGCCTTGGCTCACCAGGTAAACATCTTATCCATCTTAACGGTCTTTTTTAGACAAACTAGTTTTTCTCCAAAGTTGTGTGTGTGTGTGTGTGTTTATGTATGTTTGGAGCAATTGGCCTTTCATTTGTCGAGTTTTAGATCATTAAAATGATTATTAGACTTACAATACCTGTTCTGTACTATATCTTTTATGTAATTGTATTGATCTCTTTAATGGTTCTTAGCACTGTACATGTATGCAGTGGTAGGCTGGACCGAGGCAAGTGGCTGCTCCTGGATTTGAACCATATAAAAGCAACTGGGGATGGAACTGGTTGGAGAGATGGATGGCTGTTCGTCCTTGGGAGAATCGTTTTCCCGACATCAATCAGCAAGATGGAACAGCTGTAGATACTGAACTGGGTGAGGGAAAGAATGGGATGATGAAAAAGCTTTCTGCAAAGAAAGCTATTCCGTTGAACCCCGACTCAAACATTGCTAGTGAGAAATTGGTTCTATCTCATTCCGATGGCTGTGATTCCTCACCCACTAGGTCCAGGCGTCCAGCGGTATGCAAACAACATCTGCCACATCGTTCACCATGGTAAAAGCTAAACCTATCTTTGAAGATCTGGTCAAAGAAGTCAGTTCAAGACCTGGTGTTGGTTCAAGATCTCATAGTAATCCTAAGCAGAGATCCTCACTTCTGGACAAACAAGCAAAGAAGCGACAGTCTCTGCCTAATTATGGTGAGTTTTTCACTCTCTATCCTCATGCTTAAATTAATGCTTGGCTATACTCTCTGTTAATAATGAGGCATGCCCTTTGCTATTTTCAGTTCTAATTAGGTTATGATTTTTAAATGTTTGAACTCATGGTCTTGCTATATAGAAGAGTGCTTCGTCCCGCTACTAAGAAGTAATCAAACACTGATGTTGGAAAGAGTGTCCACAAGCCGCAAATTGTGTGTTCCTTAGGCGTATTGAGGAACAAAAGGGATTTGACAGAAAGGATACAAAACTAAGGGGCAGAGAAATGAATTGATGTGTGCTTGTTATAGACTAGGGACTTGAAAAAGAATGGATGACAATACTCTGGAAGGAGATCTGAATGTGTGTGTGTTTGACGAACAAAAGGGGCTTGAAGAAGTGAGCAACAAGGAACTTGGTAAAAAGAACAAACTCCTCAAAAGGTGGAAGTTGGAACAAATGTACTACAAAGTCCTTGAAGAAACAAGGGACTTTCAAAAATGTATAAAATAATGATCAAAAGATAGCAAGAACAATATGAACTATATAGGGACAACCGTTATGAATGCGATCAACATCTGTTATCCTTACGTTTTTAACTCTTTCTTTTACAAACATACCTGTTTTCTTATCATCAAATGAATGATTGTCTATCTATGTTTACCCAAGTTTACTTTTGCCAATTATTGGATCAGAGTAGTTGCATATGCATGCATTTAGACTTGCAAGTTTTGTTTCAAGCTTGAAACTACTGTAATGACATGCCTATTGAATATTTTGAGAGAAGTTAAGGGCTTCTTACTTAACTAATCATAGATATTTTACATTGTTCGCTACACTTTTTCCAGTTATGAATTTTCATTAAAAGATCTATGTTTGTTTACTTGGCTATAAGGATTATCTGTCTCTATGTGTTACTTATTTTTGCAAAATTATACATGTACCTGATTCGTATACATGGTTATGGCATAGTCATTACAGCCTTTTATGTGCATATCCTAGATTCTATGATGTTGATTTGCTTTGTTGAATTGGTAATGCTTGTTATTGGATTAGTTCTTAAAAGAAAAAAAAGTTTCCGTCACTTGATTGTATGCGGGTCTTAATTTGTATGGATGTGTGAATTATCTGATTTACTCGATCTTGGAGTCATACCCTTTGCTAATTTGAGTTCTAATTAGTTTATGATTATTAAATGTTTGAACTCTTGGTCTTGGTATATACTATCATTTTCTTTCATCATGATCTGACCGGGGATTGCGTTCTTGCATATGCAAAACAGCTTACTAAAAGGAGGTTCAGTGAAGGGACATTACTTTGTGGCCTTTTAGGGCCGGTGTCTGGTTCAGTGACAAGCCAAGGACTGTTGTGAACTACAAGGGCCAAGAAATTCACCAACATAAATCAGGTGCTATTTAGTTTTGCATTTCGTTCTGCGAATAATGTAGCCCATGTCCTAGCACAAGCTACTTATTCTATGTCAGACGTAGGGGAGTGGTATGTCACTCCACCTAATTTCCTTGTTCGCTCTTTGGAGTTGGATTCTATTGTTTAATGCAAGTTCGATTTCATTAAAAAAAAAACGAACAGCTAGCACACTTTAAACAAGAAATTAATTTTTAAATTAAAAGGTCTGACATTATGATTATTTTTAAATTAATTTCTTACCATTTTTTTCGTAAATTTATTTACCCCTTAATTTACATTTCCAAATTAAAATCCCTAGAAATTAGGTTTCCGAAGAAAACGCGAACGAGAGAGAGAGAAAGAGAGAGAAGAAGAAGAAGAAGAAGAAGGATGGTGAGACCAAGTGCAGCGAAAATGGGACCCTTGAAGGAATTTGTGAGTCGACGCACCAAAGATGCAAAAGATGTAACTTAATAAGAGTATAGTCTCTTCTTTTGTATTACATATATATATAATAATTGTTTATTTTTGTTTATATCTAATCGTTGGCTTGTATAATACTACTGTAGATCTTCTGGGATGATATGAAATTTACAGCTAGCGCCACGTGTGGATTCACCGTATTCGCTTACTATTGTGTAGTGAGGACCTTCAAACATGATCCCATTTATTTTTGGTATGCAATTTCAATCTTGCTTCGTAATTCAGACGTCCTTCATTGTTGTTGATATTATAAATGTTCAATTGCTAGTAAAAATTTACTACTGTATAGAATCTCAGTTACCATATCATTCTTATTCGAACATTGCTTTATTTCATGCCTTGTGGTAGGTATGATGTGTAATGCACTCCTGGTATACAAAACAAAGTCCATTAGCAGTGAAGTCGTAGCATATTTTACAATCTTCAATTCTGTCATTTGTCTTGACTTTACCATGTATATTGTAGTAATTGTTTAGTATCGGGGCTGATTGCAAAGTATTGAATGCGGGCTGATATGTTTCGGCCTGTGTGAGGGGGTAGGCCGTAGGCGGGTCGTTCCCAGAACTAAACCCAAAACATAGACAACATTAATTGTGTCTCATTTGTTCATTAGTATTGCAGTAGTTGTATGGTGTATTTGTTTTACGACATAGGTGTCATGTTACCCATACACAATCGCACGATGCATAAATTTGTACACAATGTCTTTTTGTGTGTTTTCCTGCGTACCAGTGTTTCCATCTGTTTTTACAGTGCTAGTCCAGTTTGATTTTACTAGGAAACTACCAGTGTGTGCATACGTTTATCGTATGTATCATATTGTGCAGAATAAGTTTTGTTGTAGATGGGCAACTTAAGTATTCTGTGTAGCTCTATTGCCATAATTTTGGACTCCATATGTATCAGTATGTTCTTGCACTACGACTTTGCCATGACTTTGAGACCTATTACAATTTATCATGCTATTTTGTATTTCATGATGACTTGTAAAACTTTACACTGGTAATTGGAAGCAGCATTTATAGACTTCCTCCATTTAACTTGTTCTTGTGTTTGATATACAATATGGATATATATAGTATTGCAACATGTGTAGTTTAGGTATGTAGTTGGTTTTTATGGCTTTAATGGAAGTTAGCTAGAAATATATGGTTCCTGTTAGCCATAATGGAGCTTCCCTTACGCTTATATGAATAGAAAAGACTGTTTAAGAGGCATCATTATGAATGTAAGTACCTGGTTTAGTCATGATGATTTTGGTCTAATGTCAGGTCTATGAATAGAAATTAGGTTTCAGAAGAAAATGCGAGAGAGAGAGAGAGAGAGAGAGAGGGAGGGAGGGAGGGAGGGAGGGAGAGAGCGAGGGAGGGAGGGAGAGAGTGAGCGAGGGAGGGAGGGAGGGAGGGAGAGGGAGAGGCTGTCTTTTGATCAGAAATAGGTTTCACGCGCGACCCACAACAAACGAAGGGGGAAGCAGGAAAAGCTAGTAAGGCCCGCGGATCAGGGATAATAAATAAAATTGAAACAAGATAAAATCGTAATACGGGGATGACTTGTGGCTAGGGGTGAAAGGCCAACCAAGATCGGAGAACTCATGCCTTACCGCGCATGTTATCCCCTGTGTGGTTAAGCATCTAGCTAGCGTTCCCTTTCTTCTGAAAGCGGAGGCCAAGGAAAGGTATCATATACTGGCATTTTGTAGACGTGGTTCGGTTATTCCCATTTGTCTCCGTCGGTGCTGGCCCCCCGTTCTGGAGCCAGCGGGTTCTGAATGAAGGGCTCTCCTATCTTCTACACTGTCGTCGAAAGATAGAAAGGGCTTTTTCATCAGGCAGGTTTGGACATACAGAGCAAACAAGTCTTAGGGAGAGGGGGAGAGAGAGAGAGAGAGAGAGAGAGAGAGAGAGAGAGAGAGAGAGAGAGAGAGAGAGAGAGAGAGAGAGAGAGAGAGAGACCAAGTGCAGCGAAAATGGCACCCTTGAAGGATTTTGTTAGTCGACGCACCAAAGATATGAAAGATGTAACTTAAAAAGATTCTTGTCTTTTTGTATTAAATATATATATTTAAAAATTGTTTATGTTTGTTCATGAAATCTAATAGGTGGCTTGTATAAGACTGTAGTTCTTCTGGGATGATTGGAAATTTACTACTGTCACCAGCACTGCATATTTGGTATTCTCCACCTATTGTTTAAAGCGGATCGCGGAGAATGTTTAGTATGTAATCTGTTTTTTTGCTTTTCAATTGAGGCCATCTTCGATGCTTGTTGTTTGATGCTATTATATATATATTCTTTTGTTGTGATTTTTAGCTATGCAATTTCCAATCTTGCTTCTTAATTCATACTTCAATTTTGTTTTGTTGTTGATTTTATAAATGTTCAATTGACAAATTGCAGCTTCATATTAGAATCCATGTTTTTTGATTGTGTGATTCAAGTTAAATTCGTAGTTGCCTTTAACATTTTTCTTATAAATAACGTTATTCGATCACTCATGTTATTTACAAGGCTTGAGAACCTGATCATGTATCTTAGAATTCTCCTTATCCTAGATGTTAGCTATCTAATACCCACCCATTCTTTAGATTATCGTCCTCTATTGTTGTCCATATTCTTCTGCATCTTATCATGCAGTAGGTTTTGATATTTTTCTTCGTGTACTATTGTAAGACCCTGCCTGTCATTGCTCTTTTAGCATACAAATCTCTACCCCAAACACTCATGTAGCAGCCCATATTGTCTATATCCCCATGTGCTTAATTTTGGTTTTAATCACAATGTGTTGAGGGTACCCAGCTTTCTACCAGATTGAACATAAAGATTGTCCCTTTACTTTCCCTAATTTGCAAAAATGCATGTCCTCTGTTACAGCACATTGCTTGGTCATGCTACCTTTTCATCTGGTCCTTTTTTTGATATTTTTTCTTTACCTTTAAACTTTCATGATACGTGTTTTGGCTGAAAAATGAAATAGTATATAAACATATTAGGCACCACATTTCTAAATCCTTTTGTGTGCAAGTTGTAACTATTGGAAGTTGGGCATTCTTCTGTTAAGACGTTGAGTTGAATTGATTTAGCCACGAGGTATTGCACATAACTGAGAACGGCAGTTGTAAACCCTCTGTATTACTTCTAGCAGTTCAGTATCTATTTAAACATCAGATAAAGGTAGGCAGAAGAAAGGAAAATTATGGAAGGTGAGACATGGTACTCTATAGTCTATAACAGTGTTGTCAAAAGCACATTTATAGCAAGGATTATACATATAACGACTTCGGTTTATAACATTATTTATACTTCATAATATATTAAATCACACTTCTAGAGCAAAAATAACATGATTTATAGTTCATAATATATTAAATTATACTTCTTGGGAAAAAACAATCCTATATCAAGATCCGTAATTTTAGGTTATAGCTAAGTTCCAGTACTTACCAGCTTCCAAATTTCAGTCATCATCTCATCCAAATCATCTTCATCTTGAAAATCTTCATCCGAATCTTCCTCAAGTGTTGAGGTGGTCCTTCAAATTCAGACTCTTGTTCTTCCTCCTCTTCTTCGTCCTCGTCTACCAAACGCTCATGTCTCTTTCATGTCACAACACTGCTCTATATAGTAGATGGTTGATTTACTTGGGTGTTCTATGAGTTGCAACATACAATTTATGCAATACCAAATATAAGTGCCAGCGACTTTATAAGAGTAGAGCACACTAGCCATATTTGGATCAGTACAAAGGTGACTAATAGGAAAGGATTAGAGAGTTTTGCAGTTGATATAGTGTGGAATGTGCTGACAATCAATAGTGTTAGTTGGTGTCTCATTTGTTCATTAGTATTGCACTAGTATGGTGTATTTGTTTTTCGACGTAGGTGTCATGTTACCCATACACAATCACACGATGTATAAATTTGTACACAATCTCTTTTTGTGTGTTTTCCTACGTACCAGTGTTTTTATCTGTTTTTACATTACTATTCCAGTTTGATTTTACTAGGAAATTTACCAGTGTGCATATGTTTATCTTATGTATCATATTGTGCAGAATAAGTTTTGTTTCTGTGTAGCTATATTGCCATAATTTTGGACTCAATATGTATCAGTGTGTTCTTGCACTATGACTTTGATATGACTTTGAGACCCAATACAATTTATCTTGCTATTTTGTAACTTTACACGGGTAATTGGAAGCAGCATCTATAGACTTCCTCCATTTAACTTGTTCTTGTGTTTGATGTACAATATGTATTTGGTATTGCAACATGTGTAGTTTAGGTATTTAGTTGGTTTTGATGGCTTTAATGGAAGTTAGCTAGAAATTTATGGTTCCTGTTAGCCATAACTTATGGTATTTTGAATATTTTGACAATAGAATTTTTAGTGTACTGTTGGCCTGTTGCAGGTGACGTGTGTCTGTGTGTTTTTTTTTTTTTGGACAAAATGCAATTCATTACTCCACATACTCCTTCTAAATACAAGATTTAACATTGACTGGAACAGAATTCCAGTCAAACACACGATCAGGGTACATATGAGACACTTGAGCTAATTCATGTGTCGACATATTCGCAGATCGTTTAACAAAATACAACCTTACGTTGTTCAAAAGATTGACTAATTCTCGACACTCCACTATCACTCTTCCAAGTCTGGACCGCATCGGAGTAACACTTCTGATCAATTGTATTACCACTAAGCAATCCGATTCAATAATGATAGTTTTTCCGGTCCACTCCTTAGCCCAACTCAATGCTTCTTTAACTGCAATTGCTTCCGCTAGAGTCGGATTCATTACCTCCGAGAAGCATCTGATTTTTGCCAAGAGAAGGTGACCTACGTGATTTCGAGCAAGTAATCCTATCCCTGAAAGTCCCTGTTCTCAAATATTGCTGCATCCACATTGATCTTTACTTCCTTTTGCTGTGGCTTTACCCAGAGAATCGCACCATCCCCTACAACAGGAGGCTTATACGGTGCCTGAAAGAACCTACTCTGAGCTGCATTCCACTGTGAAAGATACTCCCATGCTTTAGCAACAATTCTCATTGAGTTCCATCGTTTGTTAGTCCACACTAAATCGTTTTTGGCTCGCCAAATGGACCAACACAAGGTAATGATTTTTGCTTTGGCTTGATTCGACTTTCCTGATAAGTTCCTCTCCAACCATTCGGTGAAATCCCTAGTCCCAGCTGTGGTAATATTATTGTCATAAATTTGCCAACACAGAGCTGCGACCTTGCAATGGACCAAACTGTGAATTGTTGATTCAACCTCCTCATAACAGACTGGACATCTGTTATCAATCTGAACATGTTTGGTTTGCAAAATAGTCTTAGTTGGTAAGCAATAGGAGACTGCTCGCCAAACCACGTTTAAACATTTTGGTGGAGCCTTAATATTCCACAAATTCTTCCAGATGGAGTTGTTATTACCTGATTCCACGCTCCCTTTTGCTCTTGTATCAGATTGTAAGCAGTTTTAACTGAATATTGACCGGATTTTTCCAACTTCCAGCACAAGATATCTGTATCCAGTTCATGCTCCACCCTTGTGTTTAGAATACAATGTTGATCCCTGACATCAAAAATGTCTTCAATGATTTCCATATCCCATTCTTTAGTATCCGAACGGAATAGAGATACAACATTCTGACCTGTCAACGATGGTGAATTAGTACATATATATGGATTTTCCAAGTTATTCAGCCATGGTTGACCAATCATTTTTATCTGCTTGCCAGTGCCAATCCTCCAATTCGACCCAGAAGATATAACTTTCCTTGCTTCCGTGATACTACGCCAAATAAAGCTAGGACTACCACCTACCTTTGCTTCCATAAAATCAGTATCCGCGTAGTATTTGGCTTTGAAAATTCGGGCCACTAGACTCTCTGGAGAAGTAATAAGCCTCCAACACTGTTTTCCCAACATAGAAAGGTTTACATCACGCAATCATTTAAACCCTAAACCACCTGCATGTTTATGTTTCGACAATCTTTCCCAGGCCATCCAAGTGATTTTAGCTTTATTTTCCTGCGAGGTGTTCCAAAAGAAATTTGCCATAGCTTTCTCCATATCCCGAATAATTTCCATAGGAAGAAGAAAGACATTCATGGCATAAGTGGGCAAGGTTTGGGCTATCGTCTTAATGTGCATCTCCTTTGCAGGTCTGGACACCTTCCTTTCATTCCAACTGAGAACTTTGGCCTTGATCCTATCTCTCAGATAGCCAAACATTACCGATTTGTTTCTACCTAATGTGTTCGGTAGTCCCAGGTATTTGGAATTGTTGTCCGCTTCTGGAATCCGCAGCACCTGACAAATCGATTCCTTTTTATATTGAATGATATTTGCACTGAAGAAAACCGTAGATTTGTCTCTGTTAATTCGTTGTCCTGAAGCGTTTTCATAACTTGACAATAATTCCATAATTTTATTGGAGATGTATTTCAAGTTATAATATGGGATTAAAGTTTATTAGAATGGTTTGAAATTGATTCCCGTTCTTTTTCCTTTTTGCTTGTACTTGTGGTCCAAATTTTCGTGGCGATGGTTTTGTATGTACATTTTTGCGTCTGTATTCTAATTTGAAGGTTTTTAATTTGTAGGATGTCAATATTGAAACTAAATTTGGGATCTTAGTTACCTTCATATTTTTTCTTTCTGTCTGAAGATCTGCAACATCTTGCAAAGTTCAGTCATCCGTGTCCTTTTATTTGGAATATGTATTACTTGCATGATAAGGTTTAAAGTTGTGCTACAGAGTGCCTTGGCTTGTCTCTTTGTCATAGAAGTAGCATAGACTGTATTGAGGATATAGTAGATTCTCTGTTTTTTGTGTAGCAGGATTCCATATCTGAACCTTTTGTGATGGATCAACAATTACGAGTTTTAAATGTTTTCTCAGGCATACGAGATTATATCATATCCAAGTCACTGTGTTTTTGTGGGGCCACAAATGTACTTGCCGATGACCTTATACCAAATAAGACACTGAGGGGTACCATTGTTCGGATTGTTGAGTCTAATAACAGTAGTGGGGCTAACAGTGGCAGCACTTTTCAGCCACAAGGTTTGTGTTATCTTATAACTTTGTTGTTCCTCCTGTCAGTTGTTTTCTTTTAACTCTAACTCTCCCTCCCACAGAAATGGAGTCTGCTCGATGTTCACAACCTAAGATTCCGTGTCCTGGCGTTCCATCGCCTACATTGTCTGCCACTTCAGAGGAGGATGCAATTGCTCTTAAAAATAAAGGGAAGACAGAGGTTGAGGAGATGACAGAACCAGTAAAAATTGACAACAATGTGCAGAAATTCTTGGGTACAGTGACTGTTGAAAAAGGTGCAGAAGTTTCTGAAGCTGCACAGGAGTGTGTGACGGAACCAGGGTCACACTTGTGTCCTCCGGTGACTGATGATGAAGAAATGCAGCAGAAGCAAGTTTCCAGGGAAGTAGGTAAGTACATAGCATACTGCTAATGCATGGTTGATACTGATTTTACGAGTTCTTTGCATATCTCACAGCTACTTAGGTATTAAAGTCATGAAGTTGAACTATATGATCACCTACTTATGGAGTAGACAAGATACAACCAATATTTGAGAATTTGGGAACTAGAATTGCTTGATATAAATTACATACCATGTCATCACCTGGTGGAACAATTAGCAGCAGTAAATTTATTTTATACTCCCTCCGTCCATTTCATTTCTTTACACTTTCTATTTTGGGCCGTCCATTCCATTTCTTTACATTACTAAAAATAGTAACTTTTAACAATAAAATACATTATTACATCCACTACCTCACTCCACCTTTTCAACCCTTTACACTATTACACCCACTACTTCACTTATTTTAACAATAAAATTACTATTACACTCACTACTACATTTATTTTAACAATATTACATCCACTATCTTGGTTTCCGTGCAAAAAGCAAACGTAAAGAAATAAAAAAAACGGAGGGAGTACATGTCCTCTTTTTTGTTTCTCAGGAAAGAAAAGAAAGAAGAAGTGTGCAGATTTGCAGGCGAGGCCCCATCAAAACTTTTCATCTGAAAACTATCGGAGGCCGATGGAACCCTTTGGTTATAATCCTTACTGGCATTGCATGCAACCTGAATTTGACGGATTTGGTCATCCTTATGATGGTCAAATGCCCTTCACGGGTTATGGTCTTGGGCCAGTGTCTATTCCGTTTGGGGGTGCCTTTTATCATGATCCTTTTGGAGCTCAAGTGTATACGCCTTTCCCATCTCAGAGGTATGGACACTATTATTTTCTAATTGGGTCATGTTTTCTCCCCCTTTCTGCTTTTCCAGTTAGAAGAGAAAACAAAGGCTTCATGTTTTTCTAGGTTGCCTATATTGATTGTTTTACTGCTTTAAGGTTTTATTAAATATCTTTTTAAGTTGTGGCTTGCACATTATTACTTAATTGACTTATATCAGAGACTTTGCTGAACTTGGAACGGACTTCAATGGTGGCGGTGGTAGAGACATGATAAGCCAGGAATATCTTCCCTCTGCAAAATCAAAAATCGTATGTGCTTTTATTATTGTGATTGCTTATGTTTTTCCTTTTGTAATAAAATGAAATTAGTGTTGTCAGTTGTGCCATTGTTAGATTATAAACTATACAGGTTTCAGCCGTGAACTGCTAGTAACTTACAGAAAAAGAAAACTTAAACTCTTGATTGTTGACAACTCTAATTACAATTGCTTGATTGGTAATTTGTCATGCTTCTTTAGAACTCTTTTCCGTCGACCTTTTTGTTAAAATTGTCTTGCAAATTAGAATCTTACATTTAGCTTTTAAAGGAATGGTTGCCACAGAGGGTTACTGGCCTTAATTTGAAATTCTGATCCCTCTAGGTGTTCGCTATCTATCACATCACTTCTGATAAAATTTAACAGGATTGTTGATACTCATGATTACTTTACGCTTAACTTTTTTATATAAAAAAAATCTAATCATCTCTTTTCCAAGATATTGGTCAATTAATATAAAATATTATGAGCATTAATTTAAATCAATCATCTCTTTTTTATGGCTACAGAATTCCACACCACCAGAACAGGACCATCCCTGGCCCCGATCAGAAAGACGGTCAGCAGACCACATTACTCAAGTTCCAAATATTTTATGCTCATCTTCCAAGAGTAAGATGAATTATGTTGATGACTATTATGCAAAACATCCTCATCAACATGGGGAGAAAGAACGTCGGCACCGCTACGAATCAAAGTCAGTGTCTGTCAGCAGGCCGCCAGTCCTGGCAGACACTTTAGACCTACCATCACTGCCATCCGAATTGCAGACTAAGAAAACAATATCTGACCGTTAAACACAAAGCCCGTGTTTTTTCTTGCATCACATCTGCAGAAGAGGAGTCAGCAGCCTCCAAGAAAAGAAAGTTTGAAAGTGCTTCTCCTTCTGCTGTTAATAGGTCAGCTCATCACAGAAGCCATAGGACAACATCAAATGGAGACCACAAGGATCATCGGAGAAATGCAGCTGCTGAGCGTGACTATGAATCGAGTGATGATGATAGACACTTCAAGAGGAGGCGTTCTAGATATGAGTCATCACCTTCCCCTGCAGTGAAGAAGGGTAGACATACTAGTAGAAGCATTGGTAGATTATCTGTCAACTGACATACCTCGTTGAGAGAAATCTGTATGTAAGCTGAGTTTGTGCTGAGAATTGTAAGGGGAAAACTTGTTATGTAATGGAGTTTTTTGTAATTTTAATATACTTGCCTTGATGAAGATTACAACATTGACAGTTATGATTATTCAAGGAATTCAGTCGGGAATAGTCGTGGTTTATACGGTCTTTCATCGAATAAAACTTATTGTAGTACCAGAAGCTGCTGGGAAAGTAATATTATCAACTAGCAAAGGATGGTTTCTAACCATCGGTAGAGATTTGCAAATCAATCTTTTGCACCCTCTTTTTGGGTACAAAATCTCACTTCCTTCCATGCTTGCGTTTCCTAGGCAACCTGAATACAGCGATAGCCACACTCCTGAAGATGCTTCTGCATACTTTATCAGTAAAGTTGCTATGTCTTCTAGTTTACTTGAGGGAAAAAAAGATGCTACTCCGCCTTAAATTGTTATGGCTATCTATGGGAAATCAGATTTTTTAGGTTTTGCTAGATTGAGAGACAAAGTATGGACTGATGTCAACATTAATTCTAACAGCTGGTTCGACGATATTGTTTACCACAGGGGAAACTTTTATGCTGTAGACGGTCAGGGGGATGTATATGTCATATGTGTGTTGTATTGACAGTGATGAACAGAAAGGTGGGATTAGAGGCGAGAAAATTGCATCCATTGGAAGGAATTATGTGTCCAACCGGGAAGCACAACAGTACTTCTTAGTTGAACCTTTATCGGGATCTGGTCTTTGGTTGATTGTGCGCTACCTCAAGCGTAGGTATTTTACAAATAGACATGGCTGGCTAGCTAAGTACCGTACAACTGATTTTGCAGTGTGGAGATTGGATCTAGATTATAACGATTCTCCTTATATTCGTTCATGTACTTCGACCAAAGAGAATAACTTGGGGGGGTGAGGCAATATTTGTTGGCAGAGCTTCAGCATTATCTGGACCATCATCTGATATCTTAAAGCCAAACTCCATATACTTTACAGATGACTTTAGAGGCTCCATCCGTGTAGGAGGTCGTCATGACACGGGGATCTTCGACATGGAGCGTCGCACTATTGAACCTCTCTAAACATTATATTATTTTCTCCGCACAGACACAAGTAATTATGATCTTAAATTGATTTCTTTGTAAGCTGCTATTTTTTGTTTAATTACTTATGTTTTGTGGCTTTGATGTTTAAGCTCCGTATAATTGTGTATCAGTTTTATTTTGTCATTATTGGTTTAATTATGTTGCTCTTTATCTGTGTTGTTATTTGTTTGAGAATACAGAGGCTTTGCTATTCTTTTATCATATTCTATAGAACGAAAGAAAAATGTCAGGTTATGTTATTTCCTCTGTTTTTACTACTTTGAGATACACAAGTATGCTAAAGAGCTTTGCTTCATGCCCTTTTTCTACCTTAAACTTCAAGAATGTACCTTAAATTCATAGAAATAAGAGTAAATTGCAGAAAAGTGGCTTGAACTAAAATTTTTTTGCAGAATGATGTCCAATGTATTAAAGTGAACATTTTGATGACCGAACAAAATTTTTTAAAGCAGTAAAAGGGCTCCGCTCCGTTAGTGCCGTTAAGGCGTTTCTGAGCGAAGCCCTTTTACTGCTTTAAAATATTTTGTTCGGTCACCAAAATGTTCACTTTAATACATTGGCCATCATTCTGCAAAAAAATTTTAGTTCAAGCCACTTTTCTGCAATTTACTCAAAAATAATGTCTTAATCTTGATATAGGCCCGGCCAGAGGGTGGGCGTCCAGGTCACCTGTCCTGGGTCCAAAAATTTTGGGGAAAACTTGATATGTAATGGAGATTTTAATATACTTGCAGACTTGCAGTATATCTGTTGCTGTGAAGTTACCATAAAGTTTGTGCTAAGTTGCCGTAAATTGGCTCGCTACTGCAATGCTCATGTCCTTTGGATTGATCACCCATTTTTTTTTGCTTTTTGTTAAGAAATAAAAGCTTGTTGTGACATACCTTGTAAAGAAAAATAGGATTGTGATACATGATTTGAAATAAAATAATCATCAAAACCCAAAATAAACTAGAAAAACGGTATCATGAAAGAATTTATTAAATTTATTCTCCTGAAAATTTGCTAACATATTATTTATAACATAAGGTTTGGTAACATAAGGTTCTCAGGGTATCATACTTTATCCCCTTTCATAAAAAAAAAGGGTATCATACTTGACCAATAAAAAAATGTAAAGGTATGATATAGGCATAAGTAACATAATGCAATTGGCCAATTGCTCAAATTTATCAAATTAGGTTTATAAAAAAATAAAACCAAAGCACTTTGCTTCTGCTGTCCTGCACAACTGTCCATATTTTCTTCTTTCAACATTAACCATTGCACTGCATGGGATTTCAAGGTCTCTTTATCTTCGAAAAAGTTCCTGTTTCACAGAGGTAGGTGTTTTGTGTACCACTACCCAGCTGATTAGCTAGTGCCTGTGGATTGGAGAGCTCAATCCCCTGAACGGCAGTGAAGGCTAGACTTGAAGTCAGTCCGGAGGTAGCACCTCTACCAAAACTCCTCTCCTTAAATTTTTTGGCAACTTTAGCAGCAAGCCACTTATCCATCCCCAAGACCATCCCCCGAAGAGTTCTCTTCTGGAACTCCAAACTGTATCCTATTGGCTAGCTTACGCATATCTTTCTTTCATTTTCCTTTCTACGACCACCTCTCTCTTTTTCAGCTCAAAACTAGGAATCGGAAAAGGTTTCGCTTGCTTTGTAGGAGACGGTTGTTGCCACTTATCAATCTTCTTAAGTATCTCCTCGCGTATTAAAGCTCTTCCCACTCCCCCAGTTGCATCTCCTCCAGCAAAATCCACACATGCAGCAAGTGTGGATTTTGAAGCTAACAGACGACAAGCACACGTTCTTAAAGCAGGGGGGGTGCTCTGGAAAATTTCTGTTTGCTCAATGTACCCTTCATGAAACTGACAAGTCACGGTTGAAAATCCTGCTAAATTCTTTTTCTTGGCACCCAAACGCTGAACATTGCATGCTGGCATGTCAGCCAGTTCTTTTAAACCACTTGCGATTCCCATCAATTTTGCAGCAATGGCACTACAAAGTATAGCAGAAAGGTTCGGAGCAATATATGCCATTCTACTTTGTAAAAAATCAAGAACTTCTTTCTTTGCCGAATCTAATGTAAGAGTCCTGTCACATGCCTCAATAATCTTGTGGAGATCTTCGGCTAGAAGTGGCTTGCCACTTGTGGTTGACGTCGTAACTGAAACAACCATAATAATAGCTGAGGGCAGTACTCCTTGTAGATCAACAAGTAGTGTTAAATCAACTTCATTACCAATTTTCTTCACTACCCGAGCGTAATCAGTTGGATGATGAACAAGTGATACAAGGTCTACTGGAAATTTCAGTCGATACTTGTCACAGATAAAATCATGAAGGATAATAATTTCATTCTCGATATCAACTAACAAGAGGCCTTGCAGTCTAAGATCAGTTGGTATTCACCATGCATGGAGACGTCAGATCACTTCTTGATTGCACTTTTAATTTTCTGCATCAAATCTTCACATGTTATTGATATAGAATGTAACCTTTGATATGTGTATATATAAATTGTTATAGCCAAAATTCGGTTCGGGTATTTTCAAGTTTGATTCGGGTCAATAATGGGTTTCTAAGTAAAATTAGGGTTTTGGCAAAAGATGAAGAAGACAGGCCGCGCCCTCTCTTTTTCTACAAAGAGGGCGCGCCCTAAATATTAAAACATGATGAAGGGTTTGTATTTTCCAGGTTACTAGAGGGATCTTTCCTGGGATTCTACTCAAGATGGAATTCTATACAAGTTGGGATTCTAGAAATTGAAGAATTCCCTCCTGTCGTATCTCAGGAGGGGGATGTCCGTCGTAGAAGGCCTCTAGGGGTTTTTCTAGATTTAGGGATCACTCTTATACACTGAGGGCATTTTCTTCTCGGTGCAAAGATTGGTCTCTCTTTGGTGTGTGCTTTGGAGCTCTGTTCCTATATCCAATGGGCGCGCTCTCATTGGGGAACTTTGGAGTAATCTGCACTTTGCACCCAAAAGCTCTGGATCACCTGTCCTGCTATCTGGTGGGTGCTTCTCATTCAGGGGATAGGGATGCGTTCTGTACTTGGGGTAAACCATGGCTTTACCTGCGTCCTTGAAATCAAGAGATAGCTTGTAGCGAATAGGACTAGTCCTCGACGGGGGAAGTTTCCATATTCGTGAAGTCTTGAGATCTTGGATAAGTCTTGGGCCTTTTGTGGTTAGGCCTCATAGTAGAACATTCCGGAAGCTAGTCCGTTATCCAAGCCCATTTGGGTTTCTTGCTCTCCAAGAACTACGTATGGCTTGATCCCCTATAAATACCGGGGTACGTAGGCCGATTGAGGGGTTGGAAGTCAAGAGCTCTGAATAGCCGCCACTAACCCTATCAATCTCAGCCACCAATTACAAACAACCACCACACGCCACCACTCTTTTCGGCAAAGAACCACCGCTTGAGATCTTGTTTCCGGCGAAGTTCCTCGAAATTTGTTGTTACCAAATTCCTCCGTCAACAAATTGGCGCTAGAAGGAGGGGATCCAATCAAGATCTGAATCTTAGGAGGAAAAGATGTCTCGCAATCAGCATGGAGGTTTTAACGAAAGAGATGACTACGATTCTGAAGATGCTCAAGGGGATAACCAAATTCGTGATGAAGCTTATGTTTCGGAGGAAATTTCTCCTCCGCACCATCATGGAACTCCGGTCGCCGCCGACGGACAGCCACCTGTTCTTATCAGTAACGCGGCGTTAATGGAACAGCTGTATCTTATGGGGGATGCCCTAAATAGTTTCGGAGCAAGATTAAGTTCGGTGGAGGAAAATCAGGGATCAATGAGAGAATCTCGGAGCATCCCACGAAATCATCGCCGGTTAGGGAAATCCCCTCAGATTGAGGAGGAATCCCGAAGGAGGGAGGAAAATCAGGAAAGGAGATTTCAGCTGGTCACTCCTCGAAGGTTAGATTATTCTGATCCTCTTGTTGAACATCCTAGTGAAGATAATTTTGAGCGCAGGTTGTCAAATCCTCAAGAGAGGGCGCGCCCTCATCCTCACCGCTCAAGGCGCACTCCTGGTGAGATCCAAAGGGATGAAGAGCAGATGGCTAGGGAAAGGAGAGATTATGCCGGCTTGAAGGAACGCTTTGGAATAAGGCTTAATGATGACGATTTAAGGATGGTACTCCTTGAGCAACAAAAGAAAAGCAAGTATTTGGAATCAAGGCCCCATATTCACAGCGCGTGCCCTCTGACAACAGGTCGAGGCCCCTTGGACATGAGCGGTCTCTTGCTCACAATGACAATCCACAGCGCGTGCCCCCTGTTCATGACAGGTCGCGGCCCCTTGGATCTAAACAAGCTCTTCATCATGATACTCCTGGAAGAAGAGGAAACCGTGATAACGGTGATAGAAGAATGGATTTGCATCAAGATAATGGGTGACCCCATGCTCAGGGCACGCTCTCAGGTGGAAGATCCATCCGTATCCATCAAATTCCCTCAAGTACCGCTGGTGAGTCTAGGTCGAGGACGCGCCCCCACTCAGGAGAGCAACATCAGAGAAGTTCCCAAGGGAATCCACAACCTCATGGAAACCCTGAAGGTCAGCAAACTCAAACTCAAGAGGATGTTGTGATTCAACAGCAAGTAGGAGCTCAAGGAGGCGCCCATACTGCGGCTCCGCCTCCTCCTCCACCCCCGGGGGGTACTCAGACTTTGGCGCAACCAAATATTCAGAATATTCCCGGAGTGGGAACATTTAACGTGGATGATTTAAAGAAGCTTTTAGCCCATTTGGATGGAGGAAGAATATCCGCTACAGCACAAACATCCTCTCCATTCTCGACTGAGGTCAGGGAGGCACAACTCCCTACAGGGTACCAGTCTATGACTAATGATTTACGCTTTCATGGAAATGCTGACCCTGTGGAATTCTTGGGTCGTTTTGATATTGAAATTGATGTCTATCAGGTGACTGATTTAGCCAGATGCCGATTGTTGGCAGCAACATTTAGGGAAAGTGCGCAACAGTGGTTTCAGAAGCTTGGGCCAGGAGTAATTACATCTTGGAAGGTGATGAGGAATCTGTTTTTCACCAAGTTCCAGGCAGCCGTGAAGTATGCTCCTCCTGTCACTACTTTGGCTAACATTAAGCAAATGGAAGGAGAAAGTCTACAATCTTACTTCAAGAGATTCAACTCGAAATCTACCTTGGTGAGAGGAGCAACTGATGAAACGCTCAAAAGCTTCTTAATAGTTGGATTGTCAGTAGGAACTAATTTCTGGAAACATCTTCAAGGACGTGATCCACCTACTTTGGCTGATGTGTTGCACAGGCTGAGTCTTTCAAGATTGTAGAACAATCCTTGGCAGATAATAGAAAAATAGACAGTCAGGGGAATTCAAAAGGAAGAGTTAGTAAGAGGAAAGATCGGTCCTTGAGTCCCACACTCCGTACTGGGATCGGTGCTAATCGTGTGAATTCCACTGAAGTTGGGCGGAATTGGGGACCTCCGGATACTTATACCTATGATAGAAGGGAAAGCAATTATACTCCTTTGGCTGCCTCTATTGAGCATATCTTTGAAGTAAATAAAGATAAAGGATTCTTCAGGAAGCCGGAGCCGTTAACTTCTTGGCAGAGTAGAGATAAGAAGAAATATTGTGATTTTCATGAATCCTCAGGACATAATACTTACGAGTGTCGGCAGTTGAAGGATGAAATTGAAGACCTGATCAAAGAGGGATTCCTGACTGAATGGATTATCAGAGAAGTGAAAAAGCACAAGGAAAACCCAGACAGAAAGGATGGAGGGCGCGCCCTCCGGAATAATGATAAGCCCGAGGAGAAGAAATTTGTCAGAGAAGGTAGTATTCATACGATATTTGGAGGACGACACTTGGGAGGAGATAGTAATCATGCTTTGGAGAGATATGCAAGGGAGGCAAAGTACCGACCCCTCACTAACGTAAATAGCTTGGAGTTTAGGCCATCCAAATTACTTAAGGGGTATGTGTTGATATCACTTTCACTGAGGAAGAAGCTAGATGGGTGCACCATCCCCATAACGATGCTTTGGTGGTAGCAATCCAGATTAGTTCCAAGAACGTAAATCGGGTTGTCGACAATGGAAGTTCCGTGAATATCCTATACTACGGTACTTATAAGAAGTTGGGATTTCCAGATAAGGATATGATTCCAGACAATGGTTGGATATATGGATTTTCGGGCGAATCTGTGAAAGTCATGGGAACCATCAAATTACCAGTAACTCTTGGTGAAGGGGTTCTTTCTGTGACCCAAATGGTGGAATTCATGATTTTGGATGTAGAGTCATCTCACAATGCTTTGATTGGGCACCCTCTGTTAAAGGAAATGAAGGTTGTAACCTCTATCTATCATCTTGCAATGAAATTTCCTACACCCAATGGTGTAGGAACTATACGAGGATCTCAGCATGATTCAAGAGATTGCTATCACAGGGCGATCAAGGGATTTAGAAAATAGCAAGGTAGAGGGCGTGCCCTAAGAGAGTGAAGTTCAGAAAGAGAGATGAGTCTTATTCCAGGAGAGATTAAAGTTCATTATCTTGTCCAAGAACCTGAAGAGGTAGTGAGGGAAAGCACTTCAATACTTGATAATTTAAAAGAAGGAATTCTAGAAGAAATCGAGGAAGACTCGGAAGAAGTTATCTCTATTAACCTTAGAGGAGAGCAGGTTGAAGGAAGACGGATGTTGCTTGAAGGCATGGTGCATACCCTTGTTGAGGAAGACTTCCCTCTTGAAGAGGATGTGCCCTCCGAGGATAAGGTGTTAGTTGAAGACCCTCGAAGTTTTGATTATGATTTAGATCCTAGAACTCCATAGTTGGTTGAAAAGACTGGTCTTGCAGAGGATACAATCTCAATTTTAGTAAATGAGAAGGATCTGAATAAGGTTTTGAAAATCGGGTCCCATTTGAATTCCAAGATGAGGGAGATGCTTACTAATTTTCTCCTGAATAATCTGGATGTTTTCGCTTGGAGTCATGCTGATATGGTAGGGATTGATCCGGAAGTTATGTGTCATCGTCTAAATATAGATCCCACCAAGAAAGGAATTCACCAGAAGCGTCGACCGGTAAGTGGAGAGAGAGCTATAGCGTTGAAAGAAGAGGTTGATAGACTTCTAGATGTAGGATTGATTAAGGAGTCGTATTATCCGGATTGGCTGGTTAATCCAGTCCTAGTCAAGAAGCCAAATGGAAAATGGAGGACTTGTATGGATTTTACAGATTTGAACAAGGCTTGTCCTAAAGATAGTTTTCCTCTTCCTCGGATTGATCAGTTGGTGGATGCTACGGCTGGTCATGCTCTTTTGAGTTTCATGGATGCTTACTCGGGCTATAATCAAATCCCAATGTACGAGCCTGATCAGGAGCACACCTCTTTCATCACAGATAGAGGACTATATTGTTATATTGGAATGCCGTTTGGTTTGATTAATGCTGGAGCAACTTATCAAAGATTGGTGAATATGATGTTCAAAGATTTAATTGGGAAAACCATGGAGGTATATGTAGATGATATGCTTGTTAAATCCTTGAAGGCAGAAGATCATGTAAAACACTTGGGGCAGATGTTCGAAATATTAAGGGAGTTCAGGATGAAGTTAAATCCTCGGAAATGTGTGTTCGGGGTGGAATCCGGAAAGTCTTTGGGTTTCATGGTAAATCATAGAAGAATTGAGGCGAATCCAGCAAAAATTAAAGCCCTACTTGACATGAAATCTCCATCTAGTGTGAAGCAAGTTCAGAGTTTGGCTGGAAGAATTGCAGCATTAAATCGCTTTGTTTCAAAGTCTTCGGATAGATGTAGAGAATTCTTCAAAGCTATTAAGGGAGTGTCCAAAGACTTTATATGGACTCCCGAATGTGAAGAAGCTTTTCAGAAAATCAAGGAACAGTTGGGGAATCCTCCACTCTTATCAAAGCCTGTGGAAGGAGAAATTTTGATATTATACTTGGCAGTTTCAGAATACTCCATTAGTGCCGTGTTGGTAAGAGAGGAGATTGATCATCAGTCTCCAGTATACTATGTGAGTAAGCGTTTGTTTATGCAGAAACCCGATACACAAGTATGTAGAAGTTGGTTTTCTCTTTAATCCTAGCTTCGAGAAAACTTCGCCCTTATTTTCAAGCCCATAAGATTGAGGTTCGTACGGCGTATCCATTGAGGGGAATTCTTCATAAGCCGGAGGTTTCTGGAAGGATGCTAAAATGGGCGATTGAATTGGGGTAGTTTGATTTGGAATACACCCCAAGAACTGCTATTAAGGGTCAAGCTTTAGCTGATTTTATTCTTGAATTCGAGTCAGAGAATGAAGAAAAATCACTTGTGCTGATAGAGTCTGGAATTTCAACCCAGAAGGCGTTTCCTCTTGAGGAAGTTCCTCAGCCATGGTGGAAGTTGCATGTAGATGGAGCTGTAAATAGTGGAGGAGCTGGAGCAGGCATAATCTTGGTTACTCCAGAAGGAAACCAGCTTATGAGTGCTATTCATTTCAAATTTCAAGCAACAAATAATGACACAGAGTATGAAGCTTTGATTAATGGTTTGAAGATAGCCGTGGAAATGAAGGTAGTGAATCTGATCGTATTGAGTGATTCGGAATTAGTAGTTGGAAAAGTTAAAGGGGGATTTCAGTGTAGGGGTCCAAGAATAGAGCTTTACATGAAGTGTGCTCAGCGGCTTATGTAGAAGTTCCGGGAAGTGAGATTAGAGTGTATTCCCCGAAATGAGAATTGTAATGCTGATATTCTGGCTAAGCTAGGATCCCAGAAGGACATGATGCTGTTGGGAACAGTTCCATTGTAAATTCAAGAAGTACCAAGTATCCCGGAAGTAGAAGTTATGGAGGTGGAAGCTATCCCGCATATTACTTGGACGACCCCAATTCAAGGATATATTCGTGAAGGGATTCTTCCAGAAGACAAGGTTGGGGCAAGAAGAATTCGATATCAAGCAGCAAGATTTGTAGAATATGATGGAATCCTATACAAGAGAGGTTTCAATCAACCACTCCTGAAGTGCATAGATGGAGATGAATGCAATTACATCCTTCGGGAAATTCATGAAGGAATTTGTGGCAATCACTCGGGGGGTGGTTCATTGGCAATGAAGGTGTTAAGGCAGGGTTACTATTGGCCTACTATGAAGAAGGATGCCTATGAGTTTGTCAAGGCATGTGATAAATGTCAGAGGTTTGCCAACTATTCAACGATTCCAGTAACTACTTTGACTTCCATGATGAGTCCGTGGCCGTTCGCTATGTGGGGGATTGATCTCATTGGAGAACTCCCAAAGGCCAAGGGGGTGTCAAGTATGCTGTGGTTGCTGTTGATTATTTCACCAAGTGGGCGGAAGCAATGCCCTTGGCCACAATCACTGCAAAGAAAATCAAGGATTTTGTGTTCAACTCTATTGTGTGCAGGTTCGGGATTCCCTACAAACTTATTTCAGATAATGGAAAGCAGTTTGACAGCAAGGAATTGCGGAAGTTATGCGAGGACTTGGGAATCAAGAAAGATTTCGCAGCTGTATATCATCCTCAGAGTAATGGGCAGACTGAAGCTATCAACAAGATAATCAAGCATACCCTGAAAACCAATTTGGAAGAAAGCAAAGGAAATTGGCCCAAGGAGCTTCCTATGGTCTTATGGTCGTACAACACAACTCCAAGGACCACAACTGGGGAATCCCCTTTCATGTTGTCTTATGGATGTGAGGCAATGGTTCCGGTGGAAATTGGAGCAGGATCATTCCGAAGGGATTTCTACGATGAGGAGGTAAATTTGGTAAACCAGAGATTGAATCTTGACCTGTTGGAGGAAACAATGGCTAATTTACAGTTGAGGTTGGCGACTTATCAGCAGAGAGTTGCAAGGTATTACAACATGAAGGTGAAGACTCGTCCTTTTAATGTAGGTGATTTGGTTGTTTGGAAGGTCATGCCAAATACAAGGATAGCTGCTCATGGAGTTTTCGGTCCCAACTGGGAGGGACCTTATAGGATCAAGTCTATCATCTGGGAAGGAACTTATCATCTAGAAGACTTGGATGGCAACACAATCCCGAGAGCATGGAATGCAGAGCATTTGAGGAAATACTATCAATAGGGTGCGGCTTCGGCCCCCTATTTTTATGAAGACTTATATTTAAGTTATAGACTAGCATAAATAAATCTTCTCCTAGTCTAGGGGTAGTACACATACGCCTTCTTTAGTTCTAGTCGAGACTTGCTGTTTTTATTCCATGTTTTCTCGAAGCTTATTCTCCTTAGCTCGGGGGGTAGTACATGTATACCTTCCCTTGTTCTGTCGAGACTTGAATTTAATAAAGAATTTATTTGAAGATTAATGAAGTATATCAAGACATTTTTTCAAGTTTTTTGAAGATTTTTTGATTGAAGTACAAGAGGTTGTGCCCCATGTCTTAGGGCGCGCCATGTGAAGTTCTGCGTAATTATAAGCAAATTTTGACAAGTTAAAGGAATTCTGAAAAGGGTAAAGCCTTAGGGCGCGCCCTCAACTTATATGTGAAGATTTTTGAAGGTGTTTTTCTGTCAAAGTTAAAGACATTTTCTTAAACAAAATTATGAAGAAAAGGTCGCGCCCCCGTGAAGGGCGCGCCCATATTGGAAGAATTTAACAAGAAAAGTAAAAGCATGGATAAGTAATAAACATATTAAAGTTCAAAGGGCATTAAAGTTAGGAATTACAACTTGCAGGGTTTTACAAAGGACCCACACCTTAAAAGTTAGAGTATACGTGGACAAATTTGAAGGAAAAACCCTAGGGCGTATCCTTAGGGGGTGAAGAAGGAGTGACCTTGGAAGGTGAAGGAGACGCGTCTTGAGCATCGTTAGGGCGAGCAGTGGAAAGGGGAGATACATCCTCAAGAGGTGAGTTTTGAGTAGGGATAGCTGCAGGAGGAGAGGTTTGAATGTTGTGAGTTGAAGGGAAATTTTCTGTGGAGGGCGTGTCCTCAGAAGGATCCTCTAATCCCAGTTCAACTCTTTTTGCCTTGATGGCTGAAGCTTGATCAACCTTAAACTTTGCCACATCCTCAGCAGCAGCAGGACCAAACTTCTCCCAGTTGTAGTCAGGATCGTTGGCTAGAAAGCTAGTAAGGTAGAAGTTGAATCCCTTCTCAAAGTTCTCATCCTCAATGGATTCCCTCTGTTCTTTCAACTCAGTCCTTTCAATCTCTAGAGCACTTTGTTGCTTTCGGAATTCCTCTCTTTCCTTCTTCAATCTTTCAACCTGATCACAAAGATATTTGCCATAGTCAAGGGATTTTTGAAGATCCGACTGTAGAGTAGCAATGGTGGCATCCTTGGCGTCACTTTCTTTCTTCCACTTGTTATCAGTTTCGATAACCATTTTGGAAAACTTCTTGCTCTCCGCCTCAAGTTTGTTTATGTGAAGCTTCTCTTTGTGCACTCTCTGGGCACGCCCTAGAGATTGAACCAGGAGTTGGGCTGAGGCTTTAATCATGGATTTCGTTTCATCATCAGTATTCATGTTTTGGCAAAGATCAATTTCTTTCTCAGTGACAAGTGAAGCAGCAGCCGGCCCAATAAGGGTTTCCACATATGAGGGCGCGCCCTCGGTTGTCTGTCTCTTGCCTTTGTTCACAGGAGGTTCTTGGATCTCAGCATTCCTTTTTGAGGATCCAGAAGAAGGTGGAATTACTGGGGAAGGCTGTTGTTGCTGTATAGGATTTTCCCTGGAATCAGAAGTATCGGTCTTGTCTTCGTGTTGTAACCTGTTGTTTTTCTTAGCAGCACCGAAGCCGCGAGGAATTTTAGGAGCCATTTCTGTGCAAAACAAGAAAAAATGATTAGTTCACGCCTTAGGTGAAGGAAGTTGTAAGCAAATAATGAAGAGAAACATATCAGGCAAATAATGATACACTATTATGTTAGGGCGCACCCTACATTTTAATTTTGTACCTTCATCATTATCAGAGTTTTCATTTTCACTATCACTAGACGACGATGATGGAACGGCAATGCCATTTCTGAATCTTTTAAATTTACAAATATGACCAACTCTATCTGATAGAATTCCAACTCTTTTTAAGTTTTCTTCAGTGATTAGAGTTTGGAGGTTGAATTTCTCTGCTGCAACTTTGAGGACGGCTTTGGCCCGATGAAGGGCCGCGCCCTGAAGTTATTTTTGAACTCTTCTATCTGTTTTAGTTTAAATGAATTAATAAAAGTTAAAAAAAAAATTGAAATGAAAAGAAGAGTGCAGGGCGCGCCCTCACTTACAAGGATCGGTATTGAATTGAAGACGAACTGGAGGAACATCCCAGACAAAGAAGTAAGGTTCCTTCCATCGTTTAATGTGGCTAATTCTCCCTTCAGAAAAGCCCTTGTTGTTGTGAGGTTTGTTGATTACCAGATAATAATATCCAGTGTTTGATTGGCGGATGCTAAAGAAATAGCTGATTTCTGGCATGGAGGGTGCTTTGAAACCCAAGTCATGATAAAGGATGAGTAAGCCTAAAACAAGTTTATAGCTGTTGGGAGATAGTTGGATTGGGGCTAGATCATACCATTCAAGGATTTCTCTTAGGTAAGGGTGCAAGGGCGCGCCCACACCTAGGGCAACGAGTTTTGGGGTTAAAACCATCCTTGGAATTCTGAAGTCTCCACCATAGTTGAAAATATGAGGTCGATGGTGAGAGTGAGGAATGGCCCAGAGTCCTTCTTGACCATAGTATTTCATGGCCCATTCCACCTCGTCATTTGTGGCAGCAGAAGACATGTTAATGCAGGCTAGTTTGCTGTCTTTCTAAGTTGGTTCTTTTCTTTTTCAGATATTTCATTATATCTACCCCAATCAACGTCAATCTCTTCATCAAGAACTACCCAATGTTCGAATGGGGTAGGTGAAGAAGGTGGGGATGTTGGTTCGGAATTGATTAATGGTGAAACAGACAAGGCGGAAGGCGCGCCCTCAGTGGCATAAGTGTCTGAGGAGTGTGTGTCAGTAGAAGTTTGGCTGTTGGGGTTAAAGTCACTACCTGAAGAATCTAAAGGAGATATGTTTACGTTATTTTCAAGGGATGTTCTAAAGGAGATAAGTTTGGCTGTTTGGCTGTTTTGTTTTTTATTCGGGCACTAAGAGGGATGTTATCAAGGAAGTCTTCACTTGAGAAACTCATTCTGTCGTCGTTGAAATCTTTAATAAGGCGCGCCCTATCTTCTGGAGAGATAAATGAGAAAAGAGGCCTATAGTGATTCGGAGGAAGAGGAGACGGCAGTGGAGAATATAATCCAATGCGTTTATTGAGTTCCTTAAAAGGATGAAATGGAGAGGACGCGCCCTTGTCCTCCAGCTGCAAAAATTAAATGAAAAGGGACTTAGGGCGCGCCCAAAAAATTAAATAAATCGATATCTAAGGATGTTTGCAAAAGCTATTTTGGAAATCTAAGGCGTGTTACAGATTCTACTGAAGGCGAATTTCAAAAAAAAGGTATATCATAAGAAGCCAAGACGCGCCCTGTGTCGAAGGCGTGCCCTGATCATTATGAGTTATGAGAGTTAATTAATCACGTTCATTTATCAGAAACATTATGTGGGAGAAAGAATTGCAATCAAAAGAGATCAAACAAATATACATACATATATATACACATGGGAAAAACGAAGAACATGAAGCATATGAACGGTCCAAGCACGAAAACTACAAATTTACACGGTTAAATTATGAAATAAAGGCAAGGGATCATACCTTTGAAGTTCTAGAGCAAGATTTGTGAAGAAAAAACGCTTAAAACGGCCGATTTGCTTGCTTTTTTGCTCGGAAAATGTGAAGTCGCCGGAGTAGGGTTTTCTGAGGAATGAGAGAGTAGAAAAGAGTAAAGTGAAAGGTAGTTGGGTATTTATAGGGGGTATAGAGAAGTGGATGACAGCTGTATGGCACAAATCGGTTCAACTTCAGAGGACGCGTCTTGTTTTAGGGCGCGCCCTAAAGGTATTTTTTGGGAATTTTGGGTTTTTTCTATGTAAAATTCCATGTTTTGTTTTCAACTTCATATGGAATTGGGGGGTAGTTGTTATAGCCAAAATTCGGTTCGGGTATTTTCAAGTTTGATTCGGGTCAATAATGGGTTTCTAAGTAAAATTAGGGTTTTGGCAAAAGATGAAGAAGACAGGCCGCGCCCTCTCTTTTTCTACAAAGAGGGCGCTCCCTAAATATTAAAACATGATGAAGGGTTTGTATTTTCCAATTTACTAGAGGGATCTTTCCTGGGATTCTACTCAAGATGGAATTCTACTCAAGATGGAATTCTATTCAAGATGGGATTCTGAAGTTGAAGAATTCCATCATGTCGTATCTCAGGAGGGGGATGTCCGTCGTAAAAGGCCTCTAGGGGTTTTCCTAGATTTAGGGATCATTCTTATACACCGAGGGCATGTTCTCCTCGGTGCAAAGATTGGTCTCTCTTTGGTGTGTGCTTTGGAGCTCTGTTCCTGTATCCAATGGGCGCGCTCTCATTGGGGAACTTTGGAGTAATCTGCACTTTGCACCCAAAAGCTCTGGATCACCTGTCCTGCTATCTGGTGGGTGCTTCTCATTCGGGGGACAGGGATGCGTTCTGCACTTGGGGTAAACCATGGCTTTACCCGCGTCCTTGAAATCAAGAGATATCTTGTACCGAATAGGACTAGTCCTCGACGGGGGAAGTTTCCATATTCGTGAAGTCTTGAGATCTTGGATGAGTCTTGGGCCTTTTGTGGTTAGGCCTCATAGTAGAACATTCAGGAAGCTAGTCCGTTATCCAAGCCCATTTGGATTTCTTGCTCTCCAAGAACTACGTATGGCTTGATCCCCTATAAATACCGGGGTACATAGGCCGATTGAGGGGTTGGAAGTCAAGAGCTCTGAATAGCCGCCACTAACCCTATCAATCTCAGCCACCAATTACAAACAGCCACCACACGCCACCACTCTTTTCGGCAAAGAACCACCGCTGTAGATCTTGTTTCCGGCAAAGTTTCTCGAAATTTGTTGTTACCAAATTCCTCCGTCAACATAAATTAGACAAAAAACCTAAAGTCGTAGGCTTGTAGTTGATCTTCGGTAAAAAGTACTAGCAAGAAGTCGAGCAAATTTGACACCGAAATCTGATTTCTAAAATTTGCTAAAAATCGAACGTAATAAATTGAGTCCAAACTAAAATTGAAAAATTTAAATTCGAAACCAATTGTGCAATTTCAATTCTTTGAACCGATTCTATTATTAAATTAAATAAATATATAATAAATCTTTTACATTTTAGTTTACCACTGTAGTAATACAATTATATAATTTTTTCCCTGTATGATTGTTAAATATCTTTTTTTATATATAATTATATATATATGTATGTATAGATTTTTACTCAAATATAAACCACTCATATAATAAAAATTAGAAATTAATCATTTCTACTAATTTTTTATATTTTATAAACTCTTAGCCATCTATTTAAATATTATACAAATGTAGTATATGATACATGCATATACATATATAATAAATATTTTTCCCTTATTTTGCAATCCCGTTTGTTTCTTTCGACAGTGACGAAAAAATGGTGATTTTCTGGTAATAAATTGACGATTAATTTTTAGATTACACACATATATCATACTTAATGAATCTATCTATTATCTATTATCTATTATATATCTAATACTAATACACCAACAGGGGATTTTCCTGAGCAAATTAATTCCTAGGCTCGGTCCCTCCGAACCTCACTCCGAACCTAATTCCAATTATTTATAAAAATATTGTTATATAGAGGATTCGAATCCATGACCTTGGAAACTAATTTCACTACCATAACCAGTTGATCTATCTTAACATTTGAGTCTATATTAAAAATCATTAGCTACATACATAAATATTTGTATAATGTATAATCCCAATAAATATACATACATAAACACATACATGCATACATACATAATTATTAATTATACATACAGATACATCAATAATTATACATGCATACATACATACACACACACATACATACATACATACATACATATATACATACATACATACACTACATACATAATTATTAATTATACATACACATACATAAATAATTATACATGCATATATACATACACACACACACATACATACATACATAATTATTAATTATACGTGCATACATACTATATACAAACATATATACATATATACATACATACATTTATGTTGTATAATCTATTAATATTTTATTATTTGTAATATATTTATTTTTGTATAATTAATATGCATATTTATATATACATACAGATGTACAAACATAAATACATACATATATAAATTTATGTGGATACATAATAATATACTATAATATTATATACATACATGCATGCATGCATACATACATACATACAAACATACATACATACATACATACATACATACATATATACATACAACATAACTATTAATTATACATGCATACGTACATACATACATACATGCGTGCATGCATGCATACATACATATAATATATACATACATTTATGTTGTATAATCTATTAATATTTCATTATTTGTAATCTATTAATTGTTGTATAATTAATATGCATATTTATACATACATACATACACATGTACAAACATAAATACATACATATATAAATTTCTGTGCATATATAATAATATATTATAATATTATATACATATATACATACATACTATATAGCATACATACATACATACATATATACGTACATACATTTTTGTTGTATAATCTATTAATATTTCATTATTTGTAATATATTAATTACTGTAGAATTAATATTCATATTTATACATACATACACTTGTACAAACATAAATACATATATAAATTTATGTGGATATGTTATAATTACTATAATAATCACTAACATATACCATATCTTATTAATCATTTTAGATCTGTTGTAATTATTTACGAATTAAATATTATAAAAAATATCTCAATACAAAAAAAGAACCTTCAGTGTAAGTATAATAGAAACTTGTATTAACATTAACTATCATAAAATTCATCAATCACATCTTTAATACGTAAATGCACAAAACAATATAACACACACACACACACACACACATATATATATATAATAGAGCAAATGGGGGGTTCCATGAACAAATTTATTCATATAAAAAGTCATATTTACCCCCTACTAATTATATCTATGTTATATTTGCGGGGGTATTGCAACACCAACATATTTATTACATAATAATAACTGATATGAACTAATATGCATTTATTATTATGTAATTAATACTTGTATGTATCTCTGTATCCATCCATGTTAACTGTATATATTTATATTTCGAAGTACGATTTTGATTTTATCATTGACCAATTTATTACATATCGTTCAAGTTTGTTTTAACAAAACAAAACATTGTTTCAAAAAAAATAACAAAAAAAACATAGCGTAAAATATAAAATAGATTTAATTTAACCAGAATTATAATTTGCATGTCACGATCGGGTATTGCATAAATTCTATTTACTCATAACAATTGTTGCGAAGATATGAAGAATCGAAGATATCAACAATTCAATCCTATGTGATTACGAATAATTCATAAATATTTGTAATCTAGAGCATGCCCGTGCCTTGCACGGGCTACAAAGCTAGTTAAATAAGAATATTCTAAATCGTAGCAAGATAAGTTATTTTGTTGATAGTACACTATTTTATGATAAGGAAATAATATTAAAGTTGTGAATAATAATCCAAATATTATAGATTTCTTATTACCATGAGTTGGTTTGTAGTAGTTCAAGGCTCTATACATATTGTCTTAGACACCTTTTATAATATCTATAATTATATTAAATTTTTAAATTTTATATGTTATTAATTTAAATATCAAAATTTTGTTAAAAAATATGTATATATATATATATATAATATTTTACACATTCGATTTAATATTTATACTCTATCTTCTTTGAACGATTTTATAGGCCACGTGTAATTAAATTTGACAATTTAACAATTATTTTCCAATTAAACCTACGCTGAAACAAAAGAGAGAAGAAATTGACCATTTTTCGCTTTAAAAATTCTATTGGATTTATGAATTCTACTTATAATTCGTTTTAATTGTCAAAATACACTTGTTAAGTTGTTATGGTTTGAATATGATTCTACTAACAACCAAATACAATTTTAATAATAAGTGTAGTAGTGATTTTATCCAAAATCTTGATAATCGGTAGTTTGATACTTCGTACGATAAAATAAATATAAACGTTTGATCTTAAAATAAAAAGATGAAAACTGTTGGATCTATCATAAAATTTATATTTAATATTTTAATATGTTATAAACAAAAAATTGTATTTATATTGAACTACTAAAAGATGTATGTCAATGATTTAAATCGTATGTAATTAGGTTTTGTACATTGAATTGCATTATCAATGTATGTCTTCTACATTGAATAGGATTAATGCAAAAATTCATAATTATATTTTTTCCCTGAGATCCTAAGTGTTTCCATTTGAATAATAATTATTTCTTCAACAGTAAATTAAAGATAATTTTATGAATTTCGCATGGATTGTAAAATATTCCAAATCTAATTTATAAATCTCAAAATAGAGCACAAATAAAAAATAAGTTTCTTTAATACTATTAAAAAAATAAAAAAATTCAATTCTAATACAACCTTTTTAATTATATCTTTTACAGATTATGATTTTCTTTTTAAAATTTAATTTTAAAACAACTTTTTTTTAACTATATCCTTTTTAAAGTATAATTTTCTTTCTAAAATTTACTTCTAATGCAACCTTTTCTAATAACATCCATTTTAGATTATAATTTTCTCTTTTAATATGATATAATCTTGATCGTCTATTTTTAAAAATATTAGATTCTACGGTTGAGATTATTTTGGTACTACAGTGACTAAAATTATGGATAAGATCCTCCTTACGCTTATTATATAAAGGATATAATATACTCCTTTGTTTTTTTTTAATAATTTGGTACTTTAATAGGTTTTGATTGCATAGTAAATATTTTTTTTTTCAAAATATTTTTTTTGTGAATAAAAATAGAGAAAATTAATTTTATTTTTGTATAAAAATATACAATCAAAATTTTTTTACAATTTTTTCTTAATAAAATATGTGTCAAACATTCAAGCGATTTTAAGAGGAAACATAAGGATTATATATTAACATGAAATATGATTTTATTTTCATGTTTTTTAAATTTCAAATTAAGGGAAAATCTTATAAGGTTTAGAAGTAATAATACATTAATGAAATTAGTAATATTAAATATCATTAATTATAAATTAATTTTTAACCATAGTTAACAAAATTAACTGAAAGGGTCTTTTTGTACCCTAAAATAAAATAAAGGAATGTATTTGATTCTTTAAATATTACAAAGGTGTATATGTTACTACACATATATTACATGGGTGTTTTTACTCCTTAATCCTATTGAAAAAGTTAAAATCATGAGAACGGACTTTAGAGCAAGTCCAATAGATCCTTATGTGACCTCCTAAGTAAGGTATAAAATTGTGCTCCAATAGACTCTTAGAGAATCATGCCATCCCTTATCTTTAAGAGCTCCCTTATTTCACTTTTATTAATAAAATATTATTTTATCTTCTATTTTCAATTGTTTCCCTCTTTTTTTAATCTTTCTTCCTTCCTTTTATTTATTATTTAATAATTATAAGGATCAGATATAAATAAGCTTGTTGGTGTTGTCATACCTAGGGGTGATCAATGGTCGGGTTGGTCGGGTTTAAATGACTAAACCACCCAACCCATATTTTACGGTTTTGAAATGTAACAACCCGTTACCATAACCGTCATCGTTAGTACTAAAAAAACCGTCCAAATTATAACGGTTTGGTTTGGGCGGGTTGGGTTTTAAACCATTTACAAAAATTTAAATTTGCAAAAAATTAATCGGCACAATTGTACAATGCATCAATGGACCAACAAAATAACGTATAAAGTCTCATAAAATATAATCATACATCACCATTCAAAGTCTTACATAATTAGAAAAAAATTAAAAATCGGATATAATTATATATTAATTATTAATTTGAATTATATTTCTTAAATAGTAATAAAAATTAATTATATATTATTATATATTCGGATCAAACGGTTTATATTGGTCGGGTTGACAAGGCAAACCGAACCCAACCATTATTTTTCTGTTTTTAAAAAATCGAAACCGTTACCAACCCGAACCATTACAAAACCATAAATTATGGTTTGGGCGGGTTTGGAAAATTTTACTCACCCCTAGTCATACCTTATAATATCATAAATCACTAAGAGCCTAATATTTTAGAACAAGTCCAATAACTTCCCTATTTAAGTTCTTAACTTAGAATTTACGGATTTTAATACAAAATAGTGCTCCAACAGTGTCTTAGTGGTTCCCTAAACCACTAGTCATTCCCTACTTTTGGGGAATTACTAGCCATCCCTAACTTCATTTTCATCAATAAAATAATTATTACCCTCCATTTCACCAATAATTGTCTTTGTCTTTTTCATAATTACTTTCAAATTTATTATTATTATAATAGTAAGGAATATATAGGGATTATTGTTGGAGTTGGTATACAAAATAATGTCCTAAATCACTAGAAATCCTTATTAACATTTTTTGAATATTGTTATTTTCGTCAAAAAATTAAATTTCATATTAATAATATAATCTTACTCAAATTTGTAATCCCGATATGATTTAGATTCCAATATGAAACTTGTATATTTAAAATCATGAGAACGGACTTTAGTCTCACGTATTCCACAATCAAATCAACCTCAATACACTCTAGGGTTCTTACAACAAAGGACGCCCAACTGCAATTCCTAAACAAATAATGGTCGGAGAAGTAGCAAAACAACAAGAACAAGAAGATAGAATCAGTAACTTACCTGATGAACTGCTTTGTCAAATCCTCTGCAAACTCGATTCTCGAATCGCAGTACAAACATGTGTATTATCAAAAAGATGGCTCAAGGTCTGGACTACTCTTCCCTGTCTCAATTTTAATCCAAACCATAAAGTTTGTGATTTAAATTATAAAAATTATGTTAATAATTTTCTCAAATATCGAGACCAGCATTCTGTTATCACCACAATAAAAATTGATTGCTATCGTATCTGGCGTGGTATAAGATTGACAATCTTACAGTATGCACTAGCTCATAATGTCGAGAATTTGCAGATTAGTTATGAAGAAAACATGGGTTCTATTTGCATGAAATCTGAATTTTTAAAAACATTGCATCTTACTCTTTGCCTAAAAGTAAATCCATTGGATTGGAATTTGCCCAATTTGACCTCTTTGTATCTCGAGCATGTTAAATTCGGAAACCAAATTTCAGGCTTTGATAGCTTGAAGGAACTAACTCTAGCTGGGTTCTTTGAAATTCTCAATGAACTTGAAATTTACACCATAAATTGTCCTAATCTCGAAAGTCTTACCTTGGGTCCGTATCATCGACATTGTACATTCGTGGTTTCGGCACCAAAGTTGTTATACTTTAAATTTCGTTCAACTCATGTACCTGATTTCTGTGCTGGGAATGGGTTCCCTTTACTGAAAGAAGCTGATATTGATATTCAAATTGAGGACTACGACTGGGTATTCTATGATGATGACAGAATTAAGCTTACTATGCAAAATCACATAAAGATGCTGAACGCAGTCAGGGGAACTCCACTGCTCAAACTATCAAGCGAAACAATTGAGGCATCCTTTCTACTTCCATTCTCATTATTTTTAATATTTATATATTGTGGTTGACGAATATTTTTTTCGCTTTCGTTATATAATATTTTGTCAGTACACAATTAATTGAATTATAGTGCTCCAGGCGGTGTTTAGTTTAATTGAAAGTACACTATCAATTAAGTCACATGTTTGTTTAATTCCTCCAGGTTCTTAGGAGGATCTCAGATTTTTCAGGATATCAGCCTTCTCCATTGGATAACCTCAACTTTCTTTCCCTGCGAGGGCTAGATGATATGCCAACCAGGTCTACCGATCATGTCATTAACTACTTGCTCAGTAATTCTCCTAATGCAGATATCCTTAAAGGTAAACAAAGAACCCATGTTGGTGTTTTATATATTTTAATTAAGAATTAAAACCAATTTAGATACATATGGCAGTTGATGTATTGAATTTTAATGTTAAGAGTTATTCACGTATATTGGGAAAAGAATCTCCTCGACACTTTTGAAATTTTCCTACAAGAACGTCGATTATGTAAAAAGACCCTGCAAAACTCACTTTTGTCAAAGCATTCGACGTTATGTAACAATAAATAAAATCAAACTTAAAGGAATTAAATTTTTCTTGTGTATTTGTTATAACAAGAATCACAAAAGGTATGATTTATTAGAACAGAAATCACAACTAAACAAGAGACAAGCAAAGACTCATAGTTAGTTAAACGGTTGACGCTTTGCCATCAGTGCTTTTTCAAAGTTTTTTGGGGCATTTGGTGAATGCTGCTAGGTTACAAAAAATTCTAGTGACAGGGAGATTATGTTCGCTATATATATAATTTCGAAAGCATGTTTACCATGAGCATGTATGCTAGATTCAGAAAGCAGAACTTTCATGTGATTGTCTGTTTCTATTGCATGGACTGCTATATCTGTTAGCAGCTTTTCATATTAATTAAGCAAGCAAGTTCTGATCATATGTGGTTTTTTTGGTTGGAGTCCTTAACTTGGAAAAGTCAATATAGATTGCAAACAAGTAATAATAATAATTGTTGAAGTGTAAGTCATATATTTCATATATCATTACTGTTCAATTCCCCCTGTTCAAAGTGTAATTATTATGTAGGGTTAATTAATATTTTCCCTTTAAGTACTGCAGTTTGTACACTGAAATTTATCCTCAGTAAATATGTTTATACCCTGGCCCTTATGATATACTGAAATTTATTTGCAATTTTTGAAGGAAATGTGGGAGCAAGTCACAAATTACAAAACAAAAGAGTGTATTGGTAAGAATTCGCAGGCGATCACATCGGGATAATATGCAGCTTCCAGGAAACAGGATAGCAGCAATATTTAGAGGAAAGAATAATTTGTACAGATTGGTCTTGTTAGTGGTGCTTCTTCTAATCTTCTGTATTTAAGAACAGTAGATATTTGCTCTGATTAAGTTATTAGATATATCTTGGAACGTTTTTGGAAATTCGGTGACCAAATAGCTGCAGATTTTTAAAACTCACCTTTACTTGGGAGTCCTTCTTTTGAAGATTTCAAACTTGATTGCAATCAACAAATGATAATAATAATTCTAGAGGCATAAAATCATTTATGAAGACATTAGCATTATACCAGTTTACCTTGTTCACAGGTCGACCCCACGAGGGTTGTTTTGTCATTATTTATTAATTTTTATATTAGCATTATTTTTTGCAAAAAGTTTTTAAAGTTATTTTAAATTGTATTTTTCACATTAAATATTAATAAAATAATTAGTAACATTTTTTACTTATAATAATAATTGAATTTGTTGATATGTATTCATTGGTTTGAACTATATAAATTTAGTTTTAATTAAATTGTCGATGAAAAGTTTACATTTTTGTAATTTTAAATTTTTGAAATATTTTTATGGTATAAAAATTTGATTTTATATTATATTTCTCTTTTGGGTTCTTAAATCTTTTTACAACTGAGTATTGCGTCAACATTTTTCGCAAAATAATAATATGATGAAATAAAAATATTGTTTCTCAATAAAGTTGCATTTTTTTGTTTGTTTGTGTTTGTTTTTTAGTATAAATTTAAGAAATGTTTTATTGAAGAATTTATAAGTAAATATGTTATGTTGCAGTATTTTTACATGATATACATGAAACATTTTACATATTCACGTTTTTTTTATCTTTTTAATTATGTAACTTAACATTTTTTTCTTGTTTTGGGGTTTTAGGTTACCTTTCAATTTATTTATAATTTTAGTACCAAGGCTATTTTTTTAGCTTGATTTTAGAAACACGTAAAGCATAATTGTAATTTTTTTATTATATTCATTTAAATAATATTTTTTTCAAAGGAATTTAATGTGGTATTTGTTTTGTTTGTAAATTATATTTTAAAGTTTAGTTTTAACATATTTTTTTGGGTTTTTTTATATTTTATATGATATACTTGAAATGTGTTGGTACTACATTGGTATAGTATTTTTAATATTTTTTAATTTAACATATTTGGTATAAAATTCAAGGTATTGAACTTTTTATTTTGTACAACGTGTTGAATTCTATAAACGAACTTGGTTATATTTGGATGATACTGTTAAGCAGCCGTATAAATTAGGCAGCAGCCGGTTGACATTTTTGCCAAATTCACACACCAAACTTCAACCTTCACCAACCCCCCACCTACTACTAACTCCTATAAATACCCATATCCTCATTCCATATTTCTTACACCTTTCTCTTTTCTCTCTTCTCTCTGTATAGCTGCTAGATAATCCGTCTAGTAGGAGAGCCGGTTTAGCCCGCTTTCAGGAAGTGTCGGGATAGAAGGTCCTCGTGCCTAAACTATTCCTTAGGGTACTTGGGTCTGACTGCAGCCATCGGAGGTGGTCCCGCTGCAGGGGTCTTTCTATCAGGTTGTGTGACACTGTCCGGGTTGGGAGAGGGAGAGAAGGAAAGGTTGTCGGGAAACAGTGATAGGGGGAGGTTTTGAGATAAACACTTCAGTGAGTTGGGGATATACATAATAGGTATTGTAGGGCTGAATTTTTGTATGAAATTCAAGGGGCCGGATACCCGGATATTGTAATCTCTTTTATCTAGTGTGAAGTTGTTACTCTTGTGGATGTAGGCTGGGCCGAACCACGTTAAATCTCTTGTCTCTTTTACTGTATTATTGGTTTGTTGCTTTATTACTATCAGTATATTTGTGGGATCTAAGCACACATATTTACCAAATCGCTTCCGCATTCGCAGGGAATCGGGCAGATTCCTAACAGTTGGTATCAGAGCTAGTTGTTTCTAAATTATTGGTGCCGAAGGAAAGTCGTTAAGAAAAGTGGTTGTCTAATTTGGCGCCGTTTTGACGGAAGTGCTCCCATTGTTTCTTACACTTACCTGGCCAATTGATTTAGTTGTTTGGATTGGTTTGTGTGTGCAAACGGAGATCATGGCAAGTATTAAAGGATTCATGGTGACTCCATATGATGGTAAAGGAAGTTTTACTCTTTGGCAGAGAAGGGTAAAGGATATCCTAACCCAACAGAAGCTAGCAAGGGCTTTAAAGGGGAAGGAGGGAAAACCAACAAAGATGAGCGATGAAGATTGGGAGGATGCTGAGTCGCAATGCATGAGTACCATCAGACTATGCATTGCTGATAACATTATCAATAATGTTGTTGACGAAAGCACGCCGAAGGAATTATGGTCAAAGTTGGAGACATTGTATCTCGGGAAGAACTTGACTACAAAGTTAAATCTGAAGCGCGAGTTATACAAGCTGAAGATGGCAGCTCAAGGCAATGTTATTGAGCACATGAATGTGTTTAATGGAATTGTTGATCAACTTGAAAAGGTTGATGTAAAATTGGAGGAAGAAGATAAGGCCCTTATTCTTCTTACTTCGCTTCCGGAGTCATTCGATCATTTGGTCACAACCATTTTGTACGGAAAGGACACGTTAAAAATGGAGGAGGTTCAGTCAGCACTTTTGTCAAATGCTGGAAGGAAGAACCAGGATGGTGACAAGGACGGAATGACAGTTTTGGCTTTGCGTAGTCAAAATAATAGAGGAAGGGGTGTTGTGAGAGGATCTACCAATAGCAGGGGTAAATCCAGATACAGGGAAAAGGGCATGCAGTGCTTTGGTTGCAAGGAGTGGGGTCATATTAGGTCGAATTGTCCGCTTAATAAGAAGGATCCAGATGCATCATTGGTTGTGGTTACTCTCGATTGTGAAGATGTTTGCACCGTCTTCAATCGAGGCACTAGTTCTCCAGGAAAATGGATATTAGACTCAGGGTCATCTTACCATGTATGTTCCGAGAGGGGGCATTTTGACAAATTCCAAGATACAAAGAATGAAACAGTTTCTTTGGCTGATGGATCTACTTGTGAGATCAAGGGGATTGGAATTGTGAAAATCAAAATGTTCGATGGAATAGTTCGCAACTTGAATGGGGTAAGATACGTGCCTAAGCTGAGGAAGAATCTAATATCTATCGGTCAGTTAGCTTCAGAAGGCTACAGATGCTCTGTAGTAGGGGGAGCTATGAATATCAAAAGAGGCCGTGTGGTTCGGATGAAGGGAGAGCTACGTGGGGGAATATATCGTCTGATTAGTACGTGGCCAGAACGTACTGGAACTTCGAAAATCTGGTTATCTCGTGCACGAGGGAAGAGTGACTTGAAGGATACTGCTGCGGTTGTATTGCCTTCCAGTCTAGACGATGGTGCAAAGACTGCTGGGATGGATGCTTGGTCGAAGGGCTTCCACGACATCAACGAGTAGTTGGTGTGTTGCAGCTGCATATGGGCATCGATTAACACGAATCAAGTGAGCAATGAACCATGCAACAGATTGATTTGTTTGATATGCAGTTGGGGAGTAAATGAAAGATCGATGGTCACACTTGTGTGTGTGATGGTCACACTTGCGTGTGTGATGGACTACATATGGGATTGGCCGACGTGAATCAAGTGAGTATGTGTGTATACAACAGATTGCTTCACACGTATGTAGTTGGACAAATAGAGGTCAATGGTACACTTGTGCGTATAGCAAGTGGGCATTCGAGAATGAATGTGCAAACTAGGGTATAGTTTGGAGTCTTGGACTCGGGGGGGAGTTTTGCCGTAGGGCGTAGGTATGGAGTGCAAGTGAAGAGCTGTGAGTTTGGAAAGAGGGGGAGATTGTTAAGCAGCCGTATAAATTAGGCAGCAGCCGGTTGACATTCTTGCCAAATTCACACACCAAACTTCAACCTTCACCAACCCCCCACCTACTACTAACTCCTATAAATACCCATATCCTCATTCCATATTTCTTACACCTTTCTCTTTTCTCTCTTCTCTCTGTATAGCTGCTAGATAATCCGTCTAGTAGGAGAGCCGGTTTAGCCCGCTTTCAGGAAGTGTCGGGATAGAAGGTCCTCGTGCCTAAACTATTCCTTAGGGTACTTGGGTCTGACTGCAGCCATCGGAGGTGGTCCCGCTGCAGGGGTCTTTCTATCAGGTTGTGTGACACTGTCCGGGTTGGGAGAGGGAGAGAAGGAAAGGTTGTCGGGAAACAGTGATAGGGGGAGGTTTTGAGATAAACACTTCAGTGAGTTGGGGATATACATAATAGGTATTGTAGGGCTGAATTTTTGTATGAAATTCAAGGGGCCGGATACCCGGATATTGTAATCTCTTTTATCTAGTGTGAAGTTGTTACTCTTGTGGATGTTGGCTGGGCCGAACCACGTTAAATCTCTTGTCTCTTTTACTGTATTATTGGTTTGTTGCTTTATTACTATCAGTATATTTGTGGGATCTAAGCACACATATTTACCAAATCGCTTCCGCATTCGCAGGGAATCGGGCAGATTCCTAACAGATACATTTTTTTTTGGTAAACAAGAAATAACATTGCATCTCATATCAGTACACTGCATGGTGTTACATCAACTAATAATACCTCAAAACAAAACAACCAAAACCACTACTGCAACACCCAAAATCAACACCATGCACAGAGCATTTTATTTCTGTTAGCACCTCCTTTCCCAAGGTTATCCGTCCCTAAACATAACATAACATAATATAGAAAATTATATCCGCCCCTAAACATAATATTTGGATGATACATAACATGAATAACACTGGAAGAAGAACTTTTTATATAGAAAATTGAAACATACCACTAAATTTATATTTTTTTAAATTTTACAGTCATATCAATGTTTTAATTTTTAATTCTATAAAAAAAGATCAATTTTTTTGATTCTAAAATAGAAAAAATCAATTTTTTGATACTATAATTATTTTTTAGAATTATTAAAACGCCTCCCGACAACAACTACATATTTTAAGTACTTGTAAAATTAAATATCCGAGAAACTATATTTATTATTTAGAATTTATTTTTGACATCATAAAAATGGTTACCTGTAAAATAATTTTAATCAAGAATTTTTTTTTAAATTCCAACTATAAACATTATAAAATATTAACGGAAGTAAAAACCATATGGTACCGATAAATTTCGGCAAATTTTATTAATTTATAGAGATTATTAATTAATCGAGTTAAAATTTATACTGTTGCTATTATGTTGGGACCAAAAATATGCATTCAAAATATTAATTTATCATGGTATCGAGTATTAATTTAACGAGATTTAACTATATATGTATTATCCTTTTGTAAAATATGATTCTAGGGTTCTTCAAATTTGAATCTATATGAAACTCATCTTTAACCTTGTTGCATGGAATGTGGTGTTTTCGTAAAGCATTAAAAAGTTATTAATCAATGTTTTTGATGTATTGGGTGTTTCCTTACATAAAAAAGGTTCAAACAAATGTTGTTTTATCCTTGACATCATCTAAATTTACGTGAATATTTTTACTTTGAATCTCGCAAATACTCATTAAATTTGTAAACAATATATATGAATTAATCGATATAAGTATAAAATATAAATTGTACAATTCATTCTATTTAAATATATATAATTGGAAATTAATTTTTTTGATGTAAAAAATTCTCTATAAATTAATAATTATTAATTTATCGATTAATTAATAACTTTCTAAATTAATAGAATTGTTCGATCCCAACTGTATCAATTTATAGAGGTTTTACTGTATTAAACTTTTTATTTTGTACAACGTGTTGAATTCTATAAATATATTTGGGTGATACTTGAAGAAGAACTTTTTATATAGAAAATCGAAACATACCATTAATTTTTTTTAAATTTTATAGTAAAATCAAAATTTTTATTTTTAATTCTATAAAAAAAATCAATTTTTTTGGTTCTATAATAAAAAAAGACCAATTGTTTGACTTTGTGGTACAACCAAATAATAACGTGGTCCTCATCACTATCACGTAATCAATATTGAGTTTTCTAAAACGCTCCTTGATAGGCGAGAAAATAGCTCAGGCTCAATTAGGCCCAACCTCAGGCCCAAAAAATAACAAACAATCCAACTTATGAGAATGAGAGCAATCCAGCCCCAGCCAGCGGACCCCGGGCCCGGAGTCCCGACCCCGGATTAATGGACCTCGGAGTGATGACACCTGGGACACGTGGCAGCCCAGCTCGGCCGATATCCCCACACGTGGCGCTGACCAGCATTAAAGTCCAAACGACAACATGTGTCAAATCATGTACTCAACAACACTGCAACACTCCAGTCAACGGTCCCCACAAATAAGGACACGTGTCCTACATCCCGGGAATTCAGCATCTTGTCCCCCGGATCCGACGGCTAGGAGTAAAGGTAACAGATCCCTAAATCCTAACCCTAGGGCTATAAATACCCCCAGAATGTAGGGTTTAGGGGTTAGACATTATTAGGCACCTACACATATTTATTACTTTCGTGATACTCTACTTGATTATCATCTTCCAAAGCCAACTCTTATTCTCACGCCGGAGGCACCTCGGGGCCAAACCCCCCCCTCCGGTGTTGTTTTGCAGGCGCCCAACCACAGCAACACCACTTCCGAGGCAGGAGTTGGCGAGGAAGTACCCAGTCAAGTTTCAGAGTTATCACTCCTAAATACTGAATTAATGCTAATTAGATTTTTTGTTTTTTGAGAAATTATTACTACTTTTACAAACTACTTAGAGCATCTCCAATGGTAAAACTTGTTAGTTAAATTCATTTATGTGTCACTTACATGGCATCTATGTGGCACATTTTACATATTAGGTAAAAATTCAATACTTCAACCATTATCCCTTAGCAAAAAAATATCGATAACTAAAATTGGGATAGCTACATTTGTAAAACCTGTAAATCTATTAGGTATAATTTTAGATAATATAATTATACATAATACCATTGGACTAAACCTAGAATCTCTTAACTATAATTTTAGATAATTATCAATATATTATATTATAACTAACAAATATACATAACACCCTTCGAGATGCTCTTAATACTAGTGTTATCTCATTTTCGGTTGCGTTAACTCTCTTAACTTTCTTGTTCTTCAGTTTACGGTTTTTCGGTTTACATGTATGTGTGGATATATGGAAAACTGTACTAATTTCCTACCTCTAGTAGCCTAAACCAAATACATTAAAACCTCGTTAAATTAATATTCGATATTATGATAAATTAATATTTTAATATAAATTTTTGGTCTTAATATAAGAATGATAATATAAATTTAATCTCGATTAATTAATAATCTCTATAAATTAATAGAATTCACCGATCCCAGTAATATTAATTTATAGAGGTTTTAGTGTAGTATTCTTAAAATTTTCCAAAAAAAGTTTGAATAGAACTAGAAAATCCCTTGAAAAAAACAAAACAACCATTTATTTAATTAAATTTTTATTTCATTTGTTTAATTAAAATTTTGTTCTACAATTGTAGTCGAAATTTGTCCCATTATGATATTAATGTTAATAGAATTTTTTTGTTCAGAAAAACAAAAAGTAAATATAACAAAATCTGACATCTGCCCGTAACCACCTCTCCCCTCTCTATATCATTGTTATTGAAATCGGTTGATTACTGAAAAATCATCGATAAATCAGATAAAAATCGATCAAAAATTATGAAATCGATTCAGCCGATTTTACAGAAATTCATCAATAAATTACCGATTTTTCAACGGAATGACTCAATCGTAAATCAATATATCAACCATCCGATTTCCAAAATAGACTGCTCTATATATACACTTACACATACGACGACGCATATGCACACAATTTTACAACAAAACCCTAGATTCTCTTCAAATACTTAAAAGTTCGAGCATGGGTTTTTCATCGATCAATCTTATAAATCGTTGAAATTCGATACGAAGAGTCGAATTAAAGCTCCAAAGAAGATCAATTCGCGTCTGATTTGTTCGAGATTCGATCCGATTTGAAGAATTTCAGTTGTTTCACGAACAACGGCGTCGTTTTGTAACGGATTGATGAGAATCTACTTGGATTGGGCTAGGCCTATTATTACAACTTGGACCACTTGCAATTTAAGCCCATATAAAGCCCAACAGAAGTTATGGCCACGAGGACATGTCAACATATATATGCTCATCTTGTGTTTACTGGAGGATTATCGAAGAAGAAACCTATTTTCATTTCCATTTCATTTTCTGTATCTTTCCTTTTGTATTTTACATTCCAGCCTTGCAAATGAAGTACTTGTTTTATCAATTCCAGTATTTTTAATTCCAGTTTATCATTTCAATTTATCAGTTTTATGTTTATTTTTCATGTCATGTCCGAGTTATTATTTCGTTATTCCGATTTCTTATGTTGAGAGCCCTGTTTTAGTTGATGCTAACCAAGCCGTTGGTTACAAATGGTATCAGAGCCGTCCTTCCTCGGAAGTGGACGTGATGGCTGTTACACCGTGTTTTTATCCGGTAAGTCTTCCTCCGATTTACTGTCCGGTTGAATATAAGCCACCCGAACCACCTCCCACCGATTTTTCCATTTTATATGTATCTGAGTTATCTGCCTATAATATGTTTGATACAAGTTCTGAGAGAGAATTGGTGGAAAAGGATGTTGTCGTACGGAAGGAATTGATGATGGATGAAGTTGCAGTGGCGACTCAACTGTTTGATAAAATTCCTGAGCGAAACTCTAATTCTATGGAGGCAAAGGTGAGTCACGGTACTACAAGTATTGATACATTCAGTCAAACGACGGATAGAATATTACTTCAAATGGAGGAAATAAAGGGTCTTATATTACAGTTGTCTCCTCCTAGTAACAGAGGCGAGGTGCTTCCTAAGGTTGAGGTTGATGTACTTCTTGGGAGTGGTTCTGAATTGCATAATGCTAAGACAGATAGGAAAAATGGGGTTAATGATGTCTCGGTTTTGGGTGAAATTGTTGGCCTTAATAGAAGGGAAAAGGTTGTTTATAATGAGGTTTTTTTAAAGAGACGGAGTTGAGTGTGCCGGAATCTGAAAGCAATAAAAGTGTGGAGAATACATCGGGGTATGAGCCATGGAATAAGGAGTGGGATTGGGACGATGAGAGTGATGCTGAGATAGAAACGGAAGATGATGATCATGTTATTTGTATTGAAGATGCTAGTGCTAAAAATAATAGTGGCTGCACAGAATCTCCCGAGCTGAATGAAAATCATGATACTGAGGCAATTGAATGCGGTGAGAATATCTCTGCTGGTACAGATGATTGTGCAGTAGTGGAACATGAGGCATTCAAAAGTATTGTCGCGGTAAACTCGACAGAACTCGACTCTAATATGAATCAAACGTATGCTGAATTGATTGGGCATGTTCCAGCTAAATTTTTTGGAAGTGTCCCTGCTAGTATTGATAATGGTACAGTTTCAGATCAAGGACCTGTTGATGCTGACTGCGGAGTTGGTCAAGTTCAGGGGTATGACACAGAAAGAGTGGCGCTTGATACTGATGGGACACTGACAACTGAAAATGCCACCACATCTGTCACGGATCAAAGTAAGATTTCACATATAAACCTTAGGGAACCGAGAAGTGACTGCGCAAGAAGTCCTGAGCTGAATGGAAATCCTGATAATGCTCATTCCGATAGTATAGTGCCACAAGTTCAAAGTGATGAAATCTCGCGGTCTGATTGCAATGGTGCTACCATATTAGAACCCGAAGTCAGGAATCTAGTTTGTCCAGTTACAGACAGCAAGTATAAATTGAAAACTGAGCATCTTCAAACAGAAGATGTGGAGAATGGTATCAACTCTGTAACTGATGGCACAAAATCTGAAACTGGAGTTGCTAATGGTCTTTCTAGTTGCCCTTGTAATGATGTGAGGTCTGAATTTATGATTGGGTTTGGTACAATAGATGCGGCAGAGGTCGTTACTAAATCCCGGGGTCGTGATTCGCTTTCCAAATCCCAAGGCTTGAATGGTGACATTGACTATAACCAGAAACAGGCTATCTTCACGACCAATTTAGTCGAGTCTGAACGTTGTGCTGATATGAGTTCGAAATCTGATGTTCAATACCATTTTGCCATAAACCGTTCTGATATGCATGGCAAAGATGCAACTGTAGCTGATTGTTCTATTGGTGATTCTGTGGATGGACGGAGTCTGGGAAATGTGGCCAAAGCAAAGCCATTTCAGTTCTTTGCAAAATTTCCTAGAATTGATGATGATAAGCTTCGAGAACAGATACGAGATGCTCAGCTGTTAGTTGAGGAGAAGACTGTCCTAAGAAATAATATTAAATGTGAAATTGATATCAAAAGGGCCAATCTCCAGTCACTTGGGGATGAATTTGAAGCTTCAAAATCAGATGAGAGAGCTGCAAGGAGACTAGTAAAGCTAAAACGGCAGGAAATAGACTATGTTCAAGATAAAATTAATAGAGTGAAGAATTCAGTTTCAGTTATGGATATTACTAACAGAATAGCACATATGGAACACATGATAGAGCACGAGACCCATCCCTTAAAGGAGGAAATGCAGTTGGTTCGTGAAATTAATTTATTTAAGAAGCTACGAGGTCAGATCTCTTCAAATGTTGGTTCCTCGAAAAAAGTCACTCAGGCTTTAAGTCAGTCAGAACAGACAGAGATGCAGCTAAAGACATTGAAGAAGGAACTCGGTGACCTCAAGGACAAGGTTTCTAAAGCTGAAGCTGCTGTTATACTGTTAGGAAAGAAATACAATGATGAAAGTAAAAAAGCTAAGAGAATTACAGGCTCGGTTCCGAGCTGCGAATGATATTCGGCAAGATGCATACAAAGACCTCTTAGGTTTGAAAAAGCAATTGCACGAGAAGGGCAAGCATTTTTGGATATACAAGGATGATGCAAAGGAAGCTAGTGATTATGCACTAAACGGAAATAAAGAGGCACTATATCATCTTTGTGCTAAACAGGTGGACACTTTCATGGATCTTTGGAACAAGAATGATGAGTTCCGGGAAGATTATGTTAGATGCAACATGAGAAGTACTCTGAGGAGATTAAAAACATTGGATGGCCATTCACTTGGCCCTGATGAGGAGGTGCATGTCTTCCCCGTTTACGTGGGTGAAAGAGAGAGTCGGCAACTCAATGATCCATCAACTCTTGTTGTCAAGAAAATGGCTTCTGGTTGGTATTGGAGTGCTACAACACTCATGTTCGATCCAGGCGGTTATGATTGCTACAAAGTTTTTTTTTCAAATGCTATATCCTTTACAAAGTTTTTTTTTTCAAATGCTATATCCTTGAGGACAAGGATGTTTTTAAAGGGAAGGGAATGTAACGGACTAATGAGAATCTACTTGGATTGGGCTAGGCCTATTATTACAACTTGGACCACTTACAATTTAAGCCCATATAAAGCTCAATAGAAGTTATGGCCACGAGGACATGTCAACATATAGGGCAAAAGGTCACTTTGCCTACTGTACTTTTTAAAAATTTCCACTTTGCCTACTGTACTAATGAGAATTGTTGAAGTGTAAGTCATATATTTCATATATCATTACTGTTCAATTCCCCTGTTCAAAGTGTAATTATTATGTAGGGTTAATTAATATTTTCCCTTTAAGTACTGCAGTTTGTACACTGAAATTTATCCTCAGTAAATATGTTTATACCCTGGCCCTTATGATATACTGAAATTTATTTGCAATTTTTGAAGGAAATGTGGGAGCAAGTCACAAATTACAAAACAAAAGAGTGTATTGGTAAGAATTCGCAGGCGATCACATCGGGATAATATGCAGCTTCCAGGAAACAGGATAGCAGCAATATTTAGAGGAAAGAATAATTTGTACAGATTGGTCTTGTTAGTGGTGCTTCTTCTAATCTTCTGTATTTAAGAACAGTAGATATTTGCTCTGATTAAGTTATTAGATATATCTTGGAACGTTTTTGGAAATTCGGTGACCAAATAGCTGCAGATTTTTAAAACTCACCTTGCGCATGGTTCTAAAAATCACCAATTTAGCCGATTAATTCCCTATTAATCCTTTGTAAGATAAGTAGCCGATTTGATTTTTGAAATCCGATTAATCCTGTAAATTTATTTAAAATGATATGTTTAATTGAAAATTAGATTAATATGGTTCTAAAAATCACCAATTTAGCCGATTAATTCCCTATTAATCCACTTTGCCTACTGTACTTTTTAAAAATTTCCACTTTGCCTACTGTACTAATGAGGTGGTCATCATACTTTCCTTTTTTTCTCTTTTCCCCATCGCCGTCAGTCAAGAATTGGCTCCGTCAATTTGACTGTTAAAATGCTGACTGGGACGCACGGTCAGTCTGCCACGTGGACGCCACATCAGTATTTATCTTAGAATATACAAATATTTTAGTAAAATTCTTTTACTTATCCTAATCTACCCATGACCAACCCCCATCCCCTTTTTCTCTCCCGGTACCCTCTCTCTCGTCTCTCCAGTCTCTCTCTAATCTCCCCCTTGTTCTTCCTCCACCCCACAAATCAAACCAACCATTTAATGAGTTTTAATTGACCAAATTCAGAGTTTGAATAACCAAAACGAAGCTCTTTCAAGCCTCTTCATCTCTACATCATCAAATCGTTGTTTTGGTAACTTGTAATTTTCGGCTTAAATTCATTATTGAATTTCGGTTGATTATTAATTGTCGTTGATAGCATATATGCATAGATCGTGTGATTTTAAAGCTATCCATGTAAAAATTTTAAGATTTTGAAGTGATTTTGAAGTGAATTTTAGTTGATTTTTTTGAGTTGATTTTATGGTCGACGGTTTGCCGGAGAACGGCGGGTTTGCCGGTTTTTGGGTGTTTGATGTGGTGATTGAATGGTATAAAACCGTGTAATGATTATGGGATGAATTTGGAACGACCAATAGTTAATTGTATGCAGTTGGATTGATTTGGGAGGGATCGGAAAATAATATCCGGTGGCCGGAATATGGGAATCCCAGAAATCCAGTGACCGTGTTCATCTTTTCCGGTCATAAAAATTGTAAATATCATCATTAATTTACATGGTAGATTTACGTGGAGTTGGTCTATTCATAAATGTCGATCCAAAGACAGGACATCTGGTTTGTCAATTCAACTTTAATTTACATGGTAGATTTTTTTGTATTGATCGTTTCTACCAAAATTCGTGGATTGATGAAATTATCAAGTCATAGTACAAGGATCATGTTTATCGGCTATACTAGATACAGTAGCAGCATGGTTTTTTTTCATCTATAGGTAGCTCGACTTATGTATGATTGTATATGCTGGACTATTCTCTCATGGGTGTATGTGGATAGTGTAAACTTAATAAAACAAGGACAGTTCTGAAAATATGCAATCAATAATTGCACAATAATTGACTTCGAATACATAATTTTTTTATGAATTAATTACGATTTTTTTGAATTTTTTATGCATTTTCTTAAAGTTTTTATAATTTTTTAAAATTTTTCTAATTTTAAAATTTTTTATGATTTTATTACGATTTTTTTGAATTTTTATGATTTTTTTAGAAAGTTTTTATGATTTTTTAAAGTTTTTATTAATTTTTATAAAAAAATTATGGTTATGCTGATTTGGCGTCCACGTGGCAGGCTGACAGTGCGTCCAAGTCAGCATTTTAACAGTCAAACTGACGGAGTCAATTTTTGACTGACGGCGATGGGGAAAAGAAAAAAAAAGGAAAGTACGATGACCACCTCATTAGTACAGTAGGCAAAGTGGAAATTTTTAAAAAGTATAGTAGGCAAAGTGACCTTTTGCCCTCAACATATATATGCTCATCTTGTGTTTACTGGAGGATTATCAAAGAAGAAACCTGTTTTCATTTCCATTTCATTTTCTGTATCTTTCCTGTTGTATTTTACATTCCAGCCTTGCAAATGAAGTACTTGTTTTATCAATTTCAGTATCTTTAATTCCAGTTTATCATTTCAATTTATCAGTTTTATGTTTATTTTCCATGTCGTGTCCGAGTTATTATTCCGTTATTCCGATTTCTTATGTTGAGAGCCCTGTTTTAGTTGATGCTAACCAAGCCGTTGGTTACACGTTTTTGATTCATATATAGAGGAATTGTATAGATCATCAATTTGTTGAAGCGGCGACGAAGATTTGGTGTTTGATCGTTGTTTGATCATCAATTTGTTGTTGCGAAGATCGGTTTGATCTTTCTCATGTATAGAAGAACAAAAATTAAAGTAGATATTTGTATTGAGATTTATATATTGTACTCCGTAGTTGATAGTTGAAAATTAGGCCTATAAGTGTTGTTTTTGAAGGCTTATTGAAATTCTAAGGTTTGCGATTCATATTGTATTGTGAGAAAAAAAAAAAGAAAAGAAAATAATGGAAGTTTATTATAAGTTTGAAAGTGCGAAAGATTTCAAGTCTCTGTCTATAGATTGGCATTATACAACTGTTGCTGATTTGAAACATAATGTATATTATAAAAAGTATTCGAATTCGAAGGACAAGCGTCCTTGCTATACAGATAACCTGATTGTCACCAATGCTCAGACTAACGAAGGTTTGTTTCGTCGTTTCTAATTGATTGTTTCGGATTGTTTTCTGTTTTGATGATGCATGTTTGTGCGTTTTACTGTTGATTTGGTTGTGCTTTGTTTTTCATATATTCGATTATGTTATGATTTATGGTACATAATATCTGAGAATTATATTTGTAATAAAGCCATCAGAAGTTATAAGCAACTGACTACTATGTGGAGTAGCACAGTGTTATGATGATTTGATAACTGGCAGTGAGAAGCTCTTAGAGGAGCACGCTGCAGATTAAATTGTATAGTTAATCGAATAATCTTGTCATATTGGTTATTGGCTGCTGCACCACAGGGCCCTATATTTTAATAGATATTGTGGTGTATGAAAACTGTATGGAGTCTGGGTTGCCTGAGGTTCATGAATTAGGGTGCAGAACATCAGATATGCCATCGAATCAAGACGTAGCAACCTTGTCCGGCTGGATTATCTTATTCTACTCCACAAAAGGGAGAAGAAAAGGACTGGTCTGGATCTGACTCGGTAGAAATGGAAGAAGATACTGCTCTGGTTGAAGATACTATTTTGCTTGAAGATTATGTTAGAATGTGCTACTTGCCGATTGGCTTTTTCCTGTATTAGCATTGGAACATTTTTCTACCTAATATGTTTTAGGACTTCTTATAATGTCTGACTTATGACTTGCCATTTCTCATCATGACTTTGTGTATTAATGTTTTTATTTTATTCCAAGTACATCATTCTAGTTGATATTTACGTAATGTATAGTTGGATATTTTTAATTGTAATTAAAATTTTACATATAAATACCACAATTAGACCTTGGCTCACTATGATGTCTTAACAAGCATAAATCTTATTTCAGTTCTTATGAAGTTGTATTTATCTGTTTTGCAATTTCAGAGTACCTTGATGGAGAAACGTTCATTCCCAAACATACATCTGTTATAATACGTCGTGTACCACTGAAGCGTTGCATGCCTATTGTAATCACTCCAGTTGCATATCCAGACAAGTATTGCCTTTAGACCTTTAAAACATCTCACCATTAGTTAGTCTTTTTAATTATTTATTTGAATCTGTTGTTTGTAACAAGTGGTGGTGATTTTCTGCAAGTAAACCATTTCATGGCACGAAAAATAGGTTATACTTTTATCACTTGGCCTTAATATTGGAGGCACTCATTTTAAATATACTTTTGTGTCATGAAATCAAGGCGACTAGCTGAAAATAAGTTGCAGGATGTTCAAGATACCAAAAATAGCTTTGCAGGAGGAGATTCATCTGTTTCAATACATGTAAGCATGCTCTTGTTTTGGTACTCTTAATTAATCTAGACTCATTTTTGTTTGAGTTAAATTTCTACAAGTTAGGCATGTTAGATGATATATATTTTGGTGTTTGTAGCCTGAGGAACCTGATTGGGATGAACAACTGAAATATTTGTCAATGCCCGAAGTTGTACCAGTTCAGGGTGCTCCTTATAAAGCCGATGAGGACAGCAAGATTAGGGCTTTAATTGATGCTCCTGCCTTGGACTGGAAGTGGTGAGATATCATTCTTTTTCCTTATGAGTTAAGCCTTGTAAAAAGTGGTTTTTGATTGTGCATGACATGGAACTCTTATCACCTGTATATTTTCTTGGAATTGCAGTTACAATGATAGTTCTGGCGCTGGTAGGGGCTTTGGGCGTGGTATGAGTGGGAGAAGCGACAGGCGTGGTTATGGTATTTTCCTTATTTCCTTTCTTAAAATCTAATAGTATAATAACTTAAATGAAATGAATTATCAAACAATTATATTGTCCTGTTCAAATGGCTCTGAGAAAATGCAATACTAAGCAAATAAGCAAACTTGAACACATGCTAGCATATGAACTGCATGATATCAGAAAAAAAAAATCAGAATAGACTCCAGGTGCTAAAATAAGCACTTTAGTTCTTATATAATTTTATATGTCAACTGGAAAGGGGCAGATGTATCTGTTCTTTATACCACATATGCATCTGTCATTTGTTTAGGGAAGTAAGCAGCAAACCATATATTGTAGTTCAACAGTTTAAAGAAAATATTTTTTTTTTCACAATACAGAAACACTTGCATTATAATCAGTTTGCTAAAAAGTATAAAATTTTTATATGGGTTAAAACAAAGTTGTAAACCTTTTTACCAATATGCATATGAAATCCTTGTCCTACAAGTACTCTTTGTAATCATAGCAAATGATAACCTATTCTTTCACTAACTTCAGCTCAAGGAGGATTGTTGGAGAGAATAACTCCCCCACCAGGCTATATTTGTCATAGGTGCAATGTCCCTGGTAAGTTCACATTCTTAATCATCGCTGATTTTTTTTCCGTCCTTGTACACGTTAAAAATATATGTAGTTTGCTTTGTGTTTTAGAGTAAACGTTTAAAAATTAGTCTGCCGTGTGCTTGTACATGTACTAATGGATTGAATATCTTACTCAGGGCATTTGATTCAGCATTGTCCCACAAATGGTGACCCTACCTTTGATGTTAAAAGAACAAAACCTCCAACTGGTGTTCCTAAGTCTATGTTAATGGCTACCCAGGATGGCTCATATGCATTGCCAAGTGGTCATTTTGCTGTCCTAAAACCAAATGAGTAAGCTATAACCTTTATAGTCCCCTAGTGGTCTTTTTCCGATAGCTATGGCAGAAAGTCTTGGATTAAACCTAAATCATTATATATGTATTACAGGGATGCCTTTGAGAAGGAGATTGAGGGGATGCCCTCGACCCGTTCTGTTGCTGACCTCCCTGCAGAACTTTACTGCCCTCTGTGCAGGGCAGTTATGAAAGATGCAGTTTGTGCTAGCAAATGTTGCTTCAAGAGTTTTTGTGATAAGTGTAAGATATTTTTTTAATGCTTCTTTGTCTATAGAGTACAGAAATTGTGAATTCAAAATTCATGAATAGTTTACTGCATTTAAGTTACCTTCATATTTTTACTTTCTTTCACAAGATCTGCAACATCTTGCAAAGTTCAGTCATCCGTGTCCTTTTATTTGGAATATGTATTACATGCATGATAAGGTTTAGAGTTGTGCTACAGAGTGCCTTGGCTTGTCAATTTGTCATAGAAGGAGCATAAACTGTATTGAGGATATAGTAGATTCTCTGTTTTTTGTGTAGCAGGGTTCTCTATCTGAACCTTTTGTGATGGATCAATAATTACGAGTTTTAAATGTTTTCTCAGGCATTCGGGATTATATCATATCCAAGTCACTGTGTTTTTGTGGGGCCACAAATGTACTTGCTGATGACCTTATACCAAATAAGACACTGAGGGGTACCATTGTTCGGATTGTTGAGTCTAATAATAGTAGTGGGGCTAACAGTGGCAGAACTTTTCAGCCACAAGGTTTGTGTTATCTTATAACTTTGTTATTCCTCCTGTCGGTTGTTTTCTTTTAGCTCTAACTCTCCCTCCCACAGAAATGGAGTCTGCTCGATGTTCACAACCTAAGATTCCGTGTCCTGGCGTTCCATCGCCTACATTGTCTGCCACTTCAGAGGAGGATGCAATTGCACTAAAAAATAAAGGGAAGACAGAGGTTGAGGAGATGACAGAACCAGTAAAAATTGACAACAATGTGCAGAAATTATTGGGTACAGTGACTGTTGAAAAAGGTGCAGAAGTTTCTGAAGCTGCACAGGAGTGTGTGACGGAACCAGGGTCACACGTGTGTCCTCCGGTGACTGATGAAGAAATGCAGCAGAAGCAAGTTTCTAGGGAAGTAGGTAAGTACATAGCATACTGCTAATGCATGGTTGATACTGATTTTACGAGTTCTTTGCATATCTCACAGCTACTTAGGTATTAAAGTCATGAAGTTGAACTATATGATCACCTACTTATGGAGTAGACAAGATACAACAAGTATTTGAGAATTTGGGAACAATTACATACCATGTCATCACGAGGATCTGGTGGAACAATTAGCAGCAGTAAATTTATTTTATACATTTTTTTTTGTTTTGTTTCTCAGGAAAGAAAAGAAAGAAGAAGTGTGCAGATTTGCAGGCGAGGCCCCATCAAGACTTTTCAGCTGAAAACTATTGGATGCCGATGGAACCCTTTGGTTATAGTCCTTACTGGCATCGCATGCAACCTGAATTTGATGGATTTGGTCGCCCTTATGATGGTCAAATGCCCTTCACGGGTTATGGTCTTGGGCCAGTGTCTATTCCTTTTGGGGGTGCCTTTTATCATGATCCTTTTGGAGCTCAAGTGTTTACGCCTTTCCCATCTCAGAGGTATGGACAAATTTATTTTCTAATTGGGTCATTTTTTCTTTCTGCTTTTCCAGTTGTGGCTTGCACATTATTACTTAATTGACTTATATCAGAGACTTTGCTGAACTTGGAACGGACTTCAATGGTGGCGGTGGTAGAGACATGATAAGCCAGGAATATGTTCCCTCTGCAAAATCAAAAATCGTATGTGCTTTTATTATTGTGATTGCTTCTGTTTTTTCTTTTGTTATTAAAAAGAAATTAGTGTTGTGCCATTGTTAGATTATAAACTATACAGGTTTCATTCCTGAACTGCTAGTAACTTACAGGAAAGAAAAATGAAACTCTTGTATGTTGACAAACTAAAATCTTTCTTGATTGGTAACTTGTCATGGTTCTTTAGAACTCTTTTCCGTCGACCTTTTTGTTAAAATTGTCTTCAAAATCAGAATCTTACATTTGTCTTTTAGAGTAATGGTTGCCACAGGGTTACTGGCCTTTATTTGAAATTCGGATACCCCTGGGTGTTTGCTATGCATCACATCGCTTCTGATAAAAGTTAACCGGAACGTTAATACTCAGTGATTACTTTCCGATTCACCTTTTTATATATAAAAAAAATCTAATCATCTCTTTTCCAAGGAATTATCCATATGCTAGGTCAATTTATATAAAATATTATGAGCATTAAATTATAATAAATCATCTCTTTTTTATGGCTACAGAATTCCACACCACCAGAACGGCACCAGCCCAGGCCCCGATCAGAAAGACGTTCAGCTGACCACATTACTCAAGTTCCAAAGGTCTTACACTCATCTTCCAAGAGGAAGGTGAATTGTGATGATGACTATTATGCTAAGCATCCTCATAAACATGGGGAGAAAGAACGTCGGCACCGCCACCGATCAAAGTCAGTGTCAACCAGCAGACCGCCAGTCCTGGCAGACACTTTAGACCTACCATCACTGCCGTCTGAATTGCAGACTAAGAACGCAATATCTGACTGTAAACACAATGCCAGTGTCTTTTCTTGCATCACATCTGCAGAAGAGGAGTCAGCAGCCTCCAAGAAAAGAAAGTTTGATAGTGCTCCTGCTGTTAATAGGTCAAGTCATCACAGAAGCCACAGGACGACATCAAATGGAGACCACAAGGTTCATCGCAAAAATGCAGCTCCTGAGCATGACTATGAATCGAGTGATGATGATAGACACTTCAAGAGGAGGCGTTCTAGATATGAGTCATCACCTTCCCCTGCAGTGGAGGGTAGACATACTAGTAGAGGGTTGAGGGACAAGGTAGATTATCTGTCTATTGTCATGCCTATTGAGGATAAATCTGCATGGGAGCAGTGAGCTCAGCTTGTTCTGAGAATTTGGAAGGGGAAAACTTATGTTGTAACGGATTTTTCTGTGAAATAAATATATTTGTACTTTTTATCTAAATATCTGTTGTGATTGAAGAATTGAATTTTACACATTCAAAAGTCACGAACATCGACTCAACTCAAGTCTTACACAATCAAAAGTCACGAACACCTACCCACAGGTACCGTTTCTTTTTTCTTCAAAAGAGAACAAAAATGAAAACTTTAGGCCTTGACCAGCTCAAAAAAAAAACTATTTTGCATAAAATTCGATACAACCACCTTAATGTTCACCGAGGCCTTAATAAGCAGATAATGAAAAATAATGCAAGTTTTCCAAAGTGCAATTGTGTGATATAGCTTATTGAATGTGCATATCGTTGTAATTAATTGAATTTTTAGACATTTTGAGACCTATTGCATGATTTCAGTGGTAATCTAGTAAAGCAACGTATCCCCATGTCGTATTCACGTTAGAGACGAAAGGTGTACAATCCCGAATCAAATGATTCATTTTCACAAACTGTACTCAAATCGGTGTTTAAAGTAGTAATTAAGTACCCACAAGCAAAGTATTAATGTTGGTAAGGTAACTGACCTGAATTTCTTGTGTTTTAGATGATTAAGTTATGCATTTGATTTATTTACAAGAATTCTAGTTTTGGTAATAGATTTTGTCATACCGTACGTAACACCTCACATATTAGAGCATCTCCAACCCTATACATTAGCTAAAATTGATTAGGTGGCATAATTTTTAGATAATAGGTAAAATTTTTCTTCTCCAACCAAGCAACCTATTAGGTAAATTTTTAGATAATCATCTTGACATCCTCTATATTTGGAGGACATCTATAATATATAGATAATATCTATAATTCATTATCTCCACTCATATTATGACACATCATCAATATATTATTAAAATAATAATAAAATACTATTTTTAAAATATAGCTATTCATTATAGCTAACACCATTGGAGTAAAATATCTTACAGTTGAGCAAATTTTTAGATAATCATTATATAGCTAATGATTTTAGCTATTACCATTGGAGATGCTCTTATCATTTAAATTTCTTTTACAGATGTCGAATCCCCAATCCTAACTATTAGAACTTAGATCTTAAAACATGTCTTCATTTTATTGTATCTAAGTTGTTTACCAGACTAATTAACCAAGTGTATTGGTTTTTTTATAAGTAGTTCGATCATACTAGACTACTTACATTTTTTGCAATTTATAGTTTGATACATGTTAAGATGATAAGCGCATATATTTTTTTACAAGTAATTCTACCAATATTAGACTACTTATATTTTGCAATTTATGTTTCGGGTACATGCCACGACATGCACATGTATAATTAAAATATTAAATGTCTAATGAGCTCAAAAAATGTACTCCCACAATTGTCTAATGATTACTCAAATCACCGAGTGATAACGGCTTGTTTTTAAATAATAATCACTTCCTAAAATTTTGTTACTTATAATCCTCTCCATATCTCGATTACATAATAGATAACAAGTTGCCGGAGTCAAAAAACGAAGCAAGATCCTTAATGTACAAGGCAAGAAATTATTGTGTAAAAGACTTCAAGTTATATAGAAGGTCTTTGGTCGAACCATTACTTCGCTGTCTTGGTCCCGAGGAGGCACATCTCGCCATCACAGAAGTTCACACCGGGATATGTGGTGAACATATGGGAGGTAAAAATCTCGCCTTAAAAATCCTTAGACAAGGATTTTTTTGGCCAACACTGAGGAAGGATTGTGAAGAGTTCGTCAAAAAGTGCACCCCATGCCAACTTCACGGAAATGTCAGTCATCGACCAACGACAATACTTAATCCAGTTCTTGTTCCATGCCCCTTTTTCCAATGGGGAATCGACATAGTTGGTCCTTTTCCGAAATCCAAGAATCAAGCTCAATACATCGTGGTTGCCATTGATTATGTCACCAAGTGGGTGGAGGCCAGACCTTTGGCTGGGATTAGAGAAAAAGAAATGACAGAATTTCTCATGGAATACATTGTATTTCGCTTTGGAATTCCAAGTATTGTTGTTACTGATAATGGTACCCAGTTTGTGGGAGAAAAGTTTGAAAACACGCTCAATGAGCTGAAAATTAAGCATATCAAGTCGTCCGTGGCATACCCTCAAGCCAACGGTCAAGTTGAAGTCACCAATCGCACAATTCTCCAAGGTATCAAGAAAAGAATCGAGGAAATTCCTCGATGTTGGGTCGACGAGCTCCCTAATGTTCTCTGGTCATATCGCACAACGTCGCGCACCTCCACGGGGGAAACCCCTTTCAAAATGGCATATGGAATGGACGCAGTGCTACCTGTGGAAATCAGTCTCGAATCACCACGAATCGAGGTCTTTGATCCCGTGAGCTCAATTGAAGGATTACGTCTTGACAACGACCTGACAGAAGAAATACGAGACAACGCTAAGACAGCATCAATCGAATACCAGAGCAAAACAGCAAAGTATTTCGATAAAAAAGTCAAGACAAGGAGCTTTCAAGTTAACAACCTCGTGCTTCGAGAGGCGGCTGCATCACAGCCCACACAGGTCGGCAAGCTCACGGCCCCATGGGAAGGACCGTACAAAATCAAAAAGGTCGTTAGCCTTGGAACGTACGAGCTCGAACATCTCAATGGTGAGCCAATCAAAAACGCGTGGAACGGAATCCACCTTAAAAAGTTTTATCAGTAATGCTGCTATGTCTTTCTCTTTTGTATAAGAACAAGTCATCAATTTCCACCTAAAATTTTAGCCTAAGTAAAAAAGGGTTGATATGAGATCCTTACTTAGGCCTCCATTAACTTATTAATAAAATTGTTCTTGCTACATTCTCTTAGTGTTTTCCTATCTAAGTGTAATGATGTCAATATACAAAATCTACGGAAAATTCATGGTAAGCTGCTAAATTTTTTAAGCAAACATTGCTAACATGCCAAAAACAGAGACCAATTACCAATGATCAACATAAGAAAAATTAATAATAATGACTCTAGAGTACAGCAAACCAAACTGAAGTCTTGAACGGAAGCAAATCTCTAAGGAAAATTTTCTCAAAAATTTCCACTCAATCCGTCTTAACGTATAAATTTTTCAATAAAAACGCCAAGCCTACGAGTTAAGAAAAAATACAACTGGAGGAAAGAGCCTTAATAAATAAGAGGATGAGGCTTTACCTTTACGAGACCCCGTGATATTAAGAGTCACACATAAACATCCCTCATTTATTGAACCCTAGAGCTACTCAGGAAATAACAAAACCAATTCTACTAACTCATCACAAAGAACAATCAAAATAAGTTGAGAAATTAGAATTTGAGAAATTAAAGATAAAATTAGAAACCCCACCAACAAAGCCAAAGTTCAAACCCGGCTTAAAGCCGGGACAAAAGTTAAGATAACAAATACTCAGGGCATACCCTGGCGAAAAGAAACGAGTTCAATAGATAAATTCATTAAAAGTTACATTATAACGAGGCATACCTCGCCTTCAAGCAGACTTCGGTGTACCTTCATCAACACCGGACTCGGGCATCGTCCTGGCAAGGTCGGAACAGTAATCATCAAAAGAATGACCTGTAAGGTCAATTCCTGCAGCCTCCAGGCGACTATAACAATATCCGTACCCAACACCTAGAGCCCTAGCAACATCCGTAACACCTTTTTCAACCTCCGCCTTCAATGCAACATTTTGGGCCTCCAACTCCTTCGATTCACTTCGGACACGATCCAATTCCTTTTCAAGATCATCGCGCTTCTTTCCTTCGGAATCGGAGATAGCCCTAACCTTGACAAGCTCTTCATTCAACAGGGTCACTTTATCTTTCGACACACGGATCTCCTCCATCAACGTGGTCTTGTCATTGAAATTCTTCTTAGCTGCCTCCACCTCTCTCTTCTCGGCCTCCGCAGCCCTCTTCTCAGCCTCAAGTTTTTCTGCTTTGATCTCCGATAACTCACGGCTAAATCTTTCACCCCCACGAAAATCAGCATCAGATTTGTAGGCATTCACGATATGCGTCAAGTCAGACAGAAACTATAAAACAATGAATCCAAGAACAAAACAATTAAAACAATGAACAAACAAACAAAAAAAAAAGGAAGGGGGAGAAAATGAATACCCGGCCCCCGCGAGTCAAACATCTCTCGGCTATTTCCAAACGAGACTTGTCGGTATAAGAGCTAATATGTTGGGGAAGATCAAAAACCTGAAACACCTGAACAGGAGGGTTCGGTCCAACAGTCCAACGTTGGTGGGGAGAGACCTCGACATGAACAGAAGAAAGAGGCTCGGAGGGCTGTAAAATGGGCGGCAGGCGGGCAACATCCTTAACTCCATGAGGCTTCTCAACGTTATCTTGACCAGGGACATCACATCTCCTCAAAACCAACCTGCGAGGTACCCCAACCTCACGCTCTCGAAGACGTTTTTTCTCTCGAAGCCCTCCATCGTCATTAGTAGTCAAATCAGTGATCTCAGGATTAATCCCAGTACCCGTAGCAACCTCAACCTCAGGGCAATTCACCACCTTGGAGACACCAGTACCCTGTTTAGCTGACACATTCCCACCAGAAGATTTACCAGAAACAACCTTACTGGCAGTGGATTGTTTCGCCAATAGCATCAAAGCTCGATCCATCTCCTCCTTCAACCCACTGGAAAGGATGGTTTTTAAAGATTCTCCTGCAACTATATAACAAAAGGCAAAATGAGACAAACGAAACACGAACGACAAACATATAGCAAGTCAAACAAACAAATATGTCAAACAATAATAATCATGTATAGCTAAAATAAACATTACGATCATGTTCCTCCAGGAATCGGGGATTCTTAAGTTGCTTAGGGGTATATAACGAGCTCTTGCCCTAAAACCCATCCAAAAAATCGTTGTCATACTTTTCCATACAGAGTAGCCTGTCCACGGCCTCCTGCGATATCTTGCCACACGGACTGAAAAACTCCAAATCAGGCCCGTAGAAATATAACCATCTCCCATGATATCCTGAATTAGATGACTTCGCGTTAACAAGCTTAGATCGCCCTACTCTTTTATCAAAGTACACCTGCCCTTGAGAATGCTTAATGTTATAGATAGAGAAAAACAGCCGTAAGGTCGGAATGCGTCCCAGCTCGGCGCACCGAGCTATAAAACCACTCATTTGCGCCACAGAGTTGGGAGACAATTGCACAATACCACATTCCAATGCTGCATAGACAGCCAAATGGAAAGGATGCATAGGTAGTCGTAATCCATACTCAAAGTAAATAAGAGGAATTCCATGCATACCAAACTCTGGCATAAACCAAACTGGATCCTCACGCTTCGGAACGACACACCTCCAACCATTCTTAAGATCAACCCACGAACCCAAAGGTTCACAATCAATTGGCTGATCGGCAAATACACTGGTATAAGTTAAACTAGGTTTATCAGCAAATTCCTTGACACCCAATTCCTTTGCAGATCTAACAACCTCGTTTCGCAGAGCAATGGTGTTAGGACTCAAAGGTTCAGGTTCAGGTTCCGGCAAAGCCCCTACATCAATATCGTCTAGAAACCCTAGAGATTGGGTAGACACAGAATCAGGCAGTTCTAAATGGTCGAGATCTACAATCGACTCCAAAGATTCCTCTTTCATAGTTTGTTTACCAAGGTTCTTAGAATAAACAGTACGAGAGGACGAAGAAGAACAAGTACCAGACATAATTACAGTAATACAAAGAAAACACACACAAAAGATCACGATGATAGAAAGAAAAGAGGACAAGAATTGTAAAAGGAAGGTCTTTAAAAAAAATGATGATGACTTACCTCTTGAAACGGGAGAGAAACTTATGAACTTTTGATTAGAAGATCTTGAAATTCGAACAGTCGCTCCAAATTACAGCACACGGACTAATAAACATAAGATATTTATAAATAAGGTTCCACGCGTGCACGCCCAAAGAAGCCAGAAAGACAAATTTCCAAATAATAATAAAATAAATACATAATAAACGAGATTAAGAATAATGACAACAAAAGACAAATCTAAAGATGTTGCTCGAAATAAAGGGGGGGACAAATGTTGGGCCATGAATATTAGACAAAATATTGTGTATAATTATAGTTAGTGGTTAGGCCCAATTAGGCTTAGATTGTAGATAGGCCCAAATGTAGTCAATCCCTTAACGGGCCTTGGAGCCCAAAACTTGTAAATAAATTATTATAGCTTACCCTCCAAGTAAAGGTAGTTAGGGGGGACCCACAAAGGATCCCCTATAAATAATCTTGTACCACCTTACTTGGAAAGGGATGCAACTTGATGTAAATAAAAGAACCTCTAAAAGATTATGAAATATATTATTCCTCACGGGACTTATGACTGTTAATTAGCTTAATAGCTCGTAAATATTTCATACATCATCAACGCGCGTACGCATTAATTAATTATTATTATTAAGTTATACAAAGTTTACAAACTATATTAATATATGGATCATTCGAAACAATGTTTTATTATATGCATGATTTCTTTAATTACAACTCTTACTTCGTGAAGGATATGTTTATTTCTTTGAAGGAATTAGAAAAACTTGGTCTTATATTTATTTCGTGAAGGATTATTTTCCAAATGAAAATCAATAAATTTAAAAATCAATTTTCTAAATGAAAATCCGTAAGTTTAAAAATCACTTTTCTAAATGAAAATCACTAACTATGTTAGTACTTGTAGTTAAATTATGAAGAACTAGCTTATAATCCGTGCTTCTTGCCTTCTTTTTTAATATCTAAACTTGTATTAATATTTTTAAATTTTATAGGTTATTAATTTAATATCAAATTGTTGTTAAGAAATTGATATTATATATATATATAGGCAAGTGTTCAAATACAAACCACTCTTAAAATACAAACCTACAAACCAACATTAAATTAATTATATTTCATCTATTCTAAGGTTTCCGCCAAGGGTAACTTCACAAAAAATGCTTAAAATAATTGGCTCTATCCAACAAAAAAAAAAAAATCTTGTCGTGGAAATGCGAAGCATTTAAGACAGTAAACGGATGAGTTAGGTAATCATGAGGGCCGAAGGCTCTCGACACACCCGTCAATCGTCTATTGCCTTTACCATTGATTGCCATTCCTTACAACTTTAGAATGATAAAGGCGCGAAGCGCCGTACAAGAAGGTGCGAAGCACCGTTAACCAGTGAAATCCACTGCCACGTCATCACGTGAACAGTGATTTTTTTTTTTTTGGATAGAGCCAATTATTTTAAGCATTTTTTGTATTGGGGTACCCCTAGTTTGGTCATTAGATTAGCTTGAAATATTAGATTATGCTTGGTTTGTAGGTTTGTATTTTAAGGAGGTTTGTATTGGAGTAGCCCCCTATATATATATATATATATGTGTGTGTGTGTGTGTGTGTGTGTATGTGTGTATGTGTGTGATTTTATACTTTTGATTTAATATTTGTATTTTATCTTAAATTCTTAAAATTTGATTTGGACGATTTTACAATCCATGTAAAATTAATAAAATAATCTTTACTTTAGTGATGGTTTAACAAATATTTTTCAATTAAATATATGCAGAAATAAAATAGAGAAGAAATTGACGATTTTTTACGTTGAAAATTCCATTATAATTCGTTTTGATATCAAAATACCCTTGTTATTATTTGAAGATATTTCTACTGATAATTAAATACAATTTTTGTAATACTAGCTTAAAACCCGTGCAATGCACGGATGTTCTTTAATATAACAGAATATTTGTTTGAATTAAAAATTTTAAAACATAAACTTTTTTGGCTTAAAATTTTAGAAATATATGTTCTGATATAAATATATATATATGTTGTCCGTGATATTTTTAGAAAATGATTGATTTTAGTTTGAAAATATTGAAAAGATGAAATATTTTAGCTGAAAACGTAATCGGTTAGTTATTAGTTATTATATTGTTATTATTTTATTGTACTTAATTAAAGCAAACCAAATAGGTTTTTCCGAAAAAAAATAAAAAAATAGAAAAGATAATGTATTTTAGCTGAAAATGGTAATTGATTAATTATTAGTAATTATAATATGTTATTTTATTAAACATAATTGCTCATAGTTTTTTTAGAAAAGGAAAAATTTTAGCTAGATAAACTGTATTTTACGTAAAAAGAAAAATTGGCAATTGAAAAATAGAAAATGTAGCATATTTTACTTGAAAAAGGAAAGAATTTCTCATATTTTATGTGATAAAAGATTAGTTATTGAAAAATAGAAAAGATAACATGTTTTACCCGAAGAAGGAAATTTATTAGTTATTAGTAATTATAAATAATTAAGTAAGGATAACATGAAGATGACATGATTTATGTGAAAATGGTAATTGATTAGTTTATAGTAATTATAATTTAATTATGTTATTTTACTAAATAAAATTGCTCATAGTTTTTAGAAAATGAGAAATTAGTTGCCCGTTATATTTCTAGAAAAAAAAGGAATTTTATTAGAAAAAATTGATTAGTTTATAGTGATTATAATTTAATTATGTTATTTTACTAAATAAAATTGCTCATAGTTTTTAGAAATTGAGAAATTTAATGTTGCCCTTTATATTTCTAGAAAGAAAAAGGGAATTTAATTAGAAAAAATAGAAAAGATTATATATTTTAGTTGAATTGGTTAATTATTAGTATTATAATATTATTATTATTTTATTTTTATTAAAAGAAACGCCAGTGATATTATTGGAAAAAAGGAGGTTTTAGTAAGAGAAAAGAAAAAAGGTAACATGTTTTGGCTGAAAAAGGTAACCGTCCATGATTTAATTGGAAAAAGAAAGATTTTTAGTTAGAGAAAAGAGAAAAGGTAACGTGTTTTGAATGAAAAAGGTAATTGATTAGTTAATAGTAATTATAATATAATTATGTTATTTTATTAAACAAAATTGCTCGTAATGTTTTTAAAAAAGAGAAATTTTAGTTAGATAAAATGTAAAAGATATTCTAATTTACCTGAAAAAGGAAATTATTTAATTATTGAAAAATAGAAAAGGTAATATGACCAAAGAAATTGATTCATAAAGGAGAAATTTTAGTTAGATAAAATATAAAAGATATTGTATTTTACTTGAAAAAGGAAATTATTTAATTTTTGAAAAGTAGAAAAGATAATATGTTTAATTTGGAAAAGGAAATTGATTAGTTAGTAGTAATTGAGTAAGGGTAAATACGTAAAATCAACATGTACCGTACCGACCAACCAACCGACTAACCAAACTTTTAATGTTTCGACTTTTATATAATAGTATAGAATTGTATGAGAGATTTTGTCCAAACTTTGATAATCGATAGTATGGTCCTCCGTAAAATAATAGATTAAAACCATTGGATCTAGCATAAAAAATATTTTATATTTTAATATGTTATAAACTAAAAAGTGTATTTATAATGAAATACGAAAAGTTGTATGTCAATGATTTAAATCATATATAATTAGGTTTTCTACATTGAATAACATTAGCATTATCAATGTAGGACTTCAACATGATTGAATAGAATTAATGTAAAAATCTATCATCCTTTTGTAATATTCTTATAACATTATTATTCTTATAATACATTAAATATGATTATTATTTATAAAATAAAATATAATTTATAAATATGTTGTTGGTGAGTATCGAAACTTTGAAGTATATATGGTAGTACCCTTATATTATCACTAGCTATAACCGTTGGATCTTGCATAAAAAGTGTAGTTATATTGAAATACGAAAAGTTGTATGGTAATGATTTAAATCATATATAATTAGGTTTTTTACATTGAATAACATTATCGATGTAGATTAATGTAAGAATCTATCATGCATAATTATAACATAATTATTCTTATAATACATTAAATATGATTATTATATATATAATAAAATATAATTTATAAATATGTTGTTGGTGAGTATCGAAACTTTGACCGATGGTAGTACTCTTATAATCTCTCTAACCGTTGGATCTTGCATAAAAAAATATTTTATATTTTAATATGTTATAAACTAAAAAGTGTATTTATATTAAAATACGAAAAATTGTATATCAATGATTTAAATCATATTTACCATTGGTATTACTTTTATATTATCCCTTCTCTTATTATATAATAGGATATAATAATAAGGCTACTCTTATTATTTTTTGAATAATGTTATTTTCGTCAAAAAATTAAATTTCATATTAATAATATAATCTTACTCAAATTTGTAATCCCGATATGATTTAGATTCCAATATGAAACTTGTATAGTTAAAATCATGAGAACGGACTTTAGTCTCACGTATTCCACAATCAAATCAACCTCAATACACTCTAGGGTTCTTATAACAAAGGACGCCCAACTGCAATTCCTAAACAAATAATGGTCGGAGAAGTAGCAAAACAACAAGAACAAGAAGATAGAATCAGTAACTTACCTGATGAACTGCTTTGTCAAATCCTCTGCAAACTCGATTCTCGAATCGCAGTACAAACATGTGTATTATCAAAAAGATGGCTCAAGGTCTGGACTACTCTTCCCTGTCTCAATTTTAATCCAAACCATGAAGTTTGTGATTTAAATTATAAAAAATATGTTAATAATTTTCTCAAATATCGAGACCAGCATTCTGTTATCACCACAATAAAAATTGATTGCTATCATATCTGGTGTGGTATAAGATTGACAATCTTACAGTATGCACTTGCTCATAATGTCGAGAATTTGCAGATTAGTTGTGAAGAAAACATGGGTTCTATTTGCATGAAATCTGAATTTTTAAAAACATTGCATCTTACTCGTTGCGGAAAAGTAAATCCATTGGATTGGAATTTGCCCAGTTAAATTCGGAAACCAAATTTCAGGCTTTGATAGTTTGAAGGAACTAACTCTAGCTGGGTTCTTTGAAATTTTCTATGGACCTGAAATTTACACCATAAATTGTCCTAATCTCGAAAGTCTTACCTTGGGTCCGGATCATCGACATTGTACATTCGTGGTTTCGGCACCAAAGTTGTTATACTTTGAATTTCGTTCTACTCATGTACCTGATTTCTGTGCTGGGAATGGGTTCCCTTTACTGAAAGAAGCTGATATTGATATTCAAATCGAGGACTACGACTGGGTATACTATGATGATGACAGAATTAAGCTTACTATGCAAAATCACATAAAGATGCTGAACGCAGTCAGGGGAACTCCACTGCTCAAACTATCAAGCGAAACAATTGAGGCATCCTTTCTACTTCCATTCTCATTATTTTTAATATTTATATATTGTGGTTGACGAATATTTTTTTCGCTTTCGTTATATAATATTTTGTCAGTACACAATTAATTGAATTATAGTGCTCCAGGCGGTGTTTAGTTTAATTGAAAGTACACTATCAATTAAGTCACATGTTTGTTTAATTCCTCCAGGTTCTTAGGAGGATCTCAGATTTTTCAGGATATCAGCCTTCTCCATTGGATAACCTCAACTTTCTTTCCCTGCGAGGGCTAGATGATATGCCAACCAGGTCTACCGATCATGTCATTAACTACTTGCTCAGTAATTCTCCTAATGCAGATATCCTTAAAGGTAAACAAAGAACCCATGTTGGTGTTTTATATATTTTAATTAAGAATTAAAACCAATTTAGATACATATGGCAGTTGATGTATTGAATTTTAATGTTAAGAGTTATTCACGTATATTGGGAAAAGAATCTCCTCGACACTTTTGAAATTTTCCTACAAGAACGTCGATTATGTAAAAAGACCCTGCAAAACTCACTTTTGTCAAAGCATTCGACGTTATGTAACAATAAATAAAATCAAACTTAAAGGAATTAAATTTTTCTTGTGTATTTGTTATAACAAGAATCACAAAAGGTATGATTTATTAGAACAGAAATCACAACTAAACAAGAGACAAGCAAAGACTCATAGTTAGTTAAACGGTTGACGCTTTGCCATCAGTGCTTTTTCAAAGTTTTTTGGGGCATTTGGTGAATGCTGCTAGGTTACAAAAAATTCTAGTGACAGGGAGATTATGTTCGCTATATATATAATTTCGAAAGCATGTTTACCATGAGCATGTATGCTAGATTCAGAAAGCAGAACTTTCATGTGATTGTCTGTTTCTATTGCATGGACTGCTATATCTGTTAGCAGCTTTTCATATTAATTAAGCAAGCAAGTTCTGATCATATGTGGTTTTTTTGGTTGGAGTCCTTAACTTGGAAAAGTCAATATAGATTGCAAACAAGTAATAATAATAATTGTTGAAGTGTAAGTCATATATTTCATATATCATTACTGTTCAATTCCCCCTGTTCAAAGTGTAATTATTATGTAGGGTTAATTAATATTTTCCCTTTAAGTACTGCAGTTTGTACACTGAAATTTATCCTCAGTAAATATGTTTATACCCTGGCCCTTATGATATACTGAAATTTATTTGCAATTTTTGAAGGAAATGTGGGAGCAAGTCACAAATTACAAAACAAAAGAGTGTATTGGTAAGAATTCGCAGGCGATCACATCGGGATAATATGCAGCTTCCAGGAAACAGGATAGCAGCAATATTTAGAGGAAAGAATAATTTGTACATATTGGTCTTGTTAGTGGTGCTTCTTCTAATCTTCTGTATTTAAGAACAGTAGATATTTGCTCTGATTAAGTTATTAGATATATCTTGGAACGTTTTTGGGAATTCGGTGACCAAATAGCTGCAGATTTTTAAAACTCACCTTTACTTGGGAGTCCTTCGTTTGAAGATTTCAAACTTGATTGCAATCAACAAATGATAATAATAATTCTAGAGGCATAAAATCATTTATGAAGACATTAGCATTATACCAGTTTACCTTGTTCACAGGTCGACCCCACGAGGGTTGTTTTGTCATTATTTATTAATTTTTATATTAGCATTATTTTTTGCAAAAAGTTTTTAAAGTTATTTTAAATTGTATTTTTCACATTAAATATTAATAAAATAATTAGTAACATTTTTTACTTATAATAATAATTGAATTTGTTGATATGTATTCATTGGTTTGAACTATATAAATTTAGTTTTAATTAAATTGTCGATGAAAAGTTTACATTTTTGTAATTTTAAATTTTTGAAATATTTTTATGGTATAAAAATTTGATTTTATATTATATTTCTCTTTTGGGTTCTTAAATCTTTTTACAACTGAGTATTGCGTCAACATTTTTCGCAAAATAATAATATGATGAAATAAAAATATTGTTTCTCAATAAAGTTGCATTTTTTTGTTTGTTTGTGTTTGTTTTTTAGTATAAATTTAAGAAATGTTTTATTGAAGAATTTATAAGTAAATATGTTATGTTGCAGTATTTTTACATGATATACATGAAACATTTTACATATTCACGTTTTTTTTATCTTTTTAATTATGTAACTTAACATTTTTTTCTTGTTTTGGGGTTTTAGGTTACCTTTCAATTTATTTATAATTTTAGTACCAAGGCTATTTTTTTAGCTTGATTTTAGAAACACGTAAAGCATAATTGTAATTTTTTTATTATATTCATTTAAATAATATTTTTTTCAAAGGAATTTAATGTGGTATTTGTTTGGTTTGTAAATTATATTTTAAAGTTTAGTTTTAACATATTTTTTTGGGTTTTTTTTATATTTTATATGATATACTTGAAATGTGTTGGTACTACATTGGTATAGTATTTTTAATCTTTTTTAATTTAACATATTTGGTATAAAATTCAAGGTATTGAACTTTTTATTTTATACAACGTGTTGAATTCTATAAACGAACTTGGTTATATTTGGATGATACATTTTTTTTTGGTAAACAAGAAATAACATTGCATCTCATATCAGTACACTGCATGGTGTTACATCAACTAATAATACCTCAAACCAAAACAACCAAAACCACTACTGCAACACCCAAAATCAACACCATGCACAGAGCATTTTATTTCTGTTAGCACCTCCTTTCCCAAGGTTATCCGTCCCTAAACATAACATAACATAACATAATATAGAAAATTATATCCGCCCCTAAACATAATATTTGGATGATACATAACATGAATAACACTGGAAGAAGAACTTTTTATATAGAAAATTGAAACATACAACTAAATTTATATTTTTTTAAATTTTACAGTCATATCAATGTTTTAATTTTTAATTCTATAAAAAAAGATCAATTTTTTTGATTCTAAAATAGAAAAAATCAATTTTTTGATACTATAATTATTTTTTAGAATTATTAAAACGCCTCCCGACAACAACTACATATTTTAAGTACTTGTAAAATTAAATATCCGAGAAACTATATTTATTATTTAGAATTTATTTTTGACATCATAAAAATGGTTACCTGTAAAATAATTTTAATCAAGAATTTTTTTTTAAATTCCAACTATAAACATTATAAAATATTAACGGAAGTAAAAACCATATGGTACCGATAAATTTCGGCAAATTTTATTAATTTATAGAGATTATTAATTAATCGAGTTAAAATTTATACTGTTGCTATTATGTTGGGACCAAAAATATGCATTCAAAATATTAATTTATCATGGTATCGAGTATTAATTTAACGAGATTTAACTATATATGTATTATCCTTTTGTAAAATATGATTCTAGGGTTCTTCAAATTTGAATCTATATGAAACTCATCTTTAACCTTGTTGCATGGAATGTGGTGTTTTCGTAAAGCATTAAAAAGTTATTAATCAATGTTTTTGATGTATTGGGTGTTTCCTTACATAAAAAAGGTTCAAACAAATGTTGTTTTATCCTTGACATCATCTAAATTTACATGAATATTTTTACTTTGAATCTCGCAAATACTCATTAAATTTGTAAACAATATATATGAATTAATCGATATAAGTATAAAATATAAATTGTACAATTCATTCTATTTAAATATATATAATTGGAAATTAATTTTTTTGATGTAAAAAATTCTCTATAAATTAATAATTATTAATTTATCGATTAATTAATAACTCTCTAAATTAATAGAATTGTTCGATCCCAACTGTATCAATTTATAGAGGTTTTACTGTATTAAACTTTTTATTTTGTACAACGTGTTGAATTCTATAAATATATTTGGGTGATACTTGAAGAAGAACTTTTTATATAGAAAATCGAAACATACCATTAATTTTTTTTAAATTTTATAGTAAAATCAAAATTTTTATTTTTAATTCTATAAAAAAAATCAATTTTTTTGGTTCTATAATAAAAAAAGACCAATTGTTTGACTTTGTGGTACAACCAAATAATAACGTGGTCCTCATCACTATCACGTAATCAATATTGAGTTTTCTAAAACGCTCCTTGATAGGCGAGAAAATAGCTCAGGCTCAATTAGGCCCAACCTCAGGCCCAAAAAATAACAAACAATCCAATTTATGAGAATGAGAGCAATCCAGCCCCAGCCAGCGGACCCCGGGCCCGGAGTCCCGACCCCGGATTAATGGACCTCGGAGTGATGACACCTGGGACACGTGGCAGCCCAGCTCGGCCGATATCCCCACACGTGGCGCTGACCAGCATTAAAGTCCAAACGACAACATGTGTCAAATCATGTACTCAACAACACTGCAACACTCCAGTCAACGGTCCCCACAAATAAGGACACGTGTCCTACATCCCGGGAATTCAGCATCTTGTCCCCCGGATCCGACGGTTAGGAGTAAAGGTAACAGATCCCTAAATCCTAACCCTAGGGCTATAAATACCCCCAGAATGTAGGGTTTAGGGGTTAGACATTATTAGGCACCTACACATATTTATTACTTTCGTGATACTCTACTTGATTATCATCTTCCAAAGCCAACTCTTATTCTCACGCCGGAGGCACCTCGGGGCCAAACCCCCCCTCCGGTGTTGTTTTGCAGGCGCCCAACCACAGCAACACCACTTCCGAGGCAGGAGTTGGCGAGGAAGTACCCAGTCAAGTTTCAGAGTTATCACTCCTAAATACTGAATTAATGCTAATTAGATTTTTTGTTTTTTGAGAAATTATTACTACTTTTACAAACTACTTAGAGCATCTCCAATGGTAAAACTTGTTAGTTAAATTCATTTATGTGTCACTTACATGGCATCTATGTGGCACATTTTACATATTAGGTAAAAATTCAATACTTCAACCATTATCCCTTAGCAAAAAAATATCGATAACTAAAATTGGGATAGCTACATTTGTAAAACCTGTAAATCTATTAGGTATAATTTTAGATAATATAATTATACATAATACCATTGGACTAAACCTAGAATCTCTTAACTATAATTTTAGATAATTATCAATATATTATATTATAACTAACAAATATACATAACACCCTTCGAGATGCTCTTAATACTAGTGTTATCTCATTTTCGGTTGCGTTAACTCTCTTAACTTTCTTGTTCTTCAGTTTACGGTTTTTCGGTTTACATGTATGTGTGGATATATGGAAAACTGTACTAATTTCCTACCTCTAGTAGCCTAAACCAAATACATTAAAACCTCGTTAAATTAATATTCGATATTATGATAAATTAATATTTTAATATAAATTTTTGGTCTTAATATAAGAATGATAATATAAATTTAATCTCGATTAATTAATAATCTCTATAAATTAATAGAATTCACCGATCCCAGTAATATTAATTTATAGAGGTTTTAGTGTAGTATTCTTAAAATTTTCCAAAAAAAGTTTGAATAGAACTAGAAAATCCCTTGAAAAAAACAAAACAACCATTTATTTAATTAAATTTTTATTTCATTTGTTTAATTAAATTTTTGTTCTACAATTGTAGTCGAAATTTGTCCCATTATGATATTAATGTTAATAGAATTTTTTTGTTCAGAAAAACAAAAAGTAAATATAACAAAATCGGACATCTGCCCGTAACCACCTCTCCCCTCTCTATATCATTGTTATTGAAATCGGTTGATTACTGAAAAATCATCGATAAATCAGATAAAAATCGATCAAAAATTATGAAATCGATTCAGCCGATTTTACAGAAATTCATCAATAAATTACCGATTTTTCAACGGAATCACTCAATCGTAAATCAATATATCAACCATCCGATTTCCAAAATAGACTGCTCTATATATACACTTACACATACGACGACGCATATGCACACAATTTTACAACAAAACCCTAGATTCTCTTCAAATACTTAAAAGTTCGAGCATGGGTTTTTCATCGATCAATCTTATAAATCGTTGAAATTCGATACGAAGAGTCGAATTAAAGCTCCAAAGAAGATCAATTCGCGTCTGATTTGTTCGAGATTCGATCCGATTTGAAGAATTTCAGTTGTTTCACGAACAACGGCGTCGTTTTGTAACGGATTGATGAGAATCTACTTGGATTGGGCTAGGCCTATTATTACAACTTGGACCACTTGCAATTTAAGCCCATATAAAGCCCAACAGAAGTTATGGCCACGAGGACATGTCAACATATATATGCTCATCTTGTGTTTACTAGAGGATTATCGAAGAAGAAACCTATTTTCATTTCCATTTCATTTTCTGTATCTTTCCTTTTGTATTTTACATTCCAGCCTTGCAAATGAAGTACTTGTTTTATCAATTCCAGTATTTTTAATTCCAGTTTATCATTTCAATTTATCAGTTTTATGTTTATTTTTCATGTCATGTCCGAGTTATTATTTCGTTATTCCGATTTCTTATGTTGAGAGCCCTGTTTTAGTTGATGCTAACCAAGCCGTTGGTTACAAATGGTATCAGAGCTGTCCTTCCTCGGAAGTGGACGTGATGGCTGTTACACCGTGTTTTTATCCGGTAAGTCTTCCTCCGATTTACTGTCCGGTTGAATATAAGCCACCCGAACCACCTCCCACCGATTTTTCCATTTTATATGTATCTGAGTTATCTGCCTATAATATGTTTGATACAAGTTCTGAGAGAGAATTGGTGGAAAAGGATGTTGTCGTACGGAAGGAATTGATGATGGATGAAGTTGCAGTGGCGACTCAACTGTTTGATAAAATTCCTGAGCGAAACTCTAATTCTATGGAGGCAAAGGTGAGTCACGGTACTACAAGTATTGATACATTCAGTCAAACGACGGATAGAATATTACTTCAAATGGAGGAAATAAAGGGTCTTATATTACAGTTGTCTCCTCCTAGTAACAGAGGCGAGGTGCTTCCTAAGGTTGAGGTTGATGTACTTCTTGGGAGTGGTTCTGAATTGCACAATGCTAAGACAGATAGGAAAAATGGGGTTAATGATGTCTCGGTTTTGGGTGAAATTGTTGGCCTTAATAGAAGGGAAAAGGTTGTTTGTAATGAGGTTTTTTTTAAAGAGACGGAGTTGAGTGTGCCGGAATCTGAAAGCAATAAAAGTGTGGAGAATACATCGGGGTATGAGCCATGGAATAAGGAGTGGGATTGGGACGATGAGAGTGATGCTGAGATAGAAACGGAAGATGATGATCATGTTATTTGTATTGAAGATGCTAGTGCTAAAAATAATAGTGGCTGCACAGAATCTCCCGAGCTGAATGAAAATCATGATACTGAGGCAATTGAATGCGGTGAGAATATCTCTGCTGGTACAGATGATTGTGCAGTAGTGGAACATGAGGCATTCAAAAGTATTATCGCGGTAAACTCGACAGAACTCGACTCTAATATGAATCAAACGTATGCTGAATTGATTGGGCATGTTCCAGCTAAATTTTTTGGAAGTGTCCCTGCTAGTATTGATAATGGTACAGTTTCAGATCAAGGACCTGTTGATGCTGACTGCGGAGTTGGTCAAGTTCAGGGGTATGACACAGAAAGAGTGGCGCTTGATACTGATGGGACACTGACAACTGAAAATGCCACCACATCTGTCACGGATCAAAGTAAGATTTCACATATAAACCTTAGGGAACTGAGAAGTGACTGCGCAAGAAGTCCTGAGCTGAATGGAAATCCTGATAATGCTCATTCCGATAGTATAGTGCCACAAGTTCAAAGTGATGAAATCTCGCGGTCTGATTGCAATGGTGCTACCATATTAGATCCCGAAGTCAGGAATCTAGTTTGTCCAGTTACAGACAGCAAGTATAAATTGAAAACTGAGCATCTTCAAACAGAAGATGTGGAGAATGGTATCAACTCTGTAACTGATGGCACAAAATCTGAAACTGGAGTTGCTAATGGTCTTTCTAGTTGCCCTTGTAATGATGTGAGGTCTGAATTTATGATTGGGTTTGGTACAATAGATGCGGCAGAGGTCGTTACTAAATCCCGGGGTCGTGATTCGCTTTCCAAATCCCAAGGCTTGAATGGTGACATTGACTATAACCAGAAACAGGCTATCTTCACGACCAATTTAGTCGAGTCTGAACGTTGTGCTGATATGAGTTCGAAATCTGATGTTCAATACCATTTTGCCATAAACCGTTCTGATATGCATGGCAAAGATGCAACTGTAGCTGATTGTTCTATTGGTGATTCTGTGGATGGACGGAGTCTGGGAAATGTGGCCAAAGCAAAGCCATTTCAGTTCTTTGCAAAATTTCCTAGAATTGATGATGATAAGCTTCGAGAACAGATACGAGATGCTCAGCTGTTAGTTGAGGAGAAGACTGTCCTAAGAAATAATATTAAATGTGAAATTGATATCAAAAGGGCCAATCTCCAGTCACTTGGGGATGAATTTGAAGCTTCAAAATCAGATGAGAGAGCTGCAAGGAGACTAGTAAAGCTAAAACGGCAGGAAATAGACTATGTTCAAGATAAAATTAATAGAGTGAAGAATTCAGTTTCAGTTATGGATATTACTAACAGAATAGCACATATGGAACACATGATAGAGCACGAGACCCATCCCTTAAAGGAGGAAATGCAGTTGGTTCGTGAAATTAATTTATTTAAGAAGCTACTGTTAACTCGAATAACTTGTAGAAGGGGGGGGTTGAATACAAGTTATATAATCGTGTCTGATTTTTGCTTGATTATAAGAACAAGAATAAACGAATGAATCAAACTCTTGTTTGTATTAATAAGATCAAATACAAACTCTACCAAAGGTGTACAATACCTTTAGCAGCTGCTGACAATACAAATATCTCTCTGTTTGTTTCGTACTCTCGAATACAAACCTTATACAGAGCTACGCACACAAACTCACAACTTCGTCCTCACAACACACGCTCTTTACAATGATATTGAGAGAATATTTATAATGCTACCTATCAACTAATAACAGAAAGATATAATCTATACATGACAATGTTCTGTCTTCTAGTCGATAGTTTCCTTCAATAGAAAACTCTTTCCTTCATAATATCTTCTTGCTTGTTCTTCAAACAATGATCCTGTTTTATAGCACTTGCCAGTTTCTGTAGCATCCATAATGACATCATCAGTAGCATGACTGATATCAGGATCTGTACACTGTATCAGTATCTGATCAACCATCAGTATTGGACCATCATCAGGATTTGCTCTCTGTTCCTGACATGTAGTCTCCGATACACTGTTCATTCCTGACTAAACTATACAGATAACTGTCTTACACATAAAACCTATATACAGTGCTAAATCCTTTATAAGATCAGGATTACAAGAAGTATAATGTGTAAATTCTATTCTTAACATCACAACTTATGAATTATTCCTAACAGCTACGAGGTCAGATCTCTTCAAATGTTGGTTCCTCGAAAAAAGTCACTCAGGCTTTAAGTCAGTCAGAACAGACAGAGATGCAGCTAAAGACATTGAAGAAGGAACTCGGTGACCTCAAGGACAAGGTTTCTAAAGCTGAAGCTGCTGTTATACTGTTAGGAAAGAAATACAATGATGAAAGTAAAAAAGCTAAGAGAATTACAGGCTCGGTTCCGAGCTGCGAATGATATTCGGCAAGATGCATACAAAGACCTCTTAGGTTTGAAAAAGCAATTGCACGAGAAGGGCAAGCATTTTTGGATATACAAGGATGATGCAAAGGAAGCTAGTGATTATGCACTAAACGGAAATAAAGAGGCACTATATCATCTTTGTGCTAAACAGGTGGACACTTTCATGGATCTTTGGAACAAGAATGATGAGTTCCGGGAAGATTATGTTAGATGCAACATGAGAAGTACTCTGAGGAGATTAAAAACATTGGATGGCCATTCACTTGGCCCTGATGAGGAGGTGCATGTCTTCCCCGTTTACGTGGGTGAAAGAGAGAGTCGGCAACTCAATGATCCATCAACTCTTGTTGTCAAGAAAATGGCTTCTGGTTGGTATTGGAGTGCTACAACACTCATGTTCGATCCAGGCGGTTATGATTGCTACAAAGTTTTTTTTTCAAATGCTATATCCTTTACAAAGTTTTTTTTTTCAAATGCTATATCCTTGAGGACAAGGATGTTTTTAAAGGGAAGGGAATGTAACGGACTAATGAGAATCTACTTGGATTGGGCTAGGCCTATTATTACAACTTGGACCACTTACAATTTAAGCCCATATAAAGCTCAATAGAAGTTATGGCCACGAGGACATGTCAACATATAGGGCAAAAGGTCACTTTGCCTACTGTACTTTTTAAAAATTTCCACTTTGCCTACTGTACTAATGAGAATTGTTGAAGTGTAAGTCATATATTTCATATATCATTACTGTTCAATTCCCCTGTTCAAAGTGTAATTATTATGTAGGGTTAATTAATATTTTCCCTTTAAGTACTGCAGTTTGTACACTGAAATTTATCCTCAGTAAATATGTTTATACCCTGGCCCTTATGATATACTGAAATTTATTTGCAATTTTTGAAGGAAATGTGGGAGCAAGTCACAAATTACAAAACAAAAGAGTGTATTGGTAAGAATTCGCAGGCGATCACATCGGGATAATATGCAGCTTCCAGGAAACAGGATAGCAGCAATATTTAGAGGAAAGAATAATTTGTACAGATTGGTCTTGTTAGTGGTGCTTCTTCTAATCTTCTGTATTTAAGAACAGTAGATATTTGCTCTGATTAAGTTATTAGATATATCTTGGAACGTTTTTGGAAATTCGGTGACCAAATAGCTGCAGATTTTTAAAACTCACCTTGCGCATGGTTCTAAAAATCACCAATTTAGCCGATTAATTCCCTATTAATCCTTTGTAAGATAAGTAGCCGATTTGATTTTTGAAATCCGATTAATCCTGTAAATTTATTTAAAATGATATGTTTAATTGAAAATTAGATTAATATATTAAATATTATTATAATATCTAATTAATAATCCGATTAATCATTTCAATTAATCCCCAATTACCCGATTAATCTTAAATCGGTACCTCAACCAATTTATACCGATTATCAATTTTTATAAACATGCTTGGGAGTCCTTCTCTTGAAGATTTCAAAGTTGATTGCAATCAACAGATATATGATAATAATAATTCTCAAGGCATAAAATCACTTATGACGACACTAGCATTATACCCATGCAATACATAAGTTGTTTTGTCATTATTTATTAATATGTATATTAGCATTATTTTTGGCAAAAAGATTTTAAAGTTATTTTAAATTGTATTTTTCACATTAAATATTAATAAAATAATTAGTAAAATTCATTTACTTATCTATCTATTCTATTATATTAAAGCCGAAACATTAAAAGTTTGGTTGGTTGGTTGGTACCTATTGAATTTACCTAATTACCCTTACTTAACTATTAACTAAATACATAATTTCCTTTTTCATATTAAACATATTACCTTTTCTATTTGTCACTAACTAATTAATTTCCCTTTTCAGGTAAAGCACAATATCTTTATTATTTTATCTAACTAAAATTTCTCCTTTCTTATAAACACTATAAGCAATTTTGAAAATAACATAATTATATTATAATTACTATTAACCAATCAATTACCTTTTTTAGCCAAAACATGTTACCTTTTCTCTATTCTATAACTAAAATATCTCTTTAACTAAAATATTTTTTTTTTACAAATATATCACGGGGTTCTATTTAATAAATAATAATATTATAATACTAATAATTATCAATTACCCTTTTCAACTAAAACATATCATCTTTTCCCTATTTTATAATTCAAATTCCTTTTTTCTAGAAATATCACGGGCAACATTAATTTCTCAATATCTAAAAACACTACGAACAATTTAATTTAGTGAAATAACATAAATTAAATTATAATTACTATAAACTAATTAATTACCTTTTCCACCTAAAACATGTTTCCTTTTTAATTTTCTCTAACTAACACCTCACTTTTTTCAGTTAAATCACGGCATTCTAAATTATAATTTTATAAGTACTTATAATTAAACGATTACCTTTTTGAATACCTTTTTCACCTAAAAAGTATCATATTTTCCATATTTTATAATTCAAATTCCTTTTTTCTAGAAATATCATGGGCAACATTAATTTCTCACAATCTAAAGACATTACGAACAATTTAATTTAGTGAAATAACATAAATTAAATTATAATTATTATAAACTAATCAATTACCTTTTTCACCTAAAACATGTCATCTTTTTAATTTTCACATTACATTTTCTATTTTCTCTAAATAAAATAAATCTTTTTTCAATAATATCACGGACGGTTCTATTTAATAAAATAAAATAACAATATTATAATGTTAATAATTAACCGATTAAGTTTAAGCTAAAATTTATCATCTTTTCTATATTTTCTAACTAAAATATCTCTATTCTTTAAAATATCACGGGCAACACTAATTTTTCCTTTTCTTAAAACTTTACGAGCAATTTTATTTAGAAAAATAACTTAATTGAATTATAATTACTATAAACTAATCAATTACCTTTTTCACCTAAAAAATGTTTCCTTTTTAATTTTCTATAACTAACACCTCACTTTTTTCAGTTAAATCACAACATTCTATTTAATAAAATAAAATTATAATTTTATAAGTACTTATAATTAACCGATTACCTTTTTGAACTAAGATGTATTATCTTTTCAATATTTTCTAACTAAAATCCCTCTTTTCATAGAAATATAACGGATAACATTTATAAATTTTTTTTGCTAATTAACATTTATATAATTATTATCAAATCATCTCATTTAAAAATTTAAACCTCCAAAATTCATATTTTAAAAAAAGTAAATCGAATTAATAAAGCATATCATATAATATTAAAAGAAATCCGTGCATCGCACGGGTTTTAAGCTTACTATTATATAAAAGCCGAAACATTAAAAGTTCTGGTACCTGTTTTTTGGTTCTTAGTGAATTTACTTATTTACCATTCATTAAAAAAAAATATTTAATATCTATACTATTAAAATAGTAAAATAAATTATAACATAAAATAATTAATGGTAATTACTAATTAGTCGAATGCCTTTTTCACATTTACTTTTAGTTGAAGATATTACATTTTATAAACACCTAAAAAATTAATCGTATCATATCTTTCAATCATTAATATTTCCTTTCGAATTAAAACACATTACCTTTTTGTTTTATAAGGAAACATTAGTATAATTCTTCATTAAAAAGAAAAATATATTCGATATTTATACTATTAAAACAGCTAAAATAAATAATAACATAAAATAATTAATGTTAATTAGTCGATTGCCTTTTTCGCATTTACTTTAATTGAAGATATTACCTTTTATAAACAACCGAAAACATCAATCGTATCATATCTTTCAATCATTAATATTTCCTTTCGTATTAAAACACATTACCTTTTTGATTTAAAACTAATATTATCACACCATATTTTTCAATTATTTAATAAAATATATTAAAAATCCCTATACGTTATTTATAACAAGGAAACATTAGTATAATTCGTAAACATGAGTATATTAAATTATATTGAATTAAAATTAAAAAGTCATTAAAAATAATGATTACATAATTGTAATATTGAATAAAATTTATAAAATAATAAAATAAACACCATATCAATAAATTTTATTTAAAACATAATAAAATTTTATTATAATTTTATAAATTTATATCTTCCAATCAGTAATATTTTCTCCTAATTTAAACACTTTGACTTTTAATTTAAAACATAATCTTGCAATAATTAATATATACCCAAAAATATTACACTATATCTTCTAATCACTAACAAAATATAATAGAAATCTGTATACTACGAATAATGACAGTTAGATTTTTAGTAAAAAATCAGAATCGTTAGATATAATGATTAGATATATTATATGATTAAATTAATTTACTAAAATTTCAAGGTTTGAATTCCATCAACTACATATTTATTTTAAAATTTTATAATATAAGTTTTAAGCTATGCATATCATTAATTAATTTTTTATTAAATAATTTAAGTTAAAATTAAAATAAAATATTAATTATTATTATTTAAAAATGTAATGGTAACATAAAATAAAATTTATTGTAAATCAAAAGAAATCCGTGCATCGCACGGGTTATAAGCTAGTACTATTATATAAAAGCCGAAACATTAAAAGTTTGGTTGGTTGATTGGTCGGTACCTGTTGATTTTACTTATTTACCCTTACTCAATTACAGATGTACTAACTACTCAATTTACTTCTTGAGGTTAAACATATTATCTTTCCTATTTTTCAATAACTAAATAATTTCCTTTTTCAGATAAAATACAATATCCTTTTATATTTTATCTAACTAAAATTTCTCATTTATTAATCTATTTCCTTTTTCATGTTAAACATATTACCTTCTCTATTTTTCAATAACTAAATAATTTCCCTTTTCATGTAAAATAGAATAGCTTTCATATTTTATTTAACTAAAATTTCTCTTTTTTAAAAATAGTACAAGCAAATTACTTTTTTCACCCAAAACACGTTACCTTTTCTTTTTCTCTAGCCAAAACACTTTACCTTTTTTCTTTTCTCTTTATAAAACCTCTCTTTTTCCAATTATATCACAGATGTTTCTATTTAATAAAAATAAAATAATAATATTGTAATACTAACAATTAATCGATTATCTTTTCAGCTAAAACGTATCATCTTTTCTATTTTTCTAATTAAATTCCCTTTTTTCTAGAAATAGCCCGGGCAACATTCATTTCTCATTTTCTAAAAACTATGAGCAATTTTATTTAATAAAATAGCATAATTGAATTATAATTATATAAGCTAATCAATTACCTTTTTCACATAAATCATGTTATCTTTTTAATTTTCACGTTACCTTTCTATTTTCTCTAACTGAAATCTCTCTTTTTCCAATTATAACATGTGTGTTCTATTTAATAAAATAAACTAATAATATTTTAATATTAATAATTAACCGATTACTTTTTTCAGCTAAAGTGTATCATATTTTCTATATTTTCTAACTAAAATCCTTCTTTTAATAAAAATATCACGGACAATATTAATTTCTCCTTTTCTAAAATTATTACGTGAAATTATATTTAGTAAAATAAGATAATTAAATTATAATTACTATAAACTAATCAATTACCTTTTTCACCTAGAAAATGTTTCCTTTTTAATTTTCTCTAACTAAATCCTATCTTTTTCTAATCATATCACGGGTATTCTATTTAATAAAATAAAATAATAATTTTATAATTGCCAATAATTAACCGATTGCCTTTTTCAACTAAAACCTATCATCTTTTCTATATATTCTAACTAAAATCCCTCCATTTCTAGAAATATCACGAATAACATTTATATAATTATTATCAAATCATCTCATATAAAAATGTAAGCCTAAAAAATTCATGTTTTAAAAAATTAATTTAAATAAATGAAAAAATTCATGTAATATTAAAAAAAACCGTGCATCGCACGGGTTTTAAGCTAGTAATAATAATTGATGAATTTGTTGATATGTATTTCATTGGTTTGAACTATATAAATTTAGTTTTAATTAAATTGTTGATGAAATTTTACATTTTTGTAATTTTAAAATTTTTTTATGGTATAACATTTTGATTTTATATTATATTTCTCTTTTGGGTTCTTAGATCTTTTTACAACTGAGTATTGCGTCAACATTTTTCGTAAAATAATAATATGATGAAATAGAAATATTGTTTTTCGCTAAAGTTGCATTTTCTTTTTGTTTATTTGTGTTTGTTTTTTAGTATAAACTAGCATAATAACCCGTGCGAGATACGGGTCAATTTCTAGGATTTTTTGTGTGTAACACGTAGTTATAACATCTTGATTATTTTATTTATTATTTATTCATGATAAAAATTGTAAAGTGTTTCAGGTATATTAAGTATAAGTAGATTGATTTTTATGTAATACGTTACTAATTTGTGTGTTTCTAATTAACTTAGTGAGTAAATAATACATTTTTTAATTTGTGGCATACGTGTGATTTGTACTTATTGAATAAGTACAAGTAGGGTTGTAAACGAACCAAACTACTTGTTAAGCTCGACTCGACTCGACTTGATAAGAAATTGATTTCGAGTTCTAACAAAAAATTATGTCCGATAAATTGTTTGAGACGATCCGAGTTTATGAATGTTCGACTCGAACTCGACTTAAATCGTTAAACGCGACTCGAACTCGACTCGATAAGCTATATACATAAAAAATATTATTTTATTAACATAAATAATATATTACAATACAATAATACAAATATATAATAATATGTATATCATAGATCAACGACTAATCATATAATCCTTATCATCCACAAAATTAAACATGAAAATGCTAGTGAAAAAGAAGCGTTAAATGAAAAAAAAAATATTGACAAACTTGACTCGTCGAAATGTTCGTGAACAATTCGAACTCAACTCGTTTTTTAAGAAATCGAGTTCACTCAACAAAAATTAATCGATAAGATAATCGAGTTTGGCTCGACTTGTTAAGAAAAAATTCGAACTGGACAAACTAAAATTCGACTTGACTCGGTTCGTTTACAACCCAAAGTACAAGTAATATAGTTGGTGCACGTTTATATGTAAAAGATTAAAAGTTGTTTATAAAATGAATTTACTAGTATATATGGTAATAAACTAAACTTAGATATATATATATATATATATATATATATATATATATATATATATATGATGAATTGACTAAAATGCCTACACGTTTAAATATCCGCCACATGATATTGTGCTCAATTATTATGAACATGTGCAATTTAAAGATATAACCTAAGTTTAATTAATTTAGCACCATAGTTATTTTTATTTTAAAGTTAGACAAATGTATTACTGTAAAACGACATTCACATATTAGGTGTATGGTTTTAAAACACATGTGATAATGGGGTGCAGTAGTAAGAAAATGCATGATTTACTTGATAGACTTAAGTTTGGTTCTCACAAACAACATTTTTTAAAAGTATATTAAATATGGGGACAAATTAGTCATTTCAAATGCATTAAAAAGTCTCACAATTTTATCTTGTGTTGATGTATTATATATAATAGATAGATAGATAATAGATTTAAGAAATGTTTTATTGAAGAATTTCTCTTCATTTCCTTCATTGATTAAGCCCCATTCGCTCTTTCATCCTCGTTTCTATTTATCAGTTTTTCCAATAAAATCGAGATCTAATCCTTTTTGGGTGAGATCTTGTTGAGTAACTTGTTATCAAAGGTTGTTATTCGTGCCCATTTTTTTGGGATGTTAGTGTGTTATGTTTTGATGTTTTTATGTGTCTTGTCATGGATTTCGGTAGTTTTTCTGAGAAGGATTTGTATGATATTTTAGGAGATCTGTAAGGCTCACATCGATTCTGGGACGGTGGTGAAAACTGCAAGGGGGCTCACCTTTCACAACAAAAAATTGTTCATATTTTTGGTGCATTTGTTGCTCCAATATCAATTGATGTAACTGATAGTTCTGAACATTGGGCTACAGATGATGCTTATATGAAGGTCAATTGCAATGCTACTAGTTTTATAACTGTTGTATGTTGGATTGCTCGAGGTGTAATTGTAATACTTTTTAGATTAAAGAATTTGAATATTCATTGTGTTAAGCAATCTGAAAACAAAACGGCTATTTGTTTAGCTCATTTTTTGTTTCACAATCAGATTGTAGTTGATAGTTCGGGGGTTTGTCCCGGCTGGGTTTCGATATTTTAATATTAATAAAATCATATTAAAAATTCTTATACTCCCGAAAAAAACAAACAAATTAGTTTATCAATTAAACTAATTCATAAGAATTATTTTTAAGCTTGTAAGAAGTATAAAGAAAGATTATACCTGAAATCAAGAAAACAATATGAAAATTCCAAAGATTATTCGAGTCACGTGAAAATCACGTTTTCCTTAAAATAGATAAGCTCCTTTCGTACATGCTCGAAGGTGTGTTGTGGCTTCCGTCTCCCAGTATACAGCGAATGAGTAGTCTTAAGCACCTTAGACCCGTCACCTATTAACCGAACAATTATACTTTCTATTTCACAAAAATAGAACCTATAGCTCTAAGAAAAACAGAACCTATAGCTCTAAGAAGAAGGTAAGAAAATACTATGAAAAACTTGAAAGTTTGTGTATCAAAATTATGAAGTCAAGGTCTCCTTATATATAGGAGTAAAGAAATGTAATTCCCTCAATACATTAACTTTGTAATCTACAAGCTAATAACTTTGTAACTTCTATCAAATAATATATAGAAGTTACAAAATTAAAAACATGAGTTACAAAACAAATAAAATAAAATGTTACGAATTTTTATTCAAAACTAGTCTAACATAGTTTATCGTTTTTCGGTTTACATGTATGTGTGGGTATATGGAAAACTATACTAATTACCTACCTCTCGTAGTTTAAACCAAATACTCCCTCCGTCCCATATTACTTTGCCCGTTTGCTGAATTTCACGGATTTTAAGATAGTGGGGAATGAATATTGTTTTTGTACGAAATAATGGGTATTAAATATTATTTTTAAGGGATAGTGGGTACTATTGAATATTATTTTTTTGGAGTAGTGGGTGAAGTAGTGTGTATTGAATATTATTTTTAAGGAGTAGTGGGTGGAATAGTGGGTATTGAATATTGTTTTTTTGGAGTAGTGGGTGGAATAGTGGGTGTTGAATATTATTTGTAATGATTAGTGGGTGGAATAGTGGATATTGAATATTATTTTTAAGGAGTAGTGGTGGAGTAGTGGGTATTGAATGCTCCCTTCGTCCCAATTTATATGTCCCTTTTCTAAAATACACACATATTAAGAGAAAGTTAGTTAGATAAAATTTTCCAACCAATAGCCTTAATTAATACATTGAAAAAAGAGAATAGTGTTAAGTTTGAAAAAAAAAAGTCAAATTTAGATACAATAAATGTAGGGATAGTTTTGGAAAATTACTCTTAAATTTGCATTGAAAGTAGAAAAGGAACATGTAAAATGGAACAAATTCATTTTAGAAAAGGGACATGTATTTTGGGACGGAGGGAGTATTATTTTTTATGTCCAAAAATAGTAAGGGGAAAAGTATTGTGAATTACCTTAAAAAGAAAGTGGGAAAGTATTAAGGAACGGAGGGAGTAGTATTCTAAAAAATTTCAAAAGCAAGTTTGAATAGAACTAAAAAGAGTAGTGCTACATGCACAAAATACTTGGCATTTTAAAATATTTTGATTGGATAGTTCATTATAACTATAACCAATTAAAACAAAACCACATCATTTGGTAACAATTTTTTGTACCTAATTTTGGTACCTCTAACATTTTTCAACTAAAAAATCCATTGAAAAAAACAAAACGACCATTTGTTTAATTAAAATTTTGTTTCATTTGTTTAATTAAAATTTTATTTTTTAACTAGGTAAGGTTGTAGTCCATAGGAATTTATCCCGTTGGATCTTAATGTTAACAGAATTTTTTGTTCGAAAAAAAAGAGTAAATAAAACAAAATCGGACATCTGCCCGTAACTGCCTCTCCCCTCTCTGTATATACACATACGACGACGCATATTTACACAACAAACCCTAGATTCTCTTCAAATACTTAAAAGTTCGAGCAAGGGTTTTTCATCGATCAATCATATAAATCGTTGAAATTTGATACGAAGAGTCGAATTAAAGCTCCGAAGAAGATCAATTCGCGTTTGATTTGTTCGAGATTCGATCCGATTTGAAGAATTTCAGTTGTTTCACGAACAACGGCGTCGTATTTGATTCATATATAGAGGAATTGTATAGATCATCAATTTGTGGAAGCGGCGACGAAGATTTGGTGTTTGATCGTTGTTTCGATATTGCGAAGATCGGTTTGATCTTTCTTATTGTATAGAAAAACAAAAATAAAAGTAGATATTTGTATTGAGATTTATATGTTGTAGTTGATAGTTGAAAATTAGGCCTAGAAGTGTTGTTTTTGAAGGCCTATTGAAATTCTAGGGTTTGCGATTTATATTGTATTGTGAGAGAAAAAAGAAAGAAAATAATGGAAGTTTATTATAAGTTTGAAAGTGCGAAAGATTTCAAGTCTCTTTCTATAGATTGGCATTATACAACTGTTGCTGATTTGAAAAATATTGTATATTATAAAAAGTATTCGAATTCGAAGGACAAGCGTCCTTGCTATAAAGATAATCTGATTGTCACCAATGCTCGGACTAACGAAGGTTTGTTTCGTCGTTTCTAATTGATAATTTCGGATTGTTTTCTATTTTGATGATACGTGTTTGTGCGTTTTACAGTTGATTTGTATTGAGGAATAAGACCGTTGCCTTGTTTATGTTCATGACCGTTGCTTGTCTCCTTGCTTGTCTCCCACTGCTCACTACTTACTCCTCCACCGGTCCAATGCATCTCGAGTGCTACAACGGCTACAATTTCTACCTTCCTCTATATATATCAGTTGTAGCATGTTGTTGTACAACAAAATCCATCATCTACAATGTAGTCCTCAAGTTCACTCCGTTTTAGTACATTATTTGTTTCTTATTCAATCTCTTTGTTTCCATTTATTCAACCTCTTGTTTCTCTTACAATAAATCTGTATATGCGTTTATAAGAAGAACCATAACTTCTTCATGGTATCAGAGCGTCCATATATAGATTCGATCCTTGAGTTTTTATCGTTTGTTCATCACGTTCAGAAAGTTACACTTTCTGCACATCAAGTGTTTGATCAATGGTCTCACTTACAAAATCTATTTCTCACTCCACCAGGCTATTAAGCTGTGTGAAAAACCTTTTGATTGCTGTAGATCCCACTGTTACATCTCTAGGAGGCCAGCAAGAGGTTCATGTATATTCTGCAAAACAAATGGAGATTGTGCAGCTTTTCTCTCAAATTATGATTCAAAGTCTGCTGCAAGAGTATTGTTCAACGATAAACACTATAATCTGCCACCTTGGTCAATAAGTATTCTTTCCGACTGCCGCAACGTAGTCTTCAATACTGCTAAGGTTGGAGTTCAGACATCAAAAATGGAAATGTTACCAAGCAACGTTGATATTAACTCATGGGAGACTTATAATGAGGATATATCTTCTATGGAAGATAACTCTGCATTTACTACTTCTGGTCTATTGGAGCAAATTAATGTCACTAGGGATGCTAGTGACTATCTGTGGTATATAACCAGTCTTGAGATTGCTTCTTCTGAATCCTTCTTGCATGGTGGTGAACTCCCTACTCTCATAGTGCAATCGACAGGGCATGCTCTTCACGTGTTCATAAATGGGGAGCTTTCAGGCTCCAGTTTTGGAACAAGAGAAAATAGAAGATTTTTATACAAAGAGAAGGTCAACCTCCGTGCTGGAACAAACAAAATTGCACTCCTCAGTGTGGCTATTGGGCTGCCGAATATTGGTGGCCATTTTGAAACCTGGAAGACTGGAGTGTCAGGTCCAGTTGCTCTACATGGTCTTGATCGGGGCAAGTTGGACTTGACATGGCAGAAGTGGACCTACCAGGTCGGGCTAAAGGGAGAGTCCATGAAACTTGACTCTCCAAATGGTGTTTCTTCTGTTGACTGGATACAGGGGTCACTGGTCACACAAGAGAATCAGCAACTAACATGGCACAAAGCTTATTTCAATGCACCTGAAGGAGATGAGCCATTGGCTCTAGACATGAAAAGTATGGGCAAAGGTCAAAGTGTTGAGAGATATTGGACTGCAGTTGTCAGTGGTAACTGCAATGGATGCAGTTATCCCGGTTCTTACAGACCACCAAAATGTCAAGTTATTTCAGGGCTGTTTCTCTTTGTTTAACAGCACTAAATCCGGAACCAAATATGCAGAAAAGGTGGGGATGAACATGGCACAATGTTGCTGTCCAGAAATGGAATTGGTACCAGTTTCATCCTTTAGTCCAGGAGCTTCAGTATTGGCTAGTATTGCTGTCTAGGAGGCTGAGAAAATGCACTCGGAACTGAGAGGGGAGTATTGTGCAATGGCATACAGCAAACTTAAATAATGAACGGATGAAGGCAATGAAAAGATACAGATTTTAAGGTCGGAAAAATCAAAGTACCAAGGGATCACTGAAAAAGGATCACTGAGCATAGTAGGAGTTGTTGTTTGCAAAGCTAACAACGCTACTTGACAAATCCTCATATCCAGAAAATGCATTGATCGATAATGGTCATGCAAAACCAAAGCCAGAGCCGATCAAAAGAAGGATCACAGTAGGTCGTTACTTTGAGCACAAAAGGGAAAGTCTCCAACAATGTATGGAATGACTTGGCTCCATGCGAAAAGATAACAATATACTACATCCTCAAGAGGCCAGTGCCTTTTTATTTCAAGAGCTAGAGCCAAGAGCATCACTCCGTTTTGTTAATGAAGTGATCCAGGAGCCAATGCCGTTTATGAGTTTCAAGCCAAGAACTTCAATCCGTTTCGCTTCTTAGCTTGAGGGAAAGTATTGAGGAATAAGACCGTTGATGTTCATGACCGTTGCTTGTCTCCTTGCTTGTCTCCCACTGCTCACTACTTACTCCTCCACCGGTCCAATGCATCTCGAGTGCTACAACGGCTACAATTTCTACCTTCCTCTATATATATCAGTTGTAGCATGTTGTTGTACAACAAAATCCATCATCTACAATGTAGTCCTCAAGTTTACTCCGTTTTAGTACATTATTTGTTTCTTATTCAATCTCTTTGTTTCCATTTATTCAACCTCTTGTTTCTCTTACAATAAATCTGTATATGCGTTTATAAGAAGAACCATAACTTCTTCAATTTGGTTGTGCTTTGTTTTCATATATTCGATTATGTTAATGATTTATGGTATATAGTATCTGAGAATTATGTTTGTAATAAAGCCATCAGAAGTTATAAGCAACTAACTATTATGTGGAGTAGCACAGTGTTATGATGATTTGATAACTGGCAGTGAGAAGCTCCTAGAGGAGCAAGCTGCAGATTAAATTGTATAGTTTATCGAATAATCTTGTCATATTGGTTATTGGCTGCTGCACCACAGGGCCCTATATTTTAATAGATATTGTGGTGTATGAAAACCTTATGGAGTCTGGGTTGCCTGAGGTTCATGAATTAGGGTGCAGAACGTCAGATATGTCATCGAATCAAGACGTAGCAACCTTGTCCGGCTGGATTATCTTATTCTACTCCACAAAAGGGAGAAGAAAAGGACTGGTCTGGATCTGACTCGGTAGAAATGGAAGAAGATACTGCTCTGGTTGAAGATACTATTGTGTTTGAAGATTATGTTAGAATGTGCTACTTGCCAATTGGCTTTTTCCTATATTAGCATTGGAACATTTTTCTACCTAATATGTTTTAGGACTTCTTATAATGTCTGACTTATGAGTTGCCATTTTCTCATCATGACTTTATGTATTAATGTTTTTATTTTATTCCAAGTACATCATTGCTAGTTAATATTTACGTAATGTATAGTTGGATATTTTTAATTGTACTTAAAATTTTACATATAAACACCACAATTAGACCTTGGCGCACTATAATGTCTTAACAAGCATAAATCTTATTTCAGTTCTTATGAAGTTGTATTTATCTGTTTTGCAATTTCAGAGTACCTTGATGGAGAAACGTTCATTCCCAAACATACATCTGTTATAATACGTCGTGTACCACTGAAGCGTTGCATACCTATTGTAATCACTCCAGTTGCATATCCAGACAAGTATTGCCTTTAGACCTTTAAAACTTCTCACCATTAGTTAGTCTTTTTAATTTTTTATTTGAATCTGTTGTTTGTAACAAGTGTTGGTGATTTTCTGCAAGTAAACCATTTCATGGCATGAAAAATAGGTTATACTTTTATCACTTGGCCTTAATATTGGAGGCACTCATTTTAAATATACTTTTGTGTCATGAAATCAAGGCGACTAGCTGAAAATAAGTTGCAGGATGTTCAAGATACAAAAAATAGCTTTGCAGGAGGAGATTCATCTGTTTCAATACATGTAAGCATGTTCTTGTTTTGGTACTCTTAATTAATCTAGACTCATTTTTGTTTGAGTTAAATTTCTACAAGTTAGGCATGTTAGATGATATATATTTTGGTGTTTGTAGCCTGAGGAACCTGATTGGGATGAACAATTGAAATATTTGTCAATGCCCGAAGTTGTACCAGTTCAGGGTGCTCCTTATAAAGCCGATGAGGACAGCAAGATTAGGGCTTTAATTGATGCTCCTGCCTTGGACTGGAAGTGGTGAGATATCATTCTTTTTCCTTATGAGTTAAGCCTTGTAAAAAGTGGTTTTTGATTGTGCATGACATGGAACTCTTATCACCTGTATATTTTCTTGGAATTGCAGTTACAATGATAGTTCTGGCGCTGGTAGGGGCTTTGGGCGTGGTATGAGTGGGAGAAGCGACAGGCGTGGTTATGGTATTTTCCTTATTTCCTTTCTTAAAATCTAATAGTATAATAACTTAAATGAAATGAATTATCAAACAATTATATTGTCCTGTTCAAATGGCTCTGAGAAAATGCAAGACTAAGCAAATAAGCAAACTTGAACACATGCTAGCATATGAACTGCTTGATATCAGAAAAAAAAAATCAGAATAGACTCCAGGTGCTAAAATAAGCACTTTAGTTCTTATATAATTTTATATGTCAACTGGAAAGGGGCAGATGTATCTGGTCTTTATACCACATATGCATCTGTCATTTGTTTAGGGAAGTAAGCAGCAAACCATATATTGTAGTTCAACAGTTTAAAGAAAATATTTTTTTTTCACAATACAGAAACACTTGCATTATAATCAGTTTGCTAAAAAGTATAAAATTTTTATATGGGTTAAAACAAAGTTGTAAACCTTTTTACCAATATGCATATGAAATCCTTGTCCTACAAGTGCTCTTTGTAATCATAGCAAATGATAACCTATTCTTTCACTAACTTCAGCTCAAGGAGGATTGTTGGAGAGAATAACTCCCCCGCCAGGCTATATTTGTCATAGGTGCAATGTCCCTGGTAAGTTCACATTATTAATCATCGCTGATTTTTTTTCCGTCCTTGTACACGTTAAAAATATATGTAGTTTGCTTTGTGTTTTAGAGTAAACGTTTAAAAATTAGTCTGCCGTGTGCTTCTACATGTACTAATGGATTGAATATCTTACTCAGGGCATTTGATTCAGCATTGTCCCACAAATGGTGACCCTACCTTTGATGTTAAAAGAACAAAACCTCCAACTGGTGTTCCTAAGTCTATGTTAATGGCTACCCAGGATGGCTCATATGCATTGCCAAGTGGTCATTTTGCTGTCCTAAAACCAAATGAGTAAGCTATAACCTTTATAGTCCCCTAGTGGTCTTTTTCCGATAGCTATGGCAGAAAGTCTTGGATTAAACCTAAATCATTATATATGTATTACAGGGATGCCTTTGAGAAGGAGATTGAGGGGATGCCCTCGACCCGTTCTGTTGCTGACCTCCCTGCAGAACTTTACTGCCCTCTGTGCAGGGCAGTTATGAAAGATGCAGTTTGTGCTAGCAAATGTTGCTTCAAGAGTTTTTGTGATAAGTGTAAGATATTTTTTTAATGCTTCTTTGTCTATAGAGTACAGAAATTGTGAATTCAAAATTCATGAATAGTTTACTGCATTTAAGTTACCTTCATATTTTTACTTTCTTTCACAAGATCTGCAACATCTTGCAAAGTTCAGTCATCCGTGTCCTTTTATTTGGAATATGTATTACATGCATGATAAGGTTTAGAGTTGTGCTACAGAGTGCCTTGGCTTGTCAATTTGTCATAGAAGGAGCATAAACTGTATTGAGGATATAGTAGATTCTCTGTTTTTTGTGTAGCAGGGTTCTATATCTGAACCTTTTGTGATGGATCAATAATTACGAGTTTTAAATGTTTTCTCAGGCATTCGGGATTATATCATATCCAAGTCACTGTGTTTTTGTGGGGCCACAAATGTACTTGCTGATGACCTTATACCAAATAAAACACTGAGGGGTACCATTGTTCGGATTGTTGAGTCTAATAATAGTAGTGGGGCTAACAGTGGCAGAACTTTTCAGCCACAAGGTTTGTGTTATCTTATAACTTTGTTATTCCTCCTGTCGGTTGTTTTCTTTTAGCTCTAACTCTCCCTCCCACAGAAATGGAGTCTGCTCGATGTTCACAACCTAAGATTCCGTGTCCTGGCGTTCCATCGCCTACATTGTCTGCCACTTCAGAGGAGGATGTAATTGCACTAAAAAATAAAGGGAAGACAGAGGTTGAGGAGATGACAGAACCAGTAAAAATTGACAACAATGTGCAGAAATTCTTGGGTACAGTGACTGTTGAAAAAGGTGCAGAAGTTTCTGAAGCTGCACAGGATTGTGTGACGGAACCAGGGTCACACGTGTGTCCTCCGGTGACTGATGAAGAAATGCAGCAGAAGCAAGTTTCTAGGGAAGTAGGTAAGTACATAGCATACTGCTAATGCATGGTTGATACTGATTTTACGAGTTCTTTGCATATCTCACAGCTACTTAGGTATTAAAGTCATGAAGTTGAACTATATGATCACCTACTTATGGAGTAGACAAGATACAACCAGTATTTGAGAATTTGGGAACAATTACATACCATGTCATCACGAGGATCTGGTGGAACAATTAGCAGCAGTAAATTTATTTTATACATTTTTTTTTGTTTTGTTTCTCAGGAAAGAAAAGAAAGAAGAAGTGTGCAGATTTGCAGGCGAGGCCCCATCAAGACTTTTCAGCTGAAAACTATTGGATGCCGATGGAACCCTTTGGTTATAGTCCTTACTGGCATCGCATGCAACCTGAATTTGATGGATTTGGTCGCCCTTATGATGGTCAAATGCCCTTCACGGGTTATGGTCTTGGGCCAGTGTCTATTCCTTTTGGGGGTGCCTTTTATCATGATCCTTTTAGAGCTCAAGTGTTTACGCCTTTCCCATCTCAGAGGTATGGACAAATTTATTTTCTAATTGGGTCATTTTTTCTTTCTGCTTTTCCAGTTGTGGCTTGCACATTATTACTTAATTGACTTATATCAGAGACTTTGCTGAACTTGGAACGGACTTCAATGGTGGCGGTGGTAGAGACATGATAAGCCAGGAATATGTTCCCTCTGCAAAATCAAAAATCGTATGTGCTTTTATTATTGTGATTGCTTCTGTTTTTTCTTTTGTTATTAAAAAGAAATTAGTGTTGTGCCATTGTTAGATTATAAACTATACAGGTTTCATTCCTGAACTGCTAGTAACTTACAGGAAAGAAAAATGAAACTCTTGTATGTTGACAAACTAAAATCTTTCTTGATTGGTAACTTGTCATGGTTCTTTAGAAATCTTTTCCGTCGACCTTTTTGTTAAAATTGTCTTCAAAATCAGAATCTTACATTTGTCTTTTAGAGTAATGGTTGCCACAGAGGGTTACTGGCCTTTATTTGAAATTCGGATACCCCTGGGTGTTTGCTATGTATCACATCGCTTCTGATAAAAGTTAACCGGAACGTTAATACTCAGTGATTACTTTCCGATTTACCTTTTTATATATATAAAAAATATAATTATCTCTTTTCCAAGGAATTATCCATATGCTTGGTCAATTTATATAAAATATTATGAGCATTAAATTATAATAAATCATCTCTTTTTTATGGCTACAGAATTCCACACCACCAGAACGGCACCAGCCCAGGCCCCGATCAGAAAGACGTTCAGCTGACCACATTACTCAAGTTCCAAAGGTCTTACACTCATCTTCCAAGAGGAAGGTGAATTGTGATGATGACTATTATGCTAAGCATCCTCATAAACATGGGGAGAAAGAACGTCGGCACCACCACCGATCAAAGTCAGTGTCAGCCAGCAGAACGCCAGTCCTGGCAGACACTTTAGACCTACCATCACTGCCGTCTGAATTGCAGACTAAGAACGCAATATCTGACTGTAAACACAATGCCAGTGTCTTTTCTTGCATCACATCTGCAGAAGAGGTGTCAGCAGCCTCCAAGAAAAGAAAGTTTGATAGTGCTCCTGCTGTTAATAGGTCAAGTCATCACAGAAGCCACAGGACGACATCAAATGGAGACCACAAGGTTCATCGCAAAAATGCAGCTCCTGAGCATGACTATGAATCGAGTGATGATGATAGACACTTCAAGAGGAGGCGTTCTAGATATGAGTCATCACCTTCCCCTGCAGTGGAGGGTAGACATACTAGTAGAGGGTTGAGGGACAAGGTAGATTATCTGTCTATTGTCATGCCTATTGAGGATAAATCTGCATGGGAGCAGTGAGCTCAGCTTGTTCTGAGAATTTGGAAGGGGAAAACTTATGTTGTAACGGATTTTTCTGTGAAATAAATATATTTGTACTTTTTATCTAAATATCTGTTGTGATTGAAGAATTGAATTTTACACATTCAAAAGTCACGAACACCTACCCACAGGTACCGTTTCTTTTTTCTTCAAAAGAGAACAAAAATGAAAACTTTAGGCCTTGACCAGCTCAAAAAAAAAACTATTTCGCATAAAATTCGATACAACCACCTTAATGTTCACCGAGGCCTTAATAAGCAGATAATGAAAACTAATGCAAGTTTTCCAAAGTGCAATTGTGTGATATAGCTTATTGAATGTGCATATCGTTGTAATTAATTGAATTTTTAGACATTTTGAGACCTATTGCATGATTTCAGTGGTAATCTAGTAAAGCAACGTATCCCCATGTCATATTCACGTTAGAGACGAAAGGTGTACAATCCCGAATCAAATGATTCATTTTCACAAACTGTACTCAAATCGGTGTTTAAAGTAGTAATTAAGTACCCACAAGCAAAGTATTAATGTTGGTAAGGTAACTGACCTGAATTTCTTGTGTTTTAGATGATTAAGTTATGCATTTGATTTATTTACAAGAATTCTAGTTTTGGTAATAGATTTTGTCATACCGTACGTAACACCTCACATATTAGAGCATCTCCAACCCTATACATTAGCTAAAATTGATTAGGTGGCATAATTTTTAGATAATAGGTAAAAATTTTCTTCTCCAACCAAGCAACCTATTAGGTAAATTTTTAGATAATCATCTTGACATCCTCTATATTTGGAGGACATCTATAATATATAGATAATATCTATAATTCATTATCTCCACTCATATTATGACACATCATCAATATATTATTAAAATAATAATAAAATACTATTTTTAAAATATAGCTATTCATTATAGCTAACACCATTGGAGTAAAATATCTTACAGTTGAGCAAATTTTTAGATAATCATTATATAGCTAATGATTTTAGCTATTACCATTGGAGATGCTCTTATCATTTAAATTTCTTTTACAGATGTCGAATCCCCAATCCTAACTATTAGAACTTAGATCTTAAAACATGTCTTCATTTTATTGTATCTAAGTTGTTTACCAGACTAATTAACCAAGTGTATTGGTTTTTTTATAAGTAGTTCGATCATACTAGACTACTTACATTTTTTGCAATTTATAGTTTGATACATGTTAAGATGATAAGCGCATATATTTTTTTACAAGTAATTCTACCAATATTAGACTACTTATATTTTGCAATTTATGTTTCGGGTACATGCCACGACATGCACATGTATAATTAAAATATTAAATGTCTAATGAGCTCAAAAAATGTACTCCCACAATTGTCTAATGATTACTCAAATCACCGAGTGATAACGGCTTGTTTTTAAATAATAATCACTTACTTCCTAAAATTTTGTTACTTATAATCCTCTAGTACCATTTTTTTATGCATTTTTTTAACGTTCTTATCAAATTTTTTAAATTTCTAAAATTTTCAAAAGTAAAAAAGTTTGTAATATAAGAATTAGCTACAAACGCTCCAATTATTCTAAAACACGTGTTACAAAAAATATTTTGAAACAATATACAATTCAGCTCTTCTAAAACAACAAAAAACCACAAGACGAAATAATGCAACATTCCAAACATTTCAATTAATCTGAACCATCCATAGCAACCATACCCAAAATATGTAGAGGTTTACAATTTCAAAAACAATCACACAAGAAATCATTCATAAATAAAAAATGTCAAATTTGATAAATGAGATGAGCAAATAAAAGTTTAAAAACTAAAGTCACGTACATATTAGTATCTACCGATTAAATTCTATTGAATCTAATAATCGAGTCAAACTTTTTAAATTATTTACTTTGCTGTTTGTGTGTAATAGTAGTAATAACAGAGATTCTTTTTTATTCAGAATACTAGTACAACGGTAATTATTTTTGTTCATAATTAAAATTATTTAGCCTTATGCTCCTCCGGCTGCTAGTTGGACCAAATGTTTTTTGAACTGAAACAAAACAAGCAGCATGTAGCGTATCGTAACTATTTCAAGCCAAACCTCCTAATCTTAACAGAAGTTGAATGAAATACTAAAATGGAATGAATTCATCTTCAATCAAAAGACTGGCCATGTATCAAAGACAATAACGCCAGTTGCAATCATTACCTAAGGCTAAGCCTTTATTTACTGTAGTATGTCAACTACTCAAGGATATATCAGACAGTAAAAATACTTACCATCATACCTTCCTCCACCAAGCCCTTCCCCTAAGCATGTTGTTCTCCATTTCAAGGGCTGCAATTTTAACCCCATGCTCCTCCAGCTACCTCTTAAAATCAGATATCTGCTACTCCATTTCCTTCGCAAAAATTCAAGTCTCTCAATCACCTCCCCATGACTCTTTAGCTTTTGCTCACGAGACTTTCTCTTCTCTTCTTTAGCTAGGCCATCCTTATAGCACGGATAAATCAACCGAGTTCCGGCAGTGAAAGTAGTAGTAGCTAGCACCACCAAACACGATGCTCTCCTGAGAAAACCAGATTGGAGGCTACAACCAAAAAAACAAATCCACAACACCAAAACCCACAAACCAGGCCTCATACATACAAACCCTAAATTAAACCCTAAAAGTGAATTGAATTTAATACAAACCCTAAATTGAATTGAACTATAAAGATCATATAAATACATAATTGGCTCCATACAAACCCTAAAATTAACTATTGGGCCACATACAGATCCTTATTGGGCCGAATGGGTTTGAAATGGGCTCCAAATTAACCTTTACAATTAAACAAATAAGGGCCTAATACCAACAAAACCCTAAAATGAATCAGACCCAAATACATATAAACCCTAAATTTTTGAACTAATTCACAAATCAAGCACAAACATAATGATAAAGTCCAGTACATTCAATCCCCAAACTTAGCTAGCCCGCATAAATAAAAATCTTTATTGGGCTTAGGGTCTTTAAATCAACACTTCAAATCACACAAATCAAACATGTATATATAATCAAGCCCACAATAAAATGCAAGTAAAATGGACCAAAGAAATAAGAAAAGTACCTCTGTCTGAGTTCTACAAACGAGCCTCAGTTTCTTAGCAGCTAGTTGGATCAAATGCTTTTTGAACTGAAAAATCAGTATGTCGAAATCTTCTGAAATGCGTTCAAATAGACTTTTTAGGGAACTTGCTACCGAACTTGCTAATTAACATTACCTGTGAAAGAGTTTTGGAAATGGTGCAAGAATATTTTCATTTCACATTAGACATTTTCTCCTCTTTTCTCTTTTCTCTCTTCTCTCTACAGTTTTGTGTGATCTGGATTTTAACGAAGGGTGGATATGCACTTAATATTTCGACTTTTATATATTAGTATAGATTTTTACAAATCATATTTTCTTATAAGAATTTATCGTAAACAACTTCTGTCCCTATTATTAACATAAACACCTAAATATAGGACTTAGAGAATCGGCATGCATGTATTTTACAAAATTATTACATTTTATATACTTTAAGACACTAGGCTTGTTTTTGCGACTATGTCCAAAAGAGAACAATGTTTAGTAAATAGTAAGATCAAGTGAAGTGTGTTGTAAGTTGTAACCCCTAATTAAATTATAAAATTAATACGGATGAGGTAGTCTCAAAACTTAATAGGGAATTTATATAATATATTTTAAATTAATGATGTTTTTTACAAATATATCTTTTACTTCTATTTAATCCTTTTTTTTCTTTGGCCATGTTTGTTTGGAGGGATTATAATCCCGGGATAATAATCCTATTATAATAATCCCATCATTTATAATTCTTAGGATTATAATCCTTTAAATTATCCTATTCCATGTTTGTTTTGAAGTATTAAGTCTAGGAGTGGACTATAATCCTTTAAAAAAATTTAATCCTTTAAATTATCCTATCTCATATTTGTTTTGAGGGATAACCTATGCATTAGATGTAGAGAATTAACTAAACATATATATATGTATATATATATATATATATATAAGTGTTTGAATGCATATGAGAACGGAGAATTGAGGAACTACTTCCTTGATATTAAAACGCAAACGATTACACCAAATATTTATAGGCTATGCACACAGATGGTGGCTACAAAATAGGATCTTGATTGATAAAACTAACACTACTTTACCTAAAATAGCTTAACACGGCTAAGACCAAATCTCCACACTGATGAATACAAATCATCACAGTGTGTTTATTATCTTCACACATCATACTAATATGTGTTTATTTATCTATACACATCATACCAATGTGTATGTTTCTTATCTAGTTTGGATTAACTTACACAAGCCCATTAACTTAAGTAAAAAACCCAACATTCTCTCCCTTAATCCAAACTCATTCAACCCAAACTCTTTATGCCCATTAGTTTCCTCATTTCTTCAAACGTTGCCACTAGTAACGCCTTTGTTAACATGTCTTCTCTCTGTTCACCAGTCCTCACAAACTTTACAACCACTTCACCCTTTTCAATGCAATCTCTAATGAAATAGTAACGGATGTGAATCTGTTTACTGCGACCATGGAAGACGGGATTCTTTGTCAAGTCTATAGCTGACTTATTGTCGACATAGATCACTATTGGACTTGGCCCAATCAATTACTTGCATCAGTAAGATCACTGTCTGAAAACCCAGCTAGCAAGTAATTACCCGTTCCTTTTGAATACACGAGTCCATATTCCAACGTACCTTTCACATAACGTAGTATACGTTTCACTGCATTGTAGTGCAGCACTATGCGCCTCTCCATATATCTACTTACTACACCAACCGCATAAGCAATGTCTAGATGGGTGTGAACTAAAAACTTCAGTCCTCCAACCAAGCTTCTATATTGAGTTTCATTCACATGCTTCCCTTTTTCATCTTTACTTAGCACAACCTTGGTTTCCATCGGATATTTCACCGGATTACAACTCGATATATCTGTTTTCTCAAGTAATTTTTTCGCATAAGTCGACTGTTTTACCTCAATATAATTCTCTCTTTGATCCACCTCTATTCCAAGATAGTAAGCCAGTTTACCCAAGTCGCTCATATCAAATTTATTCCTCATCTCCTGCTTGAACTTGTTAATGTTTGTCACACTTAAACCCGTTATTAATAAGTCATCCACATAAATAGCAATAATCAAACATTCATCTCCTTCACGTTTTGTATAAACGGCATGCTCGTATGGGCACTTCTCAAAGCCCAACTCTCTTAAGCTCCTGTTCAGTTTAGCGTACCAGGCTCGTGGAGCTTGACGAAGCCCGTACAATGCTTTTAATAACCTGTAGACCTTATTTTCTTTTCCCTTCTTTACAAAGCCTTCTGGTTGAGCCACATAGACCTCCTCGAGCAGTTCTCCGTTTAAAAACGCCGACTTGACATCAAGGTGGTGAGCTTCCCACCCGTTCTTAGCTGACAACGCCAATAATAAACGTACTATTTCTAGTCAAGTGACAGGTGCGAATACTTCATCAAAATCAACACCTTTTTTTTTAACGTATCCCTTAGCGACTAACCACGCCTTGTGTTTAATTATTTGTCCATTCATGTCCCTTTTCAGCTTGTACACCCACTTCAAGTTGATTGCTTTTCTTCAAGCTGTCAAGTAAGTCAATACCCAGGTCTGGTTCTTTTCTATGGCATCAATTTCTGTTTGCATTGCCACCTTCCACTCGCTTTCTTTTACTACCTCACCAAACCCAGTTGGCTCATCGATACCAGCGTAAAGTAACTCATTATCAGGGAGCTTTACTTCCTCAGTGTCGTTGTAAACATCACTCAGCAAACGAAATTTTCTGGGTTCTGTAGATTCTGAGCTCTGTTCGTTGTTCTGGATGCTAACTGCATCATCAAAATCTCGTTCCAAATTTCTGGCCACTTCTCCTTGTGACTCGGTCGACTGAGAATTTGTAGAACTACTCACAGGCGTCTGTGAACTTACAGGAGTTGTCACCCCTTCACCTGACATCTGGGAGTCATTAGGCTGACTCTCTCCCTAAGTTTCAGCATCAAAATTAACAACAAACATTTCAAATGGTTTCGAACCTTGTGTCACCTGTTTACTCCAGTCCTAACCTTTATCCTCTTCAAACACTACGTCGCGACTAACATGTATTTTCCCAGTATTTGGATCATAAAGTCTGTAAGCTTTTGTTCCGGGTTCTTTTCCAAAATAAACCACAGTCTTGCTTCTGTCATCAAGTTTTCCTATATGTGCCTTAGCGATTTTCATATGGACCAGGCACCCAAATACTCTTATATGGCCTAGGTTTTTTTTGAGTCCGTCCATGCTTGATAGGGAGTCACCTCAGACAAAGCACGGGTTGGCAATCGATTCAAAATATACACATCCTGGCGTACTGCTTCACCCCAGAAAAATGATGGTAGCCCTTTCTCCTTCAAGAAGCTCCTAGCCATAGCTACCACTGTCCTGTTGCATCGTTCTACAACTCCGTTTTGTTGCGGAGTGTAGGGAGCAATTAAGTGTCTTTGTATACCAGCTTCTTGAAAGTATTCTTCGAATGCCTTCGAGACAAACTCACCACCTCTGTCTGTTCTGAGTATTTGTATCACTTCTTTCGTTTCCTTCTCTACAAGCACTCGAAATTTTTTAAAGTGCTCTAAGGCTTCATCTTTCGTCTTCAACATAAAACCCACATGATCCTTGAGAAATCATCCACTAATAGAAAGAAATATCTATTACCACTTGATGTTGGAAGTGATATGGGGCCAAACAAATCAGCGTGTATCAATCCCAATTTCTTTTTTGCTACAAAGGTGCTTTGTGCAGGAAATGGCTTTCTTACCTGTTTTGAGAGTAGAAAACCACTGCATATTTCTTTTGGTTGAACAAAGTCAGGTATACCATCAGCCATATTAGTATTGGACAGCAGCTTCATTGCCTTAAAATTAACAAGCCCTAATCGTGAATGCCACAACCAGGATGTTTCTTCCGACTTTGACAACAAACACACATTACTACTACTCTTAATTATAATCTTATACAGCCTGTTCAATGAACGCTTAACTTTCATCAATAAATCTCCCTGTTTTTCATAAACCCACAAGAAATCTCCATGCATAACAACTTTATTCCCACTTTCAGAGAGTTGTCCTAAGCTTATGATATTACTGCACAAACTTGGGATAAAGTATACCTCATGAAGCAGTCTATCTTAACCATTTTTGTACCTCAAAATGATCGATCCCTTTCCTTTTATTTCAACAGTCGAGCCATCTCCAAACTTTACCTTGCCAGTGACTCCTTCATCCAGCGTTTTAAACTTCTCACGGTGGCCAGTCATATGATTACTAGCCATGTTATCTAAGTACCACAGATTTGATTGCACATCTTCATCATGGCTCAGTTTTGGGATTACAGCATCCTCATTCAACAACACCATGTTATTTTGTTTCACTCCGCATTCTGCAACCAGCAACGCGGGTTCATCATATGGGATTTGGGCTAAGTTTGCTTCTGACTTCACATCACCTTCACGCCCCTTTTTGCGATTGGGTTTACGACATTCTGATGCGTAATGTCCGTAACCACTACAGTTGAAGCACTTCAGTGTACTCCTATCTCGACCTTGGTTGTTACGCCTGCTGCCTTCTTCCTCTCATGACTGCTATCCTCTACCAAATCCAGCATTCCTGAAAGTGCCTCTGCCTCTTCCACGATTATAACCTGTGTTTCTTGGTTTCTGATTGTGAGTCCCAGGGGTCCAGTTTTTACTACTTCTCTTCGACCACACCTCCTAGGTTAAAAGCAATTTTCCACCGGAATTTCCAGTGTTCTCAATCTGACCCCTCATTCTTTCCTCATGCGCCTTGAGTCTACCCACAACCTCATCAATTGTCATTTTCTCCACATCGCCAAATTACTCAATCGTTGAAGCAATCTGCAAGAATTTAGAAGGCATCGCTCGTAACAATTTTTTCACAACATAAGATTCCTCCATGGATGCGAAAATTAACAGTGCATCAAATGGATGTGAAAACATCTTTTCTAAATGGAGATATAGATGAGGAATCTATATGAAACAACCTGAAGGGTTTGTTGTTCCTGGACAAGAAAGGAAAGTTTGTAGATTGGTAAAGTCACTGTATGGCTTGAAGCAAGCGCCTATGAAGTGGCATGAAAAATTTGATGAGGTCGTGTTGGCCAGTGGCTTCAAGATCAATGAGTGTGATAGTTGTGCCTACTACAAGGATGACGAGTGTGGATATATTATGATGACGTTGTATGTAGATGATCTACTTATTGCTGGTAGCAATGATAAAGTGATCAAATCTACAAAGGATATGTTAAAATCAAGATTTGACATGAAAGACATGGGACTAGCTAATGTAATTCTAGGAATTCAAATTTCTAGGACATCTGAGGGTCTCGCACTGAGTCAACCACATTATGTTGACAAGATCCTTGAGAAGTTTCTGAAGGATGATTTTGAGAAAGCTAGGACACCTGTGGATATGACTTTGCATCTATCCAAGAACAAAGGTGTAGGAGTCTCCCAACTGGAATACTCAAGGATAATTGGTAGTCTGATGTACCTGATGAGTTGTACTAGACCAGACATTGCGTACTCAATTAGTAAGTTGAGTAGGTTTACGAGTAATCCGGGAGATGATCACTGGAAAGCAATCATATGAGTACTAAGGTACTTAATGGGAACTCGAGACTATGGTTTGCATTATGGCAGTTATCCAGCAGTACTAGAAGGCTATACTGATGCAAACTAGATATCTAGCAAAAAGGCACTGAAGTCTACGAGTGGATATGTGTTTACACTAGCTGGAGCAGCAGTGTCGTGGAAATCCTCTAAACAAACTTTGATAACTCAGTCCACAATGGAAGCTGAGTTTGTGGCATTAGATAAATGTGCACAAGAGGCTGAATATTTACGCCAATTTCTGGAGGATATTCCGAGATGGCCGAAGCCTGTGACTGCAATAGGACTGCACTGTGATAGTCAGTCTGCTATTGGCAGGGCACATAGCACAATGTATAATGGAAAGTCCCGTCACATTCGACGACGACATAGTTCCATTAGACAGTTAATGTCAACCGGAATTATCACTATTGACTTTATACCGTCAAAGGATAATATCGCGGATCCGCTAACCAAAGGGTTATCTAAAGAACTGGTTGACAAATCATCGAGAGGGATGGGCCTTAAGCCTATTGCTTAACGGCGTCATGGTGGACACCCAACCATTGCTGACTGGAGGTCCCAAGAACTTGGTTCAATGGGCCAACTAAATCATGATGACCAAATCACTGTGGGGGTAACCCCTGGCCTATTCCTATGATGAGAAACAGTGAGACCCGTAAGGTACGAGGGTAAGCTATTAAGTTTTTAATGATCTTTTGGTGAATACATGGAGTTCAAGATTTGAACGCATGGAATTCAGTTGAGTAAACGCGGGTTACTCTATAAGATAAAGATCACCTATGTGGGAGAGAAGTGGGGCCGCTTCAAAGGAGAATTGTGAGGCACAATTCTTTAGAAACTCCTGCAGAACCAGGATGATGTTCCATGGCCAAAATGGACATAATCATGAGAGCTGAACGAGTCAGAAAGGGTATAGTGATAAGTATATCATCGTTTACACAAACGGTCGAACAGTTCAAAGACAAACACGTCTACTGTCTACCAGTAAAGTCGGTATGCTTACTCAAGCGAAGGTTCAAGGAGCATTCTCTACCTATCGTATGTTATATCTGATCGAAGAATTCTATCACCAAACCAAACTCCGTGTCTGTCTGTATGGTTTGTGCTACTACATTATCAATCTCATCCATGTGGGGGATTGTTGGAAAATGTGGGTTTTAGCCCCACATTGACTAATCATTTTGAGCCTAGTTTTGAGTGGTCATATATTGTGTGTGCGTAATGGGTGATGCTTGGATTATGTTCTCCTCCGAGAGAGCTTTCTGAGGCATGTTTGATTACTCAAAATGGTTAAGGGATGAATGAGATATGATAGCTCAAAGATGGTCCCTTAAGAGTGGAAATTTTGTTTAGATATTTGAAGTCCCACATTGAAATGGAAAAGAAGTTTCCATGACTTTATATAGTACAACACTTAAGTAGTGTTCACTTGTGTTGGCTAAGTGTTGCTCCATCTCCTACGCGGGCACGCAGGGGGGGGGGGTGCGAATTGTGGGCTTTCGAGGGGAAAACCAAGGCTTCGTAAGCCTTCGGGCTTTCTGCGTGTGCGACCTGCGGACACGAATGCAGCAGAAAATTGGGCCGGCTAAACCTGGACTAGTTTTGCTATTTTTATTATTTCCACTGGGCTTAAATTAATTAAATCAAAATCTGTTTTGATTAATACGATCAAAATCTGTTTTGATTAATTCGAATAAATCAGAATCGGTTTGATTGATTTGATTAAATCCGAGATATGATTTAATTGAAGATATTGAGTAGTGCACAAGTCTTATCTCTAACCTTATCGTTACAGCCTATATTAGTGTCGTCATAATCCTTACTGGCATTGCATGCAACCTGAATTTGACGGATTTGGTCATCCTTATGATGGTCAATTGCCCTTCACGGGTTATGGTCTTGGGCCAGTGTCTATTCCGTTTGGGGGTGCCTTTTATCATGATCCTTTTGGAGCTCAAGTGTATACGCCTTTCCCATCTCAGAGGTATGGACACTATTATTTTCTAATTGGGTCATTTTTTCTCCCCCTTTCTGCTTTTCCAGTTAGAAGAGAAAACAAAGGCTTCATGTTTTTCTAGGTTGCCTATATTGATTGTTTTACTGCTTTAAGGTTTTATTAAATATCTTTTTAAGTTGTGGCTTGCACATTATTACTTAATTGACTTATATCAGAGACTTTGCTGAACTTGGAACGGACTTCAATGGTGGCGGTGGTAGAGACATGATAAGCCAGGAATATCTTCCCTCTGCAAAATCAAAAATCGTATGTGCTTTTATTATTGTGATTGCTTATGTTTTTCCTTTTGTAATAAAATGAAATTAGTGTTGTCAGTTGTGCCATTGTTAGATTATAAACTATACAGGTTTCAGCCGTGAACTGGTAGTAACTTACAGAAAAAGAAAAATTAAACTCTTGATTGTTGACAACTCTAATTACAATTGCTTGATTGGTAATTTGTCATGCTTCTTTAGAACTCTTTTCCGTCGACCTTTTTGTTAAAATTGTCTTGCAAATTAGAATCTTACATTTAGCTTTTAAAGGAATGGTTGCCACAGAGGGTTACTGGCCTTAATTTGAAATTCTGATCCCTCTGGGTGTTCGCTATCTATCACATCACTTCTGATAAAATTTAACAGGATTGTTGATACTCATGATTACTTTACGCTTAACTTTTTTATATAAAAAAATCTAATCATCTCTTTTCCAAGATATTGGTCAATTAATATAAAATATTATGAGCATTAATTTAAATCAATCATCTCTTTTTTATGGCTACAGAATTCCACACCACCAGAACAGGACCATCCCTGGCCCCGATCAGAAAGACGGTCAGCAGACCACATTACTCAAGTTCCAAATATTTTATTCTCATCTTCCAAGAGTAAGATGAATTATGTTGATGACTATTATGCAAAACATCCTCATCAACATGGGGAGAAAGAACGTCGTCACCGCTACGAATCAAAGTCAGTGTCTGTCAGCAGGCCGCCAGTCCTGGCAGACACTTTAGACCTACCATCACTGCCATCCGAATTGCAGACTAAGAAAACAATATCTGACCGTTAAACACAAAGCCAGTGTTTTTTCTTGCATCACATCTGCAGAAGAGGAGTCAGCAGCCTCCAAGAAAAGAAAGTTTGAAAGTGCTTCTCCTTCTGCTGTTAATAGGTCAGCTCATCACAGAAGCCATAGGACAACATCAAATGGAGACCACAAGGATCATCGGAGAAATGCAGCTGCTGAGCGTGACTATGAATCGAGTGATGATGATAGACACTTCAAGAGGAGGCGTTCTAGATATGAGTCATCACCTTCCCCTGCAGTGAAGAAGGGTAGACATACTAGTAGAAGCATTGGTAGATTATCTGTCAACTGACATACCTCGTTGAGAGAAATCTGTGTATGTAAGCTGAGTTTGTGCTGAGAATTGTAAGGGGAAAACTTGTTATGTAATGGAGTTTTTTTGTAATTTTAATATACTTGCCTTGATGAAGATTACAACATTGACAGTTATGATTATTCAAGGAATTCAGTCGGGAATAGTCGTGGTTTATACGGTCTTTCATCGAATAAAACTTATTGTAGTACCAGAAGCTGCTGGGAAAGTAATATTATCAACTAGCAAAGGATGGTTTCTAACCATCGGTAGAGATTTGCAAATCAATCTTTTGCACCCTCTTTTTGGGTACAAAATCTCACTTCCTTCCATGCTTGCGTTTCCTAGGCAACCTGAATACAGCGATAGCCACACTCCTGAAGATGCTTCTGCATACTTTATCAGTAAAGTTGCTATGTCTTCTAGTTTACTTGAGGGAAAAAAAGATGCTACTCCGCCTTAAATTGTTATGGCTATCTATGGGAAATTAGATTCTTTAGGTTTTGCTAGATTGAGAGACAAAGTATGGACTGATGTCAACATTAATTCTAACAGCTGGTTCGACGATATTGTTTACCAAAGGGGAAACTTTTATGCTGTAGACGGTCAGGGGGATGTATATGTCATATGTGTGTTGTATTGACAGTGATGAACAGAAAGGTGGGATTAGAGGCGAGAAAATTGCATCCATTGGAAGGAATTATGTGTCCAACCGGGAAGCACAACAGTACTTCTTAGTTGAACCTTTATCGGGATCTGGTCTTTGGTTGATTGTGCGCTACCTCAAGCGTAGGTATTTTACAAATAGACATGGCTGGCTAGCTAAGTACCGTACAACTGATTTTGCAGTGTGGAGATTGGATCTAGATTATAACGATTCTCCTTATATTCGTTCATGTACTTCGACCAAAGAGAATAACTTGGGGGGGTGAGGCAATATTTGTTGGCAGAGCTTCAGCATTATCTGGACCATCATCTGATATCTTAAAGCCAAACTCCATATACTTTACAGATGACTTTAGAGGCTCCATCCGTGTAGGAGGTCGTCATGACACGGGGATCTTCGACATGGAGCGTCGCACTATTGAACCTCTCTAAACATTATATTATTTTCTCCGCACAGACACAAGTAATTATGATCTTAAATTGATTTCTTTGTAAGCTGCTATTTTTTGTTTAATTACTTATGTTTTGTGGCTTTGATGTTTAAGCTCCGTATAATTGTGTATCAGTTTTATTTTGTCATTATTGGTTTAATTATGTTGCTCTTTATCTGTGTTGTTATTTGTTTGAGAATACAGAGGCTTTGCTATTCTTTTATCATATTCTATAGAACGAAAGAAAAATGTCAGGTTATGTTATTTCCTCTGTTTTTACTACTTTGAGATACACAAGTATGCTAAAGAGCTTTGCTTCATGCCCTTTTTCTACCTTAAACTTCAAGAATGTACCTTAAATTCATAGAAATAAGAGTAAATTGCAGAAAAGTGGCTTGAACTAAAATTTTTTTGCAGAATGATGGCCAATGTATTAAAGTGAACATTTTGATGACCGAACAAAATATTTTAAAGCAGTAAAAGGACTCCGCTCAGAAACGTCTAACACTGTCAAGTCCGTTAGGGGTATTCTAATCTATTCAGATTTAAATTGATTTCTGAATTTATAAAAATTATTTATTTTAGAAAATTAAAACTAAAAATCAATATTAAAAATAAAGAAGGGAATAAAAAAATAAATAAAACAAATAAAGTAAACAAAAACAAAATAAAAACAGAAATAAAACAAAACAAAAAGAAAAGAGAAAAATAAGAATAAAAACTAAAGAAGGGGCTGAGTTTAGAAAACAAAAGAGAGGCAGCGGGGGCTGTTGAAACGGAGAAGGGAGGCTGCAGATGAGGGGCGGTGGAATTGTGCAGATGGAGGCGCGGTGAAGCGGTGGGTCTGTAGAAATACGATGGTGGCGCTGTGGGTTTGGTCGGAGAATTGTGAGATGGGTGGAAGTGGTGCTGCGGTGGCGTTCGAATTGAAAGAGGGGAGATGAAGGAAGGGAGATGGTCGTTGCTGCGAGGTGAACGGAGAGATGGGATGGGTACGGTGGTAGCTGTTTATGTAGCAATAGTGGTGTTGAGAGGAGATGGTAGCGGGAGATGGCCGTGCGAGAATTAAAGGAGGAAGGCTGAGATTGGAAGAGGAGAACAGAGTTGTTGATTGTTGGCGGTGAATTGAGGAGAACGGGGTGTTGGTGGTATACTTGCAGTATATCTGTTGCAGTAATGGAGATTTTAATATACTTGCAGTATATCTGTTGCGGTGAAGTTACCATAAAGTTTGTGCTAAGTTGCCGTAAATTGGCTCGCTACTGCAATGCTCATGTCCTTTGGATTGATCACCCATTTTTTTTTGCTTTTTGTTAAGAAATAAAAGCTTGTTGTGACATACATTGTAAAGAAAAATAGGATTGTGATACATGATTTGAAATAAAATAATTATCAAAACCCAAAATAAACTAGAAAAACGGTAACATGAAAGCATTTATTAAATTTATTCTCCTGAAAATTTGCTAACATATTATTTATAACATAAGGTTTGGTAACATAAGGTTCTCAGGGTATCATACTTTATCCCCTTTCATAAAAAAAAAGGGTATCATACTTGACCAATAAAAAAAATGTAAAGGTATGATATAGGCATAACATAATGCAACTGCCAATTGCTCAAATTTATCAAATTAGGTTTATAAAAAATAAAACCAAAGTACTTTGCTTCTGCTGTCCTGCACAACTGTCCATATTTTCTTCTTTCAACATGAACCATTGTACTGCATGGGATTTCAAGGTCTCTTTATCTTCGAAAAAGTTCATGTTTCACAGAGGTAGGTGTTTTGTGTACCACTACCCAGCTGATTAGCTAGTGCCTGTGGATTGGAGAGCTCAATCCCATGAACGGCAGTGAAGGCTAGACTTGAAGTCAGTCCGGAGGTAGCACCTCTACCAAAACTCCTCTCCTTAAATTTTTTGGCAACTTTAGCAGCAAGCCACTTATCCATCCCCAAGACCATCCCCCGAAGAGCTCTCTTCTGGAACTCCAAACTGTATCCTATTGGCTAGCTTACGCATATCTTTCTTTCATTTTCCTTTCTACGACCACCTCTCTCTTTTTCAGCTCAAAACTAGGAATCGGAAAAGGTTTCGCTTGCTTTGTAGGAGACGGTTGTTGCCACTTATCAATCTTCTTAAGTATCTCCTCGCGTATTAAAGCTCTTCCCACTCCCCCAGTTGCATCTCCTCCAGCAAAATCCACACATGCAGCAAGTGTGGATTTTGAAGCTAACAGACGACAAGCACACGTTCTTAAAGCAGGGGGGGTGCTCTGGAAAATTTCTGTTTGCTCAATGTACCCTTCATGAAACTGACAAGTCACGGTTGAAAATCCTACTAAATTCTTTTTCTTGGCACCCAAACGCTGAACATTGCATGCTGGCATGTCAGCCAGTTCTTTTAAACCACCAGCGATTCCCATCAATTTTGTAGCAATGGCACTACAAAGTATAGCAAAAAGGTTCGGAGCAATATATGCCATTCTACTTTGTAAAAAATCAAGAACTTCTTTCTTTGTCGAATCTAATGTAAGAGTCCTGTCACATGCCTCAATAATCTTGTGGAAATCTTCGGCTAGAAGTGGCTTGCCACTTGTGGTTGACGTCGTAACTGAAACAACCATAATAATAGCTGAGGGCAGTACTCCTTGTAGATCAACAAGTAGTGTTAAATCAACTTCATTACCAATTTTCTTCACTACCCGAGCGTAATCAGTTGGATGATGAACAAGTGATACAAGGTCTACTGGAAATTTCAGTCGATACTTGTCACAGATAAAATCATGAAGGATAATAATTTCATTCTCGATATCAACTAACAAGAGGCCTTGCAGTCTAAGATCAGTTGGTATTCACCATGCATGGAGACGTCAGATCACTTCTTGATTGCACTTTTAATTTTCTGCATCAAATCTTCACATGTCATTGATATAGAATGTAACCTTTGATATGTGTATATATAAATTGTTATAGCCAAAATTCGGTTCGGGTATTTTCAAGTTTGATTCGGGTCAATAATGGGTTTCTAAGTAAAATTAGGGTTTTGGCAAAAGATGAAGAAGCCAGGCCGCACCCTCTCTTTTTCTACAAAGAGGGCGCGCCCTAAATATTAAAACATGATGAAGGGTTTTTATTTTCCAAGTTACTAGAGGGATCTTTCCAGGGATTCTACTCAAGATGGAATTCTACTCAAGATGGAATTCTATTCAAGCTGGGATTCTAGAAATTGAAGAATTCCCTCCTGTCGTATCTCAGGAGGGGGATGTCCGTCGTAGAAGGCCTCTATGGGTTTTCCTTGATTTAGGGATCATTCTTATACACTGAGGGCATTTTCTTCTCGGTGCAAAGATTGGTCTTTCTTTGGTGTGTGCTTTGGAGCTCTGTTCCTGTATCCAATGGGCGCGCTCTCATTGGGGAACTTTGGAGTAATATGCACTTTGCACCCATAAGCTCTGGATCACCTGTCCTGCTATCTGGTGGGTGCTTCTCATTCGGGGGACAGGGATGCGTTCTGTACTTGGGGTAAACCATGGCTTTACCTGCGTCCTTGAAATCAAGAGATAACTTGTAGCGAATAGGACTAGTCTTCGACGGGGGAAGTTTCCATATTCGTGAAGTCTTGAGATCTTGGATAAGTCTTGGGCCTTTTGTGGTTAGGCCTCATAGTAGAACATTCCGGAAGCTAGTCCGTTATCCAAGCCCATTTGGGTTTCTTGCTCTCCAAGAACTACGTATGGCTTGATCCCCTATAAATACCGGGGTACGTAGGCCGATTGAGGGGTTGGAAGTCAAGAGCTCTGAATAGCCGCCACTAACCCTATCAATCTCAACCACCAATTACAAAAAGCCACCACACGCCACCACTCTTTTCGGCAAAGAACCACCCCTGTAGATCTTGTTTCCGGCGAAGTTCCTCGAAATTTGTTGTTACCAAATTCCTCCGTCAACAAATTGGCGCTAGAAGGAGGGGATCCAATCAAGATCTGAATCTTAGGAGGAAAAGATGTCTCGCAATCAGCATGGAGGTTTTAACGAAAGAGATGACTACGATTCTGAAGATGCTCAAGGGGATAACCAAATTCGTGATGAAGCTTATGTTCCGGAGGAAATTTCTGCTCCTCCGCACCATCATGGAACTCCGGTCGCCGCCGACGGACAGCCACCTGTTCTTATCAGTAACACGGCGTTAATGGAACAGCTGTATCTTATGGGGGATGCCCTAAATAGTTTCGGAGCAAGATTAAGTTCGGTGGAGGAAAATCAGGGATCAATGAGAGAATCTCGGAGCATCCCACGAAATCATCGCCGGTTATGGAAATCCCCTCAGATTGAGGAGGAATCCCGAAGGAGGGAGGAAAATCAGGAAAGGAGATTTCAACTGGTCACTCCTCGAAGGTTAGATTATCCTGATCCTCTTGTTGAACATCCTAGTGAAGATAATTTTGAGCGCAGGTTGTCAAATCCTCAAGAGAGGGCGCGCCCTCATCCTCACCGCTCAGGGCGCACTCCTGGTGAGATCCAAAAGGATGAAGAGCAGATGGCTAGGGAAAGGAGAGATTATGCCGGCTTGAAGGAACGCTTTGGAATAAGGCTTAATGATGACGATTTAAGGATGGTACTCCTTGAGCAACAAAAGAAAAGCAAGTATTTGGAATCAATGCCCCATATTCACAGCGCGTGCCCTCTGACAACAGGTCGAGGCCCCTTGGACATGAGCGGTCTCTTGCTCGCAATGACAATCCACAGCGCGTGCCCCCTGTTCACGACAGGTCGCGGCCCTTTGGATCTAAACAAGCTTTTCATCATGATACTCCTGGAAGAAGAGGAAACCGTGATAACGGTGATAGAAGAATGGATTTGCATCAAGATAATGGGTGACCCCGTGCTCAGGGCACGCTCTCAGGTGGAAGATCCATCCGTATCCATCAAATTCCCTCAAGTACCTCTGGTGAGTCTAGGTCGAGGACGCGCCCCCACTCAGGAGAGCAACATCAGAGAAGTTCCCAAGGGAATCCACAACCTCATGGAAACCCTGAAGGTCAGCAAACTCAAACTCAAGAGGATGTTGTGATTCAACCGCAAGTAGGAGCTCAAGGAGGCGCCCATACTGCGGCTCCGCCTCCTCCTCCACCCCCGGGGGGTACTCAGACTTTGGCGCAACCAAATATTCAGAAAATTCCCGGAGTGGGAACATTTAACGTGGATGATTTAAAGAAGCTTTTAACCCATTTGGATGGAGGAAGAATATCCGCTACAGCACAAACATCCTCTCCATTCTCGACTGAGGTCAGGGAGGCACAACTCCCTACAGGGTACCGGTCTATGACTAATGATTTACGCTTTCATGGAAATGCTGACCCTGTGGAATTCTTGGGTCGTTTTGATATTGAAATTGATGTCTATCAGGTGATTGATTTAGCCAGATGCCGATTGTTGGCAGCAACATTTAGGGAAAGTGCGCAACACTGGTTTCAGAAGCTTGGGCCAGGAGTAATTACATCTTGGCTAACATTAAGCAAAGGGAAGGAGAAAGTCTACAATCTTACTTCAAGATATTCAACTCGGAATCTACCTTGGTGAGAGGAGCAACTGATGAAACGCTTAAAAGCTTCTTAATAGCTGGATTGTCAGTAGGAACTGATTTCTGGAAACATCTTCAAGGACGTGATCCACCTACTTTGGCTGATGTGTTTGCACAGGCTGAGTCTTTCAAGATTGTAGAACAATCCTTGGAAGATAATAGAAAAATAGACAGTCAGGGGAATTCAAAAGAAAGAGTTAGTAAGAGGAAAGATCGGTCCTTGAGTCCCACACTCCGTACTGGGATCGGTGCTAATCGTGTGAATTCCACTGAAGTTGGGCGGAATTGGGGACCTCCGGATACTTATACCTATGATAGAAGGGAAAGCAATTATACTCCTTTGGCTGCCTCTATTGAGCATATCTTTGAAGTAAATAAAGATAAAGGATTCTTCAGGAAGCCGGAGCCGTTAACTTCTTGGCAGAGTAGAGATAAGAAGAAATATTGTGATTTTCATGAATCCTCAGGACATAATACTTACGAGTGTCAGCAGTTGAATGATGAAATTGAAGACCTGATCAAAGAGGGATTCCTGACTGAATTGATTATCAGAGAAGTGAAAAAGCACAAGGAAAACCCAGACAGAAAGGATGGAGGGCGCGCCCTCCGGAATAATGATAAGCCCGAGGAGAAGAAATTTGTCAGAGAAGGTAGTATTCATACGATATTTGGAGGACGGCACTTGGGAGGAGATAGTAATCATGCTTTGGAGAGATATGCAAGGGAGACAAAGTACCGACCCCTCACTAACGTAAATAGCTTGGAGTTTAGGCCGTCCAAATTATTTAAGGGGTAATGTGTGGATATCACTTTCACTGAGGAAGAAGCTAGATGGGTGCACCATCCCCATAACGATGCTTTGGTGGTAGCAATCCAGATTAGTTCCAAGAACGTACATCGGGTTGTCGACAATGGAAGTTCCGTGAATATCCTATACTACGGTACTTATAAGAAGTTGGGACTTCCAGATAAGGATATGATTCCAGACAATGGTTGGATATATGGATTTTCGGGCGAATCTGTGAAAGTCATGGGAACCATCAAATTACCAGTAACTCTTGGTGAAGGGGTTCTTTCTGTGACCCAAATGATGGACTTCATGATTTTGGATGTAGAGTCTTCTCACAATGCTTTGATTGGGCACCCTCTGTTAAAGGAAATGAAGGTTGTAACCTCTATCTATCATCTTGCAATGAAATTTCCTACACCCAATGGTGTAGGAACTATACGAGGATCTCAACATGATTCAAGAGATTGCTATCACAGGGCGATCAAGGGATTTAGAAAATAGCAAGGTAGAGGGCGCGCCCTAAGAGAGTGAAGTTCAGAAAGAGAGATGAGTCTTATTCCAGGATAGGTTAAAGTTCATTATCTTGTCCAAGAACCTGAAGAGGTAGTGAGGGAAAGCACTCCAATACTTGATAATTTAAAAGAAGAAATTCTAGAAGAAATCGAGGAAGACTCGGAGGAAGTTATCTCTATTAACCTTAGAGGAGAGCAGGTTGAAGGAAGATGGATGTTGCTTGAAGGCTTGGTGCATACCCTTGTTGAGGAAGACTTCCCTCTTGAAGAGGATGTGCCCTCCGAGGATAAGGTGTTAGTTGAAGACCCTCGAAGTTTTGATTCTGATTTAGATCCTAGAACTCCACAGTTGGTTGAAAAGACTGGTCCTGCAGAGGATACAATCTCAATTTTAGTAAATGAGAAGGATCTGAATAAGGTTTTGAAAATCGGGTCCCAGTTGAATTCCAAGATGAGGGAGATGCTTACTAATTTTCTCCTGAATAATCTGGATGTTTTTGCTTGGAGTCATGCTGATATGGTAGGGATTGATCCGGAAGTTATGTGTCATCGTCTAAATATAGATCCCACCAAGAAAGGAATTCGCCAGAAGCATCGACCGGTAAGTGGAGAGAGAGCTATAGCGTTGAAAGAAGAGGTTGATAGACTTCTAGATGTAGGATTGATTAAGGAGTCGTATTATCCGGATTGGCTGGTTAATCCAGTCCTAGTCAAGAAGCCAAATGGAAAATGGAGGACTTGTATGGATTTTACAGATTTGAACAAGGCTTGTCCTAAAGATAGTTTTCCTCTTCCTCGGATTGATCAGTTGGTGGATGCTACGGCTGGTCATGCTCTTTTGAGTTTCATGGATGCTTACTCGGGCTATAATCAAATCCCAATGTACGAGCCTGATCAGGAGCACACCTCTTTCATCACAGATAGAGGACTATATTGTTATATTGGAATGCCGTTTGGTTTGATTAATGCTGGAGCAACTTATCAAAGACTGGTGAATATGATGTTCAAATATTTAATTGGGAAAACCATGGAGGTATATGTAGATGATATGTAGGGATGGCAACGGGTCGGGTCGGGTCGGGTCGGGTCGGGTTTTTCAATATCCAGATCCAGACCCGATTTTTTTGACAGGACCCGGACCCGAAAAATATCCGAAAATTAAGACCCGGACCCGGATCCAACGGATTTCGGATCAGATCGGATTTTACCCGAAACCCGAATGTTTGGATTTTACCCGAGACCCGAGATCCGAGACCCGAACCGGAATTAATAATAAAATTATAATTAAAAGAGAAATTGATTATTTGACTATTAATTGTAAATATTAATATTAAAATGATATAATAAATAATAATTACCATTAAGTGCATGTAAATATTAATAATGAAATGCTACAATAATTATGTATCATAGTTATAAAATTAAGTAAAATATTAATATATTTAATAATTCATTATATATATATACATATAATATATATATATAATATTATATATATATATATATATCGGGTTTTTATCGGGTTTCGGGTTTGGATCGGGTTTGGATCGGGTTTCGAGTTTCGGGTCGGGTATCGGATCGGGACACCTAAGATCCAAATCCAGATCCAAACTCTTTTGGGTCCAAAAATAAGATCTAGATCCAAAAAATCGGGTTCGGGTAGACCCAAACGGATCGGATCGGGTCGGGTTTTTTTGCCATCTCTAATGATATGCTTGTTAAATCCTTGAAGGCAGAAGATCATGTAAAACACTTGGGGCAGATGTTCGAAATATTAAGGGAGTTCAGGATGAAGTTAAATCCTCGGAAATGTGTGTTCGGGGTGGAATCCGGAAAGTTTTTGGGTTTCATGGTAAATCATAGAAGAATTGAGGCGAATCCAGCAAAAATTAAAGCCCTACTTGACATGAAATCTCCATCTAGTGTGAAGCAAGTTCAGAGTTTGGCTGGAAGAATTGCAGCATTAAATCGCTTTGTTTTAAAGTCTTCGGATAGATGTAGAGAATTCTTCAAAGCTATTAAGGGAGTGTCCAAAGACTTTATATGGACTCCCGAATGTGAAGAAGCTTTTCAGAAAATCAAGGAACAGTTGGGGAATCCTCCACTCTTATCAAAGCCTGTGGAAGGAGAAATTTTGATATTATACTTGGCAGCTTCAGAATACTCCATTAGTGCCGTGTTGGTAAGAGAGGAGATTGATCATCAGTCTCCAGTATACTATGTGAGTAAGCGTTTGCTTGATGCAGAAACCCGATACACAAGTATGGAGAAGTTGGTTTTCTCTTTAATCCTAGCTTCGAGAAAACTTCGCCCTTATTTTCAAGCCCATAAGATTGAGGTTCGTACGGCGTATCCATTGAGGGGAATTCTTCATAAGCCGGAGGTTTCTGGAAGGATGCTAAAATGGGCGATTGAATTGGGGTAGTTTGATTTGGAATACACCCCAAGAACTGCTATTAAGGGTCAAGCTTTAGCTGATTTTATTCTTGAATTCGAGTCAGAGAATGAAGAAAAATCACTTGTGCTGATAGAGTCTGGAATTCCAACCCAGAAGGCGTTTCCTGTTGAGGAAGTTCCTCAGCCATGGTGGAAGTTGCATGTAGATGGAGCTGTAAATAGTGGAGGAGCTGGAGCAGGCATAATCTTGGTTACTCCAGAAGGAAACCAGCTTATGAGTGCTATTCATTTCAAATTTCAAGCAACAAATAATGACGCAGAGTATGAAGCTTTGATTAATGGTTTGAAGATAGCCGTGGAAATGAAGGTAGTGAATCTGATCGTATTGAGTGATTCGGAATTAGTAGTTGGACAAGTTAAAGGGGGATTTCAGTGTAGGGGTCCAAGAATAGAGCTTTACATGAAGTGTGCTCAGCGGCTTATGTAGAAGTTCCGGGAAGTGAGATTAGAGTGTATTCCCCGAAATGAGAATTGTAATGCTGATATTCTGGCTAAGCTAGGATCCCAGAAGGACATGATGCTGTTGGGAACAGTTCCATTGTAAATTCAAGAAGTACCAAGTATCCCGGAAGTAGAAGTTATGGAGGTGGAAGCTATCCCGCATATTACTTTGACGACCCCAATTCAAGGATATATTCGTGAAGGGATTCTTCCAGAAGACAAGGTTGAGGCAAGAAGAATTCGATATCAAGCAGCAAGATTTGTAGAATATGATGGAATTCTATACAAGAGAGGTTTCAATCAACCACTCCTGAAGTGCATAGATGGAGATGAATGCAATTACATCCTTCGGGAAATTCATGAAGGAATTTGTGGCAATCACCCGGGGGTGGTTCATTGGCAATGAAGGTGTTAAGGCAGGGTTACTATTGGCCTACTATGAAGAAGGATGCCTATAAGTTTGTCAAGGCATGTGATAAATGTCAGAGGTTTGCCAACTATTCAACGATTCCAGTAACTACTTTGACTTCCATGATGAGTCCGTGGCCGTTCGCTATGTGGGGGATTGATCTCATTGGAGAACTCCCAAAGGCCAAGGGGGTGTCAAGTATGCTGTGGTTGCTGTTGATTATTTCACCAAGTGGGCGGAAGCAATGCCCTTGGCCACAATCACTGCAAAGAAAATCAAGGATTTTGTGTTCAACTCTATTGTGTGCAGGTTCGGGATTCCCTACAAACTTATTTCAGATAATGGAAAGCAGTTTGACAGCAAGGAATTGCGGAAGTTATGCGAGGACTTGGGAATCAAGAAAGAGTTTGCAGCTGTGTATCATCCTCAGAGTAATGGGCAGACTGAAGCTATCAACAAGATAATCAAGCATACCCTGAAAACCAATTTGGAAGAAAGCAAAGGAAATTGGCCCGAGGAGCTTCCTATGGTCTTATGGTCGTACAACACAACTCCAAGGACCACAACTGGGGAATCCCCTTTCATGTTGTCTTATGGATGTGAGGCAATGGTTCCGGTAGAAATTGGAGCAGGATCATTCCGAAGGGATTTCTACGATGAGGAGGTAAATTTGGTAAACCAGAGATTGAATCTTGACCTGTTGGAGGAAACAATGGCTAATTCACAGTTGAGGTTGGCGACTTATCAGCAGAGAGTTGCAAGGTATTACAACATGAAGGTGAAGACTCGTCCTTTTAATGTAGGTGATTTGGTTCTTCGGAAGGTCATGCCAAATACAAGGATAGCTGCTCATGGAGTTTTCGGTCCCAACTGGGAGGGACCTTATAGGATCAAGTCTATCATCTGGGAAGGAACTTATCATCTAGAAGACTTGGATGGCAACACAATCCCGAGAGCATGGAATGCAGAGCATTTGAGGAAATACTATCAATAGGGTGCGACTTCGGCCCCCTATTTTTATGAAGACTTATATTTAAGTTATAGACTAGCATAAATAAATCTTCTCCTAGTCTAGGGGGTAGTACACATACGCCTTCTTTAGTTCTAGTCGAGACTTGCTGTTTTTATTCCATGTTTTCTCGAAGCTTATTCTCCTTAGCTCGGGGGGTAGTACATGTATACCTTCCCTTGTTCTGTCGAGACTTGAATTTAATAAAGAATTTATTTGAAGATTAATGAAGTATATCAAGACATTTTTTCAAGTTTTTTGAAGATTTTTTGATTGAAGTACAAGAGGTTGTGCCCCATGTCTTAGGGCGCGCCATGTGAATTCTGAAAAGGGTAAAGCCTTAGGGCGCGCCCTCAACTTATATGTGAAGATTTTTGAAGGTGTTTTTCTATCAAAGTTAAAGACATTTTCTTAAACGAAATTATGAAGAAAAGGTCGCGCCCCCGTGAAGGGCGCGCCCTTATTGGAAGAATTTAACAAGAAAAGTAAAAGCATGGATAAGTAATAAACATATTAAAGTTCAAAGGGCATTAAAGTTAGGAATTACAACTTGCAGGGTTTTACAAAGGACCCGCACCTTAAAAGTTAGAGTATACGCGGACAAATTTGAAGGAAAAACCGTAGGGCGCATCCTTAGGGGGTGAAGAAGGAGTGACCTTGGAAGGTGAAGGAGGCGCGTCCTGAGCATCGTTAGGGCGAGCAGTGGAAAGGGGAGATACATCCTCAGGAGGTGAGTTTTGAGTAGGGATAGCTGCAGGAGGAGAGGTTTGAATGTTGTGAGTTGAAGGGATATTTTCTGTGGAGGGCGTGTCCTCAGAAGGATCCTCTAATCCCAGTTCAACTCTTTTTGCCTTGATGGCTGAAGCTTGATCAACCTTAAACTTTGCCACATCCTCAGCAGCAGCAGGACCAAACTTCTCCCAGTTGTAGTCAGGATCGTTGGCTAGAAATCCAGTAAGGTAGAAGTTGAATCCCTTCTCAAAGTTCTCATCCTCAATGGATTCCCTCTGTTCTTTCAACTCAGTCCTTTCAATCTCTAGAGCACTTTGTTGCTTTCGGAATTCCTCTCTTTCCTTCTTCAATCTTTCAACCTGATCACAAAGATATTTGCCATAGTCAAGGGATTTTTAAAGATCCGACTGTAGAGTAGCAATGGTGGCATCCTTGGCGTCACTTTCTTTCTTCCACTTGTTATCAGTTTCGATAACCATTTTGGAAAACTTCTTGCTCTCCGCCTCAAGTTTGTTTATGTGAAGCTTCTCTTTGTGCACTCTCTGGGCCCGCCCTAGAGATTGAACCAGGAGTTGGGCTGAGGCTTTAATCATGGATTTCGTTTCATCATCAGTATTCATGTTTTGCCAAAGATCAATTTCTTTCTCAGTGACAAGTGAAGCAGCAGCCGGCCCAAATAAGGGTTTCCACATATGAGGGCGCGCCCTCGGTTGTCTGTCTCTTGCCTTTGTTCACAGGAGGTTCTTGGATCTCAGCATTCCTTTTTGAGGATCCAGAAGAAGGTGGAATTACTGGGGAAGGCTGTTGTTGCTGTACAGGATTTCCCCTGGAATCAGAAGTATCGGTCTTGTCTTCGTGTTGTAACCTGTTGTTTTTCTTAGCAGCACCGAAGCCGCGAGGAATTTTAGGAGCCATTTCTGTGCAAAACAAGAAAAAATGATTAGTTCACGCCTTAGGTGAAGGAAGTTGTAAGCAAATAATGAAGAGAAACATATCAGGCAAATAATGAAACACTATTATGTTAGGGCGCGCCCTACATTTTAATTTTGTACCTTCAACATTATCAGAGTTTTCATTTTCACTGTCACTAGACGACGATGATGGAACGGGAATGCCATTTCTGAATCTTTTAAATTTACAAATATGACCAACTCTATCTGATAGAATTCCAACTCTTTTTAAGTTTTCTTCATTGATTAGAGTTTGGAGGTTGAATTTCTCTGCTGCAACTTTGAGGACGGCTTTGGCCCGATGAAGGGCCCCGCCCTGAAGTTCTTTTTGAACTCTTCTATCTGTTTTAGTTTAAATGAATTAATAAAAGTTAAAAAAAAAATTTGAAATGAAAAGAAGAGTGTAGGGCGCGCCCTCACTTACAAGGATCGGTATTGAATTGAAGACGAACTGGAGGAACATCCCAGACAAAGAAGTAAGGTTCCTTCCATCGTTTAATGTGGCTAATTCTCCCTTCAGAAAAGCCCTTGTTGTTGTGAGGTTTGTTGATTACCAGATAATAATATCCAGTGTTTGATTGGCGGATGCTAAAGAAATAACTGATTTCTGGCATGGAGGGTGCATTGAAACCCAAGTCATGATAAAGGATGAGTAAGCCTAAAACAAGTTTATAGCTGTTGGGAGATAGTTGGATTGGGGCTAGATCATACCATTCAAGGATTTCTCTTAGGTAAGGGTGCAAGGGCGCGCCCACACCTAGGGCAACGAGTTTTGGGGTTAAAACCATCCTGGGAATTCTGAAGTCTCCACCATAGTTGAAAATATGAGGTCGATGGTGAGAGTGAGGAATGGCCCAGAGTCCTTCTTGACCATAGTATTTCATGGCCCATTCCACCTCGTCATTTATGGCAGCAGAAGACATGTTAATGCAGGCTAGTTTGCTATCTTTCTAAGTTGGTTCTTTTATTTTTCAGATATTTCATTATATCTACCCCAATCAACGTCAATCTCTTCATCAAGAACTACCCAATGTTCGAATGGGGTAGGTGAAGAAGGTGGGGATGTTGGTTCGGAATTGATTAATGGTGAAACAGACAAGGCGGAAGGCGCGCCCTCAGTGGCATAAGTGTCTGAGGAGTGTGTGTCAGTAGAAGTTTGGCTGTTGGGGTTAAAGTCACTACCTGAAGAATCTAAAGGAGATATGTTTACGTTCTTTTCAAGGGATGTTCTAAAGGAGATAAGTTTGGCTGTTTGGCTGTTTTGTTTTTTATTCGGGCACTAAGAGGGATGTTATCAAGGAAGTCTTCACTTGAGAAACTCATTCTGTCGTCGTTGAAATCTTTAATAAGGCGCGCCCTATCTTCTGGAGAGATAAATGAGAAAAGAGGCCTATAGTGATTCAGAGGAAGAGGAGACGGCAGTGGAGAATATAATCCAATGCGTTTATTGAGTTCCTTAAAAGGATGAAATGGAGAGGACGCGCCCTTGTCCTCCAGCTGCAAAAATTAAATGAAAAGGGACTTAGGGCGCGCCCAAAAAATTAAATAAATCGATATCTAAGGATGTTTGCAAAAGCTATTTTGGAAATCTAAGGCGTGTTACAGATTCTACTGAAGGCGAATTTCAAAAAAAAGGTATATCATAAGAAGCCAAGACGCGCCCTGTGTCGAAGGCGTGCCCTGATCATTATGAGTTATGAGAGTTAATTAATCACGTTCATTTATTAGAAACATTATGTGGGAGAAAGAATTGCAATCAAAAGAGATCAAACAAATATACATACATATATATACACATGGGAAAAACGAAGAACATGAAGCATATGAACGGTCCAAGCACGAAAACTACAAATTTACACGGTTAAATTATGAAATAAAGGCAAGGGATCATACCTTTGAAGTTCTAGAGCAAGATTTGTGAAGAAAAAACGCTTAAAACGTCCGATTTGCTTGCTTTTTTGCTCGGAAAATGTGAAGTCGCCGGAGTAGGGTTTTCTGAGGAATGAGAGAGTAGAAAAGAGTAAAGTGAAAGGTAGTTAGGTATTTATAGGGGGTATAGAGAAGTGGATGACAGCTGTATGGCACAAATCGGTTCAACTTCAGAGGACGCGTCTTGTTTTAGGGCGCGCCCTAAAGGTATTTTTTTTGGAATTTTGGGTTTTTTCTATGTAAAATTCCATGTTTTGTTTTCAACTTCATATGGAATTGGGGGGTAGTTGTTATATCCAAAATTCGGTTCGGGTATTTTCAAGTTTGATTCGGGTCAATAATGGATTTCTAAGTAAAATTAGGGTTTTGGCAAAAGATGAAGAAGACAGGCTGCGCCCTCTCTTTTTCTACAAAGAGGGCGCTCCCTAAATATTAAAACATGATGAAGGGTTTGTATTTTACAAGTTACTAGAGGGATCTTTCCTGGGATTCTACTCAAGATGGAATTCTACTCAAGATGGAATTCTATTCAAGCTGGGATTCTAGAAGTTGAAGAATTCCATCATGTCGTATCTCAGGAGGGGGATGTCCGTCGTAGAAGGCCTCTAGGGGTTTTCCTAGATTTAGGGATCATTCTTATACACTGAGGGCATGTTCTCCTCGGTGCAAAGATTGGTCTCTCTTTGGTGTGTGCTTTGGAGCTCTGTTCCTGTATCCAATGGGCGCGCTCTCATTGGGGAACTTTGGAGTAATCTGCACTTTGCACCCAAAAGCTCTGGATCACCTATCCTGCTATCTGGTGGGTGCTTCTTATTCGGGGGACAGGGATGCGTTCTGCACTTGGGGTAAACCATAGCTTTACCCGCGTCCTTGAAATCAAGAGATATCTTGTACCGAATAGGACTAGTCCTCGACGGGGGAAGTTTCCATATTCGTGAAGTCTTGAGATCTTGGATGAGTCTTGGGCCTTTTGTGGTTAGGCCTCATAGTAGAACATTCCGGAAGCTAGTCCGTTATCCAAGCCCATTTGGGTTTCTTGCTCTCCAAGAACTACGTATGGCTTGATCCCCTATAAATACCGGGGTACATAGGCCGATTGAGGGGTTGGAAGTCAAGAGCTCTGAATAGCCGCCACTAACCCTATCAATCTCAGCCACCAATTACAAACAGCCACCACACGCCACCACTCTTTTCGGCAAAGAACCACCGCTGTAGATCTTGTTTCCGGCGAAGTTCCTCGAAATTTATTGTTTCCAAATTCCTCCGTCAACATAAATTAGACAAAAAACCTAAAGTCGTAGGCTTGTAGTTGATCTTCGGTAAAAAGTACTAGCAAGAAGTCGAGCAAATTTGACACCGAAATCTGATTTCTAAATTTTGCTAAAAATCGAACGTAATAAATTGAGTCCAAACTAAAATTGAAAATTTTAAATTCGAAACCAATTGTGCAATTTCAATTATTTGAACCGATTATATTATTAAATTAAATAAATATATAATAAATCTTTTACATTTTAGTTTACCACTGTAGTAATACAATTATATAATTTTTTCCCTGTATGATTGTTAAATATCTTTTTTTATATATAATTATATATATATATATATATATGTATAGATTTTTACTCAAATATAAACCACTCATATAATAAAAATTAGAAATTAATCATTTCTACTAATTTTTTATATTTTATAAACTCTTAGCCATCTATTTAAATATTATACAAATATAGTATATGATACATGCATATTCATATATAATAAATATTTTTCCCTTATTTTGCAATCCCGTGATTTTCTGGTAATAAATTGACGATTAATTTTTAGATTACACACATATATCATACTTAATGAATCTATCTATTATCTATTATCTATTATCTATTATTCTATTATATATCTAATACACCAACAGGGGGTTTCCCTAGGCTCGGTCCGTCCGAACCTCACTCCGATCCTAATTCCAATTATTTATAAAAATATTGTTATACAGAGGATTCGAACCCATGACCTTGGAAACTAATTTCACTACCATAACCAGTTGATCTATCTTAACATTTGAGTCTATATTAAAAATCATTAGCTACATACATAAATATTTGTATATTGTATAATCCCAATAAATATACATACATAAACACATACATGCATACATACATAATTATTAATTATACATACAGATACATCAATAATTATACATGCATACATACATACACACACACATACATACATACATACATACATACATACATATATACATACATACATACACTATATACATAATTATTAATTATACATACACATACATAAATAATTATACATGCATATATACATACACACACATACATACATACATAATTATTAATTATACGTGCATACGTACTATATACAAACATATATACATATATACATACATACATTTATGTTGTATAATCTATTAATATTTCATTATTTGTAATATATTTATTTTTGTATAATTAATATGCATATTTATATATACATACAGATGTACAAACATAAATACATACATATATAAATTTATGTGGATACATAATAATATACTATAATATTATATACATGCATGCATACATACATACATACATACAAACATACATACATACATACATACATACATACATATATACATACAACATAACTATTAATTATACATGCATACGTACATACATACATACATGCGTGCATGCATACATACATATAATATATACATACATTTATGTTGTATAATCTATTAATATTTCATTATTTGTAATCTATTAATTGTTGTATAATTAATATGCATATTTATACATACATACATACACATGTACAAACATAAATACATACATATATAAATTTCTGTGCATATATAATAATATACTATAATATTATATACATATATACATACATACTATATAGCATACATACATACATACATACATACATACATACATACATACATATATACGTACATACATTTTTGTTGTATAATTTATTAATATTTCATTATTTGTAATATATTAATTACTGTATAATTAATATTCATATTTATACATACATACACTTGTACAAACATAAATACATATATAAATTTATGTGGATATGTTATAATTACTATAATAATCACTAACATATACAATATCTTATTAATCATTTTAGATCTGTTGTAATTATTTACGAATTAAATATTATAAAAAATATCTCAATACAAAAAAAGAACCTTCAGTGTAAGTATAATAGAAACTTGTATTAACATTAACTATCATAAAATTCATCAATCACATCTTTAATACGTAAATGCACAAAACAATATAAAACACACACACACACACACACACACATATATATATATATATAATAGAGCAAATGGGGGGTTCCATGAACAAATTTATTCATATAAAAAGTCATATTTACCCCCTACTAATTATATCTATGTTATATTTGCGGGGGTATTGCAACACCAACATATTTATTACATAATAATAACTGATATGAACTAATATGCATTTATTATTATGTAATTAATACTTGTATGTATCTCTGTATCCATCCATGTTAACTGTATATATTTATATTTCGAAGTACGATTTTGATTTTATCATTGACCAATTTATTACATATCGTTCAAGTTTGTTTTAACAAAACAAAACATAGCGTAAAATATAAAATAGATTTAATTTAACCAGAATTATAATTTGCATGTCACGATCGGGTATTGCATAAATTCTATTTACTCATAACAATTGTTGCGAAGATATGAACAATCGAAGATATCAACAATTCAATCCTATGTGATTACGAATAATTCATAAATATTTGTAATCTAGAGCATGCCCGTGCCTTGCACGGGCTACAAAGCTAGTTAAATAAGAATATTCTAAATCGTAGCAAGATAAGTTATTTTGTTGATAGTACACTATTTTATGATAAGGAAATAATATTAAAGTTGTGAATAATAATCCAAATATTATAGATTTCTTATTACCATGAGTTAGTTTGTAGTAGTTCAAGGCTCTATACATATTGTCTTAGACACCTTTTATAATATCTATAATTATACTAAATTTTTAAATTTTATATGTTATTAATTTAAATATCAAATTTTTGTTAAAAAATATTTATATATTTATATATATATAATATTTTACACATTCGCTTTAATATTTATACTCTGTCTTCTTTGAACGATTTTATAGGCCACGTGTAATTAAATTTGACAATTTAACAATTATTTTCCAATTAAACCTACGCTGAAACAAAAGAGAGAAGAAATTGACCATTTTTCGCTTTAAAAATTCTATTGGATTTATGAATTCTACTTATAATTCGTTTTAATTGTCAAAATACACTTGTTAAGTTGTTATGGTTTGAATATGATTCTACTAACAACCAAATACAATTTTAATAATAAGTGTAGTAGTGATTTTATCCAAAATCTTGATAATCGGTAGTTTGATACTTCGTACGATAAAATAAATAATAAACGTTTGATCTTAAAATAAAAAGATGAAAACTGTTGGATCTATCATAAAATTTATATTTAATATTTTAAAATGTTATAAACAAAAAATTGTATTAATATTGAACTACTAAAAGATGTATGTCAATGATTTAAATCGTATGTAATTAGGTTTTGTACATTGAATTGCATTATCAATGTATGTCTTCTACATTGAATAGGATTAATGCAAAAATTCATAATTATATTTTTTCCCTGAGATCCTAAGTGTTTCCATTTGAATAATAATTATTTCTTCAACAGTAAATTAAAGATAATTTTATGAATTTCGCATGGATTGTAAAATATTCCAAATCTAATTTATAAATCTCAAAATAGAGCACAAATAAAAAATAAGATTCTTTAATACTAGTAAAAAAATAAAAAAAATTCAATTCTAATACAACCTTTTTTAATTATATCTTTTACAGATTATGATTTTCTTTTTAAAATTTAATTTTAAAACAACTTTTTTTAACTATATCCTTTTTAAAGTATAATTTTCTTTCTAAAATTTACTTCTAATGCAACCTTTTCTAATAACATCCATTTTAGATTATAATTTTCTCTTTTAATATGATATAATCTTGATCGTCTATTTTTAAAATTATTAGATTCTACGGTTGAGATTATTTTGGTACTACAGTGACTAAAATTATGGATAAGATCCTCCTTACGCTTATTATATAAAGGATATAATATACTCCTTTGTTTCTTTTTAATAGTTTGGTACTTTAATAGGTTTTGATTGCATAGTAAATATTTTTTTTTTCAAAATATTTTTTTTGTGAATAAAAATAGAGAAAATTAATTTTATTTTTGTATAAAAATATACAATCAAATTTTTTTTACAATTTTTTCTTAATAAAATACGTGTCAAACATTCAAGCGATTTTAAGAGGAAACATAAAGAGTATATATTAACATGAAATATGATTTTATTTTCATGTTTTTTAAATTTCAAATTAAGGGAAAATCTTATAAGGTTTAGAAGTAATAATACATTAATGAAATTAGTAATATTAAATATCGTTAATTATAAATTAATTTTTAACCATAGTTAACAAAATTAACTGAAAGGGTCTTTTTGTACCCTAAAATAAAATAAAGGAATGTATTTGATTCTTTAAATATTACAAAGGTGTATATGTTACTACACATATATTACAGGGGTGTTTTTACTCCTTAATCCTATTGAAAAAGTTAAAATCATGAGAACGGACTTTAGAGCAAGTCCAATAGATCCTTATGTGACCTCCTAAGTAAGGTATAAAATTGTGCTCCAATAGACTCTTAGAGAATCATGTCATCCCTTATCTTTAAGAGCTCCCTTATTTCACTTTTATTAATAAAATATTATTTTATCTTCTATTTTCAATTGTTTCCCTCTTTTTTTATTCTTTCTTCCTTCCTTTTATTTATTATTTAATAATTATAAGGATCAGATATAAATAAGCTTGTTGGAGTTGTCATACCTAGGGGTGATCAATGGTCGGGTTGGTCGGGTTTAAATGACTAAACCACCCAACCCATATTTTACGGTTTTGAAATGTAACAACCCGTTACCATAACCGTTATCGTTAGCACTAAAAAAACCGTCCAAATTATAACGGTTTGGTTTGGGCGGGTTGAGTTTTAAACCATTTACAAAAATTTAAATTTGCAAAAAATTAATCGGCACAATTGTACAATGCATCAATGGACCAACAAAATAACGTATAAAGTCTCATAAAATATAATCATACATCACCATTCAAAGTCTTACATAATTAGAAAAAAATTAAAAATCGGATATAATTATATATTAATTATTAATTTGAATTATATTTCTTAAATAGTAATAAAAATTAATTATTATATATTATTATATATTCGGGTCAAACGGGTTATATTGGTCGGGTTGACAAGGCAAACCGAACCCAACCATTATTTTTCGGTTTTTAAAAAATCGAAACCGTTACCAATCCGAACCATTACAAAGCCATAAATTATGATTTAGGCGGGTTTGGAAAATTTTGCTCACCCCTAGTCATACCTTATAATATACCTTATAATATCATAAATCACTAAGAGCCTAATATTTTAGAACAAGTCCAATAACTTCCCTATTTAAGTTCTTAACTTAGAATTTAGGGATTTTAATACAAAATAGTGCTCCAACAGTGTCTTAGTGGTTCCCTAAAACACTCTAGGAAAATTCCCTACTTTTGGGGAATTACTAGCCATCCCTAATTTCATTTTCATCCATAAAATAATTATTTCCCTCCATTTCACCAATAATTGTCTTTGTCTTTTTCATAGTTACTTTCAAATTTATTATTATTATAATAGTAAGGAATATATAGGGATTATTGTTGGAGTTGGTATACAAAATAATGTCCTAAATCACTAGGAATCCTTATTTTATAATCTATCTATACTATATTATTATAAGTGAAATAAGTTATATTTGGTTGTCGGTTTGGTATACTTTTTTTGATATACCCAATAATAACCGTTATATTTTAAGATAAATAAATAAGAAACGTTGTAAAGAACCAATTAAGGCATTGTTGGGCTTGCTCTTATATATACTATAATATTTATTTATTTATTTTATTTTAATACATTAAATAATAACCGTTATATTTTAAATTAAAGATAAATAAATAAGAACTCATGTAAAGAAAAGAACTCATGTAAAGAACCAATTAAGGCATTGTTGGGTTGCTCCTATTCCACAGTCAAATCAACCTCAATACACTCTAGGGTTCTTACAACAAAGGGCGTCCAACTGCAATTACCAAACAAATAATGGTCGGAGAAGTAGCAAAACAACAAGAACAAGAAGATAGAATCAGTAACTTACCTGATGAACTGCTTTGTCAAATCCTCTGCAAACTCGATTCTCGAATCGCAGTACAAACATGTGTATTATCAAAAAGATGGCTCAAGGTCTGGACTACTCTTCCCTGTCTCAATTTTAATCCAAACCATAAAGTTTGTGATTTAAATTATAAAAATTATGTTAATAATTTTCTCAAATATCGAGACCAGCATTCTGTTATCACCACAATAAAAATTGATTGCTATCGTATCTGGCGTGGTATAAGATTGACAATCTTACAGTATGCACTAGCTCATAATGTCGAGAATTTGCAGATTAGTTATGAAGAAAACATGGGTTCTATTTGCATGAAATCTGAATTTTTAAAAACATTGCATCTTACTCTTTGCCTAAAAGTAAATCCATTGGATTGGAATTTGCCCAATTTGACCTCTTTGTATCTCGAGCATGTTAAATTCGGAAACCAAATTTCAGGCTTTGATAGCTTGAAGGAACTAACTCTAGCTGGGTTCTTTGAAATTCTCAATGAACTTGAAATTTACACCATAAATTGTCCTAATCTCGAAAGTCTTACCTTGGGTCCGTATCATCGACATTGTACATTCGTGGTTTCGGCACCAAAGTTGTTATACTTTGAATTTCGTTCTACTCATGTACCTGATTTCTGTGCTGGGAATGGGTTCCCTTTACTGAAAGAAGCTGATATTGATATTCAAATTGAGGACTACGACTGGGTATTCTATGATGATGACAGAATTAAGCTTACTATGCAAAATCACATAAAGATGCTGAACGCAGTCAGGGGAACTCCACTGCTCAAACTATCAAGCGAAACAATTGAGGCATCCTTTCTACTTCCATTCTCATTATTTTTAATATTTATATATTGTGGTTGAATATTTTTTTCGCTTTCGTTACATAATATTTTGTCAGTACACAATTAATTGAATTGTAGTGCTCCAGGCGGTGTTTAGTTTATTTGAAAGTACACTATCAATTAAGTCACATGTTTGTTTAATTCCTCCAGGTTCTTAGGAGGATCTCAGATTTTTCAGGATATCAGCCTTCTCCATTGGATAACCTCAACTTTCTTTCCCTGCGAGGGCTAGATGATATGCCAACCAGGTCTACCGATCATGTCATTAACTACTTGCTCAGTAATTCTCCTAATGCAGATATCCTCAAAGGTAAACAAAGAACCCATGTTGGTGTTTTATATATTTAATTAAGAATTATAACCAATTTAGATACATATGGCAGTTGATGTATTGAATTTTAATGTTAAGAGTTATTCACGTATATTGGGAAAAGAATCTCCTCGACACTTTTGAAATTTTCCTACAAAAATGTCGATTATGTAAAAAGACCCTGCAAAACTCACTTTTGTCAAAGCATTCGACGTTATGTAACAATAAATAAAATCAAACTTAAAGGAATTAAATTTTTCTTGTGTATTTGTTATAACAAGAATCACAAAAGGTATGATTTATTAGAACAGAAATCACAACTAAACAAGAGACAAGCAAAGACTCATAGTTAGTTAAACGGTTGACGCTTTGCCATCAGTGCTTTTTCAAAGTTTTTTGGGGCATTTGGTGAATGCTGCTAGGTTACAAAAAATTCTAGTGACAGGGAGATTATGTTCGCTATATATATAATTTCGAAAGCATGTTTACCATGAGCATGTATGCTAGATTCAGAAAGCAGAACTTTCATGTGATTGTCTGTTTCTATTGCATGGACTGCTATATCTGTTAGCAGCTTTTCATATTAATTAAGCAAGCAAGTTCTGATCATATGTGATTTTTTTGGTTGGAGTCCTTAACTTGGAAAAGTCAATATATATTGCAAACAAGTAATAATAATAATTGTTGTAGTGTAAGTCATATATTTCATATATCATTACTGTTCAATTCCCCCTGTTCAAAGTGTAATTATTATGTAGGGTTAATTAATATTTTCCCTTTAAGTACTGCAGTTTGTACACTGAAATTTATCCTCAGTAAATATGTTTATACCCTGGCCCTTATGATACACTGAAATTTATTTGTAATTTTTGAAGGAAATGTGGGAGCAAGTCACAAATTACAAAACAAAAGAGTGTATTGGTAAGAATTTGCAGGCGATCACATCGGGATAATATGCAGCTTCCAGGAAACAGGATAGCAGCAATATTTAGAGGAAAGAATAATTTGTACAGATTGGTCTTGTTAGTGGTGCTTCTTCTAATCTTCTGTATTTAAGAACAGTAGATATTTGCTCTGATTAAGTTATTAGATATATCTTGGAACGTTTTTGGAAATTTGGTGACCAAACAGCTGCAGATTTTTAAAACTCACCTTGCGCATGGTTCTAAAAATCACCAATTTAGCCGATTAATTCCCTATTAATCATTTGTAAGATAACTAGCCGATTTGATTTTTGAAATCCGATTAATCCTGTAAATTTATTTAAAATGATATGTTTAATTGAAAATTAGATTAATATATTAAATATTATTATAATATCTAATTAATAATCCGATTAATCATTTCAATTAATCCCCAATTACCTGATTAATCTTAAATCGGTACCTCAACCAATTTATACCGATTATTAATTTTTATAAACATGCTTGGGAGTCCTTTCTCTTGAAGATTTCAAAGTTGATTGCAATCAACAGATATATGATAATAATAATTCTCAAGGCATAAAATCACTTATGACGACACTAGCATTATACCCATGCAATACATAAGTTGTTTTGTCATTATTTATTAATATGTATATTAGCATTATTTTTGGCAAAAAGATTTTAAAGTTATTTTAAATTGTATTTTTCACATTAAATATTAATAAAATAATTAGTAAAATTCATTTACTTATCTATACTATTATATAAAAGCCGAAACATTAAAAGTTTGGTTGGTTGGTTGGTCGGTACCTGTTGATTTTACTTATTTACCCTTACTCAATTACAGATGTACTAACTACTCAATTTACTTCTTGAGGTTAAACATATTATCTTTCCTATTTTTCAATAACTAAATAATTTCCTTTTTCAGATAAAATACAATATCCTTTTATATTTTATTTAACTAAAATTTCTCATTTATTAATCTATTTCCTTTTTCATGTTAAACATATTACCTTCTCTATTTTTCAATAACTAAATAATTTCCCTTTTCATGTAAAATAGAATAGCTTTCATATTTTATTTAACTAAAATTTCTCTTTTTTAAAAATAGTACAAGCAATTTTGTTTAATAAAACAACATAACTATATTATAATTATTATTAACTAATCAATTGCTTTTTTCACCCAAAACACGTTACCTTTTCTTTTTTCTCTAGCCAAAACACATTACCTTTTTTCTTTTCTTTTTATAAAACCTCTCTTTTTCCAATTATATCACAGATGTTTCTATTTAATAAAAATAAAATAATAATATTATAATACTAATAATTAATCGATTATCTTTTCAGCTAAAACGTATCATCTTTTCTATTTTTCTAATTAAATTCCCTTTTTTCTAGAAATAGCCCGGGCAACATTCATTTCGCATTTTCTAAAAACTATGAGCAATTTTATTTAATAAAATTTCATAATTGAATTATAATTATATAAGCTAATCAATTACCTTTTTCACATAAATCATGTCATCTTTTTAATTTTCACGTTACCTTTCTATTTTCTCTAACTGAAATCTCTCTTTTTCCAATTATATCATGTGTGTTCTATTTAATAAAATAAACTAATAATATTTTAATATTAATAATTAACCGATTACTTTTTTCAGCTAAAGTGTATCATCTTTTCTATATTTTCTAACTAAAATCCTTCTTTTAATAAAAATATCACGGACAATATTAATTTCTCCTTTTCTAAAAATATTACGTGAAATTATATTTAGTAAAATAAGATAATTAAATTATAATTACTATAAACTAATCAATTACCTTTTTCACCTAGAACATGTTTCCTTTTTATTTTTCTCTAACTAAATCCTATCTTTTTCTAATCATATCACGGGTATTCTATTTAATAAAATAAAATAATAATTTTATAATTGCCAATAATTAACCGATTGCCTTTTTCAACTAAAACCTATCATCTTTTCTATATATTCTAACTAAAATTCCTCCATTTCTAGAAATATCACGAATAACATTTATATAATTATTATCAAATCATCTCATATAAAAATGTAAGCCTAAAAAATTCATGTTTTAAAAAATTAATTTAAATAAATGAAAAAATTCATGTAATATTAAAAAAAATCGTGCATCGCACGGGTTTTAAGCTAGTAATAATAATTGATGAATTTGTTGATATGTATTTCATTGGTTTGAACTATATAAATTTAGTTTTAATTAAATTGTTGATGAAATTTTACATTTTTGTAATTTTAAAATTTTTTTATGGTATAACATTTTGATTTTATATTATATTTCTCTTTTGGGTTCTTAGATCTTTTTACAACTGAGTATTGCGTCAACATTTTTCGTAAAATAATAATATGATGAAATGGAAATATTGTTTTTCGCTAAAGTTGCATTTTCTTTTTGTTTATTTGTGTTTGTTTTTTAGTATAAACTAGCATAATAACCCGTGCGAGGTACGGGTCAATTTCTAGGATTTTTTGTGTGTAACACGTAGTTATAACATCTTGATTATTTTATTTATTATTTATTCATGATAAAAATTGTAAAGTGTATCAGGTATATTAAGTATAAGTAGATTGATTTTTATGTAATACGTTACTAATTTGTGTGTTTCTAATTAACTTAGTGAGTAAGTAATACATTTTTTAATTTGTGGCATATGTGTGATTTGTACTTATTGAATAAGTACAAGTAGGGTTGTAAACGAACCAAACTACTTGTTAAGCTCGACTCGACTCGACTTGATAAGAAATTGATTTCGAGTTCTAACAAAAAATTATGTCCGATAAATTGTTTGAGACGATCCGAGTTTATGAATGTTCGACTCGAACTCGACTTAAATCGTTAAACGCGACTCGAACTCGACTCGATAAGCTATATACATAAAAAATATTATTTTATTAACCTAAATAATATATTACAATACAATAATACAAATATATAATAATAAGTATATCATAGATCAACGACTAATCATATAATCCTTATCATCCACAAAATTAAACATGAAAATGCTAGTGAAAAAGAAGCGTTAAATGAAAAAAAAAAATATTGACAAACTTGACTCGTCGAAATGTTCGTGAACAATTCGAACTCAACTCGTTTTTTAAGAAATCGAGTTCACTCAACAAAAATTAATCGATAAGATAATCGAGTTTGGCTCGACTTGTTAAGAAAAAACTCGAACTGGACAAACTAAAATTCGACTTGACTCGGTTCGTTTACAACCCAAAGTACAAGTAATATAGTTGGTGCACGTTTATATGTAAAAGATTAAAAGTTGTTTATAAAATGAATTTACTAGTATATATGGTAATAAACTAAACTTAGATATATATATATATATATATATATATATATATATATATATATATATATATATATATATATATATATATATATATATATATATGATGAATTGACTAAAATGCCTACACGTTTAAATATCCGCCACATGATATTGTGCTCAATTATTATGAACATGTGCAATTTAAAGATATAACCTAAGTTTAATTAATTTAGCACCATAGTTATTTTTATATATTTTAAAGTTAGACAAATGTATTACTGTAAAACGACATTCACATATTAGGTGTATGGTTTTAAAACACATGTGATAATGGGGTGCAGTAGTAAGAAAATGCATGATTTACTTGATAGACTTAAGTTTGGTTCTCACAAACAACATTTTTTAAAAGTTTATTAAATATGGGGACAAATTAGTCATTTCAAATGCATTAAAAAGTCTCACAATTTTATCTTGTGTTGATGTATTATATATAATAGATAGATAGATAATAGATTTAAGAAATGTTTTATTGAAAAATTTCTCTTCATTTCCTTCATTGATTAAGCCCCATTCGCTCTTTCATCCTCGTTTCTATTTATCAGTTTTTCCAATAAAATCGAGATCTAATCCTTTTTGGGTGAGATCTTGTTGAGTAACTTGTTATCAAAGGTTGTTATTCGTGCCCATTTTTTTGGGATGTTAGTGTGTTATGTTTTGATGTTTTTATGTGTCTTGTCATGGATTTCGGTAGTTTTTCTGAGAAGGATTTCTATGATATTTTAGGAGATCTGTAAGGCTCACATCGATTCTGGGACGGTGGTGAAAACCGCAAGGGCTCACCTTTCACAACAAAAAATTGTTCATATTTTTGGTGCATTTGTTGCTCCAATATCAATTGATGTAACTGATAGTTCTGAACATTGGGCTACAGATGATGCTTATATGAAGGTCAATTGCAATGCTACTAGTTTTATAACTGTTGTATGTTGGATTGCTCGAGGTGTAATTGTAATACTTTTTAGATTAAAGAATTTGAATATTCATTGTGTTAAGCAATCTGAAAACAAAACGGCTATTTGTTTAGCTCATTTTTTGTTTCACAATCAGATTGTAGTTGATAGTTCGGGGGTTTGTCCCGGTTGTGTTTCGATATTTTAATATTAATAAAATCATATTAAAAATTCTTATACTCCCGAAAAAAACAAACAAATTAGTTTATCAATTAAACTAATTCATAAGAATTATTTTTAAGCTTGTAAGAAGTATAAAGAAAGATTATACCTGAAATCAAGAAAACAAAATGAAAATTCCAAAGATTATTCGAGTCACGTGAAAATCACGTTTTCCTTAAAATAGATAAGCTCCTTTCGTACATGCTCGAAGGTGTGTTGTGGCTTCCGTCTCCCAGTATACAACGAATGAGTAGTCTTAAGCACCTTAGACCCGTCACCTATTAACCGAACAATTATACTTTCTATTTCACAAAAATAGAACCTATAGCTCTAAGAAAAACAGAACCTATAGCTCTAAGAAGAAGGTAAGAAAATACTATGAAAAACTTGAAAGTTTGTGTATCAAAATTATGAAGTCAAGGTCTCCTTATATATAGGAGTAAAGAAATGTAATTCCCTCAATACATTAACTTTGTAATCTACAAGCTAATAACTTTGTAACCTCTATCAAATAATATATAGAAGTTACAAAATTAAAAACATGAGTTACAAAACAAATAAAATAAAATGTTACGAATTTTTATTCAAAATTAGTCTAACACAGTTTATCGTTTTTCGGTTTACATGTATGTGTGGGTATATGGAAAACTATACTCCCTCTGTCCCATCCATTTCTTTATAATTTCCTTTTTGGGCCGTCCCACCATTTCTTTACATTACCCAAAATAGTAAGTTTTAACACTATTACACCCACTACTTCACTTATTTTAACAATACTTTACACTATTTCACCCACTACTTAACTTATTTTAACAATAAAATCACTATTACACCCACTACTTCACTTATTTTAACAATAAAATCACTATTACACCCACTACCTCATTTATTTTAACAATATTACACCCACTTTACACCCACTATCCTTGACCTCCGTGCCCAGCCGCCATGTAAAGAACTGGCTGGGACGGAGGGAGTACTAATTACCTACCTCTCGTAGTTTAAACCAAATACTCCCTCCGTCCCGTATTACTTTGCCCGTTTGCTGAATTTCACGGATTTTAAGATAGTGGGGAATGAATATTGTTTTTGTATGAAATAGTGGGTATTAAATATTATTTTTAAGGGATAGTGGGTACTATTGAATATTGTTTTTTTGGAGTAGTGGGTGGAATAGTGTATTGAATATTATTTTTAAGGAGTAGTGGGTGGAATAGTGGGTATTGAATATTGTTTTTTTGGAGTAGTGGGTGGAATAGTGGGTGTTGAATATTATTTGTAATGATTAGTGGGTGGAATAGTGGATATTGAATATTATTTTTAAGGAGTAGTGGGTATTGAATACTCCTTTCGTCCCAATTTATATGTCCCTTTTCTAAAATACACACATATTAAGAGAAAGTTAGTTAGATAAAATTTTCCAACCAATAGCCTTAATTAATACATTGAAAAAAGAGAATAGTGTTAAGTTTGAAAAAAAAAGTCAAATTTAGATACAATAAATGTAGGGATAGTTTTGGAAAATTACTCTTAAATTTGCATTGAAAGTAGAAAAGGAACATGTAAAATGGGACAAATTCATTTTAAAAAAGGGACATGTATTTTGGGACGGAGGGAGTATTATTTTTTATGTCCAAAAATAGTAACAGGAAAAGTATTGTGAATTACCTTAAAAGGAAAGTGGGAAAGTATTAAGAAACGGAGGGAGTAGTATTCTAAAAAATTTCAAAAGCAAGTTTGAATAGAACTAAAAAGAGTAGTGCTACATGTACCAAATTGGATACCAAATTACTTGGCACAAAATAGGGTGAAGTCAATAAATACCGACATTTCAAACAAAATTGATAAGAATAACAATTCTTGGAGGGCGTGGTAAAATATACCGGATTGAATACGCATATGTCATTAGGGTATTACATATTACGCATTTATCAGTGGAGCAATAGCTTAATACGCATATATGATTGGGGTAATGTTTTGTAAATTTATATTAAAAAAATCTGGTACGCAATTACAACTTGGGTATCATGCATATATTATATTTATAAAAACTAAATACGCATAAGTAGTTTGGGTATTATGATTCATGTACAACAGGGATCTGGGTTAACATACATATGCACATTCTATCTGTATCTCACATCTATACATCATTATACAACATTCAAACCCAAATCTCAATTATATATACCCTTTTTCTCTTTCATGTCAACGGAAACACAGGGTTTAGACCGGAGATTAGTTACAAGGATGGTGCACATGTAATACGCTTCTCTGGTTTGGGTAACAAAATTGTAGAAATCACACGCCCAACGAAAAATTGGTATTTTTGTGTTTTCAGATTAAAAAGTTGTTATTTTTAACATTTTTTCCACAAAAAATACTTGACATTTTAAAATATTTTGATTGGATAGTTCATTATAACTATAACCAATTAAAACAAAACAACATCATTTGGTAACAATTTTCGAAAAAAAAGAGTAAATAAAACAAAATCGGACATCTGCCCGTAACCGCCTCTCCCCTCTCTGTATATACACATACGACGACGCATATTTACACAACAAACCCTAGATTCTCTTCAAATACTTAAAAGTTCGAGCAAGGGTTTTTCATCGATCAATCATATAAATCGTTGAAATTTGATACGAAGAGTCGAATTAAAGCTCCGAAGAAGATCAATTCGCGTTTGATTTGTTCGAGATTCGATCCGATTTGAAGAATTTCAGTTGTTTCACGAACAACGGCGTCGTATTTGATTCATATATAGAGGAATTGTATAGATCATCAATTTGTGGAAGCGGCGACGAAGATTTGGTGTTTGATCGTTGTTTCGATATTGCGAAGATCGGTTTGATCTTTCTTATTGTATAGAAAAACAAAAATAAAAGTAGATATTTGTATTGAGATTTATATGTTGTAGTTGATAGTTGAAAATTAGGCCTAGAAGTGTTGTTTTTGAAGGCCTAATGAAATTCTAGGGTTTGCGATTTATATTGTATTGTGAGAGAAAAAAGAAAGAAAATAATGGAAGTTTATTATAAGTTTGAAAGTGCGAAAGATTTCAAGTCTCTTTCTATAGATTGGCATTATACAACTGTTGCTGATTTGAAAAATATTGTATATTATAAAAAGTATTCGAATTCGAAGGACAAGCGTCCTTGCTATAAAGATAATCTGATTGTCACCAATGCTCGGACTAACGAAGGTTTGTTTCGTCGTTTCTAATTGATAATTTCGGATTGTTTTCTATTTTGATGATACGTGTTTGTGCGTTTTACAGTTGATTTGGTTGTGCTTTGTTTTCATATATTCGATTATGTTAATGATTTATGGTATATAGTATCTGAGAATTATGTTTGTAATAAAGCCATCAGAAGTTATAAGCAACTAACTACTATGTGGAGTAGCACAGTGTTATGATGATTTGATAACTGGCAGTGAGAAGCTCCTAGAGGAGCAAGCTGCAGATTAAATTGTATAGTTTATCGAATAATCTTGTCATATTGGTTATTGGCTGCTGCACCATAGGGCCCTATATTTTAATAGATATTGTGGTGTATGAAAACCTTATGGAGTCTGGGTTGCCTGAGGTTCATGAATTAGGGTGCAGAACGTCAGATATGTCATCGAATCAAGACGTAGCAACCTTGTCCGGCTGGATTATCTTATTCTACTCCACAAAAGGGAGAAGAAAAGGACTGGTCTGGATCTGACTCGGTAGAAATGGAAGAAGATACTGCTCTGGTTGAAGATACTATTGTGTTTGAAGATTATGTTAGAATGTGCTACTTGCCAATTGGCTTTTTCCTATATTAGCATTGGAACATTTTTCTACCTAATATGTTTTAGGACTTCTTATAATGTCTGACTTATGACTTGCCATTTTCTCATCATGACTTTGTGTATTAATGTTTTTATTTTATTCCAAGTACATCATTGCTAGTTAATATTTACGTAATGTATAGTTGGATATTTTTAATTGTACTTAAAATTTTACATATAAACACCACAATTAGACCTTGGCGCACTATAATGTCTTAACAAGCATAAATCTTATTTCAGTTCTTATGAAGTTGTATTTATCTGTTTTGCAATTTCAGAGTACCTTGATGGAGAAACGTTCATTCCCAAACATACATCTGTTATAATACGTCGTGTACCACTGAAGCGTTGCATACCTATTGTAATCACTCCAGTTGCATATCCAGACAAGTATTGCCTTTAGACCTTTAAAACTTCTCACCATTAGTTAGTCTTTTTAATTTTTTATTTGAATCTGTTGTTTGTAACAAGTGTTGGTGATTTTCTGCAAGTAAACCATTTCATGGCATGAAAAATAGGTTATACTTTTATCACTTGGCCTTAATATTGGAGGCACTCATTTTAAATATACTTTTGTGTCATGAAATCAAGGCGACTAGCTGAAAATAAGTTGCAGGATGTTCAAGATACCAAAAATAGCTTTGCAGGAGGAGATTCATCTGTTTCAATACATGTAAGCATGTTCTTGTTTTGGTACTCGTAATTAATCTAGACTCATTTTTGTTTGAGTTAAATTTCTACAAGTTAGGCATGTTAGATGATATATATTTTGGTGTTTGTAGCCTGAGGAACCTGATTGGGATGAACAATTGAAATATTTGTCAATGCCCGAAGTTGTACCAGTTCAGGGTGCTCCTTATAAAGCCGATGAGGACAGCAAGATTAGGGCTTTAATTGATGCTCCTGCCTTGGACTGGAAGTGGTGAGATATCATTCTTTTTCCTTATGAGTTAAGCCTTGTAAAAAGTGGTTTTTGATTGTGCATGACATGGAACTCTTATCACCTGTATATTTTCTTGGAATTGCAGTTACAATGATAGTTCTGGCGCTGGTAGGGGCTTTGGGCGTGGTATGAGTGGGAGAAGCGACAGGCGTGGTTATGGTATTTTCCTTATTTCCTTTCTTAAAATCTAATAGTATAATAACTTAAATGAAATGAATTATCAAACAATTATATTGTCCTGTTCAAATGGCTCTGAGAAAATGCAAGACTAAGCAAATAAGCAAACTTGAACACATGCTAGCATATGAACTGCATGATATCAGAAAAAAAAAAATCAGAATAGACTCCAGGTGCTAAAATAAGCACTTTAGTTCTTATATAATTTTATACGTCAACTGGAAAGGGGCAGATGTATCTGGTCTTTATACCACATATGCATCTGTCATTTGTTTAGGGAAGTAAGCAGCAAACCATATATTGTAGTTCAACAGTTTAAAGAAAATATTTTTTTTTTCACAATACAGAAACACTTGCATTATAATCAGTTTGCTAAAAAGTATAAAATTTTTATATGGGTTAAAACAAAGTTGTAAACCTTTTTACCAATATGCATATGAAATCCTTGTCCTACAAGTGCTCTTTGTAATCATAGCAAATGATAACCTATTCTTTCACTAACTTCAGCTCAAGGAGGATTGTTGGAGAGAATAACTCCCCCACCAGGCTATATTTGTCATAGGTGCAATGTCCCTGGTAAGTTCACATTATTAATCATCGCTGATTTTTTTTTCCGTCCTTGTACACGTTAAAAATATATGTAGTTTGCTTTGTGTTTTAGAGTAAACGTTTAAAAATTAGTCTGCCGTGTGCTTGTACATGTACTAATGGATTGAATATCTTACTCAGGGCATTTGATTCAGCATTGTCCCACAAATGGTGACCCTACCTTTGATGTTAAAAGAACAAAACCTCCAACTGGTGTTCCTAAGTCTATGTTAATGGCTACCCAGGATGGCTCATATGCATTGCCAAGTGGTCATTTTGCTGTCCTAAAACCAAATGAGTAAGCTATAACCTTTATAGTCCCCTAGTGGTCTTTTTCCGATAGCTATGGCAGAAAGTCTTGGATTAAACCTAAATCATTATATATGTATTACAGGGATGCCTTTGAGAAGGAGATTGAGGGGATGCCCTCGACCCGTTCTGTTGCTGACCTCCCTGCAGAACTTTACTGCCCTTTGTGCAGGGCAGTTATGAAAGATGCAGTTTGTGCAAGCAAATGTTGCTTCAAGAGTTTTTGTGATAAGTGTAAGATATTTTTTTAATGCTTCTTTGTCTATAGAGTACAGAAATTGTGAATTCAAAATTCATGAATAGTTTACTGCATTTAAGTTACCTTCATATTTTTACTTTCTTTCACAAGATCTGCAACATCTTGCAAAGTTCAGTCATCCGTGTCCTTTTATTTGGAATATGTATTACATGCATGATAAGGTTTAGAGTTGTGCTACAGAGTGCCTTGGCTTGTCAATTTGTCATAGAAGGAGCATAAACTGTATTGAGGATATAGTAGATTCTCTGTTTTTTGTGTAGCAGGGTTCTATATCTGAACCTTTTGTGATGGATCAATAATTACGAGTTTTAAATGTTTTCTCAGGCATTCGGGATTATATCATATCCAAGTCACTGTGTTTTTGTGGGGCCACAAATGTACTTGCTGATGACCTTATACCAAATAAGACACTGAGGGGTACCATTGTTCGGATTGTTGAGTCTAATAATAGTAGTGGGGCTAACAGTGGCAGAACTTTTCAGCCACAAGGTTTGTGTTATCTTATAACTTTGTTATTCCTCCTGTCGGTTGTTTTCTTTTAGCTCTAACTCTCCCTCCCACAGAAATGGAGTCTGCTCGATGTTCACAACCTAAGATTCTGTGTCCTGGCGTTCCATCGCCTACATTGTCTGCGACTTCAGAGGAGGATGCAATTGCACTAAAAAATAAAGGGAAGACAGAGGTTGAGGAGATGACAGAACCAGTAAAAATTGACAACAATGTGCAGAAATTCTTGGGTACAGTGACTGTTGAAAAAGGTGCAGAAGTTTCTGAAGCTGCACAGGAGTGTGTGACGGAACCAGGGTCACACGTGTGTCCTCCGGTGACTGATGAAGAAATGCAGCAGAAGCAAGTTTCTAGGGAAGTAGGTAAGTACATAGCATACTGCTAATGCATGGTTGATACTGATTTTACGAGTTCTTTGCATATCTCACAGCTACTTAGGTATTAAAGTCATGAAGTTGAACTATATGATCACCTACTTATGGAGTAGACAAGATACAACCAGTATTTGAGAATTTGGGAACAACTAGCTTATAACCCGTGCGATGCACGGAATTTTTTTGATATGTAACAAATTTTATTTTATGTTACAATTATATTTTTATATAATCATTATTTACAATATTTTATTTTAATTTTAATTTTAATAATTTAATATAAATTTAATTAATGATATGCATGATTTAAAACTTATATTATAAAATTTTAAAATATATTTGTCGTTGATAGAATTCGATTCTTGAAATTTTAGTAAATTAATTTAATTATATAATATATTTAATCATTACATCTAACCATTCTGATTTTTTACTAAAAATATAATGGTCAATATTCGTAGTATACGGATTTTTATTATATTTTGTTAGTAATTAGAAGATATGATATGATATTTTTGGGTATATATTAATTATTGCTAGATATGATATGATTGTAAGATATGATATGATTGATAATTTTAGGTGTTCATGGAAGGTAATTTTTCAATTAAAAGTAAATGTGAAAAAGGAAGTACACTAATTACCAATAATTATATTATTTTATTATTTATTTTAGGTGTTTTAATAGTATCGATATCATATATATTTTTCTTTATAATAAAGGAGAATTCGAATCTTGAAATTTTAGAAAATTAATTTAATTATATAATATATTTAATCATTACATCTAATGATTCTAATTGTTTACTAAAAATTTAACGGTCATTATTCGTAATATACGGTTTTTTATTATACTTTGTTAGTAATTAGAAGATTTGATGTGATATTTTTGGGTATATATTAATAATTGCTAGATATGATATGATTGGAAGATATGATAGATATTTTTAGGTGTTTATAGAAGGTAATATCTTCAATTAAAAGTAGAAGTGAAAAATGAAATCGACTAATTACCATTAATTATATTATGTTATTATTTATTTTAGGTGTTTTAATAGTATAGATATCGTATATTTTTTTCTTTATAATAAAGGTTAAATAAGTAAATTCACGAAATCCTAAAAAACATATACCAAAAAATAGGTACCAAAACTTTTAATGTTTCGTCTTTTATGATATAGTATAGATTAATTTTAATTTAATATCATTTAATATACTCATGTTTACGGATTATAATAACGTTTTCTTATTATAAACAACGCATACAAATTTTTAATATATTTTATTAATAATTGAAAAATATGATGTGACATTTTCGGGTATATATTAATGATTGTAAAATTAGTTTTAAATTAAAAAGGTAACGTGTTTTAATTCGAAAGAAATATTAATGATTGGAAGATATGATACGATTGATGTTTTTAGGTGTTTATTAAAGGTAATATCTTCAATAAAAAGTAAATGTGAAAAAAAGGCAATTGACTACTTACCATTTATTATGGGTATATATTAATGATTGTAAAATTAGTTTTAAATTAAAAAGGCAACATGTTTTAATTCGAAAGGAAATATTAAGGATTGGAAGATATGATATGATTGATGTTTTTAGGTGTTTATAAAAATGTAATATCCTCAATTAAAAGTAAATATAAAAAAAGTCAATCGACTACTTACCATTTATTATATTATGTTATTATTTATTTTAGCTTTTTTAATAGTATAGATATCATATATATTTTTTTAGAGTGAAGGGTAAATAAGTAAATTCAATAAAAAGTAAATGTGAAAAAAGGCAATCGACTACTTACCATTTATTATGGGTATATATTAATGATTATAAAATGAGTTTTAAATTAAAAAGGCAATGTGTTTTAATTCGAAAGGCAATATTAATGATTGGAAGATATGATATGATTGATGTTTTTAGGTGTTTATAAAAAGGTAATATCTTCAATTAAAAGTAAATATGAAAAAAAGGATTGGAAGATATGATATGATTGATGTTTTTAGGTGTTTATAAAAATGTAATATCCTCAATTAAAAGTAAATATGAAAAAATTCAATCGACTACTTACCATTTATTATATTATGTTATTATTTATTTTAGCTTTTTTAATAGTATAGATATCATATATATTTTTTTAGAGTGAAGGGTAAATAAGTAAATTCAATAAAAAGTAAATGTAAAAAAAGACAATCGACTACTTACCATTTATTATGGGTATATATTAATGATTATAAAATGAGTTTTAAATTAAAAAGGCAATGTGTTTTAATTCGAATGGCAATATTAATGATTGGAAGATATGATATGATTGATATTTTTAGGTGTTTATAAAAAGGTAATATCTTCAATTAAAAGTAAATATGAAAAAAGTCAATTGACTACTTACCATTTATTATATTATGTTATTATTTATTTTAGGAGTTTTAATAGTATAGATATCATATATATTTTTTTAGAGTGAAGGGTAAATAAGTAAATTCACGACGTACATTTATTATATTATGTTATTATTTATTTTAGCTTTTTTAATAGTATAGATATCATATATATTTTTTTAGAGTGAAGGGTAAATAAGTAAATTCAATAAAAAGTAAATGTGAAAAAAGGCAATCGACTACTTACCATTTATTATGGGTATATATTAATGATTATAAAATGAGTTTTAAATTAAAAAGGCAATGTGTTTTAATTCGAAAGGCAATATTAATGATTGGAAGATATGATATGATTGATGTTTTTAGGTGTTTATAAAAAGGTAATATCTTCAATTAAAAGTAAATATGAAAAAAAGGATTGGAAGATATGATATGATTGATGTTTTTAGGTGTTTATAAAAATGTAATATCCTCAATTAAAAGTAAATATGAAAAAAGTCAATCGACTACTTACCATTTATTATATTATGTTATTATTTATTTTAGCTTTTTTAATAGTATAGATATCATATATATTTTTTTAGAGTGAAGGGTAAATAAGTAAATTCAATAAAAAGTAAATGTGAAAAAAGGCAATCGACTACTTACCATTTATTATGGGTATATATTAATGATTATAAAATGAGTTTTAAATTAAAAAGGCAATGTGTTCTAATTCGAATGGCAATATTAATGATTGGAAGATATGATATGATTGATATTTTTAGGTGTTTATAAAAAGGTAATATCTTCAATTAAAAGTAAATATGAAAAAAGTCAATTGACTACTTACCATTTATTATATTATGTTATTATTTATTTTAGGAGTTTTAATAGTATAGATATCATATATTTTTTTTTAGAGTGAAGGGTAAATAAGTAAATTCACGACGTACCAAAAAACAGGTACCAAAAATCTGGTACCAAAAAACTGGTACCAAAACTTTCAATGTTTCGGAATTTATATAATAGTATAGATTACATACCATGTCATCACGAGGATCTGGTGGAACAATTAGCAGCAGTAAATTTATTTTATACATTTTTTTTTGTTTTGTTTCTCAGGAAAGAAAAGAAAGAAGAAGTGTGCAGATTTGCAGGCGAGGCCCCATCAAGACTTTTCAGCTGAAAACTATTGGATGCCGATGGAACCCTTTGGTTATAGTCCTTACTGGCATCGCATGCAACCTGAATTTGATGGATTTGGTCGCCCTTATGATGGTCAAATGCCCTTCACGGGTTATGGTCTTGGGCCAGTGTCTATTCCTTTTGGGGGTGCCTTTTATCATGATCCTTTTGGAGCTCAAGTGTTTACGCCTTTCCCATCTCAGAGGTATGGACAAATTTATTTTCTAATTGGGTCATTTTTTCTTTCTGCTTTTCCAGTTGTGGCTTGCACATTATTACTTAATTGACTTATATCAGAGACTTTGCTGAACTTGGAACGGACTTCAATGGTGGCGGTGGTAGAGACATGATAAGCCAGGAATATGTTCCCTCTGCAAAATCAAAAATCGTATGTGCTTTTATTATTGTGATTGCTTCTGTTTTTTCTTTTGTTATTAAAAAGAAATTAGTGTTGTGCCATTGTTAGATTATAAACTATACAGGTTTCATTCCTGAACTGCTAGTAACTTACAGGAAAGAAAAATGAAACTCTTGTATGTTGACAAACTAAAATCTTTCTTGATTGGTAACTTGTCATGGTTCTTTAGAAATCTTTTCCGTCGACCTTTTTGTTAAAATTGTCTTCAAAATCAGAATCTTACATTTGTCTTTTAGAGTAATGGTTGCCACAGAGGGTTACTGGCCTTTATTTGAAATTCGGATACCCCTGGGTGTTTGCTATGTATCACATCGCTTCTGATAAAAGTTAACCGGAACGTTAATACTCAGTGATTACTTTCCGATTTACCTTTTTATATATAAAAAAAAATATAATTATCTCTTTTCCAAGGAATTATCCATATGCTTGGTCAATTTATATAAAATATTATGAGCATTAAATTATAATAAATCATCTTTTTTTTATGGCTACAGAATTCCACACCACCAGAATGGCACCAGCCCAGGCCCCGATCAGAAAGACGTTCAGCTGACTACATTACTCAAGTTCCAAAGGTCTTACACTCATCTTCCAAGAGGAAGGTGAATTGTGATGATGACTATTATGCCAAGCATCCTCATAAACATGGGGAGAAAGAACGTCGGCACCGCCACCAATCAAAGTCAGTGTCAGCCAGCAGAACGCCAGTCCTGGCAGACACTTTAGACCTACCATCACTGCCGTCTGAATTGCAGACTAAGAACGCAATATCTGACTGTAAACACAATGCCAGTGTCTTTTCTTGCATCACATCTGCAGAAGAGGAGTCAGCAGCCTCCAAGAAAAGAAAGTTTGATAGTGCTCCTGCTGTTAATAGGTCAAGTCATCACAGAAGCCACAGGACGACATCAAATGGAGACCACAAGGTTCATCGCAAAAATGCAGCTCCTGAGCATGACTATGAATCGAGTGATGATGATAGACACTTCAAGAGGAGGCGTTCTAGATATGAGTCATCACCTTCCCCTGCAGTGGAGGGTAGACATACTAGTAGAGGGTTGAGGGACAAGGTAGATTATCTGTCTATTGTCATGCCTATTGAGGATAAATCTGCATGGGAGCAGTGAGCTCAGCTTGTTCTGAGAATTTGGAAGGGGAAAACTTATGTTGTAACGGATTTTTCTGTGAAATAAATATATTTGTACTTTTTATCTAAATATCTGTTGTGATTGAAGAATTGAATTTTACACATTCAAAAGTCACGAACATCGACTCAACTCAAGTCTTACACAATCAAAAGTCACGAACACCTACCCACAGGTACCGTTTCTTTTTTCTTCAAAAGAGAACAAAAATGAAAACTTTAGGCCTTGACCAGCTCAAAAAAAAAACTATTTTGCATAAAATTCGATACAACCACCTTAATGTTCACCGAGGCCTTAATAAGCAGATAATGAAAAATAATGCAAGTTTTCCAAAGTGCAATTGTGTGATATAGCTTATTGAATGTGCATATCGTTGTAATTAATTGAATTTTTAGACATTTTGAGACCTATTGCATGATTTCAGTGGTAATCTAGTAAAGCAACGTATCCCCATGTCGTATTCACGTTAGAGACGAAAGGTGTACAATCCCGAATCAAATGATTCATTTTCACAAACTGTACTCAAATCGGTGTTTAAAGTAGTAATTAAGTACCCACAAGCAAAGTATTAATGTTGGTAAGGTAACTGACCTGAATTTCTTGTGTTTTAGATGATTAAGTTATGCATTTGATTTATTTACAAGAATTCTAGTTTTGGTAATAGATTTTGTCATACCGTACGTAACACCTCACATATTATCATTTAAATTTCTTTTACAGATGTCGAATCCCCAATCCTAACTATTAGAACTTAGATCTTAAAACATGTCTTCATTTTATTGTATCTAAGTTGTTTACCAGACTAATTAACCAAGTGTATTGGTTTTTTTATAAGTAGTTCGATCATACTAGACTACTTATATTTTTTGCAATTTATAATTTGATACATGTTAAGATGATATGCGTATATATTTTTTTACAAGTAATTCTACCAATATTAGACTACTTATATTTTGCAATTTATGTTTTGGGTACATGCCACGACATGCACATGTATAATTAAAATATTAAATGTCTAATGAGCTCAAAAAATGTACTCCCACAATTGTCTAATGATTACTCAAATCACCAGTGATAACGGCTTGTTTTTAAATAATATTGTCACTTACTTCCTAAAATTTTGTTACTTATAATCCTCTATTACCATTTTTTTATGCATTTTTTTAACGTTCTTATCAAATTTTTTAAATTTCTAAAATTTTCAAAAGTAAAAAAGTTTGTAATATAAGAATTAGCTACAAACGCTCCAATTATTCTAAAACACGTGATACAAAAAATATTTTAAAACAATATACAATTCAACAAAAAAACACAAGACGAAATAATGCAACATTCCAAACATTCCAATTAATCTGAACCATCCATGGTAGCAACCATACCCAAAATATGTAGAGGTTTACGATTTCAAAAACAATCACACAAGAAATCATTCATAAATAAAAAATGTCAAATTTGATAAATGAGATGAGCAAATAAAAGTTTAAAAACTAAAGTCACGTACATATCAATATCTACCGATTAAATTCTATTGAGTCTAATAATCGAGTCAAACTTTTTAAATTATTTACTTTCCTGTTTTAGTGTAATAGTAGTAATAACAGAGATTCTTTTTTATTCAGAATACTAGTACAACGGTAATTATTTTTGTTCATAATTAAAATTATTTAGCCTTATGCTCCTCCAACTGCTAGTTGGACCAAATGTTTTTTAAACTGAAACAAAACAAAACAAGCAGCATGTGTATCGTAACGATTTCAAATCAAACCTCCTAACTTCAACAGAAGTTGAATGAAATACTAAAATGGAACGAATTCATCTTCAATCAAAAGACTGACCATGTACCAAAGACAATAACGCCGATTGCAATCATTACCTAAGGCTAAGCCTTTATTTACTGTAGTATGTCAACTACTCAAGGATATATCAGACAGTAAAAATACTTACCACCCTACCTTCTTCCACCAAGCCCTTCCCCTAAGCATGTTGTTCTCCATTTCAAGGGTTTAACCCCATGCTCCTCCAGCTGCTCTTAAAATCAGATCTCTGCTCCTCCGTTTCCTTCGCAAAAAATTCAAGTCTCCCAATCACCTCCCCATGACTCTTAAGCTTTTGCTCACGAGACTTCCTCTTCTCTTCTTTAGCCAAGCCATCCTTATAGCGCAGATAAATCAACCCAATTCCAGTAGTGAAAGTAGTAGTAGCACCACCAAAGACGATGCTCTCCCCTGAGAAAACCCAGATTGGAGGCTACAACCAAAAAAACAAATCCACAACACCAAAACCCACAAATCAGTCCTCATACATAAAAATCCTAAATTAAACCCTAAAAGTGAATTGAATTGAATACAAACCCTAAATTGAATTAAACTGATAAAGATCATATAATTAACCCTAAAATTAACTATTGGGCCACGTACAGATCCTTATTGGGCCGAATGGGTTTAAAATGGGCTCCAAATTAACCTTTACAATTAAACAAATAAGGGCCAAATACCAACAAAACCCTAAAATGAATAAGGCCCAAATACATATAAATCCTAAATTTTTGAACTAATTAACAAATCAAGCACAAACATAATGATAAAGTCCAATACATTCAATCCCTAAACTTAGCTAGCCCGCATAAATAAAAATCTTTATTGGGCTTAGGGTCCTTAAATCAACACTTCAAATCACACAAATCAAACATGTATATATAATCAAGCCCACAATAAAATGCAAGTAAAATGGAATCAAAGAAATAAGAAAAGTACCTCTGTTTGAGTTCTACAAACGAGCATTGGTTTTTTAGCAGCTAGTTGGACCAAATGCTTTTTGAACTGAAAAATCAGTATGTCGGAACCTTCTAAAATGCGTTCAAATAGACTTTTTAGGGAACTTGCTAACATTACCTATGAAAGAGTTTTGGAAATGGTGCAAGAGTATTTTCATTTCACATTTAGACATTTTCTCCTTGATAGGTCCATAATTCATCATAATTTTAATACCTATTTTATGTTCGTTTTTGTAATTTTATTATTTAATAAATTGTTTTATTTTGTTTTGTAGGAAAATAAATAAAAACAGATTTCTAGCAGGAAAAGGTGCAAAAAGGGAAAGGAGATGGAAATTTCTTGAAGTCAAAGAAACTGGAGGAAAAATCGATTACTTATCGGAGAAGAAAAGGAAATTGAAGAAATTATATTCAATATCAAATTTGTAATCGAAGACCCAAGTCCAATATTTTTCCCTATATATATGGGGCTCCTCTCTTGTATTTGAGACACCACTTTAGACACCAATTTAGATCCGTAATTAGGAGTAGGAGTAGATTAATACAATTATTTTTTTTTCTGTTTTAAACTTTTAGATTCTGCAATTTTATTGGCGATTTTATTTTACTTCAACAACTTTTGTTTCTTCCGCTTTCAGTTCTGGCGAATGCATATCCCCGGAAGTGTCCGTAATTGCTTACTCCCTCCGTCCCAATGGATTCTTTACACTTACTATTTTGGGCTGTCCCATTCATTTCTTTACATTCCCAAAATAGTAAGTTTTAACACTATTACACCCACTACTTCACTTATTTTAACAATACTTTACACTATTACACCCACTACTTCACTTATTTTAACAATAAAATCACTCTTACAACCACTACTTCACTTATTTTAACAATAAAATCACTATTATATCCACTACTTCATTTATTTTAACAATATTACACCCACTTTATACCCACTTGTCTTGTCCTCCGTACCCATAGGAACGTAAAGATCCCAGTGGGAAGGAGGGAGTATTAAGTTTATTATCATAGTTTTACATCCTGAGTTATACACACGATCTTTTGTCACTTTGTTTTATATTATATTATATAAACATCTTGTTAACATTAGTTGATTAGTCATTAGTCTAATTTGTTTTTCTTAAATCGCATGCTTCATATATATTACTTGTTTTACTTTGTTAATTTTATGCGTAGCTAATTCTCCTACTCTAAGATGAAGATGAAGTTAATTTAATTATTCTTGATTTCTTCTCGTTCCTATTAATTGATTCTCATAATTTTTCTTGGTGCTTAATTGTTCAATTGACAAAGTGATTTTGATATATTATTGTTACCGAATTTATTTTTCATAGTCTATGCTTGCTCCTTGAAGTTTTGATAGGTTATTGTTAGATAACAAGTTTCATAGTATATGCTTGTCTCGTTAATTGATATATCTTATTTGTGAAGGAAAGAGGATTGATTTTAGGACGAGTTGATATTAATTGTGATTGATTAACGGATTCAAATTCCTAAGTTTTCCATATAATTTGATAATCTTTGCTAATTAGGTTAATTAAAAATCATCTCAAACCTATTTGTCTAGTTCGCCTGAGTTAATTATTAGGGTTTTGAAAATTCATAGTCTCTGAGGATCGATCTGTATTTGCTACAACTAAATACTGTGCGCTTGCAGTTATTTTACACATCACTCCTCTTTTCTCTCTTTTGTGTGATCTGGATTTTAACGAAGGGTGGATAGTATAAAGTACAATACATTTTTAAAATCACAATTATCTTTTTAATAGCTTAAAACTCATGCGATGCACGGATTTTTTTTAATATTATATGAATTTTTTTATAAATTTAAATTATTTATTTTAAACCATGAATTTTGGAGACTTAAATTTTTTTATGAGATGATTTGATAATAAATACATATATGTTATTCGTGATATTTATAGAAAATGAGAGATTTTAGTTAGAAAATTTAGAAAAAATGATAGGTTTTTGATAAATAAAAGTTTTGATAAAATTATCTTAGAATAACAATAATTTTAATTAATATCATTATAAATTTATTATTTTTTCAACATAAGACGTACCATAGTAATACTATATGCAGTTTACCTTTTTAAATTTTATAAGTTATCTTTTTCTTTTCAAGGTTGTGTCTGTGTGCTGAATGGAAAATATTTTGTATGTACACGAGTTCGAAACGTGCAACATGGTGGTTAGGTCTTTTTTACAGTGTTTTCTATTTCCCAGATTTAGAAAACATCAAAAAGTTGTTTTCCACAGTTTTCACAATTGTAGTTGTAATTTGGAAAATTCTAGAAAATCGTGTTTTCCAGTTTTTTGTTTAGAAAATTTTGATTTTGAACATGTTTTCAAAATTTTCTATTTTCTTAGAGAAATTTTCTGGAAAATGGTTGAAGTAAATATGCACTTAATACAGTATTTCGGCTTTTATATAATAGTATACATTTTTACAAATCATATTTTCTTATAAAAATTTATCGTAAACAACTTCTGTCACTATTATTAACATAAACACCTAAATATAGGACTTAGAGAATCAGCATGCATGTATTTTACAAAATTACTACATTTTATATACTTTAAGACACTAGGCTTGTTTTTGCGACTACGTCCAAAAGAGAACAATGTTTAGTAAATAGTAAGATCAAGTGAAATGTGTAGTATGTTGTAACCCCTAATTAAATTATAAAAATTAATACGGATGAGGTAGTCTCAAAACACAATAGGGAATTTATATAATATATTTTAAATTAATGATGTTTTTTACAAATATATCTTTTACTTCTATTTAATCCTTTTTTTTTCTTTGGCCATGTTTGTTTGGAGGGATTATAATCCCGGGATAATAATCCATCATTTATAATTCTTAGGATTATAATCCTTTAAATTATCCTATTCAATGTCTGTTTTGAAGTATTAAGTCTAGGATTGGATTATAATCCTTTTAAAAAAATTAATCTTTTAAATTATCCTATCTCATGCTTATTTTGAGGGATAATCTATGCATTGGATGTAGAGAATTAACTAAACATATATATAAGTGTTTGAATGTATATAAGAACTGAGAATTGAGGAACTACTTCCTTGATATTAAAACGCAAACGATTACACCAAATATTTATAGGCTATGCACAGCAGATTGTGGCTACAAAATAGGATCTTGATTGATAAAACTAACACTACTTTACCTAAAATAGCTTAACACGGCTAAGACCAAATCTCCACACTGATGAATGCAAATCATCACAGCGTGTTTATTATCTTCATACATCATACTAATGTGTGTTTTATTTATCTATACACATCATACCAATGTGTATGTTTGTTATCTAGTTTGCATTAACTTACGCAAGCCCATTAACTTAAGTAAAAAACCCAACATTCTCTCCCTTAATCCAAACTCATTCAACCCAAACTCTTTAAGCCCATTAGTTTCCTCATTTCTTCAAACTTTGCCACAGGTAACGCCTTTGTTAACATGTCTACTCTCTGTTCACCAGTCCTCACAAACTTTACAACCACTTCACCCCTTTCAATGCAATCTCTAATGAAATGGTAACGGATGTGAATGTGTTTACTGCGATCATGGAAGACGGGATTCTTTGTCAAGTCTATAGCTGACTTGTTGTCGACATAGATCACTACTGGACTTGGCCCAATATCAGTTACCTGCATCAGCAAGTTCCTTAACCAAATTCCTTGGCATGCAGCTGCTGTAGCTGCCATAAATTCAGCTTCACAGGAGGATAAAGCTACGCACCTTTGTTTCTGAGACACCCACGTTATCAAGTTTTCATTCAAGTAAAAACACATGCCACTCGTTCTCTTCCTATCATCTGTATCTCCAGCAAGATCACTGTCTGAAAACCCAGCTAGCAAGTAATTACCCGTTCCTTTTGAATACACGAGTCCATATTCCAAAATACCTTTCACATAACGTAGTATACGTTTCACTGCATTGTAGTGCAGCACTGTGCGCATCTCCATATATCTGCTTACTACACCAACTGCATAAGCAATGTCTAGACGGGTGTGAACTAAATACCTCAGTCCTCCAACCAAGCTTCTATATTGAGTTTCATTCATCTGCTTCCCTTTTTTATCTTTACTTAGCACAACCTTGGTTTCCATCGGATATTTCACCGGATTACAACTCGACATATCTGCTTTTTCAAGTAATTTTTTCGCATAAGCTGACTGTTTTACCTCAATATAATTCTCTCTTTGATCCACCTCTATTCCAAGATAGTAAGCCAGTTTACCCAAGTCGCTCATATCAAATTTATTCCTCATCTCCTGCTTGAACTTGTTAATGTTTGTCACACTTGAATCCGTTATTAATAAGTCATCCACATAAATAGCAATAATCAAACATTCATCTCCTTCATGTTTTGTATAAACGGCATGCTCGTATGGGCACTTCTCAAAGCCCAACTCTCTTAAGCTCCTGTTCAGTTTAGCGTACCAGGCTCATGGAGCTTGACGAAGCCCGTACAATGCTTTTAATAACCTGTAGACCTTATTTTCTTTTCCCTTCTTTACAAAGCCTTATGGTTGAGCCACATAGACCTCCTCGAGCAGTTCTACGTTTAAAAATGCCGACTTGACATCAAGGTGGTGAGCTTCCCACCCGTTCTTAGCTGACAATGCCAATAATAAATGCACTGTTTCTAGTCGAGTGACAGGTGCGAATACTTCATCAAAATTAACACCTTTTTTCTGGACGTATCCCTTAGCAACTAACCTCGCCTTGTGTTTAATTATTTGTCCATTCGTGTCCCTTTTCAGCTTGTACACCCGCTTCAAGTTGATTGTTTTTCTTCCTGCTGGCAAGTCAGTCAATACCCAGGTCGGGTTCTTTTCTATGGCATCAATTTCTGTTTGCATTGCCACCTTCCACTCGCTTTCTTTTACTACCTCACTGTTTGCACAAAATCACGCAAGCGTACGTGGTCACAAGTAATATATGAATAAGTCAAGTTCGTTCCCACATAGATCGATCTGGTTATGGTTTTAATTCAGTAGATGTACCTATACAACAATGTATGATTATTATTCACTGTCAAGACAAATAACAACTTGGGTTTAATTAACTAAATTAACTAAGAAGTAAATTAACAAACTAAGAACTAACTAACTAACTAGAATTGGAATCGAATTACTTCTGCAAGAAAAACCATAGAATCCTAACTTCATTAAATACTTTGCTTAGATCTGATGCCTTTAATCACTATATGCAATGGTTATGATATCTGATCGGATAACACGAAACAAGTACACGCTACCTGTCAGCATGCGTATACCAAACTACCCATACATCCACAAAAGAGATAGAATATGAATAGACACCAATTATGCTTAGACCCTATATGTCTATAGAATTTGAAAACATAACGGTTGAAGAGCAAGTTATCCATAAAGATCACATAGGGCAATATAAGTATTTTCATCTCATACTACGAATCATATTGATAAACAATTATGAACCTATGCTAGCATGGCAAGTTCTAAATCTCAAGATCCACTTTCACTTCACAAGAGATTAACAAATTAGATGTCAGCTACGCATCTAACAATTAAGCATAACCATACGAGGATATCAGATATACATCACACACAGATCTTTAAAGCAATCAAGATACTAAAGCTCCATAAATAAATCTGTTAGAATTCCATGACAATGATCAGTTCATAATCGAACCGCTCATCATCATGGGATCAAGTGAAACCATGATAATTAACAACGTATGAAAAGATACAAATAAACCTAAGTAATTGATATGTAATGATGTGTTAATATGTATCTCCCTATTACAATGGTAGGATGTATTTAAATAGGCTCTAAAAGTCTTGCCCAGCAAGAAATTACCCTCTATTACAATTAGAATTCGATGTAGGTACCAAAAACTGCCCAAAATACAATTAGAATTAGAAAAAGGGAAAAACAGTAATTTCCTTCTCCCATCAATCTGTTTGTCGTGCTCCCTGCTCCTACTCCGCGCAACCTGCTCGTGGGAATCCTATCCCAAGTTGTAGAAAATCTCTCAGGCTTCGCGTGGACAGTAAGATCGGTGAAAACGGACTTCTAGAACTCCAGATATGGCCAAAACAGTGTAGACTGCACAACCGTCTCAACAATCCGAATTTTAATCAATTTATTCTCCAAAAACGATAGAAGCATCAACCATAATCGATATTCTCATAAATATGCACAACTAAGCAAAACACATCAAAACTACAACAAACTTGAGTCCAAGACAATCAATTTAAGTCGAATTGTAGCGATCCAATTGGATATAAATCAACTTATCACACCCCCAAACTTAAACCGATGTTTGTCCTCAAGCATAAACAAATAACTCTACCTAATTAGTACCACTTCCGTAGGTGATCACGGTTGCATTTAGCATATGCAACAAGCCCTTTAAACCCCTAGGTAGCTCTAATGGACGAGTGAGGTCTCGTGAGGGCCTATAGCGAATGTACCCACAAAATCCATCTAACTAAACAATGCAATGCATGAATGCAACTAATATGAAAATGCAATGATTTACTACTAATACATCACCACACCTTGAAATCCTCTCATGCCATATCAACTTAAGAATCAAAATAATAATGCAATGTCTTGGTGTCGAAAGTGCAAGTATTCACATAGTCTACTCAATGAACATGCATAAGCTCTCAAAAGTCCATGTCAAGTGTAAGAATAAGTTAGTAACCATGCTAAGCCCACAAGAGTACATCTTTGAGACAAAACTCGGGATCTCATATGAAAAAACAAGCAAACACTCACAATCTACTCACAAAAGAATATTCAATCAAGAACAAGGGTAAGTGTATCACTCAATTCCAACAAAACCATAAGCATGCTTGACATTTGGTATCAATCTAACTCTTAACACAACATACATCAATGACGATAATCAAAAGGTCTTTAATTGGGTTGTAACTGGGCTAGAGACAAGGTATGTCAAATAAGCCAAAAGAGGTGAAGTGTCAAAAGCAAGTAAGTACCATAATGAATCACACTCAACACCCTATTTCCCCCACCAATAATTTATTATTTTTCTTCCAACAAAACACTCGACTAGTCGACTAAAGTAGGATCACATCAACACAAATATGCTCTCATAATATACATATTTTTTTTTCTTTTTTTTCCCTTTTCTCTTTTTTTTCGAGAGCTAAATATCACAAGAACAATAATATACACAATAACAATGAACCCATGAATTTATTACACATGTCGACTATCAAGTAAACAACCAAAACCAATGTTCAATATTTCCCCCAAAATTATGACCAACAGTAAACCCCTCCTTTGCACACCTTATTACTCCCTTAAGCACTCTACTAGCCTTTGACAATGTGGGTTCAAAATAATGTAAGGCCATACAAGAAAAAGGTCTAGGCAAGTAATGTGGTATGTCACCGAAAAAATAGGATTAAGCTCAACGGGTTAACTAATTGATTATGTAAATATGGTGTGGTAATATGGGAAAATATGCGGTTATTCCTAAATGCCTTTATCATTTTAATCGTCAAATAATGTCATGCGTTTCAAGAAATACATCAAACAACTGCTAGCAATGCAAACAATCCGTGGACACTCAAGCAAACGAAAAAAATTGCAACAAATATGCAATAAGGCTCAAAAGCTCACTTGGTGAAAAAACATACTCAATCCCAAGCAAAAATCTCTATAATGCACCTACTTGTATTCAAAGCATGCAAACTAAATCAACTTGCACATATTCATGTCCTTCTAATTACTCACAACATTCAATAAGTCTACTAGCTTCAACTTACAAGTGTATGTGTGTGCAAAAGAACAAAACATATCACTTCTCAATCAAAAGCGTCAACAACACAAAATTCCTATCAAGCATGGGTGCAAATGCAAACTACTATGGACTCACATAATAATAACACGAACAAAACATGCATGAATTACAACTAAAATGCAAAGCATGATATCCTACATGAACACAATAACTACTACAAACAACTACTTAACGCCAAACCACCCCCAAACTTAAAATATTCAATGTCCTCATTGAATGGAAAGGTAATACAAGGGATAGAAGAAAACTAACCTAAGACATGGGTTGCCTCCCATGAAGCGCTTGTTTAGAGTCAATTAGCTTGACTACGTCCAAGCCTCCATTAAGGATGATAATAGTTGGCCTGGTCATCTCTTCGCGAGACTTCATCGTCATCACGGTGGCACACTTTCTGCCCCTTCTCCTCGCTTGGTCTATTCGTATAACAACTATGTCCTATTCCAATGCCTTCATCTGTTGACCCAAAATCTATCAATTTGTAAAATAACACACATTCGCGGGCTTCACTTGAATATAATGGAGGAGGGTAAATGTAAGTTGTTGAAGCCTTTGGTTCCTCAAAGAGAACTTCCTCCATTGGCTATAATGCGCTACCTCCATCTTTATACTCTAAGACAAGTAGAAGACCTGCATTTTCCCATGGTCATCAGCCTCTTGGTACGCACATACTAATTCTTGAAATTTGTGTAGCTCAACAGTGTCTGTCCCAAATAGTGCCCTCTCCAAATCATCCACCATCCTAGCATGATCAAATTCCTCACATGGCTTGCGAATGCTCACCTTCCCTTGGAATTTGTCTTCCTCAATTAAGCATGTAGTACCTTGTTCCAAGTCACCGTTATTTTCTGGAATTGCCTCTAATATGAATTGTTGTTTCTCTTGTTCCAAGGCACTCCAAACTTGAGCAACTAGTGTCTCCAAAGATTTGATAGACTCCTCATTACTCTTTGCAAGCATCCTAATCTCCTTCAAAACATCAACCTCGTCTGACTGAAAAGTAGGAATAGGTTGCTGATGTTGAAACTCTTCACTACCAAAGAAATATGACATATTTGGAACATCTTGATGGTACTGTTGAGGATGGTATTGAAAATATGGTTGTTCCTCATAAGTGACATATGGATCAACTCCTTCGTAGTAACAATATTGTGAGGTCTCATGAACGCCCAAACACTGCTCACATTGCTGAGGCATGGATGTCCTCGAATATGCCCACCATGGCAACTCCTGGCCTGCCATTTTCAAACACTCAAGTACCTAAAACACACCGAACTAACAAGATAGGTAAGAAAAAATCTGAGTTAGTGAACTCTAACGACCACTATTGACAAGCGCATAAACTAAAAATAAAACACTGATGATCCCCGGCAGCGGTGCCAAAAACTTGTTTGCACAAAATCATGCAAGCGTACGTGGTCACAAGTAATATATGAATAAGTCAGGTTCGTTCCCACAAAGATCTGGTTATGGTTTTAATTCAGTAGATGTACCTATACAACAATGTATGATTATTATTCACTGCCAAGACAAATAACAACTTGGGTTTAATTAACTAAATTAACTAAGAAGTAAATTAACAAACTAAGAACTAACTAACTAACTAGAATTGGAATCGAATTACTTCTGCAAGAAAAACCATGGAATCCTAACTTCATTAAATACTTTGGAAGATGAATAGACACCAATTATGCTTAGACCCTATATGTCTATAGAATTTGAAAACATAACGGTTGAAGAGCAAGTTATCCATAAAGATCACATAGGGCAATATAAGTATTTTCATCTCATACTACGAATCATATTGATAAACAATTATGAACCTATGCTAGCATGGCAAGTTCTAAATCTCAAAATCCACTTTCACTTCACAAGAGATTAACAAATTAGATGTCAGCTACGCATCTAACAATTAAGCATAACCATACGAGGATATCAGATATACATCACACACATATCTTTAAAGCAATCAAGATACTAAAGCTCCATAAATAAATCTGTTAGAATCCCATGACAATGATTAGTTCATAATCGAATCGCTCATCATCATGGGATCAAGTGAAACCATGATAATTAACAACGTATGAAAAGATACAAATAAACCTAAGTAATTGATATGTAATGATGTGTTAATATGTATCTCCCTATTACAATGGTATGATGTATTTAAATAGGCTCTAAAAGTCTTGCCCAGCAAGAAATTACCCTCTATTACAATTAGAATTCGATTTAGGTACCAAAAACTATCCAAAATACAATTAGAATTCGATTTAGGTACCAAAAACTACCCAAAATACAATTAGAATTAGAAAAAGGGCAAAATAGTAATTTCCTGCTCCCATCAATCTGTTTGTCGTGCTCCCTGATCCTACCCCGCGCAACCTGCTCGTGGGAATCCTATCCCAAGTTGTAGAAAATCTCCCAGGCTTCGCGTGGACAGTAAGATCGCTGAAAACGGACTTCTAGAACTCCAGATATGGCCAAAACAGTGTAGACTGCGCAACCGTCTCAAAAATATGAATTTTAATCAATTTATTCTCCAAAAATGATAGAAGCATCAACCATAATCGACATTCTCGTAAATCTGCACAACTAAGCAAAATACATCAAAATTATAACAAACTTGAGTCCATGACAATCAATTTAAGCCGAATTGAAGCGATCCAAGTGGATATAAATCCACTTATCACTCACCAAACCCAGTTGGCTCATCAATACCAGTGTAAAGTAACTCATCATCAGGGAGCTCTACTTCCTCAATGTCGTTGTAAACATCACTCAGCAAACGAAATTTCCTGGGTTCTGTAGATTCTGAGCTCTATTCGCTGTTCTGGCTGCTAACTGCCTCATCAAAATCTCGTTCCAAATTTCTGGCCACTTCTCCTTGTGACTCGGTCGACTGGGAATTTGAAGAACTACTCACAGGCATCTGTGAACTGATAGGAGTTGTCACCCCTTTACCTGACGTATGGGAGTCATTAGGCTGACTCTCTCCCTGAGTTTCAGCATCAAAATTAACAACAAACGTTTCAAATGGTTTCGAACCTTGTGTCACCTGTTTACTCCAGTCCCAACCTTTTTCCTCTTCAAACACTACATCGCGACTAACATGTATTTTCCCAGTATTTGGATCATAAAGTCTATAAGCTTTTGTTCCGGGTTCTTTTCCAAAATAAACCATAGCCTTGCTTCTGTCATCAAGTTTTCATATATGTGCCTTAGCGATTTTCATATGGGCCAGGCACCCAAATACTCTTATATGGCCCAGGTTTGGTTTTGAGTCCGTCCATGCTTGATAGGGAGTCACCTCAGACAAAGCACGGTTTGGCAATCGATTTAAAATATACACAGCCTGGCGTACTGCTTCACCCCAGAAAAATGATGGTAGCCCTTTTTCCTTCAAGAAGCTCCTAGCCATAGCTACCACTGTCCTGTTGCGTCGTTCTACAACTCCATTTTGTTGCGGAGTGTAGGGAGTAGTTAAGTGTCTTTGTATACCAGCTTCTTGACAGTATTCTTCGAATGCCTTCGAGACAAACTCACCACCTCTGTCTGTTCTGAGTATTTGTATCACTTCTTTCGTTTCCTTCTCTACAAGCACTCGAAATTTTTTAAAGTGCTCTAAGGCTTCATCTTTTGTCTTCAACATAAAGACCCACATGATCCTTGAGAAATCATCCACTAATAGAAAGAAATATCTATTACCAATTGGCATTGCAGGTGATATGGGGCCACACAAATCAGTGTGTATCAATCCCAATTACTTTTTTGCTACAAAGGTGCTTTGTGCAGGAAATGACTTTCTTACTTGTTTTGAGAGTAGACAACCACTGAATATTTCTTTTGGTTGAACAAAGTCAGGTATACCATCAGCCATATTAGTATTGGACAACAGCTTCATTGCCTTAAAATTAACATGCCCTAATCGTGAATGCCACAACCAGGACGTTTCTTCCGACTTTGACAACAAACACACATTACTACTACTCTTAATTATAATCTTATACAGCCTATTCAATGAACGCTTAACTTTCATCAATAAATCTCCCTATTTTTCATAAACCCACAAGAAATCTCCATGCATAACAACTTTATTCCCACTTTTAGATAGTTGTCCTAAGCTTATGATATTACTGCACAAACTTGGGATAAAGTATACCTCATGAAGCAGTCTCTCTTCTCCATTTTTGCACCTCAAAATGATCGATCCCTTTCCTTTTATTTCAACAGTCGAGCCATCTCCAAACTTTACCTTGCTAGTGACTCCTTCATCCAGCGTTTTAAACTTCTCACGGTGGCCAGTCATATGATTACTAGCCCCGTTATCTAAGTACCACAGATTTGATTGCACATCTTCATCATGGCTCAGTTTTGGGATTAGAGCATCCTCATTCAACAACACCACGTTATTTGGTTTCACTCCGCATTCTGCAACCAGCAACGCGGGTTCATCATCTGGGATTTGGGCTAAGTTTGCTTCTGACTTCACATCACCTTCACGCCCCTTTCCACGCTTGGGTTTATGACATTCTGATGCGTAATGTCCGTAACCACTAAAGTTGAAGCACTTCAGTGTACTCCTATCTCAACCTTGGTTGTTATGCCTGCTGCCTAGCTTCTTCCTGTCGTGACTGCTGTCCTCTACCAAATCCAGCATTCCTGAAAGTGCCTCTGCCTCTTCCACGATTATAAGCTGTGTTTCTTGGTTTCTGATTGTGAGTCCCAGGGGTCCAGTTTTTATTGCTTCTCTCCGACCACTCCTCCTAGGTTAAAAGCAATTTTCCACCGGAATTTACGGTGTTCTCAATCTGACCCCTCATTCTTTCCTCATGCGCCTTGAGTCTACCCACAACCTCATCAATTGTCATTTTCTCCACATCGCCAAATTGCTCAATCGTTGAAGCAATCTGCAAGAATTTAGAAGGCATCGCTCATAACAATTTTTTCACAACATAAGATTCCTCCATGGTTTCACCCAAAGTGCGGATATTGGTGATAATCCCATACACCTTCATGCAGAAATCTTCTAACTGGTCACCTTCTTTCATGTTCAGTGATTCCAGTTCCGATTTTAAGGTTTGCACCTTTGCCAACTTAACTCTATCAGCTCCCATACACATCAGTTTCAAAGCCTCCCATGCCTCCTTCGCAGTCTTTTTCTCAGCAATCGACAAGAGCATATCTTCAGGAATTCCCTGATAGATAGCTGCAAGTGCCACCTTATCTATTTTGGCTTCAACTACACCTTTAGGATCACTTTGCTCTATAGCATCCCAAACGCCTTGTGCCTGCATAAAAACACGCATCTTTATCGACCACGCTGTGTAGTTAGTACGTGCCAACATAGGATAGTTTAACCCAACCAATCCATCTTTTGATTTTGAGGTCTCCATCGTTGCTGGTTTTGACATATATATGGGCATACACCACTGTTTAGCTCTGATACCACAATGTAGATAATTAACTAAACATGTATATATATAAGTGTTTGAATGTATATGAGAACTGAGAATTGAGGAACTACTTCCTTGATATTAAAACGCAAACGATTACAACAAATATTTATAGGCTATGCACACCAGAGGGTGGCTACAAAATAGGATCTTGATTAATAAAACTAACACTACTTTACCTAAAATAGCTTAACACGGCTAAGACCAAATCTCCACACCGATGAATACAACGGGTGTTTATTATCTTCACACATCATACTAATGTGTGTTTATTTATCTATACACATCATACCAATGTGTGTGTTTCTTATCTAGTTTGGATTAACTTACACAAGCCCATTAACTTAAGTAAAAAACCCAACATGGACTATAGTCCTTTAAAATTTTTAATCCTATGTTTGTTTTAGGAGGGATTATAGTGAAAGGACTATAATCCTTTAAAAAAATGACTTGTGGGATGAGATTAAATAATACTTCCTTCAACCAAGTATTAGAGATGATTATAATCCTATCCCTTGTCCCACCAAACAAACATGAGATTGTTATTTTAAAGGACTATAATCCCTAATCTAATCTTAAGTAAATTTTTACAAACAAACATGAGATTAAAATTTCTAATGAATTATAATCCAATCCCGTACTTAATCCTATGAAACAAACATGGCCTTTGAGTTTGAGCCAATAGGACCACCACCCATGTTATTTTGTTATATTCAAGTTACTTGTTGTTGCAACACCTTATTTTTCTTCATGTACTTCCTATTTTCTTGAACATTTTGCACATGGCCTCTTATCTGATAGGGGAACATTTTTAGGTATTTTTTGAATGAAAATTTAAAAATTGTTTGTATAATTTTAATTCTTAAATTTAAAAGAAGGAAAAAAAAGAAGTCAAAAATATTGAGAATTATTATTTTGAGCAAATGTTGCATTATTTAATTATTTTTAAATTTTAACATTCAAATACATGTAAAATATTATTTTTTTTGTATTTGTAAAATTTCTTAACGTTAGAATAAATTAATAAGTTATTTAATTTATATATAAGATAACAATGTCAAAAAGAGTACATTGATGAATTACTAAATTGTTCTTAAAAAAAATTGTAATTAAAAATATATTATTAGTGAATTTGTTTCAAAAACTGCTAGAAAAAATTTTTTAGTCAATAATTTAATATTAATATATTTGTTATTTATTTATTATTATTAAAGGGGGTACTTTTTTAGATTTTGCACACAGCACACAAAATTTCAAGACGGGGTATCATGAGTAAAAGGTAATGGGCAGAAGTTAACATACAGTAAAATCTCTATAAATTAATAGCATAGGGACCGGCAAATTTTATTAATTAAACGAGATTATTAATTAATCGAGCTTAAATTTACACTATCGCTATTATGTAGGGACAAAAAAAATATTTTGAAAATATTAATTTATAGTGGGTTATTAATTTATCGAGTATTAATTTGTCGAGGTTTTACTGTACATAACATAAAGAAAAATGAGGACAGAAGTTAACATACATAACATTAAGAAAAATGATAGTAAATCAAACAAATTTTTCAAAAAAGTCTCCAAAGTATTAAATGAGATGTACCCCTCCATTTACATCAATTTCATCAATTAAACATTCCCATTTTAACACATCATTACATGTCACATGTCACATCATTTTGGAGAGATTTTTGGAAAATTTGTCTTGTTCCTTAGCAATTTTTTTGTCAAAAATTACTTACTCGTACATAAATTGTACCGAAATATAATAAACGGGATAAATGATTTCTTTCATTCCAAAAAGATTACCATCTAACTCAAAAGGCACGCATGTTGACTTTGGACACCTAGATGATAAAGCTTTAAAGATAAAAAGAAAAATACACAGGGCTTCACTCCTGCAATAATAAAACAACAAAATTAGAAATGTTTAGAATTAACTATACGATTAAAAGTACTATTAAAAAATCTACACAAGAAAATTAATAACAAAAAATAAAATTATTAAGGAAAAAACCTAACCAAAGGATCTATTACTATATATTAAAGAAGAACACAAGGGCAAAATTTGCCATTTTAATGGATGTGAAGTTACAATTTTACCCATATTTTTTAAAATATTACAAAAATGTCATCCTTCAATAATTATGTAAAAATTAGTAAAATTATGCTTGTGTAAGGATTCGAACCCCTAACCTTTAACTCTCAATCTCATGTGTTTGCCAATTGTGCTACACTTGATTTTGAGTTTTGTTTAAAAATCATATATGATAAACCACCTCTCCTCTCTTTTTGTCTCATCCTTTTTTCTTTTTTGAGCAAATGAAATAATAGTTTATATTATTTCTCAAAAATTGGATAAATAAAATTATAAAAAAATATTTTAATCGACTGAGCATATTCTACAAATTTTTTTTGTCACTTTAAATAATTGATATAGGAAAAAAAATAGACAATATATAATGTAATTTAGTCAAAAAAATGATTTATTTACATACGTGTCCATGTAGATGCTAAATTATTTAAATTAAAAATAAGATTTGGTTTTAAGAAATATGTAAATTTTAGTTATTAAATCAGACATGATTAATAATTGCATCACATAACTTTTATGTATATAAAATTTAAAATATGTGAGTCATATTAGAGGGTTTTGGTTGACCAACTATTTAGACTTTCAAAGAGTTAAATATATGATTGGTCTTAAAACATAAATACTTAAATATATACTAAATATAATTGAAATTATGTTAAAAAGATGAAAACTCTAAAAATATGATCTATGTTATATATAAAAAATTTAATTAACATTTAAATTAAATTAAAAAATATAAATTTTTGAATCATAAATATTATAAAAGTACAATAATTATTTAAAATGATCAATTAAATTATAACTCGACTATAAAGTATGGTGCATATAAATTTTATAAAATGTATTAATCAATATAATATATAATATAATATATAATGGGTGAGTTATAACATTTATTTAGATTAATATACGATAAAATTAAAAAAATTGATTTAAGATTTCATATACATGTGGGCCATTAAAGTTTTTATATTTTACATGCATTATTTTTTATTGAACTTCTACATAGTGTAATAAATATTAGATTAAAACTAAACATTTTAGTTTAAAAGTGTATAAATATATGTGTTTAGAAAAAATGATTGAGATAAGCATATGATGATTTTTAGTCGATATTCAGAGATTTTTTAATATATCTCAAAATATAGTCTTACATTTACGATCAATTTTTTACAACAAAATCATTTAATTTACATTCGCCTCTATTATAAACGGGCAATTTTATTAAAATAACTATTTATATTATACTCAAATGTTCAATTTGATAAAGTTCATTTCAAGCAATTGAAAATTAAATTAATAATTTAACTATCATAACTATTTATGTGATTGTTATCGTATGAATATTTATCCAAAATTTATGAAATCTAATCAAATTAAAAAAATATTTGGTTCAAAAAATTGGTATGCAATATTACAAAATAATTATAAAAATATTCGATTAGATCGAAATCCTATGTTTATCATATTTTTAATTATAAAATTATTTCTATATATACAGTTTCGGACGAAAAATTAGTTCACTGCCCGTGCCTTACACGGGCATTTACGTTTATATATTAAGTGATAACACAAGGGGAAAAAGTACCAAAAAAATATCTATGAAATTACCATTTTGCCCCTAATTTTTGAAAAATTAAAAAAATGTCGTTCTGTTATAATTAATGCAAAAATAGATAAATTTATGTTGCTCCTGGGAACTTAACCCATAACTTCTAAGTACGAAGTTCATAACATGATCTTTGTCTGATTTTTGTGGTTATTTAAAAAATATTATTAGATAAGTCACATGCTCTTTAATTATCCTATTATCCTTTTTCTATTTTTACCTTTTGAGTAAGTAAATTGTTGTATTTATTATTTATAGAAAATAAAACTAAGAATTTTACATAAATGTAACTCAGATTAGATAAAAAATTTGAATTTGTTAATATCTGTCTCCTTGTACATATAAGATATTAGATTACTGAAATCATAAATAGAATTATATTTCACTGAAATAATAAAGTGTGATTACATTTTTGATAATATTATAATTGCATCATATATAATTTTTAGATTTATAAAAATGTAAATATGTGAGTTAATTAGAGATTTTTGTTCGAGCAATCATTTAGACTTTAAGCATTTTAAATATATAACTGAGTTTGAGTTAAAAGTTACCTTTTTAAAATTTAGGATTTCAAAATGTATATAAATGAATAAGTCATTGATATTCGTGTAATCATACGATTAAAACTTTTGGATTTTAAGTTGAACCTAAGTTTAAAAAACTTAGATATTGATTATGAAATAGTAGGCCAAAAATAGAGTTGAGTTTAAAAGGGTATATAAATATATGTTTAAATATATATGTATGAACTAAAAGAACGAGACAATCTCAATAATAATTTTTACGTAAAACTAAGAAATTTTGTTAATGATTCTACTCATAGTCATACATACCTGACTATTTTTTATAAATATATTTTTATGATGTTAACATGACATGAGTTCACGTACGCCCATGTCACACGCGAACAATAATGCTAAATGATTATTAATATTATATTCAGTTTTTCAAATTGATAAAGTTCAAATCAGGTCATCGAAATCTGAATTAATATATGCCAATTAACAATAATAATGTTATTATTATCGTATAGATATTCATCCAAATTTAAGGAAATTTAATCAAATTTTAAAATATTTGTTTCATGACAATGCAATATTATAAATTGCTATCCAAAAATAAGATAAAATAAAAATATTATCTTTTATCGTATTTTTAATTACAAATTCATGTCAAAAAATTACAAAATTATTACAGTATTTATACATTTTAATGCGAAAAATTATTTCAGTGATTATACAGGCTCGTGCCTCGCACGGGTTTTTACACTAGTTCCCTTTAGTTAGACACAAATTAAGATAGAACAAAATTAATCAAACACGAGTATTGAAAGGATTTAATGTTTCTACAGTCCTACACCAACATGAAATATCTAACATTATTTTGAATCAAATTAAAGAAAAACCAGAACCTACAATTAAATCTATAAAACTTTTTACTTGTTCCATAAATAACTGGCTTAAAGGAATCTGGGCCAAATAACAAACCACAGCTTCTATTATTTAAAGTATATCTGGGCCAATTTAAATGTATAACAGAAGAGTGTAGCCAAGGCCTGGTGGAAGCAGTAACAGAAGAGGAGGTTCGAGCAGCCGTTTTTGCTATGTACCCAGAGAAATCACCAGGAATTGATGGGTTAAACCCGTGTTTTTTTCAAACGTACTGGAACCTGGTGGGTACAGATGTAGTAGACTTTTGTAAGGCTTTCTTTGATCATGGTGAGTTGCCTGAAGAGTTAAATAGAACCCTTGTGTGTCTCATTCCTAAGGTGAAGCATCCAAAACAAGTTTCTGATCTACGGCCTATATCTCTATGCAATGTTTTAATGCGTATCATATCAAAGGTTATGGCAAATAGGTTGAAACCTTGTCTAAATAAGATTATTTCATGTAATCAAAGTGCTTTCATAGAGGGTCGATTACTAACGGATAATGCTTTAATTGCCTTCGAAATTAATCATTACATACATAGGAAGAACCAAGGAAAAGTGGGAGAAGCGGCACTAAAAATTGATATATCCAAAGCGTATGACAGGCTGGAGTGGAGGTACCTTGAGCAAATAATGAACAAGATTGGTTTTCCTCAAGTGTGGATTAGTCGAGTAATGCAGCTAGTCAAAACGGTCAAGTATAGCTTCATGAGAGATGGGAATTATTTTGGAGATGTGCAGCCGTTCCGTGGGATTAGACAGGGGGATCCATTGTCCCCGTACTTATACATTCTTTGTGCTGAAGGCCTGATTGGACTGCTTAACAATTATGAGGAAAGGGGGTTGATTAATGGGTGTAGGGTGGCTCGAAATGCACCAAAAATAACTCATCTGCTATTTGCAGATGATTGTTATTTATTCTTTAAGGCAAAGCACTCGGAAGCGCAGCAAATGAAGAGTATCCTACAACAGTATGAAAACTTATCGGGCCAAATCGTTAACTATAACAAATCAGATATAGTCTTCAGTCCGAACACGAATGGTTCAGAAAGGGATCAAATTTGTGGAATTTTGCAAGTCAATGAGAAGGAGAGACCAGGAAAGTACCTAGGTATGCCAATGTATGTGGGAAAAAGCAAGAAGGCAGCTTTTGGGTTTATTACGGATAAAATTCAAGGTAAGTTGCATGCCTGGTGCAACAAGGAATTATCGAAAGCAGGCAAACTGACTTTGCTCAAATCTTCTGCACAGACAACTCCAAATTTTTGGATGAGTCTGTTTTTAATACCTGAGTCGATTTGTGAAGAGATTGAAAGAAAGATGAATGCTTATTTATGGGGCGGAGGATCAAATGGCAGAGGGATCAAATGGATTACATGGAAAAGATTGTGCAAACCAAAAGATTTTGGAGGTTTGGGTTTGAAGGAGCTAAAGAAATTTAATTTGGCAATGTTAGCCAAGCAGGGATGGCGTCTACTTACAGAAGAAAATCCACTGGTCAGTGCTGTCATGAAGGCGAGATATTTTGCAAATTCAGACTTGTTAAATGCAAAGTTGGGAAGTAATCCCAGTTATGTGTGGAGGGGAATAGTTGCAGCGCTCAATGCAGTCAAAGCAGGTGCTAGACGAAGGATTGGGACGGGAGAAGATACACTGGTTTGGGATGTTCCTTGGTTGCCAGATGAAGGGAATGGATATGTCATCACATGTAAATACGATCAACTACCCAATGCTAAAGTTAGTAATCTGATGCAGCCTGGGGGTAGAGCATGGGATAATGATTTGTTGGATGACTTGTTTATTGAGAGAGATAGAGCCTTAATTAAACGTATCCCAATACCGATACAAGCAACAAATGATTCTTGGTATTGGATACTAGACGACAAAGGGGAGTACACAGTGAGAAGCTGTTACAGATTCTTGTCAGGAGAATGTAGGGATGACCATTCGAAGCTTTGGAAAAAAATTTGGAATCTGAAACTTCCAAACAAGGTAGTCAATCTAATATGGAGGTTATGCAGGGGAGTTTTACCAACAAATGCAGCTTTGGTGGTGAAATCGGTGAATATTGCTCCTAATTGTCCGTGGTGTCGTAGTCATGTAGAAACTGATACCCATGTAATGTTTTTATGCAATTTTGCAAAAACAGTGTGGTGTATGGCTGGTTTGGACCAGGTGGTGAGTTGTCTTCCAAATGAAACTCCAACTGCTATCTTTGAAAGGGTGTTCGATCAAGGTACGAAGGAGCAATGTACAGAAGTTGTAATGTTGTGTTGGAGCATATGGACTCGCCGAAACAGATGGGTATGGGACAAAGCAAACGGATCAGTGTTTGGGGTAAAGAATGCTGCTACTTATTTGCTTAAGGAATGGCAGGAGTCCCAGGTGGCGGAAGCAAGCAAGAAGAACAAGGTGGAGATGGGGGATCGCATATGGTATCCACCATCGGTGGGATGGTTAAAGATCAACATAGATGCGGCTGTGTTTATGAACGGTTTTATAGGAATAGGAGCGGTCATTAGAGATGAGCGTGGGGGTTTTGTGGCAGCTAGATGTATGAAGATATCAGGTGGTTGGAAACCTCGTGAGGCGGAAGCTATTGGATTAAAGGAAGCTCTCTCTTGGGTCATAGGGAAAGGATATACTAACTGTATCTTTGAAACGGATTCGTATGTCCTAGCAAATTCAGTAAATGGTAAACCAGGAAGAGATCTCTTTGCTAGTATTGTGTTGGATTGTGTTCAACTGCTTAAGCACATAAATCAAGTGCTAATTAAATTTGCTTTTCGTTCTGCGAATAATGTAGCCCATGTGCTCGCACAAGCTACTTATTCTATGACAGACATAGGGGAGTGGTATGTCACTCCGCCTAATTTCCTTAATCATGTACTGGAGTTGGATTTGAGTGTTTAATGCAAGTTCGTTTTACTTCAAAAAAAAAAAGTACTCTATTCCTCGTTCCATTAATTTTCCTAGTACTCAACTTTCCTTAATATCATATGTGAAAACAACTTAATCAAGTATTAACCAAGTTTGTATTCCAACTGCACTTAGTGCAAGTGTGCATTAGATAATTCTGAAAAACAGTACCCTAGCATTACTTTAACATAAATATTGTTAAAAAACTAACCTTATGTATGTACTCCCTCCGTCCCGGTCATTTGTTTACGTTGTTTGGAGAGTGTTTGACACGCATTTTAAGGTAAATTTTAAGGATAGTTCCATAACTTATTTTTAAAATTTTCTTTTTTTGTATAAAAATAGGATTGTTCTATTTTTATACATAAAAAGAAAATTGTAAAAATAAATTATGGAACTATACTTTATATGCATCTTAAAATGCGTGCCAGACAGTCTTAAAACAATGTAAACAATCTAATGGAACAGAGGGAGTAATACATTTTAATTATATTAGATAAATATTTATATTTATTACTTAATTATATGTATATGAGTTATTTAAAAGTTAAAATTAACAATACGATATTTTTATAATTATTGAATAAAAAAGGATATATTTATAAAGAACATTATTAATTTGGGATATATTATACAAATTTCGGTCATTTAAATATTTAAATGTTATGAATTTAACCATGGTTAACTTAAAATTTTAAATATTTTGAAAATAAGATATATTTATGAACACAATTACTAAATCAAATTAAATTAAACATACTCAGTGTATTCCATTTAAAATTGGGTAAGATACACGCATAATATGCTCCTATCCTTATTCTTAGAGTAAAGAGGTTGTTTTTGTTAATATCCAGGCCGGACAAATAAATAGTGTGTGATAAATATTTACATATGTACGGTGTGCCATACATTAAATAAATGAAAAAAGATGATAAATCTAAAAGAAGTAAAAATATAAGCTTATATGAATTTTGTCACAGAATTTTGAATTTTAAACTATACAATAATAAAAACAAACATTAGAACACACTTTAAATAATACTAGTTTATAATTCGTGCGATGCACGAAAGATTTTAAATATTTTTATCTAATTATTCATAATTTTAATATTTTCTAATTAATTAGGAATAAAATAAATTATAGAAGATAATAAAATATGATTATACGTTTTTGGTAATATTCTAATTGATTGTTTTTTGTTTGTATATTGAAAATAGATAAATAACTGTTAAATTTAAGGGTGAAGGCCCAAATTAATTATTTTTGGGATCAATTGGTCCAAAATACTAATTCTGGAGAAATTGGCCCTAAATACCGACAGGATACGGAGTTTCGTCCTCCGTATTAGGTTGATACGGAGTCTGGTGTTCAGTATCACCTTAGATACGGAGTCTGGTGTGCAGCATTTGGTTGATACGGAGTCTGGTGTTCAGTATCAGTGCTTGATACGGAATCTAGTTTTCCGTATCACAACCTGTCACGCTGTGATGTGAAGTCCAGAAATAAAAGAGACAAACTCACACACAAATTCACCAACTCCTTCACACCAGCAACAACCATCTCCTCTCTCTCTCACCTATCTCCGTCCTTCCCCCTTTGGTGACTTCAACTATTATTAGCTACACTTCATAATTATCATGTAGACGGGTTTTCAATTAGTTTATATATGTTTTGGTGCTGTCCATAAAACTATTACTTTGAAGTATCCCCATTTTCGGCTTCAACACTCGCAAACCACGACCCACACTCAGCCTCCACCATCAGGCCATCGCCCCACCGTCCTCCGCACTCCGCCCACCTTCAACCGTTCACAACAGTCAACACCAGCCCAATTCCCATCTTCTTCATTCCACCCATCTCACTTTCATTCAACCAGCACAACCACCTCTCCTGCAAACCATCTCCATCAAGCAACACTCCCGTAACCACCATTCCATCGCGCCGTCCATCTCGTCTTTCATTCTCAGCCGCCAACATCATCCCAGTCTCCATTCTCACCGCGCTTCTCAGCCACCCACAACCTTCACTCGACCGTCTCTTCCCCTTCTCCATCGAACCCCCAAACCATCACCACTCCCGCTCCGCCTCCATCCCATCTCTCCGATGATTAACACACACGAATCACATCAACACATCAACTGCCCCTGCGGGGCCAGAAAATAAAAGAGAGATAGGGGAGAGAGATACAAACGGGAGAGTGGAGGAAGGGAGACGAGAGAGAGAGACGGAGAGAGGGGACGAGAGGACTGAGAGAGGAGAGAGTCGAGAGAGACGACAGTCACGCTACACGCGGTATCGTGTTGTATGGATAGATATGGAACACGAGGTTTCGTATCAGGTCAGTAAATAAGGCCACATTCCCGTTTTTCAGTATTTTGGGCAAAATATCTCCAAAAATGATTATTTTGGTAATTATCTCTAAATTTAATATGTTTTTTTACGGGAATTGAAACTTGAATTTATTGGAGTAGTTTATAATATAATATAAATGTATAAAAAGAGCATTATTTTAGTATTACATCTAACGGTTCTCATTAATCTATATCAAAATTCAACGGTTGCTATTAAGTGTGCCAAATAAAATGACTAACCAACCAAATAGAGGTTGGTTTGATTATAATAGTATAGTATCGTATTGATAGATAGATGTATGACATTATAATTAATTTTTAAATTAATTTATTACCATTTTTTCGTAAATTTATTTACCACTTAATTTCATGGTTGTAAAAATCGGTAATCGGTATAAATCGGTTGAGGTACCAATTTAAGATTAATCGGGTAATCGGGGATTAATCGGAGTACTAATCGGATATTATAATAATATTTAATATATTAGTCTAATTTACAATTAAACATATTATTTTAAATAAATTCACAGGATTAATCGGATTTCAAAAATCGAATCGGTTGGTTACCTTACAGAGGATTAATCGGGGATTAATCGGCTAAATCGAGGATTTTTAGAACCATGCTTAATTTACGTTTATGCAAAATCATGAATAATAATTTGTTCCAAATGTGGCCCCCTGATTGAACGCGGGCTGATATGTTTGGGCCTGTGTGGGTGGGGGTAGGCCGTAGGCGGGGGTCATTCCCAAATTAAAATCCCTAGAAATTATGTTTCAGAAGAAAACGCGAACGAGAGAGAGAGAGAGAGTCTCGATACAAAGAATCTGCACAATACTCAATCATCTTGTTTCTTTTAATTTCTTTGTTTTGAGTTGATTTTAACCTCGAGCCACTGTTATAAACTGGTAATCTTTACTCTATATCTTTATAATCATTTATATTGATTTATTTTATTGAATATATTATTCTAGGCTCCAATTGATATATTGGAATGATAGCTTTTGCAAGTTGTACTAGTTTTTTTTTGTTTCTAATTCTCCTGATTTAGATGTCTTTGTGATTTTGTTATTTTTTTTTCAGTGATCTGTAAGGCCTAGCATTATAGTCCCATATCATTGATTTTAGCAATATTGCATGAGGGAGGGAGGGAGGGAGGGAGGGAGGGAGGGAGAGAGAGAGAGAGAGAGAGAGAGAGAGAGAGTGATCTCTCTATGTTTTAAGTCAATCTTTTTACTAGCTATCACTTAGTAATATGTTTTTGTTGTATCCTGTAGAATCTGAGTAGTTTACTATTTTTCTTTTAAGCTTGAAATTACTATATTGAATATTGAAATGACATGCCTATTGAATGTTCTTACTTCTTACCACTTTTGTGCTTAGTGACAACATGGTGAGATCAGTGATCAAAGAGATATCTCTAAGATTGCATAGATTTGATGTTATCACTGGCACAGAATTGTTTAGGAGGGATCACAAGAAGGGGCTTTGGAGTTGAACAAGGTGAAGCTGTGGCCATCAATTGTTTAAGAAGAGTTGAGGTACTGGAAAGAGGGACTTGATTAAGATGCTTGGAGTGGTAACTGTCATAGAACAAGAAGCCGTTTTCTCCTGCCCAAGAAATGATTTTTTCAAGTGCCTTGAGGAGAGGCTTTATTTCTACTCAATTGTATTTCGACATGCTAGAAGAGAGCTTTGTCCCGCTACTAACAAGTAATCAAACACTGCTGTTGGAAAGAGTGTCCGCAAGCAGAAAATTGTGTGTTCCTTCGGCGTATTGAGGAACAAAAGGGTTTTGATAGAAAGGATACAAAACTAAGGGGCAGAGAAATGATTTGATGTGTGCTTGTTTGAAGACTAGGGACTTGAAAAAGAACGGATAACAATACTCTGGAAGGAGATCTGAATGTGTGTGTGTTTGACGAGCCAAGGGAGCTTGAAGAAGTGAGCAACAAGGAACTTGGTACAAAGAACAAACTCCTTGGGAGGAAGGAACTAATATACTACAAAGGATACAAAGCTAAGAGGCTGATTATCTGAATTGGTGTATTTGAAGAAACATTTGAAAAATGTATAAAGTAATGATCAAAACAGAGCAAGAACAATATGAACTATATAGGGTGACCGCTATGAACGCGATCAACATCTGTTATCCGTATTTTAAACTATTTCTTTTACTATCACACGTGTTTTTGTATCATTGTATGAACGATTGTATAACTATGTTTACACAAGTTTACTTTTGACAATTATTGGATCTGAATGTATGCATTTAGACTTACAAGTTTTGTTTCAAGCTTGAAACTACTATAGTGACATGCCTATTGACTATTTTGAGAGAAGATAAGAGCTTGTTACTTAATTAACTATAGATGTTTACTTATTGAAGCTATGTTTTTGCTTAGCTATTAGGATTATCTGTCTCTCTATTTGTTACTTATTTTTGCAAAAATAAACATGTACTGGATGCGTATATATGGTTATGGCCTAGTGATTATTTTTTTTCCCGAGGACCTTTGATGTGCATTTTTAAAATTCTGTGATGTTGAATTGGTAATGCTTGCTATTGGATTAAATTTTTTAAAAAAAAGGTTTTCATGTCACTTGATTGTATGCAGGTCTTAATTTGAATGGTTATGTAAATTATCTGATTTACTCGATCTTGGAAGCATGCCCTTTGCTATTTTCAGTTCTAATTAGGTTATGATTTTTAAATGTTCAAACTCATGGTCTTGATATATACTACCATTCTATTTCATCATGATTTTATGTCGATAGAGTAATTGCTTACAGGAAGGCTGGTGCGACGGGGTAGGACCAGTTGAACAAATTCAAGCCAAGTTGGTAAAGAGACAGGAGGCAGCAGCAAAGCGCGAGAGAGCCATGGGCCCATGGCATATGCCTTGGCTCACCAGGTAAACATCTTATCCATCTTAACGGTCTTTTTTAGACAAACTAGTTTTTCTCCAAAGTTGTGTGTGTGTGTGTGTTTATGTATGTTTGGAGCAATTGGCCTTTCATTTGTCGAGTTTTAGATCATTAAAATAATTATTAGACTTACAATACCTGTTCTGTACTATATCTTTTATGTAATTGTATTGATCTCTTTAATGGTTCTTAGCACTGTACATGTATGCAGTGGTAGGCTGGACCGAGGCAAGTGGCTGCTCCTGGATTTGAACCATATAAAAGCAACTGGGGATGGAACTGGTTGGAGAGATGGATGGCTGTTCGTCCTTGGGAGAATCGTTTTCCCGACATCAATCAGCAAGATGGAACAGCTGTAGATACTGAACTGGGTGAGGGAAAGAATGGGATGATGAAAAAGCTTTCTGCAAAGAAAGCTATTCCGTTGAACCCCTACTCAAACATTGCTAGTGAGAAATTGGTTCTATCTCATTCCGATGGCTGTGATTCCTCACCCACTAGGTCCAGGCGTCCAGCGGTATGCAAACAACATCTGCCACATCGTTCACCGTGGTAAAAGCTAAACCTATCTTTGAAGATCTGGTCAAAGAAGTCAGTTCAAGACCTGGTGTTGGTTCAAGATCTCATAGTAATCCTAAGGAGAGATCCTCACTTCTGGACAAACAAGCAAAGAAGCGACAGTCTCTGCCTAATTATGGTGAGTTTTTCTTTCTCTATCCTCATGCTTAAATTAATGCTTGGTTATACTCTCTGTTAATAATGAGGCATGCCCTTTGCTATTTTCAGTTCTAATTAGGTTATGATTTTTAAATGTTTGAACTCATGGTCTTGATATATAGAAGAGTGCTTCGTCCCGCTACTAAGAAGTAATCAAACACTGATGTTGGAAAGAGTGTCCACAAGCCGCAAATTGTGTGTTCCTTAGGCGTATTGAGGAACAAAAGGGATTTGACAGAAAGGATACAAAACTAAGGGGCAGAGAAATGAATTGATGTGTGCTTGTTTAAAGACTAGGGACTTGAAAAAGAACGGATGACAATACTCTGGAAGGAGATCTGAATGTGTGTGTGTTTGACGAACAAAAGGGGCTTGAAGAAGTGAGCAACAAGGAACTTGGTAAAAAGAACAAACTCCTCAAAAGGTGGAAGTTGGAACAAATGTACTACAAAGTCCTTGAAGAAACAAGGGACTTTCAAAAATGTATAAAATAATGATCAAAAGATAGCAAGAACAATATGAACTATATAGGGACAACCGTTATGAATGCGATCAACATCTGTTATCCTTACGTTTTAACTCTTTCTTTTACAAACATACCTGTTTTCTTATCATCAAATGAATGATTGTCTATCTATGTTTACCCAAGTTTACTTTTGCCAATTATTGGATCAGAGTAGTTGCATATGCATGCATTTAGACTTGCAAGTTTTGTTTCAAGCTTGAAACTACTGTAATGACATGCCTATTGAATATTTTGAGAGAAGTTAAGGGCTTCTTACTTAACTAATCATAGATATTTACATTGTTCGCTACATTTTTTCCAGTTATGAATTTTCATTAAAAGATCTATGTTTGTTTACTTGGCTATAAGGATTATCTGTCTCTTTGTGTTACTTATTTTTGCAAAATTATACATGTACCTGATTCGTATACATGGTTATGGCATAGTCATTACAGCCTTTTATGTGCATATCCTAGATTCTATGATGTTGATTTGCTTTGTTGAATTGGTAATGCTTGTTATTGGATTAGTTCTTAAAAGAAAAAAAAGTTTCCGTCACTTGATTGTATGCGGGTCTTAATTTGTAAATTGTATGGATGTGTGAATTATCTGATTTACTCGATCTTGGAGTCATACCCTTTGCTAATTTGAGTTCTAATTAGTTTATGATTATTAAATGTTTGAACTCTTGGTCTTGGTATATACTATCATTTTCTTTCATCATGATCTGACCGGGGATTGCGTTCTTGCATATGCAAAACAGCTTACTAAAAGGAGGTTCAGTGAAGGGACATTACTTTGTGGCCTTTTAGGGCCGGTGTCTGGATCAGTGACAAGCCAAGGACTGTTGTGAACTACAAGGGCCAAGAAATTCACCAACATAAATCAGGTGCTATTTAGTTTTGCATTTCGTTCTGCGAATAATGTAGCCCATGTCCTAGCACAAGCTACTTATTCTATGTCAGACGTAGGGGAGTGGTATGTCACTCCACCTAATTTCCTTGTTCGCTCTTTGGAGTTGGATTCTATTGTTTAATGCAAGTTCGATTTCATTAAAAAAAAACGAACAGCTAGCACACTTTAAACAAGAAATTATTTTTTAAATTAAAAGGTCTGACATTATAATTATTTTTAAATTAATTTATTACCATTTTTTTCGTAAATTTATTTACCCCTTAATTTACATTTCCAAATTAAAATCCCTAGAAATTAGGTTTCCGAAGAAAACACGAACGAGAGAGAGAGGAGGAGAAGAAGAAGAAGAAGAAGAAGGACCTTGAAGGAATTTGTGAGTCGACGCACCAAAGATGCGAAAGATGTAACTTAATAAGAGTATAGTTTCTTCTTTTGTATTACATATATATAATAATTGTTTATTTTTGTTTATATCTAATCGTTGGCTTGTATAATACTACTGTAGATCTTCTGGGATGATATGAAATTTACAGCTAGCGCCACGTGTGGATTCGCCGTATTCGCTTACTATTGTGTAGTGAGGACCTTCAAACATGATCCCATTTATTTTTGGTATGCAATTTCAATCTTGCTTCGTAATTCAGACGTCCTTCATTGTTGTTGATATTATAAATGTTCAATTGCTAGTAAAAATTTACTACTGTATAGAATCTCAGTTACCATATCATTCTTATTCGAACATTGCTTTATTTCATGCCTTGTGGTAGGTATGATGTGTAATGCACTCCTGGTATACAAAACAAAGTCCATTAGCAGAGAAGTCGTAGCATATTTTACAATCTTCAATTCTGTCATTTTTCTTGACTTTACCATGTATATTGTAGTAATTGTTTAGTATCGGGGCTGATTGCAAAGTATTGAATGCGGGCTGATATGTTTCGGCCTGTGTGAGGGGGTAGGCCGTAGGCGGGTCGTTCCCAGAACTAAACCCAAAACATAGACAACGTTAATTGTGATTTTCTGGTATGCAATTTCAATCTTGTTTCTAAATTCAGACCTCCTTCATTGTTGTTTTATTGTTGATATTAGAAATGTTTAATTGATAGGTGATGTGCAGTAATACTCAATTATATAGGCTTTTACAAGGAATGTCAATAGTGTTAGTTGGTGTCTCATTTGTTCATTAGTATTGCAGTAGTTGTATGGTGTATTTGTTTTACGACATAGGTGTCATGTTACCCATACACAATCGCACGATGCATAAATTTGTACACAATGTCTTTTTGTGTGTTTTCCTGCGTACCAGTGTTTCCATCTGTTTTTACAGTGCTAGTCCAGTTTGATTTTACTAGGAAACTACCAGTGTGTGCATACGTTTATCGTATGTATCATATTGTGCAGAATAAGTTTTGTTGTAGATGGGCAACTTAAGTATTCTGTGTAGCTCTATTGCCATAATTTTGGACTCCATATGTATCAGTATGTTCTTGCACTACGACTTTGCCATGACTTTGAGACCTATTACAATTTATCATGCTATTTTGTATTTCATGATGACTTGTAAAACTTTACACTGGTAATTGGAAGCAGCATCTATAGACTTCCTCCATTTAACTTGTTCTTGTGTTTGATATACAATATAGATATATATAGTATTGCAACATGTGTAGTTTAGGTATATAATTGGTTTTTATGGCTTTAATGGAAGTTAGCTAGAAATATATGGTTCCTGTTAGCCATAATGGAGCTTCCCTTAGGCTTATATGAATAGAAAAGACTGTTTAAGAGGCATCATTATGAATGTAAGTACCTGGTTTAGTCATGATGATTTTGGTCTAATGTCAGGTCTATGAATAGAAATTAGGTTTCAGAAGAAAATGCGAACGAGAGAGAGAGAGAGAGAGAGAGAGAGAGAGAGAGAGAGAGAGAGAGAGAGGGGAAGAAGAAGAAGGATGGTGAGACCAAGTGCAGCGAAAATGGCACCCTTGAAGGATTTTGTCAGTCGACGCACCAAAGATATGAAAGATGTAACTTAAAAAGATTCTTGTCCTTTTGTATTAAATATATATATTTAAAAATTGTTTATGTTTGTTCATGAAATCTAATAGGTGTCTTGTATAATACTGTAGTTCTTCTGGGATGATTGGAAATTTACTACTGTCACCAGCACTGCATATTTGGTATTCTCCACCTATTGTTTAAAGCGGATCGCGGAGAATGTTTAGTATGTAATCTGTTTTTTTTGCTTTTCAATTGAGGCCATCTTCGATGCTTGTTGTTTGATGCTATTATATATATATTCTTTTGTTGTGATTTTTAGCTATGCAATTTCCAATCTTGCTTCTTAATTCATACTTCAATTTTGTTTTGTTGTTGATTTTATAAATGTTCAATTGACAAATTGCAGCTTCATATTAGAATCCATGTTTTTTGATTGTGTGATTCAAGTTAAATTCGTAGTTGCCTTTAACATTTTTCTTATAAATAACGTTATTCGATCACTCATGTTATTTACAAGGCTTGAGAACCTGATCATGTATCTTAGAATTCTCCTTATCCTAGATGTTAGCTATCTAATACCCACCCATTCTTTAGATTATCGTCCTCTATTGTTGTCCATATTCTTCTGCATCTTATCATGCAGTAGATTTTGATATTTTTCTTCGTGTACTATTGTAAGACCCTGCCTGTCATTGCTCTTTTAGCATACAAATCTCTACCCCAAACACTCATGTAGCAGCCCATATTGTCTATATCCCCATGTGCTTAATTTTGGTTTTAATCACAATGTGTTGAGGGTACCCAGCTTTCTACCAGATTGAACATAAAGATTGTCCCTTTACTTTCCCTAATTTGCAAAAATGCATGTCCTCTGTTACAGCACATTGCTTGGTCATGCTACCTTTTCATCTGGTCCTTTTTTTGATATTTTTTCTTTACCTTTAAACTTTCATGGTACGTGTTTTGGCTGAAAAATGAAATAGTATATAAATTAGGCACCACATTTCTAAATCCTTTTGTGTGTAAGTTGTAACTATTGGAAGTTGGGCATTCTTCTGTTAAGACGTTGAGTTGAATTGATTTAGCCACGAGGTATTGCACATAACTGAGAACGGCAGTTGTAAACCCTCTGTATTACTTCTAGCAGTTCAGTATCTATTTAAACATCAGATATAGGTAGGCAGAAGAAAGGAAAATTATGGAAGGTGAGACATGGTACTCTATAACAGTGTTGTCAAAAGCACATTTATAGCAAGGATTATACATATAACGACTTTGGTTTATAACATTATTTATACTTCATAATATATTAAATCACACTTCTAGAGCAAAAATAACATGATTTATAGTTCATAATATATTAAATTATACTTCTTGGGCAAAAACAATCCTATATCAAGATCCGTAATTTTAGGTTATAGCTAAGTTCCAGTACTTACCAGCTTCCAAATTTCAGTCATCATCTCATCCAAATCATCTTCGTCTTGAAAATCTTCATCCGAATCTTCCTCAAGTGTTGAGGTGGTCCTTCAAATTCAGACTCTTGTTCTTCCTCCTCTTCTTCGTCCTCGTCTACCAAACGCTCATGTCTCTTTCATGTCACAACACTGCTCTATATAGTAGATGGTTGATTTACTTGGGTGTTCTATGAGTTGCAACATACAAGTTATGCAATACCAAATATAAGTGCCAGCGACTTTATAAGAGTAGAGCACACTAGCCATATTTGGATCAGTACAAAGGTGACTAATAGGAAAGGATTAGAGAGTTTTGCAGTTGATATAGTGTGGAATGTGCTGACAGTCAATAGTGTTAGTTGGTGTCTCATTTGTTCATTAGTATTGCACTAGTTGTATGGTGTATTTGTTTTTCGACATAGGTGTCATGTTACCCATACACAATCACACGATGTATAAATTTGTACACAATCTCTTTTTGTGTGTTTTCCTGCGTACCAGCGTTTTTATCTGTTTTTACATTACTATTCCAGTTTGATTTTACTAGGAAATTTACCAGTGTGCATATGTTTATCTTATGTATCATATTGTGCAGAATAAGTTTTGTTTCTGTGTAGCTATATTGCCATAATTTTGGACTCAATATGTATCAGTGTGTTCTTGCACTATGACTTTGAGACCCAATACAATTTATCTTGCTATTTTGTAACTTTACACGGGTAATTGGAAGCAGCATCTATAGACTTCCTCCATTTAACTTGTTCTTGTGTTTGATGTACAATATGTATTTGGTATTGCAACATGTGTAGTTTAGGTATTTAGTTGGTTTTGATGGCTTTAATGGAAGTTAGCTAGAAATTTATGGTTCCTGTTAGCCATAATGGAGCTTCGCTTATGGTATTTTGAATATTTTGACAATAGAATTTTTAGTGTACTGTTGGCCTGTTGCAGGTGACGTGTGTCTGTGTGTTAATTATACTATTGTAGATGTATTTCAAGTTATAATATGGGATTAAAGTTTATTAGAATGGTTTGAAATTGATTCCCGTTCTTTTTCCTTTTTGCTTGTACTTGTGGTCCAAATTTTCGTGGCGATGGTTTTGTATGTACATTTGTGCGTCTGTATTCTAATTTGAAGGTTTTTAATTTGTAGGATGTCAATATTGAAACTAAATTTGGGATCTTAGTTACCTTCATATTTTTACTTTCTGTCTGAAGATCTGCAACATCTTGCAAAGTTCAGTCATCCGTGTCCTTTTATTTGGAATATGTATTACTTGCATGATAAGGTTTAAAGTTGTGCTACAGAGTGCCTTGGCTTGTCTCTTTGTCATAGAAGTAGCATAGACTGTATTGAGGATATAGTAGATTCTCTGTTTTTTGTGTAGCAGGATTCCATATCTGAACCTTTTGTGATGGATCAACAATTACGAGTTTTAAATGTTTTCTCAGGCATACGAGATTATATCATATCCAAGTCACTGTGTTTTTGTGTGGCCACAAATGTACTTGCCGATGACCTTATACCAAATAAGACACTGAGGGGTACCATTGTTCGGATTGTTGAGTCTAATAACAGTAGCGGGGCTAACAGTGGCAGCACTTTTCAGCCACAAGGTTTGTGTTATCTTATAACTTTGTTGTTCCTCCTGTCAGTTGTTTTCTTTTAACTCTAACTCTCCCTCCACAGAAATGGAGTCTGCTCGATGTTCACAACCTAAGATTCCGTGTCCTGGCGTTCCATCGCCTACATTGTCTGCCACTTCAGAGGAGGATGCAATTGCTCTAAAAAATAAAGGGAAGACAGAGGTTGAGGAGATGACAGAACCAGTAAAAATTGACAACAATGTGCAGAAATTCTTGGGTACAGTGACTGTTGAAAAAGGTGCAGAAGTTTCTGAAGCTGCACAGGAGTGTGTGACGGATCCAGGGTCACACTTGTGTCCTCCGGTGACTGATGATGAAGAAATGCAGCAGAAGCAAGTTTCCAGGGAAGTAGGTAAGTACATAGCATACTGCTAATGCATGGTTGATACTGATTTTACGAGTTCTTTGCATATCTCACAGCTACTTAGGTATTAAAGTCATGAAGTTGAACTATATGATCACCTACTTATGGAGTAGACAAGATACAACCAATATTTGAGAATTTGGGAACTAGAATTGCTTGATATAAATTACATACCATGTCATCACCTGGTGGAACAATTAGCAGCAGTAAATTTATTTTATACATGTCCTCTTTTTTGTTTCTCAGAAAAGAAAAGAAAGAAGAAGTGTGCAGATTTGCAGGCGAGGCCCCATCAAAACTTTTCATCTGAAAACTATCGGATGCCGATGGAACCCTTTGGTTATAATCCTTACTGGCATTGCATGCAACCTGAATTTGACGGATTTGGTCATCCTTATGATGGTCAAATGCCCTTCACGGGTTATGGTCTTGGGCCAGTGTCTATTCCGTTTGGGGGTGCCTTTTATCATGATCCTTTTGGAGCTCAAGTGTATACGCCTTTCCCATCTCAGAGGTATGGACACTATTATTTTCTAATTGGGTCAGTTTTTCTCCCCCTTTCTGCTTTTCCAGTTAGAAGAGAAAACAAAGGCTTCATGTTTTTCTAGGTTGCCTATATTGATTGTTTTACTGCTTTAAGGTTTTATTAAATACTCCCTCCGTCCCAATGGGATGTTAACGTTTGCTTTTTGCACGGAAACCAAGATAGTGGGTGTAATATTGTTAAAATAAATGAAGTAGTGGGTGTAATAGTGATTTTATAGTTAAAATAAGTTAAGTAGTGGATGTAATAGTGTAAAGTAATGTTAAAATAAGTGAAGTAGTGGGTGTAATAGTGTTAAAACTTACTATTTTAGGAAATGTTAACAATCTATTGGGACATCCCAAAATAGAAAGTGTTAAGAATCAAAAGGGACGGAGGGAGTATCTTTTTAAGTTGTGGCTTGCACATTATTACTTAATTGACTTATATCAGAGACTTTGCTGAACTTGGAACGGACTTCAATGGTGGCGGTGGTAGAGACATGATAAGCCAGGAATATCTTCCCTATGCAAAATCAAAAATCGTATGTGCTTTTATTATTGTGATTGCTTATGTTTTTCCTTTTGTAATAAAATGAAATTAGTGTTGTCAGTTGTGCCATTGTTAGATTATAAACTATACAGGTTTCAGCCGTGAACTCTGCTAGTAACTTACAGAAAAAGAAAAAATAAACTCTTGACTGTTGACAACTCTAATTACAATTGCTTGATTGGTAATTTGTCATGCTTCTTTAGAACTCTTTTCCGTCGACCTTTTTGTTAAAATTGTCTTGCAAATTAGAATCTTACATTTAGCTTTTAAAGGAATGGTTGCCACAGAGGGTTACTGGCCTTAATTTGAAATTCTGATCCCTCTGGGTGTTCGCTATCTATCACATCACTTCTGATAAAATTTAACAGGATTGTTGATACTCATGATTACTTTCCGCTTAACTTTTTTATATAAAAAAAATCTAATCATCTCTTTTCCAAGATATTGGTCAATTAATATAAAATATTATGAGCATTAATTTAAATCAATCATCTCTTTTTTATGGCTACAGAATTCCACACCACCAGAACGGGACCATCCCTGGCCCCGATCAGAAAGACGGTCAGCAGACCACATTACTCAAGTTCCAAATATTTTACGCTCATCTTCCAAGAGTAAGATGAATTATGTTGATGACTATTATGCAAAACATCCTCATCAACATGGGGAGAAAGAACGTCGGCACCGCTACGAATCAAAGTCAGTGTCTGTCAGCAGGCCGCCAGTCCTAGCAGACACTTTAGACCTACCATCACTGCCATCCGAATTGCAGACTAAGAAAACAATATCTGACCGTTAAACACAAAGCCAGTGTTTTTTCTTGCATCACATCTGCAGAAGAGGAGTCAGCAGCCTCCAAGAAAAGAAAGTTTGAAAGTGCTTCTCCTTCTGCTGTTAATAGGTCAGCTCATCACAGAAGCCATAGGACAACATCAAATGGAGACCACAAGGATCATCGGAGAAATGCAGCTGCTGAGCGTGACTATGAATTGAGTGACGATGATAGACACTTCAAGAGGAGGCGTTCTAGATATGAGTCATCACCTTCCCCTGCAGTGAAGAAGGGTAGACATACTAGTAGAAGCATTGGTAGATTATCTGTCAACTGACATACCTCGTTGAGAGAAATCTGTATGTAAGCTGAGTTTGTGCTGAGAATTGTAAGGGGAAAACTTGTTATGTAATGGAGTTTTTTGTAATTTTAATATACTTGCCTTGGTGAAGATTACAACATTGACAGTTATGATTATTCAAGGAATTCAGTAGGGAATAGTCGTGGTTTATACGGTCTTTCATCGAATAAAACTTACTGTAGTACCAGAAGCTGCTGGGAAAGTAATATTTTCAACTAGCAAAGGTTGGTTTCTACTTTCTAACCATCGGTAGAGATTTGCAAATCAATCTTTTGCACCCTCTTTTTGGGTACAAAATCTCACTTCCTTCCATGCTTGCGTGTTATAGTTGGCAAAATAGAATGATAGTGTTATCCGTTGATAACACTATACTATCCGTTGATAACATTCCTTGTTATCCGTTGATGACTTGTTATCCGTTGATGTCAATGATAAGGGTAGAATAGTATTTTCAGTATTATTAGTTTTAGCGCCAAAACGGTTACAAGGCTGTTAACAGCTGGATTGATTAACAGATTGTATAAAGTCTCATTCGGATTGTATTGTGGATTTTTATGAAATGAATTGATAAGCAAATTATCTGTGTTCTCATCCCCAATTCTCTCTGGCCTTCTCATCTCCCATTCTTGGTTTACATTTCTGTTCTTGGTTCTATATTCTTCTTATTCTTCATTGAATGTACAAAATCATATGGAATCTTTAATGTCCTATAACAATGGTATCAGAGCTGTTCAATCCTCTTCCGCTACAATCGTGATCATTCTTATCAGTTTTCCTAGTTTCATCGTTTTTCTTGCAAATTTTCTTACAGTCATCTTCTACAAACTCCATTGTTGAGTATTCAAGCTTCAATTCCTGTTCTCTGCTATTAAGACGTGTCTTTCCTGGTGATTTTGATCTTTCCGGAGTATAAAGATTACAGAAAAAGTTCAAGAAAAGCAAGAGTTTCGCCTGCACTGAAGGTGTTTGATAAAAGTACTGAAAGAAATTCTTGTTGACAAGATCAGGGCAAAGAGTTCAATGGCTGTACAACTAGAAGAACAACACAATTCAGGTGATACGACTATTCCAATAAAAATTTATTTTGAGATTCCGAACTTTTATGGGAATAGTAGTGTAAGAATGTGGATTAAGCAATGTGAAAAATGTTTTTCATTGCTTGAGACTCCTAATGAACAGAAGGTAGATCTTGCATATATGTGTATGTTTGATAAAGCATATGTGTGGGCACAAGATTTTATTTGCAACCACCTAGATGTGGAATGGCCTGAGTTTGTTAAGGATTTGTGTGATGAGTTTGGAATAATTAGAGGGGATATAATGGATATAGAAGAGAAGGAGTTCAAGAAATGGGAGGATTCCCTGGAAGAATATCTAAGTGACAAAATTCAGGATTATGAAGATTTCTTCAATAACAGTATGGAGCATAAGGAGAAAGATGAAATTGATGTTATGCAACATAAGGAGAAAGACAAAAGTATCAGACGATTAGAAGAAAATGTGAAAAAGATAATGCAAGCTATTAAGGAGAAGGATGAAATTCATGTGAAGCATGAAGAGAAGAGTGAAAATGATGTGGTATTAGCAAAGGGCTGTGAAACTGAGAAATTGGCTGTTTCTGGCAGTCTGGCAATTCAAGGTGTATGGGTAGATAAGGAGCAAAGTGATCAGTTCTACCAAGTATTTGATATTAAGGTTGGTGATCCTAGTAGAGATATGTATGATCATCATCTGGAAAGATTTGTTGAAGTTTTTGGGCAAGGGCTGACTACTAAGGTGTTTGGTGTAGTGGATAAGGGGATCAATCAGTATGATAATGAATCTGAGAATGGGTGGACAAATAAACCTATTCCTTGGAGGGATAAAATTACTGAGGATGGAGGCCTTAAGGGGAAGCTTGCTGCAACTGCAAAGAATGTAATCCAGGGGCTGACTACTGAGCTTAGTAGTGTTGTGCTTGTTTATAACCATTTCGATCTGGAAATAATTGCAAAAGAGATACAACTTGATGAAATTCAGTACTGTGGAGTCTATAAAGGAGAGGCAGTAGTTCTGTGTGGCCAGTTGAACAATGAAGGTCATGGGAATGGCTGTATTAATACTGCTGGTGAAGTATTTCTGGTGGGTCTTGGTATACGACCATTACCTTGGAGGGATAAATTTATACAATCTTCTTTTCTTTATGTTGAGTTTGATATTAAGTATAATAAAATTCTTGGCGACACAAATGGGAACTATGTGAGTGTTGATTTGAATTTTGTTCTTGCTGTTATCTCGGGTGATTGTTTGTCTAAAGGGATTGACATAACGTGTGGTAGGAAAATGACTGTTTGGATTGAGTATAATCATCACGAGAGAATGATTGCAACTCTTAAAGATAATCTGTTGGGAGCTCAAAATAGAATGAAACAACAAACAGCTAAAAGAAGATCTGAGAGGCAGTTTGAAGTTGGAGACTGGTATAACGAAGTTGCTCTACCACATGGGCAAAACCAGCACCAACAACATGAACAACATGAGAATGGATATGATCACCATTATGATAAGGATAATGGATATGACCATGAGAATAGCAATGGGAATGTGATTGATACAGGTGAAGAAGATGGCCATGATGTTGATCCAAATGAGAAGGGGATGGACCGCCATGATCATCAAATGGTTGTTTCTGCTGAAAACCACAGATTTGATTTATCAGAGAATCATGATCTGACCATTGTAGAGAACCATGAACTTGATGACAACTTGGATCTTGATGTACACCAGAATCACAAAATGGATATGTTACAACTTATGGTCACTACTCCAATCATGCGAAACCGAGCCCTGGTTCCTGCTCCTACTTATGAATTGACTGTTGGACAAGAGTTTCCTGATTATGGTCCTTTTCAAAGCTATGAAGGTCCAGCCCCAAGTATTGCTAATGTGCCAATTTGGTTCAGTGAAGATAGCCCTATTCTGCAACCATCAGCTCTGCTGGATAAAAGATTTGTCAAAGTTAATAATGCAGCAACTTCAGTGACAGCAACTTTCATCTCTGTCTTTTATATACTGGGGATTCAAATGGCTACTAAATTTCTGTCAAAGAATGGTCTCCAGAGGTGGCTGCAACTTCTATCGTTAGTTATGGCTAAAGACTTGAGGACAAGTCTTTTTGGAAGGAGGGAGATATGTTATAGTTGGCAAAATAGAATGATAGTGTTATCCATTGATAACACTATACTATCTGTTGATAACATTCCTTGTTATCCGTTGATGACTTGTTATCCGTTGATGTCAATGATAAGGGTAGAATAGTATTTTTAGTATTATTAGTTTTAGCGCCAAAACGGTTACAAGGCTGTTAACAGATAGATTGATTAACAGATTGTATAAAGTCTCATTTGGATTGTATTGTGGATTTTTATGAAATGAATTGATAAGCAAATTATCTGTGTTCTCATCCCCAATTCTCTCTGGCCTTCTCATCTCCCATTCTTGGTTTACATTTCTGTTCTTGGTTCTATATTCTTCTTATTCTTGATTGAATGTACAAAATCATATAGGATCTTTAATGTCCTATAACATTGCGTTTCCTAGGCAACCTGAATACAGCGATAGCCACACTCCTGAAGATGCTTCTGCATACTTTATCAGTAAAGTTGCTATGTCTTCTAGTTTACTTGAGGGAAAAAAAGATTCTACTCCGCCTTCAATTGTTATGGCTATCTATGGGAAATCAGATTCTTTAGGTTTTGCTAGATTGCGAGACAAAGTATGGACTGATGTCAACATTAATTCTAACAGCTGGTTCGACGATATTGTTTACCACAGGGGAAACTTTTATGTTGTAGACGGTCAGGGGGATGTATATGTCATATGTGTGTTGTATTGACAGTGATGAACAGAAAGGTGGGATTAGAGGCGAGAAAATTGCATCCATTGGAAGGAATTATGTGTCCAACCGGGAAGCACAACAGTACTTCTTAGTTGAACCTTTATCGGGATCTGGTCTTTGGTTGATTGTGCGCTACCACAAGCGTAGGTATTTTACAAATAGACATGGCTGGCTAGCTAAGTACCGTACAACTGATTTTGCAGTGTGGAGATTGGATCTAGATTATAACGATTCTCCTTATATTCGTTTATGTACTTCGACCAAAGAGAATAACTTGGGGGGTGAGGCAATATTTTTTGGCAGAGCTTCAGCATTATCTGGACCATCATCTGATATCTTAAAGCCAAACTCCATATACTTTACAGATGACTTTAGAGGCTCCATCCGTGTAGGAGGTCGTCATGACACGGGGATCTTCGATATGGAGCGTCGCACTATTGAACCTCTCTAAACATTATATTATTTTCTCCGCACAGACACAAGTAATTATGATCTTAAATTGATTTCTTTGTAAGCTGCTGTTTTTTGTTTAATTACTTATGTTTTGTGGCTTTGATGTTTAAGATCCGTATAATTGTGTATCAGTTTTATTTTGTCATTATTGGTTTAATTATGTTGATCTTTATCTTTGTTGTTATTTGTTTGAGAATACAGAGGCTTTGCTATTCTTTTATCATGTTCTATAGAACGAAAGAAAAATGTCAGGTTATGTTATTTCCTCTGTTTTTACTACTTTGAGATACACAAGTATGCTAAAGAGCTTTGCTTCATGCCCTTTTTCTACCTTAAACTTCAAGAATGTACCTTAAATTCATAGAAATAATGTCTTAATCTTGATATAGGCCCGGCCAGAGGGTGGGCATCCAGGTCACCTGTCCTGGGTCCAAAAATTTTGGGGAAAACTTGATATGTAATGGAGATTTTAATATACTTGCAGTATATCTGTTGCGGTGAAGTTACCATAAAGTTTGTGCTAAGTTGCCGTAAATTGGCTCGCTACTGCAATGCTCATGTCCTTTGGATTGATCACCCATTTTTTTTGCTTTTTGTTAAGAAATAAAAGCTTGTTGTGACCTACGACGAAAAGAAAAATAGCATTGTGATACATGATTTGAAATAAAATAATCATCAAAACCCAAAATAAACTAGAAAAACGGTATCATGAAAGAATTTATTAAATTTATTCTCCTGGAAATTTGCCAACATATTATTTAGTGTACCACTACCCAGCTGATTAGCTAGTGCCTGTGGATTGGAGAGCTCAATCCCCTGAACGGCAGTGAAGGCTAGACTTGAAGTCAGTCCGGAGGTAGCACCTCTACCCAAACGCTGAACATTGCATGCTGGCATGTGTCAGCCAGTTCTTTTAAACCACCAGCGATTCCCATCAATTTTGCAGCAATGGCACTACCAAGTATAGCAGAAAGGTTCGGAGCAATATATGCCTTTCTACTTTGTAAAAAATCAAGAACTTCTTTCTTTGCCGAATCTAATGTAAGAGTCCTGTCACATGCCTCAACAATCTTGTGGAGATATTCTTCGGCTAGAAGTGGCTTGCCACTTGTGGTTGACGTCGTAACTGAAACAACCATAATAATAGCTGAGGGCAGTAGTCCTTGTAGATCAACAAGTAGTGTTAAATCAACTTCATTACCAATTTTCTTCACTACCCGAGCGTAATCAGTTGGATGATGAACAAGTGATCTAAGGTCTACTGGAAATTTCAGTCGATACTTGTCACAGATAAAATCATGAAGGATAATAATTTCATTCTCGATATCAACTAACAAGGCATTGCAGACTTGCAGTCTAAGATCAGTTGGTATTCACCATGCATGGAGGAGACGTCAGTTGATATAGAATGTGTTAGGAATTCCCGTTTCCTGTCTTTGCGTAAATTAAATACGGAGATTATAACAGTCAATAATAATAACAGATATTGACAGATGAACACCAAGATTTATACGTGGAAACCCCCTTAAGCCAAAGAGGTAAAAAACCACGGGACCTGCTCCGAATGTTTCCACTATAATGATAATAATGGTTACAATATTCTCTCTCAAGTTTACGAAGTAACACTTGAGGCACAACTGAATAGAAATACAGCGATTCACTACTCCTTCGGTACTGGACCGGATAACCTGGACAGAACTATCCCTTCGGTACTTGACCGGATAACCTGGAGGACTCCCCTTGTTGCGGCTGCAATAGCTGGACGAACTCCTAATGCTGTAAACCCAGATGGCTACAGCCCGACCAAACTCTCACACTAACTCACCCGAAACGAAAGAATAGAGTAGCACGAGGGCCCCCTATCCTGACTTGCCTGAAACTACCGCAAGGTAAGTTTCCTACTAGACGGACTATCTAGCAGCTATAAACTAAGAAATGAGGGAGAGAAGAGAGTAAGATGTTTTTGGTGTAATTTACAAATGAAGGGAGGGGGTATTTATAGGATGGGGTTTGTACATAGTAGGTGGGGGGTTGGTGAAATGGGGTTGGTGGTGAGTTTGAAAAGAAAACAAGGCCGGTGGCCTAACAGAATGTAACCCTTTGATATGTGTATATATAAATTAGACAAAAAAACCTAAAGTCGTAGGCTTGTAGTTGATCTTCGGTAAAAAGTACTAGCAAGAAGTCGAACAAATTTGACACCGAAATCAGATTTCTAAAATTTGCTAAAAATCAAACGTAATCAATTGAGTCCAAACAAAAATCGAAAAATTTAAATTGGAAACCAATTGTGCAATTTCAATTATTTGAACCGATTCTATTATTAAATTAAATAAATATATAATAAATCTTTTACATTTTAGTTTACAACTGTAGTAATACAATTATATAATTTTTTCTCTGTATGATTGTTAAATATCTTTTTTTTTTGAATAAGTAAAATTATGTACCTTATAAACAAACTAGTCGATAAAGCCACGCTTCGCGGCGGCGTTATAATATTTTTTAAAAAAAGTAATACATTTACGTTGTATTATAATATTAAAATTAAATTTTAATAATTCAATATCATTTTCTAATGAATCGATTTCTTGTAAAACACTATTTTTTCGATTGGGCCGCTCTCTCGTTAAAATCGAAATCTCAACTTTAACATATATTATGAAGACTTATTTAATATTTTTTATCCATAAAATCGAATAATAAAAATAAAAAAATATGACAACAATATCAAATTCTAATAGCTAATACAATCTTTTCTAGTGAGCCGTCTTCCCATTAAATACGTTTGGAGTTGCTCTTATTTGGAACCGAAATTTTAACTAATTATATAAAGGAAGTAAATTCTAATTTTATATTTTTTAAACTTTCTAATATTTATAGAGTTTTAAAAATAAAAATACATCTTATACTTTCTGTATATTATAGATATTCATGTACTTATTTACAACTTTCGCATGGGAATGTCTTTCTGTTATGTTAACATATATAAAAAAATTAAATCGAAGATTTTTCGTTACGGAAATGATATTAAATTTATGGATATATTTTTCTAATGCAAGTATTAACTTGTATAAAAAAGATAAAATAAAGGATTTCTAGGAAAAAAATTATAGTTTTAAAAATCGTGCAAGACGTCTCCACCGTCCTCGTATTCTACTTTTAATAAAACGTTCTAATGAATCGCTTTCTCGTTAAACAAGATTATTACTATTTATCCACTCCTTCGTTAAGACCAAAAACCTAACTTTTACATTTATCACTTGTATGATAATGTTATCCATAAAAATCAAATCCTAAAAATAAAATAAAATTTATAACATCAAAATGATATTTTAATAGCTAATACAATCTTTTATAGTGAGCCATCTTTCCGTTAAACACGTTTCGAGCCGCTCTATTACATATTATTAACTAGTCGATAAAGCCGCGCTTCGCGGCGGCGTTATAAATTTTTTTAAAAAAAATTAACACATTTACGTTATATTGTAATATTAATTTTAAATTTTAATAATTAAATATCCTTTTCTAATGAATCGATTTATTGTTAAACACGATTCTTTCGATTGAGCCGCTCTCTCATTAAAATCAAAATCTCAACTTTAACATATATTGTAAAGACTTATATAATATTTTTTATCCATAAAATCGAACAATAAAAAAATTATGACATCAATATCAAATTCTAATAGCTAATACAATCTTTTCTAGTGAGTCGTCTTCTCGTTAAATACGTTTTGAGTCGCTCTTATTTGGAACCGAAATTCTAACTAATTATATAAAGAAAGTAAATTCCAATTTTTATATTTTTTTAAACTTTCTAATATTTATAGAGTTTTAAAAATGAAAATACATCTTATTTTTTCTGTATATTATAGATATTCATGTACTTATTTACAACTTCTGCATGAGAATGTCTTTCTGTTATGTTAACATATAAAAAAATTAAATTCGAAGACTTTTCGTTACGGGAATAATATTAAATTTATGGATATATTTTTTTTATGCAAGTATAATTAACTTGTATAAAAAAGATAAAATAAAGGATTTCTAGGAAAAAAGATATATAATTTTAAAAATCGTGTAAGACGTCTCCACCGTCCTCGTATTCTACTTCTATTAATAAAACATTTTTATTTTATGTATTCCTTATATATTCAAACATTTTTATACGGTCTTCTCTAATGAATCGCTTTCTCGTTAAACACGGTTATTACTATTTATCTGCTCCATATATAGTTAAGACCAAAAACCTAACTTTTACATGTATCACTTGTATGATATTCCCTCTGTCTCTTAAAACATTTCCTGTTTACTAAATCGGGACTATCAAAATACTCTTCCCCTTTCTATTTTAAGCCATAAACAATAATATTCAATACCCACTACTCCACCCACTATTCCTTAAAAACAATATTCAATACTCACTACTTCACCCACTACTCCTTAAAAACAATATTCAATATCCACTACTCCACTCACTACTCCTTAAAAAATAATATTCAATACCCACTATCCACCCACTACTCTTTAAAAACTATATTCAATACCCACTACTTCACCCACTACTCCTTAAAAACAATATTCAATACCCGCTACTTCTTAAAAACAATATTCAATACACACTACTCCATAAAAAAACAATATTCATTACCAATTGTCTTAAAACCCGTGTTTTTAGTCAAACGGGAAAAGAATAAAGAGACGGAGGGAGTAATGTTTATCCATAAAAATAAAATCCTAAAAATAAAATAAAATTTATAACATCAAAATGATATTTTAATAGCTAATACAATCTTTTATAGTGAGCCGTCTTCCTGTTAAACACGTTTCGAGCCGCTCTCGTTTGGGTCGAAATTCCAAATTCATTACATATTATTATTGATACTTATCTTACACAACAACTTTTTTCCTTAAAATTAAAACCTAAAAAATAGAGTAAATTCCAATTTATACTTTATCTAGACTTTCTAAAATTTATGGAGTTTTAGAAAATGAAAGCACATCTTATTTTCTCTTTATATTATAGATACTCCTATTTTTATTTAGGATTCCTGCATGAGAATGTTCTTTTATAATGTTAACACATCAATTCTTTTCTTTTAAATACGATGACTTTTTTATGATAATAGTATTGGATTTATGAATAAATTTTCCTATTAGAAGTATAATTAACTTATATAAAAAATATATAATTTAAGAAGATCATACTTTCTATAAAATATTTAGTTATATGGATGCTCTATATATTCAAACATATATTCTACTTCTAATAGAACTTTTATTTATATGTTTTTCTATAAATTCGAATTCTTATTCTCTATAAATTCAAACTCCTATTCTACTTCCAATAGAACTTTTAATCGTATGCTTTATAAATACTTATTCTACTTCCAATAGAAACTTTTATTTATATGTTTTTTCTATAAATTTGAACTCTTATCTCTATAAATTCGAACCCCTATATTCTACTTTCAATAGAACTTTTAATCATATGCTTTATAAATACTTATTCTACTTACAATAGAACTTCTAATCATATGTCTTCCTATAAATTCGAACTCTTCACCACTATAAATTCGAACACCTATTCTACTTCTAATATGTTAAATGATATTTTTATATTTATAAGTGTTTAAAATTCTAAAATTCTAGAAAATTAGAAAAATAGATTGAGACGATCTTAGAGCGCCACCTAAACTCCCGCGTACCCTCCTTTATATATATATATTGATGATACTTATCTTACAGAACAACTATTTTCCTTAAAATTAAAACCTAAAAAATAGAGTGAATTCCAATTTATACTTTATCTAGATTTTCTAAAATTTATGGAGTTTTAGAAAATGAAAACACATCTTATTTTCTCTTTATATTATAGATACTCCTATTTTTATTTATGATTCCTACATGAGAATGTTCTTTTATAATGTTAGCATATCAATTTTTTTCTTTTTAAATACGATGACTTTTTTTTTATGATAATAGTATTGGATTTATGAATAAATTTTCCTAATAGAAGTATAATTAACTTATATAAAAAATATATAATTTAAGAAGATCGTATTTTCTATAAAATATTTAGTTATATGGATGCTCTATATATTCAAACACCTATTCTACTTCTACTTCTGATAGAACTTTTATTTATATGTTTTTTCTATAAATTCGAACTCTTATTCTCTATAAATTCGAACTCGTATTCTACTTCCAATAGAACTTTTAATTTTTATGTATTCCTTATATATTCAAACATCTTTATACGGTCTTCTCTAATGAATCGCTTTCTCGTTAAACACGATTATTACTATTTATCCGCTCCCTCGTTAAGACCAAAAACCTAAATTTTACATATATAACTTGTATGGTAATATTTATCCATAAAAATCAAATCCTAAAAGTAAAATAAAATTTATAACATCAAAATGATATTTTAATAGCTAATACAATCTTTCATAATGAGCCGTCTTCCCGTTAAACACGCTTCGAACCGCTCTCGTTTAGGTCGAAATTCCAAATTCATTACATATTATTAGTGATACTTATCTTACACAACAACCATTTTCCTTAAAATTAAAACCTAAAAAATAGAGTGAATTCCAATTTATACTTTATCTAGACTTTCTAAAATTTAAACACATCTTATTTTCTCTTTATATTATAGATACTCCTATTTTTATTTAGGATTCCTGCATGAGAAAGTTCTTTTATAATGTTAACACATTAATTCTTTTCTTTTTAAATACGATGACTTTTTTTATGATAATAGTATTGGATTTATGAAAAAATTTCCTAATAGAAGTATAATTAACTTATATAAAAAAATATATAATTTAAGAAGATCGTACTTTCTATAAAATATTTAGTTATATGGATGCTCTATATATTCAAACAACTATTCTACTTCTAATAGAACTTTTATTTATATATTTTTCTATAAATTCGAACTCCTATTCTACTTCCAATAGAACTTTTAATCTTATACTTTATAAATACTTATTCTACTTTCAATAAAAACTTTTATTTATATGTTTTTTTTTATAAATTTGAACTCTTATTCTCTATAAATTCGAACTCCTATTCTACTATTAATAGAACTTTTAATCATATGCTTTATAAATACTTATTCTACTTCCAATAGAACTTCCAATCATATGTCTTCCTATAAATTCGAACTCTTCTCCTCTATAAATTCGAACACATATTCAACTTCTAATATGTTAAATGATATTTTTATATTTATAAGTGTTTAAAATTCTAAAATTCTAGAAAATAAAAAAAATAGTTTGAGACGATCTTAGAGCGCTACCTATACTCCCGCGTATCCTCCTTTATATATATATATATATATATATATATATATATATATATATATATATATATATATATATATATATATATATATATATATATATATATATATATATATATATACTAGTCGATAAAGCCGTGCTTCACGGCGGCATTACAATTTTTTTTAAAAAAATTGATACATATTTACGTTATATTATATTATCGATATTAAATTTTAATTGTTACATAATCTTTTTCAATGAACCGATTTCTTGTTAAACACGATTCTTTCGATTGAGTCACTCTCTCGTTAAAACCGAAATCCCAACTTTAACATATATTATAAAGACTTATGTAATAATTTTCATCCAAAAAAATCGAATCCTAAAAATAAAAATAAAAAATTATAACATCAGTATTAAATTCTAATAGCTAATACAATCTTTTCTAGTGAGCCGTCTTTCCGTTATAACATGTTTTGAGTTGTACTTATTTGGAACCGAAATTCTAACTTCATTACATATTATTATGGCATTTATTTTATGAAATAACTTTTTTCTTAAAAATTAAAACCTTAAAAGAGACTAAATTCCAATTTTTACATTCTTTAAACTTTATAATATTTATGGAGTTTTAAACTATGAAAATACATCTTATATTTTTTTATATATTATATATATTCTTTTAATAATTTACAGCTTATGTATGAAAATGTTTTTCCGTTATGTTAACACATTAATTTTTTAAATACGAAGACTTTTCATTACAGAAATAATATTGAATTTATGGACATATTTTTCTAATGCAAGTATAATTAATTAAATTGTATAAAAAAGTTAAAATAAAGGATTTCCAGGGAAAAAGATATAAAGTTTGAAAAAATCGTATAAGACGTCTCCACCGTCCTCGTATTATACTTCTAATAAAACATTTTATTATATGTATCCTCTATATATTCAAACATCCTTTCTACCTCTAATTTATTTTATAATTATATGTATTTTCTATAAATTTAAACTCTTCTTATTTACAAATTAGAACTCATATTTTTCTTACAATAAAACTCTTACTTATATATTTTACAAACACCTATTCTACTTCCAATAAAACTTTTAATTATATGTCTTCCCTATAAATTCAAACTCTTATTCTCAATAAATTTGAACACCTATTATGATCCTAAAATGTTAAAAGATGGTTTTTTTGGTTAGTAATATTTAAAATCCTAAAATTCTAAAAAATTTAAATATATTTATTTTCTATTATATCATCAATATTAAATTTTAATATTCAACACGGTTTTTTTTAATGAACCGCTTTCTCGTTAAACATGGTTATTCCTATTGAACTGCTCTCTCGTTAAGATCAAAATCCTACTTTTACATATATTACTTGTATTACAATGTTTATCCATGAAAAATTGAATCCTAAAAATCAAATAAAATTTATAACATCAATATCAAATCTAATTGCTGATACAATCTTTTCTAGTGAGCCGTCTTCCCGTTAAACACGTTTTGAGCCGCTTTCATTTGTGATCGAAATTTCAACTTCATTACATATTATTGATGATACTTATATTATACAACTTTTTTCCTTTAAATCAAAACCTACAGATTTCCAATTTTTATTTTCTCCAAGCTTTCTAAAATTTATGGAGTTTTAAAAAATAGAAAAAAACATCTTATTTTCTCTTTATATTATAGATATTCTTGTACTTATTTAAGGTTCCCGCATGAGAATGTTCCTTTATTATATTAACACGTCAGTTCTTTTCTTTTTTAAAATGAAGACTTTTTTTTATGAGATTAGTATTGGATTTATGAAATTTTTTCCTAATAGAAGTGTAAATAACTTGTATAAAAAATATATAATATTAGAATATCATAAAAGATGTCACTACCATTCTTGTATTCTAGTTTCAATAAAAATTTTAATTATATGTCTTCTCTATATATTCATACACCTATTCTACTTCCAATATAATTTATAATTATATGTTTTTTCTCTAAATTCGAACTCGTATTCTCTATAAATTTGAACTCATATCCTATCTCCAATAGAACTTTTAATCATATGTCTTATAAATTTATATGTCTTCCCTATAAATTCAAGCTTTTCTTATATATAAATTCAAACACCTATTTTACTTCTAATATGTTAAAAGATATTTTTATATTTATTAATGGTTAAAATTCTAAAACTCTAAAAAATTAGAAAATAGTAAAGCAAGAATAAATGCACTTAAATATAAAAGCTAGGATATTCGTGTTACTTGCCTTAAAGTTGTATTCAAGCTAGCAATTACAACCATATTTTTTTCATGGTATTACAATTCTCGGATTATTAGGCATTAGCTTATATATACCATGGCTTTGTTCAACAATAATAATAGCCATTTCAATAATTGGAGCGAAATATGTTAAAAGATTTTTTTAAATCTTTTAATATTTATTTTTACTCTTATTCTACTTCCAATAGAACTCTTATTCTACTTCCAATAGAACTTTTAATCATATGTCTTATAATTAAATATCAATTTTACTTATAATAGAACTTCTAATTATATGTCTTTTCTGTAAATTTGAACTCTTCTCATCTATAAATTCGAACACCTATTCTACTTTTAATATGTTAAAAGATATTTTTATATTTATTAGTGTTTAAAATTCTAAAACTCTAAAAAATTGAAAAAATAGATTGAGATAATATTAGAGTGCCACCTAAACTACCGCGTATCCTTCTTTATATATTGATATATATTGATTGATATCTATTCTCTTTAATTTTTCTGGATGAGCAAGAAGAAATAAGCTCTTTTACCATTGTGTTTTTATACTTTGGGCTTTGTAATTGTTTTGGACAACATGCTTTGTAATTGTTGGCCCTTTACCGCTTTCGGCCGCAGATTTGATTTTCATTTGGAAAATGTTAATCACAGGCTAGCTTAGGGGCTATGGTTGTTGACTTGTTGTTACTAGTTAGGTACTCCCTCCGTCCCACTCATTTCTATACACTTACTATTTTGGGGTGTCCCATCATTTCTATACATTCCAAAAATAGTAAAGTTTTAATAATAAAAAACACTATTACACCCACTAACTTTCCTCCACTATCTCAAATCTATAATATAAAACACTATTACATCCACTACTTTCCTCCACTATCTCAAATCTATTATTAAATATTAATAGGTCCCACCACTTTACCCACTTTTCATCTAATTTTACTAATTTTTTATATATTTTCTTGGTCTCCGTGTCCAAACCAAACGTATATATATCACTGGGACGGAGGGAGTATTAAATATTTTTGTTATTTTCAACATTTATTTCTAAATATTTAAATATTTTATTGGTTTTAGTTTTTAAATATATTTTTCCAACATTAATTTAATTTTTTAAATAATAATAATTGATTTTCTTGCATTCACATTAATTTTCATTCTCAAAAATATTCTAAATTATTAAATAATTTTATTAATTTTCATACAAAATTAATGTATTAAGTACAAAATTAGTATATAATAATACATTAATTCTTAACTACATCCCCAAAATCCTTTTCATTTAGATTGCTGAATGCATGGTTCTAAAAATCCCCGATTTAACCGATTAATCCCCGATTAATCCTTTGTAAGCTAACCAACCGATTCGATTTTTGAAATCCGATTAATCCTATTAATTTATTTAAAATGATATGTTTAACTATAAATTAGACTTATATATTAAATATTATTATAATATCCGATTAATACTCCGATTAATCCTTCCGATTAATCCCCGATTACCCGATTAATCTTAAATCGGTACCTCAACCGATTTATACCGATTACCGATTTTTACAACCATGGCTGAATGCGCTAATCTTTTATTTCCCCATCAGTGCTAGTTTTATTTAAGTTCTTATATAGTTCATTACAGTGACCAATTTATTGCCGTTTCTACAGCACCTGCATTTATGATAATTTATTACTATCATTTTATTAAGAATCTAATAAACATTAAATTAATTTTGGAAGAATAAATAATATAATTCCAACTTTTACATTTTTTTCAATAATTAATTTTAACTTATTTAATTTATCATTTTTATTAAGAAGGTTTTGTAATCGAAACTGAACCGAAATTTCTGAATCAAAATCAAATCGTTAGTTTCGTTTGCAATTCTGTTTTAAAATTTACAATCAATAACATTTGATTCTTTTCAATTTTATCCTAAAAACAAATATATTCAATCCTAGAGTTTTCCCTAATATAAACTATTTACCAACTTATTTATACTCTCAAATTAATTTCTCAAAGAGATCTAGTGCGCATGATTCCTCTTAGAGTTTATTTATTAAGTAATACAAATCCTTACAAATTATTTAAACATGATGCATAATTCTCTAGTTTGAAATCGAATTTCATGAGGGATCACTATTAGTTACTTAGAAGAAGAACTTGGCCTCATTTAAAATCCTCATAAATATCGTCGTCATGTATAATGTGTTCTAGAATTTTTTTTAAAAAAAAAATTGAAAATTTGATTTCTACACTTGTTCCTAAAAGATGTTTGTAGAAAGAAAGAATTCTAAAGATTTGGAAAAAAATCCTTATATATTTGTTTCAAAAATCTTCTTCCCATTTTTTGAAAAATTTAGAGAAAAAAATAAAATAACACACTTTTTGTTCTTTAGGAACACAACATTAGTAAAACTTAGGTGACAAAAATTAATTAAGAATTAGTAAGAGGCTCGATACAATTGAAAAATAAAAATCAAGGTACCAAAAAAAGACCCGAATTGTGTTGAATTTTTATTTAGTACAAAAGTTTGAAATCTACGAAAGTCTAACTTAATTAAATTTTGATATAGAACCAAACTTTAGTACCTAAATAAATATGTATATGTATTTTTAATTATTTAGCAAAAAATGTATTTTCAATCGTTCTCGAAACATAACATTTTCCTTTATTTTATTTTTTTTTTTTGAACAAAAGAAATCAATTCATTAATCAAAAGCCATACGGCATCTACAAAAACAATCGCAAGAACAGACGCTTAAGGGAATCGCTGTTGAATCCTTTCTAAAGGCAACCAAGCGATTTGAAGATAATTGATATATACATGTTTTTACTGCAATCATCGAACTGTTCTGAACCGACGACCATAGATGCGATTCCATAATAGCCTTCATCTCTGAATCAAAATCATGAAAAACTTGCCGATCTATAACCTCGGCCATGGAAAACTTCCAAATTCAATCCAAACAAAAACCAAACTCTCACAAGGAGAGGCAAACACAGCCCAAATAAATTGGGAATAACTGAAACCCAAATAAATTGGGAACTTTATTGAAAGGAAAGAAAGCAAGACAAACGAAAAATGAATTGAATTGGGGCTTTCCACCGGTGAAACCCGATGGAAGCCCCTCAAAAAACTTTAATGGAGGCTAGGGTAGAAGGGAGAGAGGAGAAGAAGAAATCGTATGTTTTTTTATACCCAAAAAGAGCTTAACATTTTCCTTTATTATTTTGTATCTAAAAACATAAGAAAGTATGTAAAAAAATTGCGCTTATATCAGTTTATAATTTTTGTTTTACTTCATGTTCTAAAGTAGTCCATATCCATAATTCCATATCTAAGATGCTTTTGAAATCTCTTTTTTATATATATATATATATATAACAATCTTGAGAGATAAAGGGTGAAAGTTCAATATATCACATTTTCATTCAACATTGTTCAAAATAATATTTGTTTGAAGATTTGTCCAAAATAATATCTTGTACACGCATGTTCCATATACGTAAGTGGCTATTTGCATGTTGAGTAGGCGTAATTCAACACATGCATCCATAATTTGCGTGTTCATCATTATTATTTTAATTCAATACCAAAATAATTATTACCCAACCCCGTTCCTAAATCTTTTTCTCGTTTTGACTTTTGGTACTGTTCATTATATGCGATTGATTACTAATTTACGTATAATTTATAAGATAAAATATAGTCATGAGTGATTTTGTTTGATTCATATTTATAAGTACTTTAATATAATGAAATTTTTATATTTGATACTAACACGAAATTGAAAATATTAACGATCAAAAGTGTATGTTGGCAAACATGTCCAAAGTAAACATGAAAAATATTTAGGAACGGAGGTAGTAGCTAATAATCGGTTATATGGATCACTTTCTTAGAAATAAAAATGCTGTTAGATTATTTAAAAAAGTCATATCTAAAAGGCGAGGGAGTATATACTAGTAATTTCCAATTTGGGAAATGATACAAATCCTAAATATTTTTGAATTTTCCAAATATAAACGTATCACACACACACACACACACACACACACACACATATATATATATATATATATATATATGTATACATATATAGGGAGATGATCAAATGAGAACCCACCTTATAATGAGAACTTAGTCCAAATCTCAGCCCTCCATTTTATACTATATTAGTTAATCTGGACCATACAATCTATTAATACCCACCCCACCCCACCCCACCCCACCCCACCCCACCCGACCCGACCCGCACCCCGCCCCTACTTTTTCTGGTCATCTTCTCCGGTCAAGTCGCCGGAATATGCAAATTCCGACCAACTCAAAAAACACCACGAATGAATTTCCAGATCTGTCAACCCACACCACCTGCCAACGCCACCTCCACCTCCTCCGATCTCTGGCCCCGCAAGGGCACCATCTTCTCCGATATGCCACCAGCACCATCCTCTCATCCATCGCCACCATCTTTTCCGATCTGTCACCATCACCCCCACCATCCTCCGATATACCACCATCATCAACCTCTCATCTCTCGTCCACATCTCTCTAATCGCCTCTCCTCTCCGATCAATTAACTATACCAACGATTTTCGATCCTTTTTTGATGATTTCAAGTTCAGAATCTTTAGTGATATTCGTTCAAATTTTAGTGATTTATTTCAAATTTTTACAGAGGGCGAGATATGAGAGTCCGGGAGAGATTTCACAGGAGGGAGAGATTAGCGAGAGGGAAGAGATTAGAGAGAGATTGATTGAAAAGAAAGAGGATAGATTGATAATTTTGGAAACAAAAGGACACACCGAACTCTCTGGAAATATCTGGGTTAGTTTAAGAATTATCAGGGGCAACCCGGTAATTTCACCTTGCTGAAATTCAATTACTAAATAAATAAATAAAAATAAAGATTTAGCAGCCTTTTAAAATCGAAATAACATAGAAAAATGGGGAAAATTAAACTTTAAAAATTTTAAAATAAGGAGTACGAAATTACGGACACTCACATATTCTTAAAATATTTTTAGGGTCAAAAATGAATTAAATATGAATTTTACAAGAATAAATCCTAAAATACAAAACAATTCATAAAAATCATTTTAAAATCCTTAAAACCCAAAAATAATTTACCAAATATTTTTAAAAGTCAACTAAATTAATATAGTGAATAATGCAAAAGATTTCACGATTTATGCTACTCCCGATGATTTTATAAAATTCTCGTAAGATAAATAATGCATAACTTAAATAAGAAATATTCACTAAAAATAAACATTAAAACACACCAACTCAAACGGTCCACATAAATTATCAAATAAACCTTCGAACAAAATAAATACACATTTCACCAACTCCACAATACTCACGTCACATAATCGACATTTAATATTCAAATAAGCTTTTATAAATACGAAAATTTATAGGGCGTTATAGTAGTGATGGCATAGTTCACTGATTTAAAACTTGGTGATTTAATTTTTTTTGGTGTTTTGATGACGTGACACTAAAAAATATAATGATTTTGTGATTTTTTTAAATTTATGGTGATTTACAAATTTTTTGGTGATTCGCAAATTTTTTGGTGATTTGATTACGTGGCACTAAAAAATAATGATTTTGAGATTTTTTAAATTTTTGGTGATTTACAATTTTTTTGGTGATTTAATGACGTGGCACTAAAAAATATAATGATCTTGTGATTTTTTAAATTTTTGGTGATTTACAATTTTTTTGGTGATTCGTAAATTTTTTGGTGATTTGGTAATTTGGTGACGTGGCACAGTGTCAGCAGTGATGTGGCAGTGGGTCCCTTGTATTCTCCCTCCCCCCGTCTTTATCTTCTTCTTCGACGATTTCAAAAAAGCAAAACCAAACTCAATCTCTTTTTCTTCCTCCATCTCCTTCTCAATTTCAATCGCCGTCTGTTATTTTCTTCCACAGACCCCATCAATCATTCGCAAGTCTGTTATCTCTAATCCATTTCCCCTACCCCCCCAGCTTATATATCCGTCGATCTGTTTGTGTCGTTGTTGTTTTCCCTTTTTGTGTTCTGCGTACTGCCCTGTTGTAGCAATTGTAATTGCCTTTTATTTGGTATTATTATTTATTAGCATTATTATCTATAATTTGTATTAGTATTATCAATTGTTATTAGTATTAATTCTATTATTATTATTATTATTATTATTATTATTATTATTATTATTATTTTATTATTATTAGTATTATTACTATCATTATTATTTTTACTATTATTATCTTTACTATTATTATTATTATTATTACTATTTATTTAATTACTTTTATTGACTTTCATTACTATTAGTATTATATTATGTGTTATCGATGTCGCGTTTTTTGCGTGTTGGCAGTCTGAATTTAGGTACCCTGAATGGCAAATTTTTGTAGCTCGTGGATGTGTTGAAGAAGCGAAGGGTGGACGTGGCATATATTCAAGAGACTAGGTGGAAGGGAGCTCAGTCTAGAGAAGCGAACGGGTATAAGTTGTGGTACTCGGGTCTTGCCAACTCGAGGAACGGAGTGGGTATTCTTTTGGCGAATGATCTTAAAGACAACGTCGTGGACGTGGAGAGGTGTAATGACAGGATCATGGCCGTCAGAGTGGTGGTTGGGGAGAAGGTGGTGAACGTGGTGTGCGCGTATGCCCCTCAAGTCGGTTTGGGCGTCTCGGAGAAGGAGGCTTTTTGGGTCTGTTTAGATGAGTTGGTCGGAAGCATTCCGGATGACCAACTTGTAGTGCTGGGTGGAGATTTTAATGGCCACATTGGTGAGAGGTCGGATGGCTATCCTGGCGCCCATGGGGGTTTCAGCTTCGGGATCAGGAACGTCGGTGGGTCAGCATTGTTGGAGTTTGCTACTGCCCAAGATTTGGTGATTGTGAATTCTGTTTTTTAGAAGAGGGTTGAACACCTCATTACCTTCAGCAGTGGAGGTCTCAACACTCAAATAGATTACCTTCTTATGCGCAAGAGGGATGCTAGGGCGTGCGTAGATTGCAAGGTGTTCCGGAGTGAGGCTTGTGCTTCTCAGCACCGTCTGTTGGCCATGGATCTTTCCATAGGGGGCCGAGATGTTCGCAGAACGAGAGTGTCAAGATCAAGAATACTTTGGAAAGACTTGAAGGGCGAGAAGGCGGCCGAATTCAGGGAGTCTTTGTTTAAAGAAGGTTGTTTCGATCTTAGTGGAGATGCTAACTGTAGGTGGTCTAACATGGTGAAGGCTATTCGGTGTGTGGGCGAGAAGGTGGTGGGGGTCTCTTCAGGAAAGTTCAGTGGCCATAAGGAGTCATGGTGGTGGAACGAGGAGGTTCAAAAGAAAGTAAAGGCAAAATGTATGCTATTTAAAGAACTTTTGTCGAGTTCAGGGACGGAGAGGTCTCTGAAGCTGGAAGCCTACAAGGTGGCGAGACGAGAGGCAAAAAAGGCTGTGGCGAAAGCCAGGAGTGAAGCATACGAGGGGTTGTACAAGCGCCTAGATACTAAGGAAGGAGTGAACGCTATTTTTAAACTAGTTAAAGCTAGGGAGAGAAGGCGGCGTGACCTGGGTTCTGTTAAGTTTATTAAGGATGATTCAGGCCAAGTGTTAATAAATGAAGACGCCATTAAGGAGAGGTGGAGTTCATATTTTCACTATCTTTTCAATGGGGCGAAGAGGAGTGGTGCCAGTGTGGCGCAAGAGGTCACTCTTTCGCCCGCTCGCTCCGTCGGCCCTTGTGATCGTATCTCCAAAGAGGAAGTCAAGGGTGCCCTTAAAAAGATGGCTAGAGGGAAGGCGGTAGGTCCGGATCAGATACCAATCGAGGTGTGGGTTTGTCTTGGTGAGGTTGGCGTTCTATGGCTAACAGATCTGTTTAATGCACTCCTCTCGGGTTCTAAGATGCCAGAGGAGTGGAGGCGCAGTATTGTCGTCCCTTTCTTCAAGAACAAAGGTGACGCCCAGAACTATAGTAACTATCGAGGAATTAAATTACTCAGTCATACTATGAAACTTTGGGAGAGAGTGGTTGAATTTCGGATTAGAAGAGAGGTTGAAATCTCAGAGAACCAATTTGGTTTTATGCCGGGGAGATCGACGATCGAGACCATTCACCTCGTCAGACGCCTTATGGAGAAGTTCAGAGAGCGTCGCAAAGACCTCCATATGGTGTTCATCGATCTTGAGAAGGCGTATGATAGCATCCCCCGTGAAGCTATTTGGAAGAGCCTTGAGGAGAGGAGAGTGTCGTCGGCGTACGTCAGGGCGATTCAAGACATGTACTCTCAAGCTTGTTCTTGCGTTCGGACCCCAGTCGGTGATGCTCGTTATTTCCCTGTGAAGATTGGGCTACACCAGGGGTCGGCCCTTAGCCCTCTTCTTTTCGCCCTTATCCTAGATGTCATGTCGCGAGGGATTCAAGATGACATCCCTTGGTGTATGCTCTTCGCCGATGATATAGTGCTAGTGGCGGAATCGAGGGGGGAGGTGAATGAGAAGTTGGAGTTATGGAGATCCACTTTGGAGCCCCAAGGACTGCGTCTGAGCAGGTCTAAAACCAAATACCTCTGGTGTAACTTCAGTGGTGACGCCAACGAGGAAGGGGTGGAGGTTAGGATTGAAGATCAGACCGTCCCCCGTACGGATAAGTTCAAGTATTTGGGTTCGATCATCCAGAAGGAAGGTGAGATTGAAGATGATGTCACTCATCGTATCAACGCGGGGTGGCTAAGGTGGAGGGCTGCCTCAGGGGTGATGTGCGATAAGAAAGTCCCGTTAAAGCTGAAAGGGAAGTTCTATAGAGCAGCTATCCGTCCTGCGATGTTATATGGCTCGGAGTGTTGGGCGGCGAAGAAGGCCCTCGAGTGCAAGTTGGAAGCAGCTGAAATGAGGATGTTGCGGTGGTCCTGTGGCCGCACGATGTTAGATAGAATCCCGAATGTGGTTTTCAGGAGCGAGTTGGAGGTGGCGCCTTTTTCTGCGAAAGTTAGGAAAGGGAGGTTGAGATGGTTCGGCCACGTTCATAGGAGGCTTCCGGAAGCCCCGGTGAGGAGGGTCGAGAGTCTTACGGTTGTTGGGGTGAGGAGAAGAGGCAGACCGAGGAGGTCGTGGGAAGAACAGCTCAGGATGGATTTGAGGGCCTTAAACTTGGATGAGAACTCGACAGCTGATAGGAGTTGTTGGAGGCACCAGATTAGAGTTGTTGATTCCCTTCTAGGGAGTGGTTCTGTGGTTGAGAGCCTCAGAGTTGGGCTCTCTCGGTTAGCATTAGCTTAGAAGCTTGGCTTTTCATCTTCATATTGTCTTCTGTTTTCTGTTTTTGCAGGCGCAGGGAGCTTGGCCGGAGGTCTTCCTAGATCAGGAGAGGAGTGCCCCTTGCCCGAGTAGGTAAGCCCCATGAGATCCAGGTCATGGGCCCAGGTTCGGTCGACTACTTTACCCACCATTATCATCTTTGTATAAAATTCACTTTGTTAAACGGTGCACTAAGCCGGGGATCTTCACGGAAACAGCCTCTCTACTGTAAAGTAGGGGTATGGTCTGCGTACATTTTACCCTCCTCAGACCCTGCTTCATGCGGGATATACTGGGTATGTTTGGTTTGGTTTTGGTCATTGGAGTATCTCCCTATATATATATATATATATATATATATATGAAAAGTTTTTAATAATAAAATGGAATTCAAGAAATATTTATCTACACCCATAAATTAAATTTTATCAAATACTGCTGGCAAAAAAAAATATTATCAAATATTATGATCTCGGTCAAAATTGAAATACAAGTAGCACATACATGCAAACATAACACAAGTACACAACATAACACAGGAGGGGAGAGGGAAGCCAAGTAGTGACCAGAAATCCACGTGGCTTCTTCTGGTACCGCCACGTGAGAGTCCATGCAGAAAGATGATCAGGTGGTGTCCAGTTATTGCAAAAGATTGACAAAAAAATGAGAAAGGGAGAAAAAGATCTTGGAGACGCACAAAAATAATCAAGACCAAAAAAAAAAAAAACAAACAAACTTCCTATGAAGGCTATGAAATTTGAGATGCCATTGCACTACCCGAGGTACAGTCGATCTGATTATGAGACGATGCCGGAGAATCGATTGCTTGTTGGCTCAATATGCAGGGTTTGCCAATTTCTGGTGATGTCAATCACAAGAGGAACTTTGCCATGGGTGCTTTTCTCTGGTTCGATCCTCTAATTTTTGATTGGTAAATGTTAGAATTTTCGAAAAAAATCCGGAATGCTGCGTTAGTCCTTTTGAGAACATTTTTGCGATCTTTTTAGCCTTTTAGGATATGTGGCATTGCTCTTTTTAATTAGCCCTTTTTGTTTGCGAGAAATTAATTAGCTTCTATTTACTACTACGTACCTCTGTTGTAGAAATCGTCCGATTTCTGAAAAATCGCCGATAAATCGGTCAAAATTTTGGAAACGATTCGGCTGATTTTGCAAAAATCGTCGATTTTCCAACCAAATCACCCGATAAATCGTAAATCGGTACCTCAACCGAATAGTTCCGATTTCCGAAATCTGCAACACTGCTACGTACTAGCTACTTGTATTTTAGGTTATGTATTAAGGTTGTAGCTTTCTTGTTCTTCAGTTTACCATTTTTGGGTTATGTGGCATGTATGTGTTTGTATTTATGGATTTCGAAGAAAGGTATCCGGTCATTTTTCTGAATTTACTCTCCTGATTTTGAATTTATATGTACAAGTTTTGTCAACGGGAAAAAACCAGCAACTTGTACAAGTTTTTGTCCACTGTATACGTGATTGAGTTTGGGTTATAGTAGTTAGGGGTGAAAAATGATCCGGGTGATACGGGTATAGCCTTGCTCAGGTCTCGGATCATTTTATTTTTATCGTGTCCAGATTTGTGATCGGTATCGTTTAATTCGGATATGATCCGATCCCGAGTATTGAGGTCCGGATCCAATTCGAATATGAACCGGTATCATATTTTCTTTTTTCTAACCGGGTAGTTTGTGATCCATCGAATACGAGTCAAATATGATCCAGCAACATTAGTATCATTTTTATTTAAATTATATAAATAATAATCATTTAATCGTTTTTATTTATATATTTGTGGAAACGAGGCGTCGAAGGCATTAATAATTTGTTGTAGATGCATAGTCGATCTAAAATACATCTAGGTACATGCATCGACACTCTGATAAGAATGAAGAACGAAGAGTATGGAACTTAATATTGATATTATCGATCTGTATTTGTATTAGACTGAGTTTAACATTTTAACCTAAAACATATTATGCTGAATATATAATATGTAATGAGTTGAAAACACAAAGGTATTGTAAAGAGTTATTACTATATAATCCCTATACCGGGTTTTTACCGAGTCCGGATATGAACCAAATTCGGGTAGGGTTCATATTATTAGAAAAATATGATCCCTAAAATGAGCGGGTATAGCTTTGTTCAGATTTGGGATCATATATTAATCGGGCTTAATTTTTCCGTCAGATTTGGATCATTTATAAAACGGATCTGAGACATGTATCGTATTTTCGAACCGGATATAAGCCGAGATATCGGATAATCCGGATCAATTTTCAGCCCTAATAGTAGTGTTTATTTTTTATTCGAAATCTAAAATAATTGCTCAAATAAATTATTGAAAGATCAAAATCCAAAGGATTTGGATTTTTGGTTTCAAAAGAAGAAAAATAAAAAAGGATTCCGATTCGAAAGTTGGAGCTAAATGTACAACATAAAACTGAATGAAAAGTAGGAGTAATTTTAATTTTGGATTTGGGGCGTTCGACTTTAGAGTAGTTAATAATCAATTTCCCAAGTTATCATATGAGTCAATAAATCAAACAAACCTGTCTTGTGAATTCAATGTCCTCTCAACAAATTTGTTCAAATTAACTTTCCATACACTACTTTATTATGATTATGATTAGTATTCACTAATATCTCAGCGTACAAATAAATGAAATAATATTATTAAATTCTGCAAAGTTTACAAACCATATAAATATATGGATCATACGAAGGAGTAATGTTTTATATATGCATGATTTTTTCATTTACAACTCTCATTTCGTGAATAACTTGGTGTTATTTAAAACCCTCTCATATTCAGCTAGAAAGATTCATTTTTCAAATAACAATCTCAAGGTTAAAATAAATCAATTTTCTAAATAAAAATCCCTAAATATGTTAATACTTAGCTAACTTATGAAGAATTCATTTAGAGGTTAGTGAATCTGAGATTTATTTCAGGTAAATTTCCTAAAATACATAAAATTTATATGTAAATCAGAATTTTTATGGGATGTGCATTTTTGTAAAAGCAGATTTTTTTATTAGTCCTGCGGGCCCAATCAAATATAAAGTACTTTTTTAATTATCTTAGAAAAAGTTCCTTGAGATAAATGATCATTTTTTCTTTCATTTATCCCGGAGTCTTTAAATGAAAATCCCTAAGTTAAAAAAAAAATAATTTTCCAAATGAAAATCCCTAAATATGTTAATACTTAACTAACTTATGAAGAATTTCATTTGTTCCTTCTAGAACAATGTACGATTTTAAAATTGGCAAAACACTGGGGAGCGTCTATCATATTTAAGTTTTCTACATTTAAATATAGTTTTTTTTATAAATGTCTGATTAACTAAATTAGGGTTATTTTGAAATATGAATTTATTTGTCTTAAGATTTATACCTAAAATTGATTTGAAATATTTTACCAATTTCACAGACCAAATAATAAACGGTTTGGAAATTAATAGAAATTAAATCAAGTTTAACTTTAAAATATTGTTTTCACTATTTCTTTTTGTGATGATTTGAGCAGCATACAACTTGTATAAAATTGAAGGTGTTGAACTTTTTATTTTGTACAATGTGTTGAATTCTATAGACGAAGGTGGAAGTCTTGATGCTGTTTAACAACTTGTATGTCAATTTCTTTATTGAAAGAATAACTGCACGTCGTATGTTGGTAATTCAGATGGATGCGAACAGAGTAGCAGAATACATGACCTATTTTGGTATGGAAAACTTATCAATTTTTGCGAGGCTTCTAGGTATTTTTGGAAATCTACAAGAATATCTTGACAGAGATATGGGTCTTTTCCACCCATTTGAAGTTATGCCGAATTTTGGAATTGGAAAGGTGGCTCAAAGTGAGGTGATCCGGGGAAAATTTGTGTTTGGTCCTAACACTCAATTTCCTCCGGATCCTAATGATAATCATATATTGGAATTGATGGAACTGGAACAGGAGTGGATGATGATACCTGCTTTTGCTGATGAAATTCAGGACGGCGACCAAGGCTTGGGTAATGTTGTAAGGTTTGAAGAAATGGTGGAAGGGTCTAATGGTATAGCACCTCCTGGTTCAGTCCTGGGTACAAATGAGGTGATTTCATTACCTTCTTTTGACAAAGCTCAACCTGGTGAACCTTCGGTATTGGGTGTCGAGGCAAATAAACATGAAGGGTCTGGTTCTATTGATAAAGGAAAAAATAAAGCCCTGGAGAATTTTGCTTTTAACAAGGACGGACTTTTGAGTCCTTTGGCGATCAAAATTCTAGATAGTGGATGCCTAGTGCCGATATCCAAAGCTTTCAAGAAGACTGTCATTGAAATGGAAGTGGAAATTTCCAAAGGAGTTCGTGTTAAAGATGTGCTGGATAGTGTGGTTAAAGGTTTTCTGGATGCTACTTTGGCAAAAATGAGAGAAGCACCTAGTACTTCTAAAGGTATAGTAATTGAGGAAAAGAGTTTGAAGCTCAATGACACAGTGGTTGAAAATTTGCTGATTGATCCGGGTCTCATGGAAGTAGATGAACTTTACTTGCAGTTAGCTATGTTGTTGATGCGACAATAACGGGAAGTAACTATTATGTTAGCTATGTTGTTGATGCGACAATAACGGGAAGTAACTATTATGCTTCTGATGTCTGAGTTCGTTTTTGCTCTATCTTTTGTGCACGTTTCATTTTGCTGGCCTCAGTGTTTGTTCGTCTTAGTTTTCTATTTGCAGCTCTAGTTCTTTATTAAGGTTTTGGTTTGAGTAAGCTAGTGTTCAGTTGAGTTTTGTTCCTAAGAAAATTCTGGTTGTAATTCTAGCAGCTTGCTGCTCTTGTTTTAATTTTAATATATTCCTGGTTTATCAAAAAAAAAATTTCGTTATATTTGAATGATACATAACATGAGTAGCACTCGTAGAAGAATTTTTTATATATAAAATAGCAACATATCATTAATTTTATAAAATATTTTAATTTTATAGTAAAATCAAAATTTTAATATTTATTTATATAAAAAAACATTTTTTTTGGTTTTATAATAAAAAATACCAATTTTTAAATTATACGATAGAACCAAATAATGACGTGATCACGTCATCACTATCAAGTTATCAATATCGAGTTTTAGAGAGCATTCTCAAATACTGAATTAATGTTAATAATTTTTTTTGGTTTTTTGGGGAAATTATTAGCTTTTACTAATTACTAGTACTAGACTGGGCTGGAAATCGTGTCGTGTCGTGTACTTTCGTGTACTCCGAGCTAAAACCGATATCGGCACTAAATCATTTCATGTACTGATCACCCTAGCTAACCGAATCCGAAACGAAATGTTTCGTGTTGACACGAAACGAAAGTACACGAAATAAAAATATAAAAATTATAATTTAATATTTTGTGTACTTTCGTATACTTTTCGTGTACCAAAAACGAAAGTACGAAATGAAAATATAAAAATAAAAATTATATATATAATATTTCGTGTACTTTTGTGTACCCAAAATGAAAACCCATATCCGACACTAAATATTTCTCATATTCGTGTATTTTCATATTTCGTGTACCAAAAATCAAAACCCAAAACCATAATTTTCATGTTATCATATATTTCGATTGTGTTAACTCTTTTAGCTTTCTTGTTCTTCAGTTTACCGTTTTTCGGTTTGCATGTATGTAGTATGTGTGTGTGTGTATATGGAGAATTGTACTAATTTCCTACCTCTCGCAGCCTAAACCAAATACTCCAGTATTTTAAAAAAATTTCAAAAATAAGTTTGAATCGAACTTGAAAATTCATTGAAAAAAACATAACGAACATTTGTTTAATTCAATTTTATTTCACAATCAGATTGTAATTGATATATATTTATTTCGTTCCATATTAATATTAATAAAATTTTCTCATTCGAAAAAAAGAGAGTAAATATAACAAAATCGGACATCTGCCCGTAACTGCCTCTAACTCTCTAAGAGGGGTGTATTCATTTGAGATTCTATTGGATTTTAATGAATTCTCAAAATCAGCATGTATTCATTTGAGATTTTAAACAATCTTTTAAAATCTGTAGGTATTCAATTCGGATTTAAAATAATCTTTCTTCATTTGAGATTCTATTGGATTTTAATGAATTCTCAAAATCAGCATGTATTCAATTGAGATTTTAAAAAATCTTTTAAAATCTGTAGGTATTCAATTGAGATTTTAAAAAATCAAACAAAATCTCTAGGTATTCAAATTTTGATAGATTTTCAACACTCAAGGATTTTAAAGGATTTGTAGGAGATTTTATATATAAATTGAACCACGTGAAATCTCTCCCTAGTAGACAAGATTTTGATGGATTATTGGAAATTAACAAATTAGTAAATAAAAATACTAAATCATAAGTAAAAAGAAAAATCTGATCTTGGTCTTTAAACAAACAGCTATTCATATCTAATTTCTGGTATTCATAAGCTGAGTTCATTTCATTTTCAAGAAATGAAGGCGGAATGCAAGTTAATTGCTACATAATATTATGTTAATGTCTACCGATGCTCCTTTAGCTACTGTAATTACCATAACGGAGATCTCTGAACTAAAGGATACATTGAATACATAAGGTCAAAATACTTGTATATGATGCTCTAAACCAGAATACTGATCTACAAGTTACCAGTTAATAGGCCGCCTAATGCGACAAATGAAGAGGATGATGATGAGAACTAGAAAGATGATGAGTACTAGATAAATATACATATTTTCGTATTTTTTAATTTATTATTCGAATCTCTTTTTTTTGTGTAAAATATTGTTACTCTGAATTTTGTTTTATTTTAACTTTGGACTATATTGATTTTATACTTGGTTAAAAAAATAATGATTTTATACTATCTCGAATTATTTATATATATTATTATCTTTAATTGATACACGAATATAATAAAATAAAATATATTAAGAAATCAATTCCGTAGAATCTGTGGGAATTTTTTAATTCCATAAAAATCTTGATAAATCAATTCATTAAAATCCAACAAAATCTGTATAAAATTAAAATAATCCGTGTAGATTCTATTATTGATTTCAAATAATCCATGAATTTACAAAATTCTTTAAAATCCATGAATTATTATCGATCCATAAAAATCCAACAGTACGACGACGCATATGCACACAACTTATACAACAAACCCTAGATTCTCTTCAAATACTTAAAAGTTCAAGCAGGATATTTCATCGATCAATCATATAAATCGTTGAAATTCGATACGAAGAGTCGAATTTAAGCTCTGAAGAAGATCAATTCGCGTTTGATTTGTTCGAGATTCGATCCGATTTGAAGATCGCGTTGCAGAGAGTCTCGATTCGAAGAATTTCAGTTGTTTCATGAACAACGGCGTCGTATTTGATTCATATATAGAGGAATTGTATAGATCATCAATTTGTCGAAGCGGCGACGAAGATTTGGTGTTTGATCGTTGTTTCGATATCGCGAAGATTGGTTTGATCTTTCTTATTGTATAGAAGAACAAAAAATAAGTAGATATTTGTATTGAGATTTATATATTGTAGTTGATAGTTGAAAATTAGGCCTTGAAGTGTTGTTTTTTATGGCCTATTGAAATTCTAGGGTTTGCGATTCATATTGTATTGTGAGAAAAAAAAAAAGGAAAGAAAATAATGGAAGTTTATTATAAGTTTGAAAGTGCGAAAGATTTCAAGTCTCTTTCCATAGATTTGCATTATACAACTGTTGCTGATTTGAAACATAATGTATATTATAAAAAGTATTCGAATTCGAAGGACAAGCGTCCTTGCTATACAGATAACCTGATTGTCACCAATGCTCAGACTAGCGAAGGTTTGTTTCATCGTTTCTAATTGATTGTTTCGGATTGTTTTCTGTTTTGATGATGCATGTTTGTGCGTTTTACAGTTGATTTGGTTGTGCTTTGTTTTTCATATATTCGAATATGTTAATATGTTAATGATTTATGGTATATAGTATCTGAGAATTATGTATGTAATATAGCCATCAGAAGTTATAAGCATTCAACTACTCTGTGGAGTAGCACACTGTTATGATGATTTGATAACTGGCATTGAGAATCTCCTAGAGGAGCATGCTACAGATTAAATTGTATAGTTTATCGAATAATCTTGTCATAGTGGTTATTGGCTGCTGCACCACAGAGCCCCATATTTTAATAGACATTGTGGTGTATGAAAACTGTATGGAGTCTGTGTTGCCTGAGGTTCATGAACTAGGGAGATATGCCATCGAATCAAGATGTAGCAACCTTGTCCGGCTGGATTATCTTATTCTACTCCACTAAAGGGAGAAGAAAAGGACTGGTGCTACTTGCCAATTAGCTTTTTCCTATATTAGCATTGGAACATTTTTCTACCTAATATGTTTTAGGACTTCTTATAATGTCTGACTTATGACTTGCCATTTTCTCATCATGACTTTGTGTATTAATGTTTTTATTTTATTCCAAGTACATCATTGCTAGTTAATATTTACGTAATGTATAGTTGGATATTTTAAATTAATTAAAATTTTACATATAAACACCACAAATTAGACCTTGGCGCACTATGATGCCTTAACAAGCATAAACCTTATTTCAGTTCTTATGAAGTTGTCTTTATCTGTTTTGCAATTTCAGAGTACCTTGATGGAGAAACGTTGATTCCCAAACATACATCTGTTATAATACGTCGTGTACCACTGCAGCATTGCATGCCTATTGTAATCACTCCAGTTGCATATCCAGACAAGTATTGCCTTTACACCTTTAAAACTTCTCACCACTAGTTAGTCTTTTAAATTTTTATTTGAATCTGTTGTTTGTAACAAGTGATGGTGATTTTCTGTAAGTAAACCATTTCATGGCACGAAAAATAGTACTTTTATCACAGGGCCTTAATATTGGAGGCACGCATTTGTAATTATACTTTTGTGTCATGAAACCCAGGCCACTAGCTGAAAATAAGGTGCAGGATGTTCAAGATACCAAAAATAGCTTTCCAGGAGGAGATTCTTCTGTTTCAATACTTGTAAGCATGTTCTTTTTTTGGTACTCTCATTTTTGTTTGAGTTTAATTTCTATTAGTTAGGCATGATAAATGATATATATATTTTTGTTTGTAGCCTGAGGAACCTGAATGGGATGAACAATTAGAATATTTGTCAATGCCCGAAGTTGTACCAGTTCAGGGTGCTCCTCCTAATAAAGCCGATGAGGACAGCAAGATTAGGGCTTTAATTGATGCTCCTGCCTTGGACTGGAAGTGGTGAGATGTCATTCTTTTTCCTTATGAGTTAAGCCTTGGAAGAAGTGGTTTTTGATTGTGCATGACATGGAACTCTTATCACCTGTATATTTTCTTGGAATTGCAGTTACAATGTTAGTTTTGGCGCTAGTAGGGGATTTGGGCGTGGTATGAGTGGGAGGAGTGACAGGCGTGGTTATGGTATTTTCCTTATTTCCTTTCTTAAAATCTACTGTAATAGTATAATAACTTAAATGAAGTAAATTATCAAACAATTTTATTGTCCTGTTCAAATGGCTCTGAGAAAATGCAAGACTATGATTTAAAAATTCAGCAAGCTCATATTTAAAATAAAACCAAATAAACAAACTTGAACCCATGCTAGCATATGAACTGCACGATTATCAGAAAAAATATTTTCAGAATAGACTCCAGGTGCTAAAATAAGCACTTCAGTTCTTATATAATTTTATATGTCAACTGGAATGGGGCAGATGTATCTGGTCTTTATACCACATATGCATCTGTCATTTGTTTGGGGAAGTAAGCAGCAAACCATATATTGTAGTTCAACAGTTTAAAGAAAATATTTTTTTTTCACAATACAGAAACACTTGCATTATAATCAGTTTGCTAAAAAGTGTACTCCATAATTCTTATATGGGTTAAAACAAAGTTGTAAACCTTTTTACCAATATGCATATGAATTCCTTGTCCTACAAGTACTCTTTGTAATCATAGCGAATGATAACCTGTTCTTTCACTGACTTCAGCTCAAGGAGGATTGTTGGAGAGGATAACTCCCCCACCAGGCTATATTTGTCATAGGTGCAATGTCCCTGGTAAGTTCACATTCTTAATCATTGCTGATTTTTTTTGTCCATGTACATGTTAAAATATATATAGTTTGCTTTATATATAGTTTGCTTTGTGTTTTATAGTAAACGTTTAAAATTAGTTTGCCGTATGCTTGTACATGTACTAATGGATTGAATATCTTACTCAGGGCATTTGATTCAGCATTGTCCCACAAATGGTGACCCTACCTTTGATGTTAAAAGAACAAAACCTCCAACTGGTATTGCTAAGTCTATGACTCTATGTTAATGGCTACCCAGGATGGCTCATATGCATTGCCAAGTGGACATTCTGCTGTCCTAAAACCAAATGAGTAAGCTATAACCTTTATAATCCCCTAGCGGTCTTCTTTTCAATAGCTATGGCAGAAAGTCTTGGATTAAACCTAAATCATGATATATGTATTACAGCGATGCCTTTGAGAAGGAGATTGAAGGGATGCCCTCGACCGGTTCTGTTGCTGACCTTCCTGCAGAACTTTACTGCCCTCTGTGCAGGGCAGTTATGAAAGATGCAGTTTTAACTAGCAAGTGTTGCTTCAAGAGTTTTTGTGACAAGTGTAAGATATTTTTCTAATGCTCTGATTTATCTGTAGAGTACAGAAATTGTGAATTTAAAATTCTTGAATAGTTTACTGCATTTAAGTTACCTTCATATTTTTACTTTCTGTCAGAAGATCTGCAACATCTTGCAAAGTTCAGTCATCCATGTCCTTTTATTTAGAATATGTATTACTTGCATGATAAGGTTTAAAGTTGTGCTACAGAGTGCCTTGGCTTGTCTCTTTGTCATAGAAGTAGCATAAACTGTATTGAGGATATAGTAGATTCACTGTTTTTTATGTAGCAGGGTTCCATATCTGAATTTTTTGTGATGGATCAACAATTACGAGTTTTAAATGTTTTCTCAGGCATACGAGATTATATCATGTCCAAGTCACTGTGTTTTTGTGGGGCCACAAATGTACTTGCCGATGACCTTATACCAAATAAGACACTGAGGGGTACCATTGTTCGGATTATTGAGTCTAATAACAGTAGTGGGGCTAACAGTGGCAGCACTTTTCAGCCACAAGGTTTGTGTTATCTTATAACTTTGTTGTTCCTCCTGTCAGTTGTTTTCTTTTAACTCTAACTCTCCCTCCCACAGAAATGGAGTCTGCTCGATGTTCACAACCTAAGATTCCGTGTCCTGGCGTTCCATTGCCTACATTGTCTGCCACTTCAGAGGAGGATGCAATTGCTCTAAAAAATAAAGGGAAGACAGAGGTTGAGGAGATGACAGAACCAGTAAAAATTGACAACAATGTGCAGAAATTCTTGGGTACAGTGACTGTTGAAAAAGGTGCAGAAGTTTCTGAAGCTGCACAGGAGTGTGTGACGGAACCAGGGTCACATGTGTGTCCTCCGGTGACTGATGATGAAGAAATGCAGCAGAAGCAAGTTTCTAGGGAAGTAGGTAAGTACACAGCATATTGCTAATGCATGGTTGATACTGATTTTACGAGTTCTTTGCATATCTCACAGCTACTTAGGTATTAAAGTCATGAAGTTGAACTATATGATTACCTACTTATGGAGTAGACAAGATACAACCAGTATTTGAGAATTTGGGAACTAGAATTGCTTGATATAAATTACATACCATGTCATCACGAGGATCGGGTGGAACAATTAGCAACAGTAAATTTATTTTATACATGTCCTTTTTTTTTGTTTCTCAGGAAAGAAAAGAAAGAAGAAGTACTGTGCAGATTTGCAGGCGAGGCCCCATCAAAACTTTTCAGCTGAAAACTATTGGATGCCGATGGGACCCTTTGGTTATAATCCTTACTGGCATTGCATGCAACGTGAATTTGATGGATTTGGTCGTCCTTACGATGATCAAATGCCCTTCACGGGTTATGGTCTTGGGCCAGTGTCTATTCCGTTTGGGGGTGCCTTTTATCATGATCCTTTTGGAGATCAAGTGTGTACGCCTTTCCCATCTCAGAGGTATGGACAATATTATTTTCTAATTGGGTCATTTTTTCTCCCCCTTTCTGCTTTTCCAGTTAGAAGAGAAAACTAAGGCTTCATGTTTTTCTAGGTTGCCTATCTTGATTGTTTTACTGCTTTAAGGTTTTATTAAATATCTTTTTAAGTTGTGGCTTGCACATTATTACTTATTTTACTTATATCAGAGACTTTGCTGAACTTGGAACGGACTTCAATGGTGACGGTGGTAAAGACATGATAAGCCAGGAATATGTTCCCTCTGCAAAATCAAAAATCGTATGTGCTTTTATTTTTGTGATTGCCTATGTTTTTCCTTTTGTAATAAAATGAAATTAGTGTTGTGCCATTGTTAGATTATAAACTATACAAGTTTCAGCCGTGAACTGCTAGTAACTTACAGAAAAGAAAAATCAAACTCTTGATTGTTGACAACTCTAATTACAATTGCTTGATTGGTAATTTGTCATGCTTCTTTAGAACTCTTTTCCGTCGACCTTTTTGTTAAAATTGTCTTGCAAATCAGAATCTTACATTTAGCTTTTTAATGGTAATGGTTGCCACAGAGGGTTATTGGCCTTAATTTGAAATTCTGATCCCTCTGGGTGCTCGGCTGTTCGCTATGTATCACATCACTTCTGATAAAATTTAACAGGAACATTGATACTCATGATTACTTTCCGCTTGACCTTTTAATATAAAAATAATTCTAATCATCTCTTTTCCAAGGAATTATCCATATGCTTGGTCAATTAATATCAAATATTATGAACATGCTTAGCAAAAAAATATATATATATATTATGAACATTAATATAAATTAATCATCTCTTTTTTATGGCTACAGAATTCCACAGCACCAGAACGGGACCATCCCCGGGCCCGATCAGAAAGACGGTCAGCAGACCACATTACTCAAGTTCCAAGTATTTTACGCTCATCTTCCAAGAGTAAGATGAATTATGATGATGACTATTATGCAAAGCATCTTCATCAACATGGGGAGAAAGAACGTCGGCACTGCCACCAATCAAAGTCAGTGTCAGTCAGCAGGCCGCCAGTCCTGGCAGACACTTTAGACCTGCCATCACTGCCATCCGAATTGCAGACTAAGAAAACAATATCTGACCGTAAACACAATGCCAGTGTTTTTTCTTGCATCACATCTGCAGAAGAGGAGTCAGCAGCCTCCAAGAAAAGAAAGTTTGATAGTACTCCTTCTGCTGTTAATAGGTCAGTTCGTCACAGAAGTCACAGGACATCAAATGGAGACCACAAGGATCATCGGAGAAATACAGCCTGTGAGCGTGACTATGAATCGAGTGATGATGATAGACACTTCAAGAGGAGGCGTTCTAGATATGAGTCATCACCTTCCCCTGCAGTGAAGAAGGGTAGACATAATACTAGTAGAAACATTGGTAACATACCTAGTTAAGAGAAATCTGTATGTAAGCTGAGTTTGTGCTGAGAATTTGAAAGGGGAAAACTTGATATGTAATAGAGTTTTTTTGTAATTTAAATATACTTGCAGTATATCTGTTGTGGTGAAGTTACCGTAAATTGGCTCGCTACTACAATGCTCATGTCCTTTGGATTGATCACCCTTTTTTTTTTTGATTTTTGTTAGGAAATAAAAGCTTTTTGTGACATACCTTGTAAAGAAAAATAGCATTGTGATACATGATTTGAAATAAAATAATCATCAAAACCCAAAATAAACTAGAAAAACGGTATCATGAAAGAATTTATTAAATTTATTCACCTGAAAATTTGCCAACATATTATTTAGTGTACCACTACCCAGCTGATTAGCTAGTGCCTGTGGATTGGAGAGCTCAATCCCCTGAACGGCAGTGAAGGCTAGACTTGAAGTCAGTCCGGAGGTAGCACCTCTACCAAAACTCCTCTCCTTAAATTTTTTGGCAACTTTCCACTTCCAGCCTGGCCAACTGATACACGCATCTTTCCACTTCCAGCCTGGCCAAGCATTCCATATCCTTCCCCAAGACCATCCCCCAAAGAGCTCTCTTCTGGAACTCCAAACTGCATCCTATTGGCTAGCTTCCGCAGATCATCATCACCTTTGCTCTGGTCTATACCGTCTACGCCACTGCTGCAGACCCCAAGAAGGGCTCACTTGGAACCATTGCACCTATTGCAATTGGCTTTATTGTGGGTGCAAACATCTTGGCTGCTGGTCCCTTCAAAAGTTTGTGTTATCCCCTTGATTATTTCCTATATAATCATTCTTCTTCTTAGTTACAATCACCATTTCGGAAGATATACAGAACGTGAAGAATACCATTCATGATCACCAATAGTTACCGAAAAGAATCAATCCACACAAGCTACAACTCTTATATAACAAGATACTGGTAACACTGAATATTTTATTGATTTCGGAGTTTGTAGTACAAAATGCATTTCTATAAAGAATAAACAATCGAGATATGAAGATTTTGATTTAAAAAAATAATTAGGTACAGGCTGAAGTTACATAAACGCTCCAAAATCTTTATGAAATTTTCCTTCTCGGTCTCAAAACACAACAGTCCTGTTTTGCTCGTAAGGTAAGACAGTAGGATTTTATTGCTTTTGCAAGGCACTGCTTCTCAAGATTTTGTGATTTTTGAACAAAGCCTAGTAAATTATCTCTATGTGGAACTGTATCAACCTGCAAAACCAAAGTAAAATGACACTTTCAGAACTCAAACAAGTCTATAAACAAAATTGAACAAGGTAAAACAAGAAACGTATTGAAAACTACATCATGGAATTCACAGGTTATGTAGAAAAGCTAAATTATCGTCATCCATGTGATTTCTAGGTAAAATTCTCCAAAAAATGGTGAATTTCTATTAGTGAGCGGGGAGGTGTTCAAGCCTAAACATAATGCCAACAGTGACCTCTTGCAATGTCATTGTCACAATTGCTGTCTGTTTCTACTAATACAGTGAAGTTGCCTGTAAGTTTATGCATATTGTATCTTGCGCAGGAAATGACACATAGGCAGTGGAGATATTTCAATGATTATACTTGAAAGCCCTTGAACACAAAATGGTGTAAAACAACATGCTAGTTATAACCCTTATTTTGGACTAGCCTCTAGAACTAGCATAACAAGGTATATATAAGACGAAGTGGATGTTCAACATCAAGAAATAATTAAACTGAAAATGTTTACCATCTGTTCAATGATTGGACCTTCATCTAGTTCTTTGGTGACAAAGTGAGCTGTCGCACCAATTAATTTCACGCCAGCTTCAAAAGCCTGAAAACAGGGTATGCTGGCCTTTAGTAATATGACAACAGAGATGTCTTAAGCAAATTCAATTAGAAAATCCATAATTCTGTACCTGTTTGCTAGGGTTTCCACCCTTGAATGATGGCAAATGACCATGATGTATGTTAATTACGTCCTTACCATAAGCTTCTAAGAAATTACCAGACAATACCTACAAAGAAAAATCAGAAATTAAACACTTATTTTCTGGTTGATGGCAATTACTTGAGAGTATCAGGTTGCTTAAGGGAAAAGGGGAAGACTTATAGATGCGCGCAAGAACACACAGATAAACATCCATTTTCCTACATGTTTGACAGTAAAGAGAATTCTCTCTCTGGTGCACTCTAAAGTGTATAGAATATTCTGCATTTGATTTACCTGCATGTATCTTGCAAGCACCAGAAAATCAGTCTCCTGAACCAAATCCAATATTCCATCTTCACTTTTGTCATCTTTAGTTGTGCCTAAATGATGGTAAGGTATTTGATGTCTTTCCAGAAATCGCATGACATGAGTGTTTGGACCTCTCTCGTGGTTGCTGATTGAAATTACATCTTAGATTATCAGTAGCCTCTTGAAACCAGAAAATCAAAATGACCTACTTTTACCTTATGACACATTTTATATCAACAGGAAGTGTTTCCCATCCTGCCATCCAAGCAACATATCAACAAGACAGTGGTCCAGCACAAGCATTTTGTCAGCAACAAATTAATGCATAGCTATAGTCAATATGTAACTGTTGAGAATCTAACTGAATTAAAACCTGCTTAGAAGCAAGAACGGCAATTTTAAATTTTGGATCTAAATCAGGCACCCGAACAACAGATCTAACTGCTTTGAACCTTGTTGACAACTTGAGGAAGTCCTCGTCTATCTGTGACCTTGGCCATTTTGCAGGGTCGAAGACAAATTCACTGCAAGTGGTTACTGGTGTGTTAAATCTTATCATGATTACACCCACAGAGGACGAAAGATTTATACAGAAGATTCCGGTATATTCAGATTAAATGTACATTGATGAACTATACATTCCCATATTTTGGGTTAGTGGCAGCGGTATCTTCAAAAATGTACTATAAATGTACATTCCAGAAACCAAAATAACCCTGTAATAGTTTCGAGAGGGTGCATAAAAAGTCGTCACAAGAATATTCCAGAAATTCACAGTACCATAAGCATAAGATCCTCCAAACATACCAAAATAAATAATTTATCTCAAATCATAACAAGTTTACACAAAAATGAAACAACTGCAGGTTTGACAAAGAAATGTGCAGTATGTAAACAACTTTCCGTGATTTAAAATTAAAGGGACATCAACTATTTCAACCTAAATACCACACATCACAAATTCACCTTAACCTGATCTTTGATATTACTATAAACGTTAACCTGATCTTTGGATTTATAATAAACGTTGTTGTTATTATATTTCACGTTAACCTGATCTTTGATATTACTATATTTCACCTTAATAACTTTTAATAACTTGATCTTTGTTGTTACTATATTTTTCGCTAATATCGTTAATCCATTTAATTCAAATTCGAGATAAAAGATACATATCTTACTTGATCTTCACCTTTTATTTTTATTATTCGAGCATGATTATTTATCCATACCTAACAAGTTTAAAATAATATGTAAAAATAAGCAACTGATGAGCTACATTAGTCCTGACAATCGTGTCGTTCGTGCACTCAGAACTAAAATCGAAATCGACCCGAAATCATTTCGTGTACTTGCCAATTCAACCCGAACCCAAAATGAAATGTTTTGTGTAAACCCGAAATGAAATGTTTCGTGTAAACCTGAAACGAAATGAAAGCACACGAAAAAAAATATAAAAAAATATTTCGTGTACTATCCGTGTACCCAAAACGAAAGTACACGAAATAAAAATATAAAAATTATAATATATAAAAATAAAAAAATAATAAAAATTATATATATAATATTTCGTGTACCCAAAATGAAAACCCATATCTGACACTAAATATTTCGTGTTCGTGTATTTTCGTGTTTTGTGTACCAAAAATCAAAATCCAAAACCGTATTTTTTGTGTCGTGTTCACGTATCACATGTCAAATTATCATGCCTCTACAATATTTTAAAAATTATAGGAACAAATAAATATAACTCACAAATGAATTAGATGGAAATAGAGATTTTAACCAACTCCGAAGAAAGAATTAATAGTAATACTTGTGTTCCATTTGAGTTGTCGTCGGATATGTTAAATACTCACTAATTTAAAATCCCTTAATTTTTCTATTTTTATATCCTAGATAATGGGAGTATCATGAATAAAAATATGTAAGAGAAAAAATTATATTGATATTTTTCATAATGAAATACATTGGAAAAAATTATCGATTTCAATATTTCGATACAGGTTGAATATAATTTTCATGATTGATAATTTTATATCTTTAAATACTAAATAACACAAAACAGTAAAAACTTTAAAAGCAATATTTCACGACATGATTTGGTATGATTGTGAAATGTCACACTTAATAATATAGAATTATGAATATGCAATCTCATATACTACATCCAAATATGACGCAATTACATTATTTGTATATCTTTAGATAAATGACAACATAAATGTATAGATGAAATAACATAAATAAGATATATAATAAAAGTTTTACACATTGGAGTAGAGATTTCTAAGAAAGAGCGTCAAATGAACATGAAAAATATAGGATTATAATTTTTCCAAGTATATATAACTCGAAGAACATAAAATGAACAAAGTAACAATTTCATTGAGTTGAACATTGTGATTTTTCCTTACATGTAACATAAAAATATCAATTAATCTTTGACAATCAAACCCACAATAAAAGCCACAAAGATAAATGCAAAGTAAGAAAAATATACCACTACAAGCTTTCAAATGAAATCTAAGTGAGAAAAATACCTCCGACCTTGCTTTGCAAACAAACCTAGATTGTTTCTTGGCAACAACTTGTACTAAATGTTTTTGGAAATGAAAAATTAACATGTCGGAGGCTTCAAAAGTTCATATAGAATTTTTATTCAACGTGCTACCATTTTCGATCAAAGACTTTTGAAAATGGTGCATGAGAACTTTTACTTCGCTATACGACATTTTTACCGTCTCATTTCTCTATTTGTTTTCTCTCACTCTTTTTCTTTTACAATATTAGACATCCACTTATAACTTATATGTTGTATGTGGTGTTACATCCCTTACTACTGATGGGATTGTTTGGATCAATGAGCCATATGCCAAAATTATGCTTCAGAGGCTATGAGGAAGGCTCGTGAGGAGGTTCGTTTGTAGAGCTCAACCATAATAGTAAGTGAATTGAACCTCGGTTTCTTAGCAGCTAGTTGGACCAAATGCTTTTTGAACTGAAAAATCAGTATGTCGGAACCTTCTGAAATACAGATAGACTTTTTAGGGAATTTGCTACCGAACTTGCTACCATTTCCTGTGAAAGAGTTTTGAAAATGGTGCAAGAGTATTTTCATTTCACATTTAGACATTTTCTCTTATCTTCTCTCGTCTCTTGTATGGAGCCCAGTTATGTGTTTATATGATCCGATTGGTTCAATTCAATTTAGGGTATGTATTCAATTCAATTCACTTTTATGGTTTAATTTTAGGGTTTGTATGTATGAGGCCTTATTTGTGGGTTTCGGTGTTGTGGATTTGTTTTTTTGGTTGTAGCCTCCAATCTGGTTTTTTCTGGGGAGAACATCTGTGTTTCGTGGTGCTACTACTACTTTCATTACTGCTGAAGAAAAGAAGATCAAGGCTCGTGACCAGAAGCTAAAGAGGCATGGGGAGGTGATTGGGGGAATTGCAGTTGTTGTGAAGGCTCTAGTGGAGCAGAGGACTAAAATTGAAGCCCTTGAAGAGGAGAACAAGAAGCTTAAGGGAAGGTCTTGGTGGAAATTATATGGTGAATGTGTTTGCATGCTACATTTTGTATTGCATTAGTAATCTAGATTATTTTAATTGCTTAAAATCGAGTTATTATACAAAAAACTTTTGGTAATGAATGCAATTGGCATTGCTACTATGCTACTGTCTGATATATACTTGAATTGTTGACTTTATCATGCAGTAGATTTTGATATTTTTCTTCTAGTAGTACTAATTTAAGACCCAACCTGTCATTGATGTTATAACATGTCGGAGGCTTCAGAAGTACATATAAATTTTTTATTCAACTTGCTACCATTTCTGATCGAAGACTTTTGGAAATGGTGTTGGAGAATTTTTACTTCGCTATACGACATTTTTACCGTCTCATTTCTCTATTTGTCTTCTCTCACTCTTTTTCTTTTACTATATTAGACATCCACTTATTAACTCAACTTATAACTTATATGTTGTTTGTGTATTGATTTGATATAATATATATTAAAAGAAAAGGTTTAGAGATATTGTAAAGGGGTTCCAACATGTATTGTGAACAAGCTTTATATATTTTGTGTGCTTCTTCTTCTAGAATTTCTTCTCTATTTTCACCCTTTTACTTGTAACTGCCCCATGATTCTTTCTCCCACAATCAATCATGTAACACCTACAATTGTAACTCCCACAATTGTAACTCCCATCATTAATTTTGTAACTCTCAACTCAATATATCAAAAAAAAAATTATAATAAATAAATATATTTGTAACCCCATTCAAATTAATGTATGTTATTTTACTTTTATATTTCTCAAATTAAGTCAAATATACAACATCTCCCACTTGACTTATTTGATAAATATCTATGTAACTCCCACTTTTCTCACATATTAAAATATCGGATATCTTTATTCACTCCCACTATTATGTGAGAATAATACTTACTATGTCATAAACTTAATATTTCTTGATCTTATCAAATCAACATATTTGATAAATTCTTGGAAAAATATCACTTTAATAAGTTTACAATCAAATCACTAGTAAAATGTATCACACATTTTCACTTTCATTTCGTGCATTGCAACACATTCATGTCTCATATAACTTTTCCAACTTCAATTCCACATTATTAATTAAATGTGTACCCCGAAGTTGAATTCTCAATTACTAAGATCACCTTCCACATTTGTCTCTCTCACTCTCTTTCTTTTACTATATTAGACATCCACTTATTAACTCAACTTATAACTTATATGTTGTCTTTGTAGTGATTTGATATAATATATATTAAAAGAAATAGGTTTAAAGATATTGTAAAGGGGTTCCAACATGTATTGAGAACTAGCTTTATATATTTTGTGTGCTTCTTCCTCTAGAATTTCTTCTCTATTTATAGGCTTCTTAAAACACCTTTCACCCCTTTACTTGTAACTGCCCCATGATTCTTTCTCCCACAATCAACCTTGTAACTCCTACAATTGTAACTCCCACAATTGTAACTCCCAACTCAATATATCAAATATATTTTTTTATAATAAATAAATATATTTGTAACCCCATTCAAATTAATGTATGCTATTTTACTTTTATATTTTTCAAATTAAGGGTCCGTTTGGAAAATCTTATTTTTCAGAAATAAGTTACTTATTCTGGAAAAAAGTTAGGAAATATGTACCTTTTTCTAAAATAAGTAACTTATTTTTGCAAGATAACGAATATTAAACTCCCATACCCATTTTTTCCTAAAGAAGTATGTAAAAACGAATTTTTTTCCGAAATAAGTAACTTATAAATCCAGTTTAATTTTTGCCAAACAGGCACTAAGTCAAATATACAACATCTCCCACTTGACTTATTTGATAAATATCTATGTAACTCCCACTTTTCTAACATATTAAAATATCTGATATCTTTATTCACTCCCACTCTATGTGAGAATAATATTTATTATGTCACAAACTTAATATTTCTTGATCTTATCAAATCAAAATATTTGATAAATTCTTGGAAAAATATCCCTTTAATAAGTTTACCATCAAATCACTAGTAAAATTTATCACACATTTTCACTTTCATTTCGTGCATTGCAACACATTCATGTCTCATATAACTTTTCCAACTTCAATTCCAAATTATTAATTAAATGTGTATCCCGAAGTTGAATTCTCACTTACTAAGATCACCTTCGATACATATATCGCAATAAACAATAATTCTAGGCATGTCTGCCTAATTGAAAAAAATACTCTCTAAGTACTTGATCATGATCCACTTACAGCCTCTCACTAGGCTCAAGCAAAATTGCTTTACACAACATAAAATATATCGAACTTCTGACTACTTACATATAATACATTCAATGGTTCCTTTTCTGAATTAATCATTTTCCCATTACCAATAGGGTTGGCACCGGACTACAATTCTGCATCCTTAAACAGTTAAACATTTTACTTAAATACATTTTTTTGGCTCATATTCAATATTCAAATTATTTTCCTTAATTTGATATCTTTGAAATTCTCAAATTTCACAGACATTTACATAATCTCAACGTCTTACTAAGTTCCAACTTAGTTTTGTTCTTTATCAATTTCAGCAAACATATTATCCACATACACCGATAATATTACTAATCAAGCTCCCACTTTTATTCATTTCCATGAACTCAAATTCTTTCGATTTCATTTCGAAAATTCTAATTTTGTACTAGCTATTCTGAGTAAATAAAAAAAACTCTTTTTTTTCACACTCTCTATTCTAAGAGCCACTATAATTTCTTGGATTACAATGTTGTCTTTTCAACGGCGATTCCAAATTACCTTTAATACCACGTATAACAACAGGTTTCAACCAAACAAATTATTTTAAACAAGAACACATATTTTCTAGTTCACCGGATGTATCAACTTAACCACACCTAGCATGCATCATTTTTTTAAAATACCTTTTAGAGTTCTTAACTCCTTAGTCCAACAAGGTCAACAAATTCTTGTTTATTAAATTCTGGGCACTTGCCCCAATTTTCTTGTAAATTAAATAAATAACTTACTTTAAAAATTTCTCTTTTCATTTCTATATACTCTCTATTAATTTTTTTGTAAATTAAATAAATAACTTATGTCAAAAAAATTCTCTTTTCATTTCTATATACTCTCTATTCCGAGTATCATAAAAATATTCCTTACAAAATATTATCTTTTAAATTGATAAAATTTCTGATTGTCTACAAACAATCTATATTCCCACTTTTTTTTTCCGACTCCGTTAACAAAAATATGAAACACAATTATTTTGACACAATATCTTTTCCTTGCCACTCTCCATTCTGAGAGCTAAACAATTTTTCTAGAACACAATGTCATCAATTTAAATTATACCATAACAATTTATATCTTATTTCCTAGCCACACGTATTATAATTGGAACTATTCAATATCTCAACAATTATTAGTTTAAACAAAGTCAATTTACAAGAGATGTTGTAAAAAAAAATATGTCGCATGTATGTTTTTTTAGACAAAGCCAATATGCGAATTAACAAAAACAATGTGTACAATGTCATCAAAATACAAAACAATGAAGAAGATTTAATCATCTGATTATTAAAAAATAGAATATGAGATTATAATAAATCGAACAAAACACCAATCAAGCTGTGGAAATATATTAATTTGCATAAGAATTAAAAAAACGAAAACAAAAATGACAACAAGTATACTTGAACCAAAAATCAAGATTAGGCAAAACAAACAACTATCATGAGTACACACAAAAGGAGCTAAATTCTAAACAAATGGCAGCCATTCAAGATATCAAAAAAATATGGATGTGATCCTTATCCCTATCACATATGCCCAAAGTAGAGGCTACATATGGGCGAAAACGAAAACAAAACAAAAATACGAAATCGAAAACTATATATATATATGGTGATCACATAAGACATATGACTAGCAAAGCAGGACAAAGATACTCAGAATGGCCTGAACAATAATATATCATTATATTATTAACAAGTAGGCAAGAACAAAAAAAAAATGCCAAAATCAATTTGGATGGGTGCGGAGTGACTAATCCATGCAGTTGTGACAAGTACTAACAACAAGACAGTAACGGATGGAATGGGGTGTTGACAGCAGAAACACAGAGGAGAAAGTTGTCCGAATGATCTTTAAGCTCTGATACCACTGTAGTGATTTGATATAATATATATTAAAAGAAAAAGGTTAAGAGATATTGTAAAGGGGTTCCAGCATGTATTGAGAACAAGCTTTATATATTTTGTGTGCTTCTTCCTCTAGAATTTCTTCTCTATTTATAGGCTTCTTCAAACACCTTTCACCCCTTTACTTGTAACTGCCCCATGATTCTTTCTCCCACAATCAATCTTGTAACTCCTACAATTGTAACTCCCACAATTTAACTCCTATCATTAATTTTGTAACTCTCAACTCAACATATCAAAATTTTTTTGTATAATAAATAAATATATTTGTAACCCCATTCAAATTAATGTATGTTATTTTACTTTTATATTTCTCAAATTAAGTCAAATATACAACATTCTGTGGTGTTACATCTCTTACTACTGCTGGGATTGTTTGGATCAATGAGCCGTATGCCAAGATTGATGCTGTAGAGGCTATGAGGAAGGCTCGTGAGGAGGAGCTTAAAAGGCATGATGATTTGATGATGAAATTGATGGATCAGAAGGAGGATCTTAAAGTAGAGAGGAGAGGAAGAAAGCTAAAGAGGAGAGAAATTTATGATATATTCTCTGAGGACCCAGACCCAGATCACATATTTACAGCTTTTTAAACAAAACTGTAAACGAGAGAGAGGGAGAGAGAAGAGAAGAGAGAATGTCGAAGGGAGAAATCAAACTATGTTTGCACCATTTCCAAATTTCTTTCACAGGAAATGGTAGAAAGTTTACTAAAAAATTTATTGGCATTTAGAAGCCTCCGACGTATTGATTTTTCAGTTACAAAACAATTTGGTCCAACTAGCTACTAAAAAACAACCGAGGTTGGTTTGTAGAGCTCAACCAGAGGTACTTTTTTTTTTTACTTATTTGGCTTAGTAAGAAAAAAATAAGTAAGAAAAGTACTGTTGGGTTTTCAGCCCAATACAATGGTATGGGTCTTGGGTGATCCAAGACAAGTATGGGTTTTGGTGATCCAAAACATATATGGATTGGGTAATAATTATATGTTTAGATAATTATTATAGATGGTATATTTAGACACCAAGTATGATAAGGATTGTAATTGGAAACCAAGTATGAAAAGGATATCTTGGTGGCTAAGTTTGTGATGGCTATATATACATAGTCATATTGTATTTGTCTGAGAGATGTGAAAGCTTAAGAGATGTAGTCTTAAGTATTGTTAGGGAGATGCTTGAGCATTGATGGCTCAAGTATCAGGGTTTGGACACCGTTAAGGTGTTATTGTTTTAATGTATTATTAATAACTGTTTTGATTAATAATACAAGTTTAGGACGTGGGTGTTTCCACGTCAAGTATTTGTGTGTTCTTATTTTGCGCTTTAGTAGATCTTGTTAACTAATCGATTGGTTATGTGTGTGCTCTGTATTAGTTGCTTGTGAATCTCGGATTGTGTAAGTCCCCTAACCTAACAAGTGGTATCAAGAGCCAAGGTTCGGGTTCGTGATGGATGAGGTTAAGGGAAAGTTAGAGGTTCAATTGGTATGGCAGAGCATGATGAAGGATTTGGTGACAAGGAGGCTACTAAAGCGGGTAGATACAAAGTTACGTGCGGTTTGAAGGTTGACTTGCACCATGGATCAATCCTGTGTTCGGACTCGAGATAGAAAAAGATGGAAGAGGTCATCGCAATTGTTTCAATGGATTGATCAACCAGGTGAACTGTTTGGATGATACTACGGATTTTCTTTAGGGGACCGAAAGATTGTGAAAGCAAGGATCGGGTGACTCAACATATGGAAGAGAACTCGTGGTGGTTGATGCACGTGATTTTATAGATGGATACATCGTTATGGTGAAGAACGATGGTTTAGATGGTCACTATACGGGTTTAGCGACACTCAAAGATTGGAAGAACAAGAGGGGGTTCTTGTTCGAGAGGAGGCATTGGCGAATGGACGTCGTTGACTTGATGGTGATCGTTATGGTGACCAATAATTCATTTATGAAATTGGATTGGGTTTAAGGGGATGATTGTTGGTTTTTCAGCCCAATACAATGGTATGGGTCTTGGGTGATCTAAGACAAGTATGGGTTTTGGTGATCCAAAACATATATGGATTGGGTAATAATTATATGTTTAGATAATTATTATAGATGGTAAATTTAGACACCAAGTATGATAAAGATTGTAATTGGAAACCCAAGTATGAAAAGGATATCTTGGTGGCTAAGTTTGTGATGGCTATATATACATAGTCATATTGTATTTGTCTGAGAGATGTGAAAGCTTAAGAGATGTAGTCTTAAGTATTGTTAGGGAGATGCTTGAGCATTGTTGGCTCAAGTATCAGGGTTTGGACACCGTTAAGGTGTTATTGTTTTGATGTATTATTGATAACTATTTTGTTTAATAATACAAGTTTGGGATGTGGGTGTTTCCACATCAAGTATTTGTGTGTTCTAGTTTTGTGCTTTAGTAGATCTTGTTAACTAATCGATTGGTTATGTGTGCTCTGTATCGGTTGCTTGTGAATCTCGGATTGTGTAAGTCCCCTGACCTAACAAGTACCTCTGGTTGAGTTCAACAAACGAGCCTCGGTTGTTTCTTAGTAGCTAGTTAGACCAATTTTTTTGGGAACTGAAAATCCAATACGTCGGAGGCTTTAGACATACTTTAGACACCAATTCTTAGTAGCTATAAGTGAAGTGTATTGTAAGTTGTAACCCTTAATTAAATTGTGAAACAGGCTAACCTTTTTCTCAACAAGTACGGACTAAGTAGTCTCAAAACATAAATTTGATTATATTGTAGAATACTAATAATATATAGATTTATAAAAAAATTAACACGTAAAACTTGGAACTCCATGTTTAGAAAGAAGGTGTAACTTGTTAGATGTATGATGTATCATTGTATATATAAACAAATTTTAAAACTCGGGCATAGTGACCGGCGTATACTACAAACAAATTACTCTGTTGAATAAGATGTCTCGGACTAATTTATTAATTATTACATGATTATGATTTTAGCTTCAAAAATTGAAGAAAAGTTGAACATGTCGTAATAAGTTTGACAATACAATAACAGAACAAGGTATTGAATCCACAACAGGTATAACTTTTGATGATACAATTAAAGCAATTACAATAATTCAACTTCCAAATCTAGGGAATTCATGAATCATCATTCTCATGATATGATGTCATCCAAAAGCCGACAGTGCTACAAAGCTAACACCTTTAGGAATACAAATACTTAAAATTCGAATATATAGCATTTTAGGAAGAACGTCTTGTAAAAAAATAATAAAGAACACTATCGTAATACTTTATTTTTCATAAAAATGATTTGTTATAATAAAAATTACAAATTATAACAAGAATTAAACTTAACATATCGAATCTAACTTAGAATTTCATTTAAATTTAAAAATCAAATGTTACATAGACTCCACTATAGAACCTTATATATATTTTTGTAACAATAAAATATGTGTAACTATTATATTTTATCGTAATTTTTTGTTAGCTTCCAATTTTTTTTTGAACACACGCACACGCTAGAAGTCGAACTCTTGACCTCTCTTAGAGAAGCCAAGACCTCAACCACTGCACCAACCCTTTGTTGGATAAATTCCATTTTTATTCATAAAGTATCATTTTTGATGTGAAAGTTAGAATCTAAATGCGATTTTATGTAAAATTCTGTGATGCTCTTTATTGTTTTTATATAAGATATATATATATATATATATATATATATATATATATATATATATATATATATATATATAGGCAAGTGCTCAAAAGAGAACTTATTTTTTGAAGAAAACTAAGGTACTAATCCTAGCCATTAGATGTATTAAAATCAATGGCCCCGCCAGGGGCACTCACACACTAATCAAATACACCCTCACACACAGAATCACACCTAATCCCCTCCATTTTTAATTTGATTTTTCCCGTCAATCGGTGATATTTTTTTTAAATCTAATTTCACCACATTTTTCTTCATCTCCCAACGATTAGTTTGCATACCATATATGCTATATTTCGATTTAGTTTTCTAAGTTTTCCATTAAACGAGGTTTTCCCTAGATCCTTACTCATATATATATATATATATATATATATATATATATATATAGGGTCTTGCTCAAATGAGAACTCATATTATTGGTGAGATATGAGATCTAATCTCAGCCCCACATTTTTTATATTTAATTAAATCTTAGCCACATAACCCACCACATAAAACATAACACACACCGGAACACACACACGACAAACACTACACACGCACAAACACACACTGGACACATGCTCACACCTGCCCCAAAATCATTTCCACCACCCACCCCACTCCCTCATCCCACTCCCCACCCACCGCCTCGCTCCCACGTTGCCACCGCCTACTCGCCGGAATATCCAGATCTGGCTAACTGTTGTTGAAAGTATTGTTGAAACACTCCTAAAGATCGATTGGCCGTTGTTTCAGGTCGGTGATTAAACACCTGAGAAGACACATCGGAGTCAATTCCGACGAGATTAGACATGTACGGACGCTGTGGATCGGTGACAGATCTCGTATTCATATTATTTGAAATTGAAAAATCATTGTAACCGCCAGAGAATCCTGACGCCATTTCAGCTTTTAGGAAAGAGAATAAAATTGGTATTAATTGTGATTTTGTTTGTTACATTAAGTGATTTTCGAGTTATTTGTGGGGATAAATATCATAGGATTTTTAACAATGGTGATTTTCGATTATTTGCGGTGATTTTTAAGTTCCGGTGGTGATTTGTTGGTGGTGGCCGGAGGTGGGGACGGTAATGTGGTGATGCGGTGATTTGGAAGTGTGTACATGTGTTTATGGTGATTTTCAGTCCGTTTATGGTGATTTTCAGTTCGTTTATGGTGATTTTTGTGTTTCTGGTGGTGATTTTTCGTTTTCCGGTGGTGATTTTATGTTTGCCGGTGGTATTTTTGTGTTTCTGGTGGTGATTTATGGTTTGTCGGTGGTGATTTTATGTTTGCCGGTGGTGATTTTTTGGTGGTCGCCGGAGGTGGTGGCGGTCGCCGGTGATGGTGGGTGGTTGAATTATAAAGAAGAAGATGAAATGCCAAATATTAAAATATAAAAATATTTAAATATTAAATGAATGGTAAGAGATGAATATAATGTATTTAAATGAATGGATAGGATTAGATCTCATATCTCACCATAAGTGGTGGTTCTCACCTAGAGCCGGCAATTTCGTACACGACACGAAAACGACACGAAAATTACGGGTTTGGGTTGACCTTTACGGTACACGAACACGAAATTACACGGACACGAAATTACACGAATGAATTTAGTGTTGGTTTTGGTTTTACCCTTGGGTACACGACACGAAACGAAAATACACGAAATAAGTAAATATTTAAATAAATATTTTAAATTATATAAATATATATTATAAATAAATATTACATATTTTACCTTTTTTACAAAATAAATAGAAAATACACGAAAAGTACACGAAAGTACACGATTTTCGGTTCGTTTTTCGTGTAAATGGAAAGTACACAAAATATTTCGTGTACTTTTCGTTTCGTTTCGTGTTTACACGAAATGTTTCGTTTCGTGTTCGTTTTAGAATTTAAGTACACGAACTTATTTTGTTTCGTTTTCGTTTCGGCCTTTTGGTACACGAAACACGAAAGTACACGAAACGAAGTACACGACACGAAACGAATTGCCAGCTCTATTCTCCTATGAGCAAGACCCTATATATATATATATATATATATATATATATATATAGTTAACTATATGTAATTACCTATAGTTAAGACATATTATAATACAGTTGGAAATCTATTTTTGTAAATACATAGGGGTAAATTTCATTATTACAAAAATGTCATCAACTTTTTATACTCAAAATGCATATAACTATAGAAACATTTACATATATATATATATATATATAGGAGAAGGTTCAAAAGAGAACCCTTGTTGGTGAGAGAACCATAGAACCATGATAATTACCATTGATTTGTTTTCAATCCTATGGCCTAGATTTTGTGTATCTCAATTAATGTTTTAATTGTATTGTACTACAAGGATAGTATTTGTAAAGTAAAAATACATTATATATCATCATAGTACGTACACAATCATTACCATATATACAAAGATTTGATAAGATAGTGTATCAATTTCGATGAAGAAACTCCCTTTAATAAGAGCTAGTAATTTCAGTGAATTATCTTTATTCAAAGTCTTAGTAAAAAGTAGTTCTTGCAACTTTATTTCCAATCATATTTTTCATTCCCACATTCCTGGCCCAATCTCTCCAATCATACGGATTTTACGATCTTTGTCCTTTAAAACACCATTACCACCAGTCAAGTACGTTGCACAATAAACTACTATGAAAATAAAATATTACAAATTTATAAATATATTATATAATATTTCTAAATGTAACTTAATTTTAGTAGAAGTATATAATTTTTTTAAAAAAAATAAATATATAAAAATATTATGTAATACACCAAGATTCTCTTAGGTGTTTATTTATTTACTTTGAAATTTTAAAAGAATAAGTATATTTTTATCGAATCACTTAACGGAATCTTCAATACCCTTAAAAATATTACTAAGTAGATTTTTTGAAAGAAAAGTACTCATATCCTTCTAAATATTTTTTTAGAAAAAAAAAATCATTTTTTTGTAATTTTTAGATATATGGTGAAATTCATTAAATTTTATATAATGCACATTGTCAATGTGAGATTCATAAAAGTGTTTTGATAAATATTTATTGACAAAATTTTAAAATAATTTGTAAATATTTTATTAAAACACTTAACGGAATCTTGAATATCCTTCTAAATATTAATAAGTAGATTTTTAAAAAGAAATGACTCATATCCTTCTAAATATTCTTTTAGAAAAAAAAATCTTTTTTTGTAATTTTTAGATATATGGTGAAATTCATTAAATTGTATATAATGCACATTGTCAATGTGAGATTCATAAAAGTGTTTTGATAAATATTTTTTGACAAAATTTTAAAAGAATTTGTAAATATTTTATTAAAACACTTAACGGAATCTTCAATATCCTTCTATATATTAATAAGTAGATTTTTTTTAAAGAAATGACTCACATCCTTCTAAATATTCTTTTTGAAAAAAAAAATCATTTTTTGTTGTAATTTTTAGATATATGGTGAATTTCATTAAAGTGTATATAATGCACATTGTCAATGTGAGATTCCTAAAAGTGTTTTGATAAATATTTTTTGACAAAATTTTAAAAGAATTTGTAAATATTTTATTAAGACACTTAACGAATCTTCAAAATAATTATTTGATTGATCCGACCCAATTAAAAAATATTTATTGAAATACTTGACTCATCAACCATCCTTTTCACCAACGATTTCGACCAAATGTTAAAAAATAATAATTAATGTGTGATCCAAAACATTTAATGGAATCTTAGACTGAAAACCTAAACATTGATTTAAAAATATCCAAAAAGGTCAAAAAAAAAATAAAGGATTCCTAAAAATAAATTATTATTAACACTAAAATAAGTAATGACAAATTATACATCAATGTGCAACACATACAGAATCTAGCAATTAATAAATTTTTTGAGAAAAAATTAGATGAGTAAATAGAAAATTAATAAGTTGTTACAAAACATTTAGTGGAATTTTAGAGTGAAGAGATAAAAATTAATTTAAAAAATTTACTAAAAAGTAAATAAAAACAAAAGAATCTTAAAAATAAATGAATGTTAGGATCGTAAAAAATAATACCAAATAATTTATCAACATGCTAGCGTAACTGGATATTACAATGTATAATTTTTTTTGTAAAATACATCGTGAATAAATAAAATAATTAATATATTTTTACAAAACATTCAATGAAATATTAGACTGAAAACTTAAAAAATTGATTTTAAAAACTTAAAAGAATCTATACTATTATATAAAAGCCGAAACATTAAAAGTTTGGTTGGTCGGTCAGTCGGTCGGTACGGTACCTGTTGATTTTATTTATTTACCCTTACTCAATTACAGATCTACTAACTAATAAAAACTAATAAATTTCCTTTTTCAGGTTACACATATTATCTTTTCTATTTTTCAAGAACTAAATAATTTCTTTTTTCAGGTAAAATACAATATATTTTACATTTTATCTAACTAAAATACGGACGATTCTATTTAATAAAATAAACTAATAATATTATTAATTAACTGATTACCTTTTTTTAGCTAAAACATATCATCTTTTCTATATTTTGTAATTAAAATCCCTCTTTTAAAAGAAATATCACGGACAATATTAATTTCTCCTTTTCTAAAAACATTACGAGCAATTATATTTAGTACGTAATTAAATTATAATTACTATAAACTAATCAATTACCTTTTTTACCTTGAACATATTACCTTTTTAATTTTCTCTAAATAAATTCTCTATTTTCCTGATCATATCACGGGCACCCTTACTCAATTACAGATCTACTAACTAATAAAAACTAATAAATTTCCTTTTTCAAGTTACACATATTATCTTTTCTATTTTTCAAGAACTAAAAAATTTCTTTTTTCAGGTAAAGTACAATATCTTTTACATTTTTTCTAACTAAATTCTCCTTTATTAATCAATTTCCTTTTTCAGGCTAAACATATAACTAAATAATTTCTTTTTTCAGATAAAATACAATATCTTTTAAATTTTATCTAACTAAAATTTCTCCTTTATTAATCAATTTCCTTTTTCTAAATAATTTCCATTTTCAGGTAAAATAGAATATCTTTTACATTTTATCTAACAAAAATTTCTCATTTTTAAAAATACTACAAGCAATTTTATTCAATAAAATAACATAATTATATTATAATTACTATTAACTAATCAATTAACTTTTTCAGTCAAAACACGTTACCTTTTCTCTAACTAAAATCTCTCTTTTTCCAATTATATCATGGATGGTTACCTTTTTTCTTTTCTCTTACTAAAACCTCCCTTTTTCCAATTATATCACGGGCGTATCTATTCAATAAAAAAAATAATAATGTTATAATACTAATAATTAACCGATTACCTTTTCAGCTAAAATATATCATCGTTTATATTTTTTCTAATTAAATTCCCCTTTTTTCTAGAAATTAAACGGGCAACATTAATTTCTCATTTTCTAAAAACTATGAATAATTTTATTTAGTAAAATGACATAATTAAATTATAATTACTATAAAATAATCAATTACTTTTTTCACATAAATCATGTCATCTTCACGTTACCTTTCTATTTTCTCTAACTAAAATCTCTCATTTTCCAATTATATCATGGATGGTTACATTTTTCAGCTAAAACGTATCATCTTTTCTATATTTTATAAATAAAATCGCTCTTTTAATAAAAATATCACGGACAATCTTAATTTCTCCTTTTCTAAAAATATTACGAGCAATTATATTTAGTACGTAATTAAATTATAATTAGTGTAAACTAATCAATTACCTTTTTTCACCTAAAACATATTACCTTTTTAATTTTCTTTAACTAAATTCTCTATTTTTCTAATCATATCACGGACATTCTATTTAATAAAATGTACTCTTTTTAACTAAAATCTATCATCTTTTCTATATTTTCTAACTAAAATCCCTTATTTTCTAGAAATATCACGGGTAACATTTATTTAATTATTATCAAATCATCTCATATAAAAATGTAAGCCTCCAAAATTCATGTTTTAATAAAATTTAGGTTAAATTAATAAATTTTTTTATAATATTAAATAAAAACCGTGCATCGCACGGGTTTTAAGCTAGTCTTTATGAAATTTTAAAAATACTTAATAGAATCTTTATGAAATTTTAATATTTTAAAGGATTATATGATTATTTTAAAATATAGTCATATATACTTCTCTATTTAGATTTCAAATTCCATTTTATAATCTTTATTTAAATTGTTCATAAAATACCACAAGAATTTATTCACCAAGATTTCATACATAAAATACATTATTCAACCTTTTTATAAATGAAAATGAATTAAATCATATTGTCATAAATTATTGCAATACATCTTCTTATATAAAAAAAAATGAAACAAATCAAAAAATCTTACCCTACCATCTCTATTTTTTATGTACAATATAAAAATATAGCTTAAAAAACAAGCCATCATTAAATTAAGTAATGTATGGAAACAAAACACATTCTTGAATCTTATTCTGAAAACTTAAGTATTGATTTTAAAAATACCCAAAAAGGCCAACAAAAATAAAATACTCATAAAAATAAATAATTATTAGCAGTAGAATAAATGAACAAATAATATATCAATGTGCAATGAAATCTTACAATCCACAATTTCTTTTGATAAAAATGTTTGAGGATAAATTAAAATAATTAATATGTACATATAAAACACTTAATGAAATCTAAGTTTTTAACTTAAAATTTGATTTGGAATTTTAAAATCCACAATTTTTTTGATCAAAATGTTCGAGAATAAATTGAAATAATTGATATGTTGATATAAAACACTTAATGCAATCTAAGTATTTAACTTGAAATTTGATTTTAATAAAACACAAAAAGGCCAATAAATATAAAAGATTTTTAAAAATGAATAAGGATTAACAATATCATAAATAATAACAAATAATATATTAATGTGCACCAAGATTAATTTATTCACCAAGATTTCATCCGTAAAATATGAAAGATTATATATGGAATTTGAAATCTAAATAGAGAAGTATATATGACTATATTTTAAAATAATCATACAATACTTTAAAATATTAAAATTTCATAAAGATTCTATTAAGTGTTTTTAAAATTTCATAAAGATTCTATTAAATTTTTAAAATCAATCTTTAAGTTTTCAGTCTAATATTTCATTGAATGTTTTGTAAAATCATATTAATTATTTTATTTATTCTCGATGTATTTTACAAAAAAAAATTATACATTGTAATATTCAGCTAGCATGTTGATAAATTATTTGGTATTATTTTTTACGATCCTAACATTTATTTATTTTTAAGATTCTTTTATTTTTATTTACCTTTTAGTAAATTTTTTAAATTAATTTTTATCTCATCACACCGAAATTCCACTAAGTGTTTTGTAGCAACGTATTAATTTTCTATTTACTCCTCTAATTTTTTCTCAAAAAAATTATAAATTGCAAGATATAAAATACGCCATTCAATCTTTTTATAAATGAAAATAAATTAAATCATATTATCATAAATTATTGCAATACATCTTCTTATATAAAAAAAAATGAAACAAATCAAAGATTCTTATCCTACCATCCCTATTTTTCATGTACAATATACAAATAGCTTAAAAAACAAGCCATCATTAAATTAAGCAATGTATGGAAATAAAACACTTACTTGAATCTTATTCTGAAAACTTAAGTATTGATTTTAAAAATACCCAAAAAAATCCAACAAAAATAAAAAACTCATAAAAATAATAATTATTAGGTAGAATAAATGAACAAATAATATATCAATCAAATAATATATCAATGTGCAACACCTAGTGGAATCTTACAATCCACAATTTTTTTAGATAAAAGTTTGAGGATAAATTAAAATATTTAATATGTTCGTATAAAACACTTAATTGAATCTAAGGATTTTACTTAAATTTGATTTGGAATCTTAAAATCCACAATTTTTTTTGATCAAAAAGTTCGAGAATAAATTAAAATAATTGATATGTTAATATAAAACACTTAATGGAATCTAAGTCTTTAACTTGAAATTTGATTTTAATAAAAACACAAAAAGGCCGATAAATATAAAAGATTTCTAAAAATGAATATGGATTAACAATATCATAAATAATAACAAATAATATATTGATGTGCAACATCTAAGGGGATCTCACAATATGTAATTTTTTTGAAATAAAATTTGACGAGATAAATAGAATAATTAATATGTTAAAACAAAACACTTAATCTTGTTCTTAAAATATAATATTGGTTTTCAAAAAATCCAAAAAAGCAAACAAAGATAATTAGGCAGTGCAGTGCGTTTTCAGTTTTAATGTAATCATTTGCTACTCAGTTGCACCAATCCAATCCGGGTAATCTTTTGGCAGTCATAACAAGAGCAAGGACATAAGCAAATTCATGAACTTTTTTTTCGAAGCAAAAGAAACATTTCATTAACTTAAATCATCATACATAATGGAAAGCAAATCTGCTAGGATCACATCCCCAGCCAGAATACGACCAGGATTTGAACAAGCTGAACGAGCCAACCAATTGACCGCCTTATTCCCGGATTCGTTTTACAAAAGAGACAGAAACATTTGGAAGAAGTTCTAGAAATCTTCTACAATCTTTAATAAGAAGACCAAAGTGGGAAAGCATTGTTGAGGAAGAAGCAATCGCTTGAACGACAACGAGACAATCTGACTAGATCATAATCTGAGGAACCGCCCTATAATCGAAAGAAGCTACACCATTATAAATCCAACTAAGAACTTCTTTGATACCATAAGCTTCTACCAAATGCACTTGATTTTTGGAGGTATTTTTAATCGCCAAAGATTCCTCCATAGACCTGAATTATTGTCCGGATTCCATCCTTCTTTCAAGACCTGAATAAGCTTTTATGCACTTTTAACAAAAAAATCTCCAATGCCGCTCCTTACACCAATACCATGAATCAACATCTTCAAAAATAAACACTCTTGGTACTCCCTTAACTTTAATGTCAGCTTATGATTATGATTATACTGAAAAGAACAACTAGAAGAATCTTGAAACACAATAGTTTAAGAAACCTATAGAAAATATTATCGAAAATCTTTTTTCGACTTAAATCTTACTTACAACTTTGAAGAATCATAACCTATTTTTTAGGATTCTTCATTACAAAATCCATATTTGACCTGCATATATGAATGTTATACTCATTATTGATAAAGAATCTATAAACGATCAGTCAATAATTTATAAATAATCTATAAAGATTCTTTATAGACACAAATCACGTACTTGCAACCCACATACACAAATCACGCACTTGCAACCCCATTTTTCTCAATTAGTACTTTGCAAAACACATAGCAGAACTTAAAGTATCGTATGATTTGATATCAAAGTAGATGATAACACATCAGTCAAAAGTCTAGGGTTCATTCTCAATAAGGTTCATCGAACAGAATACCTACAAGAATCAAGTTTTTGTTAGATCTGTTAGATTGGATCAGAACAAAATACCTACAAGAATCAAGAATCTGATGGATTGGATCAGAACACATACAAGAATCTTACCGTACAAGAACACATCTGTCAAGATCCGTGGTTGAAACCTTACAATATAACTTTTTCTTTTCTTCTATGGTCAGCACTTCATTGATGCCCGACTCTATACCACACCTATAACCAAAAACAGGTGTTTTGGTCATTGTTCTACAAAGATATAGTAGTTTAAATGTTTAACTCTATACAAATGAAAAAAGAATTACATGTATCGTCTTCTTCCTCCATTTTCTTCTTAGGTTATATATGCTTCTAGTTTTTTTAGTGTAAATCATATAGACAACTATTACGTGATATTTGTTTCATGATATTCTTTCCAAATTTAAAAAAGATTGTGTTTTATAGTCAAATCTTAATTTAAAGATTCTTTCCGTTTTCTAAAGAAATATTGTACGTATAATACTTGATTGTGGATTTTAAATGACCTTCATCAATCTATTTTATTACAATACTGCCATTGTGTCTTATATAATGAAATTAAAATGAATTTTAATTAATGGACGGTCTAGATGAGAGTTCTCTAGTTCTCTTGCTAAGGAGGTTCTCCCTAGAACCTTACCCTATATATATATATATTATATATATATATATATATATATATATATATATATATAAAAGTTGCACTCCATAACAAACACCTTATATAACAAACAATAAAGAACACATCATATCTAATCTAATATAAGAGTTCTGTCATGGCACCCAATACAAAAAGTTATTATTTTTTTACCCTCTATCCATTCCGCAAAAAAAATTAATTTTTTTTTTCATTGTTCCTGATGACGTCATTGCTGACGTCAGCATGACGTCATCATGAACAGTAAATTTTTTTACTTTTTTTAAAAAAAATTTATTAGATAACAAGAGGGTAAAAAAATAATAACTTTTTGTATTGGGTGCCCCTGGCGGGGCCAAAGGATCTAATAGATCTAAGTTGTTCTTTATTGTTTGTTATATAAGGGTGTTCTGTATGGAGCAAAGGCCTATATATATATATATATATATAGATCATTGCTCAAAGAAGAAAGCCCTTATTAAAAAGAACAATAAAGGACACTATAAAATTCATTATAAAAGCTCATATAAAATTAATTTTAATAACAATTAAGCTTTGATTATGAATAATAATATAATCTAATATTAATTTAGCAACAATTTTAGATTAAAAACAACTAATTTCATTGTTATAAAATATATGTAGGATTTTATCATAGATTCTATGATATTTGATTTTCAAATTTAGATGAGATTATTTATATGCAATGAGTCCCGCCAGGGGCACCTATTTTTAATTTAGTGATTCTAATTTTAACAATCCATTTAAAAAAAATAACGTGTTTTGATGGTGTTCTTCTTTGTTCTTTATATATATATATATATATATATATAATATAAACTAAAAACCAACACTAAATAAATTATATTTCATCTATTCTAAGGGTCCCGCCACCTTCTAAAAAAATGTAAAATAATTTAGGCTTCATTCAGCAAAAACAGGGGCACCTTCACAAAAAATGTATAATAATTTAGGCTCCATTCAACAAAAAAAAAACTGTTCATGTTGACGTCACTGCCATGTCAGCAATGAACAATACTTTTTTTTTCTGAATGGAGCCTAGATTATCATACACTTTTTGTTTTGGATACCCCTAGTTTGGTTATTAGATTAGCTTGAAATGTAGGATTAGGGATTGGTTTCTAGTTTCTATTTAATATTGGTTTCTAGTATTGATTAAAACTAATAATATAAAATATTAATGTTAATTTGTTGTTGACGGGATTCGAACCTTGGATCTTTAGAAGAGGGATTTAAATAAAGAATATTCCTTATTATTAGATCAAACGGCTATCATCTATTTACTAAATATATAATGGTCATTATTCTTATAGATGGTTGAACCAAACACCAAATTATACCCCAGTTTACTTATTATACATACGAGATTCAAACATTGGATCTTTAAAAGAAGGATTTAAATATAAAATATTCTTTATTATTAGATCTAACGACTATCATTTATTTAATAAATATCTAACTGTCACTATTTTTTTAGATGGTTGAACCGAGTTGAACCAAACAACCAAATTATATCCATGTTTGCTTATTATATAATAGTATAGATATACTAGCATAAAACCCGTGCGATGCACAGATTTTTTAATATTATACTAAAATAATTCATTAATCTCAATTAATTTTTTAAAACATGAATTTTGAAGGCTTACATTTTATATGATATGATTTGATAATAATTATATAAATGTTATCCGTGATATTTCTAGAAAATGAGGGATTTTAGTTAGAAAATATAGAAAAGATGATAGGTTTTAGTTAAAAAGAGTAATCCATTAATTATTAGTAATTATAAAATTATTACTTCATTTTATTAAATATAATGAATGTGATATGATTAGAAAAATAAAAAATTTAGTTAGAAAAAATTAAAAAGGTAATATTTTCTAGGTGAAAAAGGTAATTGATTAGTTTATAGTAATTATAATTTAATCACGTTATTTCATTAAATACAATTGTTCGTAATGTTTTCAGAAAAGGAGAAATTAATATTATCCGTGATATTTCTAATATTTCTATTAAAATAGGGATTTTAGTTAGAAAATATAGGAAAGATGCTACGTTTTAGCTGAAAAAGGTAATCGATTAATTAATAATATTATAATATTATTAGTTTATTTTATTAAATAGAACCGCCCGTGATATAATTGGAAAAAGAGAGATTTTAGTTAGAGAAAATAGAAAGGTAACGCGAAGATGACATGATTTATGTGAAAAAGGTAATTGATTAATTTATAGTAACTATAATTTAATTATGTTATTTTACTAAATAAAATTGTTAATAGTTTTTAGAAAATGAGACATTAATGTTGCCCGTTATATTTCTAGAGAAAAGGGGATTTAATTAGAAAAAATGATATATTTTAGTTGAAAAGATAATCAGTTAATTATTAGTACAGTAAAACCTCTATATAGTAATATCGTTGGGACCGACAAAAAATATTATTATATGGAGGTTATTCTTTAATAGAGGTTGACATATAAATTTATAATTTTAAAATTTAATTAATAAATATTTATTACATATCATAAATACATGAATGTGGAAGATACAATATATGATAAGTTTGCAAAACAAAAAAAACAATATCAAATGCATGAATTTAAAACATATACAATATTAAGATTCATGAATATGTAATTATTTAGAGAAAACTGGGCCTGAGGACAACCTCAGGGATCTTCCCTGAGGTTATAAGAAATATTGCTTATAAAGTAAGGGGCCCTGCAGGGGCAGTTTTGTAAATTTAAATTTTTTATCAGTAATATACATAAATGCCCTTAAATTTTGTATTGATTTGTTCTATCCTCAGGGTTCTAACCTGAGGTCATCCTCAGGCACATGAAACCCAATTATTTAACCCATATACATTTTGCATGCATGTACAATAACTTTTGGTTTTTTACTAAACATGTATAAGTCAAACCATCAAGTCATTAACTATAGACAAATCATTATCACAGACAACTATAGAAAAATATTTTAAGTCATTATAAATGATCATGAACAAGATTATATATTATTGGATATATATATATATATATATAAAAATTTTAAGCATATTTATTCTTATATAGAGGAAAGTTTATAAAGGATTGACTTAATAAATTAATGGAATATCACAATATAGAGTTTATTCTTAAATATAACTGGCCCAAGTTGGGATCGTAATTTTTTATTACAGTAAGGAGGTTATTCTAATATGAAGTATTATTATATAGAGGTTCTACTGTATTATAATATTATTATTTAATTAGAAAAAGGGAGGTTTTAGTAAGAGAAAAGAAAAAAATGACGTGTTATGGTTGAAAAAGGTAATTGTCCATGATATAAATGAAAAAAGATAGATTTTAGTTAGAGAAAAGAGAAAAGGTTACATGTTTTGACTGAAAAAGACAATTGATTAGTTAATAGTAATAATAATATAATTATGTTATTTTATTAAATAAAATTGCTCGTAGTGTTTTTAAAAATGAGAAATTTTAGCCAACAAAAGGTTGGTGTAGTGGTCGAGTTCTTGGCTTCTCTAAGAGAGGTCAAGAGTTCGACTCCTGGCGTGTGCGTGAGTTCAACTATAAAAAAGAAGGAGAAATTTCAGTTACATAAAATGTAAAAGATATTTTATTTTACCTGAAAAAGAAAATTATTTAGTTATTGAAAAATAGAAAAATAATATGTTTAACCTGAAAAAGGAAATTGTTTAGTTCTTGAAAAATAGAAAAAGATCTGAAAAATGAAATTGATTAGTTTGTAGATCTGTAATTGAGTAAAGGTAAATAAGTAAAATCAATAGGTACCGACCAACCAACCAAACTTTTAATGTTTCGGCTTTTATATAATAGTATATATATATATATATATATATATATATATATATATATATATATATCTTAAGAATTCTCAAATTCCTTTCCAGTGGCTACTCCAATACAAACCAAATTAAACTACAAACCTACAAACCAAACCAAGCCCAAATAAATGTAATGGTCCAGCCCAAAACCCACATTTTGAACCCATTGATTTAAATTATAAAAAACACAGTAGTCAGTACACTAATACTTTCATTTCCTCCCCCGTCTTTGACCCATGTCTCTCCTTTTCTGGGCAAGAATTGATGTTATCGGATTTTGCTCGAATTCGCCGGAGATGTTACTTTTGCAGTGGAGCTGTGGCGATGGTGGTGTTGTGGTGATTGCAGGCGAGAGAGAGGAGAAAAAGATGGTAGAGAGAGAGGCAGGAAAGAGAGAGATAGTGAGAGAGGGAGAGAAGATAGATGCGTAAGTGATGGTGAATCGGAGTCTTGCGGGACCGGTGGGCGGAAAAACAAGATGGAGGCGGCGGAGAGAGAGGGAGGCAGAAGAGAGAGGGGGCATGAAAGAGAGAGACAGTGAAAGAGGGAGAGGAGGTAGGTGCGTCGGTGGTGGTGGTGCTGAATCACTAAATCATATTACAGAAATCAACCGTTTAGAGCTTCTCCAACCACAAGAAATCCTTAGCTAAAATTAGATAAAAGATACCATAAATAAAAATTATAGAGATTATTTAAAAAAACTTGAACTCCAATGGGTCAAAGCTGTTAGCTATAATTTTAGATAATTTCTACAGGTTGGCTATATTTGTCGAACCTCTATATAGCTGTAAGAAATCTGTAAGAAGATTCCACATCATTCATTACCATATTGAAGTGATATATTCTATTTATAACAACCTAAATTATTAATAACATACTATTTTTAAAATATAGCCAACCAATATAGCTAATACCATTAAAGTAAAATGTCTTACAGATTCAACAAATTTTACATAATGTCCTACAGGTCCAATTTAGCCAACCAATTTTAGCTATTCCCGTTGGAGATGCTCTTATATTACATAAATCACTAATTTATACGCTGAAAATTACTTATTATTACCAGTTCAGCAAAAAATCTAAACTTATAATACATTCTGATTTGACGATGAAAATGGTGCCCCTGCGACAGTGTTGCACGGTTCACGGGTCGTTTGGGTACGTGGTACGGGACCGGGTACGTGGAACGTTAGTCTTTATGAATCGGGTACGATGACCCGTGAATCGAAAACGTGGGTCGATATGAGGATCCCTTTTATAGCTATGTTTTTAGAAAACATTATGCATATTTGTTATTGTATCTATGGTTTATTGTTTTATAACTAAAATATTAATTTTACCCTAAAATATATAAGTAAATTAATCAAGAAATGTAAAATTTTAAAGTTACTAGTGAAGTGGTGGAGTTAAAAGGGGGATCGCCAGAGTTGGCGAACTGGAACGTGAACCCTAGCGATCCGGGTCGAAAAGGAATCGTGTTCCGGAACGAAGGAACTGGATCGCGGTTCCATAGGCTGACCCACGAACCATGCAACACTGCCCTGCGAGGCCAGAGGTTAGAATGGAAGAGGAGATCGATTAGGAATCTCGTCGGAGCCAGATCTTTGGAGCTGACCGGAAAATTTGAGCTCACCGTAGAAGATGACCGGAACTGTAATGGTGGTGTGGTGGCAGCTGTGGTGGTGGTGTGATGGGTGGCAACAGTGGCGGCGGTGGTGTGATGGGTGGCAGTAGTGGCGGGGGTGGTGGGTGGCGGCTGTGGTGGTGGGAGGCGGCGGTGATGGTGGTGGTGTGGGTGGCAGCGGTGGTGGTGGGGTTGCTAGGCAGTGAGGTGAGGGCAATGGGGTGGGGGGTTTGGGGGGTGGGTTTTACTTTTGTAATTTTGGTTTTTTCTATATTTTTAAAGTTAAATATAAAAATAATGATTTTAATTGTACAAAATAGTAATGGTTTATAGTTCTCATTTTAAGAGTGGTTTGTATTTGATCATTTGCATATATATATATATATATATATATATATATATATATATATATATATATATATATATATATATATATATATATAATGGGTCACCAGCCACAGTTGGCTATTTTGTAATATCCAACCAACCCATCTTATACCATTAAAACATCCGGTCAACGGTCAGGATGAGGGGACTTACGCTCTATTATATATAGCGTATACGCTAAATAATAGAGCGTAAGTTAAAATTTTCAAAACCCCCATTTAACTTGTGTCGAAATATTTCAAATATGGTATGCAAAATGATCGTTGTGAGATGTAGAAAATACAGTGAAGTCGGATTTCAAAAATATCTCACCAACTGACAAAAAAAATCAAATTGAAATTACACTATATAATGTAGCGTAAGCTTTTCCAATCCTAGCCGTGCATTAGTTTACTGGATGGTCACAGATGGGTTGGTTGGATATTAGATTATATCCAACTGTGGCTGCAGAAGGGGTCCTATATATATATATATATATATATATATATATATATGGGTCATTCTCAGTGAGGAACTCATATATTTGAGTAACTAGGTAACTAAGATCTTATCCCTTAATCTTAACTAAGATGGATGGACGGATATGATTAATTAAGATTAACTAATCAAACGTAACAGACACAGACGAAAATGTCACGGAACAGAATAACAAAAACAAAAATAAACAACAGTTATTTTAATAAAACAACCACCTGTTAAAACAATTTATATCATTACACACGTAATCAAATCAATACATAACATGAAAATTTTAAAGATAATACTAAACATATAATTAAAAATACAGAACAACCAAAAAAATATTAAAGAAAGAAAATAATAATTACAAAAACACATAAGAATAATTATAGAACTAAGTAAAGCTTAAATAATAAAATTTTGTTATGGTTAGTAATTCTTGTTTTTAATTTTTTTTGTGTTATGTATTTTTTTCCTATCTTTTACTTTACTTTTTTGGAATTTATAATATGTGTTTTCCTTTTTCTTTTTATGTAAAACATAGCTTTTGTATTTAATAGTACTTTGTCCCATTTTGTTTTATTATTTTTTTTGTGTTCTGTATTTGGATGTGTTATGTATTTTTTAAATCTTGTATTTTGTAATTTCTAATATTTAAATTTCTTTTATTTATTTTTTCTATGTTTCCTACTCTTTTTTTATGTTCTATCCAAAAAATTATTTAAAAAGGAAAAAAAATAATTACAAGACAAATTATAATAATAATAATAGAACTAAGTAAAACTTAAATAATTAAATCTTGTTATTTTGTTATGGTTAGTAATTCTTGTTTTGAATTTTTTTTGTGTTCTGTATTTTTTTCTTGTCCTTTACTTTTCTTTTTGGAATTTATAATATGTGTTTTTCTTATTCTTTTTATGTTAAATGTAGCTTTTGTATTTAATAGTACTTTATTCAATTTTGTCCTGAAATTTTTTTTGTGTTCTGTATTTGGATGTGTTATGTATTTTTTTTATCTTGTATTTTGTAATTTCAAATATTTTTTTAAATTTCTGTTATGTATTTTTTTCTATGTTCTCTACTCTTTTTTTAAGTTCTATAATTTATTAGTGAATGTGAAAAATTTTAAAAATACAGAACAACCAAAAAATTATTAAAAAAGGAAAAAAAATAATTATAGAACACATAATAATAACAATATTAGGATTAAGTAAAACTTAAATAATAAAATTTTGTTATTTGTTAATGGTTAGTAATTCTTGTTTTGAATTTATTTCGTGTTCTGTATTTTTTCTGTCCTTTACTCTCTTTTTTTTGGAAATAAATAATATTTGTTTTTCTTTTTCTTTTTATGTTAAACGTAGCTTTTATATTTAATAGTACTTTGTCCCATTTTGTTCTGAAATTTTTTAGTGTTTTGTATTTGGATGTGTTATGTATTTTTTAATCCTATATTTTGTAATTTCTAATATTTTTTAAATTTCTGTTATGTATTTTTTCTATGTTCTGTACTCACTTTTTATGTTCTATAATTTATTAGTGCATGTGAAATATTTAATTTGTGATTTTTGATTGTTTACATTATTTGTATTTTTTTTTGTAATTTTATTTCTTTTGTGTGTACTTTACTTTGTTGTGTGTACTGTATTTGAATATAATTGTTTTAATTATGTTTTGTAAATGTTATGAAATTATTTTTGTACTTTGTACATTTAAAATAAACTCACACAAAAAAAGAGTAGAAACAAAAGGTTTTAGGTTAATACACGTGTTTTTTTGTTAACAGACGTTACAGTTGCTAACAGACGTTACTGTATTTGAGTTCCTCAGTTACCCAATAACAAAAGTTCCTAAATGAACCCAGGCCTATATATATATTATATATATATGGGTAGTGCTCAGTGGGGAACCTGCATAATTGGGGAACTAAGTAACTTTTACTACGACGGCTAAATATAACGTTAACGTCAAGTACGTGAGACGTGAGAGACAGTTGGAATTTCTTAAATAACCCAAGTTCATTGGTTGCGAGAGTGTTCAAAGCTAGATACTATCCTAACTCCAGTTTATTTGAAGCAAGTCGTGGTGGTGGAGTGAGTTTTATTTGATCAGGGCTATGGCAGACAAAAGAATACTTGAAGAATGGTTTTAGGTGGGTGTTAGGGAATGGTGAGTCAATAAGGATAATGGAGGATCAGTGGGTGAGAGGTAAAGATAATTATAGGGTCGATTTCATGGATGATGAATCAGTTGAGAACAGAAGGGTTTGTGAGCTGTTTCTTCCTGATGAAAGGAAATGGGATGTTAATAAGGTGAGCAACTTGTTTACAAGTTGTGATGCCGATGCTATATTGGCTATACCTATCCCAAGATGTCAGGTTCCGAATCGCATAACTTGGAAGTTTACGAGTGATGTCATTTATTCGGTGAAATCAGGATACAGATTTTGGCATGATCAGTTCAGTGAGGGCAGAAGAGAGCAAATTAAAGTAACAAAGGTTGGATGAAACTCTGGAGGCTGAAAGTTCCACACAAGGTGAGGGTTCCGTTATGGAGGATAGGACGGAACAATGTGCCAGTTCGTAATTTGCTGAGAGGAAGAGGAGTGCCAGTTACAATAATGTAACCAATGTGTATGAATGATGTAGAGCATATGGTGCATGTTTTCCATGACTGTAGTTTTGCAAAGGAATGCTGGCGTATAATGCCGTTGAATTTCGACACATCGGGGGTGGAGTATTGTTCAGAATGGTTGCTGCAAACGCTGTCAAACGAAGAGAATGAGACTCTAATTCGGGTGGCTGAAGTGCTATGGGGAATTTGGACAGCAAGAAATCTAAAGGTTTGGGAAAACAAATCAATGTCACCAGAACTTGCTATGGAATGGAGCATAAAACAAGTCTCAATGGCGTGATCGAGGTGCAAAAGTTTAAAGCTGGTATTACTAATCGAAGAGTTCAGAGGCAGGTTGTTGAAGAAGTAAGGTGGAAAGCTCCAGAAATGAATAAGTATAAGGTCAATGTTGATGCGTCAGTGGTGCCTGGGAGTAGGAGTTATGCAGTTGGCATGATTCTCCGTGATCATAAGGGGGAATTCATTAAAGGTCGTAATATGAGATGGGAAGGAGAGGTGTCTGTGTTTGAAGCTGAGGCACGAGGTCTTTTAGAAGCGATAAGGTGGATTCTGGGTGTAGGAGTGGCAGATGTAGTACTGGAGACTGACTCGATGCTCACTGTTCAAGCAATATGTAAGGGGACGAATATTCTTCATGAAGTTGGTCATGTGTTGCAAGAGAGTCGATTGTTGATTCGAGACCGGATATTTCTGTGTCGTTTGTTAAAAAGCAAGCCAACAATGTAGCCCATTTGCTAGCTAGGGTTCCTTGTGAGGTTGATTGCTGTAATGAGTTTATAACTCCTCTACAAGTAGTGTTGGAGCACATTTTGTATGATGCGTTGATGATTTAATGGAATTTTCCCTTTAAAAAAAACACATATGATTACAATAATAAAGTACAATCAAATAAAAATTTATGCAAAACATTTCTATTATTGTTCTGTATTTTTACAATATAAGATTTTCTTTTATGTTCTGTATATCAATATTTTACATTTTTTGTGATGTGATTTTTTCCTTCAAGTTCCTAAATTTATTTGGTGTTTCATTTTTTCTTTATTCTCTAATTTATGTGTTTTTGAAAACTTTTTATCTTTTTTTTTCATATTTATATTTATAGTTGTAATCGGTACATGAAATTTTCATCAATTAAAATTTTTATATATTTCATGTGTTACCATTTTAGTAACTTTTTAATAGTAATGGATTATTTTTTTATATTGCATTCTTTATAATAACTTAAAACTTAACTACATTTTATAATTTGAAATGTTAAGGATTTTGAATTTTTATGTGTTGTCCATTTTTATTTATGTTCTATAGCTTCTTATTTTATTTAGCTATAATTTTTTATATTATTCAAGTTTTATGCATGTGTTTTAATTTTACATTACAATGTATTTTCAGAAATTATTTTTTTGATTTCTGTTTTGTTTTGTTTATTTTTATACAATATGTATTATGTTAAAATTGTCCTATAAAACCAACTAATTTAAAAAATAAAAATTGAACGTAGTTAGAATAAAATAAATTAAACTTACACTCCAGTTATAACAAATTCATTAAAAAATGATACACTAATCTAAGAAGTCGATTACTACTTCAAATTATGGAAAACTCATAAATTAATATTCATCACATACATCACAAAAAATACAAACATACATGATGTAGTTTGTTATGTTCTGTAAATTTTAGTGTTTGTTATGTAATTTTTACTTTATGTGTATTTGCTTTATGTTTTTTGAATTGATTCTTTAGTTAATTTAATTTTGTATATGTATTATGTATTTACGTGTACTGTATCTTTTTAGAAGACATGTTCTATATTTTTTCATTTAGTTTTTGATGTATTTTAGTATCTATGTTTTGTAATTTTTTTGTATTTTGTATATTAAGGCAAAATAAAAAACAAATCAAAAAATAGATTAAAAAATCACATAATAAAAGAAACAAAACAAAAATACAGAACATAAAGTTATTATGAAAAACAATTATAAAACGTTTAGGTTTTGATTGATTAGTTATTTAAATGGACGTTAATTTCGACCGTTTGTGTCCTGTACGTACATGTACCATGTGTTTGGCTGACAGAGGTGTTTGGCGGACAGAGAGTTACTCACGTAAAAAAGTTCTAATTGAAATCGAGCCAGGAGTTCCTCATATCTAATTGAAACCGAGCCATGAGGAACTCATATATTTGAGTAACTAGGTAAGTAAGATCTTATCCCTTAATTTTAAGTAAGATGGACGGATATGGTTAATTAAGATTAACTAATCACACACAGACGGATGTGTCACGGATAACAAAAACAAAAGTAAACAACAATTATTTTAATAAAACAACCATCTGTTAAAACAATTTATATCATTACACACGTAATCAAATCAATACATAACCTGAAAATTTTAAAGATAATATTAAACATACAAAGATAATACTAAACATATAATTAAAAATACAGAACAACCAAAAAAAATATTAAAGAAAGAAAAAAATAATTACTAAAACACATAAGAATAATAATAGAAGTAAGTAAAACTTAAATAATAAAATTTTGTTATGGTTATTAATTCTTGTTTTGAATTTTTTTTGTGTTCTGTATTTTTTTCCCATGTTTTACTTTACTTTTTGGAATTTATAATATGTGTTTTCCTTTTTCTTTTTATGTTAAACATAGTTTTTGTATTTAATAGTACTTTATCCCATTTTGTTTTGTTTTTTTTGTGTTCTGTATTTGGATGTGTTATGTATTTTTTGAATATTGTATTTTGTGATTTCTAATATTTAAATTTCTTTTATGCATTTTTTTCTATGTTTCCTACTCTTATTTTATGTTCTATAATTTATTAGTGCATGTGAAATATTTTAAAAATACAGAACAACCAAAAAATTATTTAAAAAGGGGAAAAAAAATTACAAGACACATAGTAATAATAATAATAATAATAATAATAATAATAATAATAATAATAATAATATAACTAAGTAAAACTTAAATAATAAAATCTTGTTATTTTGTTATGGTCAGTAATTCTTGTTTTGATTATTTTTTTTTGTGTTATGTATTTTTTCTTGTCCTTTACTTTTCTTTTTGGAATTTATAATATGTGTTTTTCTTATTCTTTTTATGTTAAATGTAGCTTTTGTATTTAATAGTACTTTGTTCAATTTTGTCCTGAAATGTTTTTTGTGTTCTGTATTTGGATGTGTTAGGTATTTTTTTTATCTTGTATTTTGTAATTTCTAATATTTTTTAAATTTCTGTTATGTATTTTTTTCTATGTTCTCTACTCTTTTTTTAAGTTCGATAATTTATTAATGCATGTAAAATATTTTTAAAATACAGAACAACCAAAAAATTATTTAAAAAAGAAAAAAAATAATTATAAAACACATAATAATAATAATAATATTAGAACTAAATAAAACTTAAATAATAAAATTTTGCTATTTTGTTGTGGTTAGTAATTCTTGTTTTGAATTTATTTTGTGTTCTGTATTTTTTCTGTTCTTTACTCTTTTTTTTTGGAAATAAATAATATATGTTTTTTTATGTTAAACTTAGCTTTTATATTTAATACTCCAACCGTCCCAATGGGATGTTAACATTTGCTTTTTGCACGGAAACCAAGATAGTGGGTGTAATATTGTTAAAATAAATGAAGTAGTGGGTGTAATAGTGATTTTATAGTTAAAATAAGTTAAGTAGTGGATGTAATAGTATAAAGTATTGTTAAAATAAGTGAAGTAGTGGGTGTAATAGTGTTAAAACTTACTATTTTAGGAAATGTTAACAATCTATTGGGACATCCCAAAATAGAAAGTGTTAAGAATCAAAAGGGACGGAGGGAGTAGTACTTTGTCCCATTTTGTTCTGAAACTTTTTTGTGTTTTGTATTTGGATGTGTTATGTATTTTTTAATCCTATATTTTGTAATTTCTAATATTTTTTAAATTTCTGTTATGTATTTTTTCTATGTTCTCTACTCTCTTTTTATGTTCTATAATTTATTAGTGCAAGTGAAATATTTTATTTGTGATTTTTGATTGTTTACATTATTTGTATTTTTTTTTGCAATTTTATTACTTTACTTTGTTGTGTGTACCGTATTTAAATATAATTGTTTTAATTATGTTTTATAAATGTTATGAAATTATTTTTGTACTTTGTACATTTAAAATAAAATGACACAAAAAAAGAGTAAACAAAAGGTTTTAAGTTAATACAGGTGTTTTTTGTTAACACACGTTATAGTTTTTGCTAACAAACGTTACATACACGTGTTGTACTGTAATTGAGTTCCTCAGTTACCCAACAACAAAAGTTCCTAAATGAATCCAGGCATATATATATATATATATATATATATGCTAGTGGTCAAATAGAAACCAATCTTAGAATAGAAACTAGAAACCAAACCCCAGCCCAACAGAAATCACTAATATGTACAATAAAAATCAATAATTTAAAAATATAATAAAATGAAAAATAATTCAGCCCCCACCTGCCCACCCCACCTGAAATCACTAATATGTACAATAAAAATCACTAATTTAAAAGTATAACAAAATGAATAATAATTCATCAGCCCCCATCCCACCCCCCCCCCCCCCCCCCCCCGCCCCCCGCCCCCCGCCCCCACTGCCACCCACTGCCATCCACCGCCGCAAATCTGAATACACACACACACACACCAGATCTGTCCACCCCACCACCGCCCCCACCGCCACCACCATCGCAGATCTGAATATACATACACACACACACACACCAGATCTGTCCTGCCATGGATTGAAGCTCACATCGTTGCCGGAATCACCATAGGTTCGTGATCACCACCACTGAGATTAGCTCCTGGCGGCGCCGCAGGCGGCATCTTCATCCGACGAGAAAGGTAGTCGTGACCGATGACGATTTGCTCGATGATTTGTGACGATTTGTGTTTGTGTTTGATGATTTGTGATTTGTGTTTGTAGATCTGGTGGTGTTGGTGACGATGGTAGTGGTGGTGGTGGCGGTGGGTGGGTGGGTTTGGTGGTGGTGTTAAAATTAGTGGTTTTGGTAATGTATTTTAGTGATTTCTGGTGGGGTGGGGTGGGGTGGGGTGGGGTGAGGTGGGGTGGATATTTTAATATTTTCTGTCAAAAATAAAATTAGTGATATAGGTAGTGTAATTTAGTGATTTTTGTTGGGCTGGGGTTTGGTTTCTAGTTTCTAATCTAAGATTGGTTTCTAGTAGAACAGGACTATATATATATATATATATATATATATATATGGATCACGCTCCAGTGAGAACACATATTAGTGTTAGAACAGTGAGAACACACATATTCACCACATTTTAAGTTATTTTAAAGGGCCTCGCTAGGGGCACCTTCACAAAAAAGTCACATAATTCTACCCTCTATCAATTCATAACAAAAGAAAAATAACAAAAATTTTTTTTAAAAAAACTGCTGCCACGTCATCATTTTTTATTTTTTTAAAAAAAATGAATTTTTTAACTTTTTATTTTATGAATGGATAGAGAGTAGAATTATAAGACTTTTTCGTATTGGGTGCCTGTAGAGAATATTACTAATGATTGTCACAACAATGTAATAGTTGCCAGGTGTTAAGAGTTTGTTACATTATCACGAGCAGGTCATGTGACTGCTTTGTCCTATAAAACTCAAGTTGTAACCTCATTTCTCATTATGGAAATATATTGTTTTTCTCTTTTTCTTCATGTTCTCTCTATCTGAGTATGTAGTTTTACATGGTATCAGAGCTTAAAGCTCGATCCATGGCGGTCTCTCTACTTAACAATTAATCGTTCTTCTCCTTTTGTTACAAACTTTGTTCCTTTTGTTTTTTTTTCATTTACTTCATCAATGGCGACCCAAGCTTCTTATGCTGCTGCCACTGCTGGTACCATCACCTCCAGTGACTCTGTGTCTTCTACGATGGATTCGATGCATCCCTATTATCTTCATCCATCTGATAGTCCTGGTATGACTCTAACTAATGTTGTCCTTACTGAAAACAATTACAACCAATGGAGTAGATCTATGGAATTAGCACTTTCTGCAAAGTTGAAATTAGGCTTTATTGATGGAAGTTATGTTAAACCCACTGGATCTGCTCTTCTTATTCATTGGAATAGATGTAATCACATGGTTATCTCCTGGATATTAAACTCTGTTTCTTCAGAGATACGTAATAGCATTGTTTACATGAATACTGCTTATGATATTTGGAATGATCTTGCTATTCGGTATGCTCAAAGTAATATGCCCAAAGTTTTCAATCTGAGAAAAGAGATTAGTGCATTATCTCAAGGATCTATGTCTATTACCTCTTATTTCACAAAATTTAAGACGTTAACAGATGAATTGGATTGTGTATCTACTCGTCCTGTTTGTGCTTGCAATAAGTGTACTTGTGATGTCAACACTAAGCTGCACAACTATGAACAAGAACAGTTGTTGAATCAATTCTTAATGGGACTTAGTGAGATTTTCACAACTGTACGTGGTCAAATCTTGCTTATGAAACCATGTCCTACACTAAGCCAGTGTTACTCTATGCTGTTGCAAGAAGAAAACCAGAGAGATGTGTCTTCATTTGTTCCTCATCTGAGCTCTAGCACTGCAGCCATGTCTGTGAAGTCTAATTTTAATGGCTCTCGAGTTGCTCAGAATAACAGACAAAACTCTGGTTTCAAGAAGAATCAGTTGGAGTCTCCAGTACAATGTGAACAGTGCCAGGTTGTAGGTCACACGAAGGATAAATGTTATTGTCTCCATGGATATCCTGCTTGGCACAGATTGTTTGGAAAACCTAAGCCAAAGCCACGGTTTATGCAGTCGAGAAATGCATCTGCTGCTCAAGTGTCTGTTTCTAGTGCCCCAGATATGTCAGATGTCAAATACAATTCCAATGCTGAATCACCTGATAGGTTTGGGATGAATGAAGGCCAGTACAATCAACTACTTCAAATGATTCAAAGCACTATGAAGTCTGCTCAAACTGACTCACATTCACAGACTACAAATGCTACTCCTAATGATTGGCCATATCTTGGTTCTGCAAATTCTGTTGGATCAGCCAATTCAGTTCATTTTGCAGGTATATTTCAATCCATGACAAACACTGTGAAATTGTTAGCACCTGAACAATGGATTATTGATTCAGGTGCTTCTGATCATATAACCCCTCATTTTCACTTACTCACTAATGTTAAGTCTTGTTGTGCTACTTTAGCTTTACCTAATGGTCAAACAGCAGAAGTCACCCATATTGGTTCTGTATGTTTATCCCCTGTGATCACTCTTCATTCTGTGCTATGTGTCCCTAATTTTTCCTACAACTTGTTATCTGTCAACAAATTACTCCTTAATACTCCATATCACATGATTTTTACTCCTTCTAAATGTTATCTTCAGGACCCTACTCACAGGAGACAGGGCCTAGGGATTGGTAGCTGTAAGGATGGCTTATACCTATTTCAACAACAAAGTGTCTCTTCTGCTTTAGTTCATCATTGTAATAGCACATCAAAAATTCCTAATGTAGCCACTTGGCATGCTAGAATGGGCCATGTTCCCCTACCTGTTCTTAGAATTCTATCTTTTGCTAAATAGGATTCAGCTTTATCTGTTTGTGACAGTTGTCAATTATCTAAACAAACAAAACTTGGTTTTAAATACAGCACCTCTGTTAGCTCTTTATTGTTTGATTTAATTCATGCTGACATGTGGGGACCTTATCATCATAAGACCCATGGAAACTGTTCTTACTTTCTCACTTTAGTAGAAGATAAATCAAGATATACATGGACATTTCTCTTGTCTAGTAAAACACAAGTCTGTAATGTTATTCAAGAGTTTGTTACATATGTTAAGAATCATTTTGGTGTTTCTATCAAAACCATTCGTACTGATCACGGGTCAGAATTTGTTAATCAAAGCCTCAATTCTTTCTTATCCTCATTAGGGATCTTACATCAAAAGAGCTGTGTTTACACACCTCAACAAAACGGAATTGTTTAACGTAAACACAGACAGTTGCTAAACATTGCTCGTTCATTAAGAACTCATGCTTGTTTGCCTTTACATTTTTGGGGTGACTGTATTTTAACAGCCACATATTTACTTAATCGAACCTCATCTTCAGTCCTTGATAGTAAAACTCCCTATGAAATGATTTTTCTTAAACCTCCTCCCTATGATCATTTACGAGTTTTTGGCTCTCTCTGCTTTGCCACTGTACTCCCTAAACCACAAGACAAGTTTTGTTCACGTGCCTTCAAAGGTGTGTTCTTGGGTTATCCATGTGATCACAAAGGCTACAAGGTCCTTGATTTGGCCACCAGACAGGTGGTTATTACTCGACATGTTAAATTCTATGAGAATGAGTTTCCATTTAAAGACATTGGAACATCTTCACCAGCTACTGACACAATATTTCCAGACAATCCAAGTGTGAACGATCCTTTGGACGATCCCCTTAATCCTCCTGTCATGTCTGAAGTTTTGCACCAAACTATGCCTGAGCAACAGTCCATGATTCCTGAAACGGTTCAACCAACAACAGTTAATGATACAAATGCTTCTTCTCAGACAACTACTTTGCCTACGATTGTTGACAGCAAAGGTCCTTCTATCAGACCTACACGACAAAAGACAATGCCTACGAAATTTCAAGATTATGTAGGTTTGCCTTCTCACATGAATTCTTCTTCACACAGTGTTAACTCTGTGTTCAAACTTGACTATACTCATTTCGTTGCTAATGTAGCCAAAATACCTGAGCCTTATTCGTATGCTCAAGCTATAAAATCTCCAGAATGGTGCACAGCCATGGCCTCTGAACTAGCAGCACTCGAGGCTAATAACACCTGGATTGTTACACCATTGCCTCCTAATACAAAAACGGTTGACTGTCGTTGGATCTACAAAGTCAAATACCTGGCAGATGGCACTGTTGAGCGATACAAGGCACGACTTGTAGCTAAGGGCTACACTCAAACTGAAGGGCTTGACTATTTCGAGACTTTTGCCCCTGTCGTCAAGATGACCACTCTTCGTACAGTTCTTGCTATTGCAGCAGTTCAGAATTAGTCTCTCACTCAGCTGGATGTCACTACAGCATTCCTCAATGGTGATTTGAAGGAGGATGTTTACATGAACCTTCCACCAGGTTACATTCCTCACACTTCTATTATTAAGAAATATCCAGGGCAACGATTAGTCTGCAAACTCATTCGTTCTTTATATGGCCTTAAGCAAGCATCACGTTGTTGGTTCATTAAACTCTGCTCAGCTTTACTTGCATTTGGATTTAAGCAATCTGCTTCAGATCACAGTATGTTTGTTTACACTCATAAGGGCTCTATTTCAGTCCTCTTGGTTTATGTAGATGACATGGTCTTGGCTGGTAATGACAATGGAGTTTTAGCTTCAATCAAGCAATTTCTTGCTTCTCAATTTCAGATCAAGGATTTGGGCCATTTGAAATATTTCCTTGGTTTAGAACTTGCTCGATCTCCCACAGGAATTTATCTCCACCAACGAAAATATACTGAAGACTTAATAAGGGATTTAGGTCTATCAAAATGCAAGTCTTCTATTACACCTCTTGAACAAAATCATGGATTATTGGCTGACCATTCGATGGAATTAGACTTTGAAGATGTATCATTGTATCGTCGTCTCATTGGACGTCTAATTTATCTTACAATATCTCGCCCAGATATTGCCTACACAGTCAATACTTTGGCTCAATTTATGGCACATCCCAAGCTCTGTCATTATCAAGCTGCAATTCGACTCCTACGATATCTAAAAGGTACCATTGGACAAGGCATTCTGTTTTCTGCCACTGGACCTCTCAAACTCCAAGCTTTCAGTGATGCAGACTGGGCAACTTGTCAACTTACTAGACGTTCTGTTACAGGGTACTGCATCACTCTTGGCTCTTCTCTTATCTCCTGGCGCTCCAAGAAGCAGCCCACCATTTCACGCTCATCATCAGAGGCGGAATATCGTGCAATGGCGGATACTACTTGTGAAATTTCTTGGCTACTATCCTTACTAGCAGATCTTCATGTCCAATCTCTTACCCCTGTCACACTTTTCTGTGACAATCAATCAGCATTGCACATAGCATCCAACCCTGTGTTTCATGAAAAGCTTCTCAAGAATATCATAAACACTGCTTATCTCCCCACTCTACAACAACCAGCGGATTTATTCACCAAATCGCTTGCTTCTGCTCACCTGTTCTTCTTACTATCCAAGTTAGGAGTTTGCAACTTATTTCCAACTCCTAACTTGAGGGGGGATGTAGAGAATATTACTAATGATTGTCACAACAATGTAATAGTTGCCAGGTGTTAAAAGTTTGTTACATTATCACGAGCAGGTCATGTGACTGCTTTGTCCTATAAAACTCAAGTTGTAACCTCATTTCTCATTATGGAAATATATTGCTTTTCTCTTTTTCTTCATGTTCTCTCTATCTGAGTATGTAGTTTTACAGTGCCCCTGGCGGGACCCTTTAGAATAGCTTGAAATGTGGTGTTCTCATTGTTCTCAACATATACGTGTTCTCACCTGAATCATACCATATATATATATATTAAGACTATTTAAAATATTTTATATATATTAAGACGACTTAAAATATTTTTCTAAAGTTATGTGTGATAATAACTTGATTGTTTGGAATTTGGATTAACATAAATCCACTAGTTAGGGTGTCCGTAATAACTTATCAACACGATCATTTCTTGTTGTATTCAAAATATTTTCATTTTATTGAGCATCTTTAAAAACTTTTTCAATTTCTACATTATCATCATCTAGATTATTACCTTGCGCTTCTTGTTCGTGTAATGATTGCATACACTTGTTTTAAAAACTTATGATACTAGTTTAAAAGCCCGTGCAAGGCACGGGCACTGAACCAATTTCTCGTAATTAAAAATATGATAAACTATAAGATTTCAATTTAGAGAAAATGCCCAAACTACACCACTTTGGTGTGGAAAGTGCCCGAAATACCGATTTACAATCGAGCCTGTCCTTTTTGACCACAGAGTGTGCATACTGCACATGCGTGGCCTGGGATACGCATTTCAGAAATGCATATCCCAAGTCACGCATGTACAGTATGCGTAATGACGTCGTATGACGTCATTATCTCGTAAACGTTTCCAGCGTTTAAGCGGCCTCAAGATCGCCATTTCGTTCGCACATCTCCGTTCACCACCCTCCGGTTGCCTCCACCACATCTGAGGACATACAAATGATGGCCAGACTGGCCTCATCATTTTCCTCTACTATGTGTTTGTTTTCCGGCCCCGCAGGGGTGTACACAAACCAACCGGAAACTATATCGAGAAAAAAGCTTCGTTTTAGGCCTTTTAAATCCGGTAAACCAAATGGAAATCGAATGGTATAGGAATGTAGAGGGGGAGAAGACGTTCATTTTGGTGTATGGTACGTGAATTAAAGATGCCTGGAAAGGTGTGAACAATGTCCCCGAAAATCTGATAGGAAAACGACTTCGACGTCGTTCGAGAGAGGAGATGAACAGTGGCCAATACGCATGTTCAACATGCGTATCTATAGCCACGCATGTTAAACATGCGTATCTGAAAAAACTGTTCACAGTCATAGATTTTTAATTTTACAAAGTACACGCATAGCTTCATTGCGTGTACCACCTATTCGCATTTCAGAAATGCGTGTCCCTATACGCCAGCTCAGAATGCGTGGCTCGTGGGTAAAAAAGGTGGACGATTTTGAATATAGGCATTTTGGGCAGATGAACAGTGGCCAATACGCATGTTCAACATGCGTATCTATAGCCACGCATGTTAAACATGCGTATCTGAAATAACTGTTCACAGTCATAGATTTTTAATTTTAAAAAGTACACGCATAGCTTCATTGCGTGTACCACCTATTCGCATTTCAGAAATGTGTGTTCCCTATACGCCAGCTCAGAATGCGTGGCTCGTGGGTAAAAAAGGTGGACAATTTTGAATATAGGCATTTTGGGCAGATGGAAATAAAATATTGGTAGTTTGGTATCTCACCCTTAAATTTATCTAATATTTGTATAATTATTTTATAATTTTCCATACTAATTTTTTATATTACATTTTGAATTAGTTTTTAACACAATTTTAAAATTGTCTAAATAGGGCTTAATGATCATATAGTTAATTGTTGATAATTACCTAAAGTTAAAACATATTATAATACTATTCGAAGGCTATTATGGGGTGGATTTCATTATTATAAAAATGCCATCCATTTTTTATACTCAAAATGCTGATAACTTAAGGTAATTACCTACGGTTAACTATATGAACATTTTCCTCTTCTAAATATCTATCTATACTATTATATTAAAGTCGAAACATTGAAAGTTTTGAAAGTTTTGGTTTTCAGTTTGGTTATCCTAGTTATTAAAATAAAAAATTAAATTACAAAAACAACTCAAAAGCTAATTACTAATGTTAACGTAATTATATTAAGATTAAAATTCCTTCATCCACATTGAGCTTCTACTTTGGCTCTTTTTTCTATACTATTATATTAAACCCGAAACATTGAAAGTTTTGAAAGTTTTAGTTTTCGGTTTAGTTATCCTAATTATTAAAATAAATAATTAAATTAGAAAAACAACTCAAAAAGCTAATTATTAATGCTAACGTAATTATATTCCGATTAAAATTTATTCATCCACATTGAACTTCTACTTGGACTCTTTTTTCTGCTCAAACAACTCAATTACCCATTTTTTCTAAAGATTTTACTTCTAATTAAAACACTTTAACATTTAATTTAAAACTAATATTACAATAATTAATATATATCCAAAATAACACACCATATCTTTCCGTAATTATTTTAGTACCAATTTTTGTAATTAAAACACGTTACTTTTTAATTTAAAATTAATCTTGCGATCACAAATATACACCAACAAATATCTCACCATATATTCAAATCATTATTTTTAGTAATAAATTAGAATCGTTAGATCTAATAATAAGATATATTATATGATTAAATTAATTTACTAAAAATTCAAAGTCGAACCCGTCAATGACATTTTTAATTTAGAATTTTACAAAATAAATTTTAAACCATGCATATCATTATGGGATAAATATCAAATACATCATTTTCTAGATTTAAATGTATCAAAATGATCACTCATTAAAAAAGTGTCTCATTTTAGTCATTAATTTGAAAACTTGTATCAACATAATCATTAAAAAGTTAAAATTTTGTATCAATTTAGTCATTGCTAAATGATATCTTTGATACAAATTTTTAAGCTAATGACTAAAATGAGTCACGTTTTTAATGGGTGATCATTTTGATACATTTGAATCTAGAAAATGATGTCTTTGATATTCATCCCTATAAATTTATATTAAATTAAAATTAAAAAATTATTAAAACTAATGATTATATAAAAACATAATTATAATGTTAAACAAATTTTGTAATCTATCAGAAGAAATCGCGTTTCGCACGGGTTATAAGCTAGTTTCAATTAATGTTAAATAATAAAACGACCTTAATGACCAACGCATGTATAAGAAATTTACAATCAATTTTTTTGATTTTATCTTATACTAATTTAAGTACTCAACCATTATATAATATATTTTGATTAATTTGTCAAATTATATAAATATTCATATGTACCGTACTTCATTGTCGAGTTATAGTCTAATTGATCATTATAAATAATTGTTGTAGCTGGTCCTTGACAATCGATTGTCAGGGACCGGTTAACTAACAATCGGTTTTTAAACCGTTGGATCATTGATCCAACGGCCCCCTGGATTACAAAAAAAATTTCCTGTCCGCGGAAAATTTCCGAGGAACGTAAATTTTTAATTTTTTTAATCTCAGCCGTTGGATCCTTGATCCAACGGCTATGGAACCAATTGTTAAATAACCGGCCCCTAACAAACGCTTGTCAGGGACCGGGACCCTTGTAATAATTTTGATTTAAAATTTTATATATTTTTTGATTTTATTGAATGTTAATTAATTATGTTACTTTTTTATACATAACATAGATCATATTTGTAGAGTTCTCATCTTTTTAACATAATTTCATTTTTTTGTGTATATTTAAATATATATGTTTTTAGACCAATCATATATTTTATCCGTTGAAAGTCTAAATAGTTGGTCGATCAAACCCCATAATATAACTCACATATTTAAATTTTTATATACCTAAACTAATGTAATGCAATTATTAATTCTGTATGATTTGATAACTAAAATTTATATATTTTTGAAAATCAACTTTTATTTTTTACGTCAAGAATTTAATATCTACATGGATTGGAGACGCATATAAATAATTATTTTTGTACTCAATCGATTAGAATATTTTTTGTAAGTTTATCTATCCAATATTTTAGAAATAATATAAATCAATATTTTATTTACTCAAAAATAAAAGTAAAAGAAGAATGGACAAGAATAGAAGATGTGACTTATCTTATAGGATTTTTGAACAAAACTCAAAATTAAGTGTAGCAAAGTTGGTTATTGGCGTAAGTCTATTAGAAGAGGGTCAGTGGTTCGAATCCCAATACAAACATTATTTCACTTCTTTTTACATAATTATTAAAAGAAGGCATTTTTGTAATTTTAAAAAATATAGGGGTAAAATCGTAATTCCACGACCATTAAATTGGCAATTTTTGCCCTTGTGTCAGCTTATAATATATAGTAATAGATTTATTTTAAAGTCATGTATTTAAATAAATAATTTTTATTAAATTTTAAAATTATAAATTTATATATAATAACCTCTATTAAACTGTGTTGTAAAAAATAGGAATCAGACTTAATCGGTAGAGACATTTTTCATGGATTAATCGGGGATTAATCGTGTATTTGGGGATTAATCGGGGATTAATCGTGTATTTGGGGATTAATCGGAATGATTAATGAAATAATCGGATTATTAATCAGTGCGGTAACCCATGAAAGAGGGATTAATCACTATTAATCATGATTAATCACCGATTTTTATAACAGAGCTATTAAAGAATAATCTATTATAATAATATATTTTTTTATCCTAAAAATATCACTATATAGAGATTTTACTGTATGTAATATTTACCCCAAAACATATATTACCGCCTCCACGGCTGTATATATACACAAAGTGGCGTACGTATTCTTATTCTTTTAACCTAAATAAAAAAGCTCATAGTTTCTTTTATGCCCTTTTCTCATCGAGAACAACAATACAAACCCCTAGCTTCTCTTTAAATCATCAAATTCAAGCAAAAATCGAATTATTCATCAATCAATCGCGTCAATCGGTGAATTCGATGAGAAGAGTTGAATTTAAACCGTAAAGGAGATCAATTCGCGTTCGAGATTCGAGCCAACGGTGGAGATCGTGTCGCAGAGATCGTCGCGCTTCGAAGAACTTCAATTAATCGATCGCACATCAATTACTCATCGATTCGAACGAAGATTTTACAGATTTGTTGTTTGCGGATGCGATTTTTTTCAGATCTGATTGGATTTTCAAGCTAAACGGCGTCGGTTTGGATGTTTGTACGGACGGATTGTGTGAAGTTTCGATTTTGAAGCTAGGAGAAGACTTGTGGTGTTGCGAAGATTGGTTTGATCTTTACTATTGAAGAGAGATAAAAAAGAGAGGATCTTTAGCTTTTTGTATTGTGATATTTATTGTTTTTTTTTGGTTTTAGTTGAATATCAGGCCTACAATATTTTATCCGAGGGCCTTTCGATTGAAACTTTAGGGTTTTGTGTTTGTTATTATTTTTGTGATTTTTAGTGAAAAAAATTAAAGATTCATGGCTGTTTATTATAAGTTTAAAAGTGCTAAAGATTATGATTCTATATCGATAGACGGCCATTTTATAACAGTTGCAAGTTTGAAAGAAAAAATATTTGAAAACAAGCATTTGGGCAAGGGTACTGATTTTGACCTGGTTGTCACCAATGCTCAAACTAATGAAGGTTGGTTTGATTCTCTAGAATTAGTCAGATTTTTTTTTTCTTTTACCTTCTCGTCTTCTAAATATGTTTTTTTAGGAGATAATATAGACATCGTCTTAAATTTATGTGTGTTCATTCATTCATACATATACATGATGTTATGATTTATTGCGCTGATCTATTTGCTTCAAGTTCGGTCATCAAATGTTTGAATTAATTAAGATGGTGTTGCAAAAACTCTTTTCCGTACATTGATGGGAAGAGCCATGAGAGTAGTCATTAGTAGTAACAAGTGCTAGTGTTGTTATTTGCACACACGGATTTTGGTTAAATCTTGTAGGCTGTAGATGCTTCTATAAAACAATTAGAAGTTAGAACTACCCAGTTAATTAAGTTTGGCTACATTAGGGGTTAAAAGTTGTAACTACTTTGTTAATGAGTTTGGCTATATTAGGGCATGAGACAAAGACACCATGTAGGATTAGGGATAATATTATGTGACAATTGACATTGCGAAGCTACTAAAGGAGGCATACGAAATTTGCTGTTTTCACATCGATAAATCCCATTGCAGCTCTTTTATAGTTGATTTATCTGTTTTACAATTTCAGAGTACCTTGATGAAGGAATGTTGATTCCCAAAAATACATCTGTTTTGATACGTCGAGTACCAGGGCGAGGGCGGGCTCGCATGCCCATCATAACCACTCCAATCACTACTGATCAAGACAAGTATTGCCTCGAACCTACAATAACTTCCAACCAGCAATTAATGTCTTTTAAAGCTCTTATTTTAACCTGTTATTTGTAATAAGTCATGGTAAATCTTTGCATGTAAACCATTTTGGTGCTGCAAACAATAGGATAGGTTATACTTTTGTATCAATAGACCTTCGTATTAGAGGAGCACATTTTTAATGTCTCGTATTTGTGTTGTGTAATTCAGACCAGTAGCTGAGAATAAGTTGGAGGATGCTCAAGCAACCAAAAGTAGCTTTTCAGGAGTAGATCCCTCTGTTTCAAAATATGTAAGCATGTATCTGGGTTGATACTATTAAGTTGGATACTTGTTACCCTCCCAGATTTGGAGTCTTGAGTTAGTTTCTACTAGTAAGGCGATATAGCTTATATGTTCTTTGCATTCGCAGCCCGAAGAATTCGAATGGGATGAATTTGGAAATGATCTGTACACAATGCCTGAAGTTGCACCAGTTCAGGATGCTCCTACTGCTCCTCCGCCTAGTAAAGCTGACGAGGACAGTAAGATCAGGGCTTTGATTGATACTCCTGCCTTGGATTGGCAGTGGTGAGATGCCATTCTTATTTTTTATGAGTTTACCCTTGTAAATGGTGGTTTCTGGTTGTGCATGAATGAAATTCTTATCAGCTGTGTTTTTTATATGGAATTACAGTCAAAATCCTGATAGTTTTGGCGGTGGTAGAGGATTTGGTCGTGGTATGGGTGGGAGAAGTGGTGGACGTGGTTTTGGTATGTTCCTGAATACTTCTTTGATAATTTATATTGTGTGAAGAATCAGTCAATAACTTTTCTAGTCCTGTTTAAGATTTAAAAAGTCTTAAACAGACTTAATATGTGTATACAAGGCTAAGATTTAAAAAGTCAACAGACTTAATATGTGTTGCATTTATTATTCATATTCGTGCAGAAAGTAAGCAATCCCATTTTATAGCTCAGTATTAGAAGTGGCATATTCAGACACTTGCATTATTATTTGCTTGCTAAAAGTCGAAAACTACTGATTTGGATTAGAAAAAAATATACCCTTTTTGTGCAATTATGCATCTGAATATCATGTCCTTGCAAAACTGCTTTGTATTTTGTTTAGTAATCTTTGTATCCATAGGAAATGATTAAATGTCTACTACCATTGGCTTCAGGTCGAGGAGGATTGTTGGAACGGACAACGCCCCCACCAGGCTATATTTGCCATAGGTGCAAGGTGCCTGGTAAGTTCACATCTCTAATCATTGCCTAAAAGTTCCTTTTTATTGTCATTTTAGCATGTAAAAACAGTTCGCCTTTTCCTTCATTGTAAGCATGTAAAAATTTTGTTGCGGTGTTGTGTACAGTGTACGTACTAATTAATCGAAATCTCTTATTTAGGACATTTTATTCAGCATTGTCCCACAAATGGAGATCCAAATTATGATATTAAAAGGACCAAACCTCCAACTGGTATTCCTAAGTCTATGTTAATGGCTACCCCGGATGGATCATATGCATTACCAAGTGGTGCTGTTGCTGTTTTAAAACCGAATGAGTAAGTTATAACTTTTCTGTTCTCCTTGTGGTCTCGTTCCTATATTTATGGCCGAAAGTCTTGGATTGAACTTCAATCATTTTATCTTTATTGCAGAGCTGCTTTCGAGAAGGAGATTGAAGGGATGCCCTCTACTCGTTCTGTTGCTGACCTACCTCAAGAACTTTATTGCCCTCTGTGCAGGGCAGTTATGAAAGATGCAGTTTTAACTAGCAAGTGCTGCTTCAATAGTTATTGTGACAAGTGTAAGATATTTTTCTACCATTGCGATATTTCTGTAGTACATTGTGATTTTAGGATTCGTGAATGGTTAACACTAGATATTTTACTCAGTTACATACTTATTCTTTCAGAAGATGTAGAGCATCTTATAAAGATGTTCTGTAGTGTCCCTTGCCTTTTTTATGTAGCATTCGTACATGTGTGAACCTTTTGTACTGCTTTAGTAATTTTGAGTATTGGATGTCTTCTCAGGCATAAGAGATTATATCATATCCAAGTCTATGTGTATTTGTGGGGCCACAAATGTACTTGCCGATGATCTTTTACCCAATAAGACAGTGAGGGATACCATCGCTCGGATTTTAGAGGCTAATAATAGCAGTGGTGATAATGGTGGCAGTGCTTTCCAGCCACAAGGTTTGTGTTTTATCATAAATTTGTTATTCCAACATTCAGGTTCAGCTATACATTTCTGCCTCTAACTTCCCTCTAATAGATATGGAGTCTGCCCGGAGTCCGCAACGTAAAATTCCTTCTCCCAAGGTTCCATCCCCTACGCTGTCTGCAGCTTCAAAGGGGGTTGTAGTTGCACCCAAAAATGAAGACAATGCAAATAATAAGGAGATGAAGGAACCGATAAAAGTTGTCAACAATGCACATAACTTGGATAAGGTAACTGTTGAAAAAGGTGCAGAATTTTCTGAGGCTACACACGAGTCACGGAGTGCAAGGGAACCAGGGTCACAGATGTGTCCTCCAGTAACCGATGAAGAAATGCAGCAGAAGCCAGTATCTGGGGAAGTAGGTAAGTACATAGCATATATATAATGCATGGATGGAACTGATTTTGCAAGTTCTTTGTATTTGTTACTGGTTCTTAAGTACTCGAATCAAACCACATGAATTCCTATTAATGGTTGTAAGATGCAACTTAGAGCACATAAAAAAAAAAAAAATCAGACATGCCTGATTGATTCTGGAAACTATTAATACACAAAAAAGAATCGGTGGAATGATTGACAACAGTAAATGGTACTCAGCTTTTGATGCAATATTTTTTTTTGGTTTCCAGGAAAGAAAAAGAAGAAGAAAAAAGCTCGATTGCCTGTAGGAGGTATGTGGTATTTACTTTTTTTTTTCCTCAGTCTACATCCGGATATGTGGATCTTGTTGGTAGACTTTTGCTTGGAGTTATATAATGATGCTTCAAATCAGAAGAGGCCTTTAAGAGAATAATGCTGATATCTTTCTGTAATTCTTTGTGCTTTATAGCAGCAGATATGCAGTGGAGACCCCCTCAAGACTTTGCAGCTGAAAATTACATGATGCCAATGGAACCCTCTGGTTTTAATCCTTACTGGAATGGAATGCAACCTGGATTTGATGGGTTTGGTGGGCCTTTTGGTGGTCCAATGCCCTTTATGGGCTATGGTCTTGGACCAGGGCCTATGCCGTTTGGGGGTCCCTTTCCTCATGATCCATTTGGAGCACAAGGGTATATGATGCCTTTCCCACCTCAGAGGTATGTACGATAATTATCTTCTATACTGGATCATAAACGCTCCCCTTGCTGCTCTTCCTGTTAGAAGGGGATGAGGGGGGTACAAAGCTCCATGTTTTTTGGATTGATTCTACTTCTTGTTTTATTGCTTTTAGGTGTTAATATATATGTTGCGGTTTTTATTTATTTGACTTATATCAGGGACCTTGCTGAATTTGGGATGGGCTTTAATGGTGGCGGTGGCCCCCCAATTATGAGCAGAGAAGAATTTGAAGCTCGCAAAGCCACTATAAAGCATAAACGGGATCTTGAGAGAGGCGGAGGAAGGTATTAACTTCTTTTCTGGGAAATATTATATATCACGTGCGAGTGATGAACTGTAGATGACTGTATAAATTTATACTCCCTTGCATATTTTTGGGTTGCTCTGCCAGCTGATATTAAATCTTGTTTACTTTGATGGGTGAAGTTGGTATTTTTATTGTTTTTAATGTTTCTTATACTTCATGACATCTTTACATTGCAGCAGGGAGGTGTCAAGAGATAGGGAATTCAGCAGAGACATGACTAGCCATGGGGATGTTCCCTCCGGGAAATCAAAATTTGTATGTACTTCTATACTTGTGTTTGCTTATATTTTTGCTTCTATACAAACAAGAGCAGCTAGCGTAATGCCAATAAATTAGGTCGCTTTTTCATGCTTGAGTTACCATAAGTTGACAAGAAAAGGATGCAATCTTAATGTTCACGACTTCATTACAGTTGCGTGATTTGTAATTGTAATGCTAAGGCAGTAAAATGAATCTAAAAGCAAGAAAAGTTCAATCCGGTTCTAGTAAAAATAAAAGGTTTGCAATGTAAGACAAGTAGAAGTTAACTTTTTTATTGAATATGACTAATAAATCCTGAAGCTTTGGATGTTAACTTGTTAATGTGAATGTTGAATTTCAACCCCGTAGGTGTTCGTTATGTATCACTTTACTTTTGTGGATAAATTTGACAGACATATTAATACTTGGAGATATAAAAATATAATTTATATGTTCAGAAATTTTCTCTACATTATAAATTTTATCTTGATTGCTTTTGTTTATCTGGTGACTTGTTATATTCTCGTTATCTATCAAATGTTATTAGCAAGAATTTTGAAAAAGTCATCCTTGTTTTTTTGCTTCAGAAGTCCAACCCACCACCACAAGATCACCGCCATCCCCGTGCCCGATCAGAACGGCCAGAAAGACTGTCACCAGATCGCAGTACCCATGATCCAGAACCTTTACGCACATCTTCCAAGAGGAAGATGAAATACGAGGATGACTATTACGAAGAACATCCTCATCAACACCGGGAAAAAGAACGCCGGCACCACCACCGCTCAGAGTCAGAAATACCCTCAGCTGCCAGATCGCCAATCCCACCAGAGACAGTTGACCTACCACCACTGCCATCCAAATCATCTACTGATAAAACAGTAGCTGACAGGAAACACAAAGCCAGTGTCTTTGCACGCATAACTTTCCCAGAAGGGGAGTCAGCAGCCTCCAAAAAAAGAAAGCTTGGTAGTTCTCCTCCCTCTGCTGTTAATGGGTCAAGTCATCACAGTAGTCACAGTCACCGTGTGACATCAAATGGCTACCATGAGGATCATCACAAAACTGCAACTGCTGTGTCGAAGAATAGTTATAGCTATGCAGATGATCATGACTATGAATCGAGTGATGATGATAGGCACTTTAAGAGGAGGCCTTCTAGATACGAGGCATCACCTGTGCCTGCTGTGGAGGAGGGTAGACATTCTAGTAGAAGATCGAGGGAGAGAGAAAGGGGTCATAGCAGCAAGCATAGGTAGATCATCTGCTATGAACACATCTATCTACTTAATAGAGAAATCTTTATGTGAAATGAGCTGTACTGAGAAGTTGGAAGTGGAAAACTTATTCTGTAATGCTGTTTTCAGTTGTGGAATAAATTTACAACTTGCACTTTTATCTAGTTAGTAAATGTGAATTGTGATGAATTTAATGTTCTAATTATTAATGTGATAAAGTTGCTGTTAAGTTTGTGCCCGATTATCCTTGCTAAACTTGTGTCGGTTATGTGGATAATATCAGAGAGATACAAATTTTAAAGAGAAAAAGGAGCCTGAAGGAAATTTTTCCAAGATACTTAAAAAATTAGCTTTAAAATACATGAGTCGCAGGACAAATTAAGTAATATTACAAAATTTATACTTAAAAAATTAGCTTTAAAATACATTGGATCCATAGGACAAATTAAGTAATATTACAAAATTTTAAACGAATTTTGATTTTACAAAATTGCTCACCCTATATTTACATATAACGTCTATATATTTTAGGGAACTTATCAATGACATATATCTTAGGCTATGTACTCTCAATTTTAAAATATCTCAATTTTAAAATTTTGGGAATACTTTCTCGGTTTATCTGACTTGTAGGCTATAGCCACCTGTAGGCCTGTAGCATGTAAATGTGATTTTTTTTTGTAACATTTTAAGTAAATGTATATCCTCATCTTTCTACGAAGACATTTCCTTATTTTCCCTAAAACATAACATTCACAAAGTTTGAAATATGTTAATTTTTTTTAAAGTTTTGATAATTTTTTAAAGTATAATTTTCAATTATTTTTTATAAAACAAAATTAGAATTGTGCTGATGTGGGGTCCACGTGGCAGATTGACAATGCATCATAATCAGCATTTTAACAGTCAAATTGACGGAGCCAAATCCTGACTGACGACGGTGGGAAAAAGAGAAAAAAGGTAAAGTACAGTAGGACCTTGATTAGTATAATACGGTAAACGGAAACTTTACTATTGTACGGTACGCAAAGTGACCATTTGTCCCTGTTACAAGTAGTGAAGAACAATCACAGGGAAATTTTAAAAAATTATTCAAAATTTAAATTGAATACCGAAATAATCGAACTATACATCCGATGGATTTCTATTTTTTAAAATAAGAAATTAAAAAAAAAGAATCAAATCACAAAAATAAATTTAATTTATTAAATATTTAAAATAAAAGATACCAAAACAGCATTGAGACCAAAGTTAAATTATTTCAGAAAAACTGAGGACCCCTTGGTAAAACAAATTGAATATACTTACATTATTAAATATTAAATTGGTCACTGAAGTGGGGTCATATATCATTTTACTCACTGATTTCAACGGGGTCTCATTTAAATCACTTAAATCAAAATAAATATCAAACAGATACCTATAAATATGTGATCGAGAATTAAAATAATTTTTTGTTAAGTTCTATGCATTTTTCTTCAATACCATCAAAATAAATGAAAAGTCATGGGTTCTAATATTTTAGATAATATATTTAAATTTTTTAAAATCTATTTACTATTTATTTTTAATTAAATCAAAGAAAATAACTAGAAAATCAAATATAAAGAGTAAATAAATTTTAAAAATTTTGAATATATTATCTAAAATATTAGAATCTATGATTTTTCATTTGGTTATGATGACATTTAAGAAAAATATATAAAAATTAACAAAAAATTATTTTAATTCTCAATCACATATTTATATTTATAGGTATTTATTTAATATTTAATCTATACAGTAAATCAGTTATACACACACAAATCGTTCCATTTCTCAATTAAGCTCAACTCAATATCATCTATGGAGGCGGCGACATTCTCAGCTCTCTCCCACCCCAAACAAAGCCTTTTACGCTCAATCCTCTTCAAATTTCATCAAACTCCCCTTAAAAACCCCAAAGCTCTCATCTTTCACCTCCTCCATTTCTACACGCTTCCACGCGCCACTATTCTCACCTCTCACGCCCCAGTCACCACTTTTCACGGCGTGTGCTACGTCGTCGGAGATAACATCGACACGGACCAAATCATCCCCGCCGAATACCTAACCCTAGTCCCCTCAAACCCCGAAGAATACAAAAAGCTCGGATCTTTTGGCGTTAATCGGACTCCCTGTGTCAAAATACCCCACTCGGTTCATGACCAACGACGAATTCAGTTCGAAATACTCTATTTTAATCGCCGGCGATAATTTCGGGTGCGGATCGTCGCGGAATCGGAGAAAAGGTTGTGTGAGGAGTGTAAGACGGGTGATGTGATTACGATTGAGCTCGGAGAGAGTTTGTTGATTAATCATACTAGTGGGAAGGAGTATAAGTTGAAGCCGGTTGGAGATGTTGGACCGGTTATTGAAGCTGGTGGGATTTTTGCTTATGCGCGAAAAGCTGGAATGATTCCTTCCCGAGCTGCTTAGAAGTTCAGGTATACGTGTTTGCTTGTTGCTAATTTAATTGGCATGGTAGTTTTACGGTCGAAAATTGTTAAGTTTGCATTGTTTAAAATAATTCTTGATAATTGCATATACTAGGTACATTTTAGTTTACGCAGATGTAGATGTATTGTTGTTTACAAAGTACTGTAGCATTTTTATTAAATTGGCTGTTGTATTTACACAATTCGAAGTTAGTGACAAGACAGAATAATATTGTAGAATCATGTTCGTTGTATGTTAGTTAGGTAGTAATACCAAGTAGTTTGAGTATATCTTTTTGAGAAGTTTAAATTTCTCTACGAAAATGTTTCAGAATATCAATTGAAGCCTTTTGGATTGAAGTGAGTGCACAGCCATTTCCACTTTACCATCTAGTACTAGTAATTGTTTTCGTTATAAACATGGATTTATACAAGAAGGATTATAACTGTGTTTGTGATAGAGTTACAAACTTTACGATTCCTCTGAATGCCCCTATCCTTCTTGATCCCTTTTCCTGAGTAGTGGCCGCGGAGCAAGGAATTGAAAATGTTTTTTCGTTTTAATTTTATGTTTATTATTTAAGATTAAAGCTAATTGTTATTTGTTATGAAATTCAATTATATTGGATATATAGATTATTACTTATTAGGTATATCCTGGTAGTAGAATTTAACAAAAATTGTTATAACTAGTTGATAGGTATTTGTGACAAAAAAAAAAGTTGATAGGTATTAAGAAGCCAATATTGACTACCGATTTCTCTATTAGTTTTAGGGTCTTCCTCATATATAATGATTAATGAGGTGAACTTATCTCTCCTTTTATGGGTTGATCTTTGTTATTTTCCTACTTCTTTCCGCAATTGAGTAGGGATAGTGGTTTCTCTGCGATTGTGGTGCCATGCTTACCTTTATGTTGTTTTTGTTCTTTCCCTGAAGTTTACAAATTGGCTTCATATATGGTTCAATATGTCTCTTTCTTATATCAATGCATCTTTGTTTGTCATCTGTAATTGACCTACTTTTTTTTTTTTTGAATAACTGTAATTGACCTACTTATTTCGCAACAATTGGATAAGTTTTGTTGCAACCTATTATTTGACAGTTAGGAAAGATGGGACAAGACGATCATAATCCAAAGATAGTATTTCAAGACTGTTTATGTCTTGTTATTGTCATTTTGGGCTGAAATTTGCTAGTTCAGAATTATGTGCAACTAATCAAATTAATGGTGAATGTTAAATAATGTAGCTAATAGCTAAGATTAGAATAGGTTGGAGTTTTAGCTTAGTGGTAACTGTAACCTCTCACTGTGTGTGAAAGGTCATGGGTTCAAATTCTCACTGCTACTTTCCAAACCGCTAACTTAGTAGTCATGCACTGCGGACGCTAAGGAAAATAGGAGAATCTTACGGAAACGACAATTAATTGGCAATGAGTAACTGCTGCCTCTGCTAAATCAGCTGATAATTCCGCAAAGCCTATAGTAAATTAGGAAGAAATTTACAAGAAATAGTTATATATCACTAAAACAAGAATCTCCTGGTTATATCAAAGTACTTTCTATATATGCATAGTCATACTCTCCTGGTACCTTTTGTCAAAAAAAGGAATGAACAACATGCAAGGATAGTAGGAGAACACCAGAATAGTTATCAAGTAAATGAAAGCACTATCATATAGCATATAATTAACTATGAAACATTAAGTCTTCTTCAGCAATTCGATAAGCACAATTGACAATTCTGGATTCACGTATGGCTTCCTTAAGTTTGCCAGCTCTTGATATTAAGGGTAGAAAATAGAAATAAGTAAAACCCAATGTTCATGATTCCCTATTTTACCTTCTTCCGGATTTGGAAACTGACTCGAGCTCTGAGAACAGGCAATAGCCATTCTAAATGCCCTCGATTCAGATGCTGCTAGTATTGAACTAGGTTTTAGCCAGTCTTCAGGCTGCATATAATGTCTGGAACATATGATTATTAATTTTTAATCACTATGCTAGATCAAGTAAAGATGCTTCTCAGTTCTCACTGCCCCTTTTGAGAATCATTTATTGGGCTGAAAGTATAGTTCCAAAAGTAATTGTACGTGAGCGACACTAACGAAAGATATGAAATCTGAAACCTGGAGTATCAGATTCTAGTCTAGTGTGGTCTAAGTGTCTAACAATGCACATTTGGAAAGGTAGAACCTACCTTTTTCAACATTAGACCGGCATTTCTTTAGGTGTTCAGCTCACCCCAAATGTTCCTGCTCGCTTATTTCTGCTACTCAGTTAAGAGTTAAGACACAGTCTTCATCAGAAACTTTGCAGCCTTGAATAGGTATATATTCAATAGACTAACAAACTAGTACGAGGAATATAATGTAGTGTGAATATATCGATGGTGAAATTAAAAGAATAATTGGTAGCTCCACAAATTAATGGTGCCATATAGAATTTGAGAAATGGGAAAGCTAGTAGTCCTCTTGTCATGTCCAGTTTCGCTAGGAGTCTTGTAGGTTCAATAAAATATACTTCAAAACTGGAAGAAAGTTCTCTGCACAAATGGATAATAAAATAATAGTTGGTAGCAATAAAAAGAGATACAGAAATTGTAAGGTTTGCCGAACTTAAAATATAAAGCTATCTAGCTGTTCAATGTACAATAGTTGAGTTGCAGACTTGAGTGAAATGTAATATTCTGCCACTCTAGTAGGTCTGTCAATTTCTGTTTCACCAATAAAAAGTAAAGTGCATGAAATCTTTGCAAGTGGAACAAAGAAACTTAAAATCCCAACATAGATACAAAAATGTAGGAGTAACATATTTAATAAACTCAAGGGATCCATTTTGTTTTAGTTGAAGCACCAGCTGTTGTAGTACCAAAGGTGTTGAAGTTCATTAGCTAAGTTCTACCTAACACTTTTAGTTTCTGCAAGTACCAATCTGTTCATACTGTTATTTTCTGAACTTCACGTCACTTATTTGTGCTTTTGGGTGTTCTGTGTAGATTTCGCCATCTTCTGCATGTTTAGAAAGGAGGTTAGTTTTGTAGCACTGTCGGCTCTTGGATGCGATCATATCATCAGAATGATGATTCATGAATTCACTAGATTTGGAGTTGAATTATTGTAATTGCTTTAATTGTGTGTGGAGTCAATACCATGTTCTGTTATTGTAGTGTCAAACTTATTATGACATGTTCTAGTTTTCTTCGATTTTCGAAGCTGAAATCATAGTCATGTAATGATTTATAAACTAGTTCGAGACATCTTATTCAAAACAGAACAGAGTAATTTGTTTGTAGTATACGTAGGTCACTATGTCCAAGTTTTAAAACTTGGTTTATAAATACAATGATACATCATACATCTAACAAGTTACACCGTAATTCTACCATCTCCCCTTTCTTTAAGGATGGAGTTCCAAGTTTTATGTCTTCAAATATTTTATAAAGTCTATATAATATGTTACTAGTATTCTACATTAATATTAAATTTTTGTGTTTTGAGACGACCTAGTGTATTTGACTATTTGGTAAGGAAAAGCCGAAAAGGTCCCCGTGTTTCACAATTTAATTAAGGGTTACAACTTGATCTCATTATTTTACAAATACAAAATAGTACATATACTCAAAAAAAATCAAACAACACACTTCCTATAAGAAAATCACCAAACCACCAAACCAAGAATAAGCAAAATCACTCCAAACATCACTTGATGAGAATTGCAATATACATCCATAATAAGTTTATCACTAGGTTTATTTTTTGCTAAGGAAAAAAAGCACAAGCTACAAAGAGGAATAGGTATACACCAAGCAAGGCAAAGAGGGAGGAGAACATACCTCTACCTCTAAGCAAAGCAAATCAAATTTCAAAGTGAAAGCGAGCTACGGACCAGACAGGAAAACCATAGAGCTATTACTACATATGCAAGATCATCACTTGAAAACTAACTAATCAAAAATGAAAATAAAAAAGAAGATGACGGTTGCAATCATCATGTCCATAATCCATTACATACAACCAGTGTTGAGGCCAAATGAAAATAAAATTGCTTGTAGTATTTTTGGAAAATGAGAAATTAATGTTATCCGTGATTTTTTTAGAAAAAATGATATTTAATTAGAAAAAATAAAAAGATAATACATTTTAGCTAAAAAGTTAATCGGTTAATTATTAGCATTATAATATTATTATTTTATTTTTATTAAATAGAATCACCCGTGATATAATTGAAAAAAGAGAGGTTTTAGTTAAAGAAAACAGTGCCCGTGCGCTGCACGAATTTTTTAATATTATATGAATTTTTTCATTAATTTGAATTAATAATTTTAAAACATGAATTTTGTAAGCTTAAATTTTTAAATGAGATGATGATCATAATTATTTAAATGTTTTCCGTGATATTTTTAGAAATTTGGGGATTTTAGTTAAAAAATGTAGAAAATGTGATAGATTTTAGTTGAAAAATTTAATCTATTAATCATTAGTAATTATAAAAATATTATTTTATTTTTATTAAATAGAATGCCCGTGATATAATTGGAAAAATAGATGACTTAGTTAGAGACAACTAAAAATGTAACATGTTTTAAGTGAAAAAGGTAATTCATTAGTTTTAACTAAATAATTATAATTTAATTATGTTATTTTACTAAATAACTTGTAATGAAAATTAATGTTGTCCGTGATATTTTTTCACTAGAGAAGAATTAGCTTTTAGTTAGATTCATCTCTAACATTGTAGGCTGTGAGCATGAGGGTTTGAGTAATGCTTATATTTTTTCGTATAAGCAAATATTTAGGTTTACCCAAATTATTTTTGGTTTTCCAAAAACAAAAGCTACAGTTGGCTACCGATTTTATTTTCATGGAATTCATGCATCTAGAATAGGGATGGGAAAAAAATCCGATCCGACGGATACCCAATTCGAAATCCGATTTTTTATCCGATCCGAACCCGATATTTTGGATTTGGATATGGATATGGATTTCATGAAACCCGATCCGAAACCCGATCAAAACCCGAGCCGAACCCGAAACCCGAAAAATACCCGACTTTTATTTATTATATTTTATATTTTATATATAATATATTATATATAAATGTATATTATAAATACATATTATACATACACTATTTTATATATATATATATATATATATATATATATATATAAATGTATATTATAAATACATATTATACATACACATATCTTTGAGACATAAGATATGGAAAGATCGAGAAAATAAATTGTCATGGATGTAGTGGTATTTTTTAACTTACTTACACAATTTTTTTTATTTTTTTGTTAAGCAACTTATTTACACTATTTTTAATTTTGAATACCCGAAAAAAATCCGATCCGATCCGAAACCCGACGGATTTGAATTTGGATATTGAGTTTTGGATCCGAAACCCGATACGATCCGAAACCCGAAACCCGAAAACATTTGAATTTGGATTTGGATTTTGCAAAACCCGAGCCGAACCCGACCCGTTCTCATCCCTAATCTAGACCTTGTCAAGGTCTAGCGCTTAGCACCAAGCTTTAGAAGTACTGATTTTATTTGTTACCCCTGTGATATTTAGAGGGTGTTTGGCTTAACTTAAAAAATGTTACTTATCACTTAAAGTGCTACTTACTCACTTTAAGTGAAAAGTGATAATTTTTACTTAAAGTTAGGTGTATCTGTTTGGCTAATTTCACTTAAAGTAAATTTATTTTTAAAAAATTAATTAAAAAAAAAAGAAATTTATATTTTTTTGAAAGTATAAAATACAAATATATGAAAAGAATACAATACAAGTTAAATGGTGACTCAAATACATAAAAATTGATATACGAAAAAAAATAAGTGGAAAAAAAGTACCTCCAAGCTACTTTTTTTTTTAGCCTACTTTCCACTTTAAGTGGCTCCACTTTAAGGGGGAGCCAAACACCTCCCATCAAACTTTAAGTGAAAAAAAAAATAAAAAATGGGGGCCAAACGGGCTCTTAAAACCCTTGGTACTCCCACTAGTTTTTTCTTAATTATTATAGACTGGCACGTCTTGTGACATCTTTTATCGACCGTAGCTTCTGATTTCAGTACGCAGTCCCATTTTTGTTGCTATATATTTTGTTCTATTAACAGAGCAAGAAATATAAAAAAAATGAAGCCATTATATGAGCTAATGAGAACCTTTTTTTAGATAAATCAAACCCATCTAAGGGGAATAAACAAAGTTCCATTTTATTTCATAAATAAACAAACAAGAAACAGGCGTTTCACGTAGCTGGAAAATAATTTCTTAACTTTTTTTTGTTGCTAAATTTCTAGTAAAACCAATTCCAGTCGGAGGGACTCATTAAATCTCATCGTGCCACGCACAACATTTTACCCCAGAAATTAATACTGATAAAACCATTGCAATTAATACATTTATAATACCTGAAGCATCTTGCCAATGTTGCTAGCGCCAAAGATTCTATGAACAGAAGCAAATCTAAGAGGATCATTTGGAGGAAAATAAGGAGAAAAAATACAATCCTTGGGACATCTCCTTCTTAGATACTTGCAAGCTGCTACTAGTTTAAAACCCGTACGATGTACGGATTTTTTTTTAATATTATATAAATTTTTTCATTAATTTGAATTAATATTTTTAAAACATTAATTTTGTAAGCTTAAATTTTTAAATAAGATGATGATCATAATTATTTAAATGTTATCCGTGATATTTTTAGAAAATGAGGGATTTTAGTTAGAAAATATAGAAAAGGTGATAGATTCTAGTTGAAAAAGTTAATCCGTTAATTATTAGTAATTATAAATTATTATTTTATTTTTATTAAATAGAATGTCTGTGATATAATTGAAAAAAAGAGTACTTAGTTAGAGACAATTAAAAAGATAACACGTTTTAGGTGAAAAAAGTAATTGATCAGTTATATAATAATTATAATTTAATTATGTTATTTTACTAAATAAAATTGCTCGTATTGTTTTTAGAAAGGAGAAATTATTGTTTTCCGTGATATTTCTAGAAAAAAGGGATTTTAGTTAAAAAATATAGAAAAGATGATACGTTTTAATTGAAAGAGGTAATCGGTTAATTATTAGTATTATAATATTATTATTTTATTTTATTAAATAATATCGTTCGTGATATAATTCGAAAAAGAGATATTTTAGTTTGAAAAAATAGAAATGTAACGTGAAAATTAAAAATGTGACATGATTCAGGTGAAAATGGTAATTGATTAGTTTATAGTAACTATAATTTAATTGTTAATAAAATTGCTTGTAGTATTTTTGGAAAATGAGAAATTAATGTTACCCGTGATTTTTTTAGAAAAAATGATATTTAATTAGAAAAAATAAAAAGATAATACATTTTAGCTAAAAAGTTAATCGGTTAATTATTAGCATTATAATATTATTATTTTATTTTTATTAAATAGAATCACCCGTGATATAATTTAAAAAAGAGAGGTTTTAGTTAAAGAAAACAGTGCCCGTGCGCTGCACGAATTTTTTAATATTATATGAATTTTTTCATTAATTTGAATTAATAATTTTAAAACATGAATTTTGTAAGCTTAAATTTTTAAATGAGATGATGATCATAATTATTTAAATGTTTTTCGTGATATTTTTAGAAATTTGGGGATTTTAGTTAAAAAATGTTGAAAATGTGATAGATTTTAGTTGAAAAATTTAATCTATTAATCATTAGTAATTATAAAAATATTATTTTATTTTTATTAAATAGAATGCCCGTGATATAATTGGAAAAATAGATGACTTAGTTAGAGACAACTAAAAATGTAACATGTTTTAAGTGAAAAAGGTAATTCATTAGTTTTAACTAAATAATTATAATTTAATTATGTTATTTTACTAAATAACTTGTAATGAAAATTAATGTTGTCCGTGATATTTTTAGAAAAATAGAGATTTTAGTTAAAAAATAAAGACTAGATGATACGTTTTAACTGAAAAAGATAATCGATTAATTATTAGTATTATAATATTATTATTTTATTTTATTAAATAGTATCATCCGTGATATAATTGAAAAAGAGATATTTAATTTGAAAAAATAGAAAAGTTTTAATTTGAAAAAATTGAAAAAGTTAATTAGAATTTAGTTGTTAATAAAATTGCTCGTAGTGTTTTTAGAAAATGAGAAATTAATGTTACCCGTGAATTTTTTAGAAAAAAAAGAAATTTAATTAGAAAGAATAAAAAGATGATACATTTTAGCAGAAAAGGTAATCGGTTAATTATTTGCATTATAATATTATTATTTTATTTTTATTAAATAGAATCGTCCCAGATATAACTGGAAAAAGAGAAATTTTAGTTAGAGAAAATAGTGTTTTGGCCGAAAAAGGTAACCCGTGATATAATTGGAAAAAGAAATATTTTAGTTAGAGAAATGAGAAAAGGTAACGTGTTTTGGCTGACAAAGTTAATTGATTATTTAATAGTAATTATAATATACTTTTTAGTTAGATAAAATATAAAAGATATTATATTTTACCTAAAAAGGAAGTTACATAGTATTGAAAAATAGAAAAGGTAATATGTTTAACCTGAAAAAGTAAATTGATTTGTATGGGAGAAATTTTAGTTAGATAAAATATGGGTTAAATCTCAAAGTGCTCACTGAAGTGGAGGGTTAGTATCAAATTGCTCGCTCTAGTTATCGGCATCTCAAGTATGCCGTTATAGTTGCAAGTAATGACAGCAACGTTGTGTTCGAAAACTAAAAATAATATTTTGTTAATTCTGCATATTTTTCTTAAATGCTATAGCAACCAAATGAAAAATTGTTAAATTCTATTATTTTAGATAATGTATTTATATTTTTTAAAAAACATTTACTATTTATTTTAATTTAATAGTCATTTTCCTTGTTTTAATTAAAAAAAATAGTAAATTAACCTTTAAAATTATAAATATGCTATCTAAAATACTAGAATTTAATAATTTTTCATTTGGTTGCGATAACATTCAAAAAAAATATGCAGAATCAACAAAAAAATTACTTTTATTTTTCGAACACAACGTTATTGTCATTACTTGCAACTATAATGGTTTACATGAGATGCCGATAACTAGAGTGAGCAATTTGATACTAGCCCTCCACTTTAGTGAGCACTTTGAGATTTAACCCGATAAAATATAAAAGATATAAATTGATTAGATAGTAGGATGGATATAAATTGATAAGTAAGGGTAAATAAGTAAAATCAATAGGTACCAACCAATCAACCAAACTTTTAATGTTTCGGTTTTTATATAATAGTAGTGATATATGTGTAGTTAAGCATGAGCTCATGGAATTGTTGCATCTTTATATAATTGAATATTTTATTTTTTAATTTATTATTTCAAAATTTTATCAATATTTTCTTTAAGGTTAAATAGTTTTCATTTGAGATTTAACGGGATTCATTTGGGGTTTAAAAATATTCAAATTTTTAATTAAAAAATTTGTGACTTTGCTTGTCTTTAATTAGTAACTCAATCTAGTATTATTTCCTTATTTATTTGGCGGTGCAATGTGTTAAAAGTAGCACCGATTATTATAATCAGTCTTGAATTAGATATTGTTTAAATTCTTCGATTGTGTGCTATAAAGCTGATAAGGTGTGTGTTTTGCATTTTAGTTCTGGAGTGAGCTGTCGCCACAAGCTCGTCAAGAGCTCTTGAGAATTGACAAGCAAACCCTTTTTGAGCAAGCTCGGAAGAATATGTTCTGTTCAAGGTGTAATGGGTTGCTCCTCGAAGGGTTTTTGCAGATTGTCATGTATGGAAAGGCTTTGCTGCAGGATGGAGCTCTTGGACCTCTTCCTTGTAACAGAGCGGGGACCTTGAAAAATAGAAGCGATAGTAATTTGTGTATTGCCAATGGGGGTCAATATGCTTTGCAAGATCCATCTGTCCATCCTTGGGGAGGTCTGACTACTACTAGAGATGGCATACTCACTCTTTTGGATTGCTATCTGTATTCAAAATCTCTTAAGGGGCTCCAAATTGTAATTATCTCTGTTTTGTTGATCAATTTCTTTTCTTTCCATGGTCTGGCCGGTAACTCATAGTAAGTTACGCCTTGTCTGGTCAGGTCTTTGACAGTGCTCGAGCAAGAGAAAGGGAAAGGGAGCTACTTTATCCAGATGCTTGTGGTGGTGGAGGTCGAGGATGGATATGTCAAGGGATGACAGGTTATGGCAGAGGACATGGGACGAGGGAAACATGTGCACTACATACTGCCAGACTTTCTGTTGACACATTGGTTGATTTTTGGTCAGCACTAGGAGAGGAAACTCGACAATCTCTCCTAAGAATGAAAGAAGAGGATTTCATCGAACGCTTCATGTACAGGTTCGTGCCTTGTTTTCTCTGCTCTGTTCTCTTCCAAGAAGCTTACCGTGTCAGGATCATGTAGAGGGGTAGAATGTGTGACAAAAAATTTTCATGCCCAGGCAATGAAAGGCATTCTGGACAACGAATATATGATTGAAGAGGCAACAATATTAAACTTGCATGATGCCATATGTGGTGATTGCATTACATCTCTCTCATAATTTCATAATCCATTATACCATCATTTTATGCAGTCACCATATATTATGATTACCTTCGCTGTGACCAACCTCCCACTACCGAAGCATTCACCTCGATCACCTAACACCACGATCTCCGTTGATTACCACCATTCCCATCACAATAATCACCACATTTACTGCGTTTCCATCACAAGTGTTGTTATTTCTTTTACCTCTAACTGCGGAGTTCTGTCCCTCTTCTAATATTCCATCTACTGTCTTCGACTACCATCCTCCACAATCTATAGATATTTTTGCTTCTAAATTTTGAATTTAGGAGGGGAAGGGGATGAAGTCGGAAAGTTATAGAGCAGAGGGAGAAGAGGAGGTGAACATCACCAATTTTATTTTATTTTTACAAATATAAGGTTGTACTTTTGGAAATTTTGTTTTTGCCCTATTATCTCTTGAACTAGTTGCTATTTTATCCAGCTAGTCGATGACATTATATTTTGTTCCTAACTTTATGAGTTGCAGAGTTAATTTTCAAACTTAAAAGAGTAAAATTTTAAAGTGTTTTGTGTCTTCGAGAACGAACACTTCTTATGAGGAATCCAAGCTAATCTTTAGTAGAAGTTCAATGACTAATTTAGCAATTCACTGACAGAAGGATCAGCCATCAAAGCAATAGTTTATAAGAGTAGAATTCTTCGTAGCAATAGTTTGTAAGAGTAGAAGTCATCGAAGAAACTGTATGGTACAGTACAAAATAAGAATGAGTGTAATACATCTCTTTGTAGAATAACAGTGAGTTTTATCACATCTCTTTGATATCTCGTAACCAGTTGTGTAAAAGAGCTAAAAATATGAGAAATTTCAGGTAAATTTAGAAGTCTGGAAAATACTTTTATACCTTGTCATTTATATGATTTGGTCTTGTGTGACAGGTTTGACAGCAAGAGATTTTGTAGAGATTGCAGAAGGAATGTTATTCGAGAGTTCAAAGAATTAAAGGAACTGAAGCGTATTCGTAGAGAACCTCGCTGCACCAGTTGGTTTTGCGTAGCAGATACAAGCTTCCAATATGAGGTGTGCTTTACTGATATGGTAGAAACTTGCACACATGTCACATACTCTGATTTTTGATATTTTGTTCGTCATATTGGTTTTTCTTTCGACTTTTATGAATATGTTTGACTATTGTTCACATTTGCAGTCTTGTCAATCTTTTCGGCATAATTGTTTAAATTTGAGATGAATTTATCTATTCTGGGCTATAGGTATCTCACAATACAGTCCAGGCTGATTGGCACCAAACCTTTCTGGACACCTTTGGAACATACCATCACTTTGAATGGGCAGTTGGAAGTGGAGAAGGAAAATCTGACATTTTGGAGTTTGAAAATGTTGGCTTAAGGGGAAAGGTTCAAGTAACAGTCTAGATCTTAGTGGTTTAAATGCATGCTATATCATGGAAAAAGGATGGACGTTGCACTGAACTTTCTGTCAAAGCTCATGCATGCTTTGAAAGGGAAACAATGTGTTCATGGCAGGCTTGTCGTTGGTGATGGTTTTGTCACTATTACCAGAGGAGATAATAATATTAGAAGGTTTTTTGAACATGCTGAAGAGGCAGAGGAAGATGAGGCAAGTGTTTTGGGGTTATTGATTGCTTTTCGTTCAGCTTTTTGTTGCTTATACTTTATTTCTCTTGCATGGTTTGTGATACCTTGTCATCATTCACAGGATGATGATTCCATGGATAAGGATGGATCGAAATGACCTAGATGGAGAATGCTCTCGTCCCCAAAGACATGCGAAGAGTCCTGAACTTGCAAGGGAATTTCTCCTTAGATGCTGCAACTGTTGTTTTCAAAGAACATGTTTGTTCAAGTAATTTACTGCGAATATATCACTCCTGTCTTCTTGCGTTTTGTTTTTTTCCAATATGAAAATAAAATATTACACCGACTCTTTGGTTCTGGGCCTTCTGGATATAGTACCCTTGTGAGCCTTGTCGGTCACGATACTTTGTACATGTTCGATCTTTCAATTGGAGTTTGGACAATTCGACTAACAGAAAGATTACCAGCTGATATGCAAGAAGAAGTACAGGGCTTGGCAAAAAAAAAAAAAAAGAAGAAGAAGAAGAAGAAGAAGAAGAAGAAGTATATGAACAGGAAAAAAGGAGAAGAAAAATGAAAGGATTGTAAATTAAATATCTTGGAACATGTTATGGGTTGGTTCCTTAATTTTACAGTAGACCTTGTCAATAACTTGGTGTTTACCATGTCCACGTACATATATATCTCGAGGCATTATGTAGATGTCAACTTGGTTTACTTGTGTTGCTTCTGCAGTTCTGCTGATAAATTGCCTTATTCTGAAAGACAAATCTTCTTATATCCACGTAGTAAGCGAATTTTGCATGTGTACGTATGTCCTATTATAATTTGTAAGTTTCTTCGTTTTCACAATATAAGGCATATTGCATCCTGATACAACCAAGTGTAATTATCTACAGGTTAATTGAAAAAGCTTTCAGAGAAGGAACCGCACATCAAAATGTTGGAATTCGGGCATGAAAACGCAGCGGATAATACGTAAATAACAATTAAAAACGAATTCCAAAGCCCGGATCCATGTATAAAATTGATGATCATGGTATAAATACTCAAGAACAAGATAGTATCTTGTTAAAGCTTTCCAATGGATGACAAATGGAGGTCCTAGCTTGTTGATCTTGAGAGCTTGAAGTGTTGATCTTGAGAGCTAAACTTGCAACTCCTCCACCGGTATCCACACTTGAATGCTTGCTTGATTCGTCGAACGATTTCGCCACGGAAATTGGTACTAGCCAAAATAAATAAAACGGAATGTGTTCTTGACTTAGCTTAATTTTCTCTCTAGCTTCTCAACTGAAAATTTCAGTTTTGGTTGCCTTTGAAGACTTGCCAACAATTGGCTTATATAGAAAAAGAAAGTAAAATGGAGCCTTAAACAATTAGGCCATTTTTATTTAAACAAATCTTATTTATTTAAATAAATTAATTAAGTCATACTTAATTAATCAAATAAGTCAAGAAAATACATCTTCAAATTTTATCTTTAACTAATCAAGTCTCACTTAATTAATTTTATAAAATTCGAATTATTATTTATTATTAATTTAAAATCATAATTTAAATTATTATTAATTTAAATTCATGAAATAAATTAATTTCCCTTTTAAACATTCTTTGTGTGTGACCCTGTAGGTTATTATTTCATTGGCAATAATTTTATTCTCTAATAAAATTATAAACAATAAGCGGCGTCTAGTAACACATTATTGCTACCCAATAAAACAATAATTAAATCAACGATTCAATCAACCTTTTATGACTAATGTTCCATGTAATATAATCCCTTTAAATCATGATATTATAGATTAAACTCGAGGCATGTAATGTGTCATCCTCTTCATAATTTAATCTTTATTTTCTTGATCGATGAGTAGACTATTTAATCAAATCAACATTTGAGCATGGCCATGCATTTCATAGTCTCACTCAAACAAGAGGCCGATAATATCACTCCTTTATCAGGAGATTTAAATCCCATCTAGATCGTTCATATTTCTCACATGATTCATAATATATCCGATATTCACCTTTATCATTATCCGGCTAAAGATAACTTTTGACGAATTCAAAATATATTAATTCTCATGTAGAATTATAACGACTTCAGGTCTAAGGATCATTACACCATTATCACTGTGAGATTACATATGACACATTTATTATTTACCATGATGTATCTCACTGTGGGTCTGTCCAGTACCCTGTACTCGTACAGTTACCTATGCATTGCTTTTAGTATCTTCATACTTATGACCAATGAGATGTGGTCATCAGTCAATTATCATACTAGCCTCAGTGTATTACTATTGTCCTAATTAATAATAATACTCGGCTAGGGACATTTAAGAATATGATACAATCATTATATAATCTCATGTTCAAGTCACATACTTGCAACTATATAATTTGTATCAAGATTCTAAGGACATTTATTATACTTTATTTATTTCGCAGTAAATAAAGCCAATAATAAACATATATATATTGAATATATAAAATCACTCAAACATAAATATAATGTATTGCATTGCCTCTAGGGCACCAATACTAACAATCTCCCACTTGCACTAGAGCCAATCACCCATGTATCGAATACCCATGCTACTAGTGTGACATTCATGCTTCTGCTGCGACAGAGCCTTAGTCAGCGGGTCTGCAATATTATCATCAGTATGCACTTTACATATGTGAATATCCCCTCTATCATTTATTTCTCGAATAAGGTGATATCTCCGAAGTATATGCTTTGTCCTGCTATGAGCTCTCGGCTCCTTGGCTTGAGCTATAGCTCCATTATTATCGCAGTAAAGATCTATGGGATCTGCGATCGATGGAACGACACCAAGCTCTGTAATGAACTTCCGTAACCATACAGCTTCCTTGGCTGCCTCACATGCAACAATATACTCGGATTCCATTGTAGAATCAGCTACTGTCTCTTGCTTCGAACTTTTCCAGCTTACAGCACCTCCATTTAGGCAAAACACAAATCCAGACTGAGACACAGAGTCATCTCTGTCAGTCTGAAAACTAGCATCCGTGTAACCCTTTACCGTTAGCTTCTCTTCTCCTCCATACACCAAGAATGAATCTTTAGTCCTTTTCAAGTACTTAAGAATATTCTTGACCGCCGTCCAGTGACCTTCACCTGGATTAGACTGGTATCTGCTCGTCATGCTCAAAGCATACGAAACATCCGGACGAGTACATATCATTGCATACATGATAGATCCAATTGCTGAAGCATATGGAATCTTACTCATGCGGTCTTTATCATCTAATGATTTAGGACCATTCTCTTTTGAGATCGTTATCCCATGAGATACAGGGACATATCCCCTTTTTGCATCTTGCATTTTAAAACGATGCAAAATTTTGTCAATATATGTACTCTGGCTTAAGCCGATTAATCTTCTTGATCTATCTCTATAGATCCTGATCCCTAATATATAGGTAGCCTCGCCCAAGTCTTTCATAGAGAAACTTTGTCCTAACCAAGTCTTTACAGCCTGTAGAAAAGGAATGTCATTCCCTATTATTAATATATCATCGACATATAATACTAGGAATGCCACATGGCTCCCACTAAACTTTTTGTAAACACATGGTTCATCCATGTTCTGAATAAAGCCAAAACCTTTGACTATTTCATCAAACCGAATGTTCCATCTCCGAGAGGACTGCTTCAATCCATAAATGGATCTACGCAGCTTACATACTTTTCCAGCATCCTTTGGATTTCTAAAACCTTCAGGTTGTGTCATGTACACATCCTCTTCAAGGCTTCCGTTAAGGAAGGCTGTTTTGACATCCATCTGCCATATTTCGTAATCATAGTAAGCCGCTATTGCAAGCATAATTCTGATGGATTTTATCATTGCTACTGGTGAGAAGGTTTCATCATAGTCAATACCATGAATTTGTTTGAAACCTTTTGCAACCAGTCGAGCTTTATAGGTCTGTATATTACCTTCCATGTCGATTTTCTTCTTGAAAATCCATTTGCACTCGATAGGTTTTACCCCTTCAGGTGGATCAACCAAAGTCCATACTTGGTTTTCATACATGGAATCCATTTCAGAATTCATGGCTTCTTGCCATCTCTTAGAGTCTGGTGAGTTCATAGCATCTTGATAGGTGAGAGGCTCATCTTGATCTATGAGCATCACATCGCCATTTTCAATTAGAAGAAATCCATAATTTCTTCTTGAATCATAGCGAGTCCTACTAGATCTACGAACGACCTGTGTTTCTTGAGCAGTGTTATCTTGTATATCTTGCTCATGCTCCATCTCAGGTTCAATGTTATCAAGTGGTTCTCGATCTTCATCGAGATCTATTTTCCTCCCACTGTCTTTTCTAGAGACTAGCTCTCTTTCTAAAAATACAGCAGTTCGAGCAACAATTACTTTGTTCTCTGAAGGATTATAGAAAGAATAGCCCTTTGTTTCACTTGGGTATCCCACAAAGATACATTTTTCAGATTTCGGTCCAAGCTTGTCTGACATTAGGCGTTTCACAAACGCTTCACATCCCCATACTTTCATAAAGGACATGCTTTGACGTTTTTCTGTCCATATCTCATATGGAGTTTGTTGAACCGTTTTAGTAGGAACACGGTTTAGTGTATATGCAGCCGTTTCCAGGGCATAACCCCAGAAACTAATTGGAAGATCTGCTTGACTCATCATTGATCGCACCATGTCCAACAAGGTACGATTCCTCCTTTCAGAAACCCCATTCCATTGTGGTGTTCCAGGAGGAGTGAGTTGTGATACAATACCACACTCCCTCAAATAGTTCTTAAACTCATGGCTTAAGTATTCACCTCCTCGATCAGATCTTAGAGTTTTTATGCTTTCGCCAGTTTGCTTTTCTACTTCTGCCTTATACTCTTTGAACTTTTCAAATGCTTCGGATTTGTTCTTCAAAAGATACACATATCCGTATCTACTGAAATCATCAGTAAACGTAATGAAGTAGAAATAGCCACCCCTTGCCATCGATCTCATAGGACCACATACATCGCTATGTATTAGTTCTAGTCGTACGGTGGCCCTCTTACCTTGTCCGGTAAAAGGAGCTTTAGTCATCTTGCCTAGTAAACAAGCCTCGCATTCATCATATGATTCAAAATCAAACTGATCCAAGAAACCATCTTGATGTAACTTGGAAATGCGTTTCTCGTTTATATGGCCTAGACGACAGTGCCAAAGGTATGTTTGATTTGAGTCATTAGTTTTAAGTCGTTTGTTATTTATATTCAAGATAGGAGTATCTAAATTAAGAACATACAAACCGTTAAATAACTGTGCAACACCATAGGTAATGTCATTCAAACCAAAAGAGCAACCATTGTCTTTAAAGGTAAATGAAAAACCTTTCTTGTCTAAACAAGAAACAGAAATAATGTTTCTACAAATAGAAGGCACATACAAACAGTTTTCAAGTTCTAATATAAGCCCAGTGGGCAATGATAAATGGTAAGTCCCTACAGCCAAAGCAGCAACCTTTGCTCCGTTGCCAACTCGTAGGTCTACCTCTCCCTTAGCCAGTGTCCTACTCCTTTGCAGTTCCTGCACATTTATACAAATGTGAGAACCACATCCGGTATCCAATACCCAAGATGTAGAAGTAGACAAATTGACTTCTATAACATAAATACCTGAAGCAGAAGTCTGGCCAGCAGCCTTCTTCTTCTTCAGCTCTTCCAAATAAGCATGACAGTTTCTCCTCCAGTGTCCCGGTTTACCACAGTGGTGACAATCACCCTTTTCGACACCTCCTTTAGGCTTAATAGCCTTCTTGGGAGCAGAATTAGGATTGGCAACAGATTTGGATGCAATCCTCTTCTTATTGCCTTTCCACTTTCTTTTCCCTTTGGCTCCCCCTTTGTTCACCATCAGCATGGGAGCAGGGGATTCCTTCTGAATGTTGGTTTCAGCAGTTCTTAACATGCCCAACAATTCAGTGGGTGTCTTATCTATCTCATTCATGTTGTAGTTCATAACGAATTGAGAAAAGTTCTTGTTAAGTGATTGTAAGATCAAATCTATTTGAGCCTCCGGACCAATCGGGAAGCCCAAGGTACTTAGTTGTTCAATGTACCCAATCATCTTAAGAACGTGTGGTCCAACCGGGTCTCGCTCTCCCTGTTTACAAGCATACAAAGCCTTGCTCGTATCATATCTCTCCTGGCGAGCTTGTCCCTCAAACATGCTTTTGAGGTGCTCGATTATTTCATAAGCATTCATCAATTCATGTTGCTTTTGAATCTCCGGAGCCATGCATGCAAGCATTAGGCATGACACATCAGTTGAGTCATCCAAATGCTTCTGATAAGCATTATGCTCGGCACGTGTGGATCCAGTAGGAAGAGGATTTGGGTGAGGAACTTCAATGGCATACAGCTTTCGCTCCTGCCTGAGGACAATCCTCAAGTTCCTAAACCAATCTAGGAAGTTTGTCCCTGTCAGCTTTTCCTTTTCTAGGACTGATCGTATCGAAAAGTGATTTGTGTTGTTTGCCATTTATTATCTAAAATTTTGTAAAAGCGCATAAAATGAGTTAGTTTGCATGTTTCGTAAAACCAATTATGTTCAAGTTGATTTATAGCATATTCGTAATATACCTCCCACTATTTTTATCAAATTAATAGCCCTTACTATCAATTCGGAAAATGGTTCCCATAAAACATTTCCTAGTGAGCCAAGATCCATATTTCATCATATTTTAAGTCAGCTTTGGCTTTCCTCTTAAATATGATTATTTAGGTAGACCGTTATGTCAATTATATCGTATATAACTCTTGGATAGCTTAGTGAACAACATATTGCTCCGATCTATCTAATAGATTTCACTAAACTCTATGCTTCTAAGTTCATAATCCTATTATGACGACTTATTTAAGTTGGACCCAATAATAACAATTCAAGTAAGCTTGTTTACTTAATCACATCTCACCACGATAAAAGAGAAGCCCTTGCTTTGGCAAATCCACTCCTCAATGATCTAGGATTTAATGAGTGTTATTTATTGGAAAGCATCTGTTTAACTTAATATTTCTTAAGGGATTTTTAGAAAAATTTAACGATCTTGATCGTTTGTTTAAATCTTAAATCGTTACAGATTTTATCTTGTTTAAACATGGCATATGTGTCGTATCTAATACATACATTCTAAAATATCCATACATCCATGCATCCATTCATATATCTAATATATCCATGCATCATATGTAAAGTGCAGTTACGCAAAAAATTAAACGTGCGATGGTTATGGCCCGATCCTATGCGATCTTTTCGAGCTAATGAAAAGATCAAGGTCAATCTATGGTTGTAATAACTAATTATTACAAAATTCTTCATTGCTTCCCAAGCCTCCATTGATTGCCTCCAAGCTCCTTTTGAAATACATTACAAAAGAACTCGAGTTGCATTCGAGATAAATAATTACAAGAATAACGACATGCAAGTCGTATTTAATTATTACAGACCATAAATAAAATTACAACATTTATTCTACGGGTCTTTAGGCCATAACCAATGCACCATGCACATATAACAATTACATACATCACATTAATCATGATCACATCGATTAATATTTAACTCCTCAATTTAAATACCTAATTATTTAAAAAGGAATTAAAATTTAAAAAATCAAATTTAATTAATTAAATTCGAATTAAAATTAATTAAACTCTTTTAAAAAAAATTAATCCGGATTAAAAAAAATTAAATTAAAATTAATTAAAAACAAAATTTGAATTTAATAATAATATTTAAATTCATAATTTAAAATATAATATTAAAATTCGAAATTAAATTAATTAATAAAATTTTGAATTAATAATAATTTTTAAATCCATGATTTAAATATTCAATTATTAAAACTTTAATCATTAAATGCATTAGGAATATAATGATTAAAACCAATAACTATTCTTTTTAAAGTAAAAGCATAAAGCAAAAGAAAAAGAAAAGTTAGAATTAAAATAAAAGCCAATCAGTTCAACAACAGCACACGTCCACTGAGTTCTGTCTGCAACAACTCTGATGCGCATGCTTCGCATGCGCAATACCTGTAATATACTGCTGATGCGCATTACGGGTATGCGCAACACCTGTTCAATAACTACGACACGCATCAAACGAATGCGCAACACTCCAATTATACCAGATTTTTCCAGAAATTTGCAGAAACTCCAGAAAATTGCAGAATGCATATTTATCAGATCTGATCAGTTCTAAATATATTCTAATGATGTGTTTAACATATCTAGCATATAGTACATCATCCAAAACATGTTATAACAATTTATAACATCATACAAACAATTATAACAATTTATAGATCACCTTTTGTATGTTAAAATGAAGCATGACAAAATTTCATAAATTCATGTATGATTCATTTTCAAGAACACAACACCAAATCATCCTTTTATACATGTAGCTCTGATACCATTGTTGGAATTCGGGCATGAAAACGCAGCGGATAATACGTAAATAACAATTAAAAACGAATTCCAAAGCCCGGATCCATGTATAAAATTGATGATCATGGTATAAATACTCAAGAACAAGATAGTACCTTGTTAAAGCTTTCCAATGGATGACAAATGGAGGTCCTAGCTTGTTGATCTTGAGAGCTTGAAGTGTTGATCTTGAGAGCTAAACTTGCAACTCCTCCACCGGTATCCACACTTGAATGCTTGCTTGATTCGTCGAACGATTTCGCCACGGAAATTGGTACTAGCCAAAATAAATAAAACGGAATGTGTTCTTGACTTAGCTTAATTTTCTCTCTAGCTTCTCAACTGAAAATTTCAGTTTTGGTTGCCTTTGAAGACTTGCCAACAATTGGCTTATATAGAAAAAGAAAGTAAAATGGAGCCTTAAACAATTAGGCCATTTTTATTTAAACAAATCTTATTTATTTAAATAAATTAATTAAGTCATACTTAATTAATCAAATAAGTCAAGAAAATACATCTTCAAATTTTATCTTTAACTAATCAAGTCTCACTTAATTAATTTTATAAAATTCGAATTATTATTTATTATTAATTTAAAATCATAATTTAAATTATTATTAATTTAAATTCATGAAATAAATTAATTTCCCTTTTAAACATTCTTTGTGTGTGACCCTGTAGGTTATTATTTCATTGGCAATAATTTTATTCTCTAATAAAATTATAAACAATAAGCGGCGTCTAGTAACACATTATTGCTACCCAATAAAACAATAATTAAATCAACGATTCAATCAACCTTTTATGACTAATGTTCCATGTAATATAATCCCTTTAAATCATGATATTATAGATTAAACTCGAGGCATGTAATGTGTCATCCTCTTCATAATTTAATCTTTATTTTCTTGATCGATGAGTAGACTATTTAATCAAATCAACATTTGAGCATGGCCATGCATTTCATAGTCTCACTCAAACAAGAGGCCGATAATATCACTCCTTTATCAGGAGATTTAAATCCCATCTAGATCGTTCATATTTCTCACATGATTCATAATATATCCGATATTCACCTTTATCATTATCCGGCTAAAGATAACTTTTGACGAATTCAAAATATATTAATTCTCATGTAGAATTATAACGACTTCAGGTCTAAGGATCATTACACCATTATCACTGTGAGATTACATATGACACATTTATTATTTACCATGGTGTATCTCACTGTGGGTCTGTCCAGTACCCTGTACTCGTACAGTTACCTATGCATTGCTTTTAGTATCTTCATACTTATGACCAATGAGATGTGGTCATCAGTCAATTATCATACTAGCCTCAGTGTATTACTATTGTCCTAATTAATAATAATACTCGGCTAGGGACATTTAAGAATATGATACAATCATTATATAATCTCATGTTCAAGTCACATACTTGCAACTATATAATTTGTATCAAGATTCTAAGGACATTTATTATACTTTATTTATTTCGCAGTAAATAAAGCCAATAATAAACATATATATATTGAATATATAAAATCACTCAAACATAAATATAATGTATTGCATTGCCTCTAGGGCACCAATACTAACACAAAATGCACACAGCATATTTGTATCTCTTCCACTAAAATTGCTGGAAGAACGTGTTCATGTTGCTTGCAAGGAAATCATATATCACATTGGAAAAACAGGTGATTATGTTTTTTTTGGTAAATAAAAACAGGTGATTATTATTTGTAGAATGATAATTTTCCGAGTAGGGAAGAACAGCTCTAATTTACAGTTTAATATTTGTTGTTAGACGAAACTTCTTGAAGAAGAGGAGAAGGAAAAGCGTGAAGAAGAAGAGCAAAAGGAAAAGAGGAGAATGAAAGAAAGGGAAAAGAAACTCCGAAGAAAAGAGAGATTGAGGGAGAAGGAAAAGGAAAAGGACCAGCATATAGCTCCTGATGTAACAATTGAAGAATTAGCACCTGATGTTGAGGAGGGGTCTAATCTCATCGGCAATGAGGATGAGATTTCACTTGAATATGATAATAAAATCATACAAAATGATTATTTTATTTAGAAGTGAATATGTAATAGTATGCAAGGGGGTGATTTTGTTTAATTGTATATATTGTTTTTATAGTATGCTGTTGATGGTTTTTGTAAAATACATGCATGCTGGATTCTTTAAGTCCTATTTTTCGGTTTTTTATGTTAATAATAGTGACAACAGTTTACAATATATTTTTACAAGAAAATATGATTTGAAAAAATAAAAAGAAAATTATGATTTCAAAAATGTATTTTATTAATTTATATAACCTTTGACCACATGAAAATTTTTCGGTAAAACCCGAACCCGATTGAAACCCGATGACTTCGGTTTCGGTTTTAGTATTTCGGGTTCGGTGAAAGAATTCGGGTTCGGGTTTGGATTTGGCCAAACCCGTTTCGACCGACCCGATTGCCATCCCTACCCTCGGGAACACTTTTAATATTTTTAGTTATATTCTGAATGAAAATTTAAAAATTATATGTATAATTTTAATTCTTAAATTTAAAAGAAGTAAAAAAAATTCAAAAATATTGAGAATAATTATTTTAAGCAAATGTTATATTATTTAATTATTTTTAAATTTTAACATTCAAATACATGTACAATATTATTTTTTTGTATTTGTAAAATTTCTTAACGTTAGAATAAATAATTGAATTATTTAAATTATATATAAGACAACAATGTCAAAAAGAGTATATTGAATGAATTACTAAATTGTTTTCAAAAATTTTCTTTACTTAAAAGTATTGATTAAAAATATATTATTAGTGAATTTGATTCAAAAATGGCTAGAAAAATAAATTTTAGCCAATAATTTATTATTTAATATATTTGTTATATATTTATTATTATTACCAAAGGTGGTACTTTTTTCGATTTTGCATACGACACGCAAAATTTCAATATCGAAATATAGTAAAAGTAACGGACATGAGTTAACATACATAATATAAATATATGTTAAAACTAACCTCATCTATATAACACATTTTAATTATATAACATAAATATTTATAACTTAATTTTATGTATATGAGATATATAAGAATTAAAAATTAACCATAAAATATATTTATAACTATTTAATGAAGAATTTTTTTTATAAAGAATATCATTAATTTAGAATATATTATACAAATTCACTTTTATGTTTTGTCAATGACTACCTAGGATACTCCTTATAGTATAAGAGTATCTCCAAGGGTGTTATGTAAAATGGTTAGCTATAATGATAATATAAAATTTTTGCTAAGTGTGAACATGTTTGCTCCAAGGGAATTATCTATAATTATGGTCATGTAAAATTATACATAAAAGATTTATTGATTCAACAAATATAGCTCACCAAATATCATTATCTATATTTTTTTGCTAAGGGATTAATGGTTGGAGTGCTCAAATTTTTACATATTATCTAAATAGTGCCACTAGATGCCAACTAGATGGCATGTAGATAATTTAGCTAAGGGTTTTACATCCTTGGAGATGCTCTAAGGGTTGATACTCCTTACCCCTGATACTCCACTGGTGGTGACGTATCATCCTGACAGTGGAGTATCTGCTTGGTATTTAGGTAATTGTGTTAAAATAATATATGAACCTGGTAAGCCCAATTCCTAACACCTTAAGGTTTTAGCAGAGCTTATAACTTAACATGGTATCAAAGCTCTGGTTGAGGGAGGACTCAGGTTCGAGTCCCTCATACCCCCCAATATTCTCATTTATTGAAATATTGAAAATTGTGTACAATGATCGACAACAAACGACGACCGTACGCTAGGGCCAAAAAGGCACGAACAACCTAGTGATCTACTCTTTGACCCAAATAATGGGCCTTCGAGTGAGGGGGATGTTAAGATAATATATGATCCTGGTAAGTCCAATTCCTAATACCTTAAGGTTTTAGGAGAGTTGATAACTTAACAAACTGTTTATTCAATATGGGTATTTTGGTCAAATGTTATTGAAAAATGGGTATTTTGAACATTCACCCATTATTATTATAATTTTCTGAATATTTTCTTGAAACTTTGTTTTTTAGATTTATAGGCAAGTACATTACTATTCCTCTCATTATTATATTTTTTCCAAGTCTATTGCTTTTAGGAGGATTGAAACTATATTGATTAAGTCAATAATATACATTGGAAAGATGGTTTCGATGAAAAATTGTTAACGAAGTTTATTGTTATATGAGAAAGACAATTCTATCCAAGAATCCAATAATGATAACTTAGCTATAGAACAGGACATGCAAATAATACTATGTTCATATATATTTATCTAATATGAAGATTTGACATATACATGAATCACGGTTCGCTGCAAGGAAAAAGTCTTCAACGGAGCATATTGTGAAATTCATTAATATGTTCTACTCCCAATAGAATAAGGGGTGGAAGAATATTCGAACCAACTATCTTGATTTGTGTGAAAAAATATTTGAATGGAATTATTCTTTTTTGTTGTGAACTTACCAATGATCATGAAGTCAAGATACGAAAATCGTGAACGGATATTAATCGTTTGTGAATTAAATCAGTTGCATTAAACGTCAACAATTCGCAAAAGAATTAGAACGTCAAAAAAGGGTATATTGTTAAGTAGACCAAGTCATTTGAAGAAGAAAAAATTTATCCAACAAAAACAAACAATAGCGAAAACGCATTGCTAAAAGTGAAAGATTTCATATTTCATAACTATGTTATAGGAAATGAAATCTTCATAATCTCAATCTACGGGATGAAAGCGAAACCAAAATCATTGATCAAAATGCAATTTGACCACAAAACCTCAACAATCTACTTAATTTGTAGAGAAAAAATGATATATTTTAATTAAAAAGGTAATCAGTTAATTATTAGTTATTAAAAAATAGAAAAAGTTATGTACCATAATTGAAAAAGATAATTGGTTAGTTATTACTTATTAGTAATTATAATTTATAATTTTATTTTATTACCTAGAAATGCTCGTAGTGCTTTTATAAAGGAAAAGTTTTTAGCTATATAAAATATAAAAGATATTGTATTTTATCTAAAAAGTAACTTGCTTAGTTATTGAAAAATGAAAAAGTAACATATTTTATCTGAAAAAAGGAAATTGAGATGCACAGATTTCATTTAATATTATATGACCTTATTTTTATTTCAAATTGAACATTTTAGGATACGAATTTTTTTAGGCTTACGATATTAAATCATATGCCTAGATAATAATTATATATATGTTGACCATGATAATTTTAGAAAAGGAGATATTTTAGTTTGAAAAAAATAGAAAAATGATGTGTTTTAGCTAAAAAAGGTAATCGATTAGTTTTTAGTTTTTATAATATTTTTATTTGGTGTTGTTTAAATAAAACTATTTGTGATATTATAATATTAATATTTTATTTTATTAAATATAATTGCATGTTGTTATTTTAGAAAAAAAGAAACTTTAGTTAGATAATATATAAATGATATTCTGTTTTGTCTAAAAAATAAAATTGATTAGTTATTGAAAAAAAAAAGGTAACACGTTCTACCTTAAAAAGGAAATTGATTAGTTATCGGTAATTATAACATTTTTCTTTTATTAAATTAAATAGAATAATGAACCCAAAAAAAGTTATAATAAATAGGACTATCCTTCGATAACGTAGTGATTTAAAAGTTCAATTTGTTCGTAGACATGCGAATAGAGTAGCTCATAATCTAGCTAGTCTTCCTTGTATGTTGGGAACGATGAACAATCTTTATTCTCCTCCTTCCTGTGTGTTGGAGTCAATCTTGTATGATCAATCTTTTATTTAATGGAATATCTTTCTATTCAAAAAAAAAAAAAAAAAAAAGAAATAAAGTGTATGTACCAAAATATAAGTACAGTAAAAAACTTTTATTAAATAGAATTAGACGTAGCATTTTTAAATAAGGAGAAATTTTATCTAGATAAAATATAAAAGATAATGTGATTTACCTAAAAATTCATTAGAAAATATAAATGGCTATTGAAAAATATAAGTACCGTATCCATTGACTGACCGATCGACCAATCAAATTTTTAGTATTTCGACTTTAATAATATAATATATATATATATATATATATATATATATATATAGATTGCAATGCACGGATTTTACTTCACATTATTTAAGCGCTTGTTTGGTTGACCCTCAAATACCTAGGAAGTTGGAATACTTGTGAAGTGAGATTTTAAAATGTTGTTTGGTTAGCACTAATAAGGGAAGTGAAAATACCTAGGAAGTTCAAATATCCATCAAATGGAGGAAGTTGCTTACACACCTCCTACTTGTTAACCTACACTTCCTATGGGAATTTACTTCCTACATATTTACCAAACACAAATTCACACTTCCTGGGTATTATTAATTCCATTGAAAATTTAAATTACATAGGAAATGACTTCCTATCATCAACCAAACGAGCACTAAGAGGTCGTTTGGTTGACAGGTAAATATATGGGAACTTGATCTTCCTAGGAAGTAGAAAATTATAACTTGTTTGGTTAACATTCATATAGGAAGTAGAAGTTACTGGGTAATTGTAATTCCCATAAAATGTAGGAAGTTACTTACCCACCCTCCCCTTGGTAGCTTACACTTCCCATGATTTATAAATTCCTACATATAACCAAACATAATTTTCAACTTCTCAGGAACCTGATACAAGGAAATAATTGCCAAGGTATTAAATCTTCCTCAGGAAGTGAATACCCATAAGCAACCAAACGAGCTCTAAGTTTAGTTGAAAAAATCACATTATAATCTATATTTTTATTAGTTTACTTTATAAAATCAAATGATCAATTGAATACCGAATAATTTTATTGTTTTATTTATTAGATTGAAATACAAGCTTTGCTCGTACCAGATATAACAATAAAAGAAGGAAAGAAGAGAGTAGAGAGACAAGAGAAAGAGACAAGAGAGTAAACATGTCTCTCCGTGAAACCAAAATCCTGCTCAACCATCTCCAAAAAGTCCTCATTGCAAATGCTAGGAAAGAAACTAGGAGGTTTGTTTGTAAGGCGAAGCCGGAGGTACTTGCACATTTTACGATTTGTTTTTTGTTTTTTTTTGACGAACATTTTACGATTTGTTTAATTACAAGTGTTAATTACAGTTTGGTTGTAGTGTGATTTATTTTTCTTACGGTTTGTTTATTTACGAGTGTTGATTGGGTTTTGTATGTACTGTTTATGGCTGATTCATTTGTTCGTATTCGGCCCTGATTTGTTTAATTGGAGGCCCATTTCAAACCCATTCAACCCAATAATCATTAATGTGGCCCAAGTAATTTTAGGGTTTGTATAGAGTGTTTATGTGATCAGTTCAATTCAATTTAGGTTAAGGTTTGTATTCAATTCTGTATTCAATTCACCTTTTAGGGTTCAATTCAATTATGTATTTACATGACCAATTCAATTCAATTTCTAGGGCTTGTTGGTATTTGGCTTGCTAGTTATGATGGATGTATGTGATGTATGTATTAAAATTTTCATATATGTATAGGATTTTTATGTTGGTTATGTGAATTTTTCGTTGTTGTTGTTGTAGACTCCCACCTGGACATTGCTGGGGAAAGTTTCTGTTATTAGTGGTATTACATCATGTTCTATGGCTGGGGTTATTTGGACCTATAACCATATTTTACCTAGAGTGGTGCGGAAGAGGCTGAAAGGAAAACTCTTGAGGAGAATAATAGGCATGCTCAACTGATGATGAAATTTGAGGAACAAAAGGGGAATTTTGATATAAATATATTAATATTTATACATATAGAGGTCATTAATTTTTTAAAAATTTAACTGATACAAAATTTGACCTCACTCAAAATAAAAATATGTGCTAAATAATTTTAAATTATGAGCAAAAATAATTACCGTAGCACTAGTATTCTGAGTAAAAAAGAATCTCTGTTATTACAACTATAACACACAAACAAAAAAGTAAATAATTTAAAGAGTTTGACTCGATTATTTGACTCAATAGAATTTGATATGTAGATGCTAATATGTATGTGACATTGGTTTTTAAACTTATATTTGCTTATCTCATTTAAACAAATTTGACATTTTTTTTATTTATGAACGATTTTTGAACAAGAAAAGAATAGGCAAGATGATTTGCTGATGAAAATTAAGGAGCAGGGAGTGTTTGAGAAAGATATTAATATGGGTATGAATATATTTGGAAAACCAACACAATAATGATGTAACGATCCGAAAAATTTCGTGTAATTTATTATATTAAAATACATTTTAATTGATTTTAATGTGTGTTAGTTTATTTTTAATGCATTTAAACGCGTTATGATTTTTATTAAATAGGAAAATTATCCCATACGTGTTATTTGACTTCTGTGTAGCATAGATTATTTTATTCTATTTTTCTGTACTTTTTATATTTTTAGAATACAGTTATTTCGCATTTTTATTTTCGGACCCGGCCCCTGTACTGAATCTGAGGCCTTGTTTTTGATAAAATTATTTTTATATAATAATAGTATGTTTAAAAATGTATTGTTTTGTAATTTATGTAATGTTCGTAATTTTTGGGGAATTTTGACTTTTATATTATATTTGTTTAAAAATAAAAATTTTACATTTATACCCCATAAAAATTATTTTTTTAGGTTTAATGATTTTAATTAGGGGTTACAAATATTTTTGGCGTATTAATTTTTGATTAATATAAATAGAAATCAGATTTTTTTTTTATTAATAAATCATAAAAATCAGATTTATATATAAATTAATAAATATAAAAATATATTTTCTCTCTCCTGTTCTTGAGGATCAAAGCTGAATTTGAAGGTGTTGTAGACATCTGATTTTGGCGATCTTGTAGTCGAATCGAAGCTCTCAGTATAATCTTTCATAATCCATCTTCAGTTTTCGTGTTGGGTAACATTCCGATTGTATATGAATTTTCTTTTGAATCTGTAAAATTAGGGTTCTTCATAAAATTTGGGGTTTTTTGATTCTTTGATTTTCCGGTTGAATTGATTGTTTTTATAGCTTCATATTGATTCCAGGAGTTCAATTCCATGTTCAATTTCATCGTTATATTGCTAGTTTGATCAATTCGAATTCTAGGGTTCTTGAGTCAAATTAGGGCTTTTTGATTGAGTGATTTTCCGGTTGTTTTGATGATTCCAATAGCTTTATATGATCATTTGGAGTCGATTTATGTGGTCAATGGTATCATTATAATGCCGGATTGTGATATTCAAGTTTATTAGTTTTAACCGAAACTTTGAATCAATTATCCATCTTATTTGTTGATTGGTTGTAAGATTGGTTGACATGGGTAGTTTGTAAATGTTCTAAGCTTTGATTTAAGACCAAGAACGCAAGATTTGGTTCCCGATTTTGTCAAAAACGATTTTTGGCCGAATTTATTCGAAGGTCACCGGATTTTCTGTGGTTTGGTCAGTTTTGATCGATTTCAGTCATGTTTTTGCCGTGTATGGGATATTTAGTTGATGGGTAATTGATTGGTGTTGTTTTGTTGTCCTTTTTGTGCAAAACTGAGGCTCCCCGGAGTGTTTATAGTCGCCGGATATTTTCCGAATTCTGGCGAACCTCCATTAATGGTGGTTGAGTGTTCTTGGTGTTCTTGGTGATGAATGTGTGAAGATGGTAATGAATAATACCATTTGATCTTGAAAATCTTAAAACAAATTTCTGAAAAATGTTTTTGGGTCAAATTTTTAGAAAAATTTTCTAAAATTCAGATTTCTTTTATGTATTATTATTTTAATTTCTAAAAATTTAATTTAATTAGTTAATTATTTTTAAAATAATAATTTAATTAATTAATTTAATTGATTAATTCATTTTAATTGTTTAATTATATTAATTAATTGTTATTTAAATATATAATTGACTTAATTAAATTTAAATCTTTTTATAATAAAATATTTGTTATTTTTATGAGTTGATTAATAAATAATTAATTTGAATATTCAATTAATTTAATTATTAATTGAATTATTCTTATTAATTGAATTATTCTTATTAATTGCGTATTAATTAAACCGTTTGTCCGTTTTCAACGAGAAAAGTATTTCTGGAATTAGAAAAATGACCCGGTTCTTATAAAAATAGTTTTAAGTTAAAATTCAACTTTTAAATTTGGGTCGACTTTTTACCAAACCTTTTTATTGAGTCGGTTATATCCGATAATTAGGGTTTTGACCCGTTTTCTGTTTTAAAAATATTGGATAAAATCTTTTTATGATCTGATCAACGTGCTATGTGATTATGTGATCTACTTATTGAGTCTCTTTACGTGCAATGTGAATTATTAAGGTATTAAGTATCGAGGGTTATGATGTAAATCAAGTTTTGATCGATATATATAGTTAATGTGTGTTAATTGTTTATATGATTTATATTATAAGATGCAATTAAGAGTAGACGATGTTTTCTTTGATTTACTGGCAACAATGGTCGGATATCGTTTATTTTCACAAGGATTAATTGTTAAATATTGACTTAGGTTGGTCAACGGAGATAAGTAGATGTCTAATATAGGAGGTTGGAGATAGATGCAATATTCTTTGTGGGTTATGAAGAAGGTTGGAGATGGATGCGGTATTGTTTGTGGATTGTAATGAAGAAGGTTGAGATGAAGGCATTGTCTGTGGATTGTTGGATTTATTGTGTGGTGTTTTAATACCGGGAAAACGTCTATGTTCAAAGGGGATATTTCCAATTATTTTCTTCGGACAGAGATATTAAAGTGGACGCACGGACTCGATGTCAACGGATCAGACTCGTGGCAATCGCAAGAGCGTCAAATCAACTAGTGATTACAACAGAGGATGTGATTACGTAAGATAGAAGAAGAAGAAAATCGTATTACTTCGGCGCTACGTAATAGCTAAGGACCTGAGGCAAGTATTTTCTTTATCATCCTAACACTGTTTATTTTATGTTTCATTGATTCATATCATGACGAATAGCTATTGTTCAGAGCTATTTGTGATTCTTAAATATTTTTATGCGAACACAGTTGCTTGATATTGGTACCCTTGATGTGGGGAATTGTTTAAGATAAACTATTCATATCCTTATTATAGTATTAAATAATACTATAATAATTTTTATGATATATTGTGAGTTGGCAGATGATTCATTTTTATGACATGCCAAATGATTTCAGTTATGGTTTGAATTATATCACAGTTGTTGATTCAGTTTCTCTATAAACTGTTTTACATTTCAGTTGATTTTTAGGCCCCACTAATCCTGGTTTTATATCAAAATTTTTATACGCTTGCTGAGCATTTCTTTCGCTCATACTTGCTGTTGTAAATTCTAACATTTCAGTAAGGTAGTTTGGCGAGACTTATCCGCACAGTTCAGAAAGAGAAGAAGCGTGATGCTATTTCGAAGATGACTTGGCTCAGGATGTCTGGATTTAGTGTAAGATCTATTTTATATAATTGAGTTCTAATATTTATTATTTTTATGTGATGGTCTAGTTAGCCTGGCTTACTTCTTATCGAAGTTACACCAGTGGTTTAAGATTTGATCAAAGGGAATGTTGTAAAGAAGGAATACTTTCTAATTAATGGAATTTGGATTCTTGTTTCTAGCCCTATAACCTTAAAAGATCTTGGTATGTTTGGGGTCACAGATGTTATATTTCCAGTGTTGGTCAATCACAAGTGAATGATTATTATTAAACAAATGTTTTATCTAGAGGCTTTTCGCGTGACGATCAAATCTTCTGACCCCGGATTTGGGGGTGTCACAAATGACCTAGAGAGCACAAAACGATTGTCAAACATGGACATGAAAAAATCACAAAACAATTCTAATAATGGTCTAGAGAGCACAAAACGACTATTAAACTGGGACATGAAAATAAATCACAAAACGACTCTAATAAAGGTTCAGAAGTAGTAGAACTATTTATACAAAAACCAATACACTTAGTTAGTCTGGTACTTAAGTCTTCAGTGACAACTTAATACAATACAATATTGACAATACAATAATGACATGTGTTGTGAGAGGAATTTGGTACAAAACTTCGAGAGAATATGTAACGATCGGGAAAAATTTCATGTAATTTATTATATCAAAATATATTTTTAGTTGATTTTACAGTGTTTTATTTTATTTTTAATGCATTTAAACGCTTTATGATTTTTATTAAATTGGAAAATTATCCCATACGTGTTATGTGACTTATGTGTAGCATAGATTATTTTATTCTATTTTTTCTGTAATTTTTATAATTTTAGAATACAGTTATTTCTCATTATAATTTCCGGACCCAGCCCCTACATTGAATGCGAGGCCCTGCTTTTGATAAAATTATTTTTATATAATAATAGGATATTTAAAAATGTATTATTTTGTAATTTATGTAATATTCATAATTTGTGGAGAATTTTGGCATATATATTATATTTGTTTAAAAATAAATTTTTTACATTTTTATCCCATAAAAATTATTTTTAAGGCTTAATGATTTTAATTAGGGGTTAAAAATATTTTTGGGGTATTAATTTTCGATTAATATAAATAGGAATCAGATTTTTTTCATTTATTAATAATTCATAAAAATCAGATTTATATATATATACATAAATATGAGAATATATTTTCTCTCTCCTGTTCTTGAGGATCAAATCCAATTTTGAGGGTGATTCTGAAATCGGATTTTGGGGTTCTAGTACTCGAATCGAAGCTATCAATATCCTCTTTCATAATCCATCTTCAGTTTTCGTGTTGGGTAACTTTCCGATTTTATATGAATTTTCTTTTGAATCTGCAAAATTAGGGTTATTCATGAAATTTGGGGCTTTTTGATCTTTGATTTTCCGGTTGAATTGATTGTTTGTATAGCTTTATATTGATTCCAGGAGTTCAATTTCATCGTTATATTTCTAGTTTGGTCAATTCGAATTCTAGGGTTCTTGAGTCAAACTAGGGCTTTTTGATTAAGTAATTTTCCGATTGGTTTGATTGTTTGTAAAGCTTCTAGAGGTCCAAAGGATCATATATATGTGTGTTTAATTTGATTGTTATAATGCCGGATTGGGATATTCAAGTTTATTAGTTTTAACCGAAGCTTTGAATCAATTTTTCATCTTATTTATTGATTGGTTGTAAGATTGGTTGCCATGGGTAGTTTGTAAATGTTTTAAGCTTTGATTTAAGACCAAGAACGCAAGATTTGGTACCCGATTTGTTGAAGAACGTTTCTGGCCGTAGTTCTTAATAAAGCTCGCCGGATTTTGTCCATTTATGGTCGATTCTTGCTTGTTTTGTTCGTTTGTGGTGTGTTATAAGTTGCCCAGGAGTTGAGCAACGTTTTGGTGTTAATTTGGTGTCCAAAGGAGGCTCACCGGAGCGTTTTTGGTGTTGGCCGGAATATGGAGTCACCGGTTTCTGGCCGGCAACCTCCATTGTTGGTAGTCAAGCATTCAAAGGCTTGAATGTGTGGAGATGGTGATGAATAGTATTGTTTGATCTGTTTTTTTATAAACTTTTTCAGAAAATTGTTTTTGGATCAAAATTTTCTAAAATTCAGAATTCTTTTACGAATTATTATTTTAATTTCTAAAAATTAAATTTTATTAGTTAATTATTTTTAAATAATAATTTAAATGATTTAGTTAATTGATTAATTCGTTTTAATTGATTAATTATATTAATTAATTATTATTTAAATATGTAATTGACTTAATTAAATTTAAATCTTTTTATTATAAAATATTTGTTATTTCTATGAGTTGATTAATAAATAATTAATTTGAATATTTCAATTAATTTAATGATTAATTGAATTATTCTTATTAATTGCGTATTAATTAAACCGCTTGTCTGTTTTTAACGAGAAAAATTTTTCTGGAATCAGAAAAACGACCCGGTTCTTATAAAGGTGGTTTTAAGTTAAAATTCAACTTTTAAATTTGGATCGACTTTTTACCTAACCATTTTATTGAGTCGGTTATATCCGATAATTAGGGTTTTGACCCGTTTTCTGTTTTAAAAATATTGGATAAAATCTTTTCATGATCTGATCAACGTGCTATGTGATTATGTGATCTACTTGTTGAGTCTCTTTACGTGCAATGTGAATTATTAAGGTATTAAGTATCGATGGTTATGATGTAAATCGAGTTTTGATCGATATATATAGTTAATGTGTGTTAATTGTTTATATGGTTTATATTATAAGATGTCATTAAGAGTAGACGATGTTTTCTTTGATTTACTGTCAACGATGGTCGGATATCGTTTATTTTCACAAGGATTAATTGTTGAATATTGGCTTAGGTTTGTCAGCGGAGATAAGTAGATATAATGAAGAGGGTTGGAGATGGATGTAGTACTCTTCGTGGGATGTTATGAAGAAGGTGGAGATGGATACAATATTATTTGTGGATTGTTGAATTTCTTGTGAGGTGTTTTAACACCGGGAAAATGCCTATGTTCAAAGGGGATATTTCCAGTTATTTTCAATTATTTTCTTCCGACATAGATATTGGCCGGTATGCATTGTTAATACATTCGAAGTGAGTTTGCAAGCGTTTATAGAATGTCAGGATTGTCGTCTGAAGACTGAAGTACCAGCTTATGTTTGACTATAGAAGTAGACGTGCGGGCTCGATGTCGACGAATCAGTTTCGTGGAAACCACTAAATCGTTAAACAAACGAATGATTAAAACAGAGGATGTGATGACGTAAGATAGAAGAAGAAGGTAGATGTGTTACCTCGACTTTGCGCAATAGCTAAGGACCAGAGGCAAGTATTTTCTTGATCATCCTAAACACTTTTTATTTTCTGTTTCATTTATTCATATCATGACAAATAGTTATTGTCCAGAGCTATTTGTGATTCTTAAATATTTTTGTGCAGACACAGTTGCTTGATATTGGTAACCTTGATGTGGGGAATTGTTTGAGATAAACTCTTCATATCCTTACTATCGTAGTAAATAATAGGGATGTGAACTGTATGTGAAAATAAGCATTTCCTGTTGAATTCGGAAATTGCTCTATTGGATTGGAAAATAGTAAAGCGTAGGAGGCCACATCGAGTAGTTGGTCCAGCTATATTTAAGGAGGATATGGTAACCATTCCATCTTCCTATAGGCTAACATTACTTGCCTATTTTGGGTACCCCAGAAATCCTCGTTATACCCACGCAGATAGAAAGGTATTCAGTGGTAGTATAAAGTGGTCCCATTGCTTTTGAACCTGATCAGGGGGCAATGGTGTTTCAGTTATATATATCCAATCCATATCGCCAAAATGGCTATTATATATTGTGAGTTGGCAGATGATTCATTTTTATGACATGCCAAATGATTTCAGTTATGGTTTGAATTATATCACAGTTGTTGATTCAGTTTTCTCTATAAACTGTTTTACATTTCAGTTGATTTTATGCCCCACTTATCCTGGTTTTATATCAAACTTTTTATACGCTTGCTAAGCATTTCTTTCGCTCATATTTGCTGTTGTAAATTCTAACATTTCAGTAAGGTAGTTTGGTTAGACGTATCCGTACAGTTCAGAAAGAGAAGAAGCGTGATGCTATTTCGAAGATGACTTGGCTCAGGATGTTTGGATTTAGAGTAAGATCTATTTTATATAATTGAGTTCTAATATTTATTATTATTATGTAATGATCTAGTTAGCCTGGCGTACTTCTTATCGAAGTTACACCAGTGGTTTAAGATTTGATCAAAGAGAATGTTGTAAAGAAGGAATACTTTCTATTTAATGGAATTTGGATTCTTGTTTCTAGCCCTATAACCTTAAAAGATCTTGGTATGTTTGGGGTCACAGATATTATATTTTCAGTGTTGGTCAGTCACATGTGAATGATTATTATTAAACAGATGTTTTATTTTGAGGATTTTCGCGTGATGATCGACCAAATCTTCTGACCCCGGATTTGGGAGGTGTCACAGAATATCGTTGGAATAATTGATGATTCGCATAGAAATAGGCGATGGAAGCGGGTTCGCATGCCGTAGTCGGCGTTTGATTACTGGAATCGGGTGGTGTTTGTGGCTGTTTTTGGGACTGAGTTTGCAAGGTTTTCGGGCAAAGGTGATGGAGTAATCCATACCCCAGCCGCCTAGGATGCCCAGAATCGTGTAGTTTTCAAGTTTTCTACATGATTTTTGTAGAGAGAAATGAGACTCTCACCCTTGCAAAGTGCCTACATATCCTATATTTATAGGAATCAAGTCCCATGTAGTTCTAGGATTTTGGACTCCTTGTTATAGCTCATCCAAGTTTTGATGAGCCTTATCCTCCTGACCATACTGATCCGTTTGTTATTTTGTTGATGAAGAAGAGTTCTAGATCCTTTAGGACACTGATGAACCCTGATAATAGCTATGCAACCGCCTGTATACACACAACATGTATATATTGAGTAATTATCCACCAATATGTGTATATATCACACATGTCTTGTATTTATCTTCTCAACTAATGTATTTATCTTGTTGGCGCCACGTAAATCATTTCAGATAGGCTGTTACAAAGTGATAAGGCGTGCTCCCGAAGTTATGGAGTTATCCAGAAGCCGGTTAGGCTGATATATATCCGTTCTCCTACAATTTAGGAGGCTGTTGCCCAATTCCCGTAGTCCACCGGGGTACGTACGTGAACCCCTTTCTGGAAGCCCTTCATTTGCATAAACCCTTATCAGGCCTCCACATAGCAATACCTCCATCTTGGGTTCAGACACCTAAACCCCTGAATGAATGAACTCTGAATTAGATGCCAAAATCTTCCTCTTCAAGTACATCTCCAAGGCATGTTGGGCCCATGCATCCATGCCTATCCTATCCTATTCTTCCATATCCATACAGATTGGGCCGATAACCTTAATGGGCCTTAAATCAAGCCCAAGGAGAATTTTTGGGCACAACAACATGTATTAAGATTTAAGTTCCAATAACAAGGAAATATAACTAGGTATGCTTTTGCTGCTGTTCAGGACCCAAAGTACAAAAACCAATACACTTAGTTAGTCTGGTACTTAAGTCTTCAGTGACAACTTAATACAATCCAATAATGACATGTATTAAGATTTAAGTTCTAATAACAAGGAAATATAACTAGGTATGCTTTTGCTGCTGTTGACCCAAAGTTCTTTACTGTAGTGACAACTTAATACAATACAATAATGACATGTATTAAGATTTAAGTTCCAATAACAAGGAAATATAACTAGTTATGCATTTGCTGTTGTCCAGGACGTGAAGTTCTTTACTGGCTTACTGCTAAAGCCTAATTTTCAATCATCAACTTACTTGCCTTTGTTTTGCATCGTCATCTTCATCAACATTATTGAGATTGAAGACTGTTAATACATTATTCCAAATTAGTTTAAACTATAATTTCTATTGCTATCACACATTCACACATTCACACTGGCGCTTTCATGTTAACATTTGTGATGTGTGGTATTTAGGTTGAAATAGTTGATGTGATGTGATATTTAGTTGAAAATCACGGAAACTTGTTTACATACTGCACATTTCTTTGTCAAACCTGCGTTGTTTCATTTTTGTGTAAACTTGTTATGATTTGTCATTTGAGGATAAAATATTTATTTTTGTATGTTTGGAGGATCTTATGATTATGGTACTGTGAATTTCTGGAATATTCTTGTGACGACTTTTTATGTGCCCTCCGATACTATTACAGGGTTATGTGGTCTATCCTATCCGCGTCAAACGTGGTGGGCGTAAGAGGCCTGTTTCCAAGGGTATTGTGTACGGTAAACCTACAAACCAGGGAGTTACTTAGTTGAAGTTTCAGCGAAGCAAGAGGTCTGTTGCTGAGGAGCGTGCTGGTAGAAAGCTGGGTGGTCTGAGGGTTATTAACTCATACTGGATCAATGAGGTACGAAGCTGATTTGTGCACTCTGTTCTTCTTCCCTTGTTAGGTTAAATTTGATAATCTAATTGCTCAACTCCTCTCTTTGATTTTAGGACTCAACTTACAAGTACTTTGAGGTTATATTGGTTGATCCTGCACATACCGCAATCAGAAATGATCCAAGGATCAACTGGATCTGTAATCCTGTCCACAAGCACAGAGAGCTCCGAGGTCTTACCTCTGCAGGCAAAAAATACAGAGGATTACGTGGAAAGGGGCACCGAAACCACAAGAATCGGCCTTCCCGCAGGGCCACCTGGAAGAGGAACAACAATCTCTCCCTCCGTCGTTATCGTTAAATATGTAAAGATTGCTTGGGTTTGTTCAGTTCTATCATGTTTTATTTTTCTTGTGAGAGTGGACTTTTATGAGTTTGATATTTTGGGTTGCTGAGATTCCTGAAGCATAATCTATATATAAAACAGTCTCTACATAATATGAATCATGGGAATTTGCTCTCAGTTACTGGGACAATGTGTAAACTAGATACTGCCTGTGTGTTTCATACTCCTAATTTTGTTGTCATTTTCTAAGCTAAGGCAGTGACTGAAAGTTTCTTAGAAAGTTGAGTAATTAATATCTAGGTGATACTCCCTTTATGTTTCTGGCTATACATACTCCCTTTATGTTTCCGGCTCTTTGCAAGTAGAGGGAGCTTGATTCATGAAATCAAAGAAACTAGGTAGCTACCTTTAAGAGAAAGTGTACCCTCGGTTTCTTAAATTGTTCTTAATGTTTCACGATTTTGACTTTCATTTTTGGTTGAAAAAGTACATCCAGTTTCAGTTTGTAGTTTGTTAAACAGCCTGCATACATCGGAAACACTTGTTCAACCAACATCGTGACCTTTCCCTATTCAATATCTTCACGAAGAAATATTGTCGCTTCTGTTGCTTCCCTTGTTTTAAATGATCAATGAGTTAAGTAACCAATTATACTTTGTACTTTGTAGTAGTCCTGGCGCTTTCATGAAACCTCTAAACTTTGCGCAATTTACCCTGGAATGTGGAGACTAATTTTATCAGGGATTACTAAACTCGCATAAACGTCAATCTGTATATTTGCTCTTAGTTTTACCTCGACAAAGAGAGCAACCCTTATAGCTACAAAAAAGTTACAGTAGCTTATAATTTTCATTCAGTTACAAATTTTAGAATTTCTGCTCAACAAAATAAAAAAGGTAAATGAAGCCTTACATTTCCCCTATACAACTGATTCAAGAATTATAGCTGGAAATCGTCTTAACCTAATGGATGTGAACTTGGACAAATGAAACACTCGAGTATGACCCAAATCATTTAAAGTGAAAAACAAAAACATAGTGCCAAAAGCATAACCAGTATTGCAATTGTTCTTCCTAATTATCAAGAACGAAAAGTATTAAAACTCATAAATCTAAAAATACTTAAGATATTACATAAGCAATGCCATTGAAAGTCACTGAGACACTGACTAGTGACTACACATCTTCAATCTGACATAAAATTCTACCATTTTAATTAACAGAAACTTGCATTTTGAATATCATTTGAAATATCATCTTCAATCAGTCTAACTGTCTAACACATAGCATCAAGAAGTATAATTGCTCGAACACATTAATGTAACACCAAAAAAACTATTAAACCTAACAATAATCCAGCAATACGACTTCTCTGTAACGAAAAATCGAATACCTAAAAACAGCAGACTCAAGAATTGAAGCATCTACACTGACATTCCACTGATCCGATGTTCCCTACTTGCATCAACAACACAAATACGAACGTTTACGAGCTAACTCTATCTCCGTCATCAACAATCAATCCCATTATAGCGAAACCAAATCTATCTCCGCCATTAACGATCAATCCCATTATATCAGAACCTTGTTCCTGAAACACCATAAAAATTGAACCTTTAACACACCCCACAAATCAAGAAACTCCTGTCAAATACTAGAAGTCAAGACTAGCACATAAGTCAGGGGTTGGTTTAGTTAGGCATGAACAAAGTCATGGTTAGGCAAGAGTTAGTATTGAAGATTAAGGCTTCAATATCTCTATATATAGCCTAGCATTCCTCTTGTATTTTTTACATCAATACACAAGCTATAAGCTTGCTTCCTTCTCTCTTTCTCAGATTATAACATGGCATCAGAGCAAGGTTCTTACCTATATTGCTTCCGCTAAACCCATCTGGTGCTATCATCTTTTCTGGTATACAGCCCTTTTAGACATATCGACAAACACTTTGTGAGTCCACTTAATGTCTAACATAAACACTCTGTAAACCAACACCAACCACCAGCCATATCCATTTTTTTCCAGCGAATCAATTCACTTTGTCATTTACACAAACAGTTTGTGTGCACACCTTCAAAACCAACAGACTACAATATATCAAACAAAGCTGCAAGAATACTGCACTGCTGTTTTTTCTAAACAATCAGAAAATAAAAAAAACTCTCAAAACCAATATACAAACATACCATGAAATAGAGCACTGGAAGACAGGCTATCAGGATTTTTCCGATCAGCAAAGGACCAATCACGCGCCTCCACGCGCCTCCCCACGCGCGGCAGCGCCGGAACACGCGCGGCACGCGCCGGCGCGTGGGGACCCTTTCGGCCGGTTTCTGGCGAAGTTGCTTCAGGCTTTCTTGATCATCTCTTGATTTCGAGTCTATATGTGGTACTATTTCTTTAATCTGAGCAGTTTGATTTTTCTGTCAATTTTTCTGTTGTTTTTTTGTCAGAGTGTCTGTTTGATTTTCTGTGGTTATTTCTGAGTTATGGGCTACTGACCAACTCAGATATATTGATACCGATTATGTCTGTTTAGGTTGGTTTTAGCTATATGTGTTTAAAATAGAGGGCTATTAAAACAAGGGGCAGCTCTATCTGTGTTTTTGCAGCCTCTATTTATTTTAAGTTGGCTATTTGTTTAAAGCCGTTATAGTTTATTTTAAGTTGGCTATTTGTTTAAAGCCGTTATAGTTTATCATGCCTACCGACGCCGACGCACCAAAGGATGTTGCTACAAGTAACAGTAAATCCGGATTTCATAGTAACCCGTATGTGAATCCAAAATTTGATGGGAAGAATTTCTTGGAATGGTCCGAGTCTTGCACACTAGCACTTAAATCTCACCGGTTGATGAAATATGTCAACGGGAAGGCTAAAAAGCCCTTGGAAAGTGATATGAGCTTTGATGATTGGGATAGCGAAAATGCCATGGTCAAGTCATGGTTGTTTAACTCCATGGATTTACGTATTCGTAAAAGCTATCTCTTTCTTGATACTGCGGAAGCCGTTTGGAATTCTATCTCCAGAACTTACTCATATTCGGGCAATATGGCTAAGCATTTCGAAGTAAAGCAGAAAATATGGGCTCTAACTCAAGGGGGGAAAGCATTGACCGAATATTATTCGGAACTTACATCACTATGGCAGGAGTCAGACCACTACACTGTGTTCGAGTGTAAACAGGCTGAAGACCAAGAGAAGTACCAAAGATTGGTACAAGAAGAAAGAGTGATGAAATTTCTTGCTGGACTGACAATAGAGTATGATTCAATCAAAAATCAACTCATTGGTCAGATTCCCTTTCCTACAGTTGAGGAAGCACATGGACGAGTACAGCTAGAAGAGAGTCGTAAAGAAAGCATGACTCCGGTTGATACTGTGCCCGATCGATCAGCGCTTTTTACGAGAAGTGCTCATCATCAAGGCAACCCAGAACAGATAATTGCGAGTGAAAAAGATGTTATTCGGTGTGACTACTGTTATAAGTTAGGCCACACTCGTGATACATGTTTCACTTTGCATCCTCATCTCAGAACTCAAGGACGAGGAGGACGAGGCCGAGGTAGCTCATCCGGTAGAAGCTCGGGAAGAGGCACCCAATATAATGCTCATCACACTACGTCTGGAGACCATGGTGACTCTACTACTTCAGCAACGGAAGCAATAAGTTCAACTGAACTCACTGCTCTCCGGCAGTTATTATCTCAAATGGAGACTAAACCACCAGGACCTTCTTCCGCCAATTCTGCTCATAAAGAATCAGGCGTCCAACAAAATGCCTGGCAGTGGTAAAGTGATTGGGTGGCCATCCATCCATCCATCAAAATAAGGTGGACATCCACCAAGTACTAATTTGTTTATTTTCCTTAAAGTGATTGCAGGACTGACGACCTCCAGTCTTACGCCAGTCCTGACTGAGTTTTTGATATAGCTTGAAAAATACTGCGTGGTCGCGAAATCGATTCCCGGTATTCCCAAAAGGCTCCATTCCTACAGATGGGATTTGTTGGAAGCTTGAGTTATGCAGATATGCTACTAAGTGTTCCACTCTTCAATCCCATGATAGGTCATCCCAAGATGGGATTTCGAGTGAGGGGGCGTGTCAAATACTAGAAGTCAAGACTAGCACATAAGTCAGGGGTTGGTTTAGTTAGGCATGAACAAAGTCATGGTTAGGCAAGAGTTAGTATTGAAGATTAAGGCTTCAATATCTCTATATATAGCCTAGCATTCCTCTTGTATTTTTTACATCAATACACAAGCTATAAGCTTGCTTCCTTCTCTCTTTCTCAGATTATAACAACTCCCAATAACATCCTAAACAAACAAAATCACATAAAATCTAAGAGAGAGATAGACCTACGTTTGTTTGGCAAAGGAAGAGGAAGAAGGGCCACGTTTGTTCCTAAACATCATAAAACCAACAGGCAAAACAACACTAATCATCATAATATTGAATCCAAACAATAAAACAATAATGCTAATTATATTTTTTTTAATAACAAGCAATATAATCATAGATCTTAAACTTTCCTAAAAAAAAAATCATAAATCTTAAACTTCATACACACATAAAAAAGACAACTATTTGACAAAGAAAGTATATTTAGTGTTAAAAAGGAATTCAGTTCTTAGCAAAAAAAAAAAAAGGAATTCAGTTGAATTTTCATATCCATTTATTAAATTTAAAATGAAAGAGGAAATTTATTCATTTGGACACTGATTAAAAAATTTAAAATCATATTACTATTACTATTTTGTAAAATGTTGATTGCATCACTCCACACTGACCACAGCCATCTCAAAACCCATTGTTCAATCCCATCTAAATTAAAGAATGGCAAATGAGACCATTAATGGGGTTTGATTGATTACTTTGGAGAAATAGAAAAGAGCTGCAAATGAGGATTTTCAAAAGACTCAGCTCAAGCTTTCTTCAAAAATCTCGAGGACCAAGAAAATTAAGAATCTTTACAAAAAGATGTTTTGTACCACTCAATATATCTTCTTCTCCTTCTGTAGATGAAGTCCCTGTTCTTGACCCATCTTCATTAACCCCATCTCTCACTCATGGCATTCATGTTTTCAATTGCCCAGTTTGTATCCTTTCCCTGTATATTTTCTTTAAATTCATATCTGTATGTATAATTACAATGATTAATATGAACTGAATTGATAAAGTTCCATGTTTTTTCCCATTTTTGGAGTCCTTGTGACTAGTTTATATTTGTATGTATCTGTCTATGCATTCATTTATGCGTATTGTACCCACAAGTTAATTTGTTTTAAGTGTTGAAGTTTCATGCTTTTTCTCATTTTTTGATTCCTTGTACTCTTCTAGTAGTATGAGGATGATTAGTTTATATCTGTGTATACATTCATTAATGTGAAAAGTTTACGGTGTCGGCGAAGTTTTGGTTTGGAATGATAAAGTTTGGTTTTATTTGTTCCGAGTTTTGGAGTCTTTGTAGCAGTATTAGGATGATTTACTTATGTTGGTGTGATGTTGTTGTGACAGGATGAGGTGGGAATTGTTGCTAAATTATCTGATCGTATTGCATCTAGAGGTGGGAATATACTTGCAGCAGAAATTTTTGTGCCCCATAAGAAACAAACCTTCTATTCAAGAAGGTATGTATGCGGATATAGTAAGAGCACATAATTATTTTCTTGAATGCGAATTGTTGGGTAATCTGGCTTTCAAGTAATTAGGTCTGTTTTCTTGAGTTCTATTTGGCGTGGTCTTCATTTGTTTTAAGCATCTTGATTATGTTGGTATTTTATTATCACGTTGAAACAATGTTGCATTGTTGGTAATGAATTATGTTGCATAGTACATTTTTGAAGATACTGCTGTGACTGTGAGAAACCCAAAATTTGGGAATGTATAGTTCATCAATGTCCATTTAATCTGAATATACCGGCATCTTTTGTATAAATCTTTCGTCCTCTGTGGGTGTAATCATGTTAAGATTTAACACACCAGCAACCACTTGCAGTGAATTTGTCTTCGACCCTGCAAAATGGCCAAGGGCACAAATAGAAGAGGACTTCCTCAAGTTGTCAACAAGGTTCAAAGCAGTTAGATCTGTTGTTCGGGTGCCTGATTTAGATCCAAAATTTAAAATTGCCGTTCTTGCTTCTAAGCAGGTTTTAATTCAGTTAGATTCTCAACAGTTACATATTGACTATAGCTATGCATTAATTTGTTGCTGACAAAATGCTTGTGCAGGACCACTGTCTTGTTGATATGTTGCTTGGATGGCAGGATGGGAAACTTCCTGTTGATATAAAATGTGTCATAAGGTAAAAGTAGGTCGATTTTGATTTTTCTGGTTTCAAGAGGCTACTGATAATCTAAGATGTTATTTCAATCAGCAACCACGAGAGAGGTCCAAACACTCATGTCATGCGATTTCTTGAAAGACATCAAATACCTTACCATCATTTAGGCACAACTAAAGATGACAAAAGTGAAGAAGGAATATTGGATTTGTTTACTTTGATGGGTGAAGTTGGTATTTTTATTGTTTTTAATGTTTCTTATACTTCATGACATCTTTACATTGCAGCAGGGAGGTGTCAAGAGATAGGGAATTCAGCAGAGACATGACTAGCCATGGGGATGTTCCCTCCAGGAAATCAAAATTTGTATGTACTTCTATACTTGTGTTTGCTTATATTTTTGCTTCTGTACAAACAAGAGCAGCTAGCGTAATGCCAATAAATTAGGTTGCTGTTTCATGCTTGAGTTACCATAAGTTGACAAGAAAAGGATGCAATCTTAATGTTCACGACTTCATTACAGTTGCGTGATTTGTAATTGTAAGCTGAGGCAGTAAAGTGAATCTAAAAGCAAGAAAAGTTCAATCCGGTTCTAGTAAATAAAAGGTTTGCAATGTAAGACAAGTAGAAGTTAACTTTTATATAGAATTTGACTAGTAAATCCTGAAGCTTTGGATGTTAACTTGTTAATGTGAATGTTGAATTTCAACCCGGTAGGTGTTCGTTATGTATCACTTTACTTTTGTGGATAAATTTGACAGACATATTATATTAATACTTGGAGATAGAAAAATATAATTTTTATGTTCAGAAATTTTCTCGACATTATAAATTTTATCTTGATTGCTTTTGTTTAATCTGGTGACTTGTTATATGCTCGTTATCTATCAAATGTTATTAGCAAGAATTTTGAAAAAGTCATCCTTGTTTTTTTGCTTCAGAAGTCCAACCCACCACCACAAGATCACCACCATCCCCGTGCCCGGTCAGAACGGCCAGAAAGACTTTCACCAGATCGCAGTACCCATGATCCAGAACCTTTACGCACATCTTCCAAGAGGAAGATGAAATACGAGGATGACTATTACGAAGAACATCCTCATCAACACCGGGAAAAAGAACGCCGGTACCACCACCGCTCAGAGTCAGAACCCTCAGCTGCCAGATCGCCAATCCCACCAGAGACAGTTGACCTACCACCACTGCCATCCAAATCATCTACTGATAAAACAGTAGCTGACAGGAAACACAAAGCCAGTGTCTTTGCACGCATAACTTTCCCAGAAGGGGAGTCAGCAGCCTCCAAAAAAAGAAAGCTTGGTAGTTCTCCTCCCTCTGCTGTTAATGGGTCAAGTCATCACAGTAGTCACAGTCACCGTGTGACATCAAATGGCTACCATGAGGATCATCACAAAACTGCAACTGCTGTGTCGAAGAATAGTTATAGCTATGCAGATGATCATGACTATGAATCGAGTGATGATGATAGGCACTTTAAGAGGAGGCCTTCTAGATACGAGGCATCACCTGTGCCTGCTGTGGAGGAGGGTAGACATTCTAGTAGAAGATCGAGGGAGAGAGAAAGGGGTCATAGCAGCAAGCATAGGTAGATCATCTGCTATGAACACATCTATCTACTTAATAGAGAAATCTTTATGTGAAATGAGCTGTACTGAGAAGTTGGAAGTGGAAAACTTATTCTGTAATGCTGTTTTCAGTTGTGGAATAAATTTACAACTTGCACTTTTATCTAGTTAGTATATGTGAATTGTGATGAATTTAATGTTCTAATTATTAATGTGATAAAGTTGCTGTTAAGTTTGTGCCCGATTATCCTTGCTAAACTTGTGTCGGTTATGTGGATAATATCAGAGAGATACAAATTTTAAAGAGAAAAAGGAGCCTGAAGGAAAATTTTCCAAGATACTTAAAAAATTAGCTTTAAAATACATGAGTCGCAGGACAAATTAAGTAATATTACAAAATTTATACTTAAAAAATTAGCTTTAAAATACATTGGATCCATAGGACAAATTAAGTAATATTACAAAATTTTATTACAAAATTTTAAACGAATTTTGATTTTACAAAATTGCTCACCCTATATTTACATATAACGTCTATATATCTTAGGGAACTTATCGATGACATATATCTTAGGCTATGTACTCTCAATTTTAAAATATCTCAATTTTAAAATTTTGGGAATACTTTCTCGGTTTATCTGACTTGTAGGCTATAGCCACCTGTAGGCCTGTAGCATGTAAATGTGATTTTTTTGTAACATTTTAAGTAAATGTATATCCTCATCTTTCTACGAAGACATTTCCTTATTTTCCCTAAAACATAACATTCACAAAGTTTGAAATATGTTAATTTTTTTTTCAAGTTTTGATAATTTTTTAAAGTATAATTTTCAATTATTTTTTATAAAACAAAATTAGAGTTGTGCTGATGTGGCGTCCACGTGGCAGATTGACGATGCATCATAATCAGCATTTTAACAGTCAAATTGACGGAGCCAAATTCTGACTGAGGACGGTGGGAAAAAGAGAAAACAAGTAAAGTACAGTAGGACCTTGATTAGTATAGTACGATAAACGGAAACTTTATTATTGTACGGTACGCAAAGTGACCATTTGTCCCTGTTAGAACTTAGAAGTAGTGAAGAACAATCACAAGGAAATTTTAAAAAATTATTCAAAATTTAAATTGAATACCGAAATAATCGAACTATACATCCGATGGATTTCTATTTTATAAAATAAGAAATTAAAAAAAAAGAATCAAATCACAAAAATAAATTTAATTTATTAAATATTTAAAATAAAAGATACCAAAACAGCATTGAGACCAAAGTTAAATTATTTCAGAAAAACTGAGGACCCCTTGGTAAAACAAATTGAATATACTTACATTATTAAATATCAAATTGGTCACTGAAGTGGGGTCATATATCATTTTACTCACTGATTTCAACGGGGTCTCATTTAAATCACTTAAATCAGAATAAATATCAAACAGATACCTATAAATATGTGATCGAGAATTAAAATAATTTTTTGTTAAGTTCTATGCATTTTTCTTCAATACCATCAAAACAAATGAAAAGTCATGGATTCTAATATTTTAGATAATATATTTAAAATTTTTAAAATATATTTACTATTTATTTTTAATTAAATCAAAGAAAATAACTAGAAAATCAAATATAAAGAGTAAATAAATTTTAAAAATTTTGAATATATTATCTAAAATATTACAATGTTTGACTTTCCATTTGGTTATGGTGACATTGAAGAAAAATATATAAAATTAACAAAAAATTATTTTAATTCTCGATCACATATTTATATTTATAGGTATTTGTTTAATATTTAATCTATACAGTAAATCAGTTATACACACACAAATCGTTCTATTTCGAGCCCTCAATTGGAGTCTTGTCCCTGGCAAACGCATGCCAGGGACGGGTTAGTTAGCATACGGCTTTTAAGCCGTTGGATCAACGATCCAACGGCTTTGATTTTAAAAAAAATTCGCACCGTATCGCATAAACTTTATGCGGTACGGGCAAATTACCAAAATATCCTTACTGTTCACGTACCGCAGAAACTTTTTGCGGTACAGTGAACAATAGATTTTTCATATAAAAACAGGGGGCATTTTGGTAATTACTCCGTACCACATAAAGTTTATGCGGTACGGTACAGTTTTTTTTTAAATTATGCGGTACGGTACAGTTTTTTTTTAAATAACAGCCGTTGGATTTAACCATCAACGGCTAAAAAGATGTATGTTAAATACCGGGAGCCTTCTCAATTAAGCTCAACTCAATATCATCTATGGAGGCGGCGACATTCTGGCTCTCTCCCACCCCAAACAAAGCCTTTTACGCTCAATCCTCTTCAAATTTCATCAAACTCCCCTCAAAAACCCCAAAGCTCTTATCTTTCACCTCCTCCATTTCTCCACGCTTCCACGCGCCACTATTCTCACCTCTCACGCCCCAGTCACCACTTTTCATGGCGTGTGCTACGTCGTCGGAGATAACATCGACACGCACCAAATCATCCCCGCCGAATACCTAACCCTAGTCCCCTCAAACCCCGAAGAATACAAAAAGCTCGGATCTTTTGGCGTTAATCGGACTCCCTGTGTCAAAATACCCCACTCGGTTCATGACCAACGACGAATTCAGTTCGAAATACTCTATTTTAATCGCCGGCGATAATTTCGGGTGCGGATCGTCGCGGAATCGGAGAAAAGGTTGTGTGAGGAGTGTAAGACGGGTGATGTGATTACGATTGAGCTCGGAGAGAGTTTGTTGATTAATCATACTAGTGGGAAGGAGTATAAGTTGAAGCCGGTTGGAGATGTTGGACCGGTTATTGAAGCTGGTGGGATTTTTGCTTATGCGCGAAAAGCTGGAATGATTCCTTCCCGAGCTGCTTAGAAGTTCAGGTATACGTGTTTGCTTGTTGCTAATACCGTCGAAAATTGTTAAGTTTGCATTGTTTAAAATAATTCTTGATAATTGCATATACTAGGTACATTTTAGTTTACGCAGATGTAGATGTATTGTTGTTTACAAAGTACTGTAGCATTTTTATTAAATTGGCTGTTGTATTTACACAATTCGAAGTTAGTGACAAGACAGAATAATATTGTAGAATCATGTTCGTTGTATGTTAGTTAGGTAGTAATACCAAGTAGTTTGAGTATATCTTTTTGAGGAGTTTAAATTTCTCTACGAAAATGTTTCAGAATATCAATTGAAGCCTTTTGGATTGAAGTGAGTGCACAGCCATTTCCACTTTACCATCTAGTACTAGTAATTGTTTTCCTTATAAACATGGATTTATACAAGAAGGATTATAACTGTGTTTGTGATAGAGTTACAAACTTTACGATTCCTCTGAATGCCCCTATCCTTCTTGATCCCTTTTCCTGAGTAGTGGCCGCGGAGCAAGGAATTGAAAATGTTTTTTCGTTTTAATTTTATGTTTATTATTTAAGATTAAAGCTAATTGTTATTTGTTATGAAATTCAATTATATTGGATATATAGATTATTACTTATTAGGTATATCCTGGTAGTAGAATTTAACAAAAATTGTTATAACTAGTTGATAGGTATTTGTGACAAAAAAAAAAAGTTGATAGGTATTAAGAAGCCAATATTGACTACCGATTTCTCTATTAGTTTTAGGGTCTTCCTCATATATAATGATTAATGAGGTGAACTTATCTCTCCTTTTATGGGTTGATCTTTGTTATTTTCCTACTTCTTTCCGCAATTGAGTAGGGATAGTGGTTTCTCTGCGATTGTGGTGCCATGCTTACCTTTATGTTGTTTTTGTTCTTTCCCTGAAGTTTACAAATTGGCTTCATATATGGTTCAATATGTCTCTTTCTTATATCAATGCATCTTTGTTTGTCATCTGTAATTGACCTACTTTTTTTTTTTTTGAATAACTGTAATTGACCTACTTATTTCGCAACAATTGGATAAGTTTTGTTGCAACCTATTATTTGACAGTTAGGAAAGATGGGACAAGACGATCATAATCCAAAGATAGTATTTCAAGACTGTTTATGTCTTGTTATTGTCATTTTGGGCTGAAATTTGCTAGTTCAGAATTATGTGCAACTAATCAAATTAATGGTGAATGTTAAATAATGTAGCTAATAGCTAAGATTAGAATAGGTTGGAGTTTTAGCTTAGTGGTAACTGTAACCTCTCACTGTGTGTGAAAGGTCATGGGTTCAAATTCTCACTGCTACTTTCCAAACCGCTAACTTAGTAGTCATGCACTGCGGACGCTAAGGAAAATAGGAGAATCTTACGGAAACGACAATTAATTGGCAATGAGTAACTGCTGCCTCTGCTAAATCAGCTGATAATTCCGCAAAGCCTATAGTAAATTAGGAAGAAATTTACAAGAAATAGTTATATATCACTAAAACAAGAATCTCCTGGTTATATCAAAGTACTTTCTATATATGCATAGTCATACTCTCCTGGTACCTTTTGTCAAAAAAAGGAATGAACAACATGCAAGGATAGTAGGAGAACACCAGAATAGTTATCAAGTAAATGAAAGCACTATCATATAGCATATAATTAACTATGAAACATTAAGTCTTCTTCAGCAATTCGATAAGCACAATTGACAATTCTGGATTCACGTATGGCTTCCTTAAGTTTGCCAGCTCTTGATATTAAGGGTAGAAAATAGAAATAAGTAAAACCCAATGTTCATGATTCCCTATTTTACCTTCTTCCGGATTTGGAAACTGACTCGAGCTCTGAGAACAGGCAATAGCCATTCTAAATGCCCTCGATTCAGATGCTGCTAGTATTGAACTAGGTTTTAGCCAGTCTTCAGGCTGCATATAATGTCTGGAACATATGATTATTAATTTTTAATCACTATGCTAGATCAAGTAAAGATGCTTCTCAGTTCTCACTGCCCCTTTTGAGAATCATTTATTGGGCTGAAAGTATAGTTCCAAAAGTAATTGTACGTGAGCGACACTAACGAAAGATATGAAATCTGAAACCTGGAGTATCAGATTCTAGTCTAGTGTGGTCTAAGTGTCTAACAATGCACATTTGGAAAGGTAGAACCTACCTTTTTCAACATTAGACCGGCATTTCTTTAGGTGTTCAGCTCACCCCAAATGTTCCTGCTCGCTTATTTCTGCTACTCAGTTAAGAGTTAAGACACAGTCTTCATCAGAAACTTTGCAGCCTTGAATAGGTATATATTCAATAGACTAACAAACTAGTACGAGGAATATAATGTAGTGTGAATATATCGATGGTGAAATTAAAAGAATAATTGGTAGCTCCACAAATTAATGGTGCCATATAGAATTTGAGAAATGGGAAAGCTAGTAGTCCTCTTGTCATGTCCAGTTTCGCTAGGAGTCTTGTAGGTTCAATAAAATATACTTCAAAACTGGAAGAAAGTTCTCTGCACAAATGGATAATAAAATAATAGTTGGTAGCAATAAAAAGAGATACAGAAATTGTAAGGTTTGCCGAACTTAAAATATAAAGCTATCTAGCTGTTCAATGTACAATAGTTGAGTTGCAGACTTGAGTGAAATGTAATATTCTGCCACTCTAGTAGGTCTGTCAATTTCTGTTTCACCAATAAAAAGTAAAGTGCATGAAATCTTTGCAAGTGGAACAAAGAAACTTAAAATCCCAACATAGATACAAAAATGTAGGAGTAACATATTTAATAAACTCAAGGGATCCATTTTGTTTTAGTTGAAGCACCAGCTGTTGTAGTACCAAAGGTGTTGAAGTTCATTAGCTAAGTTCTACCTAACACTTTTAGTTTCTGCAAGTACCAATCTGTTCATACTGTTATTTTCTGAACTTCACGTCACTTATTTGTGCTTTTGGGTGTTCTGTGTAGATTTCGCCATCTTCTGCATGTTTAGAAAGGAGGTTAGTTTTGTAGCACTGTCGGCTCTTGGATGCGATCATATCATCAGAATGATGATTCATGAATTCACTAGATTTGGAGTTGAATTATTGTAATTGCTTTAATTGTGTGTGGAGTCAATACCATGTTCTGTTATTGTAGTGTCAAACTTATTATGACATGTTCTAGTTTTCTTCGATTTTCGAAGCTGAAATCATAGTCATGTAATGATTTATAAACTAGTTCGAGACATCTTATTCAAAACAGAACAGAGTAATTTGTTTGTAGTATACGTAGGTCACTATGTCCAAGTTTTAAAACTTGGTTTATAAATACAATGATACATCATACATCTAACAAGTTACACCGTAATTCTACCATCTCCCCTTTCTTTAAGGATGGAGTTCCAAGTTTTATGTCTTCAAATATTTTATAAAGTCTATATAATATGTTACTAGTATTCTACATTAATATTAAATTTTTGTGTTTTGAGACGACCTAGTGTATTTGACTATTTGGTAAGGAAAAGCCGAAAAGGTCCCCGTGTTTCACAATTTAATTAAGGGTTACAACTTGATCTCATTATTTTACAAATACAAAATAGTACATATACTCAAAAAAAATCAAACAACACACTTCCTATAAGAAAATCACCAAACCACCAAACCAAGAATAAGCAAAATCACTCCAAACATCACTTGATGAGAATTGCAATATACATCCATAATAAGTTTATCACTAGGTTTATTTTTTGCTAAGGAAAAAAAGCACAAGCTACAAAGAGGAATAGGTATACACCAAGCAAGGCAAAGAGGGAGGAGAACATACCTCTACCTCTAAGCAAAGCAAATCAAATTTCAAAGTGAAAGCGAGCTACGGACCAGACAGGAAAACCATAGAGCTATTACTACATATGCAAGATCATCACTTGAAAACTAACTAATCAAAAATGAAAATAAAAAAGAAGATGACGGTTGCAATCATCATGTCCATAATCCATTACATACAACAGAGGGAGAGGGGGTGTTGAGGCCAAATCGCTGCACACGATCCCTTGTGAGGAGTATACAGTTGATTGAAAGCCATAAATATGAGGAAATGCAAGGAACACCTAAAGAATGCTAAACCGTTTCACTCCATCAAACAGGGGTACCTCACTTAGCACAAATGGAATCCCAGATTGCTCTGCTCTGGCCAGTGGCCTAAAGAAACGAAAGAATCGGTTACATTTTTCATATGATCTCCTCTTATAGATAGACTACAAAAAAAAAAAACAGAGCTCTTTTTGTATCCCCTCCCCCTCCCCCTGATATATTTGATATATATAGATATATTTTACTATTTCTAAATCGAGCAAAAAAAGATTCGATTTAGAAATGGTGAATTACCCCCTTCTTTATTTATTTATTTAAATCCTTCCTAAAAAATATAAAAGGGGTTCCTTAGACTACGAACGGAAAGGATGAAAGCAAGTGAATATGCTAATTCATCATCCACGAATCAGCCCAAAGATAAGTCACATGATGTACAAACACATCATCATAAAATCACAACAATAACAAACATCATTAAGATAAAATTAACTTATCTATACTATTATATAAATTCCGAAACATTAAAAGTTTTTGTACCTGTTTTTTGATAGGTAGTGAATTTACTTATTTACCCTTCATGAATATGATATTTATACTGTGACACCCCCAAATCCGGCGTCAGGAGATTTGGTTGTCACGCGAAAATCCTCAAAATAAAACATCTATTTAATAATAATCATTCACTTGTGATTGTCCAACACTGGAATATAACATCTGTGACCCCAAACATACCAAGATCTTTTAAGGTTATAGGGCTAGAAACAAGAATCCAAATTCCATTAGAAAAAAAACATTCATTCTTTACAACATTCCCTTTTATCAAATCTTAAATCACTGGTGTAACTTCGATAAGAAGTACGCCAGGCTAACTAGACCATCACATAATAATAATAAATATTAGAACTCAATTATATAAAATAGATCTTACTCTAAATCCAGACATCCAGAGCCAAGTCATCTTCGAAATAGCATCACGCTTCTTCTCTTTTTGGACTGTGCGGATAAGTCTCGCCAAACTACCTTACTGAAATGTTAGAATTTACAACAGCAAGTATGAGCGAAAGAAATGCTCAGCAAGCGTATAAAAATTTTGATATAAAACCAGGATAAGTGGGTCATAAAATCAACTGAAATGTAAAACAGTTTATAGAGAAACTGAATCAACAACTGTGATATAATTCAACCCATAACTGAAATCATTTGGCATGTCATAAAAATGAATCATCTGCCAATTCACAACATATAATAGCCATTCGGGCGATATGGATTGGATATACATAACTAAAATAAAACACCATTGCCCCCTGATCAGGTTCATAAGCAATGGGACCCTTTATAATCACCGGTACGTTACGATACCCGTGTTATAATTCGGATTTCTTGAGGGTACCAAAATAGGCAAGTAATGTTAGCCTATAGGAAGATGGTATGGTTACCATATCCTCCTTAAATATAGCTGGACCAACTACTCAACGTGGCCTCCTACGATTTACCATTTTCCAATCCAATAGAGCAATTTCCGAATTCAACAGGAAATGCTTAGTTTTAAATACAAGTCACCTCCTTATTATTTACTACGATAATAAGGATATGACGAGTTTATCTGGAACAATTCCCCTACATCAAGGATACCAATATCAAGCAACTGTGTTTGCACAAAATATTTAAGAACCACAAATAGCTCTGAACAATAACTATTTGTCATGATATGAATAAATGAAATAGAAAATAAAAAGTGTTTAAGATGATAAAGAAAATACTTGCCTTTGTTCCTTTGCAAAAATTCGTTTTCCATAAAACGGGAATGAAACTCAATGTTCTTTATACCAAAACGAAGTCCAGAACGCCTACAAACTAACCCCCATAACCACTAACACGAGCAATCAACGAATAAGATGAAAAATTGATCCAAAACTTCGGTTAAAACTAATAAACTTGAATATCACAATCCGGCATTATAATGATACAATTGACCACATAAATTGACTCCAAATGATCATATAAAGCTATTGGAATCATTAAAACAACCGGAAAATCACTCAATCAAAAAACCCCAAATTAGGCTCAAGAACCCTAATTTTCGAATTGAATAAACTATTGATTCAATGATGAAATTGATCATGTATATGAACTCCTGGCATCCATATGAATCTATTAACATCATCAAAACATCTGGAAAATCTAAGAATTGAAAAACCCTAATTCTAACATGAACCCTAATTTCTGCAGATTAAAGAAAAAATCATATAAAATCAGAAAATTGCCCTCTGTTGAAATTGATTGCAGATACAGAAACTAGAGGTCAAGAGCTTTGATTCGAGTATAAGAACAACAGAATCTAATATCAATAACACCTTCAAATTCATCTTTGATCCTCAAGAACAGGAGAGAGAAAATATTTTTATTTATTTATTTATATATAAAAAACTGATTTTTATGATTTATTAATAAAAAAATTAAATCTGATTTCTATTTATATTAATCAAAAATTAATACCCCAAAAATGTTTTTAACCCCTAATTAAAATTATTAAGCCTTAAAAATAATTTTTATGGGATAAAAATGTAAAAATTTTATTTTTAAACAAATATGATATAAATGCCAAAATTCTCCAAAAATTACGAATATTACAAAAATTACAAAATACTACATTTTTGAACATCCCATTATTATATGAAAATAATTTTATGAAAAACAGGACCTCGAATTCAATACAGGGGCTGGGTCCGGAATTTAAAATGCAAAATAACTGTTTTCTAAAATTATAAAAATTATAGAAAAATAGAATAAAATATTCTATGATACACAGAAGTCACATAACACATATGGGATAATTTTCCTATTTAATAAAAATCATAACGCGTTTAAATGCATTAAAAATAAACTAACACACATTAAAATTAACTAAAAATATATTTTAATATAATAAATTACACGAAATTTTTCGGGTCGTTACATTCTTCCCCCCTTATAAGGATTCCGTCCTCGGAATCAACTAAGGCAACTAGTGGGGTTCCTTAACTCCTTCATCATCAACACTTGCTTTGAAAAACTGTGGATAGTATTTCTTCGTAAATAACTTCTCCAAAATCTCAATTCAACTATAGGGTCTTTATCTAACACAGTTATCACTGGAGTCTTACAATCCATCGTTATTCGATTTAAATATGGCTCGACCCAATTTCCATTAACATAATGTCCTTGAGAGAGAGTGAATTGATTCCATTGATATGTCACTGATATTCTAATCATTTTAGGACTCGTTCTTGCTCTTGGCGATTCCGTTGCGAATCTAATTTCTATCTGCGAATTTCGCTTATTCTGACCTGTTTGGCATACCCTTGAAATTCAATAGAGATAACAAGAATCATAAAATTTTGAAGAGAACGGATTCCATATCATAGCAAATGTCCCATAATTGTGGTTATGAATTTACGAATTTTTAAAACAACCTGATTTGAAATAAAAGAATAACTGAGAGATCAATATGACCACATGAACCCGACGTTGTGTGTCTTAGCTCCGACATTTACAATTAAAGGTGATCAGCCTTCTTGTAATACACAACACACCAGTGATGGCGTCCCATCCAACTTCTATCACACAGACAGATATACCTGGTGTCCCCTATAAATAGGGTTGTTCGTCTCAGTAGGAGTACAGAAATATGAAAGGAATATGAAATCAAATTAATAACTGATGTTTTCGGACAAATAATTATCTGAAGCACACTTTGGATTAAAATTGAAAAAAAATCCAAAGATGTTATTTTTGAAAAGATGAACAACCAAAAGAAAGTACCGAACAAATGGTACTATATTGCAAATAAGGTTATTAACCATTGGAGAAAACAAAAAGTTGAAAGTCTCAGAAATTTGAAAGTAGGTTTCATAATAACCTCTAAGATAATTGAATTCAAAAATCGAGGTTGAACACAAGTGTCAAAATGTCACTGTTTAGAAGAGGAGATATATCTTTTAACGAATACCTCTTTAGGAGGGAAATCAAAATAGTTCATAGAAAGGAAAGGTATTACCAAGGTCTCTACTTACGCCTTCTTTGTCAGTTCCTTCGATAGCTCGTCATTCGATTGTAAGCTTCTTCCTTGCCATGTTTTACCGATATCGATATCGTTTGTCATCCTCAATTCGTAATAATCTCTGAAGATTCCACAGTAGACAATTCCATTCGCAAGGCGGTCTATCCAGCTCAGCATAACTATCTCAAACGAGGACTCCAATCTTAACTTACTAATTGGTACTATATCCAATAGTCCAACACGAACTCTATATGAGCTCTGACGTTCCTTACTTAGCTATACACACTCTTACACACTCTCGTTTCTAGTTTACTATAACCCTGCTCTGATACCAACTGTGACACCCCCCAAATCCGGGGTCAGGAGATTTGGTTGTCACGCGAAAATCCTCAAAATAAAACATCTATTTAATAATAATCATTCACTTGTGATTGTCCAACACTGGAATATAACATCTGTGACCCCAAACATACCAAGATCTTTTAAGGTTGTAGGGCTAGAAACAAGAATCCAAATTCCATTTGAAAAAAAACATTCATTCTTTACAACATTCCCTTTTATCAAATCTTAAACCACTGGTGTAACTTCGATAAGAAGTACGCCAGGCTAACTAGACCATCACATAATAATAATAAATATTAGAACTCAATTATATAAAATAGATCTTACTCTAAATCCAGACATCCAGAGCCAAGTCATCTTCGAAATAGCATCACGCTTCTTCTCTTTTTGGACTGTGCGGATAAGTCTCGCCAAACTACCTTACTGAAATGTTAGAATTTACAACAGCAAGTATGAGCGAAAGAAATGCTCAGCAAGCGTATAAAAATTTTGATATAAAACCAGGATAAGTGGGGCATAAAATCAACTGAAATGTAAAACAGTTTATAGAGAAACTGAATCAACAACTGTGATATAATTCAACCCATAACTGAAATCATTTGGCATGTCATAAAAATGAATCATCTGCCAATTCACAACATATAATAGCCATTCGGGCGATATGGATTGTATATACATAACTAAAATAAAACACCATTGCCCCCTGATCAGGTTCATAAGCAATGGGACCCTTTATAATCACCGGTACGTTACGATACCCGTGTTATAATTCGGATTTCTTGAGGGTACCAAAATAGGCAAGTAATGTTAGCCTATAGGAAGATGGTATGGTTACCATATCCTCCTTAAATATATCTGGACCAACTACTCAACGTGGCCTCCTACGCTTTACCATTTTCCAATCCAATAGAGCAATTTCCGAATTCAACAGGAAATGCTTAGTTTTAAATACAAGTCACCTCCTTATTATTTACTACGATAATAAGGATATGACGAGTTTATCTGGAACAATTCCCCTACATCAAGGGTACCAATATCAAGCAACTGTGTTTGCACAAAATATTTAAGAACCACAAATAGCTCTGAACAATAACTATTTGTCATGATATGAATAAATGAAACAGAAAATAAAAAGTGTTTAAGATGATAAAGAAAATACTTGACTTTGTTCCTTTGCTATTACGTTACGCCGAAGTAATACAACTCTATCTTCTTCTATTTTACGGCATCACAATCTTCTATTTCAATCATTCGTTGGTTTGACGCTCTTGCGATTGCCACGAGTCTGATCCGTCGACATCGAGCCCGCGTGTCTGCAATATCTCTGTCGGAAGAAAATAATTCGAAATATCCCCTTTGAACATAGACGTTTTACCGGTGTTAAAACACCTCACAAGTAAAACAGCAATTCCACAAACAATACTTTCATCTCCAACCTTCTTCATAATCCACAAAGAATATTTCATCCATCTCCAATCTCCTTTATTAAACATCTACTTATCTCCGTTGACAACCTAAATCAATACTTAACAATTAATCCTCGAAAGATTTATTCAAATCCTCGATAAAGAAATAGAAATATAATTACAACGCTTAACCCTCGAAATAAACATTTCATCCTCAAAAGTAAATATAAATCTGAAAATCCTAGTCAGTATTTCAAAGAAAACATCGTCTACTCTTAGCGACATCTTATAACATAAATCATATAAACAATTAATCACCAATTAAATATATATCTGGCAAAAACTCAAATTATATTATAACCCTCGATACTTAATACCTTAATAATTCACACTGCACATAAAGAGACTCAATAAGTAGATCACATAATCACATAGCACGTTGATCAGATCATAAAAAGATTTTATCCAATATTTTTAAAACAGAAAACGGGTTAAAACCCTAATTATCGGATATAACTGACTCAATAAAAAGGTTTGGTAAAAACTCGACCAAAATTTAAAAGTTGAATTTTAACTTAAAACTATTTTTATAAGAACCGGGTCATTTTTCTGATTCCATAAACATTTTTCTCGTTGAAAACTGACAAACGGTTTAATTAATACGCAATTAATAAGAATAATTCAATTAATAATTAAATTAATTGAATATTCAAATTAATTATTTATTAATCAACTCATAAAAATAATAAATCTTTTATAAAAAAAAGATTTAAATTCAATGAAGTCAATTATATATTTAAATAATAATTAATTAATATAATTAATCAATTAAAATGAATTAATCAATTAATTAAATCAATTAAATTATTATTTAAAAATAATTAACTAATTAAATTTAATTTTTAGAAGTTAAAATAATAATAATTAAAAGAAATCTGAATTTTAGAAAAATTCTATAAAATTTTGACCCAAAAACATTTTTCTGAAAAGTTTTAAGATTTTGAAGATCAAAACGTTACTATTCATCACCATCTACGCTGTTCTTCGTATGAATGCTTCGAAAAACACCACCTCCATCAATGGAGGTTTTCTCCAGAATCCGGTCACCGAAAAATTTTCCGTCAAACTTCCGGCGACCATAACTTTCACAAAACTAAACCAAATCAAGCGTGTAAGATCTTGACTAAAATTTCACGACAAACTCAACCGTGCCAACGAAAACAACAAAAACAAAACCAAATCAACCCAAAAATTATAAATTCCGGCGAGCTCTAAAAATTTTCGGCCAAAATTCGTTTTCCATAAAACGGGAATGAAACTCAATGTTCTTTATACCAAAACGAAGTCCAGAACGCCTACAAACTAACCCCCATAACCACTAACACGAGCAATCAACGAATAAGATGAAAAATTGATCCAAAACTTCGGTTAAAACTAATAAACTTGAATATCACAATCCGGCATTATAATGATACAATTGACCACATAAATTGACTCCAAATGATCATATAAAGCTATTGGAATCATTAAAACAACCGGAAAATCACTCAATCAAAAAACCCCAAATTAGGCTCAAGAACCCTAATTTTCGAATTGAATAAACTATTGATTCAATGATGAAATTGATCATGTATATGAACTCCTGGCATCCATATGAATCTATTAACATCATCAAAACATCTGGAAAATCTAAGAATTGAAAACCCTAATTCTAACATGAACCCTAATTTCTGCAGATTAAAGAAAAAATCATATAAAATCAGAAAATTGCCCTCTGTTGAAATTGATTGCAGATACAGAAACTAGAGGTCAAGAGCTTTGATTCGAGTATAAGAACAACAGAATCTAATATCAATAACACCTTCAAATTCAGTTTTGATCCTCAAGAACATGAGAGAGAAAATATTTTTATTTATTTATTTATATATAAAAAACTGATTTTTATGATTTATTAATAAAAAAATTAAATCTGATTTCTATTTATATTAATCAAAAATTAATACCCCAAAAATGTTTTTAACCCCTAATTAAAATTATTAAGCCTTAAAAATAATTTTTATGGGATAAAAATGTAAAAATTTTATTTTTAAACAAATATGATATAAATGCCAAAATTCTCCAAAAATTACGAATATTACAAAAATTACAAAATACTACATTTTTGACATCCCATTATTATATGAAAATAATTTTATGAAAAATAGGGCCTCGAATTCAATACAGGGGCTGAGTCCGGAATTTAAAATGCAAAATAACTGTTTTTTAAAAATATAAAATTATAGAAAAATAGAATATAATATTTTATGATACACAGAAGTCACATAACACATATGGGATAATTTTCCTATTTAATAAAAATCATAACACGTTTAAATGCATTAAAAATAAACTAACACACATTAAAATTAACTAAAAATATATTTTAATATAATAAATTACAAGAAATTTTTCGGGTCGTTACATATACTATATATATTAAAATTCCTAAAATAAATAAAAACATAATATAAATTAATGGTAAGTAGTCAATTGCCTTTTTTCATATTTACTTTTAATTGAAGATATTACCTTTTATTAACAATTAAAAACATCAATTATATCATATCTTCCATCATTAATATTTCCTTTCGAATTAAAATACATTACCTTTTTAATTTAAAACTAATCTTACAATCATTAATATATAGCGGAAAATATAACATCATATTTTTCAATTATTAAAAAAATATATTAAAAATATGTATACATTGTTTATAATAAGGAAACATTAGTCGAAACATTAAAAATTTTGGCACCTATTTTTTGGTATATATTTTTAGTATTTCGTGAATTTACTTATTTAACCTTCATTATAAAGAAAAATATATACAATATCTATACTATTAAAACACCTAAAATAAATAATAACATAATATAATTATGGTAGTTAGTCGATTGTCTTTTTCACATTTACAGTTGAAGATATTACTTTTTATAAACACCTAAAAACATCAATCATATCATATCTAACAATAATTACTATATACCCAAAAATATCACATCATATCTTCTAATCACTAACAAAATATATTAAAAATTCGTATACTACGAATAATGATCATTAGATTTTTAGCAAAAAATCAAAATCGTCAGATCTAATGATTAAATATATTATATTCATTATATTCAAGGCTTGAATTCTATCAACGACATATTTATTTTAAAATTTTATAATATAAGTTTTAAACCATGTATATCATTAATTAAATTTATATTAAATTATTAATATTAAAATTAAAATAAAATATTGTTAATAATTATTATATAAAAATATAAGTATAATATAAAAATAATTTATTACATATAAAAAAAAATCCGTGCATCGCACGGGTTATAAGCTAGTATATCTATCTATACTATTATATAATAAGCAAACATGGGTATAATTTGGTTGTTTGGTTCAACTTGGTTCAATCATTTAAAAAAATAGTAACCGTTAGATATCTATACTATATATATTATATAATAAGCAAACATGGGTATAATTTGGTTGTTTGGTTCAACTTGGTTCAATCATTTAAAAAAATAGTAACCGTTAGATATTTAGTAAATAGATGATACCCGTTACATCTAATAATAAGTAATATTCTATATATTTAAATCCCTCTTCTAAAGATTCAAGGTTCGAATCCCGTCAACAACAAATTTACATTAAGATTTTATATTATTAGTTATAATTAATACATATCTTTTATTAAATAACTATTATTATTACTAATAATTTTATTAATTAATATTACAAAGTTAAATTATATACATAATAAATTATTATACTCTATTCTATTTAATCATATAATTTTAAAATTATTTAAGAGTAACTCGTGTTTTGCACGGATTATAAGCTAATATTTATAAATACAAATTTCACATGTAACTATACATTCATAATTATATTTTTAATTTAAAATATCAATAATTATATTTTAGATATGGAAGGTGACGTCTCATATTAATTGTTAAAATCATTTAAATCGAATGCAACTTTAATAAAATTCGAAAGCCATCATAATTGTCTATCTCAGTCTCCTCCTCTTTTCACAAAAGCAAATAAAAATGTTTGCAAACATATTCCAAAGAACTTAATTACTCCCTCCGTTTTAAATTAATAATCCACTTTCAAGAAAAATTTTATTTCGAAATAGTTGGTTCATTCCTACTTTCAAAGCAATTTTTTACTTAAACTTCCCATATTATCTTTAAGTTTTAATTTACAAGATTAACTTTATGCACTTATTTAATCAATACAATAAATATAAATAAATATGGAATTAGATCATTAATTTTTTGGAAATAGACTACTAATATAAAACGGGGGGAATAAAAAAAAACACAACAAAAATCGGAATCATCACCAGTTTAACCCAACAATTCCATTTTCACAAATCAAAACACATCTAAAAGGCAAATAAAATTGAAGAAGCCCAATACAACAAAAAGGAGAGAACAAACAACAAACAACCTGTAAATTGTAGTAAATCTTACCGTACACCTTCTCTCCCTTTATTCCATACTTTTAACCGTGCATTCGCTGCGGTTGTTTTCTTTCCATGGTCTGGCCGGTAACTCATAGTAAGTTACGCCTTGTCTGGTCAGGTCTTTGACAGTGCTCGAGCAAGAGAAAGGGAAAGGGAGCTACTTAATCCAGATGCTTGTGGTGGTGGAGGTCGAGGATGGATAAGTCAAGGGATGACAGGTTATGGCAGAGGACATGGGACGAGGGAAACATGTGCACTACATACTGCCAGACTTTCTGTTGACACATTGGTTGATTTTTGGTCAGCACTAGGAGAGGAAACTCGACAATCTCTCCTAAGAATGAAAGAAGAGGATTTCATCGAACGCTTCATGTACAGGTTCGTGCCTTGTTTTCTCTGCTCTATTCTCTTCCAAGAAGCTTACCGTGTCAGGATCATGTAGAGGGGTAGAATGTGTGACAAAAAATTTTCATGCCCAAGCAATGAAAGGCATTCTGGACAACGAATATATGATTGAAGAGGCAACAATATTAAACTTGCATGATGCCATATGTGGTGATTGCATTACATCTCTCTCATAATTTCATAATCCATTATACCATCATTTTATGCAGTCACCATATTATGATTACCTTCGCTGTGACCAACCTCCCACTACCGAAGCATTCACCTCGATCACCTAATTAACACCACGATCTCCGTTGATTACCACCATTTCCATCACAATAATCACCACATTTACTGCGTTTCCATCACAAGTGTTGTTATTTCTTTTACCTCTAACTGCGGAGTTCTGTCCCTCTTCTAATATTCCAGCTACTGTCTTCGACTACCATCCTCCACAGTCTATAGATATTTTTGCTTCCAAATTTTGAATTTAGGAGGGGAAGGGGATGAAGTGGGAAAGTTATAGAGCAGAGGGAGAAGAAGAGGTGAACATCACCAATTTTATTTTATTTTTACAAATATAAGGTTGTATTTTCGGAAATTTTGTTTTTGCCCTATTATCTTTTTTTTTTTTTGAACACAGAAATTTTATTAACAAAAATCAATGATTGATAATGCTATTACAGAATCTGGGAAAGAACTGGTCCATACCATCTCTTCAGCTACATTTTTGCCCTATTATCTCTTGAACTAGTTGCTATTTTATGTTAGAAAATGGAAAGTTGAGACATATTTATAATATGTTCTTGATGAAATTTCCGGAAACTAACAAGTGAAGGTTGTTCCTTGTAATGAGGACTTAAACTTCATGTTTGGATCTAAGACATTTTCTTAGTGGAATTCATAGATAAATTAAGTTGAAAGAAAAATTGATTATTGATTTATTTTAACAGGTTTCAGATTTATTTGTTGCAACAGTATTGGAAATTTGGATAAGTATTTGGATTAAATCCTGATGGAAAATTGGATCAGTACTTGGAGCAAAATCCTGATGGACTTGGTCAGACATCAGATACTGATGGGCTAAATCCTGATGGATATCAGTTCCTGACAAGCACTGAATCCTGATCCTGATGGACACCAAATCCTGATGTTACTGATGACCAAATCCTGATGCTTATGTAACTGAAAATAAATCCTGATGCAGTTAATGAAATTAAATCAGAATATTTACATTTCTTTTATGGAGTATCAGTTACGTTTATTTTTGGTATTATATATACAATACAGAAGTAAATAAACGTAGGGTCAGAGATACGTCCTAAGGATAAAAACACGATTCGTTTTCTTCTTCCTCTGTTCTCTCACGATACATATAGGAGAAATACATAGTTCTCAGGCGAACTGAGGTGCTAGTCGCTGTTGATCACTGGTGTATTTGTGAACCCTTTGATCGGTGTTGTTTTATCCTGGAAGTGATATTGCTGCAACCCAATCACAACGTAAGTGGGGCAATATTCTCTTCAAGAACAGCCAAGTCTTCTCGAAGGGCTTGGTGACTCAGCTGTGTTCTTTCTCTTTTGTTGTCTTGGCTTAAGCTACTGTGAGAGATAAGTGTTCTTACTTTTCTTGTTAAATTACAGTCTCTAATTATACTTTGTTTTGCCTTCGTGATTTGTTTCTGTTAATTGGTTTTATGCCTGTTCTTGTTTAATATATATCACTGCCTCATTGTTGTGTTTAGTGTAAAATACCCAACAATCTTGAAGAGAATATCGTGTGTTATATATTGTTAATTAACAAGATGGTTAACGAAACTGAAACTCCTGTTGTTGAGACTAGCTCTGGGTCTGGTGTTACTGTACCCACCATGGATTGGACCACGTACCGTTTCCCACAGCCTATTGATTTATCAGGAATGCCTGATAAATTCAGTGGGGGTGTTGGTTTTTCTCGTTGGCAGAAAAAGATGAAACTGTGGCTAACGGTAAAGGGTCTATGGCCGGTGGTGCAGTATGAGAAACCAGTTGTGGTTAAGGAGAAAGCTGAAACTGTTAAGGCTTATACCATGTGGGAGGAAAAGGATGGGGTGGCTAGGGCTGCTATTCTGGCAGCTTTAGCGAACACTCTATTCGATGTTTATTCATCTTACTCTTACACTGCTAAGCTCTTATGGGAGAAGCTTGATCAGACACATAATACTGATTCGCAAGGATTGGAAAAGTATTCTGTGGCTAGGTTCCTTGACTTTAAACTGGTGGATACTAAATCCATGACTGAGCAGGTGCATGAGTTTGAGATGTTGGTGCATGCTTTGAAGGAGTCTGGTATGGACCTTCCTGAAAAGTTTCAGGTTATGTCTGTGATTGAAAAGCTCCCTAAGTCTTGGGAAGAGTTTGCACTCTCCCTGAAAAGACAGAAAGGAGAGATCACTTGGACAAACCTGATGTTGGACATCTCTGTGCAGGAGCAACACAAGTCCAAGCAAGGACATGTGATGCCTACTGAACATGCTGGGAGTTCGAAGGTAAATGTAGTGACTGTAGGACAGAAAAGAAAGTCTGTCACTAAGAAGGAAAACACTAAGTCTAAGGACAAGAACAAGGCTAAGAAACCAAAGGCAAACAAACCATGTTGGTCTTGTGGACAGGTTGGTCATTGGAGCAAGGACTGTCCTGAAAAGAAAGCTAAGAAACCAATTGTGGGAGCACAAGCTAACACTGTGCTTGCAACCACTGGTGGGTCTATGGTTAACATGGTTGTTGGTGAAGCTGTTGCTTCTGGAACTGACAACGGGTATGTGACCTACAACCCTGTACTTCTTTCCACTCATTCGTCTCATGAATGGTTGATTGATACTGGAGCTAATGTACATATCTGTACTGATATTACTCTGTTTGTATCTTATCAACAGACTCATGGAATGACGGTAACGATGGGGAATGCAAGTGTAGCTCAAGTACTTGGAATAGGAAACGTGGACCTGAAGTTCGCTTCTGGGCGTGTTCTATCTCTTACTAGAGTGCATCATGTTCCTGACATTCGTAGGAATATAATAAGTGGAAGTTGTTTAGTTAAAAATGGTTTTGAAGTTTCTTTGAAATGTAATAAAGTAGTTATTACACATACTGGTGTATTCTTTGGCAAAGGTTACTTGTCTGATGGATTATTTTTAATAAATGTTGAGCCTGTTTTGGGCAGTTTTATTAATAATAATGTTGTTTCTTCTGTTAATTGTGTTGAATCATCTGATTTGTGGCACGCACGTCTTGGTCACTTGAATTTTGGTGCTCTAAAGAATATGATGAACTTAGAGTTGATTCCAAAACATGCCATTGATAAGAAATCTAAATGTCAAGTATGTGTGACTGCTAAACAAACTAGGAAACCCTTTCATAATATGGTTAGGGATTCGAATGTGTTAGATTTAGTGCACACTGACATATGTGAATTTGGTGGTGTTTTGACCAAGGAACATAATAGGTATTTCATTACCTTTATAGATGATTGTAGTAGATATTGTTATGTTTATTTGCTTAAACATAAAGATGAAGCACTAGATAAATTCATTATGTTCAAAACTGAATCTGAAACACAAACTGGTAAAGTACTTAAACGTTTTAGATCAGATAGAGGTGGTGAGTATACGAGTAACTTGTTTAATGAATTTTGCAAAAGCAATGGTATAGTTCATGAGGTAACTCCACCATACACACCTGAGTCTAATGGAGTGGCAGAACGAAAGAACAGAACCTTTAAGGATATGATCAATAGTATGTTGATTAATTCTGGGTTGCCTAAGTACATGTGGGGAGAAGCTCTGAATACGGCTTGCCATATTCTGAATAGAGTTCCTCTGAAACATATGGACAAGACACCTTATGAATTAGGGACAGAGAAGAGGACTAGTTTAAAATATCTTCGTGTGTGGGGGTGCCTTGCAAAGGTACTTGTCCCTGAACACAAGAGAAAGAAACTAGGGCCGAAAACTGTTGATTGCATCTTTCTGGGCTATATTGAAACCACTACAGCTATGAGATTTTTAGTGTTAAAATCTGACATAGATGGAATAGTGGCTAACACTATAGTTGAATTTCGTGATGCAACATTCTTTGAGAATGTGTTTCCTATGAAGACTGGTATACCTCAGGATATTCCTGATGATGATCCCACTCACACATCGAGGTCCATTCCTGATCATGTGGAAAGGATGACAAATGTGGGGGTAGATCCTGGTAGTAGCTCTACTCCTGATGAAGTAGAGGAACCTAGAAGGAGTAAGCGTGCTAAGGTAGTCAAGGATTTTGGAAGTGACTTTATCACTTACAATATCGAGGATGAACCTTTAACTTTTCGACAGGCCATGGATTCTTCTGAATCTAGGTACTGGAAAGGTGCTGTAAAAAGTGAAATTGACTCTATTGTTTCTAACGGAACATGGGAGTTGGTTGATCTACCTCCTGGGTGTTCTACTATAGGATGCAAATGGGTCTTCAAAAGGAAGATGAATCCTGATGGCTCAATAGATAAGTATAAGGCTAGACTGGTAGCTAAGGGCTTTAAGCAAAAGGAAGGCATTGATTACTTTGACACATACTCTCCAGTTGCTAGAATGACAACAATCCGAATGCTTATAGCATTGGCTTCTATACATGGTCTTATCATCCATCAAATGGATGTAAAGACAGCTTTTCTTCATGGTGAACTTGAAGAAGAGATTTATATGGATCAGCCTGAGGGATTTGTTGCCTCTGGAAATGAGAGGAAAGTATGTAAGTTAGTCAAGTCTATATATGGCTTAAAACAAGCTCCAAGAGACTGGCATAAAAAGTTTGATGAAACTGTTTTAGAATCAGAATTTGTAGTTAATGAAAGTGACAAGTGTGTCTATTACATGGTTAAAGGGAATGAATGTATTATTGTGTGCCTGTATGTGGATGATATTTTGTTGTTTGGAACCAATATTGAGATTATTAACGAGACTAAAAGGTTCTTGAAAAGGCATTTTGATATGAAGGATTTGGGAGAGGCTAGTGTGATTCTTGGTATCAAGTTGACTCAGTCAACTGATGGAATAACCTTGTCACAATCTCATTATATAGAGAAATCTATACTTGAGAAGTATGGTTATTCAAATTGTAGAATTGCAAGTACTCCGTATGATCCTAAAATCGCCCTTGTCAAGAATAGTTCAGGAGTACCTGTGTCTCAGTTAAGGTATTCTCAGATTATTGGGAGTTTGCAGTATCTTGCTAATGGTACTAGGCCAGATATTTCATATTCAGTGTCTAAGTTAGCAAGATATACAAGCTGTCCAAACAAGACTCATTTGGATGCTCTTGATAGAGTGCTTAGATATCTGAAAGGCACCATATATCTTGGTCTGCATTACAGGAGGTTTCCTGGAGTGCTAGAGGGATATAGTGATGCAAGTTGGATAGCTAAGAAGTCTGGTTCCAATGGAGTGACTGGATATCTGTTTACCCTTGCGGGTGGAGCAGTGTCTTGGAAGTCTTCTAGACAGACTATTTTAACTCGGTCTACTTTTGAGGCTGAGTTGTGTGCATTAGATGCCACGGGGACTGAGGCTGAATGGTTACATGGACTGATGTCAATGTTACCTGTAGTAAGTCGTCCACTTCCTGCTTTTGCTGTTCATTGTGATAGCCGTACAACTATCGACAAGATAAACAGCAAGAAGTACAATGTGAAAACAAAGAGACATATCCAAGTTAGACTAAAGTCTATAAGGGGTCAAATGTCTGAAAGGATTATTGCTGTTGAGTTTATTGGAACTCAAGAAAATCTAGCTGATCCTTTGACTAAAGGGCTTGAGCATGCTGTGGTCCTTAAGTCTAGGTTGGGGATGGGACTGATAGCCCATAATAATTCATCTACAGCGGGAACCCAATACACATGAGAGGAGATCCCTCGAAAGTGTATTCAATGTGGTAATAACAAGTTGTAAGGGTGAATTGGTTGTACCTTTAACTACATAGATTGATACTCACGTATCTGGAGTCTATCCCCTGTAAACCTATAAGGTACTATCACTGCCAGAATAGCAAGAGTTGTTTGAACTCTGAATGGGGTCAAGTCTTTTGACGAGATGCTAGCAGTACATCTCTGGAGATGCCCAGCTAAGCGAATGTAATTGTGTGGTCGCAATTAGAGGAAAGGGTTATTCCTTGAAGCATTCGACGAACAGGATCGAGACATGACCATTAACGTCTCAAAGCCGTAGATTGGCACCATAGCCTTTGACTTGTCGTCGTCTATGGAGTGTGGTTACACCAAACGGATAAAGATTCAAGGTGAAATATTCCATCTGAATCCGGTAGCCATCGAAGTAGAGGACTTAGGAGGGTTCAAACCCGGAAGGGTACCTACTCTGAAAAACAAGTCATGATGAGGATATATATGTATTTGAATTTATATATGGATTCGTGGGGGATTGTTAGAAAATGGAAAGTTTGAGACATATTTATAATATGTTCTTGATGAAATTTCCGGAAACTAACAAGTGAAGGTTGTTCCTTGTAATGAGGACTTAAACTTCATGTTTGGATCTAAGACATTTTCTTAGTGGAATCCATAGATAAATTAAGTTGAAAGAAGAATTGATTATTGATTTATTTTAACAGGTTTCAGATTTATTTGTTGCAACAGTATTGGAAATTTGGATAAGTATTTGGATTAAATCCTGATGGAAAATTGGATCAGTACTTGGAGCAAAATCCTGATGGACTTGGTCAGACATCAGATACTGATGGGCTAAATCCTGATGGATATCAGTTCCTGACAAGCACTGAATCCTGATCCTGATGGACACCAAATCCTGATGTTACTGATGACCAAATCCTGATGCTTATGTAACTGAAAATAAATCCTGATGCAGTTAATGAAATTAAATCAGAATATTTACATTCCTTTTATGGAGTATCAGTTACGTTTATTTTTGGTATTATATATACAATACAGAAGTAAACAAACGTAGGGTCAGAGATACGTCCTAAGGATAAAAACACGATTCGTTTTCTTCTTCCTCTGTTCTCTCACGATACATATAGGAGAAATACATAGTTCTCAGGCGAACTGAGGTGCTAGTCGCTGTTGATCACTGGTGTATTTGTGAACCCTTTGATCGGTGCTGTTTTATCCTGGAAGTGATATTGCTGCAACCCAATCACAACGTAAGTGGGGCAATATTCTCTTCAAGAACAGCCAAGTCTTCTCGAAGGGTTTGGTGACTCAGCTGTGTTCTTTCTCTTTTGTTGTCTTGGCTTAAGCTACTGTGAGAGATAAGTGTTCTTACTTTTCTTTTTAAATTACAGTCTCTAATTATACTTTGTTTTGCCTTCGTGATTTGTTTCTGTTAATTGGTTTTATGCATGTTCTTGTTTAATATATATCACTGCCTCATTGTTGTGTTTAGTGTAAAATACCCAACATTTTATCCAGCTAGTCGATGACATTATATTTTTGTTCATACCTTTATGAGTTGCAGAGTTAATTTTCAAACTTAAAAGAGTAAAATTTTAATGTGTTTTGTGTCTTCAAGAACGAACACTTCTTATGAGGAATCCAAGCTAATCTTTAGTAGAAGTTCAATGACTAATTTAGCAATTCACTGACAGAAGGATCAGCCATCAAAGCAATAGTTTATAAGAGTAGAATTCTTCGTAGCAATAGTTTGTAAGAGTAGAAGTCATCGAAGAAACTGTATGGTACAGTACAAAATAAGAATGAGTGTAATACATCTCTTTGTAGAATAACAGTGAGTTTTATCACATCTCTTTGATATCTCATAACCAGTTGTGTAAAAGAGCTAAAAATATGAGAAATTTCAGGTAAATTTAGAAGTCTGGAAAATACTTTAATACCTTTTCATTTATATGATTTGGTCTTGGTTTGACAGCAAGAGATTTTGTAGAGATTGCAGAAGGAATGTTATTCGAGAGTTCAAAGAATTAAAGGAACTGAAGCGTATTCTCGTAGAGAACCTCGCTGCACCAGTTGGTTTTGCGTAGCAGATACAAGCTTCCAATATGAGGTGTGCTTTACTGATATGGTAGAAACTTGCTCAAACAAGCACACATGTCACATACTCTGATTTTTGATATTTTGTTCGTCATATTGGTTTTTCTTTCGACTTTTATGAATATGTTTGACTGTTGTTCACATTTGCAGTCTTGTCAATCTTTTCGGCATAATTGTTTAAATTTGAGATGATTTTATCTATTCTGGGCTATAGGTATCTCACAATACAGTCCAGGCTGATTGGCACCAAGCCTTCCTGGACACCTTTGGAACATACCATCACCTTGAATGGGCAGTTGGAAGTGGAGAAGGAAAATCTGACATTTTGGAGTTTGAAAATGTTGGCTTAAGGGGAAAGGTTCAAGTTAACAGTCTAGATCTTAGTGGTTTTAATGCATGCTATATCATGGAAAAAGGATGGACGCTGCACTGAACTTTCTGTCAAAGCTCATGCATGCTTTGAAAGGGAAACAATGTGTTCATGGCAGGCTTGTCGTTGGTGATGGTTTTGTCACTATTACCAGAGGAGATAATATTAGAAGGTTTTTTGAACATGCTGAAGAGGCAGAGGAAGATGAGGCAAGTGTTTTGGGGTTATTGATTGCTTTTCGTTCAGCTTTTTGTTGCTTATACTTTATTTCTCTTGCATGGTTTGTGATACCTTGTCATCATTCACAGGATGATGATTCCATGGATAAGGATGGATCGAAATGACCTAGATGGAGAATGCTCTCGTCCCCAAAGACATGCGAAGAGTCCTGAACTTGCAAGGGAATTTCTCCTTAGATGCTGCAACTGTTGTTTTCAAAGAACATGTTTGTTCAAGTAATTTACTGCGAATATATCACTCCTGTCTTCTTGCGTTTTGTTTTTTTCCAATATGAAAATAAAATATTACACCGACTCTTTGGTTCTGGGCCTTCTGGATATAGTACCCTTGTGAGCCTTGTCGGTCACGATACTTTGTACATGTTCGATCTTTCAATTGGAGTTTGGACAATTCGACTAACAGAAAGATTACCAGCTGATATGCAAGAAGAAGTACAGGGCTTGGCAAAAAAAAAAAAAAAGAAGAAGAAGAAGAAGAAGAAGAAGAAGTATATGAACAGGAAAAAAGGAGAAGAAAAATGAAAGGATTGTAAATTAAATATCTTGGAACATGTTATGGGTTGGTTCCTTAATTTTACAGTAGACCTTGTCAATAACTTGGTGTTTACCATGTCCACGTACATATATATCTCGAGGCATTATGTAGATGTCAACTTGGTTTACTTGTGTTGCTTCTGCAGTTCTGCTGATAAATTGCCTTATTCTGAAAGACAAATCTTCTTATATCCACGTAGTAAGCGAATTTTGCATGTGTACGTATGTCCTATTATAATTTGTAAGTTTCTTCGTTTTCACAATATAAGGCATATTGCATCCTGATACAACCAAGTGTAATTATCTACAGGTTAATTGAAAAAGCTTTCAGAGAAGGAACCGCACATCAAAATGTTGGAATTCGGGCATGAAAACGCAGCGGATAATACGTAAATAACAATTAAAAACGAATTCCAAAGCCCGGATCCATGTATAAAATTGATGATCATGGTATAAATACTCAAATATTACTGCGAATATATCACTCCTGTCTTCTTGCGTTTTGTTTTTTTCCAATATGAAAATAAAATATTACACCGACTCTTTGGTTCTGGGCCTTCTGGATATAGTACCCTTGTGAGCCTTGTCGGTCACGATACTTTGTACATGTTCGATCTTTCAATTGGAGTTTGGACAATTCGACTAACAGAAAGATTACCAGTTGATATGCAAGAAGAAGTATAGGGCTTGGCAAAAAAAAAAAAAAAAGAAGAAGAAGTATAGGAACAGGAAAAAAGGAGAAGAAAAATGAAAGGATTGGTATTGTTATATGTTGGAAGTTATTATGATGGTCATTGGTAATAGACTGATTGTTTTTAAATTAGTAAATTGTTTATACAATGGGCTTCTCTAAGATTTACATTGTTTGTGGTAAAAGTTTTAGATAGTACTACTAGTCTGAATTAAAAATGGTTTTGTTAGCTATTAGAAATTTAAAGTACTCGTGCAATGCACTGTTATTAATTTTATTTAATATTATAATTATGTTTTTATATAATCTCTAATTTTAATAACTTTTTTTATTTTAGTGTGATATAATTCAATATACTCATGTTTACGGATTATATTAATGTTTCCTTATTATAAACAACGTATACGATTTTTTAATATATTCTTGGGTATATATTGTAAGATTTGTTGTAAATTAAAAAGGTAACGTGTTTTAATTAGAAAGGAAATATTAATGATTGAAATATATGATACAATTGATCTTTTTAGATGTTTATAAAATTTGATCTTTTTAGATGTTTATAAAATTTAATATCTTCAACTAAAAGTAAATATGAAAAAAACAATCGACTAATTATCATTAATTATATAAGTTATGGTGTGATATTTTCGGGTATATATTAATAATTGTAAGATTTGTTTTAAATTAAAAAGGTAACGTGTTTTAATTCGAAATAAAATTTTAATGATCGAAAAATATGATAATGTTTTAAGTGTTTATGAAATGTAATATTTTCAACTAAAAGTATATGTGAAAAGGACAGTTGGCTAATTACAATTAATTATATGATTTGATTTTTTATTTTAATAATTAGGATAACCAAATATACAAACTTTCAATATTTCGACTTTAATATAGTAGTATAAATACGCATTTTAATTAGAAAAGACAATCGGCTGCTTGACATTAATTGTATTATTTTTTTTTATTAATTAAGATAACTGTATCTAAACCAAACCGATAAAATTTTCAATGTTTCAACTTTAATATTATAACTACCTTATAACCCGTGCAATGCAAGGGTTTCTTATAATATGTTATAAATTTTATTTAATATTAAAATTATATTTTTATATAATCATTATTTTTAATAATTTTTTTAATTTGATATAATTTAATATACTCATGTTTACGGATTGTACTAATGTTTCCTTATTAAAAACAACGTATATGATTTTTAATGTATTTTATTAATAATTGAAAAATATGGTGCGATATTTTCGGGCTATTTTTTTCTTGAAAATTATGATTTATAATTTTTGGTATATATTAATGATTATAAGATTTGTTTTAAATTAAAAAGGTAACATGTTTTAATTCGAAAAAAAGGTAAGGTATTTATAAAAGGTAATATCTTCAACTAAAATTAAATGTGGAAAAAGCAATCGACTAATTACCTTTAATTTTATTATGTTAATGTGAAAAAGACAATCGACTAATTACCATTAATTATATTATGTTATTATTTATTTTAGGTGTTATACTTTTCTTGAAAATTATGGTTTGATATTTTCGGGTATATAATAATGATTATAACATTTGTTTTAAATTAAAATTGTAACGTGTTTTAATTCGAAAGGAAATATTAATGATTGATTGATGTTTTTAGGTATTTATAAAAGGTAATATGTTCGACTAAAAGTAAATGTGAAAAAGACAATCGACTAATTTTATTATGTTAATGTGAAAACGGCAATCGACTAATTACCATTAATTTTATCATGTTAATCAGCTAATTATCATTAATTATATTACGTTATTATTTAATTTAGGTGTTATATTTTTCTTGAAAATTATGGTGGGTATATATTTGAAGGTGTTTATAAAAGGTAATATCTTCAACTAAAAGTAAATATGAAAAAGGCAATCGACTAATTACCATTAATTATATTATGTTATTATTTATTTTAGGTGTATTTATTTTTCTTTATAATGAAGGATAAATAAGTAAATTTACGAAGTACCAAAAAACTGGTAACAAAAAACAGGTACCAAAATTTTTACTGTTTTAGTTTTTATATAATAGTATATATAGATTATAATATTATTAGTTTATTATATTAAAGAGAACCGTCCGTGATATAATTGAAAAAAAGAAGATTTTAGTTAGAGAAAATAGAAAAGTAACGTGCATGATTTAAGTGAAAAATTAATTGATTAGTTTATAGTAATTATAATTTTTTACGAAATAAAATTGTTCATCGTTTTTAGAAAATGAAAAATTAACGCTTCCCGTTATATTTCTAGAAAAAAAGGAATTGTAATTAGAAAAATAGAAAAGATGATATATTTTAGCTGAAAAGGTAATCAGTTAATTATTAGTATTATAATATTATTATTTTATTTGTATTAAATAGAAACACCTGTAATATAATTAGAAAAATGGAGGTTTTAGTAAGAAGAAAGAAAAAAGGTAACGTGTTTTGCTGAAAAAAGGTAACTGTCCATGATATAATTGGAAAAAGAGAGATTTTAGTTAGAGAAAAGAGAAAAAGGTAACGTGTTTTGACTGAAAAAGGTAATTGATTAGTTAATAATAATTATATATAATTATGTTATTTTTAGCTAAAAAGGTAATTGGTTAATTATTAGTATTATAATATTATTTTTTTATTAAATAGAAACGTCTGTAATGTAATTAGAAAAATGGAGGTTTTAGTAAGAAGAAAGAAAAAAGGTAACGTGTTTTGCTGAAAAAGGTAACCGTCCATGATATAATTGGAAAAAGAAAGATTTTAGTTAGAGAAAAGGGAAAAGTTAATGTGTTTTTGACTAAAAAAGGTAATTGATTAGTTAATATTAATTATATATAATTATGTTATTTTATTAAATCCGTAAATAATATTTATTATTATAAATATAAAATAAAATAATATTTTATTTTAAAATAATATTGTGTTTTAGTAAATAATATTTTATAATTAATAGTAATTTTGTTTTAATTTTAGTTAGATAAAATGTAAAAGATATTCTATTTTAAATGAAAAAGGAAATTATTTAGTTATTGAAAAATAGAAAAGGTTATATGTTTAAACTGAAAAAGGAAATTTATTAATAAATGAGAAATTTTAGTTAGATAAAATATAAAAAATATTATATTTTACATGGAAAAGGAAATTATTTAGTTCTTGAAAATTGAAAGATATATGTGTAACCTGAAAAAGGAAATTGATTTGTAATTGAGTAAGGGTAATTAGGTAAATTCAATAAGTATCGTTGAACCAAACTTTTAATGTTTCGCCTTTTATATAATAATATAGATGTATATAATAAAGGCATTCAAATTAATATATTTATGTTAAAATCTCGAAAATAAATGGTAATATACTCAGTATTTTTTATAAGTTGTGATATCTCATTACCATTATCTAAAATAAGGACAAGGTCATGTATCACCACTTTTGAAACTATCGAGTCCAACACATGGATATGCTCCTGTGTGTGTGTGTATGAATTCCTTATTTACATGTATCTTTGTCTCTATGCTTAATGGTGAGAAAGCTAGTAAACCAAATAGAACGATGTAAATAGGTACTCCTTTGTCCCAAAAAACTTTTCCTATTCATCATTATCATGTTTGCCAACGCATATTTTTAATCGTTAATATCTTTAATTTTGTATTATTATTAAATATAAAAACTTCACTGTATTAAATTAAAGTACTCATAAATACTAATCCAACAAGATCACTCATGACTATATTTGGTCTTATAGATTATACGTAATTTAGTAGTCAACCACTTATAATGAATAGTGTAAAAAGTCAAAACGAGAAAAACATTTCAATACGGAGGGAGTAGACATTAAGGATGCATATCTTGAATTTGAACTTGTAAAATATCTTGGAACATGTTATGGGTTGGTTCCTTAATTTTACAGTAGACCTTGTCAATAACTTGGTGTTTACCATGTCCACGTACATATATATCTCGAGGCATTATGTGTCAACTTGGTTTACTTGTGTTGCTTCTGCTGATAAATTGCCTTATTCTGAAAGACAAATCTTCTTATATCCACGTAGTAAGCGAGTTTTGCATGTGTATGTCCTATTAGTTTCTTCGTTTTCACAATATAAGGCATGCATCCTGATACAACCAAGTGTAATTATCTACAGGTTAATTGAAAAAGCTTTCAGAGAAGGAACCGCACATCAAAATGCACACAGCATATTTGTATCTCTTGCACTAAAATTGCTGGAAGAACGTGTTCATGTTGCTTGCAAGGAAATCATATATCACATTGGAAAAACAGGTGATTATGTTTTTTTTTGGTAAATAAAAACAGGTGATTATTATTTGTAGAATGATAATTTTCCGAGTAGGGAAGAACAGCTCTAATTTACAGTTTAATATTTGTTGTTAGACGAAACTTCTTGAAGAAGAGGAGAAGGAAAAGCGTGAAGAAGAAGAGCGAAAGGAAAAGAGGAGAATGGAAGAAAGGGAAAAGAAACTCTGAAGAAAAGAGAGATTGAGGGAGAAGGAAAAGGACAAAGATAAGAAATCATGTGATAATGACCAGCATATAGCTCCTGATGTAACAATTGAAGAATTAGCACCTGATGTTGAGGAGGGGTCTAATCTCATTGGCAATGAGGATGAGATTTCACTTGAATATGATAATAAAATCATACAAAATGATTATTTTATTTAGAAGTGAATATGTAATAGTATGCAAGGGGGTGATTTTGTTTAATTGTATATATTGTTTTTATAGTATGCTGTTGATGGTTTTTGTAAAATACATGCATGCTGGATTCTTTAAGTCCTATTTTTCGGTTTTTTATGTTAATAATAGTGACAACAGTTTACAATATATTTTTACAAGAAAATATGATTTGAAAAAATAAAAAGAAAAATATGATTTCAAAAATGTATTTTATTAATTTATATAACCTTTGACCACATGAAATTTTTTCGGTAAAACCCGAACCCGATTGAAACCCGATGACTTCGGTTTCGGTTTTAGTATTTCGGGTTCGGTGAAAGAATTCGGGTTCGGGTTTGGATTTGGCCAAACCCGTTTCGACCGACCCGATTGCCATCCCTATCCTCGGGAACACTTTTAATATTTTTAGTTATATTCTGAATGAAAATTTAAAAATTATATGTATAATTTTAATTCTTAAATTTAAAAGAAGTAAAAAAAAAATTCAAAAATATTGAGAATAATTATTTTAAGCAAATGTTATATTATTTAATTATTTTTAAATTTTAACATTCAAATACATGTACAATATTATTTTTTTGTATTTGTAAAATTTCTTAACGTTAGAATAAATAATTGAATTATTTAAATTATATATAAGACAACAATGTCAAAAAGAGTATATTGAATGAATTACTAAATTGTTTTCAAAATTTTTCTTTACTTAAAAGTATTGATTAAAAATATATTATTAGTGAATTTGATTCAAAAATGGCTAGAAAAATAAATTTTAACCAATAATTTATTATTTAATATATTTGTTATATATTTATTATTATTACCAAAGGTGGTACTTTTTTCGATTTTGCATACGACACACAAAATTTCAATATCGAAATATAGTAAAAGTAACGGACAGGACACTACGCCATAGATGGCTTTCTACAACACTTAGGGGGGGTGTTACCTTCTCGGGTGTTACCTTAGCTATGAAATTTTGGACCTACTACAACACTCTAGTTTTGGTGTTACCATATCCTAAAAGGTATGTTACCTTAGCTGTGGAAGGTGTTAAACTTAGTAACACCATGGGCTATGTTACCTTAGAGTATAATTAGCATATTTTTGAATTTTTATTTATAATTAACGATTTAATAATTATTAAATTTTGAAATTCAAAAATTTTAATCCAGTCATTAAAATTATTATTATAAAAATAATATTCTATCAAATAATTAAATTATTTATATTTTTACAATAGCAATATATTTTTAAAAAATTTAAAAATATTTTCATAAATTTCAAATAAATAGGTTTTAAAATAAAATATTATATGAAAACTAATAAATTTTGATTATAATTATTAAAAAATTTATCGTACAAAGTAACAGCTTTTAATAATTATGAATTATTATAAATTAACTAATTAATAATTTTTTGTAATATTATTAATATAAAAAAATTAAAAAAAATTAATAATATTATTAAATAAAAAAAATTAAAAATATTGGTAATGACACAAATACAATTATCTGTGAATTGTGTGAGTGGTGGATGAAATATTTGAGCAGTGAGCGGCAAAACTAAATTGGGGGCGCGGCAACACTAAATTAGGGTTAATAATTCATTCTCTCTCTCCCTCTCATCTCATCTCCCTCGTCTCCCTCTGTACTATCTCTCTCTTTGGTCTCTCTTTATACTATCTATCTCTTTTGTTTTTCTCAATCACACACACCCATTCACAAACATACAAACACAATAAGAGCCTAAATCGAGCAAGACGATACAAGCCCTAATTCGAGCCCTCAATAGTCTGCAATTAGCTCGATTCTCTGCTAGATGATACTTTGAAAGATGATACGAACCTTAACCCGAGCCATATAACACCAATCCAACTCAATTAATCGGATTCTCTGCAATTAGCTTAACTTTGTAAGTGTATTTCTGTTTTATTTTTGTTTTTTGATTTCACCTTTTCTTTTTGAAAAGTTGAGTTTTGTTTAGATTTTTAATTTGGTAAAAATCTCTTACATGTTCGTTGGTACTAAATTCCAGAGTTCTTGATGGTTCTTCCTACTGATGTATATAAAAGGAAAGGCTGTATATTTCAAACACATACACAATACATATAAATAGTACACCCACTATCCTCTGTTTCTTAATCTCTCTCTCTCTCTCTCTCTCTCTCTCTCGTTCACTCCCATTTTCTTGGATTTTTCTTACTTCTATACATGGATTATAATTCGTGTTTTGCATTTGGTTTAAATGTATACAAATAATGGGGTTGTTGCAGAAAACAAAGATGATATAGCAGCAGGTCTTGATTCAAACAAATTTGATTCCATCTACAAACAAGTAGAGGACTTGCATCTCCATGGTATACATCTCTATATCTATCTATTTACCCACATATATGTGTCATTGTGTGTATTATCAATGTGTACGTGTATGTGTTTGGCTATAATATGATTGTTAGTTTGCGAAAAATGACACAAAAGAAAAACTTTATGACTTAAATTTATTTGGGTGTTTTTTTTGTGTGTTCTTGAATCATTGTGTTGTGTATTATCATAGTAGTATGTTAACTCGAATAACTTGTAGAAGGGGGGGGGGGGGTTGAATACAAGTTATATAATCCTGTCTGATTTTTGCTTGATTATAAAAACAAGAATAAACGAATGAATCAAACTCTTGTTTGTATTAATAAGATCAAATACAAACTCTACCAAAGGTGTACAATACCTTTAGCAGCTGCTGACAATACAAATATCTCTCTGTTTGTTTTGAACTTCTCGAATACAAACCTTATACAGAGCTACGCACACGAACTCACAATTTCGTCTCACGCCTCACACTCTTTACAATGATATTGAGAGAGTATTTATAATGCTACCTATCAACTAATAACAGAAAGATATAATCTATACATGACAATGTTCTGCCTTCTAGTCGATAGTTTCCTTCAATAGAAAACTCTTTCCTTCATAATATCTTCTTGCTTGTTCTTCAAACAACGATCCTGTTTTATAGCACTTGCCAGTTTCTGTAGCATCCATAATGACATCATCAGTAACACGACTGATATCAGGATCTGCACACTGCATCAGTATCTGATCAACCATCAGTATTGGACACGTCATCAGGATTTGCTCTCTGTTCCTGACATGTAGTCTCCGATACACTGTTCATTCCTGATTAAACTATACAGATAACTGTTTTACACATAAAACCTATATACAGTGCTAAATCCTTTATAAGATCAGGATTACAAGAAGTATAATGTGTAAATTCTATTCTTAACATCACAACTTATGAATTATTCCTAACAATCTCCCCCTATTTATGCTTTACAATCTGAAGCATAAATCTAAGTTGTGGATGTCAAAACATATAACAATACAACCAGAATAGAATTTATGAATGTAGAATTATGAAGTTAAGTACCTCCTTCACAGATGTAGACGTTTATCTAGTACTTAGAAGAAAGAATTTTAACTATTAATGCTGCTCTTCCTTTACCACTTCCTAGCTGAGATTCACCACTGTCACTCCTGGTTCTTCTTTTTACTACCATTTGTCTGATCTTTATCTCCCCCAGCTTTAGATTTATCTTTATCTCCTTCAGTCTGGTAGTGTTGTTGTTGTCTTTGAATTGTCTTTATCTCCCCCTTTTTGACATCAGCAACATTAATTCCAAGAGATTCAGAAACAGAACAAATGAGATTCATAAGAACTGCTTGATTTTCCATAATTGTGACTTGGTTATCTTCAAGTGATTGAAGTCTTGTTTGAATAGCAATTTGAGAATTCTGAATATCTTTCAAAACATCAGAATGAACTTCAATGTTGGAAGTGCTTCTAGTATCTTCAGTATCAGAATCAGAAAGAACTTTATCTTCAAGTCTTGTAGAAGAAGTTGCTTGAGTTGTATGATATTCAAGTAATAAAACCTGATTAGAAGTATCAACGTCTTCATCTTTCTGTTCTGGAACTGAAACATGATCATCATCTCCTTCACCAGTATTCTGTGTACTAACATCTTCAAATCCTGACTCCTCCTTAGAGTGATCAGAGACTGTTGATGTCTCAATTCTAGCTGATATTGGAAGTACATACAAAGGAACACTAGGATCATTAGGATCTTCATCTGGTACATATGTATCAAGAGATTGCTTTATCCTGGCACCTCTTCTGTTAATGATTTCTGCAAGCCTCTCCTTTTGCTTCTGAGCTTTAACTTCTGGCTTTGCATTGTGATGTGCTAGGTCATTCTTCTGATACATTTTGATGAATGAATAAGTACCAGCATCCATACCCAAATTTTCAGACCAAGATTCAGGAAAAACCTGATCCCAGAAATCAAATGATGGTTTCCTAATTTTCTCTCCCTCACTATGGAGTTGATCATCCATACCCTCATTCTCACTTTGACTTTCTAAAGTCAACACTCTTTCTACCTCACCTTTTGCCTGGTCAGGAGCCAGCCGCTCAAATTGTGGATCTAAGTCCATCTTTTCAACTGTATCACTCAAATTTAGATAAGTGCTCTCATGACCTACAGAAAAATAGAGTTTAGAAGGAGTTTTTATACCTGAACTCACATGGAGAGAGGGTTCCTCATATGGCATGTGGCTTGAGGTTTTCTCCAAGGAGTGAGCTGCTATAGTCTCTGAACCCATACAATCATCTTCTTTCCTTTCAGAAACTACAGGCTCCAGTATACCACTTTCAGGTTGTTTACTAGACTCTGATGTCTTCAGTAATACTTCATTAGACACCATAGTTAGTACATCACCGTCTTTAAGTGTTGTTTGCTGAGACACACCCTCAAGGTGGATAGACTCTGACTGAACAAAATTTGTTTGATCTTCAGAAAAATCAACCAAAGTCATTCCTCCCATATCATAGGGTATCTCACTTACATTCTCAGTCATCACAGAAGACCTTTTAACATCAGCTATCACAGCTCCTGAGTCATCCTTCCTCTGACTAGATGGTTCTTGTGTTACAGTGACTGTGATCTGATCTTTCCTACTACTCACCACTGGTGCAATAGTATCTTCTGTTGACTGCTTCCCTCTATCTACTTCCTCCAGTTGTTCACCTTGAGCTGAAGCATCTTCAATAATTACATCCTTGTCAAACAAATATGCATGAAGTGATTGAAGTGCAACATGCTTCGAGAGTCCAAATTTCTTGACTAATTGTCTTCTGACAGATACATAGAAATACATCTTCATTAAGTCAAGTCTTTGATGTAGAAGTCCATATTCATCTGGAAATAAAAGTTTTGGTACTTTTTCAACCAAAAAGTCTAGAACAGGCCTTGACAACTTCACTTTGAGAGAAATTAGTCCCATAGCCAGTCTGTATGATAATGTAGTTTCCCATGAAGAATCAATATCCAGATCTCTTTTGTCAAATACTGACATAGATGTAGCTTGATTTGTAGAAACCTGCATAATATTAGTTGGACTAGACTCTGTGTGTGTAGGTGACAATTGAATCTTTCTCCTTGTTCTCCTGATATAGTGAGCAAAAGATTTATCCTGAGAAGACTCAAGAGGTGTAGACACAGAAGTGATCTTGGGATGAGATCTTTGTTCAATAGACACAGTCTTTTGAGAGACAGTATCCAGTAACTGTTTTCCCTTTTTAAGAACTACAGCCTTTTGAGAGACTGCAGCCTGGCTGTGACTAGGTTTTTCATCTCTTTGTGCTAACAAAGAAAGTTGAATTGCAGCCTTCAATTCTGCTCTCTCAGCAAGAGTTAAATCATCATCATCTTCACTAGAGTTACTACTACTACTTGACACAACAAATCTTCTCTTCCTTACAACTGATGTCTTTTGAGAAACACCAGAGGTTGGTTTCTTTGAAACAATAGGCTGTGGATCAAAATTTGGTTCTTGAATTGTTTCAGAGACTATGATGTTTTGGGCTACTTGGGTAGACACAGGTGGGTTCTCCTCCAATTGAGATTCCTGAGCCATTTCACCACAAAAGAAAGAAGAATTGTAGATAGTAGGAAGATGAGTGTTAAGAATTACCTGAAAATGATGTGGATAATGAATTGCAGGTATTTCATCTAGATTCTTTTCATTGTCCTTCTTTGTAATATCAGAGAAAATTCTCTTTTGCTGTTCATAAGAAGAAACACAATGTTCCCTACCAAATCTAGCTTCAACATCAGGAATAAAATGGTTAATAAACAATTGCATAAATCTATGATAATAAACCATTTTCCTGTTTTGATCTCTTGACCCAAGTTTAATACTCATCTGACTTAAGATAATATGACCAATGTTAATTACTCTGTCATAAAGCAAACTATAAGCAATATGTGATGTAACAGAAGTAATTTGTTGAAAAGAACTACATTTGCCAGTAAAACATTTAGCAATTTGATCAAAGTAAAAAGACCATTCCTTTCTAAGAAAAGTTCTATTCAACTGGCTCATGTTATCTAGAGGTCCACTATAACCTAATTCAGACAACATAGTTCTTATATTATCATCAGATGGTACATTCTCATAACTATCAGTAACAGGTAAGTAAAGTACTGAATTAACAACAGATTCAGTAATGTCAAATAAATCTTGTCCTAAATGTAGAACAATCTTACCTGATTGACTCTGAGTAGAATCAATTACCTCAGCATTCTCCCAAGCTTGTGAAACAGCTACTTGATTAATCTGTGGAGATGCTGTCAATGCATAACTTAATGGTCCATACACCAGAAAGTCCATGATTGGATAAAAATCAGATGACACTCCTTCCTTGTTGGTAATAGCTGCAACATGATTGTTTGTCATAAAATCAAAGTCACCAAACTTGAAGGCTACTGATTTAGGTAATCTTCTCTGAGCTGCCATTTTTGATCTGAAAAGAAACTCAAAAAAAAAAAAAATTCTTGAAATGGATTAGTGATTTTCAAAACTCAAGAGTGATTTTTGCTTTAGAGAATGTAAGATTAGAGAAAGCAATTGCACGATTAGAGTTTTAAAACAAATATATTTCACAAATCTTTCAGACCACTATCCCACGTTGACACGTAGTTGACAGGTGTCAGTCCCTGAAAAATGCAGTTACCCACGATTTTTGGAAAATAAAATCCAAAATTGATTTTCATGAAATAAATCAGGGTATAAATAAGCAATACTGATCAGCTTCCTTTTCATGATGACCTCTCATCAAAATAATCACAAAATGCAATGTGATTTAAAAATATGATTTTCAAATCCTGATGGTCACACATGAAATCCTGACCAATATTATCAGAGACTTAATATGGAGTTTCCACGTGGCATTTTTCTTTTATCTGAAAAAGAAAATAAACAATTAATCTGAACAGAAAATCAATTGGTTAGATATTTTCAATATTTCTTGAAACAAGAAATACAGTCTCATGCAATAATTAGCATTTGACTTCATTAAGACTTCCAAGTGACTGCTCAACTTCTCACGTCTTTCTTTAAAAGAACCAAACGCCTTATGCCATTCTCCATAACCTTTCAATTTCTTTTCTTCTCAACAATGCTTCTCAAACCAAAAATCCCTTCAAACCCATTTTTCAGATTTTTCTTGGTCGATGAACATCCTGTTCTTGATCATCTCTTTGAACAAACGACTCTTCTCATCGAACTAATCATGAATGGATTGGTTTTCGATAACATCCAGAGGTTTCTACTAGAACATCCATCTGTTGGATACAATCTTCCCCTAACCTCCTCAAAACTTGAGGATGAAGAATTTGGCCGAGAGTCTGAGGTTGATCTTGATGGAGATGCTATTCATTTAAGTTAGCTGCTCTCATTCAAGTCGCCCAGACAAGGAATCCAAGAGCAAACGAGGCTTTCATCCCCTGATGGATTTCTTGAGATGCTCCTTGTCCTGTTCCTCAGAGTTCATATCAAAGACAAGTATAAAATAGAAATTTAGACAAAAAGATGTTGTATTTCATTTCCATGTAATGATTTCTATTAATGAAAATACAATTTCTTGTTATCTGCTTGTCTTTTGATTTCTGAATGATGTACAAATTATCAGTATGCAAATATCAAAACTTGCTAGCATAGACTTAACACATCACAGAATCAGATTACTACACAAAGTAAACGTCAGGATCTGAAACAATTTTCATAATCCTGATACTGACACAATACTGATGACGTCAGCATCCTGATAACAAATCTAATCCTGATGATTATTAACAAGTCTATCATACTGAAATTTATCAAGGCAAAGTGTTATAGCTAAAACATTTAACAATCAAATATAGATCCTGACAAGAATATCAAGTCTATAAGCTAAGAACAACATACCTTGCTACTTTTGCAGATGTTAAAGATCTAAAAATTTAACATTCCTAACTCACTTACTAGTCTACTGAATGTAGTCTCATCAAGTGGTTTAGTTAGAATATCTGCAAGCTGTTTGTCAGTAGGAACAAAATGAAGTTCCACAGTACCATTCTCAATATGTTCTCTAATAAAATGATACCTGACATCAATGTGCTTAGTCCTTGAATGTTGAACTGGATTTTCTGCAATTTTAATAGCACTAGTATTATCACAAAACATAGGAATATTACTAAGTGTCATACCATAATCCATCAACTGATTTCTTATCCAAAGGAGCTGTGCACAACAACTGCCTGCTGCTATGTACTCAGCTTCTGCAGTTGAGGTTGAAACAGATTGTTGCTTCTTGCTTGCCCAAGAAATCAATCTATTTCCCAAGAATTGACATGTACCTGTAGTGCTTTTCCTGTCTATTTTACACCCTGCATAATCAGAGTCTGAATAGCCAATTAGAAAGAAATCAGATTCTCTAGGATACCACAAACCAAGATTTGGAGTTCCTTTGAGATATCTAAAAATTCTCTTCACAGCAATTAAATGAGATTCCTTAGGATCACCTTGGAATCTAGCACATAAACAGGTAGAAAACATTATATCTGGCCTACTTGCAGTTAGATATAACAAAGAGCCTATCATGCCTCTATAACTAGTATTATCCACACTCTTCCCCTTAGGATCAGAGTCTAGTTTAGTGGCTGTTGCCATGGGTGTTTTTGCAACTGCACAGTCTTGAAAGTCAAACCTTCTTAAAAGATCTTTGATATACTTTGACTGATTAATGAAAATACCAGTCTCAGTCTGTTTGACCTGCAAGCCTAAGAAATAATTTAGTTCACCCATCATGCTCATCTGATACTTAGACTGCATAAGCTTGCTAAACTTAGCACATAACTTCTCATTAGTAGAACCAAAAATAATATCATCAACATAAACTTGAACTAAAAGCAATTCACCTTTTATCTTTCTAAAGAATAGAGTTTTGTCAATTGTACCTCTTGTGAAGCCGTTTTCAAGAAGAAATTTAGACAAAGTCTCATACCATGCTCTTGGTGCCTGCTTTAGTCCATAGAGTGCCTTGTCAAGTTTGTAGACATGATTTGGAAACTTTGGATCAACAAATCCAGGTGGCTGTTCTACATATACTTCTTCATCAAGTTTGCCATTTAGAAAAGCACTCTTAACATCCATCTGGTATACCTTGAATTTTGAATGAGCTGCAAATGCAAGAAACATTCTGATTGCTTCCAATCTTGCTACAGGTGCAAAGGTCTCATCATAATCAATGCCTTCTTCCTGAGAATATCCCTTGGCCACCAGTCTTGCTTTGTTTCTTACAATCATACCAGATTCATCTAGCTTGTTTCTGAAAACCCATCTTGCACCAACAATAGATCTATCTTTAGGTCTTGGTACCAGTTTCCAAACTTTGTTTCTCTCAAACTCATTTAACTCCTCCTGCATTGCAATTACCCAATCAGGATCCTGTAAGGCTTCTTCAACCTTCTTAGGTTCATTCTTTGAGAGAAAGCAACTATACAAGCATTCATTTTGAATTGATCTTCTAGTTCGAACACCACTATTTGGATCACCAATTATCAAATCTTCAGTATGATCCTTTGTCCATTTTCTAACAGGTGGTAGATTAACTCTGCTAGTCTCTCCCCCTAAATTAGTGGTATCTTTTGTAGAAGAATTCTCTCTACCTTCAAAAACTCTCCTTTGATCAATAGAATCAGTAGATTCCATATTGCTGCTAGTTACTGATCTTTCCTCAGTAGACTCTGAAAGGTCAGTTCCTGATGGAGTAGACTCTGAAACGTCAATTCCTGATGGAATAGACTCTGAAAGACTAGTCTGCTCCTGATGATCACTGTGTTCTCTCTGATTGATTTGCTCCCCCTCAATAGTAGAATTTCTTTGAGAAGCAATAAAAATTCCTTCTGGAGAACCTTCATCATCACTTGAGAGTATCTCAGAAATCTTCAGATTTTCAAATTCCAATTTGTCATGGCTTTCATCAGTTTGCAAAATTCCAAATTTCTTATCATCAAATGCAACATGAATTGATTCCATAACAATGTGAGTTCTGAGATTATAAACTTTGAAGGCCTTAGATGCTGAATATCCTAGAAAAATTGCTTCATCCGATTTGGCTTCAAATTTTCCAAGTTGTTCTGGATGAACTTTTAGGACATAGCATTTACATCCAAAGATGTGAAAATATTTCACACTTGGTTTCTTTCCTTTGATCATCTCATAGGGAGTCTTTCCATGACTATTTACCAAGGTACAGTTCTGAGTGAAACATGCAGTGTTAATAGCTTCTGCCCAAAAGTAGGTTGGAAGTTTTGCATCTGCAAGCATGGTTCTTGCTGCCTCTATGAGAGTCCTGTTCTTTCTTTCCACTACACCATTTTGTTGAGGTGTACCAGGTGCAGAAAACTGTTGAGTAATTCCATTGTCTGCACAAAACCCCTCCATTGTAGAATTCTTGAATTCTGTACCATTGTCAATCCTAAGTACTTTGACTTTGTACTCAGAGTTATTATGAATATTCTTGATGAGTTCAATGATTTGCTGAGGAGCTTCATCCTTCTTGTGTAGAAAGAACACCCATGTAAACCTTGTGAAATCATCCACCATAACTAGAGCATATCTTTTCTTGCTGATAGACATAATGTTTACTGGACCAAACAGATCAAGATGTAGCATGTGAAATGGTTCAGTAATTGAATTTTCAGTCTTGCTCTTGAAAGTGGTTCTTCTTTGCTTTCCAAACTGACATGCATCACAAAGTCCATCTTGCACAAAATTCGCCTGAGGTAGGCCTCTCACCAAATTGTATTTAACAAGTTGATTAAGCTTCTTGAAATTAAGATGTGAGAGCTTCTTGTGCCAATTCCAGCTTTCATCATTTGTTGCTTTGCTGTAGAGACATCTAACAATTCCTTTAGATGTATCACTTAAGCTGGCTTCATATATGTTACCATGCCTTTGACCAGTTAGAACAATGTCTCCATTCTGCATATTCAAGACTTTGCATCCTTCTCTGTCAAAGATTGATTTGTAACCTTTATCACCCAGTTGACTTATGCTTAAAAGAGTATGTTTCAAGCCTTCAACCAGTGCTACATTTTCTATGATGACATTCCCCAAAATAATTGAGCCATATCCCAGAGTTTCTCCTTTGTTGCCATCTCCAAAAGATATTACTGGGCCAGCTTTCCTCTCAAACTTTGTAAGCAGGGACTTCTTTCCAGTCATGTGTCCAGAGCATCCACTGTCCAAGATAATTGAATGCTTCTTTCCTGTGCCCTGCAAACAAAAAGTAACTAGTTAGAATTTTTTAGGACCCAACTTTGATTGGATCCTTTCTTACTAGATTTAGAGACAACAGATTTTGAAGATTTTGCCTTTATTTTACCTGTTGCAGAGTCAACTTTAGACTCTGATCTCACAAACTGTTTGTGACTAGGAGTTTCAGATTTCAAAGAATAATAGTCATAATACAGTTCATGATATTCTCTACACATGTAAATGGAATGAAGTAAACTACCACAATGATAACAAGCTTTTTGTGGTTGGTATTGAATTTTCTGAGTCTTGGGGAATCTGGACTCAGTTTTCCAAGAAGGTTTTTGATTGCAGTCTAGGGCCAAATGATCATGATTTCCACACTTATAGCATTTTTTCCTAGGTGCATCAGGTACATTCTTGTAATTATTCTCTTTGTTAATACCTTCTTTTCCATTCCTATTTCTCTTGATCTTGCTAGACTCTGAAAGACCATCTAATCTCTGTTTCAACTGAGACTTAGACAGAAACCCTATGTTTACATTCTTAGGTTTCTCTAACACTTTCTCATCTGAATAACTATTGTTAATTCTCTTGTGTACAACAGGGGTACCTTTTGAATCAACAAATTTAACATGATTAGGTTCAGAAACAATTTTCTTACCTTCAGATTTAGATGTGTTAGCTTCTACCTTACTATCATTATTGACAATAGCTACTTTTTCTTCTTGTCTAGCCTTATCAAAACCTAAACCATTAACCTTACCACGAATTCCACTCTCAAAGATTTCTATTGTCTTCTTACTGGAATTGTTAATGGTCTTAATCACATCTCTCTCTTCTTCTAGTTCTTTTCTGACATAGTCATAAGCCTCAAGAATTACACTATAATCATGCTTAGCTTTATCAGAACTCAACTTGTATTCTTCCATTTGAATTAATTCAGATTCAAGAAAATTATTTCTATCAACTAATTTATCATTCTTAACCTTAAGTTCATCTCTTTCACAAGTAAGAATTCTAAAATTAGTCATAAGATTCTTAAACTCAGCATGGATAGATCTAATTTCATCAGAATTTAAGCTATCAAATGAATCAAGAGAGTGAAGTGATACCTTATCAGAGGATGGAGAAGTTTTCTTTGGAGATCCAGGTTTGTCTGAACTATTGGCCATCAATGCAATGTTTTCATAATCCAATTCATCTTCAGAGTCACTGGAATCAGCCCAATCCTTCTGTGTGACCATAAGTGCATTACCCTTTCCTGAATTCCTAGGCTTCTTACACTCACTAGCAAAGTGTCCAAGCTCGCTGCAGTTAAAGCACTTGATCTTGGCCTTATCAAGCTTGACAATTGTACTTTTGCTCTTGTCACTCTTCTTCTCCTCCTTCTTTTGAAAAGGTCCTTTGCTAAATCTTCTCCTGTTGAATCTGCCTTTCTTGAAGGCCTTAGCAAACATAGCAAAGAGTTCTTGCATCTCAGATTTAGAATCATTGTTGTCAGAGTCCATATCAGTAGTCTCTGACTCAGAACTTTCTTTGCTTTTCTTCTTCCTCGAATTCTTTACAGCAATCTCTTCACGCTGTTCTTCAGGAAGCTTCTTTACTTCAGATTGAGCAGTAAGTGCAATAGTCTTCATCTTTCCTTCACTCCTGCTCTTTTTCTGCTGCTTGTCAAGTTCATAAGCTCTCAATTTTCCATAGACTGCCTCTAATGAAATCTCATCCAGATCATTAGCTTCCTCAATCGCAGATATCTTCTCATTGTAGAAATCAGGCAAAGCTTTCATGAACTTTGTATTCATATCCTCCAAGTCATAATATTTACCATGCATGGCCATCTCATTGATGAGTTTTGTAAACCTATCAAAGGTATCAGTAAGTGACTCACCAGACTTGGATTCAAAGTACTCATACTGTTGTATAAGTAATGTCCTCATATTCTTCCTGACAGGCTTAGTTCCTTCACAGTGAACCTTAAGATTGTCCCATATATCCTTAGCAGTTTTACAAGAGAGAACATAATTAGTGAGAACAGAATCAAGACTATTGAATAATATGTTTCTCACTTTAGCATCTTTAAGAACACTCTCCTTGTCCTTATCTGACCATTCAGATTTTGGCTTCTCTGCTGTATGTTCTGGAACAACCTTACCATCAACAGTTGCTTGTCCAATGACCTTTGTTGGAACAAAAGGTCCATCTCTGATTCTGTCAAGATAATCAGGATCTGTTGCTTCCAGATGATGCAACATCTTTACTTCCCATAGAGTATATTCGTTTCTCTTGAGCATAGGAATCTTAGTATTCCCATCCTTGTAACCAGACATGATTGCAGATCTTTATGATTATTCGAAATCAACCTGCTCTGATACCAATTGTTAACTCGAATAACTTGTAGAAGGGGGGGGTTGAATACAAGTTATATAATCCTGTCTGATTTTTGCTTGATTATAAAAACAAGAATAAACGAATGAATCAAACTCTTGTTTGTATTAATAAGATCAAATACAAACTCTACCAAAGGTGTACAATACCTTTAGCAGCTGCTGACAATACAAATATCTCTCTGTTTGTTTTGAACTTCTCGAATACAAACCTTATACAGAGCTACGCACACGAACTCACAATTTCGTCTCACGCCTCACACTCTTTACAATGATATTGAGAGAGTATTTATAATGCTACCTATCAACTAATAACAGAAAGATATAATCTATACATGACAATGTTCTGCCTTCTAGTCGATAGTTTCCTTCAATAGAAAACTCTTTCCTTCATAATATCTTCTTGCTTGTTCTTCAAACAACGATCCTGTTTTATAGCACTTGCCAGTTTCTGTAGCATCCATAATGACATCATCAGTAACACGACTGATATCAGGATCTGCACACTGCATCAGTATCTGATCAACCATCAGTATTGGACACGTCATCAGGATTTGCTCTCTGTTCCTGACATGTAGTCTCCGATACACTGTTCATTCCTGATTAAACTATACAGATAACTGTTTTACACATAAAACCTATATACAGTGCTAAATCCTTTATAAGATCAGGATTACAAGAAGTATAATGTGTAAATTCTATTCTTAACATCACAACTTATGAATTATTCCTAACATAGTATAAGGAAAGTAATTCTGTTTAACAATAATTGTTGAATGTGATCCTATATGCTTGAAATTGATTGTTCCCTATGCTAAGATAATGCGAAATGAAAGAGTGGCTCTAGGACATGCCATATTCTGGAGTTGCCACAAATTAAATGATTAATGACTGCAAATTATAGATTACTCTAAGGAAAATGCTAGGGAACCAAAAAAGTGTCCAAAAAAATTCTCCAAAATGCCATTTGTTTGTTTTTAATTGTTTAGGGTACCTAGCATTTTCCATATATAAACCATGTTCTCTAGTATGAAGGTCAATGCTCGTGTGGGCATCCTTCGGTTCCTGCCACCACTGGATCCGCTAAATCTGCAATCCGTAGGGAATACTTTCACAGTGATCTCTTGAATAAACAAATAAATTTAAGTATAAAGTTATACAATGAACTATATATAATATAGTTTGCCTCTTTTTCTATCTATGATTAGATTGCCTTCAGAAAAGGGAAGCCGGACCTGTTCGGACACCAACTACTCCTCGTTTTCCCAGATTATAACAAACCATACACATTACAACAATTCACATTTCGTAGGTTTAAAGGTGCATATGCCAACATATATATTTAGTATTATTTTAATATACCAGTCACATTTTCTCGAATGATCATAAATCACAGCTATTCAGCAATTTCATTTGCTTGCAATTTTTTGGGGTAGCAACTGACTTGGCATCCACACAGGTGACTGCCAGTGATCAAGAAAAAACAGTAAGAGTTTGTAATCGACCAACTAAACCGGGACTGTCGCTGATCAATTACCTTTCAACTTGAATGATCAGGGACAAATAATTACCTGTACAACAATCCATCTTCAAGGCAAGAATCTCATTGCCCCTTTTCACTTTCTTCTAAGAGCATTTTCAGAAATGAAAATGTGGTGCAGTTCTATCACTTAATACTTTTAAAGAATGTCTCTGTTTTCCATTAGATGTGCAGTTAAATTATCTAAAGTCTGATAGATCTCTTTCCTCTGCCCATATTCCTAAATTCCCAGGGGGGTTTCAACTCTACCAGATGTATGTTGATCAATTTTTGTATGTTTTTTTCATTCTTATCTTGGTTAGAATGTGACAGTGGGCTTCCTTCCAAGTATCATTTTCCCTTGTAGCTTTTTTTATAGTTACATCTATTTTATGATGCAGGACAACTAAAGCCAAAAGCATTATGTATTTGCAAAGGTACAATTGTTTTTACTTTTAAATCTTCTAGCTCTTCCGGATCATAATACTACATGTATACATAATAAAGTCGTTTGAATGCACTAGGCTCTTGCATCACCCGAATCTCTGGAATTTCTAATTTGGACACTAAAATTACATGTTATCCTTAGACGAGTATGTTCAAATTGTTGAAGATTTATCTTGTGGACCAAAAGTTAGAGTTGTCTAATTTAAGATAATCAACTGTCATTATTTTATCAACTTCAGAGCTTTTCATGTGATGATTACAAAGTAAATGTTGCTTGTGTCATGCTTGATTGTCACTGTATTTAGAAGGGGATAGATTGAATGTTTTATTCTTTGCGGATAAGTATTAGAATTGTGAGCAAACTATTATAGAACTGGAGTTCATTCCTTCTATAGTATTCTATTTCACAGGGTTTGTTAATTTGATTGATGACTGCAAATTGATTTCAGTCATCTTTTTCGCATACTGACGATTCCTCCTTACTTACATATTCTTGCAGAGTTGGGCTACGGTTGCAGAGGGTTAGCACGCAACAGCCAATAACCAGAAATCCCAGTGCAGCGCAACAAAGAATAATTATGCATAGCTTTCCATTGGGTCTTGAGCTACTTTTTTGTCTTTCCTACTTTTACCTTATGGTTGATTTTAGATTACTTGGCATGCTATTGTCTGGTGTTTCCTCCAGCATTGAACAAATGAGAATACTGTGAAATGGAGATTAAGGCAGCAGATAAGTCAGTATGCTTTTGACGTAGTTCATCATCCTCAACTTAATATCAGCAAAAGAACGAACCTGGAGGATGTTGAGTTTAACTAACCCTTTGTCAGAATTTATTTGAGTGGAGATATGTGTGGCTGTATAGGTTAAATTATTGGTGTTTCTGATATTTCACCCTACCAGTTTGTGCTTGCAGTCTGTATTTGTAATCTGCAGCTAGTTTTTTAAATTGATTCATGTTTGTCAATATTCTCTTTATCTGATATAAATTTAGTAGTTTCCATGATTGTGTTATTCAGTTTTTATTTTCTCTGGAGTTTTGGGCTAAAACTGAATGTCCTGAAGGACCTGGAATAGTTCGGTCACCTACATTTTCAGTTGGCATGGGCGAGAGAGCACATGGTTGGTTATTTAGATTGTACAGTTATGAGACCATAAGGTGCACTATGTTTTCTAGAAGTTGATTATTGTGAATTTAGCTATTTTTTCCATGTTAGAAGCAATATAATCGCTTCCGAAGTCTAATTGTGCATACATTTCAGTATGCTATGATTTCCAGAATGATGTCTCTTTATTTCGTGCATTTATCTTATCTTTTAAATGTATTGGTTATTTTCTTATCATCCGAGTTATCATCGTATTTTTGTTTATTCCCTTCCAGGTTTCTGTCCAACAATAAATTGACTGGCCCCTTCCCCAACCTCACTGGAATGGGTTCTCTCAGTTATGTGTAAGTTGCAGAATGCCAAGAAATATTATAATTTAGAAAGACTTGTCATCTTAGTTTCATAGAACTATTGGATAAGTTTTTTATTACCCTCCCAAACATATGTTTTCTCTGTTATCAAATTCATTAGGAACATATGTAATAATGGATGGACCACTGTAATTTGATATGTTGCTGCCACTTACATTTTCACATTTCCTTTTTACTTGAGTTTTTTAGTAAACTAACTACATATAAAATGCATGGTTGAGACATTAATTTCATGCTTCTTTTTATCTGCTCCAGTTTCAAGCTCTACATTCAATTGTGCAAACGAATCCCGATATTTTAGAGGTATGTGCAGATACCATGATATTTCTCATTTTTTAATTTTCTTAGTGGAAGTGGCTGTAAGCTTTATTTTCTTGTGATTGCTCACTATATTTTCCAGGAACATAGATTTGTACTTGTTAATGCATCCAGCAATGTTAGTTTTTCTATTTCTTGATATTGGTTTGCTTATGGAAATCATTGTAATCTGAATACTGTCTGTGTAGTACTAGCAGTACTTTGTTAATATGTATCTTAACTAATTAATCAAGCTTGCATTTTGCAGAAAGATAATTGGTGCTCGTTAGTACATTAAAGGATATGAAGCTGAACAGAAGTGATGGTGTTGAATTTTTATCTCCCCGGGATGCATCAGGCCATGGCACACACACATCATCTACTACAGCTGGTGCTATCGTGTATATAAAGCTAGGCTGATCTCGTTCTTTGAGTTTTTGATGGATGTTGGCCATGTTATTTCTAGTACTTGTATGTTTTAAGTTATATTCAATAGTTAGTGTTGGTGAATATTTATAGATGATATGGTTGGTTTATTAGTAGATGATGCTATTGTAATGATGTTGGATGATATTTTTGGTGAATGAAAATATGAATTGAATTGAATTTTTAATTTTTTCCTGCAAAATGCAATATTTAAATGTTATATTTCTATTTTGTCAATGTGGGCCCCACCAAAACGGACCCCGCATGTGGGCCCCACCAAAACGGATCCCGCATGTGGGCCCCACCAAAGTGGGCCACCATGCGGGGCCCACTTTGGTGGGGCCCACATAATTAATTAATAATTTTACAAAATTATAACATCTGAGGTAACATAGATTTGGTGTTGCTATAGAATTGCTTAGTGTGTTACCTTATAGGTCTATGGTAACGAATTTGCCTATGTTAGCTTATGTGTGTCGAGGTGTTACCTTAGACCCCAAAGGCTACATAGGACAAAACTATCCCAGCCAAGGTGTTACCTTAGCCTTTTTTTGGCCTTTGGTAACGTTTTTTAGGGTCTAAGGTAACACAGTCGTGGTGTTACCGAAGGCTGTTTATGGCGTAGTGGGAGTTAACATACATAATATAAATATATGTTAAAACTAACCTCATATATATAACACATTTTAATTATATAACATAAATATTTATAACTTAATTTTATGTATATGAGATATATAAGAATTAAAAATTAACCATAAAATATATTTATAACTATTTAATGAAGAATTTTTTTTATAAAGAATATCATTAATTTAGAATATATTATACAAATTCACTTTTATGTTTTGTCAATGACTACCTAGGATACTCCTTAGAGTATAAGAGTATCTCCAAGGGTGTTATGTAAAATGGTTAGCTATAATGATAATATAAAATTTTTGCTAAGTGTGAACATGTGTGCTCCAAGGGAATTATCTATAATTATGGTCATGTAAAATTATACATAAAAGCTTTATTGATTCAACAAATATAGCTCACCAAATATCATTATCTATATTTTTTTGCTAAGGGATTAATGGTTGGAGTGCTCAAATTTTTACATATTATCTAAATAGTGCCACTAGATGGCATGTAGATAATTTAGCTAAGGGTTTTACATCCTTGGAGATGCTCTAAGGGTTGATACTCCTTACCCCTGATACTCCACTGGTGGTGACGTATCATCCTGACAGTGGAGTATCTGCTTGGTATTTAGGTAATTGTGTTAAAATAATATATGAACCTGGTAAGCCCAATTCCTAACACCTTAAGGTTTTAGCAGAGCTCATAACTTAACATGGTATCAAAGCTCTGGTTGTGGGAGGACTCAGGTTCGAGTCCCTCATACCCCCCAATATTCTCATTTATTGAAATATTGAAAATTGTGTACAATGATCGACAACGAACGACGACCGTACGCTAGGGCCAAAAAGGCACGAACAACCTAGTGATCTACTCTTTGACCCAAATAATGGGCCTTCGAGTGAGGGGGATGTTAAGATAATATATGATCCTGGTAAGTCCAATTCCTAACACCTTAAGGTTTTAGGAGAGTTGATAACTTAACAAACTGTTTATTCAATATGGGTATTTTGGTCAAATGTTATTGAAAAATGGGTATTTTGAACATTCACCCATTATTATTATAATTTTCTGAATATTTTCTTGAAACTTTGTTTTTTAGATTTATAGGCAAGTACATTACTATTCCTCTCATTATTATACTTTTTCCAAGTCTATTGCTTTTAGGAGGATTGAAACTATATTGATTAAGTCAATAATATACACTGGAAAGATGGTTTCGATGAAAAATTGTTAACGAAGTTTATTGTTATATGAGAAAGACAATTCTATCCAAGAATCCAATAATGATAACTTAGCTATAGAACAGGACATGCAAATAATACTATGTTCATATATATATTTATCTAATATGAAGATTTGACATATACATGAATCACGGTTCGCTGCAAGGAAAAAGTCTTCAACGGAGCATATTGTGAAATTCATTAATATGTTCTACTCCCAATAGAATAAGGGGTGGAAGAATATTCGAACCAACTATCTTGATTTGTGTGAAAAAATATTTGAATGGAATTATTCTTTTTTGTTGTGAACTTACCAATGATCATGAAGTCAAGATACGAAAATCGTGAACGGATATTAATCGTTTGTGAATTAAATCAGTTGCATTAAACGTCAACAATTCGCAAAAGAATTAGAACGTCAAAAAAGGGTATATTGTTAAGTAGACAAAGTCATTTGAAGAAGAAAAAATTTATCCAACAAAAACAAACAATAGCGAAAACGCATTGCTAAAAGTGAAAGATTTCATATTTCATAACTATGTTATAGGAAATGAAATCTTCATAATCTCAATCTACGGGATGAAAGCGAAACCAAAATCATTGATCAAAATGCAATTTGACCATAAAACCTCAACAATCTACTTAATTTGTAGAGAAAAAATGATATATTTTAATTAAAAAGGTAATCGGTTAATTATTAGTTATTAAAAAACAGAAAAAGTTATGTACCATAATTAAAAAAGATAATTGGTTAGTTATTACTTATTAGTAATTATAATTTTATAATTTTATTTTATTACCTAGAAATGCTCGTAGTGCTTTTATAAAGGAAAAGTTTTTAGCTATATAAAATATAAAAGATATTGTATTTTATCTAAAAAGTAACTTGCTTAGTTATTGAAAAATGAAAAAGTAACATATTTTATCTGAAAAAAGGAAATTGAGATGCACAGATTTCATTTAATATTATATGACCCTATTTTTAATTCAAATTGAACATTTTAGGATACGAATTTTTTTAGGCTTACGATATTAAATCATATGCCTAGATAATAATTATATATATGTTGACCATGATAATTTTAGAAAAGGAGATATTTTAGTTTGAAAAAAATAGAAAAATGATGTGTTTTAGCTAAAAAATGTAATCGATTAGTTTTTAGTTTTTATAATATTTTTATTTGGTGTTGTTTAAATAAAACTATTTGTGATATTATAATATTAATATTTTATTTTATTAAATATAATTGCATGTTGTTATTTTAGAAAAAAAGAAACTTTAGTTAGATAATATATAAATGATATTCTGTTTTGTCTGAAAAATAAAATTGATTAGTTATTGAAAAAAAAAAGGTAACACGTTCTACCTTAAAAAGGAAATTGATTAGTTATCGGTAATTATAACATTTTTCTTTTATTAAATTAAATAGAATAATGAACCCAAAAAAAGTTATAATAAATAAAGAAATAAAGTGTATGTACCAAAATATAAGTACAGTAAAAAACTTTTATTAAATAGAATTAGACGTAGCATTTTTAAATAAGGAGAAATTTTATCTAGATAAAATATAAAAGATAATGTGATTTACCTAAAAATTCATTAGAAAATATAAATGGCTATTGAAAAATATAAGTACCGTATCCATTGACTGACCGATCGACCAATCAAATTTTTAGTATTTCGACTTTAATTATATATATATATATATTGCAATGCACGGATTTTACTTCACATTATTTAAGCGCTTGTTTGGTTGACCCTCAAATACCTAGGAAGTTGGAATACTTGTGAAGTGAGATTTTAAAATGTTGTTTGATTAGCACTAATAAGGGAAGTGAAAATACCTAGGAAGTTCAAATACCCATCAAATGGAGGAAGTTGATTACCCACCTCCTACTTGTTAACCTACACTTCCTATGGGAATTTACTTCCTACATATTTACCAAACACAAATTCACACTTCCTGGGTATTATTAATTCCATTGGAAATTTAAATTACATAGGAAATGACTTCCTATCATCAACCAAACGAGCACTAAGAGGTCGTTTGGTTGACAGGTAAATATATGGGAACTTGATCTTCCTAGGAAGTAGAAAATTATAAACTTGTTTGGTTAACATTCATATAGGAAGTAGAAGTTACTGGGTAATTGTAATTCCCATAAAATGTAGGAAGTTACTTACCCACCCTCCCCTTGGTAACTTACACTTCCCATGATTTATAAATTCCTACTTACACTTCCCATGATTTATAAATTCCTACATATAACCAAACATAATTTTCAACTTCTCAGGAACCTGATACAAGGAAATAATTGCCAAGGTATTAAAACTTCCTCAGGAAGTGAATACCCATAAGCAACCAAACGAGCTCTAAGTTTAGTTGAAAAAATCACATTATAATCTATATTTTTATTAGTTTACTTTATAAAATCAAATGATCAATTGAATACCGAATAATTTTATTGTTTTATTTATTAGATTGAAATACAAGCTTTGCTCGTACCAGATATAACAATAAAAGAAGGAAAGAAGAGAGTAGAGAGACAAGAGAGTAAACATGTCTCTCCGTGAAACCAAAATTCTGCTCAACCATCTCCAAAAAGTCCTCATTGCAAATGCTAGGAAAGAAACTAGGAGGTTTGTTTGTAAGGCGAAGCCGGAGGTACTTGCACATTTTACGATTTGTTTTTTGTTTTTTTTTGACAAACATTTTACGATTTGTTTAATTACAAGTGTTTGTTTAATTACAAGTGTTAATTACAGTTTGGTTGTAGTGTGATTTATTTTTCTTACGGTTTGTTTATTTACGAGTGTTGATTGGGTTTTGTATGTACTGTTTATGGCTGATTCATTTGTTCGTATTCGGCCCTGATTTGTTTAATTGGAGGCCCATTTCAAACCCATTCAACCCAATAATCATTAATGTGGTCCAAGTAATTTTAGGGTTTGTATAGAGTGTTTATGTGATCAGTTCAATTCAATTTAGGTTAAGGTTTGTATTCAATTCTGTATTCAATTCACCTTTTAAGGTTCAATTCAATTATGTATTTACATGACCAATTCAATTCAATTTCTAGGGCTTGTTGGTATTTGGCTTGCTAGTTATGATGGATGTATGTGATGTATGTATTAAAATTTTCATATATGTATAGGATTTTTATGTTGGTTATTATGTTGGTTATGTGAATTTTTCGTTGTTGTTGTTGTAGACTTCCACCTGGACATTGCTGGGGAAAGTTTCTGTTATTAGTGGTATTACATCATGTTCTATGGCTGGGGTTATTTGGACCTATAACCATATTTTACCTAGAGTGGTGCGGAAGAGGCTGAGAGGAAAATTCTTGAGGAGAATAATAGGCATGCTCAACTGATGATGAAATTTGAGGAACAGAAGGGGAATTTTGATATAAATATATTAATATTTATACATATAGAGGTCATTAATTTTTTAAAAATTTAACTGATACAAAATTTGACCTCACTCAAAATAAAAATATGTGCTAAATAATTTTAAATTATGAGCAAAAATAATTACCGTAGCACTAGTATTCTGAGTAAAAAAGAATCTCTGTTATTACAACTATAACACACAAACAAAAAAGTAAATAATTTAAAGAGTTTGACTCGATTATTAGACTCAATAGAATTTGATCTGTAGATGCTAATATGTATGTGACATTGGTTTTTAAACTTATATTTGCTTATCTCATTTAAACAAATTTGACATTTTTTTATTTATGAACGATTTTTGAACAAGAAAAGAATAGGCAAGATGATTTGCTGATGAAAATTAAGGAGCAGAGAGTGTTTGAGAAAGATATTAATATGGGTATGAAAATATTTGGAAAACCAACACAATAATGATGTAACGATCCGAAAAATTTCGTGTAATTTATTATATTAAAATACATTTTTAGTTGATTTTAATGTGTGTTAGTTTATTTTTAATGCATTTAAACGCGTTATGATTTTTATTAAATAGGAAAATTATCCCATACGTGTTATTTGACTTCTGTGTAGCATAGATTATTTTATTCTATTTTTCTGTACTTTTTATATTTTTAGAATACAGTTATTTCGCATTTTTATTTTCGGACCCAGCCCCTGTACTGAATCCGAGGCCTTGTTTTTTATAAAATTATTTTTATATAATAATAATTGTATGTTTAAAAATGCATTGTTTTGTAATTTATGTAATGTTCGTAATTTTTGGGGAATTTTGACTTTTATATTATATTTGTTTAAAAATAAAAATTTTACATTTTTACCCCATAAAAATTATTTTTTTAGGCTTAATGATTTTAATTAGGGGTTACAAATATTTTTGGGGTATTAATTTTTGATTAATATAAATAGAAATCATATTTTTTTTATTAATAAATCATAAAAATCAGATTTATATATAAATTAATAAATATAAAAATATATTTTCTCTCTCCTGTTCTTGAGGATCAAAGCTGAATTTGAAGGTGTTGTAGACATCTGATTTTGGCGATCTTGTAGTCGAATCGAAGCTCTCAGTATACTCTTTCATAATCCATCTTCAGTTTTCGTGTTGGGTAACATTCCGATTGTATATGAATTTTCTTTTGAATCTGTAAAATTAGGGTTCTTCATAAAATTTGGGGTTTTTTGATTCTTTGATTTTCCGGTTGAATTGATTGTTTGTATAGCTTCATATTGATTCCAGGAGTTCAATTCCATGTTCAATTTCATCGTTATATTGCTAGTTTGATCAATTCGCATTCTAGGGTTCTTGAGTCAAATTAGGGCTTTTTGATTGAGTGATTTTCCGGTTGTTTTGATGATTCCAATAGCTTTATATGATCATTTGGAGTCGATTTATGTGGTCAATGGTATCATTATAATGCCGGATTGTGATATTCAAGTTTATTAGTTTTAACCGAAACTTTGAATCAATTATCCATCTTATTTGTTGATTGGTTGTAAGATTGGTTGACATGGGTAGTTTGTAAATGTTCTAAGCTTTGATTTAAGACCAAGAACGCAAGATTTGGTTCCCGATTTTGTCAAAAACGATTTTTGGCCGAATTTATTCGAAGGTCACCGGATTTTCTGTGGTTTGGTCAGTTTTGATCGATTTCAGTCATGTTTTTGCCGTGTATGGGATATTTAGTTGATGGGTAATTGATTGGTGTTGTTTTGTTGTCCGTTTTGTGCAAAACTGAGGCTCCCCGGAGTGTTTATGGTCGCCGGATATTTTCTGAATTCTGGCGAACCTCCATTAATGGTGGTTGAGTGTTCTTGGTATTCTTGGTGATGAATGTGTGAAGATGGTAATGAATAGTACCATTTGATCTTGAAAATCTTAAAACAAATTTCTGAAAAATGTTTTTGGGTCAAATTTTTAGAAAAATTTTCCAAAATTCAGATTTCTTTTATGTATTATTATTTTAATTTCTAAAAATTTAATTTAATTAGTTAATTATTTTTAAAATAATAATTTAATTAATTAATTTAATTGATTAATTCATTTTAATTGTTTAATTATATTAATTAATTGTTATTTAAATATATAATTGACTTAATTAAATTTAAATCTTTTTATAATAAAATATTTGTTATTTTTATGAGTTGATTAATAAATAATTAATTTGAATATTCAATTAATTTAATTATAAATTGAATTATTCTTATTAATTGCGTATTAATTAAACCGTTTGTCCGTTTTCAACGAGAAAAGTATTTATGGAATTAGAAAAATGACCCGGTTCTTATAAAAATAGTTTTAAGTTAAAATTCAACTTTTAAATTTGGGTCGACTTTTTACCAAACCTTTTTATTGAGTCGGTTATATCCGATAATTAAGGTTTTGACCCGTTTTCTGTTTTAAAAATATTGGATAAAATCTTTTTATGATCTGATCAACGTGCTATGTGATTATGTGATCTACTTATTGAGTCTCTTTACGTGCAATGTGAATTATTAAGGTATTAAGTATCGAGGGTTATGATGTAAATCAAGTTTTGATCGATATATATAGTTAATGTGTGTTAATTGTTTATATGATTTATATTATAAGATGCCATTAAGAGTAAACGATGTTTTCTTTGATTTACTGGCAACAACGGTCGGATATCGTTTATTTTCACAAGGATTAATTGTTAAATATTGACTTAGGTTGGTCAACGGAGATAAGTAGATGTCTAATATAGGAGGTTGGAGATAGATGCAATATTCTTTGTGGGTTATGAAGAAGGTTGGAGATGGATGCGGTATTGTTTGTGGATTGTAATGAAGAAGGTTGAGATGAAGGCATTGTCTGTGGATTGTTGGATTTATTGTGTGGTGTTTTAACACCCGAAAAACGTCTATGTTCAAAGGGGATATTTCCAATTATTTTCTTCGGACAGAGATATTAAAGTGGACGCACGTACTCGATGTCAACGGATCAGACTCGTGGCAATCGCAAGAGCGTCAAATCAACTAGTGATTACAACAGAGGATGTGATTACGTAAGATAGAAGAAGAAGAAAATCGTATTACTTCGGCGCTACGTAATAGCTAAGGACCTGAGACAAGTATTTTCTTTATCATCCTAACACTGTTTATGTTGAGTATTGAACACGGTCAAAGAATACAGAGGGGGGGGGGTGAATGGATTCTTGAACTTTTCTTTGATTGAGTCTATGTAGCAGATAAGTGCCTGTGTGTGCAGAAGTTAAGGTGCGGATAAATAAACAACACAAGACACAATATCACTTTAATCTAATGTATATTAGATAAAGGTTGCTACAATCTGTGAACACAAATGGTAGTATTCTCAGCTTCGTTTTTCTCAGAGAGATATAGCTAACAGTGTATGAAAAACTTGACTCACAAAAGTTGCTAAGTTATGAAGTGAGGCTGTGTCCTTATAGAACATGGATACAGCCTGCTTACTACAAATAAGGTAGCTAAACAAATTACTTTCTAGTCTGTCTATCCTTTTTGAGTAAGCGTCCAAACGGTTACAGATTTGACTTTGCAAAGCCTGTTTAGATCCACTTCTTTAGCTCCTTGTCTCTTCTATATCTCTCCAAGCTTCCTTGTAGGCTTTCCAGAGCACGTTACAGATTGTGGTCCATAAAGTGCATTGGCTTGTTGCAGGTTTCTGACTTGTACACTTTCTTCAGTATTTTGTCTCCAAGAATGTATTCGAGAAGTGACTAAGTAAGTGATTCGAGAACTAGAATTGACTTGATAGATAACTCCGAGTTCTCGAATACTGTTATAGTGACATATCGAACCACTTCTCGAATAGCTCTTTTCCATCAGGATTCCTTGAGTTGTCGAATAAAGCATTTGACTTATCGAATCCTCGAGTTGTCGAATAGCTTTCTGAGTCTTTGAGATATCGAATGGAACTTTGACTTGTTGACTCTTTGAGAACTCGAATACCATCTTGACTTGTTGACTTCTTGAGTTCTCGAATAGAGTAGTAGACATATCGAATCCCTGAGATATCGAATGAGATATCGAACAGTGTATTCAGAGATATCGAATAGTGTCTTGAGATATCGAATCTCTGACTTCTCGAATGCTGGACTTCTCGAATAGACAAATATACTTCTCGAATTGGTACTTAGGCAAATTTCTTCATTTCTTCAAATCCCAACTGTGATTATTTGATAGTCTTTAACTCCTTGCTTGAGGCATGAACCATGGAACTTCTTTCAAGCATTATTCTAGACTCTATTTGTACAGTTACACAACTAGGATTTGATGCCTATTACAAGTACAATACAAACAGAAACTCTACAACTAGAGGTTCCCTCAGTTAAGAGGTCATGTAAGTAATGCAAAGCATTACAAACAATTAGGCTTGTTATTAGATGTATACAGGCATGCCTCTGTAACTAACAATCTCCCCCAAATTGTGAGTGAGACCCTTAGTCACAATTTCATGTCTGATAACAAGCCTAACATACATTAAAGATAAAACTTTAAAAGTACAGGTATGTGATTTGATTGAACACATAAATGAAACTACAAGATAAATACTCTTACAGTATGATGAGGTACTAGCCATTTTCTTTTGATTGCATCTCCATTGCTTTGGCTTGTAGATCATCATATGTTTTCTGTTTCCTTTCTTTCTCCTTTCTTGCAATCTCATCTACTGCTCTCATGATTTCTGTCATAGCATCCAATTCTTCAATCATAATAGAGTTTTTGAAATCTTCAAGCACTGGCTTCAGAATGTTGGCAGGATAGTGACTGAGTAGGTCCATTCTTATATTGACATTGTCTCCATTTCTTCTCCTATACTTCACCACATAGGGATCAAACTGAACTCTACACAATCCCTTTGCCCTTAGCTTTTCTGCTTCAATCTCCAGTCTATCAATTTCTTTCTCCCTTTCTAACCATTTCTCATAGCAGCCCTTTCTTATCTTCTCAGCATATTCTTTCTTCATTTTCACAAAGTCAATCAATTCCAGCTTCCATACTTTCTCCACCTTGTCTTTAGAATCCAGTAATGCAATGATTCTTTCTATCTCATACAATTTACCCCAATGTTGACAACCCCCTTGTTTGAATTTCATTTCTTTCCCATCAGTGTACTTGATTACAAGGTGGTCATCCACAATTGCAGCATAGCATATCTTTTGAGCTCTTAGAAATAGCAGTTGCTCTTCATCAAAGTCTTCATCAAGTGGCTGGAGTTTCAATCCTGGAATGATTGTTAGGGCTCTAGATTTGGATAGCTTCACTCTCCTTGCAGCATGTTTAAATTTCATCCTCTTGACATGATTGCTTGGCAGAAATCTTTGACCTTGGTTGGTAGACCATAGTAGTATTCCATTAGCAGACTGCTTTCTGAAACATACACATGGTTTCTTGACTTGAATCTTCTTCTCTTCTTGAGATGGTAAGACAGTTGCAGAAGCCATAGATGTAGATTTTGCTAGGTCACTACTAACAGTATTCACCCTAGACTTAGAGTCTTGTGTTGTGGTGAGGTTACTGCTAGCAGTGCCTAAGGCTTGCTGTCTTCCACTCTTTCTCACATATGTTTTACCTTGGTCATCATCATCCTTTTTATCCTTGTCCCCCTTTTTCTTCTTGTCTTCATCACCCTTATCTCTCCTGTGATGTCTTCTCCTCCCATCACCTTTGTCTTCAGAATCATCATCCTTATTTCTCCTAGGTTGAGCCATCTCTGGAATTTCACCAATTGCAATATAGGTTCTGAGGATGTGCAGTGCCTCAGTTTCTTCAGCATTTCTGGCTCCAACCTTCTTCTGTAATTGATCAATGATAGCAATGATCAGTCTGTGATTTCTAGTGGTGAGATCATGGGGAATGACCAGTTGCTTGATATCTTCAATTCTGGTACCAGACTGATAAATGATTGTCCATGGCTTCTTGATCACTTCTGGTAGCCTTGTAGGTTGACCATTCCTCAAATCATCAAACAGACTCTTGCTGTTCTCATTCCTCTTCTCAATGAGCTCAAGTATGGCATCTATCTCTGAGTGCTTTAGGTCTTGTAGAATCTGGTATGTTAGATGCCATATCTTTAGTTTGGAAACCATCACTATCTCCTTGACCCATATATTATTGACTTTCTTGGGGATGACAGTGATGTAGTCAATCTGCTTCTTCACCTCCCTCAGATAAAACTGAGTGTCACCAGCCTGTTCCCTTATGGCTTTCAGAAACTCCAAGAAGGCTTTATCATGATAGACTTTGGAGTTAGCAACTTCTTGTAGCTTGGCCTCAGTAACAACTTTGACTTCTACATGCTTGGCACTCTCAGATATAGAGATTGGAGGTTTGTCAGATGGCATACTCCCTGCAACCACTGTGGTAGTTATGGATTGCTTTTGTCCTCCAGGAGTAGTGATGTGCACAGTTGGTAAAGTGACAACTGGCAAGATAGATGGAGGCTCATCCACTTTGGCTTTTCCTTTGCCAGGCACATTTGCTAGAGACTTTGAAGCCCTTTGTTGACCACCCTCTTTGATTATTATGCCTTTCTCCCCCTTTGTATTTGAGTTCCTTGCCTTCTTCTCCCCCTTAGGCTTGTTGTCAGGCACAGAGGCTGTAGAAATGTCCTTTGGGATTGAAGATTCATCAGGTAGAGGGAGACCCATATGCTTCATCATTGCAGCTAACATGGATTGTTGATGCAGAAGGACATCAGCTGTGGTGGATGCTTGAGTGTCCAACTGATCATTTAGCAATGCAACCTTTTCTGTGAGATGAGCATTTGTCTTGGTGAGAGTAGCTACCTCCTGCTCAAGAGTGTTGACCTTAGTGAATAACTCATTGGCCTTGAAACCAGATAGAGATTGATCCTGCAGCCTCTTCACTTCATATTTAGATAATTCATGCACAGGGACATCAGTCACTAGCCTATCTCCATAAAGATTTTTGAACATTATCCTCAGCATGGCATTGGCATCTGTAGTTTGGTCAGATAGATTCTGAAATTGGTGCCCCAGACCTGTGACAGTATCCTTTAGCAGAGCCAGCCCATTGTCCATCTGAGTGCAGGTAGAGTTGCAGTGTTTGATGTCCTTGAACACACTGTCCAATTGAGGAAATTTAGCATCAAAGGCCCTCTTGACTTCTGCTACTGAAGTGGCTGTCTTGTCACACACCTTGTTGACTTCAGTTTTGACTCCCTTGCCAAGATAGTGTGCAGCCTTGAGGAAACCCTTGTAGGAGTCATTTACAGCTTCATACACTTCACCAGGTGACAGGGATTTTGCATTGGATCCCAGTGAAGTGATGTATTCCTCCCTGAGATACTGAAGTGCTTCATCGAGAGTAATATCATATTTTCCTTGTAACCAGGCATCTATGTTGCCATCTCTCTCAGCATCATCAATGATCTTTGACTTCTGCACTTCCACATCATCCCTATGGCATAATAGAATAGCCTCATAGTCTGGATTAGGCATGTCTGCAGTGAGAAGGTTCTGAGCAATCTTTGTGAACTCAGGAATCTGATCCACAATTAAGCTTTGAAGTGCTTCAACCGTCAATTGTTGTGGAACAGACCCTGATCCTGAAGCACTGTCATGTTGCACAGGCTTCAGCCATTTTGACATGAAGTCAGAGCTAGAGCTAGGCAAGCTAGACTCCTCAGTTACAGATGCAACTTCTGTAACCGGATGGGTTGACTCTACTACTGGTATCACCACAGAAGTGGGATGAATTACACCAGCAGTTGACACAGGCACAGAGTCTCTAGTAAAAACTAGTGGAACCTCTGTGTTTGTGATGGTGTCATTAGGAGATGCCTCAGCATGCATTCCCTCACCATCTAAATGGGGGTTCTGAGTGGTGAACAAAGTGTCATGCACTAAGTCACTTGAAATTATTGGCTCATCAAGAGAAAAGAATTCTTGATGATCAATACCTTGCATCTCAGTTGCCTGAGTTGCAGGTTCCAAAGAAATTTCAGAGTTAGATTCTGGAAGAGAAGTGTGTTTAAGAGTAGATTTTGGCAACTCCCCCTGAGAGATAGAGGGAGTTTCAAATGTGATGTGCTCTCCACTCAGTGTTGTGCCAGCCTTATCACTCCCATGTGCTTACTCTATACAAGAAGGTGCATTGGGGAGGATGCTTGATTCTATAGGTGCACCCTGTTGAGAGGATACACCTAGTGAGCTGTGTGCCCCTGATTTTACAACTTCAGTCATTTGTGTGACTGAAGAGGTGGTCTTAGTTTTCTTCTTCTTTGTCCTGTGTAAGGGTAACTCAGGTTCCTCACTTCCTAGACCTAATTCAACAGCTAATGCTGCTTCAGACAAGATATTTAAAGGTGTAGACATTACTTCCTTTCTCTTCTTTTTACTAACATCACCCTTTTGAGAGGATGATGCAGTTGGCTCAGTATGTGGTAGAGTGTTTGGTTGAGAGGGTTGGTTAGCAGGCCCTGGGTTAGCATTTTGTTCTACTTGCTTGGGCTGTGCTAACTTAGATTTTGCATCAAATGTTGGCATGTTGTGGGGATAAGTCCTAAACAAACTCTCCATATGAGGAGTTATGTTCAGTCTTACATCCACATCATTCCTAGTTTCCAAATTACCAAAAATGAGTTTGGTCATGGACTTAGGATAGCCTATTTTATTTTTATCAATCCCAGGCAATTCAATCAATGAAGCATTTTTATAATTAAGTACAGATTGAATAAAGCGAGGGAAGAAAATATCAGTACCTCTCTTGGTTGTGTTCTTACCAAGTCTCCCATATAATTCTTGAAGTATGATTTGGCCAACATCAATCTTCTTTCCATAGGCCAAAGCATATCCAATTTGCTGCACAGGTGCACTGATTTGATCAAAGCTTGATTTCCTGGCAGTGAAGACCTGGAGAAGAGTTGCAAACACATAGCTCCACTCCTTTATCAGATTCTTTCTGTTTAGCTTTCCAAGGTTAATCCCATCTGAGTAGTTTATGAACTCAAAGAATTCCTCCAACTCTGCATTAGTGGCCATTCTGTCAAATGACTCCTGTTGTAGTCCTAGTGCTTGGTTCATGTCTGCAGTAGTGATAGTGATTTCCTTATCTTGAACCTTGCAGTAGATGACATATGAGGTGATTGCGTTTTCCAGGGCTACAACCTCCACAATAGCAGTACTCCAGAATTGTTCCAGAATATCTAGATATAGAGTTGGGTTGGCAGAGAGTGCATCCTTGATATATGACTCAGCCATCCATTTCACAAAGCACTTGAAATTTGCATTGGGTGCTTCAACATCACTAGTGAGAGCGATGAAGTTGGTGTTGAACTTTACTGTTGCCATTTGTGTAGAAGAGAGAAAAGAAATTGAAGGTTGAAGAAGAAATTTGGCTTTTCGTAGCTAGGGTTTCAGGGGTTTAGAGAGTGTAGATGCTTGAGAAATCGAATGAAATGAATCGAATAGATGTGAAATTGTATAAGTATGAAGTACTTGAATTGTCGATTAGCAGAAAGTTTTGTATCGACAAGTCAGGCATTCGAGAAGTAGAAAACAACTATTCGAGAAGTCAAGAATGGCTTAATCGATAACTCAAGCAGATAGAAACTCACAGCTGGCAGTTATCTAACTTAGAAATAATTCTAAATTAAATAAAATGTGTTTTTATGAGTGAATTAAACTTTTAGACAAAAATCCAAAATCGGTTAAAATTCAGCGAGAATTCAGCCTTTTCAAATGATTCGAGAACTCAAATATAGTGTTCGAGAACTCAATCATTCGAGAACTCAGTTACTATATTCGAGAAGTCAAGAATTCCTCTATTCGATATCTCAGAAAGACTCTATTCGAGAACTCAAGAGTACTCTAATGAGACTTATTAGAGATGTCGAATAGTGAATCATTCGAGAAGTCTGACTTATCGAACTATACCCATCACTCATAAAAATTTGATTTTCATTATCTTTTAAAAATTTACCAGACATATTCATTGAAAAATATCCTAGCAAATTAAATAGTGATTTTCTCAAAATTTCATAGAAATTTTAAGTTAATAAAAATATGATTTTCAACATATGCAACAGATTTGAAATATTTATAAATCATATTTCAGCCAACACTTACTCCAAAAATATTGAGAATTTAGATAAAGTAAGTGTTTACTGCTGCAACAATCTAGATGATGTATTCACTTAGCCAGAATCTGAAGAATTCAGCATTCCAATCTCACTTACCAACCTTGTGAAGGTGGCTTCATCTAATGGCTTAGTGAATATATCAGCTAGTTGTTTATCTGTAGAGACATAATGCAACTCAATGGTTCCATTAGTTGCATGTTCTCTTATGAAATGATATCTGATGTCAATGTGCTTTGTTCTAGAATGATTGACAGGATTGGCAACTATAGAGATTGCACTTGTGTTGTCACACATGATTGGAATTCTTTCCAACACAAGTCCATAATCTCTAAGTTGATTTCTAATCCAAAGCACTTGAGCACAGCAACTTCCAGCAGCTATGTATTCAGCCTCAGCTGTAGAAGTTGACACAGATTGTTGCTTCTTGCTATACCAAGAAACTAACCTTTGTCCAAGAAACTGGCAGCTTCCTGAGGTGCTTTTCCTATCCACTCTGCATCCAGCATAATCAGCATCAGAATAACCAACCAGATTGAACCCTGTGTCCTTGGGATACCATAATCCCAAGTTAGGAGTGCCCTTCAGATATCTAAAGATCCTTTTTATTGCAATCAAATGTGATTCCTTTGGATTTGATTGAAACCTTGCACACAAGCATGTAGCAAACATGATGTCTGGCCTACTTGCAGTGAGGTAGAGTAGAGAACCAACCATGCCTCTGTAGACTGAGATATCTACTCTTTTGCCTTTAGCATCTTCATCCAATTTAGTGGCAGTGGCCATGGGTGTCTTGGCAGGTGAACAATCTTCCAAGTCAAACTTCTTCAATAAATCCTTGATGTACTTGGTTTGACTGATAAAGATACCATCCTTCCTTTGACTGACTTGCAACCCTAGAAAGAATGTCAACTCTCCCATCATACTCATCTCATATCTGCTCTGCATGAGTTTAGAGAATTTCTCACACAGTTTCTCATTTGTAGAACCAAAAATGATATCATCCACATAGATTTGAACTAGGATCATATCATCACCATGCTTCTTGTAAAACAGTGTCTTGTCCAATGTGCCTCGAGTGAATTGATTTTCAAGAAGGAATTATGATAAAGTATCATACCATGCTCTTGGAGCTTGCTTAAGTCCATACAGTGCTTTAAGCAATCTGTAGACAAATTCTGGGAAATGTGGATCCTCAAAGCCAGGTGGTTGTTGCACATAAACCTCTTCTTCCAACTCTCCATTTAGAAATGCACTCTTGACATCCATTTGATAAACTTTAAAGTTTGAATGAGCAGCAAATGCCAAGAATATTCTAATGGCTTCCAATCTAGCAACAGGGGCAAATGTCTCATCATAATCAATGCCTTCCTGTTGAGAGTATCCTTTTGCAACCAGCCTTGCTTTGTTTCTTATTATTACACCATCTTCATCCATCTTATTCTTCAGAACCCATTTCGTTCCAACAATGGTTCTATTCTTTGGTGCAGGCACAAGTTCCCATACTTTGTTCCTTTCAAATTGATTCAGCTCCTCTTGCATGGCAATAATCCAATCTGGATCCAACAATGCATCATCAAGTTTCTTAGGCTCAACTTGTGATAGAAAACATCCATAGAGGCACTCATTTTGAGTTGCTCTCCTAGTCCTTACTCCTGCATTAGGATCTCCAATGATTTGCTCTGCAGTGTGTGATCTATCCCATTTCCTTGAGTGTTCAGCCTGATTTCTCATTCTTGATGTTGCTTCATCATCCTCATCATGGTCATCCTCATTTCCTCCCCCTGTGAAGTTGCCATTACTCACAGGTGTGTCTTGGATGCTTGTTTCTCCACTATTGATTGGCACAAATTCTTCTCTTGTATCATTATTCACTTGAGTTTGTTGAACTTGAGTTTCAACTCCAGTTTCAGTCTCTTCATCAGAATCATCTAGATTATCAAACTTCAATGGATCTTTGTCTTCATCATTGGCTTCTTCTAGTCCAGGTAGTTTGCTGTCATCAAATGTTACATCTGTACTTTCCATAACTTTCTTTTGACTGATGACATAAACCTTGTATGCAATTCTTTCCATAGAATAGCCAAGAAAAATTCCTTCAAATGCTTTTGCATCAAACTTTCCAACATATTCAGAATTGTCCTTAAGTACAAAGCATTTGCTTCCAAAAGTATGAATATACTTTAGTGTAGGCTTCTTTCCAGTCATCAAGTTGTAAGGTGTCTTTCCAGTGTTTTTGTTGATGAGGGTTCTGTTCTGAATATAGCATGCAGTGCTCACAGCCTCAGCCCAAAAACATGTAGGCATTTTTGCATCAAGTAACATTGTTCTAGCAGCCTCAATTAGAGTTCTATTCTTTCTCTCAACAACTCCATTTTGTTGTGGAGTCCTTGGGGCCGAGAATTGCTGAGAAATGCCATTCTCTTTGCAGAATGCTTCAAGTGTGGCATTTCTGAACTCTGTTCCATTATCACTCCTCAGTGCAATCACACTTGCATCGTTTGCCTTTGCTTCCTTGTCAACTTTCTTTATATGCTCAATAATTACTTGTGGAGCCTCATCTTTTGATGCCAGAAATTCCACCCATGTATACCTTGAAAAATCATCAACCATTACCAGGGCATACTTCTTTCTTCCAAGTGACATTAAGTTGACAGGCCCAAACAAATCCATATGGATAAGTTGTAGTGGCTTGGTTACAGATGTCACTGTCTTTGACTTGTGGCTTGATCTCTTCATTTTTCCTTTTTGACAAGCCTCACACACTCCTTCTTGGCAGAATTCAAGTGTGGGCATGCCTCTCACTAACTCTCTTTTGACTAGAGAATTAATGGCTTTAAAGTTCAGGTGTGATAGTTTCTTGTGCCACATCCAACAATCTTCATTTGATGCTTTTGAGTAAAAGCAACAAATTTTGTCCTTGTTTGCAGAGTCCATATTGGCTACAAACAGGCTTCCCTTCCTTACTCCAGATAGAGCAAAATCACCAGTCTTCTTGTGGGTGATCAAACATTCATCTTTGTCAAAATTCACTTTGAATCCTCTATCAGTAAACTGACCAACACTTAACAGATTATGCTTGAGCCCCTTGACTAGTGCTACATCTTCAATGATGACATTTCCAACTTCCAGCTTGCCATATCCCAATGTGTTACCCATGCTGTCATCTCCAAAAGCAACCATTGGGCCAGCCTTTTCCTCATACTGTGATAGCAGGGCCATATCACCAGTCATATGATTTGAGCATCCACTGTCCAAAATCCACATGACCTTCTTTTCACTTTCTTTGCCCTGCAAACACAAAGGTATTACTTTTCCTTTGGTACCCAAACAAGTTTGGGTCCATGTGACTTAGAGACAGTTTTATCATAAACAACATGCTTGTCAACTTTCTTAGTGTTAGTCTTCTTGTCACTGTTGGAAGTCTTAAAACCTGAGGTTTCAGACTTGGGTGACAAAGGTACCTTCCTAGCTTTAGGAGGACTTGAAGACTTTGACCTTGTGTAGTGTGTGTGAGAATTGTGACTGATACAACCATCAATGAACTGCCTTCTTAAATTAAAACAACTAGTCATAACATTCATGTTGCATGGCATACAGTCAAATTTATCACAGAAAGGTGCATCTCTATGACTTAGAGGCACAGAACAATCATAGAAAGGTTTAGACACACTACCAACAGGTTTCTTGCATGCATTAGTTAGATGACTGGTACTGAAACAGTTCTGACAAGTTTTCCTAGGGGCATTAGGCATATAAGCATAGTTGTTATCCTTGTTAATCCCTAACTTGCCATTTCTGTTCTGTTTCTTTTTAGTCACTTCCTTTTCTGATTCACTCTTCCCAGCTGATACAAACTTAACAAACTTCTTAGGTCTTGGCCTATCAACTACTGGCTTCTTGGTCTTTGACTTGACACTCTCACCCTTAGAGGATGCTTGCTGTTCACTAGATTGTGCCTCATCCTCATCATTCAACATTTGCTTGATGAGTAAGGCATCCTCATCAATTTCAAATGTTGATTCCTTAAAAATTGGATTTTCAGTTTTTCTCAAAATGTGAGGCACTTTCTCATGAACAGCTGTGTCCTCTTCAATGACAGCATAGCCTTTCCTTTGTTTGAGAGAGTCATAGTCAAGTCCAATAGCTGCTTTGGGTTTAGCTTCAATTTTCTCACAGTAGGATTGCACTAAACCAGATGATTTCTTGAAAGTTTTAAGTTTGAATTCATTCTCAGCTAATTCATCCCTAAGAGCCTTCTCTACTTGGCTAGCACATAGAACCTTGTTCTTCAAATATTCAACTTCTTTCTTAAGGTTTTCTACTTGCATAGCAGTTAGCTCAAGTTCCTCATTCTTTTTGGTTAATATTTCATTTCTAGTAGACAGTTTAGCAATCTCCTCATTAGCAGCAGTCATACTAGTATGAATATTAAACATTTCAACAGATAATTGTTCAATCATGCATTTGTATTCAGAAACAGACATGTCTATAGTAGTGAGAGATGGTACCTGAGAATCAGATGAAGATGAGTCATCCTTGGAGTTGGCCATCAAGGCATAATTGCAGAATTCTTGTTCCTCTTCATCACTCTCAGAATCATCCCAACACTTCCCTTCAGCTATGTAGGCCTTACCATGTGTCTGCTTTTTCAGAAGGGCCTCATACTTAGCTTCTAGCTCAAGATAATCTCTATCCTTCTTTTTAGGCTTCTTGCATTCACTGGCAAAATGCCCTAGGTCATTGCATCTATAACACCTTACAGATGACCTATCCACATAACCGGTTTTGAACTTATTTCTGTTTGGTTTCACAGGTGCCTTGTTCTTGTTGGCTGAATGGTTTTGAGTTTTGGGTTTGAAGGGTTGATTTCTTTTAAATCTGATGTTTGGAAATTTTCTGGCCATGAAGGCATATGAGGTATTTTCCATCCCATCAAGTTCTTCCAGAGTGTAAAACTCTTCTTCTTCTTCCTCCTTTTCCTCAATCGGTTCACTCACCCCAGCTTCAGTTTCTTCATCATCTGCCACCTCCTCTATCCTTAGTTGGCTTGTAGGTGCTTCTAGGTCCAGAATGGATTTGTTGACAATCGAGGCACATGATGTGTTTATCATCCTACCTTGGTTGGCTTGGATAGCCCTTTTCTGAAGCAACTCAAGTTCATGAGTCTTTAGGACTCCATAGAGTACATCATAGGTGACTTTGTTCAAATCTCTCTCTCTTAGAGAAATGACTCTTTGCTCCAGATGATTTGGTGAAGACAACAGAAATTTCATATTTAACTCCTTAGGGCTGTAAACCTTTCCATTCATCTGCAACTCAGTAACCAGCTTGTGAAACCTTTCAAACATCTCAGTGATGCTTTCCTTGGGCTGTGCCATGAAAGCTTCATACTGTGTGACCAGTATCTGTTTCCTGTTTTCTTTAACCTCATCAGTCCCTTCACACAACACCTCAATGTGATCCCACATCTCTTTAGCAGACGTGCATGATGCAATGTTTGCAAACATTGACATGTCCATGGAATCAATGATAAGCAACATGAGGTGGCTGTCAAGAGCAACCTTCTCCCTTTCTGACTCTGTCCACTTTGATGGATCCTTGGCCTCATAAGCTCTTGGGATAGTTATGGTTCCAACAGTCTTCTCTGGTATCTCTTGTTGTGGAACAAAAGGACCATTCTTGAGAATCTCAGGATACAAGGGATGAGAGGCTTTGATGAACAACATCATCTTTATCTTCCAGAGGTTGAAGTTTTCTTTATCAAACTTAGGGACCTTCACCGTTCCTGTAGTCTTTGGTGTATTCGAACTCATGATCGTTTCTCTGTTTTTGAATAAACAGCCCGCTCTGATACCACTTGTTGAGTATTGAACACGGTCAAAGAATACAGAGGGGGGGTGAATGGATTCTTGAACTTTTCTTTGATTGAGTCTATGTAGCAGATAAGTTCCTGTGTGTGCAGAAGTTAAGGTGCGGATAAATAAACAACACAAGACACAATATCACTTTAATCTAATGTATATTAGATAAAGGTTGCTACAATCTGTGAACACAAATGGTAGTATTCTCAGCTTCGTTTTTCTCAGAGAGATATAGCTAACAGTGTATGAAAAACTTGACTCACAAAAGTTGCTAAGTTATGAAGTGAGGCTGTGTCCTTATAGAACATGGATACAGCCTGCTTACTACAAATAAGGTAGCTAAACAAATTACTTTCTAGTCTGTCTATCCTTTTTGAGTAAGCGTCCAAACGATTACAGATTTGACTTTGCAAAGCCTGTTTAGATCCACTTCTTTAGCTCCTTGTCTCTTCTATATCTCTCCAAGCTTCCTTGTAGGCTTTCCAGAGCACGTTACAGATTGTGGTCCATAAAGTGCATTGGCTTGTTGCAGGTTTCTGACTTGTACACTTTCTTCAGTATTTTGTCTCCAAGAATGTATTCGAGAAGTGACTAAGTAAGTGATTCGAGAACTAGAATTGACTTGATCGATAACTCCGAGTTCTCGAATACTGTTATAGTGACATATCGAACCACTTCTCGAATAGCTCTTTTCCATCAGGATTCCTTGAGTTGTCGAATAGAGCATTTGACTTATCGAATCCTCGAGTTGTCGAATAGCTTTCTGAGTCTTTGAGATATCGAATGGAACTTTGACTTGTTGACTCTTTGAGAACTCGAATACCATCTTGACTTGTTGACTTCTTGAGTTCTCGAATAGAGTAGTAGACATATCGAATCCCTGAGATATCGAATGAGATATCGAACAGTGTATTCAGAGATATCGAATAGTGTCTTGAGATATCGAATCTCTGACTTCTCGAATGCTGGACTTCTCGAATAGACAAATATACTTCTCGAATTGGTACTTAGGCAAATTTCTTCATTTCTTCAAATCCCAACTGTGATTATTTGATAGTCTTTAACTCCTTGCTTGAGGCATGAACCATGGAACTTCTTTCAAGCATTATTCTAGACTCTATTTGTACAGTTACACAACTAGGATTTGATGCCTATTACAAGTACAATACAAACAGAAACTCTACAACTAGAGGTTCCCTCAGTTAAGAGGTCATGTAAGTAATGCAAAGCATTACAAACAATTAGGCTTGTTATTAGATGTATACAGGCATGCCTCTGTAACTAACAGTTTATTTTATGTTTCATTGATTCATATCATGACGAATAGCTATTGTTCAGAGCTATTTGTGATTCTTAAACACAGTTGCTTGATATTGGTACCCTTGATGTGGGGAATTGTTTAAGATAAACTATTCATATCCTTATTATAGTATTAAATAATACTATAATAATTTTTATGATATATTGTGAGTTGGCAGATGATTCATTTTTATGACATGCCAAATGATTTCAGTTATGGTTTGAATTATATCACAGTTGTTGATTCAGTTTCTCTATAAACTGTTTTACATTTCAGTTGATTTTTAGGCCCCACTAATCCTGGTTTTATATCAAAATTTTTATACGCTTGCTGAGCATTTCTTTCGCTCATACTTGCTGTTGTAAATTCTAACATTTCAGTAAGGTAGTTTGGCGAGACTTATCCGCACAGTTCAGAAAGAGAAGAAGCGTGATGCTATTTCGAAGATGACTTGGCTCAGGATGTCTGGATTTAGTGTAAGATCTATTTTATATAATTGAGTTCTAATATTTGTTATTTTTATGTGATGGTCTAGTTAGCCTGGCGTACTTCTTATCGAAGTTACACCAGTGGTTTAAGATTTGATCAAAGGGAATGTTGTAAAGAAGGAATACTTTCTATTTAATGGAATTTGGATTCTTGTTTCTAGCCCTATAACCTTAAAAGATCTTGGTATGTTTGGGGTCACAGATGTTATATTTCCAGTGTTGATCAATCGCAGGTGAATGATTATTATTAAACAAATGTTTTATCTTGAGGCTTTTCGCGTGACGATCAAATCTTCTGACCCCGGATTTGGGGGTGTCACAAATGACCTAGAGAGCACAAAACGATTGTCAAACATGGACATGAAAAAATCACAAAACAATTCTAATAATGGTCTAGAGAGCACAAAACGACTATTAAACTGGGACATGAAAATAAATCACAAAACGACTCTAATAAAGGTTCAGAAGTAGTAGAACTATTTATACAAAAACCAATACACTTAGTTAGTCTGGTACTTAAGTCTTCAGTGACAACTTAATACAAAACAATATTGACAATACAATAATGACATGTGTTGTGAGAGGAATTTGGTACAAAACTTCGAGAGAATATGTAACGATCGGGAAAAATTTCATGTAATTTATTATATCAAAATATATTTTTAGTTGATTTTACAGTGTTTTAGTTTATTTTTAATGCATTTAAACGCGTTATGATTTTTATTAAATTGGAAAATTATCCCATACGTGTTATGTGTAGCATAGATTATTTTATTCTATTTTTTCTGTAATTTTTATAATTTTAGAATACAGTTATTTCTCATTATAATTTCCGGACCCAGCCCCTACATTGAATGCGAGGCCCTGCTTTTGATAAAATTATTTTTATATAATAATAGGATATTTAAAAATGTATTATTTTGTAATTTATGTAATATTCATAATTTGTGGAGAATTTTGGCATATATATTATATTTGTTTAAAAATAAATTTTTTACATTTTTATCCCATAAAAATTATTTTTAAGGCTTAATGATTTTAATTAGGGGTTAAAAATATTTTTGGGGTATTAATTTTCGATTAATATAAATAGGAATCAGATTTTTTTCATTTATTAATAATTCATAAAAATCAGATTTATATATATATACATAAATATGAGAATATATTTTCTCTCTCCTGTTCTTGAGGATCAAATCCAATTTTGAGGGTGATTCTGAAATCGGATTTTGGGGTTCTAGTACTCGAATCGAAGCTATCAATATCCTCTTTCATAATCCATCTTCAGTTTTCATGTTGGGTAACTTTCCGATTTTATATGAATTTTCTTTTGAATCTGCAAAATTAGGGTTATTCATGAAATTTGGGGCTTTTTGATCTTTGATTTTCCGGTTGAATTGATTATTTGTATAGCTTTATATTGATTCCAGGAGTTCAATTCCATGTTCAATTTCATCGTTATATTTCTAGTTTGGTCAATTCGAATTCTAGGGTTCTTGAGTCAAACTAGGGCTTTTTGATTAAGTAATTTTCCGATTGGTTTGATTGTTTGTAAAGCTTCTAGAGGTCCTAAGGATCATATATATGTGTTTAATTTGATTGTTATAATGCCGGATTGGGATATTCAAGTTTATTAGTTTTAACCGAAGCTTTGAATCAATTTTTCATCTTATTTATTGATTGGTTGTAAGATTGGTTGCCATGGGTAGTTTGTAAATGTTCTAAGCTTTGATTTAAGACCAAGAACGCAAGATTTGGTACCCGGTTTGTTGAAGAACGTTTCTGGCCGTAGTTCTTAATAAAGCTCGCCGGATTTTGTCCATTTATGGTCGATTCTTGCTTGTTTTGTTCGTTTGTGGTGTGTTATAAGTTGCCCAGGAGTTGAGCAACGTTTTGGTGTTAATTTGGTGTCCAAAGGAGGCTCACCGGAGCGTTTTTGGTGTTGGCCGGAATATGGAGTCGCCGGTTTCTGGCCGGCAACCTCCATTGTTGGTAGTCAAGCATTCAAAGGCTTGAATGTGTGGAGATGGTGATGAATAGTATTGTTTGATCTGTTTTTTTATAAACTTTTTCAGAAAATTGTTTTTGGATCAAAATTTTCTAAAATTCAGAATTCTTTTACGAATTACTATTTTAATTTCTAAAAATTAAATTTTATTAGTTAATTATTTTTAAATAATAATTTAAATGATTTAGTTAATTGATTAATTCGTTTTAATTGATTAATTATATTAATTAATTATTATTTAAATATATAATTGACTTAATTAAATTTAAATCTTTTTATTATAAAATATTTGTTATTTCTATGAGTTGATTAATAAATAATTAATTTGAATATTTCAATTAATTTAATGATTAATTGAATTATTCTTATTAATTGCGTATTAATTAAACCGCTTGTCTGTTTTTAACGAGAAATTTTTTTCTGGAATCAGAAAAACGACCCGGTTCTTATAAAGGTGGTTTTAAGTTAAAATTCAACTTTTAAATTTGGATCGACTTTTTACCTAACCATTTTATTGAGTCGGTTATATCCGATAATTAGGGTTTTGACCCGTTTTCTGTTTTAAAAATATTGGATAAAATCTTTTCATGATCTGATCAACGTGCTATGTGATTATGTGATCTACTTGTTGAGTCTCTTTACGTGCAATGTGAATTATTAAGGTATTAAGTATCGATGGTTATGATGTAAATCGAGTTTTGATCGATATATATAGTTAATGTGTGTTAATTGTTTATATGGTTTATATTATAAGATGTCATTAAGAGTAGACGATGTTTTCTTTGATTTACTGTCAACGATGGTCGGATATCGTTTATTTTCACAAGGATTAATTGTTGAATATTGGCTTAGGTTTGTCAGCGGAGATAAGTAGATATAATGAAGAGGGTTGGAGATGGATGTAGTACTCTTCGTGGGATGTTATGAAGAAGGTGGAGATGGATACAATATTATTTGTGGATTGTTGGATTTCTTGTGAGGTGTTTTAACACCGGGAAAATGCCTATGTTCAAAGGGGATATTTCCAGTTATTTTCAATTATTTTCTTCCGACATAGATATTGGCCGGTATGCATTGTTAATACATTCGAAGTGAGTTTGCAAGCGTTTATAGAATGTCAGGATTGTCGTCTGAAGACTGAAGTACTAGCTTATGTTTGACTATAGAAGTAGACGTGCGGGCTCGATGTCGACGGATCAGTTTCGTGGCAACCACTAAATCGTTAAACAAACGAATGATTAAAACAGAGGATGTGATGACGTAAGATAGAAGAAGAAGGTAGATGTGTTACCTCGACTTTGCGCAATAGCTAAGGACAAGAGGCAAGTATTTTCTTGATCATCCTAAACACTTTTTATTTTCTGTTTCATTTATTCATATCATGACAAATAGTTATTGTCCAGAGCTATTTGTGATTCTTAAATATTTTTGTGTAAACACAGTTGCTTGATATTGGTAACCTTGATGTGGGGAATTGTTTGAGATAAACTCTTCATATCCTTACTATCGTAGTAAATAATAGGGATGTGAACTGTATGTGAAAATAAGCATTTCCTGTTGAATTCGTAAATTGCTCTATTGGATTGGAAAATAGTAAAGCGTAGGAGGCCACATCGAGTAGTTGGTCCAGCTATATTTAAGGAGGATCTGGTAACCATTCCATCTTCCTATAGGCTAACATTACTTGCCTATTTTGGGTACCCCAGAAATCCTCGTTATACCCACGCAGATATAAAGGTATTCAGTGGTAGTATAAAGTGGTCCCATTGCTTTTGAACCTGATCAGGGGGCAATGGTGTTTCAGTTATATATATCCAATCCATATCGCCAAAATGGGTATTATATATTGTGAGTTTGCAGATGATTCATTTTTATGACATGCCAAATGATTTCAGTTATGGTTTGAATTATATCACAGTTGTTGATTCAGTTTTCTCTATAAACTGTTTTACATTTCAGTTGATTTTATGCCCCCACTTATCCTGGTTTTATATCAAACTTTTTATACGCTTGCTGAGCATTTCTTTCGCTCATATTTGCTGTTGTAAATTCTAACATTTCAGTAAGGTAGTTTGGTTAGACGTATCCGTACAGTTCAGAAAGAGAAGAAGCGTGATGCTATTTCGAAGATGACTTGGCTCAGGATGTCTGGATTTAGAGTAAGATCTATTTTATATAATTGAGTTCTAATATTTATTATTATTATGTAATGATCTAGTTAGCCTGGCGTACTTCTTATCGAAGTTACACCAGTGGTTTAAGATTTGATCAAAGAGAATGTTGTAAAGAAGGAATACTTTCTATTTAATGGAATTTGGATTCTTGTTTCTAGCCCTATAACCTTAAAAGATCTTGGTACGTTTGGGGTCACAGATATTATATTTTCAGTGTTGGTCAGTCACATGTGAATGATTATTATTAAACAGATGTTTTATTTTGAGGATTTTCGCGTGACGATCGACCAAATCTTCTGACCCCGGATTTGGGGGGTGTCACAGAATATCGTTGGAATAATTGATGATTCGCATAGAAATAGGCGATGGAAGCGGGTTCGCATGCCGTAGTCGGCGTTTGATTGCTGGAATCGGGTGGTGTTTGTGGCTGTTTTTGGGACTGAGTTTGCAAGGTTTCCGGGCAAAGGTGATGGAGTAATCCATACCCCAGCCGCCTAGGATGCCCAGAATCGTGTAGTTTTCAAGTTTTCTACATGATTTTTGTAGAGAGAAATGAGACTCTCACCCTTGCAAAGTGCCTACATATCCTATATTTATAGGAGTCAAGTCCCATGTAGTTCTAGGATTTTGGACTCCTTGTTGATAGCTCATCCAAGTTTTGATGAGCCTTATCCTCCTGACCATACTGATCCGTTTGTTATTTTGTTGATGAAGAAGAGTTCTAGATCCTTTAGGACACTGATGAACCCTGATAATAGCTATACAACCGCCTGTATACACACAACATGTATATATTGAGTAATTATCCACCAATATGTGTATATATCACACATGTCTTGTATTTATCTTCACAACTAATGTATTTATCTTGTTGGCGCCATGTAAATCATTTCAGATAGGCTGTTACAAAGTGATAAGGCGTGCTCCCGAAGTTATGGAGTTATCCAGAAGCCGGTTAGGCTGATATATATCCGTTCTCCTACAATTTAGGAGGCTGTTGCCCAATTCCCGTAGTCCACCGGGGTACGTACGTGAACCCCTTTCTGGAAGCCCTTCATTTGCATGAACCCTTATCAGGCCTCCACATAGCAATACCTCCATCTTGGGTTCAGACACCTAAACCCCTGAATGAATGAACTCTGAACTAGATGCCAAAATCTTCCTCTTCAAGTACATCTCCAAGGCATGTTGGGCCCATGCATCCATGCCTATCCTATCCTATCCTATTCTTCCATATCCATACAGATTGGACCGATAACCTTAATGGGCCTTAAATCAAGCCCAAGGAGAATTTTTGGGCACAACAACATGTATTAAGATTTAAGTTCCAATAACAAGGAAATATAACTAGGTATGCTTTTGCTGCTGTTCAGGACCCAAAGTACAAAAACCAATACACTTAGTTAGTCTGGTACTTAAGTCTTCAGTGACAACTTAATACAATCCAATAATGACATGTATTAAGATTTAAGTTCTAATAACAAGGAAATATAACTAGGTATGCTTTTGCTGCTGTTGATCCAAAGTTCTTTACTGTAGTGACAACTTAATACAATACAATAATGACATGTATTAAGATTTAAGTTCCAATAACAAGGAAATATAACTAGTTATGCATTTGCTGTTGTCCAGGACGTGAAGTTCTTTACTGCTAAAGCCTAATTTTCAATCATCAACTTACTTGCCTTTGTTTTGCATCGTCATCTTCATCAACATTATTGAGATTGAAGACTGTTAATACATTATTCCAAATTAGTTTAAACTATAATTTCTATTGCTATCACACATTCACACATTCACACTGGCGCTTTCATGTTAACATTTGTGATGTGTGGTATTTAGGTTGAAATAGTTGATGTCCCTTTAATTTTAAATCACGGAAACTTGTTTACATACTGCACATTTCTTTGTCAAACCTGCGTTGTTTCATTTTTGTGTAAACTTGTTATGATTTGTCATTTGAGGATAAAATATTTATTTTTGTATGTTTGGAGGATCTTATGATTATGGTACTGTGAATTTCTGGAATATTCTTGTGACGACTTTTTATGTGCCCTCCGATACTATTACAGGTTATGTGGTCTATCCTATCCGCGTCAAACGTGGTGGGCGTAAGAGGCCTGTTTCCAAGGGTATTGTGTACGGTAAACCTACAAACCAGGGAGTTACTTAGTTGAAGTTTCAGCGAAGCAAGAGGTCTGTTGCTGAGGAGCGTGCTGGTAGAAAGCTGGGTGGTCTGAGGGTTATTAACTCATACTGGATCAATGAGGTACGAAGCTGATTTGTGCACTCTGTTCTTCTTCCCTTGTTAGGTTAAATTTGATAATCTAATTGCTCAACTCCTCTCTTTGATTTTAGGACTCAACTTACAAGTACTTTGAGGTTATATTGGTTGATCCTGCACATACCGCAATCAGAAATGATCCAAGGATCAACTGGATCTGTAATCCTGTCCACAAGCACAGAGAGCTCCGAGGTCTTACCTCTGCAGGCAAAAAATACAGAGGATTACGTGGAAAGGGGCACCGAAACCACAAGAATCGGCCTTCCCGCAGGGCCACCTGGAAGAGGAACAACAATCTCTCCCTCCGTCGTTATCGTTAAATATGTAAAGATTGCTTGGGTTTGTTCAGTTCTATCATGTTTTATTTTTCTTGTGAGAGTGGACTTTTATGAGTTTGATATTTTGGGTTGCTGAGATTCCTGAAGCATAATCTATATATAAAACAGTCTGTACATAATATGAATCATGGGAATTTGCTCTCAGTTACTGGGACAATGTGTTAACTAGATACTGCCTGTGTGTTTCATAATTTTGTTGTCATTTTCTAAGCTAAGGCAGTGACTGAAAGTTTCTTAGAAAGTTGAGTAATTAATATCTAGGTGATACTCCCTTTATGTTTCTGGCTCTACATACTCCCTTTATGTTTCCGGCTCTTTGCAAGTAGAGGGAGCTTGATTCATGAAATCAAAGAAACTAGGTAGCTACCTTTAAGAGAAAGTGTACCCTCGGTTTCTTAAATTGTTCTTAATGTTTCACGATTTTGACTTTCATTTTTGGTTGAAAAAGTACATCCAGTTTCAGTTTGTAGCTTGTTAAACAGCCTGCATACATCGGAAACACTTGTTCAACCAACATCGTGACCTTTCCCTATTCAATATCTTCACGAAGAAATATTGTCGCTTCTGTTGCTTCCCTTGTTTTAAATGATCAATGAGTTAAGTAACCAATTATACTTTGTAGTAGTCCTGGCGCTTTCATGAAACCTCTAAACTTTGCGCAATTTACCCTGGAATGTGGAGACTAATTTTATCAGGGATTACTAAACTCGCATAAACGTCAATCTGTATATTTGCTCTTAGTTTTACCTCGACAAAGAGAGCAACCCTTATAGCTACAAAAAAGTTACAGTAGCTTATAATTTTCATTCAGTTACAAATTTTAGAATTTCTGCTCAACAAAATAAAAAAGGTAAATGAAGCCTTACATTTCCCCTACACAACTGATTCAAGAATTATAGCTGGAAATCGTCTTAACCTAATGGATGTGAACTTGGACAAATGAAACACTCGAGTATGACCCAAATCATTTAAAGTGAAAAACAAAAACATAGTGCCAAAAGCATAACCAGTATTGCAATTGTTCTTCCTAATTATCAAGAACGAAAAGTATTAAAACTCATAAATCTAAAAATACTTAAGATATTACATAAGCAATGCCATTGAAAGTCACTGAGACACTGACTAGTGACTACACATCTTCAATCTGACATAAAATTCTACCATTTTAATTAACAGAAACTTGCATTTTGAATATCATTTGAAATAGTTAAAGAGGATCAGTCTAACTGTCTAACACATAGCATCAAGAAGTATAATTGCTCGAACACATTAATGTAACACCAAAAAAACTATTAAACCTAACAATAATCCAGCAATACGACTTCTCTGTAACGAAAAATCGAATACCTAAAAACAGCAGACTCAAGAATTGAAGCATCTACACTGACATTCCACTGATCCGATGTTCCCTACTTGCATCAACAACACAAATACGAACGTTTACGAGCTAACTCTATCTCCGTCATCAACAATCAATCCCATTATAGCGAAACCAAATCTATCTCCGCCATTAACGATCAATCCCATTATATCAGAACCTTGTTCCTGAAACACCATAAAAATTGAACCTTTAACACACCCCACAAATCAAGAAACTCCCAATAACATCCTAAACAAACAAAATCACATAAAATCTAAGAGAGAGATAGACCTACGTTTGTTTGGCAAAGGAAGAGGAAGAAGGGTCACGTTTGTTCCTAAACATCATAAAACCAACAGGCAAAACAACACTAATCATCATAATATTGAATCCAAACAATAAAACAATAATGCTAATTATATTTTTTTAATAACAAGCAATATAATCATAGATCTTAAACTTTCCTAAAAAAAAAATCATAAATCTTAAACTTCATACACACATAAAAAAGACAACTATTTGACAAAGAAAGTATATTTAGTGTTAAAAAGGAATTCAGTTCTTAGCAAAAAAAAAAAAAGGAATTCAGTTGAATTTTCATATCCATTTATTAAATTTAAAATGAAAGAGGAAATTTATTCATTTGGACACTGATTAAAAAATTTAAAATCATATTACTATTACTATTTTGTAAAATGTTGATTGCATCACTCCACACTGACCACAGCCATCTCAAAACCCATTGCTCAATCCCATCTAAATTAAAGAAGAGAAAACTGGGTCTGAGGTTGTCCTCAGGCAATCTTCCCGAGTTTTCTTATTATAAATCAAGTGGCTCCGCAGGAGCAATTTTGTAAATGTAATTTTTTTAATAATAATTTACATATATAGTCTTAGAATTATATTACAAATCTTCTAACTTCAAGGAAAAATCTTGAGGACAACCTCGGGCAACTCAAGCTCATTAAAGAATGGCAAATGAGACCATTAATGGGGTTTGATTGATTACTTTGGAGAAATAGAAAAGAGCTGCAAATGAGGATTTTCAAAAGACTCAGCTCAAGCTTTCTTCAGAAATCTCGAGGACCAAGAAAATTAAGAATCTTTACAAAAAGATGTTTTGTACCACTCAATATATCTTCTTCTCCTTCTGTAGATGAAGTCCCTGTTCTTGACCCATCTTCATTAACCCCATCTCTCACTCATGGCATTCATGTTTTCAATTGCCCAGTTTGTATCCTTTCCCTGTATATTTTCTTTAAATTCATATCTGTATGTATAATTACAATGATTAATATGAACTGAATTGATAAAGTTCCATGTTTTTTCCCATTTTTGGAGTCCTTGTGACTAGTTTATATTTGTATGTATCTGTCTATGCATTCATTTATGCGTATTGTACCCACAAGTTAATTTGTTTTAAGTGTTGAAGTTTCATGCTTTTTCTCATTTTTTGATTCCTTGTACTCTTCTAGTAGTATGAGGATGATTAGTTTATATCTGTGTATACATTCATTAATGTGAAAAGTTTACCGTGTCGGCGAAGTTTTGGTTTGGAATGATAAAGTTTGGTTTTATTTGTTCCGAGTTTTGGAGTCTTTGTAGCAGTATTAGGATGATTTACTTATGTTGGTGTGATGTTGTTGTGACAGGATGAGGTGGGAATTGTTGCTAAATTATCTGATCGTATTGCATCTAGAGGTGGGAATATACTTGCAGCAGAAATTTTTGTGCCCCATAAGAAACAAACCTTCTATTCAAGAAGGTATGTATGCGGATATAGTAAGAGCACATAATTATTTTCTTGAATGCGAATTGTTGGGTAATCTGGCTTTCAAGTAATTAGGTCTGTTTTCTTGAGTTCTATTTGGCGTGGTCTTCATTTGTTTTAAGCATCTTGATTATGTTGGTATTTTATTATCACGTTGAAACAATGTTGCATTGTTGGTAATGAATTATGTTGCATAGTACATTTTTGAAGATACTGCTGTGACTGTGAGAAACCCAAAATTTGGGAATGTATAGTTCATCAATGTCCATTTAATCTGAATATACCGGCATCTTTTGTATAAATCTTTCGTCCTCTGTGGGTGTAATCATGTTAAGATTTAACACACCAGCAACCACTTGCAGTGAATTTGTCTTCGACCCTGCAAAATGGCCAAGGGCACAAATAGAAGAGGACTTCCTCAAGTTGTCAACAAGGTTCAAAGCAGTTAGATCTGTTGTTCGGGTGCCTGATTTAGATCCAAAATTTAAAATTGCCGTTCTTGCTTCTAAGCAGGTTTTAATTCAGTTAGATTCTCAACAGTTACATATTGACTATAGCTATGCATTAATTTGTTGCTGACAAAATGCTTGTGCAGGACCACTGTCTTGTTGATATGTTGCTTGGATGGCAGGATGGGAAACTTCCTGTTGATATAAAATGTGTCATAAGGTAAAAGTAGGTCGATTTTGATTTTTCTGGTTTCAAGAGGCTACTGATAATCTAAGATGTTATTTCAATCAGCAACCACGAGAGAGGTCCAAACACTCATGTCATGCGATTTCTTGAAAGACATCAAATACCTTACCATCATTTAGGCACAACTAAAGATGACAAAAGTGAAGAAGGAATATTTGATTTGTTTACTTTGATGGGTGAAGTTGGTATTTTTATTGTTTTTAATGTTTCTTATACTTCATGACATCTTTACATTGCAGCAGGGAGGTGTCAAGAGATAGGGAATTCAGCAGAGACATGACTAGCCATGGGGATGTTCCCTCCAGGAAATCAAAATTTGTATGTACTTCTATACTTGTGTTTGCTTATATTTTTGCTTCTGTACAAACAAGAGCAGCTAGCGTAATGCCAATAAATTAGGTTGCTGTTTCATGCTTGAGTTACCATAAGTTGACAAGAAAAGGATGCAATCTTAATGTTCACGACTTCATTACAGTTGCGTGATTTGTAATTGTAAGCTGAGGCAGTAAAGTGAATCTAAAAGCAAGAAAAGTTCAATCCGGTTCTAGTAAATAAAAGGTTTGCAATGTAAGACAAGTAGAAGTTAACTTTTATATAGAATTTGACTGTAATAAATCCTGAAGCTTTGGATGTTAACTTGTTAATGTGAATGTTGAATTTCAACCCGGTAGGTGTTCGTTATGTATCACTTTACTTTTGTGGATAAATTTGACAGACATATTAATACTTGGAGATAGAAAAATATAATTTTTATGTTCAGAAATTTTCTCGACATTATAAATTTTATCTTGATTGCTTTTGTTTAATCTGGTGACTTGTTATATGCTCGTTATCTATCAAATGTTATTAGCAAGAATTTTGAAAAAGTCATCCTTGTTTTTTTGCTTCAGAAGTCCAACCCACCACCACAAGATCACCACCATCCCCGTGCCCGGTCAGAACGGCCAGAAAGACTTTCACCAGATCGCAGTACCCATGATCCAGAACCTTTACGCACATCTTCCAAGAGGAAGATGAAATACGAGGATGACTATTACGAAGAACATCCTCATCAACACCGGGAAAAAGAACGCCGGTACCACCACCGCTCAGAGTCAGAAATACCCTCAGCTGCCAGATCGCCAATCCCACCAGAGACAGTTGACCTACCACCACTGCCATCCAAATCATCTACTGATAAAACAATAGCTGACAGGAAACACAAAGCCAGTGTCTTTGCACGCATAACTTTCCCAGAAGGGGAGTCAGCAGCCTCCAAAAAAAGAAAGCTTGGTAGTTCTCCTCCCTCTGCTGTTAATGGGTCAAGTCATCACACTAGTCACAGTCACCATGCGACATCAAATGGCTACCATGAGGATCATCGCAAAACTGCAACTGCTGTGTCGAAGAATAGTTATAGCTATGCAGATGATCATGACTATGAATCGAGTGATGATGATAGGCACTTTAAGAGGAGGCCTTCTAGATACTAGGCATCACCTGTGCCTGCTGTGGAGGAGGGTAGACATTCTAGTAGAAGATCGAGGGAGAGAGAAAGGGGTCATAGCAACAAGCATAGGTAGATCATCTGCTATGAACACATCTATCTACTTAAGAGAGAAATCTTTATGTGAAATGAGCTGACTGAGAAGTTGGAAGTGGAAAACTTATTCTGTAATGCTGTTTTCAGTTGTGGAATAAATTTACAACTTGCACTTTTATCTAGTTAGTATCTGTGAATTGTGATGAATTTAATGTTCTAATTATTATTGTGATGAAGTTGCTGTTGCCTGTTTATCCTTGCTAAACTTGTGTCTGTTATGTGGATTATATCAGAGAAATACAAATTTTAAAATGTTGTGCCTGTAGGCCTGTAGCATGTCAATGTTATTTTTTTGTAATATTTTGAGTAAATGTATATCCTCATCTTTCTACGAAGACATTTCCTTATTTTCCCCAAAACATAAATTCACAAATGTTTGAAGTAGTGTAGAACAATAAAAGCGAAATTTTAAAAAGTTATTCGAAATTTAAATTGAATACCGAAATAATCGAATTATACATCGGCTGAATTTTGATTTTTTAAAATTTGAAAAAAACCGGAATCAAATCGCAAAAATAAATTTAATTTATTAAATATTTAAGACTAATTTGCACTTTGCTTCCCCTTGGTTTGGGCTTATTGCACTTCGCACTCTGTAGTATCCATATATGCAGTTTGCATCCCTTAACTTTCTAACCCGTTACAGTTTACATCCCTTTAACGATTGGTTAAAAAAATTGACAGACAATGTCTAATTGGTGAAGGGCAAATATGGAATGGAAATATGTAACGGTCAGATTGCAGATTGTGGCCTATATAACACTTTCTAAACAATTAAAACATATATGTTATATTAAAACATATATATGGATATATAATATATTAAAACATATATAATATATAAAATTTTATATATTATATATGTTTTATATATGGATTTTGTATGATCCGATCCGATAACGATCCGACCCGATAACGATCCGATCCAAATATGTTATATTTATTATATATTTTATATATATATGTAATATATAATATATATTAAATCTATATATAATATATATAATTTTATATAAATAGTATTATTTTTGAATATAAATTTGGATTTGTCAATGTATATGTCATAATTTTTATTTTTATTTCATCAAAATATTTTAAAGTACTATTTTTTAAATTAAAAAATAAAAAATATATATTTTTAAAATTTATTAAATGGATCGGAGGTCCGATCCAATAACCTGAAATCCGAACGGATCGGATATGGATTGACCTAAAAAATATCCGACTGCTGATCCGATCCGATTCGAATATGAAAAATCTTAACGGATTCAAATATGAATTTAGGGTAATCCGATCCGAATCCGACTCGTTGACAGGCCTAGGTGGACGAACCTCTATATGGTCGAGCAAAAACTTTCATCACTAGTTTGATTTGTAGTGTGCAAATATAAAAAAGTGCAAATTGTAGCGAGTTAGAAAGTTAAGGGATGCAAAGTGCATATATGAATACTACAGAATGCAAAGTGCAATAATTCCAAACCAAGGGGATGCGAAGTGCAAATTAGTCAAGATCGTATGTATATGTTTATATGTGAAAAGTCTGATTTACCCCTCTTGACTAACGGTAACGGTCAGACTTAAAGGCGCAAATGTAAAAAAGTGTAAACTACAGCGGGTTAGAAAGTTAAGGGATGCAAAGTGCATATATATATTTTTTTTTTTGCCCGACAAAGTGCATACTCCCTCTGTCCCATCCATTTCTTTACAATTTCCTTTTTGGGACGTCCCACCAATTCTTTACATTACTAAAAATAGTAACTTTTAACAATAAAATATATTATTACATCCACTACTTCACTCCACTTTTTCAACACTTTATACTATTACACCCACTACTTCACTTATTTTAACAATAAAATCACTATTACACCCACTACTTCATTTATTTTAACAATATTACATCCACTATCCTTGATCTCCGTGTCCAGCCCCGATGTAAAGAAACTATTGGGATAGAGGGAGTACATGAATACTAGTACAGAATACAAAGTGCAATAAGATCAAACCAAGGGGATGCAAAATGCAAATTAATCCATATTTAAAATAAAACAGACCAAAACAGCATTGAGACCAAAGTTAAATATTTCAGAAAAACTGAGGACCCCTTGGTAAAACAAATTGAATATACTTACATTATATACAGTTATACACACACACACAAATCGTTCCATTTCTCAATTAAGCTCAACTCAATATTCATCAATGGCGGCGGCGACGTTCTCATCTCTCTCCCACAAAATCTCGATCTCTCCCACCCCAACCAAAGCTTTTCACTCTCAGTCCTCTTCAAATTTCATCAAACTCCCCTCAAAAACCCCAAAGCTCTCATCTTTCACCTCCTCCATTTCGCCACGAGTCCACGCGCCACCATTCTTACATTTCGCGCGCCCACGCGCCGTCGCTGATGACTCCACAACCACCCCAGTCACAACTTTTCACGGTGTGTGCTACGTCGTTGGCGACAATATCGACACGGACCAAATCATCCCCGCCGAATACCTAACCCTAGTCCCATCAAACCCCGAAGAATACAAAAAGCTCGGATCTTTCGCGTTAATCGGACTCCCTGTGTCAAAATACCCGACCCGGTTCATGACTAACGACGAATTCAGTTCGAAATACTCGATTTTAATCGCCGGCGATAATTTCGGGTGCGGATCGTCGCGTGAGCACGCGCCGGTGGCGCTTGGAGCGGCGGGAGTGAAGGCGGTGGTGGCGGAGTCGTATGCGAGGATATTTTTTAGGAACTCGGTTTCGACTGGAGAGGTTTATCCATTGGAATCGGTGAAAAGGTTGTGTGAGGAGTGTAAGACGGGTGATGTGATTACGATTGAGCTCGGAGAGAGTTTGTTGATTAATCATACTAGTGGGAAGGAGTATAAGTTGAAGCCGGTTGGAGATGTTGGACCGGTTATTGAAGCTGGTGGGATTTTTGCTTATGCGCGAAAAGCTGGAATGATTCCTTCCCGAGCTGCTTAGAAGTTCAGGTATACGTGTTTGCTTGTTGCTAATTTAATTGGCATGGTAGTTTTATGGTCGAAAATTGTTAAGTTTGCATTGTTTAAAATAATTCTTGATAATTGCATATAATAGGTACATTTTAGTTTACGCAGATGTAGATGTATTGTTGTTTACAAAGTAGCATTTTTATTAAATTGGCTGTTGTATTTACACAATTCGAAGTTAGTGACACGACTGAATAATATTGTAGAATCATGTTCGTTGTATGTTAGATAGTAATACGAAGTAGTTTGAGTAAATCTTTTTGAGAAGTTTAAATTTCTCTACGAAAATGTTTCAAAATATCAATTGAAGCCTTTTGGATTGAAGTGAGTGCACAACCATTTCCACTTGACCATCTAGTACTAGTAATTGCTCTCCTAGTAAACATGGATTTATACAAGAAGGATTATAACTGTGTTTGTGATAGAGTTACAATCTTTACGATTCCTCGGAATGCCCCTCTCCTCCTTGATCCCTTCCCTCTCCTCCTTGATCCCTTCCTGAGTAGTGGCCGCGGAGCAAGGATATTTTCGTTTTAATTTTATATTTATTATTTAAGATTAATTCGTTATGAAATTCAATTATATTGGATATATAGATTATTACTTATTAGGTATATTCTGGTAGTAGAATTAAAAAAGAGATTTTTATAGCTAGTTGATAGGCATTAAGAAGCCAATGTTGACTACTGATTTCTCTATTAGTTTTAGGGTCTTCCTCATATATAATGATCAATTGAGTAGGGATAGTGGTTTCTCTGTGATTGAGGTGCCATGCTTACCTTTATGTTGTTTTTGTTCTTTCCCTGAAGTTTACAAGTTGGCTTTATATATGGTTCAATATCTGTCTTTCATATACCAATGCATCTTTGTTTGTCATCTGTAGCTGACCTACATCTTTGTTTTAGGGTCTTCCTCATATATAATGATCAATTGAGTAGGGATAGTGGTTTCTCTGTGATTGAGGTGCCATGCTTACCTTTATGTTGTTTTTGTTCTTTCCCTGAAGTTTACAAGTTGGCTTTATATATGGTTCAATATCTGTCTTTCATATACCAATGCATCTTTGTTTGTCATCTGTAGCTGACCTACATATTTCGCAACAATTGGATAAGTTTTGTTCTAACCTATTATTTGACAGTTTGGAAAGATGGGACAAGACAATCAGAATCCTAAGATAGTATTTCAAGACCGTTTAGTCGTGTTATTGTCAATTTGGGCTGAAATTTGCTAGTTTAGAATTATTTGCAACTAATCAAATAAATGGTGAATGTTAAATAATGTAGCTAATAGCTAAGATTAGAAAAGGTTGGAGGTTTAGCCTAGTGGTAACTGGAACCTCTCCCTGTGTGTGAAAGGTCATGGGTTCAAATTGGGAAGAAATTTACAAGAAATAGTTATATATCATTAAAACAAGAATCTCCTGGTTATATCAAAGTACTTTCTATATATGCATAGTCATACTCTCCTGGTTTCTTTTGTCAAAAAAAAAAAAAAAAGGAACGACGAGCAAAGAGAGGAGAACACCAGAATAGTTATCAAGTAAATGAAAGCACTATCATATAGCATATAATTAACTATGAAACATTAAGTCTTCTTCTGCAATTCGATAAGCACAATTCTGGATTCACGTATGGCTTCCTTAAGTTTGCCAGCTCTTGATATAAAGGGTAGAATATAGAAATAAGTAAAACACAATGTTAATCATTCCCTATTTAACCTTCTTCCGGATTTGTAAACTGACTCAAGCTCTGAGAACCGGCAACAGCCATTCTAAATGCCCTCGACTCAAATGCTTCTAGGATTGAACTAGGTTTTAGCCAATCTTCATTTATGGAACATGTGATTATTAATTTTTAATCACTATGCTAGATCAAGTAAAGATGCTTCTCAGTTCTCACAGCCCCTTTTGAGAATCATTTATTGGCTGAAAGTATAGTTGCAAAAGTAATTGTACGTGAGCAACACTAACAAAAGATATGAAATCTGAAACATGGAGTATCAGATGTCTACTCTAGTGAGGTCTAAGTGTCTGACAATGCACATTTGGGAAGGATGAACCTACCTCTTTCAACATTAGACCGGAATTTTAATAGGTGTTCAGCTCGCCCCAAATAAGCCACTGTTCCTGCTGGCTTATTTCCGCTACTCAGTTGAGACACAGTCGTCATCAGAAACTTTGCAACCTTTTATGAGTATATTTAATAGACTAACAAACTAGTACGAGGAATGTAAAGTAGTGTGAATATATCAATGGTGAAAATAAAAGAATTATTGGTAGCTCCACTAATGTTGCTATATAGAATTAGAGAAATGGGAAAGCTAGTAGTCCTCTTCTCATGTCCAGTTTCGCTTGGAGTCTTGCAGGTTCAATTAAATATACTTCAAAACTGGAAGAAAGTTCTCCGCACAAATGGATGATAAAATAATAGTTAGTAGCAGTAAAAAGAAAAACAGAAATTGTAAGGTTTGTGAAGGGATGGCAATTTGTACCGACCCGATGGATACCCGATCCGTTTCGACCCGAATGGGTCCAACCGAACCCGAAATTTTCGGGTTTGGATTCGGGTTTGGGTTTGATTTTTAAACCCGAATCATTTTCGGGTCGGGTTTGGGTTTTGCCAATACCGACCCGAACCCGACCCGAAAACCCGAAACCCATATCAAACCCGACCGAACCCGAACCCGACCCGAAACCCGAATTAATATATATTATTATTTCTATTATTTTATACATAATATTTAACATTTAATATATATTATCTATTATTATATATATATATATATTTAATATTTAATATGTAATAAAAATTAAAATATTTTATATATTTATGTTTTATATTATTTTTAATATAAAGAAATTATTTTTTATTTATTTTTTTGGATTTCGGGTCGGGTTTCGGGTACCCGAAACCCGTTTAGTATCCAACGGGTTCGGGTTTATAATTTCGGGTATTTTCGGGTTCGGGTTCGGTCAAAAGAATCGGGTTCGGGTTTGGCAAAACCTGACCCGCCCGACCCGATTGCCATCCAATTGTCTATCTAGCTGAAGTTGTACAATAGTTGAGTTGAAGACTTGACTGAAATAATGAAATATAATATTCTGCCACTTGTAGGTCTGTCAATTTCTATTTCACCAATAAAAAAGGAAAGTGCATGAAATCTTTGCAAGTGGGTCAAAGAAACTTGAAATCCCAACATAGATACAAAAATGTAGCATATTTAATAAACTCCAAGTATCCATTTTGTTTTAGTTGAAGCACCAGCTGCTATGGTATCAATGATGTTGAAGTTCATTAGCTAAGTTCAACCTTGCACTTTTAGTTTCTGCAAGTACCAATTTGTTCATACTGTTATTTTCTGAACTTCATCTCACTTATTTGTGCTTTTGGGTGTTCTGTGTAGGTTTCGGCATCTTTCTGCATGTTTAGAAAGGAGGTTAGCTTTGTAGCACTGTCGGCTCTTGGATGTGATCATATCATCAGAATGATGATTCATGAATTCACTAGATCCGGAAGTTGAATTATTGTAATTGCTTTAATTGTATCATCAAAAGCTGTAGCTGTTGTGGAGTCAATACCATGTTCTATTATTGTAATGTCAAACTTATTATGACATGTTCTAGTTTTCTTTGATTTTCGAAGCTGAAATAATAGTCATGTAATGAGCAACAGCTAGTCCGAGACATCTTGTTCAAAATAGAGTAATTTGTTTTGTAGTATACCATGGTCTAATATGTCCGAGTTTTAAACCTTCGTTTATAGATATAATGATACATCATACATTTAACAAGTTACATTGTAATTCTACCACCCCCTTTCTGTAAAGATGGATTTCCAAGTTTTTCTTTTTTTTCATTTGTTGTCCTGGAAAAACTTTAGATGTAGGACATAACACTGTGCTTCCAGTCAAGTTAGAACAGATAGGATAAATAATTTACTCTTACTTGTGCTGCCGGTTTTATTTGGAGAGTGAGAAAGTTCAAAGTAAAATTTGCAATTTTTACTAAAATGATGTGTTGATGGTAATACCCAGCTTTCTACCAGAATGATCACAAAAATTGCCCCTTTAATTTCTCAATTTGCAAGAATTCATGTCCTCCGTTACAGCACTTTTCTTGGTCATGCTACCTTTTCATCTTGACATTTCTTGATATAATTTACTACATTTAAACTTTCATGGTACGTATTAGGCAGAAAAATGATATAAACATATTAGGCACCAGTGCACCACCTTTCTAAATCCTCTTGTCTGTTATTTGTAAGTATTGGAAGTCGGGTATTCTTCCGTTAAAATGTTGAGTTGAATTAATTTTAGCCCCGAGGTATTGCACACAACTGAGAATGGCAATTGTAGCCCTCTATATTGCTTCTAGCAGTTTAATGTATCTATTTAAGCATCGGATATAGGTAGGCAAAAGAAAGGAAATTTATGAAAGGTGAGACATGGTACTCTACCTAGTAGATGTTCGATTTACTTGGGTGTTCTATGAGGTGCAACATACAAGTTATGCAATACCAAATGTAGGCGACTTACAAGAGTAGAGCACACTAGCCATATTTGGATCGGTACAAAAGTGACTAGTAGGAAAGGATTAGAGAGTTTTGTAGTTGATACAGTGAGGAAAGTGCTGACAGTCAATACTGTTAAGTTGGCGTCTCATTTGTTCATTAGTATTGCAGTAGTGGTATGGTGTGTTTGTTTTACGACATAGGTGTGTAATGTTACCCATACACGATGTATAAAAATTTGTACACAATGTCTTTTTGTGTGTTTTCCTGCGTACCAGTGTTTCTATCTGTTTTTACCAAACTATTTTAGCTTGATTTTACTAGGAAATTTACCAGTGTGTACATGTATGTATCATATTGTACAGTGTAAGTTTTGTCGTAGATGGGAAACTTAAATATTCTGTGTACAAGGATCATTATTTATTTATTTTCATTTTATAAACACCTATACATGCTGATATGTACTTGAATTGGTATTTGCTTTTGGGTTTTTAGATTTAATTGGGGTTAATTGGCTATTTCATAACTGAACTCGTGCCCAACTTGCAGTTGGGTAACTGAATTCAAAAAACTTGCAGTCAACTCATCGAAATATTTAAAACTTGCAATTGACTAACCACCGTTAACTCCATCTAACGTTCCTGACGGAAATCTGACGTGACATGCTTATGTGTTAAAAAAAATTCATCTGGTGTGCTGATGTGTTAAATAATTTAAAATTAATTATTTTAAAAACTCTTAAATTATTTTAAAACTCTTAAACTCTTAAAAACTCTTACATTTTTATTTCTTTAATTCACAATCTCTCATCTCTCTTCTCCTGTAATCTCTTGGATTATGGTGTTCTTATATTCAAATCGAATCTCTTGAAGCCTAGTTTCATAATCTATCATCAATTTGATGATATGTATAGCTTCGTGTGATTGTATAAAATCGAATCTCTTGAAGTCTAGTTTCTTTTTTTCGATTCTGAGCTTGTCCATGTGATTTGATGATATGTATAGCTTCGTGTGGTTGTAAGGAGTCCAAATATGTGCTCAATTTCAATGTTTGATTTCAGATTTGTCCAATTCAAAAATTAGGGTTCTTGAATAAAAAATTGGGGCTTTTCGTTTGGTGGATTGTTTGCTTGTTTTGATGGGTTGTATAGCTTCATAAGATCCTATGGAGTTGTTTTATGTGTTCAATTTCATTGTTAATTGGTATCCATTTATGTGAAAAACGATTATACAAGTTTTGGGTTGATTTTAAAATCAATAGTCCATCATTTCTGTTGATTGTTCATGTAATTGGTTACCGTGGGTAATTTTTATGTGTTCCAAGGTTCGTTTTGACATCAAGAACGTTAAGTTTCGTTTACGTTTTATGCAAAAACGTTTTTCGTCGGAATCTTGTCGAAGGTCACCGGATTTTGTCATTTTCTGTCGGATTTTGATGGTGTGTTGCTGTGTGGTTGATGCCCAGTAGATGGACAGCTTATTTGTGTTTGTTTGGTGTTGAAAACGGCAAAAATCGTGTGTATGTGCTATGTTGTCGCCGGAAAATCGCGTGTATGTGTTGTGTTGTGGTCGGCGTTGTGGAGGAGATGATGGAGATGGTAGGTGAAGGAAGTCGGCTGGGAAGTGCAGGTGAGGGCTGGTAGTGGTGAAGTGAGGGATGAGAGGAATATATTTACAAAATATATTTCACCAAAGCCTCTTCAATTCTGAAGTGACTTCCAAGTTCAACCAATGTCATCTCATCTTTACTATGTTTCAAGGTGTGTTTAAAATCCTTCCATGATGGTGGCAGTTTGTCTACAACACCATAAATAGAGATAGATTCATCCATCTTCAGATTGTGTTGAACAAACTGTCCCAGAATCCTTAACAATTCATTGTATTGTTCCATCACCAGTCTAGAATTGACCATTTTATAGTTCATAAAATTACTGACCAGAAACTTCTTACTAGAAGCATCTTCTGCCATGTAATTGGATTCAAGAGAATCCCACAATTCTTTCGTTGACCCAACATTTTGGTATACATGAAAAAGGGAATCAGACATACCGTTTAAGATGTGATCGCGGCAAATGTAGTCATCGTTTTCCCATTTGCAGCGCTTCCTTGTCTGTTCAACAGTTTCATTCTCGATCACTTCAGGCATGGGGATACTCAGAACATACACAACCTTCAGCGTGGTCAACATAAAATGCATCTTCTTCTGCCATCTTCTAAAATCTTGACCCTCAAACTTGTCAGATTTTGCAAACTTGCTTGTCATATCTTTTGCATATTCTCCGTTCGTCATCTTCAGAAACAATTAACTTCAATCTTTGTTGGGGAAAATACTTTTTCTCTTAATATTTTCATAGATACACACGTGACTCTCTTATTCATACTTAATTTTTAAATTGGTTAAAAAGGCCGCGCTTCGCGGCGACGTTATGATTTTTTTAAAAAAAACTTTATTAATAAAATTCAATAATCACTCATTTCTCCCTTTTGTTAAACACGTTTTCCTTGTTAAGGTTGAAATCGCAAATTTTACATTAAATACTTGTCTTATATATTAATTTTTTTGTTAACATATTCTTTTCTAATGAGCCGCTCTCTCATTGAAAAAACACTTGTATAAATTAGCACTTCTATTTTATTTCCAATAGAATTTTAAATTATATATGTCTTACATACACATATTCTACTTCTAATAAAACTTATTTTAATATTTATTTCTTATAAATTCGAAATCTTATACTCTATAAATTCAAAAACCTATTCTACAACCCATAGAACTTTTAATTATATGTCTAACTTATAAAGTCTCTATAAATTCGAACTCTTCTCTTCAATAAATTTAAACACCTATTCTACGTCTAATAAAACTTTTAATTATGTCTTACAAACGCCTATTCTACTTTCAATAGAACTTTTAATTGCAAGAATTTCTTTTATATATTCGAACACCTATTCTACTTTAAATAGAACTTTTAGTTCTACATCTTACCTATAAATTCGAATTATTCTCCTTTATAAATTCGAACACCTATTCTACTTCAAATCAAACTTTTATTTATATGTTTTCCCTATAAATTCGAACTCTTCTCCTCAATAAATTCGAACACCTATTCTACTTCTAATATGTTAAAGAATATTTTTTGATTTATTAGTATTTACAATTTAAAAATAATAGAAAATTAGAAAAATAGATTGAGACAATCTTAGAGGCGACACCTAACCTCCCGCAAATCCTCCTTTATATATATTGATACTAGTCGATTAAACCGCGCTTCGCAGTGGCCTTATAATAGTATTGTAAAATTTTAAATATTAAACTGTTTAAGAAAAAAATATAAAAAATCTATATAATTATCTTATATCTATACTATCTTATAATAGACGAAACATTAAAAGTTTGGTCGGTCGGTTGGTACTTACTAAAATATGTTGTTTTTTCTATTTTTCCTTACTAAAATACCTCATTTTACAAAATATCACAAACAAATTCTTACTTGTTTATTTTAAAACCTAGTTTTGATACTTTTAACTACGGACAATTAATTTTTTCAAGTCAAATATGTTACTTTTTCAATTTGTCCTTACTAAAACCTATCTTTTCCAAAAATATCATGGGCAATCCGTTACTCATTTATTTTAAAATATATTTTAATACCTTTAATTATTTAAAAAAAATTAACATGCCTACTTATTTTTTTAACAAATGCAACCAAAAAAAATATTAAAACGTAAATAATAAAATTAACAATTATTAAAAATAATTTGTGCATCGCACGAGTTTTAAGCTAGTATATATAAATAGTGAAACTTAAAAATTAATATTTTAATAGTGAAAATAGCTATAAAAATAACTATTTTAAAAGGTAAGCTTAATAGCTATTTTGATTCGAATTGAATCAAAATAGTGAAACTCTTGGAAAAATAGATTAAAACTTAAATAGGATATGAATTAGTTGAGAAAAAAATGTAAAATTTGTTTAATTAAATTTTAAATAGGATTGACTTATATATATTTATCGGCTTCCTAAAAATTTGAGTATAAATAAGGAATGTCTTCTCTAAAAATTCAAATGTAAATAAGGAAATTTAATTTTATTGAATTAAAAATTGAGAAACCCTATAAAAATAGATAAATAGCTTTCGAGTGATTTCGAAACTCCTCAAACGCTCCTCAAACGCTTTTGGGAGTTTTCCTTTGTAATATATAAAGATATTGATTGATGTTAAACAAGCCAGAATACTCTTAACAATTTTATCGTGCAGTCCTACTATTAAGGCACTAATAATATAAACAAACTAAAATTTTAAAATCTATATCTATACTATATTATTATAAGCAAAATAGAGATCTTTTGTAGTTTGTAGTTTGGTTAACCAAACTATTCATAACCGTTAGATCTTCAACTCAAATATATCATGACCGTTAGATACAACAATACTAAAAGTTGTTATATTGAGAAGTCTAAGATTCGATTCCATTTTAGTTTAAAACATTACTCTCTATAAACAACTAAAAATATAAATCATACCATATATTTCGATCATTAATATTGCTATCTAATTAAAACATGTTATCTTCTATTTAATTAAAACACGTTACCTTTTATTTCAAAACTAATATTGCAATCATTAATATTTATATCCAAACATATTGCACCATATCTTTCAACCAATAATAAACACCTAAAAACATGAATCATACCATATTTTTCAATCATTAATATTTCTTTTCTAATTAAAACACGTTATCTTTTCATTTAAAATTAATCTTGCAATCACTAATATATATCCAAAAATATCACACCATATATTCCAATTACTAATAAAATATATTAAAAATCAGCATACATTGTTTATAATAAAAAAAACATAAGTACAATCATTAAACATGAATATATCAAATTATATTAAATTAAAATTAAAAAATATTGAAAATAATGTTTATATAAAAATTAAAAATAAAAATTTCAATAAAATTTATAACATATTAAAAAAATCCGTGCATCGCACGGGTTACAAGCTAGTTATTATATAAATTCCGAAACATTGAAAGTTTTGGTAACTATTTTTTGGTACCTGTTTTTTGGTACCAGTTTTTTGGTACTTCGTGAATTTACTTATTTACCCTTTGTTAAAAACACCTATAATAAATAAAACACCTATAATAAATAATAACATAATACAATTAATGGTAATTAGTCGCTTGCCTTTTTTCACATTTACTTTTAATTGAAGATATTACCTTTTAAAAACACCTAAAAACATCAATTTATCTTCCAATCATAAATATTGAATTAAAACACGTTACATTTTTAATTTAAAACTGATCTTCATTAATATTTTCTTTTGAACTAAAACACGTTACCTTTTTAATTTAAAACTAATTTTACAATCATTAATATATACCCGAAAATATCACACCATATTTTTCAATTGTTAATAAAATATATTAAAAATCTGCATGTGTTGTTTATAATAAGGAAATATTATTATAATCCGTAAACAAGAGTATAATAAAATTATATTAAATTAAAATTAATTAATAATTATATAATTATCGAAACATTAAAAATTTTGGTACCTATTTTTTGATATATGTTTTTTGGTATTTCGTGAATTTACTTATTTACCCTTCATTATAAAGAAAAATATATATGATATTTATACTATTAAAACACCAAAAATAAATAAAACATAATACAATTAAAGGTAATTAGTCGATTGCCTTTTTCACATTTACTTTTAGTTGAAGATATTACCTTTTATAAACACCTAAAAACCTCAATCATATCATATTTTCCAATCAATTCATATCTAGCAATAATTAACCAAAAATAAATAATAACATAATACAATTAAAGGTAATTAGTCGATTGCCTTTTTCACATTTACTTTTAGTTGAATATATTACCTTTTATAAACACCTAAAAACCTCAATCATATCATATTTTTCAATCAATTCATATCTAGCAATAATTAATATATACTCAAAAATATCACATCTTATCATATAATCAGTAACAAAATATAATAGAAATTCGAATTACGAATAATGACCATTAAATTTTTAGTAAAAAAATTAGAATCATTAGATCTAATTATTAAATATATTATATGATTAAATTAATTTACTAAAATTTCAAGTTTCAAATTTTATCAACCACGTATTTATTTTAAAATTTTATAATATAAGTTTTAAACCATGAATATCATTAACTAATTTTATATTAAATTATTAAAATTAAAATAAAATAAAATATTTTAAATAATGATTATATAAAAATATTATTATGACATAAAATAAAATTTATTACATATCAACAAAAATCCGTGCATCGCACGGGTTATAAGCTAGTTATTATTATATAAAAGCCGAAACATTGAAAGTTTTGGTACCTGTTTTTTGGTACCTATTTTTTTGTACCTATTTTTTGGTATTTCGTGAATTTACATATTTACCCTTCATTAAAAAGAAAAATATATTCTATACCAATACTATTAAAACACCTAAAATAAATAACAACATAAAATAATTAATGGTAATTAGTCGATTGCCTTTTTCACATTTATTTTTAGTTGAAAATATTACCTTTCATATACACCTAAAAACATCAATCGTATCATATAGTCCAATCATTAATATTTATTTTCGAATTAAAACACGTTACATTTTTTATTTATAAGGAAACATTAGTATAATTCTTCATTAAAAATAAAAATATATTCGATATCCATACTATTAAAATACCTAAAATAAATAATAACATAAAATAATTAGTGGTAATTAGTCGATTGCCTTTTTTACATTTACTTTTAGTTGAAGATATTACCTTTTATAAACACTTATAAACATCAATCGTATCCTATCTTCCAATCATTAATATTTTCTTTCGAATTAAAATAAGTTACCTTTTTAATTTAAAACTAATCTTATCACATCATATTTTTCAATTATTTAATAAAATATATTAAAAGTTCATATACGTTATTTATAATAAGGAAACATTAGTATAATTCGTAAATATGAGTATATTAAATTATATTAAATTAAAATTGAAAATAATGATTATATAAAAACATAATTGTAATATTAAATAAAATTTATAACATAATAAAAGAAACACCATATCAATAAATTTTATTCATAACATAATAAAATTTTATTATAATTTTATAAATTTATATCTTCCAATCAGTAATAGGTTTTCCTAAATTAAACATGTTAACTTTTAATTTAAAACATAATCTTGTAGTAATTAATATATACAAAAAAAATATCATACCATATCTTCTAAACACTAACAAAATATAACAGAAATCCGTATACTACGAATAATGACCATTAGATTTTTAGTAAAAAATCAGAATCTTTAGATCTAATGATTAAATATATTATATGATTATATTAATTTACTAAAATTTCACGGTTCGAATTCCATCAACGACATATTTATTTTAAAATTTTAAAATATAAGTTTTAAACCATGCATATCATTAATTAATTTTTTATTAAATAATTTAAGTTAAAATTAAAATAAAATATTGTAAATAATAATTATAAAGAAATGTGACTGTAACATAAACTAAAATCTATTACATATAAAAAAAAGCCGTGCATCGCACGGGTTATAAGCTAGTAATAGATAATTTTAGAATGCACTACTTGAAAATTTTAATAGTAATTATATCTTCATAAAAGAAATAATCTTTATAGTATTCGAAGAAATATCATTGTTAATAAATACATATTTTAAAATCAAATACTAAAATCGGGATATATATCCCATGCATGCTCTAAATTAGTACATACAATAATCCTAAAGTTCTAATACAATGCGGTTATAAGTGAATCCTGACTGATAGTTACCCGCTGTAAGCTCTCAGCGGCCACCTGCCGCTACCTCCATGAACAGTGCCACCCGCCACATCATCAACACTGTAGCACTATTTGCAAATTGCACATGTGTCCTTACATATTATCTTCACCAACTTGCTTAACTTGACAAACAAATATCTTTATAAAAATACTTGTACAAAATATCTTGATGTCTTGTTCACTAAGGTAGGGGACCATAAAGGTAGTCAAGGGAACACAAGGACTTTCAACTGTAGCAAAAGCGGCTGTGGTAGAATCGAGGTATGTATGGAAGGGACACCAATCACTGTTCCAATAGTGGCTCACTATTGCTTTAACGGCATAGCAAGTGGGCTACCAAGTGGATGAACAGTAATTGGAAGACCCAGCCTATAAATACCCCCATTCTACACACAAGGTGATATACAATTTTAATAGCACAAACTTATTACTCATTATCTCCCTTCACACAGATACATTCTTACCAATTCGATTATTATTATTCCGATTACTGATTCTTACACCAGAGGTGCTTGACGGCCACCACCCCCGGGCAAGCATTATTTTGCAGATACCCGAAACTCAGGTGAAGTATCCCCGGAACAGTACTCAGAACAGTGGTCGGAAGCCTCTAATCGACCGTGAGGATTATCATTTGGCGCTAGAAGGAGGGGGCTTTTTCTTAAAGAAAAACCCACCACCTGCTCTACAAACACAGTAGCTACTAACACACTCATAACACAATACAAGTCAAAACACCTCTAACCTACTAAATGGTCAACACAACGCCCAATTCAAATGACCGACCGCTGACAGAAAATGAAGCAAACACAACAGGCATCCCTCCACTAAACCCACCAGTAAACCCAGTCAACCGCTTACAAACGAACCTGCCAAGAGGAGAAAATCGAGAACAAGTCCTCAGCCTAAATCTCACAGGTTGCAACCAACAACAAATCGACTTAATCATGCAAATAGCCTCGGCATTTCCTTCGGTCGTACAAGGGCAGCCAACAAAGCAGGCTAGTTCCCACATGAACCCACACAACGACCGCGAAGAAGTCAATAGCCATCCTCGAAGGACAAACTCTGCTTTCTCCCGCTTGGGCTCATCACAAAAAACGAATCATGAGAGGCACAATAAAAGTCACCACCCACCTGAAATATGGGAAGAAAACAGAAAACACAGAGATCTGAGAAAGGTGATCATCGACAAAAAGGCTGCCTATGACAAAGTGGTAGCTGAATACGAGAAACAAAGACGCAGAGAACGATCCCCTGTCCGCCCAAGGGAAACTGAAAGTGTGCAACCAACAAACGCCGATATGTTGCGCACTATTATGGAACTCAAAAAGAGGATAGAAGGAGATAGCGAGCAAGAATTGGGCGGCACACCTTTCACCTTACGGCTCGAAGCAGAACCCCGTCAGAAAGACATCAAACATTACAGCTTCAACTCTTTCGACGGGCTTGGAGACCCGGAAGAGCACCTTAGCTATTTCGACCAACTGGCTCTCCACTATGAATATAACGAACTGACACGATGCCGTTTCTTTGCCGCGACCCTCCGCGGAAATGCACAAAGATGGTTCTGCAGAATAACCGCAAGGACCATAGACACTTGGTTGGAATTCAAGAAATTATTTCTCAACAAATTCAAGGCAAACCAACAGCATGAGGTCCACACTGTATTTCTGGAAACTATTGCACAACGCAACGGAGAAACTTTGCAAAATTACATCGACCGCTTCAAAGAAGCCGTCAACAAAGTTGTTTGCGGGAATGAGACGGAAGCATTAGTACACCTAAGAAGGGGTCTCAACCCCTATGAATGCGAGAAATACGTATGCCGTCTCATGGAAACAAAAACCCACTACTCTAGCAAAGGCATACGACTTGGCATCCCAGGCCATCAACGAGATCGAATCCCTGAATGTGCTAAAACAATCCAGGACTCCACCCACTTCAGCGCCATATTTTCAAAGAGAAAGATTCACATCCTACCAAAGGCAGGCACCTGCCTTGTATCAAGTACAAACTACTCATGGGCCGCCACCCACCCAAAGGGCTCAATCATCCATTCCAGCCAGGGACCGCCTGGGGCCCTCAAATCCGCAGAAACCGGATAGGCGTCCTGAGCCAAAATGGACCGAATTCACCCTCCCAAGAGCAACCATCCTCACAGAGATCAGGGGAAAGCCTTTTTACTTACCACCAGCCCCAATGCACTCATCACCCGACGACAGACCCAAGGACAAACGTTGCGACTATCATGAAACACATGGTCATTTCACAGACAACTGCCTATCCCTCAAATATTTCCTAGAAAGACAAGTGAAGGCTGGCAACTTATCTCAATACCTGCCCAGACAAATACTTGGCTCCTCCACCTCTAAAATACACAACAAAAACATCGTGCACACTGTTTTTGGCGGACAAGTCTCACCGCCCAGGGAGGAGCAATCTGTTTACACGATATCAGAAGGCCCACCCAACATCATTACATTCACGGACGCAGATTATGAGGGCATCAACCCGAGTCACATAGAGGCCTTGGTCGTATCATTGGGGGTCGCAAACAATGAAGTTAAAAAGAATCCTGGTTGATAACGGGTCCTCTGTCGATATATGCTTCAAACATACCTGGGATAGGATGAAGCTAAGCAACGAAAAGCTAGAAGCATGTCCCGACGAGACACCTCTTTACGGGTTCGGCCACAACACCGTCCCAATAGCGGGCATTGCAAGACTCCCGGTTTATTTTGGCGAATCTCCCAGGCAAGTATGTCGAATCATTAAATTCTATGTCATCAATACTGCATCCTCTTACAACATGATCTTGGGGAGACCCACCCTAAACCTGCTAAAAGCAGTTACTTCCACCCCCCCACCTCAAAATCAAATTCCCCACTTCAAACGGGGTAGGAGAAATCAAAGGGGATTCTGAAACATCCAAGAGATGCTATGGCATTGCTCTCACTCTGGGAAAAACCGAACCCAGCAACATCAACAGAGAAAGGACGCAAAAAAGAAAGCAAGCAAAAAGACAAAGGCATTTTGAGAGCCAACGTGCACATAACAAAAAGAGAAAAGAAATACAATTCATTGACGGGCACAACCCGCTGACAGAAGACCCGCCACGAATAGATGCCAACTTGATGAAATGTCTCAAAAGGGAGGAAAAACCGCCAATAAGCCCTGCGGTACAAACAGAAAAAATAGAAATCATCCCCGGAGACACGAACAAAACGGTGAGTGTAGGAGCGGGTTTGGACTCAATCTTTAAAAATGGCCTCACAAATCTCTTGAGAAAATACGCAGACATCTTCGCATGGAGTCCAAAGGATATGCCGGGACTAGATGAATCTGTGGCGATCCGCAAGCTAAATGTGGACCCAGACAAAGCCCCCAAAATACAAAAAAGAAGAAATTTAGCGCCAGAGCGACAGCGGGCAATTGACATTGAAATTGACAAACTCCTAGATGCGGACTTGATTTGCGAAGTCACCTACCCTAAATGGGTCGCCAATGTGGTACTAGTGAAAAAGGCCAACGGTAAATGGAGGATGTGCGTTGATTACACAGACTTGAACGCAGCATGCCCCAAGGATCCATATCCACTCCCTTCAATAGACCAACTCATTGACGCAACAGTGGGTCATCTAATGCTAAGCTTCATGGATGCCTACTCAGGCTACAACCAAATCAAGATGACTCCAGAGGACAGAGAAAAAACAGCTTTCATTACACACAGGGGCGTCTATTGTTACAAAGTCATGCCTTTTGGATTAATCAATGCTGGTGCCACCTTCCAAAAAACAATGAATAAAATCTTCGGCGGACAGTTGGGCCGAAATATGGAAGTATATGTGGACGACCTCATAGTAAAATCCCTCTTAACGGCTTCTCACTTACAAGACTTGGAAGAGTGTTTCTCCACTCTCAGAAAACACAACATGAAACTCAATCCTGACAAATGTGCGTTCGCACTAGACGCAGGCAAATTCCTTGGTTTTTTGGTATCTCACAGAGGAATTGAGGCCAATCCCGAGAAAATAAAGGCTATCATCGACATGCAACCACCCAAGACCTTAAAGGAAATACAAAAGCTAACAGGGAGGCTAGCCGCCCTGAGAAGGTTCATAGTGAAACTAGCAGACAGATGCCTTCCATTCTTTGACACACTAAAAGGGGCTACAAAAACTAAGGCAATTTCTTGGACGGCCGAATGCCAAAAAGCCTTCGAAGACCTCAAAACCTATCTCTCTTCTGCTCTGTTGCTTATAGTGGCAGTCCCTTCAGAACCGCTGTCACTTTACTTGTCCGCCACAGACAAAGCTGTAGGGGCGGTACTCATCAAAGAAGAAAATAGCGAACAAAAACTAGTTTACTATGTCAGCCAAATACTCAAAGATGCGAAAACCCGCTATCCGAATATCCAGAAATTTGCTCTAGCTTTGGTCATCGCGAGCAGAAAATTAAGACATTACTTCCAGGGCAGACAAATCAGAATCATCACGGACCAACCGCTAAGAAAAATACTTCACAAACCAGACTTATCAGGCAGATTAATCAATTGGGCTGTGGAGCTTGGTCAATTTGACCTAAAGTACCTACCAAGGACCGCCATCAAGGCGCAAGCTTTAGCCGATTTTATGGTTGAATGTTCTTTCTCAACCGAATAAGAAACGCCTGCTAAAAACACTACAACAACAGACAACAATTGGCAGCTCTACGTAGATGGTTCCTCAACAAGCACCCGCTGTGGGGCAGGACTCATTCTGACTACCCCCGACGGTTTTCAAGTCAAACAAGCCATACAGTTAAACTTCAAAGCTACAAACAACCAAGCGGAATATGAGGAACTTTTGGCCGGTCTAACACTGGCAAGAAACTTACAAGTAAAAAAGCTAACCATCTACAGCGACTCACAACTGGTCGTTCGACAAACAACAGGGGATTACTCAACAAAAGATAGCAATCTTAGCAAATACCAAGAGTTGATCCAGACAATGCTAACTCAATTTGAGGAATATTCCCTTCAACAGATAAATAGGGAAGACAACACAGTTGCAGACATGTTATCTAGACTAACTCAAGGGGAGAAAGTGGAAGCCGAAACGGTTTACTTTGAAGAGCTAACCACCCCAAGTACAAGCAAATTGGCTATTGATAAGATATATTTTTATATACATTTTATATAATTTTATTCCCACATTTAATTGCATTTTGCATTAATTTGGATACTTATTTAATTAATTTTGATGTTTTATTTCAGGAGACAAGAATTTCTAAATTTGGAGGAATTTGGGCTTAAAGAGCTATTTTGGAGCTAAAATTGGAAGAAATTCGGAATTATTGAGCTACACCCACTTCCTACAGTATTTAATTCATATCCGGAGTTGTAGGAGTCAGATTTGGACGATCTTACAGTCCACGCGAAGCTTATGAAATTATCTTCAATTTGGAGGGATTAATTAAGCAAAAATTCGATTGGAGCAGCTCGAAACCTGAGGAATAAATGAATTTTCGAATTTTAAGATAAAGTGAAAAAGTGAAAAAGCAAAAAGTTGAAAATGAAAAAAGTTGAAAATAAAAAGTTGAAAAAAGTTTAGAAGCCAGCAACTTTGAAATCAAAAAGAGCGGCGGACCAGCAGACATGCAGCGAATCACGGAGCAGTTTAAGAAATTAAGCAGCTTCATGTTCCTATAAAATGAAGGAGAAATCAGTCTGCAAGGGGGAAGATTAGACGGAGACAAAATCAAAGCCTGCTTTACATCTTTCTTTTGTATCATTGCTTTTTTTTCATTCGGCTAGGAGGCTACATTAGGGGCTTGGTTTTCTTCTTTTTTATGTACACTTTGGCTTGATTCTCCATTCTATTGTAAATTTGAGGTACTCCTAAATTTTATCTTGTTTATTAATATATGTTTTATATGTCTTCTTTAAATATTTTTGTCGTTTCTATTAATAGCATGTGTGAGTAGTTTATTTCTAGGGTATAAGGGGAATCCATGTTTACACCATGATAATGCTTTAATTTTATTAGTTGTTTAACGGATATAAAATAATTCTAATCGATATGTTATAAATCTAATTTGTGTTATCGGCCGGTATCATTAATTAATTATTTGTGAATAGGAATAATAGATCGAGAGATTTTATTCACTAGAGGCATACATACGATTAGCGGAATTGAATTTTAGTGCGAGATCATAATTGGATTTCCGAGAGCATTAATGCTTGAGAAAGATTAACACCTGCTCTAATTATTTAAATCCGTTAAATTATTATATCCGTATAATTTGTTCCGGTGTAAACATGGTGAACCTGGTTGCCCTAGACTTTTAGTTAATCAGCTTTAAAAAACATTTATTTGCATTATTTAGTTTTATAAAAATTCTTAATAATTGTTAAAATTATAAAATTCGTGATAATTTAATTAAAATTGATAAAACCTGCCTCCCTGCGAACGAACATAAAAATATACCACATCAAAATTGGCGCCGCTGCCGGGGAGGCAGTTAGTTTTTATAAATTTTAGTTGTATTGTCCGGGTTTTATAATTTTTAATTGTAGATTTAATTTTTATGTTTTAGTGTAAAAAAAAATAATTTAAAATAGCAAAAATATTTCTTATTTCTGTTTCGTTTTTTTTTCTGTTTTATTCGAAAGAAATAACCCATCTCCCCTGTATTTGTCCTCTGTTTTCTTGTTCCCACTTCCCAACCCAGCCTGTCTTCTTCACTCGACCAACAATACCACTCTCACCTCCTCCACCGCGCCACTCCGACCTCCATAGCTCCGCCTGCAAAAGACCAACACCCTCAATTTCCCCTTCTCCGTTCACACGACTCCACACAACTCCCCTCTCCTTTCGATTCCAAACAAAGCCTTGCCCCTCCGATTTCTCCACAGCCCCCCACGCCTCCTATCTCTACCCACCGCTGCAAACACACACCTCCGACCACACCTCTCCACTTCAACCCCAACTGAAACACAGTCCTCCCACTCTCTTCCTTCCTTCAACCTTCAACATCACCATCTCCACCACTCTTCATCCCCCGTTCGCCCACAACAATCACTCCATTCTCCCCATCCCTTTCTCCTCTTCTCTCCTTCACAACACCCACCAACACTCTCTTCTCCCCTGTTTCGATTTCAATACAAACCCAGTTCGCCCCATCTCCCTTTGCCTCGTGTAATTCGTTTTAGATTCCGGAGCAGGGTGTTCGTAACTGAGCTAATCACTGATTCCGAGTTCGTTGTTTGTATTGAAGTTTCGATTTCTCGCGGTTCGTAGTTCATAGTTAATACTAAATCGCTGTTTTGATGCGCATTTTTTCCGAGTTATCGCGGAGTTGATTTTTCGGTGTTGTGCTGGTTGTGTTTTTTCGAGTTATTGAATTTGAGGTCACAGTTCATTGTTTGATTCCTGCTGTCCGAGGTTGCGTGCTGGTTTTGCGAGTCACCATTGCCATAGTTTATTCGCTGGTTTCCGAGTTGTTTGTTGGAGCCGAGTTTCTTGTACCGTTGAGTTTTGTTCTGGTTTGCTGAATTTATCTCGGAGTTCTGTTTTCGGTTTTGCCGAGTTTGTGTCGAATTGTGCTGCGTTGAGCGTTCATTTTGAAGTTTGAGTCAAGTCATGTGATGTTGAGTTCATAATCGAGTTCGCTGTTTTGTGATTGTCGATTTGTGGATTCTGATTCGTTGGTTCTGTACGATGTTGCCTTTCAGTTTGCCAAGTTGTTAGTCGAGTCAATATGATCGCTGTTTGTTGTCTGTGTGAGTTCGAGTTTTGCTGAGTCGTTGTTCTGGTTGTGACGAGTTCGTTGTATTTCTGTGTGTATGAGTTACGAGCTGATAAGTTTCGTTTGTAATGTGGTAGTGTTGTTTGAGTTTAAATCGCTGGTTTGCGAATTCGTGCTGAGTCTCCTGCCGAGTTCTAGGTTCCAAAACACTGTCTGTCTGTTCTTTTGTGTTCGTTTTCTGTAGTTTAATTACTGAGTTGACTCGACTGGATTCTTGTTAATTTGATAAATTGTGGACTTATATATTAGCGTGTTAGTTGTGTTTAGATTTTGGTTTTGTTTGTTGTTAAATTCTTGTATTAAGTATTTTTTTTTGGCTAGTTCTATTTACGAAGCAATAAAGTCCAATTTTTTTTTTTTAAAAAAAAGTAAAAAATCCTATAAGTAAAATTTTCAGTTTTGGTGTGTTTTGTTTGTAATAATGTATTGTTGAATTAATTTAAAAAAAAAGTAAAAATACATATTTTATATTTTGTTTAATTTGTTAAATTTTTAGTTCGTCTATGTTTCTTTTGTCTCATTGGAACTTTAGTTCCAATTGAGACAGATTTTACTGCGGTTTTTGGCTTTGTAATGTGTTTGCAGGTCTGCAAATGGGTGAAGTTGATACTTTTGCACATCTTTCTTTCTTAGTAGAGGCATATACTCGAGAAATTGCCTCGTGGAAGACTGCGGAGCCCACTACATGTCCGATAAGTACAAATGAGATGTCACAAGTGGCCCCTGAAACTTACACTGGTTGTGAAGTTTGTGGAATTTATGGTCACTTTGGTTTCGAATGCTCTTACAATGTCTATAATTCTCAGAGTGCTCAGTTGGGACAAATGAATTCTTTTGAAGAAGGATATGGGTACAATCAGTATTCAAACACTTTTGATCAAGAATGCGTGAATCAACCAGATTTTTACTACCAGGACAATGGTGCTCAAAATTTTTCATATCATAATCAGCAACAATTTGAGCAACAATTTTATCAGTCATATGAGCAGCCGCCACAACAAGAATATCAATATCCTCATCTACAAGAAGATCTACATGTTTCTCAACCTAGCGTAGATATGCAAACTGATCAGACAAATGAGATGTGGGATATCTTGAATAAAATGCTAAAGCGTTTTAAGGAATTAGAAACTCAAAGTTTGGCGATTGAATCTCAAATTGCACAGTTGGCTAACTCTTCTACTACAGGACAGCTCGACTATTTGCCATCATCATCTATCCGATTCGAAGAGGACCTGACTGCTATCAATCTCACAAGCGATCAGGAATATGATAGTTTCTCCATGTATGTTGATGATGAGGCCATTGATAAAGAGAAGGAGCATGCCACCGATGACAAGATCAATGATGTTGCTGCTACCGAGAACAATGTGACTGATGATGAGGCTACAAAGGAAAGCAATACAGAGATGGTTGTTGTTTCTCTTCCGCAACCTGTGCCTAAGCTACCATGTATTGATAAATTTGCTCTTGATCTAGCCTCTACTTACAAGGCTTCTTTGCTCAAGAACACTTATTTCAAAGTTGATGTGATAACAAATATTGTCCAAGATGATATTTCTCAAATTTTGGTTGATGGTCCATACAAAGTGGCTCCTACGCTTCAAGCTCGAGAAGAGGGAGAAGATGGAAGTGTTTTCTTAGCCAATGATGTGATAAGCCAAGATGTCCGAATGACTCTAGTGAAAGTGAGGAGTGAAGAAAAGCCACCACCAGAACCTCCACCTTATGTCAAGGGAGTTCGATACTTTCGTGGTGTCGAATTCTATCGTTGTTTCATCACAAAGTTTTCCAAAACTGTAGAAGCACTTAATCAATTATTGCTTATTGATGTCATATTTTATTTTATTAATGCTTGTTTGGAAACTTTGTGCAGGATTAAAACAATTGTTGATGCTCGTGGTGGTCCCGTGCAACAAGTTTTTGAGCTTTTTGGAGTGGCACTCCATGCTTCGACATTCAGTGCCTCGACACTTCATGCTTATGCATTAGGGGAGTATTTTTTTACTTTCCTTTGTATTTCTTACTTTTCCTTTATATATTTGTTCATTGAGGACAATGAACCACTTAAGTGTGGGGATGAGTTCTCGATGATTAAAAAATCCCAAAAAATCAGAAAATTAAAAAATTGATTGCCTCGTCTCATAGTGTGTTAACAAGGATAGGTACACATCTTGTGAGTTTATTTTGCATGATTATTTGACATGTCATATCTCTGAAAATTATTTGTTACTTGATGATTCCTTGTACGTGCTTGCGAAAATTTTAAAACTTGAGATACATCATTTTCAATTTTAGTGAGTACTGAAGCATGCTTTCACCTTGTGAGATCTTGAGCCTAATTTGTGATTGATACATTCTATATCGATCAATTTTTATTGTTGTGTGTTAGTTCATCATTAGGCATGTTGCTCTAGAACTTGCTTTAAACCATTTTGAGATTACATGATATTTGTATGCATGAAAAATGATAAAGGCACTAGGATTAACCGTGTTTATCCAAACAGTACCCTTGAATTATATATCCTTAGTGAACCCCTTTGAGCTTTTTATCCGTTCTTTTCGTATATCACCAATCTAAATTCTTGAGCCTACTTGTTTATTCTTCTCTTGATTTACTAGTAGAGCACTTTGATTCATTTGGGGGTTGGTGAGTGCATAGTGTGGGGATATCTTTGTTAAAGTGTGAAAATTTGGCGGGAATCGTAAAAAAGAAAAAAAATAGAAAAAAAAAGAAAAAGAAAGAAGAAAAAGAAAGAAAAAAATAAAAAGATCAAGTGGAGTTGTGTTCATTGGTTTGTGCAATATGAAAGTAGAAAAGTACATGGTAATATGTGCTTGGGTTTAATGCTTGTGAAAGCCTGATCACCTTTTACATGATCGAAATTTCATGATTGTGTGCTTTAATTAAAAATGAACATTGTGCTCTGTTAGTTTGTCAAGTTAGCCACTTGTCAGCCTTTTTCTTGATTCCCTACCCTTCACCTTAGCCACGTTACAACCTTTAACAAAGACCTTTTGATTTGTGCATGCATGTATACAAAGTAATGGAGATTTGGTGGACAACCAAGCCTATGGTTGCACATGACTTAATTGATTGAACTTGAGCGAATACACTTCACCTATACACATGTGTGATTTGAGAGTTTTGTGAGCTTCATTTATATCCATAGCATGTTACTCACTGAATGCGGCATTGATATATATTTCATGATCTTTTTGTCTCTCTAGACTGTGTGCTTACTTGGATAGTCTTGTACAAATGATGCGTAAATTGAAAGACTTGTCTTTTATGTATTGTGTAATTAAGTTTTGCATGTGTGGAGTACTATGATAGGTTGCATACTTGAGACTTGGTAGAGAAAAAAATGGATTTTGTGGGTAAATTCACTATAAACCCTCACGAGACAACACTCGTCCTACTAGGGCTGCCTAGGGGTTTAACGGCTTGTTGCACGTGCTCAATGCAATCGTGTCATCTACGAAAGTGATATTAGTTAGGATTTATTTTTTATTTCGCTTATTTGCCCGAGGACGTGCAAATGCTTAGTGTGGGGATATTTGATAAGATATATTTTTATATATATTTTATATAATTTTATTCCCACATTTAATTGCATTTTGCATTAATTTGGATACTTATTTAATTAATTTTGATGTTTTATTTCAGGAGACAAGAATTTCTAAATTTGGAGGAATTTGGGCTTAAAGAGCTATTTTGGAGCTAAAATTGGAAGAAATTCGGAATTATTGAGCTACACCCACTTCCTACAGTATTTAATTCATATCCGGAGTTGTAGGAGTCAGATTTGGACGATCTTACAGTCCACGCAAAGCTTATGAAATTATCTTCAATTTGGAGGGATTAATTAAGCAAAAATTCGATTGGAGCAGCTCGAAATCTGAGGAATAAATGAATTTTCGAATTTTAAGATAAAGTAAAAAAGTGAAAAAGCAAAAAGTTGAAAATGAAAAAAGTTGAAAATAAAAAGTTGAAAAAAGTTTAGAAGCCAGCAACTTTGAAATCAAAAAGAGCGGCGGACCAGCAGACATGCAGCGAATCACGGAGCAGTTTAAGAAATTAAGCAGCTTCATGTTCCTATAAAATGAAGGAGAAATCAGCCTGCTTTACATCTTTCTTTTGTATCATTGCTTTTTTCATTCGGCTAGGAGGCTACATTAGGGGCTTGGTTTTCTTCTTTTTTATGTACACTTTGGCTTGATTCTCCATTCTATTGTAAATTTGTGGTACTCCTAAATTTTATCTTGTTTATTAATATATGTTTTATATGTCTTCTTTAAATATTTTTGTCGTTTCTATTAATAGCATGTGTGAGTAGTTTATTTCTAGGGTATAAGGGGAAGCCATGTTTACACCATGATAATGCTTTAATTTTATTAGTTGTTTAACGGATATAAAATAATTCTAATCGATATGTTATAAATCTAATTTGTGTTATCGGCCGGTATCATTAATTAATTATTTGTGAATAGGAATAATAGATCGAGAGATTTTATTCACTAGAGGCATACATACGATTAGCGGAATTGAATTTTAGTGCGAGATCATAATTGGATTTCCGAGAGCATTAATGCTTGAGAAAGATTAACACATGCTCTAATTATTTAAATCCGTTAAATTACTATATCCGTATAATTTGTTCCGGTGTAAACATGGTGAACCTGGTTGCCCTAGACTTTTAGTTAATCAGCTTTAAAAAACATTTATTTGCATTATTTAGTTTTATAAAAATTCTTAATAATTGTTAAAAATATAAAATTCGTGATAATTTAATTAAAATTGATAAAACCTGCCTCCCTGCGAACGAACATAAAAATATACCACATCAGCTATCATGGAAATAAATCCGCCAGTAGATAACTGGATGACCCCTTACGTCCGCTATTTGGAAAAGGGCACGCTGCCAGATGACAGAATCAAAGCAAAATTAGTCAAGTCACAGGCAACAAAGTACTTCCTTCAGGAAGGGACCCTATACAAAAGAAGTTTCGACTCTCCTATACTTAAATGTGTCGATGAAGAAGAAGCCCTATATTGTATGAGGGAAGTCCATGAAGGCATTTGTGGCGACCACATGGCTGGCAAAGCATTAGCACACAAAATTCTCAGACAAGGCTATTACTGGCCTAAAATGCACAAGGAATGCAAAAACTTCACCAAAAGGTGCCGCCAATGCCAACTGTTTAGCAATATGTCAAGAAAAGCACCAGCCCTACCCGCAGCCATTCTATCACCCATACCATTTGCGGTTTGGGGCATTGACATTATGGGACCATTCCCTAAAGCCAAAGGTGATTTACAATACGTCATGGTCGCCATTGATTACATGACAAAGTGGGCAGAAGCAAAAGCCCTGAAGAACATTACACAAGATGACGCCATTCGTTTTGTTGAAGAACAAGTCATCACAAGATTCGGAATTCCAATGGCACTCATATCGGACAACGGTACTCAATTTGTGGGGTCCAAATTCACTAAGTTCCTATCCGATCACGGGATTAAGCACAAAAAAGCATCCGTTTGTCATCCTCAGAGTAACGGTCAGGTCGAGGTGACCAATCGTATCATTGTCCGAGGTCTAGAAAAAAGACTAACTACATCAAAGAAGAAATGGCCATATGAACTACCCAACGTTCTTTGAGCTTACCGGACATCAGCCAGGACAAGTACTGGGGAATCCCCCTTCAAATTGGCCTTTGGCACAGAAGCACTTGCACCAATCGAAGTTGGCTCACCTTCATACCGTGCCATCAATTTTGAAGAAGAAGCCAATACGCAAGGACTCAAAATGAATCTTGACCTTCTAGATGAAACGAGAGAGGCCGCTGTTGAAAAGATGGTCGTTTACAAAGAAAAAACTAAAGAATTCTTTGGGAAAAGAGCCAGAATCAAAGCCTATGTGGAAGGTGATATGGTTAACAGAGCAACTGAAGCATCCGACCCCAGACACATTTGCAAACTTATGCCAAAATGGGAAGGACCTTACAAAATTATCAAAGTACTCAGGCCGGGTTCCTACAAACTAGCCTATCTAAACGGCACCGAAGTCAACAACACTTGGCATGGCGACAAACTGCGGAAATATTATCAATAGATGGCTAGACAGTTCTTTCCCTTTATCTTCTTTGTAACAACGGGAACTATGTTTTCAATGGAATACTTTTACAAGAAAAGTTGTCTACATTACCAAAATTACAGAAGTCCCAATGGGCCAGCAACCAATTACAACTTGCAAATATTACAAAGTCCCTCTGCGGACAATTACAGCACTACTTGCAAATATTACAAAGTCCCTCTGCGGACAATTACAGCACTACTTGAAAATATTACAAAGTCCCTCTGCGGACAATTACAGCACTACTTGCAAATATTACAAAGTCCATCTGCGGACAATTACATCACTACTTGCAAATATTACGAATTCCCTCTGCGGACAATGTTGCCCAGTAAATAACAATTGTAGAAGGGGGTTGAATACAATTGTATAAGATTTTCGACTTAAAACAAATAACACAAGTATGAATCAATAACAGCTTTATTAACTCTGATATAAAACTGTTACAAAACTCTCTTAAGAAATTCTTATGTTCTTAAGAGCTGCTAGGTTACAATATAACTCGTGTGAGCGATTACAAAATGTAAAACCTAAACTGTGTTTATATAATGTACACAGTTGCACTATCAATTACAAGATATTCTAAATCAATTACATATATCTCTGAATGCATATCTTGTATGATAGCTGCCTTCCTACAAATTAGGAACCGACATATCAATCTTCCTTGATCTCTGGTCTGATGAGAATCTTCATCAAATACTGACCAGCTTCTAATCCTGATAGTCCAATACTGACGGTGCATTCTTGATGACGTCAGCATCAGTATCTGATCAGTAATGCCCAGATCCTGATCATCTCTTGAATCAATATCTAACAATCTCCCCCAATTTGTTCTTTATAAAACAAAGCACAAATTCCTTGATTCAAGATGTCAAAAACTCAAAACAAAATACCTTCTAAAAATCATCAGGAACAGTTTCAGAAATTCTTTGATAGAACAGATTCAGTCTCAAGAATTCAGATAACAATTCTTCTTCCTTGCTTTCAAGAATTTGAATCAGTTTCTTCTTCAGATTTTTGAGTTCTTCATCTTCCTCATTAATCTGATAAATAGCTGCCCTGATGTTCTTAATTGAGTTTCTCGGAAGATCTAAGTCACCTAGCAACACATAAGCAATTTCCTTTCCATCCGGATTTAGAGACAGTTGTTCCATGCCTAGATACACTTCTTTAACAGCTGTACCTTTCTTCATTTCAACCTCTCTATCTCTTAAATTTAAGTACATGGGAATATAATTGCCATCATACCTTGTTCCTCCATCCATGAATCTCTGTCTAATCTTCAGGTAAATCATGACACACCAATTTTGATAAACTTCTCTTTCACGAACATTTATTCTTTTACTTTTGAGAAGATACAGAACATATTTCAGTTCTTTTGCAGATTTACACAACAATTCATGAATAGGAATCTTCTTCACACTTCCATCTTTCATGAAGTACACCAGCTTCTCTATTTTCTTTGCATCAGCATGACAATCAGCAATAATAGCAACAGCTTCAAGTTTCCAAAGATGATCTATAGTTAACTCATCCCCAATCTTGTCAACTAGAGCATATTGATCAGTTTGTGCAATGAAAATAACCAGTGCATGACTATATCCAATTCCTCCTCTTGTGCCAGGTTCCCATCCTCTCAAGTCAGATTGCATACTCACCCATTTTGGTGGATTTTCAGCAACAAAAGTAGTAGACTCTGTTTTAACAATCAGAAATTCATTAATCAAAGAAGACTCTTTTATCAATCCAGCTGATATGAATACAACTGGTTTCCTATAATCAGCCTTATCCACCTCCTTCTTCTTACTCTTCTTCTCCTCATTAGTTGGATAATCCTGCTGATGTTCAGGAACAGATTTATCTCTATCATACCATAACTTCCTGTCAGATCTATGAACATTTCTTAAGTAATCCCTGGTTGTTATCTTTTCTGCTTTTATGGCTTTAGCTCTGACTTCACTTTCTCTTTCAAATCTTCTGAAGTTTTCTTGTTCATACTCCAATGTATCTTCAAAAACTTCCACATTGTGAAATTCAACCACAACCTTAAGAATCATAATCTTAAGTTCTTTTAAGATTTCAGAATCAGAAACAACATTAGAAATTGAATCAACAACTGACTTCTCATTAGATGCAGTAGATTGAACAGCTGCCTTACTCTTCCTTTTCAAAGGCAATATCTCTTCTACAAATTCTTCAGGAGCATTGAATCTGTTGTCTGGAGTTGATGCAAGAGATAGTGGAGTTTTCTTCTTTTCACTTTCAGAAACATCTTTCAATTTGATTCCACTAGATCTTGTTTGCCTTGAACTTGTTTGAGCAGATGATCTTCCTCTATTTCTGTATCTTCCTCCTCTGCCTCTTCCTCTTCTTGCAGCAAGAGCTTTATTCTGTTTTGCAAGCTCTTCAAGGATCCTGTTCTGTTCTTCTAAGAATTCATCAGTAGTCATGTTTGGATTTTCTTCAGTAGATAAGACAAGTGCTTTCTCAGCATGATACTGTTGAACTCTTTTGTCTTTATGAAATAATTTAAGAACACGACCATCCCCAGTGTCAAGTTCATGAAACAGATTCGCAGCATCTTCATCCTGTTCCACATAAACATCATCCTCAGGAATGGTTGACAGAGTTTGACCAGGTGTCACTGTCTTCTTTCCAGATTCAGAAACATGAGTTGACTGCTTAGTTTGAGTATTCGTTTTCTTTATCAGTAAAGCAGCATCAGAGGTTTCAATTTTCTGATGTGACTCAGCACCACCATCATTTCCAGAATTATCATCCTTTTGTACAACTGAATCAGGTGAACATTTTGTTTTGACTATCTTCTCCCCCTTTTTGACATCAGTATCGTCCTGAATGAAGAACGACAATATAAGCTTGAGGGTTTCATCGATAGTATCAACTTTAGATTCCAAGACAGTCATTCTAGAATCCAATCTCCTGTCAAGAGCTTTAATATCATCTGCAAGAAGGCGTGCTTGAGAAGCAGTAGCAGATATGGAAACAGATGTTTGAATACCCGCTTGAAATTTATCTGTTGCAGCCTTCATTGAATCAATCTCACTCCTCAATCCCTTTGCAAGAAGAGCATTGGTTTTGAGAAGAGCCTTAAGTTCAGGTGTCGGCATCCGCGTAGCAATATGACCAGAATGAAACAGAGCATTTTGAAAATTCATCTCAGCAGTGGGTTCATTCCATTCTGTATCCCATTCATGTCCCCTTGCAGCTCGAGTATCAGGAGGAAGAAGTGAAGTATACTCCCCTCTGAATTCTTCTTGAGTCATTGACTGCATGTATCTACTTGAAGACCCATAAGTAGATTGGAGACTTGCTTTTATAGCCGCCTGCATTTGCCTTGTTTCAAGATCAGCATGATCATCATCATCATCATCATCTGAGCCACCACCAGCCTCAGGAAGTTTATGTTCAACATCATCATCAGGAAGCATAATACCTTTCAGTTTCAAAACACCAGTAGATACAGCTGGTGAATCCTGATGACCTGCAGACAAATTAGTAACATGTCCTAAATCTCTCTTTTCTTTTAAAGTGATCTCATCACTTCTCACAATGTTACCTAAGTTGCTTTCAATAGCAACTCCTACCTCACTAGAAGTTAATAACTTCTCACTCTTTTCTACCTCTCCTTTTGCCAGTTCAGGAGACTGCCTCTCATCACTCTTCTTTTTCTCTAAATTTTTACTCTCAATCTCACAAGAAAGGTTCTGGCTCATTAATTGTGAAGAAATAAGAGGTGGCTGAGAAGAGTTGTCTGAAGTCATACAGATAGAGGTATCCCTTTTATCAGGTCTATCTATAATCATACTATCAGTAGGAAATGAAGTAGAGAAAGAGATGTTACCTGATGAAGTAGTTAACGAATCCATTGGCCTTGCTGAAATTGGCTCAATAAGCAATGGAATAAGTGAATCAGTAGTGCTTTCATCAGGATTGACCACTGCAACTATAGCATGACTTGCATCAGTATTTGCTACTGATGGTTCTTGTGTAGTCTGAGGTTTTGAAGCTTCTTCAACACTTTGAGTCAAAGGTTCTTGTGTACTTCCCTCAAATGCAGTGTCAGCAATCACTCTGTCACATTCAGCAATGTGCAAATCATGAGCAGCTTTTTCTGCCAGACTTCTAGCAAGTTCAATTTCAATTTCAGAAGCCCCTTGAGCATTGTCAGGAAACTCCCCTGCTGATGTTAGTTTGCCAGCATCTTCACTTTGAGAAGATGGTTCTTGTGGGGCAGGAATATTCTTGTCTTCACCTTCCCTTTGAGAAGATGGTTCTTGTGGGACTATTCCTTCAAAAATGTCTGCACCTACACTTTGAGTAGGTGGTTCTTGTGTGACTGGATCTGCAATAGCTTCTGAACTCCTTTGAAGTTCAGGTTCTTGTGGGCTGGATCCTTTCAGAGATGACACTGTAGTCCTCTGTTTCTTATGTCTGTGAAAAACATTTGCTTCAGCAGTTTTTATTTCAAGAGGTGAAGGTTTAACACCCAGCTGAGCAGCAATAGCATTTACTTCATCAACAGACATCTCAATAATTCTTCTCTTTGGAGATGCAGATGCTGGAGAATCAGAAATCTCAACAGTCTTCACAGGTGAATTATTTGGAGTAGAGATGTCAGGATTAGCAGTAGCGTCAGGAACTGATGATCCATCCTGATTAACAACATCAGGATTGCCTTCCATATCATTAGTAAGATTCAGAAATTCTGTATGATCAACAAATTTGCCTTTTCTGATTAATCTTCTTCTTTTCTTTGGCTTTTCAGAGACAGCCACTTCTCTTGTATCAGCAACATCAATCTCCTTCTTTTTCAACAAGACTGATATAGGCATTGTATCATCATCAGAATCAGAAATAGCTCCTTGAACAACTTTCCTTTTCACTCCTGTTCCTTTATCCAAACCAGATGTTTCAACAACTCTTTGTCCACCCCCTTGTGACTTCATTTGAGAATGAGTTGGAGTGGAGAAATCCTTTGACCCTGATTGCCTCTTAGACACATCAGATCTAGTTGATTTCTTTGATTTTACAACTGATGCCTTTTGTGAGACATCAGAGGTGGTTAACTGTTTAGGTTGTGTGCTTGTGTCAGGAATAGGATGTGTAAGGTCCTGTTCCATAGCACCAGTTGCTGGGCCATATTGAATAGGCATTCTCTTTCTTAAAAGAGACCATACTTCATCAGGAATGTATGGAGATCCCACAAACTTATTTGCCTTATCAGAATTGATTAGACTCTTTATATTGTTATCTGAGATTTTACATATCGGCAAAATTGTATCATTCTCAAAAACAGCATGAGGACATAAGTGAGAAAATATTAATTGAAAAAATCTAAGAAAGCAAACATAACCACATTTATCTGCTTTTCTTTCACTTAATGCCTTCAGTATAAAGGAACCATAATCAAATGAGAGATCATGAATTAGAGAGTACCCAATTTTGGCTGAACCTGTGGGTAAGGCATCAAAGTTTGATACTTTATTCAAGAAACATCTGCTTATAGTATCAAAGAAGAAATTCCATTCCTTCTTGAGCTTTGTCTTGTAGAGCTCTCCAAACTTCTTTGGTGTTCCATTGTAACCCAAGCTTACAACATACTCAAGAAGTTTTGCATCAGTAACTTTGAACACAGGGTTACCAATGATTGATGGTAAGTGTAGGGCTGCATTGACAATCTCAGGTGTCACATAGTATGTAACATTGTCATATTCAAAGCTCATCTGAGGATTTTCTGATGGATGACTTTTCCCAAAAACACTTGTGTTCCACACCTGCATAACAGACTTAAAAGATATCTTGGCAGGTTGTGTTAGTGCATAATTGATTGGGCTTGAGGCCAAAAAGTCCTGAATAATGTGGAAATCACTTGGCAAGTCCTGATGATCTAGAACTGCAGTGAAGTTATTAGTATTAAACGTAACTCCATTGATTACCACCTTGCTGTTCATGAATAAGTTCTCCATTGCAATTTCAAACACAAAAGATGTGTTAATTTTGAAATTAGGGTTTGATAGTGTAGAGACAAAGAGAGACGATGCTTTACTGATAGTTTGAGAAAACTAAATCAATTAGTAAACTTAATTGATTTTGGACAATACTTGTAACTTCTCAAAAACAGGTGTCAGTAAATCATTCGTTTAGGCTAAAGTAATGGACCAAATTACGTGAGAGAGTGGTGAGGATTACACGCGTCGTCACTTACATATATAACTGTGTGTAAGCATCGAGTGTGCACACGCGCTACATATTATTCGGAAAATAAAATTGTGACCAAAATAAAACATGGTAATTTTGTTTTAAATAAAGAAATTTAAAACATCACAATCGAATAATACCTGGTACTTGCACCAGTAATATGAATCGTTTCATATTCTCGTTCCATCCTTCTCATCAAAAGTTTTAGCAATGTCGAACCTTACCATCATTGAGAAAAACCTCCATCTCTTAGAGAAAAGAGATATATTTAGTTATACTCGTGAAGAGTTTGATGCTTTCGACTGGGAAAGACAACTGGAGACTCTCTGGTTGCAGATGGATGCAGGTCTCGAAGAAATCGAGAAGGAAAAACCTGCAAAAGTGATCGACATTGATGCTGCCCTCCAAACAGCATTCGCATGGCTTTCATCTAAGGCATCCTCATCCAACTCCATCAACCATTGTTAATGAATATGTCAGCAAAAATAACCTTATCCCTGTCAACTTCCACCCAAACAAAGTGGCAAAGATGGGATCTGGGATGGCTATTAACAATGGAGTGGATTGGTCTCTTATTTCCTGTTGAATAGATTAGTAGATAGAGAACACAAAAGATGTAATCTTTGAATGTAAACTCTTTCTTATTATCAATGAAAAATCTTGTTATTCTATTCTATTCAATGTTTTTCCTGATTTAACATGTTATCTGAAAATAAATATGAGGACTAATTAAAGTGATCACATTATCAGGAATTCAATAACATTAAACATAGCTTGAATCAGGAAATTGAGATAAAATGAAGAGAGTTAGATTCTGACAAAATACTGATTATCGAATCGTTGCATCAGGATTCGACGTTGACCACTGTCAGGATTGACTTTCCATCAGTATCTGCAAGTCGTCAGTACCTGATGACTTCTTTTTCTCAGGAACTGCCATAGTTTACCATTCCAAGTTCATTCACCAACTTTATAAAAGTAGCCTCAGGTAGTGGCTTGGTGAATATATCAGCTAACTGTTGATCAGTAGGAACAAAATGAAGTTCAATTGTTCCTTCCAGTACTTGTTCTCTTATAAAGTGATACCTGATGCTGATGTGCTTTGTAAGAGAATGTTGAACTGGATTACCTGTCATAGCAATAGCACTTTGGTTATCACAATAAATAGGTATTTTTGAAAATGACAAACCATAGTCCATTAGCTGATTTCTCATCCACATGATCTGAGCACAACAGCTTCCAGCAGCAATGTACTCAGCTTCTGCAGTTGATGTGGAGATAGATTTTTGCTTCTTACTGAACCAAGAAACTAGTCTTCCTCCAAGAAACTGACAACTGCCTGAAGTACTTTTCCTGTCTATTTTGCATCCAGCAAAATCAGCATCTGAATAGCCACATAAACTAAAGTCTGATTCTCTGGCATACCAAAGGCCAAGAGAAGATGTGCCCTTTAGATATCTGAAAATCCTTTTTACTGCAATGAGATGCGGTTCTCTAGGATTTGCTTGAAATCTTGCACATAGACAGGTTGCATACATGATATCAGGTCTGCTAGCAGTTAGATATAAGAGTGAGCCAATCATCCCTCTATAGTTGGTTACATCTACTTTAGTTCCTTGATCAGGATCAAGCTTTGTAGCTGTAGCTATAGGAGTGGAAGCTGTAGAGCTGTCTTGCATGTTAAACCTTTTTAGTAAATTCTTTGTGTATTTTGACTGATTGATAAAAATCCCTTCATCAGTCTGTTTAACTTGAAGACCTAAGAAATAGCTCATTTCACCCATCATGCTCATTTGATATCTCGACTGCATTAGCTTTGAAAACTTCTCACACAGCTTAGTATTAGTTGACCCAAAAATGATATCATCAACATATATTTGAACTAACAGCAAATCCTTACCATGATTCAAGTAAAATAAGGTTTTATCAATTGTACCTCTGTTGAATCCACTTTCCAGTAAGAATTGAGCTAAGGTTTCATACCAGGCTCTTGGAGCTTGCTTTAGTCCATAAAGTGCTTTATCCAGTCTATAGACATGATCTGGATGTTTGGGATCAATAAATCCAGGAGGTTGTTCAACATATACCTCCTCTTCCAGTTCTCCATTGAGAAAAGCACTTTTTACGTCCATCTGGAATACTTTGAATTTCTTGTGGGCTGCATATGCCAGAAAAATTCTGATGGCCTCCAGTCTTGCAACAGGAGCAAAAGTCTCATCATAATCTATTCCTTCCTGTTGAGAATACCCCTTTGCTACTAGTCTTGCTTTATTTCTTACAATTGTGCCATCTGAATCAGTCTTATTTCTGAATACCCACTTTGTACCTACAATAGACCTTCCTTTGGGTCTTGGTACAAGTTTCCAGACTTCATTTCTTTCAAACTCATTCAGTTCTTCTTGCATAGCTGTCACCCAATCAGCATCCTTAAGTGCATCTTCAACTTTCTTGGGCTCCTCCTTTGACAGAAAGTTATTATATAAACATTCATTTTGAGTTGCACTTCTTGTCTTAACACCTGCTTCAGGATTCCCAATGATTAAGTCAGGAGTATGACTTTTTGTCCATTTCCTTGCTGATGGTAAGTCATTTCTTGAACTGGATGCTCCCCCTGGATTGGTGTTTTCTTCAAAAGAACTAGAGTTGCTAGAAGCTCCCCCTGAGATAGTGCTGTCTTCTTCTGTTGTACTATCTTGATTGTCACTTGAGTCTGTTTCCGATGAATCTCTACTTGATGTTTGAGTTGAATCATCACTAGTGATGTCTCGCTCTTGCTCCCCCTCAACATTTGCATTATTTGAGTCATCATCAGTAACAGGTGTTTGATCAGGAATTGATCGATCGTCAGGATCTGACAGAATATCAGTATCTATCGTGACTTCATCAGGATTGTTGGTAGCTTCATTTGCAAATGTCAAACTGTCATGAGAGTCTTCTTGTATTCCTGTTAACTTTCTATCATCAAAAGATACATTAATAGACTCCATGACTGTCTTTGTTCTTAGATTATAGACTTTAAAGGCTCTTGTTGTTGGATAGCCAATAAATATGGCCTCATCAGCTTTTGTCTCAAATTTTCCTAGCTGTTCTGGATGAGGTCTTAGAACAAAGCACTTGCAGCCAAACACATGTAGATGCTTCAAACTTGGCTTCTTTTCCTTAATCATCTGATAAGGAGTTACACCATGTCTGTTGATTAGTGTAATATTTTGAGTGTAACAAGCTGTGTTGACTGCTTCTGCCCAGAAATATGTAGGTAGTTTAGCTTCTTCCAACATAGTTCTACCAGCTTCAATAAGAGTTCTGTTCTTTCTTTCAACTACTCTATTTTGCTGAGGAGTGCCAGGAGCAGAGAATTGTTGAACTATTCCTTTGTATTTGCAGAACTCTTCCATTGCTGAATTCTTGAATTCAGTCCCATTATCACTTCTCAGAATCTTGACTTTGTATTCCGTACCAGTTTCAATAAGTCTAACATGGTCCAGCAGTATTTCAGCAGTTTCATCTTTTCTGTGAAGAAAATAAACCCAGGTAAATCTAGTATGTTCATCAACAATGACTAGAGTATACCTTTTCTTACTGATGGACATAATATTCACTGGTCCAAACAAGTCGAGGTGTAGCATGTGATATGGTTCATCAATTGAGGATTCAGATTTGCTCTTGAATGATGTCCTTCTCTGTTTAGCCTTCTGACAAGCATCACAGAGTCCATCAGGAGTATATAGAGCCTTTGGTAATCCTCTTACCAAGTCTTTCTTAACCAACTCATTTATATTGTTGAAGTTGAGATGAGAAAGCTTCTTATGCCAATTCCAACTTTCATCTACAGATGCTTTACTGATGAGGCATGTAGTTGGATTTTCAGTATTAGTATGAATGTTGGCTTCATAAATGTTACCATGTCTTTGACCTGTTAATGCAATCTTTCCTGTAGATTTGCTGATTACTTCAAAATGAGTATCATTAAAGTTGACACGATAACCTCTGTCTGTGATCTGACTAACACTTAACAGATTGTGCTTTAGTCCTTTCACCAGAGCTACTTTCTCAATGATGACATTTCCAATTACAATGCTGCCATATCCCAAAGTTTGTCCAATGTTGCCATCTCCATAAGACACAGTTGGGCCAGCCTTTTCCTCAAATTCTGATAGCAAGGTTTTGTCTCCAGTCATGTGCACAGAACATCCACTATCCATGACTAACACATTTTTCTTTTTACCCTGCAATCAGAATCACAAAGAACTCAGTTAGAATTTTTAAGAACCCACACTTGTTGGGTTCTCTTTTCATGCAAATCAACATATTTATTAATAGAAGATTTTCTTGTAAAGACATTTTCATCAGAATTGACTCCATCAGAATTAGTCTTTATCTTGACAGATGCATGTTTAGAATTCAAGTTCTTTGATTTTCCAAAATTTGCACTTTTATTGAACTTAGGCAAAGGCTCATAATAATTATAGTACAAATTATGGTATTCTTCACATGTATAAATAGAATGCCATTTACTGCCACAATGAAAACAAGGATTCTGTGGTTTATAGAATACTGATTTATTCCTAATGTCAGACTTAGGAACTACAGTTGGCTTCTTTTTACTCCTCCTGCAATCAATAGCAAGATGATTAGAATTACCACAGTTAAAGCATGTTTTTCTTGGTGCATTTGGAATATACTTATAATTATTTTCCTTGTTTATTCCAACTTTACCATTTCTGTTCCTTTTGACAGTTGGAACTCTCTTTCTATCTGTTACCTCACAGATTCTGTCCCTTAATTGCTTCTTGGACAAAAGACCTACATTTTTGTTTTTGACAGTTCTAGACTCAGAATGATGTGTAGAAGTAGATCCCTCTTCTGAAGTAGATTTGGGAATTTCTGGATACACATAATTAACTGGCTTTAGTTTGGTTTTGGTACTGTCTGTAACATATCTGTAGGTTTTTGGATTTGTTGAGTTATTAACTATAACTCTTCCAGGGTTAGATGAAACAACTTTTCCTTTGTCCTTTTTCTCATTTTCTGGTTTATACCCTAGACACTCTTTCCAGTTTTTATCAGAAATGATTTCATGAGTTTTTGTACCAGAATGTGTCCAGGTTCTGAGTTTTTCATTAGCATCTTTAAGTTGCCTTTCAAGTTCATTACATTTAAACTCAATTTCAAGTTTCATGTGTTTAGCATTATCACACTCTGCTTGAACTTCATGCAAGAAAATTAACTCAGCTTCTAGATGATCATTTCTCTTAACAACCTCTGCCATTTCAGATTTTATTCTCGTATTTTCAAGAGATTGACTCCTAAAACTAATATGCAGAGATTTTAAGAAAGATCTTAGCTCAGAAACATTATTAGTATCAAAATCAAATGAAACTTCAGATACCTTGGTTTCACCAGCAGAAGTCTCATCAGTTTTAGCCATCAAAGCATAATTCACTTTTTCCTCTTCAGAGTCAGATGATGAGTCCATCCAATCCTTGCTTGAAGAAATGAGAGCTTTGGTTTTGGTCTTCTTGCACTCAGTTGCAAAATGACCCATCCCATCACAGTTATAGCATCTGATTTTTGACTTGTCAAACTTGCTGCTTTTGCCTTCTTTCTTCTTGTACCTGTCTTTGTCAGCATTGAAGGTTTTCTTCTGGAATTTCCCTTGCTTCCTAGCCTTCCTGAACTTCATCTTTTTGAAGCCCTTGACTATCATAGCAACCATTTCCATCATATCAGAATCAGTAGAGTCATCATCAGTATCAGGATCAGACTCAGTATCAGTATCTGATGATGAGTCATCAGGAATTGACTCTTCCACTCTACTCTTTCGGTTATAAACCTCCTCAGCTTTTCCTTTTGATTTTGATTCAACATTCAAAGCAACAGATTTTGCTTTGACATTTTTCTTGTTCTTCCTCTGTTGAACCTCAAGATCATGAGTTCTTAACATCCCATAGACTTCATCAAGAGACAGCATCTTCAAATCATATTGATGCCTAATGATTGAAGCTTGAGTATCCCACTCTTCAGTTAAAGCTCTGAGAAACTTGGTATTCGAATCCTCTGGATCATACTCTTTGCCAACCAGTGATAGATTGTTCAGTAAAGTCAAGAATCTATCATACATATCAGTAAGGCTTTCATCAGATTTAGCATCGAATTGCTCATACTCCTGAATCAACAGAGCCCTTCTGTTTCTTTTGATAGATTCAGTACCTTGACATTGAGTTTCCAAAGTATCCCAAATTTCCTTTGCAGTCTTGCATGCTATTACCCTGTTAGACATGACATTATCAAGACTGTTATGCAAAATATTCTTTACCTTTGCATCTTTGAGTACTTGAACCTTTTCTTCTGCCGTCCATTCATTCTTTGCCTTAATGACATAGTGTTCAGCAACAGTTTTTGTTCTTGGAACTAGTTTTGTTGGAAGAAATGGTCCATCATGGATCCTGTCAAGATAGTCAGGATCAGTTGCTTCCAAATACATCAACATTTTCACTTTCCAGGTTGGATACTCAGTCTTCTTGAGAATTGGAATTTAAATGCTTTCATACTTGCTTGTCGACATCTTAAGATCGTTTCTGATTTAAATTAATCAGTTCAGCTCTGATACCAATTGTTGCCCAGTAAATAACAATTGTAGAAGGGGGTTGAATACAATTGTATAAGATTTTCGACTTAAAACAAATAACACAAGTATGAATCAATAACAGCTTTATTAACTCTGATATAAAACTGTTACAAAACTCTCTTAAGAAATTCTTATGTTCTTAAGAGCTGCTAGGTTACAATATAACTCGTGTGAGCGATTACAAAATGTAAAACCTAAACTGTGTTTATATAATGTACACAGTTGCACTATCAATTACAAGATATTCTAAATCAATTACATATATCTCTGAATGCATATCTTGTATGATAGCTGCCTTCCTACAAATTAGGAACCGACATATCAATCTTCCTTGATCTCTGGTCTGATGAGAATCTTCATCAAATACTGACCAGCTTCTAATCCTGATAGTCCAATACTGACGGTGCATTCCTGATGACGTCAGCATCAGTATCTGATCAGTAATGCCCAGATCCTGATCATCTCTTGAATCAATATCTAACAGACAATAACGGCATTACTCGCAAATATTACAGTCCCTCCGCGGAAACTTACAGCACCAACATAACCTTACAAAGTTCATCAGCGGACAATTACAAATGCGGTTGAAAATTTTAGCTGACTTGCAGAATTTTATTTCCAAATCTCCCTTGAAGGACACGACAATAACCACGAATTACAACACACTATAGGCCTTACAGCAAAAGACAGAATTTCAAGGGTAAAGTTTCAAATGACGCTTATTATGGCTAGCCAACGACAAAATATCAAAGCATAAGAATATTCAGTACGGTAAACAAATAAAGAAGAAAGTAATTACTTACAAAGGAAAGAACTTTTTATTTATAAAAGGATTACAAGCATGGTTGTTATTACAAAGGCAAAGATTCCTACATCTAAAAACCCTTCATGCTTGGGGAGCCTTCTTTTTAGCATCCGCACCCTTTTTGGAACTTTCACCCTGAGGAGGGGCTCGAAAACAGAAGTCAATTGCATCCGTCTCCGGCTTATCTTTCGCCTCTTTAGCAGCACGGGCAGCAGCAACCTCCCGAGCAGCCTTACGACACTCCTCAGCGTTGTATTCATCACCCTCCTCTTCATACACATTAGCCCAAGCCCTCCAGCCGGCTTCCGTCTCCTTCGAGATAGCCAGCTCGCGCCCCCAAGAAAACGGGGAAAAGGAATCATTCATATCGGAAATTTTCATCTTATTCGACATAAGGGACAAGTGTCTTCTCTCTCCGCTAGCGGGATCTACAAACTTATCCCCCATCTGCGGACATAAACATAGGTCATCAATTACTACCGCAGACAACAAACCCGTCATCAACACAAACTGGTACGCATATTTCCTAAACCAATTTTCTATTCTCAATTATCGACAAATCAAACAAAACGGTTCGTATTCCATTCCCTCCACAAACAACAAAACCCTAGAATCAAAAGGCAAAACACACAACATATACAAAATATACATACACAGATACAGAAAACAAACATCTCATGAACACTACGACATCTAACCACTGATTTCACACCAGTTGAAAAACGAATCCAAAGTACCCAATCTCAGTACCAAATACGCAAACAACAAACACAAACTACAACTCGCAGATTACTAACCCTTACAGACTACACGATCGAATCCAGATTACAGACAATATAACATACAAAAGCAAACATATGAACACAAACCACACTCACACGGACCACGAAAAGAGCGAATGAAAAAGACAAATTAACTATTGACAAAAGGAAACAGAAATCACAAAAGAAAAATGGCGAAAGCATACCTCGAATCAGGAGGTTGTATGTGGCTTCAATGGCAGAAATACTCGGCAAAAGCAATACCACCGTAGCAACAAACTCGAAGAAGACAAAGAAAGAGGAAAGACAAAAGTAGAGAAAAGCAGTAAAAATATCACAAATGATATACAACTCCCCCTTTTATTTACGTGAGGCGCGTGTAATAGGGGTGAAAAACTAACAAACAATTCGTGGACAGCTCTGATTGGTCCACGTCATTATTACAGCCAGCAATAACTGCCTCGTTCAAAGCAAAACTGCCCACTAAGTCTTAACTTCCCACTTACTCATGACACATTACATCACAAAGGTACATTCTCTTTCCACCCAAAGGTCACTTCACTCATTAATACGAACTACTACTTATCATTTCTCACATTATTGACATTTAATATTATTCCATCATTTATTTCGAATTTCTCATTTATTACCAATTATTGCATTTATTTCAAGAACAGTTACATATATCAAACAAAAACGTTTCAAATACAAAGCCCGTCAAGCACCGGAACCCGTACTCGCATACATCGCATATTTTTCACAAATTTTTCTAACTCCTACGTGTTGTCCGCCAACACTTGGGGGGCATATTTTCACAAATTTTTCTAACTCCTAAGTGTTGTCCGCCAACACTTGGGGGACATATTTTCACAAATTTTTCTAACTCCTAAGTGTTGTCCGCCAACACTTGGGGGGCATATTTTCACAAATTCTTTCTAAAGTGTTGTCCGCCAACACTTGGGGGCACACATAGCATCGTTTAAAAAATTCTCAAAATACATTTGCTACACCTTTTTAGTTCTCCTCCTCCTGTCCGCTAACACACACAGAAGGAGTGGGGGGGGCAATGATAGGTACCCGCTGTAAGCTCTCAGCGGCCACCCGCCGCTACCTCCATGAACAGTGCCACCCGCCACATCATCAACACTGTAGCACTATTTGCAAATTGCACATGTGTCCTTACATATTATCTTCACCAACTTGCTCAACTTGACAAACAAATATCTTTATAAAAATACTTGTACAAAATATCTTGGTGTCTTGTTCACTAAGGCAGGGGACCATAAAGGTAGTCAAGGGAACACAAGGACTTTCAACTGTAGCAAAAGCGGCTGTGGTAGAATCGAGGTATGTATGGAAGGGACACCAATCACTGTTCCAATAGTGGCTCACTATTGCTTTAACGGCATAGCAAGTGGGCTACCAAGTGGATGAACAGTAATTGGAAGACCCAGCCTATAAATACCCCCATTCTACACACAAGGTGATATACAATTTCAATAGCACAAATTTATTACTCATTCTCTCCCTTCACACGGATACCTTCTTACCAATTCGATTATTATTATTCCGATTATTGATTCTTACACCGGAGGTGCTTGACGGCCACCACCCCGGGCAAGCATTATTTTGCAGATACCCGAAACTCAGATGAAGTATCCCCGGAACAGTACTCAGAACAGTGGTCGGAAGCCTCTAATCGACCGTGAGGATTATCACTGACCCTGTAACAAAAAGTTATAATTTTCAAATTCAGCAGTTAGGGGTTCGATGATGAATCCAGAGGAGGATGAAGCTTACGGGTGGTCCGATGGGTCGAAGGATAAAGCTCGAGTTTGCTATGTAATTCATGATGACGGGTCAGCGATGATATCCGAGTCGGAAACGGAATCGGAGTCGGAATCGGAATGGAAGACATCATCTTAAAAGGTTGACGTAGATGACGTGGAAATTGGTGGTCCATGGATTCCAGGTCGGAAGCCTCTAATCGACCGTGAGGATTATCACTGACCCTGTAACAAAAAGTTATAATTTTCAAATTCAACAGTTAGGGGTTCGATGATGAATCCAGAGGAGGATGAAGCTTACGGGTGGTCCGATGGGTCGAAGGATAAAGCTCGAGTTTGCTATGTAATTCATGATGACGGGTCAGCGATGATATCCGAGTCGGAAACGGAATCGGAGTCGGAATCGGAATGGAAGACATCATCTTACAAGGTTGACGTAGATGACGTGGAAATTGGTGGTCCATGGATTATATATCCAGGCCTGGATCTTGACCATTACTCTTATCGTCATTCTCATGTTCTTCATTTCTCCAAAACAGCCATTGCAAACTATAATCGCGACACTGTATGTACGATTATTTTAGTTTAATTTAATATTTTTATTATTATGAATTAGGTATCAATTGCTGCCTGGTTGCTTTCTTTCATTTTAGGATTGGCTTCTTCTATTTTTATTCAGTTTTCGATTACTTCAATTTAGTAGTAGTATAACTATTTATTTATACCGGAGGACCCTCATTCGCATATTGTTTGTTAACTGGGAAATGATATTTTCTAGTACGCAACTTCTAATTATGTTCATGCCAATTATCTTATGCTTTATATGTGTTCATTTTTTCGGTTATATGCACATATCTAATAATCTTATATCACACACACTCGCGTTGGGTTTATTTTGGAACTAGGGTGGCAGACTGACACTACATTGTACAATTTCAACACCGTATCTCATTTCATTTTCAATGAGTTGATAAAACCAATTAAATAATTTTACTACGTGCAGGGACATATAGCTATGAGTTTGTACAACTGGTGGAGGCTTTTGTCACCCACGGCTCGGGTACTGATTTGGTCACCACCATTTTCAAAGCAAGTCAACGTGATGATAACTTGAGCATGGCCTCCTTTGAAGCACAGACGTACACTCCCCGTAGATCCTTAACTGATTCAAATCTAGATATCAAGGTTGTTCCCTTGCGCACTGGATCTGATTCTGGATTTCAAGCCCCTCATGTATCCATGGTAAATTACCATGTAGTAGGTTTTACTACATTATTATAATAGGTTAAATAAAAATCTGTTTAACTTACGAGTTTCTTTTCTTGTCATTAACAGGCAGAAAAATTGGATACTCGGGTTGAGCGACTACAAATTTCAACTTTATTAAGGAATAAAATATGAGGGTATTTTAGTCATTGTAGTGATAGGATATTGGGCTATATATAAAGCTCCACTTAGCTTTATTTCAGATAAGATCAACACAATGTAATCTTTAAAGAGATAATGTTTATAGCCTTTTCTCTTCTCTTTGTATAGATGGTTGCCTTCAAGAACACACAAGACTTGATTTTTAGGAGAGGGGAGGAGTAACAGTCATGTGAGTGAGTCCATCTCGATCTTTCCGAGCGGCTCGTTCGGAGATGATGAAGATGAGTAGAGATAAGATGGGATGAGGGATTGAGATGGACTAACAAATAGTGAATCTTGGAGATAATATTTCTCAGTGACAAATTATCAAACACTTAGAGAGCACATAGATTCAAACTACAAGGCGGAAGAAATCAGGAGCCTCGAAGATCGGTGGCTCTGATACCACGATAACTTTGTAAATTAAAGAATGAGAGATGAACAAACTTAGATTGAATAACAAAGATGATGAACAAAGAGAAGAGAAAAGGCTATAAACATTATCTCTTTAAAGATTACATTGTGTTGATCTTATCTGAAATAAAGCTAAGTGGGGCTTTATATATAACCCAATATCCTATCACTACAATGACTAAAATACCCTCATATTTTATTCCTTAATAAACTTGAAACTAAAACTATCCAGCGCGTGGTAATTTTTATGTTTCATATGCAGTTTTGTTTAGATGCTGATTTTGATTGTCATAACCAATGGCCATTATGTGTCATTCATATATCCATGTTAGGATCTTAGGTGTTCTTTCTCTGTGATTGGTCACAAGAGAGACAGTAGACATATTAATATGTTGCTTACCTAGTAATAGTACATATTGAGGTGTCTGAGGTGAAATAGTATTGTGGATGATGGAGTTTGTTTGTGATTGTGAAATAGTATGCAAAATTTATAATCTTCTCAGCACCTGTAAGTTACTATTATTAGTTCTCTCTGTATCAAGAATGATTATTGACCAACCATTGGTGATTTTACTGTTATTGTTCCAGTGTTCTGATAGTTTCCTCTTTCTGTTGTTTGCAGAGCTCTGAACTTCCGCTTTATGTACTTGTCAATGTGTTTAGTTGTTTCTATATTGGACTTTGAAAGTAACTTGAATCCTTTTTAAGTGGGTGTAAGTAACCTCCTATTTATCTTCAACTACTTAAATTTGATATTATCGACTTCATTTGGTCACTCGTTTATTACTACGCCTCTCTACTTTTGAGGTTCTCAAGATATATGTAAATGCTGCTGCCTCTAATCTCGCGTTGTGCTTGTCTGAATATAATTGCTTTCAGTTGGTCATAATTTGTGAAGGATGGTGAATTGTTTGTACTTAACTATAAAAGAAGGTGCGTTAGATGGTGTTTTTGGTTTAAAAACAACATAAAAACATTGGGACTGCAACAAGAAAAAAGAATTCGATGGCCATTTGATAGGCTAACAAAAGAAGCGAGGATAGCTTAAGATTAGTACAAAAAAACAGCAACTGCCTAGAGAAATTTGTCTTTGTTTTCCATCAATCATCCTCATAAACTAAAAAGCAGTATGAGCCTATGGGGTATTCTTTAACTGAAAAATTCGACTTCGACCAATTTTCAATTTTTTTTTTGTCCCAGTAGTCGTCTTCTTGTCTTTCCTAGTAAATCGTAGGGGTAATTTCTGAAGTTACATCAATACATCATATTTGTAATGTTAGCAAATATCACTATTTTTAAAGATAACAGTCAACAAAGAAAATACATTCATCCAATCCAATCAAGAAAAGAAAAAACCCCAAGGACAGAAAATTTAAGCAAAACCAATCATCAAGAATAAACTAACCCAACTACAATCTTCTAGTTTTAATAGTCATAGCCTCATAGGATAAGCGATAAAATTAAATTTGATAACAGATATAACTGAATGTGTCTTGACTGATTGAGATCTTCCCCAACTAGCTTCAAGCATAGTTCGACACATAAAAGCTTCCCTGTGGTGTAGGCATGAGGTGGAACATCTGGGAAAATACATTTAGTAGAAAAACAGTTAGAGAAGCTCAAAAAAAATTATCCAAGACAACATTCAGTAAACTTAATTTATATATATACAGGACAACAGATAATGTTTTCATGGAATATTCTGATTAGTGGAGTAACGAGTTGATTGAGGTTATGATACGTCCTACCACAGACATGATATTCTACACCTAAAAACCATCAAGGACTAGTATGACATCCATGTATGAGAACCATGCCTTTCAAAATGATAAACCTGTAATCAAGTGAGAAAAATAGATATACTCCACTATATATATTACTAGAGTCCCACTCTAGGGAGAACCATCTTACGTGGAGAACCGTGGAGAACCACTTAAAATGCATTAAAATAGTCCTTTATATAAGGCCCCTGGCGGGGCCCCTTCACATAAAAGTCTTATAATTCTACCCTCTATCCATTCATCAAAAAAAAAAAAATTAAAAAAAACTTTTAAAAAAATGTTGCCACGTCATCATTTTTTGAAATTTTTTTTTTAAAATTTTTTTTTGTAATTTTTGTTTATAAATAGATAGAGTATAGAATTATAAGACTTTTTTGTGAAGATGCCCCTGCGGGGCCCTTATATATAAAGCAATTATAATGTATTTTAAGTGGTTCTCCACGGTTTTCCACGTAAGATGGTTCTCCATGGAACAATGGCTTACTATAATTGCGCCTCCATAACAAACAACTTTTGGCCCTTCTGTCAAAAATATTGATGCCTAGACTAAATGTATCATTCTGTTCAAAATCCAACTTACTAACATCGATTATCCATATTGGGATTTATTTTTTCTCTGGAGACAAAGAAAAAACTGTGCTTTTTTCTTTTAAACTCAAATTCCTTCAGAAATTTTCAGATAAATCGAAATATGCTCAATATTTTAAGTTTAAAAAGATTATAAACCCTGCACTTTTCAGTCTCAAACTAAATAACTACTATGGCAGATGATTTCCACAAATCAAAGTCTTGCTAATTTTAGAACATCTGAGATGAAATTAAAAACATTTGGCTCCGGCCAGTAATAACTAGGAACAGCAGCAGGCTCAAGTGAACCTCATCACTGAAAGTTGCAGAAGATGCATAATCCATAATTAAACTTTACTGTGGCTTCTATGAAGACTAGACTTATTAACAGCTGAAGGAGAAGAACAATTAAGCTTTCTTTTCTTGGAGGCTGCTAACTCCTCGTCTGGGGATGTGATGCGAGAAATGACACTGACATTGTCATTGTGTTCATGGTCAGATATTGTCTCTGACACTGGCGATCTGCTGGCTGACATTGTCTCTGATCTGTGGCAGTGCCGATGTTCTTAATTTCTCCCTATGTTGATGAGGACGTTCTGCATAATAGTCATCATCATGTTTCACCTTCCTCTTGGAAGATGAGTGTAAGATTTCTGCAAATCGAGCAATATGGTCTGGTGACCGTCTTCCTGATCGAGGCCGGGGCTGGTGACGTTCTGGTGGTGTGGACTTCTGTAGCCATAAAAAGAGATGATTTATTAAATTTAATGCTCGTAAAATTTGATATTAATTGACCAATCATATGGATAATTCCTAGGTTAAAGAGATCAGATTTTTTTTATATGAGAAGGTGAAGCGGAAAGTCATCACGGAGTATTAACATTCCTCTGGTGAATGGTGATACATACCGTGGCGGACGTAGAAATTATTGTTAGGGGCCCAAAAAATAATGAATGATCGAAATACTGATATGTATATATATTTTTACACCTTAATCTTCTAAGATTTTATTGGACATGTACAAAAATAATTAGCATATATATTACCAAAGAATGTTGAAAAATTAAGGCAAAATTGTCATTTTGATATCCTAACAAAAAAAAAAGAGGAGTGGAATAGCAGTACGAAGGAGTCGAACAAAAAAAAAAAAGAGGAGTCGAACCCTGGCTGTTGGCTACAAAACTCAACACCTAACCATCCAAGCTACAGACACAATACATCTAGAATACATATTACTCAAATCATATCACGAATTTAGGGGGCTATGGACCCCTCTAGACCCCTGGATCTGCCTCTGGATACATATATAGCGAACACCAAGAAGGGTCCGAATTTCAAATTAAGGCCAGTAACCCTCTGTGGCAACTATTACTTTAAAAGTTGAATGTGATTCTGATTTGTAAGACAATTTTAACAAAAAGATCGATGGAAAAGAGTTCTAAAGAAGCATGATAAGTTACCAATCAAGCAAGTAACTGTATCTCGTTCATCTACGGAAGCCGAATATCGATCTATGGCCGCTTTGACATGTGAGCTTAAATGGTTGAAAGGCTTGCTTGATAGCCTGGGCATTTGTCATCCAAAAGCTATCAATTTATATTGTGATAGCCAATCAGCTTTACACCTTGCTCATAACCCAGTTTTTCATGAGCGCACGAAGCATATTGAAGTTGACTGCCATTTCTTGCGCAATGCCATACTAGAAAATTATTGTTAGGGGGGCCAAAAAATAATGAATGATCGAAATACTGATATGTATATATAATTTTACACCTTAATCTTCTAAGATTTTATTGGACATGTACAAAAATAATTAGCATGCTATATATTACCAAAGAATGTTGAAAAATTAAGGAAAAATTGTCATTTTGATAACAAGAGTTAGAAAGAACAAAAAAAAAAGAGGAGTGGAATAGCAGTACGAACTACGGAGTCGAACAAAAAAAAGGAGGAGTAGAATAGCAAAACGAAGGAGTCGAACCCTGGATGTTAGCTACAAAACTCAACACCTAACCATCCAAGATACAGACACGATACATCTAGAGTACATATTACTCAAATCACATTACGAATTTAGGAGGGGCTCTGGACCCCCTGGATGCGCCTCTGGATACATATATAGCGAACACCAAGGGGGTCCGAATTTCAAATTAAGGCCAGTAACCCTCTGTGGCAACTATTACTTTAAAAGTTGAATGTGATTCTGATTTGCAAGACAATTTTAACAAAAAGATCGATGTAAAAGAGTTCTAAAGAAGCATGACAAGTTACCAATCAAACAATTGTAATTAGAGTTTGTCAACATTCAAGAGTTACATTTTTCTATCTGTAAATTAGTTAAATTAGTTACCTTGTTAGCTAATGTCGATACTTTGCTTTTGGGTACTTGCTATTCTAAACACCAATTTTGAGTACAGTTTGCGAAATTATTTATAATTTAATTCGGGATTGTACAACTTTTCCCTCGAGTGTGAATCAGACAAGGAAATACGTTGGCTTACCAGATTATCACTGATATCATGCAATAGGTCTCAAAAGGTCTAAAAATTCAATTATACACAACGATATGCACATACAATAAACTATATCACATAATTGCACTTTGAGAAACTTGCATTCATGTACCTGACATTATACCAAAATCATCATGACTAAACTGGTACTTACATTCAGAATGATGCCTCTTAAACTATCTTTTCTACTCATACAAGCCTAAAGAGAAGCTCCATTATGGCTAATAGGAACCATATATTTCTAGCTAACTTCCATTAAAGCCATCAAAACTAAACTACATATGTTGCAATACCATGCAAAATAACCATAGTGGTTTCGCCTTACAATTCAAAAAAAAACAAACCGCATTTACCCAAAACTTGTGAAAACTACCAGACTCGAAGAGCAGAAAAGAAAGATACATGAGAAAGTAATTTAAAGAAAGAGCAGTGATACAATGAAGCTAATCATATCTGTTTTATCACTGTATTAGTACTAATTAAGAACAGACTTCATTAACAGTTAACAAAGAAGATAGAAAGGAGGGAGAGATAGATCCAGATTTGAGAGAGACTGAGAGAGATAAAGAGAAGGAGAGGGAGAGAGATAGAACCAAGTTCTCATATAATTGCATAAAACTCAATGTTACAGAACAAACAAGACTTATAGTCCATTTCTACAAAGTTCCCGCCTAAACAAGAAAATAACAGAATTATGAAAATAACAGAATTATGAATTCTGTTTTCCCGCCAAAGCTGAATTAATCCAAAATTTCATTAATAAGGAATTATATTAATAATTCCTTATCATATCTTCCCCCTTTTAAAGAGACTTGTCCTCAAGTCTAGAATGCAATTGGAAATTCTGGAAACTTATTAACAAAATCTTCAGCTATCTCCCAAGTAGCTTCATGACTTGGACATCCTAGCCACTGAACCAGATACTGAACTTGTACAGCATTGTGATGTTTAACCACCCTTGTACCAATGATCTTCTCATGTAGAACTTCCACACCAGCAGGTATAGACTTAAACCATAGTGGAATTTGAACTGTCATAGGAGGTTCACCATGATATTTCTTCAGTTGAGAAACATGAAAGCCATTTTGTACTTAAGCATTTTCTGGTAACTGTAGTTTATAAGCTACTTTTCCTACTGCATCAATGACTTGAAAAGGACCATAATACTTGTAAGCCAATTTCTGATTGACTCTTTCCTGAACTGAAACTTGCCTATAAGGCTGCAATTTCAACCAAATCCAATCTCCCACCTTAAATTTCCTGTTAGATCTATTTTTGTCTGCATGCTGTTTCATTCTTGTTTGAGCTCTTTCCAGTTTCTGTTTCAATTCAGAAATCATTTGTTCCCTTCTAGTCATGCTTCGATCTACAGCTTCTACTGCACATTCTCCAGGCAGATATGGCAAATGCAAAGGAAGAGGTTGATTATACATAATTTCATATGGAGTAAGCTGAGTGTGTATTGAACCACCATTCAGCTAAAGGCAACCATTTAGACCATTCCTTAGGAAAATCACTACACATGCATCTGAGATAGGTTTCTAAACACCTATTCACAACCTCAGATTGACCATCTGTCTGAGGATGGTATGATGATGACAGCAGTAAATCAGTACCATGCAGAGTAAAAAGACTTTTCCAAAATTTGCTGAGAAATATAACATCCCTATCACTAACAATTGATCTTGGCCAGCCATGTAACTTGAAAACATTATCCATATAAGCTTGTGCCACTTGAATAGCAGAAAATGGATGTGTCAATGCCATGAAATGTGCAAACTTACTCAGCCTATCTATTACCACAAAAATGACCTCTTTACCATTAGACTTAGGTAATCCTGTAATAAAATCCATAGACACATCTACCCATACTTCCTCAGGAACAGGTAAAGGTTGCAGAAGTCCAGGGTTGGCACTAGTGTCATACTTGCTAGCCTGACAAATTCTACAGTTTCTAACAAAGAACCTAATTTCATTTGTCATACCAGACCAATAAAATAAGGCTTTGATTCTCTTACTTGTCAAATCCCTGCCCCCATGGCCTCTTTCAGGAGTAGAATGATGTCACTGCATAATGAGTTCCTTAAGATTTGCATCAGGACCAATTACAATCTTACCCTTCCTTCTTAACAAAGCATTCTGTAGTGTAAAATTTGGAACATCCTCTGCTTGCTGTAATTGTTGAACTGTCATAGCTAAAACTGGATCTAAATCATAGCTAGCCTTAATTCTGGTCTGTAGATTTGAATCTACCACAGATAATGCTAAACACATTATCTCATTGCCTTGCATTCTAGATAAAGCATCAGCCACCACATTTTCAATTCCCCCTTTGTACTGGATTTCATAATCAAAACCCATCAATTTAGACAACCAGAAATGTTGGAATGGTGTAGAAATTCTCTGTTGAAGCAACCATTTTAAGCTCTTTTGATTAGTTTTGATAATAAAATGGTTACCAGCAAGGTATTGTTCCCATTTCTGCACAGCATACACAATTGCTAATAACTCCTTCTCATAAAATGATAGTTACTCCCATCTAGGACCCAAAGTTTTGCTCAGAAAAGCCAAAGGATGATTGTTCTGCATTAATACAGCCCCAATTCCTTTCTTAGAAGCATCAGTTTCAACTACAAACAATTGATTAAAATCAGGTAATGCTAAAACAGGTGCTCAACAGAGAGCTGATTTAAGAGTATCAAAGGAATTCTGTGCCTGTTCATCCCATTGAAAAGCTCCTTTTCTGAGTTGATCTGTTAATGCTTTACTGATCATGGCATATCCTTTTATAAATTTCCTATAATAGCCAGCCAACCCTAAAAAACTCCTGAGTTGCTTAACAGATTTAGGTGTAGGCCAATTAGAAATGGACTGAATCTTCCTACTATCAGTTTCAACACCTTTTGCTGAAATGAAATTGCCCAGATACTCCACTTTATCCATAATAAAACTACACTTGCTATCTTTAGCAAAGAGTTTATTAGCTCTCATAATTTCAAAAACTTGGGTCAAATGGATCCAATGCTCCTCTTTAGTCTTGCTGTAAACTAAGATATCATCAAAAAAAATTAGAACAAACCTTCTTAATAATGGCTTAAAGACAGCATTCATCCACCCTTGAAAAGATGCTGGTGCATTTGTCAATCCAAATGGCATGACCAGAAATTCATAATGGCCATTATGAGTTTTAAATGCAGTTTTAAACACATCATCTTGACACATTCTCAACTGATGATATCCAGCCCTAAGATCCAACTTACTAAAGACAGTAGACCCAGCCAACTCATCTATCAACTCATCTAGTACAGGGATAGGAAATTTATCTTTAATTGTTTTCTTATTTAACTCCCTATAGTCTACACATAACCTCCAGGATCCATTTTTTTTCCCTACTAACACTACTGGAGATGCAAAAGGACTAGTACTATTCTGAATGATCCCTTGATCCAACATTTCACCAATTATCTGTTCTATGATATCCCTCTGTTTTAAAGGATACCTATAATGCCTAATTGAGATAGGATCTGTACCTTGTTGCAAAGGTATTTTATGATAAAACATTCCTCTGGAAGGTGGTAATTTGTCAGGTTCCTTAAAAACATCAGCATATGTCTTCTTCAATTTCTGTAGCTCCACTTCCTGGTCAGAACCTTCTAGATCATTCTGATTATTTTGTTGTGACATAGCACTAGCTTCAACAGCATTAAACTCTTCAACAACCTTATACTCAATTTGCTTAACCTGCACAAAACACAATTGAGCCGCCCCCTTCATGAGTTTTATAGAAGGTAATCCTTGTAACACCTTTAGTTTCTTTTGCTTGACACCTGCCAATTTCATAACAATATCATTAACCATGAATTCCATCACTAACTCCTTGAAATCCCACTTTACTATTCCCAAAGTGCTTAACCATTGTACTCCTAACACCATATCACAACTTCCTAAAGCAATTAACAACACATCAGTCTGAAACTCATGACCCTGAAATTTCCAAGTAAACCCTTTCACCACTTGCTTACAGCTTATATGATTTCCATCTGCTACAGTGATGGCTTGTTCTTGGATCTTATCAATTTTACATCCCAATTCCTTTGTCTTGTCAATATCCAAGAAATTATGAGTGCTTCCAGAATCAATCAACACATGTATAAGATGAGATTTAACTACTCCTTTAACTCTCATAGTTGAAAAATTCTGATTACCAGCCAAAGCATTAACAGATATACAAGGTTCTGTATCATATTGCTCACCCCCCAACTGTTCATTCTCAGATTCACTTTCTTCACCTTCACTAACATTATTATAACTAGGAATTTCCACTGTAAACAATTGCTTCTCCTTGAAAGCACACTTATGATTCTTATCATACTTTTGATCACAGAAAAAACACAATCCCTTAGCCATTTTCTCAGCCCTTATTTCAGCAGGAATAAACTTGAATGGTCTAGCATTTTCTTTAGCAACTGCAGACCCTACTGTCCTATCAGGTGGAGTAGGCAACAGTGGTGGCCTAGAAGCATTAGGATGATTAGATAATGGCACATATGACTTAGTATTAGAGAAACCAGATGAGCTCTGAGATGACTTATCCAATTTCTGATTACTAAAGTTATATGACTTATCACTCCTCAAATTATTCATCATAATTGCTTCTTCTTGTAACCTAGCATACTTGATTGCCCCTGTAACAGTGGTAGGATTAAAAGCTTTCACAAAGGGCTTGATTGTTGGTTTTAGTCCTCCCACAAAACTCTCCAACACATAAGCATCTGGTAACTTGTGATTACATTGCTCCATTACAGATCTTAAATTGTCAAACTCATCAATATAACTATCAATGGTTCCAGATTGTTGGAGCATGTTAAATTTCTCTACCACATTAACCCCAATGTCATCTGGAAACCTTGCACTCAAATCTACCACAAAATCACTCCAATCCACCAATTGTTTACCAGACAAGTAGTTAGTAACCCAAACTTCAGCCTTATCTAACATATACAAAGATGCCAAATCTACTTTCTGATTATCAGGAATCTTGCACAAATTAAAGTATTTAACTGCTTTCTTGATCCAAATTCTCACTCTTACACCATCAAATTTAGGGAATTCTACTTTCGGATTAAACCCTAAAGAACGAGAATTAACATTACCTCCAACATCTTCTTGGCGGTTATGATGATCCACATTTTCTCTGGGAACTTCTGTCGAACGGTTGGTATGCAACGCAGTTATTGCTTGAATTGACTTGATTAACTCGTTAATTTTGTTATCCGATGCTCTTTGTTGCTCCTCCAATCGATTCTGTTGTTCCAAGAGACGATTCTCAATTGTTTGTTGATAGCTTCGCATCTGTTCTTCCAATGACACCATTGTTGCAGTACCTCTTCTTGTTCTTGGCATACAGGAATTTGCAGAAAACTTTAATGATCAACGATCAAGATCATAGTCGGATCAAAACTGCTCTGATACCATTGATACATTGAAGCTAATTATATCTATTTTATCACTGTATTAGTACTAATTAAGAACAGACTTCATTAACAGTTAACAAAGAAGATAGAAATGAGGGAGAGGTAGATCCAGATTTGAGAGAGACTGAGAGAGATAAAGAGAAGGAGAGGGAGAGAGATAGAACCAAGTTCTCATATAATTGCATAAAACTCAATGTTACAGAACAAACAAGACTTATAGTCCATTTCTACAAAGTTCCCGCCTAAACAAGAAAATAACAGAATTATGAAAATTCTGTTTTCCCGCCAAAGCTGAATTAATCCAAAATTTCATTAATAATGAATTATATCAAGCAGACAGGAAAGTCCAGACTGAACCCTAATTAAAAAAAAACTGAAAACAAAAAAACTGAAAACTCAAGTAAGATTTATAAGTATGAAAATGGACACCACCATGACAAAATTATAGAATAGACTAAACAATTCAATCTGAGCTTCTCACTGTCAGTTATCAAAACATGTTAACATAAAACATCTAACAATATTGTGCTACTCCACATAGTAGTTACTTATAACTTCTGATGGCTTTATTTACATACATAACTTGGCCATTGTTCCATGGAGAACCATGTTACGTGGAGAACCGTGGAGAACCACTTAAAATGCATTAAAATTGCTTTATATATAAGGACCCCGCCAAGGGTACCTTCACGAAAGATGCTTAAAATAATTGGCTCTATCCAACAAAAAAATCAAAAAAAAATCAAAAAAAAAAAAATCCCTGCCGTGGAAATGCGAAGCATTTAAGACAGTAAACGGATGAGTTAGGTAGTCATGAGGGCCGAAGGTCCTCGACACACCCGTCAATCGTCTATTGCCTTTACCATTGATTGCCATTCCTTACAACTTTAGAATGATAAAGGCGCGAAGCGCCGTACAAGAAGGTGCGAAGCACCGTTAACCAGTGAAATCCACTGCCACGTCATCACGTGAACAGTGAATTTTTTTTTTTCTTTTTTTTTCTTTGACAAATGGATAGAGGGTAGAATTATAAGACTTTTTTGTAAAGGGGCCCCGCCATGGGCCTTATATAAAGGACAATTTTAATGCATTTTAAGTGGTTCTCCACGGTTCTCCACGTAAGATGGTTCTCCATAGAGTGGGACTCTACATAACTTTCATAATCAAATAGATGAAAAACACAGCATGATCAAATCGTCGACAAGCATCATCAAAAATAACAGAATTACCCATGTTGCAACACCATGAAAAATAACCATATCGATTTTGGCTTAAAATTCAGACAGCAAACCGCATTTACCCAAAACATGTGGAAATCACCCGACTCAAAGAGGGCGAAAGAAAGATACATAAGAAAATGCATTTTTAAAAAAGAGCACAAAAGGAAAGTTCAGAATGAAACCTAAGGAAACTGATAAACTCAAGTAAGATTTATTATAAGTAAAAGAATAAACCGTCTAAACAGAATTGTAAGCTGAAAACATAAGATGAAAAATCAATTTTTTAACTTTACCAAAAAATACACTCTTCCCTATAATAAAACTCAAATTCCTAATTTAGTTTCAAGATGCACATACTACAAATTAAAAACCTTCAGATTAGAATATCATAGACAGAAATGTTCATACAAAACCATCAACGAACTCAATTACAAGCCAAAAGGGAAAAAAAAGGAATCAATTTCAAGCCATTCTAATAAACTTTAATCCCATATTATAACTTGGAATTCATCTCGGATAGTACAATGAACACACAGACACATGTCATCTGCAACAGGCCAACAGTAATACCAATTCAATTGCCAAAATAATCAAGATACCATAAATCAATTTTTAACAATATCTCCCTCCCTCCCTCTCTCTCTCTCTCAACATACATGATCCTCAATAATTTCAATGAAATAGTGATTTTCATTTAACATTCTTTGTAAAATAATATAGTTTACAATATTTTATTTAGATCAAGTATACATTTTATAAGTTGGATCAAGAGTGAATTTAGATTTTTTTGGTTAAATTTTACTTTTCATAAGTTGATCATAAGGACCAGAGTGCACAATATGAACGTTGCTCGATTCGTTAACAAATTTAAGTTCACACCTTTTGTGCCGTAAGCTAAACATATTTTGTTAGTATAAAAAGTAAATCTTAGCTCGTTGAGCTCAAAACTCAAGCTAAATTTGGTTCGTTCACAATCCTATTTACCATTGATATATTTGGGATCTTGAAGGTCATTATACATTGTTTAAAACTAATTAGAACTTTCAAATTTTCAGTGACAACTTAATACAATACAATATTGACATTTATTAAGATTTAAATTCCAATAACAAAGAAATATAACTAGGCATGCTTTTGCTGTTGTCCAGGACCTTCAAGTTCTTTACTGCTGAAGCCTAATTTCAAATGCCTTTCCTCCTCATCTGCATCAACATTTTGAGATTGTGAAGTGTTAATACATTATTTCACAATTAGCTCAAACTATAATTGTTATCCGTATAAATCAATGGGGATTGGGGAGTCGACATTTGTGAAAATAATATAAATGATAATAATGTGCAGTTATACCAAACTAAGATATTTTATTCAAATAAAATCAAATGCAGAACTTGATCATCTTAAACACAAGAATTATTGTTAGTTACCTTGCAAGCTAACATCAACACTTTGCTTTTGGGTACTTGCTACTCTAAATACCAATTACGAGTACAGTTTGTGAAATCATATATAATTTGATTCGGGATTGTACAACTATCCCCTCGGGCCTCGACTGTGAATCCACAAGGGGATAAGTTAACTTATCACCCTCTATCCAGATGAGAGATTGAAGAAGATAGGGCAAGACCACCTTCCGTACATTTCAAATGGTCCAGACATTGGAAGCAAAATTGCTACATTCTTATTTGAGAAATGCAATCATGTAATTTGTAAACTCGTCAGTTTGTCAATTACCAAGGAAAATAGTAATTCCATTCCATTGATAGAATCCATGGATATTTATAGCTGAGAAGTACTGGCGCATTAGCAAATATAATTATTGGGATCTGATACTCTCCGTAATCTTCTAATATAAGATACATTAGAAAATACATTTAGAAGAGAGAGCACAAAAGGAAAGTTCAGACTGAAACCTAAGGAAACTGATAACTCAAGTAAGATTTGTAAGTAGAAAAAAAAAACAGTCTCTACACAGAATTGTAAGCTGAAAACATAAAAATATCAAGAATCAATTTTTAACTTTTCCAAAAAACAGTTTTCCCTATAATAAAACTAAGACCCCTAATTTAGTTTCAAGATTGACATCCTACAAATTAAAGACCTTCACAGTTCACATAAGAATATCAGGACCATCAGCACGAAATTATAAACCCAATTAAAAGCCAAAAGGAATAAGAACAGGAATCAATTTCAAACCATTCTAATAAACTTTGATCTGATATTATAACTTGAAATACAACTCCAATTGTTTAATTAACACAAAGACAGACGTCATTGTTAGAATATGTTAATATTCATTTTAATATTCAGATTTGTAATTCCTTAATACAGGGAATATAGTGGTCCTTGATAATGTGCTGAATATATACATTTATCATGGCCTGCAACTATCACAAACAAAGGCCCTATATTAAGGAATGACAACCACTATATCCCTATATCAAGGCTCCCTATATCAAGGACCACTATATTCCCTGTATTAAGGGAATACATCTGCTCCTAATACATCTGCTCCTAATACACCACTAGCTCATTCTCCACCGTCTCCTACCACCACTCACACTAGCTCACCCTCTACAGATTTTCCATCCTCACCAAACCACACCCCTACATCACACCGTATCCCCATGCCTAATAATCCCATGCTTCACCGTATGACTACCCGGTCCATCAATGGCATCTTTAAACCCAATCCTAAATACACCACCAATTTAAACACAACCTGCACTCCAAATATATCTCCTATACCAAAGGACCCTGTTAGTGCTATTCGTGATCCAAATTGGAAGAGTGCAATGTTGGATGAATATAATGCTTTAATTGAAAATAAGACATGGGAGTTAGTGCCTAGACCACCTGATGTGAATGTTTTAAGGTCTATGTGGATTTTTCGTCATAAACATCAATCTGATGGTTCCTTTGAGAGGCATAAAGCCCGTCTTGTAGGTGATGGTAAAACTCAGCAGCAGGGAATTGATTGTGATGAGACGTTTAGCCCAGTGGTTAAACCATCTACTATTCGAACTGTTTTAAGCATAGCTGTATCTAAATCTTGGCCGATTCATCAGTTGGATGTCAAGAATGCCTTTTTACATGGTCATCTAAATGAAACGGTGTATATGCATCAGCCTATGGGTTTTCGAGACAAGATTCATCCTGACTATGTTTGCTTATTGTTAAAGTCTCTGTATGGTTTGAAACAAGCTCCACGTGCCTGGTACAAACGTTTTGCAGAATTTGTTGCCACCATTGGTTTCACTCATAGTAAGTGTGATCACTCCCTATTTATTTACCAACATGGCTCCGATATTGCATACATTCTGTTATACGTTGATGATATAATAATCACAGCCTCTTCTGATCATCTCCGTAAGCATTTCATAGCTCTCTTAAGCTCAGAATTTGCAATGAAGGATCTTGGTCCGCTCAGTTATTTTTTGGGAATTGCAGTTACTCGTCACTCCCATGGTCTATTCTTATCTCAAAAGAAATATGCAGCCGAGATCATTGACAGGGCAGGTATGTCCAACTGCAGTCCATCTCCTACTCCGGTTGACACTAAACCAAAACTCAGTGCCACTAAGGATGCTCCGTATGCAGATCCCACTCAGTATCGAAGTCTTGCAGGTGCTCTTCAATACCTTACTTTCACCAGGCCAGATATTTCTTATGCTGTGCAACAAGTCTGCCTCCACATGCATGATCCGAGGAATGAACACATGACTGCTATCAAACGTATTCTGCGCTATGTTCAGGGAACTTTATCGTATGGTCTACATCTGTATAAATCATCTGTTGATCGCCTCATCTCTTATACGGATGCAGATTGGGGTGGTTGTCCGGATACTAGGCGCTCCACTTCTGGTTACTGTGTTTTTCTTGGTGACAACTTAATTTCTTGGTCCCCTAAACGTCAACCAACTTTATCACGTTCTAGTGCCGAAGCCGAGTATAGAGGAGTTGCTAATGTTGTCTCCGACACCTGTTGGATCCGCAATCTGCTATTAGAAATACAATGTCCCATTCAGAAAACCACTCTAGTTTATTGTGATAATGTGAGTGCCATTTACCTATCTAGTAATCCAGTGCAACATCAACGCACTAAACACATTGAAATGGACATTCATTTTGTCCGAGAAAAGGTTGCTCGTGGCGAAGTTCGTGTTCTCCATGTCCCATCCCGTTATCAAATTGCTGATATTTTTACAAAAGGTCTTCCGCGTATATTATTTGATGATTTTCGGGACAGTCTTAGCGTACGAGAGCCTCCCGCTTCAACTGCGGGGGCGTGTTAGAATATGTTAATATTCATTTTAATATTCAGATTTGTAATTCCTTAATACAGGGAATATAGTGGTCCTTGATATAGGGAGCCTTGATATAGGGATATAGTGGTTGTCATTCCTTAATATAGGGCCTTTGTTTGTGATAGTTGCAGGCCATGATAAATGTATATATTCAGCACATTATCAAGGAAATAGACAGACAATTAACTTCCTTCAGTCATTGGCAACAGTCCAACAGTACACTACCAATTCAATTTCCAAAATACAAATCAATTTTTAACCATCCCTCCCTCCCTCTCTCTCTCTCTCTCTCTCTCTCTCTCTCTCTCCATCTCTCCCTCTCTCTCCCCCTCCCTCTCTCTCTCCCACTCTCTCCCCCTCCCTCACACACAACCAATTGATAGACAAAATCTTAAAGACAGTTATTTTGACAATTGCTCACCAAGTACATGTACCTCAAACATAAAAAGGGCATGGAAAGGTATTTAGCAAAATCAATAAACACAAAAACTACCCTTAACCTTAAGTAAGAAGGATAAAAAATTACCCAAGCTTCAAGGCGGTGTCTGGGGGTTCCTGGTTCGTCTTTGCCGCTAATAATCCAAAGCCCAGTGCCAACTGTTGCATATAACCCAACGAGTGTCACTCGATAGAGCACCTTGTCGTGTCTCCGACCAAACTACATAATAAAAAAATTTGAACGCGATTAGATGTATTTAATCATTCAGATATTAAAAGTCCCAACATTTACAAATTACATCTATGTATATGAATACCTCCGTCTGTCTATAAAGATATCTCATGATTCCCATCTTTCTTGATTTTTCTTTTACCCTCTCTTTCAACTCTCTCTCGCTCGCTATATATCTCTCTCTCTCTCTGGCTTACACACATCTTAGTCACGCACGCATAAGTGCATAACCAACCCCCACCCAATAAACCGGCCCAAACAAGTTAACCTACGCGTCCGTTATTTCTCTTTTTTCTTACAAATAAAATTACATTTTTCTCCCAACAGTAAATTTGTATTTTCGTCAAAACGTGTATTTTCAGGACACGCTAACCTGCCTGGGCTAAATTTGTATTTTTAAACTTACGTTTAAGGAATTATTGATGTCAATTCGTAATGTTACATAGGCAAAAAAAATTAATGGAAAAATAAAAAAAAAGGACTTTGATGGTCAAAACAATAGGATATATTAAGTTTATCTAGATACAAATTCAATTACTTTACCCTGATAAAAAATAACTTGAATTACTTGATAGAATGCAAGAATCGTAGTCCATATATACACTTCAACATGAGCTAGCTTTCAAAGTAGACTTGTACATGGTTGTTTCTCAGCTGGATAATGAAACCATACGTTTTAAAATATTCGATACTAGTTCCGCCCTGATTTCTCTCCGTCTCCCTCTCTACTCTGTTTATTTTCCAGGGGCGGAGAAAACTGTACGAGCTTCTGTACAATTCTAATGGCCAAGACATTGGAAGCAAAATTGCAACATTCTTATTTGAGAAATGCAATCATGTAAACTTATAAACTCGTCACTTTGTCAATTATCAAGGAAAATAGTAATTCCATTCTATTGATAGAATCCATGACAACATATAAAATGTATACTTTCATATTCATAACTGACAAGTACTGGTGCATTAGCAAATGTAATGATTGGGATCTGATACTCTCCGTAATCTTCTTTTGTTCAATTATTTAGATCAAACAATTTTAAGGAGCAGTGACAATATTCAACTTTGCGAGAGTCTTTGCCGGCAACATCTTTCTGAACAAGATCAATGGCTCCAAGGCCAAAAGGCTGATGTAGTTGACTGAATAGAAACAATTGCACACAAAAATGACTGCCCCAGGAGTGATAACACCTATATCCAACCAAAAGAAAAGGAACAAAGTGCTAGATTTGTACTGTAAAAACAGATACAAACACTGGTATGCAGGATAACACAAAATACAAATTTATACATTGAATGATTTTGAGACACACTCAATTGTAATGAACACCTACTAAACACTATTGATATGGGTATGAATATATTTGGAAAACAAACACAATAATGACCTAGAGAGCACAAAACGAATACTAAACTGGGACATGAGAAAATCACAAAAAGACTCTTGTAATGGCGAAGGAGTAGTAGAACTATTTATACAAAAACCAACACAATTAGTTAGTCTGGTACTTGACAACTTAATGCAATACAATAGTGACATGTATTAAGACTTAAGTTCCAATAACAACGAAATATAACTAGGAGTGCATTTGCTGCTGTTCACGACCCCAAGTTCTTTATTGCTGAAGCCTAATTTTCAGTCATCAACTTGCTTGCCAGTGCGTTGCCCCGTAATCTGCATCAACATTGCTGAGATTGTGAACTGTTAATACACTATTAGCTTAAACTATAGTTACTATCTGTATAAATGACAATATGGGGATTGGGGATTCGACATTTGTGAAAATAATGAAAATGATAATATGTGGAGTTATGTACAGTATAACAAAGTCTATTACCAAAACAAGATTTTTTATTCGAATTAAATCAAATGCAGAACTTAATCATCTAAAACACAAGAAATTCATGTCAGTTACCTTGCAAGCTAACGTCAATACTTTGCTTTTGGGTACTTGCTACTCTAAACACCAATCCGAGTACAGTGTGAAATTATTTATAATTTGATTCGGGATTGTGCAACTTTCCCCTCGAGTGAGAATCCGAAAATGGGATACGTTGGCTACCAGATTACCACTGATATCATGCAATAGGTCTCAAAAGGTCTAAAAATTCATTAATACACAACGATATGCACATACGATAAGCTATATCACATAATTGAAATTGAGAAACTTGCATTCATAGACCTGACATTAGACCAAATTCATCATGACTAAACCAGGTACTTACATCATAATGATGCCTCTTAAACAATCTTTTCTATTCATATAAGCCTAAGGGAAGCTCCATTATGGCTAACACGAACCATATATTTCTAGCTAACTTCCATTAAAGCCATAAAAACCAACTATATACCTAAACTACACATGTTGGAATACTATATATATATATTGTATATCAAACACAACAAGTTAAATGGAGGAAGTCTATAGATGCTGCTTCCAATTACCAGAGTAAAGTTTTACATGATAAATTGTAATAGGTCTCAAAGTCATGACAAATTCATAGTGCAAGAACACACCGACACATACTGAGTCCAAAATTATGGCAATATAGCTACACAGAATACTTAAGTTGCCCATCTACAACAAAACTTATTCTGCATCATACGATAAGAGTATGCACACACTGGTAGTTTCCTAGTAAAATCAAACTGGACTAGTACCGTAAAAACAGATGGAAACACTGGTACGCAGGAAAACACACAAAAAGACATTGTGTACAAATTTATGCATCGTGTGATTGTGTATGGGTAACATGACATCTATGTCGTAAAACAAATACACCATACAACTACTGCAATACTAATGAACAAATGAGACACCAACTAACACTATTGACTGTCAGCACATTCCACACTATGGCCCTGTTTGGCAATTAGATGATAGCTGTTAGCTGATAGCGGATTGAATTAGCTGTTTTGACTAGCGGATTGAATTAGCTGTTTTGACTAGCGGATTGAAATTAGCTGTTTTGAATAAAAGTGTTTGGTAAATAGCTTTTTGAATAACTTTTTGTGACACATAGCAAATCTCTAATTGAAAAAGCTCCTAAAAGGAGCTTTTTCAAAATTAGCTTTTTGATCCCAAACCTCTAACTCAAACCTCTAACAACCAAACACTCACATTAGAGGTTTCATTTGGTCAAACCTCTAATCTACCCTCAAACCTCTAATTTTATCCCAAACCTCTAACTTCCAAACACCCCCTATATCAACTACAAAACACTCTAATCCTTTCCCATTAGTCACCTTTGTACTGATCCAAATATGGCTAGTGTGCTCTAATCTTATAAAGTCGCTGGCACCCATATTTGGTATTGCATAACTTGTATGTTGCAACCCATAGAACACCGAAGTAAAAATCAACCTACGGCCTAGGTATGGGTTGTCCATGTTTCGCGTTTACTTCTGGGAACGACTTGCCTACGGCCTAGCCCCTCACACAGAAACATATCAGCCCAGATTCAATACTTTGCAATCAGCCTCGATACTAAACAATTACTACAATATACATGGTAAAGTCAAGAACAATGACAGAATTGAAGATTGTAAAATATGCCATACTAGCAATTGAACATTTATAATATCAACAACAATGAAGGACGTCTGAATTACGAAGCAAGAATGAAATTGCATACCAAAAATTATGTTTGAAGGTCCTCACTAGACAATAGGTAGAGACTAGTGAGAATCCACACGTGGCGCAAACTGAAAATTTCATATCATCCCAGAAGATCTACAGTATTATACAAGCCACCGATCAGATTTAAATCATATTAAAACAAAAATAAACAATTATTATGTATATGTAATACAAAAGAAAAAGCAATAATCTTTTTAGGTTACATCTTTCGCATCTTTGGTGAGCCGACTGACAAAAGCCTTCAAGGGTCCCATGTTTGCTGCACTTTGTCTCACCATCCTTCTTGCTGCACTTGGTCTAACCATCCTTCTTCTTCGTCGTCTCTCTCTCTCTCGTTAGCGTTTTATAAATTAAGTGGTAAATAAATTTACTGAAAAAAATGGTAATTAAAAACTTTTAATTCTAATGTCTATGCATATTGTTTAAAGAGAATAATGTTTCTGACATTAACTCAGGAACTTATCTAATGTATATGTACTTATTTTATTTCTTTATAAAATCTTATAAAATAAATGGTCTCGCAGGGGTTTTTTTGTGAAAACTAGATTACCCATATATTTTTTTTGATTTTATGTCTCAGGAAAAATACCTGAAATAATTTCAGGTACAACATTCTCTTGTTTAAATTGCATAATACTGTTCATTTTATTATTTTTGTAATCTCAGGAACATTTTTCTCTTTGTATAATTAAAGTTTTGAAATGTATAAAAAAAATGTGTGAATTCATAATTTTTAAATCAAAATTGAATCTATTTGCCTTAAAATAATTTTGTTATATCATATGGTTAAGATAGATTTGAATATATTGATAGAGTGTTGGTGGACGAATTTCTAAAGTATTTTTATTTTATATAAAGTCTTATGACATTTATTTTACGATTAAAGTAAGAACTCGATATCTTCAATTCATTTAACAAAATCCTCCCATAATAAACTAAAGCTAACTTCTGTTTTTAATTTAAACGTTGTAACATTTATTTTACAACTAAAGCAAGAACTCTATGGCCATGTTTGTTTTAGGGGATTATAATCCTTGGAAAATTACACTATCTTTCTTAAATTTAAAGGATTATAATCCCATGGAAGTATATTGCTATCATCTTTTTGATTCATTTCTATGGGATTATAATACCTTCTTTCACAAGGTATTATAATCACATGGGAATGAACTAAAACAATGATCAAAATGTGAATTCATGAGATTATAATCCCTTACGTTTGGGATTTATAAGGTAATAATTTGGGAATTATAATCCCTTGAAACAAACATGGCCTATGTGCTTTAATTAAAAACGAAGTTAGTTTTATGAACACTTAAAAATTGGAATTCAATCTATTTTTAGATTTTGATTTTCAAGAAAAAAGTTGTATAAGATAAGTATCATTAATAATATTTAATGGAGTTGGAATTTCGATCTCAAACGAGAGCGGCTCGAAACGTGTTTAACGGAAAGACGTCTCACTAGAAAAGATTGTATCAGCTATTAGAATTTGATGTAGACGTTATAAATTTTTATCATTTTTAGGATTCGATTTTTATGGATAAACATTGTTAGATAAGTAATATATATAAAAGTTAGGGTTTTGATCTTAACGAGAGAGAGGTACAAAAAATAATATAAGGTTTTAATTTTTTAAAAAGAAAAGTTATTTCGTAATGAAGTTAAAATTTCGGTTCCAAATAAGAACGGCTCGAAACATGTTTTAATGGGAAGACGACTCACTAGAAAATATTAAATTAACTATTAAAAATTGTACTGATGTCATAATTTTTATTTTAGGGTTCGATTTATGGCTTAAAATTAAAATATAAGTCTTTTATTATATATGTTAAAGTTGGGATTTCGGTTTTAACGAGAGAGTGACTCAATCGAAAAAATTGTGTTTAACAAGAAATAGGTTCATTAAAAAAGATTATATAACTGTAACACCCTCACTTAACTATATTAATACATAGACTTTTTATAAGTAATTAAATATTTTTACAGGGAAATTTCAGAAAATTTTGACATGATGTATTCATAAATATATGACTAACCACCTGTCCAAATCAACAAAACTAATTCAACTGTATCCAAATCTGTTCACCACATAATATTGACAAAATCATAAAGAAAATAAATTCTAACTAACCAAGACCGCTCACAGGTCACACAGTATGAAACAACTACTAATTAACTATTACAACCCGAATCCGAATAAAATAATATACATTTTCTGTAAATAAATAAGGTCACTGTCTAACTAGATATTCAACCTTGACTAGTTCCCAACCACTAACCAATGAGAATCTGTAACCCGAACGTTTCCTCTCGCTGCCTATAGAGCAATACCAACTGGTCACTAGTTCCTCTGATCATCTCTAACAACTGGAGAAATAAACAGAAACAAGAGTGAGCCAACAATGCTCAGCAAGTGCAATAGTGATAGCAATTTTAAAGTAAATGTTGAAAACTCTGATAAACAAAAGGAGTTTCATCTCATTATTAGAAAGAATCAGTGAGATCAATTTTTAGACTGCCACAAGGGCCAACAATTCACCATTTATAAGGTGCATCAAGAAATAGAACTAACAAGAATTCTGATGTCAAGGTATTATTAAAACAGACTTTCAAGGAGTCAAGAACTGAACATCTCAATCTCAAAGTATAAATTAGAATTGGAATTTTTATTTATTTAAAAAAAAACACTAAGGTTAGGCTGCTGATCAGTCAGCACTAACCCCGGACAAACGCACACAGCAATGTCCTTAATTGGATCCATGGCACACATTGGCCTTAACTATTTCTGACCTTCACGGTCCACATTATAAAAACATTTCCAATTCTAAATCAACTGCACTAGGTGTCGGAACAATCGACAACCCTCATCAACCAACCAACTGGAAACTCACGTTCCAAAATAACTCATAATTCAAGAGTCAATGTAAGATTCAAGATCAATAAGTGTCGACAAGTTCGACACGATAAAAAGGGTGATAAATATATATAACAACAATCTCCAACGGCATCGACAAGTTCGATACAACTGCTTAGGGTGATACCGACTAATCAAGATCTTAAGTAAATACTGACAAGTTCGGTATTAAGTGGGGTGGAGAATATAAAGAATACAATCCAAATAAATATCAACAGGAAAAATATGAATGACCGAAATTATTGACATTAACTTATCAAGAGAGAGATTTCACTTGAGCACATAACAGATATACATTGCAATAAGATTTTCGATCATCAAAATTCTACGTTAAAGCGAAGATATGGTCAGACTCTAGGTGCATTGTAAAATTTGAGTTTCCATAAACAGATAAAGTAGCTTAAACATTTGTTTATAAAACGACTCCAATATGGAAAAGTTCAAAACATTTTTAAAGAAAACATTTTTCTAAATGGGGTCTTTTTGTGAAAATATGCTAGAATCAAGAGTTTCGTTAGCAGGCTTTAATAAGAGTTTAAAATCTTGGGTTTTCTTTGGTTCAGAAATTCTTAAATACTTTCGACGAAAATAGGAGAAATGGCATTCCAGGGATAGGGAAATGAATGAGAAAGGTTATTTATTAGATTCTTTGTAAATCGGATGTTTGAATCATAAGTAGGGGAGATAAACAGCATCACACTATTTGAAAAAGTATATGTCATCCGCCATTTATACTTGGCCAAATCATCACATACTACAAGTAAATTAAATTGCATCACTTGAACAATAAGTGATTAGCAAAAACACTTGCCTCGATTCATGGAGTTCTCGATCCTAACATTGATTCTCGACTCAATTTCCATCTCTACTTCGTAACTCGCCACTTTACATTAATTCACCCGTTGGCTTTGATATTTGTCCCTTTGTTCGTCTTTCCATTTTCTCACGCACTGCTCTTGACCAGGTTTCCTATTCGAACCTTTACAAGGTCAAATGCTATTTCAGTATTAACTTAAGCAAAACCTTATTGTTTGCTTTAACCTACCCATGCGCGTCCTATAACGCTTATACACTTATCATAAATAACATATACAAACACATACCACTACATATAGACATATCCAATCATATCTATATAGTAGCCTTAGTATAATTATTAAGTCACATATACACGTCACATAACCACTTCAAAACAGTACATCATCAAATTTTCAAAACCATAATATATACTTGAAATACTCCACTGACACATATACTTAACCCTTTAAAAATCATAACATACTTTCAAGCCTTGAAATCAAATAACTCAAATAGACTTTTAAATAAATTTGCAGGGGATTTTTAGAAAATTTCGGCATGAAGTATTCGTTTATCGGACTATGGGCACAGCCCCTCAAATACAATTCAACCCTGTTTTTAAAAAAAATAAAGCTGCCTCAACTTGCAGCAACATAAAAGTAAACAAATAAGAAAAGTACCCGCCCAGACATGCGGCACCTAGCACATAATGATTTACATTACACTACTACTTACGCTACACCAATGATCGTATTTCTCACGCATTTTAATGATACACGTGACAATCAATCATTGATGTTCGTAAGCCCTAGGGAACAACCCCTAGCACTAACTATTACTTACGCTATATCAATGATCACATCACTCAAGTATATTAATTATACTCGTGATAGCTAATCATTGATATTCGTAAGCCCGAGGAACTAGTTGAAGAAAATTACACAAGTCCTTAAATATTGACATTTAAGACTTGTGATCTCATTGCAACTCCTCGCAGATAAACACATAATAAAATGAAAATATATTGCTTAATCAATTCTCAATACATACTCGACTCCAAACTTCTAACAAGTATAACATTCAACGAATAATATGACTCGACTACTCATTTAGCACATAGACATTTACCGACTAATACATCCATATAATTCCACATATTATCCAACAATTAACAATCCCTAAGTCCGAACATATATCCAATTCACAATTAAACTTAATAATTATGATTACCAACATACTTTCCGATTAAACTTTCGGAAATACAACTATATTCATAATTTACAACATTAGTCTAATTACTAAAACTAATACACTTAACTCACAATTAATATCTAAATCATAATTAGCCACCACAATTATAATTAACAAAACTCTCCGAATTAATTCACGAAAACATAACAATACCAATAATCATAATTAATCCCCACCTATCATTAAACTCGAATATTGACGAGACCACAAAATAGCTTCGACAATTACAATTTAACAATTAACCATTACCAACTATCACTAAATCCGAACATATTATCGGACTCACAAATAAACCCAACAATTAATTACCCATAATGGTTTCCGAATTAATACACTACAACATACAACATTTCGCAATTTAACTAATTAATTTACAACAATTCATATAATTAATCTAATATGCAAACTACACAATTTACATCGGAACATAAAAATAAAGTAAAAAATTAAAAGATAAAAAATTATACCTCTTCGATTCCAATTTCCCAAAATAATTCCCTTCCTTCTCTCTCTCTCTCTCTCTCTCTCTCTCTTCCCCTCGCTGGACAGCACCACCACTGCTACGTGGCCTTCCGCCGCCCCCTTCTTCCTCTCCCGTCGCCACTGGACTTCCGGCTACCACCACCGCCGGTCGCCGCCGCCGCGCGGTGGTTTCCCCCTTCCTGCTCAGTCGTCTCCCTCCCCCACCCCTACACACACATACCAGCGCCTATCACATACACACACCCGAATTATACACACACCCACATCCTTTTCAACCATTAATCCTCAATTTCTTCTTCCCTTTTTTTTTTCCCCCGCTGATTTCTTCCCGACAGTTCTAGAGTTTGCTGTGTGTGTTTTATTTTGCTATTGGGCTTGGCCCAATATAATATATTACCACACAATACTCTTCGGCCCAATTAGAACACTTCTGATTCGTTTTTAAATCTAATACACAACTTTCATAAATCGAAATTAAATAAAAAATTCAACTTTTCATTTTTAAAATAAAGAATATAAAATTACGAACACCCACATATTTTTAAAATATTTTTCGAATAAAAATGAATTAAATATGAATTTCCGAAGTTTTGATCCTTTAAATACAATAAAACTCTTAAAATCATTTTTTTAAAAATACTCAACCACCAAAATTAATCCACCCAACAATTTTAAAAACTCAATAAATGTATAAAGATAACTTTACAAAAGATTTCATGATTTTTAATCCCTCCGATAATTTTATAAAATTTACAGAGGATCAAAAATACATGATTTAAATATACTCCATCCTAAAAAATACAAATAAAAATACAAATAAAAATACATGGGCCTTCACAACTTATCCAGATCATCACATAAGCACAAATTCACATACATTCCACTTTCCAACAATACTCACATAATATAATTTATAATGAATAATGAATAAATAATTTTAAAATCGAAATTTCTAGGGCGTTATAATAACTATTAAAATTTAATATTGATAATATCGTATAACGTAAATATGTATTAAAGTTTTTTAAAAAAACTTTTAATGCCGCCGCGAAGCACAACTTCGTCGACTAGTTGTCTATTAATAAAGAAACAAGAGAATAAAAGGATTATTAAGTGTATAAATTACATTTATGATATATATGTACATATTTTTTATATTAATAAATCAAAAAAAGAAAAAAAAATTACATTATTTAAAAGTCAAGCGGAACGGGCAACCATGCTAGTATATATAAGGCCATGCTCGTATATATAAAGTTGTATTATGTTATCAAAACTCTACTTAAGTAGAGTTTTGGGTTCAAAACTCCAGTTAGTGGTTATTTGAACGCAAAATGCTACTTTAAGGGTGTTACCTTTCTTTTTTCCTAAATATATTTGAAAACGCTATTAAAAAATTTATAATCAAATGGTTAATTCAAATTTTGTATTTTTATTGAGTCCGGTGGCCTGATTTTTAAAAATCGAGGGCTAACCCCGATTTTTAAATATCAAGATAAATTAGGGTTTAGGATTTAGGGGTAAATAACCATAAACCCTAAGTCCGTATATGAGAAAATCACAAAAACGACTCTTGTAATGGTTCATCAGGAGTAATAGAACTATTTATACAAAAACCAACACAATTACTTAGTCTGGTAGTAGGAGTCCAAATCTTCTACACCATTTTAGGTGTGCCACTCTATGTGCCACCTTAGGTGGTTGTTTTTGATTGGGTGGTTGGTGTGAATGCATGGGGGGTCCCATTTATATTAATGAGAGATGAACCAATAAAAAACAACCACCTAAGGTGGCACATGGAGTGGCACACCTAAAGTGGTGTAGAAGATTTGAACTCTTGTAGTAGGTACTACAGTCTTAAGTGACAACTTAATACAATATAGTAGTGACATGTATTAAGATTTAAGTTCCAATAACAAGGAAATACAACTAGTAGTGCATTTGCTGCTGTCCATGACCCGAAGTTCTTTATTGCTGAAGCCTAATTTTAAGTCATCAACTTGCTTGCCAGTGCGTTGCCTCGTAATCTGCATCAACAGTATTGAGATTGTGAACTGTTAATACACTATCCCACAACTAGCTTAAACAATTAAACTATATTTAATATCTGTACAAATTACAATATGGGGATTGGGGATTCGACATTTGTGAAAATAATGAAAATGATAATATGTGGAGTTATGTACAGTATAACAAAATCTATTACCAACTAGTTTTTTTATTCAAATTAAATCAAATGAAGAACTTAATCATCTAAAACACAAGAAATTCATCAGTTACCTTGCAAGCTAACGTCAATACTTTGCTTTTGGGTACTTGCTACTCTAAACACCAATCCGAGTACAGTTTGTGAAATTATTTATAATTTGATTCGGGATTGTACAACTTTCCCCTCGAGTGTGAATCCGAAAAGGGGATACGTTGGCTTACCAGATTACCACTGATATCATGCAATAGGTCTCAAAAGGTCTAAAAATTCATTAATACACAACGATATGCACATACAATGCACATACGATAAGCTATATCACATAATTGAAATTGAGAAACTTGCATTCATAGACCTGACATTAGACCAGAATCATCATGACTAAACCGGGTACTTACATTCAGAATGATGCCTCTTAAACTGCCATTTCTATTCATATAAGCCTAAGTGAAGCTCCATTATGGCTAATAGGAACCATAAATTTCTAGCTAACTTCCATTAAAGCCATCAAAACCAACTATATACCTAAACTACACATGTTGCAATACCAAATATATATATATATATATATATATATATATATATATATATATATATATATATATATATATATTTGCCTATATATATATATATATATATATATATAATGTATATAAAACAGAAGAACAAGTTAAATGGAGGAAGTCTATAGATGCTGCTTCCAATTACCAATGTAAATTTTTACATGTCATCATGCAATACAAAATAGCTTTATAAATTGTAATAGGTCTCAAAGTCATGGCAAAGTCATAGTGCAAGAACACTCTGATACAAATGGAGTCCAAAATTATGGCAATATAGCTACACAGAATATTTAAGTTGCCCATCTACAACAAAACTTATTCTGCACAATATGATACATACGATAAACGTAAGCACACACTGGTAAATTTCCTAGTAAAATCAAACTGGAATAGTACTGTAAAAACATAGAGAAACACTGGTACGCAAGAAAAAACACACAAAAACACACTGTGTACAAATTTATACATCGTGTGATTGTGTATGGGAAACATGACACCTATGTCGTAAAACAAATACACCATACAACCACTGCAATACTAATGAACAAATGAGACGCCAACTAACACAATTGACTGTCAGCACAATCCACACTATATCAACTACAAAACTCTCTAATCCTTTCCTATTGCTCACTTTTGTACTGATCCAAATATGGCTAGAGTGCTCTACTCTTAAAAGTCGCTGGCACCCATATTTGGTATTGCATAACTTGTATGTTGCAATTAATAGAACACCCAGGTAAATCAACCATCTACTATTAGAGTACCATGTCTCACCTTTCATAATTTTCCTTTCTTTTGCCTACCTATATCTGATGTTTAAACAGATAGAATGAACTGCTAAAAGCAATACAGAGGGTTTACAACTGCCGTTCTCAGTTATGTGCAATACCCTGTGGCTAAATCAATTCAACTCGACATCTTAACAGAAGAATGCCCGACTTCCAATAGTTACAACTTACACAGAAAAGGATGTAGAAATGGGGTGCCTAATATGTTTATATACTATTTCATTTTTCTGCCTAAATACATACCATGAAAGTTTAAAGGGAAAAAAAATAAATATAAAAAAAAGGTCAAGATGGAAAGGTAGAGTGACCAAGCAATATGCTGTAACGGAGGACATGCATTTTTGCAAATTAGAGAAAGTAAAGGGGCAATCTTTATGTTCAATCTGGTAGAAAGCTGGGTATTACTCTCGACACATTGTAATTACTAATTAGAACCAAAATTAAGCAACATGGGGATATTGACAAAATTGTGACATCACTATTTATCTAACACAGCAAGTATTTTGGCCCAAGTAAAAAATTGGAAGAAATTTTATTAGTGCAACTAATGGGTATATAAAACAGATTACAAACCATGACATTCATTGTAAAAGCCTATATAATTGAGTATTACTGCACATCACCTATCAATTAAACATTTCTAATATCAACAACAAAACAACAATGAAGGAGGTCTGAATTAAGAAACAAGATTGAAATTGCATACCAGAAAATCACAATTAACGATGTCTATGTGTTGCGTTTTGTTCTGTTCTGGGAACGACCAGCCTACGGCCTACCCCCTCACACAGGCCGAAACATATCAGCCCGCATTCAATACTTTTGCAATCAGCCCCGATACTAAACAATTACTACAATATACATGGTAAAGTCAAGAACAATGACAGAATTCATGATTGAAAAATATGCTACGACTTGTTTGCTAATGGACTTTGTTTTCTATACCAGGAGTGCATTACATGTTGGGGAATTGGGTGATTAATACTTGGATTTTTCTGAAGTCGTGTGAACACTTTTAGATTGAAGTTATTTGTGGTTCACCCAAATAATTCAATCGGATAAAATCAGAAATTCTGCAAGAAGAGAGAATGTATTTTGCTGTGTATTTCAGAATGAACCTGTGTCTAAAATGATCAATGCCACACCTATTTATAGATGTCAACAGATGTGTCTTTTGCCAATAGACACACCTCAAGATGTGTCTTTTGCCAAAAGACACATCTCATTTCCAACAGTCATGTCCAATGCCAATAGACACACCTCAAGGTGTGTCTTTTCCAATAGACACATCTCATTCTAACAGATGTGTTTGATGCCAATAGACATGTCTCATAAGCAATAATTCTGAAATCATAACGAACTCGAACAGAGCATGCACTCCGCATTCTCCCGACTTGTTCGATGTAACATTACGATTACATTGATCAACTAGCCAATCCAATTACACTAAAATATCCAACAATCCTCCCCCATTTTAGCATAATCCATGATTAACTAAACAAAATCACAACAAACGACAAACTTATGCATAAATGAAATATCGTGACGATTGAATTTCACATTAGTATATTACACTTTCCAAATATTCGAATATCAAGGTATCACTATGGATTGAACCTTGGATATTCATAATGAATACATGAAGATAATATACACATAAATTTACATTCTCAAATGTTCTTACTTGACACTATCTTTTACTAGCCTAGTGTCCTAATCCTTCATAAGCATATCAAAGCCAAGTCCAAGCTTCTTGAAGCAGCTAAACTTCATGCTCATATAGGTAGTTCTTTTATTCTCGCACCTGCATATGCAATTTTTCAAAAGAACTATTAAGAAGATAAACTTCAACCTCCTTAACTTGCAGGTCTGAACACATACATTGGGATGATGCTTTAATGTGTTCCAATCTCTAAATGTTAAGCTTTCCACATTGAATTCAGCACCTAATGTCATATTAGATGGGAATTGGGTATCTCAACATGAGAGGTTATTCGATGGACTTTAATCCCATCCCTACAGCCGACTTGTGCACAAGATCTCTACTCAACCCTTTGGTTAGATGATCGGCTAAATTATGTTGAGTTCTTATAAACTCCACTGATATAACACCATGCGTGATAAGCTCACGAATCATGCTGTGTCTAACACCTAAGTGTCTAGACTTGCCTTTGAACACTTGTCTATAAGCATTAGACAAGGCAGACTCACTATCACATCTGATAGATATGGGTGATATCGGTTTAGGCCACAATGGAATCTCATAAATCAGATTTCTTAGCCATTCAGCTTCTTTACCAGCCGCTGATAATGCCACAAATTCAAATTCCATCGTTGAATCAGTAATGCAACTTTGTTTCTTTGATGCCCAAGAGATAGCACCTCCCCCAAGAAGGAATACCCATCCACTTGTGGAAGAATGATCTTCCTTATTGGAAATCCAACTTGCATCTGAATGACCTTCAATAACCGAAGGAAATCCAGTATATGTCAAACCATAATTCATGGTTCCTTTCAAATATTAGAACACTCGGCTTAAGGCTTGCCAATGATGTGTACTTGGCTTGCTAGTATACCTACTAAGCTTTCCAACAGCATAGGCAATATCTGGCCTAGTGCTTATCATGGCATACATGAGACTACCAATAGCCCTTGAGTATTCAAGTTGGGACACTGCAACACCTGTATTAGGTAGGAGTTTAATACTAGGATCCAGAGGAGTGCTAACAGGAGAACAATCCTTAAAGTTAAATCTTTTCAGAATCTTCTCAATATAATGAGATTGAGAAATTGAAATGCCATTGTTCTCACGCTTGATCCTTATACCAAGAATCACCTCAGCCTCCCCCATGTCTTTCATATCAAAATTAGATGACAAGAACTTCTTGGTTTTATCCACTTGATTTTGGTCAGTACCAAAAATCAACATGTCATCCACATATAAACAAATTATAACTCCTTTACCAGAAGCATCAAATTTTCTATATACACACTTGTCTGCTTGGTTGAGAAAATAACCGTTAGACAAGACTACAGTATCAAATTTATCATGCCAATCCTTTGGTGCTTGTTTCAGACCATAAATTGATTTCTTCAATTTACACACCTTGTTCTCACAACCAGACATAACAAACCCTTCGGGTTGTTTCATATAAATCTCTTCATCTAATTCACCATTCAAGAATGCAGTTTTCACATCCATTTGGTGAATGACAAGGTTGTGTATAGCAGCAAGTGCTATTAACAACCTAATAGTGGAGGTTCTAGCAACAGGAGCATAAGTGTCAAAATAATCAATCCCTTCTTTTTGTCTAAAACCTTGGATCACCAATCTGGCTTTAAACTTATCTATGGTACCGTCCACCTTCATTTTCCTTTTGAAGATCCATCTGTTCCCCAATGCTTTACAGCCAGGGGGCAGATCACTCAATTCCCAAGTATTGTTATTCATGATAGAATCCATTTCATCTTGGATAGCTTCTTTCCAGAATGCAACATCCCTAGATTTCATAGCTTCGCTAAAAGTATTTGGATCCTCCTCAATAACAAAACAATATTGGTATTGATATTCAATTTCATCTCTAGAGCCTTCTACTAGATAAAGATGAAAGTCATCTCCAAAAGACTTTGCTTTTCTAGCTCTAGTGCTTCTCCTTGGTTCGGACGGTCCATTCACATCTTCAGTAGAAACCGAGTTCCTACTAGAAGAAATCTGAAGCATGTCCCTTGGTCTAGGTATAGATGTAAATCTGTTTTCATCAAATATAGCATCTCTTGACTCGATAATCGAGTTCACAGATACATAGTCATTAGATTCCAACACATAGAATCTATATGCTATAGAATGCTCAGCATAGCCAACAATTATGCAATCTATACCTCGTTCACCCAAGTTTCTTCTTTTGGGTTCAGTGAGTCTTACAACTGCTCTACATCCCCAAACTCTCAAAAAACTTAATTTTGGTGACTCTTTATACCAAAGTTCATAAGGGGTAATCTTATTCCTCTTACTAGGAATTCGATTCAATAAGTGACAGGCTGTCAACATAGCCTCACCCCAAAATCCCTCACTCAAACCCGAGTAGGATAACAAGGAATTAACCATTTCTTTCAAAGTCCTATTCTTTCGCTCTACCACACCATTTTGCTGTGGTGTATAAGGAGCCGTGGTTTGATGTATTATACCAGTAGATTGAAAATAAACCGGATCATAATACTCACCTCCTCTATCAGTACGTAGATTTTTAATCATGGTACTATGATGTAGCTCTACTTCTTCTTTATAAATTTTAAAGAAGTCAAGAGCTTCATCCTTAGCATGCAATAAGTATACATAGCAATATCTAGTAGCATCATCAATAAAAGTAACTACATACTTTTTATTTCCTAATGATGGTGTAGAATGGAAATCACACAAATCACTATGTATTAATTCTAAAATATCAGACACCTTATTAACCTCCTTAAAGGGCTTTCTTGTTATCTTTGTTAACATGCATGTTTTGCATTTTTCATTGTCTAAGTCAATAGCAGGTATGAGACTCATTTTAGACATATCTTTTATTCTTTTGTAATGTACATGTCCTAGTCTAGCATGCCATAATTCTGGTTTGTTCAAATTATTGCTAGTACTAGTAGAAGCCATGCAAGCAGATTCATCAATAAATGGAGTATTTACATTCAACATAAACATGCCATTACACAAATAGCCAAAGCCAACAAAAGAGCCATGTTTTGACAATATATATTTGTCACTTTCATAAACTTGTTTATATCCACAATTGTTCAATACAACACCAGACAAGAGATTCTTACGAATCCCAGGAACATACAACACTTTATTTAACAATATACATTTGCCAGAAGTAAAAACTATCTTGACATTTCCTAGTCCTTTGATCGGTTCAGTTGCAACATTTCCCATCTTTAAGATAGATCCATCTTCGATTGGTTGAAAGTCTATGAACCAACGAAGATCTTTGCATACATGACTTGTTGCTCCTGAATCAATCCACCAAGCAACATTGTCATCCTGCACATAAAATGCCTCAGATATTAGTGACACATAATTCTGACTAGAATTACAATTTTGCATTTAAATCTGACCTTGTTGCATTTCTGGATCCTTGGATCCACTTGGACCAGCATTTTGCTTTTCTTGCTTGCCTTTACCAACCCGACAATCCTTCTTGAAATGTCCAAGTTTGCCACACTTCCAACATGCCATCTTAGGCCTTTTGTTGGAAGAATTGTTGTTGTTTCCTTTAAACTTTCGTTTATCACCCTTGCCATACTTGGAATTCTTTGAAGATCCACCATCTTCAACCATATTCACAGAAGAGTTACCGACTTGGTTCTTGCCCTTAGGATTTTTCTCAATTTCTTGAGTCCTCAAAGCCTCTTCAATTCTGAAGTGACTTCCAAGTTGAACCAGAGTCATATCCTCTTTGTTATGTTTCAAGGAGTGTTTAAAATCCTTCCATGATGGTGGTAGTTTGTCTATAACACCAGAAACTGAGATAGATTCATCCATCTTCAGATTGTGTTGGGCAAACTGTCCCAGAATTCTCAACAATTCATTGTATTGTTCCATCACAGGTCTAGAATCGACCATTTTGTAATTCATAAAATTACTGACCAGAAACTTCTTACTAGAAGCATCTTCTGCCATGTATTTGGATTCAAGAGAATCCCACAATTCTTTTGCTGACTCAACATTTTGATATACATCGAAAAGGGAATCAGACATACCGTTTAAGATGTGACCGCGGCAGATGTAATCAGCGTTTTCCCATTTGCAACGCCTCCTTGTTTGTTCAGCGATTTCATCCTCAACCACTTCTGGAATGGGGGTACTAAAAACATATACAACCTTCAGTGTTGTCAATAGAAAATGCATCTTCTTTTGCCATCTTCTAAAATCCTGACCCTCAAACTTGTCCAACTTTGCAAACTTGCTTGTCATGTCTCTTGCAGATTCTGAGTTCGCCATCTTCAGAAAATAACTAACTTCAATCTTTGTTGGGGAATCGGGTGATTAATACTTGGATTTTTCTGAAGTCGTGTGAACACTTTCAGATTGAAGTTATTTGTGGTTCACCCAAATAATTCAATCGGATAAAATCAGAAATTCTGCAAGAAGAGAGAATGTATTTTGCTGTGTATTTCAGAATGAACCTGTGTCTAAAATGATCAATGCCACACCTATTTATAGATGTCAACAGATGTGTCTTTTGCCAATAGACACACCTCAAGATGTGTCTTTTGCCAAAAGACACATCTCATTTCCAACAGTCATGTCCAATGCCAATAGACACACCTCAAGGTGTGTCTTTTCCAATAGACACATCTCATTCTAACAGATGTGTTTGATGCCAATAGACATGTCTCATAAGCAATAATTCTGAAATCATAACAAACTCGAACAGAGCATGCACTCCGCATTCTCCCGACTTGTTCGATGTAACATTACGATTACATTGATCAACTAGCCAATCCAATTACACTAAAATATCCAACATTACACATCATACCTACCACAAGGAATGAAATAAAGCAATGTTCGAATAAGATTGATATGGTAATTGAGATTCTATATACTATATATTACTAAATTTTTACTAGCAATTGAACATTTATAATATCAACAACAATGAAGGGTGTCTGAATTACGAAGCAAGATTGAAATTGCATACCAAAACAGGGTGTCGGTGCGCATGTTTGAAGGTCCTCACTACACAATAGTAAGCGAATACGGCGAATACAGACCTGGCGCTAACTGTAAATTTCATATCATCACAGAAGATCTACAGTATTATACAAGCCAGCCACCGATGAGATATGATTCACATAATCACATTAAAACAAAAATAAACAATTATTATGTATATGTAATACAAAAGAAAAAGCAATAATCTTTTTAGGTTACATCTTTCGCATCTTTGGTGAGCCGACTGACAAAAGCCTTCAAGGGTCCCATGTTTGCTGCACTTTGTCTCACCATCCTTCTTGCTGCACTTGGTCTCACCATCCTTCTTCTTCTTCGTCTCACTCTCTCTCGTTCGCGTTTTATAAATTACTAGCCTATAACCCGTGCGATGCACGGTTGCTTGTAAATTTTTTAATTATATTTTATTATTAAAGTTTTAAGTTGTATATATATTTTTATTAATAAAATAATTTATAACTTTATAATCCCATGTATATAAATATTATTAAAATTATTTATTTTGAATTATTATATTTGTGTATGTGATGCATATTAATATTAATACATATTATTTAGGCTATGTGTGTTTTTTTTTTAATTTTATTAATAATAGATATTTAACCAAACCAAAGAGTGACAAAAAAAATAGCACAAAAAAAGAGTGACCAAAAAAAGAGTATCAAACTGTTTTGCTTATATTTTGAATTATTATAGTTGTATTTTGAATTATTATATTTGTGTATGTGGTGCATATTAATATTAATACATATTATTTAGGCTATGTGTATTTTTTTTTTGAATTTTATTAATAATAGAGATTTAACCAAACCAAAGAGTGACAAAAAAAAGAGTACCAAAAAAGAGTGACCAAAAAAAGAGTACCAAACCAAATATACCTTGTTTTGCTTATAATAGTATAGTATAGATAGATACATATTATTTAGGCTATGTGTGTTTTTTTTTAATTTTATTAATAATTGATATTTAACCAAACCAAAAAGTGACAAAAAAAAAGTATCAAACCAAATATACACTATTTTGCTTATATTTTGAATTATTATAGTTGTATTTTGAATTATTATATTTGTGTATGTGGTTCATATTAAAATACATATTATTTAGGCTATGTGTGTGTTTTTTTTTTGAATTTTATTAATAATAGAGATTTAACCAAACCAAAGAGTGACCAAAAAAAGAGTACCAAAAAGAGTGGAAAAAAAAGAGTACCAAACCAAATATATCCTGTAAATTTTTTAATTATATTTTATTATTAAAGTTTTAAGTTGTATATATATTTTTATTAATAAAATAATTTATAACTTTATAATCCCATGTATATAAATATTATTAAAATTATTTATTTTGAATTATTACAGTTGTATTTTGAATTATTATATTTGTGTATGTGGTGCATATTAATATTAATACATATAATTTAGGCTATGTGTGTTTTTTTTTAATTTTATTAATAATAGATATTTAACCAAACCAAAGCGTGACAAAAAAAAGAGTATCAAACCAAATATACACTGTTTTGCTTATATTTTGAATTATTATAGTTGTATTTTGAATTATTATATTTGTGTATGTGATGCATATTAATATTAATACATATTATTTAGGCTATGTGTGTTTTTATTTTTGAATTTTATTAATAATAGAGATTTAACCAAATCAATGAGTGACCAAAAAAGAGTACCAAAAAAGAGTGACAAAAAAAAGAGTACCAAACCAAATATACCCTGTTTTGCTTATAATAGTATAGTATAGAAGTGGTAAATAAATTTACGAGTTAATTGCAAAAAAGTGTCCAGATTTTACACTCATTTTCAAAAAAGGGAACAGATTTTTAATTTTGCAAAATGGTGGCCAGACTTGGCTTTTTTCTTTCGAAAAAGAAGCTGGAAACGATTTCCAGCTTATTTGGTAGGGGTAAAATGAGAAAATATATTATTTTACTAAAAAAAATGCTAAAAATCCCAAAAATTATCCAAAAAATCCCTAAATTAATATGGGTCACCATATGATTGGTTATATTCGTAATAATAATAATAATAATAATAATACTGCCACTTGCATGCACATAAATTGACTAATTAAATCTTGACAACTCATATTTGTGGATTTTTTTTTTTTGGTGAATTGATGTGCATACATGGGGGGCATTATTTTTATTACGAATATAACCAATCATATGGTGACACATATTAATTTGGGAATTTTTTTTGGACAATTTTTGGATTCTCTAGCATTTTTTTCGAATTTTACCCCTGCCAAAATGCTAAAAATTGTATACAGCCACCTTTTTGAAAGGAAAAAGGCAAGTCTGGCCACCATTTTGCAAAATTGAAAGTCTGGCCACTTTTTTGAAAATGAGTGTAAAATTTGGCCACAACTTTGAAGTTTACTCTAAATTTATTGAAAAAAATGGTAATTAAAAACTTTTAATTCTAATGTTTGTACATATTGTTTAAATTGCATAATACTGTTCATTTTATTATTTTTGTATAATTAAAGTTTTGAAATGTATACAAAAATGTGTAAATTCATAATTTTTAAATTAAAATTGAATCTATTTGCCTTAAAATAATTTTTGTTATATCATATGTTTAAGATAGATTTGAATATATTGATAGAGTGTTGGTGGACGAATTTCTAAAGTATATTTATTTTATATAAAGTCTTATGACATTTATTTTACAATTAAAGTAAGAACTCAATATCTTCAATTCATTTAACAAAAGCCTCCCATAATAAACTAAAGCTAACTTCTGTTTTTAATTAAAACGTTGTAACATTTATTTTACAACTAAAGCAAGAACTCTGTGTGCTTTTTTTTTTTGACAAACAAAAGGAGAAAATTTCGTTAAAACAATTGAACCCAGTCAGGACAAATCCCCAAACTGTCAATTACAACCTGATTATGAAACAAAAAACGAACTAAATAAATAACCGCTTTGTTTTCAGATCGTTTAACAAGATGAATATTTAACATATTCTTGAAATAAAAAATGATTATAATAGATTTTCGAACAATCCAATCGACTACATCCTCGAAAGTAGTAATATCACAATTGACCTTCGCACGATAAAAACCGTTGTTAGACCAACGTTCATTACTCTCAGCACCCCAGCTATCTACATGCCGGATACCAGCTACAGACATGCCTAAAGTGGAGGTCCAAATAGGATGAACAATCTTTGGTTGTGGAAGGTGAGCTTTTGCAACAATCTTCACTACTCCAGTCCCGATGCGAATTTTCCGGATCCCCAAAAACATCCTGTAAATCATTTTCAAAGAAACCAACATAGAAACAAAACGTACAAAGCAAAACCACATACGACTAAACAATTAACAATCTTACACACGCCAAAAGGCGAGACGAAAAAAAATCAAAAAAATAAAAAATCTCGGAATGACACCAAATTTTGGTATGATGATAACCTGGAGATTTAGAGTCTAAGGATAATTTTTATTTGAAGATTCGAGCTACAGATCTATGTAGATCTGAGAAAACTCGAATGGTTTTATTGAAAGAAAATGAAAGAAACCAAGAAAGAAATGGATATATATGAAAGTGGGGGCCGAGAATGGGATTATGGAAGTAATGGGGGAGGTCGGGGAAGATATGAAGAAGGGGGAGGGGGAGGGGGAGGGGGAGGGGGAGGGGGGCGAAGAAAAAGGTTGGGAGCGGCGGCGGCTTAGACGACTCTCATGGTATTTTTCAACTCTGTGTGCTTTAATTAAAAACGAAGTTAGTTTTATGAACACTTAAAATTCATTTTCTTTTTTTACCTATTTATAAATGACACATTTTTCAAATAATCATGCAGATAGATTCTCTTTTTCAAGCACTCAATACAATGTGAACATGTGGTCATATTTCAATATCCACTACGTGCATCTGATCATAGAGGGTGTTTGGTATTCCTTAAAATAAGTTATGTGTTGACTTGGAGGTGTTTTTAACTTAAAGGAGAAAGTAAAGTTGTTTACTTTAAGCTGAATGAATGTGTTTGGGTAATTTTACTTAAAGTTAAATGGGATTTTAATAATTTTGACTTAAAGTGAAGATTGACTTAAAAAAAATTTAAAATTCATAATATTTAAGCCTTACAAGAATCGTGAAAAAAAAAACTTCATAAGTCATAAGTCATAAGTCATAAGTCAAAAGTACCTAAATGGAACTTATGACTTAAAGCAGTTTTTAACTTAAAGCCGGCTTAACGCCGATGTACACAAACAAGGCAAAAACGACTTAAAGCCTTTTTTAGCTTTAAGCCGTTGTTGCCAAACGGGCTCATAATCAAAGATCTTGTGTCATTATCAAGTGGAAAAACTGTGGCCTGCCTCGGAAAACTTCAAATAAGTTTTTATGAACTTTTTTTCAGGTAAAAATTTCATATTTTGATATTTTCTTTTATACATGTATTTAATGTATGTTTGAGATTCTATAATTTGCAAAAAAAAATATTAATTTTTTTCAGAAAAAAAATTAAGAATCTCTAACTTTGTCTAAAAATAAGTTGACTTACTTTGAAAATAAGTTCCCCAAACATCCCATTTGTATGTCTTTCGAATTAAAGTCACAACATATAACGTGCATGTTTGGCTTAACTTCTTTCAAGGACTTATGGACTTATTTTCGGGTAAAAATTTTATATTTTGATATTTTTTTATATAAGTATTTAATATATGCTTGAGATACCATAAGTTGGAAAATAAGTTGGAAAGTTAGGAATTTTTTAACTTTCAACTTAAAATAAGTTGACTTATCTGAAATATAAGTTCTCCCAAACACCCCATAACCCAAGATTGCGAGAAGTTATGCAGTATGAGTGCTCATGTGCTCATCATCTTCTTGAGCGGGGGTGCTGATAATTCTAGGAGCACCTTCAAGAAGAAACAAATTCTCTTCTAAAATTACATTTTACTTGCACGACAATATTTTAGCCAAACTATTGGCCATTGGGGAAAGAAAATCAGGTAGTAGTTTGAACTTTGAAGTGCAATCTATTCTTTACCCAAAAATTTGCACATAATTATTTTAAAAAAAAATGCACATAAAACATAGAGTATTTATCTAATCTACTATCTTTTTTAACTTTGATTGCAATAATACGATCTTTTGTAGATCCTTGCCATTACACTGTTCTGTTTTATTATTACGGTCTTACTTTCATTTTATCAATCTTTCTCTCTCCTTCTATCATCTTATTTTTTCTATTCTTTCTTTTTTGTTCTTTTTTTTTCGATCTCTGTAATTCATTCTTCCACCTCCTTCTAAAATTGACAAAATCTGTACCTCTGCCATATCCTTTTCCGACGTCCCCAATCCCCACATCCTTCTCCGGCAGTCTCCTCCGACTAACCTCTTCCTGCGACCTCCTAACATCCACCTCATTCTCCAACGTAGGGGTCGCAGGCCTTCTCTGATATTCTTCGATGACGACCACGTCTCATTTAGAGATCGGAGTAGCTAGTTAGTTGAGTTTTAAAGAGTCCTTAACCCCTTGCCGGAAAATTTAGTTACTTCGTCGGAAATAACTGATGAGTGTTAATGGAAGAGTGTGCTCTGCTTATTTGATGAGTCAGATCTGCCATTTTTCTTTTTGAAACTGGTTCGCTTGTGTATACATGGATAGAATAGAATGAGAGGATGAATATGGTCCCAGCGGGATATCTACTCATCTGTGGGTTAATGGGTTCTCATGTTTGGACGAACGTATTTTTGCAATCATTTAAAAAAAGTTGGTATAATTGCAATTAAGATAGTAAATTTGCAAATAATTTTTCTTAGAAAAAATAAAATTATAAAAAACTACTTTTAAGAATATATTTATCAAAAAACCTCTAAAATAAATGTAGCTAGTATCTCAAATTCAAAACGATGAACATCTTCACATAGTGATAGAGAATGATCGCGCCATTATCAGAATTAAGCTATTTAAAGTACGTTCAAAATATTGGGTCCAAAGACTTTTTGTTTACCACGATGTTAGATAGAATCCCGAATGGGGTGTTTAGGAGCGAGCTTGAAGTGGCGCCTCTTTCTGCGAAAGTCAGGGAAGGGAGGTTGAGATGGTTCGGCCACGTCCGTAGGAGGTTGGCTCAAGCCCCAGTGAGGAGGGTCGAGAGTCTTTCGGTGGTTGGGGTGAAGAGGAGAGGCAGGCCGAGAAGGTCGTGGGAAGAGCAGCTTAGGATGGATCTGAAGGCCTTGAACTTGGATGAGACCATGACAGCTGACAGGTGCTCTTGGAGGCGTCATATCAGAGTGGTGGATTCTCTTTTAGGGAGCGGCTCGGTTGTGGAGAGCCTCAGAGCTGGGTTGTCTCGGTTAGCATTATCTTAGAAGTTCAGCTTTGTTTTGGCATTTTACGTTTTTATTGTCTTCTGTTTACCGGTTTTGCAGTTGTAGGGAGATTGGACGGGTCTTTTCTCTGTGGGAGGTTTACTGGGTATGTGTGACTCGGTTCGTTTGGTCTGTTGTCGTTTGCTTGTGGTTTATTATGCAGGGGGCCCGTCCGGAGCTATTCTCACAAGCTGGTAGAGCGGAGCGCAGCAAGACCTTAATAACATTTTTCCAAGCAGGCGGGTAGGTCCCATGTGGAGAACGCCATGGGCTCAGGTATTGCTTTGAACATTTTTGTACCATTTAGATTCCTGTGTATACAGCACCCACAGTATTTGTCGCGCATGTAGCCGAGGGTCTTCACGGAAACAGCCTCCCCGCCGTAAAAAGCGGGGGCATGGTCTGCGTACAACTTACCCTCCCCAGACCCTGCTCTGAGCGGGATATACTGGGTATGTTTGGTTTGGTTTGGTTTATTTCTTATGAAAAATTATGCATAAGTTCTCCAATAGCGAAATTTCTCTATTTCATAAATTATTTTTTCATGATAAATTAATATTTTTAATAGCTTCTTAGCCTAAAATAATGAAGATATTAAAATTTTAATCTTAATATATTAATTTTTATACATATCGAGACTATTATTTTCTTAAAATTAACCGAATTTAGGGAAATACATATATCCACACACATAGGCCATAAAATGGGCCAAATAAAGAAATGCAAGTTTAACATAGCATAAGCGTAATTATAACTATCTATTTAGATCAAACTAGGTAATTAAGTCGCGCTACGCGCGGCACGAAAATATATTTTTAAAAATTGTATATATAACAATATTGTTTGTTGAGTTTTATTATTTGAAAGTTGATATGATAAATTAAAACTTGTGTAAAATGTAATTAAATTTGAATGTTTAAGAATTATAGAAAAAATAATTAGCAGAAAGAAAACGAAAACATGTTTCAGTTAAACTCTTAAGTGTTAATAATAATATTTTCGAATATTGATGACATCTATTTTGTTGCATAAAAAAATTCTTTTGAAATCTAATATTGATAAACATTTGTAAAGTTTGACAATGGATAAGTAAAAGTAACATTTTTGAATTATTTTTGTTGTTGATGGCATTGTGAAAGATGTGATTGCTTAGTTTGTTGATAAATTTGTTTGTATGACGAAAAAAAGAAATAGAATGTAAATGTGATAAGAAGTGTGATTGACTTGTCGATAAATTTGGTTATATGACAAACAAAAAATAATTCAAATGCATTTTGTAAGTCATGCTTCGTATGTTTTGGAGTGATCCGACACTTGTGTCTATTCATTTGATTAATTTTTTTGAGCATTTTTTAAGAACTTTTTTTGTATGTAATATTAAATTTGAATTCATGGACACATGTTTAAAATGCTACTCACATATTTTAATACTTTTATATTAAATCTTATAATAAATATGTACATGTAATTATTTTCTATGTCCCATAAAAATGAATTTCAAAATTATTGGATTCTAAATAAACACTAAGTCGTTTAAAATTATTTATTTAAACAAAATGAAGATCCTCTAACATATTATCAACTTCATCAACTCCATAATGGCCACTTATATTTTTCCATACCAAAATACAATGTCAACATAATTTTTATAATAAAAATTTATAAATATTAAATAAAACGTTATTAAAAGCCGACACCCGTCTCATAACATACATGCGTGATTAATTTATTAGTAATAGTATAAGAATGACTTTAGTTAGAATATTAATTTATTCCAACACAATAAAATGAAACAACGAATGTATAACTTTTTCATTGATTTATTCAGTAAAGAAAACGGGTTGGATTGGTTCAATTTAATCGAGTTTGTCACATCCCATGTGTAATTTATTCATGTGTAAAAGTAAATTACATAATATTACTTGTATTTAAATTGTAAATGTTAATTTCAAAATTCATATACTTCTATATCTTATTATGATTCTCACGGTCACTGATTATGAATTCATCGAAAAGTTAAAATCGTTTATTTATTATTGCCGAAAAAAATTGCAGTGATTTTGAATAAGGATTCGAAATGGACTATATAAATAATTTTATTTTATCATTTTACCTTGAAATAATTGTACTTTCATATGGATAATTAACATTTTATATTAACATAATAATTATAATGTTCTAATAAATAAATAATAATAATTGAAATATTTTATATAGATAATTATAATAATTATTGGCTAAAATTTTGTTTTAAATATATATAAAGTGTATTTAATACAAGTTTAATAGGTACAATTAATGACTAATTACAATCCTATTAAATGCAAGGAAATTATTTTAATAAAAAAATAAAAAATGTGAAAAATCAAGAAAAATATTTTGAAGCTTCAGAGTGAAAGCCTCTCCGATCTCCTGCTATTAATATATATATTAGGTAACAAAGCCGCGCTACACGCGGCACGAAAATATTTTTAAAAATCGTACACATAACATTGTTGCTTGTTAAATTTTATTATTTGAAAGTTGATATTATAAATTAAAAATTGTGTGAAATGTAATTAAATTTAAATGTTTGAAAATTAAAGAGAAAATAATTAGGTGAAAAATAACATGTTTCAGTAAAACTCTTGAATATTAATTATAATAATTTCGAAGTATTGACGACACCTATTTTGTCACATAAAAATTCCTTTTGAAATCCATTATTGACATACAATTTCAAAGTTTTGCATTGAATAAGTAAAAATAACATTTGTGAATTTTTTCTATTGTCGATGACATTATGAAAGACGTGATTGCTTAATTTGTTAGTAACTTTGATTGTATGATAAAAAGAAGTAGAATTTAAATGTGATGAGAGGTGTGATTGACTTCACTTGTCGATATATTTGGTTTTATGACGAAAAAAGTAGAATTCAAATGCATATTGTAAGTCATGCTTCATGTTTTTTGGAGTGATCTAACACCAGTATCTCTACATTTAATTAATTTTTCTAAGCATTTTATAAGAACTTTTTTGTTTGTAATATTTAAATTAATTTCATTGACATAATTCAAAGTGATACTCACATATTCTAATACTCTTTTATTAAATTTTATAATATATATGTACATATATGATTGTTTTTAAAGTCGATGCCCGTTTTGTAACACCCTTACTCAATGCTCAGAAAGTGAGAAAGTTTTCTTGAATTTTCATATTTTTGAAATTTTTTATTAAAATTGTTTACTTGCATTAAATAGCTCTTGACATATTAATTAGCATTAATTATACCTCAAAAAAGATACATTATTTTTGTTTAGTTATTTATTAATTTAGAAAACTTTATTTCAACATTATAAATATTATTTCAATATTAAATATTAATTATATATATAATTAAGTTTGTCTTCAGGTAAAATGACGACTTAAAAATTGTTTACACTGCGTCCTTTTTTATTCCTTATCGAATATCATTGCAATTTTTTTCGGGAAATTATAGTACAAATGATCCTTAACTTCACAAGCAATCTTTATTATTAGTGATTATGAAAATCGTAATAAATTATGAAAATATATTAATCTTCTCTTAACACGTGTAAAGATAATACAGATAGTTTTTTTGTTTTTACACATGAATAAATTACACATGGGTTACGACCAAATCGATTAAATTGAAAAAACCCAATTTTATCGGTAGATTAAATCGATAAAAAAGTTATATACCAGTTGTTCATTATATCGTTTCGAAATAAATTAATATTTCAATTAAATAAATTCTTACACTACTATTGAACATGTATGTTTTAAGAGTGACGTCGGTTTTAAAAAGTGTTATTATATTTAATATTTATAACTTTGATCGTAAAAACTACGTTTGCATTATAATTGCTACTTTTTATGTTTATGATATATTTTAAGATTGTAAAAAGTTTGGATATATAATGAGAGTATTTTCAAATTTATAATTTATGTATATTGTTTTGAATCAATTTTTTAAGAAAAATCCTAAAAGACCAATTAATTTTTAAAAATAATAAAAATTAATTTATCTGTTTTCAAAATTTTAAAATGAAAATTTATAAACCATTTAGCAAAAAAAAATTTATAAACCACGCGAAGCGACGTTATCTTTTTCATTTTTTAGTAACTAATCAAAATTTTTTTTTTCACGTAAACTACATTATCTTTTATATTTTATCCAACTAAAATTTTTTCTTTTGTAAAAATACTATGAGCAATTCTATTTAATTAAATAAAATATTATGATTATGATTATAATTACTAATAAATAAATATAACTAATTAACGTTTTTAAACACCGTCCCCCATCTCGTAACATACATGCATGATTAATTGATTAGTAATAGTATAAGAATGTGTTTAGTTAGAATATTAATTTTTCCAACACAAAATAATCAAACAACGATTGGGTAATTTTTTTATTGATTTAATCGACGAAAAAAAGGATCGACTTGATTCAATTTAATCGAGTTGGTCACACCCCGTGTGTAATTTGTTCATGTATAAAAGTAAATTTTATGATATTACTTTTATTTAAATTGTGGATGTTAATCGAAAAGTATCTTATCATGATTACTTATGTATCTTATCATGATTCTCACTATCAATGATTACGAATTTATCGAAAAGTTAAAATCGTTTATTAATTGTTGCCAAAAAAAATTGCACTGATTTTGAATAAGGATTAGAATTGACACGATAAAAATTATTTTATTTTATTGTTTTACCTTAAAATAATGGTACATTTATATAAATAATTAATATTGTATAACAAAATAATAATACTAATCAATTTTTTAAACTTTTATATTAAATGTGAAATAAAGTGTATTTAATATATATTTAATAGGCATAATTTAATAATTAATTAAATGCATAAAAATTGTTTTAATAAAAAAATAAAAAATTTTAAAATTTAAGAAAATTATTTTGAAGCTTCTAAGTGCAAGACTCTCCGATCTCCTGCTATTATAATATATAAAGATAGTTATATATATTTTGATAAGAGAGAGTCTTTTGTATTGTTTATGAGATGCTAAAGCATTATTTGACTTAAGTATTAGTTGAGAACTTGTTTAAGTGTTATTGTTTTGATGTATTATTTATAATTGTTTGAATTAATAATACGAGTTGGGATGTGGATGTTTCCATATCAAATATTTATGTGTTATATTTTGCTTTTACTTATTGATTTGATAAGAAGTAGAAGCTATACTTAAATAACGTATGATCAATCTTGTCAATTAATTAATTAGTTATTAGTTTGTTCTATATTAATTATTTATAAATTTCGGATTGTATAAGTTCCCTAACAATAATTACACCAACCTAATCAATACTTATAAACTTGCGACTCTTGGTCAAAAATATTTTTCACTTTTATAAAATTACGAATTAAGAATGAGGAAAGAAGAAAGAAGAAAAGATAGGTGACATGAAAGTCCAAGTTGAAAAACATACTGCATTATACTAACCGCAAAATTTGAAGAAAAAGCTAAAAATGTTAAAGTAATTTAGTTGCATATTAGTTGATACCCTTTATAGTTTCAGTTATTCTTGCATTTTATTAAAGAATGAAATATATTATTTAAAATAAAAATGCATTGAAAGAAATTTATCTTTAAAATTGAAATAAAAAGTAAAAAAAATAACAAATATAATTTAAGTTTTTTTGTTAGCTCATGTATCATTTGTATTATTCTCGGTTATAAATTTTTTAGATTCAGTTTTAATTTTGTTCATAATATCTATTTTTTAAAAAAACATGGAATTCAAATAAATTTACTATTAAGAATATTAAAGGGAAAAATTAGGATTATGTCCTTATCAACTAAATTCTAAAAGTTGTTAATATCTAAAATCAATAAATGCCTATCGTATTTTTAATAAAATCAAACCTAAATATAATAATTTAATACTACATATATGTACCAAAAATAAATAAATTAATCTATTGTATTACTTGTAAAATTAAAATCTTAAAATATTAAAATTGTGCTGTTGAAATATAAAGGAGTCAATTACCATAGGAAAAAGTAATCTTGAACTCAAACAAAATAGTAATAAATTTATTCTAATGATTTTAGTTTTACTTGTTGACATTTAAAAATTTAAATAAATACAAAATCAAAAGATAAAGAAAAAAAGGAGGGGAACAAAAAAAAAAAAAGGTCAAGCATCTGTTTACTTCCTAGGCGGCAAACTATAAGATTAAGAATGAAAAGAAATTAGATTGAACATAAATTGGATGATGATGGGAATCGACCCCCGTTGTGGTTAAAAAAAGAGAGACCAACTCAGTGAAGCAGAAGTTTCATGCTTGAAATTTTAAGCGCCATGAAAATCGGAAGCAAGCACATCTAAGTTAAGAAAAAAATATTTAACTGAAGATTTAAGCTGCCACATGTCCGGTCCAATCCTCTGCTATTAGTATATATATATATATAGATAGATATAAATATCGATATAGATAAAATTATGAGTTATAGAATTAAGAAATTTAAAGGTAGTCCATTGAAAAATAAATTTGATCATTATAATTTCATACTACATAAATAAACATATTATTTAATCCAAATCACAAAATTTTCTTTTGTCGAGAGTTCAAATTAGAAATTGTTTTTTTTCCTCTTGTCCTTTGTTTTCCTGCAAATTTTCAATCGGACGGCTAAGATTAAAAGTAGGAAAAACATAAATTAGTGGTTTCCCAAGCTCAAAACCCTAGTGTCATCGTAGGCAGCTGATTCTGGTGGTAGCAACTCCGATCTAATCTAATGGGTTTGTATAATCTCTCTCTCTCAAAAGTGTATTAATCGTTTATCTCTCTCTCTCTCTCTCCCTCCTTCCCTTGTAACCAATGCAGTGAAACACAGTCGTTTAGGGTCAACTTAATTTAAGGGCAGTCAATTGTTGTCATTTAGTGAGGGGAGTATCAGCTTGGGATCCTGTGAATTCTGTTAGCCAGCCAACCAGTAATAAGCTAGCACGTGTCCTCTAGTGGAGATATAAGGATCAAGGCAATACCTGAGAAAGACAGACTGGAATGATGCTATTTTCTATCTTGTTTTATTATCGTTATTTCCTTTTGTAGTCATGGGACTTTGTCCATTTCTATCAGTACTTTTATGCATTTTCAATTAAAGTTCCTGTTGTTTCTTTCATTTTCCTTGTTGTTACTTCATTTATGCTCTTTAGAATTAACCTGTTGGTTACAAGTGGTATCAGAGCTACTCTTTCCTTGGAGGGTAGCAATGGCTGAAGGAACACGGTTTCAAAGGATGGATGAACGTTTGGGCCTTCATGAGACTCAGATGGGTGAGATTTCGGAGAATATGTCCAAACATACTCAGAAGGTTGTGGATATGGAGCTCAGATTGGAAAGGATGGAGACTCGAATGGAGAAAGTGGACACTTCGCTGGGTGAACTCAAAGAACTCATTCTGGGTCTTCATTCCACTCATAGAGATGAGGAAGGTATGGGTAATACAACTAATGGAGCTGAGAATGGTGTCCAAAATTCCAGATCTGAGAACATCTTAGCGATACCAGACCAGGTACATCACGTGAACCCACCTCTTTCAAACGTATCTATGAGTCTCAACACTACCATATCACTTACACACACTAATGCTTTGACTCCTTCACATCCGGTCACTTCACCACCCCCAGTGCCTCCTCACACTCAGTTTTATTATGCTCCTCCCACCTACAGCACTCCACCAGTTACTTATCCTCAATTCCAGCCTCAACCAGGTCCTTATACCACCACTCCACCCAACCTAACGAATCCAGCTTCTCTGTTAGCCAACACCCAAATGCAATGGCACCCATCCATTCCGCAATACCAACACCAGTTTTCACCTCCATTGTTTACATACTCAAACAATGGACAACAACCTACCACTCACCACCACACTCCTTTTAATCAAAATAACTTTCACCAGTTCAACCCGGTGGCCAAACTAGAATTTCCTAGATTTGATGGTTCTGATCCTAAAGGGTGGATTATAAAAGCTGACCAATATTTCGATTTTGTGCCTATTGATGAGGGAAAGAAAGTAAAAATGGCAGGGTTACATTTCGAAGGCAGGGCCAGTACTTGGTACAGGTTTTATCAAGTTAGTAAATCCAACCTTAATTGGAAAATCTTTCAGGGAGATGTGTTGTCTCGTTTTGAAAACCCAGACAACAGAGACGTCCAAGAATTGTTTAATAAGCTAAAACAAACTTCCTCAGTTGCTGACTATGAGGACAAGTTCGAGGAACTTCGAGCACAGGTAGTTCACAGGAATAGAAGTTTGGGTGAGGACTACTTTGTCTCTAGCTTTCTCAGTGGCCTCAAGGATCATATAAAGAACTCAGTAAGGATGTTTCGTCCACAAACACTCTGTGATGCTGTGTTCTTATCAAAGCAAGAAGAGGCTAAAGCTTTCAGACCTACTGTTAGTGTTACTTCTAATGTGGTGACTGTGGCATCTGCTCCCAGTTTTCCAACTAAGACTAATCAGACTCCCTTCTCTGCAGCCAAGCCAGTTCCCAAAGAAGTAACAAAAGCTAAGTCTGTGCTTAGTAGCAAGGAAATTCTGGAACGCCGAGCAAAGGGTCTTTGCTTCCATTGTGACGATAAATACCATTCAGGGCAAGATTGCAAAGCTAGATTATATCAGTTGGAAGGTGAAGTACTAACTCCTATCACTAGTGACACTGAGGTGTTAGGGGTGGTGGAAGACATGGAATCCTTGTTACAGGAAACAACAGCTCCATGTGAAATATCGATTAATGCTTTGGCTGGTCATAATTCTTTGTCCGCTATCAGACTGCAAGGGTCCTTGAAGAAGCATAGGATTCATATTTTAGTGGACAGCGGATCGACTCATAGCTTTATTAGCACTGAGCTCGTAAAGCAGCTCAAATTAACAGCACAGGTGGTGGCTCCCTTGTTGGTATCAGTAGCAAATGGGAATCAAATTCTGGTGGATTCAATTTGTCACAACGTGGCGTATGAAATACAGGGGCATTGCTTCAAGACTAATTTGAGACCCTTCTCTTTAGGAGGAGCTGATGTAATATTGGGAGTGGACTGGTTAAGGGGTCATAACCCCGTTACCTTTGACTATGAGGCCTATAAAATCACTATCAACAAGGAAGGACAGTTGGTAGTTTTAAGAGGAATAGTGAATACTGGGGGCTTACAAACTATTACTGGTAAAGGATTACAGAAATGGCTGAAGTCTAAAGAAGGCATTGCTCAAGGGTGTGTGTGTATGCTTACTACTGGACTAGACCTACAATCACAGCCCCAACCAGCTGAGTTAGTACAACCCTTGCAAGAGCTCCTTGGCCGCTATCAGTGCATCTTTGCAGCACCACAAGGTCTACCTCCAGTTAGGTCCCATGACCACAAAATCCCACTGTTGCAGGGGAGTCAACCCTTCAATCAACGGAGTTATAAGGTCCCATATGTACAGAAGGCGGAGATAGAGAGGCAAATAAAAGAAATGTTGGCTGCATGAATTATTTAGAAAAGCACGAGTCCTTACGCTTCTCCTATTATCTTGGTCAAGAAAAAGGATGGGACTTGGCGCTTATGTGTCGACTACAGGCAGCTCAACAGTCTTACAATTAAAAATAAGTACCCAATCCCACTAATAGATGAGTTACTTGATGAGCTTAAGGGAGCTAGTTGGTTCACGAAGTTGGATTTGCGTGCTGGATATCACCAAATAAGAGTGGCAACGGAAGATATATTCAAAACGGCTTTTCGAACTCACCAAGGATTGTACGAATTCAAGGTAATGCCGTTTGGTCTCACTAACGCATCGGTCACTTTTCAAGCCTTAATGAATGAGATTTTTGAAGATCAATTAAGGAAGAGTGTTTTGGTTTTTTTTGACGATATCTTAGTATATAGTGACACTCTTGAGCATCACTTGTCACACTTGGAGGTTGTTCTGCAACAGATGAAACAACACTGCTTATATGCCAAGGAGAGCAAATGTTTATTTGGGCAAAGGCAGGTCGAGTACTTGGGGCATATTATTTCAGCTCAAGGTGTTGCTACGGATCCGTCTAAAGTGCAAGCAACGGTGGAATGGCCACAACCTAAGTCTGTTAAACAACTGAGAGCTTTTATGGGTCTTACAGGCTACTATCGTAGGTTTGTACAGCACTATGGAGTCATTAGCCGACCACTAACTGAATTGCTCAAGAAAGGGTCATTCCAGTGGAATTCTGCTGCAAATAAAGCCTTCGAAGAATTGAAAATAGCCATGGCTTCTGCTCCCGTACTTACACTGCCAGATTATAAGCAGCCCTTTATTATCGAAGCTGATGCTAGTGATACGGGGATCGGGGTCGTGTTAATGCAGCAAGGCAAACCTCTGGCCTTCCTTAGTAAAGGATTATCACCTAAACATCAAAAGCTTTCGACATACGAGAAGGAATTGTTGGCGGTGGTCATGGCAACGCAGAAGTGGCATACTTATTTGTAAGGGAATCATTTTATTATCAAAACGGATCACCAAATTTTGAAGTATCTTCTTGAGCAGAAATTATCCACCTTGATGCAACAGAAATGGTTGGCTAAATTGATGGGTCTCGATTACGAGATAGTTTACAAAAAGGGGAAAGATAATGTCGTAGCTGACGCCTTATCTCGTTTGCCAGGAGATGCTGAAAATAAAGGCCAGTTACATCAAATTTCAGTAGCACTTAATGGATGGGTGACTGAAGTAATGACAAGCTATGAAGGGGATACTACAGTCCAACAAATATTGGCTGGTCTTGCTGCTAAAGATGAGAATTATGCTCAGTACCAATTTGTTAATGGTATTCTTAAGAAGGATGGTCTCATCTACCTGGGAAATGGGAGAGATATTCGAAAAAAACTACTATGGGAGGTGCACGACAGTCCGTTAGGTGGACATTCTGGCCAAGATGCCACAATTCATAGAATGACTCAGTATTTCTTCTAGCCAGACATGAAGACGGACATTAAAGATTACGTTAAATCATGTGACACGTGCCAAAGGATCAAAACTGGCAACTCATTTCCAAATGGTCTGTTGCAGCCTCTTCCAGTACCTGATCAAATTTGGGAAGACATCTATCTCGATTTCATTGAAGGCTTGCCCAAATCAGGTGATGCTAACTGCATTCTAGTGGTGATTGATAGGTTCACTAAGGTGGGCCATTTTCTGCCTTTATCACACCTCTACAGTGCCACCACAGTTGCACAGCTCTTTCTCGATAACATCTACAAGTTACATGGACTGCCTCGAACCATCACTTCAGACCGAGATAAAATTTTTACAAGTCAATTCTGGAAGGAACTATTCAGCTTAGCAGGAACTAAATTACAGCTTAGTACCTCCTATCATCCGCAAACGGATGGCCAAACGGAGCGTCTCAATCGATGTGTGGAGCAATATTTAAGGGGAATGGTGAGTCACAGGCCAAGGAAGTGGGTGAAATGGCTGTCCCTTGCGGAATGGTGGTATAATACCACTTACAATTCAGCCATTAAGCGAAGTCCTTATGAAGCCTTATATGGTGTGCAACCAAGGCAGTTCTGCATTCCAGCAGGGCATAGAACTAGAGTAGAATCAGTGATGGATTTTCAGGTTCGAAGGGAAGCTATGAACCAACTGCTTAAAGAATCCATCACAGTGGCTCAGAATAAATATAAGCATTACGCTGATACAAAGAGGATTGAGGCTTCCTTACAGGTGGGTGATATGGTATATCTAAAACTTCAGCCTTACCGTCAACTTTCTGTAGCGGCTCGCAAGTACCTCAAGCTTTCTCATAAGTTCTTTGGCCCCTTTAAAGTACTAGAACGAATAGGCCCAGTGGCATATCGATTGGAGTTACCAGACAGATCCATGGTTCACCCGGTTTTTCACATCAGTCTATTGAAGAAGAAGGTTGGTACTCAATACACAGTCACTACGGAATTGCCAAAGATTGGTGTTGATGGTCAGTTTCTGGTGTATCCAGTCAAGGTGTTACAGAGGAGAATGGTCAAGAAGAATAACCAGGCTGTTACACAATGGTTGATTCAGTGGAGTCATTCCATTCCAGAGGACGCGAGCTGGGAGGATGCATCCACAATCCAAGGACAGTTTTCTACCTTCAAAGCTGATCTCAATTCTTGAGGACAAGAATTTTGTAAGGGGAATGGTGTGTAACCAATGCAGTGAAACACAGTCGTTTAGGGTCAACTTAATTTAAGGGCAGTCAACTGTTGTCATTTAGTGAGGGGAGTATCAGCTTCGGATCCTGTGAATTCTGTTAGCCAGCCAACCAGTAATAAGCTAGCACGTGTCCTCTAGTGGAGATATAAGGATCAAGGCAATACCTGAGAAAGACAGACTGGAATGATGCTATTTTCTATCTTGTTTTATTATCGTTATTTTCTTTTGTAGTCATGGGACTTTGTCCATTTCTATCATTACTTTTATGCATTTTCAATTAAAGTTCCTGTTGTTTCTTTCATTTTTCCTTGTTACTTCATTTCTGCTCTTTAGAATTAACCTGTTGGTTACATCCCTCCCTCTCTCTCTCTATCTCTCTCTCTCCCTCCCTCTCCCTCTCAATTATATTAAATGTTTAATTTGGGGGAGAAATGAATAGGTGCATACACATACGTGTCGGAGCTATGGAGAAAGAAGCAATCGGACGTTATGAGGTTTCTACAGAGAGTTAGGTGTTGGGAGTATCGTCAGCTTCCTTCCATTGTTCGGGTAACTCACCCGACCCGACCCGATAAGGGTCGTCGTCTCGGCTACAAGGCCAAACAGGTATAATGCCCTATTACATTTTGAAGTTTGATACATATTGTGTATTACAGTTTCAGTTTTAGTATGTTACTGATATGGTAAAAACTAGTTGGAGTAATGGAGTCATTGCGAAAAAATGCGTAGGGTTACGATATACTATTAACCGGATAAGTCGTGTTATGAAGTATTAATGAGCATAGTGTATGACAACGTAGTAGAATTGTTTGTTTATGACTTGCTATTCAAATGATCATAAAAATAAATCTATATGTATTTTTGTTTATTGTTATGATTAGATTATTGTATCTGCCTTTCCTTTCACTGTGCAATCACACTGGCACTTTCATGTTAAAATGTGCTATGTGTAATCTATGGTAAAATCACAATGTTTAATTCAGGTTGAAATGGTTGATGTCCCTTTAATTAAAAATCACGGAAAATTGTGTAAACCTGCGTCCTTTCATTTTTGTGTAAACTGGTTTTGATTTGAGGATATTATATTTATCTTGTTATGTTTAGAGAATCTTATGCTTATGATAATTATTTATGAGCCTTATATAAACTGGACTTGTGGTACTGTGAATTCCGGTAACATTTCTATGATAATTATTTATGAGCCTTATATGAACTATTATAGGGTTATGTGGTCTATCGTATCCGCGTCAAACGTGGTGGGCGTAAGAGGCCTGTTTCCAAGGGTATTGTGTACGGTAAACCTACAAACCAGGGAGTTACTCAGTTGAAATTTCAGAGAAGCAAGAGGTCTGTTGCTGAGGAGCGTGCTGGTAGAAAGCTGGGTGGTCTGAGGGTTATCAACTCATACTGGATCAATGAGGTACAAAGCTTATTTCTGCACTCTCTTTATCCCCTTGTTGGGTAGAATTTGATAATTCAATTGTTTTAACTCCTCTCTTTGATATTAGGACTCAACTTACAAGTACTTTGAGGTGATATTGGTTGATCCTGCACATACCACTATCCGAAATGACCCAAGGATCAACTGGATCTGTAATCCTGTCCACAAGCACAGAGAGCTCCGTGGTCTTACCTCTGCAGGCAAAAAATACAGAGGGTTACGTGGAAAGGGTCACCGGAACCACAAGAATCGGCCTTCCCGCAGGGCTACCTGGAAGAGGAACAACACTCTCTCCCTCCGTCGTTATCGTTAAATATGTTAAAATTGCTTGGGTTTGTTCAGTTCTATCATGTATTCATGTTTTATTTTTTGTTGAAAGAGTAGGACTCTCAAATGAGTTTGATATTTTGGGTTGCTGAGATTCCTGAAAAATAATCGTATATATAATAGTTTCTACTCATAATATGAATCTTGGGATTTTGCTCTCAGTTACTGGGGCCAAAGGCCAATTGTTCATTTGCAGACTTGCCCGGTTGATTCATAATATTCTGTCATTCTGAGCTAAATTACTGAAAGTTTCTCAGAAAGTTGAATAATTAATCTTGTGTATTTCTAGGAGATATTCCCTTTATTTTTCTTGCACTTTGCAAGTAGAGTTGATTCGTGAAATTAGAGAAACAGGCAGCTGTGTTAAGAAAATTTGTACCCCCAGTTTTACTAAAAATTGTTCACATTGTTTCAAAAATTACTATTTTTACCTTGACTCTCACTATTTTTACTAAAATATACCCTCAGTTAATATCGTTTCAAGTTTGTTAAACATCCTGCAATCCTGCTTACATGTTACAGTGCATACACTTGTTCAACCAACAACACATTGTCACCTTTTCATATTCAAAATCCTCACATCCACCTTAACATTATACTACACACACTACAAAGATATGGGCTTAAAGTATAATCATTTCACAAGTAACACAAAACCACATTCTGTTGCTTCCCTTGTCTCAGATAATTAACGATTGAAAAGCTCCAATCAATTAATTAGTTAAAAGAAGTGTAACCAATTATCCTTTGTCGCCATAAAAGAGAAGACTAGGCGTTTTGGTGAAATTCCTGAACTTTTGCCCATATTTTTACCCTGGGATCTGGAGACTAATTCTTCTGGACTAGTAGGACAATATGGATATCTGCTCTTATTCTTACCTCTCATACAAAGAGAGCAACTCTTCTAGCTAGAAGTGTAACTAATAATTCTTTGTAATAATTATCAAGACTAAAAAGTGTTAACTCAAAAATCCGAAAGTACTTAAGATATTTACATAAGCAGTGCCACAGAAAGTCACTGATTACATCGTCAATCGACATAATTCTACCAGAACATTACAAACTCTAGAATCACAACTGAATAGGCATCATAAAACAAAGTCCATGCAATCCAGCATAAAAATCAACCATTAGTCCCAACAATCCATTTAATTAACAGAAATTTGCATCTTGATTATCATTTGTAAGTTTAAGGAAGATCAGTCTAACATATCACATCACAAAGTATAATCTCTCAAACACATCAATGTAACACCAAAAAAACTATCATCCCTACCAATGATTCGGTAATACAACTTCCCAGCTATGAAAATTCAAATTTTAAAACAGACTCAAGAATCTAAGCATTTACACCGACATTCCACAGATCCGTTGTTCTTTACTTCCATCAACAACACAAATACGTTCGTTTACGAGCTAACTCTATCTCCTTCATCAACAATCAATCCCATTATATCGAAACCAAATCTATCTCCATCATTAACGATCAATCCCATTATATCAAAAGCTTGTTCCTGAAATACCATAAAAATCGAACCTTTAACACACCCCACAAATCAAGAAACTCCCAATAACATCCCAAACAAACAAAATCACATAAATTCTTAACTACACATTCATCAATTCTAGTCATTACCCAGATCACATAATTGTAGGTTAGGTTCAACAAATATACATACATGATACATGTTTGTAACACAATGTATGGAAGCATAAATAAAAAATTACATTAAAGATGTAAAACTGGAAGAGGTAGGGAAAGACTTACAGGCATTTTGGAGATGAGAGTGGAGAGAATGATAGACCAGTGGAGTGCATTAGTAAGTTATAGGTGTGGCATGTTCAACCAATTGCCCAAAAGAGCATGATCATGTTTGTGTTCCAAGAAGGATGGATTTTGTAATTTACTTGAAATACAAAATACATAATTTATTTACATTTTGAAGCAAATCTATACTCTATGTTAATGTGCAAAATCATGTTTTAATGGTACACAATAGTACCAAAATACCAAAGTATCAAATTTGGTTATCACTTAACTCGGGTTCGATTCTTTTCAACTACATAATTATACAAGATTGTGTTCGATTCTCTGTAACCACATAATTAAATAGCGTTTATTTGTTATATATTTTTATCATTCAATTCTTTACAAGTTTATATTTAAATAAAATTTATTAATTATATTTATTTATCTATTTTTTTAATTTCACCCGTATTCAATTCCCTATCATTACATAATTTAATAGTATTTATTTGTTATATGTTTTTATCATTCAAATTTTTACAAATACATATTAAAATATATTCATTAATTATATTTATTATCAATAATTTACACGTATCCGCCCGGACCGTGCAAAGCACGGGTTATCGGCTAGTAATATTAAGTTGGAAATCTTGTTAATAAAATATTTAAAAATATTGAATCCAACAATAAAACAATAATGCTAATTGTAGTTTTTTAATAACAAGCAATATAATCATAGATGTTAAACTTTCCTAAAAATATCATAAATCTTAAACTAATATTAAGTTGGAAATCTTGTTAATAAAATATTTAAAAATATTGAATCCAACAATAAAACAATAATGCTAAATATAGTTTTTTAATAACAAGCAATATAATCATAGATGTTAAACTTTCATAAAAATATCATAAATCTTAAACTTCATACACACATAAAAAAGACAACTGTTTGACAAAGAAAGTAAAAAGAAATTACTGTATATTTTAGTGTTAAAATCAGTTGAATTTTCATATCCATTTATTAAATTTAAAATGATAGAGGAAATTTATTCATTTGGACACTGATTAAAAAATTTAAAATCATATTGGAGTACTACTATTTTATCTAAATTGAAGAAACTAATGATATTTGTAAAATGTTGATTGCATCACTCCACACTGACCACAGCCATCTCAAACCCCATTGCTCAAGCCCATCTAAATTAAAGAATGGCAAATGAGACCATTAATGGGGTTTGATTGATTACTTTGGAGAAATAGAAAAGAGCTGCAAATGAGGATTTTCAAAAGACTCAGCTCAAGCTTTCTTCAAGAATCTCTAGGACCAAGAAAATTAAGAATCTTTACAAAAAGATGTTTTGTACCACTCAATATATCTTCTTCTCCTTCTGTAGATGAAGTCCCTGTTCTTGACCCATCTTCATTAACCCCATCTCTCACTCATGGCATTCATGTTTTCAATTGCCCAGTTTGTATCCTTTCCCTATACATTTTCTTTAAATTCATATCTGTATGTATAATTACAATGATTAACATGAACTGAATTGATAAAGTTCCATGCTTTTCCCCATTTTTGGAGTCCTTGTGATTAGTTTATATTTGTATGTATCTGTCTATGCATTCATTTATGCGTATTGTACCCACAAGTTAATTTGTTTCAAGTGTTAAAGTTTCATGCTTTTTCTCATTTTTTGATTCCTTGTACTCTTCTAGTAGTACGAGGATGATTAGTTTATATATGTGTATATGTTAAATATATATGAGTATAAGATCCTTGAAAGGACCTTCCCCAACACCTAAGGTTTTGGGTGAAACGGTTTCCAACATGGTATCAGAGCTTTGGTGTTTGTGGAGGTCTCAAGTTCGAACCCCACCATCCCCAATATTCTCAATTTAGCACTAAGGAATTGCTCCAAAAATGGGCTCCTAGTGACCACTCTTACCCCATAGTGGGCTTGCGAGTGAGGGAGAATGTTAAATATATATGAGTATAAGATCCTTGAAAGGACCTTCCCCAACACCTTAAGGTTTTGGGTGAAACGGTTTCTAACAGTATACATTCATTAATGTGAAAAGTTTACTGTGTCGGCAAAGTTTTGGTTTGGAATGATAAAGTTTGGTTTTATTTGTTCCGACTTTTGGAGTCTTTGTAGCAGTATTAGGATGATTTACTTATGTTGGTGTGATGTTGTTGTGACAGGATGAGGTGGGAATTGTTGCTAAATTATCTGATTGTATTGCATCTAGAGGTGGGAATATACTTGCAACACCAAATTTTTGTGCCCCATATGAAACAAACCTTCTATTCAAGAAGGTATGTATGCGGATATAGTAAGAGCGCATAATTATTTTCTTGAATGCGAATTGTTGGGTAATCTGGCTTTCAAGTAATTAGGTCTGTTTTCTTGAGTTCTATTTGGCGTGGTCTTCATTTGTTTTAAGCATCTTGATTATGTTGGTATTTTATTATCACGTTGAAACAATGTTGCATTGTTGGTAATGAATTATGTTGCATAGTACATTTTTGAAGATACTGTTGTGACTGTGAGAAACCCAAAATTTGGGAATGTATAGTTCATCAATGTCCATTTAATCTGAATATACCGGCATCTTTTGTATAAATCTTTCGTCCTCTGTGGGTGTAATCATGTTAAGATTTAACACACCAGCAACCACTTGCAGTGAATTTGTCTTCGATCCTGCAAAATGGCCAAGGGCACAAATAGAAGAGGACTTCCTCAAGTTGTCAACAAGGTTCAAAGCAGTTAGATCTGTTGTTCGGGTGCCTGATTTAGATCCAAAATTTTAAATTCCCGTTCTTGCTTTTAAGCAGGTTTTAATTCGGTTAGATTCTCAACAGTTACATATTGACTATAGCTATGCATTAATTTGTTGCTGGCAAAATGCTTGTGCAGGACCACTGTCTTGTTGATATGTTGCTTGGATGGCAGGATGGGAAACTTCCTGTTGATATAAAATGTGTCATAAGGTAAAAGTAGGTCGATTTTGATTTTTCTGGTTTCAAGAGGCTACTGATAATCTAAGATGTTATTTCAATCAGCAACCACGAGAGAGGTCCAAACACTCATGTCATGCGATTTCTTGAAAGACATCAAATACCTTACCATCATTTAGGCACAACTAAAGATGACAAAAGTGAAGAAGGAATATTGGATTTGTTTACTTTGATGGGTGAAGTTGGTATTTTTATTGTTTTTAATGTTTCTTATACTTCATGACATCTTTACATTGCAGCAGGGAGGTGTCAAGAGATAGGGAATTCAGCAGAGTCCGGGAAATCAAAATTTGTATGTACTTCTATACTTGTGTTTGCTTATATTTTTGCTTCTGTACAAACAAGAGCAGCTAGCGTAATGCCAATAAATTAGGTTGCTGTTTCATGCTTGAGTTACCATAAGTTGACAAGAAAAGGATGCAATCTTAATGTTCACGACTTCATTACAGTTGCGTGATTTGTAATTGTAATGCTAAGGCGGTAAAATGAATCTAAAAGCAAGAAAAGTTCAATCCATTCTAGTAAATAAAAGGTTTGCAATGTAAGACAAGTATAAGTTAACTTTTTTATAGAATTTGACTGTAATAAATCCTGAAGCTTTGGATGTTAACTTGTTAATGTGGATGTTGAATTTCAACCCCGTAGGTGTTCGTTATGTATCACTTTACTTTTATGGATAAATTTGGCAGACATATTAATACTTGGAGATAGAAATATATAATTTTTATGTTCAGAAATTTTCTCGACATTATAAATTTTATCTTGGTTGCTTTTGTTTAATCTGGTGACTTGTTATATGCTCGTTATTTATCAAATGTTATTAGCACACACAAAAATCACTCCATTTCTCAATTAAGCTCAACTCAATATTGATCAATGGCGGCGGCGACATTCTCATCTCTCTCCCACAAAATCTCGATCTCTCCCACCCCAACCAAAGCTTTTCACTCTCAGTCCTCTTCAAATTTCATCAAACTCCCCTCAAAAACCCCAAAGCTCTCATCTTTCACCTCCTCCATTTCGCCACGAGTCCACGCGCCACCATTCTTACATTTCGCGCGCCTACGCGCCGCCGCTGATGACTCCACAACCACCCCAGTCACAACTTTTCACGGTGTGTGCTACGTCGTCGGCGATAACATCGACACGGACCAAATCATCCCCGCCGAATACCTAACCCTAGTTCCCTCAAATCCCGAAGAATACAAAAAGCTCGGATCTTTCGCGTTAATCGGACTCCCTGTGTCAAAATACCCCACTCGGTTCATGACCAACGACGAATTCAGTTCGAAATACTCGATTTTAATCGCCGGCGATAATTTCGGGTGCGGATCGTAGTGTGGATGACCAACGCGCCAGTGGTGCTTGGAGCAGCGGGAGTGAAGGCGGTGGTGGCGGAGTCGTATGCGAGGATATTTTTCAGGAACTCGGTTTCGACCGGAGAGGTTTATCCGTTGGAATCGGAGAAAAGGTTGTGTGAGGAGTGTAAGACGGGTGATGTGATTACGATTGAGCTCGGAGAGAGTTTGTTGATTAATCATACGAGTGGGAAGGAGTATAAGTTGAAGCCGGTTGGAGATGTTGGACCGGTTTTTGAGGCTGGTGGGATTTTTGCTTATGCGCGAAAAGCTGGAATGATTCCTTCCCGAGCAGCTTAGAGGTTCAGGTATATGTATTTGCTTGTAGCTAATTTAGTTGCCATGGTAGTTTTATGGTCGAAAATTGTTGAGTTTGTATTGTTTAAAATAATTCTTGATAATTGCATATACTAGGTACATTTTATTTTACGCAGATGTAGATGTATTGTTGTTTACAAAGTAGCAATTTTATTAAATTGGCTGTTGTATTTACACAATTCGAAGTTAATGAATTGTAGAATCATGTTCGTTGTATGTTAGTTAGTAGTACCTAGTAGTTTGAGTAAATCTTTTTGAGATGTTTAAATTTCTCTACGAAAATGTTTCAAAATATCAATTGAAGCCTTTTGGATTGAAGTGAGTGCACAGCTATGTAGCAGGGATTCTTCACTTAGGTGAAGAATCGCGTATCCCATACTTCGGGGGTGCGGGAGTGCGCCGGGGTGCGCACGGAGTGCGGCACGTGGCGTATCCCCGCTTTTCTGCCATGGGATACACGGGGGTGCGTGAAGGGTAAAAATTGTAATTTTGTATCCGATTTTCAAACCTCCGTTGTCATCTCCGATCTTCAGTCGGCGTCTCCGATCTTCGGTCGGTGTCTCCGATCTGTATGTGACGACTAAGAGGAAGGAAGAAGAAGACTCGTTCTCGTCGGCCACGCTTGAGACGAAGGAATAACAACTGTTTTCATCGTCCGTTATCAGTTTTTGTCACCGATCTGTATGTATCTAATGTATGTATGTATGGCTTGAGTTGACTGCTGTATGTTTGTATAATTGGTACTGTAATACTTATTTTGCTTTCATTTGTGTATTGGGCCGGTAAAACTAATTATGTTATGGACTTCTGATTAAATTTTTCATGATCCAAATCAACTCACAAGTTAGATATTTTTAAAAGAGGATTTATAAAATCTTTCCATTTTACAACTGCAATTTAGTTTCTTCAATAAAATAAACAAATATTTATAAAAGTATTTTTTGGATGATAATATAAAAGTATTCAATCATAAGAAATAAAATAGCTATATAGATTATGAAATTATATTTTATATTATCTTTATTTATTTTTTTCGGACAAGATATATTTATATATAATTTTTATTTATTTTTTTTATTTTGCCGTATCCCCACGTATTCCAATATTTTTGAATTTGCCGAATTGCCGAATCCCCGTATCGCGCACCCCCGCACCCGCACCCATGCTTCATAGGTGCACAGCCATTTCCACTTGACCATCTAGTACTAGTAATTGCTCTCCTAATAAACATGGATTTATACAAGAAGGATTATAACGCTGTTTGTCATAGAGTTACAATCTTTACGATTCCTCTGAATGCCCCTCTCCTTCTTGATCCCTTCCTGAGTAGTGGCCGCGGAGCAAGGAATTGAAAATGTTTTTTCGTTTTAATTTTATGTTTATTATTTAAGATTAGAGCTAATTGTTACTTGTTATGAAATTCAATTGTAATGGATATATAGATTATTACTTATTAGGTATATTCTGGTAGTAGAATTAAAAAAGAAATTGTTATAGCTAGTTGATAGGTATTAAGAAGCCAATGTTGACTACTGATTTCTCTATTAGTTTTAGGGTCTTCCTCATATATAATGAGGTGAACTTATCTCTCCTTTTATGGGTTGATCTTTGTTATTTTCCTACTTCTTTCCGCAATTGAGTAGGGATAGTGGTTTCTCTGCGATTGAGGTGCCATGCTTACCTTTATGTTGTTTTTGATCTTTCCTTGAAGTTTATAAATTGGCTTCATATATGGTTCAATATCTGTCTTTCTTATACCAATGCATCTTTGTTTGTCATCTGTAGCTGACCTACATATTTCGCAACAATTGGATAAGTTTTGTTCTAACCTATTATTTGACAGTTTGGAAAGATGGGACAAGACAATCAGAATCCTAAGATAGTATTTCAAGACTGTTTATGTCGTATTATTGTCATTTTGGGCTGAAATTTGCTAGTTTAGAATTATTTGCAACTAATCAAATAAAATGGTGAATGTTAAATAATGTAGCTAATAGCTAAGATTAGAAAAGGTTTGGAGGTTTAGCCTAGTGGTAACTGGAGCCTCTCCCTGTGTTTGAACGGTCATGGGTTCAAATTGGGAAGAAATTGTTAAAATATATATCGTAGCAGCAGTGTATATATAAGTTGAAGAACAAAGGAAGAGAAGAGAGAGTAATACTCTGTGTGTTTTATATATCTTGTGTATTTATTACAATGAGAGGAGATGCTATATATAGAAGCTAAGATACACCCAAAGTCTAGAGGAGGTGCCTAATATTGAGTAAAGTCATAGACGGTGCAGCTATGTTAGGTTGATGTTGCTGACTTTTGACACTCCCCCTCAAGTTGATGCATATATATCACTCATGCCCAACTTGCCAATAAGTGGATGAAGCATCTTCTGATTTAAACCTTTGGTAAATATGTCAGCTATCTGGTCCTCTGATCGTACAAAGTGAATACCAATGGTATCATTATTGATCTTCTCTTTTATGAAGTGTCGATCAATTTCGATATGTTTAGTCCGATCATGTTGAACTGGATTATGTGCAATGGCAATAGCAGCTTTGTTATCACAATGTAGCTTCATTGGGTTTGCAGATGCAAGTCCCAATTCTTCTAGAAACAATCTTATCCATAATAATTCACGTACACCTTTAGCCATAGCTCTATATTCTGCCTCAGCACTAGATAAGGCAACCACAGGTTGTTTCTTGCTTCGCCAAGTAACTAGATTGCCACCAACAAATGTACAATATCCTGAAGTAGATCGTCTATCGTCTTGACATCCGGCCCAATCTGCATCTGTATAGCTTTCAACCCCGAGATGATTGTTTTTAGTAAACATCACTCCTTTTCCAGGAGCAGCTTTAAGATACCTTAATATCATATAAACTGCATCCAAATGTGGTTGACGAGGATCATGCATATACCTACTAACAATTCCCACTGCATATGATATGTCTGGCCTTGTATGTGCAAGGTAGATTAGTCGACCAACTAACCTTTGATATTGAGATTTCTCGACACTTTCACCAGCATCTCCACAAAGTTTATGATTTGCTTCTATTGGAGATTCTGCAGGTCTACATCCCAACATCCCTGTTTCATTCAGAAGATCAAGTGTATACTTCCGTTGTGAGAGGAAGATACCACCTGGACTTCTAGAGACCTCAATACCAAGGAAATACCGTAGTTTTCCTAAGTCCTTCATCTCGAATTCAGAGGCAAGCTTGCGTTTAACATTAGCAATCTCACAGGTGTCGTTGCCGGTGATCACAATATCATCGACATAAACAATCACCACTGTGATTTTTTCATTTCGTCTTTTCACGAACATGGTGTTATCTGAGTTGCTCTGTTTGTAGTCAAATTTAATCATTGCTCCCTGAAATTTGCCAAACCAGTCCCTTGGAGACTGTTTTAACCCATAAATAGTCTTCTTTAGCTTGCATATTTTCCCAATGGTCGCAGCTGTAGAAAAACCTGGTGGAATATCCATGTAAACCTCTTCTTTCAGGTCTCCATGTAAGAATGCATTTTTTACATCCAATTGCTGAAGTTCCCATCCAAGATTTGCTGCACATGATATCAAGACTCGAATAGAGGCCATCTTTGCTACTGGGGCAAAAGTTTCCTGATAATCAATCCCGTAAGTTTGAGTATACCCTTTTGCTACAAGCCTTGCTTTGTACCTATCAATCAGCCCATTAGGTTTCTGTTTCACAGTGAATACCCATCTGCATCCTACTACCTTCCTTCCAGCGGGAAGATGAGTTAACTCCCAAGTGCCATTATGTTTCAAGGCATTCATTTCCTCTATCATAGCATCTTTCCATTTAGGATCACATAAAGCATCCTGCCAAGTATGAGGAACAGAAACACTAGACAAGGATGACACAAAAGCAAGTGAAGATGGAGATAATGCATTATAAGATACAAAGTTTGAGATAGGATGGTTAGTGCAAGAACGTACACCCTTTCTTATAGCAATAGGAAGATCTAAAGTAGGATCAAGAGTGTTACCGTTATCAGACTCAATTATAGGAGCTGTAGGATCTGCCTCGAGGTCAGAGGTCTCTGGATGTGGTAAAGTGGTGACATCTTCATTGTTCCGCCTGGAATATGTTATCAAATCTGGCCTGTCAAACCTATTTAGATCATCTAACTCACTACCCAAACGTGGAGGGATGGATGATGTGTTTGGACTAGTGTTTGGCACATTGATGAATGGAAGGAATTGAGACTCCTCTGTCGCTTTACTATCAAGACTGTGTCGGTTAATCTCCCCCTGAAGCAAGGAGGAGGATCCGGGAGAAAAGTAAGAAATAGACTCCCAAAAAGTAGCATCGTGACTGACATATGTGCGATGTGAGGGAGGGTGATAACACTTATACCCCTTTTGAGTTGGTGTATAACCAATGAAAACACAGCGGAGAGCACGAGAATCAAGTTTATCCCGAGAGGGAGAATGATTATGAACAAAGCATACACTCCCAAATAACCGAAGAGGCAATGGATGTGACGAAGGTGCAGGAATAAAGGACAACGGTGTTTTGAATTGTAGTACTTTTGAAGGGAGACGGTTGATCAGATATGCAGCAATCATGACTGCCTCACCCCAAAGATATTTAGGGACATGCATGGTTAATATGAGGGACCGTGCTACCTGTTGTAAGTGACCAATTTTTCTTTCAGCGATTCCATTTTGCTGAGAGGTTTTAACACATGTAGTTTGATGAATAATACCCCATGTGTCCAAATAAGATGTAAACATTCCGGCATACTCGGTACCATTATCACTTCGCAGAATTTTAACAGAGGCATTGAATTGTGTTTGAATCATGTGGTGAAAGGATTTAAAACATCCGAATACTTCACTTTTGTGTTTAAGAAGGTATACAAAAGTAAGTCGAGAATGACAATCAACAAAGACAACAAACCACCTATATCCATCATGTGTAGGATGACTAAATGGACCCCAAACATCAGTATGAATAGTAGAAAAAAGAGTGGGACTTCTATTATTTCTAGATGGATATGGTGATCTTTTATGTTTGGCTAATTCGCATGGTTCACAAAAAAATTCTTCCTTTTTACATTTTGATGCTAAATTCGGAAAGAGATGCGATAAAACACCAAATGAAGGATGACCTAACCGTCTATGCCATTGATACAAGGACTCTAAACTGGGATTAGATTTAGATGAAACCTGATAACTTGCCGATGGCGAAAATGAATTCCCTTCCATAATATAGAGGCCATCTACCACTTTACCACTGCCAAGGACCTTGCCTGTCGCCAGATCCTGAAACACACAGTGAGAAGGGAAAAAAATTACTGAACAATTAAGATTTTCAGTAATTTGATGAACCGATAATAAATTCACTGATAAGGAAGGAACATGTAAGACAGATGATAGTGGTAGTGAAGGGAGACAGTTGGAAGTGCCCCATCCGTGAACGGGCACATGAGTTCCATTGGCAACATGAACACTCTCTGTTTTATTGATGTAGTGATATGACTGCAGTAAACTGGAATTGCCAGTCATATGTTCTGACGCTCCCGAGTCAATAATCCATGAATTAGGTGAACTGTGAGAGACAGAATGACAAGAAATACTCGAATGAAAAGTATTTGTTGGTACAAATGAGGCTGCAGTCTTCAACTTTATATCAGAAACCAACTGTCGAAAAAACTTGAGCTCCGAAATAGTTAGGCCGGAGTGAGTTCCAGAAAAATCCTCTTTCATCATGCTAAATAAATCCGGAATAAAATACCCGAAAGATAATTATCCAACAATTATAGTCAAGTCTTAACTTGAACTAAATCAATATCAATTTAGCAAATTTATGCTAAATTTGAAAGCACTAGTATAAATGAACAGTACCGTATGTATGAACAGTACCGTATGAACAGTACCGTATAAATAGTACCGTATGAACAGTACCGTATGAACAGTACCGTATGAACAGTGCCGTATGAACAGTGCCGTATGAACAGTCCCGTATGTATATGTGAACAGTACTATTTATCGTCTTCAACCTTGAGATTCTTTCGGCAGTCCGTACGGCTTCGTCTGACGTCGGTTTTGTATTCCGAATATACCTCTGAACTCGTCTCGACGTGAGGAATCTAATGATATCCTCAAAACTGAGTTTCGACCACCTTTGTAAAACTCGAAATTTTCACTGGGTTTGTAGTTTTCTTGAAAACTTAGAGCCCCAATAATAATTCTGATGAGCACTTTCTTACTTTGTTATAACCCTCTCTGATACCATGTTAAAATATATATCGTAGCAGCAGTGTATATATAAGTTGAAGAACAAAGGAAGAGAAGAGAGAGTAATACTCTGTGTGTTTTATATATCTTGTGTATTTATTACAATGAGAGGAGATGCTATATATAGAAGCTAAGATACACCCAAAGTCTAGAGGAGGTGCCTAATATTGAGTAAAGTCATAGACGGTGCAGCTATGTTAGGTTGATGTTGCTGACTTTTGACAGAAATTTATAAGAAATAGTTATATATCATTAAAACAAGAATCTCCTGGTTATATCAAAGTACTTTCTATATATGCATAGTCATAATCTCCTGGTTTCTTTTGTCTAAACAAAAGAAGGAACGACAAGCAAGGAGAGGAGAACACCAGAATAGTTTTCAAGTAAATGAAAGCACTATCATATAGCATATAATTAAAGGGTAGGATATAGAAACAAGTAAAACACAATGTTAATCATTCCCTATTTAACTTTCTTCCAGATTTGTAAACTGACTCAATCTCTGATTAGGTAACAGCCATTCTAAATGCCCTCGACTCAAATGCTTCTAGGATTGAACTAGGTTTTAGCCAGTCTTCATATATGGAACATGTGATTATTAATTTTTAATCACTATGCTAGATCAAGTAAAGTGCTTCTCAGTTCTCACTGCCCCAGAGTATCCTTTTTTTTTTTTTTTTGTTCTGATTCAGCATTCCCAGAGCGATAGAGAGGGAAGTCCTTGACTGGACAGACTGATTTTGAGAATCATTTATTGGGCTGAAAGTATAGTTACAAAAGTAATTGTACGTGAGCAACACTAAGAAAAGATATGAAATCTGAAACATGGAGTATCAGATGTCTACTCTAGTGAGGTCTAAGTGTCTAACAATGCACATTTGGGAAGGGTGAACCTACCTCTTTCAACAATAGACCGGCATTTCATTAGGTGTTCAGCTCGCCCCAAATAAGCCATGTTCCTGCTGGCTTATTTCCGCTACTCAGTTGAGACATCAGAAACTTTGCAACCTTGAATAGGAGTATATTTAATAGACTAGCAAACTAGTACGAGGAATGTAAAGTAGTGTGAATATATCAATGGTGAAAATAGAAGAATAATTGGTAGCTCCACAAATGTTGCCATATAGAATTAGAGAAATGGGAAAGCTAGTAGTCCTCTTCTCATGTCCAGTTTCGCTTGGAGTCTTGCAGGTTCAATTAAATGTACTTCAAAACTGGAAGAAAGTTCTCCGCACAAATGGATAATAAAATAATACTGTAGTTAGTAGCAGTAAAAAGAAAAACGGAAATTGTAACGTTTGTCTCTCTAGCTGAAGTTCATTGTACCATAGTTGAGTTGCAGACTTGACTGAAATAAGTCTGAAATATAATATTCTGCCACTTGTAGGTCTGTCAATTTCTATTTCACCAATAAAAAAGAAAAGTGCATGAAATCTTTGCAAGTGGGTCAAAGAAACTTGAAATCCCAACATAGATACAAAAAATGTAACATATTTAATAAAGGCTCCCGGTCCTGGCAAATGCATGCCAGGGACGAGTTATTTAACATACGGCTTTTAAGCCGTTAGATCGTTGATCCAACGGTTGTGATTTAAAAAAAAAAACAACACCGTACCGCATAAACTTTCTGCGGTACGGAGTAATTACCAAAATGCCACTGTTTTCACATAAAAAATCTACTGTTCACCGTACCGCAGAAAGTTTCTGCGGTATGTGAACAGTGGGGACATTTTGGTAATTTGCCCGTACCGCAGAAAGCTTCTGCAGTATGGTGCGATTTTTTTTTAAAATAGAGCCGTTGGATTGTTGATCCAACGGCTTAAAAGCCGTATGTTAAATAACTCGTCCCTGACATGCGATTGCCGGGGACCGGGACCGGGACCGGGACCGGGACCCTTTAATAAACTCCCAAGTATCCATTTTGTTTTAGTTGAACTTGAAGCACCAGCTGCTATAGTATCAATGATGTTGAAGTTCATTAGCTAAGTTCAACCTAGTACATTTAGTTTCTGCAAGTACCAATCTGTTCATACTGTCATTTCTGTGTAGGATTCGCCATCTTTCTGCATGTTTAGAAAGGAGGTTAGCTTTGTAGACTGTCGGTTCTTGGATGCGATCATATCATCAGAATGATGATTCATGAATTCACTAGATCCGGAAGTTGAATTATTGTAATTGCTTTAATTGTATCATCAAAAGCTATAGCTGTTGTGGAGTCAATACCATGTTCTATTATTGTAATGTCAAACTTATTATGACATGTTCTAGTTTTCTTCAATTTTCGAAGCTGAAATAATACATGTAATGAGCAACAACTAGTCCGAGACATCTTATTCAAAACAGAGTAATTTGTTTTGTAGTATACGATGGTCTACTATGCCCGAGTTGTAGACCTTCCTTTATAGATATAATGATACATCATAGATTTAACAAGTTACGCTGTAATTCGACCACCCCCTTTCTCTAAAGAAGTTCCAAGTTTTTCTTTTTTTCATTTGTTGTCCTAGAAAACCTTTTATGGTGCAGGCGTTCGCTCATTTTGGACCCCGTGTATGGAGCATTTGTATATGTCAGTTGCAACAATAAGGAAAAGATACAACCCCGTGGAGCATTTGTACATGTGAGCTGCAACAGTAAGAATCGATCTAGGTCATGTATTTGATCCTTGCTTACCTTAGAATCGTTAGAACAAATTCATTTGTAAATTTATAAGCATTTTATTGTCAAAAAAAAAAAAAAATATCCTCATGTTTCACAATTTAATTAGGGGTTATAATTTACAACATAATTCATTTGATCTTATTATTTTACATTACTTGATCTTATTATTTTACATTGTTATCTATGTAATATACTATTATAAGCAAACTAGCTTCTATTTGTTTGATCGTTTGGTACATTAAATTTGGTATTTGGTACATTAAATAATAACGGTTAGATTTTAAAACAAATAACTGAAAATTGTCAGATCTAATACTAAAAGAATATTTATTTTTTAATATTTAAAATGCTCTCATAGGTTCAAGGTTTGAATCTCACTACTAATATATTAAAGTCGAAAGTTTGTCGATTTTATTATCCTAATTATTAAAATAAATAATGACATAATATAATTAATGGTAATTAGTCATTATCATTTTCACATTTACTTTTAATTGCTAATTTATCATGTTGGTTCAGGATATGCCACATGAATTGGCGGGGTGAACACCACATGAATTGGCGTTTTGGGGGAAACATTACATGAAATAGCATTTGGGGGAACAATATTATTATTAATTTTTATTCAATTAGTATTTTTTGTTTTTATCTGTATTTTCTTAGGGGTTAAATAATTTTAATTTGGGGTTTAACGGGTTTCATTTGAGTCTTAGAAATATTCAATTTCAATTAAAAATTTTAAATTTATTTGTTTTCCTTGGGGGTTCAATAATTAACCTTTAGGATTCAACGTTTACATTTTAGGTTTTAGAAATATTTAGAACGTCGAATAAACCGTATACGAATATAGGGTTGTTGGTTTAGGGTTGTTTACGAGCCTAAACCCTAACTTACATGAAATAGCATTTGGGGGAACAATATTATTATTAATTTTTATTCAATTAGTATTTTTTGTTTTTATCTGTATTTTCTTAGGGGTTAAATAATTTTAATTTGGGGTTTAACGGGTTTCATTTGAGTCTTAGAAATATTCAATTTCAATTAAAAATTTTAAATTTATTTGTTTTCCTTGGGGGTTCAATAATTAACCTTTAGGATTCAACGTTTACATTTTAGGTTTTAGAAATATTTAGAACGTCGAATAAATCGTATACGAATATAGGGTTGTTGGTTTAGGGTTGTTTACGAGCCTAAACCCTAACTTATCCTGATTTTTAAAAACTCGGGGCTGGTCCCCGATTTTTTAAAAAGCAGGTCACCGGCTAGTCCCCATTTTTTAAATATCTGTTCGTCGGATTCAATTTTTCAATTAAAAATTTTAAATTTATCTATCTTTCTTGGAGTTTTAACAATTAACCTTTGGGATTCAATAATTCCATTTTGGGTTTATAAATATTTAGAACGACGAATAAACCATATACAAACTTAGGGCAACCCTAAACCCTAATTTATCGTGATTTTTGAAGCCCCCATTTTTTAAAAGTCAGGCGCCGAACTTGGTAAAAAATCACAATTTGAATTCATCATTTAATTATAAGTTTTTTAATATTATTTGCAAGTACCTATTTAGCAAAAAGAGAAAAAAAAATTAAAACACCTTAAAGTGGCGTCCCCCCTCCCCCAAAACACCACTTTAGTGTCGTCTTCCCTCCCTCCCTCGTCAATAATGCTAGATGATGTAGCGTTAAAAAAATCCAAAATACTAGACGATAGTGTGTTTTTGGGTGATATTGGTCATCCTTTCATACTGTGATATTTGGGGTCATTTACTTTAAACTTTGATAGATTAGGCGTCCCTAATTTTAATTTGTTATTGAAATGATTCGAACCTTACAACCCTTATGTATAACAAATTTTAATATTAAGTGATTCGTGTGAATTGTAAAATCATTCAAATCTGATTTCTAGATCTCAAGATAAAGTCCAAATAGTAAATATGAATTTTTTAAATACTAATAATAAATAAATAAAATTCAATTCTAAAACAACCTTTTTTAATTATATCATTTTCAGATTATATTTTTTTTAAATTCAATTTTAATACAACCTTTTTTAATTATATCATTTTCAGATTATAATTTTCTTGTTAATGTGATCTAATCTTGGTCGTCTATTTTTAATCCAACGGATCATATGATTTTGGTAGTACAACGACCAAAAATTTGGATAAGATCCCCCTTATGCTTATTATATATAAGGATATAATACCTCATTTCGCATATTATAGTATAGTATATAGTACAGATATTTGTTGTCTAAATAATCAAGTTTCAAGAATTTAAGATAAAACACATAGTAGATTGAACGTATAAAATCTTATATATATGAAATTTTTAACAACATTTTAACATATAAATTAATAATAAATAAATATTATATATATATATATATATATATGTCATTGCTCCATAAAGAACACTCTTATATAAAAAACAATAAAGAATACTATGGAATCATTTATTCCAATAGATCCAATGGTCCCGTCAGGGACACCCAATAAAAAAATTCTTATTTTTTTTATCCTCTTTCCATCCAGCAAAAAAAAAATCACTGTTCACTGTTGACGTCAGAAATTTTTGTATTGGGTGCCATAATAGAACTCTTAGATTAGATTAAATATGAGTGTTATGATGATGTTCTTTATTGTTCTTTATATAAGGTATTTATCGTGGAATGCAACTAATATATATATAGGCTAGCGTTCAAATAGAAACCAACCTTAGAATAGAAACTAAAAACCTGCACTAAATAAATTATATTTCATTTATTTTAATGGCCCCGCTAGGGGCACCTTCACAAAAAACTTATAAAATTCTTGGCTCTATTCAACAAAAATATAAAAAAAATAAAATAAAATAAAAAGTTATTGTTCACGTGCCACGTCATCACGTGAACAGTAACTTTTTTTAAATTTTTTTGTTGAATAGAGCCAATAATTTTAAACGTTTTTTATATTGGGTGTTGTGGAATAAAAACTAGGTTATGATTATGACGGCTAGGGTTCGGGAGCTTCGTGCTCTTATGGCTGCTTCTGCGTTCGAGACTAAACGGTCCTCACAGAATGCCTACGTATCTCTGTATTAGAGAATCAAGCCAATAAAACGTAGTTCTGAGATGAGGGGTCAGACCCTTTTTATAGGCTGAGAAACCCTAAAATCGTAGTAGGGTTTGGTGACTTGGTGGGCAAGTCACCGACTAGTAGAAGGTTCTAGTCTCCTTCCATGTATGAATCAGTTTCCATGTTAGAATATGTATCTTGGAGGCTAAGTCAGGCAAGAATCATATTCTTGTTTGACTCTTATTTGCTGAGCTGTTTTACTACCCTTAATATTAATTACGAAATTAATATTATAATTAGGGTTTGGGCCCATATGGTGGGCCCCACGTTTGGACCATTCTAGGTTTAATTAATGCCACATTAAATGTGTCTTTAGGGCTTACTTTTAGCCCATATCATTTGCCCCCCAACTTCTAGGAAAACTGATCAGGTTTTCCTTGAAGTTATAACGGCCTTACTCGAGACTTGGGTCAGGGTTTATTGCTCTTACGTGAGTATTTTCAACAATATCATCTTAATGTAAAGCGTGGAGCGACCGACGCATTTACGACGACGTTGAACGACACTAAGCGGTGTTAAATGGCACTAGACAGTGCTAATCAGCCATAAACAACGTTTAAACAGTGTTAAACAATGTTAAATAGCATGAAATGGCACTAAGGGCACTAATCGGTGCTAAACAGCGCTAAACGGCACTAATTTGTGCTAACAGGCACTAATCTGTGCTTAAACAACACTAAACGGCGCTAATCTCGACCTCTTTTTGTCGTTAACAATCATCCAAGATTCGCTGAAAAAGTCGAGATTTAGGTTTAAAAAGTTCACTGAAAAAGTAGGGATCCAGGACCAAGAACTGAACCTGGACCGGGGGGATCCAGGTTCAGAAGCTGGTCGGCTGGACCCCCTGAAAATGACCTGGTCGGCCGGGACCTGGTTGGCCAGAAGCTGGTCGGCTGGCCCTCCTGAAAATGACCTGGTCGGCCGGGACCTGGTCGGCCAGAAGCTGGTCGGCTGGCCCTCCTCCAGGGGAGCTGGTCGGCCGGGACCTGGTCCTCCGGGACCTGGTCGGCTGAAATTCCTCTTCTAGGGCTAACTAGTCAGTAGTTGGCCTAAAAAACCTGAACTTAGATTCCTTCTTGATTTTAAAAGAGAGTGTGGATCTAGGATCAAAAACCATCCGTGGTCCTAAGGATCCAGAATCTTGATCTTGATTATGAATCGTCAGTTTGGTCGTTTGTGACTTCATGGCTAACTTTGGCCTTCATGACTCATCTTGGCCTTCATGGCTAACCTTGGCCTTTCTTTAACATTGATAATCATCCGAGATTCGCTAAAAAAGTCGAGAACCACGTCCGAAATCATTTGCTGAAAAAGTTGGGATCCAGGACCAAGAACTGAACCTGGACCGGGGGGATCCAGGTTCAGAAGCTGGTCGGCTGAACCCCTTTAAAATGACTTGGTCGGCCGGGACCTGGTCTTCCGGGACCTGGTCGGCTGAGCCTCCTTAAAATAGGCTGGTCGACCGGGACCTGGTCTTCCGGGACCTGGTCGGCTGAGCCTCCTTAAAATAGGCTGGTCGGCCGGGACCTGGTCTTCCGGGACCTGGTCGGCTGAGCCTCCTTAAAATAGGCTGGTCGGCCGGGACCTGGTCTTCCGGGACCTGGTCGGCTGAGGCCCCTAGTGCGTCACGGTCGATTGCTTCTCGGCTAGCTAGTTAACCCGGACGTGAAAATCATTCATGATCTTAAGGATCAAAAACCTTGATCTGAATCTTAAACCATCATTTTGGCCATTCGTGACTTTGTTATCTTCAGGATTCAAGGAACTTGACCTTGATCTTGGGTCGTCAGTTTGGTCATTCGTGACTTCTGACGATATTATTCAAGCATCAGCTATTTCTTCTTTGGCATATTTGAATTTTAACGATCCTTTCTGTATAAAACGAGTAATTTCTGTCCTTGTTTCGTATTTAAACGATAGATGACCTGTAAATGCGAACAAAGCTGAACTTCAACTTATCATAGCAGGTCATACTTCTTTTATAAAAGAAGTGAGATAGCTTTCATTTCATTCACTTCTTCACTTCTGAGCTTTCAAATTCTTAAACTCTCTAGTTTTTAAGTAGCAAGATCAAGTTCCAGCTTTGTGATCAAGATGTCAGAAGGTGACCGCCCAGTTGCTCCCCCTGTCTCTATGATGGAGGCTATGGCAAAGAGGAGTAGAATGAGGACAGCTAAAGGTAAAGAAGATATTAAACCTTCTTCATACATTGAGCATAAATTTGAATCTTTACTAGATCTTCTTAATATTATGAGGGACACTTTCCCAAACTGTGCTAGTCTAGACTCTTTTAGAAGCCCCAGCAAATTGAAAGAAAAAGACATCCAGGAAATAAAGGACTCATATCACTTTCCGAGTGCTATCAAAGTTCGTCTTCCAAAACCATCAGACAGAACCTGTAATTTGCATCCCGAGAGACTTTGTGTCTACTGGGGTGCCCTTGATGCTGGGTTCAGATTCCCCGTTGATAAGTTCATCATTAGATTGCTGGCAGAGTATCAAATCCATCCCTGTCAGTTGTATCCCAATTCTTGGAGATATATCTCTATATTTTTAATAAGATGTCGTCAATTGGGGATTCACCCGACTACCACATTATTTCGAAGTATCTTCGTGGCTAGCAACTCTACTGATCAAAAGAAAGGATGGGTCAGTCTCAAGCACAGGGCCAAAATTCCACATATGGTGAACCCTTATTCTTTACCAGATTCCCAACATTCCTGGGAGAGAGAGTTTGCAGTTCTTGAATGGAAAGGCGGTGATTGGGGTAACTTCTTCGTAAAGAGATTCGGAATTGTAAAAGATAGCAAACACTTCGTTTGCGACCTTGACTATTCAGAGTTGCAGGATCGAGATTGGCTTCTTGCCGATGATGGCTGTACCCATTATAAAACTTTTCTGAACGAAAAAAACCTTATTGAAGCTGGCCTTAGCTTTCTTTCCGTTGAGGGTAATTTTCTTACTTGAGCTTCTTATGAACTCTGTTTGTTCTTATACCGATGTTTTTCTCTTTGTATTTCAGCTGCTGAAGAGATTGACAGCCGCCCTCAGAACCAGCCGGTTGTGAATAAAAGAATGAAGAAAAAGGCGGAGGAACTACTGAATCCCGCCAAGCCTCGTATTCCCAACTTCTTGGAAGGTTGCTCTCAAGGCGGGAAGAGATCCCGTAATGCTGATGGAAGTATAAGAACTCCCTTCATGCCCTCCTGGGGTATATGCGAACAGGACTCAATTGCTGGGAGTCCCGACCTAGCCCTGGACTGGTCCAAGCTTTCGATTACTCCTCCTGATAGACTGTCCTTACTCGCTGGAGATAAAATGAATGAGAATCAACTTCTAGGCTCCCAAGCCATGTACCAAGTAAGATGTTTTTCCTACCAGTTCTGGTATATTATTTAGCCTTTACACATTCCTTACACTTTGTCAACTTTGACTGCAGGCTAACGCCTACTTCCAATCTGTTTGTACCCAAGGCCTGGCTTTCAGGGATGAGAATATATCCTTGAAGACTGACTCAGCAAAGTTCAAAGAAGAGATTGACGACCTGCATTCTCAAGTTGCCCATGCTGAAGCGGATGCTTTATCCTCCCGCAAGCAACTTGCCTCCTTGGCTCAAAAGAAAATGAACGATGCTAACAAATTGATTAAGGCCTACCACCAGTCCGAGGAATTCCTGAGTTTCATAGATCAACATGACGATGAGGTGCGCCCTTACAACATGTCTGTTGGTTGGGACAAGGCAATCAATGCTGTGAGTATCAAGCATCCCTCAGTGGTTACTTCCTCTGATTTTCCTTGCCCTTTCTGGACTGAGAGTGGCGAGAACCGTGCAACCCTTGCCTCTGGATCGGGAACCAAGATTGTTCCTCAAGCATCAGGTTCAGGTTCTAAAGGTAGCCATAGATCGTCGGGACCTCAGAGGCGTCCCCCAGCTGTTAGTCAAAACTCAAGTTCTTCGGGGTCCCGTGGAAAGAAGCCCCCGCCTGCCAAGAAAGTTGGAGTTGTTCGACAACCAATCCCAGGCAAGAGGGTGATCCGTAACGAAGACAGTTCGACCACATCCTCCGGAGAGGAGGAAACCGAAGATGTGGAGACTATTGCTCAACCTATGGCGGTTGTCGATCAAGTCGAGGAAGAAACTTCAGGTGAAGAGTCCGGCGAGGAAGAGGATTCAGGTGAGGAGGAGTCGGGCGAGGAGAGCAGCGAGGAAGAATCCCCAGCCAAGTAGAATGGATTCCCCTATGGCCTTGCACGGCCCTTATCTAGCCGTTTGTGGCTTTATTTCATCAGCTTTCAATTAATGTCCTTCGGGACTTAACTTTTATTCGTGTGTTGTAGCTTGACTTAAACCATGGCCCTTCGGGGCGTTTTATTTATGCATCTGTTTCCTTTATTCACATGCCTATTTACTTTCAGTACTTGATCTTTCCAGACTTACACTCAACAGGTGCTTGGTACATAAACAAAACATAGAATCATAGGAAAGGAAAACAGATTTGCATTAATAACTTGAAAGAGGGTTCAACCCTTACATAGATATTATGGTCCTACTCGGGGTACTAGTCCCTGAAATGGTTTCATCGAACCTTATTTCTACTTCTATCAGTAAATAGCTAAAAGCCAAATCCTTACAAGGAAGGCTTATACATAATAAATCTTCAAGTTCAGAGCATGCCAAGTTCGGGGCACTTCATTCCCATCCAATGTCTCCAACTTGTATGATCCTCGTCCGAGCGTCTTCCTGACTCGGTACGGTCCTTCCCAGTTGGGGGCTAATTTCCCTTTCTGGCCAACTCCAGAAGCCTCGATCTTCCTGAGAACCAAGTCACCTTGTTGAAAGAACCTCTCCTTAACCCTGTGGTTGTAATAGAAAGACGCTTTCTTTTGATGCTCCGCATTTCTGGCGTTTGCCTCGTCCCTGACCTCATCAATCAGATCTAGAGCGAGCCTCATGCCTTCTTCATTAGTCTCAGGTTCATATGCCTCAACTCGAGGTGATGCCTGCATGATTTCCAGCGGCACAACTGCCTCAGCCCCATAAGCTAGTAGAAACGGGGTTGCTCCTGCAGTTACCTTACAAGTAGTGCGATAGGCCCAGAGTATAGGCAGCAACTCATCCACCCAGGTGTTCCTCGAGCGTTCGACCCTTTTCTTTAATCCATCAAGGATGATTCGATTGGCCACCTCGGCCTGCCCATTAGCTTGCGGATGTGCCACTGAGGTAAAACGAAGCTCAATAGCATTCTCCTCACAATACTTCTTGAATTCCTCATTGTTAAACTGTGTCCCATTATCTGTCACCAGAATTCGCGGGATTCCATACCTACAAATTATGTTCTCCCAAAAGAACTGGGAAACTTGCTTGGTGGTTATCTTGGCTAAAGGCTTAGCCTCAATCCATTTAGTGAAGTAATCAATGGCGACAATCAGAAACTTCCTTTGTGCTGAAGCCATAGGGAAAGGACCAAGGATGTCCATTCCCCACATTGCAAACGGGATGGGTGAGCTGATTGAGGTTAATCTCTCAGGCGGCTGCCTTACAACAGGAGCGTGTTTTTGACATCTGTCACACTTCTTGACATAATCCTGGGCATCTGCCAACATCTCTGGCCAATAGAATCCCAGACGGGTAATCTTGTGAGCTAAGGCTCTGCCCCCCAAGTGCTGCCCACAGATCCCTTCATGAACTTCCTCCAATGCCTCTCTTGCCTCTTGGGGCCTTAGGCACTTCAAGTACGGGATGACAAACGATCTCTTGTATAAGATGCCTTCAATCAAGGCATATCTCAATGCTCTCACCGACAATTTTCGTGCCTCCAAGGCATTGTCAGGGAGCCATCCAGTTTCTAGATGAGCTTTAATAGGATCTATCCAACAGTTTCCAATATCGATAGGTGCTACCAACTTAGAGTTGACGGTCGGGGCCTTCAAGACCTGGAAGTAAACACTACCTGCGTAATTCTCTATCTCAGAAGAAGCGAACTTAGAGAGGGCATCGGCCTTAATGTTCTCTTCCCGAGGAATGTGCTCCACATAGCACTCCTCAAACTGAGTCATAGCAGCTTTCACGACTCTGAGGTATTTTGCCATAGTTTCATCCTTGGCCTCAAACTCGCCATTCACTTGCGAGACTACCAGTCTTGAATCTCCACATACTTTGAGGTTCTTGACCCTCATGACTCTGGCCAATCCCAATCCAGCTATCAATGCTTCATACTCAGCTTCATTGTTGGTTGTTGGAAAGTCCAACTTCAAAGCGTATTCAACTGTGAACCCATCGGGGCTTTGCAAAACCAAACCTGCACCACTAGATTTTGTTTTTGATGCTCCATCAAAATAGAGCACCCAATACTCTTTCTGGTCAGCTATAAGTTCTTCATCTTTATCCTCGTTCCCAGGGGTGGTTATCATCTCCTGCCCCCCGACTTCTTGGTTGTCAATAGTGCATTCAACCACGAAGTCAGCCAATGCCTGAGCCTTGATGGCTGTCCGAGGCTTATACTTGATATCAAACTCTCCAAGTTCTATGGCCCATTTGATCAATCTTCCACTTGCTTTCGGACTGTGCAATATGCTTCTCAACTGTTGGTCTGTCAAGACTTCGATTTTATGAGCCTGGAAGTATGGTCTCAATTTCCTGGAGGCAGTAACCAGTGCCAGTGCGAACTTCTCAATGGGAGAGTAATTCAATTCCGCCCCATGTAGCACCTTACTCACATAGTAGATGGGTTTCTGAACCTTCTTTTCTTCTTTGACAAGAACAGCACTCAATGCTTGTTCGGATACCGCCAGGTATAGGTAAAGAATCTCTCCAGGAGTAGGTTTGGCCAACAACGGGGCTTCAGCCATGTATTTCTTCAACTGTTCAAAGGCCTCTTGGCTCTCTGTGGTCCACTCAAAATTTTTCACCTTCTTTAATGCCTGAAAGAAAGGCAAGCATTTGTCACCAGACTTGGAGATGAATCTCCCTAGGGCCGCGACTCGGCCAGTTAATTTCTGTACATCTCGTACTGAGCGGGGTGACTCCATATCCAGAATAGCCTTAATCTTGTCCGGGTTGGCCTCTATGCCTCTCTTGGAAACCATCAGCCCCAAAAATTTTCCCGAACCAACACCAAAAGCACACTTGGCTGGATTTACCATCATTTTATGGTGCCTTAGCACTTCAAACGCCTCTCTGAGGTGCCTTATGTGATCTGCCCTGAGTAGGCTTTTGACTAACATGTCATCGACATAGACCTCCATGGTTTTCCCAATTAAATGGGCAAATATCTTATTCACCAATCGTTGGTAAGTAGCCCCTGCATTTTTTAACCCAAAAGCCATAACGAGATAGCAGAAAACACCAAAGTCAGTTATGAAAGATACCTTAGGAATATCGTCCTTGTGCATCTTAATCTGATTGTATCCGCTGAAACCATCCATGAAGCTCAACATTTCATGCCCAGCGGTGGCATCTATCAACATATCAATTCTAGGCAGAGGAAAACAATCTTTTGGGCACGCATCATTCAGATCAGTGAAGTCTATACACATCCTCCACTTTCCATTTGCCTTTTTGACCATCACAGGGTTAGCTAACCATTCGGGGAATTGAATTTCTTCAATAAATCCAGCTTCCAACAATTTATCAACTTCTTGTTTAATGGCCTCTTGCCTTTCAGGAGCGAAATTCCTCTTTTTCTGCTTTATTTTCTTCCGTTCAGGATCGACGTTCAACCTATGAGTTATAAGTTGGGGGTCAATCCCTGGCATGTCCGCTGCTGTCCAAGCAAACACATCGTTGTTCTCTTGCAAGAACGCTGTCAATTCGCCCTTCAGGGGTTCCTTCAGAGATGCTCCTATGTATGTAACCTTTTCTGGGTCGCCTAGCTCTAGAGGGATAGGTATTAAATCCTCTGCTGGCTTTCCTCGCTGTTCATCATCACTACGGACATCCATGTCTTCAATCGGGAGTACCTGCCCCCCAACTCCATCAGCTCTTAGAGCGGATACATAACAACTTCTTGCCATCTTCTGGTCGCCTTTTTGTTCTCCGACCCCATTTCGGGTTGGAAACTTAATCTTCATGTGATATGTTGAGGCAACAGCCTTGAATGCATGAAGTCCAGTCCTTCCCAGGATTGCGTTATAAGTCGAGGCTGCCTTAATTACCAGAAAATTCAACATTTGAGTAGCTTCCTTAGGCTCCTGCCCGATTGTCATGGGTAACTGGATAGTACCCTCGACCTTGGACTCAACCCCGTTGAATCCATAAATGGGCATGTTAGTTGGAGTCAGCTGAGAATCGGTATATCCCATCTTCACAAAAGCATCATGAAACAGAATGTCAACAGAAGCTCCATTGTCTATCAAGACTCGTTTTACCTCCGAGTTCCCAATCACAGGGGTTATAACTAATGGGTCATCATGGGGGAATTTCACCCCTTCCAGATCAGAATCATCAAAACCAATCACGATTTCAGTTCTAGCACGCTTCGGGGCTTCTCCCACAATATGCATCACTTCCCTTGCGTATGCCTTTCGAGAATTGCGGGTTGTTCCGGCCGCTGTCGGGCCTCCCCAGATCATGTTGATAACTGGCCCTCGGGGCTGCGTGTTACGGTCACGATCATTATCCCTTCTGTCATTGTTTCTCCTGTTGTAATCCCCTCTTTGGGTTCCATGATCTCCGCCCTTTGTGAAATTATTCAGTTTTCCTTTACGGATCAAGAACTCAATCTCGTCCTTCAACTGTCTGCAATCATCTGTATCGTGCCCCACATCTCGGTGGAACCGACAATATTGATCCTTGTTCCTCTTTGCGGGGTCTCCCCTGAGTGGCTTCGGCCATCGGAAGTCCTTATCCTTCTCAATTTCCAGCAAGATTTGACTTCTAGGGGCATTCAACCTTGCATAGTCAGAGAACCTTGGTCCCAAGTTCTTTTTTGGTGGCGAATCAGAGTCTTTGCTAGTTCGGGGATACTTGTCCCTAGCATCGTACTCCTGCCCTTGCTTGCGCTTTTTTGTATCATTGTTTCCCTGACCATTGCCTAATGTGACTTCCTTCTTCGTGCTATCCTCAGCCTTGATGTACTTATCAGCCCTTCGTTGGAGATCAGCCATATTCTCCGGGGGATGCTTTGCCAATGATCTCTTAAAGTATAGGTCGGTGGTACCATGCTCCAAGGCTACCATTGCAACCTTATTGTCCAGATCAGTGATGTTCAGAGTCTCCTTGGTGAACCTCTTAAGATAGTCTCTCAGACTTTCGTTCTTTCCTTGTACCACATACATAAGAGATGCAGAGCTTTTCTCATGTGTTCTTCCGCTGATAAACTGACTAATGAAAGCTGCACTAAACTCCTTAAAGGAACCAATCGAGTTTGCAGGAAGCCGACTATACCATCTTTGAGCCATGCCTGACAAAGTTTGAGGGAAAGCCCTACACTTCAAAGCGTCGCTTGCAGGCTGCAACAGCAGTGCGTTTGAGAACGTTCTAACGTGATTTGCAGGATCACCCATTCCATCATAAGCTTTGATTGTTGGCATCTTAAACTTCTTTGAGATACAAGCATTCATCACGTCCTCAGTAAACGGAGGTGTGGGATCATCAGGATCCCCAAGCGGCATCAGATCCTTGGGGTTGCTCTTAGGGGTTTCCACCCTTGTAGTTCTTCCAGTTGGGACGGTAGCCCTTCTTTGCCTCCTTGGAGGCCTCTCCAGATCTATAAAGGGAATCGGTCCTGACGTGGGAGGTGGCAAAGTCTGATTTGATCTGGCTTGCTCCCTGGCCATATCCTCTTTTAATTTTAGGATCTCGGCTTCATAAGCCTTAATCCTCTCAGCAACTGTTGAAGGGAGTCCATCATGGATAGTTTGAGTTCTCCCCATAGGCTCTTTACTTGCACGTCGCCTCCTCGGAGCTTCATCACGCTCGTAATCATCGCCAGAAGATGATTCATCTGAATAAGGACCAGAAAAATCGCGATAATCTCGATCTCAAATATACAGGGCATGTCCACTCGGTCCAGCTCCGTAATTGGGCATCCCATACATTGGATTGGTGCTTATGGGGAGATCCGTAGTGTGGATCTGAACCCCTCGTGCAGGGTTGTTAGGGTCTACAATCAGGGAAGAAATCCCCACCCGAGGGGGGTTAGTCCCTGGAACTGTGTGGACAATCGGAGGTAGCGTACTCTCAACATGGGTAGTCGTCCCTAGGGGTTGAGAAACTTGATACGGAACGATAGTCCCGGATGTCGGAGGTACTTGCTCAGATGTCGGAAGTACTTGTTCAGTAAGGGGCGGAGCAGAGCTAAGAGGTAGAGCCTCGGTAGCAATTGGCTCTGTAGTGCTTGGTGCAGTTCTTCGTGTTTGAACCATGGTTGATGTCTTCGTCCCACAGACGGCGCCAAATGTTGTGGAATAAAAACTAGGTTATGATTATGACGGCTAGGGTTCGGGAGCTTCGTGCTCTTATGGCTGCTTCTGCGTTCGAGACTAAACGGTCCTCACAGAATGCCTACGTATCTCTGTATTAGAGAATCAAGCCAATAAAACGTAGTTCTGAGATGAGGGGTCAGACCCTTTATATAGGCTGAGAAACCCTAAAATCGTAGTAGGGTTTGGTGACTTGGTGGGCAAGTCACCGACTAGTAGAAGGTTCTAGTCTCCTTCCATGTATGAATCAGTTTCCATGTTAGAATATGTATCTTGGAGGCTAAGTCAGGCAAGAATCATATTCTTGTTTGACTCTTATTTGCTGAGCTGTTTTACTACCCTTAATATTAATTACGAAATTAATATTATAATTAGGGTTTGGGCCCATATGGTGGGCCCCACGTTTGGACCATTCTAGGTTTAATTAATGCCACATTAAATGTGTCTTTAGGGCTTACTTTTAGCCCATATCATTGGGGTACCCTAATTTGATCATTAGATTAGCTTGAAATATTTAATTTAGGTTTAGTTTCTAATTTCTATTCTAAGTTAGTTTCTATTAGAACAAGACCCTATATATATATATATATATATATATATATATATATATATATATATGAGTAGGGATCTAGAGAAAACCCCTTTAAAAGGAGAACTTAGAAAACTAAATTAAAATATAGCACATATGGTATTCAAACTGATCGTTGGGAGATGGAGATAAATGTGGTGAAATTAGATTTTAAAAAAATATCATCGATTGACGGGAAAAATCAAATAAAAAACGAAGGGGATTAGGTGGGATTTTGTGTGTGAGGGTGTATTTGATTAGTGTGTGGGTTCCCCTGGCGGGGCCATTGATTATAATACATCCAATGGTTAGGATTAGTACCTTAGTTTTCTTTAAAAAAGAGTTCTCTTTTGAGCCACACCCTATATATATATATATATATATATATATATATATATATATATATATATATATATATATATATATATATGGAAGTCGGTCCAGAACCACGGGTGGATATCCACCAACCGCAATGTAACATTGCGCCTGGTGCAATGTTACATTTGCGCCTGGTGCAATGTTACATTGCGCCAGGTCTGGTTGAAAAATATGGTAGGAGAATTGTTACATTGCGCCTGGTGCAATGTGACAATGCACCCAGCACATTGTGACAATTCACCCGGTGCAATGTAACAATGCTTCAGGCGCAATGTTTCAATACCCCGGGCATATTTTTGTTTTTATTTTAATATAATGTTAACTTAATGTTATAATGTTTTTTAATATGATTTCAAAACAAATCTTAGTAATTACAAATATGTTTAAATTATTTAAAAAATGAAATATATTAATTACAAATATAATGTTAACCATCGTTTGCTTTTCAACGAGGGTTACCTCTAGTTTTTACATTTAAATTTATGTTTATTTAATTTAAGGATACAAAATACAAAATAAAACTCTAACCGAATGATAAGGTCTCAATAAGAGTTATTAACTTCTTCTGTATGAACTATCATCTATATTACTACTATCGTTTGTTTTTCAACGAAGCGGTACCTCTACTGTGTACATATTAACTTACGTTTATTAAACTTAAGGATACGAAATACAAAATAAAACTCTAACTGAATGATAAGGTCTCAATAATATGTTAAGAGTTATTTTAACTTCTTAAGAATGAACTATCATCTAACTATCATCTATATTACTACTATCGTTTGTTTTTCAACGAAGCGGTACCTCTACTGTGTACATATTAACTTACGTTTATTAAACTTAAGGATACGAAATACAAAATAAAACTCTAACTGAATGATAAGGTCTCAATAATATGTTAAGAGTTATTTTAACTTCTTAAGAATGAACTATCATCTAACTATCATCTATATTACTACTATCGTTTGTTTTTCAATGAAGCGGTACCTCTACTGTGTACATGTCAATCGCAATGTTTATTAAACTTAAGGATACAAAATACAAAATAAAACTCTAACTGAATAATAAGGTCTCAATATATGTTAAGAGTTATTTTAACTTCTTAAGAATTACAAAACAGAACTCTAACTTAATTGATAAGGTCATAGTTGCATAACAGATACATTCAAACAAAATTCACAACTAAATATTCAAATTAAGTTAAGTGAACTAAATTAAGTATTTGTAATGCGATAATAATGATATTTTTAATTTTAAATAATTAAATATACATAAAAAACAATGGAGCAATGTTTCATTGTGCCTAGTGTAATGAAACAATGCGCCAGATGCCTTTGGCGCAATGATACATTGTGGTCCGGGGCATTAAAACATTGCGCCTTATTCCATTGGCGTAATGAAACAATGCGCCTGTTTTGTAGATAACTTTTATTTATCTAGGTTGGTGGTGGTGGGTGGCTAGAATGGGGCACTGTTTCATTGATCCAGAAAACAGAAAAACACCTGGACCCCTTAACTCACTTTACTACTTTACACTTTATTACTTTAATCTTTATAAATCTAAATTCTTCAAACAATGAATTCTCCCATTCTTCAATCCATTCTCTTTCTCTCAACCGTGAACTCTCACTACCATCACTTTCTAAATCAATGTTCTTCCAAATCCTTAAATTCTCCCACTCTTCCAATATTCTCCCATTCTCCCAACATACTTAAAAATTTTCCATTCTCCTAACATCGTTAAAAAAATATCTTTTTAAGGTTTCAAAGTGCAATTTTGCTTATCATTTGGAGGTCAAATATTATCAAAAAAAGGTTAGTTTTTATGGCAACATTTTTATTTAATGATTTTAGTTCATCTAGTGAGGAGCATAATGATTATGATTATGAAGTTACTACGCCCGCTAGAAAAAATCCGGTTTCTCGAAAATTATTTATTGATGAAATAATAGATGTCGATGACCATGATAATGTGGGTAAAGAAAAGATGAATGTGGATGATGATGATGATGCGGGAAAAAATGATGTTAATAAAGGTAAAAAAAAAGGCGAATGTAGAAAATGATGGTGAAGATTATAATGAAGATGATGGTGATATTAATATCGGAAACGATAATTGTGGGTTTACATTTCCGAATATTAATGATGTTGTGCCTAGTGTTGGTATGATTTTTGACACATTAGATGAGGCGACAAAATTTTATTGGGATTATGGTCGAAGTGTCGGATTCGAGATAATAATTAGGAATACGCATAATCATTTAGGAACTAAGGATCCATCATCCCGATTTTTTATTTGTCGGAAGGGTGGAAGAACAAAACCATTGAATTTAATGGGTCGTGATAAAGGAAAACGTATTAGTGATGTAATTCCACGAACAAATTGTCAAGCCCGCATGTGCGTAGTTCATAAAGTGCAAACAAATAAATGGATTATAAGTTCGGTCGTATTGAAACACAATCATGCTATGGTGACACCGGATAAGGTTCAATTTTTTCAAAGGTCACAAAACATAGATCCAATCACTAAATCAATTATTGAGTTGTTTAACAAATCCGGCATCGAGACGGCAAAAGTGATGAAATATCTAAGCGAGACATGTGGCGGTGTTGAAAATCTTGGTTTCTCCCCACAAGACGTGCGTAATGTCATACGTGACATTCGACGCCGGGTATTTGATTTAGGAGATGCGGAGTGTGGTTTGGTCTTACTTCGGGAATTAGAACAAGAAACTAATTTTGGAAAATTTTTCTATCGAGTTGATGTGGACGAGGAGAATCGTGTTAGGGGTTTGGTATGGGTAGATCCTCGATCCATGAATGCATACAAAAATTTTGGTGAAGTGGTTACGTTCGACTCGACTTATCGGACGAATAGGTATTGTATGCCTTTCATACCCATTACGGGGGTAAATCACCACTACCAAAATATTTTATTTGGATTTGCACTCATAAGGGATGAAAAAGAGCCATCTTATAAGTGGGTTTTGAAAACGTGGTTGGAGGCCGTTGACAACAAACCGCCCGTGACAATTATCACCGATCAAGACATCGCTTTGAGTAATGCTATTCCTGAGATTATGCCACATACAAAGCATACATATTGTACATGGCATATAAGTAATAAGTTTCCCGAGAAGTTGTCTAATTTGTACACCAACTATCCGGATTTCAAACCGGATTTCAATGCATGTGTGTACAAGTCGTTGTCACCAACGGAATTCGAAGGTAAGTGGGAGGAATTGGTCGAGAAGTACCAACTTGAGGATCATGTTTGGTTAAATCAAATGTATGTTATTAGAGATCAATGGATCGGTGCTTACACGAGAAATTATTTTTCCGCCGGTATGACCACTACCTCAAGGAGCGAGTCTATGAATGTTTTTTTTGATGAATATGTGCAAGCATCTACCGGTTTGAAAGAATTCATCGAAAATTCACAAAAGGCTTTGGAGACACAATATCTTAAGGAGGTTAAATGTGATTTCGACACCGAGAAAACCGAAAGAAGACTAGTATTGCACTCGTCCTTGGAAATTCATGCATCCGAAGTTTACACCAAGGAAATGTTTAAACAATTTCAAAAGGAGCTTTTAAAAAGTCAATCTTATGTCGTGAAGAAAGCTAAAGGGTTGGGATGTTACTTGTTTAAAATGTATTTGGTGGAGAAGTCTACCGTACCGGAGAATCGTAGAAGAAGTTATCAATTGACGGTTCATATCGACCAAAGGATTGAATGTGCTTGTAAAAAGTTCGAACATTCCGGAATGATTTGTAGACACATGATCCGTTACCTCGATAAACAACAAAAAACCCAAATACCAAAAGATTACATCATGCCTAGGTGGACAATGAAAGGCAACCAAATTGCCGGACCTCTACCATATACGCCTCCCGTTCTTGCAAATGTTGGTGCATCACAATCATCAAGGTATAGTGCATTGTGCAAATCTTTTCAAGGTTTGGGTGCTATTGGTAGTTGTGGAAGGGCACCCTATATATATATATATATAGGGTGTGTTTTCTCTAGATCCCTACTCTATATATATATATATATATATATATATATATATATATATATATAAGAGTCACGTGTCACACGGATTATGAGTTAGTTTCCCAAAATATTCTATAAAGTCCTTATAAGCATTGTACTAGGTGTTTATGTTAATGTTATAGTTAGGCGTTTGGTTCGTATTGTGAAAACAGAATGGAATTCAGGAAGGATAATATAGAAAAAGGAAAGGAAGATCCTGAATTGTTTTACATGTTTTGTTCTAATCCAGAAACAGAATCAAAAATTTATCAAAATTATTTTTAATTTATAGAAATTTTAAAAATATGTTTTATTTTTTAAAAATAATTGACATGTAAATCTATGTTTTAACGGTTTTAAATGAAAATTATAATTGAATATGAAAAAAAATAAGGAAAGGGAAATAAAATACCTAGTGGGGAGTGAGGAATGGGATATGAGAAATATTAGATACTTTTAAAATTAAAAAAGAATGATAATTTTTACAAAACAAACACAAACAAAGAAAATGAGCCTAGTTCATTTTTTTTACTTTTATTTAATACCCCTAGTGACATAAGTTTAGGATGTATTTTTACAAGACAATATGACTTGAAAAAAGAATTAAAATCACAAGAAAATTGTTGATTTGAAGGCCCCATTTCGAAACCTTTTGGCCCAATAAGGATGTATGTAAAAACCAACTAAAACTATGTTACCAACTAACTAATTAATGGTATTTTTAATTTAACAAATAAGTAGATCATCACTAAAATAACAAATGATAAAACGGAAAAAAAAAAAATTAAAGTTGAGAAAATTTTTGTTAACTAAAATTAATACAAATATATTTTAGACTAAAGTTTAAAATATAAATAAAAATACCTTACCACAAATTAGTGTTTCAAAAAAACCTAATTATTAAAAAAAGTCATAAAACATTATCATTTTATACTAACAAAATCAACACAAATCAATAAATTAACATAATATAATATAATTGGTGCAAAGAGGTTCATATGGTTTGGTGAAATTCAAAGTTATAGGAAAAAGAGGTATAGTAGCACAAAACTAATGAATCACAAATTCATTCTTCATATATAATAAAATATCATCAGAATTTCCATTCAAAATATAAATTTTTAAAAAACTAGATTTTACATTTAATTACAAAACAAATTATTTAAAGAAAAAATATAGTAAAACTAGATATTAAAAAAGTAATAAAAAAACATGTCATAATTAGAAATGACACCAAATTAAATTCAACAAAATATAATTTAGAAAACAAACACTTATGAAAAAAAATCTGAATTTATAAAACTGAAATCAACAATAAATTTTAATATATTGCCTTAAAATAAATAAAACCAACACATATATATAAAAAATAGTACAAACTTTCATTAAAAAAAAGTACAAAAGTAATGTCTGTTAAATTACAATAAGTTCCCACATGTATAAAGTATATTATATATATTCTAATAAATAGAAAAAAAACACGTCAAAAAATATGAAACATTAAAATATATGTTAGGCTAAATCTTAAAATATAATTTAGAAAAAAATCGATTACCAGATAAAAGTATATTTAATTACAAAACAAAAAAAAATCTTTATAAAATATATGGTAAAATATATATTAAAAAAGTAATAAAAAACATGTCATAATTACAAATGATACCAAAATTCAACAAAATATAATCTACAAAACAAATGCCAATTCAAAAAAAATTTAAATATAGAAAACTGAAATCAACAATAAACTTTAATATAATGCACTTAAAACAAATATAAACCAACACAAAAACATAGAAAAAATAGTACGTATTTTTTTTAAAAAAAGTACAAATGTATGTGAATGTATGTGTGTTCACAATTACATAAACACACACATATATATAAAGAATAGTTAAATCAATAAGTTCCACATGTCTAAAGTACATTATATATACTAGCTTATAACCCTGCAACGCACGACTCCTTTTTAATATCTACAATTATATTACTTTTATGAAATTTTATAAGTTATTAATTTACATATCAAATTGGTGTTTAAAAATTGATATATATATATATATATATATATATATATATATATATATATATATATAAGATTTTACATGTTCGATTTAATATTTGTACTCTATCTTTAATTTTAAATTTTGATTTGGACGTTTACAGCCCACATGAAATTAACAAAATAATCTTTAAATTAATGATGGTTTAACATAATTAAATTTACACAGAAACAAAAAAGAGAAGAAATTAACGATTTTTTAAATTAAAAATTCTTTTTGATTTATGAATTCTACTTATAATTCGTTTTTATTATCAAAATATCCTTATAATTATTTAAAGATAGTTCTACTCACAACCAAATACAATTTTAATAATAAGTGTAAGAGAGATTTTGAATTTTGATAATCGGTAGTCTATTCCTCCGTATGACAAAGATCTTAAAATAAATAGGTGAAAACCGTTGGATCTAGCATAAATTTTAATATAATTATATGAGGTTTGCATGGATTGTAAAATAATTCAAATCTGATTTCTAGATCTCAAGATAGATACCAAATAGTAAATATGAAATTTTTTAATACTAATAAATAAAAAATAAAGTTCAATTCTAATACAACTTTTTTTAATTATATCATTTTTAGAATATAATTTTCTTTTTAAAATTAAATTATAATACAACCTTTTTTAATTATATCCTTTTTAGATTATAATTTTCTTTTTAAAATTAACTTCTAATACAACCTTTTCTAATTATATCCTTTTTAGATTATAATTTCTTTTTTATGTGATCTAATCTTAATCGTTTAGTTTCAATCCAACGGATCATTTTGGTAGTACAGCGACCAGACCAAAAATTTTGATAAGATCCATCTTATAAAGATATTTTTAAATTTAATTCTAATGATGAAGAAAAAAACAAATCGATCAAATCGATGAAGAAAGGGTATAATAGTAAATTAACAAAGTGAAAATTATAAATAAATATGTAAGGATATAATTTATAATCCAACGGATGACTTTTAATCCATTTTTTTAATCCAACGGATCAAATGCTTTTGGTAGTACATCGATGACGACAAAAAATTTGGATAAGATCTCCCTTATGCTTATTATATAGAAGGTATTAATTCTCATAAAATAGGAGAAAATATCCCAAAAAATATGAAATATTAAAATATAAGTTAGGCTAAACCTTAACATATAATTTACAAAAAAATATCGTTTACCAAATAAAAGTGGTTTAAGAAAAATTGTTTTAATAAAAATCATTCAAGATTTTTAGGTTTGACAACAAATTTTTCTAAAATTTAAATTCAAAAAATGTGATCACAAATCAACAAATAAACAAATTCTTAGTTTGCAAAGAAAAATTTAAAAAGTAAACACAAATCAATAAATGAACATATTTTAAATTAGAAAGCAATCCAAGCATCCACAGAATAAATATATATTAATATCTAAATATAATACCCCCTCAGTCCCATTGATTTGTTTACGTTTCAAAATGATGTTTTTGGCACGAATTTTAATGTAGATTTTAAAGGTAGTTTCATAAATTATTTTTAAAATTTTCTTTATATATATATATATATATATATATATATATATATATATATATATTTATATTTATACAAAAAAAGAAAATTTTAAAAATAAGTTATGGAACTATCCTTAAAATACACCTTAAAATGCATGTCAGTGTAAAAAAAAATGTAAAGAATTGGTTGGGACGGAGAAATTCCTAAGATTACTCTAAATAAAAACACTTAATAAATACCGCACATGGCAAAAATATAAATTAACATGAAAAATAACAATATTCAAACAAATAGAAAAAATTAATATCACACATATTTTCAAAAATTTAAAAAATGCCTTTAAAAATTATAAAAATATTATAACAAAATATCTAAAAATTTAAGATAACCATTAAATTACATAATCAAAAAGATAAAAAAAATTATTACATGAATATAGTACGTCTATGTTTCAAGTATATCATATGTAATCTAATAAAAAAAAAATTCAAAGATAATTTTGAAATACTAAAATATAAGTTAGGCTAAACCTTAACATATAATTTACAAAAAAATATCGTTTACCAAATAAAAGTGGTTTAAGAAAAATTGTTTTAATAAAAATCATTCAAGATTTTTAGGTTTGACAACAAATTTTTCTAAAATTTAAATTCAAAAAATGTGATCACAAATCAACAAATAAACAAATTCTTAGTTTGCAAAGAAAAATTTAAAAAGTAAACACAAATCAATAAATGAACATATTTTAAATTAGAAAGCAATCCAAGCACCCACAGAATAAATATATATTAATATCTAAATATAATACCCCCTCAGTCCCATTGATTTGTTTACGTTTCAAAATGATGTTTTTGGCACGCATTTTAACGTAGATTTTAAAGGTAGTTTCATAAATTATTTTTAAAATTTTCTTTATATATATATATATATATATATATATATATTTATACAAAAAAAGAAAATTTTAAAAATAAGTTATGGAACTATCCTTAAAATACACCTTAAAATGCATGTCAGTGTAAAAAAAATGTAAAGAATTGGTTGGGACGGAGGGAATACAACATAGAAATTCCTAAGATTACTCTAAATAAAAACACTTAATAAATACCGCACATGGCAAAAATATAAATTAACATGAAAAATAACAATATTCAAACAAATAAAAAAAAATTAATATCACACATATTTTCAAAAACTTAAAAAATGCCTTTAAAAATTATAAAAATATTATAACAAAATATCTAAAAATTTAAGATAACCATTAAATTACATAATCAAAAAGATAAAAAAATTATTACATGAATATAGTACGTCTATGTTTCAAGTATATCATATGTAATTTTATAAAACAAAAAAATTCAAAAATAATTATGAAATACTAAAAAATATGTTGGCCTAAACTTTGAAATATAAATTATAGAAAAACTATTTATAAGAAGAAAAAAAATGTATACTACAAATCATATAATATATATTATTATAATTAAAAGTAAAAAACAAATTATTAAAAATGCTATAAAGTTAATTTTGTAACAAAATTACAATCAAAATTATACTACAAAATATTAATAAAGTTACACGTGCATACCGCAACTAGAAGAAGATCGCTAGTTAATTATAATGTGTGTACTACTACTGTTCGTTTTTATTATTGTATACTTTACTGTTATTCTCAGAAAAAGAGAAAATATATTAGCCAAAGGTATAGGCATAACAAGGATTAACCCGCCAGAACAGGGAAAATTTTACGGTAACTTCATCACAAGAGATATTTAGATAAACAGTGCAAGTACATTTTCATAGAAAAATCCGTTTTCCCCTTTCAAATTCTCATTACAAGCTGAGCTCACTGCTCACATACAGAATTATGTCCAATAGGCATGTCAATATGAATATATGATTATCACCCTGTGGCTTCTCTTGAAGGAGAAGAACTATCTTTTCGTGAAGGCTGCTGACTCCTCGTCTAGGGATGTGATGCAAGAAATGACACTGGCATTGTGTTTATGGTCAGATATTGTTTTGCATTTTGCAGCCTGCGATTTGGACGGCAGTGATGGTAGGTCTAAAGTGTCTGCCAGAACTGGCGATCTGCTGGCTAACATTGTCTCTGATCTGTGGCGGTGCCGATGTTCTTTCTCCCTATGTGGATGAGGATGTTCTGCATAATAGTCATCATCATCTTTCACCTTCCTCTTCGAAGATGAGTGTAAGATTTCTGGAAATTGAGCAATGTGGTCTGGTGACCGTCTTCCTGATCGGAGCTGGGGCTGGTGACGTTCTGGTGGTGTGGACTTCTGTAGCCATAAAAAGAGTTGATTTATTAAATTTAATGCTCGTAAAATTTGATATTAATTGACCAAGCATATGGATAATTCCTAGGAAAAGAGATGATTAGATTTTTTATATACTACGTATATAAGAAGGTGGAACGGAAAGTCATCACTGAGTATTAACATTCCTGTGGTGATACATATATAGCGAACACCAAGGGGGGAGGGGTTCCGAATTTCAAATTAAGGCTAGTAACCCTCTGTGCCAACTATTACTTTAAAAGTTGAATGAGATTCTGATTTGCAAGACAATTTTAACAAAAAGGACGACGGAAAAGAGTTCTGAAGAAGCATGACAAGTTACCAATCAAACAATTGTAATTTGAATAATGACCTAGAGAGCACAAAACGACTACTAAAGTGGGGACATGAAAAAAATCACAAAAACGACTCTTATAATGGTTCAGAAGGAGTAGTAGAATTATTTATACAAAAACCAATACACTTAGTCTGGTACTACAGCCTTCAGTGACAACGTAATACAGTCTTCAGTGACAACTAATACAATACAATAAATAACTAGGCGTGCTCTTACTGCTGTCCATGACCCCAAGTTCTTTATTGCTGATTGCTGAAGCCTAATTTTCAGTCATCAACTTGCTTGCCATTGCTTTGCTTCGTAATCTGCATTAACAGTTCCACAATTAGTTTAAACTATAAATGAGAATATGGAATATGTGGAGTTGTGTACAGTATAACAAAATCTATTACCAAAACTAGATTTTTTATTCAAATTAAATCAAATGCAAAAAATTCATGTTAGTTACCTTGCTAGCTAACGTCAATACTTTGCTTTTGGGTACTTGCTACTCTAAACACCAATTCCGGGTACAATTTGTAAAATTATTTATAATTTGATTCGGGATTTTACAACTTTTCCCTCGAGTGTGAATCCGACAAGGGAATACGTTGGCTTACCACATTACCACTGATATCATGCAATAGGTCTCAAAAGGATTAAAAATTCAATTATAAACAACGATAAGCTATATGACATAATTGCACTTTGAGAAACTTGCATTCACAGACCTGAAATTATACCAGAATCATCATGACTAAACCGGGTACTTACATTCAGAATGATGCCTCTTAAACTGTCTTTTCTATTCATATAAGACCAGAATCATCATGACTAAACCGGGTACTCACATTCAGAATGATGCCTCTTAAACTGTCTTTTCCATTCATATAAGCCTAAGCGAAGCTCCATTATGTAAGTGTCTTTTCTATCTCATAAACAAGCAACCTTCGGACCTCTCGACTTAGAACTTGCATCTCGGACAGTGGCACCACTTGTTCTTCTTATATTAGCAAGTTGCATAAGCATTATATCCTCTCGTTCCCTCTCATCCTTATGTAACTTCTAAACTCCCCAAACTCTACACCATAATGCCAAGGAACCTTACACTGAGCACAAAACAATCTGTGACAAAACGGACACTCCGATTCAACAATGCCACTAACATCATCAACATCCATAATCAAAACTGAAGAACAATCCTTAAAAGGACAGTAAAATTTAGCAGAGTCTAAAATCGAAGCCTGGCATAATGCATCACCCTATCGATCAATAACCTCACGAGGCAACACAGGCCAACAATCCTCCAGCTCCAAAACTCCTTTTACAACCCGAAATCGGACAAGTAATCCTAGTACCATTTTCTTGAATTCTCGGGTCCACATACTTACAAACACAATCCTTACAAAAAAGAATGACAACCATTTTTAGAAAAAGGCACATTACTCTGAGCATCTCTCTCTCCCCCCCACCCTCCCCCTCTCCCTCTCTCTCTCTCTCTCTCTCTCTCTCTCTCTCTCTCTCCCCCTCTCTCACAGACAAAACCTTAAAGACAGAGTCATTTTGATAATTGCTCACCAAGTACATAACAGAGCATGGAAAGGCATTTAGCAAAATTAATACACACACAAAGCTATCCTTAAATAATAAAAATAAATTAATTATCCTCTCTTAAAAAAAAAGATAAAAAAATTACCCAAGCTTCAAGGCGGTGTCTGTAGGTTCCTGGTTCATCTTTGCTGGTTAAAATCCAAAGCCCAGTGCTAAGTGTTGCGTAAAACCCAAAGAGTTTCACTCTATACATCACCTTGTCGTGTCTCCGACCAAACTAACATAAAAATTTGAATGCGATTAGATCTATTTAATCATCTTTTAAAAGTCCGAAAATTTACAAATTACATATATGTATATGACTACCTTCATCTTTCCTCGCTTCTTGATTGTTCTTTTACCCTCTCTTTCAACACACACTCTCTCTCTCTCTCCCTCCCTAATCTCTCTCACTCGGACTCTCTCTCTCTCTCTCCCTCCCTAATCTCTCTTTCAACACACACTCTCTCTCTCTCTCTCCCTCCCTAATCTCTCTCATCGGCCCGGTCAGAGTCCGGGCTTTGACCAAAAAACCCGGGCTTTGAAAACCCGATGGACCTTTTGTGCATCTCTATATTCAAGTAATGTTTCATAGCCAAAAACTTTTAATAAAAAAAGTAAAAAACTAACAAAAAATGATCACTATTAAAAAAAGGTAAAGAGTTTCTACCTAACACGATAGAAAAACTCTATACCTGTGCGGCTTAAAATCATATATTAATCATTTTTTTGTAATTCTAATTGTACATACGAAAATTTTATGCAAAAATAAGTAGGTGTGCAAAATTTTATAAATTTATCCTTTAAGAATACATTTAATTTAGGGATTGATGTTCCTGAGGTTACCTCAGGAAAGTTACCAGAGGTAACTATGATTCCCATATGAATGCACGAGGGTATAACTGTAATTACAGACTTTTTTTAGAAGATTTTCAATATTTACAAAAATACCACAATATTTTTATACTGTAACCTCAGGTAACTCTCCTGAGGTAATCTCAGGAGCTTTTTTCTCTTTAATTTAACATGGTATTGTATATATGGTTTACACTATGAATACAACGACTCAGATTTTATATCAATTTTTGATTAAAAGTTGCATCATATATTAAATCAATTTCTATGTAATTTTGTATACCCACTAATTTTTGCGTAATCTTTTAATCTGTACGGTTGGATTTACGTAAAAACTATTAAAAATATGAATTTGAAGCCGCACAGGTAGAGAATTTTTCTACCGTATCAGGTAGAAACTCTTTACCCTTAAAAAAAAGACTTAATTGCATTTTGGTGTATGTAGTTTAATTATTTTGTGCAAAAATGAATAATTTTTTATTTTAAAAAAAGGACTTAATTGCACTTTGGTGTCTGTAGTTTAATTATTTTGTGCAAAAATGAATAATTTTTTATTTGTGCCAGAATGATGTCTAATTTTTTATTTGTGCCAGAATGATATCTAAATTTTTATTTTTGAGCCACTTTGGGGGCTCCGGCTCCCTCCCGTTAACTTTTGGACTAACGGCGTTAGATTAAAAATGATTTGCGAGGACATAATAGTAATTTTAATCTTTCAAATCATTTTAGTTTTTTTCTTTGTTTCCTTCTTCTTGATTGCTGCCTGTTCCTTCTTCTTCTTGATCAAACTTACCTTATTTTGAATCCTTTTCTTATGTTATCTGATCTGCTAAAAACCCAAACACTACAACATAATTCAAACACTACAACTCGACACAAACAACAATTCAACTACAACAAGAATTACAATCCAACAACTTAAACACGACGACAACAGGACCAAGTCGACTCCCCCAATCACACAGTCGCATATATATATATATATATATATATATATATATATATATATATATATATATATATATATATATATATATACACAATACACACTCACACAATCTGTACGTACACACGTTGCAATCCACACACACCCGTGCACAATCGTACACACACCGTACCTATGTTTAATAACATACACAGCAATACATAGATGCGGCCACCAGATCCAGGTCAGACAAACGCAGGTCAGACAAGGGGAGGGGAGAGATATCACGGGAGAGAAGAGAAAATCGAGAGAGATTTTGTGTGGGAGAGATATGGGAGAGGAAAGAAATCGAGAGAGAGAGATGAGTATTCTAGAGAGTATGGCTGCACATGGGTTCCGAAAACCGACCAAACCGACCCAAATCGACCCTATTTTTAACCAATCAAACCGAACCATCCAAAACCGTGGGTTAAACGGGTTAATTTTTAAAAAACCCAAATTAATTGGGTTGGGTAAGGGTTTAAAAATTTTTAACCCTTACCCAACCCAACCCAACCCGTTTACATAAAATGTAGAATTTTTTACATATTTTTTTGCATATTTTGTATATTTCTACGTATTCTTTACAAATTTCTGCACTCTATAAATTTTCTGCATTATATAAATTTTCTGCAACACTTTATGCAACATTCTGCCTTCTGCAACACTTTATGCAACTTTCTGCAACATTTTTTTCGAAGTACCGAATTCTTCTGCAATGTACGAGATTTTCTACAAAGTTTTTTCGATTAACAAATTTAACCCGACCCGAACCAAACCAAACTAATTGGGTTGGGTCGGAGTTGGATTATAGAATTTTTTTTCAGTTAATGGGTTGATTTCTTATAAAACCGAACTAATTGGGTTGGGTCAGAGTTTGACGAAAACCCGACCCAACTCGACCCATGTGCAGCCCTACTAGAGAGGTCTGAGAGAGACGTGAAAACTGAACTGCAGAATACAATTTAGGGATTTAGCAATTTTACAAAAGGGGAAAAGTAGAATTGTGATTTTTACAACAATTTTCTGATTTAGAAAATAATTTAAATTTTTCTGGTAAAATAGAATATAAATAGGTAATAATTGAGAAAAATCTAAATTTCATTTTTAAAATGTAGAAAATAAAAATATTTACCTCCCCATATTTTTAAAATATTTTTAGGATAAAAAAGGAATTAAATATGAATTTTACAAGAATAAATCCCTAAAATGCCATAAAACTCTTAAAATCATTTTAAAAATACTTAAACACCCAAAATAATTCTTCCAATAATTTCAAAAACTAAATAATATTATAAAGAGGATAACATAAAAGATTTCGTGATTTTTAATAACTCCGATGATTTTATAAAATTTTTAAACCCATTTTACCATTAGAGCCTTATTATACCCATTTTACCCCAGCAGCTGTTAAGATTAAACAGAGCAATTAATGGGAGGGAGACGGAGCCCCCGAAGTGGCTCAAAAACCAAAATTTAGACATCACTCTGGCACAAATAAAAATTTAGCCATTTCCATGCAAAATAATTAAACTACAGGCCACCAAAGTGCAATTAAGTTTAAAAAAAATAAAAGAGAAATAGAGTTACACTCTAGTCTGCTAATTCAAGATTAGTTTTTAAAAATATGCAAGATTAGTTTTTAACTTTAGATTAAGTGATTTTTTTTCTGCATATTGATACCCCATTAAAGTGGACGAGCTAAAATGATCAAAACAATTACTAATATATGTTAAGAAAATATGATGGACTCAGAAGACGAAGGAAATGTAAGCAATTTGCAAGCAGGCCCTGTAAACAAAATGATTCCAAAAAACGTGTCAGAGGCGAGTACTCAAGTGAGTGCTCGCCTAGCATTATGAGTACTATCAGCTGGAATTGCCATGGGCTTGGGACCCCGTGGGCTTTACAATTCCTTAAGGAGATTGTGCTCCAAAAGAAACCCGATTATATTTTTCTGTGTGAAATAATTTGTAAGAAAGAAGTGGTCGAGAAGGTTAGAAACTCTATAAAGTTTGAAGGAATGTTTGTTGTGGAGTCTCAAGGCCTTAGTGGCGGAGTGGCTCTAATGTGGAGAAACAAAGAAGATGTTTTGTTGAGGTCTTTCAATAAAAATCACATTGATGTGCAAATTCAACCAAGAGGAGGGTTCGAGTACAGGTTAACAGGCATATACGGGGAACCAGACAGATCCAAGAGGAGAGAAACTTGGGACCTGATAAGACGTTTGTCGAGTCATAATACATTGCCTTGGTGTCTGATTGGTGATATGAATAACGTTTTGTCCCAGAATGATAAGAAAGGAGGTAGACCCTATCCTCGACATCTTTTACAGGGCTTTCAGGAGGTCTTAAATGATTGTGACTTAATGGATATGCCACTTTGCGGTTATCAGTATACTTGGGAGCGTGGTTCTGTCCCAGAAGACAAAATTGAAGTTCGTTTAGATAGAGCCTTAGTCAACCAAGGTTTTCTGAGTATGTTTGCAAACGCCAGACTCATTAATTTAGAAGTATCTACTTCTGATCATTGTCCATTGTGGTTAGAAACTCAGATTGTTGTTCAAGCTAATTACACTAAGATGTTTCGGTTCGAAAATGCATGGTTAAGGGAGCCTATGTGTTATCAGTTAGTAGAGAATGTGTGGAATCATGATCCGAATCGTAATTTTTACGAGAAACTCTCCCAGTGTTCAGAAGTTTTGTCAGCTTGGGGTCAAGAAGTTACAGGTAGTTTCAAAACTCGTATAAGTCGCTGCAAAAGAATTTTGAAAACTCTTAGAGGAAGGAGAGATTCAGTGTCTCTTACAGTTGCTCTTGAAGAAAAGAAGAAATTGTCTGAAATTTATGCTCAACAGGAGGTGTTTTGGAGACAACGGTCTAAGCAACTTTGGTTACGTGAGGGAGACCAGAACAGTAAGTTCTTTCATCGTGCAACCAAGAACAGAAGAAAAGATAATCAAATTGTTTTCCTACATAACAATAATGGTGAGAAGGTGGAGTGGGGCAATGGGCTGGAGGAAATAATAACTGATTACTTCTCTCAGTTGTTCAAAACAACATATACGGATTGGGATAGAGTCATATCTTGTGTGAGTAATAAGGTGACTACGGATCAAAATGAGATGTTGTTAGCTGAGATCGATGAAAAGGAGGTTACAGCTGCTCTTTTTAATATGCACCCGGACAAGTCTTCTGGCCCGGATGGTATGAGCCCGGGCTTTTATCAGAAATGTTGGCCTATAGTCAAAAATGATGTGGTGAGTTTAGTTAAGCAGTTTTTCGCTACAGGAATAATTGATGAGCAGCTCAATTTCACTAATATAGCTCTCATTCCGAAGAAACATAACCTTGTGGTAATGACAGACATTCGACCTATATCTCTTTGCAATGTAGTATATAAAGTCATATCTAAGGTCTTGTCTAACAGGTTGAAGTTGGTGTTAGATTCTGTGATATCTGATACGCAAAGTGCGTTTATTCCTGGTAGACTCATAACTGACAATATTATGGTTGCGTTTGAGGTTATGCACTACATGAAGAGGAAGACTCAGGGGAAAGAATCATGGATGGCTCTAAAACTTGATATGTCAAAAGCATACGATAGGGTCGAATGGAGTTTCCTACAAGCAATTTTGCTTAAGTTGGGATTCGATCAGAAGATAATTAACTTGTTTCTAAGCTGCATCTCATCAGTTAAATATCAGATCTCTCATGCAGGTAGGAATTTTGGTTCGATCACTCCTTCTAGGGGCCTTAGGCAGGGAGATCCCCTGTCTTCTTATTTGTTTTTGGTTTGCATCGAAGGTCTCGCTGCATTAATAAACGATTATGAGAATCAGAAGCTTATTAAAGGTATCAAAGTGGCTCGCTCAGCACCTTCTATTTCTCACATGCTGTTCGCAGATGATTCTTATATTTTCTGCAAGGCTAGTATGAAGAGTGCAGACCATATCTTGCAGATGCTGAAGTTATATGAGAAGGCCTCAGGCCAGCAGATCAACGTTGACAAGTCTTCGATTTTCTTCAGTAAAAATACGTGCAGCTACTTGAAGCAGGACCTGTGCTACAAGCTTAACTTCAAAGAGGCCAATGACCACAGTTTGTATCTAGGCCTTCCTAATGTGGTTGGGAGGAACAAATCTTCGATCTTTGGTTACATTAAAGATAGATTGCAGGACAAGATTCAAGGCTGGGACAAAATAACGTTGTCAAAAGGTGGGAAAGAAGTGCTTCTGAAAACTGTGGCCTAGACTTTGCCAAACTATGCGATGAGTGTCTTCTTGCTGCCTCTAGAGCTGTGCCAAGATCTCGAGAGACTAATGTTCAAATTCTGGTGGAAATCAAGTTCACAGAAAGAAAGAGGGATTCATTGGTTGAGTTGGAACAATATGAGTAAGAGGAAATCCAATGGTGGTATAGGGTTCAGAAATGTTCGTGACTTTAATGTGGTTCTTCTGGGCAATCAAGGATGGAGATTGTTAAAATATCCTGACAAGTTGGTTAGTAAAGTCTTTAGGGCTCGTTATTTTCCAAATGGATCTTTTCTCAATGCTTAGTTAGGAAGCAACCCCAGCTACATTTGGCGTAGCATTTTTGAGTCTCAGAATGTGCTGAAGCAAGGAATTGGGTGTCGTGTTGGTAATGGCAAGACAATAAACATAACGGAGGACCCTTGGTTACCTACAGATGATGACCCTTATATTCATACCAGGAGTGAAGCTATTTAGAATCAAAAAGTCTCTTCATTAATGGAAATCAACTCTAATCGTTGGGATGAAGAGCTAATCCTGGATGTTTTTGAAAATCGAGACTCTAACATCATCTTGTCTATCCCTCTGAACAATGATGTGGAGGATTCCTGGTATTGGCGCAAGGAAAAGTATGACAATTACTCAGTGAAATCTGCTTATTTATTGATACAGGAGAATAAAGGTGATCACTCTTTGGATAACAACTCAGGGTTTTGGCGGAAGCTGTGGAATTTGAAAATTCCACCAAAGGTTAAACATTTTCTATGGCGAGCATCTTCAAATTGTTTGCCAACAAAAGATTTGCTTCGACAGAAACATGTGCAGGTAAATATTGCTTGTCCTATTTGTAATATGCACAATGAATCTATTCTGCATACTCTGGTCTTGTGCCCTTTTGCTGTTTCTAGCTGGAATCGACTGAATTTATCATTGTTAAATGGTGAGTTTAACACCTTCGCTGAGTGGCTGCAGCTAGTCTTCAATCAACAGGGTAGGGAGAATATTCATATCGTTGTAATGGTTTCATGGATGCTGTGGAAGAACGGGAATGACTTAGTGTGGAAGCAGCATAGTATGGATTATATCGAGGTGATTGAATCAGCAATCTCAGCCCTTAACCAATGGAGAAGTGTTCAAGACAAAACTTTTGATCGTTTAATTGGTTATATGACTCAAGAAGATGGTGACGAACACTGGCACTCACCACAGATTAATAGTGTTAAGGTCAATACTGATGCAGCCATCTTTGAAGAGTCCAACAGCTATAGCCAGGTTTTTGTTGTTCGTGATCATTCAGGGAGTTTAGTCGAAGCACAATCAAAGTGTAGAAGAGGCCGTATATCTCCAGAACTGGCAGAGGCAATCAGCATTAGAGAAGCTTTGAGCTGGTTAAAGGAGAGTAATTACGATAATGCAGTTCTGGAATCTGATTGTTTGCAAGTAGTTCAAGCAATTCGCAGCTCCTTTGTTTGCTTTTCTTACTTAGGGAAAATTATAAGCGAGTGTCGTTGCTTACTTGCAAGCTTGTGCTCCAAAAACGTGAAGTTTAGATTTGTTAAACGGTCAGCGAATAGGGTAGCTCACTATTTAGCAAGATACAGCTGTTCCATTGCTGATCGTATTTGGAGAGTGGGGGATGTCCACTCCGAGTTGCAGCATGTTCTTGTGAACGATTTGCATGATTAATGAATTTCGATTCTTTTTTGGCAAAAAAAAAATATATGTTAAGAATCCGTTGAAGTTAATTATTGTAAAAATAGATATATTATGTTTATCAAGATACAAATTTAGGGCTGGCAATCGTATCGTGTCATGTACTTTCGTGTTTTTGTGTACTCCGAGCTAAAACTGAAACCGACATTAAATCATTTCGTGTACTGACTACCCTAACCGAACCCGAAACGAAATGTTTCGTGTTTACACAAAATGAAACGAAAGTACACGAAATAAAAATATAAAAATTTATAATATAATATTTCATGTACTTTTCGTGTACTTCCGTGTACTTTTCGTGTAATTTCGTGTACTCAAAATGAAAGTACAAAATGAAAATATAAAAAATAAAAATCATATATATAATATTTCATGTACTTTTGTGTACCCAAAATGAAAACTCATATCCGACACTAAATATTTCGTATAATTTCATGTTCATGTAATTTCGTATTTCGTGTACCAAAAATCAAAACCCAAAACCATAATTTTTGTGGCATTTCGTGTCATGTTCACATATCTTGTGTCAAATTGTTGGGTCTATACAAATTCAATTACTTTACCTTGATAAAAAAAAATCAATTACTCTTTCACAAAGTGCAGGAAGAGTTTTACATGTAAACCGTAGCCCGTATACACATTTCAACATCAACTTTGCCGTAAAGTAGAGTTGGTAATTCGTTCGTTTTGTATACTTTCATGTCTAGTACTTTCGTATACCTAATGCCAAATTCAAAATTGACCCGTTAAGAATTCGCTTCGTTTCGTGTACATTTTGTGTCATGTTTCGTGTAATTTTTGAATAAAAATAAAAATATTTAAATATTAAATTTTTACAAGTCGAGTCTTAAGTCAATATCTCATAAGGAATTAAGTATGCTCAAGTCTTGTGAAACTAAAATTTGAAATTATTTTGTAGTTATCTTATGTAGAAATTATATATATAATATTATTTTAAAATATGTATTCACATAATTTTAATAAAATTATTTAAATATTTATTTATTTCGTGTATTTTCGTTTCGTGTTACCTAAACCCAAAACGACACTAAATTAATCAGTGTAATTTCGTGTTCGTGTACTTTCGTGTTCGTGTATCGCAAAGGTCAACCTAAAACCGTAATTTTCATGTCGTGTACAAAATTCCCGGCTCTACCCCGAAGTCCCATCAAGTATGAAAGTATAATGTGAAGGTCATTTCAAAGTAGAGGTTGTTTCTCGACGGGTTAATGAAACCATACGTTTTAAAATATTGTATCCGCCCTGATCTCTCTTCGTCTCCCCCTCTATTTCTTTTATTTTCCAGGGGGCGGATAATACCACCCTCGATCCAGATGAGAGATTGAAGAAGACATGACAAGACCACCTCCGTACATTTCAAATTGTGCTATTAGAAGTAGAACAACTATTTATACAAAAACCAACACAATTAGTTAGTCTGGTTTTATGGTCTTTAGTGACAACTTTTTTTTTTTTGAAACAAATCATACTTGCATTACTTAAAAATTATCATTTTCGAGTACATGATTAATAAAAATAGGAGGAGTGACAGACCACTCTCCATAGCTTGACATAGAATTTATGCAGCATTTGCAAGCAAAAGAACCACACGATTCGCAAACTGATAATCAAACAACTAGCACTTGATAATTGTGCTTTAGTGATTTTGTCTGATAGAGTGGATTTTATATCCACTTGAAACATTCCAAATCGGCATAAATTGATTGCTTTGGTCTCAAGTTTGTGGTAGTTTTGATGTGTTTTGTTTAATTGTGAAGGGTTGAAGAAATGTCGATTAAAGGCGTAGTTTCCGTCATTTTTGGAGTTGATTTATGATATGGAATGAAGAATGGAGACTAATGTCAACTATCAAGAAGTATACAAGTCATTAGGGATTAAAAACGGAAGCTCATGCAAAAGGAACGGGAAGAAAAAGCTGAAAAAACGAAGAAAAATCAATTTTGGCAGATTGAGGCCAAGCCGAGAGCTTAACTGGCGCTCTCAGCGCCATTTATGGCATATTGGAGCGGCGCTCTCAGCCCCATTGGCACTCTCAGCATCGTGGTGCGCTGGGAAAATTCCAGTTTTGCCCTTTTTCGATCTGAAATTGTATTCTACGTAGTTTTTGACTCCTAAATCGAATTTTAGTTGTATTTTAAGGTATTTTCTTGCTGGGCAAGATGTCTAGAGACTATATAAACACATCAAACCCTTGTAAACACAACATTACATATAATTACATATCATAGCTTAGTTTTGCAAGAGAGAAAAGGATTCAATGCTCGGTGACAAGCACGGATCTAGATCCACTTCATCTTTTGTATACGTTGAAACATAGATTTGTTTTCTCAACTCTTCGCTTTATTAATATTATTGTTTCTTTCTTTTATATCTTGTTAATTATCATGTTTTCATCTAATCCCATTGTGACGAAAGGTTTAATTATGAACTAATCGTTGTCATGGGAACCTAGTGGATTTATCTATGTAGCTTAGTAGTTTGCATGCCTTAAAGATTTATGTGTGGTGAATTCTTGATATCCTTGTATGGTTGTGCTTATTGTATTTAGGTGCGTCGCGAACATCTAATATGTTAATCTCTTGCTAAACGAGAGTGGATCTTGAGATTTAGAACTTGCCATGCTAGCATAGGATAGGTTGATGTTTTAACATCATGATTTGTGGCATGAATAGAGATATTATGCTACCCTATGTGATCTAAGTGGATAACTTGTGTTTAAACCTTTATGTTTTCAAATTATATAGAGATATAGGGTCTAAACATGATAGGTGTCTATTAATCTTCTATCTCTTTTGTGGATGTATGTGTAGTTTGGTACTAGTATACCGAGAGGTAACTTTTACTTATTTTGTGTTATTCGATCAGATATCAAAACCATCGCATGTTTTAATTAAAGGATGCAACTCTAAGTGAAGTAGATAATAAAACTAGGATTCCATGTTTATTCTCATATAAGTAATTCGATTTTAATTCTTGTTAATTAGTTAATTCTTAGTTTTATAAATTGCATCTTAGTTTAATTTAGATAATCAAACTCCAATTTGTTATTTTTCTTAGCAGTGAATTAAAACCATACATTGTTGCATAGGCATATTTTCTGAGTAAAACTTAACCAGATCTCTGTGGAACGAACTTTAATTGTATTACTTGTGACTACGTGCGCTTGCGTAATTATAGCATAACAAGTTTTTGGCGCCGCTGCCGGGGATCATCGGTGTTTTATTTTAGTTTATATGCTTGTCAATAGTGGTCGTTAGCGTTCACTGACTCGGATTTCTTACTTAGTTTGTTTGTTTTGTGGTGTTTCAGGTATTTGAATTTGTATGCGAACACGATTACAAGCTCGGTTAGAAGTACTGGCGGAAGACGATCTTGTAGAAAACTTAGAGAATAAGCGAGAGGGAACTGAAACTACAGTCGAGATGGGTGATGCACCTGCAGCTAATGCTTTGAAGGAGTATTCTCAGCCGAAGATAGATGATATCCAATCTAGTATTATCAGGCCAGCCATCACGACTAATAACTTCGAGATCAAGCCGAGCACTATTCAGATGATGCAGAATTCGGTTCAGTTTGGGGGTGCTTCTACGGAGGATCCTAACACGCATATTCGGGACTTTATCGAGATCTGTGATACTTTCAAGTTCAATGGTGTTTCGGATGATGCTATCAAGTTGAGGCTTTTCCCATTCTCTCTGAGGGATAAGGCTAAGGGCTGGTTACATTCTTTGCCACCTAGTTCCATTACTACATGGGAGGATCTTGCTCAGAAGTTTCTTACTAAATTCTTCCCTATGGCAAAGACTGCAGCGCTGAGGAACCAACTAGCTCAATTTCAGCAGCAATCTGGAGAATCTTTGTGTGAGGCTTGGGAACGTTACAAGGAGATACTTCATAGGTGTCCACATCATGGCATGCCTGACTGGATGGTTATCAATAGTTTCTATAATGGGTTGGGAGATAATCTAGACCTATGCTAGATGCAGCATCAGGAGGAGCTCTATGGGCTAAGAACTATGATGAAGCTTATGATCTTATTGAGACGATGGCTGCCAATGAATATCAGAATCCAACCCAGAGGCTTTCTCAAGGCAAGGTAGCAGGTTTGTTTGAGGTGGATACAGTTTCAGCTATTGTAGCTCAGTTGAAGGCTTTGACAATGAAGGTGGATTCTCTTGCAAATTATGGAATTCAGCAGGTGGCTAGTGTTTGTGAGTTATGTGCGGGCGCACATGAGACGAATCAGTGTGCTATCTCTTCTGAATCAGCACAGTTCGTGAGTAATTTCCAGAGATCTAATGCACTGGTTCCAGCCACTTATCATCCGAACAACAGGAATTATCCCAACTTCAGCTGGAGCAACAATCAAGGTGCTCAACAATCTTATCAGCAAGCAAAGCCATTCAATCAAGGCTATCAACAGCCTTATGCTCCAAGGGCACCATATCAACCTCCGGGATTTCAGCAGCAACAACCCCAGGCTCATGCGGGGCAAACTTCTAATGAAAAATCAGAGATGGATGATTTGAGGATGATGGTGAAGAACCTGCAAGCTTCTCAAAAGATCTTGGAGAGCCAGATGGGACAGATTTCAAGTGCTTTATTTAGTAGGCCATAAGGAACTCTTCCTAGTGATACGGAGGTTAATCCAGGCAGAAGGGAAACTAAAGAACAGGTCAATGCAGTTACTTTGAGATCTGGAAAAGTCATGAGTGATCCTAAATCAGCAACTGAAGAAGATGAAGATGTTCAGAATCAGTAGGTTGAAAAATCTGCAGTGCAAGTAATTGAGAAATCTGATTTAGTGGCTGATCAACTTGATGGTGAGAAGAGCAAGAAATTAGTTGCAAAGTCTACTCCGGAGCAATTTTCAAAGAATAATCAGATCTATCCTCCTCCTCCTCCATTTCCTGGACGCTTGCAGAAAAGTCAAGAGAAACAGTTTCAGAAATTTATGGATGTCTTCAAGAAACTGTCCATTAACATTCCTTTTGTTGAAGCATTGGAGCAGATGCCGAGATATGCAAAGTTCATGAAGGATATTTTGTCACAGAAGAGAAGGTTGGAAGAATTTGAAACAGTGGCATTGACAGAGGAGTGCAGTGCGGTGTTGCAACATAAATTGCCTCCTAAACTTAAGGATCCAGGAAGATTTACAATTCCATGCACCATTGGGAAGTTGTCTTTTGGCAAATGCTTATGTGATTTGGGAGCTAGTATTAATCTCATGCCTTTGTCTGTTTTCAAGCAATTTCGTCTACCGGAGCCGAAGCCAACTAACATCTCTTTGCAGTTGGCTGATCGATCTATCACGTATCCGAGGGGTATAGTAGAGGATGTCTTGGTGAAAGTTGATAAGCTCATATTTCCTGCTGATTTTTTTATCTTGGATTTTGAAGAAGACAAGAAGATTCCCATAATTTTGGGAAGGCCTTTTCTAGCTACGGGTCGTACTTTGATTGATGTGCAAAAAGGAGAACTCACTATGAGGGTGCAAGATCAGAATGTCACCTTTAATGTGTTCAAGGCCATGAAATTTCCGACAGAGGATGGAGAGTGTTGTAGTGTGGAAATGGTTGATACGGGTCAAAGAAAGAAGTTTGATCAGTTATTGAGCGAAAAGTCGGACACACACATGCTAAAGCATCACACCAGTGATACCATTGACAGTTCTTCAGTTCGAGATCTCTCGAATGTCAAGCTCGGAAAACTTCCATCCCATTTGAAGTATGTCCTTCTGAATGATGAGTTGGTGATTTTTAAAGTGTGTCAAGATAATGTATTAAGAAGGTGGATCATGGATGATGAGGTAGAAGAGTGTTCGTTTCAATCAACTAAGAAGCATAAGCACCTTAAAGGTGTGAAGAAGAAATAGAAAAAATCGATTGGAGGAAAAGGCAAAGTGAAGTTTGATTTAGAACAGATGTGGGAAGATAGCAAGAAGGTTGTCAAACAATGGGTGAATGGTCCTTCTGCTAAGGACAAGTCAAATGCAATCTTTGAGCCACCATGATTTGAAGCATATTTGTCCGGCTAAATGACGTTAACGACAGCACTTCGTGGGAGGCAACCCATGTGTTTCGGTATTTTTAGGTATGTTTTCTACTTTCCCTCGTATTTACTTCCATTCAATGAGGACATTGAATATCTTAAGTTTGGGGGTGGTTTGGGGGACAAGTATAGTGTATGTAGTATTGTGTTCATGTAGGATATCATGCTTTGCATATTAGTAGTAATTCATGCATATATGTTCGTGTTATTTACGTGTGTTTCATTTAGGACATTCTGTTATTTTTGTTTGTTATACTATGTGAGTTCATATTAGTTGCATTTTAATGGCATGCATTTTTCATGATCCCTTAGGACGAGCTGATTCTGATTGATAGGTAGGTGTTTAATTGGGTGTGATGATGATGAGTAGAGGGTTGATTTATAGTCCCTACGGAATTGACTTGCATGTTACGGGAATAAAACTAATTACAAAGTCTCATTGGGTGCTTTTGGGCTAGGTTAGGGTCATGCCTGTTGGATGTTTTGAGATTTAATCACTTGTTTATTCTTAGAATTTTCGTTATTCCCTTTATAGCGTAGGAACACTAAAGTCTAAGTTTGGGGGAAAACAGGAATTTCATGCTAGTTGTCAATAATGGCTAGGAATCAAATGGCTAGTAGCCAGCTCATATTTATATGAGTAGTCTAGGGTTGGAAATGAGAAAGGCTCATTCCAGATTGCAAAAAAAAAGAGTCAATTTTTAATTGTTTATATGCAAAATTAACCAGAGTGAGCTCTTTAATACTCGAGTAATTAAGTCTGAGGGGACTTAGTCCTAGTAACCTAAAGCCCTTGTGGTTTGGGATTGCTGACCTAACACTCGCTACATGGGTATTATTGTATAAGCCTTTTGGGGTCTCATTCATTGCACGGTTAAATAAGCATGCGTATTGTATATAGTGTCGTAGTTTAGTAATAAAAGCATGAGTTTCTGTCTACCTTGGATAAGGGTGGAGGTGTTCCTAGGTTATGAAGTGTCTAAAGTCTATTCTAGTTATAAACCTGTGATTGTCTTGACGGAAAGCATGTATGATTTTTGACCTAGTTTTGGGAGTATTTCTGATGAGCATTGCACACACGCACGTTTCTGTTCATGTATTGTTAGTATACGGGGACTTAGTCGAGCTCTGCTTGGATTTGTTGCATTCTTTGAGATGTTTGCTTGTTAGTTGGTTTTGGTGAGCTTGAGGGGATCTTTGCATTATTCATATTAGTTGCATTCATGCATTGCATTGCATTAGGTTAAATGGATTTTGTGGGTACATTCGCTATAGGCCCTCACGAGACCTTACTCGTCCACTAGAGCTGCCTAGGGGTTTAAAGGGCTTGTTGCATATGCCAAATGCAACCGTGATCACCTACGGAAGTGGTACTAGTTAGTTAGTTAGTTGTAATTGTTTATGCTTGAGGACAACCATCAGTTTAAGTTTAGGGGTGTGATAGAGTGGATTTTATATCCACTTGAAACATTCCAAATCGGCTTAAATTGATTGCTTTGGTCTCAAGTTTGTGGTAGTTTTGATGTGTTTTGTTTAATTGTGCAGGGTTGAAGAAATGTCGATTAAAGGTGTAGTTTCCGTCGTTTTTGGAGTTGATTTATGATATGGAATGAAGAATGGAGACTAATGTCAACTATCAAGAAGTATACAAGTCATTAGGGATTAAAAACGGAAGCTCATGCAAAAGGAACGTGAAGAAAAGGCTGAAAAAACGAAGAAAAATCAATTTTCGCAGATTGAGGCCAAGCTGAGAGTTTAACTGGCGCTCTCAGCGCCATTTATGGCATATTGGAGCGGCGCTCTCAGCATCGTGGTGCGCTGGGAAAATTCCAGTTTTGCCCTTTTTCGATCTGAAATTGTATTCTACGTAGTTTTTGACTCCTAAATCGAATTTTAGTTGTATTTTAAGGTATTTTCTTGCTAGGCAAGATGTCTAGAGACTATATAAACACATCCAACCCTTGTAAACACAACATTACATATAATTACATATCATAGCTTAGTTTTGCAAGAGAGAAAATGAGAGAAGGATTCAACGCTCAGTGACAAGCACGGATCTAGATCCACTTCATCTTTTGTATACGTTGAAACATAGATTTGTTTTCTCAACTCTTCGCTTTATTAATATTATTGTTTCTTTCTTTTATATCTTGTTAATTATCATGTTTTCATCTAATCCCATGGTGACGAAAGGTTTAATTATGAACTAATCGTTGTCATGGGATCCTAGTGGATTTATCTATGTAGCTTAGTAGTTTGCATGCCTTAAAGATTTATGTGTGGTGAATTCTTGATATCCTTGTATGGTTGTGCTTATTGTATTTAGGTGCGTCGCGAACATCTAATATGTTAATCTCTTGCTAAACGAGAGTGGATCTTGAGATTTAGAACTTGTCATGCTAGCATAGGATAGGTTGATGTTTTAACATCATGATTTGTGGCATGAATAGAGATATTATGCTACCCTATGTGATCTAAGTGGATAACTTGTACTTAAACCTTTATGTTTTCAAATTCTATAGAGATATAGGGTCTAAACATGATAGGTGTCTATTCATCTTCTATCTCTTTTGTGGATGTATGTGTAGTTTGGTACTAGTATACCGAGAGGTAACTTTTACTTATTTCGTGTTATTCGATCAGATATCAAAACCATCGCATGTTTTAATTAAAGGCTGCAACTCTAAGTGAAGTAGATAATGAAACTAGGATTCCATGTTTATTCTCATATAAGTAATTCGATTTTAATTCTTGTTAATTAGTTAATTCTTAGTTTTATAAATTGCATCTTAGTTTAATTTAGATAATCAAACTCCAATTTGTTATTTTTCTTAGCAGTGAATTAAAACCATACATTGTTGCATAGACATATTTTCTGAGTAAAACTTAACCAGATCTCTGTGGAACGAACTTTAATTGTATTACTTGTGACTACGTGCACTTGCGTAATTATAGCATAACATTGTCCAAGAAATGGTTTCTTGACAACAGCTCGCTCCAACCTGGTGTTCCCTCCAACCCTCGAACAAATTCCGAACCCAGTGTTCAGAAGCCTCAGTTGCACAAATTGTGGTTAGAGAAACGACACTCCAGCTATCTACATGCCGGATACCAGCTATAGACATGCCGAAGGGCGAAGAGGAAACCCCCAAAGGATGAGCAATACCCCAGCTATCTACATGCCGGATACCAGCTATAGACATGCTGTAAGTGAAGACCCCACACATGTAATGAACAATCTTTGATTGTGAACTCTTGCAATAATCGTCAGCATCCCAACTTCGATGCAGACTTTCCAGATCTCCCAAAACATAAGTAAAATCATTACCAAACAAACCACACAAACTCTCACAAGGAGTGACAAACAAACTCTCACAAGGAGAGACAAATAAACCCAATTAATGGGTAAACAAGTCAAAAAAAAGTCACAATCCTCACAGAAGGAGGATAATTATTGAAAGAAATAAAGAAATTAGACAAGAAAAGGGGTCTCCGGTCGGTGGATAAACCACCGCCGGAGGAGAAGGGGTTGAAGGAAATGAAGGAGAAGGGGAAAAAGTTAGAGAGAAAAACTTTCGGTGGAAAAGTTTACAGCTTATTAAACCACTTCCTTTAGTGACAACTTAATACAATACAATTGACATGTATTAAGATTTAAGTTCCAGTAACAAGGAAATATAACTAGGCGTGATTTTTCTACCGTCCAAGACCTCCAAGTTCTTTACCGTTGAAGCCCCGTAATCTACATCAACATTATTGAGATTGTGAACTGTTAATACATTATTCCACAATTAGTTTAAACTATAATTGTTATCTGTAAAAATGAGAATATGGGGATTTGGGGATTCGACATTTGTGAAAATAATGTAAATGATAATATATGTGGAGTTGTGTAGAGTATAACAAAATATATTACCAAAACTAGATTTTTTGTTCAATTAAATCAAATGTAGAACTTTTTTTTTTGCCACAAAAATAAAAGTTTCCATTAATTATAGAAAACACACAGTCGGGACAATCCCCCAACTGTCGGAACGACCAGGTTGAAAAACAAAGTAAGCTAAAATACTTAGCTGATTTGTTTCCTGACCGTTTGACAATATAGAATTGGAAAAGTTTGTTAAATGAAAATGAAATCAAAGAAAACCCAATAAAACCAAATTGTACCAACATCTATGTATACAGTAATATCACAATTGACCTTAACACATAAGAACTGTTGGTAGCCCATTGTTCAGGTGGAGCACCCCAGATATCTACTTGCCGGGAACAGCTATAGACTTGCCGTAAGTGAAAACTCCCCAAGGATGAACACTCTCATGTTGTGAAAGGTGAGTTCTTGCAATAATCATCACTGCCCCAGCTTCGATGCGGCCTCTCCAGATCTTTCGAGACATCAAATGAAACATTCTCGAAGGACAAAAATAACCAAACCAAACCAAACAAAACATATTATCATAAACAAAACACTCCAAATGGAGAGACATACGCATAAAACGTTACTTCGTCCAAGGTGATGCAATTCGAAAAGTCAAAGGTCTCGGATTGACACCAAATTTTGATATGATGTTAAGCAAGAGATTTTGAGTTTAAGAAATGTATTTATTTGATATTTCGAGTTCTAAATCGAAACAGATCTGAAAAGAACTCGAATGGATTTTTCGAATGAGTCCAGGTCAAGGACGAGCCCTAACTCAGGGGAACAATATCGAAGAGGATCGCGAGAAAATCCACAACCTCGAGTGAATCAACGGCTTCAGGGAAATCCAGAGAGTGAGGGAAATCCTCAAGGTCAGCGGGGATGTCGAGGTTCAACCTCAAGCAGGAACTCAAGGAGGTGTTCTGACAGCGGCTCCACCTCCACCCCCGGGGGGTACTCAAACTGCGGCACAACCAAATATTCAAAATGTTCCCGGGGTTGGGACTTTCAATGTGGATGATTTGAAGAAGCTCCTTGCTCACTTGGATGGAGGAAGAATATCTGCTACTGCACAAACATCCTCTCCATTCTCAACCGAAGTAAGAGAGGCGCAGCTTCCTACTGGGTATAGATCTATGACAAATGATTTGCGCTTTCATGGAAATGCAGACCCTGTTGAATTCCTCGGATGCTTTGATATCGAGATGGATGTCTATCAAGTGACAGAGCTGGCTAGGTGTCGATTGTTGGCAGCAACTTTCAGGGAGAGTGCTCAGCAATGGTTTCAGAAACTTGGCCCGGGAGTTATTACATCTTGGCAGGTGATGAGGAATTTGATTTTGACTAAATTCCAGGCGGCGGTGAAATATGCCCCTCCAGTAACAACTTTGGCCAATATTAAGCAGAGGGAAGGTGAAAGTCTGCAATCCTACTTCAAGAGATTCAACTCGGAATCAACTCTGGTGAGAGGAGCAACTGACGAAACGCTCAAGAGTTTCTTAATAGCTGGATTGTCAGTAGGAACTGACTTTTGGAAGCATCTTCAAGGGAGAGATCCGCCCACTTTAGCCGATGTGTTTGCACAGGCTGAGTCTTTCAAGATTATAGAGCAATCCTTAGCAGACAATCGGAAATCAGATTCTCAAAGCGGTGTTAAGGGAAAGACTAACAAGAGGAAGGACAGGTCACCTAGCCCAATACGTCGTATAGCGACTGGTGCTAATCGAGTGAATTTAACTGATTCTAGAAGAAATTGGGGCCCCCCAGATACTTACACCTATAATCAAAGGTCGGGTAATTATACTCCCCTTGCAGCCTCCATTGAACATATCTTCGAAGTAAACAAAAATAAAGGATTTTTCAGGAAGCCAGAGCCTCTCTCTTCTTGGCAAAGCAAAGACAAGAAAAAGTATTGTGAATTCCATGAGTCTTCAGGGCACAATACTCACGAATGCCGTCAATTGAAGGATGAAATTGAAGATTTAATCAAAGAAGGGTATTTGGCGGAATGGATTGTCAGAGAGGTGAAAAAACATAGGGAGAATCCTGATAAGAGAGATGGAGGGCGCGCCCTCCATGTTGATGGCAAGCCTGAAGAGAAGAAGTTTGTCAATGAAGGAAGTATTCACACTATCTTTGGTGGACACCACCTGTGAGGTGACAGCAATCATGCTATGGAGAGGTATACTAGGGAAGCAAGATACCGACCTCTTACAAATGTGAATAGTTTGGAATTGAGGCCGCCTAAATTGTTCAAAGGAGAATTTGCTGATATCACTTTCACTGAAGAAGAAGCAAGATGGGTACACCATCCTCACAATGATGCTTTGGTGGTGGCAATTCAGATTGGGTCCAAGAATGTGCATCGAGTTTTTGTTGATAATGGAAGTTCGGTGAATATTCTGTATTACAGCACTTACCAAAAGCTGGGACTTCTAGATAAGGATATGATTCAAGATAACGGATGGATCTATGGTTTTTCGGGCGGATCTGTAAAGGTCATGGGAGCTATCAGGTTACCAGTAACTCTCGGGGAAGGAACTCTTTCTGTGACTCAAATGATGGATTTCATGATTTTGAATGTGGAATCGTCACACAACGCTTTAGTAGGACGTCCTTTGTTAAAAGAAATGAAGGTTGTGACCTCCATATATCATCTTGCAATGAACTTTCCTACACCAAACGGTGTGGGAACAATCCGAGGATCCCAGCAAGATTCGAGAGATTGTTATCACAAGGCAATCAAGGGATTCAGGAAACTGCAGAATGGAGGGCGCGCCCTCAATGAAGGTAGTTCAGGGGTTATGAGTATTGTCCTGGGAGAAGTAAAAGTACACTATCTTGTCCAAGAACCAGTAGAAGACGCGCCCCCATTTAGGGCGCGCCCTGAGGAGAGTATTCCAGTGCTTGATGATATTCAGGATGGGATTCTGGAGGAAATTGAAGAAGACTCAGAGGAGGTGATTTCAGTTAATATCAGAGGAGAACAGGTTGAAGGGAGGCGAATGTTACTTGAAGGCTTGGTGCATACCCTTGTTGAGGAAGACTTCCCTCTTAAAGAGGACGCACCCTCCAAGGATGCAGCACCAATCGAGGATCCACGAAACTTTGATTTTGATCTAGATCCGAGAACGCCACAACCTGTGGAAAAGACTGGTCCTGCAGAGGATACCATCCCAATCATGGTGGATGAGAAAGATGCAGGTAAAATTTTGAGAATTGGATCTCAACTGAATTTCAAACTGAGAGAAATGCTCACCAATTTTCTCTTGAATAACTTGGATGTGTTTGCTTGGAGTCATGCTGATATGGTGGGAATCGATTCAAAGGTTATGTGTCATCATCTGAACATAGATCCCACCAAGAAAGGAATTCGCCAGAAACGTCGACCTGTGAGCGGAGAAAGAGCTATAGCATTAAAAGAGGAAGTTGATAGACTTCTAGATGTTGGTTTGATCAAGGAATCATATTATCCAAATTGGTTGGCTAATCCAGTTCTTGTCAAGAAGCCTAATGGAAAGTGGAGAACTTGTGTGGATTTCACGGATCTGAACAAGGCTTGTCCTAAAGATAGTTTTCCTCTCCCTCGAATTGATCAGTTGGTGGATGCTACAGCTGGCCATGCTCTTTTGAGTTTCATGGATGCTTACTCAGGCTACAATCAGATTCATATGTATGAGCCAGATCAAGAGCATACTTCTTTCATCACAGATAGAGGTTTGTACTGTTACATTGGAATGCCATTCGGTTTGATTAACACCGGAGCCACCTATCAAAGGTTGGTAAACAAGATGTTCAAAGATCTGATTGGGAAAACTATGGAAGTGTATGTGGATGATATGGTTGTTAAATCTTTGAGGGAAGAAGACCATGTGAAGCATTTAGAGCAGATGTTCGGAGTATTGAGGAAGTTCAGGATGAAGTTGAATCCTAAAAAATGTGTGTTTGGAGTGGAATCGGGAAAATTCTTGGGATTCATTGTCAACCATCGATCGAGGCGAATCCAGCCAAGATTAAAGCCTTACTTGACATGAAATCTCCATCTAGTGTGAAGCAAGTTCAGAGTTTGGCTGGGAGAATTGCCGCACTAAATCGCTTTGTGTCAAAATCTTCAGATAGATGCCGAGAATTCTTTAAGGCAATTAAGGGAGCATCCAAAGATTTCACGTGGACTCCCGAGTGTGAAGAAGCTTTTCAGAAAATTAAGGAGCAGTTGGGGAATCCTCCGCTCTTAGCCAAGCCCGTGGAAGGAGAGACTTTGATATTGTACTTGGCAGTTTCGGAGTACTCCATTAGTGCAGTATTGGTAAGAGAAGAGATTGATCATCAGTCCCCGGTTTACTATATGAGCAAACGTTTGTATGATGCAGAGACCCGATATACCAGTATGGAAAAGTTGGTTTACGCTTTAATCTTGGCGGCAAGAAAACTTTGTCCTTACTTTCAAGCTCATAAGATCGAGGTTCGTACTGCTTATCCATTGATGAGTATTCTTCACAAACCGGAAGCTTCAGGAAGAATGTTGAAATGGGCCATCGAATTAGGGCAGTTTGATTTGGAATATACACCAAGAACAATAATTAAAGGTCAGGCTTTAGCGGATTTCATCCTGGAGTTTGATTCAGAGACCGAGGAAAAGTCGATTGTATTAGTGGAACCTGGAATTCCTCCTAAGAGGGCGCGCCCTCGTGAGGAAGTTCCCCAACCTTGGTGGAAGTTGCACGTAGATGGAGCTGTGAACAATGGGGGAGCTGGTGCAGGAGTAATTTTGTTGACGCCTGAAGGAAATCAATTCATGAGTGCAATTCACTTCAGATTCGAGGCAACTAATAATGATGCGGAGTATGAAGCTTTGATTAACGGATTGAAGATGGCTTTGGAAATGAAGGTAGCAAATTTGATCGTATCGAGTGATTCGGAATTAGTAGTCAGGCAGATCAAAGGAGGTTTTCAGTGTAGAGGTCCAAGAACAGATCTTTACATGAAGTGTGCACAGCGATTAATTCAGAAGTTTCGAGAAGTAAGGTTGGACTGTATTCCTCGGGATGAAAATTACAGTGCGGATGTTTTAGCTAAGTTAGGATCTCAGAAAGATGCTATGTTGTTGGGAACGGTTCCTCTACAAGTTCAAGAAGTGCCCAGTATTCCGGAAGTAGAAATCATGGAAGTGGAAATTATCCCGCAAGTTACTTGGATGACTCCAATTTTAGAATATCTTCGTAATGGGATTCTTCCGATCAATAAGATTGAAGCAAGACGTCTTCGATATCATGCTGCCAGGTTTGTAGAGTATGATGAAATTCTATATAAGAGAGGTTTCAATCAACCGCTTCTGAAGTGCATAGATGGAGATGAATGTAATTATATCCTAAGGGAGGTGCATGAAGGAATTTGTGGAAATCACTCGGGGGGTGGTTCGTTGGCAATGAAGGTGTTAAGGCAAGGTTATTATTGGCCTACTATGAAGAAGGATGCCTATGGGTTTGTCAAGGCATGTGATAAATGTCAGAGGTTTGCCAATTTTTCAACGCTTCCAGTGACTACTTTGACTTCTATGATGAGTCCATGGTCGTTTGCTATGTGGGGAATCGATCTTGTTGGAGAACTCCCCAAGTCTAAGGGAGGAGTCAAGTATGCTGTTGTTGCTGTAGATTACTTCACCAAATGGGCGGAAGCAATGCCCTTGGCCACAATCACAGCAAAGAAAATCAGGGATTTTGTGTTTAACTCCATTGTGTGCAGGTTCGGGATTCCCTACAAGCTTATTTCAGATAATGGAAAGCAGTTTGATAGCAAAGAGTTGCGAAAGCTATGTGAAGATTTAGGAATCAAGAAAGAGTTTGCAGCTGTATATCACCCTCAGAGTAATGGGCAGACTGAAGCTATTAACAAGATAATCAAGCACACTTTGAAGACCAAGTTGGAAGAAAGCAAAGGGAAGTGGCCCGAGGAACTTCCTATGGTCTTATGGTCGTATAACACAACTCCAAGAACCACAACTGGAGAGTCTCCTTTCATGTTGTCTTATGGGTGTGAGGCAATGGTTCCAGTAGAAATTGGAGCAGGGTCATTCCGAAGAGATTTCTATGAGGAAGAATCGAATATGGTGAACCAAAGGCTAAATCTTGATTTTCTGGAGGAGACAAGGACTAACTCACAGTTGAGGTTGGCAACTTATCAGCAAAGGATTGCAAGGTATTATAACAGGAAAGTGAAGACTCATCCTTTTAGTGTAGGTGATTTGGTTCTTCGGAAGGTTATGCCAAATACAAGAATTGCAGCTCATGGAGTTTTTCGTCCAAACTGGGAAGGACCGTACAAGATCAAGTCTATCATTTGGGAAGGAACTTATCATCTGGAAGACTTGGATGGCAATACAATCCCAAGAGCATGGAATGCAGAGCATTTGAAGAAATATTATCAGTAGGGTGCGGCTTTGGCCCCCTATTATATGAAGGCTTATATTTAAGTTATAGACTAGCATAAATAAATCTTCTCCTAGTCTAGGGGGGTAGTACACATACGCCTTCTTTAGTTCTAGTCGAGACTTGCCGTTTTTATTTCACGTTTTTTCAAAGTTTATTCTCCTTAGCTCGGGGGGTAGTACATGTATACCTTCCCTTGTTCTGTTGAGATTTGAGTTTAATTGAAGATTAATAAAGTATATCAAGACATTTTTTCAAGTTTTTTGAAGATTTTTTACAAGAGGTCGTGCCCCATGTCTTAGGGCGCGCCCTGTGAAATTCTGTATAAATTACAAGCAATAAGTGACAAGTTAAAGGAATCCTGAAAAGGGTAATGCCTTAGGGCGCGACCTCAACATGTATGTGAAGATTTTTTGTGTTTTCCTATCAGGGTTAAAGACATTTTCTTGAACGAAATTATGAAGAAAAGGTTGCGTCCCCGTTAAGGGCGCGCCCTTATTGGAAGAATTTAACAAGAAAAGTAAAAGCATGGAAAAGTGATAAGCATAATAAAGTTCAAAGTTAGGAATTACAACTTGCAGGGTTTTACAAAGGACCCGCGCCTTAAAAGTTAAAGTGGAAATTCGGGCAGGGTTTGAATGTAGAACCCTAGGACGCGTCCTTGGAAGGTGAAGGGGGCGCGTCCTGGGCATTGTTTGGACGAATGACTGTAATGGGAGATACATCTTCGGGAGGTGAGCTTAGATGGGGGATAGCTGTAGAGCTTGGATTAGGAATATCCTGGGCTGCCGGAATGTTTTCAGTGGAAGGCGCGCCTTCGGGGTCTTTTTCTAGGCCAAGTTCGATCCTTTTTACCTTGATGGCACTTGCATGCACCCTCTTGAAATCTTCAATATCTTCAGCACTTTCATGGCCAAATTTTTCCTCCCAATTGTAATCAGGATCGTTTGCTAGAAAACCAAGAAGATAAAAATCAAACCCAGCTTGGAAGTTTCGATCTTCCATGGCCTGCTTTTCATCTTTCCAACAATTGGCTTTTTCAATTTCAAGAGTGCCACACTGCATCTTCAAGTCCTCCACCTCTTTCTCCAGCTTGTCATTTTTTGTATTTAAAAGATGACGATGTTCAATAGATTCATCTAGGTCATGCTTCAGATCAGCAATTCTGTCATTTTTGGCATCCAGATCTTTCTTCCATTTGTTGTCATTTTCAACAATCATCTTTGAATATTTCCGCCTCAAGTTTGTTCAGATGAAGCTTCTCTTTGTGCACTCTTTCGGCGCGCCCTAAGGATTGAACCAGGAGTTGGGCTGAGGCTTTTATCATGGAGTTCGTTTCATCATCAGTGTTCATATTCTGCCAGAGATCGATTTCTTTCTCAGTGACAAATGAAGCAGAGGCCGGCCCGATAAGGGTTTCCATATATGAGGGCGCGCCCTCAGTTCTTTGTCTTTTTCCTCTGTTCACAGGAGGATTTTGGATTTCAGCATTTCTTTTTGAAGACTCAGAATGTGGGATTGTTGAGGGAGGTGGTTGTTTTTGTATGGGATTTCCCCTGGAATCCGAGGTATCGGTCTTGTCATCATGTTGTGATTTGTTGTTTTTCTTGGCAGCACCGAAGCCGCGAGGGATTTTTGGAGTCATTACTGTGCAAAACAAGGGAAAAAGAAAAAGGTTAGTCCGTGCTTTAGGTGAAGAAGGTTTTTAAGCAAATAAAAACGAGAAACATCAAGCAAAATAAGGATACAGTATAATGTTAGGGCGCGCCCTACATTATAATTTTTACCTTCATTAGTATCAAATGTTTCACATTCACTGTCATTAGATGACGATGATGGAACGGCAATGCCATTTCTGAATTTTTTAAATTTACAAATATGACCAACTCTATCTGATAGGATTCCAACTCTTTTTAAGTTTTCTTCAGTAATTAGAGTTTGAAGATTGAATCTTTCCGCTGCAACCTTGAGGACGGTTTTGGCCCGATGTAGGGCCGCGCCCTGAAGTTCTTTTTGAACTCTTCTATCTGTTTTAGTTTAAAGAAATTAATAATAGTTAAAGGAAAGTTAAAATGGAAGAAAAGAAGGGTGTAGGGCGCGCCCTCACTTACAGGGGTCTGTATTGAATTGAAGACGAATTCGAGGAACGTCCCAGATGAAGAAGAAAGGTTCCTTCCAGAGTTTAATATGGCTAATCCTTCCTTCTGAAAAGCCTTTGTTGTTGTGAGGTTTGTTGATTACCAGGTAGTAGTATCCAATGTTTGACTGACGAATGCTAAAGAAATAGCTAACTTCTGGCATGGAAGGTGCTTTGAAACCCAAATCATGGTAGAGAATAAATAAGCCTAGAACGAGTTTATAGCTGTTGGGAGAAAGTTGGATTGGAGCTAGATCATACCATTCAAGGATCTCTTTTAAGTAGGGGTGTAAAGGCGCGCCCACACCAAGGGCTACGAATTTTGGAGTTAGAACCATTCTTGGAATTCTAAACTCTTTACCATAGTTGAAAATATGGGGGCGATGGTGAGAGTGGGGAATGACCCAAAGTCCTTCTTGACCATAGTATTTCATTGCCCATTCTACCTCATCATTTGTGGCTGTAGAAGACATGCTAACACAGGCTAGTTTGCCTTGATTCTTTCTAAGTTGGTTCTTTTCCTTTTCGGATATCTCATTGTATTTGCCCCAATCAATGTCAATTTCTTTATCAAGAACTTCCCAATGTTCAAACGGGGTAGGTGATAAAGGTGGGGATGTTGGTTCGGAATTAATTAGAGGTGAAATAGATGAGGCGGAAGGCGCGCCCTCTGTGTAGTAGGTGTCTGAAGAGTGCGTGTCACTGGGAGAATTGGAGTCCGGAGTATAATCATTATCAGACGGGTCTGTGTATAGGAGATTTGAAGTCTTTTCAGGTATTGGTGTTGGAATTTTTTCAGGTATGTGAGTGCTGAGGGGAATATCATCAAGGGAATCTTCACTGGAAAAACTCATCCTGCCTTCGTTAAAATCTTCGATAAGGCGCGCCTTGTCTTCAGGAGAAATAAATGAGAAAGGACTCCTATAATGTTCAGGAGATAAGGGGGTGGCAATGGAGAATGGATCCCTAAACGATCGTTGAATTCCCTAAATGGGTGAAAAGGCGGAGACGCGCCCTCCAGCTGCACAATCAAAAATAAGAGCACTAAGGGCGCGCCCAAAGGAAGAAAAATGAGGGAAAGTTTGTACTACGAATTAAACTAATTATGTGACTTAACATTATTAGTTGGACGTTCAAAATTGTTCAGAAGACATTAGGGCGCGCCCTAGGTGTAAGATGCGCCCAAGAAATTAATCTAATATTCAAGAACATATTGTGTGAAGATGGTGACTACGAAATGGGATCAAACAGCAATACATACATATATATATTGAAGAACACGAAGGTAACCAACAGTCAAAGTACTAAATCAGGCAAAACAAACGGTGAAAACTTGAAATAAGAGCGTCAAAACGTACCTTGTAAATTCTAGTATACGATTTGGTGAAGAAATGCACGAAAACGTGATGGAATTGGCCGGATTAGTGCTCGGAAAAGAGAAGTAGCCGGAGAGGTCTTTAGAGAAAAGAAAAGGAGTAAAGTAAGAGAGAAGTGGGGTATTTATAGAGGTTTGAAAAATTAGTGGGGGACAGCTGTTAACCGCATAGGTCGATTGGGATTCTAAGGACGCGTCCTTTGCTAGGGCGCGCCCTAGGAAAATATTTTGAGGAGAAATTGTGAATTTTGGGTTTTATGAGAGAAATTCCATATATCATCTTTGATTTCATACGGAATTGGGGGGTAGTTGTTATAGCCAAAATTCGGTTCGGGTATTTTCGTAATGGATTCGGGTCAATAACTGGTTCAATTTGGGATTTTAGAGAACAAATTAGGGATTTCTAGAAGTTAGGGCGCGCCCTGGGGGGTTTGGGCCGCGCCCTGGGATATGGTGGAATTCCAGAATGTTAATAATGTTTATTTCGTATTTGATTATTGAAGAATTCCCTCCTGTCGTATCTCATGAGGGGGATGTCCGTCGCAGAAGGCCTCCAGGGGTTTGCCTGGATATAAGGACCCTTCTTAAACACTAAGGGCGCGCCCTAAGGTGGAAAGATGGGGACTTTCTGGTGTGTGCTTTGGGAGCTCTGTTCCTGTAGCCAATGGGCGCGCCCTCATTGGGGAACTTTGGAGTAATCCTGCACTTTGCACCCAAAAGCTCTGGATCACCTGTCCTGCTATCTGGTGGGTGCTTCTCATTCGGGGGACAGGGATGCGTTCTGCACTTGGGGTAAATCACGGCTATACCTGCATCCTTGAAATCAAGAAATAGCTGGTAGCGGATAGGACTAGTCCTCGATGGGGGAGGTTTCCTTATCCGTGAAGTCTTGAGATCTTGGATGAGCCTTGGGCCTTTTGTGGTTAGGCCTCATAGTAGAATATTCCGGAAGCTGGTTCGATATCCAAGCCCATTTGGGTTTCTTGCTCTTCAAGAACTACGTATGGCTTGATCCCCTATAAATACCGGGGTACGTAGGCCGATTGAGGGGTCGAAAGTTGAGAGCTCACGGGCAACCCTTACGAACCCTAATCAATCTCAGCCACCACTTACTTACAGCCACCCACGCAACCACTTTTTTCGACGAAGAACCGCTGCTACAGATCTTGTTTCCAGCGACGTACCCGAAATTTTGTTGTTCCCAAATTCCTCCGTCAACATCTATAATAAATTATTATGCTCTATTCTATTTAATCATATAATTTTAAAAGTATTTAAAAGTAACTCGTGCTTTGCACGGGCTATAAGCTAGTTATTTATAACTAGCGTAATAATCCGTGCGAGGCACAGGTCATCTTTTAGCCATTGATATAAATTCGTACATTTTTACGATTTTTTTTAGTATAATTGTACATATTATGTTCACACATATTATAATATGACTACTTCAATTTATGGATCATTTTTTTATGCATAAATCATATGAGCACTAAAAAAAGGATGTTTTGTAGCATATAAATATATTGTATAGGATATAACATAATTTCTTTTACAGCAATGATAAAAGGACATAAAACAATATAAGTCATCATTAACATATTTACTCAAAAGTTAGATTAATAGCAAAAATAAGAAAAAAGGAGAGACTGGGTTTAAGTAATACATTTTTTTAGTTCAAACTCAAAAACTTATGTAACTCAATGGTTATATGGATGAGTTTCTTTGAGGAGGACATGAGTTCAATTCCCCATAAGAACATAATTTACTCAAATTTTTTGTGTGAATAAATGAGTAGTGGCAACTTCATGTAATTTTAGGTAAAATTGTACTTTCACGGGGGGTTTATTGGCTCAAAAATTATCCCTGTTCAAGGAGGACATGAGTTCAATTTCCCATAAGAACATAATTTACTCAAATTTTGTGTGTGAATAAAAGAGTAGTGACAATTTCATGTAATTTTCTAAAATTTAAGAGTAAAATTGTAATTTCACAGGGGGTTTATTGACTCAAAATTATCACCTTGTTCTACTATTATAGGTTCAAACTCAAAAACATATGTAGCTCAATGGTAGTAGTGACAATTTCATGTAATTTTCTAAAATTTAAAAGTAAAATTGTAATTTCACAGGGGGTTTATTGGCTCAAAATTATCACCTCGTTCTACTATTATAGGTTCAAACTCAAAAACATATGTAGCTCAATGGTTATAAGGATCAAATTTTTTGTGTGAATAAAAGAGTAGCGTCAACTTCATGTAATTTTCTAAAATTTAAGGGTAAAATTGTACTTTCACGGGGGGTTTATTGGCTCAAAATTATTCCCATGTTCTTCTATTATATATAGAAGATGATTTGATTCGGGATTGTACAACTTTCCCCTCGAGTATGAATCCGACAAGGGGATACGCTGGCTTACCAGATTACCACTGATATCATGCAAATATGTCTTAAAAGGTCTAAAAATTCAGTTACAACGATATGCACATAAGATAAGCTATATCACATAATTGCAATTGAGAAACTTGCATTCATAGACCTCACATTAGACCAGAATCATCGTGACTAAACCAGGTATTTACATTCAGAATGATGCCTCTTAAACCGTCTTTTCTATTCATATAAACCCAAGGGAAGCTCCATTATGGCTAACAGGAGCCATACATTTCTAGCTAACTTCCATTAAAGCCATCAAAACCAACTACATATATACCTAAACACATGGTGCAATACCAAATATATATTGTATATCAAACACAAGAACAAGTTAAATGGAAGAAGTCTATAGACGCTGCTTCCAATTACCAGTGGAAAGTTTTACATGTCATCATGCAATACAAAATAGCATGATAAATTGTAATAGGTCTCAAAGTCATGGCAAAGTCATAGTGCAAGAACACACTGATGCATATTGAGTCCAAAATTATGGTAATATAGCCAGTGGCGAATACAATAGTGTTCACCCTAGGTCCTGTGACCTACCAATATTTAAAAAAAAAAAAATTACAAATTAGCAACGTGCGTGTGCATCCCTCTCTCTTTACTACTTTTATTAAGTTACAAAAATGAAACATCCTCTCCTCACTGCTGTCCTCTCTGTCCATCTCCAAATTAGTGAATTCTTCCTATAAATTCATTCTCCAACTTCTTCCTATAAATTCATTCTCCAAATTCTCAAAAACCATTATTGAGCAACTGAGTTAGTGATTTAGTGCAGTTTGAAAAAAAAAAGACTACAAGGTGTTTGTTGAAATGTCACAATGAGATTTTGCAATTATGTATTGATTTGTGGATAAACAGCGTTGCTTGTTTCAATATTAACACAATGACTTTCTCTAAAGTTAGGGGTCAAGGTTATGATGGGGCGAGCAATATGCAAGGTGCAATTAAGATGAGTGATATTGTAATTAGGTATCAAAATATGAAAACTCGTCGACAACAATTGTAGTAATTTTGAAGTAATTTTTATTGTTATATGAATATTTTTTTTTTTGCTATGTATATCTCAAATGGGTGATACACCATGTTTTGAATCCTGCATCCGCCACTGAATATAGCTACACAGAATATTTAAGTTGCACATCTACAACAAAACCTAGTCTGCACAATATGATACGTACGATAAATGTATGCACATACTGATAAGTTTCATAGTAAAATCAAATTGGAACAGTAGTGTAAAAACAGATAGAAACATTAGTACGCAGGAAAACACACAAAAAGACATTGTGTACTATTTTATGCATCCTGTGATTGTGTATGGGTAACATGACACCTATGTCGAAAAACAAATACACCATACAACTACTGCAATACTAATGAACAAATGAGACACCAACTAACACTATTGACTGTCAGCAGTCAGCACATTCCACACTATAAAGCTCTCTAATCCTTTCATATTAGTCACCTTTGTACTGATCCAAATATGGCTAGTGTGCTCTACTTTTATAAAGTCGCTGGCACCCATATTTGGTATTGCATAACTTGTATGTTGCAACTCATAGAACACCCAAGTAAATCAACCATCTAATATATAGAGTACCATGTCTCACCTTCCATAATTTTCCTTTCTTTTGCCTACCTATATCTGATGTTTAAATAGATAGACTGAACCGCTATAAGCAATACAGAGGGTTTACAACTGCCGTTCTCAGTTATGTGCAATAGCTAGTGGCTAAATCAATTCAACTCAACATCTTGACAGAAGAATCCCCATAGTTACAACTTACACATAAAAGGATGTAGAAAATAGAAATGTGGTGCCTAATATGTTTATATACTATTTCATTTTTGCGCCTAAATACGTACCATGAAAGTTTAAAGGTAAAAATATATACAGTACTATTTGTCAATTGAACATTTATAATATCAACAACAATGAAGGAGGTCTGAATTAAGAAGCAAGATTGAAATTGCATGGCTAAAAATCACAATATATATATATATATATATATATATATTATATATATATATATATATATATAGGTCTTTGCTCCATATAGAACACTCTTATATAACAAACAACAAAGAACACCTTAGATCTATTAGATTCTTTGGCCCCGCGAGGGGCACCCAATACAAAAAGTTGTTATTTTTTTACCCTCTATCAAGCCTGCAAAAAAAAAATTAAAAATTTTACTGTTCATGATGACGTCACTAATGACGTCATCGTCATGAACAGTAATTTTTAATTATTTTTTTTTTTGAGATGATGGATGGATATAGGGTAAAAAAATAAGAACCTTTTGTATTGGGTGGCCCCGCCAGGGGCATTGGATCTATTAGATCTAAGGTGTTCTTTATTGTTTGTTATATAAGTTGTTTGTCATGGAGTCCAACCCATATATTATATATATATAATAGCATCAAACAACAACCATATATCGAGGATGGCCTCAATTGAAAAGCGAAAAACAGATTACCTACTGAATTAAGCGAAATATATATATATATATATATATGAGGGTCCTGGTCCCTGACAATTGATTGTCAGGGACCATTTATTTAACAATCAGTTTCCTGGCCGTCGGATCAACGATCCGATGGTCAGGATTTTAAAAAAAAATTGTTCATTCCGGGTAAATTTTTCACGGAACACTATTCATTCGCGTAAATTTTTCGCGGAACGCTCTACTATTCCGCGGAAATTTACCGCGGAAGGCATCAATTTCTCCAAATCCACTGACTTGATCTATAAATTCAATCACACAACCAGGTAGGTAAGTCACGCGCGGCATCTTCTCTATTTGTTTTCTGGCGCGTGATATGCACACACAAGGCAGGAGACTGGGCCTTGTAAAGAACTATAGTATTGAAGCAAAACATGTGGGCGTGCCGGGCTGTGCTGCCGTTCCGGTCTTATTATTTTTTTTTTTTTAATTCTGTAGTTTGTAGTTTTTTTTGTAAATATTACTTTTTAAATAATATCATAAAGTAAAGTTTTTAATAAATGACTCGAACTGAATCGAATGTGATTAATAATTTAATATCAAATTTGATTTGTTTATAAATTATTTCTTAAAATTGTGTTTAAATCAAATCAATTAATATTGATTAATAAATTGTTTTTTCATCTAAAATTTTGTTCTTAAAATTGTGTTAAAACCAATTAATAAATCGAATTTCTGTCATGGCTTGTGTTTTTCAAGGCATATCTAACATGTACTTAATCATGTGACAAAAATGTTAATCGTACATTATTAGGAAACGTTATTGTCAAAAAGGAAAAAAAAAAGGTTCTTGTCTTTTAAGTGCAGAAGATAAACAGAATGATAATGGAAAGCAGGCTGGAAGGGAGAATGAGATTTGGAGAAATTGATGCCTTCCGCGGTAAACTTCAGCGGAACGGTAGAGCGTTCCGCGAAAAATTTGCGCGGATGAATAGTATTCCGCGAAAAATTTGCGTGGAATGGACAATTTTTTTTTTAAAATCCTGACCGTCGGATCGTTGATCCGACGGTCAGGAAACTGATTGTTAGATAAGCGGTACTTGACAATCAATTGTCAAGGACAAGGACCCTATATATAAATGTGCTCTGACAGAGACAAAATTGTGACATCACTATTTATCTGACACAGCAAGTATTCTGGCCCAAGTAAAATATTGAAAGAAATTTTATTAATGCAACTAATGGGTATTTAAAACAGATTACAAAATATGACATTCCTTGTAAAATCCTATATAATTGAGTATTACTGCACATCACCTATCAATTAAACATTTCTAATATCAACAAAACAACAATGAAGGAGGCCTGAATTAAGAAACAAGATTGAAATTGCATACCAGAAAATCACAATTAACGTTGTCTATGTTAGCGTTTAGCTAAACAATTACTACAATATACATGGTAAAGTCAAGAACAATGACAGAGATTGTAAAATATGCTACGACTTGTTTGCTAATGGACTTTATTTTCTATACCAGGAGTGCATTACACATAGGGATGACAGAAAAATCCGATCCGATGGATACCCGATCCGATCCGTTTGGGTCTACCCAAATCCGATTTTTTGGATTTGGATTTGGATCTTATTTTTGGACCCGAAAGAGTTTGGATCTGGATTTGGATCTTAGGTAACCAGATCCGATACCCGACCCGAAACCCAAAACCCTATCCAAACCCGATCTGGACCCGAAACCCGATAAAAACCCGATATATATATATATATATATATAGGCTAGTGGTCAAATAGAAACCAATCTTAGAATAGAAACTAGAAACCAACACTAAATAAATTATATTTCATTCATTCTAATGGCCCCGCCAGGGGCACCTTCACAAAAAGTGTTTAAAATTATTGGCTCCATCCAGCAAAAAAAAAAAAAAAAAAAAATTACTGTTCACGCTGACGTCACTGCCACGTCAGCAGTGAACAGTAATTTTTTTTTTTTTTTTTTTTTTGCTGGATGGAACCAATAATTTTAAACACTTTTTGTGAAGGTGCCCCTGGCGGGGCCATTAGAATGAATGAAATATAATTTATTTAGTGTTGGTTTCTAGTTTCTATTCTAAGATTGGTTTCTAGGCCATTGTTCCATGGAGAACCATCTTACGTGGAGAACCGTGGAGAACCACTTAAAATACATTATAATTGCTTTATATATAAGGGCCCCGCAGGGGCATCTTCACAAAAAAGTCTTATAATTCTATACTCTATCTATTTATAAAAAAAAATTACAAAAAAAAACATTTTAAAAAAATTTTCAAAAAATGATGACGTGGCACCATTTTTTTAAATTTTTTTAAAATGTTTTTTTTAAAAGTTTTTTTTTTAATGAATGGATAGAGAATAGAATTATAAGACTTTTATGTGAAGGGGCCCCGCCAGGGGCCTTATATAAAGGACTATTTTAATGCATTTTAAGTGGTTCTCCATGGTTCTCCACGTAAAATGGTTCTCCCTAGAGTGGGACTCATGTATATATATATATATATATATATATATATATATATATGGCACCTTTAGGAAAATAATCTAAAGTTAACCTATGAAATGAAGACACATAAGCAAAATTATTAATGCCCCTGCGGGGCCCTTTTAAATAACATGTACAAATTAATCAAAACTACTTGATTTTAGTTTAGTAACTTTAGGAAATTATCTAAAGTTAACTTTAGATTCTTTTTTCCCATATATATATATATATATATATATATATATATATATATATATATATATATAAACAAAATGAATGATCACCCATATATATATTTGAAATATCTTAAATAACGTGATATTATATATGTTATTATAATATATATATATATATATATATATATATATATATGCCACAATTTTAATTTATTTATTAGAATTTTTTATTAAAATTCTAATATATTTATATAAATATATATTCTTTATTTTTCTTATAGTTTTTAAATTTTATTTATAATATTCTATATTTTTTATGCAATTAAAATATTTTTATATTAAATTTTAAATATATTTGTACTTTTATGTTTTGTTTAATGTGATTATTTTAATTTTTGAATTTTGAATTAAAAACCCGATTTAGACCCGAATCCGATCCGAAACCCGATAAAACCCGATGATTTGGATTTTGATTTTCAAACCCGGATTTGGATTTCGCCAAATCCTATCCGATCCGACCCGTTGACATCCCTAATTACACATCATACCTACCACAAGGCATGAAATAAAGAAATGTTCGAATAAGATTGATATGGTAATCGAGATTCTATATGGTACTAAATTTTTATTAGCAATTGAACATTTATAATATCAACAACAATGGTAAGATTGAAATTGCATACCAAAAAATCACATATAATGGTGGTGGTGTGCATGTTTGAAGATCCTCACTACACAATAGTAAGCGAATACGGCGAATACAGACCTGGCGCTAATGGTAAATTTCTCATCATCCCAGAAGATCTACAGTTTATACAAGCCAGCCACGAATTAGATATAATTCACATTAAAACAAAAATAAACAATTATTATGTATATATGTAATACAAAAAGAAAAAACAATAATCTTTCTAAGTTACATCTTTCGCATCTTTGGTGCGTCGACTGACAAAAGCCTTCAAGGGTCCCATGTTTGCTACACTTGGTCTCACCATCCTTCTTCTTCAACTTCTTCTCTCTCTCTCTCTCTCTCTCGTTTTCTTCTTAAACCTAATTTCTAGGGTAATTTGGGAACGACCCGATTACCGCCTACCTTCTCACACAGGCCCAAACATATCAGCCCGCATTCAATACTTTCCAATCAGCCCCGATTGGCCCACACTTGGAACAAATAAGGTGCCCATCACGACAAAACTCATGCTGCACAATATGATACATACAATAAACGTATGTACACACTCGTAAATTTCCTAGTAAAATCAAACTGGAATAATACTAATACTGTAAGAACAGATAGAAACACTGGTACGCAGGAAACACACAATAAAAATTTATGCATCGAATGATTTTGAGACACTCAAATGTCACGAACACCTACTTAAAACTCCAGACACTATTAGTTAGTTTGGTACTACAGTCTTCAGTGACAACTTAATACATTACAACAGTGAAATATATTAAGATTTAAGTTCCAATAACAAAGAAATATAACTAGGGGTGCATTTGCTGCTGTCCATGACCCGAAGTTCTTTATTGCTGACAGTCATCAACTTGCTTGCCACTGCTTTGCCTCGTACTCTGCATCAACAGCATTGAGATTGTGAACTGTTAATACATTATTCCACAATTAGTATAAACTATAATTGCTATATCTGCATAAATAAGAATATGGGGGATTTGGGGATTCAGCATTGGTCAAAATAATGTAAATGATAATATGTGGAGTTGTGTAGAGTATAACAAAATCTATTACCAAAACTAGATTTTTTATTCAAATTAAATGAAATGCAGAACTTATTCATTTAAACACAAGAAATTCATGTCAGATACCTAGGTAGCTAATGTCAATACTCTGCTTTAGGGTACTTGCTACTCTAAACACCAATTCTGAGTACAGTTTGTGAAATATTTACTATCTGAAATTGATAATTAATATAACTAGAAACAATGAAACAAACCTTCATTGCTCTGAGCATTGGTGACAATGAGGTTATCTTTATAACGAGTTCTACGCTTGCCTGATCAGTTCTTATAATTTATATATATAGTTTCACATAAGCTCCGTTATGGCAAACAGAAACCATATATTTCATGCTAACTTCCATTAAAGCCTTCAATGCCTGCTATATACCTACGCTACACAAGAACACATGTTGCAAAACCACGGACATAACCATATTGATTTCGACTTCAAATTCAACAAAAAAACCACATTTACCCAAAACATGTGGAAATTACCAGACTCCAAGAGGGAAAAAGAAATATACATAAAATATACATTTAGAAAAAAGAGCACAAAAGGAAAGTCAGACTGAAACCTAAAGTCATAACTCAGGTAAGATTTGTACGTAAAAAATAAACTGTGTACACAAAATTGTAAGCTGAATTGCTGAAAACATAAAAAGATCAAGGATCAATTTTTAACTTTTCCAAAAAAACAATTTTTCCTATAATAAAACTAAGATCCCTAATTTAGTTTCAAGATTGACATCCTACAAATTAGAATACAGACATACAAACGTACAAACAAAACCATCACCACGAAAATTATGACCTCAAGTACAAGCAAAAAGGAAAAAGAACAGGAATCAATTTCAAACCATTCTAATAAACTTTAATCCCATATTATAACTTGAAATACATCTCCAATAGTATAATTAACACACAGACACACGTCACCTGCAACAGGCCACCAGTACACTAAAATTTCTATTGTCAAAATATTCAAAATACAATAAGCGAAGCTCCATTATGGCTAACAGGAACCATATATTTCTAGCTAACTTCCATTAAAGCCATAAAAAACGACTAAATACCTAAACTACACATGTTGCAATACCAAATATATACTGTATATCAAACACAAGAACAAGTTATATAAAGGAAGTCTATAGATGCTTCCAATTACCCGTGTAAAGTTTTACATGTCATCATGCAATACAAAATAGCATGACAAATTTTATTAGGTCTCAAACTCATATCAAAGTCATAGTGCAAGAACACACTGATACATATTGAGTCCAAAATTATGACAATACAGCTACACTGAATATTTAAGTTTCCCATCTACAACAAAACTTATTCTGCACAATATGATACATACGATAAACGTATGCACACACTGGTAAATTTCCTAGTAAAATCAAACTGGAATGGTACTGTAAAACAAATAAAAACACTGGTACGCAGGAAAACACACAAAAAGACATTGTGTACAAATTTATACATCGTGTGATTGTGTATGGGTAACATGACACCTATGTCGAAAAACAAATACACCATACAACTACTGCAATACTAATGAACAAATGAGACACCAACTAACACTATTGACTGTCAGCACATTCCACACTATATCAACTACAAAACTCTCCAATCCTTTCCTATTAGTCACCTATGTACTAATCCAAATATGGCTAGTGTGCTCTACTCATATAAAGTCGTTGGCACCCATATTTGGTATTGCATAACTTGTATGTTGCAATTAATAGAACACCCAGGTAAATCAACCATCTAGGCATCTACTATTAGAGTACCATGTCTCACCTTCCACAATTTTCCTTTCTTTTGCCTACCTATATCTGATGTTTAAATAGATAGAATGAACAGCTAGAAGCAATACAGAGGGTTTACAACTGCCTTTCTCAGTTATGTGCAATACCCCGTGACTAAATCAATTCAACTCGACATCTTAACAGACGAATGCCCGATGTCCAATAGTTACAACTTACACAGAAAAGGATGTAGAAATGTGGTGCCTATATGTTTATATACTATTTCATTTTTCAGCGAAAACACGTACCATGAAAGTTTAAAGGTAAAAAAAAAAATCAAAAAAAGGACCAGATGAAAAAGTAGCATGACCAAGCAATGTGCTGCAACAGAGGAGATGCATTTTTGCAAATTAGGGAAAGTAAAGGGACAATCTTTATGTTCAATCTGGTAGAAAGCTGGGTATTACCCTCAACACATTGTAATTAGAACCAAAATTAAGCACATGGGAATATTGACAATATGGGCTGATACATGAGTGCTTGGGGTAAGGATTTGTATGCTAAAAGAGCAATGACAGGCAGGGCCTTGCAATAGTACGAATGAAGCTAAAATGAAAAATGTTAAAGGCAACTACGAATTTAAGTTGAATCACGCAATCAAAAAACATGGATTCTAATATGAAGCTGCAATTTGTCAATTGAACATTTATAATATCAACAACAAAACAACAATGGAGGAGGTATGAATTAAGAAGCAAGATTGAAATTGCATAGCTAAAAAACACAATATAAAAATATATAATAGCATCAAACTGACAACAGCCATATATCGAAGATGGCCTCAACTGAAAAGCAAAAAACAGATTACCTACTGAAATAAGATCCGCTTTAAACAATAGGTGGAGAATACGAAATATGCAGTGCTGGTGACCGCAGTAATTTTCATATCATCCCAGAAGATCTACAGTTGTATTACACAAGCCACCGATTAGATTTCATGAACAAACATAGACAATTATTATTAAACATATATAAAAAAGACAAGAATCTTATTAAGTTACATCTTGCATATCTTTGGCACGTCGACTGACAAAATCCTTCAAGGGTCCCATTTTCGCTGCACTTGGTCTCACCATCCTTCTTCTTCTTCTTCGTCTCTCTCTCTGTGGTTCGCGTTTTCTTCTGAAACCTAATTTCTAGGGATTTTAATTTGGAAATATAAATTAAGTGGTAAATAAATTTACGAAAAAATGGTAATTAATTAATTTAAAAATTAATTATAATGTCATCATATCTATATAGTCATACAGGGCATGTTTGGCTTAACTTTTATTTAAGGACTTATGAACTTTTTTATATAAATTGCAAAAAATAAAAACTCACTTAAACAGCTTAATTGCATGATAAGCCCATGTCAACTTTTGACGACCTGGTTGGGTGTTTTGCTTAATTTAAAAAGAGTAAGTTAGAGCATCTCCAATGACGTTAGCTAAAAATGATTGGCTAAATTACATAAAATATTGATTATGTAAAATTTGTCGAACCTGTAAAACATTGTGTTCCGAGGGTATTGACTATAATGATTGGCTATATTTTAAAAATGGTATGTTATTAATATTTCAAGTTGTTATTAATGGAATATATAATTTTAATATAGAAATAAGTGATGTATCAATTTACTACAGGTCCCTAGAGGTTCGACAAATATAGCCAACATCAAGAGATTATCTATAATTATAGATAACAGTTTTGTCCCATTGGAGTGTAATTTTTTTTACACATTCTTTATAATTTTTATTTATGGTAATTCATTTTAAAATTTACCTAAGGGGTCTCTCCATGCTCCAATGGTATCAAACCCTTAGCTAAATCAATCTAGGTGGCATCTACATGTCACGATTTGAAGAATATGTAAAAAAATGTAACACTCCAACCTTGTAACCCCTCAGCAATAAATATAGATAATCATATTTGGTTGGCTATATTTGTCGAACCAGTAAAACCCTTAGGTATAATTTACATTAGCATAATTATGCATAACATCATTGGAGTACTCACCCCTTCCCTTAGCTAAAATTTTAAATTATTACTATTTTTTCATTTTTAGCCAACCATTTTACATATCACCATTGGATATGCTCTTAGGGTGCTTGTACTTTTTTTTCTCTTTTAACTTAAAGGCCGTTTGACTTATCTTAAAATGAGTAGTTTATGACTTATAACCAGTATTCTAAAAATCGGTCGGTTAATCGGTGCCTATGCACTAGGCGACCATTAAACGCCTAAAATCAGTAAAAATCGGTCATTAGCCGTTTTTTTGATTTGGCGGTGCCTAGGCGGTCCTAAGTAGATCAGAAATTATAAGTCAGTACAGTGTTTGGTAAATCAGAACTTATAAATTAGTAGAGTGTTTGGTAAATCAGAACTTATAAGTTAACTTTTTTTATTATTTTTTTAATATTTATTTTTATTTTTAGTATATATCAATGGATAGATCTCGATAAGTAGAGAAATTTAATATATACATATTAGTTTTTTAATGAATAGATTAAAAGATGTACTCCCTTTGTCCCACTCATTTCTTTACTGTTACTATTTTGGGTCGTCCCATCCATTTCTTTATATTCCAAAAAATAGTAAACTTTTAATGATATAAAATATTATTACACCCACTAACTTCCTCCACTTTCTCAAATCTATTATTAAATATTGATGGGTCCCACCACTTTACCCACTTTTCATCACTTTTCATTATTTTACCTACTTAAATATATATATATTGGTCTCCGTGCCCACCAAGGATGTAAAGATCCCGGTGGGACGGAGGGAGTATGATTTTAAAGATTTGAAGGATTGCGTATATCAATTTATCAACATATAAGTTATAATTTGAGCTAAAACTTAAATAGGCAAACACCCCCGTAAGCTCTTATGGACTTATAGGACATAAAAACGAAACCTACTCAGTTATATTACCACTCAAAGTGGTGTCTGAGGAGGGTAGATGTACGCAGACCATGCCCCTATACAATAGGGAGGCTGTTTCCGAAGGACCCCCGACCTAATACAGAATTACAAATACAGAAATACAAATACAGAAAGGAAACCTAATACAAACTAAGAAACTCACGCACACGCAGGAGTCGAACCCCTCACCTCGTTCAAAGGAGGTCAGTGGCTCAACCACTGCACCAACATGTTGTTGGCATGGACTTATAAGACATAAGCTACCAAATATAAGTTAAAACAAACACCATATATAAAAACAATCATTTGAGATTGCAATACTAACTAATTTTATTGGTCTAAAATTTTTTAATGAAATAATTTAATTATAATAATTATATATATGATACTCGTTATATTTCTAAACAAAAGATTAGTTTTAATTAGAAAATATAGCAAAAATAATATGTTTTATCTGCAAAAGGTAAGTGATTAGTTATTAGTAATTACAATATTTTATTAAATAGAAAATGTAACATTTTTTAGTTGAAAAAGAAATTAATTTGGTATTATCAATTATAATATTATTAATAATATTTTTAAATACTTTTTTTGAATAGAAGTGAAATTTTAGTTAAGAAATATAGAAAAAAACGTGTTTTATTAGTTATTGGTTTTTAATATTACAATATATATAGATATAAGTAGGGGTATTTAAGTAAAAACTTATTAATATAATAGTAAGGGTAATTAAGTAAAAACATGAAAAAAACACTAAGTACCAAAAAACAGATACAAAAAAATAGGCATAAAAATTATTTCAAAAAATTTATAACTTATAAGTGATAATTACCAAACACTTCATTTAACTTATAAGTAAAACATCCAAACACGAAAAATTAACTTATAAGTAAAAATTACTTATTTCATATAAGTTCCTTATTTCATTTAAGGAATAAGTAACTTATTTTAAGATATTCCAAACATGTCCTAAATTGGAAAATTGATAATTTTAACTTTCAACTTAAAATAAGTTGACTTATTCTAGAAAATAAGTTTCCCAAACACCCCCATTGTTTAAAGTGTGAACTAATGTTCGTTGTTATTAATTTTACGGTAACTTCATCACAACAGATATTTAGATAAACAGTGCAAGTACATTTTCATAGAAAAATCCGTTACAGAGTAGTTTTCCACTTTCAAATTCCCAGAACAAGCTGAGCTCACTGCTCATATACAGAATTATCTCCAATAGGCATTGTCACTTTTATTAATATAGCAGGTATGAAGCTCCATTGATGGAGATAGTAGCTTAGTAATGAAGAAGAAGTGTATAAGACTGTATGTATATTTCATAACAAACTGTAGGGCTACATTGTGTATATACAAGGGTACGCATAACAGAATGAGTAAGGTCTATATTTATAGACTAAGAAATTAGAGATGAATCTAAGTCGGTTGAGATGATCTTGACAGGCTGGACATGCCACCTAAGGTGGAGTAGTTTACACTCTTATATCTAACATCCCCCCTCAAGTTGGATGTGTTAGCGAAATAGCAAACATACAACTTGGAGGTACAATATCAAGGTGTAGTAGGCAAGAAATTTATCATCATAGCTGGAACAAAGTTGTAGCAGCACTTGGTAGCACAAGAAATGCAGCAGCGAACACAACCAGAGCACACTGGAAGCATCAGGTAAGGCATATGTATGAAGATCACATCATGTAGAAAACTGGATGAGCTGGACATAGCAGCTCACCCAACTTGACTGACAGCATAGTGTGACAGCATATCTGTCTATATATATCTAACATCCCCCCTCAAGTTGAAGTAGGGAAAGTCTTGGACACCTGCAACTTGGACAATCTGGAACCATGGCAGGAAGAACAAGGATTAACAGAGACTTGTAGGAGCAGCAACACCAGAAATCAAACTGGTAACAAATATTATGGTGTACCACCCCAGCTATTTACTTGCCAACAACTATAGACTTGCCGAAATCCAGCTATCTACTTGCCAATAATAGCTATAAACTTGCCGTAAGTGGACACAAGGGTAACATAACTAAAACTCAGTATTTCGAGCACATCACAGGATAATTTTGCTTCCATTTTCTGGATAGCAATGATAGATAAGATGACTTCCATTTACTGAAAAATCAACACATCATGTGTGATTCTTATGATCACATTCTGTATATGACAGCAGCCAATACAACAAACCATTACGTCAAGGAGCAAGTGCCAATACGGCATGAAAACAGATCAAATTCCAAGATACTATGGAACACAGGCAGTGGAGATATTAATCTTGTTGCAGCGGATGAATGAAATTCAACAAACACTTTGTGTTCATCAAGAAACACAAATAATTGGAACAAACTTCCAACAGTAGTAATAAGTAGAGACAACGCATAGGAATTGTGAAGCACCGCAAATCACTTGAGAGACGCAAAACAGAGATATAAGACTTGCGGAAGAGATTATCGATCAATCAATACATAGGAATTGATGATGACAACACAAAGATAGAGACAATTTTGAGTCTATACGACACATGATGATAGTTACGCCATAAGAGCATTCAAAGATAATCAAGTGTATAAACTGACAATTCAGTTAGGCAATTTATCAAACACAACACGTAGGGGTGATCGCGGTGCGGACGGTGCGGTTTTTTCCCAAAACCGCGGACCAACCCACGCATGCGGTTTGGTCAAATTTCTAAACCGCAACCGCAGCGCGAAATTTTAAAACCGCACAAACCACACCACGAAAATGCGGTGCGGTGTGGTGCGGTTCATTGCGGTTTGCATCTTTGATAAAAATAATTATAAATCTAAAATATTAATTTTCATGCATGTGGAATTTATTTTTAAAGTTCTTACTCAACCACATTTCTTAATTCATATGCATACCATGACCTCTACACATTTAATGAAAATAAAAGCACTGTAGTATAAAATATTATGATACTAAAATAGAGAAAGATGGGCTAGCTCATTGTAATTGATCAGTACAGTCTTATCGTAAACCTCTAAAATAAACTACTACTACTAGGAAGTAGGCACTAACGAACCAAATAGCTTTGCAAACTATCCCTTAAATCAATAACAAAATACTAACATTATATATATATATATATATATATATATATATATATATATATATATATATATATATATATATATATATGTCATTGCTCCATACAAAACACCCTTATATAACAAACAATAAAGAACACCTTAGATCTAATAGATCCAATGACCCCGCCAGGATATTTTTTTTAACAATATTTTTTTAAAATATTTTTTTAATTTTTTTATTTTTTGCTATATGGATAGAGAGTAAAAAAATAATAACTTTTTATATTGGGTGCCATGACAGAACTTTTATATTAGATTAAATATAAGATAAAGTTAAAGGTGCTTAAAGGTCATGGGTTCAATTCCTTTCAACTTCAAAGTTTTTTTACATTAAAATAGTCTAAGGACAAATTCGTAATTTACTAAATAGGCTCAAAACCCATGTTGGCATATAATAGATATAATTGATGGATGGATTTAATGATAAAACCTTCTGCTTCTGTGCGAGCAAATCGCCTCCCAGGATAAAACGGATTGCAGTGAGGCTACAGAAAAGCATCACTCTCAGCGAGCTTGAGATGAGCAAGAACTATCACCAGAGGAAAAGAAAAGGCTGTATAAGAGAGGAGGATGTGTGTTTTCGAGTGAATAATCCTAAGGCTCTAGATGAGTATTTATAGGATAGGAAAACTTGTGCGCTACACAATTGCCTTAATTAATTAGCCACACTAATCAATTAAATCGGTGGCAATTTCCTTAACACAATTGCCTTAATTAATTAGCCACACTAATCAATTAAATCGGTGACAATTTCCTTAATTAATTAACCTTGTTAATTAATTATGTTAAGGAGGTGGCAAAATATCCGTAGTAAAAACGGAATTGATTTTACCGAATCAATGAATTCAAATTATAATCGAATCCATATTCCAACACGAGTTTTAAACACAGTTTCACTATTTTTTATTAAACGATCTGCTAATATGGCGGCTCATGAGCTAGCTCGAGTGTCATATTCTTTTCCAGATCGAATTTTCGATAGGAGTTCTGTTCATATTGAAGTGGTTAATGCAAATTGAATTTTCGATAGGAGTTCTGTTCATATTGAAGTGGTTAACGCTTTGAAAGCGGATTTATTAAGTCTATAAAAATTTTTTGTTAGTAAAAAGAAAGTGAAAAATTTAAAATCATAGGAGTATAATATTTGTAAAATGTTGATTGCATTGCATCACTCCACACTAACCACAGCCATCTCAAACCCCATTGCTCAATCCCATCTAAATTAAAGAATGGCAAATGAGACATAGAAGACCATTAATGGGTTTGATTGATTACTTTGCTGCAAATGAGGATTTTCAAAAGACTCGGCTCAAGCTTTCTTCAAGAATCTCTAGGACCAAGAAAATTAAGAATCTTTACAAAAAGATGTTTTGCATCACTCAATATATCCTCTTCTTCCCCTTTTGTAGATGAAGTCCCTGTTCTTGGCCCATCTTCATTACCTCCATCTCTCACTCATGGCATTCATGTTTTCAATTGCCCAGTTTGTATCCTTTCCCTATATATTTTCTTTAACTTCATATCTGTTTGTATAATTACAATGATTAATATGAACTGAATTGATAAAGTTCCATGCTTTTTCCCATTTTTGGAGTCCTTGTGATTAGTTTATATTTGTATGTATCTGTCTATGCATTCATTTATGCGTATTGTACCCACAAGTTAATTTGTTTTAAGTGTTAAAGTTTCATGTTTTTTCTCATTTTTTGATTCCTTGTACTCTTCTAGTAGTATGAGGATGATTAGTTTATATATGTCTATACATTCATTAATGTGAAAACTGAAAAGTTTACTGTGTCGGCGAAGCTCTTGGTTTGGAATGATAAAGTTTGGTTTTATTTGTTCCGAGTTTTGGAGTCTTTGTAGCAGTATTAGGATGATTTACTTATGTTGTTGTGATGTTGTTGTGACAGGATGAGGTGGGGATTGTTGCTAAATTATCTGATTGTATTGCATCTAGAGGTGGGAATATACTTGCAGCAGAAATTTTTGTGCCCCATAAGAAACAAACCTTCTATTCAAGAAGGTATGTATGCGGATATAGTAAGAGCACATAATTATTTTCTTGAATGTGAATTGTTGGGTAATCTGGCTTTCAAGTAATTAGGTCTGTTTTCGTGAGTTCTATTTGAAGTGGTCTTCATTTGTTTTAAGCATCTTGATTATGTTGGTATTTTTATTATCACGTTGAATTATATTGTTGCATAGTACATTTTTGAAGATACTGCTGTGAGAACCCCAAAATTTGGGAATGTATAGTACTATAGTTCATCAATGTCCATTTAATCTGAATATACCGGCATCTTCTGTATAAATCTTTTGTCCTCTGTGGGTGTAATCATGTTAAGATTTAACACACCAGCAACCACTTGCAGTGAATTTGTCTTCGACCCTGCAAAATGGCCAAGGGCACAAATAGACGAGGACTTCCTCAAGTTGTCAACAAGGTTCAAAGCAGTTAGATCTGTTGTTCGGGTGCCTAATTTAGATCCAAAATTTAAAATTGCCGTTCTTGCTTCTAAACAGGTTTTAATTCTGTTAGATTCTCAACAGTTACATATTGACTATAGCTATGCATTAATTTGTTGCTGACAAAATGCTTGTGCAGGACCACTGTCTTGTTGATATGTTGCTTGGATGGCAGGATGGGAAACTTCCTGTTGATATAAAATGTGTCATAAGGTAAAAGTAGGTCGATTTTGATTTTTCTGGTTTCAAGAGGCTACTGATAATCTAAGATGTTATTTCAATCAGCAACCACGAGAGAGGTCCAAACACTCATGTCATGCGATTTCTTGAAAGACATAAAATACCTTACCATCATTTAGGCACAACTAAAGATGACAAAAGTGAAGAAGGAATATTGGATTTGGTTCAGGAGACTGATTTTCTGGTGCTTGCAAGATACATGCAGGTAAATCAAATGCAGAATATTCTATACACTTTAGAGTGCACACAGAGAGAATTCTCTTTACTGTCAAACATGAAGGAAAATGGATGTTTATATATTTGTGTTCTTGCGCGCATCTATCAATCTTCTCCTTTTCCCTCAAGCAACCTGATACTACTCAAGTACTTGCCGTCAACCAGAAATTAAATTAAGCGTTTAATTTCTAATTTTTCTTTGTGTCTACAGGTATTGTCTGGTAATTTCTTAGAAGCTTATGGTAAGGACGTAATTAACATACATCATGGTCTTTTGCCATCATTCAAGGGTGGAAACCCTAGCAAACAGGTACAGAATTATGGATTTTCTAATTGAATTTGCTTAAGACATCTCTGTTGCCATATTACAAAAGGCCAGCATACCCTGTTTTCAGGCTTTTGAAGCTGGCGTGAAATTAATCGGTGCGACAGCTCACTTTGTCACCAAAGAACTAGATGAAGGTCCAATCATTGAACAGATGGTAAACATTTTCAGTTTAATTATTTCTTGATGTTGAACATCCACTTCGACTTACATATATACCTTGTTATGCTAGTTCTGGAGGCCAGTCCAAAATAAGGGTTATAACTAGCATGGAGTTTTATTTTCTTGCTATTGTTTTACACCATTTTGTGTTCAAGGGCTTTCAAGTGAATAAGCCTATAGTGGTATTTCATTAAAATTGTTGAAATAGCTCCACTGCCTATGTGTCATTTCTTGCGCAAGATACAATATGCATAAACTTACAGGCAACTTCAACTGTTTCTGAAATTATTGTTTTTTTTCCGTAGAAGTCATGATTTCTTCAAAGTGTAACCTTTGTGAAACATCCTCATTGACACAGGATCTGCAGTTCCAGAATCTGTTTATTTATAAATGGTTTCTTTTACTTTTTGTGATCTGTTTAATTTTACCTGAAATTGGATTAGTTGTATATTCGAAGATATGAAGAAACCGAGTGGTACTCTAAATGCTTTAGATGTCCTGGTTCAAAATTATTCCATGATTCGTATATGTATTGGAGACATTTTCTTTAACCCACCATAATTTTGATAAAGCAGCACTGCACTGTATTAGTAGAAATAGACAGCAATTGTGACAATGACATTGCAAGAGGTCACTGTTGGCATTATGTTTAGGCTTGAACACCTCCCCGCTCACTAATAGAAATTCACCATTTTTTGGAGAATTTTACCTAGAAACATCACATGGATGACGATAATTTAGCTTTACTACATTACCTGTGAATTCCATGATGTAGTTTTCTATACGTTTCTTGTTTTGCCTTGTACAATTTTGTTTATAGACATGTTTGAGTTCTGAAAGTGTCATTTTACTTTGGTTTTGCAGGTTGATACAGTTTCACATAGAGATAATTTACTAAGCTTTGTTCAAAAATCACAAAATCTTGAGAAGCAGTGCCTTGCAAAAGCAATAAAATCCTACTGTCAACTGCGGGTCTTACCTTACGAGCAAAACAGGACTGTTGTGTTTTGAGACTTAAAAGGAAAATTTCATAAAGATTTTGGAGCGTTTATGTAACTTCAGCCTGTACCTAATTATTTTTTTTAAATCAAAATCTTCAGATCTCGATTGTTTATTCTTTATAGAAATGCATTGTGTACTACAAACTCCGAAATCAATAAAATATTCAATGTTACCAGTATCTTGTATTCTTGTTATATTAGAGTTGTAGCTTGTGTGGATTGTTTCTATTCGGTTACTATTGGTGATCATGAATGGTATTCTTCACGTTCTGTAGATCTTCCGAAATGGTGATAGTAACTAAGAACGAAAATTATTCATCCCTTTGTTGCCGTTGTCAGTGTTTAAGTAGTAACCCACCCCACCCCCATGAGAAATATACTAGGTATATTTGGTTCATCTGCTAAGCTTTATTTTATTTTTTTTCAAGAAAGCAATTTATTAAGCTTTTGATAGAAACTTCTAATTCTTTTTATACTCTCAAGTACTACTGAATTCATGACAAGTCAATGTTTTTCTTTCACACAGGTTCGATGGATGATCAAGTGTCAAATCAATTTTATTATACAGGTTAAGGTTTCTTGAACCTGAAAGAGAATGATTATATAGGAAATAATCAAGGGGATAAACACAAACTTTTGTGTGGAACAATTGGAAAGAAAATAGATTGATTATCGACATTTATTATTCACAAGTTGAAAGGTACAAGCTACACCCCAAAGCAAGCATAACACAACATCTCCAAAACATCACAAGAACTTGAAAGAAGAACATGAGCAAAATAAACTAAGTTTCAAGAAATGAATATTCTTAAGCGTAGTCTTCAGAGGCTGGGACTGCATCATATGATCCAATGAAAACATCACCATAGATGAGACCAGCTAAGCCTCCTCCAATGAGTGGACCAACCCAGTAGATCCAGTGACCCGAAAAATCGAAGCTAGCAACAGCAGGTCCAAATGAACGGGCCGGGTTCATCGAGCCACCGCTGAAGGGACCAGCAGCCAAGATGTTTGCACCTACAATGAAGCCAATTGCAATAGGTGCAATGGTTCCAAGTGAGCCCTTCTTGGGGTCTGCAGCAGTAGCGTAGACGGTATAGACCAGAGCAAAGGTGATGATGATCTCAAACACTACACCTTCAACTGCACCTACTCCAGCACCAACTCCATGAATTGGAACTGCCTGCAAAGATTAGCAATAACACCTTGTTAGAAAGATGCATTACAAGTGAAACAAATTTATGCAACTTATCGTAAACTCGTGCATATATGTATACCTTGCCACCAGTAACAAAGATGAGGAGAAAGGAAGCAACAGTGGCACCAAGTAATTGAGCAATCCAATAGAAAAATCCAGTTATGAGAGTTATGTTGCCGCCCACAGCCAATCCAAAGGTGACAGCTGGATTCAAATGGCCACCTGAGATGTTGGCTGCTATGGACACTCCAACAAATAAAGCAAATGCATGAGCTACTGCTATTGCTACTAACCCAGCTGGATCCAAACCTGCATCAGCTGTGAGATTATCTGCACATCATAGATCAACACCAAAATTAGGACCCCTTTAGTTAATCTTTTTTCCTACTCGTAAGTCAAAATTCGTTGTCAGAAGTATTTTTTAGCTGCCTTAACCGACTTGCATGCGAAAAAACACCCTCACCGAAAAATTTGAAATTTTAACATCCGCACCGAAAAATTTAAAATTTTAAGTAAAAAAAAACTGCAAATCATGTTACATGTTTTTTTTGATGAAGAAACAACTTACTAAAAGCAATTGCTGATCCAACCCCAGCAAAAACAAAAAGAAGGGTGGCAATAAACTCAGCCAAGTAACTTTTAAGTGACCCAGCACTGAAAGAATCACCAATGCTACCAATTGTTATCTTCACCATTTTCAAAGCTACTTAGAAAATTAACAAAATTGAAGATGAAAAAGCCTTTGGAAAATTTGAAGTATTGATCAAAGGCTTTTTGTTTTTTTGGCACATCAAGTTCTACAGATTAGCACTGTTTTTATACTTAAAACTTCAGGGATTAGTTAATAAACAAATTGATATACATTTTAATTTTCTGTCTTTTTAAATGTTAATTACCCACTAAATTATGTAGTCTATTTTTGGGATTTTTGCAGACTAGCTATTGGTGCCACCCAACCGACCATAATTTGATTAATCGATTGATTGTGAAAACTAAGTTTTGTTTTGTTTGAAATTAATTAATTAGTAGATGAGTAAAGAAGAGATTAACAAAGTACTAAGTGGGAGATAAGCTCGATGATGAGATGATTAATCATCATATAAACAATTTGTAAAGTTCTAGATTCTTATGTCACTATAAAGATTAAGTAATCTAACCACCCTAAACACTAATTATATTAGTACACCCCTACAAGTTTTTCCAATAATTGAGTAGGTAATGACTTATTAGCAGATAAGCTTTTTAATATAGCTGTGATGATAGACTGATGTGTAAATATGCTATAAATTGTACACATTTTATTTTGAAAACACTCCGTTTCGGACTTCTTAATGTCTTTTGTTGAACTCTCAACATTTCATGGATAATTTTAAAAAATTATACTATGATATAAATTTTGTGCCGATGAAATGATCGAAATTCAACATCGAACAACCAGTTTCGACGAAAATGTTAAATAAAAATACGATATACATACCGATGTTACAAATGTTAAAATTACGTATGATTTATTTTGAGTAACATGTACCTGAGGTTGACCTAAGTATTGTTAATGTAAATGTAGGAGGGTAGATTAGTAAATTCAGGATGAATAATTTGTATTTACAAAAATGCCATTGAATATATATGGGAAAAGGATATAACCTCAGGGGAGTTACCTGAGGTCATCCTCAGACCCATTTTTCTCATTTATTTTTTATTTTTTCGCGACAAATTTATGCCAAGGGAAGTGAAAAAATCGATCATAAAAAGTCCTAATCCAAACTTTTGCCGATACAATGCCGGGCACACAAAAGTATACTTATAAGCGTTGAGAAGACTTTCTTGTTAAAATCAATAATATGTTACAACGTTTCACTTGTGTTCTTAAATATACTTGTGTTCTTATTCTTACACGCACGGACACATACTAATGTACTGTTCATTCATTATCATGTGAACATGTTTATGCATACACAGATGCTTCCACTGCCACACAGACATATACATTTGTACATTGACAAGTAAATGATCCATGTTTCTTGTAGTTCTAGTAGTGAAACAACCCCATAAATTGTGTAAGTTTCATCAATCTTGGCAATATGTATCTCTAGTTAGAAAAATGTCTGCATCAATTGTGTAATGTGGTATGTCGCAATAAAGGTACTCTGGCCATGGTCCGGTGAAGATGTAGATAAAACGAAACATTATCGTTCGAGAGAAATTTCGGATATTTAATTTCGAGCATGTGATCTAGCCAGCGAATAAGTAGACATTTTAAATCAATTCGATCCATTGTAACAGAAGAGAGGTGTTTCCATGCATTCCGTAGTAGTTTTTACTTTGAAATAATATTTTGCACTCAAAAGTAGAGTCCGGAAAGAATAATATTTTCCGGACTCGAAAGTAGAGTCCGGAAAGTAGAGTCCGGTAGTAGTTTTCGTGCATCCTAGTTTATTTTAAAAATTATCATATACGGTTGACAATAAAATTTCAGAAGTGATCTGACCAGTTAACTGTCCTGCCAAAATCCGAATCCAAAGGCCTCCTTAGTCTTTCCTCTTTAAAGTCCCAACTGTCTACAAAGATTCATCTTTTCAAGAAGTTTAACCTTTTAGCTACTCTTTTTTCTTCCCTTTCTAGATAAAAGAAAAGTTTTGCATGCAGCTACAGGCTACATGCATTTGTGGTGTGTGTGGCAGATGAAATAAATAAATCATGCATCTCATTGAATGCTCACAACAACGCCAAAGTGATAAAATTCAATTATCTGCAGGGTGCTTCAGCTACTTTGGTCCCATGCATTTTGAGGTAACTATTAGGCCAGATTTTATTCAAACTTCACATTTTTCAATATCTTTTCACAGATACATTTAAATAAAAAAAATTCCCATCAAGAACCCTGATTGTCTTCATTTTCTGGCAAAAATTCTTGATTCTTTCTCATATCTTCTAGTATTTACTTGCACTTTTTTCTGGGCTGCTAGCCTGTCACTTATTCTACATTTTGTTGCCTTGTACATTAATGAGTACTTCTTTGTATTAGAAGAAGAAAGAATGTAGATGATAATTAGGTTGCATAGCTTAATTAGACAGGATTGTTAAGTATGGATGCTTTAAGTGTAGCTAAAGATGGGGAAAGGGCTCGCAGGGAAGAATCTGGAGGTTCTGAGACATCTAAAAACGTTCATACGCAACATAAGAGATCGAAAAGGTGCTTCCTTTCCCTTTGTTCTTTAATTATTACACATAGGTATCAATCTTTATTTTGGCTGTTTAGATGCTATGTGTAAGGTGGGCTGTTTTAAATTTTTATATATGGATAAGTAGATGTTTCACTTATTAGATCACGAACTCCCCAAAATCGTAAAAAATGGTAGGAAATCCTCATTCATACAGTGTTAGAAAAGTCACTAAATACTTATATCTTTAAGCATCACCTTCTTGCTCCTTGAAGAGATATGTTTATTATAAATATCATGTTTTGCTAAATGTAATTGAGGTCTAGTGAAAAGTTACAATACAGACACGTAAATCATAGAAGTGTGAAGATATAATGATCACTCAGTGTATGCAAAGAAAATGAGCAATTACACAAAAATAAAGTTTCATCTTATATCAGAAAGTGCACAAAGTATGGACTACGTTGAAGTACGAGGCCATTTCAGCACACAATTGATATCATATTCTGATGTTGTGAAGACGGAAGAATGACATCTTTAAACTCTAATTAGACTATCAACCCAAGATGATGGTTCTTAAATCGAAGCTGATGCATTGCATTATAAAATTCTAGGCAACATTATGACATACACATTCCTTTTTCTGGTTTCTAGTGCTTCTGGCAAGAATGATCTTTCAAGAGGCGGAGCTACAAATACAACAAGGGACCATAATGAATTACCTGTAAGAGTAAGTCTTATTTTCAATTATGACCGATATAATCTAATCACAACCCGTAAAGTTTCTGATTTTAAGAAATCTGAATTATTTGAGGGCAAAGTATAACCTTCCGTTAAGATACTTAATTAAAAAGGCGGGGCTGATTGAATTGCTTGTTTTACGTATTTGACAGGATTTGAGGCCCCCTGAGAAGGATGTTATTCCTCGGAGTCCTCTTCATGAAAACTCCAGTAATACCAGCATCAACCCTGCATTAAAACATAGGGACTCTTTGGAAAAAGATGTAAGTGTAGGAGTTATCTATCGGTCCCATTCCATGTTTACATGTATGCATTTCCTCACAAGTGACACCAAAATCTGCAGATTGAGCAACTGCAGTCCCGGTTGCAAGAAGAGAAATCTATGAGGATGGTGCTTGAGAGGGCAATGGGTCGAGCTTCCAGTACTTTATCACCTGGACATAGGCACTTTGCTGCTCAGGTAGTCCAAATTAGAAAGTCGTGACATTAAAATTTTTAGTTAATTGAGAAGCAATCTGTGATTGTAATTAATTAAAGTTTAACTACTGAAAGCTGCAGTAAAACAATTAGAATAGACACGTCTTAAGTGGATGCTATTAAGCTGCTTCTTCAAGCTTGTTTCACTAATTCACTGGATCACTTGAAAGCTGAATGTGAACTGTTGAAAGACGAAGATTTAGAGCAACCAGTAAAAATTACACTCATTCTCGTCTTTGTAAAAGACGAGACTGTGTTTAAAGACGGAAACTCACAGAACTATTCATAATTCTAGTAATTAGGAAATATGGATTATATTTGATTCATCATCCTCAACTTATGGTGAAGTAGGATTCCAATTTATTTTATGCTAAAAAATGTTTCAAAAGCCAGTACCTTAGCTTGGTCTGTTTGAAGTAGATGCAAAATCATCGAGTTCATGTGTTCGTAGCATGTGCACATATTTATTTACTATATTATTTTTGTAGTAGAATTAATATCCTGTTCTGATTCATTTAGACAAAGGAGCTGATAAGTGAAATCGAATCACTCGAAGAAGAGGTTGCAAACCGTGAGCAGCATGTTCTTTCTCTATACAGGACCATATTTGAACAATGTGTGAGTAGCTCAACTTCTGAACAAAGTTCATGCATAGCTTCTCCTGCTCATGCAAAGAATGAGTCCAAGAAGCATCCAAGCATAATTTCAAGTGCTTTTTGTTCATCAAAAAGTTTCCCCTTCCGGCCTTTCCAAGCTCTAGCTAATATAAATGGCCCAATGAAAAGAAATTCGCTTCATTCTACGACAAGACAATCTTCACTGTATGCTGGAAGATCTAACATCCACTTCCAGCACGGTAGTCCAAGACATGTCAGGGTAGGCATAATTTGTTATTTTTTTGATTTCCATTCAATTCTCTATCATATTCAAAATCTCATCTATATAATTGCTAGAAAATATACAACTGAATCATTTATTTTATCAAGGATCCTCAGCCTCTCAAGTATTAACAAGTGTGTTCAATTATGCCTGATATTGCTGTCCAATATATAGGCCCCAGAGCAGCTACCGGGCTCAGACAAAACTTCTATGCTCCGAACTCTTAAAGAACATCTCCATCAGTGTCCAAGCAAGTTGTCAGAAGAAATGGTCAAGTGCATGGCTTCAGTATACTGCTGGCTCCGTAGTTCAGAATCTACAAATCCTGAAAAATATCAGTCACCTATATCATCAAGGCCATCAACTAATGTCAGTAATCCAAAACATGGAATTGGCGAGGAAAGGGAGCGGTCCAGCACATCCATGGTTGAAATTTCTTGGATATCAACTGATAAGAACAATTTCTCTCGTGCATCACGTGCCCTCAATAGTTACAGGTGTGTTCCTAATAAAGAAACAAATTGAAAATGGAAGAAGATAGGTACAGAAACATAGTTGCCATTGTAATCACATCTTAGCTTTATACAGGATCATCGTGCTAATACATGTATCTTACTCGTTCCCTTACAGAGTACTAGTAGAACAACTTGAAAGGGTTAATTTGGGTTCAATGGAAATGAATGCTAAGACTGCATTTTGGATCAATGTCTATAATTCTTTGATTATGCATGTAAGTTTATGAAGCTACGACAAAATTTATTTCCATCTACTTCTATAACCAGAGTTAACTTGTCTATATATGTTCGTCTAGGCATATCTAGCATATGGAATACCTCGCAGCTCTATCAGGCGGTTAGCCTTGTTTTACAAGGTAGCATGATTCTTTATCCAAGATCTATCTTCAAATATATATCTCTTCTTTACATTGTGAGAGGGCCTAATTACTAAGACGAACTAAATAGCATCAATGCGTTTATGTACACATATGCATCTAGTTTGTTGAAGTCAAATAACTCGGATGTCAGCTTCCATTTCTTATGAGGTTTAGGTTTCTGAGCTTATCCTCTTAAGACTATGCTTTTACCCAACTCACCTTATTTTCTGATTTTGTGCTTGCCAAATTGTTAATTGCTATGAATTTACCTGATTTCATATTCGTCTGGCAATAAATGGTTGGTTTTTCTCTGTATAGTGCAGGCTGCTTACAACATTGGCGGACACATCATTAGTGCAAATGCCATAGAACAATCAATTTTTTGCTTCAGTACACCCCGAGTTGGACGGGTACTACCTCATTATCATAAAAAATCACAATACATGTTTCGCTTCTAAAAATGGCATACTCGTTTTATAAGAACAAAACAAGAATAACTCCTTGCTTTTGAATCTCTTTGTTTAGCAGTTGTATACTTGTATGCCTGTTACTGGTTGTTTATACAAGTATATCTGGTAAATTCATTTTCAAGCCGATTGTTGCATGATAGAATTTGTCCTTCTTCCATGAGATTTAAACGATAATTTGTTTGTCAATATTGATTACAAAAGTAAGAGACAAAGATGTGTACATGACTCTCTTTTGTCATTGGAACACTCTGTAGTCATTAAAAAGAAAAATGAAGGTTAGGATCATTGAGTGTAAGTTGATTAGCAGGCTATTATCAACACTCAATTCTTCCTGCGTACGATATATGCTAACTTGTTCATTCACATGTTAGCAAGTAATTTGTATTTTGCTAATATTTTCTCATGTATTGCAGTGGATTGAGACTATATTGTCAACAGCTTTCAGGAAAAGATCTGGGGACGAAAGGCAGCGTATTAAATCAAAATTTGGACTACAAATTCCTCAGCCACTTGTTTGCTTTGCTCTTTGCACTGGATCTGTTTCTGATCCTGTGGTAACTTTGCCATTTTCCTCTTCTTTCTTTTCATTTTAGTTTGAAATTTGATTACGGACATAAAAGGCTGTGTCCACTGCACAAGGTTCTTGCATCAGCACAGATACGTAATCTGGGGAATGAGGACTGTCCTAATGTACTCAACGTCTTCATGACATGATTCTGGACATCACAACAATTTTATCCAAGTTTTAAGTGGACTAAACAGCAAAAAAAGTGCTGGTTTCTATTAATTTTATTCTAACACCATTTTATATTTTAATAGCTCAAAGTCTACACAGCCTCAAATATCAAGGAAGAACTGGACATGGCCAAAAAGGAATTTCTCCAGGCAAACGTAGTTGTCAAAAAGTCAAAGAAAGCGTTCTTGCCAAAGGTACTCGAAAGATATGCCAAAGAAGCCTCTATATCCACAGATGATCTTCTCCAATCCGTGGCTAACAGTGTAGACAAGAAGCTCCAGGATTCAATACACAAATGCATCGTGCATTCGGACAATAAGAAAGCATCTCATTTCACTAACTGGTTACCTTATAGTTCAAAGTTCCGATATGTGTTTTCCAAGAATTTAACTGAGAAGCCATGGTGGGTGTAATAATCTAGCAGAGGGAACCTGACATTTACTCAATTGTGTAGAGCTTATTTATTGAAACGGTAAGAATTTAAAATGTACATATCTAGAGATCGAACAGGCTTGTATTTGGTCTGTTTTAGCATCTAAACATATAGACCTTGTGACTTGTGAATTTTATGGTGCCAAACTGCCAATCATGGCTTAACTAATAGCTTGACAAATAAAAAAGGATTAATGCTTAATTAATTGTTTATCTTGCTGAGTTCAACAAGATTTTGGCCGGCACCTAAAAGTAAGAACTAGATTTTTATACAAAACAAAAAAAAAAGAGAAAATATTATTTACAAATATCTTAACCGAAAATATTTAAATGCGTGAAAAAGTTAAAGAATCATATGAAATGGAAGGAGGGATGTGAATCATGTGATGTACTACTGTATTCAAGTACAAGTAGAGAAGTTTTTGTGTTGAATTAATATTGTAGTATTGTCTCAGCTGTTGAATTAATACTGTATTAATAAAAGAAGTTTTTGTATTGTATTACACTTCTTTTATAAATATTTAACTTTTAAATTAGATTGCTGAATTGTAAAGCTTAATTTGCATCAGTTAAATTCTTATTTGTTTATATGTTTATTCAGTTGACAGACCTCTTTTTGTTTCCATGGGCACTCTTATGTCTGCAAAACTGAAAGCCATTTTTTATTTTCTGCCAAGTTCCATTTTTTTTTTCTCTTCTCAACAGATAAGAGGCATTTTCATTTCAAGACGATTGTTGCATGATGGAATTTGATTTGCATCTTCTTTCATGAGATTTTAAACTATAGTTTGTTTGTCAAACAATTACAAAAGTAAAAGCCAAAAGATGTGTGTATACTTGAACTCATTTTTTAGTTCTTGCAAAGAAACATGGACGGAACTAGGATCATTAGGTGTAAGTTGATTAGAGATGGCAAAAAAATTCGATCCGACGGATACCCGATCCGATCCGATCCGTTTGGGTCTACCCGAACCCGATTTTTTGGATTTGGATTTGGATCTTATTTTTGGACCCGAAAGAGTTTGGATCTGGATCTGGATCTTAGATAATCCGATCCAAACCCGATCCGAACCCGAAATCCGATCCAAACCCGATATATATATATATATATATACATTTACATAAATTTAATATTTATTATTATTTAGTATATCATTTTATATATTTGAGATACATATCAAACAAATATTCAAAATGATCACATATATATATATATATATATATATATGTATATATCCACAATTTTGATTTATTTATTCAAATCACAATCTTATTTTTTTTATTAAAATTCTAATATATTTATATAAATACATATATATATAATCTTTATTTTATTATCGTTTTTAAATTTTATTTATAATATTATATATTTTTTATGCAACTATAATATTTTTATATTTTAAATTTTAAATATATTTTTTCTTTTATGTTTTGCTTAATGCGATTATTTTAATTTTGAATTTTGAATTAAAAACCCGATTTAGACCCGAATCCAATCCGAAACCCGATAAAACCCGAAGATTTGGATTTGGATCTTGATTTTCGAATCCGGATCCAGACCCGATCCGATCCGAAAACTTTGGATTTGGATTTGGATTTGACCAAACCCGATCCGACCCGACCCGTCCCGTTGCCATCCCTAAAGTTGATGAGCCGGTTTTAGCAAAAAAAAAAAAAGTTGATGAGCCGGCAATTATCACTATTCAATTCTTCATGCGTACACAATATCACTACACCATAAAAGACTTACGATCACATCTAGAGCCTATGTTGACTTTAGATATGTTGTCTTTGTCATGCATGTTTTTGGCTAATACAACATTATCTTTTATGTTGCCTTAGGTAGCAACAAAATGTTGGCATAGAATAAAAATGTTTGTGTGTTACTGTAATTTTGCAATGAACAAAATTTTATATTTTCTACTACAAATAGAAATTTTAACCTTTTTTCACATGAAAATTACTTTTTTTGAATAAAAATAATAAAATTATTTTTATAAAAATCTAGAATATTCCATTAGATAGTGAATATTTCAATAATAATGTTAAAATATTTTAAGATGTGTAATTTTATTTTTTAAATTTTTTAAATATTATTAAAAATAAATTTTAAAATAAATTTATTTTCTAAATATATTTTAATATATCAATAAAATTAGTTTAATGTTAATTTCATTTTTAAAAATAATTCTAAAAGCAGAGGTTTTTTGAATAATTTTATTTTAATTTATGGAACCTAAAAATGAATAATTATTTGATAGAAGAATTAATCTAATTTTGTTAAAATAGTATTTTTCTTACCAAAATTTTTTTTATAAATTAAAGAGATATATAAATTGATATATACAAATTATTGTACTTTTTAGGAGATATAAATTTAGATTAAAATGACCAAACAGTTTTTTATAAATAAAAATTAAACTTTTAAATGAATATCTTAAAATATAACCATAATATTTATGGGAAGTATAAAATATAAATACAATGAAATTTTTTAAATTAAAAAGCGGCAAAAACACCGCGTTTCTAATTCTTAAATTAAAAAGCGGCAAAAACACCGCCCTTTGAAATATTGTCAATTTCAGTACTCTCCCTCACGTTCACCCCTTCTTTCTCGATTAGCTCTCTCACTCCTACTTTCTGTGTCTCTACCTCTCTTTCTTGATTTCATCGGCTGAAAATACCACTAATCAGAGTCTCTACCTATCTTCTATAGGCCAAAAATACTACTAATCTGAGCCTCCTTCAGTTAAAGGCTTCAAATTCCTTTGATTGCTCTTCGATTTCGGCATTTTTCGAATTAGGATTTCTTGGGTTTGGGTTCAAAATGGTTTCAATAATTATATTCAATTAAAATCTCATGTTTGATTGCTTTTAATTTTGTTTCTCTCTCTTTATTTCAGTGTTGATTTGAGTTCACAATTAGGTCTTCTATTTGGGTATTTATTTATTTAAAGAAAGGTTTCGATTTGTAGGTATTATCCTTTTTCTTTTATGTTTTATATGATGTTTTGCCGCTCCGATTTATTGTGTGTGTACGTATATTGTGACATATGTATCGATTTTGTGTGTATGTGTATACCTGGTGGCAGGAATAACATTGGAAGCAACATTTAAAAGGGTAAGAACAATGACTATTACTGATTCATCGTCATCTCCACGCTTAGTGGCACCTGCTTCAATCAATTCGTTAGGTCTTCCTCCTCTCTCTCTCACCCCCACCCCAATTCCATTATACATGTATGTGTGCAGTTTCTTGTTTATACCAAAGATTGAATTTAAAATTTGTTATGATTTTAAATGAGGTTCCCAGTTATAGCGCAGTGGTTAATCAAGTTGTCAAATGATTTAATCCCAAACGCTTTGGTCCTCGGGTAGGGGGCGGAGATGAGTCTTTTTTAGGAGTTAGGACCACCATATTTTCTTGTAGAGGTGAATTCAATGTTTGATCCAGATATAACAATGATAATGTTATATGGTGTTCAATTTTTTTCCTTTCAATTTTATGAATCATTGTTTTGCCATAAACCAGAGAGTGGAATCAAAGCATACATTGTTTTTGGTATTGTTCTAATGTTGCTCTTCATTTTGATGGTTTTAATCTTTCAGGTAATTTGTTATGCATATGCCCTATTACGCTATAATTACATGAATAAAAATGTTTGTTACCAAACTTGTTACAAGGTTCTCATGATGATTTTTTCATGGTTGTACGATGGGCTATGAGCAGAGGGCGCATTTTGCTGGTAATTTGATGTTTTTCTCATGGTTGAACTTCTCTGCCGTGCTTTACTTTTATGATTTATCCTATAATTTGTCAACTTTTTATCTTCTAAACTGCAGAAACCTAAGTTTCCATTATCTTCACTTTGTTGCACTTTATGTTCTAACCTGATTTGCATCTGTCAGGTAAGCATACAAGGTGGCGAGACGAGAGGCAAAAAAGACTGTGACAAAATCCAAAGCTGAAGCCTATGAGGGGCTGTACAAGCGCCTAGATACCAAGGAAGGAGTGAACGCTATCTTTAAACTAGCTAAAGCTAGGGAGAGAGGGCGGCGCGACCTGGGTTCTGTAAAGTTTGTTAAGGATGATTCAGGCCAAGTGTTAGTGAATGAAGATGCTATTAAGGAGATGTGGAGTTCGTATTTTCATAATCTTTTCAATGAGGCTAGGAGGAGTGGTGCCGATGTGGAGCAAGAGGTCTCTCTTTCGTATGTGCGTTCTTTCGGTTTCGGTTCCTGTGAGCGTATCAGCAAGGATGAAGTCAAGGGTGCCCTGCAAAAGATGGCTAGAGGGAAGGCGGTTGGTCCAGATCAGATCCCAATCGAGGTATGGCTTTGCCTTGGTGAGGTTGGCGTACAATGGCTAGCAGATCTGTTCAATGTTCTCCTCTTCGGTGCTAAGATGCCAGTTGAATGGAGGCGTAGTATTGTGGTCCCTTTTTTCAAGAACAAAGGCGATGCTCAAAGTTGTAGTAACTATCGGGGTATTAAATTACTCAGTCGTACTATTGATGCGGTATATTTTTGTGTTCGTTCACAGGGAGGCAGGTTTTATAAATTTTAATTTAATTGTCACGAATTTTGTATTTTTAACAATTATTAAGAATTTTTATAAAACTAAGTAATGCAAATAAATGCGTTTTAAAGTCGATTAACTAAAAGTCTAGGGCGATCGGGTTCACCATGTTTACACCGAAACAAATTATACAGATATGGTAATTTAACGGATTTAAATAATTAGAGCATTTGTTAATCTTTTTCAAGCATTAATGCTCTCGGAAATCCAATTATGCTTTCGCACTAAAATTCAATTCCGCTAATCGTATGCATGCCTCTATTGAATAAAATCTCTCGATCTATTATTCCTATTCGCAAATAATTAATTAATGATACCGGCCGATAACACAAATTAAATTTTATAACATATCGATTAGAATTATTTTATATCCATTAAACAACTAATAAAATTAAAGCACTATCATGGTGTAAACATGGCTTTCCCTTATACCCTAGAAATAAACTACTCACACATGCTATTAATAGAAACGACAAAAATATTTAAACAAGGCATATAAAACATATATTAATAAATAAGATAAGATTTAGGAGTACCTCAAATTTACAATAGAATGGAGAATCAAGCCAAATTGTACATAAAAGAGAAGAAAACCAAGCCGCTCCTAGAAAACATGCAGTAGCCGAATGTGGTGTCTAATGTTTGCAGTGTATAAACTAAACTAATGGCCTAATCTAATGTATATGCTAAGATAATCTCCCCCCATTCCTCCTGCACTTGCTCCATTTATATAGCCATCCATGTCTTCCAATTTGCCTAAAAACAATGCCTCCATTCTTGACCATCATTAGTCCACTTTGGAAATCTTTTTTTTTTGTTCAAGGCCAACCAATTCATCAATTTCGGCTGAGAATTATTTGCTAACAACTAGTCAATCAAGCACATGCTTTATAATTTAAATAAACAACAAGAAAATTCCAAATCCACTAAAATTCGGAACTGAATTTGCTCCTCAGATTTCGAGCTGCTCCATTCGGATTTTTGCTGATTTAATCCCTCTGAATTGCAGATAATTTTCTAAGCTTCGCGTGGACTGTAAGATCGTCCAAATCCGACTCCTAGAACTCCAGATATGAATTAAATACCGTAGAAAGCGGGTGTAGCTCAATAAATCCGAATTTCTTCATTTTTAGATCCAAAATAGCCCTTTAGGCCCAAATTCTTCCGAAATTAGGAATTCTTGTCTTCTACAATAAAACATTAAGATTTATTAAATAAATATCTAAATAAATGTAAAATGCAATTAAATATGGGAATAAAATTATCTAAAATATATATAAAAATATATCCTATCAAACATCCTCACACTAAGCATTTGCACGTCCTCGGGCAAATAAGTGAAATAAAAACTAAATCCTAACAAATATCACTTTCGTAGATGACACGATTGCATTGACACATGCAATAAGCCGTTAAACCCCTAGGCAGCCCTAGTAGGACGAGTGTTGTCTCGTGAGGGTTTATAGTGAATTTACCCACAAAATCCATTTTTTTCCTGCCAAGTCTCAAGTATGCAACATATCATAGTACTCCACAAAAGTAAACCTCAATCGCACAATATTAAAAGTCTGTTCACTTATACATCATATGCACAAGACTATCCAAGTAAACACACAGTCTAGATAGACAAAAAAAATCATGAAATATATATCAATGCCGCATTCAATGAGTAACATGCTATGGATAGAAAATCTCACATAACTCTCAAATCACACAAGTGTATAGGTGAAGTGTATTCGCTCAAGTTCAATCAATTAAGTCATGTGCTACCATATGCTTGGTTGTTCACCAAATCTCCACTACTTTGTATACATGCATGCACAAATCAAAAGGTCTTTGTTAAAGGTTGTAATGTGGTTGAGGTGAAGGGTAGGGAATCAAGAAAAAGGCTAACAAGTGGTTAACTCGACAAACTAATAGAGCACATTGTTCATTTCTAATTAAAACACTCAACATGAAATTTCGATCATGTAAAAGGTGATCAAACTCTCACAAGCATTAAACTCCAAGCACATATTACCATGTACTTTTCCACTTTCATATTGTACAGACCAATGAACACAACTCTACTTGATCTTTTATTTTCTTTTATTTTCTTTTTTTTTTCACCAAATTTTCACACTTTAACAAAGAAATCCCCACACTATGTACTCACCAACCTCCAAATGAATCAAAATGCTCTACTAGTAAATCAAGAGAAGAATAAACAAGTAGGCTCAAGAATTTAGATTGGTGATATACGAAAAGAACGGATAAAAGGCTCAAAGGGGTTCACTAGGGATATATGATTCAAGGGTACTGTTTGGATAAATACGATTAATCCTAGTGCCTTTATCATTTTCATGCATACAGATATCATGTAATCTCAAAATGGTTTAAAGCAAGTTCTAGAGCGACATACTCAATGATGAACAACACACAACAATAAAAATTGATCGATATAAAATTTACCAATCACAAATTAGGCTTAAGATCTCACAAGGTGAAAGCATGCTTTAGTACTCACTAAATTTGACAAAGACACATCTCAAGTTTTAAAAGTTTCGCAAGTACGTACAAGGAATCATCAAGTAACAAATAACTTTCAGAGATATGACTTGTCGAATAATCATACAAAATAAGCTCACAAGATGTGTACCTATCCCTGTTAACACACTATGAGACGAGACAATTAATTTTCTAATTTTCAATTTTTTTGAATTTTTGAATTTTTATGTATTTACACTAAAAACTCTCCCCCATACCTAAATCATGCATTGTCCTCAATGTATGCAAATAAAAATAAGGTATGAAAAAGTGAACGAAAACTCCCCTGAAAATGAGCAAGACAATTGTTCCTCTGAACATATCTTCAAGTTTGCCTTGCTTAATTCTTTCCACATAGCACGAACACTCCCCTTAGCTTTTCCTTCCCCAAAATAAATTTAAATCCGTGTTCACAACCTTTTCCTTGCCTTTATTACGCCTATTAGCTTCTTGCTCATCCACCTTCTCCCCCTCAGTTGGGTTATCCTGGAATGCATCATTTTGAATACGTTGCAAATGTTTGATTTCTGCAATGGACTTATGGATATGTGGCAACTCGTTCTCCAGTGTTTGAACCCGTGCAAGGAGTCTGTTGTATTCCGTTATGGTTACAGGTGCATGTGGTGGAGTATGTTGCCCACTCTCATGTCCTGCTCGTGCTTCTCTCAACTCCTGTCCAAAACTTCCACCGAGATGCGTATCTGCAAATGAAACATCCTAGGGCCTTTGTCGGATGGTGCAATGAAAGTTCGGGAGCTTCCAACCTCTCGTGAAGCAGTTTGCCGACCACTGGTAAAGAGTGGTAAATCTGGAAAAGGATCCAGGGATTTTCTCTTTGGGAGGTTAAACTTGAATGGATTAAATGACACAAGACCCAAGTTCCCCTCGAATGTCTCGGGTTCGCTAGGTTTACTCCGTTTAGCATGAGGTGGATCGGCTGCTGTAGCAAACTCCATATGTGGTGCTGTGCTTACTGGATTTGGTAACAACGGAAGTGGGACAGTCTTTAGATATTCAGTTAGGACTGTAGGCACATCCGTATAGCTCTTGTTGCTTATGTAATTAATTACATTCGCCTTCATGGAAGAACATTCCACATCTCTACCATGGTCCAAGCGTAACCTGTCTGCATCACTCAAAAAATCGTTTAATATTAGTTGCAGAAATCTTGGGTGTAGACATTTGACCCTTTGAGTTTGGACATCCCTGGTTCCTAGTTGCTTCATCTTCAAAATAATTTGACCAAGCACTATCTTACCAAAATTAATCCTCAAATTATTGGCGACTGAATACCCTATTGTTTGAATAAATTCAGATATTCGATCTAGATTTGTTCTTTCTGAGGAAAAAACATGGTTAAGAATGTGGAAGAAGAAATTCCAATACTGGGTTAGATATGATCTAGAGAGATTACCAGTATTGAAATTACCATCTTGGTTCCTTATAAGACGAAAGAACCTTTTAATCTGGTCAGGTGTAGGATCAGAAACGAGATTTTCTATAGGAAAATGAAGAATTCGATTAACATCTCGTTCAGTGACCCTAATCGACCTACCAAACAGTTGATAGGTGATTGCACACCCGTCCTCTCCAGAAGTGTTAACCGCACTGCAATATAATTCACGCAAGGCATCATGGTTAAGCGGCACTGGTGTAACTAGAGCATAACGAATTACTGAATGTTCATTCAGAAATTGTGCCCAAGCTCGAAACTGCTCATCCCGGATGGTGTTGATTTCCTGAATGGAAGTAGGATTAACTCTAGCAATCAAGAAGCTTCCCTGCATTGCCATTTTCAAGACAGCTAGATTGTGAGATCTGGGAGGTTGAAGTTTTCAGCAATTGTGTGTATATGCTCTGGTTATCTGAAATGATGATATTTAACACAGACAAAAACTCATTGTTTATAAGGTTTCAAAGATTAGCGGTTAGGTGATATAGTACAAGCTATGTACTAGCTTTCCGCTTTTTCTTCTTTTAGCTCCAGCCCTACTCTCTTTTGTCTTCAAAGTCCTCCTCGAGCCACACAATGCTCCTTCTTTTTTTTTTCAATGACAAAAATATCTGCATAGCCCTCCAAATCAATTCAGTGGGGATGAGTTCTCGATGAACAATTATATAAGAGAGGAAAATTAAAAAAAAACACAAAAAAATCATAAAAATTACAGAATAAATAAATAAAAATAAAAAAAAATTGAAAAAACTCCCCTAATGCATAAGCATGAAATGTCGTGTCGAGGTCCGGGATGTCGAAGCAAGATGTGCTACTCCAAAAAGACCAAAAACCTGTTGCGCGGAACCACCATGAATAAAATCAAGAGCATGAACAGTTGTTTTAATCCTGCACAAAATCTCTAAACAAGTATTAGCAAATTTTGCTACTACATCAATGAATAATAACTGATCAAGAAAATATGTAGTTTTGGAAAATTTTGTGATAAAGCAACGATAGAATTCATAGCCTTGAAAATGTCGAACTCCCTTAATATAAGGTGGAGGTTCTTGTGGTGGCTTTTCTTCACTCATGACTTCCACATGAGCCATTCGAACATCTGGGCTTTTCGCATCATTGATTAAGTAGACACTTCCATTTTCTCCCGCTCCCCGAGCTTGACACGTAAGAGCCACTTTGTATGGATGCTCAACCAGAATTTGAGAAATATCATCTGGGACAATATTTGTTATTACATCAACCTTGAAATAAGTGTTCTTGAGCAAAGAAGCCTTGTAAGTAGAGGCTAGATCGAGAGCAAATTTATCAATACATGGTGGCTTAGGCACAGGTTGCGGAAGAGAAACAACAACCATCTCTGTATTGCTTCTCTTTGTAGTCTTATCATCAGTCACATTGTTCTCGGTAGCAGCAACATCATTGATCTCGTCATCGATGGCATGCTCCTTCTCTTTATCAATGGCCTCATTATAAACACACATGGAGAAACTACCATCACTACTAGAAAAAGTGGATTAGACATCGGTTTCTGGCCGTTGTTAAAAAAAAATCTTACCGATGTCTATGCGAGTGTAGAGAAAGGTCAAAAATTTTAGACATCGGTTTTTAGCCGTTGTCTATTATCGACTTAGACATTAGTTTCTTAAATATTTTTGATGTCTAAGCTTCATTATGTGCAGTATTTCTCTTTAAATAATCGTTTATTATGTGCATTAGATTAACATAAACATAGAACATACAAGGTATAGGAAGACATATACATCGATTTCTTGGTAAAAACTGATGTTATATGTTCTAACAGACATCGATTGTTTAGTGAAACCGATGTTATATAATGTTAAATTGTCTAATAGTCATCGATTTCTTGATAAAACCGATGTTATATATTCTAACAAACATCGGTTTTTATCCATTTTCATTGTAATGTTTAACATATTACATCAGTTTTTTAAAAATATTTAATGTATTAGCTTTACTTGGACATTGGTGTATTTGTTAAAAACCGATGTCTCTTGTTCAGGTTTTAGTATGTAGTATTCTTTTTATATGCACCAAAAACAAACAAATCAAACCAAAACATTAAAATAAGAAAACAGTTACAAGCACTTGCCATTTACCAAACACAAAACATCCAATCTTTACATCAACACAAAACATCCAACATACAATTCATATCCTCTCTAAAGTATGCCACAACCACAAAGGAAAGAAAATAAAATGAAAAATATTTATCAAGAGCAAAAGTATGATTAATACATTTGGAAGAGGAACAGGAGCAGATCTTGGAGGAGGTAGGTAGGAAGATTTAGTTGGTGCTTCTTTTCTAGGAACAGGTTTTGGCTTGTGTTCTGGCTCTGGCTCTGAGTTATTCCTTTCCAAACCAGAGCTTCCATCTACAACCAATAAATTTTAAAGATCAGAAATAAAGGACAAAAATTACAACACTGAAAATTACAACACGCAAAAAATAATTAGGATAACCACCAATATATGAGATGGTAGTAGGAACATTGAGATGGTGGGAAGAAGTACCATGGATTGTCCCTTCAAATCATGTACGCAAGTGTTCTGTCTCATGTTCCAGATCTGCAACATGGTTATATGGGTACAAACATCATACTCTGTACCACTTGACCAACCATTACAAGTAATATATAGGAATGTCAAAAGTATACTTAAATTGACAAAACATTACGACATTTGCCGCATTTCCAAGCTTAAATTGAAGAAATCCAATGCCCTGGACGAAAAAAGAAATCAGCATAGCAGCACCTTATTCAAATCATACAGTTTCAACATGAACCATCCTAAACAAATAAGGGTAAAATCATTTTTGATGCAAACAGTATAGGCATTCATATTTTTTAACATCTTAATCCTGTAACATGAACTAGAACAATGAGAAAGAAGCACATGCAAATGAACTACTGACTATAAATCTCATCAAGAATGCCCATGCCTATTTTTCAACTTAACTCAGTAATTAGCATATACTAAGTCATGATTGCACAAACACTAAGTTACTTAAAACAAATGCAAGATTCTACTTAATTAGCCAGAAAAACAAAGCTAGATTCTACATAATTCATGAATTTTTAAATTACAGAATGACTTACATTTGACTTGTTGTTTTTGCATGATGCTGCCCACCATTTGCTTCCCGAACCATCGATAACTCCACTCCCTTGGAAATCAACTGCCTTCCTTTAACCTAGTCATTTGGTGTCATTTGGTGCTAGAATGGTTCCTATAACCTGTACACTAATTATATTAATAGCTTCTCTTGGAAAATAAAGACAATTATCACATTTTTTTTATACATATACTTATGACTATAACACTTAAAAAAGACAACAAGAACATTTTAAATTTTATGAAATATACACAGATTAATATTTATTTTCCATCAACTCGATTTACTTAGCCTAAATGACATCCTAACAGCCTTAAATAATCTCTAAAATTCAGTAACAAATTTAGAGAAAGTGAAAGAAATATTATGACATGAAAGATTCACCTGAACAACCAATCTATCATTGCAAGACCCTCTGAATCTAGTTCAGTCTGCTGTTAGCTGATGTTCGGCAGCAATCTTGCTTGCCACTAAATCTGGCCATGAAGTTCCACTAGCTAATAAAGTAAATGCTATGACATAAGCATTTATTCCTGCATTAGAAAGATTTAGGAAATGAAAGAATGCCACTAGCCAAAGCATCAATTTAAATAAAGTTAACTAGGATTCATCCAGTGAAGACTAAAACCTGTGACGCAAAGTACTATAAGAGTTGTATTTACCTGAAATAAGAAAATAAAAGGCACACGACTATTAAATAATAGATGTATAGGTATAGTGATAAGTGGATTTTATATCCACTTGGAGCATTCTAAATCGGCTTAAATTGATTGTCTTGGACTCAAGTTTCTGGTAGTTTTGATGTGTTTTGCTTAGTTGTGCAGATTTACGAGAAGGTTGACTAAGGTGGATGCTTCTATTATTTTTTGGGAATTAATTGATTAAAATTCGGATTTTTAAGAAGGGTTGCGCAGTCTACATTGTTTGGGCCATATCTTGAGTTCTATAAGTCTGTTTTCAGCCCGTAAGCAGTCCACGCGAAGATAACGAGATTCTCTATCATTCTAAGGTGGTCCAGAGGTCCAATTACGTTTGGAACGTTCCAGAAAAATTGAAGAAAAGTCAGCCACGAATTTTCCTTAAAAAACAGAACCAGTTTAGGAAACGTATCTTGCAGAAATTCTATTATAATTCTGTTTTGGTATTTTCTTGCCGGGCAAGACTTTTAGAGCCTATTTAAACACATCCTACCATTGTAATAGAGATATACACATTATCATAGTTTTATTATTGTAACCAGCTTAGTTCTGCAAGAGAGAAAAGGAGAGAAGGATTCAACGCTCGTGACAAGCAACGGATCTAGATCTACTTCATCTTTTGTTCTAGATTTGTTTTCAAAAACTCTTGTTTATTAATATAATTACGTCTTTTATTCATATCTTGTTATTTACCATGTTTTCATCAAATCCCATGGTGACGAAAGGTTTAATTATGAACTAATCGTTGTTGTTGTGGGAGGATTTTAGCACAACAAATTATGAGGCCTCGTGCTGGAATAGCGCCAATAATCAAGGAATCGTCCAACCACCCGGAAAGGCTCGTGGTTGAAGATCAATGGCTAGCCGCCCGGGAAGGCACACGACTAGGGTTACCGAAGAACACGGGATGTGGTTCCTCGGAAGGATCGGACTGAATCTACGGGATGAGAGCTCAAGGACCAAATGTTGGCCAGCCAAGAACCCTAATTTGACTGTGTCACACAAGAGTGCACGTGCTCTAGCTACTCAAGGAGTGTAAAGTGTCGAAGAAGATCCCGTAAACTGCCTACATACCACTATTTATAGTGGATCAAGCCCGAATGTAGTTCTTGAATGATATGATTGTTTGTTCATGATGAGTTATCCTCTCTCCAGTGGGATAATAACTGTTATTTCTGATAATAATCGAGTATGATGTATAAAATCAGGTTACCAAGCAGTTTAGGTAACATAGAATGATTATCTCTTGTATTTATCATGATTTTGTATCATTTATCAAGTATATATGACATATATCCTCAAATAACTGAATGTTTATCTGTTTGATAGTGTTTTTAGATGATATAGACGTATTCCTAAAAAATAGGAGGCGTGCCTTATCTGTATTGGCAGCCTAATCAGGCTTCCGGCGGAAGCTGGGGGTACCGCCCGGTAGCCTGGCTCCGGTACCCCCTCCGGTAACTCCTATCACAGAAGCTACTCTGGAAGCTTTATTGGATGACTGGTAATAGCTATAGGTTATCCTCAAGGCGATGCCTTGAGACCCTTAGCCATGTGTTCCCGTGTTGCAGCGTACATGGTAACCCCTAGGGCTACCGTAGGCCTCCGGAAACCTGACAGATTACTCATTTTTGACATGGGGCTGGACCCTAATCCTCTAGTGGGCCTAAATCTAACCCATGCAAGATTTTGGTCACAACAACTACCCCCCGGTTCCCTGAAGTACGTAGTGCAAGGGGAACCAATTATTCACAGGGTACCGCTTACTAGGAAAATTCATACTTTTGCTATCAGGACTCCTTAGCAAAATTTCGTATCCTCACTCCCTTTCCAGCTCATTGTGACAGGATCGGAAATTTGAAATTGCAAATACCTTGACCCGTATTATTGTTTTTATTCCTATAATCGTGTAACGGAAACTTAACTTGGAATTACCTCAAGCGAAAGCCTCATATTTTGGCTCGCTAAATACTTGATTACTCAATTTTATCTATTTGGAAATAGAACGGATAAATATTAGAGTAAAGGGGATTTAAATTCAAATTCTACAACCTCTCTTGATAAGCTTGAACGATCCATTTCCCGTGCCAACACGTTTCCCCCCATGTCTCGTTTTCTGTGCCATATTCAAGCACTTGGGACCGTGCTTTTTCTACTTTCCCTTTGATTTATATATCTATACAATCAGTTTTTTCTTTTCTTTTATTACTCTTCTTTTCATCTTCACGCAGTACTTCCTCTCAAGCATACAAGGGTTTTTCGAGGGTTTCCGACGAAACATCTCCGGCGAAGGCCTAGATACTTTTGTTCTTCCGTCTTCTCATCCATACCCAGGTATATCTTTGAATCTTTTAACTAATTCTTGTACCTGGTTCCTTGATTATATGTATAATAATTGGGTACAAATTGACTTCAATCGTGGAGCATGCATGTTATTCTTCCTGATGTTACACACTTAATTGTAGATCTTGGTAGCGTTTATGTCCTGAAATTTATAGGGATGCATGTGTTTTGAGGCTGGGGCGGTCTGTCTCCTGGCTCCCCCTTTTGATTGTTCACTAACACGTTTGTAGTATGTTTGATACCTGCTCTTAGTGAATCGTATTGCTTTGGGCTTATTTTATTAAATTATCATTTGTGAATTATGGTTTTGGGGGTGTAGCTATAGTGCTCTAGGAAGTTTACCACGATTTCTGCCTTGGTCGGGTAACCTCAACACCGCCACATTAATCTGCTATGCCGATAGCTCTTCCTTAAACTCTGATTTTCTTTCGGCTTGTGTATTCTGGGTACCTCTTGATCAGATTTAGATGGCCCCTGTCACACTTACCAATCTCTAAATTGTTCAATTCCCATTCTTTCTTTGCTAACCTGCTCCCTCTTTGTGGTTGCAGATGTCAACCTCAGCCTCTTCCGGGGGTTCACCACGATTTCCCGGTAATCTGTCTCCCGTTTCTGGGCAACCTTCTGATTCTTGGTCTACTCATTTAAATGAGGTGCTTGTCTCTCAACCTTTGTTACAATCTAAGCCGTCCGTAAGCTCTAGGAATCGCTCTCGAGTGGAGGTAATCGATCCCTTTGAAGCTGATATTGTGAGTCGGTATCCCAATCCTCTCTTGGAAGTGGGTTCGTCGAGCCTCATCATCGGGGATGCCAAAAAGGTTGCTCTAAGCTCCAATACCGATGAAGAAGGAAAGTCAGCTGGTATGCTATTTAGTGATGATGACTTGGTGAACGAGGAGGAGCAAACTGGAGTTAGGATGGTGATTGGGATCGAGCGGAAGCTCCATATCCCTGCAAGTTTTATACCTGCATGTGAAGACATGGATTCCACCATGAATGCAGATAGACTAGAGAGATTGTTAGAGCTATGTGATCCAGGATGCAGCTTGGTGATACCTAGCGCCGGCGAGAGGTGCCACAACTTTGACAATTTCGAGCCTGACCAAGCCATTCCGAATGCTGTGTTATCTGCATCATTCTTTAAACTAGGATTCTCCCTTCCTCTGCACCCGTTCTTTGTTGATCTGCTAGAATTCTATGACATTGCCCCTATGCAGTTGACACCCAACTCTTTTAGGGTTGCCGCTTGTATGTACATTCTGTATGATCAGACTTTCTCAGCCCCCCTTACCGCCAGAGAGTTGAGTCACTTCTACCAGTTGAAAGATGTCGGTAGGAAAGTTGGTGTTTTTTATCTCACTGCCTGGAACAATAGACAGGGGAGATGCATAAAGGGTAATAAGAAGGGGATGTATGATTGGTTGGAGCAGTTCTTATACTGCTATGAATGTGAGGGGGTTCGGACAGAATTTAATTTATCTCCTGGTAAGCCCTTTACCATCCTACCTGGGTATTACCCATCTGATTGCACTAATAGTTCTAATTTTTCTTCCCATTACTACGTTACCTAGGGATCCCAGTGCAGACTCCCCTTAGTTGGATAGAGGAGAAAAGAGCCAGGAAGGTCATGAAGCTTGCCGCTAAGTTGGGTGATGGTGAGAGTTTACTTGTGCCGGAAACCCTTGAGAGGTTGGGTTTTTCTAAACTTAAGCGCGCACAAACCGAGGATGCTAATATGGAGACTGTGGGCGAGTCCACTCCCCAGGGTATCCCTGGAAAGGGTGACGCCGGTGATGGGGTTCCCGGTTGGTGCCACCTCGTCCATCCTTTTGTATTGATATACTGTTTTCCTTTCCTCCGTTTATTTGTTTCATTCATGCCTACTTGTTTTCGTTTTTTTTTTTTACATGTTCATAGGGATCTCCTTGATTTACCATGTTGTGATCATAACGCTATTGCTCTTCTGTTCTTTCAGGTATGTCGGGGTCAGTGCCGTCTTTTATCAAACCATCCGACAAGTACGAGGATTTATTTCCTGATGATGAATTGACTCTACTTGAGACTCCTATCAGTGCTACTCCGATCTCTCGAGTCCCCGCTCCTTTGCCCATAAAAATTGAGCTTTCTGCTGCTGAAAAGCGCAGACTCTCACAGGCTTCAGGGGGTCTGAAATCTACTCCGGAAACCCGCTCCTCAAAAAGGGTTAAGGTTTCCCAGCCGGGGTCTCCTACGAATGAGGTAGAGCAGTTTTACCGAATGTGTGGTGGACAGGTGCCCCTGGAAACTATCACAGGGTGGGCCAAGCAGAAGACTCCGGATGTAGCAAAGTCAATGTTGTTCTCAGCAGGTGAGAGTTTCTTTCATCAACTTCGGCTCTCCAATCAGCTAGCTCTAGCCACTCGTGGTGACATGAGGTTGAGGGATGAGGTTAAGCAACTGAAGGCTGATATGCAAGCCGCTGAGGATGAGAAGAAAAAACTATCTGATGCAGGTAAGAAATTGAAGGGTGATCTGTCCGTAATGATCAAAGAGAAAGATAAATTGAGCAGGTTGGTGTCCACTCAAGAAGAGGAGAAAGAAGAGAGGGCGGCAGCCCATGCCCTAGAGGTTAAAGGGCTGGAAGTACAAGTTGATTCCCTGCAAGCTTCAGTTAGGAAACTCAAGGAGGCACTCCCGGAGAGGTACAAAATGGGTTTTGCTAAGGGTGTCGCGGATTATATGAAGTCTACTTGGAGGGTGATGCCAAACTTGGACTGGTCTCTCCTTGGTGAGGATGTTGTGGCGCAAGTCGAAGGCTTTCAGGCAGAAGCCGCAAAAGCTGGGGCTACCAAGTCTAAGGACGCGTCCATTCCTCAGGCGACTCAAAAGGATATTGCTGAAAATACTCCCACTCCTGATCCTGAGGTTGAGGCTCCCATCAAGGTGGTTGAGCATGCTCCGGGTGACCTTGACAAGAAGGGCAACCCCGTCGAGGACTCCCCTAGTTCAGATGCTACCAAGGATGCTCCTTCTGTTTGACTAGTCCTTTAAATTATCTTCATTACCTCGAACTTATATTTTGTTGGTTTATAGACTTGTGGTTTTAAGCAAAGGGGGTGGGCTCCTATAACGCTCCACAGATGTACTTTTGGATTTCTTAACTCTGCTCGCTTTACGGCCTCGGGCCTTAGTATTTTCGATTTGGTTTTTATCAACTTAATGCATGTTTATCTTATTATCTGGTTTTTATGTAGTAGGTATAATCGTCACATCATTTCCGATTATACAACGAGAACCAACCTGGACTTAATAATCCTTAATCATCGAACCCCCATAGTACTCATTCTCTAGGGTACCAATATGCTAAGTAGTAAAGGTACTACGATAACTTAAAACAGTGCATAACTAAACGCCACCATCGAATTATATTCAGTAGAAATGACTCTCCTGACTAATCCTAAAACAAGTTTGTACAAGTTTTCAGAGGATATATGTCATATATATGTTGATTAAATAGGTATTAGATCATGAATCAAGATAAGAACGATAGAATGGTATCGCAGTGTAGAAGAGTACAAGAGTAAATATGGCAACACATACCTGGATAGGTGGCCATAGAACTGATAGACTACTTGTACCTTTGTCTGCTTGGTTGTCACTGTGGGTGTGGGGGTTCCGTCCGGTATCCCTATAGCATTTGGAAGCCCGAAGGCAGGAACCTGACTCCGGGAGCCCCGTGGCCGGTAGCCCCTATCCGGTAGCCTGGGTACCGGAGGCTTAGCCTGGAAACCTTTGTTCCGGGAGTCCCAGTCATTTAATAAATCATGTGTGGTGATGCCATGTAGGCCAATCCTGCAAAGATGTCTTGCAATGAAGGGATCCAAGTGGGTCGACCAGGGTACCACACAAGCCCAAGTAATGAAGGGAACCATGTATGCCGAACAGGGTTCCATACATGCCCTGATAACCAAGTAAGCCATGTGAACCACTCAAGGTTCCGTACATGTCTGGTATTGAAGGGATCCAAGTGTGCCAATCAGGTTACCACACAAGCCCAAGTAATGAAGGGAACCATGTATGCCGAATAGGGTTCCATACATGCCCTGATAACCAAGTAAGCCATGTGAACCACTCAAGGTTTTGTACATGTCTGGTATTGAAGGGTTCCAAGTGTGCCAATCAGGTTACCACACAAGCCCAAGTAATGAAGGGAACCATGTATGCCGAACAGGGTTCCATACATGCCCTGATAACCAAGTAAGCCATGTGAACCACTCAAGGTTCTGTACATGTCTGGTATTGAAGGGTTCCAAGTGTGCCAATCAGGTTACCACACAAGCCCAAGTAATGAAGGGAACCATGTATGCCGAACAGGGTTCCATACATGCCCTGATAACCAAGTAAGCCATGTGAACCACTCAAGGTTCCGTACATGTCTGGTATTGAAGGGTTCCAAGTGTGCCAATCAGGTTACCACACAAGCCCAAGTAATGAAGGGAACCATGTATGCCGAACAGGGTTCCATACATGCCCTGATAACCAAGTAAGCCATGTGAACCACTCAAGGTTCTGTACATGTCTGGAAATGGCAAAAATTTGAAATTCTGATAATTTCAACCTGTTAAGCTGAGAGGTGTATCCACTACTACCCCCCTAGTTCTGGATGGTAGCCTAGCTGCCATGTAGAACTATGCTTGTAGGTCTTACATATATTTCTGAAAATATTTATAAGTGGTAAATGTAAAAGAAAACAATCAACTTCTACTTTTACTAAAAATCAAATAGTACGAATACATCAAATTTCATCCAGACGGGGTGTGCATCCACTACCCCCCGGGCATCTATTGAAAATCATGAAATCCTAAGAACTGAAAGGGAAATGGTGCAACCACAACTAGTAGGTTGCCTTTATTCATCCTAAGCCTGAAAGAGGCCTACGTTTGCTCTGAAAAGAGTCTTACTGATAGTACTTTTTTAGGTGCTCGGCATTCCAAGCACGGGGAATAGTGTTCCCATCCATGTCTTCAAGGTGGTAAGTGCCTTCCCAAAAGATAGACTTTATTTTGTAAGGCCCTTCCCAGTTTGCTCCAAAGGCTCCGTGCCCGGGAACCCGCATATTGGGCATCATTCTTCTCAGTACTAGGTCGCCAACCTTGAGGGGTCGAGGGCGTACCTTGTTGTTATAGTATTTGCGGGTCCTCTGTTGGTAAGCCGCAAGTTTCAGCTGGGCGGTAGCCCGGTTTTCCTCTACCATGTCTAGGGCCAACCTCTGATGTATTTCATTTGATTCTTGACTGAAATTATCCCTCCGGTAGGACCCTGTCCCGACTTCCACTGGGACCATAGCTTCACAGCCATAGGTTAGAACAAAGGGAGACTCTCCGGTTGTGGACCTGGGAGTGGTGTTGTAAGACCACAGGACCATTGGAAGCTCCTCTGGCCAATTTCCCTTTTTATCTTCCAACTTGGCTTTCAGAGTGTGCTTGATGATTTTATTCACAGCTTCCGTCTGCCCATTGCTTTGGGGGTGGCAAACGGCTGAAAAATCTTTCTTTATTTCCAAGTCCTCACATAGACTTCTCATTTCTCTACTATCGAATTGCTTGCCATTGTCTGAGATCAGCTTGTACGGTACCCCGTATCTACATATAATGGCTCGCTTAACAAATTCCTTCAGCTTACCAGCAGTAATGGTAGCTAGGGGTTCCGCCTCTGCCCACTTGGTAAAGTAGTCAACGGCTACCACGGCATATTTCACACCACCTCTGCCTTTGGGAAGCTCCCCAATCAGGTCAATCCCCCATATTGCAAAGGGCCAGGGGCTTCCAATGGGTCTTAGTTCCACAGCTGGGTTGCTATTGAAGTTGGCAAACCTTTGGCATTGATCACAAGCTTTAGCAAAGTCATAAGCATCAGTTTTCATGGTAGGCCAGTAATAGCCCTGTCGGAGAATTTTGTGGGCCAGGGAGGTACCCCCCGAGTGGTTGCCACAAATGCCTTCATGAATTTCCCTTAGGATGTATTCACATTCATTTCCAGATATGCACTTAAGTAGAGGTTGATTAAATCCCCTCTTGTATAGGATGCCATCATAGATTACATAACGGGCAGCCTTATATTTGAGTTTCCGAGCTTCATCTTTGTCCTCCGGAAGTGTCCCCTTGGTGATATACTCACGTATTGGGGTTGTCCATTGGCTTTCCATTGAAGAATCTATTTCCATGGTCTCCATTCGATGGATACTTGGTTGGAGTTGCACTTCAAGGGGTATTACCCCTAACAGGACAGCTTCTTTTTGGGATCCCAACTTGGCAAGGGCATCAGCATTGGCATTTTCCACCCTTGGGATTTGATTTAGATTTAGCAATTTGAACCTACTGATAAGTTCTTGGGCATACTTCATGTAGAGTTCAGTGCGGGGGCCTCGACTCTGGAAGCTTCCTTTAATTTGCCACACGATCAGCATGGAGTCACTAAACACATTTAGGTATTCTACCTTCATTTCCAGAGCCAGTTTCAAGCCAGCAATCAGGGCCTCATACTCTGCATCATTGTTGGTAGCCCTGAAGCCAAAGTGTATGGCACTCTGAATTCGGTGCCCCTCTGGGCTTACCAACTCTATTCCTGCACCTCCCCCATTATTATTTACTGCACCATCAACATACAGGTTCCACCATAATTGGGGGCTTTCGGCATCCCCTTCGGTAACTGGGGATACCGGGGTACAATCTTCTCCGGTAACCTCAAAATCAGGAGGAAACTCCAGTAAGAAATCGGCCAATGCTTGGCCTTTGATAGCAGTTCGGGGTTTGTAATCTATTTCAAACTGTCCTAGCTCGACAGCCCATTTCATCATTCTACCGGAGGCTTCCGGCTTGTGCATCACTTGCCTCAGCGGGAAGGATGTTCTAACTTCAATTTTATGGGCCTGAAAGTAAGGCCTTAGCTTCCTGGAAGCCAGTATTAGAGCATATGCTAGCTTTTCCATGCTGGGATACCGGGTTTCCGCATCCAGCAGCCTTTTGCTCACATAGTATACCGGGTATTGTACTTGCTCTTCCTCCCGAATCAACACAGCACTTATAGAGTATTCAGAAACAGCTAAATATAAAATGAGTACCTCACCTTCCAAGGGTTTGGAGAGCAATGGTGGGCTTCCTAGCTGTTCTTTTAGTTTCTTGAAGGCTTCCTCACATTCCGGGGTCCATTCAAAGTTTTGACCCTTCTTGATAGCCTTGAAAAACTCCTTGCATTTGTCGGAAGACCGAGATACGAATCTATTTAGGGCTGCTACCCTTCCGGTAAGCCCTTGGACTTCTTTTACATTCCTTGGGGACCTCAGTTCCAGCAATGCTTTGATTTTGGCAGGGTTTGCCTCAATCCCTCTGTGGTTCACAATGAATCCAAGAAATTTTCCAGACTCCACCCCAAAAACACACTTTTGGGGGTTCAGCTTCATCCGGTACTTCCTTAGGATATCAAACATCTCAGATAGGTGCAACACATGGTCGGCTGCCACCTTTGATTTGACCAACATATCATCAACATAGACTTCCATAGTCTTACCAATCTGTTCCTTAAACATCATGTTTACCAGCCTCTGATAGGTAGCCCCGGCATTCAATAGCCCAAACGGCATCCCCACATAACAGTACAGTCCCCTATCAGTTATGAAGCTGGTATGCTCCTGGTCCGGTTCAAACATCGGTATCTGGTTATATCCGGAGTAGGCATCCATGAAACTTAGCAAAGCATGGCCTGCCGTGGCATCCACTAGTTGATCAATTCTGGGTAGCGGGAAGCTATCCTTAGGGCATGCCTTATTTAGATCAGTAAAGTCAACACATGTCCTCCATTTCCCATTAGGCTTCCGGACCAGTACTGGGTTTGCTAGCCATGTTGGATAGAAGGATTCTTTGATCAAACCAGCCTTCAATAACCGGTCTACTTCTTCCTGGAGGGCGGTAGCCCTTTCACCACTGACAGGCCTTCTCTTCTGCCGGATACCCCTTCTCTCAGGGTCGATGTTCAAATGATGGCACATGACTTTCGGGTCAATCCCCACCATGTCAGAATGACACCATGCAAACACATCAAGGTTGCTTTTAAGGAAAGCAGTCAACCTTTCTCTTGTATTTTTATCTAGCTGTTGCCCAATTTTCAAGATTTTACTAGGATCTTCAGCATCCACTAGTACAGGGATAGTATCCTCGGCAGCCCCTGCCTTTTCCAGGGTACCGGGCATCCTGGGATCAATGTCAATCTCAACCGGGAGTCCTCTCTCCGCTCCCTGGCTCTCATTCTCTAACATTTCTCCATCTAGATCATCATCTGAGGCACTTTTTACTATGCCTTCCAGTGAAATGTTATGAATTTCATCATTCTTTTCGGCAGCTTCCAACAACAAGCTTTGTGGTGGTACTACCCCCCGAAAATTAGGAACCTCTTCAGTAGGTTCATCTGGCAATTCCACTATCATGATGGCATTACAAGACGCTCTTTCAAACTTCTGTGGCTCATGCCCATGACTTCTCAATAAGGCTTCTCCATCAGCCTTTTCTTCAACTTGAATAGGTTTGTCTGCTTTCTCGGCAGCCTGAACAGCTCTGTTATAGCATTCCCTTGACTCATGTTGACATCCCTTCACGCACCCAATGCCATTTGGTGTAGGAAACTTCATTGAGAAGTGGTATATTGAGGTTACCACCCTCATATCTTTCAGTATTGGTCTACCAAGAATTGCATTGTGGGATATGTCTTCATCTACCACCATGAATTCTGCCATTTGTGTGGCCTTGCAGGGATCCACACCCAATGTCAAGGGTAATTTGACCTTGCCCATGATTTGGACTGGGTTACCGGTAAACCCATATAGCTCATTATTGGTAGGCAGTAATTCTTTGTCCAAAAGTCCTAATTTCTGGAATGTGGTATATGCCAAGATATTTACTGAGCTTCCATTATCAACCAGCACTCTGTGCACATTCATTCCACCAATACTCACGGTCACCACCAAAGCATCATTATGAGGGTGGTGAACCCATTTGGCATCCTCCTCGGTAAAGGAAATATCAGCGGTTTCCCCTTTGAACAGCTTAGGGGGCCTTTCTGCAAGGTGGAACACATTAGTTAGGGGTTTGCCCCTGGCTTCCCGGGCATACCTATCTCTGGCATTCCGACTGGCACCCCCCAAGTAAGGGCCGCCAAAGATGGTATGGATGCTATTAGCTCGGGTAGTCCTTTCTTGGTTTCCAGGAGCTTTGTCCTTGTTATCTCTTCCTTCTTTATATTTCTTAGCCTCCTGGGCTACAAATTCAATCAGGTATCCACCTCTAATCAACTCTTCAATTTGATCTTTCAAATGCCTGCAATCAGCAGTCTCGTGTCCATTTACTTCGTGGAATGAACAGTACTTTCCTTGATCTTTCACTCCTGGGGGCCCTGCCCGGTAGGGCCTCCGGAATAGCCCATTCTTCTCATTCACTTCGAGAATATGACTGATTGGGACAGTCAAAGGAGTATACTCTGAGTATTTCTGAAAATTCGCCTTTGGAGTGAGTCTGTCCTTGGCAGAAACTCTATCCTTAGTTGCATTAACAGCAATAAGGGCAGTCTTGTCATCATACCGGGGGGCTCCTAAGCCGGCAGTACCACTCCCGGAAGCCCTCTTGTTCGAATCCCTTTTAGGGCTGTAAGAACGATTTCTTTTGTTCCTGCTCCAACCTCGGGAACTGGAGTCTTTGGACAATTTTGCCATGGATTCCTCAATTACTTTGTGGCGTTCTGCTTGTTGGTAAAATTCTGCCAGGGTTCCGGGCTCCTCAGTTTGCAATTCCTTCCAAAACTCGGTTCCAGGCCTTACCCCGGCTATCAGGAAGTTCTTCAGAGTTTCATCAGAGGCCTTCTTCACTTTTGGCACTTGCTCATTAAATCTTTTGAAATACTGTCTTAAAGACTCGTGAGTTTCTTGCTTGATATTAGCCAGAGTATTCACCGGTGGGGCGTAGGCCACGGTAGCCCTAAATTGAGAGATAAACTGATCTCCCATCCTCCTCCAGGATTTGATAGACCCTTCGGCTAGCCTTTTGAACCATTGGTGGGCATTTCCAGTCAGTGTAGATGCCAATAGCCTACACCTTGCTAAGTCCTCCACCTGGTATACATCCATTTCCGTATTAAAACGGCTCAAGTATTCAACTGGATCTGAGTTTCCATTGAATTTCAAGTCAGTATTCATCTTAAAGAACCTTGGCAAGGCTGCCTTTTTCACTTTCACAGAAAAGGGGGAACCGACAGTGATACCGGACTTAAACTTTTTCTCCTCCTTGATCTTTTCCAAGGCTTTTTTCCAGTCAGACATCCTGAACTGTCCATTTTCACCATCTGAAAGCGTATCACTTTCAGAATCATCATCTTCATTGGCTGTCTTGCTTCTTCTAGGGACTGAACTTTGATGGGAGCCGGAATCCTGATCGGTACCCCCACCGGTAGGGACTCCGGTAGAGCGGGATCTCCTGTTTTTATGCCAAGAAGAGTGACTGCTTTGCCTATAATTCCTTCTGCCATTAGATCTGGATCTCCTGGAAATGCTTTTTGGGGGTACCGTTTGGGACCTCTCTCGGCGTTCTCGGGAACCCTGAGTTGTGGAACCCCCATTGCCATCTCTCCGATCTTTGCTTCCAGTGTGAATCAGTTTGTGACGAAGGTCTTTGTTAGTCAGTTTTTTGCCAACTCGATCAAAAACACTTAGACTTCTGGTGGGTGAACCTTCGGCACCCTGAGTTTCCGGGACATCAGATTGGTCACCCTCATATTCTTCTTCCACAGGCTCTTCTGCGTCTTCTTCAGATGGGACATGATTAGTGTTGTCCTCAATATTGTCCTCAGACTCGAAGTTCAGCCTTGTCGGAGTCACATTCTTCTTTTTTGACTTCGACTTGCACTTCCTTTGCCATTTTTTCATTTTCTCGGAACCTTTTTCCAAGTTGTTGACTCTTTCATTCATCGTCTTCAGATAGTCCATGATGTCCTTGTTACTAACATCATCACCACCTTTGTTTCGCCCATTATCATCCTGAGACGGTGTTTTATCACTTTCAGAATTGTCACTCGCCATATCTCCTCCAAATGACGATTTTTGAGGCCCCTCCTTCGGGCGCCAATTGTTGTGGGAGGATTTTAGCACAACAAATTATGAGGCCTCGTGCTGGAATAGCGCCAATAATCAAGGAATCGTCCAACCACCCGGAAAGGCTCGTGGTTGAAGATCAATGGCTAGCCGCCCGGGAAGGCACACGACTAGGGTTACCGAAGAACACGGGATGTGGTTCCTCGGAAGGATCGGACTGAATCTACGGGATGAGAGCTCAAGGACCAAATGTTGGCCAGCCAAGAACCCGAATTTGACTGTGTCACACAAGAGTGCACGTGCTCTAGCTACTCAAGGAGTGTAAAGTGTCGAAGAAGATCCCGTAAACTGCCTACATACCACTATTTATAGTGGATCAAGCCCGAATGTAGTTCTTGAATGATATGATTGTTTGTTCATGATGAGTTATCCTCTCTCCAGTGGGATAATAACTGTTATTTCTGATAATAATCGAGTATGATGTATAAAATCAGGTTACCAAGCAGTTTAGGTAACATAGAATTATTATCTCTTGTATTTATCATGATTTTGTATCATTTATCAAGTATATATGACATATATCCTCAAATAACTGAATGTTTATCTGTTTGAGAGTGTTTTTAGATGATATAGACGTATTCCTAAAAAATAGGAGGCGTGCCTTATCTGTATTGGCAGCCTAATCAGGCTTCCGGCGGAAGCTGGGGGTACCGCCCGGTAGCCTGGCTCCGGTACCCCCTCCGGTAACTCCTATCACAGAAGCTACTCTGGAAGCTTTATTGGATGACTGGTAATAGCTATAGGTTATCCTCAAGGCGATGCCTTGAGACCCTTAGCCATGTGTTCCCGTGTTGCAGCGTACATGGTAACCCCTAGGGCTACTGTAGGCCTCCGGAAACCTGACAGATTACTCATTTTTGACATGGGGCTGGACCCTAATCCTCTAGTGGGCCTAAATCTAACCCATGCAAGATTTTGGTCACAACAGTTGTCATGGGATCCTAGTGGATTTATCTATGTAGCTTAGTAGTTTGTATGCCTTAAAGATTTATGTGTGGTGAATACTTGATATCCTTGTATGGTTGTGCTTATTGAATTTAGGTGCGTCGCGAACATCTAATGTGTTAATCTCTTGCTAAACGAGAGTGGATCTTGAGATTTAGAACTTGCCATGCTAGCATAGGATAGGTTGATGTTAAGCATAATGATTTGTGGCATGAATAGAGATATTATGCTACCCTATGTGATCTAAGTGGATAACTTGTGCTTCAACCTTTATGTTTTCAAATTCTATAAAGATATAGGGTCTAAACATAATAGGTGACTATTCATCTTCTATCTCTTTTGTGGATGTATGTGTAGATTGGTACTAGTATACCGAGAGGTAACTTTTACTCTTTTCGTGTTATCCGATCAGATATCAAAACCATCGCATGTTTTAATTAAAGGCTGCAACTCTAAGTGAAGTAGATGATGAAACTAGGATTTCATGTTTATTCTCATATAAGTAATTCGATTTTTATTCTTGTTAATTGTTTAATTCTTAGTTTTATAATTTGCAATTAGTTTAATTTAGATAAACATTCTCAAATTTGTTATTTTTCTTGGCAGTGAATTAAAACCATACATTGTTGCATAGGCATATTTACTGAATAGAACCATAACCAGATCTCTGTGGAACGAACTTTAATTGTATTACTTGTGACAACGTGCGCTTGCGTGATTTTGCATAACAAGTTTTTGGCGCCGCTGCCGGGGATCATCGGTGTTTTTATTTTAGTTTATGTGCTTGTCATCAGTGGTCGTTAGCGTTCACTGACTCGGATTTCTTACTTAGTTTGTTTGTTTCGTGGTGTTTGCAGGTACTTAAGTTTGTATGCGAACACACTTACAAGCTCGTTTGGAAGAACTGGCGGAAGACGATCTTGTAGAGAATAAAGAGAATATGGAAGAGGAAACTGAGACTACTGTAGAGATGGGTGACGCAGCAGCAGCAGTCAAGGGTTTGAAGGACTATTCTCAGCCGAAACTCAATGACATTCAGTCTAGCATTGTTAGACCAGCTATTGCAGTTAACAATTTTGAGATCAAGTCTGGCACAATTCAGATGGTGCAGAATTCAGTTCAGTTTGGGGGAGCTCCTACGGAGGATGCCAACATGCATGTTCGAGATTTTATCGAAATCTGGGACACTTTCAAATGTAATGGTGTGACGGATGATGCTATCAGGTTGAGGCTTTTCCCATTCTCTCTGAGGGATAAGGCTAAGAGCTGGCTACACTCTTTGCCACCTGGTTCCATTACTACATGGGAAGACCTTGCTTAGAAGTTCCTTACTAAATTCTTTCCTATGGCGAAAACTGCATCATTAAGGAACCAGTTAACTCAATTCCAACAGCAATCTGGCGAGACCTTGTGTGAGGCTTGGGAATGCAACAAGGAGATGTTAAGGAAGTGTCCTCATCATGGCATGCCTGATTGGATGGTAATTAATGGTTTTTACAATGGGTTGGGAGCACAGTCTAGGCCTTTGCTAGATGCAGCATCAGGTGGAGCTCTGTGGGCAAAGAGCTATGATGAAGCTTATGATCTAATTGAGATGATGGCTGCTAATGAATATCAAAATCCAACCCAAAGGCTATCTCAAGGCAAGGCAGCAGGAATTTTGGAAGTAGATACAGCTGCAATGATTACGGCTCAGTTGAAAGCTCTTGCTATGAAGGTGGATTCTCTTGCTAATTATGGAGTTCAGCAGGTGGCTAGTGTTTGTGAGCTATGTGCGGCCGCACATGAGACGAATCAGTGTGCTATCTCTTTTGAATCAGCACAGTTCGTGAGTAATTTCCAGAGACCTGCTGCACCAGTTCCAGCCACTTATCATCCAAATAATCGGAATCATCCTAACTTCAGCTGGAGCAACAATCAAAATACTCAACAATCTTATCAGCAAGCGAAGCCGTACAATCAAGGCTATCAACAGCCTTATGCTTCAAGGGCACCATATCAACCTCCGGGATTTCAGCAGCAACAACCTCAGGCTCATATGGGGCAATCATCTAATGATAAATCAGATGAGGTGTGGATAGCGGTAAAGAACCTACAAGCGGGCCAGAAAGTTTTGGAAACCCAGTTAGGACAGATTGCAAGTGCTTTATTTAGTAGGCCTCAAGGAACTCTTCCTAGTGATACGGAGGTTAATCCAGGTAGGAGGGAAAACAAAGAACAGGTCAATGCAGTTACTTTGAGATCTGGAAAAGTCACGAGTGATTCTAAATCAGCAACTGAAGAAGATGAAGATGTTCAGAATCAGCAGGTTGAAAAATTTGCAGTGCCAGTATTTGAGAAATCTGATTTAGTGGCTGATCAGCTAGATGGTGAAAAGAGCAAGAAACCTGTTGAAAAGTCTACTCCGGAGCAATCTTCAATGAATAATCAGATCTATCCACCTCCGCCATTTCCTGGACGTTTGAAGAAAAGTCAAGAGAAACAGTTTCAGAAATTTATGGATGTCTTCAAGAAACTGTCCATTAACATTCCTTTTGTTGAAGCGTTGGAGCAGATGCCGAGATATGCAAAGTTCATGAAGGATATTTTGTCAAGGAAGAGAAGGTTGGAAGATTTTGAAACAATGGCATTGACAGAAGAGTGCAGTGCGGTGTTGCAACAGAAATTGCCTCCTAAGCTTAAAGATCCAGGAAGCTTTACAATTCCATGCACTATTGGCAACCTTTCTTTCAACAAGTGTTTATGTGATTTGGGAGCTAGTATTAATCTCATGCCCTTGTCTGTTTTCAAGCAACTTGGTCTACCGGAGCCAAAGCCAACTAACATCTCTTTGCAGTTGGCTGATCGATCTATCACTTATCCGAGGGGTATAGTAGAGGATGTTTTGGTAAAGGTTGATAAGCTCATATTTCCTGCTGATTTTGTTATCTTGGATTTTGAAGAAGATAAGAAGATTCCCATAATCTTGGGAAGACCGTTCTTGGCTACAGGAAAGACTTTAATTGATGTGCAAAAAGGAGAGCTTACAATGAGGGTGCAAGATCAAAGTGTCACCTTTAATGTGTTCAAGGCAATGAAATTTTCGACAGATGATGAAGAGTGTTGCAGTGTGGAAATAGTTGATACGGGTCAGAGAAAGAAGTTTGATCAGTTATTGAGGGAAAAATCTGACATGCATGTGTTAAAGCATCCTATCAGTGATTCCATTGACAGTTCTTCAGTTCGAGATCTTTCGAAAGTAAAGCTTGGGAAACTTCCACCACATTTGAGGTATGTCCTTTTGAATAATGAGCTATTGATTTTTGAGGAGGGGCATGATCACGTGTTGCGAAGGTGGAAAGCAGATGATAAGGAAGAAGAAATTTTTGTTCAGCCGGTTGAGTCGGAGAAGCATCGTAGAGGTGTGAAGAAGAAAAAGAAAAAGATTTGGCCGTTGGGTAGTAAAATTAGGTTGAAGTCTGAAGGAAGAGATTTGTGGAAAGCAAGCAACCAAGATGTCAACGTTCGTATGAATGGTTTTTCTGTTGAGAACGGTTCAGTTATTCTTTTGAAACCGCCTTGATTTGAGGAAGTAACGTCAAGCTATTGACGTTAAAGAAGCGCTTCGTGGGAGGCAACCCATGCATTAGTGTAGGAAGGGAAAAAAAAAAAATTTGAGTGTTGTGTGAAAAAAAAAAAATCAGAAAAATCGAATTTTTTGGTGTGTCACGCAGGAGCAACCTGCGTTACAGGGCAGTTTGCGCCCCTGTTGCGCAACTTGCGCCTGCGCATCTGATCTTGAGGCAGCTTGCCCCTGTGTCGCGCAAGTTGCATTGGCGTTTCTGGAATCCAGGCAAATTGCCTCCCACGCGCGCAACTAGCGCTTGTTCCAGGAGATAAAATTTTTTCTCAGCTGTGCTTCTGTGCGTGTTTATGTGTGTTGTATATTATATAAAAAAAAATTCTTTCTCACCCCCATTCTTTTTATACCCCCATTCTAAACCTATTCTTTTCCTATTTTAATTCCAAAACCTTCCATCTTTTCTCCAAAAATTCTAAACCTTTTTCTATTTTAATTCATAATTATTATTATTATTATTATTATTTTCTTTATTATTTTCTTTATTATTTTCTTTATTATTATTATTATTATTATTATTATTCTAATATTATATACCCACCTATACATACAAATCCAATTCCTCTTCTATTTTATTTAAATCTCTAATAAATTCAATTCTAACGAGGAATTAATTGCAAGTTCACCTCTTTGATTCGTATTGGGTAAAACTTTTTCTCTAATCTTATTTTTATTACGAATTTGTGATCTTGTCAATTGTGGGTTTTGTAGTATTCAGGCAAGGTGGCCAGTATATGGAGCTCGTGCGCAATATCCTCCACCAGATTCAACCGAGGAGGATGAGGACTTAGATGAGCAGGTATGTTTTCTACTATCCCTTGTATTTACTTCCATTCAATGAGGACATTGAATATTTTAAGTTTGGGGGTGGTTTGAGGGATTAGTAGTTGTTGTGTTATTTGTTCATGTAGGAATCATATTTTGCATATTAGTAATAGTAAATTATGCATTTATGTTCATGTTATCTACGTTTGTTTCATATAGGACATTCTGTTTTATGTTCGTATATCATGTGAGTTCATAATAGTTTGCATTTGCACCCATGCTTGATAGGAATTTTGTGTTGTTGACGCTTTTGATTGAGAAGTGATATGCTTTGTTCTTGTGCACACACATACACTAGTAAGTTGAAGCTAGTAGACTTATTGAATGTTGTAAGTGATTAGAAGGACATGAATATGTGCAAGATGATTTAGTTTGCATGCTTTGAATACAAGTAGGTGCGTTAGAGAGATTTTTTGCTTGGGATTGAGTATGTTTTTCCACCAAGTGAGTTTTGAGCCTTATTGCATATTGCATATTTGCAATTTATTCGGTTGCTTAAGTGTCCACGGATTGTTTGCATTGCTAGCAGTTGTTTGAGGTCTTTCTTGAAATGCATGACATTATTTGACGATTAAAATGATAAAGGCAATTAGGAATAACCGCATATTTTCCCATATTACCACACCATGTTTACATGATCAATTAGTTAACCCGTTGAGCTTAATCCTATTTTTTCGGTGACATACCACATTACTTGCCTAGACCTTTTTCTTGTATTGGCCTTACATTAATTTGAACCCACATTGTCAAAGGCTAGTAGAGTGCTTAAGGGAGTAATGAGGTGTGCAAGGAGGGGTTTATTGTTGGTCTTACTTTTGAGGAAAATATTGAAATTGGGTTTGTGTACTTGGTAGTCGGCATATGTAATAAATTCATGGGATCATTGTTATTGTTTATATTATTGTTTGTGTTCTATTTAGCTCTCAAGAAAAAAAAGAAAAAAAAAGGAAAAAAAAAGAAAAAAAAGAAAAGAATATATATTATGAGAGCATGTTTGTGTTTGTTGCGATCCTATTTCAGTCGACTAGTCGAGTGTTTGCTTTTAGTAAAAATTATGTGGGGGGAAATATGGTGTTGTGAATGATTTATTATGGTACTTACTAGCTTTTGACACTTCACCTGTTTTGGCTTATTTGACATACCTTGTCCCTAGCCCCGTTACAACCCGAATAAAGACCTTTTGATTATCGTCATTGATGTATGTTGTGTTAAGAGTTAGATTGATACCAAATGTCAAGCGTGTTTATGATTTTGTTGGAATTGAGTGATACACTTACCTTTGTTCTTGAGTGAATATTCTTTTGTGAGTGGATTGTGAGTGTTTACTTGTTTTTGCGTATGAGATCCCGAGTTTTGTCTCAAAGATGTACTCTTGTAGGCTTAGCATGTTTACTAACTTATTCTTACACTTGACATGGACTTGTGAGAACTTATGCATGTTCATTGAGTAGACTATGTGAATACTTGCACTTTCGACACCAAGACATTGCGTTATTACTTTGATTCTTAAGTTGATATGGCATGAGAGGATTTGAAGGTATGGTAGATTAGATTAATTGCATTTGCATATTAGTTGCATTCATGCATTGCATTGCATTAGGTTAAATGGATTTTGTGGGTACATTCGCTATAGGCCCTCACGAGACCTTACTCGTCCACTAGGGCTGCCTAGGGTTTAAAGGGCTTGTTGCATATGCCAAATGCAACCGTGATCACCTACGGAAGTGGTACTAGTTAGTTAGTTAGTTAGTTGTAATTGTTTATGCTTGAGGACAAGCATCAGTTTGAGTTTGGGGGTGTGATAAGTGGATTTTATATCCACTTGGAGCATTCTAAATCGGCTTAAATTGATTGTCTTGGACTCAAGTTTCTGGTAGTTTTGATGTGTTTTGCTTAGTTGTGCAGATTTACGAGAAGGTTGACTAAGGTGGATGCTTCTATTATTTTTTGGGAATTAATTGATTAAAATTCGGATTTTTAAGAAGGGTTGCGCAGTCTACATTGTTTGGGCCATATCTTGAGTTCTATAAGTCTGTTTTCAGCCCGTAAGCAGTCCACGCGAAGATAACGAGATTCTCTATCATTCTAAGGTGGTCCAGTGGTCCAATTACGTTTGGAACGTTCCAGAAAAATTGAAGAAAAGTCAGCCACGAATTTTCCTTAAAAAACAGAATCAGTTTAGGAAACGTATCTTGCAGAAATTCTATTATAATTCTGTTTTGGTATTTTCTTGCTGGGCAAGACTTTTAGAGCCTATTTAAACACATCCTACCATTGTAATAGAGATATACACATTATCATAGTTTTATTATTGTAACCAGCTTAGTTCTGCAAGAGAGAAAAGGAGAGAAGGATTCAACGCTCGTGACAAGCAACGGATCTAGATCTACTTCATCTTTTGTTCTAGATTTGTTTTCAAAAACTCTTGTTTATTAATATAATTACGTCTTTTATTCATATCTTGTTATTTACCATGTTTTCATCAAATCCCATGGTGACGAAAGGTTTAATTATGAACTAATCGTTGTCATGGGATCCTAGTGGATTTATCTATGTAGCTTAGTAGTTTGTATGCCTTAAAGATTTATGTGTGGTGAATACTTGATATCCTTGTATGGTTGTGCTTATTGAATTTAGGTGCGTCGCGAACATCTAATGTGTTAATCTCTTGCTAAACGAGAGTGGATCTTGAGATTTAGAACTTGCCATGCTAGCATAGGATAGGTTGATGTTAAGCATCATGATTTGTGGCATGAATAGAGATATTATGCTACCCTATGTGATCTAAGTGGATAACTTGTGCTTCAACCTTTATGTTTTCAAATTCTTTAGAGATATAGGGTCTAAACATAATAGGTGACTATTCATCTTCTATCTCTTTTGTGGATGTATGTGTAGATTGGTACTAGTATACCGAGAGGTAACTTTTACTCTTTTCGTGTTATCCGATCAGATATCAAAACCATCGCATGTTTTAATTAAAGGCTGCAACTCTAAGTGAAGTAGATGATGAAACTAGGATTCCATGTTTATTCTCATATAACTAATTCGATTTTTATTCTTGTTAATTGTTTAATTCTTAGTTTTATAATTTGCAATTAGTTTAATTTAGATAAACATTCTCAAATTTGTTATTTTTCTTGGCAGTGAATTAAAACCATACATTGTTGCATAGGCATATTTACTGAATAGAACCATAACCAGATCTCTGTGGAACGAACTTTAATTGTATTACTTGTGACAACGTGCGCTTGCGTGATTTTGCATAACATATAGCATTAATTGTAAATTGTAAACAATGAATCTAAATATTATACCATACACACCAACAACATTTATTTAGTTATATACACACAAACAGTTGTATTTACCTGAAATAGGAAAATAGAATGCGCATGACTATTAATAGATGTATAGGTATAGCATTAATTGTAAATTGTAAACAAAGAATCTAAATATTTATTAGTTTTAAAAAATTCTGTCCACTAATTAACAAGCATAATGAAAAAATTGCTGCATTAGTAGATTATTCAAATTTATGTTGCTCTTGTTTTGCCTCTATTAAGGACTGTCAAGCACTTTCATTATGTTAATTAACTAAACTCATGTGACAAGGTATTACGTTGTTATATGTACCAAATATTGTAATAGAAGGTTGTAAGTAGGAACTTCCATATTCTAAGAAATTACATACAAATTCTATTGAGCAAGCAACTGAGACGAGCAAAACAGTTCCTTCATATCAAATTGCAATTACAATAAACTTTACACTAACCAATATAATTCTTTGAGTTCCGATAATTATTAACCCTAAAAGACCGCAAGCAGGCAAAAAAAAGTTTAAAAAAGGACATAGTACAAGAGCAGCTTATAAACTCGAGTCATTAAAGATCCAAGAAATCAAATCTTGCCTTCCAAAGGATGTTCAAAACCGGAATCCACGATGGCTCGGAGAAGCTCCGGCTTCAACAAGAAGTCTCTGAATCCCAAAGCTATGAATACCAACATAACCTCTACACAAACAAAACAATAAACAATCAATTAAATTCAAAACAAACACTAATTCAACTTTCAAAGCAATAATAAGTAAACAAACATAAAAAAACAGATAGTTAAGAGAGTAAAAAAACAAGAAGTTACTTTTTGACGGCGTCACCACCGGCCTTAGCAGTGACGGAGTCGGGGGCTTTTTCGTCTTCTTCCTCGTAATCGATGAGCTCCTCTTCGTAAGCGTCGTTGTCTTTAATCTCTCCCATTATATGATTCTACAAATTGACAGAGAGAGAGAGAGAGAGAGATTTAAGCTAGTTAATTGAATTGAAAAAGATGAGAGAGTGTAATTACAAAGTTGATTTTCTATCACCATCTTGCGTTGTGGAGAGAAAGCGCGGCTCCGCTACAAAAACACAAATGGGGGGGGGGAAGTTTTGAACCATTAGATGAATAAATCAATTTACAGCGGAGAAGGAGGATTAGATTTGAGTTGAAGAAATCGATTGAAGAAATCGAGCTAAAAAGGGTACTAATTGAAGCTAGGGTTCTTGAGGGTTCTGGAAAAGGGGGAGGCGGAGGAGAGTTTGTGAGAGAGTTATGTTTTTGTTTTAGGTTTTAGTTTTGTTTTTTATGTTTTCTTTTTTAGAGTTTTGATTTTTGTTTTATGTTTAGCTAAGGCGGGGAGTGAAAATTTTTGTAAGGTGGGAAGTGAAATTTTGTAAGGGAGGAATTTTGTTAAGCGGGGGAAGGAGAAAGGGCTTAGCCCGCGAATTTTTTTTAAAAGCATATATTATTACATCAGTTGGAAACAAAACAGATGTTTATATAACTAAAGACATCGGTTTTAATACAACCGATTTAATATAGATTTTTTACATCGGTGGCATTTCTAATTGATGTCTAAAGTGTGATGTCTATTCTACTTTTTGTAGTAGTGCATATTCCTGATTGCTTGTGAGATTGATAGCAGTCAGGTCCTATTCGTATCGGATAGATGATGATGGTAAATAGTCTATCTGCCCTGTAGTGGAAGAGTTAGCCAACTGTGCAATTTGAGATTCAATCGCCAAACTCTGAGTTTCTAATTCTTTGATCGTCTCGGCTTGTCCTTCAGAACTCTTTAGCAGTTTATTCAAGATATCCCACATCTCCTTTGTCTGATCAGCTTGCACATCTACGCTGGGTTGAGAAACATGTAGATCTTCCTGTAGAGGGGGATATTGATATTCTTGTTGTGGCGGCTGCTCAGATGACTGATAATATTGTTGCTCAAACTGTTGCTGATTATGATATGAAAAATTTTGAGCACCATTGTCCTGGTAGTAGAAATCTGATTGATTCACGCATTCTTGATCAGAAGTGTTTGAATACTGATTGTACCCATATCCTTCTTCAAAAGAATTCATTTGTCCCAACTGAGCACTCTGAGAATTACAGACATTGTAAGAGCATTCAAAACCAAAGTGACCATAAATTCCACAAACTTCTCAACCAGTGTAAGTTTTAGGGGCCACTTGTGACATCTCATTTGTACTCATCAGACATGTAGTTGGCTCCGCAGTCTTCCACGAGGCAATTTCTCGAGTATATGCCTCTACTAAGAAAGAAAGATGTGCAAAATTGTCAACTTCACCCATTGCAGACCTGCAAACACACTACAAAGCCAAGAAACGAAGTAAAACCGGTCTCAATTGGAACTAAAGTTCCAATGAGACTAAGAAAACATAACGAACTAAAAATTTAACAAATTAAACAAAAAATAAAATCTGTATTTTTTTTTATTTTTTTTTTCATTTATAGAAAGTTTTGGAAAAATTGGACATGTAAATTTAAACTAAAAAAGAGTTAAAAACTAATTTAACAACTAATTAAAAATTATTTAAAATCTAATTAAATCCCAAAACGAATTTTATTATTAATTAAATTATTTACAGAATTTATTTAAAATTTTGACATGACTTGTTCGTAATTTTAACTAGCCAGAAAAACTGCAAACCAACAAAGCTATTCGAGAATGATAACTCGAAATCCATAACATGCAACTTAAATTATTGCAGACCCAGTCGACTCGTACTATGAACACAAAACAACTCGGCCCATCTCATAATTTAGCCTGACAAAATGTTACTCCAAAACCACAAAACTCGGCAACTACAAACTAATCCTGGAAACGAAAACTAAGACTAAGAATAAGGAGAAGGGGAATCACAACTCAGCAAAACTCGCCCAGAATTCGACTCAAAAACAACACTCGGAAATACCCAGCAACAAACTTGGTAAACCGACTCAGCAAAAAACAGAACACCAAGTGAGCCAACCCGGCAGCTATTTATGATCAACAACTCAGAAATGAATCAGGTGAACACTACAGTACGAAACTGAAGACTCCAAAAACACAAACAGAACACAGCAGCTACAGCAATTCAACAACTCGCAAAATTTGGAAAAATAACAAAACTTAGTAACATCAAAACTCGCACCAACAAGCAATGAAAAACAGCAAAAACCAAAGCAACTCAGCGATTCAAGCACCAAAATTCAACAGCTAATTACAAAACCCAGTCAAGCAACAACCCATTTATAAACTCGACTCAATCCATTAATTACGAAATTGAAGCAGGGGAAGGGAATAAGAGCTGGGTTCGATGAAGAAGGAAAGAGGTGATGTTGCAGTTGTGGTGGCGTACGGAGAAGGGGAGGTCGACTCGGAAACGAAGAGAGGAAGGGGAGATGGACTGGCGCGGTGGATTGATGGTGGTCGGAGGCTCGAGTGTGATGGTTTGCTGGGAAATCGAAGCAAAGTGGTGAAGGGGAATGGCGTTGAAGTGTGGAGATGGCGTGGTGTTTATGGGTTTTTGATTCTGCAGTGAAAAATAGAAGAAAATGGGCTGGGTTTTGAATAAGCTAAAAACAGGGGAATAGGATTGGTTCGAATAAGAAGAAAGAAACAGAGAAAGTTGTAATATGCTTCGAATAAAACGAAAACAAATAAAATAAGTACTGAAATTTTATGAAAAAGAAACATTTTTGTTGATTTTTTTTTTACATAAACACATAAAACATAAAAATTAAATCTACAATTAAAATTATAAATAAAACTAAAATTTATAAAAACTAACTGCCTCCCCGGCAGCGGCGCCAAATTTGATGCGGTATATTTTTGTGTTCGTTCACAGGGAGGCATGTTTTATCAATTTTAATTTAATTGTCACGAATTTTATATTTTTAACAATTATTAAGAATTTTTATAAAACTAAATAATGCAAATAAATGCGTTTTAAAGTCGATTAACTAAAAGTCTAGGGCGATCGGGTTCACCATGTTTACACCGAAACAAATTATACGGATATGGTAATTTAACGAATTTAAATAATTAGAGCATTTGTTAATCTTTTTCAAGCATTAATGCTCTCGGAAATCCAATTATGCTTTCGCAATAAAATTCAATTCCGCTAATCGTATGCATGCCTCTCGTGAATAAAATCTCTCGATCTATTATTCCTATTCGCAAATAATTAATTAATGATACCGGCCGATAACACAAATTAAATTTTATAACATATCGTTTAGAATTATTTTATATTCGTTAAAAAACTAATAAAATTAAAGCACTATCATGGTGTAAACATGGCTTCCCCTTATACCCTAGAAATAAACTACTCACACATGCTATTAATAGAAATGACAAAAATATTTAAACAAGGCATATAAAACATATATTAATAAATAAGATAAAATTTAGGAGTACCTCAAATTTACAATAGAATGGAGAATCAAGCCAAATTGTACATAAAAGAGAAGAAAACCAAGCCGCTCCTAGAAAACATGCAGTAGCCGAATGTGGTGTCTAATGTTTGCAGTGTATAAACTAAACTAATGGCCTAATCTAATGTATATGCTAAGATAATCTCCCCCCATTCCTCCTGCACTTGCTCCATTTATATAGCCATCCATGTCTTCCAATTTGCCTAAAAACAATGCCTCCATTCTTGACCATCATTAGTCCACTTTGGAAATCTTTTTTTTTGTTCAAGGCCAACCAATTCATCAATTTCGGCTGAGAATTATTTGCTAACAACTAGTCAATCAAGCACATGCTTTATACTTTAAATAAACAACAAGAAAATTCCAAATCCACTAAAATTCGGAACTGAATTTGCTCCTCAGATTGCGAGCTACTCCATTCGGATTTTTGCTGATTTAATCCCTCTGAATTGCAGATAATTTTCTAAGCTTCGCGTGGACTGTAAGATCGTCCAAATCCGACTCCTAAAACTCCAGATATGAATTAAATACAGTAGAAAGCGGGTGTAGCTCAATAAATTCGAATTTCTTCATTTTTAGATCCAAAATAGCCCTTTAGGCCCAAATTCTTCCGAAATTAGGAATTCTTGTCTTCTACAATAAAACATTAAGATTTATTAAATAAATATCCAAATAAATGCAAAATGCAATTAAATATGGAAATAAAATTATATAAAATATATATAAAAATATATCCTATCAACTATGAAACTTTGGGAGAGAGTGGTTGAATGTCAGATTAGAAGAGAAGTTGAAATCTCAGAGAATCAATTTGGTTTTATGCCTGGGAGATCGACGACCGAGGCCATTCATCTCGTCAGACGCCTTATGGAGAAGTTTAGGGAACGTCGCAAAGACCTCCATATGGTGTTCATTGATCTTGGGAAGGCTTATGATAGCATCCCTCGTGAAGCTATTTGGAAGAGTCTGGAGGAGAGGAGAGTGTCGTCGGCGTACGTTAGGGTGATTCAAGACATGTACTCCCAAGCTAGTTCCTGCGTCCGGACCCCAGTTGGTGACTCCCGTTTTTTCCCTGTTGAGATTGGGCTACACCAGGGGTCGGCCCTAAGTCCTCTTCTTTTTGCCCTTATCCTAAATGTCATGTCGCGAGGGATTCAAGATGGCGTCCCTTGGTGCATGCTTTTCGCCGATGATATCGTGTTAGTGGCGGAGTCGAGGGGGGAGGTGAACGAGAAGTTGGAGTTATGGAGATCTACTTTGGAGTCCCAAGGCTTACGTGTGAGCCGGTCAAAAACCGAGTATCTCTAGTGTAACTTCAGTGGTGAGGCCAACGAGGAAGGGGTGGAGGTTAGGATTGAAGATCAGATCGTCCCTCGTACGGAGAAGTTCAAGTATTTGGGCTCGATCATCCAGAAGGAAGGTGAGATTGAAGACGATGTCACGCATCGTATTAAGGCCGGGTGGCTAAGGTGGAGGGTAGCGTCAGGGGTGATGTGCGACAAGAAAGTCCTGTTAAAGTTAAAAGGGAAATTATATAGAGCGGCAATCCGTCCTGCGATGTTATATGGTTCGGAGTGTTGGGCGGCGAAGAAGGCCCTCGAGAGCAAGTTGGAAGCAGCTGAAATGAGGATGTTGCGGTGGTCTTGTGGGCGAACGATGATGGATAGAATCCCGAATGTGGTTTTTAGGAGCGATTTTGAGGTGGCGCCTTTTTCTGCGAAAGTTAGGGAAAGGAGGTTGAGATGGTTCGGCCACGTCTGTAGGAGGCTGGCTGAAGCCCCAGTGAGGAGGGTCGAGAGTCTTTCGGTTGTTGGGGTGAGGAGGAGAGGCAGACCTAGGAGGTCGTGGGAAGAGCAGCTTAGACTGGATTTAAAGGCCTTAAACTTAAATGAGACCATGACCGCTGATAGGTGTTCTTGGAGGCGCCATATCAGAGTGGTAGATTCTCTTTTAGGGAACGGCTCTGTTATTGAGAGCCTCAGAGTTGGGTTGTGTCGGTTAGCTTTATTTTAGAAGTTCGACTGTTACGTTCTCATTTCTCGTTTCTTTATTTAGTTATTTTTTTCATATTGTCTTCTGTTTTCTAGTTGTGCAGTTTCAGGGAGCTTGGCAAGGTGCCATATTAGATCTGAGTGTTTTGCAGAGCGGAGTAGTCAATCCCCTGGTAGGTAAGCCCCATGTGTTCAAAGCCATGGGCTCAGGTATGACGATGAGCCTTTTTCAAATATTTGAAAACCCTGTGAATATCACACACTTTTAGCTTATGTGCACTTAGCCGGGGGTCTTCACGGAAACGGCCTCCTTACCGTTAAAAGCAGGGGCATGGTCTGCGTACATCTCACCTCCCCCAGACCCTGCTCTGAGCGGGATATACTGGGTATGTTTGGTTTGGTTAGGTAAGTATAACCTTAATTTCTACTGGATTTAAACGCCAAGAAGGTGTTGGAAGGCCTGTCCAGGTATCTTATTCTTTTTTTTTGTTAAGTTGATTCTTTCTAGTTTTCTATGCACTATGCACTTGCACAGCATTCGAGACATGACACACACATACAGAACAACACAATCCCTTCTTGGCTGACTGGCTTATGGTGGGAATATTGCAGGCTGGTCAACTGATCCAAGTGAGTATATTATAGATGATTGTATTATTGTTTGGCATCTCCAGCCTCTTAGAAATAATGCAAACCACGTCTTTGGTGTGAGTATTGTTAACATACAAAATTGCATGGTCTACAAGAATACTATGACTTTTTGACAAGTACATCTTTAATTTTTGTTCATATGCAAAACATTAACAAGTCTGCATACATACAATGAAAATTTAAAGCCTAAGGTATATGTTACTTTTCATTTTTGAAGATCTTAGATTGATAGGCAGTGTAGGAAGAGACTAAGTGTTTTTAGAAAAATATAAAATTAATTAGCATTCCTGTTTTCTACATGTTTTAAAATTTTCACATTTCAGCATGCCTGGGAGCCAAACTGTGAAGTATCTTTTGGATTGTCTTCCCTTAATGCAGTAGTGTTGTCTACTAAGCATCAAAATGCAATACACACAAACTCAAGAAGTTAGAAAAATATTTTGAAGCACACATTCTTAATATGATTACCAGTACTATCTGATGTGATATTGTTCCCATGCCATAATGTAGTAATGTAGTCACATCTACAACGTTCGCTTTTTGGCTTCTTTGTCTTCAATCTTATGTTTAGTTCCTTACTGGCTTTGACATATCTATAAATATAAACAGGTAGCTTCTGGAGATCTCTGCCTACAGAAAAATCTCTTGCAAGTAGAGAGGCTTTTATAGCTGCAGCAGCTTTGGAAGCAATTGCTCTAGCAAGGGAAGCTGCAAAATCTATACAAAAAGTAGCTGAGTTTTTTGTTGTGTCCAGACCTGTGTTACTCCTGCTAATAATGTGGTATAGACGTTGGACCCGGAGCAGAAGTTATAGTTGTTCTCCTCCAAGGTAAATTAAAAAACCAATCTGCCCATGTTGCATATGAGTATAATTAATATGTGCACAGAATTTCACTTGGTATAAACTGTTGCTTCAGAAATTTAGTTTTGCTTTCTTCATTCACTGAAGGAAATGCAGCTGCAGACAGAAAGCTCATGGCTACAGAATCACACGAGTTTCATATCATTAAACGTGGTTCTCTTCTACCGGGCTCTGTTTGCGACTCCTCTTTACAACGTTCCTTTTCCTAACTCCCCTTAAACTCTTTCGATACATGTCTATACATATTTGAAATATAGAGCATTCATATACGCTTGATAAGCATAAGTTTTGGCCATCTAAAAACTCATTTGTGTAATTGAGTTAGATTATTGTAATGTAGATGGTTGAATAGATTATGATGCTCGGGAGTTTTAATTATTTTCTTACTTGTAAGGATATGTAGTAATGAAAAAATAGGTTATATTGATTTGGTTAATTTGAGAATGAATATATTCAAATTATGTATTTTTTGTTGTAAACAGTAAAGTGTTGTCATTGATGCTTTAAAGTGTTGGAAAAAAGAAAAATTAATGTTAAGAAATGTTGCTAGAAAATGTAAAAAATGTTGTTGTAAGTAAAATTTGTGTTGGCATAAAAGTGGCTCCCGATATGGGTCCCAAAAGTGAGCCCCAAAAGTGGGCCCAATAATGGGTCTCAAAAGTGGGGTCCACTAGTGTGGCCCACTATTTTAAAAAAAATGTTACACAAAGACAACATAATATTATGTTGCTAAAGACTAATAATAATGTTGCTATAACAAGTCTATGCCAACATTAAAACTGATGTTGCCATAAGGAATAAGAATGTTGCCATTGCCGGCAAAGGCAACGACAAAAATAGCAACATCGGCAAAATGTTGTCTTAGGGGTTTTTTGATCCTACGGCAACATATTTCGGGTCTACAGCAACACTTTTTTGGTGTTGCCGTAGGCCTTTTATGACGTAGTGTATGCTAACTTGTTCATTCACATATTAAATCTATACTCTTTATTAAAAGCAGAAACCTCCTTTGAATGGTATACCATGTATACTACGGTATGCACGGTATACCAATTAATTAATTAATAATAATTTATCTTACTATTTAATTTTACTTTAAAAACTGTTTTTTAAGTGTATAGAAGGCCAATAAGAATAAAAATACTAATGAAACAAGTCATCTCTGAACTAAAATACGGTATGCCAATTAATTAATTAATGTATACCGCGGTATGCCATGTATACACCGGTATGCCACTAAATATTAATTAATTTAATTAATTAAAATCATAATATTAAATATTAATTTAATTTAACTAAAAATTGAAATAAAAGTCGAGAATATAGGACTTAGGGCTCCATTAATTAATATTTAAAATATATCTATAAAAGATTAATAATAAATACAATTAATAATATAACTATTCTTATATTACCAGTGATAAGTTATATGAATTTAATTAATTAAAATAATAAAATTAAATATTAATTTAATTTATTATTGAAGTTACATACTAGGAGTCTATTAACTAACAATCGAAATAAAAGTCGAGAATATAGTATTATATACAACTTGGTGATTCAAGATTTTATTCATTTAAAAAAGTTAAAAATTAGAAATTTAAGATAATTTATCACAATCCGTGCTTCGCACGGGTTATCGGCTAGTAATATATAGCATGTATACCTTGAATTTCTTTATGCACAATGCGCACACATACACTACAATCTAAGTATATGACCACTAATTAGCAAGTTAAGAAAATGTATGTGAGATAAACTCAAACTACCTATTCATGGAAGTGAAACTAGAAGGATAAATGTTCAACACATGCAATAAACTATCTAAGAACTACTAGACCCAGCCCAATGATCAATAACTCAACAAACATGAGATTATAATTTACTTGGATCTTTCTTACAAATCCGCTGTAAGCATCCCCCCTGAGAACTCACAAAAGGAAATGTTTGGAACAGAGAACTTACAATAATACAACGCCGCAATCTCCGAAAATTGAGAAACAAGAAGAGATCTATTAAGAGAAAGATTTATTCGAGAGAAAATCTTAACAGTTATATCCAATCACAAACTACACGAAAGTTGCCCCAGACTATTTTCAAGCATACAATGTTGTGTTTTAACGGGGCAACTACTACTAGAACATGCTTAGATCTTAGAGTAATAGTTGAAACTTAGATGAATTCTCAATATGCTGTCTACAATATAGTAGTAAGGATTTCAATGATGTATAGGATCACTAGAAAGGGTTTTGTTATTCATTGGTTCTTCATGTGTGCATCATCCTTTCTCCAAGTATGTAAAGAATATAATAGAACAACTGAGAATGGTTTCAAAACCTCTACTTAATCACTTGATCCTACACACATATATATAGCATGGCTTTACATATTGTACATATGAAACTACTACATCGATCGCACTTCTATGTACAGATCCTAACTGAATCGATCGCACTACATGTTGTAACAGGTAAGATACATGAGCTAAAGCTATCCTGCATGTGTTCCATCATTGCCAGCATGTGCACTGTCTGCATGTTCTTCATCATGGACTGTCACTATGCAGGAATTTACGGACGAGCGGAAGCGCAAATAACAATTATTCCATAAAAACCATATATCGCACATATAGAAAATCATATAAAACAGAAATAGCGGAGGAATCGAAACCTTACCTTGAAAATTCGAAGATGGTTTTGATGGTTGCTAGCAGTTGCTCCTCAGAGTGTGAAGCACTCTACCGGTATCCACCAAGATTAATTCTTCGACGAAGCTTTTTATAAAACTAAGCTTTTATAAAAAAATGGTGTCTTGTTCTTTTGAGAGAGAGAGATGAAGAAGAAGAGAGGTGGCAACTAGGTTTTCACAAAACCACTTTTGCAGTTTTGCATACTAAACACCTCTCATCTCTTTCTATTTATAGGGCACATGTAGGTTTTTATTATAATTAATATATCATATATATTATTATATAAATCCCACAAAATGTTTAAATAATAATTAAACTATTTTAATCATTATTAAAAACAACTTCTCTCTCAAAATACCTTCATCAATAAATTAATCTTTTTATGGTGTGACCCTGTAGGTTCAATATTAAGCCGGTAGTAGAAATAAATAATAATAAACATTTTATTTATTATTTATATGAATTCTAATAATTCATTAAATATAATTAACTGATTAATTATATTTATTCTACATCGTGAGTGATGCTTCTCAACATATCGCGACTATCCGGATAATATGAATTCACTGCTTAGAATACCAAGAACCTGTCAGTGACTAGTTACCGTACAATCAATTCCTTCTACCCTACAATATCCCGATTAAATACAAGGCATGGAACTCGTGTCAAGCCTATCAAATTTAATCATATGATTTCTTATTCATAATGCAAAGTTCATATTAATGCAAATTAGAAACTCATTTCTAATTTCATACACTCTGGCCAGAGATTCCGGAACTAGCATACTAAGAATAACATAGGATATTCACTTCCTTACTGAAGGGGTAGATCCTTTATTGACCGTTAACTATCTCCATACACAAATCCCTATGCCCAGAATAGACCTAATGGATGTTCTTGAGACTAAGGACTAAACCAAAGCATAGTTCATTATATACAAGATTACTCTAACGATCTCAAGTCTAAGGACACTTGTACAACTATCACTCAGTGAACAACTATCGACACGTGAGTAAACTCCATTAGTTGTTCAACTTATCGAGTCATGTTCAGTGAACTTATTCCTTAATAAGCACCTACATACTAGCTATAGTGTCACCACACAAATGCCTATGAGAACAGACATCCTCCTAAAAGGAGCAAGCATAGTATGTACCAATCTTTGCGGATTCACTAACTTCCGATTAGTTATCCTATGATCAGGAACTGTTTAAGTCTAGAGTTATCATCTTCTAGATCTCACTATTATAATCTCATTATAATTCTAGAAGCTTTACTTTAAACCATGGAATATCTTATTTAAAACGCTTAAATAGATAAAGCCCGTAATAAAAACAAATAAGTCTTTTATTAATGTTAATAAAATTAAATAAGAATACAAGAAAGTTCTTCCTAAATCATCATACATGATTGGATTTTAGGACAAACTCTTTCAATCTCCCACTTGTACTAAAGCCAATCACTCTGGTATCTAATACCCATTCACTCATTATGACGATCGAAGTGAATCTGAGATTGCGGCTTAGTGAGTGGGTCTGCTATGTTGTTATGTATGTCAACTTTCTCAATGTTGACATCTCTACTTTCAATGATCTCCCTAATCAAAAGAAAGCGCCACAAAACAGTTTTGTAGCGTCACTTACATTTTTAAACTCTGCTTCCGCTGTTGAGTCAGCCGTTGTAGGCTGTTTGGAACTCTTCCAACTAATCGCTCCACCCTTCAAGGTAAACACGTACCCTAACATGGATTTGCTATCATCACTTTCTGATTGAAAACTAGAGTTGGTATAACCCTTCTATTTTTCAACTCAGATCCACTAAAACCAAGAAAAATATCCTTAGTCCTTCGCAAGTACTTAAGGATGTTCTTCACTACTTTCCAGTGGTCTTCACCTGGATCGGACTGATATCTGCTCGTCAAACTAATTGAATGAGCAACATCAAGCTTAGTACATAACATCGCGTACATGATAGATCCTATTGCTGAAGCATAAGGAATCTTACTCATACGCTCTCTTTCCTCAAGTGTCTTAGGACATCTTCTCGGAAAGGGATACTCCACGGCTCATCGGTATGAGACCTATCGTGGAGTTTTCATGCTAAACCTTTTAAGCACTTTCTCGATGTATGTACCTTGGGTAAGACCTATAATTCTTCTCGATCTATCTCTATAGATCTTCATACCGAGAATCTAGGATGTCTTTCCCAAGTCCTTCATAGTGAAGTTCTTCGATAGCCACACTTTGACTGATTGTAGCATCGGTATATCATTTCCTATAAGAAGTATGTCATCCACATACAACACAAGAAATGTTACCGCGCTCCCACTAACCTTCTTGTAAACACATGGTTCATCTATGTTTTTGATAAAATCAAACTCTTTGATTGTCTCATCAAAATGGATGTTCCATCTACGAGAAGCTTGCTTCAATCCATATATGGATCGCAAGCAAAATCCGAATTGATTTGAGTAGGGCTACATGCAAAAAGTTTCATCAAAGTCAATCCTTTGCCTTTGTCTGAATCATTTTGCCATGAGCCTAGCCTTGTAGGTCTCCACCTAGCCATCTACTCCAATCTTTCTCTTGTATACCCTTTAGCACCCAGTAAGTCTAACGTCCTCAGGTGCTTCAACCAAGGTCCATACTTGGTTGGCATACATAGAATCCATTTCGGATTTCATGGCACTCTGCCATTTCTCTGAGTCAATACTATGCCACATAAGGTTGTTTAGTTTGAACAAGTGTTTCCTCTTGAACCGTAGTAGTTTGTGTTTCATGAACTTCTTTAAGTTCAATCTTGCTCCCACTGTTCCCTTCAAGGATAAACTATTTTCTAAGAAGGCAGCATGTCTGGAGACAAACACCCTATGATCGGTGTAAAAGTGATACCCTAAAATCTCTTTAGGATATCCCACAAACCTATATTTTACGGATCGAGATTCCAGCTTATCATGGTCAACTTTCTTGACATAAGCTGGACATCCCCAAATCTTAACGTGTTTAAGACTCGGTTTCCTTTCTTTCCATATCTCATATGGAGTTTGAGGAACAGATTTGGAAAGCACCTTATTCAGTAAATATGCTGAGGTTTCCAATTCATAACCCTAAAGTGATACTGGAAGATCTGCATAGCTCATCGTGGATCGAACCATGTCTACCAAAGTTCAATTTCTCCTTTCAGATACTCCACTCAACTATGGAGTGTCCGGATGAGTCCACTGGGAGACTATACTATTTTCTTTGAGATAATCTAGAAACACACCGCTCAAGTATTCATCTCCTCGATCTGATCGAAGAGCTCTAATACTATGTTTGGTTTATTTCTCTACTTCATAATTGTATTCTTTGAACTTTTCAAAGGCTTCAGATTTGTATTTCATCAAATACATATATCTAAATCTAGATCAATTATCTATGAAAGTCACGAAGTATTAAAATCCTGCCATGGCTTGCGTAGACATTTGTCCACATACATCTATGTGTACCAATACCAGCAACTCTCTAGCGCTCTCTCCATGTCCACTAAATGGAGATTTGGTCATTTTACCCAATAGACAAGGCATGCATGTAGGATATGATTCAAAATCAAAGGGTTCTAGTAACCTTCCCTTATGCAAAATCCGAAGTCTATTTTCACTAATATGACCAAGTCTGTAGTGCCATAAGTAGGTAGGATTTCATCATCCTTTTTTTTTTCTTTGTTTAATATGAAGTAAAACATATTCTATGTCACATACATACAGACCATTATTTAAAGTTCCACTACCATAAAGAACATTATCTCTGAGGATTTGATGTTTAATATTCTGAATAATAAATGAAAATCCATCCAAGTCTAACATTGGAATAGAAATAATATTCCTCACAATCGAGGGAACCAAAATAACAATTATTTAAAATAATAGTCTTGCCCGTAGGCATATGTAAATCAAATGACCCTACAGTTATGGCAGCAACTCTTGCTCCATTGCCCATCCATAGAATCGCCTTCTCTTCCCCAAGAGCTCTACTTTTCCTTAGTCCTCGCAACTAATTGCAAATGTGAGAACCATAAGTAGTATCTAATACCTAAGTAGAAGTTTGATTTAGTGACATGTTTACTTCAATCATAAACATATCTGAATCAGAAACGGTAGTCTTACTAGCCTTCTTCACGTTCAGTTCTGTAAGGTAAACCTTACAGTTCTTCTTCCAGTGCCTCACCTTGTTACAGTGAAAACAAACAGCATATCCCAGCTTCTTAGCCCTTGAGAACTTTTCTCAAGCTTCGAAGCCAGTCAGCATAGTTGGGATCAGTCAATATGTGAGCATCTAGTATGCTCCGGAGTGATAGTGCAGAAGACATAATGTATATAGTAAATCTGTAAATGATAAATACATAACAACACTTAGCAAATATTCAATTTCATTTTAAAACACTATATGAATCGGGTCTTTATTCATAAGTGGCTCCCACTAGTTTATCTAATTTATACAACCCCCTAAGTGAATAAATAAGCATTCAAAATGCTAGTGGGAATAGGGATCCTACATTCCATCACACAACCCCGGCTGTGGCACGAAACGCCATGTGATGTTCAATAGGCAGACAACTCTTGTCAATTACATCTCATGTTATTCCCTAATAAAACTTTAGCCTCTTGAATAATTGAGTCACGGCTGTGGCACGACAAACTCAATATTCTAAGTCAAGTCTAACCCAACATTCTGTACAATTGAATCAGTCTCCAATAGCCCACGGCTGTGGCACGTAACGACCATTAGATTCTAATTCATTGTACACATCTCTATGTAATAGACAAGTATTTCTTATTTCGAAATCAAAGCCCTCGGCTGTAGCACGAAACGACAATGATTTAAAAATGAGAACTACTTTCTACCATGTTGGAAGGCTATGACCGACACAAGCCCGTTGTGTCATTGGCCAATTACTACTTGATATTTACAAAAGAGGTTTTTTTTTTAAGGTCACGAAACATTTTCGTATAAACCTATAAGTCTAACGTGTTTTAAGTTTAATAGATAATCTAAATCTATAACAAAAACACGAAAAATCTCAATATTATTAGTCAAGTCAAATCCAACATTTTGTACAATTAAATTAGATTCCAATAGCCCACGGCTGTAGCACGTAACGACCACTAAAATCTAATTTTGTACACATCTAATGTAACAGACAAGTATTTTCATGTTGATCGGTAACAAAGTCCTCGGCTGTAGCACGAAACGACAATGCACCGAAAACAAGAAATACTTTCTGTCATGTTGGAAGACCATAACCGACACAAAACTTTTTGTGCCTATGGCCGATTACAACTTGACATATATAATACATAGATCTCATCTTCTTTGTTATTAACTAATAATTAAAACTCTTTTAATTATTAATTCTATTTCTAAACTCTTTAGAAAATTAATCTCTCCCTTAATATAATTTCATAAATTAAATAAATAATTAATAATATTAAGATCACATCTTAATTATTTTATAATAAATTAAATCTCATTTAATCAATTAATAAAATTGCTAACTAATTATTATTTCATAAATAAATAATTATCAGCCATTATTAATTAACTAATATTATTTAACAATCACAATCATATTATAAAGAGATTCTTTTCTTCAATTAAATATTTCAAATCAATAATCGATAATAAGATGATTCCCAGATCGGGGGGAGCATTGTCAAGAGGCGTCACTTAATACCCCTTTCTTACAGATCAAAATCTGTTTTTGACAGAATCATCCTTTCTCTCAATATTGAAAATTCATATTTAATTACGTGTTTCAAAAACACAAAAATCTCATGATTGTATTCATAATATTATTATTAAGGCAAGAAACGATTCCTATTTCTAGATTTTCTAGCGCACGCCTTATTTTGATTTAAGTTCACCTAAATCTATCATCTCATGGTAAACATAGGCATATATCTCATATATAAACATAAATAAATAAGTAAGCATGCAATCAATATCATGTCACACATTGATATAATGATGTATGGATTTATTATAGTATTTAAAAGCAATTTAAAACAATTAAAACATGCCTTAAAACACTTCCGGGAATATTAATATTTCAAAAATATTATATAAAAAATATCTGACCACTCCTTTAGATCCGTCTCGGAAATACGAATCCAACGATATATTGCACGCCCAAAACGGAGTTACGAAACTCCCTGAAAATCAAATTTAATGTGGGCAGAAGGGCTGTTACGCATTTACGAAATGCGTTACAACAAATTAAACATATTTAATACTGTAACGCATGCGCTGTATGCGCGACCGCCCTTATCCCTGTCACGCATTTCCCAAATGCGTGACATCCCTTTTCTTTCGTTGGCGTACCACGCGCGAGTGACATCAGGTACAGAAATTTTTTTTTTGTTTTAACAACCGACCGTCAGACAGGCGTTGTACTTTCCAAACAAAAAGAAACTGCTGAATCAATTACTCCTAGTAATAAAGCCACTTTAATAATATAATAACTATTATTATTATTATTATCATTTTTATTTTACTATTAATTAATTAATTAATTAACAATTAATTAATAAATTAATAAAAAATCAAAATAATATGATTTCTGAAATCAAACAGCAGCAACAATTACAAGGTAGCTATGGGGTCCTTGTGCAATTTTAATTTCATAATATTCACATGCATGATTATTTTATGAATTTAATCAAAACAATTTTAAAAAATTCATAACAAATAATCTACACATCACAAAATTATGAAAAAAATATCTAGATGATCCATAACACTTATAGAACCCAGATCAATGGTCAAAACTTCATGCAAAAATTATTTTGAATTAATTCATAATTAAATCCCAATAAACTTGCAAAAATCATAATAAATCCATACATGCATTAAAAAATCTGAAATTTTTTATATGAATCTCTACATGTAGAACCTCGCTCTGATGCCATTGCAGGAATTTACGGACGAGCGGAAGCGCAAATAACAATTATTCCGTAAAAACCATATATCGCACATATAGAAAATCATATAAAACAGAAATAGCGGAGGAATCGAAACCTTACCTTGAAAATTCGAAGATGGTTTTGATGGTTGCTAGCAGTTGCTCCTCAGAGTGTGAAGCACTCTACCGGTATCCACCAAGATTAATTCTTCGACGAAGCTTTTTATAAAACTAAGCTTTTATAAAAAAATGGTGTCTTGTTCTTTTGAGAGAGAGAGATGAAGAAGAAGAGAGGTGGCAACTAGGTTTTCACAAAACCACTTTTGCATACTAAACACCTCTCATCTCTTTCTATTTATAGGGCACATGTAGGTTTTTATTATAATTAATATATCATATATATTATTATATAAATCCCACAAAATGTTTAAATAATAATTAAACTATTTTAATCATTATTAAAAACAACTTCTCTCTCAAAATACCTTCATCAATAAATTAATCTTTTTATGGTGTGACCCTGTAGGTTCAATATTAAGCCGGTAGTAGAAATAAATAATAATAAACATTTTATTTATTATTTATATGAATTCTAATAATTCATTAAATATAATTAACTGATTAATTATATTTATTTTACATCGTGAGTGATGCTTCTCAACATATCGCGACTATCCGGATAATATGAATTCACTGCTTAGAATACCAAGAACCTGTCAGTGACTAGTTACCGTACAATCAATTCCTTCTACCCTACAATATCCCGATTAAATACAAGGCATGGAACTCGTGTCAAGCCTATCAAATTTAATCATATGATTTCTTATTCATAATGCAAAGTTCATATTAATGCAAATTAGAAACTCATTTCTAATTTCATACACTCTGGCCAGAGATTCCGGAACTAGCATACTAAGAATAACATAGGATATTCACTTCCTTACTGAAGGGGTAGATCCTTTATTGACCGTTAACTATCTCCATACACAAATCCCTATGCCCAGAATAGACCTAATGGATGTCCTTGAGACTAAGGACTAAACCAAAGCATAGTTCATTATATACAAGATTACTCTAACGATCTCAAGTCTAAGGACACTTGTACAACTATCACTCAGTGAACAACTATCGACACGTGAGTAAACTCCATTAGTTGTTCAACTTATCGAGTCATGTTCAGTGAACTTATTCCTTAATAAGCACCTACATACTAGCTATAGTGTCACCACACAAATGCCTATGAGAACAGACATCCTCCTAAAAGGAGCAAGCATAGTATGTACCAATCTTTGCGGATTCACTAACTTCCGATTAGTTATCCTATGATCAGGAACTGTTTAAGTCTAGAGTTATCATCTTCTAGATCTCACTATTATAATCTCATTATAATTCTAGAAGCTTTACTTTAAACCATGGAATATCTTATTTAAAACACTTAAATAGATAAAGCCCGTAATAAAAACAAATAAGTCTTTTATTAATGTTAATAAAATTAAATAAGAATACAAGAAAGTTCTTCCTAAATCATCATACATGATTGGATTTTAGGACAAACTCTTTCACACTAGTTGCTGTCTGTTGTTTGTTGGTCTATCATCCCCCCGCAAGCTGATGGGACGAGAACGGACCATTAGCTTGTCTATCAATTGTTTAAATCGAGAAGAAGACAAGCCCTTAGTGAATACATCGGCCACTTGATCAACTGTACTAATGTATTGAACCTCCAACTCCTTGCGAACTACTTTCTCTCAGACATAATGATAATCAACTTCAAGATGTTTCATCTTGGAATGAAAAACTGGATTGGACGCCAAAGAGATGGAACTGATATTATCACACCATATAAGTGGCGTAGTCATTGAGATTCCAATTTCTTTGAACAAAGAACGAAGCCAAGATATCTCAGCTGCAGTGTATGCTAACTGACGATATTCTGCCTCGGCACTTGAACGAGAGATAGTTCGATGTTTCTTAGCACTCCAAGAAACTGGATTGTAGCCCAGATAAATGCATTAACCACCCGTGGAGTGACGATCATCAGGATTTCCTGCATAATCTGCATCAGAGTAGGCCTCTATCTTCAAAGGACCAGGACGATAAAATAAACCATGATTAATCGTATGCTTCAAATATCTCAAAATACGTTTGACTGCTGTCCAGTGAGTTGAGGTTGGCTGATGCATAAACTGACACACTTGGTTAACTGCATATGAAATGTCAGGACGGGTAAGTGTAAGATATTGAAGTGCACCCACCACACTTCGATATTCAGAAGGATTCATTAGACATTCCCCATCATACATGCTCAGTTTTGTACCAGCTGGGGATGGAGTAGACACTGGTTTGACATCCAGGAACTTCATGCGTCTTAGAAGATCTGTAGTATACTTAGTCTGGGTCAAATATAATTCCCCTGCACAACGTGTGGCTTCAACACCAAGAAAAAAATTCAAAGGTCCTAAATCCTTCATGGAAAAAATCATCCCAAGATGAGCAATGAAATCTGCCACACGTGTAGTATTGTTGCCTGTAATTAAAATGTCGTCCACATATATATCAATACTATAATTAACAGGTCATCTTTCCGAAAAACAAACAAAGAATAATCAGTTTTGGAGGCTTCAAAGCCAATGTCCTCCAAGTAATCTGAAAACCGTTTAGACCAGGTTCGAGGTGATTGCCTCAAACCATAGATAGACCTGTGAAGCTTGCAGACAATAGTAGGAAAAGAGGGATCAATAAAACAGTAGGCTGTCGCATGTAGACGTCTTCAGACAAGAAACCGTGTAGGAATGTATTTTGAACATCTAACTGACGAATCGGCCAATTATGATGAACAGCTAATGCAAGAACTGTACGAATTGTGGTATGTTTAACCACAGGACTAAATGTCTCCGTGTAGTCGATACCTTCTTGTTGGTGAAAACCATTTGCGACAAGACGTGCCTTATACCTTTCGATGGATCCATCAGCCCTCCTTTTAATTTTAAAGACCCACTTACAAGGCAAAATATTCATATCCGGGGTAGCAGGCACCAAGGACCATGTTCCATTTTTCTGTAAAGCATTAAACTCTGATCCCATGGCATCTCTCCACTCTTTCTTTGAAACTGCCTGACTAAAATAAGTTGGTTCAGATTCACAGTCAACTGAAACATGCATTGCATATTTTCGATTTGGCTTATGTATTCCAGTCTTACTTCGAGTTACCATAGTGTGGGATGGTGCATCATTTGAGACTATAGCAGAAGTAGTATCTGGTGGCACAAGTGAAGAGACAGTAACAGGTGGAACTGACTCAAGACTTGCACGTGAAGGTTCTAGGAGTGTATGCCCAGGTGATACCTTAAGACTTTCCATCAGAGGAACAAAGGAATCAGAGGTAAATGTGCTAAGAGAGTTGTCAGTAGATGACTCATGAAAAGGAAAAGAGTGTTCATCAAATACAACATGTCGAGACAGATAAACTCGACCAGTGGATTGATCTAAACATCTATAACCTTGATGATTCAATGAGTATCCCAGGAAGACACATTTTTTAGATCGAAATTGAAGTTTGTTTTTGTTGTACGGACGTAAGTATGGAAAATAAGCACAACCAAACACCCTCAGTGTGTCATACTTTGGACTTTCAGAAAATAACCGAGCATACGGACTTTGATTGTTTAAGACACGAGTGGGAAGGCGATTAATAAAATAAACAGCAGTGTTGAAAGCATCGACCCAATAGTTAGTAGGTATATTAGAGTGTGCAAGAAGGGTAAGTCCAGTTTCCACAATATGCCTATGTTTTCGCTCAGCTAATCCATTCTGTTCTGGAGGAGCAGGACATGAAGATCGAAATAAAATGCCATTATTAGCCAAAAGAGTCTGAAATGAATGGTTAATGTATTCACCACCACCATCGGATTGAAAAGACTTGATTTTTGTTGAAAAACAATTTTCCACAAGTAATTTGAACTTAGTAAAAATATCACAGACCTCATGTTTAAATTTCATAGGAAAAATCCATGAATAGCGAGAGAAATCATCAACAAATAGAACATAGTACTTAGAACCTTTAATGGATGCAACTGGAGAACACCACACATCTGAGTGTATTAATTCCAAAGGATGCTTACAAACAGAATCAGATAAGTGAAATGGTAACTTAGTACTTTTTATTAGAGGACATGAATGACAAAGAGACAATGATTTGGATCCTTGTAAAAGCAAACAATTGTTGGAAACAAGCTGTGAAAACTTATTGGAAGAAGGATGGCCAAGCCGCGAATGTCAAACTGAAGCAGCAACACGAACACCTAAGAGAGCAAATGGATGTCCTGACTTGTTGGAGATTTGATTGTGAATGTTAAATGGATATAACCCGTTCTCACTTTTACCACTAAAAAGCATCCTCCCGGTTGCTTGGTCCTTCACATAGAAATAATCAGGAAAGAAAACAAAGAAACAATGATTATCTCGAGTAAATTGATGAACTGATAAAAGGTTTGTAGCAACATTTGGACAGTTCAGAATATTATTTAGCTGAAAAGTGTTATCATTATGAACGATCGTAGAAGAACCAATATGAGATATATCCAAACTTGCACCATTTCCAACAGCAACGTGCTCTTTGCCTCGATATTCATCATGATTAGCCAGGTTAGCTAAATCAGAGGTAATATGGTTGGATGCACCTGTGTCTGTCACCCAGAGTTGATTAGAGCTGGAGGGTGGTGATGATATTCCTTGTGTAACAGCTGCCATGGCACTGAGTTGCTTAGTTGGAACTCTTCCTTCATATGCCTGATTCATTCTTTCGTAGCAATCAAGTGCCGTATGGCGTGGTCGATTACAGATTTGGCAAACCGGGGTATCACCCGGAATTGTTGCAGGAGCATGACTTGTAACTGAAGATGGACAAAAATTAGGACTACGTCCTCGACCACGTGCTCTAAAATACATGCCCCTGTTACGTCCTCTACCACGATTGAAATGAGACTTAAAACTTGAAGTATACAACGTTGTAGGTGGAGTATCCAAAGTAACAGCATTATGGGATTTGAGTCTCATTTCAGCGCTAAGAAGTAAAGCCACAAGAGCATCATATGTAATCGGAGTATCTCGGGCTTGAGCAGAACTAACAGTGGTCTCATAAGTAGATCCAACATTGTTCATAATGATAGAAATAATATCATCATCATCAACTGGCTTACCAGCTAGAGCAAGATTATCAGCAATATGATTAATCTTATCCAAAAACTCAGTAATAGAAAGACCATCTCCCTTTGTCTGAAAAAGTTCAGTGCGTAAATGCAGAATGCGATTCTGAGATGTAGAAGCATACCTTTTCTCCAGAGATTTCCATGAATCATAAGCTGTTTGACAACGAGCTACAGTGGAGAGAATAGATGGGGTTAAGGAATTATTGATCCAGGCAAGAATTGTTTGGTCTTTTTCCTGCCATTCCTCATATGCAGGATTTAACTCCGTTGTTACTTTACCTGCTGTATCCAGTTTGAACTGAGATGGGCATTTATTCGTACCATCGACAATACCCATAAGTTTCCTGCTTCTAAGAACAGGTCCAATTTGAGCCAACCATAGATGATAATTGGATTTCTCAAGCTTTATAGTAATAACCCCTGAAGTAACTGCTATAGCAGTGTTGCTCTTGGAGTCACCCATAAAGAAAGAAAATAAATTTTATGAAATCGTTAGATATATGGCTCTGATACCATAAAGAATATAATAGAACAACTGAGAATGGTTTCAAAACCTCTACTTAATCACTTGATCCTACACACATATATATAGCATGGCTTTACATATTGTACATATGAAACTACTACATCGATCGCACTTCTATGTACAGATCCTAACTGAATCGATCGCACTACATGTTGTAACAGGTAAGATACATGAGCTAAAGCTATCCTGCATGTGTTCCATCATTGCCAGCATGTGCACTGTCTGCATGTTCTTCATCATGGACTGTCACTAGTTGCTGTCTGTTGTTTGTTGGTCTATCAGTATGTTCAGTCAGGGGATTGTAGAAGGCAGAACGAATCTATAAATTCCATATAAAATTATTGAAATGTGCATCATGTTGCAAGCCAAAGTACATGTTCATTAGAGGCCATGGATACAGCTGGGCCTTAGCCTGATCTGAATAGATGGGATTGGACTGCAGTGGTTGACATTTGTTTTTGACATCCGAGCTTTTTTAAAAATTAGCGGATTCATCTAATCAGCTCTTCCAATCGGCTATGTAACAAACATAAATAATGACATTTTTATCAAATTTTTATTCATTTTATATCAAAATAACGATTTGTCAAATAGGTGATCACAAATACCCATTTATTAAATGCTTAATTAAAAAAAAGTCGTGTTACACATATGTAATATGCATAACAAAAAAGAAAAATCAAAACCCCCCCTATTACGCATGAGTCAAGTGAGTAACCAAAAAAAAACCCCATTCTACAAATGCATAATAACTTAATACTGATCAAACAAGAAATGCGTAATAACTATAATACACTTACTACAAATGCGTAATCACTATATTACACTTACTACAAATGCGTAATACATTTATAATACGTACAATTATATATATAAAAAAAACTTTCCAATCGACTGTACCAAACACTCTCTATTTTACTTTGAATCTCTAATTTATTTATTTAGTTTGATTTGTGAAAAATAAATAAATCTTATGATGACAAGAAAATTATCGGGAAATTTTGGACAATTAACCAAACATATTTTAATTTCCTTTTTTTAACATCAAACACAAGTAGCCAAGCACCGATTATTTCCATTAATATTAAACAAAAATTTAATTTCAAATATAAATTTTCTTTTTTCACGAAAATATTTTAAACTCAAATTTAAGTTACATTAGAGTTTAGACCCCACCTGTAAATTTTCTGTCAGTATGAGTATGAATATCCACACGGTCTCACACACACACACACACACAAGAAATGGTCTTTTTATCACAATTTAATGTTATAAAATACCCAAAATATTACAAATCAGGAAAATGATCCTTGTATTACAAGTAAATTGTACTTGGCTTATATTTCCTCGCATATTACAGTGGATTGAGACTATTCAACAGCATTCAGGAAAGATCTGGGGACGAAAGACAACGTATTATTATACTATGAACCAATTATTGACAATTAAATTATGAACCTATTACAAGTAAATTGTACTTGGCTTACATTTTCTCGCATATTATTGACAATTATGAACCTATGATACTGTGTCACCAGGTATTTGTGAACTTAGCGAACTGTGGAATTTATTATACGTTTTTTAATTTTGATTCTGGAACTATGAATTATGAACTTTGTTTTACGGATATTTATGAAATATTTTTGTGAAACTTACTTGATCCACTAGTTAGTTTGATTAGTTTTCTTGCTAGGTTGTGTAGCTAATTATTTGTGAATTTTCAGGTACTAGGTGCGAGTATGACATTTGGATTGGATTAGAGTCGAACGAGTGTCACCTAATAACGTTCTAGTTTTTAACTGTTTAGATTTGAGGAATTGCGTCTCTATAGAATTTTGTTTTACATTGAATTATTTTATTTGGTATCATTTTCGGGTTTTTGGAATATGTTTATGATATTTTGGGATTTTGTTTTGTAAGTTTATCAAATTCGAATTTTGTTCGATAATTTAATCGAATGTTAATAGTTCGAAAAGTCGGGCCGTACAGTCCCAAGTCCAAACACATAATTGGGGTGTTTGGGGGAACTTTTTTCACTTATTTTAAGACAAAGTTAGAGATTCCTAACTTTCCAACTTATTTTTCAATTTATTTTTGCAACTTATTGAATCTCAAACATACATTAAATACTTGTATAAAAAAAATTATCAAAATATAAAATTTTTAACCAAAAATAAATTCATAAATCCATATTAAGTTTAGCCAAACAGGCCAAATACTTTTAAACTTTTCTAACAGTAATTGTATAGACCAGACAATTTCGTGGAACATGTAAAGCAAACGCGTTGGTATTTCCGAATGTTGAATATTCAAGCTCCAATAAAAATTAAACCGAAACATGGACCATTAAGAAATTAAGCAAGTCGTCGTCGTCTTCTTTAAGTTGTAGCCCTACCAAAGTCAAGTCAATGCATAAGTTACCTGTAAAATATTAAGGCTTTATTATTCGCATCACATCAAATGACTCGACTAATTTAATTGTTTCCTGTAAATAAATAAACGAGAAAAAGGACTATTGAGATTGATCTTAGGAAACTTTTCTTGAGATATTTAAAAATATACTCTAAATTTGATTGGGTCTGCAGGATTAATTAAAAATTCTCTGATTTTACAAAAATGTCTATCCCATAAAAATTCTGATTTACATATAAAATTACATGTATTTCAGGGAATTTACCTCACGCTCCCTAATCTCTAAATAAACTAGTTTGCTTAAAAGAAAATGTAAAGAAATGATGATACTTGACTAAAATTAAATCTATGAAAAGTAACTGAATTTAGCAAAGATTATTCCACTAAAACGTACTTCCTCTGTTCCATCCATTTCTTTACATAAAAAATTGCGTATAAGACACGCATTTTAATGTGTATTTTAAAGATAGTGTTAGAAATGATTGATGAAAACAGTGTTTGGAAGCTAAAGTCAGAAAACAGAGTTTAGCTGGAAGCAGTCAGAGTTTGATTAAACACTGACTGGAAGCGCAAACAGAGTTTGTTAAACTCTGTAGCGGTATTGTCTGAAGAGTCAACAGTGTTTGAAGATTGATAAATATGGAAGCAATATCTTTGAAGATTGGAAAGCTGTCAAAGAGATTGAGTTGACTTGGAAGACTGAAGCAATCGTGATTGATATCAATTGTATAGCTTGATTTTAGGAGTATCAGTTACTGATTGTACGAAGCTGTATGTTCTATAAATACAGTTAGGTTAACCCTAGAAGGGTAGTCGAACATTGAAATATTCATCCATTGTAACCTAAGCAGCTCTCTGTGGTATTTACATCACTGAGAGAGGAATTATTAATTCCAAACAGTTTTTAATTGTTAAACAGTGTGTTCTTGTTAAGTTATTCATACAGTATTTGATTACTTATTGTGTATTCGACCTAACAAGTGGTATCAGAGCCTAATCTGTTACTTTATTACAGTTAAAGATCCAAACACAAAAGTAATCAATGGCAGAGATTCCTCCACCATCTGAGAAAGCCCCTACTACTGTTAGTAGGTATGAGACAATCAGGGTTCCTATACTTAGGCCATCAGAGTATGCAATTTGGAAGGTGAAAATGACCATGTTTCTGGAGGCTACAGATCCAGAATACCTTGATAGAATATATGAAGGTCCTCACAAACCAACAAAATTATCTGCTGCTGCTGGTGAGGAGGCAAAGGTCATTCCAAAGGAAAAGAAAGATCTAACTGCTGAGGATCTTTCATCTATTGCAAAGGATGCAAAAGTGAGACATTTACTTCACAGTGCATTAGACAATGTTATGTCTAATAAAGTGATTAATTGCACAACTGCAAAAGAAATATGGGATGCACTTGAGGTTAGGTGTCAAGGAACTCCTGCAATCAAGAAAAACAGAAGAAACATACTCACTCAGGAGTATGAGCACTTTGAGGCAAAGTCTGATGAAACCATGACAGAAACATTTGACAGATTCTGTAAACTGCTCAATGATTTGTCACTGGTTAACAAAGAATATGATTTAGAAGACTCAAATCTCAAGTTTCTTCTTTCTCTACCTGAAAAGTGGGATGTGAAAACAACCACTATTAGAGATAATTATGAACTTGGTGAAACAGAGATTGATGAAATTTATGGGCTGCTCAAAACCCATGAATTGGAATTGGAGCAGAGAAACAAAAGAACAAGTAGAAAGTCAAAATCTGTTGCACTCAAGGTTGAGGAGAAACCATCAAAGAAGGAGGCATCAAGGAGAAAGGAAAAAGGGAAAGCCTTAGTCATCCATTCAGAGAATGAGTCATCAAACACTGATGTTGACTCAAACACAGATGGTTCATCTGATTCTGAAGATGATGAAGAGATGATGCAAATGGCTGCACTGATGGTAAAGACCTTCAAGAAGATGGGTTACAAGAACTTCAAGAAGGGAAAGAGATTCTCAAGGGACTACTCAAAGTCTGACAAGAAGAATTTCAAGAAAGCTGAGGGAAAGGACTTCAAATCTGGAAAGAAAGATAAGTCTGAGATTCAATGCTACAAGTGTAAGGAGATGGGACACTATGCTCCAGAGTGCAAGAAGGGTAAAACTGAAAAGGCACTCTACACCAAAGGCAGAGATTGGGCAGACACTTCAGATTCAGATGAGGAAGTCAACTATGCTCTCATGGCTACTACTCAGACTGAAAATGATGATCTCAAGGTACCTCCAACTACCTATGCTTATAACACTGATAATATAACTGAATTGAGAATTTATCTTAAAGCATTGCATATCAGTTATAGGGATCAGACTTTAGAAAATGAGAGGATAAAGTCTGAGTGTTCTCAACTTAAAGAAAGAAATAAACTTGTTGAGGAACAGCTGGAGAACATGAATAAAATTCAGAAAGAGAGAGATGATGCAGTGTTTATTGAACAAGAGTTGCTAGGTAAGTATAAGCAACTAGAATCAGAATTGGAGGATACTAAACACATCATTAAAACTTGGACACACTCTGGTAAAGACACTCAAGAAGTGTTTCAGTCAGACACAGTAGGTCTAGGTTACTCTGTAGGAGATGAACTTAGATTTGAAAATCAGGTAAAGAAGAGACCACATTATTCATCTGAAGGTAATGTCATGGGAACAGGTGGACCTAAGACTGAAGCACAGAAAAAGGCTGTTAAAGAGTCATATGCTAAAACTTTTGTTAAAGAGGCTAACATTGGTTTAATGACAGATAAACAACTCAAGCATAAGCTTAAGGAGATAAAATCTGTCAACAAACAGAGATTGCCTAAGAAAAACAAAAATGGAAAAGTAGGCATAACTTCAGGAATTAAGCCAATGCTTGCTTCATTAGCTCCTAGAAAAACATGCTTTAATTGTGGTAGCACTAATCATCTTGCTAGTTTCTGCAATAAGAATAAGAACATTAATTCTTTGCCCTCTAAAACTGCAGTAAAGAGTGATTATGTGAGAACTAGACCACAGACTTTATGCAAACACTGTGGAAGTACTTGGCATTCTATTTACACTTGCAGAGATTATCATGCTATTTACTATAATTACTATGAACCCAAGCCAAATTTGAAATGGGTTAAAGTAAACTCTGCAAATGTAAACTCTGAAAAAGTTAGCTTAAACTCTGTTAATATGAATTCCGCTGCAAAAGCTAACAGATTTAAGAAAGCCAAAGGATCCAAGCAAGTCTGGATCCTTAAAACTAATAATCAGTGATTGTTTGTGATTGCAGGGCACAAGGGTCAGTACCCTAGTCGTGGACAGTGGATGTTCAGGACACATGACAGGAAATAAAGCCCTGCTATCAGAGTTTGAGGAGAAGGCTGGCCCAGAAGTTTCCTATGGAGATGGCAACATAGGACATACACTGGGATATGGCAACATTAATCTTGGAAATGTCATCATCACAAATGTAGCTCTTGTTCCAGGACTCAAGCATGATTTGCTATCTGTGAGTCAAATCTGTGACAGAGGATATCATGTAGATTTTCAGCCTGAATATTGTCAAGTGATCAGTAAATCTACAGGGAAAGTTGCTCTAGTTGGAAACAGACACAATAACATCTATGAAATCAAATTGTCAACAAACACTGATGGCAAAGCAGTGTGTCTGTCTACAAGGATGTCCAGTGAAGAGAGTTGGAAATGGCACAAGAAACTCTCTCATTTGAATCTGAACAACATCAATGAGCTAATCAAGAATGATCTTGTAAGAGGTCTACCAAAGTCCTTGTTGAATGTAGAAGGACTGTGTGATTCTTGTCAAAAGGCCAAACAGAGAAAAACATCTTTCAAAAGCAAATCTGAGTCTTCAATTGCTGATCCTTATCATCTACTACATGTTGATCTTTTTGGTCCAGTGAATGTGATGTCTCTTGGAAAGAAGAAATATGCATTAGTCATTGTTGATGAATATACCAGATACACATGGGTATATTTTCTTGCAAAGAAGGATGAAACTGCATTAACACTGACAGAACATGTAATTCAACTGGAAAAAGGGTCAGAGCATCAAGTGAAGATAATCAGAAGTGACAATGGAACTGAGTTCAGGAATTCATCTATGGAAGAATTTTGCAAGAGTAAAGGGATAAAACAAGAGTTTTCTGCACCTGGTACTCCACAACAAAATGGTGTAGTGGAGAGAAAGAACAGAACCTTGATAGAAGCTGCCAGAACCATGCTAGATGAAGCAAAATTGCCAACTTATTTCTGGGCAGAAGCAGTTCAAACTGCTTGTTTTACTCAAAATGCAACACTGATCAACAAGCATGGTAAAACACCATATGAAATGGTGAAGAAGAAAAAGCCAAATCTAAAATATTTTCATATTTTTGGATGCAAGTGCTTTGTGTTGAAGACTCATCCTGAACAGTTGACCAAGTTTGACCTAAAGGCAGATGAAGGTATTTTTGTTGGCTATCCACTGTCAACTAAGGCATTCAGAGTTTATAATCTGAGAACCAGAGTGATCATGGAATCAATTCATGTGTCATTTGATGACAAGAAAATGACTGGACTTGAAGATGTAAATGAACATGATCAACTGCACTTTGAAAATGAAGATTTATTCTCTGAAAAAGTAAACTCTGATCAGACTGATGTGTCAAACTCTGTTGATCTAAACTCTGAACCTCTACTGGTAAATACTGAAGAAACTCTTCAATCAGAAACAAGGGAAGAACCAGTTGAGGGGGAGCATGAAGAATCACATCAAAGTGAAAATTCAAACACTGATAGTGACTCAAATGGTAACTCTGAATCAAACACTGTTGATTCAAATTCTGATCATTCAAATTCTGAGCAGTCACATTCAGGGGGAGCATCTGAAAATGAGGAAAGACACCAGGAAAATCAGGAGAGCATGGATCAAGGGGGAGGATCACATGATGACAGAAGCAATCTGCCTTCTGCAAGAAAATGGACTAAATCTCACACACCTGATTTGATTATTGGTGATCCAGATGCAAAAGTAAGGACAAGAAGTGCAACAACAAATGAATGTTTATTTCATGCATTCTTGTCACAATCTGAGCCAAAGAAAATGGAAGAAGCTCTTAAAGATGCTGACTGGATAACAGCAATGCAAGAAGAGCTAAATGAATTTGAAAGAAATGAAGTGTGGACACTTGTACCAAGGCCCAAGAATAGATCCATTGTTGGTACTAAATGGGTTTTCAGGAATAAAACTGACAGTGAGGGTGTTATCACAAGGAACAAGGCAAGACTGGTTGCAAAAGGCTACTCACAACAGGAAGGAATTGACTATGATGAAACATTTGCACCAGTGGCTAGATTGGAGGCAATCAGGATTTTTCTAGCATATGCCTCCCACATGAAATTCAAAGTGTTTCAGATGGATGTGAAAAGTGCATTTTTGAATGGAAAACTTGAAGAAGAAGTGTTTGTGGAACAACCACCAGGGTTTGTAGATCCAAAATATCCAGACCATGTCTACAGGTTAGACAAGGCACTCTATGGACTTAAGCAGGCACCAAGGGCATGGTATGAAACCCTTGCCAAATTTCTACTAGAAAGTGGATTTAACAGAGGTACTATTGACAAAACTCTGTTTTATTTCCAAAATGGTAGTGACTTGCTTTTAGTTCAGATATATGTGGATGACATCATTTTTGGGTCTACTAATGATAAACTCTGTAAGAAGTTTGCCAAACTCATGCATTCAAGATATCAAATGAGTATGATGGGAGAGCTTAGTTATTTTCTAGGCCTACAGGTGAAGCAAACAGATGATGGAATTTTTATAAATCAAGCAAAATATACCAGAAACCTTCTCAAGAAATTTGGTATGCTTGACTGTTCATCTGCAACAACTCCCATGGCAACTGCAACAAAATTGGACAAAGATGCAGGGTCATCAGTAGATATGACAAGCTACAGAGGAATGATTGGTTCTTTGCTCTATTTGACAGCTAGCAGACCTGATATCATGTATGCAACTTGCTTGTGTGCAAGGTTCCAGGCTGATCCAAGAGAACCACATTTAACAGCAGTAAAGAGAATATTCAAGTACCTGAAGGGCACTATAACTTTGGGGCTGTGGTATCCAAGGGAATCAGAGTTTAAACTTCTTGGTTACTCTGATGCAGACTTTGCTGGATGTAAGATAGACAGAAAAAGCACCAGTGGAAGTTGTCAATTTCTGGGTGACAGACTTGTTTCCTGGTATAGCAAGAAACAGAAGTCAATATCTACATCTACAGCTGAAGCAGAGTATATTGCTGCTGGTAGCTGTTGTGCACAGATTTTATGGATGAAGAATCAACTGCTGGATTATGGATTAAGGTATTCCAAGATACCTATTTACTGTGATAATCAAAGTGCTATTGCAATGACAGGTAATCCAGTGCAACATTCAATGACAAAGCACATCAGCATAAGGTATCACTTCATCAGAGAGCATGTAGAGGAAGGCAACATTGAGCTTCACTTTGTGTCTACAGAACAACAACTTGCAGATATCTTCACCAAGCCATTGAGTGAAGCTACATTTACAAGACTGGTCAATGAACTAGGAATGGTCTCTAGTTTTGACTAGAGATGTTGGTTAGACTCAAAAACTTATTGCTCATGTTTTCTGTAAATTGTTAAATGCTATGTGAACCTTAGTATTAAACTCTGTTCTGCATGCTAATGTTTAAATTTTTTTTTAAACTCTGTCAGCATGTCTGTCTGTTAAATACTGTTAACATGTTAGATATACTCAGTGAATTCAGAATTGATTATTGTCTGAATGAAAACACCAATGAAGAAAATTGTATGGAGCATGATTCTCAGTAAATAAATCATGATTCTTTCTGAGTCACTGCTATCTAATCAGACTTTGTGCAGAAAATTAACACAGCATGATACTGTTTCATATTTATAGCATCTCTTAGTTTATTTAGTCCTAAACTCTGAGTCTATGAATATTGTGTGCATGGCCACTCATAAATAATTTTGGTTATTGATGAACTCTAAACTCTGATCAGTGACATTCTGTTTCCAAAGGTATGGTTCATGATGATTCCTTGTTTGTACTTGTGAAAATCATAAAACTTGAGATGTGTCAGTGATTAGTTTGGTGAATTCAGACTCATGTTTACACCCTGTGAGAGTTTGAGCCAAATCAGTGATTGATACATTTTCTATCAATCAGTATTTATTGTTGTGTGATATTCTTCAGGTAGTATGTTTCTCTAGAACTTGTATTAAACCATTTTGAGACTACATGATATGTGTGTGCATGAAAATGATAAAGGCAATAGGATTTACCATTCTTTCAAACACTGTTCGAAATTCTTTTGAACATTGTACAAACACTGTATAAACACTGTTCATAAATTCCATCCTTAGTAAACCCCTTTGAGCCTTATTAACTGCTCATTTTTCTTATACTCTGAAGTATTAAGAGCAGTTAAATATTTTCTTCTTTCAAACAGATGAGTGTTTCTCAAGAAAAGAAAAAGTTTACTCAGTATATATGCTAAATAAAAAAAAAAAAAAAAAAAAAAAGAAAAAAAAAAGAAAAGAAAGAAAAAGAGCATATATACTGATCTTGTACAAATATATACTGTGACTGAACACTTTGTTCTCTTAAGATGCTCAGCTTGAAGTCACTCATGAATAAAACATCTCTTTTCATCTGTTTGATCTTACTCCATTTAAACCCTGAATAAAGTCCTTTTGATTTGTGAATACATGTACTCAAAGTAGTGTAGAATTGGTGGACATTCAAGCATATGGTAGACTCTGCTATTTCTGATTGAATGTGAGTGTAAACACATCACCTAAACACTTGTGTGCTTTGAGAGTTTGTGAGGTTATACAGTTCATAACTGTTATTCACTGAATGATGCTCTGATTTCTATCTCTTGATATTTTTGTCTTTAAAAGACTGTGTGCTTACTGGATAATCATGGACATCAAAGGGAATAGAAGTTTTCAGATTTCTGTATTACAGTAACTACAGAGTTTAGCATTCATCAAACAATCAGTGTTTAATATGAGAGTTTGTGCATTCAGTGTTTATTAACTGTTTGTTATGGATTTTATGAAATATTAGATGCTCTAAAAATTGATTTCAGTAAACTCTGCTTCACACACACTCATATTCACAACTGTGCAATTTTTGAAAGGATTTTAGTGATAAAGTTGGAAAATTGATAAACACTGTTGAGTTGTGTTAAGTACTCTGAGGTAAAGTCTTATTTAGATGATTTGACTATTTTGGAGTAATTGGAGTAGTTGACAACTGTTAATTAGTGTTAATGTGTCTAAGTGTCGTGATTATAGGAATAACAGCGGTAATTATTAAGTGATCCATTGGCTGTTTGACACGTGTCCCATGATTGTTCCAATCAAACACTACTCTACAACAGTTGCGCGTTTTTACTAAATAAACGATTGAGTTTTAATTTTACTCTAATCGTCTTTAGTCTGTCACTCCATATCGATTCACATTCACCCACTCACAGTTACTTACATACTTATTCATTTTCACACTTCTCTTATTCTCTCCTTCACTTTTTGATAAACACTTACAGTGCATTCAAATCTTTTCTCTGAATATCTTCGTATCTTGTTACTAATGGCAACTAAAGCATTTGATGCAGCAGGGTTAGTTTTTCTCCCTAGTAACTATGCAGCACCATTGGATAATGAAAATGCTCCACAGGCGTTTCACTTGTTCCAAAACTTCTTGAACGATTCTGAGATAGGGACGGCTCTAACTGCACCACCAACATTATCTGCTTCACAGATTGCTACTTTCTGGACAAACTCTGAATATGATGATGGAGGAGAGGCTGGCACTCCAACAATCATTTTCACTCATGAAGAATCAGAGTATATCATTACTCCAAACACTGTCAGGGATGCTTTGGACTTAGAGACACACACTTCTTACAGTGTTGTTGGTCATGATAGATTGAGGACAATGTTGGAGCAAATTGGATGTGCAGGAAACTTGAACAAGATAGGGTCTTTGAGACGGCCAAGTTTGAGAAAGGAATGGAGTTTCTTCTTTGATTGTATAACAAGGGCTTTTGGAAAGAAGACAACAAACTGGGATGCACTACCTCTGGATACTCTCCAAATTGGTCATGCTCTACTATATGGAGGTAACTTTGATTTTGGTAGACTAGTACTAATGAACTTGGGAGAGAGATTATCTGAGTCTACTACTGTGTATTTTGCTCGTTTTTGTCAATTGCTATTTACTGCATGTGTGCCTAACATTCCAATTGATGAAGCTGATGTAATTCAGCCTTTTCAAGTTGCTAAAAGAATGTTCAGTGATTTGACAAACAAAGATGTCACTAAACAGCAAATACCTGAGTTGTTTATGCCTTTAGCCTTACAAAACTATGTGAACCAACCACAAGACCCTCAATCACCACAACAAATGCCTGAACCAACAGAAACCATAAACTCTGAACCAACACCTCCAACACCCACAACTACTGCACCTACTACATCTCAACAACCACAACCAGAAACCTTAAACTCTCCATCAATAAACTCTCCACCCTTAAACACTGAACCCTCAAACACTGAACCATTAAACACTGAAGCTTTAAACACTGATACCTTACACTCAGAGCCAGCACCTACTGAACCAGCCAAAACCAAGCCAAAGAGAAAGAAGCACACTGCCCAAAACACTAAACATTCAAAGGCTAAACAGACATTACCTGGAGCTGTTTATACTAGAAGAATGAAGCAACATGCAAACAGACCTTCACTTTCACCACCAAGAGAAAGCTCAAGTGAAGATGAAGAGGAGATTGTTGTGCCAATCAAGAAAAGGAGACTAATTCTTTCTGATTCAGATGCAGAGAATGTTGTTGAAGCTCCAGAGGTGGTTTCACAGCAAACACCTACTGTTGAGGATACAGTGAATGTTGAAGTACCTGCAAAAGTTGACATGGCTGTAGAGAATATTGTGGATGACAAAGTACAAATACCTGCAGAGGTTGAAATGCCTGCAGAGGATAATGTTACTGTTGAAATACCTACAGAGGATAAAATGCCTGTAGAAGAGGATCAAAGAGATGGTTTGTCACCAGTACATGATGTTCCTGAATCAATTCTTGATCCTGTCTCACCTGCAGTACATGTTCCTGAAGCTATAGCATCACACACAGGGTTAGTAACTTCTCCAATTCAAGACAAAGTTGATGAAGCTACAAAGGTAAACTCTGTTGCAGAGCCTGTGCAACATGAGGTGATTATTGAAAAGGTTGCAGAAGTTATTGCAGAAACTGTGGCTGACACTGCTCAGCACAGTGGTTCTTTCAAAGATGGTCAAGCTCAAGGTGCAAGTGATGATGATAAATCTGACAGTGATGCAAACTCTGATTCTTTTGTGAGTGCACCTGCACAGACAGATAGTAAACATACACCTTTTGCTCAGCCTTGTCCATCACATGCTGTTGAAGTAGAGCATCTTGCTAAATCTGCTGAAAATTGGTATAGACAAGATTGCATTTTTCCAAAAGGGAGAGCATCTGAGTTTGTTAGGCAAACTGCAAAGCAAATTTCTAATCCAGATATTTTATCCTGTTTAAAGGCAACTGTGGTACAAGTCAAGACACTGGAAGGAAATTTTGCTGACACTAAACAAGAAATTGCTTCCTTGAAGACTGAGATTCAGTCAAGAGAGTTGAAGATGGAAAGAGAGTCCAAAATAAAAGCTGTTCAGCTGTCCAAAGTTCAAGACACTCTCTTTGCCAGGCTAGGAAAGGTTGAAGAAAATCAGACTGCTTTATCTGCTAAGGTGGATTCAATTGCAAACTCTTTAGAGCTCATTACATCAATACTAATTCCTGATGATGTCAAAAAGGGGGAGAGAGTGACTAAGTCTAAATGCAAAGTTTCTCAAACTCTGACTCAAAAGGATGATGCTGGAGATGGAGGGGCAAGTGATAAAAGCAAGGTTTTAAACTCTGAAAGGCAAACTCTGAGATCTGGCAAATCTTTTAAATCACAGTCTGTTGGAATAAACACTGAAACTCAAGGTACTTCAAAGACCAAGAGTTTGGAATTAACATCAAACCCAAAGACTGATGAGGAGTTAGCTGTTAAGCTTTTCATGGAAGAGAATGCAGAAGGAGTAACCATAGAAGATGCTAAAGCTGAAGAGAAGAGTTTACAAGAAAAGCATCTGAAAGCTTTAAAGTCTGAAAAAGCAAAGAAGAATGTGAAAATTGCTAAAGCTGCAAAGCCTGTTCTTAAAGGCATTCAAATCAAAGAACCAGTTGGTACAGATCAAAGAATGCAAGTATTCAGAAAACCAACAGATGCAGAAGCCAAGCAAAAGCTGAAAAGTATAGTTACAACCTCTGTTGATACACATGTTGTACAGAAGAATGAAAACACAACCTCTGTTGCTGCACAAGTTGTGACCACACCATTAGTGTCTTTTCAGTTAAAATCAACATTTAAAAGAGGTGCTCCTCATGATCCAAGACTAGAAGCTACAATTCCAATGGATTTTGCTGATGGTAGAGCATTATCTGGTAAAGTTGGATACAACAAAGGAGGCATAGGCTCATACAGAGATAAAAGACAATATGTTGGTCCTAGAGATCCTTCTTCACTGTCTGTTCCAGGAGGTGGTGTCACTCAAGAGAGTTTAGACAAACTGGAGTCAATACAGCTTGTACATCAAAAGAGTCTAGAAAAGGATTTCTTGTTATATTTCATGGCTGATGGAACAGTATTTAAAGTCTCTGAAAAGGATATTGAATTAAAGTATGCTGAAGAACTTGAATATGTCCTATATATTTTCAGAGTGAGAAGTCAAAGAACTCAGTCAGTTGCAAATGTGCTTCAACAAAGAATGATTCAAAACCTTGCAAGAAGGCAAATGAAATTCAACAGCAAGTATGTTCCTAAATACAGAGATTGGAATGGCAATCTGATTGAAATGGAGAAGGGGACTACAAAGCTGAAAACAGATCTTGGAATTACTGTTCTGGATTTCAATGTAAAATCTGAAGAGGTGAAATACATCAGGCTGGGAAATGAGATGAGAAGAAACAAAATCTACGATCTTAGAGCTGCTATCTATCAAACTGATGAGAATGATCCTCAGTTGAGAGAAATCAAAGAAGCTATGCAGATAGAGCTTGAAAATGCTGAAAGAAGGTTGCTTATAGACTATCTTAGAACAGTGCCTGATCTTCAAGAGATTAGAGATTAAAGTCTGTAAGAATTTTCGTATTTCATGTAGAATTTGTTAAGTAATAGCTTAAACTCTGTTTGTATGTTAAACACTGTAAACTTTGTATTTGTTTTGACATCATCATTTACTGTAAAACTTGTACATTCTTGCTAATGGACAAGTTGGGGGAGATTGTTAGAAATGATTGATGAAAACAGTGTTTGGAAGCTAAAGTCAGAAAACAGAGTTTAGCTGGAAGCAGTCAGAGTTTGATTAAACACTGACTGGAAGCGCAAACAGAGTTTGTTAAACTCTGTAGCGGTATTGTCTGAAGAGTCAACAGTGTTTGAAGATTGATAAATATGGAAGCAATATCTTTGAAGATTGGAAAGCTGTCAAAGAGATTGAGTTGACTTGGAAGACTGAAGCAATCGTGATTGATATCAATTGTATAGCTTGATTTTAGGAGTATCAGTTACTGATTGTACGAAGCTGTATGTTCTATAAATACAGTTAGGTTAACCCTAGAAGGGTAGTCGAACATTGAAATATTCATCCATTGTAACCTAAGCAGCTCTCTGTGGTATTTACATCACTGAGAGAGGAATTATTAATTCCAAACAGTTTTTAATTGTTAAACAGTGTGTTCTTGTTAAGTTATTCATACAGTATTTGATTACTTATTGTGTATTCGACCTAACAGATAGTTCTATAACTTATTCTTGATATATTTTTTTGTGTAAAAATAAAACAATCCTATTTTTATACAAAAAAAATATAAAAAATAATTATAAAACTATCCCTAAAATGCATTTTAAAATATGTGCCGGAAATTCGTCCATCTAAAGAATTACACCGGCAGATGTTTTATCTCAATACCTAATAAATGAAAAACGAACGCCGAGGAATCATCAGAAAATGAGTATTCTCATCTTCGTTCTGTTATCTGTTACAGTATCACTTATCAGTCATCACCAGTTCACTACCACACAAATTTGCTAGCCTTGTGCGTGGATTCTATGATAACATATGACGTACTCTCTCTGTCCCATAATAAATGTCTTAATTTTTTTCAAGGAGAGAGTATTATTTACATGATGTATTGGTGTATGATAATGGGGTCAAGGGATGACAAATAGTACGTTTTTTTTTATAATTCGGTATTGGAACCAATTTCCGCATACTTCAATTAATTCGAAAAATTGATAAAACACTAGTATCCTTCTATTGAACCTATCACCTAGCAGTGATAAGTTCATAAATCATAATTCAATCAACTAAACATCCGTCATGAGTCTAGACATGTTACATGATAATAAGTGAAGAAAAATGCTAGAGGTACCAAATTTTGGTACCAAAAATTATTACCAAATGACATGGCATTGATTTGATTGGCTATAATTATACTGGTCCCGCCAGGGCCAACCAATTAAAACATTTCAAAATGACAAGTAGTTAGTTTCATGTCATTTTGTAACAAAATTTGATACCTAATTTGGTACCTCTAGCACTAAATCTCTTTGATTTACATAAAAATCGTTATAACATTATACATAACTCACTATTGCGTATACTAATATACTATACTGTCGAACCATAAGCATGTTTATATTTTATAAGATCCCTTGTGACCCACCACCTTCGTCCTAGAACCCTAAAAAAGCTCTCCCCGGCGACTATAACAAAAGAAACCTATACACAGAAAGCATCCCAATAACAAATTATCTATTTGTCATACAAGTCCATACAATTTTCCTTCTCTTTAATTTACTCTCTTTTATCTAGCATCCCATTAGCTAGCAAATTACCTATTTATCATTTAAGTCCATACAAATTCCTTCCCTTTTACTTTCTTTTATACCAGATATGGCTGAGACAGTCGTCTCTTTAGCCATGGAAAGACTTGGAGAGTTATTAATCTCTGAAATCAAACTTTTACATGGAGTGAGCAAAAAAGTTATGGAAATTCAACGTGAGTTGGAGAGGATGCAATGTTTCTTAGAGGAAGCTGATAAGAAACAAAATCAAGATAAAAGAGTACAAAAATGGGTTGTTGAAATTAGAGAGCTTGCTTTCAAAATAGAAGATGCTATCGAGACTTTTGCTATGAAAGTTGCAACAAAGAACCAAAAAACAAGCTTGAAAAAGATGTTACGGGGATTTGCTTGCATGTTGAGTGAAGGAGTAAGTCGCCATAACATTTCTATGGAGATCGATGCTATAAAAAACGAGATCACTAGTCTCACAATGAGTCTACAAACTTATGGTATTACAAAAGGTTTACAAGAAGGAGAAACCTCAAGTTCAGCCAACAACCTTATAAAAAGTAAGCGGATATTCTATTCTCACATTGTTGAAAGAGATTTTGTGGGAATGGAGAAGGAATTAAAGCAGTTGATCTCTAGTTTGATGAAGGAAGACAATGGTTGTGAAGTTATTTCAATTTGCGGAATGGGTGGACAAGGAAAAACTACCCTCGCTCAAAAAGTTTATAATCATACTGAACTTAAAGCTCATTTCAAAAAATTTGCTTGGGTTTGTATTACTCAACAATTTGATCGGGAAAAAGTTCTGAAGGAAGTTTTGAAACAACTTATCGATGATACTAGAAAGACAGAAGTTACTATGATGGATGATGGAGAAATCGTCAGAGAAATTTTCAAAGTTCAAAAAGAAAACAATTGTTTGATTGTTCTTGATGACATTTGGACATTTGATTCTTGGAGACTACTCAAGGATGCATTTCCGGTCGGGGAGACTACTAGTGGTAGTAAAATTTTACTCACAACTCGTAATGAAAAAGTTGCTGAAATAGGCCATGTTCATAAAATCGAGGGTTTGACAATAGAGGAAGGGTGGCAACTTCTTTCTAAAAAAGCAGGAATAAATGACATATTATCAGGTTAGTTTGTAACAACTTTATTTTACTAGGTGCTACGGAGTAATATATTGAAAAACTTTTCCCTGTATTGTTAATTTCAATTAGAAATCACAAATATTATGAGTATCATTAACTGTGTTTCGAATACGTGTGTGCAAGTAATTAAAAGTAAAATATTGTATATTCTTCCGAGGTTATATTTAATTATGTGTACATGTTACATGTTTGCAGACAAAATCATGGCTTCTCAGATGGAATTAACCGGAAAGAACATGGTTGAAAAATGCAAATGTTTACCACTAGCTATTTCATCGATAGGAGGAATTCTCAACGGCAAATCGTTTGAAGAGTGGGAGATGATAAACAACGATATCTCTTTTTACTTGGGGGAGGGTGAAGGAGTAACCAAGGACGATGAATACTATACAGTGAGACAAGTTTTAGGGTTGAGTTACGATAGTTTACCTTCTCATTTGAAACATTGTTTTCTTTGTTTTGCGAATTATAGGGAGGATGAAGTAATCGAAACAGAGGACCTTTACATTCTTTGGATGGCTGAAGGTTTGATATCATCGGTGAAACATAAAGCAGAAGGAAAGATGTTGTTAGATGTAGCTGAAAGTCTAATGGATGAACTTGCGCATCGAAGTCTTGTTCAAGTTGAAAAACGTAAAAATAAAGGTAAGTCATGGTCAAAGTACAAAACATGTAGTGTTCATGATCTCATTCGAGACCTATGCCTCTCTAAAGCTAAGGAGGAAAAATTCATCGAGGTTGTCCATTTACAACCCCAAATAGATGATGGATCCAGAGCAAACATCGCACGCAGGTTATGCATTAATCCATATAATGAATCTATATTAAAACCTTATGATAAGGATGTGATTTCACATGTTCGGTCTCTTCTTGTTAGACCTCGGTTAACTGAGCATCTGTCGTGGCCAGACAATTTCATTAGTCTTCAACAATTTAAGTTGCTCCGAATTTTTTCAGTGTATCGGTTCCGATTTACTAAGCAGCATATGAAAATCATAGCAGAGCTTGTGTATCTCAAGTGTTTGAGATTACACGAATGTATACTGGATGAGTTGCCATCTTCAGTAAGTAACCTGAGAAATTTGGAAATTCTTGATCTTAGGGGCGCTTCCGTGTATGTGGTGAGGAATGTTCTATGGAAGCTGAAGCACTTGAAGTACTTGTACCTTCCTCTAAGAATTAGAGTGGACGATAAGTTGAGATTCAAAGGGTTGGATGAGTTAGAAGTGATGCACAACTATGACTCAAATGATTGTGATACATATGATCTGATTGGATTACACAAGCTCAAAGTTTTATGTGGATATTTTTACATGAAGAGCTGTGATGTTGAATTAGAAAAATCTTTTATTGAATTTATGAAATCCAGGGAATTGCGCCACTCAGATGTTACTATTGAGCATGGAAATGGAGTCAGTTTGGTGTCATGGTTAGAGGCTTGTTTCAGTAATTACTTACGTATACGCGCTAATATTTGCAGATCACCAAAGGAGTATGATCACACTCGCTTCTCTTCTTGTCTTAGTAAATTGACGTTGAACTATTGTAGAATGGAGGAAGACCCGATGATATTATTGTTAGAATTCAAACCCTCCAGTATGAATAAAGGAAATAACAGCAGGTGTGCAACTTCTAATAGTCAAAGACGGTGGCTAGTAAAATAAGGTAGGCTAAGATATGAAACCAAGAATAAACAAAACCTTAGCAGTTAGAGTCAAGTTTGGTGTCTAAATAAAACGTGTCTATATTTATTATGTAATGAGGTATGCCATGATGTAACATGGTAAATCTGTAGCCTATAAATAGAATGATTTGTTTCATTTGTAAATGCACACCAAAAGAAAAGTTGTAATATACTTTGTGAAATAAAAGAGAGAAACACAAGAGTTGTTTTCTAGAGAGAAACACAAGAGTTGTTTTCCAACATTTGGCATCAGAGCTTGGTTGTTAAAATCTGCAAATTCTGCAAATTTTCCGGCGAAAGTTACTATTCCGGCAAAGTTACTGTTCACGCCGTAGAAGACGAAGTACTGTTCATACGGTACTGTTCATACGGTACTATTCATACGGTACTGTTCATACGGTACTATTCATACAGTACTATTCATACGGTACTATTCATACGATACTGTTCATACAGACGATACTGTTCACTGTAAAAATTATGGGAGATTTTACAAACTCTATTCAGAAACTCAACAACAGTAATTATGGGTCATGGAGTACCCGTATAAAGTTTTATCTGCTTGGACAGGATTTATGGGATGTTGTAAATGGCAGTGATACAACACCACCAAGGGAGGCCAAAAGTATAGTCACAAGTTCCGATGATTCAACCTCAACACCGGCACGACCAGATGCTACACCTCAAAAACAAGTAGCTGACCCTGAGATCTTAAAGAAATGGAAGGTTAAGGCAGGCAAAGCCATGTACGCTTTAACCGTAGCTGTGGAGGATGAATTTCTACAGCGAATCAAAGATGCCCAAACGCCGAAAGAAGCGTGGGACATATTAACAGGAGTTTTCGCTAAGAAGAATGACGCAAAATTACAAAGGCTCGAAAATGAGCTTTTGTCCATCTCCCAACAGAATATGACCGTGAGTCAATATTTCTCAAAAGTAAAATCTCTCTGTGACGAGATTTCCAAACTAGATCCAGAAAATGGTATTACACCAACCCGGATGAAAAGAATTATCATCCATGGACTAAAGCCGGAATACAAGAGTATTATCACGGCAACTCGGGGCTGGGCCACCGAGCCAACTTTAGCAGATCTGGAGAATTTGCTAATTAACGAAGAGGATCTAGAAAAACCCATGTCTAATCAATCAACCATTCGTGAAGAGACGGCTCTTTTCACCAACAGGAGAGACGGCCGAGGACGCGGTCGTGGTCGTGGTAGAGGTCGAGGACTAGGACGTGGTGCCGGGAGATTCAATAGTCAAGAAAGAGACGTTCGAGGAAATCAATATAGAGGTTTCCAATCAGGGGGAGCTCGAGGAGCTCAAAATAATCAGGGTGGTCAGAACCGGTGGCAACAAAAGGATCGTCAAAGTGAGGAATGTTTTAATTGTGGCAAGAAGGGACATTACGCAAGAAATTGTTGGTCCAAGAAAATTGAAGGAAATGTCGCAACATCTTCTAAAACCGAAGACGCTGGAGAAGAAGATTGGAACTTCGATACTTCTTTCTTTGTGGAAGAGAAAGACATTGTTGATGCACGAGGGAAAGGCCCAACAGAAGAACATGCACTTACTGCTGTATGTAAGGAGTCAGTCGACTACAAGAATGATTGGATCGTTGATTCAGGCTGTTCAAATCATATGACCGGAGATGAGTCAAAATTGTCGAGCATAACGAAGTACATAGGAGATCGTGTTATCGTAACAGCAGATAACACACATTTGCCAATATCCCATGTTGGCAAGACGCAGCTGCCACAAAAGCACGGACATGAAGGAATACAACTAGAAAATGTTTATCATGTCCCAGGGATGAAAAAGAACCTGCTGTCAGTACCCCAACTAACAACTTCAGGGAACTACGTATTATTCGGCCCAGATGATGTGAAGGTGTATAAAGAATTAAAAGTCATAGGTACACCTTTCATAGAAGGACCAAAAATGAAGGCTATCTATGTGATGTCAGCTGAAGAGGCCTATGTAGACAAGGCCAGAAAGAGTGACACAGGCGACTTGTGGCATGCACGACTCGGGCATGTCAACTACAGCAAATTGAAGATTATGATGCAAAAGTCAATGTTGAAGGGACTCCCACAAATTGAGATCCGCCATGATACTGTATGTGCTGGATGTCAATATGGTAAGGCGCATCAATTGCCATACAAGGAGTCAAAGTTTAGAGCAAAGGAGCCGTTGGAGTTGGTGCACTCAGATGTTCTTGGAAAAATCAAACAGCCATCAACTCGTGGTTATCAATATTTGTTAACCTTCATTGATGATTTTTCGAGGTATGTGTGGGTATACTTCTTAAAACATAAAGATGAGGTTTTTGAAAAATTCAGGGAATTCAAGGACTCGGTAGAACGCGAGCTCGGGAGAAAAATCAAGTGCCTTCGCACTGATAATGGAGGAGAATACATTTCAAATGAGTTCAACAACTACCTCAAGAAGTTCAACATCCGGAGACAACTCACTTGTGCAAAAACTCCACAACAGAATGGATTAGCAGAGAGGAAGAACCGCCATCTAGCAGAGACGTGTAGAAGTCTTCTACATGCCAAGAATGTTGATACAAGGTTTTGGGCAGAATGCATGAAGACGGTGGTCTATATCACTAACAGGCTACCACAACCAAGGTTGGAATTTGTTTCACCATTTCAGAAGATGTATAACCTAAAACCAACTGTCAATTATTTCCGGGTATTTGGTTGTGTATGTTATGTGTTTATCGCAGATGAAGACCGTAGTAAGTTTGATAAGAAAGCTATCCGCTGCATTTTTGTGGGATATGACGAACAGAAGAAAGGTTGGAGATGTTGTGATCCCAATACAAACAAGATATATGTCTCACGAAATGTTGTATTCGATGAGGCATCTTCATGGTACACAAACAAGGTAGCATTGCCAGATACACAGGAACTGCAAGAGAAGCTACAAATCAAGTTACAGTTAGATTCATCTCAAAACAATGGCGATACAGAGGAACCACAATCCCCGACGGATCAATTGGAGGTACGATCCAAGTCAAGAAGCCCTTGGAGAACAGGTGTTCATGAAACACCAGATGAAGTACAGACTAATCAACCGGAAGAGCAACAACAAGAGCCTTCGCAACAACAAGTACGAAGGTCGAACAGAGATAGACGGCCAAATCCAAAGTATATAGATGCTGCCTATGCTGAGGTCAAAGAGCCAACTAACTTTGATGAAGCATCAAAGAGTCCAGAGTGGAGAAAGGCCATGGAAGAAGAGATTTTGGCACTTAAACAAAATCAAACATGGAATTTAGTGCCAAAACCTGAAGCTGTTAAACCCATATCCTGTAAATGGGTTTACAAGTTAAAGATTCGCCCAGATGGTACGATCGAGCGATACAAGGCTCGATTAGTTGTTCGTGGGTTCGCTCAGGAATATGGCCTAGATTATGACGAGACATTCAGTCCAGTGGCAAAGATTACTACAGTTCGTGTCTTACTAGCCTTAGCCGCAAGTAAGTCATGGAAATTATGGCAGATGGATGTGAAGAATGCTTTTCTACAAGAATGGAGTACAAAGCAAGGTCAGCGGCTACTGTGATGCTGATTATGCAGGAGATCATGACACAAGGAGGTCGACTACAGGATATGTATTTAATCTTGGGTCAGGAGCTATATCATGGTGCAGTAAGAGACAACCTACTGTTTCTCTTTCAACCACTGAAGCAGAATATAGAGCAGGAGCGATGGCAGCACAAGAGTGTGCATGGTTGACTCAACTCATGAAGGACTTGAACCAACCAACCGAAGATGGAGTTCCATTACACTGTGATAATATATCAGCAGTCCGTTTAGCCGAGAATCCGGTTTTTCATGCTAGGACCAAACATGTCGAAGTGCATTATCATTTCTTACGAGAAAAAGTACTTAAAGGAGATATTGACATGAAGACAGTCAGGACTGAAGATCAGGTTGCAGATATATTTACGAAGAGCTTATCTGCAACAAAGATTTATGAGTTTCGGAAATCACTCGGAATGGAAAGTCGGGTTTGAGGGGGAGTGTTAGAATTCAAACCCTCCAGTATGAATAAAGGAAATAACAGCAGGTGTGCAACTTCTAATAGTCAAAGACGGTGGCTAGTAAAATAAGGTAGGCTAAGATATGAAACCAAGAATAAACAAAACCTTAGCAGTTAGAGTCAAGTTTGGTGTCTAAATAAAACGTGTCTATATTTATTATGTAATGAGGTATGCCATGATGTAACATGGTAAATCTGTAGCCTATAAATAGAATGATTTGTTTCATTTGTAAATGCACACCAAAAGAAAAGTTGTAATATACTTTGTGAAATAAAAGAGAGAAACACAAGAGTTGTTTTCTAGAGAGAAACACAAGAGTTGTTTTCCAACAATTATTGGAGAAACTTCCCAACCTTCGCAAACTTTTGCTGTATGAAGATGCATATTTGGGAACAGAGATGGTATGTACAGCCAATGGGTTCCCCAAACTTCAAGTGTTAAAGATGTGTCTTTTGAAGGGCTTAAAAGAATGGAGGGTGGAAGAAGGAGCCATGCCAAATCTCTCTGATTTAGAGATTGGTTGGTGCTACAAGTTGGAAATGCTTCCCGAAGGCTTGACATACCTCACTGCCTTGAAACATCTCAAGATTTTTATGCCTGCTGCGTTCAAAGAGAGGATATATGGTTTAGATGGGGTAGAAGGCGTGGTTATGTACAAAATTTCTCATGTACCCCACCTTAATATTCTTGGCTACTGACAAATTTCTGCCTCTACGGAGTCGTGATGTTACTGTATTTCTTTTTAACTTGTGTAAACTTCATCTCATTTGGTTTGTATCAGTTCACTTGTATTAATTCCGCCCTTCCCTCTGCCCTTCCACCACCCCTCCGCCGCCCTCCGCTTGTTTTTCCAATTCAATAAAATCGAGTGTTGTTTTAACCTCGAAGATTCAAATCGATCCAATAAACCTTGTTTGTTGTTTCGGATCTAAGGATTTAAAGCCTTTTCCGATTTGGCCTTCAATTTATTAGATCTCAATTTCACGGAGCTTCGGATTCCTCGTTATTTCAGGTGTTTTTGTTCTTGTAAGGGGTACGAGTTATCTTGTTCCGGTGGGTTTGGACCCAGATCTAAGGATTGCTAAGGTTTTAGTTTGGTTTTGGTTTGTTGTAAGATCGGTTTGTTTTTTGTTGTCTCATCATTTGTGTGAGTTTTTTTCCTCTGATCGATTGTGTCAGTTTGATTTTGTCTTGAGTTTGGTGCTTCATTTTATGATCTTGGAGGCTTCTACGAAGATGGATAAACACTTTGATGAAGTGTTAGTGTATTATACACATAGGTCTGCGAATATTGTAGCTCATTGCTTAGCTAGGGCGACATATTCTATGTCAGGTCTTTCGGAGCGGAATGTTTTTGCTCTAAATTTTATCATCTGTAACCTTGAGAAATTTTAATGCAAGTACGATTTTGTCAAAAAAAAAAAAAAAAAATCTCAGCTGTTCTGTTTTTATTCAAGCAAACAAGTTTTATTCTTGTAGTTACATTGTTTTGTGCTTCTTTTGTAAATATATACTATGATTTTTTTTTAAAAACAAATTGTTGCATCGTTAAACTAGAAATGATCACTCATCTTTAATTTATAATTCTAAAATCAAGTACTTTTATTCAAAAAAAAAAAAAATCAAGTACTTACACTACTTACTTTTAGAGGGAAAAAAACAGAGTAAGCTAAACGGACCTAATATTGATTTTCTCTACATTTGAAATCTCATTTTTGTGACATTGATGGTAATAAGGTGAGTTCAGTTGTAATCTCAGTTTTTTTTTCTTCCACTGGGATTGATATTCGAGGTACTTGGGACATGTCTGGGAAAGAAGGGATATATAATTTCATCTATAATTTTCACAAATGTGATTGCCAAAATTAAAGTAGAAGCTGAGAAATAGAGACCCAAAGCAAGTGCCAGTCCCCTTCATGTTATACTACTCTGGGTCCAGCACACATGACTCGTTTTTAGTTTCCAAATGTGACATTTACATTTTCCTAGTGTATTTTACACAATTAAATTGGTACTACTACTTTTTTTTGAACGAGTCCTGCTGTCCTGATAATTACTTCCTCCACCCCAACTGATTGTTTATAGACGGCAGGACACGGAGACCAAGAAAAATATTCCGTAATTTAAATAGTGGGTGTAATAGTGTAGTAGTGGGTGTAATAGTGATTTTATTGTTAAAATAAGTAAAGTATTGGATGTAATATTGTAAAGTATTGAAAAAGTAGAGTAAAGTAGTGAAATAGTGGGGGTAATAGTGTAAAGTGTTGAAAAAGTAGAGTGAAATAATGAATGTAATAATGTATTTTATTGTTAAAAGCTACTCCCTCTGTCTCAATATAATCTTTCCCTTTACAATGTCGGTCATGTTCATGAGACAAATTAGTAATTTACACATAATTCATAAGACCAAATATAGTCATGAGTGATCTTGTTGGATTCGTATTTATGAGTACTTTAATACATTGAAGTTTTTATATTTAATACTAATACGAAATTGAACATATTAACGATCAAAAGTGTTAGGCAGCCGGCTTTATTTATTAGGCAGCCTACCATTTCTTAGTCTACCATTTCTTGCCAAACTCTTGCCATTCACCAACCCCCCACCTACTACAAACCCCTCCTATAAATACCCCCCTTCATTTGTAAAAACACACCAAAACATCTTACTCTCTTCTCTCCCTCATTTCTTAGTTTATAGCTGCTAGATAGTCCGTCTAGTAGGAAACTTACCTTGCGGTAGTTTCAGGCAAGTCAGGATAGGGGGCCCTCGTGCTACTCTATTCTTTCGTTTCGGGTGAGTTAGTGTGAGAGTTTGGTCGGGCTGTAGCCATCTGGGTTTACAGCATTAGGAGTTCGTCCAGCTATTGCAGCCGCAACAAGGGGAGTCCTCCAGGTTATCCGGTCAAGTACCGAAGGGATAGTTCTGTCCAGGTTATCCGGTCCAGTACCGAAGGAGTAGTGAATCGCTGTATTTCTATTCAGTTGTGCCTCAAGTGTTACTTCGTAAACTTGAGAGAGAATATTGTAACCATTATTATCATTATAGTGGAAACATTCGGAGCAGGTCCCGTGGTTTTTACCTCTTTGGCTTAAGGGGGTTTTCCACGTATAAATCTTGGTGTTCATCTGTCAATATCTGTTATTATTATTGACTGTTATAATCTCCGTATTTAATTTACGCAAAGACAGGAAACGGGAATTCCTAACAGTTGGTATCAGAGCTGGGGCCCACATTGTTGGTGTCTAGGAAAGTGCTTTGTGCGCAGTGGTTACTTGATAAAGCGCCGTATTAATACGGAAGGCTCCCCAAACACATCCACTTTCCTGGCCAACTTGTGTGGTTCTAAGTGAGATTCCCATAGTCTTTGGTAAATTAAAATGGATGATTCTTCCAGTATAATGGTAAGCCTAACAGCTTCAAATTATCCGATGTGGAAAATCAGAGTAAAGGATCTGCTTTATAGTAAGGACTTGTTTGATCCGGTGGAGCTGAAAGGAGTCAAACCTGCAGCAAAGTCTGATGCTGACTGGAAGAAGATGAACATGAAAACTATCAGTCTCATTCGTCGATGGATTGATTCGGAGTATCATCATGTCTCTGAAGAAGAAGACGCTTATACGATTCGGAGTGTCAGCAAGGGAAACATGCCGAGAAAAGTACAACAGCTGCTATGACAGAAGATGTTGTGATCCTTTCTTTTGGGGAAGAAGAATGCTTACATATTGATGATCAGAAGGTCGAATGGGTGATAGATACTGGAGCAACGTATCATGCAACACCCACTCAGGAATTCTTTACGACGTACAAGTCAGGGGACTTTGGTACTGTAAGAATGGGTAACTCAGATCAGTCAAAGATCGCATGCATTGGTGACATCTGTATTGAGACAAACACGGGTTGTTCAATGACTTTGAAAGATGTCAGGCATGTTCCGGACTTACGGCTCAACTTGATTTCCGGCATGGCGCTAGACAAGCAGGGGTACGTAAATACCTTCAGTGGTGGAAGGTGGAAGCTTACTACGGGTTCGTTGGTGGTTACAAGAGGATCCACTTGTGGCTCTTTGTACAAGACACAAGTGACGATGTGTTCAAATGAGTTGAATACAGTTGAAGATGAAGCTTCAGCAAGTTTGTGGCACAAGAGGCTTGGTCACATGAGCGAGAAAGGGTTGCAGATTCTAGCAAAGAAATCCCTCATTCCATTTGCTAAAGGAACTGCATTGCAGCCATGCGAATATTGCTTATTCGGGAAACAACATAGAGTATCTTTTAGCAGCCCATTGAAGAAAAAGTCGGAGCTGTTAGAAAGAGTTTATTCTGATGTATGTGGTCCGTTTGAGGTGGAGTCCTTAGGCGGAAATAGGTACTTTGTTACCTTCATTGATGAAGCATCTCGAAAGGTGTGGGTTGAGATACTCAAATCCAAAGATCAAGTGTTTGAGTACTTCCAGAAGTTTCATGCCATGGTTGAAAGATCAACAGGGAAACAACTGAAGTGCCTTCGTAGTGACAACGAGGGGGAGTACACTTCAAAAGAGTTTAAAGAGTATCTTGCAAAGCATGGTATCCGGCATGAAAGAACAGTTCCTGGCACCCCACAACAGAATGGTGTTGCGGAAAGAATGAACCGCACCATTGCTGAACGAGTCAGATGCATGTTGAAAATGTCTAAACTACCGAAGTCATTTTGGGGAGAAGCTGTAAGAACAGCTTGCTACTTGATCAATCGATCTCCATCGGCACCTCTGAATTTTGAAATTCCAGAGAAGATCTGGTTAGAAAATGATGTTTCTTATTCCTACTTGCGGGTGTTTGGATGCAAGGCTTTTGCACACATCCCAAAGGAGCATAGAACAAAGCTTGAAGATAAATCAACTCCGTGTATTCTCGTTGGCTACGGGGATCCAGAGTTCGGGTATCGGTTGTGGAATCCTGAATCGAAGAAGATATTCAAGAGCAGAGATGTGGTTTTCCATGAGTCTCAAAATTATGAGAATTTTGGGAGCACTCAACAACCAAGGCAAGCTAGAAATCCAGATACATTAGAAGATGATAGAGATGATATGGTAGATGATGAGGCTGCTGAGCAGGGGGAGCTACCGCCTCAGCCTGAAGCTGAAGAAACTCAGCCACGACGTTCTACGAGAGAACGGAGACCATCAGAAAGATATATTTCATTCGAGTATATCTTAATTGTTGATGAGGGGGAGCCCGAGACCTTTGAGGAAGTCAAGACTCATAAAGAAAGCAATTGCTGGTTGAAAGCAATGCAAGAGGAGATGGATTCTTTAAACAAGAATGAAACTTATGAGTTGACTACACTTCCGAGAGGACGGAAGGCTTTGAGGAACAAATGGGTCTTCAAAGTAAAAAGGGATGATGAAAAGCTTGTAAAGTATAAAGCACGCTTGGTGGTTAAAGGCTTTGCACAAAAGGAAGGCATTGATTTCGATGAAATTTTTTCTCTGGTTGTAAAGATGACATCAATCCGAACAGTTCTCGGATTATCGGCTAGCATGGATCTTGAGCTTGAGCAGTTAGATGTGAAAACTGTATTCCTTCATGGAGATTTGAAGGAAGAGATCTACATGCACCAGCCAGAAGGATTTGAAGTGAAAGGGAAGGAGCACATGGTTTGTAAACTAAAGAAGAGTTTATACGGGCTTAAGCAAGCGCCAAGACAGTGGTACAAAAAGTTTGATTCATTCATGAGGAATCATAAGTTCAAGAGAACTGCATCCGATCACTGTGCTTATGTGCAAAGGTTTCCTAACGGTAACTTCATTATCCTGTTGCTTTATGTTGATGATATGTTAGTGGTCGGTCAAGATGCTAACATGATCCGCAAGCTGAAAGAAGATTTGTCAAAGTTCTTTGATATGAAAGACTTGGGTCCAGCAAAACAAATCCTAGGGATGAAGATTGTTCGTGACAGAACAACTCGGAGGTTGTGGCTTTCACAACAGGGATATATTGAACGGGTATTGAAAAGGTTCAATATGGATGATGCTAAACCTGTTAGCATACCATTGGCGGGACATTTTAAACTGGATAAGAAAATGTGTCCGTCAACAGACAAGGAGAAGAAGGATATGGAGGAAGTTCCCTACTCATCCGCAGTGGGGAGTCTTATGTATGCATTGGTTTGTACAAGACCAGATATTGCTCATGCTGTTGGAGTTGTGAGTAGATATCTGTCAAATCCAGGAAGAAAGCATTGGGAAGCAGTTAAGTGGATTCTCAGATATCTCAAGGGCACTTCCGGGTTATGCTTGAAGTATGGACACGGTGAACCAGTCTTGGAAGGTTTTACAGATGCTGACATGGCAGGAGATCAAGATGGGATGAAGTCCACGTCAGGGATGCTTTTCACTTTTGCGGGGGGATCTGTAGCATGGCAGTCCAAGTTGCAAAAGTGTGTTGCATTGTCAACAACTGAATCAGAGTATATTGCTGCTTGTGAAGCAGGCAAGGAGCTGGTTTGGTTAAAACGGTTTCTCCAAGAATTGGGTCAGAAGCAAGACAACTTTGAGTTGTATTGTGATAGCCAGAGTGCTATTGACTTGAGCAAGAATGCTACTTGTCACAGTTGTACTAAGCATATTAATGTACGTTACCATTGGCTACGGGAACAGGTTGAAGATGGGGTGATACAGATAGAGAAGATACACACGGATAAGAATCCGGCTGATATGATGACAAAGGTGGTTCCGCGAGAAAAGTTGGAGCTGTGCAAACAAGGTGCGGGTATGGAGTGCAAGTGAAGAGCTGTGAGTTTGGAAAGTGTTACGACCAGTTTTCTCCCAGGCTTCGTTCGGTAGGACCTGCAGAAAGAGAATGCGAGGGTGGAGCCCCCCGATTCACCTCCGGTGTGAGAATAAGTTAGTCGGTTTTTTGTAAGGTAATTTGAACGTAGAGAATTTGTGTTGTTGTGTGTGTAGTTATATGTTTTATGAACAATATTACCTCCTTTTATACTTATTCTCCTTGCCGTTTGTTGAGATGTAGATCTGCTTTCCAGAATATTAAACATTCTTTTGGATCATGGACCATGTGACTGTTTAAAGGTAAAGTAACCTTTTATCATGGCCACGGTCGGCCATTGACAAAGTGACAACCATGTGGCTGTAATGGAAAACTGGTTGTTCACTCCTTGGGCTTTAATGTTGGGCTAGTGGTTCGGCCCATTAAGAGATTGGACCTCTAACATGTCCCTAGGCTTCGTTCGGAGTAATCATCAGGACGGAGGCTAAAGCCTAAATCTTTCTTTGGAATATTCCCTTCGGATCGCTCGACATTAAATTTAATGCCTTCGCCCTTCTTTGGGACATTCGTTCGGACGCCCAAAATAACTTTTTAGGACAAATATAAAATTGAGTTGGCCTTCGGTTGTATTATCTATATAATGAGAACGAAGGACAAGGTCGAGTCTTTTCTTGGGGAGTCGTGTCCCTTTATGACTGACAGCTGCCTTTTCTCAAGATTCACGCCTCAATCTCAGCCGTTGAATTTGAAACGCCAATCATCCAACCGTCACAATCCCTTTATTAACCTCTCATCTCTTCTCTTTACCCCTTTACGTATACGCCTCATATTTTCAGAGAAAAAGAGTCTTTTTTCAGAAAAAAGCTTTAGCAACCATTGGAGCTGTCGTTTCGTCACCGATTTCTTTCGAATGTCCTGTTCCGGTTGACGTCCACGTCCAAGCATTTTATCCCCGGGAATTCGATCTTGTCAGCAATCTTCAAAACAGTAAGTCTCTATACTTTTCATATCGATAAATTGTATATCGTTTCTTTGCCCTCTTGGATATGTGTTCTTGAATGTATATGTAGGCATTTGTATGTATGTATCTATATACGCACATATGTGGATTTACGCTTGATTTTACCTGTATTCTTTGCATAAGAAATGGGAGTGTTAGCTTTCCTTTGTCCTTTTTGTATATTTAGGACTTCTGGGTTTGATAGATTGTTTAGGAGGGATGTATCCTTCGGAATGTTTGAATCTGTTTAGTGTTCTTCGGTCTGTCGTAGGTTCGAATCACTTTATCTTTAGTTGGTAGGGATTTTTTGGCCGGTCCTAGCCCTCTGTACTCGATCTTTTTTCTTCTTCCTTCCGATTTTCTCTTCTTTTTTGTTCGAGTACATGGCTAATCTCTACATTTCCGAATGCAGGGATATGGACCGGTCGAACGAAGGTACAGATCCTTCGGTATCCTCTCCTTTTAGTGATGCCATAGAGTATCCGGCCGCCAATCGTCCTTCTCAGCTGTCCGAAGACGATATAGAGCATTTCTGCTCGACCTATTGCGTATTGAAATACGTATGGTACTTCTTCGCCCCAAGGAAGAATGACAAGATCTGGCAAAATCCCCAAGTCGCGGCCATTTGTGGGGGTGGGTTTGCTACGGGTATATCCGAAGCGGCATTCAAATGTGGCTTCCGATTGCCCATATTGCGTATATTGAAGAGTGTGTTGAAGCAGTCGGGCATCGCTATCGGTCAGCTGGACCCGAATAGCTTTATCCATGTAAATACCTTCCAAGCTCGATGCATGGCTAGTAAGGTGATTCCAAGGACGTCTCTCTTCTGGCATCATTACGAGCTTCGCCGGAATCCGAAGAGTAAGGGTTTTTACACCATTGCTCGGCGAGTGGGCAGGCCTGACTGGTCATTCACAAACTCAAATAATAAGGAGACTCATATTAAGTGGGTTTATGTCTCCGGACCGAAGCTGGAGAAGTTCGGTGTTTGGAAAATAGTTGATCCCACGAGGTATGTATATCCCGAACTCACGGAGGCAGATAAACATGACTACCGATTACTGTGTAACCTTAATATGGACAAGGTACCATTATCGGATAGTAGGGACCCAGACTGGCTAGTCGGTCTTTGGGGTAATGGTAACGTTCCTTCATTTTGTTCTTCTTTTCTGCAATTTTCTGAAAGTATGATAACTCTTATTTATAGCCTTTAACCTGTGTATAATGTTCTTCTTTGTCTTGTATAGTGACAACTCGTTTGGACATTTTGGAACGGAAGAGGAAAAAGGCGGCCGACCTAGCTGCTGCTGCTCTGGCGGCCGAAGCAAATGCCAATAAGCAGGTCGAAGGGGTGGAAACCTTGGCTATTGATCAAGGAGAAAAAAGTTTGGTTGTCACCCCTCCTACTTCTTCGCCTCCTAGAGAATCAGTCCCGGAGGGTACTCCTGTAGAGCCGAAGAAGAGGCCTCGGTCGGAGAACACTGAATTGAAAGTGTACTCTCCCCAATGGAGTGTATTGGATACCGATCGGATCATTGTCCCAGCTCCTTCTTCATCGAAGAACGTGGGTCCTGATCTGTGTCGTGGCCTCGTTCTCCCGGCCGATCGACCAACTATATCCAAGCTGAATAATGTTGAAGCTTGTACTGAGATGATGACCCTTCTCTCTATGGTAAGCTTCTTTTCCTTCGTACGTACATACTTGCCTTAGAGAATTTTTTAACATTTTCCATGTTTGTGTTCAGGGCGCTGCCTGGTCAGCTGTGGTGACCGAACGGTTAGAAGAGACCGAAGTGAGGGCGGTCAGAGCCGAGGAAAACTATCGGAACTCTTCTGCCGAACTGGAAAGGGTCACTGGCCAGGCTGAGGCTTTAAAGTCCGAAAGGGATGCCCTTAAGGATGAGTTGGAGAAGCTGAAAGTCACAAGCTCCAGGCGAATCGAATGGAGGAATACCCATCTGAAGCAATCAAGGAAGTCTGCTCGGAAATTGCATAAGCAGCTTCTTTTGACGGAGGAACGATGCTATCAGATGGGTTACGATGATGCCGTGATCAAGGCCCATTCACTTGGTTTTGATCATACCCAAATGCTTGATACTGCAATGGGTATGACCGATCCAGTGGGTAGGGAAAAGTCTGATGACCCCGCAGATATTTCTTCGGGAGAAGATGAGCCCCTTGATGAGCCTTCCATGGAGTAGTTTTATACTTGTTTTTGTGGCCTTTCGGCTTTGTAACTTTTAACATTTACTTAATGAATTGGTGCCTTCGGGCTTTTATATTTGTCTTGGCAGATTTGTTCTATTTTTTATGTATTTTTGGCCTTAAATTTGCCTTAGCATAATTTTTCTATTTTTTATGCATCTTCGGCTTTTAATTGCCTTAACATAATTTTTCCATTTGGTGTGCATCTTCGGCCTTAAATTTGCCTTAGCATATTTTTATGCTTCTTTGGCTTTCAATCGCCTTAGCATAATTTTCCATTTCTCAAGCATCTTCGGCCTTAAATTTGCCTTAGCATATTTTTACATTTTTTATGCATCTTCGGCTTTCAATCGCCTTAGCGTAATTTTTCTATTTCTTATGCCTCTTCGGCTTTCAATCGCCTTAGCATAATTTTTCTATTTTTTATGCCTCTTCGGCTTTCAATCGCCTTAGCATAATTTTTCTATTTTTTATGCCTCTTCGGCTTTCAATCGCCTTAGCATAATTTTTTATTTGGTATGCATCTTCGGTCGTAACCTAGCGTGTTGTGCGTCTTCGGTCGTAACCTAGCTGCCCCCAGTTTTTAAGGGGTTTTTGTAAAGGATTTAATTTCCGTTCGGTCGGTTAAAATATTTCCTCCCGGACTTAATTTGTGAAAAAACCACTTAAATACTAAGACATTTTTGGGAACGTCCGAAATTCGTTCGGTCGGCCCCGACTTTGGATATGTCAAGTATTGTGGAATGTATTTGAACACTAGAAATAAGTTAGAGGGGCGCATGTTTTACTTGGTCGGCCCCAAACATGGGTCCATTTTGCTTAATCATGGCATGTAGAAAAAATGTAGCGAACAATCTGTTATTGATCATGTGGGTTTCGCATGGTTTTACAGATCGATGCTTACTTAGGGAATTCAAAAGATAACTTGCATTTAAACCACAAATTTAAAAGGATAATAAAATGTTTCCAGTAAGCTTACTGGTAAAAACGGCGAAGGCGAGCAGCGTGCCATGTGTTCTTAATCAAGCTGCCGTCCGAATGAGCTAACTTGTAAGTGCCCGGACGAACCACTTCGCTTACCACATAAGGGCCTTCCCAGTTGGGCATAAGTTTGCCTTGTTTTGTTGGCATTGATGTTGCCAATTCTCGAAGCACTAAATCTCCGATTCGGAATGATCTCTTTTTCACTCCCAAATCATAATGTTGTGCTGCTTGAAGTTGGTACCTTAAGTTCCTTTGGTGAGCTGCTTCCCTTTCTTCTTCAAGCAAGTCTACATTTGCTCGGAGACCACATTCGTTCGTCTCTATGTTGAAAACTTGTGTCCGATAAGACTCTAGGCAAACTTCGACTGGCAAAAGAGCGTCTGTTCCGAAAGCTAATTTGAAAGGTGTTTCTCCTGTTGATGACCTTGGTGTCGTTCGGTATGCCCACAGAACCCATGGTAGCTCTTCGGCCCAAAGTCCTTTGGCTTCTCCCAGCCTTTTCTTTATTCCGTCGAAAATAATTTTGTTTGCAGCTTCGATCGCCCCATTTCCCTGGGGATGTCCGACCGAACTGAATTTTTGCTGAATTCCGAATTGAGCTAAAAATTTTCTGAATTTGCTTCCGATGAATTGGGTTCCGTTGTCCGATACACATACCATAGGGATACCGAATCTTAATATTACTTGTTCTAACATGAACTTCTTTGCTGCTTCTTCGGTAATGGATGAAAGTGGTCGAGCTTCTATCCACTTTGTCATGTAGTCGATCGCCACAATGCAATATTTGGCTTGTTTGGTACTGGTGGGCAAAATACCCACAATATCGACCGCCCACATAGCAAATGGAATGGGGCTAAGGACTGAAGACATCTCTTCGGGTGGCTGCTTCGGTACAGTGCTGAATAGCTGGCATTGTACACATCTTTTGGCGTATTCGGTGGCATCCTCCTTCATCTTTGGCCAGAAAAACCCTTGCCTTAGAATTTTGAGGGCCAAAGACCTTCCTGCTAGGTGTTCTCCGCAAATTCCCTCATGAACCGTTTCAAGGGCTAGAATCTGTTCGTCTTTGTTTAAACATCGAAGGAGGGGCTGTGTCACCGACCTTCGGAACAAACGGCCTCCAATCACGGTATAACTGGCCGACCGATGTTTTACCTTCTGTGCCTCCCTTCGTTCGAGTGGCAAAGTTCCTTTTTCTAGGAATGCTCTGATTGGGGTCATCCAATCGGTTCCTTGGTGGATTTCCATGCATTGCTTTTTATCTATTGAAGGCGTCTTTACTTCGGTCAGATAAATTGACCCGTTGAGGTTTTGGGTTTCTGCCGAGGCTAACCTTGATAGAGCGTCCGCCCGATTGTTGTTCTCTCTCGCTACCTGATTTAATTCGAATGATTCAAATAACAAAGATTTCTCGCGTACCTTTAGGGCGTAGGCCTTGGTTCGGGGATCTCTTTGTCCATACTCTCCTGTGAAATGTTTTACCACCAACATTGAGTCGCTGAATGCTCTTAGGTGTTTAACCTCCAAATTTCTGGCCAAATCTAGACCTGCCAGAAGTGCTTCATATTCGGCCTCATTGTTCGTTAAAAGGAAAGTGAACCTGATAGCTTGGCATATTTCGAATCCTTCCGGGCTTGTTAAAATTAAACCGGCCCCACACTTTTCTTTGGCGACCGACCCGTCAACGAATAATTTCCATTTTCCTGGCGTCGGAATTAGTTGTTCTTCGGGGGTCAAGTCCTTCGGTTCAGTGAATGAGCATTCTACCATAAAATCTGCAAGTGCCTGGGCTTTGATCGAAGTTCTTGGTGCATACTCCAAATCATGCTCCCCCAGTTCGATCGCCCAGGCGACCACTCTGCTCGATGCCTCTGGCCTTTGCAATATTTTCTTTAACGGCTGATCGGTTACAACTTTGATCGTCCTTCCCTGGAAATAGTGCCTTAACTTTCTTGCGGCCATTACCAGTCCATAGGCGAATTTTTCTGCATTCGGGTATCTTGTTTCTGCATCTTTCAGAATGTGAGAGACATAGAACACCGGATGCTGGTTCCCTTCATGATCTTTGACTAACACGGCTCCGAGTGTTCGGTCGTTCACAGCCAAATACAGCTGCAATGTTTCTTTCGGGTCGGGTCTCATTAAGAGTGGGGCTTTTACTAAGTACTCTTTAACATCTTCGAATGCTTTTTGGCAATTTGGCCCCCACTCGAAATTCTTGGACCCCCGAAGCACTTCAAAGAAGGGCAAGGCTTTCTCGGCCGATCGGGAAATGAACCTCCTCAGGGCTGCTAACCGTCCGGTCAGCTTTTGAATGTCTCTGATCGTCTTCGGTGCTTCCATGTCAATGACTGCTTTAATCTTCTCCGGGTTGGCTTCAATTCCTCTGGCACTAACCATGTATCCCAGAAACTTCCCACTATTTACTCCAAACGTACACTTGTTCGGATTGATCCTCATGTTGTTTCTTCTGAGCGTTTCAAAACATTCTCTTAGATCTTCGGCATGATCCCTGAAAAGGGATTTAACAATCATATCGTCCACGTAGCACTCCATGTTCCGACCGATCTGGGCTTTGAACATCTTGTTGATCATCTTTTGGAAAGTAGCCCCTGCGTTCTTCAGTCCGAAGGGCATTTTTACGTAAGCATAAGTGCCGTTAGGTGTGATGAACGCTGTCTTCGGTATGTCTTCGGTGTTCATGGCGATTTGGTGATATCCTGAGAAGGCGTCCAAAAAACTGAGTATTTGATGCCCTGAGGTTGCATCTATCAGTTGATCAATGTTTGGAAGAGGGTAGTGATCCTTCGGACAGTGCTTATTTAAGTCGGTGTAGTCCACACACATTCGCCATTTGCCGTTGGATTTTTTCACCACAACCACGTTCGCCAACCAATCTGGGTAATCTATCTCTTCAATGAATCTTGCTTCTAGCAATTTTTCGACTTCGGCCTGAATGACCTTCTGTCTTTCCATTGCGAAATTTCTCTTTTTCTGTTTCACGGGTTGGGCTTCGGTTTTGACGTTAAGGCAATGTTTGGCTACCGATGGATCCAAACCCGGCATGTCTTCGGGACTCCATGCAAAAACATCGTGGAATTCCCTAATGACTTTTATGACTTTCTCCTTTAGTTCTGGCTCCATGTTCTTTCCTATCTGAATCATCTTCCCCGCTTGGCCTACGTACAATTCAACTTCTTCGGTTTCGACAGCCGGTTCGGCTATCGGATTTGACAGGTCGGCTCCAAATTTCTCCAACTCGATATTCAGTAGTTGGTGACTGCCTCCTGGTTCGGTCTCATTTCTTCTTTTTTTCCCGGCTTCGGTCATTTCGACATCTTTTTCTTTCTCCAGGTCTTCCAACATAATGATTCGTGCTGCTTTTTGGTCGCCTCTCATTTCTCCGACCCCGTGTTCGGTTGGAAATTTCAATTTCAAGTGAGGGATAGATGACACAGCTTGGAATAGGGATAAAGCCGGTCTTCCTAGGATCCCATTATACGGGCTGTCGACTCTAACAACGTAAAATTTTGCTTCTTTCATCGTTGTGAATGGTGCTTTTCCTAATAAGACGTTCAGTGTTATAGTTCCTTCGATCGGTACAGGTTGATTACCGAAGCCGTATAGCGGTGCTTCATGGCATGGTTCTAGTTGTTCGCCTCCCAAGTTCATTTTGCAATATGTCCGGTGATACAAGATGTTGACCGAACTCCCTTCATCGATCAGGACTTTCCAGATCTTGTTCTCCCCTATCACCGGATTTATAACAAGCGGATCTTCATGTGGCCATATCACATCTTCGTAATCGTCCTCCGTAAATGAAATCGGAAGTGGTTGTTTGGCTGTAGTAGATTGGTAAAGGTTGTAGATTTGCCTTGCATACCTCTTTCGGGCTGATTTGCTGTCCCGATCCAGTATGGTTCCCCCGGAGATTGTTCGGACCTCGCCTCTGTATTTTTCAGATCCTTCGGCTTCTTTGTCTTCTCTGTTTCTCTCTTTCGGTCCTAGTTTGTTTCTCAGATCTTCGACAAACTTGGTTAATTCTCCGTCTTTTATCATTCTCTCAATTAATTTCTTCAAATGGTAACACTCGTCAGTGTTATGACCTTTATCCTGATGATATTCACAATATTTGCTGTCGCTTCTTCTATTTTCAGGGGTCTTCAACTTGGGTGGCCGGACAAACCCAGGTTTACCCTTTATCTCATGGAGAATCTTCGAGATAGGTGTGTTTAATGGTGTGAACACAGTACTATCTCTATCTCTTCTTCGTTCGGCACCCTTGTCGGGCCTCGTGTCATTCAACCTGCTCCTGATATCTCCTCGACCCCTTCGGTCGTCTTTTCTGTCATCCCTTCGGTCGTCCCTCCTGTCATATCTATCATGTTTCTTGTTCTCCTTGTACCCCCCAATTGATTCCAATTTTCTTCTGATAGCCTCTCCTCTCACATAGATATCATTTAAAGATTTGGGAGGCATATCATAAATAGAAGACCGAAGCTTCTTACCTTTAACAGGGTCGAGGCCAGCTGCGAGGAATCCAGCCGCCTTGACTTTGTCCAAATTGGTGACCATACCGGCTTCCTCTTTGAACCTTGCTAGGTAATCACCCAAATCCTCGTTCGGTCCCTGCCTACAGTGGATCAGGGCTTCTGTATCCTTCTCTCTTCGGCACAAATGTGAGTAGTGCCTCAAGAACTTTTTCTTCACTTGTTCGTACGAGCCTATCGACCTAGGTCTTAACGACCTGTACCACATGGATGCATTCCCCTTTAGGTAGGTTTTGAACATTTTGCAGAGCATCACATCACAGTGCCCCATCCCAGTCATAAGTGATTCATATTTCTCACAGTGGTCTTCGGGATCACCCTTTCCGTTGAATTCGTTCATCTTTGGGAACTGCCTTCCAGGAGGCGGTCGAAACTGTTCAACGTCCTCGGTCACCACTGGCTCGTGGCTGACCTTTCTCTCCCCGAACATTGCCTTCTCGATCCTTCGGATACGATCGTCCGTATGGGGGCCTTCCTCCTCCGAGTCGGAGGAATAAACTACCTTTGACCGGGTTCTCCTCGAGTATGATTCAGAGTCCCCTGACTCATCTTCATCATTTCTGGTTCTTGGCCTTTTATCTTTTCGGTCGTCCGCCTCCGTGTCTTCGGCTTCTAGAGCCTCGCGGAGGGTCCTTTCTTGTAGCTCGATCTCCTCCCTTCGGAGTTTTAGGACCTCTAGCCTCAAACGATCGGCCTCCATTCTTTTTGCTATCCGTTCGGTTTCTTTGTTCTTATCCGTCACCTTATGCTTCCCCTTCGCCTTTTGTTGCTCTCTCCATTTCATAAGCATCTCTTGTTGTTCCTCAGGAGTTGGCATATCTCCTTCTTCATCAAAATTTAGCAGTCTTGGGGGGATGAGAGGGGTTGTTCTTGGCATCACAGGAGGAACGGAGCGACTGTTTCCAGCTACGGTGCTATTATCATTGATCGTCATAATCTCTTGGTAGATCTTAACACGAATATATCTCTACGTTTCCCACAGACGGCGCCAAATGTTACGACCAGTTTTCTCCCAGGCTTCGTTCGGTAGGACCTGCAGAAAGAGAATGCGAGGGTGGAGCCCCCCGATTCACCTCCGGTGTGAGAATAAGTTAGTCGGTTTTTTGTAAGGTAATTTGAACGTAGAGAATTTGTGTTGTTGTGTGTGTAGTTATATGTTTTATGAACAATATTACCTCCTTTTATACTTATTCTCCTTGCCGTTTGTTGAGATGTAGATCTGCTTTCCAGAATATTAAACATTCTTTTGGATCATGGACCATGTGACTGTTTAAAGGTAAAGTAACCTTTTATCATGGCCACGGTCGGCCATTGACAAAGTGACAACCATGTGGCTGTAATGGAAAACTGGTTGTTCACTCCTTGGGCTTTAATGTTGGGCTAGTGGTTCGGCCCATTAAGAGATTGGACCTCTAACAGAAAGAGTGGGAGATTTTTAGGTAGTCGGCTTTATTTATTAGGCAGCCTACCATTTCTTAGTCTACCATTTCTTGCCAAACTCTTGCCATTCACCAACCCCCCAACCTACTACAAACCCCTCCTATAAATACCCCCTCCCCCTTCATTTGTAAAAACACACCAAAACATCTTACTCTCTTCTCTCCCTCATTTCTTAGTTTATAGCTGCTAGATAGTCCGTCTAGTAGGAAACTTACCTTGCGGTAGTTTCAGGCAAGTCAGGATAGGGGGCCCTCGTGCTACTCTATTCTTTCGTTTCGGGTGAGTTAGTGTGAGAGTTTGGTCGGGCTGTAGCCATCTGGGTTTACAGCATTAGGAGTTCGTCCAGCTATTGCAGCCGCAACAAGGGGAGTCCTCCAGGTTATCCTGTCAAGTACCGAAGGGATAGTTCTGTCCAGGTTATCCGGTCCAGTACCGAAGGAGTAGTGAATCGCTGTATTTCTATTCAGTTGTGCCTCAAGTGTTACTTCGTAAACTTGAGAGAGAATATTGTAACCATTATTATCATTATAGTGGAAACATTCGGAGCAGGTCCCGTGGTTTTTACCTCTTTGGCTTAAGGGGGTTTTCCACGTATAAATCTTGGTGTTCATCTGTCAATATCTGTTATTATTATTGACTGTTATAATCTCCGTATTTAATTTACGCAAAGACAGGAAACGGGAATTCCTAACAAAAAGTGTGCGTTGGCAAACGTATTTTTTGAAATGGAAAGAGTTTTTTGAGACGAATGGAATATTATTTTTGGTATGTAAAGAAATGGGTGGGACATCTCCATTGGGACGGATGGAATGTATAGCACGCCCTTCGTGTTAAGTATAAATGCATGTGTATTCATTTCGTTTTATTGAGTTATAACGAATTAAATATGTGTAAATAAAAATTAAATTAAAATAAATTAAATTGTTAATAGCAGATTGCGGAAACGTATTTGTGGAATCTAGTGTGGCTTTCTCAGACATACTCCTACAATTAACGCGGAAAGAACCTTTGAAGAATCATAAACATTTCTTAAATTCAAAATCTCTTGCTTAACATCATATCAAAATTTGGTGTCAATCCGAGATATTTGACTTTTCGAATTGTTGTATGTCTCTCCCTTTGGAATGGTTTGTATATGTTAATATATCTTTGTGTGTTTGGTTTTGTTATTTCCGTACTCCGAAAATGTTTCAATTGATGTCTCGAGAGATCTGGAAAGACCGCATCAAAGCTGGGGCAGTGATGATATTTGCAAGAGCTCACCTTTCACAACAGGATTGTGTTCATCTTTGGGGAGTTTTTACTTACGGCAAGTCTATAGCTGGTTCCCGGCAAGTAGATAGCTGGGATGCTCCACCTGAACAATGGGCTACCAACTGCTTTTATGTGTTAAGGTCAATTGTAACATTACTGTATTCAGGGATGTTGGTACAATTTGGATTTATTGGGTTGTCTTTGTTTTCATTTTCAGTTAACAGATTCTTTCAGATCTGTATTGTCAAACGATCAGGAAACAAATCAGCTAAGTGTTTTAGCTTGCCTTTGTTTTTCAACCTGGTTGTATCACCAGTTGGGGGTTTGTCTCAACTGTGTGTTTGTTCAAGTTAATGAAATCCTTTAATTTTGTGGCAAAAAAAAATACATGCGTTTTGGGCCTGCCACCAACTACAAAAAAAAAAAAAAAGGGAAACAAACGTGCTACTTGCGTTTTTTGGGTACAAAAAAAAAAAGGGAAACGCAAGTGCTACTTGCGTTTTGGGGTAAGTAGCACCTGCGTGAGGCGTGTGCTAGTGCGGGGTACTGTTTTCAGGGAGTGTCATTTTGGACATTTTGATCAAAATTTGTGTCATTTTGGCACTTCACCCCTAAATGGACCTAATATTAATTTTCTCTACATTCGAAATCTCATTTTTGTGACATTGATGGCAATAAGGTGAGTTCAGTTGTAATCTCAGTTTATTTCTTCCTCTAGGATTGATATTTGAGGTACTTGGGACATGTCTGGGAAAGAAGGGATATATAATTTTATCTATAATTTTCACAAATGTGATTGCCAAAATTAAAGTAGAAGCTGAGAAATAGAGACCCAAAGCAAGTGTCATTCCCCTTCATTTACTACTCTGGGTCTAGTACACATGACGCGTTTTTAACTTTAAGTAAAATTACCCAAACACTTTCATTCAACTTAAAGTAAACAACTTCATTTTCTCCTTTAAATTAAAAATACCTTCATTAAGTTAAAAATAACTTATTTTAAGCAATTCCAAACACCCTCTGAAAGCCCAACATGCTCTGAACTGGTCATTTACTTTTTACTGTACCATGTTTAGTTACTTCTCATCTCACGTTTGTGCACATGGCTATCACTGAATATCTATCAAAGATATGTCTCCAAAAGTATAACAGTGATACAACTTGTAAACTTCATCACTGAGCTTTAATGTCTTACATTTACAGAGTAATCAAGAGAGAAAAGAAGAATGCAAAAGAATGAGTAAGGAGAAAAGAGACAGAGAGAAAGAGAGAGAGAGAGAGAGAGAGAGAGAGACTGTATTTACATTATGAGAGTTTGTTACATTCTCAAGTCTGTAGACTTAGTTTATATACAACCAAATCACAGCTGTAAAACCGTTACAAAGTTTGTTATAAAAAGTCAACAGTAGTCAACTTGCTAATTCAATCTTTATATTGACCAATATCCCCCCTCAAGTTAGATGTGAAAACACCTAACTTGGACATTAACCAGGACAGCTGAGATGAAGAAAGAGGCTTAGTAAACAAGTCAGCAGGCTGATCTGAAGAAGCAAGATGATGTGTAGAAATAAGACCCGTTTTTAGCTTTTGGCGAACCAAGTGACAGTCTATTTCGATGTGCTTTGTACGCTCATGGAAAACAGGGTTGGAGGCAATGTACAAAGCAGAACGATTATCACAATACAAAGGTACTGGAGTGATGTTTTGCACCTGCAACTCAGTAAGCAACGAGACCAACCTTGTAATTTCACAGCTTGTATCAGCAAGACTTCTATATTCTGCCTCAGCAGATGAACGTGACACTGTAGACTGTTTCTTGCACTTCCAGGAAATTAAAGTGCCACCAAACGTTAAGCAATACCCAGTCAAAGACTGTCGAGTAGTTTTACACCCTCCCCAATCAGCATCACAGAAAGCCACTAACACAGGACTGGAGTGATTAGCATACATCAGACCTTGAGAGACAGTACCACTAAGATATCGAACTAACTTAAGGCCAGCATGCCAATGAATTGAACGAGGAGTATTCATAAACTGTGCAAGAACATGAACAGAATAGGACAAGTCAGGTCTTGTTATCGTAAGGTAAATCAGTTTACCTACCAATCTACGATAAGCAGTAACATCACTCAACAGTGGACTGTCTGACTCCTGTAATAGCTCATGATGTTGATCCATTGGAACAACAGCTGTTTTGCCTTGAAGATAATCAAAATCTTTAAGAAGATCAAGAACATACTTTTGCTGATTGATAGCAATACCAGCTGGACTTCGAAACACTTGAATACCTAAGAAGTAATCAAGAGCACCTAGCACCTTAATTTTAAAATGGGTGCTTAAGAAGTCAGTAACTTGAGTCATAACAGAAGAATCATTTCCTGTCATGACCATATCATCAACATAAATCAGCAAATAAACCACCACAGTATCCTTTGTAAACACAAACAGACTTGGATCACCATGAGTCTGGATAAAACCAAAGGACAACAGAGCTGAGGATAAAGCAATAAACCATTGCCTTGGAGCCTGTTTGAGACCGTACAAAGACTTCAACAAATGACAAACAAGCTTGAGGTTAGGATATTTTTTCAACAAGTGTGGGGGAATAGAATAGCCTGGTGGACAAGACATATAAACCTCCTCATCCAAAGATCCATGCAAGAATGCATTTGTCACATCTAGTTGAATTAAATCCCAATTATACATTGCTGCTAGTGCCATCAACAACCGAAAGGAAGTCATTTTTGCAACCGGTGCAAAAGTCTCAAAATAATCCATATTCGGAGTTTGAGTGAACCCCTTAGCAACTAATCGTGCTTTGTAACGATCAATAGTACCATCAGCATGATACTTGATTCTGAAAATCCAACGACAACTAACTGTCTTTTTATTAGGAGGCAAAGGAACAACTTCCCAGGTCTGAGTAGCTTCCAAGGCTGCTAACTCAACATTCATAGCCTCACACCACTCAGAGACACACACAGCCTCTTTAAAAGTTTGTGGTTCAACAACCTTAACAGGTTGTATTGTAACAGACTCAACAGGTTTGATATCAGTTGTAGAAAACTGATTAATCAAATGATTTGGAAGACCTGTATAGTCCAACAGTTTTGATGGTATGTTACGTTGTCTTTGAGGTCTAACATTGACAACAGACACAGGAACAGATGAATCAGATGAAAGAGACAAACTAGATGATGTAGATGTTGAAGATGGGGTTGTTATAGGAGATGGAGTAGATAAATCTGTAGAAGTAGATGAATGTGCATCAGTCTCAATGGACATACTTCCAAAAGGATCGTCATCAACATAAGAAGTAGATGGAGGAAAAAGAGTTTGAGGAACTGATGATTGAATATCACGAAATGGAAACACATTTTCTACAAATTGAACATCACGAGAAACAATGACTTGCTTTGTTTCTAAATTCAACACCTTATACCCCTTCTTGGAAAAAGGGTAACCTAAGAAAACACCTTTGATAGCACGAGCACCAAATTTATCAGTATCTTGAGGAACCACTGTTGCATAACAAAGGGAACCAAAAACTCTTAAATGCTCATATGTAGGTAGAGTTTCAAACAAAACTTCATAAGGACATTTGCCATGAAGAACAGGTGTAGGAGTTCGATTTATCAAATACACAGCTGTCAATAAGCAATCACCCCAAAACATGATAGGTAAAGCAGCATGAAATCGTAAAGCACGAGCACAATTCAGTATGTGACGATGCTTACGCTCAACAAGACCATTTTGCTGTGGTGTATACACACAGCTTGATTGATGCATAATTCCTTTAGCAGCTAGAAACTGAGCTAAATTCCTGTTCATAAACTCTGTGCCATTATCAGTACGCAGCACTTTCACTGTAGTTTTAAACTGATTTTCAATCAACAGAACAAACTCTTGTAGAATAGTAGAAACAGTAGACTTATCAGATAGTAAGTAAACCCAAGTAGCTCTTGACTTGTCATCCACTATTGTTAAGAACATATTACATTTTCCATGTGTAGGAAATCGATACGGCCCCCACAAATCAGCATGAATTAGATCAAACAATTTTTCACTAGTATGAACACTAGTAGGAAAAGACAACCTAGACTGTTTTGCTAGATGACAACTATCACAGACATCTAAACAAGTGCCAGTAGGAGTAATTTGCAGTGTTTTTAAAACACTCAAAGGTACATGCCCCAGTCGAGCATGCCACTTGTCAATTGTAACTGTTTGAGCAACAAAAGAATCTACTGAAGAACTGGAAGCTGCAGAAAAAACAACAGGTTGCTCAGGTTGCTCTGCCACATTAGCAAACAAATAGAGACCATTGTCCTCTTTACCAATCTCGAGAGCCTTCGTCCAAGAAGGGTCCTGAAGATAACATTTATCAGAATAAAAACTAACTCGATACTGAGTATCTTTTGTTAGTTTTGATATAGAAAGAAGATTATATGTGAACGATGGAACACACAAAACACTCTTGAGAGTTACATATGCATTGAGAGTCAAGTTTCCAACATATAAAACATCTGCAGTAGCACCATTAGGTAACTGAAGAGTAGCAGAACATGATTGTATATCAGTTAAAAGATGCACAAAGGGGGTAATATGATCAGTAGCACCTGTATCGATAATCCACATTGTTGAAGTTTGAGAATTATCAACACTGACCACATTATTAACTGCTGGATGAATACCTGACAAGTGAACAGTATTAATAGAATGATTTCCAAGCCATTGTCCAGTTGCCACAGATGATACTTGACCACTTTGTTGCATTGTCTTATCTGCAGGCTTATCAACCAAAGATTTCTGTAGCAGTTGAATTAGTTGCTGACATTGATTATCAGATAGAGTAAGACCATCACTAGACTGAACTCCAATCCCAACTGTAGAACTTGCAGACAAGTCAGATACTTGAGCCATATTAGCCATAACAGAAGACTTGGATTGTAACACTTTGGGTTTAGGTTTGGGCTTCCCAAACAATCGGTGCCAAGTAGGATAACCATGGATACAATAGCACTTATCTCTAAGATGTCCAGACATATGACAAAAATCACACACAACATTTGCTTCAGCTTTCTTAGAAACAACCTTAGATCTTGTGCCTTGATAAGAAGTCTTAACTGACATTGCCATATTCTCAGAGTTTAATCCAATTGAACTATAAGAAGTTCTTTGACCTTCTTCTTGTAACAACATAGCATAACATTGGCTCAAAGAAGGCAGTGGTTTCATCATTAGAATCTGACCTCTAATAACAGTAAAATTATCACTTAGCCCCATTAAAAACTGAATCAACTGCAGATTCTGCTCAGAGGTATCTAGCTTCAAGTTCACAGAACAAGTACATGAACTACAAGTACACCTTGGTTTTGACATCAAACAGTCAAGTTCATCACTTACTGTTCTAAACTTCGTGAAATAAGCAGAAACAGACATTGATCCTTGTGTGAGTTGAGTCATTTCACGCCTCAAATGAAACAGTTTTGGTACATTATTTTGTGCATAACGCACCTCCAAATCTTGCCAAATCTCACAAGCAGATTGAATGTACACAATACTATTGCGAATTTCAGAGGATACAGAATTCAAAATCCATGATGTAATCATATTATTGCATCTAATCCAATGCATTAGCAACGGTGAATCTGAAGCAGGCTTGAGATAAGAACCATCAACAAAGCCTAATTTCAACTTAGAAGATAAAGCAAGTTCCATAGAACGGCTCCACTGATTATAATTGTTCTCAGTTAACACAACAGTTGTGATAATCATACCAGGATTATCAGAAGGATGAAGATAGTACGGATGATTACTATCAACAGTATGAGACAAAACTGATGATCCTAGAGTAGACGTTGAAGATGAAGCTATCGTAGACATATTACTAAGTAGATTAACACCGATTAACCAAGAAACTGAGTAAAAATTGAAGAACAAATGATCTAAAGAGATAACACCTATTGTAGAATCAATCAATCAATTCACATCTTCTCAACAAGAACACAGTAACGATTCATTCATGAATACTGAGAGATGAAACAAGAACGATTTACCAGATGTTCAAGAGATTACAATCGTTGATTTGATGACGATTAGATGATCTTTGCGGAATAAACTTGAGCACAAGGCTCTGATACCATGATACAACTTGTAAACTTCATCACTGAGCTTTAATGTCTTACATTTACAGAGTAATCAAGAGAGAAAAGAAGAATGCAAAAGAATGAGTAAGGAGAAAAGAGACAGAGAGAAAGAGAGAGAGAGAGAGAGAGAGACTGTATTTACATTATGAGAGTTTGTTACATTCTCAAGTCTGTAGACTTAGTTTATATACAACCAAATCACAGCTGTAAAACCGTTACAAAGTTTGTTATAAAAAGTCAACAGTAGTCAACTTGCTAATTCAATCTTTATATTGACCAATAAACAGCGAAAATAGAATCTGTAATTATAATTAATGAAAATTTTACTACTGAAAGCTGCGGTAAAACAATTAGAATAGACACGTCTTAAGTGGATGCTATTAAGCTGCTTCTTCAAGCTTGTTTCACTGATTCACTGGATCACTTGAAAGCTGAATGTGAAGTGTTGAAAGACGAAGATTTAGAGCAACCAGCAAAAATTACACTCATTCTCGTCTTTGTAAAAGACGAGACTGTGTTTAAAGACGGAGACTCACAGAACTATTCATAATTCTAGTAATTAGGAAATATGGATTAAATTTGATTCATCATCCTCAACTTATGGTGAAGTAAGATTCCAATTTATTTTATTCTAAAAAATGTTTCAAAAGCCAGTACCTTAGCTTGGTCTGTTTGAAGTAGATGCAAAATCATCGAGTTCATGTGTTCATCGCATGTGCACATATTCATGTGTTCATAGCATGTGCACATATTTATTTATTATTTTTGGTTTAGTAGAATTAATATCCTGTTCTGATTCATTTTAGACAAAGGAGTTGATATGTGAAATCGAATCACTCGAAGAAGAGGTTGCAAACCGTGAGCAGCATGTTCTTTCTCTATACAGGACAATATTTGAACAATGTGTCAGTAGCTCAACTTCTGAACAAAGTTCATGCATAGCTTCTCCTGCTCATGCAAAGAATGAGTCCAAGAAGCATCCATGCATAATTTCAAGTGCTTTTTGTTCATCAAAAAGTTTCCCCTTCCGGCCTTTCCAAGCTCTAGCTCATATAAATGGCTCAATGAAAAGAAATTCGCTTCATTCTACGACAAGACAATCTTCACTGTAAGCTGGAAGATCTAACACCCACTTCCAGCACGGTAGTCCAAGACATGTCAGGGTAGGCATGATCTGTTATTATATCATATTCAAAATCTCATCTATATAATTGCTAGAAAATATTCAACTGAATCATTTATTTTATCAAGGATCCTCAGCCTCTTAAGTCCTTTCAAGTGTGTTCAATTATGCCTGATATTGCTGTCCAATATATAGGCCCCAGACCAGCTACCGGGCTCAGACAAAACTTCTATGCTCCGAACTCTTAAAGAACATCTCCATCAGTGTCCAAGCAAGTTGTCAGAAGAAATGGTCAAGTGCATGGCTTCAGTATACTGCTGGCTCCGTAGTTCAGAATCTACAAATCCATCAACTAATGTCAGTAATCCAAAACATGGAATTAACGAGGAAAGGGAGCGGTCCAGCACATCCATGGTTGAAATTTCTTGGATATCAACTGATAAGAACAGTTTCTCTCGTGCATCACGTGCCCTTAATAGTTACAGGTGTGTTCCTATTAAGATAGTAGCAGACACATATTTGCCATTTTAATCACGTCATAGCTTTATACATGATCATTGTGCTAATACATTACCTTACTCATCTCCTTACAGAGTACTAGTAGAACAACTTGAAAAGGTTAATTTGGGTTCGATGGATATGAATGCTAAAACTGCATTTTGGATCAACGTCTATAATTCTTTGATTATGCATGTAAGTTTATGAGGCTGACAAAATTAATTTCCGTACTTGTACATCTATGACCGGAATTAACTTGTCTATGTATGTTCTTCTAGGCATATCTAGCATATGGAATACCCCGCAGCTCAATCAGACGCCTAGCCTTGTTTTACAAGGTAGCATGATTCTTTATCCAAAATCTATCTTCGACACTAAACAGCATCGATGTGTTTATGTCACAATGCATTTAGTTTGCAGAAGTCAGATACAAAGGCTTGCCACTTTGTTAATATTTACCTGATTTCATTTTCATCTGGCAATAAATGGTTGGTTTTTCTCTGTTTAGTGCAGGCTGCTTACAACATTGGCGGACACATCATTAGTGCAAATGCCATAGAGCAATCAATTTTTTGCTTCAGTACACCTCGAGTTGGCTGGGTACTACTTCACTATCAACAAATTCACAATACATATTTCACTTCTTAAAATTGCATACTCGTCTTTATAAGAACATTATCACTTTTACAAGCCAGGACCCTTTTCTTGCTTTCGAGTCTCTTTGATTTAGCTGTTGTGTGCCTATTAGGCTATTACTGGCTGTTTCAACAGATATATGGCATATTCAGTTTCATGACGATTGTTGCATGATGGAATTTGATTTGCATCTTCTGTCATGAGATTTTAAACTATAGTTTGTTTGTCAATTATATTTTAAAAAAAGTAAAAGCCAAAAGATGTGTGTATACTTGAACTCATTTTTTAGTTCTTGCAAAGAAACATGGACGGAACTAGGATCATTAGGTGTAAGTTTATGAGCCGGAAATGATCACTACTCAAATCTTCCTGCTTACACAATATGCTAACTTGTTCATTCACATATTAAATATTACAATAAATTGTACTTGGCTTATATTTTCTCGCATATTACAGTGGATTGAGACTATATTATCAACAGCATTCAGGAAAAGATCTGGGGACGAAAGACAGCGTATTAAATCAAAATATGGGCTACAAATTCCACAGCCACTTGTTTGCTTTGCTCTTTGCACTGGATCCGTTTCTGATCCTGTGGTAACTTATCTATTTTCCTCCTCTTTCTTTATATTTTAGCTTGAAACCTGATAATTAATAGTCATAAAAGGCCATATATATCCACTGCTTTCTTGCATCAGCAAATATGCGTAATCTGGGGATGGTCATAATGTACTCAACTTTACCATCATGAGCCGATTATGGACATTTCAACAAAAATATCCAATTTTTAAGTCGATTAAACAGCAAACACAGTGCTGATTTGTATTGTTTTGTTTTAACATCTTTTTATCTTCTTACAGCTCAAAGTCTACACAGCATCAAATATCAAAGAAGAACTGGACATGGCTAAAAAGGAATTTCTTCAAGTAAACATAATTGTGAAAAAATCAAAGAAAGTGTTCCTGCCAAAAGTAATCGAAAGATATGCAAAGGAAGCCTCTATATCCCCAGATGATCTCCTCCAATCCATCGCTAACAGTGTAGACAAGAAACTCCATGATTCAATACATATGTGCATCGTGCATGCGGACAATAAGAAAGCGTCTCAGTTAACGAACTGGTTACCGTATAGTTCAAAGTTCCGATACGTGTTTTTCAAGAATTTAACTGAGAAGCCATGGTGGGTGTAAAATAGTCTTGCAGAGGAAACCTGATTTCTACTCATGTCATATTTGTAGGGTTTTTTATTGAAACGGTAAAAAATTTAAAATGTGCATATTTAGAGATCAAACAGCCTTATATTTGTTACTTCCACTCCCATTATACATGTCCCCAATATAAAAAATTGATCAAATACTAAAATTTATAAAACCAAACCAAACCAAACATACCCAGTATATCCCGCATGAAGCAGGGTCTGGGGAGGGTAAAATGTACGCAGACCATACCCCTACTTTACAGTAGAGAGGCTGTTTCCGTGAAGACCCCCGGCTTAGTGCACCGAATAGCAAAGTGAGTTTTATACAGAGATGATAATAGTGAGTAAAGTAGTCGACCGAACCTAGGCCCAAGGCCTGGATCTCAAGGGGCTTACCTACTTGGGCAAGGGGCACTCCTCTCCTGATCTAGGAAGACCTCCGGCCAAGCTCCCTGCGCCTGCAAAAACAACAAAAAAACAGAAGACAATATGAAGATGAAAAGCCAAGCTTCTAAGCTAATGCTAACCGAGAGAGCCCAACTCTGAGGCTCTCAACCACAGAACCACTCCCTAGAAGGGAATCAACAACTCTAATCTGGCGCCTCCAACAACTCCTATCAGCTATCGAGTTCTCATCCAAGTTTAAGGCCTTCAAATCCATCATGAGCTGTTCTTCCCACGACCTCCTCGGTCTGCCTCTTCTCCTCACCCCAACAACCGTAAGACTCTCGACCCTCCTCACCGGGGCTTCCGGAAGCCTCCTACGAACGTGGCCGAACCATCTCAACCTCCCTTCCCTAACTTTCGCAGAAAAAGGCGTCACCTCCAACTCGCTCCTGAAAACTACATTCGGGATTCTATCTAACATCGTGCGGCCACAGGACCACCACAACATCCTCATTTCAGCTGCTTCCAACTTGCACTCAAGGGCCTTCTTCGCCGCCCAACACTCCGAACCATATAACATCGCATGACGGATAGCTGCTCTATAGAACTTCCCTTTCAGCTTTAACGGGACTTTCTTATCGCACATCACTCCTGACGCAGCCCTCCACCTTAGCCACCCCGCGTTGATACGATGAGTGATATCATCTTCAATCTCACCTTCCTTCTGGATGATCGAACCCAAATACTTGAACTTATCCGTACGAGGGATGGTCTGATCGAACCCAAATACTAAAATTTATATGTTTATGTAATTGAGAAAAATAAAAAAATTATACCATTAAAAGGTACATGTAATCTTTTTCAAAATGTAACTTTCGATTTTAAAAAATAATAATTAAATAATTTTTGATATTTAGTTAAGATTGGTTAGTTTCATCATTAAAAAGTCAAAAGGATATGTAAATTGGGATGAATAGAGAGTATGTTTTAGCATCTAAGAGCAACTCCAATAAATTATTAAATTTTTTTCTATAAATAATATAATTAATTACCTCTTAAGTCATTGATCATCTCCAACAACATCTTTATTCATATCTTCTAAATTATTATTTATTATTAAGTATACTTACAATATTTAGAAACATAAATGACATAATAGTAGAAAACAGAAAGTAATTGATGTATATCAATGAAATATAAAGTAGGAAGAGAAGAGAGAATCTTAAACATTGAGAAAATCACTTCAGTCTTAAATCAAAATTTGAGGAGGATTTATCAAAATTTGTCTTCTCTAAGAGCATCACCAACAAGCTCCTTAATTCACTATTAAGTCAAATTTTGAATAGGATTTATCAAAATTATGGCTCCAACGAAATCCTAACACTTCTCTAAAATTTGACTCTCCTTTCCTCTCCTCCTCACACTTTAGATTCTCTCTCCTCTCCTCTCCTTTCTTCATTTTTTATTAATTAACTTCAACTTATACGCCTGAACAAACTTGTTGACAACCAGACTTCATTTTCTATTTGTGCACCAGTGACTTGAAGTCACGGGTGGTGGGTGGACATTTTTTTTATTTTTTTTTTTTTAAAAATTGGCTTCTATGTGTGTATTATTTTAATATAAATTTATGATAAAATTAAAATTGAAATAATAATATATGAATACAGAGATAAAAGCTGTGTACAAATAACAAATTTGGCACCTGTTCGAACCATTATCTCATAATGTTCTTGCCATAGACCCGTGACTTGAAGTCACGGGTATTGCTTTCCTTTTTCCTTTTTTTTGTTTTTAAAAGATGAACGTATCATTTTAATCTAAATTCATCAATATTGATATAAATTAAATGTCGAATGAATAAAGATATAATAATATAAAGTATGTATAGATATAGTTAATTAGTAAAAAAAATGAATAAGGAATAAGTTTAGGAGGATTGTTGGAGAAAGTGTTTGATTTCAGCTCCTAAATAATTAAGAGGTAATTTAATAACATTATTTGTACGGAGGATGCAAGGAGATTGTTGGAGTTGCTCTAAGACTTTCCTCTCCTCTCCTCCTCATACTTCCTCTCCTCCTCCTCGTATTTAAGAGTCTCTCTCCTCACCTTTCTTCCATTTTTATTAATATATATCAATTTTTGAAACTCGTTCAATTATTTTTGAACAGAAATTCTTTAAAATCATGAAGATTGGAACTTTAACTCATACGCCTGAACGAACTTTCAAACTTTTTGACAACCTGCTGGGCACTTCATTTTCTATTATGTTGTCGTGATTTCAAGTCAAGCTTCCAATGGTTTTTTTTAAAAGTGTCAAGGTGAACTTCTTAATTGTTTAAAGTGAACTAGTCAAGCTTCCCATGATTTTTTTAAACGTGGCCAGGTGAGTTTTTTTTTAAAGGTGGCCAGGTGAACTTCTTAAATCTTAATTGTTTAAAATGAACTAGTCAAGCTTCAGATAATTTTTTTTAAAGGTGACCAGGTGAACTTCTTAAGTTTTCGGTGGGTTTTTTTAAAAGTGGCCAGTTGAACTTCTTAATCGTTTAAAGTGAACTAGTCAAGTTTCCTATGGTTTTTTTTTAAAGGTGGCCAGGTGAAGTAGTGGTAAACACAAATAGCCGGTATAAGTTTAAAATAAAATTAAAACAAACAGAGATAGAATTGAGGAGCATTGCTTGTGGATTCAAAATCTACATTTCCTGTTATATGACTCAAGAGCCCATATTTTAATAATTTTATTGAGGAGTCTTTGTCTTTCGATTTTTGGAGTTGCTCTAAGAGACCTTTTAAAATTTTGAGCATAAAAGGCACGTAGGCGGTGAATCAGTGCTATATGTGGACTTCGAGATCAAATAGAATATGTTTCTTTCCATTCCTCGTGAGCCACTTATTTCTCCGAAATAAGAGAGAATCTTGGCTCGCTTCTTCAAGCTCCGCCCCTTATTGAAAACGGCCAAGCTAACGAGAGCAATCTTTCTAAAGTGCTAACGCACCTTATATTAGAATCTTAGTAAAACAACCTTTCGCGCTAGGCGCTCACGTTTTTTGTCTGGATGGAAGCATGGAAGCAGGCGGCAGGGCTTCTGTTAAAAAATTGTTCCTTGAAATATTAACTTTAGGAGATCATTGAGGAGTTTGTTGAAGATACTCTAAGTATAAGCGATATTTGGCTATTCTTAAAGTAGTTAATTTATGGTTTATAAGTCCATAACACCTTACTTGTTTGCCTACTCAATTTATATATTGATAAGTTCAATGTTAACAACGCTTTCATGCTAGGTTATTTCTTATTTGCTTAATTTTGTTATTTGTTTAATAATTTATATTTAGATTTTTGTGTTTTTAAATGTATTTTTAATTTAAAATACTTGTATTTATATTATTATGTTAAATAATATTTTTTTGATTTAATTTATAAATATTTTACCAACTTATAATTAAATTTATCCAAATACCTATTTAATTTATACTCCCTCCGTCCCAACTATTTCTTCACCTTTCGCAGAGATTGTCTAACACACATTTGAAGGTATAATTTCATAACTTATTTTTACAATTTTTTTTTATAAAAAGAGAACAAGATGAATTTAATCTCATTAAACTATCATACTCCCCCTTCAAAACACTTAAGAGGCATCTCATTAACCAGATGAATTTAATACTCCCTCCGTCCCACTTTTATTGTCCACTGTTTCCTATTTTCTTTGTCCCAAAATAATTGTCCACATTTAATTAATAAGGTATATTATGTGTTAATTATGTTAACTTTTATAAAAATCAATACAATTATTTGGTAACTATGAGTTTAATTGACATGATTTAATAAAAGGTGGATTTTGATAGATGGACAATAAAAATGGGACGGAGGGAGTATTGTAAAATGATAAATGCTTATTTAATCTTTTTATCTTGCTGAAGTCAACAAGATTTTGGCCACCATCAAAATCTATTCTGTAGTCACCACCAACTAATGCCAGCTCCCAGCCAACCCATGAACTCTGCTGGTTCTTTATAACATCTCTAATAGTGAGTTGACAAATTAAATTCATTAGCTAATTTTTCTTTTTTTTATATATAGGAAATTTAATAACTAAATTAATATGTGATCGATCTGTAGTCTTTTACAATTTTAAACCTTTTTTTAATTAAAAAATAATAAATGGTGATTGTAACTTGTAAGACAGCCTGATTCTACCGCGTCAAACGGCGGATTAGGTGTCGTTTTCTACCATATTTAGTGATCCTACTTCCAAGGCCACATGTGACATGCCCTTGTAAAATTAGTACAATTCTAATCTTCTGAGGTTATAAAATTAGTGCATATGACAACTAGTTTAAGCATGATTTCACGTTTACAGCTACACTTCGATACTCCCTCCGTCCCAATTTACATGTCCCTTTTCTAAAAAACACACATATTAAGATAAAGTTAGTTGAATAAGTTTTTCCAACTAATACCCTTATTTAATACATTGAAAAATGAGAATAGGGTTAAGTTTAAAAAAGTCAAATTTTTGAAAAAATAAATGTAGGGATAGTTTTGTAAAACTACACTTAAATTTGCATTGAAAGGAGAAAAGGGACATGTAATTTGGGACAAATTTGTTTTAGAAAAGGGACATGTATTTTGGGACGGAGGGAGTATTATATTAAGAGTACTACTAGCCTATAATCCATGCTATGCTGGTTGCTTTTAAACTATTTAATTATATTTTATTAAAATTGTAAGTTTTATATATGTTTTTACTTTTTATTATTAAATTTTTTTGAATTTTATAAATTTCATGAATATACATATTATTCTAATGATGTATTTTAATTATTATTTTCAAATACATATGTATATATAAAAATATTACATAAAAGTAATTTTTTTAAACTTTTATTTAGTAGAAAGAGTAAATTTATCTAATCATATAGACCTTTTTTCGATTTTTATACAAAATTTGTTATATTATAAGTGTTTTCCAGATTTTATGTAATTTTTAACTATATAATTTATAACTCGTGTGATGCACGGATGTTTATTTTAATAATTTTTATCTTATTACTCATATTTTAATATATATATATATATATATATATATATATATTAGTAGGAAAAAAATAATTTACGTTAATAAAATATCATAATACATTTTTGATAGTATTTTAAATAATAATATTTTAATTTTTAACTATAATATGTTACTGACGAAAATTTTTGGGAGTATCTTATAAGATTATATAAATGTATAATAATACTTTATTAAAACAATAATAATTTTTTTGACGATAATGTTTTAATTTTTAACTATATTATGTTACTGACGAGAATTTTTTGGAGTAGCTTATAAGATTATACAAATGTAGAATAATACTATATTACAAAAAAAATATTTTTTTATTATAATATGATATTGACGGGAATAGAAACTCAAATTCTTAAAAATAGTTTATAAAATAATATACTTTGTATATGTTTAATAAAGATATTTTATTAAATATCTTTTGGCACATAGACGACGAGTGGATTTGGGCCAAGACGATCCCATAGAAACCTAGCCCGTCAGGGTAGCTTCTTCTCCAAGAACTATGTATGGTTTGATCCATATAAATAGGGTACGTAGGCATCTTGTTATGGATGATTGACAGTTCACCCCTGAAATATCAACAAACAAGATCAGCCATAAAAAATCACTAATCTCCTTCCGTGTTCTTCGTGTTCTTAGCAAAATATCTGTATTTTGCTCCGTGATTCCAGCAAACCTCCAAAATATTGTTATACAATATTCTCCCTATAACATTTGGCGCTAGAAGGCGGGGAAGTCATCATATTGGGAGAAAGATGACTAACTCGAACAAGAAGATGAACGGAGGGCACAACAATGGGGAGACCCCAAGGTCACACAAGATACCCAAAGGCGATCCCCCCAGGAGCGAGGACGAGAATGAGCCCGAGAAGGTGTTAGCAGTGCAAGAAAGGATGACTATAGTGAAGAAGCGGTATAGCTCAAGGGGCGCGAAGAGGAATGTCAGGAAGGGGTCCAAGTCCTATCAAGAGGAGAGCAGTAAGGGTCCCACCAAGAAACTCTTGGATGAATTTGATGATGTTGTTACGGATCAAACAAACCCTTACTTCTATGAAGACCTCAAGTGGGAGGAGGATGTAGAGTCTACTGAGACAAATGAGGGGTTGCAGAATGAGGCCGCCTCATCCAAGGGGAGGTCAATCAGTGTCTTTGATCGTCTTGGAAAGAAATTAGCCGAGCATGATCTTCGCCTCAAGCTCGGAAAAATTACAGCTGACAAGAAGGATAAGCGATCCCAGGCTTGGAGCAAAGGTTCAGAACGACCCCTCCTCTCTTCATCGAGAGCGTGAGCGGTCCCAAAAATACAAACCTGACCCCCTGAATCGCTAGAAGGATTGAGAGGAGTCTAGAGCTCCCAAGAAGACACAATTCCACCATGACAACACGGGAAAGGGAAAGAAAAACAATTGAAGATAAGAAGACCAGGGTTGGAGACTACAAGCTAGAGGAGCTAAAGAAGGCCTTGGATAAGAGGAATGCAGATAAGGGGATCCTTAACCCCATGGGTCTGGCCTCGCCTTTCACTCAAGAAATCAGGACCACTCCGCTTCCCACTATATTCCGGAGTATTAACCAGACAAGACTTATAATGGGGACACAGACCCTGTAGAGTTTGTAATTCGATTCAACAATGATATGGATGTGTATCGGGTCTCGCTATTGGTTAGGTGCAGGTTATTTGCGACCTCGTTGAGGGGTAGTGCCCATCAATGGTTCTCTAAGCTAGGGGCTCACATCACTATAGACTCTTGGGAGCAGTTCGTGGAAATTTTCCTTAAGCATTTTCAGTCCTCTAAGCTTTATGCAACTCCTGTATCCACCATGGTGAACATAAAGCAGAAGGAGGGTGAGACCCTACAGGACTACTTCAAGAGGTTTAACGCCAAGGACCCTAGGGTGCGAGGAGCAAATGACGAGGTCATTAAAAATTTTCGTATTTCTGGGCTGAGAGAGGGCACCAAGTTCTGGAAGAAGTTGCAGGCACAGACACCCGACACTCTTTTTGAGTTCTACAAGGAGGTCGAGCCTTACAAATGGATTGAAAAGTCGATGGATGATCTCAAGAAGAATAATGAGGCTAGCAACAGTGGAAGTAAGAGCAAGGGAGTGAAGAGGAAGGACTCTTGGAGCCCTAGGCGAAGACGGGATCGCAGTGAGAGCCCAAAGAGGAGGGGTTGCGGTCCACCAAGGAGGTTACCACCGCGAGCTCAAAGTGGATTGAATGAGGGTCAGTCCACACCTTTAGTGGCCCCCATTGATCACATCTATGCAGTTAATGCTGACTAGGGGATGTTTAAGAAGCCCTCACCTATGAATAGTCGGGCAACCAGGGATACTCGTAAATATCGTGTCTTTAAAGAACAGACAGGGCATGATACTGTAAATTGTAGACAGCTCAAGGAGCAGATTGAAGAGCTAATTCGCAATGGCCCAGCTAACTGAATGGGTAGTTCGTGAGGTGAAAAAGCATGGCACTAAAGCCAGGTCTTGGTTTCAATAATGTCCCACCGTTTGGGAAAAAAGAAAAGTTCCACGAAGAAAGAGAGGAGCGAGCTGGGAGTATTCATGTCATTATGGGGGGCATATTGGAGGAGATAACAACAAGGCCAAAGAGAGGTATGCTCGTGAGTCCAAGAAGCGGCCCCTCACCATTGTACATCATCTTTAGGAGAGACCCCAAAGCTCTTCAAAGGGGAGGGTACAAATATCATGTTCACCGAGGAGTTCGCGAAGTGGGTTCATTATCCCTACTATGAATCTCTGGTTGTTCGGGTTCGCATAGGATCTCAAAATATCTACAGGGTCCTCAAGAATAATGGGAGCGCAGTCAATGTCCTTACATATGAAGTCTATAGGAAGATAGGATTTATGGACAAGGTGACACCTAGCTTTGCGAGGTCGCAAACCCGTTATCTGTAATGTGAGGCCTCTTGGCCCCATTGGCGATAATGGATCAGTCCGTAAATTTACACAACGTGGAGCTATCTCTATGCATGCATTAAAGTAAGTCTATAAGCAAAGGAGAGCATGTGAAGACTCAACGAGACCCCTATATGGTGTGGTTATCGAGATCAATGAGACGCCTCTACATGAGATACTTCTTGGTGAAATACCTCTACGTTGAGGAGAGGGGGGACGCCCTCGATCCTTGGCGGCAATGAGGAGGTCCTCAACTACCTTAGTACACCAGGAAGAGAATCTATCAAACAAGCCCCCTGCTTGGTATGGACTTCACTAATATCAACATACATTGCCCCAATCTGAAGGAGAACTCATAGCGGGGTCACATCAAAATTCTCTTCATTACTAATGTTGTTAACTCCAAACAATACAAGAAGATTGCTTAAACACTTTGATTCCTCATCATATCAACGATGATAATGAGGATTCGGGGGTAGTGCCAATACATAAACACCTCTTTTAGTGGGACATATGAAGAATTACAAGATAAAGCTAGCACCTAGCGTTGCGAGGCCGCACATAGCGTTGCAAGGTCGCAAGCCCGATATCTTGCAATGTGAGGCCACTTGACCCCAGTGGCGATGATGGGGGGAGCATATGAAGACTCAATCAGGTATCCCAATGCACTTGGAAAAATTCAAAATTATCAGTTTTCAAAGATTCATGACCCACCAGCTAGCATATGCGAGCCGTGGCTAGAGCCCAGCAACATGATGGATACAATCTGTCTACAAGGCCACAGAATCAAGGATCAAAAGGAAGTTAAAAAGTGGGGCAGCATGATCAACTAATATGAAAAAGACGAATAGGGGTCAGCGTGTGGACTAACAGGAGCACATGTGGCTTATTAAAAAAAACAAAGTGTCCTCGCATATACATGTATAGAGGAGTCCTCTCATTACATCAGCAGGAGGAGGCCTCTCCACATAGGAGGCTACGAGGAGTCCTCTTATTATATCAGCAGGAGGAGGCCTCTTAACGTATGAGGCTGCGAGGCCTCGCAACATATGAGGCTGCGAGGAGGCCTCGCAACGTATGGGGCTGCAAGGAGGTCTCGCAACAGATGAGGCTGCATGGAGTCCTCTCAACATATGAGGCTGCAAGGAGGCCTCGCAACATATGAGGCTGCAAAGAGGCCTCACAACAGATGAGGCTGCAAGGAGGCCTCGCAACATATGAAGTTGCAAGGAGTCCTCTCAACTTATGAGGAGGCCTCTCATCATAATAACAAGGAGCAAAGGAGAGCACTCTCATCATACTTTAAGAAGACCTGAATATATAGGTGAGAGCCTGAGCTCACATATCAGCTGGACAGAAGATATAATTATAATAATTTATGACTGCAAGGCCCTATGGGGTCGCCTCTCAAGGTCCCTGCAGGATCACATTGCGATTGGAAGGACCCTTCGAGGTCACCATTACTTACATATACTTGGCTTCATATTAATTGAAATACACACAACATGTGGAATCATCTTAGCAGCTGAAAGCAGATCTTGAGACACGAAAGTTGTCCGAAACCATTCAAATTCATAGGGGTCGCAATGCGATCCCAAGGCACTTAAGAGTTAATTATGATTTCATCTACCACAGTTAGTAGCAGGCACAGGCCTCGCATCGAATATTTGACAAAGCAGTTTTTGATTCCACATCGCATTTTCAATGGCAATATGGACTCGGGGGGTAGTTGTTATGCCCAAATTTTGGCATAAGCCCTAAGCAGGTCTAATGGGCTAGAATAGCGGTCCATAACTCGTAATGGGCCTAAAGATGAAGATTGGGTCACTAAAACCCACCACCAGTAGTCAGTCCAATATACTATCAAGCACAATGTGGAAGTATAAGTGACCCCTAGCTATGGGTCGAGTTCGCCAGCAAAGTCCCTAGTATGGGATCACACCTGCCTCATCTCTCTACAAGGTCCAGCGAGGCCTAGAGGTCCAGCGAGACCTAGAACACTCTCTCTGCAAGGTCCAGCGAGGCCTAGAATACTCTTATGAAGGCTAGAGGTCCAACAAGGCCTAGAGGTCCAGCGAGGCCTAGAATACTCTTATGAAGGCTAGAGGTCCAGCGAGGCCTAGAATACTTCTATGAAGGCTCATAGCTAAGCCCAGCGAGGTCGCATGAGTAGATATAGTTAAGCCCAGTGTGGTCGCATGAGTATGACTATCTGCATAGCGTGGGATCACATCGCATGACTAAGCCCAGTGAGGTCGCATGCGAGGCCACGTAGTTTTTCCATTAGCCTCGCCACTAAGGCCATGTGATCTTAGCATCATGCTAGCCGTAAGTAATCTTTAATGGGTCATGGGTCATGAGCAGGATTAATGGATAGAAAATATTAGCCCATAGACGACTAGTGGATTTGGGCCAAGACGAGCCATAGAAACCTTGCCCGTCAGGGTAGCTTCTTCTCCAAGAACTACGTATGGCTTAATCCTTATAAATAGGATATGTAGGCATCTTGTTATGGATGATTGACAGTTCATCCCTGAAATATCAACAAACAAGATCAGCCATAAAAAATCACCAATCTCCTTCCGTGTTCTTCGTGTTCTTAGCAAAATATCCGTATTTTGCTCCGTGATTCCTGCAAACCTCCAAAATATCGTTATACAATATTCTCCCTATAACAAACAACATATCCCTTGACGAAAATTTGGCCTAAAATAGACATTTAATACGTTCTATACACATGAATATGTACATTTGAAGCATATGCATCAAATGTATAGTCTCGTAACCCAATTTCCAACATTCATTCCAAAAATTCAATTAAAATCGTAGTTATTGATCTTTTTCTTATGAATCATATTATCTGATTTTTAAATTGTAAGTTCTGATTGATCATCTAATTTCTAAGTTGTAAGTTGAAATGACCTTACTTATATTGACCATAAAATATATGAATTAATTAAAATACTTCCCAGGTACATTCATCCATATCTTAATATTCTAACCGACATGTGACGCATTCGAAAATTGTTCTCAATTTTTTTTAAAGTTATCATGCGTACACTACAATTGCAATCATAGTGTAATGTCCACCAATGTTTATCACAATCCCATGTCACATCAGGGCGTGTACTACTATACTTGGATTTCATCGTAAAACCCGAATCAATGAATTCTCAATCGTTACAACTTGCTACTCATTATGAGCAACAATCAAAATTATATGTTTTTTTTCTAACAACCGTAAACACTAGCGAATTCCGACACTGATGCATTTGTGGTTCCAACTATTTACATTACTTGACGGGAAAGTTCAATAATCCTCATTATAAACACGCATTGCTACTCATATTACACTATCAAAATTACGAGTTCACAATACAATCATAAATAATTCAACCATTACTTTCATTCTTAAAATAAAATTAAAAACATTTCTATAGAGGTCCGTGCCTTGCACAGACTATTATGCTAGTTGGACTCTTATACTTTAACAAGTACGTTTCTAATTTTTTAAAAATGAACTTTATAGATTATAACGAAAAAGGAAAAAGAAAATCTTACAAATTTCATTTAGAAAAAGCAGATAGTTTATAGTTTTGGATGATTTTGTTATAAGATCATCTATAAAGCATTTTCTATGGGTAAGAATTCTTAACAACAATATTTTAGATTACATCTATATTCTTTATTAATGTGAAAAAATTATAATTTAATAGATGTAATAGTATTAAAATATCAAATTTGGTTATCACTAAATCCGGTTTCGATTTTTTACAATTTACATAACATGATTGCTAAATGCAGTTATAATTTGCTTTTTGCAGTTGCGTGAGATTACTTTTTTAACTCTCCCATATATTCGCGGTTCATTTCCCTTAACTGCTTTTGCTGCATGCAGTTGTCCTTACACACAGTGGCGGATCCAGGAATTTAATTCAATGGGATCCTTATATAAAAATAAATACTAGTTCAATCGCCGTTTACCCATTTTGTCTGAGTGAAGCAAGAGGAGAGGAGTGTCTGTATTGTGCAGGGGATTAGGGGAAGGGTTTGTTTTTTTATTTTGGGAAACGGACAGACTTTTTAATCTTTTAGTTTATTTTAAGTTGGGCTTTATTTAAACTTGGGCTTTAAGAGGTGGTTATGGATTCCAAATTTGTTTTGAGTGGGCTTCTATCTTTTATTGAGTGGGTTTCTAGCTTCCTCAAATGCTATATAAATTTTTTCTACATGGCTGGTAGCATTTTTTCAGTGGGGTCCCCGCCCCCCACTCAACATAGTGTAGATCCGCCCCTGCTTACACAGTTGTCCTACACAGGAATCTACATACAGTAGACTAGTAGACTCCGAAAGTGAACATACAACTTATGTACAACCTATCAATTCATATTTATCTTTATATATATATATAGGGACTCGTTCCACAGCCCCCGGGGAATATCCCCCTGATCCCTCTGCCCGCAATGAAACATGGCGGACGCCCGCAATGAAACATGGCGGGCGCCCGCAATGAAACATGGCGGGCGTACTCTTGTGAAAATTAAATTAAAAATAGGAAAATAGTGATATTGAGTTGACATTCATCCCAAAATTAGTGACTACCACTAATTAATTGTGTATGAATTTTTAGTTCAAATTTAATCTTTTCTTCTTTTTTAATTAATTTTATAACATATTTCACAAACTAGCTACATATTATTGAAAATAAAGAAAATAGAAAAATAGTGATATTGAGTTGTCATTCATCCCAAAACTAGTGAATACCACTAATTGAGTGTGTATGAATTTTTAGTTCAAGTTCAATCTTTGTCACTGATTATTGTTTCTATTTTTTAAAAACTATTTCTCGACGATCCAACCGTACGAATGTTAAGATATATCTAATATATTGATATTCCCAAGTTTTCAAAAAATAAAATATTAATTTTGTTGGAGATCTTAGTAGATCACTAGAAAATTGACGAGTACCGTAACTCGTGCTTTGTCACTGATTATTGTTTCTATTTTTTAAAAACAATTTCTCGACGATCCAACCGTACGAATGTTAATATATATCTAATATATTGATATTCCCAATTTTTCAAAAATAAAAAATTAATTTGGTTGGAGGTCTTAGTAAATCACTGGTATATTGACCAGTACCGTAACTCGTGCTTTGTCACTGATTATTGTTTCTATTTTTTAAAAACTATTTCTCGACGATCCAACCGTACGGATGTTAAGATATATCTAATATATTGATATTCCCAAGTTTTCAAAAAATAAAAAATTAATTTTGTTGGAGATCTTAGTAGATCACTAGTATATTGACGAGTACCGTAACTCGTGCTTTGTCACTATTATTGTTTCTATTTTTTAAAAACCATTTCTCGACGATCCAACCGTACGGATGTTAATATATATCTAATATATTGATATTCCCAAATTTTCAAAAAATAAAAAATTAATTTGGTTGGAGGTCTTAGTAAATCACTAGTACATTGACCAGTACCGTAACTCGTGCTTTATCACTGATTATTGTTTCTATTTTTTTAAAACTATTTCTCGACCGTCCAACCGTACGGATGTTAAGATATATTTAATATATTGATATTCCCAAGTTTTCAAAAAATAAAATATTAATTTTGTTGGAGATCTTAGTAGATCACTAGAAAATTGACGAGTACCGTAACTCGTGCTTTGTCACTGATTATTGTTTCTATTTTTTAAAAACCATTTCTCGACGATCCAACCGTACGAATGTTAATATATATCTAATATATTGATATTCCCAAATTCAAAAATAAAAAATTAATTTGGTTGGAGGTCTTAGTAAATCACTGGTATATTGACCAGTACCGTAACTCGTGCTTTGTCACTGATTATTGTTTCTATTTTTTAAAAACTATTTCTCGACGATCCAACCGTACGGATGTTAAGATATATCTAATATATTGATATTCCCAAGTTTTCAAAAAATAAAAAATTAATTTTGTTGGAGATCTTAGTAGATCACTAGTATATTGACGAGTACCGTAACTCGTGCTTTGTCACTATTATTGTTTCTATTTTTTAAAAACCATTTCTCGACGATCCAACCGTACGGATGTTAATATATATCTAATATATTGATATTCCCAAATTTTCAAAAAATAAAAAATTAATTTGGTTGGAGGTCTTAGTAAATCACTAGTACATTGACCAGTACCGTAACTCGTGCTTTGTCACTGATTATTGTTTCTATTTTTTAAAAACTATTTCTCGACCGTCCAACCGTACGGATGTTAAGATATATCTAATATATTGATATTCCCAAGTTTTCAAAAAATAAAATATTAATTTTGTTGGAGATCTTAGTAGATCACTAGAAAATTGACGAGTACCGTAACTCGTGCTTTGTCACTGATAATTGTTTCTATTTTTTAAAAACCATTTCTCGACGATCCAACCGTACGGATGTTAATATATATCTAATATATTGATATTCCCAAATTTTCAAAAAATAAAAAATTAATTTGGTTGGAGGTCTTAGTAAATCACTGGTATATTGACTAGTACCGTAACTCGTGCTTTGTCACTGATTATTGTTTCTATTTTTTAAAAACTATTTCTCGACCATCCAACCGTACGGATGTTAAGATATATCTAATGTATTGATATTCCCAAGTTTTCAAAAAATAAACAATTAATTTGGTTGAAGATCTTCGTAGATCACTAGTATATTGACCAGTACAAGTAATTCGTGCTTTGTCACTCATTATTGTTTCTATTTTTTAAAAACTATTTCTCGACGATCCAACCGTACGGATGCTAAGATATATCTAATATATTGATATTCACAAGTTTTCAAAAAATAAAAAATTAATTTGTTGGAGATCTTCGTAGATCACTAGTATATTGACCAGTACCAGTAATTCGTGCTTTGTCACTCATTATTGTTTCTATTTTTTAAAAACTATTTCTCGACGATCCAACCATACGGATGCTAAGATATATCTAATATATTGATATTCCCAAAATTTCAAAAAATACAAAATTAATTTGGTTGGAGATCTTAGTAGATCACTAGTATATTTACTAGTACAGTAACTCGTGCTTTGTCACTGATTATTGTTTCTATTTTTTAAAAACTATTTCTCGACGATCCAACCGTACGGATGTTAAGATATATTTAATATATTGATATTCCCAAGTTTTCAAAAAATAAAAAATTAATTTGGTTGGAGATCTTAGTAGATCACTAGTATATTGACTAGTACCCGTAACTCGTGCTTTGTCACTGATTAATTGTTTCTATTTTTTAAAAACTATTTCTCGACGATCCAACCGTACGGATGTTAAGATATATCTAATATATTGATATTCCCAAGATTTCAAAAAATAATAAATTAATTTGGATGGTAAAAGTGGTAGTCAATTATCGATTTGACCCGTACTTCTAACTAGTGCTTTGTCCCGGATTGTTGTTTCTATTTTTTAAAAAATACTTATTGACGATCCAACCGCACATAAGTCAATAAATATCTAATTTAGTAATATTCCCAAGATTTCAAAAATAATAAATTAATTTGGATTGTAAAAATGGTAGTCAACTATCGATTTGACCCGTACTCCTAACTAAGTGAATCTAATATATAAAATCTCAAAAATAGAAAATTAGTGAATCTAATGTAAAATTAATCATAGAATTAATGAGTATTAATATTTGAATTTTTATGAATTTTAATTCAAATTTTATCTTATTTTCCTATTTTTAATTAATTTTAACAAAATTACGCCCGCAATGAAACATGGCGGACGCCCGCAATGAAACATGGCGGGCGCCCGCAATGAAACATGGCGGGCAGGGGGATATCCCCCGGGGGCTCCTGATTGATTTCCATATATATATATATATATATATATATATATATATATATATATATATATATATATATATATATATATATATATATATATATAGAGAGAGAGAGAGTTGCACTCCATAAAGAACACTTTAAATAAAGAACACCTCATATCTAATAGATCCATTGCCCCTGGCGGGGCCACCCAATACAAAAAGTTCTTATTTTTTTAGCCTCTATCCATCCAGCAAAAAAATTAATAATAATTTTTTTGAAAATTTTACTGTTCATCGATGACGTCATCAGTGACGTCATCATGAACAGTAAAAATTTCAAATTTTTTTTTTTTGCTGGATGGATAGAGCCTAAAAAAATAAGAACTTTTTGTATTGGGTGCCCCTGGCGGGGCCAATGGATCTATTGGAATAAATGATTTTATAGTGTTCTTTATTGTTTGTTATATAAGAGTGTTCTTTATGGAGCAAAGACCTATCCTTTATTATCAAACCTGAGTCTACCATACCATCCAGTTAATTAATCACGTACCCAGTTAACCAATCAGAAAACTATGAATTATTTTAGAACCAATCATAGATCACTTCTAAATCATGGACCAATCAAATTAAAACAAATTTGTTTCCTTATATAATTTAATTTGCTATCTTTTAACCAAGGTTAAACCCATCAATCATTCTAAATATATTTAAAATTTAAATCATGGACCAATCAAATTAAAACAAATGTGTTTCCTTATATAATTTAACTTGCTATCTTCTAACCAAGATTAAACCCATCAATCATTCTAAATATATTTAAAATTGAATTATAATCCTAAATAGAATTACAAATAGAATCATAATATTATTAAAATTATTAAAATAGAAATCAAACCTGAGTCTATCACACCAATAATATTATATTAAAATTTTTCCTTATTTACCATTCTCATTCTATTATACTAACTATGGTTAGTTAACAATTCGAATTTAAATAGAGTAACTTACTTGATTTAACATATCCATATATTTTATTTTGTTAATGTCAAAAAATAATTACAATAAATTAATATTTTAAATCAAAATCAATCAGGATTATACAAATATAAAATATGCAAAACTTTGAATTATTTTAGTACCAATCAAAGGTCATTCCTAAATTTTAGACCAATCATATTATATTAAATTTTTTCTTTATTTACCATTCTCATTCTATTATACTAACTATGGTTAGTTAACAATTCAAATTTAAATAGAGTAACTTACTTGATTTAACATATCCGTATATTTTATTTTTTTAATATAAAAAAATAATTATAATAAATTAGTATTTTAAATCAAAACCAATCAGGATATATAAATATATAATATGAAGCAATTTTCGCAATATTAATTTTTCACACTTTGATTTATAATTAATCATAATAACATTATTATATATTACGGATTAATTTTCATAAATATATATAAGAGCCAGTCAAAATTAACCACTAAAATTAAATTAATCATAGCATTCTCATCCTAATTTACTTATCGTGGTTACTTAACCTTCAAAATTTAAGTTATATAAACTTTTAAATTAATCAATTATTAAAAAAAGGCTAAATTCAACCAATTTAAATATTAAAAATGAAATTTAAACCAGTTATCATTAAAATTTTACTTATCGTTATTTTTCAAGAATTAATGGGACAAATAAATTGACTTGACGATATTTTTGAATTTTTCAAGATACTAAATATACTCTCAAATAGTATTAGACATTATTTGGTGTATAAATTATCAATCCAAAAAAAAAAAATCATTACAGAATCAATAAAAATATTGTTAGTGAATATTTATATAGCAAATTGGTTAACTGAGCGCAAAAATTCTAAAAAATCATTTTTTTTTTATTTCATAGCAAATTGGTCAACTCAACGCAAAAATTCTAATAAATCACTATATTTGCTATGGTTAATTATTTATCAAGAAAAGGGCATATATTATCATCCACACAAATAATCATTCAAATTTTCTTTTAAATCACTAATTTTTTTAGGTAAATGATTTATCAATAAAATGTCATCCATCTACAAAAATAATCAAGATTGGACAACACATATTAAAATAAAATAGATCATATCAAGGTAACAAGGTTTCCTTAATCCAAACTACAATCGTTGATCAGATCTTAAATTGTGGTACATCACTCGCTTGAATTATATATACTCTTTGGCGAAATAATCCAACAATTTATTCTAATCGTGAGGGAAATACATATGTGATATCTGAGAATGTATTCGAACAACTGACCAAAACTGCGATTCTATACTATCCAAATCAATGAATCAATATAACAAAATCCTGTAAATCTAAAATTCCAGATGCCAAAATAAAGTAACCTACTCTCAAAATATAAAGAACAAAATCCAATATATTGATAGACAAAATCCACTAACGGGATACTAGACTCTCAATAACTCTTTATTGAAAAACAAAGCAAAATCATGGAAAACAATAAAAATGGGCTTATCATCAACCAAGATGCAGATATCAACCCATAAACTTTGGGTTTAATATTTTTTAGGAGAGGATGAGATAGAATGACGGCTACAACAATCGTTTAAAAATCAATATTATTGATAACTAGATAGGTCGATACATATAAAATTATATATTATTTCTAATAAAAGGTGCTCATTTTAATTTTGTATTCTTCAATTCAAGTAATAATATTTAATTCTCATATCCTAATCTAAGAACAGACATATCGAATTTTGCTTGGTTGGTTAATAATATTTATTTTTAATATCAACAAAATCTTAAAAATAGGTAAAAAAATTAATAACTTGGTAGATAGATTCTAATCAAACAGAGGTATTTATTAACAATAAACAAAATTAAAGAAAAGGGCTTCATTTTTATGTACTCTACTTTTAATTTTATTTTGTAGTAATTCAATGTTATTTTCAATTATATAGTAACATACTTAGATAATTTGGGCAGAGAGTAACATTACATTTAATTGTCATATTTTTTTTCATTTTACGAATTATTTTCGTTTCGTGTACAAAAATAAAAAATGCGTAGTTTAGTAGCATTTTATGTTCAAATTATGGGTATACAAAATAATTTCATGTCATTTTCATGCAAAACCCAAAATACACATGGTATGAATGTATATAACACGAACGATTTTCCAGATCTACGTAAACTCTTTCTTTTAATACATGTCGGTCAAATATACTCATTGTTAAATAAAAATTAATTTCATGTTTTTGAACTCGACAATTAAATTACAAGGACAAATATATAATAATGTGATTATGTGTTTATATATTACACATTTGATTTTAGTTTCATGTACAGTTTTCTATTTTAACATGTTAATCAAATAGAAAAAAGATAGGTGATACTCATTTTCAAATATTTTGTTTTACGCGTTTGGATGACAACGGGTTGGGTTTGATCCGAATTTTGTAAAATTCAAACCCACATCCAAATATTTTTGGGTTTAAAAATAAATCCAAATCCAAAATTCAATATCTAAAACCAAATTCGTCGGATTTCGGATTAGATTTGACTTTTTTGGGTATCCAAAATTAGTAATAATGTAGTCAAAATTAAAATAATTATTACATGCAAACAATATTAAGTATATTTATACAAAAATTAAAAAGTAAAATGATTAACTTAAGTAGTCAAAATATAACATATTATACGAATTAATATACTAAAGTAAAATTTAAAATATGTTCAAAAAATAATTCTTTTTATACATAGAAATGAAAAATTAATGTAAACAAAATTACATCTTGAATATATCAATAAAATTAGATATTGAGAAATATAAGTTCTAATTACTAAATTAGTATTGACTATTTCTAATGAAATATTTGAAAAAAAATAAACAAAATAATATGTCTTACATCTAAAATATTACATGAAATAATTTCAAATTAATGTATTATATTACATATGTATAGGATTTCGATAGTGTATTGGGTTTCAGATTTTGGATAGGCTATCGGTTCAGTACAACTTAAATCCAAATGCAAATCGAAACTATTTCGATTTTAAAATTTATATCCAAACCTGAATCCAAAAATTCGGGTTTAGGTTCGAATGAGGTACCATCATATCGAATTAATTTCCCTTCCTTATTAATGCGTAAAAGAAAACTAATATTTAATATACCATATTCTGATAGAAAAGAATAAAAAAAATTCAACATACAAATTCCCAAACTAAATATGCACATTTAAAGTTGTCATTAAAAACAAACTGACCATAAACTCTAACAGATATATCTTACTCAAATAACGGGATGTATTGGATTTGTTTGGTTAATTGATAATGTTTATTTTGCTATAGTACTAAATCAAATAACTAATAAAAGAACATAAAATTTGTAAAAATGATATGGAAAAAACACATAGGAAACTTAAAATATGGGTAAAAAACTTATGAACTTGGTTGAAATATTCTAAAAAATGAGAGAAATCAAATGTAAAATAAAATTAAGAAAAAACAATAAAGAGAGTTTTGGAATGTTTGAGCTGGGATGTGAATGGTATGATAATTGTTTGATAATATTGACATTAATGCAATTGGTATAAATTAACGATAATTTATACTTAAATTTTAATGAAATTATCTTTTTTTTATATAAATAATGAATAATATTATGTTTATATTAATTAATAAATAAATTTTATCATTCGGTGCGTAGCACGGGTAGAACACTAACCAATCAAAATATGATAACTAACTTTTTGAGATATTTTTAGGGACCTCTAGAATTACTCCAGAAAATTGCTCATTTCCTATTTTATTTTCATTTATAGAATGAAAAATATGTATTTGATTTATTTTTTTTATTAGTACTAAATAAGTTTTTACTGTTTTCAACGCCTGATTCTCAAACATGATTATATTGAACCGAACTTTCCGTAAAAATAGCATAAAATGTCATTAAATTACTTGGGAAAAAAACAAAAAGGAATAAGAAAATTGATATGTATTTCAGGTAAATTTTATCATAAATAAGAAAATTGATATTAATCTTTTTTTATATAAACAAATTTTCAATTTTTTTAACACGCATCCATACAATTATACATAATTTGAGAAAAGTTACTTAGAGATGCATATTGGGTTCGCTACACTCAAAACAAAATATAACAAAATAATTTATTTTTTAATACACTATATATTTTTTGTAATTATTTTAAAATTTTAAAATTGTGTTTTCGGTGCGTAGCACGGGTAAAATAAATTATAAATTGACAAATAAATTATAAATTATATTTTTCAAGAATTAATGAGACAAATAAATTGACTTGGCGATATTTTTGAATTTTTCAAGATACTAAATATACTCTCAAGTAGTATTAGACATTATTTGGTATATAAATTATCATTCCAAAAAAAAAAAAAATCATTACAGAATCAATAAAAATATTGTTAGTGAATATTTATATAGCAAATTGGTTAACGGAGCGCAAAAATTCTAAAAAATCTTTTTTTTTATTTCATAGCAAATTGGTCAACTCAGCGCAAAAATTCTATTAAATCACTATATTTGCTATGGTTAATTATTTATAAACAAAAGGGCATATATTATCATCCACACAAATAATCATTCAAATTTTCTTTTAAATCTATAATTTTTTTTAGGTAAATGATTTATCAATAAAATGTCATACATCTACAAAAATAATCAAGATTGGACAACACATATTAAAATAAAATAGATCATATCAAGGTAACAAGGTTTCCTTAATCCAAACTGCAATCGTTGATCAGATCTTAAATTGTGGTACATAACTCGCTTGAATTATATATACTCTTTGGCGAAATAATCCAACAATTTATTCTAATCGTGAGGGAAATACATATGTGATATATGAGAATGTATTCGAACAACTGACCAAAACTGCGATTCTATACTATCCAAATCAATGAATCAATATAACAAAATCCTGTAAATCTAAGATTCCAGATGCCAAAATAAAGTAACCTACTCTCAAAATATAAAGAACAAAACCCAATAGATTGATAGACAAAATCCACTAACGGGATACTAAGACTCTCAATAAAGAGATATATTTATTGAAAAACGAAGTAAAATCAAGGAAAATAAAGAGGAGTTATCATTCACAAGGAGAAGGTGCAAAATCCAATATATCAGTTGATAAAACCCACCAACGTGGTAATAGACTCTCAATAAAGAGAGACATTTATTGAAAAACAAAGCAAAATCATGGAAAAAAATAAAAATGGGCTTATCATCAACCAAGATGCAGATATCAACCCATAAACTTTGGGTTTACTATTTTTTAGGAGAGGATGAGATAGAATGACGGCTACAACAATCGTTTAAAAATCAATATTATTGATAACTAGATAGGTCGATACATATAAAATTATATATTATTTCTAATAAAAGGTGCTCATTTTAATTTTGTATTCTTCAATTCAAGTAATAATATTTAATTCTCATATCCTAATCTAAGAACAGACATATCGAATTTTGCTTGGTTGGTTAATAATATTTATTTTTAGTATCAACAAAATCTTAAAAATAAGTAAAAAAAATTAATAACTTGGTAGATAGATTCTAATCAAACAGAGGTATTTATTAACAATAAACAAAATTAAAGAAAAGGGCTTCATTTTTATGTACTCTACTTTTAATTTTATTTTGTAGTAATTCAATGTTGTTTTCAATTATATAGTAACATACTTAGATAACTTGGGCAGAGAGTAACATTACATGTAATTGTCAATTTTTTTTCATTTTGCGTATTATTTTCGTTTCGTGTACAAAAATAAAAAATGCGTAGTTTAGTAGCATTTTGTGTTCAAATTATGGGTATACAAAATAATATCATGTCATTTTCATGCAAAACCCAAAATACACATGGTATGAATGTATATAACACGAACGATTTTCCAGATCTACGTAAACTCTTTCTTTCAATATATGTCGGTCAAATATACTCATTGTTAAATAAAAATTAATTTCATATTTTTGAACTCGACAATTAAATTACAATGACAAATAAATAATAATGTGATTATGTGTTTATATATTGCACATTTGATTTTAGTTTCATGTACAGTTTTCTATTTTAACATGTTAATCAAATAGAAAAAAGATAGGTAATACTCATTTTCAAATATTTTATTTTACGCGTTTGGATGACAACGGGTTGGGTTTGATCCGAATTTTGTAAAATTCAAACCCACATCCAATTTTTTTTGGATTTTAAAAATAAATCCAAATCCAAAATTCAATATCTAAAACCAAATTCGCCGGATTTCGGATTAGATTTGAATTTTTTGGGTATCCAAAATTAGTAACAATGTAGTCAAAATTAAAATAATTGTTACACGCAAACAATATTAAGTATATTTATACAAAAATTTAAAAGTAAAATGATTAACTTAAGTAGTCAAAATATAACATATTATATGAATTATTATACTAAGTAAAATTTAAAATATGTTAAAAAATAATTCTTTTTATACATAGAAATGAAAAATTAATGTAAACAAAATTACATCTTGAATATATCAATAAAATTAGATATTGAGAAATATAAGTTCTAATTACTAAATTAGAATTGACTATTTCTAATGAAATATTTGAAAAAAAAATAAACAAAATAATATGTCTTACATCTAAAATATTACATGAAATAATTTCAAATTAATGTATTATATTACATATGTATAGGGTTTCGATAGTGTATTGGGTTTCAGATTTTGGATAGGCTATCGGTTCAGTACAACTTAAATCCAAATGCAAATCGAAACTATTTCGATTTTAAAATTTATATCCAAACCTGAATCCAAAAATGCGGGTTTGGGTTCGAATGGGGTACCATCATATCGAATTAATTTCCCTTCCTTATTAATGCGTAAAAGAAAACTAATATTTAATATGCCATATTCTGATAGAAAAGAATAAAAAAATTCAACATACAAATTCCCAAACTAAATATGCACATTTAAAGTTGTCATTAAAAACAAATTGACCATAAACTCTAACAGATATATCTTACTCAAATAACGGGATGTATTGGATTTGTTTGGTTAATTAATAATGTTTATTTTGCTATAGTACTAAATCAAATAACTAATAAAAGAACATAAAATTTGTAAAAATGATATGGAACAAACACATAGGAAACTTAAAATATGGATAAAAAACTTATGAACTTGGTTGAAATATTCTAAAAAATGAGAGAAATCAAATGTAAAATAAAATTAAGAAAAAACAATAAAGAGAGGTTTGGAATGTTTGAGCTGGGATGTGAATGGTATGATAATTGTTTGATAATATTAATATTAATGCAATTGGTATAAATTGACGATAATTTATATTTAAATTTTAATGAAATTATCTTTTTTTATAAATAATGAATAATATTATGTTTATATTAATTAATTAATAAATTTTATCATTCGGTGCGTAGCACGGGTAGAACACTAACCAATCAAAATATGATAACTAACTTTTTGAGATTTTTTTAGGGACCTCTAGAATTACTCCAGAAAATTGCTCATTTCCTATTTTATTTTCATTTATAGAATGAAAAATATGTATTTAATTTATTTTTTCTATTAGTACTAATTAAGTTTTTACTGTTTTCAACGCCTGATTCTCAAACATGATTATATTGAACCGAACTTTCCGTAAAAATAGCATAAAATGTCGTTAAATTACTTGGGGAAAAAACAAAAAGGAATAAGAAAATTGATATATATCTCAGGTAAATTTTATCATATATCAAATGAATGTGTTTTGATATTAATCTTTTTTTATATAAACAAATTTTCAATTTTTTTAAACAAGCATCCATACAATTATACATAATTTGAGAAAAGTTACTTAGAGATACATATTGGGTTCACTACACTCAAAACAAAATATAACAAAATAATTTATTTTTTAATACATTATATATTTTTGTAACTATTTTAAAATTTTAAAATTATGTTTTCGGTGCGTAGCACGGGTAAAATGCTAGTATATATATATATATATATATATATATATATATATATATATATATATATATATATATATATATATATATATATATATATATATATCTCGTACTCTCTTCTTTTCTTTTTGACGTTAGTAGTTAAAGGTATTTTTGTCATTTTGTTTTATTTTATTTTTGTGTATTAGTTTTGTTATTTAATTTTATTATTTTTGTTATTTTTGGGTATTAGTTTTGTTATTATTTTATTATAATTAGTTTTATTATTAGTTTTTTTATTTTATTATTATTTTATTATTATTAGTTTTACTATTTTAGTTTTGTTATTATTTTATTATTTTAGTTTTGTTATTATTTTATTATTTCTGTGTATTAGTTTGTTATTTTTGTATTAGTTTTGTGTTTTAGTTTTGTTATTTTTGCGTATTAGTTTAGTCATTTTATTTTTGTTATTTTTGTGTATTAGTTTTGTTATTTTTTGGGAACTCATATTTTGACTGCAGTTATTTATCACATGCTATGATGATTCAGGAACATGCAGCAAGTACTTGTCGCGCGTATAAATATTTGTTTAGGGTTTTATATCAAACAGGTCACTCATCTCATTAAAATATATCAAGTAGCTCCCCAGTCTCCACGGGGACTCATTTAAGCCACTAAACTAAGAAATATATCATTTGGCCCCCTGCATTCACAAAAATAATACAATTTATATCATTTAGGCCACCATAAATTGTATTATTTTTGTGAATGCAGGGGGCCAAATGATATATTTCTTAATTTAGTCATTAGTGGCTTAAATGAGTCCCCGTGGAGAATGGGGAACTACTTGATATATTTTAATGAGATGAGTGGCATGTTTGATATAAAACCCTATTTGTTTACAGGCATTTACAACTGGTTACGATAATACAAATATTAAATTAACTACTTGTATGCAGTGTGGTCATATTTAATGCATTTTTTTTTACGAACATATTTAATGCAGTTAGAGTAGTCAACTATACGGAGTATTTAAAACGTGATTAATGCTTCAGGGTGCTAAATGTAATTACCCACTACTGCATGGAGCAAATTCAAATTGCATATAGCAACACCCTTACATACATATAGCAACACCCTTACATAACATGATTATGGATTCATTTACTTTAATTTTTTAAACCCCATATGGGATTCGATTCCCTATAACTACATAATTAAATAGTGTTTATTTATTAAATAATTTTATCATTTAATTATCTACGAGTACATATTTAAATAATATTTATTAATTATATTTATTCTCGATAATTTATCACTATTAATATTTTAATCTCGACCGTGCTTTGCACAGGTTATCGACTAATATGATATAAATAACAAGTAAAAAAATAGCTACCTAGCAAAAATATTGTTTATTAACTATATTTGTTGAACTGAATTTCTCCTTAACAAAAATTATACATAATTATCATTATAACTAAATATATTGGAGTTTTTTTTTTAAAACGTACATTGGAGTTACTCTTGTTTCCTTTATGTAAAAATTTACGTAATGTACCTTAATTTAAAATTTTTTAACTAGTAATTATAATTATTACCCTTAAACATGCTGTTATTCTCTAGGAGAGATCCAGAGTTCGATTCAACGGTGTGCGTGTGTTCAACTATAAAAAAAACATGCTGTTATTGTATTTAACACAACCATCTCTATGAGGAAAAGAATGGCATTTTGTTGTTATATTCTCTAGTTTATAAAAAAATGTTTCCAATTTCAAACCTTTTCAGTCAAAACTTCTTTTTAATATCTATTAGCTTACGAATTTTTTTAAATATATTATAATTGTTTTTTGTATAATCACTATTATTTTTTAATAGTTATTTTAATTTTAGCTTCATATATATATTTTAGTCATATTAATTAGTTTACAAAATGAAATTGGTAGAAATAATTAATGTTAGTTAAATTATATATTTATGAAATTATATTATTGGCAATATATTAACAATATATATTATTACAAAACAATAATAATTGAATTAATGATATGTATTGTTCAAAATTAATAAAATAAATTCTTAATTTTTATATGTTACTTATATGATTCAAAAAAACAAAATAATTACCAATTTTTAAACAATTCATGTCCATTTACTACAAAATTAATGTTTTCGTGAGGAACCGGTTCTAAAAATTCTCGATTTAGCCAATTAATCCCCGATTAATTTTCTATAACTTAGTCAACTGATTCGATTTTTGAAATCCCATTAATCCTATAAATTTATTTAAAATGATATGTTTAATTGTAAATTAGACTAATATATTAAATATATTATTATAAGAGCATCTCCAGTGGCGATAGCTAAAAATGATTGGCTAAATTACATAAAATATTGATTATGTAAAATTTGTCGAACCTGTAAGACATTGTGTTCCGAGGGTATTGGCTATAATGATTGGCTATATTTTAAAAATGGTATGTTATTAATATTTCAAGTTGTTATTAATTAAATATATAATTTTAATATAGAAATAAGTGATGTGGCAATTCACTAGCCGACATAAAGAGATTATCTATAATTATATATAACAGTTTTGTCCCATTGGAGTGTAATTTTTTTTACACATTCTTTATAATTCTTATTTATGGTAATTAATTTTACAATTTACCTAAGGGGTCTCTCCCATTGGAGATGCTCTAATATACGATTAATACTCCGATTAAACTTTCCAATTAATTTTTGATTACCCAATTAATCTTAAATCGATCAACCAATTTATACCCGTTACCATTACCGATTTTTATACACATAATAAGAAATAATGAAACTAATTTAATACACATAATAAGAAATAATGATGGAAATAATACTGTAAAAGTCAGCTGGTACTATTTTATAAAATATATGTGTTCACATTACTGTCAAACCATAACTCCATAAGCATGTTTCTATTTTATAAGATCCCATGTGACCCACCACCTTCGTCCCAGAACCATAAAGCTCTCTCTCCCCGGCGACTATAACAAAAGAAACCTATACACAGAAAGCATTCCAACAACAAATTACCTATTCATCATATAAGTCCATACAATTTTCCTTCTCTTTTACTCTCTTTTATCTAGCATCCCCATACAAATTCCTTCTCTTTTACTTTCTTTTATACGAGATATGGCTGAGACAGTTGTCTCTTTCGCCGTGGAAAGACTTGGAGAGTTGTTAATATCTGAAATCAAACTTTTACATGGAGTGAGCGAAAAAGTTATAGAAATTCAACGTGAGTTGGAGCGGATGCAATGTTTCTTAGAGGAAGCTGATAAGAAACAAAATCAAGACAAAAGAGTACAAAAATGGGTTGCTGAAATTAGGGACCTTGCTTTTAAAATAGAAGATGTTATTGAGACTTTTGCTATGAAAGTTGCAACAAAGAACCAAAAATCAGGCTTGAAAAAGATGTTATGGAGATTTGCTTGCATGTTGAGTGAAGGAGTAAGTCGTCACAACATTTCTATGGAGATCGATGCTATAAAAAACGAGATCACTAGTCTCACAACGAGTCTACAAACTTATGGTATTACAAAAGGTTTACAAGAAGGAGAAACCTCAAGTTCAGCAAAACGTAAGAGGATATTCTATTCTCACATTGTTGAAAGAGATTTTGTGGGAATGGAGAAGGAATTAAAACAGTTGATCTCTAGTTTGACGAAGGAAGACAAGGGTTGTGAAGTAGTTTCAATTTGTGGAATGGGTGGACAGGGAAAAACTACCCTCGCTCAAAAAGTTTATAATCATACTGAACTTAAACCTCATTTCAAAAAATTTGCTTGGATTTGTATTACTCAACAATTTGATCGGGAAAATGTTCTGAAGGAAGTTTTGAAACAACTTATCGATGATACTAGAAAGACAGAAGTTACTATGATGGCCGATGGAGAACTCGTCAGAGAAATTTTCAAAGTTCAAAAGGATCACAATTGTTTGATTGTTCTTGATGACATTTGGACATTTGATTCTTGGAGACTACTTAAGGATGCATTTCCGATCGGGGAGACTACTAGTGGCAGTAAAATTTTACTCACAACTCGTAACGAAACAGTTGCTAAAATAGGTCATGTTCATAAAATCGAGGGTTTGACAATAGAGGAGGGCTGGCAACTTCTTTCTAAAAAAGCAGGAATAAATGACATATTATCAGGTTAGTTTGTAAAAACTTTTTTTTTACTAGGTGCTAATATATTGAAAAACTTTTCTCTGTATTGTTAATTTCAATTAGAAATCACAAATATTATGAGTATCGATCATTAACTCTGTTTAGAATACGTGTGTGCAAGTAATTAAAAGTAAAATATTGTACATTCTTCCGAGGTTCCAATTTTCACAATATAATTAAGTTAGAGGCTATATTTAATTATGTGTATATGTTACATATTTGCAGACAAAATCATGGCTTCTCAGATGGAATTAACCGGAAAGAACATAGTTGAAAAATGCAAACGTTTACCACTAGCTATTTCATCCATAGGAGGAATTCTTAACGGCAAATCGTTGGAAGAGTGGGAGATGATAAACAAAGATATCTCTTTTTACTTGGGGGAGGGTGAAGGAGTAACCGAGGACGATGAATACTATACAGTGAGACAAGTTTTAGGGTTGAGCTATGATAGTTTACCTTCTCATTTGAAACATTGTTTTCTTTGTTTTGCGAATTATAAGGAGGATGAAGTAATCAAAACAGAGGAGCTTTACATTCTTTGGATGGCTGAAGGTTTGATATCATCAGTGAAACATAAAGCAGAAGGAAAGATGTTGTTTGATGTAGCTGAAAGTCTAATGGATGAACTTGCGCATCGAAGTCTTGTTCAAGTTGAAAAACGTAAAAATAAAGGTAAGTCATGGTCAAAGTACAAAACATGTAGTGTTCATGATCTCATTCGAGAGTTATGCCTCTCTAAAGCTAAGGAGGAAAAATTCATCGAGGTTGTCCATTTACAACCCCAAATAGATGATGGATCCAGAGCAAACATTGCACGCAGGTTATGCATTAATCCATATAATGAATCGATATTAAAACCTTATGATAAGGATGTGATTTCACATGTTCGGTCTCTTGTTGTTGTTGGACCTGAGTCACCTGAGCGTCTGTTGTGGACAGACAAAATCCTTTGTCTTCAACAATTTAAGTTGCTCCGAATTTTTTCAGTGTATCGGTTTATATTTAGTAAGCAGCATATGAAAATCATAGCAGAGCTAGTGTATCTCAAGTGTTTGAGATTACACGAATGTATCCTGGATGAGTTGCCATCTTCACTAAGTAACCTGAGAAATTTGGAAATTCTTGATCTTAGGGGCGCTTCCGTGGCTGTGGTGCGGAATGTTCTATGGAAGCTGAAGCACTTGAAGTACTTGTGCCTTGCCCCCAAATATTTTGAAGTAGCTGCAGAGAAGTTGAGATTCAGAGGGTTGGATGAGTTAGAAGTGATGCACAATTATAGCTCAGGGAATTGTGATACATATGATCTGATTGGATTACGTAAGCTCAAAGTTTTATGTGGATATTTCAACATGGAGAGTGATGTTGAATTAGGAAAATCTTTTATTGAATTTATCAAATCCAGGGAATTGCGCCACTCAGATGTTACTATTCATCATGGAAATGGGGTCAGTTTGGTTTCATGGTTAGAGGCTTGTTTCAGTAATCACTTATTTATAAGCGCTAATATTTGCAGATCACCAAAGGAGTATGATCACACTCGCTTCTCTTCTTGTCTTAGTAAATTGAAGTTGAGCGGTTGTGGAATGGAGGAAGACCCAATGATATTACTGGAGAAACTTGCCAACCTACGCAAACTATTTTTTTATGATGATGCATATTTGGGAACAGAGATGGTATGTACAGCCAATGGTTTCCCCAAACTTCAAAAGTTAGAGATGCATGAATTGAAGGGCTTAAGAGAATGGAGGGTGGAAGAAGGAGCCATGCCAAATCTATCTTCTTTAGATATTCGTTTTTGCAGAAAGTTGGAAATGCTTCCCGAAGGCTTCACTTACCTCACTGCCTTGAAACATCTCTCGATTTGGATGCCTGCTGCGTTCAGAAAGAGGATATATGGTTTAGATGGGGTACAAGGCGTGGATATGTACAAAATTTCTCATGTACCCAATCTTTTTGTACCCAATCTTCATAGATTTTTTTTTTAACTTGAGTAAACTTCATCTCATTTGGTTTGTATCAGTTCACTTGTATTATTAATCTCTCAGCTGTTCTGTTTTTATTCAAGCAAACAAGTTTTATTCTTGTAGTTACATTGTTTTGTGCTTCTTTTGTAAATATATACTATGATTTTTTTTTTATTTTTTTTTTGAAAATATACTATGATTTTTTTAAAAACAAATTGTTGCATCGTTAAACTAGAAATGATCACTCATCTTTAATTTATAATTCTAAAATTAAGTACTTACTTTTAGAGGGAAAAAAAACAGAGCAAGCTAAACGGACCTAATATTATTAATTTTCTATACATTCGAAATCTCATTTTTGTGACATTGATGGTAATAAGGTGAGTTCAGTTGTATTCTCAGTTTATTTCTTCCACTGGGATTGATATTCGAGGTACTTGGGACATGTCTGGGAAAGAAGGGATATATAATTTTATCTATAATTTTCACAAATGTGATTGCCAAAATTAAAGTAGAAGCTGAGAAATAAAGACCCAAAGCAAGTGCCAGTCCCCTTCATGTACTACTCTGGTCTCTGGGTCCGGTACACATGACGCGTTTTAACTTTTAGGATGGGTTTGGATTGGGGGTTAACAAGCATTGGGTTGAGTTGGGTTCAAATTTAAAAATTCGTTTTTGAGAAAATTTTAAAAAGTAAAGTGTTAGATTTTAGATTTAATATGTGATATTATGTTAATTCTTTCATAAACTATCAAAACCCAACACTTTACTTTTCAAAATTTTCTCAAAAATGAATTTACCCAACCCGACCCTTCTCAACCCTCAATCCAAACGGACCCGTGAGTTTCCAAATGTGATATTTACTTTTTTTCTAGTGTATTTCACACAATTAAATTACTACTGTACCTTTTTTTTTTTGTGAACGAGTCCTGATGATCATATCGCACGCCCCTGGCGTTAATATAAATGCATGTGTATTCATTACATTTAATTGAGTTATAATTAATTAAATATATGTGTAAAATATGAATTAAATTAAATTGTTAATAGCGGATTGCAGACACGTACAATAAAACCTCTATAAAATAATAATGTTGGGACCAAGATATTTTATTAATTTAGCGAGATATTATTATATCGATAAATTAATAATTTATTAATTTAAAGAGGTTTTACATATGACCTTTAAATTTTCAAGTGCAATGTACTAGTTACAATGTATACAATGTATATTAGTTAAAGATGAAAAATTTCCAAGTCCAATGTACTAGTTACAAGTGATTTAAACGATGTAAATTCTGGAGAACACATTCGTGAGCTTGAAACTTGATTACGGATATGCAATGTGAATCACTTGCTAGATTATCCTGGTGAAAATAATGAACGTTACGAGGTTCCAAGCATTGAATAAATTGTGGTGGATACCATTTAAAATCCGGTTGATGACGAAGTTGAGGATGATTCAATAGCTTTGGAACCGCTCACTCGAAAAGAAATATTGCAAGCGACAACACTTCTTCACAATTTTTTATTACAGTAGGAGAAGGTAATGTTCAACAAAAAACAAGTGACTATAGATTCATTTTTTACTAGACAATCTTAGAATTTGGAATATTTTAGTAATTATTAATTAATAGTTTTGTTGGGACCAATAAATATACATCGGGATTTCAAAAAAGTTATTATCTTATTATTTTATTGATTAGGGTCCAATTTTATACTGGTCCCAAATTAGAATTGAACGAATTATTAAATTTATCGAAATTATTAATTTATCGAGTATTAATTTATAGAGGTTTTACTGTATTTGTCGAATCTAGTGTGGCTTACTCGGACAAATGTGAACGCGGAAAGCACCTTTGAAGATTCCTAAGCATTTCTTCATTAATGACTTTCCTTGCCCCTTTTGAAGGCTCCCGGTTCCTGGCAAATGTATGTCAGGGATCTCTTATTCAACATACAGCTTTTCAGCCGTTGGATGGTTAATTCAACGACTGTGATTTAAAAAAATTGTATCATACCGCATAAATTTTATGCGGTACGGAGAAATTACCAAAATGCCCCCTGTTTTCACATAAAAAATCTAATGTTCACCGTACCACAGAAACTTTCTGCGGTACGGTGAACAGTATATTTTTTATATGAAAAAAAGGGGCATTTTGGTAATTTTTCCGTACCGCATAAAGTTTATGTGATACGATACAATTTTTTTTAAAACCAGGACCGTTGAATCAACCATCCAACGATCCAGAAGCTGTATGTTGAATAAGAGGTCCCTGACATACATTTGCCAGGGAGCGGACCCCTCTTTTGAATTAGTAAAAAGTAGATTGAATATTCCTTGAGATTATTATTGTGATTGTTATTCTCTCTTTTATGCATGTATATCTTCAGTAATTTCCTTTGTCTGTTTGAATTGGTCATTTACTTTTGAGTGTAACATGTTTAGTTACTCCTCATCACACGTTTGTCACATTCACATGGCTATCACTGAATATATATCAAAGATAATGTCTCAAAAAGTAAAACATCGAAAATAGATTAGTATGTCCTCACCAAGAATGTCAATATGAAAAGCCTTTTCTTACTCGGTCAATTACATTTGTGCCAAAAACTAAAATTTTTACCATGCTTTAAGTGAAATTTTAGTATCAATTGTATTGTTTAGTTATTTTAAGTGATTGATTACATACATGTTCTTCATAATTGTAGTGATGTATACTATACACTATAATACACAATAATAAATAAAAAGGTATATTTTGTAATTTAATTAATTTCTTATTTCTTTTTATCTTCTCATTTTTTATTATTCTTTTCATTTACAAACATTAAATTTTCAATTCAAACAGATAATGACGGTTAGATACAACAATGTTATAACTAGAGATCTAATGTTCCATTCTCAACAAAAACATATTAATATTTAACATTAAAATTGTTATATACAAAGGTGTAAAATTTGAATATTGCCAACAATGTATTAAAATTAAAATTCATAATATTATAATACATTATAAAGAAATTATAAAAAATTAAAAATAATTTTTACTTTGCACGGGTTATAAGGTAGTAAAAATAACATTTTCATTGTGAATCTGAATCTTATCATACAAATATCGCATCAGATTCAGTAGTTTTGGTTTCTGATGATCTCAAATTATGTTTTTTTCAAAGAAGTTTTAAACAATTTACTAAAATCCTGTTTAATGAAGAACACGACGTGAGAAAATTGTATTGCACTCTAGAAAAATTGCGGAATGATATAATATAAATAGTGTAAAAAATAATAATATAATAACCGCACGAATGTCGTAATAAAAGGATAAATTAGAAAAGAATCAATGAAAGAAAAGAAAATGATAGAAAATGATTCTTTTTCTCTAAATTTAAAGTGGGAAGAAGATTTTGAAAACATTTATATAAGGATTTTGTTTCCAAATCTTTAGAAATCTTTTCTTTGCTTTGTACAAAAATCTATGGGGAGTAAGATAAAAAAAAAAATTATCAATTTTTTTTTTCTTTCAGGAAAAAGTTTCTGAAACACAATGTAAAAAAAATATCAGTGATGGAAAATCGAAAAATAAAATAGTAAAAGCAGAAAAGAATAATTTGAAATAAAGTGTAAATATAGAATAATTGAAATAAAGTGTAAATATAGTAAGTTCCCTGTGTAGCCTCGTGTTCCATGCTCAATCAAGAAAACTTTCAACTTTATTTCTGAGGAAGTTCCACTAACTTTTCCTAGCGTCCTCACTTTCCTCTCAGCTTCCATCACAAAAATTCAAGCTTTCTCTTTTATAGCTCATAAATGGTTTTTTTGAGCTAACCAGTGCTCATTAACCTCACCTTCGAAACATAAAAATGGCTTTAGACTATAGTAAGCAAAAGACCTTGATTAACATTGAGCTAACACAAGGTAAAGAGCTAGCTAATCAGCTTAAAAGCTACTTAGTAGATCATGATACCGAAAAATCAGGGGATATTTGTGAGCTTCTTTTGGAAAAGATTTTATCTTCATATGAAAAATCACTTGCAATGCTCAAGTCTAGTGCTATAAAATGGCAAGAGGGGCAATGCTTCAGCGATGATAGTCCAAGAAGTGACATTTGTGATCAATCCCAGCTAAAAATTCATAAAAAGAGGTGAGTTTTTGTCTAATTTCAGCAAAATAGTTGCATTTTTCGCAGTTTTTCGGAAGCATTTGTTCTGAAAGAGACTTGATCATAATGTACCGAGAAAATTTTTATTTGCAGGAAGGCATTGCCTCAATGGAATAAAACAACACAAGTTTCAACAAGGGCGGGGCTTGATGATGGTTATAGTTGGAGAAAATATGGGCAGAAAGATATATTAGGAGCTGCTTTTCCTAGGCGAGTTAAATGTTCTACTGCAATTCATACTTTCTCATCTTCTTTAATAATTGATACTATCTTTTTATTCCGGTAGTGTGAGGTTTTTAATTACACCGTTTTGTAACATCCACAATATACATTTTCCTAGGTCAGTCTTTACGGAAACAACTTCCCTCGTTTCTCGATTAAAGTAGAGTTAAGATTTGCTTACATGAGAGAAATACTAAGCTATGTTTAATCTGGTTTAGTTCGAAACTCTCTGCCTGTGACCAATTCCTGATAAGTACATATGTGCGTCACAAAATTTATGAGGTACCAATAATGACAGAGTGTTAAAAAGGTAGTTGTATATGTACAAGTGAGGACAAGACCTACTTGCTTTAGATTCATGAATTATCGTATGCTTTAGCTTGTATTTTATCCAAAAGTGTTTATTCGTGAATGGATTTTTGTACTTTCTGATATAGAAATTATTCTAACCATAATAAACTTATCTATATTCAATTTAAAACTTGCATATTTCATCAACTTGAAAAAGTGCCCTCAAGTTGACACATGCTATGCTAGTTCTTTATAAAACAGCTTTTGCTATTCAATATCAAAGCCTTTTTGCCAAAATTTTGTCCTCTTTTAACTTTTTAAGCCACTAGTATATCCGTACATACTCTACATCACAGAAAGTTGTTGGCATGTTTATTGCCTCTTGCAAGGGGAAGCTTTGCTAGTGATTGTGGCACCATAGGACAAAGGAAGAGAGTATTTTGGAGGGAGTGAACCGTGCACGGACCAATCAAATGTTGAATCTGATATGATAATGTTAGGGACCGACCTCGCAGGAACAGGGGCCGACGCAGAATGATGTTACTCGGTATTAGAATAATATAAAGATCCGGTTGGGGCTTTCTCTAAAAGTTGCTCTAAAACCTGAAGGTGTTAGAGGAAGACCCAACTGTATCTTTATATTATTATAATACTCAGGTTGCTAGGCTAGGGCAGGGAGCTAACTAAGAGTTTTTGGTCTTTCAAGATTCACGATTGCATGATTTATCATCTTAATAAGGATTTTAAGTTACTTGGAGGCCGGAGGCCACCTCTGCTAATAATGTATATTTGCCCCTGAGCACGAAAAATATCTCAGCAATACCTAGAGACGAAAACATAGTTAGTTTACGAACCATTGGCACTAATGCAAATAATTTGGTTAACCGAAAAAAATGTTATGTGTAGAATTTTGATACCTCACCTGCATTGTCTATACATATGATCTTCTCCGCTAACAAATTGTGTTACATTTTGTAGAGCTTATTATCGATGCACCCATCGTAATACACAAGGATGTCTAGCAACCAAACAAGTCCAACAATCAGATGAAGATAGATCAATCTTTCACATAACCTGTAAAGGAAGACACACTTGCAACCAAACAACTCAATCAAGTAATATGCCTGGGAAAGAACTGAAAAGACAAACGAAAGAAGAGTACACAAAAGAAACTCGAACCGAGAATGAGACAAAGGAAACGTTGTTCAGTTGTGAAACAACAAGCCTTAAAACAGAGAAACCGGAAGCTATGCTTGGAAAATTTCCATCATTTTCCTTCCCTTCCACCTCTACCGAAAACTCGGGTTTGGAAAATAATTTATTTTCTCATACAACAACTTATACATCCCAAGATGCATCAGAATCCAATTACTTCTCATTGTCACCATGCTATATGAACGACTTTGAGACATCCCAATACTTGCAACTCTCCGAATCTGATAATATGGAAATGTTGTCAGCCCCAAATTCAGTGACCAATTCTCCCACAGAGGATCTTGACATTTCACTTGATCAAGTTAAGTTTGATCCTGATTTTCCTTTTGATCTTGCTGAATATTTTCACTAGCTTATAAGAAAGACCTTAGAGGTTAGGTGTGTCCTCTTCTTGATCCTAGTTAGCATTCTCCTAATCAAAAATGTATCAATGGCGTGTTGGCATGTTAGTTAAAAAATAATGTCTACTTGTTTGGGTGTCGGGACTCGGAAGTACATTTCATACCTGTCTGGTCCAAAGACACTGTGTGTCTACTTGTACTATACGTTAATTTTCGGAAATTAGTTGATTATTTTCAATATTTTTTCAGTCCAACGTAATAGGGATTAGGGAGACAATAAGTTACAATCTTGATACATAAAATTTAGAAAAATGCTAGAGGTACCAAAATTAGGTACCAAAAATTGTCACCAAATGATGTGGCTTTGTTTTAAGGGAAATTATAGTTGGTGCCATTCTGAAATTGGCTTTTCCAGATGGTGTCATTTCGTGTTTTGGACTTACGATTGGCACCCCTAAAGTAACTGATTACCCTAATTATGCCCTTCTGTTAATCAAACCGTTAAGAAACGTTGACAAATTTCAACATTTATTCCATAATAAAATTTTATGTCATATAAACCTCGAATTAAAAAAAATTAAATGTGGAATTATGTTATTTTATGGTCAGAAAATGACTGAACACATATTTTAGATTAACGGTATGTTAACTTATTACAGATTAATGTTTAATATTTTTCAATTAATGGTACATTAATAATTATAAATTAGTATTTAATTTTTTTAACTAGTAATACATTAAAAAATTATAGATCAATATTTATTTTTATAGTTTTTTTTTAACGTTTTTAACATTTTGATTAACATAATTGCATAATTAAGGTAATCAGTTACTTTAGGGGTGCCAGTCGTAAGTCCAAAACACGAAATGACACCATCTGGAAAAGCCAGAAGGGTACCAACGAGAATTTCCCTTGTTTTAATTGGTTATAGTTATACTGGGCCCGTCAGGGCCATCCAATCAAAATATTTGAAAATGCAAGTGTTTGTTGCCATGTTATTTGGTACCCAATTTGGTACCTGTAGCACTACTCTAAAATTTATCGGTACTGAAGTATTAATACTAGCTTATAACGGGCACGGGTCCTTTTCTAATATTTATAATTATTTTATTAATTTTTTTAATATTTATATGTTATTAATTTACATATCAAATTTTTATTAAAAAAAATAACATATATAAAATTTTACACGTTCAATTTAATATTTTTGCTCTATCTTGAATTCTTAAAATTTTATTTTAACAATTTTACAGCCCATATGAAATTAGCAAAATAATCTTTAATTTAGTGATGGTTTAACAATTATTTTCCAATTAAAATTACGCAGAAACAAAAGATAGAAGAAATTGACCATTTTTTATGTTGAAAATTCTATCCGATTTATGAAATCTACTTATATTTCGTTTTAATTATCAAAATACCCATCTTATTATTTTAAGATAGTTCTACTAACAACCAAATACAATTTTAATAATAATTAAGAACCGTTAGATCATAAAATAATTAGATGTAAAACGATGGATCTAGCATAAAAATATTTTATTTTTTAACATGTAAACTAAAAAGTGTATTTATATTGAAATACGAAATCGTGTATGTCAATGATTTAAATCAAATATAATTTGGTTATCTAAATTGAACAAGATTATCAATGTATGTCTTCTACACTGTACAAGATTAATGTAAAAACTTGTAATTAATTTATTTTGAGATTCTGAGTGTTTCTATTTCGATATTAATTGTTAAATCATCACTAAATTAAAGATAATTTTTGAGTTTCGCATGGACCGTAAAATCATCCAAATCTAATGATTTCGGAAACTTTATATATCCTATAAAGTTTGCATTTGATAATAATAATAATAATAATCAACCCTTGTTAATAAAATTAAGAATGATAAAATCACAATATATATCCTCCTTTCAGAGACTTTAAAAAAAATTGTTTTATCTCCAAGCATGTGTATCAAGCAAACTGCTTTATATTTTCTTTCCAGCAATTGTTTGTAGCTCTATTGAGCAATAGCTGGATCGAATGGCGTATTCTTTGGAGGCTGCATTTGATATTAGATTCTCTGGTGCATGGCCTTTTTGTTCGAAAAAGGATTTAACTAACTTGAATGAAACTTGACTTCTGACTTTCTGAGTTCTTATCAAAGATTGAACAAAAGAGGGACAACTATTCCAATTTGGTGTCTTAAATGAAATGAGCTGACTAGCTATAATTGACAATATTCTATCAGATCTGATAATAGTAAAGTATTTTCTACTGTAGCACCATAAATAGCGCATAGCTTAATTAAAGGTAGTTCTTGAACTATTTCATCTAAAATATGATTAATCATGACCTGCATGGCTCCATGGGGGAAAGAAGCTCCTTGCTAGTATATGCATGTCACCTTGTCATAAAAGTAGGAGTCAGCTCCCGTAATTTGAAGTTTCACATATTCGAACAAGTATAGTAGATCGTTTTTTTCCTCAACTAATGTAGAAAAAACACCAAAAAAACCCAGAGGAAACAGAACTTAGTCATGTAGAACATTACTTAAATTATGAATGGATCCTCTAAACAATATATATGTTCTTGTCAAACCACTCTAAATATAAACTTTTTTTAATATTAATAAAAAAATTAAGTAAAATTTAATTGTATCCTTTTTTAATCACTATATCCTTTTCATATTATAATTTTCTTTTTAAAATTCAATTCCAATATAACCTTTTTTAATTATATCCTATTTAGATTATAATTTTCTTTTGGGCTTTTTTCATCAATATATATAAAAAAGTAATTTTTTGCAATTTTACTTTTGTTAAGAAAAGCTATTTGCAATTTTACTAACCTAAGTTTCAAAATTGCAAAAATACTACTCCCTCCGTCCCAATGAGATGTTAACTTTTGCTTTTTGCACGGAAACCAAGATAGTGGGTGTAATATTGTAAAAATAAATGAAGTAGTGGGTGTAATAGTGATTTTATAGTTAAAATAAGTTAAGTAGTGGATGTAATAGTGTAAAGTATTGTTAAAATAAGTGAAGTAGTGGGTGTAATAGTGTTAAAACTTACTATTTTAGGAAATGTTAACAATCTATTGGGACATCCCAAAATAGAAAGTGTTAAGAATCAAAAGGGACGGAGGGAGTACCTTTTAGGGCACCCCTTCCCCCTGCCCAATCTGCCCAGATTCAACCATGGCCCGTAGGAGCATATTCAACTGAATGCAACCACATTCAACTAAATGCAACTAAATTTCTGATTTCAAGTTCCATTTTTCAGTTGTCATTTTCGACCTATTTTTTGAACTCTAATATATATATATATGTATATATATATTTCGACCTAATTTTTGAACTCTAATATATATATATATTAGAGTTCAAAAAATAGGTCGAAAATGACAACTGAAAAATGGAACTTGAAATCAGCAACTGAATGCAACCACATTCAACTAAATTTGCAACTACATCCAACTGAAAAAAGTTGAATGTGGTTGCATTTGGTTGTATATTGCCCCTGGCGGGCCTTACAACCCAAATCCACCAAAATCACCCCACCTTAAAAAAAAGAAAAAAAAAGAGTTGAATGTGGTTGCATTTGGTTGAATGTGGTTGCATTTGATTGTATATTGCCCCTGGCGGGGCCTTGCAACCCAAATCCACCAAAATCATCCCACCTTAAAAAAAAAAAGTTGAATGTGGTTGCATTTGGTTGAATATTGCCCCTGGCGGGGCCTTGCAACCCAAATCCACCAAAATCACCCCACCTTAAAAAAAAAAAAAAAAAGAGTGGAATGTGGTTGCAACCTAAATATCACCCCACCTTAAAAAAAAAGAAGTTGAATGTGGTTGCATTTGGTTGAATGTGGTTGCAACCAAAATATCACCCCACCTTAAAAAAAAAAGTCCAGAGTTAGGCGGCGGGAGGAAAGGAGGGGGGAAGGGGTAGGGATGGGCGTCGGGGCACTTCGGGGCCGGGGAGTGCTATCCTCGCCCCCATCCCCGAATTCAAACCCGATCCCCGTCCCTGGCCCGATCCCCGTCAGAGACTATTTTTCATTCCCCGTGCCCAGCCCAAACGGGTAACGGGGATCCCCGCGGGAAATCGGTGAATTTTATTTAAAACAAAAAAAAATATTAAATAATATGAAACACTAGCTAGTGAGCTCAAATGCACTAAATTAAGATAAAAAATTATTACTTAAAGAAACAATTATAAATAATATGAAAATGAAGTTATTTAACTATTAGAAAGATAAACATTTAAAATTAAAATATCATTTTGTTTCCAATATGAAGTATTGGAAATTCGTTTATATTAATATATGATTATTAATATATACTAGTAGATAAGCCCGCGTTGCTGGGCGTTGATGCTTTTAAAAAAAAATTACTCAAAAGGAAAGTTGACATTACATAGAGTTTTCTTAAACATAAGTTCATAATTGAAAGTGCGTTATTACATAAGCGATTACTCCTCCTATGATTGAGGTGATTGAAAGTGCATTGTTACGTAAGTGGCTACTCCTTAATATTTGTAAGTATTTAAGCATACTGGGTCTTGGAAAAAAAAAGTAAAACTATAATATTCTTAAATATATAGGCATGTCCCAATAATATTTACAGATCAAAGTATTTTACAAATAATTACAAAAAAATAAAATAAAGCATTTTTCAAATATGAAGTTGTTATTTGTTTTATAAAATAAACTCATATTCGTGTTCCTTAATTCCAATTGCACCTTATTTTTTCTTTAGTTCCAAGAATTGAAAGTTTTAATCAAATATTTCATCGTATATGACTTAAAAGACAGTATCGACCCCACCAACTCCGAGATCTCTCATCATGTATATAATTAAATAAAAGTAACTTAGATATTTTTTATTCAAAATTGTGTTAATTCTAAAATTTTAAAAATTGAAAAATAACTATGTATATATTTGTTTTAAAAAAAATTTGTATGTTCGTAATTAAAATTTTGAAGATATAATTGTATGTTGAATTTAATATTTATAATAAATCTCCTCGGACTCGCCTTTGGCGAGACCTCCAATTTTATACATTAATGAAATAAAAAAAAATTGGACAAATTTTTGTTAGTTAAAAAATAATGATCTTATAACATAATAAAAAAAAATTGTGTATATTTAAATGAAATTTGTGTAATATATTCTTTACGAATGAAATTTAATATTTATAAGTAATAATCTTATCCCCGGCGAAGCCTTAATGACCATATGAATAAACGGAAAGTAGTTAAGACATGTTTTTTTATATTTATAATTAGTATTATTTTATAATATTTGAAAAAATATTTTATTTATATTTAAAAAGGTAACCGTTTTTTATATTTACAATTAGAATTTTTAAGATAATTTTAAGATAACATTTTGCTTAAAATATAATATTTATAATAATCCTCCTCGGCCTCGCCTTCGGCGAGACCTCGATTCTACATTTTAATGAAATAATAAACTTAAATATTTTTTTGTTAAAAATATATGACATGTTGACGTTGAATTTGATAAGTGGATTTTATATCCACTTGGAACATTCTATATCGGCTTAAATTGATTGTTTTGGACTCAAGTTTGTGTAGTTGTGCAGGTTTGCAAGAATATCTAAGCTTTTGTCATTTTTGGAGATTTAATTGATTAAAATTCGGACTTTCCGGGAAGGTTGTGCAGCTTATACTGTTTTGGCCATATCTGGAGTTCTAGAAGTCCGTTTTCAGCGATCTTACTGCCCACGCGAAGCTTGAGAGATTTTCTACAACCTGGGATAGGAAACAAGTGCAAGGGACGTGCTGAATGAAGTCGCGCACGTGTTCTTATAAAAGAAGGCCATGAATTTACTGTTTTGCCCTTTTTCTAATTCTAATTGTATTCTGGGCAGTTTTGGGTACCTTCTTTAAATCCTAATTGTAATAGAAGGTAATATCTTGCTGGGCAAGATTTGTAGAGCCTATTTAAAACACATCCTACCATTGTAAATCATAACAATTCATAGCTTTTAATCGTATCAAGGTACTTTCGATCTTCAATTCTTTTTTCAATATTATGTTTTCATTCATTATCATTATTATTTTGTTTTCTTCTTTAATTATGCGTAACTAATTCTCTAATCTGAGGATTGGGTAGTATTCCTTGGTATTCATGCATGCTTGATTATGTGATTTTCTGCTTTGCTGATCTGTTAATGAGATCTTAACACAATTAGGGGAGTCATGAACCTTTGATTGTATTTTAGGGATTGTAATAACTTGGAAGAGGAGTTGCAATTTTAGTACATGATTTAACAGACATAACTCGAATATTGGATTGGAAGATTAATAGGAGAGTTGTGAGACTTATAATTCTTGGAGCTTAATAGTTTATGATTGTCTTTGATTGTATCACGGAAGTGACAATTAGGGTATAGTTGTAGACATTATATTGTATCTTGGAAGAGAACATTATAACCTTAGAAGAATTGTTTTCAGCAGAGTAAGAACGTAAACATCACATAGATATTGAATGTGCACTGAAACCAAGTGAAGAACCCCAATTCTTGGATTGTTTTCCTCATATATTTTATTCTCGATTGATAATTAGTTTAATTTAGCTTATAAACAAACCAATCATTCTTCTACACTTCTAAATTGTGAGAGATAAGAAACTTGAACTTGATATTACATTCAGTCCTTCCCTGCGAACGAACAACAAAAATACTACTAACAAATTGGCGCCGCTGCCGGGAAAGGCAGCAATGTTGAGTTTGAGTTAATTGTTTCTTGTAGTTTGGATTTTATCTTTGTATATATTTTTTCTTTTCTTTCTTTTTGTATTTATTTCTTTGGTGTGTCTACAGGTTCTTTGAGGTAGACAACTTAAACAGGTTTTGAGGAGAGAGACTATATGGAGTACAACTTTGGTTGGAACAACGCTCAGAATTTCTACAACAGTCAAGAACGATATCAAGACTTCAATCCTTACCCACAATTCAATGCTTATGAGGATTGTAATGCATATCAGGTGAATTCGTTCTATTCTGAGAACTCATTTTATGCTCCATATGCCCCTAGCAATGATTATTCGTATTCGTTTGAAAATCAATATCATGATGATGTTTATCCATATATGTGTAATGATGTTGATACGAGTTTAACTCAGTCTAATCCTTCTTTACCTGCTGATTGGGAGATTGCGCTCAATAAAATGATTCAAGGAACTCAGTCTAATCCTCCCTTACTTTCTTTGGGAGTTTTTGATGAACCAACTTTAGAAATTGCTAGTGATAATGATATTCCATGTGATTCAATAGCTTGGTACGAGGAGAATGCTAAACTAAATAATTTTATTTGGGAAGTTCGAGCAGTGTGGCATGACGGTTGTTATCGAACTCCCCCTTGTGTCAATTTTCCTCTATGCCATGATTCTTGTTTAGCAATTGATGATAATGTTGTGTCTGATGAGTCTACTTGTGTAGTTGATAATTGTCCCATGCACATTAATGATAATTTGGATGCAATTGAAATTCTACCAAATCTAGAAAATTTTGAGCTTAATACATTGGTAGACGAGATTAAAATTGATGAGTGTCCAATTATAGAAGAGAAGGAAGTTAAGATTGATGAAGTTGAAAATCTTGCTTTAGAGTATAAGGATCCGATTTGGGAGGAGTATATGAGTCGTACTTATAATGATTATTCTAATGACTTTTCTAGCTATTTTGATGTTTCCAAGTCTCTTGAGCATGATAGGTTCTTGAAAGTTTTCGTACCTTTCAATGGATCTAAGGCATATATGCACATCATAATTTTATTACTAATTCGTAAATATGTGAATCTATTTGCTTTTTCTCCTCACTGAAGATTTTATGTGCAAATACGTCAAGCTATTGACGTTAAAGGAGCGCTTCGTGGGAGGCAACCCATGCATTAGTGTAAAAAAAAATATAAAAAAAAATTGTGAGTGTTTTTAAAAAAAAAAAAAAAACAAACGAATTTTGAGTGTGTAACGCAGGTTGCGCCTGCGTTTCTGTTTCTGGCGCAGTGTGTAACGCAGGTTGCGCCTGCGTTACTGGTCCTGGGGCAGCTTGCATGCCTGTCACGCAGGTTGCGCCTGCGCGTCTGGATTTGGAGCAGTTTGCAGCAAACGTGCGCAGCTTGCGCGTGGAGAAGAGTTGTTTGATGTTTTTTTTTCTTTTCCGTGGTCAGCTGTTGTATATAAAAAAAAAAAATTCTTTTCACTCCCATTCTATTTATACCCCTATTTTACCTAATTCTTTTCCTATTTCAATTCCAAAATCCCCCTTCTCTCCTTAAAAATTCTAAACCTATTTCTATTCTAATTCATATTTATTATTATTATTATTATTCATATTTATTTGTTATTATTATTTTTTTATTTATTATTATTATTTATTATTATTATTATTATTATTATATTTATTATTATTATTTATTATTATTATTATTATATACCCACCTATACATACAAATCCAATTCCTCTTCTATTTTTTTTTAAATCTCTAAAAATTCAATTCTAAAGAGGAATTAATTGCAAGTTCACCTCTTTGATTCGTATTGGGTAAATCTTTTTCTCTAATCTTATTTTTATTACGAATTTGTGTTCTTGTCAATTGGATTTTGTAGTATTCAGGCAAGGTGGCCAGTCTATGGAGCTCGTACGCAGTATCCTCCGCCAGATTCATTCGAGGACGAGGACGAGTAGGTATGTTTTCTGCTATCCCTTGTATTTACTTCCATTCAATGAGGGCATTGAATATTTTAAGTTTGGGGGTGGTTTGAGGGATTAGTAAGTTGTTGTTGTATTATTTGTTCATGTAGGATTTCATGCTTTGCATATTAGTAGTAGTAAATTATGCATTTATGTTTGTGTTATCTACGTTTGTTTCATATAGGACATTCTATTTTTATTTTTTTTGTATATCATGTGAGTTCATAATAGTTTGCATTTGCACCCATGCTTGATAGGAATTTTGTGTTGTTGATGCTTTTGATTGAGAAGTGATATGCTTTGTTCTTGTGCACACACATACATTAGTAAGTTGAAGCTAGTAGACTTATTGAATGTTGTAAGTGATTAGAAGGACATGAATATGTGCAAGATGATTTAGTTTGCATGCTTTGAATACAAGTTTGTGCGTTAGAGAGATGTTTGCTTGGGATTGAGTATGTTTTTCCACCAAGTGAGATTTTGAGCCTTATTGCTTATTGCATATTTGCAATTTATTCGTTTGCTTGAGTGTCCACGGATTGTTTGCATTGCTAGCAGTTGTTTGAGGTCTTTCTTGAAACGCATGACATTATTTGACGATTAAAATGATAAAGGCAATTAGGAATAACCACATATTTTCTCATATTACCACACCATGTTTACATGATCAATTAGTTAACCCGTTGAGCTTAATCCTATTTTTCGGTGACATACCACATTACTTGCCTAGACCTTTTTCTTGTATTGGCCTTACATTAATTTGAACCCACATTGTCAAAGGCTAGTAAAGTGCTTAAGGGAGTAATAAGGTGTGCAAGGAGGGGTTTATTGTTGGTCATACTTGTGGGGAAAATATTGAGATTGGGTTTGGTTGTTTACTTGATAGTCGGCATATGTAATAAATTCATGGGATCATTGTTATTATTTATATTATTGTTTTATTTAGCTCTCGAAAAAAAAAAGAAAAAAAAAGAAAAAGAGAAGAAAAAAAAAGAAAAAGAGAAGAAAAAAATATATTATGAGAGCATGTTTGTGTTTGTTGTGATCCTACTTTAGTCGACTAGTTGAGTGTTCTTAGTAAAATTTATGTGGGAGGAAATAGGGTGTTGTGAATGGTTCATTATGGTACTTACTAGCTTGTGACACTTCACTTATTTTGGCTTATTTGACATACCTTGTCCCTAGCCCACGTTACAACCCAATTAAAGACCTTTTGATTATCGTCATTGATGTATGTTGTGTTAAGAGTTAGATTGATACCAAATGTCAAGCATGCTTATGATTTTGTTGGAATTGAGTGATACACTTACCCTTGATCTTGAGTGAATATTCTTTTGTGAGTGGATTGTGAGTGTTTGCTTGTTTTTGCGTTTGAGATCCCGAGTTTTGTCTCAAAGATGTACTCTTGTAGGCTTAGCATGTTTACTAACTTATTCTTACACTTGACATGGGCTTGTGAGAACTTATGCATGTTCATTGAGTAGACTATGTGAATACTTGCACTTTCGACACCAAGACATTGCGTATTTACTTTGATTCTTAAGTTGATATGGCATGAGAGGATTTGAAGGTATGGTAGGCTAGATTAATTGCATTTTTCATATTAGTTGCATTCATGCATTGCATTGCATTAGGTTAAATGGATTTTGTGGGTACATTCGCTATAGACCCTCACGAGACCTTACTCGTCCACTAGGCCTGCCTAGGGGTTTAAAGGGCTTGTTGCATATGTCAAATGCAACCGTGATCACCTACGGAAGTGGTACTAGTTAGTTAGTTAGTTGTAATTGTTTATGCTTGAGGACAAGCATCGGTTTAAGTTTGGGGGTGTTTGATAAGTGGATTTTATATCCACTTGGAACATTCTATATCGGCTTAAATTGATTGTTTTGGACTCAAGTTTGTGTAGTTTTGATGTGTTTTGTGTAGTTGTGCAGGTTTGCAAGAATATCTAAGCTTTTGTCGTTTTTGGAGATTTAATTGATTAAAATTCGGATTTTCCGGGAAGGTTGCGCAGCTTATACTGTTTTGGCCATATCTGGAGTTCTAGAAGTCCGTTTTCAGCGATCTTACTGCCCACGCGAAGCTTGAGAGATTTTCTACAACCTGGGATAGGAAACAAGTGCAAGGGACGTGCTGAATGAAGTCGCGCACGTGTTCTATTAAAAGAAGGCCATGAATTTATTGTTTTGCCCTTTTTCTAATTCTAATTGTATTCTGGGCAGTTTTGGGTACCTTCTTTAAATCCTAATTGTAATAGAAGGTAATATCTTGCTGGGCAAGATTTGTAGAGCCTATTTAAAACACATCCTACCATTGTAAATCATAACAATTCATAGCTTTTAATCGTATCAAGGTACTTTCGATCTTCAATTCTTTTTTCAATATTATGTTTTCATTCATTATCATTATTATTTTGTTTTCTTCTTTAATTATGCGTAACTAATTCTCTAATCTGAGGATTGGGTAGTATTCCTTGGTATTCATGCATGCTTGATTATGTGATTTTCTGCTTTGCTGATCTGTTAATGAGATCTTAACACAATTAAGGGAGTCATGAACCTTTGATTGTATTTTAGGGATTGTAATAACTTGGAAGAGGAGTTGCAATTTTAGTACATGATTTAACAGACATAACTCGAATATTGGATTGGAAGATTAATAGGAGAGTTGTGAGACTTATAATTCTTGGAGCTTAACAGTTTATGATTGTCTTTGATTGTATCACGGAAGTGACAATTAGGGTATAGTTGTAGACATTATATTGTATCTTGGAAGAGAACATTATAACCTTAGAAGAATTGTTTTCAGCAGAGTAAGAACGTAAACATCACATAGATATTGAATGTGCATTGAAACCAAGTGAAGAACCCCAGTTCTTGGATTGTTTTCCTCATATATTTTATTCTCGATTGATAATTAGTTTAATTTAGCTTATAAACAAACCAATCATTCTTCTACACTTCTAAATTGTGAGAGATAAGAAACTTGAACTTGATATTACATTCAGTCCTTCCCTGCGAACGAACAACAAAAATACTACTAACAGAATTCAGTGTTCAAGAAATAGGCCGATTTGCCGATTTATCGGCCGACATATCGTTCCAAGGTGGGTTACCGATCTAACTTAACTAATTCGGTGGATTATACGGTTTTGTAAAAATTGGGTCAAAATACGGGTCAAAATGAGAAAATCGGGTCAATAATGCAAGGTAGGGACTAGGGAGGGAGAGAGAACGAGAGGCGGGAGAGAGAGATTACTGTAAGTGGGGGATGAGGAGAGAGAGTAGGGGAGAGAGATGGAGAGGAGGAGGAAAGAGAAGGAGAAGCCAACCATCATTATAATCATTTTTGTTGTTTGGTAATGGAAGATTGAGTAGTAATTGTTACAATACTTTTGTACTGTATAATTTAGAGAATGGGGGATGAAAAGGTAGAGTAGAGAATACTGGAGTAATAGAGATAGAGCTAGACTGCTAGAGAGCGCTTGATTAATGGGAAGCGAAAAAAATGAGGAAAGTGAACGGAATGAATGAACAAGACAGTTGAAATTTTAAAAATACTAGTAGAAAAATGGATTTTATCAAACAAGTCAAAAATACTATCTACGTGTAACAAGTCAAAAACTTATTTTATATAAGAAATTATGTTTAAACATGTTTATTTAAAATTTTTAGAAGTACTCATAGTTTTATTTAATATTTTAATAATTATTTTATTAAATATAAATATTTTATATTTTATAGAATATATCCGATTTTATTCCGATTTATCATTCCGATAAATCGCCGATTTCCAATAAATCGCAAATCGGTAGCTCAACCGATTTAGTCCGATAAGCGATTTCTGTAACATTGACGTTGATAAATTTATAATATGAATGTATTAAAATATGGTAATTAAAATTTAATATTATAAAAAAAATTATTGATCCTTTCTCCGACAAGGTCTCTACCCATATATATAATTAAACAAAAGTTAATGTAAATACATTTTAATTTCTAATAAATATTTTGGAAAAGAACTTTATATATTTAGAAAAATAACATTCTTTTATATATTCTCAATTAAATTTTTTTACATATTTATATTTTTCAAAATTTAATATTTCTGATAAACTTCTATGAGGAAGGCGTGAACTCTGAGTGTACCTATATATATAATTAAACAAAATTAACCGTTTGTTCAGAAATGTGATGAACCGGAGATAGTAGATAGAATTATTAACATTTAGAACATATCTTGCAGATAAATCACATCACGATATCATTTTAAGTTTGAGTGTCAAAGGTTGACCACTATAGGCTACAGTATTGGACGCTTTCAAAATAAGTTTGAAGTAGTCCATAGATAACATTCCCCCATTTATTATTATTAACAAATATAAACCAAAGCTGACTTAAAAAAAAGTGTTGCACCCCCAACAAAAAAAACATAGCAACCCTAGCCTCTTTGGGAAAACAGAGAAGTTAGTACATTTAAAAGAATGCTGAGTAGTGAGTACAACTAATTGTTTCTAGCAAATATAAAACAGCTGTTTGAACTTTCACTCCGCATGTAGCATATATTAATTTAAGCAAATAAATTTATGTGGTAGCTGTTTGAACTAATTTATGTGAAAGCTGATTTTCGCCACACCAATACATCATGCCAGAAAATAAGATACTAATATGCCAGAAAAAGGGAAAACTCTGGCTTACATTTCAGGAAAATTAAGCAAGAATTCAGTAGCATTAACTCTGTCATGCTTTGCTGACCCAAGCTGCAAATTTATCAAGTGTAATGGATTGTCGTAGTATGACGTACAGTAATATGTCAAGCATTCATCTGGAAGCTACCACGTGTCAAAAAACACATACCATTATCTGAATAAAGGCTGTCTTCCCATTCCATGGTTGGATATTTGAAAAGTGCATATGAATTTGCATTTGGCACTTTTCTTGCGGAGTCATCGCAACCTGGAGGATCAAGGAACATCAGTAAATAATTATTCCAATCAACCGGTAGCATGCATCTACAATTTTATTTACATTTCACCTTGAAAGAAAGAGATTTCTCTTGAAAGTGTATAATATAAGGTAGATACAAAATCAGCCAAGAATTCAAAATTCCTTCACTGAGAGAAATTTTAAAGGTAACAAATCTTAAAGCAAGGTGTGACCTTAGACTTTAGTTAAGATACTTATGTGAATCAACAAATCTGAAATGCAGTAACTACACATGTACTCAGTAGTGATTAATAAATGAAGCCTCTCTGGCTGGAGTATATCTACTTCATTAAAAATCATGTTGGAACTCGAATTACAGATCAGGGAAGGACTAAATCACTACAGGGACCAACTTAAAAGCCAATGGACACTACACAGTAGTGTTACATTTAGTATATATAGAGAAGTATTGTTCTCGAACACTTCAACAAATCCATTTAGCATCATTAGTTCACAATTTAAACTCCATATATGTGTAGGTCTAGTGGTTGAAGTTTCATAACTTACAGCAGCATTAGAGTCGCTTGTCAAGCCTGGAATAACTACTACAATCGGAGTTGTATCTTTTTCCCAAATTTTGTCATTCTCGTTTTCAGAATGTATAACTGCAGTAAGCAAAACAACATAAGAATGCATATAAAAATTGACAGGGACAAAAGAACCTTAATTTGTCAGATGAAATGACAATAAAATTTACCAAAACAACAATTACACACTTAGACCCTACTTATGCGACAACTTGTGCAACTATATGAATTTTACCGTCATGTATTTTATTTATATACCCATACAAAATCCTTATCAATTACGTGCAATGTTATAGATTACCATCGGAGCTTATCAGCCAATCCAAAGCAAAGCTCCCACCGTCAGAAGAAAGGAAGATTTGTCTGTATTTAAAAGAAAAGTAGAAGTGGAGTACTATGTCACTATATTTATAGCATTATAGTTTATATACTTATTTATTAGAACATAGTATCATAATTATTTATTCAACAGATCGATGTAGAAGATATTACCTTTTGTAGCTAAATTTGGGAGGCTTAGCCACAAACTCCAGAAGCATAGTCTGCAGGTGTGGACTTGAAAGCCACGGGGTTGCACGGTATCTAACCCGTATTTATTTTTAACAACAAAACATCAGCAATAAGCTTATGCATGCAATATATAGTACATAATGTTATAGTCATTCTAGTTCATCTAAAGCAGGAGTGGGGTGGGGAGGCTGAAATCTTTCATTCTAAAAACTAATTCAAATTACCTCTAAGAGATTTAGAAACAGTAAAAAACCACAAATTTACCATCCTACGGGATGTGTAGAATCCTGGTTCCGCCACTGTACCATTATACCGACTAATTTACATTTAATAAGGGGGAATTCTTTTAAGAAATGACTTAAAACACTATATGCAATCAACAAATTGTCTATGTCATTAAAAATTGTGATATTGTGCCCAATAAATGGTCTTTTCATGTTAAAGAAAACAAAATGTTTACGATCATGTCCATGAGATTGTGAATACATTTAACAACTATGAAGCTCCAATCAACAAAACAATACACAAATTTAGAGCCATCACCTGAAATTTAGTGTCATTATGAGAAAGAAACCTTGAACATATTCACCATCACCTGCACATACCCACCAAGAATTAATAGATAAGCAAAACAAATTAGAACAACAGCAATAAAATATATAAAACTTACCAAATTATGAAATTCTCTTGGACAAAGCATCAAACACTTTCTCGACAGAGTTATACTACAATTAAAGTAAGAAGAAAGTAAGAAGAGAAGCGTTTCGAGTAAAATAAATGGTGGAGAGAGAAGAGAGTGACAATACATCAATCAAGCATCTTAAGATTAAGAAGAAACATTATGAGAGAGAAGAAGAATAATAATAATAATAATAATAATAATAATAATAATAATAATAATAATATAGTAGTCATTCAAATATAACCAACATTTACATATAGTTCATTTTAGTTTGAATCCTTGAAATTCGGGATTCAAAATTCAAAATGAAGCTTCCTAGGTAAGTCTTTACTTTCAATTTCAATAATTCGGTCAGTAGGGTGTGATGAGGTGGTAGTAGTAGTACTGTCAATAGCTTAAAGCAGCACACGTGCGTGTAGCAGCTTGACATGGGTTTAAGGTAAAGTTGTAATTAACAGCAAATGTAATGGCAGTTTCAAAATTTGAAATTAGACTGTAGCAAAAGCTCAACAGGCACTATTATATACATTGATATATATATATATATATATAATATATATATATATATATATATATATAGATACATACATATATATATATGTGTGTGTGTGTGTGTGTGAGTGTATATATATATATATATATGTATGTATTAAAGTGTGGTGGAATCGAATCGGGATTGAAAATAGGGTCGGGTAGAGAAAATCGGGGAGGGGGTCGGGTCGGGGACACATAAAAACCCGACTCCGGCCCGCTCCTTGATTTTTTTTGAAAACTGTCCCCGCTCCCCGGCCCGTACCCGAAAAAATCTCCGAATCCCCGCCCCGTTCGGTGCGGGGATCGGATCGGGATCGGGCGGGCCGGGATGAATGCCCATCCCTAGGAAGGGGGGGAAGGGAAACCCTAATTTGTGGTATTTTTGCAATTTTAAAACTTAGGTTAGTAAAATTGCAATTAATTAAAGGAGATGATATTTTTGCAAATAGAAACTTTAAATCTAGTATTTTTGGTAAATTCTCTTTTCTTTTTAATATGATATATATCCTATTTAGATTATAATTTTCTTTTTAATATGATATAATCTTGGTCGTCTATTTTTAAAAATATTAAATTCGACGGTTGAGATTATATTGGTAGTATAGTGACCAAACCAAAATTATAGATTAGATCCCTCTTACGCTTATTATATATAAGGATATAATAGCTTTTATGATGCTTTATAAAATTATTTCAAAATTTTTGTTAGTTTTTAAAATATTGACTTTCAATTTAATTAATTTTTAAGATTTGTTCATCTTTTTTTTTAATATTGTAACATTTTTCTTTAGTATTTTAATTATTATATGTTTACATATATTAATTTTTTTAATAAAATATAAATTTTAATTTCCATTTGAAACTATTTGAAAAATAGTGCTATATTTTATAGTTATTTTACTACTGAATGTATTTTATTCAATTTGTATATTTTCTTAAATTGTATTAAATAGAGTATTTATAATTATTATATATTTTTTAGTTGTGGTAAGATGAGCCAAGGTACATAACCCATTTATTATACCCGTGCGATGTGGAAAATTTTATAAATATTATTTAGATAAATTTTGGTTATGAATAAGAGTGATTGTCCAAAATGTACCATTTCCAATTTTCATGGTCGTGTCTATTCCATTTCAGAAATAGCATTTTGTGTATTACAATACATGACACGCAAATTCGTCTAACTTATAAGGATCTAATGACGCACTTCGTGTGTCGTATGATCGTATCTGATGCAACGGATGGCAGAAACAAGCATCGATGCTATATAAGGCTGTAATTCGAGTCGGGTCGCTCGCGAGCCTACCCGGCTCGAACTCGTTTAACGCATCCCGGCTCGACTTGAGCTCGTAAACGAGTCGAGCTCGGCAGTGATTATAGGCTCGTTTATATAAATGAGCCGGTCCGGGTATGTGTCGAGCTCGAATGAAACCCGGCTCGAAAACTCGAACTCGACCCGACTCGACCCGGCTCGAGCTCGTTTACAATTTTTTTTGTTATTTTTCAAAATATTGTTTCTATATTTTTTAAAAATATTTCTCGACGATCCAACCATACAGATGTCAAGATATATCTAGTTAAATGATATTCCCAAATTTTCAAAAAATAAAAAATTAATTTTGTTGGAGATCTTAATAGAACACTACTTTATTGTCTAGTACTCGTAACTAGTGATTCATCCCAAATTATTGTTTCTATTTTTTTAAAAATATTTGCCGACGATCCAACCGTAAGAATGTCAAGATATATCTAATTAACTGATATTCCTAAATTTTCAAAAAAAAAAATTAATTTGGTTGGAGATCTTAATAACACTACTATATATTATCTAGTACTCGTAACTAGTGTTTCGTCCCAAATTATTGTTTCAATTTTTTTAAAAATATATCTCGACGATCCAACCGTACGGATGTCAAGATATATCTAATTAAATGATATTCCTAAATTTTCAAAAAATAAAAAATTAATTTGGTTGAAGAACTTAATAGAACACCAGTATATTGTCTTGTACTCGTAACTAGTGCTTTGTCCCAGATTATTGTTTCTATTTTTTAAAAAATATTTTTCGACGATCCAACCGTACGGATGTCAAGATATATCTAATTAAATGATATTCCCAAATTTTCAAAAAATAAAAAATTAATTTAGTTGGAGATCTTAATAGAACACTAGTATATTGTCTTGTACTCGTAACTAGTGCTTTGTCCCAGATTATTGTTTCTATTTTTTAAAAAATATTTTTCGACGATCCAACCGTACGGATGCCAAGATATATATAATTAAATGATATTCTCAAATGTTCAAAAAATAAAAAATTAATTTGGTTGGAGATCTTAATAGAACACTAGTATATTGTCTTGTACTCGTAACTAGTGCTTTGTCCCAGATTATTGTTTCTATTTTTTAAAAAATATTTTTCGACGATCCAACCGTACGGATGTCAAGATATATCTAATTAAATGATATTCCCAAATTTTCAAAAAATAAATAATTAATTTGGTTGAAGATCTTAATAGAACACTAGTATATTGTCTTGTTGTTAGGAATAATTCATAAGTTGTGATGTTAAGAATAGAATTTACACATTATACTTCTTGTAATCCTGATCTTATAAAGGATTTAGCACTGTATATAGGATTTATGTGTAAAGACAGTTATCTGTATAGTTTAGTCAGGAATGAACAGTGTATCGGAGACTACATGTCAGGAACAGAGAGCAAATCCTGATGATGGTCCAATACTGATGGTTGATCAGATACTGATGCAGTGTACAGATCCTGATATCAGTCGTGTTACTGATGATGTCATTATGGATGCTACAGAAACTGGCAAGTGCTATAAAACAGGATCGTTGTTTGAAGAACAAGCAAGAAGATATTATGAAGGAAAGAGTTTTCTATTGAAGGAAACTATCGACTAGAAGGCAGAACATTGTCATGTATAGATTATATCTTTCTGTTATTAGTTGATAGGTAGCATTATAAATACTCTCTCAATATCATTGTAAAAGAGCGACGAAGTTGTGAGTTCGTGTGCGTAGCTCTGTATAAGGTTTGTATTCGAGAGTTCGGAACAAACAGAGAGAGAGATTTGTATTGTCAGCAGCTGCTAAAGGTATTGTACACCTTTGGTAGAGTTTGTATTTGATCTTATTAATACAAACAAGAGTTTGATTCATTCGTTTATTCTTGTTCATATAATCAAGCAAAAATCAGACACGATTATATAACTTGTATTCAACCCCCCCCCCCTTCTACAAGTTATTCAAGTTAACAATTGGTATCAGAGCAGGTTGATTTCGAATAATCATAAAGATCTGCAATCATGTCTGGTTAAAAGGATGGGAATACTAAAATTCCTATGCTCAAGAGAAACGAATATACTCTATGGGAAGTAAAGATGTTGCATCATCTGGAAGCAACAGATCCTGATTATCTTGACAGAATCAGAGATGGACCTTTCGTTCCAACAAAGGTCGTTGGACATGCAACTGTTGATGGTGTGGTTGTTCCAGAACATACAGCAGAGAAGCCAAAATCTGAATGGTCAGATAAGGACAAGGAGAATGTTCTCAAAGATGCTAAAGTGAGAAACATATTATTCAACAGTCTTGATTATGTTCTCACTAACTATGTTCTCTCTTGTAAAACTGCTAAGGATATATGGGACAATCTTAAGGTTCACTGTGAAGGAACTAAGCCTGTCAGGAAGAATATGAGGACATTACTTATACAACAGTATGAGTACTTTGAATCCAAGTCTGGTGAGTCACTTACTGATACCTTTGATAGGTTTACAAAACTCATCAATGAGATGGCCATGCATGGTAAATATTATGACTTGGAGGATATGAATACAAAGTTCATGAAAGCTTTGCCTGATTTCTACAATGAGAAGATATCTGCGATCGAGGAAGCTAATGATCTGGATGAGATTTCATTAGAGGCAGTATATGGAAAATTGAGAGCTTATGAACTTGACAAGCAGCAGAAGAAGAGCAGGAGTGAAGGAAAGATGAAGTCTATTGCACTTACTGCTCAATCTGAAGTTAAGAAGCTTCCTGAAGAACAGCATGAAGAGATTGCTGTAAAGAATTCAAGGAAGAAGAAAAGCAAAGAAAGTTCTGAGTCAGAGACTACTGATATGGACTCTGACAACAATGATTCTGAATCTGAGATGCAAGAACTCTTTGCTATGTTTGCTAAAGCTTTCAAGAAAGGAAGATTCAACAGGAGAAGATTTAGCAAAGGACCTTTTCAAAAGAAGGAGGAGAAGAAGAGTGACAAAAGCAAAAGTACAATTGTCAAGCTTGATAAGGCCAAGATCAAGTGCTTTAACTGCAGCGAGCTTGGACACTTTGCTAGTGAGTGTAAGAAGCCTAGAAATTCAGGAAAGGGTAATGCACTTATGGTCACACAGAAGGATTGGGCTGATTCCAGTGACTCTGAAGATGAATTGGATTATGACAACATTGCATTGATGGCCAATAGTTCAGACAAATCTGGATCTCCAAAGAAAACTTCTCCATCCTCTGTTAAGGTATCACTTCACTCTCTTGATTCATTTGATAGCTTAAATTCTGATGAAATTAGATCTATCCATGCTGAGTTCAAAAATCTTATGACTAATTTTAGAATTCTTACTTGTGAAAGAGATGAACTTAAGGTTAAGAATGATAAATTAGTTGATAGAAATAATTTTCTTGAATCTGAATTAATTCAAATGGAAGAATACAAGTTAAGTTCTGATAAAGCTAAGCATGATTATAGTGTTATTCTTGAGGCTTATGACTATGTCAGAAAAGAACTAGAAGAAGAGAGAGATGTGATTAAAACCATTAACAATTCCAGTAAGAAGACAATAGAAATCTTTGAGAGTGGAATTCGTGGTAAGGTTAATGGTTTAGGTTTTGATAAGGCTAGACAAGAAGAAAAAGTAGCTACTGTCAATAATGATAGTAAGGTAGAAGCTAACACATCTAAATCTGAAGGTAAGAAAATTGTTTCTGAACCTAATCATGTTAAATTTGTTGATTCAAAAGGTACCCCTGTTGTACACAAAAGGATTAACAATAGTTATTCAGATGAGAAAGTGTTAGAGAAACCTAAGAATGTAAACATAGGGTTTCTGTCTAAGTCTCAGTTGAAACAGAGATTAGATGGTCTTTCAGAGTCTAGCAAGATCAAAAGAAATAGGAATGGAAAAGAAGGTATTAACAAAGAGAATAATTACAAGAATGTACCTGATGCACCTAGGAAAAAATGCTATAAGTGTGGAAATCATAATCATTTGGCCCTAGACTGCAATCAAAAACCTTCTTGGAAAACTGAGCCCAGATTCCCCAAGACTCAGAAAATTCAATACCAACCACAAAAAGCTTGTTATCATTGTGGTAGTTTATTTCATTCCATTTACATGTGTAGAGAATATCATGAACTGTATTATGACTATTATTCTTTGAAATCTGAAACTCCTAGTCACAAACAGTTTGTGAGATCAGAGTCTAAAGTTGACTCTGCAACAGGTAAAATAAAAGCAAAATCTTCAAAGTCTGTTGTCTCTAAATCTAGTAAGAAAGGATCCAATCAAAGTTGGGTCCTAAAAAAATTCTAGCTAGTTACTTTTTGTTTGCAGGGCACAGGAAAGAAGCATTCAATTATCTTGGACAGTGGATGCTCTGGACATATGACTGGAAAGAAGTCCCTGCTTACAAAGTTTGAGAGGAAAGCTGGCCCAGTAATATCTTTTGGAGATGGCAACAAAGGAGAAACTCTGGGATATGGCTCAATTGTTTTGGGGAATGTCATCATAGAAAATGTAGCACTGGTTGAAGGCTTGAAACATACTCTTTTAAGCATAAGTCAACTGGGTGATAAAGGTTACAAATCAATCTTTGACAGAGAAGGATGCAAAGTCTTGAATATGCAGAATGGAGACATTGTTCTAATTGGTCAAAGACATGGTAACATATATGAAGCCAGCTTAAGTGATACATCTAAAGGAATTGTTAGATGTCTCTACAGCAAAGCAACAAGTGATGAAAGCTGGAATTGGCACAAGAAGCTCTCACATCTTAATTTCAAGAAGCTTAATCAACTTGTTAAAAACAATTTGGTGAGAGGCCTACCTCAGGCGAATTTTGTGCAAGATGGACTTTGTGATGCATGTCAGCTTGGAAAGCAAAGAAGAACCACTTTCAAGAGCAAGACTGAAAATTCAATTACTGAACCATTTCACATGCTACATCTTGATCTGTTTGGTCCAGTAAACATTATGTCTATCAGCAAGAAAAGATATGCTCTAGTTATGGTGGATGATTTCACAAGGTTCACATGGGTGTTCTTTCTACACAAGAAGGATGAAGCTCCTCAGCAAATCATTGAACTCATCAAGAATATTCATAATAACTCTGAGTACAAAGTCAAAGTACTTAGGAGTGACAATGGTACAGAATTCAAGAATTCTACAATGGAGGGGTTTTGTGCAGACAATGGAATCACTCAACAGTTTTCTGCACCTGGTACACCTCAACAAAATGGTGTAGTGGAAAGAAAGAACAGGACTCTCATAGAGGCAGCAAGAACCAGGCTTGCAGATGCAAAACTTTCAACCTACTTTTGGGCAGAAGCTATTAACACTGCATGTTTCACTCAGAACTGTACCTTGGTAAATAGTCATGGAAAAACTCCCTATGAGATGATCAAAGGAAAGAAACCAAGTGTGAAATATTTTCACATCTTTGGATGCAAATGCTATGTCCTAAAAGTTCATCCAGAACAACTTGGAAAATTTGAAGCCAAATCGGATGAAGCAATTTTTCTAGGATATTCAGCATCTAAGGCCTTCAAAGTTTATAATCTCAGAACTCACGTTGTTATGGAATCAATTCATGTTGCATTTGATGATAAGAAATTTGGAATTTTGCAAACTGATGAAAGCCATGACAAATTGGAATTTGAAAATCTGAAGAATTCTGAGATACTCTCAAGTGATGATGAAGGTTCTCCAGAAGGAATTTCTATTGCTTCTCAAAGGAATGCTACTGTTGAGGGGGATCAAATAAATCAAAGAGAACACAGTGATCATCAGGAGCAGACTAGTCTTTCAGAATCTATTCCATCAGGAATTGACGTTTCAGAGTCTACTCCATCAGGAACTGACCTTTCAGAGTCTACTGAGGAAAGATCAGTAACTAGCAGCTATATGGAATCTACTGATTCTATTGATCAAAGGAGAGTTTTTGAAGGTAGAGAGAATTCTTCTACAAGGGATACCACTAACTTAGGGGGAGAGACTAGTAGAGTTAATCTACCACCTGTTAGAAAATGGACAAAGGATCATACTGAAGACTTGATAATTGGTGATCCAAATAGTGGTGTTCGAACTAGAAGATCAATTCAAAATGAATGCTTGTATAGTTGCTTTCTCTCAAAGAATGAACCTAAGAAGGTTGAAGAAGCCTTACAGGATCCTGATTGGATAATTGCAATGCAGGAGGAGTTAAATGAGTTTGAGAGAAACAAAGTTTGGAAACTGGTACCAAGACCTAAAGATAGATCTATTGTTGGTGCAAGATGGGTTTTCAGAAACAAGCTAGATGAATCTGGTATGATTGTAAGAAACAAAGCAAGACTGGTGGCCAAGGGTTATTCTCAGGAAGAAGGCATTGATTATGATGAGACCTTTGCACCTGTAGCAAGATTGGAAGCAATCAGAATGTTTCTTGCATTTGCAGCTCATTCAAAATTCAAGGTATACCAGATGGATGTAAAGAGTGCTTTTCTAAATGGCAAACTTGATGAAGAAGTTTATGTAGAACAGCCACCTGGATTTGTTGATCCAAATTTTCCAAATCATGTCTACAAACTTGACAAGGCACTCTATGGACTAAAGCAGGCACCAAGAGCATGGTATGAGACTTTGTCTAAATTTCTTCTTGAAAATGGCTTCACAAGAGGTACAATTGACAAAACTCTATTCTTTAGAAAGATAAAAGGTGAATTGCTTTTAGTTCAAGTTTATGTTGATGATATTATTTTTGGTTCTGCTAATGAAAAGTTGTGTGCTAAGTTTAGCAAGCTTATGCAGTCTAAGTATCAGATGAGCATGATGGGTGAACTAAATTATTTCTTAGGCTTGCAGGTCAAACAGACTGAGACTGGTATTTTCATTAATCAATCAAAGTATATCAAAGATCTTTTAAGAAGGTTTGACTTTCAAGACTGTGCAGTTGCAAAAACACCCATGGCAACAGCCACTAAACTAGACTCTGATCCTAAAGGAAAGAGTGTGGATAATACTAGTTATAGAGGCATGATAGGCTCATTGTTATATCTAACTGCAAGTAGGCCAGATATAATGTTTTCTACCTGTTTATGTGCTAGATTCCAAAGTGATCCTAAGGAATCTCATTTAATTGCTGTGAAGAGAATTTTTAGATATCTCAAAGGAACTCCAAATCTTGGTTTGTGGTATCCTAGAGAATCTGATTTCTTTCTAATTGGCTATTCAGACTCTGATTATGCAGGGTGTAAGATAGACAGGAAAAGCACTACAGGTACATGTCAATTCTTGGGAAATAGATTGATTTCTTGGGCAAGCAAGAAGCAACAATCTATTTCAACCTCAACTGCAGAAGCTGAGTACATAGCAGCAGGCAGTTGTTGTGCACAGCTCCTTTGGATAAGAAATCAGTTACTGGATTATGGTATGACACTTAGTAATATTCCTATGTTTTGTGATAATACTAGTGCTATTAAAATTGCAGAAAATCCAGTTCAACACTCAAGGACTAAGCACATTGATGTCAGGTATCATTTTATTAGAGAACATATTGAGAATGGTACTGTGGAACTTCATTTTGTTCCTACTGACAAACAGCTTGCAGATATTCTAACTAAACCACTTGATGAGACTACATTCAGTAGACTAGTAAGTGAGTTAGGAATGTTAAATTTTTAGATCTGTAACATCTGCAAAAGTAGCAAGGTATGTTGTTCTTAGCTTATAGACTTGATATTCCTGTCAGGATCTATATTTGATTGTTAAATGTTTTAGCTATAACACTTTGCCTTGATAAATTTCAGTATGATAGACTTGTTAATAATCATCAGGATTAGATTTGTCATCAGGATGCTGACGTCATCAGTATTGTGTCAGTATCAGGATTATGAAAATTGTCTCAGATCCTGACGTTTACTTTGTATAGTAATCTGATTCTGTGATGTGTTAAGTCTATGCTAGCAAGTTTTAATATTTGCATACTGATAATTTATACATCATTCAAAAATCAAAAGACAAGCGGATAACAAGAAACTGTATTTTCATTAATAGAAATCATTACATGGAAATGAAATACAACATCTTTTTGTCTAAATTTCTATTCTATACTTGTCTTTGATATGAATTCTGAGGAACAGGACAAGGAGCATCTCAAGAAATCCATCAGGGGATGAAAGCCTCGTTTGTTCTTAGATTCCTTGTCTGGGCGACTTGAATGAGAGCAGCTAACTTAAATGAATAGCATCTCCATCAAGATCAACCTCGGACTCTCGGCCAAATTCTTCATCCTCAAGTTTTGAGGAGGTTAGGGGAAGATTGTATCCAACAGATGGATGTTCTAGGAGAAACCTCTGGATATTTTCGAAAACCAATCCATTCATGATTAGTTCGATGAGAAGAGTCATTTGTTCAAAGAGATGATCAAGAACAGGATGTTCATCGATCAAGAAAAATCTGGAAAATGGGTTTGAAGGGGTTTTTGGTTTGAGAAGCATTGTTAAGAAGAAAAGAAATTGAAAGGTTATGGAGAATGGCATAAGGCGTCTGGTTCTTTTAAAGGAAGACGTGAGAAGCTGAGCAGTCACTTGGAAGTTTTAATGAAGTCAAATGCTAATTATTGCGTGTGACTATATTTCTTGTTTCAAGAAATATTGAAAATATCTAACCAATTGATTTTCTGTTCAGATTAATTGTTTATTTCTTTTTCAGATAAAAGAAAAATGCCACGTGGAAAACTCCATATTAAGTCTCTGATGATATTGGTCAGGATTTCATGTGTGACCATTAGGATTTGAAAATTATATTTTTAAATCACATTGCATTTTGTGATTATTTTGATGAGAGGTCATCAGGAAAAGGAATCTGATCAGTATTGATTATTTATACCCTGATCTATTTCATGAAAAATCAATTTTGGATTTTATTTTCCAAAAATCGTGGGTAACCGCATTTTTCAGGGACTGACACCTGTCAATCTACGTGTCAACGTGGGATAGTGGTCTGAAAGATTTGTGAAATATATTTGTTTTGAAACTCTAATCGTGTAATTGCTTTCTCTAATTTTACATTCTCTAAAGCAAAAATCACTTTTGAGTTTTCAAAATCACTAATCCATTTCAAGAATTTTTCAAGTTTCTTTTCAGATCAAAAATGGCAGCTCAGAGAAGATTACCTAAATCAGTAGCCTTCAAGTTTGGTGACTTTGATTTTATGACAAACAATCATGTTGCAGCTATCACCAACAAGGAAGGAGTATCATCTGATTTTCATCCAATCATGGACTTTCTGGCATATGGACCATTAAGTTATGCATTGACAGCATCTCCACAGATTAATCAAGTAGCTGTTTCACAAGCTTGGAAGAATGCTGAGGTAATTGATTCTACTCAGAGTCAATCAGGTAAGATTGTTCTACATTTAGGACAAGATTCATTTGACATTACTGAATCGGTTGTTAATTCAGTACTTTGCTTACCTGTTACTGATAGTTATGAGAATGTACCATCTGATGATAATATAAGAACTATGTTGTCTGAATTAGGTTATAGTGGACCTCTAGATAACATGAGCCAGTTGAATAGGTCTTTTCTTAGAAAGGAATGGTCTTTTTACTTTGATCAAATTGCTAAAGGTTTTACTGGCAAATGTAGTTCTTTTCAGCAAATTACTTCTGTTACTTCACATATTGCTTATAGTTTGCTTTATGACAGAGTAATCAACATTGGTCATATTATCTTAAGTCAGATGAGTATTAAACTTGGGTTAAGAGATCAAAACAGGAAAATGGTTTATTATCATAGATTTATGCAATTGTTTGTTAACCATTTTATTCCTGATGTTGAAACTAGATTTGGTAGAGAACATTGTGTTTCTTCTTATGAACAGCAAAAGAGAATTTTCTCTGACATTACAAAGAAGGACAATGAAAAGAATCTAGATGAAATACCTGCAATTCATTATCCATATCATGTTCAGGTAATTCTTAAAACTCATCTTCCTACTTTCTACAATTCTTCTTTCTTTTGTGGTGAAATGGCTCAGGAATCTCAATTGGAGGAGAACCCACCTGTGTCTACCCAAGTAGCCCAAAACATTATAGTCTCTGAAACAATTCAAGAACCAAATTTTGATCCACAGCCTATTGTTTCAAAGAAACCAACCTCTGGTGTTTCTCAAAAGACATCAGTTGTAAGGAAGAGAAGATTTGTTGTGTCAAGTAGTAGTAGTAATTCTAGTGAAGATGATGATGATTTAACTCTTGCTGAGAGAGCAGAATTGAAGGCTGCAATTCAACTTTCTTTGTTAGCACAAAGAGATGAAAAACCTAGTCACAGCCAGGCTGCAGTCTCCCAAAAGACTGTAGTTCTTAAAAAGGGAAAACAGTTACTGGATACTGTCTCTCAAAAGACTGTGTCTATTGAACAAAGATCTCATCCCAAGATCACTTCTGTGTCTACACCTCTTGAGTCTTCTCAGGATAAATCTTTTTCTCACTATATCAGGAGAACAAGGAGAAAGATTCAATTGTCACCTACACACACAGAGTCTAGTCCAACTAATATCATGCAGGTTTCTACAAATCAAGCTACATCTATGTCAGTATTTGACAAGAGAGATCTGGATATTGATTCTTCATGGGAAACTACATTATCATACAGACTGGCTATGGGACTAATTTCTCTCAAAGTGAAGTTGTCAAGGCCTGTTCTAGACTTTTTGGTTGAAAGAGTACCAAAACTTTTATTTCCAGATGAATATGGACTTTTACATCAAAGACTTGACTTAATGAAGATGTATTTCTATGTGTCTGTCAGAAGACAATTAGTCAAGAAATTTGGACTCTCGAAACATGGTGCACTTCAATCACTTCATGCATATTTATTTGACAAGAATGTAATTATTGAAGATGCTTCAGCTCAAGGTGAACAACTGGAGGAAGTAGATAGAGGGAAGCAGTCAACAGAAGATACTATTGCATCAGTGGTGAATAGTAGGAAAGATCAGATCACAGTCACTGTAACACAAGAACCATCTAGTCAGAGGAAGGATGACTCAGGAGCTGTGATAGCTGATGTTGAAAGGACTTCTGTGATGACTGAGAATGCAAGTGAGATACCCTATGATATGGGAGGAATGACTTTGGTTGATTTTTCTGAAGATCAAACAAATTTTGTTCAGTCAGAGTCTATTCACCTTGAGGGTGTGTCTCAGCAAACAACACTTAAAGATGGTGATGTACTAACTATGGTGTCTAATGAAGTATTACTGAAGACATCAGAGTCTAGTAAAGAACCTGAAAGTGGTATACTGGAGCCTGTAGTTTCTGAAAGGAAAGAAGATGATTGTAAGGGTTCAGAGACTATAGCAGCTCACTCCTTGGAGAAAACCTCAAGCCACATGCCAAATGAGGAACCCTCTCTCCATGTGAGTTCAGGTATAAAAACTCCTTCTAAACTCTATTTTTCTGTAGGTCATGAGAGCACTTATCTAAATTTGAGTGATACACTTGAAAAGATGGACTTAGATCCACAATTTGAGCGGCTGGCTCCTGACCAGGCAAAAGGTGAGGTAGAAAGAGTGTTGACTTTAGTAAGTCAAAGTGAGAATGAGGGTATGGATGATCAACTCCATAGTGAGGGAGAGAAAATTAGGAAACCATCATTTGATTTTTGGGATCAGGTTTTTCCTGAATCTTGGTCTGAAAATTTGGGTATGGATGCTGGTACTTATTCATTCATCAAAATGTATCAGAAGAATGACCTAGCACATCACAATGCAAAGCCAGAAGTTAAAGCTCAGAAGCAAAAGGAGAGGCTTGCAGGAATCATTAACAGAAGAGGTGCCAGGATAAAGCAATCTCTTGATACATATGTACCAGATGAAGATCCTAATGATCCTAGTGTTCCTTTGTATGTACTTCCAATATCAGCTCGAATTGAAACATCAACAGTCTCTGATCACTCTAAGGAGGAGTCAGGATTTGAAGATGTTAGTACACAGAATACTGGTGAAGGAAATGATGATCATGTTTCAGTTTCAGAACAGAAAGATGAAGATGTTGATACTTCTAATCAGGTTTTATTACTTGAGTATCATACAAATCAAGCAACTTCTTCTACAAGACTTGACGATACAGTTCTTTCTGATTCTGATACTAGAGATACTAGAAGCACTTCCAACATTGAAGTTCATTCTGATGTTTTGAAAGATATTCAGAATTCTCAAATTGATATTCAAACAAGACTTAAATCACTTGAAGATAACCAAGTCACAATTATGGAAAATCAAGCAGTTCTTATGAATCTCATTTGTTCTGTTTCTGAATCTCTTGGAATTAATGTTGCTGATGTCAAAAAGGGGGAGATAAAGTTAATTCAAAGACAACAACAACAACACCACCAGACTGGGGATGATAAAGCTGGGGGAGATAAAGATCAGACAAAGGGTAGTAAAAAGAAGAACTAGCAGGAGTGACAGTGGTGAATCTCAGCTAGGAAGTGGTAAAGGAAGAGCAGCATTAATAGTTAAAATTCTTTCTTCTAAGTACTAGATAATCGTCTACATCTGAGAAGGAGGTACTTAACTTCATAATTCTACATTTATAAATTCTATTCTGGTTGTATTGTTATATGTTTTGACATCCACAACTTAGATTTATGCTTCAGATTGTAAAGTTGTAATTAACAGCAAATGTAATGGCAGTTTCAAAATTTGAAATTAGACTGTAGCAAAAGCTCAACAGGCACTATTATATACATTGATATATATATATATATATATAATATATATATATATATATATATATATAGATACATACATATATATATATGTGTGTGTGTGTGTGAGTGTATATATATATATATGTATGTATTAAAGTGTGGTGGAATCGAATCGGGATTGAAAATAGGGTCGGGTAGAGAAAATCGGGGAGGGGGTCGGGTCGGGGACACATAAAAACCCGACTCCGGCCCGCTCCTTGATTTTTTTTGAAAACTGTCCCCGCTCCCCGGCCCGTACCCGAAAAAATCCCCGAATCCCCGCCCCGTTCGGTGCGGGGATCGGATCGGGATCGGGCGGGCCGGGATGAATGCCCATCCCTAGGAAGGGGGGGAAGGGAAACCCTAATTTGTGGTATTTTTGCAATTTTAAAACTTAGGTTAGTAAAATTGCAATTAATTAAAGGAGATGATATTTTTGCAAATAGAAACTTTAAATCTAGTATTTTTGGTAAATTCTCTTTTCTTTTTAATATGATATATATCCTATTTAGATTATAATTTTCTTTTTAATATGATATAATCTTGGTCGTCTATTTTTAAAAATATTAAATTCGACGGTTGAGATTATATTGGTAGTATAGTGACCAAACCAAAATTATAGATTAGATCCCTCTTACGCTTATTATATATAAGGATATAATAGCTTTTATGATGCTTTATAAAATTATTTCAAAATTTTTGTTAGTTTTTAAAATATTGACTTTCAATTTAATTAATTTTTAAGATTTGTTCATCTTTTTTTTTTAATATTGTAACATTTTTCTTTAGTATTTTAATTATTATATGTTTACATATATTAATTTTTTTAATAAAATATAAATTTTAATTTCCATTTGAAACTATTTGAAAAATAGTGCTATATTTTATAGTTATTTTACTACTGAATGTATTTTATTCAATTTGTATATTTTCTTAAATTGTATTAAATAGAGTATTTATAATTATTATATATTTTTTAGCTGTGGTAAGATGAGCCAAGGTACATAACCCATTTATTATACCCGTGCGATGTGGAAAATTTTATAAATATTATTTAGATAAATTTTGGTTATGAATAAGAGTGATTGTCCAAAATGTACCATTTCCAATTTTCATGGTCGTGTCTATTCCATTTCAGAAATAGCATTTTGTGTATTACAATACATGACACGCAAATTCGTCTAACTTATAAGGATCTAATGACGCACTTCGTGTGTCGTATGATCGTATCTGATGCAACGGATGGCAGAAACAAGCATCGATGCTATATAAGGCTGTAATTCGAGTCGGGTCGCTCGCGAGCCTACCCGGCTCGAACTCGTTTAACGCATCCCGGCTCGACTTGAGCTCGTAAACGAGTCGAGCTCGGCAGTGATTATAGGCTCGTTTATATAAATGAGCCGATCCGGGTATGTGTCGAGCTCGAATGAAACCCGGCTCGAAAACTCGAACTCGACCCGACTCGACCCGGCTCGAGCTCGTTTACAATTTTTTTTGTTATTTTTCAAAATATTGTTTCTATATTTTTTAAAAATATTTCTCGACGATCCAACCATACAGATGTCAAGATATATCTAGTTAAATGATATTCCCAAATTTTCAAAAAATAAAAAATTAATTTTGTTGGAGATCTTAATAGAACACTACTTTATTGTCTAGTACTCGTAACTAGTGATTCATCCCAAATTATTGTTTCTATTTTTTTAAAAATATTTGCCGACGATCCAACCGTAAGAATGTCAAGATATATCTAATTAACTGATATTCCTAAATTTTCAAAAAAAAAAATTAATTTGGTTGGAGATCTTAATATAACACTACTATATATTATCTAGTACTCGTAACTAGTGTTTCGTCCCAAATTATTGTTTCAATTTTTTTAAAAATATATCTCGACGATCCAACCGTACGGATGTCAAGATATATCTAATTAAATGATATTCCTAAATTTTCAAAAAATAAAAAATTAATTTGGTTGAAGAACTTAATAGAACACCAGTATATTGTCTTGTACTCGTAACTAGTGCTTTGTCCCAGATTATTGTTTCTATTTTTTAAAAAATATTTTTCGACGATCCAACCGTACGGATGTCAAGATATATCTAATTAAATGATATTCCCAAATTTTCAAAAAATAAAAAATTAATTTAGTTGGAGATCTTAATAGAACACTAGTATATTGTCTTGTACTCGTAACTAGTGCTTTGTCCCAGATTATTGTTTCTATTTTTTAAAAAATATTTTTCGACGATCCAACCGTACGGATGCCAAGATATATATAATTAAATGATATTCTCAAATGTTCAAAAAATAAAAAATTAATTTGGTTGGAGATCTTAATAGAACACTAGTATATTGTCTTGTACTCGTAACTAGTGCTTTGTCCCAGATTATTGTTTCTATTTTTTAAAAAATATTTTTCGACGATCCAACCGTACGGATGTCAAGATATATCTAATTAAATGATATTCCCAAATTTTCAAAAAATAAATAATTAATTTGGTTGAAGATCTTAATAGAACACTAGTATATTGTCTTGTTGTTAGGAATAATTCATAAGTTGTGATGTTAAGAATAGAATTTACACATTATACTTCTTGTAATCCTGATCTTATAAAGGATTTAGCACTGTATATAGGATTTATGTGTAAAGACAGTTATCTGTATAGTTTAGTCAGGAATGAACAGTGTATCGGAGACTACATGTCAGGAACAGAGAGCAAATCCTGATGATGGTCCAATACTGATGGTTGATCAGATACTGATGCAGTGTACAGATCCTGATATCAGTCGTGTTACTGATGATGTCATTATGGATTTAAATAAATATAAGATTATATTATTAAATTAATATTGTCCGTGATATTTCTATTAAAAGAAGGATTTTATTATTAATAATTAAAAAGATGACATGATTTATGTGAAAAAAGTAATTGATTAGCTTATATAATTATAATTTATTTATGTCATTTTACTAAATAAAATTGCTCATAATTTTTAGAAAATGAGAAATTAATGTTGCCCGGGATATTTCTAGAAAAAAGGGAATTTAATTAGAAAAATAGAAAATATGATACATTTTAGCTAAAAAGATAATCGGTTAATTATTAGTATTATAATATTATTATTTATTTTTATTAAATAGAAACATATGTGATATAATTGGAAAAAGTGAGGTTTTAGTAAGAGAAAAGAGAAACGGTAATGTGTTTTGGCTGAAAAAGGTAACTGTCCATAATATAATTGGAAAAAGAGAGATGTTATTTAGAGAAAAAAGAAAAGTAACGTGTTTTGGGTGAAAAAAGTAATTGATTAGTTAATAGTAATTATAATATAGTTATGTTATTTTGTTAAACAAAATTGCTTGTACTATTTTAAAAAAAGAGAAATTTTAGTTAAATAAAATGTGAAAAATATTCTATTTTACCTGAAAAGGGAAATTATTTAGTTATTGAAAAATAGAGAAGATAATATGTTTAACCTGAAAAAGGAAATTATTTAGTTCTTAAAAAATAGAAAAGATAATATGTTAAGGAAATTAATTAGTTAGTACATCTGTAATTGAGTAAGGGTAAATAAGTAAAATCAACAGGTAAGTATAGATAGTATAGATTTAGTAAGTCAACACTTTTTACTATTCTTAATTTTTATGCTATAATCTTTCAAAATTAAAATAAAATTTTGTTTTTGGAATAATATTTGTTTGTTTTACTCGGTAAGAGATTTTATGCCTTGCCTACTAGTGGTATTGTACTTGGAATTTAATCAGGATGAGACAGTAAGGCCCATATTACCGGAGTCTTAGGCCCATAATAGTTTACTTGCAAAGTTTAAAAGATCAGACCTTGTGTAGCCCAACTTTTCTGCTCGATTCCGGTAATTTAACCTTTTCAATCTTTAAAGAGCGTTACACTTTGCTAACAAAAAGACAGTTATCATGTTTAACTCGGGTCGCTTGGCTTTATATTAGGGAAAAAAATATGTTATCATGTTTTTTTTAGGAAAAAAATATAAAGAATTTGTTTTAAAAAATTAAATTAAAAATATGAATATAAATTGAAAAAATTACATTTTAATTTTTCAAAATTTTACCTTTTTTTTAATAACTAAATTTATATGCATTACAATGAATTAAAATTTTACTTTTTATAATTAAATATGAGCCATTTAGTTCAAGCAAGCAAACCTCAGAAAACGTCGTTAAATTAATACTTGATATAACGATAAATTTATATTTTGAATGCAATTTTTTTATCCCAATAACAATATAAATTTTATCTCAATTAATTAATAATCTTGATAAATTAATAAAATTTGTCGATCTTAATAATATTAATTTATAAAAATTTTACTGTAACTTGATTCATTTTAGTACACCACTTCGAACATTTTTAATTGTATTTGTCGTGTATCCATCAAAGAGATAGACTTTCAAATAAAATACAACAAGAGGGATCGTATTCGTATTTATCATTTGACTTCATTGAACACGTGTAATGACTTTGTATCATAATTTTTGTAATCTCTCTTTAGATTTATTTTTTCTCATTTTGAAAGAAACATGCATCTGTAAACTAATTTATCATCATCAATATTTACTATTTGTCTAATAAAATAAATTAAAGATGGTTGACAAGTCTAAATTAAAATAATATATATTTAATAGTAAGCGCATGACAAAGTTCAGCCTTGCATGTCCACTCTTCGGGGATTAAAGGATCAAACATTTGTGTCGATGTTAATTATAAGATTTAATATTTATTTTTTTGTTAAGGATATATAAATATATAAAAAAAATTGTAGAGTAATTTTTTTATTCAACAAAATTTATTACGAACTGATATGGGCTAAAAATAAGTCCTAAGGACCCATTTAATGTGGCATTAATTAAACCTAGAATGGTCCAAACATGGGGCCCACCAGATAGGCCCAAACCCTAATTATTATATTAATTTTGTAATTAATATTAAGGGTAATAAGCAGCTCAGCCAATAAGAGTCAAACAAGGATACAACCCTTGCCTGACTTAGCCTCCAAGATACATATCTCAACATGGAAACTGATTCCTAAAAGGAATGGATCCGGAACTTTCCTTGAGGCGGTGGCTTGCCCACCAAGTCTCATATTCCTACCCTAATTCTCAGGCTTCTCAGCTTATATAAGGACCTGCTCCTTCACCCTCAGAACTACGTTTTTGGCTTGATCTTTGATACGCATCAAAGTACGTAGGCATCTTGTGAAGGCAGATACAGCCACGAGCACGAGAGCAGCCATTAAAGCACGAAGCTCCCGAACCCTAGCCGTCATAATCATAACCTAGTTTTTGTTCCATAACATTTGGCGCCGTCTGTGGGAAAAAGACATCAACCATGGTAAATACACGAAGAACAACACCGGTCACTACCGAGCCAATCACTACTGAGGCTCTACCTCTAAGCTCCGCTCCGCCTGTCACCGAGCAGATACCCCCAGTCACGGGGGCGCTTACTCAAACTCAGTTTTCTCAACCTTTAGGGACTGATCCCCATGCCGGGGGGACGTTATCTATGGTCATCCACCCAGGAACCAGCTCCCTTCAGACGCTGTTTCCTCCTTTGATTGATCCCAGTCGTCCGCCGCCATGAGTACAGATCCATACTACGGATCTCCCCAGGAATACCAATCCAATGTATGGTTTACCTAATTACCCTCCTGGACCCAGTGGTCATGCCTTGCAAATCAGAGATCGAGAGCATCTTGACTACTCTGGCCCCTATACCGATGATTCATCGACTGATGATGATCGTGATGAAGCCCCAAGAAGGCGACGTACTAGCAGAGAACGAAGAAGGAGAACACAAACTATCCATGATGGACCTCCCTTGACAGCTGCTGAAAGAATCAAGGCTCACGAGGCCGAGATTTTAAGGATAAAGGAAGATATTGCTAGAGAAGAGGCTAGGTTGAATCAAACTCAGCTTCCTCCAACATCAGGACCGATTCCCTTTATAGATTTAGAGGGACCTTCAAGGAGGCAGAGAAGGGCTGACGCCCCAATTGGAAGAACAACAAGGGTGGAAACCCCCAAGAGCAACCCCAAGGATCTGATGCCACTTGGGGATCCTGATGATCCCACGCCCCCGTTTACTGATGAGGTGATGAATGCTCGTATCTCAAAGAAGTTTAAGATGTCGACAATTAAAGCTTATGATGGAATGGGTGATCCTGCAAACCACGTTAGAACATTTTCAAACGCTCTGCTGTTGCAGCCTGCAAGTGACGCTTTGAAGTGTAGGGCATTCCCGCAAACTCTATCAGGTATGGCTCAAAGATGGTATAGTCGGCTTCCTGCAAACTCGATTGGTTCCTTTAAGGAGTTGATTGCTGCTTTCGTTAGTCAGTTTATCAGTGGAAGAGCGCATGAGAAAAGTTCTGCATCTCTTATGTATGTGGTACAAGGGAAGAACGAAAGTCTGAGAGACTATCTTAAGAGGTACACCAAGGAGACTTTGAACATCACTGATCTGGACAATAAGGTTGCAATGGTAGCTTTGGAGCACGGTACCACCGACCTATACTTTAAGAGATCATTGGCAAAGCATCCCCCTGAGAATATGGCTGAGCTCCAGCGAAGGGCTGATAAATACATCAAGGCCGAGGATAGCACGAAGAAGGAAGTCACATTAGGCAATGGTCGGAGTAACATTGATACAAAAAAGCGCAAGCAAGAGCAGGAGTACGATGCTAGGGACAAGTATCCCCGAACTGGCAAAGACTCTGATTCGCCGCCAAAAAAGAGCTTGGGACCGAGGTTCTCTGACTATGCAAGGTTAAACGCTCCTAGAAGTCAAATCTTGTTGGAGATCGAGAAGGATAAGGACTTCCGATGGCCGAAGCCACTCAGGGGAGACCCCGCAAAGAGAAACAAGGATCAATATTGTCGGTTCCACCGAGATGTGGGGCATGATACAGATGATTGTAGGCAGTTAAAGGATGAGATCGAATTCTTGATTCGCAAAGGAAAACTGAGTAACTTCACCAAGGGTGAAGATCGTGGAACCCAAAGAAGGGACTACGATAGGAGAAACAATGATAGAAGGGATAATGATCGTGACCGTAACACACAGCCCTGAGGGCCAGTTATCAACATGATCTGGGGAGGCCCGATAGCGGCCGGTACAACTCGAAACTCTCGAAAGGCATACGCCAGGGAGGTGATGCACCGAAGCGTGCTAGAACTGAAATCGTAATTGGTTTTGATGATTCTGATCTTGAAGGGGTGAAATTCCCCCATGATGACTCGTTAGTTATAACCCCTGTGATTGGGAACTCGGAGGTAAAGCGAGTCTTGATAGACAATGGAGCTTCTGTTGACATTCTGTTTCATGATGCTTTTGTGAAGATGGGATATACTGATTCTCAGCTGACCCTGACCAACATGCCCATCTACGGATTCAATGGAGTTGAGTCCAAGGTGGAGGGTACTATCCAGTTACCCGTGACAATCGGGCAGGAACCTAAGGAAGCTATTCAAATGTTGAATTTTCTGGTAATTAAGGCAGCCTCGACTTATAACGCAATCCTGGGAAGGACTGGACTTCATGCGTTCAAGGCTGTTGCCTCAACATATCACATGAAGATTAAGTTTCCAACCCGAAATGGGGTCGGAGAACAAAAAGGTGACCAGAAGATGGCAAGAAGTTGTTATGTATCCGCCCTAAGAGTTGATGGAGTCGGGGGGCAGGTACTCCCGATTGAAGACATGGATGTCCGTAGTGATGATGAACACCGAGGAAAGCCAGCAGAGGATTTAATCCCCGTCCCTCTGGAGCTGGGCGATCCAGAAAAGGTTACATACATAGGAGCATCTCTGAAGGAACCCCTGAAGGGCGAATTGACAGCGTTCTTGCAAGAGAATAGCGATGTGTTTGCTTAGACAGCAGCGGATATGCCAGGAATTGACCCCCAACTTATAACTCATAGGTTGAACGTCGATCCTGAACGAAAGAAAATAAAGCAGAAAAAGAGGAATTTTGCTCCTGAAAGGCAAGAGGCCATTAAGCAAGAAGTTGACAAACTATTGGAAGCTGGATTTGTTGAAGAAATTCAATTCCCCGAATGGTTAGCTAACCCTGTGATGGTCAAGAAGGCGAATGGAAAGTGGAGGATGTGTATAGACTTCACTGATCTGAATGATGCATGTCCAAAAGATTGTTTTCCTCTGCCTAGGATTGATATGTTGATAGATGCCACCGCTGGACATGAAATGTTGAGCTTCATGGATGGTTTCAGCGGATACAATCAGATTAAGATGCACAAGGAGGACATCCCTAAGGTATCTTTCATAACTGACTTTGGTGTTTTCTGCTATCTTGTTATGGCTTTTGGTTTAAAGAATGCAGGAGCTACTTACCAACGGCTGGTGAATAAGATATTTGCCCATCTAATTGGAAAAACCATGGAGGTCTATGTTGATGACATGTTAGTCAAGAGCCTACTCAAGGCAGATCACATAAGGCACCTCAGAGAGGCATTTGAAGTGCTAAGGCACCATAAGATGATGCTGAATCCAGCCAAGTGTGCTTTTGGTGTTGGATCGGGAAAATTTTTGGGACTGATGGTTTCCAAGAGAGGCATAGAGGCCAACCCGGACAAGATTAAGGCTATTCTGGATATGGAGCCACCCCGCTCAATACGAGATGTACAGAAATTAACTGGCCGAGTTGCGGCCCTAGGGAGATTCATCTCCAAATCTGGTGACAAATGCTTGCCTTTCTTTCAGGCATTAAAGAAGGTGAAAAATTTTGAATGGACCACAGAGAGCCAAGAGTAGGGATGGGCATCGGGGCACTTCGGGGCCGGGGAGTGCTATCCCCGCCCCCATCCCCGAATTCAAACCCGATCCCCGTCCCCGGCCCGATCCCCGTCGGGGATTATTTATTATTCCCCGTCCCCGGCCCGAACGGGTAACGGGGATCTCCGCGGGGAATCGGGGAATTTCATTTTAAACAAAAAAAATATTTAAATAATATTAAACATTAACTATAGTTTGAAATAATTTTTTCTTGTGATATATAGCGAAATTAACAACTATAACTAGATTACATGTTAAGATAAAAAAATATTACTTAAATAAACAATTATAAATAACATGGAAATGAAGTTATTTAACTACTAGAAAGACAAACATATAAGATTAAAATATCATTTTGTTTCCAATATAAAGTATTGGAAATTCGTATATATTAATATATGATTAATAATATATATAGTTATATATATTTTAATGTGGTGAAATCGAGTCGGGGATTGAGAATCGGGGCGGGGTTCGGGGATCGGGCCGGGGAGACCTAGAATCCCGTCCCCGGCCCGCTCCCCGCTTTTTTTTGAAAATTGTCCCCGCTTCCCGGCCCGTCCCCGAAAAAATCCCCGATTCCCCGCCCCGTTCGGTGCGGGGAACGGATCGGGATCGGGCGGGCCGGGGTGAATGCTCATCCCTAGCCAAGAGGCCTTTGAGCAGTTGAAGAAATACATGGCTGAAGCACCGTTGTTGGCCAAACCTAGTCCTGGGGAGATTCTTTACTTATACCTGGCGGTATCCGAACAGGCATTGAGTGCTGTTCTTGTCAAAGAAGAAAAGAAAGTTCAGAAACCTATCTACTACGTGAGTAAGGTATTGCATGGGGCAGAGTTAAATTACTCTCCCATTGAGAAGTTCGCTTTGGCATTGATTATTGCCTCAAGGAAATTGCGACCATACTTCCAGGCCCACAAGATCGAAGTCTTGACAGACCAACAATTGAGAAGCATATTGCACAGCCCGAAAGCAAGTGGAAGATTGATCAAATGGGCCATAGAGCTTGGAGAGTTTGATATCAAGTATAAGCCTCGAACGACCATCAAAGCTCAGGCATTGGCTGACTTCGTGGTTGAATGCACCATTGACAACCAAGAAGTCGGGGGGCAGGAGATGATAACCACCCCTGAGATCGAAGATAAAGATGAAGGACTGATAGCTGACCAGAAAGAGTATTAGGTGCTCTATTTTGATGGAGCATCAAAAACAAAATCTAGTGGTGCAGGTTTGGTTTTGCAAAGCCCCGAGGGGTTCACAGTTGAGTATGCTTTGAAATTGGATTTTCCTACTACTAATAATGAAGCTGAGTATGAGGCATTAATAGCCGGATTGGGATTGGCCAGAGTCATGAGGGTCAAGAACCTCAAAGTGTGTGGAGATTCAAGACTGGTAGTCTCGCAAGTGAATGGTGAATTTGAGGCCAAGGATGAAACTATGGCAAAGTACCTAAGAGTCGTGAAAGCTGTTATGACTCAGTTTGATGAATGCTATGTGGAGCATATCCCGAGAGAAGAGAACGTTAAGGCCGATGCCCTCTCTAAGTTCGCTTCTTCCGAGATAGAGAATTATGCAGGAAGTGTTTACTTCCAGGTCTTGAAAGCCCCTACCGTCAACTCTAAGTTGGTAGCACCAATCAATGTTGGAAGCTGTTGGATAGATCCTATTCAAGCTCATCTGGAAACTGGATGGTTCCCTGACAATGCCTTGGAGGCACGAAAATTGTCAGTGAGAGCATTGAGGTATGCCTTGATCGAAGGCATCCTTTACAAAAGGTCGTTTGTCATCCCATACTTGAAGTGTTTGAGGCCCCAAGAGGCAAGAGAAGCATTGGAAGAAGTTCATGAAGGAATTTGTGGGCAGCATTTGGGGGGCAGAGCCCTGGCTCACAAAATAACTCGTCTAGGATTCTATTGGCCAGAGATGCTAGCAGATGCCCAGAATTATGTCAAGAAGTGTGACAGATGTCAAAAGCACGCCCCTATTGTAAGGCAGCCGCCTGAGAGATTAACCTCAATTAGCTCTCCCATACCGTTTGCAATGTGGGGGATGGACATACTTGGTCCTTTCCCTATGGCGTCAGCACAAAGGTAGTTTTTGATTGTGGCCATCGACTACTTCACCAAGTGGATTGAGGCTAAACCTTTAGCCAAGATAACCACCAAGCAAGTTTCCCAGTTCTTTTGGGAGAACATAATCTGTAGATATGGCATCCCGCGAATCCTTGTGACGGATAACGGGACACAGTTCAATAATGAGGAGTTCAAAAAGTACTGTGAGGAGAATGCTATTGAGCTTCGTTTTACTTCAGTAGCACATCCGCAAGCAAATGGACAGGCCGAGGTGGCCAATCGAATCATCCTAGATGGATTGAAGAAAAGGGTCGAACGCTCGAGGAACACTTGGGTGGATGAGTTGCTGCCAATACTCTGGGCTTATCGCACTACCTGTAAGGTGACTACCGGAGCAACCCCATTTCTGCTAGCTTATGGAGCTGAGGCAATTGTGCCACTGGAAATCATGCATGCATCACCTCGAGTTGAGGCATTTGAACCTGAGGCTAATGAAGAAGGCATGAGGCTCGCCCTAGATCTGATTGATGAAGTCAGGGACGAGGAAAACGCCAGAAATGCGGAGCATCAAATAAGGTTTTACAGAGCATGTTGCTCCTAGTAGGAGATAGATTATATATGTAAGGTTTGAACCCGTTTCGAGTTAGTAATGCAAGTTTGTTTTCCATTTGTGACTGTGTGATTTTATTTACGTGCCAAGCACCTGATGAGTGCAAGTCAAAAATGACCAAGTAACGAAAATAAAGATACACAAGTGGAAATGAAACAAGTGCATAAATAAACACCCCCATGGGGCAAAGGTCAAAGTTAAATTACATCACCAAATGAAAGTTAAGTCCCGAAGGACCTTGATTGAAAGTAGAAAAACATAAAGCCACAAGTGGCCAACAAGACCGTGCAAGGCCACTCACTCTTCGGCGGATTCCTCCACCACCTCCTCGCCCTCTTCTTCCTCAGCATCATCTTCTTCCCCATCTTCCTCATAGCCTTCTTCCCCGGAGCTCTCCTCATCTTCCTCGGCTTCTTCGGCCTCCGTCTCCATCGGCTGCGCCATCCCTTTCTTTGCCCCGTCACCTTCCTCTTCCGAAGTCTCGGTTGATGAATCGACCCTGGCACGAAGTTGCTTACCGGGAAAAGCTCGCCTTGCAGCTGCTTCCCTCTCTGACATAGCTTTCTTCCCTGCAGAACGGGAAGAGGTCGAACCGGAGCTAACAACATTAGCTACCTTCCTCATACCAGAAGGACGGCGACTACCCCGAGAGCCTGACGCATGCTCCACATTTTGAATTCCGCTAGCAACAGCCCAGTTAGGGCAGGGGAAGTCCGCAGGATTCACCACCGAAGGGTATTTGTTGCTCACAACATCAATAGCTTTGTTCTACCCAACTTCCATGTTAAAAGGCCGCAGCTCATCATCATGCTTGTCCATAAAATTCATAAAGTCCTCCGACTTGTGATATGAATCGATGATCTTGTTAGCATCGGAAAGTTTCTTCCTAGCAACTGAGTGAAGTTTCTTTTGATAAGATAAGCTGTTGGCCTCGGATCGAACAACCCTGGCGTTCAAATCTTGGAGTTGTTCCTTGAACTTTGATTGCTCGATTTTCAGTTCCTCATTATTGTCCCTATAGGCACGGCCCTGACGAGTAGCAGACTGAAGATAAACATTGGCCTGTAATACAAAAATTAGTAAGACATCTTCTAGGAGAAAAAAGAGGTGCAAACAAGGAGATCAAATGTAAAAGTTGGTACCTGGTAAAGAGCTTGAGCACCAAGGCGCTCAGCTTCATCAACCTTGTCTCCTGCCATGGCCGTAAGAAGATCAGGGGCGGTGATAGATAGCCTGGACCAGGACACGGCTAAGTCAGTACTCCCTAAGATGGAGTCTTGCTCGCAAATACCCCAATCTGGGGTAAAAGGGACTCTCATGTCCTCAGCAGCGTTCCGGGACCTCTTTCCCCCTTGGGAACATCCCTCCAAGAAGCCAGGTACCCTTCGGTCAGGAGGATTCCATTGCTCTGCCGCCTTTTTTATCATTCTTCTTGTAACTTAAGGTTGGTTCTCAGGTCGGCTATGCAGCTCCTCAGCAGCTGAAAGATGAAGAAAAAACATTGGAATAAGAACTAACATAGCTCATAATGGTGGAATGAAAGAAAAATTACCCTCTAAAGAAAGGAAGCTTAAGCCAGCTCCAATGAGTTTCTTTTCTGTCAAAATGGATTTATAGTGGGAGCAACCATTGTCAGCAAGTAGCCTATCTCGATCTGCCAACTCTTTGAGGTCAAGTTCACACATGAAGTGTGAACTATCCTCCACAATTCCGAATCTCTTAACAAAGAAGCGACCCCAGTCGCCACCTTCCCACTCCAAAACAACAAAGTCCCTCTCCCAAGAATGGTGGGAGTCAGGAAAGGAGAAAGAGTTTACTATATGTGGAAGCTTGCTTCTAAGCTGAAAGCCGATCCACCCCGGCTTAGCCTCCGGGGAGTTCTTGACTGCGAATATGCTTCTGAACATGGTTGTACTCCAAGGGATTTCCAACTCGTGGCATCTTAACAAGAAGATGATTAGGAACCTCCAGGAATTAGGGTATAGTTGGCAAGGATGGACTTGAAGTTCTGCTAAGAACCTGATGATAAATGGGTGGACGGGGAACCTAAATCCCGCCTCCAATGCTCCTTTCATGACGCAAATCCTTTCGGGATGCCAGTTGCAGGTTCTGTCTCCTGGATTTGGAAGGCATACTTTGATGGCGCTTGGAAAGCCATAAGTGCTTCTAATCTTCTCAACATCCTTCTTTCTTAATTTAGAAGGGCTATTAAAAGCAACTAAGCTGGAGCTGTTTGGGAATGACTCTCCCATAGTGTTTAGCAAATCTAGCGTAGACTCAAACCGACGTTCAATATATTTAGGAGGCATGAGTTTTAGCTTACCTTTCATTGTTCGCGCCATGCTTCTTTTTCTGAAAGCCTCCTCCATGGAGAGTTGGGGGGCAGCAGCTTGCTTGTCAGCCATCTTGAACCTTGAATCTTGAAACTTGGAAGCTTGAACTTGGAATCTTGAAAACTGGAGAACTCAAGAGCTTTAGAACTTAAGAAAGTTTGAGAACTGAAGAAAAATGAAGGGTGCTCCCCTCCTTTTATAAGGAAAGGGTGACCTGTTATCTCAGGTTGAAGTATAGCTCGGTTCGCATCTGCAGGTCAAGTATCGTTAAAATACGAAAAAGAGCAAAAAGCTATCTGTAATGGACGGAAATAGTCGTTAAAAACTCATGATATTTTGGGAAAGAAACGAAGAATTTAAGTGAATACTCGGCAAAATGTTCTACCAAAGCAGTCAGATGAGCTTAGAAAGCTAAGTACGCTTAAGAAAAGCTTAATGGGAAGATTATTCTTAAAACATGGGATTAGCAATGTGGATCAAGGTCCTAAGTAAAATTCTAAACAAAGCCATGAGTGGCCAAGTGTTGATTTCCAAAGGCGAACAACAAAAAGATTCCATGTTGATGATTGATGTCGGTAGGTGAAATTTTTTTGGCCAACTGACTTCCCGGCCTACTGACCTCCCGAGGGAGCATCGGCCGACCGATATCGACCGTCGGTACGGGTTTTGACCCTCCCGATCACCTTCCCAGCCGATTGACCATTTTTGAGAAGCTCCGGCCGACTGACGTCGATCATCGGTATGGGTTCAAAAAAAAAAAAAAATAATAATAAATAAATAGGGATGAAATTTTCCAGCCGAGTAAAGTCCCGGCCGACCGGCCCTCCGGGAAGCCCTCCAGCCGACCGGAATCGTCCGCCGGCATGGATATTGAACCGGCCGACCGGTGTCACAGCCGACTGGCCTTCTGTGCACACGTCGGCCGACCGACGTCGACGGTCGGTACGGGTTCGAAAAAAAAAAAAAAAATCCCCCAGCCGACTGACATACCGGCCGACCGGCCCTCCGGGGAACCCTCCGGCCGACCGACTTCGATCATCGGTACGGGTTTTCTGCCTTCGTTTCGGAAAAAAAAAAAAAAACGGCCGACCGAAAAACCAGCCGACCGGGTTCCTGGCCGACCGGCCCTCTGAGACACGCCCCAGCCGACCGGAAGCGATGGTCGGTACAGGTTTTTTCCCGGCCGACCGACAGCGATGTTCGAGTTGGGTTTGCAAAATTTCGTTTTTTGTTTTTTGTTTTTCTAATTTGGTAATTAAGGGAAGTGAAAACTAAGCACCGATTAGTGCCGATTAAGCGCTGTTTAGTGCTGTTTAAGCATTATTTAGTGCATATTAGCACCGTTTAGCACCGATTAGTGACGATAGTGCCGTTTTATGCCGTTTGACATCGTTTAAACGTTGTTTAAGGCTGAGTAGCGCTGTGCAGTGCCGCTTAACACCGTTTAGTGTCGTTCAACATCATCGTAAATGCGTCGGTCGCTCCACGCTTTACATTGAGGTGATATTGTTGAAAATACTCGTGTAAGAGCAATAAACCCTGACCAAAGTCTCGTAAAAGGCCGTTAAAACTTCAAGGAAAACCTGATCAGTTTTCCTAGAAGTTGGGGGGCAAATGATATGGGCTAAAAATAAACCCTAAGGACCCATTTAATGTGGCATTAATTAGACCTAGAATGGTCCAAACATGGGGCCCACCAGATAGGCCCAAACCCTAATTATTATATTAATTTCGTAATTAATATTAAGGGTAATAAACAGCTCAGCCAATAAGAGTCAAACAAGGATACAACCCTTGCCTGACTTAACTTCCAAGATACATATCTCAACATGGAAACTGATTCCTAAAAGGAATGGATCCGGAACCTTCCTTGAGGCGGTGGCTTGCCCACCAAGTCTCATATTCCTACCCTAATTCTCAGGCTTCTCAGCTTATATAAGGACCTGCTCCTTCACCCTCAGAACTACGTTTTTGGCTTGATCTTTGATACGCATCAAAGTACGTAGGCATCTTGTGAAGGCAGATACAGCCACGAGCACGAGAGCAGCCATTAAAGCACGAAGCTCCCGAACCCTAGCCGTCATAATCATAACCTAGTTTTTGTTCCATAACACGAACTTACCATAAATCTTTAATGTTCGAAAATAAAAATTCTATAATCTTTTGTGGGATTTGATATTTTAATTAGTGACACGAATGAATAAAATAAAATGTGAAATGCATTGGTAAGCCTTAAGCAGATACTGAATTATATGGTACTAGAAAACGATAATTCAACGAAACGAAAGATGGAGCTTTTATTTCTTGACAAGTGTTCTATACCATTTTTTCTTTTTAGTAATAATTATAACAAAGTAATCACATCATAGTGATTGCTCCCCTTTGTAAGAAAATAATTATATTAAATTGTAAAATTGGTTTTAAAGTTTGTGTATAAATATTCAATATTTTGTAGTTATTAACTTTATATTTTTACTAATTATTTTTTTGGTGCCTTTAAATGAGTGGGTGTGGTGCTTTAGACAGAGCTTAGAACTCATGTACAAAGATAAATTAGAGTTGATAAATCAAGTTTGCAAAATTGCTTAAACCATGTAGATACAATGACTCAATGAGTGATACAAAAAGATATGCCACTTTTTTAAAAAAAAAATTTAGTCACACACAAATTACAACTCCAAAGAATTTAGCACACTTATGCTTTCGAAAGGTGAAGGGAAGGTAATGCAAGTCACCAACTCCAACAAGTCTTTGGTGGGCAACCATTTTCTTGTGATGAAACAAAACTGTATGGTAGTTGAGTGCCCTCCTTTCCATTTCATATCCATTCTTGATTTCTAGTATTTTGCAAACTAGTGGAGACTGGAATTTAGAACTAGGTAAAAAGTTGAGAATCACTCAGTTGCTGGACACTGGAATTTAGAACTCCACTTACATAACAATAAGCAATATACAATCATTTCATGTAGAACTATATTATATAACAAAGGAAAACATAGTAAAAAGTTAAAAAATGATGACAAGGAATAATATAGGACTTGAACACTAATTTAGATGGCATGCTTAAGTGCTCCATTTGCTAGCCACCTGAGCTATTGCTTTTGTTGATGAACCATCATCACTAAGAGCCTTGGAAGCTGCATCCTTTAGGTCTCTCATTCGAGTTCGAAGGCGCTTTCCTTCTTCGCCTTCCATTAGATGCTTAACTAGTGTCGCTATTTCAACACGTCCCACCAGACCATTTTCACTAACTTGTGGCCTCAATGCAACTTTAAGGCCTTCAGTTAGCATGACAGCATTCATCTTCTGTTCTGCATAGAGTGGCCAAGCAATCACTGGAACACCATTCACTACAGTCTCAAGAATTGAGTTCCAGCCGCAGTGAGTCAAAAAACCACCGGTTGAGCCATGGCTAAGAATTTGAGCTTGAGGGGCCCAATTAGGCACCACTAAACCTTGGCCTTTGGTCCTTTCAATGAACCCTTGTGGTAAAAATTCAGTAGGGTCTTTTTTAGTCTGGTTACTGAAGAAAGATGCATTGGCTTTTTCATCATCTGGACTTCTAACAACCCATATGAATCTTTGCTCACTCATTTCCAGTCCCAAGGCCAGCTCAGTGAACTGATTCGATGAGAGAGTCCCCCCGCTCCCAAACGAGACGAACAAGACAGAGCCATGTGGTTGATCATCTAACCACCTCAAGCAATCCAATCCATCAGCAGCAGTACTTAAATGATCCATTTGTACGAGAGGCCCGACTGGGTAAACAGGTGGGCTACCCGACTCTTGTAGAGCTTTAATAGGTCCTTCCTCCATATCCTTAAAGCTATTCACCATTATTCCTTCAGCCAATTTGTACTTCTTTGTATGATGAAGCACCCATTTATATGCATCATTCTTCCTATCCTGAACTGGGTCAAGTAGATCCTTCCCATGTACCGGTATACAACCAGGAATCTGAACTGGGCCAGGCAAGTCCCTATACTCGCAAGATGTTTCCTCATCAAGCTTAGGCAAATAAAGAAACAATGACAAGGCCATAGCTGTTGAGGGGTAAAAAATGTAAGGTGACACCTTGAATTCAATAGCCACATCAAGTGCATCAGTGGCGAAAAGATCAACCACCAAAGTGACCAACTTCTTTGTAGTTATTATCGACTTGATCATGTCGCGAAGTGAAGGCAAAGATCTTGATATCAATACAGAGATACGTGATTCGGCCTTAACATCATCTGATAAATCATCCAGGTTAACTTGAGGTAAAACAACATAGTCTAAACCATCAGGAAGTGTATCAAGAAAAATCTTTTGAGCTTCGGAAAGAGGTCCTTCAGTAGGAATGATAAAAGTTGCGGTAAATTTGTGAAGACTAATGAGCTTTTTAGCAAATTGAACTAGTGGAATGAGATGACCCATCCCAGGAGTTGGGAAAATAGCTATATGAGGTGTGCTTTCCATAGGAGCAAAACTGAGTATGAAAAAAAGATAGAGTTAGATGAATTAACAAAGAGCTGAGAGCTAAACAACTGAGGCTGTATGCACACACAGAAAATATGTAGATATATTTATAAATAATGAGAGGGGGGCTGGAGATATGAAACTGATGGAGAGATTTCTAGAAATGCAAAATATGCACACAAGGTGATGATGTATGGATAATAAATGAGAGATCATTCCAGCAGAGTAGTCTCTAAACTTCGTCTAGTGATGTCAAAACAAACTAAGCCTTATGTCATGATTTCTAGACTGACTATTCCTTGCCATGTAAAAATTGCCTGTAGCCTCCTACCAGTAAGTACAAATGCTCTGTAAGTTTCTTGCATTTTAAGCACCTCCAGAGTGAAAAAAAAAACACGATTCCAACGATTCCACATGCATTTTCGGTTCATAACAATAAGGATTCAATAAGTAGCTACTACATTGTGTGGCACATTTTTATTAAGACTTCAACATGTAATGTAAATATCACATAATTTCATATGGAAGGTTGTACTTGATGTAGAAAGTATTCACATGATAATTATAACTCTAAACAGAACTCCTACTTATTATCTATAAGGTCACTAGTTCGAAAATTAACTTTTAGAAGGAGTCAGGAGGCCGATATAACAACTTAGAACCAATCTAATATCTAACCAGACGTCCACAAACTACTATATACTTGTCATGGGGAGACATCAAGGGAAAGACGGAGCAGAGGGGAGTCAATTTCAAGAGTTAAAAAGAACAACTTGGGCGAAAGTATGAGGTCTAATGGTTCACCAGAAGATCGGACGTTGTTCTGCCAACTACCTTGAACTATTAACAACCCTGCCATCAGAAGAAACCTGTGCACAATGGTTCAAGGCATCACAACCCTCAAGCATTCGACTACTTGCTTATTTATTCGCATTCCTGTTTGACCATAAAAACTACACCAATGTAATTCTAATGACTGATGTCACCCATCAAAGACGTCAAACTATAGTGGATTGTTAGATTATTAGCCACCTACGGGATTTTTTTTCCTTATTTTAGGATTTTTTCCCCCCCACATCTCACGCTTCTCTTATTTCAGTGCTTTCAGGCATCTACATATTGCACTCATAAACAGTGCTGAGAACGCGCAAACTGGACTATTGTTTAGAAATCTTTAGTTAGAATCATACCTTAAAACATTGATAACTATAAAAGTTAACTCATGTAAATTAAACTACTTTCATGGATTAGGAAAAAATGTTAAGAGTGTAACCTTACGGAAGTACTGTTCTCGTTCCGGAAGCTTTCAACTTCTTGAGGGTGATAAGAACATTGTCTCCTGAAAAAAATTTATAACAGGTCTTGTACTGCATCTCCAAAAAAAAAAAAAAATAGTACTTGATATTAACTGTTAAGACAACTGTATTTTCTACAGAATCAGCTAACTAAAATGAAAGCTATTATCATAGGTAATATATGCTTCAACAAGGAAATGAAAGATACCTGACAAGAAAGTCACACGAAAAATGCTCAAGTCACACAAAAGAGTAGTCTCTTTTATAAAGGCGATATAAAATAAAAATTGTTATCTCTGTGCTCTGTGTAGTTATCTAGTTACAGATGTTGGGCATTCCAATCATTACTACAGAGCTTTTTGAAGTGCCTGTATGATAATTGATGAGGGTGTAATCATCTGAACTTTATCTCTCTCAAAAGTAAATCAAGAGTTTTAGTATTATGGACTCGAAAAAGCCTATGAAATGTCAGTGTTAAAATAATTTGCATATAAATTAATGAATAGCATGCTACATTGCGAGCATCTCCATTAGTTTAGCAACCACAAAATATAATTACCTAGTCCACGTGTCCAACACATTGCTTACATTACATGGCCCCATGAAACAACGTTCAACTGCCACATGGTAAATGACCCTTTCTAAGGATCATGCTATGCACTATGCAGTTAAACAAATAACAACTCTGGAGAGAACCATGTATGCACAACCAGAAAAGTATGTATTTAGGATGATATATGGCCACAAATCAGTCTTATGATTTAGTTTAAGTTCTCATCAGCCTTATGATTTAGTTTAAGTTCTCATCAGCCTTATGATTTAGTTTAAGTTTTCATATATGTAATTTAAATTGCCATTCATGTAGTTTATTTATTCCTTGTCTGCATCAATCATGAATATACATATACTTGGAAGCAATCGAAACAGGCAAACACTAGTTTCCGGTCATTGGATACAACCAATGCAGCAGGCCAGATTATTTATTATTTCATTTGTTCTATTTTTCCCAAGAGGATTGCTGTTGACTAGAAATCTTTGGCAATTAGACAAACTATAAATATGTGATTGATCTTCATAAACGAGTTTCAGATTCCACAATCCATGCTCAAAAAACTGCTAGAGACAGCATACACCTTCTGGTCCTGCCGAGAAACAATCTATAAGAATGCTAATGGTTCATTCTCAAATTGGCTGCTCAAACATGTGGTGCTATCCCTAGCATTGTAGCCTAGTAGACATCCCTCTCCTCTTGGTAACAAGAAGTCGAGGTTCAAGCCTCAGCAGCAGAGGGCTGTTTGCATGAGTATTGAATTTTCTAGTAATTGACCTTGCCCATAAAAATAGAATGTGGTGCTAATAAAGTCTTGATCTAGCAACATCATGTGCCATTTATTTCCTGGTCACCCAACTACCACCACAGGCCACTTATCTGTACTGGTTGAGAAATGAATTACTCAGTGTAATCCACTAATCCATTTGTTTGCATGTCTACCACTCTTTCCAGTTAACTGTTCAAATCTACCTTAGTTCTTAGATGTCGTTTTCTATTTCAAAATAATTTTCGCTATCATGCTCATAACACAAATTACATACCAGTAACATTCAACTCCTCTTCAAAATTTCAAGATAAGAAAACCTAATTAGGCCACTAATCAACAACCTACATGATAATAAGTCAAATAATGTCATATATAGTCAATTTGGACATCATTCATTTAGAAATATGGCATTACTGAGTTGCTGTTTACTAGTTCCACAAAACATAAAAATGCTTATTTAATCAATTTAGCTATATATCCCATATTTCCACACCTAATACCTTATGTCATAAACAACAGAATTTTTTTAATTTTTTTTTTCTAATAAACTGAGAGTTTGAGACCATGTTCATTGATACCTTAAATCACCCCTGTACGGCTTAAACTAAAGAAGCAGCCTTCTCCCCTAATAAAAATCTGAAATTTCTGTAGAAAATACATGGAAGCAACTGAGATCGACCGACACTCCCTTCCATCCATAGAAATATCCAACTCAACTATGTCTACACATTTCCGAAACCAAAACTTTAAGGATGGACAATGGTACCATGCCAACCGGACAGTTAACAAAACAACTTATCAGGCCAGGCATTAATGAATATTATTTGAGTTTCAGAATTTCCTAAAAAAAACAAAAGGTAAACAAGTCTCCATTTTGCTACCACTTTTTTCCCCTGGAATTACTCAGTTGTAGAATTTTTTCTCACACACTTATTTCTCAATTGTCCGAAAAACAGGATCCCAATTATCCTTAATCTATCACAAACAAACATAGAAGAATTAAAATAACAAAACATGTTTCAGTATGACAACTAATAGCCATGAAACTAATTATCAAATACATAATCAATTATCAAATACAGTATCAAACAACAAATGTTCCACATGATCTTATCAATTTATCATAACAATGTATATTGTTTTTGCATGTAAATGAAAAGCGAAAAACAAAAGCTTAATTTACCATTAACAACGTTTGCATGTAGAGATAATCAGGCAATTAGTGGAACTTGAAAGTGAAACAGAATGATGGTATGGTATTGAAGCAGCTCTGCGACATCTGGTTGGTTTGTGTGGGAAATTTTACAAATATGTAAACCATTCAAAAATGTGAGATGACAATACTAAAACAAGATTCAAATGTAGTGGTCGAAATAGTATTATTTTAAGGAAAAAAATAATTGAAGGAAAATTTTGGTAACAAAATATAGAATCTTCTGTACTTCCAATTTTAAACAAGTGATTATGAAAATTTGAGTAATTTTCATAAAATTTTATTCATTTTTTTTGAAATATAATTTTAATAAATATTTTGAAACTATAATGACTAAAATAAAGTCGATTATCCAAAATAACTTCAACAATGTATTGGGCTTAAATATAGGCCCAAACCGTGAGTATATTTCGGCCATAATTCTGCAGACCCAGCCATGGAAATACTGAATACAAAAATTATACGTACTTACAAAATTACAGCGGTGAAAAACACACAAATTTACGAAACAATTAAAATTGGGAGATCGCAGAACAAAAGTCAAAATGATATACCGGAAATGGAGTTTGTTAACCGGAACGATGGTTTTCACCGGTGGAGCTGCCGTCTCCGTCATTATCGCCGATCTCCTTTTCTTTCGATCCGTACGTGTTTTTTATTATTCAATTTAAATAATTGTGTGTGATTATTATAAAATTTACACAAATTGATAGGAGTAAAATTTATGTGTTAATAATTTATTTAGTTTTTTTGCTATGTTCACGTTGAACAATTTCATTAAATTTAAAAATTAAAATAATGTAATCAGAGCAATTATGATTTTTCAGTTGTTTGTGAACAATCAAGAACATAGGACCATATTGATGCTGGTTAGTGCAAAGAGAAAGGTGAAGATAAGAGATGGAGTAAAGAGAGAATGATTGGGGGAGAAGAAGTTCTATATTGATATTATCATTCTGAGAATCATTACTACACTTCTTGTCCCTATATATGGGGAAACAACAGTAACAAAAGAGACTAACAAAAGAGACAAAGAGACTAACAAAAAAGACAATAACAGCCTAACAAACTTTGTCCTAAGCTGACTTAGAATACTGGACATATTGCCCTTCTATACGCCCCCTAAAGCTGGAGAGTGAGGTGGAACCGAAGCTCCTAGCTTGCCAAGTAGGTACTGATGCTGTTGCACACGAAGTATCTTTGTCAGTATGTCAGTAATTTGCTCAGTGGAGGGGACATAAGCTGTTTGAATGGCACCATGGTTGATGTGATCCCGAAGGAAGTGGCAATCCACTTCGATGTGCTTAGTCCTCTCTTGCAGTACAGGGTTTGCTGCAATAGCAAGGGCAGCTTGGTTGTCACATTTGAGCTCAGTTGTAGGCAAGGTTTTGATGCCCAAGTCTTTGAGTAGAGTAGTCAGTCAAAGAACTTCACAAGTTGTCATAGCCATGGCACGGTACTCAGCTTCGGCTGAGGAACGAGCTACAACATTTTGCTTCTTAACTTTCAATGAAATAGGTGAGTCTCCGAGTAGGATGCAGTACCCAGTGGTTGATTTTCTGGATATTGGACAGCTTGCCCAATCGCTGTCACAATAAGCTTGAAGTGCAGCTGCACTAGACGAAGCCAATATAATTCCCTCTGAGATAGTTCCAGCCAAGTAACGAAGAAGGCGTTTGGATGATTGCATATGAACAGAAGTGGGTTGATTCATAAATTGACTTAAGGTATGAACAGTGAATGATATGTCTGACCTTGTGATTGTGAGGTAGATGAGTTGCCCCATGAGACGTTGGTAGTGCACAGGGGTAGGCAAAACTTCACCTTTGTCCAGTGTAAGCTTGAGGTTAGGATCCATAGGCAGTTGGACAGGTTTTGCTTGGGACATATTATGTTCCTTGAGTATGTCGAGGACATATTTCCTCTGTGAAGAATCCAGTAGGGGACCTATCCACTTCTAAACCCAGAAAATACCTCAAGGGCCCGAGATCCTTCATGTGAAAGGTAGTGGACAACATATGTTTAAGGTTGTCAATGTCTGCCATTGAATCTCCACAGATCAAGAGATCGTCCACATAGATCAGCACAATAAGAGTATTCAAATTCTGGTTTTTGATGAACAAACTATAGTCTGATTTCAGTTGTGTGTAGCCCATGTTCAGGAGTGTTGTTGAAAGCTTCGAGAACCACAGTCTTGGGGCTTGCTTGAGACCGTAAAGCGATTTTTTTTAGCTTACACACAAGTCGAGGTGACTTATCCTGTGGATTGACAAAGCCACATTCAATCCTACAACCGTAGTGTGTGTAACCTTGGGGCATGACCATATACACTTCTTCAAACAAATCACCGTGCAAAAATGCATTCGACACGTCCATGTGAATAGTAAACCAATTCTTAATTGCTGCCACAGCCAGGAGTGTTCGTACAGTAGTCATCTTGGCTACTGGTGCGAACGTCTCAGTATAGTCTACTCCAAACTTTTGACGACAGCCCAGAATGACTAATCGAGCCTTATATTTCTCGATGCTACCATCTGGACGATATTTGGTTTTAAACAGCCACTTAGATGCAATTGCAGTCTTCCCAGGGGGTAGTTCAGTGACAATCCATGTGTCATTGAGCTACAAGGCATTAAGCTCATTGTTCAAGGCAGTGACCCAATGCTCGTGATTAACAGCCTCTTTGAAGTGAATGGGATCTTTGTTCTTGACCAGAGATGTCATGAAGCAGTTGAATGCAGGGTCAATCACTGTCGAAGTTAGGCTTTGGATTGTTGAGTATACAACAACGAAAGCAAAACTCAAAGCGAATAAACAAGAACAAGAAAATAAACGACAATCACACAAGACAAATATTTACGTGGTTCGGAAATTCCTACTCCACAAGCCGCACTAATTTTGTATTGATCTCTCACAATTTGTTGTGTTGTTATGTTACAATTACATGAGTATTTATAAGAGAAGAAACTGGGTCTAAGAATCAGAGTCTAATTCTGAAATCCTAACTCTAATCCTAACTCTAATTATAGTCCAATTCAGGATTCCTAACTCAAGTCAGAATCCAATTCCAATTCTGAAACCTGATAGACTCCACAAACCCAACAATCTCCCACTTGGAGTCAGACCACATCTTCGCTTCACTCTTGTAAATCTAGTAACAAATAATCCTTCGATCAATAACTCTAACTAGTGCAGCGCCTTCTCATCAATCAGTTCTGAAGGCCAGTTGAAGCTATGCAAAGCTTCAACTTTTCATTAGTAACCACCTTAGTCAACATATCTGCAGGATTCTTTGAACCAAGGATTTTCTTCAAGGACAAAGTACCATTGCTAATCAACTCTCTTGTAAAGTGATATCTCAGCTGAATATGCTTCGTCCTAGCATGAAACACAGGATTCTTCGCAAGATGAATAGCACTCTGACTGTCGCTATACAAAGCACTGTCCGCCTGTTTCTTGCCCAACTCCTCAAGAAAATTCTTCAACCAAATCATCTCCTTGCTAGCTTCAGAAATAGCCATATATTCTGCTTCTGTGGTTGAAAGAGCAACACTCTTTTGAAGTCGAGACATCCAACTAACTGCTGTGCCACCCAAAGTGAAAATACATCCCGTAGTACTTTTTCTTGTATCCAAACATCCACCTAAATCTGTATCAGAGAACCCTTCCAAGATAACATCTTTCTTGCTGAAACATAACGCAACCTTGGATGTGCCTTTCAAGTAGTGTAACAACCACTTGACTGCTTCCCAATGTTCTCTTCCTGGATTAGACATGAACCTGCTAACAACTCCCACTGCATGAGCAATATCTGGCCTTGTACACACCATAGCATACATCAAACTGCCAACTGCAGATGCATACGGAACTTTAGCCATATCTTTCTTGCCTTCATCCGTTTTAGGTGACTGCTTCTTCGTGAGATTAAAGTGAGTCGCCAACGGTGTACTTCTGGTCTTCGCATCCTGGACACTGAATTTCTGCAACAATTTCTCAATATACTTCTCTTGAGATAATTTTAAAGTACCTTCAGATCTATCCCTTATGATGCTCATACCAAGTATCTGTTTTGCTGCACCCATATCCTTCATCTCAAACTCCTCAGACATCTGTCTCTTTAACCTGTTGATTTCCCTCATGTTTGATCCTGCTATCAACATGTCATCAACATACAACAACAATATGATATAAGATGAATCAAACTGTTTAAAATAGCAACAATGATCCATAGCACTTCTCGTGTACCCATTCTTCATCATAAAGCTGTCAAACTTCAAGTACCACTGTCTTGGTGCTTGCTTCAAACCATACAAGTTTTTTATAAGTTTGCAAACAAGGTTTTCTTTCCCAGCTACCTGAAATCCCTCTGGCTGTACCATGTAGATGTCTTCCTCAAGATCACCATGTAAGAACGCGGTATTAACATCTAGTTGCTCTAGATGTAACTCCTCTGCAGCCATAATACTTAGCACAATTCTAACTGTAGTCATCTTAACAACCGGAGAAAATATATCAGTATAATCAATACCCTTTTTCTGTTGATAACCCTTGACTACTAACCTCGCCTTGTATCTCTTGCTGCCATCAGGTTCTTCTTTGATCCGGAACACCCACTTATTCTGTAAAGCCTTCTTTCCTGCTGGTAATTCTGTTAAAGACCAAGTCTCATTCTTCTCAAGAGAACTCATCTCTTCTTCCATGGCTGATTTCCACTTAACTGAATCATCCACCTGAACTGCCTCTGAATAACACTGAGGCTCTCCATCCTCGGTCAATAACATATAATATGCTGAAGGAGAAAATCTTTGTGGTGGTCACACAATTCTGCTAGATCTTCTTACCCCAGCTTGTGGAGTAACTGGAACCATGTCATCACCATTCCCCAAACTCCCACTATTTCCTGCAAGATCTTCTTCTGTAATATCTTCAAGCACTACTTTCTCTTTCTCAGGTTGTTCCTTTGCCAACTCAGAATCGACTGCAAGCTTATCCTTGTACACTGCACTTTCGTTAAAAGTAACATCTCTACTTCTAACGACCTTCTTCGTTAATTCATCCCAGAAACGGTAACCCATATCATCTGAGCCATAACCAATGAAGATACACTTCTTTGCTTTCGGATCAAGCTTGTCTCTGTCAGAATCTTTAACACGTACATAAGAAACACAACAAAAAACTCGCAAGTGTGAAAGATTTACCTCCTTTTTCTGCCACTCTTCTTCAGGAATCTTGAACCCCAAAGGAACTGAAGGTCCTCTGTTTATGAGATACGCTGCTGTGCTAACTGCATCTGCCCAAAAAGTCTTTGGCAACCCTGCATGCAACCTCATACTCTTGGCCCTCTCATTCAAGGTTCTATTCATGCGCTCTGCAACACCATTCTGTTGCGGTGTCTCTGGAATTGTTTTGATCATTCTAATCCCATATTCTGCGCAATAGCTTTTAAACTCATCACTACTGTACTCACCACCATTATCTGACATCAAACTCTTAACCTTCAAACCAGTCTGATTTTCAACTTCGGTCTTCCACTTCTTGAAAGTAGCAAACACATCTGATTTATTCTTCAAGAAATAAACCCATACCTTTCTAGTGGAATCGTCAATAAAAGTGACATAGTAGCGAGATCCTCCCAACGACGCAACTGTTGTTGGACCATATACATCTGTATGAACCAGCTCTAACCTCTCAGCCTTGGGTGTCCTCCCTGATTTTGCAAAAGTAACTCGTTTCTGCTTTCCAAGAACACATGGCTCACAGAACCCAACTTCCACATTCTTCAGCTCTGGAATCTTCCCCTTCGAAGTTAACAGCTTCATACCCTTTTCACTCATATGACCAAGTCTTTGGTGCCACAAAGTTGAAGACCCAATCTCATCAGCAACTACATTTGCTTCATAGCTAGATTGTTCAACTATGTACAACGTCCCCTTTTTCTCTCCACGAGCAACAACTAGATTCCCCTTTATAACCTTCCACTGTCCGTCTCCGAAAGTAACTCGATACCCTTCCTTATCTAACTGACCCACAGATATCAGCATCTTCTTCAGTCCAGGAATGTATCTCACATCTTTCAACGTCCAGCTAGTCCCCAAAGAGGTCTTGAGATTAATATCTCCCATGCCCGCAATATCCAAAGTCTCATCATCAGCAAGACGAACTTTACCAAAATTTCCAAGTCTGAAATTTAACATCAAATCCTTGCAAGGGGTAGCATGGAATGATGCACCAGAATCCATAACCCATGATTCAACCGAACATTCAACACAACAAATCAAAGCATCGTCATTCGCCACTTCTTCAACTACATTAGCTAAATTATCCTCTTCCTTCTTTCCTTTAGGAGCTGCGGGAGCCGTACACTGATTTCTAAAGTGACCTTTCTTCTGACAATTCCAACAAACAATCTCCTTGCGATCTTTGGACTGTCCTCTCTTCTGTGACTTCGATCTGCTACGCCCCTGATTCTGCCCCCTATCGGACTTTCTACCTCTACTCTCGGTACTCAACAAGGAACCTGATGACTTTCCTGAGTTTTTCCTACGAATATCTTCTCCAAGAATCGCATCTCGAACTCCATCAAAAGTCATCTTACTGCTCCCAGATGAATTACAAATAGCAGTGACAAATCCTGACCAACGGTCAGGTAACGAGGATACCAACAACAAGGCTTGTATTTCATTATCGAATTTAATATCCACTGAAGTCAATCTTGATAGGATAGAGTTAAATTCGTTCACATGATCAGCAACACAATCACCTTCATTCAATCTCGTGGCAAACAACAAGCGACACAAATATACCTTATTCGAAGCAGACGGCTTCTCATACATATTTGATAACGCCTTGATCAATCCATAAGTTGTCGTTTCCTTGACGATATTGTAAGCAACGTTCTTCGCCAAAGTTAACCTGACAACACCCAGAGCCTGCCTATCCAATAGATTCCAATCTTTGACATCCATCTTTTCTGGCTTCTTCTCCTCTAGCGGTTCGTGTAGTTTTTTCTGATACAAATAATCTTCAATTTGCATCTTCCAAAACCCAAAATCTTTGCCATCAAATTTGTCGATCTTTACTTTCCCTTCTTCTGCCATCGCTCCCACTCGCCTGAAAACCTAGGCTCTTGATACCAGTTGTTGAGTATACAACAACGAAAGCAAAACTCAAAGCGAATAAACAAGAACAAGAAAATAAACGACAATCACACAAGACAAAGATTTACGTGGTTCGGAAATTCCTACTCCATAAGCCGCACTAATTTTGTATTGATCTCTCACAATTTGTTGTGTTGTTATGTTACAATTACATGAGTATTTATAAGAGAAGAAACTGGGTCTAAGAATCAGAGTCTAATTCTGAAATCCTAACTCTAATCCTAACTCTAATTAGAGTCCAATTCAGGATTCCTAACTCAAGTCAGAATCCAATTCCAATTCTGAAACCTGATAGACTCCACAAACCCAACATGGATGTGAACACCACTGTTTGTGACATAATCCTTGTGCCACTGAGGTTGAGTGTGGTGTCTAGTGGATCGTCTGAGGGTCGTAGAATTTGTGTCTTGATCTGAAGGAGGTGTTTCATCAGTAATCGAATTCTCCCCATTTGCAAGTGGAGGCTGAGGTGTAGAATCATCAGAGGTGGATATTTCTGGTGGAAAATCATCAGCTATGGGTTGAGTGTTGAGATGTTGCAGTGAGATGGGAGTCGGAGAGAGGTATGTAGAGATGGATTCTTCCTGAAAGGGGAATACATCTTCGACAAATTGTACATCCCTAGACACAAACTCTTGCATAGTTTGCAGATTCAACAGCCTATATCCTTTCTTTGCAGGAGGGTATCCCAGTAGTACACATGGCACACCTTGTGGGTGAAATTTGTCAAGAGAGAAGCAGGGATTTGTTGCAAAAGCTAAGCAACCAAAGACTTTGAGAACAGAGTAGTCAGGTGTCGATACATAGAGTGCTTCATAGGGTGTTGTGAACTTGAGAATGCTGTTAGGAAGACGGTTAATTAAGTATGCTGCAGTTAGTACACAATCCCCCCAGTAGGCCATAGGGAGATTGGACTGAAATCGCAGAGCTCTAGCAGTTTCCAAGATATATCGGTGCTTTCTCTCGACCCTGGCATTTTGCTGGGGTCTCCGAACACAAGACGTTTGGTGCACTATCCCTTTAGAAGAGTAGAATTGCTGACAATGGACTGTGTTGAACTCCAAAGCATTGTCTGACCGGGTCATTTTGACTGTGGTGCAGAACTGGTTAAGCACAAAGTTGTAGAAGTTTTGAATGACTTGAAGATAGTCACTCTTCAATTTAAGTAAATACAGCCATGTGTATCGAGTGTTATCATCCACTAGTGTCAAGAAGAATCTACATTGGCCTTTAGTAGGTTCCTTATAAGGGCCCCAGAGGTCTACATGGACCAAGTCAAATGGGTGAAGTGCATGTGAAGCACTTGGTGGCATTGGCAGTTTAGTGAATCGAGCCATGGGACAGGTCAGGCATACTTTGCTGAACGTTTTGTTTGAAGTTGGCAAATTTGGAATTAATGCCCAAGCCTCATGTGCCAGACATCCAGATTCGGATTGCTTTCACTCTTGGAGACTTGCAAAGAGTTTTTAGGGGAAAAATCAAGATAATATAGGCCACATTGGATGCCACACCCGTGCCTATGACCCTTTTTGAGGTTGTGTCCACAATATGACAGTAATCAGGGAAGAACAGGACTTGACAATTATTATCCTTACTGAGTTTTTGCACAGAGAGAAGATTGTGTTGAAAATGTGGCACACAAAGCACATTATTGAGCAAAAGATTAGGTAGTTGAAGTTTACCTATATGTGAGATGGCAGCTTTGTCCCCATTAGGTAGATTGATTTTAGTTGACTGATTTGTAGGCACTACATCAGCCAAGATTGACAAGTTGGGTGTCATATGGTCCGAGGCACCAGAATCAAGAATCCAACGTTGTGTTGACACAATGGTTGAGTGACATGACAGCATTCCAGAGAAGTGAAAATCAAGATCCTCTGTTTTTGAGGCTTCAGAGCTTTGTTGAAGTTGCATCTGAGGCACCAGCTGGGCCAGCTGCTCTAATTGTTGAGGTGTGAAGAGAATTCCAGAGGATTGAGCTGTTGCAACCATTTTTGGAGGTGTATACCTAGTGTTGGAGGACCATCTAGCAGAACTGTTGGGCCTATTAGGCCGATTGATATTAGGGTTGAAAGAAGGATTCTTAGGGTGCCATTTGGGGTATCCAATGACAGTCCAGCACCTGTCATTGGTGCGTCCCCTCCCTTTGCAAGCACTGCATGTTGCTGATGTTACTGCCCTGTTTTCAAAGTTTTTGCTATACATGGCCATCATGTCTGGATTGACAGTGGAGCTTTGCAGCAACTCTCTCTGGGCTTCCTCCTGTTGGAGTGTGGCAGATGCCATCTCAACTGATGGCAAAGGGTTTAACATTAACAGATAGCTTCGAAGTGGCCCATACGCATCATCTATGCCATTAAGAAATTGAAACAACCTAGCTTCTTCTTGCTGGAGTTCAATATCAGCCAACAGTTTCTGCACTTCTTCAGTAGGGTCAGAAATAACAGGGAGCATATTCATAGCATCTAGCTCTTTCCACAAAGTTCTCATAGAGGTGTAATACTCATTTATAGATGATGAGTTTTGTCTTATCTCATATAAATCCTTACTCAGTTTGTATTTTCTGGAGCCATTAGTCAATGCAAACTGCTTTTCAAGATGCTTCCAGATATCTTTAGCATTTGTCATGTACATAATAGATTTTCTGATAATAGAAGAGACATTAGAGGTGAGCCAAGCTATTACCATATGATTGCAGGTTTCCCACATCTCAGCCTTTGTGTCATCATCTGTGGGCTTTGCAAGGGTGCCTGTGACAAACCCTAGTTTTCTTTTCGAGGCTAGTTGGATTTCCATTGACCTGGACCATGCCTTGTAGTCTGCTGAGCCTTGCAACTTTTCCACTTGAATGGAATTTGCATTCTCAGATGGATGCAAGAAGAGAGGGTTTAACATTTCTTGATATGTGATTCTTCCATTTGTTGCCATCGTTGGGGACAAGAAGAAGGAGGAGAGAGTGAAGGTGAGAGAGAGAAGAAAGATAAGATTTTTTGTTTGAAGGACTGAGTTTAAAGGCTAGATCTGTAGATCTAAAGTTTAAGGAGAGGAGAGATCTGAAATGGTGTGTATAAGCAGAGGGCACAAGAAGATAGGTGACCAGGTCTTCCTCTTTACACGTCCAGCTCTGATACCATGTGAACAATCAAGAACATAGGACCATATTGCTGCTGGTTAGTGCAAAGAGAAAGGTGAAGATAAGAGATGGAGTAAAGAGAGAATTATTGGGGGAGAAGAAGTTTTATATTGATATTATCATTCTGAGAATCATTATTACACTTCTTGTCCCTGGGGAAACAACAGTAACAAAAGAGACTAACAAAAAAGACAAAGAGACTAACAAAAGAGACAATAACAGCCTAACAAACTTTGTCCTAAGCTGACTTAAGCTGGCTTAGAATACTGGACATATTGCCCTTCTATATTGTTGCTAAGGTTTTACAATTCGAAAGTCACTTATATGTTAAGTCTATTTTTCGGGTGATGTGCAATATAATTGTTCATGTAGACGATAGGATTGATGTATTAACGTAGAAATTAAAAAAAAACTGTCTATTTTTTGAATAATGTTCATTATAATTGTCCGTGTAGACAATAGTATTGTTATATTGATGCAGAAATTTTAAAAGTTTACGAAGAATATTGTATATTTATAGCTACTGATGATATGCGAGAAATATCCGTTACACAGGAGATAATGATACGTACAAATAAGATTGCTACATTACGATAACTTAGTTTTAAGGTACATCCTGGTTGATAAGAAATGATGAACGATGAATTTGGCCCTTGCTTTTAACTTTCTCGGTCGAATTTTATTATTTTGTTTGTGCTATTAGAATTTCTACTCTTTTCACGTCTTTCTGACGATCAAGAGAGGGTTTAATCTTCAGTTCCCACCGGAGAGGTCCTGTGTCTGTGATGTGTTATAAGTATGATTCAACAGATCAGAATGAGAAATATCATAATAGATGCACAGGAAAAAGAGTTTAGTTGTGGATTGGTGAATAAATGTCAGAGACTGTCGTTTTGTTCATGTGATTGGCATTGTGACTATGAGGTTGCTTAGCCTAATCATATTCTGATACTTATGCAATCAATCCGGCTGGAAACTAACTACTGAAAATGTTGAAAGATTTTCCTGCCCAAAAGCTCTTTATGCTTTTAGCAACAAGATATGAAGATGTTCACTTTGTGCTGTTACTAAACCGCATGAATTCTTGTGTTTTCTGTGAAAGTGTATAATATATAACAGTTAACAAAATTATTCGATTTTTTGAGAAGAAACTATTATTTCTGACAAGTGAAAACGAAATCATCACATATACAAATGGGGATGTGTGTCAATATAGATCTTCTGTGCATGCCTCCAAATTGTTCTCCCCTGCTCTACTCTCTTATGGTGTCTTATAAGTTACTCCCGAAGTGTCAATAGTGTAATCTTACAAGGTTAAATGAAGTTCTATGCTTGTATAATAATATTCCATTACCTACGCAGGGTGTTTTCACTAAAACAGAGCCCAAGAAAAGAGACAATGTCGCTTCGACTCGGTAGAGAGTCTGGACTGGAAAGGAATCTGCATAATGACCATGAGCTAGCTAAGAAGGGGGAAAAATAACTTCCGATCCCTGTTCCAGTCTTTGAAGTTTGCTCGTACAAATGCAGTAGAGTTGTTTAGAACATCAAGCTTTCGGCGAATAAAATTCTGACTCGTTAAGGCCGATGGAGTCTAAAGATTGATAAAACCAGAACAACAATGGAGTCTTCATCTCCAACAGAAAACTATACATACATTTTATATCTACATAACCAAGCACATTACAGAGTTTGTTACAAGTTGTATTGAGTAAAAGTGAGGTCTACTACTACTCAACTAGCCTTATATACACAATGACAAAAAACGGTTATGATAAGAACTGAACTCTGTGATATGCACACTGTGTGATAAGCTAATGCTATGATCAGAATAAACTGTGATAAGTGCAATATTCCCCCCTCAGCTTGAAGGTGGTTGAATAACGTTCAAGCTGGAGAGAAGTCGCCAGTGTGCTTGACGTCCAAGGCCTTTAGTGAAGACATCTGCTAGTTGAGAAGAACCAGGTAAATACCGTGGCTGAATGAGTTTGGACTGAACTTGTTCTCGAACGAAATGGCAATCTAAAGCAAAGTGCTTAGTCTTAGGATGAAAGACAGGATCTGCAGCAATGTCCAAAGCGGCTTGATTATCACTATGAATTGTAATTGGTAAAGTTTGAGGAACATCAAGTTCAGACAACAAAAGGTTCAGCCAAGAAACTTCACATGCTGTGTCAGCAAGAGCTCGTAACTCGGCCTCAGCAGTAGAACGAGAAATGACTTTCTGTTTAGTGGAATGCCAAACCACCAGAGAAGAACCAAGTGTTAAACACATTCCTGTGATACTACGAAGCATGCCTGAAGAATCCAGTGTGGAACCCCAGTCACTGTCACAATAAGCTTCAAGTTTTAAAGAAGAATTTGCTGAATAAAATAGTCCTTGGAATGAAGTTCCTTTAAGATAACGTAGGACACGCTGAACAGCTAACATATGTGGTTCACGTGGTGTCTGTAGAAACTGGCTGAGGTGATGGACAATATAGGAAATGTCAGGTCTAGAAACAGTGAGATACAACAACTTGCCCACATATTTTCGATAAAGTGTGGGATCATCAAGAAGAACTCCATCTGTTGGGGATAGTTTGACATTGCTGTCAACAGGGAGAGATAATGGCTTGCAATTTTCCAAACCTGCTTCGACTAACAAATCAAGGACAAATTTATGTTGATGTAGATATAAACCTTCAGTAGTCTTATGAATTTCAAGACCAAGATAGTACTTGGCTAATCCCAAGTCTTTGATGGTAAAAGTAGAATGCAGAATATCTTTCACATGTTGAATGAAAGTATTACTTGTGCCAGTGAGAAGTATATCGTCTACATAAACCAAAGCTGTGACAAAAATTCCATCTGCTTTATAAACAAATAGGGAATAATCTGCTACAGTCTGAGTGAAACCAATATCTAGTAACACTGAAGCTAGCTTTTCAAACCAAACACGAGAAGCCTGTTTTAAACCGTAGATGGATTTATTCAATTTGCAGACATAATTGGTTCCATACAGTGGATGTCCTTGTGGAAGTGCCATGTAAACTTCCTCAGCTAAATCACCGTGAAGAAAAGCGTTATTAATATCCAATTGATGAATATCCCAACGTTTCACAGCTGCTAATGCTAAAACAGTTCGAACTGTGGCCATTTTGGCAACGGGTGAAAAGGTATTATGATAGTCTTGGCCCTCTATCTGAGTATATCCCTTGGCAACCAAACGTGCCTTGAATTTATCTAAGGAACCATCTGCAAAATACTTCAATTTGTATACCCATTTGCACTCTACGACCTTTTTGTTAACAGGAAGGGGAACAACTGTCCATGTATTGTTTTGTTCTAAGGCATGTAGCTCTTTTGACATAGCTTCTACCCATCTGCTATCCTTGACAGCTTGATTATAGGTAAATGGTTCATGTAATGTGTTTTGTGGACTAACTGTACAAGCATAGATAGAAGATGGAGAATATAGAGAGTAATGATATTTATTAGAATCAATGGGGCAATTGAGTAAGACAGCATTAGTGGAAACTGTGGGAAGTTGTTTGGATGTTTGAGGAGTAATATAATCCTTGAACCATGTAGGTTGAATTTTTCGTCTGAGAGAGACTCTTTGTGAAGGTTGAATTTGGTTTGTTTGAACAGTATGGCTGGTACTATTGTCAACAGGACTGTCAACAATGTGACTGTCAGTAATGTGACTGTCAACAATGTGATCAACAGTGTTATCAACACTAGAATTATCAACAGTATCAATATTTGGGAAAGAATCTGAAATAGAACTAGGATTGTCATTGTCATTATCAGATAAATCATCTAAAGGACTGAGTAGGTTAAATGAGTCATCAATATCAAAACATGGAACAGGTGGAGTGAATAAATGGCTGAAAGACTTTGAGTAATCAGATGCAAAAGGAAAAACAGTTTCAGTAAATGTCACATGACGAGAAATGTGAAACTGATTAGTAACAGGATTAAACAATCTGTATCCCTTTTGAGTGGTAGAGTAACCAAGGAAAACAGTCTCAACTGCTCGAGGTGCAAACTTATCTGATTCATGAACAGACATATGAGCAAGACACCCAAAAACTTTAAGATGTGTATAAGATGGTTGCTTTTGGAAAAGTTTTTCATATGGAGAAATATATCCTAAAATAGTAGTTGGTATTCGGTTGATAAGATAAGTAGAAGCAAGGATACATTCCCCCCAAAAAGACAGAGGTAAATGAGCTTGAAACAACAAAGCTCGTGACATTTCGAGTAAGTTTCTGTGTTTCCGTTCAACTCGCCCATTTTGTTGGGGAGTATACGGACAAGATGTTTGATGTAATATGCCTTGGGATAGAAGAAAAGCAGTGAAATCATGGTTGATAAATTCACCTCCATTATCTGTTCTAAGGCATTTAACAGAAGTGGAAAACTGTGTTTGCACATGAATAAGAAAATCCTTTAAAGATTGAGAAACGTGCTGCTTAGTAGGGAGAAGTATTGTCCATAAGCCTCTAGTGCAATCATCAACAATTGTTAAAAAATATTTACAACCATTGTAAGTTGGAGTTCGATATGGCCCCCAAATATCACAATGTAAAAGCTGGAAAGGTAAACTAGCATGAGAATTGCTAGAAGTAAAAGGTAGCTTACATTGTTTTGCTAGAGGACAAACAGTACAAGAATTGTTACTATGACTACTTGAACAATGAACAATCGGATCATTAATTTTGGACATTATAAAAGAAGGAATATGACCAAGGCGTTGATGCCAAATAGAGTGATTTGAATTATGGCAAGCAGCAAGAATAGTTGAAGATGAATCAGGTGATGTGTTGACAAGTTGATAGAGACCTCCAATCATGTTACCAAGAACCAATTCCGTCGTCTGGTATTGGCCCTGCAGATAACATTTTTGAGAGGTGAAGTGAACAGTGGAATGAAGTTGAGAAGACAACTTACTTACAGAAAGCAAATTAAAGGCAAAGGTGGGTATATATAGAACATCAGTAATCAGTGTAGTTAATGGGAAAAGATAAACTGATCCCATGTGAGTGACAGTGGCATTTTGTCCATTTGGAAAAGTGACAGTCAAAGGCTCAGACAAAGGTTTAAGATCAGACATATGATTTATATTGCAGCACATGTGATTGGTGGCCCCCGTATCAAGTACCCAAACATTATCAGGGATGTTTATAGAGGAGAAAAATGAGAATGTGGTACCTGCAAGATGAGTAGCTAAGCTATACTGACCAGTGTTGCTTGAGTTTGAGCCAGAATTTCCAGAGTTTTTGGAATTTAAACACTGCATCAAATTGTTAAGCTGAGATTGAAGAGCATCCATCTTTGTTGTTAAGTTTTGATCATTAGGAGAAACATCACAAGAACCCTGTAGATTCTGAGGTTGAGCTGTAGATGAAACTTGCATAGCAGTGGATGATTTTGGGACATTAGACTTTGGTGTAAACCTGCGTTTACCTCTATTGTTCGGATGATCAGGATGATCAAGAGGATAACCATGTAGTTTGAAACATTTCTCCTTAGTATGACCTTTAAAGTGACAATGGGAACACTCTAGAACTGGATTTGGAGGCCTGTCACTAAAACGATTTGGAACATATCCAGACTGAGTATTCGAGGACATATTGACCATCATTGCAACAGGAGAAGTAGAAAGAGAGTGTGTCTGTCGTTGTTTCTCTTCTTGTTTAAGCAGCATATAAGCTTGATTCACAGTTGGCCAAGGGTTCATCATGAGTAGTTGTCCTCGAGCAGCTGTATAACTAGAATGTAGACCCATCAGAAACTGGATCAGATGTGTTTTCTCTGTTTGTGCCTCCCACTCTGTAATAGCTCCACAAGTGCAAGAAACAGGAGATTGTAAAGCACGAAGTTCATCCCAGTATCCTTTCAATTTGTGAAAATAAAACTCAATAGAATCGTTGCCTTGCTCCAATTTGAACAAAGAACGTTGAGTTTCATAGAATTTGTGACCAGTAACAGCAGAAAAACGATCATTAAGTTCATTCCAAACAGCTTGAGCACTGTCCATATAATTCATGCTATTGCTAATGTCTTCAGAGACAGTGTTTAAGATCCATGTAATGACCATGTCATTAACACGCTTCCAATGCACAAATAAAGGTGAAGTAGCAGTAGGAGCAACATATTCTCCAGTAACAATGACGAGTTTGTTCTTAGCAGAAAGAGCAATTTGTAAGGAACGTTTCCAAGATGCATAATTCTCAGATCCTAGTAATTTCTTAGAAATAAGAATCATACCGGGTTGATCATTGTTATGAAGAAAAAGAGGATGTGTATTATTGTCAATGGACGAAGAAGAATTAAGTGTTTGATTATCATCCTGTGTAATAGGAGACTGATTTCGAGAAGAAGCCATGGCAGTGTTGCTTAAAACAGCATCAACGTATGTAAAGTGATGAAGCATTCATTCAAGAAATCAAAATGAAAGAGATTAACAGATCGAGATTAACGGAAAAAGATCGATTGACCGAGAGAGATTAACTAATTGAGAGAGATCGAGTGATCAAGAGAGATCGATAGAGATCGATAACATAATATCAATCAAAGCAACAAATATCAAGAACAACGAGATACAGAACAATCAAGAACGTAATCGATGAAGAAAATGTAGATACAAGATCGTTGATTATACTTACAGCACGACGAAAACAAGAGATTCGCGGAAGCAATATGCTCTGATACCATCTAAAGATTGATAAAACCAGAACAACAATGGAGTCTTCATCTCCAACAGAAAACTATACATACATTTTATATCTACATAGCCAAGCACATTACAGAGTTTGTTACAAGTTGTATTGAGTAAAAGTGAGGTCTACTACTACTACTCAACTAGCCTTATATACACAATGACAAAAAACGGTTATGATAAGAACTGAACTCTGTGATATGCACACTGTGTGATAAGCTAATGCTATGATCAGAATAAACTGTGATAAGTGCAATATTGTTTAGAACATCAAGCTTTCGGCGAATAAAATTCTGACTCGTTTAGGCTAGCTCATGAGCCATTTGCAATTATGCATACACTCATGACCCATCAGACAACAGGAAACGAGTTTTGATAGTATATCTTATTTCCGGTTATCGCTAATTCCTTTTTGTTGTTAAACAAAGGATGCCTTTAACATATTTTATATTTACTCTTACTCTAGTAATTTGCAACGGAACAAGTTTAAAGTGATATTTTTAATCATCACGGAAAAACAATAATTTAGAAAAGTATATTCTTAAATATTTTGTTTAACTAGCTAAGCAAAAACCAAAAAAAAATTGCGCATGTTCTTAAAAATTCTCTAACTATTTTTCTGACTTCATTTACCTTAACATATTCACATGGTAATTTAGCCTAAAAAATCGCAAACATATCAAGAAAATCTCGAAGTATATTAAAAACAAGAATTAGTAGGAAAAATAAAAGGAGAGAGGGTACAATATTAAAATTGACCGACTTTTCAATCAAAAAAAAAAAAACTTAAGAAATAATGATATGCTTACCATTTTTTTAAAACTTTTTGACGAGAATATCATTTATGAATTTTTTGGCCAAAAATACCACTGTATTACGCATTTCAAAAATGGGTAATAATATTACGCATTTGCCAAATGGGTAATATATATAAAGTAAAAAAATTATTAAAAGAAAATGTGTTATGCATATCATGATTGCGTAACACGTTCATAATAGATGTGTTACGCATTCCAGAATGCGTATCACAATTAATATTTTTTTTTCATTTTTTTAAAAAAATTCTTACATGATATCCAATCCTTACTATTACAGTATTACCCATTTTGAAAGCGGGTATTTTTTGCCAAACAATTTAAAATTAATATTTGTGTAATAAAATATTAAGAAAATGGTATTTTTGGCGATTACCCAAAACTTAAAGAGCAATTAATTTATGGAAAAAATACAAGAACCGAGAATTCAGAAGAAACTAGCGTAAAAGCCCGTGCAAAGCACGGGCACTGAACTAATTTTTCGTCCAAAATTGTATATATATTCATATAATTTTACAATTAAAAATATGATAAACGGTACGATTTCAATTTATATAATATTTTTAGAGTTATTGTGTAATTTTGCATACCAACGTTTTAAAGAAAGAATACCCAAAATACCCAATCTGGGGTGTGTATTTGCCCAAAATACCTATATTCAGAAACAACTGCCCAAAATACATAAACATGTCAGATACTGCTTAACAGTGGGGTATCAAGTATGATACTCCTTACCCAGCGGAGTATCACGTGTGATACTCCTTATACAGTGGAGAGTATCAGGAGTGAGTATCAGGGGTGATACTCCTTACCCAGTTGAGTATCGCCCTAATACTCTTACGACATTGGCGTAGGATGATACGAGTATCACCTTGATACTCCTATGATATTGACGTATCATTCTGATACTCCTCTGACAGTGGAGTATCTGCTGGGTATTTAGGGCACTGTTTATTCGATATAAGTATTTTGGTCAAATGTTATTGAAAAATGGGTATTTTGTGCATTCACCCCATTTTACATAAAATTTTGAATTATTTTTTAACCAAATTTTAAATTTTTCTAAATATTATAATCGATGTTAAATATGATAAAACGACCTTAATGACCCGTGCATGTATATGAATGTAGTCAATTTTTTTGATTTTATCGTATACTGATATAAGTATATGTTATAACTCTTTCATTATATATTCTATTGATCAATTTGTCATATTATATAAAAATTCATATGTACCATATTTTATGGTGGAGTTATAGTCTAATTGATCATTATAAATAATTATTGTAGTTTTGTAATATTAATGATTTAAAAATTTATATCTTTTTTGATTTCATATGAATGTTAATTATGTTATCTTTTATATATAACATAGATCATATTTTTAGAGTTCTCATCTTTTAAACATAATTTCAATTATTTTTTGTGTAAGTTTAAATATTTATGTTTTTAGATCGATCGTATATTTAAATCGTTGAAAGTCTAAATAGTTGATTGAACAAAACCCCCTTATGTAGCTCACATATTTTAAATTTGTATATACCTAAAACTGATGTGATGCAATTATTATATGTATGATTTGATAACTAAAATTTACATATTTTTTAAAATAAAGTTCGAGAATTTAATATCTACATGGAGACGCATGTAAATATATTTTTTTAATCGGTTACACAATGTATAATCTAAAATTTTATTTTTATATCAATTATCTAAAATGGCAAAATAGAATTGTAGAGTATACTCAATCGATTAGAATATTTTTTGTGATTTTATCTATCCAATATTCTAGAAAATATATAAATCAATATTTTATTTACTCAAAAATAAAATAAAAGAGGAAGAGAGAAGAAGAGAAGATATGGTTTATCTTATTGGATTTTTATACAAAACTCAAAATTGAGTATATCACATTTGGTTATGGCATGAGTTTGAGTCAGTGGTTCGAGTTCCGATACTAATATAATTTCACTACTTTTTACATAATTATTAAATGATGTTGTTTTTGTAATTTTTGAAAATATAGGGGTAAAATCATAATTTTATAGCCAATCGATTAGAATATTTTTTGTAATTTATTTATCCAATATTCTAGAAATAATATGAATCAATATTTTATTTACTCAAAAATAAAAAATATAAAAGGAAAAGAGAAGAAGCGAAGATGTGGTTTATCTAATAGGATTTTTGAACAAAACACAAAATTCAATATAGCACACTTGGTTATGGCATGATTTTGTTGGAAGAAGGTTAGTGGTTCGAATCCTAGTATTAACATAACATCACTATTTTTTTCATAATTAATACAGAATGACATTTTTGTAATTTTTGAAAATATAGGGATAAAATCGTAATTTCACGGCCATTAAAATGGCAAACTTTACCCTTGTGTTCTCCTTTAATATATAGTAATAGAAGTTGGGCTGTCAATCTTGAGTTACATCTCCGTGTTATGTCGGATCATGTCTTCATTATTAAATTAGAGATTAGAGATTTGATAAACCCTCCCCTCGATCGCCAGTAGTTTAATCATTTTGGTTATTTAAGTTACTCACTTTTTAATCTGTTATTATTATACATCTTCTTTGCAACAAATTGTATAATCGATGGCTTTTAGTTATAGACGTATTCGAAAGGAGCTTAAGGAACTCAAGAAGGATCCACCTGTCTCTTGTATTTGTAGCGCTGGTAAATATAATTTATGCTCATGCATCTTTGTGTTTATATGTATGTTGAGCTTTTGTTTGCTTCTTTTTTTCCTCTTAGCATTTATAGTTGTCTGATCATATATACCGGGAACTTTTATAGACAAACTAAAAATTCGATTAGTTAAGTATTATTATTTGCATAAGTTTGGTTAATCGGTTTCTTGGACTGTTAAACAGTGGATAATTTTTCGAGTTTATGGATTAAAGCATGAGCCTTGCAAAACAAAGTAATGAAAGCTGGATGCAGGATGTTTAACTAATTATGAGGGATTAAAAGGGACGACAATGAAAGCGATAATGTATTTACAAATAGATAATGGTGAGGAGTTAGAGAAACTTCGTGAAGTTTGAGGAAAACCTCAACAGCAGTTTTTGTAACTGAGTTTCCACTGTCAAATGACTACCATTAATATACCCCCACAAAATAGCCGTTAAATAACAATTTATACGCACAAAAGTTAGTTCACTATCTCAGGAGCAATGGCGGATAATTCAAGACTCAACTTAAAACATACAGACTTGAGATGCAGATTGGTGGTGTTAAGTTTGCCTCAGATGTACATCAGGTTAATAAACCCGTTATTTAGAGAAACAATCAATAGTCGCTGGATTTGGTGCTTGAGTCAAGTTTCACGCTATAGCTCAAAGACCATGATTCATAAAAGTTACTCCGGACTTAAAACTTATGCCTTTCTTCCTGATTTCTTCGCCTCACCTTCTTACTCGGTTACTAATATCAAATTGTTATTCTGCCTTGAGAAAATTATGCTAATATCATGTCCTTGGATCTCCTGTTGCATGAAGATTGATAACAATAAAGAAAATAAGCTTTGCAATCATCGTTTTATGTTATAACAATAAGCTTTTCATTTTTCTTAGTGGAGTTTGTTGAAGATAAAATCTAAATGTTGAAGATAAAATCTGCACTCAACACTCTTTTTGTATATATTAAAACTTGTAATACAAACACACAAATAAATGTTTACACACACATATAATGATACACACGACACACACTTGTTTCTCTCTTGTTTAACAACTTCAGTAAGTTGTTTTCTGTGGTGTGTATAATTGTGTTGATGTGTTGGTGTATATATACACATCTAATATTCTAGCTTAGCTTACAACTTGTATCATTCCTTTCCTTGATGTTGTTGCTACTTCATTCCTTGACATTGTTGCACTCATACTCCATCCATTGCCCTTACTTCACTTCTACTCCATTCTTTGATTATGCTTCATATTTACACAATTCCTTGCTTCACATTTATGAAAGTGAGTTTGATCTTTAACACTCCCCCTCAAACTCGACTTTCCATTCCGAGTAATTTTCGAAACTCATTAATCTTTGTTGTAGATAAGCTCTTTGTAAATATGTCTGCAATTTGATCTTCAGTCCTGATTGCCTTCATGTCGATTTCCCCTTTAAGTACCTTTTCCCGTAGGAAATGATAATGTACTTCGACATGTTTTGTCCGAGCATGAAAGACCGGATTCTCGGCCAAACGGACTGCTGATAGATTGTCACAATGTAATGGAACTCCATCTCTTATTGGTTGGTTCAAGTCCTTCATGAGTTGAATGAGCCAAGCACACTCTTGTGCTGCCATTGCTCCTGCTCTATATTCTGCTTCAGTGGTTGACAAAGAAACAGTAGGTTGTCTCTTACTGCACCATGATATAGCTCCTGAACCAAGATTGAATGCATATCCTGTAGTTGATCTCCTGGTGTCATGATCTCCGGCATAGTCAGCATCACAGTAGCCGATGACCTTGTTTTGCACTCCATTTTTGTAGACAAGTCCCCAATTAACTGTGCCTTTAATGTATCTCAGGATTCTTTTAACTGCTTCAAGGTGTGGCTTCCTTGGTTCCTGCATGAACCTGCTGACAACGCCTACTGCGAAAGATATGTCAGGTCTAGAAAGAGTTAGGTAGATAAGACTACCTACTATTTGCCGATACATTTTTGCATCCTCCAATTCATTTCCATCGTAGGCACTCAATTTCAGGTTTGGCGCCATTGGGGTATAGACTGGTTTACACTCAGCTAGCCCAAACTTTTGAAGGATATCTCTTGCATATTTCTGTTGACCCAGAAATATACTAGCTTCTCTTCTTTCAACTTCCAATCCTAGGAAGTGGTTCAATTCACCAAGTTCCTTCATTTGAAACCGAACTGATAAATTTTCCTTTGTTCGTTGAATCTCATTGTTGTCATCTCCGGTGATGATTATATAATCCACATATATAAGGACAATTGATAATTTTCCCCCTTGAGCTTTCACGAACAAGCTCGAATCTGCTGGGGCAACATGATAGCCACTTTGTACTAGGAACTCCGCAATCTTCCCGTACCATGCTCTGGGTGCTTGCTTCAAGCCATATAGAGCTTTCATCAATTTGCACACGAATTCTGGCTTTTCAAGATTCACAAATCCTTGAGGTTGATCAATATAAATGTCATGATCAAGTTCTCCATGTAGAAAGGCATTCTTCACGTCCATCTGCCAAAATTTCCATGACTTACTTGCGGCTAAGGCTAGTAAGACACGAACTGTAGTGAGCTTTGCAACTGGACTGAATGTCTCGTCATAGTCTATGCCATACTCCTGAGCAAAACCACGAACAACTAATCGAGCCTTGTACCGCTCGATCGTACCATTTGGACGAGTCTTCAACTTGTAAACCCATTTGCAAGATATGGGTTTAAGTCCTTCAGGTTTTGGCACTAACTTCCAAGTTTGATTTTGTTTAAGTGCCGATATCTCATCTTCCATTGCTTTTCTCCATTCTGGACTCTTTGATGCTTCATCAAAGTTAGTTGGCTCTTTGACCTCAGCATAGGCAGCATCTACATACTTTGGATTTGGCCGCCTTTCTCTGTTAGACTTCCGTACTTGTGGTTGCGATGGCTCTTTTTCTTGCTCTTCCGGTTGATTAGTCTGTACTTCATCTGGTGTGTCGTGAACACCTGTTCTCCATGGGCTTCTTGACTTGGATCGTACCTCCGATAGATCCATCGGGGATTCTGGGTCACCATTGGTTTGAGATGACTCTAGCTGCAACTTGATTTGTAACTTCTCTTGCAGCTCCGGTGTATCCGGTAATACCACCTTGTTTGACCACCATGAAGATGCCTCATCAAATACAACATTTCGTGAGACATATACTTTGTTTGTGTTGGGATCACAACATCTCCAACCTTTCTTCTGTTCGTCGTATCCCACAAAAATGCAACGGGTAGCTTTCTTATCAAACTTGCTACGATCTTCATCTGCGATAAACACATAACATACACAACCAAATACCCGAAAATAATTGACAGTTGGTTTCACCTTATACAACTTCTGAAATGGTGAAACAAATTCCAACCTTGGTTGTGGTAGCCTATTAGTGATATAGACCACTGTGTTCATGCATTCTGCCCAAAACCTTGTGTCAACATTCTTGGCATGTAGAAGACTTCTACATATCTCTGCCAGATGACGATTCTTTCTTTCCGCTACTCCATTCTGTTGCGAAGTTTTTGCACAAGTGAGTTGTCTCCGAATGTTGAACTTCATGAGGTAGTTGTTGAACTCTTTAGAAGTGTATTCTCCTCCATTATCAGTGCGCAAGCACTTGATCTTTCTCCCGAACTCACTTTCTACCGTGTCCTTGAATTCCCTGAATTTTTCAAAAGCCTCATCTTTATGTTTTAAGAAGTATACCCATACATACCTCGAAAAATCATCAATGAACGTTATCAAATATTGATAACCACGAGTTGATGGTTGTTGGATTCTTCCAAGAAGATCTGAGTGCACCAACTCCAATGGCTCTTTTGCTCTAAACTTTGACTCCTTATAAGGCAATTGATGCGCCTTACCATATTAACATCCTGCACATACAACATCATGGCAAATATCAAGTTGTGGGAGTCCCTTCAACATAGACTTTTGCATCATAGTCTTCAAATTTCTGTAGTTGACATGCCCGAGTCGTGCATGCCACAAGTCACCCGTATCACTCTTTCTGGCCTTATTAACATAGGCCTCTTCAGCTGACATCACATAAATAGCCTTTATCTTTGGTCCTCCCATGAATGGTGTACCTATCACTTTTAATTCTCGATAGACCTTTACATCATTTGGACCAAATAATACATAGTTACCTGAATTTGTTAGTTGGGAAACTGACAACAGGTTCTTCTTCATCCCTGGAACATGATATACATTTTCAAGTTGCATACCTTCATTCCCGTACTTTTGTGCCAGCTGCGACTTGCCAATTTGGGATATTGACATATGTGTGTTATCTGCTGTTACGATAACACGATCTCCTGTGTACTTTGTCATGTTCGACAATTTTGACTCATCGCCTATCATATGATTTGAACAGCCTGAATCAACAATCCAATCATTCTTGTAGTCGACCTTTTCTTCCACAAAGAAAGATGTGTCATAATTCCAATCTTCTTCTTTTGCCTCTTCGTGCTTAGAAGATGTTGCGACATTTCCTTCAACTTTCTTGGACCAGCAATCTCTTGCGTAATGTCCCTTCTTGCCACAATTAAAGCATTCCACATTTTGACGATCATTTTGTTGCCATCGGTTCTGATCACTCCGATACTTTTGAGCTCCTCTTGCTCCCCCTGAATGGAAACCTCTATCTTGATTTCCTCGAACATCTTTTTCTTGAGTGTTGAATCTCCCGGTACTACGTCCTCGTCCTCGACCACGACCACGATTGCTTCCTCGGCCGCCTCTCCTATTGCTGAAAAGAGCCGTCTCTTCACGGCTGGTTGTTTGACTGGACAAAGGTTTGTCTAGATCCTCTTCGTTAATTAGCAAATTCTCCAGATCTGCTAAAGTTGGCTCGGTGGCCCAACCCCGAGTTGCCGTGATAATACTCTTGTACTCCGGCTTTAGTCCATGGATGATAATTCTTTTCATCCTGGTCAGTGTAATACCATTTTCAGGATCTAGTTTGGAAATCTCGTCACAAAGAGATTTCACCTTTGAGAAATACTGACTCACTGTCATATTCTTTTGGGAGATCGACAAAACCTCATTTTCGAGCCTTTGTAATTTCGCGTCATTCTTCTTCGCGAAAATTCTTGTTAGTATGTCCCATGCTTTCTTTGGCGTTTGGGCATCTTTGATCCGCTGTAGAAAATCATCCTCCACAGCTACTGTTAAAGCGTACATGGCTTTGCCCGTTTTAACCTTCCATTTCTTTAAAATTTCAGGATCAGCTCCTGATTTTTGGGATGTATCAACTACTTGTGTTGGTGTTGAGGTTGTGGTGTCGGAAGCCAAGTCTACGCTTTTGGCCTCCCTTGGTGGTGGTGTTGTATCGCCTCCATTTACAACATCCCATAAGTCTTGTCCAAGCAAGTAAAACTTTATACGAGTACTCCATGACCCATAATTGTTGTTATTGAGTTTATCAATAGAATTTGTAAATTCTCCCATGATTGGCTTGCTGGACTTTCTCTGCAGATTTTGATAACCAAGCTCTTGATACCAAATGTTGAAGATAAAATCTAAATGTTGAAGATAAAATCTAAATGTTGAAGATAAAATCTGCACTCAACACTCTTTTTGTATATATTAAAACTTGTAATACAAACACACAAATAAATGTTTACACACACATATAATGATACACACGACACACACTTGTTTCTCTCTTGTTTAACAACTTCAGTAAGTTGTTTTCTGTGGTGTGTATAATTGTGTTGATGTGTTGGTGTATATATACACATCTAATATTCTAGCTTAGCTTACAACTTGTATCATTCCTTTCCTTGATGTTGTTGCTACTTCATTCCTTGACATTGTTGCACTCATACTCCATCCATTGCCCTTACTTCACTTCTACTCCATTCTTTGATTATGCTTCATATTTACACAATTCCTTGCTTCACATTTATGAAAGTGAGTTTGATCTTTAACAGAGTTCAGCCTTATATGCTTCATTTTTTTTGTTTTTGGTTCCTTTCGAGTTCTCTAATTATCAGATTATTGGTTGCCTTTCTTTGTTAGTTTAGTATCTTTTCTTTAGAGTTTGATTATTTAAAAACATTTTTCATACAGACCATTGGTGTGGATGTAGTTTGTTTTGCATAAGCTTGACTGTCTTGCTCTCCATTTCCCGTTTCTGTAAGAAACCAATTACTCTACTCAGGCACTGATTTATGTGCAATTTAGTTTCAACATTTCTAGACTATTCTTTAATGCCTCTACCAGGATTCCCCTCTTCCCCTCTCAATCCCCTGGTCTTTAACACTTATGTTGGCCAGTTGAGTTCTACAGTTTGTGTTTTGAAATTGTTCATATATATTCACATTATCACATATCTGATGTTGGGTAAAGTGATCAAGTCCTTGGTGACTACATAATTCTCCCGTGAACAATGACGGTGTTCTTGTGTTTTTTGTATAAACAGGCCCCGTTGCTGAAGACTTGTTTTACTGGAAAGCCACAATAATGGGGCCTCCTGACAGTCCATATGCAGGAGGAGTTTTTCCACTCACTATTCGTTTTCCACCAGATTATCCATTCAAGCCTCCTAAGGTATCTTTTGAAAAAATTGTTTGTAAGCTTCTTGTTATAATGGAAGCAAGAAAGATTTATGCAGAAGAGAAATAATTTATAGATTTGAGAGGATAACAGATTACAGAGATTTTCAGATGATATTTACAATCCCTACATGCAGTTCTATTTATAGGCAAATCTAAGGGGTAAGTATGGTTGGTGGCCTAACACCACCTACCAAACTTTGACTATCGTTAATGGTAGGTGGCCTAATGGTTGGTGGCCTAACAATTCAAGGCATTTCAACAAATCTCCACCTTGACTTGAATCCTCTCACAAAAAACAGATAACAGATGTACCAGATGCATAATAATGCCAGATGTAACAGACGCATTATGATAATGCCAGATGTACCAGATAAAACTCTTCTGCCTCAGATTTTGCCCTCAAAAGAGCAGTCAGTAACTCCGAACATTTAGCAAGTTCAAACAATGTTGAAACTTGCTATGTGGAACCGGCTTGGTGAGCATATCAGCTGGGTTATCAGCAGTACCCACTTTTCTCACCTTAATTCTCGTCTCACTTCTTAGAAAATGATATCTTACATCTATGTGCTTAGTCCGCTCATGATGGACTTGATCCTTGGCTAAACAGATTGCACTAAGACTGTCACAAAATACTATTGCCTGATCATGATGTAGACCTAAATCACTGACCAATCCTTTCAACCAGATTCCTTCTTTTGCGGCTTCTGTCAATGCCATGTACTCTGCTTCTGTAGTAGACAAAGTCACTGTAGGTTGCAGAGTAGCTTTCCAACTGACAATCGAACCACCCAGAGTGAAAGCATAACCAGTCATAGATCTTCTACTGTCAACATCTCCAGCATAATCAGAGTCTGAAAACCCTGTCACCAAACACTCAGTATCACCTCCATAAATGAGACCAACATCAGACGTACCTTTTAAGTACCGAAATATCCTCTTCACAGCTTGCCAATGCTCCTTGCCTGGATCACCCATGAACCTACTAACAACACTGACAGACTGTGCAAGATCGGGTCTAGTGCAGACCATTGCATACATCAAGCTTCCTACTGCACTAGCATAGGGAACTCGAGACATGTACTCTTTTTCCTCAGCAGACTTAGGTGCAAAAGTGACAGACAGATGTGCATTTGCAGCACTAGGAGTATTTATGGGCTTTGCTGTAGACATGCCAAACCTTGACAAAATCTTCTGAATGTATCCCTTCTGTGACAAGAAGAGCTTTCTTTTGCTTCTATCCCTATAAATCTCCATTCCCAGAATTTTCCGAGCCGCACCCAAATCTTTCATTTCAAACTCAGCACTGAGGAGACCTTTCAACTTCTGAATATCAGACTTATTCTCTGCAGCTATTAACATATCATCTACATACAGGACTAGATAAATGAAAGAACCATTTGCTGTCTTATTGTGATAAACACAGCAATCATACGGACTCCTGGTGTAGCCAATACCTATCATATAGCTGTCGAATTTCTTGTACCACTGCCTCGGAGACTGCTTTAGCCCATACAAGGACTTCAATAACTTGCACACATAGTCTTCTTTACCAGGAACCTGAAAACCATCCGGCTGAGTCATGTATATCTCCTCCTCCAGCTCTCCATGCAGAAAAGCTGTCTTCACGTCGAGTTGTTCAAGCTCCAGATTCTGATGTGCAACTATTGCTAGTAGCACCCTGATGGAAGTGTGTCTGACCACTGGTGAAAAAATCTCATTGTAATCTACTCCCTCTTTCTGAGTGAACCCTCGAGCTACTAACCGAGCTTTATACTTGATACCTTCAACCGATGTTTCTCCTTCCTTCTTCTTGTAGACCCATTTACAAGTAACAATCTTTCTGTCTCGAGGCCGCTTGACTAATTCCCAAGTCTTATTCTTCTGAAGTGACTCCATTTCATCTCCCATTGCAGCAAACCATTTTGTAGAGTCAGTACATGTCACCGCTTCTTTGTAAGTGGATGGCTCTTCAGAGCTAGGATCCACTTCTTCAGCTACCTGTAGTGCATATGCCACCATATCTTCAAAACCACATTTCTTTGGAGGCACTCCATACTTAGCTCTCCTCGATCGATCAAGAGCCAAACTATGCTGATTTACTACTGGTACTGATGATTCTGATTCTGACTGTGGTTGCTGAACTTCTTGTTGTGGTTCACTCTCGTCTTGAGTGACTTCCTGCTCCACCTGTTTCTCAACACCACCACTTTCTGAAACAATCGTAGACTTCACGGTAGGGTTAAACATAGAATTTTCATCAAAGACTACGTTTCTACTCAGTATAACCCTATTTTCAGATGGAAACCAGATTCTATAACCTTTAATCCCATCCCCATAGCCAACAAATACTCCCTTTTTAGCTCGTGGCTCCAATTCACCCTCATTTACATGATAATAAACAGTACAACCAAAAACTCTTAAATTGGAGTAATCAGCAGGCTTACCAGACCATTTCTCAATAGGAGTTTTGAGATGGATACCTGTGTGAGGTCCACGATTAATCAAATAACACGCTGTACTAACCGCTTCTGCCCAGAATCTTCTAGTTAGTCCAGCATTGGAGAGCATACACCTTGCTCTTTCCAGAAGTGTCTGATTCATACGCTCTGCTACACCATTTTGTTGTGGTGTATCCCTGACTGTATGATGCCTAGCAATCCCCTCATTCTTGCAGAAATTTGCAAACTCGGACGAGCAAAATTCCAGGCCATTATCAGTTCGCAGCCTCTTAATCTTCTTCCCTGTTTGATTCTCCACTAGCGCCTTCCACTGTTTGAAAACCTTGAAGGCTTCACTTTTGTGCTTTATGATGAACAACCAAGTCATTCTTGAGAAATCATCGATCATTGACACAAAATATCTGTGACCCCCTAAAGACTCCACCCGGGAAGGGCCCCAACAATCAGAATGGATGTAATCAAGTGTGCCTTTTGTTCTGTGGATTGCTTTAGGAAACTTGCTGCGATGTAGCTTTCCAAAAACACAATGTTCACAAAACTCGAGACCTGTGACCTTATGACCACAAAGAAGATCAGCTTTTGACAGAATCTGCATCCCCCTTTCACTCATGTGACCAAGCCTCATGTGCCACAACCTGGTCATATTTTCCTTTTCAATTTCCGAAGACGCAACAGCAACAGAACCTGTTAACGTAGAACCTTGAAGAAGATACAAGGTACCACGTTTAACACCTTTCAGAATCACATTAGAACCCTTGTGGACATGTAAAACTCCACCTTCACGTTGAAAACTGAAACCCTTGCTGTCTAACATACTCAAAGATATCAGATTCTTTGTCATAAGTGGAACATGCCTAACATCATTCAATGTGCAGAATTTACCATCACGTGTCCGAATTTTAATCGAGCCTATTCCAACCGTCTCACAAGTAAAACTGTTAGCCATAGAAATCTTGCCACCGTCTACTCGTTCGTAGGTTGTAAACCACTCTCTGCGCGGACATATATGATAAGACGCTCCAGAATCAAGGATCCACATATCAGAATGATGCGTGTCCTTGACAGCAACTAGAGCAATATCTTCTTCAGAATTAACATCAGCTACAGCAGCAGTTCCTGCAGCAGCATCAAGTTGCTTCTTTTTCTTGGGACAGTCGGATTTCCAATGTCCCTTTTCTTTACAGTAATTGCAGACATCATTAGCTCTCAAACCCTTAGAAGCTGGTTTCTTGGATTTATACTTCCCCGACTTTCCATGTCCGTTACTCCCGCTAGCTACCAACCCAGCAGCATGATTATCTGTACCTGTACCAGCCGCCTTATGGCGCAGCTCTCTAGAATGAAGAGCAGATCTAACTTCTTCTAGAGAAATAGTATCTTTACCAACAATAAACGATTGCACAAAGTTCTCGTACGATAATGGTAAAGAAACTAACAGAATCAAAGCAGCATCCTCATCTTCAACTTTAACATCAATATTACGCAATTCTAATAAAATTGTGTTTAATTGATCTAAGTGATCTCGAAGAGGCATACCTTCCTGCATTCGCAGACTGAACAGACGTTGCTTCAGCAACAACTTGTTTGTTAAAGACTTCGTCATGTAAAGACTTTCAAGCTTCAACCACAGACCAGACGCGGTATCCTCCTCCGCGATTTCAGTAATAATATCATCTGCAAGACACAACAGAATTGTTGAATGTGCCTTTTCTTCCAGAATGGCCATCTCAGCGCTTGTAGAAACAGCCGTTTTTGTGTTCAACGGTGCCCAGAGCCCCTGTTGTTTTAACAGGGCACGCATCTTGATTTGCCATAGACTGAAACTATTTCTCCCGGTAAATTTGTCGACCTTAACATTAATACCACCAAACATCTTTCTCCCAGAACCGTATATGTGAACAGTGCCCGTGAACAGTGCCCGTGAACAGTGCCCGTGAACAGTGCCGGTGAACAGTGCCGGTGAACAGTGCCCGTGAACAGTGCCGTATGAACAGTGCCGTATGAATAGTACCGTATGAACAGTACCGTATGAACAGTGTCGTCTTCTCCGGCGAGCTTAAAAAATTCCGACGAGCTTAAAAAATTCCGGCGAATATTTTTTCGACAGATTCAACCAAAGCTCTGATACCAATTTGTTATAATGGAAGCAAGAAAGATTTATGCAGAAGAGAAATAATTTATAGATTTGAGAGGATAACAGATTACAGAGATTTTCAGATGATATTTACAATCCCTACATGCAGTTCTATTTATAGGCAAATCTAAGGGGTAAGTATGGTTGGTGGCCTAACACCACCTACCAAACTTTGACTATCATTAATGGTAGGTGGCCTAATGGTTGGTGGCCTAACAATTCAAGGCATTTCAACACTTCTAATGCTGCTTAGGGGTATCACTAGCTCTCAATTTTATGGCTCCCAAATAATGGTCTACGTGCTTTCAATTGTATATGAATGCTGTTTGAGTTTAAGCTTTGTTTTCTGCTATAAGAGGGACATATGTTCTTGCTTTCCTAATTTACGTTTTCAGTTGCAAACCCACCTGTTGCTGGATCAGGGGTGGCATAATGATATATTTCTGGAATAAACTTATCTTTACCCTTTGAAACTTAAAATTTACTTTGAAAACAAAACAGTTGAGGTCATATAAGTAGAAATAAATCAAATTATTATTATGGGTGAAAATACACTCGTTCTGAGAATCAAGTAGAAACTTTAGATTGGAGAAGTTGAGCTACAATGGAGTGTAAATGTGTAATATACTAAACCTGGAATTCACCCTGGGTTAATTATACATTTTTAAACTGGTTTTGAGGTTAATTTTGTTGTTCAGTTTGGTGTTTGAGATTTGCAATTGAGATTATCTGGTCAAAAACAAATTGACTAGAAAAGTTTTACCATGCAGTGTATTAAAATTTTGATAAGAGTGCTTAACTTGTTGGCTTCTACTGGTCTTGTAAGATAAACTATTTTTTCTTATTACTATTTCACTCGACAAGGGTTGATGTTTTGTAGGTTGCGATGAGGACCAAAGTATTTCATCCAAATATTAACTTGAACGACGGCAGAATTTGCCCCGAGCTTTTGAAGAAGCAGTGGAGTCCTGCACTTACCATATCTAAGGTGATTGTTTTTTGGTGTCACAATGTTGCGAGCCATCTATGAAAATATTGTTTTGGTTTTCTATAGAGTAAATAAGCTTGATTGCCAGCATGAAATATGCATATTTTGGGTATCCACTTGCATTAAAAAAAGAGTAAACTTCAAAGTGTTGGCCAGATTTTACACTCATTTTCAAAAAAGTGGTCAGACTTTCAATTTTGTAAAATGGTGGCCAGACTTGCCTTTTTCCTTTCAAAAAGGTGGCTGTAGACGATTTTCAGCTTTTTGGCCGGGGCAAAATGGGAAAAAAATACTAGAGATCCAAAAAATTGTCCACAAAAATTCCCAAATTAATATGTGTCACCATATGATTGGTTATATTCGTAATAATAATAATGTCCCCCATTTATGCACATCAATTCACCAAAAAATTCACAAATATGAGTTGTCAAGAATTAATTAGTCAATTTGTGTGCATACATGAGGGGGCATTATTATTATTATTACGAATATAATCAATCATATGGTGAGACATATTAATTTGGGGATTTTTTGGATAATTTTTGGGGGTTTTAACATTTTTTTTAGTAAAATAACATATTTTCCCATTTTACCCCAGCCAAATAAGCTGAAAATCGTCTCGAACCACTTTTTTGAAAGGAAAAAGACAAGTCTGGCCACCATTTTGCAAAATTGAAAATCTGGCCACTTTTTTGAAAATCAGTGTAAAATCTAGCCACTTTCTTGCAATTAACTCTTAAAAAAATAGAAGGGCTTGAGAATGACGCGGGACTAAGAAATAATAAAAGGAAAACTATAAAAAAAAAAATTAATGAATTGATCGCAACAAATTTTTTCAACCGAAGTTGATTGAATAACAAAACATTGATTGCCCTTGGATTTCTCAACCGTTAAAAAGATGAATTTGTTTGGATCCCAACCTGTAAGAGAAAAGCAATCAAAATTTTAGTATTCAAAGTCTTCAATTAATGAAAGATTGCATCTCATGTAAGTGAATCCAAATAATAACGAAACTAGTAAATGAAAGGAACTAATTATTTTTATTATTCTACTACTATAACGTGCAATATCTACAAATATCTATCAATCAATATATATATATATATAGAGGGTACGCGGGAGTTTAGGTGGCGCTCTAAGATAGTCTCAATCTATTTTTCTAATTTTCTAGAATTTTAGAATTTTAAACACTTATAAATATAAAAATATCATTTAACATATTAGAAGTAGAATAGGTGTTCGAATTTATAGTGGTGAAGAGTTCGAATTTATAGGAAGACATATGATTAGAAGTTCTATTATAAGTAGAATAAGTATTTATAAAGCATATGATTAAAAGTTCTATTGAAAGTAGAATATATGAGTTCGAATTTATAGAGATAAGAGTTCAAATTTATAGAAAAAACATATAAATAAAAGTTTCTATTGGAAGTAGAATAAGTATTTATAAAGCATACGATTAAAAGTTATATTGGAAGTAGAATAGGATTAAGTCAAAAAAAGTTGAGGCCATCCTCCTGCAATTAAGTCATTTAGAGAAAGTATAAATTGGATTCACTCTATTATTTAGGTTTTGATTTTAAGGAAAAAAATTTTTGTGTAAGATAAGTATCATCAATAATATGTAATGAAGTTGGAATTTCGATCTCAAACGAGAGCGGATCGAAACATTTTTAATAGGAAGACGGCTCACTATAAAAGATTGTATTAGCTATTAAAATGTCATATTGATGTTATAAAATTCATTTTATTTTTAGGATTTGACTTTTATGGATAAACATTGTCATACAAGTGATATATGTAAAAGTTAGGTTTTTGGTCTTTACGAGAGAGCGGACCAATAGTAATAACCGTGTTTAATGAGAAAACGGTTCATTAGAGAAGACCGTATAAAAGATGTTTGAATATATTAGGAATACATAAAATAAAATGTTTTATTGGAAGCAGAATACGAGGACGGTGGAGACGTTTTATACAATTTTTTTTAAAACTATGTATCTTTTCTTCCTAGAAACCTTTATTTTAACTTTTTTATAGAAGTTAATTATACTTGCATTAGAAAAATATATCCATAAATTTAATATTATTCCCGTCACGAAAAGTCTTCGTATTTTTTTTTTGATATGTTAACATAATAGAAAGACATTCTCATGCGAAAGTTGTAAATAAATACAGGAATATTTATTATATACAGAAAATATAAAATGTTTTCATCTTTTAAAACTCCAAAATATTAGAAAGTTTAAAGAATATAAAAATTGGAATTTACTCTCTTTATATAATGAAGTTAGAATTTTGGTTCCAAATAAGAGCGGCTCAAAATGTATTTAACGGGAAAACGGCTCTCTAGAAAAGATTGTATTAGCTATTAGAATTTGATACTGATGTCATAATTTTTTTTTATTTTTACGGTTCGATTTTATGGATAAATTTTTTTATATAAGTCTTTATAATATATGTTAAAGTTGGGATTTCGGTTTTAACGAAAGAGCGGCTCAATCGAAAGAATTGTGTTTAACAAGAAATCGATTCATTAGAGAAGACTATTTAATTATTAAAATTTAATGTTAGTATTATAATATAACGTAAATATATTGATTTTTTTAAAAAAAATATTGTAACGCCGCCGCGAAGCGCGGCTTTATTGACTAGTTTTTAGTGAAATAAGGATGATATAAATAATGTAACTAACAATTTTTTTAATGTTTATTGATCTCAAATGTCCTCATTATTATAAGGTATATTTTTTTTTAAAATAAGAATGATAACATTTATTATTCTAATAATATAGTTACAAAGTGTATAAACAAGGATGATAACATTTACTATTATAATTATAATTGCACTTAGTTTTTTTTTTTCGCTAAACTGCATATATTAAAAAGAGGAACGGATTTACAGGGGATTTACCCGAGCTCTATGATAAACATAGAGATGTCTAACAAAGAAGAGAACAAACACAAGCTACAGACTGGCTACAACCTCTACAAACTAAACCAACGATTATAAGTAAGACTACAAGCCGTTTTGATGAACCAAGGAGAGGCAAGCAAACGGGCCTTGATATCTCGGATAATGCCACTGAACAGGGTTGCAGGGAAGTTAGATCCTTTGTTGTGAGCCCTGCAATTCCGTTCCCTCCAAACGTGATAAGCAAAAACCTGTAAAGATAGAAGAGCCAAGTGTCTAAGAATCGGTTCTTGGATATTCAACCAAGAGTACAACAGCTGAGACCAGGAGGTGGCCTGAATAGGAAGGCCCAGCATGTCCCCCATGAGGTTTAGGATTCGACTACTATAAGTACAGGAAATATGAAGATGATCAATTGATTCCCTGCCTCCAACACAGAGATAACACAGATCGATAACCTCCAATCCAAAAGAAGCCAGTCTCTGAAGAGTGTTAATCCTCCCATGGCAAACCAACCAAATATGATGAGCATATCTGGGGATAGCAAGTCTATGCCAAACACCTTTGAACCAAGCAACATTAGGCTTTTTTTGGCGAATACTGTCCCATATGTGCAAAATTTTTAATTTACGGACTGGCCGACCATCCCAGATCAAGACATCAGGCTTGTTGAGATCAAAAGATGGGGGGATGAAAGTAAGTAACCATTGCATAAGCACCGGACTTAGATGGTGATGCCTGACATTAGGAGATGGCAACGTCCAAGTGCCCGTTGCAATAAGATCATGCAAGACTGTCGTATGCAAAGAGGCCGCTTGGTAAATGATAGGGTCATGCTTTGAAGTAGCCAAACACTGAGAATTCCACCACGGATCAAACCACAGAGAAATACTACGACCATCCCCAATATTGTATGACAGAAATTGTCGAGCCAAGGGTCTTAATTGAAGCACTCGTCTCCAAATCCAAGAACAGTCGGAAGGAATATCCATTGTCCAAAATTTGTTATGCTTAAGAGCAGTTGCGTTAACCCAACGAGGCCATAAAGAGTCAGCTTGAGTAATAATCTTGCAGAGATGGAGTAAAAGCTGTGATTTGTTCCAATCTTTCATATTTTTAAGGCCTAAACCACCTTCTTCTTTTGGCAAGCACAAGGTCGCCCAGCTGACTTTGTTTCCTCCCTTTGAGAGTGAAGAACCTTTCCAAATGAAACGAGTAAAAAGCTGCTGCAAATTATTATGCACAGACACAGGGAGCATGAAGTGATTTGTCCAAAAAGACTGCATGGAAAACAGGACAGACTTTACCAGTTGAACTCTACCTGCAAGAGATAAGAAAATGTTTGTCCATGCCATGATTCTGCCAGAAATTCTGTCAACAAGAGGCATGCAGTCATTCACAGTGAGATGTGAAGAAATGAGAGGAACTCCAAGGAATTTGACTGGGATGGTTCCATGAGGGATTCCAAAAGTTGAGTCAAACCAGCGAATAATATTGTTGTCACAGTTACCAAAAAACACTGAACTTTTAGAGGCACTCGGCTTTAAGCCACTTATAGAAGAAAACCTTTCCAAGGAGTCCATGGTATGCTTGATGGAATCTTTGTCTCCTTTCGAAAACAGTAACACATCGTCAGCAAAAAATAAGTGACTAATACCCAAGTCTTTACACTTCCAATGGTGCTTGTAATTTTGAGGCTTGGCATCCAGAATGCAAGAGAGCATATTCATGGCAATCGTGAAGAGATAGGGGGATAAGGGATCACCTTGCCGGACACCTTTTGCACCTCGGAAATAACCTTGCAAAGATCCATTGATTTTGACAGAATATCTAGGTGTGGAAATACAAACAAACACCCATTTTATGAATCTAAGCGGTAATCTCATTTTATGCAAAACTGCCACCAGAAAGTTCCAATCCAGGGAGTCAAAGGCTTTATGTAAATCAATTTTAAGAGCACACTTGGCCACCCCAGTGTCTCTGGAATAACCACGGAAAAGCTCCTGGGCCATAAGAATGTTGTCCGAAATGTTACGCCCTTTAATAAACGCAGACTGAGCTGGATTGATCACATTCGGAAGAACCTTTTTAAGCCTGGTCGCAATGATTTTTGATATACATTTGTACATTATAGTGCACAAGGAGATTGGCCTAAAGTCTTTAATATGCGTAGGAGTGCCTACCTTTGGAATCAAAGCAATAGATGTAGAATTTATAGCAGGATTCATATCGCAAGAATTGAAAAAATGCTTAATAGCTGCACAGAAATTCAAACCTACAACATCCCACGTAGCTAAGTAGAACTCACGAGTGAAACCATCAGGACCCGGGGCTCTATTGCTTTTGAATGACTTAAGCGTTCTGAAAATTAAGTCATCTGAAATTGGGGCTAAAAGGGAATCCCAGTGAGTTTCATTAACAGTGTGACAAGAAATGTCGTCCAACTGGTTGATGAATACTTGAGCTTGGTTAGTGACTAGAGGTTCTGTAGCATTTAGAATTACATCGTGTTGAAAATGATGCATAACCGGAGTCCCAAGAGTGTCCTTGAAATAGTCAACTGCAAGTTTTGAAACCCTGGAGGATCCATACTCAATCTCTCCCTGATCGTTGGTGAGAGCAAGGATTTTGTTATGGTTCCAATTCGACTTTACCTGATTGAAAAAAAATCCTGTATTTCCATCACCTTGCGAAAGCCATTTCACTCTAGATTTTTGAAGAAGAAGAGCCTCTTCTTCAAGAATGCATTTTTCAAGATGTTTAATAGCCTCATCTTCTTCTCTAAGCAAAGTTGGATCTACTAGATTGTCTCTAATTAGAGTCTGAATTTGGTGCAAGGAATCACGAGCAGTAGAAACGTTCGAATGAACATTCCCATGAGTCTTGTTTAGCTCCACCAACGCTTTTTTTACATTCTTCATTTTCTTGCAGAAAATTGACATTGGATCCCCTGAGAAATTTTCCGACCAAGCCTCTGTAACCACATCAATGAATCCTGGAATTTCAGTCATAAAATTGAAAAACTGGAAGGCTTTTGAGGTTCTATCCCGCTGCATAGTGGTTACAAACAGTAAGGGATTATGATCCATCAGCCCCCTTTCTTTTACAAAGACTTGACCTTCAGGAAAAGAAGAAAACCAAGCCGCATTAGCCAACATGCGATCCAGTCTTTTTAAAATCAAAATTTCTGGAGTTTTCCTTTTGTTTGTCCAAGTAAAAAAATCCCCTTGAGTTCGAACATGGCCAAGCGACGCATCATTAACACAGGACTGAAAAGCCTGCATGTCAGGAGTCCAATGTTCTCGACCTCCAGAAACCTCGTTAATTTGGAGAATAGAGTTGAAGTCCCCTAGAACACACCAGGGATGAACCATAGTCGAGCTCAGCCTTTGAATATCAGACCATAAAGCAAGCCTTTCATGAGGAGTATTTAAGGCATACACAAAAGTAACATAAAATTGCAACTGCTTTTCTAAAAAAATAACATTGCATGTCATCTGTTGAGCAGACTTGGAGATACAATTTACTGCCCATATTGAGGGATTCCATCCCACCCATAAACGGCCATTGAAGTGATGCTCGTAGTTATGAAGCCACACCCAATCTCTTTTAACCCTAGTAGCGACAGAACGAGCATTGTGCTCTTTCACTTTAGTTTCTATACAACACATGAACGAAATATAATTGCTAGCAATTAAATTCTGGAGTTCCTTCTGATGGGAGCTTTTATTTAAGCCTCGAACATTCCAAGAACCGAAATTCATTGATGTTTAGAGTAATTGACTAGCTTACCTGCCAGTCGAAGGCTTTTCTTGGTGAAAACAGGGACAAATCCATCAGCATCCGCCTTGTTCTTCGAATTGCAAGGTTTTGTCATTGATTGACTTCCCATTCTGTATGTCCTATTGTCAGTAGATATCTCTTCCCTTGCAAGGGCAGAATCCCTTGTCTCTAAAACCCGATGTTGGTCAATCGTTCCAAGAGCAATAACAAATGTAGGAGTATGAGTATGCTCAATATTCGAAGCAATATCTGATGAATATGGTTCTTCCTCATAAACATTTGAGTTGTTTGTCACATTTGGCTCCTCATAGTCACTCAAAGATTGAAATTTGTTTCCCATGGTGATAAGCGGAATGATCTCTCCTGGTTCTATTTCTTCATTGCTCTCCTCTTGAACATTGTCTGCTTCTATGTTAACAATTCCATCACCAATGAATTCCTGTTCTTGTTGCAGATACTCATCCTCTTCCCGAACCACCGGGCATCCAAAAAACGTATCATTTGTATAAGGAACCAGAGCAGTGTCCATACATCCTACATCGTTGGAAGGAGTTGCATTTTCAGTTGTCTCATTCCTTGCTCGTCTTTCTTGTGTAGTCCTTGGCTTTTTCACCACTCTTTCAGGATTATCATTGCACCGAGATAGAGAGTGTCCAAAAGCTTTGCAAAGACTACATGAATAAGGCAATTCCCCATATATAATTTCCAATTTGACTTCATCATTAGTGTTCGGAATTGGAACCCTAACATAATCTGGGCACGGAGAAGAATAATCCAGTTCGACTTGAACACCAGCGTATTTGAGCGGCTCAAATTTAGCCGTGACTGCATCAAATTTCAGAGGCCTTCCAACTGTGCAAGCAATTGAGCTTAACCCTTCCTTACACCAAAGGATTTCTGGGACATCAACAATTCTAATCCAACATGGAACCTTCTCAATAATATTGCGCTTAAATTTAGTACCTTCAATCCATGGTTTGAGAAACATGGTTTTCCCTCCTATTTGAATGGTATTCAAGCTCAATGCTCTGTTTTTTTCCTCAATTGTTCCAAATCTGAATGTATAGTATCCCTTAGTATTATAGTACACACCTGTTAGACCCCTATTTTTCCAAAATCTTTGTGCTTGCTCTCGAATATATTTGAAAGCAAACGAGCCTCCAATAAAATATCCAATTAAACTTGATTCCCATTGTTTTTGAGCCTTGTTAAAGAATTCTTCTGAGAATTGAACCGTTGCTGTTCCGTCCTCATTATAGCTGATTTTGGCATTTCCAGTATGAGGCATAGTATTGACCACATTCTTAGAGACTATGTTGCTCCAGGTTTCTTTGTTTTGTTGATGCGATTCTTGGTGTTTTCCCGTCATTCCTCTTCCTTGGTCTGAATGAACAGCAGCACCCTTACCTTTGAGAGCGGCCAAAGAGTCTACCTCGGGAGGCGAACGTCGAGAGTCATGACTTGAGTTTTCCAGTTCTGGTTCTGGACCCATAGCAGGCTGAATAGATCCTTCATTCAGAATTAAATTCACTTGTTCTCTCATTGTAGCTTGAGTATGTGGAGATAACGGTTCACCCATTTCTTCCACGGTGTTAATCGATTCACTGTGAGCTTCAAAATGTAGCAGAGGTTGCACAATCGAAGCATGAGTCTCATAATTGTAACCGATAAACGCAGAAAGCTCATCAGAGTTCATTAGAAAAAGGTCAGCCGGAATAAATGACGGAGAAAAGACTGAAAGCTAAGAATCCGGGAGCAAAAAGTCAAAAAACGTGAGCTAAGGTGGTGGGCTAAGGGAATAAAGGTGGTGGGCTAAGTGCAGGATGGGAGGAGAGAGAAGAGAGCATATTTGAGATTTTTCAAAAAAGGAGCGATTATCGCACTTAGCTTTTTGATACCAAATAATCTAAAATACGGGTAATAGGTATAACTTTTATTGAAATAAGACATTTTTTCTTAGCATGACCTAGATCTACGACCTAGATCTATGAGGAGAAAAATTGCATTACTTTTTGGACATAACTTAAAATATTGTACAACTTTTTATTAAAATCAAGGTAATAACATCTATTATTCAAACTGATAATGATTGGGAGAAAAACTACATTACTTTATTTTTGTTAAAAAATCATATCATGATATTTAGAGAAGAAATACATTTTTTATTGAAATTATATCAAAGTACTGACTATTTATTTTATCAAAAAATAGTATCATAAATTTTGTAGAAGAAAGTACATTTTTTTTTAAATCATAATTTATTGACCAATAACCTAAGTTTTGAAAAAAAATGCATTGTTCTTATTTTCTCAAAAAAATCATATCACGATATTTGTAAATGAAGAACTTGAGTTTGTACATTTTTATTTATTTAAAAATTATCTTTTGTTTTATATAATTAGATTTTCTACAGTTCATAATTCATCAAAAAAAATTATATTTTGTTATCTTAATTTCAACTCTTTATAATTATATAATTAAATAATAGCTATTAACTAATTTAAATGTTGTTATTGTCTTATTTTAAATTCAAATATGAATATAAATTTCTCTATTGTAACTGCAAATAATTTAATGTTTTACAATATCAGTCAATTAATTTTACATGACAGACTTAATTATAATAGAGTAGATAGTCATAAAAATTAAGTAATGTTATTACTAGTGGATTTGATTATTCATTATCTTAAAAAAGAAAATCAACTTTTACAATGAGAACGAAAAGGTGTTTATATTTTTATGAAAGATATAATTATAAATTAAAAAAATGATAAATAGTTAATATCAAATATTTGTAAATTTATATATATTGATTGTTATTTTTTTTATCTTTTGCATGAATATGGATATGTAAATCATGAATAGTATTTTAATGAAAAATAATAAATTAATTATAAGTAAATAAAATTTTATCATATAATTGAGAAAAGATTACTAATAATTTAGTAAAGTTGAAATTGTAATCATCATTCATACCTTCCAAGAAATTTTCTGCTATAGTGATATAAAATGATTATTAAATAATTTTTTGTAAAATATAAGTTTTATTATAAATAAGTTGTGAGAAAATATCTCATAATAATCTACACTAAATTGTTGGAATAATTTTGTTACCTTCACTCAATATATTTTTATTTAAAAACATATAAGTAACTAGTATTTTGAACAATCTCTTGTGCTATATATAATTTAAAAGAGGTAAAAAGAAAAGCAAGTGAGCCAAAATGAAGCTTGTTCGAAATAGTCCATATGGTGCATAGAATTTGCCAATTTGGTTAGTAGGGCTGCAAGTAATTATTCAAATTTTATACTCCATGTTGATAGTCCATCAGTTGCTAATTGCTAGTCCATGATCCATCTTCCAGTCAAAGCCCAGAAGTTTGATTTATTTTTTGCGGTTTGAAAAGTGCCAAGACACCACTATTCTTCTACTATAAAAGTAAGACTAAATTGCATTTCGCAACCCTTTGGTTCTTTCCAAAATCACTTTGGTATTCATAGTTTGCATAAATGCACTTTGCAACCCACAACTTAATTTGCCGGTTCAAATTGCACCCCTTTCGTCTGTTTTTGACCAAATTGCCCTTGATAATTAAGGAAAATTTTAAAAAAATTAAGGAAAAATTCGAAAAATTCGAAAAATTAGAATTTTTTTAAAAAAAATTATGAAAAATTCGAAAAATTAGAAAAAAATTCAAAATATCGGAAAAAATTTCGATTTAGGAAAATTTTCAAAATTAGGAAAAATTCAAAATTTCGAAAAATAAAATGTGGCATAACAATAAAAATCGAAAAATTTAGTACTTTTTAAAAAATAAAATATGGAAAATTGCAATTTTTCGAATTTTTGCTTTTTCCAAAATTTTGAATTTTTCCTAAATTTTCGTATTTTCGAATTTTTCCTAAATTTTTTTTGAATTTTTCATAAATTTTCCAATTTTTGAAAATATCCCTTAGTTTATTAAAAAAATTCGAATTTTTGCTTTTCCTACATTTCGAATTTTTCCTAAATTTTCGAATTTTCTATTTTTTCCTAAATTTTTTCGAATTTTCCCTTTTTTTTTGAATTTTTCTTAATTTTGTCATTTTTTCCTAAATTTTCGAATTTTTCCTTATTTTTTTTTAAATTTTCCTTAATTATCAAGGACAATTTGGTCAAAAACAGACAAAAGGGGTGCAATTTGAACCGGCAAATTAAGTTGTGGGTTGCAAGGTGCATTTATGCAAACTATGAATACCAAAGTGATTTTGGAAAGAACCAAAGGGTTGCGAAATGCAATTTAGTCTAAAAGTAATAACAGATACCTTGGTACATTCTACAGAACCAGAACTAGTTAGCTAGCTTCAACTATGAATAAGGCCACAAGAGAGAGCCATTAGAAGGATTGCGGCTTCTTCTTCATCTCGCGGGAACGATTTAGTTGATTTCTTGTTGAATAATAATAAATCAATATATTTTAACTTTTGCTCTGCATCAGGGAACCTCTTGAACTGGCAAGTCTCATTGTTTTGGTTAAAAGTCTTTTGTGATGTTTGATAATGACTAATTACATCAAGGACGATAATGTTTCGGCTTGGTTACCTGGGTATTGTGCTCTTTGAACCATTTAAAATGAATTCCTCTATCACTTGCCTGTTAAAGCAGTGTCTTAGGACTAAGGTTATCGTTTTGCTGTCAAAAGTCTTGGTGTAAATTATACTAGCTAATTGATATTCATCTCATTATCAGGTGTTACTTTACTTTTGTTCACTTTTGGCGGATCCTAACTTTGATGATCCTTTGGTGCCAGAAATTGCTCAGATGTACAAGGCCGATCCCTCCAAGTACGAGGCAAATGCAAGGTTCTGGACACAGAAGTATGCCATGGGGAAAGGTGATGCGTCCTAGGGTGCTTCATCGTAATTCAGTCCTCTTTTTTTTTTTGTAAAAATTGGTATGTTCATGTTTTTTCCCAATTGCGGCACAAAATTCCTACTTAATACTGGAATATTTTTGCTAATAGGTACAGAAATTATGATCGATTGTTTTTATTGAATTAAGTCAAAAGAGGTCACTCTTTTTATGTCAGTGCATGTCTATTGAGGAAATACACTAGGATTTTCTACTATCTCTACATTATTGTATTTCCTTATGTTTCCTTGTATTTGCTATTTATGTCTTATTAGAACATTGAGGTCGTTATGTTTGTATGGCTGAGATTGTGCCCAGCTGTCCACTAGTTTGTCTTGTAGCCGAGCCTATATGTGACTCATGCTTCCTTTGGTAATCATCAGAGTAATCATTATTCCCTTCCACATTTGTTGGTTGTTGTAAAACTCTCAATAAAATGTTCTGCACTCTTTCCTTTTAGATCTAGACATCTTTGTCTTCATGGTATCAAAGCCTTGTATTTTTTTGAGTGATTCAGAGCCTTGTTTTTCTTTTTTCATTGTTCACATCTCCGAGTATTTCAGCTTTCATGGCGGGTGATCGTGTGTCTTACCAAGAAATGATGTCGCCTCTTTTTCTTCATCCCTCGGATAATGCTGCCTCGATTCAGGTCGACAAGCTGCAGGGATCTTCAGATTATCGTTTATGGCGTCGTTCAATGGAAATTTATCTTTCTTCGAAGCGAAAGCTGGGTTTCGTCACAGGTACGATCCCTTTGCCTACTGATGATATTACTAAGGCTGAAATGTGGGAGACTTGTAATAATATGGTCATTTCTTGGATTACGAACAATGTCTCAGCCACCATTAAAAGATCTATAATGTATATGACTGATGCTAAAGCCATCTGGTTGGATCTTGAAAAACGTTTTTTGCTGACCAATGGTAGTAGAAAATACAAGTTGTCTAAAGATTTGTATGATTTGAAGCAACAATCTGGTTCTATTACCGAATATTATACATATATGAAGGCTGTTTGGGAGGAGCTTGATTCTTTGAATATGCTTCCTAGTTCCTGCTATCACTGACCCAACCCCAGAAGTTGTCAAATTGTTGGATACTATTGCTCTGCAACGAGAAGAATCTCGTTTATTCCAATTTTTGAATGGCTTAGATGATCAGTACAATTCTCAGCGTAGTCAACTGTTGCTACGATTACCCTTACCCACTGTTGAAGCTGCGTGTTCAACACTTGAGCAAGAAAAGGCACAACGAAATTTGCTTCACCTTGAACATTCAGGGGGAGATATGATGGCAATGTTCAGTAAAACAGGTAGAGCTGCTCCAGACAAGAATCTTATATGCACTATTTATGGTGGAAAAAATCATCTTGCAGAAAGATGCTGGCAAGCCATTGGTTATCCTCGTTGGCACCCTTAGCATCCTCGTTTTGGCAAGACAAACACGAGCACAGGGGGAGTTCGTAGTGTAATAACCCGGATTTTTCAAGAAATGATTATATTATTATTGCAATAATAATAATAATATTGTTTTCCTAAAATGAGGAGGAATTTTTTTTATTTTATTATTCAATTATTTAATTATTTTCGGTTAAGTGGAGCCTGGTGCTCCTATTTAAAATTTTATTGACTGAGTAGATACCTCGAGTCAATAGTTTATTTGTGCAAAGATTTAATTTTGGAATGTGAAATTATTCAGTAAAGATTTTATTTTAAATTATTGAATAATTTAGAGATTTTAAAATCCTTAGAAAATGATTATTTTAATTATTTGAGGATTTGCAGAAATTATTCGATTAATTTATAATATCGAGAATTTGAGATTTTACTAAAACAATAGTGTTTGTAGTATTTTTATAAAGCCCTGTAAATTGTAAATTATGAATCACAATTATTATTTTTATTGATTTGTTTTTATAAATTATTAATATTTGTAAAATGCATATCAATTTAGAAAATTGAGATTTAATTCCAATTCTTTCTCCAAAAGTCTTTAAAAATATTATAGTATTTAATTATGCTAGAAACTTTATTTTTACAAATTAGATTTATTTACTCCAAATATTATTTAAAGTGTGTAGTGTTTAAATGTATTGCTTTTTAAATTGTGTTGGGCTTGAGGCCCATTAGGTTAAAAACACCCAGCACATCACATATACACACAAAAACACACACAACAGTCGCACATACACACACGCAGAGAATAGATCGGGAAAAGAGAGTAGCGGGTGGAGGAAGAGAGAAAGAGATTGGGGGAAACAATTAGGGTTCTTGGGGGGGATTTAATTGAGATATATGCGTGTATATGTATGTATATGGTGTATGTATGTGCGTGTATAGGCAGTAGCAGGGGAGGGGGGTGCGCGCGCTGTGGCGGTGCGCGGCGGCGCCGGAGCTGTCCTGTGGTGGCCGTGGTCTGTGCAGTGCAGAGACGAGGACGGGGAAACAGGAAAGGGAAGGAGGAGGTGCGCAGAGAGAGAGAGAGAGAGAGAGAGGAGAGTGATTTTGGGGAAAAATGGATTTTTTTTCCGACGAATCGAAGCGGAAATCGAAATGGTATAATTTCGTGTCTACCTATTTAATTTCTGTATTTTAAATTATTTAATTGTTTTAATTTAGTTAGTTGTAAATTATGAGATGTATGTGTTAATTTTGATAATTAGTGTATATTGAATTTGGAGAAAATGGTTGTGATTTAATTAGTTAAATTGTGAGTATATAGCTTAATTGTAGTAGTTTAATTATTAAATTTAATTTGTGAGTTAATGTGTTAATTTTAGTAGTTAGATTAAATTCCGAGATTTAATTCGGAGAGTATAAATTTGTTAATTGCAATTAGTGGTATTGATTGCGAGTTTATGTGTTAATTGTTAATTGCTAAGTGTAATGGTTGGGATTAGTTGTGGTCGTTAGTGGGTAATTATGAGTTGTCGGATAATATGTGAGTTGGCTAAACTGTAAATGCTATATGCTAAATGGTATGAATTGAGTCATAGTAATTGAGAGTTTTATTAGCTATAAATGGTTATATGCTAAATGTTATAAATCAAGTCTTAGTATTTGTTGAATGTATAATCGTCAATTACTTGGTATTGCTAAGTATGGGAATACGTGATACATGTTAAATGTTAGAATTTTATAATAATTAGAATTGTGCTAGGGGTTATGAGAAGATCACAAGTTTTTAAATGTCAATATTTAAAGGACTTGTGTAATTCTTTTCGACTAATCCCTAGGGCTTACGAATATCCATGATTAGCTATCACGAGTATAATTAATATGCTTGAGTGATGCGATCATTGATATAGCGTAAGTAATAGTTAGTGCTAGGGGTTGTTCCCTAGGGCTTACGAACATCAATGATTGGTTGTCACGTGTATCATTAAAATGCGTGAGAAATACGATCATTGGTGTAGCGTAAGTAGTAGTGTAAAATATTATGTGCTAGGTGCCGCATGTCTGGGCGGGTACTTTTCTTATTTGTTTACTTTTATGTTGCTACAAGTTGAGGCAGCTTTTATTTTATCAAAAACAGGGTTGAATTGCTTTGGAGGGGCTGTGCCCATAGTCCGATAAACGAATACTACATGCCGAAATTTTCTAAAAATCCCCTGCATTTTAATTTATTTAACTTATTTGATTTCAAGGGTTTAAAGGTACGATTTGGGTGTTAACTGTTTATGTGTATATGTGTTAAGTGAATTAATTCGAGGATTATGTGCTAATTCGAGGATTAAATGTGTCTTGAAGATTAAATGGGTATTATGAGTCTTTATCGAGGGCTAAGTATGTTTTGAGGATTACTTGTTAATTAACTTGTGACAAGAGTATGTCAATAGTATTATGGTCAAAAGTGTTAAGTGGAGTTTTGACTAAGTGTTATAACTGTGTAGTGTTATGATGTGTTAGCACCAGGAAATGTCTACTTTAAAAAGGGGACTTTTCCATTTCATTTTCTTTACTATAATATGTTATGTGCAATAAGTGGTATTAGAATAGTCAACTATAGGGAGGACACCTATAGTTTGACTTTATGTTATTTAGTGATAATTCCGAGTTGTGTCTACTCGATATACGAGGTAGGACTGACACGTACTCATAACTATTTCAGTACCATTAGGGCATAATCGAGTTGGAATGACGTGCATCAAAAAGGGAAGATCGAGGCGCCGTATAAAGAAAGGTAAGCTACCTCCAGGGAACTGCTTGGACGAAGTGCGAAAGGTTTATTCGCGGTTTCTGCTTTCTGCTAAGGACCAGAGGCAAGTTTATTTACACATACTCTATCGTTCAGAGTATACCTATTTTGAATTATATAAAATGTGCGGAAAAAGGTTTTCAATCCCTAATTGCGAGTTTTTAATCTTATGCTCCTCCTTCCAAATCATTTTATTCTTGACTTTGCTAGCAATATTAAATTCTTCTCGTGCAATAATCAACACCCATGACTTATAATATTGTCGATGGGCGGTGACATTCTTATGGTTCTACATCTCGATTTATATGTTGTATATTTATAAACTTTTGTAATGTGTTAGAGGACTATATGTTATGAGGTATATATATAGATACATATACGTATATATGGAACTACGTGGTAAAGGCTCCGAGGGTAGAGCGTGTATGGAGTTATCGAACTTAGCCCGCGTGTCGGGGTTATTTGTATTGTATGTTTTCGAAAACCCGAGCAAAGCTTTTAAAAAGAATTTCGCAATAATTAACCTAAAGGCAACATCACCAATAAACCAGTGTTTATTTAATTAATAGATGCTCCTGAAAGCATTTACTAATTAAATAGACCTCATTCGCCTAATTAAATTTATTTAATTAGATGAATATCATTTTCAAAACGCTTTCTTAAAATCACTTTGTCCCGGAGAAATAATAAAACAATTTAATGGAGTGATTCTATCTAGTATATTATTTATCGGAGATAGTTTATTTTCAATACGGATTAAAGATATTCCAATGGTTATAAATTGGTTACTTTCAGCTTAAAACAGCTAGATTGATATCGATATATGTTATTTGAAAGCTTATTTAATTCGATGAATATTAATTATAATATTCATTAAGGAACAAAAAAAAAGAAAGAGAAGAAGGATTTCATGCTTATTAATTATTTCTTATTGACCGAGAGTCAGTAGTAGTTATTTGATAAAGTGGCTATAGTTTGGAGACTGCTGGAAAGATTGTGTCTTGATTCTGATTAGAAACATTCCAAGAGTTGTATTTGAGTGTTTTGAGGTTATTAAATATTCCAGTATTAATAGTAAATATTATTTGAATATTACTTAATAAATGAATATTAATTTGAGTATTCTTTTAAAAAGGGATTATTGAATATTTATTATTTGTTACATAGTAGTCAATATTTATTAAATACTCTAAGTGTTTTGAAGGTTATAAAACACTATTTAAAGGTTGTCTAAGGACTTTCATAGTCATTTAAAATATTATATTTTGAATCTATCTAGGTAAGTTACTTTTCAAGAACTTATATATATATGGAGTTACCCTGTTGTGGTTACAAGCTTTATGCGTACCATTTTCCATGTGTGACCACAAAACCCTGTGTCGAGATTGATATCGGTACAAGTGTATATCTATACTTGAACTCTTTTGAACTCAAAACATTTTCGAAAACCCCCGGTCAGGTTTTACTCTCTTGCTCATTTTTCAAGAAATTATCGGTCGACTGAAGTCGAACTTCAACTACTCAAGTTTTCTATCAAAATGATTTTGACAAGAAAAGAAAAAGGGGACTCTGGCAGGTGTGGGAATCGTTGACGAACGATTCCCGGGATGTGTAAGCGGCCGTGAGCCAGGCGGCCCATCAATTATTATTCCGGCCCAGGTGTTGCCGAAGGATGATTACGGATGTAGTTTTCATCGAGGGTGATTACGGATGTAGTTTTCACCCGGGGATAGTTACAGATGTAGTTTCTATCCTTCTACCGGTAGAGAAGACCCGCGGATTATTGGACTTGGATGTGGCGACTGATCATCGTCAATCCTTGTCAGGTTTTTATGTTTTCTTTAAGTCCCATCCTCCACTTTGGAAAAATACTCAAACACTGCTTCTTAGGCCTAAGTGCCAAGTAGCCGATAGTGTTGTTTTCAATTTTGAAAGATGATGAATTCATGCAGTATCTAGAACTGCAAGATTATTCTAACAATAATGGCACGTGCTTGTGCACTTTTGCAATTATTCAAAAGATGAAAGATGGTTCATCGGTTATTGATGTTAAGTCCCAAATGTTTTGCTTCAAGAGCTTTGACTCTCTTCCTATCAGTTATTTCTGAGTTTAGACTTATCAATTGGTTAAAGAACTTATACCCGGTACATGATGTCGATCTGTAAGGTGTTTGATGGAAATGACATACTTATATGTATATGCTTTCAGATTGAGAAATACTAAAGATGAAACCTTCTAATGGTTGGTTTGTATATGATGATAAGCAACTGTCTTAGCAGCATATTGAACTGCGTATTTTGAAAAGCCTTCTAAAAGATTAACAATACTGTAGTGTACACTATTTCGCTAAGATATGAGGATTACTATGGTTATTATAAACTTATCTGTTCATTTGATGTTGCGTTAAACGTCATATTTTCTTTATTGAAGTTTCATAGTTGTAAATATTTCGAAATTGATATTAAGTATCTTTATATTTCGAAAACTCCATGTGTATATTGATATATATTGTTGTGCTCTATTAATACTTGCTGGGCAATTCTTTCGCTCATACTTGCTTGTTTTAAATATCAACCTTTCAGAGGAAGGTAGATGATTGAGGCTTATCTGCATGGCTCAGGAGAAGTAGGCAGTGTGCCCTTGTGAAGATGATATGATCCAGAACATAGATAGCTGGAGTAAGTTATATATAAGTGTATTGATGTGTAATATGTATATATCACTTTGTACAGGATAGTACTAGTGCTAGTGTACTTCTCAACGAAGCTACACTAGTAGTATAGGATTTGTAATACTCAGTGTGATGTAATTAAATGGATGTAATGAGAAATGTAAGGATCGATTCTTGTTTCTAGCCCTATAACCTAAAAGATGCTTGGTGGTTGGGGTCACAGATGTTGTAATTCAGTTATTAAATGATTACATGTGGTTTAATATTGTCAAACAGGTGATTTGATGTTAAGGATTTCCGCGTGACGACCAAATCCCTGACCCCGGATTTGGGGCGTTACACGTAGATTCAACACTCAGAATTCTGGTAAATGGGAACAACAGACCTCTCATCAGACTCCAAAATTTGCAGCAAATATTGAGGCACATGAGACATCTCAGTTGTTTACTCCACAATAGCTTGAACAGTTGGCTAAACTAATGCCCCAATTGTCTGCATCGTCTCCCAAACAATCAGAGACTGATGATGAGATAGACTATCACTTTTCTGGTATGATGTCGTGCTTAAATGTTGGAGGAAATTCTACGGAGTGGATTGTTGATTCGGGAGATTCTGATCACATGACTGCATATTTTTCAACACTTGTCAATGTTACACCTATGAATGGGACACATAGTATTAATCTTCCAACAGGAGATGGAGTGATTATTTCACAAAAAGGTCAGGTACAACTTGCACCAACTCTGATTCTTGATAATGTTTTATGTGTGCCTACCTTTAAACATAACTTGTTTTCTATGCAACATTTGGTTAAAGAGAATAATTGTAATGTGCAATTCTTTCCTACCTACTGTACCTACTGTACCATATCTGATAAATTGTCTAAACGGGTCCATGCTACCGGTGTTGCTAAAAATGGATTGTATTATGTCAACTCTACTCCTGTAAGTGCTGATTGTAACATAGTGTCTTCTGCTGTTGATAGTGACTTGGCCTTATTATGGCACCATCGTTTGGGTCATGCATCTATATCTAGCCTCAAATACATTTCGTGTCATGTCCCATGTCCAAATTCACTAGACAACCCTTTCCTAAAAGCACATCACATGCCTCTGAGAGTTTTGAGTTGATACACTTGGATATATGGGGACCATACAAGGTCCCTTATCAGTCAAAATACAGATATTTTTTAACTGTTGTGGATGACAATTCCAGACACACTTGGGTCTATCTGTTGCACCTTAAATCTGATGCTCTTGGCACTATTAAATCCTTCCTGAAATATGTGTCTAATCACTTCAATAAATCTGTGAAATACATTCGTTCTGATAACGCATTGGAATTCACCTCTGTTGCTTGTCGTGAGTTTTTCTCTACTAATAGAATAATCCATCAAACCTCGTGTCCCTACAGACCCCAACAAAATGCTCGGGCTGAGAGGAAACACCGTCATATCCTAGAAGTTGCACGAGCACTTCTTTTTCATGCTGGCCTACCATTAGATTTTTGGGGTGCCTGTGTTCTTACAGCCGTTCACCTGATAAATAAACTGCCAACTCCTGTTTTAAACAACAAGTCTCCTCACGAGATCTTGTATAAAGAATTGCCACAATATGACAACTTGAAAGTCTTTGGGTGTCTAGCTTTTGCCTACAATCCATCTCCACCTCATGACAAGTTCGAACGTAGAGGTGTACCCTGTGTTTTTCTTGGCTACCCTCTTGGTCAAAAGGGGTATCGTCTAATGAATCTTTTGACAAAGCAAGAATTTTCTTCTAGGGATGTGTTGTTTCACGAATCTGTTTTCCCATTTCACAAAGATTCTATCAACAGCTACATGAAACCAATACCTCCTTCTATGCAGACCTACAGTGATGAATTGTATGTTCAGGATTTGTCACAAGACACCCCACCTACACCTACCTCACAATCAGTTCCATCTAGTCCTTCTATTCACTCTCCTTCCTCCTCAGAAGATAGTACGCATGCTTCTACACCTCTCACTATATCTCCTGTTCCTGTTAGGAGGTCTACTCGTAATCATGTGCAGCCACAGTCGTTACAAAACTTTGTCACAAATACCACAACTCACTCCATCTCCAACCTTGCTTTCACAACTATTGGCAATACATTTAACTGTTTTCTGTCAACTGTGTCTCAACACCAAGATCCTATTTCCTTTGCTGTTGCTGTCAAAAGTCAAGAATGGGTTAATGCTATGAACTTGGAGTTAGAGGCTCTTGAACTTAATAATACTTGGGCCATCGTGCAACTTCCTCAGGGCAAACTTGCCATTGGATCTAAATGGATTTTTAAAACTAAATTCGAACAAGATGGCTCGATAGACAAGCATAAAGCATGGCTGGTTGTACTGGGTTGTCACCAAAAGTCAGGTGTGGACTATTTCGAAACATTCGCACCGGTTGCTAAGCTCACTACTGTTCGTACAGTTCTGGTTGTTTCTGCAATTCAGGGTTGGCATACCCACCAAATGGACGTTTCCAACGCCTTTCTACATGGCAACTTATCTGAAACTGTTTATATGAAATTGCCAAAAGGTTATTGGGGTATTGGCAGTCAAATCTCTAAACATGGTGTTGCCACTGGAACCTTCTCCCTATGTGTGTCTTTTGCAAAAATCCTTGTATGGCCTCCGTCAAGCACCACGTCTTTGGTTTGAAAAGCTTTCTACAACCTTGATTGATATGGGGTATGAACAGTCCAAAGCGGACTACAGTCTTTTTACTCGACACACATCTTCTCAAATCACACTGATTCTAGTCTACGTGGATGACTTGTTGTTGACTGGTAGTTGCCTTCAATCCATTACAGAACTAAAGCTGTTGTTAGCTCATCACTTTCACATGAAAGACCTTGGTCAGCTTCGCTACTTTCTGGGTCTCGAGGTCGATAACTCAGCTGATGGTATATTTCTAAGCCAGAGGAAATACACTATTGATATTCTCAAAGAGCATAAACTTTTGAATGCAAGGCCACTGCAATTACCCTTGGATATGCACATGAAATTGACTCCAGACCTTGGAGATTTGTTACCTAATCCACTTGTATATCAACGTCTGTTAGGACAACTTATCTATCTGACAATACATCTTCAAGCTACTTATCGCCTGTTAAGGTATCTAGTAGATTCAAAGTCACGGGGCATACTACTGGCCTCAGATTCTGCAGCTCAGTTGACTACGTTTTGTGATAGTGATTGAGCATCTTGCCCCACTACTCGTAGATCAACCACATCCTACTGCGTTTTCTTGGGAAAATCTCCAGTCTCATGGAAGTCAAAGAAGCAAAATGTTGTCTCGAGGTCTTCTGCTGAAGTAGAGTAAAAGGGCAATGGCCCTTACTACATGTGAGGTCACCTGGTTGTCAGCTCTGTTCAAGGATCTAGGCTTGATGAACATTCCACCTACTATGTTAAATTGTGATAACAAGGCAGCCCTAGCCATAGCTGCGAATCCCGTGCTTCACGAACGCACTAAACACGTGGAATTGGATTGCCATTATGTTCGAGAGCAAATTAAAGCTGGAAGCATCAAGACAGCTCATGTCTCTTCTAAACAACGGGTGGCAGACATTTTCACGAAGCAATTGCCTGTCAACTTACACACCAATCATCTGGACAAGCTCACAGTCTCGCCCAAGGACTCCACTACAGCTTGAGGGGGAGTATTGAGGAAATACACTAGGATTTTCTACTATCTCTACATTATTGTATTTCCTTATATTTCCTTGTATTTGCTATTTATGTCTTATTTGAACATTGAGGTCGTTATGTTTGTATGGCTGAGATTGTGCCCAGTTGTCCACTAGTTTGTCTTGTAGCTGAGCCTATATGTGACTCATGCTTCCTTTGGTAATCATCAGAGTAATTATTATTCCCTTCCACATTTGTTGGTTGTGGTAAAACTCTCAATAAAATGTTCTACACTCTTTCCTTTTAGATCTAGATATCTTTGTGATAATTCTCACGGCCGATTAATGGCTTCCGATCACTGTTCCGAGCACTGTTCCGGGGATACTTCGCCTGAGTTTGGGTATCTGCAAAACAATGCTTGCCCGGGGGTGGTGGCCGTCAAGCACCTCCGGTGTGAGAATAAGTAATCGAAATAATAATAATCGAAACGGGTAAAAATGTATCTGTGTGAGGGAGAGAATGAGTAATAAGTTTGTGTTATTGAAAATATTGTATCCCCTACCTTATGTGTAGAATGGGGGTATTTATAGGTTGGGTCTTCTAATCACTGTTCACCCACTTGGTGACCCACTTGTTAAGCTGTTAAAGCTACAGTGAGCCACTATTGGAATAGTGATTAGTGTCCCTTTCTCACATACCTCGATTCTAACACCGCCGCTTTTGCTACAGTTGAATGCTTTTGTGTCCCCTTAAATACCTTTATGGTTCCCTGCCTTAGTGAGCAAGATAACAAGATATTTTGCACAAGTATTTATGTGAAGATATTTGTTTGTCAAGTGGAGCAATTTAGTAAAGATAATATGAAATGACACATATGTAATTAGTGAGTATCTGTTACAGGTGGAGGTGTTACAACGGGCAGGGGTTGGTACTGTTGCAGGGGTGCCCGCTGTCAGCTTACAGCGGGTACCTATCATTGCCCCCCACTCCTCTTGTGCGGTTTATCGGACAGGAGGAGGAGAAACTAAAGATGCCGTAATGTTTGAAAAATTTTTTTTAAAAATGATACTATGTGTGCCCCCCAAGTGTTGGCGGTCATGACTTGGGGGATGTAAAAATTTGCGAGAATTTGTGCCCCCCAAGTGTTGGCGGACAACACTTAGGAGTTGGATAAAATTTCTGAAAATATGCCCCCCAAGTGTTGGCGGACAACACTTAGGAGTTAGAAAAAATTTCTGAAAATATGCCGATGTTTGACAACGGGTTCTGGTGCTTGACGGGTGCGCAGTTTAAAACGTTTTTGTAACCGCTCGATAATAAATGCAATAATTGGTAATAAATGAGAAATTCGAAATAAATGATGGAATAATATTAAATGTCAATAATAAGAGAAATGATAAGTGGTAGTTCGTATTAATGAGAAGTGACCTTTGGGTGGAAAGAGAATGTACCTTTGTGATGTAATGTGTCAGGAGTAAGTGGGAAGTTAAGACTTAGTGGGCAGTTTTGCTGGAAATGAGGCGGTTATTGTTTGCTGTAATAATGACGTGGACCAATCAGAGCCATCCACGAATTGGTTGTAAGTTTTCACCCGTATGTCACGCGCCGCACGCGTATAAAAGATGGCGTTGTGAATTATTTGTTATATTTTTTACTGGCTTTTTCTACCTTTTTCTCTCCAATTTCTTTGTCTTGTTCAAGTGTGCTGTGACGCTTTTACTGGATTTGCCAAGTATTTCTGCCATTGAAGCCACATATAACCTCCTGATTCGAGGTATGCTTTCTTTGTCTCTTTCTTTTGTGATTTCTGTTTCCTCTTTTCACTGTTTAATTTGTCCCTTCATTCGTTCTTATTGTGGTATGTGTGAGTGGGTTTTGTGTTTATGTCCTGGTTTTGCATGTTCGAGTATTTGTAAACTGGATTCGATTGTGTAATATGTAAAGGTTAGTAATCTGTGAGTTTGTGTTTGTTGTTTGTGTATTTGGTACTGGGATTTTGGTAGTTTCGATCCGTTTCTTGATTCGTTTGAACTCAGTGGTTAGATTTCGTAGTGTTTATGGGATGTTTGTAAGTTGTATATGTGTGTATATTCTGTATATGGTGTGTGTTTTGGCTTTTGATTCTACGGTTTTGTTGTTGTGGAGGGAATGGAATATGAATCGTTTGTTTTGATTTGTTTGATAATTTAGAATAAAAAATTGCTATAAAATATATGTGTGTACCAGTCATTGTTGATGGCGTGTTTGCTGTTAGCGGTAGTAATTGATGAATTGTGCCCATGTCTGCAGATGGGTGATGAATTCGTAGATCCCGCCACTGGCGAGAGAAGACCACTAGTGAACATGTACGGCCGTTGGGCAGACATAGGTCCGTTGAGTTATACGGCCGTGTTGCGGAGAAACCGCTATCAGTACTTTGAATCTTCTGAGAGCTTGTGGCGGGCGAGTAACGTGTTGCCAACGTCGTATTCGAAGGCAGATATGGATGCTAGATTTGCCGAATTTGCTCATTTGCAACAGGACAGCACGTTTAGAGGTGATGACTGGGGGGACTATGTCGAAAGAATGTTTCGAATTGAAGATGGTTATTTCTGGAGACGGGAAGGACCGGGTGAGAAGTTGTACCATCGTTTTGATGATGACTCTGTTTGTATTCCCGTAAGTCATTTTAGGGCGGGTTTACGGTTGCCGCCGCACAAGTTTCTGATGGATTTATTTCAATTGTACTTCCGCTGTCCGTTGGCTCAAATGTCTCCCAACTCAATAAGGGCAATTAACTGGTTTATAGCTAGTAACGAGGCCTTGAATAAACAGCCTACATTTAGGGCTTTTTTCTGTCTTTTTGATGTTAAAGTCAGCCGTGCGAAACCCTTCTATGAGCTCCAATTCGTAAAGTCTCAAACGCGTATTGGGAAAGCTCTGGATGGATACCGCCCTTTTGCGTTCCCCAAGGGTATGGCGGGTTGGCAAGAGGAATTTTTGGTAGTTGGTGGCGGGGAGTTTGCCTGGCATAAGAATTTTGTGAAGAAGGTTGAGTGTGCGTACAGAACGGATCGTAACCGTCTTAGCCAGGTGGAGATAGATTTTTTAGTTAAGCTGGTAAAGGCGTTGGGTGAGGTGTGGACCGAGTCGAATTTGATTGACCCAGCCGATTTGAGAAGACATTGCTGTAAGTTTCTGTTTTCACTTGAGTCTTTGGGTTTTGCTATTTCTGTTTATTGAAATCCTTCTGTTTATTTTTGTAGTGTTGGATCCTCGTAAAGCTGAGTTGGATCCTCATCCCACATTGTCTATTGAGCAGGAGGCTAAGATGTATGCTGATTTCATGCTTCTCCAACCACCCAGGCCAAAGCAGGTTCGTGGGATGTTTGCTGCGGAAAACATCATAGATGCCTTTGATCTTTCAGGGCAAGGTGCTGGTGTGGAGACCGCTGAGCGGGTTGATTATGAGGAACCCGTTGTTGCAGAGGAAGAAGTGCCCGGGAGTAACGCTCAATCTAAGGAAGAAGAAACTGGGGGTGGTATAAATTCTGAGGACGATTCTTTGTCCGAGTTGTTGGGTGATGTGTCCGCAAGGAAAAGGGATACTCTTCTGGAGTCAAATTTGCAAGATGCCCAAGGTGATGAGTATCCTGTTGAAGACGAATTTGTGGTTGAGACAGAGAAGTCCGCTGATAGGGACGTTGGTACGGAAGATGAGCCATCTGTTGATAGAGGTTTTGCTGTTGATTCTGAAAGTGAAAGTGATGGTGCTGTAGCTAGGAGAACACTTGCGTCTCATACGGTCGGAGATAGTGATGATGATTTTGACATTCGCTCGCCAAGTGTAAGGGCCGCTATTCGAAGGGAGGAGCGTGGCTCTGTTGTTAAGCCTGTCCAGGTGGTTTCCACCGTAGGCCAAGGAGTTATGGATATTGACAGCGGAGAGAAAGTGTCCGCCGTGAGAGAGCAAGAGCCACCCGTGAAAGTAACAGAGGTGACTGCTGATGAAAGTCCTGAAATTCCTCTGCATCGTTCAAAAAGGAAGTCTGTTGTTGAGGCTGGTACTTCTAAGCATAGACGCGTAGAGCCTACTAAAGTGAGTGAGGTTGCTGTTGATGATACTTTTGTTATGGAGGAACCAGTTGATAAAGGTTTTGACGATGTTGATAGTGAGGATGGTGGTGAGGATTATCGTGAACAAAATACTGAGGATGATTCTGAGGATGGTACTGAGGATGGTACTGAGGATGGTGATGATGGTGAGGAGGAGATAGTGCTTTATACAAGTAGCGATGATGAGGTGAATGATGCAGAAATTGGGTCCAGGCCAGGCTATGGGTTTCTTTTTAAATCAGGGCCCAATACCTTCACCGTCGATTCCATGACTGATGATGATCTTGTGAGGCTAAATGAGTTGAGTTGGGAGCGGATGTGCCGCTTATCCCAGAAATATGCTGCAAGGGTATGTAGTTTTTTGTTTTGATATTTTCGTATAGTTCCTCTAGTTATGTCCGCTGTTGAAGTGTAAGTTTTTGTGTTTTGTGTTGTTTGTAGAACCAATGTATGTATACAGGACTGATGGCCCGTGGAAACATGTACCGTGGTAGCAATCTTGCTTTGAAAAAGAGGATAAATACGCTAGAGGCAGAGCTGGCCGCCGAGAGGATATTGAAAGATAACGCTGCTAGAGCCTTGCATGAGATAGAAACTGAGAAAGTGGACATTCAGGCCAGTTATGACTATAGTCGTGACTTGCATCGGTTCTTGGCTGAAGATAAGATAGAACTTGAGGCTGCCAATGCTACTTTGTCTGAGCAAGTAAAAAATTTGACCACTTCACTAAAATTTGAGAAAGAGCGTGCTGATGAGGCTGAGGCTCATCTTGATTCTCGTCCAACTGAGGCCGCTGCCATATTAAAGTTCAGAAATAGTGGTGAATTTGCTGAAATTATGAAGGCTGAAGCTGCCAAGGTTGCTACAGTTGTGGCGGGCGGTGTCGTAATGCAGCAACGGCAGGATCCTGCTGAGAATGCTCCTGAGATTGCCCGGCTACAAACTGAGATAGCTAGGCTGAAGGCAAAAGTGAAGAAATCCAAACGTAAAGCCAGAGCCCTGAAGGCCCGCCTTGGGAAAACAGAGAGAAAGAGTGTTGGTTGTCAGTCTGATATTGCTATTGGTGAAGTGGGCGCACAAACCGCAGAGAGTGAGATGATTCCTACTGAGAGACTTGAGCCCGTTGAGAACCCTTTGGTTATAGAGGGTGCAATTCCATTGTCAACGATAGCGGCTGTTCACAGTGAAAGTAATATTGAAGCGGATGCCGCTGTGAAACCTGCTGAGGCTGAAAGGGAGCAAGTGGATGTTGCTATTGTTGATACCAATCTGATAGAGGCTAGCGGGACACCCGCTGAGTCTGATGTTGTTGTCGAGCCCCTTAGTGCCATCGCTACTGCGTATAACAGTGAAGATGAAGATTATGAGCCACTAAGGGGTATGGAAGGTCCCTTGAGGGGGTCTCGTTGGGCTTAAGTTAATTTTTGTAACTGTAGCTATGAACTTTTGTCTGACTTGTTTTGAAGTCACTCAGCGGGTATGTCCGCTGTGTGGTTTGGAAACATCTTGGTTTGATTTCGAACTTTGGAAATTCCACACTCTAAGATACTTTTGTGTTTGACATTTTGGTAATTTTGGTAATTTTGCTTCAAGCTATAACTGAATTTGTGTTTGTATTTTTGTGTCAAAGTTTGTAGTAAATATGTGTGGGTAAATGGTTACCTTGATTTTGTGATTTTGACTGTGGGAGTTTGTCTTCAGCATTTAATACTGCCTGGGAGTCAAAAAATTTGACTGTGTCTTTACTTCTTTCTGCATGGGGATTGTAATTTTTTGACCGGTGATGACTTTAACCTTCATTTACCCCCCTATAAATAGGATAATTTGCTTATTGATTTCGATCATCCCCTCCTGTATCTGTTAGAGAATCCCTCTTGTTATACAATCACATGGATCTTTCTAAGATGGACAAATTTTTCAGTCTGTTCGCTGGGGCACGGGAGCGTTCTCTTTCGAAGGAGAGTGATAATCTTTGGCTAGCCCTTGCCAATCATCATGAGGAAGAGGGCGATCTGTACATGGCCGAGGAATTCTGGAAGCATGCTCGGAAAATCGCCCGTACTCGCGTTGTGGAAGAGAGCAAAGGTGCTCCGGAGACGGATGCAATCAATTTCCGTTTTTGCGCACCTCCTCAGGGTGAAAGCTCTGAAAAGAAGGGCACGGAAGCTAAGAGTGAAGCTCCCCAGGCATGAAGGATTTTTAGATGTAGGAATCTTCAATCCTTGTAATAACATGCTTGTTAGAAAATATTTTTATGAATAAAAAATTTATTTCTCCCTTGCATCCATATTGCCTTTGTATTTGTGCAGTGTGTAGATATTTTGTTGCAGATTGCTTGTAGTATTCATCCCTTGTAACTTTGAAGTTATTGGCTCGTTGTTGTAGTAAGTGCCCGTCAAAGGGACTTTGCTATTTCTTGATGAAAACTGTAGTTTAGAATCCATAGTTGTCTTTATGCCCGTTTAGGGGACTTAGTTCTTTCTTTTTCTTCCTCGCTGTGTTAAGTATTTATGCCTTGATATTTTGTTGTTGATTTGCCACAACAAACATCTTTCGTAACTTTTGTCTGAAGATTCCGTCTTTTGTTGCAAGACTTGTAATATGTTGAAATCCGTGGTTGTGAGAGTGTCCTTCAAGGGATTTTGAAAAGGAAGCCATCAAATTGTCTGCTGATAACTTTGTGCAATTTCCAACTGTAAATCTGTAGTTGTCCGCTGATGTCCATTGTAATGTTTGTAAACAGTGTTGTAGTAACTGTCCGCAGATGGATTGTGTAGAATTTGGGATTTGTAATTGTGTAATGGTCCGCAAAGAGACTTTGTAATATTTGCAATGTGTAATTGTGTAATTATCCGCAGAGGGACTTTGTAATATTTGCAATGTGTAATTGTGTAATTGTCCGCAGAGGGACTTTGTAATATTTACAATGTGTAATTGTGTAAGTGTCCGCAGAGGGACTTTGTAATATTTGCAATGTGTAATTGTGTAAGTATCCGCAGAGGGACTTGGTAATATTTGCAATGTGTAATTGTGTAAGTGTCCGCAGAGGGACTTCGTAATATTTGCAATGTGTAATTGTGCAAGTGTCCGCAGAGGGACTTTGTAATATTTGCAATGTGTAATTGTGTAAGTGTCCGCAGAGGGACTTTGTAATATTTGCAATGTGTAATTGTGTAAGTGTCCGCAGAGGGACTTTGTAATATTTGCAATGTGTAATTGTGTAAGTGTCCGCAGAGGGACTGAAATGGACACTTACTTGTAATATGTGCAATGTGTAATTGTGTAATGGTTGCTGGCCCACTGGGACTTCTGTGATTTTGTTAGCGTTGTGATAAACTTGTAAATGTAGACCGCTTTTCTGCAAAAGTATTCCATTGAAAACATAGTTCCCTTGATTACAGAGAAGATAAAGGGAAATGACTGTTGTAGCCATCTATTGATAGTATTTGCGTAGTTTGTCGCCATGCCAAGTGTTGTTAACTTCAGTACCATTTAGGTAGGCTAGTTTGTAGGAACCCGGCCTGAGTACTTTGATGATTTTGTAGGGTCCTTCCCACTTTGGCATAAGTTTGCCAGTGTGTCTGGGGTCGGATGCCTCAGTTGCTCTGTTAACCAAATCGCCTTCCACATAGGCTTTGATTCTGGCTTTTTTCCCAAAGAATTCTTTAGTTTTTTCTTTGTAAGCGGTCATCTTTTCAACAGCGGCCTCTCTGGTTTCATCCAGAAGGTCCAGATTTGTTTTGAGTCCTTGAGTATTTGCCACTTCTTCGAAATTGATGGCACGGTAAGACGGCGAGCCAATTTCGATTGGTGCAATTGCTTCTTTGCCAAAAGCCAATTTGAAAGGGGATTCCCCCGTACTTGTCCTGGGTGATGTGCGATAAGCCCAAAGAACGTTGGGTAACTCATAAGGCCATTTCCTCTTTGAAGTAGTTAGTCTTTTCTCTAGACCTCGGACAATGATGCGATTAGTTACTTCAACCTGTCCGTTGCTTTGAGGATGGCAAACGGACGCTTTCTTGTGTTTGATCCCGTGGTCGGATAGGAATTTAGTAAATTTTGACCCCACAAACTGCGTACCGTTGTCAGATATGAGTATTACTGGGATTCCAAATCTTGTGATAACTTGTTCTTCAACAAAGCGAATGGCATCATCTTGTGTAATGTTCTTAAGGGCTTTCGCTTCTGCCCACTTTGTCATGTAATCAATGGCGACCATGACGTACTGCAAATCACCTTTGGCTTTTGGGAATGGACCCATGATGTCAATGCCCCAAATTGCAAAAGGTATAGGGGATAGGATGGCCGCAGGAAGTGCTGGTGATTTCCTGGACATATTGCTAAATAGTTGACATTGGCGGCACCTTTTGGTGAAGTTTTTGCATTCGTTGTGCATTTTTGGGCAGTAATAGCCTTGTCTGAGTATTTTGTGTGCCAATGCCTTGCCAGCCATGTGGTCGCCACAAATGCCTTCATGGACTTCTCTTATGCAATATAGGGCTTCTTCCTCGTCGACACATTTAAGTATAGGGGAATCAAAACTTCTCTTGTATAGGGTGCCTTCCTGAAGAAAGTATTTTGTTGCTTGTGATTTGACTATTTTTGCTTTGAGTCTGTCATCTGGTAGTGCGCCATTTTCCAGATAACGGATGTAAGGGGTCATCCAACTATCCTTTGGCGGGTTTATTTCCATGATATCCAGTTTGCTTGTACTTGGGACGGTTAATTCTTCAAAGTAAACCGTGTCTGCTTCTACTTTCTCCCCTTGAGTTAATTTAGATAGCATATCCGCAACTGTGTTATCCGTCATGTCTATTTGTTCAAGGGAGTATTCTTCAAACTGAGTAAGCATTGTCTGAATCAATTCTTGATATTTGCTGAGATTGCTATCTTTTGTTGAATAATCCCCTGTTGTTTGTCGAACGACCAGCTGTGAGTCGCTGTAGATGGTTATCTTTTTTACTTGTAAGTTTTTTGCCAATGCTAAACCAGCCAAAAGTGCCTCATATTCTGCTTGATTGTTTGTGGCTCTGAAGTTCAGCTGTATGGCTTGTTTGACTTGAAAACCGTCGGGGCTAGTCAGAATGAGCCCTGCTCCACAACGGGTGTTTGTAGAAGAACCGTCCACATGCAACTGCCACTTGCTATCCGCCACTGTGATGCTCTTTGTGGGTGTTTCTTTTTCAGTTGTCAAGAATGAACACTCAACCATAAAGTCAGCCAAAGCTTGTGCCTTGATGGCGGTTCTTGATATGTACTTTAGATCAAATTGACCAAGTTCTACCGCCAATTGATCAATCTACCTGATAAATCTGGTTTGTGAAGTATTTTTCTTAGCGGTTGGTCTGTGATGATTCTGATTTGTCTTCCTTGAAAATAGTGTCGCAATTTTCTACTTGCCATGACCAAAGCTAGAACAAACTTTTGGACGTTGGGATAGCGGGTTTCCGCATCTTTGAGCACTTGGCTGACATAGTAGACTGGTTTTTGCTCACCATTTTCTTCTTTGATAAGTACCGCCCCCACGACTTTGTCTGTTGCGGATAAGTAAAGTGATAGCGGCTCTGAGGGGGTTGCGACCGCAAGTAGTGGAGCGGAAGAGAGATAAGTTTTGAGATCTTCAAAGGCTTTTTGGCATTCTGTCGTCCAAGATATTGTGTTAGTTTTTGTTGCCCCTTTCAAGGTGTCAAAGAATGGAAGGCATCTGTCTGCTGATTTTGCTATGAACCTTCTAAGGGCGGCCAACCTCCCCGTTAGTTTTTGTATCTCCTTTAAGGTTTTGGGTGGTTGCATGTCGATTATGGCCTTTATCTTCTCCGGGTTGGCCTCAATGCCTCTGTGAGATACCAAGAAGCCAAGGAATTTGCCAGCGTCAAGTGCGAATGCACATTTATCTGGATTGAGTTTCATGTTGTGTTTTCTGAGGGTGGTGAAACATTCTTCCAAGTCTTGGAGGTGAGAAGCCGTCAAGAGGGATTTTACTATGAGATCATCCACATATACTTCCATATTTCGGCCCAACTGTCCGCTGAAGATTTTATTCATGGTTTTCTGGAAGGTTGCACCGGCATTGATCAATCCAAAAGGCATCACCTTGTAGCAATATACTCCCCTATGCGTAACGAAAGTTGTTTTTTCCCTGTCTTCTGGGGTCATTTTGATTTGGTTGTAGCCTGAGTAGGCGTCCATGAAACTTAGCAATAAATGACCCGCTGTAGAATCAATGAGTTGGTCTATTGAAGGAAGTGGATATGGGTCCTTTGGGCATGCTGCGTTTAAGTCTGTGTAATCAATGCAAATCCTCCATTTTCCATTAGCTTTCTTTACTAGCACTACATTTGCAACCCACTTAGGGTAAGTGACCTCGCAGATCAAGTCTGCATCCAAGAGTTTGTCAATTTCAACATCGATGGCCCGCTATCGCTCCGGTGCAAAGTTCATTCTTTTTTGTATTTTTGGTGCTTTGTCCGAGTCTACATTTAACTTGTGGATTGCCACGGACTCATCTAATCCTGGCATATCCTTTGGACTCCATGCGAAAATGTCCGCGTAATTTCTGAGGAGATCTGTGAGACCCTCTTTAAAGATTGAATCCAAGCCTGCTCCTATATTGACAGTCTTGTTTGTGTCTCCAGGTATGATTTCTATTTTTTCTATCTGTACCGCAGGAGTTATCGGCAGTTTTTCTTCTCTTTTGAGACACTTCATTAGATTGGAATCTATCCTTGGCGGATCTTCTGTTAGCGGGTCATGCCCGTCGATAAATTGTACCTCTTTTCTCTTTTTGTTATTTGCACGCTGGCTTGCATCGTGCCTCTGTCTTTTTGCTTGCCTTCTTTTTTGTGCTCTCTCTCTGTTAACATTGCTAGGTTCGGTTTTTCCCAAGGTAAGTGCGATGCCATAGCACCTTTTGGAGGTTTCGGAATCCCCTTTGATTTCTCCTATTCCATTTGAAGTAGGGAATTTGATTTTGAGATGAGGGGTGGAAGTAATTGCTTTCAACAAGTTTAATGTAGGCCTTCCTAAGATCATGTTGTAAGAAGATGCTGTGTTGATGACATAGAATTTGATAATCCTGCATATTTGTCTGGGGGATTCCCCAAAGTAAACAGGGAGCCTCGCAATTCCCGCTATTGGGACGGCGTTGTGGCCGAACCCATAGAGAGGTGTCTCGTCAGGACATGTTTCTAACTTTTCGTCGCTTAGTTTGAGCCTGTCCCAGGTGTGTTGGAAACAAATGTCAACAGAGGACCCGTTGTCAACCAAGACCCTTTTTACTTCATTTTGAGCAATGCCCAAGGATATGACTAGTGCCTCGGTGTGATTAGGATCGATACCTTCATAGTCTGCATCCGTGAAAGTAATGACGTTGGGCGGGCCCTCAGATATGGTGTAGACAGATTGTTCCTCTCTAGGTGGTGAAACATGTCCGCCAAACACGGTGTGTACTATGTTTTTGTTGTGTACTTGGGAGGTGGATGGGCCAAGTATTTGTCTGGGCAAGTATTGAGATAAGTTGCCAGCCTTGACTTGTTTTTCCAGGAAGTACTTGAGAGATAGGCAGTTATCTGTAAAATGCCCGTGTGTTTCATGGTAATCACAATGCTTGTCCTTGGGTCTGTCATCAGGTGATGAGTGCATTGGGGCTGGTGGAAAGTAGAAAGGCTTTCCTTTGATTTCTCTTAGGATGGTTGCTCTTGGGAGAGTAAATTTGGTCCATTTTGGCTCAGGACGCCTATCTGGTCTTTGCGGGTTTGAGGGTCCTATTCGGTCTCTGATTTGTGTTGATGGTTAGGTTCTTTGAGCGGGCGGTGGCCCATGAGTAGTTTGTACTTGATGCAAGGCGGGTGCTTGCCTTTGGTAAGGCGTGTATCTTTCTCTCTGAAAATACGGTGTTGAAGTGGGTGGAGCCCTGGATTGTTTGAGTACGTTCAGGGATTCGATTTCGTTGATGGCTTGAGATGCCAAGTCATATGCTTTTGCTAGAGTGGTGGGTTTAGTTTCCATGAGACGGCATACGTATTTCTCGCATTCGTAAGGGTTAAGACCTCTTCTTAAATGGACCAAGGCCTATGTCTCGTTGACACAGACAACCTTGTTGACGGCTTCCTTGAAGCGGTCAATGTAGTTCTGCAAGGTTTCTCCGTTGCGCTGTGCAATGGTTTCGAGGAATACAGTATGAACCTCGTGTTGCTGATTTGCTTTGAACTTGTTGAGGAATAATTTCTTAAATTCCAACCAAGTATCTATGGACCTGGTGGATATTCTGCAGAACCATCTTTGGGCGTTGCCGCGGAGAGTTGCGGCGAAGAATCGACATCGTGTTAAATCATTATACTCATAATGGAGAGCCAGTTGGTCGAAATAGCTCAGGTGCTCTTCCGGATCTCCAAGTCCGTCGAAAGAGTTGAAGCTGTGATGTTTGATATTTTTCTGTCGTGGTTCGGCTTCTAGCCTTGCTGTGAATGGTGTTCCACCCATATCTTGTTCGTTATTTCCCTCTATCTTATTTTTGAGCTCCAATATGGTTTGCAACATTTCTGCGTTTGTTGGTTGTGTTACTTCGGGTTGCTTTGAGCGGACAGGAGATTGCTCTCGGTGTTTGTGTGCTTCATACTCAGCCACTACCTTGTCGTAGGCGGCCTTTTTGTCAATGATTATTTTTCTCAAGTCTCTATGTCTTCTATTTTGTTCCCACACTTCAGGGGGATGGTGACTCTTGTTGTGCCTGTCATGTTTCGTGTTTTGAGACGAACCTAGGCGGGAGAAAGCAGAGTTCGCCTCGCGAGGTTGACTGTTTGCCTCGTCATGATTGTCACGCGGGTTCACGGGCAAACTCCCTTGTTTTGTTAATGACTTTGGTCCGGCCTGGGGAATGGCTGCAGCTATTTGCATGATTAAGTCAATTTGTTGTTGGTTACAGCCTGTGAGATTGAGACTAAGGATTTATTCTCGCCCATCGTCTCTAGGCGGGTTTAGCGGCGGGTTCACCGGCGGGATGCTAGTTGTATTTCCTTCGTGTTCTTGTTCGTCCGGGTGAGGTATTACGGTTTCCATTTAGTGTGTTTGAGGTGTTTTGGTTTGTATTGTGTTTTGAGTGTGTGAGTAGCTACTGTGTTGGTAGAGCAGGTGGTGGGTTTTTCTCCAAGAAAAATGCCCCCTCCTTCTAGCGCCAAATGATAATTCTCACGGCCGATTAATGGCTTCCGATCACTGTTCCGAGCACTGTTCCGGGGATACTTCACCTGAGTTTGGGTATCTGCAAAACAATGCTTGCCCGGGGGTGGTGGCCGTCAAGCACCTCCGGTATGAGAATCAGTAATCGAAATAATAATAATCGAAACGGGTGAAAATGTATCTGTGTGAGGGAGAGAATGAGTAATAAGTTTGTGTTATTGAAATTGTATCCCCTACCTTGTGTGTAGAATGGGGGTATTTATAGGTTTGGTCTTCTAATCACTGTTCACCCGCTTGGTGACCCACTTGTTAAGCTGTTAAAGCTACAGTTAGCCACTATTGGAATAGTGATTAGTGTCCCTTTCCCACATACCTCGATTCTAACACCGCCGCTTTTGCTACAGTTGAATGCTTTTGTGTCCCCTTAAATACCTTTATGGTTCCCTGCCTTAGTGAGCAAGATAACAAGATATTTTGCACAAGTATTTATGTGAAGATATTTGTTTGTCAAGTGGAGCAATTTAGTAAAGATAATATGAAATGACACATGTGTAATTAGTGAGTATCTGTTACATGTGGAGGTGTTACAGCGGGCAGGGGTTGGTACTGTTGCAGGGGTACCCGCTGTCAGCTTACAGGGGGTACCTATCACTTTGTCTTCAATGTCCATAACTTATTACTGTGTTCACTTTTTTTTTTGCTAACTAAACTTACTATTCGCTTGTGTTTAAGATTATGCATACCATTCTTAGCAAAAAAAAAAGATTATGCATACCATTATGTTACTCTTTAAATATTTCACTGGGAAAATGGATCACCCAAACGACTTGCGGCCGTTGAAATTCAAGGTTTACCGGAGTTACACCTCAAAGCAGCTTCACTGATGGCAAAGTGGGATCCTCAAAATTTGTCTAAAACTTCACGGGTTATTCGTATTTATTACACTGACTCCGAATCTCCGATGCTACTGATTCTTCAAGTGATGTTGATGATGATGAACAAAAAGATTATGTAAATTACTGGAAAATCAAGGTATGTTAGTGAGATAAAGATCAGAACTTTTGCAGAGGAATTGTTGGAGAATTCAATCGTGGTTGTTGAGAAACAGAAATTGCAGAGTCCTCCCAGGAAAAATGTTAAAAAATTGTCTCACTAGATTTTCATAAATATCGTGGTACGTCACTACGCCATAAACGCACATACGCAACCCCCATTTTCAGTTGCGTAAGGCCTGAAAAGCGTTGCGTAAGGTCTTACGCAACGCTTTTCCGGCGTTACCAATACTGGCGTTGCGTAAGACCCCTAACGCAACGCTTTTCCAAGCTATTGCAACACTTCGAAAAGCATTGCATAAGAGGCCTTATGCAACACCAAAAGCATGCAAATGCAACACTTCATGGGGTTGCATAAGATGTTTCAGTCATGTCAGCATGCTGACATGGAAGCAAGGTGCCACATCAGCATGCTGACATGGAAGCAAGGTGGCACGTCAGCATGCTGACATGTCATTAGTGGGGCCCACAAGTGCCACGTCACAAATGGGGGGGGCATGCCACGTCATCAATGGGGCCCACCAAGGTGCCACGTCAGCACTGAGGCCCACATGCCACGTCAACAGTAGGGCCCACATGCCACGTCAGTAGTAGGGCCCACATGCTACGTCAGCAGTGGGTCCACTATCTAACGCAACGCTATTTGAGTCTAATGCAACACTAATATTTTTTTAAGCAACCCCATTCTTTTTTATTGCAACATTAAAACTATGCTAATGCAACATCAAATAGAGTCAAATGCAACAGTTTTTTATAAAAAATTTGAAATGGCTATTTTGTTTACACATAAAACCATCCTGTCCAAATCCTATCCAAATCAAGCTAACAAAAAATTGAAGATCCAAACCAACTGGCCAAGGATGGAGCAAGCAATAATACTGTAAGTTTTACAAATTCTTACAACATGTACTAAAACCAAGCACATGCACTAATTCTAACTTCAACATACAACAGTTCAACTTGAAATGTGTGAAATAACCAAGTTATACTACTACTAAATGTTACAGAATAAAATACCTACGAAGTTGTGCCACCTTGAGTGAATGGAGTACCATTGTTATCTTGATCAATGAAGTACGAAATAACTGGAATGCTGCATTTTGTTGACAGATCAGGTACCAATCTGATTTCACCCACACCGCTTTACACACCACATCATAATCAAACCTTGCATTTGTAGAAGCTTCCTTGACAAGCCCATGTCACCTTACCTGTAATAATAATTTAAAATGCATATTTTCATGTCAGTCAAAGAATTTTAAACGAAAGCTATTTACTAGATTGGACATATGTGTTGTCGATCAAAGAATTTTAAACGAAAGCTATTTACTAGATTGGACATATGTGTTATATAAGCCTATTGATCAAAGTGTACTTGCAAAATTGACTAATATTAACACAAATAATTCTATCTTTTTAAGTATTTAAAAAGCTTGCCTGCGTTATTGTAAACAGGACAAATGATAATAACCCAGGTCACGAAGGTCAGCAACTCACAAAATTAATTAAATCGAAATCACAATCATGAGTTGTACAACAATTTATATCTTTAATTAAATAGAGCATAAAATGTTCAGATCAAGGTTCATTCTATTTAAGAGCTCACTTAATCCTTGAATAACAATTAACTCAAATCAGTATTTCATATAAATTCGAACTACATGTAGTACAACAAGATAAAATCAAAGTTTTTGCAAGCACATCACATTACATGTTTAGAATATCATTCGAAGGACCAATACTGCTAGATCTAGACATTCAAATCAAGACATAAGACACGATTTAACTCATCAGTAATCAACACGAACATGCAATGCTCGACTACTCGAGTTCTTAAAGCTCGAATTATTAAACACCAACACATAACACATCATTTACAAGTTTGGATAGTTAATCAAATTAGAGATATAGATCATAACCTGAGCCCATGGATTTAACCAAACCTCAAGGGTCTTACCTGGTTAACTCAATCACGGACTGAGTTAACACTCCGAGTTAGCGCCGAGTCGCCCGAGTTGACTCACTGAGTCGAAATAGATCGGCCGAGTTTCAAGCAATTTTGGTACGATCTATGATAGATAACACCATGACACGACCATTTCAGCCTTCTATAATACATTTCTCAACAAAACTGGTTAGGGTTTCAAAAATAAACAATGAAAAATTCACAATTGTGTGTGAGTGAGGGAGTATATATAATTTAGATGTCGAATTTGAGTTGAATCCATCGATTTATAAAGAAAATCGATGATGAATGTCTCAGATCCTTTTATTCTAACCAATCGCAGCCTCAAAGTATCAATTAACTTGATTAATAGATACATAGAGATATATAATATACTGTATATAGTGTTTAATCGCCGGAGAGATCTAGAAATTAGGGTTCTAAGAAGAGAAATGAAGAGAAATGATAGAGTCGCGGCGAGAGAGAACAGAGAGAGAGATTTAGGGTTTGAGAATAGGAGAGGCGAATAAATAGAACACATGAAACCGTGTAGCGTTAGTATATGTATTTTAGCAAATAAACGGTGTAGATTAATCTCACATTATGATCAATGGATGAGATCTTTTAGGGTTTAGTAAATGGGCTGGGTCAAGAGTTGTAGCTGGATTGGGCTGTTTGGATGGGTCGAATATGACCAAAAATAAATCAGAAAATAATATCTTTTTATGAAAATAATTTTGAGAAATCAAAATATATGTATATATATATATATATATATATATATAATAACTATATATATCTAATATAATGATATTCCCCAAGTTTCAGAAAATAAAAAATTAATTTGATTGGATATCTTAGTAGATCACTACTATTTTCAATATGACTCGTAAATAGTGCTTTGTTACGGATTATTGTTTCTATTTTTTAAAAAATATTTTTGAACGATCCAACCGTACGGATGTCAATATATATCTAATATAATGATATTCCCCAAGTTTCAGAAAATAAAAAATTAATTTGATTGGAGATCTTAGTAGATCACTACTATTTTCAATATGACTCGTAACTAGTGCTTTGTTACGGATTATTGTTTCTATTTTTTAAAAAATATTTTTGAACGATACAACCGTACGGATGTCAATATATATCTAATATAATGATATTCCCCAAGTTTCAGAAAATAAAAAATTAAATTGATTGGAGATCTTAGTAGATCACTACTATTTTCAATATGACTCGTAACTAGTGCTTTGTTACGGATTATTGTTTCTATTTTTTAAAAAATATTTTTGAACGATCCAACCGTACGGATGTCAATATATATCTAATATAATGATATTCCCCAAGTTTCAGAAAATAAAAAATTAATTTGATTGGAGATCTTAGTAGATCACTACTATTTTCAATATGACTCGTAACTAGTGCTTTGTTACGGATTATTGTTTCTTTTTTTAAAAAAATAAATAAATATCTAATGCAACACTTCAAACAGCAAATGCAACACTACTGATACCTAATGCAACACTTCTGCCATGTCAGCAAATGCCACGTCAGCATTAGTGGGTCCCACTTCTGCCACGTCAGCAATTGTGGGTCCCACAATTGTCACGTCAGCATGATGGGCCTCCTTCCACGTCACCCTTGTGGGTGCCACACTGCCACGTCAGCAGTGGTGGGTCCCACATCTGCCACATCATATTTTTTTTAAAAAATATAAATTTATCTAATGCAACACTTCAAACAGCAAATGCAACACTACAGGTATCTAATGCAACGCTTTCTGCCACGTCAGCAAATGCCACGTCAGCAAAGGTGGGCCCCACTTCTGCCACGTCAGCAATTGTGGGTCCCACAATTGCCACGTCAGCATGATGGGCCTCCTGCAACGTCACCCTTGTGGGTCCCACACTGCCACGTCAGCAATTGTGGGGCCTACATCTGCCACGTCATATTTTTTTAAAAAAAATATGAATATATCTAATGCAACACTTCAAAGAGCAAACGCAACACTACTGGTATCTAATGCAACATTTTTTGCCACGTCAGCAAATGCCACGTCAGCAAAGGTGGGCCCCACTTCTGCCACGTCAGCAAATGTAGGTCCCACATGTGCCACATCAGCAAATGCCATGTCAGCACATGTGGGTCCCACTCCTGCCACGTCACCATTTATAAAAATAAAAAATTATCTAACGCAACGCCATCAGTTAGTGTTGCATAATGTGAAACACTGTGGGTAATACGCAACACTAATCTATATCTAACGCAACACTAATTCAGCTCAGTTGCAAAAGACCCAAAACTTCTATCTAACGAAACGCTTTCTGTGCAACGCTTTGTAAAAAGGGTTGCGTATGCTCACTTATGGCGTAGTGCGTGTTGGAGGTCCATCTATCAAGTCCATATATAAATATGAAAGCCCATTACTGTACACCTAGAAAAGGATCCAAGACATAGAGATCCTTCGGTGACTTCGGTCCAATCAATAAAGGACACCTCAGAATATGGGACATGAGTGTTCCATCTTTTCCACCTCCTAATGATTCATTACCACACTATAAATAAGAGAGGAAGCTGGCCAGTGAAGAGGAGGAGGACAACTCAAGTATTCTCTAAACACAATCTCTCTATGTTTTACCTATATCTCTCTAAAAGAACCGGAATACTTATTCTTACGCCGGAGGTGAATCGGGGGTCAACACCCTCGCATTCTTCTTCTTTTGCAGGTCCGAATGAAGAGATTATCCGGCAGAAATATGGTTCCAACAGTACGTGTTTGGAGACGTCGGTCAGGAAAATGGGCGGCAGAGATTCGAGATAGTATCAATGGTCGTAAACTTTGGCTAGGTGTCTATGACTATATGATACAGCAGAGGAGGCTTCCTATGTTTACGAAAATGCAGCAGAGGGATGTGTGCATGAGTATTGAATTTTCTAGTAATTGACCTTGCCCATAAAAATAGAATGTGGTGCTAATAAAGTCTTGATCTAGCAACATCATGTGCCATTTATTTCCTGGTCACTCATCAACTATTTATTATATATATAATCTTGTAAAGTGAAAATTATATTTGCACAAATTATTATAATGTGCAGAACATAATCCACTAATCCATTTGTTTGCATGTCTACCACTCTTTCCAGTTGACTGTTCAAGTCTACCTTAGTTCTTAGATATCATGCTCATAACACAAATGACGTACAACTATACAAGTAACATTCAACTCCCTCTTCAAAATTTCAAGATAAGAAAACCAATTAGGCCACTAATCAACAACCTAATGATATTAAGTAAATAATGTCATATATAGTCAATTTGGACATCATTCATTTAGAAATATGGCATTACTGAGTTGCTGTTTACTAGTTCCACAAAACATAAAAATGCTTTTTTAATCAGTTTAGCTATATATCCATAAACAAATGAATTTTTTATTTTTTTTTTAATCTAACTGAGACCATGTTCATTGATACCTTAAATCACCCCTGTATAGCTTAAACTAAAGAAGCAGCCTTCTTCCCTAATAAAAATCTGAAATTTCTGTAGAAAATACATGGAAGTAACTGAGATCGACCGACACTCCCTTCCATCCATAGAAGTATCCAACTCAACTATGTCTACACATTTCCGAAACCAAGACTTTAATTCTTCAACTGAGTATTTCCAGGGGAAAAAAGTGGTAGCAAAATGGAGACAAGGATGGACAATGGTACCATGCCAACCGGACAGTAAACAACTTATCAGGCCAGGCATTAATGAATATTATTAAAGTTTCAGAATTTCCTAAAACAAACAAAAGGTAAACAAGTCACCATTTTGCTACCACTTTTTTCCCCCGGAAATACTCAGTTGAAGATTTTTTTTCTCACACACTTATTTCTCAATTGTCCGAAAAACAGGATCCCAATTATCCTTAATCTATCACAAACAAACTTAGAAGAATTAAAATAACAAAACATGTTTCAGTATGACAACTAATTGCCATGAAATTGCGACAGACACACGCCCTGTGCTGCTACTAGATTATTCGTCATTAATAAGAAATCGAATAATTAATTCTCTCTTAGATTCTGAAACATGCATTTCTAATACATTATTAAATCCAGCATCAAACAACAAATGTACCACATGATCTTATCATCACAATGTATATTTCTTTTTGCATGTAAATGAAAAGCGAAAAAATGAAAGCTTAATTTACCATTAACGATGTCTGCATGTAGCGATAATCAGGCGATTAGTGGAACTTGAAAGTGAAACAGAATGATGGTATGGTATTGAAGCAGCTCTGCGACATCTGTTTGGTTTGTGTGGGAAACTATACAAATATGTAAAATTATTCAATTTAAATAATTTTGTGTGATTATTATATAATTTACACAAATTGATAGGAGTACATTTTATGTGTTCATAATTTATATAGTTTTTTGTTATGTTCACGTTGAACAATTTCATTAAATTTAAAAATTAAAATAATGTAATCAGAACAATTATGATTTTCTCAGCTAATTGTTGCTAGGTTTTTACAATTTGAAAGTCATCTGCATGCCAAGTCTATTTTTCGAGTGATGTGCAATATAATCGTTCATGTAGACGATAGAATTGATGTATTAACGTAGAAATTTAAGAAAGCTGTCTATTTTTCGAGTAATGTTCAATACAATGGTCCGTGTAGACAATAGGATTGTTATATTGATGCAGAACTTTTAAAAGTTTACGAAGAGTACTGTATATTTATTTCTTATAGCTACTGATATGCGAGAAATATTCGCTACACACAAGAGATAATGATACGTACAAATAAGATTGCTACATTACGATAACTTAGTTTTAAGATACATTACCTACGCAGGGTGCTTTCACTAAAACAGAGCCCAAGAAAAGAGACAATGTCGCTTCGACGCGGTAGAGAGTCTGGACTGGAGAGGAATGTGCATAGTGAGCATGAGCTAGCTAAGAAGGGGAAAGAAATAACTTCTGATCCCTGTTTCAGTCTTTAAAGTTTGCACGTACAAATGCAGTAGAGTTGTTTAGAACATCAAGCTTTCGGCGAATAAAATTCTGACTCGTTTAGGCTAGCTCATGAGCCATTTGCAATTATGCATACACTCATGACCCATCAGACAGCAGGAAACGATTTTTGATACTCCCTCCCTTAAAACTCTTCCCATTTCTCTTGGACACGTTTGCCAACGCACACTTTTATTTGTTAATATTTTTAATTTTGTTTTAGTATTGAATATAAAAACTTCACTGTATTAAAGTACTCATAAATACGAATCCAACAAGATCACGCATGACTATATTTTGTTTTATAGATTATACGTAAATTAGTAATTTGTCGCTTGTTATGAACAGTCCCGACATTCTAAACGGGAAGAACATAAAGGTACAGAGGGAGTATATCTTATTTCTGGTTATCGCTAATTCCTTTTTGCTGTTAAACAAAGGATACCTTTAACATTTTTTATATTTATTGCCTGTTTGGCAAAAATGTGTATGAACTTATAAGTTACTTATTTCGGAAAAAAAATCGTATTTACATACTTTTTTTTAGAAAAAAATGTGTATGGGGAGTTTAATATTCGTAATCTTACAAAAATAAGTTACTTATTTCAGAAAAAAGTACATATTTCCTAATTTTTTTCCAAGAATAAGTAACTTATTTCTGAAAAATAAGATTTCTCAAACGGGCCCTTACTCTTACTCTAGTGATTTGCCAACGGAACAACCGAACAAGTCTTATGAATGCGTTTAAAGTGATACTGTTGGAAATTAATTTGCGAAAAATAAAAGAAAACAATTTTCAAAAAAAATGTTTTTCACAAAAAATATTTTACGACTATTAAAAACTGGAAATAAAAACGAGTATACCGAATTTTTCTGGGATGAGTCACGGATCACGCTTTCTTTAAGACGTTTCGTGGCTATGTCCGAAAAGTGCAAAAACAATCACGTTGCCACGTCGTCCCTAGGATAAAACAGCCCAAGAAAAAATTCCTTACAATAATCTTTTTGCACAAAAAAATTATCGATCAAATTTACACCTTAACAAAAAATTGCTCAAGTTAACAAAATGATACACGATCGAAAAAATAAAACCAATAAAGGTTCTGGAGGCAGAGAAATGGAGCCGGGTGGTGGTGATGCCAAACAAACTTAAAAGAAAAAAAAAGGTGTATCAAAAGTGTATGGATGAACGTTACTTTAATAATATAAAATAATTAAGGCTTGCACTAAAGCTGTATATTGAGAAGTAGAAAAAGAAATGAAGTCATGTAGTACAAGCATGTCTAGATAGACGAGAAGAGATTGTGTGTATTTTTTTAATCAACTCACCACCTTTATATAGCAATAGAGTATATAAATGCTATGCAAGAATCAAGCTGAATGACTAAAAATATGGTCATAAAACATACGTTTTTATTTTCTTCCTGCCGTTATACAATGAACTTGGACAATATTTTTGAAAATAAAAACTGACCAATTAATTCACATGCTATGATCCATACGTTACAAAAATTTTCTTGAGAGAGTAAATATATTATTTAAAATAATTCACTAATCAAATCCAACAATCCCCCACTTGAATATTTTAAATAATTATCAGTTTACTTGAGCATTTTTTTTAATAAATAAATAAGGTTGCACATAAACAAAGGTGTCTTCAGACTTGAACCTTTGCGTAGTGAGTAAGATCCCGAGTTAAACAAGAGTGACTCGTAGTCTTGAACTCTATCCCAGACATCAAACCACGCACAACCTTTCAAGGTGTAGTCAAGTAGCCCGTGCATTAAAGGCCATACACGTCTATCCCAGTATGTGACCGCTCTAGGAATTAGTGCCCATAATTCCATAAGAAGCGGCCCCCACCTCTACATTCACATCGGTGAGTCTATCAAGAGTACTCCTGAAGTTAGGTACTCCCTCCAAATAGAGTATAGAGCTCATTAAGAGTATTAAATAACTCAACCTCTCATCATTTCAGGAAACATGCTCCAATTATTGTAACATTGCATGTTCTTCGCATATCACTTCATGACTTGTTATTACCACATTGAACCTATTTCTTGGGATCTCCAGTCAATTAGGTTGGGTTACCATCACGAGTGACTACTCTCTACGGGCAATAGTCCCATATTAACCGAAGTTTTATGGACTTTCTCTCTGGCTAATCCTTTCGTCAAAGGATCTGCCAAATTATCTTCAGATCTTATGTGATCCACTCTAACAGCTCCTTTAGAGAGATACTCTCTTACAGTGCTGTGCTTACGACGTATGTGTCGTTTCTTACCTTAAAATAACGGTTCTGAACCTTATCGATAGCCGCGGTACTATCGCAATGGATCAATACAGATGGAACCGGTCTTTCCCATAAAGGGATCTCAGCTAGCAAGTTTCTTAACCAACTTGCCTCTTCACTAGCTATGGCTAGTGCTATCAACTCTGCTTCCATAGTGGACTCAGCTAAAATAGTCTGTTTCTTTGATTTCCAAGAAACAGTACCCCCAGCTATACTAAAAATATAGCTACTTGTTGCCTTGGAGTCTTCTGACAAGGTATTCCGGTCAGCATCACTGTATCCTTCAAGGACAGCGGAAAACTTACCGTAGTGTAATCCAAAGTTTATAGTTTTCTTGAGGTATCTCATGACCCTCTCAATAGCATACCAATGCTCCATACTAGGTCTACTGGTAAACCTGTCCAACAATCCCACGACATATGCTATGTCGGGTCTAGTGGCATCAGCAGCATATCTAAGGCTGCCAATGATACTTGCATATTCTTGTTGTCTTACACCATGACCTTCATTTTTAAATAGCTTAACACTAGGGTCATATGGTGTACTAGCAGACTTACAGTCAAAGTAATTGTATTTCTTTAAGATCTTCTCAACGTATCGAGATTGGTCTAAAGAAAGTCCATTTTCTGACCTAGTAATCTTGATACCAAGGATTACACTTGCTTCTCCAAGATCTTTCATATCAAAGTTGGCATTCAACAATGATTTCACTTTATTTATTGCATGAATATTTGAACCAAATATCAGCAGGTCATCTACATATACGCAGATAATAGTGCAAATGCCATTTTCGAATTTGTAGTAAATGCATTTGTCACTTTCATTGACTCTAAAGTCATCTGTCATGATAACGTGGTCAAACTTTTCATGCCATAAGGTAGGTGATTGCTTAAGCCCATATATAGTCTTATCTAGCTTGCACACCTTCTTTTCCTGCCCATGGATAACGAAACCCTCAGGTTGATCCATGTAAATTTCCTCCTCTAGTTCACCATTTAAGAAGGCGGTCTTCACATCCATTTGGTGAATCACTAGATTATGGATGGCAGCTATAGAAATTAAAACTCTGATGGACGTCATCCTCGAGACTGGTGAAAATGTGTCAAAGAAATCCACATTTTCCCTCTGTTTAAAGCCTTTGGCTACTAGTCGAGCCTTATACCTTTCAACAGTACCATCAGGTCTTAACTTCTTCTTAAAGACCCATCTACATCCTATTGACTTACAGCCAGGAGGTAAATCAACCAAATGCCAAGTCTTATTGGATTCCAAAGAATCCATCTCATCACTAATGGCTTCTTGCCAAAGATCGGCATCTAAAGAAGACATGGCTTCTTTAAAACTGGTAGGATCTTTCTCAAGATTATAAGCGTAGAAGTCGGGACCAAAATCTTTGGCGACTCTAGCTCTCTTGCTCCTCCTCGGTTCGATTTCCAAATCCTCGGTGTGTTCTTTCTCCTTTAAACGATGAGTAATACTCGTTGACGCACCCCCACTATTCCTCAGTTTAAATGGAAACTTGTCTTCATAGAAATCAGCATCGACTGATTCTACAATAACTCGTGCATTTAAATCAAAGAATCTGTAGGTTATACTATCAATGCCGTATCCAACAAATACACACTCATAGGCTCTACTCGCAAGTTTAAGCCTCTTAGGATCAGGAATTCGAACATAAGCTAGGCAACCCCAAGTCCTAAAGTAGGAAGTATCAGGTTGTCTTCGCTTAAGCGTCTCATAGGGAGTTATCATACTTCTAGATTTCGGTACTCTATTGAGTACATGACAGACCGTTAGTATGATTTCTCCCCACCAGTGAGATGCAGCACCAGAACCAAGCATGATGGAAACTACTAACTCTGTAAGAGTTCTATTTTTCCTCTCTGCTTTACCATTCATTTCTGGTGAATAAGGAGCAGTTCTCTCATGTATAATCCCATGAGAGTCATAATATTTGGTAAATAGGTTTGATTCGTACTCTGCTCCTCTATCACTACGAAGTCTCTTGATTTTCTTCTTGTACTGATTTTCAACTCTATTCGCAAATAACTTAAACATGTCAAATGCGTCACTTTTGTTTTTCATAAGATAAACAAAAGTATAATCAGAACAATCATCGATAAATGTGATAAAGTATCTCTCACCATTTCGAGTTAAAACTCCATCTAATTCACATATATCAGAATGAATTAGATCTAATGGTTCTGTATCTTTAATCACTACTGACTTGTGGGGAGTCTTAGTGATTTTCGCTTGACTACAATATTCACATTTATCTAAATCAGAGATAGACAACTTGGGAATTAATCCTAGGTTGCTCATATTTATTATGCTTCGTTTATTAATGTGACAGAGTCTAGTATGCCAAGTATTGAAATGAGTCAACATGTAAGAGGAAATAGAAATTTTATTAACTTCGGCATTCAACTTAAACATTCCATCTACGGCATACCCTTTTCCCACAAAAGTACCATTCTTAGTGATGGTGTACAAATCAGAACCTATAGTCTGGATAAACCCTCCCTTATTAAGTAAAAATCCAGACACCAAATTCTTTCGCATCTCTGGAGTGTGCAAGACGTCCTTCAGCAGTAGGGTCTTTCCAGAGGTAAACATGAGCTCCACATTTCCAATTCCAGCAACATTGGTGGTGTGGGAGTCTCCTAGCAGCACCTTCTTATCCTCAGCATCCGTATATGTCTTGAACATTGTACGGTCATAGCAGACATGATGGGAGGCGCCAGTGTCTACCCACCACCCATCAGCTCTACCAACAAGGTTAACCTCCGTGATCATAGCTACGAAGGCTTCTTCAGTGTTGTTAACTTGTGGTTGAGCTTGGCGCTTAAGTCTGCACTTCTTCGCCATATGTCCTGGCTTTCCACAATTGAAACAGTGGAACGCTCTAGCAGCATTCTTAGGTGGTTGTTGTGCTGCTTGATTCTTCGGAGGTTGAGAGCTTCCTTGTGGATTGCGGTTCACCTTCTTGAAATTCTTTCCCTTAGGCTTCAGACCCGCACCAGAGTTTTTTCTTTGCTTATTGTTGGAGACAACTAGCACCTCTTCCTTCCGATCTTGCTTGCGAGCTTCCTCTTCAATCCTGAGGCGAGTAATAAGACTCTCTAAGGAGAATTCCTTAGTCTTATGCCTTAGGATGTTCTTGAAATCCTTCCAGCTTGGCGGCAACTTGTCTATAATCACAGCTACTTGAAATTGTTCATCTAGAGGCATCCCCTCGGTGATGATCTCGTGTGCAATCTTCTGTAGCTCGTGTGACTGTTCCTCCACAGACTTGTCATCGGTCATTTGAAACTTGAGATAGCGGCTTACCGCATACTTCTTGGCGCCAGCCTCCTCCATATTATACTTCTTTTGTAGTGCTTCCCAGATTTCTTTCGCAGACTTATCGGAATTATAGTAGTCATACAAATTATCGGATAAGCCATTCAAGATAAAATTCTTACAAAGGAAATCATTTTCTACCATGACTCTATCTCCTTAGCAAGTTCAACATTAGTAGGAGGCACAGTTTCAGAGAACTCGGTAGAAGTAGAAGTAGTAATGGTGGTAGTAGAGGGAGCAGGCATAACAGGTTTTGAGGTCGACAAAACATACGCTACTTTACGCATGGTAAGAAAGAATAACATTTTTTGTTTCCAACGCTTAAAGTGCACACCCTCAAAACGAAACGGCTTATTAATATCAAAAGCAATATTACCAGAAAAATCAACGGTAGACATGGCAAGCAGATATATAATAATCGTAAAATTCCGAAACGTCTTAAAATTGTTGGAAATTAATTTGCGAAAAATAAAAGAAAACAATTTTCAAAAAAAATGTTTTTCACAAAAAATATTTTACGACTATTAAAAACTGGAAATAAAAACGAGTATACCGAATTTTTCTGGGATGAGTCACGGATCACGCTTTCTTTAAGACGTTTCGTGGCTATGTCCGAAAAGTGCAAAAACAATCACGTTGCCACGCCGTCCCTAGGATAAAACAGCCCAAGAAAAAATTCCTTACGATAATCTTCTTGCACCAAAAAATTATCGATCAAATTTACACCTTAACAAAAAATTGCTCAAGTTAACAAAATGATACACGATCGAAAAAAGAAAACCAATAAAGGTTCTGGAGGCAGAGAAATGGAGCCGGGTGATGGTGATGCCAAACAAACTTAAAAGAAAAAAAAAGGTGTATCAAAAGTGTATGGATGAACGTTACTTTAATAATATAAAATAATTAAGGCTTGCACTAAAGCTGTATATTGAGAAGTAGAAAAAGAAATGAAGTCATGTAGTACAAGCATGTCTAGATAGACGAGAAGAGATTGTGTGTATTTTTTTAATCAACTCACCACCTTTATATAGCAATAGAGTATATAAATGCTATGCAAGAATCAAGCTGAATGACTAAAAATATGGTCATAAAACATACGTTTTTATTTTCTTCCTGCCGTTATACAATGAACTTGGACAATATTTTTGAAAATAAAAACTGACCAATTAATTCACATACTATGATCCATACGTTACAAAAATTTTCTTGAGAGAGTAAATATATTATTTAAAATAATTCACTAATCAAATCCAACAGATACTAGCGTAACAGCCCGTGCAAGGCACGGGCCTCTATGTGAATGCCTCTAATTTTATTTAAAAGAAGAAGGTAGCGGTTGATTTAATAATTTTTTGACTGGAAACTCGTAATTATGAAATTGTAGTATGAGTAGTGATATGTGTTAATAAGGAATGCCAATAAGACTGTATATACACGCCAATAATAATATTATTTAGTATGATGTACAATTTTGAGTTATGAACGGGGATCGTGTAATTATAATTTGAGAAAGTAAGATAATAAATCTTTGTTTTTCCATAGTGATAGACATTGTCTTCCATATCAACACGATTACAACTGTCAACACGATTACAACCATCCACAATTAGCCGCAAGGGGTAGCATACTCATTAAAATATGTCAAGTGAAAATGGCATGATTTATCTTATAAGATTTTGCTTCCTTAAAATATGTTAATGTCATCTCTATTGCAAGTCTCACTACAAGAAAACAGTCAATAGACATCACACTTTAGACATCAGTCGTAAATGCTTCTGATGTTAAAAGATGTAATATCATCATCCCGCATTAAACTGATGTCTTTGCTTTTCGTAGACATCACTGTTTTTAAAACTGATGTCAACAGTCAGCCTTTAAAAAATGAAAATGCGCGGCCTTGCTTATGTTTTCCCCCTTAGCGAAAATTCCCCCCCCCCCCTAAGTCAAAATCCCCCCCTTAACCAAATATTCTCCCCGCCCATACACAATTATTGTACCCTCAGACAAATTAAACAAAACAAAAAACTAATTAAACAAAATATTCTCACCATTCTCGAACACTATCTATCTCTCACTCTCTCTCTCGACTGAATCTCTCTAGCTCATCCCTCACCACCACAAAATCACCTCCACCACCACTCACTCCTCTACTGACCACTGCTCTCTACTCACCAGGACCTCCGTCCGACCTCTCAACTCACCACTACTCTTTGCTCGTGTCGAAATTGGTAAGAATCGGTAATACTCTACACGAATAAGGTCTCCTCTGGTATTTCTAGGGCCTTCTCGATCTATTGAGAGCTTCAATTTGAGGGTTTATTTAAGTCAAAACCCTAATTTCTTAAATTGGGATTTTTAAATCAAAACCCTAATTTCTTAAATTGTGTGTTTTAGTAATTGGAGACATGCAGTCCGTGATGTAGTAATTCAAGCTTTTATGCATCTGATAGAAACTTTTGGTTGTGCACGTAGTTAATTCTAGTGCCTAGCTTGACAGTTTCGTATCTTGTTAAAGTAACAGATGGATGATGTACATGTTGGTGGTTGTATTTTGTGAATGGTTGGATATATTGTGAATGATCCAGTTTTTAATTTTTTGGTATGCATTGAAAGACAACGGTTTATTTAGTTACACTCAGAAACAAATGTCTAATTGTAACAAAGACATCTAAAGTTTTACCAAATAATGATGTCTAAAATAAAGATATACATCACTTTTTTCTACAATATCCAATGTCTAAAAAACAAATAGAAATCACTTTTTATTTATAAAATCTGATGTCTAAGAGACACATATAAATGAGTTTTTTCAGAAAAAACTGATGTTTATACCTACATTAGACATCAGTATAGGATGATGTCTAAGATATCTATAGACATCGATCTTTTCTGAAAAAAAACTGATGTTTATAAGAACATTAGACATCAGTCTAGGATGATGTCTAAGATAACTATACACATCGGTTTTTTTATAAAGAAACTGATGCTTATAAGAACATTAGACATCAGGCTAGGATGATGTCTAAGATAACTATACACATCACTTTATGTGCTTAAATTATGATGTCTAATATCCAAATAGACATCTTTTCCCAAAAAAAAGTGATGTGTGTGTGTGAAAAATAACTTAGTTTATTATATGTTTTCTAGAATATAAGGCATGCAAGTTGTTTATAAAATTAACTATATCTAACCTATTTTATAGAACAACTGATGTGTATTGAAGAAAATATCGATGTCTATGTGAGCACAGACATCAGTTTCTGACCGATGTCTAGAATAAACATCTCCGACAAAGACATCACTTGCAAAATAACATAGACATCTGCCAGAAACTGATGTCTATTGACATTTTTCTTGTAATGTCTATAATGCATGTTCTCACACCGGTCATGAACTTACAAAAACAAAACACCTATAGGAAATAGATTGAGATTGAAAAGAAGAATTTGAAAAAAATGGCATGTAAACAAATAATAAAATTATAGTTCATATCATTATACATTAGATCAATCTCGAAGAAACATATTATGTTAGTAATATTTTTAATATTATATCCAAAAGTAGATTAGGTATTACGTAAAATTTCGCTAAACAATCACATTCTATCAAGATAAATGTAAACTTGAAGATATATGGTTAACCAAAAAAACTTTTTTCCAAATAAATTTTATTTCATTTCAATAATTTAATATATACATAGAGATAAATCTTTTTGAATTTTTTAAAATCCAGACTTAGTAACATTCATGTATAACCAAGAATTTTATCTTAACATTTTATTTTACATGTTAATAATTTATAATGACAAAGTGAGTGTAGATTATTTTAGAAAATATAAACAACTGATGTGTACATTCTGAAAAGAAAATTATTAAAAAATGGATGTGATGAATATATAAACATGATTATTGTATAATTTAAAAATAGTTTTAAAGCTAGTTTTCTTAACTTATAATGATAGCAGTAATGAATAATGAAATACATTGCACATACTATATTCCTTATATTAGATCAAATTTCAATATTATTTTTTAGGTATCCATTATCAACTAATTCAAATAAAGTATGATCAAAGATATATTATAATATAAATATATGAATTATAAATAACATATTTAATATATATTTAATCGAAAAAATACAGGCGTAATAAAATTTAAAAAATGATTAAGTATATAGATTAATAAAACTACGAAAACTGAAAAAATGAAATTATATAAATACTGTAAACCAACATTTTATTTACTCAAAAGTGAAAACAAAATGAAAATAAGTTTAAGTGAAAATGGCGTGATATCTTATAAGATTTTTAAGGAAACTCGAAAAATAATGTAATATAATGGTTGTAAACCTCCTAAAACAAGATTGGTGGCTCCCGAAAGCTAACCCAAATTCTTTCATTTTTTACATGAATTTTAAAGGGGTGACACAATTGTTATTTCCTAAAAATGAGGGTGAAATAATAATTTTATAACCAATTTATTGGCATTTTTTGCACTTGTATTGAGATTTAATATATAGTTGAAATAAAAAAATGGGACCATGGAGATAATGAGGTTCATCTATTAAGATTTTTAAATTACACTCAAAACTAAGTGTAGCATAATGGTTATGGCATGAGTTTAAGAGTGGAAGGTCAGGAGTTCGATTCTCAACACTAACATAATTTTAACACAAATTTTAAAAGAATGACACTTTTGTTAATTTTCAAGAAATAGGGGCAAAACAGTAATTTTACGGCCATTAAAATGGAATATTTTACCCTTGTGTTGATGTATAAATACTGTAAACTAACATTTTATTTACTCAAAAGTAAAAACAAAAATGAAAATAAGTTTAAGTGAAAATGACGTGATATCTTATAAGATTTTTAAGGAAACTCGAAAAATAATGTAATATAAAGGTTGTAAACCTCTTAAAACGAGATTGGTGGCTCCCGAAAGCTAACCCAAATTCTTTCATTTTTTACATGGATTTTAAAGGGGTGACACAATTGTTATTTCCTAAAAATGAGGGTGAAATAATAATTTTATAACCAATTTATTGGCATTTTTTGCACTTGTATTGAGATTTAATATATAGTTGAAATAAAAAAATGGGACAATGGAGATAATGAGGTTTATCTATTAAGATTTTTAAATTATACTCAAAACTAAGTGTAGTATAATGGTTATTGCATGAGTTTAAGAGTGGAAGGTCGGGAGTTCGATTCTCAACACTAACATAATTTTAACACAAATTTTAAAAGGATGGCACTTTTGTTAATTTTCAAGAAATAGGGGCAAAATAGTAATTTTACGGCCATTAAAATGGAATATTTTACCCTTGTGTTGATGTATAATATATAGTAATAGATTTTTAATTCTGACAAAAAAAAGTGATATTTTTAATCATCACGGAAAAATAATAATTTAGAAAAGTATATTCTTTATTTTGTTTAACTAGCTAGGCAAAAACAAATAAAATGTTAAGAGCATCTCCAATGGTGTTGGCTAAAATAAAATTTGCTTAACCTGTAAGATATTTGCTGAATCTGTAGGATGTTGTACTCCAATGATGTTGGCTATAATGGTTGGCTATATTTTAAAAATAGTATTTTATTATTATTTTAAGTTGTTATAAATAGATTATACTCCCTCCGTCCCGATTTAAATGAACCTGTTTGACTTTCACGGAGATTAAGAAAATGTAGTAAAAAAGAGTAAAGTTAGTTGAAAAGTGGGTAAAGTGGTGGGACCTATTAATATTTAATAATAGATTTGAGATAGTGGAGGAAAGTAGTGGGTGTAAGAGTGTTTTTTATTGTTAAATATGAGATAGTGGGAGGAGATAGTGGGTGTAATAGTGAAAAGTAGTGTTAAAAAATAGTAAGTATAATAGGTTCATTCTTTCTGGGACGTCCCAAAAAGGAAAGAGGTTCACATAAAATGGACGGAGGGAGTATTATTTATATATGGTAAAAGATGATGTGGAATATTGCTACAGGTCCCTAGAGGTTGGCTATATATAGCCAACATGAAAGGGTTGGCTAAAATTTTTGCTAAGGATTTCCCCCCATTGGAGTGAACATTTTGTTTACATATTCTCTATATTTTTTATTTATGACATTTCACATTTAATTTTAGCTTAAGGTTTTATTGGGTTGGAGATGCTCTTATACATGTTCTTAAAAAGAGAATAAAGTTCCTGATCTAGAAAATTTATCTGAGGTAATAAAATTAGAACCAATAATAACATGACACATGGCATTTACATCTAGATATATAAATATTATATTTGTACATGTATAATATATAAAGAAAGTGAATCATTTTTTAATTGAAAATTGAAAATATATACATGAATGCATAAAATAAGATAACTTCATAATGTTATCTCATATAAATTTCCTCAGGTAAAAATTATTTTTAACTATTTTTCTTACTTTAATTTACTTACCATAATTTATTTTACTTGTTTATTTACCATATTATCCCAAGTCGTGATCAGAAAAAATTATTCATTTGACGAGTTTACTCATTTATCGAACATTTGTTTATCGGGGTTCTACTATATTGTGCAAAATATTTTTAATAATAATATGTTTTATCAATTTTAAAATTGAATTTTAATTATTAAATTTTTTATTGCTTTTCTTAATTTTATTAGTTCAATCATATAACTAATTACTATAACTATGAATTTTCAATTCAATTATTAACTAATAGATAATTATGAATTAACTAATAGATAATTACGAAAAAGAATATTTAGTTCAAATATATTTAATTATTTACCACAAAACAATGAGTTATTCTTCCAAATTTTTAAAATAATATTCTTGTACATGGCTAATACAAAATTTATATTCCCATCCAAATTTTAATGATTTTGGATTTGTACTTTCCTATATTTCATATTTCTGAATGGATATATTTTATTTAAATTTTTTATATAAATATTAAAAATTTAGTTACAAAGAACAACATTATTTTTAATAATTCGATCCCGACAAATTGTTCAAACTTAATGACGTGAAAATGAAATAAGAAAAAATCGATCTTGTGTGATCGTATTATCGTCAAAGTAAAAATGTGAGCCATTTTTATCTAGGAAAATTTGTATTATTTATATTATAATTATTTTTTTAAAATAATGATAAAAGGATTTAAAAAATTATAATATAATCGTACCATTACACACTAAGGGGTCATTTGTTAAACTAAAGGGTCATTTGTTAGCGGATGAATGCGTGAATATGTACTGAACCATTCTTTTTTCATTTATTCAGATTGTTTAGTTTACACTTTTTTTTGCCAATAAAGAAAATAACTTTCATTACTTCAAAACGCTCATCAATACAATAATGAACTCTAGATGAGCATTACTCGTCGTCCAGATACGATCAGCTATAGAACTACAATAACTCGCTACAAAGTGAGCTAAGTGGTTCGCAGACCGTTTAAAAAAAATAAAAAACAGTACAACACCAAGAACGACAAAAGGAATATCCATAATATCGAGGCATATGAACAAAAGAGCCCATAAACTTCAGAAATTACCGTACCTACATTGATCTGAATCCTGACTTCCGTTAAATTGATCTCGCACTCTTTTTGAGCAGATATCCATAGATCCAAGATAAGCTTTATAGACATAATAACTCCCTCTAAAATGGAATCTCAATAAATCCACCCGCAAGCCTCTACAAAATGAGCCTTCATCGAACCAAAATGCCATACTGGTAGACGAACAAAGCAAGACACATGCCAAAAAGCAAGACATTCAAACTGAAAATAAAACAACAACTAAAAAGACATATCGGCGAAGATCTAAGAACAAAACTGAAAAATCCGAATGGATTCTTCAAAGATTTCAGAAATCAAGCTCGATTTATTTGGAAAACTGAAAAAAGGAAGAAAACTTAATCGACTCTCATCGAAGATAAACTTCGGCAAATCTGTGAAGAAGAGGAGGGCAGAAGAAAAAAGAAGAAGAGGGAAGGGGGCGGCGGCTTGTTAGAGGAGAGAGATGTACGAAGTAGATTATGTAAGTTGCGTAAAATGCATTTTGTTTAGTTTACAGGGCAGCGTCAGGGGTGATGTGCGACAAGAAGGTCCCTTTAAAGTTGAAAGGGAAATTCTATAGAGCGGCAATCCGGCCTGCGATGCTGTACGGTTCAGAGTGTTGGGCGGTGAAGAAGGCCCTCGAAAGCAAGTTGGAAGCGGCCGAAATGAGGATGTTACGGTGGTCGTGTGGGCGCACGATGTTAGATAGAATCCCGAATAAGGTGTTTAGGAGCGAGCTTAAAGTGGCGCCTCTTGCTGCGAAAGTCAGGGAAGGGAGGTTGAGATGGTTCGGTCACGTCCGTAGGAAACTAGCAGAAGCCCCAGTGAGGAGGGTCGAGAGTCTTTCGGTGGATGGGGTGAGAAGGAGAGGCAGACCGAGGAGGTCGTGGGATGAGCAACTAAGGTTGGATCTGAAGGCTTTAAACTTGAACGAGACCATGACCATTGTCAGATGCTCTTGGAGGCGTCAGATCAGTGTGGTGGATTCTCTGTTAGGGAGCGGATCGGTGGTAGAGAGCCTCAGAGTTGGGATGTCTCGGTTATCTTTAGCTTAGAAATTCGGTTTTTTTTTTTTCAGGGAGATCGTCCAGAGCTATAACCTCGAGCTGGTTGAGCGGAGTGCATCAGGACATGAGTATCCTGTTTCCGAGCAAGCGGGTAGGTCCCATGTGAAGTATGCCATGGGCTCAGGTATTGCTGTGAACTTTTTCGTAATATTTCGATTCCTGTGGATATATCACTCACATTATTTGTCGTGCACGTTGCCGGGGGTCTTCACGGAAACAGCCTCCCTGCCTTAAAAAGTAGGGGCATGGTCTGCGTACAACTTACCCTCCCCAGACCCTGCTCTGAGCGGGATATACTGGGTATGTTTGGTTTGGTTTGGTTTGGTTTTTTAAATAGCTGGATGACTAAAATTCTTCTGGACAAACGCCGGATGGGTGGGCTTCTAAATTTTCACTGGATCATTCAAATTATACGTGTTCTACTTTGTTCATTCCATTCTATGCATATCCAAAGCAATTGAATATTTTATTATTTAATACTTGCAGTTACTTATTACTAGCATTTGTTCTAATAATAAAATATTAAGGATTTTTAATATTGAGAATTTTATTTTTATTCATTTAAATATTTATTTCGATTTCTTCTTTTAATAATACAGAGTATAGCATCGAGAATATTATTCATTCAAATATTTCTTAATTTGTCAAACAATAATTAAATATCTAATTATTTGACATAAACCAATAAAATTCATAATTTACGCTTGAAGCTCTTAAAACTATAAAATATATTTATGCACATTATTAGTTTAAGACAATTGGAATTATATTTACTCATGATCTATTTTATAATTATATCAAATTATTACAAAAAGATAATAAATTTAAATTATTTAAAAAAAGGTGTATGTTAATATAATCATTCAGAAAATTTATATATTTTTATCAAACAATTTTATTCATTACTGTTCAGATTTATCACTCATTCAGAAATTTTAACGACTCAGAAAGTTTTGTTCAGATTTAACAAATGAGCCCTAAAGTCTGGTTCTCTTTCTGCGACCTAGTAAATCAAAGGATGAGTTAATTGCAAAAAAGTGGCCAGATTTTACACTCATTTTCAAAAAAATGACCAGATTTTCAATTTTGCAAAATGGTGGCCGGACTTGCCTTTTTCCTTTTAAAAAAGTGGTTGGAGATGATTTTCAACTTATTTGGCAGGGGTAAAATGGGAAAATATGTTATTTTACTAAAAACCCCAAAAATTAACCAAAAAAATCCCCAAATTAATATGTGTCACCATATGATTGGTTATATTCATAATAATAATAATGTCCCCCCATGCATGCACATAAATTGACTAATTAAATCTTGACAACTCATATTTTGAGGATTTTTTGGTGAATTGATGTGCATACATGGGGGGCATTATTATTATTACGAATATAACCAATCATATTGTGACACATATTAATTTGGAAATTTTTGGGATCTCTAGCATTTTTTTCCCATTTTACCCATGCCAAAAAGCTGAAAATCGCAAACAACTACCTTTTTGAAAGGAAAAAGGCAAATCTGGCCACCATTTTGCAAAATTGAAAGTCCTGCCACTTTTTTGAAAATGAGCGTAAAATCTGGCCACCACTTTGAAGTTTACTCTCAAAGGATTAACATTATGGTAAATTTACTAAGAGATGGGGATATTTTAGTCAAAATAATGAAAAAGGATTTGCATAAATAAGTTTAGGTATGCATAAATCAGCACCAAAAAAAGGAGAGAGGGTACATTATTAAAATCGACTGACTTTTCGCTCAAAAAAAACTTAAAAGAGTAATTAACTTTTTTATATTAAAAGAGTATTTATGGGAAAAATACAAGATCGAACCGAGAATTCAGAAGAAAAGTTGGGCTGTCAATCTTGAGTTACATGTCCGTGTTCATGTCGGATCATGTCTTCATTATTAAATTAGAGATTTGATAAATTATTAACATTCAAACCTTGACACCAACCCGATCCGTTTATTTTTTATCAACCATATAATTGTAGTTACTGAAACCCTCGCCAGTTGCCACCAAACCCTCCCCTCCCCTCGCCAGTAGTTTAATTCTTTTGGTTATTTAAGTTACTCGCTTTTTAATCTTTTTTAATCTTTTAATCTTGTTCAGTTACCTAGTTACCCACGATTCTCCTAAAATCTCAAGATGTTAGGAATTACGATAATTTTCGGTATTACATTGTAATAATATGTTAACAAATGTGTTATAATTATTATTACAGTATACATCTTGTTAATTGCAACAATTTGAATAATCGATGGCTTTTAGGTATAGACGTATTCGACAGGAGCTTAAGGATTTCAAGAAGGATCCACCTGTCTCTTGTAGTGCTGGTAAATTAATTTATGCTCATACATCTATGTGTTTATTATATGTATGTAGAGCTTTTGTTTGCTTCTTTTTTTCCTCTTAGCTTTGCCATGTTCATGCTTCTCAATTTTTCGACATATATATAAGGGTTATTGACCTTTTGGCCCTTCAAGTTTACACACTTATACCCATAAAGCCCTAACGTTTAAACTCATTCCTTTTTGCCACCCGAACTTCACAAATGTACCTTTTAGCCATTATACCGGGTCAGGCTGTATATCGGTACAAAATAGCAAGGGTAAAATAGAAATTTCACCTAATTAAAAATTAATGTAAAATTTCATATTTACCAAATATAAATAATTGTTCAGATTCTCTCTCTCTCTCGTCGTTTATCTCTCTCAGAGTCTCTCCCTCTCAGTTGTCTCTCTCACTCACTCTCTCCTCTGTACGCCTTCGTTCACCACTGTCATGTCCATTCAACACTATCCGGCACGGTTGCAAGGCGTAATCCAGAACAAATCCCTCTCGTTCCATCCCGTTGAACAACAAATCGTTGGTAACTTTAATTCAATTGAATTGAGATTTTGTTTGATTCAATTTCGTTGAATACGGATTTTGCTTGAAAAAGGAATTGAAACCATTTATTTTGGGGGCTATGAATTGCAAGTGGCGTTGAGAATTGACCGGTGGTGAAGGTGCGAAAGGGGAAGAAGAAAGAGATGGGTGCTTGGTGGAATTGAAGGAGGCGAGGGTGGGGCTGATGTGAACGGAGAGACATCAGTGGTGTACGGTTGGTAGTTGTCGGTGAAGGAGGAAAAGAAGGTGCGCGGTGGTGGTGTTAGAGGTGGTTGCACTGCTGCGTGGGTGTGAGGTGAGACGTGGTGAGGAGGAGAGGTCGGAAATTTAAGATGGGAATGAAGTTGGAGTGAATGGTGGTTTGTGTAGGAGAGTGGAGGTGATGTTGAAGGCATTGCGGAGTTGATGGGTGGACTGCTGTTGGTGGTCGAGTGAATGGATGTAGTGGTGATGTTGGTGGTTGCGAAGGAGCAGCAGTGTGAGGCTGTGTTGCGTGGGAGAGATGGGAAAGGTAGGAAATGAAGCAGTGAATGAAGCAATGTGAGGATGGAGAGGCGGACAAGATTGTGGGAAACGGAGGTGGGAGGCTGTGAATGAAGGCAGGAAGGGGTGGAGGCTGGTGTTGAACGGTAGAGGCGCGGTGGAGGTGCTATGGTGCTATGGTGGAAGCAGTGTGTAGGACGAAATGAGGTGAGGAAGAGAAAGAAAATGGGGAAAAGAAAATGAGAAAGAGAAATTTAATTAATTTTAATTAAACTCGATTAATAATTAATTAATTCAATTAAATTAGGTGAAATGTCTATTTTACCCCTACCGATACAACCCGATATGTCCATCTGACCCGGTATAGGGCAAAAAGGTATATTTGTGAAGTTCGCGTGGCAAAAAGGAACGAGTTTAAACATTAGGGCTTTATGGGTATAAGTGTGTAAACTTGAAGGGCCAAAAGGTCAATAACCCTATATATAATTGTCTGATCATATATACCGGGAACTTGCGTGAACAAACTAAAAATTTGATTAGGGAAGCGGTCTTATCAGGATCATATATTATTTTAACAATAGTTATTTGCATAAGTTTGGTTAGTAGGTTTCTTGGACTGTTAAACAGTAGATATTTTTTTGAGTTTATGGATAAAAGCTTGAGCCTTGCAGAACAATAAAACTAATGAAAGCTGGATGCAGGAGGCCTAACTAATTATGAGGGATTAAAAGGGACGACAATGCACGATAATGTATTTACATACAAATAGATGCTGAGGAGTTAGAGACCTCAACAGCAGTTTTTGTAACTGAGTTTCCACTTTCAAATTCAATGACTACGATTATATACCCCCACAAGGCCACAAAGCCTTTCTTTGGTACTTTAGTATCTTCTCTTTAGAGTTTTATTATTTAAAAACATTTTTCAAACAGACCATTGGTGTGGATGTAGTTTGTTTTGCATAAGCTTGACTGTCTTTTTCTCGTTTCCTGTTTCTGTAAGAAACCAATTACTCTACTCAGGCACTCATTTATGTGCAATTTAGTTTCAACAGTTCTAGACTATTCTTTAATGCCTCTAACAGAATACCACTCTTCCACTCTCAATCCCCTGGTCTTTAACACTTATGTTGGCCAATTGAGTTCTACAATTTGTGTTTTTGAAGTTGTTCATATATATTCACATATCTAATGTTGGGTAAAGTGATCAAGTACTTGGTGACTACATAATTCTCCTGAAAAAAATGGCGGTGTTTTCTTGTGTTTTTTGTATAAACAGGCCCCGTTGCTGAAGATTTGTTTCGCTGGCAAGCCACAATAATGGGGCCTCTTGACAGTCCATATGAAGGAGGAGTTTTTTCACTCACTATTCATTTTCCACCAGACTATCCATTCAAGCCTCCAAAGGTATCTTGTGATAAAATTGTTTTTAAGCTTCTAATGCTGCTTAGGGGTATCAATAGCTCTCAATTTTATGGCTCCCAAATTACGGTCTACGTGCTTTCAATTGTATAAGAATGCTGTTTAAGTTTAAGCTTTGTTTTCTGAAATAAGAGGAACATATGTTCTTGCTTTCCTGATAAACGTTTTCAGTTGCAAACTTACCTGTTGCTGGATCAGGGGTGGCATAATGATATATTTCTGGAATAAACTTATCTTTACCCATTGAAGCTTAAAATTTACTTTGAAAAAAAAACAGTTGAGGTCATATAAGTAGAAATAAATTTAAAATATTATTATGGCACTTACACTCATTCTGAGAATCAAGTAGAAACTTTAGATCTGAGAAGTTAAGCTACAATGGAGTGTAATTGTGTAAATATACTAAATTTGGAATTCATTCTGGGTTAATTATACATTTTTTAAGACTGGTTTCGAGGTTAGTTATGTTGTTCAGTTTGGTGTTTGTGTTTTGCTATTGAGATTATCTGGTCAAAAACAAATTGACTATAAAAGTTTTACCATGCAGTGTATGAAAATTTTATTTTCTTATTACTATTTTACTCGAACGGGTTGATGTTTTACAATAATATTAATCTGCAACTGCATTTTGTAGGTATCGTTCAGGACAAAAGTATATCATCCAAATATTAACATAAGCGACGGCAGTATTTGCCCTGACCTTTTGAAGGACCAGTGGAGTCCTGCACTTTCCATATCTAAGGTGATTGTTTTTTGGTGTTACAATGTTGCGAGCCATCTACGAAAATATTTCCCTAGTATAAATTATACTAATTGATATTCATCTCATCATCAGGTGTTACTTTACTTTTGTTCACTTTTGGCGGATCCCAACTTTGATGATCCTTTGGTGCCAGAAATTGCTCAAATGTACAAGGCCGATCCCTCCAAGTACAAGGCAACTGCAAGGCTCTGGACACAGAAGTATGCCATGGGGTAAGGTGATGCGTCCTAGGGTGTTTCTTCGTAATTCAGTCCTCTTTTTTTGTAAAAATTGGCATGTTCATGTTTTTTCATAATTGCGGCACAAAATTCCTACTTAATTTCGCTAATAGGTACAGAAATTATGATTAATTGTTTTTATCGAATTAAGTCTAGAGAGGTCATTCTTTGTATGATGATCAGTGCATGTCCATAACTTATTATTAACTTTTTTTTATTTTTGCTAACTAAACTTATTATTCACTTGTGTTTAAGATTTTGTGTTTAAGATTATGCATACCATTATGTTACGTCAAGCAGTGTTGTATAGAAGCAGGGCCAACACAATTGTTTGGGTCTGCCTTTTAATAATCTGTAGGAATAATTTGTTTAACCATTATGTTAGTTATGAAGTTCACTCTGCTTTTAATGTAAGTTTTCCCCTAATAGTTAAATTTTCTTTAAATATTTCACTGGGAAAATGGATCACCCAAACGACTTGCGGCCGTTGAAATTCAAGGTTTACCGGAGTTACACCTCAAAGCAGCTTTCTTCACTGATGGCAAAGTGGGATCCTCAAAATTTGTCTAAAACTTCACGGGTTATTCGTATTTATTACACTGACTCCGAATCTCCGATGCTACTGATTCTTCAAGTGATGTTGATGATGATGAACAAAAAGATTATGTAAATTACTGGAAAATCAAGGTATTTCAGTCAGATAAAGATCAGAACTTTTGCAGAGGAATTGTTGGAGAATTCAATCGAGGTTGTTGAGAAACAGAAATTGCATAGTCCTCCCAGGAAAAATGTTAAAAAAATTGTCTCACTAGATTTTCATAAATATCGTGGTACATGATAACTCTATATTCCGATCTGGTGTTCTCTCCGCCGTCCTCAGGCCCGGAAAGCGGTGTAGCTGGTGGTTGGGACTCTGCAAAACAATGCCGGGAGGTGGGTTTGGACCCGCGGCACCTCCGGCGTGAGAATGAGTGACGGCGTTGGAAAATCAAAGACAAGAATCAGAGTATCTAATTACGGAGGGTGTATGAGTGTGAGTGTGTGTAAAAAGAACGTAACCCCCAAACCTTCTTTTCTGGGTCTATTTATAGCCCCCGAATTAGGGTTTCGGGGTTGGTACCTTAAATCATGGGCGTCCAATCCTAGGTAGGTAGGACACCTGGGACGTATAGATGCACGACACCTGTCCAGGAGAATAATTGTGGGGAAGTGTGTCAGCCCCCTTTTAGAGTGTGCCCTCCTCATTCTTGTATTATGCTCATTATTGGTAATCATTAGCTGTCGTTTTTAGTTGGGACCCTTTGATGGTGACAGGAGCCTTGGGATGCCACGTGCTCTATTGCCTTGCACCGGAGTAACGTTACGGATCTGGAGCGTACCCGGACCTCAGAATGGTGACATGTCTCCGGATTCGGTAGCTGTCGCAGGCCCGGATAGCCATTCCGACTTGTAGAAGGTATCCTATCATTTGCCCCCCACTCCCCTATGCAGATTCTTCTGGATGGGGGAGTAGTAGTTTGTGTTCTGATGTCCGTTGTTTTGAGTAGGTGAAAAGAAAAATTCCACATTTCTGATCTCCCCAGTCCGGATTTCGTGTTTTGCACATGGTCCGGGGCTGTGGGCTTGTGAATTCGAAACGTTAATCAACTATTTTCTGATATTCTTTCATATTTTCGAATTTCCAGAGCTTGTCCATTCTCCTCGTTAGGCGCGCAGTCATGATTGCTTTTTCTGACAACCTCTTTTGTTTTAATCGAGATTTTTCCTGGCCGTCCACGTGGCAGCATCTCGTCCGTTTGCTTACTTCAGTTTCTCTATAAGTATATTTCATTTATACTTCTCCCCCTTTTTCATTTTTACCGTACGCTTCTTCCGATCTTCTTTTTTCCTCCATACCTTGGTTGTTGGTCGGTGGCGAGTGCTCTTCTTGCATCTTCTTCCTCATTGTAAGCATTCCTCTCTCCTTATTTCTCTTTACTTTTCATGTCTTTACTTGCACTTCTTGCGGAGTAATTCGATATTACTTTTCCCCCACTGTTCAAATTCCATTATCTCTATAACTGCTTACTTTCCCCGTCACTGTGTTCGTTGGGATTTAAAGCTGAAGTAATTGTTTTGTTTCTTGGGTCATTTGAGGCTTTGTGTTTATGTATCTCTAGTATTTGGGACTATGGTGGTTGGCTTAGTTTATTCGAAGTCTCTGGGTTTTGAAGTTTCTGGGTTTTTATTTTTGTTTTGTATATGCATGTATTTGTGTCTATTTGTGTAGATCTTTGGTTCTGATTTCTGTTTTGTTTTGGTGTTTCTGATAATTGTGTTTGTCTTTCTGTCTTTTGGTTTGGGGATCTGCTGTATTTTGGGAAATCTGGGGTAGTGTGTTGTTTTATGGTATATAAAAAGCAATTGGCTAAACGACCCCGATCCACTTTTATACCCTCTAGCTCTTCCTCGGACTCCGAACTGTCTACTGAGCTTAGATCTGGTTCTTCCTCTTCATCTACAATGACCCACAGAACTAGGAAACTCCCGAAGACCAGTCTAGACGAGCTCCCCACCCTGCGACTCCCCCCGGGGGAGACTCTTAGTACGTCCGAGGGTCGTTGGAAAGATGTTCAATTCTTCTTTGTTGAGAAAGATATTTCTGTCCCCGATGAGTATTATTTCAGGAACTTATCCGAAGTGTATAAAATGTCTTCCGGGGGTCCTGTCCTTTATGATCAGTGCTCTATGGACGCCGAGTTATCACATCTCCCCGGAACTAGCACCCCCATGGCCCCTTTGCTAGATATTGCCAATACCGATAAGTTAGATGAATGTTTCAGGTCGTGCTTTCATCTAGACGACAAAGTTGTTTGGAGGTGGCCCGAACCCCATGAAAGAATATACCATAGGCCCGGGGATGGTTTGGTTGGGGTTTCTCTGGAGCACCTTAGATCGGGATACAATCCACATTGTCATCAATTCATTAAGTGTCTCTGTAAATTTCAGTATGAAATCCCTTTGTTTCAACTTACCCCGAACGCCGTCAAGTGGATCATGTGGTTCCTTGGTTGCTGTAATGTCAAGGGATTCCTTCCTACTTTCCGGCTTTTCCATTATATTTTCACTCTGGTCAAGTCAACCTTAATGCCCTTGTATGAGCTCCGGTTTAACTACCAACGGTGTGGTTTTAAGAAGGGAGGGGTGATGCCCGTCACCATGATGTCCTCCCTCAAGGGTTGGCATGAGGAGTGGGCCTTCCTACAGTCCGAAGACATTGAATATATGCCTCTGTTCCGGGTTGAGGCCTATCGTGACTTCCAAGAATATGAATTAACAGGCGTTGCCCGGATAAAGGTTCATGACTTCTGTAGGGCGTTAGGGGTTTCAACAACTCGGCATTCATTCATGGACCATGAAATATTACATTCTTTTGGATGTAAGTAGTGTGTAATTACTTGTATCTTGAAATTTTCTTTCCTTTTGTCGATCGTTCTGACTGTTTTTTGCCCTGTCTTCTTTTCAGGTTTGCCTCAGTACATCCCTTTCCATAAAGAGAGGATGAAGGCCTTGGATGCTGAAACGGCCTGTCTGGCTACAGCTATGCAAGGGATAGGTGGCTTACACAGGGTGAATCAGCGGTCACAAAAAGGGAAGAAAAAGAAGAATGCCGCCGGCGAAGGGGAGAGTTCCAAAACGGACATGAGTGTTGAGCAAGATTCAGAGTCCGGGGCCAACACAAAGGGCAAATCTGTCCCCCCCGATGTTGAGGAAGAACCGTCGGGTGGGCTCGAACGGAAACCAAAGCGGGCTCGGGGAGGAGATGTTGGAAATGTTGTTGTGAATGTTACCGGGGTGATACCCTCTGGAACCTCTGCTCCGAGCTCTACTCCTTTTGCTCCCGAGGTTGCTAAGACGTTTGGAACCGTCTCCGGTCCTAGTCAGAGAAGCCGCCCGGACAAAGAGCCTCTAATTGAAGCCAAGAAATGCAGCCAATTCATCGCCGATTTGCCTGATAAGGAGGAATGGGCGCGCTATCAGGCTTTAGGGTTTAACCCCTTATTCAAAGAGATGATGAGTACTTGGCTGAAGATAGATTTTCTTGTTCTTTTAGACTTCGTCATTACTTGTCATATTTTTGCTGACACATTATTCTTGTCTTTCCAGATGGGCTCTGAGATGGCTGGGCTGTTTGCGATAGGGAACAGAGAGTTGGAGACTGTTGAAGCTGCACGGGCTATCATTTCTGCTTCAGAGGAGAAAGATATCAAAATTTTCGATTTGGATCATGCCAACTCCAAATTGAAGCAAAATGTTGAAGATTTGCAGCTGAAATCCAAAGAGTCCGAGGGGAAGCTCGTTATTCTCCAGAAAAAGGCTGATGATGCGGAAGCCCGGGCTCAGACCGCCGAGAAGGAGCTTGAACAACTCCGAGCTAAGCTCGCAGGCTACAAAGAACCCGATGCCATCTTGGATGAGTTCCGTCACTCTCAGGAGTACTACACCGAGTTAGGCAAAAAGGCAGCTTCCAAAATTGGCCGTGCGTGGGTCATTTCTCACAAGTTATTGAAAGAAAACCCATCCGCCGGTTGGGACGAATTCAAACCTCTCTTCATTGCCGCAGAACAACATTTCATTGCCACCGGAGAAGATCCAGAACCTTATTACTCCGAGGAGGAATCTGGCTCGGATGATGAAGATGGTGAAGAGAGGGAAGAGAATGCCCAGGACCCATCTCTGAACAACACCATGGTCCCTCCAGAAACCCATTCCGAAGAGCCTCCTGCTAAAGACCCTCCGGCCATATAATTTGAATGTCTTTGTTGTAACTTCTTTTCGTTTGAATGCCTTTGTTGTAACTCTGAACTATAACTTTAGTGGTCGAATTCTCTCCGGGATGTTTCGAATCATACGGCTGGTTCTTTCCCTTGTTGAATATTATCTATATTATTGCGCCTATTCGGCAGTTTATTTACCTCCTTTTGCTCTGTTCCATATTTTTGTTTCTCTTAAATTCGGAGTTTGAGGATCTGAGGTGACTTAGATGAACCTCCTATAATTTGCTCCCCGGACTGGATTCGAAACAAAAATTACGTGTACTCTCTTAAGCTAAGTGGCTTATAGAGATTTTGTAAGTTTTTGCCTCCCAATCTGGATATGATCCTGAAAGATGGAGTCCGGATGGTGGTGAGGATTTATTTTTTGTGTTTACCTCGTTTTTTGTTGCATTTAGCTAGGAAATCGGTGAGCATTGTGGTTCCCAGGGTCAAACGCCTTGGTCCTTGCGTTATTCGACCAGCATTAATGTTTTTTCAGTTTCCCATGTATTTGACTACTGGAAACACCTTGAGGTCGACCTTACCTCCTCCCTATAAATATCCCTGATACCCCATTCTTCTTTTATTCCTGCCACAAACTTCTTCAGTTTTTCTTTTCTCTTCTTCTCTCTTTTTTAAACCATGGATCCCAAAACTCTAGTTTACGACTATGAGAATAATAAAATAATAGTAGATGGGATGGTATTTGATGGCCCCACCACCATGGCCGAGATCGATGCGGTCCTGAAAAAGATTGATGTTGCTTTAGCTCTACGCAGGATGGTGGATGGTCAGGCTGGGAGGGGACGCCGCGGGCCTGGGCACGGTGGGGATGGCTCTGGCGGTGCTGGTGCTGCAACCGCTTAGATATAATCTTTTATCTTTTTTGTTTTGATAAGTGTTGTACCTCCCCTTCCCCCTGCTTAATAAAAATGGCTTGAAAAACAGCCATAATCGTTTGCTTTTGCTTCTTTGTCACCTGTTTTGCATTTGTTTCATCGTTATGCTTGATTTTTCGCCCATCTTCAGTCCGGGTTGTTTTATGGGAACAAATCCGGGCTAAAGTGGTCACTTCCAGGCTAATTCAAGAGCTTTATGACTTGAAGTTATTTAGAAAAACTTATCTTTTTCGCCCCCCAGTCCGGATTGTTTCGTAGGAACAAACCCGGGCTAAAGTGGTAGTTTTTTAACTAAGTCCAGATCTTTTATAGCTCTGGGTTATTTAGAAAAATTCATCGTTTTTGACCCCCAGTCCGGATTGTTTCGTAGGAACAAACCCGGACTAAAGTGGTAGTTTTTTAGCTAAGTCCAGATCTTTATAGCTCTGGGTTACTTAGAAAAATTCATCATTTTTGCCCCCCAGTCCGGATTGTTTCGTAGGAACAAACCCGGACTAAAGTGGTAGTTTTTTAGCTAAGTCCAGATCTTTATAGCTCTGGGTTACTTAGAAAAATTCATCGTTTTTGCCCCCCAGTTCGGATTGTTTCGTAGGAACAAACCCGGACTAAAGTGGTAGTTTTTTAGCTAAGTCCAGATCTTTATAGCTCTGGGTTACTTAGAAAAATTCATCGTTTTTGCCCCCCAGTCCGGATTGTTTCGTAGGAACAAACCCGGACTAAAGTGGTAGTTTTTTAGCTAAGTCCAGATCTTTATAGCTCTGGGTTACTTAGAAAAATTCATCGTTTTTGCCCCCCAGTCCGGATTGTTTCGTAAGAACAAACCCGGACTAAAGTGGTAGTTTCATATTGCTTTTGCCCTGGTTCCAATTTTGCCTATGGCTCCGGATCAGGGACTTTTGTTCGTGAGTGTTACAATAAATTTACAACGAAATATAAATAGAATAAGGCCAGGCCTATCTTCATTAATTATAACATCCTTACTACAAATAACTTATTCTTGCTTCATTACAGAGGCTAATCTATCTGTTGAAGACTTTTATGGGCTTTTAGATAGCTCCTTGATTGATTACTCGGGCCTTGACCTTCTTTTTACTGGTAGAATTTCCTTAATCGAAGACCATGCCAAGTGTTTGGAACCTCGGATTCATCCATATTAATCAGCTTGTATGTTCCGGGGCGAAGGACCTCTTTGACTTTATATGGGCCCTCCCATTTTGGCTTGAGCTTTCCGGTGTTGGTTGGGTCCGAAGCTTCCACATCCCGCAAAACCAAATCTCCGACTTGAAAATTTTTGATTCTGGCCTTCTTTCCAAAATATTCTCTTGTTTTCTCCTTATACTTTTCCATTCTTGCAACTGCTTCGTCCCTGACTTCGTCAACTAAATCGAGATTGATTCTTAGTCCTTCCTCGTTTGCAATTTCTTCAAAGTTAATAGCCCTGTGAGAGGGCGAGCCCACTTCTATCGGGAGCATAGCTTCAGTTCCATATGCCAGCTTGAAGGGTGTTTCGCCTGTGCTTGTTCGGGGACTGGTTCTGTATGCCCATAGCACGTTTGGCAGTTCTTCGGGCCACTTGTTTTTGCACTCCTGCAGCCTTTTCTCTATTCCTCTTAGCAAAATTCTGTTAGTTACTTCCGCTTGTCCATTACCTTGTGGGTATGCCACTGATGACTTCTTATGTTTAATGCCCCTTTCTTTCAAGTAGTTCTCAAAATCGGATCCGACAAACTGAGGCCCATTATCTGAGACCAGAACTTGGGGTATCCCGAACCTCATCAGTATGTTGTCCATGAACCTGATGCAGTCTTGCTGATTTATAGTTCTCATGGCTTTTGCCTCTGCCCACTTAGTCATGTAGTCGATGGCTACCAATAGATACCTGAGATCTCCCTTAGCCCTAGGAAATGGGCCAACAATGTCGATACCCCAGACAGCAAAAGGCACCGGAGACAGGACGGATGAAGGTATAACTGGACTTTGTCTTTGCACATTGCTGAATAACTGACAATTCTTACATTTTTTGACAAACTCCACCGCATCATTATGAATTGTTGGCCAGTAATAGCCTTGCCTTATTATTTTGTAAGCCAGGGCCTTTGCGGATAAATGGTCTCCACAAATCCCTTCATGAACTTCTTGTAGACAATATTCTGCTTCTGCTGGACCGATACATTTTAGGACCGGACTGGAGAACGTTCTGCGATAGAGTTGTCCTTCTTCTAAGAAAAACTTAGCAGCTTTGGTCTTGAGTCTTTGAGCCTTATTCTTGTCATCGGGCACTTCTCCTTTATCCAAATACGAAATCAGAGAGGTCATCCAATTAGGTTGATCATCTATTTCCATTACCTCGACATTTTCAATTGTTGGTTTTTCAATTTCTTCAAAATATACCGAGCTATCCAGTTCGGCATCATTCTGAACTAGCTTTGACAAAGCATCAGCCTCTGTGTTTTCTTCTCTATTTATCTGAATCATTTCGAACTTCGGTATCGCAGCCAGGTAACTTTTGACCAGGGCCTGGTACTGAGCTAGTCTTTGATCCTTGGCGATATATTCTCCCTTGGTCTGTTTTACCACAATTTGGGAGTCGCTATAAATGTTTAAGCTCCATACTTTCAAGGATCTTGCCAAGCGGAGTCCGGCTAGAAGTGCCTCGTATTCTGACTGGTTGTTTGTAGCTAAAAAATTGAAGGCTATGGCCTGCTGTATCTGGAATCCATGAGGGCTTTTCAGAACTAACCCTGCCCCAGATCTTTCGTTTGTTGAAGATCCGTCCACATACAAAGACCAAGCCTCCCTGGCTTTGGCAATCAGTTCTTCTTTTGTCTGGGCTTCTATTCTTTCTATGTTTTGGACTTCATGTCCAGACTGATTTTTGAAGTAAGCTCCGTGCTTCTTTCTGCTTAAGTTCTTGTGGTACATTGACGCTTTTCGCTTGTTCTCCGGATCAGTTTCGGCCATGACCAGTGCCTGGCCGTAACAACGACTGGCGGTTTCCGAGTCTCCCTTGACCTCTCCAACTCCTGAGGGGGTGGGGAATTTAAACTTTAGATGAGGAGTGGAGGTTATTGCTCGGAGTTTTATTAACGCTGGACGGCCGAGGATCATATTGTAGGAGGAAGGGGTATTGATGACGTAGAACTTTATCATATGAGTGACTTGCTTTGGGAGGGTTCCGAACTGAACAGGCAAGTACAGTGTCCCCTGAATTGGCACTAAGTTGTTTCCGAATCCAAAGAGAGGGTCCTCTCTGCATTCGTCCATTCTCACGCTGCCCAGCTGCATTCTGTCAAATGTATGCTTGAAGATAATGTTAGCCGACGATCCATTGTCGATCAGAATTCTTTTGACCTCATTTTCCGCCACGTCCAGGCTAACCACCAAGGCTTCATTGTGGTTGGGATCAATCCCTTCAAAGTCGGCATTGCTGAAGGTGATCACTTGTTCGGGGAAAGATTGGACCATCATTACTTCTCCGCCTGATTCCGGGCTTGGGGGAGGGGAGTTGGACCCCCCGATTACCACATTGACCACATGTTTCTTTCCTGTTTCCTTTTCTGTGTTCTTTCGAGCAATATACTGCCCCATGTTCCCTCTTTTGATTTGATCTTCAATGAAGTATTTAAGGGACAAGCAATTTTCTGTTGTATGACCATGAGTCCCATGGTATTCACATTGCTTGTGCGTCGGGCGCTTCTCTGGTGCCGTGATCATCGGCTTGGGCGGATAAAAGTATGGTTTGTCGCGGACCTCTTTCAGAATATCAGCCCGTGTTCGGCTGAGTGGAGTCCACTCCGGCTCCGGTTTTGGTTCAGCTTTGGGCGGTTTAGCGGGCTTTGAGTCCGGACTAACAGTTACTGCAGCTGGTTCTCAGATCCTTTCGAAGACCGATGGTTGTGAATTTTGGATATAATTTGTTTGTCTGTTGGGCTTGAATCGCTTGTCAGGTTGATAACCACCCCGAGAGCGGTCATCACTGGCAGTTCGGTGTGCAGAGTTTCCCTGGCGGGTCATTCTCATTGCTTGTAATACATCGCTTTCTTTGATAAATCGTGCAGCCATGGCGTATGCTGCGGCTAGACTTTCAGGTTCCTTATTGATCAACTCATAGACGTATCTTTCATTTTGGTCCGGGTCCAGATTCCTCCGGAAAATGCTAAGGGCTTCTCGCTCATCCAACCGCGAGACTTTGTTTATTGCTTCCTGGAATCGTTTCATATAATCCGCGAGGGACTCATCATCACTTTGACGGATAGTCTCCAGATGGCACATGTGCAATTCATGAGTTCGGTTCGCTCTGAACCTCTTTAAAAAGGACTCACGGAATTCTTTCCACGAGCGAATACTTCGGGAAGGGATTCGACTGAACCACCTCCGAGCCCCTCCTTTTAAGGTTGACGCAAAAAACCTGCATTTGGTTATGTCATTGTAATAGTAGATAAGAGCAATCTGCTCAAAGTAATTAACGTGCTCCTCTGGGTCCCCCAACCCATCAAAGGAGTCAAAGTTGTAATGCTTCAGGTTCTTTTGTCTGGGGATAGCTTCCAGAGATCGGCTGAACGGAGTCAAAGTCCCCTCAATTTCAAGTCCGGAGTCCTGCCCCACTTTCTTTTGTAGCTCATGAATCATTTGCATCAAATTTTCTTCGGGCTCATCTTCGTCCGAGATTACCTCCGGACTGACTTCTCTTAGAATCCTTTTGGATCCAGACCTCCTGAAAATCCGGTCCTCTTCTTCCTGTATTCTTTTCTGTATTTTGAGTTCGAGCTTTGCTTCTTCTTCCTGCCTGATTTGTTCCTTTAGATCAGCCAGCTTTTTGAGCTTCTCAACTTCCTGGTTTTTGCTCTGAGCTTTATCGGCTGTCTGTTTTTCTTTGCCTTTGTCCCCAAGCCGGGCAAAGACAGACATCCTGGATCGATGAGAGTGTTGGGAGCCTTGGGAGTTTTCTGCCTGCTCCGGTTCAGGAGGTGGAGGTGCTCGGGTTGCCCTATATACTCGGATTGCCTCCGCCAATTCGTCCCGGGTTAGGTTTTGGAGATGCATCCCAGCTAGAGGCACATCCGTGTACTTGTACTGATTTACCTCGATGTCAATTCGGGCATCGCCCGGTGCGATCTCTAGTCTCTGCACAACTGGAGGCACCTCGGTCGGGACCAACGTTGGTTCTGGGGCTGTCTCGTGATCCCGCGCCCGAGTGTTCATTCTTTGCGTAGATTTACTTCCCCTTACCATGATTCAAACCTTGGTTTTGGTTAGAATCCTTTTTCAAGAGTTTGTCGCTGGAGTTGAGTCCAGTGGCACCTAGACCAAAGGACAGAGAGCCCCTCCTTCTAGCGCCAATGATAACTCTATATTCCGATCTGGTGTTCTCTCCGCCGTCCTCAGGCCCGGAAAGCGGTGTAGCTGGTGGTTGGGACTCTGCAAAACAATGCCGGGAGGTGGGTTTGGACCCGCGGCACCTCCGGCGTGAGAATGAGTGACGGCGTTGGAAAATCAAAGACAAGAATCAGAGTATCTAATTACGGAGGGTGTATGAGTGTGAGTGTGTGTAAAAAGAACGTAACCCCCAAACCTTCTTTTCTGGGTCTATTTATAGCCCCCGAATTAGGGTTTCGGGGTTGGTACCTTAAATCATGGGCGTCCAATCCTAGGTAGGTAGGACACCTGGGACGTATAGATGCACGACACCTGTCCAGGAGAATAATTGTGGGGAAGTGTGTCAGCCCCCTTTTAGAGTGTGCCCTCCTCATTCTTGTATTATGCTCATTATTGGTAATCATTAGCTGTCGTTTTTAGTTGGGACCCTTTGATGGTGACAGGAGCCTTGGGATGCCACGTGCTCTATTGCCTTGCACCGGAGTAACGTTACGGATCTGGAGCGTACCCGGACCTCAGAATGGTGACATGTCTCCGGATTCGGTAGCTGTCGCAGGCCCGGATAGCCATTCCGACTTGTAGAAGGTATCCTATCAGTACGTGTTTGGAGATGTCGGTCAGGAAAATGGGCCGCAGAGATTCGAGATAGTATCGATGGTTGTAAACTTTGGTTAGGTGTATATGATCCAGCAGAGGAGGCTTCCTATGTTTACGAAAATGCTGCTATGAAATTCAAAGAAGCTAAGGACCAGAAGTGACAGTGTAAATGGGGTGTCCGATAGAAAATGAGGCGGGCTTCTCAACCTCAGTGATTGGTGATGAATGGAAACCGGCTGATGAAGAGGTTGCATTGGAAGATGGAATATGGGAATCGGATGAATTTGAATCTTGTTATTCGAGCAAATCAACACCGTTGGTTTATGAAGAAATGACGAGTACGGTTGATGATGGAAGGTGTTTGGATGATATGGATACTAATTTTTGTTCATCCAATGTTGAAGATTGCTTTGAGAATTATGTGGAGATTAGGGATGGGCATTCATCCCGGTCCGCCCGATCCTCGCACCAAATGGGATAGGAATTTGGGGATTTTTTTGGGTACGGGTCGGGGAACGGGGATAATTTTTAAAAAAAATCGGAGAGCGGGTCGGGATCGAGATTTTATGTCTCCCCGGCCCGATCCCCGACCCCTGCCCCTGCCCCGATTCTCAATCCACGACTCGATTCCACCACATTATATATATATATATATATATATATATATATATTATATATTAATATATACGAATTTCCAATACTTTATATTGGAAACAAAGTGATATTTCTTTATTATATATTTGTCTTTCTAGTAGTTAAATAACTTCATTTCCATGTTATTTATAATTGTTTATTTAAGTAATATTTTTTTATCTTAATTTAGTGCTTAAAAATTGTTTCAAACTCACTAGTTAGTGTTTAAAATTATTTAAAATATTATTTTTTTGTTTAAAATGAAATTACCTGATTCTCCGCGGGGATCCCCGTTACCCGTTTGGATCGGGAACGGGGAATAAAAAATAATCCCCGACAAGGATCGGGCCGGGGACGAGGATCGGGTTTAAATTTGGGGATGGGAACAGGAATGGCACTTCCCGACCCCGAAGTACCCCGATGTCCATTCCACTTGGAGATGGTATGAAACATGACTCAATCATATGTGATATGTGTATCTTACTATTAGTATGTGTTTGAAGGTAGTGGAAGATTTAGCTATTACGTAGTTCATATTAACATTAATTGTTCTATGTTAATGGTCTAATAATATCCTGTATTAATATGAATACTCTTTATAATATTTATAATATCAGACATCATGTCTCTCTGTTAAGCTAATTAAGCAATTAATGACAATATATTTGTACAAGGATAAAAAAAAAACAGGCAACTCAGTCCGAAAATTCGAATTAACATTCTTTTCTATAGTTGAACCTTGATATAATAATAATCGATGAAGTAATAACCTCATTAAAGTATTATTTTCTTCCGATCCCGACATAATAGATATACTAATATATTTTTACTCTCGATGAAGTAATAAACTCGATAAAGTAATATTTTTTTTTGGTTCCGAGGCTATTAAAGAGGTTTAACTGTATTAGCCTACTCTAATAAAGACCGCTTAATGGAAAATTATGAGTACAATTTATAACTCCGAATCTTGATCGGGTACTTCCTCGCCAACTCCTGTCTCGGAAGTGGTATAGCTGTAGTGGGGTATCTGCAAAACAACACCGGAGGGGGGGTTTGGCCCCGAGGTGCCTCCGGCGTGAGAATAAGAGTTGGCTTTGGAAGGTAATAATCAAGTAGAGTATCACAAAGTAATAAATGTGTGTAGGTGTGTAATAATGGCTAACCCCTAAACCCTATTTACTAGGGGTATTTATAGCCCTAGGCCTAGGGTTTAGGGGTAGGTAACCTTCACCCCTGACCGTTGGATCTGGGGGACAAGCCGCTGAACTCCCGGGATGTAGGGCACGTGGCTTTGTCTGGTGTGACCATTGACTGGAGTGTGGCCATGTTGTGGTGGGCATGATCTGGCACGTGTCTTCCCTTGTCTTTTAGTGTTGGTCAACGTCACAAATAGGAGTGTCAGCTGAGGTGGGATGCCACGTATACTGAGTGCCACAAATCGGGGGGTCCCCTAGTCCGGGGCGGGGACCATGCCACGTAGTGGTGGCCCCGGGCCCGGGGTCCACTACTCTGGGCTGGGCCATTCTTATTCTCATGAGATGGTTTACTTATTGTTTTGGGCTTCTTATTGGGCCTTGGCTGTTTATGGCCTATCATTTGCCCCCCACTCCCTCATGCGGATTCTCCGGATGGGGGAGTAGTAAGAGGTGTTCTTGCCTTGGAAAGTGAACTTTTCTGGATTCTCTAGAGTGCTGGACATATGTCCTCGGGGCCGGAGGTTTTTGTAGTTTTGAGAGTCCGTGTCTTCTTTTTTTTTTGGGGGGGGAAACTTTTGCCTTGGTTGCCCCCAGTTTCGGGGTGTGCACTGAGGTACGTACGCCCGGGGCTAGTGGTTGTTGGAATTTGAAGGCAGTGTTTCTTTGGCTGCCCCCCAGGCCCGGGGTTGGTACTGAAGTGTTTATCCCGGGGCTAGTGGTTGTTGGAATTTGAAGGCAGTGTTTCTTTGGCTGCCCCCCAGGCCCGGGGTTGGTACTGAAGTGTTTATCCCGGGGCTTCGTCTTCCGTAGTTGTGCGTAAACGTACGCATATGAATATATATAATATTGCCTATATGCATTTTTTGACTTTTTTTTTCTTTTTTTTTGTTTTGAAAAATGACAGCTGTTACCCATTATCTCCGGGTTTTGGAGATAGTGGGCCGATTTTTGGGCCGCCACGCGTCCATGGCGTTTAGAATTCAGGATTTGCCTATAAATAGTGGCTGCTTCCCCTCATTCTTTCTTTTACGCGTTTTTGATTTGCTGCCGTTACTCTGCCTCTCTGAAGACCAGTGCTCCGGGCTATCGGTTTTTCTTGCTTTCTCCATTCCGGCCTTTCTACTCTTTGTAAGTCCTCTTTATCCGGATTCTTGTCAATTTTACCGTTTTTCTTTTCCGGGGTCCTGGTAGTTCCATAGGTTGCCCTTTGGTAGCTTCTTACGTTTATTCTATCATTGTGTTGGGTAGCCCGGGGTAGAGTCCTTGTATGGTTAGGAGACGTGTGACTGCAAATCGAGTGTTAACCCCTCTTTCCGAGCCCAGTACCTCCGCCGCTTGTGTTAGCTCTTCAGATAGCAGTGTAGAGTTGATAGATCTAGAGTGGTGTATAATGGGGAAGAAGAAGAGTAGTTTGCCCGTACTTAGTAGTGTTGCGACGAAGGATATGGGCCCGGGGTATAGCATCAGTGAGCCGGATGGTAGTTGGGGCCATAGTAAGTATTATTTCGTAAGGAGGGACCCGGGGATCCCCCAAGCTTTCTTCTTCAGGGATCTGAGCACGGAGTTCGCTCAGAATCCAGATGTGGCCGAAATGATTAGGTACGATGAGGCTTTTCTGGATTCCAAATTCGGGGATAAACCGGGTTCTGGGATGGACGTCGGTCCATTCCGGAGTAAGTATGTAAAAGAGCCGGTCGACTGGGACCCCATTTTCCGGGCCACATTCCACTTGGATAACGATGTAGAGTGGAGATGGCCAGAGCCCGGTGAGAAGATTTACCACAGGCCGGAGGGCGGCTGGGTCGGAGTGTGGTTGGAGCACCTAAGGTCGGGGTATGGGCCTAGGTGTCACCAGTTTGTTAAATCTCTATGCTTGTTTGAGTATGGGATTCCCGTCACCCAGCTGACCCCGAACGCGGTGAAATGGATCTCGTATTTTCTTGGGTGCTGTGAGAAAGCCGGGGTGCTGCCCACTTTCAAACTTTTTCACCACGTCTTCCAATTGGTGCACTCCAACAATATACCCATGTTCGAGTTTAGGTTCCGGGGTAAAGCATGTGGGTATCCTTCCTTGGCGTCGAAGCCTCTGGTCATGCTCCCCACTTTAAAGGGTTGGAACGGGGAGTTTGTCTTCCTCCGGGGCGTTGATATCCGGTTCATGCCCACCTTTAAGGAGGAGCCTCTTGCCATGAATTTTGAGGTTTTCGATCTTCAGGATGCGGCAATGGACCGGGTTCATGCTTTTTGCCGGGGTCTCGGAAGGCAGGTGACTCGGGATGACCTTATGAGTCATCAGTATCTGTTTGAGATAGGATGTAAGTCCGGGTTGTATGTTGCTTTTACTTTTGCTCTTAATGTTTCCTTTTACTCCGGGCTAATGTTTTGTTTTCATGATTTCAGGCCTTCCCGGATACAGCCCGGAGTTTGAGAAAGTTGTGCAGATGAGCAAAGCAAGCAAAGCTCTCGGTGCTGCTCTCCGGGGTATTGGTCACGTTCATGACAATACCAAGACTCCTGGAGATGCTAGCGGCTCCCAAGCTCATCAAGAGGGGGCTTCTGAGAATAGGGCCCCGCACCCCGAGCCTGCGGACCCGGAGACCGGGGTTGAAGATTCTGGCCTGGTAGCAAGGAAGAGGCCGAGGGTGACCTCGGCTCGGACTGAGCTGTTCGGGACTATGCTCTCCGACTGCGAGGTAGTGCAGGAAGGTTCGGCTGCTGGGGGTCCGAAGAACTTTCGTCCTCACGAGCCGGCTCCCGTGTCCCCGGAGGAGAGGAACTTCATTGGCTTCCTAGCTGACCTCCCTAGCAAATCGGAGTGGGAGGAGATGAGTAAGTCTACCTCCACCGAGTTGTTGCAGGAGATGATGGGGGTCTTCGGCCAGGTATGTGCTTCTCCGGGATCTTTCTGTCCTTGCTTATTATTTCTGTATTTTTCTAACTTGTGTTTCTACCTTCGCAGCTTGGGGTCCGGGTTGCTGGAGCTGCTGCTAAAGCATGCAGGGAAGTGAAGGAGGCCCAAGTTGCTTTAAGCTCGGCCTCGGAGAAAGAGAAGGAGATTGCTGAGCTGAAGCAACAGCTTGAGGAGCTGAGGGTGCGGACGGATGCCCGGATTGAAAAATTTAAGGGCGGCATCAAGCAAGCTGTTGACGAGAGGGACGCGGCCAAGGCTAAACTAGGTGATTATAAGGCTGAGGTGAAGAGGCTCCGGGACGAGCTGAAGGCCAAGAAGCCCGAGGAGCAGATTATTTCCGAATTCCGGGAGTCAGAGGCTTACGATGATGACCTGGCAGCCGTGGCGTCCAAAAAGATCCATCGTTGCTGGGTCATCTCTGAAAAGATGATAAAGACTGCTCCTGAGACCGCTACCTGGGACAATTTCATTACGGAGTACCTTGCTGCCGAGGATGCCTTGGCCCGGGGTGAAGGCGAGCCTAAAGCTTTCGGTGCTCCTGATTCCTCCCCTCCTCCTGAAGCTTGATTCTCTTAATGGCTGTGTCCATATCTCGGGCTATGCCCTTGTAATCTTTTAATGCTCTGTTGTATAACTTTGAATTGTGTCCTTTTAATTTTCTGTAACCTTATAATTATCGGGTGTTTCGGGCTATCAGTCAGCCCGGCCCGTTCGTCACTTGTAATATCTTTGTGTTTGTTCGTCATATATTTTGGGTTTTTCCATGCTCAGTTGCTGTTGTCTATTTATAATTTGTGCTGCCCCCCACTCTTTAATTCGGGTATCCCGGATTGAGGAGTGGTGGTATGTCCCGGGGCTGTTTCTTACTTGGAAAGGATGAAAACTTTTCCAAGTAGGGATTGGGTGCCTATGGCTTCCCGGGCCAAAGCATTGCTAAGGTCCCGGGCTTTGGCCTACTTGGAAAGGATGAAAACTTTTCCAAGTAGGGATTTTGATGCCTATGGCTTCCCGGGCCAAAGCATTGCTAAGGTCCCGGGCTTTGGCCTACTTGGAAAGGATGAAAACTTTTCCAAGTAGGTATTTTGATGCCTATGGCTTCCCGGGCCAAAGCATTGCTAAGGTCCCGGGCTTTGGCCCGCTTGGAAAGGATGAAAACTTTTCCAAGTAGGGATTTTGGTGCCTATGGCTTCCCGGGCCAAAGCATTGCTAAGGTCCCGGGCTTTGGCCTACTTGGAAAGGATGAAAACTTTTCCAAGTAGGTATTTTGATGCCTATGGCTTCCCGGGCCCAAGCAGTGCTTAAGGTCCCGGGCTTTGGCCTACTTGGAAAGGATGAAAACTTTTCCAAGTAGGTATTTTGATGCCTATGGCTTCCCGGGCCCAAGCAGTGCTTAAGGTCCCGGGCTTTGGCCTACTTGGAAAGGATGAAAACTTTTCCAAGTAGGTATTTTGATGCCTATGGCTTCCCGGGCCCAAGCAGTGCTTAAGGTCCCGGGCTTTGGCCTACTTGGAAAGGATGAAAACTTTTCCAAGTAGGGATTTTGGTGCCTATGGCTTCCCGGGCCGAAGCATTGCTAAGGTCCCGGGCTTTGGCCTACTTGGAAAGGATGAAAACTTTTCCAAGTAGGGATTGGTAATAACTGTAAGATTGAAGTGCCAGGTAAGAACTAGAACTCTTTTTCATTGATATCAAAGCTGTTACATGATTTCCAAGTACAATTCCCAAACAATGCCCATATATGGGCTAAAGCTATTTTCTTTTACTGGTAGTACTTTCTTAGTCTGAGGCCATGCCAGGTGTTGGGGACTTCCGTGTTGTCCATATGGCTGAGCTTGTAGGTTCCGGGGCGAAGTACTTCCTTAACCCTGTAGGGACCTTCCCACTTAGGCATAAGTTTTCCTGTGTTAGTGGGGTCTGAAGCTTCGGCGTCCCGGAGTACCAGATCCCCGATTTGGAAGTTTTTGACCCTTGACTTCTTGCCGAAGTACTCTCTTGTTTTCTCTTTATACTTCTCCATTCTTTGTACTGCTTTGTCCCGGACCTCATCGACTAATTCCAGATTAACTCGTAACCCATCTTCAATTGCATCTTCATCAAAGTTGATTGCTCTGTGGGAGGGAGAACCCACTTCAATTGGCAACATTGCTTCGGTTCCATAAGCTAGTTTAAACGGGGTTTCTCCTGTTCCGGACCTCGGGCTAGTTCTGTATGCCCACAGCACATTTGGTAGTTCTTCGGGCCATTTGTTACTTCAACTTGCCCATTTCCCTGGGGATAGGCTACTGAGGATTTCTTGTGTTTGATTCCCCTTTCCTTCAAGTAATTTTCAAAATCTGAGCCGACGAACTGGGGACCATTATCTGAGACCAGGACTCTAGGAAGGCCGAACCGCATTAGTATGTTGTCCATGAACTTGATGCAGTCTTGTTGATTTATGGTCCTCATTGCCTTTGCTTCGGCCCACTTAGTCATGTAGTCAATGGCTACAAGGAGGTACCTCAGATCACCCTTGGCCCGGGGGAAAGGCCCTACTATATCGATGCCCCACACAGCAAAGGGGATGGGTGATAGAACTGAAGATGGCAGGACCGGGCTTTGCCTTGGTATATAGCTGAACAGTTGGCAGTTTCGACACTTCTTGACGAATTCTACTGCATCTGAGTGGATTGTCGGCCAGTAGTAACCTTGCCTTATGATTTTGTATGCGAGGGCCTTTGCGGACATGTGGTCCCCACAAATCCCTTCGTGCACTTCTTTTAAACAGTAATTGGCTTCTTCCGGGCCTACGCACTTCAGTATTGGAGATGAGAAAGTTCGGCGATAGAGCTGGTTGTCTTCTATGAAGTATTTTGAAGCCTTGTTTTTCAACCTTCTGGCCTCATTCTTATCTTCGGGCAGTTCCCCTTTTTCCAAGTAGAGGATGAAAGGGGTCATCCAGTTCGGAGTGCCGTCTATCTCCATTACCACTTCTTGGTTGATGGCCGGGGTTCCCAATTCTTCAAAATAGACCGAACTGCCTAGTTCGGCTGAGTTCTGGACTAGCTTGGATAGCTCATCAGCTTCGGAATTTTCTTCTCTGTTGACCTGGATGATTTGGTACTCCGGAATGGTGGCTAAGTAGCTTTTGACAAGTGCCTGGTATTGGGCTAGCTTTTGATCTTTGGCTATGTATTCGCCTTTGGTTTGCCGTACCACGATTTGTGAGTCACTATAGATGTCCAGGTTTTGGATTTGCAGAGTTCGTGCTAACCTTAGCCCGGCAAGGAGAGCTTCATATTCGGCTTGGTTATTGGTTGCTGGGAACTTGAATGTTATGGCCTGTTTGATTTGGAAGTCTTCCGGGCTTTTCATGATTATTCCTGCCCCGGACCTGTCGGCTGTTGAGGATCCATCCACATGGAGAGTCCATGATCCCGGGGATCGGTTCTGGTTTGCCACATTTTCAGCTACTGTGGTAGTTTGCTGCGGTTCTGGGAAGGAGCATTCTACTATAAAATCTGCCAGAGCTTGTGCCTTGATGGCTGTCCGGGGTACGAATCTCAAGTGGAATTGGCTTAGTTCAATTGCCCAATTTATCAATCTTCCTGATGCGTCCGGCTTATGAATTATCCTTCTTAGTGGCTGATCTGTTCAACCTTGATTTCTCTGCCTTGGAAATAGTGTCTGAGTTTCCTTGAGGCCATGACTAAGGCAAAGGCAAACTTCTCCAGATTGGGGTATCTGGTTTCTGCATCTTTCAGGACTTGGCTGATGTAGTACACCGGCCATTGGTTTTCCCTCAACTTCCCGGACTAGGGCCGCGGCCACAGCTAGGGGCCCGGCGGAGAGGTATAGATGTAGGGGTTCCCCGGGTTCAGGCTTGGTTAAGAGGGGTGGTGATGATAGATATTGTTTGATATTGTCAAGAGCTTGCTGGCACTCAGGGCTCCAAGTGATTTCCTTCTTGTTGCTGGCCCCCTTGAGCAAGTTGAAGAAGGGTAAGCACTTTTCTGCCAACTTGGATATGAATCTTCTTAGGGCTGCCAATGATCCGGCTAACTTCTGAATGTCTTTCTGAGTCCGGGGTGGTTGCATGTCCAAGATGGCCCTTATCTTCTCCGGATTAGCTTCGATTCCTCTTTGGCTGATCATGAAGCCTAGAAATTTTCCTGCAGCCACCCCAAAGGTGCACTTCTCCGGATTTAGCTTCATCTCATTTTTTCTAAGGTTTTCAAAACATTCCCGTAGATCGGGGACATGTTCCTTGACGGTTTTAGACTTGGCGATGATGTCATCGACATAGGACTCCAGATTTCGGCCAATTTGGTCCTTGAAGACCTCCACCATGGCTCTTTGATATGTAGCTCCGGTATTCCGGAGTCCAAAGGGCATGAACTTATAGGCGTAGACAGCTCTGTGAGTGATGAATGCAGTTTTGGCTATATCTGCGGGATTCATCTTGATTTGGTTGTACCCGGAGAAAGCATCCATAAAGCTAAGCATCACATGTCCGACAGTGGCGTCGATGAGCTGGTCTATACTTGGTAATGGATATGGATCTTTGGGGCAGGCTTCATTCAGGTCCGTGTAATCGACACACATCCTCCATTTTCCACTAGGCTTTTTGACTAGAACCACGTTGGCTAGCCACTCCGGGTATTTGACCTCGCAGATAATATCTGCCTTGATTAGTTTGTCCACTTCCTCGTCTATAGCTCTTTGCCTCTCCGGGGCGAAGTTCCTCCTTTTCTGTTTCACAGGTTTTCTCCTGGGATCAACATCCAGGCTATGCATAGCAAGGGATTCTCGGAGCCCGGGCATGTCAGATGGACTCCAAGCAAAAACATCAGCATATTCCCGGAGTAGTTGGATTAGTTCTTGCCTGAAGGCAGCTTCTAGGCCGGTTCCGATCTTGACTTTTCTTTCCGAGTTTCCCGGAATGAGCTCGATTGTCTCAATTTCTATGGCGGGCTCTAGCTTGGCTTGATCTTTCACCAGGGATGACTTCTGGACCCGGGCCTGGGAGTTTGAGGCTAGGTATTCCCGGGCCTCGGATGTACCTGGTTCCTGGTTCGGGGCGCTTATTGTTTCAATGTTTTGTACCTCCTTTCCGGGGTTCTTGTAAATTGTGGCTCTGTGTTTCTTTCTGCTTAAATTCTTCTGATAGGAGGAGGCTTTCCTCTTATTCTCCGGGTCTGTCTCTGCCATGACTAGGGCTTGGCCATAACATCGGCTAGCTGTTTCGGTATCGCCCTTTACCTCTCCAACCCCGGAGGTCGTGGGAAATTTGAATTTAAGGTGCGGGGTTGAGGTTATGGCTCGGAGTTTGGTCAAGGCTGGGCGCCCCAGGATCACATTGTAGGAGGAAGGAATATTGATCACGTAGAATTTGATCATATGGGTTATCTGCTTCGAGGCGGTGCCGAATTGGACAGGCAAGTAAAGGGTTCCTTGGATGGGGACCAAGTTGTGGCCGAAGCCGTATAGCGGGTCTTCCCTGCATTCGTTCATTCTGACATTTCCGAGCTGCATTCTGTCCATGGTGTGTTTGAATAATACGTTGACAGAGGAGCCATTGTCAACAAGGATTCTCTTTACCTCATTTTCAGCGATGTCTAAGGTCACCACTAGGGCTTCATTGTGGTCAGGATCCACTCCTTCAAAATCAGCATTACTGAAATATATGATTTGTTCTGGGGCCGAGTCTATCATCATTACCTCATCTCCGGAGCCCGGACTTGCTGGAGGGGAATTGGATCCTCCCAATACCACGTGCACCACATGCTTGGTCTTCTGAGCCCCGGATCCATCTCCCCTCTCCGTGGTTCTCCGAGCCAGGTATTGGCCCATATTTCCTTTCTTGACCTGGTCTTCGATAAAGAACTTAAGGGAGACACAACTTTTTGTCTCGTGGCCATGAGTTGCATGATAGTCGCAGTGTTTGTTCCGGGGCCTGTTCTCCGGGGCTGATACCAAAGGTTTGGGAGGATAAAAGAAGGGTTTGTTCCGGACTTCTTTTAGTATGTCAGCTCGTGGCCGGTTCAAAGGTGTCCAGTCTGGTTCTGGCCTCGGCTCGGCTCTCCCCGGTCTCGGGGGCTTGGCTTCGGATTTGGCCCGGGAGGAGTGGTCTTTGTCCGGGACTGTCAGTTGGTGACTTGGGATATAGTTGTATTGCTTGTTGGGTTTAAACTTCTTGTCTGGGTTGTGGTCATTTCTAGAGCGATCATCTTTACTTCTTCCCGAGGAGGTGCCTTGCCGGGTCATCCTCATTGCTTGTAGGATATCAGTTTCTTTGATGAATTTGGCGGCCATAGAATAGGCTGCAGCCAGGCTCTGGGGCTCTTTGTTTACCAATTCAATCACATAGCGTTCGCTACGCTCCGGGTCTAGGTTCTTCCGGAAAATGCTCAAGGCTTCTCTTTCATCCAGATTCGTGACTTGATTTATGGCTTCTTGGAACCGTTTCATGAAAGCTGAAAGTGTTTCGTTATCATGTTGCCTAATTGTTTCAAGGTGGCACATGTGATATTCTGGGGTTTTGTTGGCTCGGAACCTCCGGAGGAAAGCCTCTCTGAACTCCTTCCAGCTGTGTATGCTCCGGGAAGGGATCCGGCTGAACCATCTCTGAGCCGCTCCTTTTAGTGTGGAGGCAAAGAACCTGCACTTGGTTAGGTCGTTATAGAAGTATATCAGGGCTATTTGCTCAAAGTAGTTGAGGTGTTCTTCCGGGTCTTCCAACCCATTAAAGGAGTCAAAGTTGTAGTGCTTGAGGTTCTTTTGCCGGGGCATGGCTTCAAGAGAGCGGCTAAAAGGGGTGAGTGTGTCTTGGATCTCAAACCCGGAGTCATTGTTGACTTTCCTCTGTAGCTCCTGGATCATTTGAACCAGGTTGCTGGGACGTTCTTCATCATCTGAGATAATCTCCGGGCTTACCTCTCTCCGGGTTCTTTTGGATTTGGATTTCCTCATTATTTCCTCCTCTTCTTGGAGCCTTCTTTGGATTCTGTGCTCCAACTTAGCTTGTTCCTCTTGTCTTATTTTTTCCCGGAGTCTTTCCATCCGTTTTAGCTCGTCAGCCTCATCATCTCTGACCTTACTCCGGGTTGGATGGTCCCTTTCGTTTCTTTGGTCTTGATTCCCGAGGTGAGCAAAGACCGAGGCTCGCGAGTTGTGGGAGTTGGCTGATCCCTCGGAGTTTCCCCCCTGGTCGGGTTCAGGTTCTGGATGGGGGCGATTTCGATAAGCCCGGATTGCTTCGGCAAGTTCCACCGGGGTTAAATTCTCCATCTGGGCAGAGTCAAGGGGTACGTCGGTATACTTGTACCGGTTCACTTCAACTGTGACCCGAGCATCATTCGGACCTATCCCGAGCCTCTCCTGGACCGGGACCTGGTTTTGCGGGATGGGCTCCGGGATCGGAGCCAGGGACTCCTCTCTCGGGGCGCTGTTTGCTGGGCGATGGGTGGATTTGCTTGGTCGAGGCATGGCTTTCGGTTTTAGGTAGTTCGGGTTGTTTCAGTTTGGCTGTTGGTTCGGGGTTCTGGAGTTCGGAGGTTCACCCCTCCTTCTAGCGCCAATGATAACTCCGAATCTTGATCGGGTACTTCCTCGCCAACTCCTGTCTCGGAAGTGGTATAGCTGTAGTGGGGTATCTGCAAAACAACACCGGAGGGGGGGTTTGGCCCCGAGGTGCCTCCGGCGTGAGAATAAGAGTTGGCTTTGGAAGGTAATAATCAAGTAGAGTATCACAAAGTAATAAATGTGTGTAGGTGTGTAATAATGGCTAACCCCTAAACCCTATTTACTAGGGGTATTTATAGCCCTAGGCCTAGGGTTTAGGGGTAGGTTACCTTCACCCCTGACCGTTGGATCTGGGGGACAAGCCGCTGAACTCCCGGGATGTAGGGCACGTGGCTTTGTCTGGTGTGACCATTGACTGGAGTGTGGCCATGTTGTGGTGGGCATGACCTGGCACGTGTCTTCCCTTGTCTTTTAGTGTTGGTCAACGTCACAAATAGGAGTGTCAGCTGAGGTGGGATGCCACGTATACTGAGTGCCACAAATCGGGGGGTCCCCTAGTCCGGGGCGGGGACCATGCCACGTGGTGGTGGCCCCGGGCCCGGGGTCCACTACTCTGGGCTGGGCCATTCTTATTCTCATGAGATGGTTTACTTATTGTTTTGGGCTTCTTATTGGGCCTTGGCTATTTATGGCCTATCAACAATAAGTAACACTTTAATTTAAAAGTCCTTTCATGAAATTAGGGTTGCAAGAAAATCAAGCATAATGTGATAATTCAGGGCATGCATACTGTATTACTTTGAAACAATGTCTCGAATGATTCATAAGTTTATATAATCCGTAAGGTCTGTATTAATTAATTAGTATCTGAATAGGAGTATTAGTTTACATCTTTACCTTAGGACATTGGAGAATACTAATGCTAAAAAATGACAAGGTTCATGGCGGTTTGTGCGAATTTATGATTTCTTAAAATTTTAAATACAGATTAGGTTTAAAGTTAAAAGAATTTCTAAAAGGTAAATATTGTGCAATAACTTGAATCATATCTAAATTAATGAAATGTTCTTGAATTAGTATAAGCCGCCATATTATCAACTATTTGAGTATAATTAGCATTTGTCCCTCTTCTTTCATAATTTTAATATAATTTTTGGGTCAATGATGTGAATAGAAAAAATAAATATATTTTTATCAATTGATAGAGTATAATATAAGATGTTAGAAAAATATTTAATTGAAATTTATAATGAATATAATATAAGGTATTATAGAAAAATTCTTACCGAAATTTATATAAAATTCTAATAATAAGAAAAGACAATTGTGATTTGGGAGTTAAAAAGGCCTTAATTATAATATATAATCATAATTACTCTAATGTTGGTGAGTATTAAAATATAATAAAAATTTGGTAAAGCTCTTACTTAAATATTTTAATGTTTTAGATAAGTGTTATTGAAATAGTATTAGAACTAAGACATCTCCAATGGTAAAAATCATTAGTTAAAATTATTTATGTGGCATGTAAGTGGTATTTTTAAAGAATATGTAAAAAAATTACAAATCCAACTCTCTATCTCTTAGCAAAAAATATAAACAACCATGTTTCATTGGTATATTTGTCGAACCAATGAAATAGCACTACTAGAAAAAGTAGAATAGACATCGCCCATTTCACATCGGTTCAGGATGTCACCGATGTAAACACTATCAATAACATCGGTCGACAAAAAACTGATGTCTTTAATATATTATGAAATCAAATTGCAAGCCAACCGATGTCATTGACATATCATTGACATTTCATTAACATCAGTCAATAATACAACTGATGTCTTTGACATATCAATAACATCGGTTGAAAAATAACCGATGTCTTTGACATATTATTACATCGGTCAAAATAAATCGATGTCTAAAGTAGGCTTAAAAAAAATTTGCTGACTGCGCTCACAATTAACTTTCCCCCCTTAATACCCAAATAATTTCCCCCTTAGCCAAATTTCAGTTCCCCCCAATTTTTTTTGAGATGCACTTTTAGACCAAAATGAAAAAACAAAAACTAATTAAAACAAAAAAAAAATTAATCCTTTTCTCTCAACCTCACCCCTCTTTCTCTCTCTCTCTCGACCTCACCTCCCTCAAGATCCCTAATTTGTTTTTTGAGGTGCTCTCTTTCACTATGTCTTACACTCTCACCTCCCTCACCCACCTCTCTCTCTACCTCACCTCTATCGAACTCACATCTTAAGAACCCTAGCTAATACCAAAAATTTCCCCCGTTAATACTAAAACCCTTGGTTTTGTTTGTGTAGAAATCAATCGATATACGTTGATTAAGCAAAATCGAAGCTTGAATCGTGCTATTATCTTCAATTGTTAGCTTTGTGTTCTTGAAATTTGTAAGTGCTTTTCGAATTAAATTTTTTTATTTTTAATTTACCTTATTCTTACAAATTGGAGCTTGATTCGGCAAGCATTAGTAAGAAGATTGTATCTTGGATTTGTTTTATGTACAATTAGTAAGTGAATAACTTGTATATGTATATGTATGTATATCTTTTAATTATGTTCTCTATACAGAACAAAGCAGTTTTTGTTTGTATTTGTTTGTTGGTGTTTGTATCTATGTTTTCCTGTTCGTATCTATATGCGTGTTTGAATCTGTTCTCTATTCCTGTTTGTATTCTCACATTTGTGTATTTTGTTTTTTTGCAGATTTGCTATGGATTTCATAAAGGTGTTTGATTAAACTGTTCGTGAAATGTGAGTTTAAATCTCTTTAATTATATAAATATGTGTGTATGTGTTTTATTTGATAAAACTGATGATTATGTGATTATGAGTTTATATATTTGTATTGTGTAGTAAGTGGGAAGTGAATTTGAAACTGATGTTTAATCTTACATTATTCGCGGCTCTATCTATTCTGGTTATGATAGTTATGTAGGTTATTTGTTAATTGAAATTTCACAAATCCTTTATTTGCAAATCTAATGCTTGCACTTGGGTGTTTGAGAACCACTACAAGTTATTGCTAACTATATGTCATCATGTGAATCAGGGATCCAAAGACAACAGCACATATATTTGCTTCTGGGAAAATGGTGAGTTTTGTTGACAGTTTCGTTCTTCAACTCCCTATAATTTTTTTTTTATCAAACATCAGCTTCATGACTTTACATGTGTCTTATCACACCAGATGATAGCCACTAGGTTCTGTTGATTAATGTTATATAAGGCTTAATCATCTTACTGCAGCGCCGTTTGTAAATCTTTAGCCAAATTTCTTGTAATCATTGTGGCCAGAGGGCATTCCATCCAACGGTTCCGTGCAAGAGATATTGTTTGGCAGGTTAATTACCCCTTCAAAAAGTCCTTGTGGAAGTGTTTGCATTTCATTTTAACTGCATAGATGTAGTTAGATAAGCTCTGTTTTAGTAAATCAGATGCTAACTCAGGATTTGTTAATTTTAGATTAAGCTGCTACTAAAATGTGCCACGGTTAAGATGAAATCCCTATTCTGGGAAAAAAATTAAAAAGACAATAAATATAAGAGTACATTACAATATTTTCACATTTCAAAATATATTACAATATAAGAGTATTTTGTATAGGAACTTCAAGAAATTATCTACACATTTCTTATGTTCCTGGGTAAATTAATGCAGATGGAGTTGTTGATGTCATTGATGTACTTAGTATCATGCACGGTGCTATTATCGCTGTAAGTTAAATTCTCTCCTTCGATGGCACCACTAGATGCCTGATAATTTCATTTATGTCATGTCTAATCTGTACACTAGTTTCCACAAAGCTACTTTTGCATGATTCTTTATTTAGTAATCGGATGTAACATTTACCTGCTTGTGTTTTTCTATAAATATACCAATATAAAAAAGTAGAAATTTCGAACAAATTTGGCATCACTTGTATTTCGTACATTTGTTTCTTTCCTTCACATCAATTTATGCTCAAGTTTTTTGTCAATCAGTTATGTAATGCTTCCAACAGGGTTGGCAGACCCTTAGGCCATGTCGTAATGTTGTCCAATCTGATTTAATTAGGCAAAACTCTAATTGATAAGAGTTTGTATAGCATGACCTCCAGCCTTCCATAATTCTGTAATCACTTTTGCATCTACAACCAAAAGGAGTGAGCCTATAAGTTTTTATAATCAAGAAATATATTTAGTTGTAATACATTAAAAATCTGCAGCTCAATATTAAAAGAAAATTATTTTGTCTGCAATTTTTTGTTGATTACGCCAGAGGCCTGAGCGCCTGACCAAATTAAAGTCGACAAGTGACCATGGTTATTTGAAGTAGCACTTAATAATATTACCAGGGTAGTAAATCTAGCAATTACTGCCCGACGATTTCATCTACTTATCTTATTATTTGCTCTCTCGTTTCAATGGCTTCAAGCAAATCAAAAGTTGCAGTTATTGGCAGTGGCAATTGGGGTAGCGTTGCAGTCAAGCTCTTCGCTTCTAACACCCTCAATTTTTTTAATTTCCATGGTTTGTCATTTTTCCCTTTTTTACATTTTCACATATTTTTCCATGGTGATCATAATTCGTCTATGATTGATATTTCTAGTGAAAATGTACAACTTAGTGCAAAGTCTGGGGACTTGATCAAAGATTACAAGCCTGTTGATGCCGAGATCAAGAATAGAGGCCATGATATAGATGTACATTTATGCATTTCTACTTGTCATAGTTTTGATTGCTATAATACTGTATAATTGGTAACTTGTGAGGAAAAAATGCAGGTATACTGGACAGGAGATCATGGATCAATAAAGATAGATGGAACTGATCACCTTCCGAGCACTCCATTAACGGCCAAGATATAGGTTGTTTTAACTATGGTAGTTAGAGCGGTATAGTTTCTTTTTACATGGAGTAGTATGTCAATTATGTTTTTGGTTTGGAAGAGGCATTTTGACTTGAAATGTAGCTAGTTTATTAGTTTTACGGATAGTCATTTATGTATATACTGAATTTTTTTTATAATGATAAGGAAGTTTTTGTTATTTTCATAAGTGTTTGAGTTTTGGATTGATAAGTTGCATCAATACATCATTCATTTTAGTATTATTTTGGTGAATATATATATATATATATATATATATATATATATGAATATAGTAAAAAATATAGTAAACAAACACATCAGTTTTAATTTCAACTGATGTTAAAGGCTCTAGACATCGGTTAAGAACTGATGTGAAGAAAAATTTTAAACCGATGTCTTTGTGGGTATAGAGAAAGGTACCCCTCTTTTACATCGGTTTATAACCGATGTCTAAGATCATATTTCACATCGGTTTCAAGCAAGAAACGATGTCTACTATACACCTTAAACCTCAGCTGCATAAGCAAAGCGATGTTAAAAACCAACATAGACATCAGTTACTAACCGATGTAAAAGGCAAGTGAACGATGTACTAGATACCGTTTGACATCGGTTATAAACCGATGTCAAAAGGCTGGACCTTTCTCTACACCCATCTAGACATCGGTTCAAAAATGGTCAGACATCGGTTAAAAACTGTTGTCTATTGACGTTTTTCTAGTAGTATAGTTATGTATAATTTTACACAAACATAATTATAGATAATTTCATTAGAGTATATATTGGTCCCCTTAACTAGAATTTTACATAATCATTTTAGTAAATCAATATAATCAACCATTACACATATTACCTTTTGAAGATGGTCTAAGCTGGTACCTCGTGGTCTCGTGGAGGTTCAACTTTTTTTTTTTTGCTTTTCAGTGTTAGAATATAATTAGAAAATCTAACACCTTAAGGAAAATTATGTTTTTGCTCCACATTTCATAGACAATAAATATAAAAATTGTTAATAAAATATTTTCAAGATTTTTTATTTAACAATAAAATTATAAAACATGTTTTAAAAAATAATATAATATAATATTTTATTATATTTTGATCGCTAAATATATAATCTTCAAAATTACTCATGAAATAGTAATCACCACGTAACTTTTTTCATATTCTTTTTCCATTTTGAGTTAAAGTAAGCCTTAATATTTATACCCTTTGCATTTGGATTTTCTTATCATTTCTATTGAACCATTTTAATACCTTAGTTTCATGTACAAAGGGTTATTATATTTAAAGTAATAACGTTAAATGTTTGCACAGATAAATTATGTTATTTAGATGATTTATAATAAATTTGACTTTGTAAATAACTCAAATTATTATAGTTTCATTAATGAATTTTTGTAAAAATAACTAAAAATAGGAGAAAACAATTGTTCAAACAGATGTTCTTCTTCAGCTTGGTATTTTAAAGTTTGACATCCTCAAGTAATGATTTTTACAAATTTTACCTCAAAGTTCTTTCGGCATGTTCAAATCCAAATAAACATATCTAGGTGCAAAAGCCTGTTTGTGTATCCAAATATAGCGAAGTTTCTTAATAAAATTCAACACGGTGTAATAAATAAAAACTTCAACACATTCGATTTTATACAAGTTGAATGCAGCTCATATCATCACAAAAAGAAATAGTGGAAACAATATTTTGAAGTTAAACTTGATTCAATTTCAATTAATTATCAAACAGTTAATTATTTGATATGTGAAATTGGTAAAATATTTCAAACAAATTTTAGGTATAAATATTCTTAAGACAATTAAAATCATATTTCAAAATAATACTAGATTTTAAATATGAGAGGGTTTTAAATAAGATCAATTTTTTTTAATTCCTTCAAATTATAAAGAAATAAATACATTTTTCACTAAATAAGAGTTGTAATTAAAGAAATCATGCATATAATAAAACATTGTTTCGAATTATCTATATATTTACATAGTTTGTTAACTTTGTATAACTTAATAATATTAATTCATATACTGGTACGCGCGTATTCTTACATTCATATTGAAATATCAGTGAATACTAATACTCCCTCTGTCCCTCCCATTTCTTTACATTTCTTTTTCACTACTCGACACGCATTTCAAGGCTCCTAAAAAGTATAGTTCCGTAACTTATTTTTTAAATTTTCTTTTTTTGTATAAAAATAGAACAATTCGATTTTTATACAAAAAAAGAAAATTTAAAAAATAAGTTATGAAACTATCCGCAAATTGCACCTTAAAATCCGTGCCAGAATTACGTCCCCCTTGGTTCTTAACCAAGGGGGACAGAGGGAGTAACAAATAGTAGTGTATTTCATTTTTAATAAATTTGTGACCGATTTAATGAAGATTTGTATTTAAGTGATCGAAATTTGAAATTTATAAGTTTTATTAAACATATAAACCCCTTTTAATGGTATGTTTAATTAATTAAAATCATAGTATTATATATTATTTTAATTTAATAATGAAGCTATACAGTAGGAGTCTATTAACTAAAATTTGAAATAAAAGTCGAGAATATAGTATTATATAAATACAATTAGTAATATAGCTACATTTATATTACGAGAGTGGAGTTATATAAATTTATTTAATAAAATAATAATAATAAATATTAATTTAATTTAATAGTGAAGTTATATAGTTTTATATAGCTTCCAATTTAATTTAATTTAATAATATTAAATATTAATTTAATTTAATAGTGAAATTATATAATTTTATATAACTAACAATTGAAATAAAAGTCAATAATATAATTTTACATACAACTTGGGGCTTAAGATTTTATTTTATATAGATGGGGCAAAGTTTTCCAAAAACATAAGATATGTAATTTAGAGATGTATAATTCATATTTGATTGATAGTTATCATATTTGAATGATAATAATCATATACCAACGTCAATCACAAAATCCTCCATTAACATCCTAAAAAATTTTCAATATTTTCATCAACTTTTGTGAAAATACTTAAGTTATTGTATAAATACAATGTATGCGATTAAATGTTCAATAACAAAATATTCAAATAAAAGTAAGTTCACTTGCACAACTTTAAAATTCATGTGTTTGAGTTTAAAATTTGGATGCAGTTTAGTCGTAGAATCACTACTAGAAAATCGGCTAAAAATGACCGAATTTTTCCGGTTATATATATACACATATATATACACATATATTTATATGTATAAATATAATATGAGATAATAATGTTCAGCAATAGAATATAGTTAAAAAAGTAACTTGAGTTGTAGAATTTTGTAAAAAAACAAGTTCAGCTTCAGCTATAAAATTTTTAAGCTCGTATGCACAACTTTGAAATTCAGTAGCAAAATATTATATGTTTAGTGTTTACTAATGTTTAGTGTTTCTACAAAATAAAACAGGTTTTGCAGTAGAACTCTACTATTTCGGGGATTTTTTTTTTGTAAAAGAGATTTAATAAATTAAATTAAAAATTTTGAAGAAAGAAGATTGAAAAAATTGAAAAAAAATCAGCCAAAAGTTATTTGAGATAAAAGAATATTAATAAAAATAAAAGATGTTAATAAATGAGTCATTAAATAAATTTCTTATTTTATTTAATTGAACTAATAGTATACTTTTTATTTCTAACAATATCCTTACAATTTTTTTTAAAAATGAAATGAATTTAGATAGTTGATTCAGAAATAATCCAACAATTAATTATAGTTCTTTAGTTCTCTTTTGATCCAAATCCTATAAATATTATTGATAATTAAATTATGGTCAACATGAATATGAGTTTTTTTAAAATATTAGTATCAAAACAAGTGAATGTCATTAAATTATTTAATCAAAATAATATGATAAATAATTTTATTTTAAAAATTAAAAATTTAAGATAATTGATCATAATCTGTGCTTCGCACGGATTATCTGCTAGTTTATAATATATTAATCAGATATTACTTTTACATTTTAAAAAGATGGTCAAAAACCACGTTTTAAAAAAAATAATTCAAAAAAATGATCATCAACTATATTTAATATATTAAAATTTTCAAATTTTGACCACCAAAAACTATAAATGTGAATAGAGTTTAACGACCATTTTACAATTTACTAATTCAGAACTGACCGGGTACCTTTCTTCAAAAAGCAATGCTAGGTACCCAAAAAATATTCCCAAAATTTTTCTCAAATGACGTGGCATTGACAAGTGCCTGATTTTAATTCGTGGACGCATATTTATGCAAGCGGGGTCCTATATTATTTTAAGAAAGTTACCAATTATACAAGAATTTGGGAATAATTTTGGGTTATATTTTGGGGACTCTAGCATTTTTCTTCTTCAAAATCCATAAATACAAAAACATAAATGCCACATGCGAATTTAAAAATGGTAAACCGAAGAACAAGAAAGCCAAAACCTTAATACATAACCTAAAATAAACTGAAGAACACGAAAGCTAAAACCTTAATACATAACCTAAAATACAAGTAGCTAGTACGTGAGTAGTAAATAGAAGCTAATTAATTTCTCGTAAACAAAAAAGGGGCTAATTAACTAAAAATTAGAGGATCAAAGAAAAAGAAAACTAGAAAAGCACCCATGGCAAAGCTACTCTTGTGATTGACATCACCAGAAACAGGCAAACCATACTGAGCCAACAAGCAATCGATTCTCCACTCCGGCATCGTCTCGTAATCGGATCGAGTACTGTACCTCGGGTAGTGCAATGACATCTCAAATTTCATAGCCTTCATAAGAAGAGTTGTTCTTTATTTTTTTCTTTGACTTGATTATTTTTGTGCGTCTCCAAGATCTTTTTCTCTCAATCCAAAAAAAATAGAATGAAACCTGGCGAAAAAGAAGTGGTGGTCGTAACAATCACTTCAAGCAATGGAAACAACAAAAGATGCACTCCAAGTCCTTGGGCTGTTGAACAGAATCCAAACACACCGGAATGGATGATACAAAGTCCTCCAGCCTTTCATACTTTTGGAGAACTTCCTGCTATCAAGGAGACGAAGGGAAACAACACTTAAGGCTGTAATGAGTTGGTGTCCCTACCTCACCCTATATAAGAGCATCTCCGAGCATTAGGACTACTAGTTGCTCGATCAGGACCCTAGCTTTATTGCGAGCCAAAAATCTTGATGGATTCCCTTTCCCTTTCGATTCTCAGTACTAGAGATGAACGAATTCCATACGCCCGAAATTAAGATCGAAGAATTTGCTTTATGTTGTTGATATTGAAATTTCAGGAACGCGGAGCCAACGAGTTCAGTCGAACAGGGCAAACAAGGCAATAGCTTTAGTAAGTGCAAAGCCCAAGATTGCCTAACCGAACAGCTGTTTTGATAAAGACGGATTGCGCTTCACAATCTACATACTATGACTAGGAATGCAGTACAAGGAATGAGTATAAAAAAGCAAAAGACTTTTCATATATCATAAAGAGTCATCAAAAATAATTTTGTTATTCTTACGTTATGAGTTTCTGTGTGGGACGATGCCGGGAAGAGAAGGCTCTTACGAGAGCTGGAGAAGCGTCTACGGTAAAGCTCTCATGTTTTTATCTTTTACAATATCTGGACACTGGACACCTAATCATCTTTATGCATGGGCTCTCACGTGGCGGTACCAGAAGAAGCCACGTGGATTTCTTGTCACCACCTGTCATCCCTCTCCCCACCCGTGTTATTATGTTTCAATGTTTGCATGTATGTGCTAGACTGCTAGTGGTGCCAATTTTGACCGAGACCATAAGTAAATGGGCCCCTACTACTGTAAGTCGACGAAAATTGAAAAAAGAGTTAATTGCAAAAAAATTATCAAATTTTATATTCATTTCCAAAAAAATGGTTAGACTTTTAATTTTGTAAAATGGTGGTCAGACTTGCCTTTTTCCTTTCAAAAAAGTGGCTGAAGACGATTTTCAGCTTATTTGGCAGGGGTAAAATGGGAAAATATGTTATTTTACTAAAAAAAAAAGCCAAAAATCCCAAAAAATCCCCAAATTAATATGTGTCACCATATGATTGGTTACATTCGTAATAATAATAATAGCCCCCATGCATGCAAATAAATTTATTAATTAAATCTTGACAACTCATATTTGTGGATTTTTTGGTGAATTGATGTGTATACATGGGGGGCATTATTATTATTATTACGAATATAACCAATCATATGGTGAGACATATTAATTTGAAAATTTTTGTGGACAATTTTTAGGATTACTAGCATTTTTTCCCATTTTACCCCTGCCAAAAAACTGAAAATCGTCTGCAGCCACCTTTTTGAAATGAAAAAGACAAGCCTGGCCACCATTTTTCAAAATTGAAAATCTGGCCACTTTTTTGAAAATTAGTATAAAATTTGGCCACCATTTTGAAGTTTACTCTTGAAAAAATATATAAAGCAAAAGAAATTATAAACTGATATATGCCCAATTTTTACATACTTTTTTATGTTTTTCATTAGACAATTTATTAAAAAATATTATATTATATATATATATTATATATATTTTATATTTAATAAATTGTCTAATAGATATAAAATAAATGTTATGTTTCGTGAACGTTTGAAAATACATATTTAGGTACTAAACTCGGATTATATATCAAAACTTAACGAAATTCGTTCATTGACTTCAAACTATTGTACTAAATAAAAAGTCGACACAATTCGGGGTCTTTGTTTGGTACCTTGATTTTTATTTTTTAATTGTATCGGGCTTCTTACTAATTTTTTTTTTTTTTTGACAATATTTCTTTTTCGCTCACTTTTCAATGACGACGATTATGAGGATTTTAAATGAGGTCAAGTTCTTCTTGTAAGAAACTAATTGTGTGTTTCTTCATGAAATTCGATTTCTAACTAGAGAGTCATGCATTATGTGTTGTGTGTTAGTAAAACATTGTTTTGATGATCCATATGTTTAAATAACTTGCAAGGATTTAATTAGTAAAAAAAAAAGATAACTTGCAAGGATTTGTATAACTTAATAAATGAACTCTAATCTAATGCCTATTATGTATTGGCCTATTGGGGTTTTGGTACTCAAACATCGTTCTACTACAATTACAATGAGACATCGGTGGAAACTAATAATAACAATATGATTTCGGTGGAAACTAATAATAACAATATGATTTCGGAGGAATCATGTGGTAACGGACTTATTGGATCTCTGGAAGATAATTTCAGGGTTTCAAAATTAATTTGAGAGTATAAATAATTGGGTAAATAGTTTATGTTAGGAAAAACTAGGATCGAATCAGTTCATATGATAAAATTGTAAAGAAATCAAATGTTCTTGATTTTAAATCTTAAAATGGAAATTGCAATTGAAATTAACCATTCGATTTTTTATTAGAAAATCTCGCGATTTGGTTTCGATTATAAAATCGACTTAATGAAAATGATAAATTAAATATTTTTATTTGAAATTAATTATTAAAAATATGTAAAATTTGGAATTATATTATTTATTCATCCGAAATTAATTTAATGCTTATTAGATTCTTAATAAAAATGATAACAAATTATCATAAATGCAGGTGCTGTAATAGAGAAACGGTAATAAATTGGTCACTAAAATGAACAATTATAAGAACTTTTTTTTTTTTTTGTGTGGGGAATGATAAAATTCATTCATGAAAATAAATAGATGATACATCTGAATAGATAATAAAAACTAATTATCTAGCTAAAAGGTATGCTTAACCAATATTTGGGAGTGCCCTACTAAAATAAATGATTACATCATTTTGCAAAAGCCTAAAAATCAAAAAATTAGAAACTTCTTGATTCTTCGGCTTGTTCCTTCCACTATGGTAATCCATAATCCCACCTTCATCCATCTTCTCACACTTTTTCCCACCAAAATAAGTATCTTGTTGATTCCTCTAAAATTCAAAATTCTGCCATCATCCATCTTGTCTTTACACTTCTTTCCACCCACGAAAATTGAAAATATCAACACAACATATAAAACTATGTCAAAAAACCATTAATCGAATATACATTAAATAATTATCATACTCGGTATACATAATAAAAGTGAACAGTTTTATATATCTAATCAAAGGGGTTCCTCTGGTTAGACATATAAAATATCGATTTCTCGTAAAAGATCTACTATAAAGTCATCTAAAATAACAACAGATTCGTCAACTGATGAGAGATTACAAAAATCAATAAATGTTCCAAAAGCCTAAAAATACGACACACCCTTTATAGGCACAAAACAACTATAAGAACTTAAATAAAGAGTCTGTTTGGCTACCGTTGCTTAAAGGAGAAAGCTCCTTTAAGTTAAAAATGTTCTGTTTGTGTAACTTTGCTTAAAGTTGAGCTTTACGTTAAAAAACTCCTTTAAGTCATAAATTCCTTTTAGGTACTTTTGACTTATGACTTATGACCTATCCAATTTTTTTTATTTTTTTTTTGTTTTAGGACTCTTGTAAAGTTAAAATATTATGAATTTAAAATTTTTTTAAGTCAAATTTCATTTCAAGTCAAAATTATTAAACCTCCATTTAACTTTAAGTAAAATTACCCAAATACATTCATTCAACTTAAAGTAAACAACTTAACTTTCTCCTTTAAGTTAAAAACACCTCCATTAAGTCAAAAATAACTTATTTTAAGAAATGCCAAACACCTGAAAACAAGTACTCCCTCCGTCCCTCATGGTTGTTTACATGAGGGATGGACACGGAGACCAAGAAATTGTGTAAAAAAAGAGTAAAGTTAGATGAAAAGTGGGTAAAGTTGTGGGACCTATTAATATTTAATTATAGATTTGAGATAGTGGAGGAAATTAGTGAATGTAATAGTGGGAGAAACTTACTATTTTTGGAATATAAAGAAATGAGAGGAACATCCAAAAATAGTAACTGTAAAGAAATGAGAGGGACAGATGGAGTAGTCTTTTTCATTTTTCACATGGGGTGAAGGCAGGGGAAATAAAAGACTAGCGAATTCAACTATAATGAAAACTAAATATGTGGGCGAAAGATCTAGAAGGTAAGAGCCCAAACAAGTACAAAGCCTGTTGTCGAAAACAATTACAAAGCCCATATAAAAATATAAAAAAAATGGTAAAAAATTTATCTCTTTGTCGCTCCATGATTTGTTTCAATTTTTACTTTAACCAAAATTTAAAAAATTAGATATTCATTTATATGACTCGGTTGGTTTGGTCTGCTGTTGTTTGCGTGTGGTGTATTTTGCAGGGGACCCGACCAGAGATATTCCCTCAAGTTGAAAAAGTGGAGAGGATCAGGACCTCAATATCATAAAATCAGAATGCCAAGCAGGCGGGTAGGTCCCATGTGGAGAACGTCATGGGTTCAGGTATTGCTTTAAACATTCTCGTACCTTTAAGATTCATGTGCCTTCATCACACACCGTATTTGTCGTGCACTTAGCCGGGGGTCTTCACAGAAACAGCATCCCCGTCTTAAAAACCGGGGGCATGGTCTGCGTACAATTTACCCTCCCCAGACCCTGCTCTGAGCGGGAAATACTGGGTATGTTTGGTTTGGTTTATTTATAAAACATATAATCTTATTTATTCAAAAAAAATTAACATTCGTAAAGAAAAAAATTTATGTAATTATATTACTATAATGGCAAACTAAATGTAAAAGATTTATTATTTATTTATTTAATTTAACAATGGGATCGGTTCAAATTCTTTCGGTTCGAATATGTAATCGAAATTGCACAATTAGTTTCAAATTTAAATTTTTGATTTTAGTTTGGACTGATTTTGTTACGGTTTGTTTTTTTAGCAAATTTTAGAAAATCTGATTTCGGTATCAAATTTATTCGACTTCTTGCTAGTTCTTTTTACAGAACATCAACTACAAGCCTACAAGAGGGAAGAACTAGGTACAGCTTTCCATATACACACACATACATGCAAATCGAAAAACGGTAAACTGAAGAACAAGAAAGCTAAAAGAGTTAACACAACCGAAACATGAGAGAATACTAGTACTAGTAACTAGTAAAAGCTAATAATTTCTCGAAAAAACAAAAAACCTAATTAACAACTCAGCATTCGAAAACGTTTTTGGAAGCTCTAGCATTTCTCAATTAAAAATTAGAAGACCAGAGAAAAGCACCCATGGCAAACTTCCTCTTTTGATCAACATCACCAGAAACAGGCAAACCATACTGAGCCAACAAGCAATCGATTCTCCATTCCGGCATCGTCTCGTACTCCGATCGACTGTACCTCGGATAGTGCAATGGCATCTCGAAGTGTACTCCGCAACCCTGATTCACCTTTCCCTTGATCATGCCTTGGTGATCATGCCCGTTTGTTGGACGTGCCATGGACTCCATGAACAAAAGAATGTGTTTTGTTTTTTTTGTAGTTTTTCGGTTTGTAGAATTTAACAAAGCATTGCTCTGAATTTATACTAGGGGAAATGGACAGCTGGAAGTAGCATTGTCCAGCTAACTAACCAGGTGTCTATATGGGTAATTATTTAAGTAGGTGAAAACTATGTTTTGGTGGAATGTGATTCACGGTTAAATCGAGGGAGTGTAATGCTTCTACATGCACTAATTTGAAAACACTAATGCCCCATCACGAAAGAAAGCAAGCACTCATGGCAAACGCCTTATTTAGAGTTGCCGACTTAATTCACGTTCTGAGTTCGATTATTTTTCAAAATTTAATATTCGATTAGTTTTTTATCAAAAAATGAGTCCCTCCGTTCCACCGAGATCTTTACATCTTTGGTGAGCATGAAGACCAATATATATATATTTATTTAAATACGTAAAGTAATGAAAAGTGATGAAAAGTGGGTAAAGTGGTGGGATCTATCAATATTAATAGTAGATTTGAGAAAGTGGAGGAAGTTAGTGGGTGTAAGAGCATCTCCAATAGTAGTTGTCAAGAAGGTTGCCAACATCTATGTGACAAGCAATCTTGGTTGCCTTCGGAGAGTCAAGGTTGCCTTAAGGTTGTCAATAATTGTTGCCAAAAGTTGGCAACTTCCTCTAATAGTTAAAGTGCATATTTTTGTTTAAAAGAAATATATTAATATACCTATTTTACATCATGTCTTCCTTCAAATTTACATTATTTAATTACTCATATGGGGACCATTTATACAACTTTTAGAGTTACCAACCATTGGATCATTTTTCTACTCAAAGTTGCCAAATTGAAGATCAATTAAAAAATTAATTTTTTTTGATGATTCGGTAAAGTTGGTAACTTGATTAGCAACTCCTATTGGAGATGCTCTAATAGTGTTTCATATTATTAAAAGTTTACTATTTTTGAAATGTAAAGAAATGGATGGGATGACCTAATATAGTAACTGTAAAGAAATGGGTGGGACGGAAGGAGTATATCTTAAAATACATGTTAAGTATTGAAAAAAAATTGTAAAAAAATGAGAGAAACGAAGAAAATTTATTGTATGTATATAACCAACCATATATGCAATTTCTTTGTTTTCAATCAATGCAGCAACACAACTTGACGACAGAAGTAGATACACGTACTTACAATAAAGGCAACAATACGTAGAAGTGTCCCCAACTTTTTTCAGTCCACTGATTTTCTCGCAAACTCATAATGGATACATGAATATGTGTACAAATTTCCCCTCGTTATATGCATACAAATTTCGGCCACATATATACATTTATCATTTAGAAGCATAGTATAATTTCGCACACAACCTCAAAGTTGTCACTATCGGTAGGTGTTCATTGTTCAACAAGCTGCAATACATGAATGCCCTAGTTGCAAGGGAAGTACTTATGGGTTAAAGATATTATTGTTCTCATAATTGAGTTGCATTCTACTTGTCAAAATAATTGAGGGCACGTAATGCAAGAGTAGTTATGAATCGAGCTAACTACGATATTGCTATTTCTTTTTAAGGATAACTAGGTAACACAGCCGCGCTATGCGCGACACGAAAATATTTTTAAAAATTATACAGATAACATTATTGTTTGTTAAATTTTATTATTTGAAAGTTAATATGATAAATTAAAAATTATGTGAAATGTAATTAAATTTGAATGTTTAAAAATTAAAAAGAGAAAAGAATTAGGTGAAAAAAAACATGTTTCAGTTAAATTCTTGAATATTAATAATAATAATAATTTTGAAGATATTGACGAACCTATTTTGTCGTATAAAAAATGCTTTTGAAATCCAATATTGACAAATATTTGCAAAGTTTGACATTGAATAAGTAAAAAATAATATTTGTGAATCTTTTCTATTGTCGATGGCATCATAAAAGACGTGATTGCTTAATTTGTTATTAAATTATTTGTTAGTAAAATTGATTGTACGATGAAAAGAATTAGAATGTAAATGTGATGAGAGGTGTGATTGATTTCACTTGTCGATATATTTGGTTTTATGACGAAAAAAGCAAAATTCAAATGCATATTGTAAGTCATGCTTCATGTTTTTTTGGAGCGATCCAACACCCGTATCTCTACATTTAATTAATTTTTCAGAGCATTTTATAAGAACTGTTTTGTTTGTAACATTAAAATTAAATTCATGGACACATCAAAGTGATACTCACAGTCAACATGTTGGTGCAGTGGGTTGAACCCTTGTCTCCTTTGTAGGAGGTCAATGGTTCGATCCCTGGGTGTGTGTGAGTTTAGTTTGTATTAGTTTCCTTTCTTTGTATTTGTATTTGTATTTGTATTTGGCCGGGGGTCCTTCGGAAACAGCCTCCCTATTGTATAGGGGCATGGTCTGCGTACAGCTACCCTCCTCAGACACCACTTTGAGTGGTATTATAACTGAGTAAGCTAAGTTTTTTTATCAAAGTGATACTCACATATTCTAATATTCTTTTATTAAATTTTATAATAAAATTGTACATATAATTGTTTTTAAAGCCGATGCTCGTTTTATAACACCCTTACTTAATGCTTAAAAAGTGAGAATTTGTTTAAAATAGCAAAAAACAACTCCTTAAACTCCTTTTATTTTTTTTCATACCAAACTACAATGTCAACATAATTCCTATAATAAAAATTTGTAAATATTAAATACAACTAATTAACGATTTTAAACACCGTCTCTCATCTCATAACATACATGCATGATTAATTGATTAGTAATAGTATAAGAACGTGTTTAATTAGAATATTAATTTTTCCAACATAAAATAATCAAACAACGAATGGGTAATTTTTTTATTGATTTAATTGACGAAAAAAGGGTCCACTTGATTCAATTTAATCGAGTTGGTCACACCCCGTGTATAATTTGTTCAGGTATAAATGTAAATTCTACGATATTACTTTTATTTAAATTGTGGATGTTAATCGAAAAATATATATACTTATGTATCTTATCATGATTCTCACGATCATTGATTACGAATTTATCGAAAAGTTAAAATCGTCTATTAATTATTGCCAAAAAAATTGCAATGATTTTGAATAAGGATTAGAAATGACGATAAAAATTATTTAATTTTATTGTTTTACCTTAAAATAATGGTATTTTTATATAAATCATTAATATTTTATAACAAAATAATAATAATAATAATCATGTTCTAATAACTACGATATTACTTTTATTTAAATTGTGGATGTTAATCGAAAAATTTATATACATATGTATCTTATCATGATTCTCACGATCATTGATTACGAATTTATCGAAAAGTTAAAATCGTCTATTAATTATTGCCAAAAAATTTGCAATGATTTTGAATAAGGATTAGAAATGACGATAAAAATTATTTTATTTAATTGTTTTACCTTAAAATAATGGTATTTTTATATAAATCATTAATATTTTATAACAAAATAATAATAATAATAATAATAATAATAATAATAATAATAATAATAATAATGATCTAATAAAATTGTTAAACTTTTATATTAAATATGAATTAAAGTGTATTTAATATATATTTAATAGGTATAATTAATTATTAATTAAATGCAAGAAAATTATTTTAATAAAAAATAAAAATGTGAAAATTCAAGAAAAATATTTTGAAGCTTCTGAGTGCAAGTTTCTCCAGTTTCCTGCTATTATAATAAATTTTTATATAAAAGTACTGTAATAGATAAATTAATTTCTATAATTCTTAAAAATTGATTGGTCTCTTATGAATATTCTATTAAAAATTAATTTAAAAATAATTTACATGAATTATTAATTGGAAAAATATTTTCATTATATATATATCTAAAATTTTGATAATCTTAAAAACATCACAAACATATAAAAATAAAAATTACAATATGAACGTAATATTTACAATCAAAAGTTACAAATACTGAATACAACTTAATAACGTTTTTTAAAACCGACACCCCTCTCATAATATACATGTTCAATAATAGTTTAAGAATTTATTTAATTTGAATATTAATTTATTTTGACACAATATAATGAAACAATGGGCATATAATTTTTTATCAATTTAATCTTCCGATAAAATGGTTGAGTTTGTTCAATTTAATTAGTTTGGTCATAACTCATGTGTGTATGCGCATGATTTGTTTACAAATTTCAGATATTAAGTAAAGATCCATGTACTTCCATAATTTACTACGATTCCACAATCATTGATAATAAAGATTATTTGAGAAGTTGGTTAATAATGTTTTTTAAAACCGACAACCCTCTCATAATATACATATTCAATAATAGTATAAGAATTTGTTTAATTACAATAAAAAATAATTTCAACACAATATAACGAAACAATGGGTGTATAGCTTTTTTATCAATTTTATCTTCCGATAAATGACTGGATTTGTTAAATTTAATCGATTTGATCATAACTCATGTATTATTTATTCATGTGCAAAATTGAAAATCTATCTGTACTGTTTGTATACAATTCCATATATTAAATAAATATCTTGTACTTCCATAATTTATTACGATTTTCACAATTATTGATAATAAAAATTGCTTGAGAAGTTAAGGTCGTGTACCCTATAATCATCCGAAAAGAAATTATAGTGATCTTGAATAGGGAATAAAAAATAACGCAATATAAACAATTGTTATTCGTCATTTTAACTAAAAATAAACATAACCATATATAATTAATATTTATTATTGAAAAAATAACTATAATGTTCAACTAAAGTTTGCTAATTTTTAAACAAATTAAATAGAGTAAATTTAATATATGTTTAATAGGTGTAATTAATGACTAATTTAAATGTCATTAATAGCTATTTAATGCAAGAAAAGAATTTTAATAAAAAAAATGAAAAAAATGAAAATTCAAGAAAAATACCTTGAACTGTTCTGGTGCATTTCCGATCTCCGGGCATTATAATATATATAGAGTCCTAATATTTGTCTAACATTGTAACCAAGAGGTTCCTCTATAGAAATGCCTTGAATGTGAAGATAGGGAATGGTGGAAGTTTTGTAACAGGTACATGCATGTATATGTACACGGCAGAGGGAATGTGGTACTAAATAGGTTATGGAACTATACGTCCTCATTTCAAATAGGTTTAACCTACCTTTTTTTTTCCTTTTTTTCTTTCTATTTATGTCAATTTTCTTATATGCATATTTTCTAATATTTATAACTGTACATGTGAATCTAATACAGTGAGAATATGTAGGTGCTCGAAATGTAATTATATGATGTTATGAGTTTTAGTATAAAATTGTACATGTTACATGTGTCCTTATTTTGTTTTTTTTAACTACAGTGTGTGTTCGCCCCCTTGCCTGAGTTTCTAGCTCTCTTATTGTGTATTTATAACAAAAGGATGTTGTTGTATGCGTGAAAAAATGTCATTTTGAATATGAAACATTGTTTAGATTGACCCTCACAGTGCGCCTGCAAGGGCATACAGCCATACGCTCAAGGCCCCAACTCTTTAGGATTGTTGAGATCTATTTTACCTATTCTATGATGGGATTGCATAGATCATCACATACAAGTTCAAGTCTGGTACATGTAGTTGCTTTACAAATCTTTACTCTTTTTAAATAGTTAAAGTGCTTTAATTGTTTTCACTTTATATGTAAAATGATTTTGGGGCAAGCACACACTGTAGTTAAAAAAACAAAATAAGGACACAGGTAACATGTACACAATGAGAACTTGCATCTAACAAAAGTAATAGCAACCTCAGTTTCCTGAATGCCTTTATTATAATATTATTTTTCTAAAGGATAAACATCACGGTTGTCAGGGTGACATTATATGACATGAGAATTAAAAGAAAATATAAGCAAGTATATCCATTGTGGAACTGACCTCCAAGAAATGACTTCTGTTTCTGTACATAAGCAGCAGCAAAACTTTTCAAAATGCAATTCTGTAACAAACAAGTAATCATTAATCAATGGGTCATGTATAAAAAGCCGTAAAATGATGAAACTTCACACACATAGATGTAAGAATGAAAAATGCACACATAGATAGTAACCTTGACAAGGGAGATAGAGGAAGATGACCATGGTGGTGTTTGAGATGAAGAATACCTCAAGAAAAGACATCTTGGCAGGACCTCTTTCTGAATGGTGACATCTGCAGATGGAAGTAAAGTAGCTGCTGCTTGGAGAGCCATGACATGACAAAATACCCACACCAAAGTAAGAGATAACACTGAAATGTTGTTTCTTACTTATTAGTTATAGTACGTCCAGCTGCATGTTTTTTATAACATGTTCCTTAATGGTTTATAATTTTAAAATTTAATATTTAAATAGTTATACTCCTATGGTTTGCAGGTTCTAAATTTTTATTCCTGTATTAATTTAAACTAGGTAACAAAGCCGCGCTACGCGCGGCACGAAAATATTTTTAAAAATTATACAGATAACATTATTGTTTGTTAAATTTTATTATTTGAAAGTTAATATGATAAATTAAAAATTATGTGAAATGTAATTAAATTTGAATGTTTAAAAATTAAAAAGAGAAAAGAATTAGGTGAAAAAAAACATGTTTCAGTTAAATTCTTGAATATTAATAATAATAATAATAATTTTAAAGATATTGACGAACCTATTTTGTCGTATAAAAAATGCTTTTGAAATCCAATATTGACAAATATTTGCAAAGTTTGACATTGAATAAGTAAAAGTAATATTTGTGAATCTTTTCTATTGTCGATGGCATCATAAAAGACGTGATTGCTTAATTTGTTATTAAATTATTTGTTAGTAAAATTGATTGTACGATGAAAAGAATTAGAATGTAAATGTGATGAGAGGTGTGATTGATTTCACTTGTCGATATATTTGGTTTTATGACGAAAAAAGCAAAATTCAAATGCATATTGTAAGTCATGCTTCATGTTTTTTTGGAGCGATCCAACACCCGTATCTCTACATTTAATTAATTTTTCAGAGCATTTTATAAGAACTGTTTTGTTTGTAACATTAAAATTAAATTCATGGACACATCAAAGTGATACTCACAGTCAACATGTTGGTGTAGTGGGTTGAACCCTTGTCTCCTTTGTAGGAGGTCAATGGTTCGATCCCTGGGTGTGTGTGAGTTTAGTTTGTATTAGTTTCCTTTCTTTGTATTTGTATTTGTATTTGGCCGGGGGTCCTTCGGAAACAGCCTCCCTATTGTATAGGGGCATGGTCTGCGTACAGCTACCCTCCTCAGACACCACTTTGAGTGGTATTATAACTGAGTAAGCTAAGTTTTTTTTATCAAAGTGATACTCACATATTCTAATATTCTTTTATTAAATTTTATAATAAAATTGTACATATAATTGTTTTTAAAGCCGATGCTCGTTTTATAACACCCTTACTTAATGCTTAAAAAGTGAGAATTTGTTTAAAATAGCAAAAAACAACTCCTTAAACTCCTTTTATTTTTTTTTCATACCAAACTACAATGTCAACATAATTCCTATAATAAAAATTTGTAAATATTAAATACAACTAATTAACGATTTTGAACACCGTCTCTCATCTCATAACATACATGCATGATTAATTGATTAGTAATAGTATAAGAACGTGTTTAATTAGAATATTAATTTTTCCAACATAAAATAATCAAACAACGAATGGGTAATTTTTTTATTGATTTAATTGACGAAAAAAGGGTCCACTTGATTCAATTTAATCGAGTTGGTCACACCCCGTGTATAATTTGTTCAGGTATAAATGTAAATTCTACGATATTACTTTTATTTAAATTGTGGATGTTAATCGAAAACTATATATACTTATGTATCTTATCATGATTCTCACGATCATTGATTACGAATTTATCGAAAAGTTAAAATCGTCTATTAATTATTGCCAAAAAATTTGCAATGATTTTGAATAAGGATTAGAAATGACGATAAAAATTATTTTATTTTATTGTTTTACCTTAAAATAATGGTATTTTTATATAAATTATTAATATTTTATAACAAAATAATAATAATAATAATGATGTTCTAATAACTACGATATTACTTTTATTTAAATTGTGGATGTTAATCGAAAAATTTATATACTTATGTATCTTATCATGATTCTCACGATCATTGATTACGAATTTATCGAAAAGTTAAAATCGTCTATTAATTATTGCCAAAAAATTTGTAATGATTTTGAATAAGGATTAGAAATGACGATAAAAATTATTTTATTTTATTGTTTTACCTTAAAATAATGGTATTTTTATATAAATCATTAATATTTTATAACAAAATAATAATAATAATAATAATAATAATAATAATAATAATAATAATAATAATAATAATAATAATAATGTTCTAATAAAATTGTTAAACTTTTATATTAAATATGAATTAAAGTGTATTTAATATATATTTAATAGGTATAATTAATTATTAATTAAATGCAAGAAAATTATTTTAATAAAAAATAAAATGTGAAAATTCAAGAAAAATATTTTGAAGCTTCTGAGTGCAAGTTTCTCCAGTTTCCTGCTATTATAATAAATTTTTATATAAAAGTACTGTAATAGATAAATTAATTTCTATAATTCTTAAAAATTGATTGGTCTCTTATGAATATTCTATTAAAAATTAATTTAAAAATAATTTACATGAATTATTAATTGGAAAAATATTTTCATTATATATATATCTAAAATTTTGATAATCTTAAAAACATCACAAACATATAAAAATAAAAATTACAATATGAACGTAATATTTACAATCAAAAGTTACAAATACCGAATACAACTTAATAACGTTTTTTAAAACCGACACCCCTCTCATAATATACATGTTCAATAATAGTTTAAGAATTTATTTAATTTGAATATTAATTTATTTTGACATAATATAATGAAACAATGGGCATATAATTTTTTATCAATTTAATCTTCCGATAAAATGGTTGAGTTTGTTCAATTTAATTAGTTTGGTCATAACTCATGTGTGTATGCGCATGATTTGTTTACAAATTTCAGATATTAAGTAAAGATCCATGTACTTCCATAATTTACTACGATTCCACAATCATTGATAATAAAGATTATTTGAGAAGTTGGTTAATAATGTTTTTTAAAACCGACAACCCTCTCATAATATACATATTCAATAATAGTATAAGAATTTGTTTAATTACAATAAAAAATAATTTCAACACAATATAACGAAACAATGGGTGTATAGCTTTTTTATCAATTTTATCTTCCGATAAATGACTGGATTTGTTAAATTTAATCGATTTGATCATAACTCATGTATTATTTATTCATGTGCAAAATGGAAAATCTATCTGTACTGTTTGTATACAATTCCATATATTAAATAAATATCTTGTACTTCCATAATTTATTACGATTTTCACAATTATTGATAATAAAAATTGCTTGAGAAGTTAAGGTCGTGTACCCTATAATCATCCGAAAAGAAATTATAGTGATCTTGAATAGGGAATAAAAAATAACGCAATATAAACAATTGTTATTCGTCATTTTAAGTAAAAATAAACATAACTATATATAATTAATATTTAATATTGAAAAAATAGCTATAATGTTGAACTAAAGTTTGCTAATTTTTAAACAAATTAGATAGAGTAAATTTAATATATGTTTAATAGGTGTAATTAATGACTAATTAAAATGTTATTAATAGCTATTTAATGCAAAAAAAAAAAGAATTTTAATAAAAAAAATCAAAAAAAATGAAAATTCAAGAAAAATACCTTGAACTGTTCTGGTACATTTCTGATCCCCAGGCATTATAATATATACAGATCAATTTTATCTTCCGATAATTGACTGGATTTGTTAAATTTAATCGGTTTGATCATAATTCATGTATTATTTATTCATGTGCAAAATTGAAAATCTATCTGTACTGTTTGTATACAATTCCAGATATTAAATAAATATCTTGTACTTCCATAATTTATTACGATTTTCACAATTATTGATTTCTTGAATATGGAATAAAAAAATAACGCAATATAAACAATTGTTATTCGTCATTTTAACTAAAAATAAACATAACCATATATAATTAATATTTATTATTGAAAAAATAACTATAATGTTCAACTAAAGTTTGCTAATTTTTAAACAAATTAAATAGAGTAAATTTAATATATGTTTAATAGGTGTAATTAATGACTAATTTAAATGTCATTAATAGCTATTTAATGCAAGAAAAGAATTTTAATAAAAAAATCAAAAAAATGAAAATTCAAGAAAAATACCTTGAACTGTTCTGGTGCATTTCCGATCTCCGGGCATTATAATATATATAGATGTTAAATATAGTCGGTTAAAAATGAATATAAGTGGATAAATGCATTTAACATATCAGTTTTGCACGTAATTCATCAATTTTGCATAAATTTCAATATGATTATTTAGCAATTTGAAAATTTTTATTAATGAAAATTGATGTGAATACATGGGGGTCCACTATTATTACTTGGGAAATTAAATTAGTATTATAAAAAAGCATCGGAAAACCAAAAATTAATTAAACAACTAAGACTAAATATTGAAAACATGAGATTATTTAATGCTTAACCATAGCCCTTAGGGCTATAGTTAGCATTTCCCTTTTTATAATTCGGTATTCTGGTTAATTTTTGTAAACCTCAACTAATTCGAAGAATTATTAGCACACTCATAAATATTATTATTCTTCATAAATAAATATATATTCAAATTTTTCTAATATTTTATTTTCACCGATTGCCTTTACAAATTTATGTATTAGTGATTTAGAAAATTTTTAGTGATATATGAATTCAAATAAAGGATGTTGATATATGCAGGTGTAAATGAGTCAAACAGTTCGTGAGCTACTCGAGCTCGGCTTGTAAAATATTCAAATTCGGTTCGATAATAATCGAGCCGAGTTCGAGCTCGAGCTATTTGAATAGTTGATCGAGCTGAGCTCGAGCTTCATATTACTCGATTCGTATGGCTCGCGAGCCTAATCGAGCTTATATATTTTTTATTATTTATATATATTTTATTATTTATATATCATTTTTATGTTATATATATATTGTTATATAAATATTTAATATTTTTATAAATTAATCGAGTCGAGCTCGAGCCGAACTTAAGGTATTCGAGCTTTTGTTGATAATTAGTGAAATTGATTCGAGCTTTCGAGTCGAGCTCGAACATATCACATGTGTGTCGAGCCGAGCTTCGAACTTGAATTTTATGGCTCGGTCGAGCTCGAGCCCGAGCTCGAGCCTGAACTATTTAATCGAGCTTGAGCCGAGCCTGGTCAATGTTCAGCTCAGCTCGGCTCGGCTCGTTTACAGCCCTTAATGCACACTCTCACATTATTGTACATCTTACAAATTTTTAAAGAGTAAACTTCAAAGTGGTGGCCAGATTTTACACTCATTTTCAAAAAAGTGGTCAGATTTTCAATTTTGCAAAATGGTGGTCAGACTTACCTTTTACCTTTCAGAAAGGTGGCTGCAGACGATTTTCAACTTTTTGGCAGGGGTAAAATGGGAAAAAAATGCTAGAAATCCCAAAAATTGTCCATAAAAATTTCCAAATTAATATGTGTCGCCATATGATTGGTTATAATCGTAATAATAATAATAATGTCCCCACGTATGCACATCAATTCACCAAAAAATCCACAAATAGGAGTTGTCAAGATTTAATTAGTCAATTTATGTGCATGCATGGGGGACATTATTATTATTATTACGAATATAACCAATAATATATAGTTACACATATTAATTTGGGGATTTTTTGGATAATTTTTGGGATTTTTACAATATTTTTTTCTAGTAAAATAACATATTTTCCCATTTTATCCCTGCCAAATAGGTTGAAAATCGTCTCCCGCCACTTTTTTGGAAGGAAAAAGGCAAGTCTGGCGACCATTTTGCAAAATTGAAAGTCTGGTCATTTTTTTGAAAATGAGTGTAAAATTTAGCCATTTTTTGCAATTAACTCTACAATATAATATAAGGTGTTAGAAAAATATTTTAATCAAAACTTATAATAAATATAATATAAGGTATTAGAGAAAAATTTTAATTCTAACCGAAATTTATACTAGATTCTAATAGTAAGAAAAGCTTATATTGTAGAGTTAATTGCATATATATCCTTTAATTAAAAAACTTATAATAGATTCTAATAGTAATAGTAAGAAAAGCTTATATTGTTGTCCTCAGTCGTGAGATTAAAAAATTTTGTTCCTATAACACAAGTGGTTTCGTAGAGGTAATTTTATAATTATAATTTTTTTACAATAATTTACTTGTATATCCTTTAATTTATATTAAAAATCTTTTAAGCTCGTGGGAGAATCCCAAGACACATCAAGCCCATATTTTTAAGTAACAATTTAATTCCAAAGTCCTTTCATGAAATTAGGGTTGCAGGAGAATCACGCATTATATGATAATTCACGCATGCATATATATATATACTGTGAAACATTGTTTCGAATGATTCATAAGTTTATATAATCCGTAAGGTCTGTATTAATTAGTGATAACTCTGAATCTCGATCGGGTACTTCCTCGCCAACTCCTGTCTCGGAAGTGGTGTAGCTGTAGTGGGGTATCTGCAAAACAACACCGGAGGGGGGGTTTGGCCCCGAGGTGCCTCCGGCGTGAGAATAAGAGTTGGCTTTGGAAGGTAATAATCAAGTAGAGTATCGCAAAGTAATGAATGTGTGTAGGTGTATAATAATGGCTAACCCCTAAACCCTATTTACTAGGGGTATTTATAGCCCTAGGCCTAGGGTTTAGGGGTAGGTTACCTTCACCCCCGACCGTTGGATCTGGGGGACAAGCCGCTGAATTCCCGGGATGTGGGACGCGTGGCCTTTGTCTGGAGTGACCATTGACTGGAGCGTGGCCATGTTGTGGTGGACACGATCTGGCATGTGTCTTCCCTTATCTTTTAGTGTTGGTCAGCGCCACCAGTAGGAGTGTCAGCTGAGGTGGAGTGCCACGTATATAAAGTGCCACGGGTCAGGGGTCCCTAGCTCGGGGTGGGGGCCATGCTCCGGGCCCGGGGTCAGCCACTCTGGGCTGGGCCGTTCTTATTCCCTTGAGATGATTCATTTGCTGTTTGGGCTCCTTGTTGGGCCTTGGCTGTTTATGGCCTATCATTTGCCCCCCACTCCCTTATGCGGATTCTCCGGATGAGGGAGTAGTAAGGAGCGCTCTTGCCTTGGAGAGTGAGCTTTCTGTGTTTTTTAGAGTGCTAGATATGTGTCCTCGGGGCCAGAGGTTTTGCAGTTGTTCTGAGAGTCCGTGTCTTCTTTGGGGGAGAAACTTTTGCCTTGGTTGCCCCCAGTTCCGGGGTTTGTACTGAAGTACGTACGCCCGGGGCTAGTAGTTGGAATTTGAAGTTTATGTTTCTTTGGCTGCCCCCCAAGCCCGGGGTTATTGAAGTGCGAATCCCGGGGCTTTGTCTTCTGTAGATGTGCGAAAATGTACGTATACGAATATATATAATATTGCATATATGCACTTCTCTTCTTCTCTTTTTTTTTTTTTTTTTTTTTTTGAAAAATAATAGCTGTCATCCACTCATCTCCGGGTTTTGGAGATAGTGGGCCGCTTTTGTGGGCCGCCACGTGTTCGTGGCGTTTGGCATCCAAAGCTTCGCCTATAAATAGTGGGAGTCTCTTGTCATTTTTTCTTTCACGCGTTTTTGATTTTGCTGCCGCTATTCTGCTTCTCTGAAGACCAGTGCTCCGGGCTTAAGGTTTCCTTTTTTCGCTTCAATTTCTCGTTGTTCCCTGCTCTCCGGAATCCTTCGTAAGTTTTCTTACCCCACTCTTGTGATTCCTTCAGTAACTTCTTGCTTGTATTTCTTTATCTTGCTTTGTGTTTTGGGTAGAAATACTGACTTAGGTTGTTATTTTTGTTGGGTAGCCCGGGGTTGTAGATTTGTATGGTTAGGAGGCGTGTGACTGCTAACCGTGCGTTGATTCCCCTCTCCGACTCTAGTAGTTCTTTTAGTTGTAGCTCTTCTGATAGTAGCCTTGAGTTAATAGACATAGACTGGGGTATTATGGGTAAAAAGAAGAGTAGTTTGCCTGTTCTCACTAAATTAGCCACCAAGGATATGGGTCCGGGGTTCAGCCTTAGTGAACCAGATGGTAGCTGGAGCCAGACAAATTTTTATTTCGTAAGAAAAGATCCGGGAATGCCTCTAGCTTATTTCTACAGGGATCTTAGTGTAGAGTTTTCTGAGAATCCGGACGTTGCGGATATGATGAAATATGATAAGGCCTTTTTAGATTCGAAGTTCGGGGATTTACCGGGCTCCGGGATGGATGTCGGGCCCTTCAGAGCTCAGTATTTGGAGAATCCGGTGGACTGGGATCCAATATTCCGGGCTACCTTTCATTTGGATGCGGATGTTAAGTGGAGGTGGCCTGAGCCCGGAGAGAAGATTTATGATCGGCCAGAGGGCGGCTGGGTCGGGGTGTGGCTGGAGCACCTTAGGTCGGGGTATGGGCCTAGGTGTCATCAGTTTGTAAAATCCTTATGCCTGTTTGAGTACGGGATCCCCATAACCCAGATGACCCCCAACGTGGTGAAGTGGATTTTCTATTTCCTGGGTTGCTGCGAGAAGGCCGGGGTGCTTCCCACTTTTAAACTTTTTCACCACTTATTCCAGCTGGTCCGGTCCAACAATAAACCCATGTTTGAGTTTAGGTTCCGGGGCACTGCTTGTGGTTATCCTTCCGGGGCCTCCAAACCTCTGGGCATGCTGCCTTCGCTGAAAGGTTGGAATGGAGAGTTCGTCTTTCTCCAGGGTGTGGACGTCCGGTTCATGCCCACCTTCAAGGAAAAGCCTTTGGCAATGCATTTCGAGGTTATGGACCTTCAGGGTGAGGCTTTGGATCAGGTGAATGCCTTTTGCCGAGGTCTTGGGAGGTAAGTGACCCGGGAGGACCTCATGAGCCACAAGTACCGTTCTGAAATAGGATGTAAGTTCGGGGTCTATTTGTCTTGGCGTAGATATTTATTACTTCTTTTGTTGTCTCCGTTTTTAACATTCCTTTTGCCCGGGCTCATGTTTTTTTTTGTCTTCTTTGCAGGTCTCCCAGGCTATAATCCGGAGTTTGAAAAGTTTGCGATGGACAAGGCCAATGCTTCTCTTCACGCCGCCCTTCTCGGCATCGGCCAGGTGCGAGACAATACCAAGGCCCCCGGGGAGGCCAGTGGTTCCCGGACCCAGCAAGAGGGAGAGAGCACTTCTAAGGCCCCGGAGGTGGCGGCTGTTGATGTGGAGGGGGATGAAGTGCCCTTGCATCCGAGGAAGAGGAACCGCAGTTCGGTGCGGCAGGAGAAATTTGGGGACCGGGGGTCCGATTGTGAAGTCGTTGCCCCCGACGCCCCTTCGGGGAAAGATGCCCACTTCCAACCCCACGTCCCAGCTGACATTGCCCCGGAGGAGCGGAACTTCCTTGGCTTCCTGGCCGGGCTCCCGAGCCAGAAGGAATGGGATGGGATGGGCCAAAGCTCGGCGATATCCCTATTTGAGGATGCAGCGGCGGTCTACGGCCAGGTAATCTTTCTGCCGAGCTTGTCTTTACTTGATGTTAACTTCGTGTTTTGACTTTTGTTTGTTTTTTGCAGCTCGGGGTTCGTTTTGCCGGGGCCGGGGCTGCGATTCGCCGAGATATGGAGCTGGTCCAAGAGGCCCGGGAAGCTGTAAGCTCCATGACCGAGGTGAGGAGGCTAATGAATGAGGAGGTGGAAGCCTTGAAGAAGGAGCTTGCCGAGGTGAAGGAGGCATCCGAGGTCCGGGCCAAGGAGCTGAAAGAGGCTGCTAAGACCCTCCAGAATGAGCGGGATTTGGTCCGGACCAAGTGGAGGGATTCCAAGGTTGATGTCAAGAAGCTCCGAGAGGAGTTGAAGAGCAAAAAATCTGAGGAGGAGGTGATTGCCGAATTCCGTAATTCGGATACTTATAACACCGATCTCGCCCAGGCCGCAGCGGCAAAAATCCACCGTTGTTGGGTTGTGGCTGAGAACATGTGTAAGACCGATTCGGAGTCGGCCACCTGGGAGCGCTTCGTCTCCGAATATATGAAGGCGGAGGCTGCCTTGGCCCGGGGCGAAGGCGAACCCACTCCCTACAAGGCTCCAAGCTCCTCACCTCCTGAAGAATGACTATTTCCAAGATGGTGCTTCTGCAAGCTGGCTGCGTCCAGGATCCGGGCCATGCCCGTGTAATCTCTTTTATGCTTTTCTTCAAGACTTGTTGTAAAACTTTGAATTGCGTCATTGTGTAACTTTGTAACTTTTAACTACCGGGTGTTTCGGGCTGTTGGTCAGCCCGGCCCGTTTGTTCGTCGTATATTTTGTGTTTTTCCATATTCGGTTGCTGTTGTTGTTTTTTTTTATAATTTGTGCTGCCTCCCGCTTTTTAATTCGGGTTTCCCGGATTGACGAGTGGTGGTTTGTCCCCGGGCTTTGGCCTACTTGGAAAGGATGAAAACTTTTCCAAGTAGGTATTTTGATGCCTATGGCTTCCGGGGCCAAAGCATTGCTAAGGTCCCGGGCTTTGGCCTACTTGGAAAGGATGAAAACTTTTCCAAGTAGGTATTTTGATGCCTATGGCTTCCGGGGCCAAAGCATTGCTAAGGTCCCGGGCTTTGGCCTACTTGGAAAGGATGAAAACTTTTCCAAGTAGGTATTTTGATGCCTATGGCTTCCCGGGCCAAAGCATTGCTAAGGTCCCGGGCTTTGGCCTATTTGGAAAGGATGAAAACTTTTCCAAGTAGGTATTTTGATGCCTATGGCTTCCCGGGCCCAAGCATTGCTAAGGTCCCGGGCTTTGGCCTACTTGGAAAGGATGAAAACTTTTCCAAGTAGGTATTTTGATGCCTATGGCTTCCCGGGCCAAAGCATTGCTAAGGTCCCGGGCTTTGGCCTACTTGGAAAGGATGAAAACTTTTCCAAGTAGGTATTTTGTTGCCTATGGCTTCCCGGGCCACAGCATTGCTAAGGTCCCGGGCTTTGGCCTACTTGGAAAGGATGAAAACTTTTCCAAGTAGGTATTTTGTTGCCTATGGCTTCCCGGGCCACAGCATTGCTAAGGTCCCGGGCTTTGGCCTACTTGGAAAGGATGAAAACTTTTCCAAGTAGGTATTTTGTTGCCTATGGCTTCCCGGGCCACAGCATTGCTAAGGTCCCGGGCTTTGGCCTACTTGGAAAGGATGAAAACTTTTCCAAGTAGGTATTTTGTTGCCTATGGCTTCCCGGGCCAAGGCATTGCTAAGGTCCCGGGCTTTGGCCTACTTGGAAAGGATGAAAACTTTTCCAAGTAGGTATTTTGATATAATTTGAAGGTTGGAGTATCAGGTAAGAACTAGAATTCTTTTTCATTGATAATAAAGCGGTTACATGATTTCCGAGTACAATTTTCGAACAATGCCCGTATATGAGCAGAAGCTATTTTCTTTTACTGGTAGTACTTTCTTAGCCTGAGGCCGTGCCAGGTGTTGGGGACTTCAGTGTTGTCCATTTGACTGAGCTTGTAGGTTCCGGGGCGGAGTACTTCTATAACCCTGTAGGGACCTTCCCACTTAGGCATAAGCTTGCCTGTGTTAGTGGGGTCTGAAGCTTCAACATCCCGGAGTACTAGGTCCCCAATTTGGAAGTTTTTGACTCTTGACTTCTTGCCGAAGTACTCTCTTGTTTTCTCTTTATACTTCTCCATTCTTTGCACTGCATTATCCCGGACCTCATCTACTAGTTCCAGGTTAACTCGTAACCCATCTTCATTTGCATCTTCATCAAAGTTGATTGCTCTGTGGGAGGGGGAGCCCACTTCAATTGGCAGCATTGCTTCGGTTCCATAAGCTAGTTTAAACGGGGTTTCTCCTGTTCCGGACCTCGGGCTAGTTCTGTACGCCCACAGCACATTTGGCAGTTCTTCGGGCCATTTGTTCTTGCTTTCCTTCAGCCTCTTCTCAATTCCCCTTAGCAGAATTCTGTTTGTCACTTCTACTTGCCCATTTCCCTGGGGATAGGCCACTGAGGATTTCTTGTGTTTAATTCCCCTTTCCTTCAAGTAATTTTCAAAATCTGAGCCGACGAACTGGGGACCATTATCTGAGACCAGGACTCTGGGAAGGCCGAACCGCATTAGTATGTTGTCCATGAACTTGATGCAGTCTTGTTGATTTATGGTCCTCATTGCCTTTGCTTCGGCCCACTTAGTCATGTAGTCGATGGCTACTAGGAGGTACCTCAGATCGCCTTTGGCCCGGGGGAAAGGCCCTACTATATCGATCCCCCATACGGCAAAGGGGATGGGTGATAGTACTGAAGATGGCAGGACCGGGCTTTGCCTTGGTATGTTGCTGAACAGTTGGCAGTTTCTGCATTTCTTGACGAATTCTAATGCATCTGAGTGGATTGTTGGCCAGTAGTAACCTTGCCTTATGATTTTGTATGCGAGGGCCTTTGCGGACATGTGATCCCCACAAATCCCTTCGTGCACTTCTTGTAGACAGTAGTTAGCTTCTTCCGGGCCTACGCACTTCAGAGTTGGGGATGAGAAGGTCCGGCGATAGAGCTGGTTTTCTTCTATGAAGTACTTCGAAGCTTTGTTTTTCAATCTTCTGGCCTCATTCTTATCTTCGGGCAATTCCCCTTTTTCCAGGTAGAGGATGAAGGGGGTCATCCAGTTCGGGGTGTCGTCTATCTCCATTATCACTTCTTGGTTGATGGCCGGGGTTCCCAATTCTTCGAAGTAGACCGAACTGCCTAGTTCGGCGCAGTTCTGGACTAGCTTGGATAGCTCATCAGCTTCAGAATTTTCTTCTCTGTTGACCTGGTTGATTTGGTACTCCGGGATGGTGGCTAAGTGGCTCTTGACAAGTGCTTGGTATTGGGCTAGCTTTTGATCTTTTGCCACATATTCGCCTTTTGTTTGCCGTACCACGATTTGTGAGTCACTGTAGATATTCAGGTTCTTGATTTGCAGAGTTCGGGCCAACCTTAGCCCGGCAAGGAGAGCCTCATATTCGGCTTGGTTATTGGTTGCTGGGAACTTGAATGTTATGGCCTGTTTGATTTGGAAGTCTTCCGGGCTCTTCATGATTAGTCCTGCCCCGGACCTGTCGGCTGTTGAGGATCCATCAACATGGAGAGTCCATGACCCCGGGGCTCTGTTCTGGTTTTTCGGGTTTTCAGCTGCTGCAATAGCTTGATGTGGTTCTGGGAAGGAGCACTCTACTATGAAATCTGCCAAAGCTTGTGCCTTGATGGCTGTCCGGGGTACGAATGTCAAGTGGAATTGGCTTAGCTCAATTGCCCAATTTATCAATCTTCCTGATGCATCCGGTTTATGGATTATCCTTCGTAGTGGCTGATCTGTCACAACCTTGATTTCTCTTCCTTGGAAATAGTGTCTGAGTTTCCTTGAGGCTGTGACTAAGGCAAAGGCAAACTTCTCTAGATTGGGGTACCTGGTTTCTGCATCTTTCAAGACTTGGCTAATGTAGTACACCGGCCGTTGGTTTCCCTCAACTTCCCGGACTAGGGCCGCGGCCACAGCTAGGGGCCCGGCGGAGAGGTATAGATGTAAGGGTTCCCCGGGCTCCAGTTTTGTTAAGAGGGGTGGTGATGATAGATATTCCTTGATAGTGTCAAGAGCTTGCTGGCACTCAGGGCTCCAAGTGATTTCTTTCTTGTTGCTGGCTCCCTTGAGCAAGTTGAAGAAGGTCAAACACTTTTCTGCCAACTTGGATATGAATCTTCTTAGGGCTGCTAATGATCCAGCTAGCTTCTGAATGTCTTTCTGAGTCCGGGGTGGTTGCATTTCTAAGATGGCCCTGATCTTCTCCGGATTAGCCTCAATCCCCCTTTGGATGATCATGAAGCCTAGAAATTTCCCCGCTGCCACCCCAAAGGTGCACTTCTCCGGATTTAGCTTCATCTCATTTTTTCTGAGGTTTTCAAAACATTCCCGCAGATCGGGGACATGTTCCTTGACTGTTTTGGACTTGGCAATGATGTCGTCGACATAGGACTCCAGATTTCGGCCAATTTGGTCTTTGAATACTTCCACCATGGCTCTTTGATACGTAGCTCCGGCATTCCGGAGTCCAAAGGGCATGAACTTATAAGCATAGACGGCTCTGTGGGTGATGAATGCAGTTTTGGCTATGTCTGCGGGATTCATCTTGATTTGATTGTACCCGGAGAAAGCGTCCATAAAGCTGAGCATCACATGTCCGGCAGTGGCGTCAATGAGGTGGTCTATACTTGGTAATGGATATGGATCTTTGGGGCAGGCTTCATTCAAGTCTGTGTAATCAACACACATCCTCCATTTTCCACTGGGCTTTTTGACTAGAACCACGTTGGCTAGCCACTCCGGGTATTTGACCTCGCAGATAATATCTGCTTTAAGTAGTTTGTCCACCTCCTCGTCTATAGCTCTCTGCCTCTCCGGGGCGAAGTTCCTTCTTTTCTGTTTCACTGGTTTTCTTCTAGGATCAACATCCAGGCTATGCATGGCAAGGGATTCCCGGAGCCCGGGCATGTCAGATGGACTCCAGGCAAAAACATCGGCATATTCCCGGAGTAGTTGGATTAGCTCTTGCCTGAAGGCAGCTTCTAGACCAGTTCCAATCTTTACTTTTCTTTCCGAGTTCCCCGGAATGAGCTCGATTGTCTCGGTTTCCACGGCGGGTTCTAGTTTGGCTTGATCTTTCACCAGGGATGATTTCTGGACCCGGGCCTGAGAGTTTGAGGCTAGGTATTCCCGGGCCTCCGATGTACCTGGCTCCTGGTTCGGGGCACTTGTTGTTTCAATGTTTTGAACCTCCTTTCCGGGGTTCTTGTAAGTTGTGGCTCTGTGTTTCTTTCTGCTCAAATTCTTCTGATAGGAGGAGGCTTTCCTCTTATTTTCCGGGTCTGTTTCTGCCATGACTAGGGCTTGGCCATAACATCGGCTGGCTGTTTCGGTATCGCCCTTTACCTCCCCAACCCCGGAGGTCGTGGGAAATTTGAATTTGAGGTGGGGGGTTGAGGTTATGGCTCGGAGTTTGGTTAAGGCTGGGCGCCCGAGGATCACATTGTAGGAGGAAGGAATGTTGATTACGTAGAATTTTATCATATGGGTTATCTGCTTCGGGGCGGTGCCGAATTGAACAGGCAAGTAAAGGGTTCCTTGGATGGGAACCAAGTTGTGGCCGAAGCTGTATAGCGGGTCTTCCCTGCATTCATTCATTCTGACACTGCCGAGCTGCATTCTATCCATGGTGTGTTTGAACAATACGTTGACAGAGGAGCCGTTGTCAACAAGGATTCTCTTTACCTCATTCTCAGCAATGTCTAAGGTCACCACCAGGGCTTCATTATGGTTAGGATCCACTCCTTCGAAATCAGCGTTGCTGAAAGATATGGTTTGTTCCGGGTCCGAGTCTATCATCATTACCTCGCCTCCGGAGCCCGGACTTGCTGGAGGGGAGCTGGATCCTCCCAATACCACGTGCACAACATGTTTGGTCTTCTGAACCCCGGATCCGTCCCCCCTCTCCGTGGTTCTCCGAGCTAGGTATTGGCCCATATTTCCTTTCTTAACCTGGTCTTCGATGAAGAACTTGAGGGAGACACAACTTTCTGTTTCGTGGCCGTGAGTTGCATGATAGTCGCAGTGCTTGTTCCGGGGCCTGTTCTCCGGGGCTGATACCAGAGGTTTGGGAGGATAAAAGAAGGGTTTGTCCCGGACTTCTTTTAATATTTCAGCTCTGGGCCGGTTCAGGGGTGTCCAGTCTGGTTCCGGCCTCGGATCGGGTCTCCCCGGCCTCGGGGGCTTGGCTTCGGATTTGGCTCGGGTGGAGTGATCTTTGTCCGGGTTCGTTAGTTGATGACTTGGGATGTAGTTGTATTGCTTGTTGGGCTTAAACTTCTTGTCTGGGTTGTGGTCGTTTCTAGAGCGGTCGTCTTTACTTCTTCCCGAGGAGGTGCCCTGCCGGGTCATCCTCATTGCTTGTAAAATATCGGTTTCTTTGATGAATTTGGCGGCCATAGAATAGGCTGCAGCCAGGCTCTGGGGCTCTTTGTTTACCAACTCAATTACGTAGCGTTCGCTACGCTCCGGGTCTAGGTTCTTCCGGAAAATGCTCAAGGCTTCCCTTTCATCCAGATTCGTGACTTGATTTATGGCTTCTTGGAACCGTTTCATGAAAGCTGAAAGTGTTTCGTTGTCATTTTGCCTAATTGTCTCCAAGTGGCACATGTGATATTCCGGGGTTTTATTGGCTCGGAATCTCCGGAGGAAAGCTTCTCTGAACTCCTTCCAGCTGTGTATGCTCCGGGAAGGGATCCTGCTGAACCATCTCTGAGCCGCTCCTTTCAGTGTGGAGGCAAAGAACCTGCACTTGGTTAGGTCGTTGTAGAAGTATATCAGGGCTATTTGCTCGAAGTAGTTGAGGTGTTCTTCCGGGTCCTCCAACCCATTAAAGGAGTCAAAGTTATAGTGCTTGAGGTTCTTTTGCCGGGGCATGGCTTCAAGAGAGCGGCTAAAAGGGGTGAGTGTGTCTTGGATCTCAAACCCGGAGTCGTTGTTGACTTTCCTCTGTAACTCCTGGATCATTTGAACCAGGTTGCTAGGACGTTCTTCATCATCTGAGATAATCTCCGGGCTTACCTCTCTCCGGGTTCTTTTCGGTTTGGATTTCCTGATTCTTTCCTCCTCTTCTTGGAGCCTTCTTTGGATTCTGTGCTCCAATTTGGCTTGTTCCTCTTGTCTTATTTTTTCCCGGAGTCTTTCCATCCGTTTCAGCTCATCGGCCTCCTCCTGTCTGGCCTTACTCTGGGTTGGATGGTCCTTTTTGTTTCTTTTGTTTTGGTCCCCGAGGCGAGCGAAGACCGAGGCTCGCGGGTTGTTGGAGTTGGCTGAGGCTTCGGAGTCTTCCGCCTGCTCGGGTTCGGGTTCCGGATGAGGGCGGTTTCGGTAGGCCCGGATTGCTTCGGCCAGTTCCGCCGGGGTTAAGTTCTCCATCTGGGCAGACTCAAGGGGCACGTCGGTATATTTGTACCGGTTTACTTCGACCGTGACCCGAGCATCATTCGGACCGATCCCGAGCCTTTCCTGGACCGGGACCTGGTTTTGCGGGATGGGCTCCGGGACCGGAACTAAGGGCTCTTCTCTTGGGGCGCTGTTTGCTCGGGTAGATTTGCTCGGCCGAGGCATGACTTTTGGTTTCAGGTAGTTCGGGTTGTCTCGGTTTGGCTGTTGGTTCGGGGTTCTGGAGTTCGGAGGTTCAGCCCCTCCTTCTAGCGCCAATGATAACTCTGAATCTCGATCGGGTACTTCCTCGCCAACTCCTGTCTCGGAAGTGGTGTAGCTGTAGTGGGGTATCTGCAAAACAACACCGGAGGGGGGGTTTGGCCCCGAGGTGCCTCCGGCGTGAGAATAAGAGTTGGCTTTGGAAGGTAATAATCAAGTAGAGTATCGCAAAGTAATGAATGTGTGTAGGTGTATAATAATGGCTAACCCCTAAACCCTATTTACTAGGGGTATTTATAGCCCTAGGCCTAGGGTTTAGGGGTAGGTTACCTTCACCCCCGACCGTTGGATCTGGGGGACAAGCCGCTGAATTCCCGGGATGTGGGACGCGTGGCCTTTGTCTGGAGTGACCATTGACTGGAGCGTGGCCATGTTGTGGTGGACACGATCTGGCATGTGTCTTCCCTTATCTTTTAGTGTTGGTCAGCGCCACCAGTAGGAGTGTCAGCTGAGGTGGAGTGCCACGTATATAAAGTGCCACGGGTCAGGGGTCCCTAGCTCGGGGTGGGGGCCATGCTCCGGGCCCGGGGTCAGCCACTCTGGGCTGGGCCGTTCTTATTCCCTTGAGATGATTCATTTGCTGTTTGGGCTCCTTGTTGGGCCTTGGCTGTTTATGGCCTATCAATTAGTATTTGAATATTAGTTTACATCTTTACCTTAGGATATTGGAGAATACTAATGCTAAAAAATGACAATGTTTGCGACTCATGATTTTCTTATAATTTTTAAATACATATTAGTTTAAAGTAAAAAAAAAATCTAAAAATTAAACAATGTTTCATATCTAATTAATAAAATGTTGTTGGATTAGTACAAGCTGCCATATTATCAATTATATGACGATAATTAGCAGTGTCACTCTTTTTTCATAATGTTAATATAATTTTTTGGACAATGATGTGAAAAGAAAAAATTAATATATTTTTACTTATTATTAGAATTGTTATGCCCAAATCTGGCATAATAGCTAAATTGATTTAATTAGCTAAATTGATGGTTCATAATCTATGATGGGCCTAGAAGATGAAGATTGGGTCACAAAAGCCCATTACTGGAATCAGCCCAACGTGCCTTGGCAAAGGGATCGCTACAGGGCTGCGCCTCGCAACACAGAGCCTCGCTGGCGATGCCCATCAAGGGATCGCTTCGCTTGTGCATCACATTTATCACTTATGGCAAGATCATTCTCTCCTCTCTGGAAGGCTCATAGCGAGGCCTCCATGAGGTCGCTTGGGCAGACTGGGATCGCTTCGCATGGCCAGGCCTTCATGAGGTCGCATGCAAGGGCCCTGATGGATCTTTTGTTGAATAAGTCTATCCGTTCAAGGTCATGGGCTTCTAACAGCTGGATCATGAATTAAGGATAAGATTGGTGACTCATTGCCATGTCAGCCCTAGATACATGGGCTTGGACCTTGGCTTATCTCTTAAAACCCTAGCCCGTCTAGGTAACTTGTGGCCCAAGAACTACGTCAGGCTTGATCCCTATAAATAGGGTACGTAGGCACCTTGATACGGTATGACAAACAGTTTACCTGAAATCACCTATCAAGCTCAGCCACATTCATACACACAAACCCTAATCACTCTTCTTCTTATAAGCAAAATATCCGTATTTTGCTCCACCAATCCAGCAAACCTCCGCAAACATTGTTATACCAATTTCTCCCGATAACATTTGGCGCTAGAAGGAGGGGCTAGTCATTGATTGGGAGAACGATGACTAAATCTCACAAGAAGAGGAACGGAGAGGGGGAGACCCCGGGGTCGCATAGGAGGAATAAAGACGACCCCCAAAAGAAGAACCCTTCAGAAGGCGAGGCCCGTAGAGAAGGAATCGTGGAAGAGTTCGAGGAAGAATTTAAAAAGGAGCAGACCCCCCCTGTTGTCCAACAGACAGCCTTGCCTGGCGAGGTCATGTCGTTCTTGAAAGGCCTTGGTGATCAAATGATTGAGGTAAGGGCTTCGGTGGCCAAGATGGAGAAGCGACATAATTCCAGAGGCTTTAAGAGAAATACAAGGACAGGGGATCGCACTCACCAAGCAGAAAGCAGCAAGGGTCCCACCAAGAAAAGGCTAATTGGAGATTTTGATGATGTGGTGACGGATCGGACGAACCCTGATTGGGAGGAGGAAGTAGCTACAATTGATAAGGAGGGGTCGAAAGCGAAGCCCGCCTCGTCAGAAGGACGGTCCGTTAGTGTCTTTGACCGTGTTGGAAAGAAACTCAGTGAGCACGATCTTCGTCTCAAGTTGGAAAAGCTCAAATCTAACAAAGATGAAGGTCCCAGAGATAAGAGTAAGGGCTCTCATCAACTCGTATCTCCTCGAAAAGATCGTGAGCGGTCATATCGTCGCGATGACAGACCCCCCTCTCCTCGCAGAGAGCGTGAGCGGTCCCATCATCGCGAGGACAGACCCCCTTTCAATCAAGAGCGTGAGCGATCCCAACATCGCGAGGAAGATCCTAAGAACAAGGATCGCAGGAATGACCAGGAAGAATCTAGTGCTCCAAAAAAGACTCAGTCTCATCATGCAAGTACTGGAGGAAAGAAGGATGGGGACAAAGAGGGCAAGATCGGTGACTATAAGCTGGAAGAATTAAAAAAGGCCCTAGATGCAATGGATAGTGAGAAAGGAATTTTTAGTACAATGGGCTCTACTTCACCCTTTACACATGAAATTCGGACCGCTCCGTTACCCCTAGTATTCCGAGGTCATCACTCTGATATGACCTACAATGGGAATACTGATCCAGCGGAGTTCGTGGTTCGATTCAACAACGAGATGGATGTATATCAGGTCTCACTGCTCGCGAGATGTAGGTTGTTTGCGGCTTCGCTAAGAGGGAGCGCACAGCAGTGGTTCTCAAAGCTAGGAGCCCTGGTTGTCATTGATTCATGGGAGCAGCTCGTGGACATATTCATTAAACAGTTTCAATCCTCAATGCTCTATGCACCTCCTGTGTCCACATTGGCAAACATAAAGCAGAGGGAAGGGGAAACTCTCCATGATTACTTCAAAAGGTTCAATGCAGAGGTACCTCGTGTGCGAGGCGCAAATGACGAGGCTGTGAAGAATTTCCTCATTGCAGGGGTAAAAGAAGGAACTGATTTTTGGAAGAAATTACAGGAGCAAACCCCCAGCACACTTTCAGAGTTACACAAGGTCGCTGAGCCCTTTAAGCGTGTTGAAAAGTCGCTTGCAGATCTTAAGAAGAATGCTGAAAGAGGTAATTGGAATAAAAACAGGGGAACGAAGAGGAAGGACTCCAGAAGTCCAAAACGAAGGCGGGATCGAAGTAGGAGCCCCAGCCCGAAAAGAAGAGAGCGCGATCCGCCTAGGCGATCCCCGCCTCGAGCTCGCCCTGTTAGAAGCGAAGACAAATTCATCCCTCTGGTGGCCCCAATTGATCATATCTATGCAGTCAATGCAAGCAAAGGAATATTCAGGAAACCTGCACAGATGGGCCCAAAGGGGACTGCGGACACTAGCAGGTATTGTGCCTTTCATGAACAAACGGGGCATGATACAACTACTTGCAGGGAACTCAAGCAACAGGTGGATCAATTAATTCGTGATGGGAAGTTAACTGAGTGGGCTGTTCGCGAGGTAAAGAAACACAATCCTAAGTCTGGTCTCGGTTACAATCAAGCCCCACCACCCGAACAGAATCCAACCATCAATGAAAGAGAAACGCGAGGAGGAAGTATTCATGTGATAATTGGAGGACCCCATATTGGGGGAGACAGCAATAAGGCCAGAGAGAGGTATGCTCGCGAGGCTAAGGAGCGACCCCTCACTAATGTCCACCACCTGCAGGAACGACCCCCAAAGCTTTTTAAGGGGGAAGACACAAATATCATGTTTACTGAAGAGGATGCGAAGTGGGTGCACCACCCCCATTCAGATGCCCTCGTTGTCCGAATTCGCATCGGGTCGCAGAATGTTTACAGAGTCCTTGTGGACAATGGGAGCGCAGTCAATGTCTTGACCTACGAGGTCTATCAGAAAATGGGGTATGTGGACAAAGACCTTATCCCAACAGTGGGGCATCTTTATGGTTTTACTGGAGCATCGGTTAATGTCAAGGGTCTCATAAGGCTCCCCGTTACTTTAGGGGACGAGCCCTGTATCACCACCCAGCTCGCAGACTTCATGGTGGTTGATCAACCTTCAGCCTATAATGCTATTGTGGGGAGGCCGATTCTAAAGGAAATGAGGGTGGTCACTTCTATTTACCACCTCTCTATGAAATTTCCCACTCCGCATGGGGTTGGATGTGTCAAAGGGTTGCAACATGAATCTCGTGAATGCTATAACAAGGCCCTCAAGTCAGCAGAAAGAGGAAGTAATTCTATAACTGATAAAATGGAATGCGAAGAGGAAAACCGACCTCGCAAGGCAACTTTTGTACCTCCAACAGATGTTAACATGATCTCAATTGAAGAACTCCCAGCTGATTATTTTAATGATATGGGAATTCAAGTAGAACCAGTACCAGGTGCTTTGATGATGGGGGCCTCGCAGCCAGTGATGGTTCTCCAAGAAGGGATCGTTGAAGAAGCCACCGATAGTGACAGCGAAGAGAGCCCAGAGCAGGTCGCTGTGCGAGCCCGAAAAGGAAAGTGGGTTCGCAAGGAAACATCTACCTTGTCAGAACTGCCAAATGGAATTACACAAACAACAACTGTTGTTACAGAGTATGGGCATGCGAATAACAATTCTTGCGAGGCGGAATCAAGTCAGGTTCGTGAATATGATCTAGACCTTGATCCTCGCATCCCAGAACATGTAGAGCGAGCCGGGGCAGCTGAAGATACAATTCCTATCCTTGTTGATGAACAAGACCCCTCTAAGGTGTTAAAGATAGGATCGCAACTCAGTCCTGATTTGAGAAAGAGGCTTGTCGCATTTTTGAAGGCCAACCTCGATGTGTTCGCGTGGTCTCATGAAGATATGGTTGGGATCGATCCCAATGTAATGTGTCAAAAATTAAATTTGGATCCAAACAAGAAGGGAGTCAGACAGAAACGACGACCTATTAGTGGAGAGCGAGCTCAGGCTCTCAAAGACGAGGTGGATAGGCTACTCAAAGTCGGGCTCGTTAGGGAATCATTCTACCCTGATTGGCTCGCGAACCCTGTCCTCGTGAAAAAGCCAAATGGAAAGTGGAGGACCTGTGTGGATTTCACTGATCTCAACAAACACTGTCCCAAGGATAGCTTCCCACTACCAAGAATCGACCAGTTAGTGGATGCAACAGCTGGGCACGCACTCCTTTCCTTTATGGATGCTTATTCTGGGTACAATCAAATACCCATGTACGGCCCCGATCAAGAACACACTTCGTTTATCACAGATAGAGGGCTCTATTGCTACATAGGGATGCCCTTTGGCCTCCTCAATGCTGGGGCCACCTACCAGAGGCTCGTTAATATGATGTTTGAAAAGCAAATTGGAAAGACAATGGAAGTTTATGTAGATGACATGTTGGTAAAGTCTAAGGAGGCTGGGGGTCACATCTCTCACCTCGCAGAGATGTTTGATATATTAAGGAAATACAGGATGAAACTAAACCCCCAAAAGTGTGTCTTTGGGGTCGAATCAGGAAAATTTTTGGGGTTCATTGTCAACCATAGGGGAATCGAGGCGAACCCTGCAAAAATAAAGGCTTTAATGGATATGCGATCCCCAAGAAGTGTGAAAGAAGTTCAGAGTCTAACAGGAAGGATCGCAGCCTTAAATCGGTTCGTTTCTAAATCATCAGATAAGTGCCATGAGTTCTTCAAGGCAATTAAAAGAATTGGAAAAAGCTTCGAATGGACCCCTCGATGCGAGGAAGCCTTTCAAAATATTAAGGAACAGTTGGGCTCGCCACCTGTACTCTCTAAGCCTAAGGATGGAGAAACACTCATTCTCTACCTCGCTGTGTCAGAGCATGCGGTCAGTGCAGTACTGGTTCGTGAGGAGGAAAAGGTCCAATATCCTGTATACTATGTCAGTAGAAGAATGTTAGATGCTGAGACCCGTTACACAAATATGGAAAAGCTAGCTTATGCCTTGATTTTGGCCTCGCGAAAGTTACGGCCTTACTTTCAGGCTCATAGCATAGAGGTTCGCACAGCATATCCATTGAGACAAATAATGCACAAACCAGAGTCTTCAGGAAGACTGTTAAAATGGACAGTGGAGCTCAGCCAATTTGATATTGAGTTTAGACCTCGCGGTCCTATAAAGGGGCAGGCACTTGCAGACTTCATTTTGGAATTTCCTCCCCAAAATGAGGAAGATAACTTGGCTATTGTGGCGACACCAGTGGACATGTCTAGCGAGGCCAAAAAGGAAAATTCCGCCTCGTGGTGGGAATTGTATGTGGATGGGGCATCTAACAAAGGAGGAGCTGGGGCTGGGATCGAGTTGGTAACCCCAGAAGGCCGCAGGATAAAGAGTGCAGTACATTTCGCCTTTGAGGCTTCTAATAATGCAGCAGAATACGAGGCCCTCATCATTGGTCTCAAACTTGCACTGGAGATGAAGGTTGAAAACCTCACAGCCTATAGCGATTCTATGCTAGTAACATATCAACTTTGGTGTGGATGGCAAGCTAGAGGGGAACAGATTGAGCTGTATCTGCGATGTGCACAAAAGTTGGTTAAAAGGTTCAATAATATCAGGGTGGTTCATATTAGAAGAGAAAAGAATCAAGGGGCAGATGCTCTGGCCAAACTGGGGTCGCGCCGCGAGGCCACCTTACTTGGAATTATACCACTGGAGATTCAAACAAAGCCTTGTGTGCCAGAAGAATTTGTCATGGAAGTAGCGACCCCAGGGATAACTTGGATGACTCCAATATGGGAATATGTGAAAAGTGGAAATTTGCCTCAAGACAAAAGAGAAGCGAGGAGGGTCAAGTATCAGGCTGCTCGCTATGTTATCTACGATGAGGTTCTGTATCGAAGAGGGTTCAATACCCCTTTGCTGCGATGTGTAGACGGTGAAGAATGCACCTATATTCTGAGAGAGGTGCATGAAGGAATATGTGGCAATCACTCGGGGGGTAGTTCGTTGGCACAAAAGATCCTTCGTCAAGGGTATTATTGGCCTACATTGAAAAGAGATGCATTCGAATTCTCAAAAAGATGCGATGCCTGTCAGAGGATCGCCAATTTCAGTAACGCCCCTGCCTCTCAGCTCACCTCGCTAACGAGCCCATGGCCCTTCGCTATGTGGGGCATTGATCTAATTGGAGAACTCCCAAAAGGTAAAGGAGGACTTAAATATGCAGTTGTGGCTGTTGATTATTTCACCAAGTGGGCCGAGGCTGAGCCACTTGCAACCATCACTGCGAAAAAACTCAAGGACTTCGTGTATAGAGCTATTGTGTGTCGTTATGGGATCCCTTATCAGCTCATTTCAGATAATGGGAAACAATTTGACAGTAAGGAGATGAAAGAATTTTGTGAGAATCTGGGGATAAAAAAGAGTTTTTCAGCTGTAAGCCATCCCCAAACAAATGGGCAAACTGAGGCCATCAACAAAATCATTAAGCATACTTTAAAGGCTAAGTTAGAGGAAAGTAAGGGCAACTGGCCTGAGGAGTTACCAAGGGCCTTGTGGTCATACAACACGACCCCAAGGACCACTACTGGGGAAACCCCATTTTCTTTGACTTATGGTTGCGAGGCCATGATCCCAGTGGAAGTAGGCTCGGGGTCGTTTAGGAGGGAACACTACAACCCCGATGCGAATGAAGTAAATCATAGACTTTATCTGGACATGATAGAGGAAACTAGAAGCGAGGCCCAGCTACGCCTCGCAGCTTATCAACAGCGAACAGCAAGGTACTACAATGGGAAAGTACGAGCGCGACCTCTACAGACAGGTGACCTAGTGCTCAGAAGGGTCATGCCTAACACTAAGGTCCCGGGTCATGGAGTTTTTGGTGCTAATTGGGAAGGTCCTTACAAAATCTATGCTACTATGACAGAAGGAACCTATTATCTCAAGGATATGAAAGACAAGAAAGTTCCGCGAGCTTGGAATGCGGAACACTTGCGTAAATACTATCAGTGAGGGCCTCGCCCTTGGCAGTATCTATCTATTTAGCATGAATAAAATCATACAAAATACTGGGGGGTAGTGATCATATAGACACCTCCCCTTTATGATGTGATGATCTTTGGGCCTCGCCCCACGTTTCTGTTATTGGGCCTCGCCCCACCCTTCATTTTACGGGCCTCGCCCCGCTTGTTAAAAAAATTGGGCCTCGCCCCTATCAATAAAACTGGGCCTCGCCCCATTTATTCGCATGAGTTCACTTACTTTATGAAGTTGATTCTTATCTTGCGTATAAAATAGACTTGCTTGTTAGCATTTACGTTTTAAAATCCAAGCCATCTCAACGATGCAGGGATCATATTTTATGAAATCTTTGGGCTTTGCCCCTACTTTATCAATTGCAGGGTCATGCACCTATTCTACTTTATCACAGACTAGTAATTGCGAAGAAAAAGCAACAATGATTCATTGTACAGGGTCGCAATGCGATCCCAAATAAGTTCAAGAGTTATCGAATAAAATAATATTACATCTTGCGAGGTATTCAAAGGGTACCCGCATCCCTAGTTCAAGAATTTAAAGACATTTCAAGCGGCCTTGTCTTGGCGAGTTTTGGCTGCCTCTTCTGCGAGCCGCGCTTCCTCAGCAATCCTCGCCTCCTCAGCGACCCTGGATTCTTCTTCGAGCCTCGCTTCCTCAGCATCCTCTTCAGCTATTTGCTTCTTGAGGGTCTCGGCGAAGTCAGCATTTCCAGGCCCAAGTTGATCCCAATCAAAATCTGGGATCGTTCGGATGAATTCTTTCATGAAAGTAACTTGGCCTTTGGCGAGGAATATGCTTTCAGCATTGTCCAGGGAAGCTTGAGCGGCAGTCAGATCGCTCTTCAGCTTTGCGATCTCCTCCTCCTTCTTCTTCAGGGTCGCCTCGCTTGTTTGCTGCAAATCTTTAAAAGATTTGTCAAACTCATTTCTTTCCCGGCGGGCATTTTTGAGCTCTGTGCGGAGATTAGCAGTGTCGTGAGAGAGTTGCTTTTTGAAGGTTTCCTCCAAGGATCGCTTGTCTTCTGCCTTTTGGAACTCAAGGACTTTGGCCTTGTTCTCCAGCCTCATAAAATCCCTGGTGTGAGCAGATTGGCGAATGAAGGCTTCGGCTAAGCACTTTGTTATCGCAGCCGCATTCTCTTCAGGGGTCGCTGCCGTCCACCAGTGGGAAGTTTCAGCCTCTTTAGCATATTTGGTCCCCAGGGAAGCGAAGAGATGCTGTCCAGCGGTCCCAGGAACAATTCCAGAAGGAGGTCGAACAAGTCCATCCTTCTGTTCCTCTGTTCTGGGCCTCTTCAACGAAGCCTGATCAGGAGAGTTCTGGGCAGCATCGCTAGCAATGATGGGCTGAGCGGTAGGATCGCTAACCACTTTCAGAGGAGTTGCGGATTTGGTGGGAGGAGTTTTCAAACTCGAGTTTCTTTTGGCCGCTGCACCTTTCTTGCCTTTCGGCTGAAGGAATGGAGGAACTGGGCCGCTTTGATTCGACATACCTAAACAATGAGACAAAGGACAAGTTAATAAACAGTTCAATCAAATATATGCGAGGACAAGTATGATACAGTTGCACAAATAAAATAAGTAATGCGATCCTAAAGTCCTATGGCTATTAAGTATACCCTCATCTACTATCTCCACGTGAGAGGACGAGGCCTCTTCTCGCGCTTTTCTTTTTCGCGAAGACCGCCTCGCGGTAGAAGGCCCCACTTCGGGAGTAGATCCTACACCTTCCTTAAGAAACCCACAGTCGATAAGGTTCTCTAAGGATAGGAGGGTTCGAATATTTCTTTCTGCTGGGGTGGATTTAGTTAACACTTCATCAGCACGGCGCTTTTCTTCACCCTTTAGAACGGTGCGAACTGGACCAACTGCGATGCCAAAGGAGTTGTTAAATTCGAATATTTTATGAAAATAATAATGACGTTCGTTATTTGAAGAGATATCTCACCAGGCAAGTAGTTGAAACTTGTCTTCACCCTGGGGACCTCGTGAACATACAGAAAGGGTTCCTTCCATGAGCCAGCATTGCTAATTCCTCCAGGCAAGAGATTCTTTTTGTTGAAATCAGGCCATACGGAGAAATAAACGTAGCCAAAATCTTTTTCTCCGCATCGCTTGAGTTGGAGAAAGTAACCCATAGTCTTCGCGTCCATGGGTGGGTATCCCAGCTTGTGGTAAAGGATGTAGAGGGCAATCATGGATCTGTACCCATTGGTGCTGATTTGGATGGGTGCGAGGTAGTATGACTCGCAGACATCTCGAATAAAAGGGTGAAGGGGCGAGGAAACACCAATCTTCATCAGGGGCACTGTCAAAACCATCCTCGGTACCCTGCCACCATTCTCCTCATGATTAAAGCGATAGCATCGCATTTTCTTCTTGGGTAGGATAATCTTACCCTCAGGACGGAACTTCTCAACCCCTTCTCTGATTGTCCTCTCAGTGAGGGTAGAAGACATGTCGCGGCAAGCGAGTATGCGAGGCTTGCCTGGTTTAATCTTCGAGCCCGGCTCGATATCTTCAGGGCGAGGCCCATCAACGTATATAACCCCTTCTAGTTCTGGTTGAGGAGTTGGTACATATGGTGTAGGAGATGCTTCAGGGATGTAGTTGTAGTCTTTAAAATTGACAACCCTGGACACCTCATCGAAACCACCATCATCTGAGGATGGTTCTTCATAATCATCGTCATCAGAGTTGGCTTCGTTGTCTGCACCTCCTTCGATGTCATAATAGGCTTCGCCTAATGAATCTACTGGAGAGTCACTAATGGTTATGGGAGAAATGGGTTTGGTTGGAGGTAAGTTACTGAGAATTTGCACCACTTGCGAGCTGAAGGCTTCTCCCTTCTTCATGAGAGCCTCTATCTCTTGTTGGTCCCGTGTTCTTTCAAGTTGGGGCTCGCTCTGTGCTGGGAGTATATCTAAGGATTGATCTCGTGAGCTCGATGGACGTTTGGATCGCCACTTGTTTAAGGGCACTTCCCTGGTATATTCTTCATGTGACCACAGAGGGTCAAAATATAGTTTGAAGGAGCTTTCGCTTGTACTTGTTGCTTTTGCGATGTTAGTAGCAGCCTCGCTACTAATTCGTATGTTTGGAATAGAAGGTGTCTTTGAACTGTCAGTCGACATCTGCAAAAGAGGTGGAGTAATTCAGTGTGTGCCCTTACAGAAAACAAAGGGGGATAAAGGGAGAAAAGAATAAATAAATAGAGAGGTTCTATGTGTTCCTAGGAATCGCGTCAGGATCTATGAAGGGAACGTTTCTACACTTCTAAGGGAAGGATCGCAGATCTATCTCAACGAGGTGGGATCGCTACTTGAAATTAACGTGATAGGGTCGCGACTAAAAATGGCGGCATCGCATACGATTAAAGCTATCTAAACATGCAATTGAAATGAAGAACAATTATTTAAATGCAAGAAGAAAGGAAAGACTTACTTTTTCTTGAAGAAGATTGAAGAAAATTGGAAGAAGGTTGGGTTCGCTTGAGAAATTCTTTGCGTTTGATCTGGGAGCAAATTGGCAGCAATTCGACAAGGTGTTTGTGAGAATGAAAAAAGGAAATGATAGTGACAGGGTATATATAGCCCTCAGGAGAGAGAAAGGTGTGGGACACGTGTTGCAATCTCAGCCATTGGACACACATCTCAAGACACAACAGCTGTCAAAACCTTTTAGATTCTTGGGGTCGCGATTACTCCAACGGTTATGTCTATTCTTGGGATCGCTTCGTGGTTAAAATTGATGATTCTTGAGTCCATATCGCATCTCTAATGGCAACCTGGACTCGGGGGGTAGTTGTTATGCCCAAATCTGGCATAATAGCTAAATTGATTTAATTAGCTAAATTGATGGTTCATAATCTATGATGGGCCTAGAAGATGAAGATTGGGTCACAAAAGCCCATTACTGGAATCAGCCCAACGTGCCTTGGCAAAGGGATCGCTACAGGGCTGCGCCTCGCAACACAGAGCCTCGCTGGCGATGCCCATCAAGGGATCGCTTCGCTTGTGCATCACATTTATCACTTATGGCAAGATCATTCTCTCCTCTCTGGAAGGCTCATAGCGAGGCCTCCATGAGGTCGCTTGGGCAGACTGGGATCGCTTCGCATGGCCAGGCCTTCATGAGGTCGCATGCAAGGGCCCTGATGGATCTTTTGTTGAATAAGTCTATCCGTTCAAGGTCATGGGCTTCTAACAGCTGGATCATGAATTAAGGATAAGATTGGTGACTCATTGCCATGTCAGCCCTAGATACATGGGCTTGGACCTTGGCTTATCTCTTAAAACCCTAGCCCGTCTAGGTAACTTGTGGCCCAAGAACTACGTCAGGCTTGATCCCTATAAATAGGGTACGTAGGCACCTTGATACGGTATGAGAAACAGTTTACCTGAAATCACCTATCAAGCTCAGCCACATTCATACACACAAACCCTAATCACTCTTCTTCTTATAAGCAAAATATCCGTATTTTGCTCCACCAATCCAGCAAACCTCCGCAAACATTGTTATACCAATTTCTCCCGATAACAAGAATATAATATAAGGTGTTAGAAAAATATTTTAATAGAAACTTATAATAAATATAATATAAGGTACTAGAGAAAAATTTTAATTCTAACCGAAATTTATACTAGATTCTAATAGTAAGAAAAGCTAATTGTGATTTGGGAGTTAAAAAAGGCTTAATTATAATAGGGGTGTTTGGGGGAACTTTTTTCCAGAATAAGTTAACTTATTTTAAGACAAAGTTAGAGATTCATAACTTTCCAACTTATTTTCCAACTTATTTTTGCAACTTATTGAATCTCAAACATACATTAAATACTTGTATAAAAACAAATTATCAAAATATAAAATTTTTACCCGAAAATAAGTTCATAAGTCCTTAAAATAAGGTTAGCCAAACAGGCAAAATATAAGATTATAATTGTTCTAGTGTTGGAGAGTGTTAAAATATAGGAGTAATAAAATTTTGGTAAAATTCTTTCTCAAACATTTTAATATTTTAGATAAGTCATTATCCAACGTAGTGTTAGAATTAGGCAGCTGGTATCTCGTGGAAACTCGTGTTTAACTTTTTTTTTGCTTTTGAGTGTTAGAATATCTAACACCTTAAAGAAAAATTACGTTTTTGCTCCACATCAATCATCGATATATAAAGGAGGATAAGTAGGAATTTAGGTGGCGCTCTTATATCGTCTCAATCTATTTTTCTAATTTTTTAGAATTTTAGGATTTTAAACACCAATAAATATAAAAATATTTTTTAACATATTAGAAGTAAAAAAGATATAGAAAAGAAATGCGAATTTGTAGCGAAAGAGAATTTGAGTTTGTGAGAAAGAGGTATAATTAAAAATTTTGTAACCTACGTGAATTAGAAAAAAAATACGAATTTATAGATGAATATAACTCTTTTCGTGCTCATTATACACAATTACAACTATATATACAAATAAAAAGGTCATATATACCGGTTAAGAGTTTTATATGTTTCTGCCTAATTTATATGTTGTTGGTTAATGATGTGATCATGGCTGCATGTATGTATTTTACTATTTTACAAACTAAAATATTGGTTATTAATTTTTTTCTATTTAATTTATGCATATGACGAGGATTATAGAGGCATGAAGAAGAGGAGTCAAAGTTGAACATGTATGAATTGCGAAGTGCGAAATATATATGTTAGAACAATCGTATTCCTTTATGTTTATTTTGACATGATGCTTATATATATTACAACTACTCCTATATTAACTCTTATTTGATTTGTGAAAGACAGAAGAGAAGTTAAAGTTTGAGAAGATTACTTTTTTTAAAAACGAAAATACTCGCATAGATGCATCCTTTGGAGACACCTCAAACTTAAGGCACACAACTTCACTATCTTATTCGTTGGATTGCTGGATAAATTTGTTACTACAAGTTGAAGAGCTGTGAAGTAGTAGAATGATTTAATCCAAAAGAATTTATGATTGTTTTTTAACAAGAATACGGCTTACTAAGAAATATCGTATTAATTATTAGAATTTGATATTGATGTAATAAATTTTATTTTACTTTTTGGTTTCCATTTTTATGGATAAAAATTATATATGATCCAAATATTCATAATATATTTAAAACAAAATTTGGATTTTGGTTTTAACGAGAGAATGACTTAGAAAGAATTGTGTAACAAAAGAACGGTTCATTGGAAAGGACCGTGCCATCGGTTAAAACTAAATTATAAGATAAATATATGAATTTTAGAATTTTATATACTAATAAATAAAAAATATCTTTTAACTTATTAGAAGTAAATAGGCGTTCAAATTTGTAGAGGAGAAGAGTTCAAATTTATAGGAATACATATAATTAAAAGGTTTATTAGAAATAGATTAGGTGATCGAATTTATAAAGGAGAGTATTTCGAATTTATATGTAAGACATGTAATTAAAAGTTTTATTGGAAGTAGAATAGGTGTTCATATTTATAGAGGAGAAGAGTTCGAATTTATAAAAAAGTATATAATTAAACATTTTATTAGAAGTAATATAAATATTTGAATATATAAAATTGAAGAGTTCTAATTTATAGAGAAACAAGTTTAGTGAGAAGACAGCTCACTATGATAGATCATATTAACAATTAGAATTTAGTATTGATGTAATAAATTTTGTTTCATTTTTCGTTTTCAATTTTTATGAATAAAAGTTAATATACAAATAATCATAACACACTTTAAAACAAAATTGGGAATTTGATTTTAACGAGAGGGAATAGGAATAGGAAGAACCATATTTAACAAAAGACTTATAATATAAATACATATTAGAGAGTACCGTGTTAAGTATTAAATCTAATTATAATATAAATACATATTAAAAAATTTAGAAAAAATTATAACGCTGCCGCGAACCGTTTGTCAACGTATGTAATAACTAAGAAAATAGAATTCGTTAAAGGAATACAATTCTTATTTCGAACCAATTCCTATATACAAGTAAAAACCTTATAAAACTATAAATATAATTTCCTCTTCAATTGCATGCATTTTTTTTAATCTGTGCACCTTTTAATTGTTTCATTACGCCATCACCTCATAAATATTCTCAATCTATTTTTTTTTTGTTTTTTTTAGGATTTTAGGATTTTAAACACTAAATAAATATAAAATATCTTTTAACATAATAGAAATATAATAGGTGTTCGAATTTATAGAGGAGAAGAATTCAAATTTATATGGATGACATATAATTAGAAGTTCTACTGGAAGTAGAATAGGTATTTATAAGGCATATGATTAAAAGTTCTATTGGAAGTAGAATATAAGTTCGAATTTATAGAAAATAAGAGTTGGAATTTATAGAGAAAACATGTAATTAAAAGTTCTATTGGAATTGGAAGTAGAATAGGTATTTGAATATATAAAGGAGACATATAATTAAATATTTTATTGGAAGTAGAATACAAAGACAGTGGTGACATCTTTTACGATCTTCAAAAATTAACGTCTCTTAGATGTTCTCAATCTATTTTTTAGAATTTTTGAATTTAAACACTAATAAATATTAAAATACCTTTTAACATATTAGAAGTAGAATAGGTGTTCGAATTTATGGACGAGAACAGTTCGAATTTTAGGGAAGACATAGAATTAGAATTTCTATTGAAAGGAGAATAGTATATATAAAACATATGATTAAAAGTTTTATTGGAATTAGAATTGGGGTTCGAATTTATAGAGAATAAGAGTTCAAATTTATAGAAAAAATATATAATTAAAAGTTCTATCGAAAGTAGAATAGGTGTTTGAATATATAAAGGATATATGTAAATAAATATTTTGTTGGAAGTAGAATACAAGGACGGTGGTGATATCTTTTACGATCTTCTAAAATTATTTACTCCCTCTGTCCCATCCATTTCTTTACAATTTCCTTTTTGGGTCGTCCCACCATTTCTTTACATTACCCAAAATAGTAAGTTTTAACACTATTACACTCACTACTTCACTTATTTTAACAATACTTTACACTATTTCACCCACTACTTAACTTATTTTAACAATAAAATCACTATTACACCCACTACTTCACTTATTTTAACAATAAAATCACTATTAGACCCAATAGTGAAAATTTATTTTATATAAGTTTATTATACTTCTATTGGGAGTATTTTTTATATAAGTTTATTATACTTCTATTGGGAAAATTTATTCATAAATCCAATATTATTGTCATAAAAAAGTATTCGTATTTAAAAAGAAAAGAATTGATGTGTTAACGTAATAAAAGAACATTCTCATGCGGGAACCCTAAATAAATATAGGAGTATATATAATATAAAAAGAAAATAAGATGTAATTTCATTTTTTTAAAACTCCCTAAATTTTAGAAAGTTTAGAGAAATTAAAAATTAGAATTCACTCTATTTTTAGGTTTTGATTTTAAGGAAAAAAGTTGTTGTATAAGATAAGTATCATCAATAATATGTAATGAACTTAGAATTTCGATCCCAAAAGAGGGCGGTTCGAAACGTGTTTAACGGAAAGACGGCTCACTAGAAAAGATCGTATTAACTGTTAGAACTTGATGTTGATGTTACAAATTTTATTTTATTTTTAGGTTTCGATTTTTATGAATTAAAATTATAATACAAGTATTTATAATATATGTAGAAAGAATCGTATTTAACGAGAGAGCGGCTCATTACAAAGTACAGTGTTAATCGTTAAAATTTAATATTAATGATATAATATAAAATAAATATATATTGAATTTTTTAAAAATAATTTATAATGCCGCCGCGAAGCGCGGCTTTATCGAATAGACGATAAATATAAAAAGGGTTTTCTTTTTTTTAGATTACCTTAGATAAGAATCATGACATTATAAGAAAAATAATATAAACATAGAATTATTTTCTTAAATACAGGGAGCCATGTTCAAATATTATAAAATTGCCATTAAAAATTTTTGTTAAAACCTAGCATTATTTCAGATAAATTTCATGAGATAACTTCAGAAACATTATTCTCATATAAAAATTGTTAATAATATCAAGATTTTCTATTTAACAATAATATTTATAAAACATGCTTTATAAAATAATATACTTTACAGTAATATTTATTATATTATAATTGATAAATATATAATTTTTAAAATTACTGAAATAGTAATCTCCACGTAACTTTTTCCATATTCTTTTTTCATATTGAATTAGAATAGGCCTTGGTATTTATACTTTTGAATTTGAATTTTTTTATCGTTTATGTTTCTGAGTGATTCAGAGAATAGCTCCGAGAATAGCTCAGGAGTGATTCCATGCTGAAAATGCACACCTAGAAGGAGGTGAATAGGTGTAAATGGCTAACTATATCCAATTTTAACAATTTACCAGAAACAACTTACTGATTTCGATTTTCACAGATGCAAATGGTACGCTAAATGTAAATGGTATGCTGAATGTAAAGACAGTAAGTAAAGCGCAGGAAAATTAAAGAACACCACAAACTTTTAGCCAGGTTCGACCCCTAATCCCCTATGATCTATGTCCTGGTCCCTTACCAACTTGATAAAAGAATATATTATTGATCAGAATAATTCAATTACAAGATACAACAATATATCTCCCTCACACCCAACTGTTGATACAAATGGCTTGCTGAAAGACCTGAAACAGATTATGCTCTCTAAGCTATACTACCCTAGTATACTTTTCTAGCAACAATCTCGAATCCCTATTAACCCAAGCCAAGTATCCAACAACTAACAATTACAATCGAACAATTCAATTAATAATTAATACAACCCAAACTATAGATTCTATAAATAAACAATACGATAGATATATAAATATGAGCTTCGAGAGAATCAATAAGAAAGATTTATCAAATTAAAACCGAGTTGTGTTTTCTTGAAATTCTTGTATTTTCAGCAACCAAAAACCAAACCAAGAACAAGTGTTTAAATACTTAACACAAACGATCATAAACCAATCCAACAAAATCTCCAACCTTTGAATCCAATTCAATCCTTTAATTTGTTAAACTTGTTTACGACGTTAATGTTAACGTTAGAGAGAAGAAGATGAAAGAATAAGTCGTGTAAGAACAGTTCTTCAGATGTAAAAACGTATATAAGTTTTATAAAAACAAGGATAAGAATTTTAGTTGAAAACAAACTACTACTCCTATAATTTAGGAATTTTAATTTGAATGGAAAGATATGATTAAAAATAAGCTCATACATACATAAATACGTATTCCTTATTTAAATAACCCTTACAGTTGATTTAGAGTCCATTCCTATAAAATCTCCTTCAATTCCACATTCCTTATCTTTCTGAACTATTGACATTTGGCGTGCTGAATCGTGAACTGCCTCTATGCAGATAGCTTGCCAATTGTCACTGTACTTCAACTTTGGCTTGCTATTTATGACATACTGATTATACAATCAGTAAGCTATTTTACCCTGCAAAATCAAGTTATTACACATACAAATAGCATGCTATTTTATATCTACTATCAAGCCAATTGGCTTGCTGATTGTGATCATCAAAACCTAAGGAGTATCACATACTTGGTATTTAGAGCATCTCCAACCCTTTAATTTTTTTTAGGTAAAATTGAATAAATGATATTATCTATACTATTATATAAAAGCCGAAATATTAAAAGTTTGGTTGGTCCGTACGGTACCTATTAACTAATTAATTTCCTTTTTCGGATTAAACATATTACCTTTTTCATTTTTCACTAACTAATTAATTTTGCCTTTTCAGGTAAAACACAATATCTTTTATATTTATCTAACTAAAATCACCCTTTTTTTAAAAAAAATATGTACAACATTAATTTTTCCTTTTCTTAAAACATTACGAACTATTTAATTTAGTAAAATAACATAATTGAATTATAATTACTATAAACTAATCAATTACCTTTTTCACCTAAAATATGCTTCCTTTTTAATTTTCTCTAACTAAGACATCTCTTTTTCCAATTAAATCATGACATTCTATAATTATTATTAATTAATCAATTACCTTTTTCAGCCAAGACATGTTTCCTTTTCTCTATTCTGTAACTAAAATATCTCTTTTTCCAATTATATCATGGGTGATTCTATTTAATATAATAAAATAATAATATTATAATACTAATTAATAGTTACCGATTACCCTTTGTTAATCACAGAGGCATGCATGTTTACATCTAATAACAAGCCTAATTTTCTGTAATGCTTTGCATTACTTACATGACCTCTTAACTGAGGGAACCTCTAGTTGTAGAGTTTCTATTTGTTCTGTACTTGTAATAGGCATCAAATTCTAGCTGTGTAACTGTACTTATTGAGTCAAGAATAATGCTTGAAAGAAGTTCCAAGGTTCATGCTTCAAGCAAAGAGATAAAGACTGTCAAATAATCACAGCTGGGATTTTGAGAAATGAAGAATTTGCCTAAGTACCAATTCGAGAAGTAGTTTTGTCTATTCGAGAAGTCCAGCATTCGAGAAGTCAGGGATTCGATATCTCAAGACACTATTCGATATCTCTGAATACACTGTTCGATATCTCATTCGATATCTCAGAGATTCGATATGCCTACTGCTCTATTCGAGAACTCAAGAAGTCAACAAGTCAAAGTGGTATTCGAGTTCTCAAAGAGTCAACAAGTCAAAGTTCCATTCGATATCTCAAGGACTCAGAAAGCTATTCGATATCTCAGGGATTCGACATGTTAAAATGCTCTATTCGACAACTCAAGGACTCCCAGAGAAAAGAGCTATTCGAGAAGTGATTCGATATGTCATATAACAGTATTCGAAAACTCAGAGTTATCGATCAAGTCAATCCTAGTTCTCGAACCACTTACTTAGTCACTTCTCGAATACATTCTTGGAGACAAAATACTGAAGAAATTGTACAAGTCAGAAGCCTGCAACAAGCCAGTGCACTTTATGGACCACAATCTGTAACGTGCTCTAGAAAGCCTACAAGGAAGCTTGGAGAGATATAGAAGAGACAAAGAGCTAAAGAAGTGGATCTAAACAGGCTTTGCAAAGTCAAATCTGTAACCGTTTGGACACTTACTCAAATAGGATAGACAGACTAGAAAGTAATTTGTTTTAGCTACCTTATTTGTAGTAAGTAGGTTGTATCCATGTTCTATAAGGATACAGTCTTTCTTCCTTAGCAAATATATATCTTTGAGAGAAGTGATGCTCCTGATATTCATTGTAATATCTCTCTGAGAAAAACGAAGCTGAGAATACTATTGTGACATCCCATAATCCGGGGTACAGATTTGGGGCCACTAACCACAATCCACACAACACATACCTGGATAAAAACATATTATAATAATAAAATACCCCTGAGATTATTTAATTCTTAACCATATTTAAACATTAATTAATTAAACAACTAAGACTAAATATTGAAAACATGAGATTATTTAATGCTTAACCATAGCCCTTAGGGCTATAGTTAGCATTTCCCTATTTATAATTCGGTATTCTGGTTAATTTTTGTAAACCTCAACTAATTTGAAGAATTATTAGCACACTCATAAATATTCTTATTCTTCATAAATAAACATATATTCAAATTTTCTAATATTTTATTTTCACCGATTGCCTTTACAAATTTATGTATTAGTGATTTAGAAAATTTTTAGTGATATATGAATTCAAATAAATGATGTTGATATATGCAGGTGTAAATGAGTCAAACAGTTCGTGAGCTACTCGAGCTCGGCTCGTAAAATATTCGAATTCGATTCGATAATAATCGAGCCGAGCTCGAGCTCGAGCTATTCGAATAGTTGATCGAGCTGAGCTCGAGCTTCATATTACTCGATTCCTATGGCTCGCGAGCCTAATCGAGCTTATATATTTTTATTATTTATATATATTTTTTATTATTTATATATCATTTTTATGTTATATATATATTGTTATATAAATATTTAATATTTTTATAAATTAATCGAGTCGAGCTCGAGCCGAACTTAAGATATTCGAGCTTTTGTTGATAATTAGTGAAATTGATTCGAGCTTTCGAGTCGAGCTCGAACATATCACATGTGTGTCGAGCCGAGCTTCGAACTTGAATTCTATGGCTCGGTCGAGCTCGAGCCTGAACTATTTAATCGAGCTCGAGCCGAGCCTGGTCAGTGTTCGGCTCGGCTCGTTTACAACCCTTAATGCACACTCTCACATTATTGTACATCTTACAAATTTTTAAACCTAAATTATATTTGTATAGTTGTATGATCGAGTCTTGAATCAGCAACTTCATTTCAAATTTAAAACCTGAATCTTGTGGCAAGTTTACACGTAAAGATATGTAATCAAAACTGAGTTTAATCAACAAGTATGAAGTATCCTTAACAAAAAGATAACAATATGCCACAGTTTTTCTAACCATTAATTCTCCAAAAAGTTTTAAACAAAGTACAGTAGAACCTCAATAAATGAATACCTTTGGGACCAAAAAAATATATTCATTTGGCGAGATTATTTATTTATCGATTAATGAATATAATATTTATTTATCGATAAATGGATAATAATTCATTTAGATGATATTTTTAGACCTTTTTGTAATTATATCATTTTGTATATATTAAGTTCAAATGTACCTAGAACTCACGGTAGTTATAACTTTTATGCAAACTTTGAAACTTTTACAAAGTTTACAAATAATGAGGTAAATGATCCCGAACCCGATGATAGTATCACCATACCACAAGTGTCCTCAAGAGAAGTTTTTCAAGCTATTGTCACTATACAAAATAACCTGATGCAACATGATCAAAATATTCCAAAAGTGGTGCATGGTTTACACAAAATCAAGGATCAGATGCATTTTGGGGAGGAAAGAAACAATCAACTTTGGAGGCATTTTCGAAAAAATATGACTTATTAATGTGTTTGAAAATTAATCATCGGATGAAATGTATTCATGATATATTATATAAATAAAAATAGGGAATTGATAAATAAGCTCCGTGGATTGATATTTAAGCTCCAATTGATATGTAAATGACATAACTATCCTTGATAAAAACATATCAATGAAATTCATTATTTAGAAAACATGGGTAGTAATGTAACTAAAATATCTAAAAAATAAAGTTGGAGCTTAAATAGTAAAAACAGGAGACTATTTATCAATTCCCTAAAAATATATTATTGAAAATATAGTAATTATTCATTTATATTTACATAGGGCCTATAAAGACTTCATTTGTATTTATTCGTTAATGCATTAAGCGAGGTTATTCGTTAAGCCCATTGAACCAAGTTGGGACCGAAGAAATTTATTCATTAGACGAGGTTATTCATTTATCGAGGTTCTACTGTATGTGTTACTCTTCTCATAAGCCAATTTATTAAATCCAGAAAAATAACAATTGAATTACGATAAATGAAAAACATGAACAGTGCCATTAGAATTGCCAAAATCTTAAATAGGTGATGGTGGAATTTCGAGGATGAATAACTTCGCAAAATTCTCAACGTGATTCGATTTAATCAAATTAATCATTTTATTTAGCTTTAATACCTTTTTATTCGTGTTTTCAGACTGTTACTATCGATTTATCTTTTTTTTTTTTTGAAACCCAAGGCATTCATTAACAAAAACCATCCATCTCCGCCAAGGATACAATTCCTTGAGGAAAGTTGTTGAGAAAAATACAATCATCTCCACAAGATGGGCTAACCCTGGCCATCAAGTGAGCAACACTGTTACCTACTCTTCTGACATGAGATATGGAAAACATTGCACAAAGCCTACTAATATGATGGATGTCTTCTACAATCAGACTCAAATGAGAGAAACCTTTTTCTTGAGCTTTTATCATCCTGACTACCTCCACTGCATCTGATTCAAGGTGTACGTTTGTGAACCCTATTCGACTGGCCACTAGCATGCTCCATCTAGCTGCTGCCATTTCTGCCAACACTACTGGCCATTTAGCCTTCAATCTCGACACCCCAGCTGCCACTATAGCCCCCTCATGGTTTCTCAGCACCGCACCTAAACCGACGAAATCATTTCCAATCAAGGCAGCATCAGTATTGATTTTTATCACACCCAACTCGGGCGCAATCCATCTTGAATTTGAGATCCCTTGAAAGTGAATGTGTTTTGGAAAAACTCTAGGAGCATAAGCACAGTAGTCCGTAACCATTCTGCAGAAAGCTCTTGTTATATTCCCAGCGTCAGGATTCCCTTGGCTAAAAACTATATCATTTCGACCTGCCCAGATTCCCCACGCCCACGCTAGAATCTTTTGGATCTCCTCTTTGTTAAAGTTCTGAAAAATCCATTGTAGACGCTCTCCAAATTCAGTTGGGCAATGAGAAAACCGGTCCTTAAATTCACAATTTAACCAAAAGGTTTTTGTCCAACTACAATCAAACAGTGCATGCGTAATGGTTTCTTCATTCTCTTCGCAGATAGTACAAGTCTTACTAGGGATAATATGATGGTTTCCCAGAATCGAACTTACAGCAAGACATCCGCCATAAGCCCTCCACAGGAAGTGTTTAAGCTTTGGAGGAACATCTAAATTCCAGATTTTTTGCCATGTGTCCCAAGCCTCTGTTTCATGCGTCCACTCCCATTGTTGCAAATGATTTAGGGTTCCAAGCCAATATGCAGATTTTACTGTGAAGACTCCGTCTTTTGTAGGCCACCAGTAACGAGTATCAGCAGGAAGACGGAAGCTCAGCGGAATTTGTTTGATTGAAGCAACTTCATCGCTTGTGAAGTTTTCCACCAGGACGTCGTTTTTCCAGCAACGAAGATCCCTATCAATAAGGTCTGCTACCCTTAAGTCAAGGTTATCGCCTGGACTAGGGGTCGGCCCCCGTGTGGATGAATCCCCCGGAAGCCAAGCATCCTGCCAGACTGAGATATTGTCCCCGTTTCCCACTCTCCACTTCATTCCTTCCAGCAGCAACGATTTTGCACTCCATAAACTTCTCCATGAATAGCTCATATTGAGTCCTAGCGAAGATTCAGCGAAGGTGCAGTTCTTGAAATAGCGGGCTTTAAAAACACGGGCTAACAGAGAGGTATTATCATGGACCAATCTCCACCCTTGCATAGCCAGCAGAGAGATATTAAAGACTTTGATATCTCTGAACCCCATTCCACCAAGCTTTTTTGGTAAACACATAGAACTCCATCTTTTCCAGTGGATTTTTCTTCTGGTGCTTGATGAGCCCCACCAGAATTTTGCTATCGTTGCATTTAATTCATCAGTTACTTCAGCCGGAAGCAGAAAAATGCTCATACAATATGTGGGAATTGCCTGAACCGCTGCTTTGATTAACACCTCTTTTCCTGGCTTAGATATATGTTTTTCCTTCCATCCCTGGGTTTTTTTCCACACTCTAGCTTTTATGCCTGCAAAAACAGCCTTCTTCGATTTTCCGATTACAGTGGGTAAACCTATGTATTTTTCGTGTTTCTCCACCTCCTGAACTTTCAACACTCCTTTTATCTCCTCTCTAGCCTCTGCCTTGACCTTCTTGCTGAACGAAATCTCCGATTTATCGAAATTTATTTTTTGACCAGATGCTCTTTCGTATTGGCTGATAATTTCAGCTATTTTCGAGCATTCTCGAAGGTTTGCTCTTGCAAATAGGATGCTATCGTCGGCAAAGAACAGATGTGAGATAGTAGGGGCACCCCGACAAACTCTAGCTCCGTGAATATCTCCCTCTTCCACCGCTTTGCTGATAAGCCCCGAGAACGCGTCAGCACACAGGATAAAAAGGTAAGGAGAGATCGGATCATCTTGTCTAAGCCCTCGCGATGGGCTGACAGCTCCTCTAACCACCCCATTAATCACAAAAGAATATGAGACACTAGAAATACAACGAAACACCCGGGACACCCAGCCACTGCTAAAACCCATCTTCCTCATAACACGATCCAAGAAACTCCATTCGACCCTATCGTAGGCTTTACTCATGTCGAGTTTTAACGCCATATCTCCCCTTGTTGCCTTGTTCCTTTTCATGGTATGGAATACCTCAAAAGCCAACAGCACATTGTCCGTAATTAAACGACCTGGGACAAAGGCGCTTTGGCTTTCACTCACTAGATCCGGCAGAAGCACCTTAAGCCTGTTTGCGAGCACTTTTGACACGATCTTATACAGGACATTACAAAGACTAATAGGCCTATAATGAGCCATGGACTTAGGGTCATTAATTTTAGGGATAAGGACAATGTTGGTATGATTGACACTGTCAAGCTCAGTAGATCCACTCCACCACTTCTTTGCATAGTTGATAACATCTGCACCCACTATTTTCCAGTATTTCTTAAAAAATAACGCGTGCATCCCGTCTGGCCCGGGTGATTTTGTCGGGTGCATTTGAGCTAAGGCCGCAGCAGTTTCTTCCCCGTTAGGTTCTGCATCGAGCATGATATTATTCTCTTCTGTGACTAGCCTGGATATTCCTCGCAAGGCCGGTTCTATTTCCGTAGGATTTGAAGAGGAAAAGAGATTTTTGTAATAGTCTTCCACTACCTTCTCAATATCTTTTATCACTTCCTTCCAGCAACCATTTTCATCAAGAATGCCCTTTATGTGGTTCTTTTTCCTCCTCTGATTTGCCTTGTGGTGAAAATAAGATGTATTTTTATCGCCATCTCGAAGCTCATTAGCTCTAGACCTGATATGTCAAAAGGACTCTTCCTTGCTGCGGAGGTCATCTAGTTCCACCACTATGCTTTTACATCTAGCCAAGAACTCACTGGAAGCGGGAAGTTTTTGAATATCAGCTAGCTCTTTTTCCAGCTTCTTTTTCTTCTTCCGGATATCACCAAAAGTTTTGTCTGCCCATTTTTTTAATTTCGTAGCACACTCAGCTATCTTACCCTCCGGGCCTTCACCTCTAGACCTGGACCAACTATCTGCTACAATCTTATCACATTCTGTATTTGACATCCACCACGGTTCGAACTTAAAGCTTTTATCTCCTTTATGCTATCTGTTTACTCCCTCTGAGACAAGGAGAATAGGGCAATGGTCTGATCGTTGAATTGGAAGGTTTTTTACCTCAGCATTTGGAAACAATACACACCACTCATCAGAAGCTAGAAACCTGTCAAGACGTTCTCGAACAAGGTTTTCGGGAGTAGTTCCTCTCTGCCAAGTGAATCTTGATCCATAAAAACCAAGGTCCCGCAATTGACAATCGTTGATTGCCTCCCTAAAGTCATCCATTTTCCTTTCCCCTCTGCGCGCACCACCTTCCTTCTCATACTCTGCGACAATTTCGTTAAAGTCTCCAAAAAATAGGAGAGGGATAGAAGTCTCTTGCCTAATTTTGCGCATTAAATTCCATGTACAGTGCTTATTCGAGCTTTCTGGCCATCCATAAACTCCCACTGCACCCCAAGCACAGCCCCCATTATCTTCCCAGATTTCTACAAAGAAATGGTGCCTAGAATACGAAATAACACGAACATCCAAATTGTTCCACCAAAAACCAATCCCACCTGAAAGACCTACACTGCTTAAGCAAACACCACCACTCATACCACATTTTCCTTGAACTCTATCTAAATCTTTTTTCTGAATCATAGTCTCCATAATGAACACAATATTCGGCCGTTCCCTTCAGCACCAGTCGCGGAGGGCTGAGACTGTCTTGGGGTAGCCAATCCCCTGACAGTTCCAACTTAAAATTTTTATTGCTGTTCGCGGGGTGGGTTTAACCCATCCTCCGCTACTTTAAGAGTTGTGGATTCACATGGGACCAGTTTTACCCGCTTCCCACCTTCATCGACATTTGTTGTCACAGCATTAAAGCCATCTGATATTTCTTTACGTTTTCCTGCCTGAGATTTCTTTTCATCATCCTTGTCTGGATTAAAGTATCCTTTTTTGTTTAAGGCCATTTGCATCACCAGTTTCTAGTAAGGATTTTGAAGGGCTTTTTGGTGAATCTAGTTTCGAGCTTTGCACTCTAACTGGGGGAACATTTCCATCATCAGATTGAGTGACAGTCGAGTATGGCTCAACAGTCTCATTATCCGGATTGACATTTGCAGAGATATTTAGCAAGTTCCCGGTCCCATCCCCTCTCAAACTAGTACTCCCTCCGTCCCAAAAAACTTTTCCCATTTCTCTTGGACACGTTTGCCAACGCACACTTTTAATCATTAATATCTTTAATTTCGTATTAGTACTCAATATAAAAATTTCACTGTATTAAAGTACTCATAAATACGAATCCAACAAGATCACTCATGACTATATTTGGTTTTATAGATTAGACGTAAATTAGTAATTTGTCTTTTGTTATGAATAGTATCAACATATCAAACGAGAAGAACATTGTGGCACAGACGGAGTAGATGATAGCGAGATAACCTGTAGTTGGTTGGTTACTATCGATTTATCTAGAGTGGGGTTCAATATGAATTTTTGGACAACTAATACTAAAACAAAACAAATATATAATTGACATGGGTAAAAACTTGTATAATTGAAAGATATTTTTGTCAAAATGTATTATAAGAATGTGCCACAATCAATTAAGGGGGTATGTAAATAAATTCTAATTGTTTCCCCGAATTAACAATCAATTATTAATTAATTGTTTCCAGAATTTTGACACATATAATTTGTAATCCCTCATCATTCTGAATAGTAAAAATCAAGAAAGACGAGATCTTTAAATAGAAGTAATAAAATTCAAGAAAGATCAGATCTTTATAAAAAAATGCTATAAATATATGTTTTATAACAAGAAATGAAGGATAAAAATCAAGAAAAATTGGATCTTTATCGAGAAATTTTAAAAGGAAATGATTTTTTAAGGATGAAAATGAAGAAAGACAAGTTTTTTAAGCAACTACCGAAAATGTGAACTTTAAGCAAGAATGAGAGGTGAATAAGTTGAAGCTTATGAATCCCTGAAATTTTTTCAGCTAAGTGAATTGAATTAAACCAGGATTTAATTTTGAGACATTTTAATTTAACAAATCTCTCTCTCTCTCTCAATCGTCCACTTCATCTACAATTTCGAGAAAAATTTGAAATTACACCATCTCAATCATAGAGACAGAAAACCGTCAACAGATAAACAGAGAGACGAAGAAAGTTGATCATCTGGGATGACTTTTTTGGTCTACATGAATACATGTAAAACAAAGTTAAACGCATCGATTTTTCTAATGTGTGCCCAAGGGCACATAATAAAAGCTTAGTTGGCATTTGATTGGTAAAAAAACAGACTAAATTTAACAGGCCAAGGCTTAAAGACAAGCTGCCAAGTGTTGGGCAACGAACATACAGTGTGCATTCATTCAAATATCAAAAAATCTATCAACATTTCTACCTGCAGTCTAATCTGCCCAGGTCAATACTTCAATCTCATCATCCCAGATGATCAACTTGGTATTCATCTGGTTTATATAATCTTTTTATTATATACATGATAGATTGAACATTTGCTGATTCCATTTATTTTGGATTCTTTGAAGTACATTTTTCGAAAGAGTCAGCATCCTTTCATAATAATCTAATAGTAGCCGGCAAATTCTTGACAAGTTCAATAAAATCAATGGTTGAAAATGCATAAAAAAGATTAAAAAAGCCGGCATTGTTGTACATTTAGGAAGAGGCTCACAGCACAATCAGAAGAATATCAGAAATTTCACAACATTCCAAGAACCTGTAATATTCGACATAAATTACCTGTTTTGTTGTGAAATAACTTCTCCATCGGAAGCATCTCCGTAAGCATAAATCTTATCTTGGTGAGTTTTTTGAAGATTTTCATATTTGCGGTCCTTGAATAAAATCGAGAATTTGGATCTTGGGAGAGATGGAGCAATTCAGGCAGATAGGAGAGGTGGTGGGAAGTTTAAAAGCAATGATGGTCTTCCGAGACGAAATTCAAATTAATCAGAGGCAATGCTGTTTGTTACTTGATATGTTTAGCTTTGCGTATGAAACAATTGCAGAAGAGATGAAACAACACCTTAAATATGAAGAGAAGAATACGAAATGGAAGGTTCTTGAACAACCATTAAAAGAGCTTCACAGGGTGTTTAAAGAAGGAGAGGTATATATTAAACAATGTTTGGATACTAAAAATTTGTGGGCTAAAACAATTGCCCTGTATCAGAACAAGGATTGTGTAGAATTTCACGTGCACAACTTGCTATGTTGCATTCCTGTTGTCATTGAAGCGATTGAAGTTGCTGGAGATATGTCTGGTTGTGACCAAGATGAGAAGCAAAAGAAGAGAGTTTTATACTCAATGAAGTATCAAAAACAGAATAAAGATCCTAAAATTTTTCAATGGAAATTCGGGAAACAAAATCTGGTTTCGAAGAATTTTTGCAGTCGGTTGGAGACAGTCTGGGATGAGGATAGATGGATTCTCCTTAGAAAAATCCTGGAGAAAAAAAATTTGAATTCAGAGAATTCGACATATCGAATGCAAAGACTTAAAGAACTTATTATGAATAATTTAAATGATGGGGTTGAAGGATTGAATGGTAAACTCTTACCAAGCTCTATCTTAGTTGGTTCAAAGGATTACCAGGTGAGGAGGCGAATAGGCAGCGGAAGCCAATACAAGGAGATCCAGTGGTTGGGAGAAAGCTTTTGCCTAAGGCATTTTTTCGGAGACATTGAGCCAATGATTCCTGATATTTCTCAGGAATTATCTCTTTCACACCCTCATATAATGCACACATTCTGTGGGTTTACTGATGAAGAGAAAAAAGAGTGTTTTCTGGTAATGGAACTCATGACTCGTGATCTCTCTAGCTACATCAAAGAGATTAGCGGTCCTAAAAAACGAGTTCCATTCTCTCTTCCAGCTGCAGTTGATCTTATGCTTCAGATTGCAAGGGGAATGGAGTATCTACATTCAAAGCAAATTTACCATGGAAATCTTAATCCTTTGAACATCCTTGTGAAAGCAAAGAACCCTTCAGTGGATGGTTACTTGCACGCAAAAGTTTCGGGATTTGGCTTATCGTCTTTTATTAGTCTCGCGCAAAAATCGTCCCCGACCCAAGACGAATCACATCCTTCTATCTGGTATGCTCCTGAAGTTCTGGCAGAACAAGATCAGGCAGGTGATATGAAATCCAAATACACTGAAAAGTCTGACGTGTACAGCTTTGGAATGATATGCTTTCAACTTTTAACTGGAAAGGTACCTTTTGAGGATGGCCATCTACAAGGAGATAAAGTGAGTCACAACATAAGGACAGGAGAGAGGCCACTGTTTCCATTTCAATCACCAAAATATGTAATGAGCTTGACCAAAAGGTGTTGGCACTCTGACCCCACTCAAAGACCAAGTTTCTCGTCAATTTGTAGGATTCTCCGCTACATCAAGCGATTTTTATTGATGAATCCTGATCACAGCCAGCCAGAAGCACCAATGCCAGTGGTAGATTACACTGAAATAGATGCAAAGCTCAGAAAAGACTATGCTTACTGGGAAAGATCGGATCTATTGCCAGTATCAGATTTACCATTTCAAATCTTCAGTTACAGAATAGTTGAGAAGGAGAAATCAATATTAAGTCAAAGAGAAACTTCTGAATCAGGAAGCGATGTCACTTCAGCATGTGGAGATGACAACTTGATGTTGGATGAAACATTCTCACCTGCAATTGAGAGAAAGACCATCATTTCTCCTGATGCCCTTTCGCCTAGGCCTAAGAGACTTCCATCACTGAAGAAGATCCCAGACCTAAAAACCAGCAACGGTCCAGGTATTACCTTTTTCCTGTAAACATCCAGATATAAACATGTATGTTTAGTAGAAAATAAACACATAGAGAACCAAGCAGTTCACATAATAGATAAATGCCTAAATAGTTTCTTATATTTTTAACAAAAAATTATACTGCCGCTTATCATTTCACGAGCATGAAGTACATATTTTGAAATTATTGCCTGATAAAACTGCAAACAACATTATGCATATCATCTTAGTACTGCTAATACCATGTCTATTAGCTTAAACATGCAAAAATATGTATAAACAAAGCCTACTACAAAAGAGATATTACTTGGACTAGCATACAGTATCAGTTGCCTAACATCTGCCAAAAGAGGAAATTTCAATGTTGATCTCTACATTAGTCCTTTAAGAACATCCTCTTTATTCCTTAAAAAGGATTAGGGAAAATCAACTCATTCTCTAAGGTAAAGATAATTATTTATGAAAATTGGCAAAGCTCCCCTTCAGCTCGAAGTTGCTGAAATTGTTAAGGACTTCCTCACTTTAGAATAAAGGCAATGGAAAAAGCAATTCAACATATTATAATTGTAGCCTATAAGTCCATATTGAATTGGAAGCCAATAGTATTTTAACTTAAGATCCTGGCTGAATTGCTCCTTAAACAAACAGACAGGTGAATAAGTGGAGTAAGGGTGTAAGGCTAGCTTTTAAGAGAGTACTTTTGCATGGATATTCATATAACTAATGATTGCATTTAGTTTCATTTTATGATTGCTCTCCTTTCCCTTTCATTCTTTAATGTATGTGCAATCATTAGAAAGCATGCACGAACGTCGTCGTCATTGTTGGTCGTATTCACAGGAACGCCCAGATCGCGGTCAGTGAGACCTCCAAAAACAACATTAACAGGACGTGCTTCGAGGATGAGTTCTGAAAGCCAGCTAATGGGGAGGAGTCCAAGACTGCGTAGAACATCTGGACATGTCTCAGATTCTGAGCTCTCCTAGGCTCAATGTTATATAGCAATTTTCCTGACAAGAGACCTACCTGATTGAGCAATTGGCTTGAGTGATACACCATATACAGGACAATACTCTTCCAATGTATCTCACATATGCAAAACTGGAGCGGCTGACACTTCATCAGATTTTAGAGCTATTATGCAAAGGTATTCAAAGTCCCAACAGTATCAAAGATTTTCAGGCCTCTCAAAAAGACTACAGAGACTTAGGTTACTGCTCCCAAAAGCAAGGATGCAGTATGGATGAAAGGAGCATTCAGTGTACACCATTTAATTTGTTTAAGAATTTTTGATTGACCTACCAAGCATACACCAATGATCACAGCATTTTCTGGAGGAAGTATGCATCTGTAAGATTACGTTTGACCAACTTTGGCTGGAGATGGAGTTATCGAGATATATGCTAATATGCTATGTGTAAGCAAAATTAAAATTTGAAGCAAGTTAAAATTGTTTCTTTTCCAGTGTTCTTTTTGTTCAATTAGGTCTTTTGAATCTTAGTTGACCGAAGATATCATCTCTCATGTTCCATTATGTTCATAGCTTATGTATTTCCATTTTTAGATGTAGGGCAGTAAAAAACTAGATCTCTAGATAATCTTACTTAGATATGATTCATATACTGATATACATATTAAATTTTGATGAGAAATGTGAAAGTATAATTAGAACCACTGAAGTAAACAAACAAATTTACTTCTAGCATGTGTGACTCTCATGAGTCGAGGTTGCAGAAACTCATGAACGCTTGTTAGACCAAAGTTTAAGTAATTAGTATCCTACAAAAAATTCACTACAGAATATGATGAAGCGTCCTAAGGATTTAACAAAATCAATATTTCATTTCTGCAACTCAAACAGAAAGTGATAGAGGAGCTCACTTAAAGTGATATCGTCTCTCTTGTTCCATTAATGTTCATAGCTTGTGTAATAATTTAAGCAGGCATATCGAACGTAGGCCTTGTTTAGCTATATAGTTTACCTAGTTTAATGATCCGTGAATGATTGAGTGCGTGTGGATAACATCTAGGAAAGAGCAAAGCGCAAAAACAGTGGTTTCATACATTTCCGAGAAGACATAGAGGAAAAGAGAATGAGTGACAACACATTCTCACATTCATTCCAAGAAACTTAAGAAGGTAAGCAGAGATACAAAATGGTACTCAAACACAATACTGGAAATTCAGCTTACACGATGAGAACGTTTTCGCAACTCTTCCTCCTTCAGGCATGATAAATGGTCTTCGTCTCTGAATCTTCATTGATTTTTACATACATTATAACTACTTAATTCTTTATGATCAAGACTTAAGTTCACACTCACAGGGGACTTTCTACAAGCACAAAATAAACAGTAATCTTAAGTCATCACGAATTTCTTGATCAACATTAAGGACTAACATCACATAATAATTAATATGAAACAATACAAGAATTAAGAGCATAAACAGCTGAAAAAATTAGCCAGTGTACATGAGACACATGTTACAACAATTAAAATTAAGAGAAAAAATAAAATACCTTGTAAATTGTGGAGCATTAGATTAATCCCCACTTGAAAGCTTAAACCAAGAAGCAACTCACATGAGAAATGCTAAAAATAACAATTTTTTTTATAAAAACAATGAAAATAACATTTTTTGAGGTAGGGCATAAAAAATAACTTTTAGATATGTATTTTCAATTTGGATATACGTATTTTGAATTTGGGTATCATGAATTTGGGTATCAGTCGAGACCCAGAAGAATACGCATTTCCAAAATGCGTATCACTATCACATCGAGACACGCATTTTCAGAATGCGTATCACGTTGTTTTGAGATACCCAAATTGTAAATGCGTATCCAAAACATCATTTTTAACATCCCATTTCAGAAAATGTTATTTTCAATTTTTTGATTAAAAAAAATGTTATTTTCCACTTTCACCCCTCACATGATTACTTATTATTCGAAATTTTAAAAGTTCCATTCTCGCTCACCCAGAATATGATAATATTTAAAATTTAAAAAAAATCGAAATATTATCATATCGATTTTAAAAAAAAAATAATAATAATAAAGAATCGGAACGAGGGACCAAGAATAGTCAAAAGAATCAAAACTCAGAAGCCCATATTGGTCTTCCATACTTGCGGATCAAGGACTCCATAAAAATATCTATGTACAGTATGTATCTATCGTGTATAAATTTCATTTAATAAATACCATCTACTTTCTGACTCTTATAAATATCCCTTTGGTTTCTTCATCATCGATTGTTTCTTGGCAACTTACAAAAAGGTCAGCAATTCTCCTTCGTTATTTCGATTTATTTTGTGGGTTTTCATCTTTGTAAATATTGCTCCTTTTTTTTTTTTAATCTTTTTGGTAGATAATTTTGGCTTATTGATTCTTGATTTTCTAATGGTAAGAATTAAGATGTAGTTAATCATTATTCATCACCCAAGAACAATCGAATTCAGGTGTATATGTTTGCACATATGAGAATTTCGTCCTAGCATCGTAGCCTAGTTGATACCTCTTTTCGAGGTGTACGTGAGTACGGAGGCAAGTGCTCTTGCCGTTACCATGTTTGCATTAGAAAGAAAATTAAGAATCCCTAATTGACCCTTGACTTTTTTTCCCATGGGCAAACATGCTAGTAATAAAATGTTTTCCTCAGAAGCTGTAAAGGTTTAACAGAAGAACTTGTTAATTGGAAACATACAGCTGAAATTTGTAAATAAATTGCAATGTAATGGATGTGGAAATAACTACAAGGCTAGCATATCGGTATGGATTTTCGGATATATTATTTCGTTAATGTGCTTGATAATCTCAACACTACGCAAGATTTGATCTTGGGATCGCTGACTAAGCACCTTATAATTTGCCAGATATATTTGCTATTCATTTTGTTTGACATCTTTTTTGCTCTGGGTGGATGTATTTGTTTACTTGTTTCTGGTGTGTTAATGTTTCGAAAACAGGGTTGTAGGACAATAGCAAGGCAGATCTAACATGGAAAATATAATAGAAGATGAACACATGAATGTACATGAAGATGGACTTAAGGAGAATGATGAAAGTGCATCATCAGAGACGCAGGAAGTTCCTTTCCTCACGGGGCTGAATCTTGTTTTACTTGTTTCTTATCTATCACTGTCTGAGGACGAATGCTTAAGCTTAGAGGATACAGAAAAGATAGAAACTGCTGCAACCCAAGAACCAAAGGACAGCATATTAAGGTCGCGGGCAGAAAAACGAAAACTACATGAACCCAAGTTGGTTGAAGCACGAGTTCAGAGGGTTCAGACCAAAGTAAGAGATTGCAGGTATAGCATATATTCATCCTGTTCTAAGTTTGTTTCTATTACAAAAGGCTCCCATGACAAGGGTCCTATATATGCAACTTTTCCTTTGTTTTACTTACATAAGGAGGTTCATATGAATTTAGTCTCATTCGCTATTTCAAGAAGAATAAAATACATCTTAACATGATAAGTTTTAGTTTTGAACAGTCATTCTGAGGTATTCTTGCCATATTCGCAACAAAGTATAGTCTTAAGCTGCTTTGTTGGTTGGCATTAATCAAATTCTATTCTCTTTTCGTCAGGCACAACAGAAGAATGTGAACAGAAGAATTTACAACTGGCAGCAAACACATGAAAATCAATGGAACTTTTAAGTCTCTTCCTGGTCTGAAGCAAATCACAACGAAGATATGGATCATCAATCTTCCTAGTCTGAAGCAAATCACAACGAAGATATGGATCGTCTGTTGAAGAAGAGACATAATTTCGACCAGCATTTAATTAGGTTAGCATTACCTTAGTTAGCAGAATATCAGAATAGTAAGGTGTAAACTAATTAAGCCTCACTGATATGAGAGAATGCACAACTCATTAGTATCATTTACATGTACATATGGTGTGTACTGTGTGCTCAACATATCACAGAATGAGGTGCAAATTCAAGACCTGTATGAATGAACCAAGTTTATATAATGTTTCAGTCCATTTCTTTACTTTCTTGCTTTCTTCTTTACTGAATTATACTTCTGAGCGTGACCTTGTTTTCTTTACCTACGTGGGTTCTACTCTATGATCTATTGATGGCTTATGGTTAAAAGTTAAAACCATAATTTAATTTAAGTACCACCCCATGGACTATTCTAATCTACATGAAGAAGAGATTATTTATATAGCTCTGCAGGCTTATAAATGTGGATACACGAAGGAAACATTGTCGCAAGTTCTTTTTACCAATATCACGTTTACCAACAAGTAGGGTACTCGGTACTTGCAGTGAAAAATTCCGAGCGCGCTTAAGTTGGGTTTTAAATTTTAATGATGTTTCGCTATAAAGGCAGAATCGATCCTTATTTGATAAATGCTAAAAAAAATCAATATAAATTTTACGTAAGTAATTAAAAGTTAGGATTCCAGTTGGTACACAGACAGGAACAAAATTTCAACCAAGCCTAAAATTAGCAGTCCCGTTCCATATTGACATCATTACCTCACCAACATATCCCAACCCCGCTGTTAACATGCGAAGGTTAAACCCCTGCTTTTCATATAGGGAAGAATCATCTCTCTGTTTATTCTTTTGTATGAACGGCACATTTCAGTCAAAAGTCTGAAGCATAAAATTGTAAGATACATAATAATGACATGAAGCATTTTATTCGTTTTAACGGTCACAACATGGCACCCAACAAACTGGGGCAGATTAATGACCACATCTCCCATGTCACTAACAATTGATGAACTGCAAAAATGAGCAAACATTCCACTAAGATTGCAAAAGAGAACAGAGAAACAGTGTGACAAAGGAACAGAGGAAGGGAGCAAAACGAATACTAAATTGACGACCAAACAACACAATCCATATATCAAGAGCAAATTTAATAGCCACTCCCTGGCCCCTGCACAACAATTAACTAGTAAAGCCTTTGTGCATAATGACATTTAGAAAGGAAATAAAAATAATCACTCTCCATGTATAGATTGCTCATTCTACAAATATAGGAGGGAGCTGCTACCAACAAGTAGAAATTGGCGTCCCCAGTGCATGAAATACTAGAATACTAATGCAGTAATTCTTGGATTGTCAACAAATTTTGTGAACCCACATGTGTACTTTTCGGTTGAGTAGTAATCCTACTATGGATTCAAAACGTGTTTCCACACTTTCTCATATCTTACCATGTGCCAGAGTTTTTCAATGAAGGCAGATGAAAGCATACGGAAGTAAAATAAGTGAAGACATGACTTTTGTCAGGGTGCTGACAAGTTTAAAATATATGGAACGATAGCAGTTTTCATTGGCATGCTCCAGAGTTGCAAGGAAAGCAAATTGTATCATTACTAAATTACGATATTATTCCCGTAATAGTCTAATATCTAGATACCAAATAATAACTTAAACCTATTAAATGTACTCCCAAGTTCTAGCATTAGTGCTATATATGTAAACTAAAAGTCACTACACCCATCCATAATTTTGCAGTAAATTTGTTAGATGAAACAGGAGGATGAACACAAAAGTTGTTTCAAAAAGCTACAAGTATAGCCATCATATGCAAGTGCCATCAAGTTACTCTAAATCACAGTTCACATTAGAATACTGCAACTGTGCAATCAGCAAACAACTAATGGTCAGAGAAAATCAATACCATGTTGGAAGAAGGATTACAAACATTTCTGGGTAATTCATAAAGTTTAAGAAACTCCTGAAAAAACTAAAATAATATAGGGAAAATATGTTCTTTCAGATGGATTCAAACTAATACGCAAAATATTGGCTGGTCTGGATCCAGTTTACTCTACTCTAAAAGCCTTCTTTTTTTTTTAACATGAACAGATACAATACTCCCTCCCCCAGAATCTATTTCGGGGAGATTGAACCATCAAATGCTGAAATTTATTTGGTTCTATCACTATCACATCCTAATATAACGCAATACCATTGTCCTTTTTACGGTATGGAGAAGAAAGAGGGATGCCACATTATGGATCTGATGCAGAAGAAAGTAGGTATCATTTTCCATACCAGTAGAAGTTGACAATGCTTCGGATCACAAGAGGTATGAAATATCTACATTCTCAGAAGATATATCTTGAAGAATTAAAACTTTCAAATATTCTATTAAAGCTAGTAATTCATCCTCAGAAGGTAATGCTTAAGCAAAAGTTACAGGGTTTGGTGTGAACTCTATAAAGAGTTCCATATGTCAAACTAAATCTGGTAACCAGAATGAGGGCGATCCTGTTATACGGTATGCCCATGATGTTCTGGCTGAACAAGAGCAGCTCTAAGTAAACAGATAAAGCTGATATAGACAGCTTTGCAATGCTTTGTTTTAAACTATTGACAGGCAAGGTTCCCTTTAAAGATGATTATGGGGATAAGATGGTTCAAAATATAAGATTAGAAATTAGGCCTCTATTTTCCACACCCATCACCAAAAATACCTTGTAAACCTACTCAGGAAATGCTGGCAAGTTCAACCATCAAATCGTCCAAGTTTCTCATCTATTTGTAGGATTTTACGCTATATCAAGGTGCTAGTGATAGATCCTGATCATGGTCAGCCAGATGCACCACCTCCTCTTGTCGATTATTGTGACATAGAGACAGGGTACTTGAATAAGTTCCCTGAAGCAGGAAATCCTTTTCTGGATCTAGCAGCTTCAAGGAGAAGGGTTAGGATCTAGCAAACGAAGCTTTTTTAACAGGTAGAACAGGTTAATCCTTGAAGAAGATGTGGAAGACAACATATTTTTGCAAAAATATGATCAGAGGTCAGTTCAATCTGAGGTTTTATTACAAAGGAAAAATTCACCAATATCAGTAGCTGATGTAAGGTCAGTTTGTTCAAAAAGTCCAAGAAGGAAACACTTATCGCTTGCGGATGTCAACTGTATTCACTACACCCTGAAACCCTAGATAACAAAGTGCTGCCAACAATTGAGATTCCAGAAAAGGACATGTTGACAACATGTTCGGAAAATCAAGAGAAAACAGCACAATCCATGATTACAGTGGACAGAATTTCTTCTCCATACAATACAGGAAAAACAAAATACCGAGGGTAGCAACTCAAAGCTCAAGTTCTACTACAATCCCGGGATAAGAAAGTGGTGAGAATGACGAGGACTACACAACAGAAGAGATATCTGCCACATTTCAAGATTTGGACAAAGAAAGTTCTTTTCCCACCCAAAGAAACTCATCGATACCAAATCTTGTGATCCTTTCTCATCTGTTTCACTGAATACATATATAATAATCAGTTCACGCCTTCACGTTATAGGATGCCCGGGTTCACAGCATTCAGTTGATAATAAGGACATTTCCATTATCTCATATTCTTAATTTTCGTGCAATGTAAGTTTAAATATATTGTACCGACAAACAATTGAATATACCCCCAACAAGCTGCCTGTTAAAATAATATACAGTTCTATCCAAATTCCTAATATCTCTAGGATTTCACTTCGAATAATTACATTATACTCCACATCACATACATACATACATACATTATACTTCACATCACATACATGCATATATATAGGATTAAAATGTTAATTTCAATCCAAACAACCCACATCAAGACATCCTGTCAACAAAAAGTTTACCAGCATTGCACAAACAAAAAGCAAAAGATATTCCATTTTATTTAGATTATCCGTAAAAACCACCAGAAACAGAATCCATAACAATATAGAACTGACAATTACCAGCTTAACAACGTTTTATATCAAAAACAAGTTATCAATGAAAGACAAACTAAGCCAGCAAATACGATACCACAAAAAATCCAAACCCCTAACCTCAAACCAAATCACCTACGCTTCACACTCACAACCCTCCTCTTAGCAGCCTCATTAATCTTATCCATATACCCTTCAATCGGAGGAGTCAAAGTCGCCATAAACATATTCATCGGAAACGGAGCCAAATCAGGCACTAAAGCCGCACTCTTCAACTCCTCAGGCAATGCCTCAATTGCTTCCTTCTTACACTTCAACAAATTAGTCTCCGCAGCTTGTCTAGCCCTATGTTTCCTCATCAAAACCCGCGAATACTCTTTCGCTAACTTCCTCCCATCCTCCACATTCAACTTATACTTAGGAACCTCATCGGCATTCACTAACCCTAAAGTAATCAAATCCAATCCTGGCGTCCCAATTATCCCAGGCTCATCATCATCCTTCATTTTACTCTGTTTCTTCAGCTGTTGTATTTCGAGTTTTCGAGATTCCGAAAGAAGCCCCATTTTCTCACGCATTGCTTCTCGGGCTCTCACTTTGGGTTTGACACGGCGGAGGGGAACAGTTGCACGGAGACAATCGTCGACCATTTGCTCGAACTCCGATTTTCTCGGACCCGGACCTTTGGAAGATGGTTCGGGTTGGGCAGTGCCTTTTTTAGTGGAGACTGATGAGCGTTTGAGGGTTTGACCCGTTTTGAGCTTGGCTTTGCCTTTAGCTGTGCCACTTACGAAGCATTTTTGAGTGAATTGAGAAGCTAGGGTTTGGAATTGTGGGTTTAGGGTTTTTAGTTTTCTCAGGGTTGACATTTTTGCAGTGTTGATTTGGGGGAAGTGTTAGGTTTTTAGTTTGGTTTTTGTAGGTGTGTGTATTTCTGTGTGGATAAACTATACAACAGTGCATTAACCCAAGAAACTGAGAAAAGGCTCCAAATATCACATTTTCAGGGTAAATGGTTGCAAATATCACAACTCAAAAAAATGGTTGCAAATATCACTCCAAGACACAGTATCGTGTAGCGTTTAATTTTTTCAATAAAAACGCTATTTCGTGTAGCGTTTTATATTTTATTTAATTTTTTTTTTGAAAAAACGCTAATGCGTTTAGCGTTTTGAAGGGGGAAGACGCTGGTTCATGTGGTGTTTTGGGGAGAACGCTAGATGAAGTTGTGTTTTGGGGAGGTGGAGACACAGTTTTAGAATGTGTTTTGGTGGTAACGCTAGATGAAGTTGTGTTTTGGGAGGTGGAGACACAGTTTTAGAAGGTGTTTTGGTGGTAACGCTACACGAAGTAGCGTTTATGCTAAAAAAAATTGAAAACGCTACACACAACTTTGTTTTGGAGTGATAGTTGCAACCAACTTTTCAGATTGTGATATTTGTGACCATTTTCTTTCAAATTGTGATATTTTGATCCAACACCCCAAGAAACTTCACTCTAGATTTTTTATAATTATAATTATAGTTTAGGATAAAATGGTTTTTTGGCCTAATTTAACATTATGGTAACAATATTATGTGCTTTGAAAATAAAACTATTCTAGAGAGTTGTTAAAATAAACTATTCATGAATTTTTTCGAATAACTGGATTTATATATGTTTTATAAATGAATGTCTATTTTAATAAATTTTGGGATGAGCCAGAATCATAGAACCGTTACAATAAAAGATAAATTTATTTATGGATTTATGTTTTACGAAAACAAAAGTAGAGAATTATATGCATTTAGAAAGGTATTTTTATTTTTCCAATTTATTATTAACACAAAATTATGCATCTAATATTGGTTTTCTAAGAATTTAATTATGGGTTTTTTCATAAATATCCAATTTTAGAATATTTTTAGCAAAAAAAAATTTTAAAAAACTATGAAAATATTAACCATTTTACAAAAATCGATCTGCAACAAAATGCGATTGTTTGTAACTACATATGCAAGGTGTAACTTGTTGGATTTGGTTATATACCGTATTTTTTCAAATAAGTTGATATTTTTGTAAAATGTTTTTTTTGAAAAAAATAATTTTGAGAAAATGGTAAAATAGTAAAAAGGACTTAAAAAAAAGGGAATCATGTACCTGAGGTCACCCTCAGGTAGTAACCTGAGGTTATAAGGAGTTCCCATATAAATACACGAGGGCGAATTTGTAAATTTAGGATTAAGTTTTTGTATTTACCAAATTGCCATTTATAGATGAGAAGAGTTCGAATTCATAAGGAAGACATATAATTAAAAGTTCTACTAGAAGTTGAATAGGTATTTAATTATAAGACATATGATTAAATGTTCTATTGGAATTCTATTTTATATCAATCTATTTTTCTAATTTTCTAGAATTTTAGAATTAAAGGAGGATACGCGGGCGCATAGGTGATGCTCTAAAATCGTATCAATCTATTTTTCTAATTTTCTAGAATTTTAGAATTATAAATACTAATAAATATAAAAATATCATTTAACATATTAGAGGTAGAATATGTATTCGAATTTATAGAGGAGAATAGTTCGAATTTGTAGGTAAGACATATGATTAGAAGTTCTATTGCAAGTATAATAAGTATTTATAATGCATATGATTAAAAGTTCTATTGGAAGTAGAATAGGAGTTCGTATTTATAGAGAATAAGAGTTTGAATTTATAGAAAAATCATATAAATAAAAGTTCTATTAGAAGTAGAGATATATCATTTAACATTTTAGAAGTATAATAGATGTTCGAATTAATTATAGAGTATACAAGACAAATGATTAAAAGTTCTATTGGAAGTAGAATAGGAGTTCGAATTTATAGAGAATAAGAGTTTGAATTTATAGAAAATAACATATAAATAAAAGTTCTATTAGAAGTAGAATAGGTGTTTTTAACATATTAGAAGTAGAATATGTGTTCGAATTTATAGAGAAGAGTTCGAATTTATAGGGAAGACATATGATTAGAAATTCTATTGCAAGTAGAATAAGTATTTATAGCGCATATGATTTAAAGTTCTATTGGAAGTAGAATAAGAGTTCGAATTTATAGAGAATAAGAGTTCCAATTTATAGAAAAAATATATAAATAAAAGTTCTATTAGAAGTAGAATAGATGTTTGAATATATAGAGCAGACATTTAATTAAATATTTTATAGAAAGTACGATCTTCTAAAATTATATTTTAAAAAAAAATTAATTATACTTGTATTAGGAAAATTTATTCATAAATCCAATACTATTGTCATAAAAAAGTCATCGTTTTTTAAAAAGAAAATAATTGATGTATTAACTTAATAAACAAAACAATGTCACGTAGGAATCTTAAATAAATACATGAATATCTATAATATAAAAAGAAAATAAGATGTGTTTTCATTTTCTAAAACTCCCTAATTTCTAGAAAGTCTAGAATAAGTATAAATTGGAATTCGCTCTATTTTTTAGGTTTCGATTTTAAGGAGTAAGTAGTTATGTAAGATAAGTATCATCAATAATATGTTGGAATTTCAATCCCAAATGAGAGCGGTTCGAAACGTGTTGAACGGGAAGACGACTTACTATAAAAAATTGTATTAGCTATTAAAATATCACATTGGTGTGATAAATTTTATTTTACTTTTAGGATTTGATTTTATGAATAAACATTATCATACAAGTGATATATGTAAAACTTATGTTTTTTATTTTAACAAGAGAGCGGATCAATAGTAACGATCGTATTTAAGGAGAAAACGGTTCATTAGAGAAGGCCGTAAAAAAATGATTAAATATATAAGGAATACATATAATACAATGTTTTATTTGAAATAGAATATGAGTACGGTAGATACATCTTATACAACTTTTTAAAACTATATATTTTTTTCTGAGTCGCTCTTATTTGGAACCGAAATTCTAACTAATTATATAAAGAAAGTAAATTCCAATTTTTATATTCTTTAAACTTTCTAATATTTATAGAGTTTTAAAAATGAAAATACATCTTATTTTTTCTGTATATTATAAATATTCATGTACTTATTTACAACTTCTGCATGAGAATGTCTTTCTGTTATGTTAACATATAAAAAAATTAAATTCGAAGACTTTTCGTTACGGGAATAATATTTAATTTATGGATATATTTTTCTAATGCAAGTATAATTAACTTGTATAAAAAAGATAAAATAAAGGATTTCTAGGAAAAAAGATATATAATTTTAAAAATCGTGTAAGACGTCTCCACCGTCCTCGTATTCTACTTCTATTAATAAAACATTTTTATTTTATGTATTCCTTATATATTCAAACATCTTTATACGGTCTTCTCTAATGAATCGCTTTCTCGTTAAACACGGTTATTACTATTTATATGCTCCCTAGTTAAGACCAAAAACCTAACTTTTACATGTATCACTTGTATGATAATGTTTATCCATAAAAATCAAATCCTAAAAATAAAATAAAATTTATAACATCAAAATGATATTTTAATAGCTAATACAATCTTTTATAGTGAGCTGTCTTCCTGTTAAACACGTTTCGAGCCGCTCTCGTTTGGGTCGAAATTCCAAATTCATTACATATTATTATTGATACTTATCTTACACAACAACTTTTTTCCTTAAAATTAAAACCTAAAAAATAGAGTGAATTCCAATTTATACTTTATCTAGACTTTCTAAAATTTATGGAGTTTTAGGAAATGAAAGCACATCTTATTTTCTCTTTATATTATAGATACTCCTATTTTTATTTAGGATTCCTGCATGAGAATGTTCTTTTATAATGTTAACACATCAATTCTTTTCTTTTAAATACGATGACTTTTTTATGATAATAGTATTGGATTTATGAATAAATTTTCCTAATAGAAGTATAATTAACTTATATAAAAAAATATATAATTTAAGAAGATCGTACTTTCTATAAAATATTTAGTTCTATGGATGCTCTATATATTCAAACACATATTCTACTTCTAATAGAACTTTTATTTATATGTTTTTCTATAAATTCGAACTCTTATTCTCTATAAATTCAAACTCCTATTCTACTTCCAATAGAACTTTTAATCGTATGCTTTATAAATACTTATTCTACTTCCAATAGAAACTTTTATTTATATGTTTTTTCTATAAATTTGAACTCTTATCTCAAATAAATTCGAACTCCTGTATTCTACTTTCAATAGAACTTTTAATCATATGCTTTATAAATATTTATTCTACTTACAATAGAACTTCTAATCATATGTCTTCCTATAAATTCGAACTCTTCACCACTATAAATTCGAACACCTATTCTACTTCTAATATGTTAAATGATATTTTTATATTTATAAGTGTTTAAAATTCTAAAATTCTAGAAAATTAGAAAAATAGATTGAGACGATCTTAGAGCGCCACCTAAACTCCCGCGTACCCTCCTTTATATATATATATGATGATTAAATAAAGAAACTAATTTTATATTTAAGATCAAATAAATTAATATTGAAAGAAATAATATTAATAAAACATTATTTTTTTATATTTTAACAAATGCAATCAAAAATAAAATTATTTAGATTTTCAATATTTGTTATGTGATAATATGTATTAATAAACTTACCAAAATTAAAAGATTTATTCAAATTTTCATTAATAATCTTACCATAAATATTAAGAGAATATATTAATTTCTTCTTTTTAGGGGTTAGGGGTTAGAATAATGAATTTGGATCTTACCTAAAAGAGTAAATCTTGGCATACATCCTTATTCACTACTAACACACTACTAGTAGTAAAAGAGTGCCCCTGACGGGGCCCATTTTAATAAAATAAAAAATTAAAAAATTATTTATAGTGTAATATACTAGTCCTATAATTTAGGTAGTGAGTTAGTAGTGAATAAGGATGTATGTCAAGATTTATTCTACCTAAAAATGGACTATTGAGTGGGTCAAAATTAATACAAAATGTTGTTCAAATCTAAATATGATACCAAACCTACCTATATTATATAGATCAGTTGATTAGCTATAGCCTATAGGTCATGGACCATTTTGTGATTAAATCTTTTTAAACCTTTGCCGCACGGCCCACACACCTGGTCCACTGTTGCCCATTCTGTGGTAAGCTGCCAATGTGAAAGTTGATACAGGCAGAGATGACAACGGGTCGGGTTCAACTCGGGTTTTGCAATATTCAAATTCGGGTTTTAAAAATAAATCTATATTCATATCCAAATCCAAAATTCAATACCCAAATCCAAATCCGTCAGGTTTCGGATCGAATAGGTTTTTTTCGGATATTCAAAATTAAAAATAGTGCAATTAAGTTGCTTAACAAACAAAAAATAAAAAATAGTGTAAGTAAATTTAAAAACACCGTTACATGCAAACTACGTTAATAATATTTTTATAAAAATTAAATAAAATATGATTAAGTAGTTAGATATAACGTATTATACAGATTGATATCTATACTATACTATTATATAAATTCCGAAACATTGAAAGTTTTGGTACCTATTTTTTTGTACCAGTTTTTTGGTACTTCGTGAATTTACTTATTTACCCTTTGGAAAAACACCTATAATAAATAAAACACCTATAATAAATAATAACATAATACAATTAATGGTAATTAGTCGCTTGCCTTTTTTCACATTTACTTTTAATGGAAGATATTACTTTTTATAAACACCTAAAAACATCAATGTATCTTCCAATCATAAATATTGAATTAAAACACGTTACATTTTAATTTAAAACTAACCTTCATTAATATTTTCTTTTGAACTAAAACACGTTACCTTTTTAATTTAAAACTAATTTTACAATCATTAATATATACCCGAAAATATCACACCATATTTTTCAATTGTTAATAAAATATATTAAAAATCTACATGTGTTGTTTATAATAAGGAAATATTAGTATAATCCGTAAACATGAGTATAATAAAATTATATTAAATTAAAATTAATTAATAATTATATAATTGTCGAAACATTAAAAATTTTGGTACCTATTTTTTGATATATGTTTTTTGGTATTTCATAAATTTACTTATTTACCCTTCAGTATAAAGAAAAATATAAATGATATTTATACTATTAAAACACCAAAAATAAATAAAACATAATACAATTAAAGGTAATTAGTCGATTGCCTTTTTCACATTTACTTTTAGTTGAAGATAGTACCTTTTATAAACACCTAAAAACCTCAATCATATCATATTTTTCAATCAATTCATATCTAGCAATAATTAACCAAAAATAAATAATAACATAATACAATTAAAGGTAATTAGTCGATTGCCTTTTTCACATTTACTTTTAGTTGAAGATATTACATTTTATAAACACCTAAAAACCTCAATCATTAATATATACTCAAAAATATCACATCATATCATATAATCAGTAACAAAATATAATAAAAATTCGTATTACGAATAATGACCATTAAATTTTTAGTAAAAAAATCAGAATCATTAGATCTAATTATTAAATATATTATATGATTAAATTAATTTACTAAAATTTCAAGTTTCAAATTTTATCAACGACATATTTATTTTAAAATTTTATAATATAAGTTTTAAACCATGCATATCATTAACTAATTTTATATTAAATTATTAAAATTAAAATAAAATATTTTAAATAATGATTATATAAAAATATTATTATGAAATAAAATAAAATTTATTACATATCAACAAAAATCCGTGCATCGCACGGGTTATAAGCTAGTATTAAGTAAAATCTGAAATGTGTTAAATTAATAATTTCTAATATACCAACATAAATGAAAATTTTATGTAAAATAAAGAAATTTACATCCTAAATATATTAATAAAATTTGATTTTTAGAAAGAAACGATTAATCACTAGATTATTATTAATTATTTCTAATATGATAATAATTTATACATCTAAAATCTGAAATATTATATATAATAATTACAAATTATCATATTATATATAATTATTAAAATGTTTTATTAAAATTGAATTTGAATTACATGTATAACATTTTTTATTAAAATGTATATATATATATATATATATATATAATTAAATTATACTTGGATGTGTATAAATTTTAAATTAAATTTAGGATATATACATATATATATATATATAGGGTCTTGTTCTAATAGAAACTAATTTAGAATAGAAACTAGAAACTACACCTAAATTAAATATTTCAAGCTAATCTAATGACCAAATTAGGGGTACCCCAATACAAAAAACGTTTAAAATTATTGGCTCTATTCAACAAAAAAATAAAAAAATTTAAAAAAAGTTACTGTTCACGTGATGACGTGGCACGTGAACAGTAACATTTTTTTTTATATTTTTGTTGAATAGAGCCAAGAATTTTATAAGTTTTTTGTGAAGGTGGCCCTAGCGGGACCATTAAAATAAATGAAATATAATTTATTTAGTGTAGGTCTCTAGTTTCTATTCTATGGTTGGTTTCTATTTGAACGCTTGCATATATATATATATATATATATATATATATATATATATATATATATATATATATTCAGATTTTTTCCCGGGTTTCGGGTTCGGGTCGGGTTTGCATCGGTTTTCGGGTTTCGAATCGGGTTTCGGATCGGTATACGTAATATCCAAATCCATATCCAAAAATTTTCGGGGTCTAAAAATCATATCCAAATCCAAAAATCGGGTTCGGGTTATCCAAAATTTCGGGTTTCGAATCGGGTATCCGTCGGATCGGATTTTTTTGTCATCCCTAGATACAAGTCAATATTTATTGTGGACCAGGGACGGAGGGAAGGGGTGGCACGGGGTGGCGGCCGTCCCCCAAAAATCTGAAAATGTAATTTTTTTATATATATATATATTTCAAAAATCTGAATTTCGTCCCGCCATTTTAATAAAAAATTTCATATAGTTCCCCATTTTTTCTAAAAATCTACATTTAGTCCCCAATTTTTTACAAAAATATTTATTTATTCCCCTATTTCTTACGAAAATCTTCATTTAGTTTTCTATTTCTTACAAAAATATTTAATTTTCACAAAAATCTTCATTTAATCCTCTATTTTTTACGAAAATTTTCCGATATCTTTCAATTATCAAAAAAATTTCAATGACCGAAAATTTTTGGCCCCCTAATATTTATTCCTGGTTTCGTCCCCGGTGATCTGGGGTGTATCAGTGTATGGTTAGTTAGTTATAAATTTAATTAGGGAAATTTATTTATAACAAATATTAAATGGGTATCCTGGGCCTGAGGACATCCTCAGGGTTGTAGCCTGAGGTTAAAACATAATATACTACAAGTCAGGGCTATTTTTGTAAATACAGTAAGATAGATTTTATTATTACAAAATTGTCATTCACTATTTATACTAGAAAACACTTTAATCTCAGGTAAGTGGCCTGAGATTAACCTCAGGACCATTTTTCTCGTATTAAATAAAGCATTTCCATTTTCTAATAAGTCAAGTGCATATATACCAACTTACAGCAAATGAATCAATTTTTAGCACTTTCTTTATTCTCAAATCTTAGCCTACTTTTAAAAACTTAAAAAGAATCTTAACAATTCTTACCAACTTACATAAGATAACAAATAAACATATTATTAATTTTAAAAAAAATGCTAGATCCCCGAATTTGTTCCCGAATTTATTCTCACATGTCACATGTCAAAATATTATTGGTACTAATTTAAATAATAATAATGGAATCACTGCATTCACACAATTTTCACCAATTAAAATTTCTCAAAATACCATGTCACCCATATTACATCATTTGAGAACTTAATTTGGAAACACTTTCCGAATACATATTTTTAATCAAAATGAACGGATACAAATTATAAAGGAATGTATACTCGTGTGTATAGATAGTATCACATCTCCGTCCTCTCCGGCGTGTTTATACCATTCGAACCAACCTTGTTGGCATCGACTGTCATTGACTCATTATCCACTTTGTCCTTTTCCCATACAATATTTGCATAAACCCCAATAAATCCAACTGTCAAACTTTGATCAAGCATACAAGTTTCTTATCAACTTATCATTTTAATTATGAAAACAACTTAACAACTCAGAAAGTATTTCACATTATTTTAGTTTCCAGTAGAGGTTTTAAAAATGACTTATCTCCTGTTGTTTCAAATTCTTGATTCGATTCTCGTTCATTCCAAAATTTCTTATAATATATATTTATTTTTAAAGAATATAAGCTCAACTATTTAAATAAAAAAATAGCAACTGAAAAAGTAGTTCACTTTATTTTATTTTCTATGGGTGACAGACTTATTATAAAATAAGATAAATGTTAAAATTTTTGAAATCGTTTTCAAAACTATTCCCACATGTTGAGTTATCAAGACATTTGGGGTGTTTGGGGAACTTTTTTCTAGAATAAGTCAACTTATTTTAATACAAAGTTAGAGATTCCTAACTTTCCAACTTATTTTTGTAACCTATTGAATCTCAAACATACGTTAAATACTTGTATAAAAAAAATTATCAAAATATGAAATTTTTACCCGAAAATAAGTTCACAAGAACTTAAAATAAAGTGAGCCAAACATGCTCATTATTGGTTGTTCCTTCATAAATAATATGGATCCCTTATATGTTATTCAGGAACATTTTCGGAATGGAAATATATAGCATTACCCATAAAATAATATTCATTCTTTAATAATGATCGGATAAGTGGAAATATAGAAGAGTTTCCAATATAGAACGACTCAACGACTACAAAATCGAAAAGTAGTTCACATTATAAGTAGTAAATAAAAACCATCGTAACCAACTTAATATTCCAATTGTTCAATTTGCATATTTGACTTGTATGTAAATCATACCAGCTGTACATAATGATCATCATTTCCTTATTTTCCAAACCCCTTGCCTTTAAGAATCCAAACCCTGATCTTATATCCATAATTATTTTGATTCAACAAGTTTCCTTTTTCATGGTTCATAAAAATTTCAAGTCTTGTTTATAAAACACTAGACAGAGAGTTCTTGCGCATTGGCACCCACATATTCTTTTCTTGTACAAGATTTCAAGATTTTTTTTTCATGAATGTATGATATTCATGGGATACAAAAACATCATCTCTGTGATGTTTCACATGTTGCTAGCACTAGTGCTTCGATTGTCGTTCATCCCGAGAACTTATGCGATAGATAATCGACAGTATGATCCTCTTCTTTTCGATGACTTCGTTCGTGAGTACGCGGAAAAGGCTGTGAAAAAACCACGTACAGGTACTCTCTATAATATATCTCTACCGTCTAATTATTCCGGGGTGGAAGTTTCGTATATGAGGTTAAAAAGTGGAAGTTTGTGGCGTAGGGGGGAAAATTCGAGTTTGTTTAAAATTCCGAAAAGAATGTTATCATCGCCTTATTCGAACAGATTAGACATTGTTTTTCAGAATGCTGGAAATTTGTCATCTTCATACTTTAGTATCCCTAATTATACATTTGTTGCTCCTGTAATTGGTTTTCATATTTATGGTGCTGATGCAAATTTTTCAAGTTCGAATAGGACTCGAATGCTTACAATTAGTCTCCAGGGAGATCCGATAGTGGTTGAATTTCCGAGTATCTCACTTGATGAAAAAGACAATGCAACGATGAAGTGTGTTAGATTTGGAGCTGATGGAACTGAGGTTGAGTTTAGTAGTGTGATTGTGCCTGGTTACACATGCAATGCTCATAATCAAGGTCATTTTTCGATAGTTGTGCCATCGTTGCTGCCACCATCGACGAAGAAGAGGAAGAGGAGGGAGAAGTTATGGTTCTGGTTGGTAATCGGAGGTGGAGGGTTTGTTATATTAATTTTGTGTGGGATTTTAGTGTTTAAAATGTTTAGGGCCCGGAAAATTGAGTACATGGTAAAGCAGTCGGAAAACAGCGTGGCTTTAGATGTTGTTTGGATTGGGAGGAGTAGGATGCCTTCAGCCGGTGGAATTAGAACTCAACCAGTTCTTGAGAATGATTATGTTCCTTGATTCTACCTTTTGTTCTATGTTCTATCTGTACCTAGTTTAGATATTCTTTCAGTTCATCACATATTTTTGGAGTAAATATACATTTGACTTGCATTGTGTTGTTTCTAGAGATTAATTTTTGCATGTCTAAGATTATAAACCAATAGAACAATCTCGCAGGATCATTCTAGCAGAGTTTTGATGACCATTTAAGATTCAGTGCATCGAAATATGGGCGATTAACCAATAAACCATAAGGGCGAACTAGTTGCTGCTAGTACTAGCTGCAGATATGGTCGTATCGCACCAGACTTAGCTGAAGCTATGGGTATAAAGGAGGCACTGAGTTGGATCAAAAATCAGAATACACAACCAGTGATAGTTGAGACTGATTGTCTTTCAGTGATCCAAGCAATCCGCTGCTCCTCTGTCCATCTGTCCTATTTTGGAAGGGTGATAGATGAGTGCAAATCTTTAGTTAATGAGTTAAAAAATTGTCGTGTGACGTTGAATTTTGTTAAACAATATGCGAACACAGTGGCTCACTTCCTAGCGAGACACAATAGTTATGTGGCTGATCGTATATGGAGTGGGGAATGTGTTTACCCAGAACTCTATCATGTACAGTACTGAACAAAGATTTGATATCTTAATGAATTTTTCCTTGGCAAAAAAAATAAATAAATTTTGATTTCCATTTATAAAAATGTTTCAGCAGTTGATTCATCACTGCTCAACTATTACATTGATTTTCTCAACCAATAGGTTGGATATCACAAAATTTGTGAAAATCGAAAGGAGGATCAAAGTACGAACCACTAAGAATGGCTTCTGTCACAATCTTGTTTGCAGCTTCTGTGGCATGAATCCCATCCCAACTTACATAATTGTGTGGATCACTACAAGCTTGTGCAGTTACATTTCTTCCATTGAGAACCTTACTGTTTCCACAAAACACTTGAGGATTGAATTTGTGTTTATTACCCTCAACTCCACAACATGCTGTTGGACCATGCTTCAAACCTACAAGATTATAAATAAATTCAACTGAAACTTGTAAACCAAAAAATAAAATTGCAGATACAGATTTTGGTGACAATTTAGAAATCAATGTACAGAATGCCCAAACACATACCATGATGAGTAGGGTGTTGGAAGAGCTCGAGCATCACAGAATGGATATCGACATATATAACATTAGCATCAGAGAGTTGTTTCTGGACTTGGAACAAAGTATTTTTGAGCATTGTGTTGTATTCCACCACTGCGTTGTTGAAAGATATCAAGCATCCAAATTGATCAATGTCAGATTCGTCATGGGAGAGCTCTTCTAAAAATGCAGGGTAGCAACCAATCGGTGCAATATTTAGCACCATAAACGTTCTTCCTCCTATTCCATTTATTTCCTTCAGATTCGCATGATCAAAATTAGTACATTGTGGCTAATGCTCTCTACACCAACTTTGATGTATAATCGTCATTAAACCAGGCTAAACAATGTCTCAGTTGGGCAGGTGAATAGGTGATGGTAAGACGTACACAAACCTTAGTTAAAAACTAAATTTGTATAGCCGTGGTACTAACCTTGATGGCATAAGCAATTTGATTGACAACATCAGGAAGATATTGTTGTACTCCTTCTATGCCGATTGCTGCCAAGTTCCCAGTGAAATCGTTCTGACCGATATAAAACACATACAGAGATTTCTTAAATACACTATGATGGGGAAGTTTGGTTGCTCCTGCAAAAATTACAAATACAATAATTAAAAATATTTCGCAAAATGCATCATTTGTCAATTCAAGGGAGGCGATTACATTTTGAGTATTGGAATTTTTAACCCAGTCATATTTGATTGAAAGTGTTACCTCTGTGGGAGTGAGGTTGATGCGCCAGGACACTGAGTTGCTTGAGTTGGTTGAGCTGAATTGCTAGATAGAAAGGGCTGAGTCCACTAACAAACAAGGAAGTGTTGGGCAGGAGGACTGTGGATGCAAGTGTTGCAAAGTTAGCTCCATGCTTATAATTTGATCCTATTGACTGTAGATATGGACTGAGGAATGGCACTCCTAGAGCTTGAGCTGCAACAAAAGGTTGTACAAAATTACTGAAGAGTGAAGCCACAAAGATTAAAAAGAGAAAAAGATTAATGTACAACTGATCTTGTAAACTTCAATCCAAGACTTATACGGAATTCAATATTTAGTTACTTGATCATCGAAGATTTCTCTCATCTTATCTATTCTACTCTTGCATCATTAGATCCGGAACTTATGAATGTTGTTTGCAGTTACAGAGTTACTCGATCATAGCGTCTACGCAAATTTTCAGTTTTCTACTAATACGGTAAATTTATCGTAAACCCGAACTTATTGAAATTCTATGCGAGACCACCAAAACGAAGGACCAAGATATGAAAGCATTGAAAGGAGTAGAAACGAAATTGGGAAAATTTGTGGTGTGGCAATTGATTGGCAACTGTTAAGTGTTAACTGATTCCTTCTCCACTATAATAATAGAGGAGTCAAATATGATGAGGTACTGAAAATGTTACATACCAACATTATTCCAATTTCCAGCTGGCCCTTTTGTATTTCATGCAGTGCATAATACACGTATGGACCATACAGCCACTTGAGCTACAATCTTTTTCATTTACAGTTAAACCTCCATAAATGAATACGACCAAAAATTATTCATTTGATGAGCTTATTTGTTTATCCAATATTCATTTATCGAGAAGAGGTTCTTCGGTATCTCTATACAAATGACTCCAGGAATCATCCTAAGTCTACTAGCACGCTTGATAAAGAGCTAAAGTCACAAAAATTTAATGATAGTAAACTGAACATGGTAAAAAGGGTGAAATACCTAGGAAATCAATAATGAGCCTGCCATCAGAAGCCCGGCCAGAAGGTTTCTTGAAATAAGTCATGCCATTTGGAGGACCTTGTGCCGGAAACGCTGCCCAAAACCCTCCCGTATCCGAATTCGAGTCACCGAAGTTGAAAATCGCCTCGAATTCACATTTTGATTCACTAAAACTCACTAGCATTGCCATCACTACCACCGCCATCACCATAGCCACGGCAGATTTCGTTCCACCACTCATTTTATTATTCATCTTACTAGAAAAATTACTACTACAACACAGAGAGAAAAAGAAACAGAGTCTTTTCTAATTACTAAATGTAAAATGGCTTGGCATTATATAGGGGAGGGGACTTATGCTGTGCAGTGTGGGGGTGTGCCTATAAAAATAAATAAATTCATATAATGACATGCATCTAATTATTTCATTAATTTTGATCTGTAGTGTAAACAAAACTAAGAATGAAGCCAGATATGAAAGTGTAACTACTTTTTCATTAATAAAATGATGACCTATTTTGGTGCATCTGTAAATGTTCATCTTTATTTTGTTCTTTTTTTTTTAAAAGAATTTGACTTGTACTGCAGAAGAGATCAAACAAGAAACCGTCTAATCTAACTTATATATGCAATTTGCGTGCTGCTGATAATAATGAAACCGGAGGTGTTTGCTTTGGATTTTATATAAATTTTTATTCAGAAAAAAAAAATTAAAAAATTGAAATTATATTTTATTTGCACCCAAAAATATGTGTTGATAATCGTAGGGAGAGTATTTAAACTAAAGATTAGGATGATGATGATGATGATAATAATAATAATAATAATAATAATAATAATAATAATAATAATAATAATAATAATAATAATAATAATAATAATAAAATATCCAATCTCAAAAAAAATCTCAAAGAAGAAGAAGATTTAATATAAAATGATTCTTCATTAATGGGATGTTTTTCTCTCTACAATTAGGAGATTTCTCTTTCTTTACTCAAATTGCCAACCGACAAAAAATTATATTTATAACGGTTCCTTTGTGGGTCCCCCTCTAACTAATTTACTTACTTCCTATCTAACTAATTTACTTACTCCTTAAGTTTACACCAAAAGTAGTGCTAGATGCACAGAAAATACGCATAGAAAAATTTACATAATGAGTTGGATTCTACTAATTAATGTTTTTATTGGTTGATATTAATGTGAATGCAGGGGGTCATTAAATTATAACCAATTACATTAAGACACCTACAATTTTGTGAAAGTTTTTGTTAAACTTTATGTAATTTTAGCATTTTCCTTACACTAATGGGTTTCAAGACCCTAATACTGTTAGTTACAGAGGCATGCCTGTTTACATCTAATAACAAGCCTAATTATTTGTAATGTTTTGCATTACTTACATGACCTCTTAACTGAGGGAACCTCTAGTTGTAGAGTTTCTACTTGTTCTGTACTTGTAGTAGGCATCAAATCCTAGTTGTGTAACTGTACTTATATAGTCAAGAATAATGCTTGAAAGAAGTTTCAAGGTTCATGGCTCAAGCAAGAAGATGAAGACTGTCAAATAAATCACAGTTGGGATTTGAAGAAATGAAGAATTTGCCTAAGTACCAATTCGAGAGTACTTTTGTCTATTCGAGAAGTCTAGCATTCGAGAAGTCAGAGATTCGATATCTAAGAAGACACTGTTCGATATCTCAGAATGAACTGTTCGATATCTCATTCGATATCTCAGAATGAACTGTTTGATATCTCATTCGATATATCAGAAGATTCGACATGTCTAAATACTCTATTCGAGAACTCAGGAAGTCAACAAGTCAAAGTGGTATTCGAGTTCTCAAAGAGTCGACAAGTCAAGTGTTCCATTCGATATCTCAAGGACTCAGAAAGCTATTCGATATCTCAAGGATTCGACAAGTCAAGTGTTCCATTCGATATCTCAAGGACTTAGAAAGCTATTCGATATCTTAAGGATTCGACAGGTCAAGTGTTCTATTCGATAACTCAAGGAATCCTGGAGAAAAGTATTATTCGAGAAGTGATTCGATATGTCAATCATACAGTATTCGAGAACTTAGAGTTATCTAATCCTAGTTCTCGAATCAACTACTTAGCCACTTCTCGAATACATTCTTGGAGATAAAATACTGAAGAAATTGTACAAGTCTGAAACCTACAACAAGCCAATGCACTTTATGGACCACAATTTGTAACGTGCTCTGGAAAGCCTACAAGGAAGCTTGAAGAGATATAGAAGAGACAAAGGGCTAAAGAAGTGGATTTGAACAGGCTTTGCAAAGTCAAATCTGTAACCGTTTGGACACTTACTCAAAAAGGATAGACAGACTAGAAAGTAATTTGTTCAGCTACCTTATTTGTAGTAAGTAGGTCGTATCCATGTTCTATAAGGATACAGCCTCACTTCCTTAGTTGTTAACCTTTTATTGAGGAGTCAAGTTTTTCATACATTGTAAGTCATATCTCTCTGAGAAAAATGAAGCTGAGAATACTATCATTTGTATTCACAGATTGTAGCAACCTTTATCTAATAATATATTAGATTAAAGTGATATTGTGTCTTGTGTCATTTCTTATCCGCACTTACACATTTGCACACACAGATACTTATCTGCTACACAGATTCAAGAGGAAGAAAAGTTCAAGAATTCATTCACCCCCCCTGTATTCTTTTGCTGTATCTAGTACTCAACAAGTGGTATCAGAGCGGGCTGTTTATTCAAAAACAGAAAAACAATCATGAGTTCGAATACACCAAAGACCACAGGAACGGTGAAAGTCCCTAAGTTTGACAAAGAAAATTACAACCTCTGGAAGATAAAAATGATGTTGTTCATCAAAGCCTCTCATCCTTTATATCCTGAGATTTTCAAGAATGGTCCCTTTGTTCCACAACAAGAAATGCCTGAGAAGACTATTGGAACCATAATTGTTCCAAGATCTTATGTGGCCAAGGAACCATCCAAATGGATAGAATCAGAAAAGGAGATGGTTTCTCTTGATAGTCATCTAATGTTGCTAATTATTGATTCCATGGATATGTCAATGTTTGCAAACATTGCATCATGCACATCTGCCAAAGAAATGTGGGATCACATTAAGGTGTTATGTGAAGGAACTGATGAGGTCAGGGAAAACAAGAAATAGATACTGGTCACACAGTATGAAGCTTTCATGGCACAACCCAAGAAAAGCATCACTGAGATGTTTGAGAGATTTCACAAGCTAGTTACTGAGTTGCTAATGAATGTCAAGGTTTACAGCACCAAAGAGTTGAACATGAAGTTTCTGCTATCTTCACCAAATCATCTAGAGCAAAGGGTCATTTCTCTAAGGGAAAGAGATTTGAACAAAGTTACATATGATGTGCTCTTTGGGGTTTTAAAAACTCATGAGCTTGAGTTGCTTCAGAAAAGGGCTATCCAAGCCAACCAAGGCAGGATGATAAACACATCATGTGCCTTGATTATCAACAAATCTATTCAAGACCTAGAAGCATCTACAAGCCAGCTAAGGATAGAGGAGATAGTAGATGATGAAGAAACTGAAGTTGAGGTAAGAGAATCTGTTGAGGAGAAGGATGAAGAAGAGTTCTATACTCTTGAAGAGCTAGATGGAATTGAAAACACTTCATATGCTTTCATGGCCAGAAAATTTCCAAACATCAGATTCAAGAGGAACCAATCCTTCAAACCCAAAACCCAAAGCCATTCATTCAACAAAAGCAAGACACCTGTGAAACCAAACAAGAATAAATTTAAAACCAGCCATGTGGATAGATCATCTGTAAGGTGTTATAGATGCAATGACCTAGGGCATTTTGCCAGTGAATGCAAGAAGCCTAAAAAGAAGGATAAAGAGTTTCTGGAACTTGAAGCTAAGTATGAGGCCCTTCTGAGAAAGCAGACAGAAGGTAAAGCCTACATAGCTGAAGGGAAGTGTTGGGATGATTCTGATAGTGATGGAGAGGAACAAGAATTTTGCAACTATGCCTTGATTGCCAATTCCAAGGATGACACATCTCCATCAGACTCTCAGGTACCATCTCTCACTACTATAGACATGTCTGTTTCTGAGTATAAATGCATGATTGAACAACTATCTGTTGAGATGTTTAATATTCATACTAGTATAACTGCTGCTAATGAGGAGATTGCTAAACTGTCTTCTAGAAATGAAATGTTAATAAAAAAGAATGAGGAACTTGAGCTAACTGCTATGCAAGTAGAAAACCTTAAGAAAGAAGTTGAATATTTGCAGAATAAGGTTTTATGTGCTAGTCAAGTGGAAAAGGCTCTTAGGGATGAATTAGCTGAAAATGAATTCAAACTAAAAACGTTTAAGAAATCATCTGGTCTAGTGCAATCCTACTGTGAGAAAATTCAAGCAAAACCCAAGGCTGCTATTGGACTTGACTATGGCACTCTTAAACAGAGAAAAGGCTATGTTATCATTGAAGATGACACGGTTGTTCATGAGGAAGTGCCTCACATTTTGAAAAAAGCTGAAAATCCAATTTTTAAAGAATCAACATTTGAAATTGATGAGGATGCCTTACTCATCAAGCAAATGTTGAATGATGAGGATGAGGCACAATCCAGTGAACAACAAGCATCCTTCAAGAGTGAGAGTGTCAAGTCAAAAGCCAAGGAGCCAGTAGGTGATAGGTCAAGACCTAAGAAGTTTGTTAAGTTTGTTTCAGCTGGGAAGAGTGAATCAGAGAAGAAAGTGACTAAGAAGAAACAGAACAGAAATGGCAAGTTAGGGATTAACAAAGATAACAACTATGCTTATATGCCTAATGCCCCTAGGAAAACTTGTTAGAACTGTTTCAGTTTCAATCATTTAACTCATGCATGCAAGAAACCTGTTGGTAGTGTGCCCAAACCTTTCTATGATTGTTCTGTGCCTCTAAGACATAGAGATGCACCATTTTGTGATAAATTTGACTGTATGCCATGCAATATGAATGTTATGACTAGTTGTTTCAATTTGAGAAGGCAATTCATTGATGGTTGTATCAGTCACAATTCTCACACACACTACACAAGGTCAAAGTCTTCAAGTCCTCCTAAAGATAGGAAGGTACCTTTGTCACCTAAGTCTGAGACCTCAGGCTCTAAGACTTCTAACAATGACAAGAAGACTAACACCAAGAAAGTTGACAAGCATGTTGTTTATGATAAAACTGTCTCTAAGTCACATGGACCCAAACTTGTTTGGGTACCAAAGGAGAAGTAATACCTTTGTGTTTGCAGGGCAAAGAAAGTGAAAAGAAGGTCATGTGGATTTTGGACAGTGGATGCTCAAATCATATGACTGGTGATATGGCCCTGCTATCACAGTATGAGGAGAAGGCTGGCCCAGTGGTTGCTTTTGGAGATGACAGCATGTGTAACACATTGGGATATGGCAAATTGAAAGTTGGTAATGTCATCATTGAAGATGTAGCACTAGTCAAGGGACTCAAGCATAATCTGCTAAGTGTTGGTCAGTTTATTGATATAGGATTCAAGGTGGATTTTGACAAAGATGAATGTTTGATCACCCACACGAAGACTGGTGATTTTGCTCTATCTGGAGTAAGGAAAGGAAGCCTGTTTGTAGCCAATATGGACTCTGCAAACAAGGACAAAATTTGTTGCTTCTACTCAAAAGCATCAAATGAAGATTGTTGGCTGTGGCACAAGAAATTATCACACCTGAACTTCAAAGCCATTAATTCTCTGGTCAAAAGAGAGTTAGTGAGAGGCATGCCCACACTTGAATTCTGTCAAGAATTAGTGTGTGAGGCTTGTCAAAGAGGAAAAATGAAAAGATCAAGCCACAAGTCAATGACAGTGACATCAATAACCAAGCCCCTACAACTCATTCATATGGACTTGTTTGGGCCTGTCAATATTATGTCACTAGGAAGAAAGAAGTATGCCTTAGTGATGGTTGATGACTTTACAAGGTATACATGGGTGGAATTTCTAGCATCAAAAGATGAGGCTCCACAAGTAATCATTGAGCACATAAAGAAAGTTGACAAGGAAGCAAAGGCCAACAATGCAAGCATGATTGCACTGAGAAGTGATAATGGAACAGAGATCAGAAATGCCATACTTGAAGCATTCTGCAAAGAGAATGGAATTTCTCAGCAATTCTCTGCTCCAAGGACTCCACAACAAAATGGAGTTGTTGAGAGAAAGAATAGAACTCTAATTGAGGCTGCTAGAACAATGTTGCTTGATGCAAAGATGCCTACATGTTTTTGGGCTGAGGCTGTGAGCACTGCATGCTATATCCAGAACAGAACCCTCATCAACAAAAACACTGGAAAGACACCTTACAATTTGATGAATGGAAAGAAGCCTACTCTAAAGTATGTTCATACTTTTGGAAGCAAATGCTTTGTATTGAAGGATAATTCAGAATATGTTGGGAAATTCGATGCAAAGGCATTTGAAGGAATTTTTCTTGGCTACTCTATGGAAAGAATTGCATACAAAGTTTATGTCATCAGTCAAAAGAAAATTATGGAAAGCACAGATGTGACATTTGATGACAGCAAACTACCTGGATTAGAAGAAGCCAATGATGAAGATAAAGATCCATTAAAGTTTGATAATCTAGATGATTCTGATGAAGAGAATGAAACTGGAGTTGAAACTCAAGTTCAACAAACTCAAGTGAATGATGATACAAGAGAAGAATTTGTGCCAATCAATAGTGGAGAAACAAGCATCCAAGACACACCTGTGAATAGTGGCAACATCACAGGGGGAGGAAATGAGAATGATCAGGACTTGGATGATGAAGCAACATCAAGAATGAGAAATCAGATTGAGCATTCAAGGAAATGGGATAGATCACACACTGCAGAGCAAATTATTGGAGATCCTAATGCAGGAGTAAGGACTAGGAGAGCAACTCAGAATGAGTGCCTCTATGGTTGTTTTCTATCTCAGGTTGAGCCTAAGAAACTTGATGATGCACTATTGGATCCAGATTGGATTATTGCCATGCAAGAGGAGCTGAATCAATTTGAAAGAAACAAAGTATGGGAACTCGTGCCTGCACCAAAGAATAGAACCATCGTTGGAACAAAATGGGTTCTGAAGAATAAGATGGATGAAGATGGTGTAATAATAAGAAACAAAGCAAGGTTGGTTGCAAAAGGATACTCTCAACAGGAAGGCATTGATTATGATGAGACATTTGCCCCTGTTGCTAGATTGGAAGCCATCAGAATATTCTTGGCATTTGCTGCTCATTCAAACTTTAAAGTTTATCAAATGGATGTCAAGAGTGCATTTCTGAATGGAGAGTTGGAAGAAGAAGAGAAGTTTATGTGCAACAACCACCTGGCTTTGAGGATCCACACTTCCCAGAATTTGTCTACAGATTGCTTAAGGCATTGTATGGACTTAAGCAGGCTCCAAGGGCATGGTATGATACTCTATCATAATTTCTTCTTGAAAATCAATTCACTAGAGGCACATTGGACAAAACACTGTTTTATAAGAAGCATGGTGATGATATTATCCTAGTTCAGATCTATGTGGATGATATCATATTTGGGTCTACAAATGAGAAGCTGTGTGAGAAATTCTCTAAACTTATGCAGAGCAGATACGAGATGAGTATGATGGGAGAGTTGACATTCTTTCTTGGGTTGCAAGTCAGTCAAAGAAAGGATGGTATCTTTATCAGTCAAACCAAGTACATCAAGGATTTATTGAAGAAGTTTGACTTAGAAGACTGCTCACCTACAAAGACACCCATGGCCACTGCCACTAAATTAGATGAAAATGCTAAAGGCAAGAAAGTAGATATCTCAGTCTACAGAGGCATGGTTGGTTCTATACTCTATCTCACTGCAAGTAGGCCAGACGTCATGTTTGCTACATGTTTGTGTGCAAGGTTTCAATTAAATCCAAAAGAATCATATTTGATTGCTATAAAAAGGATCTTTAGATATCTGAAGGGCACTCCAAACTTGGGTTTATGGTATCCTAAGGACACAGGGTTCAATTTGGTTGGTTATTCTGATGCTGACTATGCTGGATGCAGAGTGGATAGGAAAAGCACCTCAGGTAGCTGCCAGTTTCTTGGACAAAGGTTAGTCTCTTGGTATAGCAAGAAACAACAATCTGTGTCAACTTCTACAGCTGAGGCTGAATACATAGATGCTGGAAGTTGCTGTACTCAAGTGCTTTGGATTAGAAATCAACTTAGAGATTATGGACTTGTGTTGGAAAGAATTCCAATCATGTGTGACAACACAAGTGCAATCTCTATAGTTGTCAATCCTATCAATCATTCTAGAACAAAACACATTGACATCAGATATCTTTTCATTAGAGAACATGCAACTAATGGAACCATTGAGTTGCATTATGTCTCTACAGACAAACAACTAGCTGACATATACACTAAGTCATTAGATGAAGCCACCTTCACAAGGTTGGTCAGTGAGATTGGAATGCTGAATTCTTCAGATTCTGGCTAGGTGAATATATCATCCAGATTGTTGCAGCAGTAAACACTTACTTTATCTAAATTTTCAATATTTTTGAAGTAAGTGTTGGCTGAAATATGATTTATAAATATTTCAAATCTACTGCATATGTTGAAAAATCATATTTTGTCAACTTGAAATTTCTATGAAATTTTGAGAAAATGACTGTTTAATTTGCTAGAATATTCTTCATTGAATATGATTGGTAAATTTTAAAAGATAGTGAAAATTATTTTTTGTGAGTGATGAGCATATTTCGATAAGTCAGACTTCTCGAATGGTTCACTATTCGACATCTCTAACAAGTCTCATTAGAGTACTCTTGAGTTCTCGAATAGAGTCTTTTAGAGATATCGAATAGAGGTATTCTTGACTTCTCGAATATGGTAATTGAGTTCTCTAATGAATGAGTTCTCGAATACTATATTTGAGTTCTCGAATCATTTGAAAAGGCTGAATTCTCGTTGAATCTCAACCGATTTTGGATTTTTGTCTAAAAATTTTAATTCACTCATAAAAACACATTTTATTTAATTTAGAATTATTTCTAAGTTAGATAAATGCCAGCTATGAGTTACCATCTGCTTGAGTTATCGAATAAGCCTTTCTTGACTTATCGAATAGTTGTTTTCTACTTCTCGAATGCCTGACTTGTCGATACAAAACATATAACTAATCGACAATTCAAGTACTTCATACTTTTATAATTCTACATCTATTCGATTCATTCCACTCGACTACTCAAGCATCTAAACTCCCAAAACCTCTGTAACCCTAACTGCCAAAAGCTAAATTTTTTCTTCAACCTTTACTATTTTCTCTCTTTTCTCTGTATCAATGGCAACCGTGAAATTCAACACCAACTTTATCGCCCTAACCAGTGATGTGGAAGCACCCAATCCGAACTTCAAGTGCTTTGTAAAATGAATGTCTGAGTCATACATCAAGGATGCACTCTCTGCCAACCCAACTCTGTATCTAGACAATCTGGAACAGTTTTGAGGAACTGCTATTGTAGAAGTTGTAGCCCTAGAAAGCGCAATAACGTCATATATAATCTACTGCAAGATTCAGGACCAGGAAATCACTATCACCACTGGAGACATGAACCAAGCACTGGGTCTACAACAAGAGTCATATGACACACTGGCCACAAATGCACAGTTGGAAGAATTCTTTGAATTCATCAACTACTCAGATGGGATTAATCTTGGAAAGCTAAACAAGAAGAATCTGAGGAAGGAGTGGAGCTATGTGTTTGCAACTCTCCTTCAAGTCTTCACTGCCAGGAAATCAAGTTTTGACCAAATCAATGTACCTGCGCAGCAAATTGCCTATGCATTGGCATATGGAAGAAAGATAGATGTTGGTCAAATCATCCTACAAGAGCTGTATGGGAGACTTGGTAAGAACACAACCAAGAGAGGTACTGACATTTTCTTCCCTCGCTTCATTCAATCTGTACTTAATTTTAAAAATGCTCAATTGATTGATTTGCCTGGGATAGTGTTAGGAATAATTCATAAGTTGTGATGTTAAGAATAGAATTTACACATTATACTTCTTGTAATCCTGATCTTATAAAGGATTTAGCACTGTATATAGGTTTTATGTGTAAAACAGTTATCTGTATAGTTTAATCAGGAATGAACAGTGTATCGGAGACTACATGTCAGGAACAGAGAGCAAATCCTGATGACGTGTCCAATACTGATGGTTGATCAGATACTGATGCAGTGTGCAGATCCTGATATCAGTCGTGTTACTGATGATGTCATTATGGATGCTACAGAAACTGGCAAGTGCTATAAAACAGGATCGTTGTTTGAAGAACAAGCAAGAAGATATTATGAAGGAAAGAGTTTTCTATTGAAGGAAACTATCGACTAGAAGGCAGAACATTGTCATGTATAGATTATATCTTTCTGTTATTAGTTGATAGGTAGCATTATAAATACTCTCTCAATATCATTGTAAAGAGTGTGAGGCGTGAGACGAAATTGTGAGTTCGTGTGCGTAGCTCTGTATAAGGTTTGTATTCGAGAAGTTCGAAACAAACAGAGAGATATTTGTATTGTCAGCAGCTGCTAAAGGTATTGTACACCTTTGGTAGAGTTTGTATTTGATCTTATTAATACAAACAAGAGTTTGATTCATTCGTTTATTCTTGTTTTTATAATCAAGCAAAAATCAGACAGGATTATATAACTTGTATTCAACCCCCCCCTTCTACAAGTTATTCGAGTTAACAATTGGTATCAGAGCAGGTTGATTTCGAATAATCATAAAGATCTGCAATCATGTCTGGTTACAAGGATGGGAATACTAAGATTCCTATGCTCAAGAGAAACGAATATACTCTATGGGAAGTAAAGATGTTGCATCATCTGGAAGCAACAGATCCTGATTATCTTGACAGAATCAGAGATGGACCTTTTGTTCCAACAAAGGTCATTGGACAAGCAACTGTTGATGGTAAGGTTGTTCCAGAACATACAGCAGAGAAGCCAAAATCTGAATGGTCAGATAAGGACAAGGAGAGTGTTCTTAAAGATGCTAAAGTGAGAAACATATTATTCAATAGTCTTGATTCTGTTCTCACTAATTATGTTCTCTCTTGTAAAACTGCTAAGGATATATGGGACAATCTTAAGGTTCACTGTGAAGGAACTAAGCCTGTCAGGAAGAATATGAGGACATTACTTATACAACAGTATGAGTACTTTGAATCCAAGTCTGGTGAGTCACTTACTGATACCTTTGATAGGTTTACAAAACTCATCAATGAGATGGCCATGCATGGTAAATATTATGACTTGGAGGATATGAATACAAAGTTCATGAAAGCTTTGCCTGATTTCTACAATGAGAAGATATCTGCGATTGAGGAAGCTAATGATCTGGATGAGATTTCATTAGAGGCAGTCTATGGAAAATTGAGAGCTTATGAACTTGACAAGCAGCAGAAAAAGAGCAGGAGTGAAGGAAAGATGAAGACTATTGCACTTACTGCTCAATCTGAAGTAAAGAAGCTTCCTGAAGAACAGCATGAAGAGATTGCTGTAAAGAATTCGAGGAAGAAGAAAAGCAAAGAAAGTTCTGAGTCAGAGACTACTGATATGGACTCTGACAACAATGATTCTGAATCTGAGATGCAAGAACTCTTTGCTATGTTTGCTAAGGCCTTCAAGAAAGGCAGATTCAACAGGAGAAGATTTAGCAAAGGACCTTTTCAAAAGAAGGAGGAGAAGAAGAGTGACAAGAGCAAAAGTACAATTGTCAAGCTTGATAAGGCCAAGATCAAGTGCTTTAACTGCAGCGAGCTTGGACACTTTGCTAGTGAGTGTAAGAAGCCTAGGAATTCAGGAAAGGGTAATGCACTTATGGTCACACAGAAGGATTGGGTTGATTCAAGTGACTCTGAAGATGAATTGGATTATGAAAACATTGCATTGATGGCCAATAGTTCAGACAAACCTGGATCTCCAAAGAAAACTTCTCCATCCTCTGATAAGGTATCACTTCACTCTCTTGATTCATTTGATAGCTTAAATTCTGATGAAATTAGATCTATCCATGCTGAGTTTAAGAATCTTATGACTAATTTTAGAATTCTTACTTGTGAAAGAGATGAACTTAAGGTTAAGAATGATAAATTAGTTGATAGAAATAATTTTCTTGAATCTGAATTAATTCAAATGGAAGAATACAAGTTGAGTTCTGATAAAGCTAAGCATGATTATAGTGTAATTCTTGAGGCTTATGACTATGTCAGAAAAGAACTAGAAGAAGAGAGAGATGTGATTAAGACCATTAACAATTCCAGTAAGAAGACAATAGAAATCTTTGAGAGTGGAATTCGTGGTAAGGTTAATGGTTTAGGTTTTGATAAGGCTAGACAAGAAGAAAAAGTAGCTATTGTCAATAATGATAGTAAGGTAGAAGCTAACACATCTAAATCTGAAGGTAAGAAAATTGTTTCTGAACCTAATCATGTTAAATTTGTTGATTCAAAAGGTACCCCTGTTGTACACAAGAGAATTAACAATAGTTATTCAGATGAGAAAGTGTTAGAGAAACCTAAGAATGTAAACATAGGGTTTCTGTCTAAGTCTCAGTTGAAACAGAGATTAGATGGTCTTTCAGAGTCTAGCAAGATCAAGAGAAATAGGAATGGAAAAGAAGGTATTAACAAAGAGAATAATTACAAGAATGTACCTGATGCACCTAGGAAAAAATGCTATAAGTGTGGAAATCATAATCATTTAGCCCTAGACTGCAATCAAAAACCTTCTTGGAAAACTGAGTCCAGATTCCCCAAGACTCAGAAAATTCAATACCAACCACAAAAAGCTTGTTATCATTGTGGTAGTTTACTTCATTCCATTTACATGTGTAGAGAATATCATGAACTGTATTATGACTATTATTCTTTGAAATCTGAAACTCCTAGTCACAAACAGTTTGTGAGATCAGAGTCTAAAGTTGACTCTGCAACAGGTAAAATAAAGGCAAAATCTTCAAAATCTGTTGTCTCTAAATCTAGTAAGAAAGGATCCAATCAAAGTTGGGTCCTAAAAAAATTCTAACTAGTTACTTTTTGTTTGCAGGGCACAGGAAAGAAGCATTCAATTATCTTGGACAGTGGATGCTCTGGACATATGACTGGAAAGAAGTCCCTGCTTACAAAGTTTGAGAGGAAAGCTGGCCCAGTAATATCTTTTGGAGATGGCAACAAAGGAGAAACTCTGGGATATGGCTCAATTATTTTGGGGAATGTCATCATAGAAAATGTAGCACTGGTTGAAGGCTTGAAACATACTCTTTTAAGCATAAGTCAACTGGGTGATAAAGGTTACAAATCAATCTTTGACAGAGAAGGATGCAAAGTCTTGAATATGCAGAATGGAGACATTGTTCTAACTGGTCAAAGGCATGGTAACATATATGAAGCCAGCTTAAGTGATACATCTAAAGGAATTGTTAGATGTCTCTACAGCAAAGCAACAAATGATGAAAGCTGGAATTGGCACAAGAAGCTCTCACATCTTAATTTCAAGAAGCTTAATCAACTTGTTAAATACAATTTGGTGAGAGGCCTACCTCAGGCGAATTTTGTGCAATATGGACTTTGTGATGCATGTCAGTTTGGAAAGCAAAGAAGAACCACTTTCAAGAGCAAGACTGAAAATTCAATTACTGAACCATTTCACATGCTACATCTTGATCTGTTTGGTCCAGTAAACATTATGTCTATCAGCAAGAAAAGATATGCTCTAGTTATGGTGGATGATTTCACAAGGTTTACATGGGTGTTCTTTCTACACAAGAAGGATGAAGCTCCTCAGCAAATCATTGAACTCATCAAGAATATTCATAATAACTCTGAGTACAAAGTCAAAGTACTTAGGAGTGACAATGGTACAGAATTCAAGAATTCTACAATGGAGGGGTTTTGTGCAGACAATGGAATTACTCAACAGTTTTCTGCACCTGGTACACCTCAACAAAATGGTGTAGTGGAAAGAAAGAACAGGACTCTCATAGAGGCAGCAAGAACCATGCTTGCAGATGCAAAACTTCCAACCTACTTTTGGGCAGAAGCTATTAACACTGCATGTTTCACTCAGAACTGTACCTTGGTAAATAGTCATGGAAAGACTCCCTATGAGATGATCAAAGGAAAGAAACCAAGTGTGAAATATTTTCACATCTTTGGATGTAAATGCTATGTCCTAAAAGTTCATCCAGAACAACTTGGAAAATTTGAAGCCAAATCGGATGAAGCAATTTTTCTAGGATATTCAGCATCTAAGGCCTTCAAAGTTTATAATCTCAGAACTCACATTGTTATGGAATCAATTCATGTTGCATTTGATGATAAGAAATTTGGAATTTTGCAAACTGATGAAAGCCACGACAAATTGGAATTTGAGAATCTGAAGATTTCTGAGATACTCTCAAGTGATGATGAAGGTTCTCCAGAAGGAATTTCTATTGCTTCTCAAAGGAATGCTACTGTTGAGGGGGAGCAAATCAATCAGAGAGAACATAGTGATCATCAGGAGCAGACTAGTCTTTCAGAGTCTACTCCATCAGGAACTGACCTTTCAGAGTCTACTGAGGAAAGATCAGTAACTAGCAGCAATATGGAATCTACTGATTCTATTGATCAAAGGAGAGTTTTTGAAGGTAGAGAGAATTCTTCTACAAAAGATACCACTAACTTAGGGGGAGAGACTAGCAGAGTTAATCTACCACCTGTTAGAAAATGGACAAAGGATCATACTGAAGATTTGATAATTGGTGATCCAAATAGTGGTGTTCGAACTAGAAGATCAATTCAAAATGAATGCTTGTATAGTTGCTTTCTCTCAAAGAATGAACCTAAGAAGGTTGAAGAAGCCTTACAGGATCCTGATTGGGTAATTGCAATGCAGGAGGAGTTAAATGAGTTTGAGAGAAACAAAGTTTGGAAACTGGTACCAAGACCTAAAGGTAGATCTATTGTTGGTGCAAGATGGGTTTTCAGAAACAAGCTAGATGAATCTGGTATGATTGTAAGAAACAAAGCAAGACTGGTGGCCAAGGGATATTCTCAGGAAGAAGGCATTGATTATGATGAGACCTTTGCACCTGTAGCAAGATTGGAAGCAATCAGAATGTTTCTTGCATTTGCAGCTCATTCAAAATTCAAGGTATACCAGATGGATGTTAAGAGTGCTTTTCTAAATGGCAAACTTGATGAAGAAGTATATGTAGAACAGCCACCTGGATTTGTTGATCCAAAGTTTCCAAATCATGTCTACAAACTTGACAAGGCACTCTATGGACTAAAGCAGGCACCAAGAGCATGGTATGAGACTTTGTCTAAATTTCTTCTTGAAAATGGCTTCACAAGAGGTACAATTGACAAAACTCTATTCTTTAGAAAGATAAAAGGTGAATTGCTTTTAGTTCAAGTTTATGTTGATGATATTATTTTTGGTTCTACTAATGAAAAGTTGTGTGCTAAGTTTAGCAAGCTTATGCAGTCTAAGTATCAGATGAGCATGATGGGTGAACTAAATTATTTCTTAGGCTTGCAGGTCAAACAGACTGAGACTGGTATTTTCATTAATCAGTCAAAGTATATCAAAGATCTTTTAAGAAGGTTTGACTTTCAAGACTGTGCAGTTGCAAAAACACCCATGGCAACAGCCACTAAACTAGACTCTGATCCTAAGGGGAAGAGTGTGGATAATACTAGTTATAGAGGCATGATAGGCTCTTTGTTATATCTAACTGCAAGTAGGCCAGATATAATGTTTTCTACCTGTTTATGTGCTAGATTCCAAGGTGATCCTAAGGAATCTCATTTAATTGCTGTGAAGAGAATTTTTAGATATCTCAAAGGAACTCCAAATCTTGGTTTGTGGTATCCTAGAGAATCTGATTTCTTTCTAATTGGCTATTCAGACTCTGATTATGCAGGGTGTAAAATAGACAGGAAAAGCACTACAGGTACATGTCAATTCTTGGGAAATAGATTGATTTCTTGGGCAAGCAAGAAGCAACAATCTGTTTCAACCTCAACTGCAGAAGCTGAGTACATAGCAGCAGGCAGTTGTTGTGCACAGCTTCTTTGGATAAGAAATCAGTTGATGGATTATGGTATGACACTTAGTAATATTCCTATGTTTTGTGATAATACTAGTGCTATTAAAATTGCAGAAAATCCAGTTCAACATTCAAGGACTAAGCACATTGATGTCAGGTATCATTTTATTAGAGAACATATTGAGAATGGTATTGTGGAACTTCATTTTGTTCCTACTGACAAACAGCTTGCAGATATTCTAACTAAACCACTTGATGAGACTACATTCAGTAGACTAGTAAGTGAGTTAGGAATGTTAAATTTTTAGATCTTTAACATCTGCAAAAGTAGCAAGGTATGTTGTTCTTAGCTTATAGACTTGATATTCTTGTCAGGATCTATATTTGATTGTTAAATGTTTTAGCTATAACACATTGCCTTGATAAATTTCAGTATGATAGACTTGTTAATAATCATCAGGATTAGATTTGTTATCAGGATGCTGACGTCATCAGTATTGTGTCAGTATCAGGATTATGAAAATTGTTTCAGATCCTGACGTTTACTTTGTGTAGTAATCTGATTCTGTGATGTGTTAAGTCTATGCTAGCAAGTTTTGATATTTGCATACTGATAATTTATACATCATTCAGAAATCAAAAGACAAGCAGATAACAAGAAATTGTATTTTCATTAATAAAAATCATTACATGGAAATGAAATACAACATCTTTTTGTCTAAATTTCTATTCTATACTTGTCTATTGATATGAACTCTGAGGTACAGGACAAGGAGCATCTCAAGAAATCCATCAGGGGATGAAAGCCTCGTTTGCTCTTGGATTCCTTGTCTGGGCGACTTGAATGAGAGCAGCTAACTTAAATGAATAGCATCTCCATCAAGATCAACCTCAGACTCTCGGCCAAATTCTTCATCCTCAAGTTTTGAGGAGGTTAGGGGAAGATTGTATCCAACAGATGGATGTTCTAGGAGAAACCTCTGGATATTATCGAAAACCAATCCATTCATGATTAGTTCGATGAGAAGAGTCGTTTGTTCAAAGAGATGATCAAGAACAGGATATTCATCGATCAAAAATCTGGAAAATGGGTTTGAAGGGATTTTTGGGTTGAGAAGCATTGTTGAGAAGAAAAGAAATTGAAAGGTTATGGAGAATGGCATAAGGCGTTTGATTCTTTTAAAGAAAGACGTGAGAAGCTGAGCAGTCACTTGGAAGTCTTAATGAAGTCAAATGCTAATTATTGCATGAGACTGTATTTCTTGTTTCAAGAAATATTGAAAATATCTAACCAATTGATTTTCTGTTCAGATTAATTGTTTATTTTCTTTTTCAGATAAAAGAAAAATGCCACGTGGAAACTCCATATTAAGTCGCTGATTATATTGGTCAGGATTTCATATGTGACCATCAGGATGTGAAAATCATTGCTTGTGATTATTTTGATGAGAGGTCATCAGGAAAAGGAAGCTGATCAGTATTGCTTATACCCTGATTTATTTCATGAAAATCAATTTTGGATTTTATTTTCCAAAAATCGTGGGTAACCGCATTTTTCAGGGACTGACACCTGTCAACTACGTGTCAACGTGGGATAGTGGTCTGAAAGATTTGTGAAATATATTTGTTTTAAAACTCTAATCGTGCAATTGCTTTCTCTAATCTTACATTCTCTAAAGCAAAAATCACTCTTGAGTTTTCAAAATCACTAATCCATTTCAAGAATTTTTCAAGTTTCTTTTCAGATCAAAAATGGCAGCTCAGAGAAGATTACCTAAATCAGTAGCCTTCAAGTTTGGTGACTTTGATTTTATGACAAACAATCATGTTGCAGCTATTACCAACAAGGAAGGAGTGTCATCTGATTTTCATCCAATCATGGACTTTCTGGTGTATGGACCATTAAGTTATGCATTGACAGCATCTCCACAGATTAATCAAGTAGCTGTTTCACAAGCTTGGGAGAATGCTGAGGTAATTGATTCTACTCAGAGTCAATCAGGTAAGATTGTTCTACATTTAGGACAAGATTTATTTGACATTACTGAATCTGTTGTTAATTCAGTACTTTACTTACCTGTTACTGATAGTTATGAGAATGTACCATCTGATGATAATATAAGAACTATGTTGTCTGAATTAGGTTATAGTGGACCTCTAGATAACATGAGCCAGTTGAATAGAACTTTTCTTAGAAAGGAATGGTCTTTTTACTTTGATCAAATTGCTAAATGTTTTACTGGCAAATGTAGTTCTTTTCAACAAATTACTTCTGTTACATCACATATTGCTTATAGTTTGCTTTATGACAGAGTAATTAACATTGGTCATATTATCTTAAGTCAGATGAGTATTAAACTTGGGTTAAGAGATCAAAACAGGAAAATGGTTTATTATCATAGATTTATGCAATTGTTTATTAACCATTTTATTCCTGATGTTGAAGCTAGATTTGGTAGGGAACATTGTGTTTCTTCTTATGAACAGCAAAAGAGAATTTTCTCTGATATTACAAAGAAGGACAATGAAAAGAATCTAGATGAAATACCTGCAATTCATTATCCACATCATTTTCAGGTAATTCTTAACACTCATCTTCCTACTATCTACAATTCTTCTTTCTTTTGTGGTGAAATGGCTCAGGAATCTCAATTGGAGGAGAACCCACCTGTGTCTACCCAAGTAGCCCAAAACATCATAGTCTCTGAAACAATTCAAGAACCAAATTTTGATCCACAGCCTATTGTTTCAAAGAAACCAACCTCTGGTGTTTCTCAAAAGACATCAGTTGTAAGGAAGAGAAGATTTGTTGTGTCAAGTAGTAGTAGTAATTCTAGTGAAGATGATGATGATTTAACTCTTGCAGAGAGAGCAGAATTGAAGGCTGCAATTCAACTTTCTTTGTTAGCACAAAGAGATGAAAAACCTAGTCACAGCCAGGCTGCAGTCTCTCAAAAGGCTGTAGTTCTTAAAAAGGGAAAACAGTTACTGGATACTGTCTCTCAAAAGACTGTGTCTATTGAACAAAGATCTCATCCCAAGATCACTTCTGTGTCTACACCTCTTGAGTCTTCTCAGGATAAATCTTTTGCTCACTATATCAGGAGAACAAGGAGAAAGATTCAATTGTCACCTACACACACAGAGTCTAGTCCAACTAATATCATGCATGTTTCTACAAATCAAGCTACATCTATGTCAGTATTTGACAAGAGAGATCTGGATATTGATTCTTCATGGGAAACTACATTATCATACAGACTGGCTATGGGACTAATTTCTCTCAAAGTGAAGTTGTCAAGGCCTGTTCTAGACTTTTTGGTTGAAAAAGTACCAAAACTTTTATTTCCAGATGAATATGGACTTCTACATCAAAGACTTGACTTAATGAAGATGTATTTCTATGTATCTGTCAGAAGACAATTAGTCAAGAAATTTGGACTCTCAAAGCATGTTGCACTTCAATCACTTCATGCATATTTATTTGACAAGGATGTAATTATTGAAGATGCTTCAGCTCAAGGTGAACAACTGGAGGAAGTAGATAGAGGGAAGCAGTCAACAGAAGATACTATTGCACCAGTGGTGAATAGTAGGAAAGATCAGATCACAGTCACTGTAACACAAGAACCATCTAGTCAGAGGAAGGATGACTCAGGAGCTGTGATAGCTGATGTTGAAAGGTCTTCTGTGATGACTGAGAATGCAAGTGAGATACCCTATGATATGGGAGGAATGACTTTGGTTGATTTTTCTGAAGATCAAACAAATTTTGTTCAGTCAGAGTCTATCCACCTTGAGGGTGTGTCTCAGCAAACAACACTTAAAGACGGTGATATACTAACTATGGTGTCTAATGAAGTATTACTGAAGACATCACAGTCTAGTAAACAACCTGAAAGTGGTATACTGGAGCCTGTAGTTTCTGAAAGGAAAGAAGATGATTGTATGGGTTCAGAGACTATAGCAGCTCACTCCTTGGAGAAAACCTCAAGCCACATGCCATATGAGGAACCCTCTCTCCATGTGAGTTCAGGTATAAAAACTCCTTCTAAACTCTATTTTTCTGTAGGTCATGAGAGCACTTATCTAAATTTGAGTGATACAGTTGAAAAGATGGACTTAGATCCATAATTTGAGCGGCTGGCTCCTGACCAGGCAAAAGGTGAGGTAGAAAGAGTGTTGACTTTAGTAAGTCAAAGTGAGAATGAGGGTATGGATGATCAACTCCATAGTGAGGGAGAGAAAATTAGGAAACCATCATTTGATTTCTGGGATCAGGTTTTTCCTGAATCTTGGTCTGAAAATTTGGGTATGGATGCTGGTACTTATTCATTCATCAAAATGTATCAGAAGAATGACCTAGCACATCACAATGCAAAGCCAGAAGTTAAAGCTCAGAAGCAAAAGGAGAGGCTTGCAGGAATCATTAACAGAAGAGGTGCCAGGATAAAGCAATCTCTTGATACATATGTACCAGATGAAGATCCTAATGATCCTAGTGTTCCTTTGTATGTACTTCCAATATCAGCTAGAATTGAGACATCAACAGTCTCTGATCACTCTAAGGAGGAGTCAGGATTTGAAGATGTTAGTACACAGAATACTGGTGAAGGAGATGATGATCATGATTCAGTTCCAGAACAGAAAGATGAAGACGTTGATACTTCTAATCAGGTTTTATTACTTGAATATCATACAACTCAAGCAACTTCTTCTACAAGACTTGAAGATAAAGTTCTTTCTGATTCTGATACTGAAGATACTAGAAGCACTTCCAATATTGAAGTTCATTCTGATGTTTTGAAAGATATTCAGAATTCTCAAATTGCTATTCAAACAAGACTTCAATCACTTGAAGATAACCAAGTCACAATTATGGAAAATCAAGCAGTTTTTATGAATCTTATTTGTTCTGTTTCTGAATCTCTTGGAATTAATGTTGCTGATGTCAAAAAGGGGGAGATAAAGACAATTCAAAGACAACAACAACACTATCAGACTGAAGATAAAGCTGGGGGAGATAAAGATCAGAAAGATGGTAGTAAAAAGAAGAACCAGGAGTGACAGTGGTGAATCTCAGCTAGGAAGTGGTAAAGGAAGAGCAGCATTAATAGTTAAAATTCTTTCTTCTAAGTACTAGATAAACGTCTACATCTGTGAAGGAGGTACTTAACTTCATAATTCTACATTCATAAATTCTATTCTGGTTGTATTGTTATATGTTTTGACATCCACAACTTAGATTTATGCTTCAGATTGTAAAGCATAAATAGGGGGAGATTGTTAGGAATAATTCATAAGTTGTGATGTTAAGAATATAATTTACACATTATACTTCTTGTAATCCTGATCTTATAAAGGATTTAGCACTGTATATAGGTTTTATGTGTAAAACAGTTATCTGTATAGTTTAATCAGGAATGAACAGTGTATCGGAGACTACATGTCAGGAACAGAGAGCAAATCCTGATGACGTGTCCAATACTGATGGTTGATCAGATACTGATGCAGTGTGCAGATCCTGATATCAGTCGTGTTACTGATGATGTCATTATGGATGCTACAGAAACTGGCAAGTGCTATAAAACAGGATCGTTGTTTGAAGAACAAGCAAGAAGATATTATGAAGGAAAGAGTTTTCTATTGAAGGAAACTATCGACTAGAAGGCAGAACATTGTCATGTATAGATTATATCTTTCTGTTATTAGTTGATAGGTAGCATTATAAATACTCTCTCAATATCATTGTAAAGAGTGTGAGGCGTGAGACGAAATTGTGAGTTCGTGTGCGTAGCTCTGTATAAGGTTTGTATTCGAGAAGTTCGAAACAAACAGAGAGATATTTGTATTGTCAGCAGCTGCTAAAGGTATTGTACACCTTTGGTAGAGTTTGTATTTGATCTTATTAATACAAACAAGAGTTTGATTCATTCGTTTATTCTTGTTTTTATAATCAAGCAAAAATCAGACAGGATTATATAACTTGTATTCAACCCCCCCCCTTCTACAAGTTATTCGAGTTAACAGATAGATAAAAATAGAATAGGCTATCCTAAATCCATGACCAAACTCATTTTTGGTAATTTGGAAACTAGGAATGATGTGGATGTAAGACTTAACATAACTCCCCATATGGAGGGTTTGTTTAGGACTTACCCCCACAACATGCCAACATTTGATTCGAAGTCACAGTTAGCACAGCCCAAGCAAGTAGAACACAATGCTAACCCAGGGTCTGCTAACTAACCCTCTCAACCAAACACTCTACCAAACACTGAGTCAACTGCATAATCCTCTCAAAAGGGTGATGTTAGTAAAAAGGAGAAGAATAGAAAACAGGTTGCTTCTGCACCTTTGACCATATTATCAGAAGCAGCACTGGCTGTTGAATTAGGTGTAGAAAGTGAGGAACCTGAGTCACCCTTAATCAGACCAAAGAAGAAGAAAGCTAAAACCACCTCTTCAGTCACACAAATGGCTGAAGTTGTAAAATCAGGGGCACACAGTTCACTAGATGTATCCTCTCAACAGGGTGCATCTATAGAATCAAGCATCCTCCCCAATGCACTTATCTGTAAAGAGTCAGCACCTGGGAGTGATAAGGCTGGCACAACACTGAGTGGAGAGCACATCACATTTGAAACTCCCTCTATTTCTCAGGGGGAGTTGCCAAAATCCATTCTACAAGACACTTCTCTTCCAGAATCTACATCACAAATTTCTTTGGAGCCTGTACTTCAAGAAATTGAAGAACAAGGCATTGATCACCAAGAATTCTTTTCTCTTGGTGAGCCAATGAATTCAAGTGACATGGTGCTTGACACTATGCTCACCATCCAGAAACCACATTCAGATGGTGAGGGAATGCTAGCTGGGGCATATCCTGATGACACCATCACAACCATAGAGGATTCACTAGTTTTCACTAGAGACTCTGTGCCTGTGTCAACTACTGTTGTAACTCATCCCACTCCTGTGGAGACAACAGTAGTAGAGTCATTCCATCCAATTACAGAAGTTGCATCTGTAACTGAGGAGTCTAGCTTGCCTAGCTCTAGCTCTGACTTTATGTCACAATGGCTGAAGCCTGTGCAACATGACAGTGCTTCAGGATCAGGGTCTGTTCCACCACAATTGACGGTTGAAGCACTTCAAAGCTTAGTTGTGGATCAAATTCCTGAGTTTGTCAAGATTGCTCAGAACTTGGTCACCTCCAACATGCCTAATCCAGACTATGAAGCCATTCTGCTATGCCATAGGGATGATGTGGAGATGCAAAAGGCCAAGATAATTGATGATGCTGAGAGAGATGGCAATATAGATGCCTGGCTGCAAGGAAAATATGATATTACTCTTGATGAAGCTCTTCAATATCTCAGAGAGGAATACATCACTTCACTGGGTTCCAATGCAAAATCTCTGACTCCTGGTGAAGTGTATGAGGCTATGAATGATTCACACAAGGGATTCCTCAAGGCTGCACACTATCTGGGAAAAGGAGTCAAAATTAAGGTCAACAGAGTGTGTGATAAGACAGCCACTACAGTGGAAGAAATCAAGAGGACTTTTGAAGCCAAATTTCCTAAATTGGAGACTGTAATCAAGGATATTCTAGCATGCAAATCTACTTGTACCAAGATGGACAATGGTTTGGCTCTTCTCAAAGATGCTGTCACAGGTCTGGGGCATAAATTTCAAGCTCTATCTGATCAGACCACATAATCCAATGCCATGCTGAGGACAATGTTCAAAAATCTATATGGAGACAGGCTTGTGACTGAGGATGTCAAAGTATGAAGTGAAGAGACTGCAAGACCAATCCTTATCTGGTTTCAAGGCAAATGAGCTATTCACTAAAGTGGATACTCTTGAGAAGGAGGTGGTGTCTCTCAAAGAAATCAATGCTCATCTTACAGACAAGGTTGCAATTCTCAATGAACAGTTGGACACCCAAGCCACCACCACAGCTAATGTCCTTCTGCATCAACAATCTATGATATCTGCTATGATGAGCTCATGGGTCTCCCTCTACTTGAAGAATCTTCCAACCCAAAGGCCACTCTTAAAACCTCTGTGCCTGACAACAAGCCTAAGGGGGAGAAGAAGTTAAGGAATTCACATCCAAAGGGGGAAAAACCTAAGGAGAAAGGCATACAGCTAAATGAGGGTGGTCACCAAAGGGCTCCAAAACCTATAAATGTGCCAGGGAATGGGAAATCCAAAGTTGATGAGCCCCCAACCACTCTGCCAGTTGTTACTCTACAACTGTGCATGTCATTACTCCTGGTGGCCAGAAGCAATCCATCACAACCACAGTGGTTGCAGGGAGTATGCCATCTGATAAACCTCCATCCTCCAAATCTGAAAGTGCCAAGCCTGTAGAAGTAAAGGTGGTTACTGAGACCAAGCTACAAGAAATTGCAAATTCAAATGTCTATCATGATAAAGCATTCTTGGAGTTTCTGAAAGTCTCAAGGGAGCAGGCTAGTGACACTCAATTTTATCTGAGGAGCTTGAAGGATCAGATTGACTGTCTCACTGTTATACCCAGGAAAATCAATAGCTCATGGTTCAAGGAGATAATGATGGTATCCAATTCAAAGATATGGCATCTAACCTACAAGACTCTTCAAGCCCTAAAACACTCTGAGGTAGATGCCATACTTGAGCTTATTGAGAAGAAAAATGAGAACAACAAGAGTCTGTATGATGATTTAAGGAATGATCAACCTTCAAGGCTGCCAGAAGTAATCAAGAAGCCATGGACAATCATCTACCAATCTGGCATCAAAATTGAAGACATCAAGCAGTTGGTCATTCCCAATGACCTCACTTCTAGAAATCACACACTTATCATTGCTATCACTGATCAACTACAGAAGAAAGGTAAAGTCAGAAATGCTGAAGAAATAGAAGCACTGCACATCCTTAGATCTTTCATAGCAACTGGTGTAATTCCAGAAATGGCTCTACCTAGGAGAAATAAGGATGATGACTCTGAAGATAAAAGTGATGGGAGGAGAAGACATCACAGGAGAGATAAGGGTGATGAAGATAAGAAGAAGAAGAAGAAGGATGACAAGAACAAGAAGGATGATGATGACCAAGGTAAAGTCTATGAGAGGAAAAATGGAAAACAGCAAGCCTTAGGCATTGCTGATAGTAACCTCACCACAACACAAGACTCTAAGTCTAGGGTGAATACTGTTTGTAGTGGCCTAGAAAAATCTACATCTATGGCTTCTGCAACTGTTTTGCCACCTCAAGAAGAGAAGAAGATTCAAGTCAAGAAATCATCTGTATGCTTCCATAAGCAAACTGCTAATGGAATACTACAATGGTCTACAAGCAAGGGTCATAAGTTTCTGCCTAGCAACCATGTAAAAAGGATAAAATTTAAGCATGTTGCAAGAAGGGTGAAGTTATCCAAGTCAAAGGCACTGACAATAATTCCAGGACTAAACCTACCACCTCTGGATGAAAACTATGATGAAGACCAACTGCAGTTCCTATGGGCTCAAAGAATCTATCATGTTGCCATTGTTGATGATTTTCTTGAAATTAAATATACTGATGGAAGATAGAAGAAATTCAGACAAGGAACATGTCAGCACTGGGGCAGGCTATATGACAAGGATAATTGCAATGTTGGATTCTGAAGACAGAGTGGAAATGGTATGGAAGCTGGAGTTAATAGACTTTGTCAAAATGAAGAAAGATCACCAGGCAGAAATGAAAAAGAACAGTGAAGAGCTACTAAAGAAAAGGGAGGAGGAGTTTGCTGCAATGGAAGCTAAGGCTGGTGAATTGAGGGCTATGGGTCTGTGTAGAGTCAAGTTTAATCCTTACATCATTGAGTACAAGAAATATGGTAGAAATGTAAAGATTAGAATGGACTACATCAGTTCCTATTCTGAGAAACAGCTGAATGAAGTACTCAAGGATTTGTCAGGCTCCCCTCTAATTGAAGAACTCACTGCAATGGAAGACATTATTCTTGCCATGGAAGAAAATGCAAAGAAGAAAGCTAAAGAAGCTGAAAAGAAGATGACAAATGAGAATCTGCAAGCCAAAGCTCAAGAGATGAATCCAAAAGGATATGGCTAGTAGTTCCTCATAACTTGTAAGAATACTTCTATGTATTTTCTTCAATCAATCTACATACCTGTACTTTTTCAAGTTTTATCTTTATGTATGTTAGGCTTGTTATCAGACATGAAATTGTGACTAAGGGTCTCACTCACAATTTGGGGGAGATTATTAGTCACAGAGGCATACCTGTTTACATCTAATAACAAGCCTAATTGTTTGTAATGCTTTGCATTACTTACATGACCTCTTAACTGAGGGAACCTCTAGTTGTAGAGTTTCTACTTGTTCTGTACTTGTAGTAGGCATCAAATCCTAGTTGTGTAACTATACTTATATAGTCAAGAATAATGCTTGAAAGAAGTTCCAAGGTTCATGCCTCAAGCAAGAAGATGAAGACTGTCAAATAAATCACAGTTGGGATTTGAAGAAATGAAGAATTTGCCTAAGTACCAATTCGAGAAGTACTTTTGTCTATTCGAGAAGTCTAGCATTCAAGAAGTCAGAGATTCGATATCTAAGAAGACACTGTTCGATATCTCAGAATGAACTGTTCGATATCTCATTCGATATCTCAGAATGAACTGTTCGATATCTCATTCGATATCTCAGAAGATTTGACATGTCTAAATACTCTATTTGAGAACTCAGGAAGTCAACAAGTCAAAGTGGTATTCGAGTTCTCAAAGAGTCGACAAGTCAAGTGTTCCATTCGATATCTCAAGGACTCAGAAAGCTATTCGATATCTCAAGGATTCGACAAGTCAAGTGTTCCATTCGATATCTCAAGGACTCAGAAAGCTATTCGATATCTCAAGGATTCGACAAGTCAAGTGTTCTATTCGATAACTCAAGGAATCCTGGAGAAAAGCATTATTTGAGAAGTGATTCGATATGTCAATCATACAGTATTCGAGAACTTAGAGTTATCTAATCCTAGTTCTCGAATCAACTACTTAGCCACTTCTCGAATACATTCTTGGAGACAAAATACTGAAGAAATTGTACAAGTCTGAAACCTGCAACAAGCCAATGCACTTTATGGACCACAATCTGTAACGTGCTCTGGAAAGCCTACAAGGAAGCTTGGAGAGATATAGAAGAGACAAAGGGCTAAAGAAGTGGATCTGAACAGGCTTTGCAAAGTCAAATCTGTAACCGTTTGGACACTTAATCAAAAAGGATAGACAGACTAGAAAGTAATTTGTTCAACTACCTTATTTGTAGTAAGTAGGTCGTATCCATGTTCTATAAGGATACAACCTCACTTCCTTAGTTGTTAACCTTTTATTGAGGAGTCAAGTTTTTCATACATTGTAAGTCATATCTCTCTGAGAAAAACAAAGCTGAGAATACTATCAATTGTATTCACAGATTGTAGCAACCTTTATCTAACAATATATTAGATTAAAGTGATATTGTGTCTTGTGTCATTTCTTATCCGCACCTACACATTTGCACACATAGATACTTATTTGCTACACAGATTCAAGAGGAAGAAAAGTTCAAGAATCCATTCACCCCCCCCCCTCTGTATTCTTTTGCTGTATCCAGTACTCAATAAATACAATTACAAGGCTTTTAGGCCTAATACAATCTAAATAAATACATACATCGTTGTCTTAGGGCCTAATTATCCAATACAAACTAAGTGGCTCTTTATTTGATTGGGCTTTATGGTCCAACACCTGTTGAAAAGTAGGGACAATATTAGTGAGACTGAGGGAATATTAATAAACAATTAATTTTATGTATTAGCTATAATCATTTTGGGAAATAATTACATATCTACTACAAAATTGCACACAAATGACAAGAATATCATAGAACATTGATGGTGGCCATAAATATCGGCCTATTACGCATATTACGCATTTGAGATAGGGTAATAAATTTTATACATATTACGCATTTTTCATACGGGTAATAGGTCCCGCCACGCATTTGGAAAATGGGTAACCCTATTAGCTATTCTCCAAATGCGTAATAGGTGGAAAAATTTATATTTGTTATCTAAATATCAAATGCGTAATAGGATTATCCTTATATGAAATGCGTAATAAGCTGGTATTTATGACCATCATCAACACTTTGTGGTATTCTTGTCATATGTTATATGTTTTTGTGATATTTTTGGCCAAAACTCTCATTTTGGTCATGTTGCAAGTCAATTTTAAATCATTATAGTCGCATATGTTCTATATATGTAACTTTGTCCAAAATATCATATTCCCAAATTAATAAGGGTTAATTATCAAATAGGTTACTCGTGCGGTCAAATATATCAAGTAGGTCAATCATTGCAAAAGTGACTCATTTGAGTCACTCATTCGGCAATTTGTATCAAGAAGATCACAAGTTCAAATTCCGGCGAACCATTCCAAATTCCAGCGATTTGAAATTATCCCAGAAAAAATCTAATAAAAACATATGTATATTAACATAGCATTATCTATACATTTACTAAAGCAAAATCTCGAAAAAAAATCAAACTCCGATTCTAGTCAAAACCAAAAATTCCGATGACAACGAGTGACTCAAATTTGCAAATTTATACAAATTTGTATATTATCTATACAAATTTCCAAATGAGTCAGTTTTACAATGAGTAACCTACTTGATATATTTGACCGTAACGAATGACCTATTTAATAATTAAACCAAATTAATAAGGCCAGAAACTATGCCCAATTACCCAAAGAGAAAACTGGGCTTGAGGATAATCTCAGGGATGTCTCCTAAGGTTATAAGTAACTAGGTAATAAAGCCGCGCTACGCGCGGCACGAAAATATTTTTAAAAATTATACACATAACATTATTGTTTGTTAAATTTTATTATTTGAAAGTTAATATGATAAATTAAAAATTATGTGAAATGTAATTAAATTTGAATGTTTAAAAATTAAAGAGAAAATAATTAGGTGAAAAAAAACATGTTTCAATTAATTCTTGAATATTGATAATAATAATAATTTTGTAGATATTGACGAACCTATTTTGTCGTATAAAAAATGATTTTGAAATCCAATATTGACAAACATTTGCAAAGTTTGACATTGAATAAGTAAAAATAACATTTGTGAATCTTTTCTATTGTTGATGACATCATAAAAGACGTGATTGCTTAATTTGTTATTAAATTATTTGTTAGTAAAATTGATTGTACGATGAAAAGAATTAGAATGTAAATGTGATGACAGGTGTGATTGATTTCACTTGTCGATATATTTGGTTTTATGACGAAAAAAGCAGAATTCAAATGCATATTGTAAGTCATGCTTCATGCTTTTTTGGAGTGATCCGACATTCGTATCTCTACATTTAATTAATTTTTCAGAGCATTTTATAAGAACTGTTTTGTTTGTAACATTAAAATTAAATTCATGGACACATCAAAGTGATACTCACATATTCTAATATTCTTTTATTAAATTTTATAATAAATTTGTACATATTATTGTTTTTAAAGCCGATGCTCGTTTTATAATACCCTTACTTAATGCTCAAAAAGTGAGAATTTGTTTAAAATCGCAAAAATCAACTCCTTAAACACCTTTTACTTTTTTCCATACCAAACTACAATGTCAACATAATTTCTATAATAAAAATTTGTAAATATTAAATATAACTAATTAACGATTTTAAAGACCGTCTCCCATCTCATAACACACATGCATGCATGATTAATTGATTAGTAATAGTATAAGAATGTGTTTAATTAGAATATTAATTTTTCCAACACAAAATAATCAAACAACGAATGGGTAATTTTTTTATTGATTTAATTGACGAAAAAAATGGTCCACTTGATTCAATTTAATCGAGTTGGTCACACCCCGTATATAATTTGTTCAGGTATAAATGTAAATTCTACTATATTACTTTTATTTAAATTGTGGATGTTAATCGAAAAATATATATACTTATGTATCTTATCATGATTCTCACGATCATTGATTACGAATTTATCGAAAAGTTAAAATCGTCTATTAATTATTAACAAAAAATTTGCAATGATTTTGAATAAGGATTAGAAATGACAATAAAAATTATTTTATTTTTTTGTTTTACCTTAAAATAATGGTATTTTTATATAAATCATTAATATTTTATAACAAAATAATAATAATAATAATGTTCTAATAAAATTGTTAAACTTTTATATTAAATATGAATTAAAGTGTATTTAATATGTATAATTAATTATTAATTAAATGCAAGAAAATTATTTTAATAAAAAATTAAAATGTAAAACTTCAAGAAAAATATTTTGAAACTTCTCAGTGCAAGTCTCTCCAGTTTCCTGCTATTATAATAAATTTTCATATAGAAGTACTGTAATAGATAAATTAATTTCTATTATTCTTAAAAATTGATTGGTCTCTTATGAATTTTCTATTAAAAATTAATTTAAAAATAATTTAAAAATAATTTACATGAATTATTAATTGGAAAAATATTTTCATTATATATATCTAAAATTTTGATAATCTTAAAAACATCACAAACATATAAAAATAAAAATTACAATATGAACATAATATTTACAATCAAAAGTTACAACTATTGAATACAACTTAATAACGTTTTTTAAAACCGACACCCCTCTCATAATATACATGTTCAATAATAGTTTAAGAATTTATTTAATTTGAATATTAATTTATTTTGACACAATATAATCAAACAATGGGCATATAATTTTTTTATCAATTTAATCTTCCGATAAAATGGTTGAGTTTGTTCAATTTAATTAGTTTAGTCATAACTCATGTGTGTATGTGCATGATTTGTTTACAAATTTCAGATATTAAGTAAAGATCCATGTACTTCCATAATTTAATACGATTCCATAATCATTGATAATAAAGATTATTTGAGAAGTTGGTTAATAATGTTTTTTAAAACGACATCCATCTCATAATATGCATATTCAATAATAGTATAAAAATTTGTTTAATTACAATAAAAATTATTTCAACACAATATAACGAAACAATGGGTGTATAGTTATTTTATCAATTTTATCTTCCGATAAATGACTGGATTTGTTAAATTTAATCGATTTGATCATAACTCATGTATTATTTATTCATTTGCAAAATTGAAAATCTATCTGTACTGTTTGTATACAATTCCAGATATTAAATAAATATCTTGTACTCCCATAATTTATTACGATTTTCAAAATCATTGATAATAAAAATTGCTTGAGAAGTTAAGGTCGTGTACCCTATAATCATCCGAAAAGAAATTATAGTGATCTTGAATAAGGAATAAAAAATAACGCAATATAAACAATTGTTATTCGTCATTTTAACTAAAAATAAACATAACTATATATAATTAATATTTAAAATTAAAAAAATAAATATAATGTTCAACTAAAGTTTGCTAATTTTTAAACAAATTAAATAGAGTAAATTTAATATATGTTTAATAGGTGTAATTAATGACTAATTAAAATGTCATTAATAGCTATTTAGTGCAAGAAAAGAATTTTAATAAAAAAATCAAAAAAATGAAAATTCAAGAAAAATACCTTGAACTGTTCTGGTGCATTTCCGATCTCCAGGCATTATAATATACTAGGTAATTTAGCCGCGCTTCGCGCGGTTAATAAATTTTTACTGTTAGGTACTAAAAATTAATTGATATTTTCAAAATTTCCTAAAAAAGTGATTTAAAATAGGTGTATGAATTAGGGTGAAAAACCAAAATACCCACTATTTAATTGCACATAACCAAAATACCCACCAGCGGAAAGGTCCGCCATTTTTACCTATAGACCACGCATTACACACATGCGTGTAGGGTATACGCATGTTGAAATTGCGTAGTCAATGGCCACGCATCTACACAATGCGTACACTTTGCAAAATTCAGAATTCAAAATTCGAATTCTAAGCTATGAACAGTAACCATGAATACGCATTTTTCGGATTGCGTGTTTAGAGATACGCATGATACACATGCGTATATGTGCACTGTTCATCGTCTTCTTTCCCCCGCCGACGGACGTTTTTTCTTCGTTTTTTTCAATCGCTTCGTGCACTTTTTCTACGCATCGAGCAGTCACATACTATATACCAAAATGATCGTATTGTTCTCTTCTACAATCCTATAATCTTAGTTTACCGTTTGTTTCTCCGGATTCAAAATCCCCAAAATGAGCTCATTTTCCGATCGAGTTACCAGATCTGTTCGTGCACGCCCCTGTGGGGCCAGAACTCAACAACAGAATATGAAATGATGTAGATGCATGCATGGGCATCATTTTTATATCCTCAGGTGTTGTGAAGGTTGCCGAAATTTGACGAACGGGAGGAGACAATGAAGGTTGCCGAAATTTGACGAACGGGAGGAGACAATTTTGTGACGATTTTGTGTTCGTCTGAGCTCCGACTGCGTTTGTGAAGTAATGACATCATCTGACGTAAATACGCATCTGACATATGCGTGACAACGGATACGCAACTTGGAAATATGTATCCCAGTATACGCAGCAAAAACATTTATACTCAATGGTCAAAAAGGGCGGAACATATTGAAAACGGGTATTTCGGGCACCTTCCATAGAAAAGTGGTGTAGTTTGGGCATTATTTCTTTGAATTATTATTTGCAGTAATACTCTCATTATATATCAAAAAAATTTAATAATCTTAAAAATATCATAAATATTAAAAATAGCAATTACAATATTAAATATAACTAAATAACGTTTTGAAAGCCGACACCCCTCTCATAACATAGATGCTCAATAGTAGCATAAGAATTTATATAATTAGAAGATTTAATCATAGGAGTATGGCCTCAATTATTTTTTTTTTTTGCAGAAAAATGACCCAAATATTTTTTTAAGTAGTTGCTTTCATTCCGTCTAAATAAGTCTAAATATTGGTGTTTATTTTTGGGCCATTTTGTGTTAAAAAAAACATGGTCCAGCCATCATGTTGTAATTAAATCATTAACTGAATACATTCATCTGTTTTAAAAAATAGTTAGCTCATCACATTGTCTATTTTTATATTTGGACCATTTTTGTGCAAAAAATAAAAAAGTTAAGCCCATCCTCCTGCAATTAAGTCTAATTAGAATAGTAATTTATTATTTCACAATATAATGAAATAACATGTGTATAACATTTTTATCAACTTAATCGATCAATAAAATGGTTGAGTTTATTATGTAAAAAATTAAAAAATTGTCAATATTATTTTATACAAATTCTAGATTTTAACCAAAAGATTATACTTCCATAACTTATAAAGATTTTCACAATCATTGATTAAAAATTGTTTGAGAAGTTAAAATCGTTTGTACTACAATCGTCCGAAAAACGTTTTCAAAAATCTTCAACATGTAATAAAAAATGACGCAATGCGAACAATTTTAAGTCGTTAATTTACATGAAAATAATCATAATTTTATACACATAATTAATATTTTAAATTTGAATAATAATTATAATGCTCAAATAAAGTTTGTCAATCTTTTCTATAAATAATATGAAGTAAATTTATTTTATATATACATATATATATATATACATATATACATATATATATATATATATAGGCCTTTGCTCCATACAGAACACTCTTATATAACAAACAACAAAGAACACCTTAGATCTATTAGATTCTTTGGCCCCGCTAGGGGCACCCAATACAAAAAGTTATTATTTTTTTTACCCTCTATCAAGCCAGCAAAAAAATAAATAAAAAAAAACTAAAAAAAAATACTGTTCATGATGACGTCACTGATGACGTCATCATCATGAACAGTAACTTTTTAATTATTTTTTTTTTGAGATGATGGATGGATAGAGGGTAAAAAATAAAGATTTTCACAATCATTGATTAAAAATTGTTTGAGAAGTTAAAATCGTTTGTCCTACAATCGTCCGAAAAACGTTTTCAAAAATCTTCAACATGTAATAAAAAATGACGCAATGCGAACAATTTTAAGTCGTTAATTTACATGAAAATAATCATAATTTTATACACATAATTAATATTTTAAATTTGAATAATAATTATAATGCTCAAATAAAGTTTGCCAATCTTTTCTATAAATAATATGAAGTAAATTTATTTTATATATACATATATATATATAGGCCTTTGCTCCATACAGAACACTCTTATATAACAAACAACAAAGAACACCTTAGATCTATTAGATTCTTTGGCCCCGCCAGGGGCACCCAATACAAAAAGTTATTATTTTTTTACCCTCTATCAAGCCAGCAAAAAAAAAATAAAAAAAAATTTATTGTTCATGATGACGTCACTGATGACGTCATCATCATGAACAGTAACTTTTTTTTTTTTTTTTGAGATGATGGATGGATAGAGGGTAAAAAAATAAGAACTTTTTGTATTGGATGGCCCCGCCAGGGGCAATCAATCTATTAGATATAAGGTGTTCTTTATTGTTTGTTATATAATGTGTTTGCTATGGAGTCCAACCCTATATATATATATATATATATATATATATATATATATATATGTATATATATATATATATATATATATATATATATACATATATATATATATATATATATATATATATATATTCATAAGTGTAATTAATGATTATTAAGATGTCATTAATATGCCATTAAGATGCTACTTAATGCAAAAAAAAAAGAATTTAATAAAAAAATAAAAAAAGTGAGAATTCAAGAAAAATATTTTAAACGCTTCTGGTGTATTTCCGATCTCCTGGCATTATAATATATATAGATATAGATATAGATATTTTATATTAAAATAATAATTATAATATCCTAATATAGATTGCTAAACTTATATATTAAATATGAAATAAAGTGCATTTAACGTATATTTAATAGGTAAAATTAATGATTAATTAAATTCAAGAAAATTACTTAAATAAAAAAAATCAAAAATTTGAAAATTCAAGAAAACTATTTTGTAGCTTCTGAGCGAAAGCCTCTGCGATCTCCTGCTATTATAATATATATTAGGCAACTTATCCGCGCTTCGCGCGGTTTATAAATTTTTATTTTAAATATTAAAAATAGATTATTTAATTTCTTTTACTTTTAAAAATTGACTGGTTTTTTAAGAATTTCCTAAAATGAAAAGATCTAAAACAATATACATGAATAAATAGTTTTAAAAAAAAATACTTTCATTACCTATCTAAAGTTTTGATTATCTTAAAAATATCGACAACATAAAAAGTACCAATTACAATAGGAACATAATTTTTTTGATCAAAAGTTATAAATATTAAATATAATTTAATAACATTTTTTAAAGCCAATACCCCTTTCAAATATACATGTCCAATAATAGTGTAAAAAATTATGTAATTATGTTAATGTATGTCAACACAATACAATGAAATAACGGGTGTATAACTTTTAATAGATTTAATCTATCGATAGAAATGGGTGTGTTTATTTAATTTAATCATAATTCATGTGTAATTTATTGATGTACAAAGGTAAAAACCTGTCTCTATTATTAGTATACAAATTTCAAATGTTAAGCGAAGATCTAAATATTTCTATAATTTATTACGATTTTCACAATCATTGATAATAAAGATTAGATTGTTTGAGAAATTAAGATCGTCTGTGCTATAGTCGTCTAAAAAAAATTGTAGTGAATGAGTGATCTTGAATACGGAATAAAAAAGGACTTAATGTATACAATTCTAAGTCGTTTTAGAAACTGATAGGTTTTTTAAGAATTTTCTAAATTAATTATTTTAAAACAATTTACATGAATTTTTAGTTGAAAAAAGACTCTCATTATATATCTAAAGTTTTGATAATCTTAAAAAAAAATTATAAACATAAAAAATAGTAATTACAATACGAACACAATCTTTACGATCAAAGGTTATAAATATTAAATGTAACTCAATAACGTTTTTTAAAGTCGACACCCATATCAAAATATACATATTTAATAACAATGTAAAAATTATTTAATTAGAATATTAATTTGTGTCGAGACAATTTAATGAAACAAAGGGTGTATAACTTTTTTATCGATTTAATTACCGATAAAAATGGTTGGGTTTATTTAATTTAACCGATTTGGTCATAATCAATGTGTAATTTAATCATGTGCAAAGGTAAAAATTTATATGTATTATTTGTATACAAATTTCAAATATTAAGCAAAGATCTATATACTTTTATAATTTATTACAATTTCCACAATCATTAATAATAAAGATTGTTTGAGAACTTAAGGTCGTCTGTGCTATAGTCGTCCGAAAAGAAATTGCAGAGAATCTATGATCTTAAATAGGAAATAAAAAGGACAAAATGTAATCAATTTTAAGTCGTCATTTTACCTTAAAATAAATTTAAATATTTTATTTTATTAATAATTATATATTGAAATAATAATTATAGTACACAAATAAAGTTTATTAATTTTCTTTACAAAGTTTGCTAATTTTTAAATAAAAAAAGTGAAGTAAAATTAATATCTATTTAATAGGTGTAATTAATGACGAATTAAGATATCATCAAGAGCTATTTAATGCAAAACAAACAAAAGAATTTTAATAAAAAAAATCAAAAATACGAAATTTCAAGAAAACTATCTTAAATGAATCTGGTAACTTTTCGATCTCCTGTCATTATAATATATATAGATTTGTATTTATAAAGTAAGAGGTCCCGCAGGAACATTTTTGTAAATATAAACTTTTTTTCCAATAATTTTACATAAATACCATTAAATTTATATTAAAAATGTTTTAACTTCATCCTCATGCAGATGAGACACTTACCCAAATTACCAGCCCAATTACCTAACACTAGAGATGCACAAAAAGCCTGAGCCCGAAAATCTGGCCCGGCACGATTCGACAAAATCTGGTCAAATCCTGGCCCGGTCAAAACCCGACCCGATCAAGCCCGGCCCGGGGCCTTGAACGGTCACTATATTTTTGGGCAAAGCCCGGCCCGACAAAAGCCCGGTCTTTGGCCCGACCCGATTAAAAGCCCGATTCGGCCCGAAAAAACCCGGGTAAAATTCGATTATTCTTGTATACTTACATAAATATTTATGTATTTACACTTCCTACAAATATAAAAATAATTTAAGTACATATATATTTACATATTCATTATTAATAATAAGATTATTTATATGCATATATTACTATACATGAACGAAAACAAGTTAAGTACACGTGTAATCAATTAATATATCATCAAATCAAAAAGTAAATCTATAAATGTAATATTTGTATCGGCAATATAGATTGTTTAACACATGTCTGCCATTATTACATAAAGAACATTCTTATATAACATAAAATCTCGATCCGATTTAATCTCGGAAAAAGTCTGATCCGACCCGACCCGCTTTAGGTCCGGAAAAAAGTCCACCGCGACCCACTTTAAGGGCCTAAATAAGCCCACATTTTTCACAAAATCCCGGCCCAATCCGATCAAAGTCAATGCCCGAGCCAAGCTTTAACCAAAAAATCCGAACTTTTCAAAGCCCGGCCCGATGGACCTTCTGTGCATCTCTACCCAACACCATAAAAACCAAAAGGGCAAGACCGTCAACAAAACCGTCAACAAAAATACCCGAACACCTTTCGGATCTTGTACGCTAACACATCGCTTTATACCCATCCATCTTATTACACGACCTCACCATCTCCAAACTCATCTCAATCCAAACTCCAAAACAAATCCCAACCGTCCGATCTAGGGTTTCCCAATCTCCAATCCACCATGCCGAAGAACAAGGGAAAGGGAGGCAAGAACCGCAAGCGAGGTAAGAACGAAGCCGACGACGAGAAACGCGAGCTGGTCTTCAAAGAAGACGGCCAAGAATACGCCCAAGTGATGCGCATGCTAGGAAACGGCAGGTGCGAAGCCATGTGTATTGACGGCACCAAACGTCTTTGTCATATTCGTGGCAAGATGCACAAGAAAGTCTGGATTGCTGCTGGTGATATCATTCTCGTTGGGCTTCGTGATTATCAGGATGATAAGGCGGATGTTATATTGAAGTATATGCCTGATGAGGCGAGGCTGTTGAAAGCGTATGGTGAGTTACCGGAGAATACGAGGCTTAATGAGGGGATTGCGGGAGGTCTTGATGAGGAGGATGAGAATGCTGCTGATGATTATATTGAGTTCGAGGATGAGGATATCGATAAGATTTAGGTGTTATTTTTTGTTTTGTGTTGTGTTTTCAATATGTTTTCGATGAATTGATGGTTATGTAATGTTTATGTATGTGATGGTTATGATGATGGATGCAATAAATTGGAGGTTTTATTTATATGTTTGATTATGAATATGTTGTGATTATGATTATGAATATGAATAAATTGGATGCAATATGTTGTGATTATAAATTGGATGGTTATGAATATGAATATGTTGTATGGATGATCGGTTGGTTTATGTAGTTTATGACTTTAGCTGTGAAATTTGTTAATTAAGAATTTTTTGGTGGAATATATTTGATTTTGATATATGTTAGGTTTATGTGCATCTTACAGTTTTTAAGATTGGTATGTGTGGTTTGGTTTGGTTCGAATTGGCATATTTGGCTTGTGGTTAGACAATTTTGTTGATTGGTTACTTGTTGTTTCATTTATTGCTCTAAGTAGCTTATAAATGGTTTTAGCTATGGTTGATGTTATTTTAGTTTGATGTTTGTGTTGACAATTTATTAACCTATCTAGTGAACACCATTCTAAGTTTCTAGCTGTTGCACCCTTGCGTCGTTTGTTTGTTTGAGTGTCAAGTGGACTTATAACTACCGGTAGCAGCTGGTATAGATTTTGATTGTGCACTGACTACCTGTATTGTACATAGTGTTAAATTTTGTTTCCTTGTAATTTGGATTGGTTAATTAACAGGTAATTGGTATGTGATCACTCCTTAAACAATGAGATTCACAGAATTGGTTTTAGTGATGAATGGTGTTTCTGCTTGGAATTGGTATGTGTAGCTTACAATTGGTTTTAGTGAATGGCATTCTTTATGCTTCATTTGATTTTTGTTCTTTTTTGACAAATAATTCACTTGGCTTGTCAAGCCATTTGACGTCCTCAAGCCATTTGACGTCTTTTGTTCCATCATTTATAATTTTATATGTACAACCTAAACCATCAGTTGTACTAGTTGATTCAGAGATTGTGTAGCTATACATATAGAGATAGGTTTGATTCGTATTAGTATTTTTGGCTTGTGGAAGACAATTTTGTTGATTGTTGGTTACTTGCTGTTTGTTTATTCTCTAAGTAGCTTCGAAATGGTTTTAGCTATGGTTGATGTTATCTATGTTTCAGTGTGATGCTTGTGTTGACAATTCATTTGCCTGTCATGTGGAGACGAATCTAAGTATTGTTGGTCTTTTGTGTCATTTATTTGTTTGAATGTCAAGTGGTCATAGCTATTGGTAGCCGCTGATATAGAGTTGGATAGTTTTGTTTGGAATCACGGAATGTCTTCTTACATCCATTGGCTATGGTTGTGCTTATAATTGGTTTTAGCATTGGATAGTCTCTTTTATGATTTTTTTGATTTTTTATTGTTGACAATTCATTGAACTGTATGTCTGGCTTGGTTTGTATTAGCACCTCTGGTGGTTTCACATTCCATATGTAACATAGGTTTTGAGTTAAAAGCTGGTGGTACTTGCTGTATCATTCATTTTTTTTAAGTAGCTTAGAAATTGTTTTCCCTACCGCTGATGTTATCTATGTTGCAGTTTGATTTTCTGTTGACAATTTATTCACCTGTCCTGTGAGGAAAACTTTAACTATTATTGGACCTTTTTATCATTTTAAGTGGTTTAGCTATTTAGCTACGGGTAGCAGCTGATACAGAATTTGATTTGTGTGGTTGTTCAGTGTTTGTGTAGCTTCTAAGATGTCTTCTCACATCCATAAAATTCTGTTTTTGAGTTGTGCTTTGATATGTGTTTTTTGCTTACTCTAACAATAAGATTGTGTGTTGATGTTCATAGTGTCTTTTTACATCTATTAGTTTCATTGCAAGTTATGCTTCGGTTGTGTGAATACAAGGATATGGCAACATGTCTGTACTCATTGGTTACCCTAACAAGAGCGTTGCTCTAAGTTCTTACATCCGTGCATTACATTTTAGAATGCAATAAATTAAGCTAATTAGTTAATGATCATTGTTTAGAATGTGTTCATACGAGTTACAACTGTAATATTAGGTTTATTTTTGGAGAAATTTGTGAAGTAGTGATGGGATGTGCACAGTGCTTAACTTAAGAAGTTTGTGTGTGAAAGAACAAATAAGATGCATTTCTGACCTGTGAATGAGAACTATCACCATTGCTGCTTGCGAATATTATTCCTATTCAGTTATTCTTTATCTAAGAATAATTGAATAAACTTGGAGTTCATTAGCATTTATAAAAGTGGCTTGCATATGGTGTGCTGTTTCTAGTTGAAAGAATATAATTAAGGTGAGTGATGATTTAAGGTCTGTGTAATTATTCTCATTTCAAATTGGAGACATCGAATAAAAGCAAGCTCTCGAGAATTTGTTTCCGATGAACTCTAACACAAATCGATGTAGATATAATAAAATAATAAAATTAATGTAAAAGGAATGATGAAAGCACGGAGGATTAAACTCTTGTTTAAATGGAAATTATAAATATTTGTTCAGAAAAAGTATAGATTTCATTTTGTACCTGTTTGTTCTAGCAAAATCCTGAACACTTCCAGCAGATAAAAAAACAAAAAAACAAAAAAAAAAAGGTAGGTTCTACCGAGAATTGAACTCGGGTTACTGGATTCAGAGTCCAATGTCCTAACCGCTAGACCATAGAACCAGTTGTTGTTAAATGTTAAACTAATTTAAAAATATACAGAAATAATGGGAAGGAAAGGTTTTTATAAGACCTGGTCCAGTATATACGCAAGCTCAAATCTCGACGAGTACAAGCTCATTACATTGGGAGCCCATCAGTGATCGGCCCAATCCTCAAAAAAGATGAGAAATGGTCTGAGATGACAGCATACTTTTTCTAGTATTTTCTTTTCGGCAAGAGATGACAGCATACTTTAAAATTACAAAAAATCTGTAAAAGTTTTATTACGTCCTTCTCATTTTTTTTACACCATGCATTTTAAGTTATATATAAAATTAGGTGCCTGTTTGCCTCACCTTTTTTTAGGTACTTATGAACTTATTTTCGGGTAACAATTTTATATTTTGATAAAAAAAAATTTATACAAGTTAATGTATGTTTGTGATTCAATAAGTTGCAAAAATACGTTGGAAAGTTAAGAATCTTAACTTTCGACTTAAAATAAGTTGACTTATTCTGAAAAATAAGTTTTCCCAAACACCCCCTAGGTTACAAAGCCGCCCTACGTGCGGCACAAAAATATTTTTTAACAATCGTATACATAACATCATTGTTTGTTAAATTTTATTATTTAGAAGTTGAAATGATAAATTAAAAATTGTGTAAAATCTATACTATTATATAAATTCCGAAACATTGAAAGTTTTGGTACCTGTTTTTTGGTACTAAGTGAATTTACTTATTTACCCTTCATTATAAAAAAAATATATATGATATCTATACTATTAAAATTTCTAAAATAAATAATAACATAATATAAATTAATGATAAGTAGTCAATTGCCTTTTTTCGCATTTACTTTTAATTGAAGATATTACCTTTATTTAACTCCTAAAAATATCAATCGTATCATATCTTCCCATCATTAATATTTTCTTCCAAATTAAAACACGTTATCCTTTTAATTTTAAACTAATCTTATAATCATTAATATATTAAAATTCTGACTTCGAGTGGGTTTTTAATGGTTTTGATTACATATATGCATAGATTGGTGCATATACAGATGTTGTGTATATGTATAGATTAATATAATTTTATATTTTTCAATTACTAATAAATATATTAAAAATATATATACGCTGTTTATAATAAGAAGACATTAGCCGAAACATTAAAAATTTTGAAACTTATTTTTTGGTATATGTTTCTTAGTTTATCGTGAATTTACTTATTTAACCTTTATTATAAAGAAAAATATATATAATATCTATACTATTAAAACACCTAAAATAAATAATAACATAAAAACATCAATCATATCATATCTTCCAATCATATCATATATAGCAATAATTAATATATACCAAAAAATTTCACCTCATATCTTCTAATCATTAACAAAATATAATAAAAATCTGTATACTACGAATAATGACCATTAGATTTTTAGTAAAAAATCAAAATCGTTAGATCTAATGATTAAATATATTATATTCAAGGTTCGAATCCTATCAACGACGTATTTATTTTAAAATTTTATAATATAAGTTTTAAAGCTTGCATATCATTAATTAAATTTATATTAAATTATTAATATTAAAATTAAAATAAAATATTATAAATAATGAATATATAAAAATATATTTATAACATAAAATAAAATTTGTTACATATAAAAAAAAAATCTGTACATCGCACGGGTTATAAGCTAGTGTAATTAAATTTGAATGTTTATAAAATTAAAGAGAAATGAATTAGTAGAAAGAACACATATTTCAATTAAACTCTTAAATATAAATAAATAATTTCGAAGATATTTACGACACCTATTTTGTCTCATAAAAAATACTTTTGAAATCTAATACTGATATACATTTGTAAAATTTGACATTGGGTAAGTAAAATAATATTTGTGCATCATTTTTATTGTCGGTAGCATTATGAAAGATGTGATTACTTAATTTGATAGTAAATTTGATTGTATAATGGAAAGAACAAATAAATTAAATATGATGAGAGGTGTGATTGACTTAACTTATCGATATATTTGGTTGAATAACAAAAAAAACAGAATTCAAATGCATATTGCAAGTCATGCTTCATGTTTTTTGTACTGATCTGACACCGTATCTCTACATTTATTTAAATTTTCAATGCATTCTATCACAACTATTTTATGTAATATTAAAAATTAAATTTATGGACACATGTTCAAAATAATACTCACATTTTCTAATACTTTTATATTAAATCTTACAATAAATATGTACATGTAATTGTTTTCAAAGCCGATGCACGTTTTATAACATCCTTACTCAATGCTTAGCAAGTGAGGATTTGTTTAAAATATCAAAAATCAACTTCTTAAAGGTCTCTTGCTTTTTTCCATACCAAATTACAATGTCAACATAATTTTTATAATAAAAATTTGTAAATATTAAATATAACTAATTAACGTTCTTAAATCTCGTCTCCCATCTCATAACATACATACATGATTAATTTATTGGTAATAGTATAATAATGTTTTAGTTAGAATATTAATTTTTCCAACATAAAATAATCAAACAACGAACATACAATTTTATTATTATTTAATCGATGAAAAAAAGGGTCGGTTTGATTGAATTTAATCGAGTTGGTCACACTCCGTGTGTAATTTGTTCATGTATAAAAGTAAATTCTATGATATTGCTTTTATTTAAATTGTGGATGTTAATATATATATATATATATATATATATATATATATATATATATATATATATATATATATATAGGGTTGGACTCCATAGCAAATACCTTATATAACAAACAACAAAGAACACCTCATATCTAATAGATCCATTGCCCCTGGCGGGGCCACCCAATACAAAAAGTTCTTATTTTTTTAGGCTCTATCCATCCAGCAAAAAAAAAATGAAAATTTACTGTTCATCGATGACGTCATCATGAACAGTAAACTTTTCAAAAAAATTTTTTTTTTTTGCTGGATGGATAGAGCCTAAAAAAATAAGAACTTTTTGTATTGGGTGCCCCTGGCGGGGCCAATGGATCTATTGGAATAAATGATTTTATAGTGTTCTTTATTGTTTGTTATATAAGAGTGTTCTTTATGGAGCAAAGGTCTATATATATATATATATATATATATATATATATATATATATATATATATATGTTGAGTATTGAACACAAAGAAAGAATCCAGAGGGGGGGTGAATGGATTCTTGAACCTTTTTTGCCTTGAGTCTGTGTAGCAAACAAGTGTTGTGTGTGCAGAGATGTAGGTGCGGATAAAGAACAACACAAAACACAATATCACTTTAATCTAATGTATTATTAGATAAAGGTTGCTACAATCTGTGAATACAAATGATAGTATTCTCAGCTTCGTTTTTCTGAGAGAGATATAGCTTACAGTGTATGAAAAACTTGACTCACTTCCCGTTTTTGACTAAGGAAGTGAGGCTGTATCCTTATAGTACATGGATACAACCTACTTACTACAAATAAGGTAGCTAAACAAATTACTTTCTAGTCTGTCTATCCTTTTTGAGTAAGTGTCCAAACGGTTACAGATTTGACTTTGCAAAGCCTGTTCAGATCAACTTCTTTAGCTCCTTGTCTCTTCTATATCTCTCCAAGCTTCCTTGTAGGCTTTCCAGAGCACGTTACATATTGTGGTCCATAAAGTGCATTGGCTTGTTGCAGGTTTCTGACTTGTACAATTTCTTCAGTATTTTGTCTCCAAGAATGTATTCGAGAAGTGACTAAGTAAGTGATTCGAGAACTAGAATTGACTTGATCGATAACTCTGAGTTCTCGAACACTGTTATATTGACATATCAAACCACTTCTCGAATAGCTCTTTTCCATCAGGATTCCTTGAGTTGTCGAATAGACTCAAATTCTTCATTTCTTCAAATCCCAACTGTGATTATTTGACAGTCTTTAACTCCTTGCTTGAGGCATGAACCTTGGAACTTCTTTCAAGCATTATTCTAGACTCTATAAGTACAGTTACACAACTAGGATTTGATGCCTACTACAAGTACAATACAAACAGAAACTCTACAACTAGAGGTTCCCTCAGTTAAGAGGTCATGTAAGTAATGCAAAGCATTACAAACAATTAGGCTTGTTATTAGATGTATACAGGCATGCCTCTGTAACTAACAATCTCCCCCAAATTGTGAGTGAGACCCTTAGTCACAATTTCATGTCTGATAACAAGCCTAACATACATAAAGATAAAACTTTAAAAGTACAGGTATGTAGATTGATTGAAGAAGGTTCACAGAAGTGTTCTTACAAGTTATGAGAAACTACTAGCCATATCCTTTCGGATTCATCTCTTGAGCTTTGGCTTGCAGATTCTCATTTTTCATTTTCTCCTCAGCTTCTTTGGCTTTCTTCTTTGCATTTTCCTCCATGGCAAGAATAATGTCTTCCATTGTAGTGAGTTCTTCAATTAGAGGGGAGCCTGATAAATCCTTAAGTACTTCATTCAGCTGTTTCTCAGAATAGGAACTGATGTAGTCCATTCTAATCTTTACATTTATACCATATTTCTTGTACTCAATGATGTAAGGATTAAACTTGACTCTACACAGACCCATAGCTCTCAATTCATCAGCCTTAGTTTCCATTACAGCAAACTCCTCCTCCCTTTTCTTTAGTAGCTCCTCACTGTTCTTTCTCATTTCTTCCTGGTGATCTCTTTTCATTTTGACAAAGTCAATTAACTCCAGCTTCCATACCCTTTCCACTCTGTCTTCAGAATCCAACATTGCAATTATTCTTTCTATGTCATATAGCTTGCCCCAGTGCTGACATGTTCCTTGTCTGAATTTCTTCTGTCTTCCATCAGTATATTTTATTTCAAGAAAGTCATCAACAATGGCAACATGATAGATTCTTTGAGCCCATATGAACTGCAGTTGGTCTTCATCATAGATTTCATCCAGAGGTGGTAGGTTCAATCCTGGAATTATTGTCAGTGCCTTTGACTTCGATATCTTCACCCTTCTTGCAGCATGCTTAAATTTACTCCTCCTTGAATGATTGCTAGGCAGAAACTTATGACCCTTGTTGGTAGACCATAGTAGTGTTCCATTAGCAGTTTGCTTTTTGAAACATACACATGGTTTCTTGATTTGAATTTCCTTTACTTCTTGAGGTGCCAAAACAGTTGCATGTGCCAGAGATGTAGAATTTGTTGAATCATTACTAGTGACATCCACCCTAGACATTGAGCCTTGTGTTGTGGTGGAGGTGTCAGTAATAACGTTCATGGCTTGCTGTTTTCCACTCTTCTTCTCATACTCTTTTCCATGGTCATCACCATCTTTCTTATTCTTGACATCCTTCTTCTTCTTCTTCTTCTTCTCATCTTCATCACCTTTATCACTCCTGTGATGTCTTCTCCTTCCATCACTCTTGTCATCATCTTTATCTTCATCCTTATTTCTCCTGGGCTTGGCCAATTCTGGAATTGAACCAGTTGAAATGAATTCTCTAAGGATGTGCAATACCTCAATCTCCTCAGCTGACCTTATCCCCTTCTTCTTTTGCACTTGATCAACTATGGCAATGATCAGTCTGTGGTTCTTAGAGGTGAGATCATTGGGAATAACCAATTGATTCACATCTTGAATTTTGGTACCAGACTGATAGAGGATGGTTCTTGGTTTGGTGCACACTTCAGGAAGTCTGGCTTGTTGACCATTTCTTAGTTCAGTATACAGACTCTGATTGTTCTCCCCTTTCTGCTCAATTAGTTCCAAGATGGCATCAATCTCAGTGAATTTTAGTGCTGTCAAGGTATCAATAGATATGTGCCATATCTTGCCTTTTGTCACCATCATGATTTCCTTGAGGTAGATCTGACTGAGCTTTCTTGGAATAACTGTTAGATAATGGATTTGATCTTTCAGACTCCTTCTGTATAGCAGGGTATCTCCTCCAACCTTTGCTTTAGAGGCTTGCAGAAACTTCAAGAATGCAGCATCATAATAAACTTCTGAGTTTGCTACTTCTATCAGCTTGGCCTCTGTAACCACATCCACTTCCACTGGATCAGCTTCATGTCTAGAAGGTTGGACTAGAACACTTGGCATGGATCCTGCCACCACTGTAGTGGTGACAGTTTGCTTTTGGCCACTTGGAGTAGTGATGTGCACAGGTGGTAAAGTGACCACTGGCAGAGAAGATGGAGGCTCATCAACCTTTGATTTGCCTTTGCCTGGCACATGAGTTAGAGATTTAGTGGCCCTTTGGTGACTACCCTCACTTATCTTTATCCCTTTTTCTTTACGTTTCTCCCCCTTTGTATTTGAATTCCTTGATCTTTTCTCCCCCTTAGGCTTGTTGTCAGGCACAGAGGCTGTAGAAATCACCTTTGAGTTTGAAGATTCATCAGGTAGAGGGAGACCCATATGCTTCATCATAGCAGTTAGCATCTGCTGTTGAGTGAGAAGAACATCAGCATGAGCAGTTGCTTGATTGTTCAACTTTTCATTCAGCAGATTGACAGATTCTTTTAGCTCAGCATTGAATGCTTTTTGGTCTAACACTTCCTTTTCCAATTTCTCCATTGAGTGTTTGAGATGTTCAGCTCTGAAAGAGGAGAGTGATTGTTTCTGGAGCCTTTCCACTTCATACTTGCTCATGTTGTGCACAGGTACCTCAGAAATGACCTTATCTCCATATTGATTCTGCCACATAACCTTGATAAGGGCATTGGCATCCTGAGTTTGAGAGGAGAGAGTGGCCATTTAACTTGTGAGCTTTGAGACATTGTCTATCAGGGAGGGTAGCTCAAGATCCACAGAGGTGCAAGTCTTTTTGCATTCCCTAATCTCTCTGAGTGTGGATGTGAGAGGAGGGAATTCAGAGATGAATTTACTTCTGAGCTCACTCACTTCTTTGGATGTATCTCTGCAGATATTGGCTAGTTCATTTCTCATCCCTTTCCCAAGATAGTGAATGGCCTTTAGACTTCCCTTGTAGGACTCATTTATGGCTTCATAGACTTCAATAGGTGAGAGAGTTTTAGCATTTGAGCCAAGAACAGTCACATATTCTTCTCTCAAGTATTGCAGAGCCTCAGCCAGGGTGCAATCCTTTGTAGTGCTCATCCATGCATCTACATTCCCATCTCTCTCAGCCTCATCTGCTATCTTTTCTTGTTGTCTTTCAACATCTTCTTTGTGACAAAGCAAGATGGATTCATAGTCAGCATTTGGTAGATTGGCTGTGAGGAGATGTTGAGCTATTTTAGAGATCTCATCAAGCTGTTCCACATTTAAGCAGTGAAGTGCTTCATCCGTCAATAGTGGTGGAACAGTTGATGATCCCAAGACACTGTCATGTTGCACAGGTCTCAGCCATTCTGACAGGGTGGCCTGAGCCAAGTTAGAGCTAGAGCTAGGCAAGCTAGACTCCTCAGTTACAGATGCAACTTCTGCAACCGGATGGATTGACACTACTACTGGTGTCTCCACAGAAGTGGGATGAGTTACACCAGTAGTTGACACAGGCACAGAGTCTCTAGTTACAACTAGTGGAACCTCTGTGTTTGTGATGGTGTCATCAGGAGATGCCCCAGCATGCATTCCCTCACCATCTAAATGTGGGTCCTGGGTGGTGAGCAAAGTGTCATGCACTAAGTCACTTGAGTCCATTGGCTCACCAAGAGAAAAGGATTCTTGGTGATCAATGCCTTGCTCTTCAATTTCTTGAATTACAGGCTCCAAAGAAATTTGAGATGAAGATTCTGGAAGAGAAGTGTGGTGTAGAGTAGATTTTGGCAACTCCCCCTGAGAAATAGAGGGAGTTTCAAGTGTGATGTGCTCTCCACTCAGTGTTGTGCCAGCCTTATCACTCCCATGTGCTGACTCTGTACAAGAAGGTGCATTGGGGAGGATGCTTGATTCTATAGGTGCACCCTGTTGAGAGGATACACCTAGTGAGCTGTGTGCCCCTGATTTTACAACTTCAGCCATTTGTGTGACTGAAGAGGTGGTCTTAGATTTCTTCTTCTTTGGCCTTAGTAAGGGTGACTCAGGTTCCTCACTTTCTAGCCCTAGTTCAACAGCTAATGCTGCTTCAGATAAGATAGTTAATGGTGCAGACATTACTTCCTTTCTCTTCTTTTTACTGACATCACCTTTTTGAGAGGATGATGCAGTTGGCTCAGTGTGTGGTAAAGTGTTTGGCTGAGAGGGTTGGTTAGCAAGCCCTGGGGTAGCATTTTGTTCTACTTGCTTGAGCTGTGCTAACTGGGATTTTGCATTAAATGTTGGCATGTTGTGGGGGTAAGTTCTAAACAGACTCTCCATATGGGGAGTTATGTTAAGTCTTACATCCACATCATTCCTAGTCTCCAAATTACCAAAAATGAGTTTGGTCATGGATCTAGGATAGCCTATTCTATTTTTATCTATCCCAGGCAATTCAATCAATTGAGCATTTTTATAATTAAGTACAGATTGAATAAAGCGAGGGAAGAAAATATCAGTACCTCTCTTGGTTGTGTTCTTACCAAGTCTCCCATATAGTTCCTGTAGGATGATTTGGCCAACATCAATCTTCTTTCCATAGGCCAGTGCATAACCAATTTGCTGCACAGGTGCACTAATTTGATCAAAGCTTGATTTCTTGGCAGTGAAGACTTGAAGAAGAGTTGCAAACAAATAGCTCCACTCCTTCCTCAGATTCTTTCTGTTTAGCTTTCCAAGATTGATCCCATCTGAGTAGTTGATGAACTCAAAGAATTCCTCTAACTCTGCATTCGTGGCCAGTCTGTCAAATGACTCTTGTTGTAGGCCCAGTGCTTGATTCATGTCTGCAGTAGTGATAGTGATTTCCTGATCCTGAATCTTGCAGTAGATGATATATGAAGTGATTGCGTTTTCCAGGGCTACAACCTCCACAGTAGCAGAGCTCCAAAACTGTTCCAGGATATCTAGATATAGGGTTTGGTTGGTAGAGAGTGCATCCTTGATGTATGATTCAGCCATCCATTTGACAAAGCATTTAAAATTGGCGTTGGGTGCTTCCACATCACTAGTTAGAGCAATGAAATTGGTGTTGAACTTTACTGTTGCCATTTGTATGGAAGAGAAGAAAGAAATTGAAGGTTGAAGAAGAAATTTGGCTTTTTGTAGTTAGGGTTCTTCAGAGGTTTTGAGGGTTTATACGCTTGAGTAATCGAATGAAATGAATCGAATAGCTGTGGAGTTGTATGAGTATGAAGTACTTGAATTGTCGATTAGATGTATGTTTTGTATCGACAAGTCAGGCATTCGAGAAGTAGAAAACAACTATTCGAGAAGTCAAGAAAGGCTTATTCGATAACTCAAGCAGATGGTAACTCACAACTGGCAGTTATCTAACTCAGAAATAAATCTAAATTAGGTAAAATATGTTTTTATGAGTAATTCTGAATTTTGAATAAAAATCCAAAATCGGTTAAAATTCAGCGAGAAATCAGCCTTTTCAAATGATTCGAGAACTCAAATATAGTATTCGAGAACTCAGACAATCGAGAACTAAAACACTATATTCGAGAAGTCAAAGAAACCTCAATTCGAGAACTCTAAAAGACTCTATTCGAGAACTCAAGAGTGCTCTAATGAGACTTGTTAGAGATGTCGAATAGTGAATCACTTGGAAAGTCTGACTTGTCGAATTATACTCATAGAAACTCAATTTTCACTATCTTTTAAAATTTACCAGCCATATTCATTCATGAATATTCTAGCAAATTAAACAGTGATTTTCTCAAAATTTCATAGAAATTTCAAGTTAATAAAAATATGATTTTCAACATATGCAATAGATTTGAAATATTTATAAATCATATTTCAGCCAACACTTACTCCAAAAATATTGAGAATTTAGATAAAGTAAGTGTTTACTGCTGCAACAATCTAGATGCTGTATTCACTTAGCCAGAATCTGAAGAATTCAGCATTCCAATCTCACTTACCAACCTTGTGAAGGTGGCTTCATCTAATGGCTTAGTGAATATATCAGCTAGTTGTTTATCTGTAGAGACATAATGCAACTCAATGGTTCCATTAGTTGCATGTTCTCTAATGAAATGATATCTGATGTCAATGTGCTTTGTTCTAGAATGATTGACAGGATTGGCAACTATAGAGATTGCACTTGTGTTGTCACACATGATTGGAATTCTTTCCAACACAAGTCCATAATCTCTAAGTTGATTTCTAATCCAAAGCACTTGAGCACAGCAACTTCCAGCAGCTATGTATTCAGCCTCAGCTGTAGAAGTTGACACAGATTGTTGCTTCTTGCTATACCAAGAAACTAACCTTTGTCCAAGAAACTGGCAGCTTCCTGAGGTGTTTTTCCTATCCACTCTGCATCCAGCATAATCAGCATCAGAATAACCAACCAGATTGAACCCAGTGTCCTTAGGGTACCATAAACCCAAGTTTGGAGTGCCCTTCAGATATCTAAAGATCCTTTTTATTGCAATCAAATGTGATTCCTTTGGATTTGATTGAAATCTAGCACATAAACATGTAGCAAACATGATGTCTGGCCTACTTGCAGTGAGGTAGAGTAGAGAACCAACCATGCCTCTGTAGACTGAGATATCTACTTTCTTGCCTTTAGCATCTTCATCCAACTTAGTTGCAGTGGCCATGGGTGTCTTTGCAGGTGAGCAGTCTTCCAAGTCAAACTTCTTCAATAGATCCTTGATGTATTTGGTCTGACTGATAAAGATACCATCCTTTCTCTGACTGACTTGCAACCCAAGAAAGAATGTCAACTCTCCCATCATACTCATCTCATATCTGCTCTGCATGAGTTTGGAGAATTTCTCACATAGCTTCTCATTTGTAGAGCCAAAAATGATATCATCCACATAAATTTGAACTAGGATAATGTCATCACCATGCTTCTTGTAAAACAGTGTTTTGTCCAATGTCCCTCTAGTGAATTGATTTTCAAGAAGAAATTGCGATAAGGTATCATACCATGCTCTTGGAGCCTTCTTAAGTCCATACAATGCCTTAAGCAATCTGTAGATAAATTCTGGGAAATGTGGATCCTCAAAGCCAGGTGGTTGTTGCACATAAACCTCTTCTTCCAACTCTCCATTTAGAAATGCACTCTTGACATCCATTTGATAAACTTTAAAGTTTGAATGAGCAGCAAATGCCAAGAATATTCTGATGGCTTCCAATCTAGCAACAGGGGCAAATGTCTCATCATAATCAATGCCTTCCTATTGAGAGTATCCTTTTGCAACCATCCTTGCTTTGTTTCTTATTATTACACCATCTTCATCCATCTTATTCTTCAGAACCCATTTTGTTCCAACAATGGTTCTATTCTTTGGTGTAGGCACAAGTTCCCATACTTTGTTCCTTTCAAATTGATTCAGCTCCTCTTGCATAGCAATAATCCAATCTGGATCCAACAGTGCATCATCAAGTATCTTAGGCTCAACTTGTGATAGAAAACATCCATAGAGGCACTCATTTTGAGTTGCTCTCCTAGTCCTTACTCCTGCATTAGGATCTCCAATGATTTGCTCTGCAGTGTATGATCTATCCCATTTCCTTGAGTGTTCAGCCTGACTTCTCATTCTTGATGTTGCTTCATCATCCACATCATGGTCATTCTCATTTCCTCCCCCTGTGAAGTTCTCATTACTCACAGGTGTGTCTTGGATGCTTGTTTCTCCACTATCGATTAACACAAATTCTTTTCTTGTATCATCATTCACTTGAGTTTGTTGAACTTGAGTTTCAACTCCAGTTTCAATCTCTTCATCTGAATCATCTAGATTATCAAACCTTAATGGATCTTTGTCTTCATCATTGGCTTCTTCTAGTCCAGGTAGTTTGCTGTCATCAAATGTTACATATGTGCTTTCCATAACTTTCTTTTGACTGATGACATAAACCTTGTATGCAATTCTTTCCATAGAGTAGCCAAGAAAAATTCCTTCAAATGCTTTTGCATCAAATTTTCCAACATATTCAGAATTATCCTTCAGTACAAAGCATTTGCTTCCAAAAGTATGAACATACTTTAGAGTAGGCTTCTTTCCAGTCATCAAGTTGTAAGGTGTCTTTCCAGTGTTTTTGTTGATGAGGGTTCTGTTCTGAATATAGCATGCAGTGCTCACAGCCTCAGCCCAAAAACATGTAGGCATTTTTGCATCAAGTAACATTGTTCTAGCAGCCTCAATTAGAGTTCTATTCTTCCTCTCAACAACTCCATTTTGTTGTGGAGTCCTTGGAGCTGAGAATTGCTGAGAAATACCATTCTCTTTACAGAATGCTTCAAGTATGGTATTTCTGAACTCTGTTCCATTATCACTTCTCAGTGCAATCACACTTGCATTGTTTGCCTTTGCTTCCTTGTCAACTTTCTTTATATGCTCAATAATTACTTGTGGAGCCTCATCTTTTGATGCCAGAAATTCCACCCATGTATACCTTGAAAAATCATCAACCATTACCAGGGCATACTTCTTTCTTCCAAGTGACATAATGTTGACAGGCCCAAACAAATCCATATGAATGAGTTGTAGGGGCTTGGTTATTGATGTCACTGTCTTTGACTCGTGGCTTGATCTTTTCATTTTTCCTCTTTGACAAGCCTCACACACTCATTATTGACAGAATTCAAGTGTGGGCATGCCTCTCACTAACTCTCTTTTGACCAGAGAATTAATGGCTTTGAAGTTCAGGTGTGATAATTTCTTGTGCCACAGCCAACAATCTTCATTTGATGCTTTTTAGTAGAAGCAACAAATTTTGTCCTTGTTTGCAGAGTCCATATTGGCTACAAACAGGCTTCCTTTCCTTACTCCAGATAGAGCAAAATCACCAGTCTTCTTGTGGGTGATCAAACATTCATCTTTGTCAAAATTCACTTTGAATCCTCTATCAGTAAACTGACCAACACTTAGCAGATTATGCTTGAGCCCCTTGACTAGTGCTACATCTTCAATGATGACATTACCAACTTTCAACTTGCCATATCCCAATGTGTTAACCATGCTGTCATCTCCAAAAGCAACGATTGGGCCAGCCTTTTCTTCATACTGTGATAGCAGGGCCATATCACCAGTCATATGATTTGAGCATCCACTGTCCAAAATCCACATGACCTTCTTTTCACTTTATTTGCCCTGCAAAAACAATGGTATTACTTTGCCTTTGGTACCCAAACAAGTTTGGGTCCATGTGACTTAGAAACAGTTTTATCATAAACAGCATGCTTATCAACTTTCTTGGCATTAGTCTTCTTGTCACTGTTAGAAGTCTTAGAACCTGAGGTTTCAGACTTAGGTGACAGAGGTACCTTCCTAGCTTTAGGAGGACTTAAAGACTTTGCCCTGGTGTAGTGTGTGTGAGAATTGTGACTGATACAACCATCAATGAATTGTCTTCTCAGATTGAAACAGCTAGTCATAATATTCATATTGCATGGCATACAGTCAAATTTATCACAAAAAGGTGCATCTCTATGTCTTAGAGGCACATAAGAATCATAGAAAGGTTTAGATACACTACCAGCAGGTTTCTTGCATGCATAAGTTAAGTGATTGGTACTGAAACAGTTCTGACAAGTTTTCCTAGGGGCATTAGGCATATAAGCATAATTGTTATCCTTGTTAATCCCTAACTTGCCATTTCTGTTCTGTTTCTTCTTAGTCACTTTCTTTTCTGATTCATTCATTCCAGCTGAAACAAACTTAACAAACTTCTTAGGTCTTGGCCTAACAACTACTGGTTCCTTGGTCTTTGACTTGACACTCTCACTCTTGGAGGATGCTTGTTGTTCACTAGATTGTGCCTCATCCTCATCATTCAACATTTGTTTGATGAGTAAGGCATCCTCATCAATTTCAAATGTTGATTCCTTGAAAATTGGATTTTCAGTCTTTTTCAGTATGTGAGGCACTTTCTCATGAACAGTTGTGTCCTCTTCAATGACAGCATAGCCTTTCCTCTGTTTGAGAGAGTCATAGTCAAGTCCAATAGCTGCTTTGGGTTTAGCTTCAATTTTCTCACAGTAGGATTGCACTAGACCAGATGATTTCTTGAAAGTTTTCAGTTTGAATTCATTTTCAGCTAATTCATCCCTAAGAGCCTTCTCTACTTGACTAGCACATAAAACCTTGTTCTGCAAATATTCAACTTCTTTCTTAAGGTTTTCTACTTGCATAGCAGTTAGCTCAAGTTCCTCATTCTTTTTGGTTAATATTTCATTTCTAGTAGACAGTTTAGCAATCTCCTCATTAGCAGCAGTCATACTAGTATGAATATTAAACATCTCAACAGATAGTTGTTCAATCATGCATTTATACTCAGAAACAAACATGTCTATAGTAGTGAGAGATGGTACCTGAGAATCAGATGGAGATGGGTCATCCTTGGAGTTGGCCATCAAGGCATAATTGCAGAATTCTTGTTCCTCTCCATCACTCTCAGAATCATCCCAACACTTCCCTTCAGCTATGTAGGCCTTACCTTGTGTCTGCTTTTTCAGAAGGGCCTCATACTTAGCTTCGAGCTCAAGATAATCTCTATCCTTCTTTTTAGGCTTCTTGCATTCACTGGCAAAATGCCCTAGGTCATTGCATCTATAGCACCTTACAGATGACCTATCCACATAATTAGTTTTGAATTTATTTCTGTTTGATTTCACAGGTGCCTTGTTCTTGTTGACTGAATGGTTTTGAGTTTTGGGTTTGAAGGATTGATTTCTTTTAAATCTGATGTTTGGAAATTTCCTGGCCATGAAAGCATATGAAGTATTTTCCATCCCATCAAGTTCTTCAAGAGTGTAAAACTCTTCCTCTTCCTCCTTTTCCTCAACAGGTTCACATACCTCAGCTTCAGTTTCTTCATCATCTGCTACCTCCTCTATCCTTAGCTGGCTTGTAGATGCTTCTAGGTCTTGAATAGATTTGTTGACAATCAAGGCACATGATGTGTTTATCATTCTACCTTGGTTGGCTTGGATAGCCCTTTTCTGAAGCAACTCAAGTTCATGAGTCTTTAGGACTCCATAGAGCACATCATAGGTGACTTTGTTCAAATCTCTCTCCCTTAGAGAAATGACTCTTTGCTCTAGATGGTTTGGTGAAGATAACAGAAATTTCATATTTAACTCCTTGGTGCTGTAAACCTTGCCATTCATTTGCAACTCAGTAACTAGCTTGTGAAACCTTTCAAACATTTCAGTAATGCTTTCCTTGGGCTGTGCCATGAAAGCTTCATACTATGTGACCAATATCTGTTTCTTGTTTTCCTTAACCTCATCAGTTCCTTCACACAACACCTCAATGTGATCCCACATTTCTTTGGCAGACGTACATGATGCAATGTTTGCAAACATTGACATGTCCATGGAATCAATGATAAGCAGCATGAGGTGGCTGTCAAGAGCAACCTTCTCCCTTTCTGATTCTGTCCATTTTGATGGATCCTTGGCCTCATAAGATCTTGGGATAGTTGTGGTTCCAACAGTCTTCTCTGGTATCTCTTGTTGTGGAACAAAAGGACCATTCTTGAGAATCTCAGGATACAAGGGATGAGAGGCTTTGATGAACAACATCATCTTTATCTTCCAGAGGTTGAAGTTTTCTTTGTCAAACTTAGGGACCTTCACCGTTCCTGTAGTCTTTGGTGTATTCGAACTCATGATCGTTTTTCTGTTTTTGAATAAACAGCCCGCTCTGATACCACTTGTTGAGTATTGAACACAAAGAAAGAATACAGAGGGGGTGAATGGATTCTTGAACCTTTCTTGCCTTGAGTCTGTGTAGCAAACAAGTGTTGTGTGTGCAGAGATGTAGGTGCGGATAAAGAACAACACAAAACACAATATCACTTTAATCTAATGTATTATTAGATAAAGGTTGCTACAATCTGTGAATACAAATGATAGTATTCTCAGCTTCATTTTTCTCAGAGAGATATAGCTTACAGTGTATGAAAAACTTGACTCACTTCCCGTTTTTGACTAAGGAAGTGAGGCTGTATCCTCATAGTACATGGATACAACCTACTTACTACAAATAAGGTAGATAAACAAATTACTTTCTAGTCTGTCTATCCTTTTTGAGTAAGTGTCCAAACGGTTACAGATTTGACTTTGCAAAGCCTGTTCAGATCCACTTCTTTAGCTCCTTGTCTCTTCTATATCTCTCCAAGCTTCCTTGTAGGCTTTCCAGAGCACGTTACATATTGTGGTCCATAAAGTGCATTGGCTTGTTGCAGGTTTCTGACTTGTACAATTTCTTCAGTATTTTGTCTCCAAGAATGTATTCGAGAAGTGACTAAGTAAGTGATTCGAGAACTAGAATTGACTTGATCGATAACTCTGAGTTCTCGAACACTGTTATATTGACATATCGAACCACTTCTCGAATAGCTCTTTTCCATCAGGATTCCTTGAGTTGTCGAATAGAACATTTGACTTATCGAATCCTCGAGATATCGAATAGCTTTCTGAGTCCTTGAGATATCGAATGGAACTTTGACTTGTTGACTCCTTGAGAACTCGAATACCACTTTGGCTTGTTGACTTCCTGAGTTCTCGAATAGAGTACATAGACATATCGCATCTCTGAGATATCGAATGAGATATCGAACAGTGTATTCAGAGATATCGAATAGTGTCTTGAGATATCGAATCCCTGACTTCTCGAATGCTGGACTTCTCGAATAGACAAATATACTTCTCGAATTGGTACTTAGGCAAATTCTTCATTTCTTCAAATCCCAACTGTGATTATTTGACAGTCTTTAACTCCTTGCTTGAGGCATGAACCTTGGAACTTCTTTCAATCATTATTCTAGACTCTATAAGTATAGTTACACAACTAGGATTTGATGCCTACTACAAGTACAATACAAACAGAAACTCTACAACTAGAGGTTCCCTCAGTTAAGAGGTTATGTAAGTAATGCAAAGCATTACAAACAATTAGGCTTGTTATTAGATGTATACAGGCATGCCTCTGTAACTATATATATATATATATATATATATATATATATATATATATATATATTTAGTTACAATAATAATCAAGTGGTTCTTGTATATATATAAACAAGAACTAGACATAAGGATGAAGCTGAGGTTGAAATGAGAACCACTTGATTATTATTATTATATATATATATATATACTTCCGTATTTTTATCATGATTCTCACGGTCAGTGGTAACGAATTTATGAAAAAGTTAAAATCGTCTATTCATTGTTGTCGAAAAAATGCAATGATTTTGAATAAGGATAAAAAATGACATGATAAAAATTTATTTATCATTTTACTTTAAAATAATGGTACTTTTATATAAATAATTAATATTTTATATTAAATTGATAATAATAATGTTCTAATAAAGATTTCTAACCTTTAACATTAAATATGGAATAAAGTGTATTTAATGTGTATAATTAATGATTAATTAAATGCAAGAAAAGAATTTTAATAAAAAATCAAAATTTTAAAAATTCAAGAAACTTTTTTTGAAGCTTCTGAATGAAAGCTATTATAATATATATAGATATACTTTCATAACTTATTTTTTAATTTTTTTTTTGAATAAAAATTTAAATATTAAATTTTTATTTAGAAATAAAAATTTAAATAATTCATGTAACTATACTTTACATGAGCATTTTTTTATAGCACATATTTTAAGTTGTATATAAAATATAATTTCATACCTTCTTTTTAAAACTTTATTTTTTCGAATAAAAATTTAAATATTAAATTTTTATTTAGAAGAAAAAATTAAAATAATTTATATAAATATACTGTATATGAGTCTTAAAATGCGTGTGTCTATCCCAAATGTAAAAAATCTAGTAGTACAGAGAAAGTATTTGGTAGATGAAATTCTTTTATTAAACATGTAACTTATTTTTATAAATCGAATATCCATTTAATACGCATTCTAGAAATGCGCATCTGGGGTAACGAATCTCCCAAATGCGCAATGACGTCAACTGACGTCATTATTTCACTTGCAGCTCCGGAGCTCGGACGAACCAAAAATCGCCATTGTAATCGCCTCCCTCCGTTCTCCCACATCCGGCAACTTCCAGTCCTTTTGAGGACATCAAAATGATGGCCAGACCTTTCTTTCCCTTTTCCCCGGATCGTTTGTTGTTGTTCGGCTCCGTAGGGACGTGTACAAGTAAATCGAAAAACTAAATCGGAAAAAAGCTTCGATTTGAGGCTTTTTAATCCGGCAAAACAAATTGAAAACGAATGGTACAAGGATTGTTGAGGGGGAGAAGACGATCAATTTCGTATGTAGTAAGCAAGTGAAAAATGACGAAAAAGGACCGAACGAATTGGTCAAAATTTGGTCGAAAATCATCTCCGGATAATGACTGGGAAAACGATGAACAGTTCGTTGAATACGCATGTTGAACATGTGTATCTGCAACCACGCATGCTGAACATGCGTATTCACCGAACTATTCACATGTACATATTTATGATTTACAAAGACCACACAACATAGTAATGCGTATACCGTGGATAAAAAGAACTGACAATTCCGCCGTTGGATATTTTGGACAGGAGGAATTAAATGATGGACATTTTAGTTTTTCATCCTATAAATTATGAAATTTCTATACTAAATTGACAGAAGGAGAAAAAAAATAAATAAAAATGAAATTTTAAATCCTCACCAAACTTCATGATGTCTACAAAATAAGGTACCAAACCAAACCATTCATTGATGTGAAAAAATCACTTTCAGTACAAGCCACAGTTTCCACAACATTAGGTTAACCACTTAATATTATTGGTTTAGCAAGGTCCCTCTATCTACATTCTTTATTCATCCCATGTAGGGACTTCGACAATGAAAGAAAAACGGCCCATTAAATTTATCTCCAACACACATGCACCATGATGTTGCTTTCAAAATTAATGTACCGAATCTCATTATATTTAAGGGACTTGTCATTCTCAGAATCAAGATTCATCATGTCACTGTCAATCATTTTATACAATTATATAAAATAATTATATAAAATTCTGTTTACGATAATCATTTGTTTTTGGTATACTGTTTCATGTGTTTACTCATCATTGGGGACACTAAATGGATTTTCTTGTGTTAATCACAGAGCTTACTGAATTTGCAGAGATGATTAGGTATCAAAGTTTTACTAAATGGATTCATCTAGGAAGGATCCTTGTGTATGCAGTCTGTATCGTTATTTTCCTTAAAGGGTTTCGAATTTATAGTTTCGGAAATGCCGTAAAATGAGGTAGTCTATGATCCTTATCTCTGCTGTAGATATTTGGTAATTCAACTGAAACTTGTAAAATGAACTTAGAAACCAAGGCTGCAGAGTGCAGAGGATGCAACAGGAGAATCAAACAGGTCGAATAATTACGTACAAAAGAATTCACCACGACAAAGCATCAGATTGCCTGCCTAGATCAAACCCATCGAGTAACAAGAATTGTTAATGTCGTAGTGATCAGTTATCAGACAGACTGTATTTGAACCGCGGATGAACTTTCATTTTCTATCATGCTACAAGGTGCAAAAGATGGATCGGATCAGACAAAAACAAATTCTGCTACAAGATCAAACCACGGGCTAGACTAGTCTTTTAGACAATAATAGACGAATTGTGAATATCAGAGAACCAATTAAAAGCAACTACAAACATCATCTGTTATATAAGTCTTGTAGCAAGCTTCACAACTGCAATATGGTAAGACTAATGAAACAAAAGCAATGATATTCGTGTTATGGAGGTCTGCATGCAGGAATATGCATAATATTAAGGTAAGGACTTGAAAATATATAAACATAATACGGGACTGCAGAAGTAGCAGTACTGCAGTAGCAATGAAAACTTATCTTACAGACATAACATTAACAAAAACACAGTGAAACAAGGCAATTTGATATTGAATCCAGTCTATTATACTTAAGCTGTGACAAAGTTGCATTTGCTAGCAATATACTAGTAAAAGGAAAAATTATCCCATTTTTTCATAAATGAGCAGCCTCATTTGGCGATACAATTTCAATAATTCTTTAAGATGATTTATAGAGACTAAATATAATGGCCAAACCAAAAGGGAGGAAAATGGAGTAGGACAAAAGGCAAATTCTCGATAAGTTTGCCAATGACACTGCTTCAAATGCATAGTAAATTAAGGAAAAATTTCAAGTCTAGGCTCAAAGCTAAATCCAGTAAAGAGCTGAAGGGGGAATCTCTTTGTAACTGGACATTTTGATGACCACTTCCAATGCTTCTGGTTAAAGTCAAAGACAAGGAGAGCAGGAGATCCATAGCTCTGAATGTAAATGAGATCACCTGTACCACTGCTAGCAAAAACATCATCAAACTCTCCAAATCCTTGAAAGAACTTGTGGGGCATTCGAGAAATCTCCTGCCACACTTTACCATTCAGAAGCCAAATACCAATGCCCTTGATTATGCCAGGTCGGTCATGTTTCCCAATACCTCCCACCATTACCAACTTCTCCTTTAGGTTCATCAGGCGGCCACAAGTAAGAGGACATGGCATTGGAACAAAACCCCTCAATAATGGGCCATGGGACAACCGACCAGACAAATTATAAGTTACTAATCCGTGACGGTCCTCTGGCATGCCACCGGTCGAGTATATCAGGAAGTACAAGACCCCGTTGCAAATCACACTCTCATCACCACCTCTCCAACCAGTTAAAACCTCTACCAAAGGGGATGCCCATGTCATTGTTTCAGATTCATAAATGTGAATCGATAATTCACACTGAAAAAAATTTCCCTGGACTTGTCTAGATTTCACAACTGACACATTGTAACAATGAGATACCTTCTTAACTGAGACTGCCAGCGCACTGTAATCAGGAAATTTCAAACCTGGAGGCTCCATAAGCCTCCGGTAGTATCTAGTTATTGGGTTGCATACATATAGCTCACTTCTACTATCATTATCCATGAAGCAAACCAATCCACATGAAGAAGCAACGGACCAACTTGCTGTCTCAATACAGGGCAGTGTGATGCTATACCACTTCCGAAGAAGGGGGTCGAAGGCATAACCAATTGGCTCATCAGAGCTTGTGAACATAAAATACCAAGGTTTTTGGGGCATAGCATGCGTGAGGTTCCACAAAAACCTCCTTGAACCAACAATTTCATTCCATCTTTTACAGACACAACCTGCTCTAATAATGCTTGCAACGGGAAGATAAGCCAGAATTAATTCTAACAAGTCATCAGGCAAGATTGAATCCACAGAAACAGTTGTATTTTCATTATTCCCGTCATCACTTAGCTCTGAATACGAATCAAACACACGGATGTTTCTTACAATGCTGTCTACAGAATGATTGACCCATGATGTTTCCCCTTCCATAGTGAAGGAATGAAACTAATCTGAATAAAAACATAAAAAATTAAATCAATAATATTAGAAAGGAGATTGTACCAAGCACATTCTCAAGAACTAAGACTATATAATGCCTTACCAGAAGTTTTTCCAAATCATAAAGCATAATAAGATCTAGGGACAAGCAAATCCAAAGTCTGCCACCTGCAAGATATTAAGTTTTAGTTATAACAGAACTCATGTGCAAGATAAATGTGTTCAGCTTAAAATATACACAGATAGAAGTTAAAGACCAGAGAGAGAGATATATTAAAATACAACTTAAAAAATCAATGAAAACCGCAATCCAGTTTTCCCCAAAATTGAAATATTTCTTCTTTATCTTCCTTACATAAGTGTCTCTATTTTTATACATAAATCTACGGACTAAGCACTATCACTTTATTACAACTTTCACATACCAACTGATACAGAAAAGCTAAAATTTCTCTACATTTATTAAGATTGCTAAACAAACACAAAATATGTCCGCGTTACCAAACAATATACACAAACGAGTAAACGAATACTCAAGATAGTGACTCTACGGAGTAAGTAATAAGGAAATTAGAAGTAAACAAAACTAACACTAATCTTCACACCACATAGGCTGATTCTATCGAATGCAAATCACACAGAAGCGCCTTAAAGAACAAGTGAACAAAACAGTGCAACCACTGGTTCATTATTGGGGAACAACCGGAAGAGGACAACAGAGAAATGTCACTATAAGAAAACAACACATCCTTTCCACATTCATACGACAACAATGATTTTTCGGTTGACAGAAAACAACCATTGTATCTTCCTCATAAATAGACACTGCCCTACTTATTATTAAGACCAAACCCTAACATATAGGCCAGGGTTCTAATCATGAATTCAAATTATCATAAGGCCAGGGGCCCTCTTTAGCAACCCAAAAAAAATTACAAGAAAATGCTGAGTGAAAAAAAGATTAAGCCCTCCAATAGAACACATCTAAAACATCAAAAACTAACCCAAATTAAAATTTAAAAAAAACCCCATAAAACTTATACCAAGAAAACATCTTAAAAGGGCACAAAACAAATCAAGATTGTACCTTTATGCATAAAAAGATCTCACTGCCTAATGGGTCATTCTTGATTTCCCTGAAACACCAACACAATTAGCTGAAAATGTAAATTGAATCAATTTAAAGAATGTAAACAAATAGTAAAAAGTGAGATACAAAATGTGTAAGTATAGATTTAGCAGATAAACATAGCAAAGAAAGGAATGAGAAGAAGGGTTGTTTGTATCTTACCCTTTGTTATTTCTGAAATGAACAAAATGACAGGCCTTGGAACCAAAGAAAAGGGGGAGCTTTTCCCAATACAAACAACACAAGTTAAGGAGAAAAATGAAGAAGTGTTTATAAAGGAAGAGAAAAAGACTAAAAAGGAAAAAGAAAAAGAAAATATTGCAATTTCGAACACAATCAAATTGTAATAATCAAATTGTAGTAAGTGCTGTCTTACTCACCAACATTTTTCACATTTCTTACTGTTTTTGCTTTCTTCTATATTTTTCCTTTTTATGCCTTTGTTATTTTTCTCTTTTTTCCATTTGTGGATCCATTTTCTTTTTTCTAACATAAACATGAGAAATTTCCAATGTTATGCTCTGATTTTGTGGATAGTTTTTTTTATTGTATATTATATCTTCATAACTTATTTTTTGATATATTTATATTTGTATACATTAAATTAGAAGAATTTAAGATTTTTATAAAATATTATATATTATCTAATTTAATTCGATTTGAATTTAGACCTGATATCAAAAGAATTATAGAGTATAGAAAAAGATGAGAATCAAAAATTCGAATAACACATCTATATATATTATAATGCCAGGAGATCGGAAATGCACCAGAAGCGTTTAAAATATTTTTCTTAAATTCTCACTTTTTTTATTTTTTTTATTAAATTCTTTTTTGCATTAAGTAGCATCTTAATGGCATATTAATGACATCTTAATAATCATTAATTACACTTATGAATATATATATATATATATATATATATATATATATATATATATATATTTATATTTATATAATAAATTTACTTCATATTATTTATAGAAAAGACTGACAAACTTTATTTGAGCATTATAATTATTATTAAAATTTAAAATATTAGTTATGTGTATAAAATTATGATTATTTTCATGTAAATTAACGACTTAAAATTGTTCGCATTGCGTCTTTTTTATTACATGTTGAATATTTTTTAAAACATTTTTCGGACGATTATAGGACAAACGATCTTAACTTCTCAAAGAAATTTTAATCCATAATTGTGAAAATCTTTATAAGTTATGGAAGCATAATCTTTTGGTTAAAATATAAAATTTGTATAAAATAATATTGACATATTTTTAATTTTTTACATAATAAACTCAACCATTTTATTGATCGATTAAATTGATAAAAATGTTATACACGTGTTATTTCATTATATTGTGTCATAATAAATTACTATTCTAATTAGACTTAATTGCAGTAGGATGAGCTCAACTATTTTTTTTTTTGCACAAAAACGGTTCAAATATAAAAATAGACAATGTGATGACCTAACTATTTTTTTAAAACATATGAATGTATTCAGTTTATGATTTATTTACAACATGATGGCTGAACAATGTTTTTTAAACACAAAAATGGCCCAAAAATAAACACCAATATTTAGACTAATTTAGACGGAATGCAAGCAACTGCTTAAAAAAATATTTGGGTCATTTTTGTGCAAAAATAAAATAGTTGAGGCCATACTCCAACGATTAAATCTTCTAATTATATTAATTCTTATGCTACTATTGAGTATGTATGTTATGAGAGGGGTGTCGGATTTCAAAACGTTATTTAGTTATATTTAATATTGTAATTGCTACTTTTAATATTTATGATATTTTTAAGATTATTAATTTTTTATTGATATATAATGAGAGTATTATTCCAAATAATAATTTATACACCTGTTTTAAATTACTTTTTCAGGAAATTTTTTAAAAATATCAATTAATTTTTAATACCTAACAATAAAATTTTATTAACCGCGCGAAGCGCGGCTAAATTACCTAGTTTTATATAAAAAAGGATGAAGAATCAAAAATTCGAATACCACATACTAACCCCACCTAACATGAATATCTTAAAATGAGTCACAATGACAAGTTTTAATCCATAGATATACATGATTATAAATGAGATTTAGAATAATAATATGTAAATGTCATCCAAGTGTTTGAGAATCGTTTTTGGAAAAGACTTTGAAATTTCTTTTTGAAAAAGATTTAACCTTAGAAAAGATATACTATATTAAATATCCACTAATATTTAGTGATTTAAAAAAATATTAATATTTGATTAAACTCAATTATAATTTTATAGTATCTTTTAAAATGGTAATATCCGATTATTATTGCATACCTTTTTTGATATTTTTTGATAGCATTAGAAATTAAAGATTTTAATAAATAAATTTCTTGTTATCTTCTATACTTGTTTTTTTCTTTTTTGAAAATATCTTCTATACTTTTTGAATTCGATTAAACTTTAAGATTTTTTACAAGATTTTATGAAATACGCTACCTAAACTTGTAAGACTTTGTGGCGATTTTGCAATTTTTCCGCTTATGGAATAAAAATCAACTATAATATGTTAAAATTCATAAATTAATTATTAATAATTTATTAAAATATTTTAAAATCTAAAATGGGGAAAAAAAAACCAAACGAACCCCAATTAGTGGACTACTACTTCATTTACGCCGTGTTCCCGAATTTAGTAAAGAAAAGAAAAGATTGAAAAATGATTCATTTTCTCTTCTCTCCGAATCTTTCCAAAAATGGGAAGAAAATTTTGGAGACAAATATAAAGAGAATTTCTTCCCTAATCTTCAGCTTTCTTTTCTTTTCTTCCCAAAAAATTCTTTCTGGAACAAGTTGTGGAAATAATTTTTTACCTTTCTTTTTTTTTTCTTTCCAAAATTTGTTTCTGGAACAATGTTAGTGTACTACAGTACTATTTTGCAGAACAAAAGTTGATTAATAAGATGACATGGTACATTATTATAAAAGGTTAATTACACGTATTTTAATTTAATTGTATATTTCGAAGGAGATCTTGCATCTACGCAATCAGATTTGCATTTTTTCATTCCATTTTATTGATTTTCTTCTTGTTTAATCAGGTTGAAAGAAGCCTCCATCGTGTAGAAACAAACACATGAAGACAACAAAATCATATAATGTCGATCAACGAAATGTTAAAATATAATTAAATGCAATTTACATTGGAATATAATCTATTAGCATTAAATCATGTCATCACCGAATAAAACAACAAGAACACCGGGGGCGTACCGGCTTAGTCCCCTTGTTTGCACCCAAAATCAAGAACATGCAAAATTAACATTGCAACCATTTTAAAGCACAGTTCCAACAAGCTATTATCAACCTAAATCAAATTCGAATTTGTGGGATATTTAAATTCCAAGAAGCGTCATTGACCAAAACTAAATTTGGAAATTTCGAGATCTAAGTTCCAACAAGCGGTCATTGACCTAAATCAAATTTGAAATTTGGAATTAGAATTCTTTATGAGTCGAAGTTAATTGACTAAACTGGTACTCCCTCGGTCCCACCCATTTCTTAACATTTCAAAATAGGGTGTCCGACACGCATTTTAAGGTAAATTTTAAGGATAGTTGCATAACTTATTTTTGAAATTTTCTTTTTTTGTATAAAAATAAAACAATCCTATTTTTATACAAAAAAAGAAAATTTCAAAAATAAGTTATGGAACTATCCTTAAAATTCACCTTAAAATGCGTGCCAGAAAGTAACAAAAAAAAGTGTTAAGAATTGGGTGGGACGGAGGGAGTACTACAGAAACAAGAAAAAAAAAACAAGGAATTTTAAAAATCCAACAATAGGCCTAATCTAATACGTTATTTTTGAACTATTTTTCGAAGGTCGACTTAGAACGGGATGAAATTAGTGTGTACGGAAGAGAGATGGGGAGTGGGGGTGCCGGGTGGGTGGAAGGGAGAGTTGGTAGTGCATGGTAGCCCCATGCCCATGCCCCCAGTGCGGCAGTGTCCACTAAGTGTACTTTGCGAACATTACAGGCAATATCAATGGCTGAAATGCATGGACCATAATCATGTACTTAAGCAATGACTCATGCCTCAACTTGTATATAATGTATAGATTTATGAATATTTTGCAAAGTCAGGCAATTGGTTTGTCTTGTTATGTTTTGTATGTGTAACAGAAAAGCCACCAAGTACATTTCAAAGCTGAAGTCATTGAGTAAAGGAAACACATATGGTATATAGGGTCCCCGTTCCTGACAATCGTTTGTCAGGAACCGGTCCAACGGCTGAAATTAAAAAAAAAATTTACGTTCCTCGGAAATTTTTCGCGAAACGTTCTGTGGAAATTTTCCGTAGAAAGAGAATTTTTTTTGTAATCCAGGAAGGCCGTTGGATCGTTAATCCAATGATTTAGAAAGTGATTATTAAATAACCGGTCCCTAAATCAGCTGCGTAGTATATAATAGGTGTAGCAACTGGCCAAGTGTTGTAAACACTGAAAGCAGTATCTCAACCATAATTGCAATTTTTATTTACTTCTTTTTATGTGTTCCTGACAAGGCAATACTTGAATTTTTGACCACTGTCAAATTTTCTATTTTCAGAGTTACATTTTTTTTTATCCGAGTTTAAATCCATTTTTTATTATGAACATAAAGATTTCGAATCTAGCTAAATACGGTGAATCTTTCTGGTTGGCTTGCAGTATCTCTTAGGGGTGTTCACGGATTGGTTTGGTCCGGATTCTTGATTTTTTCGAACCAAACCAATATAAACGGTTTTTCAAAAATCAAAACCAAACCAGACCAGTTAGATGCCAAGACCAAACCAAACCAGACCATAGAAGAACGGATTGGTCCGGTTTTGAACCACGGTTTGAACTTTATACCATATTAATTTTTTAATTTTTGTAAAACTTAAAAATGAAATTGTAATTTAAATAAATATAAATAAAATTTAATAAACATAAATATTATACACTACATATATGTATTACAATATTTGTTTATCAATCTTTAGTCTCCTGTTTACGTATTACATTTATATAATTCAATTTAATTTATATAAATAGTAAACAAATTAATTTAGTGTAGAATTACAAAATATTGATAATTAACTCAATATTAGATTTATTAAGTAATTTAATTTTTTTATTAAATATACGTATATACATTGAGAAAACTGGGCCAGAGGACAACCTCAGGGATCTCCCCTGAGGTTATAAGAAATATTGCTTATAAAGTAAGGGGTCCCGCAGGGGCAGTTTTGTAAATCTAAATTTTTTATCAGTAATTTACACAAATGCCCTTAAATTTTGAATTGATTTGTTCTATCCTCAGGGTTCTAACCTGAGGTCATCCTTAGGCACATGAAACCCATATACATTACGTACTATAAGTTATAATCTTAACTTATAATTATCTACTAGAATTTTTAGCTTATTATTATATAACGGTCCGGTTTGGTTTAACCGGTTTTAAAATATTGAAAACCATAACCAAACCATTTATGCATAAACGGTCCGGTTAACCGAACCACTAACAACGGTTTTTACGGTTTCGGTTTTTGTTGGTTCGGATTGTTGTGGTCCGGTCCGGATTCACGGTTTGACGGATTGTTTGAACACCCCTAGTATCTCTTTGTAAATGGGAAATGACAAGAAATCAACCGGCCTATGATGTTTCATGACCGTGATCTTGTAGACAGTACGTAATTCCTCGTAGCCATAAATAAATTCATTTAATTTTTTTAAATATTTTTAAGTACAAAATTTGTTGGGATAAACTACTTATTTAAATTAAATTATAAAAATTTAAGTAGTTTTTAAATATTATAATATTACTTAACATGTCATTCAACAAAAACTTTTATGTCGATAATATTATTAGAACTTATAATAACATAATATCAGCCTTTATAAATTTGACATTGAAAATATTGTTAGTAAATTTCACGGGCCGGTTCAATGCAAATATTTATTCTTTATTATTTTCATAATTATAACCTCTTAGCTAAATTTTCAAAATGAATATGAAAATAAAATTTTAAAATAATTATAATCCAATTTTATACAAAGATGAAAAAGAGTAGAACAGATGTCAGATGGACTAGATTTGTTTAACCCGATCCAACAGCCCAATAAACGTATGGGTGTGGACTTAGACTTGTTTAATCAGATCCAGCTCAGTAGGCCCAATAATACACAAGAACGGGTACGGGTGGTAAACCAAGCAAGTCCAATTTGTATTTCTAGGGTTTATGCAAAGGCAGGGTTTGTAGTTTGCAGAACTCCCTAATTGCACTTTGTTTCTCGGTTATCTGTGTAAAATTAGAGGATGGGTAGAGCTAAAAAAGGACCCAAGTTTGCTGTCGTGAAGAAAATCATCACTTCCAAAGCTATTAAAACGTCTCTCTCTCTCTCTCTCTCTCTCTCTCTCTCTCTCTCTCTCTCTCTCTCTCCCCCCCCCCTCCCTCTATCTCCCTCTCCATGTATTAGATATATGACTATTATTTTTTGGCATTGCTGCCATGTTAGTGTGTGTGTGTGTGTGTGTGTTTATGTATATTCAGCTCAAGAGGAGTTTTATTGAGCCAGGATTGATATGGAATTGAGTACCGTTCTTGTTAATTTTGTAACTTACGAGAATGCGTCGAAGATATAGTTTTCCGTGATTATATTATTGAATAAGGACAGTAATTTTGATTGCAAATTTTAGTTAATTTGGAATGGAGGGAACATTATTTAGCAGAAATTTAATTATATACCATTTGTTTTGTTTGCCCTTTATAAACTTAGAAGCATTAGTTGGACTATGTTCTTTAGCTCAGTTTTAAATTTTTCGTTTTCCTTTTTTTGCGTATAGGCATAAAGAAAATGTCTTGAATCCTAACAAGAAGGATTTGGAGAGTGAAAAGCTTCCAAGAAATGTGTAAGTTCCTTACTTTAATTGTGACTTTGAGTACTTTTGCAGTTGCTTATGTTTGTCACTCAAACCGAGTTACTAGAAATTTGTGTAATGCAGACCAAGTACTTCCTCTGCACTTTTCTTCAAGTACAATACTGCATTGGGGCCTCCTTACAGAGTGTTGGTTGATACCAATTTCATTAACTTTTCAATCCAGAATAAAGTAAGTGCTAAGTTGTTACTCCTTAAATCATATGATATGCGGGGAATAGTGATGTTTGTTAGATTAACATAGAAGCATATTAATATGTTTCAGAGACACGTGTACAAACTGTATACATTTTTTTTGTAATTCTTAGCATGTCTATATAGTGCAACTGACTTTCTTAAATTTATATGAAATTTTGAGCCATGCATTCAAGGTAAATAATGCGATCCTCTATTAAGCTTTTCACTGTGATGTTTTGGCATTATCCGTAAAGGATATATAAAGTTCCTGTGCATCTGGTCGCTTGATGACATGACATCAGAGTTAAGAAAATGCATTTGAATTTTATATAGTGAACTTATAATTAGTTGATATGAAGTATATTCTGTTCCTAGAGAAATAAAAAATCCTCATGATGGTGAAAGTGAAATGACCCAGAAACCAGTTGTTATTATGTATGCTTTGGTCCTTTCTACTTGTTTATACTATATTTGTCCTTCATGAACTTCTCCAGTACTTAAATAGGTCCATCCTTGTTTCCTTATGTGTGGTGCTGTGTTATCTTAAAATTTGATCTTCGAAGAAACTATACGGGTACACAGATACATGCAGTCTTATACATTTTGATTAACCGATCTTATGTTATGGTATAATTCGCAATGCTTTTAGGTTCATGTTTGGCCTGCAGATTTTAATTTCCAGTTCATGAATTTTAATTGCATTTTTTAGTCAAAGTTTTTGTACTTACAATTCTATTAACTTTACTTTGGTGTAGTTGGACTTGGAGAAAGGAATGATGGACTGTTTATATGCTAAATGTAAGTTTTGGTAGCTTCTTCATCAATTACTGTCAGTTGCTAAATTCTGTTGCATAAATGCTGGTTTATTGTCTCAGTATTGATAATATTATGTATATTAAAAATCAAAGTACCATCAAGCACCTAAAAAAGCATGGTAATTCGGCACATCGGAACATTGAATTGTTTTACATGCTGTTGACGTTCATCAAACATTATTACATACTTGTAAGAACGGATTAAAAGGATTTCCATATATAAAGGTAGATATTTTATTCTCCCATATGTCGAAGTTGAGCATACCTACCTGCGACCTCATTGTTCTGTATATATTGGCTAAGTTGTGTTGTTAGTTGTTACTAATTTTAGGTATTACTTAAGGATATGTTGAGTAATTTGATCACTAAGCTTACCTATATTTGCAGGTACACCATGTATCACTGATTGTGTTATGGCAGAACTTGAAAAGCTAGGACAGAAATATCGAGTTGCTCTGAGGTAGTATTAATGTTTTTTGTGTTCTTGATAACAAACTTTTAATTACTTTGACCTGTATTTCTTTACTTCAGAATCTTATTGTTTTTAGGGAAAAAAATCGAGGAGCATTTTTATATGTAATTTAAGTAGTAATTTGGTTAGATTTTACTTTAGAAGTGTAGAACATATTCAAGTTGCCATTCAAGTATGGCAACTTTGACAAGGAATTGTAGATGCACACTAAAGATGCCTGAGGACTTCATTGCAGAGTGTAGACATATAGAGTTTTCCTTCAACTGCTCAATATCATACTGCCTATCATTTAGTTAGTAGTGTCAACAAGGGTGTAGAACTGATAGTTTACATCACCAACAATCTGAGTTTTTTTTTCTTTGAGCTCTTCAAGTCAGGGTCTGAAGTAATCTGTGACTTCAATGGCGTATTTATTTTGAATGTTGTTTTGGTCTTGAATTCAGTAGTTTTATCGATTCATTGGTTTTTTCATTCGTAAACCAGAATTGCGAAAGATCCTCGATTTGAAAGACTACCCTGCACTCACAAAGGAACTTATGCTGATGATTGTCTTGTGGAGAGGGTTACTCAGGTATTTAATTTCCGTCAACGTGCTTATGTCATGTCCTTTTCGTCAAGCCATTATGCTTATTTTGGCTTTCAAAAATTGTTAGACATATTTGTATTGTTTGACATTATAAAACTATGCTTGTAGTTCTCCCACTGCCTTGTGGTTTAAAATGTGATTCCAGCTCCTAATCTCAGATGTGTACTGCCTAATGCTTGTTACTTCTTGTCCCAGAACTCTAGCTGTGTGTTCCGTTTGTTATTTTTATAATTATATTGAACTGTAATTCTTTTTTGGGTTGGAACTTGGAAGGAATTGAATGAGGTAGAAGAATTTGTGAACAAAATTAGAGGGCAGAGGAGAGCAAAAATCTGAGAGAATGCAATATTTTATTACAAAGATTTTAAAGAAAATGAGTTGGAAGGAGAATGGAGCTTTCATTCTGAAATTGGGTGGTTTGAGATCTACTTTAAGTTGGTTGGAATGGCGTGCAAGAAAGAATAAAAATTGTAAAATCAATTGGCAATAGTACATCTTTCATTTGACTCCCTCTCAGTGTCATTCCGGCCAACCAAATGGAGCGTAATAGTTTAACAATTGTCTTATATCTTATACAATGTTTATTTCATAGTTGATTTCATCTGATGTATATTTTTGTAAACAGCACAAGTGCTATATGGTAGCAACATGTGATCGAGATTTGAAGAGAAGAATCCGCAAGGTACAAAGAAGTGTAACTGGCTTGAGATCATGGTTATTACTTATGGTTATGGAACTGCAATATATATTTTTGACTGCATGTGATTTATAAACTGATTTGTCTCATTCAGATACCTGGCGTGCCAATCATGTACATTACTAAACACAAGTATTCGATTGAACGTTTGCCTGAAGCAACAATGGGTGGAGGTATGCTATATATCCCCAGATGTTAAAGAAATATAATATTTGACTGCCTTTTTTTTTGGTCTAAACATATGTTGCTATTGTTGTACAGCTCCAAGATTTTAGAAAGAAAGAGAAGAATCATTCAACAGAGAAAAAAAATGCAGCCATCAAGCTCGTAGCAAATACTGATGCAGTCTCTTGTTAAGATGCACTCTTTGTAGAGGCAAATGTTGTAATTTCTAGTAATATTACATGTGCCTCAATTTTGCCTGTAAAACTTTACATGTTTTTTTTTTGAACTACATTATTAATTTAGTGTTTTTTTTGTTAAACTATAATACATTGTTTTACTTACTGGTGCCAAGTTTATCTTACTTTCCATGTCATTCTATACATGTTGGTTCCATTTTCCTGATAAACTGGTTCAATCAATTTCATTGATTTGTTAAAGAAGTGGACCCCTTTGGTATGTGTAAAAAAACAAAACTAGAGCAGTGAAGTTCTTTCTGCAAAGACTCCGCCTTTGGTATGTGCTTTCCGTAATCTGTATGAGCTCTTTTTCTGTTCATCTTTCATGCAATTAGGCAAGTACACAGGACCTCATTATGCGGTAACTGGAGACGAAGAAGATGAAACAAGCAAACAGGTTCCGAGGGAAACACATTTTTTACATTTTAGTGATTTATGAACGAGCTACAGCTACTTGATAGTCTCAAAGATGAAAGCAAGAAATGTTAACAATTGGATTGGTTGTTTGCCAGAACACATTTTTATACATTTCAGTTTTAGATCAATCCTGTCAAAGATGAGAGCAATTCCCAAATTTAATTTACTTATTCCTTGGTTTTGTTTTCAATATGTACACAAGATATAATGTATAAGAAGAAGCAGGTTGGCAATATAAACAGTAGCAAACAATTGGAAAACATTCATACACACAACATGCATGAAACTTGAAAGCTATAATATCATCACCGGTATCAAAAGGGCCTAGGTGGTTTTTCTAAGACAGCAGAAAAAAACACTTCCTTGTCATCTTTATCAAGTTTGGGAACAATTACCCATCTGTGCTTCTTATACCTTAGCATTTTAAAGGATTCTAAATAATCATCGAGATCCTCCTTCGAACAGAAAAAGCTATCAATCCACAACAAACCCCCTGGCCTCAAAACTCTGTCCCAATCATACAATACAAAGTCTAAGAGAACAAAATCTATCCAACCATCGAGAAATCTTGTTGTATGTATCAAATCTAGTGTGTTATCGAAGAAGGGTAGTCGTTGATTTATGGTAAGGTAGAGAGGGATTAGGCCTCGAAGAGCAATCATTTCGTTAAATGGTGCCCCAAGATTGATAGATGCAGAGACTATTGTTACATTGTGCTCCCTCATTCTAGCTGCAAATGTACCTGTCCCAATACTAAAATCTAAACCAATCCTGATCTCTCCTGGATTTAAATCCAGCACGTCAGTTATAAGAAAATCTGCAGTTAGATTTGAGTTGGGATCTTGGTATTCGGGTATAATCCATCTAGGCATTTCATGATGAGTAAGGTTGAAACAATCTGCACACTTGAAGAAGCCTTTGCGGGTTACATTGTTTGCTAGGCAAGTGAAATTCTTGCATAGATACTGACTCCAGCGGACATTTCTGTTATCAGGAAGTTTCCACAATGACTCGTTTATTGACAATGGCTTGGTATATAGTTGAGGAGCTCGTGAGAGACACCTTCTTCTAGGTAGCGGATCACAGCCATGAATCATCAGTTTTTGGGCTAGCCTCCAATCATCTTGGCAGATATCCCCAATATCGTAATCCATGTATTCCTCTAGCTCTTTCTTCATAACAAAACAAGCATGGCCTATGCTGGTGAATGTCCCATTAGCTCCCATGAAGTTCTGTTTCCGCAATCTATTTGGTTTGATCCTCACATACTTGCGGATCTCTTCTATCAAGAAGTACTCAGCAGCAACATCTGAATTCTGTTTTCGCCTTACTAAAGGGTGCACCGCTTCAGGCTCACTATTTTGCAGCTCACTTGTGTCAATCTGCGGTAGGGATTCCTCAACTAGCTCAATCAGACCCAAAATTTCAACAAGAAAAGAACTAAATCTCGTGCCATGTGACAATTCATCTGGCAATTCTCTTGTATAATTGATTTCTAGTTTGATTTTCTTAATAATGGTATCCAGAGTTTGCTTCATGTACTTTTCAGAACTGCCATCTCTCACAGGACTATTGAAGTTGCAGAACGTGTCAGAATTAACAAAAGTTCTGAGAGAGTAGAATTTTGACAATGTAGCAATACAGAGAAGGAGAGTAAGGGAACCTACAATAAAGAAAAAGCTGGGTGTTCTTCTGCATTTACCTAGCTTCATGATGTCCATTGCTTTAGACATTTAAAATTTCAGGGAAATTAAGAACTGAAGCAACAAATAAGCGATATGCAGCAGTAAAGCTACTATAATGCTCCAGGCATTCAGCGATATCCATTGTTAGTCATAATGATCAGATGGAAACACTTCGATATCTGTACTATCTATATCATAGGAACCAGGGAAGAACCAAATTTTTTATACAATTAAAATGAGATAAAAGAGTATGAATAAAAGATTGTTTTGTATAATAGTTGAACTAAGAATGAGAGAAATGAAGAAAATTGAACAATTACCTGAGAAGCTACAAGATAATTCAGAACAGAAGAAAGGAGATGCACTTGAGAAAAAAATGTACTGGCTACTATTTAATTAAATGACAAATATTGTTGATAGAAAGGAGATTAGAATTCTTGAGATCAGCATTCTTTATTCTTATAATCCTGAGTTGGATCTTCTCGGGATACTTCACAAGCACTACAAAACAGTGGACTGCCATTAATTTACGGGTTAGTTTATAATTTTGTAAATAGTTTAAGATCTCAAGTCAACCCTCTATGCATTAGTTCAATTTGAAGTATTCAGAACATTTTGCATCAATCTATGTATCTATTAGTTTTGACTGACTAGGATCGATCTATCTGAAACAGATAATATGCAGTAAGAAATGTACAATATTGACCGAGCAGTGCTCTGTAAAAGTTTCAATGCTTTTAGTATTCCATTCCATATGCACAAGCAGACAAAGTAAGTAAAGTAGTTTCAGGTTCCTCTTTAGTCGAAAAGTTCGTGAACAAGCCTCTTGCATCATAGCATCAGCTGGATATTCTGAGACTTTTCCCCTCAGGTTCCTCTCTAGTCTGCTGACAAGCATAAACCATACAATAGTTTTGCTGCCATTGCGCCTATGCCAACTACAATCGGAGCCTCTTGGCATTCAAGGTGCGCAAAACTCATATACTGCGTGATTGGTATTCGATCATTACAAGAACAGTATCATCTGAACGAATAAACTTCTTCTTAGACATATAGTATGCAGAAAAGAACAAAGAAGTATATAAATAATGACGAAGAAAGACATGGAATTCAATCAAAAGATAGATGTACCAGTTATATGACGAAAAACCGGGGCACGTGAAACACGATTTGCTTTAATCAGGCTTCAATCCCTCTTCTTGGTGCAAGAGGATAAGTGAGCAACCACTGCACAACAATAGACAAAAGCACCACTACGAATTTGCACTCAGCCAAACTAGAGACACAGCCCTCAATCTGTTTCCGAACACTTTCAACATTAAGAATCAAACTCAAGGTCACATTAGAATGATAATGGAAACTATGAGTCTATGACAACAATTTAATCTTGTGAAATTCTTAGCGAGTTGAATCAAAACTAAAAGATTCATGTATAAAATGATACATACCATCAATTAAAATAACTAAAAGAGTATCAGTTTTCAACCTTTAGTACCACAAACTACTCCAATACAGAACCAAAACGTTCTAATTTCAATCCATTCCAAAACCGACATATACATAAATTGTTTACATTTACACATCAATCAAAACAAACAAATTAAGAAAAAAAACCAGAATATAAACGAGATAAAAATTACAACAATTCCTTTCTTTCTAACTTACTACTGCTTCTGTAATCAAAATATATAGGATCATGTTCCGCTACAAACTATTTCAGCTTACAATTCTCTACAAACCAGGTACAATCAAGATTTTAGAGGAAGGTCCAACCGGATCTTTATATTATATTCTAACTGTAAACTAAATTAGCTTGTACTTCAACGAACAAATATATATGTTACATATTGTTTTAATATCACCTTCTCTGATTCCGACCATCAGTAAACTGCGAAAGAGGCACAACTTCAGACAAGGGCGTAGACAAAGGTGTAGGCAAAGGCGAATTTCGACAAACAGGACAAGAAGCACTCAACTTCAACCAAGCATCAACACAGTACAAGTGAAAAAAATGTTTACATTCGGGCAACATCCTTAACATCTCCGCATCCTTATACTCACACAAACAAATCGGACACATTAAATCATTTTTCAAATTTTTAGAAAACGGAAACTTAGGGTACGAATTTATCACACGTTGATCAAGTCCAACAACATTAGCACTATTTTGCATGTCCGTGCCGCCTTCGTTATCATCGTCAGCTACAAATATTATACGTGGCAAAATCACGCCAGTATTAAAAGATGAGCTAGCTGAGCTTATAGAAGTACTACTAGGGTTTAGGGTTTGGGACTGGCGCGTGAGACGAAAACAAATGTAGGATGCGAGTGTGAGAGTTATCAAAAACCCGAGAGCGATAACGACTGCATAAGTGTAGTCTAGGTTTGATAGTGGGGTTGAGAGTGGTGGTTGTGCGCCGCCGTAGGCGGTGGCAGAGGTGGTGGACATTGGAGGGAGAGGGAGAGTGGGGGAAGTTCATTTGATTTTTTAGGAGGGAAGGTGGTTGAATGGTGGAAATAGTAGTTGAAGTATTTAATTGTGTGTCACTGTTTTATTATTTCATTTATTGTTTGTATAGTGATGTTTATGGGTTGGCAAAACGGTTTTCTATTAAATTGATTATAAGTTGTTTTTTAATTTACTCAGTGACGGAATCAGAATTATTCGGAACACGACAAAAAAAAAAATGTATTGGTGTAAATACGAACTTATAAGGTCGAGAATTTTAAGGTTCCAAGTAAAATTGATTGATTCCTCAAAATTTGCACCAGCCATATTGTAGAAAAGCTATGATCAGAAAAATTGGAAGATTACAAGTATAAATGATAGTTCTATATAAAAATGACAAGTGATGACCATTTACACCATAAATAATACAAGTTGAAAAGTATAATCTGAGGTTGTTTTGAGCAATCTCCCACTACAACCAACTCTTGATATGGATGTAGTTGTGATGTCCTTAATCAACTTAAAATTTTGGGTGATCAGCACTGGTTAAAATACTGGGATTTTACCGGCCATTAAGTTCAGCAAATTGCTTAAACATTGCAGTTCCAGAATGCTCGTCGATGGCTTCAACTTCAGTTGGTTTCTTAGTTTGTTCAGGCGTTGAAATAGGCCTGTTATCTGGGCTAGTAGCAGGAGCAGGAGCAGGGGAAGCTGCACTTGCCACTGCCTTATTTTCCTCTTCACTCTTTCCTTTCAAAGAAGCCTCCTGAAGTTGCAACGCATATTCAAGGTTCCACAAGACGTCTCCCATTGTAGGCCTATCAACACCATATTCTGCCAAACACTTCTCAGCAGCCTCTGCGAATTTTTTCATGGACTCAGGGTTGATGTCGCCAACAAGGGTTGGGTCCATGATCTTCTCAAGAAGGTCTTTTTTCTTCCACTGCATAGCCCATTCTGCCAAGTTCACTTGTTCCCTTGGCAATGCTGGATTAATGGCAGCGCGTGCACAAAGTACTTCCAAAAGCACAACTCCGAATGAGTAGACATCAGACTTATCAGTAAGTTGTTGCTTTCTAAAGTACTCAGGATCCAAGTAACCAAAACTGCCTTTAACTGCCGTGCTCACATAAGCTTGCCCCTCGACGTCTGAACCATCTTTTGAGAGCCCGAAATCAGCCATTTTTGCAACAAAGTTTTCATCAATCAAAATATTAGTGGTCTTCACATCACGATGAATGATGCCTTGAGCTGAGCCTGTGTGAAGGTAATGAAGACCACGAGCTGCGCCAATGCATATTTCAAGCCTTTGTTTCCAAGAGAGGAAGGGCAAGTTCTTGCCATATAAATGGTCTCTGAAAGGTCCATTGGCCATGAACTCATACACCAATATCATCTCAGAGTTTTCATCACAATATCCAATGAGTGACACCAAGTGGCGATGGCGAAGCTTGGAAAGCATCTGGATTTCTGTCTGGAATTCATTGATACCTTGCTCAGATTGTGGATTGCCACGTTTGATTGCAACTTTGGTTCCGTTATCAATCTCACCAATGTACACATTCCCGAATCCTCCAACACCAATAATAGCACTAGCGTCCCAATTATTGGTTGCGTCCTGCAACTCTGCAAAAGAAAAGTAACGACCTAATCCCGTTGTTGATGAATAAAATGCACTCTTTCGGGATCCCAAAGAGGTCTTGCTTGACATAAAGCTTGAATCTCCAGCATGAAGAGGAAGCAACCACGAAGAGAAGCTTTTACTCTTCTGCCAATCTTGAGGCCTCTTTTGCCATTTTACTGCCACAGCACCCAAGCCCACAAACGCTCCAAACATCATAGCAAATCCAGCTACAGCCACTGAACCACGACTTGTACCTGCGGTCTTCCCATCAGCACCAAACTCACCATCCAGACTATTGACCGAATTGTTAATTTTCAACACCTCTAAGCCATTAAGAAGTGCATTCTTTGTACCGGCAGCTTCATTCATTGGACTAATCTGAACTTTAAGAGGACTGCTTACACCCATAGAAGAACTAACTACAAAATCTCTGTAGTAAGCTGATGCCAAATCACCTGCAACAGTTGACAAATCTAGCCCAGAAATCGCCTTTTTCCCACCAACATACACGTTAAAATACAGGTCATTAAGGGATTTGCTCACTATGTCAGCAAAATGAAGACGAACTAAATATGAATATGATGTATCAATGTCTAGAGACCAAGTGACGTTGAAATTTGGACCTACGGTGTTTGCATCACCCATCTCCATTGCAGAAGCATAGACTGATGGAGGTGCAATCAATGGAGAATTCCCATCAGGATAAGTAATGACCTTTGGCTCCACAGACACATTTCTACCTGCATTCTCAGGTTTAAGGTACTGCCTATCTTCGGCCCATGTTCGTCCAAGAGTATCACTTTGAGACTCAACCTTTGGACCACCTACATTTAGGCGGTACACGGTTTGATAAGAATTCTGAGACAAGCCAGATGTTTGTGCAACTGGGACCAACGAATTGCCAACATCACTGATCAACATATCAGGAGCAGAAACCACCTCAATAGCATTAATAAATGCAGTTGAATCCTTTGCAGGCTTGAATTTTATCGACAATTGCTGATTCGTGACATTAACAAGATACTCCTTCATAACCCATCCGGGTTCATTTCCAACACTGAATTCATGGAGGAGGACTAATGAATCAGAAATGACACTAAATTTAGATTGTTGCAGATTAGCACCATTGCCAGATACCGGAAAGAAATGTAGACGAATCCAATGCCAACCGGCTTTATTCATGCGAAATGTATATGTTGCTTCCGAGGAAAATACTTTGGCACTACGATAGATTGGAAGAGGAACATCTGCATTTGGTACTGAAACTACCAAATCTTTTCCCTCATAATTAAGATATTCGCGTGAGTTTTGATCTGATAAAAAAACCCTTTTATCAGATAGAGTAGTTTGTTGTGATGAACCACAATCAAGAAGATAACTATCAGGAGGGGTGAAAGAATCAGACTTTGCAGGTGCACCTGCAGATGATACAGAAGGGACAACCATAAAGGCACAGAAAAGAACCGAGACGATTGCCATTGATGACGACATAGGTCCTCTTGGTTTCTTTTCCATCTCCAGCCCCTCCTGGATGAGGAAAAAAAATTGAAGAAACGGAAAACTTCAAGGACAACAAAGATGAAAAAACGTATTTTGTCTTATAAAGGGTGACTTGATTTTCTTTCATTGGATCAAAAATAGAAAGGATGCCAGTGATCATACAGTCTCCACATTGTAATTTGGCTGCCAATATTATCCTCAGGTTCAACTAATGGTTAATGTTGTTTTCTAAAAACAGTTAGTATTCAACACCTATTCTTGGCAACTGAAATTTAACTAGAGATGCATAAAACAGAGATTACAAAATATAAAACAGAGGGGGAAAGCAAATAACATTGGAGTACATATTTGTAAAATTCATAAGAGATTACAAAATTGTCAATATTACATATAAATATCTACTAAATTGCACATACACATATGTACATAATTGTTTATAATTTGACTTTTCTACTGCATTTCTGTTCTTGAATAGCCTGGCTTGTTAGATTAACCATCACACTGCAGTTCAAGCTCACTGTAATATGTCTCCTTATGATATTCAACATTTTGACCCTCCCTCCAACTCTGGTGTAGCTAGTGATTGGCAACAAAGTAGATCTAATATCACTTTGTAAGCTAGGATTGCTCACTAATTTTCCAATGATCAGATCCACTGTTTCATTAATATACACTGTCCGTCTCGCCTTCGCTTGCCCTGGTGGTCCTCTAGCTTCTCCGATCAACGTGCCACGATAATACAAGTCAGTATTCGTGTTAGGATACTTAAATGTTGCATAATTTGGATTCTTGACTGATACCTGAGCTGTTAAAGATATGTTTTGACTTGTTAATATTGCTGTGACATTGTTGAGATCAAGTTGGTTGATTGTGATTCGGTTCAAGTTTATAGTCGGGTTCTTGATTTTGAAAATCGTAAAGATCAAGATTACGATGACTATGGCTATGATGAGAAAAAAGGCAGCAATGGACATGCAGACTTTAAACCATGTTTTTGTTCTGAGAGGTTTTTTCTTGAGATGGTCTGCTGTTTCAGTATAATCGTCGCTTGCATGGCGGTCGGATGCTGGGGCTAGTGGCCTAATTTGCTCCCTTCCAACCATTGTTAATGCAGGCTTCTGATACTAAAGAAAGATTTTGAAGAGATGGAAGCTGATAGAGGGGAAGCTAAAGAAAAAAAAGTGGAAGACTTTAGGTTGTTGCTGACTTAGTCGAGTCACTTAGGTTTGTTGATTTATAGGAACAAAAATGTTGACGCAATTTCGGCTAAACTTTAAAAATTTAATTAAAAAATTTATATGATTACCAATTACTTAAACATTAGTAATAGATGTTTTATATTTGATGTAATTTTTGGGAAATGTTATTTAGAGAACCGTTTTTTATTTCGAGAACTATTTGTAATATATTATTGTATAATATTTTGTGAATGTAGGAGGTATATAATACAAATATTTTTTTGGAATTAAAAAAACAGTTTTGGAAATAACACTTTCCTAATTTTTATAATCTCGACTATTTTATGAATTCTGTAATGCATTTGAAATCTAGACAATTACCATTTAGTTAAATATTAATAGAAAGATATTTTATATTTAACGATAATTTTTTTTAATCTCGACTATATTATAAATCCCATAATGAATTTGGCTGCAGCATGGTACATCTGAGAAAGTCAGAAGTGGGTTGCGAGTGTCTGTGATTTATGGGCCTTGTTGACCTTATATTCTTGCTTACATTCATTTCACTTCATATTTTTCTCCCACGCGTTTTCTACAAAGACTATAAATTACTACTTACACTTACACATGTCAGATTTATATTCATCTATTTTCTATGTGAAAATGATGTACTACAATTCTCTGAAACTTGTCTTTAGAAAAATATTCTTAAGTTTAATCAATATTGTACTCCTTCCTTGACAAAAAAATAAATAAAAATATTGTACTCCTCCATTCCAATTTATATCACATATTTTAATGTATTCGATTGAAATTTTTTAAATAATATTTTTTTGATAAAAATATAGATTCTCTATTTTTATATAAAACAAAAAAATCAATAAAATATTATTTATAAGTAAATGTATGCAAAAAAAAGTGGCTCACTCGTTATTTCTGGGATGAAGGTAATGTTGTTATTAATTATTCGGCGTTTCTAAGACGTTACAATCTTCTTCTAGATGATAAAAATCAGTGTTTCTAAGAAATGTTGAAAGAGAGATTAAACTTAAAAAATGCGATGGCTCTTTTGGTAGATTACAAGTAACTTTTAAAAATCGTCCATAAGATCCAGGATCAGGAGTTAAGGGCTGTCAAAAAAATCCGACAAATTCGATATTCGTCCGAAATATCTGTATTCGTATCCGAGAAAAAGTGGATATTATCCGTATCCGAAATAAAACGGATATTATCCGTATCTGAATCCGGAGTATCCGAATCCGAAATGGAATATATATAATATTTAAATTATATAATTTAAGATTTTTTTTTCTATTAGCATGTAGTGTTTATGTGTGTTTATTAATTAAATAATACATTTATACAAATTTTATATAATTGTAACAATATTATAGACATATATAAAAATTTCATTTGAGTTTAATATTTTAAAGATAATAAAATTAGATATTTAGTACGGCGTTCATAGTTTTATTTTTTCTAAATGAAAAAAATTTTGTTTTGAAATCATCAATATGCGTCAAAAAAATCTGAAAAATCCGATATCCGTCCGAAATATCTGCATTGGTATCCGAGAAAAAACGGATATTATCCGTATCCGAAACAAAACGAATATTATCCGTATCTGAATCCGACAATTTCGGATACGGATATAGGCATATCCGTATACGAATTATCCGTTTGACACCCTACACGAGTGCAATCTGCAATCTTATTCAGACTAGTAATATGCCCGTGCTACGCACCGGGTAATACATATATTTTTATATTACAAAATGTGATAAAAAAAAATGTAAATTTCATTTATGTTATATACAAAAAACAAAAACACAACACAACGTATGAGCAGGGTCTGAGGGGGTAGGATGTACGCAATCATGCCCTAACACAAAGGTAGGGAGATTGTTTCCGATTTTTGACCCCCGGCAAGAATCGAACCCGTGACCTCACGGTTCACGGATTGGGCACTTACCACTGTGCATCCTATATATATTTTGTGTGTAAGACTTATGTGTTGCAGTTCCAAACTTACATACTGTATTAATTTTTCTCATCACCTTAGACGACGGCGCGTTTAAATTATAAAAGATTTTACCAATTTATATCATTAAACTTGTCTAACATCTTTTGCAAATTAAATTACCGTACCTAGTTATTTAAAGATTGAGGAATTTTTTTTATCACATTTATTCCACATAAATATGATTACAAAATTAAAGGAAAATGTGAATTTTATTTATGTTGTGTAATAATTATATAAAAAATATTAATTTGTATGTATAATTTATGTGTTGTTGTTTCAAAATTACTTATTATATCACCTCGACGCGTTTAGATTATAAAAAACTTCAATAATATATATATCATTAAATTTGTACTAAACACAAAATATAATTAAATACTAACTATTTAAATATATAATTAATATATTAAGTTGTAAGCCCACTTATTATTAAATATATGTTATAACAATTACCTAGGATCATATCACACCACAACTTATTATGTCATACATATTAACAAAATATATGTCTTGATCATTTATTGTCTAGACTTCAAGTCTCCAATAAATAAATAATGACATATTCATCAAATAATTTTTTATATATTTTTTTCAAACGTGTTTGTTAAAATGTCTTTTGTACTCTTAATAAGCTTTACGGATATACTATCCTGGGATATGTTACTTTCTAATTTAATGGGTCTGATTTGTTTTATTTTTATAAACTTTAATATGTCTGTGTTACACACACGGTAATATTAATTTTTTTAACTCTAGAAAATCGAAGTAAGAATTTAGAAATTTATTTTGTATTCATTTAATTATAATTAAAATTCCAACTAAATAACATATGAATAAAAACTTAATGACATATACAATATTAAAAATTGGTACTTGGTTAATCGATTTTGTTCATTTAATAGTTTAGGACCTAATATTTGAAAAAAAAAACATTTTCTTTATTTAAGACATGTGTTCGAAAGTCTAAAATAAATTTTCCAAATTATTGATTTTTAATATTTTGAAATACGACACTTAAGTAAAATTTAGAGAATCATTAATAAAATAGTTATATATAAAATTTAAATTTACTATTATTTTTATTTTAAAATTAATCTACTTAAGTAGCTTCTCGGTGTCACTCACGGAGCCGATACCTCGACTTGTTTATATTTTTAAAATATAAATACACACCTATTTTCCGACAAAATAGTTACATAGTTAAAGCATGAAAAATATAATTAATTATATTATATTATAATAATTTTTCCCGATCATGGACACGCCTAATTTTATTTACTTTAATAAAAATAATAATCAAACCTGAAATTATCGACCAATTTAAACATTTGTGTATCTTGACTGTTCGGATTCACCCGAGTCATATAAGATTCAGCAAAGAGGAATTTCTTTTAAAGTCTGATAAGTTATAAAACTTACTGTATTATGTAATTGAAAATATGTACAATTGCTCCTTATTTTGGTAATATCAATTACCTTGGGCGTATTATACTATTAAAGTCAAGAGCCACTGGCTCTAATCATTATGTGGGCAAAGAAATTAAAAAGCTTTATATATATCTCATACTTTGATGTCTAGACGGAGCGTTTTTGGTTGTTGGTCAAGTCAAGTTAGCATCCCAGCTCCCAGGCTTCAAATGGCCTCAATGCTTTAAAATATAAATTGCCAAGAAACTGGAAATGCTACTATTCTAGAAATAGTTTTTGAAATGAACTTCATAAAACAGGAAATTGCAAAAGAAAAAAACTGATTTTTTTTACATAAACAAACTATCTTCTAGCTACTTGATGACAACGTGAAACCACCATAAAGGAAAATGGCTGAAATGACATCAATATCAAACCCCATCTTCAATCCTGGGGTGGTTAAGGGTTGTGATTTCATAAAGATATATAAAACCATCTTCAGATTTGTTTACGCCATAGTTCTCAATGTAATAAGGATTTAACGAAATCTCTTCTATTTTTTCACTTTCGAATTAGAGCTGTGAAACCGCTTGCTCAACCATTAGTTCGTAAAACGTGCACTTGCCTTTGTGATCAACTCTTCTCACTAAAGAACAACTTTGGATTGAGAATTCTATTGTTTTGTTGCTGCTTTAGTCTCAGAGACCACATCATCATCCTATCAATTTTCCAGCAGTAAACAATGGTCTGAAGCGATAGCTGAAGGTTTTGTAGCCACCACTTCATTGACCTCTGGCCTTGAATAGCAGGACTTCTTGACTTTTATTTCATTAGAAAAGAATGCTTTCTGAATTTTTGTATCAATTATTGCGAAGTCATCTTTAGCTTCGCTCCCCTGAATATAGTAACTTGCCCACTACGCCATAGATGGCCTATAGCAACACCCAAACTGTGTTACCATAGACCCCTGTTTGAAGTTACCATAGGCCAAAATCGGGCTATGGTAACACTTCAGCCGTGTTAGGTTCTCAGCAGTAACTACAGGTATCTAGGTAACATCAAAACACAGCCTATGGTAACATGGCAAATGCAGTTACTAAAGGCCTCTATAGCAACACCCTAAACACTCTACAACAACATAGTTTGTGTGTTACAATAGATGATACAAATTTGCAATGGAACAATTGTGGGGACCATATCTAGGTGGGGTCCACAATCTATTGTAACACCCTCTTTTACCAATTGTAACACATTGAGTGTTACATAATTAAAATCATTTATAACTAATTTTAATAACAAAAAAATTATGACATTTAAATATTAAATTTTCAAGTAAAAGAAATCAATAACCAAATTAATTACATTTCAATAACATCATCCAACATCATTTCAATAAAATCATCTAGTACAAAACCAACCAAATCATCCAAAATATCTACAAACACTAACTAATGAACAAAACTTAAATTTCGAGACAACACTGAGCTTTTGGGAATCTGCTCCACCTGATTTATATAATGGACCAACTACAGGCTTCTCAGATTGAGTGCGAAAATTGTATGCAAAAACTTGAGGCAGATGGCATGTGCAAGATGAAAGAAGTTGAATGGTGTCCGAGTGCAGTAGATCTTTATTCTTCTCTAGTAACCCTGTTATATCATACATGAACTAGGGGTTACAAAAAGATATTGACCACTGCTAAATTGTGACAATCTGAATTTAAATATGATGCACCATTAACTGCCAAACTACTAACCAATGGTAGTTTGCATTTCCCCTGCGTCTTAAAGCATTATCCCCTGCATCTCAGTTTGCATTTCTTCCTGCAATCAGTCACATACAGGCTACCGAGTAGTTTGGGACAAATATCACTGCTGGTTTAATTGCATAGCTATTGCTCTAATCAGCTGTCTTCCTGTCAAAAAGTAACACAAAATGCAGGTTATATGGGTCTTTAAGTGCAATCGCTAAAAGTCGTAAAAATTTTCTGTTGATGCAACTCAAGACAAAGACAAAGAAGATAGATAAATGAAGGCGGTAGCTTTTAGTTCTGAACTTCTGTTCTTGAAAGAATCGTCGTCATCAGAACATCCCAGATGAGTGCCTTCACCATCATCTGCTGAACCAGTTCCAGCGGTGCTTTCATAACCAGATAGTTTCGTCTTTTCAAGACCTCCATCTTCGTGGATCTTCACATCTACTTCGGTTAGAGTACTATCCATAACATTTGCCATTTTTGCTGGATGGCGGTCAAGGCCATTGTTTGCAGCAGGTACTTGAGAGTCTGAATGAGAGAAAACATAGTATATTATTAATGAACCCAAATAACTTGAAACAAATGTAATCACTTGCAAAGAATTAAATCAACTGAGGATGATTAATTATCTATGTCGTGTAGGATTGGTGGTTAAATACAAAACACTTAAATCTGCACCATTAGAAGAGGTACATCTCTTAGCGACATGCACTAACAAGGGATACAAAAGCATTATAAATTAATGAAAATGCACCTTGGCACCACGAATAATTTACTCAAGTTATAAAGTTTTATTAAGAAGCGGATTCACGTAATTATCACAAGATGAGAGGTAACACTGGTTTCCTTTAAGATTCTACAGGAGAAGCAGAGTAGCAGACAGGTGTCTGCAATTTACAAGGAAAATGTAACCAAGTAACTTCTAAAGGTTGCATACCAATCCAAATCGTTCCACCAGAAACCAAAAAGTAGAGCTCATTAAATAAAGTAAATTTGTACCTGAAAAAAGATCAAAAAGTCATTATTTAAGGGTTTAGTAACATTAAAGGATCATAGAACATGTACAAAAAGATGTTCACAATACGAAAAGTTTTAATATCAACATGACAACATCAGACTTGGAAGAAACAAAAAAGAAAATGACAGCTTCTGTATATACAGATTCATGAAGTGGAGCTTACTCTTATTTTAGTAACAGAAAGGATCTAGAATATTCACATAGTATGAAGATAATATTGCCAACATGATACCTGATAACAATGTATGCTTGCAGGATTGTGGTCAATGTAAATTTAGGTGAAGCAGCAGAGAAATCAGGTATGCATGTACTAAATTTAACAAAATTAAAAAAAATGACATATTTAAAATGCACAACATTTTTTACCATTCTGGTAAAGTGTCATCTGCAAGGACAGGACTTTGCCAACTCTCAATTTCTTCTTCCCACCGCTTATAATCTGATTAAACATAATACGAATATTATCAGCTCATATACTCATATATTCCTAATCAGCTTACTGACATCAGCATGTGCATGACATTTTGAAGTTGATAGAAAGTAGAAACATCGACCACACACAAACTACATACTTCTAAGAGCATCGTGGACCAAGTTTGAAGCAGCCCTTCCAGAATTGCCATAGTATTTTGTATACCTCCTGCAGCAGATGAAGTAACATTTTCAATTTAGAATGGTGACATGCAAACTACAGCTTGAAAGGCCGTTTAATTCTACAAAATGCCATGTGTACTATATACAGATGCAGGTAAGCCACAACATATGCAATAAGACAAAAAAGTAGATGACCAGGTGATACTTAGGTTTGTTATAGGCATAGTACATTATTATGATCCAAAATTGCAATTTTGAGTTGTAATAATATAACGTACTATAAGCACACATTTTTTCCGAATATCATAGCCACAAATGTGGGACAGTAACATTCTTTTTTTTTTTGGATAAAAATCCTCCCCTTCAAATATGAAATATTTTTGGGAAGAAAATATATATATATACATATACTGATATGCTACTAAGTAGGAAAATGCTACCAAGTAGAAATCTACACAAGCATAACCAACCAAATTCATAAATGAATTTAGGAAACCGGATAAATATATTCATTTAAAATTACCTACTGTAAGATTTTCCCTTAGAAAATTTAACTTTCGATGATGACCATGCACACCTCCTCTACACAGCATAATAGAGAATTCCCCAACCATACATATCAAAATAAAACAAAAACTTAAGAATACAAACATAATTACAAAAAAAAGATATACATTCATACAAAAACAGACACAAAAAATGAAGAATCACTTACTAATTGTAGATCACCCAATCTGAAAAATGAACCAAGCAACCCAATCTGTCAAAAGAAGTTATATTAAAAATTAAAAAATGAAATTGTAAAAAGAAATTGGAAAAATACCTACTAATTCTAGATACTAATCTGAGAGAATCAACCGATTCAAGATTTAGGGTTCATCCTTTTCGATTTAAGTCTTCAATTGAATTGAAAATCGGGTTTACCTTTTTCGATTTAGGGCTTCGATTTGGAGGTTTATTAAAATCTAGGGTTTATCTTTTTAGGACTGGAAGTGTATTTTGAGGGAGGCGGGTGAAAGAGACAGAGAGAGAGAGAGGGTCGAGAGAGAGAGAGAGATGAGGGTCGAGAGATGAGTGTTTTGGGGGAAATGTTCAGCTGGGCGGTGTAGCTTTTGACTAACAAATTCTAAAATTTCATTTTGCCGCTGTCTTTTTCGTTTGGCGCTCGGCCCTTTTTTTGTTTTTGTTTACAGCCCATCTCAATAATTCAATGTATTTTTTTGTCCAAAAAAATATTTTAATGTATATTTTGAAAACATTTTTATTCTAAATTTATTAAAAACATTTTAATATTTATGAAATTTAAATAATTTAATTATTTCATGGAATATTAATGTTTACAAACATAACTTCAATGCTTTTATTAAAATTAATTACTTTTAAAGTCGACTAATTATTAAATCATTAAAATGATTATTTCAATGATTTTGTTAAAATTAATTATTTTTAAAGTTAAATAATTATTAAATCATTAATTTTAAGTTAAATAAAAATTTTGTTAATGAATACTCTGTGGTAACACACCTCATGGTGTTAGCCCATTGTAACACCTTTTATAACTAAAGTAACATACTTTTGTGCCTATGGTAACACCACAATCAAAAGGTTGCGATAGGTCAAAATTTTCATAGCTATGGTAACACTCATAGTGGTAACACCCATGCCAAAAGGTTGCTATAGGCCATCTATGGCGTAGTGGCCTCAACAGGACTTTTGTTGCGGAGCAATCATCTTTGGTTCCTTTGGAATTCCTTTTGTATCCAGTGCTTCTTTAGGCTTGAGTTGCTGCATGAGTAACTTGATCATTGAGGGGATGACCTATAGCATCAACGTAGAAATTCAAAGAAACAAAAGTGACTGATGCCCTCTACCCTTCATCTTTTGTTTCTTTAGAATTTTAGCAATATCCAGTGCTTCTTTAGACCTGAGCTGCTGCATGAGTAACCTGCTTATTTAGAGGATGGCTTAAAGCATAAGGGTAGAGACTCAAGGAAACAAAAGTGATTGTTAGTATATGCCCTTCACACTTAAAGTAACAATAATTTGTTCAAAAGTTATTCACTACATTTATGCCTACTGTCTTCGTACTCCACTTTCTGCAACCCTCAAATAAATGAAAAAATATATTTCTTAGAAAATCAGACTCTAACAGGATGCTTAAATGTAAGCACTGCAACCAATACCTATAAGCATTGATTGTGCAATACTCCGTAATGAATCCAACAGTAAGAGCAAAGTAAGCATCAAACAACACTTATCATTATTTTTGTTAAATAATACAAATTTATGTTTTTATGCTAATATTCATATTAATTTAACATCAACACAATGGAATAATGTATTCAGATTACTGGCAAGTTCTTGTAATCTATTTGAACTCCAAAAATGAATGATTGTAGTTTATTATTAGTAACTCACATTAAATAACCGATACTGATATAGCTTTCCAAGGAATCATAAGCATAGAATTTCTTAAGAGATGAGAATATTTTTTAATTACACGCCTGCATTTTGAATCAAGTATTAGCGATTGTCTACATTTGATCATATACGTGTGGCTATAGTTTTTAATCATTTTGACATTTTATTCTTTACATCACCAACAACGGTGTTACATAGAAAATAGAATATAAGTAATGTTCTGTCAGTAAAGAGAATAAGAGACCGACCCTCCAACAATTAAAGTTGCTTAGGATTAGCTTCTCAAAAATATGTAAATATGATTCCTGAAAAGTTTTAAGAAGCTTATACCCATAAAGGTACAACATATCATAACTATCTTCTGTTATAAAAATAATTAATTCTACAAATACAAATATAAATATTTTAATTTGATTATCTAGCGTGAGAGTGCATACGTGTAAAGATATAATGCATCAATAGAATTATAACCATCAACCAACATCTGAAATTTTGCTTGATTGTGCAATGCCGGGAAACATAAAACATTTAAAACATAAAAAAAAAACCTGTAACAGAAGCCTAAAAATTATTTAAAATTCGAAGAAAAGTAAATAATAGTATGATGAGTGCATCTGTTGTATGATGTTACCTGTATCCGTAAACTGTAGGCATTGACATCAGACCACTCATATGGATTCGTTCTTAATAATACACTTTCAAATCCATAAAACTATCTTCATCTTCCAAATCTAAGCTAGGCCACTCTTCGAAAAAATCCTCATGGAATCCATGTACCCCGACCATTCAACCACTACACCTGGTCTGTTTTACAGAGGCCTCTTGCATTGTTTCTTCAAGGAGAGAAGTCAAGATAGTGACCTCTGCCATCAAGCAAGAAAAATCAAGTGCTTAAGAAAACAAATAGACATAAGGAGGTCCACTGTGAAAGCTTACAATCAGCTGATAACTTATTTACCTACTTACCTACGAAGTCTTAGAATTAATTTCTGTCATATCTTGATTCTCTCAATTACATATACATGTATGCGTAAAAATGAACTCGTAAGATTATGATGTTAAATTGACAGGATTAACTGCTATATTTCATAAGGTTCTAGTCTTTGTTCTATATACCATTAAAAAGCTAAGAATGTGTAATTTCTTACAAAATTAACGGTTGTTCGCAAATTAAAGCTTTCTACTGAGAGATATAACATATTAAGTCAATGTGTGTCAACATCATGACAAAACTATTCCCGACTTGGCAGAATTAACTGTTCTAATCTATAAGGTCCTAGCTTCTGTTTAATATACCATTAGAAAGAGAAGAAAGTGTAATTCGTTATAAAATTAATGGTTTGCAAATTGAAGCTTCCTATATAGAGATATAGCTGGTTTATTGAATGTATGTTGACCTGTCCAACATGACTGCATATCTGAATAAAAAATAATATGACACTTATCGAGCCACTCTTAATGTGACCTCTATTTATCTGAGCCCGTAAATGTAATGCTATCATATACAACTCACCTTGTATCATGTCCCTTTAGAATTATTGACCAAAGATCAATAAAACCACCGTTTACACCAACCTGGTAAGCAATTCCTGCCATGTCATATCTTTTATTCATGGTTTAACTGTATCTAGAACTCCAACAGTCCACTTTATAAAGTGTGGAGTCCAATTTGAACTCATAAATGTCTATTTTGAATCAAATATTACCTATTCAAAGTGCAACATTAGTTAAAATAATATTGAGTGTTCCAAAAATAAGATATGGAGAAGATGAATAATCAAGAATATTTCAAGCAACAACAGATTCAATATTAGTGTCAGTGCTTGATTTGTCAACATATGTAAACATAAAAGTGCCAGATTCCCAATTTCCTAAGATTTCATTAATTAATGTTCCTCCACTTTGCACTGATAATTACTTCCCAGGATGCCAATGGAGGGATAACTCCAAGTAGCAGCTTAAGTAGTGAAAGAAACTCATATGCGAAAGTATTTAGAATATTGCATATCATAATCAAGTATTTAGAATTCTCCTATCTACTCTATAATACTGCATTTACATACATAAAAGAAAAACACAAAGATTGTATAAACATGATAAAGTAAGATAGGTTGGAGATGGACAACTGGATTATCAAATGTTGACACCATCTGCAATTGCATTCATCACATGCTGAAAGAATATCTGCATCATCGTAAAAAGAAGACCATCACACTTGATATATAGCAAGGCGATTTGATGAAACTGCGCCTCTAGCAGTCCTTTTAGGCATTTTTTTATCAGTTTGTTGAGGAAATCCCATAAATTCCCATAAATCTGGACCTAAAGCAACCCAACAAATGAAAAAGAAACAGTCATCACAAATATTTTCTAGAAAAGTAACTACATTTGGAGTTGTTTATCTATCAACATATCTTAATTCCTGCTAGTGAAGAATTCCAAAATTTTACCATTATACCCACCATTTTTAATGAATTCTATTACATTTAAGGTTATATTGGTAACTGACTACAATTACTTGGGTTTATGGACTATCCAACTTGACCCATTACATACAAAATCAGCTAAAATTCACTACTAATATGGGTTATCGGACTATCCAACCAAATTACGTATGACAGCTTTGTTATTTTTGAAAATCTTATCAGCGTTAAATTTGGAACAAACCCTAAACACAGAACAGAACAGATCAGCAACGCTCAAACATCTTCCATTATGCCATATTCTTTGCTATTCAACATTTGAATTATTATGATACCTGCACCAGTTTAACCTTTATCAAATCATGATTCTCTTGGCGACAATGATATGTTAGATTTGTCTATACGTTCATACAAACAATTACAATAAGAAAGATTTTGGACATCATCTTCTACACATCAATGGATGAATCGGCTAGCAATGATACATCGTCTGGACAACAGAAAGGTTAGTAAAGAAGGATATATACACATACTCATGTTCTTATTGTATCAAACCATTGATTAATTAATGATTTGAGTTTATTTTCATGTTATTAGGAAACAAACGTCCAATCAAGGTTCCACTACAGCTATCTCCTCCTGTTGTTAAACACGGTACTCTGAACTAAATACTAATCACTACTTCCTCATTATGGTACATTCAGACATAGGAATTTGTCTAACTCTGTTTGTTTTTTTAAACCAGTAAACAAAAGACGTATGAATCCTATTGAGAGATTTGCAACTCATAATTCAATCCGGAACATTTTTCAACACGAATCTATTTCATCCAAAGACACAATTAATGGTAAGTTTTGACTAATTGAAAGATATTTCCTAATGCACTTTGTTATTTGTTAATGTATTAACATTCATGATGATATGTTCTTCCCATAGCTCCCAAATTACCAAATCATGGAGATGAAAATGCCAACACGAACATACTACACTACCAATCTTTTAAAGGTATGTTGCGAACTTTGTTAGTTTTGATTTAAGGTGATAACATAAATAATCATGAATCTAACCAACTGATGCAGGAGGAGATACTGATCAACGTACTCAAAAACTAGCCTTAAAGATGCCACCAGCTTTTGGTAAAAAAATTTGGTTGCTATCAAATAACCACACCTTGCTTATAACTTGCTTATGCTTCAATTAGATTTATGTTGATGATTAATGCTTATTAAAAATTTAATTTTTAACAATTGTAGTCAATCGATCTCCGCTGTCCGTGTTGTCTCAGAACATTACAATGAAACAAGGAAGTTCAGTGAATTCAAATAATGGGCAAGCTAATTTGCTGCAAGGTACATTGTAAATTGATTATTTCTTTATGTCCTTCTCGGTTTAGGTAGTTTACATATTATATCATAATAACCAATATTATTTATCAACAGATGCCGCAACACCTTTATCGTGCTCCATTGATAAAACGAAGTTTCAGACAACATCGCCAGTTTTACAAAATATGCATTTACGTGACTATGCGTTGCTTGCAAACAGATCACCCCATACACCCAATGTTGAAGGATTTCCTACAAATACTTCTGTCACGCCAACACCGATAAGTATGAGTTTATTTATTCTTATCAACATAGTTTCAGCAGAACGTAAATGATTATTCCAAAACACTCCTTGATAAAGTTATTACATGCATGTTATTTGCATATTCATCTAAAAATTCAACATATATATAGTTATCTCATTGTTTCAATTTTTTTTTCATTTACATTCTCATACACATTTCAGGTGTTGCGCAACTACATCCTTTCAATGTTTTAAATCAATCAAAACTATCGCCTCATTTTGCATCTAAGAGTCTTTCAGGTTTGTAAATTAAAGGTGTATTTTTGTCACTATAATGAATTGCCTTAATTATTTTCCATTGAAATTACACAGATCAGAAGAAAAAACTTTTAACGGATAACACATTCTCTTCACCTTCAGAACAAAGATTACTGAATGTTGACTTGGAAGGTGTAACATAACTGTTACTTTGAAGTTAAATTAATTTACAACCTTTACGATTTTCACTAATAATCATACATTTTTATTTTATTTGTAACTAGGAAACGGAACAACAATGGAAGCCTTGATTGGACACCACAATCTAATAAAAGTCATCTCACCTTCCAGTTGCCTCCATCTACCATATCACCTTCAAACAAGCCAAGTAACAATTGTATATTGCTTTTTTTTATTCTGATCTTTTAGATTAATACTGATCTTAATAAATACAAAATTATGATTACATTTTACGCTATTTTTCTAATACTAATTACTCACTGATAAAGGAAAAAAAAGAGATGCAATAAATTGTAAAAAATGGAAAAATAATTAACCGTAAGAATGTCAATAACTTTATATATGATAAAAAATTAAAAACAAAGTAAATGCAAGTAAAAAATTGAGTTGTGTACTATTATTTTATTTATTTATTTTTATTACTTATCATTTAAATAATGTTATAAAAAAAATTATTATATCAAAATACATGATATCAAAATACATGATATCATTTAAATCCATGTTTAAAATACATTAACACATATATCAAAATGTACTTACCAAAAACAATTTATTAAAAGCCATAAATTAAAATGATAAAAGATTAAAGGTTGTTGTAATTTATTCACTATTAACTACCCAAAATGAAAAATATATAAAAAAACCCGTGTGCGTAGCACGGGCAAATTACTAGTTTGTACAATATGTGAACAAACAAACAACTACAATGCATAAGAAATACACGGAAAATTAAAAAGAGGGGCCAAAAAATGGTACCATGGTGCCAAAAATGAGATCCTCGTGCCTTAAAACAACTCAGAAGGCTAATCTACTATTCTAATATATTAAAATACAAATCGGTGACGTTGTCATACTGAAATTAGAGCGAGAACTCGCTGGTAAGCATACATTAGAATATTAAAATGCACATTTCAATTATCAATTTATCCAATACGAATCAAACTGTTGTTAAAAACATGTGATTCAGAATTTAATATAAAGCATCTATCGTACCATTTGAAGCGATATTGAGATCTTCATTTCCAGAATTAGTCACCGCAGAGTTTCCAGTCTGAGTTGTTGAATATATATAATTGTAAGCTACATCCTTAGTGCGACACTTCGAATCCACAACATGTCATAAACATATTAAGATATTCAAAAAATACATATGAGTATAAACTTAGAATACATTACCATTTTTCGATGTTTCGACGAAGAAGATAGTGGACCTTTTGGAGTTTGCTTCCGACCTATCAATATATTAACATTCAATCATGTATTGAAAAATGCTAAAATCTAGAGAATTTAATTTGATATAATTAACCTGACAAACCTGATCCGTCCATCTATTGGTACAACTAAAGTCTGCCAACAATAAAATGTATAAAATGTTTGCATATAGAATAACTTCACCAATTGTAACTATTTTCATTAACCTTAGTGTGATGACATATAGATTAGATTGAAGAACTGAAAAGAAAAGTAATTTTTACTATGTTACAGAGTATAAAACCCAATTCAGTAGTACACGGTGTTTAAAGAAAATTAAAAACATATAAAAGAGGAGATTGAACTGGTACCTGAATTAAAACAACAATAAAAAAACGTTGTGTTTCCATATTTGAATGGAGGTAAGAATAAGTTATAAATTTGAAGAGTAGTCGAATATAGGAAGAGATATTCGTAACAGAGAAGAAAGAGTAAGTTTGGTGAGAATAGTATATATGTACTTCCTTAATCTAAGCTATGCACTGCTGTTGTCTTAATTTCGAATTTTACCCAGTTTATCAAAATTTAAGTATTAGTTTTCGATTACGTCTAACAAATGGGCTAAAAGTTGGGTAAGCATTATGATCACTTAAAGTTAAGCATTTTTCACCTATATAATTTGGTAGAACTTTCATTATCATTATAAATCAATAAAAAAAATAGTAAAGAGTAGAGATTGCATGTAAAATGTGAACTTCAAGAAACTATAATGGATAATCATAAGGTTTTGCATGCCTGAAGAAGATGGCAACCTGCTTGATTAAGTATTAATATGATGATTTATTTGCTTAATATAAGATTGGGGAGGTCCTGTGAGCAGTAAGAACAATCATCAAGTAATTAGTGGATAAGGGAAAAAATGGCATAATTTGCACCGGCTGATGTCGTAAGTCACTTCCATAGGCATATGATCATATCATATATAAACGAAGACATTGTAAGTATCTCAAAATGCAGGAATACACACAATAAAGATCAAACAACTTACATACCATTCATTATAAGTTCAACTTTCATTTCATAATACTAATTTCAGACTACAACTAACAGTTGCAATGCGTAAAAGTAAATGTTGTAGTTAACATAACCAAGTAAGGTATTATCATGTTAAGTGGTGAAATCAACATAACTTGAAATCAAAATAAAATCTGCAAACTTAATCCACTTTAAATGTGTAGATAAGTTACCATATGAGCACATCAACTGTGTTGGCCAGGCACCTTGCAATTTTGTGTCCCATCACAATTTGTAATCCTGCATAACAAATTACTATATTAAATATAATGAGCAGATAATCAAATATTAACAACATAACTTAGCATCATCTATAAATGAAGTACTAAAAAACATGCACTGCTCTATTGTTCAAGTATGTAAAAATAGGAATTCGGTACGTTGCCATACCACTTTCTTGATGTATATAAAGTTGTCAAAACATCTCCTTGAAACCATACTTTTGGCCGAATGCTAAGAAACTTAAAACTCAAATACGACCTCACGAATAAATGAGCAGATAATCGAAACAACACTATTATTAACTTATTAAGTAGGCACCACTTATGAATAGAATTCTCCATAACTTACATTGATTTGACGCTGAAGTCCAAATGTCTTAGCAATAAATGGGTGCTCTGGTATTAATATTTAGATCAGAGAAGAAAAGGTCATAAGAAGGCTTAAAGTTGTCAACGCATCTCACCAAGAACATCCTTTTGGCTGAAACTAAGAAACTAAAATCTCAGATCCAAATTCATATGAATAGGAGCAAAATATTTGAGGAAGAGATACAAAGATAAAAAAAATTAAAATTTTCATATTAACAATTACATGACTGGAAAACAACCATAAATCTATTAGATTTTTAAAATAGCACAAGAAGGAAGAAGAAAAAAAAATATTCATTAACAGATACACATATGTGGAGATTTATACTATAAAAACACATAAGTAAATCGGAAGTACAATTGATAAAGATTGATACTAAATGAAACAACACATACTGATCTTCGCACAACAGAACTATCACCCTCCCTCATAAGGACCACAGATTTATTCCAATCTACATGTTCCACCTGCAACAAAAGGAGCATCGACTCAAAATAAGTTTAGCTCTTGAGCAAAATCTTTTAATATAGTTTCATACCAAAAGCTCAAAGTCTGTCACCTCGACCCAGAGTCTTCTTGTGAAGTTTTTTTTTCCTGAAAAATTTAGATCGTATTTGGAAGATTGCAAAGAATGTTGCATGACTTCCAACCTCTAATAGAAATCACAATAATTAAAAAATTTAAACTGTAGAAAGTCAAGACTACAACACATTAACATAAACAATGAAGATATTAATTAATATATAAAATACATGTATCCATATTATCTTATTATTATTATTTGTTTATCATTACATATTAACTATTTCATCCTCCCACAGATCTAGGCAAATAAGAACTACAATTTCCCCTCTACAATTATAAAAATCAAACTTAATAAATCAATTAATAAAGTTGAGGGTAGTTTAAGTAAAAATCTCTCATGAGTCAAGAGATTTAAACCTCTAAAAAGATCTGTCTCATTGTCTAGGACAAATTTTTCAAATTCTTCTCTGGGACAAATGATCAAACACGTCCTCATCAAAGTTTAAACCATCATGTGCCTCACTATATTGAAAGAAACTTGCATCCATATCGAAAATATCAAACCATTGACATAGTTTTGGTTGGATACATGTATCACATATATAATCGAACATTTAAAAGTATCAATTATCGACAAAATAAAGAATAATTATCAAACTGCACATTAGGAAAGATACCTTCAAATTGAAAATTTTGTCTAACTTTTTCTTGGACATATCATCGAACATCTGCTCAACGATGTTCAAAATGCAACTAAATTAAAAAAAAAATATGATAGTAGAATCGATTATATATATAGGTAAACATGATATGTATACTAAAAACTTTATAGTGTTACCATGTTTGGACGAAGCAGATGGGGAGAGAGCAAGCGAAATTCGTTTGCGACCTGCATAGTATAATTAACAACAAAAGGTATAAACAACATATACATCAATATCAACATCAACATACCTGATTTATCGATATTGGTATCTGTCAATGGAGGCTTTCAAACGATGTATAGGAATCAACAATCAAGATTTGATATGTTGTCTTCCCCTTCAGTAGTTACTAAAGATTACTCCACAAACTAACGAATTCAAATTCAAACATAGAAAGAGAGAAAAAAAATCAAGTCTCCGTAAAATTAGTTACTAAAATGACGCACGGTAAATTAAAGATATATGGATATGACCTATTTGTATATGGGTGATGAGGATGGATAGTCCGATAATCCATATTAACAGTGAATCATAACTAATTTTGTATATAATGGGTCAAGTTGGATGATCCATAAACCCATGTAATTCTAGTAAATTACCAATGTAACCTTAAATGTAATAAAAATCATAAAAAATGGTGGGTAAAATGGTAAAAAAATGAAATTTTTCACTAGCAGAAATTAAGATATGTTGATTATATATTTATATTTTCAAAGGATCCACGCACATGTGAGTTATAGAAGAAAACGAAACACGATTTACAAGCATTTCCAAGGATGGCTGCCTGGCTGGTGTATGGTCATTTATGGAACACGGTTCATGCACTGCAAGATATTTAAATTGATTAAAGTTTATTTCTTGTCGTTTTGATTTTAGGTATTGGATTTAATTTTTGGAAAATGGATATTTATTATAAGGGATATAATAAATTTATTTATTAAAAAGAAGATAATTACTAAAAAGAAGATAATTATTAATTTCCGAATGCTTATTATATTCTAAGATTTTATAGTAATTAGTTATAGTTGCCAATTATCATGAATTACTGAATCAAATATGACAGTGTATTAATGATGTCTAATTGGCTACCTCCCTCCGCAGCTGTTGGCCAGAAGATTGTTGGATGGTTATTCGAAAATTTACACAATTACAAACAAATGAGATATGTAGCAAAAGATAATAATCTATAATTTACTAGAAAAATAAGAGACTATAGACTAAATTAAAGAAAGATAATTAACTTCACTATGTTTGGCTACACTTTTATTACTTTTTGGTTCACTTTACATAAAAACAAGCTGTTTCACTTAAAATTTCTAACTTAAAGTTAGTTTTAGTTTAAAAAATTTAAGTACCTTCGAGGTACTTTTTTCAACTTTTTTTTATATCAATTTTTATATAATTTAATCACCTTTTAACTCATATTATATTTTTTGCATATATTTATATTATATATTTTTATATTATGTTTAAAATATAAATTTCTGTTTTTTAAATTAATTTTATAAAATAAATTTACTTTGGATAAAATTAACCAAACAGATATAACTAATTTTAAATTAAAATAATCACTTTTCACTTAAATCGAATAAGTTCCATTTCAAATTATAAATAATACGGAGTAATTTTTAAATTAATCCAAACAAGCTCTAAGTCTTCTCAAAGTGTAGCAAAGAAGTTGGCAGTTTGGCACTTGGGTTGGGTGATAGGTAAGGTCGCTAGCAAGTGTGAAGTTAGATTTGGTCAAATATTGTACTCACGGTACTATACAGTATACAGTGGTACTCCTAGAAGTAGATTTATTTTCTAGTCGTGTGTTTGTGGGTCACACTGTCACTTCAAATCTTCAATCACACAACAAATTTATTACTCCTCAGTCCCATTTTATATGTTTTTTATTTCTTTTAATAACATTCCAAACTTAATGAATTTATTATATTTACTATTTATGAATATTACTTTTCATTATTGTATACATTACTTCTCCATTTTATATTCTGTTCTATATTAAATAAATATTATTACACCAATTACTTTCTTTTACTATCTCAAATCTATTATTAAATATTAATAAGTCCAATCATTTTACCCATTTTCAACTAACTTTACTCTATTTTTATTATTTTTTCTTATTAAAAATTAAAATTTTTAATTATAAAAATACATTTTTATTTATTTTAATATCAATATACATATTTTTAACTTATTTAAATCTACCTTAATTATGATTATATGTTAAGTCTACACGGAGTACTTATGTTATATAGAAATATGAATTTAGTTATTTTATTGTTTGTTTTATTATAAATTTAGTTATTAATATTATTTTAAGTTTTCTAAATTTAATTTAAATTTTTAATATATCGGATTCGAGGCGCCGTCGGAAACGGGGCCGAAGGGATGCGTATAAAATAATTAAATTTTCAATTATAAAATATATTTATGTTATTTAAATATCAACATAAATATTTTTAACCTATTTAATTACAATAATTGTGATGATATGTTACACTCTTTAAGACGCAGTTATGTTATATAGAAATATAAATTTTAATTTTGAAATATATGAAATTTGACATTTAACAAAGAAAATAGGGTAAATATTCGTGTTACATAAACAATTAGCATATTTGAAAATAAAAAATAAGAAAAGAAAAATTCGAAATTAATCTTAATAACAAAACCATTTTAATATTATATATTAAACTTAAGATGATGTTATATTGTTGTTAGTGAACGGTAATCGTCAATGCCATAAATAGGTAATAAAAAGTTAAAAGAAAATTGATCTATCCAAAATATATATTGAAAATTGATCTGTCTAAAGGTCAATTTAGAACATAATATTAAAGTAATGTATGTTTTATTTTTAAACCAACAAATTTTATTATCTTTAAACCAAAATATTATATTTTTGGTAAATTAAAAAAAATCAATTCCCATGCGAAGCGGGCAATAATCCTAGTTGTATACATTACTTCTCCATTTTATATTCTGTTCTATATTAAATAAAAAGAAAAGTTCTATGGAGTACAGTTTAATTGGAGTACGTTGGAGTACACATACGTTCTGCACTCAAAATATTTTAAAATTTATTATTTTGCAAATCTTATTACATGAACATCATTATTTCATCGAAAATCTTGAAAATTTTGTATGTTTTGCTAACAAAATATTGCAAAATGAATTGTTCTGCAAAACACATTTGGGTTGCAAAACATATATGTTCTGATTGCAAAACATAAAGGATTTTCAAGATGAACATATTGCAAAATATACATGATTTTCAAAATTATCAATGAAATTATGATATTCATATAACAAGGTTTGCAAAACAATAAATTTTACAATATTTTGAGTGCAGAACGTATATGTACTCCAACGTACTCCAATTAAACTGTACTCCATAGAACTTGACCCATAAAATAAATACTATTACATCTATTACTTTCTTTTACTATTTCAAATTTATTATTAAATATTAATAAGTCCAATCATTTTACCCATTTTCAACTAACTTTACTATATTTTTATTATTTTTTCTTAATATTCGCGAAAATCAAACCAGTTCATGATAAGTAACTTTGAACCATGACACAACACACAAATATAGTAGCACTCTTGTGGGTTATGTCAGGATTTTATAATAATAATTTAATATCTTTTTTCACATGAAATCCATAATTACGATGAATTATGAACGTTCATTTTTGATCATTAATTTGCCTTCAAATTCATAATAAATATTAAAAATATTAAAGATCGAATTGAACTTAATTTTTTTGTCATAATGGTGTTTTTTTTTTTGCAAGAAAATAAGCGATTTTCATTCACTAAACCAGAATATAGCTAGGAAAAATGCCCGACTGCCAATAAAACAAAAAAACAATTAGTTGATTTGTTCCTGATTGTTTAATACAACAGAATTTAAAATTTTTAAAACTAAAAATAAAATCAAAGACATTTCAAGCGATTCAAACTATATCAACAATCCTGACCTTACCAGCTCAATATTCAGAAGCCAATGACACGGAAGCTAGTGATTTCATGGGTAGGGTTGGGTCGGGTTTTCGTCAAATTCCGACCCAACCCAATTAGTTCGGTTTTATAAAAAATCAAACCATTAACTGAAAAAAATTTCTGTAACCCAACCCTGACCCAATCCAATTACTTCGGTTTGGTTCGGGTTTGGTCGGGCTAAATTTGCTAATCGGAAGAAATTTGCTAGAAAATCCCACATATTACATAAAATTCTGCACTTCGCAAAAAATGTTGTAGAAAATGTTGCAAAAGCCAGAAAGTGTTGCGAAATGTTGCAGAAAGTGTTGCAGAATGTTGCAGAATGTTGCAGAAAGTGTTGTAGAATGTTGCAAAAAGTGTTGCAGAAAATTTATATAGTACATAAATTTGAAGAAAATATATAGAATATGTAGAAAATATGCAAAAAATTCTACATTTTATGTAAACGGGTTGGGTTGGGTTGGATAAGGGTTAAAATTTGTTAAACCCTTACCCAACCCAATTAGTTCAGGTTTTTAAAAAATTAACCCGTTTAACCCATGGTTTTGGACGGTTCGATTTGAACGATTAAAAAGAGGATCGGTTTGAATCGGTTTGGTCGGTTTTCGGAACCCATGTGCAGCCCTAATTTCACCGGGGTTTCATTGAATTATGTACTGAATTGGGATTTTCTAATTTTGATTTTTTTGCTAGGGGGACAGGTGGGCCGGAATCGTCGGCCTCTCATCCGTAAAGAATTAAAGATGTACTCGCACCGTACTTTTCATTTCTTTACACTTTTTTTCAGATACGCATTTTAAGGTGAATTTTAAGGAAATGATAATTCCATAACTTATTTTTAAACTTTTCTTTTTTTGTATAAAAATAGAATTGATCTATTTTTATACAAAAAAAGAAAATTCCAAAAATAAGTTATGCAACTATACTTAAAATCCATCTTAAAATACGTGTCAGACATCCTATTTTGAAATGATAAAAAATGGAAAGGACGGAGAGAGTATAAAATTTTGGGTCCAAAATTACGATCCGTTCCAATTAGAAAAGCCCCGAGCTGAATTTGGTCTTTTAAAAATTTCAGCTTAATCCGTTGCAGAAAAGAACTTGGGTAAAATTTAATTTTTATATATTTATATATATAATATATTTTAGAATACATAATCAAAAAACATACACTTTCGAGAATTTGCTAATATTTAACAAAAGATATAGTTTAACATATGGTATAATCTCATCAAAATTATGGAAATCAAACATTACAGAATTTAATATAGAAATTTAACATATAATTTTACATTCATTTTTGTAATAATAAATTTTAATTGTAATTTTTTGTCAATCTCATATTAAAATTCAATTTTTCCCATAAAATGCCGAACTTTTTGAATCTAAGCAGGGGCTGCATCAAGCGAGGAAAGCGATCGCACAAGACCCCCTAATTTATCCCCCCTATATTTTCACATTTCTAATTTAATCAAAAAAATTGATTGAATTTATGATAACTATTGATAAATTAATTTGCTTCTATGACAATTGAATATGATCTCTTGGATGAATTGTAGATGATTTTGCTAAAATGTAAATGTGTAATTTTTGTTTGTAATTTCTTTCGATAATTTATTTTATTTAGGAAAAATTTTAAAATATAAATTAAGAACCCAATTTTGCGTTATGACTTTGGAATTTTTTACCCCACCCCTAATCTAAGCAAAATCATTTTACTAATTATAGTGTTAAATTTATTCTTTAATCAGAGTCTTATTTACGAAGTAACCGGTCATAGAAAATATTAATCAAAATACTTGTCAATTTGGTCACTTAAAAGAGTACATAATTAGATAAATGAGATCTTAAGATAGTAATTATCAATATAATAATTTTTATTTAATACATCAAAATACTTATCTATTTGGTCACTTAAAAGATCACTTAAAAGAGTACATAATTAGATAAATGAGATCTTAAGATAGTAATTATCGATATAATAATTTTTATTTAATAAAAAAAAAAGATAAGTATAACATTATCATATAAGTATTCAAATTCTATCCCAACACCAACTGATATGCATTTATAGGATCCGCAAAACTAGTCCTGTAAAGTCTCAACATTTTCAACTTATTTTCAAGAGTTCTATTCAAAGACAATTTTCACTATGGAGCAACTTGATATTAAGCCTGTCACGATTCAAAACTACGAAAATGTGAAGCAAGAAGATGAAGAAGCTACTTCACACTACAACAACAATAATGGAGTGATTGTTGGAGATGAGCCTAGCATCGAAATCGAAGAAAATGTGAATGTTATTAACGATGAAAATCTTGATTATCATCTGCCAGCAGTGTTTGTTAACGAGAACGATGACATCGAATGCTTGCCAGGGTATCGGTTTAATCCGTTTGATCATGAGCTTATAGTTCATTACTTGTTGAAGAAGGTGAACAAACAGCGTCTACCTCATAATAAGATCAAGGAGGTTGAACTTTATAAGTACAATCCTGAGGAGATCACAAGTATGTTTCAAACTTTTTCAATGTCTTTTTCAGTTAATGTTTAGCGTTTCGTTCTGATTTTTGCTTGTGTTTATTATGTAGAATTGCTTAACACATTTTCCTCTAGTAGCTAGTCTCCTTTACGAATAAAATGATATTTAATGTATTTTCAATAACAGAAACAGATCAGGGATTGGTGGAGAAGGAGTGGTACTTTTTCACACCACGGGACAGAAAGTATAAGAATGGATTAAGGCCAAATCGTGCTGCGGGGGATGGTTACTGGAAGGCCACTGGAGCTGATAAGAAGGTGTGGTTCAAAGGTGTCCTAGTTGGATACAGGAAGGCATTGGTGTTCTATCAAGGGAAAGCTCCGAAAGGCGACAAGACTAACTGGATCATGCATGAATTTAGAGTAGAATCAACCACTACAAGGGCTCGCACTCATGATGATGACATGAGGGTAAATAAACTATTTTTGTCCTTTCTAGTTTAGTTTAGAGTTAGTTATAATTGACATAAATGATATAGCTGATTATATTTTTGTTCTTTTTTTTTTCGCAGTTAGATGATTGGGTTTTATGCAGGATATACAAGAAAGATGATAAATTCAAGAAAGCTCCAAGGCAGAATCATGGTAATGTTGAAAATTGCGCATCAGAAGAAAATTCTCCCATTAGAGTTCCAAATGGACAACTTCTAGCTGATACTGCAAGTCAATTGCCTGCACCGGTTGCTAGTAATATTCATCGTAATGTGATGGGAAATCATTTGCCCTTTCCGAGATTAAGTGCCAATTCTTTCCAATTTTCAGATACTTCCATATCCAACAACTTTCTTTTCACCAATTCATTAGCTCTCGATAATCCTCAACCTCTTAGTTATGGGTATGATCTACCGCCTTTTCCAAACCAGCAATATAATTTCGATAACTATGACCCTGACGAATTCCGTGACATTAGTGTGGGTAGTTTAGAAGATTTCCCTAACTTCAGGCAAAACTATGAATATGTTTCACCCAACAATTTCCAAAGCGACTATGCTGTCTTGCAAAATGCCCAGACAAACACAACTCAAAGCGTGTCAAGTTCCCCTGCTGGTCACTCCTCTACTTGATAGCTTTCGTTGTTTACAGGTAGTAGAACTTAGTTATGAGTAGAATAGGTGTAGGGTTCTTAAGCTGTTTGCTTATTAAAGTATTATATAGAAGTGCAACGCATGTAGATAAGTAGTCTTGTGTAGTCCAGGTTTTCCCAGACTTGGTTTTTTTTACCTTGTAAGATATAAGAATTTGGTACAGTAATTTGGTTTTGGTACAGTACTCAGTTTTTGCTGCAAATTTTTTATTACCTTGTATATGGATGAAGGCATGATACATGTACTAATGTTTGTACTAGTAGATTAACCTCTTCCAAGATGATTAAAAATCAAATTAATAGTAGTAAGATTTATACATTATCCGGATTATGTGAACAATCGAAGCACATTTATGTAGTCCACAAGTCAGTGAAGGTAGGGAGCTTGATCTCGCCTTTGCTGGAAACTGGAATGCTAATATTTCCGAAAACTGGAAGATCGATAACAAGGTTAATCCCCAAGTCATAGTCGATGTCCCAATCTGCGCCAATGTCTCTAGCCAAGCTCCACAGCACACTATGTGGCACGTTCACTCCTACATCTAGCATGGTTGATTCGTTTCCCTTCAGCGATCCTGGATCCTGAATAGTTCCAGAAGCAATCTCCCTGAAACCAACAAAATAATCTGAAAACATTCCTAAACTAATGATCAACAGTCACATCGAGTCACAGTCCTTGATAAGAACATTTTGGGACATTTATATCGTCATTGTTGTTTAGAAAATACCTATTAGCACTTTTGAGAGTGTAAGAAATCTCACAAATGGGGATGGGAGTACTATAAGGATTGATAACTGAAACCTTAGCGTCATAAGTGATACATTCCCGGCTCACTTCTTTAAGATCCAGATCCCTCAACGTCGCCTCTGGTTTCTTCATCTCCGCCACCTTCCCCGTCACGTACTCCTTCGCCCTCTCCAACAATCCTGACATTTTACGATATCCTGCGAACCAACCAAACTTGTGTCAATGGAAGCTGGTTATGCATGGTGTTCCATAAATACAAGTGGATTCTTTCAGCGTTATAAGATCTTTCTTAGGTTACAACTTTGATTAGTAAATACTCTAATTAGTTAATTCGTCTCACTTTAATAGACATTACTACTTCTATAACGCTTGCAAGATGTGTCATCTCTTCCGTTCCTTTAAATTTGTAACATTTCTAACTTGCCAGAGTGCTTTGATATTTGAAACCATTAAGCTTTTGGAAAGAGGCAAGTCATATCAAACATAAACAAGAAGAGATCTATCGTGCAGGGTGCGACCACCATTAGTACTTTAAAAACTTATTACTCGTATATATTATGTTAAGAAAATTTTAACAAGTCACTTTCGTGAAATAACAAAATTAACTAGTCTGACGGTAGGTGACTCACATAAAATAACGGCAGTATATTCACCTGTAAATTTAGATAGTCGACAAGTATAGTTTACCCTACTTGTAACTCATAAAATTTTATCAACTTATAAGGGAAAACAAACGGTACCCGTATTGTCTCTCATTTTACCAACTTTGACATAGCTGAATACATCAAGTTGATGTCTCAACGCAGTTGGACTTGGAGCATAATTCCTTTTTATCCGACTGCTACAAAGCATGCTTCATGTTTCAGGTACACAAGCAGCTACTTGATCATACGGTATTGTCACTGGTTTGTTTCGTGTTCAAGCTGTCCTACTACACACTTTACACACTTTTAATTTCATTCATATAACTGCAAATCTTATTTTACAAATTATAAACAGCATAAAGCCATAAACCATACATGGCGTGGCCTATACACCTGTTTACAATTTCAATAAATACAAATCAAACTAAAACACTCCGCTTTCTCTTCAAATATTCTGGCATTTCAGGAAGAATAGTTAAAGAGAAATGAAGCACTTTCCTACCCCCAAATCCCCTCATTTTCTCTCCCCTGAGGCCTCGACAAATTTTGTCAGCTATCATGGGTTAGTTTCTCTCAAATCTCAAGCACTAAACTCAAAACATTAATTAAAAAAAACATGTCAAACTAAAGGTACTGATGAAAAGACAAGTGAACCAGAATCCATGTCAAAACAAGGGCTTTTTTCCATTCAACATTCCCATCAGTTGATCCAAAATATGAATGGGTCCATCTCGTAAACCAGAATGCATGTACTCATTGGTAACAAACAACCTCATCCCTGCGATTTGAGACTCTGCGGCTATTGCTAACTGGAAGTTGACAAACATATCTTCATAATAAGCAGCTGCCGCAACAGGAACCTGACAAAGAATAGATTACTTAGATTTACTGAATAGGACTACCCAATGATTCTCTTCTCTTTTCCATACCGGCTTCATACATTTATTGGAAATAGTGTGGTAGTAAGTACTAAGTAATAGTATTTTGGAACGAAAATTTTATCAAAATCACTGGAAAAAATCTAAAGTATGATCTCTGTATATAATAAAGTCACCAGCTTCAAAGGTTCTGTTGTGTATTTAAATAAACTGCTATTAACACCAAGTTGAAGGAAACGAACCTTGTTATTTTTCAGAGTGCCGATGTCATATAGCGGAGGCCAGTCCTCCTTTTCAGCCAACAAGTGAGCAGCCTCTTTAAATGGCTTCAAGGCGTTTAGCTCGTCAAACATCCAAGGGAATATCATCTACAAAGGCAACACGAATGTATTTTTTAAATCAAGTTAAGAGCCAAACATAATTTAGTTTACTTTTGCAGTACTAAGCACAAATGCTAACAGAAGCATTGCACCTTATAACAAGACAATAATAAACTCTCTGGCGTACTCTTCTCAATTTCTAACAATTCATGCCTAACGAAAGTAACTTAATATGCAGCAAAATCTTTCCAAAATATACTTGGGTGCAACAAACGGATCAGAAAAGTGGGTCTAACAGCATTTGGTTTCATAATACTCAGCAGAATAACAAATTTAATTACAATACCTCCCCAGTGAACATTACTGGACGACCTTCTCTGACAGCCTTAATTGCGTCGAACTTATCCTCATTTTCAGCCCTGATCCTATGAGCAGACCACCGTGAAGAAGAACCCTTCAGATAGCAATAAGTATTAAGAGAGTGCCAATACTTTATAAATGTAAATCATGGGTGCAACCTAGAGAGTTAGAGTAAACTGCTTACCTGACAATATATGGACTCATGTAGTAGAGCATATAGGGGATTCGTATCAAAAGATAAAAACTTCTCAAACTGCAGTTGCAAGGCAAAAAACTATGCATAAATATACAGTGCCAGATAGGATACTCATATATAGATTAAAAAATCTGTTAACTTGCTATCCTACTGCACTCGCATGCATCATCAAGTCAGAATCTGCCTACAAAAATATCGACTTAATGATAGCAAAACATCAACTCATGGCTTTTATACAATCTTATTAGAAATTCTGGGTAAAGAAGTGGAATGAGCGGCTAGGATCAGGACAGTAAAATTGGCTGACATTACTTAACACAATTACATCTAAACTATAGAAAGTAAACAATCAGGGGCAGGCCAGGATTTTATTTATTTATTTATTTATTTTTATTTTATTTTTCTTTTGGGGAGGGGAGGGGGGGGGGACTCATGGTTCTAAATAAATAAGCTTTTTTTATTATCAATATATGATTTATTTGATTTTAACAACATGGTGGAGTACAAATTAAAAAAAAACATTGAAAAGGTAATAAATAACTAAAAGGGAAAAGAAAATAACATATAAGAAAAAAAGGTAGAAAAATCATAAAACAAGAATAACAACAACATTAAGACCTATTCTATTAAAAAAAGACTTTCGTTGAAACTTAAATATAATTGCACAGCTTAAATTTCTAGGAATAGTATAAAAAATGGCACTAACAAGACAATGAGCCCCCCTATGCATATAAATGACAATTGTAAAATTAAAAATGATGAAAACATATCAGAAATGGAGCCAACTACCGGAAGCAGGTAGAATATAACTCAAAGGAACGTATGACAGTAGAAACAGAAAAAAAAAAACGTCATGATTTTAATTCTTCAAAAGAACAGGTTCTATCAGATCACCACAATTTTAAAAGCTCAAGCTAACTAACAGTCCTAGCTTAAGATTAGCAATCTATTCAAGAAACCACAAGTTATTCATTTGTTATTTGTATTTGCCCTTTTATGACAGGCACCATGAATTTTAGAATATTAACGATAGCAAGTGGCATTTATCTTACAGAATTTAAGAAGAAGTAACTGATCCGTTTTTGTGCTCCTGGAACTAACACAGGGTCCCAGGCCCTCTCCAACCTGCATGATTATAAAATAAATGATTAAACTAAAACTTGAAAAGCAATATATGTACTATTTAAAACTTACATGTAATGCAAGCGCTCAAAGCCTGTACTGGCTCCTAAACCCGAAAGACCAAGTAGCTGTAATCCTCTGGGAGTTAAGATGCCACCTGATGGGAGAGGCACCTGAGACAAAGCAATCGTTGTGTGATTAATAACAATTGACAACATAAAATAGCATAATTCACAAAAAGGTAAAAGCTTCACACCCCGCCTCCTTCAGACTCTGCGAGGTGGTGGACAATATCTTGAACAGTTTTAATATCCTCTGGAAACCTCTTGTAGTATTTTTCATTCTGGAGAAGAACTGGTTTGATGCATGTTCTATAGTTAGCATCGGCTGTACATCCATCTCCAAGCGGAGGAGTTCCACCAGTCATAAAGACTTTACTCAAGCCATGTGGTGCAAAACTTAGATATGTAACTGCACAGAAACCACCAAAGCTCTACAGCAAGAAGATAATTAGTTTTTGAAGTAAAATAATAATTATGAAAGAGTAGGAGAGCATCACAAGTCAGAACTGCAACAATTTTCGATATTATACATTCCAGCAAGGCAATAAATAATTTTGGCTAGGATGAGCATGAATTAATATAGGCAGAACTCACGGTAATAAATAGAAAATATACCTGCCCTAATATTGACCAAGGACCACCACCAGGAACAATACGTTTCCGAATGAATTCGGCATCATTAACTATATTGTCAGCACGAAAATGTTTTATGTAGTCAACTAAATCCCGTGCAGACTTCACTTGCAACATAGAAGACGTTGTTAGAGGAGTGGATAAGCCTGTACCTCGCTGAAACACATTAACAGAAAGCAAAGATCAGAGACATTCGGTAATTGATCTTCCAAAACACAGACAAATAATCTGAATAGTATGATATGCCTGATCCAGCAGTATAAGACGGTACTCTTCGCAAGCTTTACTTATCCATCCACTGGCTTCGGTGGGCCGTGGAGACTCAAAACCAGGACCGCCTTGCAAGTATAGCAGGTACGGTAGCTGCTGATCTTCCTTCCCAGCTGCACTACACAGAACAATAGTATAAGACAAACTAGTTAAACTACAAGTAAAATGGAAAAATACAATTATATACGTGAATCATATATGATCTTCATAGACTCATAAACATCACAGTTATATTGTTAAACTCGTAACTTTTGTTTCCTAAAAGAAATTCAAGCAACATGCAATGAATTTGGTTACTAAACAAAAACTGTGACTTCGAGGCAATTTGGTTAATAAGTCGGAAAAAAACAAGTGATGAAATTTTCTGTAAATAAATTGAAAAACAAAAAGACTGAAATTAAAGGTTTTTGAGACTGACATTTCTTATACAAGGTTTAGCAGATTATGTGTCTCAAACCTTTGCTATATGCAGTGGCGGATAATACTACAACCATGAAAATAGTTGGTTTATTACATGGTCGAATTGCATATCAGAAAATTCCATAAATATTTCCACCACTGGCTATATGTGTTGATCCTCGGGTGTCCAGTAGTGCAATTATTTACAAGAACACCACCGGGTCATGTACAAATATTTCCAGCAAAGTCAATGGTTCTACAATTTTATTTTATTTTGAATCTAGACTTTATATTCATAAATGTAAAGGAAAATACATGTGTGGTTTATATTATGAAATTTCAACCCGATCAATGGGAATCAAATGCTAATACATGTTTGTATTAGTATTTCGATTTCACATCTACTTGCATCGGATCAAGTCTAATGCTAATGCTAATGCTAAAATTCACGTACCAAAGGCATTTCACACCTCTTTATTTATAAGTTAATTATGTGGCAAGGAAAGCTTTAGCTATCTTCAATTATCCATTTGTGCTATTTTCCATCCAATTATTACCACACATTGATTGATCATTTTTAAATCTAGTTCTATATATCTAGCTACAACACTAATCATAGCTACACATTCGACTTTCTTTCACCGCAACCATTTCACTCAATTTGCACATCCTAGTTTACCATCTCATCTAAAAGCTATCACGAATCTCAATTCATTTAAATCCATAATTCAAACCCTACAGCATTCACAAACGAGATTTCAACAACAAAATTATAATCAAAACAAAATCTAATTGTTCTGGTAAGGCCTTCCTAAGGTCTTAGAGTGATTGGTTACTTAAATCTAATCGAAAAATCAATAAAAATTACCAGCAACGACCTCGCGAGCGAACACGGAGATAGTAACACAACCAGACTGATCAGCAACAGAATAATCAAGAGGAACGGAGAACCGGTGATCACGAAGACGAAGTCCAGGAACGGAGAACCAAGCTCCTGTGAAGTAATCCGGCGACACCTTGCTTCCGCCCATACCAGCAGCTGTTGAAATCGAAATTAAATCTCGGCGAGATGAGTAGTGGGAGAGAGATAGAGATTTATTAATAATTGGAGTAGAGTGAGATGGTAGAAATAGTGATGATGATGAATAGTTGAAGTGGAACAGTTGTTGGGGTAATAAAGTAAGAAGGGAATGAGAATGTGACAAGTAGTGATCTAACTCCCCGCATTTTGTGTTGTAGTGTGCTCGATTTTTTTAAGACAGGATGTGCTAACCACTCTTAACTGGCTTGGTGCGCCGTGCGCTTAAACTAGGGGCCGGGATTAGAATTTTGTGAGATAAACAAGTACGGAGTATTGTTAAATGAAAACGGCTTCCGGAACCATGTTCTGCGAGTTCGTTGCGTAGCTTATTTTAACTTATCCTTAGATTCCAAAATTATGTTCTGAGTTCCCAATATAAAAACACTAAATATAATAAAATATATTAGAGATAGGGATGTAATTCAAGCAGGGTAGCTCGCGAGCTCATTCGACTTGAATTTGTTTAACAGGGTTCGATTTGATTCGAGCTCGTTAACGAGTCAAGTTCGAACACAAGACCGAACTCATTTAACTAAATGAATCGGTTCGATTCGACTCCTGAAATTAAACGAACCAAGTTCGGGTAGAAGATTAGGCTTATACGAGCAGGCTCATCAGATTCGTTTAAATAGACTCGTTTAATTAAATGACCCGGCTAATCTCGGCTTGACTAAATAAAACAAACCGAGTTCAGGCAGAAAATTAGGCTCATTTAATTAAATGAGCCGGTTCGACTCATAAAAAAAAGATCGATTCGAATTATATCAGCTCGAAAAATTTCTCAATGTTCTGGTTTGATTAATAATTTTTCTAATAAAATATGAGATCCCGCATATATACACATACATTCATAAATTAAAATATTTTATAACAAAAAATTAACTAACCTCAGATAATTACTTGTCGTCAAAAAAAAATCTCAGGTAATTACCAAGTTAATATCGGACTTAATTGCAGGAGGATGGTCTCAACTATTTTTTTTTTTCACAAAAATGGCCCAAGTATTTTTTTTAAGTAGATGATTGCATTCCGTCTAAATTAATCTAAAAATTGCTATTTATTTTTATTTTTGGGTCATTTTTGTGTTAAAAAAAAACATTGTTCAACCATCATGATGTAATTAAATCACAAATTGAATACACTCATCTATTTAAAAAAAATAGTTAGGCCATCACATCTATTATCTATTATCTATTATCTATTATATTATTAATAGCATCTATTATCTATTATCTATTATATATTATATTATTAATAGCACAGGGGGTTTTGGAAGACAAATTAATCCACCTCATCGGCCTCGTAGATGCCACATCAGCTGCCACCTAGATGCCACCTCAGCTACTATATTGTATTAATAATAAAAAAATGATTTTAGTGAGAATTTAACCCATGACCTCTAAGTTAGAAGTGAGAGTCTTTACCACTATGCTAGACATGAGATTTGAATATAATTTAAAACTCATCATTAATATATCGTGAGACAACTCTTATATATATTATTAAATGATAAAAAATTGTTTCTAGAAAGAATTGTACCCTTGACAACCCTCACATATAATATTAAAGCATTCTAACTTAAAGAGGGGATTTCTTACCATTAGGCTACACAACAGCTTTGAAAATATTATAAAACAAATTATTAATATATCGCGAAACAACCCCATATATTATATTAATAATAAAAAAATTGTTCCTAATAAGATTTAAATCATTGACCTCTAACTTAGAATGAAGATTCCTTATCACTATGCTACATTAATTTTGAATATATTTTAAAATGCAATATTAATATATCGTGAGACAATTTAATTATCATGAAATTACTAAATTACCCCTCCTATATTATATAAATGATAAAAAAATTGTTTCTAATGAAAATTAAACCTCTTACCTCTAACTTAGAAGTGAGATTTTTTACCTCTTACCATTTAATTATAAAGTAACATAAATATATTGTAAGTGAGAATTCTTTCCACTATGCTAGATATGAGTTTTGAATATATTCTAAAACTCACTATTAATATATCGTGAGACAACTCTCATATATTATATTAATTATAAAAAATTGTTCATAAAGAGAATTGAACAATTGACCTCTAACTTAAAAAAAAATTATATATCACTATACTAAACAATAGTTTTGGATATATTGTAAAACTCATTATTAACATATTGAGAGACAATTTAATTATCATGAAATTACTAAATTACTAAATTATATTAATAATAACATTTCACTAATATATAGCTAATGTAATAAAGAGAATTGAACCCTTGACCTCTAACTTAGGAAAAAGATTACTTACCATTATAGTAGACATTAGTTTTGGATATATTGGAAAGCTCATTATTAATATATCGAGAGACAATCTAATTATCATGAAATTACTAAATTATCTCTCCTATATTATATTAATAATAATATGTTATTAATATATAGCTAATGTAACATTTCACAAGAATACATATATATAATGGCCTTTGCTCCATAAAGAACACTCTTATATAAAGAACAATACACTATAAAATCATTTATTCCAATAGATCCATTGGCCCCGCCAGGGGCACCCAATACAAAAAGTTCTTATTTTTTTAGGCTCTATCCATCCAGCAAAAAAAAAAAAAAAAAAATTTTTTGAAAATTTTACTGTTCATGATGACGTCACTGATGACGTCATCGATGAACAGTAAAATTTTCAATTTTTTTTTTTTTTTTTTTTTTTGCTGGATGGATAGAGCCTAAAAAAATAAGAACTTTTTGTATTGGGTGGCCCCGCCAGGGGCAATGGATCTATTAGATATGAGGTGTTCTTTGTTGTTCTTTATTTAAAGTGTTCTTTATGGAGTCCAACCCTATAGATAATTGCATTACTTGTGATACTAGAGATTGCCCGTGCCTTGCACGGGCTACGAAGCTAGTTATCTATCTAATACGGCAACATGGGGGTTTGTTTAGTGATTTTATTCCAGTTCACCAACCAAGTCAGACCCATGTCAGAGCCACATCAGATGCTTAATCCACGTGATATGTAATCAAGGCTATACAAAAGATATGCATAACGCACTGCACCCCCCTTCTGCCTTTACGCCTTTACCGCTGCCATCTATACTCTTTCAACTATCGCCCTCTACAACATGGTTCAACGCCGGCCCCAATCAAGCCGACTCTTCAGGTATTAATCTATACTGTGCCCTTATTTATCTACGTATAATTTGGTTGGTTAGTTTATAGACCCGAGTATTTGGTGTAGAATAAAGGATATGTTTGAATAAATGTCTGAATAGCAAATTCTTATCAGGGAGTTAACCTATAATCTCAATTGAAGTTCACATTATCAGTGGACGAATTACAGTGATCACTTGGTCATCACTATTTGGTAAATTCTTCAAGCTCTTAGTTTACTCAAATGTAATTCTTCTTCGTTTTTTTGCTTCTTTGTTACCATGATTTTTATAATTAGCCCGGTGAAAGAACCAAAGATTGTTATCATTTTCTTTACTGTAACCCTTGCACCCATCTTAGGTATAAAATTGTACTCTTTTTATATTGTGCTTCTTTTTGTTGAGAGAGAAAGAGAGTGATAAGAACATACTAAGGACCTAAGGATTTGGACGTGAGATAGTTAATTTTAAAGTTGGTCAATTTTATCAAATATTACAAATTATATCTTTAGATTTTAAATCATGAACAAAAAATAAGTCGCAACACTTAACAAAACCTTAAAAAAGATATAAGTTATATATGTCAGGGGCTCATCTACGAGTTCACATTCAAATGATTGAAAATACCCCACCTTTGGTACTGCGATTATAATAGGAGGTTTGCAAACTGCAGTAGCTGTTATGTTGGTGAAGTCTTTGATTTTAGCGCCTCAACACACGGCTCTTACAACCTCCACCTCTGCGGTCTCCAATCTTCAAGCGTCTCTTCCAATCCTCACGTACGCTCTACTACCTTCTAAGTCTTCTAACTGATTAAACAGAGATTTGTTTTTGGAAGTACAAAGATTGTTTTAAAATTGGATCTTCTGAATTCAATTGGAGCTCTGTGATCAGGCCATCTCAGTAGTTGAAAGCCATCAGTATAAACACCACTCGATTTGGGTTGCTTTTACAACATATTGATATGCATATTATTTAGGTTGCTTCTACCTTCTTACTGGATTGACACTTTGACGTTCTGTTTTCCCAGTTTCAAACTTTATTTAAAGGGTTTCGTTTAACTTTGTGCTCTCACGCACGCATATTATATGTATCAAGCATTGCACCTAAATTTCAAATTTATAATGCTAAAAAGCCCAAAAGTCACATGAATGATTGCTTGCGTGTCATTGTAACTGCTTATCTTGAAAGTTATGAGAATAATTATAATGGTTGTACAATTTCTTAAGGCTTAAAGAAAACAACGTGAACACAATATATATAGTTACGTTAGCTCTGTGTTAGATTAAGATAGGTCTAGACTCTAACCATTTCTTCGTGTTTATAGATTTTCACATGTTCATTTTTAAATGCAATAGCCACTTAGATTATGTTTGCTGCTAAAGAGACGCTACCAGACCTGAACTACTGAAGCCATTGTCCGAGGTTACAGCTGTGTAAAAGATAAGGTGGACAAAATGATTCAAACCTCTTGGATTGCTCATCTCTTCCACTTCTGACCCTTGTTCTCCTGTTTTGACGACTCTTTTTTTAGAACCAAACCTACCACCTGATTAGATACACGCTGGGCGAAAATATTGAGTATTAATCAGATGTTGTTAGCCCGTATTTCTCTCATCTACTCAAATCCTATTGCTCATAAGTTAGGTATTTTACTATCAGTTTCTGTGTGCCATTTAACCTCCTTTTGTCACCATTATTTGTGTATATAATGGTAGCTTTTGGCCGATGAATTTTGCCTATTTTAGATTCATGGATCAAAAGTCCCATCACTCATTGCTTATATTAGTTAGCATGTTTACTTTTGATTTGTTTTTATAACTCTGAAATTTCACTGCCAGCTATTTTTTTTTGTTATTACATTTGTCGGGATAACTTCATTGCTCTTTTTTTTGTTCGTTCTCAATAGTGCATATGATATTATGTATGCATCAACATACTTTCCCTTATAATTGTAGAATCTGCTTCTTGATGGTATCGAGCAATCACATCTAGCTGTTGGCAAATAGAAATTGAGGTTGAAAACAATATGCAATCTGAATTTTTTTATTTGTTTGCATTTTTGAAGTATAAAATTTCCCCTTTTTGTTGCTAAATTTTAATTTTCTCATTTAATAACACAACCAAAACCACCTACTGTAAAGTTCGTTAATCTTGAATGAAACATTATTGTGTCTTCAATACAGCACCATGGTAGTCTACCTAAGCCCAATATCTCCCTTTCATGTATTAGTGAAAGGTATCAATACATTTGGTGCAACAATACCTTTATGCTACGGTACTGATCAATAGGTTAGAAACTTGTTATGTATTTAACACAAACGACTTTTTGTCACCATTGTGGTATTAAAGTTAGGTTTGATGAGAATTATCACCTACTAGAAAAGTCGTTTAAGGCATCTCTTTACTTGTAGTAATGATGTCCTATATTTTGTGCAGCAAAAAAACAGGTTATCATAAACCCTATGATGATCCGAAATCCGTAAGGATCAAGTTTGGTTTTTCTTTTTTCGTGTTAAAATGGGACCACTCACTAACACCTTGCTTCTTATATTACAGTACAGCTCGTGGAGTACTTATTAGCTGCCACCTAGCTTTGATTCCTTGTCACATTGACTTTCTTATATGGCATCTTGACTACTTTACTCTTCAAGGTATTTTCTGAATCTTATTGCTCACCACCTATTTGCGTGTCTTTAGCATATCTGTAGGTCGACTCCTGGTGGATATGTATGCACTGATTACCATTCCCAGTTACAATTTTTTTCTGATTGGATGAATGGGTGGATATGTATTTGGTGATAATCATTCCTAGTTGCTATTTTCCTGTAATTGGATGGCAATTAATTTGTATATCATTAGTGTTGTCTTAAAGAAATTAGTTATGCCATTTAACCGGTTGCAGATTTGCACCTCTGGTTATTTACACTATAAGGTTTAGTGGCTAAGTGCTGTAATTGAAAATTTGCAAATATTTGTAACATTGGAGGATGGTTTCTTTGAACTTTTATAAATATCTTTGCTACTTAGTTAGTGTCAAATATTGTCAAAATTGACAGCTTAAGTTAGGCACCGTCCTTGAATATATACACTCTAGTATAGACTTATAAGACCCTAGTATAGACTTTGGTGTCTTAGTTCTTCTATATATAGGATCATCTCCTTATGTAATAAACATCAGATTATATACAATCTCTACTTCTCCTTCTGCTATGTATGCTATTATATAATTTCAACATGGTATCAGAGCAGGTTGCAACATAGGAGAAGGAAATAAATCAAAATCAGAAGCTCCCCAGGAACCAATTTCAAACAACCAGGAACCAATTCTTCAAAATCCGAAAATCAAAACACATGGAAACATAAGTCTAAACATACCACAGAGTAGTACACACAGAGAGAACCACCAGAATTTTTCAGATCTCGGAAAAAGTTTCTAACGCGCCTCCACGCGCCGCCCCACGCGCGGCAGGTCGTCGCTACGCGCGGCACGCGCCGGCGCGTGGGGCCACCTCCGGCTGTTTTTTGACGAAGCTCCAGTTAGACTTCTTGCTCACCTCCTCATTCCGAATCCAACCGTGGTACTTCCTTTCAGATCTAATCTCATATTTTAGATAAAATTCATGCTATATATATATATATACTACGGTGTATGTATAATCTTGCTACATATATCTTTGTATGTTTGAAAGTTTATTTGGGTTTAGACTCAAACTGGGGTTTGTTCGAAGAGGAAGGAGAACAAAAACAAATAGAAAGGAACTGGGTTATTTGAAAACAAAGAACAAAGGGTCTTCGTGTTTATCTGGGGTTGTAATTATACGGGCTTGTGTTATGGTGTTATGGGCCTTTTTTATTGTTGGTCCGGAAATAAAAGAGGACAACCTCTTTAAATTGGTGGGTTAGTTTATTTGACCCGATTTATTAATTTTTCCTAAATAAAATGATAAATAAAATGATTATATGTATTTAGATTCGTTAAAATATTTAATAGTTATTTTCTCAATGGAAAATTCTGTTAGGATCGTTTGTACAAGCATATCATTTTAGTTAGGAGTTTGCCCCGGTTATAGATTTAATTGTGTAGTATTCAAGTGGTTGTTGATATTACGGTATCTTTCCAATTTTTTACGATGCTGCAAATTAAATAGTTCAGGGGACGTTATTCCAACGAAGCAGAAGAAGTAGTGTATATACAGATGTACACACAGTTCACTACCACAAATGACAAAGCAGCAGAAGTAGTGTATATACAGATATGTACAAACAGTTCACTGCCACAAATGACAAAACAGCAGAAGTAGTAGCATGTATACAACTACATACACAAAGTTCACTGCTATATCTTGCATTTCATTCTTGTAAAAGAAGCAGAAGGACCAGTTCATGGACGATCTTAAAGGATGCAGTCTACCAAATACGGTCCCAGTTGCTTATAGTTCAAGGGATGACAGATGCAGATTCCTCCTGTGCTCAGACATAGGCTTGTTAATACTGAGTGATCACAAAGTCAAGTCTCAGTTTCTTTAAAATAATCAGTTCAAGGACGGATTGGTGGTCATCCACCGTTGTGCTGAAAAGCATCACTTTCTATTATTTTCACATTGCCTAAAATATATCGTGTGGTCGAAAAATTCGAGTCCCGGTATCCCAAAAGACTCAATAAACTCAAGATCGGTCGATCCTAAAAATGGGTATAGTTGGACGCTCAGATTAAGCTCAAGGGCTACTAGTGTCCACTCTTCAATCCCTAGATAGGTCTTTCATCCGAAGATGGGATTTCGAGTGAGGGAGCGTGTCAAATATTGTCAAAATTGACAGCTTAAGTTAGGCACCGTCCTTAAATATATACACTCTAGTATAGACTTATAAGACCCTAGTATAGACTTTGGTGTCTTAGTTCTTCTATATATAGGATCATCTCCTTATGTAATAAACATCAGATTATATACAATCTCTACTTCTCCTTCTGCTATGTATGCTATTATATAATTTCAACAGTTTGACTTAAATTGGTCGAAGAAGAATATTTTTTTAAAGCATATGGGGGCCATCGTTTAGTGGGGTAGGGATGAGAGAACTTTAGTAGAGAGATTTCGTCCAATCCAAAGTAGTCTTGAAACTGTTGATTATATAGAGAAACATGAGCACTAGCAGCTTGAATGAATCTGCTTTCTTAGCTGGAATTATCTGTTTAAAGGCTATTTCTTGAAGAACTTTTAATTTTTTTTTTAACAAATTCAGTGAACGAAATGAGCAATGAACACTAGATAATATAGGTTGCTGTTGGAAGTGTCGTGTAAATATGTAGAAACTTTATCTTTTATTTATGTAATCCTCCTTATTATTACTAGCAACACATATTAGGTATATAGGGGATATTCGTCATCTGATAGATAATTTGTAGAAACTTTACTCATCAAATACATAAAGTAGTTACATTGGCTACAATATGAACTGTAGCGTGAATTTTGCTCCATAGGTTAATTGTAACTTTATAATTTGCCACTTCATTTTTTAGGTGCAAGTTTTCAAAATCTGTTACCACATAAGGTATCAAATCTATGGTAGTTATAAATCTTGAACATCTCAAACAAAAACTAAGAATTAACCTTGTGGATGAACACTGCTAACAAATATTAGAGCGTTAGGAGTATACATGAAGTGAAGAAAAGTATTCACATATAACAACAAAGATTTAATCTGATCAAGCTAACTAAAATGTAAGCCATATAGACCAAGAACCAACGAAGATGCACTCACATAGCCTTTCACTCTTCCTAACTGGATTTTCTATAAAATAACATTATGAATCAGGAAAAGCTAGGGTTGAAAGAAATTGTAAAAGACCTAAGGAGGTTGACTATGTTGTACATGTATAACATTACGTACACAAGAGAACCTTCTGGGAAAAAAAATCCTAAAATTTTATCCAGTTTGCAGTCGACATTTAAATTATGGAAGGAGAGCAAGACATTTTCCTCTTTCATATTAAGCAAAAAATGGTAGATAAAAAATGGGAGAATCATAAATGCTGTTAGTTTTTCCACTGTAAATATGTGGAACATTTTCTCTTATATGGTCGTACTTAGACATGGGTTTTTACATTAATGTTTCCTTTCTTCTTATACATTACTAGCAACACACACACACACACACATACACACACACACACACACACATACACACACACACACACACACACACACACACACACACACACACACACACACATATATATATATATATATATATATTATTTGGAGGATATATGTCTTCGTGTATTCATGGTTAACTTGAAGTTGAAACATCTGCACTTTCAACATATCTTTATTTTTTGGTTTTGCTGACAATGGTTTCAATTTCGATTGGGAAGAGTCAGAAGTTATCAATGGGATGCGAATGTAATCTAACATTGTTGAAACTATAAGATGATTGAGGTCTTGAATGCAATTAGCCATCACTATATGCGACAAAATATCTGTCTCAAATATAATTGTTCTATTTTGGATCCCGATATCATTAAGTTCCTGACTCCATTGTTAGCAATACCCAAGTAATGCCACATATATATTTAGTAGTACTGCTCTCATTTTTAGACACCTACATTAATAATTTTTTCAGGTTGTACTCACCTAACATGACTACATCTTATATCTTGCTGTAAATTTGCTAATAAAAGATTGAGTGAAATGGTTAAAAACTTTCTTCGTATTTAGAACTTCAACTTTACTGTGTTGACATCTCTAAGTAAGCTGTTGAAGTTGCGCAGGGTGTTGTTGATCACTCAAGTTGAACAACCACTATTATGGAAGCCCACGTATTGGGTGTGATAATGATGTTCTAGCTACTGAAGAAAAAATGCATGGGCTATGGCATCAGCAGCTCTTTAGGAATATACCGTCTTGGAAAATTGTCAAATTGAAGATAGTGGTTGAATATTGCAAATCTTGAACCTGGTCTATAATGAGAAGGCTATCACAGCCGATGAAGGATCTCCGACTCCATACAACTGCAATAATTAAGGACTATGAATTTAATGATTCATTTCTTTTTATGAAGCCTTGCGTCAGAAGCTAACCAGAGCTAACCTTTTACTTACATGCTCCATGTCTAACCAATCAGAAAATATTGGCATTGTTGGTCATTGATCAAATAATTTTTCCAACTTATAGCTCATGCAGTACCCTTAGTATGACCAAGCATACGTACATCTATTATTACAATGATACATATCTAAAGATCACAAACCATCTATTATTACAATGATACATATCTAAAGATCACAAGTCATGCATAAATATCATAAAGCATATCATAAAATTTTCATATTTTTCTAGAGTTTGCCCGTGCCTCGCACGGGCTATAAAGCTAGTTGTTTATTTTTATACTTGGATCATTTTTGTGCAAAAAAAAAATCATTGAGGTAATTCTCGTACAATTAAATCTTAATATTGGGACCTTTTTTTTCATTTTGTTAACCTAGTTTTCTACTATATTTTTATTTAACTTAATTTTCTTAAAAGAAAAAGTAATTGACAATGAATTTTCACATTGGAATATTTACTTTTTTGGGAAGCAAATAAAAAAAAAACATACTTCCAATTTATAACATGCTTTGCTGCTTCTTCTGGTCCTACTTGAGCTGTAACTCTGCGGCGGTGTTAAGCTGCTGTTGGTTATCATCTGTGTGTATATATGTATGTATATACTGAACTTTTGTTTCTCTAAACCCCTCTTAACTTGATTTTTCATTTTCTTTTTATTACCATGCCTAGTTTTAGTTTTTTGATAAAATTTAATTTAACCTTTTGTTTTGCTTATCTAGATTATTTATTTATGTGATGTTAGCAGATGTTTTATTTTGAATTTTCAATTGGCTTGTTTATCTGTGATTGAGTTTTGCCATGAATCATGCTTACATTACTTGGATTATGCTGTTGTTTTTACTTATGTGTACATGTGTGTGTATGTATTTATTATGTAACTGTCCTTTTCATTGCCAAGTGGCATTGTTCGAAATCAGAAAATCAAGATGCTTGTAGTTAGGGCTGTCAAACGGATAATTCGGTCCGTATCCGTATCCGAAATTGTCAGATACGGATAATATCCGCTTTGTTTCAGATACGGATAATATCCGCCTTTTCTTGGATACGAATGCAGATATTTTGGACGGATATCGGATTTTTCAGATTTTTTTTTACGCGTATTGATGATTTCAAAATAAAAAAAATTTCATTTAGAAAAAATAAAACTGTGAATGCCGTACTAAATATCTAATTTTATTATCTTTAAAATATTAAACTCAAATGAAATTTTTATATATGTCCATAATATTGTTACAATTATATAAAATTTGTATAAATGTATTATTTAATTAATAAACACACATAAACACTACATGTGTAACAACCCAGATTTTTAGGATTTATTATTATTCTTATTTAATATTTTATTGGTTTTTCCATAAAGGATGAATAATATTATGAATATTTAATTCTTATTGAATACTTGTACTTGTTTGATTCCCAATATGTTATTCATGTAGATTGTATTTGGTACCGTTTGTGCTAGTAATTATTTTTTTTTTTTATTTTATTAAAAAAAATCGATATTTTTATCGCCATTGATAAATTGAGTTCGTTCTAAAATTTTATGGGTCGAGTTGGTATTTTATTTGTACCAAAATTATACCCGGTATTCTACCCATATACAAAAGTTTATTTGTTTAAATTATCAAAACATTCAAAAATTTAGTATTTTTACAATTTTGATAAATTGAGATTATTTTAAAAATTTTGGATCAAAAGTGTATTTTTCCCGTGCCAAAATTTTACCCGATATCTTATCTGTGTTTCGTTGATATGTGGGTGCGTTATGAAAATATTCGAAAATTGTGTATTTTTATATTTCTGAATAATCCGGGATTTATAAAAATTTTGTACATAGTTATTTTAATTTTTGGAAAGAATAAAATTTCCAATTTTATCCGAGTAAATCATTTCGGGGTTAAAGAAATGATTTTGAAAAATGTTTATTCATTTTATTTGTAATATAGAAATTTATTATTTTCACCCGCTAATCATTTAGTTGGTAATTTTTGAGTCCATCTAATTTAATTAGGGCCAAATATATTATGGGGTTTTTTTAGAGGCATTAAATAATATATAAGTAATCTATTTATTTTCTATCCTAAATCCTATTCTTCCCGTGCGTGAACCCCCCCCCCAGTCTTCTTTGTCACGCGCAAATCAACACCCCCACCCCTGTTTCTCTCATTCCCCGTAACTCTCTGTATCTCTCATCTCTCTCCACTCTCTCTCTCTTATTATTCAAGATTAAACCCCTCGTTTTGTACGATTTTGGACTCCAAATCCATCATATGAATAGCCAAAATTCATCTCTCTCAGTCCTCTATCCATATCCATCATCAAAACGCGGTTTTGGTAAAATTTATTTTCGAGATTTAATTCGGGTTTTGTTTATTACTACGATTTTGATGTTGTTGTTGATGTAGATGTTTATATAGTTTAATTGGAAGGCGATTCATGTTAATTTTGTTATGTTTGGGCATGATTTTTGTTTCGCCGGAATTTTCAAGCTTGACCGGAACTTGAGTTTTATTTGTGGATTTATAGTTTTGTTCAGGTGTATATATAGAACGGTGTATGTAGTATGTCATATATTTTTGGTGGATTTTTCTGGGCTTTATTTTAGATCGCCGGAAAATGGATTGGTATTGTCGGATTTTCAGTTTTGGGTTCGATTTGTGGATGTTTTGTGATGGTTTGAACTATTAAAACTAGTAGGAATGATAATAGTTGAAGGAAATAAGTGTTGATGTGGTTTTGGGAATGTTTTGGTGCTAGCCGGAGTAATATAGTGTCGCCGGAATCTGGGGAGCTTGCCGGATTCTGGAAAAAATCCGGTAATGTTCTTCGTTTTCCGGCAGATATTAAACCTGTTCTTCAAAAATTGGGTTTTTGATCTATAAAATCATAATCTGATTTCTACAAACTGTTTTTGAATAAAATTTTATTTAAAATTCAGAATTTTTTTTTTAAAATTCAAAATCTTTATAAAATCAGAAAAATTTAATTTAATTAATTGTAATTAGTTTTAGTTAATAATTTTATTAATTTGATTAATCAATTAATTTAATTATTGATTGGTTAATTCTATTAATTAATTATTAATTATTTTTAATTATGATTAATTGGATTAAAATTATAATTTTTCAAAAATGTGATTAAATACAATTAAACTTAATCTATTTGGGTTAATAATATAATTAATTTAATTGATCGATTATTTATTAATTGGTTACTTTTATTAATTAGTCATTGATCGAAATTGATTGTTTTAATTTGATTTAATTATTCGATATGCTTCTAAAAATGATTTAAGTCGTTTAAATTGAACCAAAAATATTTCTAATAATAAAGCGAGTCGATTTTAGAATTTTCAATCTATATTGTCAATAGATGACGAAATATTTTGCCAAAAGAATTTCAATTTATATTGTGTGTCGCGTTAGTTAGTTAGATTATTCAGTGATAGTGATAATGAATCCTAATATGATTATATGATCTACTTATCTGGTCTTTATACGTGCAATGTGAATTATCGAGGTGTTTATTTCGAGGGTTAAGCATTGTAATTATATTTCTATTTCTTTATCGAGGATTTGAAAAAAATCTTTTGAGGATTAATTGGTAAGTATTGATTTAGGTTGTCAACGGAGTAGATGTTTAATAAAGGAAGTTGGAGGTGGATGGAATATTCTTTGTGGGTTATGAAAAAGGTTGGATATGGATGCAGTATTGTTTGTGGATTGTAATAAAGAAGGTTGAAGATGAAAGTATTGTTTGTGGAATTGCTGGTTTACTTGTGAGGTGTTTTAACACCGGGAAAACGTCTATGTTCAAAGGGGACATTTCCAATTATTTTCTTCCGACAGAGATATTGCTTATGTTTGACTATAGAAGTAGACGCGCAGGCTCGATGTCAACGGATCAGACTCGTGGCAATCGCAAGAGCGTCAAACCAGCGAATGATCAACTGAGGATATGATGACGTAAGATAGAAGAAGAAGGTAGACGGGTTACCTCGACTTTGCGTAATAGCTAAGGACCAGAGGCAAGTATTTTCTTTATCATCCTAAACACTGTTTATTTTATGTTTCATTGATTCATATCATGATGAATAGCTATTGTTCAGAGCTATTTATGATTCTTAAATATTTTTATGCGAACAGTTGCTTGATATTGGTACCCTTGCTGGGGGAAATTGTTTAAGATAAACTCTTCATATCCTTATTATCGTAGTAAGTAATAGGGATGTGAACTGTATGTGAAACTAAGCATTTCCTGTTGAATTCGGAAATTGCTCTATTGGATTGGAAAATGGTAAAGCGTAGGAGGCCATGGTTGCTGTCATGGTCCAGCAATATTTATTGGAAACTGATAAAGCGTAGGAGGCCATGGTTGATGTCATGGTCCAGCAATATGTTAAGCGTAGGAGGCCATGGTTGCTGTCATGGTCCAGCATTATTTAAGGAGGATATGGTAACCATTCCATCTTCCTATAGGCTAACATTACTTGCCTATTTTGGGTACCCCAGAAATCCGGACTATACACACACGGAAAAAAGAGAATACCGGTGGAGTATAGAGGGTCCCATTGCCTTAGAACCTGATCAGGGGGCAATGGTGTTTCATTTATATATATATCCAATCCATATCGCCAGAATGGCTATTATATATTGTGAATTGGCAGATGATTCATTTTTATGACATGCCAAATGATTTCAGTTATGGATTTGAATTATATCACAGTTGTTGATTCAGTTTCTCTATAAACTGTTTTACATTTCAGTTGATTTTATGCCCCACTTACCCTGGTTTTATATCAAAATTTTTATACGCTTGCTGAGCATTTCTTTCGCTCATACTTGCTGTTGTAAATTCTAACATTTCAGTAAAGTAGTTTGGCGAGACTTATCCGCACAGTTCAGAAAGAGAAGAATCGTGATGCTATTTCGAAGATGACTTGGCTCAGGATGTCTGGATTTAGAGTAAGATCTATTTTATATAATTGAGTTCTAATATTTATTATTATTATGTACTGGTCTAGTTAGCCTGGCGTACTTCTTATCGAAGTTACACCAGTGGTTTAAGATTTGATCAAAGAGAATGTTGTAAAGAATGAATGCTTTTTATCTAATGGAATTTGGATTCTTGTTTCTAGCCCTATAACCTTAAAAGATCTTGGTATGTTTGGGGTCACAGATGTTATATTTCCAGTGTTGGACAATCACAAGTGAATGATTATTATTAAACAGGTGTTTTATTTTGAGGATTTTCGCGTGGCAACCAAATCTCCTGACCCCGGATTTGGGGAGTGTCACAGTTGGTATCAGAGCTGAGGTTATAGTAAACTAGAAACGAGAGTGTGTAGGAGTGTGTATAGCTAAGTAAGGAACGTCAGAGCTCATGTAGAGTTCCTGTTGGACTATTGGATATAGTACCAATTAGTAAGTTAAGATTGGAGTACTCGTTTGAGATAGTTGTGCTGAACTGGATAGACCGCCTTGCGAATGGAGATGTCTACAGGGGAATCTTCAGAGATTATTACGAGTTGACGATGACAAGCGATATCGATATCGGTACAACGTGGAAAGGAAGACGATTAAAAATCGAATGACGAGCTATCGAAGGAACTGACAAAGAAGGCATAAGTAGAGACCTTGGCAATACCTTTCCTTTCTATGAATTATTTTGATATCTCTCTTAAAGAGGCATTTTTTTTTAAAAAAAAAAGATATATCTCATCTTCTAAACAGTGACATTTTGACACTTGTGTTCAATCTCCATTTTTGAATCTCAATTATTTCAGTGGTTACTATGAAACCTATTTTTAAATTTCTGAGACTTTCAACTTTTTGTTTTCTCCAATGATTAATAACCTTATTTGCAATATAGTACCACTTGTTTGGTACTTTCTTCCTGGTTTTTCTTTTCGGAAAATAACAAATTTGGAATTCCTTTCATATTTTTCTACTACTACTGAGACGAACAACCCTATTTATAGGGGACACCAGGTATATCTGTCTGTGTGATAGAAGTTGGATGGGACGCCATCACTGGTGTGTTGTGTATTACAAGAAGGCTGGCCACCTTTAATTGTAAATGTCGGAGCTAAGACACACAACGTCGGGTTCATAAGATCATATTGATCTCTCGGTTATTCTTTTATTTCAAATCAGGTTGCTTTATTCATAAATTGATAACCACAATTGTGGGATATTTGATATGATATGAAATCTCTTCTCTTCAAAATTTCTTAATTTTTGTCTTCTCTAAAAGTTTTGGAGGTATGCCAATCAGATTAGAATAAGTTAACCTCGACACGAGGAATGAAGGCTGGGCGATTGGATTACCACGAGCAAAGGCGAATCAAGATGCGATTACAATACTAGCGACGTATAACGATGTCAGTTCACTTTCTTTCTATTGATTAAGGTTATGCTATTAAAAAGTTTGCTCAATTTCATTCGAAAGAATGGTAGTGCGTTGTGAAACTCCAGCGACAACTATGTCAGCTAGAAACCCATATTTGAATTGAGATTTTGGAGAAATTGTATACGAATGGACATTATCTCCAATTATGGTAAAGCAAGTGTTGATGATGAGGGAGTTAAGGAACCCCACTAGTTGCCTTAGCTGATTCCGAGGACGGAATCCCTATAAGGAGGGTAGATTGTAACAACCCAGATTTTTAGGATTTATTATTATTCTTATTTAATATTTTATTGGTTTTTCCATAAAGGATGAATAATATTATGAATATTTAATTCTTATTGAATACTTGTACTTGTTTGATTCCCAATATGTTATTCATGTAGATTGTATTTGGTACCGTTTGTGCTAGTAATTATTTTTTTTTTTTATTTTATTAAAAAAAATCGATATTTTTATCGCCATTGATAAATTGAGTTCGTTCTAAAATTTTATGGGTCGAGTTGGTATTTTATTTGTACCAAAATTATACCCGGTATTCTACCCATATACAAAAGTTTATTTGTTTAAATTATCAAAACATTCAAAAATTTAGTATTTTTACAATTTTGATAAATTGAGATTATTTTAAAAATTTTGGATCAAAAGTGTATTTTTCCCGTGCCAAAATTTTACCCGATATCTTATCTGTGTTTCGTTGATATGTGGGTGCGTTATGAAAATATTCGAAAATTGTGTATTTTTATATTTCTGAATAATCCGGGATTTATAAAAATTTTGTACATAGTTATTTTAATTTTTGGAAAGAATAAAATTTCCAATTTTATCCGAGTAAATCATTTCGGGGTTAAAGAAATGATTTTGAAAAATGTTTATTCATTTTATTTGTAATATAGAAATTTATTATTTTCACCCGCTAATCATTTAGTTGGTAATTTTTGAGTCCATCTAATTTAATTAGGGCCAAATATATTATGGGGTTTTTTTAGAGGCATTAAATAATATATAAGTAATCTATTTATTTTCTATCCTAAATCCTATTCTTCCCGTGCGTGAACCCCCCCCCCCAGTCTTCTTTGTCACGCGCAAATCAACACCCCCACCCCTGTTTCTCTCATTCCCCGTAACTCTCTGTATCTCTCATCTCTCTCCACTCTCTCTCTCCTATTATTCAAGATTAAACCCCTCGTTTTGTACGATTTTGGACTCCAAATCCATCATATGAATAGCCAAAATTCATCTCTCTCAGTCCTCTATCCATATCCATCATCAAAACGCGGTTTTGGTAAAATTTATTTTCGAGATTTAATTCGGGTTTTGTTTATTACTACGATTTTGATGTTGTTGTTGATGTAGATGTTTATATAGTTTAATTGGAAGGCGATTCATGTTAATTTTGTTATGTTTGGGCATGATTTTTGTTTCGCCGGAATTTTCAAGCTTGACCGGAACTTGAGTTTTATTTGTGGATTTATAGTTTTGTTCAGGTGTATATATAGAACGGTGTATGTAGTATGTCATATATTTTTGGTGGATTTTTCTGGGCTTTATTTTAGATCGCCGGAAAATGGATTGGTATTGTCGGATTTTCAGTTTTGGGTTCGATTTGTGGATGTTTTGTGATGGTTTGAACTATTAAAACTAGTAGGAATGATAATAGTTGAAGGAAATAAGTGTTGATGTGGTTTTGGGAATGTTTTGGTGCTAGCCGGAGTAATATAGTGTCGCCGGAATCTGGGGAGCTTGCCGGATTCTGGAAAAAATCCGGTAATGTTCTTCGTTTTCCGGCAGATATTAAACCTGTTCTTCAAAAATTGGGTTTTTGATCTATAAAATCATAATCTGATTTCTACAAACTGTTTTTGAATAAAATTTTATTTAAAATTCAGATTTTTTTTTTAAAATTCAAAATCTTTATAAAATCAGAAAAATTTAATTTAATTAATTGTAATTAGTTTTAGTTAATAATTTTATTAATTTGATTAATCAATTAATTTAATTATTGATTGGTTAATTCTATTAATTAATTATTAATTATTTTTAATTATGATTAATTGGATTAAAATTATAATTTTTCAAAAATGTGATTAAATACAATTAAACTTAATCTATTTGGGTTAATAATATAATTAATTTAATTGATCGATTATTTATTAATTGGTTACTTTTATTAATTAGTCATTGATCGAAATTGATTGTTTTAATTTGATTTAATTATTCGATATGCTTCTAAAAATGATTTAAGTCGTTTAAATTGAACCAAAAATATTTCTAATAATAAAGCGAGTCGATTTTAGAATTTTCAATCTATATTGTCAATAGATGACGAAATATTTTGCCAAAAGAATTTCAATTTATATTGTGTGTCGCGTTAGTTAGTTAGATTATTCAGTGATAGTGATAATGAATCCTAATATGATTATATGATCTACTTATCTGGTCTTTATACGTGCAATGTGAATTATCGAGGTGTTTATTTCGAGGGTTAAGCATTGTAATTATATTTCTATTTCTTTATCGAGGATTTGAAAAAAATCTTTTGAGGATTAATTGGTAAGTATTGATTTAGGTTGTCAACGGAGTAGATGTTTAATAAAGGAAGTTGGAGGTGGATGGAATATTCTTTGTGGGTTATGAAAAAGGTTGGATATGGATGCAGTATTGTTTGTGGATTGTAATAAAGAAGGTTGAAGATGAAAGTATTGTTTGTGGAATTGCTGGTTTACTTGTGAGGTGTTTTAACACCGGGAAAACGTCTATGTTCAAAGGGGACATTTCCAATTATTTTCTTCCGACAGAGATATTGCTTATGTTTGACTATAGAAGTAGACGCGCAGGCTCGATGTCAACGGATCAGACTCGTGGCAATCGCAAGAGCGTCAAACCAGCGAATGATCAACTGAGGATATGATGACGTAAGATAGAAGAAGAAGGTAGACGGGTTACCTCGACTTTGCGTAATAGCTAAGGACCAGAGGCAAGTATTTTCTTTATCATCCTAAACACTGTTTATTTTATGTTTCATTGATTCATATCATGATGAATAGCTATTGTTCAGAGCTATTTATGATTCTTAAATATTTTTATGCGAACAGTTGCTTGATATTGGTACCCTTGCTGGGGGAAATTGTTTAAGATAAACTCTTCATATCCTTATTATCGTAGTAAGTAATAGGGATGTGAACTGTATGTGAAACTAAGCATTTCCTGTTGAATTCGGAAATTGCTCTATTGGATTGGAAAATGGTAAAGCGTAGGAGGCCATGGTTGCTGTCATGGTCCAGCAATATTTATTGGAAACTGATAAAGCGTAGGAGGCCATGGTTGATGTCATGGTCCAGCAATATGTTAAGCGTAGGAGGCCATGGTTGCTGTCATGGTCCAGCATTATTTAAGGAGGATATGGTAACCATTCCATCTTCCTATAGGCTAACATTACTTGCCTATTTTGGGTACCCCAGAAATCCGGACTATACACACACGGAAAAAAGAGAATACCGGTGGAGTATAGAGGGTCCCATTGCCTTAGAACCTGATCAGGGGGCAATGGTGTTTCATTTATATATATATCCAATCCATATCGCCAGAATGGCTATTATATATTGTGAATTGGCAGATGATTCATTTTTATGACATGCCAAATGATTTCAGTTATGGATTTGAATTATATCACAGTTGTTGATTCAGTTTCTCTATAAACTGTTTTACATTTCAGTTGATTTTATGCCCCACTTACCCTGGTTTTATATCAAAATTTTTATACGCTTGCTGAGCATTTCTTTCGCTCATACTTGCTGTTGTAAATTCTAACATTTCAGTAAAGTAGTTTGGCGAGACTTATCCGCACAGTTCAGAAAGAGAAGAATCGTGATGCTATTTCGAAGATGACTTGGCTCAGGATGTCTGGATTTAGAGTAAGATCTATTTTATATAATTGAGTTCTAATATTTATTATTATTATGTACTGGTCTAGTTAGCCTGGCGTACTTCTTATCGAAGTTACACCAGTGGTTTAAGATTTGATCAAAGAGAATGTTGTAAAGAATGAATGCTTTTTATCTAATGGAATTTGGATTCTTGTTTCTAGCCCTATAACCTTAAAAGATCTTGGTATGTTTGGGGTCACAGATGTTATATTTCCAGTGTTGGACAATCACAAGTGAATGATTATTATTAAACAGGTGTTTTATTTTGAGGATTTTCACGTGGCAACCAAATCTCCTGACCCCGGATTTGGGGAGTGTCACAACATGCTAATAGAAAAAACAAATCTTAAATTATGTAATTTAAATATTATATATATTCCATTTTGGATTCGGATACCCCGGATTCAGATACGGATAATATCCACTTTATTTCGGATACGGATAATATCCGCTTTTTCTCGGATACGAATGCAAATATTTCGGACGAATATCGCATTTGTCGGATTTTTTTGACAGCCCTACTTGTAGTGGTGTTGGGGAAGGCTCTTTCAAGGATCTTATACTCATATATATTTAACATTCCCCCTCACTCGCAAGCCCACTATGGGTAAAAGCCCACTATAGGGTAAGAGTGGTCACTAGGAGCCCATTTTTGGAGCAGTTCCTTAGTACCAAATTAAATTGAGAATATTGGGGGTGGTGGGGTTCGAACTTGAGACCTCCACAAACACCAGAGCTTTGATACCATGTTAGAAACCATTTCACCCAAAACCTTAAGGTGTTGGGGAAGACCCTTTCAAGGATCTTATACTCATATATATTTAACATCTCTAGATATTATGGAGGCATTTGGATTAATGATGAGAATGTGAATGGGATTGGGAATGAGAGTGGGGATTCGGAATGAATTTAATCAAAGTTGTTTCGGAATACATTTCTGACAAATTGTATATACTTATGTAAGTAGAGAGAAAAAGTAATCACGGAAGGATTTGTATATATGTTGTATTTATTACATGAGCTCTAGGTCATATATATAGAGAACTACAGGACACCAAAGTCTTATGCTAGGTACATATATTCAACATACGGTGCCTAACCAAGCCCCCAACTATGCTGACTATAGAAGCCCAACTATGTTGACAATTTGACACTCTCCCTCAAGTTGATGCATATATATCACTCATGCCCAACTTGCCAATAAGAGGATGAAGCATCTTCTGATTTAAACCTTTGGTAAATATGTCAACTATCTGGTCTTCCGATCTTATAAAGTGAATACCAATGGTGTCATTATTGATCTTCTCTTTTATGAAGTGTCGATCAATTTCGATATGTTTGGTCCGATCATGTTGAACTGGATTATGTGCAATGGCAATAGCGGCTTTGTTATCACAATGTAGCTTCATTGGAGTTGTAGATGCAAGTCCCAATTCTTCTAGGAACAATCTTATCCACAATAATTCACGTACACCTTTAGCCATAGCTCTATATTCTGCCTCAGCACTAGATAAGGCAACCACAGGTTGTTTCTTGCTTCGCCAAGTAACCAAATTGCCACCAACAAATGTGCAATATCCTGAAGTAGATCGTCTATCGTCTTGACATCCGGCCCAATCTGCATCTGTATAGCTTTCAACCCCGAGATGATTGTTTTTAGTAAACATTACTCATTTTCCAGGAGCAGCCTTAAGATACCTTAATATCATATAAACTGCATCCAAATATGGTTGACGAGGATCATGCATATACCTACTAACAATTCCCACTACATATGATATGTCTGGCCTTGTATGTGCAAGGTAGATTAGTCAACCAACTAACCTTTGATATTGAGATTTCTCGACAATTTCACAAGCATCTCCACAAAGTTTATGATTTGCTTCTATTGGAGATTCTGCAGGTCTACATCCCAACATCCCTGTTTCATTCAGAAGATCAAGTGTATACTTCCGTTGTGAGAGGAAGATGCCACCTGGACTTCTAAAGACCTCAATACCAAGGAAATACCGTATTTTTCCTAAGTCCTTCATCTCGAATTCAGAGGCAAGCTTGCGTTTGACATTAGCAATCTCACAGGTGTCGTTGCCGGTGATCACAATATCATCAACATAAACAATCAACACTGTGATTTTTTCATCTCATCTTTTTACAAACATGGTGTTATCTGAGTTGCTCTGTTTGTCGTCAAATTTAATCATTGCTTCCTGAAATTTGCCAAACCAGTTCCTTGGAGACTGTTTTAACCCATAAATAGTCTTCTTTAGCTTTCATATTTTCCCAGTGGTCGCAGCTGTAGAAAAACCCGGTGGAATATCCATGTAAACCTCTTCTTTCAGGTCTCCAAGTAAGAATGCATTTTTTACATCCAATTGCTGAAGTTCCCATCCAAGATTTGCTGCACATGATATCAAGACTCGGATAGAGGCCATCTTTGCTACTGGAGCAAAAGTTTCCTGATAATCAATCCTGTAAGTTTGAGTATACCCTTTTGCTACAAGTCTCGCTTTGTACCTATCAATCAGCCCATTAGGTTTCTGTTTCACAATGAATACCCATCTGCATCCTACTACCTTCCTTCCAGCGGGAAGATGAGTTAACTCCTAAGTGCCATTATGTTTCAAGGCATTCATTTCCTCTATCATAGCATCTTTCCATTTAGGATCACATAAAGCATCCTGCCAAGTATGCGGAACAGAAACACTAGACAAGGATGACACAAAAGCAAGTGAAGATGGAGATAATGCATTATAAGATACAAAGTTTGAGATAGGATGGTTAGTGCAAGAACGTACACCCTTTCTTATAGCAATAGGAAGATCCAAAGTGGGATCAAGAGTACTACCATTATCGGGCTCAGTTATAGGAGCTGTAGGATCTGATTCGAGGTCAGAGGACTCTGGATGTGGTAAAGTAGTGATATCATCATTTCTTCGTCTAGAGTATGTAATCAAATCTGGTATGCCAAACCTATTTAAATCATCCGACTCATTATTCGTAGGCAACGATTTTAAGCTAATTTTTGGAATAGGTATATTCATGAACGGAAGTGATTCACTATCAAGGAGACTGTGATCTGACTCATTTGTTTCATTATCAAGACTATGTCTGTTTATCTCCCCCTGAAGCAAAGAGGAGGAGCCAGGAGAGAAGTAAGAAATGGACTCCCAGAAAGTAACATCGTAACTGATAAATATCCGATGTGAGGGAGGATGGTAACATTTATACCCTTTCTGAGTGGGGGAATATCCAATAAAAACACATCTAAGGGCCCGAGAATCAAGCTTATCTCGAGAGGGTGCATGATTATGAGCAAAACATATGCTCCCAAATACCCGAAGAGGAAGTGGATGAGAAGAGGGTGCAGGAACACATGACAACGGTGTTTTGAATTTTAGAACCTTGGTAGGAAGACGGTTGATAAGATAAGCAGCAGTCATGACTGCCTCTCCCCAAAGATATTTAGGAACATGCATGGTTAACATAAGAGACCGTGCAACCTGTGTTAAGTGGCCAATTTTTCTTTCGGCTACCCCATTTTGTTGAGAAGTTTTAACAAACGTAGTTTGATGAATAATACCACATGTGTCCAAATAAGATGTAAATGGACCTCCATATTCAGTACCATTATCACTTCGAAGGATTTTAACAGAGGCATTAAACTGTGTTTGTAACATGTGATGGAAAGATTTAAAACACCCGAAAACTTCATTTTTTTTGTTTCAGAAGATAAACCCAAGTTAGTCGAGAATAACAATCAACAAAGACAACAAACCACCTATACCCATCATGTGTAGGATTTCTAAATGGACACCAAACATCAGTATGAATAATAGAAAACAAGGTAGAACTTCTTTTATTTCTGGGCGGATAAGTTGATCTTTTATGTTTAGCCAATTCACATGGTTCACAGAAAAAATCTTCCTTATTACAGTGTTTTACTAAAGCGGGAAATAGATGTGTTAAAACACCAAAGGATGGATGACCTAACCGTCTATGCCATTGATACAAGGATTCAGACACAGAATTAGATGACACCTGATAATTTGAAGGAGATACAGAATTTCCTTCCATAACATAGAGACCATCGACCACTTTACCACTGCCAAGGACCTTGTCTGTCATTAGATCCTGAAATACACAGTGGGAAGAAAAAAAGGTTACTGAACAATTGAGGTTGTCAGTAATACTGTGGATAGATAGTAAATTTTCAGATAAAGAAGGAACATGCAAAACATCTGATAATGGTAATGATGATGAAAGACAAAGAGAGGTGCCCTGTCCATGAATAGGTGCAAGATCTCCATTAGCAACACGTATATTGCCTGTTTTGTCATGATATGATTCCAGAATACTAGAATCTCCAGTCATATGTGCTGATGCTCCTGAATCAATGATCCAAGATGTTGGATATTTATCGGAAGTAAGATGGCAGGATATACCTACATGAGCAGAATTAGCTGTAGGAGAAGGGGTCTTGATTTGTGACATGAATTGGCGGAAGGCGTTGAGCTCTGAAGCGGTCATCGTCCCTGTTGTAGAGTCAGGCTCGTATTCTGAAGTAGTATGATGAGCATTAAAGGAACCCCTACTCATGCCTCTGCCAGATGAGACACCACGGTAACCACCTCGTCCTCGAATTCTGAGATGAGGGTGCAGAATAAAACAAGTCTCACGAGTGTGGCCTAATTTTTTGCAGTAGTCACATTGAATAGATCTTTCTCCAATTACAGCTATTGACACATGCTCTGGTTGTTCTGGTTCTGATTGCTAGACACCTTTAGTTAAGAGTGCAGATCGATCAGAAGGGACCACTGGGGTCATACTTTGCTTTCGGCTTTCCTCTAGCCTGACACGACCATAGGCCTCTTCCACAGTAGGGAATGGAACTTGTCCGATAAGTTGATTTTTAATTGAATCATACTCATCCGACAATCCATCAAGAAATTTCATCACTTTTTCTTCAGTGACCATCTTCTGATATTTTTCTTGATCTTCAGCAGTTTTACACTCAAATATAGTGCAGTGTCCCAATTCACTCCATAATGATGTTAGCTAAGAATAATACTGAGCTAGTGTGCAGCTTCCTTAGGTTAATGCCCACATCTTTCGCTTCACCTCAAACCGCTTGGCTACATTCTCGGAGAAGGAATAAGTCCGAGTGAGAGAATTCCACACATCTTCAGCGGTATCAAGGAAGATATAGCTTTTTCGAATATCTACCTCCATAGAGTTAGATAACCATGAACACACCATGGCATTTTCAGAATCCCAATCATCGAAAGTAGGATCTTCTCCCAAAGGTTGTTTAGCTTTCCCATTGATGTATTTCATCATTTTATGAGATTTTAGTGCCATTGTACAAGCTTTGAACCACTCCAGAAATTTTTTTCCATTCAATTTAGGACTTACGAATGGAGTACTATGAAACCCCGATTTACTGCTACCTATAGCAGTATTTTGGCTTGAAATTGCGGAGTCGCTGGTATCCGTCATTATAAAATATTCAAATAACAATTATTCCAATAATAATTCCCCCTTTTCCTCGTTAAATCTTAACTACCCAAATATGCATACAAGCCAGTGGTATAGTTACAACACAGATCATCAATAATAAAGGGAGTATTTTCTGCACAAGTTATATATATATATATATATATATATATATATATATATATATATATATATATATATATATATATATATATATATATATATATATATATATATATATATATATATATATATATACACGCAAATATGCATACAATTTATACATCAGAAAATAAATCTTCACGAAACTGAAAAGTGTTACCACGGTTGGAATCGGGATGACCGGACGATCAACAAAGTCTTCTGCACCGTCGCCGGAAAAACCGTGTAAGACGCCACACGCGCCGGCGCGTGGGCGCGTCTGGCGGTGGCTGGAAGCTTCGGTCGGCGCGTGGGACGGTGGTTGGCAGCCGGACTTCTGGGTTTGTCTTCTCTACAGCTCTTCTTTTTAGGTATGTAGTTTGGTTTGGTTCTGATTTGTTTCGAAAAATTGTTGAACTGGGCAGTTTGGTTAGTTGCAGTTTGGAGCAATTTTAGCTTCTCTTTGAGAAGCCTTCAAGCTTTAAAAAATCCTCCTAACCTTCTCTGATACCATGACAAATTGTATATACTTATGTAAGTAGAGAGAAGAAGTAATCACAGAAGGATTTGTATATATGTTGTATTTATTACATGAGCTCTAGGTCATATATATAGAGAACTACAGGATACCAAAGTCTTATGCTAGGTACATATATTCAACATACGGTGCCTAACCAAGCCCCCAACTATGCTAACTGGGCTTATCCCAACTATGTTGACAATTTGACAATTTCTTATAATATAAATGAAAAACCAAATTTTAAAATTAAATTTTTAGTTTTCAAAACTGTTCTAATTAGTTTACAATTTATTCTCATTTTTCGTTCTTAAAACGGAACGAAATACCTACTTTATTTCACATACCGAAACTCACTATAACTGACTTAAGAAGCAAAATAGTAGTCATACTCTTACCTGCATAACTAAAAGCATTCCCATGTGGAATCTCTGAAACTTTATTTCTCAAATAAAAATCCAAGGAATAAATTATTGTGAGATATTGTGAGCTTTTTCTACAACTCAACTTGTATAATGTTTCTAGTGAACTACAAGTAGTGAGCAATGCATCTAGTGTACTTACTAACTACGAAGAGTAAATAGTTAAAAAGTGCATCAGCACTTCGAGAAATAGGTCAGCGGTCTTGATTCACAGCAACACGCAGAGTAAGAGTAAAATTGCTGGCAGTCTACTATCATGTTCAAAAGTTATGCTAATTCTACGAGTCTAAGAAACATTAGGGCAATAGAAGTACTGAAGTCTGAACATCCATAGGCTGCCGTTGTTCACAATGTGAAAAGAATCAGGTACAAGTAAATGACAAATATCTCAAGAGTGCATCTTTCCAAATTTTAGTCTTTCTTTTCTAGGAGGTAATGCAGAATCCAAATTTTCTACACCCCTATATGTACCATTATTCCCACTCACAAACATGTACTTACATAATATTAAACAGAGAATACCATAGGGAAAGGGTCGCAATACCCTCACGCCTGCCCTGGGTATTCAGTTCAGAGTTTACACAACTAATTTTTCTTCGGCCACTCCAGGAACAGTTACATCTTCTAATCAAATTACAATAATCTTTTCCTACACAAGCCCCAGCTTGTACAAATATGTTTACTACTACTGGGAGTTACATTTAATTTACTTAATTTCACATTTTGGTGCAACCAAACCCTGCCATTATTTTTAGTTGATATTGGAGATCAAATAAATCTACTTAATTTCACATGTTGGTGCTTAATTTATGTAATTTTTTTGTTATTCTAAAATTTTTGCCATCCCTCTATTTTATTTCGATTTCAAAGCTTAGGTCAGCATCCCACATTGGTTTAAATGAGTTTCAGAATGTCACATTAATAGCTTTTGATTCGGGGTGTCATTGAATTACTCGGAAAGATATTTATTTAGGGTCTTTCGAGTGTGTGCCCATGGACACATTCTAGCAACTATTTTTTTATGAGTTGGCTAATTTTAATTGGGTGAGATTTTTGTGCATACAGGGGGCCCATTGTTATTAATGAAACTAAAACCAATCAAAAAATGTCAGCTAAGCTCTTGTGTGCCAATGAGCACACATTAGATAAACTAATTTATTATTACTCCCTCCGTCCCAAAATACATGTCCCTTTTCTAAAACAAATTTGTCCCAAATTACATGTCCATTTTCTCCTTTCAATGCAAATTTAAGTGTAGTTTTACAAAACTATCCCTACATTTATTGTATCAAAAATTTGACTTTTTAAAACTTAACTCTATTCTCATTTTCCAATGTATTAAATAAGGGTATTAGTTGGAAAAATTTATTCAAATAACTTTATCTCAATATATGTGCTTTTTAGAAAATGGACATGTAAATTGGGACGGAGGGAGTATGATTTATGCAAATGTTAGGTTTGAAATTTGTTTAATTGTTTAATAGTGATTCTTGATTTAATATCTGATTAAATGTAGCTGCATTTGTCTAATTTTCTTGAAACTGAATAAATATCTAGGAGTGTTTGACTTGCATTTGTATGAATCAATGGAATATATTACTCCCTCCGTCCCATTTTATGTGACCCTCATTCCTTTTTAGGACGTCCCAAAAAGAATGAACCTATAAAACTTTCCAAAAATAGTAAACTTTTAACAACATAAAGCACTATTACACCCATTACTTTTCCATTTTATATTCTTTTTTCATTAAATAAACATTATAACAACCACTACTTTTCACTATTACACCCACTATTAAATCATTATACAATATAATACACCAGCACCCAAACTAAAGAATTGCTTTTGCTGGACAAGTGAATTACTTTTGCTGGGCATTTGCTGGACAAGTGGCAAGCGAACCAATCAGAGGCTGCCAACAAGGTGCTGCTAGAGTAGGTCAACTTTGGCTTCTTAAAATCTGTGCAAAATGGACCGGCTCATATAATAAGGGACAGAGGGAGTATGAATTTACTCCATCTGTCCCATCCATTTGTTTACATTTTTTTGTCACTTTCTGGCACGCATTTTAAGGTGGATTTTAAGGATAGTTACATAACTTATTTTTAAAATTTTCTTTTTTTGTATAAAAATATGATTGTTTTATTTTTAAACAAAAAAAGAAACTTTCAAAAATAAGTTATGGAACTATTCTTAAAATCCACCTTAAATTGCGTGTCGATACCCTATTTTGAAACGATAACAAATGGGTGGGACAGAGGGAGAATGATATAAGCAGTTTGTGTAAGTTGGAGGCTAGAGATTATGTATGGGGGATTGGGGAAGTAAAGGTCTTTGGGACCCATTTGAGCAATTTGTTTGGAAGAACAATTTGCAATCATTCTGTTCTATGAAATGCCTCAACGAGGTTTTGGAATGTGATCAATATATTTGTTAATCTCATTTTGAAATTAGATTGACAATTTATTTTTCCATTTTTCCCATGTAGAAATGTTCCTAAGAAGAAATCGAAGTCTGTGGTGCATGCCTCAGGTGTTAATATGTGGAAAGCAAAAGGCATATATCAATAATCTGCGAGCACTCTTCTCCACTGGCTCAACTTTAACAGAGCTGCCAAGGAACTTTAGAAGGTCTGAGAGGAAGCCTATGGTGACGAGTGTGAACGAGCTCAAGCGCAAAGCTAGACGGGAAAAACATGAGAGGCTTTTGGTCAATGAGGTTACCCTAAGTGCTCCTGAAAATGGGTTGTTGGTAAAATCACTTGTGCCCGTAGCTCGTGAAGTGTTACCTGCTAGAAACATACTCCCTCCGTTTCATAATAAGTTTCCTCTTTCCCAGGACACGTTTGCCATTGCACACTTTTAATCGTTAATATCTTCAATTTCGTATTAATAATAAATATAAAAACTTCACTGTATTAAAGTACTCATAAATACGAATCTAACAAGATCACTCATGACTGTATTTTATTTTATAAATTATGCGTAAATTAATAATCAACTGCTTATAATGAACAATGTCCCAATCCAAAAGAGGAAACTTAAATAGATACAGAGGGAGTACTTTTAGATTGTGCTGCAAAGGTTGTTATGCACACCCCGGTTTACTTTTGCAGGTACTAACTGTTTATTTTATTAAAAAGAAAAAGATGACATTTGTATTTTCTATGAAGAATTTAACTAGGTGCTGTGAAGTAGAATTTAAAACTCTGTGCAATGTAGATCTACTTGCAATACTAGAATCTTTAAATAATCATTAATCATGTCGCATGTGTAATGATCTTACTCTGTGTAGCTTATGTGGAGAAGTTCATGTTGGTGATCCACCGCATCTATACTATCTATACTATATTATAACTAGTTTATAAGTTGCACGGCTCCTTTTTAATATCTACAATTATATTACTTTTATGAAATTTTATAAATTATTAATTTACATATCAAATTGGTGTTTAAAAATTGATATATATATATGATTTTACATGTTCGATTTAATATTTGTACTCTAACTTGAATTTTAAAATTTGATTTGGACGTTTACAGCTCACATGAAATTAACAAAATAATCTTTAAATTAATGATGGTTTAATATAATTAAATCTACACAGAAACAAAAAAGAGAAGAAATTGACGATTTTTTAAGTTGAAAATTCTATTTGATTTATGAATTCTACTTATAATTCGTTTTCATTATCAAAATATCCTTATAATTATTTAAAGATAGTTCTACTCACAATCAAATACAATTTTAATAATAAGTGTAAGAGAGATTTTGTCCGAAATTTTTATAATCGGTAGTCTATTCCTCCGTATGACAAAGATCTTAAAATAAATAGATGGAAACCGTTGGATCTAGCATAAAAAATGTTTTATATTTTAATATGTTATAAACTAAAAAGTATTCCGTATATCTATTTATATAAGATAGATTTTGTCCAAAATTTTGATAATCGTGTATTCCTCCGGACGACAAAGATCTTAAAATAAATAGATGAAAATCGTTGGATTTAGCATAAAAAATGTTTAATATTTTAATATGTTATAAAATAAAAAGTATATTTATATTGAAATACGAAAATTTATATGTCAATGATTTAAATAATATACAATTAGGTTTTTTACAATTGATAGCATTATCAATGTAGAACTTCTACATAGATTAGGATTAATGTAAAAATTTGTAAGTATATTTTCTCTTGATATTCTGAGTGTTTCTATTTGAATAATAATTATTAAAGCATCACTAAATTAAAGATAATTTAATGAGGTTCGCATGGATTATAAATCATTCAAATCTGATTTCTGGATCTCAAGATAGGGGCCAAATAGTAAATATGAAATTTTTTAATACTAATAAATAAAAAATTAAATTCAATTCTAATACAACTTTTTTTAATTATATCCTTTTTAGAATATATTTTTTTTTAAAATTCAATTATAATACAACCTTTTTTAATTATATTCTTTTTAGATTATAGTTTTCTTTTAAAATTCACTTCTAATACAACTTTTTCTAATTATATCCTTTTTAGATTATAATTTCTTTTTTATGTGATCTAATCTTGATCGTCTAGTTTCAATCCAACGGATCATATGTTTTTGGTAGTACAGTGACGACCAAAAATTTGAATAAGATCTCCCTATGCTTATTATATATAATATATAAGGTATTAATAAGCAAAAGGGGTATAATTTGTAGTTGGTTACCCCCTATTTTTGGTTATCCCCATTTTTGGTTATCCCTCACTTATCACCGTTAGATCAGCAACTCAAATAGATCATAACCGTTAGATTTAACAATACTAAAATACTAAAAGTTGTTATATGCAGAAGGTCCAAGGTTCGATTCCCGCCAACAACATATTAATTTATATTTAATACCAAAAATTATTATATACAAATATGTAAGATTTGAATTCTTTCAATAATATATTAAAATCAATATTTATAATATTATATTATATTATAAATAAATTATAAAATATTAAAAGTAACCCGTGCTTTACACGGCTATAAGCTAGTAAGATTAAAACATGCATGCAATGTTGTAGGCAGCCAAATGAACAAGGAGCATGTTTGGGAGAAAGGTGGCTTGAAAAATGTTTTGCCAGTTGTAAAATCCTATCATCTGTATGATAGGATAGGAAGAGCGGTATCGCACAATGAGCGACTCCAGGTTGATAGAATCCCAGCAATAGTAGAATTGTGTGTTCAAGCTGGTGTGGACATCCTTGAGTATCCTACAAGGAGAAGAAAATTCCCTGTCTACTATGTCGCTGGACAAATAATAGAATTTGAGAAGAGGTTTCCTAATGATCCCACATCTGTTAAAGACATAAATGAATATGGATTTTGGGAGAACAGGAAGAAGTTGATTCGTGATGAGAAATATAAGGCATCAACCAATGATGATTTGCAAGGTCTGTTTCTTCAAATATTGGTTTGCCTAATGTGAAAGGAAGACTATACTTCATAACACTACCTTTTTAACTTTGACTATCCTATCATCTATTCAGATTTTATTATATATTATTTTAAATCAGATCTTGCATGTATGATATTGCTAGTGTTTTGAAATATATAAAACTCGCAGTTTCGTGTCAACTTGTTTCCAGTTCATTATAGCTTTGTTTTTGAAAGATTTCCTTCTTTGTAAGTACTTTCTCTTTAAAGCCTTGTCGAAGACAACAATACCTATGCACTATTTTTATCTTTATTTTTTCTCAGTAATTTCTCTTTCATGGGTGGTAACAGGTATTGCTGTGCGTGGAATGGAGGCATGGGAAAAAATGCAGCTAGGAGCAACTAAACTCATGCAGAAATATGCGGTCCAGACGTGTGGATACTGTTCAGAGGTCCAGGTTGGGCGCAAAGGTCACAGAGTAAGACAATGCCAAGCATTCAAGCATCAGATGAGGGATGGCCAACATGCTTGGCAGGAGGCAACTCTTGATGATTTGATTACAATTGTTTATGTGTGGCACGTTAAAAATCCACATAATAATGAATTGCTTGTTGATAGCCTAAAAAGATATTATGGGAAACTCCCCGCAGTAGTAGAAACGTGTTTGCAAAAGCCGGGGCATGTGTAGGAGATAATTATTGTAGTTTGATGAGTGAAGATATAGCAGTTCCTGAAGTGGCTGAAGAAAAATTAGTTGCGTGAACTGTGAACTCTTTACAAAAAACTAGTTGTGTGAACTCTGACTGAACGACCAAGTGAGGGTATTGTGACTGACAGAAAAATGAATGAAAATGCTTATTTTTCGATGAATTTGTTATACAAACAAGCTCCTGTATTTATAGGTACAATAGAGTTAATTAAGGCTGTAAACTAGCGGCCAGAACTGACTAAATCTGCTGTCTAAATCTGCCTAATTATGTTGTCAAAACTGACTAAATTTGCTGCCAAATCTGCTGCCGAAACTGACTAAATCTTAAGTCAAAACTGACTACCTAAATCTATATTGACATCCCCCCTCAGATTGATGCTGGTAAATCTACAAGCATCAATTTGCCACAAAGAAAGTTGTGTCGTTGGCGCGTCAAAACTTTTGTGAGGACATCAGCTGTTTGAAGAGTAGTCACTACAAGGAAAACAGGATCAGACAACGGTTTTTGCCCGTTGTCTGATGCCCTGTTTTCCTGTTGTCTATTGAGGCGCCGTCTGATGCCTATATCAGACAACGGTACCAAAACTGTTGTGTGAGCCTTCTTCGACAACAGCCCGTATTTACTGAAACGTTGTGTGAATACCAGAAACAACAACAGTATGCTTTTAAAAAGTATTGTACAAACTACATTACAACAATGGTCCTTAACTCAGAAACCGTTGTTCTAGGCATGTTTAGACAAGGGTTTTTTGTTTTGGTTGTGTTGTCTATTTCGTTTGCATCCAACACAACATTAATTGGTTGGGTTGCAGTATAGTTTTATAGACAATGGTCTCCTATATCTGTGATGTTGTGTTAAATACTCTCACAATGGTTTTATAGAAAGAAATCATTGTTGTTTCGTTTGTTAGACGATGGAATTGTTTTAAAAAGTGTTGTCTGGATATTTGTTACACAACGGTTTACTTGAACAGAAACCATTGTAGTTTTTGTTGTTAGACAATTTCTTGAAAGATAACCATTGTTAGAGACCTTAGCACACAATGGTATTAATTATCCAAAGCATCATTTTTATTTGATTCACACTATGATTTAATTTATACTATTTTCCCATTTTTATTCATAAACAATGATTTACCAAAACAAAAATACAATATCAGAACATTTACGAAAAATCCAAATATTAAGAAAATTATAAATACACAACTTGTCCACAAAACTAAAATAAAAAGGACAAAATAAAAGCCGCAATTCTTAGAATCATAGTTCCCAAATTTACAACAATCTTTTGATATGCTTCTGCTGCACTCTCCCCGCTAAGCATTACACAATCAGTACCATCTAGGAGTGCATTGGCAACATCAGTAGCTCAGCACAGGTTGAGCGTGGAGACTTAATCATTGATTATTTGAGTGGCAGTCATCACAGGCTTGCCAGTAAGATTGCACTTGTATATCATCATTTTCTGTGCCAAGAAGAAAGCTGATGACATTCAAACATATGCTCCCTGAGATATCATGTTCCATATCTCCGAAGACTGAAAACAAAAACGGACAACAATATGTACAATCAATATGTATGGGGCTGCACACGGAATGCAAAGGGCATCTGCTGTTGGTAATCTATCACATCACTGTCCATTGATGCAACCTCCATTTCCATCTCTTGTTCTCGCTGAAGAACCAAACTACTTAAATTTCGAAACTAAACTCTTTATTGACATTAACATGTTAAGAGGGTAATTTGTGCATATGTTCAGTATGCATGTATTCTTACAAGCCTGTAACTGAGGCGCTTATTTTCATCCTCCAACTCTTGTGGTAACTGACACACTCAGTGAAACTGGGACACCTATAATAACTATATCTTCAGCCTTTACTAAACCTGGATACATCTAATTGTTATATACAGTGCTATACTGCTCATTAATTTGCTTCTTTTAATTATGTGCCACTCTAAATTGACTATTTAAATGTTTTAAAGATAAAATACATATATATACATATGTCACATACGCATATTGATCAAAGTAAACAGCTCATATCCACACAATTAAATCTATTCCTTTCTGAGACAAGTCATCATAATAAAATGGCAACATCGAATTGTTGTACCCATCTGTTCTTAAATAAGAGCATCAATTAATAACATAAACAACTCACAACAGCTAGCAAAACTAAAAACCATGATACAAGACTCTCACACCAGGCCATATGTACCACTTATAAATCGTTCTGACTTCATCATTTACGTATCGGAAAAATGATCTCTATGTAATGTGCACAGCAAAATACAGCATGTCAAAACCACAAACAAGAACAACCAAAGATCTTTGGACAATCCCAAAATTTTGTTTTACTCTATGCGCATTACTGAGGTTTTTTAGAGGACAAGGGGGAATGTTGACAAGACAGCAGAAATAGAACTTACTCCAATAGTAGATGTTGGCTTGAAGGCTATTCTCATCGTGATGATTTCTCCATTTGATATGCCACCCTGCAGATGATCATACAATATAATGAACCAAATATAACGATATGGCAGATAACAATTCCTCCCAGACAAACCCAAAAACGTGAACACAATCAACTACCTGTATCCCACCAGACCGATTTGTTCTAGTCCTGATACGACCATGTTCATCTCTAAAAAATTCATCGTTGTGCTCACTTCCGTCAAAAATGTACCTAACAAATGGTCTCATTTAGAGGCATAAATATACGGAATCCAGAAAATGTTAATCATCTAAGACAGTTACTGTCAGCGTTAACATGATTTTCCACTGATGATTACAATAGCCGTCTAGATTAAAATCACAAAGAACACATACTACTGACCTGAACACCCGCTGCCAATCTCAAAACCTTTGGTTGCAGGCAACGACATTGCAGCTTTAGCCAGCTCAGCTTCAAGTTTATCAAATACTGGTGTCCCAAGACCCTATAAACAAATTGGTAATGACTAATGAATAGATGCTAAGATGAAAAATACTAAATTTCGCTTTCCGTAATTGAAACCCTTTTTTTGTTGCTAAATTCGTATTTGAAACCTAAAGACACAAAATCTGTAAGCTGACTTATATAATAACACAAGTCAGTATCTGCTCCACAATGTGTGCACATCTAAAAAAAGAATTAAGTGTAAGATGGTTTGCTTGACTTTTTATAAATCGATTAGATCCTCTCATCCCCCCCCCCAAAAAAAATAAATTGATATAACTATATAGTGCAGAGATGTAACAGAGTACCGCTAAATTTAACCGAGATTTGAGCAGGTGAATCAGACACTGCCTGCAAAATAAAACAATTAAGTGAATCTTAACAATCAATTTAACTAATAACAATTGAAACACGACAGATTTAGAGAGGGAGAGATATATACATACAGGTACAGATCCGGATACAAAAGAAGCCTTCTCGGGACTTAATCCACCGGTTTAGTCCTATCAATCTGATGAACCCCAGTAATCTCCGTACAAATCTCCTTAATCGAGTCAAATCGATTTAGGTTTGTATCTAGCATTTTAATTTGTAAAGAGAGATCAGAGAGAGAGAGAGAGAGAGAGAGAGAGAGATGGTGAGAAGGAGGGAGAGAGTGTGTACCGAGAGAGAGAGGGATAGAAATTTGGGTTTTGGGAGAGAAGGGTTCATGTCTGTGAGAGAGGTGAGTAATTGAGAGAAGGGGAGTGAGATAGAGACAAGAGTAATGTAATGGAGAGTAGAAGAGGTCTCTGGAAAAAAAGAGGGGGATTGAAATTTGGCTAAGGGGGAAATCTAGGTTTGGCGAAATTTCAAGAACCGAAGGAGGGAAAAAAGATGAGGGAAATGTAAAAAAAAAAATTATAAAATAATTTGCAATTGTGAGATATTAAATTAACTATCTTTCTATTAAAAAAATTTAATAAATCTAAAAATTTTAGAATTTTCTAAAATTCCTAAAATTAATTTGGTTTGGGATCTTAGTACAAGACTACTAAATTGATTCGTAGTCGTAACTAGTGCTTATCACAAATTACTGTTTCTATTTTAAAAAAAATATTTCTCGACGATTCAACTGTATGGATGTCAAAACACATCACTAAAATCAGTATATAACATCATCCGTACGGTTGGATCGTCGATAAAAAAATTTAAAAAAATAAATCATGTTCAATCGGTACGACCCTCGTTAGAGCGAATAGTACTTTTGAAGGATTTATATTATAAACACGTACAAGAATGAATTTTTTTCTAATTTTTTGTACACATCACTCATATCATTAGATATTAACATCCGTATGAAAGAAACAGTTGTCTTAATGATATTTAGTTTTCGCCCAAAATTTTGCTTTAAATTTATAAATTTTTCACTCCCGTTCCTTTCCTTTGAATCTTAACATATGAATTAGTAATTAATATGTTAATTTGTTCAATATTGTGAGTGTGATTATATCGTGGTTTATAAATCGATCGATAACAAGAACTATATTATATATAACACTATGTTAATACGTGGTACTATATATTTATGTGCAAAGGAAAATATCGTTCATATCGACTAAATTTGTTTTTCGAATAAGTGAGTAAATACGGTCAAAAATGCCTTACGTTATTATGTTTCAACTTAGTAACACATTCGAAGCCGTATAAACGGTGCAAATTGATTTAAATAGCTGGAAAATAAAGACAACGGTTTTGTCACCAAAACTGTTGTGCAAAAGCAACTTAGACAAGCCTTTTTTTCAAAATACCGTTGTGTGATTCAAACAACGGAAATATTTGAAAATCTATTGTGCAATATGCTTTCCAACAACACGTTGCATATTTAAAAAACCGTTGTATGAATCAGACAACAGTTTTTTAAAAATTTCTGTTGTGTGATTGCAGTTTGCACAAGCCTTTTTGTGAAAGAAACAGTTGTCTTAATGATATTTAGTTTTCGCCCAAAATTTTGCTTTAAATTTATAAATTTTTCACTCCCGTTCCTTTCCTTTGAATCTTAACATATGAATTAGTAATTAATATGTTAATTTGTTCAATATTGTGAGTGTGATTATATCGTGGTTTATAAATCGATCGATAACAAGAACTATATTATATATAACACTATGTTAATACGTGGTACTATATATTTATGTGCAAAGGAAAATATCGTTCATATCGACTAAATTTGTTATTCGAATAAGTGAGTAAATACGGTCAAAAATGCCTTACGTTATTATGTTTCAACTTAGTAACACATTCGAAGCCGTATAAACGGTGCAAATTGATTTAAATAGCTGGAAAATAAAGACAACGGTTTTGTCACCAAAACTGTTGTGCAAAAGCAACTTAGACAAGCCTTTTTTTCAAAATACCGTTGTGTGATTCAAACAACGGAAATATTTGAAAATCTATTGTGCAATATGCTTTCCAACAACACGTTGCATATTTAAAAAACCGTTGTATGAATCAGACAACAGTTTTTTAAAAATTTCTGTTGTGTGATTGCAGTTTGCACAAGCCTTTTTGTGAAAGAAACAGTTGTCTTAATGATATTTAGTTTTCGCCCAAAATTTTGCTTTAAATTTATAAATTTTTCACTCCCGTTCCTTTCCTTTGAATCTTAACATATGAATTAGTAATTAATATGTTAATTTGTTCAATATTGTGAGTGTGATTATATCGTGGTTTATAAATCGATCGATAACAAGAACTATATTATATATAACACTATGTTAATACGTGGTACTATATATTTATGTGCAAAGGAAAATATCGTTCATATCGACTAAATTTGTTTTTCGAATAAGTGAGTAAATACGGTCAAAAATGCCTTACGTTATTATGTTTCAACTTAGTAACACATTCGAAGCCGTATAAACGGTGCAAATTGATTTAAATAGCTGGAAAATAAAGACAACGGTTTTGTCACCAAAACTGTTGTGCAAAAGCAACTTAGACAAGCCTTTTTTTCAAAATACCGTTGTGTGATTCAAACAACGGAAATATTTGAAAATCTATTGTGCAATATGCTTTCCAACAACACGTTGCATATTTAAAAAACCGTTGTATGAATCAGACAACAGTTTTTTAAAAATTTCTGTTGTGTGATTGCAGTTTGCACAAGCCTTTTTGTGAAAGAAACAGTTGTCTTAATGATATTTAGTTTTCGCCCAAAATTTTGCTTTAAATTTATAAATTTTTCACTCCCGTTCCTTTCCTTTGAATCTTAACATATGAATTAGTAATTAATATGTTAATTTGTTCAATATTGTGAGTGTGATTATATCGTGGTTTATAAATCGATCGATAACAAGAACTATATTATATATAACACTATGTTAATACGTGGTACTATATATTTATGTGCAAAGGAAAATATCGTTCATATCGACTAAATTTGTTTTTCGAATAAGTGAGTAAATACGGTCAAAAATGCCTTACGTTATTATGTTTCAACTTAGTAACACATTCGAAGCCGTATAAACGGTGCAAATTGATTTAAATAGCTGGAAAATAAAGACAACGGTTTTGTCACCAAAACTGTTGTGCAAAAGCAACTTAGACAAGCCTTTTTTTCAAAATACCGTTGTGTGATTCAAACAACGGAAATATTTGAAAATCTATTGTGCAATATGCTTTCCAACAACACGTTGCATATTTAAAAAACCGTTGTATGAATCAGACAACAGTTTTTTAAAAATTTCTGTTGTGTGATTGCAGTTTGCACAAGCCTTTTTGTGAAAGAAACAGTTGTCTTAATGATATTTAGTTTTCGCCCAAAATTTTGCTTTAAATTTATAAATTTTTCACTCCCGTTCCTTTCCTTTGAATCTTAACATATGAATTAGTAATTAATATGTTAATTTGTTCAATATTGTGAGTGTGATTATATCGTGGTTTATAAATCGATCGATAACAAGAACTATATTATATATAACACTATGTTAATACGTGGTACTATATATTTATGTGCAAAGGAAAATATCGTTCATATCGACTAAATTTGTTTTTCGAATAAGTGAGTAAATACGGTCAAAAATGCCTTACGTTATTATGTTTCAACTTAGTAACACATTCGAAGCCGTATAAACGGTGCAAATTGATTTAAATAGCTGGAAAATAAAGACAACGGTTTTGTCACCAAAACTGTTGTGCAAAAGCAACTTAGACAAGCCTTTTTTTCAAAATACCGTTGTGTGATTCAAACAACGGAAATATTTGAAAATCTATTGTGCAATATGCTTTCCAACAACACGTTGCATATTTAAAAAACCGTTGTATGAATCAGACAACAGTTTTTTAAAAATTTCTGTTGTGTGATTGCAGTTTGCACAAGCCTTTTTGTGACAGAAACAGTTGTCTTAATGATATTTTGTTTTCACCCAAAATTTTGCTTTAAATTTATAAATTTTTCACTCCCGTTCCTTTCCTTTGAATCTTAACATATGAATTAGTAATTAATATGTTAATTTGTTCAATATTGTGAGTGTGATTATATCGTGGTTTATAAATCGATCGATAACAAGAACTATATTATATATAACACTATGTTAATACGTGGTACTATATATTTATGTGCAAAGGAAAATATCGTTCATATCGACTAAATTTGTTATTCGAATAAGTGAGTAAATACGGTCAAAAATGCCTTATGTTATTATGTTTCAACTTAGTAACACATTCGAAGCCGTATAAACGGTGTAAATTGATTTTAATAGCTGGAAAATCAGACAACAGTATTTCATGTATGTTGTTTGAATTGAACTTAAACAACGGAGCAGAAAAACTATTGTCTCATTTTAACAACAGTTTTATGCACCCTTGTCTCATATACTGTCAGACAATGGTTCCGGAAAACCGTTGTCTAAATATGAAATCTGTGCAACACTACATTTTAAATACCGTTGTCTGACTTCATCTAATAGACAATGGTTTTTTGCTCGTTGTAAAAACTGGGATCAGACAATACTTGTTTTTCTTGAACACGGGAACCGTTGTCTGATCTTTTCGGGCAACACTTTTTTTGCAGAGTGTTGTCTGATCAGTGTTGTCTGATAGCAGATTTGGTGTAGTGAGTACTAACATGTGGGAGGTTAATAACACCACGAGTAAATGCGTCTCTAATGTAATGGCAATCAACTTCGATGTGTTTTGTGCATTCATGAAAAATCGGATTGGAACCAATATGAATGGCACTTTTGTTATCAGCATGAAGTGGAGTAGGATTTTGTTGAGAAGCTCCAAGCTCATAAAGAAGACCACGTAACCAAACAATTTCAGAACAAGCTGCAGACATGGCTCTATATTCAGCCTCCGTGGAAGATTAGATACATGATCCTGCTTTTTACACTTCCAAGAGATCAAGGCATCTCCAAGGAAAATACACCATCCAGTTGTAGATCGTCTAGTATCCGGGCATCCAGCCCAATCGGCATCACTATATGCTGTCAAATGAAGATCAGAGTTTGTAGGAAAAAATAGACCGCGCGTAGGTGACCCAATTAAATATCGAATAATACGCTTTACTGCAACAAGATGAAAATGCCTAGGGGATTGCATGAATCTGCTAACTATATGAACAACGTAGGAGATATCGGGTCTTGTAAGAGTTAGGTAGATAAGGCTACGGACCAACTGTCTGTATAAATAAGGATTAGGCAAAAGCTCCCCTTCATCTTTTCGATATTTAACATTCACCTCCATTGGTGTATCAACAGCAGTAGCTTCCTTTAAACCAGCCAACTCAATAAGATCTTTGACATATTTATGCTGATTTAAGAATACCCCTCGATTTCGAGAATGAACTTCTAGACCCAAAAAATATTGAAGATTCCCAAGATCTTTCATTTGAAATGTACCATGCAACATCTTTTTAAGTTTAGATTTAAGCACAGTGTCGTTGCCAGTTATGATAATATCATCAACATAGACCAGGAGAAAAACCATACCCGTTGTTGTCTTATGAAAGAAGAGAGATGAATCACATTGGCTTTGTGTAAAAAAGAAGTTGATGAGAGTACTGCAAAACTTATCAAACCATTCTCTAGGAGACTGCCTCAGCCCATACAAAATGCGCCTTAACCTGCAAACTTTATCTGGATCTATCCAAGCCATACCATGTGGAAGTTTCATGTAAATTTCTTCTTTTAGATCCCCATTTAAGAAAGCATTTTTTACATCCATCTGATGTAAAGGCCAAGATTTAGAGGAAGCAACATCAAGAATGGTTCTTACTGTGGTCATTTTAGCAACTGGTGCAAATGTCTCTTCATAGTTGATGCCATATTCTTGTTTATTGCCAAGTGCAACCAGTCGAGCTTTGTATCGATCTAGTGAGCCTCAGATTTGAGTTTCACACGCTATAAACCCACTTACTTCCAATTGGCTTGACATTTGGAGGTAAGGAAACAATGTCCCAAGTTTGATTTTCCGCAAGAGCTTGAAGTTTTGTTTCCATTGCTTGTTGCCAACACGCATCTTCCATACCCTGTTTATAACAAGTAGGAATAGAAATAGGAGACAAAGTAGTGGTCATGGCTACCAGATTTGAAAAACCATACATGTCAGGATGTTTTGAAATTCTTGATCTTCTCCGAATTGGAGGTGGATCATTGGAAATTGATACAATAGGATCAGGATCAGGTGTTTCCGAAAGAGTCGTAGGAGCCGTAATGGGAGAAGTGCGTCTATTATAAACATGGCCTGGTTTAAATCTTTGTCTTGGTGTTGATGACTCGGGAAAGTGAGGTAATATAGCAATAGATGGGGGATGTGAAGTCATTGGTGTGGTAAAAAATGGCTGATTTTCTAAGAAAATAACATTTCTAGACACACGAATTCGACGGGCATTAGGATCATAGCAAAGAAAACCTTTTTGGGTGCCATTATATCCTAAGAAAGCACACTTGATAGATTGAGAAGTAAGTTTATTTCTTTCATTTGGTTGAAGATGAACAAAACAAACATATCCGAAAATATGAAGATTAGAATAATCTGGTGCATCTTCATACAAACGAAGGTAGGGAGATTCATTGTTTATGGTGGGGGATGGTAATATGTTAATCAAATAAACAGCAGTAGACAAGGCTTCACACCAAAAATGAGATGGAACACCAGACTCAATGAGAAGAGTTCGAACGACATCAAGAAGATGACGATTCTTCCTCTCAGCCACACCGATTTGTTGTGGAGTTGATAGACAAGAATGCTGTGATATGATTCCATGACTTTGAAGGAAAAATTGAAATTCGTTTGATATATATTCACCACCTGAATCAGATTGCAAAATTTTGATTCTAGCAGAAAATTGTGTTTCGATTAATGCATGGAAGGTTTTGAACGCATTGAAGACTTCACTTTTAGATCGAAGAAAATATACCCAAGTAAAACGAGTGAAATCGTCTATGAAAGTAACAAAATATTTGTTGTGATGATGAGAAATTACTGGTGAAATACCCCATACATCAGTATGCACAAGTTCAAAAGCTTTGGTGGTGTGGGATTTATGCAATGGAAAAGGAAGTGTTTTGCTTTTACCAAGTTTGCAAGATGTACAATCAACAATTTCTGAAGACTTCGAAAGTTTATTTCCAAGCAAACCAGATTTTGTTAAAACACTAAGAACGTGTGAATTTGGATGCCCTAACCGTTTATGCCACACTTGATTATTACATTCAACGGAATTACAAGAAACGTAATTTGACACTAGAGAGGGTGATGGAAGTAAAGGAAATAGACGTCCCACTTTAGGCCCCTTCGCGATCATCTTCCCGGACACTTGATCCTGCACAAAGCAACCAGAATTTGAAAATTGAACAGTATAATTGTTATCAACTAATTGTCCAACAGATATTAAATTAGCGGACAACTTTGGGGAGACAAAAACAGTATTCAGAGATGCTGAAATATCACCAACAGCAGTTATAGGTAAGGAGTTACCATCAGCGGTTTGAATATAAAGATCTCCTTTATATTTTTGGACATTATTAAGGGGTAATGTTGTGCTAGTCATATGATTTGAAGCAGCAGAATCAAAATACCAAGGCTTATGAGCAGAATTTTTGTTACATGAAATTCCTAAAGTTGAAAATGCATTAACTATCATTTGTTGGATCATTTCAGGAGTAACAGAAGACTGACCAAAATTAGGAGCATTTGAGGATCCAACTGAGACGTATGCAGTTTCAGATTTCTTTGGAGGACGGATTGAACAATCTTTGATGATGTGCCCTGCTTTCTTGCAATAATTGTAGAATTTTTTTAGAGCAACTAGTAGCAACATGTCCAAATCCTTTGCAACTATAGCATTGGATAGTACTCATATCTCTTCCACCTCTATGTTTTCCTTGGGCAGCATATGCAACAGGAATTGGAGAAGAATTCTGCGCTTTTTGATCGATGAAAGTCTGTGTCACAAGCCGCTGTTCTTCCCGAAAAATCTCTCCGAGGCAAGCATCAATAGAAGGCACTAGATTCCTATTCATGAGGTTGGACCTGATTGGTTCAAAATCACCTCGTAATTTCATCAAAAACTAGTCACGTTTGCTCGTCTCATGTACACTTTGGACAGCAGCTAGTCCTTCAGAAGGCACACTCTCATACACAATATCAGTGTATTCACCCCATAAATTCTCGAAAGAAGAATAAAACTCTTGAATTATCATGCTCCCTTGACTGAGTTGTCCCAACTCAAGCTCTAATTGAAAACGTCGGGCTGCGTTGCTTTGGTTGTAAACTTTCTTCAAATATCCCCACATATCTTTAGAAGTCTTGTAAGGCCTGAGATTAAGAATCATGGAGGGCTCCATACTCCCAAGAATCCAAGACATAATTTGAGCATCCTTCACCTTCCATTTAACAAGATTTTCCTTTTCTTTTTCTTCGGTGGCTGGTGTAGAAACGGTGCCATCAACATGACCCCATAATTCTTTTCCCTTGACAAGAATTTCAAATTGGAAAGACCAAGTAGAATAGTTCTTCCCATTAAATCGAACAAGGAAGTTATCAGATCGCTCTAATGACATGATTAAAGAAGAAACAAGAACAAGGAGATGAACAGGAAAGCTATGATTTGAAGCTTGACAAGAAATACAAGAGCAGATTATTAAGAGATCAGCTCTGATGACAGAAAAATGAATGAAAATGCTTATTTTTCAATGAATTTGTTATACAAACAAGCTCCTGTATTTATAGTTACAGCAGAGCTAATTAAGGCTGTAAACTAGCTGTCAGAACTGACTAAATCTGCTGCCAAAACTGACTAAATTTGCTACCTAAATCTGCCTAATTATGCTGTCAAAACTGACTAAACCTGCTGCCAAATCTGCTACCAAAATTGACTAAATCTTAAGTCAAAACTGACTACCTAAATCTATATTGACAGTGACCATGTCTAATATGTGCTGTCCTGGCATATTATTTAAGTATATCTTGGTGAGTGTGCATAAATGCTACATATAGGGGTTTAAAAATTTGGATTCTGCATTATCTCCTAAAAAAAGTAAGAGTAAAATTGAGATAGGTGCCCTCTTAAGTGATAACAAACAGTGCTAATGCATTGGTTTTATTCAGCACACAATGATACCTCTTCACCATATTGTCAGCTTTGTACTAAATCTTGTCGACCAAGCTTTTGAGTTCCAGGTTAGGTATTATGTGCAAATTTTGCTATAAAGATGTTTATATACATTTACTATATATCGTTTTAGTCTTGTTTTGACAAAATCATGTTTTGTTTTCTTTAGTTGAAAGCCGATGGTTTTGCTAGGAAACTTGGGTATTCCAAACCTCTTCGAGCTTCTCTTGTAAAATAACAGGTACATTTTTCTTAATGCATCATTTACTTTGCTATTCATTTTGCTTTCTTCAGTGCCTCAGAGTGATCTAGACTGTTGTGGTCGTAGTTCAGTCCAGGGCCTTCTTGATTTTCCAAGGTTTTGAGTGTTATATAAATTGAGTGCACAACATATTGATTAAAGTACTATCCTATCCAGGAGAACTTTTCTCCTGCATGTTTTTTATTCAGAAAAAAGAGACTTTTTTGTTAATTGTGTGTTACAGTAACTTTTATTTTCAGTTTTGTGAACTTTCCTCTGGAAGAGAACTTGTTGCCTATGAAGACAGATCCCTGTTACAGCTTATCATATTCTCAGCCCTTTCCTGTTGAAAGGTTGGCTGCAATTGATGAACTCGAAAAGAATAAAGACTGATAGAGAATAGAGCCTTACATATTCCTGAAATTAGAGTTAAACTGGTAGTGGGAGATAGTGACCCCTTGCTAGTTACCTTTGTCGAGCTTAGAAAGATTCCGAATGTATTGACATTTTGGTAATTGCTTATGAGAGTTCTAACCTGACTACCTGACCATCGGAGTAATATCTATAACAGTTTGCTAACGAGGAAAAATACACTGAAATAGCAAATGTGGCTTTAATTTTGTGCACAACTTGTGTTTATAGATGTTGCATTGGTTTGAACTTCACGAATTACAAGTGCGTAGGAAGCTACAGAATTACCCCTTCATCCTCCATAGGGGTATCATCAGCCAAGACCATTTCATTCACATGCTAATGTTAAAATTTAAACAAGGTTATTCCTTTATATATATACTAGCCTATATAATCAGTGCGATGCACGTTTAATTATATTTCATTAAAATTTTAAGTTGTATATATGTTTTTATTATTAAAATATTTTTTGAATTTTATAAATTTCATGAAAATAAATGTTATTCTAATTACGTATTTTAATTATTACTTTCAAATACATATGTATATATAAAAATATTATACAAAAGTAGTTTTTTTTAACATTTTAAATATTTTTATCTTAATATTTTTATTTGATTGTTTATAATTTTAATATTTGTTAATTAATTAGTAATAATATAAATTATAAAAGATAATAAAATATGATTATTGGTTTTTGATATAACTGATAGTCTTTTTTTTTAATATAAAACAGACCATTATATCTTTCAAAATTCCAAAATTTCGAAACGATCTTTTCTATTAATTAATTATTTTTTAACTTTTTTTGTGACAAAATTAATTTTAATGTTGATTACAAAAATTGTGCACTGTAACAGACAAACTACTTGACGTCTCTCGTGGGCTTTGCCGTGTGCGTGTGTGTTTCTTTTTTGAATTTTATTAATAATAGAGATTTACCCAAACCAAAGAGTGACCAACAAAAGAGTACTAAAAAAGAGTGACAAAAAAAAGAGTAACAAACCAAATATACCCTATTTTGCTTATAATAGTATATAGTATAGATAGTATAGATATGTAAACCGTATTTTTTGAAAGTTGCCTTTTTTAACCTATACACTTTATAAAGAAGAAAGAAATAGTTTCGTTTGCAGTTTTTAATTAAAATTAATTTTAAACTGATTTGTGCAAACTGTATTGGGATACTCGAAATCCTAACTAATTTAGGAATCCTGATTTGAATAGGTTTATAATAATTTGTATTATCTAATTTTGGTTGAAATAATCATTGTTAAAATATTTTTATAAAATATGCGTATTCAAAGTGGAGTGGGATTTAGGACAAAAAAGAAATAAATTGGGATTGGAAAAATTATTTTGTTTATAAATATTATTATTTGTATAGGTTTTAGATATTGTAATATTTATTTTCAATTTGAAATAGAATATGATTGTAATGTATAATTGTTTTGCCTATAAATAAACTTATACGTCAAGTGTTTTTTAGATATCGTAAAAGTTGAAGAGTTGTGTGATCGATACATACAATAAAGAGAGTCTGTTTGCTTGATTATAGTTAAAGGTGTGAAGGTTGGGATCTCTTGTATGATAAACATGACAGCAATAGATATCCCAAAGTATCATGATGCTAGTTGTACTCCTGTTCGAGCTACCTATCATAATTTGTACAAGGGACCAGAATCTGACGCAAAATTCATAAGGTCGGTTAGTTTTAATGGTCGTGGTTCATCCGAACCACGATTAACAAGGTCATTATCAACAAAAGATCGTTTTGATGGAGCAAGCCAGTCTGGAGTTGTAGATAGTTTGTCATGCAGGCAAATTTACTTGCGAAGTTACTCGTTTTCAAGAAAAGAAAGCATGCCTCAAAAGGTTAAAAGTTATGCTTCTCGGATTAAAAAAAGTGTGTCTATGAACAGGAAGGACTCGGATGGTGCTCATGGTAGAACTGTGGTAAATAGAAAGGCAAAGGAGATTTCGTCGACCATGAACGTAATTTTTCGAAGATTGTTGTCTTTCACCACCAAACATTGATGTTGTAGGTTGATCATAATATGTATGTATGTAGAATAATTCTATTTTCCTCTTTCTATCTTTGTCCATCTTATAACTTTACTCTCTGTTTAGTGTTTTTGTATTTGTATAATTTGATGTACACACAGACGTGTATGACTGTGAGGGTTGCGTAAATCAACGAATAAATAATCTTTGATCTGAATCTCCGATTTCCCACATGTTAGGATATTGCAACTATATATTGTCAGTTTCAAACTTCAGTGATCAAATTTTTTCGTTATATTAATTTGTTCTATGTTATAGTATGAATAGAGGTAGAACTCAAGTACAAGAAACCATATTCAATTAAGCATCTTAGAAAAACTGAGTTTGCGAGTTAAGATTTTTGTAGCTTACCCAGCCGAAAACAGAAGGCCAGACTAGCTCTTATGCATGTGTGTTGTGTTGGTTTGCTATGATTAGTGTTTGGTTCGCATGAAGAAACAAAGTATTGAGATCTTTCTTCACTTAAAAATATCAGCGGATTTGACATGTTTTACTTGTGGTCTACTGCACCAACATAAATCTGAGTGTTTATTTAGTCCAATCTTGAATTTTATCGCATCAGTTTAAGACGTGTTCTAGTTGCTTCCGCTCCGCACTTTAGGAGCGAAATCTTATTCTATTTCGATTATAAGTTGTAATAAAAAATTATAAATAAAAGAATTATAATTATAATTAAATTTTTATTTTCTTATTTTTTTTAAAAGAACAATATAGAATTGTAGGAGTCAGAAACTCAGAATTGTAGAGGTGAAACCATATTATTTTTTGATTCCAACTTGTACGTGAATCTTTTACCCCGCCAAATGTGAACAGGCCCAGTATTTTAAATTTAAATCCTTTTTTTTTTTTGACAAAAATGAAATCTTTAATTACTAAGTTTTTTTTTGTTTTGAAGTTTTAAAAAAATTGCTACGATAATGATTTCTTTTATCCCTCTACTTACTTAACCGTAATGAATTTAGAGCCTAACGGAGTTAATAAGGTTAAGATGATACAAAATTAAAGATATACTCCCTCCGTCCCACAATACAAGTCACTTTTCAAAAAATTACTTCAAAAAATTACGCAATCTTAAGAAAACATTAATTAAATACTGTAATACATTTCCTCTTATGCCCATTATAAATGCATTGACTTTTAAGAATATGAGCTACTCCCTCCGTCCCACAATACAAGTCTCTTTTGAAAAAATTACGCATATTAAGAAAACATTAATTAGATAATATATTTCCTCTTATGCCCATTATAAATGCATTGATTTTTAAGAATATGAGCTATTTTATACTCTTGGTCATTCCTCATTAATTGCTATACAATTTTCAAAAAAGGGTAATTTAGGAAAAATATCACAAATTTACATTGAAAATTGGAAATGGACATGTATTATGGGAAAAAAAATCTATTATATATCTAATACACCAACAAGGGGTTTCCCTGAGCAAATTAATTCATAGGCTCGGTCCCTCAAACCTAACTCTAAATATTTGTAAAAATAATGCTATTCAAAGGGTTTGAACGCATGACCTTGCATAACTAAATGCAACACCATAACCAGTTGAGCTGTGTGAGCATTTGAGTTAATATTAAAAATCATTAGCAACATACATAAATATTTGTATAATGTATAATCCCAATAATTATACATACACATATACATACATACATAAACATATACATACATACATACACACATACATACATAAATAATTATACATACTTACGCACATACACACATACATACATACTTACATACATACATACATACATACATACATATATACATCCATACATACTTACATAATTATTAATTATACATGCTAACATGCATACGTACATACATACATTTATGTTATAAAATCTATTAATATTTCATTATTTGTAATCTATTAATTGTTGTATAATTAATATGCATATTTATACATACATACATACACATGTACAAACATAAATACATACATATATAAATTTCTATGGATATATAATAATATATTATAATATTATATACATACATACATACATACATACAAACATACATACATACATAGATACATACATACATACATATATTTATGTTATATAATCTATTAATATTTCATTATTTGTAATATATTAATTGTTGTATAATTAATATGCATATTTATACATACATACACATGTACAAACATAAATACATACATGTCTAAATTTTTGTGGATATATAATAATATACTATAATATTATATACATACATACATACATACTATATATTTTTGTTTATATATATTAATTTGTAGATAAATCTCAGTTGGCTTAACTCAGATAATGTATAATTATTAATTATAATGTATATTTGTAGATAATTATATATTAATGTATAATTATTAATTATACGTGCATACGTACATACATACATACATACATACATACATACATTTATGTTGTATAATCTATTAATATTTCATTATTTGTAATCTATTACTCCCTCCATCTCATATTATGTGTCCTATTTGAGAAAAAAATATATCCCATTTTATGTGTCTTGTTCGTTATCCAATGCAAATAGTCTTTCATTTTATATTTCCAATAGTTGACTAATAAAGTAATAGAAGGTTTTGAAAGTGTTTGTCCTAAATCCAATCATGTATGATGAGTTAGGAAGAACTTTCATATATTCTTATTTGATTTCATTAATACTAATAAAAGACTTATTTGTTTTTTATTACGGGCTTTATCTATTTAAAGTGTTTTAAATAAGATATTCCATGGTTTAAAGTAAAGCTTCTAGAATTATAATGAGATTGTAATAGTGAGATCTAGAAGATGATAACTCTGGACTTAAACAGTTCCCGATCATAGGATAACTAATCGGAAGTTAATGAATCCGCAAAGATTGGTACATACTATGCTTGCTCCTTTCAGGAGGATGTCTGTTCTCATAGGCATTTGTGTGGCGACACTATAGCTAGTATGTAGGTGCTTATTAGGGAATAAGTTCACTGAACATGACTCGATAAGTTGAACAACTAATGGAGTTTACTCACGTGTCGATAGTTGTTCACTGAGTGATAGTTGTACAAGTGTCCTTAGACTTGAGATCGTTAGAGTAATCTTGTATATAATGAACTGTGCTTTGGTTTAGTCCTTAGTCTCAAGGACATCCATTAGGTCTATTCTGGGCATAGGGATTTGTGTATGGAGATAGTTAACGGTCAATAAAGGATCTACCCCTTCCAGTAAGGAAGTGAATATCCTATGTTATTCTTAGTATGCTAGTTCCGGAATCTCTGGCCAGAGTGTATGAAATTAGAAAGAAGTTTCTAATTTGCATTAATATGAACTTTGCATTATGAATAAGAAATCATATGATTAAATTTGATAGGCTTGACACAAGATCCATGCCTTGTATTTAATCGGGATATTGTAGGGTAGAAGGAATTGATTGTACGGTAACTAGCACTGACAGGTTCTTGGTATTCTAAGCAGTGAATTCATATTATCCGGATAGTCGCGATATGTTGAGAAGCATCACTCACGATGTAGAATAAATATAATTAATCAGTTAATTATATTTAATGAATTTTAGAATTCATATAAATAATAAATAAAAAGTTTATTATTATTTATTTCTACTACCGGCTTAATTTGAACCTACAGGGTCACACCATAAAAAGATTAATTTATTGATGAAGGTATTTTGAGAGAGCAAGTTGTTTTTAATAATGATTAAAATAGTTTAATTATTATTTAAACATTTTGTGGGATTTATATAATAATATATATGATATATTAATTATAATTAAAAACCTACATGTGCCCTATAAATAGAAAGAGATAAGAGGTGTTTAGTATGCAAAGTGGTTTTGTGAAAACCTAGTTGCCTCCACTCCATCTTCTTCATCTCTCTCTCTCAAAAGCACAAGACACCATTTTATAAAGCTTCGAGTTTTATAAAAGCTTCATCGAAGAATCAATCTTGGTGGATACCGGTAGAGTGCTTCACACTCTGAGGAGCAACTGCTAGCAACCATAGATTATAAAGCTTCGATTTTTCAAGGTGAGGTTTCGATTCCTCGTTTATTCTTTTTATATGTTTTTCTATATGTACGATACACGGGTTTTACGGAAATAATTGTTATACCATGCTTCCGCTCATCCGTAAATTCCTTCAATGGCATCAGAGCCAGGTTCTTGCATATAGATATTCATATAAAAATTTCAGATTTTTTTATGCATGTATGGATTTATTATGATTTTTGCAAGTTTATTTAGATTTAATTATGAATTAATTCCAAATAATTTTTTCATGAGATTTTGACCATTGATCTGGGTTCTATAAGTGTTATGGATCATCTAGATATTTTTTCATAATTTTGTGATGTGTAGATTATTTGTTATGAATTTTTTAAAATTGTTTTAATTAAAATTCATAAAATAATCATACATGTGAATATTATGAAATTAAAATTGTACAAGGACCCCATAACCATCTGGTAATTTTTGCTACTGCTTGATTTAAGAAATCACATTCCTGTAATTTTTTATTAATTAATTAATTAACTGTTAATTAATTTTTAATATTAAGATTATGATATTAATAATAAAAGTTATTGTTAATAAAAGGAGTTAGTGTAGTAATTAAGACATCAGTTTTGTTTTGAACATTAAAGTGCAACAGGTACGAATTGTAGAGTACAACAACGGCTCTGAGACGACTGACAACAACAAAAAAAAAAAAAAAAAACTGCTGTCGGCAATGTGTCGGGCGCGTGCAGTGCACGCGGATAGGGGTGTCACGCATTTAAGAAATGCGTGACAGGTTGAGTCGCGCATTTACGAAATGAGTTACACAATTAAATTGTTTTAATTGGTGTAACGAATATAATAAATGCGTTACAGCCCTTCTGCCCACATTAAATTTGATTTTCTGGGAGTTTCGTAACTCCGTTTTGGGCGTGCAATATATCGTTGGATTCGTATTTCCGATACGGATCTAATGGAGTGGTCAAATATTTTTTATATAATATTTTGGAATATTTATATTACCGAAAGTGTTTTAAAGCATGTTTTAATTGTTTTAGATTGCTTTTAAATGCTATAATAAATCCATACATCATTATATCAATGTGTGACATGATATTGCTTGCATACTTACTTATTTATTTATGTTTATATATGAGATATATGCCTAAGTTTACCATGCGATGATAGATCTAGGTGAACTTAAATAAACATAAGGCGTGCGTTAGAAAATCTAGAAATAGGAATCGTTTCTTGCCTTAATATTAATATTATAAATACAATCATGAGATTTTTGTGTTTTTGAAACACGTAATTAAATATGAATTTTCAATATTGAGAGAAAGGATGATTCTGTCAAAAACAGATTTTGATATGTAAGAAAGGGGTATTAAGTGACGCCTCTTGACAATGCTCCCCCCGATCTGGGAATCATCTTATTATCGATTATTGATTTGAAATATTTAATTGAAGAAAAGAATCTCTTTATAATATGATTATGATTGTTAATTTGTTAAATAATATTAGTTAATTAATAATAGCTGATAATTATTTATTTATGAAATAATAATTAGTTGGCAATTTTATTAATTGATTAAATGAGATTTAATTTATTATAAAATAATTAAGATGTGATCTTAATATTATTAATTAGTTATTTAATTTATGAAATTATATTAAGGGAGAGATTAATTTTCTAAAGAGTTTAGAAATAGAATTAATAATTAAAAGAGTTTTAATTATTGGTTAATAACAGAGAAGATGAGATCTATGTATTATATATGTCAAGTTGTAATCCGCCATAGGAACAAAAAGTTTTGTGTCGGTTATGGTCTTCCAACATGACAGAAAGTATTTCTTGTTTTCGGTGCATTGTCGTTTCGTGCTACAGCCGAGGACTTTGTTACCGATCAACATGAAAATACTTGTCTGTTACATTAGATGTGTACAAAATTAGATTTTAGTGGTCGTTACGTGCTACAGCCGTGGGCTATTGGAATCTAATTTAATTGTACAAAATGTTGGATTTGACTTGACTAATAATATTGATTTTTCGTGTTTTTGTTATAGATTTAGATTATCTATTAAACTTAAAACACGTTAGACTTATAGGTTTATACGAAAATGTTTCGTGACCTTAAAAAAAAAACCTCTTTTATAAATATCAAGTAGTAATTGGCCAATGACACAACGGGCTTGTGTCGGTCATAGCCTTCCAACATGGTAGAAAGTAGTTCTCATTTTTGAATCACTGTCGTTTCGTGCCACAGCCGAGGGCTTTGATTTCGAAATAAGAAATACTTGTCTATTACATAGAGATGTGTACAATGAATTAGAATCTAATGGTCGTTACGTGCCACAGCCGTGGGCTATTGGAGACTGATTCAATTGTACAGAATGTTGGGTTAGACTTGACTTAGAATATTGAGTTTGTCGTGCCACAGCCGTGACTCAATTATTCAAGAGGCTAAAGTTTTATTAGGGAATAACATGAGATGTAATTGACAAGAGTTGTCTGCCTATTGAACATCACATGGCGTTTCGTGCCACAGCCGGGGTTGTGTGATGGAATGTAGGATCCCTATTCCCACTAGCATTTTGAATGCTTATTTATTCACTTAGGGGGTTGTATAAATTAGATAAACTAGTGGGAGCCACTTATGAATAAAGACCCGATTCATATAGTGTTTTAATAATGAAATTGAATATTTGCTAAGTGTTGTTATGTGTATATCATTTGCAGACTTAATATATATAGATATATACACTAGGTCTTCTGCACAATCACTCCGTAGCATACTAGATGCTCACATATTGACTGATCCCAACTATGCTGACTGGCTTCGAAGCTTGAGAAAAGTTCTCAAGGGCTAAGAAGCTGGGATATGCTGTTTGTTTTCACTGTAACAAGGTGAGGCACTGGAAGAGGAACTGTAAGGTTTACCTTGCAGAACTGAACGTGAAGAAGGCTAGTAAGACTACCGTTTCTGATTCAGATATGTTTATGATTGAAGTAAACATGTCACTAAATCAAACTTCTACTTAGGTATTAGATACTACTTATGGTTCTCACATTTGCAATTCGTTGCGAGGACTAAGGAGAAGTAGGGCTCTTGGGGAAGAGAAGGCGATTCTACGGATGGGCAATGGAGCAAGAGTTGCTGCCATAGCTGTAGGGTCGTTTGATTTACATATGCCTACGGGCAAGACTATTATTTTAAATAATTGTTATTTTGGTTCCCTCGATTGTGAGGAATATTATTCCAATGTTAGACTTGGATGGATTTTCATTTATTATTCAGAATATTAAACATCAAATCCTCAGAGATAATGTTCTTTATGGTAGTGGAACTTTAAATAATGGTCTGTATGTATGTGACATAGAATATGTTTTACTTCATATTAAACAAAGAAAAAAAAAAAGGATGATGAAAATCCTGCCTACTTATGGCACTACAGACTTGGTCATATTAGTGAAAATAGACTTCGGACAATGCATAAGGGAAGGTTACTGAAACCCTTTGATTATGAATCATATCCTACATGCATGTCTTGTCTGTTGGGTAAAATGACCAAATCTCCATTTAGTGGACATGGAGAGAGCGCTAGAAAGTTGCTGGTATTGGTACACATAGATGTATGTGGACAAATGTCTACGCAAGCCATGGCAGGATTTTAATACTTCGTGACTTTCATAGATAATTGATCTAGATTCAGATATATGTATTTGATGAAATACAAATCTGAAGCCTTTGAAAAGTTCAAAGAATACAGTTATGAAGTAGAGAAACAAACCAACCATAGTATTAGAGCTCTTCGATCAGATCGAGGAGATGAATACTTGAGTGGTGTGTTTCTAGATTATCTCAAAGAAAATAGTATAGTCTCCCAGTGGACTCATCCGGACACTCCATAGTTGAGTGGAGTATCTGAAAAGAGAAATTGAACTTTGTTAGACATGGTTCGATCCACGATGAGCTATGCAGATCTTCCAGTATCACTTTAGGGTTATGAATTGGAAACCTCAGCATATTTACTGAATAAGGTGCCTTCCAAATCTGTTCCTTAAACTCCATATGAGATATGGAAAGAAAGGAAACTGAGTCTTAAACACGTTAAGATTTGGGGATGTCCAGCTTATGTCAAGAAAGTTGACCCGGATAAGCTGGAATCTCGATCCGTAAAATGTAGTTTTGTGGGATATTCTAAAGAGATTTAGGGTATCACTTTTACACCGATCATAGAGTGTTTGTCTCCAGACATGCTACCTTCTTAGAAAAATAGTTTATCCTTGAAGGGAACAGTGGGAGCAAAATAGAACTTAATGAAGTTCATGAAACACAAACTACTACGGTTCAAGAGGAAACACTTGTTCAAACTAAACAACCTTATGTGGCATAGTATTGACTCAGAGAAATGGCAGAGTGCCATGAAATCCGAAATGGATTCTATGTATGCCAACCAAGTATGGACCTTGGTTGAAGCACCTGAGGATGTTAGACTTATTGGGTGCTAAAGGGTATACAAGAGAAAGATTGGAGTAGATGGCTAGGTGGAGACCTACAAGGCTAGGCTCATGGCAAAATGATTCAGACAAAGGCAAAGGATTGACTTTGATGAAACTTTTTGCATGTAGCCCTACTCAAATCAATTCGGATTTTGCTTGCGATCCATATATGGATTGAAGCAAGCTTCTCGTAGATGGAACATCCATTTTGATGAGACAATCAAAGAGTTTGATTTTATCAAAAACATAGATGAACCATGTGTCTACAAGAAGGTTAGTGGGAGCGCGGTAACATTACTTGTGTTGTATGTGGATGACATACTTCTTATAGGAAATGACATACCGAAGCTGCAATCAGTCAAAGTGTGGCTATCAAAGAACTTCACTATGAAGGACTTGGGAAAGACATCCTAGATTCTCGGTATGAAGATCTATAGAGATATATCGAGAAGAATTATAGGTCTTACCCAAGGTACATACATCGAGAAAGTGCTTAAAAGGTTTAGCATGAAAACTCCACGATAGGTCTCATACCGATGAGCCATGGAGTATCCCTTTCCGAGAAGATGTCTCCTAAGACACCTGAGGAAAGAGAGCGTATGAGTAAGATTCCTTATGCTTCAGCAATAGGATCTATCATGTACGCGATGTTATGCACTAGGCATGATATTGCTCATTCAATTAATTTGACAAGCAGATATCAGTCGGATCCAGGTGAAGACCACTGGAAAGCAGTGAAGAACATCCTTAAGTACTTGCGAAGGACTAAGGATATTTTTCTTGTTTTTGGTGGATCTGAGTTGAAAAATAGAAGGGTTATACCTACTCTAGTTTTCAATCAGAAAGTGATGATAGCAAATCCATGTTAGGGTACGTGTTTACTCTGAAGGGTGGTGCGATTAGTTGGAAGAGTTCCAAACAGCCTACAACGGTTGACTCAACAGCGGAAGCAGAGTTTATAGATGCAAGTGATGCTGCAAAACTGTTTTGTGGCACTTTCTTTTGATTAGGGAGATCATTGAAAGTAGAGATGTCAACATTGAGAGAGTTGACACACATAACAACATAGCAGACCCACTCACTAAGCCGCAATCTAAGATTCACTTCGATCGTCATAATGAGTGAATGAGTATTAGATACTAGAATGATTGGCTTTAGTACAAGTGGGAGATTGAAAGTGTTTGTCCTAAATCCAATCATGTATGATGAGTTAGGAAGAACTTTCATATATTCTTATTTGATTTCATTAATACTAATAAAAGACTTATTTGTTTTTTATTACGGGCTTTATCTATTTAAAGTGTTTTAAATAAGATATTCCATGGTTTAAAGTAAAGCTTCTAGAATTATAATGAGATTGTAATAGTGAGATCTAGAAGATGATAACTCTGGACTTAAACAGTTCCCGATCATAGGATAACTAATCGGAAGTTAGTGAATCCGCAAAGATTGGTACATACTATGCTTGCTCCTTTCAGGAGGATGTCTGTTCTCATAGGCATTTGTGTGGCGACACTATAGCTAGTATGTAGGTGCTTATTAGGGAATAAGTTCACTGAACATGACTCGATAAGTTGAACAACTAATGGAGTTTACTCACGTGTCGATAGTTGTTCACTGAGTGATAGTTGTACAAGTGTCCTTAGACTTGAGATCGTTAGAGTAATCTTGTATATAATGAACTGTGCTTTGGTTTAGTCCTTAGTCTCAAGGACATCCATTAGGTCTATTCTGGGCATAGGGATTTGTGTATGGAGATAGTTAACGGTCAATAAAGGATCTACCCCTTCCAGTAAGGAAGTGAATATCCTATGTTATTCTTAGTATGCTAGTTCCGGAATCTCTGGCCAGAGTGTATGAAATTAGAAAGAAGTTTCTAATTTGCATTAATATGAACTTTGCATTATGAATAAGAAATCATATGATTAAATTTGATAGGCTTGACACAAGATCCATGCCTTGTATTTAATCGGGATATTGTAGGGTAGAAGGAATTGATTGTACGGTAACTAGCACTGACAGGTTCTTGGTATTCTAAGCAGTGAATTCATATTATCCGGATAGTCGCGATATGTTGAGAAGCATCACTCACGATGTAGAATAAATATAATTAATCAGTTAATTATATTTAATGAATTTTAGAATTCATATAAATAATAAATAAAAAGTTTATTATTATTTATTTCTACTACCGGCTTAATTTGAACCTACAGGGTCACACCATAAAAAGATTAATTTATTGATGAAGGTATTTTGAGAGAGCAAGTTGTTTTTAATAATGATTAAAATAGTTTAATTATTATTTAAACATTTTGTGGGATTTATATAATAATATATATGATATATTAATTATAATTAAAAACCTACATGTGCCCTATAAATAGAAAGAGATAAGAGGTGTTTAGTATGCAAAGTGGTTTTGTGAAAACCTAGTTGCCTCCACTCCATCTTCTTCATCTCTCTCTCTCTCTCTCAAAAGGAAAAACTCCATTTTTATAAAGCTTCGAGTTTTATAAAAGCTTCATCGAAGAATCAATCTTGGTGGATACCGGTAGAGTGCTTCACACTCTGAGGAGCAACTGCTAGCAACCATAGATTATAAAGCTTCGATTTTTCAAGGTGAGGTTTCGATTCCTCGTTTATTCTTTTTATATGTTTTTCTATATGTACGATACACGGGTTTTACGGAAATAATTGTTATACCATGCTTCCGCTCATCCGTAAATTCCTTCAGGTTTTATACTCATGGAGATTAATAAAGCAAGAGTAAGTCTTGTGGAGTAATTAATGATGGTGAATCCCAAGTCTAATTATGAGAATATAGTTGCATAGTTATTTGATTAGATGGGGATATTTAAGTATTCTTAATATGTGTGAAATTTGAAAAGAGGACACATAATATAAGATGGAGGGAGTAATTATTGTATAATTAATATGCATATTTATACATACATACACATGTACAAACATAAATACGTACATATATAATTTTTTGTGGATATGTAATAATTTACTATAATATTCACTAACATATACCATATCTTATTAATCATTTTAGATTTACTGTAATTATTTACGAATTAACTATTATAAAAAAATCACAATACAAAAAAGAACCTTCATGCGTATATATAAGTATATATAATACAAACTTGTATTAACATTAACTATCGTAAAACTCATCAATCACATCTTTAATACACACACACACATACACACACACATATATATAATAGAGCAAATGGGGGGGGGGGGTTCCATGAGCAAATGTATTCATATAAAAAGTTATATTTACCCCTACTAATTATATCTATGTTATATTTACGGGGCTATTTGGGTATTGGAACACTAACATATTTATTACATAATGATAACTGATATGAACTTATATGCATTTATTATTATGTAATTAATACTTGTATGTATCTCTGTATCTATCCATGTTAACTCTATATATTTATATTTTGAAGTACGGCTTTGATCTTAACATTGACCAATTTATTACATATCGTTCAAGTTTGTTTTAACAAAACAAAACATAGCGTAAAATATAAACAGATTTAATTTAACTAGAATTATCATTTACATGTCACGATCGGTTATTGCATAAATTCTATTTACTCACAACAATTGCTGCGAAGATATGAACAATCGAAGATATCAACAATCCAATACTGTGTGATCACGAATAATTCATAAATATTTGTAATTTAGAGCATGCTCGTGCCTTGCACGGGCTACAAAGCTAGTATGCTTAATCGGTCAAACTTTACATCACTTCTACAATATCCTGCATGATCTCTATCGTAATTTGCTTAAAATTGTAATAAAAAACAATATTTGAAAATCCACCTTTTATTATTAACTCTTTAAAATATGTTAAAATCATAATTAAATACACCAACTCAAATAATCTATGATTTCCTTATTTTGAATTCATATTTTACAATATGATTGTGTTCAATTACATACAATACAAGCTTGTAAACGTAACCAATAAGGACAATGAACACAATAAAACTTTTAGTAATACTCAAGTATTTAAAACATGCAAAAAATAAAAATATCATTTATATTAATATAATCAAATTAATTTATTACAAAAATTAAATCTTAATTATTATATATGTTTCATAGGATGATACTATTTAAACATGTTTTAAAAAAATTTACCATAATTTTTGGTGCATTTCGGGTCGATATTGGCAAATTACGGATGTTTGTAGATTTTGTAGGTTAAAAAGTTTTTCTTGGAACTTGCATACAATTCATAAACGTTTTGTCAACTAATTTTTGGGATTGATAATCTTATTAATGTAATAATATTAGATGTGTACCATACAATTTTTAATAAATTTAAAAATATATTATTTTAATTATCAAGTTTTGAACTTTTATTTAACTCATTTGATTAAAACAAACCTGCGAAACCAATGACATGGTACAGATTTAAACTTTACGTTTTTTGAGGTTTTTTAGCATTGTAACATCTGTAAATCCGAGATACATTTATTAGATATTAATGAGATTTTGTTGAATTTGAAGGATATCTTTTAAAATATTGTTGAGATCTATATTTATAAATATCTTGAAAAAATCTTTTCAGATATCAATCTTTTCTTAATTTATTAATAAATCAAATCTTTTCGATTATTTTACACACAACTAGGACTTTTACAATCATGTTACCTCAATACGATATCTTTATATAAAGATGTATATTTACATTCTACATCATCTCTAAATAAGCTTAAACAACCTTAAACTTCATTATCATCATCCGAGAATGGCCTTACTTCTTCTTTCTTTGTTAGCTCTGCCCCTATGTTTTTTCCTATTCCTTCTTCCCAAATCACAAAAGCGAGGCTCACTCCCCCATCCACCAGGTCCTCCCGGACTTCCTATAATTGGACATCTACATCTTCTAGATCCGCCAAACCTTCCAACTCAATTATGGAAGCTTTCTAAAATTTATGGCCCCATCATGTCTCTCAAGCTGGGTTTTAGGCCAGCCATTGTTGTTTCTTCTCCGCAAATGGCCCGGGAAATAATGAAAACCCATGACCAAAACTTTTGTAGTAGACCTGATTTGTTTGGAATTCAACAGATTTCATACAAAGGATCAGATGTTGTGTTATCACCATACACCGAAAAGTGGAAGGAACTGCGAAAGATCACGACTCTTCATCTTTTAAGCGCAAAAAGGGTGTTATCTTTTCGTCCCATCCGAGAAGATGAAGTGACTCAAATGATTAACAAGATAACTCAATGTGCACTAGTGTCCAAACCTTATAATTTTAGCCAAGAACTCATTACTCTTACAAATACTATTATTTGTAGAGTTGCTTTCGGTAAAATATTTGATGAAGCAGACAAACAACAATTCCAGGTGCTCATTGAAGAAGCTCAAGCCGTTATGGCAGCTTTCTATTTTTCCGATCATTTTCCTCTAACAGGTTGGCTTGATAAGCTCACAGGAAAATGTGCTCGACTAGATAAACATTTCAAACATATGGATCAGTTCTATCAAAAACTAGTCGATGAACACCTTGATCCAAATAGGCCAAACTCCACAGAAGAGGATGTTATCGATATTTTACTACAGTTGAAAAAGAATCATTCCACTTCGGTTGATTTAACTTTTGATACTATCAAAGCTCTTTTAATGGTAATTTTTTTTACATATTTAGTTATATACTTAGACTGATTATTTCAATAAAGATTTATTATTCTATATATATATATATATATATATATATATAATTATTGTATAATATATTATGTTGCAGGATATATTTCTTGGAGGGACAGAGACTATAGCAGGCACATCAATTTGGGTCCTGACATTTCTAATAAAGCACCCCATGACGATGAAGAAAGTTCAAGAAGAAGTAAGGAGTTTGATAGGGAAAAAAGTAGGACTTATAAATGAAGGTGATCTTCAAAATACACAACTTCCCTATCTCAAGGCAGTGATAAGAGAGTCATTCAGATGTCAACCCATCGTTCCTCTATTAGTTCCAAGAGAAGCTATGGAAACATGTGTCATAGATAATTACCAAATTGATGCCAAAACAATAGTTTATGTTAATGTATGGGCTATTGGAAGAGATCCCGATATTTGGGAAAAACCAAATGAGTTCATTCCAGAGAGGTTTTTGGAGAAGCAAATTGATTTTAGGGGGCAAGATTTTGAATTAATTCCATTTGGAATGGGTCGGAGAGGTTGCCCAGGAATCACAATGGGACTTACAACACTTGAACTTATACTTTCTAATCTGCTTAACTTTTTTGATTGGGAATTACCTCATGGAGTGAAAAGAGAAGACATCGACACTGAAGTGCTGCCTGGTATTGCAATGCATAAGAAAAATGCTCTTTGTCTTGTTCCAAAAATACATTACAATGCATAAATGCATTATATCAAAATCTTTGGTTATATTGTTTGCGATGAACGTGATATTTTATTTAGTAATTTTACTCTCGAAAAAAAATGAATCTTCAAGAATCAATCGAGGAAAATCATTTGTGTACTCAAAATTTTCAATACAATCAAATTCAGTTAATTTACTTATTTTCACTTGTGTAAGAGCATTTTGTTTGAGATATTGTTAATTTTATAAGCATTTACAGACTCCGTTTTATGTAAAGCGATAATTTTGTCCCATTAAATTTGCAGATAATTGGTTAAATGCAAACTATTAAAACTTCAATAATTTTTTAAACGACAAACATAAAGTTTTTTTTAAACCTCAACAACTAAATGTATAAAATTCAACAAAAGAAACAAATTCCAAAATCATTAAATCATTAATTTTACGTTGCTACAACTTTTGGAAAAATATTTCAGTTATAATTGTTGAAGAAAATTTATACCGAAAAAATTCTAAAAATAACCTTATAGGTTATGTAAGAGCTATTTGTCCTGAAAGGGTGGTCTCGTAGCTTCTTCTCTCCTATCAAACAAGACGAGATCAAAGAACCTATTTCACCAAGTAGTGCTAATATCTTCCTTTCTAGAATGGCTCTAGTGGCTACATTTATGTTTAAGACTAGTCACTCGGGCTGGGTGACAATTTTCTCACTCACATGAGTTCCTTATGAGCTTTTCTATAACGTGTCTAGAAAAAAATGCTTTTAAATTCTAGATACATCCCATTTAACATTTACATTTTTCCTTTATGTTAGGTTGGATATGAAAAGATCAACCTTATCCCGTAATCCCTCAAGTTCAATCATAAGCTTTACAAATATGTAGAAGTGAAGCTAACCATGTGTTTTACTTTTGAACCCATTACTTGAAACCATTATCTAGTAGACCAAAGCATTTGGTCAATGCTTTAGTTCCTTTTGTTGGAATTAGTGCTTCAAAGTAGGGGTAGATCAGTTTCTTTATTTTTAGTCATGTGGTCAATTTAATTTACCGGATTAGTTAGTTGTTAATTAAGCATGTATTTAACATCCCAACACTTATCTTAAAATAATAAACATTTTAAGTCCATTAAATAAAATTCTCCAAAAATTAACCAATCCAAACCATACCAATCTCCAACTTATAATTCGTAAAATAAACTTACACTTAAATTGTCCAACTCCAAATTCAACATAAACTTACTAAAGTCCGAATAAAATTCTAGAATTCTATTAAAATGCAAGAAAATAAATGAGCTCCGCTAAATCCGCACTCGCGCTCATCCCATAAGATAGCCCACCTAATTAAGGTTACCTGCCGGAAGAAAATAAAGAAACAAAAACCGGTAGTGAGCGAAAGCCCATATACGGATAACAAATGATGACAAGGTGAACAAGAGTTAAACGCGATGACAATAATAACAAAAACAAAATATCTAAGCGAGAAATAAAAACAAAATTGGACAAAATAAAATACCATAAAATCTTAAAACCACAATAAACACATACATGCTTTTTAATCCAAAATAGTCGTACTTTACACATATTCTTACACTTACAAACAATACTCAAAATATCTTTACTAACATGGGAGACGATCTTACACAGACAGGGTTTGCATAGCACAAAGCAAATACTACCCAGATTCAGACAGGGATCACAAGGCAATAAACACATGCTCCCAGAATGGCCAAAATCACACAAACTGACTAGTCATGACTATACGTGTCCCACTACTCCGGCGACACGCCTATGCTATTTATACACCGCATAGGAAGTGCCAAACACGAGATATCCCCTCGCGACGGATGTATTACAAACTCCCAAATCACAATTATATCAAAATATAACCAAAAACATAGTCCTCAAATATCACAAACCCAATTATATTACAAAATAGACAAAGAATAGCGAAATCACAACCTGATCAGTTCCGAAAAATGGGAAATTACACTATGAAGATTACTTCAAATCAAAAAGTACAAAACATGAAAATCATAGGAAATTTCAAGACCTTTCCAGAATGGTAAGGCTCGTTAAAAACGGACAAATAACGAACTCAGAAAGTAGATATTGCGAACAACAAAACAGAATCAGCCCCTGACTTATTTAGTATTATGCTATTTACGACTACAAAATCATAGAATTTAGCAGCGGAGTGTAAACAAGAAACATAGAACGCGGAAATACCTTTCTGTAGATATATTACTCATAAAATATGCACAAAATTTCAATTTAATACGAATTTTCAAAGTAGGAGTATCAGTTCAGAAAATTCCCTGGCAGGTCACTAAATTCGCAAAATACACGTACTTATGCATAGAAACTCAGAAAAGTTAAAGAACTCTTGGTCAACTCATTTATTGCTATACAATTTTCAAAAAGGATAGTCTAGGAAAAATGATCACAATTTACATGGGTTAAATGGCATTTTGGTCATTCAACTAACCATAAACTTGCAACTAGGTCATCCAACTGAAAAAGCTATCAACTAGATCACTCAACTGAAAAATATTTCAATCAGGTCACTAAACTACAAAAATAGCTTACAATTAAGTCACTAAAAAAAAGGGTTAATTGGCTAATTCATCATTGAACTGAGTCTCAACTTGTAAGTGGATAATTGAACTCAAAAAACTTGCATTAACATCATCAAACTAATTAAACCTTGCAATCTCATAACTAAATTATTAAAAACTTGCATGGCCGTTAACTTTTGTTGACTTCTAACGGAAGTCCGTTAATTTTGTACAAATAAGCTGCCACATATACTTTTCTCTTTCCTCTCATTTGACAAATCAACTGCCATGTAATCCAAATCAGTCAAAAAAACAAATAAAACAAATAATTTTTTTTCACAACATTAATAAAACAAATAAACCCATTTAACAGCCTCAATCAACCTCAATCACCACCAATTGAACTCCACCCATCCATTTCCTCCACCCATCTTCGTCTCCTCCTTCCTTCAATTCAAAACTACCACTCACCTCCACCCATCTCCGCCTGCCCTTCCCACCTTCGCTTCCTCTCTGCTATTATGCGCCACTTATACGAATTCAAACCCATTTGTTGAATCTACAGAGAAAGCTTTGTTATAACTGAGACGGAGGCTTATTATGTTTTTGATGTTCTCATTACTGAATCTCCTATTTCAAAGTTGACACTGACACTAGGTGGCGAACCAACTCGTTATATAAGGAACTCAGAGAATGTGAATTTGTCGAATCGGGTATGGTTTTGGGTTTGGGTACCGGGTCAACTGCTTGTCATGCTGTAGCCCGAATTGGGGAGTTATTGAAACATGGCAAGCTTAAGAACATTGTGGGAATTCCCACTTTAGAAAAGACCCATGAGCAAGTGCTTGAAGAATGGGAATATCTCTCGACACTCCCACCAGACACACCATACTCTGAATTTGAGCACAAGTTTCAAGAGATTGGTTTCGAAAGGGGGTGGAGTATGAGCACAGGAGTGAATATGTTATATGCTTGCAATGTGTTTGATATTATGCCTGAATGACAGAATTAAATATGTAATGTTTAAATTAAATATGTAAGAATAGAAATTAAATTAACATGATTTTAAGTTGGTTTAAATTTACTTTGTAAAAATAGAAATTAAATATGTAATGTTTGAGAAAAATCATATTTTCATTTTTAAAATGTATAAAATGAGATTATCTATCTTCCCAATTTTTTAAAATATTTTTAGAATAAAAAATAAATTAAATATGAATTTCGTAAGTATTAATCTCAATAATACAAAAGAAATAATTAACACATCAGCACGCCACGTCAGTTTTCCGTTACGAACGTTACTTGGAGTTAACGGCGATTACCCAACTGCAAGTTTTAATTACTTTGATGAGTTGACTGCAAGCTTTTTGAGTTCAGTTACCCAACTGCAAGTTAGGCACGAGTTCAGTTATGTATTAGCCAATTAACCCCTAAAAAAAAGCTATTTTTAATAACTTAATTGCAAGCTATTTTTATAGTTTAGTTACCTGATTGCAAGTTATTTTCAGTTGAGTGATCTAATTGAAATCTTTTTCAATTGGATGACCTAGTTGCAAGTTTGTGGTCAATTGAATGACCAAAATGCCATTTAACCCCAATTTACATTGAAAATTGGAAATGAACATGTATTATAGGAAAAAAAATTCTCTTAAAAGAGACTATTATTATCGGACGGGGGAGTAATCAAATGCATTAGGGACAACTAAAACGTGCGTGATTACAATTTTGTTTAAGTCGTTGGTTACTATGCTATGACTGCTGGCTCTTATTAGTGTTGCCGTTTAAAGGGCAGTCAAAGTAAATATCTTAATTAGAGTTTAGCCGTTTAATCACTAGTCAAAGTAAATATCTTTGTTACGGAGAAATCTAGCTATAAAACGGCTGATAATTGATTGCTATATCTGTACACCAGCAAGGGGAACAAATTCGATTAAACTTTACTGATATTAGGACAAAATATTTTATAGGGGTAAACGAGTCGAATATGTGTGGATAATAGTATGATCAAATTTGGCTCGATTTTGTAGTTACTCGTTTGGATCCGGTCCGGATTCGATTTAAAATTTTAATCATTTGTTCAAATTTGACTCAAATTCGAATATAAATGTTCGTATTTGATTCGGTTCGACTCGATTAAATACCGAATTACTCGTTTTTGTATATTCGAATTCGAATTCGAATTCATCTAGAATAATTTTAAAAAATTAAGAATTTTCGAAAGATTATTTTAAAAAACTAAAATGTGCTCATATGTAGAATATTAATTTAACTAGGTAACTTATCCGCGCTTCGCGCGGTTCATAAATTTTCATTTTAAAATATTAAAAATAAATAAATTATTTTTTATTATTTTTAAAAATTGATTGGTCTCTTAAGAATTTTTTTAAAAATTGATTCAAAACAATTTACATAAATTATAAGTTTGAAGATGCTCTCTTTATATATCTAAATTTTTCATAATCTCAAAAATATCATAAACATAAAAAGTAGCAATTATAATAAAAACGTAGTCTTTACGATCAAAATTTATAAATATTATATATAATAACACTTTTTAAAACCGACGCCTCTCTCATAACATACATGTTCAGTTGTAGTGTAAGAATTTATTTAATTAGAATATTAATTTATTTTGATATAATATAATGAACAACGGGTGTCGACTTTTTTATCGATTTAATCTACCAATAAAACTGAGCTTTTTTTAATTTAATCGGTTTGGTCATAACCCATGTAATTTTTTCATGTGTAAAAATAAAAAACTATTTGTATTATTTTTATTACAGGTGTTTTGCGAAGATTTATATACTTCTATAATTTATTTTGATTTTCATAATCACTAATCATAAAAATTGATTGAGAAGTTAAGGATCGTCTGCCATGTGTAAAAATAAAAAACTATTTGTATTATTTTTATTACAGGTGTTTTACGAAGATTTATATACTTCTCTAATTTATTTCGATTTCCATAATCACTAATCATAAAAATTGATTGAGAAGTTAAGGATCGTCTGCAATGCAATTGTCCGAAAAGAAATCGGAGCAGTATTCGATAGGGAATAAAAAAAAGGACCCAATGTAAACAATTTTTATTCGTCGTTTACCTAAAAACAAACTTAGTTATATATGTAATTAATATTTTTATTAAAATAATAATTATAATGCTCAAATAAAGTTTTATAATTTTGTAAATAAATAAAATAATTAAATTTAATACACATTTATTAGGTATAATTGATGACTAATTAATATGTCATTAAGAGGTTTTTAATGCAAAAAAATAATTTTAATAAATAAATCAAAAAAATGAAAATTCAAGAAAAATACCTTGAACGCTTCTGGTAACTTTCCGATCTCCAGGCATTATAATATATATAGATAGATAGTACATATTTTATATATAATATATATTGTATACATAATTTGCGGATTCTAATCGAATACCTAAAAGTTCGAGTATTCTAAAATTAATCGAACTACTCTATAAAAATATGATCGAATCTTAGAGTGGTGAGATTCGATCTGATATTCGTTCAAATTATTAAATAGGATTCGAATTCGCTCGTTTCTTATACGAATACGAATTATATTCGTTGTTAACGAGTCGAATCCGAATTCGAATCCAAATTACTCGGATTCATTTTCATCCCTAGTATTTTATTATTATTTAAAGTGTAATTAGACATGAATATTTTAAAGGTCTTGTGTGTGTCCAGGTCACATTCTAACAATTACTCTTTTTAATGAGTGGTTAAAATTTTTATGTGAGGATCTATTATTATTAATTTAAATAAATAAATATTAATTAAATTTTTATGGGATATTCTCTTTGGTACCCTTATACAATTGGCTTTTGCTAATAGTACCATTACATTATTGACTTCTACCCATGTTATCATTGTACTTTTGGTTTTTCCATGAAATATCATTCCATCAACCAAAATGTTAGTATCTGAAATTCTCAATACTCGATCAATAGTACCCTTGCCAGCTGAATAATAAAGAGTACCAATGAAAAAAGGTACCATTGACAAAAACCAAAAGTACAAGTATGCCATTAAGAATTTTCCAATTTTTATTGTATGTATTTGAACACATGCTAGAAAAATTTATATTTAAATATATTTTATGTGGCGTGCATGCATAAGCAACAAATGATTACAAAATATAAAATGAAAAATTCTAGAGTCATCAAATTGGGTACCAAAAATTGTTACCAAATGATTTTGATTGGTTATAATTGTAATGGATCCGTCAGGGCCATCCAGTTAAAACATTGTAATTAGTACCATGTCATTTGGTAACAAATTTTGATATACTTAATTTGGTACCTCTAGCACTACTAACACCCATCAATTAATTGAATCTTTGGTGCGGAAAACTACACATATTGGTTTCCAAAAGAGAATAAAAGATTTGTCATTTACTATTATGTCGTGATAAATACTTACAAAAAAAGACGATATGCTAAGAAGGTTACCAGCGGGATATATAAATTGGACGGATGGAAAGTTCACTTAAAATGCACATTTTGCTCAATTATCGTTGCTGGATATGTTTCTAAGGTACACTCTTTTTTGTTTTGAAATTGTAGTTGCACCCACCTGCTTTAACATTCGATTTTTCGTTATACTTTAAAACTCTCCCAAAACCGTAAGGTGTTCCGTGTCAGTATATAAGCTAACATGTCCCGTCAGTCGGTAGTCTTCTAAAATTCAAGAATGTGTTACTGACTTACTGTGATTCTGTGGACTGTACGTGATCCCTCCAAATTAAATCATAGCGCAATGTTCATATATGTTACGAGTTTAAGGAATTTGTAGAAGCCACTACTATTTGACACAATCATATCTGTTTGCAGCTTGCAGGTGACTGGTCAGCTAATATTCGAGTTCCGCTGTGATATCTTAGTGGTGAATTTGATTGCTGTCATTGTCTATGCTAGCATTTATCTATCGTGTCATATCATTTGGTTGTGTGTTGTTATACCGGTGTAAAGAGGATGTCTCATGCAAAGAGAAGAAACGAGGCTAGATGGTCTTCGCTTCCTGTCCTCGTGTTATGGATGATCAAAGATAAGCTAGACATATTTGACAATATGTGTGTAGCAGCCGTTTGTCATGATTGGCGTACTGCATCTGTGTCATATCCGAAAAAGCAGTCAATTGGGGAAGGGATGCCCTGGCTTATGCAACAAAACAAAAACGTCGATAGTAGTTTGCAGGACTTCATCAGCATTACAAGAAAGAAGAAGGTTACTCTTTACCTGCCTGAATTTAGTAATGCTCTGGTGCTTTTCTCTAAACAAGGATGGATTCTCATGCGCAGAAAGAATTTTTTTGCGACCAGAGAAAGGTTGCCCGATTCTGTTTTCTTAATAAATCCTCTTACAAAGGCTAAAATTGAATTGCCAGATGTTGCAGAATCCCACGAATTTTTTGGTTCTTTTTCAACTCATGACGGCTATCCTACAAGTGTGGTCCTCATCAGTGCTGGTGTATTTTGTCGAATAACTCTTCGGACGGCAAAACCTGGTGATCTTTTCTGGACTAAACATGCCCCTGTGGATCGCACAATGCAGTTTGAAGGATGTCGTGGTCTAATTAGTATTGGTGAAGAGATTTTCTATTATGATATCTGGGGAAAGATGACTATATATAATATGGCTACCGGTGTTTGGAAAGAGTTACTTAGGCCTAGGGATGAGTTGGTGGGAGTAAACTATATTGCAGAACATGATGGAAAAATTATAAAACTTTTTTCCTCTGGAGATGATGACTATACATCCTATAGGATTTTAGTGTACAATGATACTGATACTTCATGGGAAAAGGTAAAGAATGATGAGATGAGCAACACAAGTTGGTACTTGTCTAAGTTGCATAACTGCTTTTGTGCATGGGAAAGTGGTTTGAAAGTTTATGTTCTTCGTCCCAATTATGGTGGTCTAGTTCGCTGTACTCGTACAATTCGTGGATACACTGTTCTTTCTCATGATTTAAGTGATGGAGGTACGCAGACTCTTCAGCTCCCATACGAAATTTATTCATCAGCAAAGTGGGTGGATCTTGGTTGATTAGCTGATTAGATGGTTGTTTTAGGTGGACTTAAGTGTCATTGTCTTTAGTAGGGGGTGTCTAGCTTTTCTATTATATCTATGTGAAGTAGTTATATGAAAATAAGAGTATTTGCTGGAACTTCTTCAGACTGTGCTGAGATGTTTCAAAGGCTTTATTGTATTTGTTAAGCGTAATAACTGGATTAACTAAAGACAAACTGTGGCCTTCCAAAAGCTTGATCCATTACTTGAAGCAGAGCTGATCTAGCATTATCCTGCTTTGTCAATCGATTAAGTTTTCTCATATTGTTTCGACGTTTCTATGTTCTCACCAGTGGCGGAACTAGAGGGGTGCTTGAGCCCCCCATACTTCCAAAAAAATAGTAAAAATAATTTTTTTATTAATATTAGATTATAGTCCAGCATCCCGTAAAAAATAAAAAATAGAGTTTATATAGAAAAAAATTATTAAGAATACAAAAATCTCATCCAAATTCATAGAATAAGATATTCACCACTTTATAAAGGTAGTTCTTTGATTATTTTTTCTTATTCTTATTGATATAAGTCAAGATAAAGCAATGATTTCGAACTATAAAAAAAAAAAAAAATCCCGCTTCGCGCGGGATCCGATGTACAAAATTTTTTTTGAGCCAATACATTTTTGAGCCCCCGTTAAAAATTGATCCTGGTTCCGCCACTGGTTCTCACCCCTCGATTTAACTATATGGTTTTGACGTCTCTGTTCTTATACCTCAGTTTAACTATGTGCAATCATATTGGTAGATTGTTACTTGTGATACTTATGAAACGCCTGTTTTTAATCATATTAGAAGTTTAAGTTTGGGGAAACCACTAAATTATCAGTACTGTTAAAAGACCAGCTCCTTGAGATGAAAAAGATTAAGTGAATGGCTTAAAGTTTACTAGAATCTTGGTTTAGTGAGTTTATAGCTAATACGATTAAGCACTCAGCATGATCCTAGATGATTGTACTGAACCCCTGTAATGACAAGTGACATAGAACTAGAGAAAATTCATTCTGATAATTACCAAAAAAAAAATTAAAAAAATGATACATTCTGAGACTTGCATATTGCCTTATTTGTTACAAGGTCTGAATAATGATAGATCATCAATTTCTGTTAATAGTTTGTATCATAGTGCTGTAGTACAAGTTGTTCTACATGTAATGTATATACGAGGTTGGTTGTGTTTCCTAAACCCGCTACTTTTCCTCGCTAATTCTCATAGAAAATGTCTCTAAAAAGAGTAAAAATGTCAACAACAAAAAAAACTTCCCAACAATAGTTTTTTTAAAATCTAATCCAGTCGACAAAGCTTCCTTGAAAAAACATAATCTTGACAATCCTTCCCTGATGATTCTTCTCTTTAGAAGTTTGTTTTACTCAATCCGACTTACTATTTCTATTTTATAATAAGATAAATCAAACCAAACCAAACCAAATCAAACATACCCAGTATATCCCGCACAGAATAGGGTCTGGGGAGGGTGAGATGTACACAGACCATGCCCCTACCTTTTACGGTAGGGAGGCTGTTTCCGTGAAAACCCCCAGCTTAGTGCACCACAAAAAAAAGTGTGTGATATTTACAAAGGCTTCATAAATTTGGAAAAAATCGGCGTCATACCTGAGCCCATGGCTTTGAACACACAAGGGGCTTACCTACTCCGCTCCGCAAACACTCAGATCTACACCTGGCCAAACCCCCTGAAACTGCAAAACCAGAAAACAGAAGACAATAAAAAGCGAAAAAAGAGAACGAAAAAGTTGAACTTCTAGGATAAAGCTAACCAGAAAACAGAAGACAATAAAAAGCGAACGAAAAAGCCGAACTTCTAGGATAATAATATTAAATATTAATTTAATTTAACTTCATTATTAAATTAAATTAATATTTAATATTATTATTTTAATTAATTAAATTTACATAACTTCATTATGGTAATATAAGAATAGTTATATTATTAATTGTATTTATTATTAATCTATTATAGATACTTTTTAAATATTAATTAAAGGAGTTCTAAGTTTTATGTAATACTATATTCCTGTCTTTTATTTTAATTTTTAGTTAATAGACTCATATTATATAATTTCATTATTATACGAAATTATTATATAATATTACAATTTTAAATTAATTAAAATAATTAATATTTAGTGGCATACCGCGCAACCGCGGTATACGTGGCATACCATTTAAAAGGGATTTTTGTTTTTAATAAAGAGTATAAATGACGTGGCAACTAAAGATTTTTTTATGCAAATTTTTCAATTTTGTTGTAAACTATTCTCCTATAAAAGCGCCGCCTGCTTTGTTCTGCATGTAATGTATACTAGCCTATAACCCGTGCGATGCACGGTTGCTTGTAAATTTTCTAATTATATTTTATTATTAAAGTTTTAAGTTGTATATATATTTTTATTAATAAATAATTTATAACTTTATAATCCCATGTATATAAATATTATTAAAATTATTTATTTTGAATTATGATAGTTGTATTTTGAATTATTATATCTGTATATGCGGTGCATATTAATATTAATAAATATTATTTAGGCTATGTGTGTTTTTTTTTTTGAATTTTATTAATAATTGAGATTTAACCAAACCAAAGAGTGACAAAAAAAGAGTACAAAAAAAGAGTGATAAAAAAAGGGTACCAAACCAAATATACCCTATTTTGCTCATATTTTGAATTATTATAGTTGTATTTTGAATTATTATATTTGTGTATGTGGTGCATATTAATATTAATACATATTATTTAGGTTATGTGTGTTTTTTTTTTAATTTTATTAATAATAGAGATTTAACCAAACCAAAGAGTGACCAAAAAAAGAGTACCAAAAAAGAGTGACAAAAAAAGAGTACCAAACCAAATATACCCTGTTTTGCTTATAATTTTGTGTATGTGGTGCATATTAATATTAATACATATTATTTAGGTTATGTGTTTTTTTTTTGAATTTTATTAATAATAGAGATTTAACCAAATCAAAGAGTAACCAAAAAAAGAGTACCAAAAAAGAGTGACAAAAAAAAGAGTACCAAACCAAATATACCCTGTTTTGCTTATAATAGTATAGTATAGGTGTTTTTTTTTTGAATTTTATTAATAATAGAGATTTAACCAAACCAAAGAGTGACCAAAAAAAGAGTACCAAAAAAGAGTGACCAAAAAAAGAGTACCAAACCAAATATATCCTGTTTTGCTTATAATTTTGTGTATGTGGTGCATATTAATATTAATACATATTATTTAGGTTATGTGTTTTTTTTTGAATTTTATTAATAATAGAGATTTAACCAAACCAAAGAGTGACCAAAAAAAGAGTACCAAAAAAGAGTGACAAAAAAGAGAGTACCAAACCAAATATACCCTGTTTTGCTTATAATAGTATAGTATAGATACCACAGTTGTTTTTGTTTCCTAAATCCAATACTATCTTTCTCTATTTATCATAGAAAATGTCTTTAAAAAGAGTAAAAATGTATAAAAAAAACTGCTTCCCCGCAATAGTTTCTTTACAATCTAATCCAGTAGACCAAGCTTTCTTGAAAAAACATAACTTGACGATCCTTCCCCGGTGATTCTTCTCTTTATAAGTTTGTTTTATTTAATCCTACTTAATGCTTTCTATATTATAATAAGTGATGTGGCAACTAAAGATTTTTTCAAGCAATTTTTTCAGTTTTGTTGTAAGTGTCGCCTACTTCTAGCTAATTTCCGGTGTTGTACTGCATGTGATGTATATAGACGTTGTTTATGTTTCAAAAACCCAATACTATCTCTCTCTATATCTCATTGAAAATGTCTTTAAAAAGAGTAAAAATGTCAAAAATCAGCTTCCCAACAATAGTTTTTTACAATATAATACAGTGGACAAGGCTTCCTTGAAAAAACGTACTCCCTCTGTCTCAAAAAACATTTCCTGTTTTCTATTTTGAATCATTCAAAATACTTTTCCTATTTCTATTTTAAGCCATATAAAACAAAATCTAATATCCACTATTCTACCCACTACTCCTAAAAAATAATATTCAATACCCACTACTCCACCCATTAATCATTACAAACAATATTCAATACCCACTATTCCACCCACTAATCATTACAAATAATATTCAATACCCACTACTCCACCCACTACTCCTTAAAAATAATATTTAATACCCACTACTCCACCCACTACTCCAAAAAAACAATATTCAATATCCACTACTCCTTAAAAATAATATTCAATACCCACTACTCCATAAAAAAACAATACTTACTATCTATTATCTTAAAATCCGTATTTTTAGTCAAACAGGAAATGTATTATGATACGGAGGGAGTAATCTTGAAAGTCCTTTCCTAATGATTCTTCTCTTTAGAATTTTGTTTTATTCAATCCTACCTACTCTTTCTATATTATAATAAATGATGTGGCAACTAAAGATTTTTTTAAGCAATTTTTTTAATTTTGTTGTAAACTATTCTCCTATAAAAATGTCCCCCATGCTTCTTGCTTCCGGCGTTGTTCTGCATGTAATTTATATACGATTATTTATGTTTCCTAAACCCAATACTATCTCTCTCTATTTATCATAGAAAATGTCTCTAAAAAGAGTAAAAATGGCAAAAAAAAAAAAAAAAACAGCTTCTTGACAATAGTTTCTTTACAATCTAATCCAGTAGACAAAGCGCCCTTATAAAAAACATAATCATGACAATCCTTCCTTGATGATTCTTCTCTTTAGAGGTTTGTTTTATTCAATCCTACTTACTCTTTCTGTAAAAATGAAGCGACTCATTTAACGATCCAGAATGTGGGAAGAACCCGGTTGGCTGGAATATATGCGAAGATGAGAGGAAATGGTTTATAAGACAGTCCATTGTTTTCAAAGGAATGTGTTTTTAATATTTCAGCTGAGAAGTTAAGGGCTTGGAGTGACTCATTCTATTCCTTAAGTTAAATCCATTCAAACAAATTCATATACTGTATCATTCTGCCATGAGTGGCTATTCCATTCAGCCCAGGATTGATTCCATTCGAACTTTTAAACAATAAAAAATGTGCAGGAGTGGAATGTTTTCAAGAAGAGAATAATCATTTTATCTTATGTGCATATTTTGTCTAAAGGGCACAGGTTATTCTACGCATATATACACAGATACATACATGATATGCTGTCCAACTATTTTGGGGGAAATAAAATATATTCTTATTGCCTTATTTGATTTTGATTGATTTAATTTCAAGTGGAATGTAAAACTCAACAGTAACAATATAGTTTTTATAATAATAGTATAAAAAATTTGAGCAAGAGAATGATCTCAAAAACCTTTATAAACTCTTTCCATACAAATTGAATGACATACTTGTAAATATCAAAATACAACTTATATTTACAAATATACCTTACCATATGTAAAAGATGATCATAAATTCAACTAGGATCCTCAAGGAGGTCCAGTGGGCGACCTCAAAGCCCATAATCTATTATCTTCTGTTACTATGGTCCTGTTTGGCACACCTTTTTTCTATGGATTATGGACTTATTTTCGGATAAAAATTTTATATTTTAATAATTTTTTTTATAGAAGTATTTAATGTATGTTTGAGATTCAATAAGTTGCAAAAATAAGTTGGAAAATAAGTTAGAAAGTTAGGAACCTCTAACTTTGTCTTAAAATAAGTTGACTTATTTTGGAAAAAAGTTTCCCCAAACACCCCATATATATTATACATTAATACAAGGGCAAAAATTTTCATTTTATTAGTTGTTTTTAAATATTAGTGTAAAAATTAGTTGAAACCATGTTAATGTTGAGAATCGAATCCATGACCTTCTACTATTAGCCTAATGCCTCAACCATTATGCTACACTTAGTTTTGAATATATTTTAAAAATCTTATTAGATAAATCACATTTATCTCCTTTTGTCCAAATTTTTTATTTCAACTATATATTAAATCTCAATACAAGTGCAAAAAGTGTCAATAAATTGGTTATAAAATTACTATTTCACCCTCATTTTTTTTGAAATAACAATTGTACCACCCCTTTAAAATCCATGTAAATTAAAAATGGAAGAATCTGGGTTAGTTTTCGGAGTCGAGCCACCGATTTCGTTTTAAGAAGTTCATGATACAGCCACTATATTACATTACTTTTCAATTTTTCTTATAAATCTTGTAAGATATCACGCTATTTCGACTTAACTTATTTTTATTTTTGTTTTCACTTTTGAGTAAATAAAATGTTAGTTTACATTATTTATATAATTTCGTTTTTTCAGTTTTCGTAGTTTTATTTATCTATATACTTAATCATCTTATAAATTTTAATACACCAGTATGTTTTCGATTAAATATATTAAATATGTTATTTATAATTTATATTATATTATATCTCTGATCATACTTTATTTGAAATAGTTGATAATGGATACCAAACCAAACCAAAATACTTGATAATGGATACCTAAAAAATAATACTGAAATTTGATCCAATATAAGGAATATAGTATATGTAATGTATTTCGTTATTCATTACTTCTATCATTCTAAATTAAGAAAATTAGTTTTAAAATTATTTTAAATTATACAATAATCATGTTTATACATTCATCACATCCGTTTTTTTTAATAATTCTCTTTTTAGAATGTACACTTCAGTTATTTATATTTTCTAAAATAATTTATACTCTCTTTGTATAAATGATTAACATGGAAAATAAAATGTTAAGATAAAATTCTTGGTTATGCATGAATCTTACTAAGTTTGGATTTAAAAAAAATTACAAACATTTATCTCTATGTATATATTAAAATTTTGAAATAAAATACAATTTAGTTGAATTTTTTTGTTGTTAACCATATATATTCAAGTTTACATTTATCCTGAAAGAAATTGACTGTTTTGCGAAATATTACGTAATACTTAATCTTCTTTTGAATATATTAAAAATATTACTAGCATAATATGTTTCTTTTATATTGATCTTATGTAGAATGATATGAACTGTAATTTTATTATTTGTTTACATGCCATTTTTTTTCAAAATCTTCTTTGCAACCTCGGTCTATTTCCTATAGGAATTTTGTTTTTGTAGGTTCGGTGTGAGAACATTGCATTATAGATTTGAAATAGATATGACATTAATATATTTTAAGGGAAGCGAAATCTTATAAGTTAAATCACGCCATATTCACTTAACATATTTTAATGAGTATGCTATCCCTTGCGGCTAATTGTGGACGGTTATAATCGTGTTGATATGGAAAGCAATGTCAATCATTATGGAAAGACAAAGATTATCATCTTACTTTCTCAAATTTATAATTACAAGATCCCGTTCATAACTCAAAATTATACATCATACTCAACAATATTATTGTTGGCATGTATTTACAGTCCTTATTGGCATTCACTATTAACACATATCACTACTCATATTACAATTTCATAATTACGAGTTTTCAGTTCAAAAATTATTAAACCAATCAATGCCTTATTCTTTAAAACAAAATTAGAGGCTTTCACATAGAGGCTCGTGCCTTGCACGGGCTGTTATGCTAGTTCTATATATAATACCACAACATGTCACATTTTAATCCATTTGAATTAAATTTTTTTTCAAAAAATGGTTGCTCATGAAAATCGAACCTAGGTCTTTCCATTCATTTGCACATTAACTTACCACTAGGCCAACACATCACATATGTTGTAAGTCATAAATATGTTGTGTATGTTGGGTGATGAATGAAGAATCTTTGGTATTTTGATTTCTAAGATATTTTAATCATTTTTCTTCGTTTTACATTTACATATTTATATTTTATTATGTTATAGTTTATTATAAATGAGTGATATATGATATTTAGTGAACTTAGATATTTCAAAATTATTCGATTTAATAAAATAATATTAATAATTAGTATTTGCAATACATAGATAATTATAATAAATTTAATAAATTTAAATGCATGTTTTTTTAAAAATTGGTTAATGAATACTGTTAGTCACAGAGACATGTCTGTTTAACTCTAATAACAAGCCTAATTGTTTGTAATGCTTTGCATTACTTACATGATCTCTTAACTGAGGGAACCTCTAGTTATAGAGTTTTTACTTGTTTTGAACTTGTAATAGGCATCAAATCCTAGTTGTGTAACTGTACTCATAAAGTCAAGAATAATGCTTGAAAGAAGTTCCAAGGTTCATGCCTCAAGAAAAGAGATAAAGACTGTCAAATAATCACAGTTGGGATTTGAAGAAATGAAGAATTTGCCTAAATACCAATTCAAGAAGTAGTTTTGTCTATTCGAGAAGTCAGGGATTCCAAGACACTATTCGATATCTCTGAATACACTGTTCGATATCTCATTCGATATCTCAGGGATTCGATATGTCTATTACTCTGTTCGAGAACTCAAGAAGTCAACAAGTCAAAAGTGGTATTCGAGTTCTCAAAGAGTCAACAAGTCAAAGCTACATTCGATATCTCAAAGACTCAAGATGCTATTCGATATCTCCGGGATTCGACATGTCAAAATACACTATTCGACAACTCAAGGATTCCCAGAGAAAAGAGCTATTCGAGAAGTGATTCGATATGTCAAGATAATAGTATTCAAGAACTCAGAGTTATCGATCAAGTCAATTCTAGTTCTCGAATCACTTAGTCACTTCTCGAATACATTCTTGGAGACAAATTACTGGAGAAATTGTACAAGTCAGAAACCCGCAACAAGCTAAAGTGCTTTATGGACCACAATCTGTAATGTACTTTGGAAAGCCTACAAAGAAGCTTGGAGAGATGTACAAGAGACAAAGAGCTAAAGAAGTGGATCTGAACAGGCTTTGCAAAGTCAAATCTGTAGCCGTTTGGACTCTTACTCAAATAGGATAGACAGATTAGAAAGAAATTTGTTTAGCTACATTATTTGTGTGAGTAGGTTGTATCCATGTTCTATAAGAATACAGCCTCACTTCCTTAGTTGTAACTTTTGATAGTCAAGTTTTTCATACACTGAAAGTATATCTCTCTGAGAAAAATGAAGCTAAGAATACTCTTATTTGTATTCCCAGGTTGTAGCAAATCTTGATCTAATAAAATATTAGATTAAAGTGATATTGTGTTCTGTGTTGTTTATTATCCGCACTTACATTTCTGCACACACAACACATATCTTGCTACATACATCTATCAACAGATTCAAAAGAAAAGAAAGTTCAAGAATCCATTCACCCCCCTCTGTATTCTTTTCTCGTGTTCTATATTCAACAAATACGTAATAATCTAAACATTTAAATGCATACCACAACATGTCACATTTTAATCCATTTAATTTTACAAAAATGTCCCTAAATGTCAAGTCAAGTAAAAAAATATTACGATATAGATGTAAGGCTGCACAAAGGTCCAAAACCGGACCGGACCGAAGATGATGATCAAACCTTTAACATAATAAATCTACTAATGATGAATTCAAATTCACCATTATGACCATTCAGCTACATGTATATTTGAGTAAATTTTATGATCCATTAGATACATTCACCGGTGTCACAGTGTCCTATATTATGTCCTATATTATTTACCTTATTTACCTATCAATCATGTGTTTTTTATCAATATTTGTTTTATAATTTTACATATTATTATTTTATATAAAATAAATTCTATGTCTACTTCATTTTAATAAAATTTATATTATTTTATTTCATGCGAAATTTGAAAAAAGTGAATATATTTTCCGAAAAAAAATCATTATTATTCTTATTGTTTATGAAAGCACAAATAAAAATGTAAAAAATATTAAAGATATTTTATAATTATACAATTTATAATATCCAGATTAGAAATGTGATAATAAAATATTATTACTCATTTAAATTCTAAATGATCTTATTTTTTTTATTGCTTGTCTTTTTAGAAAATATATTGTTACAATTTGTATTATTTGATTTCATGCGAAAGTTGAAAAATGTGATTGGATCTTGCATAAAATATTTGAAGGATATTTTGCGAAAACAAAATCATCATTATTCTAATTGTTATGAAAGCACCAATAGAAATGTAAATTAAAGATATTGTATAATTATACAATTTATAATATACAGATTAGAAATGTGATAATAAAATCTTAGTACTCATTTAAATTATGAAGTATCTTATTTTTTGTTATTTCTTGTCTATTTAGAAACTATGTTTTTTTACAATATTTTTAAACTACCTTCCTAACTGACCGGCGAATCGCTTTCTCCCAAAAATTTTGAGAGATTCGAATACTTAATCGATACATGTGATGTGAATTGCAATTTGGGAGGGTTGGTTACTAAACCGATGCATATTAATTATGACCTACGTTTATAACTCGTGTATGGTCGAAATTTTTATATCAAATTCTAGGCATGTATCCTAGATAATAAATCGGACATGTAGTAATTACAGTATATGATGCTCGAGTTAACTAGTGGATATGAAATGATAAATTATGATAAGGCAATATGTCACATTTTAATCTATCGAATTTTACCACTATGTTTCTCAATTTGTTATGATTTACCGTAACGTCATCTGAAATTAAGATCTACAATATATTAAAATTGTGTCACATAAGTGAGAACTGGACCTTTAACATCTATAACAATAACCTTATTTTTATGAATTCATATTTTATAAATACATAAACGAATTATTGAAGCTTCAATAATATTTAGTAATAGTATTAAATCAAAAGTCACATTCATATAATCTCATAATATATAATTGTATGCAAATATAATAGTTCACTATAGATTAAGAGATGATCATCCAAATAAACTTATGAAAAACTTTGAAAGTACATTCGTCAAATATTTTTCTAACTCTAATCACATCTAATCGCAAGAAAGACATCAACACTCTAAAAACAATAATAAAAAGATAGAGACACAAGATATCGGTATCTTTAGGTACATGCTTCAAAAAATTTATGCATACCTAAAATGATTTTTATTGTCATAATAGGAACATCGAACATTAACATCACTGCACAATGAAGAAAAAAACTCTTATCATAAATTAGAGCAATCTCGTGCATTGCACGGGTATTGAAGCTAGTTCTCTATAATGGTGTTAAAAATTACCTTAAAGATTAACCGGTAATTTGTTTCATTTCTAAAAAATAACTTGCCAAAAATAAGTACAATAAATTAGAAGCAAGACAAATCAGACTTCCTTCATCAAAATAGAAATTCATCATTTTTGCACATTCTTTGCAGTTGAGAAGTAAATTAGACTAAGTGCATAGAACACGGGAACAACAAAGCACCAACAAGATTATACAAATTCATGGTTTAAAATGCTAGAAAGTGAGCTTTGGGATCAAAATAAATTGGCATTCGCACACAAAGAAGGCAAAGACTTTAGAAGCATGAGAAACCGACTCATCCTGCAAAATCAAAAGATAATATGAGTTAACTATGAGCTAAATGCATTTACGACAAATATAGAAGGAACAACAATAAAGCAAAATATTATTACCAAAAGTTTTTACAACATATAAAATGTCATTTTCAACTTTACAAAATGATCCATAAAGGTATATATGATCATTAACAAACATGATCCATGTCCAACTTTGATCAGTAAATATTATATAGGTACATTGAATATCGAATTGTATGATGATGTATAATATATCGAATATCGAATATGCTGCTGATATATCATACGAATAGTGAATGATCCACTTTCAACACATTCAAATTATACAAGGAATAGCTAATATCACCACATGTAATTGGTAAAAAGTTACAAAAATCTAGTTCCAAAACATGTGAAATTGCAACTACAAAAAACGAGAAAACTTACAGATGTTAAAGCAAAATGATGTCCTAGCCCTTGTTCAGATTTGAGATCCTGGAGATCCTGGACAGAGGACAATTGATGCATACAGAAAACATCAATTATTAATTACAGAAACTACAAGGCAAAGTAAGCAGCTCTGGTGCATACAAATTTACGGGAAGAAGACAATACCTGGTGTGGAAGAAGATGTGGCAGGAACGGGGGGAATCCCGTCATACAACCTCAATCTTTCAGACTCCCGACAGGTGTAGACCTTTTGCTGAGAAGGGAATCTATGAAGTCTTCCCGTACGAGCAAGCAAATCACAATCATTATTCAAATAACAAAAGATGTGATTGGTAGAATAGTCATTTAGCATCTTGATTGCAACACCTATCGAACACAGAGAATCCCTCACATAACGACAGTAACTGCTCGTAAGCCGATCTACTGTGGCCATGTTTTTTATGACGGGCTTACCTTGCAAAATCTGGAAGGCATTATAGGAATCTGTTAGTATACGAACGTAGGGGACTATTTGTGCCTCTTCAATAAAAGCATGAGTTCAACTTCTTAATAATTTTCTTTGTTAATAGGTATCTTCTCTTACTCTATTGTTGGTTATTGGTATGTATGGTTATGAATTCAAAAAATAGGTTACTGATCTTACTCTAGTGTTGGTCAGTAATGATATATTATTGCTAATTGGTTTTCTTTTTGTTCTTTTTGGCAGCATCGGTAATGATACATTATTGCTAATTGGTTTTCTTTTTGTTCTTTTTGGCAGCATGAGCATGATCAAGAATTTGATAACCTCCAATCTTAGCCGTGGTGTGACTCGTCGCTCCATCAAGCTTTTATCAACATGGTCTACCCCCTTCCCCTTTCCCATCAACCTGGTCTACCCCCCCCCCCTTCCCCTTTCATAATCAATGTACTACTGCATGTGTACTAATATTTAAAAAGTTAATCCTTCGTTTAATCCTAATCTTTAACTATTCTTCTGTTGATTCCATACTTTAAAATTCAATTTATGAGTTTATATTTTTCTTGAACAAAATGTAGAGGTTCCAAAAATGTACAGTAAATGAAGGAGAGATGCTGAAATCCCTTAAACATTTGATTTTGGTTGGAAAATTTTTATTATCTAGAAAAATTAATTGAAAAGATGTGACTGGTAAAGTGAAGAATAGACTTACGAAGTGGAAGGTATTCTTAAAGATCCCGATGAAGAATAGAAGCTCGTGATCGTGAAAGAAGATTGGATGGACAGAATAGAAACAATCGATTATTTCCTTTGTTCCACTTTATATGAAGCACTTATTTTTTCATGCATTTCAATGTATATGAAAAATGTACTTGTAATTAATATTTTTTGATTTTTTTGTTTTGTATAAAAATATAGGATTAATATTTTTATACAAAATAAAAAATCGGAAAATTTTATTTACAAATGTTAGGAATATGTTGTAGTTGATGATAACTTTACATTCAAGCAAATTGTGTAAGTATTGTAGCTGTCAACGGATGAGGATTTATAACTCTATCCGTTGACAGGTAGCTCATCAACGGATGAGGTTCTGTAGCACACTGCAGAATCTTTAACTATCAGTTGATAGTGTTTTAGTTTCTGAGTCATGTTGACCATCAATGGATAGGCAGAATAGGGTAGTCAATTGTAAATATTCTATGCTATGTAATTCTGTCTAAGTGAAAGAGCATCAACGGATGAAGACTTCATACTATCAACGGATACAGCAAATCAACCATCAACGGATAAGGATGTATACCATCAACGGATACAGGCAAACCTGCTATCAACGGATAATCAAGAATGCCACATTGGATCCTAGATCGTGATTAGCAGTTGATTGTGGACAGTTTGTCTGACAGACCACATGGGTTGATGAAAGATGCACAAAGCAGTGTGGCAGCCATTATTGTGGAAATAAAGAAGAAAGATTTCATTCACTTTGCAATGGAGTAGCAAGCCAACTTGGACTAGATTATTATTATCTTATTCCATTAGGGCTTGTAAACTTGGGTATTTATAACCAAGTGTAGCAACTCTTTGATAGTTAAGAAAACTGGTTTGTCAGTTCATTTTCTTAGGTTTTCTTGAATATTCCTAGAAGCAAAGAGTTGTAAACAGAAGCTGTGTACATTTGTATCACAGAGTTTTCTTCAAATAAAGAAAAACGTCATGTGGTACATTTGGCCATCTGACCTTATATTTGTGTGCATTGTTCTTCATTTTGCAGTTATTTCGTTTTAAGTTTCTGTGGTTTTTATCAGGAATTTATAAATATCAAGAATTGTATTCAACCCCCCCTTCTACAATTATACAAGTGTGTAATCTGGGAATAACAATTGGTATCAGAGCAAGCTTCTAACATATTTGAAGTTTAAAGATCAACACACTTCCAACATGTCTAAGAAGGATTATGGAGTGAAGATACCAGTTCTTGATAGAGAAAATTACTTTCACTGGAAAGTAAAAATGCGTCTACATCTCATGTCTATTGATGAGGGTTTTGTGGACTGCATTGAGAGGGGTCCGCATGTTCCAATAAAGACTGCATCTAGAGTTGGTGTTGCTACAGATGCACCAGATGTTCACATTCCCAAACCTGTTTCTGAGTGGAGCCTTGAAGATGTTGCAGAAGTCCACAAAGACAAAAAGACCATGAATATATTGTTCAATGGTTTAAAAATAGACATGATTGACAATGTCATCAATTGTACTACTGTAACGACCCGAAAAATTTCGTGTAATTATTATATGAAAATATATTTTTAGTTGATTTTACTGTGTTTTAGTTTATTTTTATTTCATTTAAACGCGTTATGATTTTTATTAAATAGAAAAATTATCCCATACGTGTTATGTGACTTCTGTGTATCATAGAATATTTTATTCTATTTTTCTATAATTTTAGAATACAGTTATTTTGCATTTTAATTTCTGGACCCAGCCCCCTGTACTGTATTCGAGGCCTTGTTTTTCATAAAATTATTTTCATATAATAATGGGATGTTCAAAAATGCATTATTTTGTAATTTATGTAATGTTTGTAATTTTTGGGGAATTTTGACATTTATATTATATTTGTTTAAAAATAAAAATTTTACATTTTTATCCCACAAAAATTATTTTTAAGGCTTAATGATTTTAATTAGGGGTTAAAAAAAAATTTTGGTATTAATTTTCGATTAATATATATAGGACTCAGAATTGTTTTTATTTATTAAAAATTCATAAAAATCAGATTTTATATAAATAAATAAATATAAGAATATATTTTCTCTCTCCTGTTCTTGAGGATCAAATCCAAATTTGAAGGTGTTGTAGACCTCTGATTTTGGTGTTCAAGCAGTCGAATCGAATCTCTTGGAATCTACTTTCTAAATCTTTCAACAAATCTCAGTTTTGGTAAATTTTCGATTTTATATGAATTTTTAAAGAAATCTGCGTTTTTGTAGTTCTAGGGTTCTTGAATGGAAATTGGGGATTTTTGTTTGGTTGATTATTTGGTGATTTTGATGCTTCCTTTAGCTTTATTGAGTTGTTTAGAGTCGATTGGTGTGCTTAATTGCTTCTATTGGTTCCGGTTTGATGATGTTCAAGTTTGTTAGTTTTGACCGAAAATAAGAATCATTCGTTCATAGCTTGTGTTGATTGTTTGTATGTAAGGTGTTAGGGGTTAGATTGTACGAGTTATGGGCTTCGTTTTGTGATGTAGAACACGTGATTTGGTTTAGGAATAAGCAAAAACGAATTTTGGCCGGATATTTCCTTGAGCTCGCCGGAAGTTTTTATATTTTGATCGGATTTTAAGATTGGTTAACTGGTTAGTGTAATGGTTGGTATGGTTATAAGCAGCAGCTAATTTAGAGTAAGTTTCGTATATAAATCGTAGCGAAAGGAGCGTTTTTATGGTCGCCGGAAGGTCGCCGGATTCTGGGTCGGTCGCCGGACTCTGGGGAGCTGCCATTAAAGCTGATGAATGTTCTTGGAGTATTCATACGATGAATGTGTGAAGATGGTGATGAACAGTAACCGTTTGATCTTAAAAATCTGAAAACATTTTCAGAAAAATGATTTTGGGTCAAATTTTTATAAAAATTTTCTAAAATTCAGATTTCTTTTATGTATTATTATTTTAATTTCTAAAAATTTAATTTATTTAGTTAATTATTTTTAAATAATAATTTAATTGATTTAATTAATTGATTAATTCATTTTAATTGATTAATTATATTAATTAATTATTATTTAAAAATATAATTGACTTCATTGAATATAAATATTTTTATTATAAAATATTAATTATTTTTATGAGTTGATTAATAAATAATTAATTTGAATATTCATTTAATTTAATTATTAATTGAATTATTCTTATTAATTGCGTATTAATTAAACCGTTTGTCCGTTTTCAACGAGAAAAGTATTTCTGGAATTTGAAAAATGACCCGGTTCTTATAAAAATAGTTTTAAGTTAAAATTCAACTTTTAAATTTGGATCGACTTTTTACCAAACCTTTTCATTTAGTTGGTTATATCCGGTAATTAGGATTTTGACCCGTTTTCTGTTTTAAAAATATTGGATAAAATCTTTTCATGATCTGATCAACGTGCTATGTGATTATGTGATCTACTTATTGAGTCTCTTTACGTGTAATGTGAATTATTAAGGTATTAAGTATCGAGGGTTATGATTTAATTCGAGTTTTGCCCGATATATATTTAATTGGTGATTAATTGTTTATATGATTTATGTTATGAGATGTCACTAAGAGTAGATGATGTTTTCTTTGAATACTGACTAGGATTGTCAGATTTATATTTATTTTTGAGGACGAAGTGTTTGTTTTGAGGGTTAAGTGTTATATTTATATTTCTATTTCTTTATCGAGAATTAGAATAAATCTTTCAAGGATTAATTGTTGAATATTGACTTAGGTTTGTCAGCGGAGATAAGTAGATGTTTAATAAAGGAAGTTGGAGGTGGATGAAATATTCTTTGTGGGTTATGAAGAAGGTTGGAGATGGATGCAGGATTGTTTGTGGATATATCGCTTGTTTACTTGTGAGGTGTTTAACACCGGGAAAACGTCTATGTTCAAAGGGGACATTTCCAATTATTTTCTTCTGACAGAGATATTGGTAAGCATGGTTAATATGTTCGAATTGAGTTTATAAGCGTTTACAAAATGTCAGAATTGTCGTCCAGACACTACTACAAATTTCATCTTAGGAGACGCTACTTACATAGCGTTTTTTTTATGTGCTATGTAAGAATGCTACTTACATAGCGTTTTTTTAAAAAACGCTATGCAAGCTATTAAAAACAGAACTAAAAATAAATGTAAAATACAAGAAAATACTACAATAGCGTTTATTATGCGAGCGCTATCTAAGTTAAATATTACACAGCGTTTATACAAACGCTATATAAGGAACCATATTTTAAGCAATTAATTTTTTTCCAATTATTTATTTAAATAGTACTAAAGCGGTTTTCGAAACGCTATGTTAGATTACGTATCCTAAAAAGATAGGAGAATTTTTTTACAACTATTAATCTTTCTCTTATCTTCTCTTCGTCAACACACACAGGTCGAGCATATCTCTCTGTATCTGCCTCACATCGACATCAACACTTCATTGTTACCATTCATGGCTCATCTGGATTTAAAAAGGCTTCGATTCAATTCCTAAGTATCTCTTGTCAATTGAGTACTTCCTAATTGGGGTTTTTAATTTTCGGGTTTGCTAAAATACACTTCGATTCAATTCTCATCTAAGGATTATCCAATTAAAGCTATGATTCTTGTTGTTGAAGATGTACTTAAAGCTAGAGTTCTTCTCATTCAAGGGGTGGCTACACTTCTTCAATTTGTTCCTCTCTGGGCTTGCAAGTAATCTCTCTCTCTCTCTCTCTCTCTCTCTCTCTCTGTGTGTGTCTCTCTCTCGTTAAAATGAACATCTGTTATTCGCTCCATAACACCACCACTTGCTCTCATCTCATTTCCCCCAACTTAACCTCAATTCACAACTCCAAGCTATTCAACTCTTCTCCCAAGCATTTAAATTATCAAAATCACCGTCATTTTCTCCTCACTACAATCAAATCAGTATCGAAATTCGAGGCGGATGTAGCAGAAACAGAACCACAGATAAACCCTGAGTAAATCCTATATACACAACTACGCCTACTAATCGTCATCTTCGCACTCCTCACAGCGGGTACTCTTCTCATTTCCATTTGTTTTTTCCATCACATTTCTTATATAATATGAATTTATGTATTTATTTATGCATAAGAATGTTATAGTACAAACTCGGCCTAGTTTTTTAATCGAATAGTTCGATATACTGTGACATTTATTAACATGGATAATTTATCGATAACGGCTAATTTATGACTGATAGGTAGACAATCATAAGTATTGAATACAAAGGTTTATTTGACAGTTAATTTATAAATGTAATTTGTTTGTAGCTTTGATTGTAATAGTAATTTGTATTTGAGCTCAATTATGACTGAAAACGAGTCGACTCGAACTGAATTGTTTTGTTATCAAAAGGAGCTAAGCTGCGTTATTGAAGAAATTCTCTGATTAAACTCGAGCTCATTGATAAATAAGTCGTTCTTGATGTTTACAGTTCTTTTAGGTCAAGTCAAATTATGAACAATCCTTAGTCCAGCTCGAGTGTGCTATTGAACAAAATATAACATTATGGTGATCATTTTGTTTAGATAGATTTATTAACTTCTGATTTGTGAGGAAATTGATGTTTATGATTTACCATTTCACAGTTTTAGTATGTTGTCATATCATATGTTGCTTATATGAAGCAAGGGGACATTGCCACGTTGGATAAAAATTATGTTTTCTTTCCCAAAAAATTAAACTTATCATTCTTTTTTTTTTTGAGGAAATTGGGTACAATAACGGTGTTACTTCATATGACTTGTTCCCTTAACCATTCCAGATTTTTACTGAGCTATATTTATAACCATTCTAAATGGTTTTACCTGACAAATGTAGCTTCATCTTTTACTAAATAAAATTACATAACTTGATATAATCATGCTTCTTAATAAATAAAGGAAATAGATAATAGAGATATTATCTCTATTAGTACAATTTATGACTCAAAATTTCAAGATTGTAAGTACTACTAATCCACTTAGAAATGGAAATGGCTTCTTCTTGTCCAGGACTTATAAAGAAAATATAAAGGCACGATCTTTACTACCAAACACGGAGAAACAAAGAACAGAGGATGGCGGGAATGTTAAATACTTGTCTGAATCACTGGCATGTATTCTTAATCATTCACTTTCGAATTGGGTTTTATCGGATTAAGTTCAGGATTATTACATTTTCTTTTTCAAATTGGTTCTGGATTTGGTTTTATTAGATTCATAAGATTGAAATTATGTTTAGGATAATGTTTGTACTACTTATAACAATAAGGTGTTTAATTTGTGCTGTTATTCAGGAATTTCTTCATCAATGTGAAAACCGACGATTTCTCTTCGATAACAGAACACTTGATCAGAGGAAGAAAAATGAACAAGTACAAGAGCTGCAAACTCTCGTGATCTTGTTGTAGCAAAAAATGGTGAAAACCCATATACAGATGAGTTCATGGAACTAAAGGTAATAATTGTAAAGCAGTTATGTTACTTCTCCATTGCGAGTAATGTAGTACACATATCAAATCATTACAAATCTTGGGACGACATTGTGTACCTGGTAAATTAAGTTGTTTCAGAAGATTGTAGAAAGACATGAATCCAGATAAATATATATCATAAGAAGATTGACTTTTAAGTCTTTAAAATATGAAACTCTTTGGGTAATCACAAGTATCTCAAGCAATTGAACTAATCGAGTTTTGAAGTAGTGTATCACCATTCACCGTAACTAAGATTTTGCTATCTCCTAGGTCTTCACCTAATTTATTGGGTCATTTTGTGTTCTTAATTACTTAAAATTTGGAGGTAGCAATTCAGAAATTAATGTGCATGCATCAACCCCTTGTTAGATTCGGAGCCAAGTTTTTACTTATACAAGATTTAAGTTCCAAATTATGCATGAAGTGAACCTCCTATACTTATTTTAAAAGAATCAGTACCAACGTATCTCCAGATTCTTAAGACAATTACCTTTGAATTGCAATATATATAGAAATGTATTCCGTTATTTGTTACAGCTGAGATTAAAAGTAGTCGTGAGACTTGTGTGTGATTCCCAGTGGAAGAGTGATATATCTCCCACCCGCTCATTCTTGTCTGATAACAAAATCAGCAACAATCCGTAGAGTTAATATGGTTTTTAAGGGTTATATATACTAAAGTGATTCTATGCTTCATAACATTAAGTTGAAGAATAATGTTTATACAAACAACAGTTAAAGTGTTTAATTTGTTCTATTTTTTAGGAAGTTTTTCATCAATGTGAAAATCGATGGGTTCTCTACGATAACAGAAAACTTGATCAGAGGAAGAAAAATGAACTAGTTCAAGAGCTGCTAACTCTCGTGAATCTTGTTGTAGCAGAAAGTGGTGGAAAACCATATACAGATGAGTTTATGGAATTGAAGGTAATTATTTTAATGCAGTTAAGTTACTGCTTAATAGCGAGTTAAGTAGTACACATATTAAGTTTTTACAATTCTGACTGCTCTTGCAGAAAGGAGCTACGAAGTTTCATGATCAGACTGAAAGGAGCTGTTTATGCAAGAGCAAACATAAATTAGCTTTTTATGTTTTATTTCAATCAGTTGTTCTACTTAGATTTTGTTATGTATTGTACGGATCAATCAGAAAGACCTTTGTTGGCTATATTTTTAAATTTTAATGTATTTTATGATATTTGGAGTATATTTAAATTCAGTAGTTACGAGTTGTTACACTATTTCTTGTTGTGATTTGGGTTCTACATTGTCTAGATTTTGATTTTGTTGTATTTGTTAAATTTATGAATTTTTAGGAATATTCCAAGTAAAAAAAATGGTAGCTAGAAAAGTAATTGAATTGGAATAAAAAAAAGTGCAATTAAATAGCATTAATAGAATTTATTTATTTATTTTTTTACAAAATATTGTGCTTACATAGCGTTTCTATAAAAGCTATGCAAGTGCTATTGTTTTACTAAGATAGCGTTTCTGAAAGTACTATGCAAGTGCAATTTAACAAAGAAAACACTTAGTTACATAGCACTTCAAAAAACGCTATTTAAGTAGTATACTTGGATAGCACCTAAACAAACGCTATGTAAGTGAATTTCACTTACATAGCGCTGGCTTACATAGCGTTTAAAAACGCTATGTAAGCTAAAAAACGAGCGCTATGTAAGTTGAAATTTGTAGTAGTGAGAGGCTGAGGTACTATCTTATGTTTGACTATAGAAGTAAACGCGCGGGCTCGATGTCGACGGATCAGACTCGTAGCAATCGCTGAAGCGTAAACCAAAGCATGATTAAAACAGAGGACATGATGACGTGAGATAGAAGAAAAAGATAATCTTATTACTGCGACGTTACGCAATAACTAAGGACCAGAGGCAAGTACTTTCTTGATCATCCTAAACACTTTTTATTTTCTGTTTCATTTATTCATATCATGACAAACAGTTATTGTTCAGAGCTATTTGTGATTCTTAAATATTTTGTGCAAACACAGTTACTTGATATTGGTACCCTTTTGATGTGGGGGAATTGTTTAAGATAAACTCTTCATATCCTTATTATCGTAGTAAATAATATGGATGTGAACTGTATGTGAAACTAAGCATTTCCTATTGAATTCGGAAATTGCTCTATTGGATTGGAAAATGGTAAAGCGTAGGAGGCCATGGTTGATGTCATGGTCCAACAATATTTATTGGAAAATGATAAGGCGTAGGAGGCCATGGTTGCTGTCATGGTCCAGCAATATTCAAGGAGGATATGGTAACCATTCCATCTTCCTATAGGCTAACATTACTTGCCTATTTTGGGTACCCCAGAAATCCGGACTATACACACACGGAAAAAAGAGAATACCGGTGGAGTATAGAGGGTCCCATTGCCTTAGAACCTGATCAGGGGGCAATGGTGTTTTGTGTTTCAGTTATATATATCCAATCCATATCGCCAGAATGGCTATTATATATTGTGAATTGGCAGATGATTCATTTTTATGACATGCCAAATGATTTCAGTTATGATTTGAATTATATCACAGTTGTTGATTCAGTTTCTCTATAAACTGTTTTACATTTCAGTTGATTTTTATGCCCCACTTATCCTGGTTTTATATCAAAAATTTTATACGCTTGCTGAGCATTTCTTTCGCTCATACTTGCTGTTATAAATTCTAACATTTCAGTAAGGTAGTTTGGCGAGACTTATCCACATGGTTCAGAAAGAGAAGAAGCGTGATGCTATTTCTAAGATGATTTGGCTCAGGATGTCTGGATTTAGAGTAAGATTTATTTTATATAATTGAGTTCTAAAATTTATTATTATTATTATGTAATGGTCTAGTTAGCCTGGCGTACTTCTTATCGAAGTTATACCAGTGGTTTAAGATTTGATCAAAAAGGATGTTGTAAAGAAGGAATACTTTTTATTTAATGGAATTTGGATTCTTGTTTCTAGCCCTATAACCTTAAAAGATCTTGGTATGTTTGGGGTCACAGATGTTATATTTCCAGTGTTGGTCAATCACAAGTGAATGATTATTATTAAACAGATATTTTATTTTCGTGACAACCAAATCTCCTGACCCCGGATTTGGGGGGTGTCACAACTACCTCCAAGGAAGTATGGGACATTCTTCAAACACTCTGTGAAGGAACAGAACAGGTGAGGGAGAACAAGATGCAACTACTAATCAACAGTATGAGCACTTTCACTTCAAAAGTGGAGAAACATTGAATGACACATTCAGTAGATTTCAAAAACTACTAAATGGCCTGAAACTGTATGGAAGAATCTACCAAGTGAAAGATTCTAATCTCAAATTTCTGAGATCACTACCCAAAGAGTGGAAGCCAATGACAGTTTCTCTGAGAAACACTCAAGAGTACAAGACATTTACTCTTGAGAGGCTCTATAGAACTTTAAAGACATATGAACTAGAAATGGAGCATGATGAAGAGATTGAGAAGGCCCAAAAGAAAAGTGGGTCAGTTGCACTTGTTGCCAACCTAGAGCAGAAGGAGGAGAAGAGGATAGAAGCAGCTCAATCTACACCAAACAGGGAGGTTTGTGAAGGTAGAACAGGATCAAGCAGGAGCAAGGAAAAAGTATCTGAAGAATTGAATATCCTTCAGCAGGATGAATTGGATGAGATAGATGAGCATTTAGCCTTTCTATCTAGGAGATTCTCTAAGCTGAAATTCAAGAGAAACTCTGGGGTGACCAAGCCATTTAACAAGGATTACTTCACAAGCAATTTAGTGGATAAATCCAAAATTAAATGCTACAACTGTGGAATTGCTGGTCACATGATAAGTGAGTGTAGGAAGCCCAGGTCTGAGAATAAGGGAAAGTCAACTGAAGCTGTTGACTATAAAAAGAAATATTTTGATCTTCTCAGACAGAAGGGAAATGCATTCATGTCCCAAGAGTATGACTGGGCTGCTGATGAAAATCATTCTGATGATGATGCTGAGTATGTCAACCTTGCATTAATGGCTGATTCTGGAGAGCAGGAAGCAAGTTCAGCTAGCAATCAGGTAACTACTACCAATCTCTCTGAGCTCACCAAGGAGGAATGCAATAGTGTTATAGATGAAATGTCTACTGAACTATATCACTTGAGTATTTCTCTTAAATCACTTGCTAAAGAAAACAATAGGATTAAAGAGACTAATCTGTTTTTAAGTGATAAGAATGTTGCTCTAGAAAGTCAATTTCTAGAATTTGAGAAAATGAGAGTTGATTGCAATGATGCTAAAAATGAACTTGAGGATGTGTTAAAAAGAGAAATTATCTTAAGAAACCAGCTTGAAAAAGAACAAGGAGTAATTGCTAGATTTCAAAGCTGTAGGAACATTTCACAAAACATAGTAGAATTCCAGGGAATAGAATCATTTGTGAAGGAAACATGGAAGAAGAATAAAAAGAAGCTAGAACCTTGTTTTGAGGATCTAGTGACTATTTATGAATAAACGGATAGTGAACATTCGTTGACAGTTGAACCAACGACGGATGAGAGTTATCCGTTGACTAATAAAAAGTCTGTTAGTAAAAAGGAACTCAAGAAACTGAATCATCAATATGGTCTAGTCGCCAAGAACTTTGTTTCTGGTGAAAGTAGCCAAGCCAAATCAAATGGAAAGGTTGTTGGTAAATCAGACAATGAGGGTAAAAAGAAAAAGTACAGAAATGGCAAGATAGGCATCAACAAGAAAAACAATTACTCTCTTGACAAGTTTGTCCCTAGGAAAACTTGTGGTAATTGTAATAGTGTCAATCACCTATCTTCCAATTGTAAGTCTGTTAATAAGACTCATGTTCATGTACCTCAAACTATGCCATGTATACCTCCAATGTCTGTTATGCTTGGTTTGTATCAGAATGCTAGTTTTACAAATCCATATGTAAACATGCCATGTGTGCCTAATCCTTATTTTCAATATGTGAATATGCCACAAATGTCATGGAACATTCCAAACATGAATAACATGTATGCTAATTTTCCACAAAAGCATGCATCAAACATTTATGCAGATGAGCATCTATCAAACCCTATCACTCAAGCATCTACATCTAAGATGAAGAATGTCAAGAGTGTAAAGTTAAAGGCTAACAAGAAAGGACCCAAGGAAACTTGGGTACCAAAATAAACTTGATTTGTTTTTGGATGTGTGCAGGGAAACATGAGGAATCTATGGTACCTAGACAGTGGATGCTCTAGGCACATGACAGGAGATTCAACCCTGCTCACAGAGTTCAAGGAAGTAGTTGGCCCTAGAATTACCTTTGGAGATGATAGCAAAGGATATACTCAGGGATATGGCTTGATTTCAAAAGACAATGTCATCATTGAAGAAGTGGCCTTAGTTGAAGGTTTAAGCACAATTTGTTGAGTATCAGTCAAATTTATGACAAAGACTATGAAGTAAGGTTCACAAAAGAAGCCTGTGTTGTCTCTGCCAAGAAAGACAACAATGTGGTATTGACAGGCTTTAGAAAATGAAATGTTTACATAGCTGATTTCAACTCAGTATGCTCAGAATCCATTACTTGTCTCTTCAGCAAAGCAAGCAAGGATGAGAGTTGGCTATGGCATAAAAAGTTGTCACATATAAATTTTAAAGTTATGAATGACTTGGTAAGAAAGGATCTTGCTAGAGGAATCCCTCAATTGGAATTCATCAAAGATGGATTGTGTGATGCCTGCCAATTAGGGAAACAAAAGAATCATCCTTCAAAAGTAAGATAGAGTCATCCATTGTTCAGCCACTTCAATTGCTGCATATGGATTTATTTGGTCCAGTAAATGTCATGTCCATTTCAAAGAAGAAATACTGTCTGGTTATTATAGATGATTTTTCTAAGTTTACATGGACTTTCTTTCTGCACTATAAAGATTGTGAAAGTGAAATCATCATCAATCATCTCAGAATAGTAAACAATGGTTCTGAAGTCAAAGTGCAAAGAATCAAGAGTGACAATGGTACAGAATTCAAGAATTCCACAATGAAGACTTTCTGTGAAGAGAATGGAATTGTCCATGAGTTTTCTGCTGCTAGAACATCCCAACAAAATGGGGTAGTTGAAAGGAAAAATTGAACTCTCATTGAAGCAGCTAGAACAATGTTAAGTGAATCAAGATTGCCAACATATTTCTGGGCTGAGGCTGTCAACACTGCATGTTTCACTCAGAATATTTCCTTGGTCAATCAAGCTAGAGGAATGACTCCTTATTAGTTGTTAACCAACAAGAAGCCAACTTTAGCTTTTCTTCATGTCTTTGGATGTAAGTATTTTGTGCTAAGAAATCATGGAGATAACTTAGGCAAATTTGAAACAAAGGCAGATGAAGCTATATTTGTTGGATATGCAGCAGGGAAAGCCTATAGAGTCTACAATCTAAGAACCAACATTGTTATGGAATCTGTACATGTTGTGTTTGATGATCAAAAGATTCTAGGTCTAAATGATGAAGGCTTCCATGAAAAGTTGGAATTTGAAAATGAAGGAGAAGGAAGAATGTATTATGATGATGATGATGAGCAAGATGAAGATCATGACCACAGAAATCCACCAAGAGTTGTTGTGTCAACTAGTAGAGATGCTGACACTGGAAATGAAGCATCCGTTGACAGTCATTCTGGAGCATCCGTTGATAGGAATTCTCAGGCATCCGTCAAGGCAAAGTGATGCATCCGTTGACAGTCAACTTCATAATTCCATAAGGACAACAAACTCAGGGGGAGTTTCTCAGAGTCAAAACTCAATGTTAAATCAACATGATCATGCTCAAGAAGCAACCTCATCTAGATCAAACCTTCCACCTGCAAGGAAATGGACTAGAGATCACCCATTTGAGCTAATTATTGGTGACTCAAATTCTAGAGTCCAAACTAGGAGGGCCACTAGAGAAGAATGTCTATACAGTAGTTTCCTGTCTCAAGAGGAACCTAAGAAAATGGAAGATGCCCTTCTAGATCCAGATTGGATATTAGCAATGCAAGAAGAGCTAAACCAATTTGAGAGAAATAAAGTATGGAAGCTTGTGCCCAAACCTAATGATAGAAGTGTCATAGGTACTAAATGGGTTCTCAAGAGTAAGACTGATGAAAATGGCATAATTGTGAGGAATAAAGCTAGATTAGTGGCAAAGGGCTATTCTCAAGAAGAAGGAATAGATTTTGATGAAACTTTTGCTCCAGTGGCAAGACTTGAGGCAATTAGAATCTTCCTAGCCTATGCAGCACATGCCAATTTCAAGGTCTATCATATGGATGTCAAAAGTGCCTTTCTAAATGGAGAACTGGAAGAAGAGGTTTATGTCCATCAACCTCCTGGCTTTGTAGACCCGAATTTCCAGAATATGTATACCTTCTCATGAAAGCAATTTATGGTTTGAAGCAAGCACCCAGAGCCTGGTATGACACTTTATCTCAATTTCTTTTGGAGAATCACTTCACCAGAGGTATAGTAGATAAAACTCTATTTCATAGAAATGTCAATGGTTCTTCTTTACTTGTTCAAATCTATGTAGATGATATTATATTTGGGTCTAAAGATGAGACTCTTTGCAAAAAGTTTGCCAAACTTATGCAAAATAGATATGAAATGAGCATGATGGGTGAATTAACTTACTTTCTTGGCTTACAAGTAAAGCAAGTTAATGAGGGTATTTTCATAAGTCAAACAAAATATATTTATGATCTTCTAAAGAAATTTGACTTAATGGATTGTGCCTCAGCAAAAACACCTATGGCCACTGCAACTAAACTTGAGTTGAATACTAAGGAAAAATGTGTGGACATCTCAAGTTATAGAGGCATGGTAGGCTCACTTCTTTATCTAACTGCCAGTAGACCTGATATAATGTTTTCTACTTGTCTTTGTGCTAGATTTCAAGCTGATCCTAGAGAATCTCACTTAATTGCTATTAAGAGAATTTTCAGATATCTCAAGGGTACACCAAACCTTGGCATTTGGTACCCTAGAGATACTGGTTTTGATCTAATTGGCTATTCAGATGCAGATTATGCAGGATGCAGAATTGATAGGAAAAGTACTACAGGTTCCTGTCAATTTCGAGGAAAAAACTTGTTTCATGGTTCAGTAAGAAACAGAACTCAGTCTCCACCTCTACAGCTGAAGCTGAGTACATTGCAGCTGGAAGTTGTTGTGCCCAAATTCTTTGGATGAGAAATCAGCTCTTTGACTATGGGTTAAAAGTTGACAAAATTCAAATTTTCTGTGACAACACTAGTGCTATTGCCATCACTGAAAATCCAGTGCAACATTCGAGAACCAAGCATATTGACATCAAATACCACTTTATCAGGGAGCATGTGATGAATGGTAATGTTGAAATGCACTTTGTGTCAACTGAAAAGCAGATTGCAGATATCTTCACAAAACCTCTTGATGAATCATCATTCACAAGATTGGTAGGTGAACTAGGTATGCTCAACTTCTCAATCACCTAGACATATTTGCATAGACACTGCAATGTAGCTGATAATGTGTTATGATTTTTCTTAGAATTGATAATCTTTAGAAAAATTGTCAAAATTTTGTATAAGGAAAAATTACACTATCAACGGATGTCTTTTATCCATTGCTAGTATAACACATAATCATATTTTTAAAGGTCAACGGATAACAATTTATCAACGGATAAACTGTATTTTAATTGTTTATTTATTATCCGTTGATACCTCTTTATTTTTGGTGAATCTTATCTGTTGATAGATTTACTTTTATTTCTAGCCGTTGATAACTGCCTATAATGCTGTATGTATAATCATGGATATTTTTCCGCTATTTTTGACAGTTACTTTTGCCCAATAGAATAATTTCTCTCAATTATTCTTTAATTAAATTCTGAGAAGTATAAAGGCTGTTTACCCCTTTAACGGTTCACTTTTATCTATTCACGAATTTTCTTAAGCAAATCACTACATCCTCTTCTTCACCAAATTCTCTCCAATTCAAAGTTCATTACTCGAAATGGCACCCATTGTTAAGGTGATGTCCTCAACCGGATTCACTTATGAGAAGAACAATTTTGATGCCTTGGTAGACACTGTGAATGCTCCAGAAGTTTATCACACAATGATGAATTTCGTGAAGAACTGTAGGCTGTCGTATTCTATGACTACCACCACACCCCTCATCCATGAAGTAATTGAGGAAATGTGGACATCGGCTGAATTCAATGGTACTGATGAAACTCTATCTTTTTCTCTTAAGGGTAAGAACTATGTAACTAATTCTGATGTATTAACTGCATGTTTGAAACTACCTGAGAATAATTGTTCATCTGCACCAACCGATGCTGAAATAGTTACCATGCTAAACTCAATTAATTATGCTTTTAATATTGACAATTTAGGCAAAATTGTTAGGAAGGGTATGGTTAAAGAATGGAGTTATCTATGTGATGCCTTCATTAAAACTTTTTCTGGTAAAATTAGTAATTTTGATGTTGTTACTAAATCCATGCTAGTGATGCTATGTATGCTTTTAACTGATAAGTACTATAACTTTAGCACACTAGTAATGTATGAAATAGCAGCTAAATTAGGTAATAAAGAAGCTAGGGGCAAAAATATCTACTTTGCTAGATTTTTGATGCTCTTAGGCCTGCATATGTCTGAGAATGAGCTATCCCTCTCTAACCCGGATAGCAAGTTCAATTGCTTTGTACAGGAGAAGAGAGTCCTCAGTGACTTGATTCGAATGAATCTAAATGCAGGGGTACAATTGGTTTATCCTCCAATTGTTCAGGTAGCTTCTCACCTTAATACTCCTATCTCTACCCCACAAATTTCTTTGCCTTCCAATGTCACAATGGAGTCTGTAATTGTGACCAAACAGGCTAGCACAGCTCTTGAGGGGAGTGTGAAGGAGGTAGTGAGTGGTGAGGGACAGGGTGCATGCCCTAAGGATAAGGTGGGTGAGAAGAGTGCACCACACAGCCAAGCCTTAGTTACATCCTCTCAACAGGGTGTGACTACTGATTTAAGTTCCACACAAGGAACTCTGCACAAAAGGGTAAGAGACACTGATAGCCCTTTCTCAAAAACCTATGGTAGAAGAGTAAAATCCAAAACCATTGGGGTAACATAGGGTGCACACACTGTACATACAACTGTACCTTCTCAAAGTCAGTTTGATGTGGCTCCAGCAAATGTGGAGTCACAGTCCCCTACTCATAACCTCCAAATTGATACACATTATAATCCATAATCACCAACTCCATCTTTGGATGTGGATATGATATCTACATCAATTCCTGATTCTTCATCTTTAAGATTTTTGGAGAAGCCTCACTCTTCAATTGGTGGTCATCATCTTTTAGATGATTTGTTGGGCCATCAATCTTCCATTCCTGAATTCACAACACAATATGTGGCCTCATCTTTAAAATCAATCTCCACAGATTCAGTGTTGGTTTTCACTTCAACGGATACTATTATTCCTTCTGCAATGGATATCATTCATCCGTTGACAAGTGTTTCTCCATCAACGGATGCGCCTATAACTAGCCATCCGTTGACAGCAATAATTACTCCATCAACGGATAAACCTCATCTGTTGATAACTCTTTCTACCACTGCACTATGTGACATTCCCATGACAAGGGTGGGGGAGTTTGCAGTAATTGAGACACTTCTAGGAATGAGGGAATGGAGTGAGAGGCTGCCTTGTGAGCAGGCAAAAAGAGAGCAAAATAATGAGAGGCTGGCCATTTCTTCGGGTCAGGCAAAAGGAGAGCAAGAGAGTTCCACCATAGTAGGTGAAGGTGAGGGTGTGAGCCAAGGGGAGCCCTTGATGCAAGAAAAGAGAGATTAGAAGAGATAAGGGACTACAGGGGTTACAAGGGTGGAAGGAGCAGCCATTGCTAGTGAGTTAATGGTGGATAATGATGCAACCAAGGAAAACGGATTATCAAAAAGATTATCAGTCAATGATTGACTCCATTTCTTTGGATGCTGAAACCTTTACTCATCTTGTTCCTGCCTATCAAGTCATGGCACAACAGGGCAATGTGGAGGCAGAGGAGGCAATGCACCTAGTGCACACCTCATAATCTCTACAAAGAGCAAAGGAAGCTTTGACAACTTTGTCTCCAGAAGCTGATAGTGAAGATTTTGGCAATGATGACAGTTTAAGCTCAGATGGTGAAGAAATAAATATGGAGGAAACTCCAGAATGGTTATTTTCTACCACCACTGTGGATGGTGACTTCAATGTGGAGATCATGAAGCAATATCAAACTGCTATGGCTGAGCACCAGAATGCAGATCCACAAAGAAAAGCTGTCCTTCAGCAAATAATGGCCTCCATGAAACTGCACAAGATGCAAATGGTTATTCAAAGAACACAACAGGATGAGGTCCAAACTACAATTCGAGAAATGAAAGTAGAACTAGATGCCAGGATTGAGGCACTAGCTCCTACTACCACTCAAATGAATACTATTATTGCCAATCAAACAAAACAGACTCAACTACTGGAAATGCTACTTACAGCCTCACCTCCAACCCTTGATGCTAACAAAAAGGGGGAGAAAAAGGGAACAAGCATAGAAGAGGTTGCAGCTACTACAAGTCAATTTCAAGCTTCCAGTAGCAAGATAGCACAGATTGAGGGGGAACAACAGCCAACTATAGTGGTCAATCCAACAGATTTTTCTATAGAGGCTTCCCCTGTGAAGAAACAAGTGGTTTTGCCTGAGATTCAGAATTTATCAGAAATCTCAGATGGTGAAAGGCAAACCAGAATAGAAACCTTGGAAAAAATTAACAAGGAGGCTACTGAAAGAATTCTAAGAACAGAGAGGATGATCAATGAATCAATTGCATCAACTTTGTTTCTTACTACTCAACCTTCTGCTCCAACAATATCAACTACAATTCTGAAGGTGCTCACTCCAGAAATTGTGGCTCCTACATTCTATGATGCTGAACCATCATATGTCAAAGAATTTGAACCATACATAAGAACCAGAGCCTACTCTCCACCAAAAGCAAATGGGAAGAACAAGTTACAATTGGACTTTCCATTTCCCAAGAATGATGAAGAGAAGCTAATGGCAAATACAATCGTAGAGTTCAAGGAGAAGACAAATAAGAGTGTAAGAGAATAGATGGCTGCAATTATAAGGAATGGAAAAGTGTTAAATATATCCAACAGCCATCCTAGATTTATTGAAGCTAAAAGAGAAGAGACCTCCAGACTTCTAAGGGAAGCTCATCCAAATGAAGAAGAACAACATGAAAATTCAGAAGAGAAGCAAGCCAGGCTAGCTCAGGAGCTAATGGATGAGATAGAGGATGAAATGAGGGAACCTGAGGAAGTCCCCAAATCCAAATAAAAAAGGAGAGTGAAAACCAGAGCCAAAAAGGTTGTCTCTCCAGAAAATGAAAGTGAAGAAACTACTGGCTCATCAATATCTATTTCTGCAAAAGTGATCAACCCGGCTATGAATTTCCATGGTGATCCTATAATGCCTAAAGAGGAACCAATTAATCTTGATTCAATTGAAGTTCCTTCATTCTTGCTGAATCCAAAACAGAAGAAAAGGGCTCTAAGGAAGCAACTTACAAAGGGACCAATTCAAGTTGCTAGGGTACCTGCTATTGTCAAGCAGCCAATCCTGGAAAACAAGGATGATTTCATGTATCAGGCAGAGATTGAAGAATACTCTGGCATGAATCTATTTTTGAATGAATTGTTAGAAGTAAGAGGAATTGACAAATACAAACATCTGCCTGAGAGATTGGTCTTTGTCTACGAGGGGGGTAAGGAAAGGACATGGCCACTACAGAGGGTTCTTGGAGAAAATTATCAAACTCTGACCAAAGTGTTCTCAGCAATCAAGAGATACACAGGGTTCTCCAAGATAGCTAAAGGGGAGATACTGGACAGAATAGAACAGATAAGGAGAGAATAGAACTCACCATCAAGGCTACCAAGGAAGTTGAAGATCCCATACAATGGATAGAAAATCCACCTTCAACCCTTCTAGATGATGAAGTTCAGGGATGAAGATGGTTGCAGGAGATTCTTCAGGTTAGAAGACCAACTATCAAAGGCTAGTTCTCAATACCTAAGATGGTTACAACTAAATCTAGATCCAAAGGTTGTTGAAGAAGATGCCTTTTATAGGCAACTCCAAATGCAGATTAAATCCAACTCTGCCAAAGAAGGAAAATCAAGGGTGATGCCAACCAGAGAGAAGAAAAAGTATTAATCTGCTCAGTCTAAATGAGCACCTCTCTGATAAGTTTCTTAGAACTTTTTGTTTTAATTTTAATTTTTGTAGCTTAATACAATTTTTGCATATTTCAGTATATATATCTTTAGGAATATTTTGTTATCATCATGGTCCTGAATTTATACTTTAATGCCATCAAGTATAAATTAGGGGAGATTGTTAGGAATATGTTGTAGTTGATGATAACTTTACATTCAAGCAAATTGTATAAGTATTGTAGATGTCAACGGATGAGGATTTATAACTCGATCCGTTGACAGGTAGCTCATCAACGGATGAGGTTCTGTAGCACACTGTCGTATCTTTAACTATCAGTTGATAGTGTTTTAGTTTCTGAGTCATGTTGACATCAATGAATAGGCAGAATAGGGTAGTCAATTGTAAATATTCTATGCTATGTAATTCTGTCTAAGTGAAAGAGCATCAACGGATGAAGACTTCATACTATCAACGAATACAACAAATCAACCATCAACGGATAAGGATGTATACCATCAACGGATACAGGCAAACCTGCTATCAACGGATAATCAAGAATGCCACATTGGATCCTAGATCGTGATTAGCAGTTGATTGTGGCCAGTTTGTCTGACAGACCACATGGGTTGATGAAAGATGCACAAAGCAGTGTGGCAGCCATTATTGTGGAAATAAAGAAGAAAGATTTCATTCACTTTGCAATGGAGTAGCAAGCCAACTTGGACTAGATTATTATTATCTTATTCCATTAGGGCTTGTAAACTTGGGTATTTATAACCAAGTGTAGCAACTCTTTGATAGTTAAGAAAACTGGTTTGTCAGTTCATTTGCTTAGGTTTTCTTGAATATTCCTAGAAGCAAAGAGTTGTAAACAGAAGCTGTGTACGTTTGTATCACAGAGTTTTCTTCAAATAAAGAAAAACGTCAGGTGGTACATTTGGCCATCTGACCTTATATGTGTGTGCATTGTTCTTCATTTTGCAGTTATTTCGTTATAAGTTTATGTGGTTTTTATCAGAAATTTATAAATATCAAGAATTGTATTCAACCCCCTTCTACAATTATACAAGTGTGTAATCTGGGAATAACAACAAATATTTCTCTCGAATACATTGAAATACGTGTAAAAATAAATTGTCCATATGAAACGGAGGTAATATCATATAATCAGGTAACAAGTTCAATAATCTTGTTTTTTTTCTTGCTAAGTTCGTTCAATAATCATGTTCATTAACAAAAAACGTGAGATTTGATATGCCAAAGAAAATGTTAACATGCGTTCTGTAATGGGCTTAGCAGCCTTACTCATGTTTGGGCTATTAAGATATAACAGGAAATGAGCCACTTCAAAAAGAATATAAATCATTAGAAGAACAAAAGGGGGTGTTTTGGGGGAATTTTTTTCCGGAATAAGTCAACTTATTTTAAGACAAAGTTAGAGATTTCTAATTTTTCAACTTATTTTCTAACTTATTTTTGCAACTTATTGAATCTCAAACATATTAAATACATGTATAAAAACAAATTATCAAAATATAAAAATTTTATCCGAAAATAAGTTCATAAGTCCTTAATTTAAGCTTAGCCAAAGGGGCTAAAAATCACGCAGGTATGCGTTTATTTCCTATGAGAGTGTACTAGTGTAAGGTCAAAGGTGTATGAATATTAAAATATAGAGTGCTAATTTATTATGGATGAATTATAAGGTGTTCAATACAAATTTGGGAAATCAAAATTCAACTAAAAAGAACACCTTAAACTAAAAATTTGCTAAAGAATCGAAATTGGAATCGAAATAATTATATGTGTTCCATTTATATTTAACCGAACCGATTATCTTTTTAAATTTATATAAACATAATATAATTTATGTAGTACATTTTTATATTTGCATATAATTTATCATTCAAAATGTGCATAAATAATTAATGTCTTTTAAACCATGAACTATGCGCTAACGTATTATATACACTTTTTAGTTGCCAGAATCATTAATCTGTAGACTTTGTACCCTAGTTTGATTTTGCAAATTCCTGTCTAGGTAAGATGGGTGTGGTAAATTAGAAGAGAAAAAAAAAATGAGGTACCTTGAATTATTTCTACATACTGTTGTCCAGATACAGTACAATGAGAGTTCTGGCGAGCATATTAGGGGTATGGTTGCCTCACCTTAAATTATGTACTTATGGACTTATTTTCGGGTAAAAATTATGGACTTATGGACTATTATGTCGTGATAAATATTTACAAAAAACTGACGATATACTTAGAAGGTTACCAGCGGGGATTCTATATAAATTGGACGGATGGAAAGTTCACTTAAAAAAGCACACTTTGTTCAATTATCGTTGCCGGATATGTTTCTAGGTACACTTTTTTTTTTTTTTTTTTTTTTGTTTTAAAATTGTAGTTGCACCTCGATTTTTCGTTATGTTTAAAAACTCTCCCTGAACCGTAAGGTGTTACGTGTTAGTATATATAAGCTAACATGTCCAGTCAGTCTGTAATCAGATTTTCTAACTGTGATTCTGACTTACTGTGATTCTGAGTGATCCCTCCAAATTAAATCATAGTGGTGAATTTGATTGCTGTCATTGACTGTGTTCGAGTTCCGCTGTGATATCTTAGTGGTGAATTTGATTGCTGTCATTGTATATGCTAGCATTTATCTATCGTGTCATATCATTTGGTTGTGTGTTGTTATACCGGTGTAAGGAGGATGTCTCATGCAAAGAGAAGAAACGAGGCTAAATGGTCTTCGCTTCCTGTCCTCGTGTTATGGATGATCAAAGATAAGCTAGACATATTCGACAATATGTGTGTAGCAGCCGTTTGTCATGATTGGCGTACTGCATCTGTGTCATATCCGAAAAAGCAGTCAATTGGGGAAGGGATGCCCTGGCTTATGCAGCAAAACAAAAATGTCGATAGTAGTTTGCAGGACTTCATCAGCATTACAAGAAAGAAGAAGGTTACTCTTTACCTGCCTGAATTTAGTAATGCTCTGGTGCTTTTCTCTAAACAAGGATGGATTCTCATGCGCAGAAAGAATTTTTTTGTGACCAGAGAAAGGTTGCCCGATTCTGTTTTCTTAATAAATCCTCTTACAAAGGCTAAAATTGAACTGCCAGATGTTGCAGAATCCCACGAATTTTTTGGTTCTTTTTCAACTCATGACGGCTATCCTACAAGTGTGGTCCTCATCAGTGCTGGTGTATTTTGTCGAATAACTCTTCGGACGGCAAAACCTGGTGATCTTTTCTGGACTAAACATGCCCCTGTGGATCGCACAATGCAGTTTGAAGGATGTCGTGGTCTAATTAGTATTGGTGAAGAGATTTTCTATTATGATATCTGGGGAAAGATGACTATATATAATATGGCTACCGGTGTTTGGAAAGAGTTACTTAGGCCTAGGGATGAGTTGGTGGGAGTAAACTATATTGCAGAACATGATGGAAAAATTATAAAACTTTTTTCCTCTGGAGATGATGACTATACATCCTATAGGATTTTAGTGTACAATGATACTGATACTTCATGGGAAAAGGTAAAGAATGATGAGATGAGCAACACAAGTTGGTACTTGTCTAAGTTGCATAACTGCTTTTGTGCATGGGAAAGTGGTTTGAAAGTTTATGTTCTTCGTCCCAATTATGGTGGTCTAGTTCGCTGTACTCGTACAATTCGTGGATACACTGTTCTTTCTCATGATTTAAGTGATGGAGGTACGCAGACTCTTCAGCTCCCATACGAAATTTATTCATCAGCAAAGTGGGTGGATCTTGGTTGATTAGCTGATTAGATGGTTGTTTTAGGTGGACTTAAGTGTCATTGTCTTTAGTAGGGGGTGTCTAGCTTTTCTATTATATCTATGTGAAGTAGTTATATGAAAATAAGAGTATTTGCTGGAACTTCTTCAGACTGTGCTGAGATGTTTCAAAGGCTTTATTGTATTTGTTAAGCGTAATAACTGGATTAACTAAAGACAAACTGTGGCCTTCCAAAAGCTTGATCCATTACTTGAAGCAGAGCTGATCTAGCATTATCCTGCTTTGTCAATCGATTAAGTTTTCTCATATTGTTTCGACGTTTCTATGTTCTCACCAGTGGCGGAACTAGAGGGGTGCTTGAGCCCCCCATACTTCCAAAAAAATAGTAAAAATAATTTTTTTATTAATATTAGATTATAGTCCAGCATCCCGTAAAAAATAAAAAATAGAGTTTATATAGAAAAAAATTATTAAGAATACAAAAATCTCATCCAAATTCATAGAATAAGATATTCACCACTTTATAAAGGTAGTTCTTTGATTATTTTTTCTTATTCTTATTGATATAAGTCAAGATAAAGCAATGATTTCGAACTATAAAAAAAAAAAAAAAATCCCGCTTCGCGCGGGATCCGATGTACAAAATTTTTTTTGAGCCAATACATTTTTGAGCCCCCGTTAAAAATTGATCCTGGTTCCGCCACTGGTTCTCACCCCTCGATTTAACTATATGGTTTTGACGTCTCTGTTCTTATACCTCAGTTTAACTATGTGCAATCATATTGGTAGATTGTTACTTGTGATACTTATGAAACGCCTGTTTTTAATCATATTAGAAGTTTAAGTTTGGGGAAACCACTAAATTATCAGTACTGTTAAAAGACCAGCTCCTTGAGATGAAAAAGATTAAGTGAATGGCTTAAAGTTTACTAGAATCTTGGTTTAGTGAGTTTATAGCTAATACGATTAAGCACTCAGCATGATCCTAGATGATTGTACTGAACCCCTGTAATGACAAGTGACATAGAACTAGAGAAAATTCATTCTGATAATTACCAAAAAAAAAATTAAAAAAATGATACATTCTGAGACTTGCATATTGCCTTATTTGTTACAAGGTCTGAATAATGATAGATCATCAATTTCTGTTAATAGTTTGTATCATAGTGCTGTAGTACAAGTTGTTCTACATGTAATGTATATACGAGGTTGGTTGTGTTTCCTAAACCCGCTACTTTTCCTCGCTAATTCTCATAGAAAATGTCTCTAAAAAGAGTAAAAATGTCAACAACAAAAAAAACTTCCCAACAATAGTTTTTTTAAAATCTAATCCAGTCGACAAAGCTTCCTTGAAAAAACATAATCTTGACAATCCTTCCCTGATGATTCTTCTCTTTAGAAGTTTGTTTTACTCAATCCGACTTACTATTTCTATTTTATAATAAGATAAATCAAACCAAACCAAACCAAATCAAACATACCCAGTATATCCCGCACAGAATAGGGTCTGGGGAGGGTGAGATGTACACAGACCATGCCCCTACCTTTTACGGTAGGGAGGCTGTTTCCGTGAAAACCCCCAGCTTAGTGCACCACAAAAAAAAGTGTGTGATATTTACAAAGGCTTCATAAATTTGGAAAAAATCGGCGTCATACCTGAGCCCATGGCTTTGAACACACAAGGGGCTTACCTACTCCGCTCCGCAAACACTTAGATCTACACCTGGCCAAACTCCCTGAAACTGCAAAACCAGAAAACAGAAGACAATAAAAAGCGAAAAAAGAGAATGAAAAAGCTGAACTTCTAGGATAAAGCTAACCAGAAAACAAAAGACAATAAAAAGCGAAAAAAAGAACGAAAAAGCCGAACTTCTAGGATAATAATATTAAATATTAATTTAATTTAACTTCATTATTAAATTAAATTAATATTTAATATTATTATTTTAATTAATTAAATTTACATAACTTCATTATGGTAATATAAGAATAGTTATATTATTAATTGTATTTATTATTAATCTATTATAGATACTTTTTAAATATTAATTAAAGGAGTTCTAAGTTTTATGTAATACTATACGCCTGTCTTTTATTTTAATTTTTAGTTAATAGACTCATATTATATAATTTCATTATTATACGAAATTATTATATAATATTATAATTTTAAATTAATTAAAATAATTAATATTTAGTGGCATACCGCACGACCGCGATATACGTAGCATACCATTTAAAAGGAGTTTTTGTTTTTAATAAAGAGTATAAATGACGTGGCAACTAAAGATTTTTTTATGCAAATTTTTCAATTTTGTTGTAAACTATTCTCCTATAAAAGCGCCGCCTGCTTTGTTCTGCATGTAATGTATATACCACAGTTGTTTTTGTTTCCTAAATCCAATACTATCTTTCTCTATATATCATAGAAAATGTCTCTAAAAAGAGTAAAAATGTATAAAAAAAACGGGTTAAATATCTTGTTGGTCATTGAAGTCAGCTTAATGTATCAAGTTGGTCACTGAACTCAAAATGGTATCAATTAGGTCACTGAAGTCAGCCGGGATTATCAAGTTAATCATTTTTTTGACGAAAATTATTGTCCGCAAAATTTTGTCCGAAAAATCTTCACCAAATTTTGTGAAATTAAAGTGTGTTAATCTAGATGATATGGGTCTCATAAAACTTGTTTAGATTTTCATTATGAGCTCTAGATTTATATGAATCGAAATAGAAAATTCAAGAACTAGAATTGATCTTCTTCAAAAACTGAAATAAAACTTATCAATATTGTATCTATTTTGAAGAGAATAATCTTGGTAACACAAATATGGTCTCGGATTTTTTAAATGTTAAGTGAATCTGCAGTTATAAGCGTTTATGTCAATCTGTAGTCTGTTTCCGTCAAAAAAACGAAGACTTAGGCTGACTTGATACATAGGCTGACTTCAGTGACTTGATTGATACCGTTTTTAATTCAGTGACCAGCTTGATACATTAGGCTGACTTCAGTGACCAACAAGATATTTAACCCTAAAAAAAACTGCTTCCCCACAATAGTTTCTTTATAATCTAATTCACTAGACCAAGCTTTCTTGAAAAAACATAACTTGACGATCCTTCCCCGGTGATTCTTCTCTTTAGAAGTTTGTTTTATTTAATCCTACTTAATGCTTTCTATATTATAATAAGTGATGTGGCAACTAAAGATTTTTTCAAGCAATTTTTTCAGTTTTGTTGTAAGTGTCGCCTACTTCTAGCTAATTTCCGGTGTTGTACTGCATGTGATGTATATAGACGTTGTTTATGTTTCAAAAACCCAATACTATCTCTCTCTATATCTCATTGAAAATGTCTTTAAAAAGAGTAAAAATGTCAAAAATCAGCTTCCCAACAATAGTTTCTTTACAATATAGGGCCCGTTTGGGAAATCTTATTTTTCAGAAATAAGTTACTTATTTTGAAAAAAAGTTAGGAAATATGTACTTTTTTCTGAAATAAGTAACTTATTTTTGCAAGATTACGAATATTAAACTCCTCATACACATTTTTTTCTAAAAAAAAAATATGTAAATACGAAATTTTTTCCGAAATAAGCAACTTATAAGTTCATACACAGATTTGCCAAACGGCACCATAATACAGTGGACAAGGCTTCCTTGAAAAAACGTAATCTTGAAAGTCCTTTCCTAATGATTCTTCTCTTTAGAATTTTGTTTTATTCAATCCTACCTACTCTTTCTATATTATAATAAATGATGTGGCAACTAAAGATTTTTTTAAGCAAATTTTTTAATTTTGTTGTAAACTATTCTCCTATAAAAGTGTCCCCTGCTTCTTGCTTCCGGCGTTGTTCTGCATGTAATTTATATACGATTATTTATGTTTCCTAAACCCAATACTATCTCTCTCTATTTATCATAGAAAATGTCTCTAAAAAGAGTAAAAATGTCAAAAAAAAAAAAAAAACAGCTTCTTGACAATAGTTTCTTTACAATCTAATCCAGTAGACAAAGCGCCCTTATAAAAAACATAATCATGACAATCCTTCCTTGATGATTCTTCTCTTTAGAAGTTTGTTTTATTCAATCCTACTTACTCTTTCTGTAAAAATGAAGCGACTCATTTAACGATCCAGAATGTGGGAAGAACCCGGTTGGCTGGAATATATGCGAAGATGAGAGGAAATGGTTTATAAGACAGTCCATTGTTTTCAAAGGAATGTGTTTTTAATATTTCAGCTGAGAAGTTAAGGGCTTGGAGTGACTCATTCTATTCCTTAAGTTAAATCCATTCAAACAAATTCATATACTGTATCATTCTGCCATGAGTGGCTATTCCATTCAGCCCAGGATTGATTCCATTCGAACTTTTAAACAATAAAAAATGTGCAGGAGTGGAATGTTTTCAAGAAGAGAATAATCATTTTATCTTATGTACGCTGTCCAACTATTTTGGGGGAAATAAAATATATTCTTATTGCCTTATTTGATTTTGATTGATTTAATTTCAAGTGGAATGTAAAACTCAAGGAAAAAAAAACTCAACAGTAACAATATAGTTTTTATAATAATAGTATAAAAAATTTGAGCAAGAGAATGATCTCAAAAACCTTTATAAACTCTTTCCATACAAATTGAATGACATACTTGTAAAAGTATCATGGGCCTGACGACGTCCTCATGTAACAACCCTGAGGTTAAGACAAATACACTAGAACTCAAGGATATTATTGTAAATACAAGAGGGTAATTTTATTACAAAAATGCCACTAAACATTTATACTAGCTATCAATATAATCTCAGGTAAGTGCCCTGACGTACCTGAGGGCCATTTTTCTCTACTTGTAAATATCAAAATTCAACTTATATTTACAAATATACCTTACCATATGTAAAAGATGATCATAAATTCAACTAGGATCCTCAAGGAGGTCCAGTGGGCGACCTCAAAGCCCATAATTCTCTATAATGGTGTTAAAAATTACCTTAAAGATTAACTAGTTATTTGTTTCATTTCTAAAAAATAACTTGCCAAAAATAAGTACAATAAATTAGAAGCAAGATAAATCAGACTTCCTTCATCAAAATAGAAATTCATCATTTTTACACATTCTTTGCAGTTGAGAAGTAGATCAGACTAAGTGCATAGAACACAGGAACAGCAAAGCACCAACAAGATTATACAAATTCATGGTTTAAAATGCTAGAAAGTGAGCTTTGGGGTCAAAATAAATTGGCATTCGCACACAAAGAAGTCAAAGACTTTAGAAGCATGAGAAACCTACTCATCCTACAAAATCAAAAGATAGTATGAGTGGTGATAAAAAAAAAAGAAAAAAGAAAGATAGTATGAGTTAAATATTAACTAAATGCATTTACGACAAATATAGAAGGAACAACAATAAAGCTAATATTACCAAAAGTTTTTACAACATATAAAATGTCATTTTCAACTTTACAAAATGATCCATAAAGGTATATATGATCATTAACATACATGATCCATGTCCAACTTTGATAAGTAGATATTATATAGGTACATTGAATATCGAATTGTATGATGATGTATAATATATCGAATATTGAATATGCTGCTGATATATCATACGAATAGTGAATGATCCACTTTCAAATTATACAAGGAATAGCTAATATCACCACATGTAATTGATGAAAAGTTACAAAAATCTAGTTCCAAAACATGTGAAATTGCAACTAAAAAAAAACGAGAAAACTTACAGAAGTTAAAGCAAAATGATGTCCTAGCCCTTGTTCAGATTTGAGATCCTGGACAGAGGACAATTGATGCATACAGAAAACATCAATTATTAATTGCAGAAACTACAAGGCAAAGTAAGCAGCTCTGGTGCAAACAGATTTACGGGAAGAAGACAATACCTGGTGTGGAAGGAACGGGGGGAATCCCGTCATACAACCACAATCACCGTGATCCTATGCCATTAGCTATCAATGCTCCTATCCCCACTACCTTGGGTGATTATGAGTTTCTAAACGGTAAAATATTTCTAACCTGGTCTACCTTGTTGATAGATATTTTTTTATGATTTGTTTTTACTTGTTGATTGCATCTTGTCATGTGTTGACTGCTATTCCTGAAACCACAATGTACATCTATGACTGCATTATATGGATTGTCTAAGAAATAAGATAAATATTTTTTTTACTATGTAATGATATTTTATCTGACTGTATTGCAACTGTGGCTAGTTACACCCAGTGTTTTAAGAGATTTGAAATACTATGGAGTTCCAAATGAGTGGTCTGATGCGCAAATATGCTTTGACACATATCATCGTGAAAAGATTGTGAATATCCTTAAGTTGAGTACCTATGACATTAAGACGGTGATAACAACCAAAGAATATAGCTTTTATATCTTCGGTTGACTTTGGAAGACCTTGCAAAGGTGTTTTGGTATTTACGAGCAAATCACATTAGTCTGGCCGTTGATATTTATGCCGGGAGAACCCCTCATAGCCCATCAACGGATTTTATCCGTTTAAGTGCGCTCGATGTTTCAAATTCTCCATGTATAATGCTCCGAACAGACGCATCACTTTCAGGAGATAAAGGGGGCTATGGTTATATCTTGTCAGATTCCACTGATAGGTACTGTCAATATTATTCAATTATATTAAGTGTATATTATTGTTGTTAGGCTGATGTAAGTATGCATAGATAACAGTTGTATTAGGCTGATATTAACTGATTTTATAGGCTGATTTAGAGCCTGATTTTGTGGGATTTGCTGGGCTGATGTAGAGGCTGTCATTAAGGGATTTGGTTGCTGATTTGTAGCTCTAATTAGCTATGTTGTACCTATAAATACAGGAACTTGTTTGTATAAAAATTCAATCAGAATTCTTAGCTTTTTCTTGTATCTTTGTCAGGTACTTGGAATATGGTAAAGGATCTAAAGAAGATATACCTCAGGGGCTGACTTTAGCTGAACGTGTTACCTTGTTGGAATTGTATGCTTCCTGGACAGAGGACAATCGATGCATATAAAAAACATCAATTATTAATTGCAGAAACTCCAAGGCAAAGTAAGCAGCTCTGGTGCATACAGATTTACGGGAAGAAGACAATACCTGGTGTGGAAGAAGATGTGGCAGGAACGGGGGAATCCGTCATACAACCACAATCTTTCAGACTCCCGACAGGTGTAGACCTTTTGCTGAGAAGGGAATCTACGAAGTCTTCCCGTACGAGCAAGCAAATCACAATCATTATTCAAATCACGAAAGATGTGATTGGTAGATCTGCTGATTTTTGCTACAAAGTTGAGGTCTAGTAAATCTACCAATCACATCTTTCGTGATTTGCTTGCTCGTACGGAAAGACTTTGTAGATTCCCTTCTCAGCAAAAGGTCTACACCTGTCGGGAGTCTGAAAGATTGAAGTTGTATGACGGGATTCCCCCGTTCCTGCCACATCTTCTTCCACACCATGTATTGTCTTCTTCCCGTAAATCTGTATACACCAGAGCTGCTTACTTTGCCTTGTAGTTTCTGCAATTAATAATTGATGTTTTCTGTATGCATCGATTGTCCTCTGTCCAGGAAGCATACAATTCCAACAAGGTAACACGTTCAGCTAAAGTCAGCCCCTGAGGTATATCTTCTTTAGATCATTTACCATATTCCAAGTACCTGACAAAGATACAAGAAAAAGCTATGAATTCTGATTGAATTTTTATACAAACAAGTTCCTGTATTTATAGGTACAACATAGCTAATTAGAGCTACAAATCAGCAACCAAATCCCTTAATGACAGCCTCTACATCAGCCCAGCAAATCCCACAAAATCAGACTCTAAATCAGCCTATAAAATCAGTTAATATCAGCCTAATACAACTGTAATCTATGCATACTTACATCAGCCTAACAACAATAATATACACTCAATATAATTGAATAATATTGACAGTACCTATCAGTGGAATCTGACAAGATATAACCATAACCCCCTTTATCTCCTGAAAGTGATGCGTCTGTTCGGAGCATCATACATGGAGAATTTGAAACATCGAACGCACTTAAACGGATAAAAATCCGTTGATGGGCTATGAGGGGTTCTCCCGGCATAAATATCAACAGCTAGACCAATGTGATTTGCTCGTAGATACCAAAACACCTTTGCAAGGGCTTCCAAAGTCAAACGAAGATATAAAAGCATATATTCTTTGGTTGTTATCACCGTCTTAATGTCATAGGTACTCAACTTAAGGATATCCGCAATCTTTTCACGATGATATGTGTCAAAGCATATTTGCGCATCAGACCACTCATTTGGAACTCCATAGTATTTCAAATCTCTTAAACACTGGGTGTAACTAGTCACAGTTGCAATACAGTCAAATAAAATATCATTACATAGTAAAAAAGTATTTATCTTATTTCTTAGACAGTCCATATAATACAGTCATAGATGTACATTGTGGTTTCAGGAATAGCAGTCAACACATGACTATATGCAATCAACAAGTAAAAACAAATCATAAAAAAAATATCTATCAATAAGGTAGACCAGGTTAGAAATATTTACCGTTTAGAAACTCATAATCACCAAGGTAGTGGGGATAGGTGCATTGATAGCTAATGGCATACGATCACGGTGATTGACAACCGGGGTAGGGAAAGGGGGGGTAGACCAGGTTGATTGGAAAGGGGAGGGGGGTAGACCAGGTTGATGGGAAAGGGGAAGGAGGGGTAGACCATGTTGATAAAAGCTTGATGCTTGATGGAGCGACGAGTCACACCACGGCTAAGATTGGAGGTTATCAAATTCTTGATCATGCTCATGCTGCCAAAAAGAACAAAAAGAAAACCAATTAGCAATAATATATCATTACTGATGCTGCCAAAAAGAACAAAAAGAAACCAATTAGCAATAATATATCATTACTGACCAACACGAGAGTAAGATCAGTAACCTATTTTTTGAATTCATAACCATACATACCAATAACCAACAATAGAGTAAGAGAAGATACATATTAACAAAGAAAATTATTAAGAAGTTGAACTCATGCTGGTACTATTAAACAGGATTAAACAATACTGGTACCTATAGCAATAAATTCGAAAAGATATACTTTACTAGACCTCAACTTTGTAGCAAAAATCAGCAGATCTGCCTTTGTTAACAGAATATGTATATAACCAACTCCTTTAGAGAGATAGAGAGAGGATCAATAAAATCCAAGGTCTTTATATTAAATGATTTTTACTGTGCTTAATTTCAGATAAGACTACAAGGGGGTGGTGGTTGGAGTGTGAAGTTGAGTAAGAGAGTAAAATGGGCAAAAGGTCACTTTCCCTACTGCACTATTGTAAAATTTCCGTTTAGCCTACTATACTATCGAAGTCATCACTGCACTTTACTTTTTTTCCTTTTACCCCATCGCCGTTAGTCAAAAATTCAGTCCGTCTGTTTGACCGGCGTGCCACGTACACGACACATCAGCAAAATCATAATTTTTTAAATAAAAACTTTAAAAAATCCCTAAATTAATTTTCAGTTGTACGTAATTACAAAATTTACATGTCTTCTAAATCCCTAAATAACCAATTTGTTTTCCCCCAAATCGATCCCAGCTTTGTTTCTCTCTTTTTCTCGTGAACTCTCTCCATGATTCTCTCTCTCTCCTACAACATCTCTCTCAATTTCTCTCCCTCCCACCTCTCTCTTCAATCTCTCTGTTTCTCCGTGGTGTTAATTTTATTCAGATCCCTACCACCGTCATGGCACAGGTTAACTACAACTTGTACAAATATCCTAATTGCCTCTCCCCCCTTCCACTTGGTGTTGTATGAAAGAGGATACTTAGGCACACTTTTTTTTTTACATGTATCAGGTGGATTCATCAGTTGGGGGCAAAACTGGAGTAAATCACCGGCTTGGAAAGAATTTGATTGGTGCATTCTACCAGCCACAGAGTGTGCTAATTGACACCGACACGTTGAACACGTTGCCAGAGAGAGAATTGGCATCTGGGTTTACAGAGGTTATTAGATATGCAAGTGCTAGCAAGAGTGTGTTATATGAATTTAATGTTTGTATAAATTTTTTTAGATATTTTTTTATGAATTTATGCTTTTTATGATTTTTATACTTTTTATAATTTTTAATGAAAAAATTACGTTTTTTCTTAAATTTTTTATAATTTTAAAAAATATATATAATTTTTTAACGATTTTTTTGAAAGTTTTTTTAATTTTTTTATGAATTTTTATGATTTTTTAAAAGTTTTTATGATTTTTAAAAGTTTTTATGATTTTTAAAATTTTTATAAAAAGAAATTAGGCTTGTGCTAATGTGGCAGGCTGACTGTACATCCCAATCATCAATTTAACGGGTCAAACAAACGGACTGAATTTTTGACTAACGGTAGTGGGAAAGGAAAGTGCAGTGATGACTTTGATATTACAGTAGGCTAAACGGAAATTTTATAATTGTACAGTAAGGAAAGTGACCTTTTGCCCAGAGTAAAATAGGGAAGCAGCATTAAAGTTGCAACATGCATGAGAATCAAGGTCAGCATTTCAAGATTTAACATCAAAAACAAGTTTCCTGATATGGGCTAAGTTACACGGACTCGGCACTTCCGGCCACCGTACCCGTGTCGACCCGACCCGACACAGGACACGACCCGGAATACGTACCGGATTCGCCTCTGAAAATCCGACCCTTTGTCGCCGTCGCCGGAAAAAGTACGAGTAATGTTTCCAATTTTTTTCTCCTTATATAACGACTGTTTAACCTTTAACCAGATTGTTTCAGGTTCTAATTAATGATTTTAGAAGAAAATGGACCAGATTGGGTTGGGGTTGTAGAAGAAAGAAGATAAGAAAAGAAGAAGAAAGAAGATAAGAAAAGAAGAAAGAAGAAGACGAAGAAGATAACAAGTCTCAAAAGTCAAAAGTAGAAACAAGCATGTACCCTTTAATTATTATATGATCAGTTGACACCAAATCCAATTCACGGACCTGTAGCCAACATACTGCATATGTTTTTTTGTTTTTTTAAAATTTGAATTGTTTAATTAATCTTTATAAATTTAATTATTAACTAAAGAAAATTTAATTTTTATTCATTAGTTATTATAAAATTATACTTGAATTCAAAATAAATTTATTTTTAGATTTAAAGTTTTAGACGGATTTTCAATTAAATATTACAAGCCTAAAGTTTTAGATTTATTTTAAATTTTAAAACCCTTTAAATATATTTTTTTTAATTCAAATTTTGCAAAACTCGATTTAAACCTCGATAAATATTACAATCTTTTTACGTATAAATCGTAAGAGTAATGTTCAAATATTAATATTGATGTGTTGGATTTGCTCAGATTTAATATGAATGAAAAAATATTATGATAATAATTTTTTTTTTTGCCGAGTCCCCACACCTGTGTCCGAAATCCGGACAGTGTCCCCATGTCTTAAAATTTAAACTCTTCCGAGTCCGACACTCGGATATGTCGTATCCGACACTCCGTACCCGAGTCTATGTAACTTAGGATATGGGCCATTGTTACCTCTACTAAGAGCATCTCCAACGGTAATAGCTAAAATCATTAGCTATATAATGATTATCTAAAATTTTGCTGAACTGTAAGGAGTTAAACTCCAATGGGGTTAGTTATAATTGTTAGCTATATTTTAAAATAATTAGTTTTATTAATAAATATAAAAAAATTATATGAGATTGATGATGTATCATGATATGAGTGGATAATGTGGATTTTAGATATTATCTATAATTCATAGACATTAGCCAAATATAGAAGATGTGAAACCCATTATCTAAAAATTTACCAAACAGTGTGCATGGTTGGAGAAGAAAAAAAATAGCTATTAGCTAAAAACAATGTCATCATGTCATGTCACTATTATAGCTAACAGATTGTTAGCCTTGGAGATGCTCTAAGTGCTAGTGCATTAAGGATACAAAACAAAAAACTACAGTATGGAACTGCTGAACTTAAACCATCCTAAAGAACACCACATAAGAAACACTAGTATTTGGATTTATGCAAAAATAACTAATAATGAGATTAATTCAATTAGAGTATGGGTATATCTCATTGCAATTCAACGTTAATTGCATCTAGCTAAATGAAAGTAACCTCATGATAAAGGCTAAATATATAAGAAGTAAGGTGTAACAAGGATAGAAAGGTTTCTTTTGAGTTTTGACCTATGTACCTGTCCTATTCTCCCTTTGATAAACACAAAGACAAAAACCCAGCCCTACTGCAAGCAAATCTTTCAAACTTTCTTGAGTTCCTCAATCAAGCACGATTATAGTAAAATCAGAAAGTAACAAGCCCCAACTATTATCTTTATCTACGAAATTATGCCGAAATTGCTAAAACATAAACCCATTCAGAAAAAGTAGCACCACCACCACAACCAAATCAAAAATAATACAAACCCTTCTTCGAACCACATTCGATATCCTTAATATTAACAACATCCCTGACTCTAGTCACTTGTTACTGAACCCAAATACTTACCATTCACTGGTTACATAATCTCACAAAAATATTATGGATTAAAATGCGGATTCAATTCTTAATAAAAGCAATTAGGACAAACAAAACTAGCATATAAGATAATGTGGGTCACAATAGATCTCGCATTAAACATAAGTAATCAACCCAATAAAATAAAATAAAATATGGTAACTAACAAATAATTAGATGCATACACACACAATGAGTGAAAGAGAGGGAGAGGGAGAGAGGGAGCGAGAGAGTGAGGGCAAGGAAGAGGGAGAGAGAGAGAGAGAGAACCTTGATAGTCCGATGGGAAGGAAGGAAGCTCTGTGTGTGTTTCAAGATAGTCTGATGGCCTTGGAAGGAAGAGAAGCTCTGTGTGTGTGTGTTTCAAAGAAATGTGTGGTGAGGAGGGGTGGGACAGGTTGAGTTCCTATTGTTTCATAATCAATGTACTACTGCATGTGTACTAATATTTAAAAAGTTAATCCTTCCATTAATCCTAATCTTTAAGTGAGCCACTTCAAAAAGAATATAAATCGTTAGAATGGACCAACTGTGGTGGCCTGACCGATTATTAATTTCACTTTGATCTATCGACCAAAAATCTAATCTAATGTGTTCTTTTCTCTTTTTTTTTTTGAAAATAATCTAATGTGTTCTTTTAAAAAGTGATAGCACAAACGAATGACTAAAACAAAATCACGCAGGTATGCGTTTATTTCCTATGAGAGTGTACTAGTGTAAGGTCAAAGGTGTATGGATATTAAAATATAGAGTGCTAATTTATTATGGATGAATTATAAGGTGTTCAATACAAATTTGGGAAATCAAAATTCAACTAAAAAGAACACCTTAAACTAAAAATTTGCTAAAGAATCGAAATTGGAATCGAAATAATTATATGTGTTCCATTTATGTTTAACCGAACCGATTATCTTTTTTAAATTTATATAAACATAATATAATTTATGTAGTACATTTTTATATTTGCATATAATTTATCATTCAAAATGTGCATAAATAATTAATGTCTTTTAAACCATGAACTATGCGCTAACGTATTATATACACTTTTTAGTTGCCAGAATCATTAATCTGTAGACTCTGTACCCTAGTTTGATTTTGCAAATTCCTGTCTAGGTAAGATGGGTGTGGTAAATTAGAAGAGAAAAAAAAAATGAGGTACCTTGAATTATTTCTACATACTGTTGTCCAGATACAGTACAATGAGAGTTCTGGCGAGCATATTAGGGGTATGGTTGCCTCACCTTAAATTATGTACTTATGGACTTATTTTCGGGTAAAAATTATGGACTTATGGACTATTATGTCGTGATAAATATTTACAAAAACTGACGATATACTTAGAAGGTTACCAGCGGGGATTCTATATAAATTGGATGGATGGAAAGTTCACTTAAAAATGCACACTTTGTTCAATTATCGTTGTCGGATATGTTTCTAGGTACACTCTTTTTTGTTTTAAAATTGTAGTTGCACCTCGATTTTTCGTTATGTTTAAAAACTCTCCCTGAACTGTAAGGTGCTACGTGTTAGTATATAAGCTAACATGTCCAGTCAGTCAGTAATCAGATTTTCTAACTGTGATTCTGACTTACTGTGATTCTGTGGACTGTACGTGATCCCTCCAAATTAAATCATAGCGCAATGTTCATATATGTTACGAGTTTAAGGAATTTGTAGAAGCCACTACTATTTGACACAATCATATCTGTTTGCAGCATGCAGGTGACTGGTCAGCTAATATTCGAGTTCCGCTGTGATATCTTAGTGGTGAATTTGATTGTTGTCATTGTCTATGCTAGCATTTATCTATCGTGTCATATCATTTGGTTGTGTGTTGTTATACCGGTGTAAAGAGGATGTCTAATGCAAAGAGAAGAAACGAGGCTAAATGGTCTTCGCTTCCTGTCCTCGTGTTATGGATGATCAAAGATAAGCTAGACATATTTGACAATATGTGTGTAGCAGCCGTTTGTCATGATTGGCGTACTGCATCTGTGTCATATCCGAAAAAGCAGTCAATTGGGGAAGGGATGCCCTATGCAGCAAAACAAAAACGTCGATAGTAGTTTGCAGGACTTCATCAGCATTACAAGAAAGAAGAAGGTTACTCTTTACCTGCCTGAATTTAGCAATGCTCTGGTGCTTTTCTCTAAACAAGGATGGATTCTCATGCGCAGAAAGAATTTTTTTGCGACCAGAGAAAGGTTGCCCGATTCTGTGTTCTTAATAAATCCTCTTACAAAGGCTAAAATTGAACTGCCAGATGTTGCAGAATCCCACGAATTTTTTGGTTCTTTTTCAACTCATGACGGCTATCCTACAAGTGTGGTCCTCATCAGTGCTGGTGTATTTTGTCGAATAACTCTTCGGACGGCAAAACCTGGTGATCTTTTCTGGACTAAACATGCCCCTGTGGATCGCACAATGCAGTTTGAAGGATGTCGTGGTCTAATTAGTATTGGTGAACAGATTTTCTATTATGATATCTGGGGAAAGATGACTATATATAATATGGCTACCGGTGTTTGGAAAGAGTTACTTAGGCCTAGGGATGAGTTGGTGGGAGTAAACTATATTGCAGAACATGACGATAAAAATTATAAAACTTTTTTCCTCTGGAGATGATGACTATACATCCTATAGTATTTTAGTGTACAATGATACTGATACTTCATGGGAAAAGGTTAAGAATGATGAGATGAGCAACACAAGTTGGTACTTGTCTAAGTTGCATAACTGCTTTTGTGCATGGGAAAGTGGTTTGAAAGTTTATGTTCTTCGTCCCAATTATGGTGGTCTAGTTCGCTGTACTCGTACAATTCGTGGATACACTGTTCTTTCTCATGATTTAAGTGATGGAGGTACGCAGACTCTTCAGCTCCCATACGAAATTTATTCATCAGCAAAGTGGGTGGATCCTAGTTGATTAGCTAATTAGATGGATGTATTACTTTGGTGGCATTTCAGTTCCAAGTGGACTTAAGTGTCATTGTCTTTAGTAGGCAGGGGCGGACCCAGGATTTTTATCCTACTGGGGCTGGAGGAATTTTTTTTTCACGCACTTAAGAAAAATGATAAATGCCAACTAGCTTAAAATGTAAAAAGAATATTAGAAGTTCAACCATGCTATTAACTAGAAATCTAACATATACATAAAATAAGTAATAAAAAAAATTTAATTGGGTTTTTTTTTTTTGGACTCATAACTGAAACACACACAAAGACACAGGCGTATAAAATTTTTGGGTGGACAATTGAACATATGGGCTGGGTCAGTTAGCAAAAAAAAAAAAGAAGAAAGATATGGGCTGGGCACCTGGGCTTATATATATATACAGGGCTAGATTTATTTTCACCTGGGCTGGGATTTATGGAAGGTTAAATGTTACATGGGCTCACAAATTTTGACCTAGGCTGGAGCCAACCCTAGCCCAGCCCAAGGTCCGCCACTGTTAGTAGGGGTGTCTAGCTTTTCTATTATATCTAGTTGTCCACATGCTGCTGCTATAAGCCCTGTTTTGTTGACAATGAACCTTTAGAAAATCTACGGGTTCGTTAAACACATAATTGGAAGTTTGGAACACGATAAAAACTCGAAAGTGGAATAATAAATTAGCCACAAATTTAAATCTAAGGGACCACAGATTATTACCAGTAATGTACCTAATCTTAGCATCAATAATCAGTAGACAAATAATAAAATAAGGCAACCAAAATGAATTGTACCATCATCTTTGTAAATTAACCCATCTTTCGAAAGAGTAAGATGAATAATTACCTACAAAAAGGGGAATTGGACACCCACGTAGTATGGATGTGTGGGCAATTCAATAATCTGCATTTCAGGGAAAAAAAAAAGCTTAAGACCAGGACGGTAACATAAGTCATCGCAGCAAAGCAACCCCTTCAAAAAAGAAAAGAAAAAGACACATTCACTAATCATTACCAAAAGACCTACCTCCATGCGCTGACCAGTTTCATCTTTGCCAGTGAACAACAGTTGCAGCTGCAGTTCTGAGACTTTAGCATCTCAATTCTAAACGACCAATTATTACTTCTGTCACCAAATATTGTTTCCTTTATCTCTTTAAACCACCAAAATGAAGAAAAGAACTGATCAAACACAATTGATTATGTAAAGTGGGTGGCAAAGCGAAGAAAGCACTGGTATATGTTTGAAATTAAATTTGTGTGCTTATCTAGAGAAATGTCAACTGGTCGTATTCATCACATGGTTCAAACCAGTCTACAATAAAAAAGCATTTGGAATTGCTTCTACAAAGAGACATCTCTCTATCTAATATTGAAACTATAAGTCTATATCCAACAGCCAATAAGGATTTTGACACTGATAGTAAAAGAGGGCTACTCCACACATTTAGTCTAATAGAATAGTAACTAGATTAAAATTACCTCACAAGAGGAACTTTGGAGATCCAGTATCCTAAAGTAAAGGCTACAGCATGGAACAACAACACAGGTCCAACCAATCTGAGGCCCTCTGCAGAAAGAATTGTTCCCTGGTTGATTGCAAGGGGGCTTCCAATACAAAGTGAAGTACAGATCATTGCGACGATTGGCATCACTGGTTCAAGAACAGAAACAACTGGCTTTGCATGAGTGTTGAGAACTAGGCCAAGAGTGATAGGAACAAGAACCACCTGAAAGTTTTAAGCAATTAATTATCTACTCAGACTAAAACAAGAATAGAATAATGTTAGAAGTGGTAACAAATTAGCAATATAAGAGAACATGAGAGAACAAGTAGATTAATTTCTGCATAAAAGAGCTTCTGGTACCTGCAAAATCGACTTTGACATTGCGATTGCATCAACTGGTACAGCAGAACCAATAAGAAGGCCTGTCAAAAGAGGAGTAACAATGACTGAGGCAATTGTGCTTGAGCTGGTCAAGAGAATGCTCAAAGCAACATCCCCTTTGCTTAAGAAGCTGGCATAACTTGATAGCTGAGCCCCTGCAACAAAAGACATAAGGACAAAACCAGCATAGAACATCGGAGACATCCCGAAAATGTTTGCAACAAACACCCCCAAAGCTGGTTTTAGCGCATGTTGAGCAATAAACCCAATAGATAATGGTAAAGGCCTGCAGCAATGGAAATTTGTGCCTTATAAAAGAGAAGACAACATGTAGATAGTAAAAAGTAGAAACACTGTTCGCATGATCAAATAAAGTAAGAGTAAGATTAGTGGATACCTTTTAAAAGCGAGCATAAAATCTTGAATAGATAGTTTGATTCCAATGGATAACATAATCCCTCCCAGAGCAGGGGCATACATTTCTCGCGAGACCCTGTAACTTACTAAAATTAATCAAGCAAGCAAAGACCTCATGTATCTTCTGAAAGTAGCAGGTTTACCTAATAAGGAAAATGAGATAAAAAGAGAAGAACATAATTTAAATCCAGAGTCAAATTAATCAGCAATGTATCTTCACTTCCTTTCCATTCATAAGATCACAAGTACTTTATGACAAATGATTATTCCAAAAAGTCTTGCAAAAACAACATACACACTGCATCATATAAAATATAGACAACTATCAACATATTTATCATATGACAAATAAAGATTGAGTACTATATTGTACCGGAAAGCAATGCAAGATTAAAAATACTGTAGAACATTAATAGTAGTAGATTCTAATGAATAAAACAGCAGTATTAGCATTAAAAAAATCCAAGTGGGAGCATAAATAAAACAATAAATAAACTTATCACAATAAAATAATAATTTTATACAAGATATAATTTTTTTTCTTACCAAGTGAAAGTTGAGGGTTGAGCAAGAGCAGCAACAGCAGTGAGAGCCACAACAAAAGGAAGCAAATCTGATAAAATTTATGAAGAATCATCATCATTTGCAGCTTCTTCATCACCAACATCAGATAAATAACTAGGATTTGTACCAAAGGATAATAATGTAAAATTACCTTCTCTTCTAAACAACCCAACTTTGCCAATAAATGGTGAAGAAGTTGAGCATGCCAGAACAGATGATCCAGAAACAGGTTTAGAATTACAGTCCAAATAATATATATCTGAAATAGTTGCAGACTGAACAAACAAAATAGATCAATGAATATATAATAATGATGATAATAAAATTTGTACTTAAGAACGATAAATAATTAAGTGTAAAATACACACCTGACTCAGGTTGTCGAGGACTAGGAGGGTCGGGTATATCAGCCATCCAATCAAAGCCTATCACAGAGAGAGCTAAAGACCTAAAACTCGCTTTAACAACGGATTCTGAAAGTATACAAATTAAAAACAAGTTACGCAAAAAGCAGATATACATACAAGTATGAAATTGACAATAAATAAAATTATGTGACCCAAAGGGCAGAATACGAGCATCAAATTGACATAATCAAAAGGCAAATACATGAAAATTAAATCAAAGGAGAAAGCGGGATACCTCAAACCCAGAGAGAGAGACACTTTATGCAGACAGAGAGAGAGAGAGAGAGAGAGTAGAAATTGGTGTGCTTGGTACTGTTATGATCAAAGAAAGGTTATGTGTGTATTTACAATATCCGATTTAAATATCCTTTAAAGAATTAACAGAAATCGAAAGTAAACTAGTAACCTAATTGAGATTCGAATTTGGGGGTTTTGAAATCAAGGGTTTGAATTTGGGGACTTGTAAGCTAGGGTTTGAATTTGGGGCTTGTAAACTAGGGTTCTTCAAATTTTGGGGTTTGTGACTGAATTAGTTTGAGTGACAGTGAGTTTGTGAGGTTTGAGTGAGGAGCGGGGGAGATGGGAAATGTCTAAAGAAGGGAAATGAAAAAAATGGGTTGGGAAATGTTAGCGTGTTTTTTTATTTTTTTTTAAAAGTTGTTGAGACATCGTTTTAAGTATAATTGATGTCTAAAATTTGTTTTAACATCGGTTACAGTAAAATCGATGTAAAATAAATCTTTAATATCGGTCAAAAATGTAAATGATGTTAAAAGGGTGATGTCTATTGACTATTTTCTTGTAGTGTGTACTCGTACAATTCGTGGATACATTGTTCTTTCTCATGATTTAAGTGATGGAGGTACGCAGACTCTTCAGCTCCCATACGAAATTTATTCATCAGCAAAGTGGGTGGATCTTGGTTGATTAGCTTAGATGGATGGATTACTTTGGTGGCATTTCAGTCCCAAGTGGACTTAAGTGTCATTGCCTTTAGTAGGGGTGTCTAGCTTTTCTATTATATGAAAATAAGAGTATTTGCTGAAATGCCTGTTACTACTAATCCTGTTACTACTAATCATACAGTAAATCAAGTAAATGCTGATTTCGCGGGATACAAGTCAAATTCAAATCCTCTGTATGGGCCTGAGGTTGAGGAAGCGGACGGGATGAAATTGGAGGAACGAAAGAGAAAAAGAATTGGCCCTACTTCGAGGGGTACGATGGACGTTGACGAAAGAATTAATCTTTGTGGTCTAAATAATACTCAACCAGAACTTGGAGTTGTTATTTTTGAAATGGATTTAGCATCTTCTTCATCTTCTTCATCGGCTAAGCTTGCTGAGCAAGCTAGCCGTCTGCAATGAATCTCTTAAGCTGGAACTGTCGAGGGTTGGGGAATCCTCGCTCAGTTCGTGTCCTTCGAGACCTTATTAAGGCTCAAAAACCCGATTTTTTGTTTTTATCAGAAACCTTAGTAGTCGATAAAGTAATTGCAGAGTTATGTAGTAAGTTCGGTTTTGCAGCCCATGTGTCAGTTGATAGAGTGGGAAGGGGTGGTGGTCTAGCTATTATGTGGAAACGTAGTATGAAGGTTACTGTATGTGATTCATCTCTCAATCATATCAATGTGCAAATTATGGAAGGAAATTTTATCTGGAGGCTTACGTGTTTCTATGGCTTCCCAGAAAGAGGGAGAAGGAGGGATTCTTGGGATTTTATTCGGATGCTGGCAAGTCAATCTCAACTCCCCTGGTGCATATTTGGAGATTTCAATGATCTCATGTATGCTTCTGATAAAAAAGGTAACTCCTCTCATCCTCAAGGGTTGTTGGACGGTTTTCGGAATACTATTGAGGAGTGTGCTCTCGTGGAACTGCCTCTAACAGGGGGAGAATTTACCTGGGAAAAAAGCAAGGGTACTCGGAACTGGGTTCGCGAAAAGTTAGACAGAGCGTTTGCAACGGAATCATGGTGGCAGCATTTTCCTTTGTGTAATTTATCCGTAAGTCATACTATAACCTCTGATCATGATCCAATTCATCTGGAGCTTATGAATGTCATTTGCTCGAAGAAACAGTTTCGGTTTAGGTTTGAAAATATGTGGCTTAAGGAGGAAGAGTTTCATGCAGAGGTGTCTAAGTTCTGGGAGAATTTACCTTCGGCTCATTTATTGCCAAGATTGATTTCTGTATCTTCGTTCATGGCAAAGTGGGGTAAACAATTCTTCCACAAATTCAGAGAGAAAGTCAAGAATCAGAAGGAAGTTATCAACAGTTTGGCAAATTGTGTTGATGAGGAAGATGTAAAACGCTATTTTGAAGAGAAAGAGAATTTACACCAGTTGCTTTTTCAAGAAGAGAGCTACTGGAAGCAAAGGGCAAAAGTCTTTTGGCTTGAAGAGGGGGACTCGAATACGAGATTTTTTCATGCTGCTGCGTCCACGAGGAAAAAAATGAACCACATTCAGAGTTTGAAATCTGAAGCAGGTGAAATCACTTCGAACCATGATGATATATGTACCCTAATCAAGGATTATTTCACTAATGTGTTTGTAGGAAGCAACAGAGTAGTTAGGTCTCCAACAAGTAGTGAATTCAGAGTTATCACGGAGGCACAGAATGCGGATTTAACTGCTGAACTGTCGTTTGAAGAATTTACTTTAGCTGTCAAACAAATGCATCCAGACAAAGCCTCAGGGCCGGATGGGCTTAACCCTGCCTTTTTTCAACACGTTTGGAGGCTTCTGGGTCGGGAGGTTTTTTTGTGCTGCAAGAATTGGCTTGATGAGTGCATGTTCCCAGCTGAGCTAAATGACGTTAATTTAGTTCTTATTCCAAAGAAGGAAACTGTGGAGTCCCCGAAAGACTTGAGGCCAATTGCCCTTTGCAATGTCTTGTACAAGATATTGGCTAAAGTGCTGGCAAATCGCCTGAAAAAAATCCTTCCCATGACCATTTCTGAAGAACAATCAGCATTTGTCCCAGGTAGAAATATCCAGGACAATGTGCTCGTTGCATTTGAGATTATACATTACATGGATCGTAAAAAACAAGGTCGGGATGGGGAGGTCGCTTTGAAACTCGATATAAGCAAGGCCTATGATCGTGTTAAGTGGGATTATTTGCAAGATAGAATGCGTATGATGGGGTTTTCAGAGGTGTGGATCAAGTGGATCATGCTTTGTGTCACTACGGTCTCTTATTCAGTATCCTTTAATGGCACAACTATAGGCCCTATTCTGCCAACTAGGGGACTTCGACAAGGTGATCCTATCTCACCTTATCTGTTCTTATTATGTGTTGAGGGCCTTTCAAGTTCGTTGAGGGAAGCAGCCAGGAACGATATTATTCAGGGGAGTAAAATCAGCATAACAGCTCCGCCTATCACCCACCTCCTCTTTGCCGATGATAGTTTTCTTTTTTTCAAAGCAAATGTTGATGAAGCTCGCTCGATCAAGCAAATTCTGAATTCTTATGAGCTATACTCTGGTCAAGCAGTGAACTTCCAAAAATCTGGGATTTTCTTCAGTTCAAATGTTCGAAGAGATAAGCAAGTCGAGTTGAAAGAGGTTCTTGGTGTTCATGAAGACATTAGACACAGTAAGTATTTGGGCTTACCATCTCTGATAGGTAGATCAAAGAAGGCGGTTTTTAATTTTTTAAAGGACAGGGTGGGAAAAAAGATTCAAGAGTGGAGTACTAAACTTTTATCAAGAGCTGGTAAAGCCGTGTTGGTAAAGAACGTAGCTCAAGCGATCCCTGCGTACTGCATGTCATGTTTTCTAATCCCTAAGACTCTCTGCCAAGAAATCGAGAGGATGATGAATGCGTATTGGTGGAGTTCAAACTCTACAAATACGAAGGGTATTAGATGGCTAGCTTGGGATAGAATGAGCATGTCAAAAAAACAGGGTGGGATGGGATTTCGCAATTTACACGGGTTTAACTTAGCTCTTGTTGGGAAGCATGTTTGGAATTTCTTAAACAACCCAGACTCGTTGGTGGCAAGAATCTATAAAGCTAGATACTTCCCGGACTGTCATATAATGAAAGCTAATAGAAACAGGGGCTCGAGCTATATCTGGGAGGGTATTTGGGAAGCAAAGGAGGAGTTATTGAAGGGTTACAGATGGGTTTTAGGTGATGGCCATATGATCGACATTTGCAAGGACCCGTGGTTGAGGGGCAAGGCTGGTTATCGGGTTGAAGATAATCTTTATCCAACTGAAGTAGCTCAGAGTAAAGTCAGGGATTTCTTTATTCAGGATTCAAAAGCTTGGGACGTAGCAAAGGTCATCAGAACCTTTGATCAGTGTGATGTTAATGCCATTCTCACAACTCGAATATCACAGACAAGTACAGTTGACAGGTTGGCCTGGGACCATTCTGCAGATGGTCAGTACACTGTGAAATCGGGGTATAGATATTGGCATACTCAGAATATTGGAGCTCAAGATGTTACACAGGCTTCTGGGTGGGGTAAGATTTGGAAACTGAACATCCCTCACAAATTAAAGATCTTTCTTTGGAGGTTTTGTAGGAATACGGTTCCTGTCAAAGATAGACTCCATCACAAAGGAGTAGCACTTCCAATTCTGTGCTCAATGTGTGAAAGAGATATTGAGCACATGGGACATATCTTCTTCGATTGTGTTTTTGCTAAGCAATGTTTGCAGTCTGCAGGTTTAGAATTTAATATGGAGGAGGTGGAATCTGTTCCGGACTGGTTGTTAGTTAGACTGAGTAATGAACCGCATGAGAAGTTAATAACAATGATGACAGTCTTATGGGGTATATGGTTTGCCAGGAATAAGAAGGTTTGGGAAGGTGTGACCTTACCTCCTGCTATGGCAGTAGAGCTAAGCTCGAAGCACGTCACTGATTGGAGACAAGTTTGGAGGAAGAAGAATACTAGAAGCAATCTTGCAGCATCTGGAAACCAAGTCAGAGTGAAATGGAAGGCCCCTGATCCTGGGTGCATAAAGATTAATGTGGATGCTTCAGTTCGTGAGAATGAGGCGCACTACTCCATTTGTATGGTTGTACGAGATCACGAGGGGAGTTTCGTAGTGGGGAAAACTCTGAAAGTTCAAGGAAAAGTTTCCGTCTTAGAAGCTGAATCAGTAGGCGTGTTAGAGGCATTGCTATGGACAGCTGAATTTCCTAACAACCATGTAACCATAGATACAGATTCTTTGCTCACTGTTAGTGCTGTGAAGAAATCTGCAGTGCATTACCTGGAGCTTGGACATGTGTACCAGCAGTGCAGAGAGATTTTGGCAAATCGGAGTGATATCAACTTAGTTTTTATTAAAAAGCTAGCAAACAATGTAGCTCATGTAATAGCTAGGCTACCTTGTGCGATTAATAGCTACAAAGTCTTAATGTCTCCTCCTCAGTTTTTGTTGGAGACGCTTATGTATGACTCTTCAAATTTCTAATGAAAGTTCTTTGGTTTCAAAAAAAAAAAAAAAGAGTATTTGCTGAAACTTCTCCAGCTGTGCTGAGATGTTTCAAAGGCTTTATTGTATTTGTTAAGCGTAATAACTGGATTAACTAAAGCCAAACTGTGGCCTTCCAAAAGCTTGATCTATTACTTGAAGCAGAGCTGATCTCGTATTATCCTGCTTTGTCAATCGCTTAAGTTTTATCATATTCTTTTGACGTTTCTATGTTCTCACCCCTCGATTTAACTATGTGCAATCATATTGGTAGATTGTTACTTGTGATACTTGTAAAATGCCTGTTTAATTTTAATCATATTAGAGCATCTCCAACGGTAATAGCTAAAATCATTACCTATATAATGATTATCTAAAAATTTGCTGAACTGTTAAATGTTTTACTCCAATGGTATTAGCTATAATGAATAGCTATATTTTAAAAATAGTAATTTATTATTATTTTAATAATAATATATGATGTGTCACGATATGAGTGGATAATGTGGATTTTAGATATTATCTATAATTCATAGACATTAGAGCATCTCCAACCACAAGAAATCCTTAGCTAAAATTAGATAAAAGATACCATAAATAAAAATTATAGAGATTATCTAAAAAAAACTTGAACTCCAATGGGTCAAAGTTGTTAGCTATAATTTTAGATAATTTCTACAGGTTGGCTATATTTGTCGAACCTCTATATAGCTGTAAGAAATCTGTAAGAAGATTCCACATCATTCATTACCATATTGAAGTGATATATTCTATTTATAACAACCTAAATTATTAATAACATACTATTTTTAAAATATAGGCAACCAATATAGCTAATACCATTGAAGTAAAATGTCTTACAGATTCAACAAATTTTACATAATGTTCTACAGGTCCAATTTAGCCAACCAATTTTAGCTATTCCCGCTGGAGATGCTCTTAGCCAGAAGATGTGAAACCCATTATCTAAAAATTTACCTAACAGCATGACTGGAGAAGAAAAAAAAACTATTAGTTAAAAACACTGTCACGTCACTATTATAGCTAACAGATTGTTAGCCTTGGAGATGCTCTTAGATGATTTAAGTTGGGGAAACCACTAAATTATCATTAATGTTAAAAGATTAAGTGAATGGCTTAAAAGTTTACTAGAATCTTGGTTTAGTGAGTTTATAGCCAATATACGATTAAGCACTCAGCATGATCCTAGATGATTGTACTGAACCTGTAATGACAAGTAACATAGAACTAGAGAAAATTCATTCTGATAATTAGCAAAAAAATAAAAAAAATAATGCATTGCCTTAATAGTTACAAGGTTTGAATAATGATAGATCATCTATTGCTGTTAATAGTTTGCATCATAGTGCTGTAGTACAAGAAGAGCTCCTTATTGCTTGCGTGTTTCTCTGAAATAAATCATCTTTTACTGATAACTACTCTGATATCAGCACTGTCTTTCTACGACATTACAACATCAAGCAGTCCATAAATAAAGAAATGTACAATCTGAAGACCTTCAGAGTGTTGGGATTTTTAATCTAAACGTGGTTTCTAGAAATAAAAGATATATGCATTGTATTAGTTTGATTTGATAGATTACATTTGATTTGGTAGTAGTTTGCATTGTTTCGAGATGGAGTAGTGGTATTGGAGTGATTGTAGGATCATAGGAAATAAAATAGTAATGATTGAGTATGTTTAGGAAGTCTGTCAATCATGTCCTTTGATAACTCTGAATCCTGATCGGGTACTTCCTCGCCAACTCCGATCTCGGAAGTGGTGTAGCTGTAGTGGGGCGTCTGCAAAACAACACCGGAGGGGGGGTTTGGCCCCGAGGTGCCTCCGGCGTGAGAATAAGAGTTGGCTTTGGAAGGTAATAATCAAGTAGAGTATCGCAAAGTAATAAATGTGTGTAGGTGTGCAATAATGGCTAACCCCTAAACCTTTTTTACTAGGGGTATTTATAACCTTAGGTCTAGGGTTTAGGGGTAGGTTACCTTCACCCCCGAGCGTCGGATCGGGGGACAAGCCGCTGAATTCCCGGGATGTTGGACACGTGGCCTTGTCTGGGGTGACCATTAACTGGAGCGTGGCCAAGTTGTGGTGGGCATGATCTGGCACGTGCCTTCCCTTGTTCTTTAGTGTTGGTCAGCGCCACATATAGGAGTGTCAGCTGAGGCGGGGTGCCACGTGTACTGAGTGCCACGAGTCAGGGGGTCCCCTATTCCGGGGTGGGGACCATGCCACGTGGTGGTGGCGCCGGGCCCGGGGTCCACTACTCTGGGCTGGGCCATTCTTATTCTCATGAGATGATTTGCTCATTGTTTTGGGCCTCTTGTTGGGCCTTGGCTGTTTATAGCCTATCATTTGCCCCCCACTCCCTCATGCGGATTCTCCGGATGGGGGAGTAGTAAGGAGTGTTCTTGCCTTGGAGATTGAGCTTTCTGGGCCCTCTAGAGTGCTAAACATATGTCCTCGGGGCTGGAGGTTTTTGTAGTTGTTCTGTGAGTCCGTGTCTTCCTTGGGGGAGAAATTTTTGTCTTGGTTGCCCCCAGCTCCGGGGTGTGCGCTGAAGTACGTACGCCCGGGGCTAGTGGTTTTGGAATTTGGAAGTTTTGTTTCTTCGGCTGCCCCTCAGGCCCGGGGTTAGTACTGAAGCGTGCATCCCGGGGCTTCGTCTTCTGTAGATGTGCGAAAATCTACGTTTATGAATATATATATAATATTGCATGTATGCATTTTTGGATTTCTTCTTTTATTTTCTGTCTTTTCCTCTCTCTCTTTTTTTTTTTTTTGAAAAATAACAGCTGTCACCCACTATCTCCGGATTTTGGAGATAGTGGGCCGATTTTGTGGGCCGCCACGTGTTCGTGGCGTTTGGACTCCAAGGCTTTGCCTATAAATAGTGGCAGCCTCTTGTCATTTTTTCTTTTACACGTTTTTGATTTTGCTGCCGCTATTGTGTTTCTCTGAAGACCAGTACTCCGGGCTAAAGGTTCCTTCTTTCGAGTCAAGTGTTCGTTGTTCCCTGCTCTCCGGATTCCTTCGTAAGTCTTCTTACCCCGGTTTTGTGATTCCTTTAATAACTTCTTGCTCTTAGGTTTTTATTTTTGTTGGGTAGCCCGGGGTTTGTAGACTTGTATGGTTAGGAGGCGTGTAACTGCTAACCGTGTGTTGATTCCCCTCTCCGAACCTAGTAGTTCTTGTAGTTGTAGCTCGTCTGATAGTAGTCTTGAATTGGTAGATATAGATTGGGGTATTATGGGTAAGAAGAAGAGTAGTTTGCCTGTGCTCACAAAAATAGCCACAAAGGATATGGGTCCGGGGTTCAGCCTTAGTGAACCAGATGGTAGCTGGAGCCAGACGAATTTTTATTTCGTAAGAAAGGATCCGGGGATGCCCCCAGCTTATTTCTACAGGGATCTTAGCGTAGAGTTTTCTGAGAATCCAGACGTTGCGGATATGATGAAGTATGATAAGGCGTTTTTGGATTCGAAGTTTGGGGATTTACCGGGCTCCGGGATAGATGTTGGGCCCTTCAGAGCTCAGTATTTAGAAAATCCGGTGGACTGGGATCCAATATTCCGGGCTACCTTCCATTTGGATGCAGATGTTAAGTGGAGGTGGCCTGAGCCCGGAGAGAAGATTTACGATCGGCCCGAGGGTGGCTGGGTCGGAGTGTGGCTGGAGCACCTTAGGTCGGGGTATGGGCCTAGGTGTCACCAGTTTGTAAAATCTTTATGTCTGTTTGAGTACGGGATCCCCATAACCCAGATGACCCCCAACGTGGTGAAGTGGATCTTCTATTTCCTAGGTTGCTGCGAGAAGGCCGGGGTGCTTCCTACTTTCAAACTTTTTCACCACTTATTCCAGCTGGTCCGGTCCAATAATAAACCCATGTTTGAGTTTAGGTTCCGGGGTACTGCTTGTGGTTATCCTTCCGGGGCCTCCAAACCTCTGGGCATGCTGTCCTCGCTGAAAGGTTGGAATGGAGAGTTCGTCTTTCTCCAGGGTGTGGACATCCGGTTCATGCCCACCTTCAAGGAAAAGCCTTTGGCAATGCACTTCGAGGTTTTGGACCTTCAGGGTGAGGCTTTGGACCAGGTAAATGCCTTTTGCCGAGGTCTTGGGAGGCAAGTGACCCGGGATGACCTTATGAGCCACAAGTACCGTTCTGAAATAGGATGTAAGTTCGGGGTCTGTTTGTTTTGGCATAGATATTCATTACATCTTTTGTTTTTTTTTGTTTTTTTTTGGTTTCTAACATTCCTTTTGCCCGGGCTCATGTTTTTTGTTTCTTCTTTGCAGGTCTCCCAGGCTATAATCCGGAGTTTGAGAAATTTACAATGGACAAAGCCAACGCTTCTCTTCACGCCGCTTTTCTCGGCATCGGCCAGGTGCGAGACAATACTAAGGTCCCCGGGGAGGCCAGCGGTTCGCGGACCCAGCAAGAAGGGGAGAGCACCTCTAAGGCCCCGGAGGTGGCGGCTGTTGATGTGGAAGGGGATGAGATGCCCCTGAACCCGAGGAAAAGGAACCGCGGTTCAGTGCGGCAGGAGAAGTTTGGGGACTGGGGGTCCGATTGCGAGGTCGTTCCCTCCGGGGCCCATTCTGGGAAGGATGCTCACTTCCAGCCCCATGTCCCGACGGACATTGCTCCGGAGGAGCGAAACTTCCTTGGTTTCCTGGCCGGCCTCCCGAGCCAGAAGGAGTGGGATGGGATGGGCCAGAGCTCGGCGATCTCCCTCTTTGAGGATGCGGCGGCGGTCTACGGCCAGGTAACCTTTCGGCCGAGCTTGTCTTAACTTCATGTTAATTTCGTGTTCTGACTTTTGTTTTTGTATTTGTAGCTCGGGGTTCGTTTTGCCGGGGCCGGGGCTGCTATTCGCCGAGATATGGAGCTAGTGAAGGAGGCCCGGGAAGCTGTGAGCTCTGTGGCCGAGGTCAGGAAGCTAATGAATGAGGAGGTGGATACCTTGAAGAAGGAGCTTGCAGATCTGAAGGAGTCATCTGAGGCCCGGGCCAAGGAGCTGAAAGAGGCTGCCAAGACCCTCCAGAATGAGCGGGACTTGGTCCGGACCAAGTGGAGGGATTCCAAGGATGATGTTAAGAAGCTCCGAGAGGAGTTGAAGAACAGGAAATCCGAGGAGGAGGTGATCGCCGAATTCCGTAATTCGGATACTTATAACACTGATCTCGCCCAGGCCGCAGCGTCAAAGATCCACCGTTGCTGGGTTGTGGCCGAGAAGATGTGTAAGACTGATCCGGAGTCGGCCACCTGGGAGCGCTTCGTCCCTGAATATATGAAGGCTGAGGCTGCCCTGGCTCGGGGCGAAGGCGAACCCACTCCCTACAAGGCTCCAAGCTTCTCACCTCCTGAAGAATGACTGCTTCCAAGAGGGTGCTTCTGCAAACTGGCTGCGTCCAGGATCCGGGCCGTGCCCGTGTAATCTCTTTATTCTTGTCTTCAAAACTCATTGTATAACTTTGAATTGTGTCCTTTTATTTTCTGTAACCTTATAATTATCGGGTGTTTCGGGCTGTCGGTCAGCCCGGCTCGTTCGTCGCTTTGTGTTTGTAATATTTTGTGTTTGTTCGTCATATATTTTGTGGTTTTCCATGCTCAGTTGCTGTTGTCTGTTTATAATTTGTGTTGCCCCCCGCTCTTTACTTCGGGTATCCCGGATTGATGAGTGGTGGTTTGTCCCCGGGCCTAAGTATTGCTAAGGCCCTGGGCTTTGGCCTACTTGGAAAGGATGAAAACTTTTCCAAGTAGGAATTTTGATGCCTATGGCTTCCCGGGCCGAAGCATTGCTAAGGTCCCGGGCTTTGGCCTACTTGGAAAGGATGAAAACTTTTCCAAGTAGGAATTTTGATGCCTATGGCTTCCCGGGCCGAAACATTGCTAGGGTCCCGGGCTTTGGCCTACTTGGAAAGGATGAAAACTTTTCCAAGTAGGAATTTTGATGCCTATGGCTTCCCGGGCCAAAGCATTGCTAAGGTCCCGGGCTTTGGCCTACTTGGAAAGGATGAAAACTTTTCCAAGTAGGAATTTTGATGCCTATGGCTTCCCGGGCCAAAGCATTGCTAAGGTCCCGGGCTTTGGCCTACTTGGAAAGGATGAAAACTTTTCCAAGTAGGAATTTTGATGCCTATGGCTTCCCGGGCCAAAGCATTGCTAAGGTCCCGGGCTTTGGCCTACTTGGAAAGGATGAAAGCTTTTCCAAGTAGGAATTTTGATGCCTATGGCTTCTCGGGACGAAGCATTGCTAAGGTCCCGAGCTTTGGCCTACTTGGAAAGGATGAAAACTTTTCCAAGTAGGAATTTTGAAAATAACTGTAAGATTGAAGTGCCAGGTAAGAACTAGAACTCTTTTTCATTGATAACAGAACGGTTACATGATTTTCAAGTACAGTACCCAAAAAATGCCCATATGTGGGCTAAAGCTATTTTCTTTTATTGGTAGTACTTTCTTAGTCTGAGGTCATGCCAGGTGTTGGGGACTTCAGTGTTGTCCATGTGACTGAGTTTGTAGGTTCCGGGGCGAAGTACTTCTTTAACCCTGTAGGGACCTTCCCACTTAGGCATGAGCTTTCTTGTGTTAGTGGGGTCTGAGGCTTCGGCATCCCGGAGTACTAGGTCCCCGATTTGGAAGTTTTTGACCCTTGACTTCTTTCCGAAGTACTCTCTTGTTTTCTCTTTATACTTCTCCATTCTTTGTACTGCTTTGTCCCGGACCTCATCAACTAGTTCTAGATTAACTCGTAACCCATCTTCATTTGTATCTTCATCAAAGTTGATTGCTCTGTGGGAGGGAGAACCCACTTCAATTGGCAACATTGCTTCGGTTCCATAAGCCAGTTTAAACGGGGTCTCTCCTGTTCCGGACCTCGGGCTAGTTCTGTATGCCCATAGCACATTTGGTAGTTCTTCGGGCCATTTGTTCTTGCTTTCCTTCAGCCTCTTCTCGATTCCCCTTAGCAAAATTCTGTTTGTCACTTCCACTTGCCCATTTCCCTGGGGATAGGCTACTGAGGATTTCTTGTGTTTGATTCCCCTTTCCTTCAAGTAATTTTCGAAATCTGAGCCGACAAACTGGGGACCATTATCTGAAACCAGGACCCTGGGCAGGCCGAACCGCATTAATATGTTGTCCATGAACTTGATGCAATCTTGTTGATTTATGGTCCTCATTGCCTTTGCTTCGGCCCACTTAGTCATGTAGTCAATCGCTACTAGGAGGTACCTTAGATCACCCTTAGCCCGGGGGAAAGGCCCTACTATATCGATGCCCCATACAGCAAAGGGGATAGGTGATAGGACTGAAGATGGCAGGACCGGGCTTTGTCTTGGTACATTGCTGAACAGTTGGCAGTTTCTGCATTTCTTGACAAATTCTACTGCATCTGAGTGGATTGTTGGCCAGTAGTAACCTTGCCTTATGATTTTGTATGCAAGGGCCTTTGCGGACATGTGGTCTCCACAAATCCCTTCATGCACTTCTTGCAAACAGTAACTAGCTTCTTCCGGGCCTACGCACTTCAGTATTGGAGATGAGAAGGTTCGGCGATAGAGTTGGTTGTCTTCTATGAAGTATTTTGAAGCCTTGTTTTTCAACCTTCTGGCCTCATTCTTATCTTCGGGCAATTCTCCTTTTTCCAGATAGAGGATGAAAGGGGTCATCCAGTTCGGGGTATCGTCTATCTCCATTATCACTTCTTGGTCGATGGCCGGGGTTCCCAGTTCTTCAAAGTAGACCGAACTGCCTAGTTCGGCTGAGTTCTGGACTAGCTTGGATAGCTCATCAGCTTCGGAGTTTTCTTCTCTGTTGACCTGGTTGATTTGATACTCCGGAATGGTGGCCAAGTAGCTTTTGACAAGTGCTTGGTATTGGGCTAGCTTTTGATCTTTGGCTATGTATTCGCCTTTGGTTTGCCGTACCACAATTTGTGAGTCACTATAGATGACCAGGTTTTTGATTTGCAGAGTTTGTGCTAACCTTAGCCCGGCTAGGAGAGCTTCATATTCGGCTTGGTTGTTTGTTGCTTGGAATTTGAATGTTATGGCCTGTTTGATTTGGAAGTCTTCCGGGCTTTTCATGATTATTCCCGCCCCGGACCTGTCAGCTGTTGAGGATCCATCCACATGGAGAGTCCATGATCCCGGGGCTCGGTTCTGGTTTGCCACATTTTCAGCTGCTGTGGTAGCTTGCTGCGGTTCTGGGAAGGAGCATTCTACTATGAAATCTGCCAGGGCTTGTGCCTTGATGGCTATCCGGGGCACAAATGTCAAGTGGAATTGGCTTAGCTCAATTGCCCAATTTATCAACCTTCCTGATGCGTCTGGCTTATGGATTATCCGTCTTAGTGGCTGATCTGTTACAACTTTGATCTCTCTGCCTTGGAAATAGTGTCTAAGTTTCCTTGAGGCTGTGACTAAGGCAAAGGCAAATTTCTCCAGATTGGGGTATCTGGTTTCTGCATCCTTTAGGACTTGGCTGACGTAGTACACCGGCCATTGGTTTCCCTCGACTTCCCGGACTAGGGCCGCGGCCACAGCTAGGGGCCCGGCGGAGAGGTATAGACATAGGGGTTCTCCGGGCTTCGGCTTCGTTAAGAGGGGTGGTGATGATAGATATTGTTTGATTTTGTCAAGAGCTTGCTGGCACTCAGGGCTCCAAGTGATTTCTTTCTTGTTGCTGGCCCCCTTTAGCAAGTTGAAGAAGGGCAAGCACTTTTCTGCCAACTTGGATATGAATCTTCTTAGGGCTGCTAATGATCCGGCTAACTTTTGAATGTCTTTCTGAGTCCGGGGTGGTTGTATGTCCAAGATGGCCTTTATCTTCTCCGGATTAGCCTCAATCCCTCTTTGGCTGATCATGAAGCCTAGAAATTTTCCTGACGCCACCCCAAAGGTGCACTTCTCCGGATTTAGCTTCATCTCATTTTTTCTGAGGTTTTCAAAACATTCCCGTAAATCGGGGACATGTTCTTTGACGGTTTCGGACTTGGCAATGATGTCGTCGACATAGGACTCCAGATTTCGGCCAATTTGGTCCTTGAAGACCTCCACCATGGCTCTTTGATATGTAGCTCCGGCATTCCGGAGTCCAAAGGGCATGAACTTATAGGCGTAGACAGCTCTGTGAGTGATGAATGCAGTTTTGGCTATATCTGCAGGGTTCATCTTGATTTGGTTGTACCCGGAGAAGGCGTCCATAAAGCTGAGCATCACATGTCCGGCGGTGGCGTCGATGAGTTGGTCTATACTTGGTAGTGGATATGGATCTTTGGGGCAGGCTTCATTTAGGTCCGTGTAATCAACACACATCCTCCATTTCCCACTAGGTTTTTTGACTAAAACCACGTTGGCTAGCCACTCTGGGTACTTGACCTCGCAGATAATATCTGCCTTGAGTAGTTTGTCCACTTCCTCGTCTATAGCTCTTTGCCTCTCCGGGGCGAAGTTCCTTCTTTTCTGTTTCACATGTTTTCTCCTGGGATCAACATCCAGGCTATGCATGGCAAGGGATTCTCGGAGCCCGGGCATGTCAGATGGACTCCAAGCAAAAACATCAGCATATTCCCGGAGTAGTTGGATTAATTCTTGCCTAAAGGCAGCTTCTAGACCGGTTCCGATCTTGATTTTTCTTTCCGTGTTTCCCGGAATGAGCTCGATTGTCTCAATTTCTACGGCGGGCTCTAGCTTGGCTTGATCTTTCACCAGGGATGATTTCTGGACCCGGGCCTGGGAGTTTGAGGCTAGGTATTCCCGGGCCTCGGATGTACCTGGTTCCTGGTTCGGGGCACTTGTTGTTTCAATGTTTTGTACCTCCTTTCCGGGGTTCTTGTAAGTTGTGGCTCTGTGTTTCTTTCTGCTTAGGTTTTTCTGATAGGAGGAGGCTTTCCTCTTATTCTCCGGGTCTGTTTCTGCCATGACCAGGGCTTGGCCATAACATCGGCTAGCTATTTCAGTATCACCCTTTACCTCTCCAACCCCGGAGGTCGTGGGAAACTTGAATTTAAGGTGTAGGGTTGAGGTTATGGCTCGGAGTTTGGTCAATGCTGGGCGCCCCAGGATCACATTGTAGGAGAAAGGAATATTGATCACGTAGAATTTGATCATATGGGTTATCTGCTTCGGGGCGGTGCCGAATTGGACAGGCAAGTAAAGGGTTCCTTGGATGGGGACCAGGTTGTGGCCGAATCCGTATAGCGGGTCTTCCCTGCACTCGTTCATTCTGACACTTCCGAGCTGCATTCTATCCATGGTGTGTTTGAATAATACGTTGATAGAGGAGCCATTGTCAACAAGGATTCTCTTTACCTCATTTTCAGCGATATCTAAGGTCACCACTAGGGCTTCATTGTAGTCAGGGTCCACTCCTTCAAAATCAGCATTACTGAAAGATATGATTTGTTCTGGGGCCGAGTCTATCATCATTACCTCGTCTCCGGAGCCCGGACTTGCTGGAGGGGAATTGGATCCTCCCAATACCACGTGCACAACATGCTTGGTCTTCTGAGCCCCTGATCCATCTCCCCTCTCTGTGGTTCTCCGAGCTAGGTATTGGCCCATATTTCCTTTCTTGACCTGGTCTTTGATAAAGAACTTAAGGGAGATACAACTTTCTGTCTCGTGGCCATGGGTTGCATGATAGTCGCAGTGTTTGTTCCGGGGCCTGTTCTCCGGGGCTGATACCAGAGGTTTGGGAGGATAAAAGAAGGGTTTGTTCCGGACTTCTTTTAGTATTTCGGCTCTGGGCCGGTTCAGAGGTGTCCAGTCTGGTTCTGGCCTCGGCTCGGCTCTCCCCGGTCTCGGGGGCTTGGCTTCGGATTTGGCCCGGGAGGAGTGATCTTTGTCCGGGGTCGTCAGTTGATGACTTGGGATATAGTTGTATTGCTTGTTGGGTTTAAACTTCTTGTCTGGATTGTGGTCATTCCTAGAGCGATCATCTTTACTTCTTCCCGAGGAGGTGCCTTGCCGGGTCATCCTCATTGCTTGTAGGATATCCGTTTCTTTGATGAATTTGGCGGCCATAGAATAGGCTGCAGCCAGGCTCTGGGGCTCTTTGTTTACCAATTCAATCACATAGCGTTCGCTACGCTCCGGGTCTAGGTTCTTCCGGAAAATGCTCAAGGCTTCTCTTTCATCCAGATTCGTTACTTGATTTATGGCTTCTTGGAACCGTTTCATGAAAGCTGAAAGTGTTTCATTGTCATGTTGCCTAATTGTTTCAAGGTGGCACATGTGATATTCTGGGGTTTTGTTGGCTCGGAATCTCCGGAGGAAGGCTTCCCTGAACTCCTTCCAGCTGTGTATGCTCCGGGAAGGGATCCGGCTGAACCATCTCTGAGCCGCTCCCTTTAGTGTGGAGGCAAAGAATCTGCACTTGGTTAGGTCGTTATAGAAGTATATCAGGGCTATTTGATCAAAGTAGTTGAGGTGTTCTTCCGGGTCTTCCAACCCATTAAAGGAGTCAAAGTTGTAGTGCTTGAGGTTCTTTTGTCGGGGCATGGCTTCAAGAGGGCGGCTGAAAGGGGTGAGTGTGTCTTGGATCTCGAACCCGGAGTCATTGTTTACTTTCCTCTGTAGCTCCTGGATCATTTGAACCAGGTTATTGGGATGTTCTTCATTATCAGAAATAATCTCCGGGCTCACCTCTCTCCGGGTTCTTTTGGATCTGGATTTTCTTATTTTTTCCTCCTCTTCTTGGAGCCTTCTTTGGATTCTGAGCTCCAGCTTAGCTTGTTCTTCTTGCCTTATCTTTTCCCGGAGTCTTTCTATTCGTTTTAGCGCGTCAGCCTCACCATCTCTGACCTTACTCCGGGTTGGATGATCCCTTTCGTTTCTTTTGCCTTGGCTTCCGAGGCGAGCGAAGACCGAGGCTCGTGAGTTGTGGGAGTTGGCTGAGCCTTCGGAGTCTTCCGCATGCTCGGGTTCAGGTTCCGGATGGGGGCGGTTTCGATAAGCCCGGATTGCTTCAGCGAGTTCCTCCGGGGTTAAATTCTCCATTTGGGCAGTGTCAAGGGGTACGTCGGTGTACTTGTACCGGTTCACTTCAACCGTAACCCGAGCATCATTCGGACCGATCCCTAGCCTCTTCTGGACCGGGACCTGGTTCTGCGGGATCTGCTCCGGGATCGGAGCCATGGGCTCTTCTCTCGGGGTGCTGTTCTCTGGGCGATGGGTGGATTTGCTTGGTCGAGGCATGGTTTGCGGTTTTGGGTAGTTAGGGTTGTTTCAGTCTGGCTGTCGGTTCGGGGTTCTGGAGTTCGGAGGTTCACCCCTCCTTCTAGCGCCAATGATAACTCTGAATCCTGATCGGGTACTTCCTCGCCAACTCCGGTCTCGGAAGTGGTGTAGCTGTAGTGGGGCATTTGCAAAACAACACCGGAGGGGGGGTTTGGCCCCGAGGTGCCTCCGGCGTGAGAATAAGAGTTGGCTTTGGAAGGTAATAATCAAGTAGAGTATCGCAAAGTAATAAATGTGTGTAGGTGTGCAATAATGGCTAACCCCTAAACCTTTTTTACTAGGGGTATTTATAACCCTAGGTCTAGGGTTTAGGGGTAGGTTACCTTCACCCCCGACCGTCGGATCGGGGGGACAAGCCGCTGAATTCCCGGGATGTTGGACACGTGGCCTTGTCTGGGTGACCATTAACTGGAGCGTGGCCAAGTTGTGGTGGGCATGATCTGGCACGTGCCTTCCCTTGTTCTTTAGTGTTGGTCAGCGCCACATATAGGAGTGTCAGCTGAGGCAGGGTGCCACGTGTACTGAGTGCCACGAGTCAGGGGGTCCCCTATTCCGGGGTGGGGACCATGCCACGTGGTGGTGGCGCCGGGCCCGGGGTCCACTACTCTGGGCTGGGCCATTCTTATTCTCATGAGATGATTTGCTCATTGTTTTGGGCCTCTTGTTGGGCCTTGGCTGTTTATAGCCTATCATCCTTATTGTGTGGGGTTTCATTATTTTAGAGTATATATTTTACTAGTGTTCTTGAATAAGAACTTGAAGCATATTGTAAGCATATCTGTGTAATTTATTTCTTGTCTTCATACCAAACCGTTAATACATATATTGTTATATTGTCATTTTCTACACAAAGGGAATTAGTGAAAAACGTTGACTTGATCCTTAATAACGGTATACTGAATATTTGAAATCTAATGGTAAAGTGAGTTACATAACTGCCAACCACATCCACATTCAGGGTTATACTTGCTTGAAAGTTTGATGATGCTATATAAACTTACGGATAACTAAGACTACAAGCATGTTCATGAGATTCTTAATCGAGCCTAGTGATGAGCACAGTAAACGAGCATGTCTGTGAAGTTTCTCTGATCAGTTTGTTTGGGAGTGTGTTCGCAAACTTGTTTAAGAGCTTGCTCATAAACATTATAATCAAACTTTCCAACTTGGTCACGAGTTTTCAAGTCGAAGCTTAATGGGATCAACCCGTGATCGTCTTATATAATTAATTTAAATTTTCTTCAAGGTAGGCTAGACCTACTTTAAGATACGAATCAAGACTCGGGGCAAAAAAATTATTATGTCAAGTGCTGAGCATTTCGGTTCTTTTACAGCCCTACGAATTATTACATTAGTAATATATAGAAAAGTGAAGAATGCTACTTATTGGTATGGACAGAACTTATCTACAGAAGACTTGCTAAGCAGATGTCATCTATTGGCATCCTACTGTGTGAAACTGATTCACATTTCATACTAGGTTGCGGATAAATTGGACCTTCACCATTCTATTTTTCTGTTGTGCACTAAGCTGGGGGTCTTCACGGAAACAGCCTCCATACCGTAAAAAGTAGGGGCATGGTCTGCGTACATCTCACCCTCCCAGACCCTGCTCTGTGCGGGATATACTGGGTATGTTTGGTTTGGTCAAAACAAGTAAAAATGGCCCACCAAGGAACTAGAGTCAAAGAATTCTTACTGAAGATGTGGAAAATGACTGGCATGGTGATTTATAAGATGTACTAGTAGTATATTTTACATAGTTTCATCCTCACACAAATACTGTATAAAGCTAGAGCTTCAAATAGGAAAGCTCTTTAAATCTCCAATGGAGGAGAAATCAGCAGCTGTTGTTACTTCCTCTGATGGCAAAATTAAAGTCATCCGGGCATCGATATTGGGACTAGTAATAACAATCTTTATCGGATATATTTTCATGTGGATTATGATGCCAACCTCTACTTATCGATTACATTTCTATCCAAAAATTCGGGCTCATACAAAATCCACTTTCTTTAGTACACAAGGTATACTGATTTTCAGCTTGTATGTGCATATGTTTGTGCTAGTTCTCCGGAGAACTAGTTCTCATTTGAGCCCTGCCCTGCATACATATATATTTATATTTCCATGCTTTTGCAGGTACAACAATTCTTGTGTATACATTTCCAATGCTGTTCATATCTGTTTTGGGCTCTGTATATCTTCACCTGGGACTGAAATATCAGTCTAGTGATAGCTGTAAGATGAAAAGGTATGTATGCGTACATATACTTGATATACACAAGGTTACATGCTATGAACTATGAAGTAGTACCTCTTTTGCAGAAAGTCGATATTTAGTTCGTGGAAGAGGCCAATGATTATCAAATGCCTTGGGATTGTTTCTTGGATAGAACTCTTCATTTTTGTGATGTTTATTACTCTCTTAGTTTGGACTTTCTCAGCTGACTTGCATTTCTTCTTTGATCACATGAGCATTTTCAAAGAAATAGAAGATGACAAGAGGTCAGTACTTTCTTACATACTCGGTTGTAATTTTTAATCCAGTTTCATTTCTTTTATGCAAGAGGAGAAGTTCATCGAAATATGCCAGATATTCCTTTAAGCAGTTCTATCAGTACATGGGAGTAGTTGTTTATAATGTATTTGCATGTACTTTTATGGCAGATGGGAAGCTAAATTGAGTATAGTAGGTCTAACTCTAGGAATTGTTGGCAACATATGTCTTACATTTCTCTTCTTTCCGGTGACACGGACTTCGTCGGTGTTGCCTCTCCTTGGTTTGACCTCAGAGGCCAGCATCAAGTATCATATATGGCTTGGCCACATAACCATGTTTCTTTTCACAGCTCACGGCCTGTGTTATATCGTCTACTGGGCTCTCACAAATCGTCTATCATCAAAGGTAAATATTTGAATCTTACTCTGGTCGACCAAAATTGAAAGTCTATTATTCATTTAGTCTTAGCTTTGGTCTGTAATCTAACATGAAACTAATCGTAAACACTAGATTGCACCCTTCATATGAGATTGGTAGCGACATTTTCCGGTTAAATGAATGGTTGTAAAGACTTTATCTTTGATTGATATGGTCTGTTAACTTTGGAGAAATGCCAAAGTTACAAAAGTAGATTGTGATGTGTTTGGACATGTTAATCACAACTTGGTATCACAGATTATTGGTTTTATCTCCTTGGAATTTCTCTGATTCTCTGTTAGTCTCCACTCTTTACTGGACCAACTCTTCTTCCTTGGCAACATAGAAAAGATTAGGCAAAATGTTATATCATGGGGTCACATTTGACAATGGTATGGCAGATATGTCTGAAAAGTTTCAGTACCATAATCTCCTAAAGAGATACTCTATTTTCTTTTTACTTTATTTTGCAGAGTTTCATAGATTTCAACATCCTCACAGCCAGCAGAATTGCTTAAGGTCTTTTTAAAAAATATTGTTTTTTTTAGTTTTTAGGAATGTCAATTTTACTATTATTTGTCTGTAAAAATGGAATACTGAAAGGGTTATGTAACTGTATCATGCATCTAGTTTGACAGTTTACTTTTGGTATGAACCATGCAAATCTTCATTACTCATTCATTAGGACTGAATGCAGATTCTGGAATGGAACAAAACACATGTATCGAATGTAGCTGGGGAGATTTCACTGCTATTTGGATTAGTGCTATGGGTTACAACATTTCCTCGCATTAGGCGAAAAATGTTTGAGCTCTTTTTCTACACGCACTACCTCTACATTTTTTTCATTATCTTCTTCGTCTTTCATCTTAGCATCAATTATTTCTGCTATATGCTTCCCGGTTTCTATCTCTTCATGGTTGATCGATTCTTGAGGTTCTTACAATCTAGACAACGTGCTCAGTTAGTCTCTGCTCGCATCCTACCATGTGAAACTGTTGAGCTCAACTTCTCCAAAGATCAAGGTAAAGCTCCAACCATTCAGACAAATTTTTGGACTTTTCACAAAACAAATTTCTACATATCGTGTGAATTTTACTTGATATAATTTGTTGGCATGACTACAGTATAATGTTGAGCATCGACAATGTTATCTAAGCTAGTAACTACTATTATGTTCTAGGTTTGAGTTACACTCCAACAAGCATCATGTTTATTAATGTTCCAAGCATTTCCAAGCTGCAATGGCATCCTTATACCATTAGTTCCAGCAGTAATTTTGAACCTGAGATTCTCAGTGTCATTATCAAAACCGAAGGAAGTTGGACTCAGAAGCTTTACGAGAAGCTTGCTTCACCATTCCCCATTGAACATCTTACTATCTCTGTTGAAGGCCCATATGGACCTGCTTCAACTCACTTTCTAAGGTACCAAAGTACATATATTGTTGCAGATTCATATTATACTTGCAATCGCCATAAAGTACTTATTGATTGATATATATCATAATAAGTGCAGGCATGATAAACTAGTTATGGTTACGGGAGGCAGTGGCATAGCGCCATTTATTTCTATAATTCGTGAACTTGTCTTCATGAACTCGACAATGAAATGCAAAACTCCTAGCATTCTCCTTATTAGTGCATTCAAGAATTCCTCAGAGCTCACTATGTTAGATCTCATTCCTCCATTTTCTTACGCGTCATATGGAATCTCAGATCTTGAGCTACAAGTAGAGGCATATGTGACCCGAGAGATAGAACCACCAACAGAAAGCTCAAAGACCTTGCGAACAATATGGTTCAAAAAGAACACCTCCGATGCACCAATATCCACAACTTTAGGCAAATACAGTTGGTTATGGCTCGGAGTAATAACATCAGTATCGTTTATAATCTTTCTTCTTACCATGGGATTGCTTACGCGCTTCTACATATATCCGATAGATCATAACAGTAATATGGTGTTCTCGAACTCGTTAAGGTCAGCGTTAAATATGCTACTCATATGTATCTCGATACTTGTGACAGCCTCTGCAGCTTTTCTCTGGAACAAAAAACAAAAGTCCATTAAAATCAAGCAGATTACGGAAGTTAAAGGATTGTCACCTTTGATGTATAATTCAGGGGCTGTCAATCCTACTGAGAAAGAACTCGAAAGTCTTCCTCAACAATCCTTTCTCAACACTAAAAAGGTGCATTATGGTCGAAGGCCTGATCTTAGGAGTAAGTTAATTTTACATTCCCTAATATCGACTTAAGCTTATAACTTATAAGTGCCCTTTTAGCGTATATGTTTCCCATTTACAATTGACTCTGTTGTAGGAATTTTGATGGAACATGAAGAGCCAAGTGTCGGTGTTCTAGTTTGTGGTCCGAAGAGTATGCGCCACGATGTTGCAGACATATGTTCATCAGGCTTGGCAGAAAATTTACATTTTGAATCCATAAGTTTTAGTTGGTGATCAACCATTATCAGGGAGACATTGCTGTTATGGACTATGGTGTATCCTTCGATGTAGTTTATGCGAAACTGCCCCTATATGCGCGAGTATGCATATTTGTGTGGCTGGTTCTGCAAAAAAATTATGCTCTTCCAGTTCCCTTGACAGGCAAGATTGTCGATGTATATTCCTATATGTAAAAACATAGTAATACATGTAGCATTATATTGAAATGCAATTGACAAAGATAAAATGTTGGATGGCGAGCATCAGAAATTTTAATATATTTTCCAACAAAGAGCAACAAAAAAACCAGTAGCAGGTGGACTTCTGTAATTAAGTCCTGTATTTACAACTTTTGTTTTCGTTTCTTATGATAATTAAACAAACTCGCATTGTGTTTGACAAGATTACCTCCGGTAAAGGTAATCGAGGGAGATACCGTTGGATCAAGAGTTCAACTAATATTATTTACAAATTTTGTTGCAAGACAATATTATAAGCTGCCAGCCCTTGCAACATCAACAGAAAGTTACTAGATCATACTATACTTATTACTATACCTTTCAGAGATGTTTTCTGAAGAAAGAATGTTACTGTCCAAAAAAACACCTGGTTCCAACTCTATCTTATGGTCCGCAACACAGTAGACGGAAAATACTGATTAATTTGATAAAATGTATAGAAATCAAAATGGAACATCACACAAAAATGAAACATTCAAAATGGAACAGAGCAAAAATTCTGTTTTTCAATTTTCCAAAGAGACGCCCCACTAAAGATGTTTAGTCAAAAAATTACATCGGGCTTGACCATTCATCGAATACTGTTAAAAAGAAAGTAAGAATGCCCCCACTAAAGATTTTTAGTCAAAAAATTATAGCAACCTTTAAAGTCAAAAAAATTACTTAGACTGTCCTAGCAACAACCTTTATCTACACAAGGAACATATACGTGGAAAGACTGATATGGTGATGCAGTGTTACAACACTCATAAAATAGAACTAGAGCTAGGAGCCAACAAAAGAGCTCAAATGGAGGAGAAATCTGCAGCTGTTGCTACTTCTTCTAATGGCAAAATCAGAGTCATTCGAGCATCGATATTAGGACTAGTGATAATAATCTTTATTGGGTATATTTTCATGTGGATTATGTTGCCAACCTCTACTTATAGATCACATTTCTACCCAAAGATTGATGATCATACTAAATCCACGTTCTTTGGAGACGCAGGTTTAGTTTTTTTCGACTTTACGTATTTAAATGTGTGCTTATTTACGATCATTCCTATATAATTCGACTTTTTCTGTCGAATCCACCTCTTTCGATCCCCGTGGTTTTACAGGCACAGCCATTCTTGTTTTCACATTTCCAATGTTGTTCATCTCTGTTTTGGGCTCTGTATATCTTCATTTGGGACTGAAATATAGAGATGGTAATAGCTGCAAGATAAAAAGGTATGTGCACACACATAACACATGTAGTTTTATACATTTTTACTGCAGGCATTAGATCAAATTATGATTTATGAGTTTAGCTATAGAATTAACTCTTTTGCAGGAAGTCGATGTTAAGTTCATGGAAGAGGCCAGTGATAATCAAGTGGCTGGGGATTGTTTCTTGGATCGAGATCATTATTTTTGCGATGTTTATTGCCCTCCTTGTTTGGACGTTCTTCACTTACTTGCATCAGTTCTTTGTTGAGATGGCCCTTTTCAAAGAAACAGAGAATGAGAAGAGGTTGTTACTCATAAAATCGTAATTTTGTCCCAAATTAAGAGTCTCATTGATAGAGTAATATGTTAGGAATCTGCCCGATTCCCTGCGAATGCATAATATGCATGAGAAGTTAAGGACTAAACGCAGTTTATTGCTAGTTTGCTTGCATATCAGTGTAAAGGATATCCTATTGCAACATATGTTTACTTGCATGTAAATGTAATGTTATTATGGCAGATGGGAGTCTACACTGAGCATAATTGGCTTTACTCTAGGGATTATCGGCAACATATGTCTCACATTTCTCTTCTTTCCGGTGACACGAACTTCGTCAGTGCTGCCTCTTCTTGGTTTAACCTCAGAGGCCAGCATCAAGTATCACATATGGCTTGGACATATAACCATGTTTCTTTTTACAGCTCACGGCCTGTTTTATATCGTTTACTGGGCTCTCACAAATCGTTTATTATCCAAGGTAAAAACATTAGAATCTTAATCTGTTCATCCCAAAACGAGACCTTAATCTGACTCTGATCATCTCAAAATCACATTAATTATCTTTCGAAAACTTTCGACTCTTCAATATATGAAACTTGAAATTTCTACATTGCGGGATGAAAATCAATGAGTACAAAATTTGTTAATAGAAATATAGAGCAACTAGTTTTGAGATTGCAAGCAACATTTTTGGTTGATTTGATGAGAAATGAATGGCTGTGAAGAATTTATCTTTGAATGATTACTTCAAAGAATCAAAGTTAAAAGTGATACACGTCTGTCAGACTTTTGGTCTGTTAGTTATAAAGAAATGCCAAATTTACAAAAGTAGATTGTGATGTGCTTGGCAATGTTAATCACAACTTGGTATTGCATGTTAGTATTGTTTTTATCTCCTCTGGCTTTAGTCTCCAACTCTTTTCTACTGGCAACATAGAAGAAATTAGCCATATGTTCCATCATAAGGTCGTGTTTGATATTTGTTAGTTTCAGTACATGATCTCCTAAAGAGGTTTTTCGTAACTACTGGCATTATAAAACCTGCTAATTAAGTTGTCTTCACAGATGATAACTAATAGAAATAATATTTTTTCTTGTAAAGTATGAAAACAAGTCAACATTAGTTAAGGAGCAATTTGTTTAGTAAGGTTAGTTTTGATATTCCCAGAGTTGCAAAGACTTCATGTCCAGGATGACAATGATCTAAAATCATCGATAAAATAAGAAGAATTCAACCAGATGTTACTGGTTATGGTGTTAAAAGTGTTACAAAGCTACAAGTTATTGTAACAAAATGACATTTCACTTCTGGTAGAGACCATGCATGCCTTCTATTAATATTAACTATACATTAGGATTGAATGCAGATGCTGGAATGGAGGAAAGCAGGTGTATCAAATGTAGCTGGGGAGATTTCCTTGCTGTTTGGGCTAGGGTTATGGGTGACAACATTTCCTCGTTTTAGGCGAAAAATGTTTGAGCTCTTCTTTTATACGCACTACCTATACATTTTCTTCGTTATCTTCTTTATCTTTCATCTTTCCTTCGAATATTTCTTCTATATGCTTCCCGGTTTCTATCTCTTTATGGTTGATCGATTCTTAAGGTCCTTACAGTCCAGACATTGTGCTCAGTTAGTCTCCGCTCGTATCCTACCATGTAAAACTGTGGAGCTCAACTTCTCCAAATCTCAAGGTTAGTCTCCAACCAATCACACATATAATTTGAGAGTTTCACAGGACTCATTTTTGCATATTGTATGTTTTTTTTTATTTTTAGAGTTTGTTAACTTCATTTTTAGAAAAAGTTAAGGTTATACCTAGCATCATAACCTGGTGGATACCAGTTTTCTCTTAATAACAAGAGGTTGAGGGCTCGAGTCTTAGGGGGGGTGTCTCAACTTGAGACACAAAGTTACAAATGTTGCGCCTCAACATGAGGCAAAGTTGCATAAATGTTTCAGTGCCCTAAGATCTAAGTAATTACAATGTTGTCTAAGCTACTAATTAGTTTTATTTTTCTAGGATTGAATTACACTCCAACAAGCATTATGTTCATTAATGTTCCAAGCATTTCCAAGCTGCAATGGCATCCTTATACAATTAGTTCAAGCAGTAATCTGGAACCTGAGATTCTTAGTGTTATTATTAAAACCGAAGGAAGTTGGACCCAAAAGCTTTACGAGAAGCTTGCTTCGCCTTTTCCAGTTGAACATCTCAGTGTCTCTGTTGAAGGCCCTTACGGACCTGCTTCAACTCACTTTTTAAGGTACCAAAGTACATAAAATGTTGCAATTATAAATTATACTTGCAAAGGTCTTAAGATTACTCATAGAGACATGGACTGATGAATCACAACGATTGCAGGCATGATAAACTAGTTATGGTTACTGGAGGCAGTGGCATAGCGCCATTTATTTCCATAATCCGTGAACTTATCTTCATGAACTCGACAAAGAAATGCAGAACTCCAAGCATTCTCCTTGTTAGTGTGTTCAAGAACTCCTCAGAGCTCACCATGTTAAACCTTCTCCTTCCATTTTCAAATGCTTCACATGGAATTTCAAACCTTGAGCTACAAGTAGAGGCATATGTTACCCGAGAGTTAGAACCACCAATAGAAAACTCAAAGCCCCCGCAAACAATATGGTTCAAGGCGAAGACCTCCGATGCACCAATATCCACAACTTTGGGAAAATACAGTTGGTTATGGCTCGGATTAATAACATCATTGTCATTCATAATCTTCCTTCTTACCATGGGACTGCTTACGCGCTTCTACATATATCCAATAGATCATAATAGTTATAAGGTGTTCTCAAACTCATTAAAGTCTGTGCTGAATATGCTACTCTTATGCATATCAATACTTGTCACAGCCACTGCAGCTTTTCTGTGGAACAAGAAACAGACTTCCATTGAAAACAATCAGATTAAGGAGGCTAAGAAATTGTCACCTTTGATGCATAACTCATTGGCCGTTAATCATATTGATCGAGAACTCGAAAGTCTTCCTCAGCAGTCCCTTTTGAAAACCACCAAGGTGCATTATGGCCGGAGGCCTGATTTGAGGAGTAAGTTAATTTGCGGTCCTTGCTGCCTACTTAAAAGATCCTCGTTGTCATTACATTCTGTATCATATGAACTGAAGCTCTACATTGCAGAAATTTTGGTCGATAATATCTATTTCTTGGCTAATCTAATGTGCAAGTTGATAATACATTAATAGAGTTGAGTGTGTAATGTTGCAGGAATTTTAACGGAACAAGAAGGATCAAGTGTTGGTGTTCTTGTTTGTGGTCCGAAGAGTATGCGACACGACGTTGCCAAGATATGTTCATCAAGCTCTGCAGAAAATTTACATTTCGAATCCATCAGTTTTAGCTGGTGATCAACTATTCTCAGGGATGCATTGTTGTTATGATGTACTACTTTCTCTGTAGTTGAGTAATTATTTACTTAATAATAAAAAATGTAATATTTCATTGGGTCTATATTTTTTTGGGCTTACTCATTTCCGGGGCCTTGTAACATCAATTAAATTTAGCAGTTTTTTTTTTTTATAATTCCGTGGGCCAACTTTTGTGCACGTAGACTAATTCTTAGGACTGCTATTGCTAGGACTGCTATTGCTAGCACATTCGTACCCACCCACCCATCATGATAATCAATTTATTTGTGTGTCTATCGAACTTATGACCATGACTTGGTAAACTTCAACCAAGTAGGACATCCGTGGCAGGTTTAAATTTAGCAGTTTAGCTAATGAAAAGGGAAACAACAACGGTGCTCAACAGTTTCTGGGTCCATTCACTAGGTCCATCACCAAACAGCACTTGTAACAAAGCTTCCAAGTTAAGTGACAAATGAAGCACAGGACCACCACTTCATTAAAGCTCCAAATCAACTGTCGAATGAAGTACAGGCCCATTAAGAAAAGGAGGAAGTCAATAAAATTTACTCCGTACATTTTATTTTATTTTGTTTTCTTTCTTACTTTCATGTTCTTTGTCTATCAAATAGGGGTGTAAGGTGTTCACTTAAATGGGTAAAATAGTTAATTGATCACCGAAGTCATTACTAATTTGCAAATAGGTCACGAAGTTAAAAAAAATTTTAATCGTATCATGAAGTTATAATTATCTTGCAATCAAAGTACTAAACTGAAAAAAATTTGCACAACCGTTAAATTATGTTGACGTTTAACGATTTCAGTTAAAGGACAACACATTTGCGGTTAGGTCACTGAACTATGTGCTAATTTTCAGTTAGGTCACTGACTGAAAAAAAAAATATCTAACGAAATTGTTTTTTTTAACGATTATGTTTTTTTTAATTTAAATTGTAATCATTCAAAAAAAAATTAATTAAATTTGATATTTTTTTAAATATTTGTTTGTTTTTACCGTTTACTAGCATATAAAATAAATGGATATGTTCATTTCTAAATTTAATTAAATTATAAATTAAATAAATGGAGAAAAGGGATATGTAAATATTTGTCCAATTGTATCGATTTATAAGCATATGGGTTAAAGCGGTATATACAAATTACATTTATTTAAAGTGTAATTATTTGAGAAAAATGTAAACATTTGATTTTTTTTACCTTTTATCATTATCAAAAAAAAACTTATTATCTTTTCGTTCACTTGTATTTATTCATAAGCAGATGTATTGAATTGACATGCATAATTTTAAATTTTATTAAAGAAAAATCATTCGAAAATAATTTTAAAATTTAATTAGTTAAAATTAATTTTGGCTAATTACCTATTTGAAAATTGTTATCAAGTTCAGTGACCTACTTGCAAGTTTCGTTGTGCCACGTCGGCGTCTACGTCATCTTTCCGTTAGGATTTTTAACGGAATTGACGGTAATGACCAATTTGCAAGTTTTTAAGTAATTTATTAGTTGACTGAAAGCTTTTTTAACTTTGTGAGCAACTTGCAAATTTTTAGTGAGTACAATGACCAATTAACTATTTTACCCTCACTTAAATACATCATAAAGTACGATAAATACATCACAAAACTTTTAATTCGGAAACCTTTATTTTTATCTTATTGTCCTCTACACCCAATAATTTCTCTTTTCACGGGCTTTGATTTTTTTTTATTTTTTTTTTTGCAAAATGAAAATAATTTCATTTAATGAAAAAAGATACATAATCCGGTAGGGACAAAAAATGAGACATTCTTTCATCTATAAAAGCTAATCATCTAACTGAAAGTTATGCTTAACCAATCCATGGGTCGTAACCTAAATTGCGACTACCATGAGAAAGAGATTCTTCCGGAAGTTTAGACAATATCACCCCTATATCCGAAAAGAAGACTCCATACAAAGGCAGGCCTCGTTAAAAACCCCGCAAGAACAAAACCCAATGGGAAAAAAACTCAAGTGGGGAAAAAATAGTGCCCCACCCTCCAACAATACATCAATATTTACTCAACTGAAAGAACTGCCGAATTCTCCTTAATGCTCTCATAACCATAACTCTGCCTCCATCCGTCATCTTCTTCACTTCCCATTCCAAAAACCTTCATCCATCTTCTCACACTTCTTCCCAATAAAATAGTTATCTTGTTGATTCCCCTAAAATCCAAAATTCTGCCATTATCCATCTTCTCTTTACACTTTTTCCACCCACGAAAACTGAAAATATCAACACAACAGATAAACATATGTCAAAAAATCATTAATAATATACATTAAATAATTTGTATACTCAGTATACATAATAAAGTTGAACAATTTTATATATCTAACCAAAGGGGTCCCATATGGTTAGACATATAAAATTTCGATTTCTCATACAAGATCTACTATAAAGTCATAAAATGACTTTATACAAGCCAACAACATGACACAATTACCTCATACAGGTCCAAAAATATACGCCATCAATCATGGCCACCCATAAATGGTACAAAACTTGATTACTACCCATAAATGGTACAAAACTTAATTAATATCATATATGGTACAAAAACTTGATTAATACATGCATGCAACATAAAAGGTGGAAATATTTATTGAGGGAAATTTAAATTTTGAATTTAAGAATTAAACAAAAAGGAAGAATGTGTGTCTAATATAAAATACTTAAACTTTTTAAAAGTCAAAAAAGTCATCGAATTTGACCAATAAAATAAGAACAAACCAAATTATCATAATTAAATGCATTAAGAGCACTAAAAGTATAAATTCAAATGAAACTACTAATTAAAATCAATGCCTCAACTAAAAATGGAAACTGAAACTTAATTGACTACATCAAGGAAAAACAATATAGCCATTAATATCCTTAAATATTTGAATACATTTAAACAATAAATAAATTAATACCAAATTTGCCAACAAATAATTTCAAGCCAATATATTGTTTACTATAAAGATGACAATTAAAGGGTCAATACAAAATAAATAAATATTTAATATTGACGGTTACAAAAAAATCTACAAGAATAAAGACCCAATAAATGCCACTAATTAAGCAATTAAATTTAAATAAAGCACATTTAAAAATCAGTCAATCATGCAAAACGAGTCACTAAAATTATGCGCATAAATTACTCTCATTTATATGCCAATTAAAAGTCAATTAATCAATTAGAATGCCAATGCAAGAGAAATGTAAATGACAAAGTCTAATGGTAGCGATACCAAGGAACTCTTACACTCGAGCCAAACAACAAATAAAGCACACAAGACATATACTTAGAATAATAACTAAACTTGACAACAAAAATACACCTGTTAAGACGATGTATCGACCATAAGCATTCAAGGATGCAGAGTTCGCCAATATACAACAATTTACAGACCATGTCATGCACATGATTTATTCAATTAAACACCCAACAACTATAATAGTCAAGACCTCAGCTTTCAGAGAACAGAAGAACAAACATAGTGACTAAAATTAATAATACCATTCCACAAATAAGCATCAAAATTATTACTAAGTGAGAAATAGAAATTATCAAGAACATTATAACAATTTATTAGCCGATTATCTAACTCACATAACTCATATTCATCACCACAACTACACAGCCATGTAAGTATGTAACAAATAAACGATCAGAAGCTGTAAGAAATAGAGTTAAGAATACGTGCACCTTGACGAGTTCGACTGCCCGAACTCACTGAGTCTAAGTGAGTCACCACCGAGTTAATCACAAATCAAATAGAACTGACTGTCAAACCTCTTATGCCTCCAGCAACACATAATAATTAGATTAAAAGTCCAAGAAATTGATGAATCGGATCGAAACCCTAATTAGGGTTTGAGAAAAACAGTTTCTAATGAAGGGGTTTTTGATTTTTGATGATTGCGACATCATAATCAAAGAGCGAATAAGTGAGAATCGATCGGAAAACCAATGAATTCCACAGGAATTGAAGAGACGATTCATTGGGTTTGAGAACCGCTAATCTGGGTATTTTCTCTTTCAGAAATGCTATTGTTTGGAATTAGGAAAACACACACTCACGGGCTTTGATTTTAGTTTGATACTTCCTCCAAAATCGACATGGAAAATAGGATCACACATTTTTAATCAAACCGAGCTCGAATTGGAATTCAAAAGATCATTCTAATACGGGAAAATGTGTCATTTAATTTGAATGCAAATATAATGTCAACATTAATCTGTCTCAACTCTCAAAGATAAACACAAGATTCATGATTCATAATTATTAGAGGATGCTTTGTATTTCTATCAACAAAGAACATATATAGTGGCTAATTAGGTAAAGAGACAAAATGGGTAAAACAATAATTAACAAATAATTACTTCGGCACCAATAAATTTGTAAAATCATAGTCTAGTAGACCTGCATTATATTGGTGGAAAGAGCAATTTCACCCAACATTATCCCTCCCGTTAGCAAAAACCATAATTCAATTGATCACTTGTACTATGATTAGGACGTAACTGATATAAAATATTAATGATTTATTTTTTATTTGTAATTTTTTACATGTCTTAATCAGCATTCTAAAAATTATTCGATTTTTTTGATTTATCGTTATGAAATATTTTTAAATGCTATATTACATTATAAATTAAAATAATTTATTAATATTATTAAAATATTAGAATTTATCCGATTTTTATACCAATTTATCATTTCAATAAATTCCGATTTACCGATAAATTGTTATTGGATACCTAAACTAATATGTTTCGATTTCCGAAATCTATAACCATGGTCTCAATTAACATAATTAAATACTCATAATATCACATTTTATCCATTATATTATGTAAATTATATATTTTCATTTTTTTTCAATTACCTAATTTCAAAGAGATAAGGAGCCACGGACGTAATAATACCGTAACAGAGAGCTGGCCCCTGTAATGTGACCTCTTATCATACATAATCCACCACATTTATTACAGAAGCCCACCACAAAATTATTGATTCTCATTATTTATTAAAAAAAAATTATTTTCTGTAATTTATGTAACAAAAACTTTTTTTGAAGAGGATATAAAGGTTTGGACAAGCCAAATTTAAAATTCGATTAGATCAAATCTCACATATTTTAAATTAAATTACGATAATCAAAGTGCTGCCCCCATTTGCTTCGCTATTTAATCCTGAATCAAGACTTTCAATTGACTTTCGACTCGATGCACACAATATTTACTACATCAAATAAAATTATTATTCTTTTCGTTGCAATTTATTTATTTTTTTAAATTTTTTTAATTAAATTGATTCAGTTTTAATTATAATTAAAAGATAATCATTGATTATTTTGAAAAATTGAAAAATACAAATTAAAATATATTAGATATAATTTTTAAAGACTTAATTTTTATATTTATTTTTAATTATATTTTATATAAAATTTCCAGTTAAACTTGAATCATTTTGACCACAAAAAATGGAAAACAGATGAATCAGAGGGAGTATTAAAATAAGGGAAATGCTAACAATAGCTCTTAGGGCTATGGTTAAGTATTAAATATTCTCATCTTTTTAACATTGATTTTAGTTATTTTATTATTTTTTTAGTTTCTCAATGCTCTTTTACAACATCAATTCACATCCCTCATGGCCAACTACCTGTTAAGTTCCTTGGGGTCCCGTTGATATCCACAAATCTCAGCATCAACGATTGCATTCCTCTAATCGATAGGCTCACTCGTAGAATCTCCTCTTGGACTTCTACTTTGCTCTCTCTGGCTGGTCGCTCCCAGCTTATAAAAAGTGTTTTATTCTCTATACAAGCTTATTGGACCAATCATTTTATGTTACCTAGTGCTGTGCATAAGCGCATTCAAACTATTTTTACTAGGTTCCTTTGGAAAGGAGACCAGAACGTTAAAGGAGGTGCCAAGGTTGGTTGGAAGACTGTATGTTTGCCTCGTAATGAAGGTGGTTTGGGCATAAAAGACTCTAAGTGTTGGAATCGTGCACAACTTCTCCATCATCTCTGCAAAGTGGTTCGTAAAGACACATCTCTCTGGCCTACTTGGATTAACACAACTGTTTTGAAGCACCAGCACTTCTGGACCATGTTAGAACCCAATGACTGTTCGTGGATTTGGAGAAAAATTCTCAAGCTCAGACCTACAGCAATTCGGTTCCTGGAATTTGAGTTGGGGAATGGAAATAATACCTCCCTCTGGTTTGACCCCTGGTGGAGGGGGCAATGTTTAGCTACTTCCACCACTGATTTCATCATTTCTCAAACCCACATGACTGCTATTGCATCTGTCAATACTCTCATTCACACGGGTTCTTGGCAGCTCCCGACTCCGAATGGTAGACACCACCATGTGCACTCTAACTTGCTTCGTTGGCTGCACACTTTTGATTTCCCCCGTTTCAATCTCAATACTGACGACAACATTCTTTGGAATGGGACACCAATTCGCAAACTCCGTACCTGGCATGTTTGGGAGGCGATTCGGTTTAAAATCCCGGAAGTACTCTGGCACGTTTCAGTCTGGAATAAACTCAGAATCACCCGTTATGCTCATCACGAGTGGGTGGTTTGTCATGGCCGCCTGAACACCTTGCATCGACTCGCTTCATTTGGAATTGATTTATTGCAACACTGTTTCCTTTGTGTTGGGGGACAAGAAGACCAGAACCATTTGCTCATTACTTGCTCCTACAGTTCCAATGTTTTGCAGAGGCTTGCCTCTTATGCCGGTACTTCTGTTACAGCTGCTACTTGGCTTGATTTGCTAGCTTCTTGGACCACGACTTCGAACCATATTCAAAGTCAACTGCTATTGCTTATTGCTCAAGTTTTTTGCTATTATATATGGAGGGAAAGAAATGCGCGAGCTCATGACAACGGTTACTCCACTCCGAACATTCTTTTAGAGGCTATTGTTCGTGATGTAAAAAATAGACTACGCACCTCCACCTGGTTTGAAAATCATGCTTCTAACTCGGCATGGAGTAGTTGGATGGAGTTTCATTAGGCCTAGCTTTGCTATTCCTTTTGTTTTTCTTTCTATTTTCAATCTCCCTTAGAGATTGATCAAAGATAGACCACCTCTATGGCCTGTCATAGAGCATGGGATCTTCCCTGTTTTCGTTTTCTTCTTAATATACTTACAACTTAGCAAAAAAAAAAAAAAAAAAAGTGACCCCCTGCACTCACATTAATTTTCACTAATAAAAAAATCCCAAATTACTAAATGATTATATTAAAATTCGTGCAAACTTGATGTATTAAGTGTAAATTTGACATTTTAAATGTATTTATCCAAATGCTTAACCATGTTTAGCAAGCATTATCCTTAAAATAAACATATATCGTATGCACGGACCATCTGTATAGGCAGCAATGCAGCATATATATTCAAACACATCAACCTGCTGGTTCGCAAGGCCAAATATCATCTCTCTCTCGTCCCAATCTCTCTCTCTCCCTCTCTCTCTCTCAATCTCTCCCTCTCTCTCTCCCTCCCTCTATCCCTCTCTCTCGATGGGGTTCCCAGCAGGTTACACGGAAGTATTCTTCCCCAAACTATTCATCCACACACTGTCCCTTCTAGGCCTAATCAAAACCTTCATTTCCTCTCTTCTAACCCACATAGGCCTCCAACATTACCTCCAACCCGACTTCTCCTCCTACACCGACACCCCAACCCGACCCGAATACCCACCTCTCTCCGCCGTCCTCCTCCGTGAGTTCCTCCCCGTCGTAAAATTCGAACAAGTCACCAATACTTCACCACAGAGCTGCGCAGTGTGTTTGTATGAACTGGAACATGGGGAGGAGATAAGGTTGTTGTCTAACTGTAAACACATTTTTCACCGAGGTTGTTTGGACCGTTGGATGGATCACGATCAGAAGACTTGTCCCCTTTGTAGGACCCCTTTTGTGCCACGTGGATTACAAGATGAGTTCGATCAAAGGTTGTGGGCTGCTTCGGGTATTACTAGTGATGATGATTATTATTACAGTGAATATAATTCCGTTTCGGGTTTTTGAGTTTTATATATATGTTTGTTTTGCGGAATAATTTTGTACATAAAAGAAAATATTATATAGATATCGAAAAATGTGTTGCGTAAAACTTTCATTTTATTTAGCAAAAAGAAAAAATCATTTTTGTTAACGGGATCGAAATTTTATATGGATGCTAATCATGAACATGAGCAAATGTTTGTTGTGGTAAATAATAAAACACGTATCATAGAAATTTTCTATGTTATGTGTATAGTAGAATTTTTTGTATGAAAATAATGGAATTTCATCTCTTGATATATTGCAAAAACTTTTCACGAGATGGTTTGTTGCAAAAAAAAATGTTTATTGATGACTTTTCAACCATTTTATATACGTGCCATTTGTCACAGGCACAATATATATGTTCATAGAAGGTGAAGAGAAAAGGGTACATAAAAAGTCATTCACTTGGCATCATGCAGTTTCAGGCTTTTTAACATGGAATACATTTTATAGATAGGTTAAATATATACTACTCTTTCCGTCCCAATGAGTTGTTTATATTTGCTTTTTGAATGAAAACCAAGATAGTGGGTGTAATATTGTTAAAATAAGTGAGTTAGTGGGTGTAATAATGATTTTATTGTTAAAATAAGTGAATTAGTGGGTGTAATAGTGTAAAGTGTTGAAAAAGTGGAGTGAAGTAGTGGATGTAATAAAGTATTTTATTGTTAAAAGTTACTATTTTAGGAAACGTAAAGAATTGGTTAGTACATCCCAAAAAGGAAAGTGTAAAGAAATGAATGGGACAGAGGAAGTAATTTTTAAATGAGAATAATATAAAATTGTAAATATATCATACCATAAAAAATAAAAAGGGTGAGCAAAAGAAAGCTGGTAGGTAAACATCAGAGTCTGAATATTAAGCCGGGGACACCTTGAGACAGAGATTTTTTTGAAATAATTACAAAGTGGGTCGGGTGTATTTAATTTTTGGATCGGGCTGATGGTTCTAGGTATTATTACTGTATGATGGTGAATCATGATTTATAATTTTAAAGAAAAAAGTGGGTGGTTGTGAATGTGGACCAAAACGTTGCAGGTATTTTGTTATTGAAATTGGCCGATTTCTGAAAAATTGTCGATAAATTGGTCAAAAATCGGTCAAGATTTTGGAACTGATTCGGCCGATTTTGCAAAAATTGTTGATTTTTTAACCAAATCATCCCTTAAATCGTAAATCGGTATCTGAATCGAATAGTTCCGATTTTCGAAATCTGTAACACATATCATGAATTATGTAAACTGTTTTAATTTATAATTTCTTACAAAAACTATAAAAGTAAATGATAAATATATATAAAAATTTAAAGTCTAAAGTATTAATATTTCAATTACTGTACTTTAGTCAATATTTTCCCTCTATTTTATTGTTCTAAAAAACGTCCATTCAATTGATTAGTTCCCGATTAACATTAATCTTTGCATGTCTTCTTATTCGATACTATTTGATTTTTTTAACGCTGCTCTATTTCCATGACATAATCATTAACATGTTCAAAAAGTCTGGAAATGGCAAAGTTGTTCTGCCGCGTGCTTTTAGTCCATCTCCAACGGTTATGATAAATTCTCATCCAAATTTTTAAGCAAGTTCAATAACATATTCCAAATTGAGTATCCAGGGCCTGAGGACAATCTCAGGGTTATTAGTTATAGCCTGAGGTTAAAACAAAAAACAATATAAGTCAGGGCTATTTTTGTAAATATAGAAGGGTAGATTTTATTATTACAAAAATGTCATTCCACACTTATACTAAAAAACAATCTAACCTCAGGTAAGTGCCCTGCGGTCAACCTCAGGGCCATTTTTCTCTTCCAAATTTTGATCCAAATTACTATTCATATATTATATTACATAAATATTATATCAAACTATTTAATCTTAAATTTAATATTTAATCGTTATTAACTATTTATATTATCTTTAATAAATTAATTAAATTAAAGATGTAATTTTTTTAATATACATAAATAATATTAAAATTGTCTTCTTAGTTAACGAAAAACACATTCATTTTATTGTTTACATATTATTATTAATTAAATAATTTAAAATTATTATTTTAATATTAAACCAACTGATCTAAATTTTGATCATTGAATAGTAGTGATCTAATTTAGATCACCACTATTCACTGATCTTGGATCACCATTTGAATCATTATTGGAGAAAAATTTGGAATAATCTACTTCAAAATTGAATTTTTGTATCATTGAATTTGTCCTTAATGAAAGTGTAACTGCAAGGAACTGTACTCTGCACAAAAATGATGTACGTAGTAGTATTTTTTGTGTGATGTTACTCTGCCAAAAATGTAACTCCGTAGTAGTATTTTTTGTGTGATGTATATCACTCTACTATGTAATGGTAGAATTAGATTTCTGACAGCTAAAATCATGTATATGTAATTATTAAAACTCAGTTATGGGCTTAAAATAATTCTTTTTACTAATTTATATGTTAAAATTATTATTCAGAACCAAAAAAGGTTTTTAATTATTTGCCTAATATTGGTCCCTCTGTTCCATTCTCTGGTAGTATGCATTAGAGCAAGTCTAATGATGTTTAATATCTTATTCTATATTTATACTATATAATAAAAATTAAATTCATCATTTTAGTGATGTGTTATATATTATGCTAAAATAGTATAATTTTATAATTTGTTCTAAGTATAGAACAAAAGATAAATTAAACTATAATTAACACCTCATCAAAAAATGAAAAATGGGAAAAAAAATTGATAAAGAATTGATATCATTTTTTCTACCTAATCAAAAAATATAAAAATCCACGTATACTTTAGAATAAAATTTAAAACAATGCATTGAAGATATAATATTATTTTAATATCAACAATTATTTTTTGATAATAAATTATAACAATGACACCATCTATCCCCGTTTGTCAAATCTTAAGGCCAACTTATAAGTTATTTATTTTAGGAAAAAATTTGTATTTACATATTTTTTTTAGAGATATTGTGTATGGGGAGTTTAATATTTATTATTTTGTAAAAATAAGTTACTTATTTTAGAAAAAAAATACATAAAAAAATACATATTTTTTAACTTTTTTTCATATTAAGTAGCTTATTTCTGATCACACTACACCAAATAAGGCCTATTGCAACACCAATATTATTTGTGTTACAAAAAGTGTTACAATAGACACAAAATTTGGTAGTATATTGCAATATTTTTAAAAATATTGCAAGAAATACGAAAAGTGTTGCAAGCAAAATGATCACTTTGAAATTTTATAACAATTGCAATACTTTAGCAAGCGTTACAATAGACGAAACACTTTTGATCAATTTTTCAAAAATTGTAAGCGGGAACTTGATTTTTTGGTGGGCGGGATAAAAAAAAGTCGGGTTCCCAAATATTTTTTACACAAATAAACACAAAAACATAAACTTATCCCTCGACCTCACCCCTCTCTCTCTCTCTCTCTCTCTCTCTCTCGACCTCATCTCTCTCTGTTGATCCTCTCTCTCCCATCTTTCTCACTCACTTATCTCTTTCACTCATCCCTCTCGCTCCACTCTCTGTCTCAAGTCCCTAAAATCGATTAGAACAAACCATAAAACCCCAAATTGATTAGAGAAAAGATTAGAGTAAATATTGATTAAAACTTCAATTAGAGGTAAAGTAACCATCTTTTTCGATTATATTGGATTATACATGTATATATATGCATGCTTGTGAACTTTAAGACATCAAATTTCAAACCCATGAACAATGTCTTCGGAAGCAACATCGAAAGAACAACATATTTTGATGCAATAGTGGTTTTCAATATGTTGTCAACGCCTAAAAAGTCAATATGTTTCGCCATTATAAGTTTGTTCTCCTTCACAACTTCTTCGAATTTAGACGCTTTTCGTACCTCTTCCTTTTCAATGTTAAAACACTGAATAGAAGCCTTTTCTGCCTCTTCTTTTTCATTGCCATTACACTGAATTATAAGAGGTGTACCAATCTGATTTTCTTTTACCATCTGATTTTCTCCAACCATCACATGGTTCCTATGTGATTTAATATCCTCGTGGTGTTGAAGAGGCTCCATTGACACTTTTTTTCCCACCACATTTTACTACTAAGTCATCGACCATAACAAGAATATACTTAAGATCCTCCTTAATACTAGCGGCGGTCACTATCATCTCATCAAGATGCTCTATAATTCTGGCCATGGAAGTTCTTTTTTTTTTTGCTAATAAACAGTGTTGTGCTGTGAATATTGTTTGACTGATGAAAAGTAACTGTGAATAGTGAGACCTTTTTTTTACCTTTTTTTTTGGGGTTAAGTTGCAGGGAAGGTGTTTGATAAAAGGTTTAGGTGATTTAATGGCTGGTTGGGACTGTTGGTAGGCTGCTGGAGGTAGGATACACTGGCTGGTGGCTGTTGATGGCTATTGGCGACTTCTGGTGGTGGCTGATGTTGGCTGCTAGTGGCTGCCAGAGGCTGGTGGTGGTTTCTGGTAGCTGTTGGAGGCTAACGGTGGCAGGAACCTGGTGTTTGAATGGAGGAACGGTGGCTCTGATACCACTTTGATGCAGGACAAGTGTTAAAAACTTAATAAGAAGATAGATTTTGTGAATTAACCGCAGAAAATCCACGCCCTAAGGTGATACCGAAGGGATTTCTCAACCGCAGAAGAGTAGTTTGTTAGGATCGCAACCCAAAACAAGAGAGAACAATCTCAATTCATTTTATCAATCAAAAGTCCCTTTAATAATGATATTACATCTCCTTATAAAGCGGAGTAAAACCCTAAACTTAGTCAACAAGTAAAAATCTTTCTAATAAAGGAAACAAATCTTTTTATTATTCTATTCCTATAATCTTGAATATTCAAGATAATCTATTTATCTAATATAACTAATATATATCACAATCAAATCTATTCTTAATTAATAACATAAAATAAAAACAAATTAATTTTTTAATATCTCGTTCCGCATCATTCTACTCGCCTTTGAAAAAAACTCGTCCACGAGTTTTATAATATTTGAGAATCAACGAACAAAGAGATGATTTGTGGTAGCACTCGAAAACATCTGATTCCAACTTCATAAGCAAGAACTTCGGAAACATCACGCTTATAATAAGATATTTTGATGTGGTAGACGTTCCCAATATGTTGCCAATGCCCAAAAAGTCAATATATTCCACCTTCACAATGTTCTTTTCGTGGTTTACAAATTCTTCACTTTTAACAGCCTCTTCTACCTCTTCTTCTTCTTCTTCAATGCTATCACACTAAAATATTGGAACGTCAACATTTGAATTTTCTTCAACAATTAAAGCACAATCACTATTTGCTTTAGTATCCTCATGTTGTTGAATAAGCTCTCTCGAATATTTTTCTCCATCAACAACTTCAAGTTTCATGTTCTTTTCACCATAGGTTGATATTGAGGCGGGGATGAAGGTATTGCATGTGGAGGACTATGTCGTATACCAAGTTTATCCATAATTTCTTTGAGTGTTGCTTTCACATCTTTCATTTGCAAACTCAAATCTTCAACTTTGTTCTCCACACTTCTTAATCTTACATTGTTATTCTCGATATACGTATCAAGACGGTTGTTTACTTCATCGGCCTTAATCATTGTTTTCTTGCTTTGCTGATCTGTTATTGAGGGCTTAACACAATTAGGGGAGTCATGAACCTTTGATTGGATTTTAAGGATTGTAATAACTTGGAAGAGGAGTTGCGATTTTAGTACATGATTTAACAGACATAACTCGAATATTTGATTGGAAGATTAATAGGAGAGTTGTGAGACTTATAATTCTTGGTGCGTAATAGTTTATGATTGTACTTTGATTGTATCATGGAAGTGACAATTAAGGTGTAGTTGTAGACATTATATTGTATCTTGGAAGAGAACTTTATAACCTTAGAAGAATTGTTTTCAGCAGAGTAAGAACGTAGACATCACATAGATATTGAATGTGCATTGAACCAAGTGAAGAACCCCAGTTCTTGGATTGTTTTCCTCATAGATTTTATTCTCGATTGATAATTAGTTTAATTTAGTTTATAAACAAACCAAACATTCTTCTACACTTCTAAATTGTGAGAGATAAGAAACTTGAACTTGATATTACATTCAGTCCTTCCCTGCGAACGAACACATAAAAATACTACTAACAAATTGGCGCCGCTGCCGGGGAAGGCAGTAATGTTGAGTTTGAGTTAATTGTTTCTTGTAGTTTGGATTTTATCTTTGTATATATTTTTCTTTTCTTTCTTTTTGTATTTCTTTCTTTGGTGTGTCTATAGGTTCTTTGAGGTAGACAACTTAAATAGGTTTTGAGGAGAGAGACTAGATGGAGTACAACTTTGGTTGGAACAATGCTCAGAATTTCTACAACAGTCAGGAACAATATCAAGACTTCAATCCTTACCCACAATTCAATTCCTATGAGGATTGTAATGCATATCAGGTGAATTCGTTCTATTCTGAGAACTCATTTTATGCTCCATATGCCCCTAGCAATGATTATTCGTATTCGTTTGAAAATCAATATCATGATGATCTTAATCCATATATGTGTAACGATGTTGATACGAGTTTAACTCAGTCTAATCCTTCTTTACCTTATGATTGGGAGATTGCGCTCAATAAAATGATTCAAGGAACTCAGTCTAATCCTCCCTTACTTTCTTTGGGAGTTTTTGATGAACCAACATTAGAGATTGCTAGTGACAATGATATTTCATGTGATTCAATAGCTTGGTACGAGGAGAATGCTAAATTAAATAATTTTATTTGGGAAGTTCGAGCAGTGTGGCATGACGGTTGTTATCGAACTCCTCCTTGTGTCAATTTTCCTCTATGCCATGATTCTTGTTTAGCAATAGATGATAATGTTGTGTCTGATGAGTCTACTTGTGTAGTTGATAATTGTCCCATGCGCATTAATGATAATTTGGATGCAATTGAAATTCTACCAAATCTAGAAAATTTTGAGCTTAATACATTGGTAGACGAGATTAAAATTGATGAGTGTCCAATTATAAAAGAGAAAGAAGTTAAGATTGATGAAGTTGAAAATCTTGCTTTAGAGTATAAGGATCCAATTTGGGAGGAGTATATGAGTCGTACTTATAATGATTATTCTGACGACTTTTCTAGCTATTTTGATGATTCCAAGTCTCTTGAGCATGATAGGTTCTTGAAAGTTTTTGTACCTTTCAATGAATCTAAGGTTTATTTGCACAATATGCTTATATTAGAAATTCGTAGATATGTGCATCTGTTTGCTTTTTCTCTTCATTGAAGTTTCCAGGTAGAAGTAACGTCAAGCTATTGACGTTAAAGAAGCGCTTCGTGGGAGACAACCCACGCATTAGTGTAGGAAGAAAAAAAATTGAGTGTTGTTAAAAAAAATCGAATTTTCAGTGTGTAACGCAGGCTGCGCCTGCGTTTCTGCCTTTTGGGCAGGTTGCACCCCTGTAACGCAGGCTGCACCTGCGTTACTGACATTACCGCAGTTTGCACGCCTGACACGCAGGTTGCGCATGCATGTCTGCTTTTGGCGCAGTTTGCCCCTGTGTGCGTGCAGGCAGCGCGTAGAGAATTGTTTGTCTGATGGTTTTTTCTGTGGTCAGCTGTTGTTATAAAAAAAAAATCTTTCCACCTCAATTCTTTTATAGTCTCATATCTACACCCAATTCTTTTCCTATTTAAATTCCAAAACTCCCCATCTTTTCTTCAAATCTCTAACCTATTTCTATTCTAATTCATATTTATTATTATTATTATTATTATTATTATTATTATTATTATTATTATTATTATTATTATTATTATTATTATTATTATTATTATTATTATTATGATTGTTATTATTATTATTATTATTCATCAAATTTCGTACCTTCTAAATTTTTTTATTTATTTTATTTTATTTTATTTTTTTATCCTATTCATCATCTTTTATATATACCCACATATACATACAAATCCAATTCCTCTTCTATTTTTTTTAAATCTCTAAAAATTCAATTCTAAAGAGGAATTAATTGCAAATTCACCTCTTCGATTCGTATTGGGTAAATCTTTTTCTCTAATCTTATTTTTATTACGAATTTGTGTTCTTGTCAATTGGGGGTTTTGTAGTATTCAGGCAAGGTGGCCAGTCTACGGAGCTTGTACGTAGTTCCCTCCACCAAATTCAACCGAGGAGGATGAGGATTGAGATGGTTAGGTATGTTTTCTACTATCCCTTGTATTTACTTCCATTCAATGCGGACATTGAATATTTTAAGTTTGGGGGTGGTTTGAGGGATTAGTAGTTGTTGTTATATTATTTGTTCATATAGGATATCATGTTTGCATAGTAGTGATAGTTCATGCATGATTGTTATGTTCGTATTATTTACGTTTGTTTCATATAGGACATTATTCTTTTTTTTAGTTCATATTATTTGCATTTTCATGGCATGCATATTTCATGATCCCTTAGGACGAGCTGATTCTGATTGATAGGTGGATGTTGATTTTGGTGTGATGATGATGAGTAGAGGGCTGATTTATAGTTTCTATGAAATTGACTTGCATGTTACGGGAACAAAATTTATTACACAGTCTCATTGGGGTGCTTTTGGGCTAGGTTAGGGTCATGCCTGTTGGATGTTTTGAGATTTAATCACTTGTTTATATTTAGAATTTTCGTTATTCCCTTTATAGCGTAGGAACATTAAAGTCTAAGTTTGGGGGAAACCAAGAATTTCATGCTAGTTGTTAATAATTGTCAATAATGGCTAGGCGTCAAATGGCTAGTAGCCGGCTCATATTTATATGAGTAGTCTAGGGTTGGAAATGAGAAAGACTCATTCCAGATTGCATGAAAAAAAAAGTCAATAAGTTATTTGTTTATATGCAAAATTAACCAGAGTGAGCTCTTTAATACTCGAGTAATTAAGTCTGAGGGGACTTAGTCCTAGTAACCTAAAGCCTTGTGGTTTGGGATTGCTGACCTAACACTCGCTACATGGGTATTATTGTATAAGCCTTTTAGGGTCTCATTCATTGCACGGTTAAATTAGCATGTGTATTGTATATAGTATTATGTGTCATAGTAATAAAGCATGAGTTTCTGTCTACCTTGGATAAGGGTGGAGGTGTTCCTAGGTTATGAAGTGTCTACAGTTTATTCTGTTTATAAACCTGTGATTGTCTTGACGGAAAGCATGTATGATTTTTTACCTAGTTTTGGGAGTATTTCTGATGAGCATTGCACACACGCACGTTTCTGTCCATGTATTGTTAGTATACGGGGACTTAGTCGAGCTCTGCTCGGATTTGTTGCATTCTTTGAGATATTTGCTTGTTAGTTGGTTTTAGTGAGTTTGAAGGGGATCTTGCATTTTCATAGTAGTTGCATTCATGCATTGCATTGTATTAGGTTAAATGGATTTTGTGGGTACATTCGCTATAGGCCCTCACGAGACCTTACTCGTCCACTAGGGCTGCCTAGGGGTTTAAAGGGCTTGTTGCATATGCCAAATGCAACCGTGATCACCTACGGAAGTGGTACTAGTTAGTTAGTTGTAATTGTTTATGCTTGAGGACAAGCATCAGTTTAAGTTTGGGGGTGTTTGATAAGTGGATTTTATATCCACTTGGAACATTCTATATCGGCTTAAATTGATTGTTTTGGACTCAAGTCTGTTATAGTTTTGATGTGTTTTGCTTAGTTGTGCAGGTTTGCAAGAATATCAATGCTTCTGTCGTTTTTGGAGATTTAATTGATTAAAATTCGGAATTTTCGGGAAGGTTGCGCAGTCTACACTGTTTTGGCCATATCTGGAGTTCTAGAAAAGCATTGATATTCTTGCAAACCTGCATAACTAAGCAAAACACATCAAAACTATAACAAACTTGAGTCCAAAACAATCAATTTAAGCCGATATAGAATGTTCCAAGTGGATATAAAATCCACTTATCAGTAGCTTATGATATTCCTGCTATATTTCTCTATGTCAGTTCTAATACAAGACAGAAATTGCATTACGTTGGGCATTCTGTGGTAATCCATTGCTATATTATTCAGGGTTTTTTTCTCATTTTTTATACAGCTGCTCCGTTTGTAATAATTATATAACTATCTGAATCTTTTCTGGGAACTTTGACTGCTTTAGCTTCATTCTCGAAAGGTCAACTGTTAGTAAACTTCATTCAGCTGCACTTATTGAAATAATCTCTCACTCTTTTCTGTTTGATAGCTTAGCATTCTACAAATGCTGTTTTATATTGGCATTTAACACTGTTTATCAGCTAGTAGACATCTTGCAATTGGTTTTATGAATTTATCAGGCCTGTAAATGTGTAATAAGTCCAATCCATAAGAAAAATTTCAGATATAAACTAAGTAACATCGTGTGCAATTTAAAAATTAATATATGGTCAACACAAGCAGCAATGTGAAAGAGATAAAGACAAATTGCAACCAGGAATTTAGCTTATGCGTCTCAGAATTCTAGAATCTAGATATGTAAAATTTTTAGTGATCTTTTCAATGTACATAGTTATCATTAGATTTTATGTGTCTTATCATCACTTAGGTAATAATTGAAAGTAGTAGCTACAAAAGCAAGCTATATATATTTGTTTTGTGTATCATATGCAATATCATCACTGGATCTGAAGTATAATTAACCTAACTAATCAAAGATGCTAGGTGCCTATCTTAAACAGAGAAAGGTTATGCCCTTTTAGTGAAACACCAACATGCCATATGTCAGAACAGCTAGCCTAAGTGATGAGTTATTAGTAAAATGAATTTTAACATGCTCGTTCAAAATTGTAAGAGTTGGCAAATTCATATTAACAATCATGAGATTTAGTTAACTAAACAGAGTTCTGTGCAGGTATTCTTTGTACAATTACAAGAAGCAAATCAAAGTCACGGTAAGCCAGCTATGAATTACAATAATACTCTGATCAATTGGCTTGCTTCTTTACTGCATGATTTTATCTGTTTATTCACTTGTTATGTGTTTTTGTTCTAGATCAGATCCAGAGGTGTCACAGCGTTTTTGACGATGATGATTAGCCGAGATCATTTCAAATATATTTATTGCGTGTCTCCCCCAAAATTTGTTGAATTTGCAAGTTTAGAGTTGCTGATGTTTCCAAGGGAAGACAAAGTGTTTGGACAATCTGCTAGGAAAATAGATATAAGTTGTTATTTTGACATGAAAGACTAAGAGGGGTGTATTCAATTGAGATTCTGTTGGATTGTTAATAATCCATGGATTTTAATGGAATGTGTAAATCCATGGATTGTTTAAAATCTCAACACAGATTATTTTAATTCCCTACAGATTTTGATAGATTTTGATGGATTGATTTTGATGGATTTTTGTAGAATTACAAAATCCCACAGATTCTACAAGATTATTTCTTTCATTTTTTTATTTTATAATATCTATATATCAATTAAAGATAACTATATATAAATAAATAGTCCAAAATGAATATAGTCCGAAAATTTTAAAAAATTGAATGATAGTATTTCAAAAAAAAACAAAAGATTCGAGAACAAAATAAAAAAAAATTTGCTTATTCATCTAGTCCTCGTTCTCTTCGTATTGATCATCACCATCTTCTTCATTTGTTGCGGTACGAGGCCAATCATTCCACATGGCATTAGCAATGTTAGCTCTCCAAGTATTAGCTTCGGCCCTTTGTTGTTGTTGACTTGTAAAATTTGATCCATCATTACCACCATCCTCCGTGTCGGTAGGTTGGTTATCATCTACTTCGATTGGAAATTCATCAGAACGACACTCTTTTCGAAGAAAATTGTGGAGGCCAGCACAAGCTAGTACCAACTTTGCTTGTGTTTGAAGTGAAAATGGAGGTGCAACTTTAAATATTGTAAATCGAGATTTGAAGATACCAAAAATTCTCTCGACCACATTTCTCAAAGACGAATGACGGAGATTAAACAACTCATTTGCATTTCTTGGGTGACGACCTTGACCATTAAAATCTTTTAGATGGTATCGTACTTTACGAATAGGAGCTACAAATTGGCGACGATTAGCAAATCCACAATCTACAAGATAATATTTTCCTGAAAATAAAAACATCTTAAAATATTTTTTTGAGTAGTAAAATGAAAATTTACAAGATTATACATTAAGCGAAAAAAATAAATATAAGTATAAAAGAAATATTACCTTGAGGAACTTCCAACCCATTTCTCCTTGATAATGCATCATTTAACAGTTTTGAGTCGTGTGCTGAACCTTCCCACCCACTAAGCACATAAATGAATTCCAAATCAAAGTTGCAAGCAGCCAAAACATTTTGAGAATTAATTCCATGACGATTACGATAGCTGCTTACATTTTGAGAATCATTTTTTTCTCATCATTTTGTCTATCCATTTTGCTCGTTCTTCGGGAGTCATTTTCAAGAAACCATCCTTTTTTGTTTTGGTGCCGAGCAAGTTAAACGCCTCTAAACGGATGTCTTCGCCTAGATTTGGAACCTCCTTGATCGCATCCCATGCGGTATATGTTCTTTCTTGTTCCATTTTTTCTAACAATCCATAAACTCCTTCGAAAGTTGTCGTAAGTTTAGCAAGTTGCACAAAAATATCACTTTTGGGAGGGTTTCCACTTGAGTCAGAACTTCCCTCATAATCGACTCTACCTCTTTTCGTTGCAAGTTTTTTTTTAGGCACCTCTAAAACTTCAGGAGAACCTAATGGTGATGTGTCGTTTTGCTCGAGCACAAATCCCTCACTATCAACATCATAATTCAAGTCTTCAATGCGTAAGTCCCTCCCTTCACCAGCTTCTAGTGTTCTTGCTTCAGTAACACTATCCAATCCAATAGAGTTTTTTCCAATTGCGACACCATTTCCAACAGTAATTTTTAAGTCCTCGTAATCGTCAAATGACTCATAACGCAAGTAGCTATCCTTTGGGTGAGCCTGACACAAAAAATATTATTCTTAGCATAACAAATTTTAACAGAGAAAAGATGTTTGTGTGGTTAGATGAATAATAGCATAAAAAGTTAGGTATACCTTAATGTACTCATCCCATACTTCATTTGGAGCAGTGAACCTTTTTGACACAGAGTCGTATCCAAAACCAGAACTTTTGAACCATTTCAGTCGACTTTGATAATTGCCATAAGTTTTATTGCTTTGAAATTTTGCATTAAGAGGGGGAAGAATTCGATCGATCACTATTTGTTTAGCAAGGACACCACTATTATCACGCCATCCTCGATTTGCAGCATCAACCATAAGTTCTAACAATCCATCACTCTCGTCTTTTGTCCATTGATCATAACCACTTCTTTTTTTTTGCATTTTGTGAATCGGCCATTATAGTGCTAATCATTTCAAAAATGTTTAGAAAATACATATCATAATGATTCATAAAATCGAAAATATAATATCATATGTAACAAAAAACATGTTATAAAGATATGTATTATATAACAAATTAAAACATATACATGCTCATATAACTTTATCACAATTGATGCAAGAAAACAAGAATGGAAATGATGAAGAAAAAAGCTTACTACGTACCTTCAGAGACCGGCCAAGAAGAAGCAGAAGAAGTGAAAGGTAAAAAGATGTACGTAGGTATAAATACTTGCATAATGTATCTTTACATATCTTTTACTTTAATTTTTTTGATTTGTTTTTGATTTGTTTTTTGATTTTTTTTATTACAAATGTTGTAATTCATAATTCCATCAGAATATTGTATAGCAAGAACAGATTTTACGTTGTTAATTTTTCATATAAAACCTTCCACAAATAAATTAAAATCCATGGATTTAGCAAATTTGTTGAAATTTGAATACCTTGAGATTTTGATGGATTGTTTAAAATCTGAATTGAATACCTACAGATTTTAGAAGATTTTTTAAAATCTCAATTGAATACCCACAGATTTAGAAAGATTATTTGAAATCCGAATTGAATACCTAAAGATTTTAAAAGATTGTCTAAAATCCCAAATGAATACCTACTGATTTTGAGAATCCATTAAAATCCAACAGATTCTCAAATGAATACACCCCTCTAAGTTTAATGTAGAATTGTGGTGTAAGTCGACATGTTTTTCGACTTTAGACTTAAGTACCGGATGTAAGATGATATTGTGATAAAAGCCTACTTTGTTTGGGCTTTATTGACATATGTTTTGTTGGTTTTGCCATTTTGGGAAATTTGAAATGAGATTTCTGGTTTGGTAAATGCTTTTGTGCATGGTATATTGAATTTTCTAATGTCATTGCAATTTGGACTAATAAAAAGTGTTGCAAATAAGTGTTGCCAATAAAATCTAAAAAAACAAAAAAGCATTGCAAAAGACATTAAAATGTTGCATTAAAATGTTGCAATAAACTCACTTTGTAACATTTTAAGTCAATAAATGTTGCAAAAAAATGTTGCATTAGTCTGTTGTAACACCTTAAAAATGTTGCCAAAACATGTAAAAGTGTTACAAAAAATTACAACAAACTCTTTTTGTAATACTTTTAAAAGTGTTGCAATAAGTTCAAAAAGCGTTGCTATAGAAGGCATAGGCAACGCCGGCAAATGCAACGCCGAGTTTAGCAAAAACGTTGCATAAACATTTTTGGGGTTTAATATTACACTTTTTTGGTGTTGCAACAGTCCATATTTGGTGTAGTGAAAGTAAGATTTTCCACGCGACCCTGCATAATCAGTATACATGCTGTTGGACAGCAAGGTTTTGCATTGAATTGAAATGTTTCGTATGTGAGCTGAGATCCTCTGTCCCCTTCCTCCGTGTCTCTTTTGTGTCCCCTGTTACTTTTAATACAAAAAAATGTTTTTGTGGAGCCCATTTTTATTATTTATTAAAATGGGCCACGCAGGGGCACTCTTTTTGTATTAAAAAGAACCGGGAACACAAAGGGGACACGGAGGAAGGGGGCAGAGGATCCGGACCCTTCGTATGTCTGGTAGGAAAAATAGTTAGGAAATGTTAGGATTTTTGATTTTTAAAAAGTTTGTTACTCCCTCTGTCCCAGTGGGTTCTTCCCACCCACTGGGTTCGGGCACGGAGACCAAAAAATTGTATGAAAAATGAGTAAAATTAGATGAAAAGTGGATAAAGTGGTGGGACCTATGAATTTTTAATAATAGATTTGAGATAGTGGAGGAAAGTAGTGGGTGTAATAGTGTTTTATATTATAAATTTGAGATAGTGGAGGAAAGTTAGTGGGTGTAATAGTGTTTTTTATTATTAAAACTTTACTAATTTTGGAATGGGTAGAAATGATGGGACACCCCAAAATAGTAAGTGGGTAGAAATGAATGGGACAGAGGGAGTACGTATTTATGAGGAGACAAAGATCTGTAACTTGATTAGATTTGGTCGCTAGATATCTGTCATCTTTATTTTGTATCAAAAAATCCAGAAATCTGATATATCCAAAATTAATTGAAGAACAACGGTATCAATTGAAAATTATATCCATTATTATTACACGATACCAAGTCATATCAAATACGCATTGTTGTATTATCATTGTTTTAATAAGATTCTAATTGCATCTTAAGAAGATCTTATGTATTAACTTCTCACTAATTATCTTTAAGCAAAGCTTCCATATCATTTAGATTTGATGCTGATTACAAGTCACAAAAATCTGGCTCTTCTTATATTTTTTACCAGTACCTTATTTTAGATTTGATGCTGATTACAAGTTCCCGAATTTGTTCCGGAATGTCAAGTACCTTATTTTAATTAATGGACCACATATACATGAAGAACCTCTTTATTTTAATCACATCTTAAAAACTAAATATTTGGAAACTAATTTGGGAATACCTTTGGTAACTCTAATATATCTCATTTTTTACGGAGAATTAACATACAACTGGTCCCGTTTGAAAAAAACTTATTTATCAAAAATCAGTTACTTATTCCAAAAAACAGTACGTAAATATGTACTTTTTTTAAAATAAATAATTTACTTTTACAAGATAAAAAATATTAAACTCCCTATACACATTTTTTTTCTAAAAAAACATGTAAATATAAATTTTTTTCGAAATAAATAACTTATAAATTATTTATAAGAAATCCGAGACAGACCCATCGTAGAATCTTGCAAGAACAAGAAAGCCGAACTCAATCTTGCATGTAGTCATGTAGAGAAGAATTGGTTGCACCATAAAGCTTTTGTCCCATGGTAGTATGGTACCGACAGAACTTCTTTGGCTTTTTTTTTTTTCATTTTTTCGGTTTTTTATATATTCTTACATAGTTGCATGTAATTCGGCATTTTTATAATTTTATGCGATATACATAGAGGGAGGTTGCATTCCCAATTTTTTTCCGAAGTAATAAAGTGAATAACAGATGATAATACATGGACGGATTTTAAATCAAGCAAATGTTCTCGAATTTCAATAGAAGATAAGAACGCAAAGTAAACAAGTAAGAAAAAAAGTAAACAATACGAATATTTTGATTAAGATATATAGTGGCGATTCGAAGCAAAACTCTGCTTCAATCACCTCTTGGGCATGTTATTCAGAATTGTCGTGACATGCTAGAAAGTCTAAACACATTAAACGGTTTGCTAATATGGCGGTACATGAGTTAGCTCGTCTGTCATATTCCTTCCCAGATCGAGTTTTCGATAGGATTTCTATTCCTATTGGGATCAAAGATGTATTGTTAAGTAATTTATCGTATTAATAAAATTGCATTGTTTGTCCAACAAAAAAAAGATATATAGTGCACTCTTAATCACAAAACCTTTTCTATTTTGAGTTGAAAAATATTATGCAGAAGTAAGAGCTTAAGTACATTTATACGTAACCCAGTCCAAAGACTAATTAGGTGACATTTAACGTAGTCTATTGCAAATCACATATCCTAGATAGATGATTTGTCACTCATGAGTTGTCTTTGCATTGCCTTATGCCAATCTGCAGACTTTGCAAAACTTATTGCATATTGCCTTTTTTTTTTTCTTTTTTTTTTTGTAACGCATCTATTTTATATATTTAGATAAAAGAGAGTACACGCCTCGGCTCAAAGCACCAAGCCTTTTGGCTCCATGCATTTATGTTTCTTGTAGTATCAATTAAAATTTCCTACACCTCTTGGCTTACAAACATAGCACTTTGTAGAGGAGTTTTCAAGGCTTGGCTGCCTTTAAAAGTAACAAGTATAGTGTTAGTAATTGCTACACATTATGTTTACTTGAACGTTTTTGAAGGCCAAAATATTGTTTTTATTGTTGTTTAACAAGACAACAATAGAAATGGCTGCAATCTATCAGTACATATAGACATGATGATAAATTGTAATAGGGCATGTTTGAGATTAAGAGGCCGTTTGGCAACACTTAGTTTAAGGAGCTTTTGGCTTTAAGTAGTTTTTGCCCCGTTTGTGTACACCGGCTTTAAGTCGGCTTTAAGTTAAAAAACTGCTTTAAGTCATAAGTTACATTTAGGTACTTTTCACTTATGACTTATGGATTTTTTTTTTTTAATTTTTTTTTTCACGATTCTTGTAAAGCTTAAATATCATGAATTTTAAATTTTTTTAAGTCAAATTTCACTTTAAGTCAAAATTATTAAACCCCCATTTAACTTTAAGTAAAATTACCCAAACACTTTAATTCAACTTAAAGTAAACAACTTTACTTTCTCCTTTAAGTTAAAAATACCCCCTTTAAGTCAAAAGTAACTTATTTTAAGTAATCCCAAACACCCTCTAAGAAGCTGCGGATAACAAGGTACTATAACAACTTCTTTATTCTCTACTACTACATAGGCACAAAAAACCCTTAGGACCAGGTTTTATCCGGGCTTTAAAAAAATGAGTTGGGCCGGACCGGGCTTTTTCTAAAATATGAAGTCCATTTTAGGTCCTCGGGTCGAGCCGGATCGGACCGATCCGGGCTTCTTTTGAGTTTTTTTTTTAATTTATATATATATATATATAATTTTTGTCTTTTTTTTGCAATGCTAATATATTAATATACCAAAAAAAAATCTTATCAAAGAAATAACCTATAAATATTTACGCCCTTTAACTTCTATAATCTAGATTACATAAAAAGAGACACCACAAAGCCTATTACTAAAAAATTACTAGCATAATACTTGCTTTATCATAAAACATCACTGCAACTCAAGAACTTTTTACTCATAATCTACGTTATGACTTAAGGCAACCGTTAATCATATAAATCTTCTCGCATATGACCATTTCGAGAAGTACATCCTCTACACTCAATTAACTTTCTTTAAAGAAAAATTTATCTTGTATATTGTTGATTCTTCCTACCTTCATGATCAATCACATCCCCTCTATTTCCAAGTTTAATAATCTTAAAACTAATCAAAAATATTATATAATTTTAGATTTTATCTATAAAAAATCAAATTTTTATCCAGCATTATTCGAGCATTATTCGTTTTAAGGCCAGTAAAATTTTCATACACCTTGGATGCCCATGAGCACTGAGCAGCAACTCTGAAGTACAAATACTTGCACACTGCCGATGCACAGTTTTTGTTAAAATTTGTACTCCATAAACATCACTTGCAAATGTTTCTTACGTACAAGCAGTTTCTAAAGTTCGACGATTAATCACTAGATATTTCTTTAAACAAAAATTAATCAGTATTAATCATTGATAAATGGCAATTTGATGTCTTCACCGTTTTATTTCGAATTTCGCTTTTTAAAACATACCATGTACAACTTACAAGCATACCAAGATGTAGACAAATAGCCTATATATTAGTTATTTTTATTTTCATTTCATCAAGGTTTCGTGGTGTAGTTGGTTATCACGTCTGTCTAACACACAGACGGTCCCCGGTTCGAGCCCGGGCGAAGCCATTTCATTTTTTCGTCAATTTTAATTCATTTCTCATTTTCTTTTGCTTGTCGACTTGATCGACCTTAAAGACTTCATAACTTGTACGCTATCACCATTCACCACCCAAAAAACCTCCACATAATCATACATTTTTATATTCGCTTAATCAAATAATTAACTAGTAATATATAATTAATTACTAAATAATCAAGTTGAATATAAAATATTTAGCAGTTTAGGCTCCTCGTCCTCTATCTAGTGGGACACTGTCTAGTTTCATCTTCCTCTATCCACAAACTCAACCATTTTCTCTGGGTAATCACTTCAATTTTCTCTCCTTTTTATATCTGTTTCTATATATTTTCTTTGACCCTTTTGGATTTTTGTTATTTTAAGCTCTGTTTTGGTGTTTTTCTGTTGTTACTTGTGATTTTTTGCTCTTGCCCACTACTTGTTTGTGTATATTTTATGTGTTTACAGATTGGGTACATGTGTTGTATGATGTTTTGTTATCTGGGTTTGTTTTATTTGTTGCTTTAGGTTTTGAATATCTTGGTTTGAACATGTTTTTTTTGCTTCTTTGGGGTTATTTTTTATGCAACTGTGAATATCTGTTAATCTGTGCGACTGTACCTGCAACTGTCTCGATTACTGTTGGTACTCGTGTTGCTCGGTGAGTAGGCGTAATACTGGATATGTAGAATTTAATTTAGTGAATGTAAGGTTTTTGAGGTAGTTGTCGATTGTTGAACCATTTTTCACTTGTTAAGTTGCTGTAAGTAAAATGTTGGTCAAAAAATTAGAGTGGTTGAAGTAGGTACTGGTATACTTCCACTTACGCACATCTTAAAGGAATGTAAACTGAAAGTTTGCTTGCTGTCAGTTATAGTTGATTAGCAAGCCATGTTCGGGTTTGGAACCCTTATATTATTCTTGATTATTTGTGGGCATATGGATATGTGTTGATACTTGATAGCTTGTTCTCAGTTTTACTGTATATTGAGAGTAATTATTTTTGTGCTTCCCATTTGTATTAACACTGTTAAGCGTTGTCGAATACTTGCTTCTCTCCTTTCTTTCACTGTGTTGGGAGTGGTAACTAGATCTTCTGCTCTATCATTCGTACTTGTTGATAATGTTTGTACATAAGATGCTTGGGGTTGCATTTACTTTGCATGATATTATAGATTTACATACAACTTGATAGATGAACATACCTTCTTATGCTATATATACATGGACTTAGTTAATTTTGGGGGCCCTTATAATTCCGAGGCCCTGTGCAAGTAGGCTGCTGCTTGCACACCCTCATAGCCCAGGCTGGTTATTGTTGTCATTATCATAACTGAATCATGGTATGGTGGTGGTTGTGGGAAAGGAAGGAGTCTATCGCTTTCTTGTTGATGGTAGTAGCGAGTAAGCGAGGATTCAGTTACCAGCAGAGATGTGGTTTAGTGAACATTAAGTTCAAAATGGGTAAAAGATAATGTATAGGATGCTGTTGGGGCTGGTGGGAGAGATCTTAGGGCAGACTTCACCCTCGTTTCTATCATCTGCTCTGATCATCGATGCTGCCTTCTGTGTATACCACTTCTTGAGTTGTAGGGGACAATCCTGGGATGATCAACTTGCCATCTCCCGTTTGGAAATGGGTTTAAGTTTGTAAAATGGGGAAGACCTTAGAAATCAAAATCTATTTTCTAGATTGCATTTACTAAAATATATTCTTTGATGACCCTTTTGGATTTTTTTTTATTTTAAGCTCGATTTTGGTATTTTTCTGTTTTTACTTATGATTTTGTTATTTGGATTAATTTATTTTATTTTTTTGGGATTTTTTGCTCTTGCCCACTTCTTGTTTGTGTATATTTATGTATATACAGATTTGGAACATGTGTTCTATGATGTTTTGTTATCTGGGTTTGTTTTAATTATTGCTTTAGGTTTTGAATATCTTGCTTTGAACATGTTTTTTTTTTGCTTCTTTGGGGTTATTTTATGCAACTGTGAATATCTGTTAATCTGTACGACTTTACCTGCAAACTATCTCGATTACTATTGTTAGTCGTGTTGCTCGGTGAGTAGGCGTAATACTGGATATGTGAATTTAATTTAGTGAATGTAAGGTTTTCGAGGTAGTTGTTGATTGTTCAACCACTTTCACTTGTTAAGTTGCTGTAACATGTTGGTCGAAAAATTAGAGTGGTTGAAGTAGGTATTAACATTTAAGCAGTCTTAATGGTATCTGATTCCAGAGTTTTACTTCTTTTTAGGTGGAGGAATGTAAACTGAAAATTTGTTTGCTTTCAGTTATAGTTGATTAGCAAGCCGTGTTCGGGTTTGGAACCCTTGTAGGTAGCATCCTTGATTATTTGTGGGCATTTGTATTTGTGATAGCTTGTTCTCAGTTTTACTGTTTATTCAGTTTAATTATTTTTGTGCTTCCCTTTTCTGTTAACACTGTTAAACTCAAGCGTTGTCAACTACTTGTTTGTCTCCTTTCTTTCACTGTGTTGGGAGTGGTAACTACATCTTCTTATGCTCTATCATTCATACTTATTGATAATGTTTGTATGCAAGATGCATGGGCTTGTATGTACTTTGCATGATTTTATAGATGTGCATACAACCTGATAGATAAACATACCTGCATATGTTATATATACATGGACTTAGTTATTTTGGGGGCCCTTTTAATTCTGAGGCCCTGTGCAAGTGGGCTGATGATTGCACACCCTTGTAGCGGGGGGCTGGTTATAACTGTCATTATCATAAATGAATCATGGTATAGTGGTGGTTGTGGGGAAAGGAAGGAGTCTATCGCTTTCTTGTTGATGGTAGTAACTAGTAAGCGAGGTTTCAGTTACCAGCAGAGATGTGGTTTGGTGAACATTAAGTTCAAAATGGGTAAAAGATAGTGTATAGGATGCTGTTGTGGCTGGTGGTAGAGATCTCAGGGCTGACTGCACCCTCGTTTCCATCATCTGCTCAGATCATCGATGCTGCCTTCCGTGTGTACCACTTCTCGAGTTGTAGAGGACAATTTGGTCTTCCTTGTGATCTTAAATTTCCGATTTCTTAGGATATATCTGACTACTTTTGAGGAATTTTACACAAACGACAGTGGGGGCACTCGTGTCCCTTGTTTCCACCTGACATCGGAAGCCCTAAATATAAATGAAGAGGAACTTTCGGTTTTCTAATTGTATCTAATTGTATCAGAATGATCTTCATATTAGGCTAAGCAAGTTGCTCATGCTCACCAAAGATAGGACTCTTCCTTAACAAACAATAGACCAACTGAAATGGGATATGGGATTGCCAATTGCCATACAATTACTATAATAGCTACCCCCATTATCGTTTTGTTCGTTGGTTTGCCTCCCTGATGATTGTGCTGCCTTGAAACCTCTCTCCTGGAGTCCTGGGATGATTAACTTTCCATCTCCCGTTTAGAAAAGAATTGAAGTTTGAAATAGGGAAGACGTTAGAAATCAAAATCTATTTTCTATATTGCATTTAATAGGGGCTTTGGATTGAAAAGAAAATGTATGGATTGGTTAGAAGAGTGGCAAGCTCCCTTATACTTCACCTTGTTGCGATTCTTCCCATTTGGATCCATGTACAAATGTCTCTGAAAAGATAGTTTTTGGTGTGTTCATGAGCTTATGCACCTGACCATAATAGACAGAATTGTGAGCAATATGCGTAATGCCTTGTGCTTGCCTCAGAAGTTTACCAAGGCGGTTGAGGGCCACCCTGGCATATTCTACCTTTCGAAGAAGTGTGACACCCAAACTGTGGTTCTTAGGGAAGCTTATGAAAGTCGAATTTTTTCCAGAAATACCCCCTTGTCGTGATATTAGAGAAAGATATGCGAGACTAATGAGAAGTAAGAAGCGGTGCTCCAGAGGAGCAGAGGCTTATACAGAAATAGATGAACATTTAGCCCAAATAAGGGTTGTTTGTGCTGATTATCTCCATGACAATAGATACATTTATGAAGGAAAGTCGGTTCCAATCTCCTTGCATAATCGGATAATAGTATAAAACTGAACAAAGTTCTTGACTTCTTGCTTGCTTGTGGGCTAAACCTGTTAAACACTGTAGGGGGCTAATCAAGATAATGTGTTAAAGCAATCCAGGGCTTATAATTTGTAAGCGTTTGTGTATTGGCCACCTCTACCTGTCCCGCCCATCCTTAGAATTTAGTCATATAGATAAAGCAGAGATTGGATATATCATATATCACTATATACTAAATCTTTGTATATGTTTAGATATGAAAAACTTGTAGAGATGAGTCATTACTGAAGTTATGACCTTGACCTCATTGTATGTTGGTATTGTCCTTGTAATATTACCAAATATATAAAATAACAGGACTCACAAGTAACAAGGGTGTAACAGAGAAGAGGGTATTGTAGATTGAATTGTACATGAATTCCATTCTGATTCCCCAGTACAGTAATAATCATTTAAGTACTGCAACTCTGTTCCTTTCAGAGTATAGTGCATTTTGATATTGGAATCTCTTTTGTAGGGTTCTAGACAATTATTGATAGTTGTTTCTGGTTCCCGTGCCTGATTTGTTTGTGTGGTTCTTGTATTTGTTAGAGACTTCGCATTACTTTTGTCTAATTAATTGCTTTATTCGTTTTTACTTGCTAAATTATGGCTAGAGGTTTTTCATTAACTCTTTAAGGCGTTTCTTTCTATCAATGACATAATATTTTATCTGTGTAGTTTCTGTTCTCCCTTTCACATAATAAGGAACGTGAAGCAATGCACTAATCTCGGACTGCTTTGAGTTGATAACAAGACAAGTGCAAGAAATGGGTGGTTGTTGTAGCTCTCCGAAAAATACCCCGCTTCATGGGACACCTATATATTATTATGTAAGTATACTCATGTTTCCGGTTGACTTCTGCTGTACTTCATTACTCGTCTACTCCCAGTCTATGTATTCATTTGCGTTAACTTTGGCAAATTGTGAAAACTGACTCAAGCATATTAAATATGAAAATTAATCATTGTTCATACAACTCTGCTTAGAATATATATAATTTTAAATCTTTATTAATAATGTTATTTTAACCTTCGTAAGATGTTGACTCATTTGTCCATCTTACTTATGAAAGTTGTATCCCAACATACTTCAGACTGCTGGATATGCTGGCAGCACTACAATCCTAGCTAAAGCAAGGATCCTATCCTGTATTGCAGCTTCATTGCACATTCATTAATAATAACTGCAGCCAGTTTCTGCATGTGGAATGTCAAGAGAATATGTCTCAGACCCTCATATATGCAACACTGATTATAACAAATGACAGTAAGATTGTTATATATTTTACTATATTTCTTTGCATCATCACTATCCCTTCCACTTGTCCCTTTTGACCTGCCCAATAATATCATAATCTCCCTTGTGTTACCGGGTATATAGCATTACTAAAACCTTCTTGCTTTCGGTTATCGGAACACCACGTATCAAATGACATAAATCGGGAATTTAGTTTTTACTTTTTAGTTCTTTTATAGAACAGTTAATATGTGTTTATTAAAAGTATAAACTGTCAATTTTGAGTTATTTCTTTTCTTTCCAGTGTCCACCACCTCCGGAAGAACATAGGTCTTTGACATCTCACGATAGTGCAGCTGTTGCTCGAGCTACTGGTTTTATGGTTGATTTGAATTTGGATGCATCAAGCCCTGACACCTTCCGACGCCCTCCTACACCAATTCCATTTGATGTTGTTTTGGGGTATCCACATTCTACAGGAGGAATAAATAGTGGAAGTAGCCTGCAGAAGGGCAGTTATGTGAATCTTAAAGAATTGGATTGCAAAGTACAAGCTGGTGGTCTTGCCTCTCCAAGAAAATTTGGGGCTGAGTTAAGCAAGTTACTTGATGCTGATATTTCAAAGCCAGAAGAGGAATGCTGCCCCACTTGTTTCGAAGGTCTGGCCTCTAGCAATCTTTTTGTGACCAATTCTTTTATCTGCAATGTACTGGTGCTTGTTTTAAAAACTGCCGATGCTCCTTTTTCTGCATTATCCAATTATCAAGCCTTGTATGTGCCATATTTGCAGATTATGATGCAGAAAACCCAAAAATCATTACAAAATGTAACCACCACTTTCACCTGGCATGCATTCTTGAGTGGATGGAAAGAAGTGATACCTGCCCCATCTGCAATCAGGTTTGCATTTCACTGTATACCATCTTTACATAGATACCATGCAATTTTAAATATCTTTTAAATGAGATGGCAAGGAAATTATTATGCCATGATTTGATTGATGATAGATTGAGAGATGTGTTCGGTATTGCTGTTGTCAAGATAAAGTCAAGGCACACATCACGCTACACTTTTGGAATTAGATAGCTTGATGGCGGATTTCGATAAATTAATGAATAGCATGAGACATTATAGTTGATTTTAAAATGAAGCTAACGTGCGTGACGCTGTTGGACATATATTCTGTTTCTTTTGGCGAAGCTGAATATATATATTCAGAAAAGAACGTATATATTCCGTTTTCTTGTATCTGTGTTAAATTTTTCCCTAGGAATCAAATCTTTGTTTTCTGCTTACGGTTTTTTTTAAGTATTAGTGTCTACATGTTACAGGAAATGGATTTTGAAGTGTTATAGTGCTTGTTATCATGGATGTTTATGTCATTGTGGTGGGACGTAAACTGTGAAGGCTGCAGATGGCTTCTCTGTGGTTAGTTTCCAAGTAGCAACCTCCAAGGCTCATTCTTTTACTCGTCGTAGGGTCATATCCATAGATTGCTGTATATAAAATCCGTTACACGCGTTAGTCCCTTCCTCTTCTAGGCTAAAAGGAATGTAGATATATATTCTTTTAAAATCTTATCATATTACCAATTCTCTTTGCTGGAAGGTAAAGAGTGATTGAAGCTGCATGATTGCAAATGCAGTATAGGTTCTTTTGTACAGAATGAAGTAGCATTTAGTTGTGATCTTTTACTTGGACACTACTTGTTGGAGTATGTAATATTTACTGTACTTGATTGCTGTTAAGAATATTACAGAGTTGGCTTCAAGTATTTTTTTTTTTTTTTGAAAGCGGCTTCAAGTATTTAATTAAACTATGTTGGCCAGTAATAGAAAATTAACAATGGGGGTGCAAGTGGTTACCTCCTTTGTTAAGCACCTTCACTAAATTTCAAATTTAATTTAAATTTAATAAAACGGAATTATTACATTTGAAGTGGAAAATTAGTATACGGCTTGGACGAATTTTTTTAAAAAGTTGAGATGGCAATAAAAAAATGTTAAATTCTGGTCACATTATCTACAAATCGTATCTATGGAGTAATTTCATACTCCCTCTGTCTTTAAATATGTTGCATGTTTTCTCTGAACACGTTTGACAATGCACACTTTTAATCATTAATATCTTCAATTTCGTATTAGTTTTAAATATAAAAACTTCACTATATTAAAGTACTCATAAATACGAATCCAACAAGATCAATCCAACAAGATCACTCATGACTATATTTGGTCTTATAGATTATGCGTAAATTAGTAATTTATCTCATGTTATGAACAGTCCTGACATATCAAACGAGCAACTTAAAAAGAGACGGAGGGAGTATTTTTTTTAAGTAATTTAATTTTATATTTGGTTTCACGTGAATCTATGCTAATGCACACATTTCGGTAGTAGGACAAGTATCTTACCAGCATTTAGCAGTTGCAGTTACTTTAGCGATGCCAACTTTCTCACGTTCCGATACACGGCTTTATAAATTTAATTTTTAATTTATAAACCAACGCTTTCAACTCTTTTCTCAATTCACATTGGATCAATTAAATTTGTGTTACGAATAATTAAAACTATTAAAAAAAAGTTAGAATTAATAAAATATTTATCTTTTTGAAATATCGTACAATATGTAGATGTATGTTATTGTTACTAAGTACTAACACACCTCATTTGTAAGATACGCTATAATATAGGAGTAACAAATATTTTTGATGTAAATACAACAAATTCACTTATTAACATACTAACTCGGTAGACACCTCATGCAGGGACGGATTTATTGTTCATAGTTCATACACATAAATTCATAATATTATTTTTTAAAATTTAAATTATGACAAGTATTTTTTTTATTCAAAAATTTTGTTTCAAATTTCGTTCATTCAAATAAATTTTTTGATTCCGTCCCCGAGTGCTCGTGAATGGTGCAACATGCGTGTTGGCATATGCGGATCTAGGGGTTCAGGGGAGCTAGGGATGGCAAGGGGTCGGATCGGATCGAGTTTGGCCAAATCCAAATTCAAATCTAAAAATTTTCGGATCAGATCGGGTCTGGATCCGGGTTTGAAAATCAAAATCAAAATCCAAATCTTCGGGTTTTATCGGGTTTCGGATCGGATTCGGGTTTAAATCGAGATTTTAATTCAAAATTCAAAAATTAAAATAATCATATTAAGCAAAACATAAAAGTATAAATCTATACTATTATATAAATTCCGAAACATTGAAAGTTTTGGTACCTGTTTTTTGGTACCAATTTTTTGGTACCTGTTTTTTGGTACTTCGTAAATTTACTTATGTACCCTTCATTATAAAGAAAAATATATATTAAAACACCTAAAATAAATTTTAACATAATATAATTAATGGTAATTAGTCGATTGCCTTTTTCATATTTACTTTTAGTTGAAGATGTTACCTATTATCATATCTTCCGATCATTAATATTACCTTTCGAATTAAAATACGTTTCCTTTTTGATTTAAAACTAATCTTACAATCATTCTGTTTTTTGGTACTTCGTGAATTTACTTATGTACCCTTCATTATAAAGAAAAATATATATTAAAACACGTAAAATAAATTTTAACATAATATAATTAATGGTAATTAGTCGATTGCCTTTTTCATATTTACTTTTAGTTGAAGATGTTACCTATTATCATATCTTCCAATCATTAATATTACCTTTCGAATTAAAATATGTTTCCTTTTTTATTTAAAACTAATCTTACAATCATTAATATACACCCGAAAATATCATACAATATTTTTCAATTATTAATAAAATATATTAAAAACTATTATATAAATTCCGAAACATTGAAAGTTTTGGTACCTGTTTTTTGGTACCAATTTTTTGATACCTGTTTTTTGGTACTTCTTGAATTTACTTATGTACCCTTCATTATAAAGAAAAATATATATTAAAACACCTAAAATAAATTTTAACATCTATACTATTATATTAAAGCCGAAACATTGAAAATTTTTGTTTTCGGTTTGGTTATTTGGTTTTCGGTTTAAAATTATCTAACTAAAATTTTTGCTTTACTAATCAATTTCCTTTTTCAGGTTAAACATGTTACATTTTCTTTTCTTTTTAATAACTAAGCAGTTTCCTTTTTCAGGTAAAATATAATATCTTTTATATTTTATCTAACTAAAAAACATATTATAATTACTATTAACTAATTAATTAATTTTTTCATTCAAATTATCTTTTCTCTAACTAAAATATCTCTTTTTCCAATTATATTACGGGTTACCTTTTAAAAATCTTCTTTTATATTTTATTTAACTAAATTACTTACTTTACTAATCAACCTACTTTTTCAGGTTAAACATGTTACTTTTTTTTTTAATAACTAAACAGTTTCCTTTTTCAAGTAAAATATAATATCTTTTATATTTTTTCTAATTAAAAAACAAATTATAATTACTGTTAACTAATAAATCAATTTTTTATGTTTTCTCTTTTCTCTAACTAAAATGTTTTTTTCCCAATTATATCACTATTTAATTGAATATATTAAAAATCCGTATACATTGTTTATAATAAGGAAACATTAGTATAATCCGTAAACATGAGAATATTAAATTATATTAAATTAAAATTAAAAAATATTAAAAATAATGATTATATAAAAACATAATTGTAATATTAAATAAAATTTATATAATATAATAAAAGAAACATGTGCATCACACGGGCATTCAAAGTTTGTCCGTTCGATCTACAGCACGGTCATCCTAACTATTAAAATAAATAGTAAAATAATATAATTAGTAATAATTAGTTGATTGTCTTTTTTTAATTAAAAGAGGTTAACTTTTAATTGATTGATGATATTACCTTTTATAAACACCTAAGATATCATATCTTCCAATCAATAATATTTCTTTCTAAATAAAACACGTTAGCTTTTATTTTAAAATATAATCTTACAATAATTAATATATACCCAAAAAAATAACACTATATTGTCTAATCACTAACAAAAGATAATAGACATATATATACAACGAATAATGACCGTTATATTTTTAGTAAAAAATCAGAACCATTAGATCTAATGATTAGATATATTATATGTTTAAATTAATTTACTAAAATTTCAAGGTTCAAATTCTGTCAGACATATTTTTAAAAAAATTTAATAATATAAATTTTAAACCAATAATTTTGCAATCATTAATGTATACTGAAAAATATTAAACCATTTTACTGTTAGATTTTTAGTAATTAATAAGAACCGTTAGATGTAATTATAAGATATATTTTATGATTAAAGTATTTTACTAACTATTATATAAAAGCCGAAACATTAAAAGTTTGGTTGGTTGGTACCTATTGATTTTACTAATTTACCCTTACTTAATAATAGATAATTTTTTTTATATATTTTATCTAACTAAAATTTTTGCTTTACTAATCAATTTCATTTTTCAGGTTAAACATGTTACCTTTTCTTTTCTTTTTAATAACTAAGCAATTTCCTTTTCAGGTAAAATATAATATCTTTTATATTTTATCAAACTAAAAAGCATATTATAATTATTATTAACTAATTAATTAATTTTTTCATTCAAATTATCTTTTCTCTTTTCTCTAACTAAAATATCTCTTTTTCCAATTATATCACGGGTTACCTTTTAAAAATCTTCTTTTATATTTTATTTAACTAAAATTTTTACTTTACTAATCAATCTACTTTTTCAGGTTTACCATTTTACCTATTTTTTTTAATAACTAAACAGTTTCCTTTTTCAAGTAAAATATAATACCTTTTATATTTTTTCTAATTGAAAAACAAATTATAATTACTGTTAACTAATAAATTAGTTTTTATCTTTTCTCTAACTAAAATATTTTTTTCCCAATTATATCACTATTTAATTGAATATATTAAAAATCCGTATACACTGTTTATAATAAGGAAACATTAGTATAATCCGTAAACATGAGAATATTAAATTAAATTAAATTAAAATTAAAAAAATATTAAAAATAATGATTATATAAAAACATAATTGTAATATTAAATGAAATTTATATAATATAATAAAAGAAATATGTGCATCACACGGGCATTGAAAGTTTGTCCGTTCGATCTTCAGCACGGTCATCCTAACTATTAAAATAAATATTAAAATAATTAGTGATAATTAGTCGATTGACTTTTGTTTAATTAAAAGAGGTTTACTTTTAACTGATTGATGATATTACCTTTTATAAACGTCTAAGATATCATATCTTCCAATCAATAATAATTCTTTCTAAATAAAACACGTTAACTTTTATTTTAAAATATAATCTTACAATAATTAATATATACCCAAAAAAATAACACTATATTGTCTAATCACTAACAAAAGATAATAGACATATATATACAACGAATAATGACCGTTATATTTTTAGTAAAAAATCAGAACCATTAGATCTAATGATTAGATATATTATATGTTTAAATTAATTTACTAAAATTTCAAGGTTCGAATTCTGTCAGACATATTTTTTTAAAAAAATATATAATATAAATTTTAAACCAATAATTTGCAATCATGAATGTATACCGAAAAATATTAAACCATTTTACTGTCAGATTTTTAGTAATTAATAAGAACCGTTAGATGTAATTATAAGATATATTTTATGATTAAAGTATTTTACTAAAAATACAAGTTTCGAATCCCGTCAACAACATATTTAACTTAAAATCCTATAATATTGTAAATTTTAAATCATGATTAACTAAATTTATATTAAATTATATTAAAATAATATTAAAATAATTTTTACAAAATAATGATTATATAAAAATATAATTATAGCATAAAATAAAATTTAAATAACATATTAAAAGAAACCCGTGCATTGCACGGGTTATAAGCTAGTATATTTAAAATTTAAAATATAAAAAAATTTTAGTTGCATAAAAAATATAGAATATTATAAATAAAATTTTAAAACTATAAGAAAATTAAAGAATATATATATATAGGGTCTTGTTCTAATAGAAACTAATTTAGAATAGAAACTAGAAACTAAACCTAAATTAAATATTTCAAGCTAATCTAGTGACCAAATTAGGGGTACCCCAATACAAAAAACGTTTGGCTTAATGACCTTTTGGCCCTTCAAGTTTGCGCAATTATACCCATAAAGTCCTAAGGTTTAAAGTCGTTCCTTTTCGCCCCTCCAACTTCAAAAATGTACCATTTAGCCACTTTACCGTCGTCTTTTTGACACAAAACCGTCGCCTTTTAAAGGCCAAAGACGACGGTTTGTGGCTAAAAGGTACATTTTTGAAGTTGGAGGGGCGAAAAGGAACGACTTTAAATTTTAGGGCTTTATGAGTATAATTGCGCAAACATGAAGGGTCAAAAGGTCATTAAGCCAAAACGTTTTAAATTATTGGCTCTATTCAACAAAAAAGTAAAAAAATTAAAAAAGTTACTGTTCACGTGATGACGTGGCATGTGAAGAGTAACTTTTTTTATTTTTTTTTATATTTTTGTTGAATAGAGCCAAGAATTTTATAAGTTTTTTGTGAAGGTGCCCCTAGCGGGACCATTAAAATAAATGAAATATAATTTATTTAGTGTAGGTTTCTAGTTTTTATTCTGAGATTGGTTTCTATTTGAACGCTAGCCTATATATATATAGGCTAGCGACTAGCGTTCAAATAGAAACCAGTCTTAGAATAGAAACTAGAAACCTACACTAAATAAATTATATTTCATTTATTTTAATGGCCCCGCTAGGGGCACCTTCATAAAAAACTTATAAAATTCTTGGCTCTATTCAACAAAAATATAAAAAAAATAAAAAAATTTAAAAAAAAGTTACTGTTCACGTGCCACATCATCACGTGAACAGTAAATTTTAAAATTTTTTATTATTTTTTTTCATTTTTTTGTTGAATAGAGACAATAATTTTAAACGCTTTTTGTATTGGGGTACCCCTAATTTGGTCATTAGATTAGCTTGAAATATTTAATTTAGATTTAGTTTCTAGTTTCTATTCTAAGTTAGTTTCTATTAGAACAAGACCCTATATATATATATATATATATATATATATATATATATATATATATATATATATATAATAAAAAATAAGATTATGATTAAATAAAAATAATATCACGTTATTTAAGATATCTCAAATATATATGTGGCTGATCATTTTGTTTATTTGTTTGATATGTATCTCAAATATATAAAATGATATAATAAATAATAATTAATATTAAATGTAATTAAATATACTATATATATATATATATATAGGCCTTTGCTCCATAAAGAACACTCTTATATAACAAACAATAAAGAACACTATAAAATCATTTATTCCAATAGATCCATTGGCCCCGCTAGGAGCACCCAATACAAAAAGTTCTTATTTTTTTAGGCTCTATCCATCCAGCAAAAAAAAAATTTGAAAATTTACTGTTCATCGATGACGTCACTGATGACGTCATCATGACGTCATCGATGAACAGTAAATTTTCAATTTTTTTTTGCTGGATGGATAGAGCCTAAAAAAATAAGAACTTTTTGTATTGGGTGACCCCGCCAGGGGCAATGGATCTATTAGATATGAGGTGTTCTTTGTTGTTTGTTATATAAGGTGTTTGCTATGGAGTCCAACCCCATATATATATATATATAAGCTAGTGGTCAAATAGAAACCAATCTTAGAATAGAAACTAGAAACCAACACTAAATAAATTATATTTCATTTATTCTAATGGCCCCGCCAGGGGCACCTTCACAAAAAGTGTTTAAAATTATTGGCTCCATCTAGCCAAAAAGAAAAAATACTGTTCACACTGACGTCACTGCCACATCAGCATTGAACAGTAACTTTTTTTTTTTGCTGGATGGAGCCTAGAATATTATGAACTTTTTGTATTGGGGTACCCCTAATTTGGTCATTAGATTAGCTTGAAATATTTAATTTAGGTTTAGTTTCTAGTTTCTATTCTAATTTAGTTTCTATTAGAACAAGATCCTATATATATATATAGGGTCTTGTTCTAATAGAAACTAAATTAGAATAGAAACTAGAAACTAAACATAAATTAAATATTTCAAGCTAATCTAATGACCAAATTAGGGGTACCCCAATACAAAAAGTTCATAATATTCTTGGCTCCATCCAGCAAAAAAAAAATAAAAAAATACTGTTCACTGCTGACGTGGCAGTGACGTCAGCGTGAACAGTATTTTTTTTTTTTTTTTTTTGCTGGATGGAGCCAATAATTTTAAACACTTTTTGTGAAGGTGCCCCTGGCGGGGCCATTAGAAAGAATGAAATATAATTTATTTAGTGTTGGTTTCTAGTTTCTATTCTAAGATTGGTTTCTATTTGACCACTAGCCTATATATATATATATATATATATATATATATATATATATATATATATATATATATATATAGAGTTGCACTCCATAAAGAACACTTTAAATAAAGAACAATAAAGAACAGCGATCATCACCATTCATTTTTTTAACGTCCAGGATTAAAAGATACAAAAGTAATAAAAATTAAAAACATATACGGACATAACATCTTGTATACACCAGCATCATCGAGAAACTCACGCAGCAACTCAAATCAGAAATTCAAAGCTAAAAATCCAAAAATTGAAGCAGAAATTGAAGAATCGAAGCTCTTAATCGAATAATCGAAGCTCAACGTCATAGAATCAAAACACAAATCGATGATTCGAAGCACAAAAAAGCACAAATCGAAGAATCGAAACTCTTCGACCTAATTGATTAAGGTAATGTTTTGTACAACTAAAATCTATGATTAATTTAGTGAAATTATAGAAAATTAGAGTTTCAATCTACTGATTATAAATAAGAAACGAATTGCATGTTGAAAATTAGGGGTTGGAACTATCAATTTACGATTTGTAACGAAATAAACTTAAAATCGCTTTATAATGTGTAATTTCATGTGACACCGAAGATATGAAGAGAAATATAAGCTCGAAGATGCATCAACGTATAGGTACAAGTGATTCCATTGACTTTGCATCTTAATTTTGTGAATTTAAAATTGAGAAAGTTATGTGTTTATATAATTTACTGTTGATTCTATGTTTGATTCTCTTATTATGATTACTTCTATAATGTTAGTTTTTTTTATTCTATATGAGATGCTAGATTAGTTTGTATATTATATCTGTATATCGACTATAATGTTAGTTGTTTGATTCTAGATGAGATGATGTAAGTAGTTTATATATGATTTCTAGTCTATTTGAGAGAGCACAAACTGATTCTATGCTCGATTCTATATAATATTTTAAATACAATACTACTTTCTGCTCGATTCTATGCTTGATTAAATAATTTTTTTTTATAAAGTTGAGCCAAAACTAGATGATGATTCTCTGTTTAATTCTGTGATAGTTTCTATAACGAAGTTTACATGTGTAGTTATGGGGACAGGTGTAGGATGTCATTTTGGGAAAAGAGAGCATACATTACATTGTATGCTACAGTTGATTATTTTGATTGTATGGGGGCAAGGGTAGTTGGTTGGTGCCCCTGCGGGGCCTTCTAACAGAGACTGCAGCATTTGATAGAATCTTGTTGGTCCAGGAAAGTATTGCAGAAGGGGGGTTGAATGCAATACTAATAAATTTCAAAAACTATTTCAACAACTTAAATAGAATTTGTGATTTACTAGTAGAAGAAATGCAAACACAAGTAAAATCAAATACGAGGATTTCACAAAATAAATGTTTTATTTATTTTGCAAAGTTTTGCTACAACCTTAAGAACAAAATAGTTCTCAAGCTACAAAGACTCAAGAGATTACAGTTGTTGAGCTTATTATTTTACAAGTAGAGTATTCTATTTATAGAGAGATAATCTACTGTACTACCACTATCAACATGGGTTACTGAGTTGCTGTTATATTCCTTTTGCAGCTCATTCCAGAATTCATTCCCATGTGATCAACACAAAGTAACTTAAATATACTTTCCACATTTGAGCCACCCAGATCTAGCCGTATTCAATTTTGTCTGTTCTAGACTTTACAGGTTGTTCCATGTGATCTCTTGAGCTTCTGTTATAGACTTTCCAAGCTTGCTGTAAAGGTTGAATATTACAGCATGCCTGCTTCTTTTGAACATGTAGTCTGTCGTCTAATTTTGACTTAGAAAAATTCCTAAATCAAGTTGATTCTATATGACAGTATGTTTGCCACAAAGTTTGCTGTCAATGTATTACGCTTTGTTTTGACAGTATGAATTTCCCGCAGATATTACTGTCAAGAATTTTGCTTTGGTTGACAGTATGAATTCCCGCAGAGATTGCTGTCAAGAATTGTGCTTTGATTGACAGCATGTTTTTCCCGCAGAGATTGCTGTCAAGAATTCCAAACTCACTGTCGCAAACTGTATATCAAAGTTGCTGTCATTAGAATCTCCGCCAATGTTGCTGTCAAGTTGAAACTTGCTGTCGACTCCGTGAAACTTGCTGTCGACCTAGGCAACATTATGTTTCCTTGTAACCTTACTGTCAGGGCTTGACAGTAACTTTTATTCCTTCTGTCGAACTTATGTATTTCTTGAGGCTTGAACATAATCGAACTTCTTCCAAGAATTACACTTATTACATGACAGTATTTATTTAAAATTACAAGAATACATTTCAGGCTATGACAGTATGTTCTACTTAGTAAAAACTAAGTATAACAATAAAACTAGTTAAGTTGTCTATTCCATCACCCATAAATCCCAACAATCTCCCCCAATTTGTTTTTATGGACAATAAGGACAAATTTACAAATATCATGCTGACAACTTAACTAACATAGATCAGAAAGAATAAACTCTTCATTTCTGACCAATTATTAAACTGAATTGTTTTCAAACAATATATCACAAAAGTTCACAAATAAAAAAAAACTTTACTTATCTTGATTTGAACTTTTCACTTTGCTCCTTTTCCCTTAGAGCTCTTCTGAGATTTTCAATTAACTCTTTTTCTTCAGGGGACTGTGCATCATCTTCATTTTCCACAATGTATTTTCTGATCATTGAGGAAGCAGTGTTCAATGTATCTCTGAGTTCCATCCAGTAAACATTTTGCTTTACAATTGATCTGAATTTTAGCACATTTCCCTCCATTTTGAATCTCCTGCCAGGAAACTGATTTAGAGTTTCCCTTCTTTGTTTGTCCAGGCTGGGATCCTCTCCTCTCCTCTGATCAAGAATCATATCAAGCTCCCAAGAACACAGTGTTTCAAGACTTTTAGTTGATCCAACCACTTGCCAGTATAATTCTTTTAACACACTGGTCTTCAATTTAGAGAAACTATCTACATAAATTTCTTCTTTGCCATACTTGATTCTCAAAGGATTGTCCAGTACACATGGCTGATAGTTGGATTCTTCACTGTTGATCTTATTGATTTTGCTGTAATTTTTCTTCATTTCAGCTTCAATCTCATCTTCTATCTGTTGACGAGATTTTTTTCTTGATGCTAATTCTTCTTTGAACCTTTGCTCTGCTTCATACATCTTCATTTCATGTTCTGAATAAGGTTTTCGCATTTCAATCCAGTTATAATCAGGAATAGGATTGTCTTCTTCATACTCCAAACCAAGAATTTGATAGACATCATTATCATTGTGAAGTGTCCAATCACCAAACTTCTCAATAAATTCAACATGCCTGGCTTCATAGTACTTGAGAACTTGATCCATGATCTTCTTTGATACATTATCATAGGTTTGCAGTAGCTCAACCATCCTTTCCAGATTGAAGAAATCAATTCTTCGTTTTACTGTTTCAGTAGTTTGAATGAGTTTCTTGGAGATCACCTTTGATTTTGATATCTGAGTGAAGTCAGATTCCACTGTAATCAACTTTTCATTGTTTTGCCATAGAATGTACCTTGCAACTTCTTCTTTTGGTCCATCAAATTCTATGGATACAGAGGTGATTGTTTCTTTGGCATTCAGCTGCATCATTTCAAAGCTATTCATTCTTCTCCTCATGATAGGTTTCTTGAGTCCCAACCCTGTAGCTTTTCCTTCTCCTTTGTAGACAGTCTTTCCCTTTGTTGGTCTTTTTGATTTTCTCTTGATTCTTACTGTCTTGAATGATTTGACAGTAGGATCGTTGACAGTTTCTTTTAAAGGGCTTCTGACAATGTCTTCTTTGACAGTATCTTCAATGACTGTTACTTCATCCTGACTGACAGCATCTTTGTTGATATCCTTGACAGCATCTTTGTTGACAGTATCTTTTTCAAGATGTATACTGTCAATTTCCATTTCTTCTTGATTTCCTTTAAATGCTTCAAGTACTTCTTCCTCTTTCTTTTCATCAACTTTCTTGCTTGAGCTAGAATTTTCAGAAATTTCCTTTGATTCTGCTTCTTTGACTTGAGTTTGCTCTTTTGAAGAGTCTCTCAGTTCTATTCTCTTAGGTCCTCCAGCTTCACCTCCATCCTGATTGTCATCATCATCTTTTTCCAAGGTGTCATCAAAAATGCAGTTTCCACCTTGAGCATTTCTTCTTGAATTTGCTTTGGCAATGAGCTTTTTGATTTTGGCACTGTACTCCATGTTTCTCTTTGCCAAAATCTTGTGAATATCTTTAACTGCCTTAATCCTTTCCTTGGTGATGGATGCATTCAGTAATACCTTAAGTACATCCATGATGACTTTGCTTTGTAAAGACGTTTTGCCTTCAAGAGTTAAGAATCCAAGACCTTTAGCTCCTTTGGCTGTTGTCTGTTTAAAGCTTACACCATATGGCTGGAGACTTACTTCTGGAAGTTTGTTGTTGACCATTGTGCCCAGTTGCATAAAGAGACTTTCATCAAAGATGGTAGAGTTTTTCTTCACTAGAATCCCAAGGATATATTGCACTCTGGCAGAGAAAGTTTCCAACAGTTGAGTTGTTATGAATATTGAATGCCCACTTTTCAGGTACACATCAACTGCCCACCTCTTCTCTGAGCTAATCTTTACTGACAAATTTACAATCTTTTCTCTCAAAGCTTCTGCCAACTTAGCAGGTTTTCCTTTAGACACTGTGATTGCTTCATTCACCAGATTTTTGAATTCCTCATCCTTATTATTCAAGGTGCTCTCCATGTGGCTTACTGTTATTAAGTCAGCTTCTTCTTGGGAATATGTACTTCCATCAGTCCAAAAGATAGGCTCTGAAGAAAACACATATTCAGGCAACTTGTCTTTGCCTTTACCCATCCTATTTGATTCCTCTTTTTCTCTCCATAGCCTCTCCAATGTGGATTCTTTCTTCTCAGGAACTGGTTCATTGATTTTGATTGAGGATGCTCTATTTCCTTGTATTTGACTTAATACCTCCTTGGATACTAGCATTTGTTCCCCATCTACTTCAGCTTCAAAAAGCTCCTCAGTTCCAGAGGCTATTCCTACTCTCTCTTGCTCCCCCTTACTCCTTTGCTCCCCCTGTCTTTTAGCTTCCCCTTGTAACTCCTCCTTTCTTTCTGGTTGCTCAGCCTCTTTCTGATCTTTTCCTTTCTCCCCCTTAGTTAAGTTTGCAGCATGAAGTAATGAAGAGAGTGACAGTAGTGTGGCTTGAATTTCAGCAAAACCAGTCTTCACAGTAGATGACAGGTTGTCCAGTTTGCTTTCCATTGTAGCACATCGATTTTCCAGTGCTTGGAGCCTGTCATTTGAGGATGCAGAAGGACCACCAGACCTAAGCCTTTTAGGAGGTAAGGGATAAGTCTGGGGCATGGAGGCTGTTGGGGTTCTCACACCCTCAGTGTTTTTATAGATGATCTCATCATCTCTCACAAAAATTTCCTCAAGGCCTAATGCCTTTTCTGTATTGGCTCCCTCAAATTCACTCTGGACATGCTCAAGTCCCTCTCCTTTTGCCAGCACATTTGGCTGCCTCTCATTTTTAGTCTCACCTCTCTGTTCTTTTATCTCTCTTTGATGTTTCACTCCCTCACTCATCCTAGATGCAGTAGTATGAGCAGTACTAACATGCAAAAGAGTAGATTTTACCTTGAAGGCCTTTGAAAGGGGCAAGTCATCATCAGAGATATCTTCCACTAATCCTTCTTGTAGTTGTGGTTGAACAGGGATGACAGCATCTTTTGAAGGACTTTTGACAGTATCTTTTGTTGGAATGGTACTGTCACTTGAATGTTTGACAGCACCTTCTGATTTGTCATTGACAGCATCTTTGGCTGTGACAGCAACTTCCCTAGGGTAAGATGCTTTGAGGGAATCGATCAAGATGCTGGCTGTTTCAATTTCTGACAAGTTTGCATCTTGATCTAATCCAGTGTTTGATGGAGTGGTATCCATTTCACTTTGAGAAATGGGTTCTTGTGGACCACTAGATGGGGTCTCATCCATGATTTGAGATGGATGATCAAAACCTGAGGGGTTGGTACTGTCCCCCTCTCTAGGTTGATTAGAAGAAACAACAGATGTGGGAATGAAAGAAGAAGATTGAATTTTAGATTGATTAATTGGCTGTTCCACAGAAAATGATTGTGGAACATCAATAGTATGAGTGAATTCCTCACTGTGCTCTATCTCAATGTGTGTATCTTCAAATACAGGTTCCTCAAGAGTGAATTCTTGAGTTTGTGCAGACTCTTTACAAGATGCCTTGGGAGACAGGCCAATTTCAATAGATGTCCCTTGTTGAGAAGAAACACCTAGAGGTGAGTTCATTTCCCTATCATCCTCTACAGTCTTTTGGGAAACTGTAGGGTGGCTGACAGTAACCTTGGCCCTTCTAGCTCTCTTCTTCTTAGGCTCAGAAGGGGCTACTGTGGGTTCTTTTTCACTACCAACCTTATTTGCTGCACTAGGTGCAGTGACTCCCTCTTGACTCTCAACTTGTTCACCAGTTGCACTCTCTAGGGTTCTTTTCTTTGATTCCTGTTTGGCCATTTTAAGGGCTTTTGGTAGTCTAGAGTCCCTAGGTGGAATGTATGGTGTGGAATGTGGGTTAACTGAATTTGGGTCTAATTCAGCTTCATTCTCTATTGTGAAAACAGTGTAACCTGTTGGAAATGGAAAATCAAGGTTGGGCACTTGATTTACCATGTGTTGTGTGAAACATAGTGGAATATGTACATTCAAATTCTGTGTGTTAAGAGATGTGTGTGTGTTTTTCTTTAAAACAGGACATTCTTCAAAATCAGAATTGTCCTCAATATTTCCACAAATACTATTAATACACATAGTTAAAAAGCGAGGATAGATGGATACCTTCTTGCCTATTGCGCCTTTCAACTGTGTCATTATCAGTTTTCCAATGTTCACCTTGTATCCATGAACTAATGAATGAGTGAGCTTCTTGATATATGATGGTATGCCATTCCATCCTGTAGTCTTGGTAGAGAATACCTTCACCATTACATCAAAAATCATACTCCACTCTTTTCTTAGAAATTTCCTGTCCATTTCTCCTGTTTGATACCACTTATCAGAAGTTTCTTCAAGTTTAGAACCAGAGTACCCAATCTTCAGAAAGAACTTCTTCAGGGTATCATCAGTTGCTAGTTCCATAAAGCTTTCTTCACTGGTCAACACAATGCCCAAAGCCTCATTGATGTTCTTTACTGTAAGAGAATAACTTGCATCATCTATATTGAACTTAATTGATTCATTCTCTCCAGTTCCTTGAGCACTTGCTGATTTCCAGAACTTTTCAATTCTAACAGTATCAATTTTGGGGGAAGAGGTTATTGCATGACCTAGGTAGGATTTATTCAAGAACGAAATAAGTCCTTTGAAGTTTTCACCAGCATCACTAGGAGAAAAGATACCAGCAAAATTGGTTTGAGCAATGCTTTGTTTAGGTGCCATTGTTGAATGCTTTGAAAAATGAGAGAGAAAAATGCGGTTTTTGGATGCAGAAGGTTGAGAGGTTTTTGCAAATGAAAGTGATAGTAGATTAAACGGTAGATTCAGTTTCTAATATGAATCGATTTAACCTCTCTTAATTGAACGTGTGATAATGATATTACCCATTAACTCCACTTGCTATATTACGTGGCAGTTGCTATTATATCGTGGATTGGTGAAAAGAAATATACGTATGTATATATATATATAAATTAATATATATATATCTTTCCACTATCTTTGACAGCAACTTCTCGTGACAGCAACTTTCATTGACAGTAACCTGTGCGCTTTTTCTTTCTCTACCAATTCTGACAGCAATTTCTTGTGACAGCAACTTTCATTGACAGCAACTTGTGCGCTAACAATATTTCTGTCAATCAGCTTCATGAGTGACAGTAAGTTTTATCTGACAGTAAACTTATCATAAGATTATGCTGTCAGTCACTGTTCACACATAACTTAAGTTAAGGACACATGATTTAAAATCGTTTTAAGACAGACATGTAAAACTATTTTAGCATAGTCATAGCAAGCATGATATCTAAAAATCCTTTTAGCATAGTCATAGCAAACATGATATCTAAAAATCCTTTTAGCATAGTCATAGCAAACATGATATCTAAAAATCCTTTTAGCATAGTCATAGCAAACATGTTGTCTGAACAAGTATCACAATGTACCTTAACTTCTCATGACAGTACCTTCTTGTAACAGTACCTTTAAAAGTTTCTGTCATGAGCTTCAACTACTCAGAATTGATAAACCAGTTAGATTATCATACCTGATTTAGCATCCCCAATTCACTCACCAACCTGATAAATGTTGCTTCATCCAGTGGCTTGGTGAATATATCTGCAAGTTGCTTATCTGTTGGAACATAAACCAATTTTACATCTCCTTTTTCAACATGCTCCCTGATGAAATGATGCCTGATATCAATGTGCTTTGTTCTGGAGTGTTGAACTGGATTGTCTGATATGGCTATGGCACTAGTGTTGTCACAGTAGATAGGAATATTTGACAACTTTAGTCCATAATCCAATAATTGATTCTTCATCCAAAGTATTTGTGCACAGCAACTTCCAGCTGCAATATATTCAGCTTCTGCAGTTGATGTAGAAACTGAGTGTTGCTTCTTACTGAACCATGACACCAATCTCCCCCCAAGAAATTGACAGCTTCCTGTAGTACTTTTTCTGTCAATTTTGCAGCCAGCATAGTCTGAGTCAGAATATCCAATTAGATCAAATCCAGTTTCCTTAGGGTACCAAAGACCTAGATTTGGGGTGCCTTTGAGATATCTAAAGATTCTTTTAATTGCAACTAAGTGTGATTCTTTTGGATCAGCTTGAAACCTTGCACAGAGACATGTAGCAAACATTATATCTGGCCTGCTTGCTGTTAAGTACAGCAATGATCCTACCATGCCTCTGTAGGTACTAGAATCCACTTTCTTGCCTTTAGGATCTAACTCTAATTTGGTGGCTGTTGAGATAGGTGTCTTGGCAGGTGATGAATCTTCTAAGTTAAACTTCTTGAGAAGCTCTTTGACATACTTAGATTGACAGATGAAGATTCCTTCCTTCTTCTGATAGATTTGAAGACCAAGAAAGAATGCTAATTCTCCCATCATGCTCATTTCATACTTGTTTCTCATTAGAGATGAGAACTTTTCACACAATTTTTCATTTGTTGAGCCAAAGATTATGTCATCAACATATATCTGCACAAGAATGATGTCTTTGCCATGGTATTTATAGAATAAAGTTTTATCCACCATACCTCTTATAAATTGATTTTCCAGGAGAAAAGTGGATAAAGTGTCATACCAGGCTCTTGGTGCTTGCTTTAAGCCATATAGAGCCTTGAACAGCTTGTAGACAAAATTATGCAGTTTGTCATTTTCAAATCCAGGAGGCTGTTCAACATACACTTCTTCTTCTAATTCTCCATTTAGAAAGGCACTTTTAACATCCATTTGAAATACCTTGAATTTGCAGTGTGCAGCAAAGGCTAAGAAAATTCTTATGGCTTCAAGTCTGGCAACAGGAGCAAATGTTTCATCATAATCTATCCCTTCCTGTTGACAGTAACCTTTGGCCACTAGCCTTGCCTTGTTTCTTGTCACATTTCCACTCTCATCTATCTTGTTTCTGAAAACCCATTTTGTCTCAATGACTGATTTTCCTTTTGGCCTTGGAACTAGTTTCCAAACATTGTTTCTTTCAAATTGATTGAGCTCCTCCTGCATGGCCATCACCCAATCAGAATCCAACAATGCTTCTTCAACTATTTTTGGTTCCATTTGAGATAAGAAACATGAAAACATGCTTTCAGCAGAGATATTCCTCCTTGTCCTTACACCAGTAGTGGGATCTCCAATAATTAGATTACTGGTATGATCTCTGTTCCACTTTGTTGATTGAGGCAAGCTACTTGTTTGATGAGATTGTCTTTCATCAATTTGAGGATTTGATTCTCCACCATTTTCATTATTCTGCTCATTTAACTCAAATTCTCCAGTCTCACATTCTTGTTGATTGATGCCTGAAATTGTCTGTGATTGAGCTGAAGTTTGATTTAGATTATGAGTATTGACAGATTCTTTCTCATATCTCATTGATTGAATGAGACTTGGTTCTTCATCAACATATTCTTCCTTTTCCAAGTATCCTTGATTTTCAAATCTGAAGGGTTGCATTTGACCATCCTCATGTAGTCCTGGAAACTTGGTTTCATCAAACGTGACATTGACACTTTCTTCAATTGTTTTGTGCTCCATGATATAGACTCTGTAGGCAGTCCTTTCTATCCCATATCCCATGAAAATGCCTTCATATGCTTTAGTATCAAACTTGCCTTTTCTTTCATGGTTGTCTTTCATCAAAAAGCACTTGCTTCCAAAAATATGAAAGTACTTGACAGTAGGCTTCTTTCCTGTCAAAAGATAGTAAGGAGTATTGCCATGAGCCTTGTTGATTAGTGTTCTGTTCTGTGTGTAACAAGCAGTGTTGATGGCTTCTGCCCAGAAATATGTTGGTAACTTAGCATTACTCAACATAGTCCTTGCAGCTTCAATAAGAGTCCTATTTTTCCTTTCTACTACTCCATTTTGCTGTGGAGTTCTTGCAGCAGAGAATTGTTGAACAATTCCTTGATCTTTGCAGAAGTTTCCAAGTGTAGCATTTCTGAATTCAGTTCCATTGTCACTTCTTAGAAATTGAACTTTTGCTTCAGGGGTCCTGTCAAGTACCCTTATGTGATCAATGATTTCTTGAGCAGCTTCATCCTTTGATTCTAAAAATTTCACCCAAGTGTACCTAGAATAGTCATCTATCATGACCAGTGCATATCTTTTTCTGGATAGTGATTGAACATTCACTGGTCCAAAAAGATCCATGTGAATCAACTTGAGTGCTTCAGTGTTAGTGTTGACTTGCTTTGATTTATGCATTGCTTTCCTCAATTTTCCCATTTGACAATCTTCACACAGTCCTTCTTGACAGAATTCCTGTTGAGGTAGTCCTCTCACCAATTCCTTCTTCATCAGCATGTTCATTGTTTTGAAATTGAGATGAGAAAATTTCTTGTGCCAAAGCATGCTATCTCCAACACTTGCTTTGCTGTAGAAGCAAAATATTCTTTCCTCATTTGTTGAGTTTAAGTCTGCAACAAATAGGCTTCCTTTCCTTACTCCTTTCAGAGATAGGCTTCTATCCTTCTTGTGGTGAATTGAACATTCCATCATGCCAAAGTTTACTTTGAATCCTTTGTCAGTGAATTGACTGACACTGAGCAGATTATGCTTCAAACCTTCCACAAGAGAGATTTCTTCAATGACAACATTTCCAGCTTTTAAACAGCCATATCCCACAGTGTAACCTTTGCTGTTGTCTCCAAAGGTTATTGTTGGGCCAGCCTTCTCAACATATTGTGATAGCAGGGATATATCACCAGTCATGTGTTTGGAGCATCCACTGTCGATTATCCACATGACCTGTTTACCTTTCTTTCCCTGCAAGTCAGAAAGAGTTTAATTTGCATTTGGTACCCAAGTCTTGTTGGGTCCTGCATACTCAGTATCATCAGAAACTTTATCAATATTTGAAACAATATTATCAGAAGATGGTTCCTTGACTTCTTTTATTATCCACTTAGTTTTTGTCTTTGACTTTTTCTTAGTGAGAGCAGACTTCTCACTTTCTTTAGTGGATTCAGAAGTCTTTGCAGTTTGCATATAAGAACATGATTCATTAGATGAAATTTGCAAATTAAAACATGTACTCATAGCAGTAATTTTGCATGGCATACAGTCAATGTTATTACAAACTACCAATTCTCTTTGCATAATGGGGGTTCTGTGTAAGTTCCCTTTCAACTCTGTTGCATTAGATATGCTACTAGTTGATTTCTTACAAACATGAGTTAAATGATGTGAGGAGCCACAATTATTGCAAAGTTTCCTTGGTGCCTGCTTAACATAAGCATAATTATTCTTTTTATCAATGCCTAGCTTCCCATTTCTGTTTTTGGACTTGGAGACTACTGTCTTGACAGTCTGTTCAGAAGATGCTGTCGAACTATTTTTGACAGTATCTTTTGTAATTGCTGTCTTGACAGTAGGTTTGAAAGTTACTGTCTTGAATGATTTCTTGACAGTATCTTTTGAACACTTGGTTGGGCTGTTTAAGACTGTTTCTGTCATAGACATTATGATAGAATCTTTTTCTTTACTATCAATCCTCTCATCTTCATCACAGAGTTCTTGATTAATAATTAGGGAGTTTTCATTAACCTCAAACTCTGTACTTTTGAAAATTGGGTTACTCACATTTTTGAGGATGTGAGGTTTTACAGTATTATTATCATCAATTTTCTGTATAACAGTCTCTTTACCAGGTCTCCTGCTATAATCATAGCCTATGCCTATCTTCTTACCTTCAGTATGTTTCTCATGATACTCTTGAACTAATTTAGAGGAATTTCTAAATGCCTTTAGCTTAAATTCATTCTCAGAAATTTCTTTTCTTAGATAATCCTCTATCTCCTTAGCACAGGTTAAATCATTTTTTAATCTTTCGTTTTCCTGAGCTAAAGAATCAATAGAACTGGTCTTAAGCAACAACACATCATTATTAGATCTGAGTACTTCATTTTCTTTAGTTAATCTAGCAATTTCTTCATTTGCAGCAGATAAACTAGTATGAATATTAAACATTTCAGTACTCATTTCCTCAATGGTTTGCTTATAGTCATTTAAAGACATATCTAGTAATACTAGAGATGGTACCTGATTTGACGAGGTTGATGCTTCTTCATCCTCTCTAGCCATCAAGGCTAAATTCACAAATTCCTCTTCTTCTTCATTATCAGATTCATCCCAGCATTTTCCTTCAGCCACATAGGCTTTTCCTTGTCCTTTCTTAAATTGACTCCCAGTTCCTCTCTCCATTCTTTGTATTTGTTTTGGTCTTTTGCATTCAGTAGCAAAGTGACCAAGTTCATTGCAATTGTAGCATCTAAACTTTGACCTATCTACCATTCCTGTTTTGTATCCTCCCTTGGTGCCAGTAGCAGATTTTGATGAGCTTCCTTGGTTATACTTTGGAAATTGACCTTGAGGCTTATATGGCTTGTTCCTCCTGAACCTTATATTTTTGAATTTTCTTGCCATAAAAGCCATGGTTGGATTATCCATTTTCTCCATTTCTTCTAGAGTGAAGAATTCTTCATCTTCAACATCTTCTAGTTGAAGGACAACTTTTTCTTCATCTTCAACCACCTCTTCAATTTTCACAGATGAAAATTGAGATTGATGATCATTTTGAATTTGCTCACTTGCTTGAAAATATGAGGGTCCTTGAGCAACTAGAGCACCAGCCATGTTCGCCATCAATCCTTTGGATCCACTTTGTATAGCTTTCTTTTGATAATATTCAAGTTCATAAAATTTTAGAACTCCATACAATGTTTCAAGAGAAACAGAATTTAAGTCTCTCCCTTCTCTTATGGCTGTTACTCTGTGCTCAAGATGTTCTGGAAGAGTTAGCAGAAACTTGATATTGACTTCCTTCTTTTCATAAAACTTTCCATGAATTTGAAGTTCAGCTATCAGTTTGCTAAATCTTTCAAACATGTGAGTTAGATCTTCTCCATGCTTGCCCATAAACGCTTCATATTGTGACACCAATATTTGTTTTTGATTTTCTCTGACCTCTTCACTTCCTTCACATAACAGTTCTATCTTTTTCCACATATCCCTGGCAGAGTTGCATGCTATTATATTTCCACTCATAGCTTTATCCAGGGTAAGTGCATCTAGTAGAATGAGTTGCAGATGATCATCCAGTGCTACCTTTTCTTTTTCTGAGTCATTATACTCAGACGGCTTCTTAGCAACCCAATGAGCTGGGATTACTACATCATTCACTGTAGCAGCTGGAATTTCCTTTTGAGGAATGAAAGGGCCATTTTCCAGAATACCTAGGAATAGTGGGTTCTGACCTTTGATAAATAACATAATCTTCTTTTTCCATATGTTGTAGTTTTCCTTATCAAAAGCTGGAATCTTGATATTACTTGACCTTTGAATACTTGCCATTTGGATCTCAGATATGTGTATTAATCTGTTTGCTCTGATACCAGTTGTTGGTCCAGGAAAGTATTGCAGAAGGGGGGTTGAATGCAATACTAATAAATTTCAAAAACTATTTCAACAACTTAAATAGAATTTGTGATTTACTAGTAGAAGAAATGCAAACACAAGTAAAATCAAATACGAGGATTTCACAAAATAAATGTTTTATTTATTTTGCAAAGTTTTGCTACAACCTTAAGAACAAAATAGTTCTCAAGCTACAAAGACTCAAGAGATTACAGTTGTTGAGCTTATTATTTTACAAGTAGAGTATTCTATTTATAGAGAGATAATCTACTGTACTACCACTATCAACATGGGTTACTGAGTTGCTGTTATATTCCTTTTGCAGCTCATTCCAGAATTCATTCCCATGTGATCAACACAAAGTAACTTAAATATACTTTCCACATTTGAGCCACCCAGATCTAGCCGTATTCAATTTTGTCTGTTCTAGACTTTACAGGTTGTTCCATGTGATCTCTTGAGCTTCTGTTATAGACTTTCCAAGCTTGCTGTAAAGGTTGAATATTACAGCATGCCTGCTTCTTTTGAACATGTAGTCTGTCGTCTAATTTTGACTTAGAAAAATTCCTAAATCAAGCTGATTCTATATGACAGTATGTTTGCCACAAAGTTTGCTGTCAATGTATTACGCTTTGTTTTGACAGTATGAATTTCCCGCAGATATTACTGTCAAGAATTTTGCTTTGGTTGACAGTATGAATTCCCGCAGAGATTGCTGTCAAGAATTGTGCTTTGATTGACAGCATGTTTTTCCCGCAGAGATTGCTGTCAAGAATTCCAAACTCACTGTCGCAAACTGTATATCAAAGTTGCTGTCATTAGAATCTCCGCCAATGTTGCTGTCAAGTTGAAACTTGCTGTCGACTCCGTGAAACTTGCTGTCGACCTAGGCAACATTATGTTTCCTTGTAACCTTACTGTCAGGGCTTGACAGTAACTTTTATTCCTTCTGTCGAACTTATGTATTTCTTGAGGCTTGAACATAATCGAACTTCTTCCAAGAATTACACTTATTACATGACAGTATTTATTTAAAATTACAAGAATACATTTCAGGCTATGACAGTATGTTCTACTTAGTAAAAACTAAGTATAACAATAAAACTAGTTAAGTTGTCTATTCCATCACCCATAAATCCCAACAAATCTTTAAGATGATCTGCTGAAAGTAAGGAGCTAGTACATTGTTATTGTTGTAATTAGTTCGTATTTATCTACTGTGTTTAATGTATGTACATTGTTTACTAATTTGATGAATGTTTATAAACCAGTTTATATATGTTGATTAGTTATTGTATTACCTTTGATTTTGGGATTACGGAATCTGATTTAAGAGTTACTGACTGAGCAGATGCTATGCACGTTTGGATATTCGTGCAAAAAATTGCAAGAAAAAGAAGTGTGGTCATAACAATCGGGTTAATTTACGAACTCATTATGGCATAATTGAAAAAATAGATGAAATGATTATAGGCACCTATATTTTTTATCGTTTGTATTTTTGCAGTAGAGGCGTAAGCGCACTTTGAATGATGGCAAGTAAAAGGGCAAAGAGAGGATTCTGATTTTAGTTTTATTTATCTATTTAGTAGTTGAGTTGTTGGTCTAGTTTTATTTATCTATTTAGTTTTATGTTGTATATGTGTTTACTGATTCTTTAATTTGTCATCTGATTGCTGCTTTCTTTCTGATTTGTCAATGGATTTGAGCTGCGTGTTTGTGATTATTTCTTATTTATTGATAAATTGTTGTGTTTATTAGATCTGATGATATTACTGTCAAAATTATGGTTCTTTCTTTGATTTTTGGTGTTTGACTGCGATAATTTGGTTTCGATGCGTTTGAATTTTCATGCCAGTGGCGTTTGTGAATTGTTTGGTAGACTTGTGTCTTGTTGACTTTGATGATATTTACGGTAATTTGGGATAACAATGGTTCAAAAACATGGTATATTTTCTTTTATATCCTGTATGATAGCTGAGCATGAGACTATTTCTGGTCGTATATAGTACTCGAATATTTCTACCAAAAATTTTCAAGTAAGCTGACTGATAGGGATGGAATTTTTGCTAATATGAGCTCCCTCAGTTAAACAAGGATACAGAACTAGACCAGAAGCCCAGAACTGTACTCATAGCTTCAAAAACAGTACTAATATGCAGATATGAAAGCATTATCTGACAGACGAGTAACTGTAAAATATCATGCTTCAAAATTTAGAATGCAATGGTATATAATGATACTGTAAACTTATGATAACTAATAAACAAATTTTTTGAGCACATAACAGTAGATCACTCTTAAACCACACTAGTTTTCCCAACCTAGAAGTCATGACACTGAATTTGACTAGTTTTAGGTAGTACAATTACTATTATTCTGATTATACAGGTTCATGTTGGCCTGGTTTAAGGCTTTAATATTTAACCTATTAGAATCTCCTACTTACCCACTCGAAACTCCTATACCTTTTAACCATCTTGTTTATTTTTTTGTTAACAGATACTAAAATTAATGATGTCAATTGAAAAGCATACCAATTCCAGATGAATCTTTAAAATTTTGTCCCGGTTATTATTTTTGAGTTGTATGTTGATTTTAGCTAACTGAATATGGGATTTTAACTGTATCAGCAACATACTGGGAAGTAAGAAAACTATGTGGCTCATGAAAAAAGTCAATTTAAATTTTTAATAGTCTATTGGCCTATGTATTTTTCAGTAAATGTGTTCTGTATATATAAACCAAAGGCTGTGCATACATATTTTGTTTGAATATGTACTCTCTGCCTGCTGGCTAGAACTATACTGTAAATAAATTGTTATCTGGTTGTCTGTGCACAAATTTCTAATCCACTAAAGTAGGCTATATTTATTTCAGTTGGACTATTTTAGGGTTTTAAAGATCTGCATAGTCTGGTAGACTATTTGACTCGTTGCTTTTCTTTGTTATATACATTATTACATCTACTTATGTTGATATCATCTTTGCGATAATATTCACCAGTTACTTTTTTTTGAGGATTTTAGTTTTATTTACAATTTGTAAAGCCTTCTAAGTGAAAACCAACAAAGTATGTGTGGATGGTAGCTTTAAATGTGAATGATGTTAGTTAGAGAGCTAAAACTGATGTAGACACCATAATTATTTAGGTTGGTACATAAGTTTTCTGGGAGATTTATGTATAAAGAATAACATGTGTTCTTTTTAACTTGTTAATTCTAAGCAGCAAGTCATTTGTTGTATAAAATTCTTACGGATTCTTGTCATATCTGTTGCAGGAACTGATGCATCACATAGGTCTGTACATGGCAAGTGGTAGGGGCGCAAAGGTCGTATCTGAGGTGTCGTTTGGTTTAGATAAAGAACAATGATTTTGAGCAAGTTGGTCATTTTATAATCCAAGCTATGTATACAATAATGAAAAAAGAAGTGCAGCACAATTATGCTGAAGCACACAACAGAATCAAATGTTTATATTTGATTTGATTCTATCAAGTATGTGTTTTTTATGAGTCCCAAGTGTTATCGAGTCCAGTCATTTTAGTGGACATTCATTCTTGCTGCTAGCATTTGCTTGAAGTACTCTTCTAGCCATATTAGATACTCTTAATGAAGATTGGTAGGAAGATATACACTATCAAGCAGAAACAACTCCAGATGATGGTGATCCTCATTTCTCAGTAGTATCCAAAACTAGGCACTTCTACAGAATAAAATCATTCTTTTTTTTTTCTTTCAATTTGACATCATTATGTATCTTGTTTGTAGGCTTAAAGGGGTTAACTCAGAATCGTAGCTATGGATCCTACAAATCTTGCATGCCAGAAACCTCGTGCGATAATCAACTTGCTTGTAGAAATTGTATTTGTTAGAAATGATGCTAATTCTACTGGGTTAAATTCAAAATGATATCTTCGGCCTTTTATCTAGCAAGTTTTTTGCATAAATCTGATCCTGATGGGATCCTCAAAACTTTATCATCAAGGAGATTGATAATTTGTTTGAGGACAATACACCATATAACATAAATCGTTTGCACCGTAAGTTTGTATAACATTTCATCGTCTATTTGGATGAATGATCTATACATGTTCATTCATGGCACGTTATGGCTTCATTGGACGCTTCTATGAATTTAGATGAGGTAAACATGAAACTCAGAAAGCTACAGAAAAGAACCATGAAACTAACAAGTCAAGATCACTCTCGACTGCTAAGCTAGGCACCATAAACAGAGAAAAGGTCCATTACAAAGCTATAAAAATGACCACATAAATGTCATAGAGCCAACACCTTTCTATTATCGGGCAAGGACCACATACATGATGGTTCACAATTCTGCATTATTGAACTTCACATGAAGCACACTCAGGATCACTAGCTTCACACACATTTGCAAGATAAGAACATCAGTTCAACTCCAAACATCATTTCATTACGTGGGAACAATAAGAGTTGCACCATGAATTCACAGGAAAGGAGATTATTTACAGCTACAACGAGCAAGTTTAGACATATTTACATATTTCATGTAGCATAATTTACATACAAGAACTAGCTTTGTCTCTCAAATTCCTCCTTCCATGGTTTACATAAGCTCAAGACTTATATAACAAACATAATTACATAATGGACTGCAAAATTCTAAGTTGATGCCTCATTGACCTTGATTTCATGGGCAAAAACGTCGCCATGGGAATGTTGACACAATGGCACCCATGATGCTACACAAAATGTTATTGCAACAGTTGAAAAACTACTTTCTTTTTTCATTTCAGTTTTCTATTTTTTTGGGTAGATTTTGTAGTTGCTTCAATTATGGACGATTACTCATAAAATATGATTGTCAGATCAATTGCTACAGCATGTCAGCAAGAGCAAGAGCAAGCAGCATATTTGCGGGTTTAGAAGTTCTGAAGAGATGAAAGCCACTGCTGCATGTACTTTTGTCGCTCTGCATAATTGCAGGAAATGTTCAGTTTAACATTAACACAAGAAAAACTCAAAACAAGAAAAATACAAAGAAACAATGCAGAGTCAGCAAGAATGAACATACTTTCAAAGACAAATAATACTGGATTAGTTAACTGAACATCAATTCAATATTGCTGTCAAATCGGACACTGGCAAAACAGCAGATAGATGTTATAATTACTAATGCAAGTGCTCAGAGTAAAAGGTCTCCCATTTTTGGTGCAGCGAAAAAAAGCAAAGAAAACAAAAAGAATGGAAAATCACTGCTCTTAATTTGTCAAATAGTCCCATATAATGGAAAAACCACGATACAAGATTTTACTGTTTAGAATTTGATAATCATTATCAGTTCTAAATTTGGCAAGTTTCTACTAGATCCTGAAAGAAGGCCACTGTCCTTTTGTCAAGCTTAGAATTCAACAAGAAAAAAAAATAACCTGCCAAACATGTAATGTATCTTAATCAAATTAACATCAAAATTATTCTTCTTAGTGAAGTCAGCTAGACCAGCTTGGGAACTAAGCACTAGAAAATGGAATTGAATTGTTAGCAACATATTGTTTTATTTTTGACAGCTATCAAGTATATAATGTGCAAGGCAGTTGAATATATTTCCTGCTATCTCACAACAGTATATATGGAGTACTAGGTATTCCAAACATGAACTTGTCATTTAAAGGTGTATGGAGATTCAAAAATATAATTTTACAAACCTACAAAACTCACAACTCAGACACACAATCTTCGCAAAATATGTGTTTACAACGTAGTAAGATTGGGGCAAGCATCTTTTCCTGACAAATAGCATACAAATCTCCAGCTACATTGACATGCGTTCAGAGTCAGCATAAATGCATCAATAAGTCGTGATTTCTATAGAATGTATGATTTTAATGGAGAGATGGATTTCAAGAGGATTAAGGTTATACAGAAAAGGTGATAAAGTTAATAAACCTGGTTTGAGAAAGGAAAAAAAGCAATAGATTCCATGCAGAGGCAATTGGCTTATTATTCTCACTCTTCGCCTGCTAGATATATTATTCTCAATAGCTACAATAGTTGGGTCATTAACAAAGTTACCTGCACTCCCATTGATTCCATGATATGAAGCAGGAGTGATGGTTCACATGGTACCAGTATAAATTGCATCAGTACTTCGTGCATAAACATGATTAGCAGCAGGGATAGGGGAGATAGTTGGTGCAAATTCAGATCTCTATTTTTCTGGCTTTTTCTCCTGCTGATAGCCAGGAATAAAGCTTCCAATTACAACCTGATGCACCAAAAGATTTTAGTCAGTAATAATAACTAAGCATGCATGTACTACGCTTAAAACTTTTCAACTTCTTTTTTTTCCTCGCACATTGAATTCTGATGTCAAAATCACAAAACCAAATAAATGAGAATCATGTCCTCAATCCCCTGGATTCATTTACAGATCGTGTACAAGGAAACTTATCAGCCATATTTATCATATCAAGCCCCTTCTAAGTTCCACATATTGCACTATCCCCATAGTCATGAAAGTTCCACATATTTTATTAAATATAAAAATAATATTTTTACTAATATTTTTATAAATATTATACTATGATTCTACATTAGAATCATATCCAACATGGCCAAGTAGGCAGCCCTATCCCCATAGTCATGAAAGTTCCACATATTGCAGAACATACGATGAGCCTCATTCACATGGCCCAACTTACTCAATGTCCTCACAAAATAAGCATATTGTGACTTATTCATATACTTCTTTGACAATTATACTACCTCATCAAGTCTAGCAAGCTGCCCTTCCGAAACTAAAAGATTCAAAATAAGACTGTGCTCGTTTGAAACTCTATAATAAAAATTAATGCACGGTGACAAAGACAAAATCCTTAAAAATATGTAAATCAAAAATGATCTTAGACGTACTATTTGGCCATAGAATCTATCACAGAATCAAATTTACTCAAATAAGTATTGAGCTTAATATTGTCGTCGTCATCTGTTAGAAGGCCCCGCAGGGGCACCAACCATCGAATCATCCATGGAATCATTTACCTTGATTATTACCAATTTTTTTAAGATAGGTGCCCCTGGCGGGGCCTATTGCATATAAAACTATAGAATCTATAATCAAATCACAGAATCATTGATGGAATCACTTTCATCAAATAAACATGTATTCCATGCACCAAAACTACCAAGAGTCTTGGTATGATTCTGAAGTCGCTTAGCAACACTGTATGAAAGAGCCAAATAATAGTAAAATATTGAGAACATAAATATAGGATATATAATCACCATTCAGTATTACAACAGACATGCATCTTAGTAACTTAAGCTTGACAAATACTAACAATTAGTTAATTATAGAATCACATATTCACTAATAAAGCAACCATAGAATCAATAACGGAATCATTTTCAACTTAACTCATATAAAACGAGACTAAAAAATACCAAACTTTATATATTAAAATAAATGTACGGAATCACAAATTTAATAACAAAATCAACCACAAAATCACTTACAACTTCATATAACGAGTCTTAAATACATCATATAACAGAATTTCTAACAAAAATAAGCAAAGAATCATTAACTGAATCACTTGAAAAATTGCTTTCATAAAACAATAATAGTAATATACAACATCCGATATAGAATCTAATATGTGTACTTTCATTCAAACAAGCATCTAGTACGGAATCAAAAAACGAAATCTTCAAACCCTAATTTTATTAATTTCGCTAAAATAACAAGCAGGATGAGATGTAAATATCATTACCTCGAATTAAAGATGAATTTACGTTAAATTGAAGCTTTGATGAGTGAGAGTTTACAGTTTTCGCGGATCTTGAGCCATAATTTCATAGATTCTGATCAAGAGAGAAGAGTTTGTAGTTCGTAGAAAGAGATTTTGAGAAAATCGTATGTGTGGAGAGAGAGAGTTGCAGCGTCGTTAGAGAGGGAGAGTCGTGAGCGAGAGAGTGACAGACGATAGCTGTTAGACTCAAGCCCATTATTAATTTTATCTTTTAATCCTGACCATCCAATTTTTATATAAAAAAATGAACGGTTAAGATGAGTGTTCTTCTTTGTTCTTTATTTAAAGGTGTTCTTTATGGAGCAATGGCCTATATATATATATATATATATATATATATAGGGTCTTATTCTAATAGAAACTAACTTACAATAGAAACTAAAAACTAAATCTAAATTAAATATTTCAAGCTAATCTAATGACCAAATTAGGGGTACCCCAATACAAAAAACGTTTAAAATTATTGGCTCTATTCAACAAAAAAATATAAAAAAAAATAAAAAAATATATAAAAAAGTTACTGTTCACGTGATGACGTGGCACGTGAACAGTAACTTTTTTTTAAATTTTTTTTTTTATATATTTTTTTGTTGAATAGAGCCAATAATTTTATAAGTTTTTTGTGAAGGTGCCCCTAGCGGGGCCATTAAAATAAATGAAATATAATTTATTTAGTGTAGGTTTCTAGTTTCTAGTTTCTATTCTAAAATTGGTTTCTATTTGAACGCTAGCCTATATATATATATATATATATATGGGTAAGGGGAATCTAAAGGCACCTTTAGGAAAATAATCTAAAGTTAGCCTATGAAATGAAGATACATAATCAAAATTATTAATGCCCCTGCGGGGCCCTTTTAAATAACATGTATAAATTAATCATAATTACTTGATTTTAGTTTAGTAACTTTAGGAAATTATCTAAAGTTAACTTTAGATTCTTTTTTCCCTATATATATATATATATATATATATATATATATATATATATATATATATATATATATATATATATATATATATATATATATAGGCCTTTGCTCCATAAAGAACACTTTTAAATAAAGAACTATAAAGAACACTTACAAACGATCTGGTCCATTCGTTTTTTATCTAATCTAACGGCTCAGATTAAAACATAATTATACCTACATTCTAACTGCATTCTTCCTCTCTCTCTCTTTATTTCGCGCGAATCTCTCTCTCTCTCTCTCTCGTTCGCGCGAATCTCTCTTTCTCTGTATCTCTATCATACTAGTGATCTCTCAAATTATGTTGATGGATTCTACTTGTGGATTGAATGCTCTTGATTCCGTTGAATTACTATCAGGTTCGTACTTTTTTTGTTCGTACTGTAAAGTTTAGCTTCAATATGTCATATTTTTAGCTTGTTTATTTGTTAATTTTTGTGTTCTTGAACATACATGTTTCATGCTTCTTTGTTACTGTGAAGATTTCTTAATTGTGCATATGTTGATTCTACTTTAGATGCTATAATATCTACAGTTGCATTTGTGTTCCCTACGGTTTAGTTTTTATACGGATTAAGTAAATATTTTACTATGATTCTACATTGGATTCTGTATTATCTGTACTATCACCATCTGTGTTCATGTGGATTGTTATTTGTACTAAGATTCTACATTAGATTCTGTATTCTGTGTAATAGCATCTCTGTTTATTCACTCCTTGCTTTTTAATCACTTATTAAATGCTTTTGTCCTTTTGATTCTGTGTTATATTCTATACTCTCTTTACTAGCAGATGATTTTTTTTTGATTCTGTGTTCTTTTTTAATTTCTGCGTTTTACAAAGTTTGATTCTACAGTTGATTCCATTTCTCTGTTTGAACAATTTTTAAATTTATAATTTTATTAATTATAGGTTGCACTATAATTAATATCATATAAGTTGTGTTGATTTGCTAGTACATTGTTATTGTTGTAATTAGTTCGTATTTAGCTACTGTGTTTAATGTATGTACATTGTTTACTAATTTGATGAATGTTTATAAACCAGTTTATATATGTTGATTAGTTATTGTATTACCTTTGATTTTGGGATTACGGAATCTGATTTAAGAGTTACTGACTGAGCAGATGCTATGCACGTTTGGATATTCGTGCAAAAAATTGCAAGAAAAAGAAGTGTGGTCATAACAACCGGGTTAATTTACGAACTCATTATGGCATAATTGAACAAATAGATGAAATGATGGCAAGTAAAAGGGCAAAGAGAGGATTCTGATTTTAGTTTTATTTATCTATTTAGTAGTTGAGTTGTTGGTCTAGTTTTATTTATCTATTTAATTTTATGTTGTATATGTGTTTACTGATTCTTTAATTTGTCATCTGATTGCTGCTTTCTTTCTGATTTGTCAATGGATTTGAGCTGCGTGTTTGTGATTATTTCTTATTTACTGATAAATTGTTGTGTTTATTAGATCTGATGATATTACTGTCAAAATTATGGTTCTTTCTTTGATTTTTGGTGTTTGACTGCGATAATTTGGTTTCGATGCGTTTGAATTTTCATGTTAGTGGCGTTTGTGAATTGTTTGGTAGACTTGTGTCTTGTTGACTTTGATGATGTAATTTGGGATAACAATGGTTCAAAAACATGGTATATTTTCTTTTATATCCTGTATGATAGCTGAGCATGAGACTATTTCTGGTCGTATATAGTACTCGAATATTTCTACCAAAAATTTTCAAGTAAGCTGACTGATAGGGATGGAATTTTTGCTAATATGAGCTCCCTCAGTTAAACAAGGATACAGAACTAGACCAGAAGCCCAGAACTGTACTCATAGCTTCAAAAACAGTACTAATATGCAGATATGAAAGCATTATCTGACAGATGAGTAACTGTAAAAATATCATGCTTCAAAATTTAGAATGCAATGGTATATAATGATACTGTAAACTTATGATAACTAATAAACAAATTTTTTGAGCACATAACAGTAGATCACCCTTAAACCACACTAGTTTTCCCAACCTAGAAGTCATGACACTGAATTTGACTAGTTTTAGGTAGTACAATTACTATTATTCTGATTATACAGGTTCATGTAGGCCTGGTTTTAGGCTTTAATATTTAAGCTATTAGAATCTCCTACTTACCCACTCGAAACTCCTATACCTTTTAACCATCTTGTTTATTTTTTTGTTAACAGATACTAAAATTAATGATGTCAATTGAAAAGCATACCAATTCCAGATGAATCTTTAAAATTTTGTCCCGGTTATTTTTGAGTTGTATGTTGATTTTAGCTAACTGAATATGGGATTTTAACTGTATGAGCAACATACTGGGAAGTAAGAAAACTATGTGGCTCATGAAAAAAGTCAATTTAAATTTTTAATAGTCTATTGGCCTATGTATTTTTCAGTAAATGTGTTCTGTATATATAAACCAAAGGTTGTGCATACATATTTTGTTTGAATATGTACTATCTGCCTGCTGGCTAGAACTATACTGTAAATAAATTGTTATCTGGTTGTCTGTGCACAAATTTCTAATCCACTAAAGTAGGCTATATTTATTTCAATTGGACTATTTTAGGGTTTTAAAGATCTGCATAGTCTGGTAGACTATTTGACTCGTTGCTTTTCTTTGTTATATACATTATTACATCTACTTATGTTGATATCATCTTTGCGATAATATTCACCAGTTACTTTTTTTTTTGAGGATTTTAGTTTTATTTACAATTTGTAAAGCCTTCTAAGTGAAAACCAACAAAGTATGTGTGGATGCAGGGGCGGATCTACAGCCTCAGTAGTGGGGGGACATGCCCCCAGTCAAATTTTGATTCAATTAGTTAATATACCAGTAATTCATTTGGTGCCACGAGTAATTATAGATGGATGCCCCCATTAAAATTCAGTTTAAAATAAAAGAAAGAACTAAGAAAGAAGGAACATGTTATTACAATGCATTTTTGATGATTAAATATAGTGAAAAGTAAGTATAAAATATAATTTTTATATTATTTTTAATAAAATATGTTATAATTTTATTTTTTTTATTCAAATATTTACATGGTGCCCCCGGTGAACAAATGTTCTAGGTCCGCCACTGTGTGGATGGTAGCTTTAAATGTGAATGATGTTGGTTAGAGAGCTAAAACTGATGTAGACACCATAATTATTTAGGTTGGTACATAAGTTTTCTGGGAGATTTATGTATAAAGAATAACATGTGTTCTTTTTAACTTGTTAATTCTAAGCAGCAAGTCATTTGTTGTATTAAATTCTTACGGATTCTTGTCATATCTGTTGCAGGAACTGATGCATCACATTGGTCTGTACATGGCAAGTGGTAGGGGCGCAAAGGTCGTATCTGAGGTGTCGTTTGGTTTAGATAAAGAACAATGATTTTGAGCAAGTTGGTCATTTTATAATCCAAGCTATGTATACAATAATGAAAAAAGAAGTGCAGCACAATTATGCTGAAGCACACAACAGAATCAAATGTTTAGATTTGATGTGATTCTATCAAGTATGTGTTTTTTATGAGTCCCAAGTGTTATCGAGTCCAGTCATTTTAGTGGACATTCATTCTTGCTGCTAGCATTTGCTTGAAGTACTCTTCTAGCCGTATTAGATACTATTAATGAAGATTGGTAGGAAGATATACACTATCAAGCAGAAACAACTCCAGATGATGGTGATCCTCATTTCTCAGTAGTATCCAAAACTAGGCACTTCTACAGAATAAAATCATTCTTCTTTTTTTTTTTTCAATTTGACATCATTATGTATCTTGTTTGTAGGCTTAAAGGGGTTAACTCAGAATCGTAGCTATGGATCCTACAAATCTTGCATGCCAGAAACCTCGTGCGATAATCAACTTGCTTGTAGAAATTGTATTTGTTAGAAATGATGCTAATTCTACTGGGTTAAATTCAAAATGATATCTTCGGCCTTTTATCTAGCAAGTTTTTTGCATAAATCTGATCCTGATGGGATCCTCAAAACTTTATCATCAAGGAGATTGATAATTTGTTTGAGGACAATACACCATATAACATAAATCGTTTGCACCGTAAGTTTGTATAACATTTCATCGTCTATTTGGATGAATGATCTATACATGTTCATTCATGGCACGTTATGGTTTCATTGGATGCTTCTATGAATTTAGATGAGGTAAACATGAAACTCAGAAAGCTACAGAAAAGAACCATGAAACTAACAAGTCAAGATCACTCTCCGACTGCTAAGCTAGGCACCATAAACAGAGAAAAGGTCCATTACAAAGCTATAAAAATGACCACATAAATGTCATAGAGCCAACACCTTTCTATTATCGGGCAAGGACCACATACATGATGGTTCACAATTCTGCATTATTGAACTTCACATGAAGCACACTCAGGATCACTAGCTTCACACACATTTGCAAGATAAGAACATCAGTTCAACTCCAAACATCATTTCATTACGTGGGAACAATAAGAGTTGCACCATGAATTCACAGGAAAGTTTAGACATATTTACATATTTCATGTAGCATAATTTACATACAAGAACTAGCTTTGTCTCTCAAATTCCTTCTTCCATGGTTTACATAAGCTCAAGACTTATATAACAAACATAATAACATAATGGACTGCAAAATTCTAAGTTGATGCCTCATTGACCTTGATTTCATGGGCAAAAACGTCGCCATGGGAATGTTGACACAATGGCACCCATGATGCTACACAAAATGTTATTGCAACAGTTGAAAAACTACTTTCTTTTTTCATTTCAGTTTTCTATTTTTTTGGGTAGATTTTGTAGTTGCTTCAATTATGGACGATTACTCATAAAATATGATTGTCAGATCAATTGCTACAGCATGTCAGCAAGAGCAAGAGCAAGCAGCATATTCGCGGGTTTAGAAGTTCTGAAGAGATGAAAGCCACTGCTGCATGTACTTTTGTCGCTCTGCATAATTGCAGGAAATGTTCAGTTTAACATTAACACAAGAAAAAACATTAACACAAGAAAAACTCAAAACAAGAAAAATACAAAGAAACAATGCAGAGTCAGCAAGAATGAACATACTTTCAAAGACAAATAATACTGGATTAGTTAACTGAACATCAATTCAATATTGCTGTCAAATCGGACACTGGCGAAACAGCAGATAGATGTTATAATTACTAATGCAAGTGCTCAGAGTAAAAGGTCTCCCATTTTTGGTGCAGCGAAAAAAAGCAAAGAAAACAAAAAGGATGGAAAATCACTGCTCTTAATTTGTCAAATAGTCCCATATAATGGAAAAACCACGATACAAGATTTTACTGTTTAGAATTTGATAATCATTATCAGTTCTAAATTTGGCAAGTTTCTACTAGATCCTGAAAGAAGGCCACTGTCCTTTTGTCAAGCTTAGAATTCAACAAGAAAAAAAAATAACCTGCTAAACATGTAATGTATCTTAATCAAATTAACATCAAAATTATTCTTCTTAGTGAAGTCAGCTAGACCAGCTTAGGAACTAAGCACTAGAAAATGGAATTGAATTGTTAGCAACATATTGTTTTATTTTTGACAGCTATCAAGTATATAATGTGCAAGGCAGTTGAATATATTTCCTGCTATCTCACAACAGTATATATGGAGTACTAGGTATTCCAAACATGAACTTGTCATTTAAAGGTGTATGGAGATTCAAAAATATAATTTTACAAACCTACAAAACTCACAACTCAGACACACAATCTTCGCAAAATATGTGTTTACAACGTAGTAAGATTGGTGCAAGCATCTTTTCCTGACAAATAGCACACAAATCTCCAGCTACATTGACATGCGTTCAGAGTCAGGATAAATGCATCAATAAGTCGTGATTTCTATAGAATGTATGATTTTAATGGAGAGATGGATTTCAAGAGGATTCAGGTTATAGAGAAAAGGTGATAAAGTTAATAAACCTGGTTTGAGAAAGGAAAAAAAGCAATAGATTCCATGCAGAGGCAATTGGCTTATTATTCTCACTCTTCGCCTGCTAGATATATTATTCTCAATAGCTACAATAGTTGGGTCATTAACAAAGTTACCTGCACTCCCATTGATTCCATGATATGAAGCAGGAGTGATGCTTCACATGGTACCAGTATAAATTGCATCAGTACTTCGTGCATAAACATGATTAGCAGCAGGGATAGGGGAGATAGTTGGTGCAAATTCGGATCTCTATTTTTCTGGCTTTTGCTCCTGCTGATAGCCAGGAATAAAGCTTCCAATTACAACCTGATGCACCAAAAGATTTTAGTCAGTAATAATAACTAAGCATGCATGTACTACGCTTAAAACTTTTCAACTTCTTTTTTTTTTTCTCGCACATTGAATTCTGATGTCAAAATCACAAAACCAAATAAATGAGAATCATGTCTTCAATCCCCCGGATTCATTTACAGATCGTGTACAAGGAAACTTATGAGCCATATTTATCATATCAAGCCCCTTCTAAGTTCCACATATTGCACTATCCCCATAGTCATGAAAGTTCCACATATTTTATTAAATATAAAAATAATATTTTTACTAATATTTTTATAAATATTTTACTATGATTCTACATTAGAATCATATCCAGCATGGCCAAGTAGGCATCCCTATCCCCATAGTCATGAAAGTTCCACATATTGCAGAACATACGATGAGCCTCATTCGCATGGCCCAACTTACTCAATGTCCTCACAAGATAAGCATATTAATTGTGACTTATTCATGTACTTCTTTGACAATTATACTACCTCATCAAGTCTAGCAAGCTGCCCTTCCGAAACTAAAAGATTCAAAATAAGATTGTGCTCGTTTAAAACTCTATAATAAAAATTAATGCACAGTGACAAAGACAAAATCCTTAAAAATATGTAAATCAAAATTGATCTTATACTATTTGGCCATAGAATCTATCATAAAATCAAATTTACTCAAATAAGTATTGAGCTTAATATTGTCGTCGTCATCTGTTTTAAGGCCCCGCAGGGGCACCAACCATCGAATCATCCATGGAATCATTTACCTTGATTATTACCAATTTATTAAGATAGGTGCCCCTGGCGGGGCCTATTGCATATAAAACTGTAGAATCTATAATAGAATCACATAATCACTTTCTACTGTGTTTAATGTCAGTGTAAAACTACAAACAATTAATAAGCATGTTGATATTAAGTAGTTATTAGGCTTATATGCCTTACAACTTAGTATTTGTTCAAACAGACATAGACACTAACTGAGCATCTTAGACATATTATCTACATTTAATATAACATATAATATCATAAAGAATCTCACCTAATCTCAGATTCATCAAATACTTTCAAGTGGAAAAACTTATAATCTCATAAACATTTCACTTAATAAATTTATATTGGAGCTATAAATTTCACTTAGTAAGAAGTATCACATAACCTACTATAGAACTTTACACAGAAACTTAAATATATATATTTTGAATTAAAGAATCTAACAAAGCATCTTAGACTAAAAAACAAAAATCTTCTACAAATAAAATTAGATAGTGCATATGTATTAGTCGTAGAATCTCATGTAGCATCTAATAAACAAATCAAAAATAAAACAAAAAACAAATACTTATTCAACATATATCTTAAATTAAAAAACTACACAGAATCTCACAAACCAGTTCAAACAAATATTGTACACCAAAACAAAGACCTTATCTCGCACAAAATGTCACTGACATACATATAAATTCAAAAAAAAAGTAGAATCTCACATAGAAATAAGTATCAAACTGTAGAATCACAAAATGAAAGAAAATAACTATATTACCTGTTCGAGAATGCATTTTCCGAGTTTAATCCTTACTCGAATCTTCAATTAACCACTTGATTTTACCTAAAATAAGACATTATAACATTATTCTGACATGCATTTGCTATAGAATCGAAAATTATCATATTCAAACCCTAATATCATGTAATTTCGTAGAAATTTCAATTAATTTAAGATTTCATGAAAATTTACCTCGATGAAGCTAGAATCTCAAAGAGAATCTTCAAATTACCGGTACAGATGCCACAACTTTACGATTTCTTACTAATTTCCAGCTGTTTTTCAATTTGAAAAAGGGAAGAATGTGTATTCTTTCCGTGTAGTCTGTTGTGCTTGTTTCCAGCTGTTTTACGTGTAATGTGTCCGTATAGTCTGTTGTGCTTGTACGTGTTTTTTGTTAATTATTACATTTTAATTACCATTATGCCCTTATCTATCTTCTAATCTTGAGCGTCCGTTTCTTTAATGGTAGAGATTGGTGTTCTTTATTGTTCTTTATTTAAAGTGTTCTTTATGGAGTGCAACTCTATATACATATATATATATATATATATATATATATATATATATATATATATTTTCGGGTTCGGATCTGGTTTCAGATTTCGGATCGGGTATCGGATCGGATTACCTAAGATCCAGATCCAGAACCAAACTCTTTCGGGTCCAAAAATAAGATCCAAATCCAAAAAATTGGGTTCGGGTAGACCCAAATGGATCGGATCGTATCGGGTATCTATCGGGTCGGATTTTTCTGTCATCCCTAAGGGGAGCCCTCGTCCTCCTAAATTTCATAAATATAGCAGCTATTGTGTATTATTTTAGAAATTTTTATGTGGTTCAGGTGGTATAAAGGCATGTTATTTTTTCTAACAACTCGTGTTCGATTCTCAACAATGTGTTTTTCTAAAAAAATTTGTATGTAACCTTTTGTCAATATTAAAATAAGCACTTACAAATATAATTATTACTCAATAATTGCTTCATTAATATCAAAGTAATACGAGTAAATTTTTTTTTTTTGCCAAGAATAACATTAGTAAATTTTAAATTTTTTTACAATTAAAATCAAAATTACTTTAATTTTTTCTTTATAATATAAATTGACCTCCCCTAAAAAATTTTCCGGCGGCGTTAGCCACTGCGAAGTCATTTGTTAAATCTGAATGACAGTTTCTGGATGATTAAAATTTCTCGATGATAAAATTTCTGAATGCTGAATGAAAAAATATTGTTTGATAAAATTTATCTGAATGACGCTATTTATATATTATATTGTATTTAATAATTATTATTTTTATTAAACAAATTAGAACATTTCTTATTATGCTATACTATAATTAACGTTCTTTTTTTTTTTTTGAAATTAATTAACATTCTTTCTTATATTTATTAAAAAGATGTTCTTAGAAAAATTATTATAATGTTTATTGTATGAGACTTGTTGAAAATGAAAATATTGAAAACGGTTTTAAAAAACAAAGCACCAAATTGAGATGGGAAAAAACAAGCCAATTGACAAAACCTGTAATGTATATTTTATTGTATAGGATATTGTCATCTCCTGGACCATCCATCTTCTTTCGTATGGACCAACCATTCAGTTAAAGTTTTTTGTTGTCCAGTTAGAAAAAATTTGACAAATGATCTTAACAGAGGGTGTCGTTCAATTTGATACCGTTCCTCTCTTAACAAATTAGCCCTGCGTGTTGGTGGAGTGAACCTTTACAATATGTAGGCAGTGCTAAGGTATGTTATTGAAATCGGCCGATTTCTGAAAATTGTTGATAAATCGGCTAAAAATCGGTCAAAATTTTGGAATCGATTCGATCGATTTTATAAAAATTGCTGATAAATCGTCTATTTTTCAATCGAATTATCAGATAAATCGTAAATTGATAATTTAACCGAATAATTCCGATTTCCGAAATCTATAATACGTACCAGGTCTACTCTATATAAAATTATAAGGTGTGACACTTTAAATTAAAATATAAATAAATAAATAAAAAGATTTGCACTAACTAAAATGTAGTACTAGTAATAGAGCACATCTACCCAAGTTCCACTGATTGATGTCTGAACTAACAATAAGGGAGTGTAGTACTAGTATTTTGACTTTTGTCTTTTTTCCCTGAGTAACTCATCATCATCATCATCTCTCTCTCTATCTCTCTAGCCACCCCCCTCCTCCTTTCTCAAAACCAAGAATCATAAAAATCATGTCTTCCCCTAGTAAACGCAGAGAGATGGACTTGATGAAATTGTTTGTTAATAAAAATCATCTTTTTATTCATTTTTTCACTTATTTCTTGAATATTTCTTTATTTTAATTGTTGGTTTTTTGTTTGGATTAGGATGATGAGTGATTACAAGGTGGATATGATCAATGATGGGATGCAGGAGTTCTATGTGCATTTTCATGGACCTAGTGACAGTAACTTTTTTTACACCTACTTCTTTATTTTGCTTTTTATTTTAAATATATACATATATGTTGTGTGCACACATGTTAATTTGTTTCTAAATCAAGAAATCTGTGGGTTTCAGTGAGATTCTTTTCTGGTTATTTGCCTATTCTTGGTTTAGCTTTGTTTGACCTTTATTTGCATAGTAGTATGAAGTTATTAATTGCACCTTTGGATTGTATTACTTGTTTTGTTCACTACTCTAAAAAGAAAGAACCTTTTTTTTTGGGCAACTTTACTTCTAATTTGTATGTTCTTTGATTTAGAGTTTCTTTATTTTTGTTATTTGGGGTTCGCAAGGTAGGGGATGGATTTTTGCATATGTACATAGTGGACTGTTTTATGTGGTTATAACCTATGTTTGTAGGAGTGAAATGTGTATGTTCCATATGAGTGAGTGCTAAGGATTTGCTTCTTTTGTTTGCAAAATGAGTTTGTCAAGATGCTTTGGTAACTTGCCAAGTACATGTTATAAAAATGTTATAATCTTGTTGTAGGTCCTTACCATGGAGGCGTGTGGAAGATAAGGGTTGAGCTTCCGGATGCCTATCCTTATAAATCTCCGTCAATAGGCTTTATAAATAAGATTTATCATCCAAACGTAGACGAAATGTGAGTAAAGAGTTGTTAACTGTGTTCAAAATTTTGCTGGAAAGAAAATTGTTAGTTGTTAATAGATTTTTCTGGAGGAGAGTATTTTCCTGCATTCTCCTTCTAGTTGGTTCGTTTTTATTATTGTAGTAATTCCTCACTTTGGTGGATAACCAATTTTCAGGTCTGGATCAGTTTGCCTGGATGTTATCAACCAGACATGGAGCCCCATGTTTGGTAAAAAAATCATTGTCATTTCTCACCAAACATAAATAGGAATCTTTTTTCTTCAAGGTATAAGCTAGTCTTCTATTGTTGACATCTTTGCTTTGCAGATCTAGTAAACGTGTTCGAAGTGTTCCTCCCCCAACTACTTCTGTACCCCAATCCATCAGACCCACTGAATGGGGAGGCTGCAGCTCTAATGATGCGCGATCGAGCTGCATTTGAACAAAAAGTCAAAGGTACAGAACCTCGTTGAAGTTTTAACATATTAGAACATGCACATCTTTCGATGTCAAAATGGTATGAACAATGACTGGCATTATTAGTAGTTGTCTCATTACCTGCATTCGAAAACCATAGTTTTACTCAGCCGTTTTATGTGTCGTTAAATCGAGGTAGTACTACCTAAAGGATGTTAAAAATATGTGAGAGTAACTTGATTTCACTTGACGTTGCTTTAGACGATACTTAAGACAGTGATATGGAACTGTCTACCCTGTTTGGATCTCTTAGTTGCACCTTTATCTATTATTATATCATGCTATTTCATTTGTGTTTGTGTAAAATAGGTTAGGCCACTAATTAAAATAATGTTTGTGCTCCCATAAAACCCGAGCAGATGATGACTCACTGCGTTCATTTCAAGTCCCCCCCCCCCCTCTTCCGGGGCAGGCAAAGTTTTCTTCTTCCGAAAGCCTTACCTATAGAAATCAGTGTAATTCGTAAATAAGCTAATATTGATTCCTCTTTCAATGAAGTATCATAATACTTCGAGGTGTCTTTAATTGGGGAGAAAGAACTTTCTGCTACTAATATGTAAATACAGTATGTTCTTTTTTTTGTATGTTTTTACTTTGCGGACATTGAAACGTTAGCTCTAGAACTGAAGTGCATGATGTGCTGTGACTGCTGTCATCTGCAAAGTTAATTAGAATCAAATCTAGTGCAAGTATACATACATCTGTAAACGGCATTAAAACATGAGATGTTAATTCTTATTCAGAATACTGCGAAAAATATGCCAAGGCGGAAGATCTGGAAGCTGCCCCAGAAGAAAGTTCAAGTGATGAAGAGCTAAGTGAAGCTGAATCCGACTCAAGTGACGAAGCCATGGCTGGTCCAGTGGACCCTTAGCTTCTTTCTTTTGGTTCATGTATTTGTATATTAATTACTATGTTCTACTTCGAGTTTAAGTTCAAGTCATCAACTAAGACCCTTCTTGGGCAGGGATGAAAATAAACATCTCTGTTGTATTAGTCGCATCTAGCAAATGTAAATAAATTTTAATCCCGTATTCCCGTGTCTGTTCAGTTCTTTGCAGTTTAAATGCAGAAAAAAAGTGTACTGTGATATTTTTATAACTTATAAATCGTTCTTAGAACCTCGGTTTCACTTGCACATCTTTGAACATCAGTTAAAGACTTGCAGAAGTCGCAGAGTTTATCATCATTGTGACTGAAACCTTGCAAGAACAATAGTATACATGTATAAAATGAACATACACGCTTATAAGTTGGTGTGATTAGGCTAAGGAGGTCTTAACGAAGATGTTTACTTCGTACTTACGTTTACTTGCATTATCTAGAATGAAAAAGAATGAAATCAGCGTCAGGTTTGGATCACGGGACCTGCGGGTATGATCCGCGCCGCACTTCCTATCAGGGGTGATCATAAATCGCATAAATCGCCCGCATTGCACCACACCGCGCGGTTTTTTATGTTAGGTGGTGCAGTTGCGGTTTCAAATTTTGACAAACCGCGTGATGCGGTACGGGTTGCTGTTTAAAATTTCTGGAAAGCGGTTCAAACCGCACCGCACCGCACCGCAATATTTAATATATTACTCCCTCCATCCCTTTCATTTCTTTACGGTTTCTATTTTGGGACGTCCCTCTCATTTCTTTACATACCATAAATAGTACTCCTTCCGTCCCGGTCATTTGTTTATGTTGTTTGGAGAGTGTCTGACACGCATTTTAAGGTACATTTTAAGGATAGTTCCATAACTTATTTTTAAAATTTCCTTTTTTTTGTATAAAAATAGGATTGTTCTATTTTTATACATAAAAAGAAAATTGTAAAAATAAATTATGGAATTATACTTTATATGCACCTTAAAATGCGTGCCAGACAGTCTTAAAACAATGTAAAGAATCTAATGGGACAGAGGGAGTAACTTTTAACAATAAAATACATTATTACATCCACTACTTCACTCCACTTTTTCAACACTATACACTATTACACCCACTACTTCACTTATTTAACAATAAAATCACTATTACACCCACTACTTCACTTATATTAATCATAATACTTGGTCTCCGTGAAAAAATCCAATGTAAACTATCACGAGGGACGAAGGGAGTATATAATTATATATATCTATACTATACTATTATAAGCGAAACATGGTATATTTGGTTGTCGGTTTGGTACTCTTTTTTTTTTGTCATTCTTTTTGGTCACTCGATAACAACTGTTAGATTTTAAGATAAATAAATAAGAACCGTCGGATCTTATGCTAAAAGAATATGCCTTTTTTAATATTTAAAATACTATTATAGGTTCCGAGTTCGAATCCCACCAACAACGTATCTCTATTAAACGTATATATTATTTTATAAACTACTCTGACGAATTTAAGACCCGTCAACAACATTTTATTAATTAAAACACTATCGTTATAAATACTGTCAAACATGTATTATAATATTTTATTTTATCTTCTATAATTTATTTTCCTCATAATTAATATATATATATATATATATGGATAATAAAACAAAAAATATTAATAAAACATTCGTGCATCACACGAGTAATAAGCTATATAGTACAAAATTACAAAAAAATCTGGAAAACACTTACAATATAGAATTTTTTTTATAAAAATCGAAAAAAGATCTACATGATTAGATAAATTTCATTTTTTCTATGAATTAAAAGTTAAAAGATAATTTTTGTATAATATTTATATCTATACGTATGTATTTTAAAATAATAATTCAAAATAATAATTTTAATAATATTTATATACATGGGATTATAATGTTAAAAAAATATAGTATTTTTTATTGAAGTTGTAAACCGCAGTAACCCGCACTGCATTTTCATGGTACGATTTATGCGATTTTAGAATTTCGTGTTGCGGTTTGGAAATTTGATCAAACCGCATGCGTGGATTGGCCCGCAATTTTGGAAAAAAACACATCGCCCGCACCGCGATCATCCCTACTTCCTACTGCGCCACACTGAATGATGCATTTGAAGTCATTTTATTACTATTTCTTTTAAATAATTTAACACTCACACACAACTTGTTTTGACAAATTTCGAACCCTGGACATCCCGTAATGAGAGAGAGAGAGATACCATTTATTTATGATAATGTAAATAGCTAGGCAGCCTGCAAAGAAACCAACTCCTAATCCACTAAAAAGATCCACATATTTCGATCTTTAAGAAACCAACTCATAATCCACATTATATCAGAGAGCATGAAACATTAGAAATGTTGAAAGTACATTGTAAGAAATTATTTCATTCATAATTGAGATACTAATGTTCACTGGTTGTGCTTTCTTGCTGCAGTTTGAAACGACGACTAAACCAAGGTTAAAAAGTAAAAACTCTATTAAAAAAATAACCTCATGCCTGGAAAATTTCATTTATCAGAACTACAAAAACATTTAAATTATTATGCAATATGCTGGAATAAAGAAAAAAGGTGTTGATTTTTAAGGTTAATATTTCTCTTGGTATTTATCAAAGTTGTGCTGTACCTGCATTTATTTGTCTTGCAGAGCAAATTCACTGTGGCACTTCCCATGCAATTCTGCCCAATAGTTACAGAAAGTTCGCAAAATAACCAAAGCAAAGCACATGAAACAGATAATCAAAACATCAATCAATACACTAGATCGATTGCAAAAGCCAAATACCCCTTACGATTGCTAAATCCATGAACCGTGTTCTGGGTGATAAATTCTTTAATAATTTAAATTAAAGATAAATCCATGGAAATCTTGCCATTTTAAAACAACACACATGGTCTACAGACATGTATAACAAAAGTCAAAACAAGAATTTGAAACTAGAAGAATCTCTGCAGCTCTCACTGATGATATTGGATCTAAAGACTGTGAAGCAGATTCTTACTACACAGATGCAAGAAGTCTGATGAGCGTTATAACGACTAGAACAATAAGTACCAATGAAAAAGTGAAAAAGAAAGTGTACACTATATTGACACATGCCTGCCGGATTGGCAGGTTATACATTCCCATCGGAAACTAATAACAACAATTACCTCTTTTTCCCTTATAGTATAAACTAACCTTACAAGTTACAATTGACTTGGGCGCCTTTTTCCGGTATCTGTTCTCATTCTTTTCACAGGATTTGCCCAGCCAATACCTCCGCTACGACTGTCACTTACCTGTTGAGGGGAATTGGTCCATCCTTGCTGTTGGGAAGTCTGCTGAACCAATCTAGTGTCCTTAGAAACCGAACCTGAACCCGGGCTTCTAATACGACCAACACTAGCCGGTGACACTTGGCTAGCAGATCCATTTCCAGACTTTACAACAGACTTTTCCCTATCTTTCCTCTTCTTTTTACAGATTACCAGCTCTCCTGGATGAGCAAAGAGTCGAGAATCTTCCTGCTGGCCTGACTCCTTATTGCTATTGCTGCTTCCAAATCTTGTCTCCCTCTGAGGCATGTTGCTTCTGGTCCGAGTGTCTTCATTAGTATGGGAAACACGAGAAAGCAGCTTCTGAGAGTGGCTATGATCCAGGTCTACCTCATTAGCTTGTTTCTGTCGTTTTCCTTGACCAGCAAGAATGTGTCTTGAAGATGGGGCAGAACTGGAAGCTACATGCCCCGAGAAAGAGACAGCACTCCTGGCTTCTCGAAAATCTATTTCGGGTAAAGTCACCTTTAATAGATCGAAAAACAGATCATGGACCTTCCTTGCTTCTGTTCGCACCTGTTCATGGTACAGAAGCTTAGAATTAAAACTATTATTTCTTGTGTGTGGGTGCAATTAAAAAAAATAAATTACATATTCACTTCTCAATTAAAAAACAAATTTCATGTGTGGGCCCAACATATATGTGGATAATTTTATGTTTAAGGGTGATGGGACGGCGTAGTAGTAGTCGATCCAAGGTCTTGGTATTCTCCCTCAACTTGAGAATCAATTTACAATGGATACTACTTTGTTAGCTTATAAGTTTAAAGTTCTACTAAAAAAAACAAATTGAAGTTAACCCAGAATGAACCATGATTCTCCATGGATATTGAATAATACCCAAAAAAAGAAATTTGAATTCGAACTTACATTTTTCTTTCTATCCTCCCAACATAAAAGCAACACAGAGGGATTTTTTGCTACTAACATGCCAGGGGATTGGCAGAACATTAAGACCAATACAAAAGTATTCCAAGGTTGGTGCTATCCATTATATCAGATCAAACACGAAAAAGTAACTTACTTCAAAACTATCCTTACGGAAAATATCTGAATTTTTTTGACCATCATAAGACATCTATAACATCGTTATAGCATGTTTGCAACCACTGTGGGAAATACATATGCCTTAAATAAACACACAAGCAATATTTCAAGAATGATTTCAGTAACATAATGCAAGCACTGTTAAATCCAATACGCATACCTCGTGGGAGAAGCCATAATACTGAATTGCACCTTTTAACATAAGTTGCACATCGGTACAAAGCTCCATTACTCCATTATAATCAAAATTTTCAAGCCTCTGGTAAATCTTTCGTATATCAAGCTGACTGTTCCCACCCATGTAACCAGTAGTTTCACTTTTCTTCCAGAGATCTGTTAGGAGCGGTACTATTTGATGACCTTCCCTGTCTATTCGCCGCTGGAACTTGTTTATCACATTCTTGCACTAGAGACATGAAAGGCACAGGTGCTTGTGTGTAAGTAACAACAAGAACACAATAGACGAAGCAAGTACAAAAGTATATAAAGCAAGTACATACTGAACCTGGTCGATAAAGTTAGTATCACGTACAGCCATAGGATGCAAAAAAACAAAAATTGTTCAACAAATAACAAGGCGCGGAATGACAGAAATTAATAGAAGATATTACGAAGAAGCAAGACCTTTGGGAACATATAAGATGATTCTATGTACTCCAATAACTATAGATAAGAGATTCAACGGTTCATTTCTTACCATCAGAGCATATGTAATGCGCAATGGGCCTCAAATAATAGACAAAAACTGCAAACCAAAATGTACGAATTTGATATATTTTCAACTATAGCTGTGTTATAAAGCATACCCTGTGTTGAATCCCATCAGACATCTTATTATCAATTGAATTGCCCGTTTTGTACATCGCTTTGCTATCCCAACTTTCTCTAGAGTGTTCGGTAGCATCTTCTAATGGAGCAGACATGACATTGACTTTACCAGGCTTTTGTGATGCAAGAAGTTTTCCAGAATTCGAATTTTTCCGTGAATGTGAACCCCTCCTGGTTTTCAGTGATGGATCACTTTTCTCCAGCTTCTGAGAATTAGGCTCTACAATCAACTTTTGTTCTCTATCATTCTTCACTCGAGACTCGTATTTATGATCCATCTGTGATGGTACCTGAGAGGAATCGCCGCGCCGGAGCGATAATTTCTCAGTGGCTTTCTCTTCAGGCTTTTCTGTTGCAAGTCGTGGCCGGATTCGAATGCTTCGCTTTCGTTTTATTTTAGGTTGCAGAACCTGTTCATCCTCGCCTTCGTCACGATCTTGAATCCAACTACCAGAATGCTGGCGGTCCATAAGGGAATCTCCAGATAGGGCAATTTCTCCTTCTTCCAAGTCATTGGGCTGGCAGTAGTAAATAAACAAACAAATAAATAGTAAGAAGATTTACCTTCCAGAAAACGATATACTATTACAACTTCCAAAATGTAATGAGTAACATACCAGCCTATTTGAAACAGAACCTGGCCTCGCATCCAAGGCAGAGAGTGAGCCAAACTTCTGGGCAGAGATAGATGGTGACACCATTTGAATTATTCTTCGACTGCCAGAAGATGACCCTGATGAACCTGCTTCTTCAGGTATATGATTTGGTCTATTATGACCTTCTGAAGGTCGAGGATCCTCATAGACCTCGGTGGCAAGTGTACCACCATCTGGCTGGTCTTTATTGCCAGCAGGTGCATCAGGGACAAATTCCTCATCTTCCAGATCCCCGATTTCTCCCTCTTCATTACTCTCTTCTGAACTAGCTTCAGAAAAATCATCATTTTCATCATCTAGCTCTGTGTATACAGGAAACTTTTTACCCTTAGTCCTTCCCCTTTTCTTCTCAAGTTCATTAGATTCCGCTCCTATGTTGCCCCCAAATAAACCACTTTTTTTGGAAGATTTATTAGCAATTGTATCATTCACTTCTTTGGTACTAGCACGAAGCCACTTAGGAACCTGGTCATATCTTGTCATATCTTCTTCCCAGTCAAATTCTTCATCCATCTGATCAAAGAGTTCTACTTCTTCTTCACTTCTAGCTATCATGCGGTTTACTTCCTGGAGTGAAGGAACATCATGAACAGTTTCTTGATATCTCTCCTCATCATGTAACATTGACTCCAAGGTTAATCGTCTCTCTTCATGTGTTGTCCTCTGGTCAAATCTCCCAGCATTAATGACTTCATCAGCCATGTCAATCTTATACTGTTGGATATTATTCCGTATGAGACCTTCAATAGACCCCATGTATCGATCCTTCCCTGCAAGGTCATCCTCTGAATCAACTGTACCTCCAGTTCTGTATTCATCTTCTTTCTGATGGCTTGAGATTTTATCAACCACTGCTTCCAAATAAATTACTTTCACTTCTCTCTGCTGCCCAATGCGGTGGGCTCTGGCAACTGCTTGCTCTTCATTCTTAGGGTTCGGATCAGGATCATAAATTACTACTGTGTCAGCTGTCTGAAGATTCAAGCCTCTCCCGGCTGCACGAATACTTAGTAAGAAGATAAAGCAATCAGTATCAGGACTATTGAAGTCAACAATAGCTGATTCTCGGTCTTCTAAGCTAGTACTCCCATCAATTCGGCGGTAAACAAGTCTCCGCCACTGTAAATATTCTTCCAAAATGTCAAGGAGTTTCGTCATGGTACTAAAAAGCAGTACTCGGTGCCCTGTTCTTTGAAGCTTTATTAGGATCCTGTCTAGAACAAACAATTTGCCACATGATCTGACAAGGAAGTCCTTGGAGAAATCATTGAAATATGGATAATTGAGTAAAGGGTGATTGCAAGTTTTACGAAGCTCCATGCACCTATTAGCTAATGTTCTAAATACTTTGGTTTGGTACATGGGCTTTTTCTGACTCATCAGCTTCTCATCTTCAGGGTCAACACGTAGAGTACCAGTAGCTTTAATCCAATCATAAATGGCACCTTGAATAGCTGACATTCTACATCTTAATATAATTGACACCTGCAACTGAAAATGCTCAGTAACAGTTCACATGCAAAATTTCACCAACTTCACATGCCATAACTACGTACCTTAGGAGGAAGTGAACCTTCCACGTCTTCAACACGACGCCTGAGCATAAAAGGCTCGAGAATTTGATGAAGTCTGTGAATAATGATAACCTTTTTCTCTGTCTCAAGCCAGTCATCCTCGACAGGACCTTCCCGCTGAAAAGGTTTGGAAAACCAATCATGAAATGCTTTCCGATTATCAAACACTTCAGGAAGGAGTAAATTTAGAAGTGACCACAGCTCCTTAAGATCATTCTGCAAAATGTTAAAACATTCAAAACACATAATTAGTATAAACTTAAGAGAGCATACGAAAAAAGAGCACAAAACGACGCAGACAAATTATTTAAACAAGTAAGGCTCATTTTATCTGCAGCACAAACTAACGATCTTGATACTAGCACATTCCACAGCTATATTGTCAACACAATATAAATCCAAAAAGTGGACCTAGGCAAATTCCAAGACTGACTGCTATTAAAATATATTTCTGATTCTTTGTAGTGCACACACATATATGCACATATTTATTTTACATATATATATATACATATTACCAATGCCAAATAAATAATTAAGAAATTATGCATCAAGTAATCCCTTTGTTCCACTTAGAGCCGTAAAGTTTCATACTAACCACTGTGACAATAACCAGTCAAGTTGGAGACATTGATGATCTTTACTACAAGTTCGAATAAGTAAAAAGCAAAGAGATATCTGTTAATGTAACAATGTTCATTGTGAAACCTATATCCTAAGAACAATGAAAAATGTTAAACAGTAACATAGACAATTAAAGAGGACAAAGGTAAATTACATAGCACATGCTAAATCCAAACGAAGTGTGTGAATAGGGAAGTGTAAAATATGTGGCAGTTCTAACAAACCTGCAAGGGTGTTCCCGTGAGAAGCAAGCGTCTTTGGCAGCGGTATTTATCAAGATCACGGGCCAGAACAGATTCCCTGTCCTTCATTCGTTGTGCTTCATCAATTATAATGTACTTCCAATCAACCTTCGAGAGTTTTGTACGATCATACATGACAAACTCATAGGTCGTGACAAGTACATTAAACTTCATCGCACACACCTCCTAATTTTAGAAAATTTTAAAAAAGAACTGTAAGTCATCTGCACAAATTCATGTCAGAATATTAATACTAGGAAATCTTACTTGTGAAAATAGTTTTAAACGCTGATCCTTTTGACCAACATAGTATATACAAGACACTGATGGTAGCCAGTTGTGAAGCTCGCTCTGTTACACAAATAGAGTTAGCCGTTACCAGGAAACAGAAAACAAGATACCCTATAAAGCGTGATAAAAAGGTAAACCTTCCAGTTGACCAGCACAGCATTGGGAACAATAATGAGATGTGGGCCATAGTTTCCTTTAAACTCCATCAGATAAGCAATCAATGCCATAACCTGTATGTCATAAACCAAAACCCGAGATTACAAGTTAAACATCAAGTCTTATTATTAATTCCAAAAAAAAACCTTCAGAGCAAGTAAAGCTACAAAATGCCAATACAATATTGCAGCAATTATCTTCATAGGTTCATGAATATAACCCAACTTAAGAAATGGGAAAAAAATAAGAGTCATGCGATTATAAGAAGAAAGAAGCAAGAAAAAACAATTTCATTAAAAGAGATGCTGGCTCCTTACATCAACGTTAAACAGATTGATCGCTTCAGGAAGAAATGCATAATAAAAAGACTTCACTACTTGTAACCAACTACTCACACAGACCCATCATAACAACAATGGTGATAAGTTTATTTTGCTAAACAAAAAAATGGCCACCGGCTATCAACAGTTTGTGTGAAGATAGAATAAAGACATTAATTATCTGACAAGGATCTACCTGTACCGTCTTCCCGAGACCCATCTCATCTGCTAAAATTCCATTGAGTTTGTTGTTATACAAAGAAAGCATCCATTGCAAACCAACCTGGAATTTCAATAACCATGTAAACCAGAAATAGCTACTTGCAATGATATAAGACAATGCCAAGGAAAAGGTTTTATTTAGACCAGCACTCTCAAAAGGATGGAACATACAATCTGATAATCTCGTAAAGTTCCAGCTCGTAGCATTGACGGCTGCCTAAAAACTCTTTCATTAACTGCATGTGCAAGATTGTAATACCTGCAACAACCACAAGTTATGCAGATTAATCAAAAATATTGAGAGAATTCTCCATAAAATTGGAAGAATACACAGATACATGTGTATAGTGATATATGTATATGTGTTCATTAAAAACAAGTAAATTGCATATACAATAACAAAACTAGTCTTAACAAATTCACATTGAATATGACTTCGGCACTTGACAGATATCTACAGCCCAGGAAATTACAAAATTCCAGGTACATGGCAGAATCTTTCTTACCTACACCAGTGACTCAAAAAGAAACATATGACAGTACATTAATGAGCTTACTTGTTAACGGATGAGCTATCTTTTGGAGCATTCATCTCAGAGAAACGATTTCTTATTGTTACTTCCTCACCAGCACAAGCTGCTGCAGCTCTTACTTCTTCTTCTGATAGACCCTGTAACAAACAAACATATTAAAAAAACCCAGTGACGAACCAAAGAAACAGATTGTAAGAGAATTTGATACATATATTGATGAAAATTTCTTCAAGTTGACATGAGTAATTGGGTAACAAGAGAAGGGAGAAAGAGTGCCTGAGCCCTCGCAGCAGCTGCAGCAGCATTTGCTGCTTCCTCAACCTCCTGTTGACTCTTCGTCGCAGTTATTTTACTACCAAGTTTGTGAAGGTACTCTTCTGTTTGCGACAAAAATGATGAGAGGACAGCGTATCGCTCTGCACCATCACCAGGAATGCTAGTTTGTTGCTCTAGCAACATCTCGCGATACCGTTCAACATCATTATTCTTTAAAGCCTCCATCCTTTTACTGCGATCATCATCCTTCCGTTTAGAGAACTCCTTCAACATTCGCTCATGATACTTGGCGACTCCCCTATTACGGGCAGTTCGAGCATCACGGATGGCCCAGTGAGCCTCAAGTAGCTTCTTACGCCACTGAAAAATTAATTTTAATTGCTTCTCCCTAATTGCTTTCTGAGAGGCTTGAACTTTCCTGCTGAGATCTGCACGTTGGCGCTCACAGAGCCGTACAAATTTCCGATACGGCCTGTCGGGCATTGCCATTATATCCTGCTGGTGTTGATCGACCTCATCCCTCAAGCGTGCTTGCACATCCAACAGCTTTAACTTTTTCTCTTCAATTTGCAACCGTAAAACAAGATCAGGTCTAATTCTTTTCCTTTCTAAATTTACTGCAAGTATATCGCCAATCTTTTTTATATTTTCCGTCCTCTTCCTGCTAAGAACCTCCCTGCCTTCCTCAAAAAGAAGATCCTTCAAATCATATGCCAAGGTCATATTGTTATTGTTGTTCACTATTCCTAACGATCCAAAGGAGTCATGTTTCCGAGTAAAGAAGGGGAAATCGAACAGCGGCCCGTGATACTTTCTAGTAGTTCCAATCTCTTTAGGTTGAGGTGTGGTTGCTTGTAGGGGTTTCTTCACTTGCACTGCCTCGAGCAAAGGAGCTGATATAGCAACCGCCTTACCCTTATTCACATGCAGATCGCTTCTTGTAATAGTATCTTCTGAAATCCCATGTTCTTCACTCTCTTCTATTTTAGCAGAAATGGGAGTAGTTTGATGCTCTTCTTCACGAGAAGGAACTGATGATGATGGCTCCTTCGAAACAGTTGGTACAATTTGTCTTGGAGGAATTGTTTTCTCGTCTCCTGCAACTGCTTCCCTTCTCAAACTAGTGAATCCAGCAGTTGATGAACCAGCATTTGGATCTTTCTCACTGGATTCAATATGTCTCAGATCTTCTGCTTCAGCATTTTTACCAGCAGATGCATCTGTTGCCCCAGGATGTGACATCTGCAACATATGTTTCTCAAGAGGTGGAGGAGCAATAGCCTGCAGTAATTCACGGGGAAGGGTTCCATCTCCTTTCTGCAAGCAAACCAGATAAAATCTTACAATTAATACAACAGACACAATTAGGTCCCAATGTTGATTGGGTTTTCAATAAAATACAATAATGAGTAATACCTTCAGACGCCTGAAAGCCAGTATTTGGGCTTTTAGAACATGTGATTGCTGTTTGGTAAATCCTAATGGTTGTTGCAAATGAGGGAGTGGTCCACCCTGAGATGATGAAGGATTCACTAATTTCCCTTCACTCGATGAAGTTGTAGATAGTGGAGAAGATCGGCGGATAGAATTATTATACTGCATCTGCAGAGCTTCTGGACCAGATAATTTGCTTTTCCCAGGTGCTGAATGATCTACACCTTGGTTCAGGTTTACGGATGACTGTGGAGGATGCATGGAAGCATTATTTATCATGGTAGGTTGTCTTGAAGACAGTTGACTCTCACTGCTACGACCAGAAAATGGTTGCGATGGATTGCTGTTAGCGTTGTGAACTAGGGAAGGAGTGGATGCACCAAAGGTGCCAGGTTGACCTGCCTGTCTCATAGCTTTACCCGAAGCAGAGTGTCCTGACAGATCACTGGAAGAGTTACCACGGGGAGAACTTTCATTGGCAACTTGTGGTGAAGTCACCTGCTGCTTTGTCATCGGGACTAAAGACGATTGTGCACCCATATTGGTTTCATTTGCCTTATGTTGGGCAGCCATCCTGGATTGCATTAATGGAATAAGTTGTGCCATCAAATTTGCATTTGCAGGATTTGATAAATCAATATTACGCTCGAGTGCCAATGCCTGCATAGCCTGCATCTGTGCAGCCATTGCCAGCTGGCTGTTATTCATATTTTGGATGTTTTGCTGAGATTGTGGAGTCTGCATAGGCCTCATCACATTCCCAGGCATCAATTGTCCAAGTGATGTTTGCACAACAGGTTGCTTTGAATCACTCCTCTGATCAGAGATCTGTTGCTGGTCTTCATTAATCTTTTCCCCACGAACAAAATGCTCTGATGGCTTGTTTGACAGCAATGGCGGAGCCTGGGTAGCTTGCATTGACATGAGATCCGGTATTTTCATATTTCCCATCTGCAAGCCATGGTCCTTCCCAGAATGCCCAACCATGCTTGAATGCTGAGACTGCATCCCCAGAGCTGACTTCTGTTGTGCACAGTGATATTGCAAGTAGGCCTGCTGTACTGGGTTCAGCATTTGTTGGTCAAATCCCTGACTCCTGATTTGAGCTTCCTCCCTACTATGCGGAGAACCATGCTGTTGGCCAAGATCCGTAAACTTTCTAGATTGTACAGGAAGCTGCATGGGGCCAGAGTTTGACCCAAAGTTTCCTCCCAATACTCCATGGAGTCCACCTTGGAATGCTAACATGGCTTCATTTCCATCAGGTTTCCTAAGTAATTGCTGATGAAATGACTATGCCAAGATAGACAAAGACAATTACAAGTTACAGATTTAGCAAAAACAATTTAAAGGTTATAGAATAAAGTCATCAATGTCATGAGTTTATGTAGTATCAAAGAAACATCACCATAATTAGCAAGTAACATCATCATATTCCTAAAAGCTTGTGTAACACAAACATTTATCATTTATGAACCTACTTAGCAACCATGAATAATGCTGTCCAACTAATACTTAATTAGGAGGTGGCATTACAAGATGAGTTGTTTGATTTATTAACAAATCCCCCCACCCCCCCCCCCCCCAAATTTCAGTCAAACAGAGCATTCGACTGTGATTAATCAAACATTACATAAATCCAATTGTACAAATAAGGAAGAGCACCGTAAAAGACAAAGACCACCAACTAAAGTTAAAGCATTACCGGAAGACAACAGACCAGACCACTTCCAACTATGCCAATATCACTCAACTAAAATTTTTTGTTATATCAAGATTATCTTCAACAAGTCCCGGCTAAATACAAGCACTTAACATAAGTGACAATAAAGTATTACTTAGTAGCCTCGAATTCAAGACAATCACCAATACTACTTCAACACTTATATTAGGGAATATGAAAGTATATTCAGTACGACTGCCAGCAGTTAATTATGTAAGGGGTTTTTTGTTGAAACCAATAACGTACAGTTTTTATCCTTAAAATCATTTTTGGCGGGTGAAGAAAACATTAATAATTACTAAAACAACTAGAACTCAACATAACCGGTTCTCGTCTAAAAAGAATAAAAAAAATTTAACAAAGATTCTACGTAATCTGCGAGAGAAAAGATACCGAAACACCTAACTGAATTGCCCTAACATACACTTATAAAACTCAATTCACCTTTAAACATGCTTAATTAAATACATCAACCTCAAACCACTTATACTACTTCATTCACATACATTCACACTCCTCAAGCAACATTCTACGACTCACACCACAACGAGAAATTAACAAACAATGCATCATTTCAGTAAACCAAACTAACACTACAAGTGAAATGAACCCTAACCTGTCTCTGCTGTAACTCCTGCTGTTGTCTCTGTTGTAATTGCTGCTGCTGTTGTTGAATTGGATCGAAACCCGACGACGAAGACGACGGCGACGCCGAAGCAGACGCCGCCGTGTTCCGGCCATGTCCTCCGCCGGATTGCATAGATTCCAGCTAAATTACACGAAATTCAACCAAATCTATCAAAATCAACGCTCAAAACAAACCAAAAATCAAAATTAAAACGGTAATTAACAAAATCACCGCGATCTCGTAAAATATTAGGGTTTATCTGTTATATTTGGTGAAAAATTGAAGGATGCGATTGTTGTGGGACCAGCGATACATCGATCTACGTGTCGCCGGAGGTCCCGAGGTGGCCGGAATTGAACGAATCGCCGACACGCGACGGTGAGTCACGCACGGTCTCGAGATTTCTCGGCTGATTTTACACAATTTGCATTTTCAGTCAAACCCTAAGCTTTATTTTTTCCGATTTGAAATATTTATTATTTGTTTTCTCTCTCTCTGTGAGTGTGTATCTATAGGTGTGTGTATAATATCCCTTTCTTACTTTTTCTCCAACTACAGTTCAACACAAACCACGGTTAATAAAGGGGTGAGTATGTGTTTTCATATGCGAGGGTTTGTTACATTTACAAATTTGGCCTTGAAGTTCTTGTTATTTACCTATAACCCCTCAAAATTCTTGAATAACGTTGCTTGGGTTTAGGGGCATGGTGGAATTTTAATTTTTATATGTTCCATATTTATTAAAATTATTCGTTTATGGAATTTTGGCTAAGATTTCAATTCTCGTTCGATTCATATTTATTAATATCATTTGGTTATGGAATTTTGACAAAAAATTCAATCACACATGTTTATTTATGTTGTCGATTAATATTATTCGATTATGAAATTTCGGCCGAGGTTATGAACTTCTTGCGGAGATTTCAATTCTCATTCAGTTCATATTTATTAATATCAATTTATTATGAATTTTCGGCCGAGATTTTAATCGTACATTTTTGTTTATGTTGTTGATTAGTATTATTCGATTATGAAATTTTGACAGAGATTTCAATTCTTATATGTTCTCTATTAATTAACATTATTTGATTATGGATCTTTGAAGAAAATTTCAATTGTTACATGTTTGATGATGTTAATTAATATTTATTTGATTGTGAAGTTTGGACGGGCATTACAAATCTCATCTATTTTCAGTTAATGTTGTCAGTTCAGTTTTCACATTTAATGTTATTGGTTTGGGTTCGGAAAGGAGGTTTCGATTCTTATCTACTTCATATTTATATTGTTCTTTAGACATAGAAATTGTGTGAGATTTTGATTCACACCTGCATATTGTTTTGATAAAAATTACAATTTTAGAAATAAAATGTGTTGAAATATAATATTTGTAGAAAAGAACGTTTATTATATAACGAAAGGACAAGCAAATTGTCATCGGACATTTAAACAATAAAATTTTATGTATAAGAATAATACATTTGGACAATAAAATTAATTACATGTATATCTTTGGACGTAAAATAAATATAACAACTTGACGTTATCAAAACGGGTATCGATTTAACTTCAGTTCTCATTGTTCCATATTCAATAACATTGTTTATTAATATTATTTGGTTCGAGTATTTTGACGAGATATTTAATTCTTATTTGTTTTAAGTTTAATAGTATTGATTGGATATTAGACATAAGTTTTAACTTAATTATTTCATATTTATCTCATACATTTTTAACATATTAATATTATGTACATGAATTTTGAGACGGAAGATTACGTATTGTTTTGGAAGAACCAAAATTTATTTAAAAGTTAAATTAATTATTTATGGATCATTTCTTTGTCACAATTCTTTAAAAGGTCTTAGTATATTTATATGAATATATATTATTCAATAGCGATGTTTAATGAATGTGTAAGTTGTAACAAACATGTACAAATAATATTATACATATGTAGGACGTAATTAAATTTTTACATAACTTATTTGAATACGATGATAATCTTATATAACATTCATGATGTGGTGATCTCATTCAGGACAGATCATGAACAATATAATTAGTTTTAAGATATGAATTTATAAATTTTAGAAAATTTAAGATGATTAATAATATATAATCTAACACGTTTTAAATAAAAATTATTTTAGATATGTAGTTTGTAAGAATCAAATATTAGTAATGTAAGTATGAAAATCCGTAATTCTATATGAAGAGATCACATTACATATACGGAGATCTTAAAATAATTTATATTTCATACATTATTGTAAACATTAAAGTGGATATATATAATTCATTTTATATAAGATTTCAAATAATTAATATATATATATATATATATATATATATATATATATATATATATATATATAGTTATAAGGCTTACTGACCTTTAACCCTCAAAATTTTCACGAAAATACCCATCAGCCCTCACTATTTCAAAACGTTCCTTTTGATCCTCCAAGTATCCGTAAAGGTCCAATTAGCCCTTATACCGGTATAGGAAATGGTGAGTTTGGGTGATTTTTGGTTCGTTTTAATCGGTTTCTAGCCGGATTTTTGCTGTATTGTTGTTATGTCGATTAAAACGAACCAAAAATCACCAAAACTCACCATTTCATATACCGGTATAAGGGCTAATTGGACCTTTACGGATACTTGAATAGTCAAAAAGAACATTTTGAAACAGTGAGGATTGATGGGTATTTTGGTGGAAACTTTGAGGGCTAAAAGGCCATTAAGCCTAGTTATTTAGAAGACATAATTCATGAAGATCTTGCAAATATCGAAGAAAAAAGTACACGGTCTATTTTAAATCTTTTATGAAATTTTAAAAAATTGAATGACAAAGAAATTCATCATTTTTTCAATTTAAAACAATGAATAACTAAGTACCAATAATTAATTTATTCTATTAAATTTTAATCAAAATGTAATAAACTTTAGATGATAACTTCATAATCCTAATCGTATTGAGTGACATCATAATATTATGAAATTCTTTATATTTTTATTTGATAACCTTAACTTGATAGTTAGTATTAACATATCCATTTCGTTTATTTTTTTACAATATAATTAAAATAAAGTAAAATAATATATCAAAATTTTAAAGCATGTAAAAGTTGCAACTTTAGTTCTTTATATACAAAAAGTTAACACTTTTCTTAATCTTATTTATAATATAACATTATTAAAAAATAATATAACTATTCAATAGTATTTTTTATATATGCATATTTTGAGATATGATATAAAAAAATAACATTTTTGGTGAATTTTAATACTGAAATTTGTATTTCTCACAAAAGCATGAGGATTTGTTTTATCTAAAAACTTATTTTATCAATTTGTTGGCAATACCTAATAATAGACTTCATTTTCAGTGTTACATCTTTACATCGTGATTAACTTTGGATATTCTCCTTTCAAATAGTAGTAATATTTTAATTGGTGTGGTTAAAATGATCAAATTTTAATTGAAATTTATAAATATAATATAATTAAAAAAATTATGTTATTAATTTTTTTTAATAACTCATGTTCAAATGTAATTTAAGAGTTCAGTCAATTTGACCACTCAAAATCAAAACACAACTACAATTTTGAAACCTAAAGGAGTATTTATTTGAAATATTTGTAACTATGAAGAATTATTTTCGTTTTGAAAATATTAGTTTTATTTAATTTAGATTTTAAATAATTCATTAAATTTCAAGAATATTTATTATGAATTATAAAAAATCCTTGGGATATTCGATCAATATTTTAATTATTACTAACAATCTAGAGATATTTTTTTGGATTTCATATATTCCTTTAAAGTATGATGTTATTCAAAAGTTTATGAATTGTATAAAATGAAGATTTATGTGATTTGTAGTGTTTTATATATATTTTTTTTACCAAATATACATCACATTTTAAAAGATTTGTCAGGTATACGCAAGGGTTTTAAAAGATTTCTTTGGAATCAATGGGTACTCGTATGGAATTAAGAAAAACTAATTAAAACATGATGTCTTCGATTTTGAATTTTAAAAGATATTTTTTAAATCTGGATGTATCCTATTTCAAAATATTTTTTTAAATCTAAGTTCAATCAATTTGAATTAAAAAAAATTCATTAATATCAATGAGATTTTTGATGAATTTTTCCTCACTCGGTCAAATTTTGTACAAGTTACATTGACTCTTTTTTTTTTTTGAAAAGCACGGAATAAATTATAAAAAGGCAAGGCCTTGAAATTGGATACATCAGAGTTTAGCAGCAACTAACTCCACTCAAAACAACTACTTTAGATAACTTAGCCATAAGCTGCCCCCCATGCCATACCAAAACTAAAAATGAATAGAACCCCTGGATGATTACATAAACCAATCCTTCGACTTCTAAGTGAACAAACTCCTCTCGTTATGAGCTTCTAGGACCACCTTTCACTTAGGTGACTGATCGAGCAGACCCAGTTCACTACAGCTTAATCGTTCCCCACCACATAATTTGAGATAGCATTTTGAATTGTTAGTCAGAGCTAGAGCATTATTATCTGGTACATGCAGTTCGAAACCCAATTCCAAGATTCCTGGAGCGTCAGCAAAGTAGAACATATCCATGTATTCCTCTGTCGCATTCATGGTGTTAGAAATGGAAGAAGTCCTCCACTGAATAAGGTCCTCCACCAAAGTATTAGGAAACCAAGTGTTAAACGGTATCACCACTTCCCAAAAGACTTCCCTCAAGTCAACTGCAACTCTTTGATTTTCTTGACGTCTTAGAATGCCTTAAACTCCCCTGATGATAAATACGATAAGAACTTTAAACCTCCCCATGTTATTGCAGTGGATCAAAGCTGATTGAACCTCCCGTAACCAAACCTGAGTCTCTGCTCTCTCTGACAAGAATCGGAACGAATGTATGGTACGTTCTGATAATAACTGTGATAAAATACTGAGAAGAAATTTGTGTCTAAACCGATAGGAACAAACTCCTCTGGAAGCCCAGGCCAACCTGACTAAGAATTGACTACCCCAAAAATTCATTTCTAAATAAGCTAGAACCAGGTAATTTTTATCACCTAGACCACCACATTACTTTGAGCTCAACCCTAGTCTTGGGCTTGGTGGTTATAGCAAAGAACAAATCTCACTGTTTGAAGAGGAAGGCCTGGTAGATGATTCCCAGTGAGTTACAGTCATATTAACACCACGTATATAACATGGTTAGCCTACTAGCTCCTTGTTTAGCTAGAAAATCTGCCTCCTCATTGAACCTTCTATTTATTTTGGTAACTTCAAAATTTAGATTAGTTGCCAAAAGAGTGAATCTGTCATCCAAAAGCCAAGAATGCTCTTTCATAAAATTGAAACCTTGAACTAAATCCACTAATTCTTGACAATCTGAATTAGTCTTAATTTTTCCTTTGCTCCAAAGGCTATTGCAAAAACTATCCAGCAAGAAAATCAAGGCTTCATATTCACAAGCTAATATTGTATTCCCTTTCACCGGTCCAGAAAAGATAAAAATCAAATTACCTGTAGCATCATACAGATAACCCCCAATGCCAGCCTTGACTTCAGAATTTTTGTCTAGATACCAAGCACCATCAATAAAACCTAAAAATTGATGTTCACTTCTTATGCCCATAAGAGTTTTTGCTTTTTTTACTGGTACTTAGAACTAAACCTATAGGATTATTTTGCCAAATATTGATCTTGTTAGGATCAATGATTTTTATTGCTTCTGACCAAGAACTGGATCTAGAAATAATCAAGCTTTCTAGCCATTTTCGTCTAATTTTCTTACTTTCAAAAACACACTGATTTCTGGTCAACCATAAGGACCATAGAACTGTAGCCAAGACTATACCCCAAGCAACTTTTACGTTGGGGCATTTGAATTTGGAGAAAGAGTTCCAGAGGTTCAGTTTGGTGACCCTTAACTCCCACCATGCATATACAAAATCCCAGGACCATCTTGCAGGTTCACACTCCCAAAAAATATGATCCTGAGTTTCTGAAGCTTCGCCACACCAACTGCAAGTATTACTTCTCAATACATCATTCATTCTATTGTGTACCAGTTGAGATGTTGGTAATGAGTTGTGCAACATCAACCATAGGAAAAGATGCACCTTAGGAGGAATTTTCAGTTCCCACAATAATTTAAAGATGTTATCCTTAGGATTCTGATTGCTTGTTAAGATTGAATAACAATCTTTGACAACAAAAGGCTTGCTTGATGCTGACCACAGTAGTTGGTCCTTTTTACACGAAAAGATAACCTTTTCAACAAGACCAAGTAGTTTAACCACATCATCCTTTTCCCATTGTCGAAGAGTTCTCTTCCAAAATCTTTGACCAAAGATGTCATGAACCTTTAAATCTTGCACAAAGTCTTTTAGGCTTGATTCCTTCATTAGAGATAAGAAATATAGCTTAGGAAACTTACTTGCCAAAGGGCCTTCGACAGACCAAGTGTCCATCCAGAGAAGAACAGATTCCCCATCCCCTATAGACCAGTAGAAATCTGATCTTTTCAGTTTAAGAATGCCCTTGGAGCAGCTTAAAGAGGCCAAAATACTAGAGATCACATTTGAGATTTTTTTGTTCCCAAAATTTTCCTCAAATGACTTATCCTTGCTAGCTTGATATTTGTGACTCAACCATTTATTCCAACTGCGATGCCTTTCTTTGTACCATTTGTCTACCCATTTGCTCAATAGTGCTAGGTTTCTCATCTGAATGTTAGCAATACCCAGACCCCCCTCTGCCTTGGGTTTAGTTACTTCGCTCCACTTGACAAGATGCATTTTCCTCTTGGATTTGCCCTTCTGACCGAAGCTGCCCCAGAAAAATTTTCTTCTAATTTGGTCAATTTTGCTACAGATACTTGCTGGCAGTTTAAAAAGACTCATCCAGTAGGTAGGTAAACTGTCCAATGATGATTTCAATAGAACTATTCTTCCAGCCTTATTTAAAGATTCTGCCTTCCATTTTGCTAATTGTTGTTCAAATTTCTGTATTAAAGGCATCCAAAAGATTTTGCGCTTTGGTGAGGTACCAATTGGTGCACCTAGGTACATAAGAGGCCATGAGCCAATTTTGCAGTTAAAGATCTTGGCACATTCTCTAATCAAATCCTCATTCTTGTTACAGGAGTACACATTGCTCTTGTTGAAATTAATCTTTAAACCTCAATCGGAGCTTTATCTTTGGGGGTGCTTGACCTTTTCCTAGATTTGACTTCAATCCATTCTTCTGATGGTTTGGATTTTGAATTATTTATGTTTTTCACCACTTTCGCATAAGTATCATTTTTTAGATGGCTAGATTGATGACAGTTGCTCTTAATCAGATTGTTATTTGCTCTTCGGTCAATGCTTCTCCGATGAATTTGCTCCAAAGCTGAGTTAATCGCCTGTGGGTCGCCTTGTCTAAACCTCTTCAGTATCTCCCCATCAGCTAGATCTCCGTAAGCTTCCACAAAGTCTCGTAATGAATTCTCTCCCTCCTTATTGGTGTCTTGAATACCTCTGCCGCCAGTAGCTTTTCCGATGACCTGATGCCCTGACTTTGAAGTTTGAATTTCAACATCGCCGTAGACTCCTCCTCTCCCCATCGCAGTACTCTATCAATTTTCTTCTTCGTATACTTAAAGATGAAATCTGTATACAAGTTACATTGACTCTGTGTTCACATATATATTATTCATTTACTGTATTTAATACTCAACAGTTCTATAACTTATTTTTGATATTTTCATTTTTTGTATAAAAATAGGATTGTTCTATTTTTATACAAAAAAAAAAAAGAAAATATCAAAAATAAATTATAGAACTATCCTTAAAATGCACCTTAAAATCCGTGCCGAAAACTGGTCCGCAAATGTAAATAACTCAATGGGATGGAGGGAGTATATGCTAATTTCTTGAATATTACTTTAACATATAGTTTATATAAAATATAAAATATATACATAACTTAATAATTAATAGCCTATAACCCGTGCAAAGCACGGGCTATTATATATTATTATTATTATTATTATTAATTAATATATTAATTATTTGATTAAATAAATTTTTTTAATTTATTACAATAAATTTTATTTTTAAATTTAAATTTACATATATTCCATACTTAATTTCATGACATAAATAAATGTAATTAATTAAATGTTATTTTTAAATTTATTGTTAAATATCTTAACAATATTTTTAATAGTTATTTTTAAAAATTTATTTAGTGTAACCTAATATCATTGAAGAAATAATTGTAGTAAGAAGTGTGTGTAGGTGATGATTCTAGTGACATTTATAATTCTATAAAACATGTTAGTTTTTATTTTTAATAAATTATATATAATATAACTGAATTTCAAAATTATAACACTTTTTTATTTTTTTTTAAATATATTTCTGTGCCTTGGTTCTTTGATTAGTTGGTTAACACTAGGGATGGGCATCGGGGTACTTCGGGGGCGGGGAGTGCTATCCCCGCCCCCATCCCCGAATTCAAACTCGATCCCCGTCCCCGGCCCGATCCCCGTCGGGGATTATTTTTTATTCCCCGGCCCGAACGGGTAACGGGGATCCCCGCGGGGAATCGGGGAATTTCATTTTAAACAAAAAGTAATATTTAAATAATTTTAAACATTAACTATAGTTTGAAATAATTTTTTCTTGTGATATATAGCGAAATTAGCAACTATAACTAGATTACATATTAAGATAAAAAATATTACTTAAATAAACAATTTTAAATAACATGGAAATGAAATTATTTAACTACTAGAAAGACAAACATATAAAGAATAAAATATCATTTTGTTTCCAATATAAAGTATTGGAAATTCGTATATATTAATATGTCTGTTACACATCTTTTTTTCGCTGATGACAGTTTCTTGTTCTTTAGAGCGGATCATGGGGAAGCAAATACAATAAGAGAGATTCTTGATTCTTATGAAATCTCTTCTGGCCAAGCTATTAATTATAAAAAATCAGGGGTTTTCTTTAGCTCTAATGTCCGTAGAGATAAACAGCTGGAAATTATGAATGTGTTAGGGGTAACAAATGATCTCTCTACTGGGAATTATCTGGGATTACCTTCACTAGTAGGCAAGTCGAAAACAGCTGTGTTTAGTTTCTTGAAGGACAGAATATGGAAGAGAGTTCAGGGGTGGAATGTGAAGCTTTTATCAAAAGCTGGCAAGGCTGTCCTGTTAAAAAATGTGGCCACTGCTATCCCGTCGTACTGCATGTCATGTTTTTTACTTCCAAAGAAACTATGCCAGGAAATTGAGCGGATTCTTAATGGGTTTTGGTGGAGTTCTTCATCTACGATCACTAAAGGAATTCGATGAATGGCATGGGATGGTTTGAGTAATACAAAAGCAAAAGGAGGACTAGATTTTCGGAGCTTACATGGTTATAATTTAGCAATGCTAGGGAAACATGTGTGGAACTTTATTCATAAACCTCAATCGTTAGTTGCTCGTGTTTTTAAGGCCAGGTACTATCCTAAGTCTCATATCCTAAGTGCAACTCGAGATGGAGGATCCAGTTTCATCTGGTCTGGTATATTTGCAGCCAAGGAAGAATTAAAGAGAGGTTTCAAATGGGTGGTGGGAGATGGCAGAGATATTACGGTTGCTACAGACCCTTGGGTTACAGGGAAAGCTGGTTTTATGATTGATGTTGTTTCGAGTATTGATAGTGATATGAAGGTGGCAGATTTATTTTATCAAAACTCTGAAGGTTGGGATCAAGAGAAAGTCAGGAATTTGTTTAGTGAGAGAGATGCAGAAGCCATATTGCGTATGCGAATTCCTCACTTTAGCACAGTTGACAGAGTAGCTTGGGTTCATAATAAAGATGGTCAGTATTCCGTCAAATCAGGTTACAGATTATGGCAAGAGAGTAATAGTCAGCAACTGCCTAATGAGAATTCGAGTGGTTGGAGAAAAATTTGGAAGATGCAGATCCCGTCCAAGGTGAAATTTTTTCTTTGGCGATTTTGTAGAAATAATATTCCAGTTCGAGCTACTCTGCAAAGAAGGCATATTACGGTCCCTCTCAATTGTCCTATGTGCACTACGGATGAAGAGCACCTTCTCCATGTGTTTTTTGGTTGTGAGTTTGCCTCACAATGTTGGCAATACGCAGGTTTGTCTTTTAATTTGGGGGAGGTTGAGGATACGTCAACTTGGTTATTGAACAAGTTGGCGACTGAAAGTCACGACCAAACTATTAAAGTAGCCATGATCCTCTGGGCCATCTGGGTCTTTCGCAATAAAAAGGTATGGGAAGAGAAGAATGTCACTCCTGGTTTTGCAGTAGACTGGGGACTGAAGCAGCTTCATGACTGGAAGAAGGCTGTGTCCCAAGTTCAGAATATCCAGCAAGTGCATACTCCAGCAAACAACAGGGAGAATGTTAAATGGGTAAGACCAGAGAGAGGAAAGTTCAAAGTTAATGTTGATGCAGGCATTATTGAAGGGTCGACTTGCTTCACTATAGGAATGCTCCTCAGAGATCACACAGGTTTCTTTTTGGAGGGTAGAACTATGAAGCTCAACAGGGCAGTTTCGGTTATGGAAGCGGAGACAACTGGCATCGAAGAAGCAATGCTATGGATTACTTCAAAAGGTATTTCGGATATCTGTATTGAATCTGATTCCCTCTTGGCAGTTCAAGCTATCAATGGTACTACTGTGTTCCATTCGGAGATTGGCCATAGTGTTAACGTTTCCAGATCAATTTTAACTGGTAGAAGCGATATTTGTGTTCAGCATGTTAGAAGATTAGCTAATAGGGCAGCCCATTATATGGCTCGTATCCCTTGTGAGCTAAACTCAGTTATGAATGTTATGAATCCTCCGCGAAATGTGTTGGATTCGGTGATGTATGATGCATATTTTGAGTAATGAATTATTCGTTTTCTTCAAAAAAAAGTTAAAAATTATCAATATACTTAATTAATATTCCTTTTTTGCATTTTTAATTTTTTAAAAATGTACTTTTGTGCCTTATTGGTAAATTTTGTTGTTTATAATAAATAAATTAATATTTTTAATATACTTTTTTAACTTGTTATTTTTAGGAAGGTGTTAATATTTTTTTTGGAAAGTGTTAACCAACCAACCAACTAACCAAATATACCTTGTTTTGCTTATAAATAGTATAGTATAGATAATAAATAAATTAATATTTTTAATATAATTTTTGAACTTGTTATTTTTAGGAAGGTGCTAACAATTTTTTTAGAAAGTCTTAACCAATCAACTAACCAAATATAGTATAGTATAGATAATAAATTAATTAATATTTTTAATATAATTTTTTAACTTGTTATTTATAGGAAGGTGTTAACAATTTTTTTAGAAATTGTTAACCAACCAACCAACTAACCAAATATACATTGTTTGTTTATAATAGTATAGTTTAGATTTTTATGAAGGTGTTAACAATTTTTGAAAAAGTGTTAACCAACCAACTAACTAACCAACTATATCTTGTTTGGCTTATAACAGTATAATATCATTATTTTCAATAATTTATTTTAATCTTAATTTAAAAAATTAAATATAAATTTAATTAATGATATGCATGGTTTAAAATTTTTATTATAAAATTATAAAAAAATATGTCGTTGACGGAATTCGAATCTTGAATTTTTTTAGTAATTAATTTGATCATACAATATATCTAAATAATAGATCTAACGGTTCTGATTTTTTACTAAAAATCTAACGGTCATTATTCGTTGCATATATATTGTTAGTGATTAGAAGAAATGGTGTGATATTTTTGGGTATATACAAATTACTGCAAGATTATGTTTTAAATTAAAAGTTAACGTGTTTCAATTATAACAGAAATATCATCGATTAGAAGATACGATATTTTAGGTGTTTATAAAAGGTAATATCATCAATTAAAAGTAAACGCCTTTTAATTTAAAAAGACAGTCGGCTAAGTATCATTAATTATATTATTTTATTATTTATTTTAATAATTAGGATGATCGTGCCGAAAACCGAACTGACAAACTTTCAATTGATGTTTTTAGGTATTTATAAAAGTTAATATCTTCAACTATAAGTAAATGTGAAAAAAACAATCGGCTAATTACCATTAATTATATTATGTTACTATTTATTTAATAATTAGAATAACCAAATCGAAAACCAAACCGGGTTTTAATATAATAGTATCGATAGATTGTATCAAGATAATAAGTTTTACAAAAAATTTAAATAAATTTCTTCGGTTAATCATAATTCATACATCACATTACTCACAAAAAAAAAGATCTTATAATAAAATTCTCAGTCTTTCATTCGCCTCGGCTAGTTGCAAGACTGCAACAATCTTCTGCCAAAATTATATGTCTCTTACTCAATTTGAATTTTGGGTCAGATCAAATATTACTTTTGTCCACTATTTTGTAATGAAATTTATGACAATACTTTTTACTAAGTGATGGCCTGTCATGGACAATGAATTTGTGGTTTATTTTTTTTTTTTAGAAGCAAGGAAAATATTATATTCAGATTGAAAACTGGACAAAATGAGGGAGGTCATTATATGAAATGCACCAACCCAATAGCAACCAATAAGAACCCACAAGCCCACTAGAAACTCATAGTAAACTTAACCACTAGCAGATTAATATAATAGAACAGAATTTGAAAAACATTAAAGATAATAATTTAGGTAAATAACTTAGAAAAAGCTGCAGCGACTGGATCGACACCTTCCCCACAAACCACGATCAGATCATTTCCTGAGCCAACAACAATTCGTCTTCCACAACAGCATCATCAGCGTCCACTTCGCCTATTAAATCAAGTTCATGAATGGCCATAAACTGATCCCCTATAGGACCAAGTCCCATATCAGTACACCAGAGCTCAAAAATACGACCAAAAGGTCCAGCCAAAATCACCATTCTGTTCCAGTTGTGTAAAGCATAATGTAATGTAATATGTAATAGAGGACATATATAACTCAACTAGGATAAAAGATAAATTATATTAACTCTATACAGGGGTCGTGAAATTTGAAGAACAGGCACCAACAAGGATCAAGTCGCTGAAAGAAGTTCATTAAAATGATCAAGCCTCAATGACAAAATAAGATGTACAGATGATTCAGTTGAAGGGCCAAAAGATTCCAGTGATAAAGTTTTTATGGTTGCACAATTCTTGGCAGTATTCTTAAAGACATGATACGAAGACCACGAGTGAATGTTAGTCATCTGTGAACCAGACCAGTTGCACTAGGCGTCAACATCTTCACAAAGGAATCGAAGTATCTAACTCAGAAAAACTGTTAAAGAGATATGATTGAGAGCAGTGTTGATATCCTCCATTTCGGAAGCTGAATATTTAAGGATGTCAAAAATAAAGAGGAAAATGAATAGTAACCAAAATCACTATTCACACCGGAATTACTATTCACCGGAATCACTATTCACACAGGGTGAATAGTAAACGAAGTTACTATTCATAAAGTAGGAAACATATGGGGCCCACATGAATTAAAAAATTCAAAGTTAAGACTTTGAAATTGAAAATTCAACAGCTTTGAATTTGAAAATTTAGGCAGAGTCGGCTGTGAAAATTTAGGCAAAATATACGTAATCAATTACGTATATTAACTGCATAGTGACTTTCTATAGCCTATAAATAGGCCTATTGTATTTCATTTCAAAACACACCTCAACACACAACTTTCTATTCTCTCTCTTATATCATCTCTGTGTAAGTTGCTAGACAGTCCATCTAGTAGGAAAGCCGGCTTAGCCCGCTTTCAGGAAGTGTCGGATAGAAGGTCCTCGTGCCTAAACTATCCTTAGGAGTGTTCGAGTTTTTGAAGCTAGTCCGTTGGATTAGAAGTTATAGCACCCCTTGGGTTTTTATCAATTCAAAGATATTTTCCCGAACCAATTGTTTTATTTCGATTCAGTTGTTGATCTCATTTTTCACATCCCAAAAATCGAAATATTTTTTGGAATAACATATTCAACCCCCCCTTCTACGTTATTCCGGACCTAACAATTGGTATCAGAGCAGGTTGATCGATATATAGATCAGATCCGGTGTTGTACGTCACTGTTCACAGATACGGTACTGTTCACAGATACGGTACTATTCACATATACGACACTATTCACAAATACGGTACTATTCACAGATACGGTGCTGTTCACAAATACGGTACTGTTCACAGATACGGTACTATTTACATATACGGTAGATACGGTACTGTTAATAAATACTGTACTGTTCATTTTGAGCCACTCTGTTACTATACAAAAAGCCATACAATCATGACAGAGAAAACACAAACTCCAACAACAAGCAGATATGAATCAATTAGAGTTCCAATACTCAGGGCATCAGAATATCCCATATGGAAGGTGAAGATGGAAATGTTTCTGGAGGCTACAGATCCAGAGTACTTAGACAGAATCCATGATGGTCCACATAAGCCTACAAAATTGTTTGTTGCAGTTGCTGGAGAAGAACAGAAAATGATTCCAAAAGAGAAGAAAGACTACACTCTTGAAGATATCTCCTCTATTAGCAAAGATGCTAAAGTAAGGCATTTATTACATAACGCCCTTGACAATGTTATGTCTAACAGGGTCATTGGATGCAAAACTGCTAAGGAGATTTGGGATGCTTTGGAAGTTAGATGTCAAGGAACCAAAGCCATCAAAAAGAACAGGAGAACAATACTCACACAGGAGTACGAGCACTTTGACTCAAATGCTAATGAGTCATTAACAGACATATATGACAGATTCCTGAAATTGTTGAATGATCTATCACTGGTAGATAAGGAGTATAATCTTGAAGACTCCAATCTGAAATTCTTGTTGGCTCTTCCTGAGAAATGGGACTTAAAGGCCACTACCATCAGAGACAATCATGATCTAGAAGACATGTCCCTTGATGAAATCTATGGAATGCTTAAGACTCATGAGCTTGAGATAGAACAAAGAAGCAAGAGGCATGGAAGCAAGACCAAGTCAATTGCTCTTAAAGTTGAGGAGAAAGCTTCTAAAGAAATTGCTGTGAAAAAGAGTCAATCCAAAGGAAAGGCTCTTATTACAAAGTCTGATACTGAGTCATCAAATTCTGATGATGACTCAAACTCTGACAATCTCACAGACTCTGATGATGATGGTAGTGATGCTGAGATGATACAACTTGCAGCCCTAATGGTGAAAGGCTTCAAGAAGATGGCTTACAAGAACTTCAGGAAGGGAAAGAAGTTCACATGAAGAGATTCAAATTTTGACAAGAAGAATTTCAGAAAAGCTGAGGGAAAGGAAAGCAGGTCTGGGAAAGTCGACAAGTCCAAGATCACATGCTATAATTGTGGTGAGAAAGGACATTTTGCACCTGAGTGCAAGAGAGCCAAAGCTGATAAAAGTCAAGCTTACATCACAAAGAAGAAGGACTGGGCTGACACTTCAGACTTTGAAGATGAGGTGAACTACGCCTTGATGGCAAATGTTGATAGTATCTCTGAAGCTACTAAGACCAAGGTACCTCACTCTATTCTAGTTTTTGATACTACTGATATATCTGAGTTAAGACTCTTTCTTAAAAACTTGCATGTTAGCTATAGAGATCAGACTTTAGAAAATGAAAGAATAAAATCTTAAAGTCTAGACCTTAGAAAGAAAAATGATTATCTAGAATCAGAATTAGTCCAGATGTTAGAAATTCAGAAAGAGGGAGATGATGCTATTTTTGTTAAAACTAAATTATTGAAAAGCATGCTTATCTTGAATCTGAACTTGCTAAAGAAAGAAACATTCTTAAAATTTGGACTAACTCTGGTAAGAAAACTCAGGATATCATAGACAATGATTGTTGGAAAGAAGGTCTAGGTTACACTGATAAAAAGAAAACTGTCAACCTAGAAGCTGAGACCTCTAAACCTGTATTTACTGAAAAGGCTGCAAAACCCAAAATTAATCATGTGAGGTTTGTACCAAAATCTGACAAACCAAAACAGGATAAAGCCAAATCAGTAGATATTAGTTCAATGTCTCAGAAACAGCTTAAACACAAGCTGAAGGAGTTAAAAAGAATAAACAAGGTAAAAGAACCTAGGAAAAACAGAAATGGAAAGGTAGGCAGCAGTAAAAGCAATAACTATATGCCTATTCCCAATGCTCCTAGGAAGAAATGTTATAACTGTGGAAGTCCTAACCATCTTGCTGCTTTTTGCAGGAAGAATAAAAATATAAACTCTATACCTCCTAAGTCAGGAGTTAAGAGTGGTTCAGTTAGGTTTAAGCCACAAAATCCTTGTTTTCACTGTGGCAGTATTTGGCATTCTATTTATACATGCAAAGAGTATCATAAGTTGTATTATGATTATTATGAACTTAAACCCTCTTTGAATAAATTCAAGATTGATTCTACATGTATAAATTCTGATAAAAAGAATGTTAGCACAAACTCTGATAAGACTTCTGCTGCAAAAGCTAACAAACTTAATAAGACCAAAGGATCCAAGCAAGTCTGGGTCCTTAAAACTAATCATTAGTGGTTTTTGTGATTGCAGGGTAACAGGAAAAATATCCTTGTTCTGGACAGTGGATGCTCAGGACACATGACTGGAAATAAAGCCCTGCTATCAGAATTTGTGGAGAAGGCTGGCCCAAGTGTTTTTTATGGAGATGGCAACATAGGAAGGACTCTGGGATATGGCAATATCAAACTTGGGAATGTCATCATTGAATCTGTAGCTCTAGTTTCAGGACTCAAACATAATCTACTAAGTGTGAGTCAAATCTGTGATAGAGGTTATCATGTGGATTTCCTTGAAGAACACGGTGAAGTTGTAAGCAAATCTACAGGAAAAGTTGTTCTGAAGGGATACAGGCATGGTAACATTTATGAAGCCAAGCTTTCAACAAACTCTGATGGCTCTGCAATCTGTCTACTGAGTAGAGCATCAATTGAAGAAAGCTGGGATTGGCACAAGAGACTTTCTCATCTGAATTTCAACAGCATTAATGAGCTAGTGAAGAAAGATCTTGTGAGAGGATTGCCCAAATCAGTTTTTACTCCAGATGGCCTATGTGACTCATGTCAAAAGGCAAAACAAAAGAAAACTTCATTCAAAAGTAAGACTGAATCCTCAATTCTTGAGCCATATCACTTATTGCATGTTGATTTATTTGGTCCAGTAAATATAATGTCTATTGGAAAGAAAAGATATGCTTTGGTTATTGTTGATGAATACACCAGATATACATGGGTATATTTCATGCACAAGAAAGAAGAAACTGCATCAATCTTAACAGAGCATGTCAGACAACTGGACAAAGGATCTAAGCATACAGTGAAAATCATAAGGAGTGATAATGGCACTGAGTTCAAGAATGTAGTCATGGAAGAGTTTTGTAAAGAAAATGGAATAAAGCAAGAATTCTCTGCACCTGGAACTCCACAACAAAATGGAGTAGTAGAGAGAAAGAACAGGACTCTCATAGAAGCTGCAAGGACCATGCTTGATGAAGCAAAGCTGCCAACTTACTTCTGGGTTGAAGCTGTGCAAGCTGCTTGTTTCACACAGAATGCTACACTCATAAACAAGCATGGTAAAACACCATATGAGATGGTGAAAAAGAAGAAGCCGAACCTGAAGTACTTTCATGTGTTTGGATGTAAATGTTTTGTTCTTAAGACTCATCCAGAACAGCTTTCCAAATTTGATTTAAAAGCTGATGAAGGAATCTTTGTTGGATACCCACTATCCACAAAAGCATTCAGAGTCTACAATCTGAGAACAAAAGTGGTCATGGAATCTATCCATGTGTCTTTTGATGATAAAAAGATAACAGGACTTGAAGATTTTGATGAACATGACCAGCTGAGATTTGAGAATGAACAAAATTCTGATACTCTTTCAGACTCTATTGTTCAATCTATACCAGTAGATCAGACAGCAGCACATGTTGAGGGGGAGCAAGTGAACAATGAAAATGAACCCCAATCAAGTGAAGAAACATCAAAGAATGCATCTGCTGGTTCATTAAACTCTGATTCATCAAACTCTGAAAGCAACAGCTCATGGGGAGCAAACAATGATTTTGGATCTACTAGTCATCACACTCAACACAATTATGAACTTGGGGAATCATCAAGATCAAATCTGCCGAGACAAAGGGTATGGAGCAGAGCGCATCCCTTTGAACAGATCATTGGTGAACCGGACACGGGTGTACAGACTAGAAGAGCAACACAAAATGAATGCAATTTCGCAGGATTTTTATCTCAAATTGAACCTAAAAAGGTTGATGAAGCTCTTGATGATCCAGATTGGGTAACTGCAATGCAGGAAGAACTCAATCAGTTCGAAAGGCAGAAAGTATGGAAGCTGGTGCCAAGACCAAAAGATAAATCTATAATTGGCACTAGATGGGTGTTTAGAAATAAACTGGATGAAAATGGTATTGTTACGAGGAACAAGGCTCGATTGGTAGCAAAGGGTTACTCTCAAGAAGAGGGAATTGATTATGATGAAACCTATGCTCCAGTTGCAAGGCTTGAAGCAATCCGGATGTTCTTAACATTTGCTGCACACTCAAACTTTAAGGTTTTTCAGATGGATGTGAAGAGTGCATTTTTGAACGGAGATCTAGAGGAAGAAGTCTATGTTGAACAACCCCCTGGGTTCGAAGACAAGGAATTTGAAGGTTTTGTGTACTTTCTCTTCAAAGCTCTCTATGGTCTCAAGCAAGCCCCTCGAACATGGTATGATACTCTCTCCAAGTTCTTACTTGAAAATGGTTTTACAAGAGGTATCATCGACAAAACTCTCTTTCATAAAAAGCATAAAAATGATATAATTCTGGTGCAAGTATATGTGGATGATATAATATTTGGTTCTACTAATGATTTGCTATGCAAGAGATTTGCTAAGCTTATGTAGAGTAGGTACGAGATGAGCATGATGGGTGAGTTGTCCTTCTTCCTTGGACTTTAAGTTGTTCAGAAGCCTGATGGTATTTTCATCTACCAATCAAAATACATAAAGGATCTTCTGAAGAAGTATGTGATGGAAGAAGCAACTACTACCAAGACCCCGATGCCAACTGCTGTCAAGCTTGATGAAGAAAAATCTGGTAAGTCAGTTGACATCACGAAGTATCGAGGTATGATCGGCTCTCTCTTGTACTTAACTGCTAGTAGACCAGATATTATGTTCGCAACTTGTCTATGTGCTAGATTCCACGCTAACCCTAAAGAGTCACATCTTATAGTTGTTAAACGTATTTTCAGATACCTTAAGGGAACCCCCAATCATGGGATTTGGTACCCTAAAGGAACAGGTTTTGACCTAATTGGCTATACAGATTCTGATTTCGCAGGTTGTAAGATTGATCGGAAAAGTACTTCTGGAAGCTGTCAGTTTCGAGGAAGAAGGTTGGTATCTTGGTACAGCAAGAAGCAACACTCAGTATCCACCTCAACAGCCGAAGCAGAATACATTACGGCAGGTAGTTGTTGTGCTCAGATCCTGTGGATGAGGAATCAACTTCAGGACTATGGACTCATGTTGGACAAAATTCCAATTCTATGCGACAACACGAGTGCCATTGCCATTGCCAACAATCCAGTTCAACACACCATGACTAAGCACATTGATATCAGGTATCATTTCTTACGAGAGCATGTCATGAATGGAACTGTGGTATTATATTTTGTTCCCACAGATCAACAAATTGCAGACATCTTTACTAAACCACTGGATGAATCCACTTTCTCCAGGTTAGTTGGTGAACTTGGGATGTTAAATCTGTCTAATTAATTTTGGATAATTAATAACTGCAATTTGTTATAAATTCACAGGTATTTTAAATGTCCATATTTTAGGACTTGTGAATTTACTTTGCATCCAGTCCTCATCTTACAGTTATCTCTATATTAATTGCCATGCTTATAAATGCTATATTTTATGGTAATGATTTAGTAAATAATTGTGTTAATTGTAGCATAATTAAATAAATATTATATTGACATATATCAATTAATGATATTTTGTTAATTTTATGTCTATTTAATTGTGAGGTTATCTGATTATTGTGGATTAATTCTTGATTTACTGTGCGACTATTTTTAAATCCATAATAATTAGAAGTATTAAATATGTGTATGCGTATAGGCTGATAGGTTTCGGCGATAAGATGTTTTTTCGGCCGACAAGTTTCGGTGATAAGATGTTTTTTTTCGGCTAATTAGGTAGTTAGGTGAGAAATTATTGAGCGGTGTTATTTTTCAAACATAACCTGTCACTATTTCACCTAACCTACTAATCCTTGAAACCTTATAAATGATGAGTTTTTGTTTGTGTTTAACATCATCAATTTTCAGATATACAAAGCATATACAAACAATTGCTAAATATTTCAAGCTTTGACCGGAAAGATCTCACAATCTAGCTGGTGGTTTTTAGAGCGGATTTCATATTCTTGTTATACGCACTAACCCTTGTTTTTGAATTTCCTCAAAGTTTTTGAAAATGGCATTGCAGGGAAGCTTTTTAATTGCTAAAGTTAATCCTGTTTCCATTCAGCAAATCGAAACCATTCAGGATGAGCAATTTCGGGCTTGGACACAATTTCTGAATGAACATTCATTAATTCGCTATGCTTTAGTTACACAGGTGCAGCTTAACCATGATGCATTACGTGAACTATATTGCAGTGCGGTTAACACTTCTGGACAGGACAGGTGTGCATTCACATATCGGCTATTTGGTAGGTCGATTAGGGTCACTGAACGAGATGTTAATCGAATTCTTCATTTTCCTATGGAAAATCTCGTTTCTGATCCTACACCCGAACAGATTGAAATGTTTCTTCGCTTTATAAGGTACCAAGATGGCAATTTCAACACTGGTAATCTATCTAGAACGTTTTTAACCCAGTATTGGAATTTCTTCTTTCACACTCTTAACCATGTTTTTTCCTTAGATAGAACAAATCAAGATCGAATACCTGAATTTATTCAAATAATAGGGTATGCGGTCGCCAATAATTTGAGGATTAATTTTGGAAAAATAGTGCTTGGTCAAATCATTTTAAAAATGAAATGCTTGGGAACAAGAGATGTTCGGACTCAAAATGTCAAATGTCTATATCCAAGGTTTCTACAGTTAATATTAAATGATTTTTTGAATGATGAAGACAGGGTACGCTTAGAAAATGGTCAAAAGGTGGAATGTTCTTCCATGAAGACGAATGTAATTAATTACATAAGCAAAAAGAAATATACAGATGTGCCTACAGTCCTAACTGAATATCTAAAGATTGTCCCACTTCCGTTGGTACCACGACCAGTGAGAGCAGGTATACGACAAGGTAATATTTCAATCCCTGCTATTCCAACCTCTGTATTCCCTATTGTGTCACAGGAAATACAGTTTCTACAGCCCCCAGTGGCCATCTTACCCGACCAAGAGCAGGAAATCCCACCGACTCTAACACAGGTCGAAGAGCCCATTCTACAAATGCAAACACAAACATAACAAACTCCTACACCTCAATTGTCACTTAAACGACCGGTTATTCACATTATTGAGGGAGATAGTGCCTCAGCAGCACCACATAAGGAGTTAGTTACAACAGCCGCTCTACCTCATTCTAAACGAAGTAAACCCAATGAACCTGAGGTAACGGCAAATGCTAGTGAAACAATTCTTTCTTATCCAATGAGTGCAAATGTAAATGAGGTTGAATTGACGGGAGCAACTATCTTGAGTTCCATTTCACGGAACATACGAGTGGTTGATGATCTTTCAAAAGATCAAATGCCTTCACAGGCATCCGAGGTGGAATTACCTACCTCAATAACTGCTGGTGAATCTTCCATTTTACGGAATGATCCATTGGTGGGTGGTTCTTTTATGAACCAAGTGTATTCACAGACATACGAGGGAAACTTGGGTTTTGTGCCATTTAATCGATTCAAGTTTAACCTCCCAGAGGGAAAATCTCTAGATCTCTTTCGAGATTTACCACTTTTTACCAGTGGTCGGCAACTCGCTTCACGCGAGGACGGAAGCTCACGAACTTTCATTGCACCATCCGTGACCTCTGAAAAAGGGGCTAGGATGATTTCATTTGCAGGTACACATATCGGTGGAAGCTCTAGAGGAAAGTTGAGGGAAACACTAACAGAACATGTAAGTGTAACCCAAACCACTAAACCGAGTGAATATAGAGTGTTGAGTGAAACAACTGCAGAACGTACAAGTGAGCAACCTACTCAACCACATGCACTTGTAACCAGAAAGGAATATAGCAGACTCCTTACACGGGTCCAAACAATGGAGAAAGAGTTGTCAAATATTTGTAAGTCCATTGGAGAAATCAAAAATTTGCAACTTATTCAACATGATGCATTCCAGGTTCAATTAAGTTCAATGGCAGCCCAGTTTAGTCATGCAATCAACTCCTTGGTAAAGCAATCTTCGTCTAATTTACCAACTCCACATCCTACTAATCTGGAGGATAACCCAACTGAGGGGGAGAAGGTGGATGATCAAGAAAAATCTACTAGGCGTAAGGGCAAGGAAAAGGTTGTTGACACGGAATTAACTTTATTTTGGGAAAGGAAAAGCTAATTGGAGTACTAGTGCTCTGTGGAAAGCAAACGAGGCAAACTTGAAGATATGTTCAGTCTAGAGGAACATTTTGTCTTGTACTTGTTCAAATTTTAGAAATCTGGAAAATGTATATATGATCCAGAATGCGCTTTAATAGTATTTATCTTTGTATTTCATTTTTCTTGTATCGGTTGAGTTATCTTCTAGGAATTTGCTTGTCAAACCCTAACAATCAAATAGGGGGAGATTGTAAAGCATAATGTAATGTAATATGTAATAGAGAACATATATAACTCAACTAGGATAAAAGATAAATAATATTAACTCTATACAGGGATCGTGAAATTTGAAGAACAGGCACCAACAAGGATCAAGTCGCTGAAAGAAGTTCATTAAAATGATCAAGCCTCAGTGACAAAATAAGATGTACAGATGATTCAGTTGAAGGGCCAAAAGATTCCAGTGATAAAGTTTTTATGGTTGCACAATTCTTGGCAGTATTCCTAAAGACATGATACGAAGACCACGAGTGAATGTTAGTCGTCTGTGAACCAGACCAGTTGCACTAGGCGTCAACATCTTCACAAAGGAATCGAAGTATCTAACTCAGAAAAATTGTTAAAGAGATATGATTGAGAGTAGTGTTGATATCCTCCATTTCGGAAGCTGAATATTTAAGGATGTCAAAAATAAAGAGGAAAATGAATAGTAACCGGAATCACTATTCACACCGGAATCACTATTCACACTGGGTGAATAGTAACCGAAGTTACTATTCATGTGAATAGTACCCAAAAGTACTATTCATAAAGTAGGAAACATGTGGGGCCCACATGAATTAAAAAATTCAAAGTTAAGACTTTGAAATTGAAAATTCAGCACCTTTGAATTTGAAAATTTAGGCAGAGTCGGCTGTGAACATTTAGGCAGAATATACGTAATCAATTATGTATATTAACTGCATAGTGACTTTCTATAGCCTATAAATAGGCCTGTTGTATTTCATTTCAAAACACACCTCAACACACAACTTTCTATTCTCTCTCTTATATCATCTCTGTGTAAGTTGCTAGACAGTCCATCTAGTAGGAAAGCCGGCTTAGCCCGCTTTCAGGAAGTGTCGGATAGAAGGTCCTCGTGCCTAAACTATCCTTAGGAGTGTTCGAGTTTTTGAAGCTAGTCCGTTGGATTAGAAGTTGTAACACCCCTTGGGTTTTTATCAATTCAAAGATATTTTCCCGAACCAATTGTTTTATTTCGATTCAGTTGTTGATCTCATTTTTCACATCCCAAAAATCGAAATATTTTTTGGAATAACATATTCAACCCCCCCTTCTACGTTATTCCGGACCTAACAAGTTGCGAGCACCATGCTGAGCAATATAGCGAGCTAAAGCATTCGCCCCCTGATTAATGGGCCTAACATCAAGAATGAAGTTCGAGTCCGCCCTCCTCTGAGTGAGTTGTTGAACAACGTAACGATGCTCCGGAATTACTCCATGAGTTTCAGCATTTCTCCATTCCCAGTAGGCTTCTTCATTATCAGTTTCAAGTTCAATGTCAAAGTAATCCTCCAGATACGCCCTCTTAAGCCCTTCGAGCAAAGCATACAATTCATTCAGTCTTTGCTCTTGAATACCAAGTGTCCCAGCCACCATACGCAGAATCCCCCCCTATGATTACGTATCACCACCCCAATACCAGAGACATTGCTATTCTGAAGAGGTTCATTAAAAAAGCAAGCGTGAACATTGATTTTAACTCTTCCCTGTTCAGGAAGCCTCCATAGAACCTGCATGCCCTCCATTTGATCGTAAGTAGAATGAGAGACAGAGACAGACACTTAATTTATAAGGCCACTAGATGATTCTAGAGAACTAGGTATAGGCTTGATTACACTTCTACCAATGCCACTAATACTCCAGCTTATACTTCTAACACCGTCTTTTGGTTTTCCAAGAAGGAGGGAAAAAACCAAAGAGACAAAAATTCGAAAACCTGGACCACTAATAATGGGCTGTTAAAATACTAGAGGCCCAAAGATTTTAAGTTCAACACCATGCTACCAGCAATCCATTTCTACTAATTCCCTGTTTAGCTAAATGATCTGCAGCTGAGTTGAAAATACGATTAATATACCGAAAACTCACTTTATCACCTGAGATCCATTCTCTAAAGTCTAAAAAATCAGGGAATAGGTTTGAGAAGATACCCACTTTGAGTCTGGTTAATGCAATTACCAAAGACTCACAGTCTGAAAAGATTAAACACTTTCCTTGAATCTTATCCTCCAAATAAAGCAAAGATAGTAGGTGTTTAAAAGCTTCTAGCTCTGCAAACAAAGGACACTCTGCTCTTGAAGGCCCTGAGAATATATAAACTAATTCATGATTTTTATCCTTGATATATCCTCCAATTCCTGCCTTAAAATTTGACTGAGATATAAAATTAAATGAGCCATCTATAAATCCATAAAAATCGAACCCCGGTTCCAGAAGATTATTTGAAAAAGATTTGACACTGTTCGAAATGAGAGTTACTGGCTCTGTAAACCAACTTGGATCCAAAACGGATTTGCAAATCCCCCCTGCCTCACACCACTTAAACACACGAGTCTTAATCATAAACCTAAGACTTTCCGCATCAGTCAATAAATTAGAAAAGACCAATTCATTCCTGCATAGCCATAAAGTCCATAAACAAGCAGCAACTGAGATATTCTAAGCCTCCCTTTGAGCACTATTTGAAAAAGATTTTTGCCAATCCCAAATGTTTATGAAGGAAGCATCTCTAAACAGGTGCAAAATACCCCACCATTCAAATAAGCAAAGCCATGCATTCAATGAGAATGCACAATCCCAGAAGAGATGTTTTTGTGTTTCCACCATATTACATCTCACACATGAATTCGAACCAAAAGAATGACCAATCCTCTCTGCTAGAAGAGATTTAGTGGGAAGAACGTTGTTTTGAAACTTCCACAAAAATATGTGAACTTTAGGAGGAACCTTCAACTTCCATAAGATAGACCAAACTCTATTACTGCCATCAACATATGCCTGAGAATTAATGGTACCCTGCTGAAAAGATCTACCAACATTCGTGTTATAAGGAGAATTTGATTTGATCCAAATTAACAAATCTTCCCCCTCTTTAAAATCCACCGACTCAATGATGTTGTTTAAAATCAAAACATTGTCAAGCTCCCAAGCTCTAAGCTCCCTATTCCAGAGATTAGCTGAGATTTGATTTGGACATTTCCAAGCCTCAATGAAGGATTTTACAGAGAACAATTTATTCTTAGACAGAGAATAAAGCCTACTAAAACTAGAACACAATCTTTCTCTTCCAACCCATAAATCCTCCCAGAATAATGCAGAGCACCCATTATATATCTTCCATTTGAAATTATCCCTATTAAGTGCCTGATTAAATCCACCACACTCATTTACTCTAATGATACCTTGCAACATTTCTGACATATTATTTACACGAGATGAATTCAAATCATTACCTTTAACAATCTGGTATTTGTCCCGAATGAACACATTCCACTCCCTGTTTCTTTCATTATGCCACTTATACCACCATTTTGCAAGCATTGCATTGTTTTTCTGTTGCACTGGAATTATGCCCAACCCCCCAGCAGTTTTAGGTTGACACAATCTATTCCAACTTAGAAAATGCATTTTCCGTGTCAAAGATCCATCCTCCTGAACATCTCCCCAAAAGAAGCCTCTTCTGATTTTTTCAATTTTATCACACACCCCTACTGGAATTTTGCAAGAATTAAACCAATATGATGGTAAACTGTCAATTGTAGCTTTCAGAAGTACCAACCTCCTAGACATATTAAGATCACTAATCTTCCAGTTTGCCAATTTCTTTTTAATGTTGCCCAAAAGAGGATCCCAGTAAGAAAGTTTATTGGGAGATAATCCTATGGAAACACCAAGATAACGCATTGGCCAGTTACCCTTAGCACACTTCAAAATTCTCGAACCTACCTCTAACAACTCACCATCTTCATTAGCTGCATATAGAGTACTTTTGTTGAAATTTATCTTCAAACCCGTCAATAATTGAAAACACAGTAGAATTTCTTTAACAGTCACTATAGATTTCACACTATTTTCAATGAAAACAACCGTGTCATCCGCGAACTGAAGATGGGTTATCCTCTTACTATTCTGAGCCAAACAAATGCCTTGAAATATACCTTTCTCACTAGCCTTCGTGAGCATTCTACTCAATGCTTCCACCACAATGTTGAACGGTAGAGGTGATAGGAGATCGCCCTGTCTCAAACCCCTACCAGGAGAAAATTCCTTCGAAGGAGATCCATTAATAAGAACAGAAGTTCTCATTGTAAGGAGATAGTTTTTAATCCAATGGATCCATTTTTCACCAAACCCAAGATATTCTAACCAATCCAGCAGAAATGCCCAATCCACTGTATCAAACGCTTTTTCAAAATCCAACTTAAGAATCAAACCTGAACATTTACATTTTCTAATACTATGACAAACTTCATTAATGACCAAGATGCTATCTGCTGACTGACGCCTTTTCATAAATGCATACTGATTATCACTCACAATAGATTTGATAACCATACCAAGTCTATTAGCCAGCACTTTTGTAAATAATTTCACCGTTGAGTTAATGAGACTAATTGGTCGATAATCAGTAACCAGCCTTGGAGATTCACATTTCGGAATTAAGGATAGGAATGAAGAATTCATCCCTGCTGGGAATACTCCCGTATTCGTGAAAAAAGAAAAATCCTCCATAAGTTTGAGCTTTAGCTGATCCCAAAAGAATTTTATACATCCCATATTCATACCGTCCGGACCAGGAGCTTTATCACTAGGAGAATCTCTCAGTGCTATAGAAACTTCCTCAAGAGAAATATCAATATTAAGTTTCTTACTAGCTTCCAACTCCAATTTCAGTCCCCCTAGATTACCCACTTTAATCACCAATGGCTGAGACTTTACTTGATATAAGTTTACAAAATGCACAAGGAATACATCTTTAATTTGCCATGGAGTCGAAATCCAATTTCCATCCCACAAAATTTTCTTGATCAAATTTCTACATCTTCTTTTCTGTATAACCTTGTGGAAAAATTTAGAATTCTTATCTCCTTCAAGTGACCAACATACTCTAGCTTTTTGCCTAAGCATATCAACCTTCATATCATACAAAGAACTGATTTTTCCCCTAATCAGTTGAGCTTCCTTACTTGCATTTGGATCAGAAGAGGAATCTAATAAGATAAGGGAATTTTCACATTTCTGAATTTTATCCTCAATGCAATTCTCTGGATTGCAGGCCCATCTTTTGATCAAACTCTTAAACTTTCTAAGCAAAGATTGAGCATTCAAATCACCCAAGCTACAATCCGATTCCATGAAGGTCTTCAAAATTTCTTTCAGAGAATCATCCTTGAGCCAACAGTTAAAAACTTTAAAAGGAATTGGTACCCAATCTTGAAATTCAGTTTTTAAAACCAGGGGTTTATGATCTGAAATTTTCCTTCCTAGAACCGATAGAGACCATTGACCAGCATCAAACCAGAAAGAGTTAACAAGAGATCTATCCAGTCTGCTTCTTTTATTAGCAGGCCCAAACCAGGTAAATTGACCATTATCAATTTGGAGATCCAACGGGTTATTATTGGATATAAATTCATTAAAATCCCCCAAATCTGTTCTTCTAAACATACAATGAGCTCTTTCAGATTCATCACGGATACAATTAAAATCCCTTATTAAACAAGCTTTGTCCTCACCAATTTGGACAAGAATTTCATATAAAGAATGCCATAACTCCCTTTTTCCAGCTAACTCCTGGGGACCATAAATATTGACAATATGAAAAGGCTCATTTTCACAAATGTTCCACATTTTACACCATAGCCAATGTCTAGATTCCTCATGACCAATTAGATTGTACAAGTTCTTATCCCAAGAGCATAGTAATCCACCAGACATTCCATTTGATTCAACATCCACCCAATAGTGCCAATCTGAGTCCCATATGGATTGAATCATTTGCTTAGACCAGTGACCAGTTTTTGTTTCTTGTAAGCATAAAAAATTAACTCTATTCTTTACTATTAGATCCTTAACTATTCTTCTAGCTGTCAAATTGCCTGCCCCCCTAATATTCCATGATAATAAAGAGAACTCCTTCATTAAAAAAACATTTACCTAATCAATAAACAATCCGACCACCAAACAATATTATAGGTCACCATTATCCATAGCAGAAGAAAGCTCCTGCAACCCCTTGACCCTTCCAACCGGAATCGGTAAACCTAGCTCCAAGGCTGTGTCAATAATACCACTTGCCTCTATTCCATTGTTAAGAACTAGCTCATCAATCTTACTTAGCCTATTAGAAGCCATATTCATAGTACCTTTACCCTTGAACTTCGCACTACCCTTACTTCTTCCCAACCTTAGCTCAAAAGGATTTTTGAAAGTCTTGATTTTCTTCCTAGGTCTACCTCTTTTGAGACCCAAATTAAGACCATTCAGATTATTACAGATGGATTGTTGAGAACTTCCCACTACTAATTCCCCATCCAACCTTGAACCTGTTCCAACTTCTTCCACAGAATGCTTGACCTTCTTAGAAACTGAACCATTATATAAACTACCATTAGATGAATCAATCGAATTATGATCCCTGAATTAATTTCTAACCGACTTATAAGAATGATCACTTTTGTAAGAAGAAATTTGATGATCCAAGAAGGTTTCCGAAATTCTGGAAATATTCTCCTTACTTTCTTCAGAGCTTACCTTCGCTTCCCTAGCCAATACTAACTGATCATCTATATAGACATGTGAAGCCAAGTCACTATTACCATTTTCCTCTCTTTCTTTAGAAAAGCTGTTCACTACCTCTGTACCTGTACTTTCCTCCAAAGCCTGCTTGATTGTATTATAAACTCTTAGCTCTACTTGATTACTCATATCAGCAATTATTTCCTTTAGCCCAGGATCATCTTTAGCATTGCAAAATTTATTAACTTGACACTCCCTAAAGACAATCTGATAATGCATACCTTGAACCAACACACTAAAGTTCTCCTCAATTCTATCAATTCTCCTTGTTGACAGTGTAACAAGAGGATTAAACACTTTCAGATTCTGATGATCTTGATACTCCCATGAGATCCATTCACCTATATGATGTGTAAATGCTTTGACATTCTCTTCCAACCAAGCTTGATTATGTGTCATGTGGTGTGGGAAGAACTCTAATTAGAATGTTAGAATGTAATTGAAAGAGTTTGCATCGGATTCATGTATATTACTATTTATTTATTAAGGGACTTAATATGTATATCATTTTTGTTAGCCCTTTCTTTTTTTTAAAATAAATTAGTATATAACTTTATGATAATTTTTTTAGAATGTTAGAATGTAATTGAAAGAGTTTGCATCGGATTCATGTCTATTACTATTTATTTATTAAGGGACTTAATATGCATATCATATTTGTTAGCACTTTCTTTTTTTTAAATAAATTAGTATATAACTTTGTGACAAATTTTTTAGAAAGGTGTTAACAAACCGACCGACCAACCAATTATACCCTGTTTCGCTTATAATAGATAGTATAGATTACTATTTATTTATTAAGGGACTTAATATGCATATCATATTTGTTAGCCCTTTCTTTTTTTAAAATAAATTAGTATATAACTTTATGATCATTTTTTTAGAATGTTAGAATGTAATTGAAAGAGTTTGCATCGGATTCATGTCTATTACTATTTATTTATTAAGGGACTTAATATGCTTATCATATTTGTTAGCACTTTCTTTTTTTTTAAAATAAATTAGTATATAACTTTATGATAAATTTTTTAGAAAGGTATTAACAATTTTTTTAGGAAGGTGCTAACCAACCGACCGACCAACCAATTATACCATGTTTCGCTTATAATAGTATAGTATAGATAGGCAAACTAGGGTATATTTGATTGTCATTTTCATACACTCAATAACAATCGTTAGTTTTTAAGATAAATCAACGAGAACCGTTGAATATAATGCTCAAAGAATATTCATTTTCTAATTAATACCTTATATATAATAAGCATAAGGGAGATCTTATCCAAATTTTTGGTCTGGTCGTAGTACTACTAAAAAAACATATGATCCGTTAAAAAGTTGGATTAAAAGTCATCTGTTGGATTATAAAATATATCCTTATATATTTATTATAATTTTCACTTTGTTAATTTACTATAATACTCTTTCTTCATCGATTTGTTTTTGTTTCTTCATCGCTAGAACTAAATTTTATTTAAAAATCAATTACAAATTAATACATAAACAAATAAAGAAGATGTCTACAATGAATTGAAAAAAATCATAATACAATAATAATTACATTATTCTATCAAAAATCTACACATACAACATTAGTGTACAGGAATATTCAAACCTAATTCTAATTGTAGTTATAGTCAATACATGCACTATGATTAGATCACATTAAAAAGAAATTATAATCTAAAAAGGATATAATTAGAAAATGTTGTATTTGAAGTGAATTTTAAAAAGAAAATTATAATCCAGAAAGGATATAATTAAAAAAGGTTATATTATAATTGAATTTTAAAAAGAAAATTATATTCTAAAAAGGATAATAACTAAAAAGAGTTGTATTAGAATTGAATTTAATTTTTTTATATATTAGTATTAAAAATATTATATTTACTATTTGGGCTCTATCTTGAGATCTAAAAATCATATTTGAATGATTTTACAATCCATGCAAACCTCATAAAATTATCTTTAGTTTAGTGATACTTTAATATTTATTATTCAAATGGAAACACTCAGAATATCCAGAGAAAATATAATTACGAATTTTTACATTAATCCTAATCTATGTAGAAGTCTACATTGATAATGCTATCAAGGTAGAAAACCTAATTATATATGATTTAAATAATTGACATATACATTTTCGTATTTCAATATAAATATACTTTTTAGTTTATAACATATTAAAATATAAAACATTTTTATGCTAGATCTAACGGTTTTCATCTATTTATTTTAAGATCTTTGTTGTACGAAGGACCAGACAAAAAATTGGATAAGATCCCTCTTATGTTTATTATAAAGATATAATTGTATTTGGCTGTAAGTAAAACTATTTTTAAATAATTATAAGGGTATTTTGATAATCAAAATGAATTATAAGCAGAATTCATAAATCAAATAGAATTTTTAACTTAAAAAATAGTCAATTTCTTCTTTTTATGTTTCTATGTAGATTTAATTTAGAAAAAAATTTATTAAACCATCATTAATTTAAAGTTTGTTAATTTCACTTGGGCTGTAACGTCCAAATCAAATTTAATGCAAAATCATATATATATATATATATATATATATATATATATATATATATATATATATATATATATATATATATATATATATATATATATACAGTTGCACTCCATAACAAACACCTTATATAACAAACAATAAAGAACACCTTATATCTAATCTAATTTAAGAGTTCCGCCATGGCACCCAATACAAAAAGTTGTTATTTTTTTACCCTCTATCCATCCAGGGAAAAAAAATAAAAAAATTACTGTTCATGATAATGTCACTGCTGACGTCAGCATGACGTCATCATGAACAATAATTTTTTTAATTTTTTTAATTTTTTTGCTAGATGGAAAGAGGGTAAAAAAATAACAATTTTTTGTATTGGGTGCCCCTGGCGGGGCCATTGGATCTATTAGATCTAAGATATTCTTTATTGTTTGCTATATAAGGGTGTTCTGTATGGAACAATGACCTATAAATATATATATTAAACAACAATTTGATATGTAAATTAATAACTTATATAAATAAAAAAATTAATAAAATAATTGTAGATTTTAAAAAAGAACCGTGCATAGCACGGGCTATAAGCTAGTATTTAAAATATTGTTATAGGTTCTAAGTTCGAAAAACATTCGTGAATCACACGAGTAATAAGGTATATAGCAAAAAAAATACACAAAATCTGGAAAACACTTAAAATATAGAAAAGTTTGTATGAAAATCGAAAAAATGTCTACATGATTAGATAGATTTCACATTTTCTATTAAATAAAAGTTAAAAAAATAATTTTTATGTAATATTTATATTATATATATGTATGTATTTTAAAGTAACAATTCATAATAGATAATTACGATAATATTTATATACATGAGATTTATAAAGTTAAAAAATTATTATAATAAAAAATATATATACAACTTAAAATTTAAAAGTAAAATATAATTAAAAAAATTTACAAGCAACCGGGTATCGCACATGTTACAAGCTAATAAAATTAAAATTAGAACAATTTGTAAACTTCTTAAGTTACTGTCTCCATTAAAATGTAAAACTAAAAATACATCCGTAAATCAACAAAAAAAACGAATTTTGTGTCAACTATATATCAATCCAATAAAACTCCACTTATAACAAAAATTAATAAAAAATTCAAAATTTATTATTAATTCGTTAAATGATTTTAATATCTTTTAAATCCACGCACCTAGAGCCATCCGTTTATCGTGTCGAAGGTCTTGGGTTACATTCCCACTTGTTTCAATTTTTATTGAACATATACTATTGAGTTGAGTATCATAAGTCTTTTTTAAAAAAATAAAAAACAATACTGTAAGTATCTCTTAAAAAAAACATTGTTGTAAATTAGTTTTGAAAATTACTTATTAATTGATAGTTCAGTTACTACAAAGAAATGGTAATTTTACGTGGACAAAATTGACTACAAAATTATTTCACACAATGATCTACGTGACATTAATGAGTTTGTGTGCCACTATACTTGTCCATCTAACCACGATGATTTTTAATTCTTTTATCAATTTTTTCCTGTTCTTGTATTATTTATTTTACATGTTATATCATTGTAATAAAATTTTATCAAAATGTTACTCCTTCCGTCCCTCTTTAGTTGGTATATTTGCAAAAAATACACATATTAAGAAAGAATTAATTATGTAATTTGTTTCCATGTTTGCCCTTAATCTTAACATTAAATGATGACTTATAAGTATGTGCATTAAATATAAAGTCAAACATTGGTATTAGAAATAAGGGTAGATATGAAAAAATTGGTAAAAATATGTATTGGAACAAGGAATGTGACAACTATTTAGGGACAATTTTTTTTTGCAAATGTGCCAACTAAAAAGGGACGGAGGGAGTATATAATTACAATTTCATCTAAGCGTTCTAAAAAATTACAAATATCATTTCATTATAATTGTTCACTTAACTACAATTGATTTCTTTTCATGTATTTTTTCAATATCTCGGGTGGGTGGTCAATAATACCCATCTATTACGCTTTCCACATTTGCTTAATTTCCTCCGGGAAATGAATCTTCTTTCTATATATAATAGGTATCTCTAATGTGATTGTCGAAAGTGATTCAATTCTCTCAATTAAAGCTATTAACAGTAGTAAGGAGTACGTCTTGGAGGTGGGGAATGTGTTGCAAGAATGCCGAAATTTGCATAGTGCTCGTCCAGATTTTTCTGTTTCATTTGCTAGAAAGCAAGCTAACAAGGTAGCCCATCTGTTAGCTAGGATACCTTGTGAGGTTTATAGCTTTCATGATTTCTTGACTCCTCCACAGATTGTGTTGGAGAGACATATGTATGATGTTTCCTTAAATTAATGCAATTTTCTAGTTCAAAAAAAAGATAACATGTACTTGTCAAACCTGCATCTTAAGCAAATAAATTAACTCTCGAACCTAACTCCGAACCTAGCTCAATTATAATATTTAAAAAATAGCTAGGGTACCTTGTGAGGTTTATAGCTTTCATGATTTCTTGACTCCTCCACAGATTGTGTTGGAGAGACATATGTATGATGTTTCCTTAAATTAATGCAATTTGCTAGTTCAAAAAAAAAAGATAACATGTACTTGTCAAACCTGCATCTTAAGCAAATAAATTAACTCCCGAACCTAACTCCGAACCTAGCTCAATTATAATATTTTTAACTCCGAACCTAGCTCAATTATAATATTAAAAAAATATTGTTGATCCAAAGAGTTAAACCCATGACCTTTCATAATGAAACTAAACACACCAACCAATTTGGCTAGATGGACATTTATATTTATAATGGAAGTCATTAACCACATAAATAAATACTTTTTGGGTTATATCAGGTTTAATGTATATTACACTATTCATTTAAGATAAAATTACTTATATTATAACATGTGCACATTATTTTTTATAATTATTTATAGACCTACCCATCTAAATAAATTTTACAAAAAAAATTCTTATATTTTTAAAATGGAGAAAATAATTATATTTTGAGATAAATTGTTTTGTTCATAATCTCATATATGAAATGCATAGATAAAATAATTATTCTTTGAGATCAACATTTTGTTAACAATATCACATATGAAGTGCTTGTGGTTAATTTTGTTGTGAAATTTAATAAAAAAAATGCACTAAATTAAATTTGGTTGGTCAAATTAGAATCAATTAAACTATAGGCATACTAAAAATATGAATTTTAATAAAATTTATAAAAAAATATACAAATGCGATTTGGATTACATATCGATTATTGGTTAATAATTACATAAAATATATAGTTCATTTATAAGACGGTATGATAAATAATATACAAAATATAGCAAATTAATTAGCGAAATAAGAAAGATATGAAGTTTTGAAAGAAAATTTGAAACATATATATATATATATATATATATATATATGAGATTTGTACTTCATGTCGGTTATCAGTTATCGATTAAATAACTAAATAAAATATATCGTTGAGTTATGAGACGATACTATAATTAAGGTTACGTATATAGTGCTATATGACAGTGTATCTTCTTCTATATATAATAGGAGAACCAATGGAGTATCTCAGACTTTAACTTCAATTCAATAAGTAAGATCTTGTATGTTACAATAATCAAGGTATTGTAATCTTTAAAATGTATTGTAAAATGTCTAAAATTTCAAACACGAAAGCATTCAATAATTTGTTGCATGGTCATTTCCCTTTAAATGCTTGCAAATACATATACATACTTGCCTATTGGTGGTCGAGAAAAAGTTAATTTGGCATCAGAAGCCACAACGGTATCCTCCCACACTTTTGGTCATCGTGCATTCCTCACATACGTGCTCCAAATTTGTTTCATATATTTTTAATTTATAAAAATATCGCCAAATCGTTCAAATAATACACATATTCGCGATGTTCAACAATGTTAGAAATGGCCCGTGCCTCGCACGGGCTATTATGCTAGTACTACTTATGGGCCACTATGAAGTTTTTGAAACTTTAAAAAAATCAACCTGATACCCATGTTTCTAATGCGTAATACATGTACCCACACACCAAACCTGTTTTATCCTCCTGAATTATTAAAATAAAGAAATTAATTTATTATCCCTATTACACATGCTTAATAGGATTCTAATCATATTTTAAGAGCAGAAAAGGTTCAGAACCCGAGTTTCATTTGGCAAGGCATCTTGACAACTATGAGAGCTTGCAGATGAGTGATGGGGTCCGGAGAGAATATTTTTGCGATAAAGGATCAGTGATTACGTTTGAAGAAGGACTTTTGTGTAGAAAAAAAGTCACATTTGTGCAAAATCAGAATATTGACATCTCAAAATTCCTCAATATCAAGGTTGGAAGAGAATCTGGAGGTTACTTTTCTCCAAAAGATTAAAATCTTCATATGAAAGTTCTGTCATAACACAGTCCCAATTCGCTCGAGATTACGATCTAAAGGTATGTCTTTACCTATAATCTATCCTATGTGTAACTGTTGATACATGATATATTTAGCAAATTCTAAGTCACTTGAAATATATATTTCAAGTAAAGGCTTAAAAAAATATATTAAAGGTTATTGGGTTCAATAATGTTGGTTGGATCGACGAATTACTATTACCGTTCAAACTGACTCGCAAGAAGTTAAATGATTCGCTCGTTAGCCCAACATTTTGATCCGGCCCAACAAAATGTTCCACCGACACAACTATTATTATATAAGGAAACTTGTCAATCAGAGCATTACTTGTGCAGGAAGATTAATCTATTACTTGCGAGTGAAGAATAAGGTCGGTGGACGAACGAACCCTAGAACTACGTGGGCTTGATTTCCTATATAAAGGATACGTAGGCACCTTGAGAGGGCATTCAGAATTCCATACACTCGAATAATACCTCTCAAGCTCAGCCCCAAATTTATAAACCCTATTCTATACGTTCAATCCTAATTACAAATTCAATTTAGGGCTTACAAAAATTAGCCTTAACATTTGGCGCCGTCTGTGGGAAGGCGTATAGAAATCTAAAATCTTTTCAGCAAACACAATTTTCAATTATGGTTCAACCAACCAAAACTCCAATTGTCTTGCCTTTCTCTACAAACTTCATCGAGGGAGAGACCTCCACACGTCTTCGCTCAACCATCACCCGGGGTGAAGCAGATTGTTAGGAATATGTTGTAGTTGATGATAACTTAACATTCAAGCAAAATTGTATAAGTCAAGTTTTGTAACTGTCAACGGATAAGACCTTATAACTCTATTCGTTGACAGGTAGCTCATCAACGGATGAGGTTTTGTAGCATACTACAATATCTCTATTTCTCAGTTGATAGTTTTTTATTCAGAGTCATGTTGACCATCAATGGATAGGTAGAATAGGGTAGCCAATTCTAAATAAGCTATGCTATGTAATTCTGTCTAAGTGAAAGTGTATCAACGGATGAGAACAGGGCTCTATTAACGGATACAACTCAAATCTACTCGATCAACGGATACAGCTCAAACTACCATCAACGGATAACTGTGCACAACATCAACGGATAATCATTATCACTTTATCCTATGCTAGCTGGGAATTAGCAGTTGATAAGGACAGGTTTAACTGACAGATCACATGGGTTGATAGTAGATATAAAAAGCAGTATGGCAGCCATACTTTGGAAACACAGAAGAAAGAAGCATTCCATTTACACAGTACATACAAGAAAGGTGCAGGGGACATATCTGTTCACAAGGACAACCTTTCGGCTACATGTGGATTTGGAGTGGAGTAGCAAGTCAACTTGAATTAGATTAATATTATCTTATTCCTGTAGCACTTGTAAACTTGGGATATATAACCAAGTGTAGCAACTCTTTATACTGTAAGAAAACAGACATATTTGCTTAGGGCTTCTTGAATATCTTTAGAAGCAAAGAGTTGTAAACACAGAAGCTATGTACATTTGTATCACAGAGTTTTCTTCAAATAAAAGTCTCAGGTGGTACATTTAACCACATGATTTTTTATGTGTTTGTGAACCATTTCTTATTCAGCAATTATTTCCTTATTGATTTCTGTGGTCTTTATCAGAAATTTATAACTATCAAGAATTGTATTCAACCCCCCCTTCTACAATTATACAAGTGTGTAATCTGGGAATAACAATTGGTATCAGAGCAAGCTTCTAATATATCTGAAGTTTAAAGATCAACACACTTCCAACATGTCTAAGAAGGATTATGGAGTGAAGATACCGGTTCATGATAGGGAAAATTACTTTCACTGGAAAGTAAAAATGCGTCTACATCTCATGTCTATTGATGTAGGCTTTGTAGATTACATTGAGAAGGGTCCTCATGTTCCAATGAAGGCTGCTTCAAGAGTTGGTCTTGCTGTAGATGCACCAGACACGTACATCCCAAAACCTGTTTCTGAGTGGAGTACTGAGGATGTTGCAGAAGTTCACAAAGATAAAAAGACCATGAATATTCTGTTTAATGGTTTAGAAACAGACATGGTTGACAATGTTATCAACTGTACTACCGCCAAGGAAGTATGGGACATTGTTCAAACCCTTTGTGAAGGTACAGAACAGGTAAGGGAAAACAAGATGCAGCTACTGATCCAACAGTATGAGCACTTCCATTTCAAGAATGGAGAGACATTGAATGACACATTTAGTAGATTTCAAAAGCTACTGAATGGCTTGAAACTGTAAGGAAGAATCTACCAAGTGAAAGATTCTAATCTCAAATTTCTGAGATCACTGCCCAAAGAATGGAAGCCTATGACTGTTTCTCTAAGAAACACTCAAGAGTACAAGTCATTTACTCTTGAAAGGCTCTATGGAACTTTAAAGACATATAAACTAGAAATGGAGCAGGATGAAGAAATTGAGAAGGCCCAAAAGAAAAGTGGGTCAGTTGCACTTGTTGCCAACTTGGAGCAGAAGGAGAAGAAGAGGACTGAAGCTGCTAAATCTACACCAAATAGGGAGGTTTGTGAAGGTAGAGCAGAATCAAGCAAAAGCAAGGAAAAGGTGTCTGAAGAAATGAGTGTCCTACAGCAGGATGAATTGGATGAGATAGATGAGCATTTAGCCTTTCTATCTAGGAGATTCTCTAAGCTAAAATTCAGAAGAAACTCTGGGGTGGCCAAGCCATTTAACAAAGATTTTTCTACAAGTAATTATGTGGATAAATCCAAAATTAAATGCTACAATTGTGGAATTGCTGGTCACATGATAAGTGAATGCAAGAAGCCTAGATCTGAGAACAAGGGAAAGCCAACTGAAACTGTTGACTACAAGAAGAAATATTTTGATCTTCTCATACAGAAAAGAAAGGCATTAATGACCCAAGAGTATGACTGGGCTGCTGATGGAAATCATTCTGATGATGATGCTGAGTTTGTCAACCTTGCATTAATGGCTGATTCTGAGCAGGAAGCAAGTTCAGCTAGCAATCAAGTATTTTCTACTAATCTCTCTGAGCTCACCAAAGAGGAATGCAATAGTGTTATAGATGAAATGTCTACTGAACTATATCACTTGAGTGTTACTCTTAAATCACTTACTAAACAGAACAATAGGATTAAAGAAACTAATCAGTTCTTAAGTGATAGAAATGCAGTTCTAGAAGTTCAACTTCTAGAATTTGAGAAAATGAGAGTTGATTGCAATAATGCTAAAAGTAAACTTGAAGCTGTGTTAAAAAGAGAACTGATTTTAAGAGACCAGCTTGAAAAAGAACAAGGGATAATTGCTAAATTTCAAAGTTGTAGGAATATTTCTCAAAACATAATAGAAGTCCAGGGAATAGAATCATTTGTGAGGGATACCTGGACTCAAAAGAAAAAGGAGCTAGAACCTTGCCTTGAGGATCTAGAGACTATTTGTGAATCAACGGATAGTGATCATCCGTTGACAGATGAACCATCAACGGATGAGAGGTATCCGTCGACTAACAAAAAGTCTGTTAGTAAGAAGGAACTCAAGAAACTGAATGATCAGTATGGTCCAGTAGCCAAGAACTTTGTTTCTGGTGAAAGTAGCCAAGCCAAATCAAGTGAGAAGGCTAAGGCAGGTGATTTACTTAACAAAAAGGCTATTGGTAAATCAGTTAATGAAAAGGTAGAGACTGAGGGTAAAAAGAAAAGAACAGAAATGGTAAGATAGACATTAACAAGAAAAACAATTATTCTCCTGACAAGTTTGCTCCTAGGAAAACTTGTGGTAATTGCAATAGTGTCAATCATCTATCTTCTAATTGCAAGTCTGTTAAAAGAACTCCTGTTCATGTACCTCAATCTATGCCAAGTATACCTGTAATGCCTGGTTTGTATCAGAATGCTAGTTTTTCAAATCCTTATGTGAACATGCCATATGTGCCTAATCCTTATTTTCAATCTGTGAATATGCCACAAATGTCATGGAGCATTCCTAGCATGGATAATATGTATGCTAATTTTTCACAAATGCATGCATCAAATATTTATGCAAATGAGCATCTGTCAAAACCTATCACTCAAGCATCTACACCCAAAGTGAAGATTGATAAGAGTGTAAAACCAAAGGCTAACAAGAAAGGACCCAAGGAAACTTGGGTACCAAAATCAACTTGATTTGTATTTTGGATTGTGTGCAGGGAAATAAGAGGAATCTATGGTACCTAGACAGTGGATGTTCTAGGCATATGACAGGAGATTCAACCCTGCTCACAGAGTTCAAGGAGGAAGCTGGCCCTAGAATTACCTTTGGAGATGACAGCAAAGGATATACTAAGGGATATGGCTTGATTACAAAGGACAATGTCATCATTGAAGAAGTGGCTTTAGTTGAAGGTTTGAAGCACAATTTGCTGAGTGTCAGTCAGATTTGTGACAAAGACTATGAAGTAAAGTTCACTAAAGAAGCCTGTGTTGTTTCTACCAAGGAAAACAACAATGTGGTTCTGACAGGCTTTAGAAAAGGAAATGTTTACATAGCTAATTTCAACTCAGTATGCTCAGAATCCATTACTTGTCTCTTCAGAAAAGCAAGTAAGGATGAGAGTTGGCTATGGCATAAAAAGCTGTCTCATTTGAATTTTAAAGTTATGAATTATTTGGTAAGAAAGGATCTTGCTAGAGGAATCCCTCAATTGGAGTTCATCAAGGATGGATTGTGTGATGCCTGCCAATTAGGGAAGCAAAAGAAATCATCCTTCAAGAGCAAGACAGAGTCATCCATTGTTAAGCCTCTTCAATTGCTGCATATGGACTTATTTGGTCCAGAAAATGTCATGTCCATTTCAAAGAAGAAATACTGCCTGGTGATTGTGGATGATTTTTCTAAGTTTTCCTGGACCTTCTTTCTGCACTCCAAAGATTGTGCAAGTGAAATCATCATCAATCATCTCAGACTAGTAAACAATGGTTCTGAAGTGAAAGTACAAAGAATCAGGAGTGACAACGGCACTAAATTCAAAAATTCCACAATGAAAATTTTCTGTGAAGAGAATGGAATTGTCCATGAGTTTTCTGCTGCTAGAACACCTCAACAAAATGGGGTTGTTGAAAGGAAAAACAGAACTCTCATTGAAGCAGCTAGAACAATGTTAAGTGAATCAAGATTGCCAACATATTTCTGGGCTGAAGCTGTCAACACTGCCTGCTTCACTCAGAATATTTCCTTGATCAATCAAGCTAGAGGAATGACTCATTATCAGTTATTCACCAACAAGAAACCAACGTTAGCTTTTCTTCATGTCTTTGGATGTAAGTGTTTTGTGCTAAGAAATCATGGAGATAACTTGGTCAAATTTGAAGCAAAGGCAGATGAAGCTATCTTTGTTGGATATGCAGTAGGGAAAGCCTATAGAGTCTACAATCTAAGAACCAACATTGTTATGAAATCTGTACATGTTGTGTTTGATGATCAAAAGATTCTAGGTCTAAATGATGAAGGCTTCCATGAAAAGTTGAGATTTGAGAATGAGGTAGAAGGAAGAATGTACATTGATGATGATGAGGAAAATGAAGAACATGGCCTTGGAAATTCACCTAGAGTTGTTGGTCCAACTAGAAGTGATGCTAACACTGGAAATGAAGCATCCGTTGACAGTCATACTTGATCATCAGATGCATCCGTTGACAGGCATTCTCATGTATCCGTCGACAGGCAAAATGGAGCATCCATTGATAGTCAAAATGATGCATCTGTTGACAGTCAACTTCATAACTCCTCAAGGACAACAAACTCAGGGGGAGTTTCTCAAAGTCAAAACTCAATGATCAATCAACAAGATCATGCTCACGTAGATGAAGTAACCTCAACTAGATCAAACCTTCCACCTTCAAGAAAATGGACCAGAGATCATCCTTTTGAGTTAATCATTGGTGACTCAAACTCAAGAGTCCAAACTAGGAGGGCCACACAAGAAGAATGCCTATACAGTAGTTTCCTGTCTCAAGAGGAACCTAAGAAAGTGGAGGATGCCCTTCTAGATCCAGATTGGGTCTTAGCAATGCAAGAAGAGCTAAACCAATTTGAGAGAAATAAAGTATGGAAGCTTGTGCCCAAACCTGATGATAGAGGTATCATAGGTACCAAATGGGTTCTCAAGAATAAGACTGATGAAAATGGCATAATTGTGAGGAATAATGCTAGATTAGTGGCAAAGGGCTATTCTCAAGAAGAAGGAATAGATTTTGATGAAACTTTTGCTCCAGTGGCAAGACTTGAGGCCATCAGAATTTTCCTAGCCTATGCAGCACATGCCAACTTCAAAGTCTATCAGATGGATGTTAAAGTGCCTTTCTAAATGGGGAACTGGAAGAAGAGGTATATGTCAATCAACCTCCTGGTTTTGAAGATCCAGAATTTCCAGAGTATGTATATCTTCTCTTGAAAGCACTTTATGGTTTGAAGCAAGCACCAAGAGCCTGGTATGACACTTTATCTCAATTTCTTTTGGAGAATCACTTCACTAGAGGTACAGTAGATAAAACCTTATTTCATAGAAATGTCAATGGTTCTTCAATACTTGTTCAAATCTATGTAGATGATATTATTTTTGGGTCTACAGATGAGAAGCTTTGCAAAAGGTTTGCCAAACTTATGCAAAGTAGATATGAAATGAGCATGATGGGTGAATTAACTTACTTTCTTGGTTTACAAGTAAAGCAAGTTAATGAGGGAATTTTCATAAGTCAAACAAAATATATTTATGATCTTTTAAAGAAATTTGACTTAATGGATTGTGCCTCTGCAAAAACACCTATGGCCACTGCAACTAAGCTTGAGATGAATACTAAAGAAAAATCTGTGGACATCTCAAGCTATAGAGGCATGGTAGGCTCACTTCTATATCTAACAGCTAGTAGACCTGATATAATGTTTTCCACATGTCTTTGTACTAGATTTCAAGCTGACCCTAGAGAGTCTCACTTAATTGCTATTAAGAGAATTTTCAGGTATCTCAAGGGAACACCAAACCTTGGCATTTGGTACCCAAGAGATTCTGGCTTTGATCTAATTGGCTATTCAGATGCAGACTATGCAGGTTACAGAATTGATAGGAAAAGTACTTCAGGCTCCTGTCAATTTCTAGGGAACAGGCTTGTGTCATGGTTCAGTAAGAAACAGAACTCAGTCTCCACTTCTACAGTCGAAGCTGAGTACATTGCAGCTGGAAGTTGTTGTGCACAGATTCTTTGGATGAAAAATCAACTTATTGACTATGGTCTAAAAGTTGAGAAGATTCCAATTTTCTGTGACAACACTAGTGCTATTGCCATCACAGAGAATCCAGTGCAACATTCGAGAACCAAGCATATTGACATCAAATACCACTTCATTAGAGAGCATGTGATGAATGGTACAGTAGAAATGCACTTTGTGCCAAGTGAAATGCAGCTTGCAGATATCTTCACCAAGCCTCTTGATGAATCTTCATTCACAAGGTTGGTAGGTGAACTAGGTATGCTTAATTTTTCATAATTCCTAGTGGTATCTAATCATACTGTATTGCAGCTAGAAATGTGTTTTGATTTTCTTAAGAATTAAAAACTCTCAGAATAACTCTTAGCAGAAATTTTGTTTAAGGCAAAATTTGCTTATCAATGGATATCCTTTTATCCGTTGGTAGTATAAACACATTACAAGATTTTCGTATGTCAACGGATAACAGGTTGTCCACGTCATCGATGGATAAACTGTTTTCTCAACCGTCCAATCTTTATCCGTTGATATACATATTTCTCTTTATAGTCGTTGGTAAACGTGTATAATTAGTCACGGCTGTACTTCTTTTCTTTTCATTTATTATCTGACAGTTACTTTTGTCCAATGGGGTAATTACTTTTAATTATTTCATTTTTAATTCTTGAAAAATATAAAAGGCTGTCTTGTGCCCTCACATCTCACCTTTATTCATTTTCAAGAATCTCATTAGTTAACTGCATCTTCTTCACTAAATCTCTCTATGCAACAAAAGTTCAAACACTTCAATGGCACCTATTGTTAAGATGATGTCTTCCACCGGGTTTACCTATGAGAAGAACAATTTCGCGGCCTTTGTTGATACAGTGAACGCTCCAGAAGCATATCACACCATGATGAATTTCGTGAAGAAATGCAAACTGTCATATGCTATGACTGCCTCCACTCCTCTAATCCATGAGGTAATTGAAGAGGTGTGGGCATCTGCTGAGTACAATGGCACAGACGGTACACTTGCTTTTTCTTTGAAGGGTGAAAACTATGTAGTTAATTCTGATGTGTTAACTGCTTGTTTAAAATTGCCTGAGAATAACTGTCTGAATGTACCCAGTAATGCTGAAATTGTTACCATGCTTAATTCCATAAATTATACCCTTAGTACTGAGAACTTAGGGAAAATTGTTAGGAAAGGTATGGTTAAAGAATGGAGTTATCTTTGTGATGCCTTCATTAAAACTTTTTCTGGCAAGATTAGTAACTTTGATGCTGTTACCAACTCCATGCTAGTTATGCTATGTATGCTTTTGACTGTTAAATTCTATAATGTTGGCACACTAGTCATGTATGAGATATCAGCTAAATTAGGTAAAAAGGAAACTAGGAGCAAGAATGTTTATTTTGCTAGATTTTTTATGCTCCTAGCATTGCATGTATCTGAGAATGAGCTATCCATTGCTAACCCGGATAGCAAGTTTAATTGTTTTGTTCAGGAGAAGAGAGTCTTAAGTGATTTGATTCGAATGAACCTAAATGCAGAAGTACAGTTGGTATATCTACCAATTGTTCAGGTAATTATTTCCAACCCTGAAACTCCTATCTCCAACCCCCAAATTTCTTTGCCTTCTAGTGTCACAATGGAGTCTGTGGCTGTGACCAAACAGGCTCCTACCAAAGTGACCAAATCCAGAGTTCCAAAACCACAATCTAAAAGACAAACCTCAGGTGTCTCTCAAAAGGCACCTGTTGCAAAAACTACCAAAACTCTTGAGGGGAGTGTGAAGGTGGTAGTGAGTGGTGAGGGACAGGGTGAACATCAAAGAAGCCCTAAGGATAAGGAAGGTGAGGCAGGTGCAACCAACATTTCAGTCTCTCAAAAGACTGTTAATGAACCTACAAGCCAAATTCTAGCAACATCCTCTCAACAGGGTGTGACTACTGATTTAAGTTCCACTCCAGGAACACTGCACAAAAGGGGAAGAGACACAGATAACTCTCACTCAAAAACCTATGGTAGAAGAGTAAAATCCAAAACCATTGGGGAATCACAGGGTGCACACACTGTATAGCAAACTGTACCTTCTCAAATTCAGTTTGATGTGACTTCAATAAATGTGGAATCACAGCCCCTTGATCTTAACCTTCAAATCGATACACATTTTGATCCACCATCACCAACTCCATCTCTGGATGTGGATATGATATCTACATCAATTCCTGATTCTCCATCTTTAAAATTCTTGGAGAAGCCCCACTCAACAATTGGTGGTCATCATCTTTTAGATGATTTGTTGGGCCATCAATCTTCCATTCCTGAATTCACAACACTATCTGTGACCTCTTCCTTAAAATCAATCACCACAGATTCAGTGTTGGTTTTCACTTCAACGGATACTCTTTTTCCTTCATCAACAGATATCCTTCATTCGTTGACAAGTGTTTCTCCATCAACGGATATGTCTATAACTAATTATCCGTTGACAACAATAACTACTACATCAACGGATACAATTTATTCGTTGACAACTCTCTCTACCAATGAAAAATGTGACATTCCCATGTCAACTGTGGAGGAGTTTGTAGTAGTTGAAACACTTTTAGGAATGAGGGAAGGGAGTGAGAGGCTGCCTTGTGAGCAGGCAAAAGGAGAGAAAAACAATGAGAGGCTGACCATTTCTTCCGGTCAGGCAAAAGGAGAGCTAGAGAGTTCCACCTTAGTAGGTGAAGGTGAGGGTGTGAGAGGTGTGAGCCAGGGGGAGCCCCTGATGCAAGAAAAGAGAGATGAGAGGAGAGAAGGGACTACAGGAGAAATAAGGCAGTAAGATTCAGCCATTGCAGGTGAGTTAATGGAGGTTAATGAAGCTTCCAAAGAGATGGAATTTAGACAAGAATATCAGTCAATTATTGACTCCATCTCTTTGGATCCTGAAACCTTTACTCATCCTGTTTCTGCCTATCAAGTCATGGCACAATAGGGCAATGTGGAGGCAGAGAAGGCAATGCACCTAGTGCACACCTCAGAATCTCTTCAAAGAGCAAAAGAAGCTTTACAAACCCTGTCTCCAAGTGCTGGAAGTGAAGAGTTTGGCAGTGATGACAGTCAAAGTTCAGATGGTGAAGAAATCAATGAGGATGAGACTCCAAGATGGATGTTTTCCAATGCCACTGAACTTGGGAATCTCAATGTGGAAATCATGAAGCAATATCAATCTGCTAAGGCTGAGCACCAAACTGCAGACCCACAGAGAAAGACTGTTCTTGAGCAAGTTATGGCCTCCTTGAAATTACAAAAGATGCAATCTGTTATTCAAAGAACACAACGGGAGGAGGTCAAGTCTGCAATTATATATATGAAGATAGCACTAGATGCCAGGATTGAGGCACTAGCTCCTACTACCACTCAGAAGGTGCTTTCTAGCAAACTTCTCAAAGAAGATAGCCTGGCTAAGTCTGTTCAGCTTCTTCTTCCAGAGTGGATAGTATGGAATCTCAAATGCACACTATCATTACCAATCAATCAAAACAGACTCAACTACTGGAAATGCTACTTGCAGCTTCAACCCCAACCCTTGATGCTAACAAAAAGGGGGAGAAAATGGAGAAAATGGGAACAAGCACTGAAGAGGCTGCAACATCTACTGGACAATTTCAAGCTACCAGTAGTGAGATAGCACAGATTGAGGGGGAACAACAGCCAATTGTAGTGGTCAATCCAACAGAGTTTGAGATAAAGGCTTCCCCTGTGAAGAAACAAGTGGCTTTGCCTGAGATTCAAAGCTTAGAAGAAATCTCAGATGGTGAAAGGCAAGCCAGAATAGAAGCTTTGGAAAAGATCAACAAGGAGACTAATGAAAGAATCCTAAAGGCAGAGAGGATGATCAATGAATCAATTGCATCATCTATGTTCCTTAATGCTCAAACTTCTGCTCCAACAATATCAACCACTATCATGAAGGTGCTCACTCCAAGGGTTGTGGCTCCTACATTCTATGATGCTGAGCCATCATATGTCAAAGAGTTTGAACCAACCATCAATACCAGAGCCTACTCACCTCCAAAGGAAAATGGGAAGAACAAGCTTCAGTTATACTACCCATTTCCCAAGGATGATGAAGAAAAGCTAATGGGAAAGACAATCATGGAGTTCAAAGTATAGACAAATAAGAGTGTAAGAGATTAGATGGCTGTAATCATGAGGAATGGAAAAGTATTAAATATATCCAACAGCCATCCTAGATTTGTGGAAGCTAAAAGAGAAGAAGTCTCCAGAATCCAAAGGGAAGCCCATCCAAGTACAGAAAATCAATATGAAAACTCAGATGAGAAGCAAGCCAGGCTGGCTCAAGAGTTAATGGATGAGGTAGAGGTTGAAATGAAGGAACCTGAGGAAGTTCCCAAATTCAAACCTAAAAGAAGGAAAGCTAAAACCAAGAGGGTTCTTTCTCCAGAACCCTCTCCAGAAAAAGAAACCATTGGCTCATCAGTACCTATATCTGCAACAGTAATTGACCCAACTGTAAACTTTCATGGTGACCCCATAATGCCTAAAGAAGAACCAATGAATTTTGATTCAATTGAAGTTCCTTCATTCTTGCTGAATCCAAAACAGAAGAAAAGGGCTCCAAAGAAGCAACTTTCAAAGGGACCAGTTCAAGTTGCTAGGGTACCTGCTATTGTCAAACAACCAATCTTGGAAAACAAAGAAGACTTTATCTATCAGGCAGAAATTGAAGAATACTCTGGCATGAATCTATATTTGGATGAATTGTCAAAAGTAAGAGGAATTGACAAGTACAAGAATCAGCCTGAGAGATTAGTGTTTGTCTACAAGGGAGGAAGTCAGAGGACATGGCCATTACAGAAGGTTCTTGGAGAGAATTATCATGTTAGGAATAATTCATAAGTTGTGATGTTAAGAATAGAATTTACACATTATACTTCTTGTAATCCTGATCTTATAAAGGATTTAGCACTGTATTTAGGTTTTATGTGTAAGACAGTTATCTGTATAGTTTAGTCAGGAATGAACAGTGTATCGGAGACTACATGTCAGGAACAGAGAGCAAATCCTGATGACGTGTCCAATACTGATGGTTGATCAGATACTGATGCAGTGTGCAGATCCTGATATCAGTCGTGTTACTGATGATGTCATTATGGATGCTACAGAAACTGGCAAGTGCTATAAAACAGGATCGTTGTTTGAAGAACAAGCAAGAAGATATTATGAAGGAAAGAGTTTTCTATTGAAGGAAACTATCGACTAGAAGGCAGAACATTGTTATGTATAGATTATATCTTTCTGTTATTAGTTGATAGGTAGCATTATAAATACTCTCTCAATATCATTGTAAAAGAGTGTAGCTCGTGAGGATAAAGTTCGAGTGCGTAGCTCTGTATAAGGTTTGTATTCGTGAAGTTCGAAACAAACAGAGAGATATTTGTATTGTCAGCAGCTGCTAAAGGTATTGTACACCTTTGGTAGAGTTTGTATTTGATCTTATTAATACAAACAAGAGTTTGATTCATTCGTTTATTCTTGTTTTTATAATCAAGCAAAAATCAGACAGGATTATATAACTTGTATTCAACCCCCCCCTTCTACAAGTTATTCGAGTTAACAATTGGTATCAGAGCAGGTTGATTTCGAGTAATCATAAAGATCTGCAATCATGTCTGGTTACAAGGATGGGAATACTAAGATTCCTATGCTCAAGAGAAACGAATATACTCTATGGGAAGTAAAGATGTTGCATCATCTGGAAGCAACAGATCCTGATTATCTTGACAGAATCAGAGATGGACCTTTTGTTCCAACAAAGGTCGTTGGACAAGCAACTGTTGATGGTAAGGTTGTTCCAGAACATACAGCAGAGAAGCCAAAATCTGAATGGTCAGATAAGGACAAGGAGAGTGTTCTTAAAGATGCTAAAGTGAGAAACATATTATTCAATAGTCTTGATTCTGTTCTCACTAATTATGTTCTCTCTTGTAAAACTGCTAAGGATATATGGGACAATCTTAAGGTTCACTGTGAAGGAACTAAGCCTGTCAGGAAGAATATGAGGACATTACTTATACAACAGTATGAGTACTTTGAATCCAAGTCTGGTGAGTCACTTACTGATACCTTTGATAGGTTTACAAAACTCATCAATGAGATGGCCATGCATGGTAAATATTATGACTTGGAGGATATGAATACAAAGTTCATGAAAGCTTTGCCTGATTTCTACAATGAGAAGATATCTGCGATTGAGGAAGCTAATGATCTTGATGAGATTTCATTAGAGGCAGTCTATGGAAAATTGAGAGCTTATGAACTTGACAAGCAGCAGAAGAAGAGCAGGAGTGAAGGAAAGATGAAGACTATTGCACTTACTGCTCAATCTGAAGTAAAGAAGCTTCCTGAAGAACAGCATGAAGAGATTGCTGTAAAGAATTCGAGGAAGAAGAAAAGCAAAGAAAGTTCTGAGTCAGAGACTACTGATATGGACTCTGACAACAATGATTCTGAATCTGAGATGAAAGAACTCTTTGCTATGTTTGCTAAAGCCTTCAAGAAAGGCAGATTCAATAGGAGAAGATTTAGCAAAGGACCTTTTCAAAAGAAGGAGGAGAAGAAGAGTGACAAGAGCAAAAGTACAATTGTCAAGCTTGATAAGGCCAAGATCAAGTGCTTTAACTGCAGCGAGCTTGGACACTTTGCTAGTGAGTGTAAGAAGCCTAGGAATTCAGGAAAGGGTAATGCACTTATGGTCACACAGAAGGATTGGGCTGATTCCAGTGACTCTGAAGATGAATTGGATTATGAAAACATTGCATTGATGGCCGATAGTTCAGACAAACCTGGATCTCCAAAGAAAACTTCTCCATCCTCTGTTAAGGTATCACTTCACTCTCTTGATTCATTTGATAGCTTAAATTCTGATGAAATTAGATCTATCCATGCTGAGTTTAAGAATCTTATGACTAATTTTAGAATTCTTACTTGTGAAAGAGATGAACTTAAGGTTAAGAATGATAAATTAGTTGATAGAAATAATTTTCTTGAATCTGAATTAATTCAAATGGAAGAATACAAGTTGAGTTCTGATAAAGCTAAGCATGATTATAGTGTAATTCTTGAGGCTTATGACTATGTCAGAAAAGAACTAGAAGAAGAGAGAGATGTGATTAAGACCATTAACAATTCCAGTAAGAAGACAATAGAAATCTTTGAGAGTGGAATTCGTGGTAAGGTTAATGGTTTAGGTTTTGATAAGGCTAGACAAGAAGAAAAAGTAGCTATTGTCAATAATGATAGTAAGGTAGAAGCTAACACATCTAAATCTGAAGGTAAGAAAATTGTTTCTGAACCTAATCATGTTAAATTTGTTGATTCAAAAGGTACCCCTGTTGTACACAAGAGAATTAACAATAGTTATTCAGATGAGAAAGTGTTAGAGAAACCTAAGAATGTAAACATAGGGTTTCTGTCTAAGTCTCAGTTGAAACAGAGATTAGATGGTCTTTCAGAGTCTAGCAAGATCAAGAGAAATAGGAATGGAAAAGAAGGTATTAACAAAGAGAATAATTACAAGAATGTACCTGATGCACCTAGGAAAAAATGCTATAAGTGTGGAAATCATAATCATTTGGCCCTAGACTGCAATCAAAAACCTTCTTGGAAAACTGAGTCCAGATTCCCCAAGACTCAGAAAATTCAATACCAACCACAAAAAGCTTGTTATCATTGTGGTAGTTTACTTCATTCCATTTACATGTGTAGAGAATATCATGAACTGTATTATGACTATTATTCTTTGAAATCTGAAACTCCTAGTCACAAACAGTTTGTGAGATCAGAGTCTAAAGTTGACTCTGCAACAGGTAAAATAAAGGCAAAATCTTCAAAATCTGTTGTCTCTAAATCTAGTAAGAAAGGATCCAATCAAAGTTGGGTCCTAAAAAATTCTAACTAGTTACTTTTTGTTTGCAGGGCACAGGAAAGAAGCATTCAATTATCTTGGACAGTGGATGCTCTGGACACATGACTGGAAAGAAGTCCCTGCTTATAAAGTTTGAGAGGAAAGCTGGCCCAGTAATATCTTTTGGAGATGGCAACAAAGGAGAAACTCTGGGATATGGCTCAATTATTTTGGGGAATGTCATCATAGAAAATGTAGCACTGGTTGAAGGCTTGAAACATACTCTTTTAAGCATAAGTCAACTGGGTGATAAAGGTTACAAATCAATCTTTGACAGAGAAGGATGCAAAGTCTTGAATATGCAGAATGGAGACATTGTTCTAACTGGTCAAAGGCATGGTAACATATATGAAGCCAGCTTAAGTAATACATGTAACGACCCGAAAAATTACGTGTCATTTATTATATTTAAATATATTTTTAGTTGATTTTAATGTGTGTTAGTTTATTTTTAATGCATTTAAACGCGTTATGATTTTTATTAAATAGGAAAATTATCTTATACGTGTTATGTGACTTCTGTGTATCATAGAATATTTTATTCTATTTTTCTGTAATTTTTATATTTTTAGAATACAGTTATTTTGCATTTTAAATTCCGGACTCAGCCCCTTTATTGAATTCGAGGCCCTGTTTTTCATAAAATTATTTTTATATAATAATGGGATGTTCAAAAATGCATTATTTTGTAATTTTTGTAATGTTCATAATTTTTGGAAAATTTTGACATATATATTGTATTTGTTTAAAAATAAAAATTTTACATTTTTATCCCATAAAAATTATTTTTAAGGCTTAATAATTTTAATTAGGGGTTAAAAATATTTTTTGGGTATTAATTTTCAGATTAGTATAAATAGCTGATTTTATAATTAATTATTAAAATTAATCAGAAAAATCAGTTTTTAATTTTTATTTTCTGAAAAATTCTGGAAAATTGTTCTTGGTGTTCTTGAGGATCAATCGCAATTTTGACAGTGTTTCCGGCATCCAAATCGATCATATGGGTAACCAAACTGAAGCTCTTGATCTCTACTACATGTTTATGTAGGTGTTCATAACCAAAATTGTCTGATTCGAAAATTTGTTTTTTTAATTTTAATTTTCGAACTTGTTTAATTTGTTGTGGATTGTGTAGTGATTTGTTGTTGATGTGGTTAGTGTCTATAGATTTCTTATGATCCCAGGAGTATTGTGATAATTTTTGTTTGAATTTTAGTGTCCTAAATAAGAAAATCGAATTTTTGTGGGGGTGATTATAATTTTCAATTTTCCGGATTATATGATGATTGTTTGATGTTCTTGATGATTGTTATGAGTTGTTGAACTCATGGGCTTCGATTTGATATAGAGAACGTATGTTTTGGTGTCCGATTTCGTGTTCACCGGTTTTTGATTTTGAAGGTCGCCGGATTAATTCGGTTTTTGGCCGGATTTTTGGTTTGGTAAATTCTGGAAATGAACGAATGGTATATCTGTGTTTAGGAGGTGATTTGGAGTGTGTTGGTGCTTTAAAACGTAACGATTGGTACGTTTTTGTGGTCGCCGGAGTTTGCCGGAAAAATTTCCGGTCACCGGTTTCTGGGTAAACCGCCATTGATGGTGGTGGTGTTCTTCGAAGCATTCATACGAAGAACAGTGAAGGTGGTGATGAATAGTACCAGTTTAATCTTCAAAATCTGTTAACATTTTCTGAAAAGTGATTTTGGAATTGATTTTTACTTTTTTTACCAATTATTTTTACTTTTATTTACTTTTATTTACTTTTAATTACTTTTATTTATTTTTATTTACTTTAATTAATTTATAATTCTGAATTTAATTATAAATTTCAGAAATTTTATTTTCTGAAAATGTTTTATAAATTCAGAATTTATTTCTGAATTCTGTTTTTATTTTTTCTTTATTTCTTTATTTAATTGTTTTTAATTCAAAAATAATTAAGAATTAAATACTTTTAATTATATTAATTAATCTCAAATAATGATTTAATTAATTTGATTATCTAATAAATGTAATAATTTATTAGATAATTTCATTAATTAATTATTACTTGACTCTAATTAATTTATTTAGGATTATTTAATTTTTAATTAACCAATTTTCTGTTTAAAAGTGATTTAAAATAGAAAGAAATTGTTTTAAAATTCTAAAAATAATCCGGGAGCGATAAAAATAGTTTTAAAATTGTAAAATTATTTATAAACCCGAATTAAATATTCATAAAAATATTTTGGAGATTCAATAATTACCCAGAGGGTTTATTAATGATACTTTTCGATTCGGGAAGGGTTATTTAAATCTTTTAAAATTCTTTTAATTATTCTAAAAATACTTTTAAATATTATAATAATAATTTGAGTGCTCTTTTAATGGTGAGTCGTATCTGTGTTGATTGGTTACGTGACAAGTATATATGTATTTGATTTGAGGATTAATGATGTATCTCCAGGATTAATTATTGTTTCAAGGAATAATCGTGTTTTGAGGATTATCTATCGATTGAGTTGATTAATAAATAATTAATTTGAATATTCAATTAATTTAATTATTAATTGAATTATTCTTATTAGTTGCGTATTAATTAAACCGTTTGTCCGTTTTCAACGAGAAAAGTATTTCTGGAATTAGAAAAATGACCCGGTTCTTATAAAAATAGTTTTAAGTTAAAGTTCAACTTTTAAATTTTGGTCGACTTTTTACCAAACCTTTTTATTAAGTCAGTTATATCCGATAATTAGGGTTTTGACCGTTTTCTGTTTTAAAAATATTGGATAAAATCTTTTTATGATCTGATCAACGTGCTATGTGATTATGTGATCTATTTACTGAGTCTCTTTACGTGCAATGTGAATTATTAAGGTATTAAGTATCGAGAGTTATGATATAAATCGAGTTTTGATCGATATATATAGTTATGTGTGTTAATTGTTTATATGGTTTATATTATAAGATGTCATTAAGAGTAGACGATGTTTTCTTTGATTTACTGGCAACAATGGTCGGATATCGTTTATTTTCGCAAGGATTAATTGTTGAATATTGACTTAGGTTGGTCAACAGAGATAAGTAGATGTCTAATCAAGGAGGTTGGAGATAGATGCAATATTCTTTGTGGGTTATGAATAAGGTTGGAGATGGATGCGGTATTGTTTGTAGATTGTAATGAAGAAGGTTGAGATGAAGGCATTGTCTGTGGATTGTTGGATTTATTATGGGGTGTTTTAACACCGGGAAAACGTCCATGTTCAAAGGGGGATATTTCCAATTATTTTCTTCCGACAGAGATATTGTAGACGCGCAGGCTCGATGTCAACGGATCAGACTCGTGGCAATCTCAAGAGCGTCAAACCAGCGAATGATCAACAGAGGATATGATGACGTAAGATAGAAGAAGAAGGTAGACGGGTTACCTCGACTTTGCGCAATAGCTAAGGACCAGAGGCAAGTATTTTCTTTATCATCCTAAACACTTTTTATTTTCTGTTTCATTTCTTCATATCATGACAAATAGTTATTGTTCAAAGCTATTTGTGGTTCTTAAATATTTTTGTGCGAACTCAATTGCTTGATATTGGTACCCTTGATGTGGGGAATTGTTTAATATAAACTCTTCATATCCTTATTATCGTAGTAAATAATAGGGATGTGAACTGTATGTGAAACTAAGCATTTCCTGTTGAATTCGGAAATTGCTCTATTGGATTGGAAAATGGTAAAGCGTAGGAGGCCATGATTGATGTTATGGTCCAGCAATATTTATTGGTAAAGCGTAGGAGGCCATGGTTGCTACTATGGTCCAGCAATATTTAAGGAGGATATGGTAACCATACCATCTTCCTATAGGCTAACATTACTTGCCTATTTTGGTACCCTCATTGAAATCCGGGTTATACACACGGGTATAGAAATGTACCGGTGGTAGTATAAAGGGTCCCATTGCTTTTGAACCTGATCAGGGGGCAATGGGTTTTGTTTTTTTTATATATATCCAATCCATATCGCCAGAATGGCTATTATATATTGTGAATTGGCAGATGATTCATTTTTATGACATGCCAAATGATTTCAGTTATGGTTTGAATGATATCACAGTTGTTGATTCAGTTTCTCTATAAACTGTTGTACATTTCAGTTGATTTTATGCCCCACTTATCCTGGTTTTATATCAAAATTTTTATACGCTTGCTGAGCATTTCTTTCGCTCATACTTGCTGTTGTAAATCCTAACATTTCAGTAAGGTGGTTTGGCGAGATTTATTCGCTCAGTTCAGAAAGAGAAGAAGCGTGATGCTATTTCGAAGATGACTTGGCTCAGGATGTCTGGATTTAGAGTAAGATCTATTTTATATAATTGAGTTCTAATATTTATTATTATTATGTGATGGTCTAGTTAGCCTGGCGTACTTCTTATCGAAGTTACACCAGTGGTTTAAGATTTGATCAAAGAGAATGTTGGGAATGAATGTTTTTTTATCTAATGGAATTTGGATTCTTGTTTCTAGCCCTATAACCTTAAAAGATCTTGGTATGTTTGGGGTCACAGATGTTATATTTCCAGTGTTGGACAATCACAAATGGATGATTATTATTAATCAGATGTTTTATTTTGAGGATTTTTGCGTGGCAACCAAATCTTCTGACCCCGGATTTGGGGGGTGTCACAGTTGGTATCAGAGCTGAGGTTATAGTAAACTAGAAACGAGAGTGTGTAGGAGTGTGTATAGCTAAGTAAGGAACGTCAGAGCTCATGTAGAGTTCGTGTTGGACTATTGGATATAGTACCAATTAGTAAGTTAAGATTGGAGTACTCGTTTGAGATAGTTTTGCTGAATTGGATAGATCGCCTGGCGAATGGAGATGTCTACAGTGGAATCTTCAGAGATTATTACGAGTTGACGACAACGTACGATATCGATATCTTTAAAACATGGAAATGAAGAAGCTTAAATTCGAATGACGAGCTATCGAAGGAATTGGCAAAGAAGGCATAAGTAGAGACCTTGGCAATACCTTTTCTTTCTATGAATTATTTTGATATTCCGCCTACAGAGGCATTTGTTAAAAGATATATCTCCTCTTCTAAATAGTGCCATTTTGAATTTGAACTTTTTGTTTTCTCGAGTGGTGAATAACTTTATTCCGCAATGTGGTACCACTTATTCGGTACCTCTTTTTGGTTGTTCTTTTCAAAAATAATACCTTTGGAATTCCTTTCATATTTCTGTACTCCTACTGAGACGAACAACCCTATTTATAGGGGACACCAGGTATATCTGTCTGTGTGATAGAAGTTGGATGGGACGCCATCACTGGTGTGTTGTGTATTACAAGAAGGCTGATCACCTTTAATTGTAAATGTCGGAGCTAAGACACACAACGTCGGGTTCATGTGATCATATTGATCTCTCAGTTATTCTCTTATTTCAAATCAGGTTGCTTTAAAATTCATAAAATTCATAACCACAATTGTGGGACATTTGCTATGATATGGAATCTGTTCTCTTCAAAATTTTATGATTTCTGTTATCTCTATTGAATTTCAAGGATATGCCAATCAGGTCAGGATAAGCGAAATTCGCAGATAGAAGTTAGATTCGCAACGGAATCGCCAAGAGTAAGACCGAGTCCTGTAATGATTAGAATATCCGTAACATGTCAATGGAATCAGTTCTCTCTCTCTCAAGGATATTATGTTAATGGAAAGTTGGTCGAGTCATATTTGAAACGAATAATGATGGGTTGTAAGACTCCCGTGATAACTGTGTCAGACAGAGACCCTATAGTGAATTGAGATTTTGGAGAAGTTGTTTAAGAAGGAACACTATCCCCAGTTTTGTAAAGCTAGTGTTGATGATGAAGGAGTTAAGAACCCCACTAGTTGCTTTAGCTGATTCCGAGGACGGAATCCTTATAAGGGGGGAAGAATGTAACGACCCGAAAAATTACGTGTCATTTATTATATTTAAATATATTTTTAGTTGATTTTAATGTGTGTTAGTTTATTTTTAATGCATTTAAACGCGTTATGATTTTTATTAAATAGGAAAATTATCTTATACGTGTTATGTGACTTCTGTGTATCATAGAATATTTTATTCTATTTTTCTGTAATTTTTATATTTTTAGAATACAGTTATTTTGCATTTTAAATTCCGGACTCAGCCCCTTTATTGAATTCGAGGCCCTGTTTTTCATAAAATTATTTTTATATAATAATGGGATGTTCAAAAATGCATTATTTTGTAATTTTTGTAATGTTCATAATTTTTGGAAAATTTTGACATATATATTGTATTTGTTTAAAAATAAAAATTTTACATTTTTATCCCATAAAAATTATTTTTAAGGCTTAATAATTTTAATTAGGGGTTAAAAATATTTTTTGGGTATTAATTTTCAGATTAGTATAAATAGCTGATTTTATAATTAATTATTAAAATTAATCAGAAAAATCAGTTTTTAATTTTTATTTTCTGAAAAATTCTGGAAAATTGTTCTTGGTGTTCTTGAGGATCAATCGCAATTTTGACAGTGTTTCCGGCATCCAAATCGATCATATGGATAACCAAACTGAAGCTCTTGATCTCTACTACATGTTTATGTAGGTGTTCATAACCAAAATTGTCTGATTCGAAAATTTGTTTTTTTAATTTTAATTTTCGAACTTGTTTAATTTGTTGTGGATTGTGTAGTGATTTGTTGTTGATGTGGTTAGTGTATATAGATTTCTTATGATCCCAGGAGTATTGTGATAATTTTTGTTTGAATTTTAGTGTCCTAAATAAGAAAATCGAATTTTTGTGGGGGTGATTATAATTTTCAATTTTCCGGATTATATGATGATTGTTTGATGTTCTTGATGATTGTTATGAGTTGTTGAACTCATGGGCTTCGATTTGATATAGAGAACGTATGTTTTGGTGTCCGATTTCGTGTTCACCGGTTTTTGATTTTGAAGGTCGCCGGATTAATTCGGTTTTTGGCCGGATTTTTGGTTTGGTAAATTCTGGAAATGAACGAATGGTATATCTGTGTTTAGGAGGTGATTTGGAGTGTATTGGTGCTTTAAAACGTAACGATTGGTACGTTTTTGTGGTCGCCGGAGTTTGCCGGAAAAATTTCCGGTCACCGGTTTCTGGGTAAACCGCCATTGATGGTGGTGGTGTTCTTCGAAGCATTCATACGAAGAACAGTGAAGGTGGTGATGAATAGTACCAGTTTAATCTTCAAAATCTGTTAACATTTTCTGAAAAGTGATTTTGGAATTGATTTTTACTTTTTTTACCAATTATTTTTACTTTTATTTACTTTTATTTACTTTTAATTACTTTTATTTATTTTTATTTACTTTAATTAATTTATAATTCTGAATTTAATTATAAATTTCAGAAATTTTATTTTCTGAAAATGTTTTATAAATTCAGAATTTATTTCTGAATTCTGTTTTTATTTTTTCTTTATTTCTTTATTTAATTGTTTTTAATTCAAAAATAATTAAGAATTAAATACTTTTAATTATATTAATTAATCTCAAATAATGATTTAATTAATTTGATTATCTAATAAATGTAATAATTTATTAGATAATTTCATTAATTAATTATTACTTGACTCTAATTAATTTATTTAGGATTATTTAATTTTTAATTAACCAATTTTCTGTTTAAAAGTGATTTAAAATAGAAAGAAATTGTTTTAAAATTCTAAAAATAATCCGGGAGCGATAAAAATAGTTTTAAAATTGTAAAATTATTTATAAACCCGAATTAAATATTCATAAAAATATTTTGGAGATTCAATAATTACCCAGAGGGTTTATTAATGATACTTTTCGATTCGGGAAGGGTTATTTAAATCTTTTAAAATTCTTTTAATTATTCTAAAAATACTTTTAAATATTATAATAATAATTTTAGTGCTCTTTTAATGGTGAGTCGTATCCGTGCTATGTGTTGATTGGTTACGTGACAAGTATATATGTATTTGATTTGAGGATTAATGATGTATCTCCAGGATTAATTATTGTTTCAAGGAATAATCGTGTTTTGAGGATTATCTATCGATTGAGTTGATTAATAAATAATTAATTTGAATATTCAATTAATTTAATTATTAATTGAATTATTCTTATTAGTTGCGTATTAATTAAACCGTTTGTCCGTTTTCAACGAGAAAAGTATTTCTGGAATTAGAAAAATGACCCGGTTCTTATAAAAATAGTTTTAAGTTAAAGTTCAACTTTTAAATTTTGGTCGACTTTTTACCAAACCTTTTTATTAAGTCAGTTATATCCGATAATTAGGGTTTTGACCGTTTTCTGTTTTAAAAATATTGGATAAAATCTTTTTATGATCTGATCAACGTGCTATGTGATTATGTGATCTATTTACTGAGTCTCTTTACGTGCAATGTGAATTATTAAGGTATTAAGTATCGAGAGTTATGATATAAATCGAGTTTTGATCGATATATATAGTTATGTGTGTTAATTGTTTATATGGTTTATATTATAAGATGTCATTAAGAGTAGACGATGTTTTCTTTGATTTACTGGCAACAATGGTCGGATATCGTTTATTTTCGCAAGGATTAATTGTTGAATATTGACTTAGGTTGGTCAACAGAGATAAGTAGATGTCTAATCAAGGAGGTTGGAGATAGATGCAATATTCTTTGTGGGTTATGAATAAGGTTGGAGATGGATGCGGTATTGTTTGTAGATTGTAATGAAGAAGGTTGAGATGAAGGCATTGTCTGTGGATTGTTGGATTTATTATGGGGTGTTTTAACACCGGGAAAACGTCCATGTTCAAAGGGGGATATTTCCAATTATTTTCTTCCGACAGAGATATTGTAGACGCGCAGGCTCGATGTCAACGGATCAGACTCGTGGCAATCTCAAGAGCGTCAAACCAGCGAATGATCAACAGAGGATATGATGACGTAAGATAGAAGAAGAAGGTAGACGGGTTACCTCGACTTTGCGCAATAGCTAAGGACCAGAGGCAAGTATTTTCTTTATCATCCTAAACACTTTTTATTTTCTGTTTCATTTCTTCATATCATGACAAATAGTTATTGTTCAAAGCTATTTGTGGTTCTTAAATATTTTTGTGCGAACTCAATTGCTTGATATTGGTACCCTTGATGTGGGGAATTGTTTAATATAAACTCTTCATATCCTTATTATCGTAGTAAATAATAGGGATGTGAACTGTATGTGAAACTAAGCATTTCCTGTTGAATTCGGAAATTGCTCTATTGGATTGGAAAATGGTAAAGCGTAGGAGGCCATGATTGATGTTATGGTCCAGCAATATTTATTGGTAAAGCGTAGGAGGCCATGGTTGCTACTATGGTCCAGCAATATTTAAGGAGGATATGGTAACCATACCATCTTCCTATAGGCTAACATTACTTGCCTATTTTGGTACCCTCATTGAAATCCGGGTTATACACACGGGTATAGAAATGTACCGGTGGTAGTATAAAGGGTCCCATTGCTTTTGAACCTGATCAGGGGGCAATGGGTTTTGTTTTTTTTATATATATCCAATCCATATCGCCAGAATGGCTATTATATATTGTGAATTGGCAGATGATTCATTTTTATGACATGCCAAATGATTTCAGTTATGGTTTGAATGATATCACAGTTGTTGATTCAGTTTCTCTATAAACTGTTGTACATTTCAGTTGATTTTATGCCCCACTTATCCTGGTTTTATATCAAAATTTTTATACGCTTGCTGAGCATTTCTTTCGCTCATACTTGCTGTTGTAAATCCTAACATTTCAGTAAGGTGGTTTGGCGAGATTTATTCGCTCAGTTCAGAAAGAGAAGAAGCGTGATGCTATTTCGAAGATGACTTGGCTCAGGATGTCTGGATTTAGAGTAAGATCTATTTTATATAATTGAGTTCTAATATTTATTATTATTATGTGATGGTCTAGTTAGCCTGGCGTACTTCTTATCGAAGTTACACCAGTGGTTTAAGATTTGATCAAAGAGAATGTTGGGAATGAATGTTTTTTTATCTAATGGAATTTGGATTCTTGTTTCTAGCCCTATAACCTTAAAAGATCTTGGTATGTTTGGGGTCACAGATGTTATATTTCCAGTGTTGGACAATCACAAATGGATGATTATTATTAATCAGATGTTTTATTTTGAGGATTTTTGCGTGGCAACCAAATCTTCTGACCCCGGATTTGGGGGGTGTCACAATACATCTAAAGGAATTGTTAGATGTCTCTACAGCAAAGCAACAAATGATGAAAGCTGGAATTGGCACAAGAAGCTCTCACATCTTAATTTCAAGAAGCTTAATCAACTTGTTAAATACAATTTGGTGAGAGGCCTACCTCAGGCGAATTTTGTGCAAGATGGACTTTGTGATGCATGTCAGTTTGGAAAGCAAAGAAGAACCACTTTCAAGAGCAAGACTGAAAATTCAATTACTGAACCATTTCACATGCTACATCTTGATCTGTTTGGTCCAGTAAACATTATGTCTATCAGCAAGAAAAGATATGCTCTAGTTATGGTGGATGATTTCACAAGGTTTACATGGGTGTTCTTTCTACACAAGAAGGATGAAGCTCCTCAGCAAATCATTGAACTCATCAAGAATATTCATAATAACTCTGAGTACAAAGTCAAAGTACTTAGGAGTGACAATGGTACAGAATTCAAGAATTCTACAATGGAGGGGTTTTGTGCAGACAATGGAATTACTCAACAGTTTTCTGCACCTGGTACACCTCAACAAAATGGTGTAGTGGAAAGAAAGAACAGGACTCTCATAGAGGCAGCAAGAACCATGCTTGCAGATGCAAAACTTCCAACCTACTTTTGGGCAGAAGCTATTAACACTGCATGTTTCACTCAGAACTGTACCTTGGTAAATAGTCATGGAAAGACTCCCTATGAGATGATCAAAGGAAAGAAACCAAGTGTGAAATATTTTCACATCTTTGGATGTAAATGCTATGTCCTAAAAGTTCATCCAGAACAACTTGGAAAATTTGAAGCCAAATCGGATGAAGCAATTTTTCTAGGATATTCAGCATCTAAGGCCTTCAAAGTTTATAATCTCAGAACTCACATTGTTATGGAATCAATTCATGTTGCATTTGATGATAAGAAATTTGGAATTTTGCAAACTGATGAAAGCCATGACAAATTGGAATTTGAAAATCTGAAGATTTCTGAGATACTCTCAAGTGATGATGAAGGTTCTCCAGAAGGAATTTCTATTGCTTCTCAAAGGAATGCTACTGTTGAGGGGGAGCAAATCAATCAGAGAGAACACAGTGATCATCAGGAGCAGACTAGTCTTTCAGAGTCTATTCCATCAGGAATTGACGTTTCAGAGTCTACTTCATCAGGAACTGACCTTTCAGAGTCTACTGAGGAAAGATCAGTAACTAGCAGCAATATGGAATCTACTGATTCTATTGATCAAAGGAGAGTTTTTGAAGGTAGAGAGAATTCTTCTACAAAAGATACCACTAACTTAGGGGGAGAGACTAGCAGAGTTAATCTACCACCTGTTAGAAAATGGACAAAGGATCATACTGAAGATTTGATAATTGGTGATCCAAATAGTGGTGTTCGAACTAGAAGATCAATTCAAAATGAATGCTTGTATAGTTTCTTTCTCTCAAAGAATGAACCTAAGAAGGTTGAAGAAGCCTTACAGGATCCTGATTGGGTAATTGCAATGCAGGAAGAGTTAAATGAGTTTGAGAGAAACAAAGTTTGGAAACTGGTACCAAGACCTAAAGATAGATCTATTGTTGGTGCAAGATGGGTTTTCAGAAACAAGCTAGATGAATCTGGTATGATTGTAAGAAACAAAGCAAGACTGGTGGCCAAGGGATATTCTCAGGAAGAAGGCATTGATTATGATGAGACCTTTGCACCTGTAGCAAGATTGGAAGCAATCAGAATGTTTCTTGCATTTGCAGCTCATTCAAAATTCAAGGTATACCAGATGGATGTTAAGAGTGCTTTTCTAAATGGCAAACTTGATGAAGAAGTATATGTAGAACAGCCACCTGGATTTGTTGATCCAAAGTTTCCAAATCATGTCTACAAACTTGACAAGGCACTCTATGGACTAAAGCAGGCACCAAGAGCATAGTATGAGACTTTGTCTAAATTTCTTCTTGAAAATGGCTTCACAAGAGGTACAATTGACAAAACTCTATTCTTTAGAAAGATAAAAGGTGAATTGCTTTTAGTTCAAGTTTATGTTGATGATATTATTTTTGGTTCTACTAATGAGAAGTTATGTGCTAAGTTTAGCAAGCTTATGCAGTCTAAGTATCAGATGAGCATGATGGGTGAACTAAATTATTTCTTAGGCTTGCAGGTCAAACAGACTGAGACTGGTATTTTCATTAATCAGTCAAAGTATATCAAAGATCTTTTAAGAAGGTTTGACTTTCAAGACTGTGCAGTTGCAAAAACACCCATGGCAACAGCCACTAAACTAGACTCTGATCCTAAGGGGAAGAGTGTGGATAATACTAGTTATAGAGGCATGATAGGCTCTTTGTTATATCTAACTGCAAGTAGGCCAGATATAATGTTTTCTACCTGTTTATGTGCTAGATTCCAAGGTGATCCTAAGGAATCTCATTTAATTGCTGTGAAGAGAATTTTTAGATATCTCAAAGGAACTCCAAATCTTGGTTTGTGGTATCCTAGAGAATCTGATTTCTTTCTAATTGGCTATTCAGACTCTGATTATGCAGGGTGTAAAATAGACAGGAAAAGCACTATAGGTACATGTCAATTCTTGGGAAATAGATTGATTTCTTGGGCAAGCAAGAAGCAACAATCTGTTTCAACCTCAACTGCAGAAGCTGAGTACATAGCAGCAGGCAGTTGTTGTGCACAGCTCCTTTGGATAAGAAATCAGTTGATGGATTATGGTATGACACTTAGTAATATTCCTATGTTTTGTGATAATACTAGTGCTATTAAAATTGCAGAAAATCCAGTTCAACATTCAAGGACTAAGCACATTGATGTCAGGTATCATTTTATTAGAGAACATATTGAGAATGGTACTGTGGAACTTCATTTTGTTCCTACTGACAAACAGCTTGCAGATATTCTAACTAAACCACTTGATGAGACTACATTCAGTAGACTAGTAAGTGAGTTAGGAATGTTAAATTTTTAGATCTTTAACATCTGCAAAAGTAGCAAGGTATGTTGTTCTTAGCTTATAGACTTGATATTCTTGTCAGGATCTATATTTGATTGTTAAATGTTTTAGCTATAACACATTGCCTTGATAAATTTCAGTATGATAGACTTGTTAATAATCATCAGGATTAGATTTGTTATCAGGATGCTGACATCATCAGTATTGTGTCAGTATCAGGATTATGAAAATTGTTTCAGATCCTGACGTTTACTTTGTGTAGTAATCTGATTTTGTGATGTGTTAAGTCTATGCTAGCAAGTTTTAATATTTGCATACTGATAATTTATACATCATTCAAAAATCAAAAGACAAGCAGATAACAAGAAACTGTATTTTCATTAATAGAAATCATTGCATGGAAATGAAATACAACATCTTTTTGTCTAAATTTCTACTCTATACTTGTCTTTGATATGAACTCTGAGGAACAGGACAAGGAGCATCTCAAGAAATCCATCAGGGGATGAAAGTCTCGTTTGCTCTTGGATTCCTTGTCTGGGCGACTTGAATGAGAGCAGCTAACTTAAATGAATAGCATCTCCATCAAGATCAACCTCAGACTCTCGGCCAAATTCTTCATCCTCAAGTTTTGAGGAGGTTAGGGGAAGATTGTATCCAACAGATGGATGTTCTAGGAGAAACCTCTGGATATTATCAAAAACCAATCCATTCATGATTAGTTCGATGAGAAGAGTCGTTTGTTCAAAGAGATGATCAAGAACAGGATGTTCATCGACCAAGAAAAATCTGAAAAACGGGTTTGAAGAGATTTTTGGTTTGAGAAGCATTGTTGAGAAGAAAAGAAATTGAAAGGTTATGGAGAATGGCATAAGGTGTTTGGTTCTTTTAAAGAAAGACGTGAGAAGCTGAGCAGTCACTTGGAAGTCTTAATGAAGTCAAATGCTAATTATTGCATAAGACTGTATTTCTTGTTTCAAGAAATATTGAAAATATCTAACCAATTGATTTTCTGTTCAGATTAATTGTTTATTTTCTTTTTCAGATAAAAGAAAAATGCCATGTGGAAACTCCATATTAAGTCTCTGATAATATTGGTCAGGATTTCATGTGTGACCATCAGGATTTGAAAATCATATTTTTAAATCACATTGCATTTTGTGATTATTTTGATGAGAGGTCATCAGGAAAAGGAAGCTGATCAGTATTGCTTATTTATACCCTGATTTATTTCATGAAAATCAATTTTGGATTTTATTTTCCAAAAATCGTGGGTAACCGCATTTTTCAGGGACTGACACCTGTCAATCTACGTGTCAACGTGGGATAGTGGTCTGAAAGATTTGTGAAATATATTTGTTTTGAAACTCTAATCGTGCAATTGCTTTCTCTAATTTTACATTCTCTAAAGCAAAAATCACTCTTGAGTTTTCAAAATCACTAATCCATTTCAAGAATTTTTCAAGTTTCTTTTCAGATCAAAAATGGCAGCTCAGAGAAGATTACCTAAATCAGTAGCCTTCAAGTTTGGTGACTTTGATTTTATGACAAACAATCATGTTGCAGCTATTACCAACAAGGAAGGAGTGTCATCTGATTTTCATCCAATCATGGACTTTCTGGTGTATGGACCATTAAGTTATGCATTGACAGCATCTCCACAGATTAATCAAGTAGCTGTTTCACAAGCTTGGGAGAATGCTGAGGTAATTGATTCTACTCAGAGTCAATCAGGTAAGATTGTTCTACATTTAGGACAAGATTTATTTGACATTACTGAATCTGTTGTTAGTTCAGTACTTTGCTTACCTGTTACTGATAGTTATGAGAATGTACCATCTGATGATAATATAAGAACTATGTTGTCTGAATTAGGTTATAGTGGACCTCTAGATAACATGAGCCAGTTGAATAGAACTTTTCTTAGAAAGGAATGGTCTTTTTACTTTGATCAAATTGCTAAATGTTTTACTGGCAAATGTAGTTCTTTTCAACAAATTACTTCTGTTACATCACATATTGCTTATAGTTTGCTTTATGACAGAGTAATTAACATTGGTCATATTATCTTAAGTCAGATGAGTATTAAACTTGGGTCAAGAGATCAAAACAGGAAAATGGTTTATTATCATAGATTTATGCAATTGTTTATTAACCATTTTATTCCTGATGTTGAAGCTAGATTTGGTAGGGAACATTGTGTTTCTTCTTATGAACAGCAAAAGAGAATTTTCTCTGATGTTACAAAGAAGGACAATGAAAAGAATCTAGATGAAATACCTGCAATTCATTATCCACATCATTTTCAGGTAATTCTTAAAACTCATCTTCCTACTATCTACAATTCTTCTTTCTTTTGTGGTGAAATGGCTCAGGAATCTCAATTGGAGGAGAACCCACCTGTGTCTACCCAAGTAGCCCAAAACATCATAGTCTCTGAAACAATTCAAGAACCAAATTTTGATCCACAGCCTATTGTTTCAAAGAAACCAACCTCTGGTGTTTCTCAAAAGACATCAGTTGTAAGGAAGAGAAGATTTGTTATGTCAAGTAGTAGTAGTAATTCTAGTGAAGATGATGATGATTTAACTCTTGCAGAGAGAGCAGAATTGAAGGCTGCAATTCAACTTTCTTTGTTAGCACAAAGAGATGAAAAACCTAGTCACAGCCAGGCTGCAGTCTCTCAAAAGGCTGTAGTTCTTAAAAAGGGAAAACAGTTACTGGATACTGTCTCTCAAAAGACTGTGTCTATTGAACAAAGATCTCATCCCAAGATCACTTCTGTATCTACACCTCTTGAGTCTTCTCAGGATAAATCTTTTGCTCACTATATCAGGAGAACAAGGAGAAAGATTCAATTGTCACCTACACACACAGAGTCTAGTCCAACTAATATCATGCAGGTTTCTACAAATCAAGCTACATCTATGTCAGTATTTGACAAGAGAGATCTGGATATTGATTCTTCATGGGAAACTACATTATCATACAGACTGGCTATGGGACTAATTTCTCTCAAAGTGAAGTTGTCAAGGCCTGTTCTAGACTTTTTGGTTGAAAAAGTACCAAAACTTTTATTTCCAGATGAATATGGACTTCTACATCAAAGACTTGACTTAATGAAGATGTATTTCTATGTATCTGTCAGAAGACAATTAGTCAAGAAATTTGGACTCTCGAAGCATGTTGCACTTCAATCACTTCATGCATATTTATTTGACAAGGATGTAATTATTGAAGATGCTTCAGCTCAAGGTGAACAACTGGAGGAAGTAGATAGAGGGAAGCAGTCAACAGAAGATACTATTGCACCAGTGGTGAATAGTAGGAAAGATCAGATCACAGTCACTGTAACACAAGAACCATCTAGTCAGAGGAAGGATGACTCAGGAGCTGTGATAGCTGATGTTGAAAGGTCTTCTGTGATGACTGAGAATGCAAGTGAGATACCCTATGATATGGGAGGAATGACTTTGGTTGATTTTTCTGAAGATCAAACAAATTTTGTTCAGTCAGAGTCTATCCACCTTGAGGGTGTGTCTCAGCAAACAACACTTAAAGACGGTGATATACTAACTATGGTGTCTAATGAAGTATTACTGAAGACATCAGAGTCTAGTAAACAACCTGAAAGTGGTATATTGGAGCCTGTAGTTTCTGAAAGGAAAGAAGATGATTGTATGGGTTCAGAGACTATAGCAGCTCACTCCTTGGAGAAAACCTCAAGCCACATGCCATATGAGGAACCCTCTCTCCATGTGAGTTCAGGTATAAAAACTCCTTCTAAACTCTATTTTTCTGTAGGTCATGAGAGCACTTATCCAAATTTGAGTGATACACTTGAAAAGATGGACTTAGATCCACAATCTGAGAGGCTGGCTCCTGACCAGGCAAAAGGTGAGGTAGAAAGAGTGTTGACTTTAGAAAGTCAAAGTGAGAATGAGGGTATGGATGATCAACTCCATAGTGAGGGAGAGAAAATTAGGAAACCATCATTTGATTTCTGGGATCAGGTTTTTCCTGAATCTTGGTCTGAAAATTTGGGTATGGATGCTGGTACTTATTCATTCATCAAAATGTATCAGAAGAATGACCTAGCACATCACAATGCAAAGCCAGAAGTTAAAGCTCAGAAGCAAAAGGAGAGGCTTGCGGGAATCATTAACAGAAGAGGTGCCAGGATAAAGCAATCTCTTGATACATATGTACCAGATGAAGATCCTAATGATCCTAGTGTTCCTTTGTATGTACTTCCAATATCAGCTAGAATTGAGACATCAACAGTCTCTGATCACTCTAAGGAGGAGTCAGGATTTGAAGATGTTAGTACACAGAATACTGGTGAAGGAGATGATGATCATGTTTCAGTTCCAGAACAGAAAGATGAAGACGTTGATACTTCTAATCAGGTTTTATTACTTGAATATCATACAACTCAAGCAACTTCTTCTACAAGACTTGAAGATAAAGTTTTTTCTGATTCTGATACTGAAGATACTAGAAGCACTTCCAACATTGAAGTTCATTCTGATGTTTTGAAAGATATTCAGAATTCTCAAATTGCTATTCAAACAAGACTTCAATCACTTGAAGATAACCAAGTCACAATTATGGAAAATCAAGCAGTTCTTATGAATCTCATTTGTTCTGTTTCTGAATCTCTTGGAATTAATGTTGCTGATGTCAAAAAGGGGGAGATAAAGACAATTCAAAGACAACAACAACACTACCAGACTGAAGGAGATAAAGATAAATCTAAAGCTGGGGGAGATAAAGATCAGACATATGGTAGTAAAAAGAAGAACCAGGAGTGACAGTGGTGAATCTCAGCTAGGAAGTGGTAAGGAAGAGCAGCATTAATAGTTATAATTCTTTCTTCTAAGTACTAGATAAACGTCTACATCTGTGAAGGAGGTACTTAACTTCATAATTCTACATTCATAAATTCTATTCTGGTTGTATTGTTATATGTTTTGACATCCACAACTTAGATTTATGCTTCAGTTTGTAAAGCATAAATAGGGGGAGATTGTTAGGAATAATTCATAAGTTGTGATGTTAAGAATAGAATTTACACATTATACTTCTTGTAATCCTGATCTTATAAAGGATTTAGCACTGTATTTAGGTTTTATGTGTAAGACAGTTATCTGTATAGTTTAGTCAGGAATGAACAGTGTATCGGAGACTACATGTCAGGAATAGAGAGCAAATCCTGATGACGTGTCCAATACTGATGGTTGATCAGATACTGATGCAGTGTGCAGATCCTGATATCAGTCGTGTTACTGATGATGTCATTATGGATGCTACAGAAACTGGCAAGTGCTATAAAACAGGATCGTTGTTTGAAGAACAAGCAAGAAGATATTATGAAGGAAAGAGTTTTCTATTGAAGGAAACTATCGACTAGAAGGCAGAACATTGTTATGTATAGATTATATCTTTCTGTTATTAGTTGATAGGTAGCATTATAAATACTCTCTCAATATCATTGTAAAAGAGTGTAGCTCGTGAGGATAAAGTTCGAGTGCGTAGCTCTGTATAAGGTTTGTATTCGTGAAGTTCGAAACAAACAGAGAGATATTTGTATTGTCAGCAGCTGCTAAAGGTATTGTACACCTTTGGTAGAGTTTGTATTTGATCTTATTAATACAAACAAGAGTTTGATTCATTCGTTTATTCTTGTTTTTATAATCAAGCAAAAATCAGACAGGATTATATAACTTGTATTCAACCCCCCCCCCCCTTCTACAAGTTATTCGAGTTAACATATCATACACTGACCAAAGTGTTCTCAGCATTCAAGAGACACACAGGGTTCTCTGAAACAGCTAGAAGGGAGATAGTTAGCAGAATAGAGGAAATAAGGAGAGAATGGAACTCACCCTCAAGTCTACCAACAAAAATGAAGATCCCATATAATGGACAGAAAATCCACATTCAACCCTTTTGGATGATGGAGTTCAGGGATGAAGAGGGCACTAGGAGATTCTTCAGGTTAGAAGACCAACTGTCAAAGGCTAGTTCTGATTACCTAAGATGGTTACAACTAAAGCTAAATCCAAAAGTTGTTGAAGAAGATACCTTCTATAAGCAACTTCAAGTGCAAATTGAGTCCAACTCTGCCAAGGAAGGAAAGTCAAGGGTGCAGCCAACCAGAGAGAGGAAACATAATTAATCTGCTAAATCTAAAGGAGCACATCTCTGATAAGTTTCTTAAAGCTTTCTGTTTTTAATTTTTGCAGCTTAATACAAATTTTGCATACTGTAGTGTGTATATATCTTTAGGAATGTTTTGTTATCATCAAGGTTCTGAATTTATGCTTCATTGCCATCAAGTATAAATTGGGGGAGATTGTTAGGAATATGTTGTAGTTGATGATAACTTAACATTCAAGAAAAATTGTATAAGTCAAGTTTTGTAACTGTCAACGGATAAGACCTTATAACTCTATTCGTTGACAGGTAGCTCATCAACGGATGAGGTTTTGTAGCATACTGCAATATCTCTATTTCTCAGTTGATAGTGTTTTTATTCAGAGTCATGTTGACCATCAATGGATTGGCAGAATAGGGTAGCCAATTGTAAATAAGCTATGCTATGTAATTCTGTCTAAGTGAAAGTGTATCAACAGATGAGAACAGGGCTCTATCAACGGATACAACTCAAATCTACTCGATCAACGGATACAGCTCAAACTACCATCAACGGATAACTGTGCACAACATCAACGGATAATCATTATCACTTTATCCTATGCTAGCTGGGAATTAGCAGTTGATAAGGACAGGTTTGACTGACAGATCACATGGGTTGATAGTATGTATAAAAAGCAGTATGGCAGCCATACTTTGGAAACACAGAAAAAAGAAGCATTCCATTTACACAGTACATACAAGAAAGGTGCAGGGGACATATCTGTTCACAAGGACAACCTTTCAGCTACATGTGGATTTGGAGTGGAGTAGCAAGTCAACTTGAATTAGATTAATATTATCTTATTCCTGTAGCACTTGTAAACTTGGGATATATAACCAAGTGTAGCAACTCTTTAGACTGTAAGAAAATAGACATATTTGCTTAGGGCTTCTTGAATATCTTTAGAAGCAAAGAGTTGTAAACACAGAAGCTGTGTATATTTGTATCACAGAGTTTTCTTCAAATAAAAGTCTCAGGTGGTACATTTAACCACCTGATTTTTTATGTGTTTGTGAACCATTTCTTATTCAGCAACTATTTCCTTATAGATTTCTGTGGTCTTTATCAGAAATTTATAACTATCAAGAATTGTATTCAACCCCCCCTTCTACAATTATACAAGTGTGTAATCTGGGAATAACACATATGCTCAGAACCACTCGATTCATCTAAGTGCTCAGGCCGCTTTAAGTGACGATCGTCATGAGGCATTGAACCGAACAGTCGCACGAGAGGAGCAGAGAATTCGCCGCGATCCAAGCCCTATTAGGGGTCGCAATTTGGAGAGATATTTTGATAGAGCACGCAATAGAACTCCTAATGAAGATGAAGATCAACTCCAGGAACGGATGAGGGCATTGGCTGAGCAATAGCGAGAAATTACTCGAGAGCGCGAACGCTTGGAACGAAGGTTAGTTCGAAGAGGCTCATCGCCCAGGGGATCTCCTCCGAGAGGTTCCCCACCGCGAAGATCTCCATCCCCTAGGAGAAGGTCCAGAGACAGATCGCCTAGAACGGGAGGAGGTGGAGGAGGAGGACGTTCTCCTCCTCGTGACCGATCCCGACCTAATGATGATGGTCGAAGGGACAACGATGGTCATAGGAGAAGCGAACAAAGGGAGTATGATGATCGAAGGTATGATGAAGATAGAAGACGTGATGATCGATACTATGAACGTAGATATGACCGACACGATGATGAGTCTGCAATCCTGAGGGAGAAGTTAGAGAATATGGAGCGTGTTATGCTTGGAGGCACGAGTCATTATTCGTCTGAATCTCCCTTGGTCAGATATGTTCGTGAATATGTGCCAGCAATTGGATGAACTATCCCTAAGATGACATACTATAATGGTAAAGGAGATCCATACGAGCATGTGACCCAGTATGAGAGATAGATAAGGCTAGCTGGACATGATAAGACTACCATGTGCCAGATGTTTGAAGTCTACCTAAAGGATGGTGCTCAAGGGTGGTATCGCACTCTGTTGCCTAACTCTATTACATCGTATGAACAGATAAGGAGCAGGTTCTTGAAGAATTTTGACTATAATAGGAGGACTGGACAGCTGACCGCTTCACTTGTTAATGTAAGGCAGAGGTCAGATGAGTCATTGGATATGTACATGAAGCGCTTTAAACAAGAATATGAGAAGGTGTCATCATTGGACGAATCACAAGCAATGGGTTTCTTCTACAGTGGATTAGACCGCATACAGAGTCGCAAACTACTTTCTTCCTTTTACAAGATTGTTCCACATAGTCTTAATGATATGTACCAAAGGGCTGAAAATATACGTCGAAAAGAGAAGGCTCTAGGCGTTCTTCCACATAGCCCAGAAAGGGAGACACATGACATCAAGAAGGACAAAGCAGTTGAATCAGTACTTTGATTCGGGCGTGAAGAAGAGGCTATTCAGAGTTGGAGATTTGGTTCTTCGTGAAGTAGCTGCTTCAAAGCCTACCCGGCAGGGCAAACTAATGCCAAATTGGGAAAGACCGTACAAAGTAATTGGGATGTCAAGGGTAGGAACGTGCAAACTAGCTACCCTGGATGGCCAACCGATTAAAAATACTTGGAATGCGTCCAGACTCAAGAAATACTACCAGTAGGTTAGTGACATTTATATTTATTTATCTATTTACTTATTAAAGGACATGTTGTCATTAAAATAAAGAAATTTCATTTTGGTGTATACCCAACATCGAACTCAGTTACATATTTCCTATTATTAATAAAATATTGAAGTTTTTCTTTATATGTTATTGTTATTACATGTGTTTTAGAACTACTTCGTAATCTTCCTTAGACTAGTGATCCTCTAGCAGTTTTAAGTAGAATGATCACTGGGGGGATAAGGTACGAACGATCATAAAATTGTTTAGATAAGCAACAAAACATTGTGCTAACACTCGTAAATGAGCACATATAGTAAAACAATGTTTTAATAGCTTAAAACAAAATAGTGCAAGTAGAATCAAGCATGAATTGGGCCCAAATCGAATTGCTTGATGCTTGGAAACTAGGGCTCAATCATAAAACCTCTCACGGATGTTAATTTATGAAAAATGCTAACAAGAGAAATACCTTATATAGGTGTATCCTACCATCTATGTATGCAAAGTGATTACGTGCTTGGTTATTAGGGATCTCCCCTGGAAATACTGAGAGAGTAAATCATGCATACAAAATAGAACAAAGTGCAAAGCTGAGATAATTTATGAACGATAAAAATTCAAACGATGTTTGAAAGTTCTTAAATAAGTTAGGCCTGGATAGGCGAATAACTAAATAAAAGCTTGTAGACAACAACCAGTTACATACGGGCACATAAACTAGTAAGGGTTTAGCCCAATCGAATGAAAGTAAATACGGAGAGGCGACTATGACTCATCCCCTTGTTCTTCTGGAACATCCTTAATAGGATCTACCTCGTTCTCAAAAAGGAAGTCCGTGTACTTGGCACCAACTGTTGATCGAACTCTGAGTAGGTGATCCTTCAACCCTTCGGCATAACAGATTTCTTGGGCTTTCTCTTCGTCGATTGAATCTATAAAATCGACCAGCATTATCAATTATGTCTTCGTTCCAAACAACGGGATGACTTGGTTCGCCTTCACAGATGACTGGGGTTGATACTAAGACCATTAAGGGATTATCCTTCATCCGCTTGGAATTCATCTGCAAGAAAGAGTCAAAGTGAGCCTGAGCGAAGCACAAAAAATATTGAAAAAAATATTTAAAGTAATTGCTCGGGGACTTGACACTCTACTTAAGGATAAGCTCATAGTATTCCAAGACGAACGGACTAAAGGTTCGAACATTAAACTATTTGCTCTACGCATGAAAATCGACAATAAGTGGATGATAATTATATGGTACAACCGGGCAACCGCATGATAGTATTAAAACAAGCATGTTGCCTCTTCTATAGCCAAATGGATATATGAATATACTTTCTATTTTTATCGGATTCTAAACTCTGCAGTATGTGCGAAGCCTAAGCCTATACAAGTATCGAGCTCAAGTCAAGTCGGGCGAGCGGATGTTCAAGCCGGGCGAACGGACGATATTATGAATATATATATATATATATATATATATATATATATATATAATTTTGTCAAGACAAAGCCATGTTGCAGGAGAGGAGGTTGGAGTGCACACGTGTGGGTTTCTACTGTTTCTTTTGGGTGCGTGTTCAACACGCGCTTGGTGGACCGTGACAAGCTTGGACGATAAACCTCTACACCACCTGTAACATGCCTAACTTTGTTTTATTTAATTGTTTTAATCTATTTGTTTATTCAACCATTTTCCACTTGATTTAACAACTTAATAAAGCAATTGGTTAATTAATATACAATATATTGAGACCAAGTGTGACAACCCGGGTCAAATCCCGAGCCTTTTTCGAAAATCAGGTCAAATCCCGATCACGAATCCGAAATAAGCCAAAGTAAACTGGCCCAAATGCAGCCAACTTGGGTAATCCACAAGCCCACCACAGGCCCCCAAAAGATCATGATTTGTTGGTGCAATTAGTAGTAGTACTTTGCCATATAAACTGAATAGAAGTCCCAAATCTCCTCGATGTGGGACTGGGGTGTTACAAACTCCCCCACTTAAACTCCTGACGTCCTCGTCAGGCCTGAACGGATATCCCATAGGTTCTGGATCGTTCCTCTCTAGCCATTGTGGGATAATACCGGCTGGCTTCGTGTCCCCACCTCCGGACCTCTGTCCATTGTGGGATAATACCACCAGCCTTCGTGTCCCCACCTCCGGCAACTTGACGAATCAAGCTTTCGAGAGTCGGCTCTGATACCATATGTGACAACCCGGGTCAAATCCCGAGCCTTTTTCGAAAATCAGGTCAAATCCCGATCACGAATCCGAAATAAGCCAAAGTAAACTGGCCCAAATGCAGCCAACTTGGGTAATCCACAAGCCCACCACAGGCCCCCAAAAGATCATGATTTGTTGGTGCAATTAGTAGTAGTACTTTGCCATATAAACTGAATAGAAGTCCCAAATCTCCTCGATGTGGGACTGGGGTGTTACAAAAAGCTGCATCAAGTTGTTTACTCGGGTAGTCAGGTCAGGTGGTATGCATGCATGTACTAGTAATGTATTTTGGTTCATTCGCCCGCCATGTGCTTTATAAATTTTACGTCCACCCGGCTGTTACCAATTGAAGGATGAGAGTATGTTGAAGCCAAGAGAAATAAAAGCGAGACAAATATAAAATTGAAAAGAAGTAATTTAAATTTACTTCGAACAAATTTTATAGTTTCACAAATTATTTGGGTTTTTTTCTAGAATCAATTCTAAAAAAAATCGGGGACTTGTTGATACAGGATATATTTAGCAAATTCTAAGTCACTTAAAATATATATTTTGAAATATATATTTCAAGTAAAGGCTTAAAAAAATATATTAAAGGTTATTGGGTTCAATAATGTTGGTTGGATCGACGAATTACTATTACCGTTCAAATTGACTCGCAAGAAGTTAAATGATTCGCTCATTAGCCCAACATTTTGATCCGGCCCAACAATATGTTCCACCGACACAACTATTATTATGTAAGGAAACTTGTCAATCAGAGCATTACTGTTATGCTATAATTACGCAAGCGCACGTAGTCACAAGTAATACAATTAAAGTTCGTTCCACAGAGATCTGGTTAAGTTTTACTCAGAAAATATGCCTATGCAACAATGTACGGTTTTAATTCACTGCTAAGAAAAATAACAAATTTAAGATTGATTATCTAAATTAAACTAAAGTGCAATTTATAAAATTAAGAATTTAACAATTAACGAGAATGAAATTCGAATTACTTATATAAGAATAAACATGGAATCCTAGTTTCATTATCTACTTCACTTAGAGTTGCAGCCTTTAATTAAAACATGCGATGGTTATGATATCTGATCGAATAACACGAAACAAGTAAAAGTTACCTCTCGGTATACTAGTACCAATCTACGCATACATCCACAAAAGAGATAGAAGATGAATAGTCACCTATTATGTTTAGACCCTATATCTCTATAGAATTTGAAAACATAAAGGTTTAAGCACAAGTTATCCACTTAGATCACATAGGGTAGCATAATATCTCTATTCATGCCACAAATCATGATGCTTAACATCAACCTATCCTATGCTAGCATGGCAAGTTCTAAATCTCAAGATCCACTCTCGTTTAGCAAGAGATTAACATATTAGATGTTCGCGACGCACCTAAATACAATAAACACAACCATACAAGGATATCAAGAATTCACCACACATAAATCTCTAAGGCATGCAAACTACTAAGCTACATAGATAAATCCACTAGGATCCCACGACAACGATTAGTTCATAATCGAACTTTTCGTCACCATGGGATTTGATGAAAGCATGGTAGTAAACAAGATAAGTAAGATGAATAAATCAATAATAGAATAAGGTGTAACGAACAAATCCGAAAAAGTAGCAAGCATTCAATAGATACACTTAAACGAGAAATACAAGAAAACTATGACTAGATCTTCTTGTCGTCACAATCCTCGCCTTGGCTTCTCTCTCTCGTGCTCTGAACGAATTATGGTGTGTAGATTGTGTAGATGATGTCCCCCAAGGTGTGTATTTATAGCCCCCAAGTGCCTCCTTGACCAAGCAATTACCGTCTTTGAATTTGAATAAAATTCCGGTAATTTTCCATCTTTGAATGAAATAGAATTGCAATTCCCTTGTTTAATTATGATTCTGGAAGTTTCTGGCTGTTCAAACATCTTCCATAATGATTAGGAATTGAAATCAAGGAAATTTTCCCATTAAGGATTGAATTCTGGAAATTTCTACAATTTCTGCCGCCCAGGCGCGGCCGTACGCACCACCAGCATAAAACTCGCGCGCCCGCGCGCATTGCTTTTCTGCAATTCCTTCGCCACGCCCGCGCTCGATCACAGCTTACTCTGAGCGCGCCCGCGCCCACCTTCTCCTGCTCAGACTGACTTCTGTTTTCTCTTCTGAATTCTCGTCCAATTCCAATGCAACTCTCGACACTTGTTCCTTTGAGTTTAAACACACCTCCTAGCCATTGAAAAGCCTGCTAATGATATCCTACACAACTCTACACAAAAACACGTCAAATCACACAAATACTTGAGATACAAGTCACCAATTCAAGCCGAAAGGGAACGTTCCAAGTGGATATAACTCCACTTATCACACCCCCAAACTTAAACCGATGCTTGTCCTCAAGCATAAACAGAGAAAAATATATACAACTAACTAGTACCACTTCCGTAGGTGATCACGGTTGCATTTGGCATATGCAACAAGCCCTTTAAACCCCTAGGCAGCCCTAGTGGACGAGTAAGGTCTCGTGAGGGCCTATAGCGAATGTACCCACAAAATCCAATGCAATACAATGCATGAATGCAACTAATATGAAAAATGCAAGATCCCCTCAAACTCACCAAAACCAACTAACAAGCAAATATCTCAATCGAATGCAACAAATCCAAGCAGAGCTCGACTAAGTCCCCGTATACTAACAATACATGACAAAAACGTGCGTGTGTGCAATGCTCATCAGAAATACCCCCAAAACTAGGTCAAAAATCATACATGCTTTCCGTCAAGACAATCACAGGTTTATAACTAGAATAGACTGTAGACACTCCATAACCTAGGAACACCTCCACCCTTATCCAGGGTAGAAAGAAACTCATGCTTTATTACTATGACACATAATACTATATACAATACGCATGCTTATTTAACCGTGCAATGAATGAGACCCCAAAAGGCTTATAGAATAATACCCATGTAGCGAGTGTTAGGTCAGCAATCCCAAACCACAAGGGCTTTAGGTTACTAGGACTAAGTCCCCTCAGACTTAATTACTCGAGTATTAAAGAGCTCACTCTGGTTAATTTTGCATATAAACAATTGGACTTTTGACTCTTTTTTTCTTCTTTTTTTTTTTTTTTAAACAATCTGGAATGAGCCTTTCTCATTTCCAACCCTAGACTACTCATATAAATATGAGCCGGCTACTAGCCATTTGACGCCTAGCCTTTATTGACAATTATTACAACTAGCATGAAATTCATGTTTTCCCCCAAACTTAGACTTTAATGTTCCTACGCTATAAAGGGAATAACGAAAATTCTAAGAATAAACAAGTGATTAAATCTCAAAACATCCAACAGGCATGACTCCAACCTAGCCTAAAAGCACCCCAATGAGACTGTGTAATTAATTTTGTTCCCGTACATGCAAGTCAATTTCCTAGGAACTATAAATCAGCCCTCTACTCATCATCATCACACCCAAATCAACATCTACCTATCAATCAGAATCAGCTCATTCTAAGGGATCATGAAAAATGCATGCCATGAAAATGCAACTAATGTAAACTCACATGGTAAACAAACAAAAATAACAGAATGTCCTATATGAAACACACATATATAATACGAACATAAAATGCATGACTTACAACTAATATGCAAAACATGATATCCTAAATGAACACAATGAAACATATACAACATATATAATACTTTTCCCCCAAACCTACCCCCAAACTTAAGATATTCAATGACCTTATTGAATGGAAGTAAATACGAGAGAAAGTAAAAACATACCTACGCCGCAGCGTCATCACCCTCCTCGGGTGGAGAATCAGGCGGTGGATAAACAGTGTCCGATCCAAAGACTGGCCACTCACTATGGGCACCACTAGCTCCAAAAAGCAGTACTGAAAGCCTGAGTCAATCTCGCTGAAAAACGGCTATGGCTCTCATACAAGGCATCCATACGTCTCATCATCCTCCTATCATGAGAAGCACTCGAGATTGGAACAGGAGCCTGCTGAACTGGAGGAGCACCAGCAATCTCATAACCCAAACCCCCAGGATGAGGAATGCCGCCCGGCCATTCCATCAACTTCGACACATCAATGGGTCCAATCGGCATCTGAATCTGTTCCTCAGAAGACCATGTAACCCCAGCTATCGAGCACAACCTCGTAACAAGAGAGCCATAAGGAACTACCCCTGTCGACCCCCTCAAGAACCGTAACATATTCTGATTCACCAAATATCCAACATCGATATAATGCCCATTCAGAATAGCCCACAACAAGATAGCTCTATCAACTGTCACCTCATGTGTATGTGTAGTAGGCAACAGATTAGCACAAATGAATGAATTCCAAGCCCTAGCATATCTGTTCATAGAAGCAGATGCGAACGTAGCCTTCTCCGCCGACCTAACTTTAAGTTTCCAGGCCGTCCCTGGCACACACAGACGTGCCACTATCTCATCCAAATCTACCTCGGTCTGGGACTTAAAAGTCCAGTCCTCCGCCCCAGCAGGTCTATCCGGCAACCTAAGCAAAAACCGAATAGTACGCACAGTATAATCCACAGTAACCCCTCTCACAATTGAATAACCATCCCTCGTCTCTTTAGCATTAGCATAAAACTCGCGGACTATGCTTAATGGGACCGCGGATGCAAGCTCACACAGACTCTGCCAACCCCTCTCCTGAACCATACCCATAATCTCACCATCAGCAGCCGTAGGCAACCAAATCCTATCCTTTGCCACAGACCGAGTCATCAATTTAACATACTCATTCCGAGCCTCAACGGATCGAAACTTATCCATATCATCATCCCCCGAACTCGAGTCAGAACCTGACAACGACCGACCACAGGAACTACTACCAACTACCCGAGCTCTCTTCGGGGCCATAGCAATCAATAACAACAACAAAAATCACCACAAACTGCCCAAATTCGAACCAAAATTCTGCCCAATATCCACAATACCAAAAATCCCCAAAATACAAGCACTACAATTCGAAATCAAAAAAAATATGAGAACAAGAGATTACCAATTCGAACAGTAGAGGTAGTACTCGCAAAATCAGTCCCCCAAACTCGAAATTCACAGCTATCTTTGAAGTCCAATTAGGGTTTTGAGATTTATAATGAATATGGGTATATGTGTATGTATAGGTGAATATTTAGGGTTGTGTGTATGTGATTGTAGTGAGGAGAGAAGATAGAGAGTTAGAGATTGAAGTTCTGTCGATTTTTCCTTTCTATCCAGACCTCCGCGCGGCCGCGCCCAGCTCCGGTATCTTCTCCGCGCGCCCGCGCCCACATAACTTCTATTTTTGATTTTTTGATTTTTTTTTGCAGTGTACAATAATTATACATTCACGTAGGTTGCCTCCTACGAAGCGCTTGTTTTACGTCAGTAGCTTGACGTACCTCCGAAACTTCACAATTCTGACAAAGTGGCGGCAACCGTCTCACGGTTCACCGTTCCTCCATAATAAGGCTTAAGTCGATGTCCATTTACCTTGAAAACATCATTGATAGACCCCCTAAATATCTCCACCGCTCCATGTGGAAATACATCCTTTACTGTAAAAGGACCCGACCACTTTGACTTGAGCTTTCTAGGAAAAAGTTTAAGGCGAGAGTTGTAAAGCAAAACCTGTTGACCCGGCACAAATGCCTTGTGCACCAACTTCTTATCATGCCACCTTTTAACCTTCTCCTTGTACATTTTTGCATTCTCATAAGCATGCTCACGAAACTCCTCAAGTTCATTTAACTGAAGTAGACGTTTTTCACCCGCAGCTGAGATATCCAAATTTAACTTCTTCAGTGCCCAATACGCCTTGTGCTCTAACTCAGCCGGCAAATGACAAGCCTTACCAAAAACCAACTGATAAGGAGACATCCCAAGGGGTGTCTTATAAGCAGTTCTGTATGCCCAAACAGCTTCGTCTAACTTCAACGACCAATCTTTACGAGATGGATTTACAACTTTCTCAAGAATCCTTTTGATTTCACGATTCGAAACTTCCGCTTGACCATTAGTTTGGGGATGATAAGCAGTGGCAACACGATGCGTCACATTGTACCTTGCCATCATAGCAGTAAACTGACGATTACAGAAGTGTGTCCCCTCATCACTTATTATAGCTCTTGGAGTTCCAAAACGCGTAAAAATCTGTTTGTGAAGAAAATTCAGCACCACCTTAGCATCATTGGTTGGTAAGGCTTTCACCTCAACCCATTTAGACACATAATCCACAGCTAGCAAGATGTACTGATTGTTGCAAGACGAAATAAACGGTCCCATGAAATCAATTCCCCACACATCAAAGATCTCAACTTTAAGAATAGTATTCAGAGGCATCTCATTCCTCCTAGAGATGTTACCAACCCTTTGACATCGATCACAGTGCATCACGAACCTATGCGAATCTTTAAACAGAGTCGGCCAAAAGAATCCCGCTTGAAGTACTTTCTGAGCTGTTTTATCACCACCATAATGGCCTCCATATGTGGTAGAATGACAATCATGCAGAATACTCTCTGTCTCACTATAAGGAATGCACCTTCTCAAAATCTGATCCACACCAAGCTTGAACAAGAATGGCTCGTCCCAACGGTACCACTTCACATCATGCGTAAACTTCTTCTTTTGAGCATAAGAGAATTCCGGGGGAATAACATTACTTACAAGATAGTTCACATAATCTTCAAACCATGGCTCTTCACCTTGCACCCCAAAAAGTTGCTCATCTGGAAAAAATTCATTAATAAGAGATTTCGCATGTGAATCCTTACTGTGGTCCTCCAAACGTGATAGATGATCAGCCACCTGATTTTCCGTGCCCTTCCTATCCTTGATCTCCACATCAAACTCTTGCAAGAGAAGCACCCAACGAATCAATCTAGGCTTAGAATCCTTCTTCGTCATAAGATATCGAATAGCAGCATGATCCGTATACACAATCACCTTCGTACCAAGTAAATAAGATCTGAATTTCTCGAAAGCATAGACAACTGCTAGCAATTCCTTCTCAGTAGTAGTGTAGTTAAGCTGTGCATCATTAAGGGTTTTACTAGCATAGTAAACCACATGAAACACTTTATCCTTCCTTTGCCCAAGCACCGCTCCAATAGCATAGTCACTAGCATCACACATAAGCTCGAACGGTTCCTCCCAATTAGGTGCAGTAATAACAGGTGTAGTGGTCAACTTCTTTTTCAAGAGCTCAAAAGCTGCACGGCACTCATCATCAAATTTGAAAGGAACATCCTTCTCCAACAGGTTACACAAAGGTTTAGAAATTTTCGAGAAGTCTTGAATGAATCGCCGATAGAATCCCGCATGACCAAGAAAACTGCGAATTCCTTTAACAGAGATAGGTGGAGGAAGATTTTCGATTGTTTCTACCTTAGCCCTATCCACTTCAAACCCCTTACTAGATACCTTGTGCCCAAGAATGATCCCTTCTTGCACCATAAAGTGGCACTTCTCCCAATTAAGAACCAAATTAGTCTCCACACAACGTTTCAATACCAAGCCAAGATTATGCAAGCACTCGTCATATGAAGTACCAAAAACTGAGAAATCATCCATAAAAACCTCCACATTCGTGCCAATCATATCTGAGAAAATAGCCATCATACACCTTTGAAAAGTAGTAGGAGCACCACAAAGTCCAAAAGAAACTCGTCGAAAAGCAAAAGTACCAAAAGGACATGTGAATGTGGTATTCTCTTGATCTTCCGGAGCAATGCAAATCTGATTATAACCCGAATAACCATCGAGCAAACAATAATACTCGTGTCTCGCCAACCGGTCAAGCATCTGATCAATAAATGGAAGAGGAAAGTGGTCTTTTCTTGTGGCATTGTTGAGCTTCCGATAGTCCATGCAAACTCTCCACCCTGTGACTGTTCGAGTGGGGATGAGCTCATTCTTCTCATTAGCAACAACTGTCATGCCTCCTTTCTTTGGCACGCATTGAACCGGGCTCACCCAAGAACTGTCTGAGATAGGATAGATAATACCAGCATCTAACCACTTTAGAATTTCCTTCTTCACCACCTCTTTCATAATAGGATTGAGTCGTCACTGATGTTCAACAGTAGGCTTAGCTCCTTTCTCTAGCAGAATTTTGTGCATGCAATAAGAAGGGCTGATTCCCTTGATATCTGCTATGGTCCAACCAATTGCTGACTTAAACTCCCTCAAAATTCGCAGGAGCTTTTCTTCTGCACTAGCTAACAAATTAGAAGCAATAATAATAGGTAATGTAGATGCATCGTCAAGAAAAGCATACCTCAAATGCTCAGGAAGGGGTTTCAGTTCAAGTGTAGGAGCTTCCTCAATAGATGGCTTAAGACGTCCCTCAGAATTTTTCAGCTCTGCTAACCCAAGTGATTCAAAAGGCATGTCAAATCTCTTTTTCCAAGGAGCTGAATTTAACTGCTATAACTGCTCGGCTATATCTTCTTTTTCAAAATCAGCATCACCAACTAGAACCCTTTCCAAAGAATCAGACTTTAACAACTGCTCAAGCTCCCTAGTAACTGCAGAATCAACAAGATCCACCTTCAAGCATTCTTCTTCATCTGAGGTAAATTTCATTGCATTGAACACATTAAAAGTGACATTCTGATCTTGCACCCTCATGGTGAGTTCTCCGTTTTGCACATCAATCAAAGTCTTTCCTGTAGCCAAGAACGGTCTTCCCAAGATTATGGGAATCTTCTTATCTTCTTCAAAATCCAAGATCACAAAATCAGCAGGAAATATGAGTTTATCAACTTTCACCAAAACATCCTCCACTATGCCTCTAGGATATGTGATAGATCGATCAGCCAACTGCAAAGAGATGTTAGTTGGCTTTGGCTCTGGTAGACCAAGTTGCATGTAGACTGACAAGGGCATGAGATTAATGCTAGCTCCCAAATCACACAAACACTTGCTGAAAGAAAGGTTGCCAATTGTACACGGGATGGTGAAACTCCCCGGATCTTTAAGCTTGGGTGGAAACTTTTGTTGCAGAACGGAACTACATTCTTCCGTTAGAGCAACGGTCTCTAAATCATCGAGCTTCAACTTTCGAGAAAGAATACCCTTCATGAACTTGGCATAGCTCGGCATCTGTTCGAGAGCTTCCGCAAAAGGAATGTTAATCTGCAACATTTTGAACACCTCTAAGAACTTAGCAAACTTCTTGTCCAAATTCTGCTTCTGGAGTCTTCTAGGATATGGAGGAGGAGGGTAGATCAGAGTATTCTTTGCAGACTGCTCCACAGAATTTTTAACAGGTTCCTTGCTCTTCTCTATGTCACCATCTACCTCATCAGCTACTAAATCAGATTTTCCATTTTCGGGCACTGCAGATTTTTCAACTTGCGGATTCTGCACTTCTTCATCTTCCTGAGCGGCTGATTTTGGATCTGATGTAACCTTCCCTGATCTCAATGTCACAGCTTTCACCTGTTCTTTGTTGTCTCTCCTACCTGGATTTGCTTCCGTATCACTAGGAAGAGTTCCTTGAGGTCTACTAAGTAAGGCACTTGCAATCTGTCCTATCTGGGTTTCCAAGACTTTCTGGCCAGCTTGTAAGTTCTTTACCGCTATCCACACCTCTTCTGATTTATCATTAGATGATTGCCCCATATGAGACTGGGGCTGCTGCTGTTGAAATCCAGGAGGTTGATATGGTGCCTTTGGAGCATAAGGCTGTTGATAGCCTTGATTGAATGGCTTCGCTTGCTGATAAGATTGTTGAGTATTTTGATTATTGCTCCAGCTGAAATTGGGATGATTCCAATTATTAGGATGATAAGTGGCTGGAACTGGTGCAGCAGGTCTCTGGAAATTACTCACAAACTGTGCTGATTCAGAAGAGATAGCACACCGATTCGTCTCATGTGCGCCCGCACATAGCTCACAAACACTAGCCACCTGCTGTACTCCATAATTTGCAAGAGCATCCACCTTCATAGCAAGAGCTTTCAACTGAGCTGTAATCATTGAAGCTGTATCTACTTCCAAAATTCCTGCTACCTTGCCTTGAGGTAGCCTTTGGGTTGGATTTTGATATTCATTAGCAGCCATCATTTCTATCAGTTCATAAGCTTCATCATAGCTCTTTGCCCACAGAGCTCCTCCTGATGCTGCATCTAGCAAGGGCCTAGACTGTGCTCCCAACCCATTGTAGAACCCATTAATAACCATCCAATCAGGCATGCCATGATGAGGACACTTGCGTAGCATCTCCTTGTAGCGTTCCCAAGCCTCACACAAGGTCTCGCCAGATTGCTGTTGGAATTGAGTCAACTGGTTCCTTAATGCTGCAGTTTTTGCCATATGGAAGAATTTAGTAAGGAACTTCTAAGCAAGATCTTCCCATGTAGTAATGGAACCAGGTGGCAAAGAGTGTAGCCAGCTCTTAGCCTTATCCCTCAGAGAGAATGGGAAAAGCCTCAACCTGATAGCATCATCCGTCACACCATTACATTTGAAAGTGTCGCAGATTTCGATAAAGTCCCAAACATGCATGTTGGCATCCTCCGTAGAAGCACCCCCAAACTGGACTGAATTCTGCACCATCTGAATTGTTCCAGACTTGATCTCAAAATTGTTCGCTGCAATAGCTGGCCTAATAATGCTAGACTGGATGTCATTGAGTTTCGGCTGAGAATACTCCTTCAAAGCCTTTGCTGCTGCTGCATCTGCCATCGCTACTGTAGTTTCAGCTTCCTCTTCCTTATTCTCTAAATTCTCTACACGATCGTCTTTTGCCAGTTTTTGTAAACGAGCTTGCGAACGTGTTTGCATACAAACTTAAGTACCTGAAACACCACGAAACAAACAAACTAAGTAAGAATCCGAGTCAGTGAACGCTAACGACCACTATTGACAAGCACATAAACTAAAAATAAAACACCGATGATCCTCGGCAATGGCGCCAAAAACTTGTTATGCTATAATTACGCAAGCGCACGTAGTCACAAGTAATACAATTAAAGTTCGTTCCACAGAGATCTGGTTAAGTTTTACTCAGAAAATATGCCTATGCAACAATGTATGGTTTTAATTCACTGCTAAAAAAAATAAAAAATTTAAGATTGATTATCTAAATTAAACTAAAGTGCAATTTATAAAATTAAGAATTTAACAATTAACGAGAATGAAATTCGAATTACTTATATAAGAATAAACATGGAATCCTAGTTTCATTATCTACTTCACTTAGAGTTGCAGCCTTTAATTAAAACATGCGATGGTTATGATATCTGATCGAATAACACGAAACAAGTAAAAGTTACCTCTCGGTATACTAGTACCAATCTACGCATACATCCACAAAAGAGATAGAAGATGAATAGTCACCTATTATGTTTAGACCCTATATCTCTATAGAATTTGAAAACATAAAGGTTTAAGCACAAGTTATCCACTTAGATCACATAGGGTAGCATAATATTTCTATTCATGCCACAAATCATGATGCTTAACATCAACCTATCCTATGCTAGCATGGCAAGTTCTAAATCTCAAGATCCACTCTCGTTTAGCAAGAGATTAACATATTAGATGTTCGCGACGCACCTAAATACAATAAACACAACCATACAAGGATATCAAGAATTCACCACACATAAATCTCTAAGGCATGCAAACTACTAAGCTACATAGATAAATCCACTAGGATCCCACGACAACGATTAGTTCATAATCGAACTTTTCGTCACCATGGGATTTGATGAAAGCATTGTAGTAAACAAGATAAGTAAGATGAATGAATCAATAATAGAATAAGGTGTAACGAACAAATCCGGAAAAGTAGCAAGCATTCAATAGATACACCTAAACGAGAAATAGAAGAAAACTATGACTAGATCTTCTTGTCGACACAATCCTCGCCTTGGCTTCTCTCTCTCGTGCTCTGAACGAATTATGGTGTGTAGATTGTGTAGATGATGTCCCCCAAGGTGTGTATTTATAGCCCCCAAGTGCCTCCTTGACCAAGCAATTACCGTCTTTGAATTAGAATAGAATTCCGGTAATTTTCCATCTTTGATTGAAATAGAATTGCAATTCCCTTGTTTAATTATGATTCTGGAAGTTTCTGGCCGTTCAAACATCTTCCATAATGATTAGGAATTGAAATCAAGGAAATTTTCCCATTAAGGATTGAATTCTGGAAATTTCTGCAATTTCTGCCGCCCAGGCGCGGCCGCGCGCACCACCAACATAAAACTCGTGCGCCCACGCACATTACTTTTCTGCAATTCCTTCGCCGCGCCCGCGCTCGATCACAGCTTACTTTGAGCGCGCCCGCGCCCACCTTCTCCTGCTCAGACTGACTTCTATTTTCTCTTCTGAATTCTCGTCCAATTCCAATGCAACTCTCGACACTTGTTCCTTCGAGTTTAAACACACCTCCTAGCCACTGAAAAGCCTGCTAATGATATCCTACATAACTCTACACAAAAACACGTCAAATCACACAAATACTTGAGATACAAGACACCAATTCAAGCCGAAATGGAACGTTCCAAGTGGATATAACTCCACTTATCAATTACTTGTGCAGGAAGATTAATCTATTACTTGCGAGTGAAGAATAAGGTCGGTGGACGAACGAACCCTAGAACTACGTGGGCTTGATTTCCTATATAAAGGATACGTAGGCACCTTGAGAGGGAATTCAGAATTCCATACACTCGAATAATACCTCTCAAGCTCAGCCCCAAATTTATAAACCCTATTCTATACGTTCAACCCTAATTACAAATTCAATTTAGGGCTTACAAAAATTAGCCTTAACAGTAACATTGATGTTGAACATCTTTTACACATTTTTTTACTGCCATTTTATTTCACAATGCTGAAATTATGCTGGGCTTAATTTCAATATGAATATTGTTGAAGATGCTCCTATTTGGTTATTGAATAAATTGACTGCAGCTAAGGATGAGAATATTACCAAGGTGTGTACAATTCAGTGGGACATATGGTTGCGGAGAAATAAAAAGGATTGGGAAGGGAAGGATGGCATTGCTCATATTGCCACGGATAGTAGCTTCAAGACTATCAAGAACTGGAGGAATGAAAGATACAGAAAAGGGGTTCTCATTCTAGTCATTAGAGAAACCAAATGCAAGACCTCAAATGGAAGTCGTCAGAGAAAGGTGTTTTAAAAATTAATATAGACGCATCTTCTTTTATAGATCTGCAACCTTCACGATGGGTATGGTGTTAGGGAATTATCAAGGGATCTTCCTGGCAGGATGAACTAGCTATCTGGTGTCACCAACATCAGTTTTTGAAGCAGAAGCGATAAGAGTTTATGAAGCATTATCCTGGATCAAAGTATTGCAGTTGCACAACTATAAAGTCAAATTGGAGACGAACTTTTTCATTGTGGTGCAAGAAATTAAGAATAGAGCTGTTAATTTACTTGAAGTCGGAGAAGTTCTTGACCAATGCAAGAGGCTTCTTAGTGATTTAACTAAAACTTCCGTTCACTTTATTAGGAATCAAGCTAATAGGGTAGCACATGAGATTGTTAGGATACCCTGTTTAGTTAATTGCCATCATGTTTTTACGTTTTCTTCTACGAGTTTGGTGGAGATTATTTTGTTGAATTCTTCGATTTAATAAAATTTGTTTTCTTAAAAAAAGATACACTTATAATCAATGTGTGTTATAGTTATAAGACTCATATATACAATGCGTAAGAAACATAATATGTTGATGGAAAATACGTATCACCCATTATGCTGATTTTAAATGCGTAATATATTGATATTTATGGCCTCCTTTTCTCAGCACCGATACTCTTATCACCACTTTATTAAAATTCGTTATTTTTGGTCTTTATCCGTAATATTACAACATATATATAAATGCTCTCAACAAATTACAAAAAATAAATAAAATAAGGATATTGAACAAATAAATGAAAAGAAATCAGTCTTAATTAAGCGAACGACTAAAATAAAATACGTAGTAATTTTTTTAGGATACTTTTTTTTTGAATTTTGAATTTTTTTATAGTAATGATAGAACATAAAAAACATTTAATATTGGAACATGAAAAAATGAATAAAGGAATTGAAATTAACTGTAATTAGATGGAAAAATATTGGGACAGTCAGAGCATCTCCAATGCAAACCCATTTGCTGTATTGGGACACGTAAAATGACTTGGGCAGTGGTCATTTCCTATTTTTTGCATTGGATGAGTTGATATAAAACTTGGTGGCCTTGGCCACTTCTTTACTTTTAATATTTAAATGTTACTTTAAGAACTGTGCAGCTACTTTATTTACATTACTAGTACGTAGTCTTTTATAAATTATGGAAACCGGTCATACAATATATGGCAACCGGGCTTTAACCATTGGACGGAGCAAGCCAATTTTATCCCCTGCCCAATTTAAGATGACATGGCGTGTAATGGGGTCCAAAAAAAAAAGGAAATGGCCACGACCATTATGGATGCTCTCAGTCACACAAGTTCATTGATGTCATGTCACACTCACACACAACTCTGCAATAGCGTCATTCTGTAATCAATGTTGTGCATTAGTCAAAAAGAAATGATAATTTAGTTTTAGAAGACTTAAAAGGTTATGCATTCCTACCACAAAAAATGAAGAAAAGAAAATTATTCATTCCAACCAAGATTAAACTAATAAAACTCTATCTACAAATATTTCCGACCTGCCGGATTCGAACCAGCGACCTAAGGATTACCGTTTAAACAACTACAGTCCTCCGCTCTACCAACTGAGCTAAGGTCGGATTTGTTAAAATTTGGTGCTTTTAATAATTACAACTATATTTGCTTCTTTTTTGACGCTAACCCCCGGACCGTTCTATAACCGAGCCTGTGCAAATACTATTATTTTCCCTTTACAGAGTGGGGAAGAAAGGTTTTCAATAAGAAAATAAACCGGTTTCTGGTTTCCCGTTTTACTAAATTATTATCAACAAAAATTTATTCTCAACCTCGCATACGGCATATCCATAATATGTTTTTATGTCACCTCAAGTCAAATGTTACGGTTTTTTGTATTTGTGAGTGATATATAATTTTTGGTTCGGTTTCGAAAATTATAACCGAAAATTATATTAAGATTATCAGGATTTGATGCATCATCTCGAATGACACTGCTGTGAAATTTGAAGTATTTACATGACAACTACCTTGTAAAATATTCAAGGGTCAGACAGTCGCAGAGTAAAAGGATCTGTTGAAAAAAATGTAAATATCTAAAATGCAGAGCAAGAACAGAAGAAACCAGGAATGAAACTTCAATTCTTTACAAGATTATTATAACTTGTAAATTTCAAGTACATAAATTGATGCAAAAACAAGAAAATATTCAAACAGAAACGGAAATTTCATACTATAAACACTAAGAACTGCTGACGATACATCGGTCCTGATACACAAGTGAAGGATAACACATTTTCAGTGATCGTGAACTTTGATGACATGGAAGACCATAAACAGACAACTTTCTTCTGAGAACCACGACTAGCAGATATCACCAGAAAACTCCCAGAACAGATATGTAATATAGAAGATGTGTAATGTTTAATCAACTGAAACAGGCTGCATATTCTCAGCCTCTTGCCTGATCTCTTGAAACAGAACAGATGACAAGTAACGCTCCCCGAAACTAGCATGGACTGTCTGCAATATTTAAACAGACGATAAATAACACACTGAATTGTTTTTTTTTCCTTCTATTTTTCTATTTATTTTGTCTTCCTTACCACAATAAGCTTTCCCTTGTTCTCTGGTCTCTTGGCAAGATCAAGTGCCGCAACTGTGTTAGCTCCAGATGATATACCAACCTAACGAGAGTCACAATTACATTACAAGGTCAAGTTAATAATGCAACTCGGAGGTGATGAAGTGTTATGTAAAGGCAAGAGAGACTAAATAAAGCTTGATAAATCTTTAGAGTTAAAAATTACCATCAACCCCTCTTTGAGTGCCAATTTCCTTGCCATATCAACAGCATCTTGACTGGAAACCTGCGGCACAATAGCATGCGATTACTAAAAGTATGTTCAATGCTACTATTTTACGTAATTATGCACGTCAAACTACCAGAACTGCAAAGAACTTTTTGTACCATCAGCACTTCGTCCATCACATTCATGTCAAGTATATCAGGTTTGAATCCAACCCCGTTACCAGTAATCCAGTGAGGACCTACATATGAAACAGTTTGACTAGAATTAATAAACATATGAATAAAGAGGGAGATAGAAGAAGGAGAAAAGGCAACCAACTATCTCGAACACTTGAAAATTATCATGTCATGGCTCCCTACATGTGAGTGAGAAGTAAGAATTACAGTTAACGATAAATTTTACCACCATTAAACATTACCTGGCTTGCCACCATTTAGTACATTGCTTTCAGTAGGCTCAACCCCGTAAATCTGGATGAGACAAACATATGCTGTTTTCAGTATCTAGACTAAGTCGAGATAATTGTATATCAGCATCAAGTAAGGAAAGACAGTCTATACAGTAGCAACCAAAACTCTTTAAAAACAATGAATGTCAAAGTAGGAGATTTCAGAGTCATCACCTTCACATTTGGGTTCTGAGACTTAAGATATTGTCCAACCCCCGAGACCGTGCCTCCGCTTCCAATTCCCATCACAAAAATGTCAACGTTCCCGTTAGTGTCCTCCCATATCTCAGGACCAGTAGTCTCAAAATGAATCTGTTATTTTAAGGGCATAAAATATAATTATATATTACATTATAAAATTTAAACAAAAAATATGCACTTTCATGCATCGAAATTAGAAGACTGAATGATTTGAACCTGGGTATTGGCAGGATTCGAGAACTGCTGGAGCATGAAACCATCTGGTGTATTCTCCAAAAGATCATATGCTTTTTTAACAGTTCCTCCCATTCCCTTGGCCGGGTCAGTGAGGATTAGTTCAGCTCCGAAAGCTTTCATACACACCCTTCTTTCTAAACTTGTGTACGAGGGCATTGTCAAGACCATCTTGTAACCTTTCATTGCGGCTATAAAGGCCATACTGATTCCCATATTTCCGGACGTGGGTTCGATTAATACAGTCTACATTCAAACACAACGTTGTTAGCACTGTTTTTTATACACACAAAGTTAAATGGTACTCCTCTGTCCATTTCATTTCTTTACACTTTCTATTTTGGGCCGTCCATTCCATTTCTTTACATTACTAAAAATAGTAACTTTTAACAATAAAATACATTATTACATCCACTACCTCACTCCACCTTTTCAACCCTTTACACTATTACACCCACTACTTCACTTATTTTAAAAATAAAATTACTATTACACCCACTACTACATTTATTTTAACAATATTACATCCACTATCTTGGTTTCCGTGCAAAAAGCAAACGTAAAGAAATCAAAAAAACGGAGGGAGTACTAATATATGCATTGAACATTAGTCTGTTAAATACAGAACTAATTCGTATCTTATTTACCTTTCCTGGTGTAATTAGATTTTTCTTCTCAGCATCGTTAATCATGGCAAGAGCTGGTCTGTAACAATAAAGAACATTCTTATATAGTTTAGCTGGTCCTCTTATATAAGAACATTCTTATATAGTTTAAGCAGAATACCTGTCTTTGATGCTAGAAGTTGGTTGAAACATCTCTTGTTTCACAGCGATATAAGCCCCGCATCCTTCAGCAACTTTATTTAGATATACAATAGGTGTTTTCCCAATAAGCTGAAAAAACTCAACAGTTAAGCTTCTAATGCAGAATCACAACTGCCTCGCACCGTTTTTTAACAATAACCTTTCGAGTTTATAGTTTTATACTAGTCAATACCCCTTTCATTCGATAACAAGAATTCGAGAATTTGTCCCATGTCACTCTCTTCCTTCCATACAAATTTCAGAATAATTTTCTAAAACTTTCTCCACATTTATTACCTCTAATTTTTTATTTTTTTAAAACTTAAATCTATTTCATTTTTCAACATTTTTCAATGCATTAATTAAAGGTATTTATTACGAAACTTTATCCAACTAACCTTTTTTTGAAGGGTAATGAGGGCTAAGGTTAAGAATCAATGTAAGTGAATAAATGCATTTAATATGTCAGTTTTGCACTTGATGCATCAATTTTGCACGAATCTCAATATGATTATTTAGCAATTTGAAAATTTTTATTTGTGAAAATTAATGTGAATACAGGGGGTCCACTATTATTACTTGGAAAATTAAATTAGTACTATAAAAAAGCATTGGAAAACCAAAAATTAATTAATTAACTAAAATTAAATTAGTACTATAAAAAAGCATTGGAAAACCAAAAATTAATTAATTAACTAAGAATAAATGTTGAAAATTTGAGAAAATTTAATGATTAACCATAGCCCATGGGACTATAGTTAACATTTCCTTTTTTGGAACATGCGGATTTTTTTTAAAAAAGAACATCTAAAATGGGATAGAAATATTATTTAAATATTTGCTGTCAAGCATTTCTCTTTACATCAGAAAAGTTTGAGTGAGGCCCTGGGCGGCTGATGGCTACCATCTTGGATCCTGCTCCCAGTTTATTTTTTTAACATGACTCGATCGATGACTTTATATAAGTCACGTAGGCCATGTTTGTTTCAAGGGATTATAATCCTCAAATTATTACCTTATAAATTCCAAACGTAAGGGATTATAATCCCATGAATTCACATTTTGATCATTGTTTTAGTTCACTCCCATGAGATTATAATACCTTGTGAAAAAAGTTATTATAATCCCATAAAAATGAATCAAAAAGATGATAGCAATATACTTCCATGAGATTATAATCCTTTAAATTTAAGAAAGATAGTGTAATTTTTCAAGGATTATAATCCCCTAAAACAAACATGGCCGTAGTGTTGCTGATATTCATATTCTTTTCATTCTTGGGATTTGAATTTTCAACTTCGTAATAACAAACAATTAATTTATTTAAATACTTTTCAATGTTTTTTTTGAAAGGAAATGGAGTACTTTTCAATGTAAAATCGTTTAAATAGGAAAAATCAGATTCAAAAGGTAGAGAAAAAATGTACTAATAACTTTCCAAGATGTGTGGTCAAACAAAACACTCAACCGGGACTGCTCCTAAAGTTTGATATTCCATGATCCATCATCATGAAAAAAAATCAATCATGGTAAAAAATAAATCTTTTTGCCTTTTTTTGTTAAAAGTAAAAAATAAATCAATTATCAAAACAGAACAAATTAAACCACCACAAACACTAAAATATTATGTTTACTTTCAGCCATTCCCTGTTTATTCACTAACCATTTTGATTTTTTAATTCCACACGTCTGTCTTATCTATCGGTCTCCTTCACTTCGCGGATAACTATTTATCCAATCAAGAACCATAAATTTAGATGCATGATAAGTATGTGACTATGTCCATTCCACTAACCACTCCTTCTAGATTCTAGATATTTATCAAAAAATGAGATAAATATACTGTAAATATTTTTAAAAAAATGATCTACTTTATTCCCAAAGCTATTTGTAATATATTATATTAGAATATACAATATTTTGTGAATGTAAGAGATACATGTTATAAATATTGGTTTGGAAATAAAAAAAATAGTTCTGAAATTTTATTACAAATATACAATCGACTCTATATTTTATTCCACAATTTATTTTTTTTATTTTTTTTTTCAATTTATGGACATTCCGCGTGCAGTTTTGACAACATGTGTGCAATATGTGTGTGTACTCAGTGAGATACTGAGATTGTATCGGAAAGAACTGATGATGCTTGATTCCACTCCTTTTTTAATAACTTGTATCATCTTTATAGTTCATTTATATAAAAAAATATAATATCGAAAAGACAAAACTTAAACGGTCCTCATATAACAAAAACGGAATGAATTTAGTTCTCATTTTAAGATGTTCTCGACACAAACAAATTGTACATACAATACATACACATACATACCATATACATATATGTCAAACTATAAGATACAGAATTACCTGCGAAACTTCTCTTCTAATCTTAGTACCGGGAAGATCCTTAGGCAGATCTCTAATTCTTTGAGTAAAAGAATCCACCAATGGCTCTGTTGAGAAAAGCTTGCTTCTGCTAATACTAGAATTGTAATAATAAAGGCTGGGTAATATAGAATTATTTTTCTTGAAAATCTTGGCTATGGCCGCCATTGTTGAAGCTCAAGCTAAGCTTAAGAAACTGAAATGAAGATTGGTTGTACTACAGAGACTGACTTCTACAATTCCCGAGTACAATGTACACATTTATATAGCCACAGGGAACGTTTAGGACAGTATGGAAATAATGATAATTAGTGGGTCCCCTGTCGCGTTACTGTGTATGGCGGATATTCTTTAGTAAAAAAGATAATTGTGATTATCTTTTTTTAAAACAAATACATTGAGTGGCAGGACCTGTGTAAAATGCTCTACGCCACAATTTCAAAAGAGAAAACTGGGGCTGAAAATAACAACGTTGGGATCTTCCTAAGAAATATTACCTTAAACGACCTCAATATAAATTTTTTATCAATAATTTATAAAAATATCCTTAAATTTGTATTGATTTGTTTTAATCTCGAGTTCATTCTCAAGGTACATGAAACCCATTTCAAAATACGAGGATCTCGAATTTTTAAACCTATATATGTTTATCATTTGAAGAATAAAATAGATTTAAAATTTATATTTCTTTTATGATTATTCAAAAAATATAATATTATCTACCTAGATAATTACACCATTTACATAATTTTATCGTTTCCAAAATTATTATAATATTGTTCACAGTGAATACAAAGCTCTTTGAAAATTCAAAACCGACCTAATGAGTGAAATTCCATATGTGATGCATCTGTTTTTTTTATAAAAAAATTAGTTACTGGTTAAAATAATTCAAACTCATATTCCACTTTTTCCAGAATAAATTTAAATACTCAATTTAGTATGTGTAATACTAATCTACTAATAGAATTAAATGTTACGCGAAACATATTAAAATTTCTTTTTTATTTAATATGTTGGATAAAATATAAGAAACCAATAGAAGGAGAAGTTGTATGGATAATATCATTAACAAAATATGAAAATTAATACAGTACTTGGAAGAAAAAGGAGACTCCTACATTCCTTAAGGAATTTCTAAAAAGTTTCTGAGAATCAACCGAGTTATTTCGAAAAACGTTTGAATTTTCTTTCCCCACTTAAGTTACCTAATAAATCAATTAATATTCAAAAATAAGAACGGTATCAACTACTCCTTCCGTCTCTAAATATTTTTCTCATTTTAGTTGGACACGTTTACCAACGCACACTTTTGATCGTTAATATTTTCAATTTCGTATTAGTATTAAATATAAAAACTTCAATATATTAAAATACTCAGAAATACGAATCCAACAATATCACTTATGACTATATTTGGTCTTATAGATTAGACGTAGATTAGTAATTTATCTCATGTTATGAACAATCTCGATATGAGAGAAACATTATGAGACGGAGGGAGTAACAAATTTAGAGCATCTCCAAGAGGCTCTCTATTATAACTCTTAACTCAAAAAATGAGGAAAGATAATAAAAATAAGCTCCAAGAGACTCTTTAAAAAGTTAAGAGCTTCTTCTCTCCCCTTTATTTTATGAGCAACTAGTAGCTCTTAACTTAATACTTTATTAGTAAAATAGTGGTTCTTCTCTCTCATCTATTGATTGTTTGTACAATTGGAATTGAAATATGAATAAAATCTATACTATTATATAAATTCCGAAACATTGAAAGTTTGGTTGGTTGGTACCTATTGAATTTACCTAATTACCCTTACATCCAATTAATATTATTATTATTACTATAACTCTACGACGTAGGTAATATATTTTCAACCACAACACTAAAAGCAGAAACTTGAATTTAACAGGTCAAAGCACATCAAATTGGAAAAAACATTCATTATCGGCAAATTCATCATACTAACTAATTAAAAAAAAAAATATTCTTTTTTCAGATTAAATATATTACTTTTTCTATTTTGCACTAACTAATTAATTTCCCTTTTTAAGATATTTATATTGTATCTAACTAAAATTTCTCCTTTCTTATAAACACTACGAGCAATTTTGTTTAATAAAATAACATAATTATATTATAGTTACTATTAACTAATCAATTACCCTTTTTAGCCAAAACATGTTACCTTTTCCCTATTCTGTAACTAAAATATCTTTTTCCCAATGATATCACCAGTGGTTCTATTTAATAAAATAAAATAATAATATTATAATACTAATAATTATTGATTATCCTTTTCAGCTAAAACATATCATCTTTTCCATATTTAATAATTAAAATTCATTTTTTCTAGAAATATCACGAGGAACATTAATTTCTCAATATTTATTGACACTACGAGCAATTTAATTTAGTAAAATAACATAAATTAAATTATAATTACTATAAACTAATCAATTACCTTTTTCACATAAAACATGTCACCTTTTTAATTTTCACATTAACTTTTCTATTTTCTCTAACTAAAATCTGTCTTTTTTCAATATCTTCTTTTTCATATTTCATAATTAAAATTCCTTTTTTCTAGACATATTTCATAATTAAAATTATTTGTTTCTAGAAATATCACGGGCAACATTAATTTCTCACTATCTAAAGACACAACGAGCAATTTAATTTAGTAAAATAACATAAATTAAATTATAATTAGTATAAACTAATCAATTACCTTTTTCACCTAAAACAGGTCACTGTTTTAATTTTCACATTACCTTTTCTATTTTCTCAAACTAAAATCTGTATTTTTTCAATATCATCTTTTCCATATTTCATAATTAAAATTTCTTTTTTCTAGAAATATCACGGTTAACATTAATTTCTCACTATCTAAAGACACTACGAGCAATTTAATTTAGTAAAATAACATAAATTAAATTATAATTACTATAAACTAATCAATTACCTTTTTCACCTAAAACATGCACCAATTTAATTTTCATATTACCTTTTCTATTTTCTCTAACTAATTTTTTTTTTTCCAATTATATCACGGACGGTTCTGTTTAATAAAATAAAATAACAATATTATAATATTAATCAATTTTTATATTTTATATAAAATATAAATATATTTTATATTTATACAATATATTTTAATTTTTCAATAACTAATCAATTTTTTTTTCACACGTAGAATACAATATATTTCATATTTTATCCAACTTTATTTAAGTAAAATAAAATAATAATATTATAATAACTAATCAATTTCGTTTTTTTAGCTAAACACATACCATTGTTTTCTATATTTTCAAAGTAAAATCCATTCTTCTCTATAAATATCACGAACAACATACATATAATTATTATCAGATCATATTATTTAAAATTTTAAGCCTAAAAATTCATATCTTAAATTTTTTAATTCAAATTAAAAAAAATCATTATATTAAATAACATCCGTGCATCGCACGGGTTTTAAGCTAGTATAAAATAAAGAGTCATAATAGAAAACATTGTTGGAATTGACACACAAATTAATGTAATAACTTGCTAAGAACTTAATTATTTATAATATATTTAGGAATGAACTAAGACATTCAAGATTTGAAGATGCTCTTATGGTACTGTTTAAATTACATTAGACAAGAAAATATTAAATTATTGTTGGCAGACTTTCACCTTTAAGCCGTGAAGAATCAAATTGATTTACATCTCTATAAGAGTCTGAGTTGGGTCAACAAAGATACAACGCTTTAGAGCAATTCCAAGTTTCCAACAAATTCTTAAGGTTTCCCTCTAAAAATAATATAAATAATTAGCCTCTTAACTATTTAAGATAACATATTATACATTATCCAATTCTTCTCAAATTCACTCTTTACTTATTTTTAATTACTTCAAATGTGAAAATTTCAAGTGACAAAATTTTAGTACATAAGCATGCTTTATTAATACTAGCTTAGGGCCCGTGCAAAGCACGGGTTACTTTTAAATACTTTTAAAATTATGTGATTAAATAAAATAGAGTATAATATTTTATTATGGAATTTAACTTTGTAATATTAATTAATAAAATTAATAATAATAATAATAGTTATTTAATAAATGATATGTATTGATTAGAACTAATAATATAAAATCTTAATGTAAATTTGTTGTTAACTGGTAATGGTGTAAATATAAAATAGCGAAGCACGGGTTACTTTTAAATACTTTTAAAATTATTTAATTAAATAAAATAGAGAAAATTATTACGAATTTATTAGTAATAATAATAGTTTAATAAATGATATGTATTGATTAGAATTAATAATATAAAATCTTAATGTAAATTTGTTGTTGATGGGATTTGAACCTTGATCTTTGGAAGAGGGATTTAAATAAAGAATATTCCTTATTATTAGATCTAACGGCTATGTGAAAAGTATTTATGTTTGATATATGGTGTTCAAAAAGAAGAGAAAAGCCGAAGAAAATTGTGTATTGAATTGATGAAGATTGCGCATATGAAGTTTAGAAGAATAGAGTTCTGTAAGGCAACGGAGGTTTTATGTTTAGCTGTATTAGTAATGGTGTAAATACAAAATACTACTCTGTATTGGTTTAACGGAATTCATTTGATTTGTTTTATATTATAAATAATTTAAAATTAAATAATTAGAGTGAAAACCAAAACTTAGGAGAAAACCAAAACTTTCAATGTTTCGGCTTTAATGTAATAGTATAGATAAAATGAATAAGGAAATGTTAAGAGCTCCTTATTATTGAGAAAAGATATAGTGCTCCGAAATAATTGAGGAGAGACTAGAAGCTGATTACCTTGTTGGAGACATTTTTTTATTATAAATTCATCAAATTTTGACTAAAGAACCCATAAAAAGCTTGTTGGTGTTGATCTTAGTAAACAACACAGGACTCCTCACTTAGTACCCTGCACTTCTGCAGGTTGCAAACCCTGGCTGTGTTTCTTGAAAGCAAATGTTATTATGAAGAACTTTTCAGAATGTATTATGTTTTAATTTTAGATAAAATAATGTAATCATTTCAAATTTTGAAATATTATAAAATTTGGTTGAATTTCAAAAAATATAAAAAAAATAGGAAATTCATCAAAATCCATTATAACCCAAAAAAATCCAGAGCTTTAGCATGAAATCTAAAATAACATTTAAAATCTTATTATAGGAAAGGACTTTAAAATCTTATTTGAATACATTTAGATTTTAAAATATTATTTAAATCTAAATTAAATACATATGTATTTTCAAAATTCAAGAAAATTATTAAAATTTTAATGAAATACCATTAATCTTTTATTAATAGTACACCTACTTGAAAAAAAAAAGATTTTTTTTCAATAATTATGTAAAATTTGTTGAATATTTAACGGATTGTACTTCGATGAAATTAATTATAATAATTAGCCATATTTTAAAAATCATATTTCATTATTATTTTTGTTTGTCATAAATAGATTAGAGAAAAAGGACCCTGAGATATATCTTAGGGAACTTTTCCTAAGATGCATATAAAATTACTTTAGATTTTATTGGGCCCGCAGGGCTAATTAAAAAATTCTGAATTTACTGAAATGTCCATCCCATTTTTACGTGTAAAATAAATGAATCTCAGGGAACTTACCTGAGATATATCTTAGGCTCCCTAATCTCAATAGATTATAGTATATTTATTTGTAAATTTTGGTACATTTTGTTACAGGTCTAGTGTAAGGACCCTTGGTTAGAAAACATTGTGGGAGCCGAGCTGGGCGGCTTGACTGATTGGCAGCCGGGATAACCGGAGCCGTTGGGGCTAGTCATTGGCGACTTGGTCTCATTTGTGGGAAATTGGTGAAGGCAAGGACCTAATCACTTGGTGAATACTCAAAGGAAACGTGGGCTGAACATTGGCACAGAACGATGGGACGCTGGTCTACTTAGTTGGATGCGCGCCAAGGTCACTGGGCTTGGTGCTGGGCTGTTTTGGTGGTGGCAGCCTTAGCGGATTTTGGTGCATTATAAATGGACGTGGCTAAAGTACTTGGGCATTCAGAAAGGTTTATTGGACTTGTCTAAAGATGGGTCAGATATGATCCAAAAGAGAGTGGGGGTCCAGAAAAGCAAGGCATGTGCATGGCTTGTGATGGGCGGTTGGTGGCGGTTACTAGAATGTGGAAACGGCTCCTAGATCATGGGTTCTACAACATGACATTGCTGGGACTAATAGATATATGTTTATATATATCTATATGTGGGCACAAAGGCAGAGAAGGCAGTTGCAAGGCTCAAGGACTGTTTTGTGACATGAGGTGGCGGTTATAAAACTGCCAGGCAGTTTTGGAAACTGTCCATAGGCTGGAAATTCGTGGCTTATATATATGAGCCTGATTCTAGTTTGTATAAGGGGAGGAACACTTGTATTCTCTAGATTGTGTTAGGCAAAAACGTTGTAAACACTTATAGAATTCTGGGTACGCCTTAGAGTGTGTTTGGTGAGGTATTTTGATGTTAACCTCGGCCGAAAGTCTCTTATATCCTTTGTATTGAGTTGAGCAATAAAAGGTTGGACGTTTGTCCGTAATTGTTGGTGTGTTTTGTTTGATTTGCTTGATGATGGACATGCACTCCATGTTGGCTGCCCAGAGTTTCCATCCGCTGCGTGGTTGTGCGCTTTGCTGAAAACGCAGGAAGACAAGGGAAGGCTGCTGTTCTTGATATCGGGTGATAAGGGCCGGCCGAACAAGGGTGAAAATTTAGGTTTGAAAACCGACCCCTGTGACATATCTTAGGCTCCCTAATTTCAATAGATTATAGTATATTTATTTGTAAATTTTGGTACATTTTGTTACAGGTCTAGTATGTATGCCTTGGATAGCGCTTTCAACATTTACAAATGCCCCAAGTGAATGTGTTGTGACAGGAAAACCTCCATAAACTTTGACCTCCATAATCAAACAAAGTAAATTAAAAATTTAAAACCAGTGTTGAATCACAGACAGTATTATGATCGGGAAAGATGAGCTTGAATAAAAATGTGAAATCGATTTGAATAGCAACTGTGCAAGTGACAGAATGGACAACTATGAGTAAAAGATCAGAAGTTCTCATATGAAATCATAATTAACAAAAATTATTTGCAGTTTAACCCACTATTTTTTCCCCAAAGAATTAATAGCATGCCTGATTTGATCGTTAGGATTAAAAGACCAAGCTCAAATTAATACAAATTTCTCGTTGTTGTAATGACAGTGATTAGTGAATAATCTGGAGATTGGGAATGGACGTTTAGCAGATACCCTTTTAACGTTAATGACCATCATTTAAATAATTAGATAAAAGAAGCCAATAATTATAAATATTTTTTCGAAAATAACTTAATGAGAAAATTTAAAAATTAGAACCGTTCGTCTAAATTTGTTTAAACATAACCGGAAAAAAATGGGAAATTATCAAAAATACCCAATTTTTTGATTTTTTTTTCCAAAAATACGACAAAAAGTTGCAGATGATGTTGAAATAGTTGCATTTGGGATTGCAAACAAAATTGAAAAGATTGCACCGTATTTTTTAAAAAAATTCTGCAACTTGGACATTTTTGAAAAAAGCTCAAAAAAAAAATCACTCAACTTTCATTCTTGAATCTTGATCAATAATTTTTTTAAATTTATATATTATACAAAAATAATAAAAAAACCACTCTTCTCGTTTGTCGAATGGCATTGTGTTGGAATATTAATTCGAAGCTCAAATTATTAAATATTTATACAAGAGAGACCAGAAGATCTGTCGGACCTGTCGCTATTTAAATTCGGCAAAAACATTACAATTAACCCAGATTATTTATATATTTATCAGTTTAGTATGATGTTCCACAAATCCGAAAAAGATGTTTATCTCCAGAAAATTGAAAGAAATAGATATACGAAAAGATACCCCTGTCATTCAAAGTTTCAAACGTTAGGATTTGTTCTTTTGCAAGCAGCATTTATATCATAGGTTATTATCATTGACCAGATAATTATCTATAAGCTTGGCATCAGGATTATGTAAGTGAAAGGGTTGGAGAAAAAATCTGGCTACTTCTGTAATAAGAGTTTGTGCTCGTCTGTAAGTGACTGTATTCCTTTTTATTGCTTGTTTCTGACCCTTGTCGAGCTCCTCCGGCCAAAGTTTTAGACTTTTAGCACTAGAAAAGAGAAATTTCACATTGCTTTGCTTAGAAATATGCTTGTAACGGCTAGTGTCAATTAGGCGGCAGAAAATATTTTTAGATATCGGGTTCGATATGATTGAATGTGCAACAACACTCCATGAGTCCTCCGACTTGGAGTTCCAACAATCTGAAAATACTGTTGACTCGAGGCTCCGTCCTCCAAAAGATTAAAACATGCCATTACATGCATTAGTCTAGAATCTATCAATAAGTTACAAGCTCAAGTTTAGAATCTTAGAGAGATAAAACATTACATGTGGGGTTAGAAAAAAAAAGGTCAGATACAAGATGACTTCGGATAGCAGAATCATATAAGGATTTTCTTCTTTCCTTGCTCTAACAAAGCTTGCAGTGGACAAAGAACCTACAAGAAAAAGTTTTGTTGATTTGTAAGTCGAATATCCTCATAATGCACATCTTTTCATAATAAATAAATAGCATATACAATATTTGTGACAATAAATAAGCTAATCATGTCATCTGGGGTATTAGTACAATGCAACTTTCTTGACATCTTCACTAAAAGGTAAGAAGTCGCACTAAATAACTATCAAAGTTTCGGTAAAAAAGATACAGACAAAAAACTTTGATTTGTTATGTGCTAATTACAGGCTAATTTCTAACTTCCTCCCTGGTCCCTCATCTCTTTGGCTTCCAGCTTGTATAAACCACCAAGCCAAACCATGCTTCAAGGGAATAAATGTTAAGGATTTATCACAAATACCTCATGTAATGTGAATTATTATTAAGATCATTCATGGCCCCTCGCTGAGGTAACAAAAGTATTCATGCAAATAAGTTATTTGCATGAAATAACAAGTCATAAAAGGGATATCATCATAAACAAATGCATTGGCCCAATAAGTTAGCTCATATATTGCTGGAATTTTTTTAAAAGGGATTCATATCATGTCCAACTTCCCCCATCCATTGACTAAACTTTTTGTACCATAATAAGCAGGGATATGCGAAGTACAGATATCTGAACTTCGACAACTTAGATTTGCCTCAACATTTACATTCCAAGCATCATTAGTATTTACTTTTATTCAATCATGTCCCATAGACCGACCAAAAATAAAACACATTTAAATAAAGTGCAAATTTCTGAATTTCGACAACTTAATTTTTACCTCTACTTTTAGGATGCAAGAATCATTCAAATAAACAATAAACAATCAGTATCATCAAAGAAAATATAGCCATAATGACACTAAAAATCACACGAACTTACTTACTACCAAACACTTTACTCCCTCATGTTCACAGAGACGAGCATTCCAATCTCAAAGACAATAAGTAAATTCTCATAATTTAAATCTGATAACTAACATCACAATAATCTATACAAGTAATATACTCTGTAATTATTGAAATACTGAGTTGGAATGTAACGCTGCATCTTCAGGTTGAATTACTAGGAATGAGAAAATGTGTATAAGATAAAATTGGGGAGGGATAAAAACCCTAATTATAACTTATAAGGTAGGGAAGAGTAATTGGGTATAATGAATGGGTCATGGGTGGGTCTAATGAGTGGGATACTTCTTTTAGAATGGAACTAACAACTATATTCTGGAGTCCATGTCAGCTTTCCACATCTGCATTCCATTACTTCTTTTAATGGAAGTTACAACAGAAAAATGTTATACTAGTTTAAATCCTAAAAGCTTTTTTGGACAGGTGACCCAAGTAAAAGTTTCAATATAGTATAGTGATGATTTAGCTTATTTGTCCCTATTTGGCGTGATATAATATTGCAAATGGACTTCAAGCAAAATTTTAAAACAAACTATTTTATGCAACTGAATTAAAAAATTATATGAAACTTGCGCACCAATTGTGAAGCACCTGCATACTTGTATCATATCCATGTAACTGAAGCACCCTCTTGATTACTTCATAAAGATATCTCCTCTAGGAGAAACAAGACAATGTAACTGATCAGAATTCTAGTGATATAAGTGTTTATGAGGAGGTGTTGCGATTTTCAACTCCCTATAGGTGTAGTTGTGTGCACTGCACTTTGAACCTTATACACCAAAATAAAACACAAATTATTAAAAAAAGTAAACAATGACTAGATAAACCTGTACCTCTTCAAAAGAAATTCCGTTCTTATACATCAGTGAGCTTAACAAGGCTTTCCATACACATACCCGCTTGATAAAATACTGGAAGTCCAGGAATCCTAGTACGCTTAACATGTTTACGTTTCGATTTAAGATCATTCAAATAAACAATAAACAATCAGTATCATCAAAGAAAATATAGCCATAATGACACTAAAAATCACACGAACTTACTTACTACCAAACACTTTACTCCCTCATGTTCACAGAGACGAGCATTCCAATCTCAAAGACAATAAGTAAATTCTCATAATTTAAATCTGATAACTAACATCACAATAATCTATACAAGTAATATACTCTGTAATTATTGAAATACTGAGTTGGAATGTAACGCTGCATCTTCAGGTTGAATTACTAGGAATGAGAAAATGTGTATAAGATAAAATTGGGGAGGGATAAAAACCCTAATTATAACTTATAAGGTAGGGAAGAGTAATTGGGTATAATGAATGGGTCATGGGTGGGTCTAATGAGTGGGATACTTCTTTTAGAATGGAACTAACAACTATATTCTGGAGTCCATGTCAGCTTTCCACATCTGCATTCCATTACTTCTTTTAATGGAAGTTACAACAGAAAAATGTTATACTAGTTTAAATCCTAAAAGCTTTTTTGGACAGGTGACCCAAGTAAAAGTTTCAATATAGTATAGTGATGATTTAGCTTATTTGTCCCTATTTGGCGTGATATAATATTGCAAATGGACTTCAAGCAAAATTTTAAAACAAACTATTTTATGCAACTGAATTAAAAAATTATATGAAACTTGCGCACCAATTGTGAAGCACCTGCATACTTGTATCATATCCATGTAACTGAAGCACCCTCTTGATTACTTCATAAAGATATCTCCTCTAGGAGAAACAAGACAATGTAACTGATCAGAATTCTAGTGATATAAGTGTTTATGAGGAGGTGTTGCGATTTTCAACTCCCTATAGGTGTAGTTGTGTGCACTGCACTTTGAACCTTATACACCAAAATAAAACACAAATTATTAAAAAAAGTAAACAATGACTAGATAAACCTGTACCTCTTCAAAAGAAATTCCGTTCTTATACATCAGTGAGCTTAACAAGGCTTTCCATACACATACCCGCTTGATAAAATACTGGAAGTCCAGGAATCCTAGTACGCTTAACATGTTTACGTTTCGATTTAAGATCATTCAAATAAACAATAAACAATCAGTATCATCAAAGAAAATATAGCCATAATGACACTAAAAATCACACGAACTTACTTACTACCAAACACTTTACTCCCTCATGTTCACAGAGACGAGCATTCCAATCTCAAAGACAATAAGTAAATTCTCATAATTTAAATCTGATAACTAACATCACAATAATCTATACAAGTAATATACTCTGTAATTATTGAAATACTGAGTTGGAATGTAACGCTGCATCTTCAGGTTGAATTACTAGGAATGAGAAAATGTGTATAAGATAAAATTGGGGAGGGATAAAAACCCTAATTATAACTTATAAGGTAGGGAAGAGTAATTGGGTATAATGAATGGGTCATGGGTGGGTCTAATGAGTGGGATACTTCTTTTAGAATGGAACTAACAACTATATTCTGGAGTCCATGTCAGCTTTCCACATCTGCATTCCATTACTTCTTTTAATGGAAGTTACAACAGAAAAATGTTATACTAGTTTAAATCCTAAAAGCTTTTTTGGACAGGTGACCCAAGTAAAAGTTTCAATATAGTATAGTGATGATTTAGCTTATTTGTCCCTATTTGGCGTGATATAATATTGCAAATGGACTTCAAGCAAAATTTTAAAACAAACTATTTTATGCAACTGAATTAAAAAATTATATGAAACTTGCGCACCAATTGTGAAGCACCTGCATACTTGTATCATATCCATGTAACTGAAGCACCCTCTTGATTACTTCATAAAGATATCTCCTCTAGGAGAAACAAGACAATGTAACTGATCAGAATTCTAGTGATATAAGTGTTTATGAGGAGGTGTTGCGATTTTCAACTCCCTATAGGTGTAGTTGTGTGCACTGCACTTTGAACCTTATACACCAAAATAAAACACAAATTATTAAAAAAAGTAAACAATGACTAGATAAACCTGTACCTCTTCAAAAGAAATTCCGTTCTTATACATCAGTGAGCTTAACAAGGCTTTCCATACACATACCCGCTTGATAAAATACTGGAAGTCCAGGAATCCTAGTACGCTTAACATGTTTACGTTTCGATTTAAGATCATTCAAATAAACAATAAACAATCAGTATCATCAAAGAAAATATAGCCATAATGACACTAAAAATCACACGAACTTACTTACTACCAAACACTTTACTCCCTCATGTTCACAGAGACGAGCATTCCAATCTCAAAGACAATAAGTAAATTCTCATAATTTAAATCTGATAACTAACATCACAATAATCTATACAAGTAATATACTCTGTAATTATTGAAATACTGAGTTGGAATGTAACGCTGCATCTTCAGGTTGAATTACTAGGAATGAGAAAATGTGTATAAGATAAAATTGGGGAGGGATAAAAACCCTAATTATAACTTATAAGGTAGGGAAGAGTAATTGGGTATAATGAATGGGTCATGGGTGGGTCTAATGAGTGGGATACTTCTTTTAGAATGGAACTAACAACTATATTCTGGAGTCCATGTCAGCTTTCCACATCTGCATTCCATTACTTCTTTTAATGGAAGTTACAACAGAAAAATGTTATACTAGTTTAAATCCTAAAAGCTTTTTTGGACAGGTGACCCAAGTAAAAGTTTCAATATAGTATAGTGATGATTTAGCTTATTTGTCCCTATTTGGCGTGATATAATATTGCAAATGGACTTCAAGCAAAATTTTAAAACAAACTATTTTATGCAACTGAATTAAAAAATTATATGAAACTTGCGCACCAATTGTGAAGCACCTGCATACTTGTATCATATCCATGTAACTGAAGCACCCTCTTGATTACTTCATAAAGATATCTCCTCTAGGAGAAACAAGACAATGTAACTGATCAGAATTCTAGTGATATAAGTGTTTATGAGGAGGTGTTGCGATTTTCAACTCCCTATAGGTGTAGTTGTGTGCACTGCACTTTGAACCTTATACACCAAAATAAAATACAAATTATTAAAAAAAGTAAACAATGACTAGATAAACCTGTACCTCTTCAAAAGAAATTCCGTTCTTATACATCAGTGAGCTTAACAAGGCTTTCCATACACATACCCGCTTGATAAAATACTGGAAGTCCAGGAATCCTAGTACGCTTAACATGTTTACGTTTCGATTTAAGATCATTCAAATAAACAATAAACAATCAGTATCATCAAAGAAAATATAGCCATAATGACGCTAAAAATCACACGAACTTACTTACTACCAAACACTTTACTCCCTCATGTTCACAGAGACGAGCATTCCAATCTCAAAGACAATAAGTAAATTCTCATAATTTAAATCTGATAACTAACATCACAATAATCTATACAAGTAATATACTCTGTAATTATTGAAATACTGAGTTGGAATGTAACGCTGCATCTTCAGGTTGAATTACTAGGAATGAGAAAATGTGTATAAGATAAAATTGGGGAGGGATAAAAACCCTAATTATAACTTATAAGGTAGGGAAGAGTAATTGGGTATAATGAATGGGTCATGGGTGGGTCTAATGAGTGGGATACTTCTTTTAGAATGGAACTAACAACTATATTCTGGAGTCCATGTCAGCTTTCCACATCTGCATTCCATTACTTCTTTTAATGGAAGTTACAACAGAAAAATGTTATACTAGTTTAAATCCTAAAAGCTTTTTTGGACAGGTGACCCAAGTAAAAGTTTCAATATAGTATAGTGATGATTTAGCTTATTTGTCCCTATTTGGCGTGATATAATATTGCAAATGGACTTCAAGCAAAATTTTAAAACAAACTATTTTATGCAACTGAATTAAAAAATTATATGAAACTTGCGCACCAATTGTGAAGCACCTGCATACTTGTATCATATCCATGTAACTGAAGCACCCTCTTGATTACTTCATAAAGATATCTCCTCTAGGAGAAACAAGACAATGTAACTGATCAGAATTCTAGTGATATAAGTGTTTATGAGGAGGTGTTGCGATTTTCAACTCCCTATAGGTGTAGTTGTGTGCACTGCACTTTGAACCTTATACACCAAAATAAAACACAAATTATTAAAAAAAGTAAACAATGACTAGATAAACCTGTACCTCTTCAAAAGAAATTCCGTTCTTATACATCAGTGAGCTTAACAAGGCTTTCCATACACATACCCGCTTGATAAAATACTGGAAGTCCAGGAATCCTAGTACGCTTAACATGTTTACGTTTCGATTTAAGATCATACCAGAAAAGCCTACCACCTCCTTGCTCAAAAAGCACTCGCTCACCATCCGCTGAATACGCGATAGCTTTCAAATACTTAATTTTACGAATATCTACAGGTTGTACAATAGAAAGCAGTTTAGTCCATGATTCCTTCACACCATAACGATCCATCACCCACAAGTCCATAAATTTCCCTCTAGAAATACAATGAAGACAAAGCCTCCCTCCTAGTTCTCCAACATCCATCAAAACCTCCATATCAGAGATCTCAGGCTGCGGAACGAACCGATACTCTTCCGTTGCCAAATCAAAACAGACAATCCGTGCATCCACATTAAAGTCAGATATAACATAATTTGTTTGCCTTTTCAAAGTCACTACCCAATGCAATGCACCATTAATAAACACATTATCAGCATTACAACAAATATAATACAGAAAATCCACAATCCTTCCCCACGAATTCGACTTCAAACTACAAACCACAAATTCATCTTTCGACTCATCAATGCATTGTATAATTCGAATCACTTTATAATCATCATTAACACAATCAAACCCGAAACCATGAACTACATTGTTACACAGAAAACTAAAATGACCTCGAGAATCATCAAAACGGTAATCTTCGATATTCTCGTGTTGTTGGATTAAACACGAAGATAGCACGAACCGTTACACATAAACAGAGTAAACCGTTACACGAACCGTTAAATTTAGTAGTGCGTCGACTCAGTACAGAGAAATTATCAAGCGAGTCAAACTCAGTGGAGTTGATTTGAGTGTTTTCATAATTAAAAGTTAAGAGAGTTTGGTGAGAGTTGGAAATGAGAGATTGATTAAGGTGAGACTTTATGAAATTCGGGGAATCAATTAGGGCACGAAATGACTTTGATACGCACCTGAACCGGAGAAGTGATTGGACCGGTAAGTGTGTGAAGATTACGGTGATTAAGTCCGGCGCCACGTCGGACATTGTCGAAGCTCGGTAGGAAGATTATGAATAAATATTGCGAGAGATGATACACTTAATATTATTGACTGCAAGTTCCGAGATAGAAACTCATCGGCGCTCTGGAAATACAAAGAGTAAAGTGAAAAGGTTAACCGGACAGTAAGACCTTGCTACCGAGGATAAAGAAGTAAAATAATTTAATTTTGGGAATCAGGGCGATTCAAGACATGTATTCGCAAGTTAGGGCCTGCGTCCGGATCCCAGTTGGCTCGTTTCTTCCCCGTTGAGACTGGGCTTCATCTCGGCACTTAGTCCTCTTCTTTTCGCCCTTATCTTAGATGTCATGTCGCGAGGGATTCAAGGCGACGTCCCGTGGTGCATGCTCTTCGCCGATGATATCGTGCTAGTGGCAGAATCGAGGGGGAGGTGAACGAGAAGTTGGAGTTATGGAGATCCACTTTGGAACCTCAAGGCTTGCGTGTGAGCAAGTCTAAAACCGAATACCTCTGGTGTAATTTCAACGGGGAGGACAACGAAGAAGGGGTGGAGGTTAGGATTGAGGATCATATCGTCCCTCGTTCGGATAAGTTCAAGTATTTGGGTTCGGTCATCCAGAAGGAAGGTGAGATTGAGGAAGATGTCTCGCATCGGATCAAGGCGGGGTGGTTAAGGTGGAGGGCAGCGTCAGGGGTGATGTGTGACAAGAAAGTCCCGTTAAAATTGAAAGGGAAGTTCTATAGAGCGGCAATCCGTCCTGCGATGTTATATGGTTCAGAGTGTTGGGCGGCGAAGAAAGCTCTCGAGAGTAAGTTGGACGCAGCGGAAATGAGGATGATGCGGTGGTCCTGTGGCCGAACGATGTTGGAAAGAATCCCTAATGGGATTTTCAGAAGCGAGTTGGAGGTGGCCCCCCTTTCTACGAAAGTTAGGGAAGGGAGGTTGAGATGGTTCGGCCACGTCCGTAGGCGGTTGCCGGAAGCCCCGGTGAGGAGGGTCGAGAGTCTTGCGGTTGACGGGGCGAGAAGGAGAGGCAGACCGAGGAGGACATGGGAAGAGCAGCTCAGGTTGGATTTAAAGGCCTTAAACTTGAATGAGACCTTGATCGCCGATAGGAGTTCTTGGAGGCGTCATATTAGAGTCGTGGATTCTCTTCTAGGGAGCGGGTCTGTTGTTGAGAGCCTCAGAGTGGGGTTCTCTCGGTTAGCGTTATCTTAGGAGTTTGGCTTTTCGTTGTCATTCTGTCTTTTGTTTCATGGTTCTTGCAGATACAGGGAGCATGACGCGAGGCTAAATCAGGAGTGGTGTTCCCGCCCAGGTAAGTCCCATGCGGTCCAGGCCATGGGCTCAGGTTTGGCTGACTACTTCCCCCATCTTTATATTCCTAGCGCTTAAATCACACTGCACTAAGCCGGGGGTCTTCACGAAAACAGCCTCCCTACTGTTTAAAGTAGGGGTATAGTCTGCGTACATCTTACCCTCCCCAGACCCTGCTTTGAGCGGGATATCCTGGGTATGTTTGGTTTGGTTTGGTTTTACCCATATACTATTTTTAAAAACTATTTTTAAAATACGTGTACCACTTTAAAAATTATGTACAAAAATATTATCATTTAAGTTTTCTTTTCAAAAATACTATCGTTTAAGTTTTATTTTCAAAAATACGATTTGCAACCTATGCAACCTTTTGTATATATGGGCGGCGCCAATCGCAACTTTTAATTTTTGGTTGCAAGTTCTAGTTTTAAGTTGTTTCGACCAATTTTTTGATATATATATATAGGGTTGGACTCCATAGCAAACACCTTATATAACAAACAATAAAGAACACCTCATATCTAATAGATCCATTGCCCCTGGCGGGGCCATCCAATACAAAAAGTTCTTATTTTTTTACCCTCTATCCATCCATCATCTCAAAATAAAAAAAATTAAAAAGTTACTGTTCATGATGATGACGTCATCAGTGACGTCATCATGAACAGTGAAAAAAAAATTTTAGTTTTTTTTTTGCTGGCTTGATAGAGGGTAAAAAAATAATAACTTTTTGTATTGGGTGCCCCTGGCGGGGCCAAAGGATCTAATAGATCTAAGGTGTTCTTTGTTGTTTGTTATATAAGAGTGTTCTGTATGGAGCAAAGGCATATATATATATATATATATATATATATATATATATATATATATATGGTTGGACTCCATAGCAAACACCTTATATAACAAACAATAAAGAACACCTCATATCTAATAGATCCATTGCCCCTGGCGGAGCCACCAAATACAAAAAGTTCTTATTTTTTTACCCTCTATCCATCCATCATCTCAAAAAAAAAAAAAATTTAAAAAGTTACCGTTCATGACGATGACGTCATCAGTGACATCATCATGAACAATAATTTTTTTTTGCTGGCTTGATAGAGGGTAAAAAAAATAACAAAATTTTGTATTGGGTGCCCCTTGCGGGGCCAAAGGATCTAATAGATCTAAGGTGTTCTTTGTTGTTTGTTATATAAGAGTGTTTCTGTATGGAGCAAATGCCTATATATATATAGGGTCTTGTTCTAATAGAAACTAACTTAAAATAGAAATTAGAAACTAAAACTAAATTAAATATTTCAAGCTAATCTAATGACCAAATTAAGGATAACCCCAATACAAAAAACGTTTAAAATTATTGGCTCTATTCAACAAAAAAATAAAAAAAAGAAATAAAAAGAAATAAAAAGTTAGTGTTCACGTGATGACGTGGCACGTGAACATCAACTTTTATTTTTATTTTTTTATATTTTTGTTGAATAGAGCTAAAAAATTTATAAGTTTTTTGTGAAGGTGCCCCTAGCGGGGCCATTAAAATAAATGAAATATAATTTATTTAATGTAGGTTTCTAGTTTCTATTCTAAGGTTGGTTTCTATTTGAACGTTATATATATATATATATATATTTCAAAAAACTGATCGAAAATGACAATTGAAAATTGGAACTTGAACTTCGAGTTTTTAGTTTTCAATTTTCGGTTGCATATGAGATTGCTACGCAACCTCATATGCAACCTTATTGCTATATAAGGGAGCAGACAAATTTCCGATTGCAAGTTCCAGTTTTCAGTTGTCATTTTCGACCAATATATATATATATATATATATATATATATATATATAGGCTAGTGGTCAAATAGAAACCAATCTTAGAATAGAAACTAGAAACCAACACTAAATAAATTATATTTCATTTATTCTAATGGCCCCGCCAGGGGCACCTTCACAAAAAGTGTTTAAAATTATTGGCTCCATCCAGGAAAAAAAAAAATACTGTTCACGCTGACGTCACTGCCACGTCAACAGTGAACAGTTTTTTTTTTTTTTTTTTGCTGGATGGAGCCAAGAATATTATGAACTTTTTGTATTGGGGTACCCCTAATTTGGTCATTAGATTAGCTTGAAATATTTAATTTATGTTTAGTTTCTAGTTTCTATTCTAATTTAGTTTCTATTAGAACAAGACCCTATATATATATATATATATATATATATATATATATATATATATATATATATATATATATATATATATATATATAAACTGGCCGAAAATGACAACTGGAAGTTGAACTTCCATTTTTCAGTTTTCGGTTGCATATAAGGTTGCATATGAGGTTGCTATGCAATCTCATATGCAACCTTATATGCTATATAGGCAAACGAATTTCCAACCTTTGCAATTTTTGCAATCTCCAGTTTTCAGTTGCAACATTTGAAACCGTTGCAACCTCATTTGCAACTCACATGGCTGCGCCGCTTAAAGTTATAAATGAGGTTGCAAATGTTGCACAGGTTGCAAACCGTATTTTTGATTTTTTTTAAAGAAAGGTATTTTTATAAATAATTTTAAAAGTGGTAGTATTTTTAAAAAATAATTTGAAGGATGGTTATTTTTGAAACCCCCCCCCCCTTAATTTTGGGATATTCTTGGCTCCGTCCCACAATACAAATTTCTTTTGATAAAATTACGCATATTAAGAAAACATTAATTGGATGATACATTTTCTTTTTATCCATTATAATGCATTCACTTTTAAGATATGAGCTATTTTATACTCTTGGTCATTTCTCATTAATTGCTCTACAATTTTTGAAAAAAGGTAATTTAATAAAAATGATCACAAATTTACATTGAAAATTGGAAATGGACATGTATTACATTATTGACTTTTATTCGTGTTGTTCTTGTACTTTTATCATTGAAAATAGTGTACTATTGGCAAAAACAAAAAATACAAGGGTGTCATTGAAAATTTCACTTTAAATTTCGATATTTTTTTGTGTTTTTGAATTTTTAGGAAAGGTGAAGAAAGAATGCTGAAAATACCGAGTTTTTCAAAAAAAAAAATTGAGAATACCATTCCCGAGCAACAGTTGTTAATTATACCCAATTCGTCACCCAATTGAAAATGCGTACTACACATACGCATTAGGTACATGCGTAACACCCCTCCACTGTAGCTCCGTCTCTCCCACGAAGCTCTCTACCGGCGACTCGCCGACGATTTTCTCGATAGCTCCGTTCTCCCTTTTCTGATCACTATCCCAATCACTACGACATTAGAACATGACCCCCGAATCATCTCCTTCCTATTCCCCCTACCCGTTTATATCCTCCGGCCCCGCAGGGGCTTACACGAAGCTCGTCGGAGAATGATTCCGACGTTAGGCTCATTTTAGGCGTTTTAATTACGGCATATAAATTGCTAAAAAAGTTGTATAGGTGTGTAGAGAATTTGATTGTGATTCTAACGGTATATGGTATGTTATGGTAAAGTTCGGGATATGGATGAACGGATCGATCCAAAAAACTCGTCGGAATCGCCATGAATCGCGTCTCTGGAGCTCTCGAACGACGATGACATCATATGACGTCATCACGCAGGATGATGATGCGTTACAGCTAATACGCAAGTCACAAATGCGTATTCCATGTTTACCCAACAACCATTTGCGTATTCTAGGTTTTAATATACATGGGTTACTCGGCTGAGACTTGCGTAACCCCCATACCCAATCCTTAAATGCGTAACTCACATTACCCCAACCCCAAATGCGTATTTAAATGGGTATTTTCAGCACCACTCCCGAAAAATGTTATTTTCATTTTTTTAAACCAAAAAAAACATTATTGTCTGCATTTGCCCAAAGGTAAAATCGAGTGGAAATGAAAATAAATGGGAGTATTTACTTTCCATTATTTAATTCCTTTTATTTAAAAAAATCGGGAGTAAAGCCTAAAGTGTTTAGGGAAGAGTAGACCTAAAGTGCTTAGGGAACATGTGAGAGGAAGGTTGAAATTGGGTAAAAAATAGGATTTTTACTAATTAATATACTATGTTAAAATTTGTACTCCCTCTTTCCATAAGGTTCTTAATATGGGGCTCGATACGGAGACCAAGAATAGTGGATGTAATATTGTTAAAATAAATGAAGTAGTGAGTGTAATAATGATTTTATTATTAAAATAAGTGAAGTAGTGGGTGTAAATGTGTAATAGTGTAAAGTGTTGAAAAAGTGGAGTGAAGTAGTGAATATAATAATGTATTTTATTGTTAAAAGTTACTATTTTTAGTAATGTAAAGAATTGGTGGAACGTCCCAAAAAGGAAATTGTAAAGAAATGGATGAGACAGAGGGAGTATTAATTAGTAAACTTATAAAAATAAAAGATTTTAATAAATGAGTTATTGATTAAATTTTTTTATTTTAATTAATTAAACTAATGATGTCCGTAATAGTTTTTATTTCCAAATATATTCTTATAAAAATAATTTAAAAATGAATTGAATCTAAACAATTAATTTAGAAGTAATCCAATGATTAATAATAGTTCTTTAGATCTCTTTGAGTGTTTGGTTCTTTGTTGATCAGACCTGATAAATATTATTGATAATTAAATATAGTATCGATGTAAATAAATGTCATTAAATTATTTAATCAAATAATATGATGAATAGTTTTATTTAATAATATGATATCCTGGGACCTGGCACAACTTGTTGTGTTGCAGCCAGCCAGCCAGCCAGCCATCTAGTCCTGTGTACAAACACTAAAGAAATACGTACTTCGATTTTCTGCAAGTGCAATTTTTTATTATTGTTTAGGTTGTTGGCTATAAATATAGTTTTTTTTTTTTTTTTGGATTATTTGCAAAATTGCAAGTGCTAATTACTGTATTGAAGAGTGTTCTATTTTAACCTGCTACTATAATACTATAATGGAAAACAAGTTCAACGCACCCACCAAACTCATCAGTAATAACCCCTTTTCAAGATCTATCCCTCACCAGAAATGAGTTCAACACTTGAGCATTTCAGCCATCCTGAGCACCAACTAATCTTAAAAGAGAATGATGTCTTTGAACAGAATGTTACATGCTGTATCTGTAACAAAACAGTTATGGGCTTTCCTACATATACTTGCACTAATAATGAATATGATATTCACTGTAAAACAATTTACCTGCACAGGAGTTGTGCAGAATTACCCGAGCAAATTTATCACGATAAACACAACCGACACCCCCTTACTCTCCGACTACGTCCTGATAGATGCTTTTGTGATGTTTGTGATAATAAGGTGAGGTTCTCTTATGCATGCCATGATTGTTGCTTTGATGTGTGTGTTGTTTGTGCTTTTCCTTGTCCTACGGATGATGATGAACATAGAGCGCTCAGTCATGAAGGTCACCAAGAGCACACACTAACGTTGCAGAGGCAGGCTTTGTTTAAGTGTGATGCTTGTTGGGAGGAAACTAAAGACTTTTCCTATGTATGCATCGCCTGTGATTTCTGGATCCACAAGAGATGTGCATTTTCCCCACTAATTATTCCCGCTCCTACTTATCACCATCACCCTCTCCAGCTTACCTACTCTATTCCAGAGATTCATCGGATTTTCCAGCGAAACTGTGGCATCTGCGAGGAACTAGTTCACGTACATTCCTGGCTCTATTATTGTCACAAATGCACATATTTTGTGCATATAAAATGTGCTACATCCAGTGTACCTAAGTTGTAAGTACCCTAATTAGATGTTGATTTGTTTCAGTATTATCATCTCTTAACTAATTACAATTTGCTGTTTTCAGAAATGAGAATGAAGCCGCTGGCAGTGGTACTGACCCAGATTTAATAGAGTTTCCCCTGGCTAGCGAGGAATCACTAATTGATCTCATTACAACCCAGTGTTCAAAGTTGCAAGTTGACTTTGATGGTGTACGTAAAGATACAATCACGATATCAACAGAACCTAATGATCCGCACATAATTGAAGAGCACTGGAGTCACCCAGATCATCCATTAGAACAACTTCAATTTATTACTAGTGAGAATGATGACGATGATGATGACAACACAAAAGTGTTGATATGTGATGGGTGCATTAAACCTATATCTCCTACCTATACGTCTTACTATGGTTGTATCCAATGTGGTTTCTTTCTACACTCTTTATGTGCCACTAAATTGCCGAAGGAGTTGCCTGCAGGAGTATCTCAATCCCACCCGCAGCATTCACTCCACCTTGAGAAGAGATCTAGATTCTATAGTCTAGTGCGATGTGGAGTTTGTGGCTTCTGGACGAATGGATTTTACTATGAATGTGAGACTTGTGATATCATAATTGGTATCTGTTGTGCATTTTTGCCTGCCAGGATAAAACATAAGTCTCACAAGCACCACCCCCTTGTTCTGCGCCCATCATCAGGTTCTATTTGTAGTGTTACTAAGTTCAGAATTGTTCATGGCATGCAATATGCATGTGAAATCTGTAGTAACTTCCAAATTGATACGTCCTGTGTATCTTGTCCAAGTACAACAAGACACAAATATGATGATCACGCCATATCCTTGAGAGATCCTCCATTCTTCTACGAAGGAGCATTCTACTGTGAAACATGTGAGGAACCATTAAGCAATCAGTACAGCCTCTTTCATTGTGGTGAATGTGATCATAGCTTTCACTGGAAGTGCTCCCGTTTGCAATCAAAAATCAAGTTGGGAGGGACCATTGAACTAGATATCAACAATCAGGTACACATACTTGCATTTGTTTACAAATGGAATACAAGAAGGAACTCTCCCTTATACGTATGTGCCAATTGCGGGGATGGATGCACATCTAATTACTTTTTCGAATGTGATGGCTGTGGATATCTTATCTGCATTGAATGTGTCAGCCAGAAATATGGTGATTAACAAATCAATGCAGTTGTGAGATATTTCTACACCACCTTTGGCAATTGTTTTACTCCATTTTGCTAGAATTTTTCTTGATATGTTAATATTATTTCAATGTATCAGTTTTTCATTGTAACCTATCGATATGATACCCTATTTTCAAGAATATTGGTTTGCAAAAACTATTTTCTCTCCCTAACCAGAAAGGATTGCTATCTTCTTCCTCCTGACATATATTCACTCTTCAGAACTACTTTTCTATGGACTATGATTGTAATATATATGCAAGGATCATGAAGCTACACTGGATCATGGAGAGAGTTTTCCGTAGGTGCATTGAATATATGAATACATCAAAAAGAAAAAATGGGGACAAGTATGTGAACGAAATTCAATTAACATGGCACACGAGTTGATATTACAAACAAATGACTGACATTAAGTTATGATTTCCAACACCAAGATGTTATCCAACTAATTAAAACCTCGAAGCTCTAAACATAATAATTGTCTTTGTGTGTGGCTGGCTACCTGCCTGAGTAGGTGTTCTTATAACGACATAACTGTGTGCTATTTTACGCCAATCATCTTTGCCAAGTTTCTGCAAACCAAGTAAAAACATCCTCTGTTCCTCTTCAGTGCATGAAACACCTGAATATCAAAACTTATCATGTCAAGAGTTAAAAAAAAAGGAAAAAGATAATTGGCACCTCCCAATTGGGCACCTCTTCTTTATCTTTATCGATGTGGGACTTAGATTGACACCTACCCTACATCTCCCCTCAATCCAAGAACCACCAATCTTGTAACCCTTATATTGTGGTTCCTCATCTTGCTAGACAGCCCGACCACACCTCAATATCAAGAAGATTTTCGACACAAGCCGTCCAAATCTCAATCGTAGTTCCGGAGAGCCCGCAACCCCAGGATAAACTTTTTTACACCCATTAACTCCACATTATTATGATATTGTTCAATCTGGATCGTGACTAAGCCCGCACGGATTTGTTTTTAGACTCCTCCCAAAAGCTCTAATACTAATGAAGTTATTTAACTGTTTATATCAAGATAATTCTTCTTTATATTATCAATGTGAGACTTGGATTGACACCTACTCTACACAGGTAACTATATGTGTAACTACATGTAAATTTGGCATCAGGATTATGTAAGTGAAAGTTTGAAAGGGATGGGGGAAAAAAAATCTAGCTACTTCTGCAATAAGATTTTGTGTTGTGCTCGTCTGTAAGTGGCCGTATTCCTTTTTATTGCTCGTCGAGGTCCTCCGGCTAAAGTTTTACACTTTTAGCACTACACAAGAGAAAGTTCGCAATGCTTTTCTTGACCATCGTGATTCTCGCCCAAAAGAAAAAAAATATATCGTTCGAACTGTCTCCTAACTACGAATCAATCCGAATTAAAATAATTGTATTTTGCAACAATTGAAATTAGGCACTGCTTATAGAATATGTTTGTAGTGGCTAGAGTCAATCAGGCCCCTGCATCATTTCAAGCAGAAATTTACTTTTAGATTCCAGGTTCAATTTGACTAAATATTCAACCCTCCGCAAGTCCTAGGAGGCCCAACAATCTGAAAATATTGTTGAATCGGAGCTCTGTCCTCCAAAATATTAAACATTCCATTACATGCATTAGTCTGAATACAATAAGTTACAAGCTTAAGTTTAGAATCCGAGAGATTCGAACAGTACATGCATTAGTTTAGAATCTCAGAGAGGGGGAGGGGGAGCAAAAAAAAAGAACACATACAAGATAACTTCAAATAGCAGAATCATATATGGATTTTCTTCTTTCCTTGCTTTCTTCTTTCCTTGCTTTAACAAAGCTAGCAGCGGACTCAAAACCTACAGGAAAAACTTTTGTTGATTTTGTAAGTCGAATATCCTCATAATGCACATTTTTTCATAATAAATCAATAGCAGCATCAAGTGTTTCAATAAATTAGCTAATCATGTCATCTGGAGGTAGAATTATTGGAACACAAATGCAACTCTCCTGACATCTTCAGTAAAAGGTAAAAAGTCGCACTAAATAACAGTCAAACTTTCGGTAAAAAAGATACAGACAGAAAACTTTGATTACAGGCTAATTTCTAACTTCCTCGCTGATCTTTTTGGCTTCCAGCTTATTTTAAACCACCAAACCAAACCGTGCTTCAAGGAAATAAATGTTAAGGATTTATCATAATTACCTCATGTCATGTAAATTATTATTAAGATCATACATGGCCATCGCTGAGGTACCAAAACTATTCAAGCAAGGGATATTATCATAAACAAATGCATTGACCCAATAAGTTTGCTACAGAATAAATTGCAGGAAAAATTTAAAAGGGATTCATATCATGTCCCCACTACATGGACTAAACTTTTTGTACCATAATATGTAAAGTACAGATTTCTGAACTTTTTGTACCATAATAAGCATAGATATGTAAAGTACAAATTTCTGAACTTTCACAACTTAGATTTGCCTCTACAATTAGGTTCCAAGCATCATTAGTATTTTGCTTTAATCAAATCATGTCCCATACACCGACTAAAAATCAAACACATTTACAGATAGTGCAAATTTCTGAATTTCCACAACTAAAATTTTGCATTCAATTGTCAAAGAAAATAAGTAAAATCTTATAATTCAAATCTGAAAAGTAGAATCATAACACTCTATATTATTTCAAATACTGAGAATTTGAAAATTGTAACTACATAGTAAGGGATTTTAGTTCATGTCTATTAAGCGTCATGAGATATTACAAATGGACTTGAAGTAGAATTTAAGATGAGACTATTCCGTGCAACTGAAACATAACTACTTAAAGATGCTATGAAAGTCACAAATCAATCTTCAAACACCTGTATACTTATATTATATCCACTTAATTGAAGCGCTGTCTTGAATTCTCTGAAAAAATATCTTTCCTAGGAGAAACAAGACCATGTCATCGATCAGAATGTAAGTGACAATAAGTGTTTAAAAGCAGGTGTTGCAATTTTCAACTCCTATAGGTGTAGTTGTATGCTCTGCATTTTTTTTATAACTAAATGTATGCACTGCATTTTCAACCTTACAAACCCAAGTAAAACACAAATTAGTAGAAAAAGTAAACATAAACCAATTGTACCTCCTCTAAAGAGTTTTCCAATTTCTTATGTGTCACATCTGTTGCAGTTGAGCAGCACCAGTGAGCTTAACAAGGCTTCCCATACACAAACCCGCTTTGTAAAGTATTGGAAATCGAATTCTAACACGCTTTACACGTTTACGTTTCAGTTTAAGATCATACCAGAAAAACTTACCACCTCCTTGCTCAAAAAGCACTCGTTGACCATCCATTGAATACTTAATAGCTTTCAAATACTTAATTTTGCGAATATTAACAGGTTGTACAACAGAAAGTAGCTTACTCCACGATTCCTTTACACCATAATGATCCAACACCCATAAGTTCATATAATTACCTTTAGAAATACAATGAAGACAAAGCCTCCCTCCTAGTTCCCCAACCTCCATCAAAAGGTTCCTATCAGAAATCTCGGGCTGAGGAACCAACCGATACTCTTCTGTTGCTAGATCAAATGAGACAATTCGTGCATCCACATTAAAGTCAGATATAACAAAACCCTCTGTTTGACGTTCTAAAGTCACTACCCAATGCAACGCACCGTTAATAAAAACATTTTTAGCATTACAACAAACATAGTACGGAAAATTCATAATTCTTCTCCACGAATTCGACTTCAAACTACAAATCGCAAAGCCATCATGACGGTCATCATCCATACATTGGAAAATATGAACCACTTTATAATCATCACTAACACAATCATACCCGAAACCGAAAACTGTTTTGTAATGACCTCCAGAAGCATCAAAATAGTAGTGAGTAGGTAAATTTCGATATTCGCGTGTCGATGGATTAAACAAAAAGATATCAATACTATCCCATATACCTAGATAATAACCACTCATGATACCCTTCGTTAAACATAGTAGACCGTTACATGAACCAAGAAAATGAGTAGCGCGTTGACTCAATACAGAAACAGAAGGTTTATCAAGTGAGTCAAACTCAGCGGAGTAGATACGTTGGTTACCGCAACTCACAGCTATGAGAGTTTGGTGAGAGGTAGAAATGAGAGATTGATTAAGGTGAGATTTTATGAAATTAGGGGAATCAATTAGGGCACGAAATGACTTTGATACGCACCTGAACCGGAGAAGTGATTGGACTGGTAAGTGTGTGAAGATTACGGTGATTAGGTCCGGCGGCACGTCGGACATTGTTGAAGCTTGGTGGAAGATTATGAATATTGATTAGGGATGGCAACGGGTCGGGTTCGGCTCGGGTTTTGCAAAATCCAAATCCAAATATTTTCGGGTTTCGGATCGTATCGGGTTTCGGATCCAAAACTCAATATCCAAATCCAAATCCATCGGGTTTCGGATCGGATCGGGTTTTTTTCGGGTATTCAAAATTAAAAATAGTGTAAATAAGTTGCTTAACAAAAAAATAAAAAAAAATTGTGTAAGTAAGTTAAAAAATACCGCTACATCCATGACAATTTATTTTCTCGATCTTTCCATATCTTATGTCTCAAAGATATGTGTATGTATAATATGTATTTATAATATACATTTATATAATATATATATAAGTGTATGTATAATATGTATTTATAATATACATTTATATATAATATATAATATATAAAATATATAATATAGAAAATATAAAATATAATAAATAAAATTCGGGTATTTTTCGGCTTTCGGGTTCGCTCGGGTTTTGATCGGGTTTCGGATCGGGTTTTGGATCGGTATACATGAAATCCATATCCATATCCAAAAAATTTCGGGTATGAAATTCAAATCCATATCCATATCCATATCCAAAAAGTCGGATTTTGGATATCCAAAAAGTCGGGTTTTGGATCGGGTATCCGTCGATTCGGATTTTTTTGCCATCCCTAATATTGATTGCAAGCTCAGCTCAGAGACTCTTCCCTCTTCAGTGTTCTCCGTTCTTCTGGAAATACAAAGAGTAAAGTGAAAAAGTATACGGGTCGTAAAAGCCTTAAATATCCAGCTCCCGAATTTTAAAATTGTACGAAACCAAAATTTGTAAGAGAATAATGTTCATGAGGTTTTCTCAGGAACTTACATGAGATAATCCATATAAAATAATTGGCCCCGTAGGGGCAATTTTGTAATACGGAGTAACTTATCATGGTCTTCTGTATTTATAAAAATAACCTTATTTTTGTATTGTTTTTTTAATTAACTCAGGAAACTTACCTGAGGTAACCTCAGGAAAGGCAAGCTCAATTTGTAATCCTATTCATATTTTCAAGTTTTCTTTAAGAAGGAAAAAGTAAATGATAATAAAAAATTTATATACTATTCTTTCCAAAAATCCTCATTCCAAAAATGTGATCAAAGTGAAAGTAAGTGCTATGATTAATTAAAAAATAATTAATATTAAAAATACTTAATATTATAATTTTATTTTTAGAACATCACCAATCATGTAAAACCCTTAGTTAAAAATCAAGATAAATCACCTTAAATAAGAATTATAGAAAATTACCAGAAAAGCTTACCACCTCATTGCTCAAAAATCACTGGTTTACCATATACCGAATACGCAATACCTTTCAAATAATCATTTTTGCGAATATCAACACGTTAAACAAAACAAAGTAACTTAATCCACGATTCTTTTACACCATAACGATCCATCACCCACTAGTCTAAGTAACACTAAATGTATCCTTCAATCCCATCAAGAACTGTGAAAGAAGACTTATCTTGGAATATAGAATTAATTTTTGATTGATATCACATGTGCACTTAGAGCAACTACATTTAAGCATCTCAAAAATTGACTCTAATTCATCATTTAGAGATCGAAACTTATTGAAAAAGGTAAATACAAACATGGTACCTTGATTGAGATAAGCAATTCATGCTTGAGATTATAGATTTTAGGAATGTTTGTATGAGCAAATCGAGTGGCAAGATCATTCCATATATCACAAGCAGAATTCATAAACATAACACTCTGACGTATTTCAGGTGAAACTATATTCAGTATCAAGGAGATAACAATATCATTGCATCGATTCTAGTACACAAGCAAATTAGAAGTAGAAGCAGGTTTTACATATGATCCATCAATAAAACCTAACTTTAGTTTAGATGATAATGTGATCTCAATTGATCGACTCCATTGACTGCAATTTTTTTTGCTGCTAATTGCCATTGACTGTAATTTCAATCAAAAAGTATAACAGTAACCAGAATCATACTTGGATGATCAGATGAATTAAGATAGTATGGATGATTACAGTCAGTAGATGAAGTGGAATTAGTAGCAGAACTTGCACCAACTGTGGAGTATGTCGCCATTGAAGCAATTGATCAAACACTCGTTGACACACAAAAATTCACAGAGATTCAAGAGATTTTGCAGAGATCAGAATAAACTGAGCATAGTGAAGAAATCAAATTGAAGTAAAAGTAGTAGAGAAAGAAAATATCACAAGAAATGATGCAAACTGCAGAAGAAACTGATGAAAACCACACAAAAGAAGTAATTATGCAGGCGTCATTGATCTTCGCTCTGATACCATGATACTTTGCAAGAAATAGATATTTCTGTATTTAAATCAAATTGAACAATGTTCATACATCACTGAATCTTGAATACATTGAGTATGATTCTCTATAAAAAAAAAGATCTAACCGACTAACATGAACAAGAGAGAGAAAGAGACTTAAATAAGTAACTTCACTATCTAACTAACTTTCCCGCCAAAAATGTATTTAATTGAAGTTGTTGACTTTTGTTGACTTGGCTTGCTTTCTGACTTTGACTTAGATGGTATATTTACACAATAATTCCCTTTAGAAATACAAAGAAGACAAAGCCTTCCTCATAGTTCTCCAACATCAATCAAAATCTTCCGGACGAATCCACATTAAAGTCAGATATAACATAATCTCTTTGCCTTTTCAAAGTCACTATCCAATGCAAAACACTATTAAAAGATATATTACCAGCATTACAACATAAATAATACGGAAAATTCGTATTTCTTCTCTACGAATTCGACTTCAAACTATAAACCACAAATTCGCCTTCACATTCATCATCACATTGAAAAATCTGAACCACTTTATAATCATCATTAACACAATCATACCCGAAACCAAAATCAAAACCATGAACTACACCATCCAAACCACAACTAGATTGACATCGAGAAGCATCAAAATTGTAAGGAGGTAATTTTTGATATTCTCGTGTCGATGGATTAAACAAGAAGGTAACAATACCATATGATAAACATAATAGACCGCTCATTTCAAAAAAAAAACATAATAGACCGCTACATGAACCGTTAAATTTAGTAGCATGTTGACTAAGTAAAGTGGGATTATCAAGTGAGTCAAATTAAGGGGAGTAGATTAATTCCGGCAGAACGTCGGACATTGTTGAAGCTTGGTTGAAAGAAGTGTTAGGTAGCAGCCAACAGTTTTTTTATTTTTCTTTCCAACTTCACCAACTCTTCTTTCACCAACCCCTCCCCACCTACTACATATTTTTTCTTATAAATACCCCTATCCTCTTCATTCTAAAAGCACACCAAAATTCTCTCTTCTCTCTATAGCTGCTAGATAGTCCGTCTAGTAGGGGAGCCGGTTTAGCCCGCTTTCAGGAAGTGTCGGGATAGAAGGTCCTCGTGCCTAAACTATTCCTTAGGGTATTTGGGTCTGACTGCAGCCATCGGAGGTGGTCCTGCTGCAGGGGGTCTTTCTATCAGGTTGTGTGGCACTGTCCGGGTTGGGAGAGGGAGAGAAGGAAAGGTTGTCGGGAAATAGTGATAGGGGGAGGTTTTGAGATAAACACTTCAGTGAGTTGGGGATATACATAATATGTATTGTAGGGCTGAATTTTTGTATGAAATTCAAGGGGCCGGATACCCGGATATTGTAATCTCTTTTATCTAGTGTGAAGTTGTTGATCTTGTGGATGTAGACTGGGCCGAACCACGTTAAATCTCTTATCTCTTTTACTTTATTGTTGGTTTGTTGCTTCATTACTATCACGTATATTTGTGGGATCTAAGCTCACATATTTACCAAATCGCTTCCGCATTCGCAGGGAATCGGGCAGATTCCTAACAGTTGGCATCAGAGCTAGTTATGTCTAAATTATTGGTGCCGAAGGAAAGTCGTTAAGAAAAGTGGTTGTCTAATTTGGCGCCGTTTTGACGGAAGTGCTCCCATTGTTTCTTACACTTACCTGGCCAATTGATTTAGTTGTTTGGATTGGTTTGTGTGTGCAAACGGAGATCATTGCAAGTATTAAAGGATTCACGGTGACTCCATATGATGGTAAAGGAAGTTTTACTCTTTGGCAGAGAAGGGTAAAGGATATCCTAACCCAACAGAAGCTAGCAAGGGCTTTGAAGGGGAAGGAGGGAAAACCAACAAAGATGAGCGATGAAGATTGGGAGGATGCTGAGTCGCAATGCATGAGTACCATCAGACTATGCATTGCTGATAACATTATCAATAATGTTGTTGACGAAAGCACGCCGAAGGAATTATGGTCAAAGTTGGAGACATTGTATCTCGGGAAGAACTTGACTACAAAGTTAAATCTGAAGCGCGAGTTATACAAGCTGAAGATGGCAGCTCAAGTTAATGTTATTGAGCACATGAATGTGTTTAATGGTATTGTTGATCAACTTGAAAAGGTTGATGTAAAATTGGAGGAAGAAGATAAGGCCCTTATTCTTCTTACTTCGCTTCCGGAGTCATTCGATCATTTGGTCACAACCATTTTGTACGGAAAGGACACGTTAAAAATGGAGGAGGTTCAGTCAGCACTTTTGTCAAATGCTGGAAGGAAGAACCAGGATGGTGACAAGGACGGAATGACAGTTTTGGCTTTGCGTAGTCAAAATAATAGAGGAAGGGGTGCTGTGAGAGGATCTACCAATAGCAGGGGTAAATCCAGATACAGTGAAAAGGGCATGCAGTGCTTTGGTTGCAAGGAGTGGGGTCATATTAGGTCGAAGTGTCCGCTTAATAAGAAGGATCCAGATGCATCATTGGCTGTGGTTACTCTCGATTGTGAAGATGTTTGCACCGTTTTCAATCGAGGCACTAGTTCTCCAGGAGAATGGATATTAGACTCAGGGTCATCTTACCATGTATGTTCCGAGAGGGGGCATTTTGACAAATTCCAAGATACAAAGAATGAAACAGTTTCTTTGGCTGATGGATCTACCTGTGAGATCAAGGGGATTGGAATTGTGAAAATCAAAATGTTCGATGGAATAGTTCGCAGCTTGAACGGGGTAAGATATGTGCCTAAGCTGAGGAAGAATCTAATATCTATCGGTCGGTTAGCTTCAGAAGGCTACATATGCTCTGTAGTAGGGGGAGCTATGAATATCAAAAGAGGTCGTGTGGTTCGGATGAAAGGAGAGCTACGTGGGGGAATATATCGTCTGATTAGTACGTGGCCAAAACGTACTGGAACTTCGAAAATCTGATTATCTCGTGCACGAGGGAAGAGTGACTTGAAGGATACTATTGCGGTTGTATTGCCTTCTAGTCTAGACGATGGTGCAAAGACTGATGGGATGGATGCTTGGTCGAAGGGTTTCCACGACATCAACGAGTAGTTGGTGTGTTGCAGCTATATATGGGCATCGATCAACACGAATCAAGTGAGCAGTGAACCATGCAACAGATTGATTTGTTTGATATGCAGTTGGGGAGTAAATGAAAGATCGATGGTCACACTTGTGTGTGTGATGGTCACACTTGCGTGTGTGATGGACTACATATGGGATTGGCCGACGTGAATCAAGTGAGTATGTGTGTATACAACAGATTGCTTCACATGTATGTAGTTGGACAAATAGAGGTCAATGGTACACTTGTGCGTATAGCAAGTGGGCATTCGAGAATGAATGTGCAAACTAGGGTATAGTTTGGAGTCTTGGACTCGGGGGGAGTTTTGTCGTAGGGAATGATACGGATCGAGGAAAGTTGGAGTTGTGCCAACAGGACGCAGGTATGGAGTACAAGTGAAGAGCTGTGAGTTTGGAAAGAGGGGGAGATTGTTAGGTAGCAGCCAGCAGTTTTTTTATTTTTCTTTCCAACTTCACCAACTCTTCTTTCACCAACCCCTCCCCACCTACTACATATTTTCTCTTATAAATACCCATATCCTCTTCATTCTAAAATCACACCAAAATTCTCTCTTCTTCCTATAGCTGCTAGATAGTCCGTCTAGTAGGGGAGCCGGTTTAGCCCGCTTTCAGGAAGTGTCGGGATAGAACACTACTACAAATTTGCACTTAGATAGCGTTTTTTTAGCTCTTACATAACGTTTTTAAACGCTATCTAAGGAGCCGCTATTGAAGTGAGGATTACTTACATAGCGTTTTTTTTGTCATTCCGTAAGTACAGCTCTAAGATAGCATTTTCAGAAGGGCTATCTAAGTAAATGTTTCCTAAGCACTTGTTCTTGTATAGCTCTTTTTAAAGCGCTATGTAAGTGACAATTTTTTTTTTAAAAATATTTATTTACTTTTATGCCTTCCTTTTTACCTGTGCTATTCTTACCATTTTAAAAAATAATAAACATACAAAAACAATAATATACTCCCCAATATATTTGGCAAAGGAAAGTCGTACAATTTTGATCACAAAATGCATAAATAAATTCTGCTATTAAAAAATTCCAATTTAATGCTTACATCAACAAAACAAAATTATAGGTCATTATAGTGGAGATGAGACGATAGCACGGTACTGAGAGCTCTTGAAGTCATGATTTGAACCAGGAACAATTCCACAAATGTTTGATGGCAGAGGGAAATACCATGTCCATGGGTTAAGATCTTCAATCTTCATTTCTTTCTACAAATCAATAGCAGATCAGCTTTAATTACTCAAAACAAGCCAACATAAAGATATAAATTCCATTTTTGTGCTTACAAAATTAAAGAAAACAAAAAAAATAGTGAATGCAACAGACAATGTGATTAGGAGTGCTACTCCAATAGCTGCTTACCATTATAAAGTCCTCTTTAGCATTTTTTCAAGAATATATTTAATTACCATTACTTTATAAAGTCCTGCTTACCATTTCTGTTAAGGAAAAGAACCAGGTGTTCATTAAAAATGTCCATGTCGTGTATGCTGATATCTTCACTTGGTACTACGATAGTCTAGCAATAAGAAAATGCAAAAGCAGTTGAATATGAGGAACAAACAAAGATATTCCTCAAAGGTGATCACTGATCACATGTATGTATACAATATGTATTGAGCCTAGAATATATATAGTACCAAACCATGTAAGTAGCCAGGTTGTGACGGGAAAACAAGATGAGTATATCTTCAATACCTAAAGATTATATCAAGAGAGAGAATACTTAAAATAATCAAGTGCAAAGTAAAATTACCTCTTCCACAGCCATTATAGTGGCAGGGACATGATCAAGTTGACGAGCACCATGGTTAGATACGATGATTCCTGCTGCTCCATCTTGGATAGCCAACCTTGCTGCAAGTTGTTACAGAAGGAACCATGTTACAAATATTGTTGAATATAATGTAAGAAAATGACAATTTAAAGTCATGGTTTATTACTGTCTCCAGCAGTGATTACTCCCTTCACTAGGTTTAGCATCTTGGTGATAGTCTGAAGCCACTTCACGTCCTGTTCAAATATTAACAAATTATTTAAATTTGAATCCAAGGTTCATAAATCACCTTTAAATAGAGACAATATTAAGTGATTCCAGGCCATGCCCTCATTTCTAAGGTGTAACATTAAAGCAAACCCAGTTTTGCATCATTAAGTATCAACAAGGTTTCCTATGTCTTCTAGTTTAAAACCATGTATAGGTCATATTACAGATATCTGATTTGTTAAATAATGTCACACACTGGTAAAAATCCTAAATTTAATTTAAATGATCTTTCTTAAATACCGAATTCATAAAAGATCGATCTAGGACTGACTAGTGCAACAAGCCAACATGCTACGGAACATTCCATGACATATTACCATAGTCCTTCAAACCATTTTATGCCACTAAATAAGTACCTTCCAGTTGAGGGAACGGTCAATCTGACCAGCAACATATGAAGCTAAACCAGAGTCATCAGCCTGCATGCCACACAACAATAGAGTACATCATATAACATCATAAAACATCTTAAAATCCTAAAATTAGAAAGAAAAAACATACTTATAAAATATATAAATTCAATTAAGCTCTAATAACATCAACAGCCTATTATTAAAATATAAAAAAAGTGATCTCGATATCAATATCAACTCGAGATCACTTCTTAACCGACTGCTTAGTATCACATGATTGAGAAAGAGAGTGAGGTTGCTGGACAATTCAGCATTTCATTTGCTGCAGAGAGATACTCAGAGTAAACAGCATGTAAAAATGCTGCAGGCGCTGCGTATTGCAGGTTGTTCCATTCATTTATGTATAGTAGCCCCCTTAACAAATAAACCACTAGAAGGTGATATTTAGTTGAATGTTTTCAGACAGAAAGTATCATTAATCTTGTGATATTAGAAGCTGTGGATAGTGTTATTAAAATTACCAGGAGTCATGGACACATTGTAGCCAGCATTCTTTTGTTGACAAGCACAAGCAAAATAATCCGCCTTGGATTGATATTGCTTTAGTGTTGCAGTGTATGCTCCTCCACCCCCCTCTAATAACACCTGGTCACATAATATAATCAGACCAACATTACTAAAACAACTATATTCTTTTCAAGAGTGTCTAAAAAGTAAGTACGATGAAATTGCTCTCGTTTACATAAGATATAAATTACATCATCCATGCTTTGCCAACAATTGCACTTCAGTCTCCTTCGTTTTCGCTGCTAGAGATACACAAGCAACAGCCAACAATTGCATCATCCATGCTTTGCCAGCCTAAATTACACAATCAATCTATCATACATCTATATAGATACACTTACAAGTAGATTACAAAAAACACTCAAACGACATCGATTTAATGTACACTAGAAACTTACTGGCAACTCATAGGCAGAGATGATCAGATGAATCTGTCCAAGTAGTTCACAGATAAATAAGTACACTGAGGTACAAAATTTAAATAAGAATGAACCTATAAAACAACCAATACACATCATCACATAAATTTTAAGAACCAACAATAATATTTAGAATACACACCCCTTCAGCAAAAATTCACACAACAAATAAAAATTCAACCAAAGCCCATTTCATCAATCTCAATCAAGAACTAATATAAACCAAAAATTCCCCAAAAAAAAAGAGTAAAATACCCATCTCAAAAATACAAAAAATGAGTGTACTACTATACAATACACACATACCTTTTCAATCCAATGAACAGCTTCTTGTCTAGCCTTTAAATCCAAGACCCATTTCTCAATCTTTCCAATAATCAGCACCAGGCAAATGTTCACATTCTTTATTAAACATCAAATCCAAAAGTTCATCACTCTGCAATGGCAAGAAAATATTTAAACACTCTTGACTCTTGTTTAGCCTCAAAGTTTTGACTCTCATCAAAATATATACTTTCAAATTCTTCAGCACATATTAGGCTTGACATTGCACAATCAAGACCTGATGCCATTTCAAACAACTATAAGTCCAATATATATAAATCTCTCTGTCTTCTTACCCAACATCTTGATGTATATAAATTGTGTGCGTAAACGGAGGAGGCTTCTTCTCTATTGTAGTCGTCGTCTTCCATTTCGTGGCCAACATGGTTGATGTCTCCTTAAATTCAGCATCCGGGTTTTCTTTCCATAGCGAGTTCTTGAAAGCCGACGTAGTTTAAATGAGATCTTGGGAAGATGGAGATCGATTGGGAATTAGGGATTGGGGATCGATAGTTTAAATTGGGGATCGAAAGTTTGAATTGGGGATCGGTTTGATATTTATTTGTGATTAAAATGAGAGAGAGAGAGAGAGAGAGAGAGAGAGAGAGAATGGGAGGGAGGGTGAGCGGCGAGGGTGAAGAGAGGATGACCTAAAATTATTCACAGAATGAGGTTTTAGTTTGTGTTGTACTGTTATGTTCTAAAATAAAAAATAAATATATATTTCTTAAAATACATTAACTTACAGAGCGTTTCTATAAAACGCTATAAAAGTGGATTCTACTATAGCGTTTATTGCTAAAAGAGTAGTGCTAGGGACCCCAAATTTAGTCCCCAAAAAAGTCCCCAAATGACATGGCATGAGTGATTTGGCAAATTGTAATGTTTTAATTGGATGGCCCTGGCGGGCCCATTATAATTATAACCAATCACATTCATTTGGTAACAATTTTTGGTACCAAATTTGGTACCTCTAGCATTTTTCTTGCTAAAACGCTATCTTAGTATATATTTTAAATTTTTTGTTTAGTTTTGATTTTTGATTTATTAACTTACATCATGCTTTTGTAAAAAACGCTATAGAAGTAATGAACTTAGATAACGTTTCTGAAAAAACGCTATCTAAGTGACATGTCCTAAGTTCAATTTTGTAGTAGTGGAAGGTCCTCGTGCCTAAACTATTCCTTAGGGTATTTGGGTCTGACTTCAGCCATCGGAGGTGATCCCGCTGCAGGGGGTCTTTCTATCAGGTTGTGTGGCACTGTCCGGGTTGGGAGAGGGAGAGAAGGAAAGGTTGTCGGGAAATAGCGATAGGGGGAGGTTTTGAGATAAACACTTCAGTGAGTTGGGGATATACATAATAGGTATTGTAGGGCTGAATTTTTGTATGAAATTCAAGGGGCCAGATACCCGGATATTGTAATCTCTTTTATCTAGTGTGAAGTTGTTGATCTTGTGGATGTAGGCTGGGCCGAACCACGTTAAATCTCTTGTCTCTTTTACTGTATTGTTGGTTTGTTGCTTCATTACTATCACATATATTTGTGGGATCTAAGCTCATATATTTACTAAATCGCTTCCACATTCGCAGGAAATCGGGCAGATTCCTAACAAGAAGATGAATATGTATTGCGATAGATGATACAATCAATATTGATTGCAAGTTCAGAGACTCTTCGATGTGTTGGAAATACGAAGAGAAAACTGAAAAGGTTAACTAGTCATAAAAGTATCAAAGTAACATTAATCGAAATCTAAACCACCACATATTTGTTTCGATTTCGGTTCATAAAATAATAGAAATGTTTTGCCCGTCCTATAGGCGTGTTGTGTTTATTACCTTAAAGTGAATTGAATTTTGTTAAATTATTTTTCTAAAGAATAACAAAATTTCATGCTAGACAAAAAGAATTGATAAAAGCTATAATTAAGTTGTTTATTTTATTTTTTGCGTTGTGTAAAGCAAAGTTGGTTGTTCTTTGTTGCCGTCTTACCTTTAATACATTAATTTAAGAGAAATGCTAGAGTCCCAAAAAAAAAATCCAAAACGGTTCCAAAAAGCTTAGTTGACAAATTCTGATTGGATAAGTATTTTATAAATAAAGAAACCCTTCATGTATTTATATGAGCCACTAATTAAAAGATGTCATTTGACATTTGGGAACAATTTTGGTATCTCTAGCATTGCTCTTAATTTAATTTGAAATTTTAAGATTTAAGTTGAAATTGAAATAATATGGATAATTAAAACTATATTCGATTTATCATGTACACATTCGATATAATATTAAATGATAGTAATTATATTAAATTGAAATAGTAATATTTTGATTTGTTTCATATAAATTAGTAAATAATATTATATGATGCATTACCCGCATCATATAGTATTTGCCCGCGCTATGCTTGTGGCAAAAAAATTTCAAAAAAAATGCTTACTAAAATATTATTGTAAATTAGTTTAAAAGTAAATTAATTTTTATTTATATCTATACTATTATATAAATTCCGAAACATTGAAAGTTTTGGTACCTGTTTTTTGGTACCTGATTTTTGGTACCTGTTTTTTGGTACGTCGTGAATTTACTTATTTACCCTTCACTCTAAAAAATATATATGATATCTATACTATTAAAACTCCTAAAATAAATAATAACATAATATAATAAATGGTAAGTAATCGATTGACTTTATTCATATTTATTTTTAATTGAAGATATTACCTTTTTATAAACACCTAAAAACATCATATCTTCCAATCATTAATATTGCCTTTCGAATTAAAACACATTGCCTTTTTAATTTAAAAATCATTTTACAATCATTAATATATACCCATAATAAATGGTAAGTAGTCGATTGCCTTTTTTCACATTTACTTTTTATTGAATTTACTTATTTACCCTTCCCTCTAAAAAAATATATATGATATCTATACTATTAAAAAAACTAAAATAAACAATAACATAATATAATAAATGGTAAGTAGTCGATTGCCTTTTTTCATATTTACTTTTAATTGAAGATATTACATTTTTATAAATACCTAAAAACATCAATCATATCATATCTTCCAATCCTTAATATTTTCTTTCTAATTATTAAATTAAAATTAATCTATACTATATTATAAAAGACGAAACATTAAAAGTTTTGGTACCTATTTTTTGGTATATGTTTTTTAGGATTTCGTGAATTTACTTATTTAACCTTTATTATAAAGAAAAAAATATACGATATCTATACTATTAAAACACTTAAAATAAATAATAACATAATACAATTAATGGTAATTAGTCGATTTCATTTTTCACATCTACTTTTAATAGAAGATATTACCTTCTATAAACACCTAAAAATATCTATCATATCTTCCAATCATATCATATCTAGCAATTTTTAATATATAACCAAAAATATCACATCAAATCTTCTAATTACTAACAAAATATAATAAAAATCCGCATATTACGAATAATGACCATTAGATTTTTAATAAACAATCAGAATCATTAGATGTAATGATTAAATATATTATATAATTAAATTAATTTACTAAAATTTCAAGATTCGAATTCTCCTTTATTATAAAGAAAAATATATATATGATATCGATACTATTAAAACACCTAAAATAAATAATAAAATAATATAATTATTGGTAATTAGTGTACTTCCTTTTTCACATTTACTTTTAATTGAAAAATTACCTTCTATGAACACCTAAAATTATCAATCATATCATATCTTACAATCATATCATATCTAGCAATAATTAATATATACCCAAAAATAACATATCATATCTTCTAATTACTAACAAAATATAATAAAAATCCGTATACTACGAATAATGACCATTAGATTTTTAGTAAAAAATCAGAATGGTTAAATGTAATGATTAAATATATTATATAATGAAATTAATTTAATAAAATTTCAAGAATCGAATTCTATCAATGACACATATATTTTAAAATTTTATAATATAAGTTTTAAATCATGCATATCATTAATTAAATTTATATTAAATTATTAAAATTAAAATTAAAATAAAATATTGTAAATAATGATTATATAAAAATATAATTGTAACATAAAATAAAATTTGTTACATATCAAAAAAAATTCGTGCAGTTATAAGCTAGTATAATCTAAATTAATCAGAAGAATGTTAATTGTGGTTCTAAATTTGATCACGACAATAAACTCTCTCTCTCTGAGTCTAACTATGTTAATTAAGTTGATGAATATATATTTGTACTTACTGACCACAAGGCCCACAACTAAGGTTGACGAAGATGATTTTTCTTAAAATTCTATTATTTGACATTTTAGAGTTAAGTGTCTTAAAATCTTAGTAAAACATTTTTCCGGATCTTTGAAAATTCTATTATTTGGCATTTTAGAATTAAGTGTCATAAAATCTTAGTAAAACATTTTTTCGGATCTCTCAACAGATGATAAATAATAAATCATCTATCTATTACTATATATTATAAGCCGACACAAGGACAAAAGTTGTCAATTTAATGGTAATGAAATTACGATTTTATCCCTATATTTTTTAAAATTACAAAAATGCCTTTTTTTAATAATTATGTAAAAAGGAGTGAAATAATGTTTGTATTGGGATTCGAACCAGGACAAAAGTTGTCAATTTAATGGTAATGAAATTACGATTTTATCCCTATATTTTTTAAAATTACGATTTTATCCCTATATTTTTTAAAATTACAAAAATGCCTTTTTTTAATAATTATGTAAAAAGGAGTGAAATAATGTTTGTATTGGGATTCGAACCACTGACCCTCTTCTAATAGACTTATGCCAATAACCAACTTTGCTACACTTAATTTTGAGTTTTGTTCAAAAATCCTATAAGATAAGCCACATCTTCTATTCTTGTCCATTCTTCTTTTACTTTTATTTTTGAGTTAATAAAATATTGATTTATATTATTTCTAAAATATTGGATAGATAAACTTACAAAAAATATTCTAATCGACTGAGTACAAAAAAAATTATTTATATGCGTCTCCAATCCATGTAGATATTAAATTCTTGACGTAAAAAATAAAATTTGATTTACAGAAATATATAAATTTTAGTCATCAAATCATACAGAATTAATAATTGCATCACATTAGTTTTAGGTATATTTAAATTTAAATATGTGAGTTATATTATGAGGTTTGATCGACCAACTATTTAGACTTTCAACGAATAAAATATATGATTGGTCTAAAAACATATATATTTAAATATACACAAAAAAATGAAATTATGTTAAAAAGATGAGAACTCTAAAAATATGATCTATGTTATATATAAAAAAGTAACATAATTAATTAACATTCAATAAAATCAAAAAATATATAAAATTTTAAATCAAAATTATTGCAAAGCTACAATAATTATTTATAATGATCAGTTAGACTATAACTCGACAATGAAGTATGGTACATATGAATATTTATATAATTTGACAAATTAATCAAAATATAATATATAATGGTTGAGTACTTAAATCAATATAAGATAAAATCAAAAAAAATTGATTGTAAATTTCTTATACATGCGTTGGTCATTAAGGTCGTTTTATTATTTAACATTAATTGAAACTAGCTTATAACCCGTGCGAAACACGGTTTTTTCTGATAGGTTATAAAATTTGTTTAACATTATAATTATGTTTTTATATAATCATTATTTTTAATAATTTTTTAATTTTAATTTAATATAAATTTATATAATGATATGCATGGTTTAAAATTTATTTTGTAAAATTCTAAATTAAAAATGTCATTGACGGGTTCGACTTTGAATTTTTAGTAAATTAATTTAATCATATAATATATCTTATTATTAGATATAACGATTCTAATTTATTACTAAAAATAATGATTTGAATATATGGTGAGATATTTTTTTGTGTATATTAGTGATCGCAAGATTAATTTTAAATTAAAAAGTAACTTGTTTTAATTACAAAAATTGGTACTAAAATAATTACGGAAAGATATGGTGTGATATTTTGGATATATATTAATTATTGTAATATTAGTTTTAAATTAAATGTTAAAGTGTTTTAATTAGAAGTAAAATCTTTAGAAAAAATGGGTAATTGAGTTGTTTGAGCAGAAAAAAGAGTCCAAGTAGAAGTTCAATGTGGATGAAGAAATTTTAATCGGAATATAATTACATTAACATTAATAATTAGCTTTTTGAGTTGTTTTTCTAATTTAATTATTTATTTTAATAATTAGGATAACCAAACCGAAAAATAAAACTTTCAAAACTTTCAATGTTTCGGGTTTAATATAATAGTATAGAAAAAAGAGTCAAAGTAGAAGCTCAATGTGGATGAAGGAATTTTAATCTTAATATAATTACGTTAACATTAGTAATTAGCTTTTGAGTTGTTTTTGTAATTTAATTTTTTATTTTAATAACTAGGATAACCAAACCGAAAACCAAAATTTTCAAAACTTTCAATGTTTCGACTTTAATATAATAGTATAGATATTTAGAAGAGAAAAATGTTCATATAGTTAACCGTAGGTAATTACCTTAAGTTATCAGCATTTTGAGTATAAAAAATGGATGACATTTTTATAATAATGAAATCCACCCTATAATAACCTTCGAATGGTATTATAATATGTTTTAACTTTAGGTAATTATCAACAATTAACTATAGGATCATGAAGCCCTATTTAGACAATTTTAAAATTGAGTTAAAAATTAATTCAAAATGTAATATAAAAAATTAGTATGGAAAATTATAAAATAATTATACAAATATTAGATAAATTTAAGGGTGAGATACCAGACTACCCATATTTTATTTCCATCTATCCAAAATGCCTATATTCAGAATCGTCCGCCCTTTTTACCCACGAGCCACGCATTCTGAACTAGCGTATAGGGAACACGCATTTCTGAAATGCGAATAGGTGGTACACGCAATGAAGCTATGCGTGTACTTTGTAAAATTCAAAATCTATGAATGTGAACAGTTATTTCAGATACGCATGTTTAACATGTGTGGCTATAGATACGCATGTTGAACATGCGTATTGGCCACTGTTCATCTCCTCTCTCGAACGACGTCGAAGTCGTTTTCCTATCAGATTTTCGGGGACATTGTTCACACCTTTCCAGGCATCTTTAATTCACGTACCATACAACAAAATGAACGTCTTCTCCCCCTCTACATTCTTATACCATTCGATTTCCATTTGGTTTGCCGGATTTAAAAGGCCTAAAACGAAGCTTTTTTCCGATATAGTTTCTGGTTGGTTTGTGTACACCCCTGCGAGGCCGGAAAACAAACACAAAGTAGAGGAAAATGATGAGGCCAGTCTGGGCATCATTTGTATGTCCTCGGATGTGGTGGAGGCAACCGGAGGGTGGTGAACAGAGATGAGCGAACGAAATGGTGATTTTGAGGCCGCCTAAACGCCGGAGACGTTTACGAGATAATGATGTCATACGACGTCATTACGCATACTATACATGCGTGACTTGGGATATGCATTTCTGAAATGCGTATCCCAGGCCACGCATGTATAGTATGCGCACTCCGTGGTCAAAAAGGGCAGGCTCGAATGTAAATCGGTATTTCGGGCACTTTCCACACCAAAGTGGTGTAGTTTGGGCATTTTTTCTAAATTGAAATCTTATAGTTTATCATATTTTTAATTACGAGAAATTGGTTCAGTGCCCGTGCCTTGCACGGGCTTTTAAGCTAGTTACTATATATAATAAGAGAACACAAGGGTAAAAATTGCCAATAAAATGTCTGTGAAATGTCCATTTTACCCTTTCAAGTTAAAAAATTACAAAAGTGCCACCATTATATAATTTATACTAAAAATATTTTCCTTTGTGTATTCAATGAGAATCGAACCTTTAACCTCCGCTCAAGAATCTCATGTAATAACCAAGTGTGATACATCAATTTTTGAGTTTACTTCAAAAATCTTACTAGATTAATCACATCCTCTTCTTCTCTTCTATTTTTTTTTGCTAATTAATTCTTCTCTTCTATTTAATTTTCTTGTTATAACTTTTGAATAAATAAAATATTTGTTTACATTATTTATGTAATTTCGTTTTTTTCCAATTTCCGTAATTTTATATATAACTATATAAAATGTTGGTTTGTATTTTTATATAACTCCCTTTTTTTTATTTGTGTATATAATATAACTATACATTCAGTCATTATTATAATTTTTTAATATTTTGTAGTTTTTTACAATTAAATGGATATCAATAATGTTACAATTATTATATTTTATATTTTTAAATGAAACTATATCTCTTATTAAACTTAATACAAAAACGCAAATAAAAATTACATTCTCGATGAAAATCGAAAACAAATCTATAATAATTAGGTCAATTGAATATATCGAACTCGCAGAAGTTAAACATACAACAAATCTATTATCTATTAATTCTATCTATCTATCACTAAGATTGTGTTTCAATAATATTTATATTCTATTTATAAAATCAAACATAATTATAAGTTTATCATATAATTTTAGGTTTATAAAAATTTAAAAATGTGAGTTAAATTAGAGATTTTTGGTCGACCAACCATTTAGGCTTTGAACGATTTAATATATAACTGATATAAGAAAGATAAAAATTTAAAAATGTAGAAAAACTTTTGAATTTATGTTTAAAAAGAAGAACTTTAAAAATAAGATTTATGTTGTTTATAAAAAATAACGTGATAAGTATGTAATGTTAGATGAAAATAAGATATGATTTTTTAGACCATAAATATTATAAAATTATTAGTTATTATTAGTAAAAACCCGTCGTATTATTACTTGACTATAAATTATGATAATACATATTTTGTATAATACATTAAAATGATTAAAATGATGCATTATGTCATATAATTTAGATTGATAAATGAAACTTTAAATATATAGACACTACTTAACATTTTAAAAATTATCATTTGTAGTTTTGTATATTACCTTTATATAATTTTTTAATTATGAAAAACAGTATATTTGTCCATATATGTTATAGTCAATTTATAAATTATTAAGCGGTATTGTGAAATTATTAAATTATATTAAGTAATATACATTAATTTTCAAAAAAGCATATAAAATAATTGAATTTTAGTCAAAAATGAGTTTTCATAATTTAACATTTCAATAATATTTAATGATTGAGTTATAATATAAATTTAGATAAATGTAAGATGAAATCAAAAGGTATGATCATCTCACGATTCATTACAATTCCTAAAGATACAATTAAGGTTTCGCGACTTCCTTAATTTTGTTAAGTACTCAACAACATATTAACAATGCAGAAAAATCATAATATAACTACACAAGCATAGTAACCATTGAATACTACCTAATTCCCGGATTAGGGAATTAGTTACTCATAATAAATGAAACAATTACGTAATATCTAATCTACTTTTGGATATAAGATAAACATAACTAACATAATATGCTTCTTCCAAGTTGATCTGATGTAAAATAATATGAACTATAATTTTATTATTTATTTATTTGTCATTTTTTTAAATTTTTCTTTACAACCGCATTCTATTTTCTATAGGGATTTTGGTTTTATAGGTTCAAGACTGGTGTGAGAACATTGCATTATAGACTTGCAGTAGAGATGACATTGACAATTTTAATGGAAGCAAAATCTTATAGTTAAATCACGTCATTTTCACTTAACATATTTTAATGTTACCGCTTGCGGCTAATTGTGGACGATTGTGTTGATATGAAAGCAGTGTCTAGCACTATGGAAAGACAAAAATTATCATCTTAATCTCTCAAATTTATAATTACACGCTCCCCGTTCATAAATCAGACTTGTACATCATACCCAACAATATTATTATTGGCGTCTATAAGTATATACAGTCCGTATTGGCATTCACTATTAACACATATCACTACTCATATTACAATTTCATAATTACGAGTTTTTAGATCAGAAATTATTAAACCAACCGCTATCTTATTCTTTAAAACAAAATTAGAGATATTTATATAGAGGCCCGTGCCTTGCACGGGCTGTTACGCTAGTTCCTATTAATTTCGTAGACCAATCATGGGCCAGATATTGTATGTACTGGGAATGAAGAACAACACTACGGCTACGTTTGCAGCTGCACTAACCAATGTTTGCTTGCATTAACATTTGTCGTTGCAACAATTTTTAGGTAAATTGTACTAAGTTCACATACATCTTTTCTACGGAAGATAACCATCAATGTGGCTAAAATGCTATACATGATGAATGTTTAGGTCTATTTTGGATTTATTTTTGAAGATGCTCAGATTTTAATTTATAAAAAATTAATCTATAACATTTTGGGGAGTGCAACTAGACAAAACTATATAGAAATCATTGTTTGGTTTGGTTGCCATAACTTAATTTTGTTATTTACTGGTCTAACCTCCCACAACTATAATAGCCTTTGACGTACGAGACAGAAATCAGATTTAAAAATGCATAGCAAAAAGAAGTTGTTAGACTAAAAATAGGGGGCACCCAACAAAGTCAGCATCTTTTGTTGGGTTACTTCGAAATACACACTTACATATTTACTTTCTGGTAGGCTTGAGAAAATTAATATGACAAGTATGCGAAGCTGGGCGAAAGTAGACGACACGCTCGCTACGGTGGGTGGAGCCATGATCATGATGTTCGTGAAGGTCCGGTGTTCCATTTGTTCTCGACAAGAGATGGCATCCAGGGAACTAGTAACCTCGATAAGCATCATACAATGTTTGCATAACTTTTGTCTAATTTATGCACAACTTTTGTTTAATTTATGCACAAATTTTGCACAATTTTTGTTCAATTTGTACACAAACTCGAAATAACGTCACTCAAGACTTTAATTGTGACTTGTGAGGGAGAAAAGAGAGATCAATAGGACAACTACATGGAAGAAGCCTTTAAAATAAGGAATTTACTTGAAGAATTTTTAAAGAAACATGATGGTGTAAGATATCCTACAATTCTTAGTCTTCTGGAAGGTATGTTTTTAACTTCTTATTTGTGCTGTTTGCAGGTTTATTTAATGTTTTAGTTATATTTTTAGAATCCAACATCAGAATGTGATTCATGTAGTGTGTCGTCACTTGCATATATGGTTTATGTTGAATCAGGAGACAAGTTTTGTGACCATTGGCCAGAGATTACTAGCTAATCCTTTGAAGTAAGCTCTTTTCTCTTTCTCTATCTCTTGTTACAAGCTTTACTAGTGTGTTTGAGCTTATACAATAACAAATTAACATTTAGAGTAGTGCTAGGGACCCCAAATTTAGTCCCCAAAAAAGTCCCCAAATGACATGGCATGAGTGATTTGGCAAATTGTAGTGTTTTAATTGGATGGCCCTGGCGGGCCCATTATAATTATAACCAATCACATTCATTTGGTAACAATTTTTGGTACCCAATTTGGTACCTCTAGCATTTTTCTAACATTTATATGTGAAAAATGTGAAGACGTTTTCTAGGCATATTAGATTATTACATAAAACTTACCGCAACAATGTCCATTCAAATCTAAAAAAAAGCATAACTGATTTGTTTACAAACCCACATCCCAATCAGAAAAGGCCCAAAACTCCATTGAAATATCCGAATTGTTACCTAATTAACATGCCCCAGTGTAACCGACCACCGAAAGTTTGCGATCCAATCCTATTAGCAACATCACTAGTCACTATTATGCTTGTACTAGATTCCCATGGAAATAGAAGCTGGTCGACTTTCTTCTTGCTGATGAGAAATGCCACAGTACAGCCATATTATTAGAACCAACCATTGTAGCAGAAACACATAGCTCTCTCTCCTCTTTGTATGCAGGAAACCCTTTTACTTTCCTCCCTCTGCTACATGGGCTAACATTGGGGTAGATCCTGACAAAGATGGTTTTACTGCCAGATACTAACTGCTCATTATTTGATATTGCCTAAGTTGCATGATCTGAGGGTCCAAAGGTTCAAGCAGTTCTTCTTGCTTCAAGCAGTCCACCGACGAAATTTCCAACAAATTAAAGAACTCTTCGCTTAGGCCTGGAGGTTTTTCATATTAATTTATCCTTGCAAGAGAAAATGCCTAAAACAGTACATCTTACCCTAGATAGGCCCAAAATAATATCATTAATAAACCCTGCCCTTTTTTGCACACATGAGTCATACTATTATATTTTCTGTTGATTGATTTTCTGTACTTTTATGCTGAATCATCAGTAATGATATATATTATATTTACAAATTTGAGACTGTTATTACTTTATCACTTTAAGTTATGGACATACATAAATTAGTATATATGAAATGATACAAATATTATATGCATGTATAAAATTATATATATAGTAGTGAATAGTGAGAAGGTATCTCCTCCTTAGGACTGTTTAGGGCATTTAGAGCACTGCTCCTTTTAATCAAAAGAATCAACTTTTATTCATTCTTTTTAGATATCTTTTTCTCTTATCAATGAAGCATTAGTTTGCTAATAGAAATGTTCTCTTCACCTGCTTAGGACCACTTGGGGCTTTTTAGAGCACTGCTGTTAAAAGAAAAAGCAACTTTTGTTCATATTGTATATATGCATCATTTTTTATCTCATCACTGAAAATTTTACTTTATTGTAAATTAACTTGCAATGTCAAATGACTTGGATTGAGAAAGGATGATCTAGAGCTTATACGCGAAGATTCTTATATTCCCCTGAAGCCTAGAGATGTGCAGATCCCCAACAGCCTGATCTCCTCTTACATCCTGTAGGTAGGATTGATGATGAAGGAAAGATAAAAGAAAATCTCCTTGTATTGTTCTATGTAAATATTTGTCAATGTAAAGAGTGCAGACTGATAGTTGGACAGGTAGAATTTTGGTACCAATTATAGTTATTGTAAACATTAGAATGTTTGGTAAATGGTAAGTACTTGGTTTTTGTATTTTTAGCATTTTGGTTTGATTTCAGTTTTGGGGTACATATAAACGATCACTACATGCTAAAATCTCAACAAGATACATCAGTTATTAAAACAAAAAACAGATGTACAGTATCTAACTATAATTCACATCACTTTTTTCTAAAATAATCGATGTACATGAGGGGCTATTGCATCAATTTTTTTAAAAGAACTGATGTCTATTAGAACATACAACATCGGTGTTACCAAGAAACCTATTAGAAACTAATGTCTAAACCCATCATAGACATCGTCCTAAAACCGATGTCTGAATTTATGACATTTCTCTACATTCACATAAACATCGCCGCAAGATTTTTTTTTTTCAACGATCAAAAACCGATGTCTAATCCAATTTTTCTAGTAGTGAGAAGAGGTAGAGAGAGATTTTTTGAAGAAATGTTTACTTTCCTCTTAAATTATACGTTTTTAATAAAATGAATCCAACCTACTTGCGAAATGGTGTTGTATATTACTGTCTCTTTTATTTGTACTTGTATTTGCAACATCATTTAGAAGTGTTGTTAGATATGCAAATGAGTTATATGTCTACATAATGTGTTAATTCCGGTTCTTTTACTGTTCCTTTATTTTATCTGGAATCTCTTGCAAGTGCTGCTAGCTTAGTTTATGATATTTGAAGGACTTATTCATGTGCCTTTGCAGAATCATGTACGGATTTTCTTCTTTCCTTGCTCTAACAAAGCTAGCAGCTCACCGAAAACCTGCAGGAAAAAGTTTTGTCGATTTTGTTAGTCGAATATCCTCATAATGCACATTTTTTCAATAATAAGTCAAAAACATATCCATATTCAAGCGTAGGCAGATTATTGTGCATCAAATGTGACAATAAATACGTTATTTATGTCATCCTCCGAAGGTAGAATGATTGGTACTACAATGCACCTCTCCAGAAAATTGTTTATTCATCTTGTCTAAACCACGAAACTGTACTTTATGGCAATGGATGCGAAGGTTTGCCAGGAACATGTCATGCGATACTAATAAAACTAAAATAATGGTCCTCGCTGAGGTATCATAACCCTTCCCACTAATGAACATATCTAGACACAAATGCAGTGTATTCTAATAATTTGCTTTTAAATCATATCGTATCATGTTCAGTACATTGATTAAATTTTTCTTGTCACAGTCAAACAGAGTTTAAAAAAGTAAATACTATGATTACTATCCCGTAAATCTGGTGAGTAAATTCAAGTAATTATAACAAGTAATTATTTGTGGAACCAGAGAATACATACTTAAAGACGGCAAGATGCTTTGAAACTTATACATCAATCAAATACCTGTGTAGTTATATCTCATCCTTGAATCCCTTCAAGAGAAAATCATCACTGAAAGCAACGAAACAATGCAATTGATCAGCAATCAAGTGACTATGAAGTAGGTGTTAATTATAAGCAGGTTTTGCGATTCAACTCCATGTAGATGTAGTTGTATTATATATGCACCGCATTTTGACCAATGCATACCAAAATAATACATATATTACCAGATAAGTAACCAGTTAATACATGAACTAGTTCGAATTTATGTAGGTGTATGCACTGCAATATGAACCAAACATAACACGAAAATCAGTAGAAAAATAAATGTGAATATATGAACTAGTACCTTCTCTGAATTTTTTTCTGACTCTTTTTCCTTGTTTTATTCCGTGACACATCTGTTTTTGCAGCACTGATCAGCTTAACAAGGCTTCCCACACATTTATGCGTGGAAGAAATGTTTGGAAGTTCAGGAATCGTACTACGCCTTACCCTTTTCAGTTCAAGATCATACCAGCAAATCTTTCCATCGTGTTTCTCCAAAAGCACTCTTTGACCATCTAATGAATATGATAGCTTGCACAACCATCAATCGACCAATATCAGCAGGCTGTGAGACAGTCAGTACGTAGCTTACTCCATGATTCCTTTACACCATAACAACTCATCACCCATATGTCGATCTGATTCCTGTGATAATTGCAATGAACAGACAGTCTCCCTCCAAACTCAACAACTTTTATCGGAAAGTTCCCATCACCAAACATAGGTAGCGGAATCAATTCACACTCTTCAGTTGCAAGATTAAACGAGACAATTTTTGAATCAAGATTAAAATCCGGTGAGAAATTCCCTCTAACAAAATCCTCTATTTCACTTGTTAAAGTCACTGGCCAATGCAATGCACCATTAACAAACACATTCTGACCTTTAGTTCCAATTCAATAACAAACGGAAAATCCTTGATCCTTCTCCACGAATTCGATTTCAAACTATAAACCATAAACTCACTATCCAACTCATGAACACACTCTGTAAACCGAACCACTTTATAGTCATCATTCACACAATCATACCCCAAACCGTAAACCACATTGTCACATTCAAGACCAAACCCTACATGACTTGGATAAGCCCTAGTTTCGACATCAGGTAATTTCTTCTTCTCCCGAGTTGATGGATTGTACGTACAGAAACAAGTCATTGTCATATAACAAACATAACATGCCGTTGCATGAGCCTATTAATTAATCATTTTTATTTTTTTATCATGCTTCTTAATCATAATTTTAACTGCATTTGATCGTTTACTTGTATTATTGTTTTTTAATAAGTACATATAAAAATATCAATCATCAATATATATATATCACTACAAGAAATTTGGCCAATTATGACGGCCAACTTGCGACGGAAAGCATTTTAGCGCCTAACTTATGACGGAATATCAAATCTGTCGTAAATTTCGCGCCAAATTTACGACGAAAATAAATTTCGTCACAAATTAATTATTTTATTAATAAAATTTTGCTGACTAAGTCAACTCGGAAAAGTGGGGACGTTTTAAAGATGACTTTATGACGGAAATTCCGTCATAAATTACATTGCGACGGAAAATCCGTCGCAAGTTTGATTTCTGGAAATAAATTTAATGGTAAAATAAATTAATTTTTTTATGCAAAAAATGACGTGTGGTTTGGCAATAAAAAATTCCCCCCAGACATTAACTTACGACAGAATTTCCGTCGTAAGTTAGTTCACCCACCATTATTAGAGCCACCATTTACGGGAGCTGTTCGAATTAATATTTTTAAATAAACTTATGACGGAATTTTCGTCATAAGTTCGACTGTTTAAAATTCACAGCTGCTGCCTAATCTCTAACATTACATTCCTCTCATTTTTTCTTTAAACAAAAACACATCTTCATATCATCCAGTAAATAACATGACATAGCAACAATGATTACAACAATCATCAATGTAAGGATTCAATCACCTCTACTTTATTTATTGCATTTAAATATATGTTATTTATTTGTAAGTTCATTACATGTTCAATATTATATATATGTGTGTGCACTTGTGTAATTGATTTGCGATGAATATTCCGCCGTAAATTTATTTACTATAATTAAATTTAATTGTAAAATGAATTACTTTTTCTGATGTGAACTTACGACGGAAAATTTTGTCATAATTCTGGGTTACTTATGACGGATTAAGAAGATCGTTGTAATTCTGGGTAACTTATGACGAAATATCCGTCATAAGTTACCCAGAATTACGACGATCTTCTTAATCCGTCGTAAAGTTCTTCAATATTTTTTTCTTATTATGTGTACATCAACCATATAGATTAATTTTTTATTTTTTGAAACTTTGGGAATATCATTTAATTAGATACGTCTTGACATCCGTATAGTTGGATTGTCGAGAAATATTTTTTTTTAAATGGAAACAATAATATGGGACGAAGCAATAGTTACTAGTAGCAGTCAGAATAGTAGTGATCATCTACTAAGAAGTCCAACCAAATTAAATTTTTTTGAAACTTTGGGAATATCATTTAATTAAATATGTCTTGACATTCATATGATTGGATCATCGAATTTTTTTTTAAAAAAATAGAAACAATAATCTGGGACAAAGCACTAGTTACTATTACAAGTCGCTATAGTAGTGATTTACTGAGATGTCCAACCATAATAATTTTTATTTTTTTTAAAATTTTGGAATATCATTTAACGTACAGTTGGATAATATAATGTGACAGTCAACTAGTACTTTGACTTGAACCCCATAATAGGGTTTCGTTAGGGTTAGGGTTTCGAATTTTTTTAAAAATATTTATCGACGACCCAACCGTATGGAGGTAAAGATCCATCATTTTTAATGTTATTACCAAAATTTTAAAAAAAAATTAATTGATTTTCCACAATTTTTAAGTAGTTTGTAAAATAAATTAAAAATTTAAATAAAATAGAAAAAAGCCAAATTTTGAATCAAAATTCATACACAAAGTGATCATAATCATTATTTCTATGATGAATGCTACCCTATTTTCACTAATTTTCTATATTTTTGATTTCCCCCCATTTTCCCCCCATTTATAAAATAAATTAAAAAAGTAATTTATATTTTACACAAATTTTAATGAAAACGTGAGTGCGGGAAATAGAAAATTTCATGAAAATTTCAATTCTAGGCTATTAAAAAGTCCCGGGTCTTCTTGGCAAAAAAAAAAAAAAAAATTCCCTGGCCAACAATACGATGTCGTTGCCTGTCCATATTCTTCACAATAAACCCTACCCTTTCTTTCTTTCCTTTCTTACTTTACATCGCAGTCTTCTCTCCCCGTCTGCAGCCGCAACATCAACAATTAGGGTTGTTTCTTCATTCTTTGTGGTTTTGCTTCAATTCTTCGGCGATTTACTGGGGCTTGGTGAGGTAATTCTTTTTTTTTTTTTGATTCAATTTCGATTTAAGAAAGGGGTCGTCTGGTTTGTTACTTTTTGTCCCCGAATTGAGGTAGATCTTCTTGGTATAACATGATGGGTGCACAACAAATAAAGAATAGACATTTATAGAATGGGTGTTGTTTTTGTTTCATTGGATAATATGTTGTAGTTTCATTATGACTTTTTTGTGTATTATCAAGGCGTTACAGGTGGAGTTGGACTCGGTGGCGGTGGAATTGGACACGGTGGCGGTAGAATTGGAGGAATTAATACTGAATCAGACTCTAAGCGCAAGCCTCCCTTGTCTCTTGCCAATTCTACTGCCTTCAGTGTGAGTAAGTAATCCTCTGCTGCTATTTCCTCTGTTTTAGTACTGGCGAAAGTTGACCCCGACAATGTTTAAGTGGAGGTTGGGGGTTTTAAATAAAGAGTACTGTATATGAACATTTACTAAAGAAATAATCAGTCTTGAAAAATTCTCTGTATTAGGTACCGGCTTACTAGTATAATACTATATGCTTCTTTGGATGCAGGTTGGACTGCGGTTGCTTCTTTCGGTCTTTCCCCAATTAATTAGCATGGTAAATTCTTAATGCTCATTCACAAATGTAGTATCTTAATTGAACAGTGATATAGCCTATGTTATACCGCCCTAGTCAGATGCATACTTCATTAACTCATAATTTCCCAGTAGACCGTTATACAAGGCCACAAGCACTAAGTACTTAAGTTTTGTCATAATAAAATTCCATGAAAATCTCCGAGATGAGCTACAGTTTGTAAGCATAACTGTTTAATTTGGTAAACTTGTGATAACTACTTTTGCTGCGCATCACCTACTTTTGCTGCGCATCACCTATATGAAGGAATTTCTACACATGCGGAAGTATTTATAACATTTATTTGCATAGAAATCCTAATTAATCATGCATATATTTCAAGAAAAATAAGAGAATTACCTTGAATGCTTTCCGGCAACAGCTATGAACTTCAAAATAAGCACTTGTTCTTCTCCTTGCAATCACCCCTCAGTATGTGGAGTGCTCTAATGGTATCCACCAAGAAATTTGATAAAGGAAGAAAAGAGAGAAAAATTTGGCTAATTTGATTTAAATTCAAGAAACTCTTTCTTGAACTTATTTTGTGTTTGCCGGGGATATAATCTGAAATCTGAGAAGCATGCCTATTTATAGAGAAACCTTGGGTGTGGTTTCTTGACTTTTGCATTATTTAATTAATTAATCTTTATTAATTAAACAATTAATCATTAAAACTATTTTAATGATTAAAACATGTTTCTCATTGATTTCATTTAAAGCTATTCTCTCTATATATTTAATATCTCAGATTAAATATATAATTATTATATTAAGAACTTTTCTTAATATTTATAATTAATTAAATCATATTTATTTAATTATTTAATTATTTATTTCTCAAATAAATAATTATTAGCCAAAATAATTTTTCTTCATCTTCAACAATATTTCCTTTTATGGTGTGACCCTTTAGGTTCATAATTATGTCGGTAGTAGAAATAAATAATAATAAACTATTTATTATTATTTATACGAATTACAATTAATTCGTTAAAATTAATTATCGTTATAATTAAATTCATTCTACATCGTGAGTGATACTTTTGAAGGTATATCGCGACTATCCGAATAACATGAATTCATCGCTAGGAATATAGAACCTATTCAGTGACTGGTTACCGTACAATAAATTCCTTCTGCCCTAACAATATCCCGATTAAATACAAGGCATAGATCTCGTGTCAAGCCTATCTAATTTAATCATATGATTTCTTATTCCTTATGTATAGTTCATGTTAATGCAAATTAGAAACTACTTTCTAATTTCATTCACTCTGGCCAGAGATTCCTGAACTACCATATTAAGAATAGCATAGGATATTCACTTCCTTTACTGGAAGGGGCAGATCCTTTATTAATCGTTAATTATCTCCATATATAAATTCCAATGCCCAGAATAGAACTTATTAATTGCCCTTAAGACTAAGGACTAAACCAAAGCATTGTTCATTATATACAAGATGACTCTAACAATCTCAAGTCTAAGGATACTTGTACAACCATCACTATATGAACAATTAGTGACACGTGAGTAAACTCTATTAATTGTTCAAGTGATCGAGTCATGTTCAGTGAACTCATTCCCCAATGAGCACCTACATACTAACTATAGTGTCACCACACAAATGCCTATGAGAACAGACATCCTTCGTAGGAAGCAAGTATAGTATGTACCGATCTTTACGGATTGACTAACTCCCAATTAGTTATCCTATGATCAGGAACAATTTAAGTTTAGTGTTATCATCTTCTAGATCTCACTATTATAATCTCATTATAATTCTAGAAGCTTTACTCTAAACTATGGAACATCTTATTTAATACACTTTAAATAGATAAAGCCCGTTAATAAAAACAAACAAGTCTTTTATTAATATAAAGAAAATCAAATAAGATTACATGAAAGTTCTTCCTAACTCATCTTACATGATTGGATTTAGGACATAACCTTTCAATCTCCCACTTGTACTAAAGCCAATCACTCTGGTATCTAATACCCATCTTATCCTTATGTCGATCAAAGTGATCCTGAGACAATGGCTTTGTTAGCGGGTCTGCTATGTTGTTATGTGTGTCAACTCTCTCGATATTGACATCTCCTCTTTCAATGATCTCCCTGATCAGATGAAAACGCCGCAATACATGTTTGGAGCTCTTATGTGATCTAGGTTCCTTAGCCTGCGCTATTGCCGCGTTGTTATCACAATACAACACAATAGGCTCCTCAATGCTAGGAACAACTCCCAACTCAGAAACAAATTTCCTCATCCAAACGGCTTCTTTTGCAGCCTCACTTGCAGCTATATACTCTGCTTCCGCTGTGGAGTCAGCTGTTGTAGACTGTTTGGAACTCTTCCAACTAATCGCTCCACCATTTAGAGTAAACACATACCCTGACATGGATTTGCTATCATCACTTTCTGATTGAAAACTAGAATCAGTATAACCCTCTATTTTCAACTCAGATCCACCAAAAACAAGAAAAATATCCTTAGTCCTTCGCAAGTACTTAAGGATGTTCTTCACTGCTTTCCAGTGATCTTCACCTGGATCGGACTGATATCTGCTTGTCACACTAATTGAAAGAGCAACATCAGGCCTAGTACATAACATCGCGTACATGATAGATCCTATTGCTGAAGCATAAGGAATCTTACTCATACGCTCTCTTTCCTCAGGTGTCTTAGGAGACATCTTTTCGGAAAGGGATACTCCATGGCTCATCGGTATGAGACCTCTCTTAGAATTTTCCATGTTAAACCTTTTAAGCACTTTTTCGATGTATGTACCCTGGGTAAGACCTATCATTCTTCTAGATCTATCTCTATAGATCTTCATCCCGAGAATGTAGGATGCTTCTCCCAAGTCCTTCATAGTGAAGTTCTTTGATAGCCACACTTTGACTGATTGCAGCATCGGTATATCATTTCCTATAAGTAGTATGTCATCCACATACAATACAAGAAATGTTACCGCGCTTCCACTAACCTTCTTGTAGACACATGGTTCATCTATGTTTTTGATAAAACCAAACTCTTTGATTGTCTCATCAAAACGGATGTTCCATCTACGAGAAGCTTGCTTTAACCCATATATGGTTCGTAGCAACTTACACACTAGGTGTTCATTCCCTTTGGAAATAAAACCCTCTGGCTGTGTCATATACACTTCCTCTTCAAGTTTCCCATTGAGGAAGGCCGTCTTCACGTCCATTTGCCAGATCTCATAGTCGTAGTAAGCAGCAATCGCAAGCAAAATCCGAATTGATTTTAACAGGGCTACAGGCGAAAAAGTTTCATCAAAGTCAATCCCTTGCCTTTGTCTGAATCCTTTTGCCACGAGCCTGGCCTTATAGGTCTCCACCTGGCCATCTGCTCCAATCTTTCTTTTGTATACCCATTTGCACCCAATAGGTTTCACATCCTCTGGTGCTTCAACCAAAGTCCATACTTGGTTGGTATACATAGAATCCATTTCGGATTTCATGGCACTCTGCCATTTCTCTGAGTCAACACTACTCATAGCCTCATTATAGGTCATAGGGTCATCATCATCAATGATTGACAACTCATTGTCATTCTCAATGACAAGGCCATAATACCTCTCAGGTTGGCGAGACACCCTATTTGACCTACGTACAGGCTGTTCTACAGAAGGTTGTTCTTTCTGAATAGGTACTTCCTCTTGAACCGTAGTAGTTTGTGCTTCTTGAACTTCATCAAGTTCAATCTTGCTCCCACTGTTCCCTTCAAGGATAAACTGTTTTTCTAAGAAGGTAGCATGTCTGGAGACAAACACCCTATGATCAGTGTAAAAGTAATACCCTAAAGTCTCTTTAGGATATCCCACAAAACTACATTTTACGGATCGAGATTCCAGCTTATCTGGGTCAACTTTCTTAACATAAGCTGGACATCCCCAAATCTTAATGTGTTTAAGACTCGGTTTCCTTTCTTTCCATATCTCATATGGAGTTTGAGGAACAGATTTGGTAGGCACCTTATTCAGTAAATATGCTGAAGTTTCCAATGCATAACCCCAAAGGAATACTGGAAGATCTGCATAGCTCATCATGGATCGAACCATGTCTAACAAAGTTCGATTTCTTCTTTCAGATACCCCATTCAACTGTGGAGTATATGGAGGAGTCCACTGAGAAACTATACCATTTTCTTTGAGATAATCTAGAAACTCTCCACTCAAGTATTCACCACCTCGATCTGATCGAAGAGTTATAATACTATGTTTGGTTTGTTTCTCCACTTCATTCTTGTATTCTTTGAACTTTTCAAAGGCTTCAGACTTGTGTTTCATCAAATACACATATCCGAATCTAGATCGATCATCTATGAAAGTAATGAAGTACGAAAATCCACCCATAGCTTGCGTAGACATTGGTCCACATACATCTGTGTGTACCAATCCTAGCAAATCTGCAGCTCTCTCTCCATGTCCACTAAATGGAGATTTGGTCATTTTACCCAATAAACAAGACTCACATGTAGGATATGATTCAAAATCAAAAGGGTCAAGTAACCCTTCCTTATGCAATGTTCGAAGTCTATTTTCACTAATATGACCAAGTCTGCAGTGCCACAAATATGTTATATTTTCATCATCTCTTTTTCTTTTATTAGTGTGTTCAATTTGTAGTAAACTATGTTCTACGTCACATACATACAGACCATTATTTAAAATACCACTACCATAAAGAACGTTATTTCTAAGAATTGAACATTTATTATTCTGAATAACAAACGAAAATCCATCCAAGTCTAACATGGGAATAGAAATAATATTCCTTACAATCGAGGGAACAAAATAACAATTATTTAAAACAATAGTCTTGCCCGTAGGCATATGTAAATCAAATGATCCTACGGCTTCAGCGGCAATCCTTGCTCCATTTCCCATCCGTAGAATCACTTCTTCTTCTTCAAGAGTCCTACTTCTCCTTAGTCCCTGCAACGAATTGCAAATGTGAGAACCACAGGCGGTATCTAATACCCAAGTAGAATTTTGACTTAGTGACATATTCACTTCGATCATGAACATACCTGAATCAGAAGCGGCAGTCTCACTACCCTTCTTCTTCTTCAATTCTGCAAGGTAAATCTTGCAGTTCCTCTTCCAGTGCCCCACCTTGTTACAATGGAAGCAAACATGTTTGCTCTTGGGGTCTTCTTTAGCCTTGGCAGGATTAGGCTTCTCACCACCCTTCTTCTTCTTGGGAAAAGTCCTCTTCCGTTTCTTGGAAGTAGAGCCTTCACCAATAAGAACAGAACTCTTCTTAGAAGGAAAGTTCGACTCAGCAGTTTTCAACATGTTATGAAGTTCAGCCAAGCTAACATTCATTTTATTCATGTGAAAGTTCACAACAAATTGCGAGAACGAATCTGGAAGCGATTGCAAGACCAAGTCTTGGCATAGCTCCCCATTCATGACAAAACCAAGTTGCCCCAAACGTTCAATCAAATTGATCATCTTGAGCACATGGTCATTCACAGATGTTCCCTCTGCCATTTTACAACGGAACAACTCTTTTGATATCTCATATCGAGCTGTCCTCCCCTCTACATCATACAACTCTTGTAGATGTACAAGTATAGTGTAAGCATCCATTTTCTCATGTTGCCTCTGAAGCTCAGGGTTCATAGATGCCAACATTACACATTGGGCAACATTTGCATCATCTATCCAAGTCTGATAGACTTGATGCTCATCATATGGTGCATCATCAACAGGGGTTTTAGGTAATGGTGAGTCTAGCACATAATCCAACTTCTCTGATTTAAGAACAATTCTCAAGTTTCGAAGCCAATCAGTATAGTTGGGACCAGTCAACTTGTTAGCATCAAGAATGCTACGGAGTGATAGTGCAGAAGACATGATATATATAGTAAATCTGTAAATGATAAACACATAACAACACTTAGCAAATATTCAATTTTCATTTTAAAACACTATATGAATCGGGTCTTTATTCATAAGTGGCTTCCACTAATTTATCTAATTTATACAACCCTCTATATGTATAAATGAGTATTCACAATACTAGTGAGAATAGGGATCCTACTTTCCATCACACAACCTCGGCTGTGGCACGAAACGCCATGTGATGTTCCATAGGCAGACAAGCTCTTGTCAATTACATCTCATGTTATTCCCTAAAACTTTAGCCTCTTGAATCATTGAGTCACGGCTGTGGCACGACAAACTCAATATTCTAAGTCAAGTCGAACCCAACATCTCGTACAATTGAATCAATCTCTAACGACCCACGACTGTAGCACGTAACGACCATTAGATTCTAATTCATTGTACACATCTCTATGTAATAGACAAGTATTTCTAATTTCGAAATCAAAGCCCTCGGCTGTAGCACGAAACGACAATGATTTAAAAATAAGAACTACTTTCTACCATGTTGGAAGGCTATGACCGACACAAGCCCGTTGTGTCTTTGACCATTTACTAACTTGATATTTTAAAAGAGGGGTTTTAATCATATTAAGGTTACGAAACATTTTCGTCATAACCTAGATGTCTAACATGCTTAGTACGTTTAAGGAATCATCCTAAATCTAACATCTCATGTTCAACCTAGACATATATCATCTATATATTCATTCAATAAAACATAGGTAGGCATGTTAGATCATGTAGTACTGTTTTAAACTTATGTATGGATCATTGGTTATGTTTAAAAGTCGTTAAACAGTCAAAATTGCTCTTAAAAACACTTCCGGAAGCTATAATCGTTTCAAAATTATTTTTATAAAAATATTTGACCTCTCCATTAAAACCGTATCGTCAATACGAGTCCAACGGCACCGACCACGCCCCGAAAGAAGCCTTCACGCGCCTGCACGCGCCTGACGAAGTTTCTGTCAGAAAAGACGCCCTGTAACGCATTCTGGAAATGCGTTACACTCTGTTGCGCATTTCCGAAACGCGTTACAGTCCTGTAAACGCATTTGTTAACTGCGTTACTGTGCGTTTCAGCCGCCTGGTCCCATTCCAGCACGTTAGTCGTTGGACGGTGATTTCAACAATTTAAAATTCAGCCCACTTTTGTAGTAGGCCCAAGTAATTATGAGCCCGTCACACTTGACAATCTAGCAGCCCATTTTAACATATATTTTATATATATTATTTAATAACAGATTATAATTATTAATTTCAAACTTCTTTAAAAATTAATAATAAATAATCTGTTCATTCAAAAAATATAACAAAAATATCCTGATTCTATACAACACTTGTAGAATCTAAATCCAGAGTCAATTTAATATAAAAAATTAATTTTGAATTAATTCATAATTAATTTGATTATAGCCTCCATGAATTTCAAAAATTCATAATAAATCCATACTTGCTCTAAAAATTCTCAAATTTTTTTCTGTGATCTATATGCATCAAACCTAGGCTCTGATACCATTGAAGGAATTTCTACACATGCGGAAGTATTTATAACATTTATTTGCATAGAAATCCTAATTAATCATGCATATATTTCAAGAAAAATAAGAGAATTACCTTGAATGCTTTCCGGCAACAGCTATGAACTTCAAAATAAGCACTTGTTCTTCTCCTTGCAATCACCCCTCAGTATGTGGAGTGCTCTAATGGTATCCACCAAGAAATTTGATAAAGGAAGAAAAGAGAGAAAAATTTGGCTAATTTGATTTAAATTCAAGAAACTCTTTCTTGAACTTATTTTGTGTTTGCCGGGGATATAATCTGAAATCTGAGAAGCATGCCTATTTATAGAGAAACCTTGGGTGTGGTTTCTTGACTTTTGCATTATTTAATTAATTAATCTTTATTAATTAAACAATTAATCATTAAAACTATTTTAATGATTAAAACATGTTTCTCATTGATTTCATTTAAAGCTATTCTCTCTATATATTTAATATCTCAGATTAAATATATAATTATTATATTAAGAACTTTTCTTAATATTTATAATTAATTAAATCATATTTATTTAATTATTTAATTATTTATTTCTCAAATAAATAATTATTAGCCAAAATAATTTTTCTTCATCTTCAACAATATTTCCTTTTATGGTGTGACCCTTTAGGTTCATAATTATGTCGGTAGTAGAAATAAATAATAATAAACTATTTATTATTATTTATACGAATTACAATTAATTCGTTAAAATTAATTATCGTTATAATTAAATTCATTCTACATCGTGAGTGATACTTTTGAAGGTATATCGCGACTATCCGAATAACATGAATTCATCGCTAGGAATATAGAACCTATTCAGTGACTGGTTACCGTACAATAAATTCCTTCTGCCCTAACAATATCCCGATTAAATACAAGGCATAGATCTCGTGTCAAGCCTATCTAATTTAATCATATGATTTCTTATTCCTTATGTATAGTTCATGTTAATGCAAATTAGAAACTACTTTCTAATTTCATTCACTCTGGCCAGAGATTCCTGAACTACCATATTAAGAATAGCATAGGATATTCACTTCCTTTACTGGAAGGGGCAGATCCTTTATTAATCGTTAATTATCTCCATATATAAATTCCAATGCCCAGAATAGAACTTATTAATTGCCCTTAAGACTAAGGACTAAACCAAAGCATTGTTCATTATATACAAGATGACTCTAACAATCTCAAGTCTAAGGATACTTGTACAACCATCACTATATGAACAATTAGTGACACGTGAGTAAACTCTATTAATTGTTCAAGTGATCGAGTCATGTTCAGTGAACTCATTCCCCAATGAGCACCTACATACTAACTATAGTGTCACCACACAAATGCCTATGAGAACAGACATCCTTCGTAGGAAGCAAGTATAGTATGTACCGATCTTTACGGATTGACTAACTCCCAATTAGTTATCCTATGATCAGGAACAATTTAAGTTTAGTGTTATCATCTTCTAGATCTCACTATTATAATCTCATTATAATTCTAGAAGCTTTACTCTAAACTATGGAACATCTTATTTAATACACTTTAAATAGATAAAGCCCGTTAATAAAAACAAACAAGTCTTTTATTAATATAAAGAAAATCAAATAAGATTACATGAAAGTTCTTCCTAACTCATCTTACATGATTGGATTTAGGACATAACCTTTCACTATATTTGCATGAAGACAATGTTTTCATATCTGATAACAGCAGTTGATAACTGTTAGAAAATCGATATCAGGAATGATTTTTCTTCTAGTTGGGATTATTTTTGGTGTTTAAGTTGTAGTATGTCTATTTTGGAGGAATGGAGGGTTGTAACCTCATTATTTTATAGACTGTAACTGTTAGTTGATTAAGCATTCTGAGAATAAATATGCAAAATTGTAGTGTTTCTACTTATTCTCTGCAAGATTTGTTTTTCCCGTGTCATACCATTTCTCATACATATCCATGATAAATTCCAGTTTATGTTTCTATGATAAATGATTGTCAGGTTTTTAGCTTGCTCTGTTTTGTTGTTTCATTTTTTATGCGCAAAGTTCATAGTGGTGTTGTTTTTGTTCTTGTTCTGAAATTTCATTAATGATTTCAATGTAATGTCAGAGTATTATAGTTTACAATGTAAAGTTTTATGAAGATATCTTGTAATGATTTCATTTTATGTTTAATAGTTTGAGCTGTGAGCAGTAAATTAAATATTAAAAATGTCCCAAATTCTAGTTACATATCTGTAATTGACTTCTACATTTTTTTTGGGTAAACAAAGTACATCTTTTAATTATCATGCATGTATTGAAACTAACATTAATCAAGTATATTCTATTCAGGGTCACTGGTCAGGGTCTGGTTCTTATTAAATTGAGGTACGGAGACTTGGGTTTGCTGGTATATTTGTTTTGGTTAATTTTATTAATTATATGTTTCTGCATCTTGGTTCTTATAGTTCTTGTGCTCGTATTTTTCTCTTTCTTATTCAATGGAGTGATTGTCATCTTGCAGGTGAACTTGGATTGCTCAGGATATTAATTTATAAGGTTATTCCCCAGATTTGTGTATCTACTGGTTCTTGTTTGTACTCCTTTGAAATAAAAGTTGTTTTACTTGTTTGCAAGCATAGGAGGGTGGCAAGACGTCAATGTACCTTCCACTTGCAGGAAGGAGAAGAGGACTAGATCTGTTAGAAAACCTACATTTCATCCCCGTGCGAAAGAATCAAGAGAAAAGGCTTAAAGAGAGAGCAAGGGAAAGAACAAAAGAGAAAAGGAAGCAGCAGTTTGATGTTCAACAATCGGCCAGCTTAATGACATGGATGGAGACCATTTGGAACCGGTGAAGAACTGGTGGGTAATGCTCATAACACTGGTAAGTCTGATGAACGACTTTTAGTTGAGTCATTAGGGAAAGCTTCCTCTGCCTTGAGGTCGGTTTAATCCTATTTTCTTGTAGTGCCTGCATCTTAATAAGGGTATCTGATCGTGACCATTGTTTATCTTTTACTGATGTATGTTTGCTGCTAGTTATTTCCCTAGTGCATGTTTTACATATTTTATGTATGTTTAAAATTAAATTATTGTGCAGTTGGAGTATTTGGAGGAGAGATGTATTAAGGACCTCATCAAGAAATACTCTGAGTTAGTTTATCAGCTACCCAATCTATCTGTGGGTTGAGAAAACAACTGAGAAGGAGATCAGTGACGATGAAGAAGATGCAGACATGGAGAAGGAAGGTGATGTGAAGAACAATGAGAATAGAAATTTGTAAGATGATCTACCTTTTTGTAGGATTGTAGGATTGTAGAATGGTTTAAACTATTGTGTTGTTGAATATGGATCTATGACAATATTTATGTGAACAATGGTATTTTTGTATTTAGATCCGTTTAATTGCGTGTATAATTGTTGTAAAATTTCATATTTGATTTTGGTGTTGGATTGCCAAATGATTGTATGTAGATTGGAGTATTGGACATATTTAGAATTTAATTTGGAAGCCTAAAATGGCCGGAAACCTGAAAAATAGCTGAATATTGCTGTTTCTGGGCATTTCAACTTATGACGGAATTTATGTATAATTTCCGACGATTGTTCATCTTTTATATTCCTATTTATCATTAACTTTCGACGTCGATTCCGTCATAAGTTACGTATTTATGACGGTTATTTTTATCGTAAGTTTGTATATTATTTTATTTTAAAAAGTGGGCCCCGCGTTGGAATTTATGACGAAAAATTGAACTTGTGACGAAATTTTTACTTGTGACGAAAATCCGAACTTAAGACTTGAGCAAAAATGACGATTTTTTTCCGTCGTAATTGGTATCAATTGTGACGATTTCAGTGTTAAATTTCCGTCATAAATGGTCATTTTTCTTGTAGTGTATATCTATGAGAAAAATGGGTTTGAGATTGTCAGGGTCCTCTCCTAAGGATATAACATATTTCTACTTGTAAATTAAGGGCCCCGCAGGGGCATTTTTGTAATTATAATTTTTTTTTCAGTTATTTACATAAATACCCTCTCATTTGTGTTATACATGTTTTAACCTCAGGGTTCTCTCCTAAGGTCATCCTCACGGACTTGAAACCCTATATTTATTATTATTATTATTATTATTATTATTATTATTATCTATCTATCTATCTATCTATCTATCTATCTATCTATCTATCTATCTATCTATCTATCTATCTATCTATTATCAATATCTATTATATATATAAAGGAAAACCCCCAAGAGCTCTAGAATCGAGGAGGGTACGCGGGAGCTTAGGTGGCTCTCTTAGATCGTCTCAATCTATTTTTCTAATTTTTAGAATTTTAAGATTTTAAACACAAATAAATATAAAAATATCTATTAACATAGAAGTAGAATAGGTGTTCGAATTTATAGAGAAAAAGAGTTCGAATTTATAGTAAAGACATATGATTAGAAGTTCTGTTGGAAGTAGAATAAATATTATAAGAACATTTGATTAAAAGTTCTATTGAAAGTAAAATTACTAAGATCGTCTCAATCTATTTTTTTAATTTTCTGGAATTTTAGAATTTTTAATGTTAATAAATAAATAAAATATCATGTAACATAGTAGAAGTAAAATATGTGTTAAATTTATAGATGAAGGACAAATATTTTTAAAAGTAGTAGATGTAGAATATGTGTTCGAATTTATAGAGAAAGGACATATATTTAAAAGTAGAATAGGTGTTAGAATTTAGAGAGGAGAAGTGTTCAAATTTATCTAAGATTGTCTCATAGAATTTTTAATATTAATAAATAAATAAAATATTCTTTAACATGGTAGAAGTAGAATATGTGTTCGAATTTATAGAGGAATGACATATATTTAAAGTAGTAGAAGTAGAATATGTGTTCGGATTTATAGAGGAAGGACATATATTTATATATGAAAGGGATAAATGGACCGGATCTTAATTTTATTATGTTTCATCAATTTGCTTAATTCTATTTTATTATAGTGCTTAGCTTACTGTTATGAGTTGTAATACTTTTTATTGGTTTCCTGATCGACATGCAGATAAAACAAGTTCATGAATAGAAGGATTACGGACTATTGAACTTAATTTTTTGGATTGGATAATATTTGAGGTATTTTTTTCGTACTGTTTTGAGTTGTTTCTATTGAATTTTTCTCTCCATTATAAATTTGCATGTGTATCGAATCGTAGTGCATGATGTTTTGCATCGGCATATTATAATATTTTTTTTGGGTCAGGATTGCATCACAAGCTCATGCGACTCTAATAGATAATTCCTTGGGTCCAGTATTTTTTTTTTTGATGAACAGAGCAATCTATATATATTATAATGCCAGGAGATCAGAAATGCACCAGAAACGTTTTAAATATTTTTCTTGAATTGTCATATTTTTGATTTTCTTCTTAAAATTCTTTTCTTGCATTAAATAACTTTTAATGGCATCTTAATGACATTTTAATAATCATTAATTGTACTTATTAAATAAATATATATATTAAATTTACTTCATCTTATTTATATAAAAGATTTACAACCTTTATTTGAGAATTATAATTGTTATTTCAATATAAAATATTAATTATATGTATAAAATTAAGATTATTTTATGTAAATTAACGACTTCAAATTATTCACATTGCGTCATTTTTTATTGTGTCAAAATGTTATACACATGTTGTTTTATTATATTGAGTCAAAATAAATTAATACTCTAATTATTTAAATTCTTATACTTTTACTAACCATGTATATTATGAGAAGGTGAAGACCCTAAATAATCAAAAATAAATAGTAATGGCTCAAAATATTGAAAAGCGGAACAACAGTCCTTTTTACGGACTTTATGCGTCACGTTAAATCGTCTTCGTGTTACAAAGAATACGTTGTCTGGAACGGAGCAACAAGTAGACACGCTGTTTGTATTTGTAGGCGTCCACTGAGCTGAAGATACGCCGTTGCCAAATGCGCATCTGTAGATACGCATTTGCCAGTGGCGTATCCTGCGACTTCTCCAAAATCGCAGATATGGTGATTTTCAGGCGATTTCGATCAAAACACGGCGGAGCTCCGTTCGTTCGATTCCGTCGTCCGTGTATGTTCTATACACCATTCGAAATATCATTCGACGATCTACAACCTTATACCTATTTCAAACCATTTGTTTCGCTTGATTTTAAACCCCCAAATCGAACCCTCTCTCATCCCCTCAATTTTTTGACGAGTTTGTAGAAGCCCCTGCGGAGCCAAATTCTCATAAACCAGTTAGGCAAAACGAAGAGGAAGGTGCGTTGATTATTTTGGTATACTCAGAAGGGATGGAGGTGGCCGGAGAGAGACTAGAGAGGCGGAGAGTGTTCGGGAGAGGCGGAGAGATTGGGAGAGAGAAGAGAGAGACGGGAGAGAAGAGAGATGCTACAGTTGTTGGGATGCGCTACACGCAGTAGAGTGTCTCGTAGGTAGTCAGGGTTTTATAATAGCAGGAGATCGGAGAGGCTTTCACTCTGAAGCTTCAAAATATTTTTCTTGATTTTTCACATTTTTGATTTTTTTATTAAAATAATTTCCTTGCATTTAATAGGATTATAATTAGTCATTAATTGTACCTATTAAACTTATATTAAATGCACTTTATTTTATACTTAAAACAAAATTTTAGCCAATAATTATTATAATTATCTATATAAAATATTTCAATTATTATTATTTCTTCACTAGAACATTATAATTATTAGGAAAATGTTAACCACAGCCCTTAGGGCTATGGTTAAGATGTTGTGTGGTACTTTTTAATTGGCTCAAGGTTGTGCCCCACTTGCAAAAAAGTATGTGCCCCATGCATTCACATAAATCATCCAATAAAAATCCACCACATGACAAAAATTAATCCTTAAACATAGCCCTAAGGGCTGTTGTTAACAGGACCCTAATTATTATATTAATATAAAATATTAGTTATCAATATAAAAGTATAATTATTTCAAGGTAAAATGATAAAGTAAAATTATTTATATAGTCTATTTCTAATCCTTATTCAAAATAGCTGCAATTGTTTTAGCAATAATAAATAAACGATTTTAACTTTTCGATAAATTTGTAATTAGTGACCTTGAGAATCATGATAAGATAAGGAAGTATATAAATTTTTCAATTAACATCTACAATGTAAATACAAGTAACATTGTATAATTTACTTTTACACATGAACAAATTACACATGAGATGTGACCAACTCGATTAAATTGAACCAATCCAACCCTTTTCTTTACTGAGTAAATCAATGAAAAAGTTAAATATTCGTTATTTCATTATATTATGTTAAAATAAATTAATATTCTAACTAAACACATTCTTATACTATTACTAATCAATTAATCATGCATTTATGTTATGAGACGGACGTCGGCTTTGAATAAAGTTTTATTTAATATTTATAATTTTTATTATAAAAATTAAGTTGATATTGTAATTTGGCATGGGAAAAAAATAAGAGGTCTTTATGGAGTTGAAGAAGTTGATAATATGTTAGAGGATCTTCATTTTGTTTAAATAATTAATTTTAAATGACTTAGTATTTATTTAGAATCCAATAATCTTTAAATTCATTGTTATTTGAGATAAAAAATAATTACATGTACATGTTTATTATAAGATTTAATACAAAAGTATGAAAATATGTGAGTACCATTTTGAACATGTATCCATGAATTTAAATTTAATATTACATACAAAAAAAGTTATTACAAATGCTCAAAAAAATTAATCAAATGAATTGATATAGGTGTCGGATCACTCCGAAAAATATGAAACATGATTTACAAAATGCATTTGAATTCTATTTTGTTTGTCCCACAACCAAATTTATCGACAAGTTAAGTCAATCACATTTATTATCACATTTTTTTATGCAACAAAATAGACGTCATCAATATTTTCGAAAATATTATTATTAACATTTCAGAGTTTAACTGAAACGTGTTTTCCTTCTACTAATTTTTTTCTCCATAATTCTTAAACATTCAAATTTAATTAGATTTTACACAAGTTTCAATTCATCATATCAACTTTTAAATAATAAAACTCAACAAACAATAATTTTATATATGCAATTTTTAAAAATATTTCCGTGCCGCGCGTAGCGCGGCTTTGTTACCTAGTTATATTAAAAATAAAAAGGCCAGGTCTAGCCTTAGGACAGTAACGAGAAAACAAAACAGACAAGAAGCTAAAGTGGAGCAGCATAGACGCACTTAATTATATATGGATCACAATCCCTCATCCATTGCGTCAAATAAATTATGTTATGGAAATAAATAGAATATTTTTTCTTTTGCAGGAAAATTATTGCAAGAATTATTTAGCTTGACAAAATTTCATGGTACACCTTCTTATCTAAAGGTGAGTATTCATTTAGTTTTATTTATCTTTTCAAAATTCAATTATAATCTGTAGAGTTTCTTTATATTAATAAAGAATTCTTTATGTACGTAGTTAGGAAACAAATTTTTTTATAATTTGGTTTTATATTATAAATCACTTTTAATATTTAAATATATCAAAAAATACTAAACCATTTTCTTTGGAATGATTTTTAACACATTTAAAATGAAAAAGAAATTAAAATTAATGTACGATAAAAGTTCCAGTTTACGTGAAATTTCAATACGAATTATCAAAAAATCCATTACACAAAACACGGGTTCAACCACTAAACATGATCATGCACGAGTTGGATAACTCTTCCGAATCACATCACACCTTTGTTCAATTCTCGAGTAGTATAATACTCCTTTTGTCCCTCTCATTTTTTATAATTTTTTTCACTGCTTAACACGCATTTTAAGACTTTTAAAAAATATAATTCCATAACTTATTGTTAAATTTTTTTTTGTATAAAAATAGAACAATTCTATTTTTATATAAAAAAAGAAAATTTTAAAAATATATCATGTAACTATTCACAAAATGCACCTTAAAATCCATGCAAAAATTATGTCCCCAAGGTAAAGAACCAAAGGGGACAGAGGGAGTACAAATTAATTATAATCGTTAATATTGATCTAAATTTGATAAATGACACCATCATGATTCACGACATAATGATCTAAAAAAGTCACATATAAAATTATTATATATATATATATATATATATATTAAATCAAAAATATATAAAAATGGTTAAACATATAATAAAATTTTCTTTAACATATTAGAATTAGAATAACTGTTCAAATTTATAGAGAAAAAGATTCGAATTTATAGGAAAAACATATAATTAAAAGTTTTGTTTTAAGTAGAATAAGTATTCGGATTTATAAAGATGAAGAGTTCGAATTTTCAGAAAAGACATATAATTTAAAGTTTTGTTTAAAAATATAATAAGTGCCTGTAAGCCGTATAAGTAAATGATTTATTAAAAGTTGAATAGGTACGGTGTTCCAAAGTAAAAGAGATTGAATTATAGAGAAGACATATAATTAAAGTTTTATCAAAAATATAATAAGTGTTTGAATATATAGAAGAGAAGAATTCGATTTATAGAAAAAACATATATTTAAATGTTCTACTGAAAATAAAATAAGAGTCATCTTTTATGATCTTCTAAAATTATTTATTTTTTCTTTTTAGTTATCTTCATAGAACAAAGTTATCGTACAAGAAAGTATAGACAATTTATATCATGAAGTTGGGACTTCGATCTTAAACGAGAACAGGTTAATACATTTTTAATGAGAAGATGGTTCAGTAGAAAATATCATATTAATTATTTGAATATGATATTGATGTTACAAATTTTATTTTATTTTTAGGTTTTGATTATGGATAAAAATTATTAGATAAGTATTCATAATATATGTTAAAATTGGAGTTTCAGTTTTAATGAAAGAACGGCTCGATAAAAATAATCATATTTTACGATAGAATGGTTCATTAGAAATATTGATGATATAATGTAAAATAAACATATATTAATTTTTTTTGATAACGGTTCGATTTTATGGATAAAAATCAATATATTTATATATATATATATATATATATATATATATATATATAAAGGAGGATACGCGAGAGTTTAGGTGGCGCTCTAAAATCGTCTCAATCTATTTTTTTAATTTTCTAGAATTTTTGAATTTTAAACACTAATAAATATAAAAATATCATTTAACATATTAGAAGTAGAATAGGTGTTCGAATTTATAGAGAAAAAGAGTTCGAATTTATAGAGAAGACATATGATTAGAAGTTTTACTGGAAGTAGAATAAGTATTTATAACGTGATTAAAAGTTCTATTGAAAGTAGAATATGAGTTCGAATATATTTATAGAGAATAAGAGAGTTCGAATTTATACAAAAAATATATAAATAAAAGTTCTATTAGAAGTAGAATATGTGTTTGAATAGATAGAGCAGACATATAATTAAATATTTTATAGAAAGTACGATCTTCTTAAATTATATGATTAGAAGTTCTACTGAAAGTAGAATAAGTATTTGTAAGGCATATGATTAAAGGTTCTATTAGAAGTAGAATAGGAGTTCAATTTTATAGAAAAAACATATAAATAAAAGTTCTATTAGAACTAAAATAGGTATTTGAATATATGGAGCAGACATATAATTAAATATTTTATAGAAAGTACGATCTTCTTAAATTATACTTTTTATATTAGTTAATTATACTTCTATTAGAAAAATTTATTCATAAATCCAATACTATTGTCATAAAAAAAAGTCATCATATTTAAAAAGAAAAGAATTAATGTGTTAACATAATAAAAGAACATTCTCATGTTGAGAAATCCTAAATAAATATAGGAGTATCTATAATATAAAGAGAAAATAGGATGAAACTCCATAAATTTTTCGTAAGTCTAGAGAAAATATAAATTGGAATTCACTCTATTTTTTAGATTTTGATTTTAAGGAAAAAAGTTGTTAATTATATGTTAATATATGTGGGAAGATTATGTGGCATCTCTTAAATCCACTCAATCTATTTTTCTAATATTTTAGAATTTTAGGGTTTAAATTACAGAAAACAAAATTTTTTTAACATAGTAGAAGTATAATAGGTGTTCGAATTTATATAGGAGAAGAGTTCGAATTTATAGAAAAAACATATAATTAAAAATTTTGTTGGAAATAGAACAGTTGTTCGAATTTATAGAGGATAAGAGTTAAATTTATAGAGAAGTTCAATTGGAAGTATAAAATAGGTGTTTGTAAGCCATTTAATTAAAAATTATATTGGAAGTAGAATATCAATTCTATTTTATGGAGAAAAAGAGTTCACATTTATAAAAAAAAGATACAATTAAAAGTTATAATAGAAGTATAATAAGTCTTCAAATTTATAGATGAGACGTATAATTAAATGCACTGTTGGAAGTTGAATACGTGGACGGTGGTGACATTTTTGACAATTTTCTAAAATTATATATTTTTTATAATAAATCTTTTATTTAATTTTTTTATATACATGTTATATAAACTTACTTTAGGAAAATAAATTCATAAATTTAATACTATTCTTATAACGAAAAGTCTTCATATTTAAAAAAATGATATGTTAACATAATATAAGGATTCTCATGTGGGAATCATGAATAAATACATGAGTATCTATATTATATAAAGAAAAATAAGATATATTTTCATTTTTTAACATTCCATAAATATTAAAAAATATAGAAAAAGTAAAATCGGAATTCACACTATTTTTATGTTTTAATTTTAAGGACAAAAAATTATTTTATATGATAAGTATCATCAATAATAATAGTCTGTAATGAAGTTAGAATTTGGAATCTAAACGAGAGCGACTCGAAACGTATTTAACGGGAAGACGACTCACTATAAAAGATTGTATTAGGTATTAAAATATCATATTGATGTTATAAATTTTATTTTATTTATAGGGTTTGAATTTTATGGATAAACAATATCACACAAGTGATATATGTGAAAGTTAGGTTTTTGTCCTTACCGAGAGAGCGGATCAATAGTAATAACTGTATTTAACGAGAAATTGGTTCATTAGAGAAGACCGTAAAATGTTTGAAAATATAAAGAATACATAAAATAAAATGTTTTATTGGAAGTAGAATACGAGGACGGTGGAGACATCCTATACGATTTTTTTAAACTATATATCTTTTTTCCTAAAAATCCTTTATTTTAACTTTTTTATACAAGTTAATTATAATTGCATTAGAAAAATATATCCATAAATTTAATATTATTTCCATAACGAAAAGTCTTCGTATTTAATTTTTTTGATATGTTAACATAACAGAAAGACATTCCGATGCGAAAATTTTAAATAAATACAGGAATCTATAATATACAGAAAATATAAGATGTATTTTCATCTTTTAAAACTCTATAAATATTACAAAGTTTAAAGAATATAAAAATTAAAAATTATACTCTTTAAATAATAAAGTTAGAATTTCAGTTCCAAATAAGAGTGGTTCGAAATATATTTCACGGGAAGACGGCTCATTAGAAAAGATTGTATTAGCTATTAGAATTTGATACTGATGTAATAAATTTTTTTTTATTTGTGCGGTTCAATTTTATGAATAAAAATTATTATATGTTAAAGTTGGGATTTTGGTTTTAACGAGAGAGCGGCACAATCGAAAAAATCATGTCTAATAAGAAATCGATTCATTAGAGAAGATTATTTAATTATTAAAATTTAATCTTAATATTATAGTATAGTGTAAATGTATTTTTTTTAAAATATTGTAACGCCGCCGCGAAACGCGGCTTTAAAGACTAGTTATTAAATATTTTTACTTATCATATTTTTAAACCGTTGACAATATTTTTAGATATTCAGCAGGATGACTTGGTACACAGCAGGATCATCTTTGGACTTTGAGTTTTCCTTATTTCCTTGTTCTAACAAGCTCGGTGCACACAGAACAACCGAAAATAGAATATCCTGCTAATGCACACTTTTTCATTAAGTTCGTAATAATAATATAATAATTTGTTCAAGTTAATTGCTGATTGGAGGCTAATTACTTCTAAATCCTTCGCTGATCTCCCTGTCATGTGCAACTATCTCTCTACTTTGGCTCTCAGAGCTTTACCCACCGAACCAAACTACTCTATAGAAGTATATCAGATAATAAAAAAGTTCCAAGTTGCGATATAAATTATAGTTGTAGTTGACGCAAGTAGTAATGTCGGAGTCAATATAATTAACTCGAGGATTTGATTAAGTCCTCGTGATTAGCATCAACACATGCAACGCAACTAGCTGGAAAATGTCTGTGGACTGTGGTCATGGTTGTTGCCCGAACTAGATTAGTCTTTTAGTACGTACTTGTTGATACTATATCATGACTTGTATATTTATATCATGTATCGTCAGCAACTAATATTATATATCATGCATCGTCAGCAGTTCATGAATATATTTGGACCTCAAGGATACATCGTTAATAGCCCATAAATATATTTGGGCCTCAAGGACTCCCGTCAATGACTAAGGCGATGCCAATCAGCAGAAGGATCTAGAATCCTAAAAAGATAACTTCTCACCAACGCATGAAGATAACTTGACGCCAACGCATGAAGATTACTTGTGCCAATGCATTATAGATGGGTTGGGCTTAATACCAATTATTACCAAAATTGAATAGAACTACGTGGACTTGATCCCTATAAATAGGATACGTAGGCACCTTGATGAGGATCCGAAAATCATTACTTATTAACAGACTCTCAAAAGCAGTCCCAAAAACCCCAAAACCCTAGTTGTGTTCTTATTATTAATACCTTTTCTTCTTATATTCTCTATCCGAATACCCGATACAAATTTAATATTGAAGTTTAGTCCTTGCCGAAAATTGGCTTCAACAGTACTAATTCCCAGTTGCAATATAAATTATACTAGTAGCTGATGCCAGTTGTCATGTCGGAGTCAATATAATTAACTTGAGGATTTGATTAAGTCCTCGCGATTAGCATCAACACATGCAACGCAACTAGCTGGAAAATGTCCGTGGACTGTGGTCATGGTTGTTGCCCGAACTAGATTCGTCTTTTAGTACTGCTTCATCTATTAGTTGGTGAATGAAAGCTCTGATTAATATACATTAGTACTATCTTATATTTGATACTCGCACCAGCTTGCCTTCTTCGGCTTATTTAACTAGTAATGGCTCCAGCAAATAGGTACTACAAATTTAATATTAGGACGCGGAGATCATAGAAGCTTCACTACTCTTTCCTTTCCATCCTCTTTGACCAATTTTTTTTTCCCTCCTCATTCATTTTTTAAACAATGCAGAGCTGTGCTGGATTAGTATATATATATAAGGTTGGATCAGGCTTGCAGAGCATCCATAATCCATTCATACTACAAGTTAATTACAAGCTATTTCTTCTTCTCATTATCTAATGGCAACAAGTTATCCACCTAACTGTCCTTATTGGGTCTTCTTGAGCTTCAGAGGTAAAGATACACGAAACAACTTCACCAGTTATTTATACAGCCTCCTAGAGCGTGAGGGTGTCAAAACTTTCATGGACGACGATGGCCTACAAAGGGGTTTAGAGATCTCAGCAGAACTACTGAACGCAATACATGAGTCCAAGATCCGTGTCATAATTTTCTCCGAAAACTATGGGGACTCCAAATGGTGTCTTGACGAGCTTCAAGAGATAATGGAAATGAGAGCGAATGGACAGGTGGAAGTGATTCCTGTATTTTACAAAGTCGCTCCATCGACTGTACGTCACCAGAGAGGGGCATTTGAAGTAGCTTTTCAGAAACACCAACTGCGTTATGCGGATGAGGCCGTGTGGAAATGGAGAAAAGCTCTAGAGGTAGCTTCTACAATATCCGGATATGTTTTGTCCCCAGATGCACATGGGTGTACGTAAATCTTGTACTCAATACTTTATTTGTACGGGAAGAATCTAATAGGTAATTGTCATGGCTCATATTAACTGAACCCTTACAGGAACGAAGCAGAGCTGGCTTGGAAAGTTGTCAGATGTGTTTGTCAGGAACTACAACCCGTCATAGATGAAGTACTTGAACAAAATATATAGTATACATGTTCCTCCATAGTACACAACTCTAAATTTTGTATAACTGATGCATAGTATATAACATGTTTTTTTTTTCAGATGTATGGTGTCCAGGTGCCTGTTAATAAGCTGGACGTAGACAATGGGGCTAACCCGAATAATTGGAACTGGACTTTCGCTATTGAAGACGATAGGTTAGTACGCAAATAAATTTGAATGTCTTATATTGCCTTTTGAGCTGATCATCATTTTCACTTTGATTCTTTTATGTTAGAATTCCTTCATGGTGGTTCAATGATAATCAGGGAGAGGGGTATGCTTTCTTATTTCAACTTTCAAATTCCATATAGATCACAAACGAAGTATTGAATATGTATAATATCATTCTAAAGATAAATTCTGTACAGTAAAAGAAACAAAAATTAGTTGAAGCTATACAATTCAGGTCAATTATTTATGTGGTAAATTATATTAACATGTTAGACGGATAGCTTAACATAAGATCATCGTAATTGCTTTGATTTTACAGTATAGTGATGGCTGAAGTGATGGACGAGTATTGGCTACATTTAGCTGGAGAGTTTGAGGATAACTTGCTGATACCAGGATGGATATACGAGGTTCATTTTGTTGTGAAGCTAAAACAAGACATGGAAATGGAACGTACAGCGAAGCTTATACTTGATGCTCCAGACGGGACCAGTCAAGAAAGCAGAGAGAACTTAATGGGGAAACCAAGGGATCAGTGGATAGAGATTGAAGTAGGGAGATTCCAGGCTCAAAATCTTGGTGGGAAGGTGGACTTTTCTTTGTACGCAACTGAAGATGATACCATTCGTAAGAAAGGCATATACGTCCTTGGTGCTCGGATTGTACCCATGTTCTTCGATCGAATAAGGATTGGTGAACGCTTATGGTAATTGTTTGTTAATGTTCCTCCCACCCATTAGTTACCTAGTGGTTTCGGGTTATTGTCTTTGTGGCAGATTACTATTGAAATCGATTATAGGATTCTTGGAACATTTTCTGTTTGCAGTTTGTCATTGTAATTGTAAGCCTATTTAATGGCTAGTTTATTTGTGAATTGAGTACTGCGATTTCCGACAAGTCTTTGCACATATATTCAACTGTATGGCAGGCAATAGATGTGAAGGTTTAAGAGAAACATTTCATGTCATATCAAAATAATTAATATGATTCATGTCCTCACTGAGGTATCATAACGTACCATTCAAACAAATGAACATTACATAAAAGTAATTTATTCTACACTTAATTGTAAATCTTGGGAGCAAATGCAATGTACCAGGTGAAAGTAAAAAAAAACAAGTAGTAGAGAATCAAACAGCAAACATATATATGTATAAACTAGTAGTAGCCCTTCTGAGAAGTTTCCTGATTCTTTTTTCCTGTTTAATTCATTGACGCATCTGTTCTTGCTCCACCTCTGAGCTTAACCAGGCTTCCTAGACACAAATACGAGCGGGAACACTCTGGAACGAGTAACCTCATACCACTGATAACTCTCCATTTTGGATTATACCAACGAAGTGTTCGACCTAGCATGAAAAGTACTTGTTCGTCATCCAGTAAATACGCATTAACTTGGGTGAATTTTAATTCAGAAATTTCGGGAATCCAGACAGAAATTAGTAGCTTAGTCCATGATTCCTTTACACCATAACAATTCATCACCCATACGTCGAGATTATAATCCATGCGATAATGATGATAGCAATAAAGACAAAGTCTCCCTCCTAACTCACCAACTTTCATCAAAAAATTCTCATCCTGAAACTCGGGCAGCAGAATCAGACCATATTCTTCGGTTGCAAGATCAAACGACACGATCCGTGTATCTACAGTACTCAGTGATTCACGTAATCCACCTTTTACAGTCACTAGCCAATGCAATGCACCATTAACAAAAACACTCTGATGCTGATCCCATGCACCCCAAAAAAAAAACGGAAAATCCTCGATCCTTCTCCACAAATTCGACTTCAAACTGTAAACCATAAATTCACGTTCCACCTTCATATATTTTGGTTGATTAATTATACGAACCACTTTATAATCATCAGTAACACTATCATACCCCAGACCATAAACTGCACAACCCCATGCACATTGAAGACTAGGCAACAACTTGTGCTCTCGAGTCAATGGATTAAACAAGTAGATACTCTCATCAATATTTAATTCAAAATTACGTAATAACAAACATATTAATCCATTACAAGAGCCTATAAGTTCAGTAGCACGAGGACTCAGTGAAGTGTGTCCATTGGAGTCAAATTCAGTTAAGTAGATTTGATCAGTATCATCACATATACTTATTATAGTTCGGTTGGAGTTGGATATGAGAGATTGATTAAGGTGATATTTTATGAAAAAAGGGGAGTCAATTAGGGCACAAAACAGTTTCGATACGCACCTGAACCGGAGAAGTGATTTAACCGGTAAGTGTGAGAAGATTATGTTGACTAATTCTGGCGGAACGTCTGACATTGATAAAACGATGATCGATTACTTCTGAATAATTAGACTTATATACCTTATAAGTATTTGTTCTAACAAATTTGAGAATAATTATTAGTTGAGTATCGATTGATGTTGTATAGTATTACAAAAACTCAGAACGAGTTTTAACTGTTGCACTCTCAAACCTTTGTTTGATTTCTGTGAATGCATCGTCTCAAACCTAGAATTATGCTTAAGCTGCTAGGCCCAAGTTGAAGTAAATGTTTGACTGTAGAGATGTTCATATAATGGGCTTGGCCCGATAAAAATAGATACATACGGTTTTTTACCAAATAAATAAATTTAAGAAAAATTACCGGAAAATACCTATTTTTTAAAGTTTTTTTTATAATTTTGGCTGTATTTGTGATTGCATTTGATTTAATCAATTCAATTTGTTAAGCAATGTAATAAAAAATGATGTCAGTTATTAAAATTTTAAAATTGCCTTTATGATATTGATTTTGATCGATGGCCAGTTGTGCATATCATTGCAAAATTGTAAATCGTATTTTTATAAGTATTATTTTAAAAAACAAAATTTTTACAAAATATTTTTTTAATAAAATTATATTTTTACAAAACGACTTCTAGCCTTATATATTTATGAAAAATCCCTTAATCTAAGCCTTTAGTATTTAATTAATAATTAAAATATTTAGTTCAAAAAAAAATTAAAATATCTATTCCCGAAAGTGTCAATATTAATTTAAGCAATAAATAAAGAAAATGTTATAGAAAATTTGCTCTCTTTTTTCAATATTATAGAAAAAAAAAATTGTCTCTGTATGTATGTACCCCACAAATTAAAATAACACACTTGGAATTCATGAACAAATTCAAAAATTATTTCGGCTCCCTATTAATGCTCTGTCAATTTATAGCATATCATTTTTCTAGCAAGCATAAGAAATATAAAGTTAGCAAAAAAAAAAAACACGAAAAATAGAACAATTTTTTTGTCAACTCCATGAATTAAGTTCAATTGTGGAACATGATTATAGTTTATTTGACATAATCTGCCACCGTTACAAATCCATCTTAATTACACTCCCCTCTCATTTATTTCTCCTCCTACACTATCATCCTCTATATATGTATCTAAAGATCTCTCCCATATTTTTCTTAAGATCTACCTCTATATTTTTTTTAGATCCCCGCTATCTCTCTCGTTTACACAAATATACCTACCATTATCATGTTCACTTGATCAACTTATTAAGCTCAATTGAAGCTGATATTTTTTTTGTTTGGAATAAGTTTTCAAGCCGAAAAAGAAATCCAAAATACTTATTTCATGCTTTGACATTTTTCTTAAAAATTTGAAGATTGATTGACCACATATGTCAGAGCATCAAAAAAGTACTTTGTTTTCCGTCTCGGACTTGAAAACCTTTGAATCAGTCTAATGTGGAAATTTAAAGATGTTATTCAATTCATTCACATTTATTCCAAACATGAAATATATCAGTCTCAATATATCCCTATTTTATCATGAAAATTGATGCTGATGATTAAAAGGTGAAGAAGAAAGAGTGTAGAGGTGTGTTTGTACGTAGTTCATTGCTTGGCTTAATGTTGGTGGTAGTTCATTCCTTCTGATCTTTTCTTTTTCTTCTTGTTAATTTCTCTCTTCTTCTTGTTATTTTCATCCATATCTAAGAAACTGTAGCGCAAAATTAGGGTTTGAAAATACCCGAATCAGGAGGAATGGGTGTATTCTTATCAAGAGACACGGGCCTGTTGGTATTTTCGCCACCGTGATATCAGAATTCAGAACTGCGAGAGAAGCCAGAGAGACGACAAATTAGAAAGGCTGAAAGAGAGGACCCAAGTCGATAACGAATAACCCTGTTATATTTCATTTTAAGGACCTGCTTTCAAGTTTTTTAAAGCGAAATGAAGTAAGCATGAGCCCGTTGTAATAACTAATAAGTCACAAAATGATTTAGAAAGTCATAAGTTGGTATAAATTTTTTTTTTTAATGATTTCTTTTATTTTGGTAATTTTATTTGATAAAATTTAATATCATCATTCAAATTAATTAATAATTTATTAATTTTTTTTATTTTATCATTTTTAATAATTCATAAGTTACTCATTATATAAAATTATCCAAACAGATATTGACTTAAAATTTTTCTTTTCTACTTTTCATTTTAAACAACTTTAAAGATAATATTAATTTGTTAATAATCTATACGGAGTATTAAAAAATTGAAAAAAACAAGAGTAAACTTCAAAGTGGTGGCCATATTTTACACTCATTTTCAAAAAAGTGGTCAGATTTTCAATTTTGCAAAATGGTGGCCAGACTTGCCATTTTCCTTTCAAAAAGGTGGCTGCAGGCGATTTTCAGTTATTTGGCAGGGGTAAAATGGGAAAAAAATGCTAGAGATCCCAAAAATTGTCCACAAAAATTCCCAAATTAATATGTGTCACCATATTATTGGTTATATTCGTAATAATAATAATGCCCCCCAACAAATCAATTCACCAAAAAATCCACAAATATGAATTGTCAATATTTAATTAGTAAATTGATGTGCATGCATGGGGGCATTATTATTATTATTATTATTATTATTATTATTATTATTATTATTATTATTATTATTATTATTATTACGAATATAACCAATCATATGGTGGCATATATTAATTTGGGGAGTTTTTGGTTAATTTTAAGGGTTTTTAGCATTTTTTTTTAATAAAATAACATATTTTCCCATTTTACCCTTGCCAAATAAACTGAAAATCATCTCCAGCCACTTTTTTGAAAGGAAAAAAGCAAGTCTGGCCACCATTTTGCAAAATTAAAAGTCTGGCCATTTTTTTGAAAATGAGTGTAAAATCTGGCCACTTATTTGCAATTAACTCAAAAAACAATAACCAAAGATTTTTTTTTTTTTTTGAAATTAATAACCAAAGATTTATAACCAAAACCCTAGACGTCTAACCTAGAGTGCAACAGTCAAAACTCGTTCTGAGTTTCTAAAAACTGTGTCATTCAGTTAAGAAATTACTAAACCACATTCGTCACATTCTAAAAACGGTGTTTCTCAATTAAGTAATCACAGTTAAGTAATTACTAAACCACATTCGTCACATTCTAAAAACGGTGTTTCTCAATTAAGTAATCACCAAAATATGATCCTATCACATTCTAGAAACCGTGTCGTTTAGTCAAGTAATTACCAAAACACGCAAATTATATAAAAAAAATCTGCATATGTGTGCAGAACAAGGAGAATAGTACCTTGAAGAAGAGAAGAGGAAGAAATTATTATCTGGCTTATGCACCTTGAGACACTGAAACATATGTGTATTTTGTACAACTTATGGGCCAAATTATAATGAACGAAGGACAGCTTAGGGCTGCTAAGAGCCTGAGACAAACAAGGTCAGCCCAGGCCTTTGATGTGTTACTGTTCTTTGCAACCAGCCGAAACCTGGTGCATTCTCTACTAAATACAGTAATAAATTCAAAACTCGTATTCATTTTTTAGTTTTAGTTTTAACTAACCGATAAATATTTTTGTATGATAAGAAAGGAATAAATTATATCATATATTAAAAGACTTAATATATGATATTAAGCTCGATAGTTATTTGAGTAACCAATTACTCAACTAATCGTTCTCAGTTGTACCGTTGTTAGAACAGATACTTACAAGGCATAAGTCTAATTATTCATAAATAATCGATCATCGTTTTGTCAATGTCAGAGGTTCCGCCAGAATTAGTCGACATCATCTTCTCACACTTACCGGTTAAATCACTTCTCCGATTCAGGTGCGTATCGAAACTGTTTTGTGCCCTAATTGACTCCCCTTATTTCATAAAATATCACCTTAATCAATCTCTCATATCCAACTCCAACCGAACTATTATAAGTATATGTGATCACAACACTGATCTAATCTACTTAACTGAATTTGACTCCAATCGACACACTTCACTGAGTCGTCGTGCTACTGAAGTTATAGGCTCTTATAATGGATTACTATGTTTGTTATTACGTACTAATGGATTAAATATTAATGAGAATTTCTACTTGTTTAATCCATTGACTCGAGAGCACAAGTTGTTGCCTAGTCTTCAATGTGCATGGGGTTGTGCAGTTTATGGTCTGGGGTATGATAGTGTTATTGATGATTATAAAGTGGTTCGTATAATTAATCAACAAAAATTTATGAAGGTGGAACGTGAATTTATGGTTTACAGTTTGAAGTCGAATTTGTGGAGAAGGATCGAGGATTTTCCGTTTTTTTTTGGGGTGCATGGGATCAGCATCAGAGTGTTTTTGTTAATGGTGCATTGCATTGGCTAGTGACTGTAAAAGGTGGATTACGTGAATCACTGAGTACTGTAGATACACGGATCGCGTCGTTTGATCTTGCAACCGAAGAATATGGTCTGATTCTGCTGCCCGAGTTTCAGGATGAGAAATTTTTGATGAAAGTTGGTGAGTTAGGAGGGAGACTTTGTCTTTATTGCTATCATCATTATCGCATGGATTATAATCTCGACGTATGGGTGATGAATTGTTATGGTGTAAAGGAATCATGGACTAAGCTACTAATTTCTGTCTGGATATCTGAAATTTCCGAATTAAAATTCACCCAAGTTAATGCGTATTTACTGGATGACGAACAAGTACTTTTCATGCTAGGTCGAACACTTCGTTGGTATAATCCAAAATGGAGAGTTATCAGTGGTATGAGGTTATTCGTTCCAGAGTGTTCCCGCTCATATTTGTGTCTAGGAAGCCTTGTTAAGCTCAGAGGTGGACCAAGAACAGATGCGTCAATGAATTGAACAGGAAAAAAGAATCAGGAAACTTCTCAGAAGGGCTACTACTAGTTTATACATATATATGTTTGCTGTTTGATTCTTTACTACTTGTTTTTTTTTTACTTTCACCTGGTACATTGCATTTGCTCCCAAGATTTACAATTAATTATAGAATAAATAACTTTTATGTAATGTTCATTTGTTTGAATGGTACGTTATGATACCTCAGTGAGGACATGAATCATCTTAATTATTTTGATATGACATGAAATGTTTCTCTTAAACCTTCACATCTATTGCCTGCCATACAGTTGAATATATGTGCAAAGACTTGTCGATTCACAAATAAACTAGCCATTAAATAGGCTTACAATTACAATGACAAACAAAAACTGCAAACAGAAAATGTTCCAAGAATCAAGAGTAGAGACACTAATAAACAAACAATCCGAGCACCTTCACTTGCGTACAGAGAAAATTCCACCTTCACACCAAGATTTTGAGGCTGGAATCTCCCTACTTCAATCTGTTAGGTAGCCTACAATAGCCTACAATCTATTTCCAAAATTCACACTAACCTACCACATCTACCACCCCACATATCATCTATAAATACCCCCCCTCACTTCATTACCAAAACACACCAAAAACATCTTACTCTCTTCTCTCCCTCATTTCTTAGTTTATTGCTGCTAGATAGTCCGTCTAGTAGGAAACTTACCTTGCGGTAGTTTCAGGCAAGTCAGGATAGGGGGCCCTCGTGCTACTCTATTCTTTCGTTTCGGGTGAGTTAGTGTGAGAGTTTGGTCGGGCTGTAATCATCTGGGTTTACAGCATAGGAGTTCGTCCAGCTATTGCAGCCGCAACAAGGGGAGTCCTCCAGGTTATCCGGTCAAGTACCGAAGGGATAGTTCTGTCCAGGTTATCCGGTCTAGTACCGAAGGAGTAGTGAATCGCTGTATTTCTATTCAGTTGTGCCTCAAGTGTTACTTCGTAAACTTGAGAGAGAATATTGTAACCATTATTATCATTATAGTGGAAACATTCGGAGCAGGTCCCGTGGTTTTTACCTCTTTGACTTAAGGGGGTTTTCCACGTATAAATCTTGGTGTTCATCTGTCAATATCTGTTATTATTATTGACTGTTATAATCTCCGTATTTAATTTACGCAAAGACAGGAAACGGGAATTCCTAACAGTTGGTATCAGAGCTGGGGCCCACGTTGTTGGTGTCTAGGAAAGTGCTTTGTGCGCAGTGGTTACTTGATAAAGCGCCGTATTAATACGGAAGGCTCCCCAAACACATCCACTTTCCTGGCCAACTTGTGTGGTTCTAAGTGAGATTCCCATAGTCTTTGGTAATTTAAAATGGATGATTCTTCCAGTGTAATGGTAAGCTTAACAGCTTCAAATTATCCGATGTGGAAAAGCAGAATAAAGGATTTGCTTTATAGTAAGGACTTGTTTGATCCGGTGGAGCTGAAAGGAGTCAAACCTGCAGCAAAGTCTGATGCTGACTGGAAGAAGATGAACATGAAAACTATCAGTCTCATTCGTCGATGGATTGATAATTCGGAGTATCATCATGTCTCTGAAGAAGAAGACGCTTATACGCTTTGGACGACATTAGAGTCTACGTTCCAAGAGAAAAGTTCACAAAATGTAACTTTTCTAGTTCGTCAGCTGGTGAACATGAGGTACCAGGATGGGAACAACATGTCAGAGCATATGAGCGAATTCCAAGGGTTGTTAAATCAACTATCAAATATGAAGATTGAGTTTGAACAGAAATTCCAAGCAATATTTCTTCTCAATACTTTACCATCCGGTTGGGATACGCTAGTGGTGACAGTAACTAATGCTGTACCAACTGAGCAACTAACTTTGCGATCAATTAAGCAGAGTATCCTTAGTGAATCCATGAGAAGAAAGGTACAAGGAGTCAGCCAAGATTCCGAGGCTCTTGTTACTGAGAACAGAGGTAGAAGCAACTACAGGGAGACAAACCGAGGGCGTAGTAAAAGCAGGAATTTTAGGAATTCCGGTGGCAAATCAAATGCCAATGTTGAATGCTACTATTGTAAGAAGAAGGGTCATTACAAAAAGGATTGTAGGGCCTGGATCAAGCAACAAAATAATGGTCAGCAAGGGAAACATGCCGAGAAAAGTACAACAGCTGCTATGACAGAAGATGTTGTGATCCTTTCTTTTGGGGAAGAAGAATGCTTACATATTGATGATCAGAAGGTCGAATGGGTGATAGATACTTGAGCAACGTATCATGCAACACCCACTCAGGAATTCTTTACGACGTACAAGTCAGGGGACTTTGGTACTGTAAGAATGGGTAACTCAGATCAGTCAAAGATCGCAGGCATTGGTGACATCTGTATTGAGACAAACACGGGTTGTTCAATGACTTTGAAAGATGTCAGGCATGTTCCGGACTTACGGCTCAACTTGATTTCCGGCATGGCGCTAGACAAGCAGGGGTACGTAAATACCTTCAGTGGTGGAAGGTGGAAGCTTACTACGGGTTCGTTGGTGGTTGCAAGAGGATCCACTTGTGGTTCTTTGTACAAGACACAAGTGACGATGTGTTCAAATGAGTTGAATACAGTTGAAGATGAAGCTTCAGCAAGTTTGTGGCACAAGAGGCTTGGTCACATGAGCGAGAAAGGGCTGCAGATTCTAGCAAAGAAATCCCTCATTCCATTTGCTAAAGGAACTGCATTGCAGCCGTGCAAATATTGTTTATTCGGGAAACAACATAGAGTATCTTTTAGCAGTCCATTGAAGAAAAAGTCGGAGCTGTTAGAAAGAGTTTATTCTGATGTATGTGGTCCGTTTGAGGTGGAGTCCTTAGGCGGAAATAGGTACTTTGTTACCTTCATTGATGAAGCATCTCGAAAGGTGTGGGTTGAGATACTCAAATCCAAAGATCAAGTGTTTGAGTACTTCCAGAAGTTTCATGCCATGGTTGAAAGATCAACAGGGAAACAACTGAAGTGCCTTCGTAGTGACAACGGGGGGGAGTACACTTCAAAAGAGTTTAAAGAGTATCTTGCAAAGCATGGTATCCGGCATGAAAGAACAGTTCCTGGCACCCCACAACAGAATGGCGTTGCGGAAAGAATGAACCGCACCATTGCTGAACGAGTCAGATGCATGTTGAAAATGTCTAAACTGCCGAAGTCATTTTGGGGAGAAGCTGTAAGAACAGCTTGCTACTTGATCAATCGATCTCCATCGGCACCTCTGAATTTTGAGATTCCAGAGAAGATCTGGTTAGAAAAGGATGTTTCCTATTCCTACTTGCGGGTGTTTGGATGCAAGGCTTTTGCACACATCCCAAAGGAGCATAGAACAAAGCTTGAAGATAAATCAACTCCGTGTATTCTCGTTGGCTACGGGGATCCAGAGTTCGGGTATCGGTTGTGGAATCCTGAATCGAAGAAGATATTCAGGAGCAGAGATGTGGTTTTCCATGAGTCTCAAAATTATGAGAATTTTGGGAGCACTCAACAACCAAGGCAAGCTAGAAATCCAGATACATTAGAAGATGAGGGAGATGATATGGCAGATGATGAGGCTGCTGAGCAGGGGGAGCTACCGCCTCAGCCTGAAGCTGAAGAAACTCAGCCACGACGTTCTACGAGAGAACGGAGACCATCAGGAAGATATCTTTCATCCGAGTATATCTTAATTGCTGATGAGGGGGAGCCCGAGACCTTTGAGGAAGTCAAGACTCATAAAGAAAGCAATTGCTGGTTGAAAGCAATGCAAGAGGAGATGGATTCTTTAAACAAGAATGAAACTTATGAGTTGACTACACTTCCGAGAGGACGGAAGGCTTTGAGGAACAAATGGGTCTTCAAAGTAAAAAGGGATGATGAAAAGCTTGTAAAGTATAAAGCACGCTTGGTGGTTAAAGGCTTTGCACAGAAGGAAGGCATTGATTTCGATGAAATTTTTTCTCCGGTTGTAAAGATGACATCAATCCGAACAGTTCTCGGATTAGCGGCTAGCATGGATCTTGAGCTTGAGCAGTTAGATGTGAAAACTGCATTCCTTCACGGAGATTTGAAGGAAGAGATCTACATGCACCAGCCAGAAGGATTTGAAGTGAAAGGGAAGGAGCACATGGTTTGTAAACTCAAGAAGAGTTTATACGGGCTTAAGCAAGCGCCAAGACAGTGGTACAAAAAGTTTGATTCATTCATGAGGAATCATAAGTTCAGGAGAACTGCATCCGATCACTGTGCTTATGTGCAAAGGTTTCCTAACGGTAACTTCATTATCCTGCTGCTTTATGTTGATGATATGTTAGTGGTCGGTCAAGATGCTAACATGATCCGCAAGCTGAAAGAAGATTTGTCCAAGTTCTTTGATATGAAAGACTTGGGTCCAGCAAAACAAATCCTAGGGATGAAGATTGTTCGTGACAGAACAACTCGGAGGTTGTGGCTTTCACAACAGGGATATATTGAACGGGTATTGAAAAGGTTCAATATGGATGATGCTAAACCTGTTAGCATACCATTGGCGGGACATTTTAAACTGGATAAGAAAATGTGTCCGTCAACAGACAAGGAGAAGAAGGATATGGAGGAAGTTCCCTACTCATCCGCAGTGGGGAGTCTTATGTATGCATTGGTTTGTACAAGACCAGATATTGCTCATGCTGTTGGAGTTGTGAGTAGATATCTGTCAAATCCAGGAAGAAAGCATTGGGAAGCAGTTAAGTGGATTCTCAGATATCTCAAGGGCACTTCCGGGTTATGCTTGAAGTATGGACACGGTGAACCAGTTTTGGAAGGTTTTACAGATGCTGACATGGCAGGACATCCAGATGGGATGAAGTCCACGTCAGGGATGCTTTTCACTTTTGCGGGGGGAGCTGTAGCATGGCAGTCCAAGTTGCAAAAGTGTGTTGCGTTGTCAACAACCGAATCAGAGTATATTGCTGCTTGTGAAGCAGGCAAGGAGCTGGTTTGGTTAAAGCGGTTTCTCCAAGAATTGGGTCAGAAGCAAGACAACTTTGAGTTGTATTGTGATAGCCAGAGTGCTATTGACTTGAGCAAGAATGCTACTTGTCACAGTCGTACTAAGCATATTAATGTACGTTACCATTGGCTACGGGAACAGGTTGAAGATGGGGTGATACAGATAGAGAAGATACACACGGATAAGAATCCGGCTGATATGATGACAAAGGTGGTTCCGCGAGAAAAATTAGAGCTGTGCAAGCAGGGTGCAGGTATGGAGTGCAAGTGATTAGTTGTGAATTTGGAAATAGGGGGAGATTGTTAGGTAGCCTACAATAGCCTACAATCTATTTCCAAAATTCACACTAACCTACCACATCTACCACCCCACATATCATCTATAAATACCCCCCCTCACTTCATTACCAAAACACACCAAAAACATCTTACTCTCTTCTCTCCCTCATTTCTTAGTTTATAGCTGCTAGATAGTCCGTCTAGTAGGAAACTTACCTTGCGGTAGTTTCAGGCAAGTCAGGATAGGGGGCCCTCGTGCTACTCTATTCTTTCGTTTCGGGTGAGTTAGTGTGAGAGTTTGGTCGGGCTGTAATCATCTGGGTTTACAGCATAGGAGTTCGTCCAGCTATTGCAGCCGCAACAAGGGGAGTCCTCCAGGTTATCCGGTCAAGTACCGAAGGGATAGTTCTGTCCAGGTTATCCGGTCTAGTACCGAAGGAGTAGTGAATCGCTGTATTTCTATTCAGTTGTGCCTCAAGTGTTACTTCGTAAACTTGAGAGAGAATATTGTAACCATTATTATCATTATAGTGGAAACATTCGGAGCAGGTCCCGTGGTTTTTACCTCTTTGACTTAAGGGGGTTTTCCACGTATAAATCTTGGTGTTCATCTGTCAATATCTGTTATTATTATTGACTGTTATAATCTCCGTATTTAATTTACGCAAAGACAGGAAACGGGAATTCCTAACACAATCTCTATCCACTGATCCCTTGCTTTCCCATTAAGTTTTCTCTGCTTTCTTGACTGGTCCCGTCTGGAGCATCAAGCTTCACTGTACGTTCCATTCTATGTCTTGTTTTAGCTTCACCACAAAATGAACCTCGTATAACCATCCTGGTAGCAACTTATCCTCAAACTCTCCGGCTAAATGTAGCCAATACTCGTCCATCACTATACTGTAAAATCAAAGTAATTACAATGATCTTATAATGTATAAAGAGATCCGTCTAACTTGTTAATATAATTTACCACATAGATAATTGAACTGAATTGTATAGCTTAAACTAATTTTTGTTTCTTTAACTGTACAGAATTTATCTTAAAAATGATATTATACATACTCAATACTTCGTTTGTGATCTATATGGAACTTGAAAGTTGAAATAAGCTAGACACCATACCCCTCTCCCTGATTATCATTGAACCACCATGAAGGAATTCTAACATAAAAGAATTCAAAGTCAAAATGATGATCGGTTCAAAAGGCAATATAAGACATTCAAATTAATTTGTGTACTTATAACCTATCGTACGTCCTCAACAGCGAAAGTCCAGTTCCAATTATTCGGGTTAGCCCCATTATGCACCTGGACACCATACATCTGAAAAAAAATCAAAATATGTTATATACTATGCATCAGTTTATACAAAATTTAGAGTTGTGTACTATGGAGGAACATGTATACTATATATTTTGTTCAAGTACTTCATCTATGACGGGTTGTAGTTCCTGACAGACACATCTGACAACTTTCCAAGCCAGCTCTGCTTCGTTCCTGTAAGAGTTCAGTTAATATGAGCCATGAAAATTACCTATTAGATTCTTCCCGTACAAATAAAGTATTAAGTAGAAGATTTACTCATGTGCATCTGGGGACAAAACATATCCTCTAGAGCATTTCTCCATTTCCACACGGACTCATCCGCATAACGCAGTTGGTGTTTCTGAAAAGCCCTCTCTGGTGACGTACAGTCGATGGAGCGACTCCATCGACTTTGTAAAATACAGGAATCACTTCCACCTGTCCATTCGCTCTCATTTCCATTATCTCTTGAAGCTCGTCAAGACACCATTTGGAGTCCCCATAGTTTTCGGAGAAAATTATGACACGGATCTTGGACTCATGTATTGCATTCAGTAGTACTTCTGCTGAGATCTCTAAACCCCTTTGTAGGCCATCGTCGTCCATGAAAGTTTCGACACCCTCACGCTCTAGGAGGATGTATAAATAACTGGTGAAGTTGTTTCGTGTATCTTTACCTCTGAAGCTCAAGAAGACCCAATAAGGACAGTTAGGTGGATAACTAGTTGCCATTAGATAATGAGAAGAAGAAATAGCTTGTAATTAACTTGTAGTATGAATGGATTATGGATGCTCTGCAAGCCTGATCCAACCTTCTACATATAATAAATCCAGCATAGCTGTGCATTGTTTAAAAAATGAGTGAGGACTGAGGAGGAAAAAAAACTGGTCAAAGAGGATGGAAAAGAAAGATTAAGAGCAGTGAAGCTTCTATGATCTCAGCGTCTGAATATTGAATTTATAGTACCTGTTTGCTGGAGCACTATTCCGTAACAATTACTAGTTAAATTAGTCGAATAAGGCAAGCCGGTGCTAGTATCGAATATAAGATGGTACTATTATAGATTAATCATATCAGTGCTTAATTTCATTCACCAACTAATAGATGAAGCAGTACGTACTAAAAGACTAATCTAGTTCGGGCAACAACCATGACCACAGTCCACATACATTTTCCAGCTAGTTGCGTTGCATGTGTTGATGATAATCACGAGGACTTAATCAAATCCTCGAGTTAATTATATTGACTCCTCCTACATGACTACTTGCATCAGCTACGTACTACTATACTTTATATATATCGCAACTGGGAACTTTTATTATCTGATATACTTCAATTCTATAGATCTAGTAGTTTGGTTCGGTGGCTAAAGCTCTGAGAGCCAAAGTAGAGAGATAGTTGCACATGACAGGGAGATCAGCAAAGGATTTAGAAGTAATTAGCCTCTAATCAGCAGTTAACTTGACCAAATTATTATATTATTACGAACTTGTTATTGAAAAAGTGTGCATTAACCTCTCTGGCTTCCTTATCGAACCTTGTGAAAAAGTGTGCATTAGCAGGATATTCTATTTTCGGTTCTGTGTGCACCGAGCTTGTTAGAACAAGGAAGTAAGGAAAACTCAAACTCAAAGATGATCCTGGCATCATGCTGTACTATCTAAAAATATTGTAAAAAAAAAAAAAAAACTACCACCAACATTAATCCAAGCAATGAACTACAAACACACCTCTACACTCTTTCTTCTTCTCCTTAATCATCGGCTTCAATTTTCATGATAAAGTAGGGATATATTGAGGCTGATATATTTCATGTTTGTAATAAATTTTCAAGTCCGAAACGGAAAACAAAGTACTTATTTGATGCTCTGACATATGTGGTCAATGAATCTTCAAATTCTTAAGAAAAATGTCAGAGATGAAATAAGTATTTTGGATTTCTTTTTCGGCTTGAAAACTTATTCCAAACAAAAAAAATATCAGCTTCAATTGTGTTTAATAAGGTGCTCAAGTGAACATGATAATGGTAGATAGCGGGGATCTAAAAAATAGATAGAGGTAGATCTTAAGAAAAATAGAAAGAAAAATAGTCATGAGAAGAAAATTTAAAATATGGGAAAGATTTGCTCCTGTTGCCAGACTTGAAGCTATAAGAATTTTCTTAGCTTTTGCTGCACACTGCAAATTCAAGGTATTTCAAATGGATGTTAAAAGTGCCTTTCTAAATGGAGAATTAGAAGAAGAAGTGTATGTTGAACAGCCTCCTGGATTTGAAAATGACAAACTGCATAATTTTGTCTACAAGTTGTTCAAGGCTCTATATGGCTTAAAGCAAGCACCAAGAGCCTGGTATGACACTTTATCCATTTTTCTCCTGGAAAATCAATTTATTAGAGGTATGGTGGATAAAACTTTATTCTATAAATACCATGGCAAAGACATCATTCTTGTGCAGATATATGTTGATGACATAATCTTTGGCTCAACAAATGAAAAATTGTGTGAAAAGTTCTCATCTCTAATGAGAAACAAGTATGAAATGAGCATGATGGGAGAATTAGCATTCTTTCTTGGTCTTCAAATCTATCAGAAAAAGGAAGGAATCTTCATCTGTCAATCTAAGTATGTCAAAGAGCTTCTCAAGAAGTTTAACTTAGAGGATTCAACACCTGCCAAGACACCTATCTCAACAGCCACCAAATTAGAGTTAGATCCTAAAGGCAAGAAAGTGGATTCTAGTACCTACAGAGGCATGATAGGATCATTGCTGTACTTAACAGCAAGCAGGCCAGATATAATGTTTGCTACATGTCTCTGTGCAAGGTTTCAAGCTGATCCAAAAGAATCACACTTAGTTGCAATTAAAAGAATCTTTAGATATCTCAAAGGCACCCCAAATCTAGGTCTTTGGTATCCTAAGGAAACTGGATTTGATTTAATTGGATATTCTGATTCAGACTATGCTGGCTGCAAAATTGACAGAAAAAGTACTACAGGAAGCTGTCAATTTCTTGGGGGGAGATTGGTGTCATGGTTCAGTAAGAAGCAACACTCAGTTTCTACATCAACTGCAGAAGCTGAATATATTGCAGCTGGAAGTTGCTGTGCACAAATACTTTGGATGAAGAATCAATTATTGGATTATGGACTAAAGTTGTCAAATATTCCTATCTACTGTGACAACACTAGTGCCATAGCCATATCAGACAATCCAGTTCAACACTCCAGAACAAAGCACATTGATATCAGGCATCATTTCATCAGGGAGCATGTTGAAAAAGGAGATGTAAAATTGGTTTATGTTCCAACAGATAAGCAACTTGCAGATATATTCACCAAGCCACTGGATGAAGCAACATTTATCAGGTTGGTGAGTGAATTAGGAATGCTAAATCAGGTATGATTATCTAACTGGTTTATCAATAATGAGGAATCGAAGCTCATGACAGAAACTTTTAAAGGTACTGTCACTAGAAGGTACTGTCATGAGAAGTTAAGGTACATTGTGATACTTGTTCAGACAGCATGTTTGCTATGACTATGCTAAAAGGATTTTTAGATATCATGTTTGCTATGACTATGCTAAAAGGATTTTTAGATATCATGTTTGCTATGACTATGCTAAAAGGATTTTTAGATATCATGCTTGCTATGACTATGCTAAAATAGCTTTACATGTCTGTCTTAAAATGATTGTAAGAAATCATGTGTCCTTAACTTAAGATATGTGTGAACAGCGACAGCATGATCTTATGATAAGTTTACTGTCAGATAAAACTTACTGTCACTCATGAAGATGATTGACAGAAATGTTGTTAGCGCACAAGTTGCTGTCAATGAAAGTTGCTGTCACAAGAAATTGCTGTCAGAATTGGTAGAGAAAGAAAAGCGCACAGGTTACTGTCAATGAAAGATGCTGTCACGAGAAGTTGCTGTCAAAGATAGTGGAAAGATATATATATATATATATTAATTTATATATATATATATATACGTATATTTCTTTTCACCAATCCACGATCTAATAGCAACTGACACGTAATATAGCAAGTGGAGTTAATGGGTAATATCATTATCACACGTTCAATTAAGAGAGGTTAAATCGATTCATATTATAAACTGAATCTACCATTTAATCTACTATCACTTTCATTTGCAAAAACCTCTCAACCTTCTGCATCCAAAAACCGCATTTTCTCTCTCATTTTTCAAAGCATTCAACAATGGCACCTAAACAAAGTATTGCTCAAACCAACTTTGCTGGTATCTTTTCTCCTAGTGATGCTGGTGAAAACTTCAAAGGACTTATTTCGTTCTTGAATAAATCCTACCTAGGTCATGCAATAACCTCTTCCCCCAAAATTGATACTGTTAGAATTGAAAAATTCTGGAAATCAGCAAGTGCTCAAGGAACTGGAGAGAATGAATCAATTAAGTTCAATATAGATGATGCAAGTCATTCTCTTTCAGTAAAGAACATCAATGAGGCTTTGGGCATTGTGTTGACCAGTGAAGAAAGCTTTAAGGAACTAGCAACTGATGATACCCTGAAGAAGTTCTTTCTGAAGATTGGGTACTCTGGTTCTAAACTTGAAGAAACTTCTGATAAGTGGTATCAAACAGGAGAAATGGACAGGAAATTTCTAAGAAAAGAGTGGAGTATGATTTTTGATGTAATGGTGAAGGTATTCTCTACCAAGACTACAGGATGGAATGGAATACCATCATATATCAAGAAGCTCACTCATTCATTAGTCCATGGATACAAGGTGAACATTGGAAAACTGATAATGACACAGTTGAAAAGCGCAATAGGCAAGAAGGTATCCATCTATCCTCGCTTTTTAACTATGTGTATTAATAGTATTTGTGGAAATGTTGAGGACAATTCTGATTTTGAAGAATGTCCTGTTTTAAAGAAAAACACTCACACATCTCTTAACACACAGAATTTGAATGTACATATTCCACTATGTTTCACACAACACATGGTAAATCAAGTGCCCAACCTTGATTTTCCATTTCCAACAGGTTACACTGTTTTCACAATAGAGAATGAAGCTGAATTAGACCCAAATTCAGTTAACCCACATTCCACACCATACATTCCACCTAGGGACTCTAGACTACCAAAAGCCCTTAAAATGGCCAAACAGGAATCCAAGAAAAGAACCCTAGAGAGTGCAACTGGTGAACAAGTTGAGAGTCAAGAGGGAGTCACTGCACCTATTGCAGCAAATAAGGTTGGTAGTGAAAAAGAACCCACAGTAGCCCCTTCTGAGCCTAAGAAGAAGAGAGCTAGAAGGGCCAAGGTTACTGTCAGCCACCCTACAGTTTCCCAAAAGACTGTAGAGGATGATAGGGAAATGAACTCACCTCTAGGTGTCTCTTCTCAACAAGGGACATCTATTGAAATTGGCCTGTCTCCCAAGGCACCTTGTAAAGAGTCTGCACAAACTCAAGAACTCACTCTTGAGGAACCTGTATTTGAAGATACACACATTGAGATAGAGCACAGTGAGGAATTCACTCATACTATTGATGTTCCACAATCCTTTTCTGTGGAACAGCCAATTAATCAATCTAAAATTCAATCTTCTTCTTTCATTCCCACATCTGTTGTTTCTTCTAATCAACCTAGAGAGGGGGACAGTACCAACCCCTCAGGTTTTGATCATCCATCTCAAATCATGGATGAGCCCCCATCTAGTGGTCCACAAGAACCCATTTCTCAAAGTGAAATGGATACCACCCCATCAAACACTGGATTAGATCAAGATGCAAATTTGTCAGAAATTGAAACAGCCAGCATCTTGATCGATTCCCTCAAAGCATCTTACCCTAGGGAAGTTGCTGTCACAGCCAAAGATGTTGTCAAAGACAAAACAGAAGGTGCTGTCAATCAATCAAGTGACAGTACCATTTTGTCAAAAGATACTGTTCAACCACAACTACAAGAAGGATTAGTGGAAGATATCTCTGATGATGACTTGCCCCTTTCAAAAGCCTTCAAGGTAAAATCTACTCTTTTGCATGTTAGTACTGCTCATACTACTGCATTTAGGATGAGTGAGGGAGTGAAAAATCAAAGAGAGATAAAAGAACAGAGAGGTGAGAATAAAAATGAGAGGCAGCCAAATGTGCTGGCAAAAGGAGAGGGACTTGAGCATGTCCAGAGTGAACTTGAGGGAGCCAATCAACAAAAGGCATTAGGCCTTGAGGGAACTTTTGTGAGAGATGATGAGATCATCTATAAAAACACTGAGAGTGTGAGAACCCCAACAGCCTCCATGCCCCAGACTTATCCCTTACCTCCTAAAAGGCTTAGGTCTGGTGGTCCTTCTGCTTCCTCAAATGACAGGCTCCAAGCACTGGAAAATCGATGTGTTACAATGGAAAGCAAACTGGACAACCTGTCATCTACTGTGAAGGCTGGTTTTGCTGAAATTCAAGCCACACTACTGTCATTTTCTTCATTGCTTCATGCTGCAAACTTAACTAAGGGGGAGAAAATAAAAGATCAGAAAGAGGCTGAGCAACCAGGAAGAAAGGTGGAGTTACAAGGGGAAGCTAGACAGGGGGAGCAAAGGAGTAAGGGGGAGCAAGAGAAAGTAAAAACTGCAATAGTCTCTGGAACTGAGGAACTTTTTGAAGCTGAAGTAGATGGGGAACAAATGCTAGTATCCAAGGAGGTATTAAGTCAAATACAAAGAAATAAAGGATCCTCAATCAAAATCAATGAACCAGTTCCTGAGAAGAAAGAATCCACACTGGTGAGACTATGGAGAGAAAAGGAGGAATCAAATAAGATGGGTAAAGGCAAAGGCAAGTTGCCTGAATATGTATTTTCTTCAGAGCCTATCACTTGGACTGATGGAAGTACATACTCCCAAGAAGAAGCTGACTCAATAACAGTAAGTCATATGGAGAGCACCTTGAATAATAAAGATGAGGAATTCAACAATCTGGTGAATGAAGCAATCAAGGAATCTAAAGGAAAACCTGCTAAGTTGGCAGAAGCCTTGAAAGAAAAGATTGTAAATCTTTCTGTGAAGATCAGCTCAGAGAAGAGGTGGGCAGTTGATGTGTACCTGAAGAGTGGACATTCAATATTCATAACAACTCAACTGCTGGAAACTTTCTCTGCCAGAGTGCAATATATTCTTGGGGTTCTAGTGAAGAAAAACTCTACCATCTTTGATGAAAGTCTCTATATGCAACTAGGCATAATGGTCAACAACAAGCTTCCAGAAATAAGTCTCCAGCCATATGGTGTAAGCTTTAAACAGACAACAGCCAAAGGAACTAAAGGTCTTGGATTCTTAACTCTTGAAGGCAAGACATCTCTAAAAAGCAATGTCATCATGGATGTACTAAAGTTATTGCTGAAAGCACCCATCACCAAGGAAAGGATTCAGGCAGTTAAAGATATTCACAAGATATTGGCAAAGAGAGACATGGAGTACAGTGCAAAAATTAAAAAGCTCATTGCCAAAGCAAATTCAAGCAGAAATGCTCAAGGTGGAAACTGCACTTTTGATGACACCTTGGAAAAAGATGATGATGACAATCAGGATGGAGGTGAAGCTGGAGGACTTAAGAGAACAGAACTGAGAGACTCTTCAAAAGAGCAAACTCAAGTCAAAGAAGCAGAATCAAAGGAAACCTCTGAAAATACTGGCACAAGCAAGAAAGTTGATGAAAAGAAAGAGGAAGAAGTACTTGAAGCATTGAAAGAAAATCAAGAAGAAATGGAAATTGACAGTGTACAACTTGAAAAAGACACTGTCAACAAAGATGCTGTCAAGGATGTCAACAAAGATGCTGTCAGTCAGAATGAAGTCACAGTCATTAAAGATACTGTCACAGAAGACACTGTCAGAAGCCCTATAAAAGATACTGTCAACGATCCTACTGTCAAAACCTCCAAGACAGTAAGAATCAAGAGAAAATCAAAGAGACCAACAAAGGGAAAGATTGTCTATAAAGGAGAAGGAAAAGCTACAGGGTTGGGACTCAAGAAACCTCTCATGAGAAGAAGGATGAATAGCTTTGAAATGATGCAGCTAAAGGCCAAAGAAACAATCACCTCTGTATCCATAGAATTTGATGAGTCAAAAGAAGAAGTTGCAAGATACATTCTATGGGAAAACAAGGAAAAGTTGATTACAGTGGAACCTGACTTCACACAGATAACAAAATCAAAGGTGATATCCAGTAAACTCATTCAAACTTTTGGAACAGTAAAACGAAGAATTGATTTCTTCTATCTGGAAAGGATGGTTGAGCTACTGCAAACCTATGATAATGTATCAAAGAAGATCATGGATCAAGTTCTCAAGTACTATGATGCTAGATATGTTGAATTTATTGAGAAGTTTGGTGATTGGACACTTCACAATGATGATGATGTCTATCAAATTCTTGGTTTGGAGTATGAAGAGGACAATCCTATTCCTGATTATAACTGGACTGAAATGCGAAAACCTTATTCAGAACATGAAATGAAGATGTATGAAGCAGAGCAAAGGTTCAGAGAAGAATTAGCATCAAGGAAAAAATCTCGTCAACAGATAGAAGATGAGATTGAAGCTGAAATGAAGAAAAGTTATAGTAAAATCAATAAGATCAACAGTGAAGAATCCAACTATCAGCCATGCGTACTGGACAATCCTTTGAGAATCAAGTATGGCAAAGAAGAAATTTATGTAGATAGTTTCTCTAAATTGAAGACCAGTGTGTTAAAAGAATTATTCTGGCAAGTGGTTGGATCAACTAACAGTCTTGAAACACTGTGTTCTTGGGAGCTTGATATGATTCTTGATCAGAGGAGAGGAGAGGATCCCAGCCTGGACAAACAAAGAAGGGAAACCCTAAATCAGCTTCCTGGCAGGAGATTCAAGATGGAGGGAGATGTGCTAAAATTCAGATCAATTGTAAAGCAAAATGTTTACTGGATGGAATTCAGAGATGCAATAAACACTGCTTCCTCAATGATCAGAAAATACATTGTGGAAAATGAAGATGATGCACAGTCCCCTGAAGAAAAAGAGTTAATTGAAAATCTCAGAAGAGCTCTAAGGGAAAAGGAGCAAAGTGAAAAGTTCAAATCAAAATAAGTAAGTTTTTTTTTAATTATGAACTTTTGTGATATATTGTTTGAAAAACAATTCAGTTTATTCATTGGTCAGAAATGAAGAGTTTATTCTTTCTGATCTATGTTAGTTAAGTTGTCAGCATGATATTTGTAAATTTGTCCTTATTGTCCATAAAAACAAATTGGGGGAGATTGTTGGGATTTATGGGTGATGGAATAGACAACTTAACTAGTTTTATTGGTATACTTAGTGTTTACTAAGTAGAATATACTGTCATAGTCTGAAATGTATTCTTGTAATTTAAATAAATACTGTCATGTAATAAGTGTAATTCTTGGAAGAAGTTCGATTATGTTCAAGCCTCAAGAAATACATAAGTTCGACAGAAGGAATAAATGTTACTGTCAGACCCTGACAGTAAGGTTACAAGGAAACAGTATGTTGCCTAGGTCGACAGTAAGTTTCACGAAGTCGACAGCAAGTTTCAACTTGACAGCAACATTGGCGGAGATTCTAATGACAGCAACTTTGATGTACAGTTTGCGACAGTAAGTTTGGAATTCCTGACAGCAATCTCTGCGGGGAAAAACATGCTGTCAATCAAAGCACAATTCTTGACAGCAATTTCTGCGGGAAAAACATGCTGTCAATCAAAGCACAATTCTTGACAGCAATCTCTGCGGGAAAAACATGCTGTCAATCAAAACACAATTCTTGACAGCAATCTTTGCGGGAATTCATACTGTCAACCAAAGCAAAATTCTTGACAGTATTATCTGCGGGAAATTTATACTGTCAACCAAAGCGTAATCCATTGACAGCAAATTTTGTGGCAAACATACTGTCATATAGAATCAGCCTGATTTAGGAATTTTTCTAAGTCAAAATTAGACGACAGACTACATGTTCAAAAGAAGCAGGCATGCTGTAATATTCAACCTTTACAGCAAGCTTGGAAAGTCTATAACAGAAGCTCGAGAGATCACATGGAACAACCTGTAAAGTCTAGAACAGACAAAATTGAATACGGCTAGATCTGGGTGGCTCAAATGTGGAAAGAATCTTTAAGTTACTTTGTGTTGATCACATGGGAATGAATTCTGGAATGAGCTGCAAAAGGAATATAACAGCAACTCAGTAACCCATGTTGATAGTGGTAGTACAGTAGATTATCACACTATAAATAGAATATTCTACTTGTAAAATTAAGAACTCAACAACTGTAATCTCTTGAGTCTTTGTAGCTTGAGAACTATTTTGTTCTTAAGGTTGTAGCAAAACTTTGCAAAATAAATAAAACATTTATTTTGTGAAATCCTAGTATTTGATTTTACTTGTGTTTGCATTTCTTCTACTAGTAAATCACAAATTCTATTTAAGTTGTTGAAATAGTTTTTGAAATTTATTAGTATTGCATTCAACCCCCCTTCTGCAATACTTTCCTGGACCAACAAATTGTTTTCTCAAAACCTATGTTGTGCTATTAATAATATAACTAGCCTTATAGCCCGTGCGAGGCACGGGCAAGCTCTAGCATCAGTTGTGTTGTAGATTTCTATACATGCTTGTGAAATGGAATACATGTCCTGTTGTAAGGAGGAGTTTCTTCCATCTGTGTACTGAGAACTCCTGCACCAGAAGGAGAAGTGGGCATGAAAATTTGATGATTAGAAGTACGTATAGTTTAGGTGCTATGCTGAACGGAATGCTTTTGTTGGGGTGTTGACCGATTTATGGTCCTTAGGAAACAAGCCCCAACCGTTTCTCTATTGTTTCTCTGCAAAAAGTCCAGTCGCTTTCCCCTCAATATAATCATCATCTCAGACAACATTTCGTTGTAACTTGTGCGTTCTCAAGCAATAACCAATAATAGGTGTTTCAACACCAAGCACATTTATCACTATTCCGCAGAGTCTTTATTGGTTTTAATGTGTAATAGCAAATACAGGAGGGGTAAGGCATACAATCAGAGGAACATGTAGCAACTGTTTTGACCTCTATCTTCATCATGGACTTCTTGGGCAATGAAATTCAATTGTAAGAAGGATCACTTCCAACTTCAGCAGTAGACATGATGTTGCCATCTCATTTGCAGGTGATGAAGAACTGCAAGCGTTTAACAGTAAAAGGGCTAGAGTTTAGTAGTAAAAGGTCTACCTCCGCTAAAAAAAGAAAAATGTGTCCTAGGTTGTGAAGCACTGTAAAGTTCAGTTTTAAACAATGTGCACGCAATCTCGGGAGACGTTGATGTAGTTTCAATTTGTGTAACTTAATAATAAGAGAAGTGTTCATGAGCAACTATTCTTAGTTTTTACAGCTCTACATGTGTGTATTCAATAAATATGCAGTCATTATCATCTTATATGGTTGATCTTAAAATTTATTAAAAAAAAAAAGAAGTTTACCTTTTACTTCGCCTTTAAATGAATTTTGAATGGTAGCTAAGCTGCTAGTAGATACTTTCTGCAGCAACAATAATACATGATTAAAGAATTGTTGAGGATGACCTTCCACTTTTGGACTCTGGCTGTTGTCTTGCAGATGCACTCTTTTTACAGTTAAAAGTACTTACCTTTCATAATTTGGCATCAGAGACCTACAATGTCATGGTTGTCCAAACCATACGCTCTGCTCATAGCATCAGCTGGCTCACCTTGTGGTCCAAGAAAGCTTCCCCTATTGGCAAAGTTTTACATATACAAAGCAGACACCATCGACACCATCTGGTTTGCTGTTAATATCAAATTTGCATCTTTGTCTGTTATGTGTACAGAGAACAAAATTTAACACCCATGCACAATCTGGGGACAATACAGTTGAATCTCGATAAATGATTATTCGATAAACGAATAACCTCATCAAATGAATAATTTGACATAATAGAGACAGTGTATTTTTGACCTCGATAAATGAATAATTTCAATTAATGAATAAAATTTTCCAGTCCCGAGCATATTCATTTATCGAGGTTTAACTGTAATAACAAAAGATAAAGAGAAAGTCAAGCATTGAGTTAATGTGAAGATTTATACATTCACACACACACGTACGTGCGTAACACACATACATGTCTGTGTGAGTAGCTTGAGCTATTGTAGAATTGTGTATAGACTTGTAAAATGGAATAGGTCCTGGTGCGAAGAGGAGTTTCTTCTATCTGTGTATTGTGACCTCCTGCACATGAAAAAACAAAGCTTAAAAAGTACGTATATAGTGCAGGTGCTATGCTAAATTGAATGTTTTTGTTCTGGTGGCGTTGATAAATTCATTCTCTGTAAAATCCATCTACTTTCCCCTCCATCTTAACAACCAGCTCGACAAAATTTCAGTTTTTGGTGCATTCTTGGACAATAACCTAACATCATAGTTGTTTCTAGTGTGTGATAGCAAATATGCAAGCGTTAAGGCCCACAGTCAGAGGAACATGTTGCAATTGCTTTTACCTCTATCTTTATTACAAATTTCTCAAATGATGAAATACAATTTTAAGAAGGATCGCATCCAAGTTCAGTGGTAGGTTTTGATTGACACTGTATGCTGCGGGAAATAGTAAAGAAGCATAAAGATGATTATTTTTCAGAATTAGTCTCAGAAATGTCACCGGGAAACAATAAATAAGCATAAAGATGATTATTTTTTAGAATTAGTCTCAGAAATGTCACCCATGAGCTTGATCCTTATGTCAATATTACAACCCAAAGTAGAGCAGCTATAAATTTCCAGATTTCATTACCGAAGCATGGCACTACTGAATCATAGTTTAGTTCATGCCAATCCTGACAAGAGTAAAAGAAAAGATATAGATTTAAGCTAAAAAATCAAGGATAATTGACATGATATCATTAAATTATCGCTCAGTTGTTAACATTAAAATATTTGTATGTAGATCAAAGAACTATTAAAAAAAACCATATCTCAAATGAACTAAAATAATTGCTATATTAAAATGTTGAGAAATTTCTTAACTTTTAGTGTCCCAAAAGAATTTGTAACATATGTTTTAAGCAAAATACTGCAGTTGCTATTAAGAAAACAAAAAAAAATATATTATTAACAAACAGAGTAGTCTTAGCATGAACCAATTACCGCTTGTTCCTCTACAAAGTAAGGCTTGTATCTCCCCTAAAAAATAAGTTAGGCATGTACTTCTATTTTAAAATATTGAGTCATTCCAAATTTAAAATTATTTATTCAACTTTATGCAAAATAATTTACTACGTACATGTGGCCCATGCAGGCTCCTGTGACTTGTGAGTAGTCCACTAAAGACTGATAGAAAAATTTGGGTATTAGTTTTCATCATCCACACAACTACATTTACTTACAGATTCAAGCTTCTTGACAAAGGTATTGTGCAAGTATTTTTAATTCCTGTAATTAAGAACATAGAATGATCAGTAAACATGGACACAATCAGATTCCTATAAGTTCCACAGGCTTAAACTCTGCCTTCATATTTTGCTATCCACGTCGCTTTAACTGTATGTCCTTTTGCAATCATATTTTATTTGCTCTCATTCACTCGTATTCAGATGGATGTCAAAGTAGAGGTCAAGATGGTTGCCAATCCAGTGTAATAATCTCAGTGACAAATACATGTTATGGGAAAATAAGCTATCAATACGTTGCATGGCTTAAGCATCACAGTTGGCTATAGATTAAAAAACCATATGACAAAGTAATAGAAATGCCACTACTGAATTTCTTTGTACGTGACATGAGCACCGTCTAAATGACTTGTATTGTGTGACCTTAGACATTTAAGATTTGAGTTAACAAAGAAATTTTTTAGGGAACTCACAACTTCGCCTATAATTGACTCTCCATTAACTAATAGAGAGTTAGCATTTCATCCTCATAGTATAAGAGCGACTATTTGATTGATTATACTTACAGCGGTTTCCCTGGAAGCTTCGACAAAAGAGACTGCAAGCTATCGGGCGCAATTCTTAATATGGTAATTTTTCTTCTAATTACAGATGAATGTCATTATGTTTTCTTGCCCAGATGTCGATGCAGAGCTCATTTCAGAAATCAAGCCAGTTATACCATCATCAAATTTTATTGCTTCACTATATTCCCTTGGCACTGAATCCATAAATGAAGCCATTATTCTGAAAAACAAATGTATACATATATATGCAATGGGGAACTGGATCATTTTATGCTGAAAAACTCTAGCAACCAACATTACATCAGTTATATGTTATGACTTGAGATCACAAATGTCAAATGGTACATAACAAAAATATAAGAGATTTTTTATGCAAGTAAAGGAAAAGGCGATAAAGTTCTTGAAAAATGTATATCTGGACATGCCTAAATAAGGCTGCAAAAACTAATAAACTCCCAATAGGGTTCCATAAAAATAGTACGGAAATGTATCAATACAAGCTTCAGACCACAAACTTGTACTTATTAGAATACAAAACAAACGTATAACTTGGCATCCAGGTCACATACCAGAACTGTTCTTCCATTAGTACCTCATAATCAGATTCATAAATCTTTTTTTTTTCGTTCTGGCAGAGCGACCTTATCCTAGAGGGTACAACAGAGCACCAAACCCAAATTAACATGAAATGAAGGTATTAAAACTCCATGTAGTTAAGTCCGGTTGTTAGAAACTAAGAAACATGTACTAAAACGAGAACATGACGTTGGCGGATGTAGAGACTTCCTGATATTGGCTGAATGATAGGACATTTATATGACTTATATTCATATATGTTGTGGTCATTTATAATATATTTATGTAAAAGTACAAATTTAGGTGTGAATTCAAATGAAAATCTACATTAAATAGGGTAAGGAAAAAAAAGCTCCGCGTACCTGCAACGAAATAAGACAACTAATAGTTGAAGCAGGTACATGTATACTTGAGTTGTGATAAAGATTATTGGTCATTAATCATGATCATGATGCGTTATCTGTTATTTCACATGACAGTATAAAGTTATAAAGATAAAAAACTCTCTAATTTGATAAATGAATATAATTAAGATAACCAAATCGAAAAAAAAGTACCACAAAAAATACCCAAATAATCTTCACCAAAGAATATTAAAACAAAAGAATGACATTTAGAAGTTTTTGTAAACTGTTCCGTTTCAACTTAAACTTACTTAAAACTACAAAAGTGGCCTAAACCCTAGGAATTGAAAAATCAAGATTCAATTTTTAATAATGCAAAAAAACAACAAACCATAAACTATCAAACCAAATATTTCAACTGATTTAAAAATTTTACCGAATATGTTTGATACATATGATCATCTATTTGGCTGCGGTGGATTGGAGTAGAGACAGCGGATGTCTGTTCGTAGTCTCTCAAATGGATTCAGCGTTTGATGTGATGCTGGCGTTAGAGCAAGGAGAAGGGCAGGGGAAGAGATGCAAAAACGATACATGCAAACATAAACGCAACGAACTTAAATTACCCGTTTAAGCAAATCTGATCTACATTTTAAGTAAATCTGATCTGGATGATGACATGGCTACTGAGATGGAAGTGTACGTGCATGTTGCTGTTTTAAATATATAATAATATAACGGTTTGACAGAATATACCAAGGCTATCTTATTACATGATTTATTAATCACGACTTAAATAGCTATGATTTATTTGCGGCATTTTATTAATTGTTACAGCCCAGCTACCCTGAAGAGTTAAGACTCTCAACTTGCTCACAATTTAAACAAAATATGCTTTCAGATAATGAGTTCAACAAATAGAGTCATGGTATCCTCAAAACAGTTTTATGAGTCTAATGCTTGTCCATGGAATGTAATTGCTTATATTGAATAAAGATAATTGACAGTATAAGAGTGTAGTAAGAAGGGTTTGCAAATTAAAAGGAAATTTATACAAACTTACATTGATCAACTGTTTTCGAGTATCCAGTATCTCGTCACTAAATTACCTCTCCAAAGTGATGAGAGCTTGATTTAAATTTTCAAGATAATCAAGTTCATCCCCCTTCTCCTTCAGATTATCTTCCAAGGACTCTATCTTCTTTTGTGCTTCCAGAACCCGCCTCATTTGTTCTATCTCCAATTCTAAACGCTTCTTGTCATCAAGTTTCCTCTATAGATCCATTCCCATGAGGACAAAGTTATACTTTCCAACTTTAACCCATTTTTTAGCTTGAGCCAACCTTGTCTAAGGTTCTTAAAAATTATTTCGCTCCATGATTGCTTTCACAATTTACAAAAACAAAGCAAATTTTAGAACTCGGGACGAGAAGTCCAGACTACAAATTAAAAGATATTGCAGTACTTAAAGTACCACAAGCAATTCAAGCCGTACATTTAAACCTTAGATTAAGATGAATAGATGATGATAAACATATATTAGAATGCAAAGTTTTAAAAATTAATAAGCATCATGAAACAAAAACAAAGGATACTATATGTATCCAAGCTGTCTTTTACAGAACATTGTTCACCATACGTTAGGTTTGAGGACGCTTCATTTCACTTCATGTTTGTGTATATAAATGTTTCGAAAATTAATCATTTCATCAAACAACTTGGATACAAGTTTGTTTTGTTTCGAATGATGGAGATATGAAGTAATTGTCTACAACAGCTGTTCAATATCTCATCACTTCATACTTGGTACAAAAAATGGTAGCGAGTTTGCAAATAGTTGTATCATAGAGGCCTAATCAAGTGTAGAAATTTGCCATCAATATACAAACTTAATGGGAAGATGATACGCGAGGATCAAATTTATATACCTTTTCTTTCTTCACTGTGCTCGCACGCTATGATTTCAGAATGACCGTAATTCGCTTATATGAGAATTTTTCCATCAATCAGCGCAAGAGATAGAAGGTGAGAAGATTTGGTGAAAGGATTGGTAGAACATGAGGAGACGAAGTAGAAGATTAGAGATACATGTGTATATACATGACTATGTGATGTAACGGAGTTATAACATGGCAGATGTGGCATCTAGGTGGCTGATGAGCTGGATTTAATTGTCTTCCAAATCTCTTTGTTCTGCTATTAAATATATAATAGATAGATTCATGGAATTGACAAAAAATTGTTTGTTTTTGTGTTTTTCTTTACTCACTTTATATTTTTATGCTTGCTAGAAAAATGATGTGCTAATTATAAATTGAAAGAGCATTGCTAGGAAGCCGAAATGGTTCCTGAATTTGTTCTCGAATATCAAGTGCCTAATTTTGATTCGTGAAGTACGTATATTAATATATATACATGGAACGCCTCTTTATTTCGAAGATGTGATCTAATCAGATAGAGTAAATTACAGAGTGGTGGCCATACTTTACACCGATTTTTAAAAAAGTGGCCAGCTTTTCAGTTTCTCAAATTAGTGGCCAACCTTTCACTTTATATTTCTAAACAGTGGCCAGTCTTTCAATTTCTCAAATTAGTGGTCAACATTTCACTTCGCGTTTTAAAAAAGTGGCCACTTTAGAGATAATTAGTCTACTATTGGCCAATTTTTTGAAAGACGGAGTGAAAGATTGGCCACTAATTTGAGAAATTGAAAGACTGACCACTGTTTTGAAAGACAATGTGAAAGTGATTCCAGTAGCCTCTAGAAGCTCTAGAAGCCAACCATTTGCAACCCATGTGTTTTTTTTAGAAGTCAAATTCTACCTACTCCACCTACTCCACCTACCATCATTTATTTGCATTTAATGACCTCAATATTTGCATGTAAGGACCTCTAGCATTAGTATAAATAGGCATGTTTAGAGCATTGTAAAATCACATTGAATTTGAGTAATAAAATTGAGTTATTTAGAGAATTTTCTCTCTTGTTCCTGAGCCATATTTTGGTATCAGAGCAAGTTTTTAGATCCCGGAGTTAAGTGAAAAAAAACAGAAATTCCGGTCATTATTCCGGTCGGAAGTTACTGTTCACTATTCACTGTTCACTGTTCATCGCCGGAGAAGACGACACTGTTCAGGCGGGGTTACTGTTCATCACCGGAGAAGACGACACTGTTCATCACCGGAGAAGACGGCACTGTTCATACGGAACTGTTCATACGGAACTGTTCATACGACACTGTTCATACGGTACTGTTCATACGACACTGTTCATACGGCACTGTTCATACGACACTTTTCAAAAGGCACTGTTCATACGACACTGTTCATACGACACTGTTCATACGGTACTGTTCACGGGCGCTGTTCACGGGCACTGTTCACTGAAAATTTATTTTTTCAACATGCCTCCACGAAGACAACCTCTGCGAGATGTTGAAATGGCGGACATGCGGAGACAAATTCAAGAACTTCAAGATGCTTTGCAAGCCCAACAAGTCTTGTTAAACGAGCGTCAACTAGAAGATGAAGAATCTTCCGGTGATTCTTCGACACCTAGAAATCGTCGACCTCAAAGGCCACAAGTCAGACATGATGACATTAAAGTTGACATTCCTAACTTTGAAGGAAGACTGCAACCGGATGATTTCATCGATTGGCTTCAAACAGTCGAAAGGGTGTTTGAATATAAGGATATTCACGAAGAAAAAAAGGTGAAGATTATTGCTGTGAAATTAAGGAAACATGCTTCCATTTGGTGGGAAAATCTTAAAAAAAGGCGAGACCGAGAAGGAAAAAGCAAGATCAAAACATGGGAAAAAATGCGAAAGGAATTAACCCGAATGTTTCTTCCTCCTCACTACTACCAAGACAAGTTTATCCAACTGCAAAATCTTCGTCAGAAGAATTTATCAGTCGAAGAATACACAAGAGAATTTGAGAAGTTGATGATGCAGTGTGATATACAAGAAAAAGAGGAGCAGACCATTGCCAGATACCTCGGAGGATTAAATACTGATATTGCTGATCGTGTTGAACTTCAACAATATTGGTCGTTAGAAGATGTTATTCGTCTTGCTACGCGAGTAGAGAAGCAGCTACCCAAAAGATCTACCACGAGAAATTTCTCTCCAGCAAACCAACCACCTTACAATCAAAAGCCATCTACCAACCAAGCCAGCTCTTCCACCCAACCCTCTCCTAAAACCATTTCTACAGAAAATAAAAACAAAGCCATTAAATGCTTTAAATGCCAAGGTTTTGGTCACATTGCTTCAAACTGTCCAAACCGGAGAACTATCACAATTATCAAAGGAGAAGCCTATGAAGTTTATGAGGAAGAAGAGACTCGAGAAGACACTGAAGGAGAATATTACGCAGATCCAATATACGATGAAGAAATTACTGCTGCTGATCAGGGTGAGTCCTTAGTAATCCAACGAAGCCTAAACACAATGGCCAATAAGGAAGAACCTTGGTTGAGACGCAATATTTTCCACACTCGTTGCACTTCTGCAGGAAAAGTCTGTGATGTTATCATAGACAATGGGAGTTGTGAAAATGTCGTTTCAAGTTACATGGTAGAAAAATTGGATCTACCAACCCAGATTCATCCACACCCCTACAGTTTGCATTGGCTGAATAAAGGAAGTACAGTCAAAGTTGACAAGCGTTGCCTAGTGACATTCTCTATTGGTCAGAAGTACCAGGATCAAGTATGGTGTGATGTTGTGCCTATGGATGCCTGTCATCTTCTTCTAGGTAGGCCATGGCAGTATGATCGTCAAGTACTTTATGACGGTTATGCAAACACCTACTCTTTTATCAAAGATGGAGTAAAAATCAAGTTAGCTACTCTACCACCGAGTGAGCTTGATAAAAACAAGAAGGAAGCCAAACCATTAGTGTCCCTAGTCACAAAGAAACAACTAGAGGAAGCTATAGAGGAAGTTCAAACCATGAGCTTATTTCTATTATTCGAATCAAATAAGGAGACTCATGTTCCAGTCGAAATTAAACCACTACTTGAAGAGTTTCCCGATGTGGTTCCAGAAGACATTCCATCTGGACTACCTCCCATGCGAGACATCCAACACGCTATTGATTTCGGTCCAGGAGCAACGATTCCAAACCGACCCGCATACAGAATGAGTCCTCAGGAGCATGCTGAAATTCAAAATCAAGTTGAAGGATTATTAAAAAAAGGATTAATACAGGAAAGTGTTAGTCCTTGTGCGGTTCCTGCCATTCTAGTCCCTAAGAAAGATGGAAGCTGGAGAATGTGTGTTGATAGTCGAGCTGTCAACAAAATTACCATCAAGTATAGATTTCCAATTCCTAGACTTGATGATTTGCTAGATCAGATACATGGTTCCACTATCTTTTCAAAGATTGATCTTCGAAGCGGATACCATCAGATCAGAATTCGACCAGGAGATGAATGGAAGACTGCCTTTAAAACAAGAGATGGTCTTTATGAATGGACAGTTATGCCCTTTGGGTTGTCCAATGCGCCAAGTACATTCATGCGACTTATGAATCAAGTCCTTCGACCCTTTATTGGTAAATTTGTCGTCGTCTATTTTGATGACATTCTGATCTTTAGTAAGGACAAGGAGGAACACTTGGAGCATGTCCGACAAGTGTTACAGACTCTTCGTGAACAAAAGCTCTATGCCAATTTGAAGAAATGTGCTTTCCTGACAAATGAAGTTACTTTTCTTGGATACATCATCACATCCGAAGGCATACGAGTTGATCCAGAAAAGATAGAAGCAATCAATAGCTGGCCAGTTCCGCAATCAATCCATGAGGTCAGAAGTTTCCATGGATTAGCCTCTTTTTACAGAAGATTCATCAAAAACTTCAGCACAGTTGCCGCTCCCCTCACAGATTGTATCAAAGGAGACAAGTTTCAATGGACCGAGGCTGCACAGAAAAGTTTTGACAAGCTGAAGAAATATTTAACTGAAGCACCAGTATTAGCCCTTCCCAATTTTGATCAAGTATTTGAAGTTAGCTGTGATGCTTCCCACACTGGAATTGGTGCTGTTCTAAGTCAAGAAGGTCATCCTATAGCCTTCTTCAGTGAAAAGCTTAACAACGCAAAACTTCGGTATTCAACATACGACAAGGAGTTTTATGCAATTGTTCGAGCCTTGCACCATTGGAGTCATTACCTGTTAAATAAAGAATTCATTCTTTATTCTGATCATGAAGCTTTAAAATATTTGAACTCTCAACAGAAGATTAGCCGTCGACATGCCTCTTGGAGTGAGTTTTTACAGTCTTATCCATTTCTAATCAAGCACAAAGCTGGAATTCAAAATGTTGTTGCTGATGCTCTTAGTAGGCGCCATACTCTACTGTCTACACTCCAAACAAAAGTAGTTGGTTTTGAAATGATCAAGGAGTTGTACCCAGATGATCCTGACTTCCAGAAAATTTGGAATACTACTGAAGTGCAATCTTCCAAAGATTACTACAAGCATGAAGGATTTTTATTCAAAGAGAAGACTTTGTGTATTCCTCGATGTTCACTACGAGAAGCCATTATTTGGGAAGCCCATGATGGAGGATTAGCAGGCCACTTTGGCCGAGATAAAACTATGGCCCTGGTAAAGGAAAATTTTTATTGGCCAAGAATGGAAAGAGATATAAATCGGCATATTCAAAGATGCAGAATCTGTCATTTGGCTAAATCCAAACGCCAAAACACTGGTTTATATATGCCACTTCCCGTACCAGAATCACCATGGGAAGATGTTACAATGGATTTTATTTTGGGACTTCCACGAAGTCAGCGTCAGAAGGATTCAATTATGGTCGTGGTGGATAGATTTTCAAAGATGGCCCATTTCATTCCTTGTCAAAAGACGAATGATGCTGTTCAAGTTGCTGATTTGTATTTCAAAGAAATAGTTCGTCTTCATGGAATTCCAAAAACAATCACTTCTGATCGAGATGTGAAGTTTTTAAGCCATTTTTGGAGAACTTTATGGAAGAAGATGGGAACTAAGCTGCAGTTCAGTAGTGCGAGCCATCCTCAGACTGATGGACAAACCGAAGCTATCAATCGACTGTTGGGAAATCTACTTCGAAGTTTTGTTGGTAAAAACTTGAAGCAGTGGGATCTTATTTTGGCTCAAGTTGAATTTGCTTACAATAATTCAACTAATCAGTCCACGGGAAAGTGCCCTTTTGAAGTTGTATATGGCACCCGTCCACTTAGCCCACTTGATTTGACGCCGTCAACCAACAAACAACAATTCAGTTCTGATGCAGATAGTCGAGCGAAGGAAATCAAGAAACTTCATGAACAAGTTCGAGAACAGATACGAAAACAAAATTCCAGATACAAAAATCAACGAGACAAACATCGAAAGCAGCAGATTTTTAAAGTTGGAGATTTGGTCTGGATTCATCTACGAAAAGAGAGATTTCCTAATCAACCAAATGTCAAGTTGTCACCTAGAGCTGATGGACCATTCAAAGTTGTGCAGAAAATCAATGACAATGCTTACAAAGTAGAACTGCCTGGAACATATGGTGTTTCTGCTACTTTTAATGTTGCTGATCTTTCGCCATATTTGGACAATGAAGAATACTAAAACTCGAGGTCGAGTTCTCTCCAACCCGGGGAGTATGATTCCAGTAGCCTCTAGAAGCTCTAGAAGCCAACCATTTGCAACCCATGTGTTTTTTTTAGAAGTCAAATTCTACCTACTCCACCTACCATCATTTATTTGCATTTAATGACCTCAATATTTGCATGTAAGGACCTCTAGCATTAGTATAAATAGGCATGTTTAGAGCATTGTAAAATCACATTGAATTTGAGTAATAAAATTGAGTTATTTAGAGAATTTTCTCTCTTGTTCCTGAGCCAGAAAGGTTGGCCACTAATTTGAGAAACTTAAAGACCGGCCACTTTTTTGAAAATCGGTATAAAATACGGTCACCACTGTGTAATTTACTCAATCAGATATTATCAACTAAGCATTTGGGAACCATTTCATGAATGTTTTTGGAAAATCTAACATTTCTTGATTTGAAAATACATTAAATTTATAAAATAACAAGATTTGAATTTTGATAGGTAACAAAAAGAGCGGTTGAAGTGTTTCAATATGACTTTTTAAAAGAAGGAAATACGTGATATGAATTTTTTTTTCTATAATATTAAAAAGAGAGAGAGAGCAAATTTTCTATAACATTTTCTTTCTTATTTTTTGTCTTTCTAAATACATTATGCAATACATTTAGTGAAGAAAAACATACAATAATTTCTCGAACGAATTTCTGAAGTGCCTTTTCTTTTCGGCTTTGTTTGCATTTATTTAGTTGACATGGGCCTAGTTGTTTAGATTCTGTTAGCCCATCATATTCTAATGTCTGTTTTTTGCTTTTCTCACAAGCCCATGTAGAGGTTTTACTTAGACCTGGAATTCGTTTGTTTCGTGTAGTTTCGTGTCGTGTACTTTCGTGTTTCGTGTACGTAATGTTAAATCCAAAATCGATCCGTTAAGAATTCGTTTCGTTTCGTGTTCATGTGCCTTTATTTCGTGTACATTTCGTGTCGTGTTTCGTGTAATTTTTGAATAAAAATAAAATATTAAAATATTAAAATTTTACTAGTCGAGTCTTAAGTCACAATGTCATAAATAATCAAGTGTACTCAAGTCTTGTAAAACTAAAACTTGAAACTTTTTTGTATTTATCTTATGTAAAAATTATATATATATAATATTATTTTAAAATATGTATTCAAATAATTTTAATAAAATTATTTAAATATTTATTCATTTCGTGTATTTTCGTTTCGTGTCGTGTACCCAAGGGTAAAGTCAAAACCGACACTAAATTCATCCGTGTAATTTCGTGTTCGTGTACTTTCGTGTTTGTGTACCGCAAAGGTCAATCCAAATCCATAATTTTCGTGTCGTGTACCAAATTGTCGGCTCTACTTTTACTTAGGTTTCTTGGCTCTTTGCCTTTGAAATTTTTACGAAATTTTGATGAAAATCTTAACCATGACGATGATAAATTTAAACAATTTATTATAATAAAATCAAGCACTTTGTCCCACTTGGCACTTGCTTTCTAAAAACAATTACTCCGTAGTTCCTTTATCGCAGCAAGAACGCAAATTTGGAACAATTTCCTAGATACTCGAATTTTTCTTTTATAATTTTCATACTCGAATTCGTTTTGTAATAATATAGTGACAAATTAAAATTTTTGGACAAAATTTTGAAAATTCTAATACTTCTCTAAAAAATTAGCTTGCATAAAATCACATTATGTATTATTATGCATTGATTATTTATAGTTTAAATATTAATATACTTGCATTTAAAATTTTTAAAATTTATTCATTTCAACGAAAGCAACAAAGATACACATTTAACGAGTAACTTTCATAAAATATGCAATTTATTATAAAGCTCCCGTAAAAATATTACACGCATACATGGGTCGGGAGTAAATTAGGAGGGCACACATAAAAGAGAAAATGATCAAAATGCCTATTTTTCATAAGTTTTTGTCCAAAATACTGATTTTGAAAAAAATGGCCCGAAATACCGACGGGATACGGAGAATCGTCCTCTGTGTTAGGGTGTTGCGGAACACCGTGTACCGTATTATGCATGATACGGAGCTGCGTCCTCCGTGTTAGCATGATACGGTGGACTGTGCACCGTGTTAGATGGGTGCGCAGCATTGTCACGGAATACCGTCCACCGTATCATGCCCTGTTACGGAACACGGAGCTCCGTATCATGCCCTGTTACGGAACACGCAGCTCCGCAACACACCCCCTATCACGATACACGATGTACCGTGTCCCGTCAGTAAAAAGGGCCATTCAGTTTCCCAGGTGATTATTTTGGGCCATCACCTCACATAAAATGGAGCATACAATATAATTAATTAATTTGTTCTACTTATAAATCTTCAGCTTCCGACTCTTAATCCGTCCACCTGCAACAATTCAGAAGACATATATGAACACTTATAAAACTTGTGTGTACCATTAGCCATACACCATAGTATCTTAATGTGTTTGTAATTGAAAAATTAGATTTAAATTTGGATGGAAAAAAAGAGAGATACGTAATTTTGAATAAATTCATTTTTCAAAAAAAACATGTATAATAAAATGGAGGAGGGAGTAGTATATATATTTTCCGTCGCGAGGAAGTTTCGGTGTAGAAACCGAAGTCATCGAGCAGCTTTGGAAACAGTAATCTAGCACGCATAAACAGGGACATATTGAAATTTTAACTGTTTCTGCCAAGTGGTTCAAAGAATCAAACTTATTTTTAGCTGGATAGATACTGGTTATACAGAAAATAATTGTAAGTTTAACAATAAAAAAAAAAAAGAATAGTTTCTTCGTTGCATTTACTATTATCTGCCTCTGTTCTAAAAGTCGGCGATTAATCGGGATTAATCGCTGTTCGGTAGGGCACCGTACTGATTAATCGTTGTTCGGTTAAAAAATCGTTTTTTCAAAAATCGCTCAAAAGTCGGTCAAAATCGGGATTAATCGATCAAAAATCGGATTAATCGATCAAAAATCGGCCTCATTGATAAAAAAAATTGAAAAATTTGTAGAAAAATTTTAAAAAAAATCGAAAAATATAAAATTGAATAAATTTTAAGAAAAATCTTATTCTCATATACGAAATTAATATTTTAAATGGTTAAATCATGAATTTTATCAATTTTTTCTCTCATATTGATCCCAATTCAAAAATTAGATCTTAAAATTTATATTTACTTTAATAATGCTTTATATTTTATATATACTTGTATAAATATATGATAATTATTCATGTACAATCAAAATAATAAAATATTTACATATATTAATAATAATTATATTTAAAAATAATATTAAATTAGCTCCGATTAATCATTCCGATTAATCCCAGATTATCCGATTAATCCCTGGACAGTATCTCCACCGATTAAGTCCGATTCCCGCTTTTTACAACACTGTTATCTGCTTGTTTATGTGTGTGTATGATATGGTTTGGAGAACTTTAAATAGGCATGTGATTATGCATATATATGTGTATTCTTTGCTTAATAGTGGAGTAATTCAAATGATCCATATTTATTCGTAATATGATTACATGATATGTAACGTACGTACAACCAATATATGTACTGCATTTATAGTCTTTTCAAATAAAATCATTGTAATTGATTAACATCATTGTTCTAAAAATTCCCAATGTCTAACCGAGTCGATTTTTAAAATTTTCTATTAATCATTACTTTATGTAATGGGCTTGGCCCCACAAAAATAGATTACATACGTTTTTTTTTATCAAATAAATAAATTTAAGAAAAATTACCGGAAAATACTTGTTTTTTAAAGTTTTTTATAATTTTATCGTTTTATAAAAATATTTATGAAAAAAAATTTACAATTAAATTAACTAAATACAACTTTTCGTCAAAAAAAACTAAATACAACTTACTTCTATGTTTTTCTGAAAAAATAAATGGAGCTCTTTTTGTTGTATTTAAATTCATTTTGGTTGTATTTGTGATTGCATTTGATTTAATCAATTCAATTTGTTAAGCAATGTAATAAGAAATGATGTCAGTTATTAAAATTTTAAAATTGCATTTGTGATTGATTTTGATCGATGGCCAGTTGTGAATATCATTACAAAATTGTAAATCGTATTTATAAATATTATTTTAGAAAACAATATTTTTACAAAATATTTTTTTAAATAAAATTATATTTTAACAAAAAGACTTCTAACCTTATATATTTATGAAAACCCCTCAATCTAAACCTTTAGTATTTAATTAATAATTAAATTTAGTTCAGAAAAAAATTAAAATATCTAGTCCCCAAAATTTCAATATTAATTTAAGCAATAAATATAATCGCATGATACTGTATTTCATAATGTATTTAGAAAGGTCAAAAATAAGAAAGAAAATGTTATAGAAAATTTGCTCACTTTTTTTAATATTATAGAAAAAAAATTCCGTCCCTTATATCTATACTCCACAAATTAAAATAAGACACTTTAAATTCATGAACAAATTCAGAAATCATTTCGGCTCCCTACCAATGCTCTTTCAATTTATAATTAGCACATCATTTTTCTAGCAAGCATAAGAAATATAAAGTTAGCAAAAAAAACACGAATAAAAAACAATTTTTTTGTCAACTCCATGAATTAAGTTCAATTGTGGAACATGATTATAGTTTATTTGACATAAATTTGCTACCGTTACAAATCCATCCTAATTACACTCCCCTCTCATTTATTTCTCCTCCTACACTATCATTCTCTATATATGTATCTAAAGATCTCTCCCATATTTTTCTTAAGATCTACCTCTATATTTTTTTTAGATCCCCGCTATCTCTCTCGTTTACACAAATATACCTACCATTACCATGTTCACTTGAGCAACTTATTAAGCTCAATTGAAGCTGATATTTTTTTGTTTGCAATAAGTTTTCAAGCCGAAAAAGAAATCCAAAATACTTAATTGATGCTTTGACATTTTTCTTAAGAATTTGAAGATTGATTGATCACATATGTCAAAGAATCAAAGAAGTACTTTGTTTTCCGTCTCGGACTTGAAAATTTATTTCAAACATGAAATATATCAGCCTCAATATATCCCTACTTTATCATGAAAATTGAAGTGATGATTAAGGAGAAGAAAGAGTGTAGAGGTGTGTTTGTAGTTCATTGCTTGGCTTAATGTTGGTGGTAATTTTTTTTTTTTTTTTTTTATAATTCGACAGGTCAATTTTCGTGCACCTCGATCAATCCGAATAACTGCTATCCACCGAGCATCGGTGGTAGTTACATTAGTAAAGAAAAACATACAATAATTTTCTTGAACCAATTTCTTAAGTGCATTTTCTTCTCAGCTTTGCTTTGCATTCATTTAGTTGACATGGGCCTAGTTGTTTAGTTTCTGGCCCATCTTCTAATGTCTGTTGATTGGTTTTCTCACAAGCCCCCATGTAGAGGTTTTACTAATTTACTTGATTGGTTTGGTTAGGTTTCTTCCTCCTTTGCCTTCGAAATTTTGCAAACTTTTAATGAAAATCTTAACCATGACAATGATAAATTTAAACAATTTATTATAAGAAAATCAACCACTTTGTCCCACACTCCCACTTGGCACTTGCTTCCTAAAAACAAATATTTCTTTAGTCGCAGCAAGAAAACAAATTTGGAACACTTTCCCAGATACTCGATTTTTTTTTTTGATAATTTTCATACTCGAATTCGTTTTGTAATAATATAGTGGCAAATTAAAATTTTCGGACAAAATTTTGAAAATTCTAATAATTCTCTAATAAATTAGCTTGCATAAAATCGCATTATATTTTATTATGCATTGATTATTTATAGTTTAAATATTAATATACGTACTTGCATTTAAAATTTTTAGTATTTAAATATTTCAACGAAAGCAACAAAGGTACACACTTAACAAGTAACTTTCATAAAATGTGCAATTTATTATAAAGCTCTCGTAAAAATATTACACGCATGCATGGATCGGGAGTAAATTAGGAGGGCACACATAAAACGGAGCAAACAATATAATTCATTAATTTATTCTATTTATAAATCTTCAGCTTCCGACTCTTAATCCGTCCACCTGCAACAATTCAGAAGACATATATGAACACTAATAAAACTTGTGTGTGCCATTAGCCATACACTATAGTATCTTAATGTGTTTGTACTTGAAAAATTAGACTTAAATTTGGATGGAAAGAAAAAAGAAATATGTAATTTTGAACAAATTTATTTTTTAAAAAAGACATGTATAATGGAATGGATGGAGTAGTATATATAGTTACCGCCGCGAGGAAGTTTCTGTGCAGAAACCGAAGTCGTCGAGCAACTTCGGAAACAGTAATCTAGCACGCATAAACGTGGACATATTGAAATTTTAACTGTTCCTGCCAAGTGGTTCAAAGAATCAAAGAAGTATAACTTATTTTCAGCGGGATAGATATTGGTTATACAGAAAATAATTATAAGTTTAACAATCAAAGAAAAGAATAGTTTCTTCATTGCGACGTTTACTATTATCTGCTTGTTTATGTGTGTGTATGATCATATGGTTTGGAGAACTTTAAATAGGCATGTGATTGTGCATATATATTAATATATGTGTATTCTTTGCTTAAAAGTTAATTAAATCTCAAATATGAATTATTAATTTATTTTCTTTTAAAATTTTAATTTTTTTCGGTGTAGTTACATATTGCACTCTAATCTAATTACATATTTTATCTAATTATTTTAAAATTTTACTTTCTCGGCCTACTCATATATTTTAATGGATGCCAATCAAAATATCTTGTTTAATGTATATGTAGTTATGTGAAATATTATATAAATATTAATTAACAAAATCTATGTTATTCACTTTATTTTTTTCCCGTATAAATCGAACCATTAATATTTTATTTGATTTTATTTTAAAATAGAGATAGTGAGGAGGTTATTCATGAATGTGGTTAATGATTCGAAGAGATATGTATCCAAAGTTGAGCTAGTTTAATGGTTGTGGGTGTGAATAAATTTTAAAATAGATATATAGTGAGAAGATTATTCATGAATGTGATTTATGATTTAAAAATATGTATCAAAAGTTGAGTTGGTGCAATGGTTGTGAGGTGAGTATAAATTATTGTGAACAATGGGGTCATGGGTTCAATTCCCATTGATTTTTTTTAACATTATTATAATTTGAAGGGCATAAAAGTAAATTACTAAATAGGATGAAAATGCATGTTCCCTATAATAGGTATATCTTTTTATTCTGTAATATGAGATATTTCTTTTCCATTCATTCAAAATATTTAGCCCAGGCGAGTTTTATATCCTGGATCCGCCCCTGATTTTTTTTTTTAACATTATTATAATTTGAAGGGTATAAAAGTAAATTACTAAATAGGATAAAAATGCATGTTCCCCTATAATAGATATAATGGATGGATGGATGGATGGATGGATGACATTGGGTATATCTTTTTATTCTATAATATGAGATATTTCTTTCCCATTCATTCAAAATATTTAGCCCAGGCGAGTTGGGTCCGCCCCTGCTAGTGAATCACTAGTGAGAAGGTATCTCCTGCTTAGGACTGTTTAGGGCATTTAGAGCATGGCTCCTTTTAATCAAAAGAATCAACTTTTATTCATTCTTTTTAGATATCTTTTTCTCTTATCAATGAAGCATTAGTTTGCTAATAGAAATGTTCTCTTCACCTGCTTAGGAGTAGGACCACTTGGGGCTTTTTAGAGCACTGCTCTTAAAAGAAAAAGCAACTTTTGTTCATACTGTATATATACATCATTTTTTTTTATCTCATCACTGAAAATTTTACTTTATTGTAAATTAACTTGCAATGTCAAATGGCTTGGATTGAGAAAGGATGATCTAGAGCTTATACGCGAAGATTCCTAGCTATATTCCCCTGAAGCCTAGAGATGTGCAGATCCCCAACAGCCTGATCTCCTCTTACATCCTGTAGGTAGGATTGATGATGAAGGAAAGATAAAAGAAAATCTCCATGTATTGTTCTATGTAAATATTTGTCAATGTAAAGAGTGCAGACTGATAGTTGGACAGGTAGAATTTTGGTACCAATTATAGTTATTGTAAACATTGGAATGTTTGGTAAATGGTAAGTACTTGGTTTTTGTATTTTTAGCATTTTGGTTTGATTTCAGTTTTGGGGTACATATAAACGATCACTACATGCTAAAATCTCAACAAGATACATCAGTTATTAAAACAAAAAACTGATGTACAGTATCTAACTATAATTCACATCACTTTTTTCTAAAATAATCGATGTACATGAGGGGCTATTGCATCAATTTTTTTTAAAAGAAGTGATGTCTATTAGAACATACAACATCGGTGTTACCAAGAAACCTATTAGAAACTAATGTCTAAACCCATCATAGACATCGTCCTAAAACCGATGTCTGAATTTATGACATTTCTCTACATTCACATAAACATCGCCGCAAGATTTTTTTTTTTTCAACGATCAAAAACCGATGTCTAATCCAATTTTTCTAGTAGTGAGAAGAGGTAGAGAGAGATTTTTTGAAGAAATGTTTACTTTCCTCTTAAATTATACGTTTTTAATAAAATGAATCCAACCTACTTGCGAAATGGTGTTGTATATTACTGTCTCTTTTATTTGTACTTGTATTTGCAACATCATTTAGAAGTGTTGTTAGATATGCAAATGAGTTATATGTCTACATAATGTGTTAATTCCGGTTCTTTTACTGTTCCTTTATTTTATCTGGAATCTCTTGCAAGTGCTGCTAGCTTAGTTTATGATATTTGAAGGACTTATTCATGTGCCTTTGCAGAATCATGTACGGATTTTCTTCTTTCCTTGCTCTAACAAAGCTAGCAGCTCACCGAAAACCTGCAGGAAAAAGTTTTGTCGATTTTGTTAGTCGAATATCCTCATAATGCACATTTTTTCAATAATAAGTCAAAAACATATCCATATTCAAGCGTAGGCAGATTATTGTGCATCAAATGTGACAATAAATAAGTTATTTATGTCATCCGAAGGTAGAATGATTGGTACTACAATGCACCTCTCCAGAAAATTGTTTATTCATCTTGTCTAAATTACGAAACTGTACTTTATGGCAATGGATGCGAAGGTTTGCCAGGAACATGTCATGCGATACTAATAAAACTAAGATAATGGTCCTCGCTAGTTAGTGTTTGGTGATAATGTTTGGATGTGCTAGTTCATGTCTTGCTAGTTGACATTTTGTTACTGAATTATGTTTTAACTTTTAAGACTTTTGAACTGTGTACGTACTTCAGTTTCCTTTTATTTATATTGAAGATATCAAATCTACTACTCGAGAGAAAGAAGCAGCAAGTAGCTTGCATTCTATTAATAGTAATATAACAAACTCCAACTTAATTATTTAGAAGGTAGTTAGCTGTCAAGCTCTGTATATAAACTGGTCACATATCAGTTAGTTTGTTATCTTTCATTTTACACAGAAATCATCTTCTTGATGTGGTTCTCTCTAACAGAATTCTGTAAATATCTTTGAGTGTAAATAAAGTTCATCTTTTCTCTCTTTAATGGCGATCATCGTGCTTTACATTTACTGGTAGATTACAGTTAATAACATGGTATCAGAGCGGTGTATACGATCTTTGATCTCCGGTGTCATCTCCGACGATTAGTCGTCGTCTCCGGTGATCATTTCTATGTTAGTCGTCGTCTCCGGTGATCATTTCTCTGTTTCTTTCTCTCGCTGTAATCTCTCCGTAATCTCTATCACAAATAAGGTGTTTTCTTTTCCGAAACTTTCAGATTTGTTCAGAATCTTAGAATCTTCTTTATTTGCTTAGATCTGTTAAACAACTTGTTCTGAGAAATTGTCTTTTCTGATCTTGATTACTGATTTCAATTGTTCTGAGAATCTTGTGTTTAATTCTTCGATTAATTCTTCGATAATCTCTGTATTCTTGCGAATTATTACTGAAAATGGCTGCAAATACTACAAATACTCAGTCAAATCTTGATCCTTCAAGCGTCTATTATATCCATCCATCTGATGCAAATACAACACAAATTGTTTCTGTGAAATTTAACGGTTCTAATTACAGTAATTGGAAACGATCGATGATGCTTATTTTGACTGCTAAAAATAAGCTTGGGTTCATAAATGGAACTGTGATTATGCCTGAATCAACTTCTGTAGATTTCAGTGCTTGGGAACGTTGTAATTCTCTGGTCATTTCTTGGATATTGTTTAATCTTGACGAGACAATTGCTCGTAGTGTGTTGTTTCTGAAAACCGCAAGAGCTATCTGGAAAGATTTGGAGGATCGTTTCGGTTCTTCTTCCATTACAGAGCTTTATTCCTTAGAAAAGGAATTGTTTGATATTTCTCAGAATTCTCTGTCTGTATCTGAGTTTTATACAAAGATCAAGACTGTATGGGATTGTATTGATGATGTGAGTCCTGTTCCGATTTGTGCTTGTGTTAACTGTACATGTGATTTGAGGCAAAAAGTGTTACAGAAGCAACAAGAACAACGTTTATTGCAGTTTTTGCTTAAATTGGATGATAAGTACAGTGCTGTTAGGGGGCATATAATGTTGATGCAACCTCTTCCATCTGTCTCACAGGCTTACCGCCTTATTGCTCAAGAAGAAAGCCATAAGGACATTGCACATGTTTCTTCCAACACTGACAGTTTGGCTTTTCTTGCTGATAAGCGCCATTTCAATTCTTATAATTCTCAGAGAAATTTTTCACAACCTTCACAGAATTTTCAGAGGCCAACTGGTTTGCCCTATTCTAGACCTACTATGCATCAGTTTTCTAATGTCAGACGTCCTTCAAAGCCTGGTGCAAATTATTTTTGCACACATTGTCAAGTTCAGGGGCACAGTGTAGACCGTTGTTTCCAATTGAATGGCTATCCACCTGGTTTTAAAGGTTTCAAGGATAAGCGTGTTACTCCTGTTGCTGCTGCAGTTAATTCTCAGATCACGAATTCTTCTGATTCCATAGAAGCTTATGATTCTCAGAAAACTGTTGCTACTTCATCTACTCAGAATCCTCTTACAGATGATCAGTATGCTCAAATCATTCAACTTCTCAGCAGTCACTATGTTTCTCCTCCTGAGCAGACTAATGATTCTTCTACTACGAGTCATCATGCTCTACTGGCAGGTAATATCTGTCTACTCAGCTCTTCTCGCTCTAAATGGCTAGTCGATAGTGGGGCTACGGACCACATTTGCCCGAGCCTTGATCAGTTTACCGATTATGTTTCTGTTGCACATACTAATAGCACTATAACAATCCCAGATGGTCGAAAAATTCCAGTACTTCATAAAGGAACAATAATCTTAAATGATACTATTACCTTGAAAAATGTTCTTCATGTTCCAGATTTCGAATTCTATCTCATATCAGTGAGTCAGTTGTGCAAGGATCTTCAATGCACCTTGTTTTTCTCTGATTCTCAATGTTTTATACAGGCCCATTCTCAGAAAAATCAACAGATGCTTCTTGGTGACCTCTCTAATGGTCTCTATACTGTCAATGCTAATGCTTCACCTGCTCATCAACGTACTTGTTTTGGCTTATTTTCTACTACACAATCTGAGGCTCAATTGTGGCATTTACGTCTTGGACACATATCACCCTCTCAATTGCGGTTGTTGAAGCCTAATCTCAATGTTACTGACTATGGCATTTGTCAAACCTGTCCAGCTGCTCGTCAAACCAGAAAATCTTTTTCACATAGTTCTATTAAAACTACAAAGGTCCTTGAACTTTTACATATAGATATTTGGGGGCCATATCGGATTAAGACTCATTCAAATTGTACTTTGTTTTTGACCATTGTCGACGATTATAGTCGTTTTACATGGGTACATTTGTTAAAGAATAAATCAGATGTTGCTGCAGTACTTGAAAATTTTGTTCATTATGCTGAAAATCAATTCAGTCAGAAAGTTTTATGTATTCGTTCCGACAATGCTTTGGAACTTACACAATCTGGTTTGAAAGCGTTTTATCTACGGAAAGGTATAATAAATCAGACGAGTTGTGCTTATACGCCTCAACAAAACGGTGTTGTTGAGCGTAAGCATCGTCACTTATTAGAAACTGCACGAGCTCTATTTCTTCATTCAAAACTTCCGGCTGCTTTTTGGGGTGACAGTGTTCTTTGTGCTACATATCTTATCAACCGAATGCCATTACATAGTATTGGCAATGTTTCTCCATTTTTTCGATTATTCAAAGATGAACCAGATTTGACTAATCTTAAAACCTTTGGATGCTTATGCTATGTCAACACTACTCCTGTCAATCGTTCCAAGTTTCATCCTAGAGCTCAGCCTGGCGTTTTCATAGGCTACCCGCCTCACCAAAAAGGTTATAAAATTCTGAATCTCATTACTAATCAGATTTCTGTATCGAGAGATGTTACATTTCATGAACTGCATTTTCCTTTTCATTTAATTTCCAACAATATTGCAGACCACTCTACTTCCTTATTTCTACCTCATGTTACTTCACCTACTGATTTCACTGAGGATTCTTTGTCGTCTGTAACTTCTAATTCCAATACAGCACCACCTTTTTCACATTCTGATTCTCCTTCCACTTCTAATTCTAATGATTCCACAACCATGTCTACTGATTCTACGTCAATGTCTACTGGTTCATCCTCTACTAATTCTATTCCTATTCGTGTTTCCGCCCGCCATCGTGCTCCTCCAGCCTATCTCAATGATTATCATTGTAACATTACTACTCGTTCCTCTTACTGCAATCTTGTGTCAACTAATGATTTTTTAGCCCCTCACAAAGACCACATTGTAGCTCTCTGTAATCTTAAAGAACCCACATCTTACAAACAAGCAGCTGCTGATCCTATATGGCAAGAAGCCATGAATAAAGAACTTCAAGCACTGGATCATAATCGTACTTGGGATCTTGTTCCCCTTCCTCCTGGAAAACATCCAATTGAATGCAAATGGGTCTACAAAGTGAAACTAAAATCAGATGGATCTCTTGAGCGTTGTAAAGCTCGACTTGTTGCGAAGGGATTCACTCAACAATTAGGTATTGATTATGACGAGACCTTCTCTCCTGTCATAAAAATGAACACTGTTCGTTGTATCATTGCCTTGGCTGCTAGTCGAAAATGGGATCTTTTTCAGCTAGACGTAAATAACGCCTTTTTACATGGCGATCTTAAACAGGAGGTATATATGAAACCTCCCCCTGGTTTGACTGTTGGTGCTAACATTGTTTGTCGATTACTTAAATCAATATATGGTCTCAAACAAGCTTCGCGCGAATGGTTTACAAAACTTGGAAATGAGTTGCTCAATCAAGGCTTCTATCAATCTAAGAATGACTACAGTCTCTTTATAAAAAAATCTGGTTCTATCATTACCATTATGGCTGTTTATGTTGACGACATTATTGTGACAGGTAATGATATTCAAACGATCACTTCTATTAAACGTCATCTTGATGCTGTCTTTGGTATTAAGGACCTAGGCCTACTTCATTTCTTTTTGGGTATAGAGGTTGGTTATTATGCTAATGGCATTACATTAAGTCAGACAAAATTCACTAAAGAACTTCTCCTTGCCTGTCCATTTCCTTTACCCTCAAAAGCCACCACTCCTTTACCTTTACATCTCAAGCTAAATAATACTGATGGTCCTTTGATGCATAATCCAGAGCTATATCGCACACTGGTTGGAAAACTCAATTATTTAACCAATACTCGCCCTGACTTGAATTATACGGTTCAGGTGCTCAGTCAGTTTATGCAACTTCCACGGACTGCTCATCTTGATGCATTATTACATGTTTTGAAGTACATTGAGTCCTCTCCAACTACTGGTATTCTTCTTCAGGCTTCCAATTCTCTAACTCTTCAGGCGTACTCTGATTCGGACTGGGCTGCTTGTCCCATGTCGCGACGCTCTGTCACAGGTTACATTCTTTTATTTGGAGATTCTCCTGTTGCGTGGAAATCAAAGAAACAGCCTACCATTTCACGCTCTTCATCAGAATCTGAGTACAGGGCCATGGCTTCAGCTGCTGCTGAGGTTACTTGGACTGTCAGACTTCTGGAGGAACTTGGTGTCACTGATTTAAAACCGGTTACTCTCCATTGTGACAATCAGTCCGCCTTACACATTGCTCGCAATCCTGTCTTCCATGAAAGAACTAAACACATTGATATAGATTGTCATTTTACACGTGATAAAGTTCTGGAAGGACTTATACAACTCACCTATCTTCCCACTCAGAATCAATTGGCTGATGTTTTTACGAAAGTTCTTCCCTCTGTTCAATTTCAACGTCTACTTTCCAAGTTAGGTATGTCTTCAACACAGCCTAACTTGCGGGGGGGTATTGAAGATATCAAATCTACTACTCGAGAGAAAGAAGCAGCAAGTAGCTTGCATTCTATTAATAGTAATATAACAAACTCCAACTTAATTATTTAGAAGGTAGTTAGCTGTCAAGCTCTGTATATAAACTGGTCACATATCAGTTAGTTTGTTATCTTTCATTTTACACAGAAATCATCTTCTTGATGTGGTTCTCTCTAACAGAATTCTGTAAATATCTTTGAGTGTAAATAAAGTTCATCTTTTCTCTCTTTAATGGCGATCATCGTGCTTTACATTTACTGGTAGATTACAGTTAATAACAATTTATATGTTTAATGGTGTTTTTTGGGTCATAATTCATATACTTGCATTCCAAAATTCCAACTTTGATGTGTAAAGGGTATCATCTATATCTGCTCCAGGGCAAAGAGCAGAATTTTAATGATAAGAATTTACATCTGTTTCTAGCATCTGGGTTATTAGCATGTCATCATTCGATTCATTTCCGTCCTGAATTTAGTTCAGGTCCAAGTAATTGAGGGAAATTTAATTTATGTTTTCTAACAACGATATTAATTTGTGTGTATAATATGACTGAGAAGTGGCAAGGACTGTAGGAAATAGATTCAAACAGAGAGGAGGAATCGCAACAAGAATCTGTATTTTATTGTAGTTTGCTATATAGCTAGCTAGCTGAAGAAGAATATGGCTATAGGAAATTCAAAAGCAGCAAGTGCAGTTAGCTATGTAATGAAGAAAAGGTTGGTCAAATAGCGACCTTAAAAGAAAGAAAAAGAAATGTGAGGGGAAGATGACGCAGTCGTTAGGCGCCTTTAAGCCACAGCAGTTGGAGTGGTACGGTTGACTTGACCACGAGATGAGCGACCGAGCCTTTGTATAGAGTCCTCACTCCTCAGTTTCTACCTTTTTAGTACTCCTCAGTTTCTTTCTCTCTACCATGTTCATATGCTCCGTTGTGATTAGGGACAACTACTGAGTACCGACAATTGATGATAGTAAACATTCACATCAAGTCTGGTCCTGATCAAGCTTAACTATGCTTAGTTGCAGAATTATGGCCGTACTCATATATGATAAATAATGCGGTGGCGCATGAGACTACGGTGTAGGGACAGGGGAGGATCAATGTTTGCAACATTGATGGCAACGTTAAAGTCTTTTAAAGAGGGTTTGAGATCAACAGGTATTTTTTTCAGGAGAAATAGCTTTTGAGAGGTTCGAGAACAACAGGTATTATTTGCTTAAAGCAATCTCTGATTCGGAGCTAATCCGACAGTTTAATGGCAATATGTTCATCAGAATTCGTAAAAATCTACAAACAAAGTAATTAAAAAAATGCATACAAATATTTGGAGAAAGCTACTATTGCATAATTATTCTAACTTATTTTGTTTCCATTGATGTTTCCATTTTGTGGTGAAGTTAAGACAAGTCATGGAAATGGAACGTATACTTGATGCTCCAGACGGGACCAGTCAAGAAAGCAGAGAGAACTTGATGGGGAAACCAAGGGATCAGTGGATAGTGATTGAAGTAGGGAGATTCCAGGCTCAAAATCTTGGTGGGAAGGTGGAATTTTCTCTGTACGCAAGTGAAGATGACCATTCGTAAGAAAGGCATATACGTCCTTGGTGCTCGGATTGTACCCATGTTCTTCGATCGAATAAGGATTGGTGAACGCTTATGGTAATTGTTTGTTAATGTTCCTCCCACCCATTAGTTACCTAGTGGTTTCGGGTTATTGTCTTTGTGGCAGATTACTATTGAAATCGATTATAGGATTCTTGGAACATTTTCTGTTTGCAGTTTGTCATTGTAATTGTAAGCCTATTTAATGGCTAGTTTATTTGTGAATTGAGTACTGCGATTTCCGACAAGTCTTTGCACATATATTCAACTGTATGGCAGGCAATAGATGTGAAGGTTTAAGAGAAACATTTCATGTCATATCAAAATAATTAAGATGATTCATGTCCTCACTGAGGTATCATAACGTACCATTCAAACAAATGAACATTACATAAAAGTAATTTATTCTATAATTAATTGTAAATCTTGGGAGCAAATGCAATGTACCAGGTGAAAGTAAAAAAAAAAACAAGTAGTAAAGAATCAAACAGCAAACATATATATGTATAAACTAGTAGTAGCCCTTCTGAGAAGTTTCCTGATTCTTTTTTCCTGTTTAATTCATTGACGCATCTGTTCTTGCTCCACCTCTGAGCTTAACCAGGCTTCCTAGACACAAATACGAGCGGGAACACTCTGGAACGAGTAACCTCATACCACTGATAACTCTCCATTTTGGATTATACCAACGAAGTGTTCGACCTAGCATGAAAAGTACTTGTTCGTCATCCAGTAAATACGCATTAACTTGGGTGAATTTTAATTCAGAAATTTCGGGAATCCAGACAGAAATTAGTAGCTTAGTCCATGATTCCTTTACACCATAACAATTCATCACCCATACGTCGAGATTATAATCCATGCGATAATGATGATAGCAATAAAGACAAAGTCTCCCTCCTAACTCACCAACTTTCATCAAAAAATTCTCATCCTGAAACTCGGGCAGCAGAATCAGACCATATTCTTCGGTTGCAAGATCAAACGACACGATCCGTGTATCTACAGTACTCAGTGATTCACGTAATCCACCTTTTACAGTCACTAGCCAATGCAATGCACCATTAACAAAAACACTCTGATGCTGATCCCATGCACCCCAAAAAAAAAACGGAAAATCCTCGATCCTTCTCCACAAATTCGACTTCAAACTGTAAACCATAAATTCACGTTCCACCTTCATATATTTTGGTTGATTAATTATACGAACCACTTTATAATCATCAGTAACACTATCATACCCCAGACCATAAACTGCACAACCCCATGCACATTGAAGACTAGGCAACAACTTGTGCTCTCGAGTCAATGGATTAAACAAGTAGATACTCTCATCAATATTTAATTCAAAATTACGTAATAACAAACATATTAATCCATTACAAGAGCCTATATAAGAGAAAGTTAGTTACATGTCCCTTTTCTAAAATACACACATATTAAGAGAGAAAGTTAGTTAGATAAAATTTTCCAACCAATACACACATATTAAGAGAAAGTTAGTTAGATAAAATTTTCATATTAAGAGAAAGTTAGTTAGATAAAACATATTTACATGTCCCTTTTCTAAAATTTTCCAACCAATACCCTTAATTAATACATTGAAAAAAGAGAATAATGTTAAGTTTGAAAAAAAAGTCAAATTTAGATACAATAAATATATGGATAGTTTTGAAAAATTACTCTTAAATTTGCATTCAAAGTAGAAATGGGACATGTAAAATGGGATAAATTCATTTTAGAAAAGGGACATGTATTTTTGGACGGAGGGAGTATCATTTTTCTAGCAAGCATAAGAAATATAAAGTTAGCAAAAAAAAACACGAAAAATAAAACAATTTTTTTGTCAACTCCATGAATTAAGTTCAATTGTGGAACATGATTATAGTTTATTTGACATAAATCTGCTACCGTTACAAATCCATCCTAATTACACTCCCCTCTCATTTATTTCTCCTCCTACAATATCATCTCCTAGACTCCTATATATAATATATGTATCTAAAGATCTCTCCCATATTTTTCTTAAGATCTACCTCTATATTTTTTGTAAATCCCCGCTATCTCTCTCGTTTACACAAATATAACTACCATTATCATGTTCACTTGAGCAACTTATTAAGCTCAATTGAAGCTGATATTTTTTTTGTTTGGAATAAGTTTTCAAGTCGAAAAAGAAATCCAAAATACTTATTTCATGCTCTGACATTTTTCTTAAAAAAGATTGATTGACCACATATGTCAGAGCATCAAAAAAGTACTTTGTTTTCCGTCTCGGACTTGAAAATTTATTCCAAACATGAAATATATCAGTCTCAATATATTCCTATTTGAAAATTGAAGCTGATGATTAAAAGGTCAAGAAAGTGTGTAGAGGTGTGTTTGTAGTTCATTGCTTGGCTTAATGTTTGTGGTAATTTTTAATTTTTTTTTTTTTTTTACAATCCGACGAGTCAACTTTCGTGATCTCGATCAATCTATCCACCGACCATGGTAATTTTTTATTTTTTTTTAATTTCTTGAACGAATTTCTTAAGTGCCTTTTATTTTCAGCTTTGCTTGCATTCATTTAGTTGACATGGGCCTGGTTGTTTAGTTTCTGTTGGCCCATCATATTCTAATGTCTGGTTTTTAGCTTTCCTCACAAGCCCATGTAGAGGTTTTACTGGATTGGTTTGGTTAGGTTTCTTCGCTCTTAGCCTTTGAAATTTTACGAACTTTTGATGAAAATCTTAACCATGACAATGATAAATTTAAACAATTTATTATAAGAAAATCAACCACTTTGTCCCACTTGGCACTTGCTTTCTAAAAACAAATATGTCTTTAATCGCAGCAAGAAAACAAATTTGGAACAATTTCCCAGATACTCGATTATTTTTTTTGATAATTTTCATACTCGGATTCATTTTGTAATAATATAGTGGCAAATTAAAATTTTCGGTCAAAATTTTGAAAATTAATATACTTGCATTTAAAATTTTTATTATTTAAATATTTCAACGAAAGCAACAAAGGTACACACTTAACGAGTAACTTTCATATAATGTGCAATTTTTCTAGCAAGCATAAGAAATATAAAGTTAGCAAAAAAAACACGAATAAAAAACAATTTTTTTGTCAACTCCATGAATTAAGTTCAATTGTGGAACATGATTATAGTTTATTTGACATAAATTTGCTACCGTTACAAATCCATCCTAATTACACTCCCCTCTCATTTATTTCTCCTCCTACACTATCATCCTCTATATATGTATCTAAAGATCTCTCCCATATTTTTCTTAAGATCTACCTCTATATTTTTTTTAGATCCCCGCTATCTCTCTCGTTTACACAAATATACCTACCATTATCATGTTCACTTGAGCAACTTATTAAGCTCAATTGAAGCTGATATTTTTTTTGTTTGGAATAAGTTTTCAAGCCGAAAAAGAAATCCAAAATACTTATTTCATGCTCTGACATTTTTCTTAAAAATTTGAAGATTGATTGACCACATATGTCAGAGCATCAAAAAAGTACTTTGTTTTCCGTCTCGGAAAACCTTTGAATCAGTCTAATGTGGAAATTTAAAGATGTTATTCAATTCATTCACATTTATTCCAAACATGAAATATATCAGTCTCAATATATCCCTATTTTATCATGAAAATTGATGCTGATGATTAAAAGGTGAAGAAGAAAGAGTGTAGAGGTGTGTTTGTACGTAGTTCATTGCTTGGCTTAATGTTGGTGGTAGTTCATTCCTTCTGATCTTTTCTTTTTCTTCTTGTTAATTTCTCTCTTCTTCTTGTTATTTTCATCCATATCTAAGAAACTGTAGCGCAAAATTAGGGTTTGAAAATACCCGAATCAGGAGGAATGGGTGTATTCTTATCAAGAGACACGGGCCTGTTGGTATTTTCGCCACCGTGATATCAGAATTCAGAACTGCGAGAGAAGCCAGAGAGACGACAAATTAGAAAGGCTGAAAGAGAGGACCCAAGTCGATAACGAATAACCCTGTTATATTTCATTTTAAGGACCTGCTTTCAAGTTTTTTAAAGCGAAATGAAGTAAGCAAGAGCCCGTTGTAATAACTAATAAGTCACAAAATGATTTAGAAAGTCATAAGTTGGTATAAATTTTTTTTTTAATGATTTCTTTTATTTTGGTAATTTTATTTGATAAAATTTAATATCATCATTCAAATTAATTAATAATTTATTAATTTTTTTATTTTATCATTTTTAATAATTCATAAGTTACTCATTATATAAAATTATCCAAACAGATATTGACTTAAAATTTTTCTTTTCTACTTTTCTTTTTTTTTTTCGCTAAGTTGTATATTATATAAAAGAAGAAAAAGTAAGGGGATTGACCCATGCTCTCAGCCAAGGCAGAGAGAAAGCTATCTACCAACAATCTAACCTAAAAAAAAAAGGAAAGATTAGAAATAGAAAGAGATGAAGGAACCAACATGGATCCATGAAAACGTAAAAAGCATCAAATACACACCCATCTATACATGTCTAAATGAGCAAACCGTTGAAACCAATTCGTGTTTTGCAGTTTGGCCTTGAGCTCTGACATAATTCCCTTTAGCAGCATGTTCGGACCGAAGCAACCCCTGTTATGCAGCCTAGCGTTGCGCCCCCTCCATATATGGTATGAGTAGATCTGAGCAGCTAGGAAGGCAATCTGTCTAAGAGAACAATTAGTGATTAGGTTCTAGTTATGAAGTAATTCCAGCCAGGAAGAGCCAATGCAGTCTATACCTAAAAGACCCGCAATTTTCGAAATGATGAAGCTGCTATATGGGCAAGTAACAAAAAGATAGGAGTCTGTTTCCAAACCTCCCACGCAAAGATTACAGAAAGGTGATACTTCCAGGCCAAATGAGATTAACCGGTTAGACGTAGGAAGGCGACCAAGGCAAAGAAGCCACTCGTGGTGTGCGTACCTTAGAATCTTTAACCGATGCCAAACGAAACTATGCCAGGAAACAAGCGTAGCCGAATCTCGGATAGGATGCCAAATATCCCAAGTCTTAAGTCTTCGAAGATTAATACCATTCCAAGAGATTACATCAGTTACCATATTATTGAATATATGGTAATCAAATTGATGCAGCCAAGTCGAAAGACCAGGATCAATGTGATGAAGCATAGAAGAGGGTCTTGGAAGAACCCACGACCCTGTAGACACCAGTTGATTAACCGTGGAGTCATGTGGTAAACCAGATTGCCCTATAATAGTGTCGAACCGAGAAAGAGCTAGACAGGTTGAATTCCACCAAGGATCAAACCAAAGCGAAGTTCCCCTACCATCACCAATTTTAAACGAAATAAATTGGCGAGCCAATGGTCGAAGCTTTAGTACATTCCTAACAATCCAAGAACAATCCGTAGGCATTTGCATTGTCCAAAGGTGATGACGTTTTAGGAAGGTTGCATTAACCCAAGAAGGCCATAAAGCTGTGCTTTTCCTAACAATGCTGCATAGGAGAAACAGAATTTGAGCCCGATTCCATTCTCTAAGATTCTTGATTCCTAGACCTCCCTCCTCATAGAGAGAACAGACCCTTTTCCAGCTGACTTTCGCGCCACCTTTAGCATTTGCATCACCTTTCCACAAGAATCTTGTAAAAAGTGTTTGTAGTCTCTTATGCACTGATTCAGGTAGCAGGAAGTGCTTCGTCCAATATGCTTGAGTAGCAAATAGGACTGAACGAATTAACTGAGCTCTGCCAGCAAACGAAAGCAACAGAGACGTCCAACAAAATATGCGAGCAGAGATCCTATCCAGAAGAGGGATACAGTCATTGTGACTGAGTCTCGAAGAAATTAACGGCACTCCCAGGAATTTGACCGGTAACACTCCATGAGCAATGCCATAAGTGTGGTCGAACCATTGCATAAAGTCATTCGTACAGTTTCCAAAAAACACCGTACTCTTCTCAGTACTATGATGTAAGCCACTTGAAGTAGCAAATCTAGCTACACAATCCATGAGATGAGTCACTGAATTTTTATCACCATTCGAAAATAAAAGTACATCATCAGCGTAGAACAAATGGTTTAGCTTTAAATCCTTACAATTCCAGTGAAATTTAAACCCAGGAGGAGTGACAGCAAGCATACAAGAAAGGACGTTCATAGCAATAGAGAAAAGGTAAGGTGAAATAGGGTCACCTTGACGAAGTCCCTTTTTTCCCTCGAAAAAACCACACAGGGCACCATTCACTTTGACAGAAAATGTAGGAGTTGAGATGCAAGCATATATCCAAGACATGAAGATGGGAGGAAAGCAAAGCTTCCTAAGGGCAGCCATAATAAAATTCCAATCAATGGAATCAAATGCTTTTCGAAGATCAAGTTTAACACCACATTTAGAGGACCCTGATTCTCGATTATAACCTCTGAACAACTCTTGGGCCAGTAGAAAATTGTCAGAAATGTTACGTCCTGGAATGAATGCTGACTGAGATAAATTTATGAGAGAAGGCATCACAGCTTTTAACCGAGTGGCCAATATCTTTGTGATACACTTATAGAAGGTAGAGCATAAAGAAATCGGACGGAAATCAGTCATACCAGTTGGCGTAGGAACCTTAGGTATGAGGGCAATACTTGTTGCATTGGCAGACCTGTGCAACATGGCAGTAGAGAAGAAGTGGTGAACTGCGTGACAGAAGGTTTCACCCACAATCTCCCAAGAAGCTAGAAAGAATTCGACAGTGAACCCGTCAGGTCCCGGTGACTTGTTCTTCTTCATACCTTTAAGAGTGGCCAGAATTATGTCATTAGTGACAGGAGCCTCTAGCAAGAGGGCCTGAGTTGTAGAAACAGAATCACAGGAGATCCCATTAAAATCAAAAGGGCTGTGGGTAGTCGTGCTGCCAATAGTAGTTGAGAAAAAGTTCACAGCCACTTGAGAGACGAACTTATGACCCAAAACAAGATCACCTTCAGAATCCTCAATAGCCAAAATTTTATTTTTATTCCAATTTGCTCTAATTTTGTTGAAGAAGAATTTCGAGTTACCATCCCCAGTCGTAAGCCATTTGACACGAGATTTTTGTAAAAGGAGGGCCTCCTCCTCAAGAATGACAGTTTCCAATTTTTTAATAGCCTCTCTTTCTTTATGAAGTAAATCCGTGTTGTCAGCATCATTAAGAAGACCATCCTGAATACCTTGCAGCAGAAAACGTGCATTAGAGACATTGCTTTGGACGTTCCCATGGCTTTTGTTCAAAGCAATTAGCTCATGTTTGGTTTCTTTAAGTTTACGCATCAAAATTGCAGTTGGGTCTCCGAACCATTGTTTATCCCAAGCCTTCGAAACCGTGGGCAGGAATCCCTCAAGCTTAGTCATAAAATTATAGAACTGAAAAGGTTTATGAACCTTGTGCATTTTCAAAGGCATATTACAAAGAAGGGGAGAGTGATCCATCAAACCTTTATTCTTAACAAGAACAGTTGCCTCACCAAAAGTGTTGAACCATTCTCTATTACCGAGCATTCTGTCAAGCCGTTTATGAATAAGAGACGCATCTCTTTTATTGGTCCAAGTGAATAAGGATCCCACTGTTTTGATGTGACCTAGAGAAGAATTAGAGACACAGTCATGAAAAGATTGCATCCCTGTGGTCCAGTGCTCCCGACCACCTCTAACTTCGTGTAGAGACAGAATGCTATTGAAGTCCCCAGCGATGCACCACGGTACATTGATAATCCGACTGAGGTTTTCAATGTCAACCCACAGGGGCTCTCTTTCGTGATCCTTGTTCAAAGCATAAATGAAAGTGACACAGACAGTGATTTGCTTCTCTAAGAATGTGGCATAACAGGTAATATGCTGGGAGGATTTTGATTGCAGAGAAATAGACCAAATAGCAGGATTCCAACCAATCCATATGCGGCCGTAGTCATGGTCATCATAGTTGTGAAGCCAATTCCAATTGTTATTAATACGCTTAGTAATGGACATGAAATTATTAATACGAACTTTAGTTTCTATCAAACTCATAAAGGACAACTGATTCTTGGAGATAAAATCTATTACCTCGTTTTGATGAGGACTCTTGTTAAGCCCCCTCACGTTCCAAATTGCAAAATTCATTTACAAGGTGTATTGGCTAGTTTTCCTGCTAACCTCAGGCTTCTTTTGATAGGTATATCTGGAAGAACCTTATTCTTTTGTTTATGGTCACTTTTAGCATGTTCTGTACCAGGAATGCTAAGAACAATCTCAAAAGTAGGAGATTTCTGTGGATTCTGTTTCTGTCGCCTACTAGGAGTGACTTCAGGCACGATTTCGCCAGGCTCCAAAGAGAAGGAGCTCGAAACGGTTGGTGTCTGCAAGAGAAGGCAATGTAGCTAATGGTAAGGTATTGTCAAACTCTGAAGTCACTCTTTGATCAAATTCATCCAAATTATCCTCGTCCTCCATAACCTTGTCACCTAGAGTTCCCAAATCGCTCTCACCAAAATTATTTTCTTCTTCATGCAGTATTTGATCCTCGTCCATTACCACATCACAGCCAACAAATTTACCTACTACATAAGGTACCATACCCTGGCTTTCAATTAAACCAGAGCATTCCCCTGGTTGCTTCTGTTCCTGCGTATCGAATCCTTGTTTATCATTGTTGGAATGTTTCTGATTGTGTCTAACATTTCGAGTTGGCTTAACAGCATCTGGATTGTCCAAACACCTGGCCAAGGAATGACCAAAAGCTTTACACAAGCTACACGAATATGGCAACTGTGGATATAAAATTTCCACCTTCTCACGTTCGTCCACCCCCAGATTTTACACTCATTTTCAAAAAAGTGGTCAGATTTTCAATTTTGCAAAATGGTGGCCAGACTTGCCATTTTCCTTTCAAAAAGGTGGCTGCAGGCGATTTTCAGTTATTTGGCAGGGGTAAAATGGGAAAAAAATGCTAGAGATCCCAAAAATTGTCCACAAAAATTCCCAAATTAATATGTGTCACCATATTATTGGTTATATTCGTAATAATAATAATGCCCCCCAACAAATCAATTCACCAAAAAATTCACAAATATGAATTGTCAATATTTAATTAGTAAATTGATGTGCATGCATGGGGCATTATTATTATTATTATTATTATTATTATTATTATTATTATTATTATTATTATTATTATTATTATTATTACGAATATAACCAATCATATGGTGGCATATATTAATTTGGGGAGTTTTTGGTTAATTTTTAGGGTTTTTAGCATTTTTTTTTTTAGTAAAATAACATATTTTCCCATTTTACCCTTGCCAAATAAACTGAAAATCATCTCCAGCCACTTTTTTGAAAGGAAAAAAGCAGTCTGGCCACCATTTTGCAAAATTAAAAGTCTGGCCATTTTTTTGAAAATGAGTGTAAAATCTGGCCACTTATTTGCAATTAACTCAAAAAACAATAACCAAAGATTTTTTTTTTTTTTTTTGAAATTAATAACCAAAGATTTATAACCAAAACCCTAGACGTCTAACCTAGAGTGCAACAGTCAAAACTCGTTCTGAGTTTCTAATACTATACAACATCTCAATCGATACTCAACTATTAATCGTTCTCAGTTGTACCGTTGTTAGAACAGATACTTACAAGGCATAAGTCTAATTATTCATAAATAATCGATCATCGTTTTGTCAATGTCAGAGGTTCCGCCAGAATTAGTCGACATCATCTTCTCACACTTACCGGTTAAATCACTTCTCCGATTCAGGTGCGTATCGAAACTGTTTTGTGCCCTAATTGACTCCCCTTATTTCATAAAATATCACCTTAATCAATCTCTCATATCCAACTCCAACCGAACTATTATAAGTATATGTGATCACAACACTGATCTAATCTACTTAACTGAATTTGACTCCAATCGACACACTTCACTGAGTCGTCGTGCTACTGAAGTTATAGGCTCTTATAATGGATTACTATGTTTGTTATTACGTACTAATGGATTAAATATTAATGAGAATTTCTACTTGTTTAATCCATTGACTCGAGAGCACAAGTTGTTGCCTAGTCTTCAATGTGCATGGGGTTGTGCAGTTTATGGTCTGGGGTATGACAGTGTTATTGATGATTATAAAGTGGTTCGTATAATTAATCAACAAAAATTTATGAAGGTGGAACGTGAATTTATGGTTTACAGTTTGAAGTCGAATTTGTGGAGAAGGATCGAGGATTTTCCGTTTTTTTTTGGGGTGCATGGGATCAGCATCAGAGTGTTTTTGTTAATGGTGCATTGCATTGGCTAGTGACTGTAAAAGGTGGATTACGTGAATCACTGAGTACTGTAGATACACGGATCGCGTCGTTTGATCTTGCAACCGAAGAATATGGTCTGATTCTGCTGCCCGAGTTTCAGGATGAGAAATTTTTGATGAAAGTTGGTGAGTTAGGAGGGAGACTTTGTCTTTATTGCTATCATCATTATCGCATGGATTATAATCTCGACGTATGGGTGATGAATTGTTATGGTGTAAAGGAATCATGGACTAAGCTACTAATTTCTGTCTGGATATCCGAAATTTCCGAATTAAAATTCACCCAAGTTAATGCGTATTTACTGGATGACGAACAAGTACTTTTCATGCTAGGTCGAACACTTCGTTGGTATAATCCAAAATGGAGAGTTATCAGTGGTATGAGGTTACTCGTTCCAGAGTGTTCCCGCTCATATTTGTGTCTAGGAAGCCTTGTTAAGCTCAGAGGTGGACCAAGAACAGATGCGTCAATGAATTGAACAGGAAAAAAGAATCAGGAAACTTCTCAGAAGGGCTACTACTAGTTTATACATATATATGTTTGCTGTTTGATTCTTTACTACTTGTTTTTTTTTTTACTTTCACCTGGTACATTGCATTTGCTCCCAAGATTTACAATTAATTATAGAATAAATAACTTTTATGTAATGTTCATTTGTTTGAATGGTACGTTATGATACCTCAGTGAGGACATGAATCATCTTAATTATTTTGATATGACATGAAATGTTTCTCTTAAACCTTCACATCTATTGCCTGCCATACAGTTGAATATATGTGCAAAGACTTGTCGATTCACAAATAAACTAGCCATTAAATAGGCTTACAATTACAATGACAAACAAAAACTGCAAACAGAAAATGTTCCAAGAATCAAGAGTGGAGACACTAATAAACAAACAATCCGAGCACCTTCACTTGCGTACAGAGAAAATTCCACCTTCACACCAAGATTTTGAGGCTGGAATCTCCCTACTTCAATCTCTATCCACTGATCCCTTGCTTTCCCATTAAGTTCTCTCTGCTTTCTTGACTGGTCCCGTCTGGAGCATCAAGCTTCACTGTACGTTCCATTCTATGTCTTGTTTTAGCTTCACCACAAAATGAACCTCGTATAACCATCCTGGTAGCAACTTATCCTCAAACTCTCCGGCTAAATGTAGCCAATACTCGTCCATCACTATACTGTAAAATCAAAGTAATTACAATGATCTTATAATGTATAAAGAGATCCGTCTAACTTGTTAATATAATTTACCACATAGATAATTGAACTGAATTGTATAGCTTAAACTAATTTTTGTTTCTTTAACTGTACAGAATTTATCTTAAAAATGATATTATACATACTCAATACTTCGTTTGTGATCTATATGGAACTTGAAAGTTGAAATAAGCTAGACACCATACCCCTCTCCCTGATTATCATTGAACCACCATGAAGGAATTCTAACATAAAAGAATTCAAAGTCAAAATGATGATCGGTTCAAAAGGCAATATAAGACATTCAAATTAATTTGTGTACTTATAACCTATCGTACGTCCTCAACAGCGAAAGTCCAGTTCCAATTATTCGGGTTAGCCCCATTATGCACCTGGACACCATACATCTGAAAAAAAATCAAAATATGTTATATACTATGCATCAGTTTATACAAAATTTAGAGTTGTGTACTATGGAGGAACATGTATACTATATATTTTGTTCAAGTACTTCATCTATGACGGGTTGTAGTTCCTGACAGACACATCTGACAACTTTCCAAGCCAGCTCTGCTTCGTTCCTGTAAGAGTTCAGTTAATATGAGCCATGAAAATTACCTATTAGATTCTTCCCGTACAAATAAAGTATTAAGTAGAAGATTTACTCATGTGCATCTGGGGACAAAACATATCCTCTAGAGCATTTCTCCATTTCCACACGGACTCATCCGCATAACGCAGTTGGTGTTTCTGAAAAGCCCTCTCTGGTGACGTACAGTCGATGGAGCGACTTTGTAAAATACAGGAATCACTTCCACCTGTCCATTCGCTCTCATTTCCATTATCTCTTGAAGCTCGTCAAGACACCATTTGGAGTCCCCATAGTTTTCGGAGAAAATTATGACACGGATCTTGGACTCATGTATTGCATTCAGTAGTACTTCTGCTGAGATCTCTAAACCCCTTTGTAGGCCATCGTCGTCCATGAAAGTTTCGACACCCTCACGCTCTAGGAGGATGTATAAATAACTGGTGAAGTTGTTTCGTGTATCTTTACCTCTGAAGCTCAAGAAGACCCAATAAGGACAGTTAGGTGGATAACTGTAAGAAAATAAGTAAGAAAAACTGATATGTACAAGACCCAAATACTCTAAAGACTACATTGTATTTTCTTCTCTTGATATGAAAATAATACGATTACATTGTTTAAATAGAGAAAAAAAAACTACCACCACAAACTAAAGATAAGAACGATGATTTGATATCATCTTATCTCTTATCTTATTCTTGCTGCTCAAGCTAATCTTATCTCTTAATTATGATTTACCAAATCATGTTGACATATCAACACTTTATTTCCATAACTAGAATAACAGAATATATGTTTGAATTAAACAAATATCCCAACAATCTCTCCCTTAATTCAAACATGTATGTTGCATCCGTCCAACCCGTATGGCTTTTAAACTGAGCCCGTATGGCTGATTCGACTGAGCCCGTATGGCTAATTCAACTGAGCCCGTATGGCTATTAAACTGAGCCCGTATGGCTAATAATCTGAGCCCTTATGGCTAATAATCTGAGCCCTTATGGCTATACTTATGACTATAACAAAGCTGGTTCATCATCCTCAACGACTGCCATGTTTACTTCCTGCCTCTTCTCTCTTTCCCGTCGTGGTTTGCTACATTCTGACGCATAGTGTCCCAAGATGTTACAGTTCTAGCACCTGATCCTACTCTTGTCACGGAAATAACCACCTCTAGTTCTTTGATTCTGAGATGTCAAAAGAAGTTGTCTGTCTGCGCTCTCGGACCTGCCCTTCATCCTCTCCTCGTGAGCTTTAAGACGACCCACTAACTCTTCAACCGTCATAGCTTTCATGTCTCCGAACTGTTCGATATTTGAAGCAATCTGGAGAAATTTATCAGGTACTGCACGTAGGATCTTCCTCACAACGCTTGACTCCTCCATCACTTCTCCAAGAACTCGTATGTTGGTTGCTATCCCGCTCAGCTTCATACAAAACTCGTCGATGCTATCTGTCTCCTTCATGGTAAGAGACTCAAACTCTCCCTTCAAAGTTTGTACCTTAGCCTCCTTCACTCGCTCTGCTCCCACAAACATCGTTTTAATGGCTTCCCAAGCTTCCTTTGCGGTTTCTTTCTCAGCAATAGTCAACAGTACTTCTTCTGGCACGCCTTGGTATATAGCTGCAAGAGCTATCTGTACCGTCCTCTCATCAACAACAGTCTTTGGGTTTCCTTCGATCGCACCCCAAACGCCTTGCGCCTTCATGAAAACCTTCATTTTCAGGGACCATGTTGTGTAGTTACTTTTCGTTAGCATTGGATAGCTTAAACCCACAGAGCCTTCTTTCGTCTTGGTTATCTCCATAGTTTTGTTCCTGGATGCTCTGATACCAAATGTAAGAAAATAAGTAAGAAAAACTGATATGTACAAGACCCAAATACTCTAAAGACTACATTGTATTTTCTTCTCTTGATATGAAAATAATACGATTACATTGTTTAAATAGAGAAAAAAAAACTACCACCACAAACTAAAGATAAGAACGATGATTTGATATCATCTTATCTCTTATCTTATTCTTGCTGCTCAAGCTAATCTTATCTCTTAATTATGATTTACCAAATCATGTTGACATATCAACACTTTATTTCCATAACTAGAATAACAGAATATATGTTTGAATTAAACAAATATCCCAACAATAACTAGTTGCCATTAGATATAATGAGAAGAAGAAATAGCTTGTAATTAACTTGTAGTATGAATGGATTATGGATGCTCTGCAAGCCTGATCCAACCTTCTACATATAATAAATCCAGCATAGCTGTGCATTGTTTAAAAAATGAGTGAGGACTGAGGAGGAAAAAAAACTGGTCAAAGAGGATGGAAAAGAAAGATTAAGAGCAGTGAAGCTTCTATGATCTCAGCGTCTGAATATTGAATTTATAGTACCTGTTTGCTGGAGCACTATTCCGTAACAATTACTAGTTAAATTAGTCGAATAAGGCAAGCCGGTGCTAGTATCGAATATAAGATGGTACTATTATAGATTAATCATATCAGTGCTTAATTTCATTCACCAACTAATAGATGAAGCAGTACGTACTAAAAGACTAATCTAGTTCGGGCAACAACCATGACCACAGTCCACATACATTTTCCAGCTAGTTGCGTTGCATGTGTTGATGCTAATCGCGAGGACTTCATCAAATCCTCAAGTTAACTACGTACTACAAAGTTACCAATTATCAGCTACATGACTCCTATATATCGACTCCTACATGACTATACTTGCATCAGCTACGTACTACTATACTTCATATATATCGCAACTGGGAACTTTTATTATCTGATATACTTCAATTCTATAGATCTAGTAGTTTGGTTCGGTGGCTAAAGCTCTGAGAGCCAAAGTAGAGAGATAGTTGCACATGACAGGGAGATCAGCAAAGGATTTAGAAGTAATTAGCCTCTAATCAGCAGTTAACTTGACCAAATTATTATATTATTACGAACTTGTTATTGAAAAAGTGTGCATTAACCTCTCTGGCTTCCTTATTGAACCTTGTGAAAAAGTGTGCATTAGCAGGATATTCTATTTTCGGTTCTGTGTGCACCGAGCTTGTTAGAACAGGAAATAAGGAAAACTCAAACTCAAAGATGATCCTGGCATCCTGCTGTACTATCTAAAAATATTGTAAAAAAAAAAACTACCACCAACATTAATCCAAGCAATGAACTACAAACACACCTCTACACTCTTTCTTCTTCTCCTTAATCATCGGCTTCAATTTTCATGATAAAGTAGGAATATATTGAGGCTAATATATTTCATGTTTGGAATAAATTTTCAAGTCCGAAACGGAAAACAAAGTACTTATTTGATGCTCTGACATATGTGGTCAATCAATCTTCAAATTCTTAAGAAAAATGTCAGAGCATGAAATAAGTATTTTGGATTTCTTTTTCGGCTTGAAAACTTATTCCAAACAAAAAAAAAATATCAGCTTCAATTGTGTTTAATAAGGTGCTCAAGTGAACATGATAATGGTAGATAGCGGGGATCTAAAAAATAGATAGAGGTAGATCTTAAGAAAAATAGAAAGAAAATAGTCATGAGAAGAAAATTTAAAATATGGGAAAGATCTTTAGATACACATGTGACTATATGAGGATGATATTATAGGAGCAGAAATAAATGAGAGGGGAGTGTAATTAGGATGGACTTGTAACGGTAGCATATTTATGTCAAATAAACTATAATCATGTTTCACAATTGAACTTAATTCATGGAGTTGACAAAAAATTGTTTGTTTTTGTGTTTTTCTTTACTCACTTTATATTTTTATGCTTGCTAGACAAATGATGCGCTAATTATAAATTGAAAGAGCATTGCTAAGAAGCCAAAATGGTTTCTGAATTTGTTTTCGAATGTCAAGTGCCTAATTTTGATTCGTGAAGTATGTATATTAATATGGATACATGGAACCCCTCTTTATTTCGAAGATGTGATCTAATCAGATATTGTCAACTAAACATTTGTGAACCATTTCGTGAATGTTTTTGGAAAATGTAATATTTTTCGATTTGAAAATACATTAAATTTATAAAATAACAAGATTTGAATTTTGATAGGTAACAAAAAGAGCGGTTGAAGTGTTTCAATATGACTTTTTAAAAGAAGGAAATACGTGATATGAATTTTTTTTTCCTATAATATTAAAAAGAGAGAGAGCAAATTTTCTATAACATTTTCTTTCTTATTTTTTGCCTTTCTAAATCTATACTATTATATAAAAGCCGAAATATTAAAAGTTTTGGTACCTGTTTTTTGGTACTAAGTGAATTTACTTATTTACCCTTCATTAAAAAAAATATATTCTATATCTATACTATTAAAATACATAAAATAATAACATAAAATAATTAATGGTAATTAGTCGATTGCCTTTTTCACATTTACTTTTAGTTGAAGATATTACCTTTTATAAACACCTAAAAACATCAATCGTATCATATCTTCCAATCATTAATATTTTCTTTCGAATTAAAACACGTTACCTTTTTGATTTATAAGGAAACGTTAGTATAATTCTTCATTAAAAAAAATATTCGATATCTATATTATTAAAACACCTAAAATAAATAATAATAATATAAAATAATTAATGGTAATTAGTCGATTATCTTTTTCACATTTGTTTTAGTTGAAGATATTACATTTTATAAACACATAAAAACATCAATCGTATCATATCTTCCAATCATTAAAATTGCATTTCGAATGAAAATACGTTGCCATTTTGATTTAAAACTAATCTTATCACACCATATTTTTCAATTATTTAATAAAATATATTAAAAACCTTATATGTTATTTATAATAAGGAAACATTAGTATGATTCGTAAACATGAGTATATTAAATTATATTAAATAAAAATTTAAAAATTACTAAAAATAATGATTATATAAAAACATAATTGTAATATTAAATAAAATTTATAACATAATAAAAGAAACACCATATCAATAAATTTTATTTATAACATAATAAAATTTTATTATAATTTTATAAATTTATAGTTTCCGATCAATAATATTTGTTTCTAATTTAAACACGTTAACTTTTAGTTGAAGATATTAACTTTTATAAACACTTAAAAACATCAATCGTATCATATCTTCCAATCATTAATATTTTCTTTCGAATTAAAACACATTACCTTTTTGATTTATAAGGAAACGTTAGTATAATTCTTCATTAAAAAAATATATTCGATATTGATACTATTAAAACACCTAAAATCAATAATAACATAAAATAATTAATGGTAATTAGTAGATTGCCTTTTTCACATTTACTTTTAGTTGAAGATATTACCTTTTATAAACACCTAAAAACATCAATCGTATCATATCTTCCAATTATTAATATTTCATCTCGAATTAAAACACGTTACCTTTTTGATTTAAAACTAATCTTATCACACCATATTTTTCAATTATTTAATAAAATATTAAAAAACCATATACGTTATTTATAATAAGAAAACATTAGTATAATTCGTAAACATGAGTATATTAAATTATATTAAATTAAATTAAAAATTATTAAAATTAATGATTATATAAAAACATAATTGTAATATTAAATAAATTTTATAACATAATAAAAAAAACATCATATCAATAAATTTTATTTATAACATAATAAAATTCTATTATAATTTTACAAATTTATATTTTCCAATCAATAATATTTGTTCCTAATTTAAACACGTTAACTTTTAATTTAAAACATAATCTTGCAATAAGTAATATATACCCAAAAATATCATACCATATCTTCTAATCACTAACAAAATATAATAGAAATCCGTATACTACGAATAATGAACGTTTGATTTTTAGTAAAAAAATCAGAACCGTTAGATCTAATGATTAGATATATTATATGATTAAATTAATTTACTAAAATTTCAAGGTTCGAATTCCATCAACGACATATTTATTTTAAAATTTTATAATATAAGTTTTAAATCATTCATATTATTAATTAAATTTTTATTAAATAATTTAAGTTAAAATTAAAATAAAGTATTGTAAATAATAATTATATAAAAATGTAATTATAACATAAAATAAAATTTATTACATATCAAAATAAATACGTGCATCGCACGGATTATAAGCTAGTACATTATGAAATACAATTAGTGAAGAAAAAACATACAATAATTTCTCGAACGAATTTCTGAAGTGCCTTTTCTTTTCGGCTTTGCTTGCATTTATTAAGTTGACATTAGGGATGGGAAAAAAATCCGATCCGAGGGATACCCGATTCGAAATCCGAAATTTTGGATAACCCGAACCCGATTTTTTGGATTTGGATTTGATTTTCAGATCCGAAAATTTTAAATTTGGATTTGGATATTATGAAACCCGATCCGAAACCCGAAAATCGATCCAAACCCGATCCGAACCCGAAACCCGAAAAAAAACCCGAATATATATATATATAATTTAATACATTTTATATAAAAAGTATTGATGCATCGTATAACAAATAACCTTGTATTATTAAAACCAAAATATTAAAATAATTTTAGACTCGAAGTGTTGAAGATGTATTTCGTATAAAATCTATTTGGTTATTTTAATGATTTAAATTCATTTAAAAATTGATTATATATAAAATTTTATAACAAAATTAAATATTAAAATATTAAAATTAATGCAAAGAATATAATTTATTTATATAATATAAATAATACCTTTTATAATGTATAAAATATTAAAATGTGTATTATATAAAACTTGATTGAAAATTTCAGGTTTTTGGATTTCGGATTTCAAGTTTTGGGTTTCGGGTAATATCCAAATCCAAAAAAATTCGGGTTTCGGGTATACCCGAAATCCACCCAAAATCCATTGGATCGGGTTCGGGTATTAGTTTTCAGGTATTTTTCAGGTTCGGGTCGGATTCGGGTTTTATCCAAAAAATCGGGTTTGAATTTGGATTTTGCCAAAACCGAACCAATCCGACCCGATTCCCATCCCTAGTTGACACGGGCCTAGTTGTTTAGTTTATGTTAGCGGTTAGCCCATCATATTCTAATGTCTGTTTTTTGCTTTTCTCACAAGCCCATGTAGAGGTTTTACTTAGACATGGCAATTCGTTCGTTTGGTGCATGTACTTTCGTGTCGTGTACTTTCGTGTTTCGTGTATATAATGTCAAATCCAAAACCGACTCATTAAGGATTCGTTTCGTTTCGTGTTCATGTGCCTTTATTTCGTATACATTTCGTGTCGTGTTTTGTGTAATTTTTGAATAAAAATAAAAAATTTAAATATTAAAATTTTACCAGTCGAGTCTTAAGTCACTATGTCATAAAGAATCAAGTGTACTCAAGTCTTGTAAAACTAAAACTTGAAACTATTTTGTATTTATCTTATGTAAAAATTGTATATATAATATTATTTTAAAATATGTATTCAAATAATTTTAATAAAATTATTTAAATATTTATTTATTTTGTGTATTTTCGTTTCGTGTCGTGTATCCAAGGGTAAAGTCAAAACCGACACTAAATTCATCTGTATAATTTCGTGTTCGTGTAATTTCGTATTCGTGTACCGCAAAGGTCAACCTAAATTCGTAGTTTTCGTGTCGTGTATCAAATTGTCGGCTCTATCGGTTTGGTTAGGTTTCTTGGCACTTTGCCTTTGAAATTTTTACGAAATTTTGATGAAAATCTTAACCATGACGATGATAAATTTAAACAATTTATTATAATAAAATCAAGCACTTTGTCCCACGTACTTGGCACTTGCTTCCTAAAAACAATTAGTTCCTTAATCGCAGCAAATTTGGAACAATTTCCCAGATACTCGAATTTTTTTTTTTATAATTTTCATACTCGAATTCGTTTTGTAATAATATAGTGACAAATCAAAATTTTTGGACAAAATTTTGAAAATTCTAATACTTCTCTAAAAAATTAGCTTGCATAAAATCACATTATGTATTATTGTGCATTGATTATTTATAGTTTAAATATTAATATACTTGCATTTAAAATTTTTAAAATTTATACATTTCAACGAAAGCAACAAAGATACACATTTAACGAGTAACTTTCATAAAATATGCAATTTATTATAAAGCTCCCGTAAAAATATTACACGCATGCATGGATCGGGAGTAAATTAGGAGGGCACACATAAAATGGAGCATACAATATAATTCATTAAATTATTCTATTTATAAATCTTCAGCTTCCGACTCTTAATCCGTCCACCTGCAACAATTCAGAAGACATGTATATGAACACTTATAAAACTTGTGTGTGCCATCAGCCATACACCATATTCTCTTTATGTGTTTGTAATTGAAAAAATAGATTTAAATTTGGATGGAAAAAAAGAGAGATCGACATGTAATTTTGAACAAATTTATTTTTCAAAAAAGACATGTATAATAGAACGGAGGAGGGAGTAGTATATATATTTACCGCCGCGAGTAAGTTTCGGTGCAGAAACCGAAGTCGTCTAGCAGCTTTGAAAACAGTAGTCTAGCACGCATAAACGTGGACATATTGAAATTTTAACTGTTCCTGCCAGGTGATTCAGAGCATCAAAGAAGTACAACTTATTTTCAGCTGGATAGATACCTACTGGTTATACAGAAAATAATTATAAGTTTAACAATATTTTTACAAAATATCAATATATATATAGGGTTGGACTCCATAAAAAACACTTTAAATAAAGAACAACAAAGAACACCTCATATCTAATTATCCATTGCCCCTGGCGGGGCCACCCAATACAAAAAGTTCTTATTTTTTTAGGCTCTATCCATCCAGCAAAAAAAAAAAAAAAAAAAAAAATTTGAAAATTTTACTGTTCATCGATGACGTCATCAGTGACGTCATCATGAACAGTAAAATTTTCAAAAATTTTTTTTTTTTTTTTTTTTTTGCTGGATGGATAGAGCCTAAAAAAATAAGAACTTTTTGTATTGGGTGCCCCTGGCGGGGCCAATGGATCTATTGGAATAAATGATTTTATAGTGTTCTTTATTGTTCTTTATATAAGAGTGTTCTTTATGGAGCAAAGGCCTATATATATATATATATATATATATATATAAAGGAGGATACGCGGGAGTTTAGGTGGCGCTTCTAAGATCGTCTCAATCTATTTTTCTAATTTTCTAGAATTTTAGAATTCTAAACACTTATAAATATAAAAATATCATTTAACATATTAGAAGTAGAATAGGTGTTCGAATTTATAGAGGAGAAAAGTTTGAGTTCGAATTTATAGGAAGACATATGATTAGAAGTTCTACTGAAAGTAGAATAAGTATTTATAAAGCATATGATTAAAAGTTCTATTGAAAGTAGAAATGGAGTTCGAATTTATAGAGAATAAGAGTTCAAATTTATAAAAAAAAACACATAAATAAAAGTTTCTATTGGAAGTAGAATAAGTATTTATAAAGTATAAGAATAAAAGTTCTATTGGAAGTAGAATAGGAGTTCGAATTTATTGAGAATAAGAGTTCGAATTTATAGAAAAACATAAAAATAAAAGTTCTATTAGAAGTAGAATAGGTGTTTGAATATATAGAGCATTCATATAACTAAATATTTTATAGAAAGTACAATCTTCTTAAATTATATTTTTTTATATATGTAAATTATACTTTTATTAGGAAAATTTATTCATAATTAAATCCAATACTATTATCATAAAAAAGTCATCGTATTTAAAAAGAAAAGAATTGATTTGTTAACATTATAAAAGAACATTTTCATGCAGGAATCCTAAATAAAAATAGGAGTATTGATAATATAAAGAGAAAATAAGATGTGTTTTCATTTTCTAAAACTCCATAAATTTTAGAAAGTCTAGATAAAGTATAAATTGGAATTCACTCTATTTTTTAGGTTTTAATTTTAAGAAAAATAGTTGTTGTGTAAGATAAGTATCATTAATAATATGTAATGAATTTGAAATTTCGATCTAAACGAGAGCGGCTCGAAACGTGTTTAACGGGAAGACGGCTCACTATAAAATATTGTATTAGCTATTAAAATATCGTTTTGATGTTATAAATTTTATTTTATTTTTATGATTTTATTTTTATGGATAAACATTATCATACAAGTGATATATGTAAAAGTTAGGCTTTTGGTCTTAACGAGGGAGTGGATAAATAGTAATAACCGTATTTAACGAGAAAGTGATTCATTAGAGAAGACCGTATAAAGATGTTTGAATATATAAGGAATACATAAAATAAAATGTTTTATTAGAAGTAGAATACGAGGACGGTGGAGTCGTCTTACACGATTTTTAAAACTATATATATTTTTTCCTAGAAATCCTTTATTTAATTTTATCTTTTTTATACAAGTTAATTATACTTGCATTAGAAAAATATATCCATAAATTTAATATCATTTCCGTAACGAAAAGTCTTCGAATTTAAAATTTTTTTATATGTTAATATAACAAAAAGACAATCTCATGCTGAAGTTATAAATAAGTACATGAATATCTATAATATACAGAAAATATAAGATGTATTTTCATTTTTAAAACTCTATAAATATTAGAAAGTTTAAAGAATATAAAAATTGGAATTTACTTTCTTTATTTATTACTTAGAATTTTGGTTCCAAATAAGAACGACTCGAAACATATTTAACGGGAAGACGGCTCACTAGAAAAGATTGTATTAGCTATTAGAATTTGATATTGATGTCATATTTTTTTTATTGTTCGATTTTATGGATAAAGAATATTATATAAGTCTTTATAATATATGTTAAAGTTGAGATTTCGATTTTAACGTGAGAGCGGCCCAATAGAAAGAATAGTGTTTAACAAGAAATCGATTCATTAGAAAATGATATTTAATTGTTAAAATTTAATATTAATATTATAATATAAGGTAAATGTATTAATTTTTTAAAAAAATATTATAATACCGCCGCGAAGCGCGGCTTTATCGACTAGTTTTTTTAATAAAATTATATTTTTACACAACGACTTCTAACCTTATATATTTATGAAAACCCCTTAATCTAAACCTTTAGTATTTAATTAATAAATAAAATATTTAGTTCAAAAAAAAAAATTAAAATATCTAGTCCCGAAAATGTCAATATTAATTTAAGCAATAAATAAAGAAAATGTTATAAAAAATTTGCTCTCTTTTTTCAATATTATAGAAAAAAAAAAAATTTGCCTCTGTATATATGTACTCCACAAATTAAAATAACACACTTGGAATTCATGAACAAATTCAAAAATTATTTCGGCTCCCTATTAATGCTCTTTCAATTTATAATAGCATATCATTTTTCTAGCAAGCATAAGAAATATAAAGTTAGCAAAAAAAAACACGAAAAATAAAACAATTTTTTTGTCAACTCCATGAATTAAGTTCAATTGTGGAACATGATTATAGTTTATTTGACATAAATCTGCTACCGTTACAAATTCATCCTAATTACACTCCAGTCTCATTTATTTCTCCTCCTACACTATCATCCTCTATATATGTATCTAAAGATATATCTCTCCCATATTTTTCTTAAGATCTACCTCTATATTTTTTTTAGATCCCCGCGTTTACACAAATATACCTACCATTATCATGTTCACTTGAGCAACTTATTAAGCTCAATTGAAGCTGATATTTTTTTTGTTTGGAATAAGTTTTCAAGCCGAAAAAGAAATCCAAAATACTTATTTCATGCTCTGACATTTTTCTTAAAAATTTGAAGATTAATTGACCACATATGTCAGAGCATCAAAAAAGTACTTTGTTTTCCGTCTCGGACTTGAAAATTTATTCCAAATATGAAATATATCAGTCTCAATATATCCCTATTTTATCATGAAAATTGAAGCTAATGATCAAAAGGTGAAGTGTAGAGGTGTGTTTGTAGTTCATTGCTTGGCTTAATGTTGGTGGTAATTTTTAAATTTTTTTTTTACAATCCGACGAGTCAACTTTCGTGTATCTCGATCAATCCATCCACCGACCATGGTAATTTATTTATTCTTTTTAATTTCTTGAACGAATTTCTTAAGTGCCTTTTATTTTCAGCTTTGCTTGCATTCATTTAGTTGACATGGGCCTGGTTGTTTAGTTTCTGTTGGCCCATCATATTCTAATGTCTGGTTTTTAGCTTTTCTCACAAGCCCATGTAGAGGTTTTACTTGATTGGTTTGGTTAGGTTTCTTCGCTCTTAGCCTTTGAAATTTTACGAACTTTTGATGAAAATCTTAACCATGACAATGATAAATTTAAACAATTTATTATAAAAAAATCAAGCACTTTGTCCCACTTGGCACTTGCTTTCTTAAAACAAATACTCCTATGTCTTTAATCGCAGCAAGAAAACAAATTTGGAACACTTTCCCAGATACTCGATTATTTTTTTTGATAATTTTCATACTCGAATTCGTTTTGTAATAATATAGTGGCAAATTAAAATTTTCGGTCAAAATTTTGAAAATTAATATACTTGCATTTAAAATTTTTATTATTTAAATATTTCAACGAAAGCAACAAAGGTACACACTTAACGAGTAACTTTCATAAAATGTGCAATTTATTATAAAGCTCGCGTAAAAATATTACACGCATGCATGGATCGGGAGTAAATTAGGAGGGCACACATAAAATGGAGCATGATGATTCCCATCATACAAATATAGTAATTCATTAATTTGTTCTATTTATAAATCTTCAGCTTCCGACTCTTAATCCGTCCACCTGCAACAATTCAGAAGACATATATGAACACTTATAAAACTTGTGTGTTTGCCATTGAAAAATTATACTTAAATTTGGATGGAAAAAAAAAAAGAGAAACATGTAATTTTGAATAAATTTATTTTTCAAAAAATACATGTATAATGGAACGGATGAAGTAGTATACTCCCTCCGTCCCAGCCGGTTCTTTACATGGCGGCTGGGCACGGAGGTCAAGGATAGTGGGTGTAAAGTGGGTGTAATATTGTTAAAATAAATGAGGTAGTGGGTGTAATAGTGATTTTATTGTTAAAATAAGTGAAGTAGTTGGTGTAATAGTGATTTTATTGTTAAAATAAGTTAAGTAGTGGGTGAAATAGTATAAAGTATTGTTAAAATAAGTGAAGTAGTGGGTGTAATAGTGTTAAAACTTACTATTTTGGGTAATGTAAAGAAATGGTGGGACGGCCCAAAAAGGAAATTGTAAAGAAATGGATGGGACAGAGGGAGTATATATTTACCGCCGCGAGGAAGTTTCGGTGCAGAAACTGAAGTCGTCGAGCAGCTTTGGAAACAGTAATCTAACACGCATAAACGTGGACATATTGAAATTTTAACTGTTCCTGCAAAGTGATTCAGAGCCTCAAAAAAGTACAAATTATTTTCAGCCGGATAGATACTGGTTATACAGAAAATAATTAGAAGTTTAACAATCAAAGAAAGTAATAGTTTCTTCATTGCGTTTACTATTTTCTGCTTGTTTATGTGTGTCAGTGTATGATTCTATGATATGGTTTGGAGAAGTTTAAATAGGCATGTGATTGACTGATTGTGCATATATATGTGTATTCTTTGCTTAATAGTGGAGTAATTCAAATGATCGATATTTATTTCGGAAAATGATTACATGATATGTAACGTACGTACAACCAATATATGTACTGCATTTATATTCTTTTCAAATGAAATCGTTGTAATTGATTACTCCCTTAATCCCAATTTACATGTCCCTTTTCTAAAAAGCACACATATTAAGACTAGTATTTAAGCCCGCGTTGTTGGGCCTTTTTAATTTTATATTTATTTTTTATGTTAAACTAATAAAATGTTATTATCTTTTTTTTAATAAGAAAACTCCTCGGCCCCGCCTCCGACGGCGCCTCGAACCCTATTTACTAATAAATATAATATAATTTAATATGTAATTCAAAAATAATCTCCAGTCCCAAAATAATCTCTGAATTGAGTAACATTATTGTTATTTTCACTAAAACTATAATCTATGACATTAATGAAAACTATATTAAACTTACATTTAATATACCAATGAAAATAGGAGAAAGGGAGAATTCTGTGTCCAGGAATGGGAAAAAGAAGGTATTAATCAAGAAGCATGCATGATAAATAGAGCGGTACTACAGTATTATACTAAAACAATTATTAGGAATGCCTATAAAGGATAAGGAAGGGGCAAGTGATGGAGGGAACGTGTGCTCATACAATGGTCCTTCATCAATTGCATACCTGCATCCATCGTCCGCCAAACCATGAGCATACATAGAAAAAGGCAAGCAATAAATAATTTGGGTATACAACTACTTAGTAATCGCATCAAAGCTAACAGAAACGATCAAAGTTATCACCCAAACTAATTTGGGTATTCAATTTTCCATCAAAACGACACACACAGCATGGTAGTCTTTCTGCAAGAAAGTGTGGAGATTTATATACATAACCACTGAATAATCGCAACAAAGCTAATAGAAAAATTCATAGTAAACAACCACACAAATTTTGGTATCAAATTATCTATCTTTATAAACCATTGAACAAACATAAACGATTCTAGATTCTAAAACTAACCCTGATCTCAACAGAGTGAAATGTCAGTTTTTTCTTTTGTCCCATCACTAACAATCCTGCATTATCAGCAATTACAAATGAATCCTCAACGCCGCTGCAGTTAGTTAATATAATATATCAAATGAATTTTATTAAAATTGAACAACCAATTAAACCATTAATTGGTCATAACTACAGTGGTCAGCAATTCATACAGTCGGGAACTTACGAAATCCTTAACAGAGCCTCGATATGATTGTCAACATTGTGAAGCATTCACATATTCAGAGGTATTATTTTTCATAATCATCGCTGCATCATCTTAAACAATATGAAAAAAGTTGTAAGAGAATACAGGACAAAAAATGATATTTAGATTGAGCTTGACCCACGAGAGAATAAGAGGTATTATTTGAATATAAATTTTCATTTTTGAAATCTGAGAAGTCTGTGGAATCTTATGGAAGAAGCTTGTAGGTCCAAAAACATGCTCTTGAGTTAGATATCCATACTTATACAAAAATATATAAGGACCAAAATGCCACAATTAATTCAACCTACAAAATGAGCATATTCAGAATTCATAAGAAAATGTTGGGCAAAACTCAATAAAAGTGTTTATACATAAGAAAAAACACTACTTATTACAGGTTCAAACAACAAAATAACAATGAAAAATTCTAGTAGAACTAAAGCAAACAGTCAGAATGCAGAGTTCAAAATATTAAAAAACAACTGCTCATACTTTTGGTAAGATATAGAATCAAGAACAAATGACGAAATCAATGAAAAGATATAGAATCAAGGACAAATCGAAAAAGGATACAAAATATATAAATTGTGTTTCTTCTTTGCTTGGAAAATATTTTAACTCGAAAACCTACAAAAGAAGAGAAAAAAAGTATGAGAATATAGATAATAAAAGATGAATTCAAATTGGAAATAGACAGGAGAAGATTAGAGAACATTAGAACAATGAACTTGGATTTGAGTTATTTGGATAATTTGATTTGGGGAAGTGTTCCCGTATGAATTTGAAATTTTGTAAACATAGCTTCTTTGGGAAGCTTTTATCAGCGTAACGTAATTGAAAATCAGTACACGTGTTGTAGCGTAGCGTAGCGTATAAATTTTAATGTGTCAAAAAATAAAAATAGTGAATAAAACTTAATATAAAAACACAATATACCTATATAATAATGGTGGAAGTAGTTTGTTAATAGACAAACTATTATCTGAGATTTCAAAAGCATATCCTACCTGATTGATAAGAAAAATAAGAAGGAAAGATACACTTACAGTTAGATACACTTAAATTGGCAAGGTGGATGCTGCATCCATACTTGCATCCACACTAAAGGCTCCAAAGCCAAGTTTAATTGCGCAATAAATAAAAATTAGCTAGAAGCAGTGGTAGAATAAATGGTAGAATAAATATCAAACACTTCATTAACACATCAAGATACATACCTAAAAAATGACAAAACTTATCAACCTTTTCACTGGGTTAAATTATCAAACACTTCATCAGCAAGGTTCAAATCATTACATGCGTCGAAATTTTAAAAGAAAATTGCATCTTCATCCCACATATCAAAACCATTAACAATTTTCAAGGTACGTGTATCACATATGTAATCAAATAATTGTATGGATCCATTATTATCAAAAGAAAGAACTATTATCAAAACACACCAAGAATAATATACCTTGAAATAAGAAAATTGTCAAGAAAGTTTACTATTATGGTTACCTGTGAATTGCCAATGCTCCTTTATAACATCTGAGACAGAAATCAGCCAGTCACCAGGCTTCTTGTCCTTTTCTTTCAGGCAAATCATCGAACAGTTACTCGGCAAAATTTATCCTGCAACAAATCAACAACATAAGACAGTGCATAATTAGGAACATAATTGAAAGATAAATCATGAAGAGATGAAGAGAGTGCAGGAGGGGGAATGAAATGGAATCCTCATCAGTTTGCAATCCTACTTGTTGTAAACCAATTCTTGAAGAAGATCAAAACACAGTGGATTATAAATTAACATAAAATTGAAATATGTGACATATGCCTCACCATCGATTTCATCAGTTGAAACAATCTTCAAACCATCACCACCAACCTTGTAAAACAAAGACTCAAACAATTACAATAGAATCAAACAGAATCAAACGCCTGAAAAACACAATCATAATCAGAATCAGACTAAATAAACAATCGATAACAAATAATAGATACAACAAATACAAAGAATAGATACAACAAATCTATAAATCATAATAAATGGAACCGTAAATCATCAATTATGAAGCATGTAACTAAAGATATAAACATAAACATAATATTAAACATTCAAATGATATTAGCTGTAAAAGAGTTTGAAAGAGAGAGAGAGGATATAGATCTAAAGTTTTATTTTGAAATTGTCTGAGAAGATTCAAATCGACTCTATTAGAGTGAGACAATTCAAATTAAAGCTTCTCCAGGAAGCTATATAAAATCTTGACAGACAATTCTGCCTATATATTTATATCTTGATATTTTTAGAAAATGCTTTGTAATGGGTGGTTTTTTTGTAATAACTAAGAGAAGTAGTGGTAAAGACTTAAAATTGGGAATTTACTGTAGCAAAGAGGCAACAGAAACTATTTTATAGATAGATAAAGTTAGTTGAATAAATTTTTCCAACTAATACCCTTATTTAATACATTGGAAAATGATAATAGAGTTAAGTTTAAAAAAGTCAAATTTTTGATACAATAAATGTAGGGATAGTTTTGTAAAACTACACTTAAATTTGCATTGAAAGGAGAAAAGGGACATGTAATTTGGGACAAATTTGTTTTATAAAAGGGACATGTATTTTGGGACGGAGGGAGTAACATCATTATTCTAAAAATCTCTAATTTAATCGATTAATTTCTAATTAATCTCCTACAAGATGTCCAACTGATTCGATTTTTAAAATTTTTGATTATTCTTTACGTCTACTTCTTAGTTAATTGGAATATTTATAACAAATCATTAAAATTAAAATAATATACTAATCAGATATGAATTATTATACGCTTTATGATGTGATAAATACATATTACTTGATAAATAATTAATCAAATCATAATAATATATTAAATAACATTATAATATTAAAATAAATCCAATTTTTACTCCGATTAATCTTTTCGATTAATTCCCAATTTAACAATTGATTTTTACAAGATTCTTTTACCCATCTTGTTTGATACTCGATTTCTATAAGACTGATTGACATACATTATATAAAAATATTGCTCATCTCAATTTCGCGCCAAGGAACTCGGGGAGACATGATCTAAGAAATTGGGTCCGGATCCTCTGTCCCCTTCTTCCGTGTCTCTCTTGTGTCCCCTGCTCTTTTTAATACAAAAAGAGTGCCCCTGCGGGGCCCATTTTAATAAATAATAAAAATGGGATTCACAAGAGCATTTTTTTGTATTAAAAATAACATGGGACACAAAGGAGACACGGAGGAAGGGGACAGAGGATCACAGCTCTAAGAAATTCGTATACAGTACCCCCTCCTTCATTTCATTTATTTTGTTCATATTTTTAGTTTTTATTTTTTTTTTTGTCATAAATAACTTTTTAATTAATGAATTGTATCAAAGTACAATATCCGTATAGCCGGAGAAAGAGTTTCTTTCATTCAAGAAAGTTTATCATCTAACCGAAAAGCATGCAAGTTGCTTCCGGACGCTTAGACAATATAACTTTAATGTCTGAATAGAAAACCCACCAAATAAGGCCTCGTTAAAACCCCGCAAGAGTAAAACCCTATGGGACAAAAACTCAGGGGGGAAAAAAGAGTGCTCTACAAAAATACATCGTTAACACAGAAATTGAAATAAAAATTGGTGACTCCTTGTAGCTATAGAGAATCCCTGCTGCCATCAATATTAGTTATAAAACTGGTACATACACCGATGTCCTCCTTCCTTCTTATGTCTTCTTTTTCCAACCATCCAAAATACCATAAAATAACTTATAGAACTTTAACCACTCCTTGATCAACTCGCATAGTGTCCCCAACCATTTAGGTAGTAGCGCCTCCAATCCTGTAATTCAAAAGAACTTGTTCTTTTCTCTTACTCTTAGCTGCCTCTCCCTTTTAGCACCTTAATTCTATGTCGAAAAGTGAAGTAACCTGAGAAATTAAAAGCAGTGCATTAAATTATATATTCTGATTAGCATTAAATTATATATTCTGATTAACATTTTCTATTATGATCATCTATGGTTCAACAATAGTATCATAATCAAAGGAGATCCCTTTGATTAGATACGTCAAAACTGTTTAATATTAAAATGCCCAAAATATAAGCCATCAATCATGAACGCTCATAATTGGTACAACAAACCTAATAACCTCTTTAAGGCCCATAACATATGCCATCAATCATGGCCACCAAAATTGGTACAAAAACACTAGAAAAAAATCACTTAAGGTCCAAGATTTCAGTCATAAAAAAAGTCAATAAAATTGGTACCAAATTAAGCAAGCATCAACTAGCATTTATTAAACATTTAAAACATTTATTCCAAGAAAATTCAAATTTCAAATGTTAAAACTAAAATTATGGAAATTAATTACTAATTTAAGATTATTAAAAATAAAATCAATTAAAACTAATCACGGAAAGAAATAAATGATGTCATTAAAGCATTAAATGATAATTAATTGAAATTCAATTTTATGAAACTGAAAAATAAATGCTATATTTAAAAATGGATAGAAATTAAAACCTTACTTTACAAAATAGTTTTTGAAAATATCAATGAATATCAATTAATTATAAAACATAAAGTATAAACTCTTTTAAACAAAATCATCGGAGAATTAGTTACTAAAAAATGCTCATCAGCTCAATTAAAACCTGTTTTATCAGCTACTCAAAAATACTTGATAAAAAATATGTTACAAAAAAATTCAAAAATATGTTAGTATCACTTAAAATAATAACGGAAAACACATTTAATGCATAAAACTAATTAGAAAGGAGTTATAAAAGATGAACAATTACATGGAAAACATATTTTTCCTAACCTAAATTTTAGCTACATACATGGCCTAAAATGAGTAACTTGAATGAGTATTAAATCCATCATTATAACTTACAGACTGATCGCAAATACATAGATCAATTCAGAAACATAACTAAAATTAAGAGATTTCATTCAAAAAGAATAATACAGGTAAGAATTATTGTCAATTGTAATAGGAGATTAACTACTTGCCAAAAATTACTACTGGAATGTAATTTGGCTAAATTATTGAAGCAAATAACATAAAGCAATTGATGACAAAATTAATTAGCAAAATAAGTTATTCATCACTAAATAAAGTGCATGGATTAATCAAACGTTACAAGAGGTTACAAATCAGAATTTAATCAATTTAATATTATTAATAAATGAAAATTCAAGCACAATCAATATTATAAACATGCAAAACGAACAACAATTATTATAAATAAAATATATTATTAATTGTTGATGAGTGGATTTCGTAACAACTTTTGAGAGGTTTATGGTGAGTTGTAAAGGCTAACGATCAACTAATCTATGGAGAATGGAGGTTTTTTGTAGGGGTTGAACTGAGCTCGAGAGCGTTTACAAGAATCTCACGAATTCCCTTGAGGCTTGTGTCGTGCGTTCTCAAGAATCTCGTAGGTGTATTGTGAGGCTTGTAAAAACATGTTCTCAAGGTGCCTACGTACCCATGTATATATAGGGATCAAGTTCACGTAGTTCTTTTTAGACTAGAAGTCTGGTTAGGCGGCAATATTCTAGGTTCCTAATTCGTGGGGACCTCCTTTTCTCCAGATTTCAGCCACGAATAGGCGACCTAAGTCGAATAGAACTCGAGTTCTAGTCCGACTAGGAGTATGTTTACAAGTTCTCGTCCTATTAGATGTATTCAAGGATCATCTGTGCCCAAGGAATACATTCCAATAAGGAGTTGATGTTCATGACTTGCTCCTAAAGAATAGGAGGCTTTATCGTACTATAAATCTGCTGGAATAAATCTGTTCTCGTACAGGAAGCTGTCTCTCAGGAACCTGTCTGTAGGAACCTGTTTCTCGGGAAGCTGTCTATAGGAAGCTGTCTTTCGGGAACCTGTCTCTTCGGGAACCTGAACCTGTTTAGATCCATTTCACATGCTATTTAGCCCCATTTAACTTAAGGGACCTCAATCATAACCCATATTACTCATACGGATTGGATCCTTAAGCCTAATGGGCCTAAATCTAGCCCATGGATATTTTGGGCACAACAAGTACCCCCCGGTTCCTCGAAGTCATAGGATGCGAGAGGAACCTAAATAGCTTGATATTTTAAGGTCCAATCCCTTCAGTGCTCCCATGTTTCTTCTGAGGGAACCATGCGGGTCTTTGTCTTCTTGTTTAAATCGTGACAAGGGCACAAAATGAATCCAATTAGGCGCTGAGTGAATCCTTTAACAAGGGCACAAAGCGAATCTAATTGGGCACTGAGTGAACCTCAAGATTGTTAAGGGAACCAAGTGAATCCAAATAAGGGCATAAAGTGAACCTAATTGGGCGTTATGTGAACCTATGCTGAGGGCACAAAACGAATCCAATAGGGCACTAGATGAATCCTTAAAAGGGATAAGGTGAATCTTAATATTGTCAAGGGAACCATGTGAATCCAAATAAGGGCATAAAGTGAACCTAATTGGGCGTTATGTGAACCTATGCTGAGGGCACAAAACGAATCCAATAGGGCACTAAATGAATCCTTAAAAGGGCACGAGGTTAACCTTGAAAATCATAACTTGCTCGAGACGTTGCTTCATTTTCTAAGCTGCTTTTTGCTCTCTCTGTTGTCTATGCTCAGGAACCCGGTGCTCAGGAACCTATGTCTCGAAATCTGGTTCTTAGGAACCTCATTACAGGAGACTGTACCTGCACAAATAACAAATTTGTTAGTCTGGGGAGCCTTTTTGTGGTTCCCATGTACTTCTTACTGTCCTCATTTCTGTTGCTAGGCTGATTCGGGCTCTTCTGCGGAGAGAAAACTGGTTCGTTCGTAATCTGCTCAACTACTGGTTCATCAAGAACGTCTCGATACTCATAATCTCTTGACTGTCTTCTCAACTAATGCTCATTTCTCCACGTTAGGTCTTCATATCTCGTACTAGATCTATCTCCTCGCTCATACAATACTTGTTGATTGGAACCTACGACTTAATAGGTCTTAAATCTAGCCCATGGTGATTTTGGGTACAACACCAAGAAAACTAAAAAAAATAGGTTAGTAATACGAGCTGAAGAGCTCACATACAAGTGATGCATGTATGCATGTATGAATGATTATTTACGTTATATATGTTACTATCTTCTCAAGTGGCATATCAATTATCTACTTGACTGATTCAACTAACACGTTCGAGATCATAAATTAAGCATATATGTTACGTAAACTGCAAACCTATAGGGCATGACAACATCCTAAGTACAAGTTCTCATAAATTTCATTTCTAAAGATCATGCAATATGCACATTTAGAAGCAATATGTATCTAAGCATGACAGAATATAAGCTCGCATTGACATAAAATATGCATGATAGTTAAGAATATAAAGGCATGAAAGTAGAACTTATCTGTGCTTCATTGTGCCGGTTTGGATTGAGGTTCCGTTACTGAACCTGGAAGATGGAAGCTCTTCTCGGTGCATACGTAGGGGAATTGAGCTACCCCCCGAGCCGTCATGATGCGTGAACCTCCTATAGCTTGTTGAAGTGGTTGACTGAAAGCTGCTTGTTTCGGCTATTGACTGGAAGCTGTAGCTTATAAACTATGGGTTGAAAACTAGAAGCCGGAAGCTATTAACTGGACGCTTCTGATGATCATCAAGGATGCTGTAAGCTATTTTATCAAGAACCTGTTAGTAGTACGATACCTGTTTCGATCATATACAAGCTTTAAAAAATGAGAGTATTCATCTTTGCATTGCTTTGATGAGGGCACAAAGCGAATCCAATTGAGCTCTAGGTGAATCCTGAAAAGGGCACTTAGAGAATTCAATTGGGCGCTAAGTGAATCCTTAGTAGGGCATAAGACGAATCCAGTTGAGCTTTAAGTGAATCCTAAGAAGGGCACTTAAAGAATTCGACTGGGCGTCAAATGAATCCTTTTTTGGCTTTAGGGAGCACGAAGTGAATCCATCCGGGCTCTAGGTGAATCATGGCAAGAGCACGAAGAGAATCCGGTTGGGTACTAAGTGAATTCCTTTGTGGCACCAATTGAATCCTTATAGGCTCTAAGTGAATCCTGCAGAGGGCACAAAGAGAATCTATAGGGCACATGATGAATCATTTCAAACTCTAGGGGCACCAAGTGAATCCGTAAGGGCACAAGGTGAATCCCTTCAAATGCTAGGGGCACCAAGTGAATCCGTATGGGCACAAGGTGAATCCCTTTGAAGGCTTTTCAAGTACAAGCGAACTCTAGGTTAGGTTACCCATGCTTAGGTTCCCAAAACCCTTAAGTAGGTGCCCACATGCTTATAGGACTTTTGAGTGCGTGCCTACGATTCATAGGGCTTTTAAAGATGAATCTTTTGTGCTTGCAAGTCTTTTCTGGCTATCGAGTGCCTGTAATTGGAAGGGCTTTTCAAAGTGAATCTTTCTGGGCTCTATGCAAATCCTTGTAAGGGCATAAGGTGAATCCAACTGGTCATTATATGAACCTCTGCTAAGGGCAAAAACCGAAACCAATTGGGCACCAAATGAATCCCTAAAAGGGTACAAAGAGAATCCATTAAGATACCAAACAAATGCATGTGGATGCATGAAGCACCAAGTGAATCCTTTTGGGCTCTAAGTGAACCTATACGGGCACATAGAGAATCCTTGAGGGCACTAGGTCAATACATGGATATGCTTAGGGAACCTGGTGAGTCCTTCTAGGCTCTAAGTGAATCCTTGAATGGAGCACAAAGAGAATCCAGAAGGGCACTAGATTAATCCTCTACAGGCCTGGAGCTCTTGCTGTAAGCACACTTTCTTCTATTCAGGTATCGGCTATTTGGGAACTTCAAGTAGGAAGCTGCTAATCAGAAACTAACAATTGGCTTCTAACAAATGTCAACGAACCTGGAAGCTGTTACACACCAACTTCAGGTATATATCAATGAACCTGGGAGGTTTTCTACGAATATCTAAGCATAAAAGGAGAGGAATCACCTGGATCTTTCTGTAGACTGATCAGATGTGAAGTGGAAGCCTCCGTTAAGATTTGAAAACTCATTGACGTGTTCCTGATGCAAGCATGCTGCTCTTCAAGATACTAGACCAAATCAATCCTCAAGGTTCTTGAACCAAATATGAGCTATGAGGTTTCTAAACTGCATCCTAGCCGTGAGGTTCCTGAATCAAATCACGAGCTTCCTGGACCTGATGGTGAGGTTCATGATCTGAATTCTCAAAATTTTGAAATCCTCAACTTTCAAAGTACCATGTGCTATAGTAATTGTAATTGTACTACCCCCCAGTTCTTCAGGGAAGCTTGTCTTTGATGAAGAACTAACTCCAAGAAGCTTCACAATTCTTCGATAATTTCTAATAAGTCGTTGAATATTCATCCATGAAGTTGAGTACTGTGTGTTTTCTTCAAGATGCTCATATCATATTCTTGTAGATACTCTTCATCAAAATCTTCAACTATGTCGAATTTTCTTTAACGCTCGAATACTATAACCTCTTCACATCATTCTTGCTTGTAGCTTTAACATGTCTTCTCCTTTCTTCTTTATCTTCTTACGAAACATGCTGAGAATGAACCTCTATACAAATATCCCAATACAGTACCTCTAAGCTTACGCGAGCTAACTCATTGTAAGAAACAAGAGATACTTAAAGAGATTACTTGTGAGGTATTTCTCGTAGGTCACTGAATTGAATGAGGTATGTTCCTTGTTTTACAAGCTAAATGTATGACGTAATACAAGGAAAAGAACTACTCATAATTTCGTTGAAAACTACTAGAAAGAAATAGGTTTACTTGCTAGGAAGGTATACATGCACTACCCCTAGTTCTAAGAAGGAAATACATATATAAATAAAGGTCTCTCAACTATACTTTAAGGAAGCTCTCAAACTTTCAACTACTGGTCACCTCGAGCTATCCATTCCGCGAGCTTCCCGGCTTTAATCAATTCCTCAATTTGGTCTTTCAGTGCTCTGCATTCAGAAGTATCATGGCAATTATCCTCATGGAAGTCACAATATTTCTTCAGATCTTTCCTTGCTCCTACAGGTAAAGGTGTAGGCTTCACAAATATTCCTTCTTTCCCATAAACCGTGAAGATGTGGTCCACTGGAGCAACCAAAGAGGTATAACTATCGCACTTTGTCTTCAAATTTGCTTTACTTCTTTTGGAGGAAGCTCGATCCCCAATAACATATGCTTGCGGGCTTGGAGACCTCTCTCGCTTGCTTCCTTTGTGACTAGCTTCATCTCCAAGATCTTCTGTTTCTCTTAACTTCAACAAGGATTCTTCCACACACTTATATGGTTCAGCTTGTTTGTAGAAATCAACTAGTGTACCAGGTTCACGTACTTGTAACTCCTTCCAGAAGTCTGAACCAGCTCTAACTCCAGCAATCAGGAAGCTCATAATGACCTCGTCAGGAGCTTTCTTAACTAAGGGAACCTCTATTATTGACTGCTTTTCTTCCTTGAGTTTCATTAGAATCTTCTTGATGTCTTCAGCATTCAAATCACCAGCTCCACCGTCCTTTGCTTCCTTATCTTTATCATCGGCTTCCTGTGAATCTGCTATACACGAATCGTTCGTGGTCTCGACTGAACTTGAATCATCTTTAATTATCTCGATGGAAGGTTCCTTAACAGGAGGTTGTTTATCCTTCGTTTCACCATCTTCTTTACCTTCAGTATCTTTCTTTGGGTCTTCGATCTCCTCCTCAGCCTTTTCTTCACGTTCTTCTTCATCGATGCCCAACTGCTTGGGATTAATCTTAGCTTTTTTACCCTTCTTACCGGCTGCTAACTTCGACTTCTTCTTCTTCTTCGGTGGTATTTGTTCGAGGGTTGTAAGCCTTTATTCAATCGACTTTAGATGCTCTAGGACGTCAGCAGGAGTAATCTTCTTCGCTTTCGGGGTTTGATCTTTCTCTACAGATTGTGTTGCTTCGCTATTAGAACTGCCTGCCATCTTTCCACTCTTAAGATGATAACTCTCCCCTCCTTCTAGCGCCAATGTTGATGAGTGGATTTCGTAACAACTTTTGAGAGGTTTATGGTGAGTTGTAAAGGCTAACGATCAACTAATCTATGGAGAATGGAGGTTTTTTGTAGGGGTTGAACTGAGCTCGAGAGCGTTTACAAGAATCTCACGAATTCCCTTGAGGCTTGTGTCGTGCGTTCTCAAGAATCTCGTAGGTGTATTGTGAGGCTTGTAAAAACATGTTCTCAAGGTGCCTACGTACCCATGTATATATAGGGATCAAGTTCACGTAGTTCTTTTTAGACTAGAAGTCTGGTTAGGCGGCAATATTCTAGGTTCCTAATTCGTGGGGACCTCCTTTTCTCCAGATTTCAGCCACGAATAGGCGACCTAAGTCGAATAGAACTCGAGTTCTAGTCCGACTAGGAGTATGTTTACAAGTTCTCGTCCTATTAGATGTATTCAAGGATCATCTGTGCCCAAGGAATACATTCCAATAAGGAGTTGATGTTCATGACTTGCTCCTAAAGAATAGGAGGCTTTATCGTACTATAAATCTGCTGGAATAAATCTGTTCTCGTACAGGAAGCTGTCTCTCAGGAACCTGTCTGTAGGAACCTGTTTCTCGGGAAGCTGTCTATAGGAAGCTGTCTTTCGGGAACCTGTCTCTTCGGGAACCTGAACCTGTTTAGATCCATTTCACATGCTATTTAGCCCCATTTAACTTAAGGGACCTCAATCATAACCCATATTACTCATACGGATTGGATCCTTAAGCCTAATGGGCCTAAATCTAGCCCATGGATATTTTGGGCACAACATTAATTATTATTAAAAATTACAAGAGACTGAATGTCACAAAACTCAAACTAAAAAACTTGAAAGCACACTAGAAAAACTAATCTCAGCTATCGTTGCAGTGAATTAAGCAAATAAAAATAGAATTCAAATCGGAAGAAAACATATCAATAATTATTAGTGCATTAATTATCCATTACTCAGACGGTTTCAAAGAAATTAGTATGGTCTTAATAGCATAATCAATCAGGCATGTATTGATAAAATAAAGGACAAAATTATGGAGTATCAGTTATACATTATTAGATAATTTAGAACCGAAATAATATGAAAACTCACATTCAAAAGTGAAAATGGGATCCCTCGTACCAACACTAGAAGTGGCTAAGTATCGAAAATGAAGCATTTATTAATTTGGATTGTTTTAGCATTCTTATTCTTATTCAGACCAGAGACCAGAGCTAGAACGTATAATCATAGAAAAAATTTGTGAAAATGAACTTGACTATCAAATGAAATCATTGTCGATAACCTACAATTAGCACTTATAAGCAAGATTAGAAAAAAAAGAAAAATGCAAAAATTAAATGATACAAAAACCAACATAAGCGACTTAAACGTACATAACTAAGAAACAATTTAAGAGACCTACAAGAAGAAAACTTTAATCCAAATAAAGTCAAATTCGAAGATGAAAAAAATATTATATCACAAACACCTTCCCGGCAAAGATTAGTACTACATATAAAATAGAAAGATTTCACCTTTATGGTGGGAATGCAACTTTAAACAGAAGAATCGCCAACATGTTGAAGTCAAACAGATTGCTTGAACCCGGGGTAGTTTGATTTCCAATCGCTCCTTTTTTATCTTGTTTGTGTAGAATCCAAAAATACTTGCAATACCTAACGTTGATAACCATTTGCTGTGTTAACTCGAATAACTTGTAGAAGGGGGGGTTGAATACAAGTTATATAATCGTGTCTGATTTTTGCTTGATTATATGAACAAGAATAAACGAATGAATCAAACTCTTGTTTTTATTAATAAGATCAAATACAAACTCTACCAAAGGTGTACAATACCTTTAGCAGCTGCTGACAATACAAATATCTCTCTCTGTTTGTTTCGAACTCTCGAATACAAACCTTATACAGAGCTACGCACATTCACAACTGATATCGTGTTTTTTATACACGATTTTGTATTTATTTTTCCCGATTTTATTTTAGTTTCATGAGCATTTTACTTGTATTTGCTTTGTTTCCATTTGTAGTGCCACTTGCTTAATTGTTGGAAAGAAGCCTTATTTTGGAGCTTAAATGGAAAAATTTGTCAAGGCTAGAAGTGGAGATGTATGATCAAGAAGTTGGAGATTAAAAGTGCGAGATTTTGAAGTTCCAAAAGTGCACATTCATTTTGCACGGTCCTGAAGGGTGTGAAATTCATTGCAGAAATTATTCACGGTCGTGCAGTTGGGTGTGAGTTCTTTGTAACTTAGTGCAGATTTATGCACGGGCATGTGCACGGCCGTGCACCCGACTGTGAGATTTGTGCTGAGCCAAAAATAGGGGAGTTGACATATATATCTCATCTCTTCTCTTATCTTCATATCATATCTCCTAACTTAATCTTCATCTCTTAGCCTAACATTTAACATTTTCCCTCTCATTTAGCCTCTTCAAGAACACAATTAGGGTTATTAAGAATTAGAGAGGAGAAATTAATTACTTGTAATCTAGCATTGATTATGAGTAATTAACTTCATATATTTGGCTCAAGGAAGCATCTCTTGTACTAAACCCATTCAATTTAAGTAAGATCTATTTCACTCTATCTTGAATTCTTGAGTTGTATTGTTTATGATGTTGCTTGGAGAATTGTAAGTTGCTTCAATTTGCTCTTCTTGTAATATCAATTGCTAATTGTTTGTGTTAATCCGTAATTGTTAGTACATTCATTATAGTAGCACAAGTTTAGTGTACCTAAATTCTCAAGATTCAAGTGCAAATACCTAGGTTGAGCTTCTCATCCTTGGGTTTGTCCTAGCCTCTCTTTGTTTAATTCCTTGACTTGGTTAAATTGATAGTGCTTCATTATTGGTTGCTAGTGTCAAGAGAGCTAATTTATGTGCTTCACTAAATTATTGTTTATAATAGAAGAGAAATAAGTGATTGTGTGCTTCACCAATTATCTTGGTTAGGTAGAGTTGGATATATTTTGCTTGTTGGGTTGAAGTGCTTGATTTGCATTAATCCTTGGGTCAAATATCTCTATATCTTGCTTATTTACTCATTGTGTTGTTGTGTTGGTAAATTTGGATGATTGGCATTAACTTAGTTGTATATCTATAGAAATTTATTTATCGTATGCAAGGTGTTTGATAGAACACCTCAACCAAATTCAAAACCCCCCATTGTCCACACTTCTAGATTGTAAGAAATAATCTACTCGAAATCAATATTGATAGTCCTTCCCTGTGAACGAACTTCGAAAAACACTACCTTCAACAACACACGCTCTTTACAATGATATTGAGAGAGTATTTATAATGCTACCTATCAACTAATAACAGAAAGATATAATCTATACATGACAATGTTCTGCCTTCTAGTCGATAGTTTCCATCAATAGAAAACTCTTTCCTTCATAATATCTTCTTGCTTGTTCTTCAAACAACGATCCTGTTTTATAGCACTTGCCAGTTTCTGTAGCATCCATAATGACATCATCAGTAACAAGACTGATATCAGGATTTCATCTTGCATCAGTATCTGATCATCATCAGTATTAGACCGTCATCAGGATTTGCCCTTTGTTCCTGACATGTAGTCTCCGATACACTGTTCATTCCTGACTAAACTGTACAGATAACTGTCTTATACATAAATCCTATATACAGTGCTAAATCCTTTATAAGATCAGGATTACAAGAAGTATAATGTGTAAATTCTATTCTTAACATCACAACTTATGAATTATTCCTAACAATCTCCCCCTATTTATGTTTTATTATTAATTGGTTAGATATATTCAATATTTCTTGAAAACAAGAAATACAGTCACACGCAGTAATTAGCATCTGACTTCATTAAAACTTCCAAGTGACTGTTCAGCTTCTCATGTCTTTCTTTAAAAGAAACAGACGCCTTATGCCATTCTCCATAATCCTTTCAATCTCTTTTCAACAATGCTTCTCAAACCAAAATTCCATTCAAACCCATTCTTAAGATCTTTCTCGGTCGATGAACATCTTGTTCTTGATCATCTCTTTGAAAAGACGACTCTTCTTATCGAACTAATCATGAATGGATTGGTTTTCGATAATATCCAGAGGTTTCTCCTAGAACATCCATCTGTTGGATACAATCTTCTCCTAACCTCCTCAAAACTTGAGGATGAAGAATTTGGCCGAGAGTCTGAGGTTGATCTTGATGGAGATGCTATTCATTTAAGTTAGCTGCTCTCATTCAAGTCGCTCAGACAAGGAATCCAAGAGTAGACGAGGCTGTTCAAATCCCCTGATGGATTTCTTGATATGCTCCTTGTCCTGTACCTCAGAATTCATATCAACAGACAAGTATAGAATTATCAGTAGAATTTAGACAAAAAGATGTTGTATTTCATTTCCATATATGTAATGATTTCAATTAATGAAAATACAATTTCTTGTTATCTACTTGTCTTTTGATTACTGAATGATGTATAAATTATCAGTATGCAAATATCAAAACATGCTGCCATAGACTTAACACATCACAGAATTAGATTACTACACAAAGTAAACGTCAGGATTTGAAACAATTTTCATAATCCTGATACTGACACAATACTGATGACGTCAGCATCCTGATAACGAATCTAATCCTGATGATTATTAACAAGTCTATCATACTGAAATTTATCAAGGCAAAGTGTTATAGCTAAAGCATTTAACAATCAAATATAGATCCTGACAAGAATATCAAGTCTATAAGCTAAAAACAACATACCTTGCTACTTTTGCAGATGTTAAAGATCTAAAAATTTAACATTCCTAACTCACTTACTAATCTACTGAATGTAGTCTCATTAAGTGGTTTAGTTAGAATATCTGCAAGCTGTTTGTCAGTAGGAACAAAATGAAGTTCCACAGTACCATTCTCAATATGTTCTCTAATAAAATGATACCTGACATCAATGTGCTTAGTCCTTGAATGTTGAACTGGATTTTCTGCAATTTTAATAGCACTAGTATTATCACAAAACATAGGAATATTACTAAGTGTCATACCATAATCCATCAACTGATTTCTTATCCAAAGGAGCTGTGCACAACAACTGCCTGCTGCTATGTACTCAGCTTCTGCAGTTGAGGTTGAAACAGATTGTTGCTTCTTGCTTGCCCAAGAAATCAATCTATTTCCTAAGAATTGACATGTACCTGTAGTGCTTTTCCTGTCTATCTTACACCCTGCATAATCAGAGTCTGAATAGCCAATTAGAAAGAAATCAGATTCTCTAGGATACCACAAACCAAGATTTGGAGTTCCTTCGAGATATCTAAAAATTCTCTTCATAGCAATTAAATGAGATTCCTTAGGATCACTTTGGAATCTAGCACATAAACAGGTAGAAAACATTATATCTGGCCTACTTGCAGTTAGATATAACAATGAGCCTATCATGCCTCTATAACTAGTATTATCCACACTCTTCCCCTTAGGATCAGAGTCTAGTTTAGTGGCTGTTGCCATGGGTGTTTTTGCAACTGCACAGTCTTGAAAGTCAAACCTTCTTAAAAGATCTTTGATATACTTTGACTGATTAATGAAAATACCAGTCTCAGTCTGTTTGACCTGCAAACCTAAGAAATAATTTAATTCACCCATCATGCTCATTTGATACTTAGACTGCATAAGCTTGCTAAACTTAGCACACAACTTTTCATTAGTAGAACCAAAAATAATATCATCAACATAAACTTGAACTAAAAGTAATTCACCTTTTATCTTTCTAAAGAATAGAGTTTTGTCAATTGTACCTCTTGTGAAGCCATTTTCAAGAAGAAATTTAGACAAAGTCTCATACCATGCTCTTGGTACCTGCTTTAGTCCATAGAGTGCCTTGTCAAGTTTGTAGACATGATTTGGAAACTTTGGATCAACAAATCCAGGTGGCTGTTCCACATACACTTCCTCATCAAGTTTGCCATTTAGAAAAGCACTCTTTACATCCATCTGGTATACCTTGAATTTTGAATGAGCTGCAAATGCAAGAAACATTCTGATTGCTTCCAATCTTGCTACAGGTGCAAAGGTCTCATCATAATCAATGCCTTCTTCCTGAGAATAACCCTTGGCTACCAGTCTTGCTTTGTTTCTTACAATCATACCAGATTCATCTAGCTTGTTTCTGAAAACCCATCTTGCACCAACAATAGATCTATCTTTAGGTCTTGGTACCAATTTCCAGACTTTGTTTCTCTCAAACTCATTTAACTCCTCCTGCATTGCAATTACCCAATCAGGATCCTGTAAGGCTTCTTCAACCTTCTTAGGTTCATTCTTTGAGAGAAAGCAACTATACAAGCATTCATTTTGAATTGATCTTCTAGTTCGAACACCACTATTTGGATCACCAATTATCAAATCTTCAGTATGATCCTTTGTCCATTTTCTAACAGGTGGTAGATTAACTCTGCTAGTCTCTCCCCCTAAGTTAGTGGTATCTCTTGTAGAAGAATTCTCTCTACCTTCAAAAATCTCCTTTGATCAATAGAATCAGTAGATTCCATATTGGTGCTAGTTACTGATCTTTCCTCAGTAGACTCTGAAAGATCAGTTCCTGATGGAGTAGACTCTGAAACGTCAATTCCTGATGGAGTAGACTCTGAAAGGCTAGTCTGCTCCTGATGATCACTGTGTTCTCTTTGATTTATTTGCTCCCCCTCAACAGTAGCATTCCTTTGAGAAGCAATAGAAATTCCTTCTGGAGAACCTTCATCATCACTGGAGAGTATCTCAGAATTCTTCAGATTTTCAAATTCCAAGTTGTCATGGCTTTCATCAGTTTGCAGAATTCCAAATTTCTTATCATCAAATGCAACATGAATTGATTCCATAACAATGTGAGTTCTGAGATTATAAACTTTGAAGGCCTTAGATGCTGAATATCCTAGAAAAATTGCTTCATCCGATTTGGCTTCAAATTTTCCAAGTTGTTCTGGATGAACTTTTAGGACATAGCATTTGCATCCAAAGATGTGAAAGTATTTCACACTTGGTTTCTTTCCTTTGATCATCTCATAGGGAGTTTTTCCATGACTATTTACCAAGCTACAGTTTTGAATGAAACATGCAGTGTTAATAGATTCTGCCCAAAAGTAGGTTGGAAGTTTTGCATCTGCAAGCATGGTTCTTGCTGCCTCTATGAGAGTCCTGTTCTTTCTTTCCACTACACCATTCTGCTGAGGTGTACCAGGTGCAGAAAACTGTTGAGTGATTCCATTGTCTGCACAAAACCCCTCCATTGTAGAATTCTTGAATTCTTTACCATTGTCACTTCTAAGTACTTTAACTTTGTACTCAGAGTTATTCTGAATATTCTTGATAAGTTCAATGATTTGCTGAGGAGCTTCATCCTTCTTGTGTAGAAAGAACACCCATGTGAACCTTGTGAAATCATCCACCATAACTAGAGCATATCTTTTCTTGCTGATAGACATAATGTTTACTGGACCAAACAGATCAAGATGTAGCATGTGAAATGGTTCAGTAATTGAATTTTCAGTCTTGCTCTTGAAAGTGGTTCTTCTTTGCTTTCCAAGCTGACATGCATCACAAAGTCCATCTTGCACAAAATTTGCCTGTGGTAGGCCTCTCACCAGATTGTGCTTAACAAGTTGATTAAGCTTCTTGAAATTAAGATGTGAGAGCTTCTTGTGCCAATTCCAGCTTTCATCACTTGTTGCTTTGCTGTAGAGACATCTAACAATTCCTTTAGATGTATCACTTAAGCTGGCTTCATATATGTTACCATGTCTTTGACCAGTTAGAACAATGTCTCCATTCTGCATATTCAAGATTTTGCATCCTTCTCTGTCAAAGATTGATTTGTAACCTTTATCACCCAGTTGACTTATGCTTAAAAGAGTATGTTTCAAGCCTTCAACCAGTGCTACATTTTCTATGATGACATTTCCCAAAACAATTGAGCCATATCCCAGAGTTTCTCCTTTGTTGCCATCTCCAAAAGATATTACTGGGCCAGCTTTCCTCTCAAACTTTGTAAGCAGGGACTTCTTTCCAGTCATATGTCCAGAGCATCCATTGTCCAAGATAATTGAATGCTTCTTTCCTGTGCCCTGCAAACAAAAAGTAACTAGTTAGAATTTTTTAGGACCCAACTTTGATTGGATCCTTTCTTACTAGATTTAGAGACAACAGGCTTTGAAGATTTTACTTTTATTTTACCTGTTGCAGAGTCAACCTTAGACTCTAATTTCACAAACTGTTTGTGACTAGGAGTTTCAGATTTTAAGGAATAATAGTCATAATACAGTTCATGATATTCTCTACACATGTAAATGGAATGAAGTAAACTACCACAATGATAACAAGCTTTTTGTGGTTGGTATTGAATTTTCTGAGTCTTGGGGAATCTGGACTCAGTTTTCCAAGAAGGTTTTTGATTGCAGTCTAGGGCCAAATGATTATGATTTCCACACTTATAGCATTTTTTCCTAGGTGCATCAGGTACATTCTTGTAATTATTCTCTTTGTTAATACCTTCTTTTCCATTCCTATTTCTTTTGATCTTGCTAGACTCTGAAAGACCATCTAATCTCTGTTTCAACTAAGACTTAGACAGAAACCCTATGTTTACATTCTTAGGTTTCTCTAACACTTTCTCATCTGAATTACTATTGTTAATCCTTTTGTGTACAACAGGGGTACCTTTTGAATCAACAAATTTAACATGATTAGGTTCAGAAACAATTTTCTTACCTTCAGATTTAGATGTGTTAGCTTCTATCTTACTATCATCATTGACAATAGCTACTTTTTCTTCTTGTCTAGCCTTATCAAAACCTAAACCATTAACCTTACCACGAATTCCACTTTCAAAGATTTCTATAGTCTTCTTACTGGAATTGTTAATGGTCTTAATCACATCTCTTTCTTCTTCTAGTTCTTTTCTGACATAGTCATAAGCCTCAAGAATAACACTATAATCATGATTAGCTTTATCAGAACTTAACTTGTATTCTTCCATTTGAATTAACTCAGATTCAAGAAAATTATTTCTATCAACTAATTTATCATTCTTAACCTTAAGTTCATCTCTTTCACAAGTAAGAATTCTAAAATTAGTCATAAGATTCTTAAACTCAGCATGGATAGATCTAATTTCATCAGAATTTAAGCTATCAAATGAATCAAGAGAGTGAAGTGATACCTTAACAGAAGATGGAGAAATTTTCTTTGGATATCCAGGTTTGTCTGAACTATTTGCCATCAATGCAATGTTGTCATAATCCAATTCATCTTCAGAATCACTGGAATCAGCCCAATCCTTCTGTGTGACCATAAGTGCATTACCCTTTCCTGAATTCCTAGGCTTCTTACACTCACTAGCAAAGTGTCCAAGCTCGCTGCAGTTAAAGCACTTGATCTTGGCCTTATCAAGCTTGACAATTGTACTTTTGCCTTTGTCACTCTTCTTCTCCTCCTTCTTTTGAAAAGGTCCTTTGCTAAATCTTCTCCTGTTGAATCTTCCTTTCTTGAAGGCTTTAGCAAACATAGCAAAGAGTTCTTGCATCTCAGATTCAGAATCATTGTTGTCAGAGTCCATATCAGTAGTCTCTGACTCAGAACTTTCTTTGCTTTTCTTCTTCCTTGAATTCTTTACAGCAATCTCTTCATGCTGTTCTTCAGGAAGCTTCTTAACTTCAGATTGAGCAGTAAGTGCAATAGTCTTCATCTTTCCTTCACTCCTGCTCTTCTTCTGTTGCTTGTCAAGTTCATAAGCTCTCAATTTTCCATATACTGCCTCTAATGAAATCTCATCTAGATCATTAGTTTCCTCAATTGCAGATATCTTCTCATTGTAGAAATCAGGCAAAGCTTTCATGAACTTTGTATTCATATCCTCCAAGTCATAATATTTACCATGCATGGCCATCTCATTGATGAGTTTTGTAAACCTATCAAAGGTATCAGTAAGTGACTCACCAGACTTGGATTCAAAGTACTCATACTGTTGTATAAGTAATGTCCTCATATTCTTCCTGACAGGCTTAGTTCCTTCACAGTGAACCTTAAGATTGTCCCATATATCCTTAGCAGTTTTACAAGAGAGAACATAGTTAGTGAGAACAGAATCAAGACTGTTGAATAATATGTTTCTCACTTTAGCATCTTTAAGAACATTCTCCTTGTCCTTATCTGACCATTCAGATTTTGGCTTCTCTGCTGTATGTTCTGGAACAACCATACCATCAACAGTTGCTTGTCCAACGACCTTTGTTGGAACAAAAGGTCCATCTCTGATTCTGTCAAGATAATCAGGATCTGTTGCTTCCAGATGATGCAACATCTTTACTTCCCATAGAGTATATTCGTTTCTCTTGAGCATAGGAATCTTAGTATTCCCATCCTTGTAACCAGACATGATTGCAGATCTTTATGATTATTCGAAATCAACCTGCTCTGATACCAATTGTTAACTCGAATAACTTGTAGAAGGGGGGGTTGAATACAAGTTATATAATCGTGCCTAATTTTTGCTTGATTATATGAACAAGAATAAACGAATGAATCAAACTCTTGTTTGTATTAATAAGATCAAATACAAACTCTACCAAAGGTGTACAATACCTTTAGCAGCTGTTGACAATACAAATATCTCTCTCTGTTTGTTTCGAACTCTCGAATACAAACCTTATACAGAGCTACGCACAATCACAACACACGCTCTTTACAATGATATTGAGAGAGTATTTATAATGCTACCTATCAACTAATAACAGAAAGATATAATCTATACATGACAATGTTCTGCCTTCTAGTCGATAGTTTCCATCAATAGAAAACTCTTTCCTTCATAATATCTTCTTGCTTGTTCTTCAAACAACGATCCTGTTTTATAGCACTTGCCAGTTTCTGTAGCATCCATAATGACATCATCAGTAACAAGACTGATATCAGGATTTCATCTTGCATCAGTATCTGATCATCATCAGTATTAGACCGTCATCAGGATTTGCCCTTTGTTCCTGACATGTAGTCTCCGATACACTGTTCATTCCTGACTAAACTGTACAGATAACTGTCTTATACATAAATCCTATATACAGTGCTAAATCCTTTATAAGATCAGGATTACAAGAAGTATAATGTGTAAATTCTATTCTTAACATCACAACTTATGAATTATTCCTAACATGTTGGTTCGGAAAAAGCTTTCACGGCCCAAGACCAATAATGTTAAGAATTTGAATACATCAAGAAAAGAAGAAAGAGAAGGTTGGAGATTCCGTGTTAGGAAAGACTCTCTCTTTTAAAACCAAATACTCGACCATATATATATACAAAAAACAGGGCACGACCAGGTAGTTATCTCGTTTAATTTCCGTTTTTGAATTATTTGTCGATTCGTTGTTTGTGAGTGTATTGTGTTTGTGAGTGTATTTTTAGTTTTTATTGTTTCATAGTATTAGTCCATTTTCCTTTAACATAACAAAGGTTGATAAAATTCAAATATTTTAAATTTTTATTAATATAGTAAATTTAACAAAAAAATTATAGTAAATTAATAAAAATATAAATTTTGATTGATGGACAAAGTAAGTGTAACAGAAAAAATGCATTTTACGATCATGGTTACGTGTTTCTAATTCTTAAGTTTATTTTTATTTTTATCACTCCTATATATCTAAAAAAAATCTTTAGAACATACATAGTCAACTTTAATTGGCTTTATTCCTACTGTTAAAAAGTGACAAGAATCTTCACTTACTATATATTAAACATTATGAAAAGAAGAAAAAGTCATTTTATTACCCGTAAAATAACTTTTTAATTTTTTATTTGTTAAAAATTAACAAAATTGTCATCATTCTAATATTTATATAAAAATTAATTGAAATTTTGTTAGTATTGAAAATTGAATCCCATCGAATCTGTGACATTCTACTCTCATGTCATAACCATTATGATACATTTAATTCTGAATATGCTTTAAAAGTCTTATTAGATAAAGCACATCATCTTTTTTTGTTCTATTTTTTATTTATTTTAAATATATATTAAATCTCAATACAAGTACGAAAAGTGTCAATAAATTAGTTATGAAAATTATTTCACCATCATTTTTAGAAAATAACAATATATAGTATCTCCCTTTTATAATCTATGTAAAAAATATACTCAGTCATGTCTATGACCTACCTATAATAGGTAGGTAGGTCATATCGGATAATCCGGTTTTCGGATTTTTTTGCTCACCCCTAAGGTTCACTGTTCATGTCGTCGGCGATAATCCGGCCAACCTCCGGCGAGCCAAAAAACACACTCTTTCTACAGTTTTTAACTTGTAATATGTTCCAAATCAAACCCACAGTCTAACCACAACAACAAACGCAGAAACCGACCAAGAATCAGTCGATTCCGGCGAAAAACGAAGCTTGTCCGGCGAGCTCAAGAATTTTCCGACGAACACGAAATCGTACACCAAATCACTCGTTCTATATATCAAAATGAAGCTTATGACTTCAACAATATATTCAAGGCATCAAGAACAACAACCAATCAATCAAATTCCCAGAAATTCGAAATTTAAGTTCACCCCCACAAAACTCGTTTTGCATAAATCGGGCATGAAAAATCAAATAAAAATCATAATTAAACTCCTGAGATTATAAGCAATCTATAGACACTAACCACATAAACAACAAATCATCATACAAGCAACACCAAATTCAAGAAATTCGAAAATTAAATAAATAAAAACAAAATTACGATTTCGGCATACACACATATACACAACCACATAATCATGTAGTACGGATCATGAGATTCAGTTTAGTTACTCATATGAAAGATTTGGATACCGAAATCACCTCCAAAAGGTTGTTTGATCTTCAAGAACACCAAGAACAATTTTCAGAGAATTTTCCAGAAAATTAAATCAGAAAATCTGATTTTCTGATTATTTTAGTAACTAAAAATAATTCAGATGCTATTTATATTAATCAAAAATTAATACCCCAAAAATATTTTTAACCCCTAATTAAAATTATTATGCCTTAAAAATAATTTTTTTTGGACAAAAATGTAAAATTTTTATTTTTAAACAAATATAATATAAAAGTCAAAATTCTCCAAAAATTACGAATATTACAAAAATTACAACATAGTGCATTTTTAGATATCCTACTATTATATAAAAATAATTTTATCAAAAACAAGGACTCGAATACAATACAGGGGCTGGGTACGAAAATTAAAATGCGAAATAACTGTATTATAAAAATATAAAAATTACAGGAAAATAGAATAAAATATTCTATTATACAAAGAAGTCACATAACACGTATGGGATAATTTTCCTATTTAATAGAAATCATAACATGTTTAAATGCATTAAAAATAAATTAAAACACGCTAAAATCAACTAAAAATATATTTTAATATAATAAATTACACGTAATTTTTCCCGGTCGTTACATTCTTCCCCCCTTATAAGGATTCCGTCCTCGGAATCAGCTAAGGCAACTAGTGGGGTTCTTTGACTCCTTCATCATCAACATTTGTTTTACCAAAACTGGAGATAGTGTCCATTCGTATACAACTTTTCCAAAATCTCAATTCAAATTTGGGTTTTTAGCTGACATAATTCTCGTTGGAGTTTCACAACACATTACCTTTCTTTCGAACGAAATTGAACCAACTTTTCAATAGCATAACCTTAATCGATAGAGAGAAAGCGAACTGACATCGTTATACGTTGCTAATATTGAAATCGCATCATGATCCGCTTTTGCTCGTGGTAATCCAATCGCAAAGCCTTGATTCATCGTGTCGAGGTTAACTTATTCTAACCTGATTGGCATACCTCCAAATCTTTTAGGGAAGACGAAAATTAAGAAATTTTGAAGAGAAGAGATTTCATATCATACCAAATATCCCACAATTGTGGTTATCAATTTATGAATTTTAAAGCAACCTGATTTGAAATAAAAGAATAACTGAGAGATCAATATGATCATATGAACCCGATGTTGTGTGTCTTAGCTCCGACATTTACAAATAAAGGTGGCCAGCCTTCTTGTAATACACAACACACCAGTGATGGCGTCCCATCCAACTTCTATCACACAGACAGATATACCTGGTGTCCCTTATAAATAGGGTTGTTCATCTCAATTGGAATAGAGAAGTATGAAAGGAATTCTAAAGGTGTTATTTTCCGAAAAGAAGAACCAGGAAGAAAGTACCGAACAAGTGGTGCTATATTGCAAATAAAGTTATTAACCATTGGAAAAAAACAAAAAGTTTAAAGTCTCGGAAATTTGAAAGTAGGTTTTATAATAACCTCTAAAAAATTGAAATCCAAAGTGGAGGTTGAACACAAGTGTCAAAATGTCACTGTTTAGAAAAGCAAATATATCTTTTTAAAGAATGCCTCTTCAGGAGGGATATCAAAATAATTTATAGAAAGAGAAGGTATTGCCAAGGTCTCTACTTATGCCTTCTTTGTCAGTTACTTCGATAGCTCGTCATTCGATTTTAAACTTCTTCTTTTCCACGTTTTAAGGATATCGATATCGTATATCGTCGTTCATAATCATCTCAAGTGAGCACGTCATCTCGATTCGTAATAGTCTCTGAAGATTCCATCGTAGACATCTACAATCAAACACGGAGCTCTATCCAGTTCATCACAACCGTTAGCGCACACTCATATCTTACTTACTAATTGGTACTACATCCAATAGTCCAACACAAACTCTAAATGAGCTCGGACGTTCCTTACATAACTATACACACTCCTACACACTCTCGTTTCTAGTTTACTATAACCCTGCTCTGATACCAACTGTGACACCCCCCAAATCCGGGGTAAGAAGATTTGGTTGTCACGCGAAAATCCACAAAATAAAACATCTGTTTAATAATAATCACTACGCCATAGATGACATACAGTAACACCACAACTGTGTTACCTTAGACCCTAAATTCTGTTATCAAAGGCCAAAAAAGGCTAAGGTAACACCTTAGCTGGGATAGTTTTGTTCTATGTAACCTTTGTAGTCTAAGGCAACAATTCGACATACCTAAGCTAACATAGCCATATTCGTTACCATAGACCTATACAGCAACACACTAAGAATTCTATAGCAACACCAAATCTATGTTACCTTAGATGTTATAATTTTGAAAAATTATTAATCAAATATGTGGGCCCCACATGTGGGCCCCACTTTTACGATTTTGTAAAAAAAACTATTTTTTTAAATTTACGATTGCCAATATTTTCTGATGTACAAAATATTAAACCCAATATCAAAATTCCAAGGCTTTGATAACAATGAAGGTGGAAAAAAATCATGAAAGTAGAAGAAAATAATTATATAGCAAATTTCATGGAATTTAAATTCAATCAATTTGTACAACCTAATAGTATCAACATTTCATGTACCATCTAAAAGAACTGGTACCCTTTCCTAAAAAAAAAAAAAGAACTGGTACCAAATACTTGTTTGTTCATTCAAAATGGCATCACAACATCCTGGAAGAGCGACATTTTGCCTTGGTAGATGGAAGTACTGGAGCGGGTAGACCATAGTTTTACAGATAAAAAGCAGCCTCTACATGAAGTAAGGCAGAGAGTTTTTTCTTCTAGAACCCCCGTCACCATGCATTTCATTCCATTGTTGAATCTCTCTAATGTTTTGGGACTCCGACGCATCACTCGCAAAAACCTGTGATGATCAAAAGTATAAAGATGTAGTTCTAACACACCAGTTAAAACAAGTATCTTTAAATCATAAGTTACAATCTTACCTGTTCATGAGCTTTTTTAAAGTCGTCCATGTTTAAAGGATGGATATCTGCAATACTTCTTAGAGCAGGGGCAAGTTTACCTTCTACTTGAGCAGCAGACTGCTCCTGTAATCAATTAAAAATGATTGACACCGTATCTATACACGTTTCATTTTAATGATATTCAGCTGTTGTCATCAATATATATACTTTTCTTATAACGGAACGTACCTTTTTCTCCTTTTCCAGAAGCTCTTGTATCCGGTTATGTGCAGCATTCACACACAAATTCTGCAGCATAATTATTCAACTAAAAATCAACATTTTCCATATATACCCTCAAAATGTCAGGCACAAAGAGCATATCAACATGGTGCGGACTTGACGTAGAATTGACATACATGTTCCTCGGTAAGACCAACTTGCCCAATAGGCGGCTGAAAAAACACTACAGAAGGTACGGCCCTGATAAAAAGTACAATATGATGGTCAGGTACAATTTTAGGTGTCACCTTTATTGTGAATTATAGCTGATGCAATTTTCACAAAAACCCAAAGAAACAATTGGTAAAATCAAAAAGTTAAAAGGTCCACATGTGACATCCCAAAATTCGGGGTACAGATTTGGGGCCACCAACCACAATCTACACAACACATACCTGGAAATAAACATAATATAATAATAAAATACCCCTGATCCAAGACCACTTACAGGTTATGGTATGAAACAAACTACCAAATTTAATTATTACAATCCAATCTCAGAATAACATTATTATACAAATTGATAACCACTAAGTTCGTCTACCGAACTAGTAAACCAACCTTTGACACGCTTAAATCACTACCCGGCGAAACCAACAACTCGAACATCACCTCTCGCTGTTGGAACAGGAAAACTCATCCACACAAGGTCCACTAATCTCCTCTATTAACTGAAGAAAAAAAATAAACAAGCAAGAGTGAGCCAACACTGCTCAGCAAGTGTAAACAGTGATAGCAATGTCAAGAACAATATAGGTTCTGACCAACAAGAATACTCATCATATGGTACGAAAGAAATCAGCTGAAATTAAATATTATAACTCCAAGATGAGCTAACAAGGCTCCGCTAGAATAAATTGCATCAACAATGAGAACTGATAATCAAAGATAATCATCATAGGCTTCAAAGGAATCAAGATTTGAAGCAACTCAACCTCAATGTATAGATTAGAATTGGATTTTTTTTATATTTAAAAAAATCATTGGAGTTAGGCGGCTGATCAGACTCGCACTAACCCCGGACAATGCACACAGCAAGGTCCCTCTAAATGGATCCACGGCACACATTGGCCTCAACTTCTGACCATTAAACTGGTCTCCCCGAAGGGACATCTGCTGACCATTAATATGGTCTCCCCGAAGAGACATCTGCTGACCAATAATATGGTCTCCCCGAAGGGACATCTGTTGACCAATAATATGGTCTCCCCGAAGGGACATCTGTTTTAAAAACATTCCAATTCTATATCCCACAAGAGGTGTCGGAACAATCGACAACCTCTATCAACCAAACAATCTGGAAAACTCACGTTCCAGCAAAACAACTCAACTAGTGGAATGAAAAGAGAATCAACAATTCTATCCTCGATATCGACAAGTTCGATATATAAATGGGGTGAAAAATTAAGAACAGCATCAACACTAGATGTCGACGAGATCAACAATAAATGGGGTAATAATTAATAGATAAAGAACCACAACAATAATAAATGTCGACGAGATCAATAATAAATGGGATGATAATTAATAGATAAAGAACCACAACAATAATAAATGTCGACGAGATCAATAATAAATGGGGTGACATCATAATCAGAATAATTAAAAGTAAATTCCACTTGAACAAGAAGTGAAGGGAAAGTACTTTCAATATGATTAACAACAACTGTGATTATAAGATAAAGCAAGGATATAGTCAAGTGCAAAGCATTTTATAAAATTTACCAACACAGTGCCAAGTTTGAATCAACATAAGTGAAATAAGTAGTTTAAAAATGCTCATTTGTAAAATAACTCAAAGATAATTAAATTGTAGGTCAGTTTGAAGAAAACATCCCCTAAAGAGGGTCCATCGGGTAAAATATGCTAAGATCAGAAATTATGCTAAAAGGTTTTATAAGAATTTAAAATCTTGGATTCCCTCTGATTAGAACGTTTCTTAAACATTTTTTAGGAAAATAAAAGAAATGGCACTCCGCTGAGGAATCCAATAACATACCATGTATTAAAGTTTTATTGAAGAAAAGGTTATTTGTAAGATCATTTGAAAATTTGCACTTGAGCTATAGGTGGAAATATAAACATTTGCACGTCATTTGAAGAAGGACGTCAATTTGTAAGCATAGTTTGACCGACACATTTGATATATAAATAGAACAGAATTGCATCACTTGAACAATAAGTGAGGAGCGATAACACTTGCCTTGATATATGAAGTTTCCACTTCCACCATCTCAATTCGCTACTCACTTCATATCAATATCTGCTTCTTTATACTTGTCAATTCTGACAATTGTCTCCTTCTCGAAATTCCATCCATGCGAGCACCAGCTCTTAACCGGCCTCTTACTGGTACCTATATACAGGTAAGGTACTACTTCAGTACACTCACAACCTTAACTGTCTAATTCTATCTACCCCAAACGAGTCATATACGCTTTACAACTTAACACATATAGCATATATTGCACGTACTATTAACATACACTTATTTCTTTTAATGCACATAGCACACTGGTTCACAATTAGTTCTTGTCTAATTACTATAAGAATTACAATATAATTTTGCAAAAATTTGAGAGCACCTTTATAATATCGTCTCACCTGTCGGAATACATCCGACCCAATCAGAAATCCACATCCTGCGAGACTTGCTATATAAATACTCTACTCCCACTTATAAATCAACTTACTAAAATTTCCAAGTTACCATACACAACCATCCCAATTTATGTACTTTACTGCGACAATATTAGCACATTCCCGAACCAATCCATACAATTCTCCCACACAATAATACCATCCATACACGAACACCATGACCCTCTCATAAAAACCCACACTAACATATACCAATAATCACAACACTTATACTCCAATACAATCTCTACTCTCTTTTCTACCCCGTGTACTCTATGTGCCATGATCAATTACATTAGCACACACACTTTCAAACATAAACTTTTATTTCTTTACTTCACCTTCCATTTCTCCCCTGCCTCCCCATCTCTTTCGAACAGTACACCCCATCAATACAAGACCACAACCACTAATAACTCACATCAACAATACAATTCAACCATACATGCATCCCTTATATCCCTAAACTCGCAGCCAATCAATTATTAACCAACTTACTAATAACCAAAACTATGAACCCGGTAATCTGTTTATCTCATAACCTTATATAAACATAAACACACATACTGACAATACCATCAACTACACAACTCTACCAATTTCCCGAACAATACTACTACAAAATTCCAGCCATCAAACACAGATTCCGATGGCGGCTAACCCAACTTCGACCAAAACCAAGACATTGCGAAAATGGAAACAAGACAAACATCACAACACAAGACTACCTGCTAGGCACAAACATGCTGCAAAAACATCACCACCACCACCTAATTAAACCCGGTTACATAGGACATCTTCATCATACACCCGTCCACATACCCAGGTCACAGCACAACTGAATCATATCCCAATCTCGCACCAAACCAGCCTCAATACGCACGAACACACACACGGTTACATAAACATCATTTCCCCGCCCTCCCATACTCAGTAGTACAATTCGAAACAGGGAAAGGGAAATTGCTGTTGTAATATACACCAATTCACGCCCACTGAACACATAGTACCCACACGCGCAGAACATGACACCACCTCTACACACCTTCACACCACACCCCACCTCCTACTCATTTCTACTCCTACTTCTCTTCTCCCAGTCTCTCGTTTCTCTCCCCACCGACCAATCACAACCAAACCCCCAATTCGACTTTCAATCCAGCAGTTCACACAACCCACCTGCATATACATACACTTTACTTGCCTAAGTCCGAAGTAGAATTAACAAAGGGGAGGAAAAGATTTACATGGGGTTTCAACTGAACCAACAAGATCCACACACACACGGTTTACACAAACGTAGAAGCACACACTCACACACCTCATGTTTACACACGCGATGACACAGTCACGGAAGCACAGGAGAGGAGGCGACACAGTGGGAAGTGAGTGGGAGAGAGAGAAATTAAGGGAGAGAGATTTGAGAAAGATTGTTGAGAGAGATAGGATAGAGAGCTCGAGAGATTTGATTCTCTAGAACAAACCAGAGCATACGCGTACTGATAAGAGGCGGCTGTGTTATTAAACAAATCCAGAGACAAATTAATAATTTCACATAAGCTACCATAATAAAAATCTAAAATAAATCATTTTAAATCAAAATTAAACAAGAAATTAGTAGAAAATAACTTAAAAATTCTAAAATTAAATTTTAGGAAATTACAAGCATCCCCATGTTTTTTTTAAAATATTCATTGGATCAAAAATGAATTAAATATGAATTTTACAAATTTTGATCCGGTTAAATACAACATAACTCGTAAAATCAATTTAAAATACTGAAACACCCAATATAGTACTCCCAAAAATTTTAAAAAGTCAATAATATCATAAAGATGTTATAATAAAAATTTCATGATTTTTAATAACTCCAATGATTTTATAAAATTTTTAGAAGATCAATAATGCATGATTTAAATACATTTTAATCATCAAAATACAATTAAAAATACACGGACTTACACGACACCTCTAAATCATCTTATAATCACATAAACACAATATCGCATGTATTGAACTTCTCAAAAATATTCACATCATATAATCACATTTAGTATTAAATAAACACTTATATATACGCGATTTTCTAAGGCGTTACACCACACATCCCCAATGGTTCATCATGAACACAAGCAAAAAACATGCCACTCAATAATTACATTTATATTACCATATAATGAATTCACATCAACCTCGTATATTAAGATTAATTCTGTGTTGCCACCAAACAAAAACTAGGGAAAAGATTAAGTACCTAAAATCTGGTTTTGTGGGTTCATTTGCAAACAATGTCTTTGCTAATGCACCAGACCCTACATCGGAGTTAGACGTTTCTAGGTATTTCATTTGATTTACGCACATGCATAACCTTAGCTGATCTGGAACTCCAGTTCAAGTCAGATGATGATAACCTATCACTGGATCAGTCAGCAATATATATAACATGACCCACGTGATTCTAATTACAACAAGTCATATAAAAAAAGAAAAAGCTTTACACATCTGATAACACACTAACATAACTCAACCCATTACCCATACTAGATAGCACATGATCATAACAAGTAAGACTCATACAACCACATAGATCTCAAATAACAAAGACAGGGGTAAAGTAAAACCTCAGGAGCCATCCAGAAAGCAGTACCCTGCTGCCCTGCAAGATTGCACATCGTTCATGTAGGTTGACTGTATAGAGAATGTAAGTTCAACTTAAATAATATTTCTCAAAAAAATATACAAGAAAGCCATAAACTATTTACTTCATATTCCAGGTCCAGGGTACTCCAAGGAACAAATAAAGATGCAGTATGCATTACATATTTTTAATTTTAGTACAACTAAAATCTAAGAATAAGAGGTCTATGTAATCATGTCATCTCTTTATAGAATAATACATTTACCTTGGTACAAAGAAACTGATAGTTATATCTGACATGAATAATATAGATATTTTTGTACTCCACATTATAATTATAACAACTTAAAGAGATTTACTAAATAGAGTACTAGGCAGGTTACAAAAGTTAATAATTTAAGTACAACCACATATTAACAAACTTGATCTGTCAATCTAACCTATATCATACCTCTCCAGGACGGCGAATGTTTAAAGCATGTACATTGTACATCAAGCTTGTAATTATGCTGTGGAATTAACTGAGATGTGTCTGATGACAGTGTTTCAATATCCTGTAACAGCATAATATTGATTAGCAAACAGAGGATGCACTTCCCACGCATAAGTTTCAAAATTTTATCATTTACAGTTTCTACAACCTCGATGTAATTAGATGATTAAAAGTTAAAGCTTACGCCATGCACATCTCGGTCTACTTAATAAAAAGCCCAACTACAATAAATTTGAAGGGTCGGTTCCATATCTTAATCCTTTTGGACCTTCTATAAAATCACTAGGTTCATTTTATACTTGGCCTATTCTAAGTCATAGCAGTAGCCATGTTTGTAAAATGTAAATGGAAGTGTCACTGTTGAGTATTGAACACGGTAAAAGAATACAGAGGGGGGGGGGTGAATGGATTCTTGAACTTTTCTTGGGTTGAGTCTGTGTAGCAGATAAGTGCCTGTGTGTGCAGAAATTAAGGTGCGGATAAATAAACAACACAAGACACAATATCACTTTAATCTAATGTATATTAGATAAAGGTTGCTACAATCTGTGAATACAAATGGTAGTATTCTCAGCTTCGTTTTTCTCAGAGAGATATAGCTTACAGTGTATGAAAAACTAGACTCACAAAAGTTACTAAGTTATGAAGTGAGGCTGTGTCCTTATAGAACATGGATACAGCCCGCTTACTGCAAATAAGGTAGCTAAACAAATTACTTTCTAGTCTGTCTATCCTTTTTGAGTAAGAGTCCAAACGGTTGCAGATTTGACTTTGCAAAGCCTGTTTAGATCCACTTCTTTAGCTCCTTGTCTCTTCTATATCTCTCCAAGCTTCCTTGTAGGCTTTCCAGAGCACTTTACAGGTTGTGGTCCATAAAGTGCATTGGCTTGTTGCAGGTTTCTGACTTGTACAATTTCTTCAGTATTTTGTCTCCAAGAATGTATTCGAGAAGTGACTAAGTAAGTGATTCGAGAACTAGAATTGACTTGATCGATAACTCTGAGTTCTCGAATACTGTTATAGTGACATATCGAACCACTTCTCGAATAGCTCTTTTCCATCAGGATTCCTTGAGTTGTCGAATAGAGCATTTGACTTATCGAATCCTCGAGTTGTCGAATAGCTTTCTGAGTCTTTGAGATATCGAATGGAACTTTGACTTGTTGACTCTTTGAGAACTCGAATACCATCTTGACTTGTTGACTTCTTGAGTTCTCGAATAGAGTAGTAGACATATCGAATCCCTGAGATATCGAATGAGATATCGAACAGTGTATTCAGAGATATCGAATAATGTCTTGAGATATCGAATCTCTGACTTCTCGAATGCTGGACTTCTCGAATAGACAAATATACTTCTCGAATTGGTACTTAGGCAAATTCTTCATTTCTTCAAATCCCAACTGTGATTATTTGGCAGTCTTTAACTCCTTGCTTGAGGCATGAACCATGGAACTTCTTTCAAGCATTATTCAAGACTCTATTTGTACAATTACACAACTAGGATTTGATGCCTATTACAAGTACAATACAACCAGAAACTCTACAACTAGAGGTTCCCTCAGTTAAGAGGTCATGTAAGTAATGCAAAGCATTACAAACAATTAGGCTTGTTATTAGATGTATACAGGCATGCCTCTGTAACTAACAATCTCCCCCAAATTGTGAGTGAGACCCTTAGTCACAATTTCATGTCTGATAACAAGCCTAACATACATTAAAGATAAAACTTTTAAAAGTACAGGTATGTGATTTGATTGAACACATAAATGAAATTACAAGATAAATACTTCTCACAGTATGATGAGGTACTAGCCGTTTTCTTTTGATTGCATCTCCATTGCCTTGGCTTGTAGATCATCATATGCTTTCTGTTTCCTTTCTTTCTCCTTTCTTGCAATCTCATCTACTGCTCTCATGATTTCTGTCATAGCATCCAATTCTTCAATCATAATAGAGTTTTTGAAATCTTCAAGCACTGGCTTCAGAATGTTGGCAGGATAGTGACTGAGTAGGTTCATTCTTATATTGACATTGTCTCCATTTCTCCTCCTATACTTCACCACATAGGGATCAAACTGAACTCTACACAATCCCTTTGCCCTTAGCTTTTCTGCTTCAATCTCCAGTCTATCAATTTCTTTCTCCCTTTCTAACCATTTCTCATAGCAGCCCTTCCTTATCTTCTCAGCATAGTCTTTCTTCATTTTCACAAAGTCAATCAATTCCAGCTTCCATACTTTCTCCACCTTGTCCTTAGAATCCAGCAATGCAATGATTCTTTCTATCTCATACAATTTACCCCAATGTTGACAACCCCCTTGTTTGAATTTCATTTCTTTCCCATCAGTGTACTTGATTACAAGGTGATCATCCACAATTGCAGCATAGCATATCTTTTGAGCTCTTAGAAATAGCAGTTGCTCTTCATCAAAGTCTTCATCAAGTGGCTGGAGCTTTAATCCTGGAATGATTGTTAGGGCTCTAGATTTGGATAGCTTCACTCTCCTTGCAACATGTTTAAATTTTATCCTCTTGACATGGTTGCTTGGCAGAAATCTTTGACCTTGGTTGGTAGACCATAGTAGTATTCCATTAGCAGATTGCTTTCTGAAACATACACATGGTTTCTTGACTTGAATCTTCTTCTTTTCTTGAGATGGTAAGACAGTTGCAGAAGCCATAGATGTAGATTTTGCTAGGTCACTACTAACAGTATTCACCCTAGACTTAGAGTCTTGTGTTGTGGTGAGATTACTGCTAGCATTGCCTAAGGCTTGCTGTCTTCCACTCTTTCTCACATATGTTTTACCCTGGTCATCATCATCCTTTTCATCCTTGTCCCCCTTTTTCTTCTTATCTTCATCACCCTTATCTCTCCTGTGATGTCTTCTCCTCCCATCACCTTTGTCTTCAGAATCATCATCCTTATTTCTCCTAGGTTGAGCCATCTCTGGAATTTCACCAGTTGCAATATAGGTTCTGAGGATATGCAGTGCCTCAATTTCTTCAGCATTTCTGGCTCCAACCTTCTTCTGTAATTGATCAATGATAGCAATGATCAGTCTGTGATTTCTGGAGGTGAGATCATGGGGAATGACCAGTTGCTTGATATCTTCAATTCTGGTACCAGACTGATAAATAATTGTCCATGGCTTCTTGATCACTTCTGGTAGCCTTGTAGGTTGACCATTCCTCAAATCATCAAACAGACTCTTGCTGTTCTCATTCTTCTTCTCAATGAGCTCAAGTATGGCATCTATCTCTGAGTGCTTTAGGTCTTGTAGAGTCTGGTATGTTAGATGCCATATCTTTAGTTTGGAAACCATCACTATCTCCTTGACCCATATATTGTTGACTTTCTTGGGGATGACAGTGATGTAGTCTATCTGCTTCTTCAACTCCCTCAGATAGAACTGAGTGTCACCAACCTGTTCCCTTATGGCTTTCAGAAACTCCAAGAAGGCTTTATCATGATAGTCATTGGAGTTAGCAACTTCTTGTAGCTTGGCCTCAGTAACAACTTTGACTTCTACAGGCTTGGCACTCTCAGATATAGAGATTTGAGGTTTGTCAGATGGCATACTCCCTGCAACCACTGTGGTAGTTATGGATTGCTTTTGTCCTCCAGGAGTAGTGATGTGCACAGTTGGTAAGGTGACAACTGGCAAGATAGATGGAGGCTCATCTACTTTGGCTTTTCCCTTGCCAGGCACATTTGCTAGAGACTTAGAAGCCCTTTGTTGACCACCCTCTTTGATTATTATGCCTTTCTCTCCCTTTGTCTCCCCCTTTGAATTTGAGTTCCTCCTAGCCTTCTTCTCCCCCTTAGGCTTGTTGTCAGGCACAGAGGCTGTAGAAATGTCCTTTGGGATTGAAGATTCATCAGGTAGAGGGAGACCCATATGCTTCATCATTGCAGCTAACATGGATTGTTGATGCAGAAGGACATCAGCTGTGGTGGATGCATGAGTGTCCAACTGATCATTTAGCAATGCAACTTTTTCTGTGAGATGAGCATTGGTCTTGGTGAGAGTAGCTACCTCCTGCTCAAGAGTGTTGACCTTAGTGAATAGCTCATTGGCCTTAAAACCAGATATAGATTGATCCTGCAGCCTCTTCACTTCATATTTAGACAATTCATGCACAGGAACATCAGTCACTAGCCTATCTCCATAGAGATTCTTGAACATTATCCTCAGCATGGCATTGGCATCTGTAGTCTGGTCAGATAGATTCTGAAATTTATGCCCCAGACCTGTGACAGCATCTTTTAGCACAGCCAGCCCATTGTCCACCTGAGTGCAGGTAGAGTTGCAGTGTTTGATGTCCTTGAACACACTGTCCAATTGAGGAAATTTAGCATCAAAGGCCCTCTTGACTTCTGCTACTGAAGTGGCTGTCTTATCACACACCCTGTTGACTTCAGTTTTGACTCCTTTGCCAAGATAGTGTGCAGCCTTGAGGAAACCCTTGTAGGAATCATTTACAGCTTCATACACTTCACCAGGTGACAGGGATTTTGCATTGGAGCCCAGTGAAGTGATGTATTCCTCCCTGAGATACTGAAGTGCTTCATCGAGAGTAATATCATATTTTCCTTGCAACCAGGCATCTATGTTGCCATCTCTCTCAGCATCATCAATGATCTTTGACTTCTGCACTTCCACATCATCCCTATGGCATAACAGAATAGCCTCATAGTCTGGATTGGGCATGTCTACAGTGAGAAGGTGCTGAGCAATCTTTGTGAACTCAGGAATCTGATCCACAATTAAGCTTTGAAGTGCTTCAACCGTCAATTGTTGTGGAACAGACCCTGATCCTGAAGCACTGTCATGTTGCACAGGCTTCAGCCATGTTAACATGAAGTCAGAGCTAGAGCTAGGCAAGCTAGTCTCCTCAGTTACAGATGCAACTTCTGTAACCGGATGGATTGACTCTACTACTGGTGTCACCACAGAAGTGGGATGAATTACACCAGCAGTTGACACAGGCACAGAGTCTCTAGTAAAAACTAGGGGAACCTCTGTGTTTGTGATGGTGTCATTAGGATATGCCTCAGCATGCATTCCCTCACCATCCAAATGTGGGTTCTGAGTGGTGAACAAAGTGTCATGCACTAAGTCACTTGAAATTATTGGCTCATCAAGAGAAAAGAATTCTTGATGATCAATACCTTGCATCTCAGTTGTCTGAGTTGCAGGCTCCAAAGAAATTTCAGAGTTAGATTCTGGAAGAGAAGTGTGTTTTAGAGTAGATTTTGGCAACTCCCCCTGAGAGATAGAGGGAGTTTCAAAAGTGATGTGCTCTCCACTCAGTGTTGTGCCAGCCTTATCACTCCCATGTGCTGACTCTATACAAGAAGGTGCATTGGGGAGGATGCTTGATTCTATAGGTGCACCCTGTTGAGAGGATAGATCTAGTGAGCTGTGTGCCCCTGATTTTACAACTTCAGCCATTTGTGTGACTGAAGAGGTGGTCTTAGTTTTCTTCTTCTTTGTTCTGTGTAAGGGTAACTCAGTTTCCTCACATCCTAGACCTAATTCAACAGCTAATGCTGCTTCAGACAAGATATTTAAAGGTGCAGACATTACTTCCTTTCTCTTCTTTTTACTAACATCACCCTTTTGAGAGGATGATGCAGTTGGCTCAGTAAGAGGTAGAGTGTTTGGTTGAGAGGGTTGGTTAGCAGGCCCTGGGTTAGCATTTTGTTCTACTTGCTTGGGCTGTGCTAACTTAGATTTTGCATCAAATGTTGGCATGTTGTGGGGGTAAGTTCTAAACAAACTCTCCATATGGGGAGTTATGTTCAGTCTTACATCCACATCATTCCTAGTTTCCAAGTTACCAAAAATGAGTTTGGTCATGGACTTAGGATAGCCTATTTTATTTTTATCAATCCCAGGCAATTCAATCAATGAAGCATTTTTATAATTAAGTACAGATTGAATAAAGCGAGGGAAGAAAATATCAGTACCTCTCTTGGTTGTGTTCTTACCAAGTCTCCCATATAATTCTTGAAGTATGATTTGGCCAACATCTATCTTCTTTCCATAGGCCAAAGCATACCCAATTTGCTGCACAGGTGCACTGATTTGATCAAAGCTTGATTTCCTGGCAGTGAAGACTTGGAGAAGAGTTGCAAACACATAACTCCACTCCTTTCTCAGATTCTTTCTGTTTAGCTTTCCAAGGTTAATCCCATCTGAGTAGTTTATGAACTCAAAGAATTCCTCCAACTCTGCATTAGTGGCCAGTCTGTCAAATGACTCTTGTTGTAGGCCTAGTGCTTGGTTCATGTCTGCAGTAGTGATAGTGATTTCCTTATCTTGAACCTTGCAGTAGATGACATATGAAGTGATTGCGTTTTCCAGGGCTACAACCTCCACAATAGCAGTACTCCAGAATTGTTCCAGAATATCTAGATATAGAGTTGGGTTGGCAGAGAGTGCATCCTTGATATACGACTCAGCCATCCATTTCACAAAGCACTTGAAATTGGCATTGGGTGCTTCAACATCACTAGTGAGTGCGATGAAGTTGGTGTTAAACTTTACTGTTGCCATTTGTGTAGAAGAGAGAAAAGAAATTGAAGGTTGAAGAAGAAATTTGGCTTTTCGTAGCTAGGGTTTCAGGGGTTTAGAGAGTGTAGATGCTTGAGAAATCGAATGAAATGAATCGAATAGATGTAAAATTGTATAAGTATGAAGTACTTGAATTGTCGATTAGCAGAAGGTTTTGTATCGACAAGTCAGGCATTCGAGAAGTAGAAAACAACTATTCGAGAAGTCAAGAATGGCTTAATCGATAACTCAAGCAGATAGAAACTCACAGCTGGCAGTTATCTAATTTAGAAATAATTCTAAATTAAATAAAATGTGTTTTTATGAGTGAATTAAATTTTTAGATAAAAATCCAAAATCGGTTAAAATTCAGCGAGAATTCAGCCTTTTCAAATGATTCGAGAACTCAAATATAGTGTTCGAGAACTCAATCATTCGAGAACTCAGTTACTATATTCGAGAAGTCAATCATTCCTCTATTCGATATCTCAGAAAGACTCTATTCGAGAACTCAAGAGTACTCTAATGAGACTTATTAGAGATGTCGAATAGTGAATCATTCGAGAAGTCTGACTTATCGAACTATACCCATCACTCATAAAAATTTGATTTTCACTATCTTGTAGAAATTTACCAGACATATTCATTGAAAAATATCCTAGCAAATCAAATAGTGATTTTCTCAAAATTTCATAGAAATTTTAAGTTAATAAAAATATGATTTTCAACATATGCAACAGATTTGAAATATTTATAAATCATATTTCAGCCAACACTTACTTCAAAAATATTGAAGATTTAGATAAAGTAAGTGTTTACTGCTGCAACAATCTAGATGATGTATTCACTTAGCCAGAATCTGAAGAATTCAGCATTCCAATCTCACTTACCAACCTTGTGAAGGTGGCTTCATCTAATGGCTTAGTGAATATATCAGCTAGTTGTTTATCTATAGAGACATAATGCAACTCAATGGTTCCATTAGTTGCATGTTCTCTTATGAAATGATATCTGATGTCAATGTGCTTTGTTCTAGAATGATTGACAGGATTGGCAACTATAGAGATTGCACTTGTGTTGTCACACATGATTGGAATTCTTTCCAACACAAGTCCATAATCTCTAAGTTGATTTCTAATCCAAAGCACTTGAGCACAGCAACTTCCAGCAGCTATGTATTCAGCCTCAGCTGTAGAAGTTGACACAGATTGTTGCTTCTTGCTATACCAAGTAACTAACCTTTGTCCAAGAAACTGGCAGCTTCCTGAGGTGCTTTTCCTATCCACTCTGCATCCAGCATAATCAGCATCAGAGTAGCCAACCAGATTGAACCCTGTGTCCTTAGGGTACCATAATCCCAAGTTAGGAGTGCCCTTCAGATATCTAAAGATCCGTTTTATTGCAATCAAATGTGATTCCTTTGGATTTGATTGAAACCTTGCACACAAGCATGTAGCAAACATGATGTCTGGCCTACTTGCAGTGAGGTAGAGTAGAGAACCAACCATGCCTCTGTAGACTGAGATATCTACTCTCTTGCCTTTAGCATCTTCATCCAATTTAGTGGCAGTGGCCATGGGTGTCTTGGCAGGTGAACAATCTTCCAAGTCAAACTTTTTCAATAAATCCTTGATGTACTTGGTTTGACTGATAAAGATACCATCCTTCCTTTGACTGACTTGCAACCCTAGAAAGAATGTCAACTCTCCCATCATACTCATCTCATATCTGCTCTGCATGAGTTTAGAGAATTTCTCACACAGTTTCTCATTTGTAGAACCAAAAATGATATCATCCACATAGATTTGAACTAGGATCATATCATCACCATGCTTCTTGTAAAACAGTGTCTTGTCCAATGTGCCTCGAGTGAATTGATTTTCAAGAAGAAATTGTGATAGAGTATCATACCATGCTCTTGGAGCTTGCTTAAGTCCATACAGTGCCTTAAGCAATCTGTAGACAAATTCTGGGAAATGTGGATCCTCAAAGCCAGGTGGTTGTTGCACATAAACCTCTTCTTCCAACTCTCCATTTAGAAATGCACTCTTGACATCCATTTGATAAACTTTAAAGTTTGAATGAGCAGCAAATGCCAAGAATATTCTAATGGCTTCCAATCTAGCAACAGGGGCAAATGTCTCATCATAATCAATGCCTTCCTGTTGAGAGTATCCTTTTGCAACCAGCCTTGCTTTGTTTCTTATTATTACACCATCTTCATCCATCTTATTCTTCAGAACCCATTTTGTTCCAACAATGGTTCTATTCTTTGGTGCAGGCACAAGTTCCCATACTTTGTTCCTTTCAAATTGATTCAGCTCCTCTTGCATGGCAATAATCCAATCTGGATCCAACAATGCATCATCAAGTTTCTTAGGCTCAACTTATGATAGAAAACATCCATAGAGGCACTCATTTTGAGTTGCTCTCCTAGTCCTTACTCCTGCATTAGGATCTCCAATGATTTGCTCTGCAGTGTGTGATCTATCCCATTTCCTTGAGTGTTCAGCCTGATTTCTCATCCTTGATGTTGCTTCATCATCCTCATCATGATCATCCTCATTTCCTCCCCCTGTGAAGTTGCCATTACTCACAGGTGTGTCTTGGATGCTTGTTCCTTCACTATTGATTGGCACAAATTCTTCTCTTGTATCATTATTCACTTGAGTTTGTTGAACTTGAGTTTCAACTCTAGTTTCAGTCTCTTCATCAGAATCATCTAGATTATCAAACTTCAATGGATCTTTGTCTTCATTATTGGCTTCTTCTAGTCCAGGTAGTTTGCTGTCATCAAATGTTACATCTGTGCTTTCCATAACTTTCTTTTGACTGATGACATAAACCTTGTATGCAGTTCTTTCCATAGAATAGCCAAGAAAAATTCCTTCAAATGCTTTTGCATCAAACTTTCCAACATATTCAGAATTGTCCTTAAGTACAAAGCATTTGCTTCCAAAAGTATGAATATACTTCAGTGTAGGCTTCTTTCCAGTCATCAAGTTGTAAGGAGTCTTTCCAGTGTTTTTGTTGATGAGGGTTCTGTTCTGAATATAGCATGCAGTGCTCACAGCCTCAGCCCAAAAACATGTAGGCATTTTTGCATCAAGTAACATTGTTCTAGCAGCCTCAATTAGAGTTCTATTCTTTCTCTCAACAACTCCATTTTGTTGTGGAGTCCTTGGAGCTGAGAATTGCTGAGAAATGCCATTCTCTTTGCAGAATGCTTCAAGTGTGGCATTTCTGAACTCTGTTCCATTATCACTCCTCAATGCAATCACACTTGCATCGTTTGCCTTTGCTTCCTTGTCAACTTTCTTTATATGCTCAATGATTACTTGTGGAGCCTCATCTTTTGATGCCAGAAATTCTACCCATGTATACCTTGAAAAATCATCAACCATTACCAGGGCATACTTCTTTCTTCCAAGTGACACTATGTTAACAGGCCCAAACAAATCCATATGGATAAGTTGTAGTGGCTTGGTTACAGATGTCACTGTCTTTGACTTGTGGCTTGATCTCTTCATTTTTCCTTTTTGATAAGCCTCACACACTCCTTCTTGGCAGAATTCAAGTGTGGGCATGCCTCTCACTAACTCTCTTTTAACTAGAGAATTAATGGCCTTAAAGTTCAGGTGTGATAGTTTCTTGTGCCACAGCCAACAATCTTCATTTGATGCTTTTGAGTAAAAGCAACAAATTTTGTCCTTGTTTGCAGAGTCCATATTGGCTACAAACAGGCTTCCCTTCCTTACTCCAGATAGAGCAAAATCACCAGTCTTCTTGTGGGTGATCAAGCATTCATCTTTGTCAAAATTCACTTTGAATCCTCTATCAGTAAACTGACCAACACTTAACAGATTATGCTTGAGCCCCTTGACTAGTGCTACATCTTCAATGATGACATTTCCAACTTTCAGCTTGCCATATCCCAATGTGTTACCCATGCTGTCATCTCCAAAAGCAACCATTGGGCCAGCCTTTTCCTCATACTGTGATAGCAGGGCCATATCACCAGTCATATGATTTGAGCATCCACTGTCCAAAATCCACATGACCTTCTTCTCACTTTCTTTGCCCTGCAACCACAAAGGTATTACTTTTCCTTTGGTACCCAAACAAGTTTGGGTCCATGTGACTTAGAGACAGTTTTATCATAAACAACATGCTTGTCAACTTTCTTAGTGTCAGTCTTCTTGTCACTGTTGGAAGTCTTAGAACCTGAGGTTTCAGACTTAGGTGACAAAGGTACCTTCCTAGCTTTAGGAGGACTTGAAGACTTTGACCTTGTGTAGTGTGTGTGAGAATTGTGACTGATACAACCATCAATGAACTGTCTTCTTAAATTAAAACAACTAGTCATAACATTCATATTGCATGGCATACAGTCAAATTTATCACAGAAGGGTGCATCTCTATGTCTTAGAGGCACAGAACAATCATAGAAAGGTTTAGACACACTACCAACAGGTTTCTTGCATGCATGAGTTAGATGATTGGTACTGAAACAGTTCTGACAAGTTTTCCTAGGGGCATTAGGCATATAAGCATAGTTGTTATCCTTGTTAATCCCTAACTTGCCATTTCTGTTCTGTTTCTTTTTAGTCACTTCCTTTCCTGATTCACTCTTCCCAGCTGATACAAACTTAACAAACTTTTTAGGTCTTGGCCTATCAACTACTGGCTTCTTGGTCTTTGACTTGGCACTCTCACCCTTAGAGGATGCTTGCTGTTCACTAGATTGTGCCTCATCCTCATCATTCAACATTTGCTTGATGAGTAAGGCATCCTCATCAATTTCAAATGTTGATTCCTTAAAAATTGGATTTTCAGTTTTTCTCAAAATGTAAGGCACTTTCTCATGAACAGCTGTGTCCTCTTCGATGACAGCATAGCCTTTCCTTTGTGTGAGAGAGTCATAGTCAAGTCCAATAGCTGCTTTAGGTTTAGCTTCAATTTTCTCACAGTAGGATTGCACTAAACCAGATGATTTCTTGAAAGTTTTAAGTTTGAATTCATTCTCAGCTAATTCATCCCTAAGAGCCTTCTCTACTTGACTAGCACATAGAACCTTGTTCTCCAAATATTCAACTTCTTTCTTAAGGTTTTCTACTTGCATAGCAGTTAGCTCAAGTTCCTCATTCTTTTTGGTTAATACTTTATTTCTAGTAGACAGTTTAGCAATCTCCTCATTAGCAGCAGTCATACTAGTATGAATATTAAACATTTCAACAGATAGTTGTTCAATCATGGATTTGTATTCAGAAACAGACATGTCTATAGTAGTGAGAGATGGTACCTGAGAATCAGATGAAGATGAGTCATCCTTGGAGTTGGCCATCAAGGCATAATTGCAGAATTCTTGTTCCTCTTCATCACTCTCAGAATCATCCCAACACTTCCCTTCAGCTATGTAGGCCTTACCATGTGTCTGCTTTTTCAGAAGGGCCTCATACTTAGCTTCTAGCTCAAGATAATCTCTATCCTTCTTTTTAGGCTTCTTGCATTCACTGGCAAAATGCCCTAGGTCATTGCATCTATAACACCTTACAGATGACCTATCCACATAACCGGTTTTGAACTTATTTCTGTTTGGTTTCACAGGTGCCTTGTTCTTGTTGGCTGAATGGTTTTGAGTTTTGGGTTTGAAGGGTTGATTTCTTTTAAATCTGATGTTTGGAAATTTTCTGGCCATGAAAGCATATGAAGTATTTTCCATCCCATCAAGTTCTTCCAGAGTGTAAAACTCCTCTTCTTCTTCCTCCTTTTCCTCAACAGGTTCACTCACCCCAGCTTCAGTTTCTTCATCATCTGCCACCTCCTCTATCTTTAGTTGGCTTGTAGATGCTTCTAAGTCCAGAATGGATTTGTTGACAATCAAGGCACATGATGTGTTTATCATCCTACCTTGGTTGGCTTGGATAGCCCTTTTCTGAAGCAACTCAAGTTCATGAGTCTTTAGGACTCCATAGAGTACATCATAGGTGACTTTGTTCAAATCTCTCTCTCTAAGGGAAATGACTCTTTGCTCCAGATGATTTGGTGAAGACAACAGAAATTTCATATTTAACTCCTTGGTGCTGTAAACCTTTCCATTCATCTGCAACTCAGTAACTAGCTTGTGAAACCTTTCAAACATCTCAGTGATGCTTTCCTTGGGCTGTGCCATGAAAGCTTCATACTGTGTGACCAGTATCTGTTTCCTGTTTTCTTTAACCTCATCAGTCCCTTCACACAACACCTCAATGTGATCCCACATCTCTTTAGCAGACGTGCATGATGCAATGTTTGCAAACATTGACATATCCATGGAATCAATGATGAGCAACATGAGGTGGCTGTCAAGAGCAACCTTCTCCCTTTCTGACTCTGTCCACTTTGATGGATCCTTGGCCTCATAAGCTCTAGGGATTGTTATGGTTCCAACAGTCTTCTCTGGTATCTCTTGTTGTGGAACAAAAGGACCATTCTTGAGAATCTCAGGATACAAGGGATGAGAGGCTTTGATGAACAACATCATCTTTATCTTCCAGAGGTTGAAGTTTTCTTTATCAAACTTAGGGACCTTCACCGTTCCTGTAGTCTTTGGTGTATTCGAACTCATGATCGTTTCTCTGTTTTTGAATAAACAGCCCGCTCTGATACCACTTGTTGAGTATTGAACACGGTAAAAGAATACAGAGGGGGGGGTGAATGGATTCTTGAACTTTTCTTGGGTTGAGTCTGTGTAGCAGATAAGTGCCTGTGTGTGCAGAAATTAAGGTGCGGATAAATAAACAACACAAGACACAATATCACTTTAATCTAATGTATATTAGATAAAGGTTGCTACAATCTGTGAATACAAATGGTAGTATTCTCAGCTTCGTTTTTCTCAGAGAGATATAGCTTACAGTGTATGAAAAACTAGACTCACAAAAGTTACTAAGTTATGAAGTGAGGCTGTGTCCTTATAGAACATGGATACAGCCCGCTTACTGCAAATAAGGTAGCTAAACAAATTACTTTCTAGTCTGTCTATCCTTTTTGAGTAAGAGTCCAAACGGTTGCAGATTTGACTTTGCAAAGCCTGTTTAGATCCACTTCTTTAGCTCCTTGTCTCTTCTATATCTCTCCAAGCTTCCTTGTAGGCTTTCCAGAGCACTTTACAGGTTGTGGTCCATAAAGTGCATTGGCTTGTTGCAGGTTTCTGACTTGTACAATTTCTTCAGTATTTTGTCTCCAAGAATGTATTCGAGAAGTGACTAAGTAAGTGATTCGAGAACTAGAATTGACTTGATCGATAACTCTGAGTTCTCGAATACTGTTATAGTGACATATCGAACCACTTCTCGAATAGCTCTTTTCCATCAGGATTCCTTGAGTTGTCGAATAGAGCATTTGACTTATCGAATCCTCGAGTTGTCGAATAGCTTTCTGAGTCTTTGAGATATCGAATGGAACTTTGACTTGTTGACTCTTTGAGAACTCGAATACCATCTTGACTTGTTGACTTCTTGAGTTCTCGAATAGAGTAGTAGACATATCGAATCCCTGAGATATCGAATGAGATATCGAACAGTGTATTCAGAGATATCGAATAATGTCTTGAGATATCGAATCTCTGACTTCTCGAATGCTGGACTTCTCGAATAGACAAATATACTTCTCGAATTGGTACTTAGGCAAATTCTTCATTTCTTCAAATCCCAACTGTGATTATTTGGCAGTCTTTAACTCCTTGCTTGAGGCATGAACCATGGAACTTCTTTCAAGCATTATTCAAGACTCTATTTGTACAATTACACAACTAGGATTTGATGCCTATTACAAGTACAATACAACCAGAAACTCTACAACTAGAGGTTCCCTCAGTTAAGAGGTCATGTAAGTAATGCAAAGCATTACAAACAATTAGGCTTGTTATTAGATGTATACAGGCATGCCTCTGTAACTAACAGTCACCTTGTTAGAATATTGAACCGGAGTGTTTAGGTATTCTGCAACAGTTCATTCATAGAAGTCTGGTATAGCAAAATGTTTACTTCTAAAAAAACAATTAACAACAGAGATATATCTAAATTAGAAACACTTAGGAAATGATTTCTGGGAAACCGGTCGAACTTTGGAGCACATAAGTTTTCCAACCTCATTCTTCCTGGTCCAATAAAGCTTCCCTGATCGACCACCAAACGTGAAAAATGCAAAATGGCGCAGGTTCACAATAGAGTTCTCGAAGGCCTACATAATTAACAAGATCATAAAACATGAGTATTTCATATTACAAGAATGATGTATTTCAAAAATATGTAACAAGGTTTTGCCTATCTTGCCGGTGAGATGAACTTAACTTAAATATTCCATTCTATAATACAATTTTGGTGTTCAATTTTGGTCCTCCCTTTCACTCACCTGTAATTATATATCATCATCAGACATTTTTGTAAGCTAAGACAAGTACTCTATAAAAAAGGTCACTACCAATTCACAGGTCATGTATGGGGAAAAAAGTATAATTAAATTTTCATGAGCAGAAAAGAACTCACCGCTCTTGGCGCCTCTTTCACAAGAAGTTTCCCTTGGTGGCGTTCTATTTCTTGGCTACACGCAACAATCGCTTTTCTAAGAACTGATATCCCCTTGTCCTGACCAATAGATAAGGTATTTGCTTGAGAAAATTATCAATTGCAATTATAGATAAACCCGTAAGTGGATTCAAGCGTATTGATGAACCATTCTACGTCGTCACTACAACAAGCCTTGATTTGAAATGATATACAGAAGCGAAAAAAAGAGCCTAGCTACATCAACAATTAGTAGGAGGAACCATCAAGAATTTTACTCTGGAATTTAGTACCAACAAACATGTAAGAGATTTTTTTCCAAATTAAAAATCTAAACAGAACTCAACTTTTCAAAAAAAAAAGTGAAATCAAAAAACAAAAATAAAACAGAAATGCACTTACAAAGTTAAGCTAATTGCAGAGAATCCGATTAATTGACCTGGATTGGTGTTATATGGCTCGAATTAAGGTTCGTATCGTCTTTCAAAGTATCATCTAGCAGAGAATCGAGGGCTCGATTTAGGGCACTTATTGTGTTTGTATGTTTGTGAATGGGTGTGTGTGATTGAGAAAAACGAAAGAGATAGAATAGTACAAAGAGAGACCACAGAGAGAGATAGTACAGAGAGGGAGATGAGATGAGAGAGAGAATGAATTATTAACCCCCAATTTGTTTGTCGCTCCCCCAATTTAGTTTTGCCGCTCAGGGCTCAAATATTTCATCTACCGCTCACACAATTCACAGAGTTCACAGATATTTGTGTCATTACCAAACTTTTTTTTTCTATTTAAATAATATTATAAATTTATTTTAATTTTTTGATATTAATATTATTACAAAAAATTATTATTTAATTAATTTATAATAATCCATAGTTGTTACAAGCTATTATTTTGTACGATAAATTTTTTAATAATTATAATCAAAATTTAATAGTTTTTATATAATATTTTATTTTAAACCTATTTATTTTAAATTTATGAAAAAAAAAATTAAAATATATTGCTACTGCAAATATATAAATAATTCAATTAATGATATAATTTTATTTTTATAATAATAATTTCAATGATTAGATTACAATTTTTGAATTTTAAAATTTAATAATTATTATAGTTAATTATAAATAAAATTCAAAAATATGTTAATTATACTCTAAGGTAACATAGCCCATGGTGTTACTAAGTTTAACACCTTCCACAGCTATGCTAACATACCTTTAAGGATATGGTAACACCAAAACTAGAGTGTTGTGATAGGTCCAAAATTTCATAGCTATGGTAACACTCGAGAAGGTAACACCCCCCCTTAAGTGTTGTATAAAGCCTTCTATGGCGTAGTGAATCATTCGCTTATGATTGTCCAACACTGGAAATATAACATCTGTGACCCCAAACATACCAAGATCTTTAAGGTTATAGGGCTAGAAACAAGAATCCAAATTTCATTAAATAAAAAAAATTCCTTCTTTATAACATTCTCTCTGAACAAATCTTAAATCACTGGTATAACTTCGATAAGAAGTATACCAGGCCACTACTCTAATACATAACAATAATAAATATTAGAACTCAATTATATAAAATAGATCTTACACTAAATTCAGACATCCTGAACCAAGTCATCTTCGAAATAGCATCACGCTTCTTCTCTTTCTGAACTGTGCGGATAAGTCTCGCCAAACTATCTTACTGAAATGTTAGAATTTACAACAGCAAGTATGAGCGAAAGAAATGCTCATCAAGTGTATAAAATTTTTGATATAAAACCAGGATGAGTGGGGCATAAAATCAATTGAAATGTAAACCAGTTTATAGAGAAAACTGAATCAACAACTGTGATATAATTCAAACCATAACTGAAATCATTTGGCATGTCATAAAAATGAATCATCTGCCAACTCACAATATATAATAGCCATTCGGGCGATATGGATTGGATATATATAACTGAAACACCATTGCCCCCTGATCAGGTTCTAAGGCAATGGAACCCTTTATACTCCACCGGTATTCTCTTTTTTTCCGTGTGGGTATAATCCGGATTTCTGGGGTACCCAAAATAGGCAAGTAATGTTAGCCTATAGGAAGATGGAATGGTTACCATATCCTCCTTAAATATTGCTGGACCATGAAATCATCATGGCCTCCTGCGCTTTACCATTTTCCTGGACCATGAAATCATCATGGCCTCCTACGCTTTAATAACTTCCAATCCAATAGAGCAATTTCCGAATTCAACAGGAAATGCTTAGTTTCACATACAGTTCACATCCTTATTATTTACTACGATAATAATGATATGAAGAGTTTATCTTAAACAATTTCCCACATCAAGGATACCAATATCAAGCAACTGTGTTCGCACAAAAATATCTAAGAACCACAAATAGCTCTGAACAATAACTATTTGTCATGATATGAATAAATGAAACAGAAAATAAAAAGTGTTTAGGATGATTAAGAAAATACTTGCCTCTGATCCTTAGCTATTACGTAGCGCTGAAGTAATACAACTATCTTTTTCTTCTATCTCACGTCAGCATGTCCCCTGTTTTAATCGTGCCTTGGTTTACGCTTTAGCGGTTGTCACAAGTCTGATCTGTCGACATCGAGCCCGCGCGTCTACAATATCTCTGTCGGAAGAAAATAATTGGAAATATCCCCCTTTGAACATAGACGTTTTCCCGGTGTTAAAACACCTCACAATAATCCAACAACCACAAACAATCCTGCATCCATCTCCAACCTTCTCCGCCTCATACCAACTTAACTCCGCTGACATTCCTAAGTCAATATTCACCAATTAATCCTCGAAAGATTTATTCTAATTCTCGATAAAGAAATATAACACTTAACCCTCGAGACTAATACTTAATCCTCAAATTAAATACATATATACTTGTCACGTAACCAATCAACACATAGCGGATACAACTCACAAATAAAAGAGCACTCAAATTATTCCTAGAATATTTACAAATCACTAACATATAATCAAAGAATAATAACACACAATTCACATAATGTTTAGATAGCATATAACACGAAATTTTCACAAAATCGGTCTAACAACTCAATTCGGAACTCAACTGGACTAAAGAAATATTTTTAAAACAATTTTATATCACAATTTTGGAATAAAATCCAACTCGGGATTTTTAAAACATTTTCTGAAATTTTCGAGCAATTAAAACTATTTTAAACATTTTTAAACAGAAAATTGGTTAATTAAAAAAAAATAATAATCCTTATTAAATTAATTAAAATCAACTAATAATTAATTAATAAAATTATTTAATAAATGATTACATTTATCAAATAATTAAATTAATTAAATCATTATTTGAAATTAATTAATATAATTAAAAATATTTAATTCTTATTTATTTTTGATTTAAAAGTAAAAAATAAAATAATTTTTAAAATGAAAAACAGAATTCAGAAATAAATTATGAATTTCTAAAATATTTTCAGAGAATAATTTTCTGAATTTATAATTAAATTCAGAATTATTAAATGATTTAAAAGTAAATAAAAGAAATAAAAGTAAAACATTTTTTTTATAAATTTTATCGTCTTCTACCAGACTACCACCAAAAACCCACCCCCAGGTCCAGTGGTTCACTGTTCACGCCGTCGGCGACAATCCGACCAACCTCCGGCGAGCCAAAACCACACTCTTTCTACAGTTTTTAACTTGTACTAATATGTTCCAAATCAAACCCACAATCTAACCACAGGTCCACAACAACAAACGCAGAAACCGACCAAGAATCAGTCGATTCCGGAAAACGAAGCTTGTCCGGCGAGCTCAAGAATTTTCTGACGAACACGAAATCGTACACCAAATCACTCGTTCCATATATCAAAATGAAGCTTATGACTTCAACAATCTATTCAAGGTATCAAGAACAACAACCAATCAATCAAATTCCCAGAAATTCAAAATTTAAGTTCACCCCCACAAAACTCGTTTTGCTTAAATCGGGCATGAAAAATCAAATAAAAAACATAATTAAACTCCTGAGATTATAAGCAATCTATAGAAACTAACCACATAAACAACAAATCATCATACAAGCAACACCAAATTCAAGAAATTCGAAAATTAAATAAAAAAAACAAAATTACGATTTCGGCATACACACATATACACAACCACATAATCATGTAGTACAGATCATGAGATTCAGTTTGGTTACTCATATGAAAGATTTGGATCCCGAAATCACCTTCAAAAGGTTGTTTGATCTTCAAGAACACCAAGAACAATTTTCAGAGAATTTTCCAGAAAATTAAATCAGAAAATCTGATTTTCTGATTATTTTAGTAAATAAAAATAATTCAGATGCTATTTATATTAATCGAAAATTAATATCCAAAAAATATTTTTAACCCCTAATTAAAATTAGGGTTATTTACATAAATACATAAGATTTTAACAATTACTTCCAATTTTACTACCATCCAACTATCTTTTCACTTCTATAAAATTATTTTTTCAAAAATACTACCTCATTATAATTTTATATTTTCAATATTCCAAAAATACTACCTTCCTCAATTGCAACTTTTGCAATCTCATTTACAACTTCCAGTTTTCAAATTTCTGATTTCAAGTTCTGGGGTTCAGATGTCATTTTCGACCACTTTTTTGGAATCTAGATATATATATATATATATATATATATATATATATATATATATATATATAAGTGGTCAAAAATGCTAAATAATGCATATTTTCGAAAACTGGAAAAAAATCCAATTTTCAGTTGCAACCTTTGCAACCTCATTTGCAACCTCTGCAACCTCATTTGCAACTTCAGGGCGGCGCTAGCCGTGTGACTTTGCAACCTTTGCGACCTCATTTGCAACCTCATTTGCAATCTAGGGCGGCGCCAGCCGTGTGCCTTTCAACTGAGGTTGCAAAGGTTGCAAAGGAGGTTGCAAAGGAGGTTGCAAAGAGGTTGCAAAGGCACACGGCTGGCGCCGCCCTGAGGTTGCAAATGAGGTTGCAAAGGAGGTTGCAAAAGAGGTTGCAAAGGCACATGGCTGGCGCCGCCCTGAGGTTGCAAATGAGGTTGCAAAGGTTGCAACTGAGGTTGCAAAGGTTGCAAATGAGATTGCAAAGGTTGCAACTGAAAACTGAATTTTTTTCTAGTTTTCGAAAATATGCATTTTTTAGCATTTTTGACTACTTTTTTGGAATCTAATATATATATATATATATTCCAAAAAAGTGGTCAAAAATGACATCTGAACCCCCGAACTTGAAATCAGAAATTTGAAAACTGGAAGTTGCAAATGAGGTTGCAAAGGTTGCAACTGAGGAAGGTAGTATTTTTGGAATATTGAAAACAAGGTTGGTATTTTTAGAATTTTAGAAAGGTTGGTAGTATATATTTAAAAATCTAATAGTTGACATGGGTAGTTTTAAACTTATCCCTTAAAATTATTATGCCTTAAAAATAATTTTTGTGAGAGAAAAATGTAAAATTTTTATTTTTAAACAAATATAATATAAAAGTCAAAATTCTCCAAAAATTACGAATATTACAAAAATTACAACATAATGCATTTTTAGATATCCTACTGTTATATAAAAATAATTTTATCAAAAATATGGCCTCAAATACAATACAGGGGCTGGGTACAAAAATTAAAATGCGAAATAACTGTATTATAAAAATATAAAAATTACAGAAAACTAGAATAAAATATTCTATTATACACAGAAGTCACATAACACGTGTGGGATAATTTTCCTATTTAATAAAAATCATAACATGTTTAAATGCATTAAAAATAAATTAAAACACGATAAAATCAACTAAAAATATATTTTAATATAATAAATTACACGTAATTTTTCCCGGTCGTTACAACCTATAACCAAACAACTGGGATTACTTGATATCCATACAAAGCCTAAGATTCCGCCTTCTTCCATCTTCTATTTACACTTGTTCTCACCCAAAAAAACCAAAAGATCACCTAAAACAACTACAACAAAAAACTCAGTTAATAAACCATCAATAGAGTATACTATAAACATTTATTGTAAATTATAAACTTAAACAAAAATAAACAATTTTATACATCTAATCAAAGGGATCCCCTTTGATTACGTATATAAAATGTCAATTTCTCATAAATCATGGAAATCAACTTATAAAAATGGGAGTAAGGGTTGGGTTTAAGTAGTAATATGAGAATATTTAGAACTTGATTTATAGTCACTAAAATCCCTCTTATTTTATTTAACCATATAAACTTGATTTTTTACCCGTTCACATCATCCATCTAGTTTTTATTCACTATCTATCTATACCATCTTTATATATTTTAGTATAAAAGTTTCTGTTACAAATTAATAAGAAAAAATAAACACCCAAAAAAGCAGAGACCTAGAGGAGCTATTCTTTTTTAAATGAACACCTTAATTCTACAGGAAAGTTACATATATTGACTGCAACAATCTAACTCTCCAAATAAATTATAATGGATACAGTACTTGTACCTTTTATATTAATAATAAGTCTTTTAGATAATGGTCATATAATGACAATTAGCAAGAGAAAATTCCTCTAATTTTATTAAACCATTGCAATTTGGAATTTTATAAAACCTTAATTAGATATAAAGAAAAACCTTAATTAGATATAAAGATATTGGCCTAGTTTGGTAATTAGTGATTAACGGATTAAATTGACTATATTTTGACTAACATATTAAATTAGTTGTTGTAAATCAAATTATTTGATAATCAATTTTTTGAATTAACTTTTTGTATATTAATTTGACGCATAACAAACCTATAATTGTGAAAACTCTTCCAAATATCTTTTTAGTTTTTTAAATCCAGAAAATTATTTCAATACACTAATTACCAAACATTGATATTAGAGATTTCAAATGATCAAAATTCTAATTTTCAAACACCCAATTATAGTATTAAATTACCTTTCACCATCTTCAAATCTAAAAACTTGTAAAGGATTTTAAAAAACATAATTTTCAATTAATTTGGTTGAATTTTTTAATTTCAACTTCATAAAAAAATCAACTACACAAAAAAATAAGAGAAAAAGGACCCTGAGATGTATCTCAGGAAACTTTTCCTAAAATACATGTATAATAGTATTTAAGTTTTGCTGGACCCGCAGGACTAATTAAAAATTTCTAAATTTACTAAAATATCCATCCCATTTTTTATATATAAAAATTAAGTATTTTAGGGAACTCCACTCTCAAAAAATAATTTTCACTAGTAATTTCTTTGAAGTCGTTGTAGATAGTTGTGTGCACAACTAAACAAAAAAACGACGAGATTGGCAGATTCACATCTCTCATTACACGCAACATAAATGACCGGCAATCACTCACATCATCTCCACTAACCGACGTAATTAACCTCTAATATCCGGTCAAACGCAATCATCAACACTCTTAATTTTTAATGAAAAATTAGGAGGCTGTTGAAGCATACTTTTTGACATAATCCCTTATAATTTGAGTTAGGAGCTAAGGGATATGTTGGACTTGCTCTAAGCACATTACCTGTTTTCCCGGTCACCTATATCCTCTTCAAAATCTATATGTACATATACACTTCATTATTATACTCCTTTTTCTTCGTTATAATTTTCCCGAGGCACATTCATTTTCTTCTCAATCATTTATCCACTCCTGTAAGTAATCTACATCTAATCGTGTATATTTTTTAAATTATTTGCTCAATATTGTTAAATAAATAGATCCGATCGTCTTATATTTGCTTTTAATCGAGATTATATTGATTTAATTTGATTAGTTGCGATGATTTTGGTTGATTTTATTGTTTATTGTGATTTTACTTGGAACACGAGTTTAATCGTAGTGTTTTCAAGGTATTGTGTGATTGGAGATGTAAGTTGTAGTTAAATTGTTTTGTTTAGTTGTTTTTGTGTGAATTGTTAGGTTGTATTAACTAGTTTTCGTAATTTGAGATTGTTAGTTTACGTTTATTATCGGCTGGGAGAGGTGAAGCTGTTAGTTTAAAATTTGTGATAAATATTGGTTGAATTTATCGAGTTGAACTAATTTATGATTGTTTTTGTCCGTAGATGATTTATCGCAATTGATCTGTTTTTGGATAGATTTTTAACTTGAAGTGAGTTTTCTCGTGACCCGAATATTTGTGTTTGTTCACGCCACATAGTTAATTGAAATCTATGCAATCATATTGAAGTTAGTTGGAACATATTCTCGGAGTTCTACCAAGTAAAGCTTCCAAAGAGTTATAGATATCAATTAGATTGTTCCTACCTTTTGTACTGTTATTTTCGTATCAGTTTTTTCGTATTTAAAAGTCTTTAGTTCTTTTCAGTATAGTTGTTTTTCTAATTTTCTAAGCCATGGCCAAAATTGGAGTTTATGTAAAGAGCAAATTCGAATGTTTTGAGAAATCATTAAACCTTTTATATGAAATATTTCCACATTCTTATAATAAGCATCATATGGTTTAAATTTGGGCTTCTTTATTTCTTGCTAGTCATGTTTGGTGCCAAGTATTAGGATCAGGACTGGGTATTCTGAGGTTGTTCCTCTTATACTCTTATATTGACCTTTATGTTGAGTAATTTTTTTACGAACACTTGTATGCATAAGATATTTAGTACTAGTTGTACTTGTGTTGTGTTTATTAGGATTTAACCATATTTTTTCTTTATTTTTTAGTCAGGCAAGGTCCGTAGACTGTACACTTTGTTGCATGGCAGATAACAAGGAAAACCGAGAAGTTCCTGCACATGGGAATGAGTGGGAAGTTGTATCTCTTAGTGCATCAGCATATGCTGCTTCTCTTGGTGCAGAGCAAGTTAAATTGAAGGATGATGACCATGGACACCTTGTTGGTGAGGATAAAGAAGGTACTTCTGAAGCAATGTTTATGTCGCGTCACTTCGTCTTTCCACCAAGTCAACATGAGAACCTGCCTTTGGTCCCAGAAAAGGTTGAAATCCCCAGTGAACAGGCTGAGCAGGTTAATAATGATGCCTCTGATTTTGTTGCAGAGGAAGGAGGTATATCGAATACCAAAGATGGAGAAAATTGGGATGCCAAAGCTTTGAGTATGTCAGATGAATTTCCTGGAGTGCAGTTTGTTGATGAGAAGGGTAAGAGTTTGTCTATGAGTGGTACAGAATTTGAAGAAGGCATGGCCCGCTATGGTTTGGTGGATAAAGAACAGAGTTTATACAGTACTGCTAAATTTACATCTGTCCATGGTGAAGCCGCCACTGGCAGATCTTCCCTTACTGAGGAGAACAAAGCATTTGCTGAATCAGTTGATTCATCTGAAGAAGGGTTGGATTTAAATATTTCTCGATCACCAAAGCACATGAATGAAGATAAAGATGATGGTTCTGACCTTCCCTGTGAAGCTTGGTGGAAGAGGAGAGCTCTTTCTTTATATACTCAAGCAAAAGAAGTAAATGCTGTCTGGTCTATTTTCATTGCTACAGCTGTCATGGGACTTGTAATAATTGGTCAGAGATGGCAGGTGTTGCAACACAAGTGGCCGTATGGTGATGAGGTATGGTTTTGGTGTTGGTTATTCTGGAAATAAGAAACAACTAAACTCCAATTGCTGGACCATATGGCTATTTCTTTATAACATTGCAACTTAAATGATAGGAATTTATGTTTACCATATGTTAGGAATCACAAGCTAATTATATAGAAGCATTAGTTATATAGGATTGAGACATGTTCTTATAGACTTATAGACAAGATTAGAGAGAGATACAAATAGTTATGGGGATGAAATAGCAGAGGTGTTTTCAAATCCTCTTCTTAGATTTTTCAAATGTTTTATTCCAGACCTTGAATAATCAGAATTCACATATCATCAGAGAATACCAGAAAAACTTTCCTGAGATACCTTCCAAAAACTTTAATTAGTTGACCTTCTACAGGTTGTAAAGTTGTAGGAGCATTTGTGAGGCCTAATGGCATCACAGTTAATTGACTAAAGTCATAGTGCCCCAAATGTGTTCTACAGGCAGATCTCTCAATGCCCTCTCCCTCATTCTCACCTATTGATAACCTACCCTGAAGTCAAAGTGTCCAACTATTGGGGAGAAATGGCATGCCATAATTCATCCAGCAATTCTTCTGGAATTTGATTGATTTATTTATTCCCTTTTTACACGGGAAGAAGAAAACTTACATTTAGCGGACAATCAACTCATGGTTCCTTTACCCCCTTTTACCTTTCATGATAACTTGGATAAACTAAGAAAAAACACACACACACAAAAAAAAAAGCGTTGAAATCGATTTTTATTGACCAGTCAGAACTACCTCCCAGGATCTATAATTACCTTAAAAGGTCCAATATATATACATTATTGGACCTTTTGAATAACAGTCAAGAAGACCTTATGAGCATTTTCGCATAAACGATGTAAAACAGATATTAGGCATTCTAGAAAAGCATTTCTCAATTGATTTACCAAAAAAGTCAAAAATGGGTAGGGAAAGAACAGGAAACTTGTTTTTTGTCAAGTGGAAAGTTGTTTTCGATTCTGAGAGTATTCAGCTTCTTCTGTTCATTAGTCATTTGTATTATATTGTTGCTTTACATTGCGTCCATTCATGTCCTTGAATCACACTTACCCCGTGCATTAGAAACAACTACTCATGGGCCCTTGGCATAACCTGAATTCCTAGCATATATTGTATATTTAGTAATTTTTACTTGCATAGCTTAAACTTAGAGGTTTCTACCTACAATACATCATTTTTTATTAATTTTTTGCAAAATACGAATTTTTAAAACTTTTTCTAAAAGACGACTTTGCAACAAATGCAACTGAAAGCAACTATTTTCAACTCTAAATGTAACCAAAAGCAACTGCAACTGCAACGTTTTTCAGAAAGAACGTAAAAGTAGTTGCATTTGGTTGCAAACTGTATAAAAAGGAAGAAGTTGCATTTGGTTGTTTTTTTTTGCCAAAATTAAAGCAGATTTCGTTAATAATTTGAAAGGGGCGCAATTGGGACAAATCCCCAACTGACCATGCAACCAGGTTGAAAAACAAATAAACGAGTTAAACAATTAGCCGCTTTGTTTCCGGATTGCAAACCGTATTTTCAAAAGATAGTAGGAGCTGAAAATATGTTTACAAAAAATAGTATTTTTGTTAATTTCTCTAAGATAATGTGTTTTGGTGGTCTAATATGTTTAATATTTGGAATTAAGTTTAGATTTTGGTACTCAATTGTAGTGATTATATGCATTTTATTGATTAGTTATTTATAGTTATTATTCCAGATGCATACTGTTTTGCTTCTTTACTCGATGTATCAGTGCCCTTCTAATTTATTTTAGATGTTTACTTTTTAATTAATTCATTAATAGTATAATTATAAGTCTCAACTATTAAAGGCAAGAGTTTTCTTGCTTTTAAATAAAGTTATATTTTGATGAATCTGGGTATAAAGTGTAATAGAAAATTTATCTATGTAAATTAAAGATTATCATAATGGTTCAAATTATTGTTTAAAAGTTAAAAGTTTTAAATTTCTAGATGTTTTATTTAATGTACGCCAAATTTGCGTCAAATGTACATTATTTTACCAGTGTCAATCATACTTGTCAAGGCGTAAAGACGAGGCTAGGCGACATTGTACCGCCTAGGTGGTTATGCGCTCGCCTAGGCGACATTAGGCGGATTATACGTTTACCTATACATATTGGGTATATTTTATATATACATACATTTATATGTTATAATAAAATAGAGTAACAATAATTATATTTCAAAAGTAGAGTAGCTACTTTAGGTAAATTAGTCTGAACTCTTAAGCGTACAAATCAAGTAGCTACTTATCAAAAGATCGTACATACCTAAAAGATCGTTGTCGGATTGAAAGCTTGTGGATGCTTATCGATGCCTTTTTCCTTTCGTCGATGTTATAAATTAGGTTGTGAGTCGTGACGGCTGGTCGATGTTATATCTTTATAACTTAAAATGGTCTGGACATATAAAATAGGTTGGGCTGGACCATATAAAATATGTGGGCTTGGGTCAAAAATAGAATAAAGAGGACTAGTCAAAATAAGACGAAATTAGGCGGATTTAGACGAATTAGGCGTCGCCTAGCCGCCTAGTCGCCCCTAGGCGTCGCCTACCCACTAAAAACCAAGACGGGTCGGACGCCTACCCATTTTAAACCGTCTAGCCGCCTGACGCCTTAACAACTATGGTGTCAATTTTTTAAGACTGTTTTGGTGAAATCCACATCACATAAGCAAATTTCTAGACTATGATGTATTTGTAACCTAAGAGTATCCAAAAGGTGATACCATTCATCATTTTTTTTATTCCTATTATTTTAAAATCTTTACAAACTTAATTTTTATATGTAATGTATATGAAAACATAGTTGTTGGTACTGTTTAGAAGGTTAGCTTATCTGTAATATCACTCCAACTTTAGATCATGTTACAAACACGAAATAGTATATTACATTCAGATCATGTTACATCCAACAGCAAATTGGTAAGCCGTTCATATTTTCTTGCCAGCGCTTTTTCTTATTTGGTTTATCCCAGCATCCTTCTTTTCTGTTATGATGTTTCTTCTCTTCACATTTACTAAATTTTTAGAGAATGATATATCTTAGATGCATCAGTGACATCTCTATAACTTTTTGATGCAACAGTATTTTAGTAATCAGTAGGGAGAGGTGGTTGATTTTTAAGTGTACATGGATTCTTTTTCTTTTCTCAGTAGTCACCCTAGTTATACTAGCAAATAACTGGCTATCTAGTAATTTGAACTCTTTTCTTTGCAATGCTGCAGAAGATGAGCAAGATGCTGGGCCCCTTGTCCCGATTAAAAGACGTGATAGTGGGTGGGCAACGAAGTGGTTCAGTTATCAGAAGCAGCACCACATCCCAGCGTTAAAGATGATGACGAAAAAGATTAGAACAAAGACAAAGAGCTGAACAAATGAGATGTATTAGGTTTTGGTTTCTAGGATCTGTGGAGCAGACCTGACATCCATGTCGTGTGAAGACGAGAAAAGCTACTTGTTTATATTTGCTTGCTAGTCGGCAATTGCAATGGTTTTGGGTTTTGCACCCTTTACAGAAGTTGTTAATACTGGCATTGTATATTGGATTAAAAATTTTACGGTATCAATACTGTATTGCTTAGTAACTAAGTGCTTGGTGCTGGAACTGGAGATGAATTGTGATGGTAATTTCTGTTGTATTTTCTTGTCCTTCATTAGGTCTTTGTGCTAGCTCTTTGTGCATGAAAAGTTGAAAACTCAGTTGGCTTCTTGATTATAGATCTATTTTTACTTATTTAAAATGTTAAAATAGTAATATAGTCGAGAAAATGAAAAATCATAAGCCTCTATTCTATAATGCGCAAAATAAACATTATAAAGTACTTAAAAAAATCTGATCTATTATAATCATTACAAGCACCTTACCAGAAACAATAACAATGACAGTACACCTCGTTTGATTAAGATAAACACTACATTGGAAATAATAACAATGCCTGTTCAATGTTCTGAATGTCCCTTGTATAAACTGTTAAACAAGTGATCTAATTTTGTTTAACCTTTGCATCATTGCACGGGAATAATAAATTATTGATAGGTAGTTGATGAATGATGACAGTCGACGTAATTTTATATAAAACCTGTATAAATAAAGTACTTAAAAAATCTGTACTTATATTATAATAATCGAAATATTAAAAGTTTGATTGATCGGTATGGTATTTATTATTTTAATTTTTATTATGTATAAATGGCACCATCTTATTTTCAAATTTCAATGTTATAATTATTCATCTTTTTAAATATTAAGGATGCTGAACTAAAATATAAAAACTTAAAATTAATATTGAAACACAATTGTTTATTATTATTACAACTTAACCTGACATTCAAGAAATTAGTTAATAAAACAAAAAGAATTAAGAAGGAAATTTTTTTTTAAAGTAAAATAGAGTGCAGTACTGGTTTGGGCGGGAAAAAATTGTTTTCTCCCTCGCCCCCTTCTCCTCTCTCTCTCTCTCTCAAATTCTCTCACAATCTATCTAATATCTATCTATCATCCCTCTCATACTGCAAAAGTAGGGTTTACAAATTCACATTCCTCTCTTTTACTTGTACCATTTCAGCAACTTGATCTATATATTCATATCTCAAACCAATTGAAGTCCTCAATCAGGTTGTTTATCTCTCTCTCTCTCTCTCTCTCTCTCCCCCCCCCCCCTCTCTCTATCTCTCTCTCTCGTCAATCGGCACAAATCAGTTAAAGTTTTGTCTAATTATGCTCACATCTTTGCTGCTGTGCATCTCTATCCGTATGTGGTACAAACACTAATTGAACATATGTTATATAGCATTTTGTGTAATTATGCCTATCTCGTAATTGTTGTGCTTTTAATTCATTATAATTCATGCTTTTCATAATTTAATCCTGAACTAATTACTTATTATTGACCAGAAATTGTGCAATTTTGATTTTAATTGAGAAGAAATGAGTAAAGACAAAACTCCGCAAACTACTAGAAGAACTACTAGATTATCCGCTTCGTCTCCTAATTTGAGCAATGCTGCTGCTGGATTAACGAAATGTAGTAGTACTCCTCACTCTCTTACTTTACACGATCTTGTGTTTGGAGGTGAAATCTTTAATGTGGATGATTTGTTTTCTAGTCTTCCCGGGAGGCGTGGAGTGATTCTTGAACTGATACGCCTTTTAGGTCCTTTGAATAGTCGAATGCTTCCGTTATTCTTGTATGGAGGTGTTTCAACCGGAAAGACAACTACTGTTTTGCAGATATTTAGGCACCTGAAGCGTCCGTTTGTTTATGTCAGTTGTCGTAGTTGTTACAATCCCCGGATATTGTTTGAGAGTATTATTAATCAGCTTCTTTTGCATAGTAAGAATGAAGGGAACGGTTATTCGAGTGCAAAGCGGTGTGAGAAACCGTCTGATTTTGTTAATTATTTGCAAGATGCTCTTGGTAATGTAATTAATGGTTTGAAGGAGAAGACGGAGAAATCAAGCTCAAAGAAGTCTCTAAAATGGGAAAAGGGGAGTATGGTTTACTTGATAATTGATAATTTAGAGCTTGTTCGAGACTGGGACAAGAGTTTAAGCATATTGCCGTTTCTGTTCAAGCTTTATGATCTCTTGAAGATGCCTGAATTGGGTCTGATTTTTATCAGTAGTGCCTCACCTGATACTTACCACTCAGATACTGGCTACACAGAGCCTATTCCTTTGTATTTTCCTGATTATACAGAGGAAGATCTTCGTCAGATCTTCTTGAGAAATCAGTCGAACCCAAAGCTTTATACCTCATTTCTTGAGTAAGCACATGCAAGTATTTTGTTAAATAATTTGTTTTTTATAATTCAATTAAATGACATTTTTTTTTTGTTTCTGGTTAAACAGTGTGGTGCTAAAGCCTTTTTCTCGTGTTACAAGGCGTCTTGATGAGATATCTACAGCTTTTTCTCAGTTGTTTAAAATATATTGTGAACCTTTAGAAGATCAGACAATTGTGCCTAACGAAGAAATTAAAAGGCGATTATTTAGTCATCTTCAGCCGCATATAGCTCTTTCTCTGAATGAGATATTCAGGGTTCCCTCTGTATGCAGTGAAAACGGAGCCAATAAGGACATGGTTAAGCGGAAAGTCAAAGGAAATAAGTTGGGAGTTTCTGATGTCTCAGATGTGATAGATTTTCATATGTCTGTCTGTGCAAAGTACCTTCTTATTTCTGCTTTCCTAGCTTCTAGAAATCCAGCTACCCTTGACGCTTCACTGTTTGATTCAACTGGAGGCGCTGCTACTAGGAAACGGAAGAGGAAGTTAGTATTTAACCTCTTAATTGTTTATGCACCTACCCGTTGTTATTCTACTTCTCAATAAAACATTATGCTATTAAATTGCATTACAAATATGTCTATTCCTTGCTTGTTCTGTCTGATATGTTTAAAACTGTTCTTGAATTTCCAAGCTCTACAATTTTCCAGTTTAAGTTTATTTTACTTCACTTTTCATCTGCTTTTAAGATGTGTAGTCTTGCTAACTTTGTAATAGCATAAACTGAGAACTTCTATATACAGATAATATTAGTACCTCTGATTACAATAAACCTTCTCAGGGCTTCCGAAAAATCTATGGAGCAGAAAGATATTGCAGAACAGGAGTTGCTCATGAAAGGGCCTGGAACCTTTCCTTTAGAAAGGCTATTGGCTATATTTCAATGCATCACATCAGTTGCAGAATATTCTGCTGAGGAAGAAGAACTAGGTCATGGAGGTTTAGGAAGTGGAGCTGGAGATGGGGGGTTGATGTCTGATGTACTTTTGCAACTATCCAGTCTTTGCAGTGCAAACTTCATAAGCAAAGGCAGCAGCTGTCCCTTGGAAGGTTCAACTCGGTACAGATGTACAGTGGACGAGAATATGGTTTTAAAGGTAAATTCCTCAGTTTTCGTGAACATATTCTCGTTTATAAGTATATCAATTTCAATCTATTTTTTCCCAGTGGTTCTTACAGTTTTCTAAAATGAATGATAGGTGGCAAGGAGCATGAAGTTTCCTCTTTCGAAGTACTTATACAGAAACTAATTAGCATGCAAAGCTACTTTCTACACATGTAATCTGAGTTTTACAATGCGATTGAGAAGAAAAGGGACATTCTACAACTGTCATTTTTGGTAGCCTTAACTTAAAACATTTTGAATAGCACGAGTTAATGACGAAGTTGCCAGAGTCAATTGTTGAACTGCCGGAACTGGAGCTGTAATGCAGTAAATGGTTAAATGTTCCTTGCTAATGGTTGAATATCTAAACTGTACCATTTCTTCTGTTCACACACATGTATTTTTTTTTAATGTTTTTATTTTTTGCTATAACATCATGTAACAACTTTGAAGTATCATTGTTTAGCTCTTATCGTTACCATTTCGTTAGAAATTTATATTATTTACCATTCTCAAATATAAACTAAAGACTGTTTAGGCATCAGATAAATTATTCAAATTCAAGCTCACCTCATTTAGTACCGAGTCCCTGCGTTGGTTAAATTCAACATAAGATGCTATTCTGAATCTACAGTCGTTAATCCAGGAGTAATGAAATTTTCTGGTGGTCCGAGTTTGTGCAGCTAAAGGCTCAGTTCTTTCTGTCAGATACTCCCTCCGTTCCTAAATGTTTTTCCTGTTTACCTTTGACACGTTTGCCAATGCACATTTTTTATCGTTAATATTTTCAATTTCGTGTTAGTATCAAATATAAAAATTTCACTGTATTAAAGTACTCACAAATACGAATCAAACAAGATCACTCATGAATATATTTTATCTTATAAATTATGCGTAAATTAGTAGTCAAGCGCTTACAATGAACAAGAACAAAAGTCAAAACCAGAAAAACTTTCAGAAACAGAGGGAGTAGTAGATACACCGCTGTAGTGAACGAGAAACCAATTTAGTTTTGATTCCTGATGGAAAAGGGTTCTTGTGTCGTGATTATTTTTATAATCCTCTTTGTAGAGCTGATAAAAATTTCCTACTCCCTGTGCGGCAAGTGGCATGGCAAGTTATAACTAGTATACTATTAGTTCAGATAACATAGCATGATTTTTCGATTCCGTGTATCTGTGATACATTCCCATGCATAACCTCAATTATACAAGCTATATCTCAAACTCATTTAACAAAACTGAATAAAACAGAACATGAAGATGTTAAATCTTCTAACATCAAATGCCTTTCTAATGCGTAAACATATGAACTTGAAGGTATCGAGAAACATGATATTGCCTTCAGACGGTTTTCTGTATGTGCAGCTGTGGATGATATATAGTCAAGAACTAACCAGAAACTATAATCACATTCTTTCAACTACAAACTGAAATGACAAGGTAATATTTTAATAAGCCAACCCCATAATTTTTTGGAGCAGAAACTGAGTTGTCCAAGACCTGATGTGAGAACTACATAAAGGTCGCCTCTTTACTAGTCCAAATTGATCGTTACCCTCTGGAAGCTTGTAACCTTTTCTCAAATCATCTTACTTGTCACCATTTGATCTATATAAGCTGCATCTCTATTTTTAAGAATTAGTCTAGTATTTTCTCTCCGGTTGAAAACATGTTCCAAACTAGTGTCCCCATGATGTATAGGATAACAGAGACCTTAAATACATCATCATCCCAGGAACCTGCAAAAATATAATTCAAGATACAAAAATCTGAATTTCATTGAATAACATTTCAAAAGATGCAACGAGAAACTAAAGTTTACCTTTTTGGAGTATGTATCCAGTTGCAGCAGTACCAAAGACCCCTGCAAGAACACCTGCAGTGTTTGATAGTCCCAACAATACTCCCTGCAGCGGAAAACCTTTTTACATATCTTTCTTGAACAGTACAAGTATTTAGAATCATAAAAACTAATAGATGGTACAAAAATGGAAACCTTTCATTAAGCCAATAAAATTTTTACAAGAATCAAATATAAAATAGCAACCAAAAAGCAGGAATATTATATTATGTATTTTGACTTATTCGTCGAAAGCCATTTCTTGACCATCCTAAAACTAGTTGAGGAAGGATAACATTTACTCACAGCATAGCGCGGCCCAATGTCTTGGTGATTGGAGTAGAGTCCGGACTGGGAGAACGCATCCAAACCCTATTGAGATAGAAAAATATCATCAGATGTTTTTTTCCCAAAATACTCGGCTACTTGAGCATCTAGACCAAATGCAAAACTCTAATGTCGTCAAAAAGTTCCACAATTATACAATATTAAAGTAACAGTACATTGTGGGATTCTTGATATTGTCACCTTATTGCTCAATGATCCATGAATTTTTTTAACAAAGAGTCGTACAAAAGAAAAAAACAGCAACGCCAAGAAAAGAAGTAGTCCTAACAAAACAAGTTAAAGTTATAATGGAAAAGAAAAATCACCAAAAAATTTTAGATATGCCACACAAAGAGATGATGTGTGTGTGTGTTGGGGGGGGATCCATTCTTGCATTGAATTCATGAATGTATCTCCCTTCAGGTATTTTGACAACTGTGGTTTAACCTTACCTTGGGGTTTTACGCGTTAAATTGTTTTGTTATTTGCTCATGTATATATTATGTAGCCCAAGAATTCATGGTAAAAATAAAGGACTACTAGCATCCTAAAGTATAAATCTAAGAGAAGTGACAAAAAATAGAAGGAAAAACTTTGATCAGCAATTCTTATGGTCCAAAATCATGTTACAACTTCATCTTTACATGTACAAACAACAAAATGAAGTAAAATGATGCTCAATAATATAGATAATCAAGTAGTTCAGACCTGACTGCACGACATGCATAGTACCGCCAAAGCAGGAGTCGTGACAAGGCTTAACTGCGTGAGAAAGAAAGCAGGTCCCAAAAATCCTATTGATTGCATTATCTGCAGCATGTCACGGTAAAGATCGTTACCTATGCATACGGCATACCTCATTCAGGAGTGAAGTGTGTATTATGTGAAAGTGTCACATCTGATTTCTGAACTAGTTAAAAAGTAATAATTGCTCATCTTTAGTAATACTTTTGATAATATAACAGATGTCAGTATCAGGAAAACACACGCTAGTCACTAATACACACAAATGTACAAGTCAGAACTATTCTTGCCTTTCGAACTGCTGTAATCGAGAGACCTCTACTAAGAAGTGTGTCTGCAATCCAATCTCCTATATTTGCAAATACGGCCATGGTTAACCATGGAAGTACACAAAGAAGCCCAGACTCAGTCAAGTTGAACTTCAACACCTGAGACATAATCACAATTTATAATGAATAGTATTTTAGTGCACCTTTTAGATTTTTAGTATCTTAAATTTTTTAATATTGATCTTATTAGATCTTAGAGGCATTTAAATAGGCCAAAATGTGATAATAATACCCTCTGTAGACTGCACTGAAAACTAATGTCAATTACTAACACACTACAGTCTACATTGAACTTGCTACACCACATATATAAAGCAGAAAAGACTTTTTGGAACCTCCATCATTTGTCTCTGTGTCCATGCTTATGCATTCAATACTAAATAAGCATATGCCCGAACTAATATCTAGGTTTTAGACATTTTCACAAACCTGGTTATAGTACGTAGGCATCCATGTTAGAAGAATAAAAGTTCCCCAATTATGACAGAAGTGGGAAATGATGAGAGCCCAGACAGGTGCCTTTGATAAAATAAACTTCCATGGAATGACAGAGACAGGTTCCTTTGAGACGCTGCCTCCCAATATAAGCTTCTTTTCTTCTGCACTGAGTTCCGGATCTTCTTTGGGCGAGCTATGGGCCTGGAGAGAGAAATAAGTAGTATTTAATGAGCATCTTACATCATTTATAATTGATGAGCATAAATAAATAAACAAATTTCTTTTTGATTTCAAGATTAGCAAAAATAACTGTTCACTGATGCAGTGAGTTTTGTTTTCTGGGGAGGAGTAGAAGATATAAGAGCTAGTGAAGTAACATAATCAATAGCAGAAGTACTGGAAGAAACTTACTTTGCTAAGCCACAATGCAAACCAGATACTTCCAAGGGAACCAAAAGAGTAGAATACGGACGGCCATCCAAACTTGTGAATTAAAGCAGGAGAGAGAGCCAATCCTGTCACGGAACCAAGATACATGCCACTGTAGACAAGTGCAAGTGATCTGCTTCTTTCAGACACAGGGATCCATTTTGAAAGTATATTATTCATGGCAGGCATAGCAACACCCTGTTAAGTCAAGGTCATTGTATTAGGATGCGATAAAAAGGAAATGAGCAATTTCTAGGGCTTGGGTGGCAAAGGGAGGGGAAAGGGAACAAAGATATTAGCAAAATAACTGTAGGGGCTAACCAACATTAAGTAATGAAGGTCCAATATGAGGTCTAGCTAATGGAAAGATGTACTGGAGGTACAACCTGACTATTATATAGAGAAGCAATATACTACTATTTTTTTAAGGTCAATTACAGAAATTGAGACTTGAACCCTCAACCTCTCACTACCTGGAGGAGAGGGGCATCTGCAAGGGGTAAGCTTTATACTTCCTCTGTCATCGAATGAACTTAGTTACTGGCTTTTTTCCACCAGAAGAATATCTTATAGAGTTTCTGTACATGTATGTGAGGGACCTCCAATGGAAAAGTTGAAAGATCATAATAGAGCTACATGGAATATTAGAGGTCTGCTCGCTGTAATGACCAGTTCATGTAAAGCAAATTAAAAGCTATATTGATGCAGTTTTCATTGCTAAAGCATTTAAATATTAATTTTCAATTACATTAATCTTATATCTAAAGACAATGCAAGTACTACTACAAGAACTGTCATAATATCCTGAACATGTGAAAAGAAATTTAGTCAGTCATCATTAAAACTTTACATGCATAGACAATATCCAAATATGACTTGGTGCCTAGAGATAGGTCAGAGTTTCTGGAATCAACGAGATTGAAGATCTTCCTTTGGTACTGGAAAACTAGATGTTAGTCTTTCATATATACTGCATTAGTCATGTAATTTGTAATAATTTAGTCAGATGAACCATGAAGAGAAATAAAGTGCGGACTGAAGTATAAGAAGAGGCCAACCTCACCAATTCCCATGAAGGCACGGATGACAAGTAAGAAAGGAAGTCCGATTTTTGCAGCAATTGGTGTCATAATTGTTGCAATTGACCACCAGACAACTCCAAAACCTAAGACTAGCTTGCCCCCAACTTTATCTGCCCAGATGCCTCCGGCAATCTAGTTTGCAGAGAAATAGAAGCTCAGAAAAAGATGGCATACAGCTAAAACTCCAAATAACAAATAATAAAAGGAATTTTAATAGTACATAAATTCTTATGGAGGTTTTGCCAAATAGCATAGTAATTGTAAAGTAGCTTTGTAAGTAAAGCATAAAAAAGAAAAAAGGTGATTACTGGGGTTCAGTCTAATGTAAAAAGAACATGTAACAAGCCGTTGTAGGTAGTTAACCAGAAAGTGTAAACCATCGCCTTAGTAGGTTGAACTGATTAGTTATATGATTTCAGTAAAATTCTGTGGGGTTTCCGAAGTGAATGTTAAGGACCAGACTTCTGTGGGGTTCGGGAAGTGAATACTGATCCTTAATTTATTTGATATACTAAAGTTTATCGCTTTTTAGTTCGTTTCAGGGGGGATAATTACACAGAAAGGTTGGATTAAATAATCTCTAACATGTGAGAAATAGTCAATGGGATTGTAACAAAGAATACTTAAAGTAAAATGAGTGTTTATAGTACATAGTTCCTAGATTTTAATTCCTGTAAACAAGCATGGCATTAGTCTTCTTCAGCAGGCAAGGCATTTAAAAAATAGTTGAGTGTACACCTGAGTGAGAAGATATCCCCAGAAGAAAGATGACTGAATCAAACCAACAGTAGCGCTGTTCCAGTTAAATTCCTTTGACATGGGAAGTACAGCTATGCTCATGTTGACCTGGAAAAATGAAAACACATAGGACTGTTTATATATCATAAGATATGATATCTAGATATAGCTCAGTGTGTTTGTAGGCGCCTGTAATCAGTGCCAAAGCAGGGAATAAGTTCAGGGTGAGTAATATACAGACTACATTGTAGTAGATGCATGGGCTAGATATCACTTAAGTGCTGTTAGAATTTGTCTAGCCCCAGAAGCACTAGAAACTCACAAGACTGTGATTGGTCACACAATCGTGCAACGAATGTGTAGAAATTAGCAAAAGTACTTGCAGAAATAGCACACGCCAGGATTTGCAGATAAATTAGTACCGATAAAGTTATGAAGAGTTTGAATAAAAAAAATAACTCGCACGGTCCATGTTGCATAACAAAAATGCTGTAAAGCAAAGCAGTACTATCAGTCTATCACCCAGCGCTTTGGCAGATCCCACCATGGTCTAGTTTCCTGCACAGTCTCCGGTAAAATGGCTTCACTTGAGCCATCTGGAGATGCAAGTGAATCTAACCCCTCCCCGGTTATGTCATCCTCCTCGGACTTATAATTAAGTTGGGTTCTAGCATGCTTTGATTGCTGGAATTGGCTATCAACTATCCTAAATTCCCCCAGATTCCTTGGTTGAATCCAACTGCTATGTGAGGGAGCTGACGAAAGGTGGCATTCACAAATTCCTTTTGTTCTTCGACAATCCTTGATGTTGTAAAAAAATTGTTGGTGTAATACATTATGGAGATCCGATTCATCATGGAATATTGCCCTTGATCCAAGAGTTTTAATGCTAACAGAATTGACGAAATTCTGAAACATGCATCTTCGTCCAGGAAACAGAGGCTCTGTTAAACTGTAATTTCTTTTACAAGAGACAATTCCTTGCACATACTGTGCAGCAGAACAGCGCAATTCTCTCCGCGTTGCAGCTTGTTCTCGATATACTTTTCCTGCAATCATAAGAAAATAAGCATGCTATTGAAGGTGCAGCTACATTGAAAGTATGAATGACCCCAAGGGAGTTACAAGTTCATAAACAATGCAAAAAAAAATATTTTTGAGATAATAGTATTCTAAACATGCCTTTTAGCGATATTAAGAGGTTGAGTTGTTCATGCAAAATAACTTTCGAAAAGATCATTCATTTTGTTACCATAAATACTTGGTACATTTACCTTGCACTAGTAAATTAAGTGAGCAATTTTAACATCTTACTCACTGAAGTGTTGATGGAAAAAATCATGTAAATCAATCCGAAACCATGTTAAGTAACCATCCAGAACTCGAACTTGTGACCTCTCCTAACCTCGTACCATGTTAAATAACCAACACTCTCAAATTGTTAAGGAGTTATTACCAGGATCATGTATTATATTCTGACAAATTACATTCAGCCGGAAAAACAAAATAACAAAAATTCTTTCACTACAACACAGCTCGAAAATCTTTCAAAAAAAAAATTACATAATTTAAAAAATGCAGCAAAAAAGATACCTGGGCCGATGAAGGAACCGAAATTCCGGTGAGAGATGACGGCACCGATAGCCATAGTTTCCGGCGAGTGTGGAGCTGAAATGAAGCAGAACTAAAGATAAGCCTCGTTTATACCACCACTTCACTGGTTTCTGTGTGTGTTATTACAATAATTTCTGCAAGTAAACTGATTTTGTATATTTTTTAATAATAATAATAATCATTATTTTAAAAATCGGTGATTAATATCAATAATTAATTAAAATTAATCATCAATTAATTCCTGTTTTAAGTTATTTTATTGATTAACAATCAAATGTTCAATTAATTCTTAAATAATATGTCAATCAATTAAATTTTTTACAACACTAATAATAACTACAGTATATGAAAAAAAAAGAGGCTTAATATATCTAAGAGCATCTCCCATGGTGTTGGCTAAATTGATTGGCTAAAATGATATTTCCTATGTTTCTTTTTTCTTTGCTCATTTGCTGAATTTCACGGGTTTTAAGATAGTGGGGAATGAATGTTGTTTTTTTATAGAATAATGAGTATTGAATATTATTTTTAAGAAGTAGTGGGTATTGAATATTGTTTTTTTGGAGTAGTGGATGAAGTAGTGGGTGTTGAATATTATTTTTAAGGAGTAGTGGGTGGAATAGTGGGTATTGAATATTATTTTTTTGGAGTAGTGGGTGAAATAGTGGATGTTGAATATTATTTGTAATGATTAGTGGGTGGAGTAGTGAGTATTGAATATTGTTTTTTTGGAGTAATGGGTGGAGTAGTGGGTGTTGAATATTATTTTTTATGGACAAAAATAGAAAGGAGAAAAGTATTTTGAATATCCTTAAAGCGAAAGTGGGAAAAGAAATATGAGACAGAGGGAGTATAAAATATTGATTATGTAAAGTTTACTGAACCTGTAAGGCGTTGTGTTCCGATGGTATTGGTTATTTTTTAAAAATGGTATGTTATTATTATTTCAAGTTATTATAAATAGAATGTATTATTTTGTTATGGTAATAGATGATGTAGAATCTTCTTACAGGTTTCTAGAGGTTCGACAAATATATCCAACATAACGGGGTTGACTAAATTTTTAGACAACGAGTGAAGAATTTTTTACATATTTTACATCATCAACATCACGAGTGATTCTACTATTTTAAACTGTTGAAATTACGATAATACCCCTACGCCTTGTGCAGTCACCCTCATACTCCATTATTTTATTGTCCTACGTGGAGTTTGATGATCACGAGTTTTCCTATTTTTATTGATTTTTCATATGCAATCCGTTGTGTTCCTCTTGTTCTTGGATATTAAATTTTTGAGTAAACTTTAAAGTGATGGCTAGATTTTACATTCATTTTCAAAAAGAGAAAAAAGCTCTTAAGGTTACCTCAGGAGAGTTACATGAGATTCTAGTGTATATACATGGTGGCATTTTTGTAAATACTGCAAACTATCTAAAAAAATCATGTAATTACAATTATACCCTCGTGCATTAATATGGAAAATTTAGTTACCTCAGGTAATTTTCCTGAGATAACCTCAGGAACATCAAATCCTTTCAAAAAAGTGGTCAGATTTTCAATTTTGCAAAATGGTGGTCAGATTTACCTTTTTCCTTTCAAAAAGGTGGCTGCACACGATTTTTAGCTTTTTGACAGGGGTAAAATGGGAAAAATGCTAAAAATCCCAAAATTGACCACAAAAATTTCAAAATTAATATGTGTCACCATATGATTGATTATATTCGTAATAATGCCCCCCATGTATGCACATCAATTCACCAAAAAATTCACAAATATGAGTTGTCAAGATTTAATTAGTCAATTTATGTGCATGCATGTGGGACATTATTATTATTATTACGAATATAACTGACACATATTAATTTGGGAATTTTTTGGATAATTTTTGGGATTTTTAGCATTTTTATTTTAGTAAAATAACATATTTTCCCATTTTATCCCTGCCAAATAAGCTGAAAATCGTCTCCAGCCACTTTTTTGAAAGGAAAAAGGCTAGTTTGGCCACCATTTTACAAAATTGAAAGTCCGGCAATTTTTTTGAAAATTAGTGTAAAATCTGGTCACTTTTTTGCAATTAATTAACTCTAAAATTTTTAAAGATATTTTATGAAAAAAATAAATCTACCTAATAATCGACCAAAATATAAAATTCAAAATTTGTCAGAAATTAAACTTTATTTAAAAAATATAATATTCAAGTTAATTGGATGTTTAACAAATTATATGGGTTTTTTTTTTTTTTACCAATTTCCATAATATTCTTTTCAAGAATATTAGAAGAACTACTTTACGTTTGCTTTTCCTTGTCAATTTAACATTTGAAGTCTATACAAATCTATTTCCCTTTATTTTTGTAATAGGACTTAATGATCTTATAGTTAACTATAGGTAATATTCTATAGTTAAGTCATATTTCAATACAAAAGTAAGAGTATTTTTGTAAATACAGGGGGTGAATTCTATTATTACAAAAATGTCATCTAACTTTTGTATATAAAATGCAGTGATTTTAGGTAATTTTCCTACTGGAACATTTTTCTCTTTGTAATATATGTTGTTTGACATTTTTACACCTAATTTAAAGTACTTTTAATTCAAATAAAATAATTTAAAATAATTATTTTAACTATATGATCAAAATATTTGAAAGTCAAACATCAAATATAAATCCGAGCGAGTATCTTCTACAGAACGAGCAGTGCTTTCCTTTCGAAACTGTAGTCGTTTATCCCCAATCGTGGGTTTGAAGTTTGAACACTTAAGTTTTGTTCTTAAAAGACTGGGCACTACGGTGTAAAAAAACCAAGTTTAGACGTATTGAATTGTTGGAGAATTTTCGTAACAATATCGAATGCTAAAAATCTAAGTAAAATCATATTTCAAAAACATGGATACTGGACTGATGAAAGCAATTGCCAGCCTGGCAGCCTGGTCTATGAACAATATCAGTATACAGTAGATGATAATGAAATTATAGTTTTAATATACCAGAACAATCTTATCAAAGTTACAGAGACCTTGGAACAATACGAGGGAGGGGGATTTCATAATCAGATAACCCCTAAAGCCTAACCATGCAGTACAGAATTAATAAAGTTTGAATCCCGAATGGCCATATAGAAGCTGCTGTTGCATCATCATGAAACTATCTCATTTCTTGTTGTACATTGATTCCACCTTACCATCATTTCCACCAAGCAGCAAATATTTGTCCTTCCTAGTCAATTGAGTGCACTGGAATCCGAGGACTCCGGCTAAAAGCTTCTGAACATGATTAGCTACCTCGATTGAAGATTTCCCACCAGCCTTGCATGTCATTTCATCAGGCAATCGGTCGAGGAATGTAAGTTCATAGGTTGGTCTTGGGTTCATGAAGTAAAAATAAGGGTCCCAGAATTTTACTCCTCGGACACAGGTACCGTGGAACATGTTTTGCTTGAGGTTCATTGCAACTGGCACGATCCTATCACTTAATTCTGCAAACAAGGCACTGAAACGTAACAGGTAAGGCTCGCGACATGTAGTTCCCTCAGGGCACACCACTAGATCACCCTTCTCAAGTAGTGCCTTGATCATGGCTGCATCAGCTTCACGATCACGAGTCAAAGCAACAGCTGGGATTGGAGATAGCAGCCTGGAAAGGCGACTGACACTATAGGTAACACACGAGACTTTACGTTTAAGTGCAATTGCAATGATGATCGGATCAAGGGCTGTGCGGTGATTACACACATAGAGGTTCCCACGAGAATTAGGTCCAGGGGGAGGAGGCGGGGTGCCACGAATCACTAGTTTAATTCCGAGCATTGCATATGTGTAACGTACAATTCTTTCCGGGAGGGGGAGATTGATGTAGACACGGAGGAGGGACAGAATGAATCCAAATGGCATCCACATGAAGGTGATCAGGGCATTAAACGGGGTCGGGGGCTGAACTAATCGACCATCATGGAAGATCAAACGACTCTTCAGGCGATCAAGGGGAAGGGGTGTTGCATGTTTGCTACGGTGCACCATGAAGCCCTCCTGTCATAATTCGAAATCATTAAACACAGTAAAATCACAAGTACATCAACAACCACTCAGTGTAACACGGAGTAATAAATAACATCCACTCCATAAACGGGCCTACCAGCACAAATTTGTTATAAAGTTATAAACACAAAAGACTCCAGAAAAGGGGCATAATTCACCCACTTGTTAGTTGTTACTACAACAGGGAGGTAGTTGTGATGAAACAAATGCAAAGCAGGGGACCCTGATCTAAAGAAGGTGCCATGTGCCTTAACATTCTCATCAATACAGCAGATAAACAAGCCTGCCAGTTGTAAGCATTAAAAGCCTTTGCCTTCTCAGACATCTAGAAAAAGATGTGAAACTCACTCAGGCTTTCAGCATCTTCTAGTAACATTTATTTCTGTCTTGTTTTGTGGAAACTGGAAGAAAATGGAAGACAGAGAGCTAATCTAACAACCTAGATAGTTAGTTGCTTCACTTAAGTAAATTAAACTTGTGTAGGTGTGTATAAACCCATCTTAACCAGGGTGTTGGACAGAAAAACTTCAATCAAGAAAAATTAGTTCAAAGATAACACGATTTAGAAATTGTGTGAGAGCATACCACACGCATCAAGACTGCTATATTAGGTCCTACGAGATTGCGATATTTTGGTCTATACTATTTGCCTTAGATTAGCAAGTTTCTAATAACAAAACAATTCAATAGCAGGAGAATTATAAAAGTTTAAGCAGTTAATATTGTTGCACATCAACACAAAAATAGAATAACTTCTCCATACCAAAACCATCTTGTAATTTTCTCACAAACTACTTTGCAGATTCATCCAATACGATAGATTATTAGAAACTAGGCCTAATCAAACATCTGTCACGTACAAATTCGAATAAACCAAATCAAACACGTTCAACTCGTATGCAGGAATGTTGAAGATAACACGTACGCAAACACATACTAGCATAATTAACCATTCTAATTCCGATTAACAGCTACAAAATCAAACACATCAAACTCGTGGATCAGTTATCTTAAATCTTAAATATAAGAAATCCGCAAACACGGAACACATTCAATAATTCTAATTCCGATTATTTGTAACAGCTAAAAAATTAAAACATAATCAATCAATTTGTTGATCAGATATGTTGAAGATAAAATGAGCACAATCAACAATACTAATCTCGATTAACATAAAATGTAAAAATCAGGAAAATTATAATTCCGATTAACGTAAGTAGTGCTAATTAAATCGATCAATACCTTGCAGATCGACATGAAATCATGATCAGACTCCCGATCACCAATTCCGATATCCGGAACCTCATCACCGAACTCCTTAACAACAGCTATCTTCTTCCACTTCCCAACCAACACTCCCGGCTTTTTAACAAACCCTGTCGCTTTCTTCGTCTTCAAATTCACCTCAATCTCCGTCCCCAACACTTTCTCCGCTCCCAAATACTCCTTACAAAACGTCTCCACCATCACCGTCGGATTCGCCGTCACCACCACTCTCCTCCCGCACTTCTCAAACACTTCGAAACTCTCACGCCTCACATCACTCGCGTAAAACCTCGGTAACACGGCGCGTGCAGCTAACTCGATATCGCGAACTTTAAGTCCGGAGAAAGAGATGAAAATGAGCATCTGAATAGCCAACGCTTCCGAAACAAAGACATAAGCGATAGCTATGATCGGAAAGGATAGTAAGAGGATAAGGCCACGTAGGAAACTACCGGCTTCGATAGCGACGAGCATGTAGTAAGGGAAAGCTGACGTGGAGATGAGAAGCGTGCCGTCCAAGTCAGCGGCGATGGAGTTGTGAGAGATGGTGGAAGTGTCGCAGGAGGTGACGGACGGGAATGATTTTCCGGCGGTGGTTAACGGCGGTGGCTTTGGGAGTGACATTTTGAGTTGTAACTGAATTTTTGTGTGTATAGGTGTATGTATAGAGGGAGGGAAGGAGGTGGGTTTTAAATGTGGTGGTTTGGGTGGTGAAGTTACGGGTTTGACCCTCAGCTGGATTGTTGAATTTAGTTGGGAATATTGGACGGTTTTGTGAATTGACGCTTTTGCCCTTATTTTTTTGACTTTCTGGGAGCTAGTGTATTAAATTAAAAAAAAAGGAAAAAAGGAAAAATCACTGATGGAGCGTGTTCTTTATTTCTTGTCTAAATTCGATTTTTGCTCGTTTTATAAAATAAATACTCATTTATAAGATATATAAGCGATTTTTTGAATAAAATCTCATGAAAAAGAGCTCAAAGAATTAATGATAGAAGAAAATAATTTTAAATATTAAGTAAATATCCATGGAAATAATTTGAGTGGATAATGTAAGTTTTAACGTAGAAGATAAATGGTAGGAGCTGACTAAGGAGTTTTACTACAATTTATTGTGCATATAACTGCAGTTAATATGTACTAGTGTATGTTAAATTTTACAGTTATCATATTTACAGATCGGGTTGGCTAACCTGTGCCCTTAGGGCACATGTTAAGCTGTATTTATTATGCATAGTTTTTTGATTTACAGTTCAATATTTAATGATATTTTTAGTTCCCACACTCACCAATGCATTCTTTAATACTTTTATACATTATTCTTTTCAATTCTACTTTCCTTATTAATGACTTATCTTTTTCATTTTGTTGAATAATTTTTAATTTTACTATTTTCATCTTTTTATTTTGAGTAATATTAAGAGAAAATTATGTACCAAAAATAGTTACCAAATGATGTGATAGAATTTTTTTTTATTAATTGATATTGATGTGAATGCAGGGGGGTCATTGTATTTAATTGAATTTCTTTAATATTTTCCTTTCAAATTTTATTTTTCAAATATGCATATATAATATTAAAATATAATATTCTTAATATTTAAATAACCACATATAATTAAGTAGTTTAAACTATGTAAAGTAATGATGATATTAATAATTTCTTGGAATTAATATTGCAAACACGGATAACTATGTATAATTATGGAGTCAACTAGAATTAACTACTCCTTATCATGTGCCCTAAGGGCACATGTTAGCCATTCCGTTTACAGATTTACTGTTTAACAAGTAAAATTTGATTTCAAGGAATGTTATTTTTGTAATAAATAAATGTGATTAACGGTTATCAAAATAAATTGTATGAACTAATATTTTTATTAACAATTAACATTTTTTAAATAATGTTTAAAGTTTTTGTTGTTTTGAGTGATGGACAGTCAGTGTACTTTAAGACAAAATATGGTAGTCATGATAAATAATAATTAGAATTTGAGATTTTCATACAACAAAAATAGAAATAGAATTAGAATTTGAGTAGGGTTATCAACCTTTTTTTTTTTTTAATTTTTTTTTTTAATTTGAGTAGGGTTATCAACCTTGTCTTGCTATTGGAAAAGAAAAAAAAAACCGCATGTGCTATTTATAACTGTGAATGATTTATCACCTAACTGTAGAAAAGATGGTACATTCATTTAATAAATCTCAGCTGTATAATTACAAACCATATGGAGGCTAATTAAGTATTCCATTTCTTTTGTCAAAAAAATATATATATATATTCCATATCTTTTTTGCCTCCCGGTCACTAGCACCTGTATGTCAAACTACTATTTTCCAAAATATAGTTTCTACACCGTTATCCCTTCTTTTTTTATTATATTTGAATTTCAATTTTAGTATATAATTATTATTATTATTATTATTGCGAGATAATGGGAACTTAGTCGTAATTTGTAGGTGGAAAGTTAAGATACCAATATTATGGTTCAACTTGTTTCTTACTCCTATTTATCTGTATAAATGAACAACAACATATATTTGAAGGATTGAGTTATTAAAAATTACAATTTTGTAGGGATAATTTTATTTAAAAATGATTTAAAGTTTTGCAAATAAAATGTTGTCCGAAAACAGCTTCAATAAATCAATGATCTGTAAAACTATTATTATAAAAATTACAATCAAGTATTACCATCAATCATTCAATTATTTATCTTTTGTCGTTCCGGATTCTAAATTCGATTCTAACCCACCTGGATATTTGTTATAACATATACTCAATTTTAAGACATACTAATTATTTTTTTTAAAAAAGGTATTACCATCAATTGGAGATTTCATTTTTTCCCCTTAAAAATTACCCTAAAATTATGAGCATTTTGTAATAGCTTGTACCATAATGTCCTCATATTCAACACGAGTGATTAATGCAGGTAAAGTTTGGTGATCCTTATAACTGTCTTTTAAGCACACCATGTCATGTTGTTGTGTATTACTCCTACTATTCATGTGCACTGCTCGATTTTACTCCTATTAGAATGGACATTTGATGCGAAAATTGAATTTCGATTAGTTAATGAAACCAAATATCTTAATTCAACGATGGAATATATTTGTTTCGGTTTGATACATTTCCGGGTCCGTTTGGATCCGGGTGAACTTTGCTCATTTCAAGAGATAATTTCACTTGACGTTGTAAATCAAATTTCATTAATACTTCTGAACCAAATTCCAGAAAATAGTCTTGGACTGCTCGATTATTCATAGTCAACGTTTTCCAGAATATATCATCACTCACATTTACTTATGTTTTACATCCCAGATTACTTGTTCACTTGGATTTTTACATACTCCCTTCGTTCCAATTCATTTGACTTTTCAATGATCAAACTTATTCAACTTTGACTGATAAATAAAATTAGAAAGACACATAAGCATACTTATTGATGCCCCTGCGGGATCCTTTAAAATAAAAGATAAAAATTGATCAAAATTACCTAGTTTTGATGATTAACTTTCTTCCTAAAGTTAATTTTAGATTCCTTTTTCTCTTTATATATTTATATTTATATATTTTAAGGTGCACTAAATACGTTATTCTGTTTATTAATTTTAAATTTTCTTTTATATATTAAAATTTAGCATTTAAATTTTTGTGAGGGTGAGAGTAGCTATTTGACCAAAATGACTATCGACCGTAGAAGCAATACTTATCTTCCAAGAAATATAAAAATCATAGGTGGTTAGAAATGGATACATCTTCCCACCACCAAACCCTCAACTGTTAATGCAGCCTCATTTATGTTTATAAATCTTAAACTCGGCAGGCACCCGTACGTTGACTAATTTTAAGTATTACTCCCTCCGTCTCTTAAAACGTTTCCTGTTTACTAAATCGGGACAATCAAAATACTTTTCTCCTTTCTATTTTAAGCCATAAAAAATAATATTCAATACCCACTACTCCACCCACTACTCCTTAAAAATAATATTCAATACCCACTACTCCACCCTCTAATCATTACAAATAATATTCAACACTCACTATTCCACCCACTACTCCAAAAAAACAATATTCAATACCTACTATTCCACCCACTACTCCTTAAAAATAATATTCAATACCCACTACTTCACCCACTACTCCAAAAAAACAATATTCAATACCCACTACTCCTTAAAAATAATATTCAATACAAACTACTTCTTACAAATAATATTCAATACCCACTTTTTCTTAAAACCCGTGTTTTTAGTCAAATGAGCAATGTTTAAAGAGACGGAGGGAGTACAGTAGTAATTTCACCGTCTTCAGACGCATATTGATAGTATTTCTAGAATGAGAAACCATTGGCCTCGTATCGTATCAGCATCAACGGCTGGTTGCGATTCTGTAGATTTTATATTATGATATTGTTAACAAAAAAATTCAGATTGTGGTAATCTGGAGATATGAGAATGCAACGATAGATTAAAATGGAATTTCGAGAGAGGGGGCGAAAAACAAGGACAACAAATATGCAGTATTTGGAGTGGATTAAATAAGGATTCGAAAATAAACTTTGATAAAAGATGTCACTAATATAGTTTCATTTGAGAACATAAAAATGAACTTAGCTGAATTTTGCTTAAAAGTTGCTCATGTGGTCTAATTATTCAATCTCATACCTGCCCACATTCATATCTTCTAACCTAACACAGCCACCACATGCATTGCTATCAAAAACCATTGTACTCTATATCTTTTACTTAATGAATATATATATAAAAAAAAAAAAAAAGGGAAGGGGGGGCGGTGAGGGTAATAAAGCATGAGGATTAAAATGGCTATTTTGGTTCTAACTATAGTTTATTCCACTCAAACTCTTCCATTTGATTGTTCCCCCGCGTTTAAAACCAAACACCCACAGAATGTTGGGCTCAAATTCCCCACAAATTCTGAGAAGCTGACCAACAACAAAATTCCCAACTACTTTCAAGAAACTGACAAACATGGTAGATTGATCGTTGTATGACATAACTGCGGTACTTGTCAAATGTAGAGAAGAGAAGAAATAAATTGAAGAAACTACATGACTAGTTTACAACACCGCCAACAATTCTTTACAGTCGGAAGCATTTGTCCAGAAGCCATTCCAAAGCAGCGGTGCCACTCAATTTCCATCTGCAAACATTAGTGTGAACAATAGCAGAGTTAGCATACTTGGTTTAAAATAGTACAATTTCCAGGGTCATTTTTGTGTTGGTAATTAATAAACACTTGGCATGATGACCTAGAGAACAAAAATCGAAAACTCTATTACAGCAAATGAGATGTATTCAGCTATAAGAATGAAATGAATTTGTAAATCAAAAAATAGAATTGAATAATAATATAATAAATACATTATAATCATATATGTCAATGCAAGTATCATACAATGTCAAGGGCCAAGGGTCATAAAATCGCAAGACCAGACGGTTGTAACCAATAACTAGATTTGAAACTTGGGAAAATCACGGTGATGAGAAGGTAATTCACTACACTATTTGTCGAGTTTACTTCTAGATCTGATGAACAAAACCTAATTTTAAGGTCGATATCCTATATTGTAATTCAACATAGATAATATGCATTTATCTACCTACACATGTTACAGAGAAAAAAGCATATGTATATATTGGGGGGGAGCTCAAGCCCAAATCACTGACAATGACTATATTGATGCTTGTGACTTTATTGACATGCTAGAACAATCAAACTTTGACTCTTTGAGAAGAGAAGCATTTTTTGTATAATTAGTTTTTACTAGAAAGGGTATGGACCAATCTCATTTTAGTTTTTTAAATAAAAAAAATATCAGGAACAGTCATCAGAGGTTATTAGATACTCTCTAAATATTGATGGCAATCATGGCACCAACTTAAAAGAAGAAGAGAACATAGTACCACCTTCCGTTCTAGATCCATTTCCTTCTATGGAAACTGTAGCTAGTCTACTTTCAAGACTCGAATATATCTCCTGCTTTCTGTCCGGCAAACTTAAATTTATTATCCGAGCAAAATCCTCTACTTCCCTGTGTAAAGAGAGAACAGAGAAAGAATGAGACGTGAAATTAAAAAAAACAAAAACAAAAAAGAGCCATAAATAAAGCCAACTACGGCAAGGGCCAGTTCTCCACTTTCCTGAATCCAGGCGACTGACATACAAAAGAACATGTAGAAATAGCACAAATAAAATATCATTTAAATCTTAAATGATATTTGAGAAATGCAGTTATATACAAAGTCGGTGCTTAAAGTATGTTACACCTAAAGGCCTATAACACATCTCATAGTTTGGGATTACAATTTAACTAAAACCACATACACATATCACACAGTGACCACACTGGAACAAAATATTTATGACCTAAATGCAAAGTTATCGTGATAAATATACAGATAAATACCTAAATTCTTACCTGAGGCAATGTAACTACTCCTTGGAAGGGAGAACACAATGCATCTGGAGACAACTAAGTACAATGGAATTTCATGCATCTATTCTATGGTATAGCTAATGTTTGATAAAGTTAAAATATTAAGAGGCAAACCGGACCTATCAATCATTTTCTTCCACACAGGATCTATATCATCATCATCAAACTCATCCTCAAAGTTAAAGCTATCATCTTGCATGTTCAGTAAGTTTAATGTATCATGGAGAGGGGATGATAAATCACCAGTACTCTGAACACTATGGTATGATGCCTCAGAAGCATTTGAATCCTGCAAAATGTAAAGATAAATTGATATTAAGGTACCTGGGAATTTGGCCTAAAGTGCAACACTGCGCGATATCTAATTAGGGGAAAACATAATGAAGGTGCTGGTAGACCTTATCATGGTTTTCAAGGACATCCTTAGAATGAGAAGCTTCAATTGAAGAACCACAACCGGAAGAAGCATTCTTTTGTCCCTCCCTTCTATTACGAATCTTTTTCTTTTTCTTGGAAGCCCGGACTCCCTTATTATCTGCAAAAGATAGCAACAATAAATTGTATATTTCTTCTTATTAATGTATAGATAATGGCAAACAAAAGAACTGAGACTAAACTCTCTAAAATCTGCGCTTTTGAGACAAGCTAAAAATCTTGACTAGAAGGTATTACATGCCATGCCATTTTACAAAATGTATAATTACAATCTACAAAGAGACCATGAGATGATTAGACAAAAGTCCATCATGGATTCAACAGATTTGAAGTAGTTAGCTGTCAAATGAAATTTTTGATCTAACATTTGTTTGTAGTTCAAGTTCACCCACACCAAATGTTCCTACAATCGTGCCACTTTACTCAAAATGTCTTTTCAAGGATGTGGGATTTAATTTTGACGAGGAACTCATTCCACACATACATTACTTAACAATGCCTCAAGATATATGGATCAGTAAAACGTAGTCTAGGGCAAACAATTAAGAAGGAAAAAAAATTTATATAGCTACAAAATATGGAACAAGTTACCAACAGTGTATGCTTCAATCATATGGTGACCAATTTGTATTGAAAAGTAAAACATGACATTTTTGGGAGTAACGAACACTAGGATTTCAATTAGTACAATCCTTCTACAGAAAATGGAAACCATTCCAACTGTGTTTGGGAGTAAAGAACAGTAGGATTTCAATTAGTGAAATTCTTTAACATAAAGAGAAAGAAAACCATTCCAACCTAACAGTTCTTCACTACATCACACAGATTATTCTGTAAATCAACTAAAGGCTTACAACAAAACTCCTGACAAGATCATGTGGACTACTGCTTTTCTCAGTCATAAACTGTGAATCTCCACCACACTCACAAGGTGTAATTCCCTGCTAACATGTAAAGTAAATTGCCTCTCACGCATAAAAGGTGTTGACCTCATAATCATATTAATTAATATTTCTATCACGGTGAAATATAGCATGCAATACCTATCAAAAACAATTAGGCTATGTTCACTTGGATTGAATGGAATGAGGGGAGAATGGAATGAAATTTATACTATTATTTGGGGAAGATTGGGGAAAGTGTTTATAAATTTCATTCCTTGCTTCATTCCTCTCCAATAATTTGAACTAGAATTCTAACCCACATGTTTCGGAAGGAATGCTCCATTCCCAATCTTCATCATTTTCCTTGCAATCTTCATCATAAAAAACTTCTTCTCCCTCATATTTGTTCATTATTTCCCCCAACATCCCCCTTTCTTCATAAATTTTGTTTACAATTTTCATTCCATTCCTACACCATTCCATTCTTTCCAAGTGAACACACCGTTATTGTTCTAATGGTGAACCAAGTCTACTCCTCCAGATTTCCTATATACATTAAGTTTTACACAACGAAATTCAGAATCAAATCTTGGATTTTATTTTACAAAATTGTCTTTCCATTTAACGTAATGCATTTCTTTTTGGAGTTCTCTAGTAGCATCCAACTGTCGATTATGTCAACATATTGCTTTCTCTATTGAATATCTAGGAATTGCCTAGCCATCATTTAGCTTCAAAATAATCTTACAGACCAATACTTTTGCTCGGTCTCTTCAGCTCTTGCATGAAAGAATAAATTCACACAGAATAGAATTCTCCCAAATGTAAAAACATCCTCCCCTTGTTAAAAGAAAAGGCGGGAGAAGTTGCAAAGTTGATCGATAATGTGAAAGTATGTAAAGAGTTCCAGGTACACGTTTCACCTGGACAATATAAGGTACGCAGTGAAAGGAGAGTAAGACAAAGTGAAGATACCTCCATGTCCGCCATTAATAAAAGAGACGAGGTCATCCACTGAACGGTCATCTTTATGCTCCTGTACCTCTACTTCAGCCTCTACTTTCTATTAGGGATGAAGTTCAACAAATCAACAATAGTACGAAATTACCAAATTTCAGGTTCAAAAAATGTAATAGTAATAATATGGGAACTTCCAGAAATCTCACCTTCACATTTTCTACCTCTTCAAGTTCTTTTTTCTTTTTTGCATACAGTCTATTCAAAAGCCTAATCCGTGAATCATCAGGTGCGTTCTTCCAAGGCTCCAACTTTTCAGCCTGAGTCAGCAGAATCAGGAAATGTAAGTAATCTGGTATAGAGACTCAACATGTTGGCTATAATTAAAAATACCTCTGTAAGATCATCAGGAAAATTAAATAAACGGCGGATCTCCTCTGGAGATTCATCCTCAATCTTCCGGGCAATAGCTGAACAGGTTTTTTCATATAATGGTCTCAACTGCAAGTAGTGTGCAGCATTAACCAACTCACAAAGACTCGACGTGTCCTTCCTGAGAAAGTTCTCGTCAAAAGTCTTGCGCTCCTATCCAAAGAACAAAGAGATACTAATTACAAATTTGCAATTTATTTGTCAGATACTTCTGCATAGATATTTCTGTCACAAAAGGAAACCTAAGTTCCCTAGCTCATTACTCCAAGGTTGTTTTCAGTTGGATGCAACTGGACGGGATGGTAATAGAACAAAATAAAATGCAAAAATGATTACAGGTGGAAGAGAAAAATGTATCAAGTGCGAGTGAAAATCTGGGTGGGCAGTTACCACTAAAAACTTCGCAAGAATGCCAAATGTTTATAATGAGATTGAGCATTCAAATGTAGACTGTTGAGTTAGAAATCTAGTTTATACATGTGAAGTAGAACAGAGAGAAGAATCAGTATCATGCATCCACAAATATAATTTAAATTATAATCAAGTCTACACCCCCATCCCTCCCAAATCCCAATTCCATTCATTGCAACTGAATACAGCATACTAAACTTGAGTCCTTACTCATTAGTCATTGATTTTCCGCCAGACTGAAAGTTAAATAAACCCTTGTAATCATTTTTAGCAATTGATAGATTGAATAAATTACAGTCTAATGTGTTATCTACACTAAATCTTACGATAAAACAAATAGTATCTATCTATAATTCTATATACACATACATAAAGGCCTTCACAACAGACTTGAACCCAAGGAAATGACATAAATACCAACACCAAGAAAACGTAAGAACAAGTCTAACCTTGTTAGAGCGTCCAGGTAGTCCATGAAACCGGCAGTAATCAAAAATTAAACTCAACGAATTAGGTTTAACTCTCGAAGACAAAGAAATTGGGCTGGTTTTCGAGGATCCAAGCCCCGCGCTCATTTCATGAGCTATATAAGGGCATAACATCGCAATTCCTTGTTCTACTTCTTGTACAGTACCATCCGAAGTTTGAATCCATATGTAAGACTTCATAGTCTAAAATGCAGAACAAAATCAACATTAAATTTAAAAAAATCAATTTCATTTACAAGACACATCATACTAAAACAAGCAAGACCCATTAAACATAAACACAAAACTAACAATACCCAGAATCAAAAACCAAATATAACCAAAAATCAAGCAGCAATGTAAAATACTAAAAACCCTTAATTACAATCAAATCAAACAAAATAAAAAAACCCAAATCATATGAAACAATATAATCAAACCCCATTAACACAAAACAGTGAATTAATGATTTATACAATCACTTCACCAAAACACACACTAAACACACACACACATACAAAAGGCTAGTACAAAACCCCAAGAATTAAAAAGGGTACTTACCAAGTGGGGCATAATTGAGAGCAATGGAGAAACAAGAAAAATGAGATTGAAATTAAAGAGTTTAAGAAATCAATAGAAGCTCTAGTAGTTGTTGCTGCCGCTCTCTGTTTCTTGAATTTCATTTCAATTTTTATTTTTTTCGATATTTCGAGAGTTTTATTCTGGATAATCCTTCCTAATCCCTAAACACGCTTTTTCTTATTTTTATTTTTCTTTTTTCCTCAATGTTTCCTTTAAAAGTATTCTTTTTTATTTCTTTTTGGGATATTTTAGAATGTTTTGGGATTTATTCTTATCTGAATCAATTTGTGTTGCGTGGCTTAGGTGGCAGGACAAAGTAAAAAAAAATTGTCAGGACAGCAAGTAAATTGATTTTGGGAGGTGTTCGGGGAAACTTATTTTTCAGCATAAGTCAATTTATTTTAAGTTAAAACAGGGCACCTGGCATGACACCGCCTAGAAGGGGAAGAGGCCGGCTAACAAAAAGCATAAAGGGATCATTTCATCCGCTACAAAATATATGCAGTTTCAGATTAGTAGTTCTAAAATTTTTCTGTTCTATAACCATCCACATCAAAATCTATGAAAAACCAGAAATAATGCCCACAAGATCATTAATTGTCACACGCCTTTTAATTAAAGGTTTTCATGCTAATTTTTGATATAAAACACCCTTTACACCACCAGAAAGCAATCTTTTTCTAAGTATTTCTTAACCGTACATGTCAAAAATTATAAAGAAACAAAATCAAACTCCATAAGATCGTTAGGTACCAGCAGCCTTCTCCATGAGATTTTTTATGGAAAATAATTAGCTAAAGGCAACAATTCCTAATAGAATACCCTTCATGCAAGCACAAAGCAACAATGGCTAATAAATTTACAAACACTCTGCTCAACTGAGCCCACACATGTTAAGCGTGAAAAAAGAACCTTGGTGCACCTAAGTTATTTCTAACAATCTGCTGTACCCACGTAACCGTAACAGACCACAAGTTTAGGCCAAAATTTTAAAGCCCCCTTGATGGTGGTGTTAAAATGGTGGTGAACATCATGGCAAACTATTCCTTCTTCAAACCTAATTACACATACAAATCTTTAAACAACCCCGGGCTGGAATTAGCGGTACTACGTCATATAACAATTGCCAAGAATGATGAAAATATGGATATGTAATCTTCTATCATATTATTTACCATCTCCCACACACACATTATGCACCATCCACTTATTTACAGTAACGCTCAAAGACACTCCGTTAAACTTTATACAAAACAAATTTTTACTCCACATACAAAATAATATCACATAGTTATCAAGATTATTTGCATTAGAAATTTACTTTTTATATTTTTCCCCCTTACCCTGTTCCCTCATATTAACAAATAATAAAGAAAAAGAAAAAAAAAAGATTACTCATTATATATTACTCTATTTTGTATTACACTAATTATGTTCTTTTGAGGGCCATTAGCAAAAACAAAAAAATGACACGACCTACATTAATCTAAGAGCAAACCAAAAATTACTCCATTTATTAATATAGCTTGCAAGAAGCTCAGCTATCCGGTGTAAAAATTAGGAAAAAACGTTAGTTAAACATTAATCATGGACAAAGTAATTGAACAAACTTTTCGCCTTTCCTCATTCATTCAGCAAACACTTTAAAACCTCAAATTTAACGTGCATGGAACACCATTCCTGCAAGAAAACACTAAACAAAAAAATGGATGCCCCCTACACAATGATTTCTGCTTTGGTGAATGACTGAATGCTACAAACACAGCTATTATCCATGTGCGTGTAACCCGAATCTGGAAATCTTACAATCCAAATGACAAAAAATTCCTGCACACTAATGTTATTTTGCTCGACCAAGAGGTAAAGTATTTTGACATCAGACTTACACCATGCTATACACTCTCCTTGCAACCACATAATTATTTATACATGTGATTCTAATGAACAAACAACTTGCAGGGCAATCACATTTGGGCTATGGTTAGGAACACCCAGAGGAACTACATCATGAAAACACTAGAAGAAGATGGAGTATACATCATTTCCAGGGTCATCGTAATCAGCGCTCCTAAAAAGTATCGCAGTGTTGACAGGAATCTCTCCCTCAATTTTTTTTCATAAAACGAAAATTGAAAAAATTGCTGACACTGGTATAATACTGAAGTACAAGTTTGAACTACAGGACTTTCAGACCATTGGTGGCCTTATTGGAGATGTGACCTCTTTTATTGGTCAGCCCAATGCTTTCAAACCATGAACTACAGTTTGTTTCTTTCATTATTATTATAACTCCAGTTCTATGCAGATGTCATCGGGTGGGTGATAAGCTACGGAAATATTGAGATAACACAGAGGGATGCCAAGAAAATGGATATCGAACTCCTGAATAACAGCACAGGTTATATATAGCCTTCTTCCTTTAACAAATCATAAACTTAATCATGTACATATACCTCCATTTGTTTGTAGAAGTATGCTAAATAATAATTATACGAACACAGGCAGGAAACAATGACTGTCAGTTTGTGGGGAGACAAAGGACCAGAATTCCTAGCAGAGCTCGCCAAGACAAAGGATGTCGCAGTTTTTGCCGTTATAACAGGACTTTTGGAAAAAACTTACTCCTATTTTGGTAGTTCACACACTTCTTCTTCTAATACTGCACACACACTTTTACACCTTAGCCTCTTATCTAATTCTCCAGCCACTTCAACCTTATATATTTCTATAATGAATTATTACACATGTTCAATCTGCCGTCACACTTTTACATATTACTCAACCAATTGAATATTATCTGTGTTGTGCAACATGTACCCTGACATTCTGAACATTTGCATGCACGTTCATATGAAAATATCTTTAAAATTTGCCATGTCGTTGTTTAATACTTAAAAATTTCTATTCTGATTCTCATTACTAACCAATACACGATATATAAATCTATGCAATTATGTCAGGCGGGTTCTCATTGTCAACTGGAGATGGAACAAAGTATTACTTAACATTGACTACGCACCTCTCAACGACCTTAAGGCTGCAATACTAGACGCAACAGGTGCAACTCTCGACACGCTACCCGCACCAAAGCACAAACCACTATCCAGGGCTGCTCGGCCAGATACTATCCAGGCTACCATATATAGCATCTTGGAAATGAAACTCCCCCCTGGAAAGGAGGTCATTGTCAGAAATGTCTATTTCTTTTGCTTCTACCCAACTTATGGAAACCTTATGTGCTAACATTTAATGAATTTATTTGTAGTTTGTTCGTTGTGTGTGCAAGGCAAAGATAATAGATATTGTACGTGCTGAGAATTGGTATTATAACTGTTGCCCCAACTGCAATCGTGGCCTATACTTGGTTGATGGGAACTATCGCTGCCGCGCATGTGCAGACCCGCCATCCACTGTCAAACAAGGGTATGACCATGGACTATTTAATGAAACTATCCTTCTTCCTTTTTTTGGTAAAAATTTCTGGTAAAGAATGACATTAATATGTTAGTTACGTGGGTAACCTATAGTTAATATGCGATGTAAAAGGCTTCTCCAGCCTCTGTTTCTACTGATTGCTATTCTCGGCCCGGCAATAAGTTGCTACTGATATTGCTATAATTCATTAATTGATAGCAATGTTTTCTTACTGACTTAACTTCTTAGAAGTTAGAACACATCACATAATAGCTCTTTACATTTGTATCTTCACTGTGAACCTTTTAACAGAGTTTTTATACCTTTTATAGTATCAACAGGGATAAAAAATGAACCTAAAAAACCACATACAACAATGAAACATGTAGCCTGATATCTTTATTGAATAATATTTCTTACAATGTTGAATGATTCAGGTTTCAGATGAACTATATAAATATCTCAAAATCTGTATGTTAGTTGCTTCTATACTTAAATACATTTTTAGAACACTGTCGAGAGTACTGCACCTACATGGCAACATGTGCAAGAGTGCTGGTCATATAGTTAACTCAGCTCAAGCTTAATTGAGCTCCTAACTAAATTTCAATGCAGCTGCCAACCCAGTTAAAAGACAACTGAACTGAAGTAGCTCACTTCTACAACTTGTAGAATCACAATTTTGCTTCGTACAGGATTTATTTGCTTCCAGCTAGGAGCAGGAATAAATTTAGATATACTCGTACATACATTGTAACTTAATGTGCAAGCAATTTGGCTATAAAGATACCTAAACCAATACATTCTGATGCCTATACACACTTTAGATATAAGGTGAGCGTTACCGTGGAGGACGATTCAGGAACTACAACCTTTACTCTTTTTAACAAAGATGCAGAACTCCTCATTGGCATACCCATAGAGAAAGTGATCAGTGAAATGGCTTAGGTATGTGCATTAATGATTACAATCTCACACTTACTAATTAATAATGATTGTTTGTTTTATTTTATATTGAATCTACATTAACTTGCCTGTAACCCACACTTAATGTTTACATTCATAAACCCTTTGCAACATTTCGCAAATTCTAACGAAAAAGATTTAAATGTTAATGTATGTTGTGACATTCAATTCCTCATCCTAATATATTTCACCTCACATTCTTCTAACAATTTTGCAACCTCCGAACAGGGGCAACGGATGGATGATATCCCGGCAGTGGTAGACAACGTTATCGGAAAATTTTTCAATTTTGAAATCAAGGTCACTTCATACAACATTAAACACCATCTTGAGGACTACGCCGTCTCTAAAGTCAGCGAATGCAACCATACTCCTACCCTAAACGAGGAAGAGACTGAGGCAAGCACATCCTCTGTCAAGAAACACAAGACAACATGAGGCCAGCATAAGTTAGAATCAAAAAACAACACATTATCATTTCTCCTTTTCTTTCTCTTACCACTTTGCATTTAGCACTTTCATTTTGTGTACTAGAACCACTACAATAACAAATTTTCGTGGTTGAATTTATAATCTCAAAACCGTATCTTCGTCTCAGTTTTGATTTAACTACTCAATTTTTACATAATTGTCTTACTGATTTGAGCTTATCATTTTAAATGCTTAATTTACAAGCACTTCTCTAATCGATTTCAGTTTATCATTATATACATTTTTGTTACATGCTATCTGCCATCGTTTAACATACGACTCATATGTTTTAGCATTTGGCCGTGCACGGGCTTTCATGCTAGTCCTTCCTAATCCCTAAACACGCTTTTTCTTATTTTTATTTTTCTTTTTTCCTCAATGTTTCCTTTAAAAGTATTCTTTTTTATTTCTTTTTGGGATATTTTAGAATGTTTTGGGATTTATTCTTATCTGAATCAATTTGTGTTGCGTGGCTTAGGTGGCAGGACAAAGTAAAAAAAAATTGTCAGGACAGCAAGTAAATTGATTTTGGGAGGTGTTCGGGGAAACTTATTTTTCAGCATAAGTCAATTTATTTTAAGTTAAAAGTGAAAATTTTTAACTTTTCAACTTATTTTTACAATTTATTGAATCTCAAACATATATTAAATACTTGTATAAAAAAATATAAAAATATAAAAATTTTACCCGAAAATAAGTTCATAAGTCCTTAAAAAAGCTGAGCCAAACAGGCACATTAGAATTATCTATATTTTTTTGCTAAGAGATTAATGGTTGGAGTGCTCAAACTTTTACATATTATCTAAATAGTGCCACTAAATGCCAACTAGATGCCATGTAGATAATTTAGGTAAGGATTTTACACCCTAGGAGATGCTCTTATAAGATTTTTGGAGCATTTCACCTTAGCTAAAAAGAGAAATAATGACATTTTTACCATTTTCTTTAACTTTTTGACGAGGATATCATTTCTGAATTTTTTTTGCCAAAAATGTCAGTGTATTACGCATTTCAAAAATGGATAATAATATTACGCATTTGTCAAATGGGTAATACATATAAAATAAAAAAATTTAAAAAAAAATTGTGTTACGCATTTCAGGAATGCGTAACGCCTTCAGAATTGGGGTGTTACGCATTTCCAGAATGCGTATCATAATTATTTAATATTTTTTTTTTCGTTTTTTTGAAAAATTCTTACATGATGCCCATTCCACAAATGCGTAATAGCAATACTCATTTTGAAAATGCGTAATAGGTTGGTATTTTTGGTCAAAAAAATATAAAATTGGTATTTGTGTAATAAATTTGAAAAAATGACATTTTTGACCATTACCGCTAAAAGACTTAGCTAAAAGGATGATGTGGCATATAATTGATTTGTTTATATTATTTATTTATTTATATATTTTAAATAATAAGATGCATATTATTTTCAAAAATTTCTGATGAGCGAGTAGAATGATATGATATATTTTTTATTATTTAACTTATTGCATCGTGTTCTATTTTATTTATTGTATACAAGTTATATACAAATTTATACTAATATATAATAATCGAAATATTAAAACTTGGTTGATCGGTCGATCGGTACGGTACCTCATTTTACTTATTTACCTTTACTTAACGGGTACATGTTATTTTTACTTAATTATCCTTACTTAACTACTTATACTTACTAATAAGTAAAAAAAATCTCTTTTAAATAAAACATATTATCTTTTCTATTTTTCAATAATTAATAATCACATAAAATATATTATTTTTAACATTTTATCTAACTAAAACTTTTACTTTTCTAAAAATACTATGAGCAATTCTATTAATAAAATAAGCTATTATAATTATGGAAAATGCTAGGTACCCCAAATTGGTACCCAAATTTTTTCAGAAAATACACATGTCATTATCTGAATGGTTATAATTACAATGGGCCCGCCAGGGCCTTATAAATCCCACCAATTAAAATTTTCCATACATCCAACTCATCAATGCCACATCATTTGGGAGCATTTTTGGGTACCAATTTGGATACCTAGCACTACTTTATAATTATAATGAATTTCTCCATCGAATTTTACATGTTCCTTCTAAAAAAATTACGTATATTAATAAAATTGTTAGTTGGATATTCTTTTAACAAATGCCCTTAATTAATGCATTCAGATTTACGTTTTAAATAAGTCAAACTTTGGATCCAATAATTGTGAGAATAGTTTTGCAAATTTGCCATAAATTTGTATAGGAAAAAAGATAAGGGCATGTAATTTGGGTCCAAAAAAGTCATGTAATATGGGAACAAAGGGAGAAATTACTAATAATTAACCAACTATCTTTTCAACTAAAATATGTTATCATTTTTTTCACGTCAACATATTTGCGTAATTTTATTTAAGTAAATAAAATAATAATAATATAATAACTAATAACTAACCGATTATGTTTTTCAGCTAAAACATATCTTCTTTTCTATATTTTCAAACTAAAATCCATCATTTTCTAAAAATATCGTGAAAAACCTATATATAATTATTATCAGATCAAATCATTTAAACTTTTAAGCATACAAAATTCATGTCTTAAAATTTTAAATTCAAATAAAAAATTGGAATGCGCACAAAAAGTTGATATTCAATATTTTGTTTCTAACAAAATAATATTTATATGAATTAAAGTTCTTTTGTTTAATATTTGTAATGCTATGGTTTTGTACATATATTAGAATGTAACTTTATGAATATTTTATATTAAAATATTATTTTTTTTAAAAGTATTTTTTGCTGTAAAAACTCTTTCTCTTTTTGGAATCCACGTTTAAATTTATTACTTTTTAAGTATTTATTGTATATTTAAATAATAAATATATATGTAACATATATCCATCTAATTTCTTAAACTGTCACTAAAATCATTTTTAATTACTATTTTATAGCTTTATCATTAGATATAATTCTCATACATTTCAAATAAATAGATATGACTAGAAATTTTGATATCTATATTACATCTTTTAGATATCATATCTCAAAATTTTATTGTCGTTTCTATTAAAAACTGCGTTGCATCTTTTAGATATCATCTTTTAAACAAAAAATTTCATATATCTTATTTCATTTTTACTATTTTCTTTATTATTATATTTTATTAATTATCTATATTGCATCTTTCCGTTATCAGAATTGGAAAACATATTTTCATATATTTCATGTCATTATCGTTACTCTTGTTAAATAATATATGTTGTAGCATAAGAATTAAGATCCTCTTGGGACATTCCCTGACATTTTAAGGTTTTAAATGGATTTGTTACTTAACATGGTATTAGAACTCGGTTTACGAGGGTCCCAGGTTCGGGTCCCTCCACCCTCATTTTGTTGTCCGTCTCCTTCATGTCTTCATTATCTCTGTCAATCGTACCGAAACGTATCGTACGATTGAGGGGTGTTAAATAATATATGTTGCACATAAGATTCTGTTGGAACCTTCTCTGACACCTGAATGTTTTAGATGAACTGATTATTTAACAACTTTCTTTTTCATTTCAACTGCTCTCGTCCAAAGCTCTTTTTGTTTTTCGTATTGTGTTTCTCTTTTTAGTGCAATTGTTGTTGGTGCTGTGTTTTTACTATTACAAACGATCATGATCTTTTATTTTTTAAGTTTTCAAATCAATTGTTTGGTTATATCATTGCTACTTAATTTATCTATGTTATGCCATTAAAATTTCTTATTAAGTTGATATATGTTGACCAATATGTTTATATTTCGAGCTCTAAGATTTAAAAAGTTTGTGTAGTTCTTTGATGTAACGCCCCCAGATCGATCCTGACCGGGGATCCGGGTCGTCACATTGTCTCAATATCCTGCAGCACACGTCAACGCAATAATAAAGCAAAATATTTATTACAACGGAGCATAAATGTCCCACTCCGCGGTTCCAAGATCGTTTCATACAATATTACAATATATCTCTGTACGTCTTTAGATAATATTGCACATAAATTCTCAAATACAGAAAGTAAAGATTCCAGCTAGATAGATCTAATAGCCCAGCGCTTTTTCTTTCCCTTTGGATCCCTGAATGGATGTCTCGCCTCTTTCCGTCTTCACAGCTGAACAAAATGTTTTAAAGCAAGAATGAGCAACTATAGTGCTCAGCAAGTTCTTTCATTGCTCGGGGCATAAATATAATAAGTTTTACCAAAAGAAATACTCGAAGTTTAAAAATAAGTTGGATATCACAATCTGACTCTGTCTCAAAACTTGTCTCGAAATAAGAATACTCGAATGACTCATTTGATATAACTCTGATGACTCGTGATTTAAGAATAAACTGGTCTTCCACCTCACGGTATCTCGGTGGGGCGATCAACTATCCGACCGAGAATACCGCCTCCAATGACACCGCACTTCGCCCGATCACGGCTACAATACGATATCAACAATATAATATATATATGTATGAATGCTAGCATCATAATGGGTTATTAATTTAACCCTGGCAACGAATGCCAAAATATTCTCGTGTCCGTATTACGGTACACGAGTCTCTCTTTCTTTATAATGGGCCTCTTTCCCAAAAATGACCAGTAGAATACAGAATTCCCGAATATTTTGATGAACATGTAACTTGAGATAGCTCTTTCAGGAAAATACTTGTTAATCTGGCGGACTGCCAGTCTGACTTAATTGTGCCATCAATCCGAACAAGGGACTGATGCAAACTCTTAATGATAATAATATTTTATTGGTTGACACGAACAAAATGTCAAACCTTGACAATAAATGCAACTATCTCGAAATAGTGAGGATAGTCTTAAAATAATTATCTTGAGTTGTACTGAACAAATAGTACCACTCGAATATTTATAATACCCACAATTGAGGAACGTTAAATAGAATATTTTTCACTTGATCAATGAGTAAAACTCTAACGATCCTAATTTTATAAATTCTTATTTGTTGATTCGGGAGATGAACCAACTAAAAGATAATCATTAAATATTGTCGAATCTGTACAATAAATTCGACTGAAAAGAATAAGTTTAACTAGCTCGAACAAATGAGACTAGTTCCACTAAATCAAATCAAGTAGTCGTCTCGAACTAAAGAGATCGACCCGATAACAATTGTAATTCTTCTACGCTTATAGGGAATATAATTCGCAAGTAAACTAATTCAATAGTAAAATGATATTTAACGAGAAAATAATGCTCAAAAAGGAATAATTGCATCATAAGGAGCAACAAATAAATCTCATAATTGATAGCTCGATTAAATAGGCATGAAATACTACGAACAAAGTTTCAGAGAGTTAGGGTAGGATTGAACTTGCCTCGATCTCGAAGTACGAATAATTGCAGATAAAATATATACTCTACCCGTGAGCTTGGTTCCGGTCTACGGCTCGGGAAATATTCTCTAAAAACGGCAACCATAAAAACGTGAGCGATCCGTCCAAATAAATATTCCCGGTCCGATAATATAATATTAAAATATTAAATAATAATATCTCTCGAAAATCTCTACGATAATCAACAGAAAATAATTCCCGGATAAATAAATCTCTCTTCGAACTCAGGAATTAAATCCGGAGAATATATCCTATTTTTAATATCCGTAAATCCGACTTAAAAATGAAAATAGGGTTATAGCAATTATCCATCTTTAAATCTCGTAAATGATTAAATATTAATCCGAGTTTAACCTCTAAAATAAACTGACTCGATCCGGTTAATTAAATTAATCCAGAAATATTAATTAACAATTTTCTAAAATTAAAACCATATTTAACTCTATTTATTCACCAATATACCCCTTTTAATAACGAAACCTTAAATCTCTAATTTACGTCACAAAATATTTTTATATAATTAATAAATCAATCACCATTTTATTTAATCTATTTATTCACAATTAATCTCTTTTTATCGACAAAATATTAAATCTGTAAATTATGATTAAATAATCACAAAATATTTATTTTAATTAAAATAATTACCATTGTTATTAAACTATTTATTTCTAACCATTTTAAATAATATTTCAAATTTTAACGAAACTAATTATAGCAGTTAGACAAAACAATTCGGGACAATAATCATCAACGGCGCGTGGGACCCACAAGCCACCACCCACGCGCCACCACCAGTCTCCCCTCCTCCCCTGCTTTCTCTCCCTCGATCTCTCTCTGTCACTCTCCCTCTCTCCCTATCACTCTCAGCCTCTCCTCTCTCTCCCTCCATCTCTCTCTCTCTCTCATCTCCCTCTCTCTCTCTTTCTCTCTCTCTCCGCTCAATCTCTCCATCGATTAATCTCTCCCTTCGAATTGTTCCCTCTCTCCGCCGCTCCATCTCCCTGCTTCTCTCTAATTCTCTCTGGCCACCACACTCTCTATCTCCGCTCTGTACTCCTCCCATCTCCGATAACAGCCACACAACACACAATACAATACCTCTACAATCCACACGCCCAAACAATAATCACCCTCAATCTCTCCACTCATCCCTCTAGCTCTCGTCTCTCTCTCTCGATACCCAGTCCCCCTCCCCGACTACACACACACAACAGCCTCCTCCTAAAACTCATATCAAGCCTCCGTTCATCACCACCACAATCTTCGAACATCACACCCAACTCGCAAAACCCACACGCGGTATTACCAACCAACACAAAGTCTGAACACACAAAATCAAGTACTAGTTTCTAGTACCAGAATCATAAAATGAATTAACAAAAAGAAATCAATTAATAGATAAGAATAAATATCAACCTGTGGTTTACTCAGTTTGTATAATTATATGGTCGAGTCGGTTTCCTCAAGAAAAGAAAGGAAGAGGTTGTTTTTGTTTTGTTCGAGTTTTTGGTTTCATTGAATGACCAGAATTGTGTTTTAAGAGAGAATCAGTTAATGTATCAAGTGTGTTTTGATTTTGTAAAATGACTGGTGTAAGAGTCTATATATAAGAATAAGCCGGTTTATGTTTATCTCAATTTAAGACACAAAAACGTGGGGGAACAAACTTAGGTGCCTGAAAACAAGGGGCATGTTTTCATCCAGATTTTGTGAAGTGCATGTTGTCTCAATCAGTAATAATAATAACATTTTCTCCCCAGCTGGCTAATTAAAACGGAACTTTAGTCTCGCTTTCTAAAATAAATTCGACCCAAAATTAAAATCTAATTTTCCTAAATTTCCTAATTTTATCAAATACAAATAAATATAAATAAATAGATATAATATAATATTTATTTACCTATAAATAAATAAAATCTTAAAATCTTACAAAAACGTGCTAATTAAATATATTAGTGCATCGCTCCTAATTAAAATTAAATATCGAGTAGAAATATTTATTCGAAAATTCGCGGTTATTACAGTCTTCCCCCCTTATAGGATTCCGTCCTCGGAATCACAATTATGCACTAAACAATTCAGGATATTTATTCCGCATTTCGCTTTCTAATTCCCACGTGGCTTCCTCAACTTGGTGGTTTCTCCAAAGTATTTTCACTAAATTTATTTTCTTAGTTCTAATTAACTCTTGCACTTTGTGATCTAGGATCTGAACTGGCTTTTCTTCGTATGTCAAATCAGGACGAATTTCCACTGGTTCGTAGGTTATAACATGTCTGAAATCAGAATGGTATTCTCGTAACGCAGAAACATGAAACACATCATGGATATGCTGAAGGTCCGGAGGTAGGGCCAACTGATATGCTAGTGGTCCTATCTTCTTTAGAATCTCAAAAGGTCCTATATATCTGGGACTCAACTTGCCTTTCTTCCTGAATCTCATTATTCCCTTCCAAGGTGAAACTTTCAGCATCACTTTATCTCCCACTTCAAATGCTTTGTCTTTTCTCTTTTGATTTGCATACTTCTTCTGTCGATCTTGAGCTGCAACTAACCTTTTTCGAATAACTTCGGTCGCTTGCTTAGTTTGTTGAAGTAGTTCTGGTCCTAGTATCTTCCTCTCTCCTACTTCATCCCAATATAGAGGTGATCTACATTTCCTTCCGTACAATGCTTCATATGGTGCCATACCTATGCTCGAGTGGTAACTGTTGTTGTAAGCAAACTCAACCAGGGGCAAATGTTCATCCCAACTTCCTTTGAAATCAAGTGCACAGGCTCTTAACATATCCTCAACTGTTTGAATTGTCCTTTCACTTTGTCCGTCGGTCTGTGGATGATATGCAGTACTCAGATTTAACTTCGTGCCAAGACATTCCTGAAAACTCTTCCAAAACCGAGAAGTAAAACGGGCATCTCTATCAGACACAATTGAAACAGGTACTCCGTGACGAACCACAACCTCCTTTAGGTATATGTTCACCAATATTTCAACGGAATACTTATCACTAAATGGTAGGAAATGCGCAGATTTAGTGAGTCGGTCGACAATAACCCAAATCGCATCATGGCTAGCTCTGGTCCGGGGCAATCATACAACAAAATCCATGGTAATATGTTCCCATTTCCACTCGGGTATCTCTAAGGGTTGCAAAAGTCCACTTGGTCGTTGATGTTCTGCCTTCACTTTCTGACAGGTCAAACACTTGCTTACCCATTCTGCAATCTCTCTCTTCATGTTAGGCCACCAATAAATCAGCTTGATGTCCTGATACATCTTTGTGCTCCCTGGGTGAATGGAATATCTCGAGTTATGCGCTTCACTCATAATTTCTTCCTTCAACTCTGTAACATTAGGAATCCATATTCTCGATGCAAATCGCTTCAATCCTTTATCATCTTTTGGACTCATAAATTCTTCTCCGGTCAACTCTGATCTTCTTTCTTCCAATACTTGCTCCTGACAACGGCGAATCTTCTCGAGTAACTCTGGTTGAAACTGAATGCTGTAAACTCTTTCATTATTTTGGACTGGGACCTTGACTTCCAATTCCATTTTCTCAAATTCTCTGACCAACTCTTCTGAGGTTGTCAACAGGTTAAGTCTTTCCTTTCTACTTAAAGCATCAGCTACAACATTAGCCTTCCCTGGGTGGTAGTTTATCGAACAATCATAGTCTTTGATCAATTCCAACCATCTTCTCTGTCTCATGTTTAATTCCTTCTGCGTGAATATATACTTTAAGCTCTTGTGATCTGTGTAAATCTCGCACTTTTCTCCATAAAGGTAATGTCTCCAAATTTTGAGGGCAAAAACAATAGCAGCAAGTTCCAAATCGTGAGTAGGGTAACGGGACTCATATTCCTTCAGCCGTCGAGAGGCGTAAGCTATTACTTTCCCGTGTTGCATCAGAACACATCCTAAACCCTTGTGAGAAGCATCGCTGAAAATCACGAAATCGCCTTTCTCATCTGGTAAGGTCAACACTGAGGCAGTAGTCAATCTCTTCTTCAATTCCTGAAAGCTATCTTCGCATTTAGGGGTCCATTCAAACTTTTCACTCTTTCTGGTAAGTCGAGTCAATGGCGTAGCTATCTTCGAGAAATCCTTCACGAATCTACGATAGTACCCGGCCAATCCGAGGAAACTTCTAACCTCGGTTGGAGTCTTGGGTCTCTCCCATTCTGCTACGGCTGCTATCTTTGCAGGGTCTACAAAAATCCCTTCACCGCTCACAATATGTCCTAAAAATTGAACCTCTTTCAGCTAGAATTCACACTTCGAAAATTTCGCATATAACTTTTCTTTTCTCAGCGCTTCCAGAACCAAACGGAGGTGTTCAGCATGTTCCTCAGGAGACTTCGAGTATATCAAGATGTCATCAATAAATACAATCACGAACTTATCCAAGTATCTCTTGAATACACGGTTCATTAAATCCATAAAAGTAGCTGGCGCATTTGTCAATCCAAAAGACATCACTAAGAATTCGTAATGTCCATATCGGGTCCTAAAGGCAGTCTTAGGAATATCCTCAGGCTTGATCTTTAGTTGATGATAGCCGGATCTCAAATCAATCTTCGAAAAATGTAAAGCTCCCTTAAGTTGGTCAAACAGATCATCGATTCGAGGCAGAGGGTACTTGTTCTTGATGGTCATCTTGTTCAGTTCACGATAATCAATACATAGTCGCTTGGATCCGTCCTTCTTCTTCACGAACAATACTGGATCTCCCCACGGGGATACACTTGGTCTAATTACACCTTTTTCAAGTAAATCTTGCAGTTGTATTGCCAATTCCTTCATTTCCACGGGTGCCATTCTGTACGGCGCCTTTGAGATTGGTGAGGTTCCTGGTGCCAGGTCGATTGTGAATTCTATCTCTCGATCCGGTGGAATTCCAGACAACTCGTCAGGAAAAACATCTTCAAATTGATTAACTACGGGAATCTCTTCGATCGTAGGGGTCTGCTTCTCGGTATTTATCACATGAGCCAGGTAGGCTTGACATCCTTGAAAGGCAGAGTGTATTAACTTGTAACACTATAACTGATGTAACTCAATTAAAAGAAAAGATACTTAACCAGAAGACAATCAAGAACAAGAAGTCACAAGAAATCAACACTAAATGAAGACAAGGTAATTGATACAATTGAACATGTTAACTATGATCAAGCCAAGAAGAAATCATTGAGAGAAGTTCAAGTCAAAGTTGTTCAGGCCTCAGTGATTTGAGAATTCGAGATTCAAGATCATAACTATCAGTATCAACAAGACCAATTGATTTCAAGTGAACAAGAAGGAAAGCAAATATTGGAAAGCCAAGTTACTAAGTGAATATGGTAATTTATTCAAGAAGCAGAAACACTATCAAGACTAGTCACTTATGAACCAGACCAGTGCATCAAGTGTCAGGACATTGATAGCAAGTTTATGTCAGTAATAAAGACCCATGTTCAAGAGCTTGTTGAAGAATAAAGAAGACATGAAGATATCACAAGCTCAAGATGTGCATTGAAGTTTCAAGTTGAAGACCAGAATATTTTCTAAGTACTAAATGTTCTGGATGGCCAAGTAGAATATTTCTAAGTAGAAGTTCGACTTAGAAATTTCGAGATGGCTAAGTAGAAATTCTCAAGTAGAAGTTCTACTTAGAGTGCAGCTTCAACATGACACATGGCATCTTCTGATTGGCAGATTTCCAAGCTTTCAAGATAAGGCAAGATTTATGTGGACATCATTGGGCCACGTACATCTTAGTCTTTGAAGACTACAGGTCATAGATTACATGTAGTATAAATAGAAGCACTTGTGTAATGTTTTAGTTAGTGAGCAATATTGAGAAAAACACAAGAAAAAGAGAGAGAGTATATTCACAGAGCTTAGAATCATTCACTTCTCTCTGAACTTCTGTTATACTTTGTAATGAATGTTGTAGCAACCTTTTCAAGTTATATATAAAGAAATATATTCCTTGAATCTGCGTGTTCATTTATTGCATCGTATTTATTGCTACTCATATTCGAAAAGTTGTATTCACCCCCCCTCTACAACACATTTGGACCTAACAATTGGTATCAGAGCGGTTGTTTGACATACAAAACATAGATCCTTGTGTTTGGTAGAAGAATCGTGAGTTTTCATTTTCTAGATCTACTTTTCTAAATTTCTAGAAAAGTAAGCTTTAATTCGTTTCTAGTGAAAACTCATCCAGAAAAATTATTTAAATACTCCAGGAGTGATTATTTGGCTTGGGTGTATTTTAATTAATTTTCGTGAATTAATCTGGGTACTTTAATATTTGGTGTTCTTGAGTGTTCATCATCTGTTCTTATCAAAGAAGAAATCCCAGCAACTTTTCAATTTCCTTTTCAAAGAAATTATAGTCAAAAAGGTGTTTTTGATACTTTTGATTTGATTATTATTTCTTGGCCGAAAGCAAAAGAAAGTGTACTCAGTGCTTAGCAGGTGGGTTAGTCACTTTCGGCGTGTAAAGTAATCAAAAGTCAAAAAGGGTGTTAAAGTGATAATATTGTTTATTCAATATTAAAGTAATCTGCAGAAAAATTTATTCTAAGGCAAAAAGTTCTACATAGAATTTCTACTTGAGATTTTCTACATAGAATTTCGACTTAGACAATTTCTACTTGGTGAATTTCGACTTGGACAATTTTTACTTAGAAATTTCGACTTGAGCAAAATTTCTACTTAGAAAAATTTTGACTTGGCAGAAGTTCTACATAGATATTCTACATAGCCTAGTCTTGGGTACTTAGAAACTTTTAGTGACCAGATTTGAAATGGCTCCTAAAAATTCTTTCAAGATCCCAATGTTCAACCGAGATCACTATGAAGAATGGGTTTTCAGAATGAGACTCTACTTAGAGACTATTAACCCTGAGTATCTGGAAGTCCTTGAAAAGGGTAAATTCGTTCCAATGAAAGCTATTCCTGAGCGTACGGAAGGAGAGGAGGTTATACCTGCTCGGTCTGAGCCTAAAAAGGCAGCGGACTTTACGGATGCTGACAAGGAGCAAATAGCTTATGACACTTCTGTAAGACAAACCTTGATGGAATCTCTCGATCATGAAATGTTCAACATAGTCAAAGGTTTGAATACAGCAAAGAAGATTTGGGACAAGATAGAAGTTGTCATGGAAGGATCTGCAGAGGTTAGAAGCAACAAGACACTTATACTCAAGATGGAGTATGACACCTTTAGAATACGAAAAGGAGAAAGCATAACAGATGTCTATCTACGATTCAGTCAGTTGGTATTAGATTTGAATCTGAGAGGTGTTACTCTCCCCATGGTTGAAACCAATACGAGATATCTGAGGAACCAGCCAAAGAGCATTGAACATAGAGTCTACGCAATAAGAGAAACCAGAGATTTGCATACAACTTCTCTGGAAGAGTATTATGGAATATTAAAGACCTATGAGCTGGAGACACTTCAAGATCAAGCATGGGACAATGATTCAAAAGGAAAAGAAACTGCATCAGGATTAGTTGCTGATGAGGAAGAGTCTAAGAAGGCAATGGTTGCAGCAAAGCCTAAATCATCACTTGCACCACATCAAGTTGATAATGATGACGAGTGCGCATCTAACAGTGATGATGACTACTTCACCCAAGAAGAGCTGGACAACATGGACGATAGTGTCGTGGCATACATGGCAAGGAAGTTCAGCAACATGAGATTCAGAAAGAGCAACCGACCACAGAGAAATTCTTCATCTTATTATCGGGCTGCTAAGGGTGGTGGTAGTTCGTCAGGCTACCAAGGTAAAGGCAAGAGTACCAGCTACAAATCTCCCTTGGATTTCAAAATGAAGTTCAAATGCTATAACTGTGGAGAACCTGGACACTTTGCCTCGGACTGCAAAAAGCCTAAACAGACTTATCCAAAAGAGACATTTGAAGCCCTCAAAAGCAAGTATGAATCGCTGGTGAAAGAAAAACATGGTAAAAGAGCTTTAGTAGTAACAGAAGGAAGAGCTTGGGATGATTCAGATGAGGAAGATGTTACTCATGTAGCAAACTTTGCGCTCATGGCTGAGACATCAGAGGAACCAGAGGTACCAGTTCTAACCCTTAAAGTAGAAATGTCTATTGATGATTATAAGGAACAGAACGGGGCTCTTAGCGAAGAGATCTACATGTTGTGCAAAAGCCTAGACACTTCTCAAAAGGAACAGAAAACACTTGTCGCCAAAAGCAGAATGCTTAAGGCAAAAGTGGAAGAGTTAGAGGCTGCTTGCACTGTAGATACTTCTCTAAGAGATTTTATTAAATCTTTGGAACACAAGCTCGTCCTTAAGGCAGAAATAGAATCATGTTTAAGGAACAAACTAGCTGAGTTAGAAACTAAATGTGAAGCTTACAAACTAGCTGCTAGTAAAGTGTATGTAGATAATGACGTATTTAAGAAGATAACTGGAGTAGGTGTAGGACTTGACTATTCTGACCTATCTAAGAAAGAAGGGAAGAGACATATCGATCCTAGCTCCAGTGACCTTAAAAAGGAAACACCTAGTATTCTTAAATCTTCTATCAAACCCATCTACAAACACCTTGTTCCTAGAATAGAAGAAGAAGAGACTGAATTGATAGCTAGATATGAGATAGAGATGGAAGATCGTCAGAAAGCTCAACCCATAACTCCTATCAAACAAGTTAAAATCAATTTTCCTAGAGATGAATCTAGACTAGGAATAGGAGCTAAGGCTGTTAAACAACAAGGGAAGAAAGGCATAAAAGAGGTTAAGGCTGAACGAATAAAGAAAGCATGTTATCACTGCAAATCTACTGAACATCTTTCTTATGCATGCACTGCTACACATGCCATGCCTACCACACACACTATGAATAATCTGCATCAGAATCATGCACAGTGTGGTCAACCTAATTGTATGCCATGCACTTTTAACGTCATGCAAACTTTTGTGAATTTAATGAATGCATCTAGCCAGTCATGCTCAAATACTGCTGCTAGTTCAAACATCAAGAAAAAGCATGTGAGAGCTAAGACTGTCAGTCCTCCTAAAGTTAGGAGTGACAAACCTTCTCCTAGGACTGATAAATATGTCAAGTCTGAGAAAGGAAAGGAGAAAGTCGAAAGCTCTAGTAATGTTAATAAAAGTGCATCTCCTGTTGTTAAATCTGTTGATTCTAAATCTTATCGAAAAGCCGGGCCCAATCAAAGTTGGGTTCCGAAGAAAGTCTAATCAATCTGTCATTGCAGGGCATTAAGCAAAAGAGAAATAAAGTCATATGGGTGCTGGATAGTGGAGCATCGAGGCATATGACAGGAAACAAGTCCCTGCTTACAGAGTTGGTTATGAAAGCTGGCCCTTATGTTACCTTTGGAGATGACAGCATAGGTGTGACAAAGGGATATGGCAAACTAAAAACTGGCAATGTCATCATTGAAGATATTTCCTATGTTGAGGGATTAAAGCATAATTTGTTGAGTATCAGTCAATTCTGTGACAAAGGTTACGAAATTGTCTTCAACAAGAAAGGTGTATCAATCACTCACATCAAGGAAGGCAAACTGGCTTTGAGAGGAGTTCGAAAGGCAGATCTTTTTGTTGCAGACATGGATTCAGCAAATCAGAATGAAGTCACCTGTTTCTACAGCAAAGCTTCGGATGATGAAAGCTGGTTATGGCACAAAAAGTTATCTCACTTAAACTTCAAAACGATGAATGCTCTCGCGAGGCGAGAATTGGTGAGAGATCTACCTCAAATGGAGTTCGCTCCGAAAGGACTCTGTGAAGCCTGTGAAATGGGAAAGTCAAAACGAGCATCGCATAAAAGCAAAGAAATTTCTAGTATCACTGAGCCTCTGCAACTTCTTCATATGGATTTGTTTGGCCCAGTGAATGTCCTATCTTTATCTAGGAAAAGATATGCATTGGTAATCGTGGATGACTTCTCCAAGTATACATGGGTATTGTTCGCAATGACGAAAGACGAAGTACCTTTCCTAATCATTGATCACATCACTCAAATTGAGAATGTTTCAACACTTACCGTGAAGACGATTAGATCTGACAATGGCACTGAATTTAAAAACGCAGTGCTAAATGACTTCTGTGTATCTAAGGGAATACGTCGTCAGTACTCAGCCCCGAGAACTCCACAACAAAATGGAGTAGTTGAAAGGAAGAATAGAACATTGGTTGAAGCAGCAAGAACTTTGTTGTGTGATTCGAAACTTCCTCTGTATTTCTGGGCAGAAGCAGTGAGTACCGTGTGTTACACTCAAAATCGATCCTTGATTATAAAAGATAAAGAAAAGACACCATGTGAGCTAATGAATGGAAGAAGACCAACAATCAAATACTTTCATGTCTTCGGAGCAAAATGCTATGTACTTATAGATGATGAAAATCTAGGCAAGTTTGCAGCAAAAGCTCGTGAAGGAATCTTTGTTGGTTACTCCACAGATGTGGTAGCAGCTTATAGGGTGTTCTTAGTAAATGATCGAAAAGTGACTGAAAGCTACAACGTCAGATTCGACAATACCAAACTCTCATCAATTTCAAGAGATTCTAGTGAACCTGAGTCCCTAAAATTTCAGAATCTGGACATAGAAGAACTTGAAGATGAACCTGAGTTGGTTGTCCCATTAAATGTTCCAAGTGTACGTGAAGAACCTGAATCTAGTGAACAAGCTAATCCTACAAGATCAGGAGAGACTTCTTCAGTACGAACCGGCAGCAACTCAGGGGGAGTAAATAGCAGCTCAAGAACTACTGTTCAAGGCTCGAGTCGAGTTGACTCTAGTTCTGTAGGAGCTGGCACTAACTCAGGGGGAGTTAGTGAAAGTAATCAAAGTAGTCAGCACCACAACTCAGAAAGTCATGCTGAATCATCAAGACAATTTCCAAGAGAACGGGTATGGAATAGAGACCATCCGTTTGAATTAATTATTGGTGATCCAGATGCTGGTGTGTCTACTAGAAGAAATGCAAGAGCTGACCTGGCTAATAATTGCTTATATTCTGGGTTCTTATCCAAGCTTGAACCTAAAGAAATAGAAGAAGCTCTTGGTGATGCTGATTGGGTGATTGCAATGCAAGAGGAACTCAATCAGTTTGAAAGGCAGAAAGTTTGGAAACTGGTACCCCGACCAAAGAACAAATCAGTAATTGGAGCTAGGTGGGTATTCAGAAATAAAATGGATGAAAACGGACTTGTAACACGAAACAAGGCTCGTTTGGTTGCAAAAGGTTATTCTCAGCGAGAAGGAATTGATTATGATGAGACCTATGCACCAGTTGCAAGACTTGAGGCAGTCAGGATGTTCTTGGCATTTGCAGCACACAAGAACTTCAAGGTTTTTCAGATGGATGTGAAAAGTGCCTTCCTGAACGGAGAGTTAGAAGAAGAAGTATATCTGGAACAGCCGCCTGGCTTCATTGATCCAGAACTTGTGGATTTTGTGTATCTTATCTTCAAATCTGTCTATGGCCTCAGGCAATCCCCAAGATGTTGGTATGAAACCCTATCCGTATTCTTAATTGAAAGTGGTTTTACTAGGGGAGTAATTGACAAAACATTGTTCTATAAGAATGTGAAGAATGATTTAATACTTGTTCAAGTCTATGTGGACGATATTATCTTCGGGTCATCGAATGAGCGCTTGTGCGAGAAATTTGCTAAGCTAATGCAAGACAAATACGAGATGAGCATGATGGGAGAGCTGTCTTTCTTCCTTGGATTACAGATCAGTCAGAGAAAAGATGGTATCTTTATCTGTCAATCCAAGTACGTCAGAGATTTACTCAAGAAGTATAATCTAGAAGATGCATCAGCAGCTAAGACTCCCATGGCAACAGCCACGAAGCTTGATGAAGACAAATCAGGTAAATCAGTTGACATCACAAGCTATCGAGGTATGATTGGCTCACTTCTCTATTTAACTGCAAGTAGACCCGATATAATGTTCGCGACGTGTTTATGTGCAAGATTCCAAGCGGATCCTAGAGAATCACATCTCATAACCGTCAAAAGAATTTTTAGGTATCTCAAGGGCACACCAAATCTAGGAATTTGGTACCCAAGAGATACAGGTTTTAATCTAATTGGCTATACGGATTCAGATTATGCAGGTTGCAGGATTGATAGGAAAAGCACATCTGGTGCTTGTCAATTTCTTGGCAGAAGATTGGTGTCCTGGCAAAGTAAAAAGCAACATACAGTATCTACTTCTACTGCTGAAGCTGAGTACATTGCTGCTGGAAGCTGTGTAGCTCAAATACTGTGGATGAGGAACCAATTGAAGGATTATGGCATGGAGCACAAGAAAATTCTAATTATGTGTGACAATACAAGTGCCATTGCCATAACCAACAATCCTGTAGATCACTCAAGAACCAAGCACATCGACATCAGGTATCACTTCATAAGAGAACATGTCGAGGAGGGGACTGTGGAGCTACATTTCGTGCCCACAATGCAACAAATTGCAGATATATTCACCAAACCTCTTGATGAAGCAACATTCAATAGGTTGGTTGGTGAATTGGGAATGCTTAACTCAAGTTAGTAAAGCCTTCTATCTGTAAAATCCATGGTTATGTTTGTATATGCAAGCTATTTAATCATTATGTGTTTAGACTTTAAAATGCCTAATTAATGATTATTATAGGGTGCATATAGTGTGATTTTGCATGAATTCAGTGTGTTTTAAGTGTCTTTTATAGCACAAATCTTTGAATTTATGCTTGTTAGATTGCATGAACATAGGGGGAGTTAAATTCATAATATTCTAAATTTTGCATGATTTTTAGATGAATTTACCTGTGTTTTTCATGTAATTAGAGGCCTTAGAATTATCAAGGAATGTTTTAATTATGTCATATATTAAAAATCCTTGAATTGATATTTATATTAATTTGGCAAAATTAATTGTTGAGTTTTTCAAAGAAAAATTGTCAAATTATTCTAAGTATCTTCAAAATTTCGAGTTAGTTTCTATCTCGAAACTCATCTTGAAATTCTAGTTGAATTTCGATTTGAGCTTCCAGAGTGAAGTTTTGAAAATTCTAAGTCTGGGAAGAATTTCGAGTTAGCCACTATCTCGAAATTCATCTCGAAATTCGACTTAGGGATCGAATTTGAGTTACCAGTGTGCCTATTTATTTTTCTTCAAAATATTCGAGATAATTTCTATCTCGAACTTTATCTCGAAGGTTGAGATAAGGTTCCATTTTTGGAAATATTTTTGAAAAGAACTGAGAATACTTCGAGTTAGTTTACAACTTCGAGTTAGACTCTATCTCGAAACTCAACTCGAATTTCGACTTGATGTTCGAGATAGAGCTCTCAGTTGGTTTTAAGGGGATTTTTCGAGTTAACTCCTAACTCGAAGTCTATCTCGAATTTCTACTTAAATTTCGAGATAGGTTTCCCTAGTGTTGGTGGTTTGTGCTGTTTACATGGTCTTAATAGTCAAATGGTTTAAGTTTTTCGAGTTAAAAGCTATCTCGAACTCCATCTCGAAGTTCGACTTAATTTGTTCGAGATAGACTTCGAGATAGACTTCGAGATAGAGTTCTCCCTGTATGTACTTAGAGTTTTCATATTTTTTAACAGGGATACTTTAGTCATTTCACATTAATGTCTATATATACATATCTAACTCGATATTTTCTTTCACTTTTACCTAGAGTTTTACAGCCGCCCCATATACATACAGGCGATTTCATACTTACAACCATTGATTCGTGATTTTTGTGACTAATCTCCTACGGATAACGAATTAATGCCCATTTTTAGACTGCTATCACTTGTGTGTTACCATTAATCTCTGTTCTTGTGTGTTTGTGTCACGGTTCATCTTTCTTGAGATATATATACACACGTATATACACACAAAAGTTCACAGATCTGTTCATACACGATTTCACACAAACACTTCACTGTTAAAGCAGATTTAATTAGTGGTTTGAAATTTGCCTTCCATTGACTGTTTATTGAAGCCCGTAGTTTAATTTCTCAAAAAGGGACTTTTGTGTTCTTGATAAATTAAAAGGGATATAACGGTTAATTCTTTAATTAATTGTTTTTCGAAAATTAAAATTAAAATTCACATTTGTTAAGGAAAAACATTTTAATTAAAATGGCTCACCAATTTTCACTTGCCAAAAACAATTTTTATAATATTTCTACGGAAATTGGTGATCAACTCCCGCGCTTTAAGTCTTGGATACGATTTCTCAATTTGTATTCCAAAGCTAGCGATGCTTTTACTGCTAAACCTACACTAGTACATGATGCTTTACAGCAATTATGGACTAGTGCGGTTTCTTTTGGGAGCAAATCAACCCCCTTTGGTTTCAGGTTTACCTTAGCGGGTCAGGAATATGAGGTGACTGAACAAATTGTCAACAAGGTTCTGGGATTCCCCATTAAAGATGTTTATGATTCAGAACCTACAGCTGCAGAACGCCTCAGATTCTTTGAAGAAATAGGATGTTATCCTCCGACTGGCCGGATCACTGGAAACATCCAAAAACAATTTCTTCATGTGGAATGGAATTACTTTTTCGAGGCCATCACAAGATGTTTTCGGGCACGAGAAAGCGATTACCATCAAATTTCCATTCCTATGCAAAACCTTGGAATTGCCCTAGCAAGAGAGCTGGATATCAATTATGGACGAATAGTTCTCTCTGAGATAGTGGCTGTGATGGGATCTCCTGCAAGTAGAGACCTCAACACAACAGATGTTGTCTGCTGGTTTCCTCGGTTCTTACAGATGCTGATTAATCATTTAATACCGAAGGATGCTCTTGCAATTAGACAGAGTTTTGCCAGAAGCCAAAAATCTGCACCACTAGGAATGGGCACTAAGTCACTTTCAACAGTTGAAAATCAGGATAAACATCATGGAAAACCGATGTCTATTCCTGATACCTTACAACAGTGGCTTACTTATGATGAGGGAGTTACCACCTTGATGGAATTCTCACAAGTTTCATCACATGCTCAGAATCGGTCTGCTCATGCTGAGGCATTTGAAGAGATTCCTGATGAGCAAAGCGGTGACGAACAAGGTAATGAATCAGGTAATCTCTCTCGACATTCTAATCATTCCTCTTCCTATGTTTCTGATTCCCAGACCCAAGAGACTGCTATCCCGCAGGATCTATCCCAGGGTGAGAGCTATATTTCTAATTCTATATCACCCCAGTCACCGGAATCCAAACAGCCAGCACAAGTAAATGTAGGATATGATGAGGAGAGTGAACCCGAAGAGCAGCAACTTATTCGAAAGAAACCCAAATTTTCTCATGCTGCTACTTCTAAATCTCAGTCAAACCCTAGAGTGTCACACACAACCACTCCACCTCACGAGAGTGGTTCACCCCTTGAACAATCTGCACATAGGGATTTTGATGATGATTATGTACCTTTTGAAGATACTGTTGCTTCAAGAGGACATGAAGCTTTAAAAGCTTCAGCCGTACCTTCACCGGTACGTACTGATGCTACAAAGAGGATCGGTTCTGATGTCGTACAAGAACACTTTGTAGCCTCTCAGCCTGAGATTCCAACTCAGGAACAAACAGCATTTGATCCCATAACTGCAAATTATATTGCTTATCCAGTTTCTGCAGGTACTGCTTCATATTTTGGATCATTTATTGAAGATATACACGAGCGTGAGACAGGGAGTGTGTGTGAGAGGTTAGGGAGAGAGGGACCTTCATTTTTAAGGCCCGAAACCGAGCGCCAAATACCAACAGAACGAGAATTAGAGCGAGGTCACCTAAACCAAACACCGTCCCTTAATACTGAAAATCTTGAAACTCGTATGTCTTCTATGGAAAATCAAATGAAGCAGTTTGGGCAGTCAATGGGGCAGTTAGGGATGAACGTTGGAAACAATCAAAGGGCCCTTGATGACTACGCAGCACGAATGGCAAGTCAAGCTACAGCTTTTAATGATTTGACAAACAAGGTAAATGACTTGGGCCATGCTGCTGGTGTCTTGGGAAACACTCTGAATGACAGGATGGGAGCAATGGAGCTTACAATGGATACTCTGGCTGTGGAGATCAGTAGAGTTATGTTCGCAATAAGAAGTTTTGTGCCCCCAGAGTGTTTCGCGCCGCAACAACCTCCCCCCGATGCTGGTACAGGTGGTGCTAGTGGAGCAGGACCCTATGGTTCTGGTTTTGAAGATTCTTACGCAGCTGGTGGATCTGGAGACCAGGGTGGAGTTCAGGATAACTCACCTAAGGGGGAGAGTATAAAGGAGACGAGACAGCAGGGAGTTCAAATCGAAGAAATTCAAGAACAAGCTGATCTTGTCAAAGAAATTGAGCCGTCTATTGATGAAGAGGCTCTGAGAAGGAAAAAGGGTAAGGCAATAGCGATTGAGCAAGATGAGCCATTCGTTGATCTGAGTCATCAAGAAAAAGTACAGGAGGTACTTGACTCAGATTCCGATATGGAAGACGCACCTTTGAAACATGCTATAAAGAGATCATTGAAGGATCAAGGTGGAGGTGCTGGAATGTCTTTCGGATTGCCTGAAGAAATTACTGTTGATGAGGAAACCCTTAAATCTCAAAAGTTAGCCTTGGAACAAGCTGAGTTCTTTAAAATGAAGGCAATGCAAGAATGTGCTGTATTTCTAGAAAAGAAAGTGGAGCTACAAGGGAAGCAGTACGATTATGAGCTTGCAAGGCTAGCTGATCCTCAAATTGATCTGGACAATAGAAGGATAGGGCAGAAGTGGGATGATGCAAGGAAGATATTGATGGGACCATGTACAAAAGGAGATCATAACAAGGAGGCAGATGATCTGTTCTACAACCTAAATTTGCAGAATCCAATGGCTGCTGACTACATAAGTGCTTTAAAGAGATTAATTTCTAAAGTCAGGGTTGGATACAATTCAAAGCAAAAGGAGTGGCAGGTTATTTTGTCTTTCACAGAAGGAGTCCCAATGTCTTTCATGTATGTGGATGACCAATTCATGACGAGAAGATCTGCATCAGAGTTGTTCTTGCTAGCAACAAAAATTCAATACTCTCATTCTGAGAATCTAAGCATTTTGTATAGGGATCACTTAATGCAGCTAGCAGAGGACAAGGGTCCAGAATTCTCAGCATATCCAAATGTTGTCCGGATGGTGGTTGACAGTAAAATGAAGAGGGTGAGCTTGGAGGAAAAGGACTTAATGGAACTTTCAGTGGAATCTCTTAAGGCCGTCTGTAGGCAAATGATGAGTAAGGGATTATCTTCTGAGCTTAAAGATAAATCAGTGAAGATCATTGAAAGCGTCATACTCAAGAAGAGCAATGAGGTGTGGAAGTGTGATGTCATTGCTCCAAACCCTCTTGATAATGTGAAGATTGAACCAGAGCTAATGGAGAAGAAATGGAATATTCTTCAAGCTATGAAGAATGTAGATGAAGCTCTGAATCTTCCTACTGGAGAACTGGAACAAGGAGAGATAAGGGAGGCAGTTGGTGTTCCAGGAAGAGACAGCGTATACTGGATACATTCTTTTGCTGATAATACAGCTGATGCCTTAGTATTCATAGATGCAGACCAGAAGCAAACATTCTTGCATATGAGTAAACAATGGCTGCTGCAGACTCAAGATGCTGCATTTCTGGAGAAAGTGTTATATGTGTTCAAATGGGAAGATGTGGAAGTTAAGTATGTGACAGAAAAGCAGAGACTCGTGAGTTACCTGTCTGATGTAGTATTGGAAAAGAAGCGATTGGAGCGAGATGCGGCTAGTGTCCACAATACTAACCGTGTCAAAGGCTATCCCAAAATGATCTATTGTCAGTTTAAAGCTGATAAAACTCATAGGAAACCTCGGCTTATAATGAAGAAATTTGAGGACATTCCAGAGATCAGGACTACTCAGGAGGTGGACAAACTCAGAAGGCTTTTCAAACATCCTTACCCAGAACCCAGGAACCCTCTAGAGATGGAAGCAGTAAGTTTGTTGAATACTAGGTGGACGCAACTTCATGATCCAGTATATAAGAAACAAAAGCAGCAAGAGGAGAAGCACAGAAGGCAGAAAGAAGAAAAAGACCAAGCTGCTGAAGCTAGGAAAAGGAAACGGAATTAGGGTTAAAGGTCAGAGTGGTGTGAACTTGAAGTTGGAAAAACTTCATGTCTTTCGGTTGCTTTAACTCACTTGAGGAAAATTCATCTTAGAATGAATCCAATAAGGTGATATAAGTTTGACTAAAAGATATGAAATAATCCAGGTGATAGGAATCATTCAAATGATCTTTAATTCGAGGTTCGAATTCTGTTTCTAGTTTAAGTTCTTTGTATTGTTTTCAAGTACTTTTCAATTGTATATTTTTCAAGAATGTAATGTTAATTATCTTTTCTCGTCTCATTGTTTAGTTGAGTTATCCTTCATTAATTTGAATGTCATTGTTAGACAATCAAATTGGGGGAGATTGAAAGGCAGAGTGTATTAACTTGTAACACTATAACTGATGTAACTCAATTAAAAGAAAAGATACTTAACTAGAAGACAATCAAGAACAAGAAGTCACAAGAAATCAACACTAAATGAAGACAAGGTAATTGATACAATTGAACATGTTAACTATGATCAAGCCAAGAAGAAATCATTGAGAGAAGTTCAAGTCAAAGTTGTTCAGGCCTCAGTGATTTGAGAATTCGAGATTCAAGATCATAACTATCAGTATCAACAAGACCAATTGATTTCAAGTGAACAAGAAGGAAAGCAAATATTGGAAAGCCAAGTTACTAAGTGAATATGGTAATTTATTCAAGAAGCAGAAACACTATCAAGACTAGTCACTTATGAACCAGACCAGTGCATCAAGTGTCAGGACATTGATAGCAAGTTTATGTCAGTAATAAAGACCCATGTTCAAGAGCTTGTTGAAGAATAAAGAAGACATGAAGATATCACAAGCTCAAGATGTGCATTGAAGTTTCAAGTTGAAGACCAGAATATTTTCTAAGTACTAAATGTTCTGGATGGCCAAGTAGAATATTTCTAAGTAGAAGTTCGACTTAGAAATTTCGAGATGGCTAAGTAGAAATTCTCAAGTAGAAGTTCTACTTAGAGTGCAGCTTCAACATGACACATGGCATCTTCTGATTGGCAGATTTCCAAGCTTTCAAGATAAGGCAAGATTTATGTGGACATCATTGGGCCACGTACATCTTAGTCTTTGAAGACTACAGGTCATAGATTACATGTAGTATAAATAGAAGCACTTGTGTAATGTTTTAGTTAGTGAGCAATATTGAGAAAAACACAAGAAAAAGAGAGAGAGTATATTCACAGAGCTTAGAATCATTCACTTCTCTCTGAACTTCTGTTATACTTTGTAATGAATGTTGTAGCAACCTTTTCAAGTTATATATAAAGAAATATATTCCTTGAATCTGCGTGTTCATTTATTGCATCGTATTTATTGCTACTCATATTCGAAAAGTTGTATTCACCCCCCCTCTACAACACATTTGGACCTAACAATCCTTGCCGAAGTAATCTTTTAGCTTGAATTATTGACAGAAAATCCATAGTCGGTTTCCGTCCGCAAAACGGAATTCTTATACCATTAGGTCCACTTAAGCTGACTCTCTTACGACGGCAATCTATTTGAGCATCGTAACGTGCTAACCAATCCATCCCTAGGATGACGTCAAATTCCCCTAACTTAAAAGGAATGAGGTCTGTGTCAAAATGTTGCCCAAGAATCTCTATAGGACAGTTCAGGCACAAACGGTTCACTGGAATGACTTCCTGATTCGCTACTTCTATGCTCAAAATTCCCTCTAAGGGCACAGACTTGAGATTATGCTTATTCATGAAGTTCTCAGAAATAAAAGATCTGGTAGCTCCAGAATCAACTAGAATACATGCATCCTCAAAATTTACTAAAAGCGTACCTGCTATAACATTGCTGTCATCTATGGCATCTCGTACAGTCATGTTGAAGGTTCTTGTTGTCGGCTTGTTGCTTGGAGGTGCTGTGAGTCGAAGCACTGGATTTTCCTTCGCAGGCTGTCGACAGTCTCGGGACACGTGACCTTTCTTCCCACAGTTGAAGCAGGTGACAGATTTATCCTTGCAACTAGAAGCATAATGACCCTTCTGTCCGCAGTTGAAGCAATTCACAGTAGCTTGGTGGCAGGGTCCAGGGTGTTTCCTTCCACATGTCTTGCACTCTGGCAATGGTGGTCTTCCTTGCATCATGTTCACTGTCTGTTGAGGTCTGGTCCTCTGATTGCTTCCTCTGGTGTCGTGGTTCCCAATCCTCCTAACATCTGAGCTTCTATTCTCCCTCTTCACAAACGGCCTCTTGTCACTACGACTGTCAAATCTCTTCACGAAACTGCTTCCACCACTCTGAAACTTTCTCTTCTTACCATCCCGATCCTTCGGGTACAACTCACTTCCACTTTCTACTATGGCCGCTTTCTGAACTAATGTTGCATAGCTGGTGATCTCAAATACGGCAACTCGGTTCTGGATCCAGGGCTTCAGCCCTTGCTGGAAACGCTTGGCTCTCTTTTCCTCAGTGTCCACATGATAAGGTATAAACCTTGAAAGTTCTGTAAACTTGGCCTCGTAATCTGCAACAGTCATCGTTCCTTGCTTGAGTTCCAAAAACTTGATTTCCATCTGATTTTCTAGATACTTGGGAAAGTATCTCTCCAAAAACAAGGTCGTGAATCTGGTCCATGGAATGACCGCATTACCCTCCAAAGTTCTCTTTGCTTCCCACCAGTAATTAGCTTCACCTTTTAACATGTACGCTGCAAACACTGTCTTCTAATCCTAATCTACTCCCACAATCTCAAAAGTTTTCTCTATCTCTCGTAACCAATTTCTGGCCTCCACGGGATTTGTGGTACCTTTAAACTCAGGTGGGTTCAGGGATTTGAATGATTTGAACGTCACTGTGGCATGAGTCAGCTGAGCTGGAGGTGGATTTCCTCCTACTGGGTTAGGGTTCTGCTGAGGTTGAGGGTTCTGGGCGTGTTGAAGAAGAAAGTCCAAAAGCAGGCTCATCGGGTTTATTGCTCTGGTTTGGATTCTGAACAGGTTCTGGTTCCGGGTTTGGAACTGGGTTGGGCACTGGGTTCCGAGGTGGAACCTCATAATCTTGATTTGCCTCAGGTTGAGGACGGGGATTTCTCGCGGGTCTTCCTCTCTTAGGCGGCATCTTTTACTATAAGAGCGAAAACAATAAAGGTATGTTATGTCTCAGGTAAGCAGTTATATGCCACCATTGCTGGCGCAGTTATGAAAGGCATTCATAAATTATTCAAAATCATGATTTTTCTCTTTTGTCTTTTTATTAAACAGTTACTCTTTTTTCCTTATTATAAAAAGGTTCAGGGTGCTCGTGAAAATGAACAATTTCAGGTTTTACTAGCAATTCTTATAGAAATCTTTAGACTCTAAAACTCAATCGTCTAGCATGCTCTTCTAATATAACACAGTTCTACAACAGACAAGGTAAGATAACAGTACTGATAATAGATCATAATATATATAACACAAGGTACCATCCTGGTACAGTCCAAGTCATAATATCGAATACATCAACATAGTAATACAGACCCAACATCAGAATAAAGATACATCGATCGACAGAAAAGGTGCACCCTATACAAAAGAATCTAACATGACACCATATAAAAAGCGGGTCACCACTAACTATAACATACAAGCTAACCAAAAGATGGGAATGTGCATGCGTAGATATATGTCATCCCCTAAACCAACAAGACTATGCTAAGTCAACAGCAGCAGCAAGTCAGGCCGAACCATCACGGGCAAAAATCTCGCCCACACTCCTGTGGAACTCTGCAATGATATCCGAGATCATGGTAGAAACTCTGGCGCGGTCAACCTGTCCGGTACTAGTCGATGGCAGGGCAGCCAAGTCAGTCTGGAGCCCAGTCAGCACAGTCAGGGCTATCTGGTGCATAATCTCCATGGGTACGTCCCTCACCAACAAACTACCTCCATGATGCACGGCAAAGGGATCTGGAACGGATAAGAGCCGGAGAATACCATCCCTAGTAGCAAATATTTCCTGGTAACGAGACCACAACCCACGATAGAGCTGATACAGGGTCTGGTGGATGTGCCATGGAACCGGCTCTCCAGCCACTACAGGATGCTCAGAGGGGACAGGTGGCAAATCAGCGGTAGTAGCAACCACTGGAGGCTGAGCAGATACAGGTGCAGGTATGGTAGGTGCAGACGGAGCAGTATCGCAAGCAGGAGTAGCACTGACGGGCGGAAACAAATAGTCCGGTACCGTAGGGACTGTCGGAGCTGCAACATACACCGGAACTGGAGCAGATAAGCTAGGTAAAGTCTCAGTACGGACGGGCGAAAGATGGCCCTCATCAATTTGCTCCGAGGTAATAGGCTCGGGTGTCTCAAATCGGAACATCTCGGGAGTATACCGAAGAATAGTCCCAACAGTCTCAGTAGCACTAGTACAGAATAGGCTTTTAGTGTCGCACTTTAGGCGTCGGTTGCTAGCTTAACCGACGCTTAATGTCATTTGTGTTGGACCTTTTGCGTCGGTCATGAAACAACCGACGCCTAAAACTGACCCTTTAGCGTCGGTCTTTACTCAACCGACGCTTAAAATTGACCTTTAGCGTCGGTCATAAACAACCGACGCCTAAAACTGACCCTTTAGCGTCGGTCTTTACACAACCGACGCCTAAAACTAAACTTTTAGCGTCGGTCTTTACTCAACCGACGCCTAAAATTAACCTTTTAGCGTCGGTCATAAACAACCGACGCCTAAACTGACCCTTTGGTACTTTATGTGTCGCCTTACATTTAACCGACGCTAAAAGTATTATAATTCAAAAAAAAACTAAAATATATACAAATAATATTTTTATACAAATAATACAGTACTTTATATTATACCATTTGAATTAAAAAAATAAATTGAATAATATTATTCGAATAAGATTTTAAATGAAAAGATATATATTTAAATTTTTAAATTTTTTAAAATATATATTATATCAATATTTATAATTTTTTTATAATATAAAAATATTTTTAATTCATTATATCTTTATATATAATAAGCATAAGTTATATAGTGCTTTCATAAAAGCTATAATAACATATTTTAAGTGATATTTTGATTAAATTTTTTATAATATAAATATATTTTTAATTCATTATATACTTATTTATAATAAACATAAGTTATATACAGTCTTTCACAAAAGCTATAAATCTATAATACTGTAATTGACATATTTTAAGTAATATTTTTATATTACTTCAGTACAATTCAATAAAAAACAATCAATCGGTTTGCTCTCTCTTTACTTCTCTCTCGGCGATTACTCTCTCTGACCATCACTCCTCTCTCTGACCATCACTCTCTCACAGTCGATGGCTGCTTCTCTCTCTAGCGATTATTGGCGATTACTCTTTGCTCTGGCTGCTTATCTCTCTAACGATTAGTGGCGATTGAGCTCTCTCTGGTTCATCTCGCTGGCGATTGGTGTCTTTCTCTAGTTCTTTCTGGTGCGTTTTGGACTCAGAACTCTCAGTCTATCTATCTTTGGCTTCGATTTGGTTCAAATCTTCCAAGATTTGAATTTCGATTTTAGGGTTTAAATTTAGGGTTCTATTTGGGTATAAATTAAATTTGGGTTTTTTTCAATAATGTGCACCTTTGGGTTTTTAATTAATTTTCTCTTTAAATTAATTTGTTTTTTCAATTTTGTAGGTGCTTTAAGTTTTGAATTCAAGCTTCTCACATGTTGCAGATTCTTTCACACATCTAAGTTGCATATTCTTAGTCGACGACTAAGTTGCAGTGGGCTCTTTATTGACTTCTTCTTACCAAGTTTGTCAGCACCATTCAAATTGAACTTGATTTACAAAGTAAGATTTGTAATTACGTGTAAACAGAGATATAAATCTTGTGACTTGCGTCAACATATATATTCATGATTGTGTTTAACTACACACATATATTAGTATATATCATGTCTGATGGATGAATTGTTTGAAAAGATATCATAATTATACGGTATAGAGTCATTAACCTTGTGGTATCTTAATTTAGAAAGTTATTTACTAGCATTTGTACCTTATTTTTAACCTTGTCTACCACAAGTTTTAGTATGTAATTGAAAACAAAATAAATTTTAATGCGGAATTAGTTGTTTATTGTCCAGTTTATAAGTAGGTTAGGACAGAGACTTGAATTATACCTACCTCTAGTTGCTCAAATATCATCGTAATGAATTAATCCTTATTATTCTTCGAGCAATTCTTTTATGGGATAATCATAGTACATTTTTAGGTTGTGTTATCTAAGCTGTAGAGATGTTTGTTGAGATGATGGTGTAAAGTGGTATAATTCAATCTTGTGTGGCTGTCAGAGTTTATTTCTATAGCCGAATGAAAATCTTCTAAAACATTTTTTTCTTGTTGAATATTAATTTCTGTACTTGGTCATTTATCTTGGTATTTTGTGAAAATAGGATTAAATGGGTTTTTATGTCTCTTTATACCTATACTTGCTGGTGTTAAGTATGCGACATTGCATAACAAAGGCAACGCTGAATTGTGGCATTATTTCTAGAAATTTTATATTTACAAAGAATAAGGTTGGTAAATGGGATTGCTGTGTTGTTTGAAAGAGGAATCAGTTACCTTTGATTCTTATGCTCTATGTTGCCTTGGATCAGTTGCAAAGCTGTAGTAAAGTTTTTGTTTTCAAAAGTATATACAAATCAGATTTTTAAATTTCAGGATACATTACTTAGCTTTAAAAATTCATAACTTGAGTTTTACATATCCATTTTTCAGAGTTAGAGATGTTCTAGAAACCTTGTGAAACCCTCTAAAACTACCTGGTGTAATCTTATTCAAAATTCCATATTTTCAATGTTAAAAATCTGTTTTAAAAATTCTGTGCAGAATGCAAATTCCCAGCAGTACTTATAGCCTTAAAATTTGTTTACAACTGGCTCAATGTTTTGGGTATGATTTTAAATGCTATGTGCAGGTTATGTGGGGAAATGTTGAGTGCAGGGGAGGGCTGGGAACTCTCGGTGAAGCCGAGAGTTTCGTCTTTATGTGTTGTGAGGTTTTTATGCTGTCTTGTTGTTGTTTTATGGCTGTTTATACTGCTGCTCTTTTAATCTTATTAGCTGCTTGATTTTTGGTTTGTAATTACTATTTGGTAATAATTTTTTTTTTTAGCTAAAGATAAGGGGTGCATAGGCTGTGTGTTTGTGTGCAGATAACTTATATATGTATTGTGTTTTGCTTACTTATACAAGAACATTTAAATTATATTTCTGCTGAGTTATGCAAACTGAGGCTTTAAACTGAGCATAATTCATTCAATATTCATCAGAAAAGTATGAGCTAGTACTTGATGGAAACCTCTCTGAATGTTCTACAACTTTTATTGTTTAGGAATTTTGAAATTCTTCCTCTAACTATGTGATATCTGGTAATCTTGTCAATATCCTGTTTATTTGTTTTAATAACATGCCATCTTTGGAAATTCATATAAAATCCAATTTTTATGCCATGCTTACAAATAATAGCATTCTGAAAAGCTTATTCTAAGGCCTGTCTTACTGTATAAATTACTCAGTTGAATTCCATGAATTAGTATCTTAAATATCTTGAGACTTTCATGACTCTAACCGAAAAGTACTTCTACAGCCTCGTGTTTTCTAAGTTGTGAATGTTTGGTGTGGTCAATTTGAATGAGATTGGACATTCTGGAAAGATAATTAAATTTTCTACCACTTTTGTCTTTTATACCTTTTGATTCGAGCTCATGTAAATGCTATAAATTACAAATCTTTCTAAACTGGTCCTGGAAAGAAATGTTACTGAATAGATGTATGTGCATTAGATATTTATGCTACATAAAATTTTACTTACCATTGAATGATGTGGGGTGTATGCTTGTGTTGTGTGCATGGTAACTTACAGTTCTATTATCACGAAAAATCGGGAGAAAAACAATACCGATCATTTTGAAGTATTACTCACGGTACTAAACTTTAGGCATTCAAAAGACAATTAATTACTTAAATTAAAGGAGATAGTCTCAAATATTTTGAAGCAATGACAAGGGCTATGACAATGTTTGTGTGGACGCAGTTCTATTATCACAAGGGATCTGGAGAGAAGCAATATCGGTCATTTAGGGATGTGAAACACTATATCTACTTGGGTTTCTTTCCATCTGCTAAAATGGGAATAAATATTTGGTACACAATCTTCATAATGTAACAGTGTTATATATGTGTAATATATGCTTCTTAAGTAAGTTTTAATTAGGTGCTAGCCTTTATGTGATATTAATATTATGTAGCTGGTTCGGTTTTGATTGAATTTGCAGGATCAGTGGGTTTTTGATCAACCTAATCCAAGGGAAGAAGGAGCCCCTTAAGCTTCAGCTGCTTCAAACAGTACTAATACTCAAATAAATGTCCTAGTTGCATATTCATAGACTCATAGTGCTCACAACTTAAAAAGGTACTAGAGCTATGGATTTTCTTTGCTCCTACATTCTATCTACTATACATTGCAGTTTGCTATGTTGTCCCATGTCTAAGGTTTCATTTGAGTGACTGTAAATAGGCGTGATGTTTTTAACTCAGAACCTACAACTCCACATTTATGTCCAGAGTTTATTCTCACCATTCTGGACACTTTACTTCGTCATGTCTCTGGTTGCAGTAACACAAAGCTCAGACTTTAACTTTTACTAGGTACTATATTTGTTTCCTTCACTGGCAAGCTAGAGTAGCCTTGTACCATCCTACACTGACCTGTATGGCTGTATAGGAGTAATGTTATTGATGCACTCCATTATTTAAGGTTTGCAGAATTGCAGTTACATTATTTACCGTCTTAATTAAGCATTTATGATGAGGAAAAAAAAGATGAGGAAAAGGAAGGAACCAAGTGAAGGCAATTTTATTACATATATGATGTGCTCACATATATTAATTTATAATTTCTTGGCTGCTCTTATTCCTTGTAATTTTCAATTTGATTGACAATAACCCCTGTGGATTCATGTGCAGGCTGATCATGCTAGAACTGTGGTTGATATCCTAGTAGAAGATGGAAAACCAGTTATCGTTGACATGGTCAGTATGTGCTCCAACTTCTAATTAGTTGATTGGCCTCTTTTAAGGATTTAAATCATGTATGCAACCCTTCTAGTTATATTTTAAGCCCCTTGTAAACTTTGTTTTAATTTTGTCAAGACTTTGTATAAAACATTACTTATTGGGTTCTCTCTTTAGGGTCAACTTGCCAAGGAACAGAGTAAGCAGAGGTATTATCAACAGAATTTTTGCAGCTCTCAGCACGCCTCCAGCAAGCTACACAAACATACAACAGTCTTGCACGCCATTCTATGATAGCTTTAGGAGAAATATGAAAACATATGATTTTTGACGTGTATCTTTCTTTGAATTGTATGCAGGCACACTCCAGGGCTATGGAAACCACACGATCAATTTATGCAGATAGGCAGCAGCGCATATATGAAAGAGGTTTAGTTGTGAATCACTTGTAACTAAACAAGGCTTATGGTCGCAATATCGTTGATGCACATTATCAATTTGGTTCTTTCCTTCAATACATTTGCTCGTCATCTGTGTGACGAAATTGTTCTCCATAAAATTAGAGAAATTAGATCAGTTTGTCTACTTTGTTATCGGTATTAACTTGTAGAATGTAGAGTAGTCTTATATATTGTCTATTAATTAGATCTCATTCTTGATTATGTATCATGTATAGATTGATTTTGTATATAATTTGGTGTTCTGGCATTGGCTAAACTGTTTCTAAAAATGTATTGTTTCATAATAGAATTGCAATTTTTATTTTTTTTTTAAAAAAAATTGACTTTAAGCGTCGGTTGTTTAAATGACCGACGCCTATAATCAGACTTTAAGCGTCGGTTATTTAAATGACCGACGCCTATAATAAGCTTTAAGCGTCGGTTGTTTAAATGACCGATGCCTATAATAAGATTTTAAGCGTCGGTTGTTTAAATGACCGACGCCTAAAACAGACTTTAAGCGTCGGTTGTTTAAATGACCGACGCCTAAAATAGACTTTAAGCGTCGGTTATTTAAATAACCGACGCTATTAGTACATTATATGCGTCGCCCAATTAACCGACGCTATAGGCCTATACCTATAGCGTCGCCTTCATATACTACGCCAAATAACCGACGCCTAAAGCCTATTTTGACCGATGCTTAAAGCCTATTCTGTACTAGTGTAGATACTGGAACCTGAGCTACATGTTCAATCTCTGGAGTAGGTGCCTCCAAGTCAATCACTGGCACAAGAAAATCTGCTACCTCAAAGGTCTCGTCAGGAGAATCCACCAAATCTATCACATGAGGTGGGGAAGGTGTAAGAATCTGGATAGAAGAGTCCTCGGAATCGCTGTCCATCGGTACAGGCTCCTCAGACGGGTCACTGTCTGAACTGGAATCTAGGGGTCCCTGAGGGTAAGGCGTAGGAGATCTGTCTCTAGTTGAGTGGAAATCACCAAGTCCTGAAGTAGCCATTTACAAAAGTACAAGGAACTTCGGTCACAACAGGTTCTAATCGACTATATACGTATATAGATATATAAGGGTGTAAAGCACTTAGTGCTAAAATCTCAACATCAAATTATTACTCCAACTCTCACGTCGCGTTATAATTCTAGGCTCGTACGATTCCTAAAATATAACTAAGGCTCTGATACCAAAACTGTAACGCCCCCAGATCGACCCTGACCGGGGACCCGGGTCGTCACATTGTCTCAATATCCTGCAGCACACGTCAACGCAATAATAAAGCAAAATATTTATTACAACGGAGCATAAATGTCCCACTCCGCAGTTCCAAGATCGTTTCACACAATATTACAATATATCTCTGTACGTCTTTAGATAATATTGCACATAAATTCTCAAATACAGAAAGTAAAGATTCCAGCTAGATAGATCTAATAGCCCAACGCTTTTTCTTTCCCTTTGGATCCCTGAATGGATGTCTCGCCTCTTTCCGTCTTCACAGCTGAACAAAATGTTTTAAAGCAAGAATGAGCAACTATAGTGCTCAGCAAGTTCTTTCATTGCTCGGGGCATAAATATAATAAGTTTTACCAAAAGAAATACTCGAAGTTTAAAAATAAGTTGGATATCACAATCTGACTCTGTCTCAAAACTTTTCTCGAAATAAGAATACTCGAATGACTCATTTGATATAACTCTGATGACTCGTGATTTAAGAATAAACTGGTCTTCCACCTCACGGTATCTCGGTGGGGCGATCAACTATCCGACCGAGAATACCGCCTCCAATGACACCGCACTTCGTCCGATCACGGCTACAATACGATATCAACAATATAATATATATATGTATGAATGTTAGCATCATAATGGGTTATTAATTCAACCCTGGCAACGAATGCCAAAATATTCTCGTGTCCGTATTACGGTACACGAGTCTCTCTTTCTTTATAATGGGCCTCTTTCCCAAAAATGACCAGTAGAATACAGAATTCCCGAATATTTTGATGAACATGTAACTTGAGATAGCTCTTTCAGGAAAATACTTGTTAATCTGGCAGACTGCCAGTCTGACTTAATTGTGCCATCAATCCGAACAAGGGACTGATGCAAACTCTTAATGATAATAATATTTTATTGGTTGACACGAACAAAATGCCAAACCTTGACAATAAATGCAACTATCTCGAAATAGTGAGGATAGTCTTAAAATAATTATCTTGAGTTGTACTGAACAAATAGTACCACTCGAATATTTATAATACCCACAATTGATGAACGTTAAATAGAATATTTTTCACTTGATCAATGAGTAAAACTCTAACGATCCTAATTTTATAAATTCTTATTTGTTGATTCGGGAGATGAACCAACTAAAAGATAATCATTAAATATTGTCGAATTTGTAAAAAAAATTCGACTGAAAAGAATAAATTTAACTATCTCGAACAAATGAGACTAGTTCCACTGAATCAAATCAAGTAGTCGTCTCGAACTAAAGAGATCGACCCGATAACAATTGTAATTCTTCTACGCTTATAGGGAATATAATTCGCAAGTAAACTAATTCAACAGTAAAATGATATTTAACGAGAAAATAATGCTCAAAAAGGAATTATTGCATCATAAGGAGCAACAAATAAATCTCATAATTGATAGCTCGATTAAATAGGCATGAAATACTACGAACAAAGTTTCAGAGAGTTAGGGTAGGATTGAACTTGCCTCGATCTCGAAGTACGAATAATTGCAGATAAAATATATACTCTACCCGTGAGCTTGGTTCCGGTCTACGGCTCGGGAAATATTCTCTAAAAACGGCAACCATAAAAACGTGAGCGATCCGTCCAAATAAATATTCCCGGTCCGATAATATAATATTAAAATATTAAATAATAATATCTCTGGAAAATCTCTACGATAATCAACAGAAAATAATTCCCGGATAAATAAATCTCTCTTCGAACTCAGGAATTAAATCCGGAGAATATATCCTATTTTTAATATCCGTAAATCCGACTTAAAAATGAAAATAGGGTTATAGCAATTATCCATCTTTAAATCTCGTAAATGATTAAATATTAATCTGAGTTTAACCTCTAAAATAAACTGACTCGATCCGGTTAATTAAATTAATCCAGAAATATTAATTAACAATTTTCTAAAATTAAAACCATATTTAACTCTATTTATTCACCAATATACCCCTTTTAATAACGAAACCTTAAATCTCTAATTTACGTCACAAAATATTTTTATATAATTAATAAATGGTGAAGGCCAAAAATAATCAAAAATAAATACTGTTTGCCCAAAATACTGAGCTCCAAATATTTGGCCCTAAATACCGACTGGTCACGGTGTTTCGTGTACCGTATTAGCTTAATACGGAACATCGTCCACCGTATTAGCTTAATACGGAACACCGTCCACCGTAATAGAGCCATATACGGAACACTGTCCACCGTAATAGGGCCATATACGGAACATCGTCTGGCGTGATACATATATTACGTAGCATTTGAGTGGAGAGGAGGGGAAAAGCAATCAACATCACACACATCTATAATCTATTTCTTTTTACCCAAAACTCAACCTTTCCTTTTCTATTGATGTTGAAGTCACCACCGACTCCTATCTCTTTTAAAAATTATGCAGCCAAACTAGATTTTGGCTTGTGGAATGAAATTGCTTCAAAAATATGCAAGCAAGTTCAGAATCTTCGAGCTTCTTTTTGTTGAGAAAGCGACCTCCATATCCTCTAGCCCTCTTCAGTGCGTGAAGATGCCTCGACTCATGGAGATATGGCTGTACGATTTGTGAACAAAATTAGTGAAGGAATAATTTATTGGTTGTCAAAGATTGAACATGAGTATTTCGACAAAAGCAAGGTGAAAAGTGGTTACGCCCCTGGGTGAAATACACTTATGGACTCACCTTTCGGTTTTTTATGAGTTTTTTCTGGGCCTCAAGCTTGGCATGGTACTCTCTCCGCCTTAGAACCGCCCCTGCGGGGCCAGGGAAAACATATGAGAAAATAGAAAAGAGATAGGGGAGAGACAGTGAACAGTACTGGTTACGCTACACTCAATAGCGTGTTATGTAGTTAATACGGAACACGAGCTTCCGTATCCCGTCAGTAAATAAGGCCATATTCCCGCTTTTCAGTATTTTGGGCAAACTATCTCCAAAAATGATTATTTTGGTAATTTTCCCATTAATAAATCAATCACCATTTTATTTAATCTATTTATTCACAATTAATCTCTTTTTATCGACAAAATATTAAATCTGTAAATTATGATTAAATAATCACAAAATATTTCTTTTAATTAAAATAATTACCATTGTTATTAAACTATTTATTTCTAACCATTTTAAATAATATTTCAAATTTTAACGAAACTAATTATAGCAGTTAGACAAAACAATTCGGGACAATAATCATCAACGGCGCGTGGGACCCACGAGCCACCACCCACGCGCCACCACCAGTCTCCCCTCCTCCCCTGCTTTCTCTCCCTCGATCTCTCTCTGTCACTCTCCCTCTCTCCCTATCTCTCTCAGCCTCTCCTCTCTCTCTCCATCTCTCTCTCTCTCTCTCTCTCTCATCTCCCTCTCTCTCTCTCTCTCTTTCTCTCTCTCTCCGCTCAATCTTTCCATCGCTTAATCTCTCCCTTCGAATTGTTCCCTCTCTCCGCCGCTCCATCTCCCTGCTTCTCTCTAATTCTCTCTGGCCACCACACTCTCTATCTCCGCTCTGTACTCCTCCCATCTCCGATAACAGCCACACAACACACAATACAATACCTCTACAATCCACACGCCCAAACAACAATCACCCTCAATCTCTCCACTCATCCCCTAGCTCTCGTCCCTCTCTCTCGATACCCAGTCCCCCTCCCCGACTACACACACACAACAGCCTCCTCCTAAAACTCCTATCAAGCCTCCGTTCATCACCACCACAATCTTCGAACATCACACCCAACTCGCAAAACCCACACGCGGTATTACCAACCAACACAAAGTCTGAACACACAAAATCAAGTACTAGTTTCTAGTACCAGAATCATAAAATGAATTGACAAAAAGAAATCAATTAATAGATAAGAATAAATATCAACCTGTGGTTTACTCAGTTTGTATAATTATATGGTCGAGTCGGTTTCCTCAAGAAAAGAAAGGAAGAGGTTGTTTTTGTTTTGTTCGAGTTTTTGGTTTAATTGAATGACAGGAATTGTGTTTTAAGAGAGAATCAGTTAATGTATCAAGTGTGTTTTGATTTTGTAAAATGACTGGTGTAAGAGTCTATATATAAGAATAAGCCGGTTTATGTTTATCTCAATTTAAGACACAAAAACGTTGGGGAACAAACTTAGGTGCCTGAAAACAAGGGGCATGTTTTCATCCGGATTTTGTGAAGTGCATGCTGTCTCAATCAGTAATAATAATAACATTTTCTCCCCAGCTGGCTAATTAAAACGGAACTTTAGTCTCGCTTTCTAAAATAAATTCGACCCAAAATTAAAATCTAATTTTCCTAAATTTCCTAATTTTATCAAATACAAATAAATATAAATAAATAGATATAATATAATATTTATTTACCTATAAATAAATAAAATCTTAAAATCTTACAAAAACGCGCTAATTAAATATATTAGTGCATCGCTCCTAATTAAAATTAAATATCGAGTAGAAATATTTATTCGAAAATTCGCGGTTATTACATTTGAATACATACAGACAACGAAAAAAATACCCAAAATAACTCTTTGTTACCAACCCAATGACCAAATACCCTTTTTCGGAAAAATCGCCCAAAATATCCACGGAATACGCCGTTGTTAGTGGCGTATCGTACGTTACTATAGCACGTCATAAACCCTTCTATCTCGTCGGCGACGAATCGAGTTTTGGGATTTCAATTTTGACATATAAAATAGTATGGAATGGTATAGGCGTGTAGAGAATGAAGAGGCGATTCGAATAGTATGTAGAAGATGATTGAAAAAAGTACAGGATGGGGGTGAACGGAGAAAGAGAAAAAGAGTCGTTGGAATCGCGAATTGGTTGGAAGTCGGGAGATCTCGACTTCTAGCATTAGAGATTGAATAAAACTGATATAGGATTGTAGAGGAGATGATGTCGATTTGATTTGTGTGTAGAATGTGAATGAAAAACAATGGGAAAGGGGTGAGCGGAGAGAAAGCGATAGAGTCGCCGACGTCGCCACAACGAGAGCTCATCTCTCGTTTTTCTGCAAATGGAGGAGACATATGATACGCCACTGCCAGTTGCGTACGTGAAGATGCGTTGTTGACAATGGCGTATCTTAGTTGGTGCTCCTTTCCCAGTAGCGTGTATGAATGTCAATTTTTACCGACCCGATGGATACCCGGTCCATACCGATCCGATTGGATCTTACCGAACCCGAATATTTGGGTTTGGGTTTATATTAGTGTGTATATGTATTGATCGGAGATAAATTAGATAGAAGAGATAGAATCACATGTATCATTCCAGATCCCGTGCTCAAAACACCGTCACATGTATGCATCACTAGCTGATGAAAACATAACTACGAGATCTTGACTTGCAAGACTATGCTAATTTGTTTCATGCGCAACCTGGGCATCTTACACACACACACACACACACAACTGCTTGCTTTGTAGGGTACCATCAAAGTGGGTAAAGAAGGAAATAAACAAATATCAACATGATATGAATTGGATCTGAATCTAAAGTGAACATCTTTTTCCGTGTATTTTCCGTGATCTGAGTCGGCGAGGGAGAGAGATTGAGAAAGAGAGAACGGAGAGGTTCGGGTTTCGGTAAAACTCGAACCCGATTGAAACCCGATGGGTTCGGGTTCGATTTCAATATTTCGTGTTTTTTCGGGTTCGGGTTCGGTGAAAGGGTTCGGGTTTGGATTTGGGCAAACCCGTTTCGACCGACCCGATTGCCATCCCTAGTAGCGTGTCCCAAACAATACTCCGTCACCAGTGACATGACCCAAGAAATACTCCATCACCAGTGGTGTGACCATGGGTACTCCTCTTCCTATGTCATAGGCGTATCCCGTGTGTTACATATTTTGGTCTTTTTTTTTTTTTTTTTTTTTTTTGACAAAACTTACCTTCACGTATATGAATTGTATCAAAAATACAATGATCGGAGAAAAGGAGTTTCTTTCGATCCAGAAAGTTCATCATCTAACCAAAGGGCACGCATGTTACCCCCGGACATTTAGACAATAAAACCTTCAAGTCTCAAAAGATGAACCCCACAAAGAAGGGCCTCGTTAAAACCCCACAAGAGCAAAACCCTTTGGGAAAAAACTCAAGGGGGAAAAAGAGTGCCCTCAAAAAAGGAAAAATACATCGTTATACAAAATGATTACTAAATAAATGACTAGAACTTCTTGTTTCTTTTGTAAATCCGCATTGCCATCAGTTGTTTTCGCAGACTTGTCTTCTCTTTTACTCGCTCCATTACTTCCTTTTGAAAGACAAACCTGAATCTTCTTAAACTTCTTTGTAAAGCTGCAAATTACCAAAACAGACCCATCAAAAAATAATTAAATAAAAACAATGAATCACTTAATGGATAAAAGATTAAATATATTTAAACAACTCTGAATTTTGACAAAAAAGATGTTCACTTCTAACCAAAGGGATCCATTTGGTTAGACATCTAACAAAATAATGAATTTTTAAAACTCATATATTAAATAATAACCAAAAACCAAGGTATTATATATATATATATATATATATATATTAAAACTTATAAAAAATTTAAAAAGATAATTCACTCCTAACCAAAGGGATTTCCTTTGGTTAGACATGTAAATCAACATCCATATAAAATAAAATCTCATTTAAAGATTCAAAATTTGAAAAATAAATAATAATTAATTACAAATATGATAAAACAATAACCATCAAAATGATTCAAATCGTCAAATAGATGACACCAAAATATTCCAGAATTGATCATCATAAATGATACTAAATTGCTTCTTAAAAGCACAAATATGTCACCAATTATGACCTCCAAAAATGGTACAATTATGCCACCAACAATTATGGACCCCAAAATGGTAAAAATGCCAACTATATTATTCCTTTGATCACTCACTTAATGAAGAAAATGAAACATATAGTCTATTGTTAATTTAAATAAAGCACAATTAAAATTCAACCAATCAAGCATAAATGATTCACTAAAATTAAGCGCATAATTACTCTCATTTATATGCATTAAATAACTAAAACCGACCAAGCTTATAGTCTTTAAAACATAAGCATATAAAATTATTATTAAAGCATTAAAAGTAAAGATTAAAGAGAAAATTAATTATGGGCAAACAGTTACCAAAATTCTATAACCAAAGTTAGAGAAATTATTCAAATTTATGGCAAGGAAAATAACTGGGTTACTAATCATTAAAGAAAATCAAATTAAGACCAATAATCAAGGAACAAAAGGATACTAATTAATTAGTATCTAAACCAAAATCAAGGACAAAATTTAAGGCACTGAAGACTGAAGGTAATATTCTAAATACAAATACTGGACCAAATTCGTAAGAAACTTCAACATAATAAAAAATAATCACAATGACACCATCGAGACACAACTTTGAACAAGAAAATAGAAAACGAATTTCAAATAAACGAGTCTGCGAACACTAAAGTTAACAGCACATTCGAACATCAGCTACACAGCAAAAACAAGAGCTCACTATCCGCAAAACACTTCGACTAATCAGCAAAGAAAACAGAACAAATCGGCTTCGATTAAGCAACGAACATTAAGCAGAAAACTAAACAAAAACAGACAACTAAACATAACCCAGAGAGTTCATACGACCCAGTAGCAACCACAGCAAATGACGACTCAGAAAACTCTGTTGAAACATTCTAATAAGACTCGACCTCGCAGTGAACATCACAAAATCGATTAAAACTCAGCTAAACATGAACAAAAACCAGGAAACAAGGAAGATGAACTCAGAACTCGTCCAAACACAATCAATACTTCTAAGGATTTCAACTAAACTCCGACATAAATTCAATAATCCAACGAGGCCCAGCAATAACTTCGACAATTCGACAAAACCATAATCAATTCAGACGATGTAAACAAGCCGACTCGAACGAAACTCAGCAAAGGAAACAAACACCAAACATAAACACGAATTTAATCGAATTCAAACTCAACAAGAATTTCAATCACGAATTTCGAACTCAGTAACGCAGAACACAGTAACACAGTGACGATAAAACTCAGACACGACTTGGCTAAATTCGCAGCGACCCAATAACATTCAACGAACTCAGTACAAGAACAGGGGAGTAGCGTTTGTATGTAAATCGAAAGAAAAAATTTGGAAAGAACAGGAACAGGAGAGGCTGGTGTTGGTTCGAATAAAAGAGAGTTACATATTTTGGTCTTGAAATAATAAAAAATGGGTATTTAGAACACTCACCCGTCAACTATGTTAATGTTATTTTTATTATATTTTCTTTTTATGTATTGATTTTTTTCAATGTAAGGTGTTTAACTAGTAAAGTAATTAAAATATGTTTTTCACAAGATATTTAACTTTTATATAGATTGAATTGTTGGTACTTAGTAGTGATAATACTAAATGTTTTTTTGTACTACAAATGTTTTTTGAATATTTATGCTTATATGCCTTATAAGTGAATATTTGTTCCGATAAATTTTAGATTGAGCGAGAATCAAATCCATAACCTAAACCCATAACCTGGGACGATGAGAGATAGGTTCTTATCACTTGAACTATCAAAGAACTATGATCTTGGATATGCTATTTTTGTTGATGTGTGTATTTAAAATTGGATACAACGAAAAATTTGAACATGAACAAATCTTTATCGTATATTTGATGACATATGTCTTGCTAAATTGAATTATTATTTTTCTTGGCAAAAAAAAATTGAATTATAAATTTTATCTTGAGTATTTTCTTCTTGTATGCAGCTCATCAAATATCTCGACTTCAAAGTTCAAACAGATCTTTTATGTCCGAAAGGAAATTGTCAGAAGATGAGGTAGCATATTTCACGAATGCAATGTTTTTATTCTTCTTTTCTTGCATCGTAGTTATTTTTTTAATGTATTTCTTTTACTAATCCACCAAGTAAAGTATTTCAATTTATTTATGTCCATTGGATCTTTTAACATATATGTTTTAATCATTTCTTTTAAAGTTTCATTTTAAATTTTTTTTTTGTGAATCAATTATAAAATATAATATATTTTAATTTTCCAAACATATTTATTCACGATTTTTTTTTCTATAACAAACAAATGAATTCGGAGTAATTTTAATTATAATTTTATATTTTCCTGAAATTTTTATTTATTGTTGTCTATCAATATTGTGTAGTCACAAGCCCACAACCCTGCCTACCTACAGTTAATTTTTGAACTGAGATGATGTGAAAAGGGAAGAAAAAAAAATGAGTATAATAAGAAAAAGGGAAATTCTTAACGGTACCCTCTTAGAATTGGCTTTTCTAAATGGTACACAAAATACTTTTAGCTTCCAAATGGTACCATTATACTATTATGTCATTTTCTGTAGTACCCCTACCGTTAACCTCCGTTAGTCAAATGTTATATTTTGGGTACCATTTGTAAAATGCAATTCTAGGAGGATACCATTGATAATTTCTCTTAAATATATTATTCTGAGTTTTTTTATCTTATTATTCTAAAAATTTGATAATTTCTCTTAAATATTTTATTCTTAGTTTTTTTTATCCTATTATTCTAAAAATTTAGACATATATACGTATTAGACTAAATATCAGTTCTTAAAATCGGGTTAGGTTAAAATGAGGAAAATTTGATTGAGTAAAATTGGGGATAATCAAATTGAGTATAATCGGGGTTCAAATATCGAGTATCATCTCTAACTAAACAACGAAGAATCTCATTTGTTTCAATGTGAGTGAATCTTCTCGTTGCTCTATTTATCTTCCATCTTCTCCCTATTTATCTTCTATCATCACATAAATACGAAGAGACAATTTTTAGAATAATAGGATAAAAAAAATCAGAATAATATATTTAAGAGAAATTTTCAATGGTACCCTTCTAGAATTGCCTTTTACAAATGATACCCAAATATAACGTTTGACTAACGGAACTTAACGGTAGGGTTACTACAGAGATTGACATAATAATATAATGATATCATTCGGAAGTCAAAACTATTTTATGTACCATTTAGAAAAGCCTGGGGTAAGAGGGTACCATTAATAATTTCCATAAAAATAACATGATATTGCTGTGGCGTGTATGTAATAACCAGATATTGTGCATCCAAAGCTACTTGCATTTCAATTTCAATTTTTGTCATGCACCCTTCTCAACTTGCGTTGACAAGAATACTTATTATTACGATGAAGAATATAATTACTCTGATTTGTTTGCGAAAATGCACTGAATCTTCAAGCTTAATCCATGGCAGAGCGGTTCATGCCAAGTTTATTAAAGCTGCAATTCACTCTTCTTCCTCACTGTATCTCCACAATTTTCTACTGAATATATATGTAAAATGCGGTGATCTAAAAAATGGTCATGAGCTGTTTGATGAAATGCACTAAAGAAATGTTGTGTCATGGACTGCTGTTGTTGCTGGCTTTGTTCAATTTCCTTGTTTTCCCGGATCACAACAGTACTGGTACTAAGCCTAATGCCTTCACTTTTGTTAGTGTTCTTCAAGCATCGTGTTTCTCTAGTAGGTTGATACCTCATACCTGTGTACCAAGTTTATGCTTCCATTGTCAAGCTTGGCTTGATTTCAAATATTTACTTGGCGAATGCTTTTTTGACTGCTTTATTACGCCATAATGAGTTTGATGAATGTTTTTGAGAATTGTTGGAATAGGGATATTGTTTCTTGGAATGCCATGATGTCTGGTTATTTGCAGTGTTCTTATTCTGATGTTCCAGGATTTTGGTGTAGGATGATTCGGGAAGGGGTGATATCTGATAACTTTACGTTTGCAAGTCTACTCACTTCTTTGGCTGCCCTTACTGATCTCAGTTTAGGATTGCAAGTTCACGCGCGGCTTGCGAAGTCGGGTCATGGAAATGAGATGTGTGTAGGCAATTCCTTGGTCGATATGTACTTGAAAAACCAAAAACTGGACGTTGGTTGGAAAGCTTCTAAAGAAATGCCTTGCAAAGATGTGCACACCTGGACTCAAGTGGCAGCTGGATGTTTAAATTGTGGTGAACCGAGAAAAGCACTAGACATTGTAGAAGAGATGAGGGAGATAGGAGTAAAATCAAACAAGTTCACTCTTGTTACAGCTCTTAATGCATGTGTTAATTTAGCTTCGTTAGAGGAAGGAAAAAAATTTCATGCTTTGATGATTAAGCTTAATAATGAAGTTGATGTGTGTGTGGATAATGCTTTGTTGGATATGTATGCAAAATATGGAATTAATGGATAGAGCATTGAGCGTTTTTCAATCAGTGGAGGACAGGACAGTTGTTTCGTGGACGACAATGATAATGGGGTATGCACAAAATGGGGATGCAAGAAAAGCTTTAGATATTTTCAGTGATATGAGGGTGGAAGGTCCAGAACCTTATTAATATTACGTTCATATGTGTACTTTATGCATGAAGCCTTGGAGGATATATTGATGAAGCTTGGACACATATATCTTCCATGACAGATACCTACGGCATCTCACCTGGAGAAGATCACTATGCATGCATGGTAAATCTCTTAGGCCTAGCTGGGCGTACAAAAGAAGCTGAGGCCTTAATCCTAAATATGCCATCTAAACCAGGAGCCCTAGTTTGGCAGACTTTACTTGGTGCCTGTCGACTTCATGGGGATATTGACACTGCAACTCGTGCAACAGAGCATGCTTTAAATTTAGACAGAGATACCCCTTCAACTTATGTATTGTTAAGTAACACGTTCGCTGATATGAGCAATTGGGATGCTGTTGGAACACTGAGAGAACTAATGGGAAGTCGTGATGTTAAGAAGAGGTCGGGCTCTAGCTGGATTAGCTAAATGGAGATAAAAAAAACCAAACTGCAAACTTGGGTTAAATCCCGGGGATCGAATATACCTTGATCCATTAATTTGTATACAACTACTTGAGAAGTAAAATATGGTTCCCTCACACCTAGATCAAGCTGGCTTATCTCCTGCAACTCCTCTAGATACAAAACATCTGTATGTGTTCTCTCTAATTTCACTTTTTGAACGTTACTAATTACTTATATTGATAATTTAACCTAATTTTGTTTCATACTTCATCATGATTATTCTGCCTTTTCAATTCTCATAGTGGTCAGGTATTTAGTTTTATCCATTTTTTTCAGGAGTTTTAGTTACAGTAGGGTACAATGATTAATTAGAAACCTACTTGTATACACACTTAAAGTTAACTGAATTGTGAATATATGGAACTCGATATAACGTTCTGATTAGAGCAAATTGCTTTTGTTTCTGTTTTTCGAACTTGAGACTAGTGATAAAAAGGAAATTCGCGATAGAGGATCTTTGTTAACGAGTTTTTAAACTGCTACAGTCAAAGTGTTTGGTGTACAGATTCAGCTTATTGCATATGTTTTGACAATGTGAAAACAAAGTAAAAGTAGTGCCAATTTGATTTCTAAATAAGAGGTGGTAATCTGAGGTGAACAGATATCAGTTTCTTGTTAGTGCTTTAGTCGACTAAAGTGGAAGAGGAAAATTGTAACTGTAGAAATCCATGAACAGATCTATACTATATCATACAATCCAAAACTTTAAAAGGGTTGGTTGTTGAATTGGGCCGATATACAGGCTTATTTATTTTAAAAATCTTTTTTACTAGAAGTTATTTTGATTGAAACAAATTTGGGTCAGTATACGTGCTTATTTATTTGAAAATAATCTTATTAAAAGTTATTTTAATTGAAACACATTTAATTATACTAATTAAACACATCTCTAGACATACTTATTTTAAAAACCTAATTTAACGGGCCCAATAATTAAAGAAACCCACTTTAACGGACCTAAGTATATTAAAAAACTACTCTAATTGAATTACATATAACTATTCTAATTTAAAAGCCTACTTGGTTTACAAACCTGTTTCAACGGGCATAATTAGTTTGAAATCCTTTTCTAATTTAAAATATATCTAAATAACCTAATCATTTTAATAAAAACACATATAACTATTCTAGTTTAATCATATCTCTAAAACAGATGCAAATATAAAAAAAATATTTAAATGCAAAAATTAATAAAAATATACTAAAAGTTACCTGTGCACTGCAAAGGATATATACTGTATAAGCTAGTACCAAGAAATAGTAAAAGATACGACCAATGTTTTATACTAGTATCAACATTTTCAGAATGTCAATAAATAATCAGTCTAACAGTCGATTCAAAATGACCTGCACCAAAATAACCTTGTGATATATCTGTTGTCCAAATATGTCTTTGGCATGCAACATTAGTTTTCTGGTTGACACTTTATAATACATTTTCATTGCCATCTGTCTGAGTTCTTTCTTTTGTTTTTTCAGTGTATGTGATGGTATATGTATTTTAATATTCTTTTGTTACAATAAAGGTGAGATGCATGTTCAACATAGAAACTGACCTATCTGGCTATCTATAATGGTCCACCAACCCCTCCTGTCCCAAGTGGTATCGTAAACTCTTTTCAGTAACTGGCATCTTAATCTTCGTTGGTGTAGTTTGCAATTGAAAACCATTGTCCAAATGGACGGTCTCATGTATGCTTCGTTGGTGTAGTTTGCAATTGAAAACCATAGTTCAAATGGACGGTGTAATGTATGCTTCATTCTCAGTTTTGCGTGCCTTCACTTGGATAATCTTATTGGCAACTGTTGGTATTTCTGTTCCTGCGTGTATGTAGTCTTGAATGTCGCAGAATTGGTGGGATCGTTAAAGGGGCATGACTCATTAAAGCTGTAAATGTACATCCTTATTCCTTCCTTCTATATAGGTTGTGATTCAGTGTAGACCTCAGTGACGTCTTAGTAATTGACACATGTTACTACTTTAATGTTCATTTGTTTGTTGTTTAGGATCCTAATGGATATGTATGTATTTGAATTTTTTGAGGCATTCAGTGCAGGTGCAACATCTACGATACATGTCTTTAAGATATTGAGGTGTAAATATGCTGAAGTTCCATAATAATTTCATAGGCTAATTCACATGAATTATTTTCAGCTAATAATGGTTGGCATTTCAAAAGCTGGGTCTCAACCATGCAAACTGGACAAACCAATCTATACAGCTCTTACAACGTACGAATTGTTTGAATTGTACTGGGTTTTTTTATTAGTTTTGTATGTCTGCTTAAGAAAAGTGTAGTTGTGGAAGAAATGTTTGATGCTGAACTTTTAATGGGGTGAGCTCGTGTTGACTTTTCACATCTTTATGTACTTGACTATTAGAATGATTTTAGTCTAGTATGAACTTTTTGTTTAGATTGAATGGCCTATTTCTTGACCAATATAAAGAAGAACATTTGTGAAAACTGTTCTATATGGACATGGATGCTTTTTGGCGATGAATATTTTTTGTGTGATTGGGTTTAACATAATTGTAAAGTAGCTCAAGATATCACATTAATCATAAGCTAAGAAATCATTTGTCCATAATAACTTAGTTAAACAAATGATCCAATGAATAACACAAATACTCCTAATTTGAACCCTAGCATTGTAGCGATGTTGTGTTTTATGATTGCCATATATTTACGCGTGTTTGGAGGTGTGCAAGTATTCTTTTCTATTTATCTTTTTTTGCTCCTTTAAATAGGAATAATAGAAATGTGTGCAAGGACTATTTATCTTAGAATATGCAGTTCGTTATGTGATATACCATACTTCTTTGTTTGAGCAAGGTTTTCACGTTAAAAATTGTTTATGTGACCTATGTCACGTTCAGGATTGCTGTAAGGATTGCATTAGGTATGCAGGTGACACTCTTAAAGATGTTAAAGAGGCTTTGACTTTGGCTCCTAACTATCCTGCGCTGAGCTAAAGGCAGGTAATTTTATTTCAAAAGTAAATATCTGGTTTTCTTAATTAAAATATTTTGCTTGAGGTAGAGAAATATTTCTGATTTCTTGTGCATTAAATCTGAAAATTATATAAGATTATCTTCTATGTTTCTTTATTCTACGTCTCTACGACTTGATTGGCATCATAGTGACTATATGTGACATTTTGAGATGATAAAAATTGACATATATAAAATTAGGAATTTAATTATAAATTGATGCCGAACAACTTTGAGAAGTGATGATTTATTGAATAAAAACTTGAAAAAGATTAGCCTGGGTGGATTAAATTAACCACAAAAGATCCACTACCCCAAGGGTTTCCCATCCGCAAAAAGGAGAAATTAAGATCGATAGCAACCCACGAAGAGACCCAATTCAATATTTTCATAATATCTCAATAATCAAGTCTAATTAATAATGTGGGATTACATGACTTATATAAGGTATAGAAACCTAAAACATTACCTAATGAAATAAGGCCCGTAAACAATTGGGATTGTTTAGTATTACCTACATAATGAATAAACTAATAGGCCATAAATAAAACATACAAACAAATAATTTTATTTCTCTCTAAGCTAGATACCTATAAACTAATTAATCATATACATAAATATTTCTTCATCATTCTCCCCTTGTTGGAGAAAACTCGATCACGAGTTCTTTAGAAGTCAAGAACAGGAACAAAGAAAAAGTTTTGGCACTTCTTATAGAAAGACTGAGATGCAAAAACTTTGAAATTGATTACCAGTACTTTTGATTTCTATAGTTTAATTAGGGTCGTCTTCATATAGATGGTTAAATGTGTCAAAAACATTTCATTTGAATGCCTCTTTTCCATACTAGGGCCTGCTTGCATCAAACTTCAATACGATTCATGTCCCACTTTCCTTTTTCTTTCTTTGTTATCGTGGCAGGGAATTCTAACTACTTTATCACAGACCAACGGGACTTATAGATATGACTATGCAACTGTCCCTTCTCTTGCTGAAGTTTTTAAGGTACCTTCCATTACATTGTTATATAATGCTACATTACATTGTGGTCATCAATCTTTCAATCATATTAACATGCTCAATGTTGCAGCTTCTTGTGTCTGGTATTCTTTTACGCAGAGAGTTTCTAAGGTTACCTCCACCTTTGATAACCAAAGAATGGAACACTATTCGTTTATACCCTATACCTTCTCTTATATACCTCATCCACAATAATGTTCAGTTTGCTACCTTAACATATGTCGATACATCCACATACCAGATTATGGGCAATCTCAAAATTGTTACAACAGCAGTATTATTCAGGTGCTATATATTCTGATTTTTTGCCATCCCATTTTTGCATCTGCCTTACATGTCGTAGTAATTATCAGCTTAATGTTTCAGGCTCTTTCTGAGGAGGAAGCTATCTAATCTGCAGTGGATGGCAATTTTCCTGTTGGCTATAGGAACAACTACAAGCCAGGTGCACTGGAACTGCCATTCATGTTTAAATCTGCTCTCTTTATTTGTAATATATCATATATTCCATCAATTGTATTGATAACAGTTTTGCAAGTATGCATCATGCACATGCCAAAAGCCTGGTGAAATATGTTATAAGAATAGAGGTGACATGAGAAGGATCATCGTCCATGAACATGGTACTAATTATTAGCCAAATCTTAATTAAAGGCTACCGAGCTTATAAAGATGTGCCTTTTTAGTGACTAATTGTAAGTTACACGCTTGTCAACTACTCATCTGAATATATTCCCATAACTAGTGACTTCCATTGTGTATTTTGAGGGTGATGATTCATAGATTCTTTCATACTTGGAGATCCAAATCATATTCAGCCGCACATAAAATTACAATAAATTACTAAAACACATTGTTTTTATAGTTGCAAATAAAATTTTGCCTATGCATTATAAAGAGATGGTATATTTGAGACAGGGCACCTGTACAGTTATTGTTCATTTATTACAGTTTACAAATTGGTTAGATTCTATACTTAGATTTCTGGTAACAGCCATATTAATTCATATTAGTTCTTACTTGAATTCACTCTTTCATCTATTGTTGACACACTTCTTCTGGTAAGATCAGAATGTCTCCGACAATTTCTCTAATTTTATCACCTGTTTGCTAGGTAAAAGGATGTGGAGAGGCTTCATGTGATTCAGTTTTCTCATCACCAATTCCTGGTTACATGCTAGGGGTGTTGCCTGCTTGTCTCTCTGCTTTGGCTGACATTTATACAGAATTTTTGTTGAAGAAAAATAATGATTCATTATATTGGCAAAATGTTCAGTTATACATGTACGTTTCTTTCTTTGAGCTATACAAGTCATTAAAAGCTGTTATAACAATGAACATCATTCCTCTGCATGCATACCACAGTGCTATGATCATCAAAATTATAAGCGATGAATCTAAAATAGTAGGTATATTGAAATCTGTAAAATTTTTAACAGGTATGTTTCATAATCAGAAGAAACGGTGGAGTATGTTCCAATAGAAAAAATTTTCCTAGATATTTTCAATGCATTAATTGGTAGTCTAGATAAACGGAGACCTTTCATGAAGTCATAGTTCGTAAAATCGATGTTCCATTATCTGAAACTGAGGTTGACATTATTTTCTTATATTCCCATATTCTCATCTAATAAAATCTTCTTAATGAGGTACCTCATACTACGAAGTATCAACTTCTTGTCACATACACCAAGTCTTCATCTCTTTGTTTCTTTTAGGCTTCATTTATTCATTCCTTCAAGTCAGCCACACAGAATATTAAACAACTATGGTTACAACTTTCTGCAATATGTTGACCCGCATGGAAACTGGGGTCTGGGGTAGGAGTAAACCAATATCATCAATCAGTATTAATCAATTTTTGTTGCAATTGATTGAAAGAACAATTTGTACACACCTATAGTTCTAATTTGGATTTTTTCAGAATGTTGGAAAATAAAAGATTAATGTGATAAACCTATGCGAGGCACTTTTTGTAGGAGAATTAATTAAACCTTTCTAATATTCAGGTTTGGGGCAATTTTCAACTTGACACGACTTATCATGGATGATTTTAGAGGAGGATTTGAGAAAGGACCATGGTGGCAACGCCTTTTCAACGGATACAATATTATAACATGGATGGTGGTGTTAAATCTTGGTTCCACTGGTCTATTAGTTTCATGGTTAATGAAGTATGCGGACAATATTGTGAAGGTGCTATCTTAGTATCTTTATTCTATTTCCGTTAACCTATTTTGTTATCTTGTATATTGTATGCCCATGCACATGATGCACTTTAAGAGAGACCTAGGTATACATCAGTTTGAATGAATGTGACTTAGTCAATTATGTTAGTGGTCAAATTCATGTCTAGACAATTATATTGAACCAGATATAGTTTATACTATATATGTCTTTCACCTCCTTTAAATTTACAATTTCTTGTCGATCATTTTTGCTGATAAAAATAGTGATAGGGTTATCAAGGGAACAAGAATAAGTACCTCTTATGGTTGAAGATCTTAACTTTATTGATATCTCTAGGATGATCTTTAATGTTAAGGTTTTGTTGGCCATCAGTATCAGATGTAACTTCACTTTTAAGTTGAAGGACCTTGGTACCTCACAAAAGATTTATCTCTGGAAATTTGCATCATTTTTGGACAGAGAACTCAGAATCCACTTGCTCTTCCTATATTCTGGAGCATGAAAAAGATGTTTTAGACTTGGAAAGGCCTCATGTTTCTCCCTCCTTCCAGAGAGTTGTTATTTAAGAAGCTTAAGGAATTGAAGTGCTTTATTTCTTCAGTCTTGCCATAGCTATTTTGTGCTTCATCTTTGGTGTGTGATATGTTAAGTGTCATTTTCATGTTGATTAAAATTAACATTGTTTGGAAATTTAGTGTAAACTTTATATGGTGATGCGTCCGTTACCTTAAAATCTGTTATTCGTTTTTACTATCTTAGGTGTATCCGACATCTATAGCCATGCTGCTGACAATGATCCTCTCTATAATCCTCTTCGATTTCAAACCCACGTTACAGGCAAGCTTCTAACTGACTTTCTCTCTATTTTTGCTTTTAAGATCAAATTTTGTTTCATTATATATCAAAAATTTTGGTTCACAGCCACAATTGTATATCTTCAATTTGAGTCCAACTGATCTTACACTGTTGAAGTTACCTATAAATATGTACTAATAGATAGCTTCTGCCTTCTGCTATGTTTTGGGGCAGAAGGTTTTTTTTACCCAGACTCCTAGAGCACCTCTGTTTCAGACACGTTAGCTATGTTTTATAGCTAAAGGTATACTCTTCCGCAGTTTCCGCTTGTTTCATAGCGGAAGGTAAGTTTCAGATTCTAATTCCCTTTTTATATGTCATTAACCATATAAGATTTGTTTGCTAAAAGATGTCCCATATCCAACTGTGACTGTAGACCGGCGGCCCCCATATATATATAATTATTTTGGTGCATGATATCATTATTTGTGACTGCTACTGCGGCACCCCCATGGATGAATGTATATATAATCTTTTATCTATGTAATTTATGTTTATATGTATGAACGTTCTGTTCTTGGGGTGGGGGGTATGGTGAACCGAACCAGACAGAACTACTTTGTATCATCCAAATTCCTGAGATTAGTTTTACGCAACATATCATATCTTCAAATCGAGGTGCAACTATGTGTTACTCATAATATTGTTATTCGTCACTTTCAGTTAATGTTTGTGTCATGAAAAGATGATGATGCATTCTCTGAATCTATCTATCTTAGCTTGAAATAGTCCACATTTATGCTTATATGCTATTACATTGTTTGCAGATGAGAGCTTTATCAATGTATATACCTCAATATATTTGTTTTGCTATCAAATGTATTATACACATGTTGGTTTTTGTGTTTTGGTGATAAATACTGACAACCTGCATGTTCTTTTTGTTGCTTATGCAGCTCTTTTTGGGTATAATTGTCTGCATCATGTCCGTACACATGTATTTTGCACCTCCGAACATGCTTGTGGATTTGCCTGTGCCAGTAAAGGCAGTTCCAGAGAATGTAGTCGAAGTCTCCGTTGATCGGAAAACAGAATTTTAAGGTTATATCTACGTTGACCCAATCAGACAGTTTGGTATGTCTGTATCCCATTTTCTCTCAAACGATAATGTACTAAGCTGTTATTTGTTTGGATGAAAATCATTTTTCTGATCGAATGACAGAATTTCAATGCAACCTGACATGTAACGGAAAAAATTATCTAGGAATGGTCATAGCAAAGTTAAAATTTAGAAATATTGTAATTGCTTGAGTATTACGATTATGCTGATTTGTATATGTGAATATTAGCTTGACCTTGTATACAAGTACCTCATTGCAGTAAGAAAAGTGCATGGTTTAATCAGGACTATCAGTAACTATGTCTACAAACGAATTGGAAACATAAGCCAAAAGGGATTTTCTCTATAATTAACAAGCTCTATGAGATCCACAAGGTTGTGTTTTTTCCCTGCTTAGCGTCTTACGCTAGTTTCTAAATTGGATTTTGTTGTTTTCTGGGACACTACAACTACAAGTATTGTTATTATGTTCTCTGTACATGCATTTTGATTCTGTAGGCACTAAAACTTCGCCATGTACAATTCTATGTTATGTGAACCCGTCATTTCACCTCGAGTACCTGTGTCGGCCACTCGTTACCAGGACATGGATATGGTCCGCAAGGACACTTGATATTTTATTTTGGGTGAAAAATATACAAATTTGTATTTATATTGCCAAATCCGACACTTAAGACATGTTACACGCTGTAAGTTGAGTCTGGTATATGTCTGCATGCCCTCTACTTTAATAGATACTTGTATGTCACCGCATTGACTTTCAACACAGCTGTAGTTAACCCCACTATATATGATATAGAGACTGGACTCTTCGAATTCATAATTTTGTAGATGACTGATATATGTGTACATGTAATATATATAGAGAGAGATTGAGAGAGTTATCACCACTTTGCATCCTCCATTTTGTGGATGACTGACAATAGCAGAATGGTTGCAGATCAGGCATAAAATGAAATGAGGAATACAGTAATTGGGGGGGGGGGGGGGGTCTTACTGATTTGCATTCATCATGTAATTATTATTGTCCTGAAAACACTCCAGAAATTAGGATAACATTAACAAGAGCATCTTTTAGATTATGACAGTACATCACGAACGCCGTCACCGTTCACTGTTACTGTTGCCATCATGTAACAATAATGAAAGCATTGATATTTTATCAAATGTGGCCAACAATCACAAGTGCATGTCAACAATTAGGAGCAACCTTTGTTAGTAATGGATGGCTACCCTAATCCATGGTTCACGTATGTACTGATGTACATATTGATTGCCCTGAGTTAAATGTTAGAAGCTTATATGTGGACCACGATAGCTGGGGACAATGCTCTAGTTGCTGCATTGAATATGCATATCCAGTACAGCTGAATAATTATTATCAACTTAAAAGCTTATGTGGAATTTCGCATCTAGGCTTGGCAACTTGGTCTACTTGTTAACAGTTAATTTAATTTAGAAGCCTATGTAATTGTGGATAACCATGCTGAATTGCTGTGTGATGTTCACAGTCACTCTCCATAATCTTTGGAGAAATTAAATTTTCCGGGCCATGTCAAACTTTTATTTATATATAGGTAACAGAATTTTGGTGCAGGTATGTGTCTTTTTATAGTTCTCCCAAAGGGTTATTACATTGTTTTCTCAGATTTGGCTCTTTAAGTTTTGGTATAAACCACAGAAGTGCAGGAAAAATCAGTTGAATATCACATAAAACTATATTCAGAGTCATTTATTTATTTTATTTTTGTAAATTAAGATGTTCTTTAATATGGATGCTATTATAATTATTAAATGTATTGAGAAAGCAGGCATATCTGTGAAGTCCTTAAGGATTACCTGCTTTGTTTGTATCATTTGTACTGTATTTTGTTCAACTTTTAAGCAGTTAGTGTGAAAATACAAAATATCATCTATACATTGCTGAGCCATTGTTTTCTCAGACTTTAATTCCATACCTGCCTCGACAATGCCACATATAGTACATACACATCCACACTCACTCTGTGTGTATCTAAAATCTATAAATAGGTCATGTTGGTTATTGTATTGTGTATTAAAGTTACTTAAGACAGCAGACAATTTGTAGCAAGATAAAGTAACTAGGCATGGACAGGGATGGTATGAAATCCATGGCTCGTCCTGTACTTGGTGTGGGTGGTTTGGAGAATGGTGATCAAGCAAAGGACCTCTACAAACACTTTCAGATGCCAGTGCACTACCCAAGGTACACAAGACCAGAGTACGAGTGTATGCCTGAGTGGAAAGTGAATTGCTTGCTTGCTCAATATGGTTTGCCGGCCTCAGGTGATGTTAGTCAGAAGAGGGAGTTTGCCATGGGAGCTTTTCTCTGGTCTTGTTAACTCTGCTGCTATCCAATTAGTAATTTGAGTTTGGTTCGAGTTGAAGTTAAGTTATATGGAGTGAAACAAATTGCAATAGTTGATGAAACTCAGCTGGGGGACATTTTTACATCTGGGATGAAGAAAATATTTATAATGTGGGAAATGGCAAAACTATGTATTCTTATCTCGTCGGTAGAAGATTTAACCTGCAAAACCGCAATTTATAATGTGGGAAATGGCCTCAGGTGATGTTAGTCAGAAGAGGGAGTTTGCCATGGGAGCTTTTCTCTGGTCTTGTTAACTCTGCTGCTATCCAATTAGTAATTTGAGTTTGGTTCGAGTTGAAGTTAAGTTATATGGAGTGAAACAAATTGCAATAGTTGATGAAACTCAGCTGGGGGACATTTTTACATCTGGGATGAAGAAAATATTTATAATGTGGGAAATGGCAAAACTATGTATTCTTATCTCGTCGGTAGAAGATTTAACCTGCAAAACCGCAATAACTCTTGGGTGTCCATGCCTCCGACCGTTTGAAAATAAGCACTTACTGAGCACCTATTTGGGTACTTTGGTACCTTTCTTCCCCAGAATAATATATATTACAAGCTCATACACGCACTAAACACACACAGTAGCTTCAGTTTCTCCGGCAAACATGGGTGGCCGGTGCTCCAGATTCTCCCTCTGCTGGTGGCATTCTCCTCTCATACCCTCTGTCCTTCAACCCTCTTCCGATCCCGCAAAGCTTCAAATCCAAATCTGGTACTCAATTCATTCAGAAGAGGTGATTTCAAGTAAAGAAATAAGAAGATGGTGATGAACACGGCACAAACTCGCTTGGATTTCAACCGATCTAGTTTGACTCAGTGAGTCGACTGGGTCAACTAGGGCGATTCAGTATTAACTCGGTGAGACCACTTGGAAGTTGACTCAGTCCGCGACTGAGCCAACCAGGTAAGTCCCTTGAGGCTTGGTTAAGTCCCTGGGCTCAGGTATTCAAGTATTTCTCTAAACCAAATTGAGTTACTATCTGACTGAATTCGTGATTGAAATGATTTGAGATGATTCAAGGTGTGACAATCCGAGTATATGAGTTCTGCAAGCTATAATTATTATCTGTTTGGTGAATCTGTAGCTGCAATAATTGATTAGTGTGAATCTTGATGTTTGTTACTTGAATTATACTTTTTATATGATGTAATTAAGTTACAAAATTAGTGATTGATGAAGAGTCAGTGGTTCAAAATGTTCGTTCATTTTGTTGAACTTTTTGAGTGGGTAATGGAACATGAGAATTGTGATTCTCTTGTTTACATCAGTCATTTGATAATTGGTAATTAATCAAAGAGTCTTATAAGAATTGCAATTGTTAGTAATATGTATCCACTGCATATGTTAAGTGGCATACTTAGTGATATAATTATTGTCTCTCATGTGACTTGTGATTGTTAAACACTTGACTTGTTGCTGCAATATATTTACAGATATTCTCCAATGAACTCTTGCTAAATTATTAAGTATGATCTCATTTACCTGGTTGAGTGCATGTTAAAATGAGTCACCTCACTAAGTGGATTATTTACTTGTTCAGGCATGTATCTATACTTGACTTCTTTTGGAGGCCACAATTGGTGGCATTTTTCCATTTTTGGGAGGCCATATTTGGTGGCATTTTGTGCTTTTAAGAAGCAATTTAGTTAATTTTGTGTTTTTATCACATGACTTGCAGCGTTGTTGCTTCTCTTGTCTCTGTTCTCTTGTTTCTTTTCCTTAGTTTGGTTTTTGGGGTTTTCGGGTTATCTCTCCCCTCATTATTGTATTCTCTCTTCCTGGCTTTAGTTCACTTCTTTTCTTTGTTTTCTTTCTTTTTCTTCCCTCTCTCTGTTTTTGGTATGGACATCAAGTTTTTATTGTCCAGATTTGGGAGTTTAGCTTACGTTATTCTCTCGTTGGATGATTTGGCTTCGTGTGTGCCTTTGTGGGCGGGGTTTGGTTTTTGGTTTTCCTTAGTTTGGTTTTTGGGGTTTTCGGGTTATCTCTCCCCTCTTTTTTGTATTCTGTCTTCCTGGCTTTAGTTCACTTCTTTTCTTTGTTTTCTTTCTTTTTCTTCCCTCTCTCTGTTTTTGGTATGGACATCAAGTTTTTATTGTCCAAATTTGGGAGTTTAGCTTACGTTATTCTCTCGTTGGATGATTTGGCTTCGTGTATGCCTTTGTGGGCGGGGTTTGGTTTTTTGTTTTCCTCCTCGGTTTATTTCTTGTACTTTATGTACTCCTGATCAAGATTTATTCTTGCAGACAAAAAAAAAATAAAATAGATGGTACTAAGCAAAATCTGTTTGCATGTAAAAACCCTATTGCTTTCTGTTTGTAATGATGCGTTGAGTTTGTTCCGTGTCCGGCTTTTGCTAAACAAGCTATCTACTACCAACGTAGGAGCCAAAGACCAAACCCGTTAAACTTGTAAGTGCAAGATCAGTTTCGAATGCTAATAAAATTATTATAAATATTTTGTTTAAAGCAATTTTTAAATATTATGAACCTAAAACAAAAATAAAAGAAGAAATGTACCATACGTAAGTCGTTCGACAATTGTACATTGTTATAATTGCTTGCAATAAGTATCATAATTATGTGCTACCGTAACCTGTTTGTAATTTGTATATCGCAAGGTCAAAATAGTATTGCGCTTCATTCGCAGCAATAGTCAGTAGTAAAACTTTGTCCTCCAAATTGGTGCACATATGTTTAATCCTATATTGCTATCCAGACACTTAAATCAAAGCATTCCAGATAATTTTAATAATTCTGGATAATTCAATGACCCTAAATATGACAGACATGTCTTCATTCTAATATTTCAACCCTTTAAACTTATATGCATGTTTTTGGTCAAATTTCAGTAAAGTTTAGAACATCATGAAATAGAAATGTTACAACCCGAAATCGATCTGAAATTACCCCATCATTGGCTAGGTAAGAATTTACTCTGTATATGTTTATTAAAGTACAGACATATTTAAATTTACTCAGTTGGCGCATGCCACAGTGAAAAGATAAAGAATTGCTTAACAGGAAAAATATATTATGATGTTCATCAAGTCTGGAATACAGATAAGAATTATAAAGAATTGCTTAACAGGAAAAATATATTATGATGTTCATCAAGTCTGGAATATAGATAAGAATTATATAGGAAATTCACAATCCGGCATACTGATAAGAGTAGTAGAAAATTGGCAATCTTGCGGCATTGACTATATCTGTATATATTAGATATACCATAGTGGAGGAGAGAAAGGATGTTTTGATTTTCCTGTAAAGTGACGCTTAATGGTGCGATGCTCCATGCTATAGATCCCCATATCGTGGCCACCACCGCTTTTGAACATGCCAAAATGTTCAGAGTCATCCGTAAAATAGATGCAGTTACCCATTAGTGTTTTTGATGAGGATACTGAGAAAGATGAAGTTTTACCAATAAATATGGATTCGTTGCCCAGATTGGTCACGGGTGTCCAATTACACAATTCATCATGTTCTGAATATGTTGGTTGCATCTTCCATACTAAGAATTTATAAGTGTAATACTTACGCGTGGATATTCTTCCATAAGGATTTCCATTGCGGACACGCACAATTAACAAAAGATCATGTCCTGACAATGATTCAACCAGGTATGGCCGCATATCAGGTTCTATTGGAATTGGAACTGATGCAATTTTTGTGCCTTTAGGCCCTCCTCTTTTGACATCATCATCAATATCACACCTAAAAACAGCACCAAAGATATTGACTGCATAGAATTTGTTTCTATGAAAAGCAATATCTTCAAAGCATTGTGCCCTAGCAGTGTTCACATCAGTCCATAGCTTATGCCCCGGTCTAGCAAAACCCAAGATCCTAAATTCTCCGTATATGGCCATAACTACTGGAAGAGGATGATTATTATCATCACTAGTTGGCATTGTTGAGGACATAGCAACTTTTGTGATATAGTTGAAGAAATCGTCATGAAATTTTTCTTTGCACTTAGATGCAAATGTAAGCATGGGAGGGAGTGCAATTTGGTGCTTTGAAAAAGGGTGCAAGAGATTGATTTTATAATCTCTTCCTAATGTTAGCAGCCATCCTTTATTTGTTCCTAAGATTAATTTTCCAGATGCCTCTGGTAAATCAATATTATATGTTTTACTTGTCGAAAGACAAAACAAACCACGAGTAGTAATGACTGTATCATTAATTACCTCGTCTTTTTTATTTGTCTCAACCTCGTATCTATGAACCTCATTGACAACTTCATTGTTAGCCTCTTCATTGTTGCTACCCTCATCATGAACCTCGTAATTGCCCTCGTCCTGGATTTCTTCATCATCATCATCATCATTAGAACTCTCATCATCATCATCATCATCATCATCTGTAGCCTCTTCATTGTTGTTACCCTCATCATGAACCTCGTAATTGCCCTCATCGTGGATTTCTTCATCGTCGTCGTCATCATCATCATCTGTAGGAGCTGCTCCACTGACTTCCGCCAGAAGAAGATAGGGAGCTTTGGGCAACGGTACCTCTGAAACAAAAGTTACTGACTTCCACAATTTTGATACAGTAGAAAATTTTACATTTCCCGAAAAATCTAGACATCCGGCTATAACTTCTAATAAATCCCCAGGAAGATTATTCCACTTGTCATCATTCTCCATCTTGGTATGATAATAATAAGCAGATGAAAATTTTGCAACTTATCAAAATTCCTACGAATATCTATATTTATAGGCACCATAAATATTCCAATTCTATTCTATTTCAAATCCTATTTGTGAATCTTTTCTTATCTTGGATAGAAATCCTTCCACAATTAATATTCCTACTATTCCTACTAAAATAAGAATTATCTCAATGATGACATATTAGAATTCTGCTCGTAATATAATTCTGAACTTAATTAGGAATTTGGAATGGACCCCAACATAAATAAAATAATATAATTAGACCAGTTCAAGTTGTTCACTGGTGGATTAGGTACTCGTCTTTTCTATTACATCAGCAATATTTTTCTCTAATCTTCTTTTTATTAAGAATATTTTATTATCTCATACGTTGGGTGTTTCAGCTAATTAAACTTATAATTGTACCGAAGATACTTACGCGTATATTATTCCATCCTGGGACAAACCGAGCTTACATTATTTTCTTTGTTTCCCGGTGGCAGAGGAATTCATGCGGGGGACTGTTTTTAAATTACAGAAATATTGAAAAGGGGGGTTTGCATATACACCCTACTAAAATTCCCAATCCAAACCGTAGAGAGAAAGAGAGGGGAAGGAAGAGCGAGGGAGGGAGAGAGAGAGAGACAGGGAGGGAGAGAGGGAAGAGAGAGAGAGAGGAGAGAGGGAAGAGAGAGAGAGAGAGAGGAGAGAGGGAAGAGAGATGCCGCGAAAAATAATAACGCTGCAAGTGGGACAATGCGGGCGGGAATCAGATAGGAATGGAGTTCTGGAACACGGTATCAGCAAAGACGGCATCCTCGAAGATTTCGCTACTCAGGTCAATACTAACATTTCCCTCCTAATTGTTGTTAATTCATTTTTTGACTGCTTTCACTAACACACACTTCTTGCCCTCTACTTAAATTACTCATTTTAGGTTTTTCTTCTTCTTTTTTAAGTTCCAGCCCTCAACTTAATTGCTTTCAATTCTACTTTCTTCCCCCATTTTTAAGGTCTTGAATTGTTTCGTAAATTTATTCTGCTACAATTTTAGCTTCATTATTATCTTTGCATAGGCAATAAGCTTTCTCTCACTTTGACTTTCACTACAACCTTAATGTTTTCGGAGACTTGTCATTTAACAAGCATCACAACTCACGTTTAGGAGATGTACCAACTGACGGGATTGTTAAAATATCGGAACCCTATTGTTCTCCTCTACACTTCTAGTATTCCCTCCAAAACTTAGAGGAAAACGTAGCATTTTCCAGCTTGCTACATCTGACTCAAGATTCCTAAATTCACTAAACACCCTATGAGATTCCTAAAACTCGACCAATATCAATCAATAGTTTTATACGGGGTGGAGACAGGAAAAGTCTTCTTTCTCTATGATGATTTCGATATAACTAGGCTCAACTAGGCGACTCTTGTATGCGGCGGGAGCGGGACCACACATTCAATAGAATGTTTGAAACTCTCAGTCCAAGCACACTAGCCTCCTTTCTGGCTAGAGCCGGTTGAGCCACTGCCACAAGAAGCACCACTAAATCAATCTTTGGATCAACCTCAGCGCCACCACTATTCTACATTTTGAATTGTGTATCCATCAACAGCACACGTGCGAGTACCCACAAGCACGCCACACAACAAAACCACCAACAATGAAATTTTTTTTTTTCTAATGAATAATCAATCAAGCCAGGATTTCCAATGCACATAAGAGCAGCATCCTAAATTTATTTCCAAGTCATTCGGTTCCTCGAGTCCTTGGAAACAGTGTATAGGTAATTAATATGAAATTCTATTTGGCTTCTTAAGAAAGAGAGGGGAATATGGCGGTTTTGACAAGAGCTAAGAGCTGAAGTCAGCTTTGCTAGTAGATAAGCTGATAAGACCTGTGACAGATACATGGAAAAAGTAGTTTATCTTCCCGTAGTTTCCCGCTCTAGAGTGCGGGCTTTGACTCAGTGCTAGTGTGGCTGATCATCCGGAAAGACCAGCTAAGCATCATTGGCTTGGTTAGCATTGTTTCTTTGTGATGTCCTCGTCACTGTCAGATAGCTCATAGTAATCTCTTATGCGCAAATTCTCATTCTAGTCTAATCCTAAGAAGGTAGTTTGTGCCATTTGAGAGAGTGGATACAAAAGACTAGAATCGCTAGCTGACTTCGTGCCTTCTTATGATAACTATGATTATGTGGGTGATGGCAAAAGCTATAATAGCACTTCCTCGAAACTTATATTTCATTCAACCTGCCAAGACAATCTTAATAGGTCTACAGCAGCTGAAGATGACTAGAACAATAACAATAATAACAGAAAGTTTAGTCATTAAACAATATATTTTTTTATCAACATTGAACATGTCTATTCAATATTGTATATCTGCATTCATAATGCTGCAGGGAGGTGACAGAAAGAATGTGTTTTCTATCAAGCTGATGATCAACACTACATACCAAGAGCTTTGTTAATGGATTTGGAGCCTAGGGTGATTAATGGTATTCAAACTGGTGATTATCGCAATCTGTTTAATCACGAGAATTTATTTATGTCAAAAGAGGGAGGTGGTGCAGGCAACAATTGGGCTAGCGGATATCATCAGGTTAATACTTCTTGTTTTAAATTAAATTTAAGCAATGTTTGGAGGTTATCTGACTTGAAATTTAGGCTGCAAATATTTGGCTGTTCGCAGTGATGTGCCTACGAGCTTATTATAAATATGCATATTTTTTCATGTAGTAATTGTCTTTGTAGGGAAAAAGTGTTGAAGAGGATTTAATGGACATGATCGACGGAGAAGCAGATGGAAGTGACAGTCTTGAAGGTTTTGTTTTATGCCATTCTATTGCTGGGGGAACAGGCTCAGGTTTTGACGGCTTACATCTTTCTTTCATATCAAAGTATTTAAGATTCGGGCTCATGGATCATAGGTCTCTTCATTCATTTGCGCAGTAGTAATGCTAGCAACTTTATATTTTCTTCACCTTCACCATACATACTTGAAATGAAGAGGTTGTGGTTATCTGTAACAGTGCTATTAAAAAGTGATTCTCAACAACAGTAATACAGTCAAACTCCGGCTCTTATATTTAGGTCAATATACCTAAATGAAATGCTTGCCTGATAACCTTTGTGCATGTCTGAGGGATTTTTAAATTTGAATTGTTATCGATAATAGTTCATCTAATTCAGGTATGGGTTCATATCTGTTGGAGACTCTGAATGATCGCTACAGTAAGAAACTTGTGCAGACATATAGCGCGTTTCCTAACCAGAATGAGATAAGCGATGTGGTGGTCCAGCCGTACAACTCTCTTCTGACACTCAAGCGCCTTACTCTGAATGCTGATTGTGTAGTTGTTCTTGATAATACTGCATTGAATGGAATTGCCGTGGAACGCCTTCATATTCCGTATCCTTCCGTCTCCCAGACCAACTCTTTAGTTTCAACTGTAATGTCAGCAAGCACAACTACTCTGCGTTATCCTGGATACATGAATAATGACTTAGTTGGCCTTCTTGCGTCATTGATCCCAACACCAAGATGTCACTTTCTAATGACAGGATATACACCTCTAACAGTAGAACGCCAGGTAAAATTTCTATGGCCATGTAAGTAATTTAATAAATCTCACTGTGAAGTTTCTAGCTAGGAAATGCTCATAGGCTGTGAGAAATGTCATATGCCATTGTATAACCTTGAAGTTGATTTTTGAAAATATAATTAGTAATTTAAGAGATTTAGTCTTTAGCGTGTCTATAATCAGTGATCTGATTTTTGCAGGCTAATATGATTCGTAAAACTACTGTACTAGATGTGATGAGAAGACTGCTTCAGGCAAGATAAGCATTGTCTATGAATTGCTTTACTATCTAGTATAGGAGTTTCATGACTGTGGTCTCTTTTGCAGACAAAGAATATCATGGTTTCCCCTAATGCGCGGACAAAAGAAGCTAGTCAGGCAAAGTACATATCGATATTAAACATTATACACGGAGAAGTTGATCCTACTCAGGTAATTGTAATACTTTAGTAATTTTAAAGTGTTTTCAATGTTGTTCTTTTAATTTGAAGTTTAGGAGTCTGGACGCGTACTTGGTATTTTTAGTTTAACAAAGAATTATCAGAAAAGTGGGGGATCTGGAGAGAAGTCCATAGAACAAGCCCATAAATTCTTTAAAGTCCAAAGAAATCTCTTGTTTAATTGATCAATTAATTTATTGTTATCTTCCCGTTCCTTATTTTTTTGCACCTGTAAGAAAACTTGGGAAGAGTTTTCCTTTCTTGTCTTCTTTAAGTATCCTCTTCTCTCCTTAAAAACTTGGGAACAGGCCTGTTAATGAAGGTATTTCATGTAAAACTTTGCTCGACTGAATTAGCAAGAAAAAGAAGAAGAAAGTTTTCTCAAGTGTAATGTACATTAGTCTTAGCACAAGACCCACAGCTAACTTATGGCGGGTTTTTTTTAATTCAACATGCTAACATTGTTATTGCTTACATTTGGAGCAATTCTGGATCAGATGAATTTATGGAGAAAGATTGATTCTTGAAGGCTTTCAAGTTCACATATTTTCCTTGAAAAAGTAACCAGTAAAATACAGAAAAACATGTGGGTTCTTAGATGAGTAATTCACATTCTAGGATTAGTTATGCTATTAAGTTTATATGCAAGTCATGATCTTGTGGGCGAGATTCATGGCTTTGACCTGGTATAATTTAAGATCTTTTAACAACTTGTCCTGTATATGGAGCAACTCTGGCTAGAAAGACTCATGTTGTTGCAATTTGGGTAGTGTTTCAGGATTGTTTCTTTCATACTTAACATATTGTCTGGCTTGTTACATGAGTTGATTTTGTAAGGAATGTGTATTTTACTCTACATGGAAGGGGGTTGGCTATATATTTCGATGATATGTTGCTTTAATAATGGGTTTTAGCATGCCATGTCCGAATTAGTAGCAGTACCCCCATGATTGAGGGTACATATGGAACAATTTACAGCTGAATGATGGCTGAATGTGTTGTCACGCCTCAGGTCTTAGTTGTATATAGAGTTTGGTCATTCACGGGAACTCACTATAGATGAGTATGTTTATGTTTAACTCTGAAGTCTGATCAATTTCTGAGATTTCTCACCGAACTGCATTCACCCTACTGTGGTGAAATCAGGTTCATGATAGTTTGCAAAGAATCCGTGAAAGAAAGCTTGTTAATTTCATTGAATGGGGACCTGCAAGCATTCAGGCATGTTTCCTGCACTCATTTGGTTACTACATATTTTCATCAGCCTCCTTTTCCGAAGTAAATTTAAATGTTTTTTCCTTTGGCAGGTTGCTTTATCTAGAAAATCCCCAGGGGCGGACACACAGTAGGACTGATGGTGGCCGTGGCCCCCACCAGGTTCTTAGCAGGAGTGATATATACGTATTTATGGCTCTAAATTAGGTAATATAAGTTACTTGGCCCCTGCTATAATTTGGTTTTTATTGATTCCTCGACCCATTTGTACAAGCCCACAACTCAGAAAATTATATAATCATTAGTTCAATCTCTCATATATAATCAGAATGTTTAATATTATATATTGAGAAAGAAATTGCTCATAATATTATAATATTAGTATAAACGCTATTTTCTAAGTCTCATTCATTTCTTTACAAAACCTTTTCACTGCTTGACACAAATTTTAAGTTGTGTATAGTTTAATAACTTATTTTTAAAAAATAATTTTTGAATAAAAATTTAAACATTAATTTTTTATTCAAAACAAAATAAATTAAAAATAATTTATTAAACTATATTTTAAAAGAGCCTTAAAATGCGTCACCCCATCCCCAATGTAAAGAATCTGAGGGTACATTGGGGGACGGAGGGAGTATTATAGATGAATTCCGTGACTTAAAGAATGTCGATCTTAATTTTAATGTATTAAAACAATCCTTTTTTCTATAGACGATGAATTATATACGATATTTTGGCCCCCCTTGAATAAACTTTCTGCGTCCGCCCCTGAAAATCCCCTTATGTTCAAACTGCCCATAGGGTGAGAATTTACATTCGTTAATCTTTTCATCTAATCATTATTACCACTACACTGACCATCAGTACTTTCTGTTGGTTCTGTTTCTGCTACTACACATGATGTTTAAACTTAAACTAATGATCTATAAGTCTTGTAATCACATAATATAAGTAAGTGGCCTTATGCTTGCAAGTTATACTGGTATCCGGCACCTATTTAGCAAATGTTTGAGTCAGTATTCACTTTTGAGGAAGCGGCAAGCATTTCTTGACAAATACAGGAGTTTCCCATTGTTTGATGTAAGTTGCTACTGCAGGTTAATTTTTTAGCATACCATGTTGGTTTTGATGAACTTTGATTGTATGCTAATAGTTAACCAGTACTCTTTAGACACATATTTGAATATGCTGTTGGCACTAATACTGTTCATTTTGGTTCTATCTGTGATTAGAATCTAGATTATTCAAGTCAATTATTTCCGTAGTATTATACTATTATTGATATTTGATATGTCATCTATAATTCTAATTGATATATATTATATATATGTCCACTAATGACATTAGTATGCAGGGATCACATGAAGCATGACTAAATTTTGAGCTATAAAGTTAGTAGTACAGTAAAATCATCTATTTTGCATATAATGATTTGGACTTTGGATTGGATTTTTCAGTCCATAAATTCTTGGACAGTGAATAAGAATCTTTTCAATTAATTAGAAAAATTAAATGTTTTCTTGTTGCTCTTCAAAAATTTCCTGTCAGACCTTTAACAACTCTGAAGGCTCATCTCAATTGACTGGCATTTACTACCAAATATTCCTACAATTTGTTTATATTTTCATATGGTGAGAAACTTGGGCAGGACAATGATCATTCCGAATTTGATGAATCTAGAGAGATAATTGAGAGCTTGGTTGACGAATACAAGGCTTGTGAGTCCCCTGATTACATCAAATGGGGGATGGAGGTTTGTCTTTTACTTGTCTGAACCCCTTCATATATAGTATCTGTTTTGTGTTTACAATTGAATATATTAATATTTGTGTGCAGGATCCGGACCACGTCCTGACTGGAGAAGGGAATGCTACGGGATCCGTGGCTCCAAACTTAGCAATATGAGCTACTAGTGTACCCCACTTTCACCTTTTGGATTTATGTCTTACAACTTCGTTTGATTGAATGTAATTGGAAGTATACTGATAAATATTGCCAATTCTGTCATTATGGCTGTTACCCAGTTTAACCATTTATTGTGGCTTTCCATGTTACTGTATTAATGGTTTTTTCTTTAAATTTTTGCCACATTGTACATAAATTTTAGTTCATGAAGTGGCTCATCTACATATGTGTGCTATAATTGTTTTTAGTCGCTGCTGATATTGGTTTGACATTGTATGTCATGTTTTTTACACGTTAACTACAGTTAAAAGTTGCTGGGTATGAGTTGGTTCTTGGACCTGCTAATCGTTTGTCCAATGCTCATACTTTGTATATTGTCTTTATGTGCTACCGTAACCTGTTTGTAATTTGTATATCGCAAGGTCAAAATAGTATTGCGCTTCATTCGCAGCAATAGTCAGTAGTAAAACTTTGTCCTCCAAATTGGTGCACATATGTTTAATCCTATATTGCTATCTAGACACTTAAATCAAAGCATTCCAGATAATTTTAATAATTCCGGATAATTCAATGACCCTAAATATGACAGACATGTCTTCATTCTAATATTTCAACCCTTTAAACTTATATGCATGTTTTTGGTCAAATTTCAGTAAAGTTTAGAACATCATGAAATAGAAATGTTACAGCCCGAAATCGATCTGAAATTACCCATCATTGGCTAGGTAAGAATTTACTCTGTATATGTTTATTAAAGTACAAACATATTTAAATTTACTCAGTTGGCGCATGCCACAGTGAAAAGATAAAGAATTGCTTAACAGGAAAAATATATTATGATGTTCATCAAGTCTGGAATACAGATAAGAATTATAAAGAATTGCTTAACAGGAAAAATATATTATGATGTTCATCAAGTCTGGAATATAGATAAGAATTATATAGGAAATTCACAATCCGGCATACTGATAAGAGTAGTAGAAAATTGGCAATCTTGCGGCATTGACTATATCTGTATATGTTAGATATACCATAGTGGAGGAGAGAAAGGATGTTTTGATTTTCCTGTAAAGTGACGCTTAATGGTGCGATGCTCCATGCTATAGATCCCCATATCGTGGCCACCACCGCTTTTGAACATGCCAAAATGTTCAGAGTCATCCGTAAAATAGATGCAGTTACCCATTATTGTTTTTGATGAGGATACTGAGAAAGATGAAGTTTTACCAATAAATATGGATTCGTTGCCCAGATTGGTCACGGGTGTCCAATTACACAATTCATCATGTTCTGAATATGTTGGTTGCATCTTCCATACTAAGAATTTATAAGTGTAATACTTACGCGTGGATATTCTTCCATAAGGATTTCCATTGCGGACACGCACAATTAATAAAAGATCATGTCCTGACAATGATTCAACCAGGTATGGCCGCATATCAGGTTCTATTGGAATTGGAACTGATGCAATTTTTGTGCCTTTAGGCCCTCCTCTTTTGACATCATCATCAATATCACACCTAAAAACAGCACCAAAAATATTGACTGCATAGAATTTGTTTCTATGAAAAGCAATATCTTCAAAGCATTGTGCCCTAGCAGTGTTCACATCAGTCCATAGCTTATGCCCCGGTCTAGCAAAACCCAAGATCCTAAATTCTCCGTATATGGCCATAACTACTGGAAGAGGATGATTATTATCATCACTAGTTGGCATTGTTGAGGACATAGCAACTTTTGTGATATAGTTGAAGAAATCGTCATGAAATTTTTCTTTGCACTTAGATGCAAATGTAAGCATGGAAGGGAGTGCAATTTGGTGCTTTGAAAAAGGGTGCAAGAGATTGATTTTATAATCTCTTCCTAATGTTAGCAGCCATCCTTTATTTGTTCCTAAGATTAATTTTCCAGATGCCTCTGGTAAATCAATATTATATGTTTTACTTGTCGAAAGACAAAACAAACCACGAGTAGTAATGACTGTATCATTAATTACCTCATCTTTTTTATTTGTCTCAACCTCGTATCTATGAACCTCATTGACAACTTCATTGTTAGCCTCTTCATTGTTGTTACCCTCATCATGAACCTCGTAATTGCCCTCGTCCTGGATTTCTTCATCATCATCATCATCATCATCATCATCATCATTATCATCATCATCATCATCATCATCATCATCATTATCATCATCATCATCATCATCTGTAGCCTCTTCATTGTTGTTACCCTCATCATGAATCTCGTAATTGCCCTCATCGTGGATTTCTTCATCATCGTCGTCATCATCATCATCATCATCATCATCATCTGTAGGAGCTGCTCCACTGACTTCCGCCAGAAGAAGATAGGGAGCTTTGGGCAACGGTACCTCTGAAACAAAAGTTACTGACTTCCACAATTTTGATACAGCAGAAAATTTTATATTTCCCGAAAAATCTAGACATCCGGCTATAACTTCTAATAAATCCCCAGGAAGATTATTCCACTTGTCATCATTCTCCATCTTGGTATGATAATAATAAGCAGATGAAAATTTTGCAATTTATCAAAATTCCTACGAATATCTATATTTATAGGCACCATAAATATTCCAATTCTATTCTATTTCAAATCCTATTTGTGAATCTTTTCTTATCTTGGATAGAAATCCTTCCACAATTAATATTCCTACTATTCCTACTAAAATAAGAATTATCTCAATGATGACATATTAGAATTCTGCTCATAATATAATTCTTAACTTAATTAGGAATTTGGATTTTTTTTTTTTGAAACTAGGAATTTGAAACTTAATTAGGAATTTGGAATGGACCCAAACATAAATAAAATAATATAATTAGACCAGTTCAAGTTGTTCACCGGTGGATTATGTACTCGTCTTTTCTATTACATCAGCAATATTTTTCTCTAATCTTCTTTTTATTAAGAATATTTTATTATCTCATATGTTGGGTGTTTCAGCTAATTAAACTTATAATTGTACCGGAAAATACTTACGCGTATATTATTCCATCCTGGGACAAACCGAGCTTACATTATTTTCTTTGTTTCCCGGTGGCAGAGGAATTCATGCGGAGGACTGTTTTTAAATTACAGAAATATTGAAAAGGGGGGTTTGCATATACACCCTACTAAAATTCCCAATCCAAACCCTAGAGAGAAAGAGAGGGGAAGGAAGAGCGAGGGAGGGAGAGAGAGAGAGACAGGGAGGGAGAGAGGGAAGAGAGAGAGAGAGGAGAGAGGGAAGAGAGAGAGAGAGGAGAGAGGGAAGAGAGATGCCGCGAGAAATAATAACGCTGCAAGTGGGACAATGCGGGCGGGAATCAGATAGGAATGGAGTTCTGGAACACGGTATCAGCAAAGACGGCATCCTCGAAGATTTCGCTACTCAGGTCAATACTAACATTTCCCTCCTAATTGTTGTTAATTCATTTTTTGACTGCTTTCACTAACACACACTTCTTGCCCTCTACTTAAATTACTCATTTTAGGTTTTTCTTCTTCTTTTTTAAGTTCCAGCCCTCAACTTAATTGCTTTCAATTCTACTTTCTTCCCCCATTTTTAAGGTCTTGAATTGTTTCGTAAATTTATTCTGCTACAATTTTAGCTTCATTATTATCTTTGCATAGGCAATAAGCTTTCTCTCACTTTGACTTTCACTACAACCTTAATGTTTTCGGAGACTTGTCATTTAACAAGCATCACAACTCACGTTTAGGAGATGTACCAACTGACGGGATTGTTAAAATATCGGAACCCTATTGTTCTCCTCTACACTTCTAGTATTCCCTCCAAAACTTAGAGGAAAACGTAGCATTTTCCAGCTTGCTACATCTGACTCAAGATTCCTAAATTCACTAAACACCCTATGAGATTCCTAAAACTCGACCAATATCAATCAATAGTTTTATACGGGGTGGAGACAGGAAAAGTCTTCTTTCTCTATGATGATTTCGATATAACTAGGCTCAACTAGGCGACTCTTGTATGCGGCGGGAGCGGGACCACACATTCAATAGAATGTTTGAAACTCTCAGTCCAAGCACACTAGCCTCCTTTCTGGCTAGAGCCGGTTGAGCCACTGCCACAAGAAGCACCACTAAATCAATCTTTGGATCAACCTCAGCGCCACCACTATTCTACATTTTGAATTGTGTATCCATCAACAGCACACGTGCGAGTACCCACAAGCACGCCACACAACAAAACCACCAACAATGAAATTATTCTTTTTCTAATGAATAATCAATCAAGCCAGGATTTCCAATGCACATAAGAGCAGCATCCTAAATTTATTTCCAAGTCATTCGGTTCCTCGAGTCCTTGGAAACAGTGTATAGGTAATTAATATGAAATTCTATTTGGCTTCTTAAGAAAGAGAGGGGAATATGGCGGTTTTGACAAGAGCTAAGAGCTGAAGTCAGCTTTGCTAGTAGATAAGCTGATAAGACCTGTGACAGATACATGGAAAAAGTAGTTTATCTTCCCGTAGTTTCCCGCTCTAGAGTGCGGGCTTTGACTCAGTGCTAGTGTGGCTGATCATCCGGAAAGACCAGCTAAGCATCATTGGCTTGGTTAGCATTGTTTCTTTGTGATGTCCTCGTCACTGTCAGATAGCTCATAGTAATCTCTTATGCGCAAATTCTCATTCTAGTCTAATCCTAAGAAGGTAGTTTGTGCCATTTGAGAGAGTGGATACAAAGGACTAGAATCGCTAGCTGACTTCGTGCCTTCTTATGATAACTATGATTATGTGGGTGATGGCAAAAGCTATAATAGCACTTCCTCGAAACTTATATTTCATTCAACCTGCCAAGACAATCTTAATAGGTCTACAGCAGCTGAAGATGACTAGAACAATAACAATAATAACAGAAAGTTTAGTCATTAAACAATATATTTTTTTATCAACATTGAACATGTCTATTCAATATTGTATATCTGCATTCATAATGCTGCAGGGAGGTGACAGAAAGAATGTGTTTTTCTATCAAGCTGATGATCAACACTACATACCAAGAGCTTTGTTAATGGATTTGGAGCCTAGGGTGATTAATGGTATTCAAACTGGTGATTATCGCAATCTGTTTAATCACGAGAATTTATTTATGTCAAAAGAGGGAGGTGGTGCAGGCAACAATTGGGCTAGCGGATATCATCAGGTTAATACTTCTTGTTTTAAATTAAATTTAAGCAATGTTTGGAGGTTATCTGACTTGAAATTTAGGCTGCAAATATTTGGCTGTTCGCAGTGATGTGCCTACGAGCTTATTATAAATATGCATATTTTTTCATGTAGTAATTGTCTTTGTAGGGAAAAAGTGTTGAAGAGGATTTAATGGACATGATCGACGGAGAAGCAGATGGAAGTGACAGTCTTGAAGGTTTTGTTTTATGCCATTCTATTGCTGGGGGAACAGGCTCAGGTTTTGACGGCTTACATCTTTCTTTCATATCAAAGTATTTAAGATTCGGGCTCATGGATCATAGGTCTCTTCATTCATTTGCGCAGTAGTAATGCTAGCAACTTTATATTTTCTTCACCTTCACCATACATACTTGAAATGAAGAGGTTGTGGTTATCTGTAACAGTGCTATTAAAAAGTGATTCTCAACAACAGTAATACAGTCAAACTCCGGATCTTATATTTAGGTCAATATACCTAAATGAAATGCTTGCCTGATAACCTTTGTGCATGTCTGAGGGATTTTTAAATTTGAATTGTTATCGATAATAGTTCATCTAATTCAGGTATGGGTTCATATCTGTTGGAGACTCTGAATGATCGCTACAGTAAGAAACTTGTGCAGACATATAGCGCGTTTCCTAACCAGAATGAGATAAGCGATGTGGTGGTCCAGCCGTACAACTCTCTTCTGACACTCAAGCGCCTTACTCTGAATGCTGATTGTGTAGTTGTTCTTGATAATACTGCATTGAATGGAATTGCCGTGGAACGCCTTCATATTCCGTATCCTTCCGTCTCCCAGACCAACTCTTTAGTTTCAACTGTAATGTCAGCAAGCACAACTACTCTGCGTTATCCTGGATACATGAATAATGACTTAGTTGGCCTTCTTGCGTCATTGATCCCAACACCAAGATGTCACTTTCTAATGACAGGATATACACCTCTAACAGTAGAACGCCAGGTAAAATTTCTATGGCCATGTAAGTAATTTAATAAATCTCACTGTGAAGTTTCTAGCTAGGAAATGCTCATAGGCTGTGAGAAATGTCATATGCCATTGTATAACCTTGAAGTTGATTTTTGAAAATATAATTAGTAATTTAAGAGATTTAGTCTTTAGCGTGTCTATAATCAGTGATCTGATTTTTGCAGGCTAATATGATTCGTAAAACTACTGTACTAGATGTGATGAGAAGACTGCTTCAGGCAAGATAAGCATTGTCTATGAATTGCTTTACTATCTAGTATAGGAGTTTCATGACTGTGGTCTCTTTTGCAGACAAAGAATATCATGGTTTCCCCTAATGCGCGGACAAAAGAAGCTAGTCAGGCAAAGTACATATCGATATTAAACATTATACACGGAGAAGTTGATCCTACTCAGGTAATTGTAATACTTTAGTAATTTTAAAGTGTTTTCAATGTTGTTCTTTTAATTTGAAGTTTAGGAGTCTGGACGCGTACTTGGTATTTTTAGTTTAACAAAGAATTATCAGAAAAGTGGGGGATCTGGAGAGAAGTCCATAGAACAAGCCCATAAATTCTTTAAAGTCCAAAGAAATCTCTTGTTTAATTGATCAATTAATTTATTGTTATCTTCCCGTTCCTTATTTTTTTGCACCTGTAAGAAAACTTGGGAAGAGTTTTCCTTTCTTGTCTTCTTTAAGTATCCTCTTCTCTCCTTAAAAACTTGGGAACAGGCCTGTTAATGAAGGTATTTCATGTAAAACTTTGCTCGACTGAATTAGCAAGAAAAAGAAGAAGAAAGTTTTCTCAAGTGTAATGTACATTAGTCTTAGCACAAGACCCACAGCTAACTTATGGCGGGTTTTTTTTAATTCAACATGCTAACATTGTTATTGCTTACATTTGGAGCAATTCTGGATCAGATGAATTTATGGAGAAAGATTGATTCTTGAAGGCTTTCAAGTTCACATATTTTCCTTGAAAAAGTAACCAGTAAAATACAGAAAAACATGTGGGTTCTTAGATGAGTAATTCACATTCTAGGATTAGTTATGCTATTAAGTTTATATGCAAGTCATGATCTTGTGGGCGAGATTCATGGCTTTGACCTGGTATAATTTAAGATCTTTTAACAACTTGTCCTGTATATGGAGCAACTCTGGCTAGAAAGACTCATGTTGTTGCAATTTGGGTAGTGTTTCAGGATTGTTTCTTTCATACTTAACATATTGTCTGGCTTGTTACATGAGTTGATTTTGTAAGGAATGTGTATTTTACTCTACATGGAAGGGGGTTGGCTATATATTTCGATGATATGTTGCTTTAATAATGGGTTTTAGCATGCCATGTCCGAATTAGTAGCAGTACCCCCATGATTGAGGGTACATATGGAACAATTTACAGCTGAATGATGGCTGAATGTGTTGTCACGCCTCAGGTCTTAGTTGTATATAGAGTTTGGTCATTCACGGGAACTCACTATAGATGAGTATGTTTATGTTTAACTCTGAAGTCTGATCAATTTCTGAGATTTCTCACCGAACTGCATTCACCCTACTGTGGTGAAATCAGGTTCATGATAGTTTGCAAAGAATCCGTGAAAGAAAGCTTGTTAATTTCATTGAATGGGGACCTGCAAGCATTCAGGCATGTTTCCTGCACTCATTTGGTTACTACATATTTTCATCAGCCTCCTTTTCCGAAGTAAATTTAAATGTTTTTTCCTTTGGCAGGTTGCTTTATCTAGAAAATCCCCAGGGGCGGACACACAGTAGGACTGATGGTGGCCGTGGCCCCCACCAGGTTCTTAGCAGGAGTGATATATACGTATTTATGGCTCTAAATTAGGTAATATAAGTTACTTGGCCCCTGCTATAATTTGGTTTTTATTGATTCCTCGACCCATTTGTACAAGCCCACAACTCAGAAAATTATATAATCATTAGTTCAATCTCTCATATATAATCAGAATGTTTAATATTATATATTGAGAAAGAAATTGCTCATAATATTATAATATTAGTATAAACGCTATTTTCTAAGTCTCATTCATTTCTTTACAAAACCTTTTCACTGCTTGACACAAATTTTAAGTTGTGTATAGTTTAATAACTTATTTTTAAAAAATAATTTTTGAATAAAAATTTAAACATTAATTTTTTATTCAAAACAAAATAAATTAAAAATAATTTATTAAACTATATTTTAAAAGAGCCTTAAAATGCGTCACCCCATCCCCAATGTAAAGAATCTGAGGGTACATTGGGGGACGGAGGGAGTATTATAGATGAATTCCGTGACTTAAAGAATGTCGATCTTAATTTTAATGTATTAAAACAATCCTTTTTTCTATAGACGATGAATTATATACGATATTTTGGCCCCCCTTGAATAAACTTTCTGCGTCCGCCCCTGAAAATCCCCTTATGTTCAAACTGCCCATAGGGTGAGAATTTACATTCGTTAATCTTTTCATCTAATCATTATTACCACTACACTGACCATCAGTACTTTCTGTTGGTTCTGTTTCTGCTACTACACATGATGTTTAAACTTAAACTAATGATCTATAAGTCTTGTAATCACATAATATAAGTAAGTGGCCTTATGCTTGCAAGTTATACTGGTATCCGGCACCTATTTAGCAAATGTTTGAGTCAGTATTCACTTTTGAGGAAGCGGCAAGCATTTCTTGACAAATACAGGAGTTTCCCATTGTTTGATGTAAGTTGCTACTGCAGGTTAATTTTTTAGCATACCATGTTGGTTTTGATGAACTTTGATTGTATGCTAATAGTTAACCAGTACTCTTTAGACACATATTTGAATATGCTGTTGGCACTAATACTGTTCATTTTGGTTCTATCTGTGATTAGAATCTAGATTATTCAAGTCAATTATTTCCGTAGTATTATACTATTATTGATATTTGATATGTCATCTATAATTCTAATTGATATATATTATATATATGTCCACTAATGACATTAGTATGCAGGGATCACATGAAGCATGACTAAATTTTGAGCTATAAAGTTAGTAGTACAGTAAAATCATCTATTTTGCATATAATGATTTGGACTTTGGATTGGATTTTTCAGTCCATAAATTCTTGGACAGTGAATAAGAATCTTTTCAATTAATTAGAAAAATTAAATGTTTTCTTGTTGCTCTTCAAAAATTTCCTGTCAGACCTTTAACAACTCTGAAGGCTCATCTCAGTTGACTGGCATTTACTACCAAATATTCCTACAATTTGTTTATATTTTCATATGGTGAGAAACTTGGGCAGGACAATGATCATTCCGAATTTGATGAATCTAGAGAGATAATTGAGAGCTTGGTTGACGAATACAAGGCTTGTGAGTCCCCTGATTACATCAAATGGGGGATGGAGGTTTGTCTTTTACTTGTCTGAACCCCTTCATATATAGTATCTGTTTTGTGTTTACAATTGAATATATTAATATTTGTGTGCAGGATCCGGACCACGTCCTGACTGGAGAAGGGAATGCTACGGGATCCGTGGCTCCAAACTTAGCAATATGAGCTACTAGTGTACCCCACTTTCACCTTTTGGATTTATGTCTTACAACTTCGTTTGATTGAATGTAATTGGAAGTATACTGATAAATATTGCCAATTCTGTCATTATGGCTGTTACCCAGTTTAACCATTTATTGTGGCTTTCCATGTTACTGTATTAATGGTTTTTTCTTTAAATTTTTGCCACATTGTACATAAATTTTAGTTCATGAAGTGGCTCATCTACATATGTGTGCTATAATTGTTTTTAGTCGCTGCTGATATTGGTTTGACATTGTATGTCATGTTTTTTACACGTTAACTACAGTTAAAAGTTGCTGGGTATGAGTTGGTTCTTGGACCTGCTAATCGTTTGTCCAATGCTCATACTTTGTATATTGTCTTTATGTGCTACCGTAACCTGTTTGTAATTTGTATATCGCAAGGTCAAAATAGTATTGCGCTTCATTCGCAGCAATAGTCAGTAGTAAAACTTTGTCCTCCAAATTGGTGCACATATGTTTAATCCTATATTGCTATCTAGACACTTAAATCAAAGCATTCCAGATAATTTTAATAATTCCGGATAATTCAATGACCCTAAATATGACAGACATGTCTTCATTCTAATATTTCAACCCTTTAAACTTATATGCATGTTTTTGGTCAAATTTCAGTAAAGTTTAGAACATCATGAAATAGAAATGTTACAGCCCGAAATCGATCTGAAATTACCCATCATTGGCTAGGTAAGAATTTACTCTGTATATGTTTATTAAAGTACAAACATATTTAAATTTACTCAGTTGGCGCATGCCACAGTGAAAAGATAAAGAATTGCTTAACAGGAAAAATATATTATGATGTTCATCAAGTCTGGAATACAGATAAGAATTATAAAGAATTGCTTAACAGGAAAAATATATTATGATGTTCATCAAGTCTGGAATATAGATAAGAATTATATAGGAAATTCACAATCCGACATACTGATAAGAGTAGTAGAAAATTGGCAATCTTGCGGCATTGACTATATCTGTATATGTTAGATATACCATAGTGGAGGAGAGAAAGGATGTTTTGATTTTCCTGTAAAGTGACGCTTAATGGTGCGATGCTCCATGCTATAGATCCCCATATCGTGGCCACCACCGCTTTTGAACATGCCAAAATGTTCAGAGTCATCCGTAAAATAGATGCAGTTACCCATTATTGTTTTTGATGAGGATACTGAGAAAGATGAAGTTTTACCAATAAATATGGATTCGTTGCCCAGATTGGTCACGGGTGTCCAATTACACAATTCATCATGTTCTGAATATGTTGGTTGCATCTTCCATACTAAGAATTTATAAGTGTAATACTTACGCGTGGATATTCTTCCATAAGGATTTCCATTGCGGACACGCACAATTAACAAAAGATCATGTCCTGATAATGATTCAACCAGGTATGGCCGCATATCAGGTTCTATTGGAATTGGAACTGATGCAATTTTTGTGCCTTTAGGCCCTCCTCTTTTGACATCATCATCAATATCACACCTAAAAACAGCACCAAAAATATTGACTGCATAGAATTTGTTTCTATGAAAAGCAATATCTTCAAAGCATTGTGCCCTAGCAGTGTTCACATCAGTCCATAGCTTATGCCCCGGTCTAGCAAAACCCAAGATCCTAAATTCTCCGTATATGGCCATAACTACTGGAAGAGGATGATTATTATCATCACTAGTTGGCATTGTTGAGGACATAGCAACTTTTGTGATATAGTTGAAGAAATCGTCATGAAATTTTTCTTTGCACTTAGATGCAAATGTAAGCATGGAAGGGAGTGCAATTTGGTGCTTTGAAAAAGGGTGCAAGAGATTGATTTTATAATCTCTTCCTAATGTTAGCAGCCATCCTTTATTTGTTCCTAAGATTAATTTTCCAGATGCCTCTGGTAAATCAATATTATATGTTTTACTTGTCGAAAGACAAAACAAACCACGAGTAGTAATGACTGTATCATTAATTACCTCATCTTTTTTATTTGTCTCAACCTCGTATCTATGAACCTCATTGACAACTTCATTGTTAGCCTCTTCATTGTTGTTACCCTCATCATGAACCTCGTAATTGCCCTCGTCCTGGATTTCTTCATCATCATCATCATCATCATCATCATCATCATTATCATCATCATCATCATCATCATCATCATCATCATTATCATCATCATCATCATCATCTGTAGCCTCTTCATTGTTGTTACCCTCATCATGAACCTCGTAATTGCCCTCATCGTGGATTTCTTCATCATCGTCGTCATCATCATCATCATCATCATCATCATCTGTAGGAGCTGCTCCACTGACTTCCGCCAGAAGAAGATAGGGAGCTTTGGGCAACGGTACCTCTGAAACAAAAGTTACTGACTTCCACAATTTTGATACAGCAGAAAATTTTATATTTCCCGAAAAATCTAGACATCCGGCTATAACTTCTAATAAATCCCCAGGAAGATTATTCCACTTGTCATCATTCTCCATCTTGGTATGATAATAATAAGCAGATGAAAATTTTGCAATTTATCAAAATTCCTACGAATATCTATATTTATAGGCACCATAAATATTCCAATTCTATTCTATTTCAAATCCTATTTGTGAATCTTTTCTTATCTTGGATAGAAATCCTTCCACAATTAATATTCCTACTATTCCTACTAAAATAAGAATTATCTCAATGATGACATATTAGAATTCTGCTCATAATATAATTCTTAACTTAATTAGGAATTTGGATTTTTTTTTTTTGAAACTAGGAATTTGAAACTTAATTAGGAATTTGGAATGGACCCCAACATAAATAAAATAATATAATTAGACCAGTTCAAGTTGTTCACCGGTGGATTATGTACTCGTCTTTTCTATTACATCAGCAATATTTTTCTCTAATCTTCTTTTTATTAAGAATATTTTATTATCTCATATGTTGGGTGTTTCAGCTAATTAAACTTATAATTGTACCGGAAAATACTTACGCGTATATTATTCCATCCTGGGACAAACCGAGCTTACATTATTTTCTTTGTTTCCCGGTGGCAGAGGAATTCATGCGGAGGACTGTTTTTAAATTACAGAAATATTGAAAAGGGGGGTTTGCATATACACCCTACTAAAATTCCCAATCCAAACCCTAGAGAGAAAGAGAGGGGAAGGAAGAGCGAGGGAGGGAGAGAGAGAGAGACAGGGAGGGAGAGAGGGAAGAGAGAGAGAGAGGAGAGAGGGAAGAGAGAGAGAGAGGAGAGAGGGAAGAGAGATGCCGCGAGAAATAATAACGCTGCAAGTGGGACAATGCGGGCGGGAATCAGATAGGAATGGAGTTCTGGAACACGGTATCAGCAAAGACGGCATCCTCGAAGATTTCGCTACTCAGGTCAATACTAACATTTCCCTCCTAATTGTTGTTAATTCATTTTTTGACTGCTTTCACTAACACACACTTCTTGCCCTCTACTTAAATTACTCATTTTAGGTTTTTCTTCTTCTTTTTTAAGTTCCAGCCCTCAACTTAATTGCTTTCAATTCTACTTTCTTCCCCCATTTTTAAGGTCTTGAATTGTTTCGTAAATTTATTCTGCTACAATTTTAGCTTCATTATTATCTTTGCATAGGCAATAAGCTTTCTCTCACTTTGACTTTCACTACAACCTTAATGTTTTCGGAGACTTGTCATTTAACAAGCATCACAACTCACGTTTAGGAGATGTACCAACTGACGGGATTGTTAAAATATCGGAACCCTATTGTTCTCCTCTACACTTCTAGTATTCCCTCCAAAACTTAGAGGAAAACGTAGCATTTTCCAGCTTGCTACATCTGACTCAAGATTCCTAAATTCACTAAACACCCTATGAGATTCCTAAAACTCGACCAATATCAATCAATAGTTTTATACGGGGTGGAGACAGGAAAAGTCTTCTTTCTCTATGATGATTTCGATATAACTAGGCTCAACTAGGCGACTCTTGTATGCGGCGGGAGCGGGACCACACATTCAATAGAATGTTTGAAACTCTCAGTCCAAGCACACTAGCCTCCTTTCTGGCTAGAGCCGGTTGAGCCACTGCCACAAGAAGCACCACTAAATCAATCTTTGGATCAACCTCAGCGCCACCACTATTCTACATTTTGAATTGTGTATCCATCAACAGCACACGTGCGAGTACCCACAAGCACGCCACACAACAAAACCACCAACAATGAAATTATTCTTTTTCTAATGAATAATCAATCAAGCCAGGATTTCCAATGCACATAAGAGCAGCATCCTAAATTTATTTCCAAGTCATTCGGTTCCTCGAGTCCTTGGAAACAGTGTATAGGTAATTAATATGAAATTCTATTTGGCTTCTTAAGAAAGAGAGGGGAATATGGCGGTTTTGACAAGAGCTAAGAGCTGAAGTCAGCTTTGCTAGTAGATAAGCTGATAAGACCTGTGACAGATACATGGAAAAAGTAGTTTATCTTCCCGTAGTTTCCCGCTCTAGAGTGCGGGCTTTGACTCAGTGCTAGTGTGGCTGATCATCCGGAAAGACCAGCTAAGCATCATTGGCTTGGTTAGCATTGTTTCTTTGTGATGTCCTCGTCACTGTCAGATAGCTCATAGTAATCTCTTATGCGCAAATTCTCATTCTAGTCTAATCCTAAGAAGGTAGTTTGTGCCATTTGAGAGAGTGGATACAAAGGACTAGAATCGCTAGCTGACTTCGTGCCTTCTTATGATAACTATGATTATGTGGGTGATGGCAAAAGCTATAATAGCACTTCCTCGAAACTTATATTTCATTCAACCTGCCAAGACAATCTTAATAGGTCTACAGCAGCTGAAGATGACTAGAACAATAACAATAATAACAGAAAGTTTAGTCATTAAACAATATATTTTTTTATCAACATTGAACATGTCTATTCAATATTGTATATCTGCATTCATAATGCTGCAGGGAGGTGACAGAAAGAATGTGTTTTTCTATCAAGCTGATGATCAACACTACATACCAAGAGCTTTGTTAATGGATTTGGAGCCTAGGGTGATTAATGGTATTCAAACTGGTGATTATCGCAATCTGTTTAATCACGAGAATTTATTTATGTCAAAAGAGGGAGGTGGTGCAGGCAACAATTGGGCTAGCGGATATCATCAGGTTAATACTTCTTGTTTTAAATTAAATTTAAGCAATGTTTGGAGGTTATCTGACTTGAAATTTAGGCTGCAAATATTTGGCTGTTCGCAGTGATGTGCCTACGAGCTTATTATAAATATGCATATTTTTTCATGTAGTAATTGTCTTTGTAGGGAAAAAGTGTTGAAGAGGATTTAATGGACATGATCGACGGAGAAGCAGATGGAAGTGACAGTCTTGAAGGTTTTGTTTTATGCCATTCTATTGCTGGGGGAACAGGCTCAGGTTTTGACGGCTTACATCTTTCTTTCATATCAAAGTATTTAAGATTCGGGCTCATGGATCATAGGTCTCTTCATTCATTTGCGCAGTAGTAATGCTAGCAACTTTATATTTTCTTCACCTTCACCATACATACTTGAAATGAAGAGGTTGTGGTTATCTGTAACAGTGCTATTAAAAAGTGATTCTCAACAACAGTAATACAGTCAAACTCCGGCTCTTATATTTAGGTCAATATACCTAAATGAAATGCTTGCCTGATAACCTTTGTGCATGTCTGAGGGATTTTTAAATTTGAATTGTTATCGATAATAGTTCATCTAATTCAGGTATGGGTTCATATCTGTTGGAGACTCTGAATGATCGCTACAGTAAGAAACTTGTGCAGACATATAGCGCGTTTCCTAACCAGAATGAGATAAGCGATGTGGTGGTCCAGCCGTACAACTCTCTTCTGACACTCAAGCGCCTTACTCTGAATGCTGATTGTGTAGTTGTTCTTGATAATACTGCATTGAATGGAATTGCCGTGGAACGCCTTCATATTCCGTATCCTTCCGTCTCCCAGACCAACTCTTTAGTTTCAACTGTAATGTCAGCAAGCACAACTACTCTGCGTTATCCTGGATACATGAATAATGACTTAGTTGGCCTTCTTGCGTCATTGATCCCAACACCAAGATGTCACTTTCTAATGACAGGATATACACCTCTAACAGTAGAACGCCAGGTAAAATTTCTATGGCCATGTAAGTAATTTAATAAATCTCACTGTGAAGTTTCTAGCTAGGAAATGCTCATAGGCTGTGAGAAATGTCATATGCCATTGTATAACCTTGAAGTTGATTTTTGAAAATATAATTAGTAATTTAAGAGATTTAGTCTTTAGCGTGTCTATAATCAGTGATCTGATTTTTGCAGGCTAATATGATTCGTAAAACTACTGTACTAGATGTGATGAGAAGACTGCTTCAGGCAAGATAAGCATTGTCTATGAATTGCTTTACTATCTAGTATAGGAGTTTCATGACTGTGGTCTCTTTTGCAGACAAAGAATATCATGGTTTCCCCTAATGCGCGGACAAAAGAAGCTAGTCAGGCAAAGTACATATCGATATTAAACATTATACACGGAGAAGTTGATCCTACTCAGGTAATTGTAATACTTTAGTAATTTTAAAGTGTTTTCAATGTTGTTCTTTTAATTTGAAGTTTAGGAGTCTGGACGCGTACTTGGTATTTTTAGTTTAACAAAGAATTATCAGAAAAGTGGGGGATCTGGAGAGAAGTCCATAGAACAAGCCCATAAATTCTTTAAAGTCCAAAGAAATCTCTTGTTTAATTGATCAATTAATTTATTGTTATCTTCCCGTTCCTTATTTTTTTGCACCTGTAAGAAAACTTGGGAAGAGTTTTCCTTTCTTGTCTTCTTTAAGTATCCTCTTCTCTCCTTAAAAACTTGGGAACAGGCCTGTTAATGAAGGTATTTCATGTAAAATTTTGCTCGACTGAATTAGCAAGAAAAAGAAGAAGAAAGTTTTCTCTAGTGTAATGTACATTAGTCTTAGCACAAGACCCACAGCTAACTTATGGCGGGTTTTTTTTAATTCAACATGCTAACATTGTTATTGCTTACATTTGGAGCAATTCTGGATCAGATGAATTTATGGAGAAAGATTGATTCTTGAAGGCTTTCAAGTTCACATATTTTCCTTGAAAAAGTAACCAGTAAAATACAGAAAAACATGTGGGTTCTTAGATGAGTAATTCACATTCTAGGATTAGTTATGCTATTAAGTTTATATGCAAGTCATGATCTTGTGGGCGAGATTCATGGTTTTGACCTGGTATAATTTAAGATCTTTTAACAACTTGTCCTGTATATGGAGCAACTCTGGCTAGAAAGACTCATGTTGTTGCAATTTGGGTAGTGTTTCAGGATTGTTTCTTTCATACTCAACATATTGTCTGGCTTGTTACATGAGTTGATTTTGTAAGGAATGTGTATTTTACTCTACATGGAAAGGGGTTGGCTATATATTTCGATGATATGTTGCTTTAATAATGGGTTTTAGCATGCCATGTCCGAATTAGTAGCAGTACCCCCATGATTGAGGGTACATATGGAACAATTTACAGCTGAATGATGGCTGAATGTGTTGTCACGCCTCAGGTCTTAGTTGTATATAGAGTTTGGTCATTCACGGGAACTCACTATAGATGAGTATGTTTATGTTTAACTCTGAAGTCTGATCAATTTCTGAGATTTCTCACCGAACTGCATTCACCCTACTGTGGTGAAATCAGGTTCATGATAGTTTGCAAAGAATCCGTGAAAGAAAGCTTGTTAATTTCATTGAATGGGGACCTGCAAGCATTCAGGCATGTTTCCTGCACTCATTTGGTTACTACATATTTTCATCAGCCTCCTTTTCCGAAGTAAATTTAAATGTTTTTTTCCTTTGGCAGGTTGCTTTATCTAGAAAATCCCCTTATTTCAAACTGCCCATAGGGTGAGAATTTACATTCGTTAATCTTTTCATCTAATCATTATTACCACTACACTGACCATCTTTCTGTTGCTTCTGTTTCTGCTACTACACATGATGTTTAAACTTAAACTAATGATCTATAAGTCTTGTAATCACATAATATAAGGCCTTATGCTTGCAAGTTATACTGGTATCCGGCACCTATTTAGCAAATGTTTGAGTCAGTATTCACTTTTGAGGAAGCGGCAAGCATTTCTTGACAAATACAGGAGTTTCCCATTGTTTGATGTAAGTTGCTACTGCAGGTTAATTTTTTAGCATACCTTGTTGGTTTTGATGAACTTTGATTGTATGAACTTTATTTTTTAGAGATAATTGAGAGCTTGGTTGACGAATACAAGGCTTGTGAGTCCCCTGATTACATCAAATGGGGGATGGAGGTTTGTCTTTTACTTGTCTGAACCCCTTCATATATAGTATCTGTTTTGTGTTTACAATTGAATATATTAATATTTGTGTGCAGGATCCGGACCACGTCCTGACTGGAGAAGGGAATGCTACGGGATCCGTGGCTCCAAACTTAGCAATATGAGCTACTAGTGTACCCCATTTTCACCTTTTGGATTTATGTCTTACAACTTTGTTTGATTGAATGTAATTGGAAGTATACTGATAAATATTGCCAATTCTGTCATTATGGCTGTTATCCAGTTTAACCATTTATTGTGGCTTTCCATGTTATTAATGGTTTTTTCTTTAAATTTTTGCCACATTGTACATAAATTTTAGTTCATGAAGTGGCTCATCTACATATGTGTGCTATAATTGTTTTTAGTCGCTGCTGATATTGGTTTGACATTGCATGTCATGTTTTTTACACCTGTTTTTTTTTTGTAACTACAGTTAAAAGTTGCTGGGTATGAGTTGGTTCTTGGACCTGCTAATCGTTTGTCCAAAGCTCATACTTTGTATATTGTCTTTATGTGCTACCGTAACCTGTTTGTGATTTGTATATCGCAAGGCCAAAATAGTATTGCGCTTCATTCGCAGCAATAGTCAGTAGTAAAACTTTGTCCTCCAAATTGGTGCACATATGTTTAATCCTATTTTGCTATTTAGACACTTAAATCAAAGCATTCCAGATAATTTTAATAATTCCGGATAATTCAATGACCCTAAATATGACAGACATGTCTTCATTCTAATATTTCAACCCTTTAAACTTATATGCATGTTTTTGGTCAAATTTCAGTAAAGTTTAGAACATCATGAAATAGAAATGTAGCCCGAAATCGATCTGAAATTACACTATCATTGGCTAGGTAAGAATTTACTCTGTATATGTTTATTAAAGTACAAACATATTTAAATTTACTCGGTTGCCGCATGCCACAGTGAAAAGATAAAGAACTGCTTAACAGGAAAAATATATTATGATGTCCATCAAGTCTGGAATACTGATAAGAATTATATAGGAAATTCACAATCCGGCATACTGATAAGAGTAGTAGAAAATTCGCAATCTTGCGGCATTGACTATGTCTGTATATATTAGATATACCATAGTGGAGGAGAGAAAGGATGTTTTGATTTTCCTGTAAAGTGACGTTTAATGGTGCGATGCTCCATGCTATAGATCCCCATATCGTGGCCACCACCGCTTTTGAACATGCCAAAATGTTCAGAGTCATCCGTAAAATAGATGCAGTTATCCATTATTGTTTTTGATGAGGATACTGAGAAAGATGAAGTTTTACCAATAAATATGGATTCGTTGCCCAGATTGGTCACGGGTTTCCAATTACACAATTCATCATGTTCTGAATATGTTGGTTGCATCTTCCATACTAAGAATTTATAAGTGTAATACTTACGTGTGGATATTCTTCCATAAGGATTTCCATTGCGGACACGCACAATTAACAAAAGATCATGTCCTGACAATGATTCAACCAGGTATGGCCGCATATCAGGTTCTATTGGAATTGGAACTGATGCAATTTTTGTGCCTTTAGGCCCTCCTCTTTTGACATCATCATCAATATCACACCTAAAAACAGCACCAAAAATATTGACTGCATAGAATTTGTTTTTATGAAAAGCAATATCTTCAAAGCATCGTGCCCTAGCAGTGTTCACATCAGTCCATAGCTTATACCCCGGTCTAGCAAAACCCAATATCCTAAATTCTCCGTATATGGCCATAACTACTGGAAGAGGATGATTATTATCATCACTAGTTGGCATTGTTGAGGACATAGCAACTTTTGTGATATAGTTGAAGAAATCGTCATGAAATTTTTCTTTGCACTTAGATGCAAATGTAAGCATGGGAGGGAGTGCAATTTGGTGCTTTGAAAAAGGGTGCAAGAGATTGATTTTATAATCTCTTCCTAATGTTAGCAGCCATCCTTTATTCGTTCCTAAGATTAATTTTCCAGATGCCTCTGGTAAATCAATATTATATGTTTTACTTGTCGAAAGACAAAACAAACCACGAGTAGTAATGACTGTATCATTAATTACCTCGTCTTTTTTATTTGTTTCAACCTCGTATCTATGAACCTCATTGACAACTTCATTGTTAGCCTCTTCATTGTTGTTACTCTCATCATGAACCTCGTAATTGCCCTCATCGTGGATTTCTTCATCATCACCATCATTAGAACTCTCATCATCATCATCATTAGAACTCTCATCATCATCATCATCATCATATGTAACCTCTTCATTGTTGTTACCCTCATCATGAACCTCGTAATTACCCTCATCATGGATTTCTTCATCATCATCGTCGTCATCATCATCATCATCTGTAGGAGCTTCTCCACTGACTTCCGCCAGAAGAAGATAGGGAGCTTTGGGCAACAGTACCTCTGAAACAAAAGTTGCTGACTTCCACAATTTTGATACAGTAGAAAATTTTATATTTCCCGAAAAATCTAGACATCCGGCTATAACTTCTAATAAATCCATAGGAAGATTATTCCACTTGTCATCATTCTCCATCTTGGTATGATAACAATAAGCAGATGAAATTTTTGCAATTTATCAAAATTCCTACGAATATCTATATTTATAGGCACCATAAATATTCCAATTCTATTTTATTTCAAATCCTATTTGTAAATCTTTTCTTATCTTGGATAGAAATCCTTCCACAATTAATATTCCTACTATTCCTACTAAAATAAGAATTATCTCAATGATGACAAATTAGAATTCTGCTCATAATATAATTCGTAACTTAATTAGGAATTTGGAACTTTTTTTTTTTTGAAACAAGGAATGAGATCTAGAGATTTGTTGGTGTTTTAGATGTGTAGATCGTAGCAGTTAAAGTATTTAAAACCGAGTTTTACTTCCGTTTTTAGTTAGCCAATTATTGGTCATATTAATTAATGATATAATAGGAGTGGTGATAAGATTTACTGCAAAAACTACCTTATTTCCGTTAAGCATAATTTGAATCCCATTGAAATGTGGAAAAGAGGAAAAATATAAGTTTCTTTAGGGCTTGTTTGGATTGAGGAATTTTAAAACCATGTTCGGGAAAGTTATTAAAGTGAGGGGTTGGGTTGGATTCACGAGGGATACAGAAGGTTAAGAGCATGTTTGGCCCCAGGGACGGAACTAGAAATATAATCAAGGGGGAGCGATATTTATATAGAAGAAAATTTTTAATTCACACACAATAAAAATACTTAATAAATAACATGGTCAATGTTTAATACAATCCTCAAATACAATTATTAATTAACACGCGAGAGTTGACAACGCCGATTCTCCATATTCTGAAATCGTTGCAAAATAGTTTCATCATCAATAACCATAAAAACTTCTCTCTCGATATAGACAACTAAACAATCATTCATCCATTCGTCTCCCATTTTGTTTCGCAACCTCGTTTTCACCACATCCATTCGTCCCTGAAACCAAGCATCTCTAAAAGTTCTATTATCTTCCCCCATTTGTTTTTTAGGAAAAACATGCCCAATTGGTTGGCAAGGTCCATTTGAGATATATCCTCGTCGAATATTATCTCTAATTTTGATATCGAAAGTTTCAATCGGTTTGCGACGTCCCGGATCACTCACTATATCATTCGAATTAAATTCAACACAATCAATAATCGGATTTAAATCCGGAGAAGGCACACTACTTGTTGAACCAACACTAGTTTTGGGTATTTTAGCAAAATAACGATCCATAGCAATTCTACAAAAATTAAAAATACTCAACTAAGAATTGAATGAACAACAAAATAGTATATATTAAGGACTTTAAATTTAATAAGTTTTGAGTTTGAATAAATGGTACCTTAAGAAGAGCAGGCGCCAGGGGGTGGAAACTGGAAAAGGAGAGTAGAGGCGGAAGAACAGAAAGAAATTGTTATCTGTTTAAACAAATACCTAATTTTAATTAATTGTTTTGTTTTTAAGAAACAGGCCCACTAGTTTGAGTTGTTTGTAAGAGATAAAGATAATATAGTTGAAGGCCCAATTCAAGACAGGCCCACTGGCCCAATTCACTCATTCAATTAAAAACAAGACATACAGTAGATTGTATATATATATGTCTTCATCCTCAATCCTCATCGACTCACCGGTATCTGCACAGGGTCTCAGAATTCAGGATACGCAATTTTAACTGATGTTTGATGAAGGGGTGCGCGACCGCACCCCCTGCCAAGCGCTAGGTCCGTCCCTGTTTGGCCCCCCTTTTATTATTATTTTTCCCACTTAAAGTGATTATGAGGTGTTTGTCTAACCTTTTTTTTCCACTTAAAGTTAGTTTTAGTTCAAAAAAAAAAAGTATCTTGGAGGTACTTTTTTCCACTTATTTTTTTCTCATATCAAATTTTTATGTATTTGAGTCACCTTTTAACTCGTATTATATTCTTTGCATATATTTGTATTTTACACTTTTATATTATGTTTAGAAAATATAAATTTCTTTTTTTTTAGTTAATTTTTTAAAAATAAATTTACTTTAAGTAAAATTAGCCAAACAGATACACCTAACTTTAAGTGAAAATTATCACTTTTCACTTAAAGTGAGTAAGTAGCACTTTAAGTGATAAGTAACATTTTTTAAGTTAAGCCAAACACGCTCAAAATTTCAACTAACTTTGCCCAATTTAGGCGTCAAATCATAAGTCAAATATTACTGTATGTTTTTTTTATTTTGTTAGGTAGGGTTTGATGGGATTTATCTATTGAGCTTTGTTAGAGCATCTCCAATCTTCACTACTGTTAGCCATAAAAGTCTACGTGGCATCTTTATAGAAATCCTTAAAAAAAACCATCACTCCAACCGATCAACCTGTTAGCTATAATTTTAGAAAACAAGATACAGATCCTCTATATTTGGAGGATATCCAAAAATTTATACATAACATCTAAAAATATTATATCCACTTATATTGTGACACATCATCAATTTAATTTAATCTTATATATATTTACTAATCAAAATAATAATAAAATACTGTTTTTGAATTATAGCTAACCATTATAGCTAACAGTATTGGAGCACAATCTCTTACAGGTTCAACAAATTTTATATAACCATTATTTTAGCTAACCGTTTTAGCTATACTCGTTGGAGATGTTCTTAATGGGTTGATTCGGCCCAATAATATAGGAGACTGCCGAGTCAAGTTGGTTATGGAACCATAATTTCAAACTCTTAACAAGGTAAAAGAGGAAGGTAACATGGCCCTCATGGAATTTGCAGATGATATAAATAAGATATTTTGCAGTCAATTACTTGAAGAATAATTAAACTAATAGATACTCCTACTATTGGGCAACTCGTGACCTTTAATGTCAACTATATCTGATGGTCTAGAATTTGTGTAACATCTTATGTAAAATATTATGTAAAATAGTAGTGATGTCGAGCCATGTCTATATATAATCGGATGAAAGTGAAAAATAACGTTTTTTAATCAAAAAATTGAAAATAACATTTTCTGAGGTGAGGTGTTAAAAATAACGTTTTGGATACGTATTTTTAATTTGGGTATCTTAATACGTATTTTCAATTTGGGTATCAGTGAGCCCCGCATGGATAGAACAAAAAAAGAATTAAAACCATAGTGATACGCATCTTGAGAAGGCGTATCTGGCCCTGATATACATTTCCAAAATGCGTATATGACCCTGATACACATCTTCAAAATGCGTATATGACTTTGATACGCATTTTCAACATGCGTATGACTATTATTTTATTTTTTTTTTGGTTTTGCCCTTGCGGGCCACTGATACCCAAATTCAAAATGCATATTAGGATACCCAAATTGAAAATGCGTATCTAAAATGTTAATTTTCACGTCATATCTCAAAAAACGTTATTTCATCATTTTTATCCAAAAAAAGTGTTATTTTTAGCAATTTTCCGATATAATCTTGATCGTCTATTTATAAATATATTAGATTCGACGGTTGAGATTATTTTGGTAGCACAATGAAATTTATGGATAAGATTGCTCTTATGCTTATTATATACTCCTATAAGGATATAATGCGGTAACTTGTGTTAATTAAAAATAATTGCAAAAAAAAGAATTATAGAGAATTATAGTTATAAAGGTTTTTATTTTTTAATTAAAAAACAACATAGAATCCTAGTAGAAATAAGAGTTTAGGAAATAGGAGTTTAGGGGTGAAATCAAAATATGGTGCGAACCAATAATTGAAAAAGTGAAAAATAATAGGTTTTATATTTTTAATTAAAAAAACATAGAATTCTAGGAAGTTTAGGGGTCAAAATATGATGCGAACTTTTACTCCAATATAATTGGAGTACTTTACTCCTACACCTGATCAACTGATGAATATGGAACCTCGTCGGTAGTGAATATATTTACTTGCAATCAAGATAGTGTTAGTATTACATTCATTTGGTTGTAGGCTAGCTGTTACATATCTGATACTGGTTTTATATGTAGTGATGGAGGCGATGGCCATGAGATGTTGTATTTCATTTTATACAAATAGAATTGAGAAGAAAGTTTGAAAATATTTGCTTACAAAACAATACTGATTTACTTATGTTCTAATTTAACTGAATCTCTCTCAATCAAATGTTTATTATTCATTTCCATCTCCCTCCATTCTTGCTATAAATTTCTTTGGCATTCTTGAGAACCAATCGGGTACGAATTTGGTTACTATTTTAGTTTCATTTAAAGTTGAGTAGTAAAAAAAAAAATAGGGTGATGTAGAGCTCAGTACAAGCTCAAAACTATGGCAGTCAGTTGCTGATCAGGCGGATTAGGTTGACTTGCATGAGAGAATTAATACCTTATATATAATAAGCATAAGGGAGATCTTATCCAAATTTTTGGTCGTCGTATCCAAATTTTTGGTCGTCGTCATTGTACTACCAAAAACATATCCGTTGGATCATAAAATATATCCTTATATATTTATTTATAATTTTCACTTTGTTAATTTACTATAATACCCTTTCTTCGTCGATTTGTTTTTTTTCATCATTAGAACTAAATTTAATTTAAAAATATCTTTATAAGAGAGATCTTATCCAAATTTTAATTTTTGGTCTGGTTGCTGTACTACCAAAATTATATGATCCGTTGGATTGAAACTAGACGATCAAGATTAGATCACATAAAACAGAAATTATAATCTAAAAAGGATATAATTAGAAAATGTTGTATTAGAAGTGAATTTTAAAAGAAAATTATAATCTAAAAAGGATATAATTAAAAAAGGTTGTATTATAATTGAATTAATACCTTATATATAATAAGCATAAGGGAGATCTTATCCAAATTTTTGGTCGTCGTCATTGTACTACCAAAAACATAAAATATTATATTCTAAAAAGGATATAATTAAAAAAAGTTGTATTAGAATTGAATTTTTAGTTTATAACATATTAAAAAATAAAAAATTTATATACAAAGTACTTTTTAGTTTATAACATATTAAGGTTGTATTAAAAAGTTGTATTATATACAGAGTACTTTTTTGTTTATAACATATTAAAATATAAAACATTTTTTTATGCTAGATCCAACGGTTTTCATCTATTTATTTTAAGATCTTTGTCATACGGAGGAATAGACTATCGATTATCAAAATTTCGGACAAAACCTCTCTTACACTTATTAAGGATATAAAAGCCGTGCGTTGCACGGGTTATAAGCTAGTACGCTTAAAACCACCAGCGATATTTAACTTGTCTCGGCAGTCATAAAACAACACAAACATATTCTTTCTATCTTTTCTTCTCCTTTTGGTTGGAACATATATAGTTATGCTACTCAATCATAACCAGACCACTTTCCATCTTGCCTTTGGAACATAGTAATTTCTTCTCGTCCACTTGCCTTTGGAACATAGTAATTTCTCCATCTCGTCCATCTCCTTGAAAATGGGTCATAACCAGCATCACCAGCTTTTAAGCCACTAGCCGGTTTCAGACCAAATGCATTTCTGAAATTATCAACCCTGTTCTTTCTGTTCATTTCTGCCAGCTTTATAACCTTGTAATCTTTCTTTTGAGTTTGTCGGGAAGCCTCCAGTTCCAATAGACTCTCGACTTCAGACTCGTCATTTTTACTTATGGCGACATCCATTTCCCTTCTCAGCTGGTCCTTTTCAGCTGCAACGTTCAGTGGCCTACGCATTGTTGATTTTTTCTCCTGAAGCATCTGTTTTACAGCGGCAACTGAGTAGACAAATGTGCTGGTCTTTTCAGTTGCATCTTTCTTGTCCAAAACATCCTGTTTGTTAGGCATCCGCCCACCACTGCACTTTGATAGCCTTATAGTTTTGATGATCACTCTGTCAGCAAGCTGATAAGTTTGTAACCGAATGTTATAGCTAGTTGTTTCGTTGTGCTCTAACTTTGTTTTACAGGACTTAATTAAATAGCTGAATACCTCATTGTCAGCAAGCTAAGACATTGCAAACATGACATGACAGCAAGCTGGGACGGTGAAAACAGAAGGTTACAGCAAGCTCACAATCTTCGCCCAAAAAACTTATATTGCAGATTCTAACAACTTGAATCAAGAAAAACTCATAGGAAATGATTTGTAACAGTTGTCTAATATATATATATATATATGTTGTATTATATATATTAGAGCTCCACCTACTTGAATGAATTTTACAAGACATCATTCAATTATTTAGGGAGCCTTTACTTTTTAAAAAGTCTCCTTAAAATACAACCCACTTGCCCACTTGTCTATCATGTCTTCGAAAAGCATATCCTACCTAAATATTCAATTATTACTCCAGCTCCATCCAGCTCCATCTAGCTCCTTTTTAACGTTTCATAAACGTTAGATATCAATTAAATTCAAAGAGGTCATAATTACTTAAGAGCTTGCTGATTGAGTCTACTATATATATTCCTACTTGTGTGACTACTTCTCCACCTTACTGAAAACACCTTCAAGAACACACAAAAACAACTTAGTGCTTTCATTCAAATCCTTCTTAAACGAGCTCTAGTATTATATGCAATATTTATATATTAGAGAGTTCTTAATTTGAGTTGTAAACTTTTTCCTCTTGTATTGCTCAAGGTGTAAGTGTTGTTGTTGGATAGGCAGGCTTGGAAACAAGGGTTCAGGGAACTAGTTTGCTAGAGAAGATTGTACTAAGGGGTAGTATAGTTCTTAGAGAGCATTTGGTTCAAGGGACAAGGGGTTTCGGCAAGCTGCTATCAACAACGGGTGCATAGGGAGATATATTATTGGATCTTCTAATTGGTATTTTCGTTGATCAATAATATATTCTCTTACCGGGTTGGTAAGGGACCAGGACGTAGACCGTAGAGAATAGAGGTCGAACCTGGCTAAAATCCTTGGTGTTCTTATTTTTCTGTACTGCATTTACTCATGTTAGCTAGCTGACAGACTATTATATATTGCAATCAGCAAGCTGACTAGTCAGCAGTTTAATTGTTCGGTAATCTTTAAAATTGGATATAGTTGGCCATAACACCTATTCACCCCTCTAGGTGTGCTTATTTTCACACTTTACCTCCTTAACCTACTGGTCAAACTCTTCTTTGATTGGAGATGAGTCCAAAATCATAGCCATCTGACAACTAGTGACAGAATTTTCATTACCCCATAAGGTATTTAGATACTTGTGGGTCATCCTATTATTAAGCTTGTACCGTCTTCCAGGGTTTGCTGAATCAACACTCTTGACAACACAAAGCTTGTAGGTTGGTCCAGTCCTAGACATCCCACTTCCAACCCTTACAAAACTCGTACAAAAACTGCTTTATGTGTCTCCCCATTTTCGTCTGTTGTAGGAGAAACAAACGCATAAAATAGTTTTATGTGTCTGTCGAGCACTACACAAACGTATATACTAGAAAGAGACATGTTTATACGTCTGTTGTGCCTGAACAATCGTATAAGCTAGTTTTATACGTCTGTTGAAAAATTATTTGTGTCTGTTATTTTATAAGAGACATATATAGTTCAACTATATATGTCTTACCTTTTAAAACAGACGTATAAAAGTGAATTAAAAAAATATAAAATAAATAAAATAAAAACATATGTGTAACACCCTACTATTATAACAATTAAAACTACCTCTTAAACAATTCTAAATCATAATAATAAGATGCAATAAACCAAGTCAATAATCCAACTGAAAGTACGAGATCCAAATATCCAAAATAATGAAACTAACAAAGTTCGAAACCAACTAAAAGTTCTCAAGATCAATAAATCTACTAAGCCAAAGCTCTACTAATAACTGGGTGGCACTCATCACTCTTCCCGCTTTACCCCTATTTACCCGCGGAAAAGAAACAATAAAGAGTGAGCCAAATGCTCAGTACGAATATAAAATAAAACATGAAATTTAAATATGAGTGGATTGTGTCTTACGAACACAAAGATACAATGAAAGATGATACAGAGACCAACAATATATTTCCGAAACAATTATCGATGTTAAGTGAATCAGCAAGATAATAACTTAAAACAATTATGTTAACAGTGAAACTGAAAGTAAAGCCGAATAATAAGTAATGTGGGTACAATATGGGTCTCTTACACAAAACTATACTCGCTAACTCCAATCACCAGCGAAGTACATGACAATGGTTTCTCCTTCGGTTATCCAGAAGAAGAAATAAGGAATGTATAAAACATCCCAACAATACAATAGCGATCATGATCTAATCACATCTCATACTCCAGAGACGTGCTTGTATACTCACCCACCGATACGAGTAGGTGCCTAGTTCACCTTTACTCCGAACTCCATGTGAACATTGTCTGTGATTAACCCACACAGATCGGTCTAAGAGCCCAACAAAAAGGTCACAAAGGTCGCTTGACTCGTTGCACGAAACGAAACAAATACAAAATATCGCATGGTAATGCGAAACAAAACAATATATACGAGTCAAGGCAACAATAAATCCAAAAATAAGGATTTCGAAATGAAACTCAGAATGTGTACAACTAGGTACACATGGAGTACAATAAGGTCACAATTTTAGAAAACGAATCGACAATAAATTTAACGAATATTTATTGATTAAAAGAGAGAACAAAGAATTCGTACATGATATAGTTATTAAACTAGCACTAAAGTCTCCGGAATAAGGTATGCCGCTAGTAGTCCTTATGTAAATCTAAAATAAATTCAATAATTATATATTAATATAGGAACCCACTTTTACTTATTAATCTGAAACTAGCATGATAGCCCGTGCAAGGCACGGGCCATATTTTAATTCATATAATATTTTTCAAATTTGGGATAGAGTTCGTTATATCCTCTTGTCAGTGTGTTTTACCTTTGAATTCAACGATTCACTAAGATTCAATTGTTAATAATCGTTCTAAATTCAAATTATTAGCATACTCTAAATTTCGAGGATCATATTTATAGTAGTTATTAAGTATTACCACGATAATAGTGTCCTTTAGTTTGTATTTCAGTAAAATCCTAAAAGAATTACCATGATAGTAGTTATTTTAAGGCTTAATGACCTTTTGGCCCTTCAAGTTTGCACATTTATACCCATAAAACTCTATAGTTTAAAGCGCTCATTTTCGTCCCTCTAACTTTAGAATGTACCTTTTTGCCACAAACCGTCATCTATTCGTTCTAAAAGCCGACGGTTTTGTGTCAAAAAGACAACGATTTTGTGGCTAAAAGGTACAATTTTGAAGTTGGAATGGCGAAAAGGAACACTTTAAAATGTAGGGCTTTACGGGTATAACTGTGCAAACTTGAAGGACCAAAAGGTCAATAAGTCTTCTTTTAACTACTTTCGATCTTAGCGCAACATTTTTTGAATATCTATTTTCTCTTCTACTCATATGTCTACCTCATATCTACTCCAATTTATTACTGATCATGTGCACTCTCACTTCGGCCTTTTTACGATCACTATCCAGCCACCTCATTATACCTCTAAGATCCTCTCTTTCCTCCAACGACGTCATATATGTACATTTATCTTGCCCCACCACCTTTCTTTTGTCTTTAACAACCTTAAGTTTGTTCATCTTTTCTCTCTCCAATCATCTCCCATTCTTCTTTGATAATCTCTCATCGACTTGCGTTTCCATGTTTATATAAAATTATTATTGTTGTCTTTACGAGCTGAATAGGTGTTATTATAATAAAATAGTTAATTGTTATATCTCTCGCACATTAAACATGTATACGTTTTTTGAATGTTATTTTGGTAACATTATTTTTTTTGAATTTCAATTAAACTCTTTTAATATTTGTCAACAAATTGGATTAAAATTTTATTGTATCGTATTTAGTTGTATTATTGTTTTTTTTAAGTTAGATAAAAAAAATTGATGTACCTATTCTTTTGCTGGTATTTAGTTGAGTGTATTTCGTATCTAGATGTCCAAATTTAACAATAAACGAATTCATATTGTATGTATACTTGGGGATGGGCATCAGGTCGGTCAATTCAGGGTCGGGTAGTGTTATACCCATCACACTCCCCGAATTCGAACATAATTATTGAACCCGTCCCGATTTTCGAACGAGGATCATTATGTTCTTAGATTTCTGCCCCGAAAGGGAAATAGGGATTCCCGCGAGAAATCGTGGATTTTAAAATTTTTTTAGTTAAAATTTTGAACATAATCATTGAACCCGTATCGATCCCCGAATGAGGATTATTTTGCTTCATGATTCTTAGCACGAACGGGGAACGAGGATCCCCGCAAAAAATGGGAAATACTTAATTTTTTTATTTAAAAAATATATATTCTTGAATATATCGGATAATAAAATTAATTTGATAAATCATGATAAAATTATTATTATATTATAAATAGAGATTTGAATTAATTTTTTAATAAAAAAGATGAAATATAGTATTAAAATTCTATTTTAGTTTGTTAAATTTTATATCAGAAATTCTAAGTTTATAAAAAATTTGAATTTTTGAATTTTATTATTTTTAATAATCTAGTAAACATATATTTTAAAAAATTATTCTTCATAAATATGATAATCATTTGGGGAACGAAATCAGGGATCGGACTGGGATACATTAATCTCTGAGGTCGTTCCCTTTCTCCAATTTTTTTTCTATAATATTTCATGTTGTCCCGAAAAATTTGTCAAATACCTAAGAAAAATGGGAAACATATCAGATCAAGGTCACATGATGAAATGCTCATCCTTACGTGTTACACGTGAATTTGTTTCATTTTGTTATGAGAATAACAAACATAGATAACTAATATAATTTATAATTTTACAAAATAAAACTAATATACACGTACCATAAATCAAAATTCGAGTCCTATATATTTAAAATTTTATATTAAATACACATACTTTCAATCTCTTTAATAATCTAGTAAATATATGTTTATTTTTTTTTTTCTAAATATGATAATCAGTCGGGGAACGGAAGCGGGGATCGTGCCGTGATACCTTAATCCCCGAGCCTATTACCTTTGCACGAATTTTTATTCTATAATATTTCATGTTGACCCGAAAAATTTCCCGAATCCACAATCCAAATGGGAAAGGAAAACAGTTCGGGTAGATATGGTGAAATGCTCATTCATATGTGTACCACGTAACAAACATAAATAAATATTACAATTGGTGTTCGGATAAAAATATTAATATACATGTATCAGAAATTAAAATTAAAATTTATGTTATTTCGTGTACCATGCGAATTATATATTTAAAATTTTATATTAAATACACGTACATTCAATTAAAAATAGTTTACATGTTCTTATCATTTTAATTAATTTTATTATGAATAAATTTGAAAATAAACATTAAAAAAAATTAGCAAGTCAATTGTCTATGTATGCAATTATATTGATTATAAGAAATGTATCATTAAATGTTCTAGTGTAGTACTAATACATATGAACATAAAATTTTTGGTATATGGAGGTCATACTAAAAAATATTTAGCAAATGGTTTGTATATGTATGCAATCATTGATTTGAAAAGATGTATCATCAAATGTTCTAGTGTAGTGGTAATACATGCAAACATAAAAACTTTAGAACTTGGAGGTCATGTGTTCAAATCCCTTGAAAGTCATTATTTTTTAACATTAACATAATTTTAGGAATAATTTAGTAAATTACTAAATAGGTGCAAAGAGCATGTTGCCATATAATAGTAGATATAATGGATTAAATACCAAGCCAAAGCCCAGGTTGATCATACTGACCAACACCCGTAACAAAGAAAAGAAACGTAAAAATAAAATTGATTATTAAATAACTAATATTGTCCGAACATCACCTACCAAGCACACCCTGCCTGTAACGAATAATGTCACCATCAGATTGCTAAGATTAAAGGAATAGATATAATAATAATAATAATAATAATAATAATAATAATAATAATAATAATAATAATATCAAACATTCAGTAGAGTAGACCAAATTAACCAGCAACACGGATTCCAAAACCAACATAGAAGGTAATCCACATTTAATAACGTGTACATAATTATATATAAAAAAACAAAATCTCTAAAAATAGTACATTAAACATAAAAACCAATGTAAACCAAATAAAATGTAATCGATTTGTTCATAAAAGCTACTGCAACAAGACTTTGTTCTTTTGCAACCAAACAAATACTAAAATACACATGTCCATAAAACCAGAACGAATCATGAACTCAAAAATGACTATATTAATATTATACTGTTTGCATGCAAAACCAATTAAAACAATATACTACTATTAATTAGGCTATAAAGGAAATAGAAGCAACAACACTAATTATCAAATTTTGAAATATAATTAAAGATCATATCTTTTTAATATTTTGCAAAACATAGAGATAACAAATTAGGATTAGTTATGATAAAAACAACAAATCACCGTATATAAAACAAAGGTCAAAACACCATAGCCCTAAGGGCTAAGGTTAAGGTGTCACGTGACAGCTTCTAATGGGTCAAGTGCCAAAATGGCACAATTTGGGAGAAAAATGCCCAAAATGGCACAATATGAAAACACTGCCCTCCACTAGCACTTTCTTCACGCGGGTATTACATGCGTTAGGGGATAACGCATCTGCTAGATGCGTTACCCGTGTTTTTTTACACCACTCCACTGAAAAACCCATAAAAACGTAACCAGCACTTGCGTTTTGGTGGTAACGCAAGTGCGTCATGCGTTATGGTGTAACGCATCACGCACTTGCGTGATCACCAAAACGCAAGTGATGGTTACGTTTTTATGGTTTTTTCAACTGAGATTATTAAAAAAACACGGGTAACGCAATGCGTTACCCCTAACGCATCACGCACCTGCGTGAAGAAAGTGCCAGGCGCGGGGACTGTTCTAAAAAAGTGCTATTTTGGACATTCACCCCCCATTTTTGTGCCATTTTGGGCATTTTCTCGCTTCTAATTGGCTCTCCCAACTTTTTAAATAATTGTAATAATAATAATATATGTTGCCCCCTGCATTCACAAAAAAAGGCCTATAAAAACTCGCAACATGACAAAAATGTTTCCTTGCAGGACCCTAATATAAATCATGAATACTTGTTGCCAAAATCTTTTTGTTATATCCTTCCTCCCGCCTTCTAAAATAACCATTGAAAATGACATATGTGTAAAATCACTTTAACTCCACGTCAGAAATAGACGTCAGAAATCAATCACGGATTGTCCGCTTATACAGGCTAACCCTGAAAACCTATCTTCATTTTCAAAATTCACGAACTATACATCATCTGAGAATTTAATTTTTTTTTTCCATCGATTGTTCACGGAACAATGTGTAAGCCACTTTGAGATGGATGAATTTGTATTAATTGTTATATTTTTATATCCATGAATCTTCGTTGTCTCTCTCTTTTTTAATTTTGTGAATCAAAGCTTTGTATGTATAATTATATATACATGTACATCTCTGTTTGTGTTTATACATGTGTGTATATACATGTATATCTCTGTTTGAATTAATACATGATTTTTGATCATTTTAGATTTGTTCTTGCAGGTTGTATGTGACAATTGTGAAGACATAGTCGGATTGATTGTGAAAGGCAACTACAAGTGGACAATAATAAAGCGATCGGGTATTATTTATTAGATAGTTTAGACACATTAATAAAGCAATACCACTAAAGTGTTTGTTGTAATGCCTAATTGAAAATCATGCTTATGTTAACAAGTATTGTAGTGGTTTTCAAAAAAAAAGTATTGTAGTGAATTATATAAGTTTGATATTGTCTTCTGTATATATGCTTCATAGTTAATTTTGTTTTATTCGTAGATCAATGTCAAGTTAATTGGTAGTGTCTCATGTAGTTCTGTTGAATAAATTATGGATCTTTTCTAAATCACTAATCTTAGCATGATTTCGATATTAATTTGTTGTCAGAGACTCTTAACAATTGATTTTCGTGATTTATGACAGATTGTGTTTAGAGACAATGCATCCTTCACATTGTTACAATATAATTCTAGAAGTTGTTTTTCAAGGTTCATATTTGTATTCTGATTTGCAGGGATTAGGCAAAGATGATTTGTAGGGCTTCTATCAAGGATAACATAAATGGCTCCTATATAATTAATAGGAGATCCCGGCCTGTGGTAAGTGTCTTACTGAACCATTGGCAACATGTAGAGACTGTTTTTCATATTTTTTTTCTTACCCGGGTTTTATTCAATTTTATGCTTGGTAATTGGTATATTATGGCTTGCTGCTAGCATTTTCAACAATAATCAATTAGTGTGGTTTATGTTATATGGCAGGTATGGTAGGTTCTTTTAGGCCACAAAGCAAGCCGTGGATCGTTATCGTGATTTTATAGGTAAGGTGTTGTCAATTTAAACTGATGATTTTGAAATCAGTTTTCGGAACTAATTTATGAATTTAATGTTTATAGTATTTCTTGGCACTAAACTTTGAATCTGAACTGAACTTCTTGAGGTGTGTTAGCTCAATGGGTGGATTTTGCTCAAAGAAATCAACTGAAGATATTGTTCCAACTTTTTTCTTCCGTGTTCTATTTTTGTCCTAACAATTCCTCAAGGTTGTTTATCCTTATAACAGCAAACAATATTTTCTTCTGTGTTTGAAACTGAAAATGCTTACGATGTAATTTTAGAAAAATGCCAGCAACAGATAGTGAATGATTAAAAATAGCAATTAAAAGCGTGATAGCTTTAGAAATCAGAGATTTTATCTGTAAGGTTGGTCAAACCTGAGATCAGATTCAAAATGCTTACCTCTCTGAGCCTTCTTCGTTTTTAATATTGCAAAACAGCCGTTATATTTACTATTTGTGTATCACAGGTTTCTGAAGTAGGTGAAATTCTTGGTAGAGCAGGAACTGCTGGGCTGGGAAAGGCTGTAGAAGTTTTAGATATACTTGGTAGCAGTATGACAAATTTTAACCTCAGCAGTAATTTCGTATCTGGTGCAAACACAGTTGTGAAGGGTGCCAATCTTATGCAATCCCTTTCAGAGGAAAGCAATAAACATCTTAAAGAGGTGGTACTTCCCGGCGGAAGAAGTGCATCGGCTAATATCAAAAGATATGGAAGAATTGCTGAGAATCGCTGCAGCTGACAAGAGGTAAATACAGATAGCACTATTTTAATCGATTTCATAGGACATATACATACATAGTGGTATACAAATGTGCCTATATATATTAGGTATAGTTGATATGATCTAGGTTTTGGTTGTAGCTTTTGGGCTAAATGTATACAGTTGTAGGATAATGATTATAATGTGTTTTGACTGAAACAGAGATGAACTGAAAACTTTCTCCAAAGAAGTGGTCCATTTTGGAAATCATTGCAGGGATCCTCAGTGGCATAACTTGAACCGCTATTTTGAAAAGTAAATAGTCATTTATATTTCAACTTTAATAGATATGTAATTGAGCGGAATTTAGTTGAGATTTGTCTTATCGAATTCGAGTTTTAGTCATCGAGTCTATTGAAAAATAGACTGTTAGTAAACCAATTGTACAGGATTAACCACTTTAACCAAGATGAATGGCATTGAGTTGCAGGAGGATGACATACTGCGTGAACAAATTGGCTTCCTCAGAACAGACAAGGTTTTAAGTGTTTCGTATGTGTTTCTCATCTAATGCTACTGTCAAATATTCTTATCTGAGTATTAAATTTTCCTCCTGCAGTTGGGCGATTATTGCTTCCAAGTTTATCTGAGTAGTGGTTTTCAAAAAAAGTGTTGTAGTGAATTATATAGGTTTGATACTATCTTCTGCATATATGCTTCGTAGTTAATTTTGTTTTTGTTTTATTCGTAGATCAATGTCAAGTTAATTGGTAGTGTTTCATTTAGTTCTATTAAATAAACTATGGATCTTTTATAAACCACTAATCTTAGCATGATTTCGATATTAATTTGTTGTCAGAGATTCTTAACCACTAATCTTAATTTTATTAATTTTTTGAGTCATATGTTAAGTCCGAGTGTTGCACAATATTAATAAAGTATAAAGTTTTGGATGGTGAATTGACATTCTTTTTACAATTTTTGTACTTTTTGTCAACAGGTATAACCTGTTCTCGGGTCATTCTTTTTTAACCAGGATGGCTTCTACATCTATTCAGTATTTTGTTGGAAATGGATGCTTGAAGAAAATGCTCCCAAAGTTGTTTGAAGAAGGCTGGGATGATGTGCTTACCTTAAAGGTAATGAACTCGGAGGATATGGTTGACATAAACATGACCCGATAACAAAAGGTTGGTTTAAAATCTTAAGCCTTTCTTACAACTCACATCTAAGGTAGTAAATATGACTATACATATTCCAATGCATAACTTCCGCATAAAATGTATTTTTTTCTTTTCTGCTCTTAAATTATGCATTCTATAATCAAAGGTTATATCTAAAAGCTATCTGTGATCTACTGAAGGATGCACTAGAGATAAGGTCATACCTGCATGATCATTCACTGATGCAATACGGAGACAAGCTAGAGGCATCAGGAAAATGTCTTCCTGATCTTCTCAACTTAGATCCATCAGAACTCTCTGCTCAGTTTGGTATGAAAAGGGGCCACATTGCACGTATTATATCCTATTATGTCCTTCCTCCACTTTATAAATTAACCTTTGATGATTTTGAATTAAGTTTTCGGAACTAATTTATGAATTTAATGTTTATAGTGTTTCTTGGCACTAAACTTTAAATCTGAACTGAACTTGATCTTGAGGTGTGATAACTCAATGGGTGGATTTTGCTCAAAGAAATCAACTGAAGATATTGTCAACCTTTAAGCCTTCAAGATGGTCTGCAAAGCCCAAGGTTTGGAACTAATCTTATTTCCAGTTGGTGTTATCCTAATCCAGTTTATTGTACTCTTCTAAAGTTGGTAAGATAAAGGTGTAGTTTAATGTTTTTTTTCTAATGCGAAAGTAGTGAATAGATTACTTATACTGCTAATTATGCTAAGTGATACAATGTTATAGGAACTTTTGGCAAATTATTATAGAAAATGATATTATTATTTTTTAAGTTCTTACATTTCTATACACTTTGATATTTAAGCATGCCAGATGCTGAATCTATGTGTGTGTATCTTAGTTTTGCGGGATTTGAGAATTTCAAAATTTACTTACGCGGAGTCCGGGATTTTTGGTTCGTATAGTATTAATATCAAATATAGCTAAAGTCATCTTGGAACATTAGGTCAAAGGCAAAGGAGAATTATTTTATATTTTCCTATTTCGACAACATTGCCGATACGTGATACCCAAATAGGAATTCACAAGTTATTCACAGCACTAAACCAGAATATTTTCTTACATTAATGAATAATCTAACAACCTAGAGCCTCTTATCATTACTACCCAATATAGCTAAAGTCATCTTGCAGCACTGAGTCAAAGGCAAGAGAGAATTGTTTTATATTATGCTATTTGGACAATATTGACGATACATGATTCCTCAATAGGATTTCACAAGTCTATAACTTCTCATGGATATCTGTTTAATTTTATTATGAATAATTTGAAATAAATCAGGTGCGTTGTGATAGTTGCAAAATTTGGGTGCATGCAGACTGTAGAGTGTGACAGAATTCCGAAAAACGATTTGAAGGTCTACTCAGTTGCTTTATCTTAATATTTGTTTGTCCACAAAAATGTTAAAATTGTAAACATAGTAATAAATAGCATTTGGTTATGTTTCTAATGTAGTTTTTTTCCTAGCATTGGACTTGCTCTTAGACATGAGGTGTGTTATTGACTCTAATATTCTCTTTTGGAAACCAAATAGCATTCCGTCCCTTACCAAGTTTACATGTTTGATAAGTTTACATAAAGATATCCAGCTATTACTGTGATCATTAGCTCATCAAATTTCAGGTCCATAAATGATTCCTTAACGACCACATTACCAGTTGTAGCTGCAGCAGCAACTGCAAAACCACTACTCAATACTTCAACATTATCAGTACCATCATTTATGACCAACATCACAACCTCAGGTCCATTGCTATTTTGGAATATTTCAGTACATAGAAGATCTGTACACGAAAGATTTAAATATCAACTCTTGCTGCTTATGAGAAAACATGGCCCTAATCTATCTTTAAGATTTAAATGTCAACTCATTTTCTATGCATCTAAATTGTTCATGCGCATGCCTCAAATTATTCTGGAACTATGACATGTACATGAAGGCTATAAAATATATGGTTAATGGCTTGGTGGCCTGATAAACAAAATCGGGTTTGATTTTGTAATATATATCAAGCTAAATAATATACGGTTTATTTGTCAGCTTTTAAACTCACTTTGATGCCTTAAAAGAACTCAAGCCTGGCCTTATAACGCAGATCTTTGGCTTAATTTATCTATATGAACACTGCATTTAATATCTGATTCTAATGTTTAAAATGGATTGTGTAAATTGATCATCTATTGAGGCATTACTCCAGTTATTTATTAGTCTTTTTGACATAAATTCCAAACACTGGGTATTGGTAATGTGGCAGTATGTTGATAAAGAATTTGGAACTAGGGTATTAAAGATAAGCCCTGGCCATGATCACAATGACTACCTTCTTGCTCGAAAACTTGGTCTACCTATACTCAATGTAATGAACAAGGATGGGACGCTGAATAACGTTGCTTGGTTGTGCAGGTAATACATGGTCCTAAAATTTTGCGCTGCTTATATATATATATATATATATAGGCCTTTGCTCCATAAAGAACACTTTTATATAAAGAACAATAAAGAACACTATAAAATCATTTATTCCAATAGATCCATTGGCCCCGCCAGGGGCACCCAATACAAAAAGTTCTTATTTTTTTAGGCTCTATCCATCCAGCAAAAAAAAAAAAAAATTTTTGAAAAATTTACTGTTCATCGATGACGTCATCATGAACAGTAAATTTTTCAAAATTTTTTTTTTTTTTTTTTTTTTTGCTGGATGGATAGAGCCTAAAAAAATAAGAACTTTTTGTATTGGGTGGCCTCGCCAGGGGCAATGGATCTATTAGATATGAGGTGTTCTTTGTTGTTCTTTATTTAAAGTGTTCTTTATGGAGTCCAACCCTATATATATATATATATTGCATAGTAGTAGGTACTAATCTACTGTTTAATTGATAACCATTTTGTGGAACCTGCACTACCTATAGGAACCACTGGAAGCCCAAAAGGAGTTACTCTAGGCCATTTAGCTTTTATTGTACAATCCCTAGCAAAGATAGTAGTTGTTGGTTACGGTAAGAATGATGTATGCCTATTATCATAAATGAATAATTTTCAAAATAAAAATAGAAAAGTAGCAAATCATTATGCTTTAAGTGAAGATCAAATCTGAGAGAATACAATGAATTTGGTAAATGTTGCTGACTTAATAAAGGTAAAGAAAAATGAGACTGTTGTTTACTGTGCACACATTTTTCTTCCCAACTTTTATACTTTTAATTTATTATTTGTTATAATTTAAGAATATAGTGCACTGTTAGATGAATGTGAACTGATGTATAAATGTTATTCAGGCTCAGAAGATATTTGGCAATAGATGGACTCAAATAGCTAAAGTTGTATTATTAGGCAGGTAAATGGAGTTTGAGAAATATTCCTTCTTTCTTATTGCAAGTAGCCAAGTGACAATGGAAGTAATGAAAGTTAGTTAAGTATTTTTACTGTTGCTTACTCATAAATGGAGTTTGAGAAATATTCCTTCTTTCTTATTGCAAGTAGCCAAGTGACAATGGAAGTAATGAAAGTTAGTTAACTATTTTACTGTTGCTTACTCAAAACTAATAATGCTGTAAAGAATCGATTATCTACTTTATGTAAATTGAGAGCAAAGCATGAGGGTTTAGCAAAAGAAAATGCAACTCCTTATGTTAACTTGAACAACTTGAGCTCTACGAACATTCCAGTAATAAGGATATATATAGTTTTGTAAATGATTTTGAACTTGAACAATTGCTATGCCTTCTAGGGTCTATATGGTTCTATGGTATGTATGCACTAACCCATGATTTGATCATTTAATTTATTATAATCCTATATAACTTAAAGGTCTTAATAACATGCAAAATGACACCAACCCAATGTTATAACAATCAATGTACATTATGTATTATGAATTTAATTCTATGAAATTGGCTATGTCATAAGTACTAAATCAATGTTTTGTAGTCTTAAGTTAATGTAGTCAGCCATGTCAAGGGGGTGGTTGCAAGAGTTGCAGAAATGATGAGGTAGTACCGTAGTAGTTATATATTTCACTGGAAGGTATAAAGATTTATGGATGTTGAGGAAATGTTGCTATGATGGACAAATATTTGATGTCATAGTTTTGAAGGTTTCTAAGTATTAATTGTTTAAACAGCGGGGCAGTGATTTAAGGTCCTGAGTCATAGTTAAGTATGTAGTGCAGTAGTAAAAGTAATGTACTGGCAAATAATGTACTACTTTTCTCTTACACCTCTCCCTTTCTAATGAACCTTATCAGGGAAACCCTGTGAATGCTCTTGGAGAGTCTGTTTCATTTGGGCGATTCATGACCGAATCTTTAGCTTGGGAAAAATGGTTTTCTTTTTCTAATAAGCCCCATGTCGAGGAGGCCGAGAGATGTGCACAATCAGGGTCTGCTGCACAAAAGAAAGCCTTCTTTGAAGCTCATTACAAAAGAATTGTTGCTGCTAAGAAGGCTGCAGCTTTGCTTAAGCAACAAAATGCAACCAGTAATGCATTGAAACAACCGGAAATTGAAACACAACAGCTTAGTGACTGCATATTACTTGCTTAGACCAATGATACGAGTTCTTGTTAACAACTCAACAGTCAATCATGCTATTACACTTGATTAGGTACTATTATTTTATTGATGGAGCATGCAGTTAGCAAAGTAAAGTTGCAAATGACACATAATGTTTCTATAGCAACGTATTTATAGACACTTTAGTTGGTGTATTTACAGGGTCATAAACAATACCAAAGAGTACTTAATTATGTCGAGCTGTAGTCACAGTTGTTGATCATCTCGGTAGCGTCTCAGCTAATCTCAATCTGCTCTCATTCAATTTCAAATGTATTTTGTGAATTATGCCGACTATTTATTTATTTTAGCGTATTTCAGTTGTTTTTTACTTTCAATGCTACTTATGAACCTAAAAGAGTTGGGCCAACTGCAGATTCAGGTGCAAATGGAGTAGATGGAACGGATACCTTGAAGAAACCTGACAAGTATAATTTGCGGAATGAGACATTGAAATCTGAACTGTTTTCTAGTCATCTTGATTTTCCTGTTCCTATTGACATTAAGATTAAATGTGGTACAAGGGTGATTGGAATTTCAGGACCAAGCACCGGTGGCAAAACTGCATCATTAAAAACTTTAGGCCTGGCATCTATTATGCTGAAAGCTGGCATGTACTTACCTGCTAAAGACCATCCATCACTCCCATGGTTTGATCTTATTCTTGCAGATATTGGAGATCACCAGGTGTTACATTATTCCTACACTTCATTCATTATATATATATATATATATATATATATGTATAAAAATATATGTGTGGTTTCCCTTCCCCTTTTACCCTTTGTTTAATGTTGTGGTACAAACTCCAAAGCTGATTCTAATTTACTTACCTTTCTATCTAGTCCCTGGAACAAAATCTCTCAACATTTAGCGGTCACCTTTCATGACTTTGTAAAATATTTGAAATTGCATCTGAAGAATCACTTATTCTTATTGATGAAATTGGGAGTGGCACTGATCCTTTGGAAGGTGTTGCTCTCTCTACCAGCATATTGAAATATCTGAAGAACGGAGTTCATTTGGCTGTAGTGACTACACATTATGCTGATCTTTCACTTATGAAGGAGACAGATTCACGGTTTGAGAATGCAGCAATGGAGTTTTCGTTGGAGACTCTGCAACCGACATATTGTGTAATATGGGGAAGCAAAAGTGAATCCAATGCTCTGCGCATTGCTGAATCAATTGGCTTTGATGCAGAGATAATCAGCTGTGCACATGCATGGGTGCAGAGGTTAATGCCAAATAAGATGCAGAAGCGAAAAGGGCTGCTTTATCAATCACTAATGGAAGAGAGAAGCAAATTGGAAACTCAGGCAGGAAGGGCTGTATCTCTTCATACAGACTTCATGCATCTATACAACGAGGTATGTTCGTTAAGGTGATTGCATCATGTCCTGCAAGTGCAATTTACTTGACAAATATGCACACTCACAAACTAACATGTGAATTAATTCTATTTGTTGTCGTCCAGCAAGTTTCTTGTTAGCTATTACTATTTATAAGATAAGATTGTAGCCGTAGTGTAGACCTTGTGGTTATTGATGTGATATTGGGAGGAGTTTCTGTAATTATTTTTTTGTTAAAATGTGGTACATGCTGTAGGCACTGCTTTACCCTTTCAGAGGTCCGTAAATTACAATGTTTTGAGCGCACAACGGACATTTGCAACAACAATTTTGTATTTCTATGAATTTTTACTCCTTAAGTGAAAATGTAATGATAATATATATTTGCATTACTCGAATGTGTTCAGTAGTGCAACATTAAAGGAATGCTACATGTTTCTCCTAGCTATATATATGTATATATATGTGTGTGTGTGTGTGCTCGCGCGCGTGTGCGTGTGTGTAGTATGTATAAGGACTGCTGGTACTTGTCATGTTACTTTTTTTTTATCTAATTGTTATTTTAATTGCTATGAAGATTCAGGAGGAGGCAGAAGATCTTGCAACTGAAATATTATTGTGAAATAGTGTCTTACAAATTTCCCATTTACTGTAGTTTGTCGTTAATTTAATATCTAGTGCAACATCATGAGTGTCCTGAAGAATCCTTATATCTTGTCAAGTTGGTATCATATGAAATCTGCAATCCTTGTACATAGACATTATTGCAATTCATCACACCTTCATTTTTACAGGCATTATTGCAATCTGAAAGAGAGAGAGAGCTGATGATTTTGAAAGAGAGTATGCAGCAGCTATGGATTCAAGTGAAGATAAGCATCAAAAGTTAGAAGGAACTGAACATTGGGGCTGATTATTTTACGAATGAATATTTATAGGATTGGTAGGTATGCTGGAGTTGTTAATTTAGTTTGTGAAAATATTTGAAGTTAAGGTTTTTTAATTGTCGTGAAACATTGTACTTTGGCGGAACAAGTTGAAAATTAATATGATTATTGTCGATTGGTACATCTTCTCTTTCTGCATTCTCAATTTTTCTTGCATCTTCTTATCATTTATCTTTGTTGAACGCTCTGACAATATCATCTCTGGCTCGAGTTCTGTCATTTGTTTGCAATATTTTTGGGGGCAACCTAGGCTAAAAGGTGATACTGAAAGGCCAAGGCCTTAGTGAGTGAATTTTTTTTCTTTTTGGAGTTTAGCTCTAAATAAGATCGTGGCCATTTTACGTATCATATACGGGTCACGATGCATAACAATCCAAAGCCACTGCATGAGAATCAACATGTTCCAGTATTTTTTTATTTTTTTTTACAATTGTTACATTCTACCAAAAATACATAAATCTTATTTAAAATATATATAAATGTTCAAATATTCGAAATTAAAATAGTTTTAAGCACATAATATATTTAACAATGAACGTGTGAATAGGTAAGCTAGTGTGTTACTAAAACTTTAAAAGTAAATATTTGGTCAAAAGAAAATAAACAGTAATTAAAACAAAAACAAGCTTTTTTTATACGAGGAAAACAAAAATGAGCTTGATGCTCCTAAGTACGTACTCTACTCACCTTAGTGAGATACAAAGGACTTCTAATGTGAATAAATGGGGGAGTACATTCGTACATAAATTAACCGAATAACTATAACTATGTCACTGAAATATATTATGTACCTAGGTAAGTCTTCTGAGTATGTACGGAGGGGAAGTTTTCTCAACAAAAATTGCGTTTGGTGCATATTCACATTGAAAATTCATAAAAACCACACTACAATTAATAATTTTATGTCATCTTGTAATTTTCTTTGAACAAATTTTTAGATTTTTTTGTATGTTGTTTATTTTACTATATTACAATATCTAAATTTAAAAGGCTAATTTATTATTTTTAGTGAAGACCAAAAAAACTTAAAAATTTGTTCAAAGAAAACTACTACAGATGACCAATTTTACTATTGTTGTGGAATAAAAACTAGGTTATGAATATTGCGGCTAGGGTTTAAGTATATTCAATGCAAAGGGTGGTTGAGCTTCGAGCTTTAATGGCTGCTTCTGCGTTCGAGACTTAATCGGTCCTCACAGAATGCCTACGTATCTCTGTATTAAGAGAATCAAGCCAAAAAACGTAGTTCTGAGACGAGGGGTCTGACCCTTTATATAGGCTGAGAAGCCTTAGAGTTGTATTAGGGTTACGTGACTTGGTGGGTAAGTCAGCCTAGAGGAAAGTTCTAGACTCCTACCTTGTAGGATTCTGTTTCCTTGTATGAGTATGCGCCTCGGAGGCTACTCCTTGTAGAGATAATGTCCCTATCTGACACTTATTGCCCAGCTGTAAATTAGCCATGAATATTAATTACGAAATTAATATTATAAATAGGGTTTGGGCCTATCTGGTGGGCCCCACGTTTGGACCATTCTAGGTCTAATTAATGCCACATTAAATGTGTCTGTAGGGCTTACTTTTAGCCCATATCATTTGCCCCCCAACTTCTAGGAAAACTGATCAGGTTTTCCTTGAAGTTATAAAGGCCTTAATTGAGACTTGGGTCAGGGTTCATTGCTCGTACGCGAGTGTTTTCAACAATATCATCTTGGTGTAAAGCGTGGAGCGACCGACGCAATTTACGACGATGTTGAACGACACTAAGCGGTGTTAAATGGCACTAGACAGCGCTAATCAGCCTTAAACAATGTTTAAACAGTGTTAAACAATGTCGAATGGCATAAAACGGCACTAACGGCACTAATCGGCGCTAAACGGTGCTATACCGGCACTAAACGGTGCTATTCGGCACTAATCGGTGCTAGCGGGTTCCAAGGGGCGGCAGCCCCTGGCGGGGTCCAAGGGGCAGAGCCCCTGGCTGGGGTCGAGCTTGGAAATTTTTTATTTCTGAAGACTAGTACTATTCAGAAATTATCGTTTCGGCTCGAAATTTTGCAAATCCGAGCTCAAATTCGAGCTCAAACTGCATCAAGGTCGCAGCCATTTTTCTTACTTTCTAAGTCATTTTCGACCTGGAAATTTCGAGCAGAAATTAGTTCATTTTCGAGCTCAAAAACGAACTCAAACGGGGGCCAAGTCGTGGCTTCTTTTCAGGATTTTCAGTGTTTTTCCGACCTCGAATGGACGAGCTCAGATGGTGTTGAAACGACCTCAAATTAGGAGTGAGGTCGCGAGAAATTTCTATTCTTTCTAGTTCATTTTCGACTAGGATGCAACGAGCTCAGCGTAAGCTTTTTTTATGCCCAGGTCGTCTGTCTCGACCTCGAATCGTAGGTTAATTTCGACCTCAACTTGCCGACTTCATTTTTATGCGTTTTCAACCTCGACTTCAATACAGCACAAGAACGACCTCAAATGAGCCCCAGGTCGTGGGGATTTTTTACATTTCCCAATTCAAATTCGACTTGAGATTTGCGATCTCAAGCTATGTCATAACGACCTCAGTTTGTGTGGTGGCCTTACTTTGCTTTTCATAAATCAGAAACGACCTTATCTTTCAAGGTCGTTCACGACCTCAAATGGAATTTTCCAAGTCGCATGGTCGAGCTCGTACTTATACTAGAAAACGAGATCGATGGTCACGACCTCGTGCTTTCTTTTGGTAACTCCCAATCCTATTATGGACTTCAACGGGCCCTGTTTGGCCTTTAATTTTCATGGGCTGGATCTAGATTTTCAAATCGTTGGGCCTATAAACTTTTTAATTTTTGATTGGGCCTTTCCTTTGGGTCAAAACAATCTCAAAACCTTAATTAGGTTTATCAATCTTGGTTGGGCCGTGACAGGCTTGGTGTTGTTGGGCCTTTTAGAGTCCAATTTGTGTTGATCACCACCCTATCATCGATCGTGATCATGGGGTATCTCGAATTTCTTTGTAAACTTTCGTTGGATCATCACGATCTTTTAAACGCACCAAGCCATTAGGTTAAATTTTTGGGTATCAACCCTCGTCCTTCTGGGAGTATAATTCGAGTTAATAACAGAGGGGATTCTTTCTCTTTGGGACTTTCGAGTCTATAATCTTTCCAGATCTTGTTTCAATGATTGAATATGAGCTTCACGAGCTAATTTCATCAATCTTCTTAAAAATATCTGTCGAATCATTGATGGAGGCCACCCTAGGCCTTAAGGGCTGTCATGCCTATTGATGTATCAAACGTGCTTCATGAGCTAAGATTTATTATTTTGGACCTTCGAGGTTGAGGATAATCATCCTTGCAAGTGAACTTTTTATGATGAGCATTTAAACACATGGCTAATCATGCCCTCGGCCCTCATAGGGGTAGGAGCCCATAACTTGGGTTTTGTCCTGTTGGTGATGGTAACACCATTATAGAGATTCGTAATCATGTTAGGGTGTTTGCGATTGTAAGCAAAGTCACCCCTCTAAATTGGGGATACATCCCTTTAGGGTTTGAATCCATTCTTTGGATCCTAATTTAGTAGGTCTCAGTTCCTTGAATTCATGTTGTTAGAGGGTTCATCCCTTAAATAGTCGCTGGTATGAGCAAGGGGACGTATTTTATGAGCAAGGGCTCTGCCCCCCAGGTGTTGCCCACACATCCCTTCGTGCACTTCTTCGAGTGTTTCTCTGGCCTCCTGGGCCTCAAGCACTTCAAGTACGGGATCACAAAAGATCTCTTGTATAGCAAACCCTCAATCAGGGTGTATCTTAAAGCTCTTACCGAGAGTTTACGTGCTTCCATGACATCTTCAGGGAGCCATCCCGTTTCCAAGTGAGCCTTGATAGGATCCATCCCACAGCTTTGCACATCGATCGGTGTCACTAACTTCACATTGATAGTAGGGGTCTTCAAGTCCTGAAAGTAAACACTCCCAACATAGTTCTCTATCTCCAAGGAAGCGAACTTAGAGAGGGCATCTTCCTTAATGTTCTCCTCCCTCGGGATGTACTCCACAAAGCATTCATCGAATTAAGCCATCACAGCTTTCACAATCTCAAGTACTTCGTAATAGCTTTTTCCTTGGCTTCAAATTTGCCATTCACTTGGGAGACTACCAATCTTGAATCTCCACAAGTTTTAAAGTTCTTGACCCTCAGGGTTGGCCAAGCCTAAACCGGTTATCAAGGCTTCAATCCTTAGTCTCGGAATACATTCTCCAGACTTTTCTTTGTTTAATCTTCTTGATTTTTGTTTTTGACGTTCCGTAAAAATAGAGCACCTAGTATTCCTTCATTCTTGTTTTCCAGTTCTTTGCCCTCTTGGGTTACTACCTCTTGCCCCCCGACTTCTTGGTTGTTAATGGTACATTCAACCACGAAGTCAGCTAAGGCTTGGGTTTTGATGGCCATCCTTGACTTATACTTGATATCAAATTCTATTAATTTGATTGCCTACTTGGCGAGACTACCATTGGTTTTCGGGTTGTGGATTATGTTCCTTCACGGTTGGTCCATCAGGACTTCGTTTTCATAGTAGATAGGTTTTTTAACCTTGTTTTCCTTATTGATGAGGACGACACTCAATGCTTGCTCCTAACACAAGGTTTTATAGTTAGTTGTTAGACCTTCTTGGTTTTCTTGGACTCCTTGGTCTTGATTAAGGATGCATTTGGGTTCCCTGACCCTTGGTTGGGATTCGAGGTTTGTTGTTAGCCTTTCATGGCTTAAGTGGCCACATGTGGCTTAGTTGTTCATCTCATCTTACATCCAGGGTCCTTTATGGACTTGAACTTTAATTCGATTGTATTGTAATCTGACAATTGATCCTTCGTGGTCTTTTCTATGCACGAGCTTGTTTTCATTCATATGTTCTTTTATTTTCAGTGCTTGGTCATCTTCGACTTACACATATCAGGTGCTTGGCACATAAATAAGATCACATAATCAATAAATGAAAAACAAACTTGCATTAATATCTTGAAATGGGTTCCACCCTTACATAAAGTATTACTTGTCCTACTCGGGGCAATGAGCCCTGGAATGGTTTCATCGAACCTTATTTCTACTTCTCCTAATAAAGATGAAGCTATGTCCTACTAAGATAACTTAAGCATGAGAAACTGAGGCATCCATGTCTTCATTGTCAAACTCACTCATGTCTTCAATTGGGAGGACCCGCCCCTCGACTCCATTAGGCCTTAACGCGGCTTTGTAACAGCTCCTAGCCATTTTCTGGTCACCTTTATGCTCTCCAACACCATTCCTGGTTGGGAACTTGATCTTCATGTGATAGGTTGAGGCCACAGCCTTAAAAGCGTGGAGTCCAGTCCTCCCGAGGATAGCGTTGTAGGTGGAAAACGCTTTGATAACCGAAAAGTTCAGCATCCGAGTGGCCTCCTTAGGCTCCTGCCCAATCGTCATGGGCAACTGAATAGTTCCCTCAACTTTAGATTCTACCCCATTGAACCCGTATATAGGCGTGTTGGACTGGGTCAACTGAGAATCATTGTATCCCATCTTCAGAAAGGCCTCGCGAAACAGAACGTTCACAGATGCTCCGTTGTCTATCAAGACTCGCTTCACCTCTGAGTTCCCAATCACGGGTGTTATGACCAGCGGGTCATCGTGGGGGAACTTCACCCCTTCAAGATCTGAATCCTCAAATCCGATCGTTAACTCGGTTCTTGCATGTTTCGGTGCTTGTTCGACAATGTGCACCACCTCTCTAGCATAAGCCTTCCGAGAGTTTTTGGTTGTCCCAGCCGCTGTCGGGCCTCCCGAGATCATGTTGATTACTGGCCCTCAGGGCTGTGGGTTTCGATCTCGATCATCATCGTTCCTATCATGATTTCTTCTTTGACCACCACGATCTTCACCCTTAGTGAAGTGGCTCAGTTTTCCTCTATGGATTAAAAAATCGATCTCATCTTTGAGTTGTTTGCAGTCATCAGTGTCATGCCCCGCGTCTTGGTGGAACCTGCAATACTGATTCTTGTTTCTCTTTGAGGGATCACCCCTGAGTGGCTTCGGCCATCGAAAATCCTTATCGTTCTCAATTTCCAACAAGATCTGACTCCTGGGAGTGTTCAATCCTGCATAGTCAACAAACCTCGGTCCTAGAGCAGAGTCGGAGTCCTTGCTAGTTCGGGGATACTCGTCCCTAGCATCATATTCCTGATCTGTCTTTCTCTTATCTGAGTTCCTACTTCCTCCATTCGTGGTTACGATTTCCTTCTGCATGCTATCCTCAGCCTTAATGTACTTGCTTGCTTGGAGGTCAATCATGTTTTCTGGTGGGTGCTTTGCCAATGACCTCCTAAAGAAGTCGTCGCTGGTTCCGTGTTGCAGGGCTACTATGGCGACCTTATTATCCAGATCAGTAATATTTAATGTTTCCTTGGTGAACCGTTTGAGATAGTCTCTTAAGCTCTCGTTTTTCCCTTGCGTCACATGCATGAGGGATGCAGAACTTTTCTCATGCATCTTTCCGCTAACGAACTGGCTAATAAAGGCCATGCTCAACTCCTTAAAAGAGCCAATTGAGTTTGGTGGCAAACGAGAATACCAGCGTTGCGCCATGCCCGCTAGGGTTTGAGGGAACGCCCTACACTTGAGAGCATCACTTGCAGGTTGCAACAGCAATGCATTCGAAAACGTCCTTACATGAATAGTGGGATCTCCCGTGCCATCATAAGCCTTGATGGTCGGCATCTTGAACTTGCGAGAGATGTGGGCGTTCATCACTTCTTCAGTAAAGGGGGGAGTTGGATCATCAGGATCTCCTAGCATCATAAGATTTTTGGGGTCTCCCCTTGGGACCTCTGCCCTTACAACCTCTGACCTAGGTCCTTCGGTCCTCTTTTGTCGTCTTGATGGCCTCTCCAAGTCAACAATGGGAATCTCTCCTGACCTTGGAGGGGGCCGATTCTGCCTTTGTTGTTCTCTGGCCATGTCTTCCTTCAGCCTTTGGATCTCAGCTTCATGAGCCTTGATCTTCTCTGCAGCTGTCATGGGGGGTCCATCATGGATTCTTCGAGTACGCCTCACAGGTTCCTTACTTGGGTGCCTCCTCGGGGCTCGGTCTCGATCTTCTGACTCAGAAGAGGAGTCATCAGTATAGGGACCAGAGTAATCATAGTACCCTTGTCCATAATCAGGGCCTAAACCTCTGATGTAGGGGGGGTTGTACGGCTCATGTGCTTGAAGGGCATGACCGCTTGGTCCCGTGCCTTGAATAGGTGGATAGTTTGGCAGCCCATACATCGGGTTTGTGCTTGCGGGGAGATCCGTGGTATGGATCTGTACCCCCGGAGGTAGTGGATGGTTGTAAAGTGGGGCAACCACCATCTGAAGCTGATTCGTCTCTTGAGGGGGATTCACCACCAAGGGCAGCGATCCTTGAGGTTGAGCTCCAATCCCTAGGGGAGTTGTCCCTTGGGGTTGAGTAACCAAAGGTTGGGAGGTCGCCTCCGAAGTAGGAGGAGCAGCGGTGCTATCAGTGGTTCCGGTCGTGACTGGTATTGCTCTCAGTGTGTTCACCATGGTTGTTGTTGTCTCCCCACAGACGGCGCCAAATGTTGTGGAATAAAAACTAGGTTATGAATATTGCGGCTAGGGTTTAAGTATATTCAATGCAAAGGGTGGTTGAGCTTCGAGCTTTAATGGTGGCTGCTCTTGCTGTCGGGACTTGTCGATCCTCGCAAGATGCCTACGTACCTTGATGAATATCAAGAATCAAGCCAAAACGTAGTTCTAGGACGAGGGGTCTGACCCTTTATATAGGCTGAGAAGCCTTAGAGTTGTATTAGGGTTAGGTGACTTGTTGGGTAAGTCAGCCTAGAGGAAAGTTCTAGACTCCTACCTTGTAGGATTCTGTTTCCTTGTATGAGTATGCGCCTCGGAGGCTACTCCTTGTAGAGATAATGTCCCTATCTGACACTTATTGCCCAGCTGTAAATTAGCCATGAATATTAATTACGGAATTAATATTATAAATAGGGTTTGGGCCTATCTGGTGGGCCCCACGTTTGGACCATTCTAGGTCTAATTAATGCCACATTAAATGTGTCTGTAGGGCTTACTTTTAGCCCATATCAACTATACTACAATATCTAAATTTAAAAGGCTAATTTATTATTTTTAGTGAAGACCAAAAAATGAATGAATCATAAATCGTATATAATTGTAAAATGAAATTTGAAAAAGATTTTTTATTTACTACCTAACTAAAAATTCAAAAAAAAAAAGGTATGAAAATAGCCTAATTAAGTAAAAATATTTATGAAGTTTGGTCTTTTCAAATATATATAAAGATAAAACAAAGTAAAAAAAAAAAAAAAAAGGGTACACAATTTTTACGTTATAACATTTCTACTTTGGAATAAGTTATTGAACCATATGAGAAGTTTTCTTTCGTAAAATAAAGCTATTAATAAATATATAAGCTCAAGTGATATTTAAAAAATAGTCAAATCAAACACATGTGACATATGGGGATTAGTGAATAAATTTTTAAAGGTATCATGTATAAGGGCATCGGTGGAGGTAGTTGTTTTAAAAAATAAACTCAACAATCTTTTTGGGACAAAAACAATGGTAAATTCAACCAAAAATGGAATATAGGGAAAAATAAATAATTAAGTAAAACTTACAAATGAGAAAACCATAACTCTGCAAGGTTTGAACCACGCTAAACTACAACCCAATCATCTGCAACCCATCTAAAGTAGTATATTTTTATGATCAAGTACTATTTGACACTTTTTATGAATATTCAAAGGAGGATGTAGCCTCCAGGTCCGCCTATGCTTAATTTATTTTCACTGAATCTACAATAACAGAGAGAATCTTCTACTGCCTGTGCTTCACTATGGCACTCATTATTTGATGAATACAGAGGAATGTATCAATATATATATGGAGGTTACATGAAATATAGGGGGTGTTTGGGATATCTTAAAATAAGCTACTTATCACTTAAATGTAATAAGTAACTTATATGAAATAAGTAATTGTAACTTATAACTTATATTTTCGTGCTTGGGTGTTTAACTTATAAGTGTTTGTTAAATCAAAACTTATAAGTTAACTTTTTTTATTATTTTCAAAATATTTGTTTTTTAATATATATCAATGGATAGATTTCGATGAGTAGAGAAATTTGATATATACATAGGATCAAAAGATATATGATTTTGAAGATTTGAAAAATATTATATATTACGTATATCGAGAAATAAGAATAAGTTGAAAGTTGAAAGTTAGAATTTCTAACTTCCAACTTATCAACTTATTTGTATAAAATAAGCCCATTTCATATGTTGGCCAAACACTTCAATATATTTCCAAAAGGGCGTTTTGCCAAAATAAGTCGGAAACGGGCGTTTTTCATTGTTCCCCAAACAGGCTCGTAGTTGTTAAATAAACTTATTTGACTAAAGGTCCTAAATCTATTTATCTTATTTATAATATAGTCAGGAGTCATCCAAATCGCCAAGGACATAAGCACATAAGAGTAGTGCTAGGGACCCCAAATTTAGTCCCCAAAAAAGTCCCCAAATGACATGGCATGAGTGATTTGGCAAATTGTAATGTTTTAATTGGATGGCCCTGGCGGGCCCATTATAATTATAACCAATCACATTCATTTGGTAACAATTTTTGGTACCCAATTTGGTACCTCTAGCATTTTTCAAGCACATAAAGCATATTGGTAGTTCACTATTAATTTATACTAAGCACAGTGTTGAGCACAAACTAAGGGCAGTGAGGCTTAAAATATATGTCGCATATAACATGACAACCAATGGGTGCAGGAACCACCAGATAGTAATCTTTCTACAAAGCACCTTATTTAACCATAAAACAGTCGAGCCATGTTGGAACATGCATAGTTATCCTACTCAAATCTCAATCATAATCAGTCTACATTACTCCTTATTTACCAAATGTAAGCACCTCGTGGTGTACCACTTTGCAGTGGTCCACCACCGCCTGCTGCCTGTGGAAGATTCTCGTGCATTCGGGACATCGGTAAGTTTTCTCCTCCATTCGATCAACTTTTTCGAGCCCATTTCTTTTCCCGGTTAATTTTCCTTCACCCGCCATCACTGCAAGACAAACTGCAAACACAAACCTTATACATATATCAAAAACAAAAAAATAACAAACAGAGTAGTACTCTTAGAGATCCAACAAACATGATCAAAATAAAATCAAACACCACCAACGCGTACATATAAAAAACACACGCACTTCAGGAGAGAACACATACCTAGAAGATGAGTAGTGTATGTATTGTGCAGCGTACCTGTATACAGAGTAATAAATACACAATTAGTTAGCATTTAAACACAAATACAAGCATTCTCGTGAAAAAAATAACAAACACAACTCGAGAAGAGAAAGCACAAACAGAGTACTTAGAGATCCAACAAACAAGATCAAAATAAAATCAAACACCACCAAGACTGACTGCAATCCAACTAAACTACAAGCCGATATATTAAGTAGTATTTTTGTTTTTGTTTTCCTATGCAATTTTTTTAATAATTTCAACCAGAAAAACATGACGAACCCTGAAAGCCAGGAGAAAGAGCGAAACATGCTTCACCTCTTTACCAGGAAACAAAGGAACCTCTAGAATAACATAATAAAGGTACACAAAGAACACACGTACAGAAGCAGATTACATAAGATACAGACCTAATAAATCAACAATAAAGAGATGAATCTCTATTAATCTGTCTATGAAACCTTCTATTGCTAAACAGTTTACTTCGAACATCAACTTTAATTTGCCACAGTTCAAGGATGTGTTTGAAGACACAACTAAGAAATCAGGCTACAGCAAAAACTCATCAGTGGAGCTTCTTCAGCAATCAGGTTACTTGATTCCAGAGCATCTGCGTATGCATATATCTCCTTCCGGTTATGCATACGATCAGATAGCAATTTTAAATCCTCGAAAACAAAAGACCAAGGCTAGGGGATGGAAAGCCGAAAAGGAAAGTCCAGTGAAGGATGACACTGTCTCTAAGCAGATACATGAGGTTGACTTTTCGAGGCACACTTACAGTAGTCATGGCTCTCAAAGTTTAGTTGAGTCATCAAGCATTTCGGCAGACAGAATAGGTGAGTCTGACATCTTGCCTAAAAGGATTGTTATTCTAAAGCCAAACTATGTGAAGGCACCGATTGATTCAACAAACTCTTTTTCATCTCCTGATTCTTCAAACTCTAGTTTCTCCTACTATAGCAACCATGAACAATATGCAAATACTTTGAAGTCGAAATACTATTTCAGAAATATGGGAATTTGTGAAGATGTAGACTTCACAAACCCCAGGTCTAGTAAAGTAACAAAACCAGTCAAGAAAGCTACTAGAAAAACGAGAGACACTTCCAGTTGCATGATGAATAATAGAGACGCTGCTAATAAAATAAATGAAGAAAGGGGAGATTATTTTGGTCTCTTGATGGATAGTATTCCATCCTCGGTTAGAGGAAGTCCTGGCAGGAGAGACCTCTATGACTTCTCTGGAAATGTTTCTGCGAGTGAATCAGAGGGGATGAAGTTAACTTCCTATGATATGAGCGAACCCTTCGTCACTAGTGAGGCAAAGAAGAGATTGTTGGAGAGGTTGAAAAAGGCACAGAAGCAGATTACATAAGATACAGACCTAATAAACCAACAATAAATTTGACGAATCTCTATTAATCTGTCTATGAAACCTTCTATTGCTAAACAGTTTACTTCGAACATCAACTTTAATTCGCCCGAGTTAGTGGAATACGAGAGATGGGGCCTGTCGTACAGATCAACTCGAGAAAGCACAGAGTAAACAGAGTACTCTTACAGATCCAACAAAAAATAACAATGGAACAGCTCTTACAGACGCAAAAAATAACAAAAAACACAAGCATTGCAAAATTGTGATCGAAAGCACAAATAGATCGATATAAGGAAGGCGATGTCTAGACGAGAGGTGATACCTAGCACTAGCAACGAAGAAGATGAAACGCACATACAAGCAACAAACACAACTCGAGGAAGCACAGAGTACTTTTAGAGATGGAACAAACAAGATCAAAATAAAATCCAAATCAAGGCTTATCATCAGTTGATAAAAACATGTATTTAAATCAAGTGCAAGCATAAATATATCGTAACAAACTCGCACAAAAAAACTTAAACACAACACATGGAAGAACACACACACGCACACATACAGAGGTTCGCAACAAAAAATAACAAACACAACTCGAGAAAGCACAAACATAGTAAGAGTACTCTTAGATATCCAACAAACAATATCAAAATAAAATCAAAATCAAGTACTAAACTCGCACAAATACACATATACACACACAGAACACACACGCATACATACATACAGAGGTTCGCAACAAAAAATAACAATGGAACAGCTCTTACGTAGCACTAGCAACGAAGAGGATTAATGTATGTATTTGTTTGAGTACCTATTTAATGACAGAGTGAGGGTGAGAGAGAGAGAGAGAGAGAGAGAGAGAGAGAGAGAGAGAGAGAGTGAAATGTGCGTGTTTGTCAGGTTTGATGGAAAAGAAAGAAATGTTACAGTTGTGCTCCCAGCCGCATACATTTATAGGTACATGTAATTATGTACATATTTTACCCATTATTAGTTACCGGCTAGTGTTTATAATTTACTCATTTAATTTACTAAATGCTTGTTCAATTACTTATATAAAATGTTCTAATATTATTTATATAAGATGTTCTCTCTCCTTTCAATAAAACATGTCAAAATTTATTTAAAAAAATAAAATCGCAACTCAAAATGATTGATCGTTTAATATATATCACGGAAAATAATATATCAAAAATGTTATTTACGATCCGATAGAATCCAGTGACAATGAACCGAATCACCATATAACTCTTACAACATACTCTATTTTACGTGTCTCACATTTTAAATGGTATAATATATTGTCCTAGGCAAAGACGTTAAAAGGCTAATTGTCCTAAGCTGGACATTAAAAGGCTTAATCACGCTATGTCTATACTAAGGTTCTCTTGCGATGATGACATGGGCAAATGGCTGCTTTGTGGGTGGTGCACTGAGCAGACGGGTGCTCGAAGGTATCTCGTTTGCAAAGAGCAGACTGGGGCTTGAAGGGCTCTCGTTCATGAGCAAAGACGTTAAAAGGCTTATTAGGGATCTCCCGAAGGGGATTTCTTTGGTACTTCATATGAGAGGTACAAAAGAGAACTAGGCGGGTTATAGACATTAATAGTCTTGCCTGGAGTCTAGTCTCTAAGAGGGCCGAAGGCCTTCGAGAGAAGGAGGAATCCTGCTCGCTTATAAAAATTAGCAAAAAAAAAATGGTATAATATATATCTATTTTTAGCATCTTGTAATCATACTTTATTCTTTCTAGTGCATGCTTGATTTAGTGTGACTACGTTCAAATTGTATTCTAATTTGCATTTTACTGTTCGGTTTTACCAGTGAAGAAAAGGGTGTTGGGTTATTACTATTTTACCACGCATTCAGAGAAGGGAGAGAGAAGGAGAGGGAGAGGGAGAGAGGGGGGGCTACGACTAGAGCTAGCAAGCTAGGGTTATCTTTATCCTAGGAGTTCGGCTTTTTCGTTTCCTTTTCTCGTTCTATTATCGTCTGTATTCCGGTTTTGTACTTGCAGGGTTTGGTCCGGTGTCGTTTGCTTGTGGTGTTTTATGCAGGGGTTCAACCGGAGCTATCCTCATAGGCTGTTGGAATGGAGCGCTTCAGGTCCTGAGTACCAGAATTCTAAGCAGTCGGGTAGGTCCCATGTGGAGAATGCCATGGGCTGAGGTATTGATTTGATCATTTTTCTACCATTTAGATCTTTGTGTATATATCACCCACCGTATTTGTTGTGAACTTTGCCGAGGGTCTTCACGGAAACAGCCTCCCTGCCTTAAAAAGCGGGGGCATGGTCTGCGTACAACTTACCCTCCCCAGACCCTGCTCTGAGCGGGATATCCTGGGTATGTTTGGTTTGGTTTGGTTTTTAGTTGTACTTGTACAGATAATATGCTTTTTATGGGTCCCTTACAAATCATGTTTCTTCTTCAAAAAGTTATTAATCCTATAAAATTAAAATATTGCCGTTCTAAAATTTGACGTTCCATTTCTCATTTCTTGTACTAGTAAGCAACTTTGAATGTAAATGTTATGAACAAAGCCAGGACCACCACTTTAAAGAAGCTGACAAAGTGATACTTCAGAAAGAGAGAGAGGAGAGAGAGAATATCCTTGATAATGACTTTGATTTGGTATGACTTTGATTTGAAAATTTGATACAATAAAAAAGAAATGGGTGTCTCACTCTCATCTCAACTCAACTCTCAAAGTCTCAGTACTTTTCTCTATCTGAAAATGGCAGGGTGGTGAACCGGCGATAGTCATACGCTAATAGCATACTCTTTTTATTCTGTTTATGTCCCACGCGCCACATCTTTATTTATCTTTTACATTTTACTTTTACCCTATAAATAGGAAAATACTAGGTACCCCAAATTGGTACCCCAAATTCCTTTCCCAAATGACATGGCAAGTAATTATTGGTTATAATTATGATGGGCCCGCCAGGGCCATCCAATTAAAATATTCCAAAATGCCAATTAATGAATGCCACATCATTTGGTGTCAAAATTTGGTACCCAATTTGGGGTCTGTAGCACTACTCAAATATTTTCACTTTTACTATAAAATCTATCCGAAATCGTATCACTTGATTGGGTTTGGGTTTCATGTTCCAACCGAGTCAAAAAAATCCGAACTGATCCATTTATATAAATATATATATATATATATATATATATATATATATATATAAATATATATAATTATATTTTTATTTTTCGGCTCAGATTTTTGTGTTTTTTGTTACTCCATCTGTCCTTTCCAATTGTTAACATTTTTAAGTGGTGTTTGATACGCATTTTGAGGTGCATTTTAAGAATAGTTACGAAATTTATTTTAAAAATTTTTATACAAAAAATCTTTCCAATTGTTAACATATTTTAAAGAATGTTTGACACGCATTTATAAAGATATTTTCATAACTTATTTTTTGTATAAAAATTTAATGATTAAATTTTTATACAAAAAATAAGTTATGGAACTATATTTAAAATACATGCCAAACACTCTTTAAAAAATGTTAACAATCGGAAAGGATAAGGGGAATACTTTTTAGGATATCGCAAACACTTAGCCACCTGGACAAGTGTTTTTCGTTCAGTTATCATCTAACCCTTTTTTTTTGTGACAAAAGTTATCATCTAACCTTAATAAAAAAAAATTGATCGATATATGTGTTAATTGGATGTGAAGAATAGATTATAAATGGTGCAAGAGAAAAGGAAAAAGGGAAGTAATCCCTTTTTAAGCATTCAAATGATCTAGTAAAAAGCTATGTCTGCTTGATGATGCTCGATCCTCGTAATCAACTTTTACAATCGAAACTGGGAATGAAAATCGAAACTAAAATCGAACAAAAATAGTGATTTAGTTTCGAGTCTATTTTAATTCAATAACCAAATTAATAACCGAATTGATTATATTTTAAATTTATATATTTTAAGTGTACAAAGAGAACAAAAATGGGCTTTGTAGTTAGTACAGTTTAAATTTAAATCAGAAGTTATTAATCCGGTACAACTTGATAATGCATTCTAATCGATTTCAACCTCTTTACATAGTTCTCGTAATTATGTGATAAGGCCAACATATGGACGTACACTTTTCTTCTTTTTCTGAGGAAGCTTATATGCCATTACCTATAAATATGAATACTTAATGAAATTGCGACTAATAAAATGATTGAGATTATTTTGTTTTCGCTTATATGATGCTAGATTTGCTTGATTAATTACCTACTCGAGTACGTGCCTCTGATAGGCTTGACCGGTAACACTTTATCTTGGTGTTACGTGTTAGTTCAACACCGTGTCACTCTTAGTGCAATACTAAATTTTCGATTAATATAATACTAGTTGAACCGTGTTATAATATGTCAATGAGTTGTATTGAGTTGCTTTCATATTTACTAAATTGTCAAAAAAAAAAATTGTATTTTGGTTACATTTCGTATTTTTGAAACTTTTTTTCAAAAAATTGTACTTTTGCAACAAAGACCGTATTTTTGTAAAAAATATATTTAAAGTAATAGCATTTTTGCAAAAAGATTAAAAACATTGGATACTTTTCAAAAAAAAAAAAAAACCCATTATCATATTAATTTGTTAATTTGAAAAAGTGTCTTGAAGCCGTCTTTGGTAGAGGCAACTCTTAAGCGAAAAAATATTTTTTCTAAACACCTGCTTTTAGTTGTAACCAGACACGCGCGTAGCACCTGTTTTTGAGCTAAATGGTGCTATTTCTATATTTTGGGGTTTTTAGATTAAAAAAAAATCGAAATGGAAGTTTAATTTTAGTTGGTACTCTCTAACTATCTAGATGAAATATTGCGTGAGGACCAAGAAAAATTTTATAAGTATAGTACTCCGTAAGAACTAAGAACTTGATTGTGTGAACAGCCAGCTCCCAGCTTTTGATTGTGTGAAGTGTGAACAGCCAGCTGATAATCATTACTCGATATTCAAAGCAAAACAGTTCTGAACCTCGACCAGCCCTGCACTGCTCAGAGAATCAATGGATCACAACAAATTACCATACTAATCAAGGCAATGGTCCCGTTCTAAGAATCATTATTCACCCATTATTTTATTATTAAATTCTCTCATTTTTATTTTCACCTCTCTACACAAATAAAATCAAATTCATCGAGAGCTAAAATGTAAAAATTAGAAAAGAATTGTTTGTCAAATTCTACACGAAATTATAAGTGTTGATGCCGACTTTCGTCATAGACGGGCATCATAAAAAAGGGTTATTCGTATAGAGCTTGAAGTAGATATATTCATGGCTGTTAACGGAGGAGATTAGGGTTAGACTGAACTTGAGAGTTTATTCTAGGAGAGCCTCCAGAATATCGGGTGTCGGATCCCCCAAGTTGCCTACGTATCTTTATATTTATAAAGAATCAAGTCCACGTAGTTCTATTAGGATCCATTACCTTCTCCGAATAGAGTTCTAGTGTGAACAATACTCCTATTCTTTAGGAGCAAGTCACCTAGTTGTAATAAGTTTCCTCATCTATAATAATTCCCGTTATTGGGCTTATTTAATATGGACCGATACCCATAATGGATCGGACTTATATCTCGTATCAACATGTCCCCAGTATTTATTGAAGGTTTCCTTCGATGAATACTTAATTAGAGTATTTTTTCGACAAGCGCATTTTCGAAATTCCTAAATTTTGACTATTCATGCATATGTTTATTAGATAATATTTCTAATCTTGTCACATTTTTTTACCATCCATAGCATGTTTCTCCCTTATAAATCATTGATAACAAGAGTCATTTGTATCAACTTAAGGTTAACCTGGATGAAGTTGGATTCGTCAATCCCATGCACCAAGTTTGGGCTAACATTGTTAGCGAGAGCTCTCTACTAGTCATACCGCCTTATGGCATGAGTAAGTTTTAAGCCTGTGCTTCCGAGACATAAAATGTTAAATATAAATGTGAAATATTAACTCTGCTCGCGCACGGATGAGAGGTCGTCCGTAAGCCAAAAAATTGTCCAAAGACTTTACTTACCAATCACTCATCTTCCGGTTGCCAGTACCCGGCTTTTTATGTACCATCATAACTCAAAAGCGGTTTTTCGGTTCATATATATTGGCATTATCCTGGCCCCGCAGTGATTTGTTCATAAGGTTCGTAAGAAGATATCACTGGTCTAGGTCGGATTGTTTTTGATCAAATTGGTCCCCCAAGTACCTTATCAACTGATCAGGAAGTTAAGGTACTTAGTGTTACAACTGACCAATTTTAATTTTATTTTTTGTCCCCGAGTGATCGTCATTGCTGTTCCATTTTCTCTAACAATAGCTTCACGATAAATATTATTTATATTGGCTACCAGTTGAAGAATTTCAGCTCAGAAGACATAAATTATTTTTAGAGGATATGTCAGCATAATTTAAAAAATAACACTTATGCATGTACATAATATTTAAGCATTAACAAAAGCTACTTATCTTGATTCTTCCTGAAGATCCATTTTTGAAGCATCATAAAGATTGTGCAGAGGTGGAATAATTTGTCCTTTGTTTTACTTGAATTTTTCCTCCTTGGATCTCAGCTTCTTTTTCTTGCTCATGATGGTAATAGGAGGTAACATTACTGTACTCTTTTTCCCTTTGCACTTAACTTCTGAAATTATTGCTTTATTAAGTATCTCCACGCTATTTGTCCTCAGATTTCCATCATCAAGTTATATGCAGTCTCGTCCACATGCACCACCTTGGAGCATCCTTGGTTTTTTTTTTTCGGTTGAATTTGTTGCACAAGAGATTTGATGTAATCAGATCTGGTGGTGATGGGGTTCACGTCTTCCTTTCTAGTTCTGACTTGTTGACTTGGTTTCATCTTTAACGCTTTCCTCTTTCTTTTTTAAGGCATTGCTGCTGCTCCTCATTTTTATTAGTTGTTCTACTACTCTTCCTTTTATGTATGAGGCATGGCTGCTGCTTATGTTAATTTTTCTGGCTTTTCAGGTTCCACTTTTCTTATTCTTCCCTCAAAGTTCCTCTATTCCTTTCTTTATTGAGGCGACAAACATCAGTGTGCTATCACCGTTTGCATTTTTCTCTTTTTCGGACAAACTTTAGTAGCATCCTTCCGCAAGAAAAGCCAGCATGCGACCAATCTTGCATACTGCATTGATATTTTTCTTTCCTTTTTCACTAAACTCCTGCAGCTTCTTCGATTTTAACCTGGTACATATACACAATCGCTTGTATGAGCTTTTTAGGCCTTCGACGTGTAGTAAGATCCTGGCAACAAATAACCACAGTAACTTGTACAGGTTTTTTAGAAGAAGTCTGCTACAGAGAGCCCTATTTTTTAATGGAATTAATGCCATGAATGAAAGTCTTCAGGCAAGTCGATTTTGATCATGTCATTCTCCTGGATTCTAGCTTTGAATGTGGGCTGACACCAAGTTTTAGGTCTTGCAAATTCCTTATTGTTTTTTGTAGAAATTTTCCTTTCTTTTCTTGATTTTGCACCTAGCTTCGTTCATATTCCATCGACATTTTCGAAGCTTCAAAGCCAGACTTGATTTTCAGCAAAAGCTCGTGATGCATCTGCTTCATGTTCCGCATTCTTGGTTTCTTTTATTGCCTCTTTACTTCCTTGTGCAATTTTGGCAATTTGAATAGCCTTGCAACAGATTTTAATTGCATTCTTTATACGCTTTAGAAGTACTTTTGATATATTTTTCTCTTCACGACTTGATTTGTCATCTTACTACACCTTTCCTGGCTGAGCATAAGAACCAATGACCCGCCAATTTTTGAATTTTTCTGCTAGCTTAGTTTATACTCTCAAGTTGTTTCTTTTTGCTTGTTTTCTTTTTTCGGATCATGTTAAGGATTGTGCCATATAAACTTTGCAGTGCAACTGAAAACACTTCTTCCTTGGACAGATCTGGTACCTGTTTTCTTGCCATAGCATCAATCTCCGAGGTTCGTTTTTTCTCAAAAGTCAAATTTGGAGAACTTCGAACGGAAAATTCATGGGGATAGGCTCTTAACTTGAATGTGGCATCTCCTGCTGCTACTGCATTTTTTTTCGCACCAAACCTCCATTTGTTCTTGTCAGAGTTCTTAGCTTATGGCTAAGTTATTCTAGTGAGTGAACGAGCTGCTGGTTGATTCGGACCAAAATCATGATATAATTTCTTCCCTGCATCTTGGAATTCAGGCACTGTAGTTTTTTTTCCTTGGGCTTTTGTTAGAGGATGTCAACGTCTGTTCTTCGCCATTGATGAATATGAAGAGTTGCTTCCATTATAATTCAATTGATTTACCTTCCCAATTCTTTTTCTCTCGTGTAATGCATGTTTCAACACTAGTTTTCCTGCAATTTGACAATTAAGTGTAGCTGATCACCTGGATGCATCAGGCCACTGGGTTCATTTTCAAGCCACAACAGCAACAGGTTTTTAGTGTGCTCAGTGCAACATTAGATTTCTTGAAACTTTTCTCCGGTATTCAAAAGTTGTGCTGAATTGCTTTGTATGCCTTTGTGTTTATGGTTTTCAGGCCATGTGACTGCCTCTTACAAGTTTTCCTTTGCTTTCTCCATTGTTCGGCACATATATTTCTTCTTCATCATTAAGTATAAATTCAGTAGCTGCTTCCTTGACCATACATGAATCTCTTAACAATCAAAATAATTGTTTTTCCAGCACTCAACACATAAGTGTGGTGCTTTTTTTCTTTTCCAGATGCGTTTTTTTTTTCTTTTCCAGATGCTATGTTGAAAATTACCAGCGAAACATCTCCTTTTCCCTGACAAAATCAGTCCTTCTGTAAGAGCTTCTCTTGCATATATACATGTTTTTTTAATCAATCCAAGTGTTGTGTATACCATATAGAACTGATGGACAGTATTTTTTGTAAAAATAAATCCATAAATTTAAAACTTAAAACTTATAGGCAAAGAATATCAAGATTATCCTCAAGTTTTCTTAAAGTTCAAGTATAAACATACACGTACAACAAAATTTTCTAACATCCAAAATAAACAACAGAGATTTGCATAAACTATTATATACACCCATGTGATAAGATTAAAATTATCACGAATAAAAGATGCATGGGCTAACATGGGAATATAAGTAGAGAAAATGTAAACTTATCTTTTCAAGAGGTCTGTATATATTAATTGCGGAGACCTATGCAGTATTTCACCGATCTTGCAATCAACTTTGAGTCGTGTATTTGTGGGTTGTTCCTTTGACCTGTAAATCCTATCCATATATCTGCAAACACGTGATGTGTGCAAATCACTTTTTTTTCCTTTTATCGAGACCGAGCCATGTTTTTTAGCTTTTATTTCTTTAACAACGTTTTGGTCCTTCAATCCTCTTTGTTCTCCAGTTCCGTTTCAGCCATGATATTTTTTGTATTGCTGTAAGACGTAGTAATACTTTTCTACACGATTCCCACAGACGGCGCCAAATGTTGATGCCGACTTTCGTCATAGACGGGCATCATAAAAAAGGGTTATTCGTATAGAGCTTGAAGTAGATATATTCATGGCTGTTAACGGAGGAGATTAGGGTTAGACTGAACTTGAGAGTTTATTCTAGGAGAGCCTCCAGAATATCGGGTGTCGGATCCCCCAAGTTGCCTACGTATCTTTATATTTATAAAGAATCAAGTCCACGTAGTTCTATTAGGATCCATTACCTTCTCCGAATAGAGTTCTAGTGTGAACAATACTCCTATTCTTTAGGAGCAAGTCACCTAGTTGTAATAAGTTTCCTCATCTATAATAATTCCTGTTATTGGGCTTATTTAATATGGACCGATACCCATAATGGATCGGACTTATATCTCGTATCAACAATAAGTTTTATTTATATATGAAAGAATTGATTTCAAATTTCAACTTACTTAAACATGTCAGATTTTATTATGTCGGTTAAGGAGCGAAAAAATCCTTGTGATATAGGTGTGGGAGAAAATAAGCCTCTAAGATTTAAAAAGGTTCAAATAATTCCTATAATTTAAATTTAAGGTTCAATAAGACCCTGTGATAAATTTTTCTTAACTATGGTTGGAATATATATTTAAAATTAAAATACTTAAAACTTAATATTACATTAAATTTTTTATAAAACAATTAATATTGTAAATATTGTGATTTCACATTTTTTTTACTTTTTTTATTATTTAGAAAACTTGTAATGGAACATCTATTATCTCTCTTGATAATATTAATTTAGATCATGATAATTTCAATTTCGATTTTTATAATTTAAAATGAAATATCAAGTTTTCTCTCACTTTAAATTATTTATAAAATTATAAAAATCGAAGTGAAATTATCATTTTATAGATTAATATTATTAAGAGTATAATACATGTTCTGTTGCTCACAAAAGTAAACTTTAAATTTTTGTTGGATTTAAATAAGATAAAAAATTTTGTAAGCAAATAAATAAAAAAATTAATACTAAAATTGAATAAAAAATATCTATCCGTTAATAATTAAAAGAAATATATAATATGCATAACTAATAAAATCTATATAAAAAATTCCTTACATTACACAAGTTATAAGATAACCATTATAATATCATCATTAAAAAAAATTAAAAAATGTGAAATCACAATATTTACAATATTAATCGTTTTATAAAACTTTTAATGTAACATTAAGTTTTAAGTATTTTAATTTTAAATATATTTTCTAACTATAGTTAAGAAAAATTAGTTACAGGGGTCTCGTTGAACCTTAAATTCAAATTACAGGGGATTATTTGAACCTTTTTAAATCTTAGGGGCTTATTTGCTCCTATATCTATATCACAGGAGTTTTTTCGTTCCTTAACCCAAGTTTAAAATTATAAATTATGATTAGATCACATTGAAACATGTTGTTTTTAATCAAACACGAATGAAGCAATGTTTAGCTTGTTGATTCTTTTGAACTTGATTGCACCCCAAGTTACATGGGCTTAATTGCACTCTTAAATTACATACTCCCTCTATCCCGCCAGTTTCTTTACATGGGGGCTGACACGGAGACCAAATATAGTAGATATAATATTGTTAAAATAAATGAAGTAGTGGGTGTAATAGTAATTTTATTATTAAAATAAGTGAATTAGTGGGTGTAATACTGATTTTATTGTTAAAATAAGTGAAGTTGTGGGTGTAGTAGTGTAAAGTGTTGAAAAAGTGAAGTGAAGTAGTGGATGTAATAATGTATTTTATTGTTAAAAGTTACTATTTTTAATTTAGCAAAAAAAAAAAAAAAGTTACTATTTTTAGTAATGTAAAGAATTGGTGGGACGTCCCAAAAAGGAAATTGTAAAGAAATGGATGGGACAGAGGGAGTAATAACCAAAAATATTACGAGTACAATATTGGATTATTTTTAAAAACTAGTTGATTATGCCACGCTTCGTGGCGGTCTTGTAATATTTTTCAAAAAATTCAAAATATAAATTTATGAAAAAAATCGAAAAAAATATTTATAAATAAGTTAATAAAAATAAACAGGATTACAAACATGGTGATAAATTAAATTTGATCGTTAGAAAAAATGATTGTATATATATAGATATAAGAATATAATTTTTTTTTCTATTTAGAATATGTAAATTTGATTTCTTTTTCCATACAAATTCAAAAACCTTTTCTATTTTGAAAATGTTAATGTCAAAAAAAAAATGAAATATTAAATTTCATTTTTTTTCCGAATATGTAAATCTGACTTCTTCTTCCCTACAAATCCGAAAACCTTTCCTATTTCCAAAAAAAACTGACGTGGAAGAGGGAAGTGTTAAAAATTTGAAATTGGGAAAGATAAAGATAAAGCTGGGGAAGGGATTCTCCAAAAAGAAGGCTCAGGAAAACATCGCCTCCGTGTCTCACTCTCATCTCAACTCTCAAAGTCTCAGTACTTTTCTCTATCTGAAATGGGGGTGCATGGCAGGGTGGTGAGAACTGGTGATAGTCATACGCTAATAGCATACTCTTTTTATTCTATATGTCCCACGCGCGCCACATCTTTATTTACTATCTTTTACGTTTAATTTTTACCCTATAAATATTTTCACTTTTACACAAAAATCGATTGGTATAAAACCGATCCGAAATCGTATGCTTGATTGGGTTTGGATTTGGGTTTCAAATTCCAACAGAATCGAAAAAATCCGAACAGATCCATTTATATAAATAAATATATAATTATACGGAGTATTTTTTATATAGGTCATTGTTTTATAGAAATCATCTTATATAGAAAATCGTAGAGAATCACAAATTTTTTGATTTTATGGTAGAATCAAAATTTTATTTTTTGGTTCTATAAAAAAGAAAACTAATTTTTTTTTTTTTTGGTTCTATAAAAGAAATATCAATTTTCTCATTCTGTGGTAGAACCAAATGATGATGTGGAACTTTTGCTGATGTGTCACTGTCATGTCATCACTGATGTGGCAATGCCACATCATCAACCGTACTCTAATTGCTGACGTGGTAGTGCCACATCATCTGCCATGTCATCGTTGTTGGCATCACTGCCACGCCACCCTGACGTGGCATCGGCATTTTTTTAAATTTTTTTTTTAAAATATACATGAAATGTTATATTTAATAAAATACTTTAAAAATTAATAGAAATGTATGAGAAGTTATTTTACTTTTTAGTACTTAATACAAAAAAATTAATAAGTTTTGATTAGTTTTATCTTAAACTTATTTCTTTCTAGTTTAAATTTTCCTTTGCTTACAATAACAATTTTCAATAAAAAAAATGAGCTACAATATAATTAAAAAGCGTCATATTAAGAAAAACTTTCAAATTTACAATTTTAGATAATTTTAGCACATCTTCCTCCACTCGCCCCATTTTTCAACCACTCTAAACAAAAAAGTCATTTATCCTTTTTCTCTAATTAAATTTACTTTGAAGTCATAAGTTTTATGACTTTTCATCATGCAATCCACAAAATTTGGCTAAATTATTTTTTTTAAACCCACATTGACTAAATTTAAGCTTAATGCTATTAATCGAGACGTTAATTATTTAAATTTAAGCTTGATGCTATTAAACGAGACGTTAATTTTCCTTCCTTTACACATGTTTCAATCCCCTAAATTTGTATCATGAAACACCATCTAACATTATATTATACAATATGTAAAAAATTATATTAAAGAGTAATTTTTTGAATCACATTTTATTCAAATTTTATTTAACTAAATGTAGCAAACAAAAACTTTAATATAAAATAAGTGTTATGAAATTTTTTAATAAAAGAATATTTAATCGTTACACTTGATCAATAATTTGATTGGGTATTTTTCATAAAACTATTTCTCAATAATTTTATTCAATCAGAATTCAAGTTCTCCTCTCATTATTATAATAATTTTTTAATGGTGTGATGCGAGACGGTACCGTGAAATTACGTCGAGTAACTGTCTATTACGTAATCAAATAGAATCATATTAAAGAAAAAAATGAATACAATAGTTTAATATGATCATTAAGATATCAACTCATTTAAAATTTTATTAAATACGAAAGAAGTATATAGATTATGTATTCATACCTAAATATATATTTAGTGGAATGGAATATTTTTATACAATTAATTAGTTAAACTTTTCTACATACAATTTTATAGTATGCAACAGATTTTATATAAAATAATTAAATAGAGTGAATGCGATAAATTAACTATGTGAATCGCCTATTACGTTTTCAACAAATTGCAAAAATTGATACTTATCATTAACTACTAGTATTAGCGCGAAAAAACTAAAATTATGGTTATTAGGTAGAGAGGGGAGAGGAGGTGATTCTTATATCAAATTTATTTTTTATTTAAAATTAAATTTTATTATCTTAAATTACCTTAAATTCTTTTATTATTTATAAATAAAATTTATAAAAGATTTACTAGCATGCGTAGCGCGGGCTAAATTCACTAGTTTTATTATTTAAAGTTTTTACATGAGTTTCTAAAGACATTATAGATAAATTTTTTATTAGTATGATCTATAATTATATTTAATGAATATTTTTAATGATACGACGTATGAATATGAAGATTATGTCAAAATATTGATATATAAGAATTTTATGCAAATTTAAGTTGCAGAGTATAGATTTTATGATGATATTATTTTCCCATATAATGTTAATGATAGAAATTTGTTCCATGATTTTTTGTTAAAAAGAGGTTGATTCAATTTACTAAATCATTTGAAATCATTTGAAAGTTTACACATTTAATTATTCATACAAGATATTTTATGTGTATGATTGGACTTTTAATTAGGTGTCAAAACATATTGAATTTGATTGTGTTCTAAAAAACGGTGATTAATTCTTTATTATAATACCTAATTCTACCCAGGTATATAGTTAGATGCAGTTAACCAATCAAAAAATTTTGAATTATTTTAGGACCAATCAGAGATCATTCCTAAATTTTAGAACAATCATATTATATCAAAAATTTTCCTTATTTACCATTATCATCCTATTATACTAACCATAGTTAGTTAACAATTCTAATTTAAATATGACAATGACTTGATTTAACATACCATATATTACATATTTTTTTAATATCAAAATTTTATTATAATAAAATAATATTTTAAATTAAAATCAATATAGTTAGATGTAGTTAGCCAATCAGAAAATTTTGAATTATTTTATGACCAATCAAAGATCATTCCTAAATTTTAGACCAATCATATTATATTAAAAATTTTCCTTATTTACCATTCTCATCCTTTTATACTAAACAATTCTAATTTAAATATAGTAATGACTTGATTTAACATACCATATATTACATAATTTTTTAATATCAAAAAATATTTATGATAAATTAATATTTTAAATTAAAATCAATTAGCATTATAAAAATATTTAATATAAAGCGATTATTCATAGTTGCATTATTATATATTACGAATTAATTTTCATAAAAATATATAAGAGCCAATTAGAATTAACCACTAAAATTAAATTAATTATATAAATCAATCACAATTATATTATTATATACTCGCACATCTGTTCTTTGCGCTGCTCTCTATGTATAGAGCTATTTTCGAAAATTGCGTATTTATTAATTGTTTTTAATACAAATATATTATTTTAATGCATGGGTCTATTTTATCTATATTATAAAATATAATATTTTAATATCTCAAACACTCGATCTACAATCAAACAAATTTGAATAAATATACTCTTATTCAATTAAATATTTTCAAAATTAAAAAATATTTACTACACTAATCTAAATACACTTTTAAAATTTAAGTTATATAAACTTTTAAATTAATCAGTTATAAAAAAAATCTAAATTCAACCAATTAAATTTTAAAATATGAATTTTAAACCAATTATTATTAACATTTTACTTATCGGTATTTTTTACTTATGCAATAATTAATGGGACAAATAAATTGACTTGACGATATATTTGAATTATTCAAATACTGAATAGACTTTCAAAAAGTATTAGAAATTATTACAAATTATCAATCCAAAAAATAAAATTCATACAGAGTCAATAGAAGTATTGTTAATGAATATTTCCATAGCAAATTGGTCAACTCAGCGCAAAAATTATAATAAATCACTATTTTTTTTATAGATATATAATTCATTTATCAATAAAAGGACATATGTCATCTACTCATTTTCAAGTGTCTTATTTTACGTGTTTGGATGACAACAGGTTGGGTGTGATCCAAATTTTGTAAAATCCAAATCCACAACCAAATATTTTTGAGTTTTAAAAATAAATCCAAATCCAAAACTCAACATCTAAAACCAAATTCGTCAGATTTTGGACTAGATTTGAATTTTTTGTGTATCAAAAATTAGTAATGATGTAGCCAAAATTAAAATAATACCTACACGCAAACATTATTAATTATATTTATAAAAAAATAAAAATTAAAATGATCAATCAACTAAGTAGTCAAATATAACATATTATATTTAGCAAATATATATATATATATAGGGTCTTGTTCTAATAGAAACTAACTTAGAATAGAAACTAGAAACTAAACCTAAATTAAATATTTCAAGCTAATCTAATGATCAAATTAGGGGTATCCCAATACAAAAAACGTTTAAAATTCTTGGCTCTATTCAACAAAAAAATAAAAATAAATAAAAAAATTTAAAAAAAAAGTTACTGTTCATGTGATGACGTGGCACGTGAACAGTAACTTTATTTATTTATTTATTTAATTTTTTTTTATATTTTTGTTGAATAGAGCCAAGAATTTTATAAGTTTTTTGTAAAGGTGCCCCTAGCGGGGGGCCATTAAAATAAATGAAATATAATTTATTTATTGTAGGTTTCTAGTTTCTATTCTAAGGTTGGTTTCTATTTGAACGCTAGCCTATATATATATATATATATATATATATATATATAGGCCTTTCCTCCATAAAGAACACTCTTATATAACAAACAATAAAGAACACTATAAAATCATTTATTCCAATAGATCCATTGGCCCCGCCAGGGGCCCCAATACAAAAAGTTCTTATTTTTTTAGGCTCTATCCATCCAGCAAAAAAAAAAAAAAAAAATTGAAAATTTTACTGTTCATGATGACGTCATCGATGAACAGTAAATTTTTCAATTTTTTTTTTTTTTTTTGCTGGATGGATAGAGCCTAAAAAAATAAGAACTTTTTGTATTGGGTGGCCCCGCCAGGGGCAATGGATCTATTAGATATGAGGTGTTCTTTGTTGTTCTTTATATAAGGTGTTCTTTATGGAGTCCAACCCTATATATATATATATATATATATATATATATATATATATATATATATATATAATATTATATTATATTTTAAATATTTTGGTTATTTCGGTTTCGAAATACCGAATAACACAAAAAACCATATCCGAATTAAAACCGAAATATATATATATATATATATATATATATATATAGGCCATTGTTCCATGGAGAACCATCTTACGTGGAGAACCGTGGAGAACCACTTAAAATACATTATAATTGCTTTATATATAAGGGCCCCGCAGGGGCATCTTCACAAAAAAGTCTTATAATTCTATACTCTATCTATTTATAAAAAAAATTACAAAAAAAAAAAAAAATTAAAAAATTTTCAAAAAATGATGACGTGGCAACATTTTTTAAAAAAATTTCAAAAGTTTTTTTTAATTTTTATGAATGGATAGAGGGTAGAATTATAAGACTTTTATGTAAAGGGGCCCCGCCAGGGGCCTTATATAAAGGACTATTTTAATGCATTTTAAGTGGTTCTCCACGGTTCTCCACGTAAGATGGTTCTCCCTAGAGTGGGACTATATATATATATAATATTATATTATATTTTAAATATTTCGGTTATTTTGGTTATTTCGGTTAAAAAACCGAAATAACCGAAATACCGAATAACACAAAAAACCATATCCGAATTAAAACCGAATTATTTCGGTTTGGTTAACCGAACCGAATGCTCAGCCCTAATAAGCATGTCTTTTAATCACTCTTACTTTTCGGTTTCTAATCCCCATTTTGAACTCATTAGGTGACAAAAACATATCTGTCTTGGCAATATCTGGTTTTATTTCTTGTTTTCAAGCTACTGCATTTATATAACACAAGTAAAATGGGAAAAAAATAGTATTATTGGAAATACTTTTGTGCTTATTTAGTGTCCCTAAGAATATCTTTTAAGAACTCTCAAACCCGCTTTCAATTGGGTTGTGGGTTGTGTAAGGCAGTACTACTATCCCTATGTGGTGATAAAGTTTGAAGGTTTGCTTTCGATTTAAATCTACTACATAGGATTTGTGAGAGATAAGATTGAATTTTTGTTAGTTTCTGCGTTGGATATTAATATTTGTTATGATCCCTAAAAATTGAGCTCTGTTCACAAACTTGTAAATCTTCATGCTTCTTTAATATATGATACATGTGAAAAGAGTATTTGAAAACCACTAAAAAAAATTTCCGTTTTAAATAAGTATGGTAAAAAACGAAAATCGGATTTAATCGGTAGATACATGGAACAGTGAATAATCGATGATTAATTCCGATTCGGAGAGGCACCGAACTGTGATTAATCGGCCATTAATCTCAACTAGCATTTTACCCGTGTTACGCACCGAAAGTACAATTTTAAAACTTAAAAATGGTTACAAAAATATATAGTGTATCAACAAATAAAATATTTTATTTTGAGAATAACGAACTCGATATGCATCTCAAATAACATTTTTCAAATTATGTGTAATTGTATGGGCGCATGTTATTTTTTTTTTTTAAAATAGTGTATATAAAGAGAAAATTACCAAAATAATCATATTTGAGCATGTCTGGCCTTATTTACCGATCTAATATACGGTGTTTCTTGTGAAGTATCAGTGGCTAATACGACATTTCGTGTAACGTATCAGCAGCTAATACGGCATTTGGTGTGCCGTATCAGCAGCTAATACGGCGTTTGGTATGCCGTATCAGCTTTGATACTTCACACGAAACGCCGTATCAATGCTGATATTCTTTCAGGCCCCGCCGGGGGTACTAAACTTTTAACATAATACGTTACACCAAATGCCGTATCTCGATGTTGCAGCACACGAAACGCCGTATTAGATGATGATACGGCACACGAAACGTCGTATTTGAAGGATATGGTGCACGCAATACCGTATTTCGTCGGTATTTAGGGTCAACTTTTCCAGAATCAGTAATTTGGGCAAATTTATCCCAAAAATGATTATTTTGGACCTTCACCCGTATATAAAACAAAGATTAATATCAAAACACGTTCGTTTGATATATGATAAAATTTACATGAGATACATATCAATTTTCTTATTCCCTTTTGTTTTTTCTCCAAGTAATTTGACGACATTTTATGCTATATTTACAGAAAGTTCGGTTCAATATAATCATGTTTTGAGAATCAGGTATAGAGAACAATAAAAACATAATTATTAATAAAAAAATAAATCAAATACATATTTTTCATTCTATAAATGCAAATAAAATGAAAATGAGCAATTTCAAGGAGTAATTCTAGAGGTCCCAAATAAATCCCAAAAAGTTAGTTGGCATATTTTGATTGGTTAGCGTTCTACCCGTGCTACGCACCGAATGATAAAATTTATTAATTAATAAATATAAACATATTATTTTTTTATCATTATTTATAAAAAAAGATAATTTCATTAAAATTTAAGTGTATAATTATCGTCAATTTATACCAATTGCATTAATATCAATATTATCAAATAGACATCATAACATTCACATCCCCGCTCAAACATTCTAAGCCCCTTCTTTATTATTTTTTCATAATTTTATTTTTCATTTGATTTTTTTCTTCAACCAAGTTCAAAGTTTTTTACCCATATTTTAAGTTTTATTGTTTTAAAAATTTGGTATATTTAAATGTGTTGTACAATGGGTTTCTATAATTTTTATTATATTAATATTCAAAATATTTGCATGGGTCGTGATCAATTTTTCGAATAGATATTAAAAATTCATAACACTTATTTCTAACGACCGTTATAAATCATTAGATCGTCTCTCAAAAAAAGGTTGCATGTTTCAGCGATATGAGAAATGATCACTATTGTGCAAGATCCATTAAATGAACGTAATTATGATAAAGGAAAATTTTCATCTAATCTAGTTTCCTATGTGTTTATTCCATATCATTTTTACAAATTTTATGTTCTTTTATTAATGAATTGATTTACTATAGAAAAATAAACTTTATCAATTAACCAAACAAATCCAATATATCCTGTTTTTAGTAAAATATATTCAGTTTGGGAGTTTGTATGTTGAATTTTTTATTCTTTTCTATCAGAATATGATACATTAAATATTAGTTTTCTTTTACCCATAAATAAGGAAGGAAAATTAATTCGATTTGATGGTACCCGATCCGAACCCCAAAAATTTTTGGATTTAGGTTTGGATATAAATTTTAAACCAGAAATAGTTTCGATTTGTATTTGAATTTAAGTTGTGCAGAACCGATATCCTATCCGAAATCCGAAACCCGGTACATAAATAATATAATATTATAATTTGAAATTATTTAATGTAATATTTTAGATATAAGACATATTTTTTTATATATTTTTATTCAAGTATTTCATTAGAAATTGTCAATACTAATTTAGTAATTAGAACTTAGATTTCTCAAACTCAAATTTTATTGATATATTTAAGATGTAATTTTCTTTACTTTACATTAATTTTTCATTTTTGTGTATAAAAAACATTATTTTTTTAACATATTTAAAATTTTACTTAGTATGTCAATTCGTATAATATCTTATATATATATATATATATATATATATATATAGGGTCTTACTCAAATAGAAACCAAATTAAAATAGAAACTAGAAACTAAACACTAATCTAATATTTAAAGCTAATCTAATGACCAAACTAGGGGGGCCCCAATACAAAAAGTTCATAATATTCTAGGCTCCATTCAGCAAAAAAAAAAAAAAAAAAAATTACTGTTCACTGCTGACGTGGCAGTGACGTCAGCGTGAACAGTATTTTTTTTTTTTTTTTTTTTTTTGCTGGATGGAGCCAATAATTTTAAACACTTTTTGTGAAGGTGCCCCTGGCGGGGCCATTAGAATGAATGAAATAGAATTTATTTAATGTTAGTTTCTAGTTTCTATTTAAGAGTTGGTTTCTATTTGATACTTTGCCTATATATATATATAGGGGGCTACTCCAATACAAACCTCCTTAAAATACAAACCTACAAACCAAGCATAATCTAATATTTCAAGCTAATCTAATGACCAAACTAGGGGTACCCCAATACAAAAAATGCTTAAAATAATTGGCTCTATCCAACAAAAAAAAATAAAAAATAAAAAAAAATAAAAAAAAATTCACTATTCACGTGATGACGTGGCAGTGGATTTCACTGGTTAACGGTGCTTCGCACCTTCTTGTACGGCGCTTCGCGCCTTTATCATTCTAAAGTTGTAAGGAATGGCAATCAATGGTAAAGGCAATAGACAATTGACGGGTGTGTCGAGAGCCTTCGGCCCTCATGACTACCTAACTCATCCGTTTACTGTCTTAAATGCTTCGCATTTCCACGGCAAGATTTTTTTTTTTTTTTGAAATTTTTTTATTTTTTTTGTTGGATAGAGCCAATTATTTTAAGCATTTTTTGTGAAGGTACCCTTGGCGGAAACCTTAGAATAGATGAAATATAATTAATTTAGTGTTGGTTTGTAGGTTTGTATTTTAAGAATGGTTTGTATTTGAGCACTTGCCTATATATATATATATATATATGATATTTAATTTATCCAGTAAGGGTACGGTCGGGGTGAGTATCTTTTATTCAATCAATCAATCCTTCATAGTTCAGTTGATTAATCATCTTCCTAGTTCGTGGGTTCAACACAAAAGGTACTAGTTCAGTAACTGATTCAATTCATTAATTGGTTCAATTTTGCTGGGTGATGCGTTGCTTGACTTGCTGAAACTTGTTGGCTTGCTACTGCTATGTGCTGCTATGTGTTGTTGCTGGTGCATCTGAGAGCATCTCAAAGTCTCCGACTCTCTGGTATAGTGTCGTACTAGTGGCCAGTAGGATTTGATTTGCTTTTTATTTTGTTCAAAACACATTCTAAAATCTAGAGTCCAGACTTAAGAGTTAAGACTATTATTTTTCAACATGTTGTTGCTGGCTTTTGTATGAGTATTGATCATTGAGTTGTGAACTTGTGAATCTAGTGATCTTGTTTATGCCCCCTGTTTTATTATGAATTTCCAGAAAATTGATTTTTTTTTATAATTCGATTATTTAATTCGGTATTCGGTTTTAACCGAAATACAAATTTCGGTTCGGTAAAATAACCGAAATTATTTCGGTTTACTAATCGGATATGGTTTTGAACTTATTCGGTATTTCGGTTATTTCGATATTCGGTAATTCGGTTCGGTTATAACCGAATACTCAGCCCTAATGCTTATGCACTAAATAAACACCAAATAAATTCTAGGGATTTATTTACAACTGTGATTCATTCACTTTTCAATAGTTAGGGTTTTGAACAGATCCCATCTAGAGTTAAAGCAATAAGGTTTAACGTGCGACTGACTACACTACACTTATGCAAGCAGTGAGTAAGAATTCCCCATTTTCCCATCATAAGCTACTCACTTTAGGAACCATCTACAACTGTGATCCACTTTCTTCTTTCCTGGCTCGCCGCACCTCAGCATAGTGTTCACGGCGTATTTTATAGTCTAGGAGCATCTCTTTTAAATCAGACATAAACACATCAAAAGTAGCACGAAGGTTGTATATGGTGACTGGACATCCTCCCTTCTCGTCATATTCAGCAAATTCTCCTTCAGACAAGTCAATGCCCTCAAAATTTGTTCCTGCAATCTACACAATTAAAGAACAGATAAGCCAGATAACAAAACCAATCATCTAAAGATAGAGCTCTACCCAAATTAAGGTTCAGACATCTATAAAGAGATCAGAAATAATTTAAAACGGGATGATGATGATATTGAGACTGATAGAAACACAGGAAAAAAGCAAATAAGCACAGAAATTATACAGATAAAAAAGTAAGAATTGTATTTTTTACACAGCCAAAAAAACAGAGAGCGAGGGAGGGAGGGATAGGGGAAGGGGGGTTCCATGAAATGCAAGATAAAGTAGACCAATTACTTACAGAGACAGAGAGGGAGGTAGGGAAGGAGGGATAAAGAAGGGGGGGGGGGGGGTTTCCATGAACTGCAAGATATAGTAGACTGATTACTTAAAGAGGTAGAAAAGGAAGACGTGTATCTAAGCAATAGACTCGATCTTTTTAAATGCTTTCACCTTTGACACAAAGTAGAGCATTGATATTATAGTTATGACTTATGAGCCTTGAATTCACTTATTCTCATACAACAAACAAGGGGAAATATATAAGCGTTGCACCTTTAAAACATTTATGAAATCGGCACAAGGAAGTGTTGATTGAAATACAAAACTCCAAAAGAAGTTTGAAACATTATCAAGTATGCATTAGTCATTACTAGGTGTGCTTAGAATGGTGAAATGCATGGAAAAGCTCAAAACTTGTCCTTTTTCTGTAGATATATTTCTGTTTGTATGACAAAGATTGAAGAATAACTGGTTGCGCCTTCAAAGGTTAATCTAATTGATGAGATAATACAAGTCTAATGGTGTAATACTTCCTTCAGTTCACGAGTTATGATTTAAAACATTTTTTGAGCATCGAGAATCACAGCTGATGTTATTTCTAAGATGTTAAGCTCTTCAACTATGTTAAAGCTCACTGCCAATATTACGCCATATAAATGAATTTTGGAAGCAAGATGTGATAATCCTGCAGTATAATTAAATTCCTGCATCAGAAGTGCTGAAATGCAGAGCATAAAAGAACTTACAGACTCAGCCTTCCAACCACTGCCAAACATGAATTCAACAGGTTCATAACCCCTGCAGTCAAGTTCCATCAGAGGCGCGTATTTTCCTTGCTCACTAAGTCCTTGATTCAGAGGTCTCCCTTTGCCACTGATAACAGTCACTGTTCCAACCTTCTCACAAAACTTACACTGCAATTTTAAACCTAAGAGAGTCAGCCAACACAAGTAACTGCTCCCCATAAAAACTCATGGAGAAAAGACATTACTTATCAAAAAAGATCCAGCATTATCAGAAAAAATAGAAAAAACCCTAGAAACTTAATTTCAGTGCTCTATTTGTCAACAAAATTAGGCACAAAAACCTTCTGTGAGCAAGCCCATGATTCAAAAAAGATTATATACCACACCGTATGTGTGTGTGTGTGTTTGTGTATATGGAGAGAGAGAGAGATGACCTTCATGATAAGATTAGGGGAGTTCCATGAATCAGATACTTTCTCCTTGGAATTTACGCTAATCTCTTTTTTCGTCAGCTCCCCACAGTTGCCACATTTCATCTATGAACACAGGACTGGTCTGGATTATGTATAATTACAACAGTATTCATGCAACTCTAAAGCCTATAAGGTATCATACAGTCTAGTACAACCGTGCAAAATTAGACTTATAAAAACAATATATAGTTTTAAGGAACCCTTGAGGGCCATAAAGGTTGGAAAGTCATATAATAGGCAACTATCTCCCAAAATCTGCTTAATTAATCAGTTCCAGTATGTTACAGACAGATAAATGAGCATGAACAGAGTGAGGAACAAAATGAAATGAAATCAACCTTACAATGTCCCCTGTGGAAAATTAAGCATGAGATAATAATTAAATCCATGATCGTCAAGCCACAATAGACAACAGGGAATGGTATACGTTCTGCAGACATTTATTCCTAGCTCTAACAAAAGATAACACAAAAATAGACAACAGCATAACAAAAGATATACCGGAACCAAACAAGTGAAAAATGAAAATGAATGATTATGAGTGTTTGCATAGAACACAAAAATAAACCCCAAAACAAGCTATTGCAGACGTGATTAGCTACAAAAAGCAAAAACACTAGTAATTTCAATTACAAAAAGCACATAATATGACGATTATACTGTTCTTTCGTATAAAGCACATTAAATAAACCCCAAACATGCTATCAGCGCATCACAGACGTAATTAGCTAAACAAAGCAAACAAGCGAGTAATTTAAACTACAAAAAACACATATGTGACAGTAATACTATGCGTCTGCATAAAACCACATAAATAAGCCCCAAAACCAAGCTATTGCAGACGTAATTAGCAACAAGAAACAAACACGAGGAGTAATTTGGACACAAAAACACATAATATAACGATTATACAGCGCATTCGCATAGCACAAACACAAATTAATCTATATACTGTTTAAAAACACGAGATCTGCACAAATACACAAGATAATTCCACTAGCATGTTATATAAAACCCTAACCGTACGGTACGGTCATTCTACACACATTTTATGAAAATATAAAGGTAAAATTGAAAAAAATGTGTAAAAGATAGAGAAAAAGCGAGGTCACCTTAAGGTAGTAATCGAAGCTAGGATCATCAACACCTGCTGCAGGCTCGAGCTTCTTTACGTTTTCCATATCGGCGCTGATCATAAGCCTGTACTTCACCATTGCTCTCTCTCTCTCACTCTCTCTCTCTCTCTCTCACTCACTCTCTCCGCGTGCTGTTTTGCGTGTAGTGGGACACTGGGACTGGGGAGAGACTCACATGTAATTTTAACTACCGGCTGTACGACTTCTTTTTTTAAAAAAAATTAAGTTAATTTATTAAAAAATTACTAGCATGATACCGTGCAGGGGTCACATTTTAATTCATACAATTTCTTTCGTAAATAGCCGATCATATTTTCTGTCAATCTATTTCATGTGCTTTATTTATTTAAGGTCAATAGTTGGTAATCGTTTAATTTTGAAATATTAATGAATTTTAAATTTTGATTATCATAAAGAATCAATCCTGAGATTAAGCCGCTCATGCTAATAATTAAATGAGGCACCGATATGATTATGTAATTTAGGGGCACTTTTTTTTTAAAAGTAAAAATAAATAAATGAAAAGTATGTAGAGGCACAAAAAATGATACATGGGACACATTTTGTTCAAGGTAGCACCAAAAATAGTTTAAGATATAAGGAGTGCCGAAAAATAAATCACATGTATGTGATTTTGATTTATAATTGAGTACAAAATTCAAATTTACTTCGATATTTCAATTTCTCAGGGCCGACCTAGATATAATATTTGTAGTATTACTCATTGAATGTAAGAAGAATGATCGATAATAATGATACATAAGAGTTACTCATTATCGGCCAAAACTATTGCAACCATAATGTGTCGTTTAATTTATTTCATAGCAGTAATTTTTAAAAGATTATCAAGATAATGATATGCTATTTAATTTGTTTCCATCTATTACTATATATTATACATCAACACAAAGGTAAAATGTTCCATTTTAATGGTAGTGAAATTACTGTTTGACCCTTATTTGTTGAAAATTAACAAAAGTACCACCTTTTAATATTTGTGTAAAAATTAGTTGAAAATATGTTAGTGTTGAGAATCGAACCCCTAACCTTCCACTCTTTAACTCATGTCTTTACCATTATGTTACAACTAATTTTGATTATATTTTAAAAATCTTATTAGATAAACCCCTTTATCTCCCTTTGTCCCATTTTTTTTATTTCAACTATATATTAAATCTCAATAAAAGTGCGAAAAGTGCCAATAAAATGATTATAAAAACTATTTCACCCTCTTTTTTTTTGGAAATAACAATTATGACGTCCCTTTAAAATTCACGTAAAAAATGAAAGAATTTGGGTTAGCTTTTGGAGACGAGCCACCAATCTCGTTTTAAGAGGTTCATGATACAACCACTATATTACATTACTTTTCGAGTTTCCTTAAAAATCTTATAAGATATCAAGCCATTTTCACTTAACTTTTATTTTTTGTTTTCACTTTTGTGTATATAAAATGTTAGTTTATATTATTTCATTTTTTCAGTTTTCGTAGTTTTATTAATTTATATACTCGATCGTCTTATAAATTTTAATAAACTTGTATATTTTTGACTAAAATATATATTAAATATGTTATTTATAATTCATATATTTATATTATATTCTATCTCTGATCATACTTAATTTGAATTAGTTGATAATGGATACCTAAAAAATAATACTGAAATTTGATCTAATATAAAGAATATAGTATATGCAATGTATTTCATTATTCATTATTTCTATCATTCTAAATTAAGAAAATTAGGTTTAAAATTGTTTTAAAATTATACAATAATCATGTTTACATATTCATCACATTCATTTTTTAATAATTTTCTTTTCAGAATGTACACATCAGTTGTTTATATTTTCTAAAATAATCTACATTCTCTTTGTCATTATAAATGATTAACATGTAAAATAAAATGTTAAAATAAAATTCTTGGTTATGCATGAATGTTACTAAGTCTGGATTTAAAAAATTCAAAAACATTTATCTCTATGTATATATTAAAGTATTGAAATAAAATAAATTTTAGTTGGAAAGAAGTTTTTTTTAGTTAACCATATATCTTTAAATTTACATTTATCCTGAAAGAATGTGATTGTTTAACGAAATATTACATAATAATTAATCTCCTTTTGGATATAATATTAAAAATATTACTAACATAATATGAGGTTGATCTAATGTAGAATGATATAAACTATAATTTTATTATTTGTTTACATGCCATTTTTTTTCAAATTCTTTTTCGCAACCTCGGTCTATTTCCTATAGGAATTTTGTTTTTGTATGTTCATGACCGGTGTGAGAATATTGCATTATATACTTGCAATAGAGATGACATTAACATATTTTAAGGGAAGCAAAATCTTATAAGATAAATCACGCCATTTTCACTTAACATTTTTTAATGAGTATGCTACTACTTGTGGCTAATGGATGGTTGTAATCGTGTTGATATATATGGAAAGCAATATCTATCAGTATGGAAAGATAAAGATTATCATCTTAATCTCTCAAATTATAATTACACGATCCCCGTTCATAACTCAAAATTGGCGCTAGAAGGAGGGCAGTCATCATATTGGGAGAAAGATGACTAACTCGAACAAGAAGATGAACAGAGGGCAAAACAACGGGGAGACCCCGGGATCATATAGGATACCCAAAGGCGATTCCCCCGGGAGCAAGGACAAGGATGGGTCCAAGAAGGTGTCAGCAGTGCAAGAAAGGATGACTAGAGTGAAGAAGCAGTATAGCTCAAAGGGCGCAAAAAAGGAATTCCAGGAAGGGGCCAAGACCTATCAGGAGGAGAACAGTAAGGGCCTCACCAAAAAACTCTTGGATGAATTTGATGATGCTGTTACGGATCAAACAAACCCTTACTTCTATGAAGACCTTGAGCGGGAGGAGGATGTAGAGGCTACTAAGACAAAGGAGGGTTGCATAATGAGGCTGCCTCATCTAAGGCGAGGTCAGTTATTGTGTTTGATCGTCTTGGAAAGAAGTTAGCTGAGCATGATCTCCGCCTCAAGCTTGGAAAATTCACAGCTAACAAGAAGGATAAACGATCCCAGACTTGGAGGCAAGGTTCGGAACGACCCCCCTTTCCTCATTGAGAGCGCAAGTGGTCCCATCGTCATAACAATGTGTATATAGAGTCCTTATTGGCATTTATTATTAACACATATCACTACTCATATTACAATTTCATAATTACGAGTTTTCAGTCAAAAAATTATTAAACCAACCGCTACCTTCTTCTTTTGAACAAAATTAGAGGCATTCACATAGAGGCCCGTGCCTCGCACGGGCTGTTACGCTAGTTAGCAATAATAAACCAGCAAGAGGGGATAGGTTGAGTATTACATATGTGGCAGGAGATGTATAATGTCAGCAACAGCACAAACTGTTTTAATATTAAGATAAATCAACTACAATTTATGATGTATCCATACAAACTAATATGTGCTACAACGAAAAAAAATATTTATTTTTATACAGTCACTAATCGATCATTATGTTATAGGTAGTCATATATAATTTAACATCTTTGTTTGGTATATATAATCTTGTTTATAATACTACAATATAATTCAACTATGCATTTTATTTGTTTATTTAATCGATAACTCATATAAAATCCAAATCTAACATATTAGCTAATTCTGATGTCTTTTATATAGATATATATTATACATAATATCAATCATATTAAGGGTCTGTTTGGTATTGATGTTTCAGATCGCAACAACAATTGCTTTAGGAAACACATTAAATTTTCATAGTGACAATTTTTGTAGGCAACAATTTTAGGTAAAGGTATTTATTCAAAAAAAAAGGTAAAGGTATCAAACCCCAATAATCATATATTAAATAAATTTAATATAAGTTAATATAAAATAAGATATAAACAAAAGCTAAAAAAGCATAATTTATTCGGTGATTGTGAATTTAACTCCATTTGTATTTAGAGGTCAAAAATTCAATTCCCTTGATAAAACCAAAAAATATGTCGTGTTTCCGTATATTCTGTATCATATGTCCTAATTCGATGGTAGATAAACTCATTTTGTCTTGTGTACCTCGTGAATGCATGTCTTATTTTCATGGAATATTCATAATATAGATAAAAATATTATTGTATTATAATTTTATTAAACTATCATTCTAATATCTGTAATATCTGAATAAATTTATTTTCGATAAATATTTTCTAGTTATTAAAACACTTTTATCTTGAAATTTTAAAAGTGAAATTATTGTGATAGCATGATAGTCGTGTAATGCACGACAGCCACGACTTGCATTTTAACTATGATAATTTTAAATACACGTATACTTATGAAGTTATCACTATTACCATTATGAGCTAATTAGGTACAAAAATCTTAATCGTCATATCTCTCGTACAATAATCTTATACATATATTTTGAATGTCAATGTGTCAACACCATATTTTATAAAATTTTAATTATAACTTATCCAACATTTGTTAACGAATTGGAATAACATAATATTGTCAAATTAATGTATTAGGATTTGTATTTATTTGATTGAAAATTGATTTACCTATTTTTAATATATTTTATTAGTAGTTTGAATATATTGTGTGATTGCATGATTAATTTTAAATTAAAAGGTAACATGCTTTATTTAAAAAAGAAATATTAATGATTGGAAGATATACAACTGATTTTTTAGATATTTATAAAAGATAATATCTTCAACTAAAAGTAAACGTGAAAAAGATAAGCCGATAATTACCATTAATTATATTATATTATTACTTATTTTAAAAATTAGGATAACCTCACAGAAAACCAAACCACCAAAATTTTTAATGTTTGAGTTTTAATATAATAGTATAGATGCGTAGTGATCATTTTATGTTAAATAACATTACATATTATTATATAATATTGCATTAATACCTTATATATAATAAGCATAAGGGAGATCTTATCCAAATTTTTGGTCGTCGCCGCTGTACTACCAAAAGCATATGATCCGTTGGATTAAAAAATTGGATTAAAAGTCATCCGTTGTATTATAAATTATATCCTTATATATTTATTTATAATTTTCACTTTGTTAATTTACTATAATACCCTTTCTTTATCGATTTATTTTTTTTCTTCATCATTAGAACTAAATTTAATTTAAAAATATCTTTAATTTAGTAAACAAATAAAATATGCATAAACAAATAAAACCAATTACAAATAAACAAATAAAAAAGATGTCTACAATGATTTGGAAAAAAAATCCTAATACAATAATAATTACATTATTCTATCAAAAATCTATAAATACAAGGGAAAAAAATCCTAATACAATTATAACTACATTTTTCTATCAAAAATCTATACATAAACTAAAGGCGAATGATTTAAATGTTTGTCTACCTGGGAAACATTCTGCGAGGGCTCACCCTCCTAAAGTCAGTAACATTTTAAGAAGCCATGGAAGAGAAACATACATTATGCCAATAGATTCGGAGGATGTGCAGTGTTCTTTTGTTGATGATATGTGTATATCATATTAAAAAAGAAATTATAATCTAAAAAGGATATAATTTAGCAAAGTCGTATTAGAATTGAATTTTAAAAAGAAAATTATAATATGAAAAGGATATAATTAAAAAACGATACAATTAAATTTTATTTATTTTATTTTTTTAATATTAAAGTTTTAATTGGAAAATAATTTTTAAATTATCACTAAATTAAATATTATTTTGCTAATTTCATGCGTGCTATAAAAATGTCAAAATCAAATTTTAACAATTCAAGATAGAGCACAAATTATGTCATATTATATAATAAGAGCAAGAGAAATAATAATAGGTATTACCATAGGTCAGAACTATACTAGAAGAGTATTTATTGAACTGCCTCCTATTTCCACCAGTAGTCCAATACAATATGTAATATTAATGTATAATCTCTCGCTTAATTATGAGAAAATTATTATAATATTAAAGTATTTAACTACAGTTTTAATTAATATGTTCCATGTTCGTAGATGTGATTTTGAGGCTCTGTGAACGCCTAAAAGATGGAGTAGGAAACTAATAAGCTTTTAGCACACCATAATTAATATTTTTTAAAATATTTTAATTCATCAAATTTAATTAGTATTTTTAATAAACAATTTTATAAGTATTAAATTCTTCTATATTATCTCAAAATCTATAATATTTTCAATATTTTAATTAATTTTTTTTATATATAATAATTGTAAAAAAAATCCAAAATTTTGATACTATGATAATTTGTCGTTGCCAAAACAATCTCAACCGTTGGATATAATTTTTTTTTAAAATAAACGATCAAAATTATACTATATAAAAAATAATTATTGTATAAAAAGATTATAAGTTAAAAGAAGTTATATTAGACCTGGATTTTAAAAAAGTCTAAAATAAAAAAGTTATAACTTAATAAGTAGACCAATTTAATTATTATGTAAATAACATTAAATTTCTATTATGTACCAAAATAAAAAAGATCGTTAGGTCTTAAAATCAAAAGATGGAAATCGTTTTTTTCTAATATTGAAACCTGTATTTGGTTGTTAGTAGAAGTATATTCAATAATGAAATTGATTTTGATAAATTCAACCAAATATAAGTAAATTTTCTAAATCGAATAGATTTTTCAACACAAAAAATCGTCAAATTCTTTTAAGGCATAATAGAATTTGGTTGAATATTCAACAAAATTTTCAAAAGAATTTTCAACGCAAAAAATCGAATAAATTAAACCTGTGTTTGATTCTGCGTTGACTTGATTTGTAAATAATAATTAAACCATCAATGAATTAAACATTATTTTGTTAATTTCACATGGACAGTAAAATCGTTCAAATCAAATTTTAAGAATTCAAGATAGATTACAAATATTAAATCGAACGTATAAAATCTTATATATATCAAATTTTTAACAAAAAATTGATATGTAAATTAATAACATATAAAATTTAAAATTTTAATATAATTATAGATATTAAAAAAGGAGCCGTGCGTTGCACGGGTTGTAAGCTAGTATCATTAAAATGATATTTATGAAGTGAGTAGTTTGGAGATTTACTAAATAAAACGAAAATCAATTACAAATTTGTAAATTTTTGAAAGGGTTGAAATTTTGATAATTTTAACTTAAGTAATTCTGAAGAAAAAAAAGTAAAAAATTATAGGAAGTGTGTTTTCTTTACATGTGATCGGTGATTTTCAAAAGTTACTAAAAATTGAATTATTAATATTATGTTGTATTCTATTTTCTTTTATGCAGCTTATTAAATATGTCGACTTCAAACAGATCTTTTATGTCAAATGCCGAAAGGAAATTGTCATAAGATGAGGTAATATATTTCGCGAATGCAATGTTTTTATTCTTCTTTTCTTGCATCGTAGTTATTTTTTTATTGTATTTTTTTACTAACGCACCAAGTAAAGTATTTCAATTTATTTATGTTCATTGGATCTTTTAACACATGGCCAAGCATAGAGCCCGGACCTTAACTAACACAATCGACATGACTTTGCCAATTGTACCACAATTGATCTTGAGTTTTGTTTAAAAATCTTATAAGACAAACCACTTCTCTTCTCATTTTGTCTCCTCTTTCTTTTGAATAAATGAAATGTTGCTTCATATTATTTCTAAAAATATTGAATAAATAAAATTATAAAAAATATTTTAATCGACTGAGCATACTTAATGTAACCGATTCCAAAAAGAAAAAGATTTATTTACATATGTTTACATGTAGATATTAAATTATTTAAATAAAAAATAAGATTTGGTTTTAGAAAATATGTAAATTTTAGTTATCAAATCATGAATAATTTATTTACATACGTTTTCATGTAGATATTAAATTATTTAAATAAAAAATAAGATTTGATTTTAAGAAATATGTAAATTTAAGTTATCAAATCATGCATAATTAATAATTGAATCACATAATATTACATATATAAAATTTTAAATATGTGAGTAATATTATAGGGTCTTGGTCGTTACAAAGTACAAAATTTTGTAACGATTTAAATATATGATTGGTCTAAAAATATAAGTATTTAAATATATACGAAAAATAACTGAAATTGTATTACAAAGATGAAAACTCTAAAAATATAATCTATGTTATATATAAAAAATAAAATAATTAACATTCAAATTAAATCAAAAAAGATAAAAATTTATGAATCATAAATGTTACAAAAGTACAACAAGTATTTAAAATGATCAATTAGATTATAACTCGACTATAAAGCATGGTTTAAATGAATTTTTATATATTACATTGATCAATAAAATATGTAATGGTTGATTATAATATTTACTTAGATCAGTATAAGAAAAAATCCAAAATTTTGATGTTAGATTTCATATACATGCACGGGTCAATAAGGTTGTCATATTTTTTACATCGATTGAAATATTTAGAAAAATTTAAAATTGAGTAAAAAAAAATTAAAATTATAACATAAAAAGCATTTCAGTTTACCTAATTTTTTTGAACTTCTATATTGTGTAATAAACATTAGACTAAAACTAAATATTTAAGTTTAAAAGTTTATAAATGTACATGTCTAAAAAAATGATTGAGACAAACATAAAAGGATGACTTTTACTCTATATTAAGAGATTTTTTAATATATCTCAAAACATAGTCTTATATATATGATCAATTTTTTACAACAAAATCAATGAGTATACATAAGCCTATATTATACACGGACAATTTTACTAACATAACTATTTATATTATACTCAAAATGTTTAATTTGATAAAGTTCATCTCACGCAATTGAAAACTGAATTAATAAATTAATAGTCATAATTTTCATGTGATAATTATCGTATAATTATTTATCCAAATTTTATGAAATCTAATCAAAATATAAAATATTTGATTCAACAAATTGATACGCAATATTACAAAATAACTATAAATATTTGATAAATCGAAACCTTATCGTTTTTCATATTTTTAATTACAAAATTATTTAAATAAATATAATTTCAGAAGAGAACTTTTTTCAGTGCCAGTACCTCGCACGGACATTTACGTATACTAGTTTATTTTAATAATCGATTTAAAGACTTTTCGAATAATTTAATTACTCTAGTTAAGGGTCTGTTTGGCTCAACTTTATTTAAGTACTTATGAACTTATTTTTGTGTAAAAATTTCTTTTTTGATAATTATTTTTATACAAGTATTTAATGTATGTTTAAGAATTTATAAGTTGAAAAAAAAAAAATTTAGAAAAAAGTTAGGCTCTAAGAGCATCTCCGACAGTGTTTTGTAAAATGATTGGCTAAATATTGATTATATATGTAAAATTTGTTGAACATGTAACGTGTTTTACGGGATTGAGTATATTGGTTTGCTATATTTTAAAAATGGTATGTTAATATTATTTCAAATTGTTAAAAATAGAATTTATTATTTTTATATGATAATTGATGGTGTGGAGTTAAACTACAAAGGTTCGACAAATATAGCCAACTTATGTATCCCTAAATCTTCTATATAATAGTTCCTCTTGCCTATTTTGTACAGTGCTACTCACAAGTCTACAGTAATTGCCTCGATCTAAGTCTTCCTCCTTCATTTAGCATTTAATTTCAAAAATGCCATCGTCTGTCCTATGTTGTCCGATCTTCCCTGTCTTACACGTGTGTTTGAGTTTAAGCTTCTCTTACAAGCTTAATTCCTTTTCAAACATTGAAATCTTCAAACTACCCATATCTATATCCTTTTAAAAACAAATTTCAAATTTGAAAACAACATCTAAATCTTAACTACAAAGGACGAAGATGAATGAGGTAACCGGAAACATCATAGTTTGTCCAATTCGTCGGAATCTCTATATTTTACTTCAGTGTCGCAAATTGTTTGTTACCTAACATTTCATATTTCGTAAGTGGATGCAGAATGATGTTGAAAACAACAATTCATGCCATTTATTCACATCTGAAAGTATGATCGATGGTATGTATGATAACTTAAACATACCATTTATTATAGAGAAGCTAATCCATTTATTCTTTTTATAGTTCTTTGTCGTTTAGATTATAACTTAAACTCTGATTATTCTATGCCGTCTAGATTATAAAACAGCGAACAAAGCAAGAAAAAGAAAAAATTCTGCAAACAAAGGGACTTATTATAGAGAAGATGTTAAGAGCCAACGATCCACTTTGACTGTAGCTTCAGGTTAGCAATTACTACTTTGGTAGTTAGAGTTCCTTGCTTATCTTTGAATGTTTTTCTATCTCTTGCATTGTATCTTTGTTCATTATTGACTTAATTACCTTAACAAAGATGGAGTACTTAATGTCAACTTGGAATATGTTGTTCGCACTTATTCACGCAAGAGAACGTGGTCAACAAGTAATATAGAGTAAATAGGATTCGTTCCCACAGAGACTCAAATTGTTCGTTATGTTCACTCATGCACCAGCTTATGATTTACACTCACTGCTAAGACAATCACAATATTGGTTTGATTTAACTATTGATTAATTACCAAATAAGCCAATTACGAGGGAATAACTTAACTTTAACTTTATAATAAACAAACATGGGATTTCAATTTCATTTACTACTTCATCTAGAATCTTATGCCCTTTAGCCTAGCATGTGACAGAGTTGATTACTGATTAGATGCACTAAACTGATACACACCAACTTTCGTTGTGTATATACCATCCTACTGATCATCCACAATTGATAGAAGTCAAGTAGTCACCAAATATGTGTAGTCCCTATATGTCTATAGCAATTGAACACATACCGGTTGAAAATCAAGCACCCATTAAACCACATAGTCGATGCAAGACGGTTAGAATCACATCACAAATTAATACATGTTTTTCACATGCAAAAACCTATGCTAGCATGAATTGTTCTAAACCCTAGATCCACTTTCGCATTCACTAGGATTAAACAAACAATTACAAGTGTTCGCGACGCACTTATAACGAATAAGCATAAACATACTAGGCAATCAATACATTCAATCACACACCAAGGCATAAAAACACTCAATTACTAGAATCCATAGCAAAATCCATTAAAACCCCATGATAACGAATTAGCCCATAATTGACCTAATTGTCATCATGGGTTCTATGGAAAACATAATTCTAAAATAAACAAGTAAAAATAGAGAAGAAGAAATAAGGTTTAGAATCAAATCCCACAATAGAAGAATATAAAAGTTTCAAGAATAATCCTTGCTTGTCACTAGCTTGGAAGAATTCCTTCTCCTTTTCTCTCTTCCCAAGAACTAGGTTATATTACGTAACGTATGTCTATTATGATTACAAGGGTTAGATGTTGATATAGGCTTTTCCTCACTCTTGCCCAATAAGAAAAATACCTAAAATACAACTAGAAATAGTTTTTGTGTCAAAAAAAACTTAAAATACAATTTCAGATCGAATAAGGGCAAAACTGGAAAATCAGCACGACCCCGAGCACTTTGCTCAAGAACTGGCGCAGTTTGCCCAAGCAAAATCTGCTCCCTGGCGCAGACTGCTCAAGAACGGCGCAGTCTGCCCAGCCCTCTTCTGGAAACGTTTTTTTCTTCTTCGTTTTTTAGCTTTTTCTCCTTCGTTTTTGCTCCGTTTGCTCCCGTTCTTTTTGCGTTCTCTTCCACTTTCAATCCTCTATGCTTGGAATCCTCATGGTGAACCATAACAAGACTCCATTCTATATTATTAAGCCCGAATCCAACTCCAAAAGTAACAGAAACAACGATCTTAATCAACATTATTCCAACCCTGCACAATTAAACAAACACATCAAAACTACCACAATCTTGAGGTCAAAGCAATCAATTTAAGCCAATTTAGAATGTTCCAAGTGGATATAAAATCCACTTATCACACCCCCAAACTTAAACTGATGCTTGTCCTCAAGCATATACAATTACAACTAACTAACTAATTAGTACCACTTCCGTAGGTGATCACGGTTGCATTTGGCATATGCAACAAGCCCTTTAAACCCCTAGGCAGCCCTAGTGGACGAGTAAGGTCTCGTGAGGGCCTATAGTGAATGTACCCACAAAATCCATTTAACCTAATGCAATGCAAATGCATGAATGCAACTACTATGAAAATGCAAGATCCCCTTCAAACTCACCAAAACCAACTAACAAGCAACTATCTCAATGAACGTAACAAATCCAAGCAGAGCTCGACTAAGTCCCCGTATACTAACAATACATGAACAGAAACGTGCGTGTGTGCAATGCTCATCAGAAATACCCCCAGAACTAGGTCAAAAATCATACATGCTTTCCGTCAAGACAATCACAGGTTTATAACTAGAATAGACTGTAGACACTCCATAACCTAGGAACACCTCCACCCTTATCCAAGGTAGACAGAAACTCATGCTTTATTACTATACTACGACACTACATATACAATAAGCATGCTTATTTAACCGTGCAATGAATGAGACCCCAAAAGGCTTATACAATAATACCCATGTAGCGAGTGTTGGGTCAGTGGATCCCAGACTATAAAGCCTTAGGTCACTAGGACTAAGTCCCCTCAGACTTAATTACTCGAGTATTAAAGAGCTCACTCTGGTTAATTTTGCATTAACAAACAACACTTGACTTTTTTTTTCTTTTTTTTTCCTTCTTTTTTTTCTTTTTTTTTTTTGTTTTTTTCGCAATCTGGAATGAGCCTTTCTCATTTCCAACCCTAGACTACTCATATAAATATGAGCTAGCTACTAGCCATTTGACACCTAGCCATTATTGACAATTATTAACAACTAGTATGAAATTCCTGTTTTCCCCCAAACTTAGACTTTAATGTTCCTACGCTATAAAGGGAATAACGAAAATTCTAAATATAAACAAGTGATTAAATCTCAAAACATCCAACAGGCATGACCTTAACCTAGCCCAAAAGCACCCCAATGAGACTGTGTAATAAATTTTGTTCCCGTAACATGCAAGTCAATTTCATAGAAACTATAAATCAGCCCTCTACTCATCATCATCACACCCAAATCAACATCCACCTATCAATCAGAATCAGCTCGTCCTAAGGGATCATGAAATATGCATGCCATGAAAATGCAACTAAATGAAAACTCACATGGTATACGAAAATAAAACAAAATGTCCTATATGAACAAACGTAGATAATACGAACATAACAATCATGCATGAACTATCACTACTATGCAACATGATATCCTATATGCAAAATACAACAAAACATACAACTACTATCCCCCATCCACCCCCAAACTTAACATATTCAATGCCCTCATTGAATGGAAGTAAATACAAGGGATAATAGAAACATACCTACTCATCCTCGTTGTCGTCACCTTCATCATCCTCTTCCGAAGAATCAGTTGGAGGATACGGAATCCGGGATCCAAAAATAGGCCACTGAACCGGAGTACTCGGTGACTGGAATTTTGCCTCCAAAGCTACGCCCAAGTCTTCTGAATATTGGCGACTGCTAACATGCATAGCATCCAACCGCCTATTCATTCGCCGCAAATAAGACTCAAGAGTGGACATATTCCCCGTACTCTGCTGTGAACCGGCTCTAGCAACTCCCGATCCCTCGGCTACGTGTCCACCCGCACCACTAACACCACCTTCGCCCTCCTTCATTCGCCCAATAGACGAATCAGCAATAGGAGCCCCAGGCTTTTGCACCGGCTCATCCACACGCGGCGGCACTTTTGCAACATCACACAATCCCGTAATAATGGAAGCATAGGGAATACTAGCTGTCGAATTACCCTTCAAAAACCGAAGAATCGTTTGATTAATCAAGTAACCCAAATCGACATACTCACCTTTTAAAATCCCCCACAAAAGGATAGCCCTGTCAACAGTAACTTCCGTCACATGAGACGACGGAAGGATACTAGTACATATGAATAAGAACCATGCACGGGCAAACTTAGTCAATGATGCGGACGGAAAATTCCTCTTTTCGTTAGTACCCGCCTTACACCTCCATACCGACCCTGGGACACACAACTCACCGATGACAACATCAAGATCAACATCTCCCACCGTCTTCCGTCCCCAATCCTCAACACCCCTAGATTTAGGCAACTGACCAATCAAATTCCGAATTGCTCGAGGAGAATAATCAACCTGTTGTCCCCTAACAATCGTGGAGTTATTCTGCTCTACTGAAGCATTAGCGTAAAACTCCCGAACAACATTCAATGGCACATCATTAGCCAATTCGCAAAATACCTTCCAACCCCTCACATTCACCATAGCCACCATCTCCTCGTTATCACGAGGCACAAACCTCCTCTCCCGTATAACTCCCTTACGAACTAATCTACCGTACTCCGACTCGGCCTCCGAATTCACAAATTTCACTACTCCTTCTTCCACAATAGCATCCTCATCCACCGATGGACGGCTACTACTACTACTACCTACCAATTTTTGTCTCTTGGGAGCCATAACAACAAGAACAACAATCCACACCACAAAATTCGAATTTCAACAAAAACCCCCAATTCAAGAACACAACCAAACCCTAATTGGCAAGAACACAATTCGTAGCAATTACAAAGATGAGATTAGAACAATACCATACGAATTGAAGAGGTGTCCTTGCAAGAATAAGCCTCCAATAATCCGAATATATCCTCCCCTTGAGCTTGGAATTGATGTATGGGTATAGTTTGTGAATGAGAAGTGTATATATAGAAAAGTGTATGGAGGAATTTTTAATGGATGATGATGTATAAATATAGAGAGATGTATATATATGGTGAGATGAAATTGGGTTAGGAAAGGAATTAGATATAGAATTGGAGTAGGAGGTGTTAGGGTTTTTGATTTAGAAGTGAAGTAGGATATGTATAAAAGATGAGATATGAATTGGGGGAATTTTTTTTTTTTTTTTTATAACAGGACTCGGCTAAACAGAGGCTACGGGCGCAGTTTGTTCGGAAACTGGCGCAGTTTGCGCGAGAGGTTCCTGGAATGCGCAGGCGCAGTGTGCGCGAGATATGGCGTAGTTTGCGCGGTTGGTTTCTGCGTTACAAGGCGCAGTCTGCGCGGAAAATGGCGCAGTTTGCGCGGAGACATTCTGATCTATTTTTTTTTTTTTTTTTTTTTTTAGAGAAGAAGAATCTTGTATACAACAATGCTTGGGTTGCCTCCCAAGAAGCGCTTCTTTTACGTCAATAGCTTGACGTGACTTCCATGATTTATTCAATAATTGCAAGAACCGCGGTTTCAGCCCCACGATTCGATACCTCACCAAAGTACAGTTTCAATCTTTGACCATTAACTTTGAACGACTGATCAGGTGATTTCTCAAAAATCTCAACCGCTCCATGCGGAAACACGGTTTTTACAACAAAGGGTCCTGACCATCTCGATTTTAGCTTTCCTGGAAATAGACGAAGGCGAGAATTAAATAATAACACAGGTTGTCCAGGAACAAATACCTTGTTAACTAAACGCCGATCATGCCATCTCTTCACTTTTTCTTTGTAGAGTTTATTGTTCTCATATGCTTGCAAGCAAAACTCGTCCATCTCATGGAGTTGCACCATTCTCTTCTCACCCGCGGCTGTAAGATCGAAATTTAGCTTTTTCAAAGCCCAATAAGCCTTGTGCTCCAATTCCGCCGGCAAATGACAAGCTTTCCCGAAGACAAGCTGATACGGTGACATTCCCAAAGGTGTTTTATATGCCGTTCGATAAGCCCAGGCGGCTTCATCGAGTTTCAGAGACCAATCCTTTCTTGAAGGACTCACCACCTTTTCTAGAATACGCTTGATTTCCCGATTAGACACTTCAGCTTGGCCATTGGTCTGAGGATGATATGCTGTAGCTACCCGATGATTGATATTGTATCTGGCCATAAGATTAGTGAACTTGCGATTGCAAAAATGAGTGCCTTCATCACTGATAATGACTCGAGGAGTACCAAATCTGGTAAAGATGTTCTTCTGAAGGAAATTAAGCACGACTTGGGCATCATTTGTCGGAAGTGCTTTGACCTCAACCCATTTAGAGACGTAATCAACTGCTAGCAAGATATATTGATTGTTGCATGAAAAGATAAAGGGTCCCATGAAGTCAATTCCCCAAACATCGAAAATTTCCACTTCCAACATTACATTAAGGGGCATCTCATCCCTCCTCGATATGTTACCAACACGCTGACAACGATCACACCTTAAGACGTACTGATGAGCATCCTTAAAAATAGAAGGCCAATAGAACCCTGCTTGAAGAATACGAGTAGCAGTCTTTTCACCTCCATAGTGGCCCCCATAAGTCGTGGCGTGATAATCCCTCAGAATAGCCTCTGTTTCACTATACGGTACACATCTTCTAAGAATCTGGTCAGCTCCCTGTTTAAACAGATATGGTTCGTCCCAACGATACCATTTAACTTCATGCAAGAACTTCTTCCTTTGTGCATAAGAAAATTCAGATGGAATGACTTGACTAACCAGAAAGTTCACAATGTCTGCGTACCATGGCTCCTCTTCTTGCACCCTAAACAATTGCTCATCCGGGAAGAATTCATTAATGATGGTACTGTCTCGAGAAGATTTACCCAAGTCCTCCAGACGAGAAAGATGGTCAGCTACTTGATTCTCTGTCCCTTTCCTGTCCTTAATCTCCACATCAAATTCTTGTAACAGAAGTACCCAACGAATTAAACGAGGTTTGGAGTCCTTTTTAGAGAGCAGATATCTAATAGCCGCGTGATCCGTGTACACCATTACCTTTGTACCAAGCAAGTAAGAACGAAATTTTTCAAAACCATAGACTATGGCCAACAGCTCCTTTTCCGTAGTAGTGTAGTTCAACTGAGCGTCATTAAGAGTCTTGCTTGCATAATAGATCACATGAAACACTTTGTCTTTCTTTTGACCAAGAACAGCCCCCACTGCATAATCGCTAGCATCGCACATCATAGCGAAAGGTTCACTCCAATCGGGAGCAATGATCACTGGTGCTGAAACCAATTTCTTTTTCAGAGTCTCGAAAGCGGTCAAACATTCTTCATCAAATTTAAAAGGAACATCCTTTTCCAAGAGCTTACACAACGGTTTGGAGATTTTTGAGAAGTCTTTGATAAAACGCCTGTAGAAACCCGCATGACCAAGGAAACTACGAATCCCTCTCACTGAAATAGGTGGTGGAAGATTTTCAATTGTCTCTATTTTTGCCCTGTCCACCTCTAGACCTCTCCGTGACACCTTGTGCCCAAGAATAGTTCCCTCCTGAACCATGAAGTGGCATTTCTCCCAGTTAAGCACTAGATTAGTCTCCACACATCTTCTCAGAACCGCACCCAGATTATTCAAACATTCATCGAAAGAGAGACCGATTACAGAAAAGTCATCCATGAAAACTTCTACGGTCTTGCCAATCATGTCTGAAAAGATAGCCATCATACACCTCTGAAAAGTAGCAGGTGCACCACACAAACCAAAAGAAACTCGCCGAAAAGCAAATGTACCAAATGGACATGTGAAAGTCGTCTTCTCCTGATCTTCAGGAGCAATACAGATTTGATTATACCCCGAATATCCATCCAACAGGCAATAGTACTCCTGACCTGCAAGTCTGTCCAGCATCTGATCAATAAAGGGCAAAGGAAAATGATCCTTCCTAGTGGCCTTGTTCAATTTCCGGTAGTCCATACAGATTCTCCAACCAGTGACTGTGCGAGTAGAGATAAGTTCATTCTTCTCATTGGTGATTACCGTCATGCCACCTTTCTTCGGCACACATTGAACTGGGCTTACCCATGAACTATCAGAAATGGGATAGATGATCCCTGCATCCAACCATTTGATGATTTCTTTCTTCACAACTTCTTTCATGATTGGATTTAGACGTCTCTGATTTTCCACTGTTGGTTTACTCCCTTCTTCTAAAGGAATTTTATGTTGACAGTAAGCTGGACTAATTCCCTTGATGTCTGCTATGGTCCATCCAATAGCTGATTTGAATTCTCTAAGAACTCTCAAGAGCTTGTCTTCCTCAGAATCTGACAAGTTAGCAGCAATAATCACAGGTAAAGTAGATGACTCACCAAGAGAAGCATACCTTAAGTGATCAGGTAGTGGTTTGAGCTCTAGAGTTGGAGCTTCTTCAATGGATGGTTTCAACCGCTGATGTGACCCCTTCAATTCAGATAGACCTAACGATTCCACTGGTCTCTCGAATTTCCTTTGCCATGGAGTAGCATCAAGAAGTAGCAGTTGCTCATCTATCTCATCTTCTTCCAATACAGAATCACTAATCAGTGCTTTTTCCAATGTGTCATTCAAGAGCAGATGCTCAATTTTAGATTGCACTGCTGAATCCACCAAATCTATCTTCAAACATTGCTCTTCTTCAGTTGGAAACTTCATAGCCTTGAAAACATTGAAGGTGACATTTTGGTCATGCCCCCTCATCGTAAGTTCCCCTTTTTGCACGTCAATCAAGGTTTGCCCCGTGGCCAAGAATGGTCTCCCAAGAATGATAGGGATTTTCTTGTCTTCTTCAAAATCAAGTATGACGAAATCCGCGGGAAAGATGAGTTTGTCCACTTTTACCAGAACATCTTCTACAATTCCTCGAGGGTAAGTAACTGAGCGATCAGCTAACTGGAGTGACATGTTGGTAGGCTTAGGCTCCGGAAGACCAAGTTGCAAGAAAACCGAATAGGGCATGAGGTTGATGCTTGCCCCTAAATCACACAAACACTTGTCAAAAGACAAATTTCCAATGATACACGGTATGGTAAAACTCCCCGGATCCTTCAGCTTAGGTGGCAACTTTTGTTGCAAGACAGCACTGCACTCCTCCGTCAAAGCGACGGTCTCTAACTCCTCGAGCTTCAATTTCCTCGAAAGTATGCCCTTCATGAACTTGGCATAACTTGGCATTTGTTCAAGTGCTTCAGCAAATGGTAGATTTATGTGCAACTTTTTGAACACTTCCAAGAACTTTGCGAATTGCTTATCGAACTTCTGTTTCTGAAGCCTTTTAGGGAATGGCGGAGGCGGATAAACTTCCTTGCTAGCTTCCGTAATTTTTGAACCTGTTTTCTCATCTGACTTCTCCTTTTCTTCCTCACCTGATGCCTTCTGAATGACCGGGAGAGCTGAATTAGAAGACCGGATAGACCGACGCGCCCGCGTCCAAATCACTGTTCACAGCATTTTCAAGTTCTTCGTTAAACTGCTTTTTGACTCCCAGATCTTCTGTAACCTTTCCAGAACGTAACGTAACAGCATGAATCTGTTCCTTGACCTCCTTTTTACCCGGATTAGCTTCCGTGTCACTAGGTAATTGCCCTTGAGGTCTGTTCAAAAGAGCATTGGCCAGTTGGCCCATTTGATTTTCAAGAGTTTTGAGAGATGCTGCTTGACTCTTGTACATCATTCGCAATTCTTCCATTTCTGACTTCTCATTAGATTGCACATGACTTCCAGGTTGCTGTTGATGAAATCCAGGTGGATTGTATGGTGGCCTTTGGGCATAGGGTTGTTGATAACCCGAATTGTTGAACTGCCTGGAACTATACTGCTGACCCTGAGATGGTTGTTGCACAGCATTCTGATTGTTGCTCCAACTGAAGTTAGGATGATTCCTATTGTTGGGATGATATGTATTAGGAGCAGGTTGTGAAGGCCTCTGATAATTGCTGACAAACTGTGCCGACTCACTAGAAATTGCACATTGATTAGTGTCATGAGCCCCCGCACACAATTCACAGACCATGGCGACTTGTTGAACCCCCACCTTAGCCAATGAGTCCACTTTCATGGTTAGAGCCTGTAGCTGAGCTGCTATAGCTGTTGTGGCATCCATTTCAAGTACACCTGCAACCTTACCTTGCGGAATACGCTGTGTCGGATTCTGATACTCGTTTGCAGCCATCATTTCAATCAAGTCATAGGCCTCTTCATAGCTTTTGGCCCACAGAGCTCCTCCAGATGCTGCATCAAGCATTGCTCGAGAATGACTTAACCCATTGTAGAAGCTATTGATGACCATCCAATTCGGCATCCCATGATGGGGACATTTCCGGAGCATCTCCTTGTACCTTTCCCAAGCTTCACACAGTGATTCACCAGAATGCTGACTAAATTGTGTAAGAGCATTCCTCATGGCAGCAGTCTTTGCCATAGGAAAGAATTTAGTCAAGAACTTTTGTGCCAGATCTTCCCATGTAGTGATGGAACCTGCTGGAAGTGAATGCAACCAGCTTTTTGCTTTGTCTCTCAAAGAGAAGGGAAACAACCTTAGCTTGATAGCGTCCTCAGAAACTCCGTTGGTTTTGAAGGTGTCACAGATCTCAATGAAGTCCCTGATATGCATGTTGGGATCCTCAACAGATGAACCCCCAAACTGGACTGAGTTCTGGACCATTTGGATCGTGCCCGGCTTGATCTCAAAATTATTTGCAGCAATAGCCGGCCGCACAATACTCGACTGAATATCATTAATCTTGGGCTGAGAATATTCCTTCAGCGCCTTGTTATCTGCCATTTCTCCAGTAACTTCCAAATCTTCTTCACTGTCCTCCACTAAATCCTCTTCGTGCTTCTCTTCTTCCAGATTTTCTTTACGAGCCTGAGATCGAGTAAGCATACACGCTCAAGATAGTACCTGAGAAACCACAAAGTAAATGAGTGAGAAAAACGTCTGAGTCAGTGAATTTAATCCAAATTGATGACAAGATCATAAACTAAACAAACAATGAACCGAGTCCCCGGCAGCGGCGCCAAAAACTTGTTCGCACTTATTCACGCAAGAGAACGTGGTCAACAAGTAATATAGAGTAAATAGGATTCGTTCCCACAGAGACTCAAATTGTTCGTTATGTTCACTCATGCACCAGCTTATGATTTACACTCACTGCTAAGACAATCACAATATTGGTTTGATTTAACTATTGATTAATTACCAAATAAGCCAATTACGAGGGAATAACTTAACTTTAACTTTATAATAAACAAACATGGGATTTCAATTTCATTTACTACTTCATCTAGAATCTTATGCCCTTTAGCCTAGCATGTGACAGAGTTGATTACTGATTAGATGCACTAAACTGATACACACCAACTTTCGTTGTGTATATACCATCCTACTGATCATCCACAATTGATAGAAGTCAAGTAGTCACCAAATATGTGTAGTCCCTATATGTCTATAGCAATTGAACACATACCGGTTGAAAATAAGCACCCATTAAACCACATAGTCGATGCAAGACGGTTAGAATCACATCACAAATTAATACATGTTTTTCACATGCAAAAACCTATGCTAGCATGAATTGTTCTAAACCCTAGATCCACTTTCGCATTCACTAGGATTAAACAAACAATTACAAGTGTTCGCGACGCACTTATAACGAATAAGCATAAACATACTAGGCAATCAATACATTCAATCACACACCAAGGCATAAAAACACTCAATTACTAGAATCCATAGCAAAATCCATTAAAACCCCATGATAACGAATTAGCCCATAATTGACCTAATTGTCATCATGGGTTCTATGGAAAACATAATTCTAAAATAAACAAGTAAAAATAGAGAAGAAGAAATAAGGTTTAGAATCAAATCCCACAATAGAAGAATACAAAAGTTTCAAGAATAATCCTTGCTTGTCACTAGCTTGGAAGAATTCCTTCTCCTTTTCTCTCTTCCCAAGAACTAGGTTATATTACGTAACGTATGTCTATTATGATTACAAGGGTTAGATGTTGATATAGGCTTTTCCTCACTCTTGCCCAATAAGAAAAATACCTAAAATACAACTAGAAATAGATTTTTGTGTCAAAAAAAACTTAAAATACAATTTCAGATCGAATAAGGGCAAAACTGGAAAATCAGCACGACCCCGAGCACTTTGCTCAGGAACTGGCGCAGTTTGCCCAAGCAAAATCTGCTCCCTGGCGCAGACTGCTCAAGAACGGCGCAGTCTGCCCAGCCCTCTTCTGGAAACGTTTTTTTCTTCTTCGTTTTTTAGCTTTTTCTCCTTCGTTTTTGCTCCGTTTGCTCCCGTTCTTTTTGCGTTCTCTTCCACTTTCAATCCTCTATGCTTGGAATCCTCATGGTGAACCATAACAAGACTCCATTCTATATTATTAAGCCCGAATCCAACTCCAAAAGTAACAGAAACAACGATCTTAATCAACATTATTCCAACCCTGCACAATTAAACAAACACATCAAAACTACCACAATCTTGAGGTCAAAGCAATCAATTTAAGCCAATTTAGAATGTTCCAAGTGGATATAAAATCCACTTATCATATGTTTTTTTAGACTTGAAGAAAAAGAAAAAAATGAATGAATTTGAAGATGATGGTGAAAGATTTAGGACTCCATTGTCCAATATTTCAAATACGTATGGCAATGAAGATGGGCCACCTTTAAACTCACCAAATGTAAAGCATAAGACGAAACAAGTTTTTCGAGAAACCAATTGCAACTTATTTAAGCAGAAATTTCAGAGGGACAAATTTGAGGAAAACCTCTCTGTACATGATGATCAAATAGGTAGGTTTGGTGAAAGGTTTGTTTTTTTTTGAATAAGTTTATAATTTGAGGAAAACCTCTATGTACATGATGATCAAATAGGTAGGTTTGATGAAATTTTATAATTTTCAAAGATTCTTATTATTTGTTTTGTTTGTAGAGGAATCTATTATTGAAGGTGCATCATTCTCTGATGATGGACTCTTTGATTCAGATGATTCATATGGTTAGTAAGTGATTCATTTGTTTTCTTATGACCTTTTACATATAAAATTTCATACTATTACTATATGTTCACTGCAGAGGAGTATTGTTCAGGTCAGTCATTCAAAGGCATACTAAGCAGTGATTCAGAATCTGGTTTGTGACTTTATGAACATGTCATAGTGTTTTTGTTTTGTAATATTGCAGAACATAGTAAACTAAAAATCGACATTTTGTTTTTTTATTGCAGAAGATGAAGATTTGATGTTTTGTAAAACAAATGGAAAGAAATTCAGACGTTCTCAACATGTTATTCCTGAAGAATATGCTTCCTTGGGTAGTCCATCTGTCCAGTGTAGACATTGCAATGCTCGAATGTGGAAAGAGGAACGTGTGAACAAAAATGTAACCAAAGGCACTCCATTGTTCTCTATCTGCTGTAAGAAGGGTGATGTTAAGTTACCACCTACTCCTGCTCCTCCCACTTATCTTATGCAACTTTACAACGATGAGTCCAAAACTGCTGATTTTCAAAGAAATATAAGGTTGTATAATGCAATGTTTTGCTTTACATCGTCTGGTGGTAATATTGACCGATCTATAAATGAAGGTCGAGGACCTTATATTTATAGGTTGAATGGTCAAAATCATCATGTTTTTGGGTCATTAATACCAGACGATGGTGATACTCCTAAATTCTGCCAGCTTTACATTTATGATACAGCCAATGAAGTGAATAATCGATTACGTTGGGTTAATGTTGCTGATGGCCAAGGTGTTGATGCTGATGTTGTTGAGGGTCTCATTCGTATGTTAGATGAAAGTAATGAATTAGTTTCAGAATTCCGGATGGCACGTGATAGATTTGAAAATAACGACCTGGTTGATTTGAAAGTTGAACTAAAGATATGTCGATCTGAGAGTGGAAGAGAGAATCATATCTCTGCTTCTGATGAAGTTGCTGCTGTCATGGTTGGTAATACTTATAACACTACTCCTGATCGCGACATCATCATTCAACCGAAGATGGGGAAATTGAAACGTGTATCATATATTCATCCGAAGTTAATGGCACTTCAATATCCACTTCTCTTTCCTAATGGTGAAGATGGTTACCACAATAAGATACCAAGACTGAGTGCTGATCTCGATGATCTAAAGGATCGTGACATGATTACAATGAAAGATTATTATTCATATCGGTTTCAAATTCGAGACAATGAAGGTACTAAATCTTCATTATAATTTGCTCATCTATCTCTCCAGTCATTTTTACTTTATTTATGAACATTAAATTTTATGTTACTAAATTGTGAGTACTCAAATATCCCCCCACAGCTATGACACCCCGCATGGGTGGTAGGCTTTTCCAACAATATATGGTGGATGCTTTTTCAAGTATAGAACAAACTCGCCTATACTGGCTTCGTATAAACCAGACCATCTTACGAAATGAATTATATAGTCATATATGTGATTCTGTTCGTAATGGAGATTCAAATACATCTAATGTTGGAAAGGGTGTAATCTTACCAGCCGGTTTTGTTGGTTCTAAACGATATATGCAGCAAAATTTTCAAGATGCATTAGCTGTGTGCCGTCATGTTGGACATCCCGATATATTTCTTACAATGAGAACAAATCCGTTGTGGGATGAAATTCAGAAAATGATGACTTTTGTTCCTGTTTGCAAAACAGAAAATTGTCTAGATATTATATCTCGGGTTTTTAGATTGAAGCTTGACCAGTTAATGAATGATATTAAGAAGAAATCTTATTTTGGGAAATGTATTGGAGGTACTCATTTTTAAATGGTTTTATTCTGCCTCTTTCATACTAAGTTTACTTATACTCAAGTCTTACCTTCAAACAAATTAAATGCAGTTATGTTCGTTGTGGAGTTTCAGAAGCGAGGTCTTCCTCATGTACACATGTTGATATGGCTTGATAGTGTTTCCAAAAAGTACCTCCGATCAAATGTTGATAAATTTGTTTCAGCAGAAATCCCTGATCCAGAAATAGATCCAGTTGGTTATGCTGCAGTGAAAGCATTCATGATCCACGGTCCATGTGGACTGCAGAATCCCAAATCCCCATGCATGAAAGCTTTCAAATGTATACGACACTTTCCAAAGAAGTAAGTGAAACATCTCTTCACAAATGGAGTCTTTTTTTGTACATTAATCAATTTATTACACATGAATTTTTCACTGCATCATCATTTCACACATCTGTTCAGGTATCAAGCGCGTACTATTTTTGATGAAAGTGGCTTCCCATTATACAAGCGTAGAAGAACTGATATAACTGTTAAGGTACGCAAAACTGAACTTGACAATCAGTGGGTTGTTCCTTACAACCGTGATCTATTGGTCAAGTATCAGTGTCACATGAATATAGAGATTTGTTGCCATGCTCGGAGCTTGAAATATTTATTTAAGTATTGCTTGAAAGGACATGATACTGCTACGGTTAAAGTAACGGGTCGAAAGAAAAAAAAACAGGGTCAAGGCACTGAAGAACCCATAGATGAAATTGAAGCTTATTTTGATGGTAGATACATTTGTGCTTCTGAAGCTGCTTATCGAATATATGGTTTTCCTATACACCATCGGACACTCTCTGTGGAACGCTTGCCATTTCATCTGCCAAACCAAAAAAACTGCACTTTCCGTTCAAATGACTCTTTGGGGAGAGTTGCTGAAAGAGAAAAATACAGGCTATCAAAACTTGAAGCCTTTTTTCAATTAAACAGTTCTGATGAGCAAGCAAGACAATACACTTACGATGAAATCCCTCAGCACTATGTATGGAATGATAGTGAGCGTAAATGGAATCGTCGTAAAAGAGGATTTCAAATTGGAAGACTTTCTTTTGCCCATCATACAAGTGGTGAAGTTTGGTTCTTGCGTATGTTACTGACAAAGGTCACAGGACCTACTTCATTTAAGACTTTGCGTACTGTAAATGGAATTTGTTTTCCTACTTTTCGTGAAGCATGTAAAGAGTATGGTCTGCTCGATGATGACAAAGAATGGCATGAAGTGTTAGAGCAATGTGCTATTGGTGGATTACCACCACAAATTCGGCAGCTTTTTGTACATATAATAGTCAACTGCAAAGTGACCGATTTAGCTAATTTGTGGAATTGTCATTGGAAGAATATGGTGGAGGACATAGTGTTGAAGAGACGCAATTTCGACTGCAATCCAAACCTCATTCTTAATGAAAAACAATTGTAGTTTTTATGCTCTTGCTGGTTAGTATATTTAAAACCTAGGATTTTTTCAAATGAAACCTACACTTCAGTTGTACTAATTGTATGTTAGAAAGCATATCCTTTTTTTATGATTTTGTACACTTTGTCCTCATTGCATCTAACAGAGCCCCTCTAATTTTTTTTTCATTACAGAAATTGATGACTTGCTTCGTTCAATCGGTAAATCATTGAAGAATTTTCTTCAATTGCCACAACCTCCATCATCTTATCTGAATCAAGGTTCCAACAATTTAATATTGGAAGAAACAAATTACAATGTTGAAGAGATGGAGTTGGAGTACAAAAGATTACTACAGAACTGTACTAATGAACAACTGATAGTTTATGAAGCAATTCTAGATTCCATTAAGAAGAAAGAAGGTGGTTTATTTTTTGTGTATGGTAGTGGTGGATGTGGGAAGACTTATTTATGGAGAACAATCATTTCAAAATTGAGATCTCAAGGAGATATTGTTTTACCAGTAGCATCATCTGGCATTGCAGCAACTCTACTTTCAGGTGGTCGAACGGTGCATTCAAGGTTTAGAATCCCAATTGTACTGGATGATTTCTCTCTTTGTAATATTGTACATGATTCTGATATTGCTCAACTTATAAAGCACACAAAGCTTATTATTTGGGATGAAGCTCCTATGCAACACAGGTATGCATTTGAATGCTTGGATCGATCATTAATGGACATTATGAAATCAGTTAATCCTGCTTTTTCATCAATGCCTTTTGGAGGAATCACTGTATTGCTTGGTGGCGATTTTAGACAAATCCTTCCCATCATTCCTCATGGTGAAAGAGGTGAAATTATTTCAGTATGTATAACTCGATCACGATTGTGGTCTATCTGCAAAATCTTTTTGCTGTCCAGAAATATGCGTCTTAATCAAGGGAATTCACAAGCTCAAATTGAGGAGACCAATGCCTTTGCGAAATGGGTTCTTGACATTGGCAATGGAAAGGTTATACCTCCGCAAGTTGACTGCTCTGAATTTGTAGAGGATGAAATAGTCATTCCATCGCAATTTTGTGATATGAAAAAAGTTAATTCAGTTGATAATATGATTAGTAGTACTTATCCAGATTTCATACAAAATTGCAAAAATCCTCAATACTTGAGTGAAAGAGCTATATTGACACCTACAAATCAGACAGTTGGTCATCTTAATGCTCTTATTGTGGAAAAAATACCTGGTGAATCATTTAGTTATTACAGTGTTGATAGTGCTGAAGACTTCGGTGGATCAGATGATGATTTGAACTCTGCATTTCCAATAGAATACTTGAATTCTATAAGTATTCCAGGTATGCCATCCCACGAGCTAATATTAAAAGTTGGAGCTGTTGTAATGCTAATGAGAAATTTAAATCAAACACTGGGACTGTGTAATGGCACAAGAATGATTGTTACAAAATGTTTGAAATTCTGTGTTGAATGTGAGGTAATTTGTGGAACTTTTGTTGGTACTCGACATTTCATTCCACGAATGGAACTTTGCCCCAGTGATACACGGATGCCATTCAAATTAGTGCGGAAACAGATGCCCCTGCAAATTTGTTACGCGATGACTATTAACAAATCACAGTGTCAATCACTACAAACTGTTGGGTTGTTCTTGCCAAAATCTGTTTTTACGCATGGCCAGTTTTACGTTGCAATTAGTCGGGTTACATCTCCAAAGGGGCTAAAGATCTTCATTGACGATGATAGTGGTTCACCAACCAATAAAACTATCAATGTTGTGTACAAGGAGGTTTTCTATGCTTTGCCACAATCGTAAAGGCTGTTAAGATTTTTAATTTCCTCTATTTATTGCAAACTGGAAGTCGATAGTTTCCCCTTTGCTTAGATGTTTTTTTAACAACAATACTTTCAAGTTCATGTTCTATTTGTTTGTGATACAAACACAAATGTGATTTCTGCAAATACTATAAAACAATAACAAGCGATATGAAATCCAACATTCAAAAAAATAAATAAACAACCAAATTCAGAACATAAGTTGGATAACTTGGAACAGTAAACACATACACATAAAATCCAAATACTTCGTCTAAAACAAAGAGAAAATTTCATAATCTTCCAAAACTGTCTAAGCAACATCAACATTTGTTACTTCCAAAGTGTAGTCACAAACAAGGGTAAATTTTAGCTTCTGTCCATGCTTTAGTTTGCAGTCTTTCGCAAACTTATCCCACCCTTTTCCAAATCTGCATATCTTCCTCTTGCGGTGTACACCAACTTTCCATTCTTTTCCATCACATAGTAGAGTGACAATTGTGGAATTTTTCCACTTCCTGTATAGCGGCAGTATATGTCTTGCAAAATACTGTAAAAACATGTGAAACTATAAAAATGGAAGCAAATTACCATCTAATCAAACACAAAAAATTACACCGCAAGAAAACATACTGCGCCATGTCCACTATCATCCACATTGGATGGTGTCAATGTTGTAAAATAATTCAGTACTCCAACAGGTGATTCCATTCTGTTTGCAACAGATACAACTTCCGCATTGTCTGGAAAAAAATTATGATAACATTAAATAATAAAATTCAGAGGTACATATTGTTTTGGAATTATAATTACTCATACGCACCTTCATCAGTATCCATCTGGCAATCACTTAATACAATCACATCCTCCTCTAATTTCTTCAAGACATCACTCAACAAACACTTCTTCTCCAAATGATTAAAGATATCCATTCCCAGACTATTATAGATGGAAACATAAAAGGTAGAGCGATCCAGAAATTCAAAAAACATTACATAGTTTTCCTCCACAGAAAACATATCCAACATTTTCTTCAAACCAATCATTAGATTACTATGTTCACAGAAATGGGCTTTATGTTCACTCCCATTCGCAAGATAAATGTCAATATCTTCATTTAACAGGGTTCCAAAATTATCCACAAAGACACGTGGTACTTCCTACAAAATTTAAAACAAAAGTATATTGCTCAAATAAACCACCCCGTTTGCAATCTATTTTATTTATAGAATTCGAAATTGCATAAAATCAATATTACCAATTCTCCTGATATAACAGTTTCGAAGTTCATGAATTTGAAGAATTTTAGCAAACCCTTGCCCTGTTCAGGTCCTAAATCGAAATTAAAACATTTCAGATAACATGTAAAAACATGTTTCCATACAAACTAAGTATTTCATGAACTCCATACCTGCCCTGTTGAATTTACCAGTAATCAAATTATCAAATACAGCAACTTCAAATTTCTGTTCATGTGAAGTGGTCATCAATAAACATATGTCTCCTTCACTTAGTCTACTAGCTGCAGCAAACGTCAACCACTCATGGTTGAAAAACACCCGTCCGTCAGCCCACTTTAAACCAATATGAGAGATATTGGTTTGAAAACCAAGCTCAATCCAATTCATTCTTCGTGTCAAACCTAACTCTAGACATGCTTCTGATGTAAAAACCTAAAAAACAATACAACTCCATCAGAACACTGAAATCACAAACATAAAACATAATTCAAAGAAACTGATATTACCTCAGTAAATTACGCTTCCTTCAAATGTTTGTTCAATATCATAAATTCATACGCAGCAGACCAAGTACTCTTACCATTGTAATTTAGTGTGGAACAGAGTTTGTCTATTTCAAATTCGGTAATCTCAGATAAATCAGGAAGACTAGACCCAACATGATTACAATCAATTTTCCCTAAAGTTAAAGGGATCTTTCTACAACCATAATCGATTTCCACAGCATAGCAATTAAACAACTCAACAAAGAACGAACCAGTACCATCATACTGAAGAACAAATACATGGAAAGGTTTTACATCATAATAATTCATGAAATTTTCTAAACCCTCAATGCGTTGGGTAACATGCACATAAGTACCAAACCATGTTGCCCCAGTTGGTACTCGAAGATACACTGTTTTCGGTAGTTTCTCTCCATAATAGGAAGCAAATGTGTCAACAATTTTCTGAAATTACAAATAAATTTAAACAAACATTTAGTATGTGCATTATATCAAAACATGGACTTTGCGCTTTACACACCTAATTTATGTACAAGGATACTACAAACATAAATCATATTACCAAGCTCCCAAACTTATACTCCGAAGGAATGTTTAGACACACGAAACGTATTGATTGTGCTGTAAGAAAAACATCATCAATAAATAAATATAAGTTCAAGCGCAGGAAACATAATATGAACAATGAAAGCCATTGATATTACCGAATTCGCCAGTAGATTTGAATCTGAAAAAAAGATATACAAATTTAGGAACCACCGATTAAGTGAATTAATAAACCCATTACAGTTATATAGAAGATTTTTACCTCGAACAAGAGGAAGAAGCTGCCATGAATGACTATTTGTTATACACTGTTACTACTTAGAAGATGAGGTTTTGGTAGAGAATGAGCAAGGAAAAAGTTACATACCATTAATAAGTTTGCCAACTAACATCGTTGCCCATAAAATAAGTTACAAGTAGTAATTCAAAATAAAACTCAACCATTCATGTCACAAAAATTACAAGTACTAATCAAGTCATATTATTTTCGATTTGAGCTAGAAACTAAGATGAATTTTTATTTTACTTCGTTCCAAATTATTAAGTTAAAAATATTAAAAAAAATTCGAAAAATGGATTAATTTTATATATATGGAAAACTTAATAATTTTTATCTTGAAATAAAACATACTAATTTCAATACATATTTTTTATTTTTCGAATTTACTTATTTCTTAATAAAAGTAACGTCATTTTTAATTTACTTCATTCCAATTTCTTTTTTTGGGAATTTACTTAATTCTTAAAAACTTGATTACTCAACGAGTCTTCGAATCTAATTAACAAATTCTAATTTCTTAAATAAATTTATTTCAAATTTTGGTATAAAATAAATAAAACGTGCCATCCAACATCAACCAGATTCCCATTAATCAACAAATTTTGGAATTTAATGATTTTTAGCACAATAATAGTATTTACATAAGTAACCTAATTTAAAACTACATAACTAAATATATTAATTAACTGACTCATATTATCAAAAAAATATGTTACAAAAATTACTTTACTCATACTATCAAAAGTATAAATTGAAATATGACAACATCGACCAAACATCCGCTACTTTTGGAATTTAATTAATCAATTATACTTTTGAACATATATTGCTTTACCGAAATTTTATCAAATTTAAATACTTGCCAATCCAACATCGACCAAATATCCGGTAATTGCAAACTAATTCAATTTTATGATTATTTGGATAATATTACTATTAACCTAGGTAACTTTACTTTAAACTTCAACACAAAAAATTTCGTCTTATTAAATTATAAATGTCATTTCTCCTATAAATTCTATAATCGATTATTACAATTATTCATTTCAATCACCAAACTAAAAGAATTCAAAATTAATGAAATAAAACCAACAGGTTGCCTTTAACGTCTTGGAGAAGACAAGCCGCGTTGGCCAATAGAAGCGTTAGAGTGTACTAATGCAATTAACTTTGGGCAGTTCAATCATAAAACAGCATTTAAACAACCCTCCAGTAGTCCAGTCCATATTCATCCACTCTCTACAAACACAATATCAAGCGAAAGCAAATTACTCTATCACACCCAAAAAATCAAACAAATGGAAAGAGGATGGGAACTACCAGAGCATGGACATATCAAGATCAACGTTCATGCAATCACATACAATCAACCACTCGGAAACGGCAACACTTCGGGAATAGGAGTAGTCTTAAGAGATCATACTGGTGACATCCTTCTAATGGTATCAGGCACCATAAGAAATTTAACTGAAAGAGCAAATGAATTATGGGCAATGCTGGTAGGTCTGAGATGCGCTTTTTACGGAGAAGATCAAAAGATTATTCTGGAAACTGAAAGTGAAGAAGCTGTAAGAGAATGGGACGACTGGCGTTGGTTTATCGAACCAAATCATCGCCGAGTGATTCAACAACTTGTGCGACGTAGAGAAGACAAAAAATTAAAGTTGGATGTCAAAGTCATACAAGAAACACAGAATGCTTTGGCAAGATTTCTTGCAGAAGATGGAGCACATAACAGGAACAGATTGGTGGTTTTTAGAAGAGCATTTGGTAGAGTTCGAGAAATCTGGCACTTGGACATGGGTTTGGGTCCAGTACATGGAGATTTTGACATGTTAGAGGAAGAAGATTATTTCCAGTTGCAGCAGAATGAGGTAGATGATGACAATGAAGGCTTCGGTGAATGGCTCGTGCATGATGCAGATTCGGGAAACGTCAACAATGTTGACTAAGGCAAAAAATAATTGCATGCAGCTAAACAATAGTACAAATTAAGGTTATGTACGACTTCAAAAATTATGAAGCATTATCTAATTTTAACTATATTAGTTTTAAGCTTCCGATTACTTTGCCATTAGTAAGATCATTATGTAATCTAATTACATTTACGAATCTGTCGATTATTCGTATGGATTTTGAAATTGCCATTTTATGTTAATTTTCATTTTCATCACAGACATATATGATTTGTTACTTTTATGTCAAATACCATAATATCTTATTATTTCATGCTGTTGTTGGATACAGTCTACTATATTCAAGATGTTTATTAATTTCAAAGACTCCAGTCTCACACCGGAATATTGAAATACTTAAAAATTTAGAATTTTGTGCAACATGTTTTTACTTTTTGGATAAAGGAAGATATTAGTCATATATTGTCATACTCATTTCTCCAACAATCAAATTTAATCTTTTCTACTTTTATGTAATTCGGAAAAAAGTACCAACATTTTTTACAATTTTATTAATTAAAATTGTTTTAACATTTTTTCAAACTACAAATTTCACACAGTCAATTTAACCAAGTACATAAAAAAACCAGCAACAGTACCCATGATAAAATCCTAAACACCGCTTACAAGTTACATACACGTGTAACAAATTTATAATCCCAAGGAAAATTAAGTCACCTACTCTAATAAACCCATAAAGAGAAAATAGATCAAAAACACGCTTACACAGATCTCAGAAAGAGTAAAGGCACTTCCACTTACTGCAACAACACAAGCAAAATTCAAGTCTGCACTTCCTACCTATAGAACAATCAAACTCCTACGAGGTAAGTAAATACTCCTATCTCCCTACTCTTTAATGACTCCACATTAATACAACTGTCAAATTAGATGTTAGTTGCGATTTTTATATGTTAACAGTAATGGAACTGAACAAGTATCACAGCATCCACAAAATTGATAGCTCCAGTTACGATTGGCATTTGCGTGTTAGATTGCAATCTTTTTGGAAAGGAATAAACAGAGAGACAAAGGAATATTATGGCCTCAATATGATTTTCATTGACGACTTACCTTTATACTCTATTCAAGTAAATTTTTAATTGCTTGCTTTCATGTATTCTAACACAGTCTTAAAGGTAATCATTTTATTATTAAACAGAACGCAAGAATTCATGCATTTGCGAGCAAAAAGTATTCTGATGCATTGGAGGAAAAATTAGTTGAAGGAAACATTTTTATTTTGTCAAACTTCAAAGTCAAGGACTACTTAGGGGATGAGATCTACCGACCAGTCAGAAATTTGAAACATTTATACTTCACACCACACACAAAACTTGAAAAGGAAGAAGAAGATGGTTTGCCAATAGACGATTATGCTTTTGATTTATATTACATGGAAGAAATTGAGAAGCTAGCAGATGATAACAGATTTTTGTGTGGTAATATGACAGTTTTTCCAAGCTTTTGTTTGATAATAAAATCAATTATAACATTCTTCTTTTTTTAGATATGGTTGGCAAGGTCGAACATCTCCAAAATCTCATAAAATCTACCAAGAATAATCAGGAAACAGTCAGACTTAAGTTCGACATAACAGATGGGAGGTATCCACTATTAATGGAACAAGTTTTTATTAAATATATTATACCTCACAACATATAGCATAACATGTTATTTTAAACAGGTTTAGAGTCAAAGTTACTTTCTTTGACAAATTTGCCATTTCTTTGGATGAAGCATTTCAAAATACGACAAATCTAAATGATATCTTTGTTATTATCTCATGCGGAAAAGTTGGCAGATATGAGGGTAATCTTTCACATGTTACTATGTACTAATTCTAGACTTCTAACTTATAGACTAATACAACCAGTTTCTTCTTTTTCAGGAGCACCAAATCTCACAAATTATCCTGCAACCAGGGTTTATATAAACCCTAATCATTACAGTATACAAGAATTGAAGGACAGGTAAGATCAATAGCTAAAACTTAGACTATGCTATTGTAAAATTTCATAACTAACATAATTATTTTTTACGGTTGAAACAGAATTGAATACATCCAAATTAAGACTGTTCAAATTCAAGAGGTGGAAGCTCCAAAAAAGCTTCTTACAGTTAAAGATATCAGGAAGCTAAAGGATGATTTCAAAGAGGTAACTCCAAATAATATCTTTTACATTACTCCTAATAAGAATTCATTCCAAAATTTTAACTATTGCTACCCAATTACAAACTTGGCCAGAGAATGGTTAATTGTCAGGTCACAGTGAAGAAAGTGGATGAAAAATCTAAGTGGTACTACGCACAGTGTACTGATTGTGGGATAGAAATCAATCGACAAAATGGAATTTTTAAGTGCACCAACTGCCCCAGAATTTTTCCATATCCGGACAAAAGGTAAAACAAAATATGAACTCTTCAACTTTAATTTTAACAAGTAGTTATTAAGATCACTAATACTCTTCAAATGTATATGGAAAAGATTTAGGCTATGCACAATCTGTTCAGACCACACAGGTTCCATTGCAATTATATTTCCAGATGAAGAAGTCAGCCGATTAACAGACAAGACAGTGGTAGACATTCACTCCGAATGTCTAAAGGTTTGTAAAATTTGAAATTTCTCTGCCCTTTATTTACTTTTATTTAAAGCTCAAATGTATTATTCAACTTAACCAAAAATTAGGAAGAAGAGGAGGAACTTTTTCCAAATATTCTGAGAATGTTCGTAAATCAAAATTACACAATCACTCTTGAAATCAAAGAAGACAACATAAAAAAGGGTTCAACTGTTTACGAAGCGAAGGAGATTCTACAAAATACTGAGATATCGGATAGTTTTGATCCAAACAACAACGTTATCACACAATCTGATAATGCTTCTCAAACAAACGTAAGCATTTTCTTCATTATTACATTTATTATTATTATGATTATTATTATTATTATCAACTGGTAGAATATATTTAAAAAAAATACAATTGTAGGATATGGAAGGATCGCTTAGCAAAAACGAAACACCTCAGACTGGGAAATCATCAAATGTCAAAGTCAGGGTGCGCAGCATGGTAGAGCCTGTTAAGTATGATAATAAAGAACATGTTGAAGCTCCACCTTTGAAAATTATCAAACAAGAAAAAGTAAGATTATTTTATTTGCTTCAAATGATAGTTTACATGATATATATAATCATTAAATTTAAATCATAATTCCTTGCAGAAATAGTGGACAAATATGCAAAATCTAAGCTGAAGAAGAGCAGTATTTGGCATATCATTAAGGATTTTCCAATTCCAATTTATCATTTCTACTTTTGTTTAAGGATTGTACTGTTGGTTTCGTTTGTAATTATATTTAGTACTAAGATACTTTTCAGCTAAAATTGTCTTTACTATTACTTTCATTTCGTTACCCCAATAAATACTGCTATATGGAATCAAAAATATTGTACTATTGACTAGGACAACTACCAAAAGTACATTTAATGCATCAATGGTTAGTTGAGAGTATTAACCATTTTGGGCAAATAATTATACCACTTTACTAAAACTTCCATAACATTTCTTCAAACTTTACAAGCATAACAACCTATTCAGAACAAAGAGCCATGTCCAATAGAAAAATTGACACAATAGATTCACTTAAACCTGGAAGATATGATTATAAGATCAAAGTTAGAGTAATCAAGATGTGGCGAGGAGCTACAACAACCGGAGAGGAGTTCAAAGCTTTCAACATCTTACTACTTGATAAACAGGTAAATCTTCACTTTTGTTTAACAACAATAACTAATCTACAACAATATATTAGCCCTTACAAATTTAAATACTGCAGAGGAGTAGGATACACGCTTTCATTCCTGCATTATCTGCTGACCAACTTGAACGACAAATTGTGCTGGGAAAAGTATATATCATTAAGAATTTTACCGTCCAGCCATATAAACCAGCGGACAGATATAGATGTCTACGTAATGACAAGCAGCTGGTGTTCTCAAAGGATACAGAAATTGAAGAGATTGAAGACAAGGGTACATGTATCCAACAACAAATGTTTGATTTCATTCACCACACTCAGCTTTCAACTTTAGTAGAATAGAAGACTTACTTAGCAGGTAAAGGATTTCTTCTTTTCCAAAACATTGATTTTAACAGTTCTGTCTCATAAAAGGGTATATTTTCATTCAGATATTGTAGGAATAATCCAAAAAAAAGAATTTAGAGAATTCCATAAGGACAACGGAAACAGCTACATAACAACAAAGTTAACAATAACAGATGGAAGGTAAGCAACAAATTCTGAACTTTAACAATCATAAGAAAGATTAACAATCATCTGTTAACACTTCATTTACATATTATCCACCTCTTTTGATCCAGCTCAAGCGTTAAAGTTACTTTCTGGAATAAATTGGCTGTCAAGTTGGAAAATGCAATGAACATGTAACGTGTTTTACGGGATTGAGTATATTGGTTTGCTATATTTTAAAAATGGTATATTATTATTATTTCAAATTGTTAAAAATAGAATTTATTATTTTTATATGGTAATTGATGGTGTGGAGTTAAACTACAAAGGTTCGACAAATATAGCCAACTTATCCCTAAATTATTATTACGTTGAACAAGAATACTTATTATTACGATGAAGAATTTAATTACTCTAATTTGTTGCGAAAATGCACCGAATCTTCAAGCTTAATCCATGGCCGAGCGGTTCATGCCAAGTTTATTAAAGCTGCAATCCACTCTTCCTCACTGTATCTCCACAATTTTCTACTTAATATTTATGTAAAATGTGGTGATCCTAAAAATGGTCTTCAGCTGTTTGATGAAATGCACCAAAGAAATGTTGTGTCATGGACTGCTGTTATTGCTGGCTTTGTTCAACATGCTAGACCCTTTGAAGCTCTTTTCTTGTTTTCCCGGATGCACAACAGTACTGGTACTAAGCCTAATGCCTTCACTTTTGTTAGTGTTCTTCAAGCATCTTCTTTCTCTAGTAGCTTGATACCCGTGTGCCAAGTTTATGCTTCCATTGTCAAGCTTGGCTTGATTTCAAATTTTTACTTGGTGAATGCTTTTTTGACTGTTTTATTACGCCATAATGAGTTTGATGAAGCTTTGAATGTTTTTGAGAATTGTTGGAATAGGGATATTGTTTCTTGGAATGCCATGATGTCTGGTTATTTGCAGTGTTCCTATTCTGATGTTCCAGGATTTTGGTGTAGGATGATTCGGGAAGGGGTGATACCTGATAACTTTACGTTTGCAAGTCTACTCACTTCTTTGGCTGCCCTTACTGATCTCAGTTTAGGATTGCAAGTTCATGCGTGGCTTGCTAAGCCGGGTCATGGAAATGAGATGTGTGTAGGAAATTCCTTGGTCGATATGTACTTGAAAAACCAAAAACTGGACGATGGTTGGAAAGCTTCTAAAGAAATGCCTCGCAAAGATGTGCACACCTGGACTCAAGTGGCAGCTGGATGTTTAAATTGTGGTGAACCGAGAAAAGCACTAGACATTGTAGAAGAGATGAGGGAGATAGGAGTAAAACCAAACAAGTTCACTCTTGTTACAGCTCTTAATGCATGTGCTAATTTAGCTTCGTTAGAGGAAGGAAAAAAATTCCATGCTTTGATGATTAAACTTAATAATGAAGTTGATGTGTGTGTGGATAATGCTTTGTTGGATATGTATGCAATATGTGGATTAATGGATAGAGCATTGAGCGTTTTTCAATCAATGGAGGACAGGACAGTTGTTTCGTGGACGACAATGATAATAGGGTATGCACATGGGGATGCAAGAAAAGCTTTAGATATTTTCAGTGATATGAGGGTGGAAGGTCCAGAACCTAATTATATTACGTTCATATGTGTACTTTATGCATGTAGCCTTGGAGGATATATTGATGAAGCTTGGACACATATATCTTCCATGACAGATACCTATGGCATCTCACCTGGAGAAGATCACTATGCATACATGGTAAATCTCTTAGGCCTAGGTGGGCGTACAAAAGAAGCTGAGGCCTTACTCCTAAACTATGTTACTCAGACTCGGGTACGAAGTGTCAGACACGACACGTATCCGAGTGTCGGACTCGAAAAATCTGAAAATTGGGGACACGGGGACACTGTCCTATTTTTGGACACGGGTACGGGGACACCTCATAATATATTAATAAAGAGGCATGATAAATAGATACCATTAGAAAAAGTAACAATCAAACTCAGATTAAACATGATTTCATAAAGAACTCTGCAAATCATGGATCTTCTCTACTTGTTTCTTACTTCTACTTCTTTCATTCTTCTCATTTTTTTTGGTTTGCATTGTAAATTCAACTCATATGTGGTCTTTAAGTTGGTCAAAGTGTCCACATTTCAGTCAAAGGATCCGACACGAAATAAGTGTCGTGTCCGAGTGTCCAAGTGTCCGACACGGGTACGGCGACCTAAACAGAAGAGTCGGAGTAACATAGCTCCTAAATATGCCATCTAAACCAGGAGTCCTAGTTTGGCAGACTTTACTTGGTGCCTGTCGACTTCATGGGGATATTGACACTGCAACTCGTGCAACAGAGCATGCTTTAAATGTGGACAGAGATACCCCTTCAACTTATGTATTGTTAAGTAACACGTTCGCTGATATGAGCAATTGGGATGCTGTTGGAACACTGAGAGAACTAATGGGAAGTCGTGATGTTAAGAAGAGGTCGGGCTTTAGCTGGATTAGCTAAATGGAGATAAAAAAAACCAAACTGCAAGCTTGGGTTAAATCCCGGGGATCGAATATACCTTGATCCATTAATTTGTATACAACTACTTGAGAAGTAAAATATGGTTCCCTCACACCTAGATCAAGCTGGCTTATCTCCTGCAACTCCTCTAGATACAAAACATCTGTATGTGTTCTCTCTAATTTCACTTTTTGAACGTTACTTACTTATATTGATAATTTAACCTAATTTTGTTTCATACTTCATCATGATTATTCTGCCTTTTCAATTCTCATAGTGGTCAGGTATTTAGTTTTATCCATTTTTTTCAGGAGTTTTAGTTACAGTAGGGTACAATGATTAATTAGAAACCTACTTGTATACACACTTAAAGTTAAGTTACTGAAGTGACTGAATTGTGAATATATGGAACTCGATATAACGTTCTGATTAGAGCAAATTGCTTTTGTTTCTGTTTTTTGAACTTGAGACTAGTGATAAAAAGGAAATTCGCGATAGAGGATCTTTGTTAACGAGTTTTTAAACTGCTACAGTCAAAGTGTTTGGTGTACAGGTTCAGCTTATTGCATATGTTTTGACAATGTGAAAACAAAGTAAAAGTAGTGCCAATTTGATTTCTAAATAAGAGGTGGTAACCTGAGGTGAACAGATATCAGTTTCTTGTTAGTGCTTTAGTCGACTAAAGTGGAAGAGGATAATTGTAACTGTAGAAATCCATGAACAGATCTATACTATATTATACAATCCAAAACTTTAAAAGGGTTGGTTGTTGAATTGGGCCGATATACAGACTTATTTATTTTAAAAATCTTTTTTACTAGAAGTTATTTTGATTGAAACAAATTTGGGTCAGTATACGTGCTTATTTATTTTAAAATTATCTTACTAAAAGTTATTTTAATTGAAACACATTTAATTATACTAATTAAACACATCTCTAGACCTACTTATTTTAAAAACCTAATTTAACGGGCCCAATAATTAAAGAAACCCTCTTTAACGGACCTAAGTATATTAAAAAACTACTCTAATTGAATTACATATAACTATTCTAATTTAAAAGCCTACTTGGTTTACAAACCTGTTTCAACGGGTCTAATTAGTTTGAAATCCTTTTCTAATTTAAACATATATCTAAATAACCTAATCATTTTAATAAAAACACATATAACTATTCTAGTTTAATCATATCTCTAAAACAGATGCAAATATAAAAAAATATTTAAATGCAAAAATTAATAAAAATATACTAAAAGTTACCCGTGCACTGCAAAGGATATATATATGCTAGTACCAAGAAATAGTAAAAGATACGACCAATGTTTTATACTAGTATCAACATTTTCAGAATGTCAATAAATAATCAGTCTAGCAGTCGATTCAAAATGACCTGCACCAAATTAACCTTGTGATATATCTGTTGTTCAAATATGTCTTTGGCATGCAACATTAGTTTTCTGGTTGACACTTTATAATACAGTTTCATTGCCATCCGTCTGAGTTCTTTCTTTTGTTTTTTCAGTGTATGTGATGGTATCTGTATTTTAATATTCTTTTGTTACAATAAAGGTGAGATGCATGTTCAACATAGAAACTGACCTATCTGGCTATCTATAATGGTCCACCAACCCCTCCTGTCCCAAGTGGTATCGTAAACTCTTTTCAGTACTGGCATCTTAATCTTCGTTGGTGTAGTTTGCAATTGAAAACCATTGTCCAAATGGACGGTCTCATGTATGCTTCGTTGGTGTAGTTTGCAATTGAAAACCATAGTTCAAATGGACGGTGTAATGTATGCTTCATTCTCAGTTTTGCGTGCCTTCACTTGGAAAATCTTATTGGCAACTGTTGGTATTTCTGTTCCTGCGTGTATGTAGACTTGAATGTCGCAGAATTGGTGGGATCGTTAAAGGGGCATGACTCATTAAAGCTGTAAATGTACATCCTTATTCCTTCCTTCTAGGCTTCTATATAGGTTGTGATTCAGTGTAGACCTTAGTGACGTCTTAGTAATTGACACATGTTACTACTTTAATGTTCATTTGTTTGTTGTTTAGGATCCTAATGGATATGTATGGATTTGAAATTTTTGAGGCATTCAGTGCAGGTGCAACATCTACGATACATGTTCTTTAAGATATTGAGGTGTAAATATGCTGAAGTTCCATAATAATTTCATAGGCTAATTCACAGGAATTATTTTCAGCTAATAATGGTTGACATTTCAAAAGCTGGGTCTCAACCGTGCAAACTGGACAAACCAATCTATACAGATCTTACAAGGTACGAATTGTTTGAATTGTACTGGTTTTTTTGTTAGTTTTGTATGTCTACTTAAGAAAAGTGTAGTTGTGGAAGAAATGTTTGATGCTGAACTTTTAATGGGGTGAGCTCGTGTTGACTTTTCACATCTTTATGCACTTGACTAGTAGAATGATTTTAGTCTAGTATGAACTTTTTGTTTAGATTGAATGGCCTATTTCTTGACCAATATAAAGAAGAACATTTATGAAAACTGTTCTATATGGACATGCATGCTTTTTGGCGATGAATATTTTTTGTGTGATTGGGTTTAACATAGTTGTAAAGTAGCTCAAGATATCACATTAATCATAAGCTAAGAAATCATTTGTCCATAATAACTTAGTTAAACAAATGATCCAATGAATAACACAAATACTCCTAATTTGAACCCTAGCATTGTAGCGATGTTGTGTTTTATGATTGCCATATATTTACGCGTGTTTGGAGGTGTGCAAGTATTCTTTTCTATTTATCTTTTTTGCTCCTTTAAATAGGAATAATAGAAATGTGTGCAAGGACTATTTATCTTAGAATATGCAGTTCGTTATGTGATATACCATACTTCTTTGTTTGAGCAAGGTTTTCACGTTAAAAATTGTTTATGTGACCAATATCACATTCAGGATTGCTGTAAGGATTGCATTAGGTATGCAGGTGACACTCTTAAAGATGTTAAAGAGGCTTTGACTTTGGCTCCTAACTATCCTGCGCTGAGCTAAAGGCAGGTAATTTTATTTCAAAAGTAAATATCTGGTTTTCTTAATTAAAATATTTTGCTTGAGGTAGAGAAAAATTTCTGATTTCTTGTGCATTAAATCTGAAAATTATATAAGATTATCTTCTATGTTTCTTTATTCTACGTCTCTACGACTTGATTGGCATCATAGTGACTATATGTGACATTTTGAGATAATAAAAATTGACATATATAAAATTAGGAATTTAATTATAAATTGATGCCGAACAACTTTGAGAAGTGATGATTTATTGAATAAAAACTTGAAAAAGATTAGCCTGGGTGGATTAAATTAACCACAAAAGATCCACTACCCCAAGGGTTTCCCATCCGCAAAAAGGAGAAATTAAGATCGATAGCAACCCACGAAGAGACCCAATTCAATATTTTCATAATATCTCAATAATCAAGTCTAATTAATAATGTGGGATTACATGACTTATATAGGGTATAGAAACCTAAAACATTACCTAATGAAATAAGGCCCGTAAACAATTGGGATTGTTTAGTATAACCTACATTATGAATAAACTAATAGCCCATATATAAAACATACAAACAAATAATTTTATTTCACTCTAAGCTAGATACCTATAAACTAATTAATCATATACATAAATATTTCTTCATCATTCTCCCCTTGTTGGAGAAAACTCGATCACGAGTTCTTTAGAAGTCAAGGACAGGAACGAAGAAAAGGTTTTGGCACTTCTATAGAAAGACTGAGATGCAAAAACTTTGAAATTGATTACCAGTACTTTTGATTTCTATAGTCTTAATTAGGGTCGTGTTCATATAGATGGTTAAATGTGTCAAAAACATTTCATTTGAATGCCTCTTTTCCATCCTAGGGCCTGCTTGCATCAAACTTCAATACGATTCATGTCCCACTTTCCTTTTTCTTTCTTTGTTATCGTGGCAGGGAATTCTAACTACTTTATCACAGACCAACGGGACTTATAAATATGACTATGCAACTGTCCCTTTTCTTGCTGAAGTTTTTAAGGTACCTTCCATTACATTGTTATATAATGCTACATTACATTGTGGTCATCAATCTTTCAATCATATTAACATGCTCAATGTTGCAGCTTCTTGTGTCTGGTATTCTTTTACGCAGTGAGTTTCTAAGGTTACCTCCACCTTTTTTTTTTGCTAAGTAAGGTTACCTCCACCTTTGATGACCAAAGAATGGAACACTATTCGTTTATACCCTATACCTTCTCTTATATACCTCATCCACAATAATGTTCAGTTTGCTACCTTAACATATGTTGATACATCCACATACCAGATTATGGGCAATCTCAAAATTGTTACAACAGCAGAATTATTCAGGTGCTATATATTATGATTTTTTGCCATCCCATTTTTGCATCTGCCTTACATGTCGGAGTAATTATCAGCTTAATGTTTCAGGCTCTTTCTGAGGAGGAAGCTATCTAATCTGCAGTGGATGGCAATTTTCCTGTTGGCTATAGGAACAACTACAAGCCAGGTGCACTGGAACTGCCATTCATGTTTAAATCTGCTCTCTGTATTTGTAATATATCATTTATTCCATCAATTGTATTGATAACAGTTTTGTAAGTATGCATCATGCACATGCCAAAAGCCTGGTGAAATATGTTAAAAGAATAGAGGTGACATGAGAAGGATCACCGTCCATGAACATGGTACTAATTATTAGCCAATTCTTAATTAAAGGCTACTGAGCTCATAAAGATGTGCCTTTTTAGTGACTAATTGTAAGTTACACGCGTGTCAACTACTCATCTGAATATATTCCCGTAACTAGTGACTTCCATTGTGTATTTTGAGGGTGATGATTCATAGATTCTTTCATACTTGGAGATCCAAATCATATTCAGCCGCACATAAAATTACACTAAATTACTAAAACACATTGTTTTTATAGTTGCAAATAAAATTTTGCCTATGCATTATAAAGAGATGGTATATTTGAGACAGGGCACCTGTACAATTATTGTTCATTTATTACAGTTTACATATTGGTTAGATTCTATACTTAGATTTCTGGTAACAGGCATATTAATTCATATTAGTTCTTACTTGAATTCACTCTTTCATCTATTGTTGACACACTTCTTCTGGTAAGATCAGAATGTCTCCGACAATTTCTCTAATTTTATCACCTGTTTGCTAGGTAAAAGGATGTGGAGAGGCTTCATGTGATTCAGTTTTCTCATCACCAATTCCTGGTTACATGCTAGGGGTGTTGTCTGCTTGTCTCTCTGCTTTGGCTGGCATTTATACAGAATTTTTGTTGAAGAAAAATAATGATTCATTATATTGGCAAAATGTTCAGTTATAAATGTATGTTTCTTTCTTTGAGCTATACAAGTCATTAAAAGCTGTTATAACAATGAACATCATTCCTCTGCATGCATACCACAGTGCTATGATCATCAAAATTTTAAGCGATGAATCTAAAATAGTAGGTATATTGAAATCTGTAAATTTTTTATCAGGTATGTTTCATAATCAGAAGAAACGGTGGAGTATGTTCCAATAGAAATTTTTTTCCTAGATATTTTCAATGCATTAATTGGTAGTCTAGATAAACGGAGACCTTTCATGAAGTCATAGATGTTCCATTATCTGAAACTGAGGTTGACATTATTTTCTTATATTCCCATATTCTCATCTAATAAAATCTTCTTAATGAGGTACCTCATACTACGAAGTATCTACTTCTTGTCACATACATCAAGTCTTCATCTCTTTGTTTCTTTTAGGCTTCATTTATTCATTCCTTCAAGTCAGCCACACAGAATATTAAACAACTATGGTTACAACTTTCTGCAATATGTTGACCCGCATGGAAACTGGGGTAGGAGTAAACAAATATCATCAATCAGTATTAATCAATTTTTGTTGCAATTGATTGAAAGAATAATTTGTACACACCTATAGTACTAATTTGGATTTTTTCAGAATGTTGGAAAATAAAAGATTAATGTGATAAACCTATGCGAGGCACTTTTTGTAGGAGAATTAATTAAAGCTTTCTAATATTCAGGTTTGGGGCAATTTTCAACTTGACACGACATATCATGGATGATTTTAGAGGAGGATCTGAGAAAGGACCATGGTGGCAACGCCTTTTCAACGGATACAATATTATAACATGGATGGTGGTGTTAAATCTTGGTTCCACTGGTCTATTAGTTTCATGGTTAATGAAGTATGCGGACAATATTGTGAAGGTGCTATCTTAGTATCTTTATTCTATTTCCGTTAACCTATTTTGTTATCTTGTATATTGTATGCCCATGCACATGATGCACTTTAAGAGAGACCTAGGTATACATCAGTTTGAATGAATGTGACTTGGTCGGTCAATTATGTTAGTGGTCAAATTCATGTCTAGACAATTATGTTGAACCATATATAGTTTATACTATATATGTCTTTTACCTCCTTTAAATTTACAGTTTCTTATCGATCATTTTTACTGATAAAAATAGTGATAGGGTTATCAAGGGAACAAGAATAAGTACCTCTTATGGTTGAAGATCTTAACTTTATTGATATCTCTAGGATGATCTTTAATGTTAAGGTTTTGTTGGCCATCAGTATCAGATGTAACTTCACTTTTAAGTTGAAGGACCTTGGTACCTCACAAAAGATTTATCTCTGGAAATTTGCATCATTTTTGGACAGAGAACTCAGAATCCACTTGCTCTTCCTATATTCTGGAGCATAAAAAAGATGTTTTAGACTTGGAAAGGCCTCATGTTTCTTCCTCCTTCCAGAGAGTTGTTATTTAAGAAGCTTAAGGAATTGAAGTGCTTTATTTCTTCAGTCTTGCCATAGCTATTTTGTGCTTCATCTTTGGTGTGTGATATGTTAAGTGTCATTTTCATGTTGATTAAAATTAACATTGTTTGGAAATTTAGTGTAAACTTTATATGGTGATGCGCCCGTTACCTTAAAATCTGTTATTCGTTTTTTGCTATCTTAGGTGTATTCGACATCTATGGCCATGCTGCTGACAATGATCCTCTCTATAATCCTCTTCGATTTCAAACCCACGTTACAGGCAAGCTTCTAACTGACTTTCTCTCTATTTTTGCTTTTAAGATTAAATTTTGTTTCATTATATATCAAAAATTTCGGTTCACAGCCACAATTGTATATCTTCAATTTGAGTCCAACTGATCTTACACTGTTGAAGTTACCTATAAATATGTACTAATAGATAGCTTCTGCTATGTTTTGGGGCAGAAGTTTTTTTTTACCCAGACTCCTAGAGCACCTCTGTTTCAGACACCTTAGCTATGTTTTATTGCTAAAGGTATACCCTTCCGCAGTTTCCGCTTGTTTCATAGCGGAAGGTAAGTTTCAGCTTCTAATTCCCTTTTTATATGTCATTAACCATATAAGATTTGTTTGCTAAAAGATGTCCCATATCCAACTGTGGCTGTAGACCGCCAGCCCCCATATATATAATTATTTTGGTGCATGATATCATTATTTGTGACTGCTACTGCGGCACCCCCATGGATGAATGTATATATAATCTTTAATGTATATATAATCTTTTATATATGTAATTTATGTGTATATGTATGAACATTCTGTTCTTGGGGTGGGGGGTATGGTGAACCGAACCAGACAGAACTACTTTGTATCATCCAAATTCCTGAGATTAGTTTTACGCAACATATCATATCTTCAAATCGAGGTTGTATCATCCAAATTCCTGAGATTAGTTTTACGCAACATATCATATCTTCAAATCGAGGTGCAACTATGTGTTACTCATAATATTGTTATTCGTCACTTTCAGTTAATGTTTGTGTCATGAAAAGATGATGATGCATTCTCTGAATTATCTTAGCTTGAAATAGTCCACATTTATGCTTATATACAATTACATTGTTTGCAGATGAGAGCTTTATCAATGTATATACCTCAGTATATTTGTTTTGCTATCAAATGTATTATACACATGTTGGTTTTTGTGTTTTGGTGATAACTAAATACTGACAACCTGCATGTTCTTTTTTGTTGCTTATGCAGCTCTTTTTGGGTATAATTGTCTGCATCATGTCCGTACACATGTATTTTGCACCTCCGAACATGCTTGTGGATTTGCCTGTGCCAGTAAAGGCAGTTCCAGAGAATGTAGTCGAAGTCTCCGTTGATCGGAAAACAGAATTTTAAGGTTATATCTACGTTGACCCAATCAGACAGTTTGGTATGTCTGTATCCCATTTTCTCTCAGACGATTATGTACTAAGCTGTTATTTGTTGGGGTGAAAATCATTTTTCTGATCGAATGACAGAATTTCAATGCAACCTGACATGTAACGGAAAAAATTATCTAGGAATGGTCATAGCAAAGTTAAAATTTAGAAATATTGTAAATTTGTAATTGCTTGAGTATTACGATTATGCTTATTTGTATATGTGAATTTTAGCTTGACCTTGTATACAAGTACCTCATTGCAGTAAGAAAAGTGCATGGTTTAATCAGGACTATCAGTAACTATGTCTACAAACGAATTGGAAACAAAAGCCAAAAGGGATTTTCTTTATAATTAACAAGCTCTATGAGATCCACAAGGTTGTGTTCTTTCCCTGCTTTCTATAGCGTCTTACGCTAGTTTCTAAATTGGATTTTGTTGTTTTCTGCGACACTACAACTACAAGTATTGTTATTATGTTCTCTGTACATGCATTTTGATTCTGTAGGCACTAAAACTTCGCCATGTACAATTCTATGTTATCTGAACCCGTCATTTCACCTCGAGTACCTGTGTCGGCCACTCGTTACCAGGACCTGGATATGGTCCGTAAGGACACTTGATATTTTATTTTGGGTGAAAAATATACAAATTTGTATTTATATTGCCAAATTCGACACTTAAGACATGTTACACGCTGTAACCTGTAAGTTGAGTCTGGTATATGTCTACATGCCCTCTACTTTAACTCTGAAGTCTGATCAATTTCTGAGATTTCTCACCGAACTCCATTCACCCTACTGTGGTGAAATCAGTTTCATGATAGTTTGCAAAGAATCCGTGAAAGAAAGCTTGTTAATTTCATTGAATGGGGACCTGCAAGCATTCAGGCATGTTTCCTGCACTCATTTGGTTACTACTACATATTTTCAAAAGCCTCCTTTTCCGAAGTAAATTTAAATATTTTTTCCTTTGGCAGGTTGCTTTATCTAGAAAATCCCCTTATGTTCAAACTGCCCATAGGGTGAGAATTTACATTCGTTAATCTTTTCATATAATCATTATTACCACTACACTGACCATCAGTACTTTCTGTTGCTTCTGTTTCTGCTACTACACATGATGTTTAAACTTAAACTAATGATCTATAAGTCTTGAAATCACATAATATAGGTAAGTGGCCTTATGCTTGCAAGTTATACTGGTATCCGGCACCTATTTAGCAAATGTTTGAGTCAGTATTCACTTTTGAGGAAGCGGCAAGCATTTCTTGACAAATACAGGAGTTTCCCATTTTTTAATGTAAGTTGCTACTGCAGGTTAATTTTTTAGCATACCTTGTTGGTTTTGATGAACTTTGATTGTATGCTAATAGTTAACCAGTACTCTTTAGACACATATTTGAATATGCCGTTGGCACTAATACTGTTCATTTTGGTTCTATCTGTGATTAGAATCTAGATTATTCAAGTCAATTATTTCCATAGTATTATACTATTATTGATAATACGTCATCTATAACTCTAATTGATATATGTTATATATATGTCCACTAATGACATTAGTATGCAGGGATCACATGAAGCATGACTAAATTTTGAGCTATAAAGTTAGTAGTACAGTAAAATCATCTATTTTGCATATAATGATTTGGACTTTGGATTGGATTTTTCAGTCCATAAATTCTTGGACAGTGAATAAGAATCTTTTCAATTAATTAGAAAAATTAAATGTTTTCTTGTTGCTCTTCAAAAATTTCCTGTCAGACCTTTAACAACTCTGAAGGCTCATCTCAGTTGACTGGCATTTACTACCAAATATTCCTACAATTTGTTTATATTTTCATATGGTGAGAAACTTGGGCAGGACAATGATCTTTCCGAATTTGATGAATCTAGAGAGATAATTGAGAGCTTGGTTGATGAATACAAGGCTTGTGAGTCCCCTGATTACATCAAATGGGGGATGGAGGTATGTCTTTTACTTGTCTGAACCCCTTCATATATAGTATTTGTTTTGTGTTTACAATTGAATATATTAATATTTGTGTGCAGGATCCGGACCACGTCCTGACTGGAGAAGGGAATGCTACGGGATCCGTGGCTCCAAACTTAGCAATATGAGCTACTAGTGTACCCCACTTTCACCTTTTGGATTTATGTCTTACAACTTTGTTTGATTGAATGTAATTGGAAGTATACTGATAAATATTGCCAATTCTGTCATTATGGCTGTTACCTGTTATCCAGTTTAACCATTTATTGTGGCTTTCCATGTTATTAATGGTTTTTTCTTTAAATTTTTGCCACAATGTACATAAATTTTAGTTCATGAAGTGGCTCATCTACATCTGTGTGCTATGATTGTTTTTAGTCACTGCTGATATTGGTTTGACATTGTATGTCATGTTTTTTACACGTTCGCTATTTTTTTATAACTACAGTTAAAAGTTTCTGGGTATGAGTTGGTTCTTGGACCTGCTAATCGTTTGTCCAATGCTCATACTTTGTATATTGTCTTTATGTGCTACCGTAACCTGTTTGTAATTTGTATATCGCAAGGCGAAAATAGTATTGCGCTTCATTCGCAGCAACAGTCAGTAGTAAAACTTTGTCCTCCAAATTCTACCAGCAGTTGTGCACATATGTTTAATCCTATATTGCTATCTAGACACTTAAATCAAAGCATTCCAGATAATTTTAATAATTCCGGATAATTTTAATATATGTTTCATATTTATGTTCCTTTTAGAACAGCATGAAATAGAAATATTACAGCCCGAAATCTGAAATTACCCCATCATTGGCTAGGTAAGAATTTACTCTGTATATGTTAACTAAAGTACAAACATATTTAAATTTACTCAGTTGCCGCATGCCACAGTGAAAAGATAAAGAATTGCTTAACAGGAAAATATATTATGATGTCCATCAAATAGAGAATAAAACCTTTAAAAAGAAAAGGAAAAAAACAAGACGGATATGCACCAAGTCTGGAATACTGATAAGAATTTTATAGGAAATTAACAATCCGGCATATTGATAAGAATAGTAGAAAATTCGCAATCTTGCAGCATTGACTATATGCATCTGTATATATTAGATATACCATAGTGGAGGAGAGAAAGGATGTTTTGATTTTCCTGTAAAGTGACGCGTAATGGTGCTATGCTCCATGCTATAGATCCCCATATCATGGCCACCACCGCATTTGAACATGTCAAAATGTTCAGAGTCATCCGTAAAATAGATGCAGTTACCCATTATTGTTTTTGATGAGGATACTGAGAAAGATGAAGTTTTACCAATGAATATGGATTCGTTGCCCAGATTGGTCACGGGTGTCCAATTACACAATTCATCATGTTTTGAATATGTTGGTTGCATCTTTCATACTAAGAATTTATAAGTGTAATACTTACGAGTGGATATTCTTCCATAAGGATTTCCCTTGCGGACACGCACAACTAACAAGAGATCTTGTCCTGACAATGATTCAACCAGGTATGGCCGCCTAGAAATTATTGGAATTGGAAGTGATGCGATTTTTGTACCTCTAGGCCCTCCTCTTTTGTCTTCATCATCATCATCAATATCACACCTAAAAATAGCACCAAAAAAATTGACTGCATAGAATTTGTTTTTATGAAAAACAATATCTTCAAAGCATTTTGCACCAGCAGTGTTCACATCAGTCCATAGCTTATGCCCCGGTCTAGCAAAACCCAAGATCCTAAATTCTCCGTATATGGCCATAACTACTGGAAGAGGATGATTATTATCATCACTAGTTGGCATTGTTGAGGACATAGCAACTTTTGTGATATAGTTGAAGAAATCGTCATGAAATTTTTCTTTGCACTCAGATGCAAATGTAAGCATGGAAGGGAGTGCAATTTGGTGCTTTGAAAAAGGGTGCAAGAGATTGATTTTATAATCTCTCCCTAATGTTAGCAGCCATCCTTTATTCGTTCCTAAGATTAATTTTCCAGATGCCTCTGGTAAATCAATATTATATGTTTTACTTGTCGAAAGACAAAACAAACCACGAGTAGTAATGACTGTATCATTAATTATCTCGTCTTTTTTATTTGTCTCAACCTCGTATCTATGAACCTCATTGACAACTTCATTGTTAGCCTCTTCATTGTTGTTACCCTCGTCATGAACCTCGTAATTGCCATCATCGTGGATTTCTTCTTCTTCATCATCATTAGAACTTTCATCATCATCATCATCATCATCATCATCATCATCATCTGCCTCTTCATTGTTGTTACCCTCATCATGAACCTCGCAATTGCCATCATCGTGGATTTCATCATCATCATCATCATCGTCATGAACCTCGTAATTCCTGAGAATTAGTTTTACGCAACATATCATATCTTCAAATCGAGGTGCAACTATGTGTTACTCATAATATTGTTATTCGTCACTTTCAGTTAATGTTTGTGTCATGAAAAGATGATGATGCATTCAGTTAATGTTTATGCTTATATGCTATTACATTGTTTGCAGATGAGAGCTTTATCCTCAGTATATTTGTTTTGCTATCAAATGTATTATACACATGTTGGTTTTTGTGTTTTGGTGATAACTAAATACTGACAACCTGCATGTTCTTTTTTGTTGCTTATGCAGCTCTTTTTGGGTATAATTGTCTGCATCATGTCCGTACACATGTATTTTGCACCTCCGAACATGCTTGTGGATTTGCCTTTGCCAGTAAAGGCAGTTCCAGAGAATCTAGTCGAAGTCTCCGTTGATCAGAAAACAGAATTTTAAGGTTATATCTACGTTGACCCAATCAGACAGTTTGGTATGTCTGTATCCCATTTTCTCTCAAACCATAATGTACTAAGATGTTATTTGTTGGGATGAAAATCATTTTTCTGATCGAATGACAGAATTTCAATGCAACCTGACATGTAACGGAAAAAATTATCTAGGAATGGTCATAGCAAAGTTAAAATTTAGAAATATTGTATTTGCTTGAGTATTACGATTATGCTTATTTGTATATGTGAATATTAGCTTGACCTTGTATACAAGTATCTCATTGCAGTAAGAAAAGTGCATGGTTTAATCAGGACTATCAGTAACTATGTCTACAAACGAATTGGAAACATAAGCCAAAAGGGATTTTCTCTATAATTAACAAGCTCTATGAGATCCACAAGGTTGTGTTTTTTCCCTGCTTTCTATAGCGTCTTACGCTAGTTTCTAAATTGGATTTTGTTGTTTTCTGTGACACTACAACTACAAGTATTGTTATTATGTTCTCTGTACATGCATTTTGATTCTGTAGGCACTAAAACTTCGCCATGTACAATTCTATGTTATCTGAACCCGTCATTTCACCTCGAATATCTGTGTCGGCCACTCGTTACCAGGACATGGATATGGTCCATAAGGACACTTGATATTTTATTTTGGGTATACAAATTTGTATTTATATTGCCAAATCCGACACTTAAGACATGTTACACGCTGTAAGTTGAGTCTGGTATATGTCTACATGCCCTCTACTTTAATACATACTTGTATGTCACCGCATTGACTTTCAACACAGCTGTAGTTAACCCCATTATATATGATATAGAGACTGGACTCTTCGAATTCATAATTTTGTAGATGACTGATATATGTGTACATGTAATATATATAGAGAGAGATTGAGAGAGTTATCACCACTTTGCATCCTCCATTTTGTGGATGACTGACAATAGCAGAATGGTTGCAGATCAGGCATAAAATGAAATGAGGAATACAGTAATTGGGGGGGGGGGGGGTCTTACTGATTTGCATTCATCATGTAATTATTATTGTCCTGAAAACACTCCAGAAATTAGGATAACATTAACAAGAGCATCTTTTACATTATGACAGTACATCACGAACGCCGTCACCGTTCACTGTTACTGTTGCCATCATGTAACAATATTGAAAGCATTGATATTTTATCAAATGTGGCCAACAATCACAAGTGCATGTCAACAATTAGGAGCAACCTTTGTTAGTAATGGATGGCTACCCTAATCCATGGTTCACGTATGTGCTGATGTACATATTGATTGACCTGAGTTAAATGTTAGAAGCTTATATGTGGACCACGATAGCTGGGGACAATGCTCTAGTTGCTGCATTGAGTATGCATATCCAGTACTGCTGAATAATTATTATCAACTTAAAAGCTTATGTAGAATTTCGCATCTACGCTTGGCAACTTGGTCTACTTGTTAACGATTGAATTTAATTTAGAAGCCTATGTAATTGTGGATAACCATGCTGAATTGCTGTGTGATGTTCACAGTCACTCTCTATAATCTTTGGAGAAATTAAATTTTCCGGGCCATGTCAAACTTTTATTTATATATAGGTAACATAATTTTGGTGCAGGTATGTGTCTTTTTATAGTTCTCCCAAAGGGTTTGCATAGTATGTTAAACCACAACTTAAAACTATATTACATTGTTTTCTCAGATTTGGCTCTTTAAGTTTTGGTATAAACCACAGAAGTGCAGGAAAAATCAGTTGAATATCACATAAAACTATATTCAGAGTCATTTATTTATTTTAATTTTGTAAATTAAGATGTTCTTTAATATGGATGCTATTATAATTATTAAATGTATTGAGAAAGCAGGCATATCTGTGAAGTCCTCAAGGATTACCTGCTTTGTTTGTATCATTTGTACTATATTTTGTTCAACTTTTAAGCAGTTAGTGTGAAAATACGAAATATCATCTATACATTGCTGAGCCATTGTTTTCTCAGACTTTAATTCCATACCTGCCTCGACAATGCCACTTATAGTACATACACATCCACACTCATTCTGTGTGTATCTAAAATCTATAAATAGGTCATGTTGGTTATTGTATTGTGTATTAAAGTTACTTAAGACAGCAGACAATTTGTAGCAAGATTAAGTAACTAGGCATGGACAGGGATGGTATGAAATCCATGGCTCGTCCTGTACTTGGTGTGGGTGGTTTGGAGAATGGTGAGCAAGCAAAGGACCTCTACAAACACTTTCAGATGCCAGTGCACTACCCAAGGTACACAAGACCAGAGTACGAGTGTATGCCTGAGTGGAAAGTGAATTGCTTGCTTGCTCAATATGGTTTGCCGGCCTCAGGTGATGTTAATCAGAAGAGGGAGTTTGCCATGGGAGCTTTTCTCTGGTCTTGTTAACTCTGCTGCTATCCAATTAGTAATTTGAGTTTGGTTCGAGTTGAAGTTAAGTTATATGGAGTGAAACAAATTGCAATAGTTGATGAGACTCTGGGGGACATTTTTACATCTGGGCTGAAGAAAATATTTATAATGTGGGAAATGGCAAAACTATGTATTCTTATCTCGTCGGAAGAAGATTTAACCTGCAAAACCGCAATAACTCTTGGGTGTCCATGCCTCCGACCGTTTGAAAATAAGCACTTACTGAGCACCTATTTGGGTACTTTGGTACCTTTCTTCCCCAGAATAATATGTGTAGATGGTACTAAGCAAAATCTGTTTGCATTGCATGTAAAAACCCTATTGCTTTCAAGAATGTAGTAAGCAACGTATGGAACTAATGTTTGAAGTACTAGTTTGTAAGTTGTAAACCCTTTGTACAACTTTTTGTAATGATGCGTTGAGTTTGTTCAGTGTCCGGCTTTTGCTAAACAAGCGATCTACTACCAACGTAGGAGCCAAAGACAAAACCCGTTAAACTTGTAAGTGTAAGATCAGTTTCGAATGCTAATAAAATTATTATAAATATTTTGTTTAAAGCAATTTTTATATATTATGAATCTAAAACAAAAATAAAAGAAGAAATGTACCATACGTAAGTGGTTCGACAATTGTACATTGTTATAATTGCTTGCAATAAGTATCATAATTATGTGCATTGTTTTTTTTGACAGGAAAATAATAATTTTATAATTGTTTAAGAGTGAATTGTGATTACTAGCTTAATACCCGTGCATCCCACGGATGCTTTATAAATACAATTTATGAATTTTTTAATATTAAATTTTATTTTTTCAAATAATGTGAGCAAACTTCATAAATTGATTTATTAACATATTTTTTATATTTTCTTATTATTGTATTTTTTACTTGAATTTTCATATTTTTCTATTTTTAAAATTATTAAATGTCATTTTTCATATTTTTTTACTCAATAACTTTATTATAATCTATATAATTAATTTTGTTTTTTTCCGAAAAATTCAAAATAATACCTCACAAGAAGTGAACTAAACACTCACAAGATTGGTTCTCAAGAATAACCTAAAATTATTTCAAGAATCTATACTATTATATAAAAGTCGAAACATTGAAAGTTTTGGTACCTATTTTTTGGTATCTGTTTTTGGTACCTATTTTTTTTGTACCTGTTTTTTGGTACTTCATGAATTTACTTATTTATCCTTCATTATAAAGAAAAATAAATATAGCTAAAATAAATAATAACATAATATAATTAAGGGTAATTAGTCGAGATTTACCTTTTATAAACACCTAAAAACATCAATCGTATCATATCTTTCCATCATTAATATTTTCTTTCGAATTAAAGCACGTTATAATTAATGGTAATTAGTTGATTATCATAATAAAATTAATGTTAATTAGTCGATTGCCTTTTTTCACATTAATATAATAAAATTAATGTTATTAGTCGATTCCCTTTTTGACATTTACTTTTAGTTGAACGTATTACCTTTTACAAACACCTAAAAACATCAATCGTATCATATCTCTCGATCATTAATATTTTCTTTCGAATTAAAACACGTTACCTTTTTAATTTAAAACAAATTTTACAATCATTAATATATACCCGAAATTATCACATCATAAATTTCAAGAAAAATATAACACCTAAAATAAATATTAACATAATATAATTAATGGTAATTAATCGATTGCATTTTTCACATTTACTTTTAGTTGAAGATATTACCTTCTATGAACACCAAAAAGATCAATCGTATAATATCTTTCAATCATTAATATTTCCTTTATAATTAAAACACGATAATTTACAACAAATCTATGTATACTATTATATGAAAGCCGAAACATTGAAAGTTTTGGTACCTTTTTTTGGTACATGTAATATAATTAATGGTAATTAGCCGAGATATTACCTTTTATAAACACCTAAAAACATCAATCATATCATATTTTTCCATCATTAATATTTTCTTTCGAATTGAAACACGTTATAATTAATGGTAATTAGTCGATTAACATAATAAAATTAATGGTAATTAGTCGATTGCCTTTTTCACATTAATATAATAAAATTAATGGTAATTAGTCGATTATTTTTTTCACATTTACTTTTAGTTGAACATATTACCTTTTATAAACACCTAAAAACTTCATCGTATCATATCTTTGGATCATTAATATTTTTTTTCGAATTAAAACACGTTACCTTTTTAATTTAAAGCAAATCTTACAATAATAAATATATACCCGAAAATATCACACCATAATTTTCAAGAAAAATATAACACCTAACATAAATATTAACATAATATAATTAATGGTATTTAATCAATTGACTTTTTCACATTTACTTTTAGTTGAAGATATTACCTTCTATAAACACCAAAAAGATCAATCGTATCATATCTTTCAATCATTAATATTTCATATATAATTAAAACACGTTACCTTTTTAATTTACACCAAATCTTACAATCATTTATATATACCCGAAAATATCACAGTATATTTCTCAATTATTAATAAAATATATTAAAAATCGTAGACGTTGTTTATAATGATGAAACATTAGTATAATCCTTAAACATGAGTATATTAAATTATATCAAATTAAAATTAAAAATAATAATTATATAAAAACATAATTATAATATTAAATAAAATTTATAATATAATATTAGAAACCCGTGCAATGCACGGGTTATAATTAAGCTAGTAACCTAAAGTTGCAAGAATATTAAATGATGTGTTTTAATTACAAAAATTACTACTAAAATAATTACGGAAAGATATGGTGTGATATCCTTTGGATATATATCAATTATTGTAATATTAGTTTTAAATTAAATGGTAAAGTGTTTTAATTAGAAGTAAAATCTTTAGAAAAAATGGGTAATTGAGTTGTTGGAACAGAAAAAAGAGTTCAAGTAGAAGCTCAATGTTGATGAAGAAATTTTAATCGGAATATAATTACGTTAAAATTAGTAATTATTTTTTGAGTTGTTTTTGTAATTCAATTATTTATTTTAATAATTAGGATAACCAAACCGAAAACCAAAACTTTCAAAACTTTCAATGTTTCGGCTTTAATATAATAGTATAGATATTAGATTTGACGGTTGAGATTATTTTGATAGTACAATGACGAAATTTATGGATAAGATTCCTCTTATGCTTATATCTATAAGGATATAATGCGGTAACTCGTGTTAATTAAAAATAATTGCAAAAAGAGAATTATAGTTATAATAGGTTTTTTTTAATTAGAAAACAACATAGAATCCTAGTAGAAATAGGAGTTTATGACTGAAACCAAAATATGGTGCGTAGTTTTTTTACTTTTTTAATTAAAATAATAGATTTTATATTTTTTAATTAAAAAAACATAGAATTCTAGGGAGTTTAGGGGTGAAACAAAATATGATGCGAACTTTTACTCCAATATAATTGGAGTACTTTACTCCTACACCTGTATAGAACATCCGATCATCAACTGATTAATATGGAACCTCGTCGGTAGTGAATATATTTACTTGCAATCAAGATAGTGTTACTATTACATTCATTTGGTTGTAGGCTAGCTGTTACATATCTGATACTGGTTTTATATGTAGTGTTGGAGGCGATGACCATGAGATGTTGTATTTCATTTTATACAAATAGAATTGAGAAGAAAGTTTGAAAATATTTGCTTACAAAACAATATAGATTTACTTACTTTATAATTTAATTGAATCTCTCTCATTCAAATGTTTATTATTCCTCTCCCTCCATTCTTGCTATAAATGTCTTTGGCATTCTTGAGAACCAATCTTGTGAGTGTTTAGTTCACTTCTGTTACGACTTGCGAGCTATGTGCCTTGTGTCAAGAGCACCGTGAGCTGGGGATTAACTTGGTACTTACTACTTACTTCTTTTATTATATTATGTGTATATATATTGGGATTGGGGTTTTGAATGATTCATGATTGCATGCAACTCATAATTTGTATATTCTTAAGAACCAATCGGGTACGTCGAGCCGAATTTGTTTACTATTTTAGTTTCATTTAAAGTCGAGTAGTAAAAAAAATAGGGTGAGGTAGAGCTCAGTACAAGCTCAGAACTATGGCAGTCAGTTGCTGATCAGGCGGATTAGATTGACATGCATGAGAGAATACGCTTAAAACCAAAAAGAGGCAAAAGCTAATTGGGGATAAAGGATTAATAATCTTTCTACAAGCATCTTATTTAACCAGCAGTGATATCTAACTTGTCTCAGCAATCATAAAACAACACAAACATAATCTTTCTATCTTTTCTTCTCCTTTTGGTTGGAACATATATAGTTATGCTACTCAATCATAACCAGTCGAGCCATGTCTATATTACTTATTTATCAAATTTAACCACCTGGTGGTGTACTACTTTGCAGTGGTCCACCACCCCCTGCTGCCTCGGGAAGGATTTCTCGCATTCTGGACATTTGTAAGTCTTCTTGTCCATTCGCTCAACCTTTTCGAGCCCGTTCCTTTTCCCCTTTATTTTTCCTTCACCCGCCATTACTGCAGTCTGCAACACAAGAAATAACTTTTTAGTGAATCATAAAAATACAAACGGACAAACCAGTGGCGGAACTCGGATGAAAATTAGGGGGTGCTCAAATATTAATTACAAATTATTTGCAACGGTAATAAATGTTTAAATAATTAAAATATACACAATTAACCTTTACTTAATAACAATTGTCCTATTTTTATTTAAAAAAGATACCGATGATAAATATATATATATATATATATATATATATATTAATATACACTATCTTGCTATTATTCAATTCTTCGTCCCCGTCATTAATAATTATTTAATGTATTTATTTCAGAAAATATCTAAAAATATTTTAAATTTTTTGAACTATCGTGATAACAAGGTATAAAATACTTCGAATTTAGATATACATTTATCATTTCTCAAATCATTAATAAAATTGTTAATTAATTCAAATATTTTTAATTAATTTTCAATACAATCTATAATTTACGGCAATGCAAGCTATTGGACTAACAAGAGATTTCTGATGCTCCAGGAATTGTCCGTAGCAACACCATTACACCACGAAACAAGGGAGACACTATTGTGACAATTAGTACGAAGACAAAGCTTCCAATGTACATGCAATCATGTATGGTAAAGCAGACGAACAGATAGCCTTATCGAGGGCTCATGATAAGGAGAGCCAAGCAAAAGAGACCGCCAAAATATCAATGTCACGGTGAATCTAAACAAAGAGTACAACCACATATATAACGTACAACACAGTACTCTTAGAGAGTAAACAAAAAAATAACAAACAGAGTAAACAGAGATCCAACAAACAAGATCAAAATAAAATCCAAGCATAAATATAACTCGCACAAAAACACATATACACACATGGAAGAACACACACACGCTCACAACAAAAAATAACATTGTAACAGCTACAATCGAGGCAATCGACTCAAGTTGAGAGCGCACTAAAACAACACGAAGATGCACTTCAATTTTCCTTCCAAAGTTACAAGCATATGTACTCTACGTAGCTACATATTGCAGTGTAGTAGCAAACACTACAAGAAACAAGACATTGCACTGTAGTAATGTGATAATGTCCAATGTCACATACACCAGATCTCTAGCCTAATGCACACAAATGCATATACCTACTCTCATGGTTCACTTTATTCTTACATCTAGTAGTCATTAAAGTGTCTTAAACTTTCAACAATCTCAAATACTTCAAAGAAAAAAACTCCCAAGCTAGTTCAGTATCTCGCATCATTTGGTGAATTTATTTTGTTAACATGACACAATACCACAACAGATTATTGCAATGTCTTCCTAAGATTTGCCAAAGTATACAAATTTTGTATAAACTTGTCATACATACAGATGTACATCACTACCTCTATAAATTTTGTCATTTTTCAAAGATAAAACAAAACCTTAATACATGAACTAGTACTACCCAATATGAACTAGCAAACACTACAAGAAACAAGACATTGCACGTACAGATCTTTAGATGAAGATGAAAACAATAACAAACAGAGCAAGAGCAAATAGAGTACTCTTAGAGATCCAACAAACAAGATCAAAATAAAAATCCAAATATAACGTACTAATTAACTGGCACAAAAACACATATATACACACACGCACACAAACAGATATAACACTAAAAAAACACATATAAAAAACACACACACACACACACTTCTAGAGGAGAGAACACGTACCTAGCTCGAGCTCGAATGAAGAAGAGAATGAAGAAGATGAGTAGTGTATGTATTGTGCGTACCTGTATAATAAATATACAATTAGTTAGTATATAAACATAAACACAACATTCTCAGATACGTACAGATCTTTAGATGAAGATGAAAAAAATATGAAACACAACTCTTACAGACGCAAAACTCGAGTGTTGATTGCAAATACAACTCAATAGACTCAAGTTGAGAGCACAAATAGTGATCAAAAAGCACAAATAGATATAACAGTACTACTATAACAACACATAGAAAAAACACACACACACAGAGAAGAGATAAAACAACAACAGATATATTTGTTATAAACTCGAGTGTTGATTGCAAACACAACTCGACTCAAGTTGAGAGCGTAAGTAGCAAATTTGTGATCGAAAGCACAAATAGATATAACAGTACTATAACAACATATATAAAAAACACACACACACGTATAGATAAAACGAAGGCAATGTCTAGAGGAGAGGAGATACCTAGCAACGAAGAAGATGAATGTATGTATTTGTTTGAGTGTGCGTACCTATATAATGACAGAGAGAGAGAGAGAGATGGGGGTAGGCCGGGTGAAATGTGCATGTTTGTGTGGGGGGGGGGGTGTGTCAGGTTGATGGAAAAGAAAGCTCCTAGCCCTGCATACATATATAGGTACATGTAATTATGTATATATTTTACCCACTAAATTGGTTACACGTGTTAGTTATCGCTTTGCTATTGTTCATAATTTACTCATTTAATTTACTAGACAAATGTTTGTTCGATTACTTATATAAAATGTTCGATTACTTATATAAAATTTTCTCTCTCCTTTGAATAAAACATGTCAAAATTTATTTAAAAAAATAAAATCGCAACTCAAAATGATTGATCGTTTAATATATATCATGGAAAATAATATGTCGAAAATGTTATTTACGATCCGATAGAAGTCAATGACAATTGACCGGATCATCATATAATTCTTACAGCATACTCCATTTTATGCATGTGTCTCACATTTTAAATTGTATAGTATATATCTTTTTTTAGCTTTTTGTAATCATACTTTATTATTATAGTGCATGCTTGATTTAGTGTGACTACATTCAAATTGTACTCTAGTTTGCATTTTACTGTTTAGTTTTATCAGTGAAGAAAAGGGTGTTGGGCTATATATTATTCTACCACACATTCAGAAAAGGGAAGAGGGAGAGAGAGAGGGGGGTTACCAGTTACCAGCTAGCCAACTAGGGTATAGGGGTAGAAAGGTTGTAGGAGTAATGGATTTAATGTACAAGAGAAAAAAAAACTAGAATTATTTAAGTGTAATAGTTGTACAGCTACTATGCTTTTTACTCCCTTCCAAATCATTTTTTCTTCTCTAAGAAGTTACCTAATATAAAATTAAAATATTGCCTAAAAATGGTTCTGAAAGTTCATCTCGTTTCCAAACATGCAAAATATTGATTAGTAAAGTTGTAAATACTAGAAGTTGACGAGTTAAGCCCTTAAAAATTCAATTCTACGAAAATCAAATAATGTGAATTCCATTCTAAAGGCTGACGTTCTATTTTCCATTTCCCATTTTCTTTACTAGTCTAGTACTAGTAAGGAACTTTCAACGTAAGTGTTATTACTTATTAGCAAAGCGGTAAATTTCAATGTGGACCACCACTTTAAAGAGAAGGTGACAAAGTGGATATTAGTATTGAGCATTTATATATACTTGCCTCCAGAAAAAGAGAGAGAGAATATCCGTTTGATTTGGTATGACAATTGACAACCAAAGGTAAGGAGACGAAAAGTTTCAAAGCATCCACCCAATACAATACTCCCTTCGTCTCATATTGTGTTTCTCATTTTAAATGTCGGGACTGTTCATAACATGAGATAAATTACTAATTTACGCATAATCTGTAAGATCAAATATAGTCATGAGTGATATTGTTGGATTCGTATTTATGAGTACTTTAATAGAGTAAAGTTTTTATATTTAATACTAATACGAAATTGAAGATATTAAAGATTAAAAATGTGCGTTGGCAAACGTGTTTAGAGGAAACAGGAAACATATTTAGAGACGGATGGAATACAAATTTCATTGAAATTTGGATAAAAAGAAATGGGTCCAACTCATATTTCACCCAAAGTTAAGGTTGTAATGGATTTCATGTACAAGAGAAAAAACAAACTAGAATTATTTAAGTGTAATATTTTGTGTTTGGCTTTGACAAAGCTAAGTAGAATGATCAACAAAAATAAGAACTAAGAAGGGTCCAAAAACAAGCTGACGTGGAAGAGGGAAGTGTTTAAAATTTAAAATTGGGAAAGATAAAGATAAAGCTGGGGAAGGGATTCACCAAAAAGAAGGCTCACGAAAACATCGCCTCCTTGTCTCACTCTTATCTCAACTCTCAAAGTCTTAGAGCATCTCCAATGGGAGAGATCTCTTAGGTAAAATTTGAAATCAATTAGCATAAATAAGAATTATAAAGAATGTGTAAAAAAATTTGCATTCCAACGAGACAAAACCCTTATCTATAATTATAGATAATCTCTTGATGTTGGCTATATTTATCGAACCTCTAGAGACCTGTAGTGAATTGACACATCACTTATTTCTATATTAAAATTATATGTTCCATTAATAACAACTTGAAATGTTAATAACATACCATTTTTAAAATATAGCCAATCATTATACCCAATACCCTTGGAACACAATGTCTTACAGGTTCGACAAATTTTACATAATCAATATTTTATGCAATTTAGCCAATCATTTTTAATTAACGTCATTGGAGATGCTCTTAGTACTTCTCTATCTGAAAATGGGGGCGCATGGCAGGATGGTGATAGTCATACGCTAATAGCATACTTTTTTTATTCTGTTTATGTCCCACACGCGCCACATCTTTATTTATCTTTTACGTTTTACTTTTACCCTATATACACTACAAGAAATTTGGTTTTTGCCTACCAATTTTAAGTGTAGGTAAAACTAATTTATTGGTAGTTAAATTGTTTTAGCTACCAATAAGGTATTGGTAGTACTTGGTAGGTAAAAGATGGTGGAGAAAGACTATTTATCTACACATTTTCATATTGGTAGGTAAAAATTTGTGTAGACCCCACATTAATAATGAATCATCAGTTGATTTGTCCTTCACCTGCGTGACTAGGATGACCTATGTGGCATACATATGTTGTGCTACTAGTGGTCCACGTGGAATTTCAATATAGTCCAGTTGTCATAGCATAAAAAATACACATTACAATATAAATGGTAATTAGAAAGTAAAATGTAAATGCACCAAAAATTAGAAATTTTATTAGAACCATAATTTTCAAAATTTATACATATTTTTGTAAATACAATTTTTAGAGTACGATAATGAACATAATAAACACAACTTAAGAAAATTATTCAACCCCTAAAATCTATATATGTACATTGTGTTCATGGTATTGACTTCTCCCGAATAATTATATACACACTTCTTGATTTCGATTCTACTAAAGTACATTCCTTATACTAAACTCTATTATACAAAAGAATCCACAACCCAGGATTCATTGTTGATATTCTGGTGAAACAACTGAGCAGGTAGCCAGGTTATGTGAGCCAGAGTGGTCCTCCAACAAAAAAGACCAACTTGGTGATGAGATCGGAGAATGATATCAATTGGTACATGATAAGATGCAAAATTTCTGAATGAAGTTGTTGTACTCTAGTACTCCCGAAACTTTTAGCCGGCTTGTTGAGAGCTTCTTGTTCAATTTTATGGAATCTACCACTATCTGAAAACATTATCAATCACAAATCAAGTATTAGATGAATCAATTCATGACCTAGATATATATACACAAACATAATATAAGAAAAAGAAAAAAAAGATCAAACTTGAGTTTCTTACGTACTTTCATAATGAGCCTTCAAGAGCTAATTTAGATGGCGTAATTTAATATATAGAAATAGAAAATATTGAAGAGAATGAAAGACCACGTAAATTATGATATAAGTGGAGAGACTATCACGGAGACAGTTTAAAATCCAAATCACATCCGATCATAACTCGTTCACGTACTTGTAATCCCGATAAAAACTCATTCACTCGGTGCTTATGATATCTTTCCATTTTCCATAAAGAAATTGATGACACGCACTAAAATTTTTCAAGTTTTCTAAAGTATTTATCAAGTGCAAATTGATAAAATGAAGTACTAGTGCTCCTGTAATCAAAATAATATTTGATAAAGTTCATTCTATTTCAAAATAAATTATGTTTGTATTTATTTTGTAAAATTATAAGCAGGGAAAATCATATAAATACACATGAAATTCCTAAGAAAAAGATCAATTTACTTTGTGTTATATATATAATTATATTAAATATATAGCGAAATATATTATTTTTAATATAACAAAATGTAAATTATGATTAACCAAAATAGTTATCTCAATTAATCAATTACAACAAAGATATTGTTGATGATAAAATAGAAAACCAAATAACTTTTATTAGTAAATTTCAAATTAAATTTTAACTAGATTGTATCACTATATTAAATTATAAAAAACTTGGGTTGGCTGGTATAAACTAATAAATAAAATTTTGGTGGATTATTTTTGTAGAAATTAAAAATATAAATTGATATTACAAGGGATAATATGTATTTAGATTACAATAATTCAATTACAACAACAATTTTTAATTTAATTTTGATACTATAGTCTATATCTAAGGCTCTGTTTGGGACTGCTGTTAGAAAAAGTGCTGGTAAAAAAAGTGCTGTTGTAAAAAGCTGAAGACTGTTTGGTAATATTTTTGATATGTGCATGTTTTGATGTAAAAATATGTTAAAAATAATGTTTTTGATGAGATTTGATGTTGAAATCAACTACTGCTTTCCGCAAAAGCTGAAAAGCAGCTTTTTTTCAAAAGCATGGGGGGACCTGCTTTCTCTAAAAGCAGCTTTTAGACCAAAAGCACTTTTCAAAAAAGCAGCTTTTAAATTTTACCAAACACCTTTTCAGCTGCTTTTCCGAAATAAGCTGATGTTGCTGTCTGCAACAGCAAACCCAAACACACCCTAAGTTTCTAGCATGTCTTTAAAACTAAAATTTAATGCAAGTAACGTGTTGAAGATCTTAGCCGAAAAATGCACTTAACAAAATTTGTTTTCAATCAAATTTTTATTAGATGTGTATGTTTTTTTTTGACAAAATGCAAATTCATTTCATTAAATTAAAACAAGTCTAGCCGGGACAAATCCCCAACTGACAATGCAATCAGGTTGATAAACAAATAAACGAGCCAAACAAATAGCCGCATTGTTTCCAGACTGCTTAACATAATGAATCCAAGGATTCTTGAAATTGAAAATGAATACAAAGGCTTTGTAACGACCCGAAAAATTTCGTGTAATTTATTATATTAAAATATATTTTTAGTTGATTTTAATGTGTGTTAGTTTATTTTTAATGCATTTAAACGCGTTATGATTTTTATTAAATAGGAAAATTATCCCATACGTGTTATGTGACTTCTGTGTAGCATAGATTATTTTATTCTATTTTTTTTGTAATTTTTATATTTTTAGAATACAGTTATTTTGCATTTTAAATTCCGGACCCAGCCCCTGTATTGAATTCGAGGCCCTGTTTTTCATAAAATTATTTTCATATAATAATGGGATGTTCAAAAATGTATTATTTTGTAATTTTCGTAATTTTTGGAGAATTTTGGCATTTATATCATATTTGTTTAAAAACAAAATTTTTACATTTTTATCCCCTAAAAATTATTTTTAAGGCTTAATAATTTTAATTGGGGGCTAAAAATATATTTGGGGTATTAATTTTTGATTAATATAAATATAAATCAGATTTAATTTTTTTATTAAAAAATCATAAAAATCAGTTTATATATATAAATAAATAAATAAATAAATAAATAATATTTTTTCTCTCCTGTTCTTGAGGATCAAAGCTGAATTTGAAAGTGTTATAGACATCTGATTTTGGCGATCTTGTAGTCGAATCGAAGCTCCCAATACCCTCTTTCATAATCCATCAACGGATTTCAGTTTGGGTAAATTTTCGATTTTATATAAATTTTTGAAGAATTCTGCCGAATTAGGGTTCATCTTACAATTTGGGGTTTTCATTTTCTGAGCTTTTCCAGTGAAACTGATAATGATTATAGCTTTATTTGGATGCTATGAGTCTAATTATGTGATCAATTTCATCATTCTAATGCCCGATTTAAAAATTCGAAATTAGGGTTCTTGAGCAAATTAGGGCTTTTTAATTGGTGAATTGTTTGCTTGTTTTGATGATTCCAATAGCTTTATATGATCATTTATAGTCGATTCATGTAGTTAATTGTATCATTCTATTGTTGTATTGTGATATTTGAGTTTTAAGTTTAATTAGTTTTTTAATCGATTCGTTCGTGCGTTGTGATGATTGTTCGTGTTAGAGGTGTTAGGGGTTAGATTGTATGAGTTATAAGCTTCATTTTGTGATGTTAAACACGCGATTTGGTTTAGAAATGAATGAGAACGATTTTGGACCGAATTTGGGTTCAAGCTCGCCGGAATTTGGTCGCGTTTTTGTTGTTTTCGTTGGCACGGTTAAGTTTGTCGTGAAATTTTAGTCAAGATCCATGTTTTACACGCTTGATTTGGTTTAGTTTTGTGAAAGTTATGGTTGCCGGAAGTTTGCCGGATTATATTCAGGTGACCGGATTCTGGAAAAACCTCCATTGTTGGAGGTGGTGTTCTTCGAAGCATTCATACGAAGAACAGCGTAGGTGGTGATGAATAGTAACGTTTTGATCTTCAAAAGCTTAAAACTTTTCAGAAAAATGTTTTTGGGTCAAAATTTTTATAAAGTTTTTCTAAAATTCAGATTTCTTCTATCAATTATTATTTTAATTTCTAAAAATTAAATTTAATTAGTTCATTATTTTTAAATAATAATTTAATTGATTTAATTAATTGATTAATTCATTTTAATTGATTAATTATTTTAATTAATTATTATTTAAACATATAATTAACTTCATTGAATTTAAATCTTTTTATTATAAAAGATTAATTATTTTTATGAGTTGATTAATAAATAATTAATTTGAATAATCAATTAATTTAATTATTATTTGAATTATTCTTATTAATTGTGTATTAATTAAACCGTTTATCCTTTTCAACGAGAAAAGTATTTCTGGAATTAGAAAAATGACCCGGTTCTTATAAAAATAGTTTTAAGTTAAAATTCAACTTTTAAATTTGGGTCGACTTTTTACCAAATCTTTTTATTGAGACGGTTATATCCGATAATTAGGGTTTTGACCCGTTTTCTGTTTTAAAAATATTGGATAAAATCTTTTCATGATCTGATCAACGTGCTATATGATTATGTGATCTACTTATTGAGTCTCTTTACGTGCAATGTGAATTATCAAAGTGTTTATTTCGAGGGTTAAGCGTTGTAATTATATTTATATTTCTTTATCGAGGATTTGAATAATCTTTCGAGGATTAATTGATAAGTATTAATTTAGGTTGTCAGCGAAGATAAGTAAATGTTTAATAAAGGAAGTTGGGGATGGATGCAGTATTGTTTGTGAAATTGCTGGTTTACTTGTGAGGTGTTTTAACACCGGGAAAACGTCTATGTGCAAAGGGGACATTTTCAATTATTTTCTTCCGACAGAGACATTGGTAAGCAGGGTTAATATATTCAAATGGAATTTGTAAGTGTTTATAAAAGTAGAACTTGGTGTCTGAAGACTGAAGTACCAGCTTATGTTTGACTATAGAAGTAGACGCGCGGGCTCGATGTCGACGGATCAGATTCATGGCAACTGCTAAAGCGTAAACTAACGAATGATTAAAACATAGGATGTGATGACGTAAGATAGAAGAAGAAGGTAGATGTGTTACCTCGACTTTGCGCAATAGTTAAGGACCAGAGGCAAGTATTTTCTTGATCATCCTAAACACTTTTTATTTTCTGTTTCATTTATTCATATCATGACAAATAGTTATTGTTCAGAGCAATTTGTGGTTCTTAAATATTTTTGTGCGAAAATAGTTGCTTGATATTGGTATCCTTGATGTGGGGAATTGTTTAAGATAAACTCTTCATATCCTTATTATCGTAGTAAATAATAGGGATGTGAACTATATGTGAAACTAAGCATTTCCTGTTGAATTCGGAAATTGCTCTATTGGATTGGAAGATGGTAAAGCGTAGGAGGCCATGATGATTTCATGGTCCAGCAATATTTATTGGAAAGCGTAGGAGGCCATGATGATTTCATGGTCCAGCAATATTTAAGGAGGATATGGTAACCATACCATCTTCCTATAGGCTAACATTACTTGCCTATTTTGGTACCTTAATTGAAATCCGGGTTATACACACGGGTATAGAAATGTACCGGTGGTAGTATAAAGGGTCCCATTGCTTTTGAACCTGATCAGGGGGCAATGGTGGTTTGTTTTTTTATATATCCAATCCATATCGCCCGAATGGCTATTATATATTGTGAGTTGGCAGATGATTCATTTTTATGACATGCCAAATGATTTCAGTTATGGTTTGAATTATATCACAGTTGTTGATTAAGTTTCTCTATAAGCTGTTTTACATTTCAGTTGATTTTATGCCCCATTTATCCTGGTTTTATATCAAAATTTTTATACGCTTGCTGAGCATTTCTTTCGCTCATACTTGCTGTTGTAAATTCTAACATTTCAGTAAGGTAGTTTGGCGGGACGTATCCGCACAGTTCAGAAAGAGAAGAAGCGTGATGCTATTTCGAAGATGACTTGGCTCAGGATGGATGACTTGGCTCAGGATGTCTGGATTTAGTGTAAGATCTATTTTATATAATTGAGTTCTATTATTTATTATTATTATGTAATTGTCTAGTTAGCCTGGCGTACTTCTTATCGAAGTTACACCAGTGATTTAAGATTTGATCAAAGAGAATGTGGTAAAGAATGAATGTTTTTTTTATCGAATGGAATTTGGATTCTTGTTTCTAGCCCTATAACCTTAAAAGATCTTGGTAGATTTGGGGTCACAGATGTTATATTTCCAGTGTTGGACAATCACAAATGGTTGATTATTATTAAACAGATGTTTTATTTTGAGGATTTTAGCGTGACGACCAAATCTCCTGACCCCGGATTTGGGGGGTGTCACAGGCTTCTCGAGTAATCCAGCCTACATCAGTCCCGAAAAAGGTAGCTTCACAATTGATCTTCATAATAGTTCTCTGGCTGTTGCGATGTTCAGGCGACTCAGTTCCCAAAACTAAGCAATGAGGAATAAGAATCTTCGAATAATGAACAACTATAATTTGTGAAAGGTGAGCCAGATGACGTGGCATCAACAGTCTTTTTTTGCTTTTTTTTTAAAATTCTTTTTGGATTAAAAAAGTTGGTTCTGCTATAGAATGAGGAAAATTTTAACCTTCATTAGTTGATTAGTTTTCTGTCGTTCAAAATACAAATGTATTTTCTTAATATCATTATTAATTTCCAGAATATTATTTTTGTACTAATTAGAGTAGATACATCAAGATTAATTTTTAGGTGAATTTATAAATTATTTTGGTTAAGTTAGCGGGAAGAATTGAATTTATTAATTTAGATTATTAATGCTATATTAGTGTCCAGGCACTCATAAATGTATGTAGATGAGCATTTAGTGGTGAACTTGTGTGTTAATTAAAAATCTAGAGATAATGTCCAGAATACCCCATTCGTAGATATGTGCCCCTGATATATCCCATAAATACGGCAGTGCGCTTGCCGTATCTTTTTTTTTTTAAAAAAAAAAATTGTTGATGCGTTTTTGCGTCTAGCGCATTAGCGCTTATTTCTGTGTTTGGTCTGCCGTGTCAAGCATGTTGCGGAAGATGAAACAACGTGTTATACCCCTATTGCGCAACACACAAATGCGTGACACCCGTTACTGAGCACGAAACAGTATATTAACGAGGTATTTAGGGCCGAAATTTTGAATGGGGTAAAGAAGGGCCATGATGTATGGAAATGGGGCAGTTTGGACCTTTATCGAGTAATAGCTAATATACATTTCAATAGTAAATTCAAATACTAAAAGCAATACTATTCAATTTTGTATGTTCCTGTCATGCCAAGTCTTGTACTGGTATGTTAGCCAGAGTGAGTTTTCAAACAAAGAGCAAACTGCATGTTTATTTGACAATGCATGCATGGCCGATTTGATAAATTTTCTAGGTAAATGTGATATTTTATGTGTACTTAATTATTACTCCTATATTTGATATGCATGTTATGGGTACACAAGGTGATTTCGTGCATGTGTTGGTGTTTGTTATGTTATGTGTTTTTACTTGAATTGTTAATTATTTTTTATTTATGAAATTACATATTTATTAATAGGATTGAAAATCACTTAATGAAGAATTTAAACTAGATGTGTGGTACTTGCTCTGGTCGAATATATTAACGTGCTATTACATATACTAATTATATATCCATGTGTGTGAGATTTATTAAGTTACATGTAAGCTTGCCTTTATATATTTAATTACACACTTGGTATATTTTGGTATTATAAAAATAAAGGTGATTGAATTTATTTTATATTTCATGATTTAGAGTGGGCTCGAGCTTATAGCAATTTACGAGATTTCTTTTTTATAATTTATTTGCTATTATTCTGGTACAAATTTCTTATTTTTTCTCTCTCCATTTGAATTACAAACATTCATTCCAGACATTGTTGAGCCAATTTTATAAATTGTACTCTCTGTATTTCTTATGATAAGAATTCTTTGCTCTCTTTCTTTTTATTAAAAGTTATTCTTTATTCGTTATATTTATTATCAAGTTAAATTCATAAAATCGTGATCCTTGTACTCTGGGTGCACATTATGAAAATTGTTGTTAAAAATTGTTGTGTTGTTGAAAAAAGTGTTGTTAAAAAAGTATTGTCAGATAATTAATTTAATTAAAAATTTATATATGCTTTTTTCCCAAAATTGATTCTATTTGATTTTTTCCCTCCTAAATTGATCAATGCGGTTTACTGAATTTGCACAAATATCATTTTTATATTACTCCGTAGTTATTAACAATACTATAATAGAATCATGAAATTCCATGCAAATATTAATTTTAAAAAACGTTATTGGACAAACTTAGCAAAAGTCATGCATGCCTTTGTCCCTTATGTGATTTTTGTCCATATTACATACCTATTTTTCAATGTATTGAGTTCAGAAAATAATTTGAATTACAATAAAGCAGATCACTCTTAATATTTTTGTCATAAAAATAGGGAATGTACAAATGCTTAAAATATAAATTAATAAAATATAAAAATATATAAAGTAACAATACAACTGAAAGATTTTATAATTAAAAATTATTATTATTCTATTATATTTTAATCTAGTTTAATATTTCATAAATATTATTTTAGTAATAAAGATAATAAATTGTAATGAAGTAATAATTAAAAAAATGATTAATAATTTATTACTTGTGTAATTAAGATGTGGTTGAACAATAGTTAGTACACATCAACAATAGTTAACTATAGTCAGTGTTGTAAAAAGCGGGAATCGGACTTAATCGGTGGAGGCACCATCCAGGGATTAATCGGGTAATCGGGGATTAATCGGAATGATTAATCGGATCATTAATCGGAACTAATTTAATATTATTTTTAAATATAATTGTTGGGATTTATGGGTAATGGAATAGACAACTTAACTAGTTTTATTGGTATACTTAGTTTTACTAAGTAGAACATACTGTCACAGTCTGAAGTGTATTCTTGTAATTTAAAATAAATACTATCATGTAATAAGTGTAATTCTTGGAAGAAGTTCGATTATGTTCAAGCCTCAAGAAATACATAAGTTCGACAGAAGGAATAAAAGTTACTGTCAAGCCCTGACAGTAAGGTTACAAGGAAACAACATGTTGCCTAGGTCGACAGCAAGTTTCATGGAGTCGACAGCAAGTTTCGACTTGACAGCAACATTGACTGAGATTCTGATGACAGCAACTTTAATATATAGTTTGCGACAGTAAGTTTGGAATTCTTGACAGCAATCTCTGCGGGAAATACATGCTGTCAATCAAAGCACAACTCTTGACAGCAATCTCTGCGGGAAATACATGCTGTCAATCAAAGCACAATCCTTGACAGTAATATCTGCGGGAAATTCATACTGTCAACCAAAGCATAATCCATTGATAGCAAACTTGTGGCAAACACACTGTCATATAGAATCAACTTGATTTAGGAATCTTCTAAGTCAAAGTAAGCGACAGAGTACATGTTCAAAAGAAGCAGGCGTGTTGTAATATTCAACCTTTACAGCAAGCTTGGAAAGTCTATAACTGAAGCTTGAGAGATCACATGGAGCAACCTGTAAAGTCTAGAGCAGATAAAATTGAATATGGCTAGATCTGGGTGGCTCAAATGTGGAAAGTATCTTAAAGTTACTTTGTGATGATCACATGGAAATAAATCATGGAATGAGCTGCAAAAGGAATATAACAGCAACTCAACAACCCATGCTGATACTGGAGAGGATGAAGAAATTAAGTTCAAAATAGATGATGCAAGTCACTCTCTTTCAGTAAAGATTATCAATGAGGCATTGGGTATTGTGTTAAACAGTTGAGAAAACTTTAAGGAATTAGCCACTGATGATACTCTAAAAAGGTTCTTTCTGAAGATTGGGTACTCTGGCTCTAAACTTGAAGAAACTTCTTATAAGTGGTATCAAACAGGAGAAATGGACAGGAAATTTCTGAGAAAAGAGTGGAGTATGATTTTTGATATTATGGTGAAGGTGTTCTCTACCAAGTCTACAGGCTGGAATGGAATACCATCATATATCAAGAAGCTCACTCATTCATTAGTCCATGGATACAAGGTGAACATTGGAAAATTGATCATGGCACAGTTGAAAAGCGCAATAGGCAAAAAGGTATCCATCTATCCTCGCTTTTTAACTATGTGTATTAATAATATTTGTGGAAATGTTGAGGACAATTCTGATTTTGAAGAATGTCCTGTTTTAAAGAAAAACACACACACTTCTCTCAATACACAAAATTTAAATACACATATTCCACTATGTTTCACACAACACATGGTTAATCAAGTGCCCAACCTTGGTTTTCCATTACCTACAGGATATACTGTCTTCACACTTGAGAATGAGACTGAATTGGACCCAAATTCAGTTAACCCACATTCTACACCATACATTCCACCTAGGGACTCTAGACTACCAAAAGGCCTTAAAATGGCCAAACAGGAATCCAAGAAAAGGACCCTAGAGAGTGCAACTGGTGAACAAGTTGAGAGTCAAGAGGGAGTCACTGCACCTAGTGCAACAAATAAGGTTGGTAATGAAATAGAACCCACAGTAGCCCCTTCTGAGCCTAAGAAGAAGAGAACTAGAAGGGCCAAGGTTACTGTCAGCCACCCTACAGTTTCCCAAAAGACTGTAGAGGATGATATGGAAATAAACTCACCTCTAGGTGTCTCTTCTCAACAAGGGACATCTATTGAAATTGGCCTGTCTCCCAAGGCACCTTGTAAAGAGTCTGCACAAACTCAAGAACTCACTCTTGAGGAACCTGTATTTGAAGATACACACATAGAGATAGAGCACAGTGAGGAATTCATTCATACTGTTGATGTTCCACAATCTTCTTCTGTGGAACAGCCAATTAATCAATCTGAAATTCAATCTTCTTCTTTTATTCCTACATCTGTTGTTTCTTCTGAACAACCTAGAGAGGGGGATAGTACCAACCCCTCCGGTTTTGATCATCCATCTCAAATCTTGGATGAGCCCCCATCTAGTGGTCCACAAGAACCCATTTCTCAAAGTGAAATGGATACCACTCCATCAAACACTGGATTAGATCAAGATGCAAATTTGCCAGAAATTGAAACAGCCAGCATCTTGATCGATTCCCTCAAAGCATCTTACCCTAGGGAAGTTGCTGTCACAGCCAAAGATGCTGTCAATGACAAACCAGAAGGTATTGTCAATCAATCAAGTGACAGTACCATTCTGACAAAAGATACTGTCAAAGGTCTTTCTAAAGATGCTGTCATCACTGTTCAACCACAACTACAAGAAGGATTAGTTGAAGATATCTCTGATGATGACTTGCCTCTTTCCAAGGCCTTCAAGGTAAAATCTACTCTTTTGCATGTTAGTATTGCTCATACTAATGCATCTAGGATGAGTGAGGGAGTGAAAAATAAAAGAGAGATAAAAGAACAGAGAAGTGAGGATAAAAATGAGAGGCAGCCAAACGTGCTGGCAAAAGGAGAGGGACTTGAGCATGTCCAGAGTGATCTTGAGGGAGCCAGTAAACAAAAGGCATTAGGCCTTGAGGGAATTTCTGTGAGAGATGATGAGATCATCTATAAAAACAATGAGAGTGTGAGAACCCCAACAACTTCCATGCCCCAGACTTATCCTCAACCTCCAAAGAGGCTTAGGTCTGGTGGTCCTTCTGCATCCACAAATGACAGACTCCAAGCTATTGAAGATAGATGTGCTAAAATGGAGAGCAAGCTGGACACTCTGTCATCTTCTGTAAAGACTGGTTTTGCTGAAATTCAAGCCACCCTGCTGTCACTTTCTTCCTTCATTCAAGCTGCCAACTTAACTAAGGGGGAGAAAGTAATAGATCAGAAAAAGGCTGAGCAACCAGAAAGGAAAATGGGGTTACAAGGAGAAGCTGAAAGTCAGGGGGAGCAAAGGAGTAAGGGGGAGCAAAAAGATACTGTCATAGCCTCTGGAACTGGAACTGGTGAACAACTGTTTGAAACTGAAGTAGATGGGGAGAAAATGCTAGTATCTGAGGAAGTATTAAAAATGATACAAAGAAATAAAGCATCTTCCATCAAAATTAGTGAACCAGTTCCTGAAAAGAAAGAATCAACTTTGGAGAGGCTTTGGAGAGAAAAGGAGGAGTCTAATAGGATGGGTAAAGGCAAGGGCAAGCTGCCTGAATATATCTCTTCTTCAAAGTTGGTTACCTGGACTGATGGAAGCATATATTCTCAAGAAGAAGCTGATTCTATAACAGTAAGTCATATGGAGAGCACCTTGAACAATAAGGATGAGGAATTCAATAATCTGGTGAATGGAGCAATCACAGAATCTAAAGGAAAACCTGCTAAATTGGCAGAAGCTTTGAAAGAAAAGATTGTAAATCTTTCTGTGAAAATTAGCTCAGAGAAGAGGTGGGCAGTTGAAGTATACCTGAAGAGTGGACATTCAATATTCATAACAACTCAACTGCTAGAAACTTTCTCTGCCAGAGTGCAATACATCCTTGGGATTCTAATTAAGAAAAACTCTACCATCTTTGATGAAAGTCTCTATATGCAACTGAGCACAATGGTTAACAGCAAACTCCCAGAAGTATGTCTCCAGCCATATGGTGTAAGCTTTAAACAGACAACAGCCAAAGGAACTAAAGGACTTGGGTTCTTAACTCTTGAAGGCAAAACATCTCTATAAAGCAAAGTCATCATGGATGTACTTAAGTTATTGCTGAAAGCACCTATCACCAAGGAAAGGATTCAGGCAGTTAAAGATATCCACAAGATAATGGCAAAGAGAGATATGGAATACAGTGCCAAAATTAAGAAGCTCATTGCCAAAGCAAATTCAAGCAGAAATGCTCAAGGTGGAAACTGCACTTTTGATGACACCTTGGAAAAAGATGGTGATGACAATCAAGATGGAGGTGAAGCTGGAGGATCTAAGAAAACAGAACTGGGAGACTCTTCAAAAGAGCAAACTCAAGTCAAAGAAGCAGAATCAAAGGAAACCTCTGAAAATCCTGGAACAAGCAAGAAAAATGAAGAAAAGGGGAAAGAAGAGGAGATACTTGAAGCATCAGAAATTAATCAAGCAGAAATGGAAATTGACAGTATGTATTCTGAAAAAGATACTGTCAACAAAGATGCTGTCAAGGAAAATGAAGTTGCTGTTAAAGATGCTAACAGGGAAGATGAAGATACTGTCATGAAAGATGCTGTCAAAGAAGATATAATCAGAAGCCCTATCAAAGATGCTGTCAATGATTCTACTGTCAAATCATCCAAGACAGTAAGAATCAAAAGAAAGTCAAACAGGCCAAAAAGGGGAAAGACTGTCTATTCTGGTCAAAGAAAAGCTACAGGTCTAGGGCTTAAGAAACCAATCCTGAGCAGAAGAATGAACAGCCTGGAACAACTTCAAGAGAAAGCCAAAGAATCAATCACTTCTGTATCCATAGAATTTGATGAGTCAAACAAAAAAGTCACAAGATACATTCTATGGGAGAACAAAGAAAGATTGATTATGGTAGAACCTGATTTCACTAAGATATCAAAATCAAAAGTAATATCCAACAGTCTAGTTCAAACCCAAACACATGTAAGAAGAAGAATTGATTATTTCAATTTGGAAAGAATGGTTGAACTCCTGGAAAGCTATGGTGATATCTCTGAAAAGATCATGGATCCTGTTCGAAAGTACTTTGCAATCAGAAATGCTGAATTCACTGAAAAGCATGGTGACTGGACACTTCAAAATGATGAAGATGTTTTTGAAGCTCTAGGTCTGGAAAATGAAGAAGTCAACCCTATCCCTGAGTATAACTGGAATGAAATGCAAAAACCTTATTCAAAGCAAGAGATGGATAGGTATGAGGCAGAGCAGAAATTCAGAGAAGAATTAGCTTCAAGACAAAAATCTCGTCAACAGATAGAAGAAGAGATTGAAGCTCAAATGAAGGAAAGTTGGAGTAAACTCAACAAGATCAACAGCAGTGAATTAAACTATCAGCCAATTGTACTGGACAATCCTTTGAGAATCAAATATGGCAAAGAAGAAGTCTACATAGACAACTTTTCTAAGTTGAAGACCAGTGTACTAAAAGAACTGTACTGGCAAGTGATAGGATCAACTAACAGTCTTGAAACACTGTGTTCTTGGGAGCTTGATATGATTCTTGATCAGAGGAGAGGAGAGGATCCCAGCCTGGACAAACAAAGAAGGGTAACTTTAAATCAGCTTCCTGGCAGAAGATTCAAGATGGAGGGAGATGTGCTAAAATTCAGATCAATTGTAAAGCAAAATTCTTACTGGATGGAACTCAGAGATGTATTAAACACTACTTCCTCAATGATCAGAAAATACATTGTGGAAAATGAAGATGATGCACAGTCCCCTGAAGAAAAGGAGTTAATTGAAAATCTCAGAAGAGCTCTGAGGGAAAAGGAGCAAGGCGAAAGTTCAAATCAAGCTAAGTAAAGATTTTTTCTTGATTTTTAATTATGAACTTTTATGATAATTTTTTTTTTAAAACAATCCAGTTTAATCATTGTTCAGAAATGAAGAGTTTATTCTTTCTGATCTATGTTAGTTAAGTTATCAGCATGATATTTGTAAATTTGTCCTTATTATCCATAAAAACAAATTGGGGGAGATTGTTGGGATTTATGGGTAATGGAATAGACAACTTAACTAGTTTTATTGGTATACTTAGTTTTACTAAGTAGAACATACTGTCACAGTCTGAAGTGTATTCTTGTAATTTAAAATAAATACTGTCATGTAATAAGTGTAATTCTTGGAAGAAGTTCGATTATGTTCAAGCCTCAAGAAATACATAAGTTCGACAGAAGGAATAAAAGTTACTGTCAAGCCCTGACAGTAAGGTTACAAGGAAACAACATGTTGCCTAGGTCGACAGCAAGTTTCATGGAGTCGACAGCAAGTTTCGACTTGACAGCAACATTGACTGAGATTCTGATGACAACAACTTTAATATATAGTTTGCGACAGTAAGTTTGGAATTCTTGACAGCAATCTCTGCGGGAAATACATGCTGTCAATCAAAGCACAACTCTTGACAGCAATCTCTGCGGGAAATACATGCTGTCAATCAAAGCACAATCCTTGACAGTAATATCTGCGGGAAATTCATACTGTCAACCAAAGCATAATCCATTGACAGCAAACTTGTGGCAAACACACTGTCATATAGAATCAACTTGATTTAGGAATCTTCTAAGTCAAAGTAAGCGACAGAGTACATGTTCAAAAGAAGCAGGCGTGTTGTAATATTCAACCTTTACAGCAAGCTTGGAAAGTCTATAACCGAAGCTTGAGAGATCACATGGAGCAACCTGTAAAGTCTAGAGCAGATAAAATTGAATATGGCTAGATCTGGGTGGCTCAAATGTGGAAAGTATCTTAAAGTTATTTTGTGATGATCACATGGAAATAAATCATGGAATGAGCTGCAAAAGGAATATAACAGCAACTCAACAACCCATGCTGATAGTGGTAGTACAGTAGACTATCACACTATAAATAGAGCACTCTATTTATACAACAAAGAGAACACTACAACTGTTATCTCTTGAGTATTTGAAGCTTGAGAATTATTTTGTTCTCAAGGTTGTAGCAAAACTTTGCAAAATAAATAAAACAATTATTTTGTGAAACATCTTGTTAAATATTACTTGTGATTGCATTTCTTCTACTAGTAAATTACAAACTCTATTTAAGTTGTTGAAATAGTTTTTTGAAATTTATTAGTATTGCATTCAACCCCCCTTCTGCAATACGTTCCGGGACCAACAACAATTATTATTAATATACGTAATTATTTTATTATTTTCATTATACATGAATAATTATCATATATTTATACAAATATATTTAAAATATATAGCATTATTAAAGTAAATATAAATTTTAAGATCTAATTTTTGAATTGGGGTCAATATGAGAGAAAAAATTGATAAAATTCATGATTTAACCGTTTAAAATATTAATTTCGTATATGAGAATAATTTTTTTCTTAAAATTTATTCAATTTTATACTTTTTTGAATTTTTTGAATTTTTCTACACATTTTTCAATTTTTTACCAATGATACCGATTTTTGACCGATTAATCCGATTTTTGACTGATTAATCCCGATTTTTTGAAAAAACGATTTTTTAGCCGATTTTTATAAAATCAGTACGGTGACCTACCGAACAGCGATTAATCGGCGATTAATCCCGATTAATCGCCGACTTTTAGAACAGAGACTATAGTTAATTTATTTTCATAATTTAATAAAGTTTGTTGGGTTTTTATGAGAAAAAATAAGTTCATTGGTTAAATTGCAAAAAAATCGAAAGTTGGTTGGATTTTTTGACTAATAACTCTTTATCTTTTACGTTTTACTTTTACCCTATTAATATTTTCACTTTTTACACAAAAATTTATCCATATAAAACTGATCCAAAATCGTATCGCTTGATCGGGTTTGGGTTTGGGTTTCATCATGTTCCAACCGAATCGAAAAAATCCGAACTGATCCAGTTATATAAATAAAATATATAATTATATTTTATTATATAGGCTATTGTTTTATAGAAAACCATCTTATATTGAAAACCGTAGGAAACCTCTAATTTTTTGATTCTAGGGTAAAATCAAAATTTTAATTTTTGGTTCTATAAAAAAAAGACCATTTTTTTTTGTTCTATAAAAAAAATTTAATTTTCTCATTCTGTGGTAGAACCAAATGATGATGTGGAACTTTTGCTAATGTTACTGCCATGTCATCGCTGCTGACATGGCAGTGCCACGTCATCTACCGCGCCCTCATTGCCTGACGTGGCAGTGTCAGTATCACATCATCTGTCATGTCATGGCTGTTAGCATTACTGCCATGTCAGCAGTGATGACGTGGCATCAGCATTTTTTTAATTTTTTTAAAATTATTTTTGGACTAAAAAAGTTGGTTTAGTTATAGAATCAGAAAAAATTAGATAGTTCTCCACGATTCTCTATATAAGATTGTATATAATTATACATGAAATGTTATATTTAATACAATACTTTAAAGATTAATAGAAAGGCGATGAGAAGTTATTTTACTTTTTAGTACTTAATACAAAAAAAAAATAAAAAGTTTTGATTAGTTTTATCTTAAACTTATTCCTTTGCTTACAATAACAATTTTCAATAAAAAAAAATGAGCTACAATTTTCAAATTTAGAAAAACTTTCAAATTTATAATTTTAGATAATTTTAGCATATCTTCCTCCATTCGTCCCGTTTTTCAACCACTCTAAAGTCTAAACAAAAAAGTCATTTATCCTTTTTCCCTAATTATGTTTGCTTTTTGAAGTTATGAGTTTGATGATTTTTTCATCATCCAATCCACAAAATTTGGCTAAACTATTTTTTTTAAACCCACATTGACTTTAGCTTGATGCTATTAATCGAGACGTTAATTTTCCTTCCTTTACACAAGTTTCAATCCCCTAAATTTGTATCATGAAACAACCTCTAACATTATATTATACAATATATAAAAAATTATATTAAAGAGTAATTTTTCGAATCACATTTTATTCAAAATTTATTTAACTAAATGTTGCAAACAAAAACTTTAATATAAAATAAGTGTTATGAAATTTTTTAATAAAAGATGTTTAGTCGTTGCACTTGATCAGTAATTTGATTGGGTATTTTTCATAAAACTATTTCTCAATAATTTTATTCAATCATAATTCAAGTTCTCCTGCCATTATTATAATAATTTTTTAATGGTGTAATACGAGACGGTATCATGAGATTACATTGAGTAACAATCTATTACATAATCAAATAGAATCATATTAAAGAAAAAAATGAATATTATATTTTAATATGAACATTAAGATATCAACTCATTTAAAATTTTATTAAATATGAAAGAAGTATATAGATTATGTATTCATAACTAAAAATATATTTAGTGGAATGAAATATTTTTATCCAGTACAATTAATTAGTTATACTTTTCTACATATAATTTTATAGTATGGAACAGATTTTATGTAAAATAATTAAATAGAGTGAATGCAATAAATTAACGGGCTGGCTAACCTGTGCCCGGTTAATGTACATTTATTACACCTCTTTTTTTGTTTACAGCTGAATGTATATTTATTATACCTCGTTTTTTGTTTATTTACTTTATTATACCTAGTTTTTTGTTTACAACTGATGTGTAAGTAGAATATCGATTATTTTCAACTATTTTTTGTTACTTTTTTACTCTTGTTTATTTCACCCAACTAAATATACCGTAATTTTTTTAAAAAAACAAATCATACAAAATACAAATGTTTTTTTTTTGAAATGGTACAAAATACAAATGTTGATTTGAAATAAAAAAAGAAAGTATTTGTAAAAAATTATTTAACTATTTTTATCAAACATAAAAGATTTTATTTTAATATCTTTTATAAAATAGTTAAAAAATTATGTGACAGAAATAATTTTTTTATTAATTGATATTGATGTGAATGCAGGGGGCAGTGTATATAAAATAATTTATAAATAGAACTAAGAATTATTATATTATAAATATTAACATATTTGAAGTTTTAAAATTTCAAAATCCTGACATCCAGTTAAAGAAAAAGTCGAAAAAAAATAAGGAAAGAGGTAGAAGCATTACATTACACTAGCATTTATTAAACTTGCAAGCTGTTCAAGTAAATATGCTATAACCATGTAAAACAAGCAATAATTAAGTGCATTAAGTGCAGCTTATCCTGTACCTTAAGGGCAGAGGTTAGCCAATCCGATGAATTAATTATGTGAATCGCCTATTATGTTTTCAACAAATTCTTTTATTATTTATAAATAAAATTTATAAAAATTTATTAGAATGCGTAGGGCGGGCTAAATTCACTAGTTTTATTATTTCAAGCTTTTACATGAGGTTCTAAATACATTATAGATAACTTTTTTATTAGTATAATCTAAAATTATATTTAATGATTATTTTTAACGACCCGACGTATGAATATGAAGATTATGTAAAAATATTGATATATAAGAATTTTTATGCAAATTTAAGTTGCAGAATATAGATTTTATGATGATATTATTTTCTTATATAATGTTAATGATAGAAATTTGTTCCATGATTTTTTTGTTAAAAAGTGGTTGATGCAATTTACTAAACCATTTGAAAGTTTACACATTTATTTATTCATACAAGATATTTTATGTGTATGATTGGACTTTTAATTAGGTGTCAAAATATATCGAATTTGACTGTGTTCTAAAAAATGGTGATTAATCGGGATTAATTGCTGATTAATCATAATTCGGTGTCTCTTCGAATCGAAATTAATCATCGATTATCCACTTTTCGGTGTCTCTACCGATTAAGTCCGATTTTCACTTTTTACGATACTTATTTTAAACGGAAAACTTTTTTAATGATTTTCATATACTCTTTTCACTTGCATCATATATTAAAGAAGCATGAAGATTTACAAGTTTGTGAACATAGCTCAATTTTTAGGGATCCTTTTGGTTGGACAAATTTTGGTATCAATGGATTTTGTTCTCCCAATCCATGTTGTTTGTTTGATAATTTTAAAAGATTAAATTATAATTTGTAATCTTTTGGTTCGGACAGTCAGTTTGGTACTATTAGTTTGCATAATTGCAGTTTGCATTCCTAAGAATGTTTGGGCGTTGCAGATTGCACTACTTTGTGTATTTTTACCAAAAACCTAGGGATAATTTGGTAAATTTAGAATAATTAATTACATTTTGATCACTAAAGTATGAAATGTTGCATACATGAACCCTTGAACAAATATTTTCGATTTTTCATAAATATTTTCGAATTTTTCCTAAATTTTTTCGAATTTTTCCCTGATCTTTTTGAATTTTTCCAAACGATGCACGGAAAAATTCGAAAAAAATTAATCAAAATATAATATTAAAGACAGACTTTCCAAAAATGAAGTAACAACTAAGAGCAAGTCCAATGCAATGCTATCCTTGGTGCTATTGCTATATTATAGCACCAAGTGCTAAAAAACTCATCTTCAAAAGGGTGCTATAGTTGGATGCATCCTTGGTGCTATTGCTATATTATTCCTTGGTGCTAAATTTGAAACTAAGGATGCATTTATGCATCCATGCCACATCATCATTTAATTAAAATAATACTCCCTCTGTCCCATCCATTTCTTTACAATTTCCTTTTTGGGCCGTCCCACCATTTCTTTACATTACCCAAAATAGTAAGTTTTAACACTATTACACCCACTACTTCACTTATTTTAACAATACTTTACACTATTTCACCCACTACCTAACTTATTTTAACAATAAAATCAGTATTACACCCACTACTTCACTTATTTTAACAATAAAATCACTGTTACACCCACTACTTCATTTATTTTAACAATATTACATCCACTTTACACCAACTATCCTTGACCTCCGTGCCCAGCCGCCATGTAAAGAACCGGCTGGGACGGAGGGAGTATGAGTTTGTTGAGAATATTCAATAGAAGTTAAAAGAATTAGGAAAAAGTTAAAAGAGTTGGTTAAATTTGAAACTAGTTATAGAACTAGTTTTGGAGGATGAGTTTTATTTTAGCACCACTATTCACTTTTTGATTCTATATTATAGCAATAGCAATTTAGCATCTAACATTGGACTTGTTCTAACAAATATTAATATCCAACGCATAAACTAACAAAAATTCAATCTTATCTCTCACAAATCCTATATAGTAGATTTAAATCAAAAGCAAACCTTCAAACTTTATCATCACATAGAGATAGTAGTACATTTCCAAGATATTCTTTATATAAGTTCTTAACTTTAAAAATAAAGAATAGTGATTGAAATAGAGTTCCAAAAGATTGATTAAATTGCACGAAAATGGTTAAATTTTATTTCATGTCAATATAATGCCTAAATTTTAATTTTTAAAATATAGAAGGTGCTCCGCATCCCTTCCTTTAAATCAACATTAACGACGTTATCTAGATTTTTTTTTTTAAGTTTTATAGATTTTTCTTTTCTTTTTTCTCTATCTCTCTTTTTCTTCTCTCCCTCTCCCGTACTTTCTTCTCTCTCATTCTTTTCTCTCTATTTTCGAAAATTAAAACCCAGATTTCATCATGATTTTGTTGATGAAATCATTAGTTTTAATAATCAAAATATTCGTCTTTTGAAGCACTACAAAACCCTATTTTTGATTTTAGATTCTGCAGATTTCGAAAAAATGACGAAATTGGGGTTTTAATATTTTTGATGTTATAGAGGAAGATGATGTTTTTGTTCGGAGTACTTCGAGTGATGAACAAGGTTATGCAAAATTTTATAATGCTTTGTTTGCAGATGATGAGAATGGTGAAAACATGAATGTTGGGACCGAATTGGGGAAAATGAGTGTTAATGGTATGGTTTTGTCTGGAGGAAAAGATTCTTTCTAAGTTAATTGAGAGGGTTAAAAAGAGAAAGATTGGGGTTAAGGGTAGTTCAGGGGGAAATTGGCTATGTTGATTAAAAGCAAGTTGATTTTACCTTTGACAAAAGTGTATTACAGAAACAGAAGAGATGGTAGTGTGATGGGAGAAGGAAGGGTTACAAGTGAAGGGGTTGATTGTTATTGTTTGTTGTAAGGGTGTGTTCACTCTTAGTAAGTTTGAGGCTCATGTGGGTAGTACTTATCACAGACCTGCTGCCAACATTTTTGTGGAAGACGAAATATCTCTAGTGCAAATTCAACAGCAAATGACAGCTGTTGGCAAGCAAGTGAAAGGACTCAGCAAGAAAGCGAAAGCCAGAAACATTGTTGTGGAACTATGCAACAAAATGGACATGATGATTTTCGCTTAGTTTGTAGGGAGACAGGAGAACTAATATTGTGTGATTAGTGCACATCTTATGGCTATGAAGGGTTGTAAGTTACCTCAGAGACCCAAGAAAAGGGCTAAGATTATTCAAAGGACTTTGCTTGTATGTTCTTTCTTTTCTTTAGATCTTTCTTCAGGATTGAATCATAACTGAATAACACTAGGAAACTTTGGTAGACTGGCACTAACCTTAATTTAATAATTAAATTAAGATTGTGATTCTAAATGAGTCATGATGATTATAACACCTTGCAAGTTAGGTTTAGGCTTGAAATTGGAGTGTTCTTGATAAGCTGCTGTTTGATCCATTATTTGACCCAACTACTTGAAGGGTTTTTATGCATATACGGAAGCGTAAAACACAAATATAATCATATATATCGCATATATATACATACGATTCATGGATAAAAGATGAGATTCGTAATCTAACCTTTAAAACTGATGATAGATGATGTAAATAACCTCCTAGCAGTTGCTCCTCAGTATGTGAAGCACTCCACAAGTATCCACCAAGAAACAGATCTCGTTGAAGGAGAAAAAGGGTTGAGAGAAAAATAGGGTTTGCCTCGGTTAAACTTACGTAAAAAGTGTCGAGACTAATAGGGTCTATCACATTATATTTATAGGCAAATCACAACTGATATTTTTCCCATAAATATTAACCCTATTAATTAATTAATCTAATTAATCAATTAATTAATAATTAAAACTCTTTTAATCATTAATTCTTTTTCTAAACTCTTTAGAAAATAATTTTCTCTCTTGATTTAATTTCTTAAATTAAATCCTTAATTAATAATATTAAGAACTCTTCTTAATTAATTTATAATCAATTAAATCTTATTTAATCAATTATAAAATTGCTAATAAATTATTTATTTCATAAATAAATAATTAATAGCCATTATTAATTAATTCCTCCATCAATAAATCAGTCTCTTTTATTGTGTGACCCTGTAGGTTCAACATTAAGCCGGTAGTAGAAATAAATAACAATAAAACTATTTTATTATTATTTATATGAATTCTTCTAATTCATTAAATATAATTAATTAAATAATTAATCATATTTATTCTACATCGTGAGGGATACTTCTCAGCATATCGCGACTATCCGGATAATATGAATTCACTGCTTAGAATATCTAGAACCTAGTCAGTGAATGGTTCTCGTACAATTAATTCCTTCTGCCCTACAATGTCCCGATTAAATACAAGGCATGGATCTTGTGTCAAGCCTATTTAATTTAATCATATGATTTTCCTATTTATTATGCATAGTTCCTTTTAATGCAAATTAGAAACTTCTTTCTAATTTCATTCACTCTGGCCAGAGATTCCTGAACTAGCATAAGTGGAATAACATAGGACATTCTCTTCCTTCACTGGAAGGGGCAGATCCTCTATTGATCAATCACTATCTTCGTGTACAAATTCCTATGCCCAGAAGAGCCCTAATTAATGTCTCTTGAGACTAAGAACTAAACCAAAGCATAGTTCAATGTACACAAGATTAATATGATTACCTCAAGTCTAAGGACACTTGTACAACCATCACTATTTGAACAACTACTGACACGTGAGTGAACTCCATTAGTTGTTCAACTATTCGAGTCATGTTCAGTGAACTTATTCTCTAATAAGCACCTACATACTAGCTATAGTGTCACCACACAAATGCCTATGAGAACAGGCATCCTACATATAGAAGCAAGCATAGTATGTACCGATCTTTACGGATTAACTAACTACCAATTTAGTTATCCTACGACCAGGAACAATTTAAGTTTAGAGTTATCATCTTCTAGATCTCATTATTATAATCTCATTATAATTCTAGAAGCTTTACCCTAAACTATGGAACATCTAATTTAAAACACTTTAAATAGAAAAAGCCCGTAATAAAACAAACAAGTCTTTTATTAATATAAATGAAATTAAGTAGATTACATAAAAGTTCTTCCTAACTCATCATACATGATTGGTTTAGGACACTTTCACTTTCAATCTCCCACTTGTACTAAAGCCAATCACTCTGGTATCTAATACCCATCTTCTCTTTATGACGATCAAAGTGATTTTGAGAAAGAGGCTTTGTTAACGGGTCTGCTATGTTGTTATGTGTGTCGACTCTTTCGACTTTTACATCTCCTCTTTCAACAATCTCCCTAATTAGATGAAAGCGCCGCAGGACATGCTTGGAACTCTTGTGAGATCTTGGTTCCTTAGCTTGTGCTATTGCCGCATTGTTGTCACAGTACAACACTATGGGCTCCTCTATGCTAGGAACTACTCCTAACTCAGAAACAAATTTCTTCATCCAAACAGCTTCTTTTGCAGCCTCACTTGCAGCTATATACTCTGCTTCCGCTGTGGAGTCAGCCGTTGTGGGCTGTTTGGAACTCTTCCAACTTACAGCTCCACCATTCAGAGTAAATACATACCCTGACATGGATTTACTATCATCACTTTCTGATTGAAAACTAGAGTCGGTATAACCCTCTATTTTCAACTCAGACCCACCATAAACAAGAAAAATATCCATAGTCCTTCTCAAGTACTTAAGAATGTTCTTCACTGCTTTCCAGTGTTCTTCACCAGGATTGGACTGAAATCTGCTTGTCACACTAAGTGAGTGAGCAACATCAGGCCGAGTACATAACATCGCGTACATGATAGATCCTATTGCAGAAGCATAAGGAATCTTACTCATACGCTCTCTCTCCTCATATGTCTTTGGAGACATTTTCTTGGAAAGAGAAATTCCATGGCTCATCGGAATGAGACCTCTTTTGGAATTTTCCATGCTAAACCTCTTTAGCAATTTTTCGATGTATGTACTTTGGGTCAGGCCTAACATTCTCTTCGATCTATCTCTATAGATCTTCATTCCAAGAATGTAAGAAGCCTCTCCCAAGTCCTTCATGGTGAAGTTCTTTGATAGCCACACTTTGACTGATTGTAGCAACGGTATATCATTTCCTATAAGAAGTATGTCATCCACATACAAAATAAGAAATGCCACCGCGCTCCCACTAGCCTTCTTGTAGATGCATGGTTCATCCATGTTTTTGATAAAATCAAACTCTTTGATTATCTCATCAAAACGGAAGTTCCATGTACGAGAAGCTTGCCTCAATCCATAAATGGATCTTTGTAGTTTACAAACTAGATGTTCCTTTCCTTTAGAAACGAAACCCTCTGGTTGTGTCATATACACATCCTCTTCAAGTTTCCCATTGAGGAAGGCCGTCTTTACGTCCATTTGCCAGATCTCGTAGTCATAGTAAGCCGCAATAGCAAGCAAAATCCGAATGGATTTGAGCAAGGCTACAGGCGAAAAAGTTTCATCAAAGTCAATCCCTTGTCTTTGTTTAAATCCTTTTGCCACAAGCCTGGCCTTATAGGTCTCCACCTGGCCATCTGCTCCAATCTTTCTTTTATATACCCACTTACACTCAATAGGCTTTACACCTTTAGGTGCCTCAACCAAAGTCCACACTTGGTTGGTATACATAGATTCCATTTCGGATTTCATGGCACTCTGCCATTTCTCTGAGTCTTCACAACTCATAGCCTCGTTGTAGGTCAAAGGATCTTCATCATCAACGAGCGTCAACTCATTGTCATTCTCAATGACAAGGCCATAATACCTCTCAGGTTGGCGAGACACTCTATTTGACCTACGCACAGGCTGTTCTACAGAAGGTTGTTCTTTCTGAACAGGTACTTCCTCGTGAACCGTAGTAGTTTGTGCTTCTTGAACTTCATCAAGTTCAATTTTGCTCCCACTGTTCCCTTCAAGGATAAACTGTTTCTCCAAAAAGGTCGCATGTCTAGCAACAAACACCCTTTGATCGGTGTAGAAGTAATACCCAAAAGTTTCTTTAGGATATCCCACAAAACTACATTTTACGGATCTAGATTCCAGCTTTTCAGGTTCAAGCTTTTTGACATAAGCTGGACATCCCCAAATCTTAACATGTTTAAGACTTGGTTTCTTTCCTTTCCATATCTCATATGGAGTTGTAGGAACTGATTTGGAAGGTACCTTGTTTAGTAAATATGCTGAAGTTTGTAAGGCATAACCCCAAAGGTATACTGGAAGATCGGTATAGCTCATCATGGACCGAACCATGTCCAACAAAGTTCGGTTCCTCCTTTCAGACACTCCATTCAATTGTGGAGTTGCTGGAGGTGTCCATTGAGACAGTATACCATTATCTTTGAGATAATTCAAAAACTCTCCACTTAAGTATTCACCTCCTCGATCTGATCGAAGAACTTTAATACTCTTTTTGGTTTGTTTTTCTACTTCATTTCTATACTCTTTGAACTTTTCAAAAGCTTCGGACTTGTATTTCATTAAATACACATGTCCAAATCTGGATTGATCATCCGTGAAAGTAATGAAGTATGAAAATCCTCCCATGGCTTGTGTTGACATTGGTCCACATACATCTGTGTGTACCAACCCTAACATTTCTGCAGCTCTCTCTCCATGTCCAGTAAATGGAGATTTGGTCATCTTACCCATGAGACAAGATTCGCATACCGGATATGATTCAAAATCAAAAGGTTCAAGTAACCCATCCTTATGCAATGAACGTAATCTTTTCTCACTAATATGACCTAGCCTACAGTGCCATAAATAAGTTGGATTTTCATCATCTCTTTTTCTTTTATTAGTTTGTTCAATTGCAAGTAAATTATTATCTAAGTCACATACATATAAACCATTATTTAAAGTACCACAACCATAAAGAACATTATCTCTAAGAATAGAACATTCATTATTCTTAATAATAAATGAAAAACCATCCAAATCCAACATAGGAATAGAAACAATATTCCTCACAATTGAGGGAACGTAATAACATTTATTCAAAATAATAGTCTTGCCCGTAGGCATATGTAAACTAAATGATCCCACAGCTATGGCTGCAACTCTTGCTCCATTGCCCATTCGTAGAATCACTTCATCTTCATCAAGAGTCCTACTTCCCCTTAGTCCCTGCAATGAATTGCAAATATGAGAACCACAGGCGGTATCTAATACCCAAGTAGAATTTTGACTTAGTGACAAATTCACTTCGATCATAAACATACCTGAAACAGAAGCGGTAGTCTCACTAGCCTTCTTCTTTTTCACCTCTGCAAGGTAAGACTTGCAGTTCCTCTTCCAGTGACCCACCTTGTTACAGTGGAAGCAAACAGCTTTGCTTTTGGGGTCTTCTTTAGCCTTTCCAGGATTAGGCTTCTCACCACCCTTCTTCTTCTTGGGAAAGGTCCTCTTCCTTTTCTTGGAAGTAGAGCCTTCTCCAATAAGAAGAACAGAACTCTTCTTCGAAGGAAAATTCGACTCAGCAGTTTTCAACATGTTGTGAAGTTCAGCCAAGCTAACATTCATCTTATTCATGTGGAAGTTCACAACAAACTGCGAGAACGAATCTGGAAGCGATTGCAAGACCAAGTCTTGGCATAGCTCCCCATCCATGACAAAACCAAGTTGCCCCAAACGTTCAATCAAATTGATCATCTTGAGCACATGGTCATTCACAGATGTCCCTTCTGCCATCTTACAACGGAACAACTCTTTTGATATCTCATATCGAGCTGTCCTCCCCTCTACATCATACAACTCTTGTAGATGTACTAGTATAGTGTAAGCATCCATTTTCTCATGTTGCCTCTGAAGCTCAGGGTTCATAGATGCCAACATTACACATTGGGCAACATTTGCCTCATCCATCCAAGTACGATAGACATGATGCTCATCACATGGTGCATCATCAGTAGGGGTCTTAGGCAATGGTGAGTCAAGCACATAATCCAACTTCTCTGACTTGAGAACAATTCTCAAGTTTCGAAGCCAATCAGCAAAGTTTGGACCAGTCAACTTGTTAGCATCAAGAATGCTACGGAGTGATAGTGCAGAAGACATGATATATATAGTATCTGAAATGTAAACACATAACAACATAAGCATATAAATAATTTCATTATTAATTACACCAAATGAATCGGGTCTTTATTCCTTGGTGGCTCCCACTATTCTATCTAAGTTATACAACCCTCTATATGTATAACTAGCATTCATAATGCCAGTGAGAATAAGGATCCTACTTTCCATTACATCACCTCGGCTGTGGCACGAAACGCAATGCAATGTTCCATAGGCAAACAACTCTTGTCAATTACATCTCATGTTATTCCTTAAAATCCTTTAGCCTCTTGAATTATTGAGTATCGGCTGTGGCACGACTCACTCAATATTCTAAGTCAAGTCAAACCCAACATCTTGTACAATTAAATTAGAATTCCAATAGCCCACGGCTGTAGCACGTAACGACCATTAGATTCCAATTTATTGTACACATCTCTATGTAATAGCAAGTATTTCTTACTTCGAAATCAAAGCCCTCGGCTGTAGCACGAAACGACAATGATTCAAAATAATAGATACTTTCTACCATGTTGGAAGGCTATGACCGACACAAGCCCGTTGTGTCATTGGCCAATTACTACTTGATATTATTCAATTTTAGAGGGATTATATTATGTTACAATCATAATCATATTATAAAGAGATTCTTCCTTTTAAATTAAATATTTCAAATCAATAATCGATAATTGGATGATTCCCAGATCGGGGGGAGCATTGTCAAGAGGCGTCACTTAATACCCCTTTCTTACAGATCGAAATCCGCTTTTGACAGAATCATCCTTTCTCTCAATATTGAAAATTCATATTTAATTACATGTTTCACAAACACAAGAATCTCATGATTGTATTCATAATATTAATATTAAACTTGTGAAACAATTTCACAAATCCTAAATCGTCTAAACTACGCCTTATGTTGATTTAAGTCCACCTAAATCTATCATCGCATGGTAAACATAGGCATATATCACATATATAAACATAAATGAACATAAGGTAGGCATGTTATATAATATAACACAATTATATACATTTCTATGTATCATGGATTGCATTAAAAGCATTTAAAACAATTAAACAATTAATTAACATGCTTTAATACACTTTCGGAGCAATTAAATAATTCAAAATTATTTTTACAAAATTATTTGACCACACCATCAGATCCGTCTCAGAAAAATGAATCCAACGATATATTGCACGCCACAAACGGAGTCTCCAAGCTCCCATAAAAGGCAAAATAAGAAAAAGGCCACAGGACTGACTTGTAGCGCATTCAACAGAGGCGTTAAAGGTCTGTAACGCAATCGACCGACGCGTTACAAGGCTGTCACGCATTCAACAGATGCGTTACTGCCCTCCAGCCCTTGCTGACGTCACTCTGACGACATGTGATGACAGACCGACAGGCAGGCGCGTGTCAAACACGCGCGGCGCGTGGGTAGCTGGCGTGTGACCTTCACGCGCTGTTCTCACTCGCGCGGTCCTCCTTTCTTTTGACTCAGCCGCCGACAGCACAGTATCGGTACACAATATTGTTATCTTTATTCAACAGCAGTACGAATTCATAACAATCAGTACGATGTCATAACATCAGTCAATCATTCAGACCATTAAATTCTGTGCAACCAATCAAATAATTACACACATAATTCATCAGATGTAATTTTATTAATACGAATTTAATTAAAACAACTTTCAAAAATTCATAATAAATAATCTATACATCAGAAAATTATGATTAAAATATCCAGACGATCTACAACAATTGTAGAACTCAGATCAACAGTCGAATATCACAGAAAAATTTATTTCGAATTAATTCATAATTAAATCAAAATAAACTTGTAAAATCCATAATAAATTCATACATCATTCAAAAATTCCGAAATTTTTCCACGAATCTAGATGCATACAACCTACTGCTCTGATACCATTGAAGGGTTTTTATGCATATACGGAAGCGTAAAACACAAATATAATCATATATATCGCATATATATACATACGATTCATGGATAAAAGATGAGATTCGTAATCTAACCTTTAAAACTGATGATAGATGATGTAAATAACCTCCTAGCAGTTGCTCCTCAGTATGTGAAGCACTCCACAAGTATCCACCAAGAAACAGATCTCGTTGAAGGAGAAAAAGGGTTGAGAGAAAAATAGGGTTTGCCTCGGTTAAACTTACGTAAAAAGTGTCGAGACTAATAGGGTCTATCACATTATATTTATAGGCAAATCACAACTGATATTTTTCCCATAAATATTAACCCTATTAATTAATTAATCTAATTAATCAATTAATTAATAATTAAAACTCTTTTAATCATTAATTCTTTTTCTAAACTCTTTAGAAAATAATTTTCTCTCTTGATTTAATTTCTTAAATTAAATCCTTAATTAATAATATTAAGAACTCTTCTTAATTAATTTATAATCAATTAAATCTTATTTAATCAATTATAAAATTGCTAATAAATTATTTATTTCATAAATAAATAATTAATAGCCATTATTAATTAATTCCTCCATCAATAAATCAGTCTCTTTTATTGTGTGACCCTGTAGGTTCAACATTAAGCCGGTAGTAGAAATAAATAACAATAAAACTATTTTATTATTATTTATATGAATTCTTCTAATTCATTAAATATAATTAATTAAATAATTAATCATATTTATTCTACATCGTGAGGGATACTTCTCAGCATATCGCGACTATCCGGATAATATGAATTCACTGCTTAGAATATCTAGAACCTAGTCAGTGAATGGTTCTCGTACAATTAATTCCTTCTGCCCTACAATGTCCCGATTAAATACAAGGCATGGATCTTGTGTCAAGCCTATTTAATTTAATCATATGATTTTCCTATTTATTATGCATAGTTCCTTTTAATGCAAATTAGAAACTTCTTTCTAATTTCATTCACTCTGGCCAGAGATTCCTGAACTAGCATAAGTGGAATAACATAGGACATTCTCTTCCTTCACTGGAAGGGGCAGATCCTCTATTGATCAATCACTATCTTCGTGTACAAATTCCTATGCCCAGAAGAGCCCTAATTAATGTCTCTTGAGACTAAGAACTAAACCAAAGCATAGTTCAATGTACACAAGATTAATATGATTACCTCAAGTCTAAGGACACTTGTACAACCATCACTATTTGAACAACTACTGACACGTGAGTGAACTCCATTAGTTGTTCAACTATTCGAGTCATGTTCAGTGAACTTATTCTCTAATAAGCACCTACATACTAGCTATAGTGTCACCACACAAATGCCTATGAGAACAGGCATCCTACATATAGAAGCAAGCATAGTATGTACCGATCTTTACGGATTAACTAACTACCAATTTAGTTATCCTACGACCAGGAACAATTTAAGTTTAGAGTTATCATCTTCTAGATCTCATTATTATAATCTCATTATAATTCTAGAAGCTTTACCCTAAACTATGGAACATCTAATTTAAAACACTTTAAATAGAAAAAGCCCGTAATAAAACAAACAAGTCTTTTATTAATATAAATGAAATTAAGTAGATTACATAAAAGTTCTTCCTAACTCATCATACATGATTGGTTTAGGACACTTTCACTTTCACTACTCTCCTCCAGTTAGTATTTAATGTCTTACCTAACGGAAGGAAGACGGAGCACCTTTTCTGCTTTACAAATTACGCAGTAAAATTTAGCCATTACGTTGGCATAAAATAAAATTTAGCCATTTTCGTACAAAATTAATAACATTTTGGCCACTACAGTGCAATTTAGTCCCAAAAGATTCTTTACGATCTCGCCCGTTACGCACTTTAATAACCGAAAACCCATTGGCTGCTTCACGGGATCGTTCTGCGGTTTTTTAAAAAGGTACGTCCTGATTTCATTGGTTGTCCTATATAGGCTTCGTTGTTCATGTTCATTGTTTGTTCCGGCTATATATGTGTTCATTTTCAAAATTTTGGTTAATTGGTTTAACAATTCATTAGTCTGCTTTGGTCTTTAATTTGGGAATTTTGGTTAATTTGGTGAAGATGTTGTATTTCAGCTCATTGTTTCCTGGTATGGTAATCTTCATACTTTTAGGTTCATGTTTCTTGTGTCTATTTTGCTTCACCTGATTTAAATGTACAGGGTTTCAATTGCAACTCACATGTTTGATGAAAGTCCAGAATGAAATATGATTTCTTATGTAAAATTCTCCCAAACATTCATGTATTTCTTTATCATTCTTTTTTGAATATTATGCTAATTATTGATCTGCGTGTGATCTTTTGATATATTTTGGTGCACTCTTAATTTTATAATTTTTGTAGGAAAGTGTTTTGCAAGGTAGTTGAGAAAACAAAAGGTACCACAATCTACAATTAAACTAATTAACATGTGCAGCTGCATGGTATATTTTTCGTTCCTATACTTGATCTTGATTGTTCATTTGTATCAATGTTGTTCATTTGTATTCTAGCAAAATTTGTGTTATTGTTTGATTTTAGTTCCTTATTAAGGATCTATTTACTTTGTATTTTGATTTATGCACCTTTACGTTTTTTTTCATGCTTATTGATTTATGCACCTTTACCTTTTTTTCTCATGCTTATTGCACTTGAAGGTTGCTTTTGCCAAATGTATCTCAACCCCTCAGTTAATGTCTAGGGTTTCAAAAGAGTTTTTGTTAAACATTGGATTCTCCTTAGTTAGTGTTGTTAGTGCTAAGAGCTAGTGCTAAGCTATTATGTTGTCTATGCTAGTGCTAAACTATTATCATCATTATGTTTAATATTTTGTTCTATATATAGGATCATTATCTCTTGTAATAAAGAACATCTGAATATATGAAATCAATCTATTCTCTTCATTCTCCTATCTGTTATCATGGTATCAGAGCAGGTTAGGAAGATTCGTTAGGCTTGAAGGCATCTCAAAGAAAGAACCAAAACTGCAAACAACACTGCAAACCAACTGCAAATTCAACATTTTTTCGAAACAATTCAGAATCAAACCAAACTACATACCTGTAAAGAAGAGCTGGAGAGAAGATCAAACCAGAAGAACGGCTGCCCAGAACCTCCCGACGCGCCGCTTGAAGCTTCCAGAACGCGTCCGACGCGCCCACGCGCCGGCGCGTGGGGCATCTTGCTCTGCTTTTCCGGCGATTGTCCAGAAGGAGTTCCTGTTCGTCCGGTCTTCCCGATTCCAACGGTGGTATCATCTTTTAATTCTGAGAAGTTTTGTTTTCTGCTATACAGTTTTGTATATATTTGCGTATATACATGGTGATTTTCTGAAAAAAAAAAAAACAAAACATGTTTCCTTCGTAGTATATATCTTGGTTGGTTAAGACTTGACTAAGATTTAAGGGGAAAATTATTATTTGAATATTATAATGGCGGATACCGGTGAATCCACAATTTCAAGCAGAAATACTGTTACAAGTAGCAGTAATTTGGGGTTCCATAGTACTCCATTTGTAAGTCCTAAATTCGATGGGAAGAATTTCCTTGAATGGTCGAAAGCCTGCACAATGGCTCTTAAATCCCATAAATTAATGAAATATATTAATGGGAAAGCCAAGCAACCCCTGGAGGCGGACGAAGATTATGATGACTGGGATTCAGAAAATGCCATGGTGTGTTCTTGGTTGTCCAACTCTATGGAGGTACATATTCGCAAAAGCTATATCTTTATTGACACAGCCGAAGAAGTGTGGAATTCTCTTACCCGGACATATTCTTTTTCCGGAAATGTGGCCAAGCGATTTGAAGTAAATCGGAAGATATGGGCATTGGCTCAAGAAGGAAGAACTCTTGCTCAGTATTACTCAGAGCTGACATCTCTATGGAGTGAATTAGCTCATTACACTATTTTTGCATGCAAAAGTGCCGAAGATCAGGAGAAATATCAAAAATTGGTGACTGAAGAACGGGTGATGAAATTCCTGGATGGTCTGTCTGATGAGTATGACTCAATCAAAAATCAACTTATCGGACAGGTTCCCTTTCCGACTGTAGAGGATGCATATGGCCGTGTTCAATTAGAGGAAAGTCGAAAGCGAAGCATGGCTCCTACGACTCCCTCTGATAGATCTGCACTTATAACTGGAAAAATTCCGCAACCTGAACTTGAAAAAGAAGAGCAGTCTTCAGTGGCTCTTATGGGTGAAAGATCTACTCTTCAGTGTGATTATTGCAACAAGATGAATCACACCCGTGAGAATTGCTTTATCTTACACCCTCACCTAAAAATCAGAGGACGTAGAGGACGCAGCCGAGGTGGCTATCGAGGTGTATCATCCAGAGGAACAGGCAGGAATACAGGTAGGGGCAATCTTTTTAATGCTCATTATGCAGGGTCAGAATATGAGGTGCCTCCTTCAACAGGAACAATGACCCCTTCAGAACTCAACAACTTTCGATAGTTAATGTTACAATTGAACACTACTCCATCAACACCCACTGCTAACTCTGCTCATGGAGGTATATCTTGTCACTTTACCTCTGATAAAAGTTCTAATTCATGGATTATTGATTCCGGAGCATCGGCACATATGACTGGAAATTCTAGTTTCCTAGAATCATATAATGGTGAAACAGGCAATATTCGTGTTGCCAATGGAGCTATTGTACCTATTCATGGACAAGGCACTTCTCACTGCTTCTCATCATCATTGCCGTTATCTGATGTGTTACATGTTCCCTCCTTAACAGCAAACTTATTATCTGTTCAACGTATTACTGAAAATCTTAATTGTTCAGTAACCTTTTTTTCTTCTCACTGTGTGTTTCAGGATCTGGCGACAGGCAAGGTCCTTGGCAGTGGTAAAGTGGTAGATGGGCTATATATTATGGAAGGTAATTCTGTTATGCCTTCAACAAGTTATCAGGTGTCATCTACATCTAATCCTACATCTAGCCCTGTTTTAGAATCCTTGTACCAATGGCATAGGCGATTAGGCCATCCATCTTTTGGTGTTTTATCACATCTTTTTCCTACTTTAGCATCAAAATGTAAAAAGGAGGAATTTTTCTGTGAACCATGTCAATTGGCCAAACATAAAAGGTCATCTTATCCATCAAGAAATAAAAGAAGTTCTACTCTTTTCTCTACTATTCATACTGATGTTTGGGGTCCATTTAGACATCCTACATATGATGGGTATAGGTGGTTTGTTGTCTTTGTTGATTGTCATTCTCGACTTACTTTTGTATATCTTCTTAAACACAAAAGTGAAGTATTTGGATGTTTTAAATCCTTTCACCAAATGATACAAACACAATTCAATGCCTCTGTTAAAATTCTTCGGAGCGATAATGGTACTGAATATGATGGGCCATTTACGTCTTATTTAGACACATATGGGATTCTTCATCAAACTACATGTGTTAAAACCTCTCAGCAAAATGGGGTTGCTGAAAGGAAAATTGGTCATTTACAACAGGTAGCACGGTTCCTTATGATAACTATGCATGTACCGAAATATCTTTGGGGCGAGGCAGTCATGACTGCCGCATATCTGATCAACCATCTCCCTTCATGTGTTCTACAATTCAGAACACCATTGTCTTTTGTTCCTGCACCTTCCTCTCATCCATTGCCTCTTCAGTTATTTGGGAGTGTTTGCTTTGTTCATAATCATTCTCCCTCATGGGACAAACTTGATTCTCGTGCTCTCCGATGTGTTTTCATTGGTTATAAACCAACTCAAAAGGGATATAAGTGTTATCATCCTCCCTCACATCGCACTTTTGTCAGTCATGACGTTACTTTTTGGGAGTCAATTTCGTATTTCTCTCCTGGCTCCTCCTCTTTGCTTCAGGGGGAGATTAATCAACAAAGTCTTGATAATAGTGAAACAACAGAGGAGACCCAATCACTTCCATTCATAAATGTGCCTAGTAAGGAACGGAGTCCAAACACATCCCCTAGTGAACCAAATGATCTGGATAGATTTAACAGGCCGGATTTGATCACATATTCCAGACGAAGAAATGATGATATTATCACTTTACCACATCCAGAGACTTCTGACCTCGAGGCAGATCCTACAGCTCCTGTAATTGAGCCTCTTGATCCTACTCTGGATCTTCCTATTGCTGTTAGGAAGGGTAAACGCTCTTGTACTAATCATCCTATCTCAAACTTTGTTTCTTATAATGCATTATCTCCTTCTTCACTTGCTTTTGTGTCATCTTTGTCTAGTGTTTCTATTCCACATACTTGGCAGGATGCTTTATGTGATCCTAAATGGAAAGATGCCATGATAGAAGAGATGAATGCATTGAAACATAATGGCACTTGGGAGTTAACTCATCTTCCTGCTGGAAGGAAGGTAGTAGGATGCAGATGGGTGTTCACTGTGAAACAGAAACCTAATGGGCTGATTGATAGGTACAAAGCAAGACTTGTTGCAAAAGGGTATACTCAAACTTACGGGATTGATTATCAGGAAACTTTTGCTCCAGTAGCAAAGATGGCTTCTATTCGAGTCTTGATATCATGTGCAGCAAATCTTGGATGGGAACTTCAGCAATTGGATGTAAAAAATGCATTCTTACATGGAGACCTGAAAGGAGAGGTTTACATGGATATTCCACCGGGTTTTTCTACAGCTGCGACCATTGGGAAAATATGCAAGCTAAAGAAAACTATTTATGGGTTGAAACAGTCTCCAAGGGATTGGTTTGGCAAATTTCAGAGAGCAATGATTAAATTTGACTACAAACAGAGCAACTCGGATAACACCATGTTCGTGAAAAGACGAGATGAAAAAATCACAGTGTTGATTGTTTATGTCGATGATATTGTGATCACCGGCAACGACACATGTGAGATTGCTAATGTTAAACGCAAGCTTGCCTCTGAATTCGAGATGAAGGACTTAGGAAAACTACGGTATTTCCTTGGCATTGAGGTCTCTAGAAGTCCGGGTGGTATCTTCCTCTCACAACGGAAGTATACACTCGATCTTCTGAATGAAACTGGGATGTTGGGATGTAGACCTGCAGATTCTCCAATAGAAGCAAATCATAAGCTTTGTGGAGATGCTGGTGAAATTGTCGATAAATCTCAATATCAAAGATTAGTTGGACGACTAATCTATCTTGTACATACGAGGCCAGACATAGCATATGCAGTGGGAATTGTTAGCAGGTACATGCATGATCCTCGCCAACCTCATTTGGATGCAGTCTATATGATATTAAGATATCTTAAAGCTGCTCCTGGAAAAGGGGTCATGTTTACTAAAAACAAACATCTCGAGGTTGAGAGCTATACGGATGCAGATTGGGCTGGATGCCAAGACGATAGACGTTCGACTTCAGGATATTGTACATTTGTTGGTGGCAATTTGGTTACTTGGCGAAGCAAGAAACAACCTGTGATTGCCTTATCCAGTGCTGAGGCAGAGTATAGAGCTATGGCTAAAGGTGTACGTGAATTATTGTGGATAAGATTGTTTTTACAAGAATTGGGACTTGCATCCACAACTCCAATGAAGTTGCATTATGATAACAAAGCCGCTATTGCCATTGCACATGATCCAGTTCAACATGATCGGACCAAACATATCGAAATTGATCGACACTTCATCAAAGAGAAGATCAATAACGATACCATTGGTATTCACTTTGTAAGATCAGAGGACCAGATAGCTGACATATTTACCAAAGGTCTAAATCGGAAGATGATTCATCCTCTAATTGGCAAGTTGGGCATGAGCGATATATATGCATCAACTTGAGGGGGAGTGTTAAACATTGGATTCTCCTTAGTTAGTGCTGTTAGTGCTAAGAGCTAGTGCTAAGCTATTATGTTGTCTATGCTAGTGCTAAACTATTATCATCATTATGTTTAATATTTTGTTCTATATATAGGATCATTATCTCTTGTAATAAAGAACATCTGAATATATGAAATCAATCTATTCTCTTCATTCTCCTATCTGTTATCAGTTTTGTATTAGAAGGTTCACTTGACTTTGTTATTAGCTATATCATTTATTTACAGTTGAGATCTACAAAATTTCTTTTTCGTATAGATATCAAAAATCTTTAGGCGTTTGACTCCCGATGCCAAAGTGAGTTCCTGACCTATACATTCCACATGTGGCCTCTATTAAGTGATTTCTAACTTTGAGATGCACTTACACAGGATGGTACTGTGACTACTGATCTTTCATGGGTGGTGGGAGAAGCAAAGCAAAATGTTAATTTTAGAAAAGAAAGTCTACCATTGTACATGTAGGCCTCGGAAAGGTATATTTTTCCCTTAAAATTTGTTTTTTACAATCATAAACATGCATTGTTCATCTTTGTTAAAGTCGTCTACCTATTTAACAGGTAAGTTTCTCAAAAGATGCATTCCGTGAAAATGTTGGTGCTTTCTTGAATGCCCTTTTGCTCGCCAAGTCGGCCGGATTAGAAAACAGTAAGCAGTGCACAATTTTTTCCCAGGTTATATAATATGCTAAAAATTGGATTGTTTGTACTTTGTAGTATTGTAGAGCCAATCATTTAAGGTAAGACTTGAACTTATTGCAGAAGTAGGTGATCCATATGTCTCTGACGACATATAGTCTAATGGTTCTGCGCTGCCAATAAGAGATGCATGTATTATTGTTTGCGCAGTTTAGTGCCAATAACAGATGTATAAAATTATACTAATCCAGAAGATTGACTGTTTATTTGTTTAATATTGTTTTAGAGCTTTATATTTTGTGACGCCATACAGTTCGGTTAGTTTTGTACCTCCTAAGTTGATCGGGTCTTAGGTTCCAGGCAGGGTTCAAGTATTACTATATAAGTAATACTGAAAGATTATTCTTTCAACCCTGATCAACTATTGAGTATTTGTCACCAAACTAAGCATTCCAACCTCTATTAGTAATTTAGTCTGAGGCCACAGAATTCTCAAAGCTTACCAAGCATTAGTAATATTCTAAAGTATGTACATACATTACCACAATCTGAACATTGTTTGGATCAATTTTCCTTTAGTTGACAACGATATTACCCTTTAATCATACAGGCTCAAAATTTGCTGGAGATGTTGGCAGTTTTCATTTATGCAGTACAGTAAGGTAGTTTGCACTGATTGAAGTCAATCATATTAAGCTTCTGATAATAATATTCTCTTGGGATCTTAATGGAAATACTAAATCATGGGAATGTGCAGATGGGATGGTCTTATCCGATCTCTATACAATCATTATCAATTGCCAGATCGGTACAACAAAATGCAAATGAGGTGACCTGGTGCCGATAAATGAAATTAGCCTCCTGCGTAAATCAAAAATCTGTATTATTAGATCACAAACACATACACATAGCCATGTAGATTGATAATTAAATGTTTGAATATGTTTTACATTTTAGGGTCTTCAAGAATAGTGAATTGTGTACTAGCAATGAAATCATATAGTGAATGGAAAGATAGAGGTGGACATGGAGTATGGAAATATGTTGGAAACTTTAAACACTCTCCCTCTGGAAAGCAATTTGTGCAAAGGAATTCAGACGCATTTATGACACTTTTATACTATGATTAGCAAATTTCTTATTGATAAGAGGCCAGAAGCAATTCCTATGGTAAGTTTAAAAAGTTATTTAACTTACAGGTCTATTCTACATGTGAATCATATTGGCGTAAAGGAACTTATCTTAGAAATAGGTCATTCGTTTAAATGGTGGTATTCATCTAACCAGTGTCACTCTTCTTATATTTCTGAGATTTGATTGAAGAACATTATTTGTGCTCTTCATCTTCTTTTACACTAAAAGAGCTTATCCATCCACCAGTTGATTTGACTGGAATATATTTCTCCTCAGCAGTCACTATTCGTCTTTACTAAAGTTGGTTTCATTTTCAATTGCAGATTATGGAGGATTTACTAGATAAAGTGACGGAGGAATTTGAGCGGCGCTTCGCAACCCAAAATGAACAGGTATGTGTGTTCGTGTACCCTATTATGGGTGTCTTTTGAATGCACCAACGAATATTAGTATATTAAAGATATTTGTTCATTTCGTATTATGTAACACAAATCAGTGGCACTTTTTTATAGTTGAATAAGTTTTAGAAGACACATTTTTGTAGTTTTCTTCTGGACATCACATTTGTGCCTAAATAGATGGAAAATGGCGCAACAGCTTTCGAGGCCTCTTGCACCAATAATAATCTCCCATGTTTTATGTCTGGTGAAATGAAGGTATATGAACCATTTTCGTAACACAAATTATGCACTGCAACAATATTCAAGAAATTCAACAGTGATTAATCCTAGCTGAATACTAAGTACAACAAGTTTCTACCACATCTTTTATATGATGTTAAATTGCAGATGAAAGATACAGAAATGACAAATTTGGCTAAAGTTGAATGTGAAGGGCTATTTGGTGATGAAGTCGACTCCAAAGTTGTAAAGAAATATGTGCTTTTCCAAAAACAAAACAAGGCTTTGTAGGTATGTAAGCTTTTCAGTTGTGTCCAGCATATACGACATGACTTGGAATCATTTGTTATGATCATGTATTGGTTTTTGCATTATAGGATTTAAAACATACTGTTTCTGCTGCAAGACTGGATATGCAGCTTATGCAAAAGAAGTATCAAGAGGAGATCAATTGTCTAGGTATAGTGTCACGTAAAAGTTTGAGTAATCTATGAATTCTGAGTAAGATATTTGAATAACTATGTCCATTTAACAGGTCTGCATCTGCGTAGTCCTAGCTCAGGCTGCTTCAGGTTACCAGGAAGTTCTAGAGGAAAACCGCAAGTTATACAATCAAGTGCAAGACCTCAAAGGTGAAACGTTGCTTGCATTAACACCCACTATAGTAGACATTGTTGTGATGCCATGAAGAACATCAATAATGGTAATTTTTTGAATTCTCAACTCTGATTTAACAGGAAGTATCAGAGTCTATTGTCAAGTGCGTTCTTTCTTGCCTGGACATCCAAATCGATTGAGCACCGTGGCAAGTATAGATAATGGCAACATAACCCTCATAACTCCTTCGAAAAATGGGAAGAGGCACGGGAGTCATTTACTTATAATCAAGTGTTTGGTTCATCTGCAATCCAAGGTCACTAAGGTCCCCAAAGAGCTACTCTTTCATATTGGTACTCGATTTATCAACAATTATCATCAAAAAAAATTCCTTCCTTTATTTTCTTTTGAACAGAAATGGTATTCTCAGACATGAAACCTTTGATTCAATCTGTTCTTGATGGATACAATGTATGCATTTTTGCTTATGGTCAAACAGGCTCAGGGAAAACTTACATGATGGTAAGAGATAAACACATTGTGTAATCATCACTTTTAATTGTTAACGTTCTCAGTCTGGTTGAGGTCAATTGTTTGTCTACAGAGTGGCCCAAATAATCTTACAGGAGACACGTTGGGTGTAAACTACAGAGCATTAAGTGATTTATTTTTAATCTCATAACAGAGAAAAGATACCGTTCATTATAGCGTATCATTACGCTGTTTCTGTTCAGATGCTGGAAATATATAATGAGCAATTCAGGGATCTCCTTGTGACAGATGGTCTTCACAAAAAATATCCTTTATTTTGAGTTGGTTGGTTTACGTATTCGATGAAATTTCAAGTGTAATTACGCTTCACTAGAGAAAATTTGGAGAATATTCAATTAAATCATAATTTTTACATATTGACAGATTTTTCATTAAATTAAGATATATGATAAAATCTAGGGTATATAAAATATTTAACTAAGAACATTACAAAAAAAAAATTAAAAGGGAAAACAAAAAGAAATATCAATAATATTAAACACCAACATCTAATAGTGAAATTCATGTCATTCTGTACAAATTTATGTATTTGTTTCTTTGAACCTAGCATTATTCTTAAAAAGTGGACTTGAAAATTAATGAGAACATGTTAGTTTCAAAAAGAGAGAATTAGGATTTACAAACTTAGAATAATAATGTGTATAATCTACTAATTGTAAGAACAAAATAGGTTAAGAGCATCTCCAATGGGAGAGACCCCTTAGATAAATTTTAAAATGAATTACCATAAATAAAAATTATAAAGAATGTGTAAAAAAATTTACACTCCAATGGGACAAAACTGTTATCTATAATTATAGATAATCTCTTGATGTTGGCTATATTTGTCGAACATCTAGGGACTTGTAGTGAATTGCCACATCACTTATTTCAATATTAAAATTATAGATACCATTAATAACAACTTGAAATATTAATAACATACCATTTTTAAAATATAGCCAATCATTATAGCCGATACCCTCGAAACACAATGTCTTACAGGTTAGACAAATTTTACATAATCAATATTTTATGTAATTTAGCCAATCATTTTTAGCTAACGCTATTGGAGATGCTCTAAGTTAACTAATATCATTTTTTTAAAAGATATTTTTCTTTGATTTATATATTTATTTTTTTATGGTCTAAAATCCAAAAATATATATAAACATATACTAATATAATTTTATAAATATTTTCCATGAACCGCGCGAAGCGCGATTTATTTACCTCATTTATATTATATTTAAGAATCAACTAACAGACTCTTTTGAAGATGCTCTTACACGACCCACAACCCAACCAAAAGCCGATTTGAGAGTTCTTAAAAGATACTCCCTCCGTGCCAAAATGTGTTTCTCATTTGATGAAAAATACGGGTTTTAAGAAAAAGTAGGTATTGAATATTGTTTTTAAGGAGTAGTGGGTATTGAATATTATTTTTTATGGAGTAGTGAGTATTGAATATTGTTTTTAAGGAGTAGTGGGTGGAGTAGTGGGTATTGAATATTGTTTTTAATGAGTAGTGGTTGGAGTAGTGGGTATTGAATATTGTTTTTAAGGAGTAGTGAGTATTGAATATTATTGTTTATGGCTTAAAATAGAAACAGGAAGGATATTTTGATTTTTCTGATTTAGTAAACAGGAAACATATTAAGAGACAGAGGGAGTATTCTTAGGGTCACTAAATAGTAAATAAGCACAAAAGTATGTCCAATAATACGATTTTTTTTCCCCATTTTACTTGTGTGATATAAATGCAGTAGCTTGAAAACAAGAAATAAAACCAGATATTGCCAAGACAGATATGTTTGTCACCTAATGAGTTTAAAATGGGGATTAGAAACCGAAAAGTAAGATTGATTAAAAGACATGCTTATGCACTAAATAAACACCAAATAAATTCTAGGGATTTATTTACAACCGTGATTCATTCACTTTTCAATAGCTAGGGTTTTGAACAGATCCCATCTAGAGTTAAAGCAATAAGGTTTAATGTACGACTGACTACACTTATGCAAGCAGTGAGTAAAAATTCCCCATTTTCCCATCATCATAAGCTACTCACTTTAGGAACCATCTACAACTGTGATCCACTTTCTTCCTTCCTGGCTCGCCGCACCTCAGCATAGTGTTCACGGCGTATTTTATAGTCTAGGAGCAGCTCTCTTAAATCAGACATAAACACATCAAAAGTAGCACGAAGGTTGTATATGGTGACTGGACATCCTCCCTTCTCGTCATATTCAGCAAATTCTCCTTCAGACAAGTCAATGCCCTCAAAATTTGTTCCTGCAATCTACACAATTAAAGAACAGATAAGCCAGATAACAAAACCAATCATCTAAAGATAGAGCTCTACCCAAATTAAGGTTCAGACATCTATAAAGAGATCAGAAATAATTTAAAACGGGATGATGATGCTATTGAGACTGATAGAAACACAGGAATAAAGCAAATAAGCACAGAAATTATACAGATGAAAAAGTAAGAATTGTATTTTTTACACAGCCAAAAAACAGAGAGCGAGGGAGGGATAGGGGAAGAGGGGGGGGGGGGGGGGGTTCCATGAAATGCAAGATAAAGTAGACCAATTACTTACAGAGACAGAGAGGGAGGGATAAAGAGAAAAGGGGGGGGGGGGGGGGGGGGGGTTCCATGAACTGCAAGATATAGTAGACTGATTACTTAAAGAGGTAGAAAAGGAAGACGTGTATGTAAGCAATAGACTCGATCTTTTTAAATGCTTTCACCTTTGACACAAAGTAGAGCATTGATATTATAGTTATGACTTATGAGCCTTGAATTCACTTATTCTCATACAACAAACAAGGGGAAATATATAAGCGTTGCACCTTTAAAACATTTATGAAATCGGCACAAGGAAGTGTTGATTGAAATACAAAACTCCAAAAGAAGTTTGAAACATTATCAAGTATGCATTAGTCATTACTAGGTGTGCTTAGAATGGTGAAATGCATGGAAAAGCTCAAAACTTGTCCTTTTTCTGTAGATATATTTCTGTTTGTATGACAAAGATTGAAGAATAACTGGTTGCGCCTTCAAAGGTTAATCTAATTCATGAGATAATACAAGTCTAATGGTGTAATACTTCCTTCAGTTCACGTGTTATGATTTAAAACATTTTTTGAGCATCGAGAATCACATCTGATGTTATTTCTAAGATGTTAAGCTCATCAACTATGTTAAAGCTCACTGCCAATATTACGCCATATAAATGAATTTTGGAAGCAAGATGTGATAATCCTGCAGTATAATTAAATTCCTGCATCAGAAGTGCTGAAATGCAGAGCATAAAAGAACTTACAGACTCAGCCTTCCAACCACTGCCAAACATGAATTCAACAGGTTCATAACCCCTGCAGTCAAGTTCCATCAGAGGCACGTATTTTCCTTGCTCACTAAGTCCTTGATTCAGAGGTCTCCCTTTGCCACTGATGACAGTCACTGTTCCAACCTTCTCACAAAACTTACACTGCAATTTTAAACCTAAGAGAGTCAGCCAACACAAGTAACTGCTCCCCATAAAAACTCATGGAGAAAAGACATTACTTATCAAAAAAGATCCAGCATTATCAGAAAAAATAGAAAAAACCCTAGAAACTTAATTCCAGTGCTCTATTTGTCAACAAAATTAGGCACAAAAACCTTCTGTGAGCAAGCCCATGATTCAAAAAAGATTATATACCACACCGTATGTGTGTGTGTGTGTTTGTGTATATGGAGAGAGAGAGAGAGAGAGAGAGATGACCTTCATGATAAGATTAGGGGAGTTCCATGAATCAGATACTTTCTCCTTGGAATTTACGCTAATTTCTTTTTTCGTCAGCTCCCCACAGTTGCCACATTTCATCTATGAACACAGGACTGGTCTGGATTATGTATAATTACAATAGTATTCATGCAACTCTGAAGCCTATAAGGTATCATACAGTCTAGTACAACTGTGCAAGATTAGACTTATAAAAACAACATATAGTTTTAAGGAACCCTTGAGGGCCATAAAGGTTGGAAAGTCATATAATAGGCAACTATCTCCCAAAATCTGCTTAATTAATCAGTTCCAGTATGTTACAGACAGATGAATGAGCATGAACAGAGTGAGGAACAAAATGAAATGAAATCAACCTTACAATGTCCCCTGTGGAAAATTAAGCATGAGATAATAATTAAATCCATGACCGTCAAGCCACAATAGACAACAGGGAATGGTATACGTTCTGCAGACATTTATTCCTAGCTCTAGTGGTAACACAACAGCATAACAAAAGATATACCGGAACCAAACAAGTGAAAAATGAAAATGAATGATTATGAGTGTTTGTATAGAACACAAAAATAAACCCCAAAACAAGCTATTGTAGACGTGATTAGCTACAAAAAGCAAAAACACAAGTAATTTCAACTACAAAAGGCACATAATATGACGATTATACTGTTCTTTCGTATAAAGCACATTAAATAAACCCCAAACATGCTATCAGCCTATCACAGACGTAATTAGCTAAACAAAGCAAACAAGCGAGTAATTTAAACTACAAAAAAACACATATGTGACAGTAATACTATGCGTCTGCATAAAACCACATAAATAAGCCCCAAAACCAAGCTATTGCAGACGTAATTCGCTACACAAAGCAAACACGCAAGTAATTTCGACTACAAAAACCCATAATCTGACAATCATACCCTGCCTCGTGTAAAATACATAGATGAGCCCCAAACAAGCTATCAAAGCCGTAATTAGCAACAAGAAACAAACACGAGGAGTAATTTGGACACAAAAACACATGATATAACGATTATACAGCGCATTCGCATAGCACAAACACAAATTAATCTATATACTGTTTAAAAACACGAGATCTGCACAAATACACATGATAATTCCACTAGCATGTTATATAAAACCCTAACCGTACGGTACGGTCATTCTACACACATTTTATGAAAATATAAAGGTAAAATTGAAAAAAATATGTAAAAGATGGAGAAAAAGCGAGGTCACCTTAAGGTAGTAATCGAAGCTAGGATCATCAACACCTGCTGCAGGCTCGAGCTTCTTTACGTTTTCCATATCGGCGCTGATCATAAGCCTGTACTTCACCATTGCGCTCTCTCTCTCTCTCTCTCTCTCTCTCTCTCTCTCTCTCTCTCACTCTCTCCGCGTGCTGTTTTGCGTGTAGTGGGGACTGGGGAGAGACTCACATGTAATTTTAACTACCGGCTGTACGACTTCTTTTTTTAAAAAAAATAAGCTAATTTATTAAAAAATTACTAGCATGATACCGTGCACGGGCCACATTTTAATTCATACAATTTCTTTCGTAAATAATCGATCATATTTTCTTGTCAATTTATTTCATGTGCTTTATTTATTTAAGGTCAATAGTTGGTAATCGTTTAATTTTGAAATATTAATGAATTCTAAATTTTGAGTATCATAAAGAGTCAATCCTAAGATTAAGCCGCTCATGCTAATAATTAAATGAGGCACCGTTATGATTATGTAATTTAGGGGCACATCTTTTTTAAAAAGTAAAAATAAATAAATGAAAAGTTTGTAGAGGCACAAAAAATGATACATAGGACACATTTTGTTCAAGGTAGCACCAAAAATAGTTTAAGATATAAGGAGTGCCGAAAAATAAATCACATGTATGTGATTTTGATTTATAGTTGAGAACAAAATTCAAATTTATTTCGATATTTCAATTTCTCAGGGCCGACCTAGATATAATATTTGTAGTATTACTCATTGAATGTAAGAAGAATGATCGATAATAATGATACATAAGAGTCGTTTAATCTATTTCATAGCAGTAATTTTTAAAAGATTATCACGATAATGATATGCTATTTAATTTGTTTCCATCTATCTATTACTATATATTATACATCAATACAATGGTAAAATCTATTACTATATATTATACATCAACACAATTTACTGTTTTACCCTTATTTGTTGAAAATTAACAAAAGTACCACCCCTTTAATATTTGTGTAAAAATTAGTTGAAAACATGTTAGTGTTGAGAATCGAACCCCTAACCTTCCACTCTTCAACTCATGTCTTTACCATTATGCTACAACTAATTTTGATTATATTTTAAAAATCTTATTAGATAAACCCCTTTATCTCCCTTTGTCCCATTTTTTTTATTTCAACTATATATTAAATCTCAATAAAAGTGCGAAAAGTGCAAATAAAATGATTATAAAAACTATTTCACCCTCTTTTTTTGGAAATAACAATTATGCCGTCCCTTTAAAATTCATGTAAAAAATGAAAGAATTTGGGTTAGCTTTTGGAGACTAGCCACCAATCTCGTTTTAAGAGGTTCATGATACAACCACTATATTACATTACTTTTCGAGTTTCCTTAAAAATCTTATAAGATATCAAGCCATTTTCACTTAACTTTTATTTTCTGTTTTCACTTTTGTGTATATAAAATGTTAGTTTATATTATTTCATTTTTTCAGTTTTCGTAGTTTTATTAATTTATATACTCGATCGTCTTATAAATTTTAATAAACCTGTATATTTTCGACTAAAATATATATTAAATATGTTATTTATAATTCATATATTTATATTATATTCTATCTCTGATCATACTTAATTTGAATTAGTTGATAATGGATACCTAAAAAATAATACTGAAATTTGATCTAATAGAAGGAATATAGTATATGCAATGTATTTCATTATTCATTATTTCTATCATTCTAAATTAAGAAAATTAGGTTTAAAATTATACAATAATCATGTATACATATTCATCACATTCATTTTTTAATAATTTTCTTTTCAGAATGTACACATCAGTTGTTTATATTTTCTAAAATAATCTACATTCTCTTTGTCATTTTAAATGATTAACATGTAAAATAAAATGTTAAAATAAAATTCTTGATTATACATGAATGTTACTAAGTCTGGATTTAAAAAATTCAAAAACATTTATCTCTATGTATATATTAAAGTATTGAAATAAAATAAAATTTAGTTGGAAAGAAGTTTTTTTTAGTTAACCATATATCTTCAAATTTACATTTATCCTGAAAGAATGTGATTGTTTAGCGAAATATTACATAATAATTAATCTTCTTTTGGATATAATATTAAAAATATTACTAACATAATATGAGGTTGATCTGATGTAGAATGATATAAACTATAATTTTATTATTTGTTACATGCCATTTTTTTCAAATTCTTTTTCGCAACCTCGGTCTATTTCCTATAGGAATTTTGTTTTTGTATGTTCATGACCGGTGTGAGAATATTGCATTATATACTTGCAATAGAGATGACATTAACATATTTTAAGGGAAGCAAAATCTTATAAGATAAATCACGCCATTTTCACTTAACATTTTTTAATGAGTATGCTACTACTTGCGGCTAATGGATGGTTGTAATCGTGTTGATATATATGGAAAGCAATATATATCAGTATGGAAAGATGATTATCATCTTAATCTCTCAAATTATAATTACACGATCCCCGTTCATAACTCAAAATTGTACATCATACTCAACATTATTATTAATTGGCGCTGGAAAGAGGGCAGTCATCATATTGGGAGAAAGATGACAAACTCGAACAAGAAGATGAACAGAGGGCACAACAACGGGGAGACCCCGGGATCATATAGGATACCCAAAGGCGATTCCCCCGGGAGCAAGGACAATGATGGGTCCAAGAAGGTGTCAGCAGTGCAAGAAAGGATGACTAGAGTGAAGAAGCAATATAGCTCAAAGGGCGCAAAAAATGAATTCCAGGAAGGGGCCAAGACCTATCAGGAGGAGAACAGTAAGGGCCTCACCAAAAAACTCTTGGATGAATTTGATGATGTTGTTACGGATCAAACAAACCCTTACTTCTATGAAGACCTTGAGCGGGAGGAGGATGTAGAGGCTACTAAAACAAAGGAGGGTTGCATAATGAGGCTGCCTCATCTAAGGCGAGGTCAGTTATTGTGTTTGATCGTCTTGGAAAGAAGTTAGCTGAGCATGATCTCCGCCTCAAGCTTGGAAAATTCACAGCTAACAAGAAGGATAAACGATCCCAGACTTTGAGCCAAGGTTCGGAACGACCCCCCTTTCCTCATCGAGAGCGCAAGTGGTCCCATCGTCATAACAATGTGTATATAGAGTCCTTATTGGCATTTATTATTAACACATATTACTACTCATATTACAATTTCATAATTACGAGTTTTTAGTCCAAAAATTATTAAACCAACCGCTACCTTCTTCTTTTGAACAAAATTAGAGGCATTCACATAGAGGATCGTGCCTTGCACGGGCTGTTACGCTAGTTAGCAATAGTAAACCAGCAAGATGGGATAGGTTGAGTATTACATACGTGGCAGGATATGTATAATGGCAGCAACATCACAAACTGTTTTAATATTAAGATAAATCAACTACAATTTATGATGTATCCATACAAAATAATATGTGCTACAACGAAAAAAAAATATTTATTTTTATACAGTCACTAATCGATCATTATGTTATAGGTAGTCATATATAATTTAACATCTTTGTTTGGTATATATAATCTTGTTTATAATACTACAATATAATTCAACTATGCATTTTATTTGTTTATTTAATCGATAACTCATATAAAATCCAAATCTAACATATCAGCTAATTCTGATTTCTTATATATATATATATATATATATATATATATATATATATATATATATATATATTATACCTAATATCAATCATACTAAGGGTCTGTTTGGTATTGATGTTTCAGATCATAACAACAATTTTTTTTTAGAAAATTTGGTTCAAAATAGCTTAGTAAATCTAAAATCAATTTTTCAAACATATTTATTATATAAAAAAATGCTTTAGGAAACACATTAAATTTTCATAGTGACAATTTTTGTAAGCAACAATTTTAGGTAAAGGTATTTATTCAAAAAAAAAGGTAAAGGTATCAAACCCCAATAATCATATATTAAATAAATTTAATATAAGTTAATATAAAATAAGATATAAACAAAAGCTAAGAAAGCATAATTTATTCGGTGATTCTGAATTTAACTCCATTGGTATTTAGAGGTCAAAAAATCAATTCCCTTGATAAAACCAAAAAATATGTCGTGTTTCCGTATATTCTGTATCATATGTCCTAATTCGATGGTAGATAAACTCATTTTGTCTTGTGTGCCTCGTGAATGCATGTCTTGTTTTCATGGAATATTCATAATATAGATAAAAATATTATTGTGTTATAATTTTATTAAACTATCATTCTAATATATGAACAAATTTATTTTCGATAAATATTTTTGTTTTTAGTTATTAAAACACTTTTATCTTGAAATTTTAAAAGTTAAATTATTGTGATAGCATGATAGTCGTGTAATGCACGACTTGCATTTTAACTATGATAATTTTAAATACACGTATGCTTATAAAGTTATCACTATTACCATTATGAGCTAATTAGGTACAAAAATCTTAATTGTCATATCTCTCGTACAATAATCTTATACATATATTTTGAATGTCATTGTGTCAACACCATATTTTATAAAATTTTAATTATAACTTATCCAACATTTGTTAACGAATTGGAATAACATAGTATTGTCAAATTAATGTATTAAGATTTGTATTTATTTGATTGAAAATTGATTTACCTATTTTTAACATATTTTATTAGTAGTTTGAATATATTGTGTGATTGCAAGGTTAATTTTAAATTAAAAGGTAATGTGTTTTATTTAAAAAAGAAATATTAATGATTGGAAGATATACAACTGATTTTTTTAGATATTTATAAAAGATAATATATTCAACTAAAAGTAAACGTAAAAAAGATAAGCAATTAATTAACATTAATTATATTATATTATTACTTATTTTAAAAATTAGGATAACCTCACAGAAAACCAAACCACCAAAATTTTTAATGTTTCAGTTTTAATATAATAGTATATGTTGAGTATTGAACACGGTAAAAGAATACAGAGGGGGGGGTGAATGGATTCTTGAACTTTTCTTGGATTGAGTCTGTGTAGCAGATAAGTGCCTGTGTGTGCAGAAATTAAGGTGCGGATAAATAAACAACACAAGACACAATATCACTTTAATCTAATGTATATTAGATAAAGGTTGCTACAATCTGTGAATACAAATGGTAGTATTCTCAGCTTCGTTTTTCTCAGAGAGATATAGCTTACAGTGTATGAAAAACTTGACTCACAAAGTTACTAAGTTATGAAGTGAGGCTGTGTCCTTATAGAACATGGATACAGCCTGCTTACTACAAATAAGGTAGCTAAAACACATTACTTTCTAGTCTGTCTATCCTTTTTGAGTAAGTGTCCAAACGGTTACAGATTTGACTTTGCAAAGCCTGTTTAGATCCACTTCTTTAGCTCCTTGTCTCTTCTATATCTCTCCAAGCTTCCTTGTAGGCTTTCCAGAGCACGTTACAGGTTGTGGTCCATAAAGTGCATTGGCTTGTTGCAGGTTTCTGACTTGTACAATTTCTTCAGTATTTTGTCTCCAAGAATGTATTCGAGAAGTGACTAAGTAAGTGATTCGAGAACTAGAATTGACTTGATCGATAACTCTGAGTTCTCGAATACTGTTATAGTGACATATCGAACCACTTCTCGAATAGCTCTTTTCCATCAGGATTCCTTGAGTTGTCGAATAGAGCATTTGACTTATCGAATCCTCGAGTTGTCGAATAGCTTTCTGAGTCTTTGAGATATCGAATGGAACTTTGACTTGTTGACTCTTTGAGAACTCGAATACCATCTTGACTTGTTGACTTCTTGAGTTCTCGAATAGAGTAGTAGACATATCGAATCCCTGAGATATCGAATGAGATATCGAACAGTGTATTCAGAGATATCGAATAGTGTCTTGAGATATCGAATCTCTGACTTCTCGAATGCTGGACTTCTCGAATAGACAAATATACTTCTCGAATTGGTACTTAGGCAAATTCTTCATTTCTTCAAATCCCAACTGTGATTATTTGGCAGTCTTTAACTCCTTGCTTGAGGCATGAACCATGGAACTTCTTTCAAGCATTATTCTAGACTCTATTTGTACAGTTACACAACTAGGATTTGATGCCTATTACAAGTACGATACAAACAGAAACTCTACAACTAGAGGTTCCCTCAGTTAAGAGGTCATGTAAGTAATGCAAAGCATTACAAACAATTAGGCTTGTTATTAGATGTATACAGGCATGCCTCTGTAACTAACAATCTCCCCCAAATTGTGAGTGAGACCCTTAGTCACAATTTCATGTCTGATAACAAGCCTAACATACATTAAAGATAAAACTTTTAAAAGTACAGGTATGTGATTTGATTGAACACATAAATGAAATTACAAGATAAATACTTCTTACAGTATGATGAGGTACTAGCCGTTTTCTTTTGATTGCATCTCCATTGCCTTGGCTTGTAGATCATCATATGCTTTCTGTTTCCTTTCTTTCTCCTTTCTTGCAATCTCATCTACTGCTCTCATGATTTCTGTCATAGCATCCAATTCTTCAATCATAATAGAGTTTTTGAAATCTTCAAGCACTGGCTTCAGAATGTTGGCATGATAGTGACTGAGTAGGTTCATTCTTATATTGACATTGTCTCCATTTCTCCTCCTATACTTCACCACATAGGGATCAAACTGAACTCTACACAATCCCTTTGCCCTTAGCTTTTCTGCTTCAATCTCCAGTCTATCAATTTCTTTCTCCCTTTCTAACCATTTCTCATAGCAGCCCTTCCTTATCTTCTCAGCATATTCTTTCTTCATTTTCACAAAGTCAATCAATTCCAGCTTCCATACTTTCTCCACCTTGTCCTTAGAATCCAGCAATGCAATGATTCTTTCTATCTCATACAATTTACCCCAATGTTGACAACCCCCTTGTTTGAATTTCATTTCTTTCCCATCAGTGTACTTGATTACAAGGTGGTCATCCACAATTGCAGCATAGCATATCTTTTGAGCTCTTAGAAATAGCAGTTGCTCTTCATCAAAGTCTTCATCAAGTGGCTGGAGCTTTAATCCTGGAAGGATTGTTAGGGCTCTAGATTTGGATAGCTTCACTCTCCTTGCAGCATGTTTAAATTTTATCCTCTTGACATGGTTGCTTGGCAGAAATCTTTGACCTTGGTTGGTAGACCATAGTAGTATTCCATTAACAGATTGCTTTCTGAAACATACACATGGTTTCTTGACTTGAATCTTCTTCTTTTCTTGAGATGGTAAGACAGTTGCAGAAGCCATAGATGTAGATTTTGCTAGGTCACTACTAACAGTATTCACCCTAGACTTAGAGTCTTGTGTTGTGGTGAGATTACTGCTAGCATTGCCTAAGGCTTGCTGTCTTCCACTCTTTCTCACATATGTTTTACCCTGGTCATCATCATCCTTTTCATCCTTGTCCCCCTTTTTCTTCTTATCTTCATCACCCTTATCTCTCCTGTGATGTCTTCTCCTCCCATCACCTTTGTCTTCAGAATCATCATCCTTATTTCTCCTAGGTTGAGCCATCTCTGGAATTTCACCAGTTGCAATATAGGTTCTGAGGATATGCAGTGCCTCAATTTCTTCAGCATTTCTGGCTCCAACCTTCTTCTGTAATTGATCAATGATAGCAATGATCAGTCTGTGATTTCTGGAGGTGAGATCATGAGGAATGACCAATTGCTTGATATCTTCAATTCTGGTACCAGACTGATAAATAATTGTCCATGGCTTCTTGATCACTTCTGGTAGCCTTGTAGGTTGACCATTCCTCAAATCATCAAACGGACTCTTGCTGTTCTCATTTTTCTTCTCAATGATCTCAAGTATGGCATCTATCTCTGAGTGCTTTAGGTCTTGTAGAGTCTGGTATGTTAGATGCCATATCTTTAGTTTGGAAACCATCACTATCTCCTTGACCCATATATTGTTGACTTTCTTGGGGATGACAGTGATGTAGTCTATCTGCTTCTTCACCTCCCTCAGATAAAACTGAGTGTCACCAACCTGTTCCCTTATGGCTTTCAGAAACTCCAAGAAGGCTTTATCATGATAGTCATTGGAGTTAGCAACTTCTTGTAGCTTGGCCTCAGTAACAACTTTGACTTCTACAGGCTTGGCACTCTCAGATATAGAGATTGGAGGTTTGTCAGATGGCATACTCCCTGCAACCACTGTGGTAGTTATGGATTGCTTTTGTCCTCCAGGAGTAGTGATGTGCACAGTTGGTAAGGTGACAACTGGCAAGATAGATGGAGGCTCATCTACTTTGGCTTTTCCCTTGCCAGGCACATTTGCTAGAGACTTAGAAGCCCTTTGTTGACCACCCTCTTTGATTATTATGCCTTTCTCTCCCTTTGTCTCCCCCTTTGAATTTGAGTTCCTAGCCTTCTTCTCCCCCTTAGGCTTGTTGTCAGGCACAGAGGCTGTAGAAATGTCCTTTGGGAGTGAAGATTCATCAGGTAGAGGGAGACCCATATGCTTCATCATTGCAGCTAACATGGATTGTTGATGCAGAAGGACATCAGCTGTGGTGGATGCTTGAGTGTCCAACTGATCATTTAGCAATGCAACCTTTTCTGTGAGATGAGCATTGGTCTTGGTGAGAGTAGCTACCTCCTGCTCAAGAGTGTTGACCTTAGTGAATAACTCATTGGCCTTGAAGCCAGATAAAGATTGATCCTGCAGCCTCTTCACTTCATATTTAGACAATTCATGCACAGGGACATCAGTCACTAGTCTATCTCCATAAAGATTTTTGAACATTATCCTCAGCATGGCATTGGCATCTGTAGTCTGGTCAGATAGATTCTGAAATTGATGCCCCAGACCTGTGACAGCATCTTTTAGCACAGCCAGCCCATTGTCCACCTGAGTGCAGGTAGAGTTGCAGTGTTTGATGTCCTTGAACACACTGTCCAATTGAGGAAATTTAGCATCAAAGGCCCTCTTGACTTCTGCTACTGAAGTGGCTGTCTTATCACACACCCTGTTGACTTCAGTTTTGACTCCCTTGCCAAGATAGTGTGCAGCCTTGAGGAAACCCTTGTAGGAGTCATTTACAGCTTCATACACTTCACCAGGTGACAGGGATTTTGCATTGGAGCCCAGTGAAGTGATGTATTCCTCCCTGAGATACTGAAGTGCTTCATCGAGAGTAATATCATATTTTCCTTGCAACCAGGCATCTATGTTGCCATCTCTCTCAGCATCATCAATGATCTTTGACTTCTGCACTTCCACATCATCCCTATGGCATAACAGAATAGCCTCATAGTCTGGATTGGGCATGTCTGCAGTGAGAAGGTGCTGAGCAATCTTTGTGAACTCAGGAATCTGATCCACAATTAAGCTTTGAAGTGCTTCAACCGTCAATTGTTGTGGAACAGACCCTGATCCTGAAGCACTGTCATGTTGCACAGGCTTCAGCCATGTTGACATGAAGTCAGAGCTAGAGCTAGGCAAGCTAGTCTCCTCAGTTACAGATGCAACTTCTGTAACCGGATGGATTGACTCTACTACTGGTGTCACCACAGAAGTGGGATGAATTACACCAGCAGTTGACACAGGCACAGAGTCTCTAGTAAAAACTAGGGGAACCTCTGTGTTTGTGATGGTGTCATTAGGATATGCCTCAGCATGCATTCCCTCACCATCTAAATGTGGGTTCTGAGTGGTGAACAAAGTGTCATGCACTAAGTCACTTGAAATTATTGGCTCATCAAGCGAAAAGGATTCTTGATGATCAATACCTTGCATCTCAGTTGTCTGAGTTGCAGGTTCCAAAGAAATTTCAGAGTTAGATTCTGGAAGAGAAGTGTGTTTTAGAGTAGATTTTGGCAACTCCCCCTGAGAGATAGAGGGATTTTCAAAAGTGATGTGCTCTCCACTCAGTGTTGTGCCAGCCTTATCACTCCCATGTGCTGACTCTATACAAGAGGGTGCATTGGGGAGAATGCTTGATTCTATAGGTGCACCCTGTTCAGAGGATACACCTAGTGAGCTGTGTGCCCCTGATTTTACAACTTCAGCCATTTGTGTGACTGAAGAGGTGGTCTTAGTTTTCTTCTTCTTTGTTCTGTGTAAGGGTAACTCAGATTCCTCACTTCCTAGACCTAATTCAACAGCTAATGCTGCTTCAGACAAGATATTTAAAGGTGCAGACATTACTTCCTTTCTCTTCTTTTTACTAACATCACCCTTTTGAGAGGATGATGCAGTTGGCTCAGTAAGAGGTAGAGTGTTTGGTTGAGAGGGTTGGTTAGCAGGCCCTGGGTTAGCATTTTGTTCTACTTGCTTGGGCTGTGCTAACTTAGATTTTGCATCAAATGTTGGCATGTTGTGGGGGTAAGTCCTAAACAAACTCTCCATATGGGGAGTTATGTTCAGTCTTACATCCACATCATTCCTAGTTTCCAAGTTACCAAAAATGAGTTTGGTCATGGACTTAGGATAGCCTATTTTATTTTTATCAATCCCAGGCAATTCAATCAATGAAGCATTTTTATAATTAAGTACAGATTGAATAAAGCGAGGGAAGAAAATATCAGTACCTCTCTTGGTTGTGTTCTTACCAAGTCTCCCATATAATTCTTGAAGTATGATTTGGCCAACATCTATCTTCTTTCCATAGGCCAAAGCATATCCAATTTGCTGCACAGGTGCACTGATTTGATCAAAGCTTGATTTCCTGGCAGTGAAGACTTGGAGAAGAGTTGCAAACACATAGCTCCACTCCTTTCTCAGATTCTTTCTGTTTAGCTTTCCAAGGTTAATCCCATCTGAGTAGTTTATGAACTCAAAGAATTCCTCCAACTCTGCGTTAGTGGCCATTCTGTCAAATGATTCTTGTTGTAGTCCTAGTGCTTGGTTCATGTCTGCAGTAGTGATAGTGATTTCCTTATCTTGAACCTTGCAGTAGATGACATAGGAAGTGATTGCGTTTTCCAGGGCTACAACCTCCACAATAGCAGTACTCCAGAATTGTTCCAGAATATCGAGATACAGAGTTGGGTTGGCAGAGAGTGCATCCTTGATATATGACTCAGCCATCCATTTCACAAAGCACTTGAAATTTGCATTGGGTGCTTCAACATCACTAGTGAGAGCGATGAAGTTGGTGTTGAACTTTACTGTTGCCATTTGTGTAGAAGAGAGAAAAGAAATTGAAGGTTGAAGAAGAAATTTGGCTTTTCGTAGCTAGGGTTTCAGGGGTTTAGAGAGTGTAGATGCTTGAGAAATCGAATGAAATGAATCGAATAGATGTGAGATTGTATAAGTATGAAGTACTTGAATTGTCGATTAGCAGACTGTTTTGTATCGACAAGTCAGGCATTCGAGAAGTAGAAAACAACTATTCGAGAAGTCAAGAATGGCTTAATCGATAACTCAAGCAGATAGAAACTCACAGCTGGCAGTTATCTAACTTAGAAATAATTCTAAATTAAATAAAATGTGTTTTTATGAGTGAATTAAATTTTTAGATAAAAATCCAAAATCGGTTAAAATTCAGCGAGAATTCAGCCTTTTCAAATGATTCGAGAACTCAAATATAGTGTTCGAGAACTCAATCATTCGAGAACTCAGTTACTATATTCGAGAAGTCTAGAATTCCTCTATTCGATATCTCAGAAAGACTCTATTCGAGAACTCAAGAGTACTCTAATGAGACTTTATTAGAGATGTCGAATAGTGAATCATTCGAGAAGTCTGACTTATCGAACTATACCCATCACTCATAAAAAAATTGATTTTCACTATCTTGTAAAAATTTACCAGACATATTCATTGAAAAATATCCTAGCAAATCAAATATTGATTTTCTCAAAATTTCATAGAAATTTCAAGTTAATAAAAATATGATTTTCAACATATGCAACAGATTTGAAATATTTATAAATCATATTTCAGCCAACACTTACTTCAAAAATATTGAGGATTTAGATAAAGTAAGTGTTTACTGCTGCAACAATCTAGATGATGTATTCACTTAGCCAGAATCTGAAGAATTCAGCATTCCAATCTCACTTACCAACCTTGTGAAGGTGGCTTCATCTAATGGCTTAGTGAATATATCAGCTAGTTGTTTATCTGTAGAGACATAATGCAACTCAATGGTTCCATTAGTTGCATGTTCTCTTATGAAATGATATCTGATGTCAATGTGCTTTGTTCTAGAATGATTGACAGGATTGGCAACTATAGAGATTGCACTTGTGTTGTCACACATGATTGGAATTCTTTCCAACACAAGTCCATAATCTCTAAGTTGATTTCTAATCCAAAGCACTTGAGCACAGCAACTTCCAGCAGCTATGTATTTAGCCTCAGCTGTAGAAGTTGACACATATTGTTGCTTCTTGCTATACCAAGAAACTAACCTTTGTCCAAGAAACTGGCAGCTTCCTGAGGTGCTTTTCCTATCCACTCTGCATCCAGCATAATCAGCATCAGAGTAGCCAACCAGATTGAACCCTGTGTCCTTAGGGTACCATAATCCCAAGTTAGGAGTGCCCTTCAGATATCTAAAGATCCTTTTTATTGCAATCAAATGTGATTCCTTTGGATTTGATTGAAACCTTGCACACAAGCATGTAGCAAACATGATGTCTGGCCTACTTGCAGTGAGGTAGAGTAGAGAACCAACCATGCCTCTGTAGACTGAGATATCTACTCTCTTGCCTTTAGCATCTTCATCCAATTTAGTGGCAGTGGCCATGGGTGTCTTGGCAGGTGAACAATCTTCCAAGTCAAACTTCTTCAATAAATCCTTGATGTACTTGGTTTGACTGATAAAGATACCATCCTTCCTTTGACTGACTTGCAACCCTAGAAAGAATGTCAACTCTCCCATCATACTCATCTCATATCTGCTCTGCATGAGTTTAGAGAATTTCTCACACAGTTTCTCATTTGTAGAACCAAAAATGATATCATCCACATAGATTTGAACTAGGATCATATCATCACCATGCTTCTTGTAAAACAGTGTCTTGTCCAATGTGCCTCGAGTGAATTGATTTTCAAGAAGAAATTGTGATAGAGTATCATACCATGCTCTTGGAGCTTGCTTAAGTCCATACAGTGCCTTAAGCAATCTGTAGACAAATTCTGGGAAATGTGGATCCTCAAAGCCAGGTGGTTGTTGCACATAAACCTCTTCTTCCAACTCTCCATTTAGAAATGCACTCTTGACATCCATTTGATAAACTTTAAAGTTTGAATGAGCAGCAAATGCCAAGAATATTCTAATGGCTTCCAATCTAGCAACAGGGGCAAATGTCTCATCATAATCAATGCCTTCCTGTTGAGAGTATCCTTTTGCAACCAGCCTTGCTTTGTTTTTTATTATTACACCATCTTCATCCATCTTATTCTTCAGAACCCATTTTGTTCCAACAATGGTTCTATTCTTTGGTGCAGGCACAAGTTCCCATACTTTGTTCCTTTCAAATTGATTCAGCTCCTCTTGCATGGCAATAATCCAATCTGGATCCAACAATGCATCATCAAGTTTCTTAGGCTCAACTTGTGATAGAAAACATCCATAGAGGCACTCATTTTGAGTTGCTCTCCTAGTCCTTACTCCTGCATTAGGATCTCCAATGATTTGCTCTGCAGTGTGTGATCTATCCCATTTCCTTGAGTGTTCAGCCTGATTTCTCATCCTTGATGTTGCTTCATCATCCTCATCATGATCATCCTCATTTCCTCCCCTTGTGAAGTTTCCATTACTCACAGGTGTGTCTTTGATGCTTGTTTCTTCACTATTGATTGGCACAAATTCTTCTCTTGTATCATTATTCACTTGAGTTTGTTGAACTTGAGTTTCAACTCCAGTTTCAGTCTCTTCATCAGAATCATCTAGATTATCAAACTTCAATGGATCTTTGTCTTCATCATTGGCTTCTTCTAGTCCAGGTAGTTTGCTGTCATCAAATGTTACATCTGTGCTTTCCATAACTTTCTTTTGACTGATGACATAAACCTTGTATGCAATTCTTTCCATAGAATAGCCAAGAAAAATTCCTTCAAATGCTTTTGCATCAAACTTTCCAACATATTCAGAATTGTCCTTAAGTACAAAGCATTTGCTTCCAAAAGTATGAATATACTTCAGTGTAGGCTTCTTTCCAGTCATCAAGTTGTAAGGAGTCTTTCCAGTGTTTTTGTTGATGAGGGTTCTGTTCTGAATATAGCATGCAGTGCTCACAGCCTCAGCCCAAAAACATGTGGGCATTTTTGCATCAAGTAACATTGTTCTAGCAACCTCAATTAGAGTTCTATTCTTTCTCTCAACAACTCCATTTTGTTGTGGAGTCCTTGGAGCTGAGAATTGCTGAGAAATGCCATTCTCTTTGCAGAATGCTTCAAGTGTGGCATTTCTGAACTCTGTTCCATTATCACTCCTCAATGCAATCACACTTGCATCGTTTGCCTTTGCTTCCTTGTCAACTTTCTTTATATGCTCAATGATTACTTGTGGAGCCTCATCTTTTGATGCCAGAAATTCTACCCATGTATATCTTGAAAAATCATCAACCATTACCAAGGCATACTTCTTTCTTCCAAGTGACATTATGTTAACAGGCCCAAACAAATCCATATGGATAAGTTGTAGTGGCTTGGTTACAGATGTCACTGTCTTTGACTTGTGGCTTGATCTCTTCATTTTTCCTTTTTGACAAGCCTCACACACTCCTTCTTGGCAGAATTCAAGTGTGGGCATGCCTCTCACTAACTCTCTTTTGACTAGAGAATTAATGGCCTTAAAGTTCAGGTGTGATAGTTTCTTGTGCCACAGCCAACAATCTTCATTTGATGCTTTTGAGTAAAAGCAACAAATTTTGTCCTTGTTTGCAGAGTCCATATTGGCTACAAATAGGCTTCCCTTCCTTACTCCAGATAGAGCAAAATCACCAGTCTTCTTGTGGGTGATCAAACATTCATCTTTGTCAAAATTCACTTTGAATCCTCTATCAGTAAACTGACCAACACTTAACAGATTATGCTTGAGCCCCTTGACTAGTGCTACATCTTCAATGATGACATTTCCAACTTTCAGCTTGCCATATCCCAATGTGTTACCCATGCTGTCATCTCCAAAAGCAACCATTGGGCCAGCCTTTTCCTCATACTGTGATAGCAGGGCCATATCACCAGTCATATGATTTGAGCATCCACTGTCCAAAATCCACATGACCTTCTTCTCACTTTCTTTGCCCTGCAAACACAAAGGTATTACTTTTCCTTTGGTACCCAAACAAGTTTGGGTCCATGTGACTTAGAGACAGTTTTATCATAAACAACATGCTTGTTAACTTTCTTAGTGTCAGTCTTCTTGTCACTGTTGGAAGTCTTAGAACCTGAGGTTTCAGACTTAGGTGACAAAGGTACCTTCCTAGCTTTAGGAGGACTTGAAGACTTTGACCTTGTGTAGTGTGTGTGAGAATTGTGACTGATACAACCATCAATGAACTGTCTTCTTAAATTAAAACAACTAGTCATAACATTCATATTGCATGGCATACAGTCAAATTTATCACAGAAGGGTGCATCTCTATGTCTTAGAGGCACAGAACAATCATAGAAAGGTTTAGACACACTACCAACAGGTTTCTTGCATGCATGAGTTAGATGGTTGGTACTGAAACAGTTCTGACAAGTTTTCCTAGGGGCATTAGGCATATAAGCATAGTTGTTATCCTTGTTAATCCCTAACTTGCCATTTCTGTTCTGTTTCTTTTTAGTCACTTCCTTTTCTGATTCACTCTTCCCAGCTGATACAAACTTAACAAACTTCTTAGGTCTTGGCCTATCAACTACTGGCTTCTTGGTCTTTGACTTGGCACTCTCACCCTTAGAGGATGCTTGCTGTTCACTAGATTGTGCCTCATCCTCATCATTCAACATTTGCTTGATGAGTAAGGCATCCTCATCAATTTCAAATGTTGATTCCTTAAAAATTGGATTTTCAGTTTTTCTCAAAATGTGAGGCACTTTCTCATGAACAGCTGTGTCCTCTTCGATGACAGCATAGCCTTTCCTTAGTTTGAGAGAGTCATAGTCAAGTCCAATAGCTGCTTTAGGTTTAGCTTCAATTTTCTCACAGTAGGATTGCACTAAACCAGATGATTTCTTGAAAGTTTTAAGTTTGAATTCATTCTCAGCTAATTCATCCCTAAGAGCCTTCTCTACTTGACTAGCACATAGAACCTTGTTCTCCAAATATTCAACTTCTTTCTTAAGGTTTTCTACTTGCATAGCAGTTAGCTCAAGTTCCTCATTCTTTTTTGTTAATACTTCATTTCTAGTAGACAGTTTAGCAATCTCCTCATTAGCAGCAGTCATACTAGTATGAATATTAAACATTTCAACAGATAATTGTTCAATCATGGATTTGTATTCAGAAACAGACATGTCTATAGTAGTGAGAGATGGTACCTGAGAATCAGATGAAGATGAGTCATCCTTGGAGTTGGCCATCAAGGCATAATTGCAGAATTCTTGTTCCTCTTCATCACTCTCAGAATCATCCCAACACTTCCCTTCAGCTATGTAGGCCTTACCATGTGTCTGCTTTTTCAGAAGGGCCTCATACTTAGCTTCTAACTCAAGATAATCTCTATCCTTCTTTTTAGGCTTCTTGCATTCACTGGCAAAATGCCCTAGGTCATTGCATCTATAACACCTTACAGATGACCTATCCACATAACCGGTTTTGAACTTATTTCTGTTTGGTTTCACAGGTGCCTTGTTCTTGTTGGCTGAATGGTTTTGAGTTTTGGGTTTGAAGGGTTGATTTCTTTTAAATCTGATGTTTGGAAATTTTCTGGCCATGAAAGCATATGAAGTATTTTCCATCCCATCAAGTTCTTCCAGAGTGTAAAACTCCTCTTCTTCTTCCTCCTTTTCCTCAACAGGTTCACTCACCCCAGCTTCAGTTTCTTCATCATCTGCCACCTCCTCTATCCTTAGTTGGCTTGTAGATGCTTCTAGGTCCAGGATGGATTTGTTGACAATCAAGGCACATGATGTGTTTATCATCCTACCTTGGTTTGCTTGGATAGCCCTCTTCTGAAGCAACTCAAGTTCATGAGTCTTTAGGACTCCATAGAGTACATCATAGGTGACTTTGTTCAAATCTCTCTCTCTTAGGGAAATGACTCTTTGCTCCAGATGATTTGGTGAAGACAACAGAAATTTCATATTTAACTCCTTGGTGCTGTAAACCTTTCCATTCATCTGCAACTCAGTAACTAGCTTGTGAAACCTTTCAAACATCTCAGTGATGCTTTCCTTGGGCTGTGCCATGAAAGCTTCATACTGTGTGACCAGTATCTGTTTCCTGTTTTCTTTAACCTCATCAGTCCCTTCACACAACACCTCAATGTGATCCCACATCTCTTTAGCAGACGTGCATGATGCAATGTTTGCAAACATTGACATATCCATGGAATCAATGATGAGCAACATGAGGTGGCTGTCAAGAGCAACCTTCTCCCTTTCTGACTCTGTCCACTTTGATGGATCCTTGGCCTCATAAGCTCTAGGGATTGTTATGGTTCCAACAGTCTTCTCTGGTATCTCTTGTTGTGGAACAAAAGGACCATTCTTGAGAATCTCATGATACAAGGGATGAGAGGCTTTGATGAACAACATCATCTTTATCTTCCAGAGGTTGAAGTTTTCTTTATCAAACTTAGGGACCTTCACCGTTCCTGTAGTCTTTGGTGTATTCGAACTCATGATCGTTTCTCTGTTTTTGAATAAACAGCCCGCTCTGATACCACTTGTTGAGTATTGAACACGGTAAAAGAATACAGAGGGGGGGGGGTGAATGGATTCTTGAACTTTTCTTGGATTGAGTCTGTGTAGCAGATAAGTGCCTGTGTGTGCAGAAATTAAGGTGCGGATAAATAAACAACACAAGACACAATATCACTTTAATCTAATGTATATTAGATAAAGGTTGCTACAATCTGTGAATACAAATGGTAGTATTCTCAGCTTCGTTTTTCTCAGAGAGATATAGCTTACAGTGTATGAAAAACTTGACTCACAAAGTTACTAAGTTATGAAGTGAGGCTGTGTCCTTATAGAACATGGATACAGCCTGCTTACTACAAATAAGGTAGCTAAAACACATTACTTTCTAGTCTGTCTATCCTTTTTGAGTAAGTGTCCAAACGGTTACAGATTTGACTTTGCAAAGCCTGTTTAGATCCACTTCTTTAGCTCCTTGTCTCTTCTATATCTCTCCAAGCTTCCTTGTAGGCTTTCCAGAGCACGTTACAGGTTGTGGTCCATAAAGTGCATTGGCTTGTTGCAGGTTTCTGACTTGTACAATTTCTTCAGTATTTTGTCTCCAAGAATGTATTCGAGAAGTGACTAAGTAAGTGATTCGAGAACTAGAATTGACTTGATCGATAACTCTGAGTTCTCGAATACTGTTATAGTGACATATCGAACCACTTCTCGAATAGCTCTTTTCCATCAGGATTCCTTGAGTTGTCGAATAGAGCATTTGACTTATCGAATCCTCGAGTTGTCGAATAGCTTTCTGAGTCTTTGAGATATCGAATGGAACTTTGACTTGTTGACTCTTTGAGAACTCGAATACCATCTTGACTTGTTGACTTCTTGAGTTCTCGAATAGAGTAGTAGACATATCGAATCCCTGAGATATCGAATGAGATATCGAACAGTGTATTCAGAGATATCGAATAGTGTCTTGAGATATCGAATCTCTGACTTCTCGAATGCTGGACTTCTCGAATAGACAAATATACTTCTCGAATTGGTACTTAGGCAAATTCTTCATTTCTTCAAATCCCAACTGTGATTATTTGGCAGTCTTTAACTCCTTGCTTGAGGCATGAACCATGGAACTTCTTTCAAGCATTATTCTAAACTCTATTTGTACAGTTACACAACTAGGATTTGATGCCTATTACAAGTACGATACAAACAGAAACTCTACAACTAGAGGTTCCCTCAGTTAAGAGGTCATGTAAGTAATGCAAAGCATTACAAACAATTAGGCTTGTTATTAGATGTATACAGGCATGCCTCTGTAACTAACAGTATAGATGCGTAGTGATCATTTTATGTTAAATAACATAAATAACATTACATATTATTTTATAATATTGCATATCATTAAAATGATATTTATGAAGTGAGTAGTTTGGAGATTTACTAAATAAAACGAAAATCAATTACAAATTTGTAACTTTTTGAAAGGGTTGAAATTTTGATAATTTTAATTAAGTAAATCTCAAGAAAAAATAGTAAAACATTATAAGAAGTGTGTTTTCTTTACATGTGATCGGTGATTTTCAAAAGTTACCAAAAATTGGATGTGAACATAAGCCACTTGTACCTTGAAGGTCATGATTTTAATTTAACTTAAATAAATTTCAAAAAAATATTAAAAAATTATAGGATGTGGCATTTTATTTACATGTGATCGACGATTTTCAAAAAGGTACCAAAAATTTGATGTGGTGTAGTGGTTGTGTATATGAACATAAACTACCTGTATCTTGAAGGTCATGAATTCAATTTAACTTAAGTAAATCCAAAAAAAAGTAAAAAATTATAGGAAGCGTATTTTTTTTACATGTGATCAATGATTTCCAAAAAGGTACCAAATTGGATGTGGTTTAGTGGTTGTGTACGAGAACCTAAGCCACTACTATCTTGAAGGTCATGAGTTCAATTTAACTTAAGTAAATCTAAAAAAAAAATTAAAAAAATTATAGGAAGTGACTTTTTATGTACATGTGATCGATGATTTTCAAAAAGGTGCCCAAAATTGACGTGGTGTAGTGGTTGTGTATATGAACATAAACTACTTATATATTGAAGGTCATGAGTTCAATTTAACTTAGGTAAATCTCAACAAAATATTAAAAAATTATAGGAAATGGCTTTTTATATACATGTGATTGATGATTTTTACAAAGGTAACAAAAAATTGATGTGGTGTAATGGTTGTTTATGTGCACTTAAGCCACTTGTATCTTGAAGTTTAAGATCATGAGTTCAATTTCCAAGGAAAGCATTTTTTTTTATATTTAAATAGTGTAAAGGGTATACTTGTAATTTATTAAATACACTTGAAACTCCTTGTTAGCCTTGTGATGGATGATTTTCATAAAGGTAACAAAAAATTGATGCGGTGTAGTGGTTGTTTATGTGCATTTAAGTTACTTGTATCTTGAAGTTGAAGGTCATGAATGCTATAAAGGGTATACTTGTAATTTACTAAATACACTTGAAACTCCTTGTTAGCCTATAATATATATAAAGTATTAGTTAGCAAAATATAGTTCAACAACGGATAACTATACAAATTGTATCGTAAATTCTCGTTAAATAGCAAATTCAACCCCGCAATACTTTAATAATTATTTTATTATACTTCTTCATTTTAATAATTAATAATTTATATCATGTGCAATTAACATAATTTTTAATACTAGCGTTCTACCTACTTTCAAAAAAAAATTAATAGCATTCTACCCGTGTTACGCACCGAATGGTAAACTATATTAATTATTTAATATAAACATATATTTTTATTCATTATTTAGAAAAGAATATGTAATTTCATTAATATGTAATTGATTTAAGTATGAAATTACTTATTCATCAATTTATACCAACTGCATTATATCCTATATATAATGGGAGTAAGGGAGTTCAGGTGGTATGGTATGGTCGTATGGTTGTTAGGGATGAAATAGTAAAATCAAGATTATAATTATTGGTATTATCTCACTAATAATAATTTTACAAAACTTATAAATCACAAATTCATTCTTCATATATAATAAACAAGTAAATAAAGCATACTATCTGAATTTCAATTCAAAAATTAATTTTTCAAAAAATTAGAATTTACATTTAATTACAAAACAATTTTTTTAAAGAAAATATGTGGTAAAACTAATATTAAAAAAGTAATTAAAAAACATGTCATAATTGCAAATGACACCAAATTAAATTCAAAAAAATATAATTTACAACATAAATGCTAATTCAAAAAAAAATTGAATTTAAAAAACTAAAAGCAACAATAAACTTTAATATACCGCACTTAAAATAAATAAAAACCAACACAAAAATATAAAAAATAGTACAAACTTTCTTTAAAAAAAGTACAAAGGTAATGTATGTTAATTTAAAATAAGTTCCCACATGTCTAAAATATATTATACTAGCTTAAAACCCGTGCGATGCACGGTTTTTTAAAAAATATTAAATGAATTTTTTCATTAACTTGAATTAATTTTTTTAAAACATAAATTTTGGAGACATAAATTTTTAAATGAAATGATGAACATAATTATATAAAAGTTGTCTATGATATTTCTAAAAAAAAAGGAATTTTAGTTAAAAAATATAGAAAAGGTGATAGGTTTTAGTTGAAAAAGGTAATCGGTTAATTATTAGTAATTATAAAATTATAATTTTATTTTACTAAATATAATGCCCGTGATATAATTGGAAAAAAAAGAGGAATTAGTTAGAGAAAATTAAAAAGATAACATGTTTTAGGTGAAAAGCTCAATTGATTAGTATATAATAATTATAATTTAACTAAATAAAATTGCTCATAATATTTTTAGAAAAAGAGAAATTAATGTTGCCCGTGATATTTCTAGAAAAAGAGGGATTTTAGTTAGAAAATATAGAAAAGATGATACATTTTAGCTGAAAAGGTAATTGATTAATTATTAGTATTATAATATTATTTATTTTATTTTATTTAATAGAACTGTCCGTGATATAATTGGAAAAAGAGCGATTTTATTTTGAGAAAATAGAAAAGGTAACGTGAAACTTAAAAAGATCATATGCTTCAGGCGAAAAAAGTAATTGATTAGTTTATAAAAATTATAATTTAATTGTTATTTTACTAAATAAAATTGTTCGTTTTATTTTTAGAAAATGAAAAATTAATGTTACCCGTGATATTTCTAGAAAAAGAAGAATTTAATTAGAAAAAATAAAAAAGATGATACGTTTTAGCTAAAAAGGTAATCGGTTAATTATCAACATTATAATATTATTATTTTATTTTTATTAAATAAAATTGTCCGTGATATAATTAAAAAGTAGAGGTTTTAGTTATAGAAAACAAAAAAGTTAATGTGTTTTGGCTGAAAAAGGTAACCCGTGATATATTTGGGAAAAGAGATATTTTACTTAGGGAAAACAGAAAAGACAACGTGTTTTGACTGAAAAAGTTAATTGATTAATTAATAGTAATTATAATATGTTTTTAATCATATAAAATATAAAAGATATTATATTTTACTTGAAAATGAAATTACTTACTTATTGAAAAATAAAAAAGATAATATGTTTAACCTTAAAAAGGAAATTGATTAATAAAGAAGAAATTTTAGTTGGATAAAATATAAAAGATGTAAATTGATTAGTTAATAAGATGGATTTTATCTTTAATTAAGTAAAGATAATAAGTAAAATCAACTAACCAAACTTTTAATATTTTCGTTTTTATATATTTTACCTGAAAAGAAAATTACTTAGTTATTGAAAAATAGAAAAGGTAATATGAGATATAAATTGATTAGTTAGTATGATAGATTTTATCTATAATTAAGTATGGATAAATAAGTAAACTTTTAATGTTTCGCTTTTATATAATAATATAGAATTGATTAGTTAATAGTAATTATAATATGTTTCTTAGTTAGATAAAATATAAAAGATATTATATCTTACCTTAAAAGGGAAACTGCTTAGTTATTAAAATATAGAAAAAGGTAATATGTTTAACCTGAAAAAGGAATTTTATTAGTAAAGGAAAAATTTTAGTTAGATAAAATATAAAAGATGAGGCTGAAAATGATAACCCGTGATATAATTGGAAAAAGAGATATTTTAGTTAGAGGAAAGGTAAAGTGTTTTGGTTTAAAAATTTAATTGATTAGTTAATATATAGTAATTATAAAATGCTTTTTAGTTAGATAAAATATAAAAGATATTATATGCATTATAATATTATTTTATTTTTATTAAATAGAGGTTTTAGTTAGAGAAAATAAAAAAGGTAACTTGTTTTGGCTGAAAAAGGTAACCCGTGATATAATTGGAAAAAGAGATATTTTATTTAGAGAAAAAAGAAAAGGTAACTTGTTTTGGTTTTAAAAATTAATTGATTAATTAATAATAATTATAATATGCTTCTTAGTTAGATAAAATTTAAAAGATATTATATTTTACCTTAAAAGAGAAACTGCTTAGTTATTAAAATATAGAAAAGGTAATATGTATAACCCGAAAAAAGAAATTGATTAGTAGAGGAAAAATTTTAGCTAGATGAAATATTACAGAATATTTTTATTTATCTGTAATTAAGTAAGGGTAAATAAGTAAAATCAACAGGTACCAACCAACCGACCAACCAAACTTTTAATATTTCGGCTTTTATATAATAGTACTAGCTTATAACCCGTGCGATGCTCGGATTTCTTTTGATATACAATAAATTTTATTTTATGTTACCATTACATTTTTAAATATTAATAATTAATATTTTATTTTAATTTTAACTTAAATTATTTAATAAAAAATTAATTAATGATATGCATAGCTTAAAACTTATATTATAAAATTTTAAAATAAATATGTAGTTGATGGAATTCAAACCTTGAAATTTTTGTAAATTAATTTAATCATATAATATATCTAATCATTATATCTAACGATTCTGATTTTTTACTAAAAATCTAACGGTCATTATTCGTAGTATACGGATTTCTATTATATTTTGTTAGTGATTAGAAGATATAGTGTAATATTTTTGGGTATATATTAATTATTGCAAGATTATGTTTTAAATTAAAAGTCAAAGTGTTTAAATTAGGAGAAAATATTACTGATTGGAAGATATAAATTTATAAAATTATAATAAAATTTTATTATGTTATAAATAAAATTTATTGATATGGTGTTTATTTTATTATTTTATAAATTTTATTCAATATTACAATTATGAATCATTATTTTTAATGACTTTTTAATTTTAATTCAATATAATTTAATATACTCATGTTTACGAATTATACTAATGTTTCCTTGTTATAAATAACGTATAGGGATTTTTAATATATTTTATTAAATAATTGAAAAATATGGTGTGATAATATTAGTTTTAAATCAAAAAGGTAATGTGTTTTAATACGAAAGGAAATATTAATGATTGAAAGATATGATACGATTGATGTTTTCAGTTGTTTATAAAAGGTAATATCTTCAATTAAAGTAAATTCGAAAAAGGCAATCGACTAATTAACATTAATTATTTTATGTTATTATTTATTTTAGCTGTTTTAATAGTATAAATATCGAATATATTTTTCTTTTTAATGAAGAATTATACTAATGTTTCCTTATAAAGCAAAAAGGTAACGTGTTTTAATTCGAAAGGAAATATTAATGATTGGAAGATATGATACGATTAATTTTTTAGGTGTTTATAAAATGTAATATCTTCAACTAAAAGTAAATGTGAAAAAAGGCATTCGACTAATTAGTAATTACCATTAATTATTTTATGTTATAATTTATTTTACTATTTTAATAGTATAGATATTAAATATATTTTTTTTAATGAATGGTAAATAAGTAAATTCACTAAGAACCAAAAAACAGGTACCAAAACTTTTAATGTTTCGGCTTTTATATAATAGTAAGCTTAAAACCCGTGCGATGCACGGATTTCTTTTAATATTATATGATATGCTTTATTAATTCGATTTACTTTTTTTAAAATATGAATTTTGGAGGTTTAAATTTTTAAATGAGATGATTTGATAATAATTATATAAATGTTAATTAGTAAAAAAAAAAATTATAAATGTTATCCGTTATATTTCTATGAAAAGAGGGATTTTAGTTAGAAAATATTGAAAAGATAATACATCTTAGTTCAAAAAGGTAATCGGTTAATTATAAGTACTTATAAAATTATAATTTTATTTTATTAAATAGAATGTTGTGATTTAACTGAAAAAAGTGAGGTGTTAGTTATAGAAATTAAAAAGGAAACATGTTTTAGGTGAAAAAGGTAATTGATTAGTTTATAGTAATTATAATTCAATTATGTTATTTTTCTAAATAAAATTGCTCGTAAAGTTTTAAGAAAAGGAAAAATTAGTGTTGCCCGTGATATTTTAAAGAATAAAGATATTTTATTTAGAAAATATAGAAAAGATGATAAATTTTAGCTTAAACTTAATCGGTTAATTATTAACATTATAATATTGTTATTTTATTTTATTAAATAGAACCGTCCGTGATATAATTGAAAAAAGATTGATTTTATTTAGAGAAAATAGAAAATGTAATGTGAAAATTAAAAAGATGACATGTTTTAGGTGAAAAAGGTAATTGATTAGTTTATAATAATTATAATTTAATTTATGTTATTTCACTAAATTAAATTGTTCGTAATATCTTTAGATTGTGAGAAATTAATGTTGCCCATGATATTTCTAGAAAAAAAGAATTTGAATTATAAAATATGATACGTTTTAGGTGAAAAGGGTATTCAAAAAGGTAATCGTTTAATTATAAGTACTTATAAAATTATAATTTAGAATGCCGTGATTTAACTGAAAAAAGTGAGGGGTTAGTTAGAGAACATTAAAAAAGAAACATGTTTTAGCTGGAAAAGGTAATTAATTAGTTTATAGTAATTATAATTTAATTTATGTTATTTCACTAAATTAAATTGTTCGTAGTGTTTTTAGATTTTGAGAAATTAATGTTGCCCGTGATATTTCTAGAAAAAAGGAATTTGAATTATAAAATAGGGAAAAGATGATATGTTTTAGTTGAAAAGGGTAATTGATAATTATTAGTATTATAATATTATTATTTATTAAATAGAACCCCGTGATATATTTGTAAAAAAAAATATTTTAGTTAAAGAGATATTTTAGTTATAGAATAGAGAAAAGGTAACATGTTTTGGCTAAAAAAGGTAATTGATTGGTTAATAGTAATTATAATATAATTATGTTATTTTCAAAATTGCTTGTAGTGTTTATAAGAAAGGAGAAATTTTAGTTAGATAAAATAATAGATATATTGTGCTTTACCTGAAAAGGAAAATTAATTAGTTAGTGACAAATAGAAAAGGTAATATGTTTAATATGAAAAAGGAAATTATGTATTTAGTTAATAGGTCAGTAAGGGTAATTAGGTAAATTCAATAGGTACCAACCAACCAACCAACCAAACTTTTAATGTTTCGGCTTTAATATAATAGAATAGATAGATATGTTCTAATAAATAGAAGAAAACACGCTAAAATATATGAAACATTAAAATATATGTTAGGCTAAACCTTAAAATATTATTTACAAAAAAATCTTTTACCAAATAAAAGTACATTTAATTACAAAACAAAAAAAAAGTCTTTAAAAAGTATATGGTAAAATAAGATATTAAAAAAGTAATAAAAATACATGTCATAATTGGAAATGTCACTAAAATTCAACAAAATATAATATATAAAACAATTGCCATTCCAAAAAAAATATGTAAATTTAGAAAACTAAAATCAACAATAAACTTTAATATAATGTACTTAAAAAAATATAAACCAACACAGAAAAATAAAAATTTAGTACATATTTTCTTTAAAAAAAGTACAAATGTATATATGTTCACAGTTACATAAAAAAACACAAACACACACACACATATATAAAGAATAGTTAAATAAATAAGTTCCCACATGTCTAAAGTATATTATATATATTGTAATAAAATAGAAGAAAACATCCCAAAAAAATGAAATATTAAACTATACGTTAGGCTAAATCTTAAAATATAATTTACAAAAAAAAATCGTTTACCAAATAAAAATGGTTTAAGAAAAAATAATTTTAATTAAAATCATTAAAGATTATATTTTTAGTTTTGACAACAAATATATTTTTAAAATTTAAATTATAAAAATGTGAGCACAAATCAATAAATAAACAAATTCTTACTTTGCAAGGAAAAATAAATTAAAAAAAGTGAACACAAATCAATAAGTGAACATATTTTAAATTAGAATGCAATCCAAACACCCACATAATAAATTATATTAATATCTAAATATAATACAACATAAAAAGCCTTAAGATTATTCTAAACAAAAACACATAATAAACACAACACATGGCAAAAATATAAAATTAATATGAAAAAATAACAATATTCAAACAAATAAAAAAAATTATTATCACACAAATTTTCAAAAAAGTTAAAAAAAATGCCTTTAAAAACTATAAAAACACTATAACAAAATATCTAAAAATTTTGAGATAACCATTAAATTACATAATCAAAAAGAAAAAAAAAAAAATTGTTACACGAATATAGTACATATATGTTTCAAGTATGTCATATGTAATCTAATAAAATGAAAAATCAAAAATAATTATGAAATTCCAAAAAGTATGTTAGCCTTGAAATATAAATTATAGAAAAACCATTTACAAGAAAAAAGACAAATGTATACTACAAATCATATAACATATGTGTTATTATCATTAAAAGTAAAAACAAATTATTTAAAATTCTATAAAACTAATTTTACAAGAAAACATATTATAATCAAAATATACTACAAAATATTAATAAAGCTACCCGTGCATCGCACGGGTATAAAGCTAGTTATTATTAATATTACCAAACAATTATCATAATATTCACATTCCTCGCTCAAAAAATCCAACGAACGTAGTTATATTAATTCATTCAAAAAATATTATCAAAGGAAAGGAATGCATGTTTCAGCGATAAAAAGAAAAGATTTCTACTATGCAAGTTCCGTTAAACGAACGTAGTCATGATAAAGAAAACTTTCATCTAATCTAGTTTCTTATGTGTTCGTTCAATATCATTTTTACAAATTTCAAGTTCTTTTTTATTAGTGAGGTTGATTTACTTTAGAAAAATAAACATTATCAATCAAGCAAACATATCTAATATATCCCGTTCTTAGAGTAAGATATGACTGTTAGAGTTTATTGTGATTGCCCTCAGCTTATTTTTAATGACAACTTATAATATGTATATTCAGTTTGGGAGTTTGTATATTGATTTTTTTTCTTTTTAATTAGAATATGGTATATTAAATATTAGTTTTTTTTACCCATAAATAGGGATGACAAATTAATTCGATCTAATTGTACATGATCTGAAATTTAAAATTTTGCATAAACCGAACCCGAATTTTTGGATTTAGGTTTGGATTTAAATTTTAAATCCGAAATAGTTTCGATTTGGATTTCAGTTGTACCAAACCGCTATACGATCTGAAATCTGAAACCTGAAACCCGAAACGCGATCCAATATCAAAACCTGATACATAAATAATATAACATCATAATTTGAAATTATTATATGTAATATTTTGGATGTAAGTCATACAATTTATTTATTTTTATTCAAATATTTCATTAGTAATTAGAACTTTTATTCCTCAATCTCAAGTTTTACTGTAATATATATGATGTAATTTTCTTTGTTTTACATAAAATTTTCATATGTTATGTATACGAAAAATAATTTTTTAACATATTTTAAATTTTACTTAGTATGTCAATTTGTATTATATGTTACATTTGACTACTTACTTAGTTTAATCATTTTAGTATTTAGTTATTGTATAAATACACTTATCATTATTTGTGTGTAACAATTATTTTAAATTTGACTACATTATTATTGATTTTGGATTCCCGAAAAAGCCAGATCTAATCTGAACCCGACGAATTTGGTTATGGATATTTAGTTTTGGATTTGGATTTATTTTTAAAACCTGAAAATATTTGGATATGTGTTTGAATTTTACAAAATTTGGACCTAATCCAACCTGGTGTCATCCCTACGCGCATAATAAGAAATTTAAAAATGAGTATCACCTATTTTTTTTGTTTGACTAACATGTTAAAATAGAAACTGTACATGAAACAAAAATCAAATGTACAATAATATATAATCATGTAAACACATTATTATATATGTTTCCTTGTAATTTAATTATCGAATTAAAAAACATGAAATTCATTTTTCATTAACAATGAGTATATTTTTCCGATATATATTAGCGCTTGCGTAGACCTGGAAAATCGTTTGTGTTGTGTACATTCTTGTTGTATGCCTTTGGGGTCTTGCATGAAATTGACATGAAATTTTTTTTGTGTACGTAAAATTCGAACGCCAAAGGCTACTAAACTACACGAATTTTTTTTGTACACGAAACAAAAATAATACGCGAAAAAAAATTAACACTTACATGTATTGTTACTCTCTAACCAAGTAATCTAAGAATGTTATTATATAACAGAAAACAACATTGAGCCTACAAATTAAAACAAAGAGTAGAGTACATAAAATGAAGCCCTTTTTTTTTTTTTTTTTTAATGTCAATAGATATCTATGTTTATTAAGAATCTATCTACCAAGTTATAAAGGTTTTTTTAACCTTTATTTAAGGTTTTCTTGATATAAAAAATTAAATATTATCAACCAACCAAGCAAATTTGATATGCTTGCTCTTAAATTAGGATATGAGAATTAAATACTATTCTTTAATTCAAGAATACAAAATTAAAAAGGGCACCTTTTATTATAAACAATATATAATTTTATATGTATCGACCTATCTAGTTATCAATAATAGTGACTTTTATAACAAAGGCTGTAGTCGTTACTCTCTCTCCTCCACTCCCAAAAAACATTAAACTAAAATTTAGGGGCTTACATCAACGTTTTGGTTGATGATAAGCCCCCTTTTATTATTTTCCTTGATTTTATTTTGTTTTTTTAATAAATATCACTCTTTATCGAGAGTCTATTACTTTGTTGGTGGGTTTCATCTACTGATATACTGAATTTTGTACTTTCTCCTTGTGAATGATCCCATTTCTTTTACTTGATTTTAATCTGTTTTTCAATAATTATATTTCTTTATTGAGAGTCTAGTAACTCATTTGTGGATTTTGTCTATCCTTATATTGGATTTTGTTCTTTCTCTTTATGAGAGTAGGTTCTTTTATATGGTATCCGGGATCTTAGATCTGCATGATTTTCTTATTTGGTTTATTGATTTAGATAGTATAGAATTGTAGTTATGGTCGGTTGTTCAAATACGTTATGACAAATCATATATATGTTTTCCTCACGATTACAATAAATTGTTGAATTATCTCACCAAAAGATAATATATATTAGTGATATAAGCGAGGAGTTTAAGATCTGATCAACGATGGTAGTTTGGATGAAGGAAACCTTGATATGATCTATTATTAATACGTGTTTGTCCAAAATTGATTTTTTTTGTAGATATTGTATGAACTTTTATTGATGAATTAATTCTATATTTAAAAAGTTTTTATAAGATTTTTTGCGCTGAGTTGACCAATTTGTTATGAAAATATTCACTAACAATGTTTTTCATTAACTTTGTAATGAATTTCATTTTTTGATTGATAATTAATACATCAAATAATGTCTAATACTGTTTGATAGTATATTTAATATTTTGAATAATTCAAATATATTGTCAGGTCAATTAATTTGTCCTATTAATTAGAGAAAATTACCAAAATAATCATAATTGAGCATGTTTGACCCTATTTACCAACGGGATACGTTAAATCGTGTAACGTGATATATGGTCTAACACGCGATTTCATATTCCGTAGCACTACATGACACGGTAGAGCGGGTAACGTGTTTAGTGTAATATGGTGTATTGTGTTTGGTGTATTGTGTTTCGTGTTATCAGGGTGCGCATCACAATCACGGTACACGTTCTTCCGTATCCTTCATAACACGGAACTGCGTGCAACGTATCCAACTAACATGGAACTGCTTGCAATGTATATAGCTAATACGGAGGACGAAACTCCGTATCTCGTCGATAAAAAGGGTCACATTCCCGCTTTTCAGTATTTTGGGCCAACACTATTTATTTTTGATTATCTTGGGCCTTCACCCTATTAATTATTGCATGACTAAAAAATAATGATAAGTAAATTGTTTAAGGTAATTGGTTTAAAATTTATTTAAAATTTAAATGGGTTGAATCTTACCTTTTTTTATACTTGATTAATTTAAAAGTTTATGTATCTTAAATTTTGAATGTGCATTTAGAATAGTGTGATAAATATTTTTAATTTTTAATTTTTTTAATTCAGTAATAATTGATTTATTCAAATTTGATTACAACTTAAAATCGTATATCGAGATTTTGATATTAAATATTATATTATATAATATAGATGCATGTATTATTATAATATATTTGTATTAAAATCAATTAATAAATAAGCAATTATGGAAAATAGTTCTATACATAGAGAGGGACACAAAAACAAATGTACTAGCATATAATATTATAATTGTGATTTGTTGAGTATTGAATACGGTAAAAGAATACAGAGGGGGGGTGAATGGATTCTTGAACTTTTCTTTGATTGAGTCAATGTAGCAGATAAGTGCCTGTGTGTAGAAGTGAAGGTGCGGATAAAGAAACTACACAAGACACAATATCACTTTAATCTAATGTATTATTAGATAAAGGTTGCTACAATCTGTGAATACAAATGGTAGTATTCTCAGCTTCGTTTTTCTCAGAGAGATATAGCTTACAGTGTATGAAAAACTTGACTCACAAAAGTTACTAAGTTATGAAGTGAGACTGTGTCCTTATAGAACATGGATACAGCCTACTTACTGCAAATAAGGTAGCTAAACAAATTACTTTCTAGTCTGTCTATCCTTTTTGAGTAAGTGTCCAAACGGTTACAGATTTGACTTTGCAAAGCCTGTTTAGATCCACTTCTTTAGCTCCTTGTCTCTTCTATATCTCTCCAAGCTTCCTTGTAGGCTTTCCAGAGCACGTTACAGATTGTGGTCCATAAAGTACATTGGCTTGTTGCAGGTTTCTGACTTGTACAATTTCTTCAGTATTTTGTCTCCAAGAATGTATTCGAGAAGTGACTAAGTGAGTGATTCGAGAACTAGAATTGACTTGATCGATAACTCTGAGTTCTCGAATACTGTTATATTGACATATCGAACCACTTCTCGAATAGCTCTTTTCCATCAGGATTCCTTGAGTTGTCGAATAGAACATTTGACTTATCGAATCCTCGAGATATCGAATAGCTTTCTGAGTCCTTGAGATATCGAATGGAACTTTGACTTGTTGACTCTTTGAGAACTCGAATACTATCTTGACTTGTTGACTTCTTGAGTTCTCGAATAGAGTGGTAGACATATCGAATCCCTGAGATATCGAATGAGATATCGAACAGTGTATTCAGAGATATCGAATAGTGTCTTGAGATATCGAATCTCTGACTTCTCGAATGCTGGACTTCTCGAATAGACAAATATACTTCTCGAATTGGTACTTAGGTAAATTCTTCATTCATTCAAATCCCAACTGTGATTATTTGACAGTCTTTAACTCCTTGCTTGAGGCATGAACCTTGGAACTTCTTTCAAGCATTATTCTAGACTCTATTTGTACAATTACACAACTAGGATTTGATGCCTACTACAAGTACAATACAAACAGAAACTCTACAACTAGAGGTTCCCTCAGTTAAGAGGTCATGTAAGTAATGCAAAGCATTACAAACAATTAGGCTTGTTATTAGATGTGTACAGGCATCCCTCTGTAACTAACAATCTCCCCCAAATTGTGAGTGAGACCCTTAGTCACAATTTCATGTCTGATAACAAGCCTAACATACATAAAGATAAAACTTTAAAAGTACAGGTATGTATACTGAACACATAAATGGAATTACAAGATAAATACTCTTACAGTATGATGAGGTACTAGCCATTTTCATTTGATTGCATCTCCATTGCTTTGGCTCGTAGATCATCATATGCTTTCTGTTTCCTTTCTTTCTCCTTTCTTGCAATCTCATCTATTGCTCTTATGATTTCTGTCATAGCATCCAATTCTTCAATCATAATAGAGTTTTTGAAATCTTCAAGCACTGGCTTCAGAATGTTGGCAGGATAGTGACTGAGTAGGTCCATTCTTATATTGACATTGTCTCCATTTCTTCTCCTATACTTCACCACATAGGGATCAAACTGAACTCTACACAATCCCTTTGCCCTTAGCTTTTCTGCTTCGATCTCAAGTCTGTCAATTTCTTTCTCCCTTTCTAACCATTTCTCATAGCAGCCCTTTCTTATCTTCTCAGCATATTCTTTCTTCATTTTCACAAAGTCAATCAATTCCAGCTTCCATACTTTCTCCACCTTGTCTTTAGAGTCCAGCAATGCAATGATTCTTTCTATCTCATACAATTTACCCCAATGTTGACAACCCCCTTGTTTGAATTTCATCTCTCTCCCATCAGTGTACTTGATCTCAAGGTGGTCATCCACAATTGCAGCATAGCATATCTTTTGAGCTCTTAGAAATTGCAGTTGCTCTTCATCAAAGTCTTCATCAAGTGGCTGGAGTTTCAATCCTGGAATGATTGTTAGGGCTCTTGATTTGATTAGCTTCACCTTTCTTGCAACATGTTTAAATTTCATCCTCTTGACATGATTGCTTGACAGAAATCTTTGACCTTTGTTGGTAGACCATAGTAGTATTCCATTAGCAGTTTGCTTTCTGAAACATACACATGGTTTCTTGACTTGAATCTTCTTCTCCTCTTGAGGTGGCAAAACAGTTGCAGAAGTCATAGATGTAGATTTTGCTAGGTCACCACTAACAGTATTCACCCTAGACTTAGAGCCTTGTGTTGTGGTGAGGTTACTGCTAGCAATGCCTAAGGCTTGCTGTTTTCCAATCTTCCTCTCATAGACTCTTCCTTGGTCATCATCATTCTTCTTATCTTTGTCCCCCTTCTTCTTCTTGTCTTCATCACCCTTATCTCTCATGTGATGTCTTCTCCTCCCATCACCTTTGTCTTCAGAATCATCATCCTTATTTCTCCTAGGTTGAGCCATCTCTGGGATTTCACCAGTTGCAATATAGGTTCTGAGGATGTGCAGTGCCTCAGTTTCTTCAGCATTTCTGGCTCCAACCTTCTTCTGTAATTGATCAATGATAGCAATGATCAGTCTGTGATTCCTAGTGGTGAGATCATGGGGAATGACCAATTGCTTGATATCTTCAATTCTGGTACCAGACTGATAAATGATTGTCCATGGCTTCTTGATCACTTCTGGTAGCCTTGAAGGTTGGTCATTCCTTAAGTCATCAAACAGACTCTTATTGTTCTCATTCTTCTTCTCAATAAGCTCAAGTATGGCATCTATCTCTGAGTGTTTCAGTTCTTGTAGAGTCTTGTATGTTAGATGCCATATCTTCAATTTGGATATCATCACTATCTCCTTAATCCATAGATTATTGACTTTCTTAGGAATGACAGTGATGCAATCAATCTGCTTCTTCAGCTCCCTCAGATAGAACTGAGTGTCACCAGCCTGTTCCCTTGTGGCTTTCAGAAACTCCAAGAAGGCTTTATCATGATAAACATTGGAGTTAGCAACTTCTTGTAGCTTGGCCTCAGTAACAACTTTAACTTCTACAGGCTTGGCACTCTCAGGTAAGGAGGTTGGAGATTTGTCAGATGGCATACTCCCTGCAACCACTGTAGTAGTTATGGATTGCTTTTGTCCTCCAGGAGTAGTGATGTGCACAGTTGGTAGAGTGACAACTAGCAAGGTAGATGGAGGCTCATCCACTTTGGATTTTCCTTTGCCAGGCACATTTGGTAGAGATTTTGAAGAAGCTCTTTGTTGACCACCCTCTTTTATTATTATGCCTTTCTCCCCCTTTGTATTTAAGTTCCCTTTCTCCCCCTTTGGATTTGAGTTCCTTGTCTTCTTCTCCCCCTTAGGCTTGTTGTCAGGCATTGAGGCTGTAGAAATGTCCTTTGGGATTGAAGATTCATCAGGGAGAGGGAGACCCATATGCTTCATCATAGCAGCTAACATGGATTGTTGATGCAGAAGGACATCAGCTGTGGTGGATGCTTGAGTGTCCAACTGATCATTTAGAAGTGCAACCTTTTCTGTAAGATGAGCATTGGACTTGGTGAGAGTAGCCACCTCCTTCTCAAGTGCATCCACTTTGTTGAATAACTCAGTAGATTTGAAGCCAGACAAGGATTGTTCTTTGAGTCTCTGCACTTCAAATCTAGTCATGTCATGTACTGGGACTTCAGTAATCAGTCTGTCTCCATATAGATTTTTGAACATGGTCCTCAGCATGGCATTGGCATCTGTGGTCTGATCAGATAGAATTTGAAATTGATGCCCCAGACCTGTGACAGTATCCTTTAGCAGAGCTAGCCCATTATCCATCTTGGTGCAGGTGGTGTTGCAGTGTTTGATGTCTTTGAACACACTGTCTAGCTGAGGGAATTTAGCATCAAAGGTCCTCTTGATTGCTTCTACTGTGGTGGTGGTCTTATCACACACTCTATTGACCTCAGTTTTGACACCTTTTCCAAGATAATGTGCTGCCTTGAGGAATCCCTTGTGTGTATTATTCATAGCCTCATACACTTCACCAGGTGTCAGAGATTTGGCATTGGAGCCCAGTGAAGTGAGGTATTCCTCCCTGAGATACTGAAGTGCTTCATCGAGAGTAATATCATATTTTCCTTGCAACCAGGCATCTATGTTGCCATCTCTCTCAGCATCATCAATGATCTTTGACTTCTGCACCTCCACATCATCCCTATGGCATAACAGAATAGCCTCATAGTCTGGATTAGGCATGTCTGCAGTGAGAAGGTTCTGAGCAATCTTTGTGAACTCAGGAATCTGATCCACAATTAAGCTTTGAAGTGCTTCAACCGTCAATTGTTGTGGAACAGACCCTGATCCTGAAGCACTGTCATGTTGCACAGGCTTTAGCCATTGTGACATAAAGTCAGAGCTAGAGCTAGGCAAGCTAGACTCCTCAGTTACAGATGCAACTTCTGTAACCGGATGGATTGACTCTACTACTGGTGTCACCACAGAAGTGGGATGAATTACACCAGCAGTTGACACAGGCACAGAGTCTCTATTAAAAACTAGTGGAACCTCTGTGTTTGTGATGGTGTCATCAGGAGATGCCTCAACATGCATTCCCTCACCATCTAAATGTGGGTTCTGAGTGGTGAACAAAGTGTCATGCACTAAGTCACTTGAAATTATTGGCTCATCAAGAGAAAAGAATTCTTGATGATCAATACCTTGCATCTCAGTTGCCTGAGTTGCAGGTTCCAAAGAAATTTCAGTGTTAGATTCTGGAAGAGAAGTGTGTTTAAGAGTAGATTTTGGCAACTCCCCCTGAGAGATAGAGGGAGTTTCAAATGTGATGTGCTCTCCACTCAGTGTTGTGCCAGCCTTATCACTCCCATGTGCTGACTCTATACAAGAAGGTGCATTGGGGAGGATGCTTGATTCTATAGGTGCACCCTGTTGAGAGGATACACCTAGTGAGCTGTGTGCCCCTGATTTTACAACTTCAGCCATTTGTGTGACTGAAGAGGTGGTCTTAGTTTTCTTCTTCTTTGTCCTGTGTAAGGGTGACTCAGGTTCCTCACTTCCTAGACCTAATTCAACAGCTAATGCTGCTTCAGATAAGATATTTAATGGTGCAGACATTACTTCCTTTCTCTTCTTTTTACTAACGTCACCCTTTTGAGAGGATGATGCAGTTGGCTCAGTATGTGGTAGAGTGTTTGGTTGAGAGGGTTGGTTAGCAGGCCCTGGGTTAGCATTTTGTTCTACTTGCTTGGGCTGTGCTAACTTAGACTTTGCATCAAATGTTGGCATGTTGTGGGGATAAGTCCTAAACAAACTCTCCATATGGGGAGTTATGTTCAGTCTTACATCCACATCATTCCTAGTCTCCAAATTACCAAAAATGAGTTTGGTCATGGACTTAGGATAGCCTATTTTATTTTTATCAATCCCAAGAAATTCAATCAATGAAGCATTTTTATAATTAAGTACAGATTGAATAAAGCGAGGGAAGAAAATATCAGTACCTCTCTTGGTTGTGTTCTTACCAAGTCTCCCATATAATTCTTGGAGGATGATTTGGCCAACATCAATCTTCTTTCCATAGGCCAAAGCATATCCAATTTGCTGCACAGGTGCACTGATTTGATCAAAGCTTGATTTCCTGGCAGTGAAGACTTGGAGAAGAGTTGCAAACACATAGCTCCACTCCTTTCTCAGATTCTTCCTGTTTAGCTTTCCAAGATTGATCCCATCTGAGTAGTTGATGAACTCAAAGAATTCCTCCAACTCTGCATTAGTGGCCATTCTGTCAAATGACTCTTGTTGTAGGCCCAGTGCTTGGTTCATGTCTGCAGTAGAGATAGTGATTTCCTCATCTTGAATCTTGCAGTAGATGATATATGAAGTGATTGCGTTTTCCAGGGCTACAACCTCCACAATAGCAGTACTCCAGAACTGTTCCAGAATATCTAGATACAGAGTTGGGTTGGCAGGGAGTGCATCCTTGATATACGACTCAGCCATCCATTTTACAAAGCACTTGAAATTGGCATTGGGTGCTTCAACATCACTAGTGAGAGCGATGAAGTTGGTGTTGAACTTTACTGTTGCCATTTGTGTAGAAGAGAGGAAAGAAATTGAAGGTTGAAAAAGAAATTTGGCTTTTCGTAGCTAGGGTTTCTGGGGTTTAGAGAGTGTAGATGCTTGAGAAATCGAATGAAATGAATCGAATAGATGTGAAATTGTATAAGTATGAAGTACTTGAATTGTCGATTAGTAGAAAGTTTTGTATCGACAAGTCAGGCATTCGAGAAGTAGAAAACAACTATTCGAGAAGTCAAGAATGGCTTAATCGATAACTCAAGCAGATAGAAACTCACAGCTGGCAGTTATCTAACTTAGAAATAATTCTAAATTAAATAAAATATGTTTTTATGAGTGAATTAAACTTTTAGACAAAAGTCCAAAATCGGTTAAAATTCAGCGAGAATTCAGCCTTTTCAAATGATTCGAGAACTCAAATATAGTGTTCGAGAACTCAATCATTCGAGAACTCAGTTACTATATTCGAGAAGTCAAGAATACCTCTATTCGATATCTCAGAAAGACTCTATTCGAGAACTCAAGAGTACTCTAATGAGACTTATTAGAGATGTCGAATAGTGAATCATTCGAGAAGTCTGACTTATCGAACTATACCCATCACTCATAAAAATTTGATTTTCACTATCTTTTAAAATTTACCAGACATATTCATTGAAAAATATCCTAGCAAATTAAATAGTGATTTTCTCAAAATTTCATAGAAATCTTAAGTTAATAGAAATATGATTTTCAACATATGCAACAGATTTGAAATATTTATAAATCATATTTCAGCCAACACTTACTCCAAAAATATTGAGAATTTAGATAAAGTAAGTGTTTACTGCTGCAACAATCTAGATGGTGTATTCACTTAGCCAGAATCTGAAGAATTCAGCATTCCAATCTCACTTACCAACCTTGTGAAGGTGGCTTCATCTAATGGCTTAGTGAATATATCGGCTAGTTGTTTATCTGTAGAGACATAATGCAACTCAATGGTTCCATTAGTTGCATGTTCTCTTATGAAATGATATCTGATGTCAATGTGCTTTGTTCTAGAATGATTGACAGGATTGGCAACTATAGAGATTGCACTTGTGTTGTCACACATGATTGGAATTCTTTCCAACACAAGTCCATAATCTCTAAGTTGATTTCTAATCCAAAGCACTTGAGCACAGCAACTTCCAGCAGCTATGTATTCAGCCTCAGCTGTAGAAGTTGACACAGATTGTTGCTTCTTGCTATACCAAGAAACTAACCTTTGTCCAAGAAACTGGCAGCTTCCTGAGGTGCTTTTCCTATCCACTCTGCATCCAGCATAATCAGCATCAGAATAACCAACCAGATTGAACCCTGTGTCCTTAGGATACCATAAACCCAAGTTTAGAGTGCCCTTCAGATATCTAAAGATCCTTTTTATTGCAATCAAATGTGATTCCTTTGGATTTGATTGAAACCTTGCACACAAGCATGTAGCAAACATGATGTCTGGCCTACTTGCAGTGAGATAGAGTAGAGAACCAACCATGCCTGTGTAGACTGAGATATCTACTTTCCTGCCTTTAGCATCTTCATCCAGTTTAGTGGCAGTGGCCATGGGTGTCTTGGCAGGTGAACAATTTTCTAAGTCAAACTTCTTCAATAAATCCTTGATGTACTTGGTTTGACTGATAAAGATACCATCCTTCCTTTGACTGACTTGCAACCCTAGAAAGAATGTCAACTCTCCCATCATACTCATCTCATATCTGCTCTGCATGAGTTTAGAGAATTTCTCACACAGCTTCTCATTTGTAGAACCAAAAATGATATCATCCACATAGATTTGGACTAGGATAATATCATCACCATGCTTCTTGTAAAACAGTGACTTGTCCAATGTGCCTCTAGTGAATTGATTTTCAAGAAGAAATTGTGATAAGGTATCATACCATGCTCTTGGAGCTTGCTTAAGTCCATACAGTGCCTTAAGCAATCTGTAGACAAATTCTGGGAAATGTGGATCCTCAAAGCCAGGTGGTTGTTGCACATAAACCTCTTCTTCCAACTCTCCATTTAGAAATGCACTCTTGACATCCATTTGATAAACTTTAAAGTTTGAATGAGCAGCAAATGCCAAGAATATTCTAATGGCTTCCAATCTAGCAACAGGGGCAAATGTCTCATCATAATCAATGCCTTCCTGTTGAGAGTATCCTTTTGCAACCAGCCTTGCTTTGTTTCTTATTATTACACCATCTTCGTCCATCTTATTCTTCAGAACCCATTTAGTTCCAACAATGGTTCTATTCTTTGGTGCAGGCACAAGTTCCCATACTTTGTTCCTTTCAAATTGATTCAGCTCCTCTTGCATGGCAATAATCCAATCTGGATCCAACAGTGCATCATCAAGTTTCTTAGGCTCAACTTGTGATAGAAAACATCCATAGAGGCACTCTTTTTGAGTTGCTCTCCTAGTCCTTACTCCTGCATTAGGATCTCCAATGATTTGCTCTGCAGTGTGTGATCTATCCCATTTCCTCGAGTGTTCAGCCTGACTTCTCAACCTTGATGTTGCTTCATCATCCACATCATGGTCATCCTCATTTCCTCCCCCTGTGAAGTTGCCATTACTCACAGGTGTGTCTTGGATGCTTGTTTCTCCACTATCGATTGGCACAAATTCTTCTCTTGTATCATCAATCACTTGAGTTTGTTGAACTTGAGTTTCAACTCCAGTTTCAATCTCTTCATCAGAATCATCTAGATTATCAAATCTCAATGGATCTTTGTCTTCATCATTGGCTTCTTCTAGTCCAGGTAGTTTGCTATCATCAAATGTTACATCTGTGCTTTCCATAACTTTCTTTTGACTGATGACATAAACCTTGTATGCAATTCTTTCCATAGAATAGCCAAGAAAAATTCCTTCAAATGCTTTTGCATCAAACTTTCCAACATATTCAGAATTATCCTTTAGTACAAAGCATTTGCTTCCAAAAGTATGAACATACTTTAGAGTAGGCTTCTTTCCAGTCATCAAGTTGTAAGGTGTCTTTCCAGTGTTTTTGTTGATGAGGGTCCTGTTCTGAATGTAGCATGCAGTGCTCACAGCCTCAGCCCAAAAATATGTAGGCATTTTTGCATCAAGTAACATTGTTCTAGCAGCCTCAATTAGAGTTCTATTCTTTCTCTCAACAACTCCATTTTGTTGTGGAGTCCTTGGAGCTGAGAATTGCTGAGAAATGCCATTCTCTTTGCAGAATGCTTCAAGTGTGGCATTTCTGAACTCTGTTCCATTATCACTCCTCAATGCAATCACACTTGCATTGTTTGCCTTTGCTTCCTTGTCAACTTTCTTTATGTGCTCAATAATTACTTGTGGAGCCTCATCTTTTGATGCCAGAAATTCCACCCATGTATACCTTGAAAAATCATCAACCATTACCAGGGCATACTTCTTTCTTCCAAGTGACATTATGTTGACAGGCCCAAACAAATCCATATGGATGAGTTGTAATGGCTTGGATATTGATGTCACTGTCTTTGACTTGTGGCTTGATCTTTTCATTTTTCCTTTTTGACAAGCCTCACACACTCCTTCTTGATAGAATTCGAGTGTGGGCATGCCTCTCACTAACTCTCTTTTGACTAGAGAATTAATGGCCTTGAAGTTCAGGTGTGATAGTTTCTTGTGCCACAGCCAACAATCTTCATTTGATGCTTTTGAGTAAAAGCAACAAATTTTGTCCTTGTTTGCAGAGTCCATATTGGCTACAAACAGGCTTCCCTTCCTTACTCCAGATAGAGCAAAGTCACCAGTCTTCTTGTGGGTGATCAAACATTCATCTTTGTCAAAATTCACTTTGAATCCTCTATCAGTAAACTGACCAACACTTAGCAGATTATGCTTGAGCCCCTTGACTAGTGCTACATCTTCAATGATGACATTACCAACTTTCAGCTTGCCATATCCCAATGTGTTACCCATGCTGTCATCTCCAAAAGCAACCATTGGGCCAGCCTTTTCCTCATACTGTGATAGCAGGGCCATATCACCAGTCATATGATTTGAGCATCCACTGTCCAAAATCCACATGACCTTCTTTTCACTTTCTTTGCCCTGCAAACACAAAGGTATTACTTTTCCTTTGGTACCCAAACAAGTTTGGGTCCATGTGACTTAGAGACAGTTTTATCATAAACAACATGCTTGTCAACTTTCTTAGTGTTAGTCTTCTTGTCACTGTTGGAAGTCTTAGAACCTGAGGTTTCAGACTTAGGTGACAAAGGTACCTTCCTAGCTTTAGGAGGACTTGAAGACTTTGACCTTGTGTAGTGTGTGTGAGAATTGTGACTGATACAACCATCAATGAATTGCCTTCTTAAATTAAAACAACTAGTCATAACATTCATATTGCATGGCATACAGTCAAATTTATCACAGAAAGGTGCATCTCTATGATTTAGAGGCACAGAACAATCATAGAAAGGTTTAGACACACTACCAACAGGTTTCTTGCATGCATGAGTTAAATGATTGGTACTGAAACAGTTCTGACAAGTTTTCCTAGGGGCATTAGGCATATAAGCATAGTTGTTATCCTTGTTAATCCCTAACTTGCCATTTCTGTTCTGTTTCTTCTTAGTCACTTTCTTTTCTGATTCACTCATCCCAGCTGAGACAAACTTAACAAACTTCTTAGGTCTTGGCCTATCAACTACTGGTCTCTTGGTCTTTGACTTGACACTCTCATCCTTAGAGGATGCTTGCTGTTCACTAGATTGTGCTTCATCCTCATCATTCAACATTTGCTTGATGAGTAAGGCATCCTCATCAATTTCAAATGTTGATTCCTTAAAAATTGGATTTTCAGTTTTTCTCAAAATGTGAGGCACTTTCTCATGAACAGCTATGTCCTCTTCAATGACAGCATAGCCTTTCCTTTGTTTGAGAGAGTCATAGTCAAGTCCAATAGCTGCTTTGGGTTTAGCTTCAATTTTCTCACAGTAGGATTGCACTAAACCAGATGATTTCTTGAAAGTTTTTAGTTTGAATTCATTCTCAGCTAATTCATCCCTAAGAGCCTTCTCTACTTGACTAGCACATAAAACCTTGTTCTTCAAATATTCAACTTCTTTCTTAAGGTTTTCTACTTGCATAGTAGTTAGCTCAAGTTCCTCATTCTTTTTGGTTAATATTTCATTTCTAGTAGACAGTTTAGCAATCTCCTCATTAGCAGCAGTCATACTAGTATGAATATTAAACATTTCAACAGATAATTGTTCAATCATGCATTTGTACTCAGAAACAGACATGTCTATAGTAGTGAGAGATGGTACCTGAGAATCAGATGAAGATGAGTCATCCTTGGAGTTGGCCATCAAGGCATAATTGCAGAATTCTTGTTCCTCTTCATCACTCTCAGAATCATCCCAACACTTCCCTTCAGCTATGTAGGCCTTACCATGTGTCTGCTTTTTCAGAAGGGCCTCATACTTAGCTTCGAGCTCAAGATAATCTCTATCCTTCTTTTTAGGCTTCTTGCATTCACTGGCAAAATGCCCTAGGTCATTGCATCTATAGCACCTTACAGATGACCTATCCACATAACTGGTTTTGAACTTATTTCTGTTTGGTTTCACAGGTGCCTTGTTCTTGTTGGCTGAATGGTTTTGAGTTTTGGGTTTGAAGGGTTGATTTCTTTTAAATCTGATGTTTGGAAATTTTCTGGCCATGAAAGCATATGAAGTATTTTCCATCCCATCAAGTTCTTCCAGAGTGTAAAACTCTTCTTCTTCTTCCTCCTTTTCCTCAACAGGTTCACTCACCCCAGCTTCAGTTTCTTCATCATCTGCCACCTCCTCTATCCTTAGTTGGCTTGTAGATGCTTCTAGGTCCAGAATGGATTTGTTGACAATCAAGGCACATGATGTGTTTATCATCCTACCTTGGTTGGCTTGGATAGCCCTTTTCTGAAGCAACTCAAGTTCATGAGTCTTTAGGACTCCATAGAGCAAATCATAGGTGACTTTGTTCAAATATCTCTCTCTTAGAGAAATGACTCTTTGCTCCAGATGATTTGGTGAAGACAACATAAATTTCATATTTAACTCCTTGGTGCTGTAAACCTTTCCATTCATCTGCAACTCAGTAACTAGCTTGTGAAACCTTTCAAACATTTCAGTGATGCTTTCCTTGGGCTGTGCCATGAAAGCTTCATACTGTGTGACCAGTATCTGTTTCCTGTTTTCCTTAACCTCATCAGTCCCTTCACACAACACCTCAATGTGATCCCACATCTCTTTAGCAGACGTGCATGATGCAATGTTTGCAAACATTGACATGTCCATGGAATCAATGATAAGCAACATGAGGTGGCTGTCAAGAGCAACCTTCTCCCTTTCTGACTCTGTCCACTTTGATGGATCCTTGGCCTCATAAGTTCTTGGGATAGTTATGGTTCCAACAGTCTTCTCTGGTATCTCTTGTTGTGGAACAAAAGGACCATTCTTGAGAATCTCAGGATACAAGGGATGAGAGGCTTTAATGAACAACATCATCTTTATCTTCCAGAGGTTGAAGTTTTCTTTGTCAAACTTAGGGACCTTCACCGTTCCTGTAGTCTTTGGTGTATTCGAACTCATGATCGTTTCTCTGTTTTTGAATAAACAGCCCGCTCTGATACCACTTGTTGAGTATTGAATACGGTAAAAGAATACAGAGGGGGGGGTGAATGGATTCTTGAACTTTTCTTTGATTGAGTCAATGTAGCAGATAAGTGCCTGTGTGTGTAGAAGTGAAGGTGCGGATAAAGAAACTACACAAGACACAATATCACTTTAATCTAATGTATTATTAGATAAAGGTTGCTACAATCTGTGAATACAAATGGTAGTATTCTCAGCTTCATTTTTCTCAGAGAGATATAACTTACAGTGTATGAAAAACTTGACTCACAAAAGTTACTAAGTTATGAAGTGAGGCTGTGTCCTTATAGAACATGGATACAGCCTACTTACTGCAAATAAGGTAGCTAAACAAATTACTTTCTAGTCTGTCTATCCTTTTTGAGTAAGTGTCCAAACGGTTACAGATTTGACTTTGCAAAGCCTGTTTAGATCCACTTCTTTAGCTCCTTGTCTCTTCTATATCTCTCCAAGCTTCCTTGTAGGCTTTCCAGAGCACGTTACAGATTGTGGTCCATAAAGTGCATTGGCTTGTTGCAGGTTTCTGACTTGTACAATTTCTTCAGTATTTTGTCTCCAAGAATGTATTCGAGAAGTGACTAAGTAAGTGATTCGAGAAGTAGAATTGACTTGATCGATAACTCTGAGTTCTCGAATACTGTTATATTGACATATCGAACCACTTCTCGAATAGCTCTTTCCCATCAGGATTCCTTGAGTTGTCGAATAGAACATTTGACTTATCGAATCCTCGAGATATCGAATAGCTTTCTGAGTCCTTGAGATATCGAATGGAACTTTGACTTGTTGACTCTTTGAGAACTCGAATACTATCTTGACTTGTTGACTTCTTGAGTTCTCGAATAGAGTGGTAGACATATCGAATCCCTGAGATATCGAACAGTGTATTCAGAGATATCGAATAGTGTCTTGAGATATCGAATCTCTGACTTCTCGAATGCTGGACTTCTCGAATAGACAAATATACTTCTCGAATTGGTACTTAGGCAAATTCTTCATTCCTTCAAATCCCAACTGTGATTATTTGACAGTCTTTAACTCCTTGCTTGAGGCATGAACCTTGGAACTTCTTTCAAGCATTATTCTAGACTCTATTTGTACAATTACACAACTAGGATTTGATGCCTACTACAAGTACAATACAAACAGAAACTCTACAACTAGAGGTTCCCTCAGTTAAGAGGTCATGTAAGTAATGCAAAGCATTACAAACAATTAGGCTTGTTATTAGATGTGTACAGGCATGCCTCTGTAACTAACATGATTGATTTTAGATTAAAAATTGTGATTAATTATTTAATTAGTATTTATGAAAATTAATCCGTACTATACAACTACATATTATAAATATGATTGTAGTTAATATTTATAAAAATTAGCTCATAATATATAATAGTATAATTTTGATTGATTTTAAATTAAAAGATTGATATGTTAGTAAATATTTTATTACTTTAAAATTTTGTAATTTATGCAAATTTGTAATTTATGCATGTACTAAATAAAAAAAATTGTATTTTAAAAAAATTGTAAAGTAATCCTTTATTATAATACCCGAGTCTACTACACGTCAGTTAACCAATCAGAATCGAGGAATTATTTTAGAACCAATCAAAGCTAATTCCTAAATTTTATACCAATCAAGTTATATTAAAAATTTTCCTTATCTACCATACGTTAGTTAACCAATGAGAATCGAGGAAATATTTTAGAACCAATCAGAGGTAATTCCTAAATTTTAGACCAATCATGTTATATTAAAATTTTTCCTTATTTACAATTTCACCTTAACTTTTTAACCAAGGTTAGTTAACACTTCTAATTTAAATATAATAATTATTTTATTAAACATATCCATAAATACATATTTTTTAAATCAAAAAAGTATTTATTAGAAAATTACAATTTTAATTTGAAATCAATCACGATATACAAATATATATTTTAATTTAAATTTCATAATTAATCATTCATTAATGAACCACTCTTTTAATATAAAGTCAATCACAATCATATTATCATACATTTATAAACTTATTTTTATAATACATATTGTACAATTATAATCGATATTAAATAATTATAATCTAACTTAACTAAAACTTTGAAAAAATCGGATTTGAAATCAGATTTTAAATAACTTGGATAAAATCCATACCTTCAAAATTTTGATTTTTTTTATAAGCTCAAAAATATATTTATTCATAATTTGTTAATAAAATTAATTAATAAATGCATATAAGCCAACACTACAAAATCAGATTTGAACAAATTTTAAATAGCTTGGATAAAATCCATATATTAAAAAAACTCGATTTTTTGAAAGGTTCAAAAAATATATTTATTCACAATTTGTTAATAGAATAATTAATAAATTCATATAAACGAAATTAAATACAATAATGACTGTATTAAATATATCCATAAAAACTTTTTTTTAAATCAAAAAATAATTACTAGAAAATCACAATTTTAATTTGAAATCAATCATGATATACTATTATATATTTTAAATTGTGTTCTATTTTTGTACAAAAAAAGAAAATATCAAAAATAAGTTATAGAACTATCATTAAAATGCACCTTAAAATGCGTGTCAGATACGCAATTTTTTATGTAAAGAAATGGATGGGACGGAGGGAATAATAGATATTTTGATATCTCAAACTCTCAATTCAAAGTCATAAGGTACAATTAAAATCATGAATTAAAAATTATTAAGAACATAAGACTATTTACCACACTATTCTAAATACACATTCAAAATTTAAGTTAAGTAAAGTATTAAATCATTCAATCATAAAAAAAAAGAAGCTAGGATCAACCAATTAAAATATTAGAATGAATTTTAAACCAATTATCTTTTAACATTTTAATTACGGAAATTTTAACTATGCAATAATTATTGGAAAAACAAGTTGACCTGACAATATATTTGAATTATTCTAAATATTAAATATACTCTTAAATAGTACTATACAATATTTGGTGTATAAATTATCAATAAAAAGTAAAAAATATTGCAGAGCAATGAAAATATTGTTAGTGAATATTTCCGTAATAAATTGGTCAATTTAGCACAAATTTTCTTATAAATCACTATTTATTTATTGATAATTAATTCATAAAAAAAAGACATATGTCATCCACAAAAATTATAAAACCTGCAAAGATCATCAATAAAAGGGCATACAACATCTACAAAAATAATTAAAATTGAACAAACACATAGTAAATTAGACCACTAATTTCCTTTATCCAATCATTGAACAAATCTTCAATTATGGTGCATCTCTAGCTTATATCACTAAATTATACAGTCTTTTCGCCGAGATAATCTAACAATTTGTTATAAACGTGAGTAATATTTATATCTGATTTGTCATAACGTATTCAAACAACTAACCAAAACTGTGATTCTATACTATCCAAATCAATGAACTAATACAACAAAATCTAATAAATGGGTAGACAAAATTCACGAACAGGATATTAGGCTCTTAATAAAGAGAGATATTTATTGAAAGCCAAAGTAAAATATCATGGAAAAGAAAATAAGGTTTATCATTTACAAGGAAATAGTACAAAATCTAATATTTTGGTAGATAAAATTCACCAACGGGCAACGGGATATTAGACTCTCAATGATATATTTATTGAAAAATAAAGAAAAAACTTAAAAAACTGATTTCAGCTCCTAAATTTTAGTTTAGCATTTTTTTTTGGAAAAGGTAGAGAGAGAGAGAGAGAGAGAGAGCAACTACGGTTTTTATTATAAAAATTATTAATAATGATAAATAAAAAGGTTGGTACACTTAAAATTATATATTGTTATTAATAAAAGGGTGTCTTTTTGAATTTTGTATTCTTGAATTAAAGTAATAGTGTCAATTTCCATATCTTAACCTAAGAGCATATATTGAATTTGCTTGCATGGTTGGTTGATTATATTTTTTTTATGTCAACAAAGCATAAAATATGATTAAAAAAACTAAATAACTTGGTAGAAAAATTCTACACAAAGAGAGATATTTGTTAACGAGAAATAAGAAAAAAATACAAAGGAGGGTTTCATTTTGTTTGGGAGACTTTACACCATGCATGCTACTATTAGTTTTGTTTTGTAACATCTCAATGTTGTTCTAAGACATATAATTATATATTTACATAACTTGGATACATAGTAATATTTCATGTAATTGTTATTTTTTTTCTATTCGCGTATTTCATTGTATTTCGTGTATACGAAAAAATTTGTGTACCTTAGTGTCATTTTGTGTTCTAATTTCGGGTACATGATTTAATATCATGTCATTTTCGTTGAAGACCCTAAAGTACATGACATGAATGTACAAAACGATTTGTCATGTCTACATAAGCTATTTCTTCTTATATATGTCGGAAAAATATACTCACTGTGAAAGAAAATGAATTTCATGTTATTTAACCCAAAATCTGAATTACAAGGACACATATATAACAATGTGATTATGCGTTTATATATTACACACTTGATTTCAACTAGAATTAAAACCCGTGCGAGGCACGGGTCTGCTACTTAAACTATATTTTTTAATCAAATTATTCAGGATCAATATTGGTTGAAATATGTAATTGTTTTTCATAGAATTTTTCTTGTTAGTGGCATATGTGATTATTGTGTACTTACTTAAATATGTTCAAGTTTGTACTTTAGAAACTAATACGAGTAATACTGATAGCAATCATGTCAGTTTTTAATTTTGTTGTGGGTCATAGAATATAATTTCAGTGTTATGTGGATGTTGTCTAATTAAGATGATTTTTCGGAGCACCTACAATCCTAAACAATCTTCAAAAATGATGCATCCATTTAGCTGATCTCCAATAATATTCAGGCTAAAAACTAAATACTCTTCAAGATGTTGCATTCTGAGAATGTAGGTTTCAGTCCTGATTTTAATAAAAAATCTTCGTAAATCTTCTAAAATGCTTCTCAGGTCTTGTGCTTACTTCTTAAAACCACCTTTCTAACTGTTTTATTTGTTTTCATCTAATTTCATGCCTTTGTTTCTCTTCCAATGTCCGTTTGACTTTCATAGAGTCATCTCCATAATTAAAATAACATATATAATATACGATCCTTTCTTTCTGCATAATGTCATATTTTAAATTAAATATTAGCAAATTTGTATGTAAAAGGTAATGTGTTATTTATAGGATTCGTTTTTCTAAAGCCAAATATTTTTACGACCCGAATTGTTTGACTAATAAATTATTGTATGTTGTGTAGTACTCCCTCCGTCCATTTCATTTCTTTACACTTTCTATTTTGGGCCGTCCATTCCATTTCTTTACATTACTAAAATAGTAACTTTTAACAATAAAATACATTATTACATCCACTACCTCACTCCACATTTTCAACCCTTTACACTATTACACCCACTACTTCACTTATTTTAACAATAAAATTACTATTACACCCAGTACTACATTTATTTTAACAATATTACATCCACTATCTTGGTCTCCGTGCAAAAAGCAAATGATAAGAAATCAAAAAAACGGAGGGAGTAATATACAATTTTCATTTTACGTTAACACCTCAATATTTTTTGCTCTAATATATTGTTAGATAATATCCATTATATTAATTATAATGTCGTTTTATAGCCCAATTGTGTATTTTACGTAATTCTTTAATTGATAAATGAAAAAAGAGTCCAAAACTCATTTAAAATCCAGTAATATTTAATTAATAATATTTCATCAATATCACACACATACATATTGTGTGTATGATTTAAAATACATGTGAATATGTGGCATAATGGTATGAAGATGCATAATTTAACTCGGTGTTTCAAGTTCAATTAGAATTGAAAATAATACTTCTATATATAAATAGGAACTCAGGGGTAAATTGGTGCTTTTAAATTATGAATAAAGTACTTTAGTTATTGACTTGGTCTTATATTTAATACTTTTCATAAAAATAAAATATGCATTTCATTTTTTTCTTTATACAAAAACAAATATTGCCCCTCTTGTGCGGTACACATAGAGATATCATGTGTATTATTGAAAACACGTATATATGAGTGCTTAGGTTTTTAAGAGAATAACATGTATGTAGTAATTTATTATTATTATTATTATGTTGATTTTTATTGTTATTAAAATTTTATAATATAATCAAATCATATATTATGTATCAATAATTAATATTTTGATATAATATATTATAGTCCAAATCAATAAATGTAAAAGAAAAATCATGACAAAAAATTATTAGTGTGTCGCACTAATTAAAATATTCACACAAACATGCATCTATATTGTGTTTCATTTAAAACACATGTGATTGAGTGGTGTAGTGGTAAAAAGATGCATGAATTAACTCAGAGATCCAAGTTCAATTCCCACCAACCACAATTTTTTCAAAAAATTGAGATGAGGGGCAAACTGGACTTTTCATGTACATTAAAAAGTCTCACCATTTTTTTCTTGTGTTGGCCTATTATATATATAATAGATTTTATGGACAGTAGCTTATTTTCACAAGTTAGTCAAATTAAAAAAAGATAGGTGATACTCATTTTCATATGTCTTATTTTAAGAATAAAAGAAAACTAAAATTTATTATTCCATGTTTTACTAAAAAAGTATAAAAAAATCAAAATACAAACTTCCAAACTGAAAATGCACACTTTAAATTGTCTTTACAAATAATCTAAGGACAATAACCATAAAATCTAATAATCATATATTCCTCCAAGAGCGTGATATAGTGAATTTGTTTGGTTAGTTGATAATATTTTTTTATAGTAAATCAATTCATTAATAAAGGACTTATAATTTGTAAAAATGATATTGAACAATCACATAGCAAATTAGATTAGATGAAAGTTTCTATTGTTATAACTACATTCGTTTTATATATCTTGCACAGTAAATATCCTTTCTCATAGCTGAAACATGCAACATTTTTTTGAAAGACAGTCTAATGATTTATTGGAGTCGTGAGCATTAAGTTTCTATACATTTTGAATATGTAATCGAAAAATTAATCACGACCATACAAATATTTTCAATGAATTAATAAAATAAATATTTTAAAGATTCGATATTGAACAAATATACCGAATTCTCAGAATATGGGTGAAAATTTGTTAACATGATACGTAGAAATATTCTATAACAAAGGGAGAAATAAAATGAAAGCTGAATTTAAAAAAAAAACAATAAAGAGGGATTTGAACTTTTCAATGGGGGTTGTATTTGTTTATGATTGGTTCATAATATTAATATTAATTCAATTGGTATGAATTTACGGATAAGTAATTTTATACTTAAGTTAATTGAATTCCAATAAAATTATATATTTTTCTAAATAAAATAAAAATAATATATTTATATTTATTTATTAATACAATTTATCGGTCGGTGCGTAGCACGGGTAGAACGCTAGTTGTGATAAGTAAATTAGGATGAGAATGATGTTATTAATTTAAGTGATAAATTCTGATCGGCTCTTATATATATTTATGAAAATTAGTAATATATAATAATATAATTATGATTTATGGGGGCATCTGTACCCCCAACCTCAGTTGGTGTAATTGATGGGTATGAATACTGGATTATCACCGGTTTTTTATGTGTGCAGGTCAATTGTGATGCTACTATTTTCAGGAATGTTGGTATCCATTGGATTTCTCGGAAAACTTTTGTAATCATTTTTATTTTCAAGAATATTTATATTCTATGTATTAAGTAGATCTGAAAATAAAACGGCTTTTTGTTTAATTCGTTTTTGTTTCACATGACATTTCGGAGATTTGTCCCAATTATGTTCCAATGTTTTTTTTTTTGACGAAATGCATAGGATTATATTAATGAATCAAACCAACTTAAAATACAGCGGGACAAACCCCCAACTGTCACTACGACCAGGGTGAAAAACAAATAAATTGTTTTCTGATCGTTTAACAAGATGAACTTAAAAGTTCTTGAAACTAAAAACGAATCTGAAGACTTCCTAGGCGATCCATACTGCGCCAACATCCCTGAAGGTAGCGGTATCACAATTGACCACATCACATAAGAACCATTGATACCCCAGTGTTCAGAAGCCTCAAGTGTATAAACTGAGGTTAGAGGAACAATACTCCAGCTATCTACATGCCGGATACCAGCTATAGACATGCCGAACATGGGAACCCCCAAAGGATGATTAACACCCCAGTTATCTACATGCCGGATACCAGCTATAGACATGCCGAAAGTGAAAATCCCCAACAAATAACGAACAATCTTTGGTTGTGAGTGGTTGTGGTTTGCTTGTCTCTCCTTTTGGAGTGTTATGTTGATTAATTATGTTTGCGTCTGTTTGAAGTTGGATCTGCTGAGAATGGGTTTGCTGATGACTTGGGGGATCTGGAAAGTCTACATCAAAGCTGGAACAATGACGATTATTGCAAGTGTTCCAATGTTTTAGTATTAATAAAATCTTCCTGTTCATAAAAAAAATATATAAAAAAAATATTTGCGGAAGATACCCCATATTTTTTAGGATTTTGTAAAATTATTATTACCAAACTTTTCGAATTCTAAGTTAAATGTACTTTGGTTTTAAAAATTCCAGAAAATTCTTAAAAATCGGGATCAAATATACCTCTATTTTTTAGGTAATGTTACGCCTTTCGAATTTGTTCCCAAATTTTTTTTATCGAAGGGTTCATTTTATGATAACCAATTAAAATAATAAATTTAACATTTGATAAATATTTTGGAAAGCAATCTGCGTACCTATCATTTTCCATTTTTTAGACTCTATGCATCAAAGGCGCCACTTGTTTGATAATATGTCCAAACGAATTGGATCCCATGCATACACCCAAATGGAGCGTTGGTCTCCGAGTTCGTTACTTGCTTTTTTGTTACATATAGACATGTAAATCTTGATATAAGCTAGTAATTAATACTCGTACAGTTGAATGCTAAAATATGCTGTTTAAGTAAAGAGTAATGCTAGATTTTGTTAAGTAAAATATACTTAAGTCTTTAAATGTTGTTTATATGTTGTCCTCCATCTTTAAATGGTTTAGATTTTGTTGTTTAGAAATTTTATTTACCAGGATCGATATTTGAAAAGTCTTTCCTAGGCGTTAGTAAAATATTGCCTACTTTTCTAGCCTGCCAAACTTATTCTGTCAACTGTATATAAATTGTGGGATTTAGCATCTTGAAAGCATTGTGTTATGCTATAGAATAACAATCTTGTCTTTCTGTCACTTCCTGTTGAGATAGTAGGAATTAGAAGTATGTTTGAAAGAAGTTTGTACCTTTATTCTGCATGGCACATCGAAATTTTATCATAAACTACTACACAGTTTCCTTAGACGAGTTCTAAGAAGCCACTTAGAAATGCTTATTGGAATTGTGGAGATTTCTTGTAATTGTGTTCCGATTTCTCTTGTAACATGGTGCACTGTTTTATTCGACCTTGTATCACATGACTGCTCACATCTGACGGATTCTTTGTAACTCGCAGGTAACATGGGATGAACCGGAACTGCTGCAAATGTGAAGAGTGTCAGCTCATGGCTGGTTGAGCTGGTATCAAATATGCCAGTAATCAACATGTCACCGTTCTCTCCACCAAGAAAGAAGTCACGACTACCGCATTACCCAGACTTTTTACATGATGACCAATTTCCAGTGTCATCATTTACAGGCAACCCCCTCAGGCCCAGCAGTCCGTTCTGTTATCTATCTGATAGCATTTCTACAGGCATACAGGGCGGGAGCCAGGCAAGCTCAATTTGGGACACCATTATCGGGTCTCCAGGTTAGCAACAAAGTACGGGTGGGACTTTTCCCAAACTCTCCTAAACAGCTCAATCCACAAAGCAAATTCTCCAATGGTACCATAGAAAGCAGCACACACAGCACAGAAAACGTATCTTGCTTGCTGGCTATGAGCCATTCTGCTCATAACTTGGAGAAAACGGATACTAAGAAGGCACCTATCTTTATACTCTTTGGTCAGCCAATACTTACTGAGCAACAATCTCTCATGACTGCTCCAGGGATTCAGTTTTGCAAGTTTCACATGGCGAGAGTCCAGAGAAACGAAAAAGACCATCACATGATTAGCTAGATCATTCTGAGAAGTTGACTGCTTCCAGATTTCTGTGGAACCAAGGGTTTCGAAAAACTGAGCCAGAACTGGAAGCAGGTCACTGCAAAGTATTTTGGAATCGAAGGATGTTGGACGGACCCTTGATCTTTCAGTTCTTGAGTCTTATGAACAGCTTCATGAAAGACTAGCGAATATGTTTGGTATAGAAAGATCAGCGGCAATGACTCTTGTGCTATATCGAGCTGCAACGCTCTGTAAAGCAGATTGGAGATGAACCATTCAGGCGCTTTTATAGTTTTATCCTTTCATGCTTATAATTTTTCCATGCCTTGCAAACCTCGATAGTCAATATTTCTCATAGCCAGATGCGCTACCATATGATTATAGTTAATATTGATGCAACTTTTTTCCCCTTGAATACTCTGATTGCAGCGAGTTTAGGCGGACTGCAAAGCGATTAACCATTTCAATGGATTCAGGCCTCAATACTGTTGGAAGGTAAACTAAATCTCATATCTTTTGTTCTACGTTTTATTCTATTTGATTATTAATTTGCATAGGATTTATTAGAACTTTGGTATACAAGCCTGGATTGAACTCTCTCCGATACTGATACTGCAAGCGGCTTGACGGTTATATGGTTGCAGTTTTTGTCATATTTTTATTGTAAGTGTGTGTCTAGCAGAACCTGACCTGCATATTTCAAGCATGCAAATATCAATCTAACTACAACTAATATGTTAGGAAAACAGAGACTCAGCCTAAAAAAGTAAGAACAGAGACGAACCATCATATGCAAATGCTACACGATGCCGCACCCTGGTATAAATCCATCCTGCTTTCCAGAAGGAGTAGGACGATGAATCCAGAAACTTAAAATGAATTTCAGATCAGAGCAAAGCTACACAGTATGCAACAAAATTAGTATTTGCTACTTCGTAATAATATGTAGTGCCAAACAATTTAAATGAACCTAAATATACGGAAAATCTTGGGCAGAATTCATTAATTGGATTACACTTTGCATTCAATAACAACATGGACCAAGACTAGTGACACTACAAATCAAGCCAAAGTCTCAAACAAATTATGACCTGAACTAAAAGACCAGTGACACTAGAACTCGAGCCAATATATGTTTATTCTTGTATACAAGGCCCGACCAAACCAAGCTAAACAAAACTGGTCACCTAGTCCGTCTCTTCAAAAAAAGCTGTTAAAAAAATACCTTTTCCCAACTGGACTCTTCCATTCAAAGATAGACAGTTAATATGATACATCCAGGTCTGGTGTAGCTTTCAATGTCCGTAGGAGTATTCGCTAACCAGCCCAAAAGCTGCCAGAAGTAATAAAATGCATAAATTTGACATATGGACCACGCAGATAGTAGTATTTCAGTGGAAAGTGAGGAATGCACCGTTGCTTGGGGTATGAATTTTTTTTTTTAAACAATCGTATGATATATGTGTTTAATTCCGATGTTATGTTATTAATTGTTATTGAACTAATCTGTGTTGTGTTTATTTATCATCAATTATGATCCTGCAAAGTTTTGTAGATACTATCACTATGTATGATTGTAGTATGTGTTCGTCTTTTTCTAGCATAGGTTTGGTAATTAGTCTATTTATAATGAGGTTGTTGTAAACCTAATGAGGAGTTAGTATTTCATGTACTGCTTGATAAAATTGTTAATATTGATTGGTTTCTGAGAGAAGTTTGTTTGTGTATTATTGCTTGGTCGTAACTTGTAAGTGTGATTGCTTTGACATGTTATCCAATTCTCAAGGACTGCTTTGATAATGTTATAATGATTAATAAGCCACATATTTCTCGTGCTCTGGTCTACTCAGGGAGACAGGGAGGGGTAATGTTTTGGATGATTGATATGTTTTTAACTCTTATGGGGCGGGGGAGGTGAGAACGGAACTCTAGGGCTATTAAGAGTTCCTATGCCACTTCCTGGTCACTCTGTAATCCTTTCACTCCTTCAGAGCTGTTTTATTGGTATGATATCTCTGTAGTTTAATGCACATTGTATTCCTTGATTGAACAAGTGGATATTTATACTGTTTGTCACTTTTTACTACTGGACAGTGGTTGAGATTATGTTTTATTTATCACGAGTACATAATACTGTTGATTGTACAACCATTATATTGCTCATTTGGTATTCAATCCCAACAACCTCTGATAAGTACTTTTTATCTATAATCACATGGATTTAATCGTCAAGTGAGCTTGATAAGTTAGCATTCGATGCATAGTTGCTTTTACAGATTAAATTAAATTGTGTATTAAGCAGGAAAATAAACAAAAAAAGATTTCGTGTGCCTAGCTTCCTTCGCCACTGTCCTTGATATTGTTATAAAAGGAGGTGTTTCCTGTGGTTTCTTTACTTAATCATTAGGCATTGTGTTTGCAGATCCTCGTATATCGTCTCCAAGACTCTTTTAACACGTCCACTCGGATAAGATTTCTTTTTCCAGTGACAGCACAAAAATTGGACGGATACTATCATTTATATCTGTCAAGTTTATACAAGATATTCAAGGTTTTGTGTAGACCGTTTACTCGGAGTTCCAACATCTAAACATAAGATATTTCCTAGACTTGGACAAATTCTCCCCGAAGATTTGGAACATTCTTATTTTTTCTTTTTAGATGCTTTTGATTAAAAAAAAAGAAGAGACCAAATCTTGAAATGTATATGTTGCTTGTCATTACAGTCAAGATTTGCAATTTGGTGGAAGAGGCTTATAAAGTTTGGTGATGGAATAAAGTGGAGGAGTTCTACGTGTTTTTTTATCGGATTTGTAATGGTGTTCTTTGGTTGCATCAGCTGTCAAAATGTATACAAGTTAATACTTCTTATTTTAATGAGACTAATCAATCTAATGATCTGTTTTTGTGTTTATTTGTGAGCTTTTAATACTTTATGCCAAGCCTTTCCTAATTGATTGACTTTTATCCTATACTTGTGTATCATTATGAATTTTTGATTTTACTATTTATAAGTATTGCATAATTTTGAAATTGTTGACTAAAACATATCTTCTTCTATAAGTAAGCTATGCCTTTCTTGATAGATTTAATTTGTTTCATTTTGACTGAAATTTAGTTGGTCTATAATTTATATTTTGGTTCAAATATTAAAAATAATTTTTTCAAATTACGGCTTCAGTTGGTAACTGGCACAAGATGTACTTTAAATTGTTAAAGGCCGTCAAAGTTTTAAAGGTACCTTAGTTGAATGAATTTTTGAATAATCTGGACACTATAAGTTACACAAGACCATTGACAAGTTTTCGCCTGAAAGGATGATGAGTAATTCCAGTTCGCATGTAATTGTGTGATTTCAGGTCCAAAACAGAGACTGACACTGTTTGGAATGTACCAGCTTCTTCGAGCTATCAATTCATGGTCGAGTTGCTGATTTCGGCGAACTTGTTTTCACCCGAGAAGTCAAAAGTCAACACTACGTAAAAATAAAGGAGAGACGGTATAAGAGTCTTCAACTAATATGTGTTTATCTGTTATTTATTTAATCATTGGTTATATTTGTAAGTAATTTAAGCCATTTTATATGGTATACCGTATACCAGGTCTATTTTTTTTATAGCACATATAAGAAAAACAGGCCAACAGTTCAGTTACTCTAATGATTATAATTGACTTGCAGACAGGTGAAAATCTCGCAACAAACTGTAGGAGTAGTTTGTATCTTTTATAGAGGTAAAAGCTTTAGCCTATGTGTGATTAGTGCATAAAATTGTGCCTTACACGTCCTCTATGCTAAAATGTTATACTCCCTCCGTCCCTCTCATTTCTTTACAGTTACTATTTTGGGGTGTCCCTCTCATTTCTTTACATACCATAAATAGTAAGTTTCTTCCACTATTACACCCACTACTTTCCCCCACTATCTCATATTTAATAATAAAAAATACTATTACACTCACTACTTTCCTCCACTATCACAAATCTATTATTAAATATTGATAGGTCCCACCACTTTATCCACTTTTCATCTAACTTTACTCATTTTTTATACATTTTCTTGGTCTCCGTGCCCATTCCCAATGTAAACTACCTAGAGGGACGGAGGGAGTACTTTGTTGTTCAAAAATTAAGATTGTCTAATTTGTAGCCCACACATCCAATACTAGGATAACAATATTCTCCTTTCTGTAAGACTATTTTGAGACAACCAATATGGCAATATCCAAGCACTCCTAATGCTTGGATCAGTACGGTGCAACGTGTCTCAAACAATAATAACAAAATACATGAGTATATTTCCCGAAAATCGGGCAAAGATGTAGGGTCTTGAAAATCGGGAGGACAGATAAAGATGAATTGAATGGTACATTTCCCGGAAAGATCAAAGATAATTATCATGAAGAAATCATGTCGAATATGAGAAAGGTTTTGATGTCTGCTATTCCTCCGATTCTCAACAATTCAAAACCCGTTGCTCATCCTATTCAGTTCTCTCCCATATCTTTCCATGACACATACAGGTTTTGTATCCATCTTTTTTGTTTTTGTTTTTTTTCCCTTTTTATGGTGGTTTCTGTTGCTGATTATTTTGTGATAAATTTGGCCATTTGTGGGTTCAGTGTTTCAATTCTCTTCATCTACTACTCAGGAAAATTATACGATTCAATCTTTTGAGACCAACATTGATATGTCAACTGAAGAAAGCAAACGCCGCTTGTTTAACAGTTTCTTTTTCTTTTTTTTTTAATATATACATATTTGTGATAATAATTTTTATTCATTTGGGGATTAGGTTTTTAGGAATGATTAATTAATTTATGTATTGTTATAAACCCTTATATTGATGTGATTAGGGGAGAGCACGGATCGGATCGGATCGGATCGGATTTATGGTAAAACCGAAACTCTTCGGGTTTTAAAATATAAAATCGAAACCGCAATCGAAACCGACGGTTCGATTTCGGATTCAAAAGTATCGGATCGGGTGCAATCGGTTCGGTTTCGGTTTTAAACCCGACTAAAAAAAACCGACATACCGTACTTAAATGGAAAATACATAAAATAAAAAATTACATACATGAAATATTTGTTTTCTCGAAACATATAAAGTTTTAATAATTCAATATAAAGTTTTATGACCGGAGTTGTAGACACAGATGTTTAACACTGAAAGCATTCTTATATTTACATTATAATCAACTGGTAAATTAGCAACCTACTCAGCTGTAATAAACCTGTGTAGGAGAGCTAAAGGTGTGGTATGTTGGGCTAAGAAGAAACTAATGATAGAACGAAGGTTGGGCTTCGTTTGTGGTAAATATCGAAATGAGGCACTTCAAATAAATTAAAAAAGAAAAATAAAATCCAAACTTAACCAACTTTTAAAGCTATATTTTCGTGTCAGGAAAGAACACAGAGACCACTAGACTTGAAACGAATTTCATGGCAGGAGACTTACCTCTAGTCTCTAGTCATCGTCATGGTCCATCAGCAATCTACACTCTATAACTCAACTGCATTACTTTTATTTTGAAAATTTATTTGTAATATGAATAATCAGTATATAAATGTTTTTTAAAATATTGTTATAAAATATATAAAATATTTATTTATTTATTTTAAATTTTTGGATCGGATTCGGGTTTTTTCGGATCGGATCCGACAAGAAACCGCAACCGCATAATCGGATTCGGTTTTAATTTTTCGGTTTCGGATCGGTTTTATACGGATCGGTTTTTGACGGTTTTTAACGGATTCGAATTCGGATTTTTTCGGATTTTTGCTCAGCCCTAGATGTGATATGTGTGTATAGGCTTGCGTACAGGAGCAAACAAAGAGGATTTCTTGAGCTGGACTTTGTTTCGGGGAAATGGGTGCCCAAAATAGTCATTCCATGGACGAAACTGCTGTTAGGTTTCTTATTGATGTTTTAAACCTGGTATGCTATACATTACTTTGTTCGTTCTTGTCGGTGGAATCTGTTGTGTTCCTTTAAGTTTTGAATTTTGTGTGGATAAGTAATAATAAGAATAAGTTACTTAAATTTGAGATTATTAATATAGATCCTCTTCAAGTACCAATATTGTTGTATAGAGATTACAAAGTCTCCAACAGTTTGAGTAGCAAACGCAATAGTATGCACATATTAGTAGTTAAACTAAGTGGTTTATTCCCTTGGGAAATGAAGATCCACCACTGCCCTAAATTTATGATATGATCAGACCTTTAGAGTAAATTCATCTATGACTGAATGACAATCCTCATACTGGTTTAAGTAAACCTGGTCAAATGATACATCTCCTTGTGATCTGGTACTGTTTCTGAGTCATGAATTATTCATCCACAATGCTTTAACGTGGCTTTTAGTGTTTGCAATATAAGCTCATGAATCGTGAGTAAAGCAGACAGTAGATACGGGACTTACAATATTAAAGCTTATTATTCCTAAAGCTATAGTTATTAGCAGGAAAAATGAACTGAAGTAACAATTTTCTTTGATGGGTCAAAATTGCATACTAGCTACTACCAGGGTCTTTATCATTTGGGGGAACATTATTGGTTCATATTCCACCGTTCTTGGACAAGTATATAATACAAAATTGACATCTACGAGAAACTTTTAATTTCCTTGGTGTTTTATCATATTTTTTTGCACATCACAGCAAATGTTCATTCAACTAGCCATAATCTCAAGCCTCTAGGACGAGAAGCGTTCAACTAACATAAAATGATAGAACATGTCTTGTTTACTAAATAAATAGGAAACCACCATAAGGTAATCGCAAATAACTGAGATTTGAACTAAATTGCATTATTTATAGTTAAATATTGTGCATCATGAAATAAATTTTATTTTAAATGTCACTGTGAAAATTAGTGCATACATTTAAAAGAGTTCTGTCCAACCGTGGACCCTAATTGCATAAGCTAAAGAACAACCCCCCTTGCCAAGTTCAAACTTGAGGATGTAGTCCTCTGAGAAAATTATAGATAATAAGATATGCAAGTTGGAACAGAAGCATCATATACATGTATATCAGTATATATGTTTCTTTGAAAGTAATATCAGTGTCCAAACATACCCTCATATATTCTAGAAATCAAATAGGTAAGTGCAAACTTTCCACCGAAAGCAAAATTCTCTCTATCTCCTTCTTCGGCTTAGTCTTCGCCAGTGAGCTCCTCTCCTCCGGCGGTGGTTTATCCACCGGCCGGAGGCCTTTTCCTGTTTAATTTTCGATTCCTTTCAATAATAATCCTCCTTTGGTGAGGATTGTGAGTGTTTTTGGGTTTTTCTCTCCTCTTGTGGGAGCTTGTTTTTCTCTCCTCATGTGGGAGCTTGTTTTTCTCTCCTTGTGAGAGCATGTTTGGTTTGTTTGGTTGGTTAGATCTGCTAAGAATAACTTTGATGATGCTTTGGGGGATCTGGAATGTCCGCATCAAAGCTGGGAAGCTGACGATTATTGCAAAAGTTCACCACTCACAACCAAAGATTGTTCATCATCTATTGGGGGTTCTTACTTTCGGCATGTCTATAGCTGTTAACCGGCATGTAGATAGTTGGGGTATTACCCATCCTTGGGAGGTTCCTATTTTCGGCATGTCTATAGCTGGTATCCGGCATGTAGATAGCCGGAGTGGAATTCCAACTGAGGCTTCTGAACACTGGGGTATCAATGGATCTTACGTGACGTGGTCAATTGTAACACCGCTGCTCTCAGGGATGTTGGCACAGTTTGGATCATTTCGGATGTCTTCGAATTCATTTTTAGATTCAAGAACTTTTAAGTTCAATTTGTTAAACGATGAGAAAACAATTTATTTGTTTTTCAACCTCGTCGTATCGACAGTCGGGGGTTTGTCCCACTGTTTTATGTTGTATTGATTTGATTTATGAATATATTCTCCTGCATTTCGTCAAAAAAAATAAAAAAATATCAGTGTCCAAACATTTCCAATTTTGACATGTAATATAGTTCACATACTCATGATAGGTTCTTAAGTTCAATACTGCATACATATATGTAAATCATATATTTGCAACTAGTCATGCCATTTGACCATATTTACCTTGTCTTATGTACATACCTAATACGTGCACCTTGGTTATCAGCTTGTTTGGGAAACCGAACTTAAAGTAAAAGCTGGCTTTAAGTTGTTTTCTGCATGTTTGGCAATTATGGCTTTAAGCCGGCTTTAAGTTAAAAAACTGCTTTAAGTTAGAAGTTCCATTTAGGTACTTTTGACTTATGACTTATGACTTATGAAGTTTTTTTTTTCTTTTTTCACAATTCTTGTAAAGTTTAAATATTATGATTTTTAAATTTTTTAAAGTCAAATTTCACTTTAAGTCAAAATTATTAAACTCCCATTTAACTTTAGTAAAATTACCCAAACACTTTCATTCAACTTAAAGTAAACAACTTCACTTTTTCCTTTAAGTTAAAAACACCCCCATTAAATCAAAAGTAACTTATTTTAAGCAATTCCAAACACCCTCTATATCATATATGCATCTTGGACCTTAATAGTTCATAAGTTTAATTTCTTTACAAAAATTTCACCACGTCATTATGCATTTCTTTTAGTAGCATCTTGCATAATAGTTAGAGGCATTCATGTATATGTTAAATGCTAATTTTACGACTTCAGACAAATAAGGAACATCCAGATATGCTATTTATAATTTTTAAAATTTTTAACATCTGATCTATTAAAATTAAAATTTGTAACATCTGGTCTATTAAAATGAGAAGCTCTTAATTTTGTAGATTGATAGTAAGTAATTACTTGAAATCATAGTTGACCGCTGATTTTGTTTGCATGATATCTGTACATGAATTGCAGTACATTACATCTATATAGTAATTGTTGACCTGTAGCAATAAAGTTATTACTATTATGTAGCAATAAAGTTATTACTCCCTCCGTCCCACTAATTTTGTCACTTTGACCAAATTTTGGTCAATTTGACCAATTTTGTAATGAGAATTACTTATATTATATGATAATTATATTTTTTAAAAAAATTATTATCACAAAGTACACTTATCATATTACAATATCCAACTTTTAAATTTATGAAAGCATAAATAATTAAATTATTATTTAAGGTCAAAGTTTTATCAATTTGACCCAGAAAGTTAAATGAGGACAAAATAAGTGGGACGGAGGGAGTATTAGTGTATACTAGCTTATAGCCCGTGCAAAGCACGGGTTACTTTTAATTTTTTATAATTTATTTATAATATAATATAATATTTTAAATATTAATTTAAATATGTTATTGATTCGAACCTTACATCTTTATATATAATAATTTTTAATATTAAATATAATTTAATATGTTATTGGTGGGAATGGAACCTTGAACCTATGCATATAACAACTTTTAGTATTGTTATATCTAACGGTCATGATCTATTTGAGTTGCTGATCTAACGGTGATAAATGAGGTATAACCAAAAATGGGGATAACCAAAAAAGGGGTAACCAACTACAAATTATACCCCTTTTGCTTATTATAATATAGTATAGATAGTATAGATTAGTGTATCATATTAAATTATATAAGATCCCGTCATAGTGTGACATTTAGAACCAGTGAGATCATTTTACCTTCTCAAGTTAGTGAAAAACATCTCCCCTTTTCACTAGACAAGAATGTAAACAATCCCATTTGCGATTTTAGACTGTATTACCGTGATTTAAGATGTTGTGAATTAAAATTTGAATACACTGTTAAGTATAATGATTTGATTAGTATTTTTACATATGTGAATATTTTTTTTTTTGTCAAAGGGAATATATTCCATAAATGAATTGTATCGAATATAATATTCGGAAGAAGGGGTTTCTTTCATTCAAAAAAGTTTATTATCTAACCGAAAGACACACATGTTGCCCCCGGACATTTAGACAATAGAACCTTTAAGTCCGAAAAGAAAATCACCCGAAAGGGAAATACAACCACAAAAATGGGAGAAAAAAATGCCTAAAACAAAACCAAAATCGACACTCCAAACAAAGAAATCTTCCATAAATATGTGTATCTTGTCCAAAAGTTAGTCCACCAACTCCAAACAAAGAAATCTTCCATAAATATGTGTATATGTGAATTATTGAATATAATATTGTGAATTAATTAATTGTGTATGTATTTGTGATAATTGTATCGAATATATTGTGTGCATATATGGGAAATGTTAGGTGATATATCTTGACATGCTTGCATTGTTTTTGAAAGTAAGGAAATTATTATTTTTTGAGTTGTTGGATGGGTTTCACTACTCATTGTTCTTCTTTAAATTATTAATTTGCCAACATATCAGGTAAATTGTTCAAAATTTATTTGTGTTTATTAATTTAATTTAAAAATACTTGTATATTACTCCCTCCGTCCCTCTTGATTCTTTACGTTTGCGGACTAGTTTTCGGCACGGATTTTAAGGTGCATTTTAAGGATAGTTCTATAATTTAATTTTGATATTTTCTTTTTTTGTATAGAAATAGAATTCTATTTCTATACAAAAAAAGAAAATATAAAAAATAAGTTATAGAACTATCTTTAAAATGCACCTTAAAATACGTGTCAGACACACACTTTTTTATGTAAAGAAATGGGTGGGACAGAGGGAGTATATTTTAGAATAAAATATTAATAAAATATAATATATAATAATAATTTTTTCGAAAAAAACTTTAAACATATTTATTTATGTATTATATAATCTCTTGAAAATGAATAAATAAATTGTGTGTACTTCTCGAAAGTTTCACATTGCAAACATTTTCATACACATAAAAAATTATTATGTACACATAGTACTTACATAAATGTAACATTTTTTTCATTTACGTTATCATTATTCGCTACATTATATAGTTTACACCAGATTTATAAATAATTTATAGATTAGCAACTAATTGCTTCTTTTATCGGATTTCATAAAAGTGATTATAATTTGGGATTTACAAATGAATTAATAAAGCATATAGAATTTTAAGAAAGTAGAAGATCTTTCTGGGCCTTAAAATTACGAAGATTTTTTTTGGAATGGGATAAATACAGATGGGCCGAGTACCCAGACTCGATGACTCTACGGGTCAGGTCAGTATCTCTCGACCCGCTTTGCAGGCTCCAGGATTAATTAGTGATGGAACGGGAAGTTCTGAATAAATTTTTAAGTAGATTAATTTTTGATTATTTCGATGTTGATATGACAATCAAAAGAGTACTTTTAATCTCTAATATGCTCTGTAAGTTCTCTTATCTTGTTATGATCAGTAGTTTTAGTTTCTGTGTGTATATTTTGAGCTACTTGTGCTGAACTAGACATTTAGACTTGACAATCGTGTCGTGTCGTGTACTTTTTTAATTGTGATTCAGGATTCTGTTGATCATTTAGTATAATGTTGTTGTACCCGTTAATGAGTTAATGTATGGGGATGGTTTTTTATGTTTCAGACTACGAAACCCCCTGTATGGTTTCAAACTGCTGCTGGAGAGATAGTAGAATTAGAATATGAGCTTGGCAGGCAGTCCCCCCTGATATGCGAGAACTTGAAATTTGGCGTTGGGTCTACAAGGAGCAGCCCCATTTATCTTAATCCAAATGTTAAAACCGAGGGATTGAACTTTGATTACTTTCGATTTCATCAGGAACCTGGTCACTCGGATAAGGGTAGTTTCATGTTTGCTTGTTTCTTGTTAGTATGCGCTTCCTGGCTTGACTAACGCTCCTTCTGGTTTGAAGGAACTAAATGTGATAATTATGATGTAGCATCTGTTCTATTTTGATGCAAATTCATTCATAATTTTTATTCTTTTCTCGATTGCATCCACACAACTCTTAAATAGAGCTCACTCCTAAATCTTATCATAGGAAATTTTAATTTCTTCCACCAATAAGATATATACATAGAGAGAATATTGCATCAGAGAGAAATCGGTTTAGTCCTTTTCATCCAGAAGCAAATGACTATGGAGTCTGAGAAGCTCAATCTTTAATAAGTTGACAAGTGAAGTCTAAGCTTCATTTTAGCTTGCAGTAATCAGATTCATGACTAATAATTGACAAATCATTCTGATTTAGTAAAACCAGCAAACTTTTATGTGATGGGTTTATGACAACACTACGTTCGTATAATTATTTTTCAAATGATACCGTAAATTTAAAATTAATACCTGTTTGTTCTTTAAACAGGAGTGCAAATTGTTTGTTGATGAATTTCTCTAAAAGGATACCAGCTCTCTTTGCTTGTTGGTTCATGCTGCAACGTGTCTACAACTGGAAGAGCTATTGGATAAGATCTGCCACGCTATTGTTCGAAACATCGAGAACAGTTCTCCCAGAGTAAAACAAGAATTTGCTACATTATGCCAGAAGAGTGTAGAGGTCTTTTTTTTCCTTCCTTTTTTTTTGCAGCCACCATGTTCAGTGCCTTTTTCCCAATTACATGTTCCTATTTTCTTTGTTATGCTGAATTTGTCAACTGATGCAGGGAGGAGGGCCGAACCTTCATGAGAATCTAACTGGCGATTTACGTTTTAGGCTAACAAGAAAATTGTTAGCAAAACAAAAGAAAGAGCTTAGAGCAGTAGAGAACGTAATGGTAAAACTTTCCATCATCTTCCATATGTTTACCATCACTGGGCTTATTAACAACTTGAATATATCTTCTAAGATTTATAGTGTACCACACTTTAATTATTGTTATTCTTTAATGTTCGTCCTTGTTAGAAAGCGGCGGCAGAAGTGGAGGCTCACAAGCATGAAGATCGTTCAATCGATGACCTTATTTCTTATATCAATGGTGGAGAAGGAGGTATCTTTTCATCTTTTCACTCTCTCATTCTTTTGTATGTGTGTGTTGTACGGGTCACCCTTACTTTTATTTGCTACACACCCTATGGTTGCACATTGTAGTTTGAAGGAGGCAAGGCGCTCTTGATTTTCATGATGCAAACATCAAAATAAATCAGTTCAATTACTTTGGCAGAAGCCAAGGGGGTTCAGACTTCAAAGAAGTAGAAGAAGAACCGTAACAGAGGGAAGGAGAACAAGAAAACTTCTTCAACCGAGGCCTCTGCTTCAAAGGAAGTCGTTGAGAACCGTTAGCAGGTCTGGCACATGATGTCCATTGTCATATTATTGGTTATTTCTTGCACTTCTTCCCAGTAGTCACCTGTGTAATATGTTACTGGATAATTTCAGGCATAATTCTAAGTACATAAGAAGATATTTATTTAACATTTTTTAGGACATGAATGCCATGATTCTTCAAACCATGGCGGTTCAGTTGCTGAGAACTTTGACATTGAGGGAGACGATGTTGATGATGATCTGGATCCCGCATTATTGGAAAAGATTGATAGGTTTGCCCGTTAATATTTTAGGAGTTTCAAACATGACATTTGTTATACTAGAAAAGATTGACATTAATGCCTTTGTTTTGAAAGAGGTTATTGTTACTTGGTTTTGGTCGTAAATTCTTTTTTGATCGTTTCTTAAAGGTCATTTATCTTTAAGTCACTTGGTTGTTTCATTCATTTTTCTTTAATTTTGTCTTGCCTCTCACCTGAATTAACACTAATGCCCTTGTTTTGGAAGAGATTATTGTGGTGTTAGTCTTAACCATTTTATGATTTCTCAAAGGTCAGGTCATAGGCTGTTTCACTCATTTATATATGTTATTACTTAAACTAAAACAAAAATCACTAAAACACTTAATTGTAAATTAAAAATAACAAGATTATTATTATATATATTGTTTTGTAGTATGTGACCCAAACTTTTAAAGTTAAAATGTCGCCAATAATTTTAAACTTAAAATCACATCAATCAATTTCCATCATTTTCTCCTAAAATTTTGTTATAATCATCATGTTGTTGTCATATTAATGTAAAATATTGTAGAAATACTAGTACACCTGTATGTGTTTTTATGGTTTGCCAATGAAGTAATGAAAATGTTGTTTTTAGGCATGGGCCATGTTACAATTTTAAAATTTATTATTATTATTTTTGAAATAGTCTATATGAATTATGTTAGCAACTATATTAAAGTTTTTCTTGGGCGGGAGGATTGTGATAAATGAACATGACGCAATTCTGATCAACTGCTCTTTGCACATTGATGCCTTTGTTTTGAAAGAGGGTATTGTTACTTGGTTTTAGTCTTAAGCATTTTTCTGCTGATCTCTCAAAGGTCATTTTAGGTTGTTTCATTTATTTATCTTTAAGTCAATCAGATTTTATGAGATGTAGCATAAAGTAGATGATAATACCATGAAATTACATGGAACTGTTGGATTGATTGCTACTTGCATGTTTGCTTTTTGGTGGAAACAGGACCTATTAGTCCCACCTGGTGTTTAGTCTTTATACAATGTTCTAATGATTAATTAGGCCGGTGGAGCCTAGGGATGTAGTAAAAGCTGGTCTTTCCTTTGGATTGTACTTTGGAACTTGAATATTGGTAAATGATTTTTTTAAGTTTCGATAAAATCAATCTTTTCTCCCCTGAACTGTAAATGGTATATGGGCGGGGAGAATTGGATGTGTGAGTAAGTTCAATATAGTAAATAATTGATTCCACAGGTGCGTACACATTTCATTGCAAAGCATGTAAGCATGAAATTCCTATTTTGCTGGATTTTAATGTGATGCTATTGCCATGCTTGCAAGAACTGTGCTGGATTAATATGTATAATGTATTTGTTTATTATGTTACCTTAAAACTATGCGCACCCATAAAAAAATGCCTTAGTTAAATGTGTGAAACTTTACGCGCACTGCGCAGAAAACTTTAGTCTAGCCTTCACACGGTTGCGGCTCTTTATTAGTCACTTCCCGCTTTTTTTTTTGTTGAATAATTCAGATTGTACCATTTTCAAGTGCATTACGCAGTTGCCTGCATACAGAAACTTGTTCTTGTAATAGTTTTCTTGGTTTAGGTGTTATATTACACTCAATATATTACATCTTCTCAGATATGTCATATCCCGAAAGTCCGAAACAAATATCATTTTGAAATGGTCCTGCCGATGTTCAGTTCTGCTTTTGTGTGTCAAATAAGTAACTATACTAGAATACTACATGTGCTGAAAAGTATGTTAGTATTACTGTTTTGCTCTCTACAAAGATATATACCTGTTAAGTGTTACATAATTGCCTTTTTGTTTATGGTTCTTATTTGTTCTCGCCTTGTGCAGGGAAGTAAAGGAATTTGCTTGGTCACTGAATTTAATAGAGGTTGAAATTCTTGGTGTCAGAAAAACGGACTTGGTCCAGTTACAGAATGACAAGGTACAAATTTGCTAACTTTTTACAAGAACAGCTGAGCTAACTTAGTCTAAATGACTTTTCCTGATTTTGCTTTATACATGTGTTACCTTTTTAGAGAGAGCTTTAAATTTAGAACTGAAGCATCATATACATGTATATATGTTTTATTGAAGTTATTATCAGTGTGCATACATACATGGATCGTATGGGATTATTTTACATGACCACTCTTAATGGAACAAATCTTACATTTCTAGATGACACTTTAAGTTGATCAGTCAAATTAATAGTTTCTCCCCCAACACAAAATAATTATTCTTGCTTTTGTAGGTACTACTGCATTATAATAGTACAAAACTGTTAGTATTACATTAGTACAAAACTGTCACAACTAAACATGCTTTTTTATTATCTATTTTCCTGTATTTTTTCATTAGGAGTATTATTTTCTTTGTTTTTTTGGAATATTTCATTAGGAATTCATTGAGTTGGTATTGGATCGACTACCAGTATTTAACGGGCCAATAATTATTCGTTACTTATGTAATGTATCATCAATTTCTTGATTCGTTGAATACTCAACTATTTTGATCTACAACCACCGCACAGAACAAACACAATAATTATTTCACATATTAACAAATGTTATTAAGTAAATTGATGTTTTAATGGAATGATGGCATTGGGAGAGAATGCTCAAACATTGTGTTGAGTTGCTTTGAATTTAGTTTAATTTAGTTCAAGGTTTTGCTTTAGCACTTTAGCGGCCGAAGTTTGAAATTTGCAATATAGAGTTTGAGAAATCAGAAGCTCTAGTTGTTGTTGTCGCTCTCTGTTTCTTGAATTTCATTTCAAATTTTATTTTTTTCGATAATTCGGAGTTTTATTCTGGATTATCCTTCCTAATCCCTGAACACGCTTTTTCTTATTTTTTTTCCATGTTTCCTTAAAAGTATTGTTTTTGATTTTGTTTATTTTGGGATGTTTTGTGATTTATGCTAATCTGTAATCAATCAGTATTGTGTAACTTAGGTGGCTGGATTAAGTAAATTGATTTTGTAAAATTGTAAGATTCTTACTCCCCTCTTTTTAGAGCATGTTTTATTGACTTGTTTATATTCTTTTTTTTATTTAAAATAATTAGACATATATTGTCTTGAAAAAGCTCGAATGAGCGAGATTCGAAACCAAGGATGATAAGTGATAAACTTTTACTATTTAAGTTATCTTATCGTGTTCTATTTTATTTATTGTATACAAGTAGTATACAAATTAAAATAAATCGTTATAGCATATTATAAAGACAAGCTTATGTTTTGTCGTTTCCGTCTTGAATTCGATTCTATCTCATTGTGAAATTTATCTAAAATTGATATTACTTTTCAACTATAGTAAATTGATTTTAGTTGGGTGAGGAGTTGTTTTTCAAATATATAAAATGATCAATGTATTCACTTATTATTTATGGATTTACTTTAAACAATGTATTATTATTGAAAAATAATTAATTCATCAGATAAATTAAAATTCTAACTTAATTTAATTATGTTTTAGTTATTTACTTAAGAAAATTAAGTTCATCTATGAACCTATTGAGTTGGTATTAGATCCACTATCCATAATTTAATTGACGAACCAATAATAATTCATTACACATATAATATCTAATCGGTTACTTAATTCATAGATTGATCAACTATTTTGATCTATAAATACCACAAAAAAAATGATTATTTTTTATGCATGAGAATACTTAATAAAATATGAATGATTGAAGTTTGAGACGGTAGTTAACATTTAAATTTATTTTTATTATTCTTGGCAAAAAAAAAATCTTTTTATTTGTGTATGTCAAAAATTTATATGTATTATTACAACAAATGTTAAGTGGACTTGATTATATGGACGATGCAAAACACAACTTTATCGCCTAATTTATAATGTATAAACCAAAATTTAAGTGTGTATTAATATTTCACGTTAAATACTATTTTTTAAAAAAAATATTCTGCAATCCCTCATTAGTTACTTTTTATACTTTTTTGTGGTGGAGGCCACCTCGGTATCAAGTTTTCTTTTTAATATACACTTAATCTAATTACTCTTAAGTATTCATTATAGATTTTAATAGTAAGTAGTTTGAAAATCAATATCCACCCAATTTCTTAAAATATCTTCAAAATCATTGATTCTTATAATTTATCATTTTATAATATCTTTACTGCATCTTTTCAGATATCATATCTCTAGATAATTTAAATATTCACGGCCAATTTTTACTTTCTTCTATCATTTCAATTGCAATTTCATAACAATTCTGAGTCATTGCTCTTCGTTATTCTTGGTGCAATTGTGTTTCTACTAGCACAACAAACAGCAGGTTATAGTCCTTTACTTTTGCTACCTTGATTTTAATTGTTAGTTTATACAATCAATATTTCATTGATTCATGATTATTGATGGTAACTTGGAAATTTTACATACATCGTTAATTTTATCATAAAAGTTTTGATGTGTTATGTTTATGTTCTCTGATGTGAATGTATGAAAAGGTCTTTGCAGACATGACTTCGAAAATATCGTTCATGCATACATATATCTAAACGAATCTTCGTATGTGTGTGAGAGTGTACGTGTGTAACATAAAGTGACACTCATCATTAATCTCTCACAATAAAGTTATTTACGTCTAAAACTTATCACGTTACTGAAATGATGATGATATATCATGTCTTTTTCATTTTGTTTTCATATTTATCTCATTATTTTCACATCTTGGTCTATAGTCTAAATAAGGTTGATAGGATATTTTATATATGCATATATATATATATATATATGTATATATATTCATACGTTTATATATATAGTCCATACAAATCCATCTTTCCTCCCAATCTTAATCTATATGTTCAACAATCATGCTATATAATTCTCTTATCTGATATTTTATGTCTCTTATTTCACATATTTTTATTTGTTAAAATTTTTAGAACAGTTGTGATTTTTATTCGAAGAAGGCTTTAACTACTATGATCAGTATGTGTATTCCATTGACATTATGTTTATTTATAATATCGTTTATGTAATTTTTTAAAAATGTATATACTAAAATTTCCACATTTTGTTGCATGTACACAGGTTATTAAATATGTCGAGTCTCAACAAGTCCATGTTGTCAGAAGTCAAACAGGAATCGAAGAAAAACGAGGTATCGTACTTGACACTTGTGATGATTTACATATTATTTACATAAATGTAACCATTTTTTAGAATTACGTTATCATAATTCATTGCATTATTGTGATTATAGTTTACACCAAATTTATAAATAATTATTATGACTAAATATTTATAGATTAGCAACTTATTGCTATTTTTGTCGGATTTCAAGTGATTATAATTTGGCATTTACAAATCGATTAATAAAGGCTACATTGAATTTTAAGAAAGTAGAAGATCTTTGTGGGCCTCTTAAATTATGAATCCAAACTCGATATTTGGAGTATACGGGTTGGTCAGTTTCTCTCGACCCGTTTTGCAGGCTCCAGCAAATAAACTGGGCTCGAGGAAAATGATAATCAAATCAGGGAAGTTCTGAATTAATTTGTTAGTAGATTAATGTTTGATTATTATAATTCTCTTGATTATTGCAAGGGCTTTTATTCTATTCCATGCTATATAGGTTCTCTTATCTTGTTTATAGGTATATACACAAAGTTATGATCAGTAGTTTTAGTTTATGTATGTTTGCAATGTTCAAGCCTTACACTAGGGTTTATGTATCTTATTCTATGCAATTTTTATGTATGTTTATTGATAGAATTTGAGCTAATTGTGTTGTACTAGACATTTAGACTTGACAATCGTGTCGTATCGTGTACTTTTTTAATTGTGATTCAGGATTCTGTTGATCATTTAGTATAATGTTGTTGTATCTGTTAATGAGTTAATGTATGGGGATGGTTTTCGATGTTTCAGACTACGAAACCCTCTGTATGGTTTCAAACTGCTGCTGGGGAGATTGTAGAATTAGAATATGAGCTTGGCAGGCAGTCCCCCATGATATGCGAGAAACTGAAATTTGGAGTTGGGTCTACAAGGAGCAGTCCCATTTATCTAGAGCCAAATGTTAAAACAGAGGCATTAGAATTGATATTTGATTACTTTCGATTTCATCAGGCACCTGGTCACTCGGACAAGGTTAGTTTCATGTTTGCTTGTTTCTTGTTAGTATGTGCTTCTTGGCTTGACTAACGACGCTCCTTTTGGTTTGAAGGAACTAAATGTGATAATTTTTACGTGGCATATGTTCTATTTTGTGCAAACTAATTCATAATTATTATTCTTTTCACGATTGTATCCATACAGATCTTAAATAGAGCTCATTCCTAAATCTTATCATAGGAAATTTTAATTTCTTCCCCCAATAAGATAAATATATAGAGATAATATTGCATGAGAGAGAAATCCGTTTACTCCTTTTCATCCAGAACCAAATGACTATGGAGTCTGAGAAGCTCGATCTTCAATAAGTTCATTTTAGCTTGCAGTAATCAGATTCATGACTAAAAATCGACAAATCATTCTGATTTAGTAAAACCAGCAAACTTTTATGTGATGGGTTTATGAAAACACTACGTTGGTAGAATTATTTTACAAATGATACCGTAAATTTAAAATTAATATCTGTTTGTTCTTAAACAGGAGCGCAAATTGTTTGTTGATGAATTTCTCAAAGAGGATACCAACATTCTTTGCTTGTTGGTTCATGCTGCAACGTTTCTACAACTGGAAGAGCTATTGGATAAGATCTGCCGCGCTATTGCTCGAAACATCGAGAACAGTTCTCCCGAAGTAAAAAAAGAATTTGCTGCATTATGCCAAAAGAGTGTAGAGGTCTTTTTTTTCTTTCTTTATTTACAGCCACCATGTTCAGTGCCTTTTTCCCGGTGATATGTTCCTCACCTTCTTTGTTATGCTGAATTTGTCAACTGATGCAGAGAGGAGGGCTAAACCTTCAGGAGAATCTAACTAGCGATTTACGTTTTAGGCTAACAAAAAAATTGTTAGCAAAACAAAAGAAAGAGCTTAAAGAGAACGTAAAGGTAAAACTTACCGTCATCTTCCATATGTTTACCATCATTGGGCTTTTTTACAACTTGAATATATCTTCTAATTTTTATTGTGTACCACACTTTAATTGTTGATCTTTGATGTTCGTCCTTGTTAGAAAGCGGTGGCAGAAGATCGTTCAATCGATGACCTTATTTCTTATATCAATGGTGGAGGAGGTATCTTCATCTTTTCGCTCTCTCATATTTTTGTTTAGAAATTTATGTGAAAAATATTCGAGCAATATTTTGTTTAGAAAAAGTGATAAAATATATTTATGGTGTAATTATCGTATGGTATCTTCTTGTGATACTTTTGGTACTCTGTTAGGTCTGGATGGTTGTTTGAAAAATGATGCAAGGATTTCCCTTGCTTTATAATTTGCTTTATAGCCTACGGTTGCACATTGTAATTTGAAAGATGCTAGGTGCTTTTGCTTTTCATTATGCAAACATCAAAATTTATGAGTTCCATTACTTTGGCAGATACCAAGGAGGTCAAAACTTCGAACAATAAAAAGAACCATAAAAAGCGGAAGGAGCAAAAGAAAACTTCTTCCAGTGGTGCTGCTGCTTCTACTAAAGCCTCTACTTCAAAGAAAGTCATTGAGAAGAATGACGAGGTCAGCCACATGATATCCATTCTGATATTGTTGGTTATTTATTGCACCTCTTCCCGATAGCATACAGTTTAGTTTGTTACTGTATGGTTTTGGGCTAAATTTAATGTACCTAAGAAGATAAACATTGACATTTTCTAGGATATAAATGCTTCCGATTCTGCAAACCCCAGCGGTTCCAGTTCTGATACAGTAGACCTATTGGGCACTCAAGACGAGAGCTTCAATGTCAATGAAGACGCATTTTATGATAACTTGGATCCTGTGAAAGAGGCAGAGACTACTAGGTTAGCCTGTTAATCTTTCAGGTCCTACAAGTATGAAATTAAATTAGTTATACCCGAAATTACCCTGTTTCTTTAGTTTTATCTGACTGCAGTATTATATACTTATTCTTATAAGTCATTTAATTTGCCAAATGTGGAAATTTCAGTTAATCTTGTTGACAGTACTTTTGTTATTTACAATCTATTCGGATCTCATTAAACTACATGATTGATTGAGCTACCATTGAGTGGCTAAGTGTTTTATAAATGTTCCCATTCTGTGTGGCAACTATACGATTTATATATATGTGTAATGAATGCATGTATGTGTTTGTGTGTGTATTAACTTTTAGATTTCTATGTTCTTTACCTCAAAGCAAGGAGAGAACAATTATCCCTCAGGAATAACATTTTTTTTTTAATTTGGTGGAACATTCAATAAAGTTGACTTCTAGAAAGGATTATTAGGTTTGTAAACAGTATTTGCTTGCAAGTAAAAGATGAAAACAGTTCACTAACAAATGATAAAAATGTATCGTAAAGACTTTACGATTAGCTAGCGCCATTGGCTGGAGCTTTCATGTTCGAATATGAAAGGATGTATGGTGCCTCCTTGTATAACATTTATTTAGCACAACTGTATACCATGCTTGGTTTGTGTGATTGCTTCTTTGTTGGCATTCCTTTCAATGTCAAGTCTATCATAAATTACGTTAATTAAATTGTAATTTTATATATAATAAGCTTAAATCCTGCTATACTGTTTGGACAGTTAATTCCGTTATTAAAATGCATGAAATTTGCAAGGATTGTTGGATCCTACTACTCCTAAATCCTCAATATTTAAAAGTTTGAGATAATCAAGGGTCCCACTCCTAACACTATAATAAATAACTTCATATTTGTAATTATAAAGATAGGATATAGAAATTTAAAAGATTAGTATAGCATAGTAAATATTTATTAACAAAATAAGAAGATTATAGCTCAATTCGATTAAGAGTGAACGTTAAGATTTTATTTTTAAAACCACAAAAAATAACATGATATTTTTTGTTGTTGACAACTGTTAATACTTGTCAACTAATTCTAACGTTAGTACCTGTAATAACAGAGTTTAGAGGTTTGATAATTTCCACCTACAAAAAAGTATTATTTTTTTAATTATTATTATTTTGTTGTCACTATACTAAAATGATTTGAATTTTGAAATTAACTAACTAAAAGAACATATTGTTCATTAAAAAATTTATAATAATTTTTATAAATAGCATTTATTTCACAAGTTACTGATAAATAATCAGAACAAACTATTAGTTTATGAAAATTTGTAGAGTCTCAAAAGAAAATAGAGAATTTACTCTCCCATCCCTACAAGATCGAGTATTAGAGAATTCTTGCTTTGTACATTCTACAAGGATCACTGAGTCACTGACCTATGTATAGTGTTCATTTATAAATAGGAATAAAATTAATATGGTTTTGAAATTAGGGTTAAATGTTTTTTTCAGTTGGGGTTTTTTTCTGATTTAAGATTGAAAATTAGTTCTAGAGCAAGCCTCATTGAACCTTTCAAGAGGTTCTGTTCTGCATGGCATATGTATGCCTTTTATAACTGAAGGGAATAAGTCAGAACTGATTTCTTTCGAGAAAGTCTGACTTAAACCTGTTCACACATGTCAGCAGTACTTAAAAATTATCGAAGAACAATGTTACATGAAGTACTGTGGCTTAAAATTTACTTTACACTCAGAAAACAAGCAACATCTTTTCCAAATTAAATTTAATATCCTCCTAATCCATGTAACATATTGTCCTTTTTAAGGGATTTTTTTTTTTGTTTTTTGGGTAGGTATAAATAGGCTTGGGCAATATCGAAACGACGCATTTTCCATCTCTATATTATCTTTTCCATTTTTCAGCTAATCTATTTACATCAAATTATTGTTAAGTGTCCATTATATACTAATACGGGCCTGATTCTAACTGAATCTTGTTTGTAGATGAAAATCTACCGAATTGAATCAGAAACACTTGAATCATGCTTTGCTTAACTGATAATGCAAACAACAAACGTGTTATATAAAAAGCTATATGAAGGAAAGAAGTATGAGACACATTCTTTAGACGCATCAAGGGTAAAAATAATAGTACTAAAAATTCAGAGATGCATAGATTAGATGAGTTATAGCATGAGATTTTTTTTCTGCAATTGTCGCATATAGTTTAAATCAATTAATTGTGGCAAGTTATTATTTTTATATGCTCCATGGAGATGCATTAGTGCTAGCTGGCCATGCATGTTTTTAGATGTCTTAGATTCATTACTTTAATGGTATCTCCCTCGCGGGAGGTCAAGGGTTCAAGCCTTGTTGAAGGCAAAATGGGTGTGTGAGTTCATTTAAAAAAGAAAAATAAAATCCACAGGTGCATAAAAATTTTAATGCAAATTGTGTAAGCTAGTAATTCTTATTTAGCTGGATTTTAATGTGAAACGATTGGTATGCTTGCAAGACGTTTGCTGTCTAAATATGTTTAATATACCATATTCATTATGTTTTTTAAAAACTATGTGCTCATTCTTTGTGTGAAACTGTCCGCGCACTGCACAGAAAAATTAAGTTAGCTTTCATGTGGCTGCGTCTCTTTATTTACTCACTTCCCACTTTTAGCTCAATGATCTTGATTGTGTCATTTTCACGCGCATTGCGCATACCCTTTTACACAAGGAAAAACAAGCTCACATCCACAAACTTGTTCTTGTAAGACTTTTCAAGGTTTGGCTCTTTATAAAGAATCACTACATAGCATCTTCTGAGATAAATTTCATATATCGAAACTATTATTATTTTGAAATGCCCCTGGCGATGTTTCGGTGTTTTGCTTTTGTGTGCCAAAACCAATTCTAGAATGCAAGAATGCTGCATGCGCTGAAAAGTATGGTACTGTTCTGCTCTCAGTTCTGTTCCCATCGCATTCCCAACATGTGATTTCTAGTCAGATCGGTTTCGTCGACAATGATATATATATCGTTGTTCAATGCTTATTGCTAGGGCTATGAAGTGCAAGTATAATTCTGCACCTCATTTAGCCTTCTTTTAACATGTTTCTATATATGGGGGTTCACTTTAGTATCTGTTTTATATATTATTTTGTGAAATTTCTGCGGTTATTGTTTTGCATGCTATTGGAGTAGCTTCAGTATCGATATTTATATTATCAGCTTCAAATGTTCTACTTCTACAATCTTTTTTTTTTAATATTAGCTTGCTCTTTCACCTTTTATCTTTTTTATTTATGGTTCCTAATTTGTTCTCACCCTGTGCAGGATGATAGAGGCATTCGCTCTGTCACTAAATTTATATCCGCCTCAGATTTATGGAGACCCGGAAGCAGATTTTCATGTTACAGATGGAAGTATATCAATGATAAGGTACAAATTTATATTCCTTCTTTAGGTTGTGCAAATTTTTTACTAAATTTATACATGTGTATGTGTATATGATGCATTAATTCTAATTTCCATAGAGAGCTGCAAATTTTGAATCGACACATGTATATATGTTTCATTAAAGTTATTATATTTTGACATGTGATAAATTTAACATGCTCATGATTAGTTTTGAAGTAAATTGCGTATATATATCTGTATTATGATACCGGATTAAAGACCTGAAAATAGGGTGAACAATATGACTTGTGTTGTTCAGAATCTGTTCTTGCTGTATTTTGTCGTCACACCAACTAGTTATTGCCATTTAACCCTATTTACCTTGTCTTTTATGCACTACTGTTTTTCTTTCAATCACGTCTTGTTCTGTCAATATTGCATCTTAGTATCATTGGTTGTGCATAGAAAAGATAATCGAATAATACAAGTTATGCTTGTTGGATTACAGTGAACAGTTTTTATCATATGGTCTCTAGCAGGATGCACAAGTCTCTTTTATTTTTCTTGCCAGTTTCCCTGTTAATTCGATATAATGATTGAACCCTTACTTCCATTATATATTTTATGACATACTCGCTCCCTAAGAACTTTTGGATGTTTTCACCCTTACACGTACTTGCACTTATTTTATTTTTTCTGAAACCTTATTTCACTTATTTATGTAAGCTTTGTTTGGATGGACAGGACTAGCCATATTGCATGATCAGCAGTGATCTGTAATTATCAAGACCTCCTGAGAATGCCTCATGTGTATTGAGTGTGTTCTTTAGACTGTAGATTTAGTATCTTAAGTTGGGAATAGCTTATGGTGAATGATTTTGACTGTAAGACGGTGGGGATTGGTTGTGAAGTAATCGTAATATTAGTACTGTAGAAAAAAAAACGGATGAAGGGTCACCATTACTGTAGAAAAAGAATTCATTGTGCTCAAGCCCAGATGTACTTGTAAGTTAAATTATGTACTTTAACGAATAGTTTTTCAGGTGCAATTCAGATAAGCAAGCTTTTAAGTGTTATAGCACATTGATTAAAATATCTCAGATATATTTAGTTGATTGTTGTTTATCCTATGCTATGAGCATCTATAGTGCTCTTTTCTCTGCATATGTTACAGATATATAATGTACATAACCCAATGGTTTTAGACTCCCTTTATCCAAATTATAAAGGCCCTGTTTGGCATTACTTTTCCAGAAAAGCAGTTTCCCCAACTTATCTGGCCAAGAAATTTGGTAATTGCATTTGCAGGACGATTTGCAGAGAAAACAAAAACAACTTTCACGACTTATTAGAATTTAATTTTTATTACTCTCATTTTTCAGCAGAAATTTTAAGCTATTAGTATTGTAGAACATCGCCCCACAATACAATGCAAATCGTAAAACTATCCACAGAACAAAACCTAAAGTAAGCACAATAGACAATTTTATTTTTATTTTTTTTGCTAAGCAATAGACAATTATTAGTTCTTTTACTTGGATTTCTTTTTGGTTGTCATATTCCTTCAGTCCTATTTTACAACCGATAAAATTTAAAATTTTACATTTTATTTAATCACAACGAATAATTAATCTGATAATTTACAAGAATTTGTATTACTTCTCAGATCAATAAAAAAATTAACAATTTTGGGACAAACGCAAACATATATAATGGGGCCATTTACGATGTAATATAATTAATTTATAAATGTCATTAATTTTAATTTTTTTTTACAAAAATAAGCATTAAAACTCATAAAGAACAAATCGAAGTTATATCCAGAGTTCTTACTAATTTAACTAATATTTGTTTTCTTAAGAAAATGTTTTGCAATAACTTTCTACCATTGAACTAATCTAATTTACTCATTTTTTTTAATATTTGAAATTATACATGAGAAATAAAGTTATAAGTTTTTTTTAACAAAATTTAATTATTGTGTAGGTATTACTCCCTCCGGTCCATTATATAAGGCATTTGACTTTTCTGCACGTAATTTTAGGTGTTTTTACTATATAGCTAAAATTATTATTTTTTAAAATTTCTTTTTCTAAATAAAAATTAAAGTATCATATTTTTATTCAAAAAAGGAAAAATTAAAAAATAATAATTTTAGCTATATAGTCAAAGCACCTAAAGTTACGTGCACAAAAGTCAAATGCCTTATATAATGGATCGGAGGGAGTACTAAATTGAAACAAAAAGAAAGTATGAAGTCTTGTCAAATGAAAATAGGAAATAAAGCGAAAGCATGAGACTTGTCAATTTCAGGTTTTACTTTTATGGGAGTAACAGTTAATCTTTGCTGACGTGGATAATAAAAAAAATAAAAGAAAAATTAAGACGGCAATTGAGTTGGTATTCTACGTGACAATAACAGTCACATGATTCTCACATAATACTCTCAAAAGATTCCCGTAATCCCGTTACAAATATATATACACATTATATACAACTGAAATTAGGATCATACACAAAAATAGGGGAATAAATCTTCAAACTGAAATACAATGAAATCGAGTGGAAATAGCAGTACAATAAACTTGTGGGCTCTCTAAATGGTACGACAATGATTATTTGTCAATAAATGAACAAAGAGTAGTGCTAGGGATCCCAAATTAGTCCCCAAATGATATGGCATGGATGACTTGGCAAATTGGACAATTTTAATTGGGGAGATTGATGTGAATCCAGGGGGCCCATTATAATATGACCAATTAAAAGATGACACATGAAATTTGGGAATTTTTTTGGGATCTAATTTGGGGTATCTAGCATTTTTCATGAAGAAATGTTGGAAAAGATGGCTGCTTTGAAGGCAAAGATTGATGAGGCTGAAGCAATGAAAAACATGGAGGTCGAATATTTATAAACATGGTCTATTTAGTCTTTAATAGATTATAATTGTTTTATTAAATAGAATACTCGTGATATAATAGAAAAAAGAGAGGATTTAGTTAAAAAAAATTAAAAAGGTAATATATTTTAGGTGAAAAGGGTAATTGATTAGTTTATAGTAATTATAATTTAATTATGTTATTTTACAAAATAAAATTGCTCGTAATGTTTTTAGAAAAGGAGAAATTAATGTTACCCGTGATATTTCTAAAGAGCACCCACATCAAGAAGTGAGATAATTTCAAGATTTTGTGAACTTGAAATTATCTCACTTCTTGATGTGGGTGTTCTTGACTTAAAACCCGTGCGATACACGGAATTTTTTTAATATTATATTAAATGTTTTATTAATTTTTTAAATACGAATTTTGGAGGATAACTATTTAAATGAGATGATAATCATAATTATATAAATGTTATCCGTGATATTTCTAGAAAATAAATGATTTTAGTTAAAAAAAAAATATAAAAATGTGATAGGTTTTAGTTAAAAAAGTAATAAGTTATTTATTAGTAATTATAAATTTATTATTTTGTTTTATTAAATAAAATGCCCGTGATATAATTGGAAAAAAAGAAGATTTAGATAGATAAAATTAAAATGGTAATATACTTTAGGTGAAAAGGATAATTGATTAGTTTATAGTAATTATAATTTAATTATGTTGTTTTACAAAATAAAATTGCTCGTAATGTTTTTAGAAAAGGAGAAATTAATGTTGGCCGTGATATTTTTAAATAGGAATTTTAGTTAGATAATATAGGAAAAAGATGATACGTTTTAGCTAAAAAAGATAATCGGTTAATGTTAGTATTATAATATTATTATTTAATTTTATTAAATAGAACCGTTCGTGATATAATTGGAAAAAGAGAGATTTTAGCTTGAACAAATAGAAAAAGATAACGTGAAAATTGAAATGTGACATACTTTAGGTGAAAAAGGTAATTGATTAGTTTATAGTAATTATAATTTAATTATTATTTTACTAAATAAAATTTAATGGATTTAATGAATTTAATGTTACCATCGGCGCATCAGGCGCCCAATCCGAGGCTCCTGCGCCATGAACAGTAACGTCAGCGCGGAGAAATTCTGCCAGATTTTTGTATTTTTGTTTTGGCCATAACTTGAGTTCTACAAGTCCGTTTTAGGCCCGTAAGCAGTCCACGCGAAGCTAACGAGATTCTCTATCATTCTAGAGTGGTTCAGAGGTCCAATTACAGATGGAACGTTCCAGAATTAATGAAGAAAAGACAGCTGCGAATTTCCCTTCAAATCAGAATCAGTTTAGGAAACGTACTTCTATTATAATTCTGATTTGGTATTTTCTTGTTGGGCAAGATGTCTAGAGCCTATATAAACACATCCAACCCTTGTAATAGATGATTATTAGATCATTATTATCATTAGGAGTAGAACCATTACATATCAATTACTTAGGTTTATTTGTATCTTTTCATACTTTGTTTTTATCATGGTTTCATCAGATCCCATGATGACGAGAGGTTCGATTATGAACTAATCGTTGTCATGGGATTCTAACGAATTTATTTATGGAGCTTAGTATCTTGATGTTTTAAAGATCTGTGTGTGATGTTTATTTGATATCCTCGTATGGTTGTGTTTCATGTATTTAGATGCGTAGCTAACATCTAATTTGTTAATCTCTTGTGAAGCGAGAGTGGATCTTGAGATTTAGAACTTGCCATGCTAGCATAGGATAGGTTGATGTTTTAACATCATGATTTGTGGCGTAAATAGAGATATTATGCTGCCTTATGTGATCAATGTGGATAACTTGTTCTTCAACCGTTATGTTTTCAAATTCTATAGAGATATAGGGTCTAAGCATAATTGGTGTCTATTCATCTTCTATCTCTTTTGTGGATGTATGTTTAGTTTGGTATTCGTATACTGAGAAGTAGCGTATACTTGTTTCGTGTTATTCGATCAGATATCATAACCATTGCACATAGTGATTAAAGGCGTCAGATCTAAGCAAAGTATTTAATGAAGTTAGGATTCCATGGTTTCTCTTGCAGAAGTAATTCAATTTCAATTCTTGTTAGTTAGTTAATTCTTAGTTTGTTAGTTTACCTTTTAGTTAATTTAGTTTATTAAACCCAAAATTGTTATTTGTCTTAGCAGTGCATAATAACCATACACTGTTGCATAGGTGCATTTACTGAATTAAAACCATAACCAGATCTCTGTGGGAACGAACTTGACTTATATCTGTATTACTTGTGACCACGTACGCTTGCGTGATTTAGTGCAAACAGTAGTTTTTAGGAGCGAGCTGGAGGTGGCGCCTTTTTCTGCAAAATTTAGGGAAGGGAGGTTGAGATTGTTCGGTCATATCCGTAGGAGGCTGGATGATGCTCCAGTGAGGAGGGTCGAGAGTCTCTCGGTGGCAGGGGTGAGGAGGAGAGGTAGACCGAGGAGGTCGTGGGAAGAGCAGCTTGGGTTGGATCTGAAGGCCTTAAACTTAAATGAGACCATGACCGCGGATAGAGGTGCTTGGAGGCGCCAGATCAGAGTGGTGGATTCTCTTTTAGGGAGTGTCTCTGTTGTTGAGAGCCTAAGAGTTTGATTATCTCGGTTAACATTATCGTAGTTTTTTCGACTCTTTCGTGCTCATTTTTCATTTTTCATTGGCTTCTGTTTTCTGGTTGTTCAATTGCAGGGAGATTACCGCTGTGCGAGGAGTCATCCTAGATCAGAGTGCATCCCCCGCGTAGGTAAGTCCCATGTGATCAAAATCATGGGCTCAGGTATGGCTGCAACCTTTTCCAAAAATTTGTGAAGTCGTTGTAAATATCACTCACCATTTCTATTGTGCACTAAGCTGGGTGTCTTCATGGAAACAGCCTCCTTACCGTAAAAAGTAGGGGCATGGTCTGCGTACATCTCACCCTCCCCAGACCCTGCTCTGTGCGGAATATACTAGATATGTTTGGTTTTCCCATTTCCGTTTATTTTACTAATAACTCAAGTAACACAATTACATTTACTGTAAACTAGTAAAACTCTTCATCCACAATTATATTATCATTCTAATATATCATTATTTATCCCACAAACTTTGGAACTCGAAAGTTTCATGAACAAAGCAAGCAACCACTGTGATCTTGCAATTTGCAATTGATCTAAAATATTATTTCTGATCCCAATAAAATTGTGTAATGATCATCTACATTTACTAAGTGAGATATATATATATATATATATATATATATATATATATATATATATATATATATTGGCATACAAATTTTTTGATTATTTTCAATTTACATGAATTTTCAATTTTTTTATAATTGGACTACAAAAAATTGATTTTTAGTGTTTTGTTTCTAACAAAATAATATTTATATGAATTAAAGTTCCTTTTTCATATATTTGTAATGCTATGGTTGTACATATATTAGAATGCAAGTTTATGAATATTTTATTTAAAAATATTTTTTAAAAGTATTTTTTGCCGTCAAAATTCTTTCACTTTTTGGAATCCACGTAAGTGTAGCGCTTTCTTTTTGAACTTTTTTAACATTTAATCTTATTACTTTTCAAGTATTTACTATTGCACGGTTTCTTGTATTATGTTATAAATTTTATTTAATATTATAATTATGTTTTTATATAATCATTATTTTTTATTAATTTTTTGAATTTTAATTTGATATATTTAATATACCCATGTTTACGGATTATAATAATACTTCTTTATTATAAAGAGAAAATGACCAAAATACCTCAAAATGAGGTACACATGGCCCAAATTACTGATTTTGGGAACTGTTGGCCCTCAATACCCACGCAACACGCTAATGTGTGTAGCGTGTCCCGTGGTACTGTAGCAGCAACACTGTACGCCTCCATCTCTCCCATCTCTCCCATCTCTCTTGCAATCTCTCCAAATCTCTCCGCCTTTCATCCCCTCTCTCCGTCGGCTCCGGTAACCTCCATGATATCTGATTATACCAAACCAATCGCCATCGCTGCCTCTTCGTTTTGACCAATCAATTTAACGGAATCTGGCCCCGCAGGGGCGCCTACGAGTTCGACGGAAATTCGAGAGATTGAGTTCGATTGAGTTCGATTTGGGGTTTAAAATCCGGTGAAACAAATGATTTGAGATTGGTATAGGGTTATAGATCGTCGACCAACGATTCGAATGGTGTATAATACGTTATTAGAAGATGTTTGGAGAGTGTTGAACGGATGATGGTGTAAAATCCGGTGAAATCGCCATCTGATCGCCAGAGAGCTCGCGTTTCTGTGAGTTTGAGAAGGCGGCGGATACGCATCTACCAAATGCGTATCTGGTGATGCGCATTTGATAGATGCGTATCTGAAGCTACAGTTCTCCTCCTTCACTAGCGTGACCCAGTAATACGTCTGTCCCACTAGCGTGACCCAATGATACGCCCCTCCCAGTCGCGCATCTTAAGATGCTCCACCACCAGTAGCGTGTCCTGTGGGTATTTAGGGCCACGCGAACTGGCGGTGGGTATTTTGGTTACTCCTATTTAATTTGTGGGTATTTTGGGCCTTCACCCTATTATAAACAACGTATACGATTTTTATTATTTTATTAATAATTGAAAAATATGATGTGACATTTTTGGGTATATATTAATAATTATAAGATTTGTCGTAAATTAAAAACGTAACGTGTTTTAATTAGAAAATATATATTAATGATTGAAATATATTACATGATTGATCTTTTTAGGTGTTTATAAAATGTAACATCTTTAACTAAAAGTAATGTGAAAAAGGCAATCGACTAATTACCATTAATTATATTAAGTTTTTATTTATTTTAGGTGTTATATCTCTTGAAAAGGTGTGATATTTTCGGTTATATATTAATGATGGTAAGATTTGTTTTAAATTAATAAGGTAATGTGTTTTATTTCGAAAAGAAATATTAATGATCGAAAAAATATGATACGACTAACGTTTTTATGTGTTTATAAAAGGTAATATCTTCAATGAAAAGTAAATGTGAAAATGATAATCGACTAATTACCATTAATTTTATTATATTAATGTAAAAAAGACAATCGACTAAATACCATTAATTTAATTTTGTTAATCAACTAATTACCATTAATTATATTATGTTATTATTTATTTTAGGTGTTATATTTCTCTTGAAAATTATGGTGTGACATATTCGGGTATAATATTAATGATTGTAAGATTTGGTTTAAATTAAATTAAAAAGGTAACGTGTTTTAATTCTAAAGGAAATATTAATGATAGAAAGATATGATACGATTGATGTGTTTTTAGGTGTTTATAAACATTTATTATGTTATTTATTTATTTATTTTAGTTGTTACTTATAATTTTTTTGAAAATTATGGTATGATATTTTCGGGTATATTTTTTTTTTTTGAACAATCGGGTATATCTTAATGATTATAAGATTTGGCTTAAATTAAAAAGGTAATGTGTTTTAATTCGAAATGAAATATTAATGATGGAAAGATATGATTGGTGAAATACCCAAATACCCAGCTTTTCAAATCAAGTAACCAAAATACCCACCCCACCTACGGAACAGTCCGTCTAAAATACCCACCGAATATGCATGTCTGACATGCGCAGCCTGTAACACGCATTTACATAATGCGTATTCTTCAGAATTTATTTTAAGAAGTAGGCCAGGCATTTGTAACATGCGTATGTTTTTTTTTTTTTTTAAAGTTGATCTACGCATTTGAATTACGCGTGTACCTCAATTGTCTTTTTTTTTAAAAAATTGACCACTACGCATGTGTAATATGCGTGTGGTTCATTTTTTTAAATATCATTTAAAATTTAGGTTTTAAAAAGTCCGTACATTCTAAATATTTTTAAAATCCAAAATGGAAAAGTTGAACCCCTAAGGGAATACAAATTAAATTTAAAATTTTAATAAAAAAAGTGAATCCGGCGGCCTGATTTTTAAACGCTAACGCGTTTAAAAATCAGGATAAATTAGAGTTTTGGGTCTAGGGTTTAGGGTTGTAAACAACCCTAAAGCCCAAATTCGTATACGATTTATTCGTCATTCCAAATATTTCTAAACCTAAAATGGAACTGTTGAACCCCAGAGGTTAACCGTTGAAACCCTGAGGGAATACAGATAAAATTTAAAATTTTAATAAAAAATTGAATCCGGCGGCCTGATTTTTAAACGCTAACGCGTTTATAAAACAAGATAAGTTAGGGTTTAAGGTCTAGGATTTAGGGGATTTAGGGTTGTAAACAATCCTAAATCCTAAACCCTAAGTTCGTATACGGTTTACTCGTCATTCTGAATATTTTTTAAAACCCAAAATGGAAAAGTTAAACCCTAAAAGTTAACCGTTGAACCCTTAAGGGAATACAGATAAATTAAAAAAATTAATTAAAAATTTGAATATTTCTAAACCCCAAATGGAACCCGTTAAACCCATGGTTGTAAAAATCGATAATCGGTATAAATCGGTTGAGATGCCGATTTAAGATTAATAGGGTAATCGGAAGGATTAGTCGGAGTATTAATATGATATTATAATAATATTTAATATATTAATTTATTTTACAATTAAACATATCATTTTAAATAAATTCATAGGATTAATCGGATTTCAAAAATCGAATCGATTGATTACCTTACAGAGGATTAATCGGGGATTAATCGGCTAAATCGAGGATTTTTAAAACCGTGGTTAAACAAAAAAAAACTTTTTTAATTCCAAAAAGTGTTGGAGCCATACGCATCATTAACTATATGCGTACTCTTTATACATACGCATTGAGTACATGCGTACTCTTTATATTTTTCTTGTGTGGTTGACCAGCAAATCAATCATCATTCCATTTTAAGAGGAATGCGCATTAAGCACATGCGTGAAGGGAATGCACATTGGGTAAATGCGTGTTCAGTGGACAGAAAGGGCGATACGTTCTGCATGTGGGTATTTTGGGTGGTGGGTTCCCAAAAGTAATGTATTTTTGTCATTATTTCAAGATATGATATGATTGATTAGGTGTTTATAAAAGGTAATATCTCGACTAATTACCATTAATTATATTATGTAATTATTTGTTTTAGGTGTATTTATTTTTCTTTATAATGAAGGGTAAATAAGTAAATTTACGAAGTACAAAGAAAACAGGTACCAAAACTTTTAATGTTTCGACTTTTATATAATAGTATAGATTGTATATTTAAATAATAATTTAATATGTAACAGATACCCACCTAATCTCTAAAACTGAATCATTTATTATCATGATTTTTTTATCTTTATCCTATTTTTAGATATCATATCTAAAGGGGATATTCTCGTACATTTCAAATAAATAGATAAGAGTAGATATTTTGATATCTATATTACATCTTTTAGATATTATATCTCAAAATTTAATTATCGTTTCTATTAAAAATTACATTGCATCTTTTAGATATTATAAATAATAAATGAATATGTGACAATATTCACCTAATTTCTAAAATTGACATAAGAGCATTTTCAATGGTACTAGCTAAAATGATTGGCTAAAATTATATAAAATATCGATTATGTAAAATTTGCTGAATCTGTAAGAAATTATAATGGAGTTGGCTATAGTGATTGACTATATTTTAAAAATAGTATGTTATAACTATTTTAGTTGTTAAATATAGAATATATTTTTTCAAATATGGTAATAAGATGATGTGGAGTTTTCTTACAGGTCTCTAACGATTCGACAAATATGGCAGTCTAGTTTTAGGTAGAGGAATGGAATGTACCATTGGAGATGTAATTATTTTACATATTTTTTAAAATATTTAGTTATGGTATATAATACACACTTTTAGTTAAGGGTTTTCAACGATTGGAGATGCTATAAGAATCATTTTTTATTTCTGTTTTATATCTTTACCATATTTTTAGATATCAAATCTAAAGAGAATATTCTCATAAATTTCAAATAAATAGATAAGAGTAGATATTTTGATATCTATATTACATCTTTTGGATATCATATCTTAAAATATTGTTGTCATTTTTCTATTAAAAACTATATTGTACCTTTTAGATATCATATCTCAAATAAATATTTTCATAAATCTTATTTCATTTTTATTATTCTTTATCATTAAAATTTATTAATTATCTACATTGCATCTTTTAGATATCATAATTGGAAAAAATATTTTCATATATTTCATTTCATTTTGATTGTTCTCTCTTTCATTTCAACTGCTCCCCTGCAAAGTTCTTCTTGTTCTTGGTATTGTATTTCCCTGTCCAAATTTCTTGTTCTTGGTGCAATTGTTATTTGTGTTGTGGTTTAACTATTACAAACAGTTATGATCTTTTATTCTTTTTATGTTTTCAATTTCAATTGTTTAGTTATATCACTGCTACTTGATTTATCTATGTTACGCCATTTAAATTTCTTATGAAGTTGATATATGTATACCAGTATGTTTATATTTCGATCTCCATGATTTAAAGAGTTTGTGTAGTTCTTTGAATACATACAGACAACCATGTTAATGTTATTTTATATATTTCTTTTCCGATAATCCTTTAATTTACATATTAATTTTTTCGAATTTAAGGTGTTCAACCGGTGAAGTAATTCAAAATTATTTTTTACAAGATATTTAACTTTTTCATAAGTTGAATTGCTGGTACTTGGTAGTAATAATTATAATTTTTTTGTTACAAATGCATTTTTTTAATAATTAGATTTATATGTGAATATCTATTATGCTAAATTTTGTGTTAAACGAAAGTCGATGACGAGAGACATGCTCTTACCATATACCTTTTTGAACATTTTTTTTTTTTGACAAATTGAACATTTTTTTTTGAACGCCAAACTTCTATTAAGAGAAATAAAGTTAGCCATTATATGAAAAATCTAAACATGAATAAATCTTTATCGTATATTTGATGTCATATGTCTTGTTAAATTGAATTATTTTTTTTCATGACAAAAGAATTGAATTATTATTTTTATGATGTATTTTATTTTCTTGTATGCAGCTTATTAAATATGTCGAGTTCAAACAGATCTTTCATGTCAAATGTCGAAAGGAAATTGTCAGAAGATGAGGTAACGTATTTCGTGAATGCAATGTTTTTATTCTTCTTTTCTTGCATTGTGATTATTTTTTTTAATATATTTTTTATTAACGCACCAAGTAAAGTATTCCGATTTATTTATGTCCATAGGATCTTTTAATATATATGTTTTAATCATTTTTTCTTAAGTTTCATTTTAAATTTTTTTTTGTAAGTAAATTTTAAAATACAGTATATTCCAATGTTCCAAACACAATTATCCAAAAAAAATTATTTTTTTCTAAAATAAACAAATAAATTTGGAGTACTTTTATTTTATAATTTTATATTTTCCTGAAAATTTTATTTATTTATTTTAATAATCAATTAAAATTCTTTTTTTTTTCTTTTTTGAGTACAATCAAAACGCTTTTAAAGACTTTTAGAATAAATAAATAGATCGTAAATTGGGGAAAAAATAAAACTAGAATGGGATCAAAGTTCAAACACATGTACTATACGGGTCGGGTCGGGTCATTATCTCTCGACAAGCTTTGCTAATGCTGGCTCTTGCTAGGGTTTGGAAAAAGTACTGAATTCATAATTAATGAAAGGAAAGAGGGCTTTTAATCTCTCTAACTGTTAGGGACGGAGGGAAGGGGTGGCATGTAGGGCGGCCGCCACCCCAAAACCTCGTACAATCATGAAATTATATTAAAATTTTTGAAAAAAAATAAAAATTCATATTTTTAATGTTAAAATATTATAACATTTTGATTTCGCCCCTTCAAATTTATTTAAATTTTATGAATATAGTGATAAAATTTTCGATATTTATCATAATTTTGAATTTTAATAGTTTAATTTAAGTATATTCATAAATTAAAAAATATTAATGATAATTTTTATTTTATTTAATAATAAATAATTTTAATATTTTATTTATTAAGATGAAAAAAAAAAATTCGCCCCCACAAACTCGAATTTCTAGCTCCGTCCCTGCTAACTGTGAACATACTCTGTAAGTGATTTTCAGTTGTTTATGTATGTTTACAATGTTCATAGTCTTATATTTGAGCTACTTGTGTGCTATTATACATTGACAATCGTGTTGGTGTCATTTCGTGTCGTGTACCTTCGTGTCGTGTAATTTCATTGCGTTACTAGTAATATAATTGCATTGTTTTTCAAGCTGCATTGTCAATCAATATTTTATCTTCACACTCTATATTTTATTGTGTATCTTTCAGTATGTAGACCCCTTTATATATCTACGAACTTGTGCCGGTGAGATTTTACAAGTAGAATATGAGGTTGGCTGGCAGTCCCCCTATATATGTGATGCATTGGAGTCCGGATTTGGGTACTCTTGGAGTCACCCGGTTTGTCTATCTCCAGGCGTTACAAAACAGGCATTGGATATGGTATTTGGATATTTTCGATTTTCTCGAGCACCTGGTCGGTCTTGGGAGGTTAGATTCGTGTTTGCTTAATTGTTGTTATTATGTGTTTACAAAGTTGACAAATGGAGTCTAAGCTTCATATTAGCTTGCAGTCTGATAATCGACAAGTCAATTTTAATTTAGTAAAGCCAGCAGACTGAGGTTTATGTTATTGGATTTGTGACAGCAGTACCCTCCGTAGAATTATTTTACAAAGGAACTCATGAATTTCGAATTAATTTTGTTTTTTCTTTGAACAGGAGTGCCAAGTGTTTATTGACGAACTTCTCAAAAAGGATGAGCACACTCTTTGGATGTTGCTTCGTGCTGCAAATTGTCTACAAATTAAAGGGCTATTTGAAATGATACGCAGCACTCTTGCTCAAATCACTAACAGTTTCCCGGATGTAGAGCAAGATTTATCTAAATCTTTCGAGCAGTGTTTTAAGGTTTTTTTTCGTGCAGCCATGCTAACTGCCTGTTCTCCTGTGACATGTTCCTTACATCCTTTTTTTTATGTTGACTTCGTCAACTGATGCAGGGAGAAGAGCTGGAGCCTCAGAAGAATCCGAATGCTGATTTACGTACTAGGCTTTCAAATAAACTGTTGGCAAAGCAGAAGAAAAAGCTTGGTGAGGTAGAGAATGTAAAGGTAAACTTTCCATTATATTCAGTATGATTACCATCATTGGTACTATTAACAACTTAAATATATATCTAAGTGTTAGAGGCCCAACTTCTTACTGGGCTGAACCGAAGGCCCAGTCACCGAATGAGGAGTATTGGATTGGAGAGGCTCCAGACTGGCGAAGGCCCATATCATTCGGCCCAGTTATTTTCAACGGTCCATTCAGTTGTGTATCCCTGGGAACGTGGGAACGTGGGGCACGTTCTCCATTCGTCCTACTCTCCGATAACTGCCAGCATAGAGAATAAAAAAGGGGAACAGAGGTTTGATATGATTCATTCAATCACTTACACACAATTTACACGATACAAACACTCTGCGTTTAATATTACTCATCAAAAAACCAGTTGACTTATTCTCACACCGGAGGTGAATCGGGGGGCCACACCCTCGCATTCTTCTTCAATTGCAGGTCCGATCGAACGGATACACCGACGGAAACTGGTTGTAACATTTGGCGCCGTCTGTGGGAAACGTAGAGTTGCATTTGTGTTGAATTATACAGTTAGTAATGGCGAATGAAACCGAGATACCAACAGCTGACGATAGCACTATGGCCGGAAATACTCGCGTCACTCCTCCCATCACCCCAAGGCTTTTGATTTTCGACGAAGAGGGGGACATACCGTCTCCCAAAGAACAACGGGAAATTCTGATGAAGTGGCGAGAAGAACAAAAAGCCAAGGGGAAACGGAAAGAGATAGAGAAAGAAAAAAGCAGCAGGGAGGCCGAACGTCTGGCCAAAAAGAGGGAGGCCGACCGTTTAAGGCTAGAGGCCCTAAAGCTCCAAAGGGAGGAGATCGAGCTACAGGAAAAGGCACTCCGCGAGGCTCTAGAAGCCGAAGACCCGGAGTCGGAAGACCGAAGAGACAAGAGACCAAGAACCAGAAATGATGAAGATGAGTCGGGGGACTCTGAATCAAACTCGAGGAGAACCCGGTCAAAAGTGGTTTATTCCTCCGATTCGGAAGAGGACGGTCCACACACGGACGATCGCATCCGAAGGATTGAGAAGGCCATGTTTGGAGAGAGAAAGGTCAGCCACGAGCCAGTGGTGACCGAAGACGTCGAACACTTTCGACCGCCTCCCGGAAGGCAGTTCCCGAAGATGAATGAATTTAACGGAAAGGGTGACCCCGAAGATCATTGTGAGAAATATGAATCGCTCATGACTGGGATGGGGCACTGCGATGTGATGCTCTGTAAGATGTTCAAGACCTACCTGAAGGGGAATGCATCCATGTGGTACAGGTCGCTAAGACCTAGGTCGATAGGCTCGTATGAACAAGTGAAGAAAAAATTCTTGAGGCACTACTCACATTTGTGCCGAAGAGAGAAGGATACTGAAGCCCTGATCCATTGCAGGCAGGGACCGAACGAAGACTTGGGTGATTACTTGGCAAGGTTCAAAGAAGAAGCCGGTATGGTAACCAACTTGGACAAGGTCAAGGCGGCTGGTTTCCTCGCAGCAGGCCTCGACCCTGTTAAAGGTAAGAAGCTTCGGTCTTCTCTTTATGATATGCCTCCTAAATCTTTAAATGATATATATGTGAGAGGAGAGGCCATTAGAAGAAAATTGGAATCAATCGGGGGGTACAAGGAGAACAAGAAAAGTGACAGGTATGACAGGAGAGACGACCGAAGGGATGACAGATATGATAGAAGGGACGACCGAAGGGGTCGAGGAGATGTTAAGAGCAGGTTGAATGATACGAGGCCCGACAAAGGAGCCGAACGAAGAAGAGATAGAGATAGTACTGTGTTCACACCATTAAACACACCTATCTCGAAGATTCTCCATGAGATAAAGGGTAAACCTGGGTTTGTCAGACCACCCAAGTTGAAGACCCCTGAGAATAGAAGAAGCGACAGCAAATATTGTGACTACCATCGGGACAAAGGTCATAACACCGATGAGTGCTATCATTTGAAGAAATTAATTGAAAGGATGATCAAGGATGGGGAACTGACCCAATTTGTGGGCGACTTAAGAGACAAACTCGAATCCAAGGAGAAAAGGAAGGAAGCGGAAAGTTCCGAGAAGTACCGAGGGGAGGTCAGAACAATTTCCGGAGGAACAGTGCTTGATCGGGACAGTAAGACAGCAAGGAAAAAGTATGCCAGACAGATCTATAACCTATACCAGTCAAGTTCAGCCAAGCAACCGCTACCTATCTCTTTCACCGAAGATGACTACGAGGATGTGATATGGCCGCACGAAGACCCACTTGTTATAAACCCAGTAATCGGGGAAAACAAGGTATGGAAAGTGCTGGTGGATGAAGGGAGCTCAGTCAACATTCTATACCACCGAACGTATTGCAAGATGAATTTGGGAGGCAAACAGCTAGAACCATGCCACGAGGCACCTTTATATGGCTTCGGTAATCAGCCTGTGCCGATAGAAGGGACCATCACCTTGTCTGTCATGATGGGAAAAGCGCCATACACTGTGGTGAAGGAAGCAAAGTTCTATGTCGTTCGGGTGGATAGTCCGTACAACGGAATTCTGGGAAGGCCAGCCTTATCTCTGTTCCAGGCTGTGTCCTCTATCCCTCATCTGAAGTTGAAGTTCCCAACAGAGCATGGAGTTGGGGAAATGAGAGGCGATCAGAAAGCCGCCAGAATAATCATGTTGGAGGACTTGGAAAAAGACAAAGATATCGAGATGACCGAAGCCGGAAAGAGGAAAAGAAATGAGACCGAAGCTGGGGGCAGCCACCAACTGCTGAACATCGAGTTGGAAAAGTTTGGGGCCGACCTGTCAAGCCCGATTGCTGAGCCGGCTGCAGAGACCGAAGAGGTGGAACTGTACGTGGGTCAGTCGGGGAAGATGATCCAAATTGGAAAGAGCATGGAGCCGAAATTAAAAGAGAAAGTCATCAAGGTCATTAGGGAATTCCACGACGTATTCGCGTGGAATCCCGAAGATATGCCAGGCTTGGACCCTGCGGTCGCTAAACACTGCTTAAATGTAGCTCCCGAAGCCAGGCCTGTAAGACAAAAGAAAAGGAATTTCGCCATGGAAAGGCAGAAAGTAATTCAAGTTGAAGTCGAAAAATTGCTGGAGGCAAAATTCATCGAAGAGATAGACTATCCCGATTGGTTGGCAAACATAGTGGTGGTGAAGAAATCTAATGGCAAGTGGAGAATGTGTGTCGACTACACCGACCTGAATAAGCATTGTCCGAAAGACCACTATCCCTTGCCGAACATTGATCAACTGATAGATGCTACTTCGGGGCATCAAATACTCAGTTTCCTGGACGCATTCTCAGGATATCACCAAATTGCCATGAATGCCGAGGATGTTCCAAAGACAGCATTCATCACACCGAACGGCACTTATGCCTACATAAAGATGCCCTTCGGCTTGAAGAACGCCGGGGCAACATTTCAAAAGATGATCAACAAAGTGTTCAAAGCCCAGATCGGTCGGAACATGGAGTGCTACGTGGACGATATGATTGTTAAGTCCCTTTTCAAGGATCATGCCGAGGATCTGAGGGAATGTTTTGAAACGCTCAGAAGAAACAACATGAGGATCAATCCGAACAAATGTACGTTTGGAGTAAATAGTGGGAAGTTTCTGGGGTACATGGTTAGTGCCAGAGGAATTGAAGCAAACCCGGAGAAGATTAAAGCGGTCATCGACATGGAAGCACCGAAGACCATCAGGGACATTCAAAAGCTGACCGGACGGTTAGCAGCCTTGAGGAGGTTCATTTCCAGATCGGCCGAGAAGGCCTTACCCTTCTTCGAAGTTCTTCGGGGGTCCAAGAATTTCGAGTGGGGGCCAAATTGCCAGAAAGCATTCGAAGAGGTTAAAGAGTACTTAGTGAAAGCCCCACTCTTAATGAGACCCGACCCGAAAGAGACATTGCAGCTGTACTTGGCTGTGAACGACCGAACACTCGGAGCCGTGTTGGTCAAAGAGCATGAAGGGAACCAGCATCCGGTGTTCTATGTCTCTCATATTCTCAAAGATGCAGAAACAAGATATCCGAATGCAGAGAAGTTCGCCTACGGACTGGTAATGGCCGCAAGAAAGTTAAGGCACTATTTCCAAGGAAGGACGATCAAAGTTGTAACCGATCAGCCGCTAAAGAAAATCCTACAAAGGCCAGAGGCATCGGGCAGAGTGGTTGCTTGGGCAATCGAACTGGGGGAACATGATTTGGAGTATACACCAAGGACTTCGATCAAAGCCCAAGCACTGGCGGATTTTATGGTAGAATGCTCTTTTTCGGGGCCGAATGACTTAGCTCCTGAAGAACAAATGATTCAGACACCGGGAAAATGGAAGTTGTTTGTCGATGGGTCGGTCGCCAAGGAAAAGTGCGGGGCAGGGCTAATTCTTACAAGCCCAGAAGGATTTGAGATTTGTCAAGCTATCAGGTTCACTTTCCCGTTGACGAACAACGAAGCCGAATATGAAGCACTCTTGGCAGGGCTAGATCTGGCAAGGAGTCTAGAAGTTAAGTACATCAGGGCGTTCAGTGATTCCATGTTGGTGGTAAAGCAGTTCTCAGGGGAGTATGGGCAAAAAGATCCCCGAACCAAGGCATACGCCCTTAAGGTACGTGAACAATCTTTGCTGTTTGAAACTTTCGAGTTAACTCAAGTAGCCAGAGAGAACAACAGTCGGGCAGACGCCCTCTCGAGGTTAGCTTCGGCAGAAACCCTGAACCTAAATGGGTCCATCTATCTGACCGAAGTAAAGACGCCTTCGATAGACAAGAAGCAGTGCATGGAAATTCATCAAGGGGTCAATTGGATGACTCCCATCAGGGCCTTCTTGGAAAAAGGCATCCTACCACTTGACCGAAGGGAAGCACAGAAGGTGAAGTATCGGTCGGGAAATTACACTCTGGTCGGGGGCCGTTTGTTCAGACGATCGGTAAGCCAGCCGCTACTTAGGTGTTTAGACAAAGATGAACAACAGCTTGCTTTGGAGACGGTTCATGAAGGGATTTGTGGAGAACATTTGGCAGGACGATCCTTAGCCTTCAAGATCCTTAGGCAGGGATTTTTCTGGCCTAAAATGAAAGAAGACGCAACAGAGTATGCAAAGAAATGCAGGCAATGCCAGCTATTCAGCACAAAATCCCGAAGCAGCCTCCCGAAGAGATGTCTTCAGTCCTTAGCCCGATCCCATTTGCTATGTGGGCGGTCGATATTGTGGGGATCCTACCCACCAGCACTAAACAAGCGAAATACTGTATTGTGGCAATCGACTACATGACTAAGTGGATAGAAGCAAAACCCCTTTCGGCCATTACCGAAGAAGCCGCGAAGAAATTCATGCTGGAACAGGTCATCTTGAGGTTTGGCATACCTATGGTTTGTGTGTCCGATAACGGTACTCAGTTCATTGGGAGCAAGTTCAGAAAATTCCTGGCTCAGTTCGGGATACAACAGAAGTTCAGTTCGGTAGGGCATCCCCAGGGAAATGGGGCGATCAAGGCGGCCAACAAAATCATCTTTGATGGAATCAAGAAAAGGCTAGGGGAAGCTAAAGGACTTTGGGCTGAAGAACTACCATGGGTCCTATGGGCTTACCGAACCACCACGAGATCTTCAACCGGGGAAACGCCTTTCAAACTGGCCTTCGGAACTGATGCCCTTCTACCTGTCGAAGTTGGCCTGGAGTCTTACCGAACAGAAGTGTTTAACGTGGAGACGAATGAGTTCGGACTCCGAGCAAATGTGGACTTACTGGAAGAAGAAAGAGAGGCTGCCTACCAAAGAAACTTAAGGTACCAATTGCAGGCAGCCCAGTATTATGATTCGGGGGTGAAGAAGAGATCCTTCCGAGCCGGGGACTTAGTGCTTCGGGAGTTAGCCACATCCATGCCAGCCAAAAAAGGTAAGCTTATGCCCAACTGGGAAGGTCCATACGTGGTAATTGAAGTGGTCCGATCGGGCACCTACAAATTGGCTCATCCAGACGGTAGCCCAATCAAAAACACTTGGCATGCCGCCCGCCTTCGCCGTTTCTACCAGTAAGCTCACTGGTCCAATTTCTATTGCTTTTTACTTCAGTATTTTGTCTTTATGCAACTTTATTCTGAATTCCATAAGCTAGCATCAATCTGTAATCAAGTCTATGTAAGAATTGCATGATCAATGAAAAGATTGTTTTGCTCCATTTTTTATCTGTTATTGTTAAGCTAAGTACATTTACAGCCAAAAAGCTAAGTACGCAATAATAAGCTTAATAGACCCATGTTTGGGGCCGACCGTATAAAACATGCGCCCTTTAACTTATTGGTAGTGTTCAAGTACATTGTGTTCTAAACTACAAATACTTGACGAATCCAAATTTGGGGCCGACCGAATGAAATTTGGCCTCTTACAAAATTGTCTTAGTATTTAAGTTACTTTGACATTAATTAAGGCCGGGAGGAAATATTTTTCAGCCGACCGAACGAGACCTTAATCATTTACAAAACCCCTTAAATACTTGGGGGCAGCTAGGTTACGACCAAAGATGCACAAAAAGGCAAGAATTATGCTAAGGCAAAAATGGCCGAAGAAGCATAAAAATACAAGTAATTATGCTAAGGCAAAAATGGCCGAAGATGCATAAAAACATAAGTAATTATGCTAAGGCAAAAATGGCCGAAGATGCATAAAAACATAAGTAATTACGCAAAGGCAATATAATGCCGAAGACGCATAAAAATAAAAATAAAATAATCATGCCAAGGCAAATCAAAGCCGAAGACGCATGAACAGAAACAGGAGCCAAATTGAGGCCGAAGCCGAAGACGCATAAAAAAGAATATTATGCCAAGGCAAACTTAAATAAAACAAGCCCGAAGGCAAAGTAAAGTATTACAAGCCCAAGGGCACGAATAAAGAGCCCGAAGGCAAAGTTAAACAGTACACATTCGAAAATATTAAAAATCTACAAAATTACAAGGCGTCACCAGCTGAAGGATCGTCGGAGAGAGATTCATCTTCGCCCGAAGAAACCTCCAAGGGCTGATCAGTGTCCTCCCGACCAACTGGATCCTTCATCCCGAGTGAAAGGTCGATCAGCTGGGTATGATCTAGGCCCAGAGAATGTGCCTTCAGCACAGCGCCGTCATATCCCATCTGATAGCATCTCTCTTCGGTCAGCTCCAGGGTTTTCTTCAGCTTCCGAACGCTCTTCCTTGTAAGTTTGAGCTGCTTGTTTCTCCACTCGACGCGCGCCCGGAGGGTGTCCAGCTCCTTCAGCTGCTCCTTGAGAGCCTCATTATCGGCGGACAGAGTCTTGGCTTGACCGGTGACCCTCTCCAGTTCAATGTTGGAGTTCCGAAGGTCCTCTTCAGCCTTGACTGCCCGAACTTCAGTCTGGTTGGCCGCCTCCAGCTTTTTCTGTATGCCCTCCATCCGTTCGGTCACAACGGCCGACCAAGAGACCCCCTGGAAACAAACAAGGGAAATGAATTAAACACTGAATACAAGTGAAAGAAATAACGTCGAAGGAGAAAAAGCTTACCATGGAGAGCAGAGCCAGCATTTTAGTACAAGCCTCAAGGTCGTTTGCCTTAGCAAACGTGGGCCTGTCGGCTGGCAGAATGAGACCCCGGCAGAGATCGGGACCTACTACGGTAGATAGCTGGGGGGCAGGGACAATGATTTGATCCGACTCAATAACTCCCCAGGGAGGATAGTACACTTTCAGTCCGGCATCTCCCGACCGGCCCCTTTTTCGGGAATCGGCTGAGGGGGTCTGGACGATACCATCCCCTTGATCTCGCGGAGGAGAGGAAGCCAATGGAGCTTCAATTCTCTTTCCTGGATCGGAAACAGATTCCAGCTCTTTGCCGGCCGATTGGGCAGCAGCATCGGCTTCGGCAGTAGCAGTTATTGAAAGCTGAGCCGCCTTCCTGCGTTTGCGCTCGATGATATCCTGAAGAGTAGACACTGCACGAAAATATTAGTGTTAAACATGGGAAACTGGAAAGGAAAATACAATAATAGAAGCATTCGGATGGAAAAGAATAAGGTAAGGATAAATGTTACCACTACCCCAGAGGGCGACCAACCAGTCGTTATCCCGGCTGTCCGATAAGGGAACCCTATTCATATCGAGTTCACAAAGAAGACGATAATCATGTTTGTCCGCTTCCAACATCTCGGGATACTGCAACCTCGACGGGTCCAGATCCTGCCAGCGGCCGTACTTCTCCACCTTCGGGCCCGAGATGAAAACCCACTTCTCATGGGCCCCCCTATTGTTGGAGTTCGTTTGAGCCCAATCGGCCTTGCCGGTCCGACGAGCGATAGTGTAGAAGCCGTTGCTTTTGGAATTCCTCCGGAGCTCATAATGATGCCAGAACAGGGTTGTCCTCGGAGTCATCCTTTTAGCTAAGCATCGGGCTTGGAAGGCGTTTATATGGAAAAAGCTGTTCGGATCCAGCTGCCCTATGGCGATCCCAACTTGCCTCAGCAATTTTTTCAGTATTGGCAGCATCGGCAGCCGAAAGCCACATTTGAAGGCCATTTCGGATATGCCGGTGGCCACGCTTCCGCCGAAGAGAGGTGGAACCTCAGGGTTGTGCCAAATACGGTCTCTTTTCCTAGGTGTGAAGAAGTACCAGACCTTCCTCTCTACTTGGTATTTGGAATGGAATTCTTCTATTTTTTCCTCGGTCAGGTGCGACCGGAAATTCGCCGCAGGATACACCCCGACGTCATTAAATGGTGATACCTCCGAAGGACCGGCACCTTCGGTTGACCGATCCATGTCCCTGCATTCGGAAATGAAGAGACAGTTAGCCCCGTACTCGGATAAAGAAAAAGGAATTCAAAAGGAAAGAAGGGCCGAGTACAGTAAGCCAGGATTGGTCGGGACACCTACGGCCTAGGTCGAAGGGATTTGAAGGCCTAAATTTACGGGAGATTAGAAGGTTCCTAAGAGTTCTAAAGCAATCGGAATGGTACGAAAAGTGTTTTCAAGATTCGAAGACCCCGAAGGAAGTTCTTGCCCAGGCCGTTCTCCAGACCAGTTTCGTAATCGTAGGGGGAAACAATTAAAGGATAAAATGGTACACCAGAGGCCACCTAACTACTTGCAGGCATGAACATACAATATTTGAGAATCGCAGGCAAATTCATGCGCATATACATATAAGCACATACACGAATATAAAGAGTGCAGAACAGTTATGGTAAAGAAGCGAGAAGGGAAATGTTACTTACTTGTTTGAAGATCCTTGACGAGGCTGAGTTCTCGAGGGAAAATTGCTTGAATGTAGACGTCCACCGGAGTCGGGGAAGAGAAGATGACCGGCGATGAATCGACGTTTCCAATCGTCGTTTGTGAAAAGCTCTGAGAAATAAAGGTTTTGGCTCTGATGTTTTGATTGGTAGGCGTAAAATTGGGACTGAATGGGTTTAGAAAGGTTATATACAGGGATGTGACGTTTGGACAGAACCGTTTCATATTCAACGGCGGGGATTGAAGCACGAATCTCGAGGACAGACAGCTGTCAGCCATAAAGGGACACGGCTTCCCAGGAGGCGTCTCGGCCTTGTCCATCGCCATTCTTATCCGAAAGAAACGTACGAACACAAAATTCCGAAGATGGGCTTGGGCTTTAGCCTTCGTCCTGAGGATAACTCCGAACGAAGCCTAGGGACATGTTAGAGGCCCAACTTCTTACTGGGCTGAACCGAAGGCCCAGTCACCGAATGAGGAGTATTGGCTTGGAGAGGCTCCAGACTGGCGAAGGCCCATATCATTCGGCCCAGTTATTTTCAACGGTCCATTCAGTTGTGTATCCCTGGGAACGTGGGAACGTGGGGCACGTTCTCCATTCGTCCTACTCTCCGATAACTGCCAGCATAGAGAATAAAAAAGGGGAACAGAGGTTTGATATGATTCATTCAATCACTTACACACAATTTACACGATACAAACACTCTGCGTTTAATATTACTCATCAAAAAACCAGTTGACTTATTCTCACACCGGAGGTGAATCGGGGGGCCACACCCTCGCATTCTTCTTCAATTGCAGGTCCGACCGAACGGATACACCGACGGAAATTGGTTGTAACACTAAGATTTTTTTTTGTATCATACTATATAAAGTTATTGGTTGATGTTCTTCCTTGATAGAAAGCAGAGGCAGAAGTGGAGGGTCAGAAGCGTGACGATCGTTCAATTGACGACCTGCTTTCTTTTATCAATGGAGACGGTATCATCATCTTTTTGCTCCCTCATTTTTTTGTATGTGTGCATTATACTGGCTTAAAAATGTTTAATTAAAATTGTTCACATATTTTAAATTAGCTATACTTCTGGTCGTTTTTCTAATTCGATAGTGGGGGATTTTTGTTTGGGAGGACTCCCAAGTCCTCTATATGTGTTATTTGAGCAACCTGTTCTTCTTACCATATAAAAACACCAAAAGAATGGCATGTAAGCTTACGTAGAAACTGAAGGATGCTAGGTGAATCCCAACAATTTTAAAGAGAAACCCATCTGTGCCAATAAAATTGTTTAGATGGTGAGACATGACATCCTATTAATTCAAGAAATACACCACTACTAGCATGACTAATTAGCTCACTTTTGATTTATTAGTCAAGTCTCTTGTATATGTTAAAGTGTGTTTTACATATAATGAGTTTAGCGCAGTTTTGATATATCAGCTATGTCTCTTCTTCTGCAGTCTTTTAACTAAAAACCTTTCTTGTCTTAGCTAGTTCTGTTCTCCAGACGAGTTTATTTAAGTTTCAAGATACATGTCCTAGCCTGTAGGTATCTAGTCAATTTTAAGTAATGAAAGATGTGAAAAGTGTCCACCTCGTCAAAGTGATTTGCACATCCTCAAATGATACACAAATTGTACAAGTTTTTTCCTTTCTTTTGTAGTAAAAAGTGATGGAATTTTATTTTTTTTTTTGGTTTCTGTGGTGCGGTTATCTCATGGTATCTTTCTAATGATACTTTAGGCACTTGGATGATAGTTTCCCTTGCTTCATACCCTACAGTTTCACATTGTAGTTTGAAGGAGGCAAGGCACTTTTGTTTTTTGCAATGCAAACATCAATATTAATTTGGTCCATTATATTTGCAGAGTCCAAAGGGGTTCAAACCTCAAAGAAGAAAAAAAAGAACCGTAACAAAGGGAAGGAGAAAACGAAAACTTCTTCTAGTAGTGCTTTTGCTTCAACCGAGGCCCCTGCTTTAAAGAAAGTCATCGAGAATCGTAAGCAGGTCAGGCACATGATGTCCATTGTTATATTGTTGGTCATTTCTTGCACTTCTTCCCAACGTTGTACTATGTTGTTTGTTACTGGATAGTTTCATGCATAATGTTAAGTAGTACCTAAGAAGATGTATGTAAACTTTTATAGGACATGCATGCTTCTGATTTGGCAAACCGTAGCGGTTCCGCTGGTGATACATCGAAGCTATTGGGCACCAAAGATGAGAGCTTCAATATTGAGGGAGACACTGTTGATGATGATATGGATCCCACAAGAATGAAAATGATTGATAGGTTATCCTGTTAATTTTGTCATTTACAATATATTCGGACCACAATACTTTAGAAACTTCTGTTGGGAGCTGTATGACAATTATTTCAATACACATGATTGACATGTACTTTTAAATGTCTGAGTGTGTCATAAATATCTCATTCCTTTCTGCAAACTGTATGATATATGTGTGTGTGTCTCTTAAATTTAATTATCTAAATTTGACGTAATAGCAAAGAGAACAACAAAACCTTTATGTTGTGTTTGGTTGGCATGAATGAATTAGGAGGGAATGGAATGAGATTTTGAACTAAATTATGGTAAAATTTTAATACTTTTCATTTCTTCCTCATTCCAACTCTAACAAAATATATAAGAACTCAAGCATCCCTATTTTGGATGGAATGCTCCATTCTCCCCCTACCCATTTTCTTCACAAATCTCGTCATAGGAATTTTGCACCCATTCATTTTTTTTCAAATCTTCCCTCTAATCTCTATAGTTTCCCTTTATTTTTACTCATTCCATTCCATTCTCCCCAACCAAACACAACATTAGGGAATAACATTTTTTTTAATGGAATGTTCGACAAATTTACTTTTTCCAAAGACAATAAGGTATAAAACAAAACAGTCTGCCAAAAAATATAGAAAGGACCAGTGTTACCAAAGGCGCTATATAAGGAGATGTCGCCTTCTTTTGGATGAGGCAATTCCTTTGTCGCATGTCCTCGATTAGGCGACATTGACATTGAGGCGATCGATTGATCACGGCCTTATAATTTCTATCTTATTGTTGTAGAAATTGTTATGATAGTGATAAATATGTATTTATAATATTTAGTTAAAACATAACCCGTGTGCGTTTATATCATTATTACTAAAACAAAAAGAATCACTAAAATATTTACTTTTTAAAGCATAGAAAAACTTTAGTATTTTACATTAAATTTTAAATTACATTTTCTTAGTGTAATCTGTTTTGTGGTATGTGACCCAAACTTTTAAGGTTAAAATGTAGACTGTAGTTTTAAACTTTAATCGTATCAATCACTTTTCATCACTCTCTTGTAATATTATGTTATTAATATCATATTTGTTGTCATATTAATGCCAAATATTATATAAATAACAGTTCACGTGTTCTTACATTATGTTATGTTACATGCGTGTGTTAATAATATATACATTAACCCTTGTCGCCTCGGTCTCATCTTAAATAACTTAGGTAAGGACATTATGATTAACTAGCACATCTGGTAGGATTGCATCAGGATCGTTATAAATTAATATTGTTCCTGTGTAGGCTATAATTTTTTTTCACATGGGCAATGGCAATGTTACAATTTTGGAAAATTATATTTTTCGAAAAAGTTATATTAACTGGAAATTAGTCACCTGAGCCACAGTAGATGCTTTGTAAGCCACCATATTAAAGTTTTTTTTCTTTTTATGATGGGGGATGCTCTTTGCACATTAATGCCTTTGTTTTCAAAAAAGGTTATTGTTACTTGGTTTATACTCCCTCTGTCTCAAAATACTTTTCCTGTTTACTTTTGACACGTTTGCCAATGCACATTTTTAATCGTTTATATCTTTAATTTTATATTATTATTAATTATAAAAACTTCACTGTATTAAAGTACTAACAAATACGAATTTAACAAGATCACTCATGACTATATTTGGTCTTATAAATTAGGTGTAAATTAGTAGTCAACCGCTTACGATGAACAGTGTTCAGAGTCAAAATAAGCAAAGCTTTTTGATACAGAGGGAGTATAAGTTTGTCTCACCTCTCGCCTTACGTATCAAACCTTAAATAACACAAGGACATTACGAGCGGAAAGATCTTATATTTATATTCTGTTTGTTTTCTTACATGTTTTCCAATAAAGTAATAAAATTGTTGTTTTCATGCATAGGCAATGTTACAAATTTCGAATATTATATTTTTTCGAGAAATAGTCTATGTTAATTATGCAAGCAAGAATACTAGTATTGTTTTTTGGGGTGGGGGACTGTAATACATGAACATGACACAATTTTGATCGACCGCTCTTTTGCACTTTAATGCCTTTGTTTCAAAAGAGGTTAGTGTTACTTGGCCTTAGTCTTAACTAATTTTTGATGATTTCTCAACGGCTATTCCTTTCAAATAAATATATTACTACTAAACCGAAACAAAACACTAAATTATCTAATTGTAAAATAAAAATAAACTAAACTATTTGATTTATGTACTATAGTATTTCACATAAAATTTTCATTCACCTTTTTTAATGTAAATTTGTTTTGTAAGTTCAATCTTAAAATTGTATCGATCATTTTCCAATACTCTCTTGTAGTATTTTATGTTACAATATGATCATATTGTTGGCGTATTAATGTAAAATATTATAGAAATACTAATACACTTGTTCTCATATTATATGTTTGTGTGCGTGTGTGTTAATATATATATATATATATATTTACGATCGGGAATGCAAATCTATAGTAAGGCGCCTCTCGCCTATATCTATACTCTATATTAATGTGCAAAACCATTTTTTAATGGTACATAATAGTACCAAAGTACCAAAAGTACCAAATTTGGTTATCACTTAACTCGGGGTTCGATCCCTTCCAACTACATAATTATACAAGATTTATTATTTAATTTAATTTCACCCCATGTTCGATTTCCTATAAAGGATTCGATTAAGGGGTTTGACGGTTATCACTTAACTCAGGGTTCGATTCTTTCCAACTACATAATTATACAAGATTTATTATTTAATTTATTCTTTAATTTCATCGTGTATTCGATTTCCTATAAGGGGTTCAATTCCTGACATAATCATAAAGATTTATTTACTTTAATTTTTTTAACTTTATCTCAGATTCGATTCTTTATAACTACATAATTAAATAGTGTATTAATATTAATTTTTTAATCTCGACTTGTGTTCAATCTATGCCCGTGCTTCGCACGGGTTATCAGCTAGTATTAATAATTATAAAACTCTTGTCGCGTTGTCTCGCCTATTGCCTATTTGCCTTACATAACACATGTAAGGTCATTACTATTATGTACTCCCTCCGTCCCAGCCGGTTCTTTACATGGCGGCTGGGCACGGAGGTCAAGGATAGTGGGTGTAAAGTGGATGTAATATTGTTAAAATAAATGAAGTAGTGGGTGTAATAGTGATTTTATTGTTAAAATAAGTGAAGTAGTGGGTGTAATAGTGATTTTATTATTAAAATAAGTTAAGTAGTGGGTGAAATAGTGTAAAGTATTGTTAAAATAAGTGAAGTAGTGGGTGTAATAGTGTTAAAACTTACTATTTTGGGTAATGTAAAGAAATGGTGGGACGGCCCAAAAAGGAAATTGTAAAGAAATGGATGGGACAGAGGGAGTAGCACATTAAGTAGGATTGTCACGAGAAGATTGTGATATACTTATAATGTGTTTGTTTCTTTGTGTCTTTCCCAATGAAGTTAGGGAAATGTTGTTTTATGCATAGGCAATGTTACAACTCTGGAGAATTATATTTTTCTAGAAAAAAATTATATTAATTCTGCAATCCACTTTATTAGAAAAAAACCGGTTGGGTGGGGGATATAGGTAAATGAACATTACATTACACATTTTTGATCTTATGCTCTTTGGAAATTACTGCCTTTGTTATGAAGGAGGATGTTTTACTTGGTTTTAGTTTTAACCATTTTTCTGATGATTTCTCTAAGGTCAGTTTTCATTCTTTTATTATTCATATTATACGAGATATATCACAAATTAGACAATAGTATCATGAAATTACCTGGAAGTGTTGGAATTTGAATTGATTGCTACTTGCATGTTTTCTTTTTGGTGCAGTTAACTAGTTAAGTATTAGAGGGTGTTTGGCCCCCCTTTTTTTTTTGGTTTTCACTTAAAGCTTGTACCATGGGTGTTTGGCTCACCTTTAATTGGAATCACTTAAAGTGGAAAGTAGGCTTAAAAAAAAAAGTAGCTTTGAGGTACTTTTTTTCCACTTATTTTTTTTCGTATATTAATTTTTATGTATTTGAGTCACCTTTTAACTTGTATTGTATTCTTTGCATATATTTGTATTTTATACTTTCAAAAAAATATAAATTTCTTTTTTTTAATTAATTTTTTAAAATTAAATTTACTTTAAATGGAATTAGCCAAACAGATACACCTAACTTTAAGTAAAAATTATCACTTTTCACTTAAAGTGAGTAAGTAGCACTTTAAGTGATAAGTAACATTTTTTAAGTTAAGCCAAACACGCTCTTAGTCCCACAGGTGTTTAGTCTTTATACAATGTTCAAACAATTAATAGGTGGCACCTATGGATTAGCTGGTTAATAGTTTTATCCATTTGATTATCCTTGGAACTTGAATATTCTTAGTCGATTTCTGACATTTTTATATAATTAATTTTTTCACCCGTGTACTATAGATGGACGGGAAAAATTGGTCGTGTGAGAAAGTTCAATATAATAAATGTAAATAAAAAGTAAATAATTCCAAAGGTTTGTACAAATTTTTATTCAAAGCTTGTAAGCATATAATTCCTCTATGGCTAGATTCTAATGTGAAACTATTGGCAGGCTTGCAAGAACTGTGCTGCATAAATATATGTAATGTGCTTTGTTTATTAAGTCAGCGTTATACTATGCGCATTGCACAGTAAACTTAAGTGTAGCCTTCACAGTTCACACAGCTGCGGCTCTTTATTACCTGCGGGAGCTGCGGCTCTTTATTACCTGCTTCCCGCTTTTCTCTGAATGATTTTTGTTAGAGGCCCACCTTCATTATGGCCATGTGGGGTATGTAATGTTCTCCACTAAGACCAATATGATTACATCCAGTAAAATCAATATGATGAGAGCCACTACCACCTCCATGATGACAACTACAAAGCAAGCTCAAGTCTATATAAACACAGGTTCTATCACTTAGTAATGGATCATTTTTTTTTTAGACTGGCTCTTGTACGTTCAACTTACTCTCAAAAAACCTATTAATTTATTCTCACACCGGAGGTGAATCGGGGGTCAAAACCCTCGCATTCTTCTCATTTTGCAGGTCACATCGAATAAAGGCTTAGCAGAAATCCGGTCGTAACATTTGGCGCCGTCTGTGGGAAACGTACAAGTAAGCTCAGTCGGAAATCAGAACGACGGTAACATCCGAAGATGACCTTCGAACACCAGGCTTCGGATAAAGCTCTCCGCACACCTCTGAAAACTCCGGGCCGCACTAAGGGTCCGTAACAGTTCTGAAAACTCTGAAGTTTTCACATCACATCAATGGAGTCCGCACTCCACACGCAGCAATCGCCGCCTCAGCTCTCACAGCAAGACACCATGATTTCGTCTTGGTTTCCATATACCGCGGGAGAGGTGAATCGAGTTACTGAGTCTCCGAGTCAACTCGGTAAAGAACTCGTCCTCATCATTCTCTGTTTCCGTGAAAAAATCAACCGGAGAACTAAAGCCCGAATCAGATTTGGACACAAGGAACTCATTTTTGTCGAAATCAGTAACAAAGTCATCAGAGAGGAACAAGGGAGGGAGCCAAAACTCGGGGTCATTCTTACATATACAACACGGATACACCCACCAGAGGATAAGCCGTACAAACACGCATATACATACATATATCACGCACGCGCAATACAATCCAGATCCGTAAGAACCCAAAACAGCAAATTAAGTAGCATGGAAGAAGAAACAACAGCAGTAGAAACACTTGTACACAAACTGAGCTCCGTTTCCGAACAAACCCGAATCGAGTCTCTGTACGAGCTCCGTCTTCTCTTGAAATACGACCCATACAACTTTACTTGAGTATTAGTTCAAGTACAGGGGACGATAACAAGGTTCCTGATCATGGATCATCGATGGCGCATCGACAAGTTCATCGGAATGAAGGCCGTGTACGAAGGATTAGTGGTGCTGCGGAGGCGCGTGAGAGACAAGTTGGATTCATGTCTAGCAACGAAATCCAAGTAGCAGTGGCATGATATTAAATCGAAGCCGCAGCAAATTTAATTATAACAGTCAATTCATCTCTCTCCAACTTTCGGCAGATTTTTCAGAATCAAGAAGATGCGTTAGCTTTAATTCTGGAAAACTGTAACAAATTGTGCAGGAAAATGAGGAAAAAACAAAAGTGAGAGAGAAATGATAAAAAAAAAAGGAGAAGACAGAAATGAAAAAAGATAAAGAAGAAAAGCAAAAAGGAAACAGAACGTGGCATTGATATAACAAATGACCATATTTTAATCATGGCCATTATTAAAAGTTAAAAATTCCACACTTTATTTAAAGATGCTTAATGCTTTACAGGTTTTGATTTATGCTCCTACATTATTAGGAAAAGTGGTGGACCTGAGATCGAAAAACGAAGCCGAAGACGCATAAAATTTAAATTTTATGCTAGGCGAAAAAGAGGAAACGTAAAGAGAGTCAAAGGCGAATCAAGCCAGTCGGGGACAGACAAACTGGTCGGACTAAAACTTAAACTCTACTAACACATAACACGTCACTCGGCTTCGGCAATTCCATTAGTAAGCTTACTAATCGCCCCAAATTTTATATTTTTGTTTTATATGTTTCGGTTCGTCCAAGTACAATTAAATACGCACTACATGATCCAATATATTCATTACGTAGCTTAGTACAATGAGGTTTAAACATACCCACATTACGGGTCGACCGAACAAAATATGCGTCCTTGCAAATACTGTAGCAATTATGACGTAATTAAGTCCGGGAGGAAAATATTTTTCGCCGACCAAACAAGAACTTAATTATTTACAATCCCCACCGGGAGCGGCTAGGTTACGATCGAAGATGCCCAATCAACAATTAATCGGTTAGGGACAGTTATTCGTCTGAACGGACCCATGTTTGGGGCTGACAAATAAAAACATGAGTCCTTATAATTATTTTAGTATTTAAGCTACTATGACGTAATTAGGGCCGGGAGGAAACACTTGTTCACTGACCGAATGGGACCTTAATTACTCTCAAGTCCCTTAAAAACTGGGGGCAACTAGGTTACAACCTAATACGCCAAAAATATTCTAGGCCGAAGCCGAATATGCATAAATGTAAAAATTATGCTAAGGCCAATAAAATTGTCCGAAGATGCATAAATGTAAAAATTATGCTAAGGCCAATAAAATTGTCCGAAGATGCATAAATAAGAAAATTATGCTAAGGCCAATAAAATTGTCCGAAGATGCATAAATGTAAAAATTATGCTAAGGCCAATAAAATTGTCCGAAGATGCATAAATGTAAAAATTATGTTAAGGCCAATAAAATTGTCCGAAGATGCATAAATAAGAAAATTATGCTAAGGCCAATAAAATTGTCCGAAAATGCATAAATGTAAAAATTATGCTAAGGCCAATAAAATTGTCCGAAGATGCATAAATGTAAAAATTATGCTAAGGCCAATAAAATTGTCCGAAGATGCATAAATAAGAAAATTATGCAAGGCCGAAGGCCGAAGACATGTTAGGTTGTTCACAAAGATGAACGACCGAAGACACATAGTCATTCTAGGCCGAAGGCCGAAGACATGTTAGGCCGTTCACGAAGATGAACGACCGAAGACACATAGTCATTCTAGGCCGAAGGCCGAAGACACGTTAGGCCGTTCACGAAGATGAACGACCGAAGACACATAGTCATTCTAGGCCGAAGGCCGAAGACACGTTAGGACGTTCACGGAGATGAACGACCGAAGACACATAGTCATTCTAGGCCGAAGGCCAAAGACATGTTAGGCCGTTCACGAAGATGAACGACCGAAGACACATAGTCATTCTGGGTCGAAGTCCGAAGACATGTTAGGTTGTTCACAAAGATGAACGACCGAAGACACATAGTCATTCTAGGCCGAAGGCCGAAGACATGTTAGGCCGTTCACGAAGATGAACGACCGAAGACACATAGTCATTCTAGGCCGAAGACATGTTAGGCCGTTCACAAAGATGAACGACCGAAGACACATAGTCATTCTAGGCCGAAGGCCGAAGACATGTTAGGACGTTCACGGAGATGAACAACCGAAGACACATAGTCATTCTAGGCCGAAGGCCGAAGACATGTTAGGCCGTTCACGAAGATGAACGACCGAAGACACATAGTCATTCTAGGCCGAAGGCCGAAGACATGTTAGGCCGTTCACGAAGATGAACGACCGAAGACACATAGTCATTCTAGGCCGAAGGCCGAAGACATGTTAGGCCGTTCACGGAGATGAACGACCGAAGACACATAGTCATTCTAGGCCGAAGGCCAAAGACATGTTAGGCCGTTCACGAAGATGAACAACCGAAGACACATAGTCATTCTGGGTCGAAGTCCGAAGACATGTTAGGTTGTTCACAAAGATGAACAACCGAAGACACATAGTCATGTGAGGTCGTTTACGAAGATGAACGGCCGAAGAAATCGTGATAGGCTATTCATAAAGATGAACGACCGAAGACGCATGAATATGCTAGGCTACAGCCGAAGACACATAAATGAGCAGGGACAAACGAAGGATAATCATGATAGGCCGTTCACCAAGATGAACGGACGAAAATGCATAAAAATAAAGCAAATTATGCCAAGGCAAGATTTTTTTTTTACCCCAAGGTACAAGTTACCAAAGATGCGTAAATGCCAAAGAAACTTAATCCGAAAGTATTACGACAAGGCGGAATTGTTATTGAAATACGCTAAGGTACGAACTACCGAAGATGCGTAAGAGTCAAAGAGGCATAATTTATAGAAATTACGCTCAAGCCGAACAAAGGAACTAGCCAAAAGAAAACAACATGCAAATAGAAAAAGCAGGAATAGAGCTTAAATATGGACGAAATTTGAAGGTGTGCCGAAGTATTGGTCTTCGTCCGGATGGATCTCCGAACAAAGCCCAGGGACATGTTAGAGGCCCACCTTCATTATGGCCATGTGGGGTATGTAATGTTCTCCACTAAGACCAATATGATTACATCCAGTAAAATCAATATGATGAGAGCCACTACCACCTCCATGATGACAACTACAAAGCAAGCTCAAGTCTATATAAACACAGGTTCTATCACTTAGTAATGGATCATTTTTTTTTAGACTGGCACTTGTACGTTCAACTTACTCTCAAAAAACCTATTAATTGATTCTCACACCGGAGGTGAATCGGGGGTCAAAACCCTCGCATTCTTCTCATTTTGCAGGTCACATCGAATAAAGGCTTAGCAGAAATCCGGTCGTAACAATTTTAAATTTTTTACGCGCATCGCGCTGATGCCTGCACACAAGGAAAACAAGCTCACATTAACAAACGTGTTTTTGTAAGAGTTTTCTTGGTTTAGTTCTTTAAAAAGAATCAGTATATAGTGCATCTTCTAAGATAAGTTGTCATTTACCGAAACAAATACTCCCTCCGTCCCTAAATATTATTCCTGTTTTGACTGGACACGTTTGCCAACGCCTACTTTTGATCGTTAATATCTTTAATTTTGTATTAGTTTTAAATATAAAAACTTCACTGTATTAAAGTACTCATAAATACGAATCCAACAAGATCACTCATGACTATATTCCGTCTTATAAATTAGACGTAAATTAGTAATTTGTCTCATGTTATGAACAGCACCGACATTTCAAATAAGAAAAACAATGTGAGACAGAGGGAGTATCGTTTTGAAATGTTCCTGGCGATGTTGCAGTGTTCTGCTTTTGTGTGTGAAATAAGTAACAACACTAGAATACTACATGCGCTGTAAAGTAGGTTAGTGTTACTGTTTTGCTATCTACAAAGATATTTTTTACCTTTTACCTTGTTTCCTTTTTATTTATGGTTCCTTATCACTACAAGAAAATCCATTCCTGCCAACAGAAATTTCCGTTGGCAAGTTACTGAAATTCGTTGGTAAAATGGTTTCCTAACGGAATGCTAACATAATACGCTCGTTGGTGCAAACGTCGTTGGGAATGTGCTTGCCAACGGATTTTGTGTTCGTTACGAAACTTATCAACGGAATGCTAACAGAATACGGTCGTTGGTGCAAACATCGTTGGGGTGCTTGCCAACGGATTTTGTGTTCGTTACGAAACTTACTAACGGAATATCAACAACTTAATAACAGATCTCTTGACCATAACAAGTAATTCTACCAACGCTTTGCCAACGGACTTGGTAATTTTAACAACACTTTACCAACGGATCATTTGTCAGGGACAAAAGTATTCCATAACAAATTTAGTTAGTATTCCGTTGCTAATCCGAACAAATGTTTCTATCTCATTAATCAGATCTTGATTCTTACATAATTATCAAATTCATAAATGAGATTCAAACAAAACAAAGATACATTTCATAAACCCCAATTCAACTTACAAAAAACAAACTAAACAAATACTAAAACCCCAATTCAACTTAAAAAAACAAACTAAATAAATACAAGACAATCCACATACATGAATCAAATTTACTACAATTCCAAATAAATCAGCCAAGCATGAACTTACAACCTATCTTAACAACGTAACTTATATACATTGCCTGGACTACAAAATCATGAATTATTCAATAGGCAAAAAATAGAATCTTTCTGAATGCCATCACATTAAAACTTGAATAGTGCACTTTGCTTCCACTCTACCATCTATCCTTTTCTGGGAAGAGTAGACACTTTCAGCAAGAACTATAGTCTACGGATATAAGATCATCTACGAATTCAGCAAGGTTAACATGATCTGGGCAACTGTACCTGTTAATTCAACGATGACCAAATCAATAGGTTACAAAAACAAGCCAGTCATGCTAGGCATATAATTATTAGGTGGAAATCGATTGCGCAAAGGCACTTTAAATAACAGAGATCATCACCTGCTGTTAGTACCTAATTAAAAGAACAGAGATCACAGACTCAGTACAAGCCATGGGAAGGCACGAGCTCGAACACTCACCTAATTTCCATAGACCACAGTCAATACATAAAGCAATAAAGGCTATGCAAGTTAAGATAATTGGAAGGCGATGTTGATCAGTGTCTCAAAAGGCCACATAAGATGTGAGGTAAAATGCATACGATCAAAATCACAAATACGTGTGCCTTTAGTAATGATGCTATGACTAAATAAAATGACGAGGGTTCATATGAGTGTTTTTACAGTTGATAAAGTTTAGAAAGAGATGAAACAGAGAGAGACATGAGAGAGAGAGAGGGGGGGAGAGTGGTCGAGATGTGAGATGGGAATGAGAGAGAAACAGAGTGAAAGAGACTAGATGTGTTTTTGTGTTTTGTGTAAGTGTGTTTGTGAGCTGGGTATTGAAGGGGGATTAATTGGGGGGAATGAAATTTTGGTTTTAGGGGGAATGAAAAAAAAACTAAGGGGCCGTTTGGGAAATCTTAAAATAAGTTATTTAACACTTATATAAAGTAAGTAACTTATATGAAGTAAGTAATAAGTTACTTACAACTTATATTTTGGTGTTTGGATGTTTAACTTATAAGTTGGTAAAATATTTATTAAATTAAATTAAAAATATTAATTATTTAATATAATAATCCCAGTACATACATATGACATTTATAAATACAAATGTAAAAATATAAAATATTAAACAAGTTAAAAAATCAAGTAATACGAAATAAGTTGGAAAAAAGTACATCATTACTAACTTATCACTTATCAACTTATTTGGCAAAATAAGTTCATTCTACTCGTGCAGGCAAACGGTCCAAAATAAGTTGAAACGGACTTATCCTCGGATAAGTCCATTTCTCTCCGATGCCAAACACGCTCTAAGTCAAATAAAATTTTGGTAGCTAGTGGGGGGAAATTTTGGTAATTAGTGGGGGGAAATTTTGGTAGTTACCGGAAGTTATATTATTTAACGTTTTTGTTATGATGCGGTATAATCGAGTTTTTATATTTTTTGATTATTTTTTCCCGACACTAGAATGAGTATCTATTAACATCCGTACGGTTGGATAGTCGAACAAATCCTTTAAAAAAATAATTCAGTGAATCTTGCATGCACCACGCGTATGTTAGTGTTTCGATTTTTAAAAAATATTTCTCGATGATCCAATCGTTCGAAGGTCTAGATCCATTCTTTTTAATGTTACTGCCAAAATTTTGGGAAAAAATAAATTTATATGGTTTGGTAATTTAATGGTCAACTAGTACTTTGACTAGAACCCCTAAACAGGGTTTCGTCAGGGTTTAGTGTTTCAATTTTTTAAAAAATATTTCTCGATGACCCAATCGTACGGAGGTCAAGATCTATCTTTTTCAATGTTATTGCCAAAATTTCAGAAAAAAATACATTTATTTAGTTTGGTAATTTAATATTCAACTAGTACTTTGACTAGAACCCCTGAACAGGGTTTATTGTTTCAATTTTTTAAAAAATATTTCTCGATGACCCAATCGTACGGAGGTCGAGATCCATCATTTTCAATGTTATTACCAAAATTTCATAAAAAATTAAATTTATTTGGTTTGGTAATTTAACGGTCATCTAGTACTTTGACTAGAATCCCTGAACAGGGTTTCGTCGGGGTTTAGTGTTTCAATTTTTTAAAAAATATTTTTTGACGACCCAACCGTACGGAGGTCAAGTTTCATCTTTTTTAATGCTATTTCCAAAATTTCAGGGGAAAAAATTATTTGGTTTGGTAATTTAACGGTTAAGTAGTACTTTGACAAGAACCCCTAAACAGGATTTCGTTACGGTTTAGTGTTTCAATTTTTTTAAAACTTTTTCTCGATGACCCAATCGTACGGAGGTCAAGATCCATCCTTTTTAATGTTATTGCCAAAATTTCAGAAAAAAAATAAATTTATTTGGTTTGGTAATTTAACGATCAACTAGTACTTTGACTAGAACCCCTAATTAAACAGGATTTCGTCACGGTTTAGTGTTTCAATTTTTTTTATACTATTTCTCAATGACCCAATCGTACAGAGGTCAAGATCCCTCATTTTTAATGTTATTACCAAAATTTCAAAAAAAAAAATATTATTTGGTTTGGTAATTTAACGGTCAACTAGCACTTTGACTAGAACCTCTAATCAGGGTTTCGTCAGGATTTAGTGTTTCGGTTTTTTTGAAAATATTTCTCGATGACCCAACTATACGGAGGTCGAGATTCATCCTTTTTAATGTTATTGCCAAAATTTCAGAAAAAAATAAATTTATTTGGTTTGGTAATTTAACGGTCAACTAGTACTTTGACTAGAACTCCTGAACAGTGTTTCGTCAGAGTTTATTGTTTCGATATTTTAAAATAAAAATCTCGACGACCCAACCATACGGAGGTCAACATCAATCATTTTTAATGTAATTGCCAAAATTTAAAAAAAATAAATTTATTTGGTTTGGTAATTTAAAGGTCAACTAGTACTTTGACTAGAACCCCTAAACAGGGTTTAGTATTTCCATTTTTTTTTAAAAAAATCTCGACGACCCAACCTTACGGAGCTCAAGATTTATCATTTTTAATGTTATGGCCAAATTTCTAAAAAAAATATTTTTATTTGGTTTGATAATTTAAAGGCCAACTAGTATTTTGAGCAGAACTCCTAAACATGGTTTCGTCAGGGTTTAGGGTTTCGATTTTTTTAAAAATATTTATTGACTGCCTAACTGTACGGAGGTCAAGATCCATCATTCTTAATGTTATTGCAAAATTTTAAGAAAAAAATAAATTTATTTGATTTTTCCCCATTTTTAACTACTTTATAAAATAAATTAAAAATTAAATAAAAAAGAAAAAGGCCAAGTTTTGAACATAAATTCATACAAATCAAAGTTGTCATACTCACTATTTGTGTGATGAATGTTACCCAACTTTCACTAATTTTCCATGTTTTTTTATTTTTTTCCCCATTTTTAACTAGTTTGTAAAATTAATTAAAAAATTAAATAAAAATTGAAAAAAAGCAAAAGTTGAATTTAAAATTCGTACACACCCAAAAGGTCATACTCACTTTTTTGTGATGAATGTTACCATATTTTCACTAATTTTCTATTTTTCCCACCATTTTAAACTAGTTTGGAAAATAAATGTAAAAATTAAATAAAAATAGAAAAAAGCCAAATTTTGAATTTAAAATTCATACACACCCAAATAGTCATACTCACTATTTTGTGATGAATGTGAAAGGCATATGATGTAGCCTATTTGTATTTCGAGGATACAACTCAACTTAAACAAGATTGTAATAGTAAATAGTATATAGACTGTCACAAGGAATCTCAGATTGTATTATCTGTCAGAAGAAAAAGATCAAGGTCAATCTACAGACTTGGGGAATTACTACATTGAAAGAAGCTCAGTCATCTGATCAAGCCTCATTGAAGTATTCGTTAAGAAGTGGATTCATTTAAAGTGACAGAGATTTCGACAGTGACAGAGACAGTACAGAAGAATTAAAGAGAGATGAGAAAAGAAAAGGAACCACGCGTTTAAAGTCAGAAATGAAGAATAATCATTGGAGTTAGTCGTTCATGAACCAGACAGTACATCGAACGTCAACAGAAAATTCAATGGTATTTCTTTATTAATTTCAGTGGTTTAAGAAAAGATTTGGCTACTTAAAGGATTCATATTTATTCTCCTTTAATTGATTAAATTATGTGATTAATTTAATTAATAAATTAATTCTATAAGAATTAATTTATTAATTAAAATAATTACTTAATTAATTAAATCAGAATTTTATGTAAAAGAAAATTAATTAAATGATTATCAGAAAATCATTTAATTGATTAAAGCTGAAAATTGTACTGATACTACATTTTCAGAAAGGTAGTACCGAAGGTAGTACAAGCTTAAAAGAAAGGTAGTACCGAAGGTAGTACAAGCTTATTCAGAAGGTAGTACCGAAGGTAGTACAAGCTTATTCAGAAGGTAGTACCGAAGGTAGTACAAGCTTATTCGGAAGGTAGTTCCAAAGGTAGTACCGCCAACTGAAAGGTAGTTCCAAAGGTAGTACCGCCAACTGAAAGGTAGTTCCAAAGGTAGTACCGCCAACTGAAAGGTAGTAGCCTTCTTGAAAAGGTAGTACCGGCCATTTTCAAAGGTAGTAGCCTTCCTAGAAAGGTAGTACCGACCCTTGTCAAAGGTAGTTCGAGGCATAATTCACAACAGAATTGGCAGAAGGTTTTGTAGACTTTGCATAAATATCAAGGCTACTACCACAACAAAAACACTTCAACATAATATCTAAAAACACACCCACCAGCTCATTTTCTCTCAAAGCTCTCTCAAGAACACCAAGAACAAATAAATTCCCAGAAAATTAAGTTCATCTCCTTTGTAATATTTTATCCGGTGGAACTTGTTTATTTATTGTTCTTGTACTACTAGCGAGTTTTTACTCCTAGCACTTATCTTGATTTTTATTAACTAAATTAGAAAAGTTCATGTCGAATTTTCTAATTAGTTTTTATCAACTTGATAATTAATCTGTACTGAAATTGTAACACCCATCAAGTTAATATATTGTTATATTCAACTTGAAATTTGTTTCAATTTATTCCGCATAAATTTGTCTAAACTAAATTTTATTTAAAAGACAAATTTCGATAAATTGGTATAGATTGTATTCAACCCCCCTTCTACAATCTTATCGGACCTAACAATTGGCATCAGAGCCTATTGATTGATACACAAATCAAGATCCTATTTTTATTCAATCAAAAATTTATCTCGAATTTTTAACTCTCTTAAAAATTCATCATGTCTTCAAAAGTTGGTTCTGTTAAGATACCCATTTTTGACAAGGAAAATTATGAATTGTGGAAAAAGAAAATGACCCTTTTTCTACAAGTGGCCAATCCTAAATATTTAGGAATATTGAAAACCGGGCCAATAATTCATATGGTTACAGAAGAGGAAGTAATTGTGGATGAAGTTGTTGAATTTGCTGAAAGGACGTATCCAAAGGATCCTAATAATTATACCCCTGCTGAAAAGGAGGAAGCTGCCCTGGATATGAACCTACAGCTGATTTTGATGGAATCCCTAGATTTAATCATGCAAAATCATGTTGTTAATTGTAAAGATGCAAAACATATCTGGGATACCATTTTGACAATAAATGAGGAAAGGGTAGATGACACTTCTACTGCTTTGGTTGGTGAAGCCTCGGTGAAAATGAAAGCTAAGGTTGTTCAACCTTACAGCTCTGAAAAGGAGGTGATTGTAGCTGCCGGTAAAAACTGGGATGACACAGACAGCGAAGATGAAGAATATGGAAACTTTGCACTGGTGGCAAATGCTGAGTCATCAACTTATTACACCACACCGGTAATTCTTACTGACGCTGAGTTGATTGATAGCTTATATAATTCAATGGGTAATGCAAATAAACAAATTGAAAGAATAACTTTATTAAACACTAAACTTGAAAATGAAGTGTTAGAGTTAAAAAAGGTGCCTGATAATAATGATCAACAAATAAAAGAAATAGCTCGACTTAACTACAGAGAAAAGTCGATATCAGAATACATGCATAAACAAATTGCTAAAGTTGCTGAACTTGAAACTAAGATAAAGGAACAGAATGTCAAATTATCTGCTTGCTTTAATTCTGTTAAAATTTCTAAAGAGTTATTCAATAAACAAGCTGTAGAACAAACCGTAGGAATAGGGTTTGGCTACAACGAAGCTGTTGGAATGTTAGGCATAAATTCCCCTAATCCTGTTAGTGCTAAAGAAAGGGGAATACCACATGTGCTTAAGAATGTTGAAAATCCACTCTTTAAGAAGTCTGTTGCAGAGCCTCTAGATATGACTTCTCTTGTTATTCAAGAGGAGATGCGTACTGAGGACATTGCTAGTGGTAGTGTTCAACTTAATGAAAAATCTGTTAAGGCACCTACAACCAAAAATGTTAAATCTAATAAGGTTGTTTCTATGAAACCAGTGAAGTTTGTTCCCAGTTCATCTAAAATTGAGTTAGGTGATAACAAGTTGGAGCAAAATAATAACATGTCTAACATGAATACCATGCCTATCATTGATTCTAATCATAAAGCATGTGGTGTTGTCAATTGTATGTCTTGTGCTTTTAATGTGATGTCTGCTTACTTTAATGGTAATCATGCATGTGCTAATAAGACTGCTCCTCGACAACACATGAACAGAAATAAAAATGTTAGATCAAAGACTGCTAGTCCTCCTCATGTTAGGAGAGAGACATTTGTACCTAAGCCTAAACAAAGTTTTACTAAGGCTGTCTACAAGGTCAAATGTCCAGTCAATGAAAAAAATGTTATTGCTGCTAAACAAACATGGATACCTAAAATGAAACAAAAGATTATCAAATCTGTTTATAGGGTCAAATGTTTGTTGACTGATGGTGTCAAGGTTAAAAATGTTGTTTTGCCTGACAAAGGTCAATTTTTCAAGTACTCTGGACCCAACCAAGCTTGGGTTCCGAAGAAGGTTTAATCCGTTTGTCATTGCAGGGTGTTGAACAGGTTGAAAGAGTAACCTGGATCTTGGACAGTGGATGTTCAAGGCATATGACTGGAGACAGAACCCTGCTGACAAATGTGGTGGAGAAGGCCGGCCCAGTAGTTACCTTTGGAGATAACAACAAAGGTAGAACTGATGGATATGGCAGACTTGAAGCTGGAAATGTTATCATTGATGAAGTTTCTTTTGTGAAAGGACTTGAGCATAATTTGCTCAGTGTTAGTCAATTCTGTGACAAAGGATATGAAGTTTATTTCAACAAGAAGAATTGTCTAATTTCACACAAGAGACATGAAAAGCCACAACTGACAGGAGTTAGAAAAGGCAATCTGTATGTAGCCAATATGAACTCAGGAAGCACTAAAGAAATTACTTGCTTCTACACTAAAGCATCTAATGACGAGAGTTGGCTATGGCACAAGAAACTTTCTCATCTAAATTTCAAGACAATGAATTCTCTAGTTAAAAGAGAATTGGTGAGAGGTTTGCCTTCAATGGAATTCACTCAAGAAGGACTGTGTGATGCATGTCAAAAAGGCAAGCTAAAAAGGGCAAGTCACAGGAGCACTGACACATCTTCAATAACTGAACCATTACAATTACTTCATATGGATTTGTTTGGTCCAGTTAATGTGATGTCTATGTCAAGGAAGAGATATGCTCTAGTGATCGTTGATGATTTTTCAAAATACACATGGGTCCTATTTTTGAATTCTAAAGATGAGACTCCACAACTGGTGATTGATCACATCAAATTAATTGAGCGAGATTCTACGTATCCAGTGAGAGCTATAAGATCAGACAACGGAACTGAATTCAAGAATGCAGTTCTAAATGACTTCTGCACTGAGAAGGGTATAACCAGACAATACTCAGCTCCAAGAACTCCTCAGCAAAATGGAGTAGTGGAAAGAAAGAATAGAACCTTGATTGAAGCTGCACGTACTATGTTAAGTGAATCAAGGCTTCCATTGTACTTTTGGGCTGAAGCTGTCAACACTGCTTGCTATACCCAGAATCGAACTCTAATCAATAAAGACCATATGAAGACACCCTATGAAATTATGGCTGATAAGAAACCATCACTCAAATACTTTCATGTATTTGGGGCAAAATGCTTTGTGCTTAAAGAAGGTGATGATCAAGGTGGTAAATTCGATACCAAAGCATTTGAAGCAATTTTTATTGGTTATTCAATGAGGGCATACAGGGTGTATGTGATTGATGAACAGAAGATGATGGAAAGTGTCAACGTAACATTTGATGACACTAAACTCCCTAGTATCCAAACTGAGGATCCATCTGAAAAGCTATCTTTCGATGACATGACAGATACAGATTCAGATGATGACAATGCACCTGAGATTTTTGCTGATGCTAATGACAACAATGATAATAATGATGATGATCAGGGTAATGGTGATGAAAACAATGATAATAATGAAGATACCCCTGACACTCCTGAACAATCATTTAGTCAACCTGGCAACAACTCGGGGGGAGACAATGAAGGGTCAACTGGTCACACACAACATCACAATGAAGAACAAGGCGAATCATCAAGATCTAATCTTCCCAGACAGATTGTTTGGAATAGAGCTCATCCTTTTGAGCTGATTATTGGTGATCCAGATGTTGGTGTCAAAACTAGAAGTGCTACTCAAAATCAATGTAACTATTCAGGGTTTCTGTCTGAAATGGAACCTAAGAAAACTGAGGAAGCTCTTTCAGATCCTGATTGGGTGATTGCTATGCAAGATGAACTCAATCAATTCAAACAACAAGAAGTATGGAAGCTGGTACCCAGACCCAAAGACAGGAAAGTGGTTGACACAAGGTGGGTATTCAGAAATAAGCTAGATGAAGATGGTACAGTGACAAGAAATAAAGCAAGACTGGTAGCAAAGGGTTATTCACAAGCTGAAGGCATTGATTATGATGAAACCTACGCTCCAGTGGCAAGACTTGAGGCTATCAGAATATTCTTGGCATTCGCAGCATTCTCAAACTTTAAGGTTTATCAAATGGATGTCAAGAGTGCCTTTCTGAATGGTAAGCTAGATGAAGAGGTATATGTAGAACAGCCCCCTGGCTTTGAAGATCCAGAATTCATGGACTATGTCTACTTTCTCTTCAAGGCTATTTATGGTCTTAAGCAAGCACCAAGGAAATGGTATGACACTCTCTCTGAATTTTTAATTGAAAATGGTTTTGTTAGAGGTGTCATAGACAAAACTCTCTTCACAAAGAAACATAAAAATGATACAATATTAGTTCAAATCTATGTGGATGATATAATATTCGGGTCTACTAATGATCTTCTTTGCAAGAAATTTGCTAAGTTAATGCAGGGTAAGTTTGAAATGAGCATGATGGGTGAGCTGAAGTTCTTTCTTGGATTGCAAGTAAGTCAAAGGACAGATGGTATATTTATCTGTCAATCCAAGTATGTCAGAGAGCTCCTCAAGAAATATCAAATGGAGGACTCGTCTTCAGCAAGAACACCATCATCTATAGCTGTTAAATTTGGAGCATGTGAAAATTCTGCTAAGGTAGATATCACAAGCTACAGAGGTATGATAGGCTCATTACTTTACCTTACTGCAAGTAGACCAGATATTATGCATGCTACATGTTTGTGTGCAAGGTTCCAATCGGATCCTAGAGATGTTCATCTCATTGCTGTTAAACGAATCTTGAGATATCTTAAGGGTACGCCTAACTTAGGCATCTGGTACCCTAAAGATTCTGGTTTTAATCTTGTTGGATATACAGATTCAGATTATGCAGGAAGTGTTGTAGATAGGAAAAGCACCTCTGGGAGTTGTCAATTCCTAGGTGGCAGGTTAGTTTCCTAGTACAGCAAGAAACAGCAAACAGTTTCCAACTCAACAGCTGAAGCTGAATATATAGCTGCTGGAAGCTGTTGTGCACAAATTTTGTGGATTAGGAATCAGCTACGGGACTATGGCTTTGTACTTGACAAAATTCCTATATTGTGTGACAATACAAGTGCCATAGCAATCTCCAACAATCCTGTGCAGCATACGAGGACAAAGCACATTGATATCAGGTATCATTTCATTAGAGAGCATGTCATGAATGGTACCGTGGAGTTACATTTTGTACCCACGGAAGAACAAACAGCAGATATTTTTACTAAGTCTCTTGACGAATCCACATTCACCAGAATTGTTGGTGAATTGGGTATGTTAAATAGTCCTAGTAATTAAACTAGTTAATATCTGAGGTTTGCTCTTTAATAATTTATAAGTGATTACTTTGTTAATATTTGTTATTAAAATCACTTGTATAATTATTTTATCAACTTATCTTCTTGCTTGTTAATTCTTAAATCATTGTCATTATCTTCTTAATATATTCCTACTTACTTCTTTTAATTTTAGAATATTTTAATTTTCTCTAAAAATATTTTTCTCAAATTTTACAAGTTGAAATTAGTGAGAAATCTATTTTTGTTGAAAATTACTTTTGAATATTTGTGTTGATTTAATAAGTCATATTTTCTCTTTAAATGATTTTCTATAAGAAAATTACTTTATTAAGAAAATATATAGATTTATTAATTTACTACAAATATTTATGTAAATAGTTAATAGTTTATTAATTGGTTTGTAGTGTTTGTCCTTTTGTTATTAATGTTTGATTTCATAAAAGGGACTACATATGATTGTTTTTATAATTTTTATTCGATTTTATAATTTTAGTGTAAATTATTTTGCTATTTTATAGCTTGTTTTAATAATTAAATTTGCTTCATTGTTCATGTAAATAATCTGGTACATATTCTGTTAATACTTGATTTTTAGAATAGTTATATTGGTCCTCATCTCGAACTTCGAGATAAAGTTCGAGATAGATCTTATCTCGAAAATTTTGAAGATAAAAACTAGGCACACTGGTAACTCGAACTCGAATCCTAAGTCGAACTTCGAGATAAAGTTCGAGATAGTCAGTTTCGAGATGAAGTTCGAGATAGTGAGTTTCGAGTTGAAGTTCGAGATAGTCAATAACTCAAAAATCTAAGTCGAGTTTCGAGTTGAAGTTCGAGATAGTCACTAACTCACTAACTTGAAAATCTTCCCAGACTTAGAATTTTCAAAACTTCACTCTGAAAGCTCAAATCGATATCGGACCTAATATTTGTGTGTTGTTGTAAATATTTTTGTAAATTATTTTCTTTTAATTTTTAATATTCTGTAAATATTATTAATACAGTTATTTTTGAATTAAAAAATAAAAAAAAAAATAAATAAAAAAAAATTGTAATTTTCTTTTCTTTTTGGTTTTTATTTAATATTATTTTTATGTATATTATTTCTTATTTTGTATATTATTTGTCATGTGTATATAAATAGTTTGTATAGTTTTTCAGTTTAGTCACTTTACTTTCAAAACTTACAAACAAGTCCCTGTACTTATTTCTTTTGTACTTATTCTGTTTAACACACACATATCGTGCTGTTTTAACTTCTAATCTTTGTTGTGTTGTTGTTATTAACAGAATTTCTTACTAAGGAACATTGTTGGTATCAAAATGGTATATGTCAATTCAATTGTTTAGGAACTAACGTTTGATTTTCAGGTTCTAACAATTGGAAGACAAGACCTAACAAGTGTTAACAAGTGATAACAGTTGGTATCTAACATACAGGATCTAAAACATGATAAAATAGTTTTGTTTGTATTGGTTTAAACATTAACATATATTAATTCGATTAATATCTATTAATTGGATTTTTGTCTTTGTTTTTGTTTAGTAAAACCGGCTCAAGATCTCTTTAAATTTCTAACTCAAAATCTCTTTCTATAGTTGTGATTGATTATATGTTAAACCTTTTGAAATCACAACTGTAAATCATTTCTCTTAAGATAAAATGCAATATTTTCTCAGAAAACTTTTCAATGTTAAAAATGCATTCTATCTCTATATTGCTCATATTCTTTGATGCAGGTTCATCTACATGGAATATTGTTTTCTCACTTGATTAGTCATGAGGTTGTAAACCCAACAATTTTTATCCCAGACTACAGTCAAACTCAAACACATTCTATCTTACACCCTAAAAGGAAGTAACCTATCAGACTAGAGGTCACCAGGGAGTAACTGCACATGATACAGCAAATAAGGATGTGTGGGATATTCAGTTGGAGAGTCACTATCTTATACACTAACCAAAATATTTCATATGCACAAAGTGAGATTGCACACACTAAGGCTGAATTGACGGAAACCTGTAATCCAATCATTTTATGGTTAGGATTATAAGTTAAAGATTTTTCTTTAATGAACCAAGTGTCTTCACAGACATAAGAAGGAAATCTTGATCTCAATGCTAAATTTCTAGATCATTGTTTACCTTCTCAGAATTCAAATCTGAAAACCTTAAAAAGGGAAAATTAGCAACTTGTAGATTATGACTCAGATTCTTCTGATGAGTCCAACGAGGATTTGGGATTTGTGAACTCCCATTGCACCATCACTGACCTCTCTTGAAGGGGCTAGGGTGATTTTTCCTTGCAGGTACACTAATGGATGTTGGAGCTATGAGTGATACACCAGTGAGCAAGAGTGTAAACACAGAGAGATGTGAGACACTCAACACAAATGAGTGGAGAGAAGAGTGAAACACTTGTGAGGTACACTAAACACTATCACACACTCACAGTGAGGAAGAAAATGAAACTTCCTTTCTAACAAAGAACTCTATAATTGGTACAAATACTTTGTCAACTAGTTGATTGGAGGATTCCTCAACTAAGGGGGAGAAGTAAAGGGGTACAAGAAAAAGGAGAGTAGGTTAGAAAGGGGGAGCATTTACAGACTGTGCTTAGGAGGAGAAGAGGGGGAGCATTTACAGACTGTGCTTAGGAGGAGAAGCAAGTCAAGTTACTAAGCCTTAGATGGAGAAGAAAGGGGAGATTCAGTTGAGAAGAAAGGGGAGATATAAGGAGAAGATTACATCACAATACTATTCTATTAGTCTTTCAATGTACTATGTATAAAGGCTAAATGTACTATGTATAAAGGCTAAGTGGAGGAGTAGTAGATTTCCTAGAAGTTATAGAAATGGTATTGATTCACCATTGTCTACATAGTAGGAACAGTTGTTTTTCTTAAGTGAAAAAAGCTGTGTCAGAGAAGGGAAGTGATTGTAAATCAAGAACTGCTGATAATCACCAATGTAAGATGTGAAGAATTATCAGGAAGAGATATGAAGAATCAGAAATGAAGATGAGTTATTTATTGAAGATCAGTTCAGTGCTAGAGGAACAATCATCTATCATTTCATCAACTGAGGATTCTGGAATTGTTAAATTCAAACCAGAGAAATTTTTTTTAATGTACTATTTGCTAAGCTCTTAAATGCTTAATCTTTTTCTTGTTTAAGTGAGTTAGTTGAGTTATCCTCTAGGTATTTGCTTGTTATTGTCTAACAAACAAATAGGGGGAGATTGAAAGGCATATGATGTAGCCTATTTGTATTTCGAGGATACAACTCAACTTAAACAAGATTGTAATAGTAAATAGTATATAGACTGTCACAAGGAATCTCAGATTGTATTATCTGTCAGAAGAAAAAGATCAAGGTCAATCTACAGACTTGGGGAATTACTACATTGAAAGAAGCTCAGTCATCTGATCAAGCCTCATTGAAGTATTCGTTAAGAAGTGGATTCATTTAAAGTGACAGAGATTTCGACAGTGACAGAGACAGTACAGAAGAATTAAAGAGAGATGAGAAAAGAAAAGGAACCACGCGTTTAAAGTCAGAAATGAAGAATAATCATTGGAGTTAGTCGTTCATGAACCAGACAGTACATCGAACGTCAACAGAAAATTCAATGGTATTTCTTTATTAATTTCAGTGGTTTAAGAAAAGATTTGGCTACTTAAAGGATTCATATTTATTCTCCTTTAATTGATTAAATTATGTGATTAATTTAATTAATAAATTAATTCTATAAGAATTAATTTATTAATTAAAATAATTACTTAATTAATTAAATCAGAATTTTATGTAAAAGAAAATTAATTAAATGATTATCAGAAAATCATTTAATTGATTAAAGCTGAAAATTGTACTGATACTACATTTTCAGAAAGGTAGTACCGAAGGTAGTACAAGCTTAAAAGAAAGGTAGTACCGAAGGTAGTACAAGCTTATTCAGAAGGTAGTACCGAAGGTAGTACAAGCTTATTCAGAAGGTAGTACCGAAGGTAGTACAAGCTTATTCGGAAGGTAGTTCCAAAGGTAGTACCGCCAACTGAAAGGTAGTTCCAAAGGTAGTACCGCCAACTGAAAGGTAGTAGCCTTCTTGAAAAGGTAGTACCGGCCATTTTCAAAGGTAGTAGCCTTCCTAGAAAGGTAGTACCGACCCTTGTCAAAGGTAGTTCGAGGCATAATTCACAACAGAATTGGCAGAAGGTTTTGTAGACTTTGCATAAATATCAAGGCTACTACCACAACAAAAACACTTCAACATAATATCTAAAAACACACCCACCAGCTCATTTTCTCTCAAAGCTCTCTCAAGAACACCAAGAACAAATAAATTCCCAGAAAATTAAGTTCATCTCCTTTGTAATATTTTATCCGGTGGAACTTGTTTATTTATTGTTCTTGTACTACTAGCGAGTTTTTACTCCTAGCACTTATCTTGATTTTTATTAACTAAATTAGAAAAGTTCATGTCGAATTTTCTAATTAGTTTTTATCAACTTGATAATTAATCTGTACTGAAATTGTAACACCCATCAAGTTAATATATTGTTATATTCAACTTGAAATTTGTTTCAATTTATTCCGCATAAATTTGTCTAAACTAAATTTTATTTAAAAGACAAATTTCGATAAATTGGTATAGATTGTATTCAACCCCCCTTCTACAATCTTATCGGACCTAACAGAATGTTACCCTAATTTTCTATTTTTTTTTAATTTTTTCCACCCTTTTTAACTAGTTTGTAAAATAAGTTAAAAAATTAAATAAAAATAGAAAAAATCCAAAATTTAATTTAAAATTGCACAGTTAAACTACAACGGATTAGTAACAGACTAGTAATGGAAATAATTTAAATTATAACAGATTAGTAACATGCAGAATATAAATGATCCATCTAATACTACCAACAAATTAGTAACGGAAAAAGAATATGACCATTCCGTTGGCAGTCCATTGGCATTCCGTAGCTAGAAATGGGTGGCATTTTTTCAACATTTTTAGCGCCCAATTTTCGCCCATCTTTTTCACATTTAACTGGGCGGGAGTTTTAGTGTGCATTTTTCGGAATATTTTTCCCAACGAAATTGATGTTTGTTAGTAATTCGTTGGAAATCCGTTGTTAGGGGTTGGCTATTCAACAACTTTGTTTTCCATTGTGAATCCGTTAGTAATTACTAACGGACATATTTCCATTAGCAATTTCCGTTATTAAAATCAGGAATATTCTAGTAGTGTTATTTGTCCTCGCCTTGTGCAGGGAAGTAGCTGCATTTGCTAAAAGGCTGATCGATTTGGTTGAATCGACAGTCACAAAGGAGAACTCGTTCGAGTAACAGATGAAATCATAACAATGATACGGTACAAATTTATTAACTTTGTTTAAGTTGTGCAATAATGTTTACAAAAACAGCTAAGCTAAATCAGTCCTAATAACTTTTCGGGTAATAGCCCTTTTTGACTCAACTGAAAAAGTGGTGGCCTTGATTATCTAAACTCAGTTGACTTGGCCTTGATTATCTAATTGCCAACTTAACAAACTTGTTAAGGCAACATATCAGACTGATATGCAAAACATTCGGGTTAATTGGCTATTTCATAACTGAACTCGTGCTCAACTTGCAGTTGGGTAACTGAACTCAAAAAACTTGCAAACAGGTAAGTACACTAATAATTTATTGCGATTGAATCATTAAACACGAAATAACTTGCAGCGCCGTTAACTCACGTTGACTTTTAACGGTGAACCGTTAACTCTTGCCATCTCAGATGACATGTCATTATTTTAACTTAAAATTAAATCGAAAATTAATTTACTTATTTTCTTTTCTTTCTCTCCTCTTTCTTCACTCCCCTGTACTCTCTCTCGTATCTCTCTCTCCCCTTTAATCTCTCTCTCTCTTACTCCTTCAACCGCCACTTTACAATCTCAATCCTGACTCTACCTCCATATACATTCCAACAAACCAACCCCCACGACTTGTTTGTTTATTCACTAATTATATTGTTCCTAATTAGACATCTGAACTTCATGCTTTAATCTTAATCAAACTAATCAGATGTTAATCACTTGGAAACTACTCCTTAACCCAACTTCTTAATGATGATTAATACTGAAACATATTTGCAGAAGTCGTGATTGGTTGTTGATTAAGGTACCACAGGTTCATTAAACTCTCTGTCCCAAGAATATTGTCACACTCAAACATCTCAACATTGTTATTATTATTTTTATTGGTGTTCACAACATTCTTGTTCATGTAGTTCAACATATCGTTTAGTGATTCAAGCCTTTGGCTTAGCTCATCCATCTGGGCCTTCAAGATGAGATTTTCAGATTCAAGATTCATGAAATGTTGTGTAGTGATGTTGGCTTTTGCAAGTATCTGTTCATTTTCTTTCTTGAGTTGACTCACCTGTCCACTAAGTTCATCAAGATGTTGTTTTCTCAGCCTGGGTAAAGCGCGTCTTGTGTTTGATAGGATGCCTCACAGAGATATTGTTTCTTTGAATAGTATTATTTCAGGGTATAGCTCCAATGGTTATTGGAAGGAAGCACTCAATTTGTTTAAGGAGTTGAGAGTGTTTGGTGTAGTACATGATTTATGATTTTGTTACCGTGTTAAGTGTTTTACCTGCGTGTGGTGGTTTACTCATTTTTTTTTATGGTGGAGTAGTTCATGGGTTAGTAGAGAAGACTGGGTTTGTCGGGAGAGAGGGAGAGAGAAAAAGATTGAGAGAGAGGACAGAGAGAGGGAGAGATTTGGAGGAGATGAAGGTCGCCGGGAACTCGCCGGAGAAGAAGGTGGAGGTGGTGATGGGGTGATGTAGTAATAATAGTAAAATATGTTTTGGTATTAGATGGGTATAATATATTAAATAGATAAAATGAAATAAACAGGTGGGGGTTAAAAATAAAAAAGGAAAAAAAATATTTTAACACATCAGCAAAATTTTAACACCTCAGCGTACCATGTCATTTTTCTGTCACGGACGTTACATGTAATTGACGGCGGTTATTCAATTGCAAGTTTTAATTGCTTTGATGATTTGATTGCAAGCTTTTTGAGTTCGATTACCCAACTGCAAGTTGAGCCCGCGTTCAATTATGAAATAGCCAATTAACCCCAAAACATTCATACGTATCGAACATTCGAACTGATAGACAGTCCAAATCAACGTATTACCCTGCGATGCACTAAACCATGATGTATTACCTCTGAAACCACACCAACTGAGGGTCCTCTTCAGAAACCCAAAACTACCTATTAAACAATTCAAAGTTAGAATATATAGTACTTTTCGATTCAGAAAATTGTGTTGGGTTCCATTAATAGTGAGGATGAGGGGACAGTGTGGAATTGCAAGTTGGTGGAATAGAAAATTATGAGGTTTGTTGAAGATAGATGCAATTTAGATGAAAATGGGGAGGATGAGGGATGGTGGGGTGTGTGTGGATGGGCTGGAGGTGGAGTGGGAGGAGGGCTGAGGATCGAGAATGATGGTTTATGTAATATCCCATAATTTTTGGACATTATTTTATTGTTATTAGTTTTATTAATTAAAACATATTATAAGATTTAAATATTTATTTTATTTGTCATGTATATTTGTCTAGATTTAATTGTTATTGCTTGAATTTAATTGTTGTGTACTAATAATAGTTAATTACATTGATAGAAAGAAGCCCATAAGCTTTAATCTTTCTACCTTTTTTGTATCCTACCTAGGTTAAGAGTCCTACTGCTCTCTCATTTTTTTGTATGTGTGTGTTGTACGGGTCACCCTTACTTTTATTTTCTACACACCCTATGGTTTCACATTGTAGTTTGAAGGAGGCAAGGCGCTCTTGATTTTCATGATGCAAACATCAAAATAAATTAGTTCAATTATTTTGGCAGAAGCCAAGGGGGTTCAAACTTCAAAGACGATGAAGAAGAACCGTAACAGAGGGAAGGAGAACAAGAAAACTTCTTCAACCGAGGCCTCTGCTTCAAAGGAAGTCCTCGAGAACCGTTAGCATGTCAGGCACATGATGTCCATTGTCATATTATTGTTTATTTCTTGGAGTACTGGATAATTTCAGGCATAATTTTAAGTACCTAAGAAGATATTTATTTTACATTTTTTAGGACATGAATGCTATGATTCTTCGAACTATGGCGGTTCAGTTGCTGAGAACTTCGAGAGACGATGTTAATTATGATCTGGATCCCGCATTATTGGAAAAGATTGATAGGTTTGCCCGTTTATATTTTAGGTGTTTCAAACATGACATTTGTTGTACCAGAAAAGATTGGCGTTAATGCCTTTGATTTGAAAGAGGTTATTGTTACTTGGTTTTGGTCGTAAACTCTTTTTTGATCGTTTCTTAAAAGTCAATTATCTTAAAGTCACTTGGTTGTTTCATTCATTTATCGTTAATTTTGTCTTACCTCTCACCTGAATTAACACTAATGCCCTTGTTTTAAAAGAGATTATTGTGGAACTAACCTTGGATACTCTTTTCTCTCTCTGCTCTCTTTTTTATCTCAATGAGAGTCAGCCGGAGTTAAAAACTCCGATCCTCCTCCTTCCTCCTTCTTCCTCCTTCTCCAACCAAGCATTCACTCACCTTCACAATCCCCCTTCATTCTATCCATAAATCGAAATTTTTTCCAAAAAATTTCGAAAAATTCATTCGAGTTCTTTTTAGATCTGTTTTGATTTAGAACTCGAAATATCAAATAAATACATTTCTTAGACTCAAAATCTTCTGCTTAACATCATATCAAAATTTGGTGGCAATCCGAGATCTTAGACTTTTTGAAGTGATTTTCTCTACCCATTTATTGGGTTGTTGTCCCCAATTGTTTGGGGTTTTATGTTTGTCCCCAATTTTTTGGGTTTATGTTTTGGTTGTGTTTTCTAGTTTTTGTCATGATAGGTGTGTTGGCAGCAGCTTGGAATTTGCTCCAGATTTGGAAGAAAACTCAGGTTGGAGCTCGATGCTGTCATATTCGAGAAGCCATTTCTTGGACAAAATCACTAAAGCACGTTGATCAAGTGCTAGTAGTTCGATTATCGGTCTGCGAATCGTGTGGTTCTTTTGCTTGCAAATGCTGCATAAATTCTATGTCAGGCTATGGAGAGTGGTTTGTCACTCCTCCTACAATCATATACTCGAAAGTGATCATTTCTAAGTAATGCAAGTACGATTTATTTCAAAAAAAAAAAAAGAGAGATTATTGTGGTTTTAGTCTTAACCATTTTATGATTTCTCAAAGGTCAGGTCATAGGCTGTTTCACTCGTGTATATATGTTATTACTTAAACTAAAACAAAAATCACTAAAACACTTAATTGTAAAGTAAAAATTACAAAATTATTATTATACATATTGTTTTGTAGTATGTGACCCAAACTTTTAAAGTTAAAATGTCGCCAATAATTTTAAACTTAAAATCACATCCATCATTTTCTCCTAGAATTTTGTTATAATCATCATGTTGTTGTCATATTAATGTAAAATATTGTAGAAATACTAGCACACCTGTCTGTGTTTTTATGGTTTTCCAATGAAGTACTGAAAATGTTGTTTTTAGGCATGGGCCATGTTACAATTTTAATTTTAAATTTTTTTTTTGAAATAGTCTCTATGAATTATGTTAGCCACTATATAAAAGCTATCGAATTGAATCACAAACACTTGAATCATGTTTTGCTTAACTGATAATGCAAACAACAAACGTGTTATATAAAAAGCTATATGAAGGAAAGAAGTATGAGACACATTCTTTAGACGCATCAAGGGTAAAAATAATACTCCGTAGTACTAACAATTCAGAGATGCATACATTAGATGAGTTATAGCATGAGATTTTTTTTCTGCAACTGTCGCATATAGTTTAAATGAATCAATTGTGATTAGTTGTTATTTTTCATATGCTCCATGGAGATGCATTAGTGCTAGCTGACCGTGCATGTTTTTGGATGTCCTAGATTCATTATTTTAACGGTATCTCTCTCGCAGGAGGTCAAGGGTTCAAGCCTTGTTGAAGGCAAAATGGGTGTGTGAGTTCATTTAAAAAGAAAAATAAAATCCACAGGTGCATAAAGTTTTTAATGCAAATTGTGTATAAGCAAGTAATTCTTATTTCGCTGGATTTTAATGTGAAAAAATTGGTATGCTTGCAAGACGTTTGCTGTCTAAATCTATAACCTTTGTTAATAAACGAAACCCTCTTTTAAAGGTATCTAAAGTAATTTGGTTCGCACTATATTTTGGTTTCACCCGTTTTTGGTTCGCACTATATTTTGGTTTCACCCCTAAAATCATATTATCCCTATAATTCTATATTTTTTTAAAAAAATAGAATAAAAATAGAAATCCTATTATAATTATAATTCTTTTTGTAATTGTTATCCTATTATAATTATAATTCTTTTATTTGTAATTTTTTTAAAAAAATCATATTTTCCCTAGAATACTATGTTCCTTTAAAAAGAGTTAAAAATAGAGTTCTTATGATGATTATAATTCTTTTGTTTATAATTTTTTTAACTTGAAAAAACCAACTATCAAAAATCACCAACAAATAGAGGGTAAAACATCAACGAATACGTAGCCAGATCGTATAACATTTGATAAAACACTAACGAATCTATAACCTAAATTAATAAATTTCTGTTTAATGATATTTTCGTAACAAATTTGGTTTCACCCTTATTTCATCACAGATTCCTATTCCCCTAAAATTCATATTATTTTCTAAAACAATTGTTTGGAATTTTTTTATAATTATAATTTTTTTACTATAATATTACTGAATTGTACAAATAACGTATATATTAGAACCAGAACCACTTATGTTATATTTTCTTGATTGTTTAAAATATAATCTTAAATAAATAATAAATAAATCTATATCTATAACGTGTATTAATAACAAAACCCCTTTTTAATGTACTATTTTATACCAAATTTGGTTCGTACCATATTTTGGTTTCACCCCAAGACTCCTATTTTCTCTAGAATTCTATGTTATTTTATAAAATAAATAAATATATTATATTACAATTATAATTTTTTTATTACAACTTAATAAAAAAAAGACTACGAATACAAATGTTAATCTACGGTGACATGAATTATCTATAACAAACGAAATAAATTTTTAATGGTACTTCGGTACCAAAAATTGGTTCCACCCATAATATTCCTATTTCTCCAAGGATTCTATATTATTTTTTATTAAAATAATAAATTGTTAATACTATTATAATTGTAATTTTTATTATAACTCTATTCAGTTCACAAATAACGTATTTATCATAATCATGTACATTTTACGTATATATCGGAATCATTTAGTTTTTTTTCTCGATTTTCGTAAATAAACTTAAATAAATAATATATAAAATGACCTTTATTAATAAGCAACTTCTTTGTAAATAACGTAATTTTTTATAATAAATTAATGATCAATTTAATTAAATTTTCTCGATTAAATCACGTTTTAATGATGCTTACTTCTAGATTTGTGTCTCCTAGAAATATTGGAATTTTGATGTAATTACAATTCTTTTTTTATAAACTACTGAGTTCCATAAATATCGTAATTTTCTTTTGTACTTTTATCATTTTTATAGTATTTTTTAATGATAAATAAAATATTTTATATAAAATTTAATAAAAAATGATCAATTTTAATAAATTATTTCGACCCGTGCTTCGCACGGGCTATCTTCTAGTATGTATAATATACCATATTCATTATGTTTTTTAAAAACTATGTGCTCATTCTTTGTGTGAAACTGTCCGCGCACTGCGCAAAAAAATTAAGTTAGCTTTCACGTGGCCGCGTCTCTTTATTTACTCACTTCCCACTTTTAGCTCAATGATCTTGATTGTGTCATTTTCATGCGCATTGCGCATACCCTTGTACACTAGGAAAAACAAGCCCACATCCACAAATTTGTTCTTGTAAAACTTTCAAGGTTTGGCTCTTTATAAAGAATCACTAACATTGCATCTTCTCAGATAAATTTCATATATCAAAACAATTATAATTTTGAAATGCCCCTGGCGATGTTTCAATGTTTTGCTTTTCTGTGCCAAAACCAAATCTAGAATGCAAGAATGCTGCATGCGCTGAAATGTATGTTACTGTTCTGCTCCCAGTTCTGTTCCCATCGCATTCCCAACATGTGATTTCTAGTCAGATCGGTTTCGTCGACAATGATATATTGTTGTTCAATGCTTAATGCTAGGGCTATGAAGTGCAAGTATAATTCTGCACCTCATTAGCCTTCTTTTAACATGTTTTTATATATGAGGGTTCACTTTATTATCTGTTTTATATATTATCTTGTGAAATTTCTGCGGTAATTGTTATGCATGCTATTGGAGTAGCTTCAGTAGCGATATTTATATTATCAGCTTCAAATGTTCTACGATCTTTTTTTTAATATTAGCTTGCTATTTCACCTTTTACCTTTTTTATTTATGGTTCCTAATTTGTTCTCACCCTGTGCAGGATGATAGAGGCATTCGCTCTGTCACTAAATTTATATCCGCCTCAGATTTATGGAGACCCGAAAGTAGAATTTCATGTTACAGATGGAAGTATATCAGTGGTAAGATACAAATTTATATTCCTTCTTTAGGTTGTGCAATAATGTTTACTAAATTTATACATGTGTATGTGTACATGATGCATTAATTGTAATTTCCATAGAGAGCTGCAAATTAAGAATCGATGCATGCATATATGTTTCATTAAAGTTATCATATTAAGAAATTAAAATTGTAATAAATTTAACATGCTCATGATTAGTTTTGAAGTAAGTAGCGTATATATATCTGTATTATGATACCGGATTAAAGACCTGAAAATAGGGTGAACAATATGACTTGTGTTGTTCAGGATCTGTTCTTGCTGTATTTTGTCGTCACACCAACTAATTATTGCCATTTAACCCTATTTACCTTGTCTTTTATGCACCACTATTTTTCTTTCAATCACGTCTTGTTCTGTCAATATTGCATCTTAGTATCACTGGTTGTGCATAGAAAAGATAATCGAATAATACAAGTTATGCTTGTTGGATTACAGTGAACAGTTTTTATCATATGGTCTCTAGCAGGATGCACAAGTCTCCTTTATTTTTCTTGCCAGTTCCCCTGTTAATTCGATATAATGATTGAACCCTTGCTTCCATTATATATTTAATGACATATATTCGCTCAATTCGATATAATGATTGAACCCTTGCTTCCATTATATATTTAATGACATATTCGCTCCGTAAGAACTTTTGGATGTTTTCACCCTTACACGTATTTCACTTTCTTTTTTTTTTTTGAAACCTTATTTCACTTATTTATGTAAGCTTTGTTTGGATGGACAGGACTAGACCATATTGCATGATCAGCACTGATCTGTAATTATCAGCAGTGATCTTTAGACTGTAGAGTTAGTATCTTAAGTTGGGAATAGCTTATGGTGAATGATTTTGACTGTAAGATGGTGTGGGGGGGGGGTTGTGAAGTAATGGTAATATTAGAACTGTAGGAAAAAATGGATGAAGGGTCACTGTTGTGCCCAAAATCTCCATGGACTAGATTTAGGCCCATTAATCTATAAGGTTCGATCCATACAAGCTAGAAGATTGATCCAGTATGAGTCATGAAGATCAAATAGAAGAAATGACTAAGGAAGTACGAGTATCAGGAGGTTCCCAATGGTCAGGAAGCTGAGCTGAGCACTAGAAGACCAGGTTCCTTCCAGCCGAGGAGTTCGAATTAGCATAACAACAGCCATAGAGATGATAAAAGCATATAAAGAGTTATCCAGTCTAACTAGTTTGTTATTTGTGCAGGTATTAACACCAAAAGGGAGGTCCCTAAGTGATATGTCCCGAAATAAGGAGGTCCCTGAGAAACAGGCTCCTGAAATGTAGGTTCCTGAGCACCAGGTTCCTACGAGTTGCCAACAGAAAGTTCTAGAAGTCATCTAGAACAGATAAACGAATTGGTATCTGAGTATAATTCTAGGGCGCAGATGATCCTAGAATAACTCTAACCAATGAGAGAATCATAAGTGGGGTACGAACTCGAGTTCTACTCCACTTAGCCAAACTAGTTCGTGAAAGGCTCTAAAGGAACCTGAGTCCAACACGAATTAGATGACCGAATACAGCTATTCCAGTAAGAGACAGAATCATATTAGAACTACGTGAGCTTGATCCCTATAAATACAAGGGTACGTAGGCACCTCAGGGTACGACGCATTAAGTTCTCTAATTTTCTCTAAAGGCACCTGAGATTATTGGAGATACCCTCGAGCTCAGCTCAACCCCCACAAACACAACCCAAACCTTGTTCATAGAACAGTTGATCGCTAGCCTATACAACTACCTGTAGACCTCATATAAGTTGATTACGAAATCCACTCATCAACATTGGCGCTAGAAGGAGGGGATAGTTAATATCTTAAGAGTGGAAAAGATGTCAGGCAACTCGGATAGCGAAGCAACCCGTTCTGAACGACAGACTCATGAGGGGAACACATCTCCTCCCAGAGCACCGAAGGTTACTAAAGCAGCCATGATGGAAATCTTAAAGACTGTGGGAGAACGTTTGTCGACTTTGGAGCAGGCTTCAAGCAAAAAGAAGAAAAAGAAGGCAAAGAAAAGCAAGAAGTCGAAGGTTACTCCGAAACAGTTGAATTTTGAAGAATCTGAGAATGGAGAGGAGGTTCCAGACGATGGTGGAGAACCGAAGCAAGATAATGGTGAGGAAGATATGGAGAATCCTGAGAAGAGTAAAACTGGTAGCAAGGGCCGTACAGGGTCCAAGGGAAAGAAGAAAACCAAGACTGGAGGTTCCTCAAAGAAAAAGAAGAAAGATAAAGACCCATCTGTCGAGATAATTGAAGAAGAAAGCACGGATTCGGATGAGGATACTGAAGAATCAAGCACAGCAGAGTCGCAAGAGGAAGAAGGAACGAGTAAGAAGACAAAGGCGGAAGCTACTGGGGAGGTGACAGCAGAAGATGTCAAGAAAATTTTGGCTCAACTCAAGGACGAAAAGAATCTTGCTGTGAACCCTATAACAGCTTCTCCTTTCACCAAGAAGGTTCGAAAGTCGGCTCTGCCTAGGTCTTATAGGCCTTCGAATGAATTGAAATTCGATGGGACTACTGATCCCATTGAATACTTTAGTCGTTTTGACACAGAGATGGATGTTTATCAAGTGAAGGAAGCCACCAGGTGCAGGTTACTGGCTGCAACTCTACAGGGCGGAGCCCATCAATGGTTCAAAAGGTTACCTGCAGATTCGATTGGTTCTTGGGCAAGTATGGGGAAGCTCTTTGTCACTCAATTCAGAGCATCTGTTGCATTCGCACCACCAACCAATACCTTAGCCAATATCAAACAAAGACCTAGTGAAACGTTGACAGAATATTTCAAGAGGTTTAATGCGGAGGTTCCTAAAGTTAGGATGTTAGGTCGATTACACAATAAATAATCAAGAACTGTATAAATAAGTAACAAGAACACACGTTTTAATTCTTTAAAACTGTTTGGAATTAATAATTCCTCTCTCGGTGATGTAAAGTATCACAGAGAGCTGCTTAGGTTACAAGAATGATATTCGTTCACGATGGATACCCTTCTAGGGTTAACCTAACTGTATTTATAAGATATACAGCTACGTACAATCGTAAATTGATTCTCCTAAAATTAAGCTATACAATTGATATCAATTACGATTGCTACACATCTTCTAAGTCAACTCGATCTCTTTGACAGCTATCCAATCTTCAAAGATATCGCTTCCATATTAATATTAAATTAATCTTCAAACTCTGTTGACTTGTAGACGCTCCCAGTAGACAGACTTTAGCAAACTCTGTTCTCTCAATGCTAACAGTGTTTGCGCTTCCATGTATTCAGCTATCAGTGTTTACGCTCTCTTCTGTCAGCGTTTGCGCTTCCAGCAATCAGCGTATACTTAAACACTGCTTTCAATAACAAGTTAAACTCTCTTTACCTGAAACACTTAAACACTGACATTAAATCACATCAATTATATCTAACAATCTCCCCCAACTTGTTCATTAGAAAAATGTACAAGTTTACAATAATTGATGATGTCAAAACAAACGAATAAAAACACAGTGTTTAACATATAATCAGAGTTTAAACTTGATTTAGCAAAATTTACAGAAAATACGAATCACTTACAAATTCTGTCTACCTAACCTCCTCAAGATCTGGAGTTGTTCTGAGATAATCAATCAACAATCTCCTTTCAGCATTTTCAAGTTCAATTTCCATAGCTTGCTTGATTTCTCTTAACTCTGGATCATTTTCATCCGTTTGAAAAATAGCAGCTCTGAGATCATAGATCTTGTTTCTCCTCATTTCATTACCCAATCTGATGTACTTTAATTCTTCAGACTTCACATTGAAATCCAGAACTGTAATTCCAAGATCAGTCTTCAACCTTGTAGTTCCCTTCTGCATTTCAATCAGATTTCCATTCCAGTCTCTGTATTTTGGAACATACTTTTCAGCAGACTTTGTTCCTGTAGCAACTTTAGCTTTCAGCATATGCTCCCTTATAGAATTAGCAATAAGCTGTGTTCTTTGATTTCTAACTCTGAAGATATGCAAGACATACTGAAGTTCCTCAAATAATTTTAACTTGATTGCTTCTTCATTCACTCTATATACTGACCCATCTGCCATAAAGTATAGTAGAAAGTGAATATCTAAGCTCCTTTGATGAACTACCTGAACTGACTCCAACTTGTCTAGATTTTCTTGAGTTATACCAGAACCAAGAGATACAAGTGCAGAAGGATCTCTTGGACTGTTACTAACTCTCAAATCTCTTCTTGATCCTAAACCAGAAGTATTCCTGCCTGGTGGCTTTCCTGAACAAGATTTATTATGTTGATACTCACCAGTTACTCCTGCTTGTTCTTGCACTGGAATCTTTGCCCTTGAAAAACCAGGTAAAAGTTTACTTTGAGTCTGTACAACTTGTGTAGCAACAGAGGTTGTAACTATCATCTTGCCCTTGCTCTCTTCATCAACTTTCCCTTTTAACTTCAACTTAGCATCAAGAGAAGACTTTCTAACCAGCTTTCCAGTATCTTCTTCTTCTTCTTCTTGAATACCAGATGGTTTTTCTTTGATTACAATTCCTTTCATCACAGGCCTTGCAGACTTTGAAGTTTTAACAACTTTCTTCACTTTCTTGGACTTCACAGCTTTTAAATGTTCTTTCTGCAACAGCTTTTCTTCAGCTTGAATATCCTCAAGTGTAGCTTCAGCATTCTCTTCTCGAAAAAGTTTTGCAGCCAATTCTTCATCAGTTTGTGGATTGTCAGAGAATAACAAATCCTTTGGCTTTGATCCTGAAGTACTCTGAGCATTTGAATCTATCACCAAATTTGGCTTTGACCTTGAAGACCTCCCATGTCCTTGTCTGAGATTCACATTTTTTAAGCCCTTATCAGCATTGGCTTCTTCATCATCATTTTGATCTTTCTTTGACAAAATTTGATCTCTCTTACACTTGGTTTTAGAAACTCTCTCCCCCTTTTTGACATCATCACTGTCTTGAATCAGTATGGAGGTGATTAACTCAAGAGAATTTGCTATAGAATCAACTTTCTCAGCCAGTAAAGTCTGATTCTTTTCAACTGTACTCAGTCTGTCATTAAGATTAGATTGAGCTTTGGCAAACTGTTGAAAGAGTTTAGCATTAGCTAGTTGAGCTTTTTCCTCATGAGTGGCAACCTCTGTGCGAAGATCAACGATAGATTTCTGAGTGTCATCAAATCTATTATTCAAAGTTTTGATTTGAATCACTGTGCCTTGCAAACAAGTGAAAATCTCTGGATTTTTAATCTTCTTGGAATTGGCCTCAAGAAACATTGCAGCCCTGCCAGGTGGAAAAATACACTCTGATTTATACCATTCAGCAGTTTGCTTGGCCAAATAACCATCATCAATTTCATTAACAGAAGGCCCAGCAAAATCTGGTTTTTCTCCTGTTTTCTGACCATCAGGCTGATTTTGTGGTTGGTCAACTCCTGTACTATGAGCTTCAACTGAATCACTCATTGATTCACTAGTAGAGGCAACAGAAGGACTAGGTTCTGGAGCAGCAATTGGTTCTTGAGCAACAATAGGTTCTTGAGCAACCTGTTTTCCTTTATCAACTGGAGTTTGCTCTGAAGAAAGAACCTTCTCTGGTTTATCAACCTCCTCACCATGAGCAGAAATATGATTGGCATCAGAGTTTAACTCAGTGTGTGATACAACCACAGTGTCTTCAAGAACAACAGTAGGCCCATCAGCAACACCAGTATCTATAGACAGTGTAACCTCCATGAGTGGTGGAGTAGATGCTTCATGATTAAAAGACATTGGAGTTTCAGCAAACTCTTCCATTGGAGATAAAACATCTCTAGCATCTTCATTGTCTTGAGCCTTATCAACTTCTGGTTCAGCAACCTTGACTCCTGATTCTGGGATTTCAGGTTCTATGATAACCTCTGGCTCACCAGTAGGAATATCAAAAGACATTTTCTCTTGAGCCTCCTCAACATGCTCATCATCAGAATCAGTCATAATAAGCCTCCTCCTCTTTGCTTGAGGCACTTCAACCTGTTCTGCATCTTCACTGGAACTCTCACTTGAACTTTCCTCAACCAATGGTGGTGAAGGTCTGTTTGCCCTTTGTATGAATCTTCTAGAATAAACAGCCTTTGGAGTTGACTGTTTAGCCTTAGCACGTTCAGTGTTGATTGCAGTATGTTTCTTCCTTTTTGGCTTTGGAGGTGGTTGTGGATGAGTGGTAGAGACAGGGTTTGTTGGTTCAGTGTTCATTTGGTCAGGTTTGGTTTGAGGTTCTGTTTGTGTTGGAGGTAATATGGGTTGTTCAGTGGTGGTTGGTGTGGGTGCAGGTATTTGAGTAGTTTGAGATGGTATGTTTTGTGTACGATCAGTGGCTAAAGGTTCAGGCATAGGCTGTGAGTCTGGTTGTTGTGGTTGATGTGTATCAGTGTCTTGTGGCTGATTAACAAAATTTTGCAAAGCAAGCGGCAATGCTAAAGGAGGCAAGTCTTTTCCAACATCTTTGTTAGACATATCAGAAAATATTCTTTTAGTGACTCGAAACGGTTGAATCTCATCAGCTTCATCAACAGTTAAACCAGGAACACATGCATTGAATAGAAGTTGACAAAATCTAGCAAAGTAAACTGTAGTAGACTCTGACAACTTATCACCCAAATTCATCAAAACATATCTACCAAAATCAAAATTACTACCATAAAGTAGAGAATACCCAATTTGTAGACTGTCCATTGGAATAGCATCCCAGTTGGTGACCTTCTTCTGGAATGTCCTTGTAATGCAATCAAAGAAAAAATTCCACTCTTTTCGCAAGTTTGGCCGCCTCACACTGCCCAGCTTGGCAAGTGATTCCATGTAACCAATCTCTGTGAGCATTTCCCTCAGATTTTGTTCAGAAACAACAGCATATGAGGTATGTGTGTCAAAATCCATGACATCACGAACAGTTTGTGGAGTGATTACAAACTCTTGTTCTTCATGAGAGAAGATGATAGACGGAGTTCCATTCTCTCCTCCTTCAATATATCTTGAGTTTTGCCAGAAATTAACGACTTGGGAAGCAGATAGAGTAGCCGGTTCAACCAGCGCTTGCCCAATTTCAGAATCTCGAAGAAAATTTTGCATAAGATGAAACGGCTCTGGTGCTCGGTCATTCTCAAGTAAAGCTGCATAGTTGTTAGGCACAAAACGTAGACCAAAGACAGTGAAAGGTTTAGTTGCCATCGAATCAAGAAATAAGTAAGAATCAACTGTGAAATGGTTTTGCAAGAAAGGTGTTTGTGAAAATGCCAAAGTGAAAAACAAAGATGTTCTCTGTTTTGGTAAAGTGAATACGTGTGGATAAAAATGATTGTGGCAAAAAGTAATTTGAGTTGTAGTTAAAAACTAAACTCAAACGTTTTTACTTGAAAACACGCAACTGTTCCCTTGAAAAGTGTAAAAGGGAGACATAATGATGAGTGAGTGGGACAGGTGTCACACATGCAACGGTTCACTTAAGACAGGCGCAGTAAAAGCCATTATTACCGCTGTCGTTCCATTTTTCAAGACACGTTACCACTAATGACACTAATTAACAGTTGTCAACTACTCCATTTACTCCAAAATTTTCAAATTATCTTAATGAAAATATACCTTAGAGTATGTAGCACAATCAATCAGTGTTTGTCCAATTTTCAATCTTTATCACAAAAACCCTTTCAAAAACGCACAGTCGTGATTTTCGTGTGTGAGTAGCAGAGTTTACCAAATCAATTTTTATAGCATCTAATATTTCATAAAATCCATATACCAAAACAATAAACACTGAATGCACAAACTCTCATATTAAACACAGAGTATATGATGAATGCTAAACTCTGTAGTTCCTTAATTACAGAAATCTGAATATCTCTGTTCCAGTTTATGATCATGATTATCCACGTAAGCACACAGTCATTAAAGACAAAAAGATCATGAGATAAACATCATAGCATCATTCAGTGAGTTACATGTCAAGGATTTTCTCACAAACTCTCACATCACACAAGTGTTTAGGTGAAGTGTTTACTCTCAGATTCAATCATTAAAAGCAGATACTACCATAAGCTTGAATTTCCACCAAATCTACACCACTTCGATTACATATATGCACAAATCAAAAGGACTTTGTTCAGGGTTGTAATTGAGTGAAGTCAAACAGATGAGAAGAGATATGTTTCGAATGAGAATTTTGAACTGAACAATTTATTTAATCAAAATGTTCAGTCAAATGGTTAGTACATTTTGTACAAGATGATCAGTATATATACATTTTTTTTGTTTTTTTTTTTTTTTTTTTTTTGTTTTTTTTTTTTTTTTTTTTTTTTTTTTTAATTTACATATATATATATATATACTGAGTAAGATATAGTATGAGAGATACTCACCTGCTTGAATCAGATTTAACAAAAGAATATAACTGCTCTTAATACTTCAGTATTCAAGAGAATGAGCAGCTAATAAGGCTCAAAAGGGTTTACTACGGGTCATGTTTATGAACAGAGTTTATCAGCAGTGTTCAAAGATATTTTGAACAGTGTTCGAAGAAAAATGGTTAATCCTAATTGCCTTTATCATTTTCATGCACACATATATCATGTAGTTCCAAAATGGTTTAATGCAAGTTCTAGAGCAACATACTCACTGATGAATATCACACAACAATAAACTCTGATTGATATAAAATGTATCAATCACTGATTTGGCTCAAAATCTCACAGGGTTCAGACATGAACTGTTTCTCACCAAACTAAACAATGACATATCTCAAGTTTTAAAATTTTCACAAGTGCAAACACAGAATCATCAAGAATCAAGTATGACTTGAAAACAGAGTGTCACTAATCAGAGTTTAGAGTTCATCAATATCAGTATTATTCATGAGAAGCAATGCATACAGTATTCATAGATTCAGAGTTTAGGATCAAATAAACTAAGAGATGCTCTAAATATGAAACAGTATCATGCTGTGTTAACTTTCTGTGCAATTTCTGATTAGATTACAGTGACTCAAAAAGAATGTTGATTTATCACTGAAAATCATGCTCTATACATTTTTCTTCATCGGTATCTTCATTCAGACAAAAATCAACTCAGAATTCACAGAGTTTAACAAACGTATTAACAGTGTATGATCAACAATCATGCTAACAGAGTTTAACTAATAAGGTTCACATAGCACTATAGCAATTTACAGAGACATGAGCAACACATTTTATTTGAAAGAGTTTGAGTCTAACCAACATGTTTAGTCAAAACCAGATACCATCCCTAGTTCATTGACCAGTCTTGTAAATGTTGCTTCACTTAGAGGCTTTGTGAAAACATCTGCTAGTTGTTGATCTGTAGGCACAAAGTGAAGCTCAATATTGCCTTCCTCTACATGCTCTCTGATAAAGTGATACCTTATGCTGATGTGCTTGGTCATTGAGTGTTGTACTGGATTACCTGTCATTGCAATAGCACTTTGATTATCACAGAAAATAGGTATCTTGGAATACCTTAATCCATAATCCAGCAGTTGATTCTTCATCCATAGAATCTGTGCACAGCAACTACCAGCAGCAATATACTCTGCTTCAGCTGTAGATGTAGATATTGACTTCTGTTTCTTGCTGTACCAAGACACTAGTCTGTCACCAAGAAATTGACAACTTCCACTTGTGCTTTTTCTGTCAATCTTACATCCAGCAAAATCTACATCAGAGTAACCAAGTAGCTTAAAATCTGATTCTCTTGGGTACCAAAGCCCTAAGGTTACAGTGCCCTTGAGATATTTGAAAATCCTCTTCACAGCTGTTAAATGTGGTTCTCTTGGATCTGCCTGAAATCTTGCACACAGACAGGTGGCATACATGATATCAGGTCTACTAGCTGTTAAATAAAGTAAAGAACCAATCATCCCTCTGTAGCTTGTCATATCCACTGATGAACCTGTATCTTTGTCCAGTTTTGTTGCTGTTGCCATGGGAGTTGTTGCAGATGAACAGTCAAGCATGCCAAATTTCTTGAGTAGATTTCTGGTATATTTTGCTTGATTAATGAAAATTCCATCATCTGTTTGCTTCACCTGTAAGCCTAGAAAATAGCTTAACTCTCCCATCATACTCATTTGATATCTTGACTGCATGAGCTTGGCAAATTTCTTACAGAGTTTATCATTAGTAGATCCAAAAATTATATCATCTACATATATCTGTACTAAGAGCAGGTCATTACCAGATTGAAAGTAAAACAGAGTTTTGTCAACAGTACCTCTGTGAAACCCACTTTCTAGCAGAAATTTAGCAAGTGTTTCATACCATGCCCTAGGTGCCTGTTTAAGTCCATAGAGTGCCTTGTCTAACCTGTAGACATGATCTGGATATTTTGGATCTACAAAACCAGGTGGTTGTTCAACAAATACTTCTTCTTCAAGTTTTCCATTCAGAAAGGCACTTTTCACATCCATTTGAAAAACCTTGAATTTCTTGTGAGAAGCATAGGCAAGAAACATCCTTATTGCCTCCAACCTGGCAACTGGTGCAAAAGTCTCATCATAATCTATTCCTTCCTGCTGTGAATAGCCTTTAGCTACCAGTCTTGCTTTGTTCCTTGTGATCACACCATCACTGTCAGTTTTATTTCTGAAAACCCATTTAGTACCAACAATAGATCTGTTCTTTGGCCTTGGTACAAGGGTCCACACCTCATTTCTTTCAAATTCATTTAGCTCTTCTTGCATTGCTGTTATCCAGTCAGCATCTTTAAGAGCTTCTTCCACTTTCTTTGGCTCAGTTTGTGACAAGAATGCATGAAACAGACATTCATTTGTTGTTGCACTTCTTGTCCTTACTCTTGCATCTGGATCACCAATAATTAAATCAGGTGTATGTGACTTAGTCCATTTTCTTGCAGAAGGCAGATTGCTTCTGTCATCATGTGATCCTCCCCCTTGATCCATGCTCTCCTGATTTTCTTGATGTCTCTCTTCATTTTCAGATGCTCTCTCTGAATGTGACTGCTCAGAATTTGAATGATCAGAGTTTGAATCAACAGAGTTTGATTCAGAATCATCAATTGAGTCACTTTCAGTGTTTGACTTATCACTTTGATGTGATTCTTCATGCTCCCCCTCAACTGGTTCTTCCCTTGTTTCTGATTGAAAAGTTCCTTCAGTGTTTACCAGTAGAGGTTCGGAATTGACCTCAACAGTGTTTGTCAGATCTATATCATCCGAGTTTAATAAATCTTCATTTTCAAAGTGCAGTTGATCATGCTCATTAACATCTTCAAGTCCAGTTATTTTCTTGTCATCAAATGACACATGAATAGACTCCATGATCACTCTGGTTCTCAGATTAAAAACTCTGAATGCCTTTGTTGACAGTGGATAGCCAACAAAAATTCCTTCATCTGCCTTTAGGTCAAACTTGGTCAACTGTTCAGGATGTGTCTTCAACACAAAGCACTTGCATCCAAAAATATGAAAATATTTTAGATTTGGCTTCTTCTTTTTCACCATTTCATATGGTGTTTTACCATGCTTGTTGATCAGTGTTGCATTTTGAGTAAAACAAGCAGTTTGAACTGCTTCTGCCCAGAAATATGTTGGCAATTTTGCTTCATCTAGCATGGTTCTGGCAGCTTCTATCAAGGTTCTGTTCTTTCTCTCCACTACACCATTTTGTTGTGGAGTACCAGGTGCAGAAAACTCTTGTTTTATCCCTTTACTCTTGCAAAATTCTTCCATAGATGAATTCCTGAATTCAGTTCCATTGTCACTTCTGATTATCTTCACTTGATTCTCTGACTCTTTGTCCAGTTGTAATATATGTTCTGTCAGTGTTAAAGCAGTTTCATCTTTCTTTGCTAGAAAATACACCCATGTATATCTGGTGTATTCATCAACAATGACTAGAGCATATTTCTTCTTTCCAAGTGACATGACATTTACTGGTCCAAAAAGATCAACATGTAGAAGATGATAAGGATTAACAATTGAAGACTCAGATTTGCTCTTGAAAGAGGTTTTTCTCTGTTTGGCCTTTTGACAAGAATCACACAGGCCATCTACATTCAACAATGACTTTGGTAGTCCTCTTGCAAGATCATTCTTTATGAGCTCATTGATGTTGTTCAGATTCAAGTGAGAGAGTTTCTTGTGCCATTTCCAACTCTCTTCACTGGACATCCTTGTAGACAGACATACTGCTTTGCCATCAGTGTTTGTTGACAACTTTATTTCATAGATGTTGTTGTGTCTGTTTCCAACTAGAGCAACTTTCCCTGTAGATTTGCTGATAACTTGACAATATTCAGGCTGAAAATCTACATGATATCCTCTGTCACAGATTTGACTCACAGATAGCAAATCATGCTTGAGTCCTGGAACTAGAGCTACATTTGTGATGATGACATTTCCAAGATTAATGTTGCCATATCCCAGTGTATGTCCTATGTTGCCATCTCCATAGGAAACTTCTGGGCCAGCCTTCTCCTCATACTCTGATAGCAGGGCTTTATTTCCTGTCATGTGTCCTGAACATCCACTGTCCACGACTAAGGTACTGACCCTGGTGCCCTGCAATCACAAACAATCACTGATTATTAGTTTTAAGGATCCAGACTTGCTTGGATCCTTTGGCTTTCTTAAATCTGTTAGCTTTTGCAGCGGAATTCAAATTAACAGAGTTTAAGCTAACTTTTTCAGAGTTTACATTTGCAGAGTTTACTTTAACCCATTTCAAATTTGGTTTGGGTTCATAGTAATTATAATAAATAGCATGATAATCTCTGCAAGTGTAAATAGAATGCCAAGTACTTCCACAGTGTTTGCATAAAGTCTGTGGTCTAGTTCTCACATAATCACTCTTTACTGCAGTTTTAGAAGACAAAGAATTAATGTTCTTATTCTTACTGCAGAAACTAGCAAGATGACTTGTGCTACCACAATTAAAACATGTTTTCCTGGGAGCTAATGAAGCAAGCATTGGCTTAATTCCTGAGGTTATGCCTACCTTTCCATTTCTGTTTTTCTTAGGCATACTCTGTTTGTTTACAGATTTTATCTCCTTAAGCTTATGCTTGAGTTGTTTATCTGTCATTAAGCCAATGTTAGCCTCTTTAACAAAAGTTTTAGCATATGACTCTTTAACAGCCTTTTTCTGTGCTTCAGTCTTAGGTCCACCTGTTCCCATGACATTACCCTCAGATGAACAATATGGTCTTACTTTTACCTTATTTTCAAATCTAAGTTCATCTCCTACAGAGTAACCTAGACCTACTGTATCTGACTGAAATACTTCTTGAGTGTCTTTACCAGAGTGTGTCCAAGTTTTAATGATGTGTTTACTATCCTCCAATTCTGATTCTAGTTGCTTATACTTACCTAGCAACTCCTGTTCAATAAACACTGCATCATCTCTTTCTTTTTGAATTTTATTCATGTTCTCTAGCTGTTCCTCAACAAATTTATTTCTTTCTTTGAGTTGAGAACACTCAGACTTTATCCTCTCATTTTCTAAGGTCTGATCCCTATAACTGATATGCAATGCTTTAAGATAAATTCTTAATTCAGTTATATTATCAGTGTTATAAGCATAGGTAGTTGGAGGTACCTTGAGATCATCATTTTCATTCTGAGTAGTAGCCATGAGAGCATAGTTGACTTCCTCATCTGAATCTGAAGTGTCTGCCCAATCTCTGCCTTTGGTGTAGAGTGCCTTTTCAGTTTTACCCTTTTTGCACTCAGGAGCATAGTGACCCATCTCCTTACACTTGTAGCATTGAATTTCAGACTTATCTTTCTTTCCAGATTTGAAGTCCTTTCCTTCAGATTTCTTGAAATTCTTCTTATCAAACTTTGAGTAGTCCTTGGAGAATTTCTTTCCCTTCTTGAAGTTCTTGTATCCCATCTTCTTGAAGGTCTTTACCATCAATGCAGCCATTTGCATCATTTCTTCATCATCTTCAGAATCAGATGAATCATCTGTGTTTGAGTCAACATCAGTGTTTGATGACTCATTCTCTGAATGGATGACTAAGGCTTTCCCTTTTGCCTTTCTCCTTGATGCCTCCTTCTTTGATGATTTCTCCTCAACCTTGAGAGCAACAGACTTTGACTTTCTACTAGATCTTTTGTTTCTCTGCTCCAATTCCAATTCATGGGTTTTGAGCAGACCATAAATTTCATCAATCTCTGTTTCACCAAGTTCATAATTATCTCTAATAGTGGTCGTTTTCACATCCCACTTTTCAGGTAGAGAGAGAAGAAATTTGAGATTTGAATCTTCCAAATCATACTCTTTATTCACCAATGACAAATCATTGAGCAGTTTACAGAATCTGTCAAATGTTTCTGTCATGGTTTCATCAGGTTTTGCCTCAAAATGCTCATACTCCTGTGTGAGTATGTTCCTTCTGTTCTTCTTAACTGCAGGTGTTCCTTGACATCTAACCTCAAGTGCATCCCATATCTCCTTTGCAGTTGTGCAGTTTATCACTTTATTAGACATAACATTGTCTAATGCACTGTGAAGTAAATGCCTTACCTTCGCATCCTTTGCAATAGATGAAAGATCCTCAGCAGATAGATCTTTCTTCTCTTTTGGTATGACTTTTGGTTCCTCACCAGCAGCAGCAGCAGATAACTTTGTAGGTTTGTGAGGACCTTCATAAATTCTGTCCAGATATTCTGGATCTGTAGCCTCCAGAAACATGGTCATTTTCACCTTCCAAATTGCATACTCCAATGGCCTCAGGATAGGAACCCTAATTGTTTCATACCTACTTACAGTAGTAGGGGCTTTTTCAGATGGTGGAGGTATCTCTGCCATTGATTACTATTGTGTTTGGATCTTTAACTGTAATAGAGTAACAGATACCTCTCTGATACCACTTGTTAGGTCGATTACACAATAAATAATCAAGAACTGTATAAATAAGTAATAAGAACACACGTTTTAATTCTTTAAAACTGTTTGGAATTAATAATTCCTCTCTCGGTGATGTAAAGTATCACAGAGAGCTGCTTAGGTTACAAGAATGATATTCGTTCACGATGGATACCCTTCTAGGGTTAACCTAACTGTATTTATAAGATATACAGCTACGTACAATCGTAAATTGATTCTCCTAAAATTAAGCTATACAATTGATATCAATTACGATTGCTACACATCTTCTAAGTCAACTCGATCTCTTTGACAGCTATCCAATCTTCAAAGATATCGCTTCCATATTAATATTAAATTAATCTTCAAACTCTGTTGACTTGTAGACGCTCCCAGTAGACAGACTTTAGCAAACTCTGTTCTCTCAACGCTAACAGTGTTTGCGCTTCCATGTATTCAGCTATCAGTGTTTACGCTCTCTTCTGTCAGCGTTTGCGCTTCCAGCAATCAGCGTATACTTAAACACTGCTTTCAATAACAAGTTAAACTCTCTTTACCTGAAACACTTAAACACTGACATTAAATCACATCAATTATATCTAACATAGGAAAGCATCTGAGGAAACAATAAAGAATTTCTTAATTGCTGGAGTCAAAGGAGGCTCAGATTTTTGGAAAGCACTGCAGGGAAAAGAACCAGAGACGTTGGCAGATTTTTATGCCCAGGCAGAACCCTTTCGTCTGGTGGAGGAGTCTCTAGCTGAATTAAGGAAGGATCCAGATTTTGTAAGGCAAAGTGGAAGCAAGAGGTCGAGACAAAGAAGCCCCAATGGTCGTGACAATAAAAAGGTGGTTAGTCGCACATCCCAGGTGAAGCCTGAAGCTGTGAATCCACCTAAACCTGTCATGAGTCAGGTACCGCCACCAGCTTCCTATAACAACAATAAACATGAGAGACCTGTCTATGAAACTTTCACCCCTTTGGTAGCTCCGATTGATCATATTTACGCAGTGAATGAGAAGTCCTCATGGTTTAAGAAGCCTTTCAGAACCGGTCCCCCAGGGAATAAGAATGAACGCCCATACTGTGACTTCCATGATAATAATGGGCATAATACTACAGATTGTCGTCACCTCAGAGATCTAATTGAAACTCTGATCAGACAAGGGAAATTGAGTGAATGGGTGGCTCAGGAAGGAAAAAAGTATAGAGATGAGAAGACTCAGAAGACACAGACACAGGAACCTGTCGTGATGGAAGGACCACCTAAGGCTGGGTGCATACGCACAATTATAGGAGGTCCCCACATTGGAGGAAGCAGCAGGAATGCCATGGAGAGGTATACCCGTGAGGCTAAAGAACGTCCTTTAACCAGTATTTACAATCTGTCACAGAGGTCCCCAAAGTTGTTCGAAGGAGAGGATGCAGATATTACTTTCACTGAAGAAGATGCTTTCTGGGTACATCATCCCCATACTGATGCTTTGGTTGTTGAGGCAGGAATTGGGTCTTATGAGGTTCATCGAGTGCTAGTTGATAATGGAAGCTCTGTAAACTTGTTATCTTACTCAACTTTCAAGAAGATGCATTTTCTGGATAAAGATTTAACTCCAACAAACGATACCTTGTACGGATTCACTAATAATCAGGTTCCTATCAAAGGTAAGATTCGTTTGCCAGTAACTTTAGGTGATAAACCATGTTGCATTACACAGTTGGCAGAATTCATCGTTATAGAAGAGAATATGAATTACAATGCTATTTTGGGAAGACCCATTTTGAAGGAGATGAGGGTAATAACCTCCATTTACCACCTCACTATGAAGTTCCCGACACCAAATGGAGTTGGTATAGTTCGAGGATGTCAGTATGAGTCTAGAGAGTGTTACACCAAAGCTTTGCAACATGCTGCTAGAGCTGCTAAATTGCCTGAACCTATGGACGAGGTTCCTGATGATTTTCCAGGAAAGAACCCAGATAAAATAACGCTCGACCTGCGTAGTCCGCCCTTGGAAGGTTTTGCTTCAGCATCCTGTAGAGCTATAAGAATTGAAGAGATCATAGAAGAGGAACCTCATGCTGAGATTCCAGTTTTTCGGGGACCAGATACCCCTTACTTACTGATAGAAAGTGCACCCCCTACGGACAAGGATGGTGACGTGTGTATGGTAGAAGGATTGGATGAAGAAAAATCCCGAAAACTGAAACATAATGGAAGCAATGAAGACAGTCAGCCAGCATCAAAGAGAAGGAATGTCATGCACGAAGTGCAGGAACCGTCTACCGTCCAGGAACCTCAAGAGGACCCAACCACAGAGATGGAGGTAGACTTAGACCCTCGAATGCCAGAAACCATGGTTAAGGCTGGACCAGCTGGTGAAACTATGGATGTGAAGATCAATGACAAAGATGGTACAAAGGTGTTGAAGATTGGAGCTCAACTCGATCCAGCCTTAAAGGAATCTCTCATTACCTTTTTGGGCAAGAACCTGGATGTGTTTGCATGGTGTCATGCAGATATGGAAGGGATAGATCCAAGGGTCATGTGTCATAAGTTGAATATTGATCCAGAAAAGAAAGGAGTGAGACAGAAGCGAAGACCAGTTAGTGGAGAAAGAGCTCAAGCATTGAAAGAAGAGGTGGACACGTTATTGGATGCAGGATTAATTAAAGAATCTTTCTACCCAGTATGGTTGGCAAACCCTGTTTTGGTAAAGAAACCTAATGGGAAATGGAGAACCTGTGTAGACTTCACAGATCTCAACAAAGCATGCCCGAAGGACAGCTTCACACTGCCACGGATTGATCAGTTAGTGGATGCAACAGCTGGACATGCCCTCCTCAGCTTCATGGATGCATATTCAGGTTACAATCAAATCCCTATGTATGAACCTGACCAAGAGCATACTTCTTTTATTACGGATAGAGGTCTTTATTGCTACGTATGCATGCCATTTGGATTGATTAATGCTGGAGCCACATACCAACGGTTAGTGAATATGATGTTTAAAGACCAAATTGGCCATACTATGGAAGTATATGTGGATGATATGCTAGTTAAGTCTAAGGAAGCTGTTGACCATGTAAAGCACTTAGAAGAAATGTTTGGAATCTTGCGGAAATACAGAATGAAGCTGAACCCTCAAAAATGTGTGTTTGGGGTAGAATCAGGAAAGTTTCTGGGTTTCATGGTAAACCACAGGGGCATCGAAGCCAACCCAGCCAAGATTAAAGCATTGATTGATATGAGGTCACCGAGAACTATGAGAGAGGTTCAGTCTCTTACAGGAAGAGTTGCAGCTTTGAATAGATTCATTTCGAAGTCCACAGATAAGTGTCAGGAGTTCTTTAAAGCTATAAAGAAAGGAAGCAAATTTGAGTGGACTGCAGAATGTGAGATAGCGTTTGGAAAGTTAAAGGAGCATTTGGGGAGTCCCCCACTGTTAGCCAAACCTGTGGATGGAGAAACATTGATACTTTATTTGGCTGTGTCAGAGTATTCCATTAGTGCAGTTCTGGTTCGAGAAGAGAATGGACAGCAGAGCCCAGTTTACTATGTTAGTAAAAGGTTACTTGATGCAGAAACGAGGTACACAGGAATGGAGAAGCTAGTTTTCGCATTGATTCTGGCTTCCAGGAAGCTACGACCTTATTTCCAAGCTCACAAGATTGAGGTAAGAACCTCATATCCACTTAAGCAAGTGATGCATAGGCCAGAAACTTCTGGAAGAATGTTAAAGTGGGTTGTGGAGCTAGGTCAGTTCGACATAGAATACAAGCCAAAGACATCAATCAAAGCTCAAGCTTTAGCAGATTTCTTAATCGAGTTTCCACCTCATGTAGAGGTTACTGGCCAGGAGGGGCCAAAAGAGGTGGTGGAAAAACAGGCAGACAATGACAACTGTGCACCTTGGTGGACACTGTATGTAGATGGAGCTGCTAACAGTGGTGGAGCAGGTGCAGGCATAGAACTAGTTAGTCCAGAAGGGCATCAACTCTATAGCTCGATTCATTTTGCTTTTAAAGCCACGAACAATGACGCAGAATATGAGGCATTGATTGCAGGTCTCAAGTTAGCCTTGGAGATGAAAGTAGAGAATATCAAGGTGTTTAGTGATTCGATGTTAGTAGTTTGGCAGATTCGTGGTGGTTTTCAGGCGAGAGGGCCAAGAACAGACTTATATTTGAGGTACTCCCAGGAGTTGATCGCAAGGTTCAAAGAGGTGAAGCTAGATCAAGTACCTCGAGGAAAGAATACCAAAGCGGATGCATTAGCCAAGCTAGGGTCACAGAGAGAATCCACGTTATTGGGGGTAATTCCACTTCAAATCCAGGAGCAACCTAGTGTTTTCAAGGAAGAGGTAATGGACATTGAATTTCCAGTTGAAGATTCCTGGATGACCCCAATACATCGTTACCTGGACAAAGGGGAGCTACCTCCCAATCAAAGTGATATCAGGAAGCTGAGGTATCATGCAGCCAGGTATGTAATTTATGATGGAGTTCTGTATAAACGAGGATTCAATCAGCCTTTGCTCAAGTGTGTAGCTGGAGAACAATGCAAGTATATCCTCGAGGAGATTCATGAAGGAGTATGTGGAAATCACTCGGGGGGTAATTCTTTAGCCATGAAAGTCCTTCGACAAGGATATTATTGGCCAACCATCAAAGCAGATGCTACAAAGTTCGTGCAGGCATGCAGTAATTGTCAAAGGTTTGCCAATTTTGATAGTCGTCCGGTAGCACCTATCAAACCGATTGTTAGCCCTTGGCCATTCGCTGTTTGGGGAATAGACCTCATTGGAGAGCTCCCGAAAGGAAAAGGAGGAGTGAAATACGCAGTGGTTGCAGTCGATTACTTTACAAAGTGGGCAGAAGCAGAACCACTTGCTAAGATTACAGCGTCAAAATTGACTGAGTTTGTGTTTCGAGCCATTGTATGTAGGTTTGGCATTCCACAGAAACTGATTTCTGACAATGGGAAACAGTTCGATAGTAGAGAGCTTAGAGGATTATGTGAGCAGTTTGGAATCCAAAAAGCATTTTCAGCAGTATATTATCCGCAGAGTAATGGACAGACTGAAGCAGTGAATAAGATTATCAAGCACACTTTGAAGACAAGGCTTGAGGATAAGAAAGGAAGCTGGCCAGAGGAGCTTCCTGGAGTCTTGTGGTCGTATAACACCACGCCTAGAACTACAACTGGTGAGTCTCCTTTTTCCCTAACTTATGGTTGTGAAGCTATGGTACCTGTGGAAGTTGGAACAGGTTCCTTGAGAAGAAAGTATTTTGATCCCGAAAGCAATGAGGTCAATCATAGACTGTATTTGGACATGGTCGAAGAGTTGAGAGCAGATTCGCAAGTGAAGTTAGCAGCATATCAACAGAGAGTTCGAAGGTATTACAACAAAAAGGTGAAGGCAAGACCTTTTAAGGTTGGAGACCTAGTTTTGAGGAAAGTCATGCCAAATACCAGGGTTCTGGCGCATGGAGCCTTTGGAGCAAATTGGGAGGGACCTTACCAGATAAAGTCAGCAATTTGGGAAGGAACCTACCACTTGATGGATATGGATGGGAACCTCATTCCGAGAGCTTGGAATGCAGAACATCTCAAGAAGTATTATCAGTAATTCTTTTATGAATTTTTTCTTAGGAAAAGTAAGGCTCTTTCAGCCCACGAATAAAGGCAGCTTATTAGTTATAGCTGACCAGTATTTTGATTCCAGTATTTAATTATGCATGTACTCGGGGGGTACTTAATGTGAACCTCTCTACTTGCAAGACGATTTTTTTTAAGTATTGAGCGATGTATAGCTCTACGTTGAATATTTTGAGTGCATTATTTGCAGCTATAGCTCCTTAATAGTTCTTTTACGTAACAATCATTACCCAAAAGAATTGGGGGGTAGTATTCCTACTTAGACAGTATTGTACATGCTATGATTTGATATTTCATATGTCAATTTGAAATTTTTGAAACAGGTTACCTAGACTAACAGGTTCCTGTAGCATGGTGTTGTATTTTGCAGGTTACCTGAACTGACAGGTTCCTGTAGCATTGACAGTATGTGCGAAGTATGAATACGATTTGACAGAATATGTGGACTACGAATGATTGATATGAAAAGTCCCAGGTAGCTTCCTGGGCATTGAGCAAAGTCCCAGGTAGCTTCCTGGGCATTGAGCAAAGTCCCAGGTAGCTTCCTGGGCATTGAGCAAAGTCCCAGGTAGCTTCCTGGGTATTGAGCAAAGCCTCAGGTAGCTTCCTGAGCAAATGTGATTGAAAAGCCTCAAGTTCCTTGAGCACGAGAATTAAAGTCCTGACAAAAGGCATCTAAAGTCCTGACAAAAGGCACCTTAAAGAGAAGCCTAATAAGCTCTCCCTCATGTGGAACCGCCTTTGGCACATGGGAAGAAGGGATAAAATCCTTAGCATTTACCTTCATAAGATGTCTAGCCTGACACATGGAGAAGAGGAATCTGTGTGGACTCCCAGAACGGCACACAGGTTCCTAGAATCGCCTCGAGGCACAAAAAGGAACCAACATGCCTCGAGGCATGTTGGAACCTAGAGAATAGGATTGGGAACCAAGCAGGTTACCTTTCCAAGAGAAAAAAGGAACCAACAGGCCTCGAGGCATGTTGGGACCTAGAGATTAGGATTGGAAGCCAAGCAGGCAACCTTTCCAAGAGATGACCCGAATTAAACAAGAGAAAGCTTTTACTAACGTTAACTGTTTTTTGTTTTATGTTTATTTTGCAGGATTAATACTCGAGGAACCTGGTCTTGATGAAGAAGAAATTATTAAAGAAGGCTACGGTTTAGATTATCGATACAAAATATAAACACAGAGGTTCCAGGTTTTACAATTCAGCTGTAGTTTGTTGCATTTATTTTGAGAATAAACAAGTGGAAATATGCATGTGTTCTGTTTCTTACAATGGGTTAGCCCACGTAAGCTTGACCATATGAATAAGGAAGCTGAATTATTCTCTAGTGCATAACAGTGAAGTATTTCACAAGGTTTTGAAGAAAAGTATGCAGCAAAAGCAAATATCATAAACCATAAAGAGAGTTATGGGTACAGAGACCCAGAAAACCGGCATAAAAGTTATTGGCACGAAGGCCATGGAAACCAAATTTAAAGTTACATCTTGCGAGGCGTTACGAGGAGCCCGCGACCTCATCAAAGGTTATCAAAAGTTTTTAAAAAAAGGATCTTGTTGAAACTATGAAGGAGGAACTTCATCAGAACCCTTGGTAGCAACAGGAGGAGTTGAAAGGATAGGTTGAACAATTTCAGGAGTAGGAACCTCTGCAGTCTCAAGGTTGGCACCTGGAGACCTCTCAACCGTTTTCACGGGAGGTACAGAGGTTGCAGCAGCAGCTTCATTCCCAAAATCTTTGATCATCCCTACTACGTCCTCGCCTAGGAGAGACCAGTTTAGCTCGGGCATTTTCTCCCACATGGACCTCATGTAGTCACGAACGCCTTCGTCATAACCTTCATCATACCTAGCTTTTTCCTGGATGAGCAGAGATGATTTGACAGTAACGGCTGCAGCATTTAAGGCATCAACCTGAGCTTTCAGTTCATTGACTTTCTCTAGCATGGATAATTTCTCATCCTGCAAACTCTTCACCTGTTCCTGAAGTTCATCCCTGCTATTCTTTAGTGAGGTTTCAACAGCTTTAGCCCTCCTTACCGCAGCAGTGGCAACATTCACACTCTCCTCTCTAGCAGCCAGCTCCTCTTTGAGTTTCGAGATCTCTCCTTGTAGCCTGAGGTCATATTGGATCTTCAAGGCAAAATCATCACAGAACCTAAGAGTAAAGAAGGCGTTCTGGGCCGCAGAGAACCTCATAGCTTCCAGAGCTTCAGTAGAGTCCATTTTCGACCAGCCGGTAATAGTCTCAGCAGGAACATGAGTGTCAATCAAGTCCTTAAACTGGTTCTGGGCAGCGGTAGGATCAGCCTTCACAGCTTTATTTTTCCTCATGGACCTGGTTTGGGAGCTCCCTGATAAGTCAAGTGTGGTCTGAGCCAATTTACGTTTTGAGGAACCTGATGGTTGAGTCTGGACAGATACAGGGGTTGGAACTTGGTTAATTGGAGTTGCAGCAAGCGAAAGCTCCTTCATATTGTCATCAACCTTGAAAATTTCTTCCACATTTTTAGATCTTTTCACAAATGAAGGAACTTTTGGAGCCATGTCTGCATAAGCCAATAGATTAAGGTTAGAGGTATATATATATGAAGTAAGCGAATGAAATAGCACAAATATAGTTAATAAGAAAGGCATCACTATAAAGAAACTCCTACCAGAAGTCGAAGGAATAAAGCCTAAAGTCATCAGGTTACCAGGGGTCATTAAGACCAGACAATCTCTAGTGGAGGCTGATAGTTTCAAAATCTCAGTTGCTCTTTCCAAGCAGACTCCCGTGAGGACGGTTTGCTTAGGGATATTGGGACGACGATTAAACTCATATCTAACGTAGGGGCAGTCATAGCAATAAAGAAACTGTTCTGGCCATTGTTCAAAGTTTTGTTTAACATTTTTTATGCACTGACCCTGGTGACAAGGCCAGGCTGAAAGGTAAAAGCAGCCAGAATTTCTCCCAGTGTCTTTCAGTCTGAAGTAATAGCCCAATTCAGGGGTTGTCAAAGGAACTGTAAATTTGCTAGAATATAGTATAAAGGTGCTGATGGCTAACCGATAAGAATTAGGGGTGAGTTGCATTGGTGCTAATTCGTAAAAGTCAAGAACCTCTCGTAAGAAAGGGTGAAGAGGCATGGAAACACCTACCCTCAAGAAAGCGGCAGATATGACAACATGGGGGATACCTTGTTTTGGGATTTTCAAATCAAACCTGTGAGCTCTTTCACCAGGTTCTGGGATTGTTATCTTACAGACAGGGCGGTGACATTCCTCAAATAGTCTTTCCAGTTTAACTGAGGTCATGATGGAATCAGATTTTTCACAAAAAGGGACAATCTCTTGTTTGAATGGTTCTCTTTCTACAGATATCTCACTTTGAAAGTCGGGTTCTAGGAAGGACTCAGGTTCAAATTCAGGTTTTGATACCTCTTCATTATCAGACCAGTCATCTCCTAAATCAATTAAGCTTAAAGGCCTTAAGGGATCAATAGCATTTGGAGGTTTCATCAGAATGACTTGAGGATCACTAGTGTCGGGAATCAAGACCCTAGACCTAGTTCTATTACTTACAGATGCGACAAAAACAGGTTTTACGGAAGAGAGGTGGTCAGAATGTGTTGAATCAGAAGACATCTGCAAGAAACAGACGAAGAAAGGTCAGACTTTGGAATTCTTAAAGGGAGACCTGTGGTCTAGAGACGATTGAACTACTGTGACTATGTCGAGTAAGTTTTTTTTAAAGAGTTATATGGAGGTTGTACATTCACAGAGATAAGTATGAACTATGACATGAATACGAGACAAATTGAGATAGAAGACAAACAGACAGTCAAAAGTTTTCAGTAAAATCATAGTGATGAAACCACAAATCGGTGATGAAACTACCAGTAGAGAAGGTATCATGGATGGTTGTGTGTGTGAGATATGAAGACTATATACAAACATTTATCAGATAAAAGACAGCATGCAAGATCGAAGTAATCAGATAGTTAAAAATGCAATCGAGATTATGAAAAAACAGAAAGAAATGATTCAGAATCATACCTTGGATTGAAGAAAATGGCGACAGAGGGTTTGGATTAAGCAGATGACCGTCGGACTCCTTCTCTTTTTCTCTCCAAGGGTTTTTTTAAAAAAAAAATATTTGGTAAAGGTAAAAATGAAGATGAAGCCATTCATGTGTTTATATAATCGAGGTAAATAGGAGGCAACAGTAAACACGTGGCAGCAATCTACTGGGGCAGTAATTAAAGAGATACACGCACTAGAGGCGTGTGAACCTTGGGAACTCATACATTAACTGCGGCTTTGGTAAGTGATAAGTTTAATTTGAATTTTGAATTATCTCCTGCTTACCAACCGTTATCTCTTCTTAAATTATTAAATTTAAGAAATGTGGAATTGAGTGACAAGCGAGCATCAAGATGACTTCGAGAGCTGAAATAAGAAGAAGAAAATAGCGAGATAACAGGTTCTTTAGTACCAAGGAAGCTTACTCAAGATTATATCAAGCTGAAAATATTCTATGTCCTGTTTCCTATACCGAGTTAGCTCATGTAGGCTTGGATATATAATGTTGAAGCGAGATACGATTACCAGGATAGGTTAACATTAAACCTCTGATCGTAGAATTAGAATAGGTTCCTTTCCCATTACATGATTTCAAGGAACCGGGGGGTACTTGTTGTGCCCAAAATCTCCATGGACTAGATTTAGGCCCATTAATCTATAAGGTTCGATCCATACAAGCTAGAAGATTGATCCAGTATGAGTCATGAAGATCAAATAGAAGAAATGACTAAGGAAGTACGAGTATCAGGAGGTTCCCAATGGTCAGGAAGCTGAGCTGAGCACTAGAAGACCAGGTTCCTCCCAGCCGAGGAGTTCGAATTAGCATAACAACAGCCATAGAGATGATAAAAGCATATAAAGAGTTATCCAGTCTAACTAGTTTGTTATTTGTGCAGGTATTAACACCAAAAGGGAGGTCCCTAAGTGATATGTCCCGAAATAAGGAGGTCCCTGAGAAACAGGCTCCTGAAATGTAGGTTCCTGAGCACCAGGTTCCTACGAGTTGCCAACAGAAAGTTCTAGAAGTCATCTAGAACAGATAAACGAATTGGTATCTGAGTATAATTCTAGGGCGCAGATGATCCTAGAATAACTCTAACCAATGAGAGAATCATAAGTGGGGTACGAACTCGAGTTCTACTCCACTTAGCCAAACTAGTTCGTGAAAGGCTCTAAAGGAACCTGAGTCCAACACGAATTAGATGACCGAATACAGCTATTCCAGTAAGAGACAGAATCATATTAGAACTACGTGAGCTTGATCCCTATAAATACAAGGGTACGTAGGCACCTCAGGGTACGACGCATTAAGTTCTCTAATTTTCTCTAAAGGCACCTGAGATTATTGGAGATACCCTCGAGCTCAGCTCAACCCCCACAAACACAACCCAAACCTTGTTCATAGAACAGTTGATCGCTAGCCTATACAACTACCTGTAGACCTCATATAAGTTGATTACGAAATCCACTCATCAACAGTCACCATTGTGCTCAAGCCCAGATGTACTTGTAAGTTAAATTATGTACTTTAACGAATTGTTAGTTTTTCAAGTGCAATTCAGATATGTAAGCTTTTAAGCGTTATAGCACATTGATTAAATATCTCAGATATATTTAGTTGATTGTTGTTTATCCTATGCTATGAGCATCTAGAATGCTCAATGCTCTTTTCTCTGCATTTGTTACAGATATATAACGTACATAACCCAATGGTTCTAGACTCCCTTTTTCCAAATTATAAAGGCCGTGTTTGGCATTGCTTTCCAGAAGAGCAGTTTTCCCAACTTATCTGGCCAAGAATTGTGTTTAGTGACTGCAGGATGATTTGCGGTGAAAACAAAAACAATTTTAATTTGATTTTAATTTTTTTTATTATCAGTTTTCAGCAAAATTTTAAGCTATTAGAGCATCTCCAATGGCGTTAGCTAAAAATGATTGACTAAATTACATAAAATATTGATTAGGTAAAATTTGTCGAACCTGTAAGACATTGTGTTCCGAGGGTATTGGCTATAATGATTGGCTATATTTTAAAAATGGCATGTTATTAATATTTCAAGTTGTTATTAATGGAATATATAATTTGAATATAGAAATAAATGATGTGATAATTCACTACAGGTCTCTAGAGGTTCGACAAATATAGCCAACATCAAGAGATTATCTATAATTATAGATAACAGTTTTGTCCCATTGGAGTGTAAATTTTTTTTACACATTCTTTATAATTCTTATTTATGGTAATTAATTTTAAAATTTACCTAAGGGGTCTCTCCCATTGAAGATGCTCTTAGAGCATCTCCAATGGAGAAGACCCCTTAGCTAAAATCACAAATATATTACCATAAATAAATTTTACGGAGTACAGAAATTATGTAAAAAAAACATCACTCCAATGGAACATTACTGTTAGCAAAAAATTTAGATAATCTCTTTTCGTTGGCTATATTTGGCCAATCTCTAGACACCTGTAAGAAATATTTACATGATCTATTACCTTAAAATATATAGATTCTATTAATAACAACCTGAAATAATAATAACATACTATATTTACAATATATACAACATTGTAGCCAATATACCATTGGAGCACAACTTCTTACAGATTCGGTAAATTTTACATAATCAATATTTTATTTGATTTAGCCAACCATTTTTAACTAATACTATTGGATATAATCAATATTTTATTTGATTTAGCCAACCATTTTTAACTAATACTATTGGAGATGCTCTTACTCCCTCAGTCCCAACCAATTGTTTACACTTTCCTCTTTGGGACGTCCCAATCAATTCTTTACCTTTCCTAAAATAGTAGTAAGTTTTAACGTTATTACACCCATTACTTCACTTATTTGAACAATACTTTACACTATTACACTCACTACTTCACTTATTTTAACAATAAAATCACTATTACACCCATTACTTCATTTATTTTAACAATAAAATCACTATTACACCCACTACTTCACTTAATTTAATCTTAATTCTTGGTCTCCGTGTTAAAAGCAAACGATAACAAATCATTGGGACGGAGGGAGTAGTACGGTAGAACATCGCCCCACAGTACGGGGCCACAAAATTTTTTTAACCTTACAATGCCAATCGTAAAACTATCCAGAGAACGAACCTAAAGTACATTAGACAACTATTACTAGTTCTTTTACTTGGATTCTTTTTGGTTGTCATATTCCTTCCGTCTTATTTGTATTATTTCAATCGATAAAATTTTACTCTCTCTGTTCCACCCATTTCTTTACATAAAAAAGTGCGTGTTTGACACACATTTTAAGTTGCATTTTAAGATAGTTCTATAACTTATTTATGATATTTTCTTTTTTTGTATAAAAATAGAATTGATCTATTTTTATACAAGGAAAAAAAATATCAAAAATAAGTTATAGAACTATCCTTAAAATGTACCTTAAAATCCGTGCGGGAAACTGGTCCGCAAACGTAAAGAATTAAGAGGGACGGTGGGAGTACGTTTTATTCAATCACAACAAATAATTAAATTTGTTGAAAGATCCAAAGATTGAAACATAGTATTCTACCATCTCATTTCTATTAAAAAAAAAAAGAAAAATGACCAAATTACTGTACACCACTTCTGTGTAGAAGCTGCCCAAAATGCCTATATACGGGATGGACTGCCCTTTTTATCCACGGACAACGCATGAACAGTATGTGTGGTCTGGAAATGCATATCTGGGGTTACGCATCTCCCAGATGCGCAATAACGTAAGCTGACTTCATTTTTTGCCAAATGACTCCGGCGTCTCTCTCCCGCTCTCGTTCGCCTCCCCGTCACCTCTCTTCGTTCGCCACCCTCCTGCAACCTCCACCAAATCTGAGCACATCGAAATGATGCCCACACATCGTTCTTCCTTTTACCCTCTTTATTTTGTGATTTTCGGCCCCGCAGGGATGTGTATGGGTATATCGAAAAATGGATCGGAAAAACGAGGTCCGATTTAGGGCTTTCAAATCCGGCAAAAGAAATGAAAAATGAATGGTATATGGTTGTAGAGGGGGAGAATACGATTCTAATGGTATGTGGTATGTTAGTGAACGAAGCTTGGATGGTGATGAACGAAGGCTGGCCGAAAAAAACAAAAAAAGTTGCCTCTAACTTCGTCACTCTCGTCTGTGAAGACGATGAACAATGTTTGGGTCACGCATTTCCAAGATGCGTATCTTGAATACGCATGTGACAACCAAATTCAGTTTTTTGAAGACCAAGTGTGTGAGCCATGAGTATACTGTGTACGCATGTGAGGCATGCATGGTCCATGGGTATTTTGGGCAACTGGGACTAAATGATGGGTATTTTGATTTTTCACCAAAAAAAAAATTTCATGAAGACCTACATTCGGAAATGAAAACAGTTTTTTTTATTATTTAAATTTGTTAAATATTAGTAGGAGGTATTTAAGAGGAGCTATAAATTTTAAATGAACCCTGATTTTACAAAAATATTCATCCCATGTTTGCATATAAAATTCTTTGTATCTCACCTAATTTACATAAGATGTATATTAGGTTACCTAATCTCATTAAATAATAAATTAGATATTTACAAAATTGTCACCATATTTTTATGCTACTAAAAAAACTTTAACCACAAGTAGATGGAAGCGTACAAGGTGGAGCGTCGAGAGGCAAAAAAAGGCTATGGCAAAAGCCAAAAGTGAAGCCTATGAGGGGATGTACAAGCGCCTAGACACCAAGGAAGGAGCAAACGCTATATTTAAACTAGCTAAAGCTAGGGAGAGAGGGCGACGCGACCTGGGTTCTGTTAAGTTTGTTAAGGATGATTCAGGCCAAGTGTTAGTGAATGAAGATGCTATTAAAGAGAGGTGGAGTTCGTATTTTCATAATCTTTTCAATGAGGCTAGGAGGAGTGGTTCCGGTGTGGAACAAGAGGTCTCTCTTTTGTCTGTGCATTCCTTCGGCCCCTGCGAGCGTATTAGCAAGGAGGAAGTCAAGGGTGCCCTTAAAAAGATGGCTAGAGGGAAAGCAGTTGGTCCGGATCAGATCCCAATCGAGGTGTGGCTTTGTCTTGGTGAGGTTGGCGTAGAATGGCTAGCAGATCTGTTCAATGTTCTCCTCCTCGGCGATAAGATGCCAGATGAATGGAGGCGTAGTATTGTGGTCCCTTTTTTCAAGAACAAAGGCGATGCTCAGAGTTGTAGTAACTATCGGGGTATTAAATTACTCAGTCATACTAAGAAACTTTGGGAGAGAGTGGTTGAAGGTCGGATTAGAAGAGGAGTTGAAATCTCAGAGAATCAATTTGGGTTTATGCCTGGGAGATCGACTACCGAGGAAATTCATCTCGTTAGACGCCTTATGGAGAAGTTCAGGGAACGTCGCAAAGTCCTTCATATGGTGTTCATTGATCTAGAGAAGGCGTATGATAGTTCCCTCGTGAAGCTATATGGAAGAGCCTTGAGGAGAGGAGAGTGTCGTCGCCATACGTTAAGGCGATTCAAGACATGTACTCCCAAGCTAGTTCCTGTGTCCGGACTCCAGTTGGTGACTCCCATTTTTTCCCTGTTGAGATACTTGCATGTTTGCTTTTTGGTGGAAACAGGACCATTAGTCCCACCTGGTGTTTAGTCTTTATACAATGTTCTAATGATTAATTAGGCCGGTGGCGCCTAGGGATGTAGTAAAGCTGGTCTTTCCTTTGGATTGTACTTTGGAATTTGAATATTGGTAAGTGATTTTTTTAAGTTTCGATAAAATCAATCTTTTCTCCCCTGAACTGTAAATGGTATATGGGCGGGGAGAATTGGATGTGTGAGTAAGTTCAATATAGTAAATAATTGATTCCACAGGTGCGTACACATTTCATTGCAAAGAATGTAAGCATGAAATTCCTATTTTGCTGGATTTTAATGTGATGTTATTGCCATGCTTGCAAGAACTGTGCTGGATTAATATGTATAATGTATTTGTTTATTATGTTACCTTAAACTATGCGCACCCATAAAAAAATGCCTTAGTTAAATGTGTGAAACTTTACGCGCACTGCGCAGAAAACTTTAGTCTAGCCTTCACACGGTTGCGGCTCTTTATTAGTCACTTCCCGCTTTTTTTTGTTGAATAATTCAGATTGTATCATTTTCAAGTGCATTGCGCAGTTGCCTGCACACAGAAACTTGTTCTTGTAATAGTTTTCTTGGTTTAGGTGTTATATTAGAATCAATATATTGCATCTTCTCAGATATGTCATATCCCGAAAGTCCGAAACAAATATCATTTTGAAATGGTCCTGCCGATGTTCAGTTCTGCTTTTGTGTGTCAAATAAGTAACTATACTAGAATACTACATGTGCTGAAAAGTATGTTAGTATTACTGTTTTGCTCTCTACAAAGATATATACCTGTTAAGTGTTACATAATTGCCTTTTTGTTTATGGTTCTTATTTGTTCTCGCCTTGTGCAGGGAAGTAAAGGAATTTGCTTGGTCACTGAATTTAATAGAGGTTGAAATTCTTGGTGTCAGAAAAACGGACTTGGTCCAGTTACAGAATGACAAGGTACAAATTTGCTAACTTTTTACAAGAACAGCTGAGCCAACTTGGTCTAAATGACTTTTCCTGATTTTGCTTTATACATGTGTTACCTTTTTAGAGAGAGCTTTAAATTTAGAACTGAAGCATCATATACATGTATATATGTTTTATTGAAGTTATTATCAGTGTGCATACATACATGGATCGTATGGGATTATTTTACATGACCACTCTTAATGGAACAAATCTTACATTTCTAGACGACACTTTAAGTTGATCAGTCAAATTAATAGTTTCTCCCCCAACACAAAATAATTATTCTTGCTTTTGTAGGTACTACTGCATTATAATAGTACAAAACTGTTAGTATTACATTAGTACAAAACTGTCACAACTAAACATGCTTTTTTATTATCTATTTTCCTGTATTTTTTCATTAGGAGTATTATTTTCTTTGTTTTTTTGGAATATTTCATTAGGAATTCATTGAGTTGGTATTGGATCGACTACCAGCGTTTAACGGGCCAATAATTATTCGTTACTTATGTGATGTATCATCAATTTCTTGATTCGTTGAATACTCAACTATTTTGATCTACAACCACCGCACAGAACAAACACAATAATTATTTCACATATTAACAAATGTTATTAAGTAAATTGATGTTTTAATGGAATGATGGCATTGGGAGAGAATGCTCAAACATTGTGTTGAGTTGCTTTGAATTTAGTTTAATTTAGTTCAAGGTTTCGCTTTAGCACTTTAGCGGCCGAAGTTTGAAATTTGCAATATAGAGTTTGAGAAATCAGAAGCTCTAGTTGTTGTTGCTGTCACTCTCTGTTTCTTGAATTTCATTTCAAATTTTATTTTTTTCGATAATTCGGAGTTTATTCTGGATTATCCTTCCTAATCCCTGAACACGCTTTTTCTTTTCTTTTTTTGTTTTTTTTTCTATGTTTCCTTAAAAGTATTGTTTTTGATTTTGTTTATTTTGGGATGTTTTGTGATTTATGCTAATCTGTAATCAATCAGTATTGTGTAACTTAGGTGGCTGGATTAACGATTAAGTAAATTGATTTTGTAAAATTGTAAAATTCTTACTCCCCTCTTTTTCGAGCATGTTTTATTGACTTGTTTATATTATTTTTTTATTTAAAATAACTAGACATATATTGTCTTGAAAAATCTCGAATGAGCGAGATTCGAAACCAAGGATGATAAGTGATAAACTTTTACTATTTAAGTTATCTTATCGTGTTCTATTTTATTTATTGTATACAAGTAGTATACAAATTAAAATAAATCGTTATAGCATATTTTAAAGACAAGCTTATGTTTTGTCGTTTCCATCTTGAATTCGATTCTATCTCATTGTGAAATTTATCTAAAATGGATATTACTTTTCAACTATAGTAAATTGATTTTAGTTGGGTGAGGACTGAGGAGTTGTTTTTCAAATATATAAAATGATCAATGTATTCACTTATTATTTATGGATTTACTTTAAATAATGTATTATTATTGAAAAATAATTAATTCATCAGATAAATTAAAATTCTAAATTTATTTATGTTTTAGTTATTTACTTAAGAAAATTAAGTTCATCTATGAACCTATTGAGTTGGTATTAGATCCACTATCCATAATTTAATTGACGAACCAATAATAATTCATTCACATGTAATATCTAATCGGTTACTTAATTCAAAGATTGATCAACTATTTTGATCTATAAATACCACAAAAAAATGATTATTTTTTATGCATGAGAATACTTAATAAAATATAAATGATTGAAGTTTGAGACGGTAGTTAACATTTAAATTTCTTTTTATTATTCTTGGCAAAAAAAAATCTTTTTATTTGTGTATGTCAAAAATTTATATGTATTATTACAACAAATGTTAAGTGGACTTGATTATATGGACGATGCAAAACACAACTTTATCACCTAATTTATAATGTATAAACCAAAATTTAAGTGTGTATTAATATTTCACGTTAAAATACTATTTTTTAAAAAAAATATTCTGCAATCCCTCATTAGTTACTTTTTATACTTTTTTCTGGTGGAGGCCACCTCGGTATCAAGTTTTCTTTTTAATATACACTTAATCTAATTACTCTTAAGTATTCATTATAGATTTTAATAGTAAGTAGTTTGAAAATCAATATCCACCCAATTTCTTAAAATATCTTCAAAATCATTGATTCTTATAATTTATCATTTTATAATATCTTTACTGCATCTTTTCAGATATCATATCTCTAGATAATTTAAATATTCACGGCCCATTTTTGCTTTCTTCTATCATTTCATTTGCAATTTCATAACAATTCTGAGTCATTGCTCTTCGTTATTCTTGGTGCAATTGTGTTTCTACTAGCACAACAAACAGCAGGTTATAGTCCTTTACTTTTACTACCTTGATTTTAATTGTTAGTTTATACAATCAATATTTCATTGATTCATGATTATTGGTGGTAACTTGGAAATTTTACATACATCGTTAATTTTATCATAAAAGTTTTGATGTGTTATATTTATGTTCTCTGATGTGAATGTATGCAAAGGTCTTTGCAAACATGACTTCGAAAATATCGTTCATGCATACATATATCTATATGAATCTTCGTATGTGTGTAAGAGTGTACGTGTGTAACATAAAGTGACACTCATCATTAATCTCTCACAATAAAGTTATTTACTTCTAAAACTTATCACGTTGCTGAAATGATGATGATATATCATGTCTTTTTCATTTTGTTTTCATATTTATCTCATTATTTTCACATCTTGGTCTATAGTCTAAATAAGGTTGATAGGATATTTTATATATACAATATACATATATACACGCATATATATACATACGTATGTATATATATTCATACGTATATATATATAATCCATACAAATCCATCTTTCCTCCCAATCTTAATCTATATGTTCAACAATCATGCTATATAATTCTCTTATATGATATTTTATGTCTCTTATTTCACATATTTTTATTTGTTAAAATTTTCAGAATAGTTGTGATTTTTATTCGAAGAAGGCTAACTACTATGATCAGTATGTGTATTCCATTGACATTATGTTTTTTTATAATATCGTTTATGTAATTTTTTAAAAATGTATATACTAAAATTTCCACATTTTGTTGCATGTACACAGGTTATTAAATATGTCGAGTCTCAACAAGTTCATGTTGTCAGAAGTCAAACAGGAATCGAAGAAAAACGAGGTATCGTACTTGACACTTGTGATGATTTACATATTATTTACATAAATGTAACCATTTTTTAGAATTACGTTATCATAATTCATTGCATTATTGTGATTATAGTTTACACCAAATTTATAAATAATTATTATGACTAAATATTTATAGATTAGTAACTTATTGCTATTTTTGTCGGATTTCAAGTGATTATAATTTGGCATTTACAAATCGATTAATAAAGGCTACATTGAATTTTAAGAAAGTAGAAGATCTTTGTGGGCCTCTTAAATTATGAATCCAAACTCGATATTTGGAGTATACGGGTTGGTCAGTTTCTCTCGACCCGTTTTGCAGGCTCCAGCAAATAAACTGGGCTCGAGGAAAATGATAATCAAATCAGGGAAGTTCTGAATTAATTTGTTAGTAGATTAATGTTTGATTATTATAATTCTCTTGATTATTGCAAGGGCTTTTATTCTATTCCATGCTATATAGGTTCTCTTATCTTGTTTATAGGTATATACACAAAGTTATGATCAGTAGTTTTAGTTTATGTATGTTTGCAATGTTCAAGCCTTACACTAGGGTTTATGTATCTTATTCTATGCAATTTTTATGTATGTTTATTGATAGAATTTGAGCTAATTGTGTTGTACTAGACATTTAGACTTGACAATCGTGTCGTATCGTGTACTTTTTTAATTGTGATTCAGGATTCTGTTGATCATTTAGTATAATGTTGTTGTATCTGTTAATGAGTTAATGTATGGGGATGGTTTTCGATGTTTCAGACTACGAAACCCTCTGTATGGTTTCAAACTGCTGCTGGGGAGATTGTAGAATTAGAATATGAGCTTGGCAGGCAGTCCCCCATGATATGCGAGAAACTGAAATTTGGAGTTGGGTCTACAAGGAGCAGTCCCATTTATCTAGAGCCAAATGTTAAAACAGAGGCATTAGAATTGATATTTGATTACTTTCGATTTCATCAGGCACCTGGTCACTCGGACAAGGTTAGTTTCATGTTTGCTTGTTTCTTGTTAGTATGTGCTTCTTGGCTTGACTAACGACGCTCCTTTTGGTTTGAAGGAACTAAATGTGTTAATTTTTACGTGGCATATGTTCTATTTTGTGCAAACTAATTCATAATTATTATTCTTTTCACGATTGCATCCATACAGATCTTAAATAGAGCTCATTCCTAAATCTTATCATAGGACATTTTAATTTCTTCCCCCAATAAGATAAATATATAGATATAATATTGCATCAGAGAGAAATCCGTTTACTCCTTTTCATCCAGAACCAAATGACTATGGAGTCTGAGAAGCTCGATCTTCAATAAGTTCATTTTAGCTTGCATTAATCAGATTCATGACTAAAAATCGACAAATCATTCTGATTTAGTAAAACCAGCAAACTTTTATGTGATGGGTTTATGAAAACACTACGTTGGTAGAATTATTTTACAAATGATACCGTAAATTTAAAATTAATATCTGTTTATTCTTTAAACAGGAGCGCAAATTGTTTGTTGATGAATTTCTCAAAGCGGATACCAACATTCTTTGCTTGTTGGTTCATGCTGCAACGTGTCTACAACTGGAAGAGCTATTGGATAAGATCTGCCGCGCTATTGCTCGAAACATCGAGAACAGTTCTCCCGAAGTAAAAAAAGAATTTGCTGCATTATGCCAAAAGAGTGTAGAGGTCTTTTTTTCTTTCTTTTTTTACAGCCACCATGTTCTGTGCCTTTTCCCCGGTGACATGTTCCTCACCTTCTTTGTTATGCTGAATTTGTCAACTGATGCAGAGAGGAGGGCTAGACCTTCAGGAGAATCTAACTAGCGATTTACGTTTTAGGCTAACAAAAAAATTGTTAGCAAAACAAAAGAAAGAGCTTAAAGAGAACGTAAAGGTAAAACTTACCGTCATCTTCCATATGTTTACCATCATTGGGCTTTTTTACAACTTGAATATATCTTCTAATTTTTATTGTGTACCACACTTTAATTGTTGATCTTTGATGTTCGTCCTTGTTAGAAAGCGGTGGCAGAAGATCGTTCAATCGATGACCTTATTTCTTATATCAATGGTGGAGGAGGTATCTTCATCTTTTCGCTCTCTCATGTTTTTGTTTAGAAATTTATGTGAAAAATATTCGAGCAATATTTTGTTTAGAAAAAGTGATAAAATATATTTATGGTGTAATTATCGTATGGTATCTTCTTGTGATACTTTTGGTACTCTGTTAGGTCTGGATGGTTGTTTGAAAAATGATGCAAGGATTTCCCTTGCTTTATAATTTGCTTTATAGCCTACGGTTGCACATTGTAATTTGAAAGATGCTAGGTGCTTTTGCTTTTCATTATGCAAACATCAAAATTTATGAGTTCCTTTACTTTGGCAGATACCAAGGAGGTCAAAACTTCGAACAATAAAAAGAACCATAAAAAGCAGAAGGAGCAAAAGAAAACTTCTTCCAGTGGTGCTGCTGCTTCTACTAAAGCCTCTACTTCAAAGAAAGTCATTGAGAAGAATGACGAGGTCAGCCACATGATATCCATTCTGATATTGTTGGTTATTTATTGCACCTCTTCCCGATAGCATACTGTTTAGTTTGTTACTGTATGGTTTTGGGCTAAATTTAATTTACCTAAGAAGATAAACATTGACATTTTCTAGGATATAAATGCTTCCGATTCTGCAAACCCCAGCGGTTCCAGTTCTGATACAGTAGACCTATTGGGCACTCAAGACGAGAGCTTCAATGTCAATGAAGACGCATTTTATGATAACTTGGATCCTGTGAAAGAGGCAGAGACTACTAGGTTAGCCTGTTAATCTTTCAGGTCTTATAAGTATGAAATTAAATTAGTTATACCCGAAATTACCCTGTTTCTTTAGTTTTATCTGACTGCAGTATTATATACTTGTTCTTGTAAGTCATTTAATTTGCCAAATGTGGAAATTTCAGTTAATCTTGTTAACAGTACTTTTGTTATTTACAATCTATTCGGATCTCATTAAACTACATGATTGATCGAGCTACCATTGAGTGGCTAAGTGTTTTATAAATGTTCCCATTCTGTGTGGCAACTATACGATTTATATATATGTGTAATGAATGCATGTATGTGTTTGTGTGTGTATTAACTTTTAGATTTCTATGTTCTTTACCTCAAAGCAAGGAGAGAACAATTATCCCTCAGGAATAACATTTTTTTTTAATTTGGTGGAACATTCAATAACGTTGACTTCTAGAAAGGATTATTAGGTTTGTAAACAGTATTTGCTTGCAAGTAAAAGATGAAAACAGTTCACTAACAAATGATAAAAATGTATCGTAAAGACTTTACGATTAGCTAGCGCGATTGGCTGGAGCTTTCATGTTCGAATATGAAAGGATGTATGGTGCCTCCTTCTATAACATTTATTTAGCACAACTGTATACTATGCTTGGTTTGTGTGATTGCTTCTTTGTTGGCATTCCTTTCAATGTCAAGTCTATCATAAATTACGTTAATTAAATTGTAATTTTATATATAATAAGCTTAAATCCTGCTATAGTGTTTGGACAGTTAATTCCGTTATTAATATGCATGAAATTTGCAAGGATTGTTGGATCCTACTACTCCTAAATCCTCAATATTTAAAAGTTTGAGATAATCAAGGGTCCCACTCCTAACACTATAATAAATAACTTCATATTTGTAAAAAAAAGATAGAATATAGAAATTTAAAAGATTAGTATAGCATAGTAAATATTTATTAACAAAATAAGAAGATTATAGCTCAATTCGATTAAGAGTGAACGTTAAGATTTGATTTTTAAAACCACAAAAAATAACATGATATTTTTTGTTGTTGACAACTGTTAATACTTGTCAACTAATTCTAACGTTAGTACCTGTAATAACAGAGTTTAGAGGTTTGATAATTTCCACCTACAAAAAAGTATTATTTTTTTAATTATTATTATTTTGTTGTCACTATACTAAAATAATTTGAAATTTGAAATTAACTAACTAAAAGAACATATTGTTCATTAAAAAATTTATAATAATTTTTATAAATAGCATTTATTTCACAAGTTACTGATAAATAATCAGAACAAACTATTAGTTTATGAAAATTTGTAGTGTCTCAAAAGAAAATAGAGAATTTACTCTCCCATCCCTACAAGATCGAGTATTACAGAATTCTTGCTTTGTACATTCTACAAGGATCACTGACCTATGTATAGTGTTCATTTATAAATAGGAATAAAATTAATATGGTTTTGAAATTAGGGTTAAATGTTTTTTTCAGTTAGGTTTTTTTCTGATTTAAGATTGAAAATTAGTTCTAGAGCAAGCCTCATTGAACCTTTCAAGAGGTTCTGTTCTGCATGGCATATGTATGCCTTTTATAACTGAAGGGAATAAGTCAGAACTGATTTTTTTCGAGAAAGTCTGACTTAAACCTGTTCACACATGTCAGCAGTACTTAAAAATTATCGAAGAACAATGTTACATGAAGTACTGTGGCTTAAAATTTACTTTACACTCAGAAAACAAGCAACATCTTTTCCAAATTAAATTTAATATCCTCCTAATCCATGTAAAATATTGTCCTTTTTAAGGGATTTTTTTTTTTTTTTTGGGTAGGTATAAATAGGCTTGGGCAATATCGAAATTCGAAACGACGCATTTTCCATCACTATATTATCTTTTCCATTTTTCAGCTAATCTATTTGCATCAAATTATTGTTAAGTGTCCATTATATACTAATACGGACCTGATTCTAACTGAATCTTGTTTGTAGATGAAAATCTACCGAATTGAATCAGAAACACTTGAATCATGCTTTGCTTAACTGATAATGCAAACAACAAACGTGTTATATAAAAAGCTATATGAAGGAAAGAAGTATGAGACACATTCTTTAGACGCATCAAGGGTAAAAATAATAGTACTAACAATTCAGAGATGCATAGATTAGATGAGTTATAGCATGAGATTTTTTTTCTGCAACTGTCTCATATAGTTTAAATCAATTAATTGTGGCAAGTTATTATTTTTATATGCTCCATGGAGATGCATTAGTGCTAGCTGACCATGCATGTTTTTAGATGTCTTAGATTCATTACTTTAACGGTATCTCCCTCGCGGGAGGTCAAGGGTTCAAGCCTTGTTGAAGGCAAAATGGGTGTGTGAGTTCATTTAAAAAAGAAAAATAAAAACCACAGGTGCATAAAATTTTTAATGCAAATTGTGTAAGCTAGTAATTCTTATTTAGCTGGATTTTAATGTGAAAAGATTGGTATGCTTGCAAGACGTTTGCTGTCTAAATATGTTTAATATACCATATTCATTATGTTTTTTAAAAACTATGTGCTCATTCTTTGTGTGAAACTGTCCGCGCACTGCACAGAAAAATTAAGTTAGCTTTCGTGTGGCTGCGTCTCTTTATTTACTCACTTCCCACTTTTAGCTCAATGATCTTGATTGTGTCATTTTCACGCGCATTGCGCATACCCTTTTACACAAGGAAAAACAAGCTCACATCCACAAACTTGTTCTTGTAAGACTTTTCAAGGTTTGGCTCTTTATAAAGAATCACTACATAGCATCTTCTCAGATAAATTTCATTTATCGAAACTATTATTATTTTGAAATGCCCCTGGCGATGTTTCGGTTTTTTGCTTTTGTGTGCCAAAACCAATTCTAGAATGCAAGAATGCTGCATGCGCTGAAAAGTATGGTACTGTTCTGCTCTCAGTTCTGTTCCCATCGCATTCCCAACATGTGATTTCTAGTCAGATCGGTTTCGTCGACAATGATATATATATCGTTGTTCAATGCTTATTGCTAGGGCTATGAAGTGCAAGTATAATTCTGCACCTCATTTAGCCTTCTTTTTCACTTTAGTATCTGTTTTATATATTATTTTGTGAAATTTCTGCGGTTCTTGTTTTGCATGCTATTGGAGTAGCTTCAGTATCGATATTTATATTATCAGCTTCAAATGTTCTACAATCTTTTTTTTTAATATTAGCTTGCTCTTTCACCTTTTACCTTTTTTATTTATGGTTCCTAATTTGTTCTCACCCTGTGCAGGATGATAGAGGCATTCGCTCTGTCACTAAATTTATATCCGCCTCAGATTTATGGAGACCCGAAAGTAGAATTTCATGTTACAGATGGAAGTATATCAGTGGTAAGATACAAATTTATATTCCTTCTTTAGGTTGTGCAATAATGTTTACTAAATTTATACATGTGTATGTGTACATGATGCATTAATTGTAATTTCCATAGAGAGCTGCAAATTAAGAATCGATGCATGCATATATGTTTCATTAAAGTTATCATATTAAGAAATTAAAATTGTAATAAATTTAATATGCTCATGATTAGTTTTGAAGTAAGTAGCGTATATATATCTGTATTATGATACCGGATTAAAGACCTGAAAATAGGGTGAACAATATGACTTGTGTTGTTCAGGATCTGTTCTTGCTGTATTTTGTCGTCACACCAACTAATTATTGCCATTTAACCCTATTTACCTTGTCTTTTATGCACCACTGTTTTTCTTTCAATCACGTCTTGTTCTGTCAATATTGCATCTTAGTATCATTGGTTTTGCATAGAAAAGACAATCGAATAATACAAGTTATGCTTGTTGGATTACAGTGAATCACCCTTACACGTATTTCACTTTTTCTTTTTTTTTTGAAACCTTATTTTACTTATTTATGTAAGCTTTGTTTGGATGGACAGGACTAGACCATATTGCATGATCAGCAGTGATCTGTAATTATCAAGACCTCCTGAGAATGCCTCATGTGTATTGAGTGCGTTCTTTAGACTGTAGAGTTTGTATCTTAAGTTGGGAATAGCTTATGGTGAATGATTTTGACTGTAAGACGGTGGGGATTGGTTGTGAAGTAATCTAATATTAGTACTGTAGGAAAAAATGGATGAAGGGTCACCATTGTGCTCAAGCCCAGATGTACTTGTAAGTTAAATTATGTACTTTAACGAATTGTTAGTTTTTCAAGTGCAATTCAGATATGTAAGCTTTTAAGCGTTATAGCACATTGATTAAATATCTCAGATATATTTAGTTGATTGTTGTTTATCCTATGCTACGAGCATCTAGAATGCTCAATGCTCTTTTCTCTGCATTTGTTACAGATATATAACGTACATAACCCAATGGTTCTAGACTTCCTTTTTCCAAATTATAAAGGCCCTGTTTGGCATTGCTTTTCCAGAATAGCAGTTTTCCCAACTTATCTGGCCAAGAATTGTGTTTAGTGACTGCAGATGATTTGCGGAGAAAACAAAAACAAATTTAATTTGATTTTAATTTTTTTTATTATCAATTTTCAGCAAAATTTAAGCTACTAGAGCATCTCCAAGAGGCTCTCTATTGTAGCTCTTAACTCAAAAAATGAGGGGAGAGAATAAAAATCAAGCTCCAAGAGATTCTTAGAGGCTCTTTAAAAAGTTAAGAGCTTCTTCTCTCTCCTCTATTTTAGGAGCAACTAGTAGCTCTTAACTTAATATTTTATTAATAAAATAGTGGTTCTTCTCTCACATCTATTGATTGTTTGTCCAAGTGGAATTGAAATATTAATAAAATATAAAATAAAGAGCCATAATAGAGAGCATTGTTGGAGTTGACACACAAATCAATGTAATAACTTGTTAATAGCTTAATTGTTTATAATATATTTAGGAGTGAGCTAAGAGACTCTTGGAGATGCTCTTAGTACGGTAGAACATCGCCCCACAGTACGGGGCCTACACAATTTTTTTAACCTTACATTGCAAATCGTAAAACTAGCCAGAGAACAAACAGAAACTAATCTTAGCTCTTACATTAATCTAATCTAATAGGCCTCGTCGCAGGGGCATCACACACATATTTAGTGGCATCACACACATATTCAATACATCTTTACATATATAATCCCATCTAATCCTTTCGTTTTTAATTTGATTTTTCTCGTCAATCGGTGAATTTTTTTTGCAATCCGACTTTACTGTAATTTTCTCCATCTCCCAGTGATCAGTTTGCATACAATATGTACTATATTCAGACACGAAGTAGAAATTATTTTATTTAGTTTGTAGTTCCTATCCTAAGAGTGCTATCTATACTATACTATTATAAGCGAAATATGGTATAAGCGAAATATGGTATAATGGTGGGTTGATTTTGGTTAACACCTTCCAAAAAAAATATAATTACTTTTCTAAAACAAAAAGAAACGCAACAATTTTAAATACATTCAAAAAGTAATAAAATAACCAAATAGAAGCAAAATACAAACACTCTACTCTATACTCCTACCTACACTCTATTGTCGCTCTACAAGTACCACAATAATTTTAAAGGCATTTATAAAATAACAAATAATAAAATAACCCAATAAAAAAATATACAAAAAAACAACCCCTTCCAAAAAAAATTGTTAACACCTTCCTAAAACTTACACGTTAAAAAATACATATAAAAATTTTAATTTAATTATTTAATATTGTTCAGTATTGAATACGTTAAAAGAATACAGAGGGGGGTGAATGGATTCTTGAACTTTTCTTGAATTGAGTCAATGTAGCAGATAAGTGCCTGTGTGTGTAGAAGTGAAGGTGCGGATAAAGAAACAACACAAGACACAATATCACTTTAATCTAATGTATTATTAGATAAAGGTTGCTACAATCTGTGAATACAAATAGTAGTATTCTCAGCATCGTTTTTCTCAGAGAGATATAGCTTACAGTGTATGAAAAACTTGACTCACAAAAGTTACTAAGTTATTAAGTGAGGCTGTGTCCTTATAGAACATGGATACAGCCTACTTACTGCAAATAAGGTAGCTAAACAAATTACTTTCTAGTCTGTCTATCCTTTTTGAGTAAGTGTCCAAACGGTTACAGATTTGACTTTGCAAAGCCTGTTTAGATCCACTTCTTTAGCTCCTTGTCTCTTCTATATCTCTCCAAGCTTCCTTGTAGGCTTTCCAGAGCACGTTACAGATTGTGGTCCATAAAGTGCATTGGCTTGTTGCAGGTTTCTGACTTGTACAATTTCTTCAGTATTTTGTCTCCAAGAATGTATTCGAGAAGTGACTAAGTAAGTGATTCGAGAACTAGAATTGACTTGATCGATAACTCTGAGTTCTCGAATACTGTTATATTGACATATCGAACCACTTCTCGAATAGCTCTTTTCCATCAGGATTCCTTGAGTTGTCGAATAAAACATTTGACTTATCGAATCCTCGAGATATCGAATAGCTTTCTGAGTCCTTGAGATATCGAATGGAACTTTGACTTGTTGACTCTTTGAGAACTCGAATATCATCTTGACTTGTTGACTTCTTGAGTTCTCGAATAGAGTAGTAGACATATCGAATCCCTGAGATATCGAATGAGATATCGAACAGTGTATTCAGAGATATCGAATAGTGTCTTGAGATATCGAATCCCTGACTTCTCGAATAGACAAATATACTTCTCGAATTGGTACTCAGACAAATTCTTCATTTCTTCAAATCCCAACTGTGATTATTTGACAGTCTTTAACTCCTTGCTTGAGGCATGAACCTTGGAACTTCTTTCAAGCATTATTCTAGACTTTATTTGTACAATTACACAACTAGGATCTGATGCCTACTACAAGTACAATACAAACAGAAACTCTACAACTAGAGGTTCCCTCAGTTAAGAGGTCATGTAAGTAATGCAAAGCATTACAAACAATTAGGCTTGTTATTAGATGTGTACAGGCATGCCTCTATAACTAACAATCTCCCCCAAATTGTGAGTGAGACCCTTAGTCACAATTTCATGTCTGATAACAAGCCTAACATACATAAAGATAAGACTTTAAAAGTACAGGTATGTATATTGAACACATAAATGGAATTACAAGATAAATGCTCTTACAGTATGATGAGGTACTAGCCATTTTCATTTGATTGCATCTCCATTGCTTTGGATTGTAGATCATCATATGCTTTCTGTTTCATTTCTTTCTCCTTTCTTGCATTCTCATCTATTGCTCTTATGATTTCTGCCATAGCATCCGATTCTTCAATCATGATAGAGTTTTTGAAATCTTCAAGCACTGGCTTCAGAATGTAGGCAGGATAGTGACTGAGTAGGTTCATTCTTATATTGACATTGTCTCCATTTCTTCTCCTATACTTCACCACATAGGGATCAAGATGAACTCTACACAATCCCTTAGCCCTTAACTTTTCTGCTTCAATCTCCAGTCTGTCAATTTCTTTCTCCCTTTCTAACCACTTCTCATAGCAGCCCTTTCTTATCTTTTCAGCAGAATCTCTCTTCATTTTCACAAAGTCAATCAATTCTAGCTTCCATACTTTCTCCACCTTGTCTTTAGAGTCCAGCAATGCAATGATTCTTTCTATCTCATACAATTTACCCCAATTCTGACAACCCCCTTGTTTGAATTTCATTTCTCTCCCATCAGTGTACTTGATCTCAAGGTGGTCATCCACAATTGCAGCAGAGCATATCTTTTGAGCTCTTAGAAATTGCAGTTGCTCTTCATCAAAGTTTTCATCAAGTGGCTGGAGTTTCAATCCTGGAATGATTGTTAGGGCTCTTGATTTGGATAGCTTCACTCTTCTTGCAACATGTGTAAATTTCATCCTCTTGACATGGTTGCTTGGCAAAAATCTTTGACCTTTGTTGGTAGACCATAGTAGTATTCCATTAGCAGTTTGCTTTCTGAAACATACACATGGTTTCTTGACTTGAATCTGCTTCTCTTCTTGAGGTGGCAAAACAGTTGCAGAAGCCATAGATGTAGATTTTGCTAGGTCACCACTAACAGTATTCACCCTAGACTTAGAGTCTTGTGTTGTGGTGAGGTTACTGCTAGCAATGCCTAAGGCTTGCTGTTTTCCAATCTTCCTCTCATAGATTTTGCCTTGGTCATCATCATTCTTCTTGTCCTTGTCACCCTTCTTCTTCTTGTCTTCATCACCCTTATCTCTCCTGTGATGTCTTCTCCTCCCATCACCTTTGTCTTCAGAATCATCATCCTTATTTCTCCTAGGTTGAGCCATCTCTGGAATTTCACCAGTTGCAACATAAGTTCTGAGGATGTGCAGTGCCTCAGTTTCTTCAACATTTTTGGCTCTAACCTTCTTCTGTAATTGATCAATGATAGCAATGATCAGTCTGTGATTTCTCGGGGTGAGATCATGGGGAATGACCAATTGCTTGATGTCTTCTATTCTGGTGCCAGACTGATAAATGATTGTCCATGGCTTCTTGATCACTTCTGGTAGCCTTGAAGGTTGGTCATTCCTCAAGTCATCAAACAGACTTTTGTTGTTCTCATTCTTCTTCTCAATAAGCTCAAGTATGGCATCTATGTCTGAGTGTTTCAGTTCTTGTAGAGTCTTGTATGTTAGATGCCATATCTTCAATTTGGATATCATCACTATCTCCTTAATCCATAGATTATTGACTTTCTTAGGAATGACAGTGATGCAATCAATCTGCTTCTTCAGCTCCCTCAGATAGAACTGAGTGTCACCAACCTGTTCCCTTGTGGCTTTCAGAAACTCCAAGAAGGCTTTATCATGATAAACATCTGAGTTGGCAACTTCTTGCAGCTTGGCCTCAGTAACAACTTTAACTTCTACAGGCTTGGCACTCTCAGGTAAGGTTGGAGGTTTGTCAGATGGCATACTCCCTGCAACCACTGTGGTAGTTATGGATTGCTTTTGTCCTCTAGGAGTAGTGATGTGCACAGTTGGTAAAGTGACAACTGGCAAGATAGATGGAGGCTCATCCACTTTGGATTTTCCTTTGCCTGGCACATGAGGTAGAGATTTTGAAGCTCTTTGTTGACCACCCTCTTTTATTTTTATGCCTTTCTCCCCCTTTGTATTTGAGTTCCCTTTCTCCCCCTTTGAATTTGAGTTCCTTGTCTTCTTCTCCCCCTTAGGCTTGTTGTCAGGCACTGAGGCTGTAGAAATGTCCTTTGGGATTGAAGATTCATCAGGTAGAGGGAGACCCATATGCTTCATCATAGCAGCTAACATGGATTGTTGATGCAGAAGGACATCAGCTGTGGTGGATGCTTGAGTGTCCAACTGATCATTTAGAAGTGCAACCTTGTCTGTAAGATGAGCATTGGACTTAGTGAGAGTAGCCACCTCCTTCTCAAGTGCATCTACTTTGCTGAATAACTCAGTAGATTTGAAGCCAGACAGGGATTGTTTTTTGAGTCTCTGCACTTCAAATCTAGTCATGTCATGTACTGGGACTTCAGTGATCAGTCTGTCCATGGTCCTCAGCATGGCATTGGCATCTATGGTCTGATCATATAGAATTTGAAATTGATGCCCCAGACCTGTGACAGTATCCTTTAGCAGAGATAGCCCATTGTCCATCTTGGTGCAGGTGGTGTTGCAGTGTTTGAGGTCCTTGAACACACTGTCTAGCTGAGGGAATTTGGCATCAAAGGTCCTCTTGATTGCTTCTACTGTGGTGGTGGTCTTATCACACACTCTATTGACCTCAGTTTTGACACCTTTTCGTAGCTAGGGTTTTAGGGGTTTAGAGAGTGTAGATGCTTGAGAAATCGAATGAAATGAATCGAATAGATGTGAAATTGTATAAGTATGAAGTACTTGAATTGTCGATTAGATGAATTGTCAGGCATTCGAGAAGTAGAAAACAACTATTCGAGTAGTCAAGAAAGGCTTAATCGATAACTCAAGCAGATAGAAACTCACAGCTGGCAGTTATCTAACTTAGAAGTAATTCTAAATTAAATAAAATGTGTTTTTATGAGTGAATTAAACTTTTAGACAAAAGTCCAAAATCGGTTAAAATTCAGCGAGAATTCAGCCTTTTCAAATGATTCGAGAACTCAAATATAGTGTTCGAGTACTCAATCATTCGAGAACTCAGTTACTATATTCGAGAAGTCAAGAATACCTCTATTCGATATCTCTGAAAGACTCTATTCGAGAACTCAAGAGTACTCTAATGAGACTTGTTAGAGATGTCGAATAGTGAATCATTCGAGAAGTCTGACTTATCGAACTATACCCATCACTCATAGAAATTTGATTTTCACTATCTTTTAAAATTTACCAGACATATTCACTGAAGAATATCCTAGCAAATTAGATAGTGATTTTCTCAAAATTTCATAGAAATTTTAAGTTAATAGAAATATGATTTTCAACATATGCAACAGATTTGAAATATTTATAAATCATATTTCAGCCAACACTTACTCCAAAAATATTGAGAATTTAGATAAAGCAAGTGTTTACTGCTGCAACAATCTAGATGGTGTATTCACTTAGCCAGAATCTGAAGAATTCAACATTCCAATCTCACTTACCAACCTTGTGAAGGTGGCTTCATCTAATGGCTTAGTGAATATATCAGCTAGTTGTTTATCTGTAGAGACATAATGCAACTCAATGGTTCCATTAGTTGCATGTTCTCTTATGAAATGATATCTGATGTCAATGTGCTTTGTTCTAGAATGATTGACAGGATTGGCAACTATAGAGATTGCACTTGTGTTGTCACACATGATTGGAATTCTTTCCAACACAAGTCCATAATCTCTAAGTTGATTTCTAATCCAAAGCACTTGAGCACAACAACTTCCAGCAGCTATGTATTCAGCCTTAGCTGTAGAAGTTGACACAGATTGTTGCTTCTTGTTATACCAAGAAACTAACCTTTGTCCAAGAAACTGGCAGCTTCCTGAGGTGCTTTTCCTATCCACTCTGCATCCAGCATAATCAGCATCAGAATAACCAACCAGATTGAACCCTGTGTCCTTAGGATACCATAATCCCAAGTTAGGAGTGCCCTTCAGATATCTAAAGATCCTTTTTATTGCAATCAAATGTGATTCCTTTGGATTTGATTGAAACCTTGCACACAAGCATGTAGCAAACATGATGTCTGGCCTACTTGCAGTGAGGTAGAGTAGAGAACCAACCATGCCTCTGTAGACTGAGATATCTACTCTCTTGCCTTTAGCATCTTCATCCAGTTTAGTGGCAGTGGCCATGGGTGTCTTGGCAGGTGAACAATCTTCCAAGTCAAACTTCTTCAATAAATCCTTGATGTACTTGGTTTGACTGATAAAGATACCATCCTTCCTTTGACTGACTTGCAACCCTAGAAAGAATGTCAACTCTCCCATCATACTCATCTCATATCTGCTCTGCATGAGTTTAGAGAATTTCTCACACAGCTTCTCATTTGTAGAGCCAAAAATGATATCATCCACATAGATCTGAACTAGGATAATATCATCACCATGCTTCTTGTAAAACAGTGTCTTGTCCAATGTGCCTCTAGTGAATTGATTTTCAAGGAGAAATTGTGATAGAGTATCATACCATGCCCTTGGAGCCTGCTTAAGTCCATATAATGCCTTAAGTAATATGTAGACAAATTCTGGGAAGTGTGGATCCTCAAAGCCAGGTGGTTGTTGCACATAAACTTCTTCTTCCAACTCTCCATTCAGAAATGCACTATTGACATCCATTTGATAAACTTTAAAGTTTGAATGAGCAGCAAATGCCAAGAATATTCTGATGGCTTCCAATCTAGCAACAGGGGCAAATGTCTCATCATAATCAATGCCTTCCTGTTGAGAGTATCCTTTTGCAACCAACCTTGCTTTGTTTCTTATTATTACACCATCTTCATCCATCTTATTCTTCAGAACCCATTTTGTTCCAACAATGGTTCTATTCTTTGGTGCAGGCACAAGTTCCCATACTTTGTTTCTTTCAAATTGATTCAGCTCCTCTTGCATGGCAATAATCCAATCTGGGTCCAACAGTGCATCATCAAGTTTCTTAGGCTCAACTTGTGATAGAAAACATCCATAGAGGCACTCATTTTGAGTTGCTCTTCTAGTCCTTACTCCTGCATTAGGATCTCCAATGATTTGCTCTGCAGTGTGTGATCTATCCCATTTCCTCGAGTGTTCAGCCTGACTTCTCATTCTTGATGTTGCTTCATCATCCACATCATGGTCATCCTCATTTCCTCCCCCTGTGAAGTTGCCATTACTCACAGGTGTGTCTTAGATGCTTGTTTCTCCACTATCGATTGGCACAAATTCTTCTCTTGTATCATTAATCACTTGAGTTTGTTGAACTTGAGTTTCAACTCCAGTTTTAATCTCTTCATCAGAATCATCTAGATTATCAAACCTCAATGGATCTTTGTCTTCATCATTGGCTTCTTCTAGTCCAGGTAGTTTGCTGTCATCAAATGTTACATCTGTGCTTTCCATAACTTTCTTTTGACTGATGACATAAACCTTGCATGCAATTCTTTCCATAGAATAGCCAAGAAAAATTCCTTCAAATGCTTTTGCATCAAATTTTCCAACATATTCAGAATTATCCTTTAATACAAAGCATTTGCTTCCAAAAGTATGAACATACTTTAGAGTAGGCTTCTTTCCAGTCATCAAGTTGTAAGGTGTCTTTCCAGTGTTTTTGTTGATGAGGGTCCTGTTCTGAATATAGCATGCAGTGCTCACAGCCTCAGCCCAAAAACATGTAGGCATTTTTGCATCAAGTAACATTGTTCTAGCAGCCTCAATTAGAGTTCTATTCTTTCTCTCAACAACTCCATTTTGTTGTGGAGTCCTTGGAGCTGAGAATTGCTGAGAAATGCCATTCTCTTTGCAGAATGCTTCAATTGTGGCATTTCTGAATTCTGTTCCATTATCACTCCTCAGTGCAATTACACTTGCATCGTTTGTCTTTGCTTCCTTGTCAACTTTCTTTATATGCTCAATAATTACTTGTGGAGCCTCATCTTTAGATGCCAGAAATTCCACCCATGTATACCTTGAAAAATCATCAACCATTACCAGGGCATACTTCTTTCTTCCAAGTGACATTATGTTGACAGGCCCAAACAAATCCATATGGATGAGTTGTAATGGCTTGGTTACTGATGTCACTGTCTTTGACTTGTGGCTTGATCTTTTCATTTTTCCTTTTTGACAAGCCTCACACACTCCTTCTTGGCAGAATTCAAGTGTGGGCATGCCTCTCACTAACTCTCTTTTGACTAGAGAATTAATGGCCTTGAAGTTCAGGTGTGATAGTTTCTTGTGCCACAGCCAACAATCTTCATTTGATGCTTTTGAGTAAAAACAGCAAATTTTGTCCTTGTTTGCAGAGTCCATATTGGCTACAAACAGGCTTCCCTTCCTTACTCCAGATAAAGCAAAATCACCAGTCTTCTTGTGGGTGATCAAACATTCATCTTTGTCAAAATTCACTTTGAATCCTCTATCATTAAACTGACCAACACTTAGCAGATTATGCTTGAGCCCCTTGACTAGTGCTACATCTTCAATGATGACATTACCAACTTTCAGCTTGCCATATCCCAATGTGTTACCCATGCTGTCATCTCCAAAAGCAACCATTGGGCCAGCCTTTTCCTCATACTGTGATAGCAAGGCCATATCACCAGTCATATGATTTGAGCATCCACTGTCCAAAATCCACATGACCTTCTTTTCACTTTCTTTGCCCTGCAAACACAAAGGTATTACTTTTCCTTTGGTACCCAAACAAGTTTGGGTCCATGTGACTTAGAGACAGTTTTATCATAAACAACATGCTTGTCAACTTTCTTAGTGTTAGTCTTCTTGTCACTGTTGGAAGTCTTAGAACCTGAAGTTTCAGACTTGGGTGACAGAGGTACCTTCCTAGCTTTAGGAGGACTTGAAGACTTTGACCTTGTGTAGTGTGTGTGAGAATTGTGACTGATACAACCATCAATGAATTGCCTTCTTAAATTAAAACAACTAGTCATAACATTCATATTGCATGGCATACAGTCAAATTTATCACAAAAGGGTGCATCTCTATGACTTAGAGGCACAGAACAATCATAGAAAGGTTTAGACACAATACCAACAGGTTTCTTGCATGCATGAGTTAAATGATTGGTACTGAAACAGTTCTGACAAGTTTTCCTAGGGGCATTAGGCATATAAGCATAGTTGTTATCCTTGTTAATCCCTAACTTGCCATTTATGTTCTGTTTCTTCTTAGTCACTTCCTTTTCTGATTCACTCTTCCCAGCTGAGACAAACTTAACAAACTTCTTAGGTCTTGGCCTATCAACTACTGGTTTCTTGGTCTTTGACTTGACACTCTCACTCTTAGAGGATGCTTGCTGTTCACTAGATTGTGCCTCATCCTCATCATTCAACATTTGCTTGATGAGTAAGGCATCCTCATCAATTTCAAATGTTGATTCCTTAAAAATTGGATTTTCAGTTTTTCTCAAAATGTGAGGCACTTTCTCATGAACAGCAGTGTCCTCTTCAATGACAGCATAGCCTTTCCTCTGTTTGAGAGAGTCATAGTCAAGTCCAATAGCTGCTTTGGGTTTAGCTTCAATTTTCTCACAGTAGGATTGCACTAAACCAGATGATTTCTTGAAAGTTTTTAGTTTGAATTCATTCTCAGCTAATTCATCCCTAAGTGCCTTCTCTACTTGACTAGCACATACAACCTTGTTCTGCAAATATTCAACTTCTTTCTTAAGGTTTTCTACTTGAATAGCAGTTAGCTCAAGTTCCTCATTCTTTTTGGTCAATATTTCATTTCTAGTAGACAGTTTAGCAATCTCCTCATTAGCAGCAGTCATACTAGTATGAATATTAAACATTTCAACAGATAATTGTTCAATCATGCATTTGTACTCAGAAACAGACATGTCTATAGTAGTGAGAGATGGTACCTGAGAATCAGATGAAGATGAGTCATCCTTGGAGTTGGCCATCAAGGCATAATTGCAGAATTCTTGTTCCTCTTCATCACTCTCAGAATCATCCCAACACTTCCCTTCAGCTATGTAGGCCTTACCATGTGTCTGCTTTTTCAGAAGGGCCTCATACTTAGCTTCGAGCTCAAGATAATCTCTATCCTTCTTTTTAGGCTTCTTGCATTCACTGGCAAAATGCCCTAGGTCATTGCATCTATAGCACCTTACAGATGACCTATCCACATAACTGGTTTTGAACTTATTTCTGTTTGGTTTCACAGGTGCCTTGTTCTTGTTGGCTGAATGGTTTTGAGTTTTGGGTTTGAAGGGTTGATTTCTTTTAAATCTGATGTTTGGAAATTTTCTGGCCATGAAAGCATATGAAGTATTTTCCATCCCATCAAGTTCTTCCAGAGTGTAAAACTCTTCTTCTTTTTCCTCCTTTTCCTCAACAGGTTCACTCACCTCAGCTTCAGTTTCTTCATCATCTGCTACCTCCTCTATCCTTAGCTGGCTTGTAGATGCTTCTAGGTCCAGAATAGATTTGTTGACAATCAAGGCACATGATGTGTTTATCATTCTACCTTGGTTGGCTTGGATAGCCCTTTTCTGAAGCAACTCAAGTTCATGAGTCTTTAGGACTCCATAGAGCACATCATAGGTGACTTTGTTCAAATCTCTCTCCCTTAGAGAAATGACTCTTTGCTCCAGATGATTTGGTGAAGACAACAGAAATTTCATATTTAACTCCTTGGTGCTTTAAACCTTGCCATTCATCTGCAACTCAGTAACTAGCTTGTGAAACCTTTCAAACATTTCAGTGATGCTTTCCTTGGGTTGTGCCATGAAAGCTTCATACTGTGTGACCAGTATCTGTTTCCTGTTTTCCTTAACCTCATCAGTCCCTTCACACAACACCTCAATGTGATCCTACATCTCTTTAGCAGACGTGCATGATGCAATGTTTGCAAACATTGACATGTCCATGGAATCAATGATAAGCAGCATGAGGTGGCTGTCAAGAGCAACCTTCTCCCTTTCTGACTCTGTCCACTTTGATGGATCCTTGGCCTCATAAGATCTTGGGATAGTTGTGGTTCCAACAGTCTTCTCTGGTATCTCTTGTTGTGGAACAAAAGGACCATTCTTGAGAATCTCAGGATACAAGGGATGAGAGGCTTTAATGAACAACATCATCTTTATCTTCCAGAGGTTGAAGTTTTCTTTGTCAAACTTAGGGACCTTCACCGTTCCTGTAGTCTTTGGTGTATTCGAACTCATGATCGTTTCTCTATTTTTGAATAAACAGCCCGCTCTGATACCACTTGTTGAGTATTGAATACGTTAAAAGAATACAGAGGGGGGGGTGAATGGATTCTTGAACTTTTCTTGAATTGAGTCAATGTAGCAGATAAGTGCCTGTGTGTGTAGAAGTGAAAGTGCGGATAAAGAAACAACACAAGACACAATATCACTTTAATCTAATGTATTATTAGATAAAGGTTGCTACAATCTGTGAATACAAATGGTAGTATTCTCAGCTTCGTTTTTCTCAGAGAGATATAGCTTACAGTGTATGAAAAACTTGACTCACAAAAGTTACTAAGTTACTAAGTTATTAAGTGAGGCTGTGTCCTTATAGAACATGGATACAGCCTACTTACTGCAAATAAGGTAGCTAAACAAATTACTTTCTAGTCTGTCTATCCTTTTTGAGTAAGTGTCCAAACGGTTACAGATTTGACTTTGCAAAGCCTGTTTAGATCCACTTCTTTAGCTCCTTGTCTCTTCTATATCTCTCCAAGCTTCCTTGTAGGCTTTCCAGAGCACGTTACAGATTGTGGTCCATAAAGTGCATTGGCTTGTTGCAGGTTTCTGACTTGTACAATTTCTTCAGTATTTTGTCTCCAAGAATGTATTCGAGAAGTGACTAAGTAAGTGATTCGAGAACTAGAATTGACTTGATCGATAACTCTGAGTTCTCGAATACTGTTATATTGACATATCGAACCACTTCTCGAATAGCTCTTTTCCATCAGGATTCCTTAAGTTGTCGAATAGAACATTTGACTTATCGAATCCTCGAGATATCGAATAGCTTTCTGAGTCCTTGAGATATCGAATGGAACTTTGACTTGTTGACTCTTTGAGAACTCGAATATCATCTTGACTTGTTGACTTCTTGAGTTCTCGAATAGAGTAGTAGACATATCGAATCCCTGAGATATCGAATGAGATATCGAACAGTGTATTCAGAGATATCGAATAGTGTCTTGAGATATCGAATCCCTGACTTCTCGAATGCTGGACTTCTCGAATAGACAAATATACTTCTCGAATTGGTACTTAGACAAATTCTTCATTTCTTCAAATCCCAACTGTGATTATTTGACAGTCTTTAACTCCTTGCTTGAGGCATGAACCTTGGAACTTCTTTCAAGCATTATTCTAGACTTTATTTGTACAATTACACAACTAGGATCTGATGCCTACTACAAGTACAATACAAACAGAAACTCTACAACTAGAGGTTCCCTCAGTTAAGAGGTCATGTAAGTAATGCAAAGCATTACAAACAATTAGGCTTGTTATTAGATGTGTACAGGCATGCCTCTGTAACTAACAAATATAAATAAACATCCGGCATTAGGTATTTAGGTATACACAATCATGACAAGTAACAACGATTGGGCCAAGCATCAACATGTATTTCAATGTTATACACCAACGTCAAGCAAACTGACACTCTCAATATTACGAAAAAATAAATTATTTTTTTAATAATAGAATATTAAAATATAATTTATTTTCAATATAAAGTTATTAGAACATAACTTTGTATTTGTAATTAGAAAATTATCCATCTATACTACTTATACTATACTATTATAAGCAAAACAAGATATATTCAATTAGTTGGTTGATTAACGCCTTCAAAAAAAATGTTAACATCTTTCGAAATGTAATAAATTAAAAACATTATATTAAAAATATTAATTTAATTATTTATTATGAACAACTAAATTAACCAATAAGGCACAAAAATAAATGTAACTGTTAAAACCTTCCTAAAAATATTAATTTATTTTTTATAAACAACAAAATTTACCAATAAGGCGCAAATTTATTTTTAAAAAATGAAAAAATACGTGTTAAAAAATTAAAATTCAGTTAAATTATATATAATTTATTCAAAATGAAAAATCACATGTTTTATAGAATTATAAACATTTTCAATTATATCTCGATTATAATCATTGCCCGCATACACTTATTTTTACGATTCTTTCTTCTACGATTTTACTTCCAAATTCAGTTAAATTATATATAATTTATTAAAAATAAAAATCCACATATTTTATAGAATTATAAACGTTTTCAATTATATCCCGATTAGAATCGACGTCGCACACACTTACTTTTACGATTATTTCTTCTACGACTTTAGTTCCAAATTCAGTTAAATTATATATAATATATTAAAAATAAAAAACCACATGTTGTATAGAATTATAAACGTTTTCAATTATATCCCGATTAGAATCATCACACGCACACACTTATTTTTACGATTCTTTCTTTTACGATTGTATGTTACGCTAAATAATTTTTTAAAAATATCTATTGAATTTTAAGATATTTAACAATAAATTTTAAAAAATGTTAAATTAATTATAATTATTTATTTTATGAAATTAAGTATGGAACATATGTAAAATTGAAATTAATAATTAAATTTTTTAAAATAAATTTAAAATTTAGATTAAATCGAATAATTAATATATTAATTCATCATAATAATATATGATGCTCCGTGCTTTGCACGGGTTATAGGCTAGTAATATATATAGACTAGTGATCCAATAGAACCACCCTAGCCTTGAAACTAGAAACCACTATCTTCACTCCCTACTTTACCATCCCCAATCCCCCAAATGACATCACCCACCCCATATATGACATCATCATGATATCACCCAATCGGCCCTGCCCCTAGGACCCACACATGGGCCCACCGGGATCCACCTGGATCCAAGGCCCCTGAGACCCATACCTGGGCTCATCGGGATCCACCTGGACCCCACACTCGGGCACCGTGATATCATGATGTCATCATGACATCATTCATCGTCTGCATGACATCACCCATCCTATTTTACACTTTTCTAGTTTTTAGTTTCTAAATTAAATTGGTTTATATTAGAGTGGGACTATATATATATATATATATAGAGAGAGAGGGAGGGAGACCATATACGTTTTGCATTCAAAATATTACGAACTTATTACTCCGTATTTTGCAAAACGCGTTATATGAAAATCACTATTTCGCTGAAAATCTTCAAAATCATGTATGTTTCGCAAGCTGTATATTTGCAGTACAATTTGTTTTGAAATATCTTGTTAGCAAAACATGCATGATTTTTAAGGTTTTTAGTTAAATAGTGATATACACATTTTATATTGTCTTACTAGCATGACATTGGTCTTTAAGGTAGCATGACATATATATAGGCCTTGGCTCAATTGGGAACTTTTTTTTTGAGTAATTGGGTAACTTTTTTGTAGATCATTGGATTACTTTTCCATCTATGGCTGAGATTTAAAGTATTTTTAACTTATGGGGGTATTACAGTCTTTTTATAGTCAATGTCACATATTCATATTGTGTTTATGTACGTGGCAGTTACAACATATGAATACAACAAAAGATAATACGAATTACATAACAATGGACAATACAGAACAATCTTAAAAAAATACAGAATACTTGATTTACACAACAATCTTAAAACAATACATAATGGATTCAAATGAATCATGCGATTTTGATAACTGCCCATGTGTTTTGTTTTTGGTAATCAAGTGAACACACCACCTATATAGAACATTTCTGAATTACAGAACACATGTGAAAAAGATAATACGAATTACTGAACCCCAAAAATTAGATTAAAACTAAAAATAGAACCATGAACAATACAGAACAATCTTAAAAAAATACAGAATACTTGATTTACAGAACAATCTTAAAACAATACATAATGGATTCAAATGAATCGTGCGATTTTAATAACTGCACATGTGTTTTGTTTTTGGTAATCAAGTGTTCTGTGTGTATGTATAAGTGAGGGGAATGTATGTATATAGATTGGTAAACAACCTTCGGAGGAGGGAGGTTCGTGATAATGGGACAGAAAAGACTATGAATTGAATCGAGTCCGCGGTTGTTAATCAAATTGGGCCACTTAACTCCCCTACGTAGATCTTACGTGATGTTTCCCTGCCTTTCTTTATTCATGTCTCTTTTTACAATCGGAACTACAATCTTAATGTGTAACTTTAATGTGTAACTTCCGTGTGTGTGTTTTATATTATGTCACTCTTTCTATTTATGCCTCTCTCTCTACAATCATCATTTTTTAATTTTAATCGTGTCCATCCATTTCTATTGCTAATCAATGGTCTCTAATTGAGTTACCTAGTTCCTCAAAAATGTTGGTTCCCTACAGAAAAGCCCTTATATATATACTAGAATTTAAGCCCGCGATGCTGGGCTATTTTAATTTTATAAATATTATTGACGGTAAAATAATATTTCATCATACCATTAGTTCTCAAATTTCAGAATGATAAAACTCCTCGGCACCGCCTCTGGCGGCGCCTCGAACCCCCATAAATGATAAAACAAAATCAATTTTTTAAAAAATTAAATTGGTAAATTATACATTTTAAAAAATATTTTATATTCCTTAACAAAATAGATAAATTCACATACAAAGATATATTGATAAAACTTTAAATTATATGAATGCACAACACCATAAATAATTTTAAAAATTAATTTTAAAATGCTCCCAAACTTTGCCATATTAGCGCTTCGAACAATATATATTGAAAAAAAAAAACAAAGCGTTTAAGATTATATATAAGATATATTATTAGTCTTATAATTGCATAATAATTGAGCAATTTTAAAAATTAATATTTTGTGACAAAACTCCTCGGCATCGCCTTTGGCGACGCCTCGAACCCTCATAAATGATAAAACAAAATCAATTTTAAAAAAATGGTAAATTATACATTTTAAAAAATATTATATATTATGTAATATGGTAAAACTTAAATTATATGAATGCACAACACCGTAAGTAATTTTAAAAATTAATTTTAATAATATAAATCAGTTTTATAGAAAAACCTATATTCAGTTTTTAAAAATATTCACTTAAATAATTTATTGAGAAATATAAAATTATGATAATTTATGCATTGAATATGTGTATTATGAAATAGCTATAATATTATTAAAAAATTATCATTTTGTGACTACTTATCTTCGGATGATATTCACATATACTTGGACAATAACAAATATAGTTAATAGTTAATCAGGTTTGAAATTCAAATTTGAAGACAAATTTGAAAATAGTAATAATGAGGAAATTGCAGTAATAGATGACATTTGGGTTGAAAATTCAAATCCTGACAACTTTTACAAATGGTATGACTCAGTATCCTATGTTCTTTTGGTAAGCTTATGAAATATATTCATTATATATATCATCCACTCATTAACAATAGATTTTTAAATATTAATCCATACATATTAACTAACTCGTGCAAGGGTAAGAAGCAGTGAGGTTTTATTTTAATACATAGGTGTTGGTGGCATATCTGAAAATAAAACTAACTTTCAGGGTAAAAACTTAAAATGACTTAAAACACTGTTTAAAACACATAACAGAAACTATTATATACATAGATGTGTGTGTGTGTGTGTGTGTGTGTGTGTGTGTGTGTGTGTGTGGTTTTGCTAAAATATAAACAAATCTTAAAATGAGAACTAAAAACCAACACAAAATATATTATATTTCATTTATTCTAAGGGCACCGCCAGGGGCACCTTCACAAAAAAGACTTATAATTCAACCCTCTATCCATTCATCAAAAAATAAAAAAATAAAAAAAACTGCTACCACGTCATCATTTTTTTTTAAAAAAAAATATTTTTTTAATTATAAGAATTATAAGATTTTTTTCTTATTGGGGTACCCCTAGTTTGGTCATTAAATTATCTTAAATGTTGGATTGGAATTTGGTTTTTAGGTTTGTATTCTAAGGAGATTTGTATTGGAGTAGCCCCCTATATATATATATATATATATATATATATAGGGGTTGATTCAAATGAGAACAAATATCTAAATGAGAACTGGAGAACCATTGGATCCTACTGTAGAACTTATTTTGTTTCGTCATAAAAATATAGCGTCCTCCTACTGAATTTCAAAGTTATGCACATGAAATTAAAATTTCTACAATTGAACTTGCTTCTTCTACAAAGTTCTACAACTTAACTTACTTACCTGCAAATCTATTTTGTTTCGTATTAAAAATATAGTGTTCTGCTACTGAATTTCAAAGTTATTCACATGAAGTTAAAAGTTGTACAACTGAACTTGCTTTTTCTACAAATGAACTTATTTTTTTAACAAACATTCTCTTGCTAAACTTAAAAGCCTGAATTTAAAGTTATGCACATGAAATTATCATTTCTACAAATGAACTTGCTTCTTCTACAAAGTTCTACAACTGAACTTACTTACTATTGAGTTTTAGTGCAAAAACTATTTTGTTTCGTACCAAAAATATAGTGTTCTGCTACTGAACTTCAAAGTTATGCACATGACATTAAAAGTTCTACAACCGAACTTGCTTTTTCTATGAAGTTCTACGATTGAACTTACTTTTTTCAACAATTATTCTGTTGTTGAACTTAAAAGTTATGCATCTGAATTATGAAGTCAAACACATGAATTCTAACGTTGCACTACTGAACTTATTAGAGTTCTCAGGTTCTCAGTTTAGTGTGGTTCTCCATACGTGTATGTTTTATCAATATGCTTAAGATCATGGCTTGAATTTTCAAATTTACAATAACTAAGTGGATATTCGTTTATTATCACGAAACTAATAAATACATTTTTTACAAAAAAAAAATTAAATAGCATACACAAGTGATATAAAATATTAGTAAAGTGATATTTAAATTACAAGATCGTAAGCGAACTATTATTAATAATTTAGATTTAGATTTTAAATATTAAATCAAGTAAATTATTAGTATCAATCATCAATATCTATTATATATATAAAGGAGGGTACACAGGAGTTTAGGTGGCGCTCTAAAATCGTCTCAATCTATTTTTCTAATTTTCTAGAATTTTAGAATTTAAACACTAATAAATATAAAAATATCATTTAACATATTAGAAGTAGAATAAGTGTTCGAATTTATAGAGAAGAAAAGTTCGAATTTATAAGGAATACATATGATTAGAAGTTCTATTGGAAGTAGAATAAGTATTTATTAGACATATGATTAAAAGTTCTATTCGAAGTAGAATAGAAGTTCGAATTTATAGAGAATAAGAGTTCGAATTTATAGAAAAAAACATATAAATAAAAGTTCTATTAGAAGTAGAATAAGTGTTTGAATATATAGTGAAGATATATAAATAAATATTTTTTAGAAAGTACGATCTTCTTAAAATATGTCGTTTCATATAAGTTAATTATACTTCTATTAGGAAAATTTATTCAATACTATTGTCATAAAAAAAACATCGTATTTAAAAATAAAATCATTGATGTGTTAATATAATAAAATAACATTCTCATGCAGGAATCCTAAATTAATACAGGAGTATCTACAATATAAAGAAAAAATAAGATGCGTTTTCATTTTCTAAAACTCCATAAATTTTAGAAAGTCTAGAGAAAGTAAAAATAGGAATTCACTTTATTTTTTATGTTTTGATTTTAAAGAAGAAAAGTTGTTGTGTAAGATGAGCATCATTAATAATATGTAATGAAGTTAGAATTTCGATCCCAAACGAGAGCGGCTCGAAATGTGTTTAACGGGAAAACGGCTCACTATAAAATATTGTATTAGCTATTAAAATATCATATTAATGTTATAAATTTTATTTTATTTTTAGGATTTGATTTTTATGGATAAATATTATCATACAAGTGATATATGTAAAAGTTAGATTTTTGGTCTTAACGAGATAGCAGATCAATAGTAATAACCGTACGTGTTTAACGAAAAAGCGGTTCATTAGAGAAGACCATATATAAGATGTTTGAATAAAATAAATACAGGAGTATCTATAATATAAAGAGAAAATAAGATGTGTTTTCATTTTTTAAAATTCCATAAATTTTAAAAAGTTTAGCGAAAGTATAATTTGGAATTCACCCTATTTTTTAGATTTTGATTTCAAGAAAAAAGTTGTTGTGTAAGATAAGTATTATCAATAATATGTAATGAAGTTGAAATTTTGATCCCAAATAAGAGTGACTTGAAACGTGTTTAACGGGAAGATGACTTACAATAAAAGATTATATAAACTATTAAAATAGTATATTGATGTTATAAATTTTATTTTATTTTTAGGATTTGATTTTTATGGATAAATATTATCATACAAGTGATATATGTAAAAGTTAGATTTTTGATCTTAACGAGAGAGCGGATCAATAATAATAACTGTGTTTAATGAGAAAGCGGTTTATTAGAGAAGATCATATAAAAATGTTTGAATATATAAGGAATACATAAAATAAAATGTTTTATTGGAAGTAGAATACGAGGACAGTTGAGACGTTTTATACAATTTTTTAAAATTTTATATCTTTTTTCCTAGAAATCCTTTATTGTAACTTTTTTATACAAGTTAATTATACTTGCATTATAAAAATATATCCACAAATTTTATATTATTCCCGTAATGAAAAGTCTTCGTATTTTTATATATATATATATATATATATTAACATAACATAAAGACATTTTCATACGGAAGTTGTAAATAAATACAAGAATATCTATAATATACAGAAAATAAAAGATGTATTTTCATATTTTAAAATTCCATAAATATTAGAAAGTTTAAAGAATATAAAAATTGGAATTTACTCTCATCATATAATAAAGTTAGAATTTCGGTTCCAAATAAGAGTGGCTCGAAACGTATTTAACGGGAAGACGGCTCATTAGAAAAGATTATATTGGCCATTAGAATTTGATACTTATGTCATAATTTTTTTATTTTTACGGTTCGATTTTATGGATAAAAATTATTATATAAGTCTTTATACTATATATGTTAAAGATGGGATTTCGGTTTTAACGAGAGAGCGGCTCAATCGAAAAAATTGTGTTTAACAATAATTTTTTCTTGATTCATTAAAGAATATTATTTAATTGTTAAAATTTAATATTAATATTATAATATAACGTAAATGTATTGAATTTTTTTAAAAATATTGTAACGTCGCCGCGAAGCACGGCTTTATCAACTAGTTTTAATGTAATAATAGAAATTTATGTTGCGTAAACTTAAAAATCTCCGTTTCAAGAAAAAATAAAACTAAAAATACCTTACAAATAGTATGAAATATTGAATTTAATACAGTAACTTAGTACATAAATAAAAAAAATTCTCCAATAATATTTAATATTTTTTTATTAAAAATATATTATATTAAGAAAAACACAATATATAAATTAATGAAAAAATAATAAAAATAATAATTTATTATAGAATATAAAATAAGGGATCCTTAACTTATCTTAAAAATCAGGGTTGTAAAAATTGGTATCTCGGGCCAAGTACTCGGCCGGGTACTCGTTTTGGACCCCTAAACCAATCCGAGTAATGACTAATCGGACCAAACACCGGTTTTTGCTATAACTCGGTCAAGACTCGGGTTGACTCCGAGTAATCGGGGTCAAACTCGGGTTTGACTGATTTTTTATTTTTTTGCTAAGTACTAAAATATAATTTTTTTTGCTCAACTTATAGACTATAGCTATAATCTAGATTCGGCCCAATTAAAAGTCCTCTCTCTCAAAGATTCTATACATACACTTATATCACGTTTTAATATTATTAGTAATATTAATATTATTACTTGGATATATGTACACTAAAATTAGAATAAATATTATTAGTAATATTAATATTATTACTTGTTAGCAGGATTGTAATAATACTAGCTTAAAACCCGTGCGATGCAGGGAATTTTTTTAATATTATATTAAATATTTTATTAAAAATTTTTAAATACGAATTTTGGAGACTTAAATATTTAAATGAAATGATGATCATAATTATATAAATGTTATCCGTGATATTTATAAAAAATGAATGATTTTAGTTAAAATATAGAAAATGTGATAGGTTTTAGTTGAAAAGGTAATAAGTTACTTCCTCCGTCCCTCTCATTTCTTTAAAGTTTCTATTTTGGGACGTCGTCCCTCTCATTTCTTTATATACTATAAATAGTAACTTTTAACAATAAAATACATTATTACATCCATTACTTCATTCCACTTTTTCAACACTTTACACTATTTCACCCCACAACTTCACTTATTTTAACAATAAAATCACTATTACACCCACTATTTCACATATTTTAACAATAAAATTACTATTACACCCACTACTTTACTTATTTTAATTATAATTCTTGGTCTCCGTGAAAAAATTCAATGTAAACAACCACGGGGGACGAAGGGAGTATTTATTAGTAATTATAAAATTATTATTTTGTTTTATTAAATAGAATACCCGTGATATAATTGGAAAAAGAGTGAATTTATTTAGAGAAAATTAAAAAGGTAATATATTTTAGGTGAAAAGGGTAATTGATTAGTATAAAGTAGTAATTATAATTTAATTATGTTATTTTACAAAATAAAATTGCTCGTAATGTTTTTAGAAAATGAGAAATTAATGTTGCCCGTGATATTTCTAAAGAGGAATTTTAGTTAGATAATATAGGAAAAAAATGATACGTTTTAGCTAAAAAGGATAATCGGTTAATATTAGTATTATAATATTATTATTTAATTTTATTAAATAGAACCGTCCGTGATATAATTGGAAAAAGAGAGATTTTAGTTTGAAAAAATAGAAAAAGATAGCGTGAAAATCAAAAGGTGACATACTTTAGGTGAAAAAGGTAATTGATTAGTTTATAGTAATTATAATTTAATTGTTATTTTACTAAATGAAATTGCTGGTAATATTTTTAGAAAATGAGAAATTAATGTTACCCATGATATTTCTAAAAAAAGGAATTTAATTAGAAAAAATAAAAAAGTTGATACGTTTATAGCTGAAAAGGTAATTGGTTAATTAATAGAATTATAATATTATGATTTTATTTTTATTAAATAGAATCATCCGTGATATAATGTGAAAAAGAGAGGTTTTAGTTAGAGAAAATAAAAAAGGTAACTTATCTTGGCTGAAAAAGGTAAGCCGTGATATAATTTGGAAAAAAATATTTTAGTTAGAGAAAAGAGAAAAGATAAAAAATTAATTTATTAGTTAACAATAATTATAATTTTTTTTAATTAGATAAAATATAAAATATATTATATTTTACCTGAAAAAGGAAACTGCATTAGTTATTAAAAAAAAGGTTAACATGTTTAACCTGAAAAAGTACATTGATTAGTAAAGTAAAAAATTTAGTTAAATAAAATATAAAAGAAGATTTTTAAAAGGTAACTTGTGATATAATTGGAAAAAAGAGATATTTTAGTTAGAGAAAATAGAAAAGATAATTTGAATGAAAAAATTAATTAATTAGTTAATAGTAATTATAATATGCTTTTTAGTTAGATAAAATATAAAAGATATTATATTTTACCTGAAAAAGGAAACTGCTTAGTTATTAAAAAGAAAAGAAAAAGTAACATGTTTAACCTGAAAAAGGAAATTGATTAATAAAGCAAAAATTTTAGTTAGATAAAATATAAAAAAAGATTTTATCTGTAATTAAATAAGGGTAAATAAGTAAAATCAATAGGTACCAACCAACCAACCAACCAAATTTTTAATGTTTCGGCTTTTATATAATAGTATAGATTATTAGTAAAATAAATATTATTGTTAAGTTTTAAGTTTAACACATGTACACTAAAATTAGAATAAATACATATAATTTATGAGAAAAAAAAAAGTTAAAAAACATTATCCGATTAGTAGTCCGAGTACTCGCCGAGTTTCCGATTGCTCATTTTTCTGGATCAAAACCGAGTTGGTCCGATTTCCGATTTTTACAACCTTGTTAAAAATAAGTAGTTGAAGAAGGGGATTGTTGTTATTTAATTTTTGAATTAGGAGTTATTTATTTATATAATTATAGTAATAAAATTAGACATGACTCAATAATAATTTATAATTGTACCTATGGTTTTAAAAATCGGTATAAATCGGTTGAGGTATCGATTTAAGATTAATCGGGTAATCGGGGATTAATCGAAGTACTAATCGGATATTATAATAATATTTAATATATGGACTTGAGGTGCCTGAGGTTATCCTCAGGATTTTCTCCTGAGGTTAAAAGATTTACAATATATTCTAAGGCTATATATGTAAATTACTATTAAAAAAGGAAGAAAACATTTTAACCTACCTTAGAGCATCTCCAACCACAAGAAACCCTTAGCTAAAATTAGATAAAAGTTACCATAAATAAAAATTATAGAGATTATCTAAAAAAACTTGAACTCCAATGGGTCAAAGCTGTTAGCTATAATTTTAGATAATTTCTACAGGTTGACTATATTTGTCGAACCTCTATATAGCTGTAAGAAATCTGTAAGAAGATTCCACATCATTCATTACCATATTGAAGTGATATATTCTATTTATAACAACCTAAATTATTAATAACATACTATTCTTAAAATATAGCCAACCAATATAGCTAATACCATTGAAGTAAAATGTCTTACAGATTCAACAAATTTTACATAATGTCCTACAGGTCCAATTTAGCCAACCAATTTTAGCTATTCCCGTTGGAGATGCTCTTAGGCCCAGTTTTCTCTTAATATATTAGTCTAATTTACAATTAAACATATTATTTTAAATAAATTCACAGGATTAATCGAATTTCAAAAATCGAATCGATGGGTTACAGGTCGGGGATTAATGATTAAATCGATAATTTTTAGAACCGTACCCGAGAAAGTTTGATATGAACCTTGTTTGTCTCCCGGAGGGACATAAAAATGGCTCCGGCGGTAAAGTATGGTTCCCTCACACCTAGATCAAGCTGGCTTATCTCCTGCAACTCCTCTAGATACAAAACATCTGTATGTATTCTCTTAATTTCACTTTTTGAACGTTACTTACGTATATTGATAATTTAACCTAATTTTGTTCCATACTTTATCATGATTATTCTGCCTTTTCAGTTTTCAATGCTCATAGTGGTCAGGTATTTAGTTTAATCCATTTTTTTCAGTAGTTTTTGTTACAGTAGGGTACAGTGATTAATTAGAAACCTACATGTGTACACACTTAAAGTTAAGTTACTGAAGTGACTGAATTGTGAATATATGGAACTCGATAATCGATATAACGTTCCGATTTGAGCAAATTGCTCTTGTTTCTGTTGTTTAAACTTGAGACTAGTGATAAAAAGGAAATTCACGAAGGGGATCTTTGTTAACTAGTTTTTAAACTGCTAATGTCAAAGTGTTTGGTGTACGGGTTCAGCTCATTGCATATGTTTTCACAATGTGAAAACAAAGTTAAAGTAGAGCCAATTTGATTTCTAAATAAGAGGTGGTAATCTGAGGTGAACAGATATTAGTTTCTTGTTAGTGCTTTAGTCGACTTAAGTGGAAGAGGATAATTGTTAATGTAGAAAACCATTAACATATCTATACTATATTATACAATCCAAAACTTTAAAAGCGTTGGTTGTTGAATTTTGGCCGATATACAGGCTTATTTATCTAAAAAATCTTTTTTACTAGAAGTTATTTTGATTGAAACAAATTTGGGTCAGTATACGTGCTTATTTATTTTAAAATAATCTTACTAAAAGTTAATATAATTGAAACACGTTTAAATATACTAATTAAACACATCTCTAGACCTACTTATTTTAAAAACCTAATTTAACGGGCCCAATAATTAAAGAAACCCACTTTAATGCACCTAATTATATTGAAAAACTATTCTAATTGAATTACATATAACTATTCTAATTTAAAAGCCTACTTGGTTTACAAACCTGTTTTAACGGGCCTCATTAGTTTGAAATCCTTTTCTAATTTAAACATATATCTAATAACCTTATCATTTTAATTAAAACACATATAACCATCCTAGTTTAATCATATCTCTAAAACAGATGCAAATAAAAAATATATTTAAATATTTAAATGCAAAAATTAATAAAAATACACTAAAAGTTACCCGTGCACCGCAAAGGATATAAGCTGGTACCAAGAAATAGTGATAGATACGACCAATGTTTTATACTAGTATCAACATTTTCAGATTGTCAATAATCAGTTAGCAGTCGATTCAAAATGACCTGCACCAAGATAACCTTGTGATATATCTGTTGTCCAAATATGTCTTTGGCATGCAACATTTAGTTTTCTGGTTGACACTTTATAATGCATTTTTATTGCCATCCGTCTGAGTTCTTTCTTTTGTTTTTTTCAGTGTATATATGATGGTACTAAGATAATTATCTGTATTTTAATATTCTTTTGTTTTTTTGTTACAAAGAAGGTGAGATGCATGTTCAACATAGAAACTGACCTATCTGGCTATCTATAATGGTCCACCAACCCGTCCGGTCCCAAGTGGCATCGTGCGGTGTTAAACTCTTTTCAGGAACTGGCATCTTAATCTTCGTTGGTGTAGTTTGCAATTGAAAACCATTACCCAAATGGACGGTCTCATGTATGTTTCGTTGGTGTGGTTTGCAGTTGAAAACCATAGTTCAAATGGATGGTGTAATGTATGCTTCATTCTCAGTTTTGCGTGCCTTCACTTGGAAAATCTTATCGGCAACTGTTGGTATTTCTGTTCCTGCATGTATGAAGTCTTGAATGTCACAGAATTGGTGGGATCATTAAAGGGGCATGACTCGTTAAAGCTGTAAATGTATATCCTTCCTTCTATATAGGTTGTGATTCAGTTTAGACCTTAGTGACGTCTTAGTAATTGACACATGTTACTACTTTAATGTTCATTTCTTTGTTGTTTAGGATCCTAATGGATATGTCTGGATTTGAAATTTGTGAGGCATTCAGTGCAGGTGCAACATCTACGATACATGTTCTTTAAGATATTGAGGTATCAATATGCTGAAGTTCCATAATAATTTCATTGGCTAATTCACAGGAATTATTTTCAGCCAATAATAGTTGGCATTTCAAAAGATGGGTCTCAGCCGGGCAAACTGGACAAACCAATCTATACAGATCTTAAAAGGTATGAATTGTTTGAATTGTACTGGGTTTTTTGTATTAGTTTGTATGTCTACTTAAGAAAAGTGTAGTTGTAGAAGAAATGTTTGATGCTGAACTTTTAATGGGGTGAGCTTGTGTTGACTTTTCACATCTTTATGTACTTAACTAATAGAATGATTTTAGTCTAGTATGAACTCTTTGTTTAGATTGAATGGCCTGTTTCTTGACCAATATAAAGAAGAACATTTATGAAAACTGTTCTATATGGACATGCATGCTTTTTGGCAATGAATATTTTTTGTGTGATTGGGTTTAACATAATTGTAAAGTAACTCAAGGTATCACATTAATCATAAGCTAAGAAATCATTGTCCATAATAACGTAGTTAAACAAATGATCCAATGAATAACACAAATACTCCTAATTTGAGTTCTAGCATTGTAGCGATGTAGTGTTTTATGATTGCCATATATTTCCGTGTGTTTGGAGGTGTGCAAGTATTCTTTTCTATTTATCTTTTTTAGCTCCTTTAAATAGGAATTATATAAATGTTTGCAAGGACCTTTTATCTTAGAATAAGCAGTTCATTATGTGATATACCATATAAAAATTGTTAATGCGACCAATATCACGTTCAGGATTTCTGTAAGGGTTGCTTAGGTATGCAGGTGACGCTCTTAAAGATGTTAAAGAAGCTTTGACTTTGGCTCCTAACTATCCTACGGTGAGCTAAAGGCAGGTAATTTTATTTCAAAACCAAATATCTGGTTTTCTTTATTTAAAAATGTTGCTTGAGGTAGAGAAAAATTTAGGATTTCTTGTGCATTTAATCTGAAAATTATATTAGATTATCTTCTATGTTTCTCTAGTCTACGTCTCTACGACTTGATTGGCATCATAGTGTAACTATGTGACATATTGAGATAATAAAAATAAAAATAAATAATAATTAAAAAATTCAAAAATTAGAAATTTAATTATGAATTGATGCAGAACAGCTTTAAGAAGTGATGATTTATTGAATAAAAACATGAAAAAGATTAGATTGGGTGGATTAACTGCAAAAGATCCACTCCCCAAGGGTTTCCTAGCCGCAAAAAGGAGAAATTAAGATGGATAGCAATTCACGAAGCAACCCAATTCTATATTTTCATAATATATCAATAATCAAGTCTAATTAATAATGTGGGTTTACATGACTTATATAGGGAATAGAAACCCTAAAACATAACCTAATAAAATAAGGCCCGTAAACAAATTGGGCTTGTTTAATATGACCTACATAATGAATAAACAAATAGCCCACATATAAAACATGCAAAAAAATAATTTTATTTCTCTCTAAACTAGATTCTAAACTAGATCCCTGTACAGTATAAACTAATTAGTCATATATATAAATATTTCCTCATCATTCTCCCCTTGTTGAGAAAACTCGATCACAAGTTATGTAGAAGTCAAGAACAGGAACTAAGAAAAAGTTTTGGCACTTCTTATAGAAAGACTGAGATGCAAAAACTTTGAAATTAATTACCACGTGAAGGAGGCTCAAGCAAACATTCTGGAATGATTAAGCCAATATGCTCAACCTCAGGTAAAACGAATTTATTATAGTAAAAGCTCTACCCCAAGGGTTCTAAGGAAAAATTAATATGAATTGCAACCCATGAAAAAGTCCTAATTTAATATTTAAAATAATCCAAGAATCAATTCTAAGTATTATGTGGGGGATTACATCACTTGTATAGAGATTTATACCCTAGTACTAACGTAATGGACTCGGGCCCGTTTATAATTGGGCTTGTGTAAAATGACCTTCATAATTAATAAACTACTAGCCCCGCATTTAAAGCATATTAACAAATAATTTTAGTTATCTCTAAACTATATATATATAAACTGATTAATAATATGTATACAATAATTATTGATATTATTCTCATTTTTTAATCCGGTTCAAAGAGTAATACATCTATATTATTACTATAGAGCTACCTATTTTAAAAAGCTTTTATTATTGTTATTTAAATTCGACCCAATAGATCAATTAATTCAATTTTTTAAAGGAATTACTTATCTCTATAAACTTTATTATTACATCTAACATCCTTTTTTAAAAGTTCATATCTATACTATATTAGTCTTGTCCAAAAACCAAATAATCTATATTGTTATTTTAAAGAATAGACACAATGGCGCGAGGCAATTCTCAATCAAAATTCCTGAAAATGGTTCTTACTAATTGGTCCTCTTTGTCTGAAACTCATGATTTTTCAGTGGTACAATATAAATAAGTGATTGTATTAGAGATGCGCTAATAAAGTTAAGAAAATGGAAGTGTGATAAGAAACGTGTCGGTCCCATTAGATCTAATAATTTTTGCATGTTTACTAGCAACTTATATTAGAGGCAGGTGCCATTAAATTTTAGAAAAACAACTGTAACTAGTGGGTCCTATTCTTCGAGATTTGTAATTACAAATCCACAAGAAATATTCCCCGTGATGAAGGGGATAAACTTGCTAAGTTTAAATTAGAGGTAGGTCCATTCAAAGTTAAAAAACTAAAGGCTACAAAAATATCATACAAAGACTGGTTATGTTAGATTTTTACTTTGTTAAATAATGTTTATTATGAGAGAAAATTACTAAATGCATAAATTTGTGGTAGGTCCACTAAAAGGATCGAAAGCTAAAAAGTTTGAAGAATGATGCAAATATTTTTTAGAGATAAAGTCGAATTAAATGTTGTAGAAAATCGATAATAAACAGTTAATAAATAAATAACCAACATTAGGGTACATTCCTAGAAATGAAAAAAATAGATTACTTTTAGTAACTTTTTCTGATAACCAACATTAGTAATAAAATTTATATGTAATAGATGGCTATGCAAGCAGCAACAAGGTGACGTTTTAGTTATATATATTTTTAGCTTATATGGGGTTTTTTATAAATATTTTAATAATTAATGATTGCAGTTGATGCAAGTGTAATTGATGTTTTTGGATGTTGATCATGAATTGTTTTTTACATATCCTACTAAACTATAATAAAAAAAATTAACAGAGGTCTAAGGTCCAAATCCCACAAATAGTATATTAAAATTAACACTTATCATATTAGTTCTTAAAAATAAATAAATTTAAAATTACTTCAACCATATATGTGTATATATATATATATATAATTTTATTTATTCATTAAGTTAATAATTAAAAAATGTATTGAAAAGTTACCCGCACGGGCTATAAGATAGTTTTATTAATGTTTGCAATTGGTGTGGGTGTGATTGGTGTTTATGGAGGTTGTACACTAAAAAAATATAAAAGGTAATGTTTTTTAATTAAGTTAATTAGTTGCTTAGTTATTATTAATTTTTATTTATCATTAATTTTATTGAATAGAATGATCAAATAAAATTCAATTCTAATACAACCTTTTTTATTATACCCTTTTCAGATTATAATTTTTTTTATTCAATTATAATACAACATTTTTTAATTATATCCTTTTTAGATTATAATTTTTTTAATATGATATAATCTTGATCTTCTATTTTTAAAATTATTAGATTCGACGATTGAAATTATTTTGGCAGTACAGTGACCAAAATAAAATTATGGATAAGATCTCTTTTACGCTTATCATATATATATGGATATAATTAAACTTGCTATTTTTTAAAAGTGCACAATAAAGTTCGTATAGTAGCAATCTTTTTTTAGTCAATTTCAATTCCAGAATTTTAACTACTCATACACACATGCCTACTATGAGGTTTTTATCCTCAACCTCTTGGCAAGAGGAGAGATTATGCGCTTGGCCATGCCTTGTAGAAAGTAGCTGTCAGTTGTGGACCCCGTGTGTGTAAAGTATATACGTTCTGTTCTCATACTATTGAGTTACATCTGGTATGTATGTTTCAATTTAATTTATGTTTGACTTTTTTGCACGCATGTAATGATGCTAATATGTAAAGGTAATACACATATATAACATTTATTTTTATTATAAATTTTTATACCTCAATATGCGTGTCAAAAAGTCAAACATTCAAAAAGTCAAACATCGCTTAAAATGAGACAGAGGTAGTACTGGTAGTAGCTCCATTGAGTTAAATGCAATCTGCTAACTATTTAGTCCATTAACGTTTTGGCAATTTTAGTTAAAGACTATATTTATTTATACTAGAGTAGTATTTTATAATATTTGTGTACATATATAAATTAGGTTGAAGTGTATTCAGAGTAACATAAAATAGTAAATTTATTCACTGCATCCGTTACCTTTCTTAAATGCCATGATCCGTTACCTTTCTTAAATGCCATGATCCGCTACCTACTAGCTACTACTCTGCTATCATGTAAAGAGTTTAATATTGACAAACTTCCACCGCAAGTAATGGAACTTTTATCTGGACATGTGTTTAAAGTCAAATTCATTAAAGATTATGATGTCTAAATTGAGACAGAGGTAGTACTGGTAGTAGCTCCATTGAGTTAAATGCAATCTGCCAACTATTTAGTCCATTAACGTTTTGGCAATTTTAGTTAAAGACTATAATTATTTATACTAGAGTAGTATTTTATTATGTATGTATATATATATATATATATATACATATATATACATATCTATAAAAATTAGGTTAAAATGTATTCAGAGTAACATAAAATAGTACATTTATTCTCTGCAGCCGTTACCTTTCTTAAATGCCATGATCCGCTACCTACTAGCTACTTCTCTGCTATCATGTAAAGAGTTTAATATTGAAAAACTTCCATGGCAAGTGATGAAACTTTTATTTGGACATGTGTTTAAAAGTCAAATTCATTAAAGATTATGATGTCTAAATGAATAGGCATTTTTCAAGTAAATTTATCAAATTTCTTGATATCTGAGATAATAAAAGAGAGCCATCTACTATCTGGCACATCTAGTAATCTATATGTCAATCTCCACTACAACTTTTTGTTCATATATCTAAATTTATTTGATCATTTAAATCTTTTTGCAATACAGGTCACATCTGAATAGTTAAGTGAAGAGAACAGAATCTATGTCAGACAACCTTGTTGCCAATACCATGTCTAAAGCTGAAAGAAAGGTAAAGAAACTTGTGCTACTGTTGTATTATGATCCCTATGCATTCTTATTTGTCCTATTTAATATGTTATCTAAGTATTTCCCCTCTTTATAGAATTTACTGAGAATTAAACAGAATGACTTTCTTTGATATTAAAGATTTCCTATTTGTGTCGTGTCTCCCTCCCTCTATGTTGTTGATTGAATCTCTTTCACCGTGTAAGTTGTGACAACTGGCAATCTTAAAGCTTAATAGTAGTATAAGAGTTTCATCTTTTATTTAATATTCTCAGTTTAGGGCTGATTTCTGTTTTGGTTTATTGCTCACTTGAAAATTTTAATCTTATTTTCATTGGGGTTAAATAGTGATTTTAGAAATCTCTTAAATCAATTACCCAGAATTCTACTTATTTAATTTAAAATTAGGGGTATAGCAATAAAAAATTGGTTCTATAACTGCTTTGTTCTTTTGTTAGTATCTTTTTGTGTTTTATTTCACAGTAAAATTTTGGAAAAGCGGAGTAAGGTTTATTTATAATTAAAAAAAGTGCACATATGTTCCAGACTTGAAAAGAATACAAAATAAGTGCTTTGTTTTGCTTGTGTTACTAATGGATATAAAAATGATGCAAAACGATAAACTGTGTAGTGATTGCCTAATTTGTTTTTTTATGTTTACTAGAATAGAAACTTTTTGATTAAAATTTATGGAGGCTCCATGGGGTACCTAACATTCCTGAAGTACTTGTGTTGAAAGTGAGATCTTATGCAGCATACATAATCTGTTTTCACTGCCACAGACTTTGTAATCTTTGTACCCCATGTGCATTTATTCTTTTGTATATACTTTATTGTGGATTTAGGCAACGGAATTCTATGCATGGATTCGAACTGCTGACGGTTCTATACAAGCAGTGGAACATGAGGTTGCACTAGCATGCCCCAGAATTTGTCATGAAATGGAATCAGGGGTTGGATCTTCAAAGAACAATCCTATAACACTACCTCAAAGAGTTAAACCTACTACTTTAAGTTTAGTTATTAACTACTGCAGATTTCATCTAGGACGCCACTCCGAGCAGGTTAGATATAATTTCTTGAAACTTATGATTGACATGCCCTTTGTTTTCTTGACTATGACTGTTGTAAATGCTTCTGTACTTCTCCCAACTATATGATGTCTACAATGAGAAATGCATCACAGAGAATCTATATATTACATTGTCAAATAAAATTAGAATGATTCTACAAGAAGTTCATCTTTAAAAGGTTAGAAACTGTGCAGAATTTTAGGGTCCAGGTAACTCTTTGAATTCAAAGCAATGACCAGTAACTATGTAAGCAAGTAAATATCAAAAAAATTGATTCCTGTGGTATAATATGTGGCAGAATTTCCTTTGCAATAACATGAAGGACATCAAAAATTTAAATGTCATAGTTGATTTCTCTTTGAATAGGCGCACAAGACTTTTAATGAGAACTTCTTCCAAACGGATGCAAAAAGTCTGTTGGAGTTGCTTAATCTTTCAAACTACCTGCAACTGAGACCACTGCGTGATAGCACCAAAAAAGCAATGGACCAAAAGATTAGTAATAAATCTACTGAAGAGATATGCCATATGCTGAATTTGAATTTGGATCTTTCAGAGGTTATTCTTCTTGTAACCAGCATTTTTTGTGTCGAAACATATCGTGTTTTAATATCCAGTGGTGAAACATATCATGATTTATTTCTTTTGTTAATCTGATGTTGATTAAGCAACTGGGCAGGCCGAAAAGTCAAATTTATGGGAGTGCTCTAATCATGAAACACGAGTGAGGCTATTGAAAAGGCTATACTCTAACAGGAGAGAGTCATTAGTGAAGAATGTAGAGCATATGAAGGTGACCTTTGAACATTTTATCTGATAAAGATTAACCGAGGATTCATTCAATATTCCAATTTCAATGAAGAATTTGACTGTTGATTGCTTACTATAATGATAGGACTTCGTGACTGGAGTAAAGCCTAAGCAAGATAAAGATACTCGTGAAGTTGATGCTCTCGTATCATTCATTAATGGAGACGAAGGTACCTTCCTTTCTTCACTCCCTCATTTCTAGTATGCGTACCTTTTTTACTGGCTGAAATAACAGTATATCTGAACCTCTTCGTATGCTACCTCTTCTGATACTTTTGGTACTCTGTTAGGTCTGGATGGTTGTTTGAAAAATGATGCAAGGATTTCCCTTGCTTTATAATTTGCTTCATAGCGTATGGTTGCACATTGTAGTTTAAAAGATGCTAGGTGCTTTTGCTTTTCATTATGCAAACATCAAAATTTATGAGTTCCCTTACTTTGGCAGATACCAAAGGGGTCAAAACTTCAAAGAATAAGAACCATAAAAAGCAGAAGGAGCAAAAGGAGCAAAAGAAAACTTCTTCCAGTGGTGCTGCTGCTTCTACTAAAGCCTCTACTTCAAAGAAAGTCATTGAAAAGAATGACGAGGTCAGCCACATGATATCCATTGTAATATTGTTGGGTATTTATTGCACCTCTTCCCAATAGCATACTGTTTAGTTTGTTACTGTATGGTTTTGGGCTAAATTTAAAGTACCTAAGAAGATGAACATTGACATTTTCTAGGATATTAATGCTTCCGATTCTGCAAACCCAAGCAGTTCCAGTTCTGATACAGTAGACCTATTTGGCACTCGAGACGAGAGCTTCAATGTCAATGAAGACGCATTTTATGATAACTTGGATCCTGTGAAAGATGCAGAGACTACTAGGTTAGCTTGTTAATCTTTTAGGTCCTATAAGCATGAAATTAAATTACTTATACCCGAAATTACCCTGTTGCTTTAGTTTTATCTGACTGCAGTATTATATACTTATTCTTATAAGTCCTTTAATTTTCCAAATGTGGAAATTTCAGTTAATCTTGTTGACTGTACTTCTGTTATTTACAATCTTTTCGGATCTCATTACTTAAGAAACTACATCATTGATTGAGCTACCACTGAGTGGCTAAGTCTTTTATAAATGTTCCATTCTGTGTGGCAACTATACGATTTATGTATATTTATATAATGAATGCATGTATGTGTTTGTGTGGGTATTAACTTTTAGATTTCTATGTTCTTTACCTTAAAGCAAGGAGAGAACAATTATCCCTCAGGAATAACATTTTTTTTAATCTGGTGGAACATTCAATAAAGTTGACTTCTGGAAAGGATTATTAGGTTTGTAAACAGTATTTGCTTGCAAGTAAAACATGAAAACAATTCACTAAAAAATGATAAAAATGTATAGTAAAGACATTACGATTAGCTAGTGCCATTGGCTGGGGCTTTCATGTTCGAATATGAAAGCTCCTATAACATTTATTTAGCACAACTGTGTACTATGCTTGGTTCGTGTGATTGCTTCTTTGTTGGCATTCCTTTCAATGTCAAGTCTATCATAAATTACGTTAATTAAAATGTAATTTTAAAAATAATAAGCTTAAATCCTGCTATACTGTTTGGACAGTTAACTCTGTTATTAATATGCATGAAATATGCAAGGATTGTTGGATCCTACTACTACTAAATCCTCAATATTTAAAAGTTTGAGATAATCAAGGATCCCACTCCTAACACTATAAGAAATAACATCATATTTGTAATTATAAAGATAGGATATAGAAATTTAAAAGATCAGTATAGCATAGGAAATATTTATTAACAAAATAAGATGATTATAGCTCAATTCGTAATATTTATTTCTTATTAAGAGTGAACGTTAAGATTTGATTTTTAAAACCACAAAAAATAACATGATATTTTTGTGGGTTTGTTTCAAAAATACCAAAGTTGCAAAACTCAAAAATACGGTTGCAACATTTGCAACCTGGTTTGCAACCCCATTTGCAACCTCATTTGCAACCAATTTTCACCTGCGGTGCCTGCGTTGCAACCTCATTTGCAACTTAAGGTAGTATTTTTGAAAATATTTTCAAAAAGTTAGGTATTTTTGTAAATATCCCTATTTTTTTTTGTTTGCAAGTGTTAATACTTGACAACTAATTCTAAGATTAGTACCTGTTCATTAATAACAGAGTTTAGAGGTTTGATAATTTCCACCTACAGAAAAGTATTATTTTTTTAATTATTATTATTTTGTTGTCACTATACTAAAAATAATTTGAATTTTGAAATTAACCAACTAAAAGAACATATTGTTCATTAAAAAATTTATAATAATTTTTATAAATAGCATTTATTTCACAAGTTACTGATAAATAATCAGAACAAACTATTAGTTTATGAAAATTTGTAGAGTCTCAAAAGAAAATAGAGTTTTACTCTCCCATCCCTACAAGATCGAGTATTAGAGAATTTTTTCTTTGTACAATCAACAAGGATCACTGACCTATGTTTAGTGTTCATTTATAAACAGGAGTAAAATTAATATGGTTTCAAAATTTAAGTTAAATGTTTTTTTAGTTGGGGTTTATTCTGATTTAAGATTGAAAATTAGTTCTAGAGCAAGCCTCGTTGAACCTTTCAAGAGGTTCTGTTCTGCATGGCATATGTATGCCTTTTATAACTGAAGGGAATAAGTCAGAACTGATTTTTTCGAGAAAGTCTGACTTAAACCTGTTCACACATGTCAGTACTTGAAAATTATCGAAGAACAATGTTACTTGAAGTGCTGTGGCTTAAAATTTACTTTACACTCAGAAAACAAGCAACATCTTTTCCAAATTAAATTTAATATCCTCCTAATCCATGTAACATATTGTCCTTTTTTAAGGGAATTCTTTTTTTGTTTTTTGGGATGGTATAAATAGGCTTGGGCAATATCGAAATGACGAATTTTCCATCTCTATATTATCTTTTCCATTTTTCAGCTAATCTATTTACATCAAATTATTGTTAAGTGTCCTTTATATACTAATACGGGTATGATTCTAACTGAATCTTGTTTGTAGATGAAAAGCTACCAAATTGAATCAGAAACACTTGAATCATGCTTTGCTTAACTGATAATGCAAACAACAAACGTGTTATATAAAAAGCTATATGAAGGAAAGAAGTATGAGACACATACTTTACACGCATCAAGGGTAAAAATAATAGTACTAACAATTCAGAGATGCATAGATTAGATGAGTTATAGCATGAGATTTTTTTTTCTGCAACTGTCTCATATAGTTTAAATGAATTAATTGTGGTAAGTTGTTATTTTTCATATGCTCCATGGAGATGCATTAGTGCTAGCTGACCATGCATGTTTTTAGATGTCTTAGATTCATTCCTTTAACGGTATCTCCCTCGCGGGAGGTCAAGGGTTCAAGCCTTGTTGAAGGCAAAATGGGTGTGTGACTTCATTTAAAAAAGAAAAATAAAATCCACAGGTGCATAAAAATTTTAATGCAAATTGTGTAAGCAAGTAATTATTATTTAGCTGGATTTTAATGTGAAACGATTGTATGCTTGCAAGACGTTCGCTGTCTAAATATGTAAATGTACCATATTCATTATGTTTTTTAAAAACTATGTGCTCATTCTTTGTGTGAAACTGTCCTCGCACTGCGCAGAAAAATTAAGTTAGCTTTCGCGTGGCTGTGTCTCTTCATTTACTCACTTCCCACTTTTAGCTCAATGATCTTGATTGTGTCATTTTCACGCGCATTGCGCATACCCTTGTACACTAGGAAAAACAAGCTCAAATCCACAAACTTGTTCTTGTAAGACTTTTCACGGTTTGGCTCTTTATAAAGAATCACTACATTGCATCTTCTCAGATACATTTCATATATCAAACAATTATTATTTTGAAATGCCCCTGGCGATGTTTCAGTGTTTTGCTTTTGTGTGCCAAAACCAATTCTAGAATGCAAGAATGCTGCATGCGCTGAAATGTATGTTACTGTTCTGCTCTCAGTTCTGTTCCCATCGCATTCCCAACATGTGATTTCTAGTCAGATCGGTTTGGTCGACAATGATATATTGTTGTTCAATGCTTAATGCTAGGGCTATGAAGTGCAAGTATAATTCTGCACCTCATTAGCCTACTTTTAACATGTTTTTATATATGAGGGTTCACTTTAGTATCTGTTTTATATATTATCTTGTGAAATTTCTGCGGTTATTGTTATGCATGCTATTGGAGTAGCTTCAGTAGCGATATTTATATTATCAGCTTCAAATGTTCTACGATCTTTTTTTTAATATTAGCTTGCTATTTCACCTTTTACCTTTTTTATTTATGGTTCCTAATTTGTTCTCACCCTGTGCAGGATGATAGAGGCATTCGCTCTGTCACTAAATTTATATCCGGCTCAGATTTATGGAGACCCGAAAGTAGAATTTCATGTTACAGATGGAAGTATATCAGTGGTAAGGTACAAATTTATATTCCTTCTTTAGGTTGTGCAATAATGTTTACTAAATTTATACATGTGTATGTGTACATGATGCATTAATTCTAATTTCCATAGAGAGCTGCAAATTAAGAATCGATGCATGTATATATGTTTCATTAAAGTTATTATATTAAGAAATGTAATAAATTTAACATCCTCATGATTAGTTTTGAAGTAAGTAGCGTATATACATCTGTATTATGATACCGGATTAAAGACCTGAAAATAGGGTGAACAATAATACAATATGACTTGTGTTGTTCAGAATCTGTTCTTGCTGTATTTTGTCGTCACACCAACTAATTATTGCCATTTAACCCTATTTACCTTGTCTTTTATGCACTACTGTTTTTCTTTCAATCACGTCTTGTTCTGTCAATATTGCATCTTAGTATCATTGGTTGTGCATGGAAAAGATAATCGAATAATACAAGTTATGCTTGTTGGATTACAGTGAACAATTTTTATCATATGGTCTCTAGCAGGATGCACAAGTCTCCTTTATTTTTATTGCCAGTTCCCCTGTTAATTCAATATAATGATTAAACCCTTACTTCCATTACATATTTAATGACATACTCGCTCCCTAAGAACTTTTGGATGTTTTCACCCTTACACGTATTTCACTTTTTTTTTTTTGAGACTTTATTTCACTTATTTATGTAAGCTTTGTTTGGATGGACAGGACTAGACCATATTGCATGATCAGCAGTGATCTGTAATTATCAAGACCTCCTGAGAATGCCTCATGTGTATTGATTGCGTTCTTTAGCTGTAGAGTTAGTATCTTAAGTTGGGAATAGCTTATGGTGAATGATTTTGACTGTAAGATGGTGGGGGTTGGTTGTGAAGTAATCGTAATATTAGTACTGTAGGAAAAAATGGATGAAGGGTCACCATTGTGCTCAAGCCCAGATGTACTTGTAAGTTAAATTATGTACTTTAACGAATTGTTAGTTTTTCAAGTGCAATTCAGATATGTAAGCTTTTAAGCGTTATAGCACATTGATTAAATATCTCAGATATATTTAGTTGATCGTTGTTTATCCTATGCTATGAGCATCTAGAATGCTCTTTTCTCTGCATTGTTACATATATAAAACGTACATAACCCAATGGTTCTAGACTCCATTTTTCCAAATTATAAAGGCCGTGTTTGGCATTGCTTTTCCAGAATAGCAGTTCTCCCAACTTATCTGGCCAAGAATTGTGTTTAACCTTACGGGGCCCACACAATTTAAAAATGGATGAAGGAAACTATCCAGAGAACAAACCTGAAGTAAGCACATAACACGTTAGACAACTATTAGTAGTTCTTTTACTTGGATTCTTTTTGGTTGTCATGTTCCTTCCGTCTTATTTGTATTACTAGTTTATAGTCACGGGTTACTTTTAATTTTTTATAAAAAAAATTTATAGTGTAATATAATATTATTATACTTTTAATTTTTTATAATTTTTTTATAGTGTAATATAATATTATAAATATTAATTTTAGTATGTTATTAGAAGAATTTGAACTTTACATTAATTTATAATATTAAATATAAATTAATCCCCTTTTCGCTTATTATAATGAGCATGTTTGGGTAAACTTAAATTATTTTGAAGATCACTTAAAGTAAAAACAAGGTGTTTGTCTAACCTTTTTTTTTTCACTTAAAGTTAGTTTTAGTTCAAAAAAAAAAAAGTACCTTGGAGGTACTTTTTTTTCACTTATTTTTTTTCTCATATCAATTTTTATGTATTTGAGTCGCCTTTTAACTCGTATTATATTTTTTGCATATATTTGTATTTTACACTTTTATATTATGTTTAAAAAATATAAATTTCTTTTTTTTAGTTAATTTTTTAAAAATAAATTTACTTTAAGTAAAATTAGCCAAACAGATACACCTAACTTTAAGTGAAAATTATCACTTTTCACTTAAAGTGAGTAAGTAGCACTTTAAGTGATAAGTAACATTTTTTAAGTTAAGCCAAACACGCTCAATATAGTATAGTATTTATAATAGTAATTAATAAAATTATCAGTAATAGTAATAATAATTTAATAAATGACATGTATTGTTTTAAACTAATAATATAAAATCTTAATATAAATTTGTTGTTGAAGGAATTCGAACCTTGGATCAAAGATTTAAATATAGAATATTTCTTATATAGAATATTTTTTATTATTAAATCTAACGGTTATCATCTATTTACTAAATATCTAACGGTCATTATTCTTTTAAGACTTGGTTGAACCAAACAACCAAACTACTAATTATCCCCTAGTTTGATTATAACCCGTGCGAGACACAGTTGTTTTTTAATTTTCTTTATTTAATAAATTAATTTTTATGTGTTTTATTTTGAAATTTCTATTTTTATGTATTGCGTCACCGAAATTATTTCATTACATTTTACAGTAAAATTTTAAATAATTTACAACACGATTTTAATTTTATAAATAATATTTTACAAAGATAAATCCTTAAATAATTATATATTTTTATCAATGTTAAGTTAAGGATTTCAAATTTTGTAAAAATCATTGCAGCGTTAAACCAATATAAGCAATCAATTTTCTTTAAAATTCATTTTCATTATTTTCTTTACACCCTTTTTTTCTCCTTTGGCTCCGTTCTTCTTATGTAGCTTCTACATATCGTTCATGACGTCTCTTGTTACGTTTAATTTTTTATTTTTCATTTGTAACTAATGGTCTTGTATGTATAGATTTTTATTTGATAGAATAATGTAATTTTGATTCTATCTAGGGTTGTATTAAGATTTCTTTTCCAATTAATTCTACAGATCTTTTTTGTTTGTTTATTTATAATTGATATTAGTTGTTTATACATATTTCACGGTAGTAGCTATATGTGGTTAGAGTTGAATATCAATATTAAGATATTAATAATTTTATATGAATTTAATTTGGATCTAATCTACGTACAACGTTGTTCCAATTTTGTTATCTGAATTTGTATCTGTATATGCATCAATGCGGACACATGGTAACTATTTCTTTTTTACTTACAATCCTACGGGCTTTTTTTAATATCTGTTAAATGTATTAATTTTTTAATATTTATGTGTTATTACATATCAATTTGTTGTTACAATATTGATATATATTAGGTTTTACACGTTCAATCATAATTATATCATTTTCATATTATAATTTCTTTTTAAAATACAATTTCAATATAATCTTTTTTAATTATATCTCTTTTAGATTATAATTTTTTTCAATATGATATAATCTTGATCATTTATTTTTAAAAATATTATATTCAACGGTTAAAATTATTTTGGTATTACATTGACCAAACCAAAGTTATGGATAAAATTTTTCTTACGTTTATTATATATAAAGATATAATTGGATCTTTCTACTATTAACAAAAATAAAACTAATTAAAAAACATAAAGTTTTATTTTGTGGTCATAGACACGCATTAAATAATTAAATAAATTAATACATATTTACTCTACGTAATCATCTTAAATTTTTGAATGATACCAGCCTAATGTGGCCACTGGCCACTTACTCACTTTCCTTGGTAACTATAATTCATGATAATAGCAAAATAACATCAGAACATTTAAGTACATAGATTTTTTTTATAAGAAAAGTTAGATCAGGGTACGTGCTTATGTTCCGCACCTCTAAAATTAGGTGGATTAGAGCATCTCCAATCTTAACATAATTGTTAGCTATATCCTACATGGCAGGTTTATTTGGCTATTGGGATACAAAAAATTTGCTCCAACCATACTTTCTATTAGCTAAATTTTTAGATAAAGGGATATTGGTCTTCTATATTTGGCTAATGTCTATGATTTTATACATAATAGCTAAAATCTTATTCACTTGTATCATGACACATCATTAATTTCATATATTTTTATTTTACACATAATAGCTAAAATCTATTTTATCCACTTATATCATTACACATCATTTATAGCTAATCATTATAGCTAATCTCATTGGAGAATAATTCCTTACAGGTTCAGTAAATTTTACATAATCATTATTTTAGTTAACAATTTTAGCTACTCTCCTTGGTGATGCTCTTAGAACTCCTAATATGTGTTTGTATGCATTATACCTCTTTTTAGCTTGCATTAGTCCGTGCAGAAGGGCTCGGCTAAATAGGTAAACAACGCTTATATTCTTATCTATGCATTAGGACTTTTGACCGGTTATTGATCAACGGTTGTTATTTGTTTCACGGTAATATTAATAATCAAAAAATATCTTTCTTCTATTTATAATTTATAATTTAATTAATAAATAATAATTTATAAGTTCTCAACAAATTATATCCTATTACTCATATGTTAAATATATTGTCATTGGTGAGTATCGAACCCCTGACCTTTGGTAATACACACTTATTATCCTTCTTACTCTTATTATATATAAAGATATAATTTCAATCGATAAAATTTTACATTTTATTCAATCACAACAAATAATTAAATTTATGAAATATCCAAAGATTGAAATATAGTATTCTACCATCTGATCCCTATAAAAAAAAAAAAAAGAAAGAATGATCAAATTACACCATTTTTGTGTAGAATGATCCCTATATGCGGGATGGACCGTCCTTTTTACCTATGGACAACGCATAAACAGTATGCACGCATCTCCCAAATGTGCAATGACATAAGTTGACTTCATTTTGTGCAAAACGATTCCGGTGTCTTTTTCCCTCTTTCGTTCGCCTCCCCGTCGCCTCACTTTGTTCGCCACACTCCGGCAACCTCCACCAAGTCTAAACACATTGAAATGATGCCTACACATCCCTCTCCCTTTTCCCCTCTTTCGTTCGCCTCCCCGTCGCCTCACTTTGTTCGCCACACTCCGGCAACCTCCACCAAATCTAAACACATTGAAATGATGCCTACACATCCCTCTCCCTTTTCCCCTCTTTATTTCTTGATTTTCGATCCCGCAGGGACGTGTATTGGTATATCGAAAAATGGATCGAAAAAACGAGGTCCGATTTAGGGCTTTCAAATCCAGCAAAAGAAATTAAAAATGAATGGTATATGGTTGCGGAGGGGGAGAATACGATTCTAATGATATGTGATATGTTAGTGAACGAAGGCTGGTCGAAAAAACAAAAATAGTCGCCTCAGACTTCGTCACTCTCATCTGTGAAGATGATGAACAATGTTTGGGTCATGCATTTCCAAGATATGTATCGTGGATACGCAAGTGACAGCCAAATTAAGTTTTTTGAAGACCAAGCATGTGAGCCATGCGTATACTGTGTACGCATGTGAGACATGCATGGTACGTGGGTATTTTGAGTAGCTGAAATTAAATGGTGGGTATTTTGATTTTTCACCCAAAAGAAAATTCATGAAGACCAACATTCGGAAATCAAAAAAGTTTTTTTTATTATTTAAATTCATTAAATATTAGTAGGAGGTATTTAAGAGGAGCTATAAATTTTAAATAAACCCTGATTTTACAAATATATTTATCCCATGTTTGTATATAAAATTCTTTATATTGCACCTAATTTACATATTAGATTCCCTAATCTCATTAAATAATGATTTAGATATTTACAAAATTGTCACCATTTCTTTATGTTACTAAAAAAACTTTAACCACAAGTACATTTCGTAAGGTAACCTCAAACTTGGGAGGACAACATAAAATTGAATGTTAAACATAAATAATTTAAAATAAACTAAAAAACTTTATATACTTTTAAAAGTTATGCTAGAACTCGATATAAAAATGAAAAATAAGACAAATTTTGTTTAAATATTTTGAAACTCTGAAGTAGATTGAATTCAGTGTTAAATTTAAAATTTCACAATTTAAGTATTAATCAATAATTTTTAATATGAAATTGGTGAATTCAATTAATTACATAAAATTAAAATTATCATATAGATAGATATTGGTCCAACTTCCAAGCCCATATCGAACACAATTTAAAATGGTCCAAATCCGAAACCAATCGATCCAAAGAATATTTTTAAAGCCCAATTTGAACTCCACGCATATGTTTATTTATTTACTGCCCATGCCCAATTTAATAAACGTAATAAACACGTAATAAACCAGTTGCTATGGGAGAGAGAGATATGCATGCCATGAGTAACGCTGTGGTGAGCCCGCGGAAGAAACGATCAAGTTCTGGCAATGATGATATGCCGGAGAAGCGTTTGAAGAAATTACCTTCTGGCAACGATATGATGATTTACGAAGTAAGCGATGTTAATTTGTGATTGGATTGCTATATTAATTTCGTACAATAATTAGGGCTATAATTTGATTTGTTTTTTAGAATGAATGATAGAATATTATTTAAATTTGATTGATTGAGCTACTTGTGTATTAATTGTCGTATTCTTTTTCTTTTTGGGATATATATATAGCACCGGATGGGAAGTTTAAACAATTTTGTACCATCTGTGATTGCGTGACTGATCACAATAGCTTAAAGTGCCCTAAGAGATCAACAGCGCTTGCATCGGATGACGAAGACGACGACTTGTTCTGTTAGAGGAGGACCATTGGCCTTTATCAATCCTATGTTGTGTACGTCTTGAGATTGATAAGTTGGATCAACCTAGTCTGTGTTAGGCAGCCGTATAAATTAGGCAGCAGCTGGTTGATATTCTTGCCAAATTCACACACCAAACTTCAACCTTCACCAACCCCCCACCTACTACTAACTCCTATAAATACCCATATCCTCATTCCATATTTCTTACACCATAATTCTCTCTTCTCTCTCTATATAGCTGTTAGATAGTCCGTCTAGTTGGGGAGCCGGTTTAGCCCGCTTTCAGGAAGTGTCGGGATAGAAGGTCCCCGTGTCTAAACTATTCCTTAGGGTACTTGGGTCTGACTGCAGCCATCGGAGGTGGTCCCGCTGCAGGGGTCTTTCTATCAGGTTGTGTGGCACTGTCCGGGTTGGGAGAGGGAGAGAAGGAAAGGTTGTCGGGAAACAGTGATAGGGGGAGGTTTTGAGATAAACACTTCAGTGAGTTGGGGATATACATAATAGGTATTGTAGGGCTGAATTTTTGTATGAAATTTAAGGGGTCGGATACCCGGATATTGTAATCTCTTTTATCTAGTGTGAAGTTGTTGCTTTTGTGGATGTAGGCTGGGCCGAACCACGTTAAATCTCTTGTCTCTTTTACTGTATTGTTGGTTTGTTGCTTCATTACTATCACATATATTTGTGGGATCTAAGCGCACATATTTACCAAATCGCTTCCGCATTCGCAGGGAATCGGGCATATTCCTAACAGTTGGCATCAGAGCTAGTTGTGTCTAAATTATTGGTGCCGAAGGAAAGTCGTTAAGAAAAGTGGTTGTCTAATTTGGCGCCGTTTTGACGGAAGTGCTCCCATTGTTTCTTACACTTACCTGGCCAATTGATTTAGTTATTTGGATTGGTTTGTGTGTGCAAACGGAGATCATGGCAAGTATTAAAGGATTCACGGTGACTCCATATGATGGTAAATGAAGTTTTACTCTTTGGCAGAGAAGGGTAAAGGATGTCCTAACCCAACAGAAGCTAGCAAGGGCTTGAAGGGGAAGGAGGGAAAACCAACAAAGATGAGCGATGAAGATTGGGAGGATGCTGAGTCGCAATGCATGAGTACCATCAGACTATGCATTGCTGATAACATTATCAATAATGTTGTTGACGAAAGCACGCCGAAGGAATTATGGTCAAAGTTGGAGACATTGTATCTCGGGAAGAACTTGACTACAAAGTTAAATCTGAAGCGCGAGTTATACAAGCTGAAGATGGCAGCTCAAGGCAATGTTATTGAGCACATGAATGTGTTTAATGGAATTGTTGATCAACTTGAAAAGGTTGATGTAAAATTGGAGGAAGAAGATAAGGCCCTTATTCTTCTTACTTCGCTTCCGGAGTCATTCGATCATTTGGTCACAACCATTTTGTACGGTAAGGACACGTTAAAAATGGAGGAGGTTCAGTCAGCACTTTTGTCAAATGCTGGAAGGAAGAACCAGGATGGTGACAAGGACGGAATGACAGTTTTGGCTTTGCGTAGTCAAAATAATAGAGGAAGGGGTGCTGTGAGAGGATCTACCAATAGCAGGGGTAAATCTAGATACAGGGAAAAGGGCATGCAGTGCTTTGGTTGCAAGGAGTGGGGTCATATTAGGCCGAATTGTCCGCTTAATAAGAAGGATCCAGATGCATCATTGGCTGTGGTTACTCTCGATTGTGAAGATGTTTGCACCGTCTTCAATCGAGGCACTAGTTCTCCAGGAGAATGGATATTAGACTAAGGGTCATCTTACCATGTATGTTCCGAGAGGGGGCATTTTGACAAATTCCAAGATACAAAGAATGAAACAGTTTCTTTGGTTGATGGATCTACTTGTGAGATCAAGGGGATTGGAATTGTGAAAATCAAAATGTTCGATGGAATAGTTCGCAGCTTGAACGGGGTAAGATATGTACCTAAGCTGAGGAAGAATCTAATATCTATCGGTCGGTTAGCTTCAGAAGGCTATAGATGCTCTGTAGTAGGGGGAGCTATGAATATCAAAAGAGGCCGTGTGGTTCGGATAAAGGGAGAGCTATGTGGGGGAATATATCGTCTGATTAGTACGTGGCCAGAACGTACTGGAACTTCGAAAATCTGGTTATCTCGTGCACGAGGGAAGATTGACTTGAAGGATACTGCTGCGGTTGTATTGCCTTCCAGTCTAGACGATGGTGCAAAGACTGCTGGGATGGATGCTTGGTCGAAGGGCTTCCACGACATCAACGAGTAGTTGGTGTGTTGCAGTGACACCCCCCAAATCCGGGGTCAGGAGATTTGGTTGTCACGCGAAAATCCTCAAAATAAAACATCTGCTTAATAATAATCATTCACTTGTGATTGTCCAACACTGGAAATATAACATCTGTGACCCCAAACATACCAAGATCTTTTAAGGTTATAGGGCTAGAAACAAGAATCCAAATTCCTTTAAATAAAAAGTATTCATTCTTTACAACATTCTCTTTGATCAAATCTTAAATCACTGGTGTAACTTCGATAAGAAGTACGCCAGGCTAACCAGACCATTACATAATAATAATAAATATTAGAACTCAATTATAAAAAATAGATCTTACACTAAATCCAGACATCCTGAGCCAAGTCATCCTCGAAATAGCATCACGCTTCTTCTCTTTCTGAACTGTGCGGATACGTCTCGCCAAACTACCTTACTGAAATGTTAGAATTTACAATAGCAAGTATGAGCGAAAGAAATGCTCAGCAAGCGTATAAAAATTTTGATATAAAACCAGGATAAGTGGGGCATAAAATCATCTGAAATGTAAAACAGTTTATAGAGAAACTGAATCAACAACTGTGATATAATTCAAATCCATAACTGAAATCATTTGGCATGTCATAAAAATGAATCATCTGCCAATTCACAATATATAATAGCCATTCTGGCGATATGGATTGGATATACATAAAAAAAAAAACAAAACCCATTGCCCCCTGATCAGGTTCAAAAGCAATGGGACCCTTTATACTACCACCGGTACATTTCTATACCCGTGTGTATAACCCGGATTTCAATGAGGGTACCAAAATAGGCAAGTAATGTTAGCCTATAGGAAGATGGTATGGTTACCATATCCTCCTTAAATATTGCTGGACCATGGTAGCAACCATGGCCTCCTACGCTTTTCAATAAATATTGCTGGACCATGAAATCATCGATGGCCTCCTACGCTTTCCAATAAATATTGCTGGACCATGAAATCATCGATGGCCTCCTACGCTTTACCATTTTCCAATCCAATAGAGCAATTTCCGAATTCAACAGGAAATGCTTAGTTTCACATACAGTTCACATCCCTATTATTTACTACGATAATAAGGATATGAAGAGTTTATCTTAAACAATTTCCCCACATCAGGATACCAATATCAAGCAACTGTGTTCGCATAAAAATATTTAAGAACCACAAATAGCTCTGAACAATAACTATTTGTCATGATATGAATAAATGAAACAGAAAATAAAAAGTGTTTAGGATGATCAAGAAAATACTTGCCTCTGGTCTTCAGCTATTGCGCAAAGTCGAGGTAACCCGTCTACCTTCTTCTTCTATCTTACGTCATCATATCCTCTGTTTTAATCATGCTTTGGTTTACGCTTTAGCGGTTGCCACAAGTCTGATCCGTCGACATCGACCCCGCGTGTCTACTTCAATATCTCTATCGGAAGAAAAAAATTGGAAATGTCCCCTTTGAACATAGACGTTTTCCCGGTGTTAAAACACCTCACAAGTAAACCAGCAATTCCACAAACAATACTTTCATCTCCAACCTTCTTTATTACAATCCACATAATACTGCATCCATCTCCAACTTTCTTCGTCTCATACCAACTTAACTCCGCTGACATTCCTAAGTCAATATTTACCAATTAATCCTCGAATTAAACATTTATGCATTCAACTTAGTCCAACTCAATCTATAAATAATCCTCAAAACATTTATCTTATTCCTCAATAAAGAAACATGAAAATCAATTAATCCTCAAGACACAATTAATCCTCGAGATAACAATTAATCCTCGAAATAAGTCATTAATCCTCAAGACAATAATTAACCCTAGAGATAATCATTAATCTTCGAATTAAATACATATATACCTGTCACATAACCAATTAACACATAGCATATACGGCTCACAAATAAAAGAGCACTCAAATTATTCATAGAATATGTACAAATCACTAATAGATAATCAAAGAATAATAACAAGCAATTCACATAATCACATAGCACGTTTGATCAGATCATAAAAAGATTTTAACTAATATTTTTAAAACAGAAAACGAGTCAAAACCCTAATTATCGGATATAACCGACTCAATAAAAAGGTTTGGTAAAAAGTCGATCCAAATTTAAAAGTTGAATTGTAACTTAAAAATATTTTTATAAGAACCGGGTCATTTTTCTAATTCCAGAAATACTTTTCTCGTTGAAAACGGATAAACGGTTTAATTAATACGCAATTAATAAGAATAATTCAATTAATAATTAAATTAATTGATTATTCAAATTAATTATTTATTAATCAACTCATAAAAATAATAAATCTTTTATAATAAAAAGATTTAAATTCAATGAAGTCAATTATATATTTAAATAATAATTAATTAATATAATTAATCAGTTAAAATGAATTAATCAATTAATTAAATCAATTAAATTATAATTTAAAAATAATTAACTAATTAAATTTAATTTTTAGAAATTAAAATAATAATAATAAAAAGAAATCTGAATTTTAGAAAAATTTTATAAAAATTTGACCCAAAAACATTTTTCTGAAAAGTTTTAAGATTTTGAAGATCAAAACGTTACTATTCCTCATCACCTTCACTGTTCTTCGTATGAATACTCGAAGAACAGCCACCGCCAACAATGGAGGTTCCTCCAGAATCCGGTCACCGGAAATTTTCCGGCGAACTTCCGGCGACCATAACTTTCACAATACTAAACCAAATCAAGCGTGTGAAACATGGATCTTGACTAAAATTTCATGACAAACTCAACCGTGCCAACTAAAACAACAAAAACGTGACCAAAATGACCGAAAGTTGAAGAAAAACTCGTCGCCGGCGAGCATCAACCAAAAATCCGGTAAAAAATTCGTTTTTCAACAAATCGGACACCAAATCGAGTGTTCTATATCCCAAAATGAAGCTATGAACACGTATAATATAACCCCTAACACCTCTAACACGAAAAATCATCACACACAACGGACGAACGATTTGAAAAATGAACATAAACTTACAAACTCGAATATCACAATCCGGCATTATAATGATGCAATTGACCACATAAATCCACTCCAAATGATCATATAAACCTATTGGAATCATCAAAACAACCGTAAAATCACTCAATCAAAAAACCCCAAATTAGGCTCAAGAACCCTAATTTTCGAATTGAATAAACTATTGATTCAATGATGAAATTGATCATGCATATGAACTCCTGGAATCCATAAGAAGCTATGAACATCATCAAAACATCTGGAAAATCTCAGAAATGAAAAACCCTAATTCTAACATGAACCCTAATTTCTGCAGATTATTGAAAAAATCATATAAAATCATAAAATTACCCTCTGTTGAAATTGATTGCAGATACAGAAACTAGAGGTCAAGATCTTTGATTAGAGTATAAGAACATCAAAATCCGATATCAATAACACCTTCAATTACAGCTTTGATCGTCAAGAACAGGAGAGAGAATTTTTTTTATTTATTTATTTATATATAAAAAAAACTGATTTTTATGATTTATTAATAAAAAAAATAAATCTGATTTCTATTTATATTAATCAAAAATTAATACCCCAAAAATATTTTTAACCCCTAATTAAAATTATTAAGCCTTAAAAATAATTTTTATGGGATAAAAATGTAAAAATTTTATTTTTAAACAAATATAATATATATGCCAAAATTCCCCAAAAATTATGAATTTTACAAAAATTACAACATAATACATTTTTGAACATCCCATTATTATATGAAAATAATTTTATGAAAAACAGGGCCTCGAATCCAATACAGGGGCTGGGTCCGGAATTTAAAATGCAAAATAACTGTATTCTAAAAATATAAAAATTACAGAAAAATAGAATAAAATATTCTATGATACACAGAAGTCACATAACACGTATGGGATAATTTCCCTATTTAATAAAAATCATAACGCGTTTAAAAGCATTAAAAATAAACTAATACACATTAAAATCAACTAAAAATATATTTTAATATAATAAATTACACGTAATTTTTCGGGTCGTTACATTCTTCCCCCCTTATAAGGATTCCGTCCCCGGAATCAGCTAAGGCAACTAGTGGGGTTTCTTAATTCCTTCATCATCAACACTTACTTTACAAAACTGGGGATAATGTTCCTTCTTAAACAACTTCTCCAAAATCTCAATCAAGTATAGGGTCTCTATTTGACACAGTTATCACTGGAGTCTTACAACCCATCATTATTCGCTTCAAATATGGCTGGACCAACTTTCCATTAACATAATATCCTTGAGAGAGAGAACTGATTCCATTGATATGTCACCGATATTCTAGTCATTTTAGGACTCGTTCTAACTCTTGGCGATTCCGTTGCGAATCTAATTTCTATCTGCGAATTTCGCTTATCCTGACCTGATTGGCATACCCTTGAAATTCAATAGAGATAACAAAAATCATAAAATTTTGAAGAGAACAGATTCCATATCATAGCAAATGTTCCACAATTGTGGTTATGAATTTTAAAGCAACCTGATTTCAAATAAGAGAATAACTGAGAGATCAATATGATCACATGAACCCGACGTTGTGTGTCTTAGCTCCGACATTTACAATTAAAGGTGATCAGCCTTCTTGTAATACACAACACACCAGTGATGGCGTCCCATCCAACTTCTATCACACAGACAGATATACCTGGTGTCCCCTATAAATAGGGTTGTTCGTCTCAGCAGGATTAGAGAAATATGAAAGGAATTCCAAATTTGTTATTTTCCGAAAAGAAGAACCAGGAAGAAAGTACCGAACAAGTGGTACTATATTGAAAATAAGGTTATTAATCATTGGAGAAAACAAAAAGTTGAAAATCTCAGAAATTTGAAAGTAGGTTTCATAATAACCTCTAAGATAATTGAATCTAAAATCGAGGTTGAACACAAGTGTCAAAATGTCACTGTTTAGAAGAGGAGATATATCTTTTAACGAATACCTCTTTAAGAGGGAAATCAAAATAATTCATAGAAAGGAAAGGTATTGCCAAGGTCTCTAATTATGCCTTCTTTGCCAAATCCTTCGATAGCTCGTCATTCGAATTTAAGCTTCTTTCATTCCACGTTTTAAAAAAATATCGATATCGTATGCCATCGTCCACTCGTAATAATCTCTGAAGATTCCACAGTAGACATCTCCATTCGCCAGGCGATCTATCCAATTCAGCACAACTATCTCAAACGAGTACTCCAATCTTAACTTACTAATTGGTACTATATCCAATAGTCCAACACGAACTCTACATGAGCTCTGACGTTCCTTACTTAGCTATACACACTCCTACACACTCTCGTTTCTAGTTTACTATAACCCTGCTCTGATACCAACTGTGACACCCCCCAAATCCGGGGTCAGGAGATTTGGTTGTCACGCGAAAATCCTCAAAATAAAACATCTGCTTAATAATAATCATTCACTTGTGATTGTCCAACACTAGAAATATAACATCTGTGACCCCAAACATACCAAGATCTTTTAAGGTTATAGGGCTAGAAACAAGAATCCAAATTCCTTTAAATAAAAAGTATTCATTCTTTACAACATTCTCTTTGATCAAATCTTAAATCACTTGTGTAACTTCGATAAGAAGTACGCCAGGCTAACCAGACCATTACATAATAATAATAAATATTAGAACTCAATTATATAAAATAGATCTTACACTAAATCCAGACATCCTGAGCCAAGTCATCCTCGAAATAGCATCACGCTTCTTCTCTTTCTGAACTGTGCGGATACGTCTCGCCAAACTACCTTACTGAAATGTTAGAATTTACAATAGCAAGTATGAGCGAAAGAAATGCTCAGCAAGCGTATAAAAATTTTGATATAAAACCAGGATAAGTGGGGCATAAAATCATCTGAAATGTAAAACAGTTTATAGAGAAACTGAATCAACAACTGTGATATAATTCAAATCCATAACTGAAATCATTTGGCATGTCATAAAAATGAATCATCTGCCAATTCACAATATATAATAGCCATTCTGGCGATATGGATTGGATATACATAAAAAAAAAAAAAAAACCCATTGCCCCCTGATCAGGTTCAAAAGCAATGGGACCCTTTATACTACCACCGGTACATTTCTATACCCGTGTGTATAACCCGGATTTCAATGAGGGTACCAAAATAGGCAAGTAATGTTAGCCTATAGGAAGATGGTATGGTTACCATATCCTCCTTAAATATTGCTGGACCATGGTAGCAACCATGGCCTCCTACGCTTTTCAATAAATATTGCTGGACCATGAAATCATCGATGGCCTCCTACGCTTTCCAATAAATATTGCTGGACCATGAAATCATCGATGGCCTCCTACGCTTTACCATTTTCCAATCCAATAGAGCAATTTCCGAATTCAACAGGAAATGCTTAGTTTCACATACAGTTCACATCCCTATTATTTACTACGATAATAAGGATATGAAGAGTTTATCTTAAACAATTTCCCCACATCAGGATACCAATATCAAGCAACTGTGTTCGCATAAAAATATTTAAGAACCACAAATAGCTCTGAACAATAACTATTTGTCATGATATGAATAAATGAAACAGAAAATAAAAAGTGTTTAGGATGATCAAGAAAATACTTGCCTCTGGTCTTCAGCTATTGCGCAAAGTCGAGGTAACCCGTCTACCTTCTTCTTCTATCTTACGTCATCATATCCTCTGTTTTAATCATGCTTTGGTTTACGCTTTAGCGGTTGCCACAAGTCTGATCCGTCGACATCGACCCCGCGTGTCTACTTCAATATCTCTATCGGAAGAAAAAAATTGGAAATGTCCCCTTTGAACATAGACGTTTTCCCGGTGTTAAAACACCTCACAAGTAAACCAGCAATTCCACAAACAATACTTTCATCTCCAACCTTCTTTATTACAATCCACATAATACTGCATCCATCTCCAACTTTCTTCGTCTCATACCAACTTAACTCCGCTGACATTCCTAAGTCAATATTTACCAATTAATCCTCGAATTATACATTTATGCATTCAACTTAGTCCAACTCAATCTATAAATAATCCTCAAAACATTTATCTTATTCCTCAATAAAGAAACATGAAAATCAATTAATCCTCAAGACACAATTAATCCTCGAGATAACAATTAATCCTCGAAATAAGTCATTAATCCTCAAGACAATAATTAACCCTAGAGATAATCATTAATCTTCGAATTAAATACATATATACCTGTCACATAACCAATTAACACATAGCATATACGGCTCACAAATAAAAGAGCACTCAAATTATTCATAGAATATGTACAAATCACTAATAGATAATCAAAGAATAATAACAAGCAATTCACATAATCACATAGCACGTTTGATCAGATCATAAAAAGATTTTAACTAATATTTTTAAAACAGAAAACGAGTCAAAACCCTAATTATCGGATATAACCGACTCAATAAAAAGGTTTGGTAAAAAGTCGATCCAAATTTAAAAGTTGAATTGTAACTTAAAAATATTTTTATAAGAACCGGGTCATTTTCCTAATTCCAGAAATACTTTTCTCGTTGAAAACGGATAAACGGTTTAATTAATACGCAATTAATAAGAATAATTCAATTAATAATTAAATTAATTGATTATTCAAATTAATTATTTATTAATCAACTCATAAAAATAATAAATCTTTTATAATAAAAAGATTTAAATTCAATGAAGTCAATTATATATTTAAATAATAATTAATTAATATAATTAATCAGTTAAAATGAATTAATCAATTAATTAAATCAATTAAATTATTATTTAAAAATAATTAACTAATTAAATTTAATTTTTAGAAATTAAAATAATAATAATAAAAAGAAATCTGAATTTTAGAAAAATTTTATAAAAATTTGACCCAAAAACATTTTTCTGAAAAGTTTTAAGATTTTGAAGATCAAAACGTTACTATTCCTCATCACCTTCACTGTTCTTCGTATGAATACTCGAAGAACAGCCACCGCCAACAATGGAGGTTCCTCCAGAATCCGGTCACCGGAAATTTTCCGGCGAACTTCCGGCGACCATAACTTTCACAATACTAAACCAAATCAAGCGTGTGAAACATGGATCTTGACTAAAATTTCATGACAAACTCAACCGTGCCAACTAAAACAACAAAAACGTGACCAAAATGACCGAAAGTTGAAGAAAAACTCGTCGCCGGCGAGCATCAACCAAAAATCCGGTAAAAAATTCGTTTTTCAACAAATCGGACACCAAATCGAGTGTTCTATATCCCAAAATGAAGCTATGAACACGTATAATATAACCCCTAACACCTCTAACACGAAAAATCATCACACACAACGGACGAACGATTTGAAAAATGAACATAAACTTACAAACTCGAATATCACAATCCGGCATTATAATGATGCAATTGACCACATAAATCCACTCCAAATGATCATATAAACCTATTGGAATCATCAAAACAACCGTAAAATCACTCAATCAAAAAACCCCAAATTAGGCTCAAGAACCCTAATTTTCGAATTGAATAAACTATTGATTCAATGATGAAATTGATCATGCATATGAACTCCTGGAATCCATAAGAAGCTATGAACATCATCAAAACATCTGGAAAATCTCAGAAATGAAAAACCCTAATTCTAACATGAACCCTAATTTCTGCAGATTATTGAAAAAATCATATAAAATCATAAAATTACCCTCTGTTGAAATTGATTGCAGATACAGAAACTAGAGGTCAAGATCTTTGATTAGAGTATAAGAACATCAAAATCCGATATCAATAACACCTTCAATTACAGCTTTGATCGTCAAGAACAGGAGAGAGAATTTTTTTTATTTATTTATTTATATATAAAAAAAAACTGATTTTTATGATTTATTAATAAAAAAAATAAATCTGATTTCTATTTATATTAATCAAAAATTAATACCCCAAAAATATTTTTAACCCCTAATTAAAATTATTAAGCCTTAAAAATAATTTTTATGGGATAAAAATGTAAAAATTTTATTTTTAAACAAATATAATATATATGCCAAAATTCCCCAAAAATTATGAATTTTACAAAAATTACAACATAATACATTTTTGAACATCCCATTATTATATGAAAATAATTTTATGAAAAACAGGGCCTCGAATCCAATACAGGGGCTGGGTCCGGAATTTAAAATGCAAAATAACTGTATTCTAAAAATATAAAAATTACAGAAAAATAGAATAAAATATTCAATGATACACAGAAGTCACATAACACGTATGGGATAATTTCCCTATTTAATAAAAATCATAACGCGTTTAAATGCATTAAAAATAAACTAATACACATTAAAATCAACTAAAAATATATTTTAATATAATAAATTACACGTAATTTTTCGGGTCGTTACAGTTGCAGCTGCATATGGGCATCGATCAACACAAATCAAGTGAGCAGTGAACCATGCAACAGATTGATTTGTTTGATATGCAGTTGGGGAGTAAATGAAAGATCGATGGTCACACTTGTGTGTGTGATGGTCACACTTGCGTGTGTGATGGACTACATATGGGATTGGCCGACGTGAATCAAGTGAGTATGTGTGTATACAACAGATTGCTTCACATGTATGTAGTTGGACAAATAGAGGTCAATGGTACACTTGTGCGTATAGCAAGTGGGCATTCGAGAATGAATATGCAAACTAGGGTATAGTTTGGAGTCTTGGACTCGGGGGGAGTTTTGTCGTAGGGCGCAGATATGGAGTGCAAGTGAAGAGCTGTGAGTTTGGAAAGAGGGGGAGATTGTTAGGCAGCCGTATAAATTAGGCAGCAGCCGGTTGACATTCTTGCCAAATTCACAAACCAAACTTCAACCTTCACCAACCCCCCACCTACTACTAACTCCTATAAATACCCATATCCTCATTCCATATTTCTTACACCATAATTCTCTCTTCTCTCTCTATATAGCTGCTAGATAGTCCGTCTAGTAGGGGAGCCGGTTTAGCCCGCTTTCAGGAAGTGTCGGGATAGAAGGTCCTCGTGCCTAAACTATTCCTTAGGGTACTTGGGTCTGACTGCAGCCATCGGAGGTGGTCCCGCTGCAGGGGTCTTTCTATCAGGTTGTGTGGCACTGTCCGGGTTGGGAGAGGGAGAGAAGGAAAGGTTGTCGGGAAACAGTGATAGGGGAGGTTTTGAGATAAACACTTCAGTGAGTTGGGGATATACATAATAGGTATTGTAGGGCTGAATTTTTGTATGAAATTCAAGGGGTCGGATACCCGGATATTGTAATCTCTTTTATCTAGTGTGAAGTTGTTGCTCTTGTGGATGTAGGCTGGGCCGAACCACGTTAAATCTCTTGTCTCTTTTACTATATTGTTGGTTTGTTGCTTCATTACTATCACATATATTTGTGGGATCTAAGCGCACATATTTACCAAATCGCTTCCGCATTCGCAGGGAATCGGGCAGATTCCTAACAGTCTGTACGTAATAGTTGTAACATCTTAATGCATCTGAGTCTTTTACTATGCTTCTACAACTACTTAATTTTTACTATGAATTAGTTAATGTATCTGGTTCTCGATCTTAATGCATCTGAGTCTTCTACTATGCTTCCTACAACTAGCCTACGTGTTGGAGATATATTTCTGGGAGGTAGTGAACACAATGCCACTCCTACACCTTTACATACACCAAAAACTCAACATATATACATCTCAGGTTTGCACTACTACTAAGTACTACCCAGCTATTCCCTGTTTATCCATCATAAATTGTACTGAACGTCTACATATTGAAGGAATATAAACATGGAATGGAATCCTCATACAGTGTGTTAGGAACCGAGAAGACGAAATCGACCGGAAGTCCTTTTGTGCTGACCCGATCGAGAAAACAACTTAAAATTCTTCTTAATGGGAAACAAGTTATTCTTCCACTCTATTAGGTCGCAACTGGCCTGTTTATCGACACCAACTCAAGTAGGGATGATCTACAATTTTATTCTGAGCATTTAAAATTAAACTCAAAATCACCTGAAATCAGATGTCTTGTCCACTAGGCAGTTATAAAAAACTTTAAAATTCGTAAAATTCAAAAGACGAATACATTATACAGCACGGTGGGATCCTTTTTACTTATAATTCAAAGTAAGTAAAAACAGGACAAGTTCACTACCTTTTGCAAGTAAAAAGAACAGCATATATAAAAACCGAAAAGCAACAATGGCCAAGTCCTAAAGGCCACTTGCTAAGAGATACTACAAAATTATAGTAGCAATTTATGAGGACCAACAACGAAAAAGAACAAAGAAGAGGTGCACATTAGGAGCTGTGTACCCAGGAAACATGTTGTATATCTAGCGAAAGATACAAGTATCCATAGACAGTTCTAGATACGTTCTATGGAAGATTACCACATCAAGAAAATGACTAGGAAGAAACCCATCACCAATAATTCCTTATAGTTGAAAAAGACATCTAAGCACATGGGCATACTACGGGGCTATTGAATAGCTTAAAAAAAAGTAATTTATTATTTTAAGTAAATAAATTGATTATGAGTGGTAAAGTTACAAATCCATCTTTTCCTCCAGATCTTAATCTATATGTTCAACAATCATGCTATATAAGATTCATCACGCAAGTCCTAATTGATTGGGATCGTGATAGTGATTTATCACCCAAAGGTAATAAGTTGGATTTCTGGAAGACACGGAAGTAAGTGAATTGATATCCAAAAGTCATAGGTTCGATTTCTAAGAGACACGAAAGTAAGTGGATTAATATGCTCAGTAGGTACGAGTATGCTTACAATCCTCCAAATTAGTAAGGTGCACAAAAACTGATCGGATTATCAAAAAAATCATACTATATAATTCTCTTATTTCATATATACTCCTCCATCCCAATTTATTTGTCTTGTTACGATTGTTATTAGAAGAAGGCTTTTACCACTATGATCAGGATGTGTATTTCATTAACATTGTGTTTTTTATAATATCTTTTATGTCATTTTTTAAAAACGTGTACACTAAAATTGTCACATTTTGTTGCATGTACAAAGATTATTAAATATTTCGAGTCTCAACAAGTCTATGTTGTCAGAAGTCAAACAGGAGAAAACGAGGTATCGTACTTGCAATGATTTTTGATTCTTCTTCTTTAAATTATAATCATGGTTTTTAATTGTTTTGCCAACATGTTAGGTAAATTATTCAAAGTTATTTTGTGTTCTAATTTTAATTTTTATATTACCTTATAGAGTAAAATAATTAAATATAATATTTTACAATAATTTATTCGTAAAAACTTTAAACATAGTTATTTATGTTGTATAATCTCTTGAAAATGAATAAATAAATTGTGTAAAATTTTCACATTGCAAACATTTTCATACACATAAAAAATAATTATGTGCACATATTATTTACATAAATGTAAATAATTTTTAAACTTATGTTATCATAATTCATTGTATTATCGTGATTATAGTTTACAATAAATTTATAAATAATTAATTAATTATTGTGATTAAAAATTTATAGATTAGCAACTTATTGCTATTTTTATGGGATTTCAAGTGATTATAATTTGGCATTTACAAATTGATTAGTAAAGGCTACATTGAATTTTAAGAAAGGCATGTAAAATAAAATTAGCATATCACTTTAGGTAATCAGTCACGTACTCGTCTAATGAGGGGTTTTTTCCCAAAAGAGTGTAGGTAAGAATTTTATTTACCAAAATGGATGATTTTAAAAATGGGCAATGCTAAACATAGCCCTTAGAACTATGGTTAAGAATGAATGTAAGTGCATAAATGCATTTAATATGTCAGTTTTCACGGAATTCATCAATTTTGCACCTATTTCAATATGATTATTTAGCAATTTGAAAATTTTTATTAATAGAAATTGATGTGAATACATGGAGGTCCACTATTATTACTTGGAAAATTAAATTAATGTTATAAAGAGGCATTGGAAAACCAAAAATTAATTAAATAACTAAGACCAAATGTTGAAAACATGAAAATATTTAATGCTTAACCATAGCCCTTAGGGCTATAGTTTAATTATTAATCAAAATCCCAACTATCCACCTACCCAAATACTTTTCTACAGAAACATATCATCGTGTGGTGTGTATATATGTGTGATCAAATATAAGAGTTCATTGGAGAAAACCCTAACATAAATTTTATTCAACTTTCTCCAAGTATCCTTTTCTTATACTTTTTGTATGTATGTATGGAGTTTACACTTTTGAATTCATGTGTATTTCTGTTTAATTTTGTAGGGCTTAAATACCTAGTTTAGATGTTTAATAGAGTACTTAAAGGTGCTCGTTTCTTACCAATCACAGTTTGTGTTCAACTTATATTTTATAGATTGGTTTACTATTTTGATGTGAGACGTCCTATGGGGACTAGTGCTCAAGCTAACGGGGATATGTATACTCCTCACGTTGTAGCAAAACAAGCAGGTTTAATGTCAAAATCCGGTGCACATTCTTTGAGATCTTTTATCCGACAGAAAGGAATATTTGAGGTGATAACTCAAATGGGGGGAAATGTCCAAGTTGTTGATTTGGAGCAAAAAAATTGCACATGCGGTAAGTGGGAGATATTTAAGTATCCGTGTTCTCATGTTTTAAGTGTATGTGCCAAACTTTCTTTGAATCCCTGGTAATATATTCATAAATGTTACTTAATTGAAAATTATTGTGCTACTTGGTCATATGAGTTTTTCCCGCTTCCACATGAAGCATATTGGTCACACTCATCATCTATTAAAAAAATTACTGCCTAATTCGGATCTAAAACGAGATAAGAAGGGACGTCCTCGCTCAACAAGGCTACGAAATGGAATGGATATTAAAGAAGGGAAAAAGAGTAACCATTGTGGAATTTGTGGACAACCTGGACATAACCGGGCAAGATGTTCCTCTAAGCCTGGAAGAATGGCTGGAAGAATGGCGGAAGAGAGACGTTGAATTGAAATTTTTCTTTTTAATGACTTTTTAAGTTGCAAGGTTTCAACTTGCTTGTTCTGGGCAAGTTTTTATTTTTAGAAAGATTTTACTTGAAGTTTTAAATTCTATCAATGAAGCAGCATTAGTACTTTTGATTTTTAAGTGGAATTTTCGGTGTATTTGATTTCAGACTTTGGCACTTAGTTTATCCACGGTGTTTGCCATTCTAGTTTTAGTTTTAGATGACTTGCAGACATATTGCATAATTGTTGTTAATAACTTTAGTTTGCTTGATGCATTTTTTGACATTAGCTGTGGACTTCTGGCATTTAAAGTTTTAAGAATATTCTGGAGGCAATTTCTGACTATTGATTAAATAACTCTCATATTTTGCTAGACTAGCCATGACTACTCTTTCAGCTATCGGCTTGGACATGTTTAATTTGGAATATCTTAATGCTTATCAATATGATTACATACAGATAGCACATTTAGAGATTATCCTTCTGTCCAGAGTGATATATAGGCAGCTGCATTATTAGTATAACACATGAAATTTTCGATTGTGAAGTATTTGAGGGTGAGTATTGTACGACAACGTGATTGCCTGCTACTATTTAAAAGACTTTTAAGCTTGTATAAAATGAATTATACATGTTGAATTATAGTTTAGACTAAAAGAATTATGTTTTCACCCATTTTGGTAAATATTTTTAAAATCACCCATTTTGGTAAATAAAATTCTCACTAACACTCCTTTGGAAAAAACTCAATGAGGAAAGTCGTATAACCGCCGCCCGCTCCCCCTCCCCCTCATTTTCTTCCGATCTATCTCCTTCTTCTTCGTTTAAAGCCTCATTCATCCCTTCTAATTCTCCTTCGGTCCTCCATCCATTCTTCTAAACGTTCTTTTTTTTCGATTTCAATAAAATCGAGCCTTATGTTAGGCTTTTGTTTGATTTAAATATGTTCTTTGTTGAGTTTGTTCCTAATTTATTTGGGTTTTGTTTATTCTCTCCTTTGTGAGAGCTTTGTGTGTTTTTGATTTGTTTTGCATTAAATTAATGTCCGGGATGTTAGATCTGCAGGATTTTCAAAGCGAAGAAAGTTTTTATGGGATTGCATTTATGGTCGATAGATCAAACCAGATGTGGCAAAGCGGGTACATGTACATATATCAGTTTCAACAAATCGCTTGATGGTATATCCAAGAGGTCTAAGAAGACTGGATTAATCTGCGATTGTATCTTTTTACAGTTTGTTCGACTCGATTATTCATGTAGATGCCGTATGGCTTTTTATTAATGAATTAAATCCTTTGTTCAAAAAAAAAGTAGAAGATCTTTGCTATTCCATGCTCTGTAGGTTCTCTTTTCTTACACTGGGGTTTATGTATCTTATTCTATGCAACTTGTATGTATGTTTATTGATAGCATTTGAGCTAATTGTGTTGAACTAGATATTTATACTTGACAATCGTGTCATGTCGTGTACTTTTTAATTGTGATTAGGATTCTGTTGATCATTTAGTATAATGTTGTATTTGTTAATGAGTTAATGTATGGGGATGGTTTTCGATGTTTCAGACTACGAAACCCTTTGTATGACTACTGATGGAGAGATATATAGTAGAATTAGAATATGAGCTTGGCAGGCAGTCCCCCATGATATGCCAGAAACTGAAATTTGGAGTTGGGTCTACAAGGAGCAGTCCCATTTACCTAAAACCAAATGTTAAAACAAATGCATTAGAATTGATATAGGCACCTGGTCACTCGGACAAGGTTAGTTTCATGTACGTTTGCTTGTTTCTTGTTAGTATGTGCTTCCTGTCTTGACTAACGGTCCTTTTTGTTTGAAGGAACTAAATGTGATAATTATTATGTAGGACTATCATATATTCTATTTTGTGCAAACTAATTCATAATTATTATTCTTTTCTCAATTGGATCCACGTAGATCATAAATAGAGCTCACTCCCAAATCTTATCATAGAAAAATTTAATTTCTTCCCCCAATAAGATAAATATTTAGAGAGAATATTGCATCAGAGAGAAATCCGTTTACTCCTTTTCATCCAGAGGCAAATGACTATGGAGTCTGAGAAGCTCAATCTACAACAAGTTGACAAGTGAAGTCTCAGATTCATTTTAGCTTGCAGTAATCAGATTCATGACTAATAATCGACAAATCATTTTAATTTAGTAAAACCTGTTGAAATTAAGACCTTAGTTAAGCTAAGCTAAGGAATGAACTCACTAAACACAAAACTATGTATTCAGTTTGTTAAATTACAAAGAACGGATACAATGCAATATATAGAACTACTATGCCTTAGTGGCAGCAAAGAAATAGGAACCACTTAAACACTTCCTAAAACAACTCCACTAAATACCTATTCTCCTAATATTACTCCACTACTTGACAGACCAAGTCATCTACTAAACTAATTAATTTATTAAGTTTAGATTAATTCCAACAAAACCAGCAAACTTTTATGTGATGGGTTTATGTTATGACAACACTACGTTGGTAGAATTATTTTACAAATGACACCATAAATTTAAAAGAAAAAAATGGGCTTGAGGTTGTCCTCAGGGATTTCTCCTAAGGTTATAACAAATAACCTTTAGAATAAGTGGCCCCGCAGAGGCATCTTCGTAAATATCAATTTTTTTATTAGTAAATTTACCTAAATGCCCTAAAATTTGTATTAAAAAGCTTTTAACCTAAGGGTTTTCTCCGTGAGGTCATCCTCAGGCACTTGATTCTCAATTTAAAATTAACTAGCTTATAGCACGTGCAAAACACGGGTTACTTTTAATATTTTATAATTTATTTATTATATAATATTATATTATAAATATTGATTTTAATATGTTATTGAAAGAATTCAAACCTTACATATTTGTATATAATAATTTTTAGTATTAAATATAAATTAATATGTTGTTGGTGGGAATCGAACCTTGGACCTTCTACATATAACAACTTTTAGTATTTTAGTATTGTTAAATCTAACGGTCATGATCTATTTGAATTGCTGATCTAACGGTGATAAGTGAGGGATAACCAAAAATGGGGATAACCAAAAATAGGGGGTAACCAACTACAAATTATACCCCTTTTTGCTTATTATAATATAGTATAGATAGATACATGTTTGTTCTTTAAACAGGGGTGCAAATTGTATGTTGATGAATTTCTCAAAAAGGATATCAACACTCTTTGCTTGTTGGTTCATTCTGCAACGTGTCTACAACAGGAAGAGCTATTGGATAAGATCTGTCGCGCTATTGCTCGAAACATCGAGAACAGTTCTCCCCAAGTAAAACAAGAATTTGCTACATTATGCCAGAAGAGTGTAGAGGTCTTTGTTTTTCTTTCTTTTTTTATTTGCAGCCGGTGACATTCTACCATGCTCAGTGACTTTTTCCCGGTGACATTTTCCTCACCTTCTTTGTCAACTGATGCAGGAGGATGGCTAAACCTTCAGGAGAATCTAACTGGCGATTTACGTTTTAGGCTAACAAGAAAATTGTTAGCAAAACAAAAGTAAGAGCTTAAAGCAGTAGAGAACGTAAAGGTAAAAATTTCCATCATCTTCCATATGTTTACCATCGTTGGGGTTTTTTGCAACTTGAATATATCTTCTAATATTTATAGTGTAACACACTTTAATTGTTATTTTTTGATGTTCGTCCTTGTTAGAAAGCGGATCAGGCAGAAGAGATGGCTCACAAGCATGAAGATCGCTCGATCGATGACCTTATTTCTTATATCAATGGTGGAGAAGGAGGTATCTTCATCTTTTCGCTCTCTCATTTTTTTTGTATGCGTGTGTTCAGTGTTGTACGGGTCACCGTTACTTTTATTTTCTTCACACCCTATGGTTGCACATTGTAGTTTGAAGGCGGCAAGGCGCTCTTGAATTTTAAGATGCAAACATCAAAATAAATTAGTTCAATTATTTTGGCAGAAGCCAAGGGGGTTCAAACTTCAAAGAAGATGAAGAAGAACCGTAACAGAGGGAAGGAGAACAGGAAAACTATAGAAGTTAACAAGGTAAGGATTGGTGGAGAAAGAAGATGAGGTAGCCATGAGAGGAAGGAAGAGGTAACTCAGGATCTCAAAAGAGCTTTGATACCATATAGAAGTTAACAATTTAACAGAGAATGAGAGGTTCTAAACCCTACCTTTGCATAGCTAGACATTATACAGTTATATAGCAAGCTTGCACATGGTTTATGAACAAATCAGATCGCACTACTACTGCCATATATGTTACATGTTACTACCATGTGCTACCACTTCTACATGTGCTGCCATTATAGCTCTTCATGTGCTGTGTGGTGGTCTATCAACTCATAAAAACTTCTTCAACCGAGGCCTCTACTTCAAAGGAAGTTGTTGAGAACCGTTAGCAGGTCAGGCACATGATGTCCATTGTCATATTATTGGTTATTTCTTGCACTTCTTCCCAATAGTCACCTGTGTAGTATGTTACTGTATAATTTCAGGCATAATTTTAAGTACCTAAGAAGATATTTATTAACATTCTACGAACCGTGGCGGTTCAGTTGCTGAGAGCTTTGACGTTGAGGAAGTCGATGTTGATGATGAATTGGATCCCGCGTTATTGGAAAAGATTGATAGGCAATGTTACAATTTTGGAACACTATATTTTCCATCAAAAGTTTAAAAAAAGAAGGTGAGCCACTATATTGAATTTTTTTTAGGGTGGGGAACATGACACAATTATGGTTATGGGCATGTTTGACTCTCCTTTAAATAAATTCTTATGAACTTATTTTCAGGTAAAAATTTCATATTTTGATTAATTTTTTTATACAAATATTTAATGTATGTTTCGTCGTAAATTCTTTTTTGATCGTTTCTTGAAAGGTCATTTATTTTTAGGAAAATGCTAAAGAGCCCAAATTAGATCCCAAAAAAATTCCCAAATTCCATGTGTCATATTTTAATTGGTCATATCATAATGGGTCCCCTGGATTCAAATTAATCTCCCCAATTAAAATTGTCCAATTTGCCAAGTCACCCATGACATGTCATTTAAGGACTTTTTTGGGGACTTAATTTGGGATCCCTAGCACTAGGGGAGAGCACGGTTCGGTTCGGGTCGGTTTTGCCCCGAAACCGAACCCGAAACCGCATGTCTTCGGTTTTAAAAATTGAAAACCGCAACCGCAACCGAACCGTCGGTTTCATTTTCGGTTTTAAAAAGCTTGGTTCGGTTTTTAACGGTTCGGTTTCGATTTTAAAACCGAACGAAAAAATCATAAATATATTACAATACTTTAATTTTATAAATTATAATGTACTCAATTTTTAAACATAAGATATATAAATTAATAAAATTTATTTTAATAAAATTAAATATTGGTGGTTCTTCATTGTCGTCGCCAGTCTCTATTTCTTTAGTTTGTTATATCTCTCAACTTGTTGCTCATTAGTATGTGTAATGATATGCTACTCCTGTATCCCAGGCTTTGCCTGTCTCTATTAATAAATCTTATGGCTTTAAAAAAATAGGTTAAAGGAGTATAATTTTAATTAATGAGTCATTTCGGGTTATATTTGGATTGATCGAGTCCAGTCATCTATTTAGATTTCATCTCTCTAACTAAACTCAAACTTGGGTAATAGGTCAGACCGAACATTGCCACACACCTAAACTCAATATATAATATATTTGTTAATTTTAAGAATACATATAAATTATATAAAATTATATATATATTTATTTATTTATTTTAATAATCGGTTCGGTTCGGTTTTAGTCGGTTCGGTTTTAACTTATAACCGGAACCGGAACCGAAAGTCTCGGTTTTTCAAAATCAAAAACCGCAACCGTCGGTTCGATTTCGGTTTTTTCGGTTCGATTCTGACCGGTTTCGATTCGGTTTCGGTTTCGATTTCAATTCGGGTTTTTGCTCACCCCTACCTAGCACTACTCTTATCTTTAAATCACTCTGTTGTTTCATTCATTTTATCTTTAAGTTTGTCTCACCTCTCTCTTTAATTAACACTGGCAAGGACATTACGATTACCTCACATTAATTAGGATTGCCTTGGAAAGATCGTTATTTATTTATATTGTATTTATATTCTTATGTTTTTCCAAGTGAATCAATGAAAATGTTATTTTTGTGCATAGGCAATGTTACAATTTTGGAACACTATATTTTCCATAAAAAGTTTTTTTTAAAAAAAAGAAGGTGAGCCACTATATTGAATTTTTTTGGGGGAGGAAGATGACACAATTATGGGCATGTTTGGCTCCTCCTTTAAATAAGTCCTTATGGACTCATTTTCAGATAAAAATTTCATATTTTGATAAATTTTTTTATATAAATATTTAATATATGTTTGAGATTATATAAGTTGTAAAAAAAAATTAACTTATTCAAAAAAAAAGTTAGGAATATGTAACTTTATCTTAAAATAAATTCATCAAACACCCCCATTTGACGGACAGCTCTTTGACTGCCCTTACTTTGGAGGAGGTGGAGTGAGTGGGGACGTTACGACCTAGATCTTCTTGGGCTCTTTAGTTCACTTGGTATTGTGGGCCTTCGTATTAGGCATTCGATTTAGCCCAGTAGGATGATGGGCCTCCAACCCAAACCGTAGAAGTTTCTAAAATAAGGTCTCTTTAATTTTTGGGCCCTGCGTTTGGGCTATTTGTACACCTCAAAAGCTCGGCCTGGAATTTTGCATGGCCACCTTCGGCTTAACACAGCCTTTTTTCTTTTTATATTCTAATAAAACCTTCATCCTTTTCCTATTTATATAATACGCTTCCCATTTCCGTTTATCACAATTATTTACTGTAAACTAATCGCAATAAAAGTTTTCATCCCACAATTACACTATCAATCTAATATATCATTTGTTTAACTTTATATTTCATCCTTAAATATTACTTGTGACCCTAGTAAAATTGTGTAATGATAATCTACATTTACTTAGTGAGATATATTGACATGCAAATTTTTTGATTTAATTTTTAATTTATATGAATTCTCAATTTTTTGATTAAAAAAATTGGACTAGAAAAGTTGATATTTAATGTTTTGTTTTTAACAAAATAATATTTATATGAATTAAAGTTCTTTTTTATATGTTTGTAATGCTTGTTGTACATATTTTAGAATGTAAGTGAATACTTTATATTAAAATATTATTTTTAAAAGTATTTTTTTGATGTCAAAATTCTTTCTCTTTTTAGAATCCACGTAACGCTTTCTTTTTGAATGTTTTTAAGATTTAATCTTACTAGCCTAAAATCTGTGCGATGCACGAATTTTTTTAATATTATATAAAAAAATTCATTAATCTCAATTAAATTTTTTAAAACATAAATTTTGGAGACTTATATTTTTATATGAGATAATTTGATAATTCATATAATTTAATAATAATTATATAAATGTTATCCATAATATTTCTAGAAAAGGAGAGATTTTAGTTAGGAAATATATAAAAGATGATAGGTTTTAGTTAAAAAGATTAATCCATTAATTATTGGTAATTATAAATTATTACTTCATTTTATTAAATATAATGCCCGTGATATGATTAGAAAAATAAAAATTTAGTTAAAAAAAATTAAAAAGGTAATGTGTTCTAGGTGAAAAAGGGAATTGATTAGTTTATAGTAATTATAATTTAGTTACATTATTTTACTAAATACAATTGCTCGTAATGTTTTAGAAAAGGATAAATTAATATGTTCGTGATATTTCTAATATTTCTATTAAAAGAAGGATTTTAGTTAGAAAATATAAAAAAGATGTTACATTTTAGCTGAAAAAGGTAATTGATTAAATAATAATATTATAATATTATTAGTTTATTTTATTAAATAAAACCGCCCGTGATATCTATCTATACTATATTATAAAGGATGAAATATTAAAAGTTTTGGTACGGTACGGTACTTACCTTATTTAATTGTTTCACTTTATTACCCTTAATTATTTTACTTAATTATAACAAATTAAAACACAATCTTTTCTTAAAATATTACACGCAATTTTTCCAACACTTTCCATAAATAATAACTAACCAATTAACTTTCTCATCTATTACCTTTTCTAACATTTCTAATTAAAATCTCTTTTTTCCCAAAAATATGGTCATTCTTTAATGAAATAAATTAATAATTTTATAATTACTAATAACTAGGTAATATCTTTCAAAAATATGATCTATATTATAAGGGACGAAACTTAACTTATTTAATTATTTTACTTTATTACTCTTAATTATTTAACTTAATTATAAAAAATTAAAACACAATCTTTTCTCAAAATATTACAGGTAGCTCTTCCCAATACATTCCGTAAATAATAACTAACCAATTACCTTTGTTAACTTTTCTAACTTTTATAATTAAAATCTCATTTTTTTCCCAAAAATATGGTCATTATAATTAATAAAATATGCTAATAATTAACTGAGTACCTTTTATAGATAAACGTAATATCTTTCAAAAATATGATCATTCTAATTAGTAAAATAAACTAATAATATTATAATCAATAATAATTAACTGATTACCTTTCCAACTAAAAATCAATATTTCTTCTCTACTCCTAAATAATAACTAACCAATTATCTTTTCCATCTATTACATTTTTTTAGTTTTTCTAACTTAAATTTATTTCCAAAAATATGATCATTTTAATTAATGAAATAAACTAATAATTTTATAATTACTAATAACTAATTGATTAACTTTTCCCGGTAAAAGGTAATATATTTTCTAACTAAAATATCTCATTTTCTCCTAAATAATAACTAACCAATAATCTTTTCAAACTTTTCTAACTAAAATATCTTCTTTCCAAGAATATGGTCGTTCTAATTAATAAAATAAACTAATAATATTATAATTACTAATAACTAACTAATTACCTATTTCAACTAAAAGTTGATATCTTTTTTATATTTTCTAATAAAATATCTCATTTTCAAACTTAATTTTTTTACTTAATTATCATTACTTTAATATTTATTATTGGTAAAAAATGTATTTATATTTTATAAAATCAAATAATGATATTATAGTTTCCAATAACTAACCAAATACTTTTTTCAGCTAAAACGAATTATCTTTTCTAACTTTTCTAGCTGCAATCTCTCATTTTAAAAAATATCGCGGGTCATTCGATTAATGAAATAAACTAATAAAATTATAATTACTAATTTTTTAGCTATAAATTATATTTTCCATATTTTCTTAATAATATTCCTTATTTTCAAACTTTCTTTTTCTACTTAATTATCCTTACTTAGATATTTATTACTCGCTCAGCTGTCAGTCCCAGTAGGATCTTTACCTTTCAAAATGAGGTTTCTAGCACGTATTTTAAGGTGCATTTTAAGGGTACTTCCATAACTTATTTTTAAAATTTTCATTTTCTACATAAAAATATAATGTTTATATTTTTATACAAAAAAAATAAAATTTTAAAAATAAGTTATGGAACTAACCTTAGAATGCATCTTAAAATGCGTGCCAGAAACTCAGAAAGTGTAATAAAAAATGTAAAGAATTGGTTTGGATGGAGGGAGTATTGGTAAAAACATGTTACATTTTCTATTTTTAAATAACTAATTGCCTTCATTTTTATATTTTAAAAATAGTAGGGCAATTATACTTAATAAAATAAAATAATGTTATTATAATTATTAATAAGTAATAACTAACAAATTACATTTTCATGTAAAACACGTTGACTTTTATATCTTCTCTTACTAAAACCTCTTCTCTTTTAATAGTATCACAGATAATTGTATTCAATAAAATAATATCATAATAATTAATAATTGATTGATTACTTTTTTCAGCTAAAATGTATCATCTTATCTACATCTAATAACTTTTTCTATTTTAAAAAGTAATATATATATATATATATATATATATAATTAGCAAATAATATAATGTTAAACTTTAATTTACAAAATTCATATCATCAAAATATTATTTAAATTATTGAAAAAATTATATAATATTAAAGAAAAGACGTGCATCGCACGAGTTTTTAGCTAGTACTATTATATAAAAGCCGAAACATTGAAAGTTTTGGTACCTCTTTTTTGGTACTTAGTGAATTTACTTATTTACCCTTTATTATAAATGTGACAACCCGGGTCAAATCCCGAGTCCTTTTTCGAAAATCGGGTCGAGTCCCGATTTCCGAATCCGAAATAAGCCAAAGTAAACTTGCCCAAATGCAGCCAACTTGGGTAATCCACAAGCCCACCACAGGCCCCCAATAGATCATGATTTGTTGGTGCAATTAGTAGTAGTATTTTGCCTTTAGCCATTGTGGGATAATACCGGCTGGTTTCGTGTCCCCACCTCCGGACCTCTTAGTAGTAGTACTTTGCCTTTAGTCATTGTGGGATAATACCGGCTGGCTTCGTGTCCCCACTTCCGGACCTCTGTCTATTGTGGGATAATACCACCAGCCTTCGTGTCCCCACCTCCGGCAACTTGACGAATCAAGCTTTCAAGAGTCGTCTCTGATACCATAATGTGACATCCAAGCCCATAACCGAATGTATACCGTACCCAACAACCCACCACATGTCAGTCCAAAAATGTTAGCAAATTGGTACACATTAGCTATTGTCTTTTATCTATAAAGGACCCAAACACTCTTATTCTAATCGATGTGGGATGTTACAATAAAGAACAATAAATCCACCTAAAATAAATAATAACATAATATAATTAATTGTAATTAGTCGAGATATTACCTTTTATAAACACCTAAAAACATCAATCGTATCATATCTTTCTATCATTAATATTTCTTTTTCGAATTAAACACGTAATAATTAATGATAATTAGTCGATTACATTTTTCAAAATAATATAATAAAATTAATGGTAATTAGTCGATTGTCTTTTTCACGTTTACTTTTAGTTAAACATATTACCTTTTATAAACACCTAAAAATATCAATCGTATCATATCTTTCAATCATTAATATTTTTTTTTCAAATTAAAACACGTTACCTTTTTAATTATAAAGCCGAAACATTGAAAGTTTTGGTACCTGTTTTTTGGTACTTAGTGAATTTACTTATTTACCCTTTATTATAAAGAAAAATAAATCCACCTAAAATAAATAATAACATAATATAACTAATGGTAATTAGTCGAGATATTACCTTTTATAAACACATAAAAACATCAATCGTATCATATCTTTCCATCATTAATATTTCTTTTTGAATTAAAACACGTAATAATTAATGGTAATTAGTCGATTACCTTTTTCACAATAATATAATAAAATTAATGGTAATTAGTCGATTGCCTTTTTCACATTTACTTTTATTTGAACATATTACCTTTTATAAACACCTAAAAAATCAATCATATCATATCTTTCGATCATTAATATTTTCTTTCGAATTAAAACACGTTACATTTTTAATTATAAAGCCGAAACATTGAAAGTTTTGGTATCTGTTTTTTGGTATTTAGTGAATTTACTTATTTACCCTTCATTATAAAGAAAAATAAATTCACCTAAAATAAATAATAACACAATATAATTAATGGTAATTAGTCGAGATATTACCTTTTATAAACACATAAACACATCAGTCGTATCATATCTTTCCATCGTCAATATTTCTTTTCGAATTAAACACGTAATAATTAATGGTAATTAGTCGATTGCCTTTTTTCACATTAATATAATAAAATTAATGGTAATTAGTCGATTGTCTTTTTCACATTTACTTTTAGTTGAATATATTACATTTTATAAACACCTAAAAACATCAATAATATCATATCTTTCGAACTTTAATATTTTCTTTATAATCGTAACCTTTTTAATTTGCAACAAATCTTACAATCATTAATAAATATATTCGAAAATATCACAGCATATTTCTCAATTATTAATAAAATATATTAAAAATCGTATACGTTGTTTATAATAATGAAACATTAATATAATCCGTAAAAATGAATATATTAAATTATATCAAATTAAAATTTAAAAACTTATTTAAAATAATGATTATATAAAAACATAATTATAATTATAAAATCTATTATATATAATATCACAACATGTACCATTTTAATCCAACTTAAATTACTATTTTGACCCTCTGATTCATTAATATACATCAATTAAAATTCGTATTTAATATGTACATTCATTAATATACATTATTTAATACCATCTACTTAATTATAACACTTTCGTTATGTTGCAATTAACTAACCATTAGAAGAAATTTGTGTGTCGCACGAGTAAAGAGTCTTACAACTCATTATAAGTGATCTAACATTATTGAAGAAATAATATTGGAACATTAACTTCAGATTGCTAATTGCATATTTTTACTATACAATTTACAAAATAAATTAAGAAAAAATTAATTTTGTGTACTGTAATTTAGTATTTTTACTTTATAGAAATGTGTCTAATACAATATTTTTTTATACTTTCTTGGCTCCGGTGCATTACTTGACAATCTGTAATATCAAATACAACATATACATGATTTAAGCACTTTGGAAAAACAAATAGCACATCTGAATGTTTTAATCAAAATGGGAGATCTTGAAAAGGGGACAAAATAAACGTTGGTTAAAAAAGAATGCGATAAACTGAAAAAACATTTAGACATCACAATATCAATTGCTAATTTTAATATCAAAATATAATGAGAAAAAAATACCAATTGTAATATAAATAGAGCAATCCCGTGTCTTGCACGGGAATTGAAGCTAATAATTGGAAAAAAAAAGATTTTAGTTAGAGAAAATAAAAAGGTAACGTGAAGATGACATGATTTATGTGAAAAAGGTAATTGATTAATTTATGATAATTATAATTTAATTACGTTATTTTACTAAATAAAATTGTTCATAGTTTTTAGAAAATGAGAAATTATGTTGCCCGTTATATTTCTAGAAAAAAATGGGATTTAATTAGAAAAAATAGAAAAGATAATATATTTTAGCTTAAAAGGTAATCGATTAATTATTAGTATTATAATATTATTATTTTATTTTTATTAAATAGAAACGCCCGTGATATAATTGGAAAAGGGAGGTTTTATTAAGAAAAAATAAAAAAGATAACGTGTTTTGACTAAAAAAGGTAATCGCCCATGATATAATAGGAAAACGAGGGATTTTAATTAGAGAAAATAGAAAATGTAACATGTTATGACTCAAAAGAAATTGATTAATAAAAGAGAAATTTTAGTTAGATAAAATATGAAAGATATTGTGTTTTACCTGAAAAAAGAAAATATTTAATTTTTGAAAAATAGAAAAAGATAATATGTATAACCTGAAAAATGAAATTGATTAGTTAGTAGATTTGTAATTGAGTAAGGGTAAATAAGTAAAATCAACAGGTATCGTACCGACCGACCGACTGACTAACCAAACTTTTAAAGTTTCAACTTTTATATAATAGTATAAATTACTTTTTAAGTATCTATTGTATATTTAAATAATAAATAAATATGTAACGGATATCCACCTAATTTCTAAAACTGTCATTAGAATCGTTTTTTATTATTGCTTTATATCAAATCTAAAGAGAATATTGTCATACATTCAAATAAATAGATAAGACCAGTGTTGCAGATTTCGGAAATCGGAACTATTCGGTTGAGCTACCGATTTACGATTTATCGGGTGATTTGGTTGAAAAATCGGCGATTTATCGGTGATTTTTGCAAAATCGGCCGAATCGGTTCCAAAATTTTAACCGATTTTTGGCCGATTTATCGGCAATTTTTCAAAAATCGGCCGATTTCAATAACAATGGATAAGACTAGATATTTTGATATCTATATTACATCTTTCAGATATCGTATCTCAAAATTTTATTGTCGTTTATATTAATACATACATCGCATCTTTTAGATATCATATCTCAAACAAATATTTTCATATATCTTATTTCGTTTTTATTATTCTTTTTATTATTATAATTTATTAATTATCTACATTGCATCTTTTATATATTCATAACCGGAAAAATATTAAGTTTATGAATATTTTATATTAAAATATTATTTTTTAAAGTATTTTTTGCTACAAAATTCTTTATCTTTTTGGAATCGACGTAAGTATAGCGCTTTCTTTTTGAATTTTTTTAACATTTAATCTTATTACTTTTCAAGTATTTATTGTATATTTTAATAATTACTAAATCTGTAACAAATATCTACCTATTAAAACTGTCATTAGAATCATATCTTAAACAAATATTTTCATATATCTTATTTCCTTTTTATTATTCTTTTTATTATTATAATTTATTAATTATCTACCTTGCATCTTTTAGATATCATAATTGGAAAAAGTATTTTCATATATTTCATATCATTTTCATTGTTCTCTCTTTCATTTCAACTCAACTGCTTCCCGTTCTTCTTCTTGGTGCAATTGTTATTGGTGCTGTATTTTTATTATTTCAAACAGTTATGATCTTGATTTCAATTGTTTGTTTATATCAGTGCTACTTGATTTATCTATGTTAGCCATTTAATTTCTTATTATATGTTTACCAGTATGTTTATATTTCGAGCTCCAAGATTTAAAAAGTTTGTGTACGTAGTTCTTTGTGTAGTTTGTGCTGTGTAGACTTGTATCATATGTTTGAATATTTGTTTTTGGTTGAGAACGTAACTAAGCTCCATCACTTGATATCTCATGACGCTAACATATGTTTTAAAAATTGGATACAATGAAAAAATCTTAACATAAACAAATTTTTATCGTATATTCGATGACATATGTTTTGCTGAATTGAATTATTATTTTTCTTGACAAAAGAAATTGAATTAATATTTTTATGACGTATTCTATTTTCTTGTATGCAGCTTATCAAATATGGCGAGTTCAAACACATCTTTTATGTCAAATGTTGAAAGGAAATTGTCAGAAGATGAGGTAACATATTTCTCGAATGCAATGTTTTTATTTTTCGTTTCTTGCAATGTGGTTATTTTTTTAATGTGTTTTTAGTTAAAGCACAAAGTATTTTGATTTATTTATATGTCCATTGGATATTTTAATATAAATGTTTTAATTATTTTTTCCAAAATTTCATTTTAAATTTATTTTTTTTGTAAATAAATTTTAAAATATGGTATATTCCAATGTTCCAAACATAATTATCCACAAAACTTATTTTTTTCTAAAACAAACAAATGAATTTAGAGTACTTTTAATAAGGACTGTCAAAAAAATCCGATATACGACCGAAAAATTCGATACCAAATCCGAAAAAATGGATAATATTCGTATTCGAAAGAAAACGGATATTATTAGTATCCGAGTTCGTATTCGAAAATAGCAAATACGAATAGAGGCACATCCATATTCAAAATATCCGATATCCGAAAATTTATAAATATACGTGTGTGTGTGTATATATATATTTACTTCTTAGAATATATAATTTATAATTAATAATTTAATATTTATAATATATTATTTATGTATTATAATTTAATTATTTAATTCATTAAAAAGTAAAGATATTTGCTAGTGGAATGCTTAACCCAAGTGTTTGAACTGCTCTTCATGCGTAATTCTATTTTTCTGTATGTCAATTTATTTGTAGTTGATAATTTAAATCTTGGAACACTTATTATTCTCTAGTGGTTGAGGTTTATTTTGTTTATTTTGATTGTTGCATGCTGTTTTTAGTTTAAAAAATTATGTTTATTCTATTTTGCTATGTTTGAATGAAAAAAAATGTCATTTTTTTTAAAAAAATGATTCGAATTTTTGGATTTTTGGAGATATTTGTTTTTTTAAAAAAAATCTCAACATTCCGATATTCGGATTCAGATATTATCCGTATCCGAATAATATCCATTCGATTCGAATTTGGATAAATTTTTTTAATATCTGTAAGATTTGGATTCAGATAATGATTTCGAATTTCGGATTCGGATGTAGCCGGATTCGTATCCGAAATATCCATTTGACAACTTTTTTTACAATCAAATTAATATTTTAATCAATTTATTAATATTTTGGAAAATTGAAATAGGCCAAATTAATATGATTATTATAGGTTTTAATATTTTGTATTGTAATTTTTTTTAAAAATTTTAAATTATATACAAAAAACCTTATATAACCCGCCCGTGCCTTAGCACGGAATACTTAGAGCAAGTTCAATAGCTCCTTAGTTGATTCTTAAAAATATAATAGAATAATGGTTCCTAGTGATTTAGGAACCTTGTTTTGTACATCATCTCCAACAACACTCCCTATCCATTCCTTATTATTATTATTATAATGATAAATTTGAAATCAATTAGAGAATTAGAGAATGAGATATGGGCAAATATTGAAAAATGGAGGGAAATTAATTTTTTATTGATAAAAATTAAGTTAGGGATGACTAGTGGTTCCCCAAAAGTAAGGAATAATTAGGGGTCCTTAGTGTTTTAGGGAACCACTAGCACATTGTTGGAGTCTTAAATATTAATTTAGGAAGCAATATTGATAAGTTCTTGTACTTGCTCATATAGGCTAGTAGATCGTAAATTGGAGAATAGATAAAAACTAGAATGGGGATCAAGGTTCATACCCATGTACTGTACGGGTCGGGTCATTATCTCTCGACCCGCTTTGCTGGCTGTCGCTGGGGTTTGGGATGATCGAATGGAAAAGTACCGAATTGATAATTGATAGTTATAATTCATAATTAATGAAAGGAAAGAGGGCTTTCAATATCTCAACTATGAACATAATTAATGAAAGGAAAGAGGGCTTTCAATCTCTCAACTATGAACATACTCTGTAAGTGATTATCAGTTGTTTGTGTATGTTTACAATGTTCAAAGTATTATATTTGAGCTACTTGTGTGCTATTATACATCGTGTTGTTTCGTTTCATGTAGTGTGTACTTTCCTTGTGTTTGCATTGCGTATTAATATTTCAGACTGTATAATTATATTGTGTATCTTTCAGTATGTAGACCCCTTTATATATATTCGAACTTGTTACGGTGAGCTTTTACAAGTAGAATGTGAGGTTGGGTGGCAGTCCCCCTATATATGTGATTCATTGGAGTGCGGATTTGGGTACTCTTGGACGCACCCGGTTTGTCTATCTCCAGGAGTTACAAAACAGGCAGTGGAGGCCATATTTGGATATCTTTGGTTTTCTCGAGCACCTGGTCGGTCTAGCGAGGTTAGATTCGTGTTTGCTTAATTCTTGTTGTTATTATGTGTTTGACTGAGGTTTGTGTTATAGGATTTTTGACTTCGTAGAATTATTTTACAAAGGAACTCATGAATTTTGAATTAAATCTGTTTTTTCTTTCAACAGGAGTGCCGGTTGTTTATTGACGAATTTCTCAAAAAGGATGAACACACTCTTTGGATGTTGCTTCGTGCTGCATACTGTCTACAAATTAATGAGTTATTTGTGATGATCCGCAGCACTCTTGCTCAAATCACTAACAGTGTCCCGGATATAAAGCAAGATTTATCTAAATCTTTCGAGCAGTGTTTTAAGGTTTTTTACGTGCAGCCATGCTCACTGCCTGTTCTCCTGTGACATGTTCCTTACATTCTTTTTTTATGTTGACTTTGTCAACTGATGCAGGGAGAAGAGCTGGAACCTCAGAAGAATCCGAATGCTGATTTACGTACTAGGCTTTCAAATAAACTGTTGGAAAAGCAGAAGAAAAAGCTCGATGAGGTAGAGAATGTAAAGGTAAACTTTCCATTATCTTCAGTATGATTACCATCATTGGTACTATTAACAATCTAAATATATCTTCTAAGATTTTTTCTTGTATCATACTTTTAAAGTTATTGGTTGATGTTCTTCCTTGATAGAAAGCGGAAGCAGAAGAGGAGCGTGAAGATCGATCAATTGACGACCTCCTTTCATTTATCAATGGAGATGACGGTATCATCATCTTTTTGCTCCCTCGTTTTTTGCATGTGTGCATTATACTGGCTTAAATATGTTTAATTAAAATTGTTCACATATTTTAAATTAGCTATACTTCTGGTCGTTTTTCTAATTCAATAGTCGGGAAATTTTTGTTTGGGAGGACTCCAAGTCCTCTATATATGTTATTTGAGCAACCTGTTCTTCTTACCATATAAAAACACCAAAAGAATGGCATTTAAGCTTACGTAGAAACTGAAGGATGCTAGGTGAATCCCAACATTTTTTAAGAGAAACCCATATGTGCCAATAAAATTGTTTAGACGGTGAGACATGACATCCTATTAATTCGAAAAGAAATACACCACTACTAGCATGACTAATTAGCCCACTTTTGAAATATTAGTCAAGTCTCTTGTATATGTTAACGTGTGTTTTACATACTCTATAATGAGTTTAGCGCAGTTTCGATATATCAGCTATGTCTCTTCTTCTGCAGTCTTTAACTAAAAACCTTTCTTGTCTTAGTTCTGTTCTCCAGACGAGTGTATTTAAGTTTCAAGATACATGTCCTAGCCTGTAGGTATCTAGTCAATTTTAAGTAATGAAGGATGTGGAAAGTGTCCACCTCGTCAAAGTGATTTGCACATCCTCAAAGTAAAAAGTGATGGATTTTTTTTTTGGGTTTCTGTGGTGTGGTTATCTCATGGTATCTTTCCAATGATACTTTAGGCACTTGGATGATAGTTTCCCTTGCTTCATACCCTACAGTTTCACATTGTAGTTTGAAGGAGGCAAGGCACTTTTGTTTTTTGCAATGCAAACATCAATATTAATTTAGTCCATTATATTTGCAGAGTCCAAAGGGGTTCAAACCTCAAAGAAGAAAAAAAAGAACCGTAACAAAGGGAAGGAGAAAGCGAAAGCTTCTTCTAGTAGTGCTTTTGCTTCAACCGAGGCCCCTGCTTTAAAGAAAGTCACCGAGAACCATGAGCAGGTCAGGCACATGATGTCCATTGTTATATTGTTGGTCATTTCTTGCACTTCTTCCCAACGTTGTACTGTGTTGTTTGTTACTGGATAGTTTCATGCATAATGTTAAGTAGTACCTAAGAAGATGTATGTAAACATTTTTTAGGACATGAATGTTTCTGATTCGGCAAACCGTAGCGGTTCCGCTGGCGATACATCGAAGCTATTGGGCACCGAAGATGAGAGCTTCAATATTGAGGGAGACACTGTTGATGATGATATGGATCCCGAAATAATGAAAATGATTGATAGGTTAGCCTGTTAATTTTGTCATTTACTATATATTCGGACCACAATACTTTAGAAACTTCTGTTGGGAGCTGTATGACAATTATTTCAATACACAAGATTGATGGGTACTTTTAAATGTCTGAGTGTGTCATAAATATCTCATTCCTTTGTGGAAACTGTATGATATATGTGTGTGTGTCTCTTAACTTTAATTATCTAAATTTTACGTAGTAGCAAAGAGAAACAACAAAACCTTCAGGGAATAACGTTATTTTTTTAATGGAATGTTCGACAAATTTACTTTTTCCAAAGACATTAAGGTATAAAACAAAGCAGTCTGCCAAAAAAGATAGAAAGGACCAGTGTTACCAAAGGCGCTATATAAGGAGATGTCGCCTTCTTTTGGATGAGGCGATTCCTTTGTCGCATGTCCTCGATTAGGCGACATTGACATTGAGGCGATCGATTGATCACGGCCTTATTATTTCTATCTGATTGTTATAGAAATTGTTATGATAATGATAAATATGTATTTTTAATATTTAGTTAAAACATAAACTTGTTTGTGTTTATATCATTATTACTAAAACCGAAAAGAATCACTAAAAAATTTATTTTTTAAAGCATAAAAAAACTTTAGTATTTTACATTAAATTTTAAGTTACGTTTTCTTAGTGTAAATCTGTTTTGTGGTATGTGACCCAAACTCTTAAGGTTGAAATGTAGACTATAGTTTTAAACTTAAATCATATCATTCGTTTTTCATCACTCTCTTGTAATATTATGTTATTAGTATCATATTTGTTGTCATGTTAATGTCAAATATTATATAAATACCCGTTCAAGTGTTCTTACATTATGTTATATGCGTATGTTAATAATATATACATTTGTGACCTTAAATGCAAATCTTTAATAAGGCACATTTAAATTAATAATTATAAAACCCTTGTCGCCTCGTCTCGTCTTAAATAGAATAGGTAAGGACATTATGATTACCTAGCACATTTGGTAGGATTGCATCAGGATTGTTATATATTAATATTGTTCCTGTGTAGGCTATAATTTTTTTTTTTAACATGGGCAATGGCAATGTTACAATTTTGGAAAAATATTTTTTTCAAAAAAGTTATATTAATCGGAAATTAGTCACTACCTGAGCCACAAAAGATGCTTTGTAAGCCACCATATCAAAGTTTTTTTTTTCTTTTTAGGGCGGGGATGCTCTTTGCACATTAATGCCTTTGTTTTCAAAGAGGTTATTGTTACTTGGTTTTGGTCTTAACAATTTTTATGATGATTTCTGAAAGGTGAGGTCTTAGGTTTAATTCATTTATATATAAGTTTGTCTCACTTCTCGCCTTACGTAACAAACCTTAAATAACACAAGGACATTACGAGTGGAAAGATCAGTTTATATTTATATTGTGTTTGTTTTCTTACATGTTTCCCAATAAAGTAATAAAATTGTTGTTTTCATGCGTAGGCAATGTTACAAATTTGGGACATTATATTTTTTTGAGGAAAAGTTTATGTTAATTATGTAAGCCAGAATACTAATAATTTTTTTTGGGGTGGGGGACTGTAATACATGAACATGACACAATTTTGGGGACTGCTCTTTTGCAATGCCTTTGTTTCAAAAGAGGTTAGTGTTACTTGGTCTTAGTCTCAACTAACTTTTTGATGATTTCTCAACGGATGTTCCATTCACATAAATATATTACCACTGTAACCGAAACAAAACACTAAATTATCTAATTGTAAAATAAAAATAAACTAAACCATTTAATTTATGTACTATAGTATTTCACTTAAAATTTTCAATCACGTTTTTTAATGTAAATTTGTTTTGTAAGTTTAATCTTAAAATTGTATCGATCATTTTCTAATACTCCCTTGTAGTATTTTATATTACTATCATATTGTTGGCGTATTAATGTAAAATATTATAGAAATATTGGTACACTTGTTCTTATATTATATGTTTGTGTGTGTTAATATATATATTTACGACCGGGAATGCAAATATATAGTAATGTGCCTCTTAAGTCTTGCCTATGTATTAATAATTATAAAACCCTTGTCGCGCTGTCTCGCCTATTGCCTTAAATAACACATGTATGGTCATTACTATTACGTAGCACATTAAGTAGGATTGTCACGAGAAGATTGTGATATACTTATATTGTGTTAGTTTTCTTGTGTCTTTCCCAATGAAGCTAGGGAAATGTTGTTTTTATGCATAGGCAATGTTACAACTTTGGAGAATTTATATCTTTCTAGAAAAAATTATATTAATTCTGCAAGCCACTATATTAGAAATAAACCTGTTGGGTGGGGGATATAGGTAAATGAACATAACACAATTTTGATCTTATGCTCTTTGGAAATTACTGCCTTTGTTACGAAGGAGGATGTTTTTACTTGGTTTTAGTCTTAACCATTTTTCTGATGATTTCTCTAAGGTCATTTTTCATTCTTTTATTATTCATAAGATACGAGATTTATCACAAAGTAGACAATGGTATCATGAAATTACCTGGAAGTGTTGGAATTTGAATTGATTGCTACTTGCATGTTTTCTTTTTGGTGCAGATAAGTATTAGTCCCACAGGTGTTTAGTCTTTACACAATGTTCAAACAATTAATTAGTCTGGTGTCACCTATGGATTAGCCGGTTAATGGTTTTATCCATTTGATTATCCTTGGAACTTGAATTGTCTTAACTGATTTCTGACATTTTGATATAATTAATTTTTTCACCCGTGTAACCGTAAATGGACGGGAAAAATTGGTCATGTGAGAAAGTTCAATATAATAAATGTAAATAAAAAGTAAATAATTCCAAAGGCGTGTACAAATTTTAATTCAAAGCTTGTAAGCATATGATTCCTCTATGGCTAGATTCTAATGTGAAACTATTGGCAGGCTTGCAAGAACTGTGCTGCATAAATATATGTAATGTGCTTTGTTTATTAAGTAAGCTTTATACTATGCGCAATTGCGCACCCATAAAACTGCCCTCATTACATGCGAGAAACTACGCGCATTGCGCAGTAAACTTAAGTGTAGCCTTCACATAGCTGCGGCTCTTTATTACCTGCTTCCCGCTTTTCTCTATATGATTTGAAATGTTCTTGGCTGTTGCAGTGTTCTGCTTTTGTGTGTGCAATAAGTAAGAATACTAGAATACTACATGCGCTGAAAAGTATGTTAGTGTTACTGTTTTGCTATCTACAAAGATATTTTTTACCTTGTTTCCTTTTTATTTTTTGTTCCTTATTTGTCCTCGCCTTGTGCAGGGAAGTAGCGGATTTTGCTATAAGGCTTGCTTTGGTTGATCGACAGTCAAAAAGGAGGACTCATTTGAGTAACAGATGAAATCATAACAATGATAAGGTACAAATTTATTAACTTGTTTAAGTTGTGCAGTAATGTTTACAAAAACAGCTAAGCGTAATCAGTCCTAATAACTTTTCGGGTAATGGCCCTTTTTGAATCTAACTGAAAAAGAGGTGGCCTTGATTATCTAAACTCAGTTGACTTGGCCCTAAATTGCCAACTTAACAGACTTGTCAAGGCAACATATCAGACTGATATGCTCGAACTGATAGACAGTCCAACTCAACGTATTACCCTGCGATGCACTAAACCATGATGTATTACCTCTGAAACCACACCAACTGAGGGTCCTCTTCAGAAACCCAAAACTTTAGAATATATAGTACTTTTCGATTCAGAAAATTGTGTTGGGTTCCATTAATAATATATGTATTTTATCTATAGATTTGTCGCAAGATACACCAGATTGATTAGTGGAACAAGTCAGTAAAAAGGGCCTTAAATCTGGAAAAAGTTAAATTAACCTTTTTTTCAAAATAAAATTAGGTATTTTAAGCCATTTTCTCTTACTTTCCGTGATATCGCCCTCTTCTGAGATAGCTGCAAAGTTGGAACAGAAGCATCATATACATGTATTTATGTCTCTTTGAAAGTAATATCAGTGTCCAAACATTTCCAATTTTGACATGTAATATAGTTCACATACTCATGATTGGTTCTGAAGTTCACTACTGCATACATGTGTAAATCATATATTTGCAACTAGTCATGCCATTTGACCATATTTACCTTGTCTTATATACATACGTAATACGTGCACCTTGGTTATATGCATCTTGGACCTTAATACTCCTCGGTCCCGACCATTTATTTACGTTTCTGTGAGAGTGTCCAACACTCATTTTAAGGTACTATACTACTATACAAGTAAAATACTATGTGTATATAATACAGTGGTATACTACTAGGTTTTCAACTAGGTGTTCAGTATTTTACTTATTAGTAAATTTTGCAAAAGATAATTTTGAAAAAAAAATTATTCTATAATTTTATTATTTTAGAATAAGATTCAATATAAATAGATATTCTACCAGGTGTTCTGTATATTTCAAATAATAGTATTAAGATTTTATATAATTTATTTTATTAAATAATCATATTAGTGTTCAAATTAAACAAACAAAAAAATAATTTATTAGACTTGTTAAATTATTTTTTCAAAATCCTATTTATATTCTCAATTTAAACTGATTCCATTGACATATAATATTAAAAACCTATTAAAAATAAAATATTTATAAGAAATAATGTAAAATATAATTAGAAAAAAAAAGGAAACGATTATATTAAGTTACATATCTTTTATAGTAATTACATGAATATAAATAAAATTTATTTCCTAGAAAAAAGATTAAATATTCCATGCAATGAATTATATGTGGAAAGATTTTGCATTTATTAAAAAATAAATAAGGACAAACATGTTAAAATTGGCAGGAAAAGTCGATGCATTATTTCGGAAGTATTTCAAATCTGATCTATTAAAATGATTTTATGATTTTAGACAAATGAGGAGCATCTAGATATGCTAGTTATAATTTTAAAATTTGTAATATCTGGTCTATTAAAATGAGAAGCTCTTAATTTTGTAGATTAATAGCAAGTAATTACCTGTAATCATAGTTTTAGTTATAAGTAATTGCTGATTTACGTGTGCATGATATCTGTACATGGATTGCATGAGCTAGGGAGTACATTACATCTATATAGTAATTGTTGACATGTAGCAATAAAGTTATTATATTAGTGTATCATATTAAATTATATAAGATCCCGTCATCCTGGTAACTGACATTTAGAACTAGTGAGATAATCTTACCTTCTCAAGTATTGGTGAAATACATCCCCCCTTTTCACTAGATAAGGAATGTAAACTATCCTAATTGTGATTTTGGGCCGTATTACCGTGATTTAAGATGTTGTGAATTAAAATTTGAATATACTGTTAAGTATAATGATTTGATTAATATTTTTGCATATGTGAATTATTGAATATAATGTTGTGAATTAATTAATTGTGTATATATTTGTGATAATTGTATCGAATATATTGTGTGCATATATATGGGAAATGTTAGGTGATATCTTGACATGCTTTTTTAGAAGGAAATTATTATTTTTGAGTTGTTGGATGGTGATTATTGGATGGGGTTCACCACTCACTGTTTTAAACATTTCAGGTTTTTGATCATTAGAAATTTCAGGAGGTGTCTCTTGGGTTATCTAGTTGCGCGCCATACAAATACGAAAAAATTCAGGGACGCTATACAAGGAAACATGGCAGATGAAGGTTCAATGAGTATTTCCATTCAATTTTTTATGAGAAACAAAGTTTTGATGACTAGTTTTGTCTTTCTTACGTTATGGAGAGTTTGTTTTTATTATTATTATTATTATTCTACACAACTATAATTGTCGTTCTACTATGTTGAATCTTGGTGTATTGAACATATTTTACAAAAATTTAATTATGTATTTTTTAAAAAGAGCGGTGATTTTTTTTTAATTAATTGCAACACGAGCACTTTAAAATGTGTCTATTTGTCAAGACCTCCCGAGAATGGCTCATGTGCATTGAGTGCGTGCTTTAGACGGTAGAGTTAGTATCTTAGGTTGTGAACAGCTTGTGGTGAATGATATTTAACTGTAAGATGGTGGGGATTGGTTGTGTAGTAACTGTATATTTTCTTCTCTTCATGTGCCAAGTATAATTGCTCCTGTCTAGAGCGGATGAAGATCACCATTACTATCGAAAATGAATTTATTGTGCTCAAGCCCAGATGTACTTGTCAGTTAAATTATTCACTTCACTGAATAGTTTTCTAGGTGAATTCAGATATTAAGGTTTTTCGCATTATAGTACATTGCTAAATGTATCTTAGATATATTTAGTCAATTGTTGTTTATCCTATGCTATGAGCATTTAAAATGCTCTTTTCTATTTGTATTTGTTACAGTTATATATCAAATGTACATAACCTAATAATGGTTCTAGACTCCCTTTTTCCAAATTATATCGGCCCTGTCTGACATTATTTTTCCAGCGATATCCCAACTTATCTGGCAAAGAATTGCATTGAAAACAACTCTCACAGCTTAATTTTCAGCATAACTCGAAGGTATTAATTTCGTAGAACATTGCGCCACCATACATAGTATACTGGAGAAATACGAGGCCCGAACCATTTTTTTTAACCTTAAAATGCATACTGTAAAAGTTTCAGAGAAGAAGCCCAAAGAATGTATAAATTCTCCAACAAAGCTACACGTCTGTGCTCTGTAGCATTCATATATTTTATGCCACTGCCAAAGTAAACACAATTGACAATTTATAAGTTCTTTTACTTGGAATTCTTCTTGTTGGTCTTATATTCTATGTTATCCAGGCTTTTAAGACAATACTGCACTCTGTTTTAACTTTCAATTGTTATCCACTCGGTCATAGTATGTGCTGATCTGCGTAGAGCTAGGGGACCATCCTTCTTTTTTCTTCCTTTTTTTTTTTAAAGGTTTTACATCCTTCTCATTTTACTTCTAATTGAAATTTAAATTACCAAATTAAAAGAAAAAACATATCCCTTGCGAATGTTTAAAATAATAATAGTGATTAATTGCTGATATATTTATTTTTTAACCTTTGGAGTTTGTCCTATTTATATCTACCTCTAAAGAGTATTGGAGCAACACATGTCTAAAGGGATGCTTGGTAAACCTGAGGCCTGGCAAGTTTATAGCTAATAAGACTACCGACTACTAGTACTTCCTAATTCCTAAAGGGGCCTTATAAGGGTAAACATTTGCCACAGTGAAAACACATCGAATTTTTTTCGAACTTTGCTGGCAACAATCATGTATAGTAAAATTTTGGTATAAAAATAGTAAGATCATATCTTTCTACGTATCGCAAAAGATTTTTGCAATACGATTTGCTGGCAACAATCATGTTTGGTGGTGATAGCCAACCATTCCTAAAGAATCAAATAAGCTCCGTAAGTGTAGATTAAATCACTTATACAAGTGTTCACTAAACCCTGAAATTTGATTGGTAAATAATTCATTATATGCCTCTACATTTAGGTTCAGGCTTAGAGCTGGACCAGCTATACATGCAATCTCAGATTATTCTGAAAGTACACACCACCCTAGATTCCCCCTCTGCTCTCCTCATCAACACCTACTTTCCCTCCTATTTAAATATCCTCTTCGACCAAAATCTAATTAAATTATGGGAATTCTGATCCCGAATTTATATCCTATCTTGTAAATTATCTTTTTAAAATAATGGAATGTAAAATAAATAATTGTAAAATTTTTAAAGATCAAAATGTAATCATTGAATTTCTTTCCAAAAAAATATTTAAACAGGAGCTGTTGAAATATTTATTTTACATTTTCAAAGGAAAGCAGATTGAAATCTAGTATACATACAGTATTCCACAAAAAGAAAATTGATGAAGACCTGCATTGGGAAATGAAAAACTGTAATCTTTTAATTATTTAAGTTTTGACTGGTCACCTTTAAACCCTCAAGTCATGTGCTGTCATACTCCCAATGACCCTTTCAATATGTATTGTGCATGAGCCTAGACTCCAAATCTGGTGAAGATGACTTCTCTGCTTTTTAACCCAAGCATAAAATCCAGTATTTTAACTGTAACAGAATCAAACTTGCCTAGGATTCAAAAAAGTTGTCTTGTTAAAACACTACAATTATACAAATAACAAAATGAGAAGTTAAAAGTAGTTAAATAAAATATTGCTTATGTACAGAAATTTTAATATAAAAGGGTAGTTCTTCATTCACTCACATTCATATGAATATCCCATCTAAATGCCAGTTTGAAATCATTTTTTAATGTTTGTGTATTCATTAATGATGCCAAGAAACACCTCTGGCAGCATCTGTTATTCATGACAGGCACCTAGTGACTAAGATCTCTAAATTTCCCACCCTTTGCCCATGCTAATACACTAACAAAGTCCAGTTCATTCAATATAGAGTATTCATCTAGCTAAGTTGGCTAAGTAGCTCAATTTTTTCTCTTCAAGATGATGCAAGATCAAATAGGCATTCCAGCTTGTTTCTCATCAGGGGACAAACCAATGGATGATTGTGCTGCAGTAACAAGGTCAGGCCAAAGTGTATTCATGTCTGCTTATCGTACGAAAATCGCGGATCAATGTCGTTTAATCACGGTTACATGGTGCAAGAATTTGTTACTTCATGGCCTCTCAGTGTCAATAGAAGGTCCTGAAGGAGATAGCCATTATACATGTAAGGTTGAGTTGAAGCCTTGGTACTTTTGGAGGAAACAAGGGTCTAAGCGCATTGTGGTGGATGGTAAGCCTGTGGACATCTTTTGGGACCTTAAGGCCGCAAAATTTAATGGCGAAACAGAGCCAAGCTCAGAGTACTATGTTGCAGTCGTATCCGATGAAGAGGTTGTGTTACAGCTTGGAGATTTGAAGAAAGATGCTTACAGGAAAACAGGATGCAGACCGGCTCTTATTGATCCTATTCTGGTTTCAAGAAAGGAACATGTTTTCGGAAAAAAGAAGTTCTTGACAAGAGTTAAATTTCACGAAAAAGGTAGATTTCATGTGATATCAATCGAGTGCAAATTGAGGAGTACTCAGGGTAATGGAAGCATTAATTCTGTAAATGGAGTTGATCCAGAAATGGAGATTAGAATAGATGGGCATTTAGTCATTCATGTAAGTCATCTCCAATGGAAATTTCGAGGTAATGAAACTATTCATCTCAACAAGGTAAGAATAGAAGTGTACTGGGATGTTCATGACTGGCTATTTAGTCCTGGTTTAAGGCATGCATTGTTTATCTTTAAGCCTACTTTGTTATCATCCTCTCCATCCTCATTATCAGTTTCATCCTCACCACAATTTTCGTCGTCTTTGACATCGACACCATTGTCAGGGAGTTCTGGTTCAGTAGAAGGCATTCAAGGAGGAGGGTCATCAGAGTTTTGCCTGTTTCTTTATGCTTGGAAAGTTGAATAGAGAAACAGTCCATTGTTGTAGTATTGTCAGACAATTAGGTGGCATAAAGAAAATCAAGACTGTTGTCATGGGACAAATTGGAGTGTGGTGAGGATGAAGATTGGGGGAGAAAGCACATGGGGGATTGGAGAAAAGTGGGACTAGAGAAAGAGGTTGGAGATAGTTACAGCTAGGTTGTTGAACAAGTTGGCATGCATAAATGGACAGATTGGATCATCCTACACATGCCCAATAATAGCTTATTTACAGGCATATTCATATTTTGTTCAAACCATAATCTCTCTCCTCTGCTTCCTACCCTTTGATCTCATCTTGATAAATGAGCATTTATATATGAATTATAATATGTATGCTTTTTTTTCCTATATTACTAATATACACACCAAGTGTTACCAATATTTTATTAGTTCACTGAATGTTTTGCAGCTCTTGTAACAATGCTGATGCATACAATGCTAGGACTGAAAATCTAAAATGCAAGAAAAACTAAATGCAAATGAATTTCTTTCATCACCTCTGTGGCTCTGTATACAGGATCAAATATGGGACTAGATATCATAGATGATTTCGAATGTAAATTGGTGGAGGTGGACCATTTAGCAGTTGAAAACCAACCAATACGTTTGGTTGTGACAATTTTGGATTTCGAATTCTGTTCATAAATGTGTCAATATCGCATTGACTACAAAACGAAACAAAAAATCAATACATAGATTTCGAAGAATAAAATTCTAATAAACATGTCATGAAGGTCACACTCGGATTTAATAGTGTCATTTCGAGTTTTGTCACTAAAATCGTGTATTTTTAAGCAAGGCCGTGTTCTTGGATCATGTCAGTCATTGTTACCCCCAATCACGACTCTAGTGAAACTGAAAGAGGTACATGTATTTCATTGAGAAAGGCAAACAATCATAGGCTAAATCCTGTACAGATTATCTTGCCTGCTGGCAGAATTTCAGGAAATCATCTTGACCACCTTAGTGCAACAACTCTTGCTTTTCCCTTCACAAGTCAATTCCTAATTTGTAATGTATAGATAGTTTATGGCATGTTGAAGCATGATAGATTGAACTGATACCAGAGCCTGGTATCAATCATACACCTAATATCTGTTAATTAGTACCACCATTATTGTCAATTTGTCATATTGTCCATCTCCATTCTCTTCTCCTAATAGAAGAAAAGAGAAGATGCTTGGCCAAATATGCCTATGGTGAGGTCAAATCAATTTGTGAACCAACTACCACTATTTGGTCATCCACAGAATCATTAGAATGCTTTGCCTGATATACGAGGGCCATGCATACAACTTTTTCTCAATGGAGTTTCTTATAATCATGTCGATATGATGTGATTTTTTAACAGAATCTAAAGAGTGAAGTTAAAAAACTCCCAAGCAGGTACAGAAAAAGTCCAATACAAGGGGAAACAGCAATAACAGATGCAAGCAATTCTTAATATTTATGAGACAACGCAGAGTTTAAAGGAGTTGGAGAAACAGAAGTAACAATATGAATTTACAGATTTTTCTACATTAGTAGCCTTTCAAATTAGGAATGGCCAACTCAACTTTCCGTGCATTATTCTACTGATGCGAAAAAATAATGGCAAACTTCAATTAATAATCATATATATGTCCCTCTCAAAACATGCCCAGAAATTTCTAATGACAAGACAAAGAAGATAACCTGGTCTACCAAAGCATAGGCCCACGAGTGATCCAGTAAGAACCCCACCTTAACAAGTGATGAATCATGTAATAACCAAAAGAATTTGAATCCCCTAGTTCATATTACTCTCGTCTAGGATATCTTGTATACTATTTTCCGAAGCCAAACCATTTTCCTATAGAAAACTTATTCTTTGCACCAGAGGAATCAACAGCTTTTGCTGGAACTGGTTTAGGATTAGCTGCAGGGAAAAGGTCGGGTCAGAACTCAGAACAATTCAAACTGCCGCTTCAAGAAATGAGACTGCCACGAAACAACTTATGAAACAGATTTTTCAATGATAAATATTTCCAAGAAAAAAAGATGTATTAATCAAAAGATTATTTGCACATTATTTTATGGATGTCATGCCAAACAGTGTTATACGTAAAAGGACATCATTCAGTTCTTCAATTAGTTTTATAACTAAGTATGCGTCTTGGCAAATGATACCCTAAATGGAAGAGAAAAGAACAGGATCTTGGCAAATGATACCCTAAATGGAAGAGAAAAGAACAGGAACATGTATAAATTGCTCACTTGAAAGAGATTATGACGTGTAGCTTTTAAAAAAGAAATTCTGTACTCCAAAGACCCTTTGTTTGCAAGGTCAATACCCCGTCTTCATTAATGATTAATAAAAAGGATAGATAAAAAGTAACTAGAGGTGCTGATTTAACACTTAATAGTTATTCTTTTTCCTTATATTGTCCACCGCGAGGAAATCTGTAGTATGTACCATAAACTTATCTCTGACCCGGTGATCAGAATGATATTCTTTATATGTGAAGTACCTGAATTGGAAGCTGTGGTACCAGTTCTTTCAGTTTTCCGGTTCAAATTTTTATCTACAGTTTGTGCAGGTGCTTCAGGGTAAGAATTTCTTTCAGGAGTCCGGCGCTCCACAGGTACTCTGCTACCTGTAGTTGACAGGGGAAAGAATTGACAGGTTGAATATAGATTGTTGTTTCTAAACAGTTACTCTTTAAACAGATTAAGAAGCATATAATCCCTCAAACTTCATAGAAGAACTGGATAGCGTAGATAAGGAAGATATAAATGTAAATGCTATGTCGCAATATACTTGACAAGGCCCAAAAAGAAGTAGCAGATGTAAGCAGGTCACGGTAAGTCTTTAATTTTTGGATAATTTTTGCTACAGTGATATTCAGAATTATCAGCTGCAACAGTTTTAGTTCAAAGACAAGGCACATGACAAATTCAGTTAAATAAGCAAATAACAACTAAAACAGGGGAAATTTTCCCAGGAAAATCTTTACCAAGTCGACCATGAGTATCCTCTGTTTTTAAAATTTAGACAGAAGACTTACTTCCAAGGACAAAGTCTAAAGACATTTAACACGGAAGTTTAATTTTGGACTATCCAGGCAATCACATAAATAAGAACTAAGTAACAGGTGTGCATTATAAAAAGCATACGCTTACTAAATTAGAGGATAGGATAGGGGCTTACTCTCACTAGGAGGCTTTCCGTAGTTGTGCCGAAGAGCTTCAAAGAAATTTCCATCTCTTTGATCCTGCATTACTGAAAGAAGCAAAACAGAATTAGACGGTCTTCTATGGTACTTGTATAAGTCTTATGTAGAATCCCTCTAATTATCCAAATAACAAAAGCATACGCTGGTCATATAAAGCATTCCCGTAATTGGGGGCACACCCAACTGATAGTAACTGGACGGCCTCAGCATCTCTTGTCATCGACAATTTTGTTGATATTTTCAAATTTTGTGTGTCTAATAGAATACCTGCAAGCTGAATTAAGAACTAATTAATCAAGGCAGTTAGAGAAAGTTTCAGTTATCATTTACATGAACTATTGCATGGAAGACTATAAACTGCGAAATATGTTAATGTAGTTCAAATCAATACCAGAAGTTTCTTCAGAATAGGGGTATCAAGTAGTTCGTAGGCATCCTCACAGTAATTATCAGTAAGAATGGTGCACTGAGATCCAACCTGGTGACACGCAGAGAATATATATTTATAACCAAATAAATAAATAAGATCATGTGTGCAATGAGAGAAATAACACATTCGAAACAATATTTTCTGGCATTTGGTAAATTAATACAGACCTCGCTGTTGCTGATGAGGACATCCTGACCAACCACAAGAATACTCAGCTTTTTAGCCATCATTAGTGCTTCCAAGTCTACCTGATAACACATAACACTGTATAAGTACGATAATCTTTACAATCACCTGAGACCGCACACCAAGAAAGAAACTTAAAGAAAAGAAGATGTATTAACTCTAATTATCAATGACACCTATTTACTCGGACTCAGGTATGTCATGTAGGACTAGAAACATATCCAAGTGTCGGCCTCGGAGTCTCCGAAAATTGGGGACAAGGAGACGTTGTCTTATTTTTGGACACGTGAACAACACATGGCATAATTTATTGATAAGGATATGATAAAGTTTCAGAGCAAAAATTATCAAAAAAATATACTTTTGTAAAACCTTGCAAAGTAGGAGTCTTCTACTTTTCTTCTTTTTCTCATCTTTTTCTTTTTGCATCCCTAGTTCATTTTGTATGATATGTGGTTTTACAGTTGCTCAAGGTGTCCACATTTTAGTCAGAAAAATCCACCACAGAATGTGTGCCATGTCCGGGTGTTCAAGACAGGTACAAAGGCCCAAACCAAAGAGTAATAACATTGAATAACACTGTACATCCCACAGTTACACTTTAATCATTTTTTGTAATGCATAATAATAAAGCTCTTCTAGGTTTGGGATGTATCACACATTCACACTACATAATACTATGTTGACCTTCATAATTTTAATTTCACTAATTATGGAGAAGGAAAGTTCATATGATACTGTCACTACTATTATCTTATATTTTATGCATGAACACTATGTTAAATATGGAAGTTCAGTGCACATAGCACACCAGTAGCACGAACAAAATTAATATGAAAAGAAAAAAATCATGTTATAAAGGATACTTAGAAACAGAACCTCTTCAGAAAACAGCAGAGCTTTGGCATTAATGCCAGCATGATGAAAAAGCCACGCAGCTTGTCGTTGCTTCCACATCTTCCCCCTCCTCACATTTATCACAGGCAACACCACCACTGTACTGCCATCCCCCTCAACTCCCTCCTTGTTATTCCTCATTTTAGTCTCCAGCAACCAGGAATAGCAAACTGCAGACAACATTGAACTTGTACCTGCAAATATTTCCAGGTTCAGACAAACTAGTTCAAGCACATCTTGCTTTCCGAAAATTTCTACCACAATTCCACTTGAATCATACCACTGAAGCCAGTACTCTCTATCCTAGATAAATAATAACTTAACAAAAACGCAATCTTTACATTCATAGCTCAAGCTTAAAAGATTCATTATCAAAACCCCCATCAATTTATCTTTTTTTCTTTTCTGATAATAAACTAAACCTCGAAAGATATAATCTATAACATTCCATTGCAATGTACCATTCACATATAATCCGAAAGTTCGAATCTTTTTGCTACAACCAACCTAAATTAATCCCTAAAAGCCGAAAAACAACAAATATTGACAATAAAAACAGTTCTCGCAATAAAATCATAAACCAACCAATTCATCATGCATAAAAATATTTATTTCGAAAACGAAAACTTTTCGAAACACTTACTATTAGAAGGGCCGGAGAGTACAATCTTGGCAGTTCCATCAATCTCCCCACTTATAAGCTTCTTTATCTTCACTCTTTGCTCCTTCAAAAACCTATTTAAGTCTTTTACCAATTCACCAGAGTTTTGTGAGTTCTGATCCGAATAAGACGAAATCGATCTCCGGTGACCCGACTCCACCGGCGGCAACTGACCCTGTTTTTCCGGCAAGACACAAGTTGACGACGAAATTGATCTCCGGTGAGAAGACTCAGTCAGATGCTTTGGAGGTGAGAGTAACCGGGTCGGATCCGGGTTGACCCGTTTTATGGGTGGTTGTGGTGGGATACCCAGTGGTTGGGTTACAGCCGGGTCGGATTGAAACCGGGTTTTCCGTTGAAAAGATTGTCGGGGCGGGAGGAATTGGGTCGGGTCGGGTTGAGATGGGGAGGGGGAGGGTGAGGGTGGGGATTCGAATCTGGAGCGACGGTGGGTGGATTGGCGAGGAGGGAGAGGTGGGTTCGGGTCGGGTACGGGTTGTAGAGTCGGGTCGGATGGTTTGAGAATGTTGGAGAACCATTTTTGAACGGCTGAGGTAGGGGAGTTGTCATTAACGGAGGGGTTGGATGCGTTTTTGTTGTTGACTGATTTTGTCACTATTTGTTCTCCAAACCCATCTACAGGTCTCTGTCTGTTATTTGAAAATAATAGTAAAATGTTATTTGAAAATTTGTTTAATTAATTATAAAATTTGCTAACAGTTATTGTAATATGAAATATATTAGTATTCCATTGCAATTTATATTAGGAAAACAACTAATTCGTAGCTCGTAAGTCATAAAATTTTACCTTATACTCCCTCCGGTCCCATTATATAAGGCATTTGACTTTTCTGCACGTAACTTTAAGTGCTTTGACTATATATATAAAAAATTTTATTTTTCAATTTTTTCTTTTTTGAATAAAAATATAATATTTTAATTTTTATTTAGAAAAAGAAATTTTAAAAAATAATAATTCTAGCTATGTAGTCATAACACATAAAATTACATGCAGAAAAGTCAAATGTCTTATATAATGGACCAGAGGAAGTATTAAATTTGATGTACCTTACCTTTTATTGATCGGAATGGAATTTGATGTACCGGATTTATGATAAAATTCAAATCCTAGTTACAATATAAAATCCTACATGCAATTCTATAAATAGGGTGTTTGGCCCTCATACAAGCTACAAAAGTAATTCTAAACTATTCTCAAGCTAAAACTATCAAAGCATGATGAAGAGAGACTGGTACATAGCAGCAGCATTATGCATGGTACTAGTTATGTGTGACACATGGGAGCAGGTCAAAGGAATTAATTACATATGCCAGACGTAAACAGAAGGGTAAAAGAGTCAATTCCCAGGAGGAAGGGCAAAAAGGAGAATAAACAGAGAAAAGAGGTAATAAGGGATGGGGGAAAGAAATTAGGGTTATGCGGAGATTTGGTTATTATTTGTATTTCTAAACTTGGGAGAGGTTGTCCTCTCGAAAGGCAGTGTTATCAGTTATTTCCGTGTAATGTTTATTCGTGTTTCCTTAATTGAGATCGTTTATTAGTAAATCAATTGCAATCACATCTATTCGATCTTAATTCATTACAAAGTGGTATCAGAGCACCGATCCATGGCACCGTCAACGACACCGACCGTTGGGCAAAGGGTGGAGGAGTTAGAGGACGCCGTCGAGAATATGGAAGCGAGAGTCACAGATCTGGTATCGAAGGCCGTCGAGAAGGCGGTCGACGCTATGAAACATTCATTAGCCGAGATGGTTCTCCAAAGTCAAACCGAGACTTCGATACAGTATAAGGGGGAGGTGGAGGCGATGGCGACCCGTTTAGAAGGACGTATCAATCGATCTCGAGAGCATCACGAGGCACTGCTGTACTCGATGAAGAATGAACAGAATCAGTTTCTTTCTGAGGTTAGGTCTACTCTTACACACATTCAAAATCCTGTAAATCTCAGTTTGGAGAGAGGTGAAGGGAGTGTAAACAATGGAGAGGGGGAGTCAGGGATCAGCCTCATACACCTCATACTGGTGTGGGCATGGGTTTTGTGATTGGAAGTCCGGTGGGGGAGCGAAGTTTGTTTGGAGGAGCGGTGTCAGGAGGAGGACCGGGGACTTGGAGATTTAGGAAGCTGGATATGCCATTGTTTGACGGATCTGACCCGGATGGATGGGTCTTAAGAGTTGAATGATATTTTAATTTCTACAAATTGACAGAGAATGAGAGATTGGAGGCCGTCGTTGTAGCTTTAGAGGGAGATGCATTAAGATGGTATCAGTGGGAGAATAATAGACATCCTATAAGGAGATGGGAGGATTTGAAAAACTTTATACTCAGACAATTCAGACCAGCAACTGGGGGTTCTCTATATGAACAGTGGTTGGCTACCACTCAAAACACTACTGTGGCTGAGTATCGTCTACGGTTCATTGAAACTGCTACTCCCTTAGAGAGGATTCCAGAGACAATACTCCTGGGGCAATTTTTAAACGGGCTCAAGGACGAGATTAAGGCGGAGATTCGAATCCTCAATCCTGTGAGCCTAGAACAGGCGATGGAGTTGGCTATGCGTATTGAGGAACGTAATCAGGTGACGAATTCTAAGAAAAATGGGGCCAGTGTGTTTAAATCAGGGTCCTATTCCGTATCATTCAAAGGGCCTAGTCATGGGGGTTCGACAGGATATGGCTCACAACAGGGTCCGTCTTCAATTAGGAGTTGGGCAACGTTAGCGGGAGAATCTCAGGCTTCTGTCAATTCCCCAAAGTCTGTAATACAGAATACGAGTAAGGTTGGAGGAGAGATGAGGCGTTTGTCTGAAAAAGAATTGCAAGACAAGAGGGCTAAGGGGTTATGTTTTAAATGCGACGAAAAATGGATGATGGGTCACAGGTGCAAGAAACGAGAACTAAGTGTACTGTTGATAGATGAAGACGAAGATGAAGGCGTTGATTGTAGCCTAAGTGAAGCTCCACCATCTCCTACGGATGAGTTACGTACTGAGGTACAAGTTCAACCCGAAGTCTCCTTAAACTCAGTGATTGGACTGTCAAATCCTAAAACAATGACGCTACGAGGCACTATTAAAGGGAAGGAAGTGATTGTTATGATCGATCCCAGGGCGACGCACAACTTCATTTCGCTTTCAAAAGTAGAAGAGTTGAGTTTACCAATATCAGATTATGGGGGTTTTGGAGTGGCGCTGGGAAATGGGGATTCCATTCGAGGAAAAGGGTTATGCAGAGGTGTGGGCTTGCAACTGGAAGGGGCTGTGGAGGTGAGGGACGACTTCTTGCCTTTGGAACTGGGAAATTCAGATGTAATATTGGGGGTGCAGTGGTTGGAGACGCTGGGCAACGTGGTTAGTAACTGGAAAACGCAAGTAATGCAATATGAGGCGGAGGGCAGAACAGTGACATTAGTCGGTGACCCATCCTTGGTTCGTTCTCAGATTTCACTCAAGTCGATGCTGAAGACAATACGAAAAGAAGGAGGTGGGATTTGTGTGGAGTTAAAGCATGTCCAGAAGTTGAGTGTTGACACTGGGAGTGATGGGCCTAAGATACCTGGTTTTTTGAGAGAGACAGTGGGGAGGCATGAGTCTGTTTTCACAGTCCCCACAGGCCTACCCCCATCGAGGGGGCACGAGCACGCCATTATCCTAAAGGAAGGCTCAAATCCAGTAGGTGTCCGGCCATACCGATATCCACAGGCCCAGAAAGACGAAATAGAGCGATTAATACAAGAAATGCTGTTGGCTGGTATTATTAAACCCTCGACAAGCCCGTATTCCAGCCCAGTTCTGTTAGTAAAAAAGAGAGATGGTTCTTGGCGCTTTTGCGTGGATTACCGAGCTCTAAACAAAGAAACGATCCCCGATAAATACCCTATCCCTGTGATAGACGAGCTCTTGGATGAATTACATGGGGCCAAAGTGTTTTCGAAGCTAGACTTAAAGTCCGGATATCACCAGATTTTGGTACGACCACAAGACACCTACAAAACTGCTTTTCGCACACATGATGGCCATTACGAATTCTTGGTCATGCCATTTGGGTTAATGAATGCACCCTCAACTTTTCAGTCCCTGATGAACGATGTGTTTCGTCCCTATCTCCGGAAATTTGTTCTTGTATTTTTTGACGACATACTCGTCTATAGCACTTCAAGGGAGGAACACACCAGACACATGCAGTTAGTTCTGGATAAACTGCAGCAGCACAGCCTAGTGGTTAATCGCAAGAAGTGCAACTTTGGGGTCTCCGAGGTGGCTTACTTGGGCCATGTAATTTCTGGTGGAGGGGTTGCAGTTGACATGGATAAGGTGAAGGCCATCCTCGAATGGCCATGTCCACAGAACTTGAAAGACTTACGGGGATTCCTTGGCCTTACCGGATATTATAGAAAATACGTGAGGCATTATGCTCAAATTGCACAGCCATTAACAGACCAGCTAAAAAAGGACTCGTTTGGATGGACCCCTGTAGCGACAGCAGCCTTTGATGCTTTAAAACACGCTATGGTTCAACCACCAGTGTTAGCGATGCCGGATTTCAACAAACTGTTTGTTCTGGAGACAGATGCTTCAGGTTTCGGGGTGGGGGCCGTGCTGATGCAAGATGGCCGTCCCATCGCCTTTTTCAGTAAGATTCTGGGTACACGAGCACAACAAAAATCGGTGTACGAGAAAGAGTTGATGGCGATATGTTTAGCAGTCCAAAAGTGGCGTTTCTATCTCTTGGGCCGTCATTTCGTGATTAGGACAGACCAACAAAGCTTACGATTTATTACTCAGCAAAGGGAAATTGGAGCAGATTATCAGAAGTGGGTGAGTAAACTCCTGGGCTTCTCTTTTGAAATACAGTTTAAGCCAGGTAGTTCCAATCGGGTAGCCGATGCGTTGTCCAGAAAAGGAGTTGGGGAGGTAGAATTGGGGTCTCTGGTGTCTCAGATACAGGTTGACTGGTCGACATTAGATACAGAGGTGCAAGGAGACTTGTTGTTGCAGCAAATTAAAGGGGATTTAGAGACAGGACAGAAGGAGCACGTTGGTTTTTCAATACACGGTGACAAATTATTCTATAAAGGCAGGTATGTAATCCCAAGAACATCCTCATTTATTCCCATACTTTTGAACATGTATCACAACTCACCAATTGGAGGACATGGTGGAGAAGTGAAAACATATCTTCGGTTAGCGGCTGAATGGTTTTGGATGGGGATGAGGAAAGATGTAACAATGTATGTGCAACAATGTGGGACGTGTCAGCAGAACAAGGCTTCCCAGCAGTCCCCAGCTGGGCTATTACAGCCTTTGCCCCTACCAACACAGGTCTGGGATGACATTACCATGGATTTCATTGAGGGGCTTCTGTTATCCTACGGTTTTGATTCAGTGTTGGTGGTGGTAGACCGTTTGTCGAAATTTGCGCATTTTGTGCCATTAAGACACCCATTCACTGCTCTAACTGTGGCTGCAACCTTTCTCAAAGAGATAGTGCGTCTACATGGTTTTCCTTCATCCATAATATCGGATCGTGACCGGATTTTTCTAAGTATTTTCTGGAAGGAGTTGTTCAAATTTCAGGGAACAGAACTTAAGCGAAGCACATCATATCACCCGCAAACGGATGGTCAAAGTGAGATTGTTAACAAAACATTGGAGTCATATCTTCGTTGTTTTGCTGGGGGGCAACCGAAATCGTGGTCAAAATGGCTGTGTTGGGCCGAGTACTCCTATAATACAGCCCCTCATTTATCCACCAAATTCACACCTTTTAAAATTTTATATGGGAGAGATCCCCCACCCATCCGTCTACTAGGGAAAGGGCAGTCCCCAGTTGACAGTGTTGAAGTTTTATTGCAAGAAAGAGATGCCATTTTGGATGAACTACACCTGTACTTATTAAAGGCACAACAGAGAATGAAAACCAGTGCAGACGCCAAAAGACGCGAGGATGTGTTTAAAGTGGGGGATATGGTGTACATTAAGCTTCAACCATATCGACAACGTTCGCTGTCCAGGCGTCCATATGAGAAGTTGGCAGCCAGGTATTATGGGCCTTTTGAGGTGTTAAAGCCAGTAGGACAGGTTGCTTACAAGCTGAAATTGCCTGATTCGAGCAAAATTCACCCGGTGTTCCACGTATCGCAGCTCAAACGTGCCATTGGACCATTACCAGTTGCACCTACGCTTCCTTTGCAACTTAGTTCGGAGTTGGAAATGTTAGTCGAACCGGAAGGATTACTAGATGTTCGAACAAAAACTGGGCCACCGGAAGAGCTGGAAGTTCTGATTAAGTGGAAAGGGTTGCCAGTGTTTGAAGCTACTTGGGAGGATGCGTTATCGCTGCAAGCACGATTCCCTGCCTTCCACCTTGAGGACAAGGTGAAACTTTGGGGGGAGGGCAATGTGACACATGGGAGCAGGTCAAAGGAATTAATTACATATGCCAGACGTAAACAGAAAGGTAAAAGAGTCAATTCCCAGGAGGAAGGGCAAAAAGGAGAATAAACAGAGAAAAGGGGTAATAAGGGATGGGGGAAAGAAATTAGGGTTATGCGGAGATTTGGTTATTATTTGTATTTCTAAACTTGGGAGAGGCTGTCCTCTCGAAAGGCAGTGTTATCAGTTATTTCCGTGTAATGTTTATTCGTGTTTCCTTAATTGAGATCGTTTATTAGTAAATCAATTGCAATCACATCTATTCGATCTTAATTCATTACATTATGGTGTCTTATGTCAAATTCGTAGTTCAACCTCCTTGTCAGATTTATTATTACAGTACTGATAAGCTTCATAACAATGGAGGAATCAATGAAGAAGAAGGTATAAAAGTGTGTATCTATATTACTGAATATAATAGTTTGTTACAAGATAATGGAAATCTGTTATAAGGCTACATTGTGAATAAGCTTGTTAGATACAACTGAATGAAGTTTGAGCTATATTTATAGACTAAGTTGACAACAGTCTTCTTTATATCTAACACCCCCCCTCAAGTTGGATGTGGTAAAACAAGGCAAACATCCAACTTGAAAGTGAATTATCATTGTAGTAGATAGGCAACTGGATAGATGGTGTAGGCAACTAGGCAAGCAACAGCGCCAGAGAATACATCAGGGAAGTAATCCACCAAAACAGGACAAGTGAACTCAAACGAAGAGCAACAATGAAGTAGCAATCAGGATAAGTGGTAAGTGCCAAACGGCAAAGGTATATCAGGGTAGTAGAATGCTGCACAACAGAATCAACTTCAACTAAAGATGGTAAGCCTTGAAACTCCAGAATGAATCCAGGAGAAGGCAAGTAGATAGCAGGTAGGTAGTGTTCATACATGAAGATCACATCATGTATGAAGGCAACAATGTTGCAAGTCAATACTGCAAGCAGGTAACAAAGCCGATACGGCAAGTAGGGTGACGATAGCAGAAGCCACAAATAATTGCAACTAATAGCATCATAGCAATCAGAATGCAAGGTAGCATAGCAGCTGGAAACTCCAACAAGGATAGACAATGAATTTCATTTACTGAAAGTCAACACATCATGTATGATTCTTAGTGATCTTATCATGTATGTATGTAGCAGGTAACAATTTCTTGACTGGAAGAAATGAGATTCGGTAACAATAGCAGTAGGTAACTTCATCAACGCACAATGGAGTACTGGTAACAAGGAGTAACGATAGTAACCGGAGTCTATGGGTGACATGAACAATACGTAGTAAGTAGCACTGGTAACAGCTAGAAACTTAGTAGAGCAGTAGCGAGCAGGTAGGCAATGTCTTCCTTTTACTAGAAAATATGACGACAGCAATATTCAGCACATGATAAGAACACAAAACTCACAAGGAGCATCAACAAGCTCACAAGGAGCAACAAAATTAGTTACACCAGAGATCACACTGGTAGCATTAGGCAAGGCTCATAAGATCACATCATGAATGACAGCAGCAAAGTAAGGGCCAATACGGCAAACCATTACGTCAAGGCAAGTGCCAATACGGCATGAAAACAGATCAGATTCCAAGATACTATGGACACAGACAGTGGAGGTATCAATCTTGTTGCAGCGAATGAATGAACACATCTAAATTCGCACTTGAATTGCGTAACTGAACAAACTCTTCAATTAGCTGAACTGAAGTGGTTCAGCAGTAATAACAAGTAGAGACAACACAAAGTCACAACAAATCACTCGAGAGAAGTCATGAGGACAAATAGAGAGAGAATTGTATTTTAAGTGAATAGAATAAAAAACTGAGTAAAATTCAGTGAGGCAATTCATCAAACACAACACGTGTATAACAAAATTGTGAAGATCACAGAACGATAGAAGCAAAAAATCAACTGATATGATGCAACTATTGAAACAGAGAAGACAATTCTCAGGAATTATCAACAATTTGTGATGAAACGCAACAAGAACACAAAGATACATAAGCTTCAAGGAGATTGTAAGGATAAATGACGAACAAAATCGTCGCATAAACCGAAATCGAACAAATGACGATCACAGAGATTTACTAAACACAGAGAAAAGCTTGAACATAAAACAGATGAAGACGAACACAGTGTGTGTAATAACAATAGCAGCGGAATAATGACGCCTCGAAGAAGATTGAAGGATAAAGTGAAAACCCTAGAAATGATGTGAATCAACGCAATTGAAGATGTAAAATCAGAAAAACATACACAATTGAGATCTGTAGATGAATCACAAGCAGCAAGCAACACTCGTGAATCAATAAACGTGATGAACTAAAGACTGCGATGAAGCACTCAAAGAATTGAAGCTTGAAGCAGTAGCATCAATGGCGGAAACGAAGAAGATAACAGATCGTTACATGAGGTTCTGATACCATGTCAGATTTATTATTACAGTACTGATAAGCTTCATAACAATGGAGGAATCAATGAAGAAGAAGGTATAAAAGTGTGTATCTATATTACTGAATATAATAGTTTGTTACAAGATAATGGAAATCTGTTATAAGGCTACATTGTGAATAAGCTTGTTAGATACAACTGAATGAAGTTTGAGCTATATTTATAGACTAAGTTGACAACAGTTTTCTTTATATCTAACACTCCTCTAATTGTTGTGTTGTTGATTGCCATGCTTGCTATGATCGTTTCTTTTATTTATAAACCATCAGAAGAAGAAAATTCTACGAATTTATCGTCACTAGCAAACTCTTACTTTAACGACAGATTACTGCACAACTTATCTTGATACATATGGACATCATACAATAAAGAGAGACGTTGGCTATGGTGCTTTTTCTCAAATCCGTGGCAGAACCTCCTCTAATTGTTGTCTTCTTCATGCTTATCGTGCATGTTATTTTTCGTATTTTTGTTTATCAACAAGAAGGATATTGTACTCATTCATCGTCTTCGTTAGATGATAGTTTTTGTAATATGGAAGAATTAATATTTAATTTCGTTGGTAATAATGTAGATTTTTTTCATAATTCGATGTTCGGATCAGTTTTTGTGCAGCCTCTTGAATCTTGAATTTTGGGTATATGTTTGTTAAATTAAATTATACTTCTGTTAACTTCTTCTAGGTTGAAAGTACAAAAGTTATGCTTATTTTTGTATATATTTTTATATCTAAAATTTAATAAGACGCTGGACTTTCGATTCCTTAATTTAATAAAACGCTGGACTTGCGATTCCTTAAGTAATTAAATTAAGTATGCTAGGAATTATTTCATTCGGTTTTAATATAGATTTTAGTTCAGTATTACTTATGTTCTTGGAAAAAAAGATTTCCACCGAGGAGAAAAACAAAAAATGCATGTTAGAATTGAGATGATATTTTGGATCCTATAAATTGATTGTGATTTTGGACCAAACCTCCGAGAAATGCATATGATTGCAGACTTGCAGTAATTAATTGTAACAGGATTATGTAAAATGTACTAACCTTCGAGCAGACCTGTTGTGAGGGTCTCTTCTATCAAACGTAGACAGTGACAATCTCGGTGGCTGGAACTGCGCCTGTGGCCTTGCATATTTTGGTGATCCACCAAAGCGAGAAGGCGATTCGGAACCACGAGTAGGAGAAGAAGCTACCATTCTCTTAGCTTCGTCAAGCCACTCTTGTGTTAACCTGCTATTATTACTTCTTGTGCTTGAATCAAAATCATATTCTGAGCTTCCGTCTTCCTTATCACTACCAGTCAAGTTGTACACTTTCTTTTCATTGGGTGCAGTTCCGAAAAACATGTCGTTCATAAAATCAGTAAGATCAGGTGCTTGTTTTTCCACTACGGATCGCCTGTTTCCGATTATTTTCTTCTGTTGCAGGCCTTTTGGTGAGCCTGCTGCAACTTTAACTTCATTTGCAAAACTGTTTCGGTTGAATCTAGTTCTTTCCATGGCTTGAAGTTTTGATTGTATTTTTAGTACTATTTTTATAGTGGCATCGGTGCCTATATAAACACCGGGAGAAACAGATGATGCATAGGTAAGATTGTAGAATAAAATATGAGATGACAACAGTAAAGGTTATTTGATATGACATGAACATTTGGAGGCATTGGTTGGAATGAAATTTTGGCCGGCCTTGGAGGACGGTAGTTGTCTTGTTGTGTGTATCTATTTATCCGCCGTTTGGAATGTCACATTAAGCAATATATAACTATTGTTGTAAACATTTGAATTTCGAAGATCATGCTTGACGCGGTGTGATTATGAAATTCGTATCTGTCTCGTTTAGTAATGATATCAGGACCTTTGAATGTGTAGTTTCTATCCTTTAGTTCAAGGTCTGCAAAAGAATTGTACACTAGTGAGTTTTGTATCAACATGATTGAATCAGTCAACAGGCATTTGCAGTGTATATATTTTGGATGTTTGTGGGATAGGGGGAACCATGGTAACATATTGTTTTTGTTGGTCTCTGTACTTTAAAACGACTTGATCTCTCCAGATTTTGACATTCATGTTAGTCTATTTTAATCCTTATGGGGTGAATGGAAGGGGAATCCTAGTGATTATAATATGGCTGATCAACAAGAATCATTGTAAATTGCCAACATTTTGTCTTGATTAGTTTGTGGCACTTGAGTTCATGTTTAGTACTAACACGGCTGAAGATGCTATTTTGACTAGTAAGAAAAAACAAGGTTTGATTATAGGCTAAAGTCTGGAACTGGTCCAATGATCATTGAGAAACTAAAGAGAGACCTGAACTAGTGATAAATATAATCATCACAAGTTTACACTTCATGTTCAGTTTGTACCGTAAATGAAAACAAATCAGAACGAATATCATTCATACTCAAAGGACATCAAGCTCAAAAACATGAATCTCAATGTCATGTTTTCTTAGACCATTTCATACACAAAAGATTAAAAAAAATAAAAATAAATAAACCCTCTGGAATCAGGCCAAAATCATCCACACCGCCCTGAACCAAGTGACCAATAAGTACCTAAAGACTAAGAGAGTTATTGTTCTGATTATTGTGTTGATTCCGCTTGCTCGCAAAGATAATACATGTAATACACAACAGATGATAGAAACAGTGAGGCTGAAATGGTGTAAGATGAATTTTACCTAAATAAATTTAGAAATTTTGAATGCAATACTGTCATCGATAGTTGATATTTCTAGAAAAAAATCGATGGTCACGCTGATATACCTTGGTTTATTTACGAAGTGAAAACCATGTCGGTGCTTTGCATACGATCCATACCAAGAAGCGATAACCTATTATCAAAAACATCTATATATCCAAAAGCATCTGTGCCCGGGGGACATTCAAGGGCTGCTTCTAGGACCCTGTGATGTACCCCATAGGAGTCGATCGAATGTCCTCCTCTATGATCATGTCCAGCTAGGCAAACCTTCACGCAGTTGTACCGATGTATCACATCCATTACTTCATCATAGTTCCACAAAAGTGCTTCTTTGGATGATGATCCAGGATCCAGAGGCAAATGACAGCAAACCACCACCTTTTGATTTAAATTTGTTGCATCGCTCAAAACATGATCTAACCATTCTAACTGTTCTTTCCCAACTGCCCCATTGAACTTGAGGAATCTTCTCTCAAGATTCACCAATCCCTCTGGACTATTCTTTTCTGTATTTGGGTTCTTCTCACTAAGAAATTTCAAGGCCTTTTCTGTGTTTGGATGATCTTCAGGCCAGCCAATAGCACTAATATCATACCCATCAAGAACTACGAATCTGTATTCAGGGATTGGAGAAAAATCATAGTAAGCTTGTCCGTCAAGAGCCGGGATTTTCAATAATGGGAGCAACTTATGGCGAGGGAGATTGTAAAGGCAATGATTGCCAATCATGTGGTATACATGACCATTGAAGTTATCAAATTCATTAATAACTTTCTTAACAGCATTTAAAGACTGATCTTTTGGACAAAATCCATCTACTATATCTCCAAAATTTATCACAAACTTAAGCTTCTGGCAATTGTTCCAGTTTTGGACTGCCCTCTGTAGCACAAGAATGCTGTGTCTATAATATCGTGGTGTACCAATAAAGGAGTGACCATCAGGAATGTCAGCATACTGAACATCAGATATAACCCCAAATGAAAGAAGAGGGTTCCTTTCTACACTCCTGAATGCATTTTGAGAGCCCATGGCCAGCTGGAATGAGAAAATGTTGGTAAATAAATTAAAACATGTATATCAATCAAACCATTAACACAATCACTGCAATGTGAAATTTGTCAAAAAATCACATGTTAATCAACAATACAAGCAAAGAACTACGAGTAGGGGTGCAAACAAGTCAAGCAATTCGTGAGGCATCTGAGCTAAGCTCGTAAAATACTCAAATTCGACTCGACAATAATGGAGCCAAGTTCAAGCTCCAACAGTTCTAAATGAGCTTTTGTTTATTTGTTAAATTGCAAATGTACTCTTATGCATATTTGGAGAATCAAATTGTATTTTACATGTTGGATCAAGACGACTTTGAGTCGAGCTTATCAAGTTCAAGTTTGGGGTGAATGTAATACATAGTCCACTTAACTCGAGCCCTCAAGTCAAGGTAAATTATATCGATCTTTAGCCTATTGAGTTTCGAGCTTCGAACTTGAGCTTGAAATCATTTAGTAAAGCTGAGTTTGTGGATTCACTCACACTTGGTAACAAGAGGTCGAGTTCTACGGAGACAATGTGTGCGTGAGAATTCAAACTTCTAGTAGTTGACCTAACCCCCGAAAAAAAAGTATTCGACTTGGCTCATCTCGATCACACTTCTACCAAAGATAATTCAAGTTTTGATGTCAAAGCCATTTGGAGTTCGTATTGAGACCGGAACCTGTACATATTACTAACTTTCATGCTTAATAAATTAGCTATAGGGAGAAGAAGGTTTATCCGGCTTGGAAAAATTTTGACATCATAAAATTCCGTTGAATATAATTTTTTCTATGTACTGCCAGGAGAAAGACAAAGGATCAGCAAGTTGCCAATGGCCATACAAGTAAAACTATACGCATTGTGTAAAAAGTTTTTGACATTTTAGTTGGGCATAAAATAAGCAAGCATATACTTAACTACCGAAATTTTAACAAATGTTCCCTTACATTGGTCGGGGTTAAGCAATCTAACAACCAAACTGCGTAATTGCATTAAATCTCTTGATAAATTATTACATAAACTTTTTCATAACTAAGACAGCTTCACAAAACTCCTAGAAAAACCATGAACAGTTTTAGCATGAGAACGCGCGAGAACAATTGTGTGTCAGATGTTGAAATTATCCGTAATATCATTACGCATAATTTCAACATGAATCGAATTGGCGATTACGGATAAGAATTGACAGTGCTATCATACAGCTGATTAGTAACAAAGTTATAATATATACACACATTATTAAAAACAAATCAGATATAGACATAAAGTGTAGAAGACGATCATTAGGAATTTTATGAAAAAATAAAAATTAAATACCAAAATAGATAGAAATGAAATGTACCGGTGGCGTAAAATCTGGAAACTTCTCCAATCGAAAGTGGAGGAAGAAAAACTAATGATAGCAGAGAAGATAGAGCACAGGAGCAATATAAAACGGTGTCGTCTTGTGTTCTGAATTGAATTAAATATGACGATTCTAGAATTATAATACTAGACACATGGGAGATGCTCAACCAATCAACCCTCTTTTTTATATCACTAGTCGATAAAGCCGCGCTTCGCGGCGGCGTTACAATATTTTTTTAAAAAAATCAATATATTTACGTTATATTATAACACTAACATTAAATTTTAATAATTAAATAGTCTTCTCTAATGAATCGATTTCTTGTTAAACACAATTCTTTCGATTGAGCCGCTCTTTCGTTAAAACCGAAATCCCAACTTTAACATATATTATAAAGACTTATATAAAAAAATTTATCCATAAAATCGAACCGTAAAAATAAAAAAAAATTATGACATCAGTATCAAATTCTAATAGCTAATACAATCTTTTCTAGAGAGCCGTCTTCCCGTTAAATACATTTTGAGCCGCTCTTATTTGGAACCAAAATTCTAACTTCATTATATAAAGAGAGTAAATTCCAATTTTTATATTCTTTAAACTTTCTAATATTTTGGAGTTTTAAAAGATGAAAACATTTTATATTTTCTGTATATAATAAATATTCCTGTATTTATTTACAACTTTCGCATGAGAATGTCTTTCTATTATGTTAACATATCAAAAAAAATACGAAGACTTTTCGTGACGGGAATAATATTAAATTTATGGATATATTTTTCTAATGCAAGTATAATTAACTTCTATAAAAAAGTTAAAATAAAGGTTTCTAGGAAGAAAAGATACATAGTTTTAAAAATAATTGTATAAAACGTCTCCACCGTCCTCGTATTCTACTTCCAATAAAACATTTTATTTTTTGTATTCCTAATATATTCAAACATCTTTTATACGGTCTTCTCTAATGAACCGTTTTCTCATTAAACACGGTTATTACTATTGGTCCGCTCTCTCGTAAAGACCAAAAACCTAATTTTTACATATATCACTTGTATGACAATGTTTATCCATAAAAGTCAAATCCTAAAAATAAAATGAAATTTATAACATCAATATGACATTTTAATATCTAATACAATCTTTTATAGTGAGCCGTCTTCCCATTAAAAACGTTTCGATCCGCTCTCGTTTGAGATCGAAATTCCAACTTCATTACATATTATTGATGATACTTATCTTACACAAATTTTTTTTTCCTTAAAATCAAAACCTAAAAAATAGAGTGAATCCAATTTATACTTTCTCTAGACTTTCTAAAATGACTTAATTGCAGGAGGATGGCCTCAACTATTTGTTTTTTGCACAAAAATGGTCCAAGTATAAAAGTAGACAGTGTGATGGCCTAACTATATTTTTTAAATAGCTGAGTGTATTCAATTTGTGACTTAACTACAACATGATGGCTGAACAATGTTTTTTTAACACAAAAATGGCCCAAAAATAAAAATAAACAGCAATTTTTACATTAATTTAGATGGAATGCAATCATCTGCTTAAAATAATACTTGGGCAATTTTTATGCAAAAAAAAAAAAAAAATAGTTGAGGTCATACTCATGCAATTAAGTCTTAACAAAATTTATGGAGTTTTAGAAAATGAAAACAGATCTTATTTTCTCTTTATATTAAAGATACTTCTGTATTTATTTGGGATTCCTACATGAGAATGTTCTTTTATTATGTTAACAAATCAATTTTTTTCTTTTTAAATACGATGACTTTTTTTATGACAATAGTATTTGGATTTATGAATATATTTCCTGTCGGTTTGTTAACATTTCAAAATAGGGTGTTTGACACGCATTTTAAGGTGGAATTTAAGGATAGTTTCATAATTTATTTTTGAAATTTTTTTTTTTTTTTTGTATAAAAGTAGAACAATCCTATTTTTATACAAAAAAGAAAATTTTAAAAATAAGTTATGAACTGTCCTTAAAATTCACCTTAAAATGCGTGCCAGAAAATGACAAAAAAAGTGTTAATAATTGGGTAGGACGGAGGGAGTAATATAAAAAATTATAATTTAAGAAGATCATACTTTCTATAAAATATTTAATTATATTTCTGCTCTATATATTCAAACACCTATTTTACTTCTAATACAACGTTTTTTATATGTTTATTTCTATAAAATTGAACTCCTATTCTACTTCCAATGGAACTTTTAATCATATGCCTTATAAATACTAATTCTACTTCCAATAGAACTTCTAATCATATAAATTAAGAAGATCGTACTTTTTATAAAATATTTAATTATATGTCTGCTCTATATATTCAAACACCTATTCTACTTCTAATAGAACTTTTATTTATATGTTTTTTCTATAAATTCGAGCTATTATTCTCTATAAATTCGAACTCCAATTCTACTTCCAATAGAACTTTTATGCATATGCCTTATAAAAACTTATTCTACTTCCAATAGAACTTCTAATCATATGTCTTACCTATAAATTCGAACTCTTCTTCTCTATAAATTCGAACACATATTCTACTTCTAATATGTTAAATGATATTTTATATTTATTAATGTTTAAATTCAAAAATTCTAGAAAATTAGAAAAATAGATTGAGACGATCTTAGAGCGCCACATAAACTCCCGCGTACCCTCCTTTATATATATATATTGATTGCCCATTATATGGTTTTCTAAAAGAGTAAATTGAAGGTTCATACTTTAATTTTTTTGCATTTAGATGACCATATTTTAAAAGTGAATATTTTGATGGCTATAATTTAATTTTTTTGCACTTAGATGGCCAACTTTTAAAAGTGAACATTTTGATGACTTACTTTTTTTTTGTTTAGCACTTTGATGGCCAGTTTTTTTTTATTTTGACGCTATTTTGGTCACCAAAGTGCTAAACAAAAAAAAGGTAAGTCATCAAAGTGTTCACTTTGAAAAGTTGGCCATCTAAGTGCAAAAAAATTAAACTACAGTCATCAAAGTGTTCACTTTTAAAAGTTGGTCATCTAAGTGCAAAAAAATTAAAGTGCAAGTCACCAAAGTGCAATTTACTCTTTCTAAAATATAAGTAATATTGATATATTTTATAAAATTGATAATTTTATATATTTTATAAAATGGATAAACAAATGATAAAAAAAATTAAAATCTATTTTTTTATATAAAAGCCGAAACATTAAAACATTAAAAGTTTGGTCGGTCGGTCGGTACGGTACCTGTTGATTTTACTCATTTACTCTTATATACTATCTATCTATCTATACTTCTATATTAAAGCCGAAACATTAAAAGTTTGGTTGGTTGGTACCTATTGAATTTACCTAATTACCCTTGCACCCAATTAATATTAATATTAATATTATTAATATTAATATTATCAATTACAATTATTAATTTTTATTACTAACTACACAAACTCTTGCCTTTTTAATATTTACTTTTAATTGAAGAAATTACCTTTTATAAACACCTAAAATTGTACCATATCTTACAAAACGCTAATATATATTTTCTAACTAAAACATGTTAGCTTTAAATTTAAAACCAATCTTGCAATAACTAATATAAACCCAAAAATATCACACCGCATCTTACAATCATTAATAAAATATAATAAAAATTTATATACATTGCTAATAATAAGAAAACATGAGGATAATCCTTGAAAAAGAGTATATTAAATTATATTAAAAGTAAAAAAATTATTGAAAATAATGATTATATAAAACCTAATTATATTAATAAATAAATTTTATAACATATCAAAAGAAAGATACCTCTTTATTTTACTTATTTACCCTTAACTAATAAACCATGTTATTTTAATTAATTATTCTTACTTAATTATTATTTATAATAAGATAATAAATAGTTATTAGCCGATTGCATTTTTAACAATTACTTTTAATTGAAGAAATTACCTTTTAGAAACACCTAAAATTGTATCATATCTTACAAACGCTAATATTTGTTTTCTAACTAAAACATGTTACCTTTAAATTTAAAACTAATCTTGCAATAACTAATATAAACCCAAAAATATCACATCGCATCTTACAATCATTAATAAAATATAATAAAAATCCATATACATTGCTAATAATTGGAAAACATGAGGATAATCCTTGAAAAAGCCTATATTAAATTATATTAAAAGTAAAAAAATTATTGAAAATAATGATTATATAAAACCTAATTATATTATTAAATAAAATTAAAAATATATCAAAAGAATGGTACCTCTTTATTTTACTTATTTACCCTTAACTAATAAAACTTGTTATTTTACTTAATTATTCTTACTTAATTTTATTTATAATAATATAATAAATGGTTATTAGCCGATTTCCTTTTTAACATTTACTTTTAATTGAAGAAATTACCTTTTATAAACACATAAAATTGTACCATATCTAGCTAAAACGTGTTACCTTTAAATTTAAAACTAATCTTGTAATCACTAATATAAACCCAAAAATATCACACCGCATCTTACATTCATTAATCAAAATATAATAAAAATCTATATACTTCTATACTAATATATAATAAGTAAACAGGGATATAATTTAGTTGTTTGGTTCAACAATTTAAAAAAATAGTGACCGTTAGATGTTTAGTAGATAGATGATAACCGTTAGATCTAATAATAAAGAATATTCTATATTTAAATCCCGGTTCGAATCCCGTCAACAACAAATTTACATTAAAAATTTATATTATTAGTTATAAACAATACATATGATTTGTTAAATAATTTTAAAAAGTTAAATTAATTCCATAATAAATTATAAAACTCTATTTTATTTAATCATATAATTTTAAAAATATTTAAAAGTAACCTGTGTTTTGCACGGGCTATAAGCTAGTACTATTATATAAAAGCCGAACCATTAAAAGTTTGGTTGGTTGGTACATGTTGATTTTACTTATTTACCCTTACTTAACTACTAACTAATTACATAATTTCCTTTTTCAGATTAAACATATTACCTTTTCTATTTTTCACTAACTAATTAATTTCCCTTTTCAGGTAAAGCACAATATCTTTTATATTGTATCTAACTAAAATTTCTCCTTTCTTATAAACACTACAAGCAATTTTGTTTAATAAAATAACATAATTATATTATAATTACTATTAACTAATCAATTACCTTTTTCAGCCAAAACATGTTACATTTTCTCTATTTTATAACTAAAATATTTCTTTTCACAAATATATCACGGGTGGTTTGATTTAATAAATAATAATATTATAATACTAATAATTATCAATTACCTTTTTCAACTAAAACATATCATCTTTTCCATATTTTATAATTCAAATTCCTTTTTTCTAGAAATATCACGGGAAACATTAATTTCTCATTATCTAAATACACTACGAACAATTTAATTTAGTGAAATAACATAAATTAAATTATAATTACTATAAGCTAATCAATTACCTTTTCCACCTAAAACATGTTTCCTTTTTAATTTTCTATAACTAACACCTCACTTTTTTCAGTTAAATCACGGCATTCTATTTAATAAAATTCAATTATAATTTTAAAAGTACTTATAATTAAACGATTACCTTTTTTAATACCTTTTTCAGCTAAAATGTATCATATTTCCCATATTTTATAATTCAAATTCCTTTTTTCTAGAAATATCACGGGTAACATTAATTTCTCACTATCTAAAGACATTACGAACAATTTAATTTAGTGAAATAACATAAATTAAATTATAATTATTATAAACCAATCAATTACCTTTTTCACCTAAAACATGTCATCTTTTTAATTTTCACATTACATTTTCTATTTTCTCTAAATAAAATCTATATTTTTTCAATTATATCATGGGCGGTTCTATTTAATAAAATAAAATAATAATATTATAATGTTAATAATTAACCGATTAAGTTTCAGCTAAAATGTATCATCTTTTCTATATTTTCTAACTAAAATATCTCTTTTCTTTAAAATATCACGGGCAACACTAATTTTTCTTTTTCTTAAAACTTTACGAGCAATTTTATTTAGTAAAATAACATAATTGAATTATAATTACTATAAACTAATCAATTACCTTTTTCACCTAAAACCTGTTTCCTTTTTAATTTTCTCCAACTAACACCTCACTTTTTCAGTTAAATCACGACATTCTATTTAATAAAATTAAATTATAATTTTATAAGTACTTATAATTAACCGATTACCATTTTTGAATTAATATGTATTATCTTTTCAATATTTTCTAACTAAAATCCCTTTTTTCATAGAAATATAACGGATAACATTTATATAATTATTATCAAATCATCTCATTTAAAAATTTAAACCTCCAAAATTCATATTTTAAAAAAAGTAAATCGAATTAATAAAACATATCATATAATATTAAAAGAAATTCGTGCATCGTACAGGTTTTAAGCTAGTACTATTATATAAAAGCCGAAACATTAAAAGTTTGGTCGGTCGGTCGGTACGGTACCAGTTGATTTTACTTATTTACCCTTATTTAATTATAGATAAAATTCATATTTGAAAAGGTAATAGTTTGAAAAAGAAGTAAAAAAGTCAAGTTTTGGAAATAATGGATTTTAGTTAGAAAAGATAATGGTAAAGAAGTAAAAAGATATAGGTTTGAAAATGAAAATGAGATATTTTAGTTTAAAATTATAGAAAATATATGATCTTTTAGCGGAAAAAGGTAATTAGTTAGTTATTAATAATTATAATATTATTAGTTTATTTGATTAAATAGAACGATCAATGTTATTTTTGAAAAGAAGAGATTTTAGTTGGAAAATGTACAAAATGTAATAATTGAAAAAGGTAATTGGTTATTTATTAAGAAATATAAAATAAGTAAAGAATAACTAAGTAAGGGTAGCTGAAAATGAAGTAAAAAAAGCAAGTTTGAAAATGAGATATTGTAGTTATAAATTATAGAAAAGATATTACCTTTTAGCTGAAAAAGTAATCAGTTAATTATTAGTAATTATAATATTATTAATTTATTTCATTTAATCAGACGATCCATGATATTTTATCTAACTAAAATTTCTCCTCTTTTAAAAATACTACGAGCAATTTTGTTTAATATAATTATTATTAATTAATCAATCAATTATCTTTTTTCAACCAAAATATGTTACCTTTTTCCTTTTTTCTAACTAAAATATCTCTTTTCAGCTAAAACGTATCATATTTTCTAACTAAAATTCCTCTTTTTTTTAGAAATATCACGGGAAATATTAATTTCTCATTTTCTAAAAAAACTACGAACATTTTTATTTAGTAAAATAACGTAATTAAATTATAATTACTATAAACTAATCAATTACCTTTTCACCTAAAATATGCACATGATATTTTATCTAACTAAAATTTCTCCTTTTTTAAAAACACTACAAACAATTTTCTTTAATATAATTACTATTAATTAATTGATCAATTACCCTTTTCAACCAAAATATGTTACATTTTTTTCTTTTCTCTAATTAAAATCTCTTTTTTCAACTAAAACGTATCATCTTTTCTATATTTTCTAACTAAAATCCCTCTTTTTCTAGAAATATCACGGGTAACATTAATTTCTCCTTTTCTAAAAAAACTATAAGCAATTTTATTTAGTAAAATAACATAATTATATTATAATTACTATAAACTAATCAATTACATTTTCACCTAAAACATGTCACCTTTTTAATTTTCACGTTACCTTTTCTATTTGCTATAACTAAAATCTCTCCTTTCCCAATTATATCACGACTGATTCTATTTAATAAAATAAAATTATAAAATTATAATGTTAATAATTAATCGATTACTTTTTTCAGCTAAAACGTATAATCTTTTCTATCTTTTTTAATCCCTCTTTTTCTTGACATATCACGCACAACATTAATTTCTCATTTTCTAAAAATACTACGAGCAATTTCATTTAGTAAAATAACATAATAAAATTATAATTACTATAAATTAATTAATTACCTTTTTCACCTAAAACATATCACCTTTTAAATTTTCACCTTACCTTTTCTATTTTCTCTAACTAAAATCTCTGATTTTTCAATTATATCACGTGCGGTTCTATTTAATAAAATAAAATAATAGTATTATAATACTAATAATTAACCGATTATCTTTTTAAACTAAACCTCATCTTTTCTATATTTTTTAACTACAATCCCCTTTTTTAGAAATATCACGGATAACATTTGTATAATTATTATGAAATCATCTCATTGAAAAATTTAAGTTATTCATGTTTTAAAAAATTAATTCAAATTAATAAAAAATATTCATATAATATTAATAAAATTCCGTGCATCGCATGAGTTTTAAGCTAGTAATATATGAAATATATAAAAGGATAATATAAAAGGATGAGTAATTCTAGAGGTCCCAAAATAAATCTCAAAATAGTTCCCAAAAATAAGCTGTCTTATTTTTTATTGGTTACTTCCTCATTAATGTAATGGATTCCACAATATTATGTTAATATGAATCCCACCAATAACAAATTATCATGTATTTTTTGAAAATTATTTTAGAATATTTTTTGAGACTTCTAACGTTACTCTAAAAGGACTGGTTGTCAAATCACAAAATATATGAACGTGCGGTGCATATTACGATAATCTTACTTCAACTCATCGGAATTTGTTGTTTATTATTTTTTAACACAAACAAATACATTAAAATACGTATCACACATCACATTTTGAAATGTTAACAAATCGTTGGGACGATGTGAACACTTCATATATGTTTTCCCTGTAACATGATGTATGGCTGACATTTTTTGACACTTTCGGTGGATAATGGGGAAGCACAACTACCTATAATTTTCATTCCATACCCTCGATTCAGGTGCCAACAAATACGTTGTGGTAATACGGAGTATCATTCTTTCCTGACAATTTCAGACTTTGCTGATTGTCTAGTGACAAGTATAGAGGACCATCTCTTCCCAGCTGCCTTCAAGTACACTAGTATGAAATAGCAGACAACTATCCCATAACTCCTATAATTGTACATTAATCAGCAAATTTTTATAAAAAAACAAGGTGCAAAACATTTTGTATATTGGGTATCTTCCTGCTAAGCAAAAATCACTATAAATATATCCTCTGTAGGCAAAAACGGCATTGGCATGCACAAAACAGAGTCAAGAGATGCGTTCCCAGCTTTTTATGCATCGCAGCATCACATTACTAGCCACTGGACGAGCTCCAGAATGTGCTAGCTAAATGACACTGGTTTTCCGTTATTTGAACGGTTATGGATTTGACTGATGAGCTTCTCCGGTAGTTTTTTCGACGCCTGCAAAGCCATAGAAAGGATAGCCGATTAAATAATTTACAAAATAAAACGTATAATCCATCAAATGGATATTGAGATCATTAAATGCTGACCTGGAAGTGTCTCATATGCAATATTGGCTCACAACCAACATCTGAAATTAGTTTTCCATTGGGGGTGCGCAGACTGAACCGTGCTGCCTCATAAGCTGAAAGTTTACCACTGTCATTTGGCAGGTGCTGGCAAACTTTAAATAGCGACGCTAGAGAATTCATCTGGTAGATCAAAAGACTATCCGGAGTGAGAATTTATTCAAAGATACGATAATTTTAAAAAGAAATGTAATAGGCAAAGTTTGATATTAAGCATGTCAATAGTTGATCCTCAGTGAAATATGTGTAAGTTTTTGCATCTATTGAATATGGATAGAATTAAGGCATCAGAAAAACATTTGATTTAATCAGAAAAAAAACAATTTGAATCCCAGTTGGTGCGCACAAGTTGGATGCACTCACCTCACTTCACCATGTCTAAGCAGCGGGATGATGGTTACAATCTAATCAGCGAGTTAATAAGAACTAAGTTTTCTGTAATCATATACACTTAAAAACACCAAGTACTTTAGTTTTCCATAAGAATTGCTATTTATTGCCACTAACCAGTCACTAATCCCAGTAATAGGTATGAAAAGATTACGTATCCTTAGTATAGCAAAATGTTCAAATAAGACTTCCTTATGTGCAGCAAACGGAGTAGTACAACTAGAGTAAAAAATACAGACCTTCATATAAGGGCAGGATGCACATCCTCCATTTATTGAACAACCTTCTCCACTTGCTACTCCAGGTATAATTGGAACTTTCATGAAATCTCCAACTTCAGTCAAACTTATACCCTGAGGTGAACTGCACGATGTTGTGGTCACAGACTCCGAAGAGACAGGAAAAACGATCTCAACGCTAACCTTGCTTTTACTAGAGGAATTAACAGACGCCAACATCTTGCGAACTAATGCAACAATTGCAGTTACCATTCCCGACTCTGTTCCCAGTACAAACTGAAGATGGTCGCTGACATTTCTATCCAATGCCTCTTGTACCTTCTGCTTGATAAAATCTAATATGTTTTGGGTTGAACCCACCACCCCCATTCCTCTTCTCTTTGCTTCCATAGCAAGAGAAAACATTTCACCAGGGACTTCAAAATGAGCAGTTAAGAATGCATCACAATACATATCATTTATCCTCTTCACTACTTCAGAACCAAAGATATCATGCACAATGCAAGTGCCATCCTGGCATGCGGAAAATTTGTCAGCACAATTAAAAAATGGGTTTGTTATATTTTATATCTTACAGAAAAAATTAAGCATAGGAGAAAGCAAAACCCTACTTCAAAAAGGGGGAGAAGGGGGGAGGGATCCAAGAAACTAATGATTCTGATAAGGATAGCAACACAATTAAAGGACTCTACTACACACAACTGCAAGGACTCTTGACTAAACCCTCAATCTATTACTTCCCAGGATCTGCAAGTCGATATTCGCACAGATTTGACTGAACAGATGGTCCAAAGCAAAGTTGTTCTCACATTGTCAAAGGATCCACATCAGGTATGGTGTACAAGCGGGAGTCACATTGACAAGCAATTGACAATATAACACGGACCTGAAAATGAAACCTATAATGCTACCAGAGAAGGAAATGGTCACGTAGCACATAGCTAGAGGAAAATTATGTAACAAATCACCCCCAACCGCAGCATTCTACAACTTTAGTTGGGAATTTCTAATGTTATTTCCATGGATAGCTTGGTAATACTTCCACTCAAATCAAGCATGTGATAACAGATACCATAAATGAAAAATATGCAAGATATATGAAGTGCAAATTGTTAAGTGAACATCTGCTTTTCCTAGGGCATACATAATTATATAATTTAATCTTCCTCTCTTACTTTGACAAGCACAGAATTCTGATTTGATATGAGGTTATGTGGCACCTAATGGAATGGAAAGCCTAAAAACATTTCTCTTTTCTACCAAACTCATCGTTGGGCTCTAAGTAGCATTAAAGAATTGGACAATATCATAATTTTATCCGTCAAAACCAGCAACCTGAAAATAATGAAGACGAGGAAGTAATGACTTGATTGAATTCCTATCGTGTTTAGGATGTATCTCGGCAATTTCTTCATCGGTCATTACTGTCATCTGTCTAAACAACTCCGCTATATTTGCACCCATGTAGGAATCAGGACCATACAGTACAGTTAAGTTTGGTATTTCAGTAAATGCCTGTAGAAAAATCACATCACATTTTCATTAATAAAAGAAAGTTAAAATTAAACTGGAAATAAGATGACTTAAAAGAGACATATTTAAATGCAGTAGAAACACAACCTGCAATATGGTTTGCACAACATTAGAAGAAGTACATGTTATGGTTGGCACTAATTCATGAGCATGAGCTTTTGTCTCTAGTGACGTGTTTATATAGACAACATGCAAAGAGGGAGACGACTCGGGAGCGGTTGCAAGATAATCCATATATGCAGGACTGGAAGCAGCATCAGCCAAAGAACAACTAATTTTTTCATCGGACATCCTGTATACACCAACCTGCAATATATGTGTCCAAACGAGACACCATCAGCACAAGGAGCACAAATAACAAAAATTGGTAAGACCGCAAACAACAATAAGTTAGGCCAGTGAAAGTGGTAAATATTAAATAAAAACTTTTACTTCTGACATTCGAGCCACATGATATAAGATTGTTGTTCGTACTATGTTAAATGTATAATTGGAAACTGTAAGTAGATAGAAACTTCAAAAGTGTAACAGCATTGTATCATCTATAAAATATATAGATTTGGATTTGAGGATGGGATTGGAAAAAATCTTACCTCTGGAAAGCCAGCTTGATCGAGGATCGCACGCACATTTTCTGACATGAAATCTACTCCCAAAACAGTTATATATTGGCATCCTTCTTTTGCCATTTTCACAGCCATATCAGCCATAACCAATGAGTCAGATATATAAATGTGAGGCCATAGACTCTGTGCAGCAGTCAAAACCCCTTGGACTTCAGGGTCCATGTAAAAGTGTGCAACAACACCAATTTTCCTCTCCCTGAGCAAATTGGCAAGTTCTTGAACTTTTGAGTCTTTCGGGAACAAAAATTTTGCCTGCAATTTAGCTATAATGAACTTAGGATATTTAGAAACTGCACTTCGCACAAGAGATGGCATTCCATGGAAAATATATGACTGGGTTATATTTAATATATGTGGCATTCCATGACAAATAGAAAATTGGATTATATAATTATAAAATTATATATGTACATCATCGCAAAATCGTACAATAGAGATGATATAATAAAATCTCTGCCTTGAACATTTGCTTGAGATGCCCATGCAGACCTTTTGTAAATCTTATTACAGTCTAGTATATAAATCCTTATCCTGATCACTGTGCTCACTTTCTTATTCATCTTTCCATTTTATAGCTACTGCTGCATGTCACTTACGATTAATTCTTCATTCTGTGTTTTGTTACTCTACCATGAAGCTAAAACATTAAAGAATACGGTCCTCCTTTAGGCTTAACCATACTTCAGCAACCAAGTCCAATTACAAATAACTAATGCAAGATTCGCAAGTTAAAAACAGCACGTGTGCAACCAACAAATAGTCTAGGCACAAGATTTATATACTTTTTTTTTTTTTGACAAAGCTTTAATATCATTTCATTAAATTAAACCAAGTCTAGTCGGGACAAACCCCAAACTGACAATGCAATCAGGTTGATAAACAATAAAACGAGCTAAACAAATAGCCGCATTGCTTCCAGACCGCTTAACACACTGAATCCAATGATTCTTACAACCGAAAATGAATACAAAGGCTTCTCGATTAATCCAGCCTACATCAATCCCGAAAATGGTAGCTTCACAATTGACCTTCACAATAATTCCATGGCTGTTGCGGTGTTCAGGCGACTCAGTTGAAAAAACTAAGTAATGAGGACCAAGAATCCTCGAATAATGAACAACTATAATTTGTGAAAGGTGAGCACATGCAGTCGCAGCCGTTCCAAGCATGATGCGGTAGTCCAGATCTCTCAAAACTCCATTCGAATCATTCAAACTGATAACACACAAGGACATAACAACCAAAAAATAACAACGCATAACAACCCAAACAATTGGGTACTATAACACACGCCAAACGGCGAGACGGATGAACAAATCGGACCTTTAATTTCAAAAGATCTGATTTATTCAGAAAACAATCAAGCCCAAGCTCAAACCCGAAATAGATCTGAGACTAAAACTCGATTGGAATTTTCGAGGTTTGAACAACACTCGATTTTATTGAATTAAAAAACAAGGAGAGAGTGAGGGGCGGTGGGGCGGCGGGCCGGGGCGGCAGGAGGGGGAGGGGGTGCAGAAAAAAGGAAGAGAGGGGAAAGGGGAGAGGAGAGAGAGGGAGGGGGAGAGGGCGGCGGGAGGGGAGGAGGGGGAGAGGGCGGTAGGAGGGGAGGAAAGAATGAAAGAGAGGGGGGGAGGGGGGTGGCGGCGGGGGAAGGGGGCGGGGGTCGACTCTCAAAATGGAGAGAGTACTAGTTTTCCACCGGTACTAGCTCAGTGAGTTTAATTTTGGTACAGTTTGAACTGGGACAAGGAATATGAATGAATGAGGTCGGTATTGGCCGCATTTATATACTTTAATTAACCATTACTACTAATAAATCCTAACCAACCTAATTACATACACATGCTAAAAACAAATGAATAATCAATCATATAAAACAAACTACACTCGAAATCTGTAACAGAATCGAACCTGAGCTTCAGCATAGCTCCCTTTAGCCTGCACACCATCAACCGTAACAACGAGAGACGGAAACATTTCCCCAAACTTCTTCCCTTCTCGTTCCGCAACCAAAGCCTTAGTTCTCTTCTGCATACTAATCAACACATTATGCCAAGTATTAACCCTAGAATTCTGCAAAGACGCCAAACTCAACGGCGCCAAATCATCCGTTTTCAAATTCAAAACCTCCTCAGGCATCGCTCCATCCAAAATCGAAACCAAACAAGAACAAAAACCTCGACTAATCTCCGAATCACTATCCGCCTTGAATCTCATCTTTCCATCACAATCTAACTCCGCTACCAACCAGACCTGTGACGTACATCCCATCACTCGATTCGAAACAACTTTCTCCGCTTCATCCAACGATTCTAACAACGCGGCGTAACGTAACAACAACTTGACTCGATCAATTGGCTCTAGCGATTCAAACTCGGTTACGAGACGATTCAGTTTATCAACCGCGAGATCGGTGAGCGGCGGCGGCGATGACGTAACCGCGGAGCAAGATGACGGAGACGAGAACGAATACGACGTCGTTTTGAGAACAGAATTATGCGTTGTTGTTGTTGTTGTTGTTGTGTGAATAGGGGTGTGTATAGATTTGAGAGGGATAGGTTTGAAGAAGGGAGATGGAGAGGGGAGTAAGCGGTTAGGGTTTAGAGAGGAGAGATTGGAGAGGAGAGAGGAGAGGTTAACGGCGTCCATGACCGACGGTGGAAATTAACGGCGGAGATGCGGCGGCGAGGTGAGGAGAGGGGAGAGAATTGAGGAGTGCGTTGAAATGTGAGCCGTTGGCGGGTAAAAAAGGGGGAATAGAATACGAGAGGATAGGGAAAAAGCGGGGAATATTAAATTATTTGGTGGAGGAGAGGAGTGGTGTGTGCGAGGAATATTAAAAGAGAAATGTTAAAGTGTTCGAAAGCATTTTTTTTTGGAATAAAAGATTTAATTTATTAATAAAAAATTATATGGTATTTATAAGAATAATTGAGTTGAACAAATTGTAAAAATATAAAATTGCATATTAATGCAGTCTTTTTAGATCTCTTGAATATACCATCAAACGATTTGTTGAAATTGATATATGTACATGTACTTGTTTCGCTACATCTGGTTTGAGGTATCGATCATAAATGTAATTTCATAAAAAAATTCATCGCTAAATCAAAATTTTGAAAACCCCACAAATCTAATATCTCAGACATTAATTCACTACAAAACAAATCAGGGAACAAACTCAATAACTAGAAGGGAGGAATGAGATTTTAAACGGAGAAGGAGACAGATCGGAAGAAAATTGGAGGGCGGCGACTATGGAAATAAAAGGAGGATCAGGGACGACGGCTATGGACTCTTATCGACTCTCATTAGGTTACAAAATATGTCCGAAAGCATTCTTAAAATCGTTTCTGAATGTTTAATTTTTATTACATGATTGATTATTTTTTTCATTAATGAGATGGATTTTTCATGTGTTAATATGAATCTTATGAATAAAATGATGTTACATAACATTTGGGAACATTTTTGAAGCATGTTACGATATTTATATTAAAATAACTAAAATGCCACGTAGGTTGACGTGCGAAATGGGGTTGCGTTTGGGGTCAGGTGACAAGTTTGAAAATTGAATGGCTGACTGATAATTGTTCTTGATTTCCTAGTAGAGTTTCTGTGTATGGCCGTGCAAGGGTGGGACCGATGATATTTTTGGGATTGGGAAATTCTATTTATTTATTGAATTCAGGTATTTTCGTTTAATTTCGATAATTTTTTTAATATTAGGCAAGTCCGAAAAATAAAGATTAGCATAGTTTGATGTAACAAACTTGAATTCGATTTCGATAAGCTAATTTTGTGATTTTGTTATGTAAGGCAAGTTCAACAATTATTACTAATGTTGTTTGATTTAAGGAAGTGGAGTGACGATTTTGCTGGAGGACAGCGACAGTCTCCTATCGTGTAACTTCAACAAGTTGTTTTTTTTAATAAATAAATTTATACTCCATGCCTTTAAAATGAGTATATATTCTTAATAAATTTTGAAATAAATGAAAATCGAATCTAAAATAAAAAATAATTAGAGATAAACTCAAATAACTTGAAATATCTTATCGCACTCGTGATAATCCTCATGGCCGATTAATGGCTTCCGATCACTGTTCCGATCACTGTTCCGGGGGTACTTCACCTGAGTTTGGGTATCTGCAAAATAATGCTTGCCCGGGGGTGGTGGCCGTCAAGCACCTCCGGTGTGAAAATCAGTAATCGGAATAATAATAATCGAACTGGTAAGAATATATCTGTGTGAATATGTAATTGTAAGCTTTTGTGTAAATATGTAATTGTAAGTTTTTGTGTGTCTGAGATTGCCTGTGTATATTTATGAGCTTGAGCGTATGAAAATTGAGAGAGAGAGAGAGAGTGAGCCCCCTTCTTATGTGAACAAAGACATGTATTTATAGGCTGGGTTCTTTTGCTACTGTACCAAATGCGGCTATCAAATGCTTTATGCACACAAGTGGGTGTAAGATCTTTGTGACATGCAAGTGGGTGTAAGATATTTGGCATGCAAGTGGGTGATAGGATATTTGTTGTCAAGTGGGTGATAGGATATTTGTTGTGCAAGTGGGTGATAGGATATTTGTTGTGCAAGTGGGTGATAGGATATTTGTTGTGCAAGTGGGTGATAGGATATTTGTTGTTAAGTTGAGTAATTTAGGAAAGATAATATCTTATGACACGTGTATAGAAAAGCAAGTAATGTTTTTGGTTGGTCAACAGCGGGTGCCCGCTGTAAGCGCTTACAGCGGGTGCCTATCATTGCCCCCCACTCCTTCTGTGCGCTTTAGCGGACAGGAGGAGGAGAAAACTAAAAAAGTCACACACGGCAATGTTGAAATTTTTTTGAACAAGGTTACTACGTGTGCCCCCCAAGTGTTGGCGGACAACACTTAGGAGTTAGAAAAATTTGTGAAAATATGTCCCCCAAGTGTTGGCGGACAACACTTAGGAGTTAGAAAAATTTTGCTAAAATTTGTGGTATTGGTGCCTCCCAAGTGTTGGCGGTCATCACTTGGGAGTTAGAAAAATTTTGCTAAATTTTGTGCTTTTGGTGCCCCCCAAGTGTTGACGGTCATCACTTGGGAGTTAGAAAAATTTTGCTAAATTTTGTGCTTTTGGTGCCCCCCAAGTGTTGGCGGTCATCACTTGGGAGTTAGAAAAATTTTGCTAAATTTTGTGCTTTTGGTGCCCCCCAAGTGTTGGCGGTCATCACTTGGGAGTTAGAAAAATTTTGCTAAATTTTGTGCTTTTGGTGCCCCCCAAGTGTTGGCGGTCATCACTTGGGAGTTAGAAAAATTTTGCTAAATTTTGTTGGACGGTTGTTTGGTGTAGCTGGATGTGGTGCTTGACGGGCTTGTAAGTTGAAACATTTTTGTTTAGTGTGCGCAATTTGTAGCATGAATTTATGGGAAGTGGTGTGGATATTATAGCTATAAAGATGATGCGATTACATAAGTAAAAATAAGATAAGCAGGTATGTGATAGCATCAGTGGATATAAATAGTGCTTTTAGTATTGAAGGGAAAACCTGTAGTTGTCGTAGTGATCCGGAGGTATGCTTTGACGGAGTTTTTGTTACTTGCTTGCTTTTTTGCTTTTGTTGTGTGCTTGCTTTTGTTTGCCAAGTACGTGAGCTTTTGTAAGCAGCACTTCTTTGTTGATATTTGTTGCCCATCAAGGGACTTAGACTTTGTTGGTTGCTTTTGTAAGTAGCGGGTTTTTTGTTGACAGCGGGCTTTTTGTTGACAGCGGGCTTTTTGTTTGTAAGCGAATTTTTTGTTGACAGCGGGTTTTTTGTTGACAGCGGGTTTTTTGTTGACAGCGGGCTTTTTGTTGACAGCGGGCTTTTTGTTGACAGCGGGCTTTCCCCGAATCAAAGTTTATGGGGACTTAGAAAATTTTTCACATCTTGCACGTAGCACTTCTTTGTTGATATTTGATGCCCACCAGGGGACTTAGACAAATTTTGCACATCTTGTGATAGATAACTTTTTTGTTGATATTTGTTGCCCGCTATGGGACTTTGCTAAGTTTGGGATTTGTAATTGTGTAAATGTCCGCAAAGGGACTTTGTAATGTGTAACTTGTGTAAATGTCCGCTGAGGGACTTTGTAATGTGTAACTTGTGTAAATGTCCGCTGAGGGACTTTGTAATGTGTAACTTGTGTAAATGTCCGCTGAGGGACTTTGTAATGGTTGCAATTTGTAACATGTGTAAAGACTTTGTAATGGTTGCAATTTGTAACATGTGTAAAGACCTTGTAATGGTTGCAATTTGTAACATGTGTAAAGACTTTGTAATGGTTGCAATTTGTAACATGTGTAAAGACCTTGTAATGGTTGCAATTTGTAACATGTGTAAAGACCTTGTAATGGTTGCAATTTGTAACATGTGTAAAGACCTTGTAATGGTTGCAATTTGTAACATGTGTAAAGACCTTGTAATGGTTGCAATTTGTAACATGTGTAAAGACCTTGTAATGGTTGCAATTTGTAACATGTGTAAAGACCTTGTAATGGTTGCAATTTGTAACATGTGTAAAGACCTTGTAATGGTTGCAATTTGTAACATGTGTAAAGACTTTGTAATTGTAACTTGTGTAAATGTCCGCAGAGGGACTTTGTAATGTGTGAATGGTTGCTGGCCCATTGGGACTTCTGTAATTTTGTAGTTGGTTGCTTCAGAGGACATTTTGTCAGAGGACATTTTTCTGACAGCGGGTCCGTTTTTGACAGCGGACGTTTTTCTGACAGCGGGTCCGTTTTTGACAGCGGACGTTTTTCTGACAGCGGGTCCGTTTTTCTGACAGCGGGTCCGTTTTTGACAGCGGACGTTTTTCTGACAGCGGGTCCGTTTTTGACAGCGGACGTTTTTCTGACAGCGGGTCCGTTTTTGACAGCGGACGTTTTTCTGACAGCGGGTCCGTTTTTGACAGCGGACGTTTTTCTGACAGCGGGTCCGTTTTTGACAACGGACGCACGCATATTGGTTTGCCCAGTGCTGAGATGGTAGAGCTGGTGGAGGCTTTTCTTAAAGAAAAAAGCCCTCCTTCTAGCGCCAAATGATAATCCTCACGGCCGATTAATGGCTTCCGATCACTGTTCCGATCACTGTTCCGGGGGTACTTCACCTGAGTTTGGGTATCTGCAAAATAATGCTTGCCCGGGGGTGGTGGCCGTCAAGCACCTCCGGTGTGAAAATCAGTAATCGGAATAATAATAATCGAACTGGTAAGAATATATCTGTGTGAATATGTAATTGTAAGCTTTTGTGTAAATATGTAATTGTAAGTTTTTGTGTGTCTGAGATTGCCTGTGTATATTTATGAGCTTGAGCGTATGAAAATTGAGAGAGAGAGAGAGAGTGAGCCCCCTTCTTATGTGAACAAAGACATGTATTTATAGGCTGGGTTCTTTTGCTACTGTACCAAATGCGGCTATCAAATGCTTTATGCACACAAGTGGGTGTAAGATCTTTGTGACATGCAAGTGGGTGTAAGATATTTGGCATGCAAGTGGGTGATAGGATATTTGTTGTCAAGTGGGTGATAGGATATTTGTTGTGCAAGTGGGTGATAGGATATTTGTTGTGCAAGTGGGTGATAGGATATTTGTTGTGCAAGTGGGTGATAGGATATTTGTTGTTAAGTTGAGTAATTTAGGAAAGATAATATCTTATGACACGTGTATAGAAAAGCAAGTAATGTTTTTGGTTGGTCAACAGCGGGTGCCCGCTGTAAGCGCTTACAGCGGGTGCCTATCAACTCGATTGAATATTTATTCCCACTGGCAAATTTGAAAATTGACAACCATGAAAATGGCAGCGGATATGCAAATGCTTGCGGGTCCGCTTCTGCTTTTAACCCCTCTTTTTCTTCTCCGTTTAGAAATTGAATACAAGTTCTGGAGCCCCCATTGTTAGCAATTCATTTCTGGCTCTGGAGTGCACGTTTCGGCCAGTTTTCAATTCGGATTTGAGTTGTCACGCAGGTAAATTAAATTTTGAGTTGGAAGAATTAATTTCGATCTGATTAGATAAATTAAAATAATTCCTATTCTGTATGATGTGCATGGTTCTAAAAATCCCCGATTTAGTCGATTAATCCCCGATTAATCCTCTGTAAGGTAAACAACCGATTCGATTTTTGAAATCCGATTAATCCTATGAATTTATTTAAAATGATATGTTTAACTATAAATTAGGCTAATATATTAAATATTATTATAATATCCGATTAATACTCCGATAAATGCTTCCGATTAATCCTAAATCGGCACCTCAACCGATTTATACCGATTACCGATTTTTACAACCATGATGATGTGTATTCATAATTACTCCGTACAATTTTAATTAATATTTTTCATTTCTAAATGTAAAACACAATTATTTCCAACAATTTTCTGTTTTTCCTTGCAAGAAAAAGTCTAAATTTTGCACCTTCATGGAAACAGATATTTGCTGTTCTCTTTGTTTTCATTGGAGCTCATTCCCTCTTTCCCCAACCATTCGATAAGTATGAGATTAATGGATACCAAGCCGAGGTTAAAACAAAATACATATAAAACACGTATCATTTTTATTGAAAATTCATCTAATCTTTGGTAAGACCCTGAGATCAACCTAAAAACATTATTCTCATCAAGTATTCTATAATTAAAAAAATTAGTGCTTGTAATTGACTAATTTAATTCAACAATAACTTCTTTCTTTTCCGTATTCTTTAATGACAAAGGAAAAGCTTCTTAAAATTTAAGTAAACAAAAATATGAAACTGTATAGTGACGTCTAGTAAATTTTCGTACATGGATGTACAAGTTTAAAACAAATAAATTGCTTCAGAAACCCACACTACTCTATTACATTTCAATTTTCATCGTAATTTAAAAAAAAAAAAACATCTTTCTCCAACACTAGAGAAGAAATTTTCAGATCAATAAACTGCCAAGTGCTAACTGGTCACACAGTTGAGTCTCTGAAATCTATGTACATGAGTCCATAAGAGGAAATTAAAACTTCAAATGATCATTCTACAGTATTTACAAAGGCAAAATACATCTTCCCTTCAGTACAAAGAGATGGACTATGTTTCCTCGTTTCTTCTAGTTCCATCCACCACCCACACTCAATCAGACTAACCATGTGATTTGAAAATAATTCTCCTATAGTTCCAGTTGAGCCCATTCAATAACAAACTGTGGAAAAGCACAAGCTCCCATAATATCTTATGCTCATGGTTAAGATCTCCTGTTACTATCCCTCGCAAAGAAAGGAGAAGAAAGACGAGCCAGGAGCTATCTAAACTACACTCTCGTGCTTTAGGTTACGACCTCCTGATATTGTCCTTACTAAAGAAAGAATGACTTAAAGCTTCACGAGCTGTCAACCTCTCTGAAGGATCATACTTTAGCAGTCCTTGCAGGAGATGTATCAAGTCTCCAGCAGAATGATCTACATGTTCCATTATTAGGTTCTGCAATAAGAGATATTCTTGGTTATTTATATGTTCTTGCAAGCAACATCAATAATAGATGTTTAGCCAAAAAAAAAAAAAAAACATCAATAATAGATTGTGCATGAGATTAAACAACAAACGAACCTGCAGGCGAGGTAACTTATGAACTGCTTTAATGCTATCTCTAGAGGCAGCTCCTTCAGGCCAGTCCAACCTGCCTCTTCTGACATATTTCTCCGCGTGCCGGCTAAACATTAACATACAAATATAACTATAAGATTAGACATCCTGCAAACATTTCGGGAAAGAAAACAACTTATCATCTAGAGTTGGGCAACCTACTCTACTCTCTTCAACATGTGTTGTGGCAATGGACCAAGGACCCTCTCCATCATTGCAAGGTGCTCCAAATTCTCATGTGTTTGGAACAAAGCATCACCCTAAACGAAGTGGTCAAACTTCATCAATGATCCAGAGATGGTTGTCATCACCAAAAGACAGCAATATTAGAAGTTGGCTTACCGAGCAAAGCTCTACCAAGATACAGCCAACACTCCAAACATCACAAGGGTAACTCCACCCAAGTCCTATAGTGACAAAATATTGTTGAAACAACCCCTCTGATCGCACTAAGCTAATCCAGGGAAGAAAAACTTGACTTCAACCGGAAATACAACTAACCTAAGATGACTTCTGGTGCACGGTAATGCCTCGTAGACACAATGTAAGTTTGATCCTGACGACCATGTGTTGTGCTGCCAAAATCAATAACTTTGATGGCACTTGATTTTGGAATCCTCTTACTATATGAACTACCCTTCGGAGATCTTGAAGAACCCTATAAAATATTTACGAGTTACGCCAGAATTTTTACACAAGTTCCTAATACGGAGATTAACAAGTAGATAGGAGGCGAATCGAATTATTTTCCCCATATTATACCCTGTAGTCTGGAACTCTAATGTACTCTGGAGATATAAGAAGTATGTTCTCAGGCTTTAAGTCTGTGTGTATAAGGCGCAATTCATGCATGACTGCACATGTATAAGCATATCAATATTATTATCACATAAATTGTTAAGCTGATAAAAACCAGAGCAGTAACCTATTTATAAGATGCTTTGACATTGTTTTTTAGTCAAAATAAAAAGCTTGCATATCTACAGCTGTCATGATATATATCTCATAGCTATGGTCTTTATAAAACAACACAAAAGAATTGAAAAGCTGGCATAAGTATTTACTACACACATGCTACACTGTCCAACAGTTGTCTGCCAATCTCGCGGACAATATCGATGGGAAAGGACTGATAATTGTTTTTCCGTAGAAAATCGTATAAGCTTGGCCCAAGCTTCTCAAAGACCTGTTAAGACCATTTAAATTCATCCAAAGATCTTAACCCCCGTTACCGTATTACCCGGTTGAGATTTCATTAATCCACCAAATTATCATTATATATACTTACAATACAGATATGGTTACGATAGTCAAACCAGTTCCTTATTTGCACACAGCTGCACGGAATAAACCAATTCAACACCAAACACAATTTACAAATGGAAAAAAATTACAATCAGTAGTTACGGTGTGTGAAAACCAATAAGATGGAACTTACCAGTTACCCCCTTTTTCATGTTTACCAAGCTGTTGCAGCACATCAACTTCAATCATTGCCGCTTCCCGATATTTTTCAGCACCACGAACAACTTTAATGGCTACCATTTCTTTCCCCTCTTTGTCCCAGCATTCTAAAACTTGACCAAAGGTGCCTGGATGATAAAAGACAGACTCGTGAGGAGAAGTAAATAAGTAAAGTCACACATCTATCACCACATTAACAATCAATTATGCAAACATACCTTCACCCATCTTGCTGTGAATCTTATCTGTAAAATTTTCAAGCCAAGAAGGAACAAGAAAACAATCATAAACAAATATTGATAAACTGAAACAAGGAACGTAATATTTGTATAGTGGAGAAGGTAGTTACAGCGAGATGTTAGATTATCTCCAACCGCAAACACATAATGCCCATCTTTGTCATCTTCTCTCCATGGGGGAGAGTCTTTACGAGCCACTCCCTTCAAAGACAATGAATTTGTATTTTCTGTAGTTGCTCCAGATGAAAAGCTTGCGAAATTTGCAACTTCTTGTGCACAAAACAATTCCAACTCAGCCTGTACATAGGCATAAACGATCAACCATCATATATTGCTCAAAACAGAATTATACTCTTCATACCTCCTAAATACCTTCAAATATTTAGCATCTATCATAACAACAATTCATAAAGAAAACTTTCAAAATAATAACTCAGTACAAAAACAATTTTACGCCCTCCTTCCAAAAAGTAAGAGGTTTTAATTCCAACATAATTGATCAAGCAAGATAGTAAACAAATTGCATAAAAAATTCTCGAAGTTATTTACTATAAAACCAGAAACACCCTCTATAAGATAATTGTATCCGAATAATGCCTAAAATCAAATAATTATGTTGTCTTCGACCAATCAAATACAAAAAGGTTCCCTAATGAAGTTATTTAGTATAAAACCAGAATAATACCTAAAAATCAAACAATCATGTTTCGTCTTCGACCTCAAAATTAAGCCAATCTAATACAAAAAGGTCTCGTAACAAGTTAATTACACATATCGCTATGAGTCAATTACAAATATCACCGGTTAACAAACAAACTAAACAAAATCTCTCTCTCCCCCCTCCCTCCCTCCCTCTCTTCTCTCTCTCCCCCTCCCTCCCTCTCCTCTCTCTCTCTCTCTCTCTCTCAACATACAATTGTACAAAACACAAGAATCACAATTTCTCTACATACTTAACAACAATCATATAATCAACACACACATACACAGATCAACACACAAGAATAAATCGATTAATCAAATCAAATATATTACAACATGCACCAAATTTAAAAAAATCAAATTAATCTATAAGATGATTGTAATACCATAGAGGGATGAGGGAGAGGAGCAACATCCCAGCCTAAACGCTGTCGTTTTCGAGGTCGGCGATCCATGTTTGTGTGTGGAAAATCGGTCATACGCTCCGTCTCCATTATCGATCGGATAATAATAAAAATAATATTCAACGCAGAGAGATTAGAAACCACAAGAATAAGGGAGAATTGTAGATGGGGTGTGTTCTATATATAGGCGGATACGATACTTCAAAGATGGGCCTCAAGTGAATTTCAATTGGGCTTCTTTAACTTTTGTGTGTTGAATATTAGATGGACGGATCGCAGATGGCCCATGGTTGAGTAAGTTTCGCAATTCTAAAGTAGTTATTTTGTTATTTTTTAAATATTTACAATTCGAAATAAAATATGCTATTGATAAAGTGTATTTTATTTATCCCAGGTGAAATTACATTTTGACTATTTATATTTTATTTTTTTTCTTTAATATGATCAATTGAGTTTTAATTTAATTATTATAATTATAACAAGTATAAACCATAATCCTTATACATTCATTAACTTTGCATCAATAAATTAAACTAGCTTATAACCCGTGCCGTGCAACGCACGGCTCTTTTTTTGATATCTATAATTATATTAATTTTTTTAAATTTTATTTTATATGTTATTAATTTACATATCAAATTGTTGTTAAAAAATGCTATATATATAAGATTTTACACGTTCGATTTAATATTTGTAACCTATCTTGAATTTCTAAATTTTGATTTGGAATATTACAGCCCACGTGAAATTAACAAAATAATCTTTCATTTAGTGATGGTTTAAAACAAATTCTAATTAAATCTACGCAGAAACAAAAAATAGAATAAATTGACGCTTTTTTACGTTGAAATTCTATTTGATTTATGAATTCTACTTGTAATTCGTTTTGATTATCAAAATACCCTTGTAATTATCTGATACTAACAACCAAATACAATTTTAATAATAAGTGCAAGAGGGATTGTATCCAAAATTTTGATAATCGGTAATCTAGTCCTCCGTATGACAAAGATCTTAAAATAAATAGATGAAAACCGTTGGATCTAGCATAAAAAACTATTTTACATTTTAACATGTTATAAACTAAAAAATGCATTTATATTGAAATACGAAAATGTACATGCCAATGATTTAAATCATATATAATTTGGTTTTTTTACATTGAATAGCATTATCAATGTAAGACTTCTACATTGAATAGGATTGATGTAAAATTCGTAAATATGTTTTCTCTTCAGATTCTGAGTATTTGCATTAATTGAATAATAATTTTATGAGATTCGCGTAGATTATAAAATCATCCAAATTTGAATTCTAGATCTCAATATAAAACTCAAATAGTAAATATGAATTTTTTTAATAATAACAAAAAAGTTTAATTCTAATACATCATTTTTTAATTATATCATTTTCATTTTCATTTTATTTTTAAAAATTCAATTGTATTACAACCATTATTAATAAGTGTAAGAGGGATTTTGTCCAAAACTTTGGTAATCGGTAGTCTGGTCCTCCGTATGACAAAGATCTTAAAATAAATAGAAGAAAACTGTTGGATCTAGCATAAAAAAATATTTATATTTTAATATGTCATAAACTAAAAAGTGTATTTATATTCATATGCGAAAATGTATATGTCGATGATTTAAATCATATATAATTAGAATTTTTTATATTGAAATTGATGTAAAAATTCGTAATTATATTTTCTCTTGAGATTCTGAGTATTTTCATTTGAATAATAATTATAAAATCATCACTAAATAAAAGATAATTTTATGAGGTTTGCGTGGATTGTAAAATTATCCAAATCTGACTTTTAGAACTCAAGATAAAGCCCTAATAGTAAATATGAATTTTTTAATACTAATAAATAAATAAATAAAATTCAATACTAATATATACAACTTTTTTTAATTATATCCTCTTCAGATTATAATTTTCTTTATAAAAATATGTGAATGATTTAAATCATATATAATTAGGTTTTTTTTACATTGAATAGCAATATCAATGTATGACTTTTACATTGAATATGATTAAAGTAAAAATTTGTAACTATATTTTCTCTTGAAATTCTAAGTATTTCCATTTTAATAATAATTATTAAATCATCACTAAATTAAAGATAATTTTATGAGATTCGCGTGAATTGTAAAATCATCTAAATCTGATTTCTAGATCTCAAGATAAAGCCCAAATAGTAAATATGAATTTTTTTAATACTAATACAAAAATAAATAAAATTCAATTCTAATACAACCTTTTTTAATTATATCATTTTCAGATTATAATTTTTTTTTTAAAATTCAATTCTATTACACTTTTTTTAATTATATCCTTTTTAGATTATAATTTTCTTTTTAAAAATTACTTCTAATGCAATCTTTTCTAATTATATCCTTTTTAGATTATAATTTTCCTTTTTAAGTGATCTAATTTTGATCGTCTATTTTTAATTCAACGGATTCTATGATTTTGGTAGTACAACGACCAAAAATTTGGATAAGAACACTCTTATTCATTATATATAAGGATATAATTAGTAAAAAGAAAAATTCATATGCAAACAATTCTATATAGTCAAAGTGGATAATTTTATATTAAAAATATTATATGTTTATATATAATAATATATAATCAATATCAATATCAATATCAATATCAATATCAATATCAATATCAATATCAATATCAATATCAATATCAATATCAATATATTCTTAATGTCTGCTAGTATTGCATTTTAAAAATTACTGCTTTTACCCTTCATTTTTTTTAATCTTCTTTATTTCTTTGATGCCCTTTTTTGTCATTACACAGGAAAATTACAGCTTTTATCCTTTATGTTTTTAATCTTCTTTATTTCTTTGATGTCCCTTTTTGTCATTACACAATATTTGGAGCGACCCAATTTAAATTGGATCGACCCAAATCTCTTTTATTAATCAATTTCCTTTTTCAGGTTAAACATATTACTTTTTCTATTTTTCAATAACTAAATAATTTACTTCTTATGTAAAATACAATATCTTTCACATTTTATCTAACTAAAATTTCTCCATTTTTAAAAACTATGATCAATTTTGTATAATAAAATAAAATAATTATATTATAATTAGTATTAAATAATTAATTACCTTTTTGAGCCAAAATACGTTACCTTTTCTCTTTTCTCTAACTAAAATCTCTCTTTTTCCAATTGTATCATGGACGGTTACCTTTTTCAAACACGTTACCTTTTTTCCCTTCTCTTACGAAAATATCTCTTTTTCCAATTATATCACGGGCGATTTTATTTAATAAAAATAAAATAATAATATTATAGTACTAATAATTAAATGATTACCTTTTCAACTAAACGTATCATCTTTTATATTTTTCTAATTAAATTCCCTTTTTTTCTAGAAATTTCAGGGGCAACATTAATTTCTCATTTTCTAAAAACTATGAGCAATTTTATTTAGTAAAATAACATAATTAAATTATAATTACTATAAACTAATCAATTACCTTTTTCACATAAATTATGTCATCTTTTTAATTTTCACGTTACCTTTCTATTTTTTAAAACTGAAATCTCTTTTTTTTTCTGATTTTATCACGGATTACCTTTTCAACTAAACGTATCATCTTTTATATTTTTCTAATTAAATTCCCTTTTTTTCTAGAAATTTCAGGGGCAACATTAATTTCTCATTTTCTAAAAACTATGAGCAATTTTATTTAGTAAAATAACATAATTAAATTATAATTACTATAAACTAATCAATTACCTTTTTCACATAAATTATGTCATCTTTTTAATTTTCACGTTACCTTTCTATTTTTTAAAACTGAAATCTCTTTTTTTTCTGATTTTATCACGGGAGGTTCTGTTTAATACAATAAACTAATAATATTATAATATTCATAATTAACCGATTGCATTTTTTATCTAAAACGTATCAATTTCTATTTAATGAAATAAAATAATAATTATATAAAAACTAAAAATTAGCCGATTAGCCTTTTCAAGTAAAACCTATAATTTTTTCTATATTTTCTAACTAAAATCCCTCATTTTCTAGAAATATCACGGATAATATTTATATAATTATTATCAAATCTCATATAAAAATTTAAGCCTGCCAACTTTATATTTTAAAAAAAATTAACTTAAATTAATGAAAAATTCATATAATATTAAAAAAAATTCGTGCATCGCATGGGTTTTAAGCTTGTATAATAAAAATTCGTATACAACGAATAATATCCGTTAGATTTTTAGTTAAAAATTAGAACTGTTATATACTTATATAAAGGAGAAACGAGGGGAGGTAAAGTGGCGCCGGTCAAAAAACTCGGTTCTATTTTGTTAAATTTCTCAAATTTTTGATTTAATAATTCCAATGATTAAAAAAATCTCAACTCCATTTTAAAACTTTACTAATAGAGGAAACTAAATATATAGTTTCATTATTTTTTACCTATAAAATCTTTTCTAATGAAGTAAAGTAAATATCTAAATTGCATTTTAAATTACTCAATTGCATTTTAAATTTTATTAATAGTGGGAATTAAATATCAGTAACAAAATATAATAAAAATTTTATACAACGAATAATATTCGTCAGATTTTTAGTTAAAAATTAGAACTTTTATATAATATAAATATATAAAGGAGATCCGAGGGGATCTAAACCTCTACTATTATCCTTCATTTTTTATTAATAATATAATTAATGATAATTAGCCGATTGCTTTTTTCAATTAAAAGATGTTTACTTATAATTGATATGATATTACCTTTTATAAATACCTAAAATATCATATCTTCCAATCAATAATTTTTTTCTCTCTAATCAGCATTTGGAGCGATCCAATTGGATCAACCCAAATCTAAACCTCTACTATTATTCTTCATTTTTTTTATTAATAATATAATTAATGATAATTAGCTGATTGTCTTTTTCAATTAAAAGATGTTTTTACTTATAATTGATGATATTACATTTTATAAATACCTAAAATACCATATCTTCCAATCAATAATTTTTTTTCTATTAATTAAAACACGTTGACTTTTAATTTAAAACATAATATTTCGATAATTAATACATACCCAAAAATATGACTTCATATCTTCTAACCACTAACAAAATATAACAAAAATTCGTATACAACGGATAATATCTGTTAGATTTTTAGTTAAAAATTAGAACTGTTAGATTCAATGATTAAATATATTATATGATTAAATTTATTTACTAATTGCATACCCAAAAATATGACATCATATCTTCTAACCACTAACAAAATATAATAAAAATTCGTATACAACGAATAATATCCGTTAGAATTTTATTTAAAATTAGAACTGTTAGATCTAATGATTAAATATGTTACCTGATTAAATTTATTTACTAAAATTTCAAGGTTCGAATTCTGTCAACGATACTATTATCCTTCATTTTCTTAATCTTCTTTATTTCTTTGATGCCCCTTTTTACCATTACACGGCATTTGGAGCGACCCAAATTAGATTGGATCGACCCAAATCTAAATATATACCATTTTTTGTCATTACACAACATTTGGAGTAACCCAATTGGATCGACCCAAATCTAAACCTCTACTATAGTATTATCCTTTATTTTTTTTTATCTTTCTTTATTTTTTTGATTCTCCGTTTTGTCATTACTCAAATCTATCTCTGTAATTTTTCACCTTTAAGTCCAAGCCGCTCAAATCTTCACACTCCTGGATTTTGATGCATGTTTGCACTTTTCATATTTGAAAGCTGGGTTTTTCACCAAATTAACATCTCAACCCCCTGAAGTAGGCTAAGGTATGTGTACTAGACCTCCGTACGGGTCATATATGTTTGGTTCCAGTTTTCAGTTTGGCCATAAGAGTTAAGTTTTTATTGATTTCACAATATTAAAAATTAGACAGGATAATATTTGTTTGGTTTTGATTTTGGTTTGGAATTTAAGAATTAAAGTTTTAATGAATTACCTGATGTTATAATAATATACAGGACACAAGAAAGGTACCTTTAAAATATTTGCTTGGCCTTTCAATTTTTTATTTTACATGTCGTAATAACAAAGGTAGTTGGAAAGATTACCAGTTAATAACATTGACACAGTACGGACCATGTTATTTGTAAATTATCTTGGGACTCAGTTTGATACTTATAGACATTGTTTTGTTTTCAAGCAAGTTTATGTTCTTTATGGATTTGTTCAACTTAATGTTCATGGGGTAGACATGCTACGTACCAGAAGGTCTTATGGAATAACATACTTTTTATCGGATGTCTCCGAAGGGACTATGGAATAGCATACTTAGAAGCTTAGACCCATGTCACAAGCCTCACCCTCTGGGTCAGGTAACATTGCTCTTATTTATGCTCTAAATATCTTCTTTACTCGCGTTCAATTTCATTTCATATATGATCTCATATTTAGCACTTTCACTTGAGCTCCATATTAAAATATAAAAGCACTAACTTTTCCCTTTTTCAGTTTAGTTGACTTTTTGAGAGAGAATAGGTTATGGAAAATGTGATTGTTATAATTTGTAATCATACATTATTTGAAGATAAAAGTGAATAAGTGAGCTTCTTGCGGAGAATTATCCTTCATTTTTTTAATCTTCTTTATTTATTTAATGCCCCTTTTTGTCATTACACAGCATTTGGAGCAACCCAATTTAGATTGAAACAAAAAATTCTAATATGATATTGTACTTATTTTAAATAATGTTTTAGTAGATTTTTAGTTAAAAATTAGAACTTTTATATAATATAAATATATAAAGGAGATCCGAGGGGATCTAAACCTCTACTATTATCCTTCATTTTTTATTAATAATATAATTAATGATAATTAGCCGATTGCTTTTTTCAATTAAAAGATGTTTACTTATAATTGATATGATATTACCTTTTATAAATACCTAAAATATCATATCTTCCAATCAATAATTTTTTTCTCTCTAATCAGCATTTGGAGCGATCCAATTGGATCAACCCAAATCTAAACCTCTACTATTATTCTTCATTTTTTTTATTAATAATATAATTAATGATAATTAGCTGATTGTCTTTTTCAATTAAAAGATGTTTTTACTTATAATTGATGATATTACATTTTATAAATACCTAAAATACCATATCTTCCAATCAATAATTTTTTTTCTATTAATTAAAACACGTTGACTTTTAATTTAAAACATAATATTTCGATAATTAATACATACCCAAAAATATGACTTCATATCTTCTAACCACTAACAAAATATAACAAAAATTCGTATACAACGGATAATATCTGTTAGATTTTTAGTTAAAAATTAGAACTGTTAGATTCAATGATTAAATATATTATATGATTAAATTTATTTACTAATTGCATACCCAAAAATATGACATCATATCTTCTAACCACTAACAAAATATAATAAAAATTCGTATACAACGAATAATATCCGTTAGAATTTTATTTAAAATTAGAACTGTTAGATCTAATGATTAAATATGTTACCTGATTAAATTTATTTACTAAAATTTCAAGGTTCGAATTCTGTCAACGATACTATTATCCTTCATTTTCTTAATCTTCTTTATTTCTTTGATGCCCCTTTTTACCATTACACGGCATTTGGAGCGACCCAAATTAGATTGGATCGACCCAAATCTAAATATATACCATTTTTTGTCATTACACAACATTTGGAGTAACCCAATTGGATCGACCCAAATCTAAACCTCTACTATAGTATTATCCTTTATTTTTTTTTATCTTTCTTTATTTTTTTGATTCTCCGTTTTGTCATTACTCAAATCTATCTCTGTAATTTTTCACCTTTAAGTCCAAGCCGCTCAAATCTTCACACTCCTGGATTTTGATGCATGTTTGCACTTTTCATATTTGAAAGCTGGGTTTTTCACCAAATTAACATCTCAACCCCCTGAAGTAGGCTAAGGTATGTGTACTAGACCTCCGTACGGGTCATATATGTTTGGTTCCAGTTTTCAGTTTGGCCATAAGAGTTAAGTTTTTATTGATTTCACAATATTAAAAATTAGACAGGATAATATTTGTTTGGTTTTGATTTTGGTTTGGAATTTAAGAATTAAAGTTTTAATGAATTACCTGATGTTATAATAATATACAGGACACAAGAAAGGTACCTTTAAAATATTTGCTTGGCCTTTCAATTTTTTATTTTACATGTCGTAATAACAAAGGTAGTTGGAAAGATTACCAGTTAATAACATTGACACAGTACGAACCATGTTATTTGTAAATTATCTTGGGACTCAGTTTGATACTTATAGACATTGTTTTGTTTTCAAGCAAGTTTATGTTCTTTATGGATTTGTTCAACTTAATGTTCATGGGGTAGACATGCTACGTACCAGAAGGTCTTATGGAATAACATACTTTTTATCGGATGTCTCCGAAGGGACTATGGAATAGCATACTTAGAAGCTTAGACCCATGTCACAAGCCTCACCCTCTGGGTCAGGTAACATTGCTCTTATTTATGCTCTAAATATCTTCTTTACTCGCGTTCAATTTCATTTCATATATGATCTCATATTTAGCACTTTCACTTGAGCTCCATATTAAAATATAAAAGCACTAACTTTTCCCTTTTTCAGTTTAGTTGACTTTTTGAGAGAGAATAGGTTATGGAAAATGTGATTGTTATAATTTGTAATCATACATTATTTGAAGATAAAAGTGAATAAGTGAGCTTCTTGCGGAGAATTATCCTTCATTTTTTTAATCTTCTTTATTTATTTAATGCCCCTTTTTGTCATTACACAGCATTTGGAGCAACCCAATTTAGATTGAAACAAAAAATTCTAATATGATATTGTACTTATTTTAAATAATGTTTTAGTACTACGATTGTACCTCCAGCCTTTCTCTTCTCCTCCAGCTATATAATTTTAAATATTGAAAACAAAATACAATACAAGAAGAAGTTTGCATTTATAAATATAGATTACAAGCAGAGAGAGATATTTAGTTACAGATAGACTACATAGCAACAACATAAGTGATAAAAAGAAAGATGTTAGTTACAGATAGACTACATAGCAACAACATAAGTGATAAAAAGAAAGATTGTCCACATGATGATCAAGCTAATGAAGTATTGAAGTAATTAACAAGTCTGAACCACATAAACAACTTCCATTTTATAGGTATTGTTTATCATAACGTGGGTAATGGGTTTATGTATTCCAATTAATTTTATTTTTGGTTACCCCTCTAAGTTGATCACAAAAAAATTAACAACCCATCAAAATAAGTAGTTTAAAAATATATTCAAATTCAAATTATTATATTCATTTCAATAAGAACATATTTTTAATATAATAAAGTCAGCCATGGTGAAAGACCTTAATTTGAACATAAACAATAAATCTACTAGAATATTTATCTAATATTTTGGCTTGCTTATTTAATTGTATAATTTACTTATTTTTAATAAAAGATAATAATATATATACACTATTTTTTCATACATGAATTTACTAATATAGTTTAATGGTCACGCTCAGGTGAGAATGAGAACAGTGAGAACACACACATTCACTACATTTCAAGCTATTTTAAAGGGCCCCGCTAGGGGCATCTTCACCAAAAAAAGTCATATAATTCTACCCTCTATCCATTCATAAAAAAATTAACAAAAAAAAAATTAAAATGAGAACAGTGAGAACACACATATTCGCTACATTTCAAACTATTTTAAAGGGCCCCGCTAGGGGCATCTTCACACAAAAGTCTTATAATTCTACCCTCTATCCATTCATAAAAAAAATTAACAAAAAAATTAAAAATTGCTTGAAATGTGATCTCATTGTTCTCCAACATTTACACATTATATTAACTATGAGGTCTCATAGTTAATATAACATGTTCTTGATATTATATGAGGTTTAATGTTTTGGAGCCATTTTGTAACGACCCGAAAAATTACGTGTAATTTATTATATTAAAATATATTTTTAGTTGATTTTAATGTGTGTTAGTTTATTTTTAATGTATTTAAACGCGTTATGATTTTTATTAAATAGGAAAATTATCTTATACGTGTTATGTGACTTCTGTGTATCATAGAATATTTTATTCTATTTTTCTGTAATTTTTATATTTTTATAATACAGTTATTTTGCATTTTAAATTCCGGACCCAGCCCCTGTATTGGATTCGAGGCCCTGTTTTTCATAAAATTATTTTTATATAATAATGGGATGTTCAAAAATGCATTATGTTGTAATTTTTGTAAAATTCATAATTTTTGGGGAATTTTGGCATTTATATTATATTTGTTTAAAAATAAAAATTTTACATTTTTATCCCATAAAAATTATTTTTAAGGCTTAATAATTTTAATTAGGGGTTAAAAATATTTTTGGGGTATTAATTTTCAGATTTATATAAATAGCAGAATTTTATTTTTTAATTGTTAAAATTAATCAAAAATCAGATTTTTGATTTTATTTTCTGAAAATTCTGGAAATTGTGTTCTTGGTGTTCTTGAGAATCAAACCACTTTTTGACAGTGTTACCGGAGTCCAAATCAATCATGTCAGTAATCAAACTGAAGCTCTTGATCTCTACTACATGTTTATGTAGGTGTTCATAACCAAAATTGTCTGATTCGAAAATTTGTTTTTTTAATTTTAATTTTCGAACTTGTTTAATTTGCTGTGGCTTGTTCACTGATTTGTTGTTGATGTAGTTAGTGTCTATAGATTGCTTATGATCCCAGGAGTATCATGATAATTTTTGTTTGATTTTTAGTAGCCTAGAACTCGAAATCGAATTTTTGGGGGTGAGATTTAAAAATCGATTTTTCTGGATTCTTGAGTGATTGTTTGTTGTGTTTGATGCTTGGTATAGTTTGGTGAAGTCTGTAGCTTCATTTTGATGTAAAGAACGTTTGATTTGGTTGAGAAATGAGTGAAAACGAATTTTGACCGGATAATTCTTTGAAGGTCGCCGGAATTTAATCGGGTTTGGCCGGATTTTTGATTCGGTTGATTCTGGGTTGGAATGAATGGTATATCTGTGTTTAGGAGGTGATTTGGAGTGTGTTGGTGATTTAAAACGTAGCGAATGGTACGTTTTTTAGGTTGCCGGAGTTCGCCGGATTTTTTTTTCCCGGCCGCCGGAATCTGGAAACCGCCATTGATGGTGGTGGCTGTTCTTCGAGCATTCATACGAAGAACAGTGAGGGTGGTGATGAACAGTACCCGTTTAATCCTAAAAATCTGTTAACCTTTTCTGAAAAGTGATTTTGGAATTGATTTTTACTTTTTTACCAATTATTTTTACTTTTATTTACTTTTAATTACTTTTATTTACTTTCATTTACTTTTATTTACTTTAATTAATTTATAATTCTGAATTCAATTATAAATTTCAGAAATTTTATTTTCTGAAAATGTTTTATAAATCCAGAATTTATTTCTGAATTCTGTTTTTATTTTTTTTCTTTATTTCTTTATTTAATTGTTTTTAATTCAAAAATAATTAAGAATTAAATACTTTTAATTATATTAATTAATCTCAAATAATGATTTAATTAATTTGATTATCTAATAAATGTAATTATTTATTAGATAATTTCATTAATTAATTATTACTTGATTCTAATTAATTTATTTAGGATTATTAATCAATTTTCTGTTTAAAAGTGATTTAAAATAGAAAGAAATTGTTTTAAATCCTAAAAATAATCCGGGAACGGTAAAAATAGTTTTAAAATTCTAAAATTATTTATAAACCCGGATTAGATAATTATAAAAATATTTTGGTGATCCAATAATTACCCGGAGGGTTTATTAGCGATCCTTTTTGATTCAAAAAGGGTATTTAAATCTTTTAAAATTCTTTTAATTATTTTAAAAATACTTTTAAACATGATAATAATAATTTGAGTGCTCCCTTGTCTGTAAGACGTATGTGCTATGTGATTATGTGTGTGAATGCTCTGTACATGTTATTAATTGTATTAAATATTCATTCGATAGTGATACAACGTACGGGTAGACACTAAAACCGAGGTTTGAGTTGTAATTGGTTTTGTACGTACCTAGCCAGTTGCCTAAAATAGAATGTTTTAATTATAGAAGCGAGAGAAATCCTAGCTAGTGGGCAGAGCATACCAGCAGTACGTATAGAAGCGAGAGAAACCCTAGCCAGAGAGCTTAACTTACCAGTCGCATATTCAGGCAAGTATTTCTTTCCCTTGATCATCTTATACACTGTTTATTTTATGTTCATTGATTCACATCATGACGAATAGCTATTGTTCAGAGCTATTTGTGATTCTTAAATATTTTTGTACGAACAATTACTTGGTTTTGGTACCCTTGATGTGGGGAATTGTTTAAGATAAACTCTTCATATCCTTATTATCGTAGTAAATAATAAGGATGTGACCAGTATTTAAAACTAAGCATTTCCTGTTGAATTCGGAAATTGCTCTATTGGATTGGAAAATGATAAAGCGTAGGAGGCCATGGTTGATGTCATGGTCCAGCAATATTTATTGAAAAATGGTAAAGCGTAGGAGGCCATGGTTGCTGTCATGGTCCAGCAATATTTAAGGAGGATATGGTAACCATACCATCTTCCTATAGGCTAACATTACTTGCCTATTTTGGGTACCCCAGAAATCCGGACTATACACACACGGAAAAAAAGAGAATACCGGTGGAGTATAGAGGGTCCCATTGCCTTAGAACCTGATCAGGGGGCAATGGTGTTCAGTTATATATATATATATATATCCAATCCATATCGCCCGAATGGCTATTATATATTGTGAATTGACAGATGATTCATTTTTATGACATGTCAAATGATTTCAGTTATGGTTGAATTATATCTCAGTTATTGATTCAATTTGCTCTATGAACTGTTTTACATTTCAGTTGATATCATGCAGCACTTATCCTGTTTTATAAAATTGTTTATATATATACTTGCTGGGCATTTCTTTGGCTCACTCTTGTTTTCACAAAACCCCTTTCCAGAGGAGCAGTATGTTTCCGACCAGCCGTTCGGACCATATTAGAGAGGGGCAGAGTGGCCGTGTGTCTGCACCCCAGACCTTACAGGTATTTGCGGGTTTCTGTCGGCGCTAGATAGAATTTTAAATAAAATGGAATGTAATAACAAAATAATACTAGACTGAATTTAGGTTGAGTTTATTTTATGGTTTGTAATAAGTGAGTATGTTACTTTTGGGCTGTAACTGCTTAGTTTCATACAATAACCTGTTTGCGATCTTTGGTTTGCGGGGTCAGTTGCGCATTCTGATTTATTTTATTAGTTGTGATTGGTTGGTGACCCCCGGATCTAGACCCCGGATTTGGAGGGTGTCACACATTTAATGTTTTGGAGTCATTGGGGGTGAAGGAATTATCATTTCCGCATTTGAATAATGAAGACAATTTATTATTGTTTTCAATTAGAGAACAATATTTGTAAAAATATTTATTATTTTTATTGCAGATTTTGATGGATTAAATAAATTTTCAACATTGTTAACATAGAATTGTATGCTACTTTTTTATATAAATTTTAGCATATCATTATTTTATTAAATACTTATATAATTATATATAATATCTTGCTAAGAATTGATTATTTATATAATTGCATACAATATCTTTTTAAGAAATCAATCAAATTTGTTAAATTTTTGGTATTGTCAATTTAAATTAAATAAGATGTTTTAAGAAATCAATCAAATTTGTTAAATTTTTGGTATTATCATTTTAAATTAAATAAGAAGCCGTGTACGAAGTACGGGCAAAATGCTAGTACTTCTAAAATCTCATAAATTCGAAAATTAATTATTTAAAAATTCAAAAAATATTCAAGTTTCAACAATTTTGATCCGAACAATTAATTAATCCATCAAAATACATTCCAATAACCAAATTTTATTTATTATTAACCAATCAAAATCGGAATGGAATACACCTAAACCTAATCCTAATGCAAAGTTGAACCAACCCTATCCCAAATTCCCAATACTGTAACCAGGTCTTTCACTATTATATATACAATGATCTGAAAATTTTATCGAAATTATAACTATGTGACTATGTCGAAATTGAGTTATCCAGCAGCATCGAAAGACCTGAAAATAACTATCCCTGATGATATTCTCTACGAAATCCTCCTACACCTACCCGTTGAGTCGCTACTTCGTTTCAAATCAGTTTGTAAAACCTGGCTCGCCCTAATCTCAAGCCCTAGTTTCGTCGAATCACACCTCGCAACATCATCACCTGATGATGAACTTCACATTGCCCACAGCCACAGCTACCGGGACCATCACGACACCTTTGTTTTACTCCTCTCTCGAATTTTTTTTGATTTTCTTGACTTTCCTTTCTCTATTGATGAGTTTCCTTATACGCCTAATTGTAAGATCTTTGGTTCTGCTTGTGGTATTGTTTCTGTTCTTTGCACTTTTAAAGATATATATAAACCTCACATGTACCTTTGGAATCCTGCTACTGGACTGTCTAAACGTATCTGCTCGCCTGATTTTGAGACAAAGAATTATGCACTGGGTTTTGGTTTTGATTCGATAGGTGATGATTTTAAGGTTGTTGCGGTGCAGTCTTATTCTGCTGCGGTTTATTCTGCTAATAGGAATGCTTGGCGTAGCATTGACACTGATCTGACTGATTTTCCTGTAAACGGTGTTTTTGATGTTTGTGTCAACGGATTTTTGTGTGCTGCTGGAAGTCATGGTATGATTGCTTTTGATTTGAATTCTGAGGTGTTTAATTGTGGTATTAAGTTCCCTGCTCCAACTTATGATATTATCGAATTCGATTGTTTTGAGCATCAGGCTACCATCACTAATTACAATGATTCTATTGCTGCCATTATTTTTACGAGTTGTGGTAATGATTGCAACATTAATTTGTGGTCATTGGATGACGAGGCATGCCTTCGTGGTGGTGGAATTTGTTCATCGTGGACTCTTAGGCTCAATATTATTGTAAAACAGCCCGTGCAGTTTGTTTATGGATACTTAAGGGACGGTGACTTTCTACTAGTAAATAATGACAAGGTCTGGTATTTGAATAATTCCGACGACAATGAAGAAGCTGATTATTTGTATAATTCCGAGAATGACGAAGAAGCTGATTTGTGTATCCCCCAAAATGAGAAGGCTAGAAATTTCAGTAATGCAATTTCCTATGGTCAAATTTTCAGGTATACTAAGAGCCTTTTTAAAATTGATGGGTTCACACAAGTCAACTGGAACGCTCGAGAAGATGATAATGAAGGTGATAATGAAGATAATATTGAAGATGATAATGGAGATGATAACGAGAAACAGGGTACCATAAGCGGACATAGATAACTATACGATATTAGTCAAATCATAATAATGTCTGATCTTGTTATGTCAAAGCTGTATCATTGCATTACTTGTATTCCTCCGTAATTGTAGACCTTAACTCATGCATCTCCTGTATACAAATTCTTGTACACATTTGCTGCAATAGAATGAGAATACACAATTTGCAATTCTAATTATATTTCATGCATCTCCTATATGTTTTATTTGCGTCGAACGGCACTGCTAGCTACTTCTGATGCACAAGCATAATTTTTTTGTGGACAGTAAGTCCAACAGCCTCTTCCATATCAATGTCTTCGGCATTCATTCCATTAGGCGGTCTCCAATCAAAGCTGAGCAATAGATTAGCAAGTGCAAGCTCCACTATCAGCACTGCAAAATTGGTTCCTGGGCAACCCCTCCGACTAGCCCCGAACGGTAATAACTCAAAGTGCTGGCCTCTGAAATCAGTGGAGCTATTGAAGAATCTTTCTGGTTTGAACTCCTCTGGATCTTCCCACAGTTCCGGATCCATAGATATTGCAGTGGCATTAATGAACACCCTGGCTTTGGCTGGATTTTCATAAACTCCAAAATGCGTGTTTCTGTAGTTTCACGAGGGAGTAGTTATGGGACTGGCGGGTGGAGTCTTAATGCCTCTCTTTTATAATCTTAGTTAGATACTCAAGTTTTGGAAGATCACTTTCCTGTACGAGTACTCCTTTTCCCTTGACCACGCCTCGGCTGTTGGTCCCATATATCACAATCTTAAACTAAATGGCCCCATATATCACAATAGGAAAACATGGCCCCAAATATCACTCTAAAACCATATTTCGTCTAGCGTTATCACTCTTTAAACAAAACGCTAGATCGTGTCACGTTTTACATATTTTTTTAACGCAAAACGCTAGACTAAGTTTTGTTTCTCTTAAAACGCTATCTCAAGAGTTGTTTGAGTAGAAGTGAAACGCTCGTTTGGGTTTTAAACGCTACTTTAATTTTTGTTCTGGAAACAGAAAACGCTATATAAACTGGTGTTTTAGTTGAAGTATGCACAGTAATAAGATTTGAAGACGCTGTTTTATGATTTGTTCAGCCCCTGCGGGGCCCTCATGTCACAATGATTGATCAAACACTTCAGAAACAAGTCCAACACCAGGGGTTTTCGATATGGGCGTTTGGAGGAGAACAAATAGGCTTTTTGTGGTGTGTAGATGGGTGGTGATGGCGGCCATGGAACAAGGGAGGAGGACAAGATTATACACACAGTTAGATACAGGGAGCATGGTGTGGACACAATACATGGTAGAGGGTTTTGTTTTTTAAAAGAACAACGCTACACCAAGTAGCGTTATTACAATCTGTTCAGGCTAGACGCTACACGATGTAGCGTTTTCGTTAAAAGAATGAAAACGCTACACGATGTACTGTTTTAATGTGATATTTGGGGACAATATTTTAGGTTGTGATATTTGGGACCATTTAGATTAAAATTGTGATATATGGGGCCTTTTTTCCCACGCCTCTAACTTCTTCTTGTGCCAAAACAAATTATTAAAATTTTAAGACATAACGCATATATCTTCTAAAAAACAAAAGATATAACGTAAATATTAAATTATTGTAAAAAGTTATATATATATTTTTTAACAACAATTTTATATGTAAATTAACATGTAAATATTAAAAATATTAATATAATTATAGATATTAAAAATTGCACGAATTATAAGCTAATTTAGAATAATTCAGACATCTATTTGATTCAATCCCAAACTACTCGAATTGAAATTTTACTCAAAAGTAAATTGCCAGATTAGATTAAAATCTGAATTTTATCAAAATGAAATAATAAATTATTCAATCGAAACATGAGTTGAACAACGGATATTTGATGTAAATCCGAAAAAAAAGGTCAATTAAATTTTAGTTTAATTATTATAATTATGACAAATTAAAACCCATCTTTCTATATATGATAGGAGAAAGGTACTTGTCAAACCTCCAAATAAACAAATAAATTAGCTTCCGAACCTAACTCAATTATAATATTTAAAATAAATGAACAGGTACTTGTCAAAGCTCCATCCTGAGCAAATAAATTAGTTTTTTTTTATGAGGGCCAAAACAAATTAAAACCCATATTTCTATATATAATAGGAGAAATGTACTTGTCAAACCTCCAAATAAACAAATAAATTAGCTTCCGAACCTAACTCAATTATAATATTTAAAATAAATGAACAGGTACTTGTCAAAGCTCCATCATGAGCAAATAAATTAGTTTTTTTTTTATGAGGGCCAAAACAAATGCATTAAATAGACAAAATGTCTGAAGATACAAGGTGTGAGATCTCTCTAGGACAGTAGTTCTCCCACATTTGTTCAACACCAAAAGGCATAATTTTGGCAAGGCAATGAGCAACTGAGTTGCCTTTCCTTTTTACATGACTCCAAACAATCGAATTAAACGAACTACACAAAGCTAAAATATCTTCCAAGACTCCATCAAAGTCCGAAAGGTAAACTGCTGCTTTTGATAGACGATTAGTTAGGACTTGACAGTCAGATTCAAAGATGATGTTTGCATAACTCATCCTCTTAGCAAGCTTGCCTGCAAGAAGGAGGGCCCGACCTTCTGCAATCTCTGGCGACCACCAGCTCGAATTCTCCTTACTACTGCTGCCAAAACCTTGCCAGTGTGATCTCGAGCAACCACTCCCATTCCAATAAACCCTTCAACTGCTAAAGAAGCGTCAACATTTAGCTTTATAACACCCTCCGGGGGGGATTCCATTTGTTTGGACTGGATTCAATTATAATATAAAAAATATTGTTGTACCAAGGAGTGAACCCATGACCTCTCGTAATGAAACTAAACTCTACAACCAATTTTGCTAGATGGACAATATTTATGTTTATAATGGAATTCATTAACTACATACATAAGTACTTTTCAGGTTATATTATGTTTAATATACATTAAACTATTCATTTAAGATAAAATTACTCATAATATAACTTGTGCGCATTAATTTTTTATAATTATTTATAGACCTACCCATCTAAATAAATTTTACAGAAAATTTTCTTATATTTTTTAAATGGAGAAAATAAATTTTATTTTGAGATAAACTGTTTTGTTCATAATCTCATATATGAAATGCATAGATAAAATAATTATTCTTCGAGATCAACTATTTTGTTAACAATATCACATATGAATTGCTCGTGGTTAATTTTGTGGTGAAATTTAATAAAAAAATGCACTAAATTAAAATTGGTTGGTCAAATTAGAATCAATCAAACTATAGGCATACTAAAAATATGAATTTTAAGAAAATTTATAAAAAATATACAAATGCGATTTGGATTACATATCGATTATTGGTTAATAATTACATATAATATATAGTTTATTTATAAGACGGTATGATAAATACTATACAAAATATAGCAAATTAATTAATGAATTAATTAAGATATGAAGTTTTGAAAGGAAATTTGAAACATATATATATATGAGATTTGTACTCCCATGTCGGTTATCAGTTATCGATTAAATAACTAAATAAAATATATAGTTGAGTTATGAGACGATACTATAATTAAGACTATGTATATAGTGCTATATAACAATGTATCTTCTTCTACATTTTATATAATAATAGGAAAATAAAGGGAGTACCTCAGACTTTAAAATAAGTAAGATCTTGTATGTTACAATAATTAAGGTCTTGTAATCTTTAAAATGTATTTTAAAATGTCTAAAATTTTAAACATGAAAGCATACAATAATTTGTTGCATGGTCATTTGCCTTTAAATGCTTGCAAAGACATATACTTGCCTATTGGTGGTCGAGGAAGAAGTTGCTTTGGCATCAGAAGCCACAACGGTATCCTCTGGTATCATCCCACACTTTTGGTGATCTTGCATTCCTCACATACGTGCTCCAAATTTGTTTCATATATTTCTAATGTATAAAAATATCATCAAATCGTTCAAATAATACACATCTTTACGATGTTCAATAATGCTAGAAATGGTCCGTGCCTCGCACGGGCTATTTTGCTAGTAATTCTTATACATTAACTTTGAATTCAATAAACTAAATTATTAATAAGGAAAATTCATATATAAACAATTTCATTATTATTCGGTTAAAGTACAAATTTTTTTTATTAAAAATAATATATATTTATATATAATCCTTTATTATAATACCAGAGTCTACCACACCATGCGGTTAACCAATTAAAAACGAGAAATTATTTTAGGACCAATCAGATTTCATTCCTAAATTTTAGACCAATCAGATTCCAAACCTAAATTTTAGACCAGTCATATTGTTGACGGAGAAATTTGGTAACAACAAAATTCGAGGTACTTCGCCGGAAACAAGATCTACAGCGGTGGTTCTTTGCCGAAAAGAGTGGTGACTTGTGGTGGTTGTTTGTGATTGATGGCTGAAATTGATAGGGTTAGTGGCGGCTATTCAGAGCTCTCGACTTCCAACCCCTCAATCGGCCTACGTACCCCGGTATTTATAGGGGATCAAGCCATACGTAGTTCTTGGAGAGCAAGAAACCCAAACGGGCTTGGACAACGGATCAGCTTCCGGAATGTTCTACTATGAGGCCTAACCACAAAGGCCCAAGGCTCACCCAAAATCTCAAGACTTCACGGATAAAGAAACTTCCTTCGTCGAGGACTAGTCCTATCCGCTACCGCTATTTCTTGATTTCAAGGATGCAGGTATAGCCATGGTTTACCCCAAGTGCAAAACGCATCCCTGTCCCCCGAATGAGAAGCACCCACCAGATAGCAGGACAGGTGATCCAGAGCTTTTGGGTGCAAAGTGCAAGATTACTCCAAAGTTCCCCAATGAGGACGCGCCCATTGGCTACTGGAACAGAGCTCCCAAAGCACACACCAGAAAGTCCCCATCTTTCCACCTTAGGGCGCGCCCTTAGTGTCTAATAAGGGTCCTTATATCCAGGCAAACCCCTGGAGGCCTTCTGCGATGGACATCCCCCTCCTGAGATACGACAGGAGGGAATTCTTCAATAAAACCTAAGAAAACATTCCAAATACATTTCAAGTATAATTCATCCATGAGAGGTCGCGCCCTATTTTAAAACAAGGGAAGGGCGCGACTGATCTCCATGAGACCAGCCAAAACCCTAATTTATTCCTAAAATCTCTAATTTAAACCCATCATCGACCCGAATCCATTTTAAAAATATCCAAACCGAATTTTGGGCATAACAACTACCCCCCAATTTCATGCAAAAACAAAGATGAAGCATGGAATTTCAATCTTAACACCAAAATTCTTCTCATAACTTCTTATTAAGGCGCGCCGCTACGTTGCTCTTTTTTTTTTTAAACTGAAAACTCATTGCAATTCTTTTAGGACGCGCCCTAAGGCATGCTCTATGAATCCGAATCGTTTCATCTTGCATAACAGCTGTCACCCACTTATCTTTTCTTCTCCTATAAATATCAACCCATCTTCTTTATTTTTACCTTTTATTCTCTCTATTCCTCAAAAACTCCCAACTGGTGATATTTTTCTTCTCCGGCGAGAAACCGATCAAATCAGCCATATTTAGCACTTGTTTTCCGCAGACCTTGTTCGAGAACTTTCAAGGTACCTTTTTATGCATTTATTTTAAACTTTTACCATGTTTTTTGTTTGCATGTGTGATTTCTTTGTTTGGTACTACCGTGTTCTTCATTTTCCTACTTTATATATACATGTATGTATTACTGTTTGATTCACTTTTCACCAAAATCAAAAGTGAAAATGATGTTCGTCGACCCTTGCCCTAAGAAGCATCCCCTAACCATCATGACAAGTAGTTTAATAGGCGCGTCCTCCCTTAAGGGCGCGTTTTTTTATACAATCTTGTGCAGAAAAAAACTATATTTTGCCATTAGATTGTGCCTTCTTATTCTTTTTTAGGACGCGCCTTCACACTTTTATACTATTTTTCAGCTGGAGAACGAGGGCGCGTCCTCCCCTTTTCATCATTTTAAAGATTTCAATAGAAGACTTGGTACGTCTCACCTCCATCTATCTCATTTCCTCCAGAACATCCTAAATTTCATTTTGTATCCCCTAAGGGAAAAAAAAACTTGTTTGCACTAAATCACGCAAGCGTACGTGGTCACAAGTAATACAGATATAAGTCGAGTTCGTTTCCACAGAGATCTGGTTATGGTTTCAATTCAGTTCATGCACCTATGCAACAATGTATGGTTTTAATTCACTGCTAAGACAAATAACAAGATTTGGTTTTAATTAACTAAAATTAACTAAGGAATGAAATTAACAAACTAAGAATTAACTAACTAACAAAAATTTAAATCAAATTACTTCTGCAAGAGAAAACATGGGATCCTAACTTCATTAAATACTTCACTTAGATCTGACGCCTTTAATCACTATATGCAATGGTTATGATATCTGATCGGACAACATGAAACAAGTATACGCTACTCTCAGTATACGCATACCAAACTAAACATACATCCACAAAAGAGATAGAAGATGAATAGACACCAATTATGCTTAGACCCTATATCTCTATAGAATTTGAAAACATAACGGTTGAAGAACAAGTTATCCACATTGATCACATAGGGCAATATAAGTATTCTCATCTCATACTACGAATCATGTTGATAAACAATCATGAACCTATGCTAGCATGGCAAGTTCTAAATCTCAAGATCCACTCTCGCTTCACAAGAGATTAACAAATTAGATGTTAGCTACGCATCTAAATACATGATACACAACCATACGAGGATATCAGATATACATCACACACAGATCAGTAAAGTATCAAGATATTAAAGCTCCATAAATAAATCCGTTAGAATCCCATGACAACGATTAGTTCATAATCGAACCTCTCGTCATCATGGGATCTGATGAAACCATGATAAAAACAAAGTATGAAAATATACAAATAAACCTAAGTAATTGATACGTAATCCTTATACTCCTAATGATGATGATAAATTACAAGGGTTGGATGTGTTTATATAGGCTCTAGAAGTCTTGCCCAGCAAGAAAATATCAAAACAGAATTATAATAGAATTACGTTTCCTAAACTGATTCTGTTTTAAAGGAAAATTCGTAGCTGCATTTTCTTCAGATTTTCTGGAACGTTCCAAACATAATTGGACCTCTGGACCACCTTAGAATGATAGAGAATCTCGTTATCTTCGCGTAGACAGCTTACGGGCCTCAAACGGACTTCTAGAACTTAAGATATGGCCAAAATCGTAAAAAGAACAAAAGCTGGAAATTTTACGCAGCAACCCGCAACGCCGACAGCCTTGGGGCGCTGTCAGCCTTGCTGCAAACTGCATGAATTGGCACTGACAGCCTTGCGGGGCTGTTAGCATGGCTGCGTGCTGCGAAAACTTGATTTTTCTTCGTTTTTTCATCTTTTCTTCTCGTTCCTTTTGCATGAGCTTCCGTCTTTCATTCTTAATGACTTGTATTCTTCTTAGGAGTTGACATTAGCCACCATTCTTCATTCCTTATCATCAATCAACTCCACAAAATGCTCCAAAAACGACGGAAACTACACCTTTAATCGATATTTCTTCAACCCTGCACAATTAAACAAAACACATCAAAACTACCACAAACTTGAGGCCAAAGCAATCAATTTAAGCCGAATTAGAATGTTCCAAGTAGATATAAAATCCACTTATCACACCCCCAAACTTTAACCGATGCTTGTCCTCAAGCATAAACAATTACAACTAACTAACTAACTAGTACCACTTCCGTAGGTGATCACGGTTGCATTTGGCATATGCAACAAGCCCTTTAAACCCCTAGGCAGCCCTAGTGGACGAGTAAGGTCTCGTGAGGGCCTATAGCGAATGTACCCACAAAATCCATTTAACCTAATGCAATGCAATGCATGAATGCAACTAATATGAAAATGCAATTAATATCCTACCATACATTCAAATCCTCTCATGCCATATCAACTTAAGAATCAAAGTAAATACGCAATGTCTTGGTGTCGAAAGTGCAAGTATTCACATAGTCTACTCAATGAAGATGCATAAGTTCCCAAAAGCCCATGTCAAGTGTAAGAATAAGTTAGTAAACATGCTAAGCCTACAAGAGTACATATTTGAGACAAAACTCGGGATCTCATACGCAAAAACAAACAAACACTCACAATCCACTCACAAAAGAATATTCACTCAAGAACAAGGGTAAGTGTATCACTCAATTCCAACAAAATCATAAACATGCTTGACATTTGGTATCAATCTAACTCTTAACACAACATACATCAATGACGATAATCAAAAGGTCTTTAATTGGGTTGTAACGGGGCTAGGGACAAGGTATGTCAAATAAGCCAAATCAGGTGAAGTGTCAAAAGCTAGTAACTACCATAATAAATCATACACAACACCCTATTTCCCCCCACACATAATTTTACTCTTCTTCTTCCAACAAAAACGCTCGACTAGTCGACTAACGTAGGATCACAACAACACAAACTTGCTCTCATAATATATTTTTTTCTTTTTTTTTCTTTTTTTCCTTTCTTTTTTTTCTCTTTTTTTTTTTTTTTCGAGAGCTAAATAGAACATAAACAATAATATAACAATAACAATGATCCCACAATTTTATTACATATGCCGACTATCAAATAAACAAACCCAATTTCCAATATTTCCCCCAAAAGTAAGACCAACAATAAACCCCCTCCTTGCACACCTTATTACTCCCTTAAGCACTCTACTAGACTTTGACAATGTAGGTTCAAATTAATGTAAGGCTAATACAAGAAAAAGGTCTAGGCAAGTAATGTGGTATGTCACCGAAAAAATAGGATTAAGCTCAACGGGTTAACTAATTGATCATGTAAATATGGTGTGGTAATATGGGAAAATATGCGGCTATTCCTAAATGCCTTTATCATTTTAATCGTCAAATAATGTCATGCATTTCAAGAAAGACCTCAAACAACTGCTAGCAATGCAAACAATCCGTGGACACTCAAGCAAATGAATGAATTGCAACAAAATGCAATAAGGCTCAAAAGCTCACTCGGTGGAAAAACATACTCAATCCCAATCAAAAATCTCTCTAACGCACCGACTTGTATTCAAAGCATGCAAACTAAATCATCTTGCACATATTCATGTCCTTCTAATCACTTACAACATTCAATAAGTCTACTAGCTTCAACTTACTAGTGTATGTGTGTGCACAAGAACAAAGCATATCACTTCTCAATCAAAAGCATCAACAACACAAAATTCCTATCAAGCATGGGTGCAAATGCAACTATATGAATTCACATGATATACGAACATAAAAACAGAATGTCCTATATGAAACAAACGTAGATAACACAAATATAAATGCATAATTTACTACTACTAATATGCAAGCATAAAATCCTATATGAACACAATGACTCACAATCACATATATATACACTACTTATCCCTCAAACCACCCCCAAACTTGAAAAATTCAATGTCCTCATTGAATGGAAGTAAATACGAGGGCAAGTAGAAAACATACCTTGGGTTGCCTCCCAAGAAGCGCTTCTTTAACGTCAATAGCTTGACGTTACTTCCAAGCCTCCATTAAGGATGATAATAGTTGGCCTGGTCCTCTCTTCGCAATACTTCATCATCATCTCGGCGGCACACTTTTTGCTCCTTCTCCTTGCTTGGCCTTTTCATGTAGCAACTATATCCAATTCCAATGCCTTCGTCTGTTGACCCAAAATCTGTCAATTTGTAGAACAACACACATTCGCGGGCTTCGCTTGAATAGAATGGAGGAGGGTAAATGTAAGTTGTTGAAGCCTTTGGTTCCTCAAAGAAAACTTTCTCCATTGGCTCTAATGCGCTACCTCCATCTTCACACTTTGAGACAAGTAGAAGATCTGCATCTTTCCCATGATCATCAGCCTCTTGGTACGTACATACCAATTCTTGAAATTTGTGCAGCTCATCAATGTCTATCCCAAATAGTGTCATTTCCAAATCATCCACCATCCTAACATGATCAAATTCCTCACATGGCTTATGAACACTAACCTCCTCTTGCAATTTGTCTTCCTCAATTATGCATGCAGTACCTTGCTCCAAATCACCGTTATTCTCTGGAATTGCCTCTGGTATGAATTGTTGATTCTCTTGTTCCAAGGCACTCAAAACTTGAGCAACAAGTGTCCCCATAGATTTGATAGACTTCTCATGACTCTCTGAAAGCATCCTAATCTCCTTCAAATCATCAACCTCATCTGACTGAAAAGTAGGAATAGGTTGCTGATGTTGAAACTCTTCACTACCAAAGAAATATGACATATTTGGAACATCTTGCTGGTACTGTTGAGGATGATATTGAAAATATGGTTGTTCCTCATAAGTGACATATGGATCAACTCCTTCGTAGTAACAATATTGTGAGGGATCATGAATGCCCAAACATCGCTCACATGGCTGAGGCTGTTGAATACCACCTTGGTTGCTCCAGCACTGATACGTCTCATGTGCGCCCGCACATAGCTCACAAACACTAGCCACCTGCTGAACTTCATAGTAAGTTAGAAAATCCATCTTCAACGTCAACGCTTTCTGACAAGTACCTGAAACACAAACGAACTAAACAAGATAAGTAAGAAAAAATCCGAGTCAGTGAACTCTAACGACCACTATTGACAAGCACATAAACCAAAAATAAAACACCGATGATCCCCGGCAGCGGCGCCAAAAACTTGTTTGCACTAAATCACGCAAGCGTACGTGGTCACAAGTAATACAGATATAAGTCGAGTTCGTTCCCACAGAGATCTGGTTATGGTTTCAATTCAGTTCATGCACCTATGCAACAATGTATGGTTTTAATTCACTGCTAAGACAAATAACAAGATTTGGTTTTAATTAACTAAAATTAACTAAGGAATGAAATTAACAAACTAAGAATTAACTAACTAACAAAAATTTAAATCAAATTACTTCTGCAAGAGAAAACATGGGATCCTAACTTCATTAAATACTTCACTTAGATCTGACGCCTTTAATCACTATATGCAATGGTTATGATATCTGATCGGACAACACGAAACAAGTATACGCTACTTCTCAGTATACGCATACCAAACTAAACATACATCCACAAAAGAGATAGAAGATGAATAGACACCAATTATGCTTAGACCCTATATCTCTATAGAATTTGAAAACATAACGATTGAAGAACAAGTTATCCACATTGATCACATAGGGCAATATAAGTATTCTCATCTCATACTACGAATCATGTTGATAAACAATCATGAACCTATGCTAGCATGGCAAGTTCTAAATCTCAAGATCCACTCTCGCTTCACAAGAGATTCACAAATTAGATGTTAGCTACGCATCTAAATACATGATACACAACCATACGAGGATATCAGATATACATCACACACAGATCAGTAAAGCATCAAGATACTAAAGCTCCATAAATAAATCCGTTAGAATCCCATGACAACGATTAGTTCATAATCGAACCTCTCGTCATCATGGGATCTGATGAAACCATGATAAAAACAAAGTATGAAAATATACAAATAAACCTAAGTAATTGATACGTAATCCTTATACTCCTAATGATGATGATAAATTACAAGGGTTGGATGTGTTTATATAGGCTCTAGAAGTCTTGCCCAGCAAGAAAATATCAAAACAGAATTATAATAGAATTACGTTTCCTAAACTAATTCTGTTTTAAAGGAAAATTCGTAGCTGCCTTTTCTTCAGATTTTCTGGAACTTTCCAAACATAATTGAACCTCTGGACCACCTTAGAATGATAGATAATCTCGTTATCTTCGCGTGGACAGCTTACGGGCCTCAAACGGACTTCTAGAACTCAAGATATGGCCAAAATCGTAAAAAGAACAAAAGCTGGAAATTTTACGCAGCAACCCGCAGCGCCGACAGCCTTGGGGCGCTGTCAGCCTTGCTGCAAACTGCATGAATTGGCGCTGACAGCCTTGCGGGGCTGTTAGCATGGCTGCGTGCTGCGAAAACTTGATTTTTCTTCGTTTTTTCATCTTTTCTTCTCGTTCATTTTGCATGAGCTTCCGTCTTTCATTCTTAATGACTTGTATTCTTCTTAGGAGTTGACATTAGCCACCATTCTTCATTCCTTATCATCAATCAACTCCACAAAATGCTCCAAAAATGACGGAAACTACACCTTTAATCGATATTTCTTCAACCCTGCACAATTAAACAAAACACATCAAAACTACCACAAACTTGAGGCCAAAGCAATCAATTTAAGCCGAATTAGAATGTTCCAAGTAGATATAAAATCCACTTATCACACGCCTTTTAACAGACCTCTTTGAAACCATGTCAGAGTCCTCATTTGATTCTTTAGACCAATCCCTATTCAATCCAAGCATAATTCCCAAGAATTCTCACATAACCCCATATCTCCTACCTTTCAACCCATTATTGAATGAAGCCATACCCCCTGACAAAAATGATACCAAGGACGATGCTTCTTCTGTAACCGAATCCAACGCAGAGGACGTGTCCTCTGATGAAAGTGTTTCACCACAAACCTACCTTCTTATCCTGTCTCCAGTCCCTTATGTTCATCCCCCAATCAAGAAAAATGAACTAGATTTATATTGGAGCAATCATAATGAAGAATTATCCGAAACCGAGAAAAATGTACTAAGGAAAAAAGCACAAAAGGTAGATTGTGTTGGCATGTCTAGTATTGCCTCTGTCGATGAAATTACATGGTGTATGAAATATTACAACATGGATGGTGTTTGGGGCCGTCCTCCATCCACGATGCGACCTCATATCTTTAATTATGGCGGAGATTTCAAAATCCCTCGGATGGTTCTAACCCCAAAATTAATTGCTCTGGGAGTGGGCGCGCCTTTACACCCATTCTATCGAGCAATTATCGAATGGTATGATATAGCACCCATATATCCAACTATCACCCAACAGCTATACCCTTGCAGCTGCTCTTTTCATTCTTTATCACAACGCTAACCTTGGAATGCCTACCATGGAAGAATTTAGCTATTTTTTTAGCATTCGGAGAAAAGGCAAAGGTTATTTCTACCTTGTGGTAAACAAGAAACACAACAAGAAAGGATTTTCCGAGGGTAAAATCAGCAACGTAAAGAAGTGGAAAGAGCCTTTTTTTTTTTTACCTCTGGAACGTTGACAGAGTGAAAATCACTTTCAATTATGACCCAAGTAAGGGCGCGGTCTTACTTTTTTTTTTAATCTTAACTTCCTCTCCGATAACTAACGCTATTCAATGTTTGCATATGCCTAGATCGCAGAATAATCGATGAATTAGTAGGTGCGCCTCTGGAGCGTGCCCGAACTATTCTCAGCCTCCTACCTGGGAGTTTTGATTTGACTTCTCTTGTGACTGAAACTAACTTGAAAAAAGTTGGACTTCTTTCTAAAGAAGTTGGTTTAATTATCCCTTTTCAACGATTTAGGAATGGGATTCCAATAAAATCTACTATGATTGAAGACTTAGAAGAGAATCCTTTAGAAGAGATTACCCCTGATGACCAAGGCTTTTCCTTTACCGAGGATACATTCCTTAGTGAGGACGCGTCCTCAATTGCTAGTAGAATAATAATAATTAACTTTTCTTTTTCCTTGCTGATTATTTCTTTCATCCATTATATGATCTAACTAACATCCTTCTGTTTTTCCTTATAGATATGGTTGACCTTCCAAAAGGTTTTGGGATCAGTTTGGACAAACCCATTACTGTCAAGCCTGGGAAGCCGCGTCCTCCGCGCAAGGACGTATTGAAAGCACCATTTGTGGCCAAATCGCTAAAAAGGAAAGCCAACCCTGAAGAAGTCACCGAGGACGCGTCCTCAAAGCGCCCAAAAATTACCGAACTAACAGATCCATCTGTGTAGACATTCCTAGGAGCCGCATCGTCTAAGTTCTTTTCAGAGGAAGAAGTCAAGGACTGGGCATCTCGCTCTGATGAGTAAATTGAAAATGTTTTAATTTCCTCAGCCGCCCAACTTCACTTCCATGCGAATCACTTAAAAGAATCGAATCAAAGGATGAGGGCGCGTCTTGCCGAGTTGGAAACTCAAAATAAGAACATGTCCAAGCAATTGAAAGGGAAGGATGATCAATTCAGAAAATTAAGGGATGCTAAGGATACTCAAATTGCCAATCTCAACAATGATATCTCTCGTGTCAAAGACCACTACAAGTCCATGACCGAATCCATCGAGAAGCTTTCTACAGCCAATTCCTTGTTAAAAAAGGAAAAAGATGTGCTTGAAGAAGATAAGGAAAATGGATGGGCTGCTGAAAAGAAAGCTCTTCAAAAGGCATCGTTTCGTAGTGGTTTTCGCAATTATGCATCTGGCTTCTTGGCAGTTGACCCCAATTATGATTTTTCCAAATTCGGGCAAGAGATAGTCGATTGGATTGAGAATTTCAAGGTAGAGGAAGCAGAAGAGATTAAGGCCAAGAGAATTTCTCCAGGCTTAGAGCCAGCTGAAGAGGACGCGCCGTTTGAAGATATCTCTCCTGCTAACAATCCTACTACCGAAAATCAAGAGGGCACCCTTATTACTTCCCCTACAAAATCTCCTGCTGCAAATTTCGGACAAGTGGAAAATGCCGAGAATGTGGAAAATGTTGAGAATGCTGAGAAAGAAGCCCCTTCTAAGGATGCGTCTCCGCCAAAGGACGCGCCTTAAACACTTTACCTTGAAATCCTTTTGAACTTGATTATGATGAATTTTTCTGAGGTGCAGGCCCTCTGTAAAACCTTGCAAGTTGTATTTTGAATTAACTTTTTTTAACCTTTATATCTTTTCGATATGAATATTATCGTGCCATTACCTTAAGCCTTTTCACTTTGAATTTCTTCTTTATAATAGGGCGCGCCCTCAGATAAAGGTGCAACCTCCAGGATGAAAAAAAAAATTATTGTCTACTTGCAATCCTTTAATATGATAAAGATATACTTTTTGTAGATTTCCCAAGCAATTTTTTATGTATGCAGTTGAGGACACGTCCTGTTATTCCGGAACACGAATTATTGATTAACATACTAATCTTCAAACCTTGTTAACATCATAATTTTAATACTTGTAATTTCTACAGTAAACATAAGGACGCGCCCTATAGAATCAGGGCGTGGTCTTCTTATGTCAACAACCACCATTCTTTTAACAATTCGTAAAAATATGAAGATCTTGAAATTAATGAAAATCGTCAATCAACCTTAAATTTCCTCAGAACAAGGGAAGGTGTATTACCCCCCTAGCTAAGGAAAATAATTATTAAATAGTGTGAAAAAACAGCAAATGTCTTAACTAAATCCGAGGAAGGCGCATATGTACTACCCCCTAGACTAGGAGAAATATCATTTATACTAGTCTATAACTCTGATATAGGTCGTCATAAAATAGGGGGCCAAAGCTGCACCCTACTGATAATACCTTCTCAGATGCTCTGCATTCCATGCTCTTGGGATTGTGTTGCCATCCAAGTCTTCCAGGTGATAAGTGCCTTCCCAGATGACAGACTTGATCTTGTAAAGTCCTTCCCAGTTTGGACCAAAAACACCATGAGCAGCAACTCTTGTATTTGGCATGACTTTGCGAAGAACCAAATCTCCTACCTTGAAGGGCTGAGTCTTCACTTTCTTGTTGTAGTACCTCGCTACCCTTTGTTGGTAAGTTGCCAAACGTAGCTGTGAGTTGACCCGTGCCTCCTCCAACAAATCAAGATTCAGCCTTTGATTTATCATGTTTGCCTCTTCATCATAAAAATCCCTACGGAAAGAACCTGCTCCAATATCCACAGGAACCATTGCTTCACATCCATATGATAACAAAAAGGGAGATTCACCAGTTGTGGACCTTGGAGTTGTATTATATGACCATAAAACCATGGGAAGCTCCTCGGGTCAATTACCCTTGCTTTCTTCTAACTTGGTCTTCAATGTATGTTTGATAATCTTGTTAATCGCTTCCGTCTGCCCATTGCTTTGAGGATGATAAACAGCAGCAAACTCCTTCTTTATGCCCAGATCATCACACAACTTCCGTAATTCCTTGCTATCAAACTGCTTCCCATTATCTGACACAAGCTTATATGGAACTCCAAACCTGCACACAATGGAATTAAACACAAAATCTCTGATTTTCTTCGCAGTGATATATAGTAGCCAAAGGCATGTCTTCCGCCCACTTAGTGAAATAATCTACAGTAACCACAACATACTTAACACCTCCTTTAGCCTTGGGGAGTTCTCCAATAAGATCTATCCCTCACATAGCGAACGGCCATGGACTCATCATAGAAGTCAAAGTAGTGACAGGAATAGTTGAGTAGTTAGCAAATCGTTGACACTTATCACAAGCTTTTACAAATTCATAAGCATCCTTCTTCAAAGTAGGCCAATAATAACCTTGTCTTAACACCTTCATTGCCAAAGAACCACCCCCCGAGTGATTGCCACAAATTACTTCATGAACTTCTCTGAGGATATAGCTACATTCATCTCCGTCTATACATTTGAGAAGTGGTTGATTAAAACCTCTCTTGTACAGATTTCCATCATATTCTACGAACCTAGCTGCTTGATACCGGAGCCGCCTCGCTTCGACCTTGTCCATAGGTAAAGTTCCTTTTCGAATGTACTCTTGAATTGGTGTCATCCAAGTAACTTGAGGAATGTTTTCTACTTCCATAACCTCTACCTCCGGAATACTTGGCACTTTTTGAATCTGCAAGGGAACAGTTCCCAATAACATAGCATCTTTCTGGGATCCTAACTTGGCCAAAACATCCGCATTGCAATTCTCATCCCGAGGAATGCAATCTAGTCTTACTTCACGAAACTTTGAAATCAAACGCCAAACACACTTCATGTAAAGCTCCGTCCTCGGACCTCTACATTGAAATCCTCCATTAACCTGTCCGACTACCAACTCGGAATCACTCAATATCACCAAATTTACTACTTTCATCTCCAAATCCATCTTCAACCCATTAATCAAAGCTTCATATTCTGCATCATTATTAGTTGCCTTGAACTTAAAGTGGATCGCACCCATGAGTTGATTTCCTTCAGGGGTAACCAAAACTATACCTGCACCAGCACCTCCATTATTTACAGCTCCATCAACATGCAACTTCCACCAAGGTTGCGGTACATCTTCAAAAGGGCGCGCCCTTTCTGAAGAACTTCCAGGTTCAATCAACACAAGCGACTTTTCCTCAGTTTCTGATTCAAATTCCAAGATAAAATCAGCTAAAGCTTGACCCTTGATGGCAGATCTAGGAGTGTATTCCACATCAAACTGACTTAATTCAATGGCCCACTTCAACATCCTTCCCGAAGCTTTCGGTTTATGAAGAACTACCCTCAACGGATAAGATATGCGAACTTCAATCCTCTATGCTTGAAAATAAGGATGTAGCTTCCTTGCGGCCAAAACCAATGCATAGACAATTTTCTCCATGCTAGTATAACGAGTCTCTGCATCCAACAACCGCTTACTGATATAATAAATTGGAGACTGATGATCCACCTCCTCTTTTACTAGCACAGCGCTCACAGAATGTTCCGACACAACTAAATACAAGATCAGAGTTTCTCCTTTTTATTAGGTTTTGCCAATAGTGGCAGATTTCCCAAATGCTCCTTGATTCTCTGAAAAGCTTCCTCACACTCAGGAGTCCATGCAAAGTCACTAGCTGCACCTTTGATGGCCTTGAAGAATTCTTTGCACTTATATGAAGACTTTGAAACAAAACGATTGAGAGCAGCTATCCTTCCCGTTAAACTCTGAACTTGCTTCACACTAGATGGAGATTCCATCTCAAGTAGAGCTTTAATTTTTGTTGGATTCGCCTCTATTCCGCGATGATTAACAATAAATCCCAAAAACTTCCCAGACTCTACTCCGAAGACACATTTTTGAGGGTTTAGTTTCATCTTGAACTTCCTCAAAATTTCGAACATCTGCTCCAAATGCTTTATATGATCTTCAGCCCTCAAGGATTCCACAAGCATGTCATCTACATAGACCTCCATAGTCTTCCCGATGAGATCCTTAAACATCATATTCACCTGTCTTTGATAGGTCGCCCGGCATTGATCAAACCAAACGGCATTCCAATGTAACAATATAATCCTCTATCTGTAATGAAAGAGGTATGTTCCTGATCAGGTTCATACATAAGAATCTGGTTGTAACTGGAATAAGCATCCATGAAACTCAAGAGAGCATGACCAGCTGTGGCATCTACTAACTGATCTTCGAGGAAGAGGAAAACTATCCTTAGGACAAGCCTTGTTCAAATCAGTGAAATCTACACATGTTCTCCATTTTCCATTAGGCTTTTTGACCAGAACTGGATTGGCTAACCAGTCTGGATAAAAGATTCCTTGATTCCAAACCACTCCTCTATCACCATTATCGCGGCTTCCTCTCCTTCCAATGTTATCTTGATGGGGAACTTGTTTAAATCCAAGGGGCCGCGTCCTGCCATGAACAGGGGGCACACGCTGTGAATTGTCATTGCGAACAAGAGATCGTTCATGTCCAAGGGGCCTCGACCTATTGCTAGGGGGCGCACGCTGTGGATCATGACTCTGTGGAAGGGCTCGCTCTTGTCCAAGGGGCCTCGACCTGTTGTCAGGGGGCGCGCGCTGTGAATCATGGGGCCGCGATTCCAAATACTTGTTTTTCTTCTGTTGCTCAAGGAGTACCATCCTTAGATTGTCATCACTAAGCCTTATTCCAAGGCGTTCCTTCAAGCTAGCATAATCTCTTCTCTCTCTAGCCATCTGCTCCTCATCCCTTTGAATCTCACCAAGAGTGCACCCTGAACGGTGAGGATGAGGGCACGCCCTCTCTTGAGGGTTCGACAACCTGTGATCAGAATTATCTTCACTAGGATATTCAACAATAGGATCAGAATAATCTAACCTTCTAGGAGTGACCAGCTGAAACCTCCTTTCCTGATTTTCCTCCATACTTCAGGAATCTTCCTCGATCTGAGGGGATTTTCCTGATCGACGATGATTTCGTGGGATACTCCGAGATTTTCTCCTTGATCCCTGATTTTCCTCCACAAAAATCAATCTCGCTCCAAAATTATTTAGGGCATCTCTCATACGGTACAGCTGTTCCATTAATGCCGCGTTGCTAATTAGAACCGGAGGCTGACCACCAACAGTGGCCGGAGTTTCATGATGGCGTGGAGGAGCAGGGATCCCCTCCGGAACATAAGCTTCATGGTGGGTTGGATTACCCCCCATACTATCTTCAGAGTCATAATCCTCTTCTCCATGAGAACCTCCACCTTGGTTGTGAGACACCCTTTCCTCCTAAGATGCAGATCCTGATTGGCTCCCCTCCTTCTAGCGCCAATTTGTTGACGGAGGAATTTGGTAATAACAAAATTCGAGGTACTTCGCCGGAAACAAGATCTACAGCGGTGGTTCTTTGCCGAAAAGAGTGGTGACTTGTGGTGGTTGTTTGTGATTGGTGGCTGAAATTGATAGGGTTAGTGGCGGCTATTCAGAGCTCTCGACTTCCAACCCCTCAATCGGCCTATGTAACCCGGTATTTATAGGGGATCAAGCCATACGTAGTTCTTGGGTTGCAAGAAACCCAAACAGGCTTGGACAACGGATCAGCTTCCGGAATGTTCTACTATGAGGCCTAACCACAAAGGCCCAAGGCTCACCCAAAATCTCAAGACTTCACGGATAAGGAAACTTCCTTCGTCGAGGACTAGTCCTATCCGCTACCGCTATTTCTTGATTTCAAGGATGCAGGTATAGCCATGGTTTACCCCAAGTGCAAAACGCATCCCTGTCCCCCGAATGAGAAGCACCCACCAGATAGCAGGACAGGATCCAGAGCTTTTGGGTGCAAAGTGCAGGATTACTCCAAAGTTCCCCAATGAGGACGCGCCCATTGGCTACAGGAACAGAGCTCCCAAAGCACACACCAGAAAGTCCCCATCTTTCCACCTTAGGGCGCGCCCTTAGTGTTTAAATAGGGTCCTTATATCCAGGCAAACCCATGGAGGCCTTCTGCGACGGACATCCCCCTCCTGAGATATGACAGGAGGGAATTCTTCAATAAAACCTAAGAAAACATTCCAAATACATTTCAAGTATAATTCATCCATGAGAGGCCGCGCCCTCTTTTAAAACAAGGGAAGGGCGCGACCTGATCTCCATGAGACCAGCCAACACCCTAATTTATTCCTAAAATCCCTAATTTAAACCCATCATCGACCCGAATCCATTTTGAAAATATCCAAACCGAATTTTGGGAATAACACATATCATATTAAAAAAATTTATTATCTATCTATCTATACCCATGACTAACGATAGTTAGTTAATAATTCTAATTAAAACATAATAACTATTTAATTTAACATGCTTATATACTATATATACATTTCAATATTTCATCAAAAAATATTCGATAATAAATTTCTCATCTAATTTATTTTCACTTTTATTAATTAACAACTACATATTTATGAAATTACGCTAATTATGTTAATAACTCAACCAAAATAGAAACATTAGCATAGAAAGTAGCAAGGTACCTATATCCTTTATTATAATACATCAGTCTACCCAATTATACAGTTATATAGTTAGATGCAGTTAACCAATTAGAAAATTACGAATTATTTTAGGATGAATTGATAATGCACACCTAGAGGGGGATGAATAGGTGTAAATGGCTAACTATATCCAATTTTAACAATTTACCAGAAACAGCTTACTGGTTTCATTTTTAGCAGATGCAAATGGTACCCTGAATGTAAATAGTCTGCTGAATGTAAAGACAGTAAATAAAGTGCAGTAAAATTAAAGAACACCACAAACTTTTAGCCAAGTTCGACCTCTAATCCCCTATGGTCTACGTCGTGGTCCTTTACCAACTTGGTAAGAGAATATATTATTGATCAAAATAATCCAATTACAAGATACAACAATATATCTCCCTCACACCCAGCTGTTGATACAAATGGCTTGCTGAAAGACCTGAAACAGATTATGCTCTCTAAGCTATACTATCCTAGTATACTTCTAGCAACAATCTCGAATCCCTGCTAACCCAAGCCAAGTATCCAACAACTAACAATTACAATCGAACAATACAATTAATAATTAATACAACTCAAACTATAGATTCTCTTAATAAACAATACGATAGATATATAAATATGAGCTCGAGAGAATCAAGAAGAAAGATTTTGCAAAGTAAAACCGAATTGTGTGTTCTTGAAGTTCTTGTATTTTCAGCAACCAAAAACGAACCAAGAACAAGTGTTTAAATACTTAACACAAACGGTCATAAACCAATCCAACAAATTCTCCAACGTTTGAATCCAATTCAATCGTTTAATTTGGTAAACTTGTTTACAAAGTTAATGTTAACGTTAGAGAGAAAAGAAGAAGAAAGAATAACCGTGTAAGACCGGTTCTTCAGATGTAAAAACGTATAGGAGGTTTTGAATAGATAAACAAGTGTTTTAGATAAAAACAAACTCCTATATTTAAGAAAATCAAATTTGAATGAAAAGATATGTTTAAAATAAGCTCATATAGATATATATAATACGTATTCCTTAATTAAACAATCCCTACAACTGTTTAGAAGTCAATCCCTATAATATCTCATTGATTTCCGCAGTTCTCTTCTTTCTGGACTGTTGACAAATGGCGTGCTGATTATGAAATGTCTCTGTGCAAATGGCTTGCCAATTGTCACTGTACTACAACTTTGGCTTGCTGTTTATGACATGCTGATTATATAATCAGTAAGTTATTTCCCTGTAAAACCAAGTTAGTACACATCATACAGAAATAACATGCTATTTTATATCTACCAATAAGCCATTTGGCTTGCTGTTTTGGTTCTAGTGAGTTCATGTCAACTTGCTGTTTTGGTTCTGGCGAGCTGAACATATAGATGGCTTTAAACCTTTTTGATGATTATATACCAATACGTGATTGAGCTGAAAGTTCCCCCTTAATCAATGAGCAATACTTCCTGCAAAACAAGATTAGATATATACACATGAAGTATTACGATACAACCTTTGTATTCATCATCAAAACATCACGCTAACATTCTCCCCCTTTTTGATGATGACATACTTGAATACATCGGAGAGACTATGTTGCTCCCCCTAATTAACATAATATCTTATCATATAATCAGGTTATCATAATTCATCATATGCAACAAGATATAAACACAACTCATCCCTGCATGAAACATTAGTTGATAAATCCAACATATAACTTTATAGCCCTTTTTATCCTCATGTATTAATGTTCTTCTCCCCTATGACATCATCAGAAAAGGGTTAAGAAGATAAGCATATACGAATAAAATATGTGGTAAAGCATTTAACATTAATGAGGCTAGTTATAATTATAAAGTTGAATAAATCAAACCAGCATGATGAAAACACATTTCCAGGATATCCATCGATAACAATTGTTCTTCTGGACTGGAGAATAGCTTGCTGATTAGACAATACACATTCCAACTGATCATAATAATATTCTTCTTTCATATTTCCTGCACAATACAATACATATACATATATTTGTCTCATCTATATACTAGAGGAATCTCGTTAGTACCACAATAATAATATACTCATATTCAAAGAAATGTATGAGGACAAATAACATACTTACTACTTGAGTACCCAAATTTTGTTGGATCCACCATGGTTTGTTGATAGAACATATAGATCAGATTTCTTGATCCACTGTTGTATCACTTTTGGTGCTTGATTCTAGTCCTTTGTGTTCTGCCAGACTGATAATAGTAAGCTGTTTGTCTTATGTCATTTGCTTTCTGGTACGCTGACTGTTGTCTGACTGGTCCATTCTGGTATGCTATTTTTTTTCTTATAACTGACTTGAACAACACAATTTCTTTCCATATGGCCTTTTCCACCACATTTTTTGCATGTCTTCCAAGGCATAGCATAATTGTAAGGTATGCCATTTCTTCCTTCATATTTGAGCACATTATCCTTTTTGTTGAAGTTCATGCCAACTCCTTCTCTGACTAAAGGAACATTAGCCTTGTTCATCATTGCTTTCAAGCTTTCTTCTCCTTGAATAAATGTTTCCATACCCTGATTGAGATCCTTGACTTCCTTTTCCAAGGTAGTGATCATTTCAGCTTGCTGACTGACAATTTCAGCTTGCTGAGATGCCATTTCAGTTGTTTAACTTGAAGATTCAACACGATTAGATTCTTTCAATTTGTATGATTCCAATTCTTCATCTTTTGCTTTAACATATGAGTTCAGCTCTTTGATTTCTTTAGTCAAGGTCTTGTTTCTCTTTTCAAGTAATTTGTTATTAGCCTCTAATTGACCATTCTTAGCATTTAGCTCCTTGATTTCTGCAGCTTTGCCTAATGAAGTTGAATCCCATTCTTCCATTTTTGGCAATAAATCTTTAACTATTTTGGATAGATAAGCATTCTTATCAGACAGCTTGCTGATTTCAGCCTTTAGTGTCATATGTTCTTCAATGGTTACACTTTTTGATTCCTGCATTGTTAGTGATCCCATAATAATATTTTCAGAAGATTTCCAGGAATGAAAAGAGTTTACCTCACTAGAATCAAATTCTGAATCAGACACATCACTATCTACAAGAACTTCTTCTGTGTTTCCTTGAACTATATCATCAATGCCAACAAATGCAGAGTTTATTATCTCTTCTCTTGGGACTTCACCAAAAATAGTTTTTTCATCATTCCAAGTCAATTGAGCCTTTGACTTCCTTTTATCTTTCAAATCAGCAGGCTATTTTGTTGTTGTAGCTTTATAATGCATTTTTAAGGTATCCCATATATCCTTTGCTATGCTACATGAAGAGACCATGTCATAATCTGACTCCGAAAGACCACATATTAATGTATACTTTGCTCTTCCATTATAGCCCGATTTTATCAATTCTGATTCTGAGAAATCGTCAATGTCTTTTGGCTTACCGTCTTTGTCAAGAAAAATGAATGAACCCTTTTTAACGACTCTCCATTCAATTGCATCATCTCTGTTGAGAAGCACCTTCATTCTCTATTTCCAAGCATCATAATTTCAATCCCATTGAGAAGTGGTGGCATGTCTAAATATTCTCCTTCTACATAAGCGGGTGCCATAGGATCTGTACTTTCCTGTCAACAGAAATGTTAGTACACCAAAGCTCTGATACCAAATGATAATGCACACCCAGAGGGGGGTGAATAGGTGTTAATGGCTAACTATATCCAATTTTAACAATTTACCAGAAACAGCTTACTGATTTCGTTTTTAGCAAATGCAAATGGTACGCTGAATGTAAACTGTATGCTGAATGTAAAGACAGTAAATAAAGTGCAGCACTTTTAGCCAGGTTCGATCCCTAATCCCCTATGGTCTACGTCCTGGTCCCTTACCAACTTGGTAAGAGAATATATTATTGATCAAAATAATCCAATTACAAGATAAAACAATATATCTTCCTCACACCCAGCTGTTGATACAAATGGCTTGTTGAAAGACCTGAAACAGATTATGCTCTCTAAGCTATACTACCCTAGTATACTTCTCTAGCAACAATCTCGAATCCCTACTAACCCAAGCCAAGTATCCAACAACCAACAATTACAATCGAACAATATAATTAATAATTAATACAACTCAAACTATAGATTCTCTAAATAAACAATACGATAGAATATGAATATGAGCTCGAGAGAATCAAGAAGAAAGATTTTGCAAAGTAAAACCAAGTTGTGTGTTCTTGAAGTTCTTGTATTTTCAGCAACCAAAAACGAACCAGGAACAAGTGTTTAAATACTTAACACAAACGGTCATAAACCAATTCAACAAATTCTCCAACGTTTGAATCCAATTCAATCGTTTAATTTGTTAAACTTGTTTACAACGTTAATGTTAACGTTAGAGAGAAAAGAAGAAGAAAGAATAATCGTGTAAGACCAGTTCTTCAGATGTAAAAACATATAGGAGGTTTTGAATAGATAAACAAGTGTTTTAGATAAAAACAAACTCCTATATTTAAGGAAATCAAATTTGAATGAAAAGATATGTTTAAATTAAGCTCATATAGATATATAATACATATTCCTTAATTAAACAATTCCTACAACTGTTTAGAAGTCAATCCCTATAATATCTCATTGATTTCCGCAGTTCTCTTCTTTCTGGACTGTTGACAAATGGCGTGCTGATTGTGAACTATCTCTGTGCAAATGGCTTGCCAATTGTCACTGTACTACAACTTTGGCTTGCTGTTTATGACATACTGATTATATAATCATTAAGCTATTTCCCTGCAAAACCAAGTTAGTACACATCATACAGAAATAACATGCTGTTTTATATCTACCAGAGTTCATGTCAGCTTTCTGTTTTGGTTCTGGCGAGCTGAACAGATAGATGGCTTTAAACCTTTGCATTTCCATATCATCAACTAAGTTACCTGAGAGTATACTTATACATAGCAAACACATATATATGCATATGATATATCAAGTGATTCAATCATATAATGGTAAGCTGAATATAGTAAAACTATTACAAGATAAGCGATCGCCGATCAGCTTGCTGTATATAACATCAAAATACACTAGGGTAACAATCTCCCCCTTTTTGATGATTATATACCAATATGTGATTGAGCTGAAAGCTCCCCCTTAATCAATGATCAATACTTCCTGCAAAACAAGATTAGATAGATACACATGAAGTATTACGATACAACCTTTGTATTCATCATCAAAACCGCAAAACATCACGCTAACATCAATCGGAGTTCATTCTTAAATTTTAGACCAATCATGTTATATTAAAAGTTTTCCTTATTTATCATTCTTATCCTATTATACTAACCATGGTTATTTAATAATTCTAATTTAAATATAGTAATGACTTGATTTAACATATCCATTTATTACATATTTTTTTAATGTCAAAAAATATTTATAATAAATTAATGTTTTAAATTAAAATCAATCAGGAGTATACAAATATATAATATTAAACGATTTTCGCAATATGAATTTTTCACTCTCTTGATTTATAATTAATCACAATTGCATTATTATATGTTAAGAATTAATTTTCATAAATATATATAAGAGCGAATTAGAATTTACCACTAAAATTAAATTAATTATATCATTTATTTTATTTAATACATGCATAAATTACATTTTTTTTAATGATAAAATATACATTAACTTATCAATGTTTTAATTTAAAGTCAATCACAATTATACTATTATATATTACGAGCTAGTTTTCATAAATATCAACTACAATCACACTATAATACAATCATACTATAATACACAGTCATGTATTACTGATTAATTTTCATAAATACTTATTAACTAATTAATCACAATTTTTAATTTAAATTTAAGCAAAATTATATTATTAAATACTAGCGCATATGTTCTTTGCGTCCCTCTCTACGTATAGAGCCATTTCCAAATTTGTGTATATATTAATTGATATTAATATAAATATATTTTTTAATGCAGGGATCTATTTTATTTATATTATTAAATATAATATTTTAATATCTCAAACACTCACTCTACAATCATAAGGTACAAACAAATTTGAATAAATATATTCTTACTAAATTAAATATTTTAAAAATTTAAAAATATTTAATACACTATTCCAAATACACAATCAAAATTTAAGTTATGTAAACTTTTAAATTAATGAATTATTTTAAAAAATCTAAATTTAACCAATTAAAATATTAAAAAATAAATTTTAAACCAATTTTCATTAACATTTATTTATCAGTATTTTTAGTTATGCAAGAATTAATGGGACAAACAAATTGACTTGATAATATATTTGAATTATTCAAGATATACTCTCAAATAGTATTAGACATTATTTGGTGTATAAATTATCAATTCAAAAAATGAAATTCATTTATGAGTCAATAAAAGTATTGTTAGCTGATAATTTCATAGCAAATTGGTCAATTCAACGCAAAAATTCTAATAAATCACTATTTTTTGATAGATTAATTTATAAAAAAAAAAGGGCTACGCCATCTACATAAATAATCTATCAAATTTTCTTTTAAATCACTATTTTTTATAGGCAAAAAATACATCTGCAAAAATAATCAAGATTGGACAAACACATATTCAAATAGATCATATCAAGGTAACAAGGTTTTCTTAATCGAAACTAAAATCGTTGATCAGATCTTAAATTGCGGTACATCCCTCACTTATATCATTAAAATATATAGCTTTTTTGGCGAGATAATCCAACAATTTATTCTAACGTGAGGGAAATACATATGTGATTTGTGAGAACGTATTCGAACAACTGAGCATAACTGCGATTCTATACTATCCAATTCAATAAACCAATATAACAAAATTCTGTAGATCTAAGATCCCTAAATCAGATTTGGATGATTTTACGGCCCACATGAACCTCACAAATTATCTTTAATTTAATGATGATTTAACAATTATTATCGAAATGGAAACACTCAGAATATCAATGCAAAATATAATTACGAATTTTTACAGTAATCATATTCAGTGTAGAAGACTTACAGTGATAATATATCCTATTCAATGTAGAAAATCAAATTATATGATTTAAATATAATTGATATACATTTTTTCGTATTTCAATATAAATACACTTTTAAGTTTACATGTTAAAAAAACAAATTATTTTTTATGCTAGATCCATGGTTTTTTTATCTATTTATTTTATTATCCAACGGTTCTTATTTATTTTATCGTACTGAAGACCAGACCACCGACTACAAATTTTTTGGACAAAATCATTATTACACTTAATTATTATTAAAACTATATTTGGTTGTTAGTAGAACTATATCCGGGAAAAAAATGCCGCTACCACGTCACCACTGCTGATGTGGCATTGTCACGTGGAACTAACACGTCATCACTGCTAATGTGGTAGTGCAGCGTCATCAGTGACGTCATCATTAATGACGTGGCACTGCCACATCAGCAGTGATGACGTGCCAGATGTCGTGGCAGTGGCGTTAGCAGTGACACGTCAACATTTGGTTCTACAATAGAATCAAGAAAAATTGGTTTTTTATAGAACCAAAAAAATGATTTTTTTTATAGAACCAAAAAATTAAAATTTTGATTCTACTACAGAATCAAAAATTAATGTTTTTATACGGTTCTCCATATAAAATGGTTTTCCATAAAACAATGGCTTATCGATATATATACTAGCCCTAAAAAAAACTATCTATTAAATATATATTAAAAATTTAGTCGATCTATACTATACTATACTATATTATAATAGTCGAAACATTAAAAGTTTGGTCGGTCGGTTGGTACCGTGCTTGCATTTTTAAATTAATTATCATTCCCTAATTATTTATTATTAGTAAAAACATGTTACATTTTCTATTTTTTTAGTAACTAATTAGTTTCCTTTTCTTGGTAAAATAATTACCTTTCCTTAATTATTATTGGTAGAAATATGTTAACTTTTATGTTTTTTTTAATAATTGATCAATTTCCTTTTCTAGATTAACAACGTTATATTTTATATTTGATTTGACTAATATTTCTCCTTTTCTTAAAACATCATGGACAATTCTGTTTAGTAAAATAAAATAATAATATTATAATTATTAATAACTAATCAATTACCCTTTTCAGTTGAACACGTTAATTTTTTTATTTTTTCTTACTATAATATTTTATTTTTTAATAATATCGATCACAAGCAATTCTATTAAATAAAATAAAATTATAATTATTAATTATTAGTTGATTATCTTTTACAGTTAAAATTCACATGTAAACAGTTTTATACAAAAAGTTATCATTATCATTTAGTCAAAGGACATAATTTTATTATTAAAAATGATATATAAACAACACAACGTACGCAATCATGCCCCTACACAAAGATAGGGAGATTGTTTCCGATTTTTGACCCCCGACAGGAATCGAACCCGTGACCTCACGGTTCACGGATTGGGCACTTATCACTGTGTCAACTCAACCCCTTATTAAAAATGATATATGTTATATGTAAATATAGAGTAAAGTTCTATGGAGTACTGTTTAATTGGAGTACTTGGAGTACATATACGTTCTGCATTCAAAATATTTTAAAATTTAGTATTTTGCATACATTGTTACATGAATATCATAATTTCATTGATAATCTTGAAAATCATGTATGTTTTGCAATATGTTCATCTTGAAAATTCTTTATGTTTTGCAATCGGAACATATATGTTTTGCAATATTTTGTTAGCAAAACATACAAAATTTTCAATGAAATAATGATATCCATGTAATAAGCTTTGCAAAATAATAAAGTTTGCAAAATTTTGAATGCAGAACGTATATGTACTCCAATTAAAAAAGTACTCCATAGAACTTTACTCTGTAAATATATACTACTTTTAAAATCTCATAAACTAGAAAGACATATACATAAAAATTCGAAAAAAAATTCAAACTTCACCGATTTTGTTCCGAATTAAACCTAATAATGTTGACCCAAACCGATCCCAATAACCAGGGTCCACGTATGTCACTATTGTATACAAAATATGAAATACATGCATGCCCGCACGTACATAAGCCAGGGAAGAGTTGACTGTGAAAAAACCTAAATAACTATGTCAAAAGTGAAACGAACTATCCCTGATCATGTTACCGATGATATTGTCTACGAAATTCTCCTACACCTTCCCGTTGAGTCGCTACTTCGTTTCAAATCAGTTTGTAAAACCTGGCTCGCCCTAATCTCAAGCCCTAGTTTCGTCAAATCACATCTCGCAACATCATCATCATCTGGTGATGAAATTCACGTTGCCCACAGCTTGATCAGCTATGACGAAACCTTTGTTTTACTCCTCTCTCGAAAAATTCTTGATTATCTGGACTTTCCTTTCTCTATTGATCATGAGCTTCCTTATACGCCTGATTGTGCGATTATTGGTTCTGCTTGTGGTATTGTTTGTGTTCTTTGCAATTTTGATGACGAAATATATAAACCTCATATATACCTTTGGAATCCTGCTACTGGACTGTCTAAACGTATCCGCTCGTGTGATTTTGAGACACAATATGATGAACTGCCTTCAGGTTTTGGTTTTGATTCTATAGGTGATGATTTTAAGGTTGTTACGGTTCTGCCGTCTTATTCTGTTGCAGTTTATTCTGCTAATAGGAATGCTTGGCATAGCATTGACACTGATCTGATTGATTTTCCTGTAAACCGTTTTTTTGATGTTTGTGTCAACGGATTTTTGTGTGCCGCTGGAAGTTATGGTATGACTGCTTTTGATTTGAATGCTGAGGTGTTTAATTGTGGTATTAAGTTCCCTGCTCCAACTTTTGACGAGACTATTATCGAATTCGATTGTTCTGAGCATCAAGCTACCATCACTAAATACAATGATTCTATTGCTGCCATTATTTCTAAGAGGAGTGGTAATGATTGCAAGATTAATTTGTGGTCGTTGGATGACGAGGCATGCCTTGGTGGTGGTGGAATTTGTGCATCGTGGACTCTTAGGCGCAATATTATTGTAAATCAGCCCGTGAAATTTGTTTATGGATACTTCAAGGACGGTGACTTTCTACTAGTAAATGATGACATGATCTGCTGGTATTTGTATAATTCCGACAATGAAGAAGCTGATTTGTATATCCCCAACAATGATAGAACTCTCAAGAATGCAGTTATGTATAATCAAACCTTCAGGTATACTAAGAGCCTTTTTAAAATTGATGGGTTCACACAAGTCAACTGGAACGCTGGAGATGATGAAGATGATAAAGAAAATAAGATTGAAGATGATAATTAGAAGCAGAATACCATAAGCCGACATAGTTAACTATACGATATTAGTCATGTCTACGCATGCCGGCCTATATTTCATTTTTATCCCTGATCTTTCCATGGTGAAGGGCTCTGACATGTACAACTAGTTGAGGTTCTATCAATACTTTCTAGCTATTTCTATGCTACTAGCTAGTTGTCCACTATCTAAGTTTAGTCAAGTAAACTGATTAATATGTTCGTATGAGCTGATACAAGTGCTTTATCATGAAGTAAAATACACTTTTGTTCATTTTGGCTTAAATTTTTTCCTCTGCCCACTGTTTCATTAATAAAGTTGAATAGATATATTGTGTTTAGTTAGGAATTAATCCTATTGAACTTGTCAAATTTGTCATTAGAATCTTCTTGGCAAGAAGATGAAAATTATTACTTCACCAACTCATCTGCAAATGGCAATTCCAGTTAGTTACCAATTGTAATTTACCTGTAAAATGATCAGCCAGTGGTGTGCTAGAGCTCACCATTCCATCTTCTGCATTCGCCATTGGCAATATCGATCCATGTACGAAATACTGCACAGTTTCTGGTTCTTAAAAGGTCTTAATCTTGTGACAAAATACAAGGGATTAAAGAAGGAGAGTATACTGAACTTTCTTGAACTTGGAACAAAATAACAAGAACATATTATTGTAGAAAGTAGTTGAGTTCATTGCCAAGTACCAACACTCAAGCGTATGTGTTTTATTTGCGTTGAATGACATTACTAGCTACTTCTTATATGCACATGCATAACTACAGATATGGCTTAGAAGGAACTAGACAGAGAGGAATTCTTTTGTGGAAAGTGAGTCCAACAGCCTCTTCCATATCCGTGTCTTCGGCATTCATTCCATCAGGCGGTCTCCAATCAAAGCTAGCTGAGTAATAGATTAGCAAGTGCAAGCTCTACTATCAGCACTGCAAAATTGGTGCCTGGGCAACCCCTCCGACCAGCCCCAAACGGTAATAACTCAAAGTGCTGGCCTCTGAACTATTCAATGGAACTATTCAAGAATCTTTCCGGTTTGAACTCCTCTGGATCTTCCCACAGTTCCGGATTCATAGATATTGCAGTGGCATTGATGAACACCCTGGTTTTGGCTGGAATTTCATAACCTCCAATAATGCGTGTTTCTGTAGTTTCTCGAGGGAGTAGTAATGGAACTAGCGGATGGAGTCTTAAAGCCTCTTTTATAATCATCTTTAGATACTCAAGTTTTGGAAGATCACTTTCCTGTACGAGTACTCCTATTCCCTTGACAACGCCTCTCACTTCTTCTTGTGCTTTTTTCATTACAGATGGATTTTTTATGAGTTCTGACATTATCCATACTATTGTTGCTGAAGAAGTATCTGTTCCGGCAATGAACATGTCCTGTATTGGAGATTTCAACCATAAATCTTTTGTAGATACTAATAAAAGATCACAAATTAGAGAAGCACTGTAAAGGCTCAATTTAATTGGCTTGATTTCTGTATAACTGATTTGAAGTCAGCTGTATGAAATAATTTCCTCCTCGAGACATAGATAATACGAGATTAAACAAACAAGCACGCTAAAGCCTGTCATGACAGGATGAGATGTACACAAACCTCTCCCTGCTCTTGGAAGTAGGAAGACTTTCAAAAATCATACTTTTGACTTCAGAATACATTTAAAAATAAATCTGAAAGAGTTTGAAATTTTTTGAGGATTTACAATATGGGATGACTTTCGTAGAGAGGCACAACTTGGGAACTATCTGGAACTCTGTACCTGAATAAAGATAAACAGCACTAATTCAGATAAATTACGAAAAGTACCATCAAAACAGCTTTGATCTGATCATCAGTGAGTGCAATTTCTTGATTTGGATCAGTCTGTACTCGAAAACATCAACAACAAGATCTTCATGCTCATCCGTTCTGGCCCTCTTAGGGCACTCCCAGTGCTCTTGGATGGCCCTGTCAAAACATCAACAAGATCTTCATGCTCATCCGTTCTGGCCCTCTTAGGGCACTCCCGGTGCTCTTGGATGGCCCTGTTATAAAAGCTATCCAGTTCTCGGAAATTCTTATCTAATCTCGCTTCAACTTGTTAAACCACCCCATCCATGGAAGATAGTCAGCCATATTAACCATGCCTAATAAATCTTGTGTTTTGTGAAGAATTTCATCAAAGTCACTCTTCACATTTATATCACCATATGTTACAAATAAAGAGTCATCTACAGACTCAACAAAACAAAGTGAGGCAAAGCGAATTGATGCAAGTGGTGGCCTCACATGACATCTCAGCAAATGCCAGCTCAGAAGTTTGTTACGTTAGTTTGTTATGTACCTTTCTTGTAGAATAAGATAGGTGCTCATCTATTTTCTGTATATAAGTACTTGTTCTGTAAACATTGTGATCTGTAAGTTTTACTCAATATGATGTCTTCTTTATTCTCTCATTTCATCTTCCTCTTTTACATTTCTGTTCATTACTCTGCACATACATCTTGATGATTGATAGTTTATAAAAGTGTCATGGTATCAGAGCAAGGTTGCTTGTAATCTCTGTTACGTTCATGTATACTTATGCATCCGCTGTTCTTAATCAAAATCAAGCTGCCAATACGTCATCAATGGCGAACAATACTACTACTACTACTACTACTACTACTACTACTGTGATTGATATCAATCATCCCTATTATTTGAGTTCATCTGATCATCCAGGCTTATCATTAGTAACAGAGGTGCTAAACAATCAAAACTATCATCATTGGAGCCGATCGATTAAGATTGCTTTATCTGCGAAACTGAAACTTGGATTTATTGATGGAACGCAAGTCAAACCTGCAGAGTCATCACCTCAATTGAGCTTATGGATGAGGAGTAATGATCTTGTGATTTCCTGGTTGTTGAATTCTGTTTCATCAGAAATTCGTAAAAGTGTGGTGTATCTTTCAACTGCAAAACAGATCTGGGATGATCTCGCCATCAGATACTCACAAAGTAATGTTCCACGACTGTTTCATCTTCGAAAGGATCTAGCCTCACTGAATCAAGGTACAAAATCCATAACTACATACTTTACTATGTTTCGAAGCATGATAGATGAACTGGATAATCTTGCTCCAATTCCAAGGTGTACTTGTGCTAATCAGACTTGCACATGTAGAAATACTCTTAAGCTAGATGAATATGAGAAATTAGCCAAGTTAAGTCAGTTTCTTATGGGACTCAGTGACCAATTCACAGCTGTTAGAGGTCAAATTCTTCTTATGAATCCTTTACCTGATGTAAGTCAGGCTTATTCAATGTTGCTTCAAGAAGAAAATCAAAGAGAGTTCTCAAACACTGTTGTGATGAGTTCTGAAAGTGTGGCTATGAATGTCAAAGCTACTCCTAGTTTTAAACCAAAGTCTACCAGGAAAGTCACAGATCCTAACCTAGTGTGTGATTACTGTAAGATGTCTGGTCATGTGAAAGAGAAATGCTTCTTCCTTCATGGATATCCTGAATGGCACAGGCTTCATGGACAGCCAAAACCTAAACTCAGGCCAGCTCAAAAGAAATACACTGCTAATACATCAGAGGTCAATAATTCAGAGAATACTGTGGTTGCTCATGCTGCTAAAGAACCTGTGGCTAACATCTTTACTGACAGTCAGTACCAACAGCTACTTAGTCTTCTTCAACAATCTCAAGTGAAAAATAGTGCAATGTCAAATGCCACATGGATGAACACTGCTAAACCTGATTCAAACTGTGCAGGTAATTCTACACAAATCTTCCATTCAGCTATATTTTCAAACAATGTTCAATTTGATAAATCTGCACAAACTTGGATTATAGACTCCGGAGCTACTCATCATATTACACCCTATTTGCACTTGTTGATCAATGTTAAGCCTGAGCACTCTGAGCTTTTACTTCCAAATGGGCATAAAGTCTGTATTACCTACACAGGAGATGTAGTTCTCAATTCATATATTGTGTTAAATCAGGTTTTATATGTACCTGATTTTCAATGTAATTTGCTATCTGTTCCTAAGCTAACCTCAAACAATTCTTGTCATATTGTTTTCTCTGGAACCAAATGTATGTTTCAGGACCTTACTTTGCAGAAGAAGATGAAAGAGATTGGTGAACTAGATGCAGGTCTCTATAAATTCCAAGCTTGTACCAGCAATGTCTCTCCAGTTGTCTGCACTATTTCTTCATTGAGTCAGTGGCACAAAAGATTAGGCCATCCTTCCTTGTCAGTCCTCAAAACTATACCTGAGTTAGGAAATCATGTTAGCAATGATATGACTAATTGTGATGTATGTCAGTATTCAAAACAATCTAGAGTTCCTTTTCCTGTAACAGAATCTAGGAGTCTTAAGTGTTTTGATATTGTCCATTGTGATGTCTGGGGACCATATAGACATGTTACTCATGGCAAATGTAATTCATTCCTTACTATTGTGGATGATTTTTCTAAATGTACCTGGCTATTTCTTCTGTCTGATAAATCTCAAGTTTCTAAATTGATTTGTTCATTTATATCCTATGTTACAAATCAATTTAATACTACCATAAAATGTCTGAGATCAGATAATGGCACAGAATTCATTAATTCTGAACTTTCTGATAAACTGAATAGCCTAGGTATTATACATCAAACCTCATGTCCCTATACACCTCAGCAAAATGGCATTGTTGAAAGAAAACACCAACATTTGCTTAATGTAGCCAGAGCTTTAAAGTTTCAGTCTAATGTCCCTATTTCCCTATGGGGTGACTGTGTTCTTACTGCAGCACATCTGATCAATATTCTTCCCACACCTCAACTAAACTACAAATCTCCATTTGAACTTTTGTTTCATAAAAAAAACCAAAGTACACTCAGCTCAGAAACTTTGGTTGTTTGTGTTACATTAGTAATTTTCATACAGGAGGTGATAAATTTTCTCCAAAAGCCTTAAAATGTGTTTTTGTTGGATACCCCTTCAACAAAAAAGGTTATAAGGTGGTTGAGCTAGCTACTAAAAAGTGCTTTGTCACCAGAGATATCATCTTCAAAGAAGATATTTTCCCTTTTCAAGACTCCAGCTCAGATCATACCACCTCAAATCTGATATTTCCTGATTCTCCACTTCAATTCACTACTAATGAACCTTTTACAATCACTGAAACTTCAAATCCCATATCTAATTCTGATCATCAACATCATTCAGACACAGAGTCATCTCACTCAAATACAGAGTCAAACACTTCTCCTAGACCTGTTCTACCTTCTAGACCAACCAGAAACAGAACTATGCCATCAAGACTCAAGGATTACACTGGATTACCTGCTCATCTAGTTCCCAGCTCTTCATCTTCTGCAACAAATAAGGTACAACATATTGCCTCCTCTTGTCTTTATCCTATACAAAATTACATCTCTTATGAGAATGTTTCTAGCAAATACTCTAACTTTCTAGCTGCTACTGCTCAGTCATCTATTCCCTACACTTATAAACAAGCCTCTACTGATTTCAACTGGCTGCAAGCTATGAAATTAGAACTCAATGCCCTTGAGAGTAACAATACTTGGGAAATTGTTCCCAAACCTCCTGATCAACATATAGTTGACTGTAAATGGCTATTCAAGATTAAGTATAAACCAGATGGTAGCATTGAGAGATACAAGGCTAGGCTTGTTGCCAAAGGGTTCACACAAACCTATGGTCTAGATTATTTTGAAACCTATGCCCCAGTTGCCAAAATGACAACAGTAAGACTTCTTATCTCAGTTGCAGCAGCCAGAAATTGGTCCATCTCCCAGCTAGATATTACTAATGCATTCTTACATGGTGATTTAAATGAAACTGTCTACATGAAGTTACCCCCTGGCTATCTTCAACTTTCTACATGTGTTGACTTATCTGGCATCACTGACTGCTCTACTATGGTATGCAAGTTAAAGAAATCCATTTATGGCCTCAAGCAGGCTCCCAGATGCTGGTTTTCTAAATTCTCCAAAGCATTACTTGATTATGGGTTCACCCAGTCTCACTCAGATAACAGTCTGTTTACTTATCACAGTAACAATGATATTGTGGCAGTATTGGTATATGTTGATGACATTTTGGTCACTGGTTCTGACAAAAGATTGATTCAGACAATCATTGCTTACTTAACTACTAAGTTTAAGGTCAAAGACTTGGGTCCTCTCAAGTACTTTCTTGGCATAGAAGTTGCCAGATCTTCAGCTGGTATCTATTTGCATCAAAGCAAGTATGCCCTTGATATCCTCAAAGACACTGGTCTTCTGGCTGCTAAACCATCAAAGATTCCAATTGAGCAGAATCACACTTTACAGGACAACAGTAGTCCTCCCTTGCCTGAATCTAGTGCTTCTTCTTACAGAAGACTTGTTGGTAGGTTATTATACCTAACTGTGACTCGACCAGATATTGCTTACTCAGTGCAGGTGTTATCTCAGTTCATTGCTTCTCCTCGAACTGATCACCCCAAAGCTGCTCATAAAGTGGTGAGGTACATCAAAAATGCTCCAGGCCAAGGTATACTCATGGCTGCTAACAATCCTATGACTCTATCTGCCTATTGTGACTCAGACTGGGCAGGTGATAAGACATCCAGGCATTCCCTTACTGGTTACTGTGTTAAGTTTGGCAATTCTCTGATTTCCTGGAAATGCAAAAAGCAACATACAATCTCTCGAAGTTCTGCTGAGGCTGAATATCGAAGCATGGCAGATACTTGCTGTGAAATTACTTGGCTGCTTAATCTGTTTAACACCTTTGGTATCTCTCATCTCACTCCTGTTACTCTATATTGTGACAACAAGTCGGCCATCTATATTGCCTCAAATTCTGTCTTTCATGAGCGTACAAAACACATTGAATTAGATTGTCATCTCGTACGAGAAAAACTTCAGCTTGGCATGATTGCTCCCACACATATTAGTACTGCTTTACAGCCTGCAGATATCTTCACTAAGGCATTGGCATCTTCTCAACTGCTTGATTTCTGCTTCAAGTTAGGAGTTTACAACTTGTTTTCCACTCCTAACTTGAGGGGGGATGTTACAAATAAAGAGTCATCTACAGACTCAACAAAACAAAGTGAGGCAAAGCGAATTGATGCAAGTGGTGGCCTCACATGACATCTCAGCTAATGCCAGCTCAGAAGTTTGTTACGTTAGTTTGTTATGTACCTTTCTTGTAGAATAAGATAGGTGCTCATCTATTTTCTGTATATAAGTACTTGTTCTGTAAACATTGTGATCTGTAAGTTTTACTCAATATGATGTCTTCTTTATTCTCTCATTTCATCTTCCTCTTTTACATTTCTGTTCATTACTCTGCACATACATCTTGATGATTGATAGTTTATAAAAGTGTCACCATAATTATTCCCTTTCATACTAAATACAACTTTAAGTACAATATTATTAGCTAGCAAGAGCGCCAAGTCACTTAAATTGATCAAACCAGATGAAAAATTAGCCACATTTTCAATCATAAAAGCAACTTCTTGTTCGCGAATAGTCTCAAAAGATTGGATTCTCCTTACACCTAGTAGCTCCACAAGTGCAATCTTTCGTATTTGCCTCCAGTACTCTCCATAGGGAGCAAAAGTAATAGTTGAGCTCTTGTAACCCAACTTTTTGACCGCACACAAGCTAGGACGGCTAGAGAAAACTAAGTCATGTGTCTTGCAAAGTTCTTTGGCCATTGCTGCTGATGAGCTCTTGTAACTTCTGTTCATGTATTCGGTTCCTAATAATAGTCAGGAGCATAGGCATAACAATGGTAAAGAAGACTGCAAAAAAATCGTAAAACTCATCCTCTGTGTAAACTCAAGTCGATTTCTAGTATATTCTCATACAAGTTGCTCTAGCGATCCCAGTTTGCTACTGAGACAATAAGCTCCTAGAAGAGAAGATGCTTTTTTTCGTATTTATTATCAGAAGTACTTATGTATATGATTTGATCAATGGTGAAAATGATTGATAACATAAGATATAATTGTCACGAGTTTCATATGGTGTTATCTTACACATGAATTTTTCACATCAACACTTTTTTTTGTGATGCATCAGGGCCGTTGTTCCTCGGCTCTTGCTCCTTCCATCACACAAATTTCTAAACAACACCTTCCAAGTCCCACCTATCGATCTATCATGTGATCGGTTTCGCCATACAAGGTTACAAGAAAATGCTCTTGTTGAATTGTTAAAATCATTTCAGCTCAAGAAATAACTCATATTGTAATAATTTCCATCACATGCACCTATTTGTCAACAATTTATGGTTTCCATGTGAAAACTTTGAGTTTCAACAGAAGAATTATGTGCAAGTGTGTAAGAATAGTAGTTTGTTCATTTCTCTTGAAAAAATATACTCTCTATCTTGCTACTTCTGGGCTAAAAACACCTCCAGGCTCCAGCTTGTGGACGAAGGGGTTACACTTGTTTTTTTCGAATAGTTAAAAAGAGTTAGTTAAAGATTCAGTCACCAAGATGCAAATATGCAATAGCTTCGGTGCCCCCACTTTCATCACCGACTTCTGGACAAATCGCAGAAGTAAATGTCAAGTGGGCGAGAAATTGTGATAAGATTAGTGCTCATCTTGATCCCTTCAATTATTTTCGAAAGGATAGGCCGCATTGTTTGAATGGATTACGTTGTCTATCATCCTTTTCTTTGAAATGATTTTTCGGTTCGAAATTCTACATTATTATATCCAAATAATAAACATAACCGAAGGATATGCAGAGTCTTTGATACATTAAATAGTGCAGTTGCATATTTTTCTGGCAACATGCACGATAACAGGAACACTTGACGTAAAATATGGTGCTATTTGGAATGATCTGATTAGGGTGATTGATGGTGTTTGTGTCACTGCTCGTGTCACTGCGAACCATGATTGCAAATTAGTCAGGACTCGATGATTATAAATATTTTTATCGAAGTTATTAATATTTTGTTTCACTAGTTTCTTTATTTTTTTCGCTGACATTTTATCATCTTAAGAGCCAGGAAAATGTCCCTGCTCATGTGTTGGCTAAGGAAGCAAGACTATGGAAACAAGAATATCTTATGAATGTGAAAGCTGTTTTTTTGAAAAGCTGTTTTTTTTTGAAAAGCTGTTATTAGGACCGACTTAGAATATGTCACGTTGTAAAATAAACACTGGTCACACGGAGTATTTACGTGCAAGTATGTAACTGTTTTTTTCCTGTATATATTACACTGGCAAATCTCCCAGACACTGACATAAAAAAAAAAAAAAAAAAAAAAGGCACACACACGATGGGGTTTTCAATTTTCTTGACAATCTTTTTTATGATTGCCATGCCTCTGTTGATGGTACTGATTATCATCGCAAACAATAGACATGAACAAAATAAACTTCCTCCGGGGCCTAAGAGGCTTCCCCTCATTGGAAATATTCATCAGCTTGGTCGATCTTCACCTCCTCATCGATCACTTCTTGGCCTTTCGAGAAAATATGGCTCCCTGATGTTTCTACAGCTTGGCTTTGTTCCAACTCTCGTTATCTCATCAGCAGCAATGGCCAAAGAAATTTTCAAGACACATGACTTAGTTTCCTCTAGCCGTCCCGTTCTGTATGCCACAGATAAGATTACCTACAAGAGCTCATCGATTTCTTTTGCTCCCTACGGAGAGTACTGGAGGAAAATACGAAAGATAGCACTTGTAGAGCTATTAAATGCAAAGAGAGTTCAATCTTTTAAAGATGTTCGAGAACAAGAAATTATGATTATGGTTAAAAGAGTTGCAAATTCTTCACCTGGTCAAATTAATTTCAGTGAGTTGATGCTTCTGCTAGTAAATAGTATTGTACTCAGGGTGGTATTTAGTGTGAAGGGAAATGATTACGGTGAAGAGAATGTAAAGAGTGAGTTTGATGAAATCCTTCATGAAGCGCAAGATTTAATGGGCATGGTAAATATTGCTGACTATTTTCCCTGGATGGGTTGGTTTAACAAGGTGAACGGTGTGGAAGCAAGATTAGATAAAAATTTCAGAAAATTGGATAGCTTTTATGACAGGGCAATCCGAGAGCACCGGGAATGCCAGAGCAGGACTGGACCTGATGAGCATGAAGATCTTGTTGATGTATTGCTTCGCATTCAGACTGATCCAAATCAAGATATTGGACTGACTGATGATCACATCAAAGCTGTTCTTACGGTAATATTCCAAACTTATCCAAATCAAAACTGTAAATCTTTGTTCACGAATATTGTCTTCTGCCTTTCTGTCACGTTTGTAGCTTCCTAAAAAAATCTGAAATTTTTTAAAGAATTACAAACAACTCTCACGTCATTTAATCTTTTTTTTTTGTTTGCCAAAAGTGTGGAATTTTAAGATAAACAGTCTATCTCTACTTGTATGAGTAGAGTAGGGAGCATTTGGTTGGTTTGATTTGATTTTTGACTTCTAGAGAAAACCTACTAACGATTAATGGACTCCTCAATGCAGGACATGTTTATTGCTGGAACAGATACTTCTTCAGCAACAATAGTATGGACAATGTTACAACTCATCAAAAATCCATCAGTAATGAGTAAAGCACAGGAAGAAGTGAGATGCGTTGTTTATGGAAAAGAGACATTTGTACAAGAAAGCGATCTTCCAAAACTTGAGTATTTGAAGATGATTATAAAAGAGGCATTGAGGCTCCACCCGCCAGTTCCATTACTAGTTCCACGTGAAACTACTGAGAAATGCACCATTGGAGGTTATGAAATTCCAGCCGAAACAAGGGTGCTCATTAATGCTACTGCAATATCTACGGATCCCGAACTGTGGAAAGATCCAGAAGAATTCAAACCCGAGAGATTCTTGAATAGTTCCATTGATTTCAGAGGCCAGCACTTTGAGTTGTTACCATTCGGGGCAGGTCGGAGAGGTTGTCCAGGTACCAATTTTGCGGTGCTAATAATAGAACTTGCACTTGCTAACCTATTGTTTAGCTTTAACTGGAGACTGCCTGATGGAATGAGTGCGGAAGATATTGATATGGAAGAGGCTGCCGGCATTGCAGTCCATAAGAAAACTCCTCTTTGCCTTGTTGCTTCACCATATGTGCATTGATCATATGATCCCCTACCATCTTTCAAGTTGTTTATTTTTCTTTTTCTTTTTTTAGCAACGATTCAGAAATAATATGCGTTTTCTTTCAATTATGTAAACTTGCATTTGTCCAGCCATGAGGTCGATGAGTACAATATTTTACGAGTAGTGCTAGGTGCACAGAAAAGTTGCACAGAGGTCCATTGTATTATAACCAATTAAACTGAAATTAAGACACTTATCATTTTGTGAAAGTTTTTGTGAAACTTTATGTAACTCTAGCATTTTCCATATTTTACCCTTACCCATTGACATAAAATTACTCCCTCTGTTCCTTTATAAGTTTCCCCTTTTGATTTTGGACACTGTTCATTGTAAGCGGTTGATTACTAATTTACGTATAATTTATAAGACAAAATATAGTCATGAGTGATCTTGTTGGATTCGTATTTATGAGTACTTTAATACAATGAAGTTTTTATATTTAGTACTAATACGAAATTCAAGATATTAACGATCAAAAGTGTGCGTTGGAAAACGTGTTTTTAAAAAGAGGAAACTTATTATGAAACGGAGGGAGTAACAAACAATGAACATGATCAGAGGACGGAGGCAGGGGATCCAAGTTCTCTACCACGGAGTCTAGACTTCTTACTTCTAGCGGACTCGAAAAATAAAGTAAATTGCAATTACGTAATTCATGACATTTACCTTAATCTCCCATCAAAGCAAAACCTTACAGATGTGACAAACTATATAGAGCAAACAGATGAAGAATGGCACATGATTGATGTGGGATCAGAAGAAGATCTTCAGTCAAATATGTACAAACAAACGCTACATAATGGTATCAAGGACCAACTGCCCTGATGCATTACCAAAAAATGTGTATGTGGACGGAAATACAAGATAAAAATTATGCTTATCTAAAGTCAACATATGAATCATTTTGCCAATCTGCCTATCATATGAATCATTTTGTCAACATATGAATCATTTTGTCAACATATGAATCATTTGGCTTTTCACGATTGTTAGATAAGCCGTCCCTGACAAATGATTGTCAGGGACCAAAACCCTTCTCCAAAACGTTGACATTTTGTTTCACACTTTTCTAATTGTAAATTTTTCGATATCTTCTGTACAACTGCTTTCCCAAGCGAAGCTCTCTAAAGCAAACCAATCAATTATAACGACTAATAAACACAAACACAATGAGCTATCCAACTTTCTTGACAATCTTTCTTACCATTGTCATGCCTCTGTTGATGTTACCGATCATTATCATGAACAAGAACCAGAAACAAAGGAGACTACCTCCCGGGCCTAAAAAGCTTCCAATCATTGGAAATCTTCATCAGCTTGGTCAATTTCCTCATCGAGCACTTCAATGTCTTTCGAGAAAACATGGCTCCCTCATGTTTCTTCAGCTCGGCTCTGTTCCAACCCTTGTAGTCTCATCAGCAGCAATAGCCAAAGAAATTTTCAAGACACATGACTTGGTTTTTTCTAGCCGCCCTGCTCTGTTTGCTGCAAATAAGATAGGTTACAAGGGCTCAACTATTACTTTTGCTCCCTACGGAGAGTACTGGAGGAAAATTAAAAAAGTAGCACTTATAGAGCTGTTAAGTGCAAAGAGAGTTCAAACTTTTAAAGCTCTTCGGGAAGAAGAAGTTGCGCTTATGATTGAAACAATTGCAAAATCTTCATCTAGACAGATTAATCTGAGTGCATTGATGCTTTTGCTAGCTAATAATGTTGTACTTAGGGTTGTATTTAGTATGAAGGGGAATAGTTATGGTGAAGAGAATGTGAAGAGCGAGTTTGATGAAATTCTTCACGAAACACAAGATTTATTAGGTATGGTAAATATTGCTGACTATCTTCCATGGATAGGTTGGCTTAACAAGTTAAACGGGGTTGAAGCAAGATTAGAAGAGAATTTTAGTAAATTGGATAGCTTTTATGACAAGGCAATTCGGGAGCACCGTGAGTCCCCGAGCGGGTCTAGACCTGATGAGCATGAGGATTTTGTCGATGTTTTGCTTCATGTTCAGACGGATCCAAATCAAGATATTCGGCTCACTGATGATCAGATCAAAGCTGTTCTCACGGTAATTTTCTTATCTTATCCAAATTAACATTGATCAATTGATCCCTTTTCGCAACTTCTCCAAATTATCACATATGTCAAAACTTTCCGAGATTTGACTCAAAAGTTTAGGATTCTCTTTTTTGAATAATTAGACTTCTAAGCTTTACAAATGAAATTATGCCTTACCATTTGACCTTAAAAATTTTGGGGTGAGCGAGAATCGAAAGTACGACAAAATATGTTAGCCCTTGTCACTTCAGCTATCTCATCGCGGTCACCAACATATGTTTTCTTAGTTTAATATTTAATAAAAACACTCAGTTGTGCTTATGATACATTTATCTTGAGGAAAACAATTTACGCAACTGATTCAACTCATTAATACGGAACTAAACTTTCAAGCAAAGAAAATCGATTCATTCTAATACGTGCCTTTTCAATCTGTGAGTACATCATCTTTTATTTGAGTTGTCTAAAATATTTTTGCTCGAATATCCCATACAGGACATATTCATAGCCGGAACAGATACTTCTTCCGCAACATTAGTATGGATAATGTTAGAACTCATCAAAAATCCATCAGTACGGAGCAAAGCACAAGAAGAAGTGAGAGGAGTTGTCAAGGAAAGTGCAGCATTTGTACACGAAAGCGATCTTCCAAAACTTGAGTATCTAAGGATGATTGTAAAAGAGGCCTTAAGACTCCACCCGCCAGCCCCATTACTAGTTCCCCGAGAAACCACAGAAAAAAGCACTATTAAAGGTTACGAAATTCCAGCTAGAACAAGAGTGATCATAAACGCTGCTGCAATATCTACGGATCCCGAACTGTGGGAAGATCCAGAAGAGTTCAAACCCGAGAGATTCTCGAATAGTTCCATTGATTTCAGAGGCCAGCACTTTGAGCTATTACCATTTGGGGCAGGTCGGAGGGGTTGTCCAGGTACCAATTTTGCTTTGCTAATAGTAGAGCTTGCACTTGCTAACCTATTGTTTAGCTTTGATTGGAGACTGCCTGATGGAATGAATGCTGAAGATATTGATATGGAAGAGGCTGTTGGCATTACAGTCCATAAGAAAACTCCTCTTTGCCTTGTTGCTTCACCATTTATAAGTGTGTAGTTTATTAGTCATGCATGTCTAAGTCCATGCAACCCCTCACTACTCACTAGTAAAAGTAATTGTAAACTCCTGTTATTGTAAACTGTTTATGTAAAAACCCGAATTTTTTGGACAATTATTTCTAAATTCTCAATTAAAATAAAATACAATTCTTTATTCAATAAATCCAAATTCAACGAAAGTCAAACCAAAAGTCAACTGAACAATCTAAAACAATAAAATTAGAGACGTAGCTATACAAATTCAATAATCAATGTCCAATTAAAAACTAAAATTATTCTATAATGCGATAAATCTTTTCCTATAATTGCATCAAATCACGTAGCACAAAATTCACAATCTAAATCAAAAACTTAAATAAAATACATTTCTTAAATCAGTAAACCCAAAATTAACGAAAGTCAAAACTTCGGTCTAATTCAATAATCCAAAAACATAAAATTGGAGGCTCAACTCCAGAAATTCAATAGTCATAATATTGCACACAACAAAATTTATTCTTCTAGCACGATAAATCTTATCCAAATAAGTGCATCAAATCACGTAGCACAAAGTTCACAAGTTCACATCTCTATTCACAATCAGCTTCCAAAAGTCCGGACCTGAAATATAATAAAACAATGAGCTGCGAAGCCCAGCAAGTAACTATCGCCCGACGGCTCAAAATAAAAACTTTAAAAATCATACAAAAGTTCCAAACAACTCTCACGTCATTCAGCTCCATTTTTATTTTTTTTGCCAAAAGTGTGGAATTTTAAGACAAACAGTCTATCTCTACTTGTATGAGTAGAGTAAGGAGCATTTGGTTGGTTTGATTTGATCTTTTTTTTTTTTTTGCTAAATTTGATTTGATTTTTGACTTCTAGGCCATGTTTGTTTTAGGGGATTATAATCCTTGGAAAATTACACTATCTTTCTTAAATTTAAAGGATTATAATCCCATGGAAGTATATTGCTATCATCTTTTTGATTCATTTCTATGGGATTATAATACCTTCTTTCACAAGGTATTATAATCCCATGGGAGTGAACTACAACAATGATCAAAATGTGAATTCATGGGATTATAATCCCTTACGTTTGAGATTTATAAGGTAATAATTTGGGGATTATAATCCCTTGAAACAAACATGGCCCTAGAGAAAACCCATAATTGTGACTACGACAAATTGATGTCGAGAAAAATAATTCTTCGAGTGTCTACTAACAATTAATGGACTCCTCAATGCAGGACATGTTTATTGCTGGAACAGATACTTCTTCAGCAACAATAGTATGGACAATGTTACAACTCATCAAAAATCCATCAGTAATGAGTAAAGCACAGGAAGAAGTGAGATGTGTTGTTAATGGAAAAGAGACATTTGTACAAGAAAGCGATCTTCCAAAACTTGAGTATTTGAAGATGATTATAAAAGAGGCATTGAGGCTCCACCCGCCAGTTCCATTACTAGTTCCGCGTGAAACTACTGAGAAATGCACCATTGGAGGTTATGAAATTCCAGCCAAAACAAGGGTGCTCATTAATGCTACTGCAATATCTACGGATCCCGAACTGTGGAAAGATCCAGAAGAATTCAAACCCGAGAGATTCTTGAATAGTTCCATTGATTTCAGAGGCCAGCACTTTGAGTTGTTACCATTCGGGGCAGGTCGGAGAGGTTGTCCAGGTACCAATTTTGCGGTGCTAATAATAGAGCTTGCACTTGCTAACCTATTGTTTAGCTTTAACTGGAGAATGCCTGATGGAATGAGTGCGGAAGATATTGATATGGAAGAGGCTGCCGGCATTGCAGTCCATAAGAAAACTCCTCTTTGCCTTGTTGCTTCACCATATGTGCACTGATCATATGATCCCCTACCATCTTTAAAGTTGTTTATTTAGTTTTCTTTCAATTATGTAAACTTGCATATGTCCAGCCATGAGGTCGGTGAGTACAATATTATGCTTTTAATTAAATATTAATATATGCATGACAAGTTTCCGGTGCCTTAATTATGTGCACAATTATATGATAGAAACTAGAAAGAATGGTGGCTGTTTTGCAATTTTGAGTATTCATCTGGACAGGCAGTGATATGGGCTAAAAGTAAGCCCTAAAGACACATTTAATGTGGCATTAATTAGACCCGGAATGGTCAAACGTGGGGCCCACCAGGTGGGCCCAAACCCTATTTACAATATTAATTTCGTAATTAATATTATGGATAATAAACAGCTCAGCAATAAGTGTCAGATAAGAACATTATCTCTAGAAGGAGTAGCCTCCAAGGCATACACTCATACAAGGAAACAGACTCCTACAAGGAAGGGGTCTAGAACTTTCCTCAAGATTGACTTGTCTGCCAAGTCACTTAACCCTACCCTAATTCTGAGGCTTCTCAGCCTATATAAAGGGTCAGACCCCTCAACTCAGAACTACGTTTTATTGGCTTGATTCTCTTAATACAGAGATACGTAGGCATTCTGTGAGGACCGTTTAAGTCTCGAACGCAGAAGCAGCCATTAAAGCTCGAAGCTCAACCACCCTTTGCATTAAATACATCAAACGCTAGCCGCAATCTAATAACCTAGTTTTTATTCCACAACAGGCAGTGTGTATAACATGTTGGGCTTTAAGGCCCATTTATCTTGCTAATGTCATATGCTGGTTTAATTTGTAGTCTGTTGTATAATGTAAGTTTTTAATGTTTCGATTTAAATTCTCTGTCCCATCTTTATACTATGATTTACCAAGGGCGTTGATTGAAATTTGTTTATAGAATAAGATATTAAATGTGTTCTGTTAGTTAAATTCTAATTAATTGTTTTTTGTTCTATTAAAATAATTTTAGGATTTGTTCGTATATTAATATTCGGTGCTTGGTCGCTTTTAAGGTAAGTAACTTTTCGTTGCTCATTAATGTTACAAAATCTGTTTTTATATATGTTACAAAATATCTGTTTGATTTGGTTATCGAAAATTGTGATATCGAAAATTGATTTTAGAAAATTATTATTTTAGAATTCCCCAGTTTTAGTTCCGTATCAAATCATAGAATCCGGTCACTGGATAGTGTGACATATAGAATCATATAACTAGTTTATGCACGTTCCGGAACACATAGATACGTAAACTGGCCCCCATCGAACATATAACCGTGTCACTGGTTTAGTGTGACCGTAATTTACAACTGTGGGAATAAAATATGATTTTATTGTTTTGATTTTTGTATCGATTTAAAGTTTCAGAAATTATGTTCTCTTTTAAAAATATAATTTTGAGCCGTTGGGCGATAGTTACTTGCTGGGCTTCGCAGCTCATTGTTTTAATATGTTTCAGGTTCGGACTTTTGGAAGCTTATTAAGATTAAGGATTTGAACTGTGTGGATTTCATGCTACTTGATTAGATGCTATTATTGGAAAAGACTTATCGCATTATTGAATAAATTATCAGTACTTTATTAGATATTGAATATTGGATTTGTGGAGCTGCGTCTCCAATTTGATGATTTTAGAATATTGAATTTGACCGCTGCATTTGACTTTATGGAATTATTTGCTTTATTGAATAAAAGAATCCGCTTTATTTTAGTTTTCGAATTAGAAATAATAGTCCGAAAAGCCGGGCTGTTACAGTTTCCCCCGGTTCATTGTAGTTCTTCACTTCTTCTGTAATTCTCAATAAGCTTTTAATAAACAGTTCAATCATTTCTACATCTCATTCTATAACTCTATTATGGTATCAGAGCCATAGGGAGGAAAACAAAGGCTTAAAAGCCTTCCTCCGATCCTGCTCTACTTATTCATCCCTTCGATCTTGCTCAATTTTCCTTCTGCAATTTTTCAGCTTCCTTCCTCCATGTCAACCAGTTGACACTCAACTAAAAATATATATATATATATATATATATATATATATATATATATATGTACAGGCTTCCTCTTCATACTGCCTGTTACACCCAACTGATCTGTCATATTTCTTCCACACAACCTTCTTCATCTAACCCCTCCAACAGGGACTGAAATCACCTGCACCTTCTGCATATTTTTTCTGCAACTCCTTCTCCATCTTTACTCCACACAAACCATCTTCAAACACACCTCTCATGTACAAACACTCTATCTTACCTAGTTAATAAAATGGTGGTCACTCTTTTTTTCCAAAAGTGGTTTTTAATGAGGACCTCCCCATAACCCATTTCTTCATCCGAATAAAATTTTTCGAATTTTCTGCACCTTTTTCATCAATTTTCTGCATCATTTTGCATCATTTTTAAACTGTTTTTATGCATGAAATTTTCTACACATACTTCTCCTCTGTGAGTTCTACTTCATCATTCTATTTTATAGCATTTTTCATCATATTTTCTGCATCATATTAGCACCTAGAAAGTAGGTCGCCATTCCGTAAAATTTTCATTTTCAGTTTTCTGCACTTCCAAACAGTTTTCTGCATGATTTTTTCATCATTTCCAGTCATATTTTTGCACCGCTCAGTTCTTCCTCAACTCTGTCAGGCCTCTTTCCACATCAACGGCATCATGTGATGTTGGTGACTGCCCACTACGGCTTATCCAGAATTGAAGTCCTCTTCCACACCATGAACTTTAGCCCTTCTCCAAGCATACGTTAGCCAAGCCTCTTCAAATAGAATATCTTCTGTCTCTTCTTGACTCAACTCATAAGCCTCTGTAAACTTGGGATCACTTGCCAATTTTAAATCAGAAGACTGCCTAATCAAACAACACCACCACAACACCTTCTGCATATTTTACCAAAACAAACACCACAATCTTTTTCGAGCCTTCGTCGCTCACTTTAGTGAAGCTAATCCAATCTTCACCTCGCACTTACGGCATGTCTATAGTTGTTAATCGGCACGTACATAGCTGGGGTGTGTGTTACTCCAAGCCAACAACTCAAAATAGGCCACACAACACTCCTCTTTCTTCAACAAAACAAACAACACCACAATCATTTTCGAGCCTTCGTCGCTCACTCTTGTGAAGCTAATTCAATCTTCACCTCGCACTTACGGCATGTCTATAGCTGTTAATCGGAATGTAGATAGCTGGGGTGTGTGTTATTCCAAGCCGGTCACTGCTATATGCAACACCGAAGCCGGTTCTAGCCTCCTAGTACCGATGTTCAACAACACTTCCTTTGACCATATACATTGTTGCAGTTACTTGTCTCTACTTCAACCTTCACCTTCCAACCAAGGGAGGATATCACCACATTTTCCAAGCCGGTCACTGCATCTAGCACCACCAAAGCCGGTCCAAGCACCGAAGGTTACCACATCCGGTCACTGCAATTGCACCACCGAAGCCGGTCCACGGCCGATGTTTACTTCTTTCTTCAAGTTGAATGCTTTCTTCGTTTTGGCACCTTCTATCTTCATCCATATACAGCCCTAGCAGCCCCGGCACAACAACAAACCATAAACTTCAAGCACAAAAAATCAGCAGCCTCAGCAACAACAAAGAATTAAAAATTTTTGCTCCACTAATTTGTGTTTTCTATGCAATTGTGCTCCTAGTCCGAGAGCCATTCTTTTCTGCTCCTAGTACATGAGCCCTTCTTTTATATGCTTCGAGGTGGTCTCTTACGGCAAGTCTATAGCTGGAATCCGGCAAGTGGATAGTTGGGGTCTCTGTTCTTCCCGTTCGTTGAATTTCTTCGAGCTTAGTACAGCTCCTTTGTGTCCTTCTTGGCCTTCTATGTCCAAACTGCTGCTTGTATCATTTCTGTTGCTCCATTGCCATATCAAGGGCTCTACTTGCTGCTGTCCAGCCCTCCTTACCAATGCCATAGGTTCATATGCAAGTTAAATGCTTCCGTTTCTCTCCACCATTAACTTGAGGGAGGATATTGAGACATATTGAGGATATGTAAGAGTAGTGACCACGTGAATGAATATGCAGTGGTGATCATGTGTTAGGAATGTGCACTAACATGGGAAGAACATGCTACACACTGTAAAGAAGTACCACATGCTCCCATGCTACAGCCCATCACCCAGCTCCATACTGCAATCCCATCACCCACGTTACAGTCTCTATATAATGGATCATTAATATAGTTTTTGATAACATAACAAACAGCAACAATGTAGTCCTTTAGTTTCCCTCGGTTCATTGTAGTTCTTCACTTCTTCTGTAATTCTCAATGAGCTTTTAATAAACAGTTCAATCATTTCTACATCTCATTCTATAACTCTATTAGGAAGGAGCAAGAGCCGAGGAACAACAGCCCTGATGCATCACAAAAAAAAGTGTTAATGTGAAAAATTCATGTGGACGAGAACACCATATGAAACTCGTGACAATTATATCTTATGCTATCAATCACTATAAAAATTGAAAAAAAAAAAAGCATCTTCTCTTCTAGGATCTTATTGTCTCAGTAGCAAACTGGGATCGCTAGAGCAACTTGTATGAGAATATACTAAAAATCGACTTGAAAACACACACAGGATAAGTTTTACGATTTTTTTGGCAGTCTTCTTACTGTTGTTATATATGCCTATGTTCCTGACTATTATTAGGAACCGAATACATGAACAGAAGTTACAAGAGCTCATCAGCAGAAATGGCCAAAGAAATTTGCAAGACACATGACTTAGTTTTCTCTAGCTGTCCTAGCTTGTGTGCGGTCAAAAAGTTGGGTTACAAGAGCTCAACTATTACTTTTGCTCCCTATGGAGAGTACTGGAGCTAGGCAAATACGAAAGATTGCACTTGTGGAGCTACTAAGTTTAAGGAGAGTCCAATCTTTTGAGGCTATTCGCGAACAAGAAGTTGCTTTTATGATTGAAAATGTGGCTAATTTTTCATCTGGTTTGATCAATTTAAGTGACTTGATGCTCTTGCTAGCTAATAATATTGTACTTAAAGTTGTATTTAGTATGAAAGGGAATAATTATGGTGATATAAATGTGAAGAGTGACTTTGATGAAATTCTTCACAAAACACAAGATTTATTAGGCATGGTTAATATGGCTGACTATCTTCCATGGATGGGGTGGTTTAACAAGTTGAATGAAGTTGAAGCGAGATTAGATAAGAATTTCCGAGAACTGGATAGCTTTTATAACAGGGCGATCCAAGAGCACCCGGGAGTGCCCTACGAGGGCCAGAACGGATGAGCATGAAGATCTTGTTGATGTATTGCTTCGAGTACAGACTGATCCAAATCAAGAAATTGCACTCACTGATGATCAGATTGATAGGATATATTTTTATATATATTTTAGATGATTTTATTCCCGTATTTAATTGCATTTTGCATTTATTTGGATATTTATTTAATAAATATTAATGTTTTATTGTAGAAGACAAGAATTCCTAAGATTGGAAGAATTTGGGTTTGAAGAGCTATTTTGGAGCTAAAAATGGAAGAAATTCGGATTTATTGGGCTACACTCGCTTTCTACAGTATTTATTTCATATCCGGAGTTGTAGAAGTCGGATTTGGACGATCTTACAGTCCACGCGAAGCTTGTGAAATTTTCTTTAATTCAAGGATGATCTAATGAGCAAAATCCAACTAGAGCAGTCCGTAATCTGAGGAGAAAGTAGCTGCGTTTTTCCAATTTTATCAAGGAAGCTCATTTATTCCATTTAAATCATTTAAAGTGTTTTTGTCATTAAAGAATGGAACTAGTTGGTGTTTCAGCCGAAAGTTTGTTTTGTGGAGTGGTTGGTTAGCAAAAGAAGAAAGAAAAAGAATGGCAAAGTGGTGTGCTAATGATGAAGAATGATGGAGGTTTTTTAATAATTAAAGAGGAATATTTCAAGCTATAAAGAAGGAGCTTGCAGGAAGGAAATGGGGAGCTTAGAATATCTTAGATTAGCTTAGACATTAGAATTAGATTAGGACACCAAGGCTACTGCATAACTTTAAACATCACATTTATGTATTCATTCCATTCGGCAAGTGTAGTTTGAGAGGAGCTAGGGGCTTGGTTTTCTTCTTTTTTATGTACACTTTCTTCGACTTAATTCTTCGTTAATGTAAGGTATTCTCTATTTCTCTTGTTTATTAAATATATATTTTAGATGGATTGTTATATAATTTTAGTTCTTAATTTTTATATTAGTGAGTAGTTTGTTTTAGGGCATAAAGGGAAGCCATGTTTGCATGATAATTCTTGCATGATTTTCATAAGTAGTTTGATTGATTATTGTAAATTCTAATCGATTATGTTTGATATTTAATTTGTGTTACCGGCCAATATCACAGATTAATTACTTGCGAATAGGGGTAATAGATCGAGAGATTTTACTCTTAGAGGCACATATACGATTAGCGGAATTGAATTTTACTACGAGAGCATAATTGGATTTCCAAGAGCGTTAATACTTGAGAGAGATTAACACATGCTCTAATTACCCGATTAATTAAATTACTAAAAGTGATTATATGTGTAAGCATGTTTCGGGAATGTTGATACTTGAGAGAGATTAACAAACTCTAAATTGCATGACCATTTTGATCGCTTTAGCTTAGAAGCCGGATATTATGTAAACATGGTGGACCTAATTGCCCTAGATTTTAAATTCATTGTTTATCCTTTAATTAATTAGTTAAATTAATATAAATAATTAGTTCGTAAATATTTTCAATAATTATCGTTTTTGCTCCGGAAACAATTGAATTAAAATTGATAAAACCTGCCTCCCTGAGAACGAACTTAAAAATATACCGCATCAAATTGGCGCCGCTGCCGGGGAGGCAAAAATTAGCGATTTTAAATTAATTGTTTCTTATAATTTAGATTTAATTTTGTTCAAGTATAAAAAAAAAATTAACAAAAATATTAGTGTTAGATTTCAGTACGTATTTATTCGTATTTCTTTTTTTGTTTTATGTGTTAGAATAAAAAAAATTCACAAAAATATTAGTTTCATATTAATTCAGTAATTAATTTTCTGCTTATTTAGTGTTAATTCGAATGCGAGTGTCTCCCCTGTTTTATCAGTTGAATAAACCCATCTCCCCTGTTTTATCAGTTGAATAAAGCCATCTCCCCTTTCTATCCTCACATTCTCACGACCCCCGACTGCTTCTAGTCCATCTTCTCGCAGAAAACATCCGACATTCCAGCCTCCATCGCATCCAGTTCACCCACTGCCTCCGTACATCTCCCGTTTACCCACTACACCTGCTCCATCGCGCCACTCTTCATCTCTCGTACGCGCCACCATCAATCCCTCTCGCTGCAACACCCCTGCCACCATTCTCCGCCATTCAGTCACACCCACCTCGCACTCACCGGACCTCCTTCACTCTACCCTCCTCCTTCACTACGACTCACACCACGCCCACAACCGCTGCGTCCTCCATTCCCTCCTCCTTCATCAATTCGCACAGCCTCACCCCTTTTCCTTCCCACTACGCCATTCTCTACACTCCACCCACTTCACCGCATCCTCTCCACCACCACATCACACTCACCAACGCCACCATTACCCTTTCAATCCTCCCCCATCCTTCAACCCCAGCAGTTCACCAACGCCAAACACCAACTCCTCAATTTCCGCCACCAGTCACCACATCTCCTCTCTCACCCCCTTCTCCTTACCCTTTAGTTTTAGAATTAATTTTCGTTTTTGTGTGATTTTTAGAATGTAATGAGTTTCGATTTCCTTTGTTCTTGGCTTCGTTTTTCTTCTTGTTTGCTTTCGTTGCTGAGTAAAATGCCGAGTCTGCCGTGTTATGTTCGAGTTTAGAGTTCGTAACGGAGTTTCCTGCTTTGTTTTTGAGTCGCGAGTTGGGTGTTTTTGATGAGTTCATCCGAGTGAGAATTAGACTGTAACGAGTTTTGTTGTCCTGTTCAGTTCCGATTTGTTGAGTTCTGGTTTTCTGAGTTTGTGAACTGGGTTGGATTCTATTGTAACGAAGTTCGAGTTTTGCTGTTTCGAGTTCTGTGATTGTGTTAGTGGGGTTTGTAGTGTCATTGTTGATTTTACTTTTGGGTATAGCTGAGTTCTTTTTGAGACTTGGTTTAGTATTTATTGCTGTTGTATTATTTTTTTAGTTTATTTGCGAGTTGAGTCTGAATCTTTTTCTGCGTTTTTGAGTCTGTCGAGTAAATTTGTGTTTTCATTTTCTTTTGAGCTTATTATGGAGTTTTGGCTCGTTTGAATTGAGTTTCAATGTTTAGTTTTTAGTTGAATCGAAATTTTTTTGTATTGGTTTGTTTTTGGCTGGCTACAGTTACAAACATATCATGTCCAATTTTTTTGAAAACTTCCTGTAAATACATTTTCTTAAAAAATAAAAATATGAAAAATAAAAATAAAAAATAAAATAAAATACATATTTTTTATTTTGTTTAATTTGTTAAATTTTTAGTTCATCTATGTTTCTTTTGTCTCATTGGAACTTTAGTTCTAATTGAGACAGATTTTACTTCGTTTTTTGGCTTTGTAGTGTGTTTGCAGGTCTGCAATGGATGAAGTTGATACTTTTGCACATCTTTCTTTCTTAGTAGAGGCATATACTCGAGAAATTGCCTCGTGGAAGACTGCAGAGCCCACTACATGTCTGATGAGTACAAATGAGATGTCACAAGTGGCCCCTGAAACTTACACTGGTTGTGAAGTTTGTGGAATTTATGGTCACTTTGGTTTTGAATGCTCTTACAATGTCTATAATTCTCAAAGTGCTCAGTTGGGACAAATGAATTCTTTTGAAGAAGGATATGGGTACAATCAGTATTCAAACACTTTTGATCAAGAATGCGTGAATCAACCAGATTTTTACTACCAGGACAATGGTGCTCAAAATTTTTCATATCATAATCAGCAACAGTTTGAGCAACAATTTTATCAGTCATATGAGCAGCCGCCACAGCAAGAATATCAATATCCTCCTGTACAAGAAGATCTACATGTTTCTCAACCCAGCGTAGATATGCAAACTGATCAGACAAATGGGATGTGGGATATCTTGAATAAAATGCTAAAGCGTTTTGAAGAATTAGAAACTCAAAGTTTGGCGATTGAATCTCAAATTGCACAGTTGGCTAACTCTTCTACTACAGGGTAGCTCGACTATTTACCATCATCATCTATCCGATCCGAAGAGGACCTGACTGCTATCAATCTCACAAGCGATCAGGAATATGATAGTTTCTCCATGTATGTTGATGATGAGGCCATTGATAAAGAGAAGGAGCATGCCACCGATGACAAGATCAATGATGTTGCTTCTACCGAGAACAATGTGACTGATGATGAGGCTACAAAGGAAAGCAATACAGAGATGGTTGTTGTTTCTCTTCCGCAACCTGTGCCTAAGCTACCATGTATTGATAAATTTGCTCTCGATCTAGCCTCTACTAACAAGGCTTCTTTGCTCAAGAACACTTATTTCAAGGTTGATGTGATAGCAAATATTGTCCAAGATGATATTTCTCAAATTCTGGTTGAGGATCCATACAAAGTGGCTCCGACGTGTCAAGCTCGGGGAGAGGGAGAAAATGGAAGTGTCTACTTAATCAATGATGCAATAAGCCAAGATGTTCGAATGGCTCATGTGGAAGTCATGAGTGAAGAAAAGCCACCACCAGAGCCTCCACCTTATATTAAGGGAGTTCAACATTTTCAAGGCTATGAATTCTATCGTTGTTTTATCACAAAATTTTCCAAAACTACATATTTTCTTGATCAGTTATTATTCATTGATGTAGTAGCAAAATTTGCTAATGATTGTTTGGAGATTTTGTGCAGGATTAAAACAACTGTTGATGCTCGTGGTGGTCCCGCGCAAGATGTTTTTGGTCTTTTAGGGAGCGGCACATCTTGCTTCGACATCCCGGACTTCGACGCGACACTTCATGCTTATGTATTAGGGGAGTATTTCTTACTTTTCTTTGTTTTTTTACTTTTCTTTTATATATTTGTTCATTGAGGACAATGAACCACTTAAGTGTGGGAATGGGTTCTCGATGACTAAAAAAATTCAAAAAAATTAAAAAATTAAAAATTCCAAAAAAAAATTAGAAGATTAGAAAATTAATTGCCTCGTCTCATAGTGTGTTAACAAGGATAGGTACACATCTTGTGAGCTTATTTTTCATGATTATTTTACATGTCATATCTCTGAAAATCATTTGTTACTTGATGATTCTGTTAGTTACAGAGGAATGCCTGTACACATCTAATAACAAGCCTAATTGTTTGTAATGCTTTGCATTACTTACATGACCTCTTAACTGAGGGAACCTCTAGTTGTAGAGTTTCTGTTTGTATTGTACTTGTAGTAGGCATCAAATCCTAGTTGTGTAACTGTACAAATAGAGTCTGGAATAATGCTTGAAAGAAGTTCCAAGGTTCATGCCTCAAGCAAGGAGTTAAAGACTGTCAAATAATCACAGTTGGGATTTGAAGAAATAAAGAATTTGCCTAAGTACCAATTCGAGAAATATATTTGTCTATTCGAGAAGTCCAGCATTCGAGAAGTCAGAGATTCGATATCTCAAGACATTATTCGATATCTCTGAATACACTGTTCGATATCTCATTCGATATCTCAGGGATTCGATATGTCTACTACTCTATTCGAGAACTCAAGAAGTCAACAAGTCAAGATGGTATTCGAGTTCTCAAAGAGTCAACAAGTCAAAGTTCCATTCGATATCTCAAGGACTCAGAAAGCTATTCGACATCTCGAGGATTCGATAAGTCAAATATTCTATTCGATAACTCAAGGAATCCTGATGGAAAAGAGCTATTCGAGAAGTGGTTCGATATGTCATTATAACAGTATTCGAGAACTCAGAGTTATCGATCAAGTCAATTCTAGTTCTCGAATCACTTACCTAGTCACTTCTCGAATACATTCTTGGAGACAAAATACTGAAGAAATTGTACAAGTCAGAAACCTGCAACAAGCCAATGCACTTTATGGACCACAATCTGTAACGTGCTCTGGAAAGCCTACAAGGAAGCTTGGAGAGATATAGAAGAGACAAGGAGCTAAAGAAGTGGATCTAAATAGGCTTTGCAAAGTCAAATCTGTAACCGTTTGGACACTTACTCAAAAAGGATAGACAGACTAGAAAGTAATTTGTTTAGCTACCTTATTTGCAGTAAGTAGGCTGTATCCATGTTCTATAAGGACACAGCCTCACTTCATAACTAAGTAACTTTTGTGAGTCAAGTTTTTCATACACTGTAAGCCATATCTCTCTGAGAAAAACGAAGCTGAGAATACTACCATTTGTATTCACAGATTGTAGCAACCTTTATCTAATAATACATTAGATTAAAGTGATATTGTGTCTTGTGTTGTTTATTTATCCGCACCTTCACTTCTACACACACAGGCACTTATCTGCTACACAGACTCAATCAAAGAAAAGTTCAAGAATCCATTCACCCCCCCTCTGTATTCTTTTACCGTATTCAATACTCAACAAGTGGTATCAGAGCGGGCTGTTTATTCAAAAACAGAGAAACGATCATGAGTTCGAATACACCAAAGACTACAGGAACGGTTAAGGTCCCTAAGTTTGACAAAGAAAACTTCAACCTCTGGAAGATAAAGATGATGTTGTTCATTAAAGCCTCTCATCCCTTGTATCCTGAGATTCTCAAGAAAGGTCCTTTTGTTCCACAACAAGAGATACCAGAGAAGACTGTTGGAACCATAACTATCCCAAGAACTTATGAGGCCAAGGATCCATCAAAGTGGACAGAGTCAGAAAGGGAGAAGGTTGCTCTTGACAGCCACCTCATGTTGCTTATCATTGATTCCATGGACATGTCAATGTTTGCAAACATTGCATCATGCACGTCTGCTAAAGTGATGTGGGATCACATTGAGGTGCTGTGTGAAGGGACTGATGAGGTTAAGGAAAACAGGAAACAGATACTGGTCACACAGTATGAAGCTTTCATGGCACAGCCCAAGGAAAGCATCACTGAAATGTTTGAAAGGTTTCACAAGCTAGTTACTGAGTTGCAGATGAATGGAAAGGTTTACAGCACCAAGGAGTTAAATATGAAATTTCTGTTGTCTTCACCAAATCATCTGGAGCAAAGAGTCATTTCTCTAAAAGAGAGAGATTTGAACAAAGTAACCTATGATGTGCTCTATGGAGTCCTAAAGACTCATGAACTTGAGTTGCTTCAGAAAAGGGCTATCCAAGCCAACCAAGGTAGGATGATAAACACATCATGTGCCTTGATTGTCAACAAATCCATTCTGGACCTAGAAGCATCTACAAGCCAACTAAGGATAGAGGAGGTGGTAGATGATGAAGAAACTGAAGCTGGGGTGAGTGAACCTGTTGAGGAAAAGGAGGAAGAAGAAGAAGAGTTTTACACTCTGGAAGAACTTGATGGGATGGAAAATACTTCATATGCCTTCATGGCCAGAAAATTTCCAAACATCAGATTTAAAAGAAATCAACCCTTCAAACCCAAAACTCAAAACCATTCAGCCAACAAGAACAAGGCACCTGTGAAACCAAACAGAAATAAGTTCAAAACCGGTTATGTGGATAGGTCATCTGTAAGGTGTTATAGATGCAATGACCTAGGGCATTTTGCCAGTGAATGCAAGAAGCCTAAAAAGAAGGATAGAGATTATCTTGAGCTCGAAGCTAAGTATGAGGCCCTTCTGAAAAAGCAGACACATGGTAAGGCCTACATAGCTGAAGGGAAGTGTTGGGATGATTCTGAGAGTGATGAAGAGGAACAAGAATTCTGCAACTATGCCTTGATGGCCAACTCCAAGGATGACTCATCTTCATCTGATTCTCAGGTACCATCTCTCACTACTATAGACATGTCTGTTTCTGAATACAAATGCATGATTGAACAATTATCTGTTGAAATGTTTAATATTCATACTAGTATGACTGCTGCTAATGAGGAGATTGCTAAATTGTCTACTAGAAATGAAATATTAACCAAAAATAATGAGGAACTTGAGCTAACTACTATGCAAGTAGAAAACCTTAAGAAAGAAGTTGAATATTTGAAGAACAAGGTTTTATGTGCTAGTCAAGTAGAGAAGGCTCTTAGGGATGAATTAGCTGAGAATGAATTCAAACTAAAAACTTTCAAGAAATCATCTGGTTTAGTGCAATCCTACTGTGAGAAAATTGAAGCTAAACCCAAAGCAGCTATTGGACTTGACTATGACTCTCTCAAACAAAGGAAAGGCTATGCTGTCATTGAAGAGGACACAGCTGTTCATGAGAAAGTGCCTCACATTTTGAGAAAAATTGAAAATCCAATTTTTAAGGAATCAACATTTGAAATTGATGAGGATGCCTTACTCATCAAGCAAATGTTGAATGATGAGGATGAGGCACAATCTAGTGAACAGCAAGCATCCTTTAAGGGTGAGAGTGTCAAGTCAAAGACCAAGAAACCAGTAGTTGATAGGCCAAGACCTAAGAAGTTTGTTAAGTTTGTCTCAGCTGGGAAGAGTGAATCAGAAAAGGAAGTGACTAAGAAGAAACAGAACAGAAATGGCAAGTTAGGGATTAACAAGGATAACAACTATGCTTATATGCCTAATGCCCCTAGGAAAACTTGTCAGAACTGTTTCAGTACCAATCATCTAACTCATGCATGCAAGAAACCTGTTGGTAGTGTGTCTAAACCTTTCTATGATTGTTCTGTGCCTCTAAGTCATAGAGATGCACCTTTCTGTGATAAATTTGACTGTATGCCATGCAAGATGAATGTTATGACTAGTTGTTTTAATTTAAAAGGCAGTTCATTGATGGTTGTATCAGTCACAATTCTCACACACACTACACAAGGTCAAAGTCTTCAAGTCCTCCTAAAGCTAGGAAGGTACCTTTGTCACCTAAGTCCGAAACCTCAGGTTCTAAGACTTCCAACAGTGACAAGAAGACTAACACTAAGAAAGTTGACAAGCATGTTGTTTATGATAAAACTGTCTCTAAGTCACAAGGACCCAAACTTGTTTGGGTACCAAAGGAAAAGTAATACCTTTGTGTTTGCAGGGCAAAGAAAGTGAAAAGAAGGTCATGTGGATTTTGGACAGTGGATGCTCAAATCATATGACTGGTGATATGGCCTTGCTATCACAGTATGAGGAAAAGGCTGGCCCAATGGTTGCTTTTGGAGATGACAGCATGGGTAACACATTGGGATATGGCAAGCTGAAAGTTGGAAATGTCATCATTGAAGATGTAGCACTAGTCAAGGGGCTCAAGCATAATCTGTTAAGTGTTGGTCAGTTTACTGATAGAGGATTCAAAGTGAATTTTGACAAAGATGAATGTTTGATCACCCACAAGAAGACTGGTGATTTTGCTCTATCTAGAGTAAGGAAGGGAAGCCTGTTTGTAGCCAATATAGACTCTGCAAACAAGGACAAAATTTGTTGCTTTTACTCAAAAGCATCAAATGAAGATTGTTGGATGTGGCACAAGAAACTATCACACCTGAACTTCAAGGCCATTAATTCTCTAGTCAAAAGAGAGTTAGTGAGAGGCATGCCCACACTTGAATTCTGCCAAGAAGGAGTGTGTGAGGCTTGTCAAAAAGGAAAAATGAAAAGATCAAGCCACAAGTCAAAAACAGTGACATCAGTAACCAAGCCATTACAACTTATCCATATGGATTTGTTTGGGCCTGTCAACATAATGTCACTTGGAAGAAAGAAGTATGCCCTGGTAATGGTTGATGATTTTTCAAGGTATACATGGGTGGAATTTCTGGCATCAAAAGATGAGGCTCCACAAGTAATTATTGAGCATATAAAGAAAGTTGACAAGGAAGCAAAGGCAAACGATGCAAGTGTGATTGCACTGAGGAGTGATAATGGAACAGAGTTCAGAAATGCCACACTTGAAGCATTCTGCAAAGAGAATGGCATTTCTCAGCAATTCTCAGCTCCAAGGACTCCACAACAAAATGGAGTTGTTGAGAGAAAGAATAGAACTCTAATTGAGGCTGCTAGAACAATGTTACTTGATGCAAAAATGCCTACATGTTTTTGGGCTGAGGCTGTGAGCACTGCATGCTATATTCAGAACAGGACCCTCATCAACAAAAACACTGGAAAGACACCTTACAACTTGATGACTGGAAAGAAGCCTACACTAAAGTATGTTAATACTTTTGGAAGCAAATGCTTTGTACTAAAGGATAATTCTGAATATGTTGGAAAGTTTGATGCAAAAGCATTTGAAGGAATTTTTCTTGGCTATTCTATGGAAAGAATTGCATACAAGGTTTATGTCATCAGTCAAAAGAAAGTTATGGAAAGCACAGATGTAACATTTGATGACAGCAAACTACCTGGACTAGAAGAAGCCAATGATGAAGACAAAGATCCATTGAAGTTTGATAATCTAGATGATTCTGATGAAGAGATTGAAACTGGAGTTGAAACTCAAGTTCAACAAACTCAAGTGATTAATGATACAAGAGAAGAATTTGTGCCAATCGATAGTGGAGAAACAAGCATCCAAGACACACCTGTGAGTAATGGCAACTTCACAGGGGGAGGAAATGAGGATGACCATGATGTGGATGATGAAGCAACATCAAGAATGAGAAGTCAGGCTGAACACTCGAGGAAATGGGATAGATCACACACTGCAGAGCAAATCATTGGAGATCCTAATGCAGGAGTAAGGACTAGGAGAGCAACTCAAAATGAGTGCCTCTATGGATGTTTTCTATCACAAGTTGAGCCTAAGAAACTTGATGATGCACTGTTAGATCCAGATTGGATTATTGCCATGCAAGAGGAGCTGAATCAATTTGAAAGGAACAAAGTATGGGAACTTGTGCCTGTACCAAAGAATAGAACCATTGTTGGAACAAAATGGGTTCTGAAGAATAAGATGGATGAAGATGGTGTAATAATAAGAAACAAAGCAAGGCTGGTTGCAAAAGGATACTCTCAACAGGAAGGCATTGATTATGATGAGACATTTGCCCCTGTGGCTAGATTGGAAGCCATTAGAATATTCTTGGCATTTGCTGCTCATTCAAACTTTAAAGTTTATCAAATGGATGTCAAGAGTGCATTTCTAAATGGAGAGTTGGAAGAAGAGGTTTATGTGCAACAACCACCTGGCTTTGAGGATCCACATTTCCCAGAATTTGTCTACAGATTGCTTAAGGCATTGTATGGACTTAAGAAAGCTCCAAGAGCATGGTATGATACTTTATCACAATTCCTTCTTGAAAATCAATTCACTAGAGGCACATTGGACAAGACACTGTTTTACAAGAAGCATGGTGATGATATGATCCTAGTTCAAATCTATGTGGATGATATCATTTTTGGTTCTACAAATGAGAAACTGTGTGAGAAATTCACTAAACTCATGCAGAGCAGATATGAGATGAGTATGATGGGAGAGTTGACATTCTTTCTAGGGTTGCAAGTCAGTCAAAGGAAGGATGGTATCTTTATCAGTCAAACCAAGTACATCAAGGATTTATTGAAGAAGTTTGACTTGGAAGATTGTTCACCTGCCAAGACACCCATGGCTACTGCCACTAAACTGGATGAAGATGCTAAAGGCAAGAGAGTAGATATCTCAGTCTACAGAGGCATGGTTGGTTCTCTACTTTACCTCACTGCAAGTAGGCCAGACATCATGTTTGCTACATGCTTGTGTGCAAGGTTTCAATCAAATCCAAAGGAATCACATTTGATTGCAATAAAAAGGATCTTTAGATATCTGAAGGGCACTCCTAACTTGGGATTATGGTATCCTAAGGACACAGGGTTCAATCTGGTTGGTTATTCTGATGCTGATTGTGCTAGATGCAGAGTGGATAGGAAAAGCACCTCAGGAAGCTGCCAGTTTCTTGGACAAAGGTTAGTTTCTTGGTATAGCAAGAAGCAACAATCTGTGTCAACTTCTACAGCTGAGGCTGAATACATAGCTGCTGGAACTTGCTGTGCTCAAGTGCTTTGGATTAGAAATCAACTTAGAGATTATGGACTTGTGTTGGAAAGAATTCCAATCATGTGTGGCAACACAAGTGCAATCTCTATAGTTGCCAATCCTGTCAATCATTCTAGAACAAAGCACATTGACATCAGATATAATTTCATAAGAGAACATGCAACTAATGGAACCATTGAGTTGCATTATGTCTCTACAGATAAACAACTAGCTGATATATTCACTAAGCCATTAGATGAAGCCACCTTCACAAGGTTGGTAAGTGTGATTTGAAAATGCACACCTAGAGGGGGGTGAATAGGTGTAAATGGCTAACTATGTATAACTAAAACTGATTTTAAGAATTACCAGAAACAGCTTACTGATTTCGTTTTATGCAGAGACAAATGGTATGCTGAATGCACAGATAATCAGTACAGTAAGGTGCAGAAACAGTAAGCTAAATGCAAGCAGTAAGTAAATAACAGAAAGTAAAGAACACAGAGACTTTTAGCCAGGTTCGACCCCTAACCCCTATGGTCTACGTCCTGGTCCCTTACCAATTTGGTAAGAGAATATATTATTGATCACTGAAATAAAACCAATTACAAGATACAATAATATATCTCCCTTAATTCCCAGCTGTTGACAAATGGCGTGCTGAACTCCTGTTTCTGAACTTGCTCTCTAAGCTATACTTCCCAAGTATACTTCTCTAGCAACGTTCACCAAACCCTAGTTCCCTAGCCAAACTGTCCAACAACTAATCCTTACAAATCGAACAATACAATCGATAAATAATACAACTCAAACTATGAACTCTTTAAGATATAGCACGTATCAATATACTAAGAGCTCGAGAGAATGAAAGATATAGCAATGAAAAACCGAGTTGTTTGAAATCTTGTGTGCTTGAATATTTTCTCTGAAATGTTGTTCACGAATGAACACAAGATAGATTATAAATAGTCTCACAACCAACGTTCGGAAAATCAATCAACCATTATTCGAACGATTTAGAAATCAATTTCTAACGTTCAAATGATTACAGAGATTTTACCAACGTTCTTGTGAACGTTTGACAAAGGGTTTGGAAGAGATGAATCGTAGAAAACTTAACCCTTCTGATTTGTATAGATATAAAAACGAGTATAGGAGATTTTGTAGAAAGAAATCTTTTAAATAAGGAAACTCCTATAAGTTTTATAAAATAATTCGAATGAGGATATTTGAAAAGATTTTGAGCTCTAAATATATTGTATACGTATTATATGATAAAGATATCTTACAATATATTTCCTGAATAAAATCCATGAGAATTAATCTTGATAAAAGTCTTCAGGATTTCTGGCAGTTTGCAAATGGCTTGCTGTTTGTGACTGTCAGTGCAGATGGTTTGCCAAACTGTCTCTGTTGTAACACCAAGTGGCTTGCTGTATATATATTCTCTGTAAACTTAATATACCCTGCAAAACCAAGTTAGTACAACCATAACACAATGTTTTATATCAAACTACAAGCAAATAGCTTGCTGAATGTGATCATCAAAACCATAGGAGTATCAATCTCCCCCTTTTTGATGATTACACAATATTTAGGAGAAATAATAACTCCCCCTAAATCCCTGCATATTAGTACATTTTGATATAAAACAGATTCAAGATAAACAAGCATAATTAATCATATCCACATCGAATATCTTGACCAAACAAGCAAATAAATTCTCCTAAATTTCTCCCCCTTAATTCATCAAAAAATTCAACAAAAAAAAACATTAGTCCAGGTCTGGAATAAGCATAGAGAAATAAAATTTGAACAGTTAAATCAAGATAGTGACATATAAACAATTCAGATACAAATGGTAAGCCAATGTTACCCATTCTGTGCTTGTCAGCTTGCTGACTACACAGTACACATGCCAAGCTCCATTGGTATGGCTGCAAATCTTTCTTCAGCTAATGGCTTTGTGAAAATATCTGCCAGTTGAACTTCAGTTGAGACAAATACCAACTCAATCTTCCCTTTTGCTGCATTATCTCTTAAGAAATGATGACGAACGTCGATATGCTTTGTTCTTGAGTGATTCACAGGATTCTTGGAGATATTGATAGCACTCGTGTTGTCACAATATATTGGAATCTTGCCACACTTGATATTAAAATCCCTTAGAGTTTGAATCATCCATAAAATTTGAGAGCAACAGCTACCAGCTGCTAGATACTCTCCTTCAGCCGTTGATAGAGCCACAGAAGCTTGCTTTTTGCTTTGCCACGAAACCAAGCTTTGTCCAAGGAATGTACAAACACCATTTGTACTCTTCCTATCAGTTTGAGACCCTGCATAATCTGCATCACTATACCCCACGAGATCAAAAGTATTTGTGATAGGATAGAACAAACCAAGATTGATAGTACCACTTAAGTATTTAAAAATTCTTTTAACTGCATTTAAGTGAGACTCTTTAGGGTTGGATTGGAACCTTGCACAAACACAAACACTATACATGATATCGGGTCTTGAGGCAGTTAAATATAATAAACTTCCAATCATACCTCTATACCTTTTGACATCCACATCCTTACCATTCTCATCTGCAAACAGCTTGCTGTTTTGAGTCATAGGAGTTGTTTTTGCTTTGACATCTTCAAAACCAAATCTTTTGAGCAGATTCTTTGTATACTTGGATTGATGCACATAAATTCCATCATTGGTTTGCTTGATTTGGAGACCCAAGAAATAATTGAGTTCCCCCATCATGCTCATGTCAAATTCATTGTACATGCATTTAGAAAACCACTCACACATAGATTCATTAGTAGCACCAAATACAATATCAGCCACATATATTTGTACAACAAGAATATCTTTACCATTTTGCTTTGTAAATAATGTGGGATCGATATTACCTCGAATGAATCCATTTTTAAGAAGAAATTTACTAAGCCTCTCATACCATGCTCTAGGGGCCTGCCTTAAACCATATAATGCCTTCTTGAGCTTGTAAACATAGTCATGAAACTTCTCATGTTCGAATCCAGGAGGCTGTTTGACATAGACTTCCTCATCCAGCACGCCATTTAGAAATGCGCTTTTTACGTCCATTTGATATAACTTGAATTTCTTGTAGCATGCATAAGCAAGAAGCATTCTGATTGATTCTAAACGAGCTACAGGTGCATATGTTTCTTCAAAATCAATTCCTTCTTGTTGATTATGGCCTTGAGCCACGAGCCTTGCCTTATTTCGAGTAACTGTTCCAAATTCATCCACTTTGTTCTTGAACACCCATTTGGTTCCTATGATAGAAGCATCTTCTGGTGGTTTTACAAGTTCCCAAACATCACATCTCTCGAATTGGTTGAGTTCCTCTTGCATTGCCATGATCCAATTTTCATCTTCTAGTGCTTCCTTGATATTTTTGGGTTCTTCTTGAGCTAAAAAGGCAGCATAAGCACAAAAGTTTGCTTTTCCTCTCCTTGTTGTGATTCCATCTGAGATATTTCCAATGACAAGTTCTGGAGGATGATTCTTTACTGTCCTTGTAGCTTTTGGTAGAGAATGTTGAGCAATTTCTTCATGAGAAGTGATTCTGACCACTTCAGCTTGCTGATTTGCATTTCCAGCTTGCTGTTTTCCATTCTCAGTAGTGTTGTTGGCTTGCTGACTTCCAGTTTCAGCAGAATTGTTGGCTTGCTGATTACCAGCAACATGAGGTTGTATGATATCATCTTTACCTGCAAATTCTTCCTCGTCTCTTGACAGATCATTGTTAGGTTCTTGAAAAGTAACATCAATAGATTCTTCAACTATATGTTTATTTAAGTTATAAACTCTATATGCTCTACTAGTTAAAGAATAGCCAAGAAAAATAGCCTCATAAGATTTAGCATCGAATTTACCATCAATATCAATTGTCTTGAGCACAAAACACTTTGAGCCAAAGATTTTGAAGTAACTAATGTTTGGCTTCTTTTTCCTCAACAATTCATACGGAATTTTGTTCAAAATAGGCCTGATTATGACTCTGTTCAACAAATAGCACGCTGTATTCACTGCTTCTGCCCAAAAACTTCTAGGCAGCTTGCTTTCTTGCAAAAGAGTCCTTGCTGTTTCTTGCAGTGACCTGTTCTTCCTTTCTACCACTCCGTTTTGCTGTGGAGTCCTTGGTGCAGAAAATTCATGTGAAATTCCTCTTTTTTCACAATAAGCAATGAAGTCTTTGTTGAGAAATTCACCTCCTCTATCACTCCTTATACCTACAAGTCTTGTATTCAACTTGTTCTCAAGTAATTTGATTAGTTTCTCAAACTCATCAAAAGCACAATCTTTAGTACGAAGAAATAATACCCATGTAAATCTAGAATAATCATCTACAATCACAAAACCATATTGTTTACCTCCAATACTCTTGTTAGCTTCTGGACCAAATAAGTCCAAATGCATAAGCTCTAAGGGTTTAGAAGTAGATACCATTTTCTTTGATTTGTGAGTACTTCGAAGCTGTTTTCCCAATTGGCAAGCTGAACATACTTCTGATTTGACATACTTTAGCTTGGGCAGCCCTCTCACTAGTTTCTTGCTTGATAACTTTCTGAGCAAATCCATGTGTGCATGTCCCAATCTTCTATGCCAAATATATGGATCATTATCCATTGCAGCCAAACAGCATGCTGTTTCCTGCATATCAAAATCTAATACATATATATTTCCTTCCCTTCTAGCAACTAGGGGGAATTTGTTAGTACCAATAGTAATAATAGCTTTATCAATGCCTAATTCAACATGATGTCCATCATCGAATAATTGAGTGACACTAAGCAAATTATAAGTAAGACCTTTGACATATTGAACTTTATCAATTGAAATATTACTATTACCAATAGAACCGGTACCAAGGATTTGAAGAGTTTTGCTATTCCCAATTGTCACTCTTCCACCCTTTTTCATTTTGAGATTCATAAACTGAGATTTGTCTCCACACATATGTCTTGTGCATCCACTGTCCAAGATCCATTGCTTTGACTTGACCTTAGCAGCAAGGCACATCTACAAAACAAACAAAAATACCTCAATGTTTTGGTACCCATATAGGTTTGGGTCCAGGTTGGTTAGTAGCAAGAATATATAAAGCATTTAAATCAGATTTCTTGATCCACATTTGGACCACTTTTGGGGACTGATCATTCTGTTGGTAAGCTGTTTGTCTCCTGCTATTTGCATTCTAGTATGCTGTTTTCTGTCTGACTGGTCCATTCTGGTATGCTGTTTTCGTCTTATGATATACTTGAACCACACAATTCTTTTCCAGATGTCCTTTTCCACCACATTTGTTGCATGTCTTCCAAGGCATAGCATAATTGTAGGGAATGCCATTCCTTCCATCATATTTGAGCACCTTATCCTTTTTGTTGAGATTCATGCCAACTCCTTCTCTGACTAAGGGGACCTTTGCCTTCTTCATCATTGTCTTTAAAGTGTCTTCACCTTGAACAAAAGTTTCCATGCCCTTCTTGAGATCTTTAACTTCTGTTTCTAGGAGAGTGATCACTTCAGCTTGCTGTTTGATGAGTTCAGCTTGCTGAACTCTCTTTTCAGCAGTTTTTGAGGATTCGGCTTGGCTAGATTCCTTCATTTTGTATGATTCCAATGCTTTAGCTTTAGTTTTGACATCAGACCTTAGCTCTTTGATTTCTTCAGTCAAGGTCTTGTTTCTCTTTTCAAGTAACTTGACATTAGCTTCTAAATGTCTGTTCTTAGTATTGAGTTCCTTGATCTCTGTAGCTTTACTGAATGAAGTTGAATCCCATTCTTCCATTTTTGGCAACAGATCTTTTACCATTTTGGATAAATAGGCATTCTTATCAGTCAGCTTGCTGATTTCAGCCTTTAGTGCCATGTGTTCTTCAATTGTAACACTATTTTGTTCCTGCATGGTTAGTGAATCTAACAATGTATCATCTGAAGAAATATAATCATTAAAAGAGTTTACCTCACTCTGATCTTCTTCAGAATCAGTTTCAGCATACACTCCTTCTGAATTTCCTAGAACAGATTCATCTTTAATTCCAACAAGTGCTAAGTTCACCATTTCTTCACTTGAGTCATCACTGGAATCTGAATCATCATCACTCCAAGTCAGTAGAGCCTTTGATTTCTTCTTATCCTTGAAAACAGTAGGCTGTTTTGACTTCAGTTTGTAGCAGTTCCTTTTATAATGACCTGGCTTGCCACATTCGAAACAAGTTTCCTCCTTAGAGTCTTTTGAGCCTTTCTTGTTGTTGTAGTAGCCACCTCTTTCCCTTTTCATCATGTTCTTCTTTTCTATCAGCCTCTTGATCTTCTTTGAAATAAGTGCAAGTTCCTCATCAGAATCAGATTCATCATTAGAGTCAATTGGCTTGCTGTTTTTAGAATGGAGAGCCATATTCTTCATCTTTTCTGTTGGAGCTTTAACACTTGAACTTCCCACCTGATTTCCATTTATCTTGCTTTCAAATTGCTCTAGCTCAGCAAATACAGCCAAGTGATCCATAGTATCAATAAGTGGTGAGGATTCCAAGGCAGTAACTTTGGCTTCGTAGATAAATGGTACTGCACTCAATACCTTCATATTGATTTCGTCTTGTGGTATAGATTTCCCAAGCCTCTTTAGTGAATTTATAGTAACTTGAAACCGTGCTTGACTGTCCTTGATAGTTTCCCCATCATTAAGCTTGAAGTTTCCAAAGTCATTCATTAGCTTGCTAAGTTTCACCTTCTTTAGGGACTTCGAACCTTCATGATAAGTCTCCAAAGCATCCCACATTTCTTTGGCTGTTTTGAATGAAGATACTTTGTCATATTCAGCTTGATTCAAACCATTCATAAGAGAACTCCTTGCCTTTCCATTGTAGCCAATCTTGATTAATTCATCCGGGGTAAGATCATCTACATCCTTTGGCTTGCCATCCTTGTCGAGAAAGACATATGGACCTTTTTGCACAACTCTCAGAACTAATGGATCTCTGGATAAGTGAGTTTCCATGCTGCTTTTCCACCAGTGGTAGTTGTGTGTGCCATGAAGAAGTGGAGGCCTAAAATCAGATTTTCCTTCGGGATAGTTTTCAGCCATTATGATCGAATACTTTCCTGTTACAGAATTGTTAGTATACCAATGCTCTGATACCAAATGAAAATGCACACCTAGAGGGGGGTGAATAGGTGTAAATGGCTAACTATGTATAACTAAAACTGATTTTAAGAATTACCAGAAACAGCTTACTGATTTCGTTTTATGCAGAGACAAATGGTATGCTGAATGCACAGATAATCAGTACAGTAAGGTGCAGAAACAGTAAGCTAAATGCAAGCAGTAAGTAAATAACAGAAAGTAAAGAACACAGAGACTTTTAGCCAGGTTCGACCCCTAACCCCTATGGTCTACGTCCTGGTCCCTTACCAATTTGGTAAGAGAATATATTATTGATCACTGAAATAAAACCAATTACAAGATACAATAATATATCTCCCTTAATTCCCAGCTGTTGACAAATGGCGTGCTGAACTCCTGTTTCTGAACTTGCTCTCTAAGCTATACTTCCCAAGTATACTTCTCTAGCAACGTTCACCAAACCCTAGTTCCCTAGCCAAACTGTCCAACAACTAATCCTTACAAATCGAACAATACAATCGATAAATAATACAACTCAAACTATGAACTCTTTAAGATATAGCACGTATCAATATACTAAGAGCTCGAGAGAATGAAAGATATAGCAATGAAAAACCGAGTTGTTTGAAATCTTGTGTGCTTGAATATTTTCTCTGAAGTGTTGTTCACGAATGAACACAAGATAGATTATAAATAGTCTCACAACCAACGTTCGGAAAATCAATCAACCATTATTCGAACGATTTAGAAATCAATTTCTAACGTTCAAATGATTACAGAGATTTTACCAACGTTCTTGTGAACGTTTGACAAAGGGTTTGGAAGAGATGAATCGTAGAAAACTTAACCCTTCTGATTTGTATAGATATAAAAACGAGTATAGGAGATTTTGTAGAAAGAAATCTTTTAAATAAGGAAACTCCTATAAGTTTTATAAAATAATTCGAATGAGGATATTTGAAAATATTTTGAGCTCTAAATATATTGTATACGTATTATATGATAAAGATATCTTACAATATATTTCCTGAATAAAATCCATGAGAATTAATCTTGATAAAAGTCTTCAGGATTTCTGGCAGTTTGCAAATGGCTTGCTGTTTGTGACTGTCAGTGCAGATGGTTTGCCAAACTGTCTCTGTTGTAACACCAAGTGGCTTGCTGTATATATATTCTCTGTAAACTTAATATACCCTGCAAAACCAAGTTAGTACAACCATAACACAATGTTTTATATCAAACTACAAGCAAATAGCTTGCTGAATGTGATCATCAAAACCATAGGAGTATCATGATTGGAATGCTGAATTCTTCATATTCTGGCTAAGTGAATACACCATCTAGATTGTTGCAGCAGTAAGCACTTACTTTATCTAAATTCTCAATATTTTTGGAGCAAGTGTTGGCTGAAATATGATTTATAAATATTTCAAATCTGTTGCATATGGTGAAAATCATATTTCTATTAACTTAAGATTTCTATGAAATTTTGAGAAAATCACTATTTAATTTGCTAGGATATTTTTCAATGAATATGTCTGGTAAATTTTAAAAGATAGTGAAAATCAAATTTTTATGAGTGATTGGTATAGTTCGATAAGTCAGACTTCTCGAATGATTCACTATTCGACATCTCTAATAAGTCTCATTAGAGTACTCTTGAGTTCTCGAATAGAGTCTTTCTGAGATATCGAATAGTGGAATTCTTGACTTCTCGAATATAGTAACTGAGTTCTCGAATGATTGAGTTCTCGAACACTATATTTGAGTTCTCGAATCATTTGAAAAGACTGAATTCTCGCTGAATTTTAACCGATTTTGGACTTTTGTCTAAAAGTTTAATTCACTCATAAAAACACATATTATTTAATTTAGAATTATTTCTAAGTTAGATAACTGCCAGCTGTGAGTTTCTATCTGCTTGAGTTATCGATTAAGCCATTCTTGACTTCTCGAATAGTTGTTTTCTACTTCTCGAATGCCTGACTTGTCGATACAAAACTTTCTGCTAATCGACAATTCAAGTACTTCATACTTATACAATTTCACATCTATTCGATTCATTTCATTCGATTTCTCAAGCATCTACACTCTCTAAACCCCTGAAACCCTAGCTACGAAAAGCCAAATTTCTTCTTCAATCTTCAATTTCTTTCCTCTCTTCTACACAAATGGCAACAGTAAAGTTCAACACCAACTTCATCGCTCTCACTAGTGATGTTGAAGCACCCAATGCCAATTTCAAGTGCTTTGTGAAATGGATGGCTGAGTCATATATCAAGGATGCACTCTCTGCCAACCCAACTCTGTATCTAGATATTCTGGAACAATTCTGGAGTACTGCTATTGTGGAGGTTGTAGCCCTGGAAAACGCAATCACTTCATATATCATCTACTGCAAGATTCAAGATAAGGAAATCACTATCACTACTGCAGACATGAACCAAGCACTGGGCTTACAACAAGAGTCATTTGACAGAATGGCCACTAATGCAGAGTTGGGGGAATTCTTTGAGTTCATAAACTACTCAGATGGGATTAACCTTGGAAAGCTAAACAGAAAGAATCTGAGAAAGGAGTGGAGTTATGTGTTTGCAACTCTTCTCCAAGTCTTCACTGCCAGGAAATCAAGCTTTGATCAAATCAGTGCACCTGTGCAGCAAATTGGATATGCTTTGGCCTATGGAAAGAAGATTGATGTTGGCCAAATCATCCTCCAAGAATTATATGGGAGACTTGGTAAGAACACAACCAAGAGAGGTACTGATATTTTCTTCCCTCGCTTTATTCAATCTGTACTTAATTATAAAAATGTTTCATTGATTGAATTGCCTGGGATTGATAAAAATAAAATAGGCTATCCTAAGTCCATGACCAAACTCATTTTTGGTAATTTGGAGACTAGGAATGATGTGGATGTAAGACTGAACATAACTCCCCATATGGAGAGTTTGTTTAGGACTTATCCCCACAACATGCCAACATTTGATGCAAAATATAAGTTAGCACAGCCCAAGCAAGTAGAACAAAATGCTAACCCAGGGCCTGCTAACCAACCCTCTCAACCAAACACTCTACCACATACTGAGCCAACTGCATCATACTCTCAAAAGGGTGATGTTAGTAAAAAGAAGAGAAAGGAAGTAATGTCTGCACCATTAAATATCTTGTCTGAAGCAGCATTAGCTGTTGAATTAGGTCTAGGAAGTGAGGAACCTGAGTTACCCTTACACAGGACAAAGAAGAAGAAAACTAAGACCACCTCTTCAGTCACACAAATGGCTGAAGTTGTAAAATCAGGGGCACACATCTCACTAGGTGTATCCTCTCAACATGGTGCACCTATAGAATCAAGCATCCTCCCCAATGCACCTTCTTGTATAGAGTCAGCACATGGGAGTGATAAGGCTGGCACAACACTGAGTGGAGAGCACATCACATTTGAAACTCCCTCTATCTCTCAGGGGGAGTTGCCAAAATCTACTCTTAAACACACTTCTCTTCCAGAATCTAACTCTGAAATTTCTTTGGAACCTGCAACTCAGGCAACTGAGATGCAAGGTATTGATCATCAAGAATTCTTTTCTCTTGATGAGCCAATAATTTCAAGTGACTTAGTGCATGACACTTTGTTCACCACTCAGAACCCACATTTAGATGGTGAGGGAATGCATGCTGAGGCATCTCCTAATGACACCATCACAAACACAGAGGTTCCACTAGTTTTTACTAGAGACTCTATGCCTGTGTCAACTGCTGGTGTAATTCATCCCACTTCTGTGGTGACACCAGTAGTAGAGTCAATCCATCCGGTTACAGAAGTTGCATCTGTAACTGAGGAGTCTAGCTTGCCTAGCTCTAGCTCTGACTTCATGTCACAATGGCTGAAGCCTGTGCAACATGACAGTGCTTCAGGATCAGGGTCTGTTCCACAACAATTGACGGTTGAAGCACTTCAAAGCTTAATTGTGGATCAGATTCCTGAGTTCACAAAGATTGCTCAGAACCTTCTCACTGCAGACATGCCTAATCCAGACTATGAGGCTATTCTGTTATGCCATAGGGATGATGTGGAAGTGCAGAAGACAAACATCATTGATGATGTGGAAATATGATATTACTCTCGATGAAGCACTTCAGTATCTCAGGGAAGAATACATCACTTCACTGGGCTCCAGTGCCAAATCTCTGACACCTGGTGAAGTGTATGAGGCTATAAATGATACTCACAAGGGATTCCTCAAGGCTGCTCATTATCTTGGAAAAGGTGTTAAGACTGAGGTCAATAGAGTGTGTGATAAGACCACCACCACAGTAGAAGCAATCAAGAGGACCTTTGATGCCAAATTCCCTCAGCTAGACAGTGTGTTCAAGGACATCAAACACTGCAACTCTACCTGCACCAAGATGGATAATGGGCTAGCTTTGCTAAAGGATACTGTCACAGGTCTGGGGCATCAATTTCAAATTCTATCTGATCAGACCACAGATGCCAATGCCATGTTGAGGACCATGTTCAAAAATTTATATGGAGACAGTGAAGTAGATGCACTTGAGAATGAGGTGGCTACTCTCACCAAGTCCAATGCTCATCTTACAGACAAGGTTGCACTGCTAAATGACCAGTTGGACACTCAAGCATCCACTACAGCTGATGTCCTTCTGCATCAACAATCCATGTTAGCTGCTATGATGAAGCATATGGGTCTCCCTCTACCTGATGAATCTTCAATCCCAAAGGACATTTCTACAGCCTCTGTGCCTGACAACAAGCCTAAGGGGGAGAAGAAGGCAAGGAACTCAAATACAAAGGGGGAGAAAGGCATAATAATAAAAGAGGGTGGTCAACAAAGAGTTTCAAAATCTCTATCAAATGTGCCTGGCAAAGGAAAATCCAAAGTGGATGAGCCTCCATCTACCTTGCCAGTTGTCACTCTACCAACTGTGCACATCACTACTCCTGGAGGACAAAAGCAAACCATAACTACCACAGTGGTTGCAGGGAGTATGCCATCTGACAAACCTCCAACCTCTATATCTGAGAGTGCCAAGCCTGTAGAAGTTAAAGTTGTTACTGATGCCAAGCTGCAAGAAGTTGCCAACTCAGATGTTTATCATGATAAAGCCTTCTTGGAGTTTCTGAAAGCCATAAGGGAACAGGTTGGTGACACTCAGTTTTATCTGAGGGAGGTGAAGAAGCAGATTGACTACATCACTGTCATCCCCAAGAAAGTCAATAATCTATGGGTCAAGGAGATAGTGATGGTTTCCAAATTAAAGATATGGCATCTAACATACCAGACTCTACAAGATAGATGCCATACTTGAGCTCATTGAGAAGAGGAATGAGAACAGCAAAAGTCTGTTTGATGATTTGAGGAATGGCCAACCTTCAAGGCTACCAGAAGTGATCAAGAAGCCATGGACAATCATTTATCAGTCTGGCACCAGAATTGAAGATATCAAGCAATTGGTCATTCCCCATGATCTCACCACTAGAAATCACAGACTGATCATTGCTATCATTGATCAATTGCAGAAGAAGGTTGGAGCCAGAAATGCTGAAGAAACTGAGGCACTGCAAATCCTCAGAACTTATATTGCAACTGGTGAAATTCCAGAGATGGCTCAACCTAGGAGAAATAAGGATGATGATTCTGAAGACAAAGGTGATGGGAGGAGAAGACATCACAGGAGAGATAAGGGTGATGAAGACAAAAAGAAGAAGGCTGACAAGGATAAGAAGAATGATGATGACCAAGGTAAAATCTATGAGAGGAAGAGTGGAAAACAGCAAGCCTTAGGCATTGCTAGCAGTAATCTCACCATAACACAAGACTCTAAGTCTAGGGTGAATACTGTTAGTAGTGACCTAGCAAAATCTACATCTATGGCTTCTGCAACTGTCTTACCACCTCAAGAAGAGAAGAAGATTCAAGTCAAGAAACCATGTGTATGTTTCAGAAAGCAATCTGCTAATGGAATACTACTATGGTCTACCAACCAAGGTCAACGATTTCTGCCAAGCAATCATGTCAAGAGGATGAAATTTAAACATGCTGCAAGAAGAGTGAAGCTATCCAAATCAAGAGCCCTAACAATCATTCCAGGATTGAAACTCCAGCCACTTGATGAAGACTTTGATGAAGAGCAACTGCAATTTCTAAGAGCTCAAAAGATATGCTATGCTGCAATTGTGGATGACCACCTTGAAATCAAGTACACTGATGGGAAAGAAATGAAATTCAAACAAGGGGGTTGTCAACATTGGGGTAAATTGTATGAGATAGAAAGAATCATTGCATTGCTGGACTCTAAAGACAAGATGGAGAAAGTATGGAAGCTGGAATTGATTGACTTTGTGAAAATGAAGAAAGAATATGCTGAGAAGATAAGAAAGGGCTGCTATGAGAAATGGTTAGAAAGGGAGAAAGAAATTGACAGACTGGAGATTGAAGCAGAAAAGCTAAGGGCAAAGGGATTGTGTAGAGTTCAGTTGGATCCCTATGTGGTGAAGTATAGGAGAAGAAATGGAGACAATGTCAATATAAGAATGGACCTACTCAGTCACTATCCTGCCAACATTCTGAAGCCAGTGCTTGAAGATTTCAAAAACTCTATTATGATTGAAGAATTGGATGCTATGACAGAAATCATGAGAGCAATAGATGAGATTGCAAGAAAGGAGAAAGAAAGGAAACAGAAAGCATATGATGATCTACAAGCCAAAGCAATGGAGATGCAATCAAAAGAAAATGGCTAGTACCTCATCATACTGTAAGAGTATTTATCTTGTAATTTCATTTATATGTTCAATCAAAATACATACCTGTACTTTTAAAGTTTTATCTTTATGTATGTTAGGCTTGTTATCAGACATGAAATTGTGACTAAGGGTCTCACTCACAATTTGGGGGAGATTGTTAGTTACAGAGGCATGCCTGTACACATCTAATAACAAGCCTAATTGTTTGTAATGCTTTGCATTACTTACATGACCTCTTAACTGAGGGAACCTCTAGTTGTAGAGTTTCTGTTTGTATTGTACTTGTAGTAGGCATCAAATCCTAGTTGTGTAACTGTACAAATAGAGTCTGGAATAATGCTTGAAAGAAGTTCCAAGGTTCATGCCTCAAGCAAGGAGTTAAAGACTGTCAAATAATCACAGTTGGGATTTGAAGAAATAAAGAATTTGCCTAAGTACCAATTCGAGAAATATATTTGTCTATTCGAGAAGTCCAGCATTCGAGAAGTCAGAGATTCGATATCTCAAGACACTATTCGATATCTCTGAATACACTGTTCGATATCTCATTCGATATCTCAGGGATTCGATATGTCTACTACTCTATTCGAGAACTCAAGAAGTCAACAAGTCAAGATGGTATTCGAGTTCTCAAAGAGTCAACAAGTCAAAGTTCCATTCGATATCTCAAGGACTCAGAAAGCTATTCGACATCTCGAGGATTCGATAAGTCAAATGTTCTATTCGACAACTCAAGGAATCCTGATGGAAAAGAGCTATTCGAGAAGTGGTTCGATATGTCATTATAACAGTATTCGAGAACTCAGAGTTATCGATCAAGTCAATTCTAGTTCTCGAATCACTTACTTAGTCACTTCTCGAATACATTCTTGGAGACAAAATACTGAAGAAATTGTACAAGTCAGAAACCTGCAACAAGCCAATGCACTTTATGGACCACAATCTGTAACGTGCTCTGGAAAGCCTACAAGGAAGCTTGGAGAGATATAGAAGAGACAAGGAGCTAAAGAAGTGGATCTAAACAGGCTTTGCAAAGTCAAATCTGTAACCGTTTGGACACTTACTCAAAAAGGATAGACATACTAGAAAGTTATTTGTTTAGCTACTTATTTGCAGTAAGTAGGCTGTATCCATGTTCTATAAGGACACAGCCTCACTTCATAACTAAGTAACTTTTGTGAGTCAAGTTTTTCATACACTGTAAGCCATATCTCTCTGAGAAAAACGAAGCTGAGAATACTACCATTTGTATTCACAGATTGTAGCAACCTTTATCTAATAATACATTAGATTAAAGTGATATTGTGTCTTGTGTTGTTTATTTATCCGCACCTTCACTTCTACACACACAAGCACTTATCTGCTACACAGACTCAATCAAAGAAAAGTTCAAGAATCCATTCACCCCCCCCCTCTGTATTCTTTTACCGTATTCAATACTCAACAGATTCCTTGTTCATGCTTGCGAAAATTTTAAAACTTGAGATACATCATTGTCAATTTTAGTGAGTACTGAAGCATGCTTTCACCTTGTGAGATTATTGAGCCTAATTTGTGATTGGTGCATTTTATATCGATCGAATTTTATTGTTGTGTGTTGTTCATCATTTGGCATGTTGCTCTAGAACTTGTTTTAAACCATTTTGAGATTACATGGTATGTGTATGCATGAAAATGATAAAGGCACTAGGATTAACCATATTTATCCAAACAGTACCCTTGAATCATATATCCTTAGTGAACCCCTTTGAGCCTTTTATCCGTTCTTTTCGTATATCACCAATCTAAATTCTTGAGCCTACTTGTTTGTTCTTCTCTTGATTTACTAGTAGAGCATTTTGATTCATTTAGAGGTTGGTGAGTGCATAGTGTGGGGATTTCTTTGTTAAAATGTGAAAATTTGGTGGGAATTTCTAAAAAAGAAAAAGAAAAAGAAAGAAAATAAAATATCAAGTGGAGTTGTGTTCATTGGTTTGTGCAATATGAAAGTGGAAAAGTACATGGTAATATGTGCTTGGAGTTTAATGCTTGTGAGAGTCTGATCAGCTTTTACATGATCGAAATTTCATGTTGAGTGCTTTAATTAGAAATGAACAATGTGCTCTATTAGTTTGTCGAGTTAGCCACTTGTCAGCCTTTTTCTTGATTTCCTACCCTTCACCTTAGCCACGTTACAACCTTTAACAAAAACCTTTTGATTTGTGCATGCATGTATTCAAAGTAGTGGAGATTTGGTGGACAACCAAGCATATGGTAGCACATGACTTTATTGATTGAACTTGAGCGAATACACTTCGCCTATACACTTGTGTGATTTGAGAGTTATGTGAGATTTTCTATCCATAGCATGTTACTCATTGAATGCGGCATTGATATATATTTCATGATCTTTTTGTCTATCTAGACTGTGTGCTTACTTGGATAGTCTTGTACAAATGATGCGTAAATTGAAAGACTTTTCTTTTCTATATTGTGTAATTAAGTTTTGCATGTGTGGAGTACTATGATAGGTTGCATACTTGAGACTTGGCAGAGAAAAAAATGGATTTTGTGGGTAAATTCACTATAAACCCTCACGAGACAACACTCGTCCTACTAGGGCTGCCTAGGGGTTTAACGGCTTGTTGCATGTGCTCAATGCAATCGTGTCATCTACGAAAGTGATATTAGTTAGGATTTAGTTTTTATTTCACTTATTTGCCCGAGGACGTGCAAATGCTTAGTGTGGGGATGTTTGATAGGATATATTTATATATATATTTTAGATGATTTTATTCCCGTATTTAATTGCATTTTGCATTTATTTGGATATTTATTTTGTAATATCTGGGAATTTCGTACTCTATAAATAATATTATTTGGCATTAAAATATTATTATGTGCCTTAATTGATGAGTCATTACTTGTTTTGTGATTATGAATATGTGTTATGTGTCTAATTGCTAGATGTGTCTAATTACTTGTAGGCTTGGACAAAACCCTCCCCTCCCCCTTATTTTTTTTTCATTCGGCCGAGACACACACCCCCCCCCCCTTCTGACTTCATCTTTTTCTCTCAAGAACCCTCATAACCTCCATTGATTCTCAAGCTCTAATCAAGGTAATTCCTCCATTCAAACCCCACACTATTATACATAAAAACACTCCTCTTGTCATCCTCTACAAACCCATGGTTTTAAATTTCAATTTCTTTACTTTTCCAATTTAGGGTTTTTCGAAAATTAAGGAATCAAGGTAAGTTTTGTGGGTATTTTGATTGGGTGTTACTCCATGGTAGAGACCCACAAATTTTGGGCTCTCCGGAGAACCCTAACCTTCGGCCATGATCATAGAGAGGGCCAAGGATTACATGCATGTGCTTATTTGATGATTTTGTATAATTGCTAAGTGTAATATGGATGCATGTGAGTTTTTATAACTTTTTATGTTGATTTTGATGATGGGTTTGAGTTTTTATAAGATTTCAAATTGTGGGTATGCTTGTTTTGTTAGTTGATGATTGTTAGTAGGTGTCAAAATAAGAAGGTTAGTGATTTTGATGATTTAATGTTATGAACTTTGATGGGTTAAGTTTATAAATTGATTTTGATTGTAAAATTTATAAGTAGCATTGGTGGGTATGTGAGATTATGGTTTTGTGAATTGATATGCATGTAAGTAATGGTGTATGTCATTGTGAGGGTTTTGTGTGTGATTGTTGGTGGAGAAGAGGGAGAGGCCGAGAGAGATTGATGGAGGAGGGAGAGAGACCGAGAGGGAGGAAGAGAGAGGGAGAGAGGGAGAAGCCGAGAGAGAGAGAGGAGAGGGAGAGAGAGAGAGGCCGAGAGGCCGAGAGAGGGAGGAAGAGAAGAGAGATTGTGGGAATTGTGTGAATTATTGTGAGTTACTTGCTTGAATTGTTTAAGTGCTAATTGATTAAATTGTTACATGAATTAATTGGTTGCATGATTGAATTGCTATGTGAATTTGAGTTATGAATTGCTTAATGAGTCATCGTGGAGAGAGTAGGATAGCCTAGGATTGCTTGGTGATTGAAGTAGTCGATTGATGATGGAGTTGTAGCCATTGGAGGTGCATTGTGTTGTTTTGTGATTGATTGAGACCGATTATATTCGGTATGGTTTGACGACTATACAAAGGAGATGCCGCCGAAATTTCTAAAAAAAAAATAATAATAAGTGATTTCCAAAACCCTAAAGGCACATCTCCAATGTTAAGTCGTAGAACCATTATAGTACTATACCCTACTACATTGTATGTTAAGTGAATTGTGTGCTAAGTGACTTACATGACTTATGTGTTTACATGACTTATGTTAAGTGAATTGTATGTTAAATGGCGTTTTGGTCACTCAACTGACTACAAACTTTCAATTAGGTCACTCAACTGAAAAAGCTTTCAATCAGGTCACTAAACACATTAAAACTTTCAACTGAAGAACCCTAATTTTGCAGAATTGAAAGAAAATTCATATAAATTCGAAATTTTACCATCCATAAAAACTGATTGCACATTATGAAAGATGATGTTGAGAGCTTCGATTCGACTACTAGAACTCCAAATTCCGACATCGAAATCACCTCCAAATATGCGTTCGATCTCAAGAACGATATTTAAAAACATATAATTTGATGAAAATTTTAATGTGTTTAGTGATTCGATTGAAAGTTTTAATGTGTTTAGTGATTCGATTGAAAGTTTTAATGTGTTTAGTGATTCGATTGAAAGTTTTTATGTGTTTAGTGACCTGATTAAAAGCTTTTTCAGTTGAGTGACCCAATTGAAAGTTTAGGGTCAGTTGAGTGACCAAAACGCCATTTAACTCTATTGAATTGTTAGTTTGTCACAAACTAGTTCTTTCCGACCTTATTATTGTCATATACCTTGTGATTGATTTCATACCCCTTGAACTTGACTTGACTTGCTAATCGATAATCATATTTCTTGGAAAACCTTTTCATAACCTTATCGAATTCTTGAATCCTCGAACCAATTACTTAAATACCTTCTTGTACTTGAACTCGTTTCTAACTAAAAACAATTGTTGATTCTTGATTAACCTTTCGTGATTAACATTTCTTGAATTAATCTTTCTTGACTTAACCAAGTTATACTAAACAGAATCCCAACTCCCAAGAATCTAGAATGATTGACTTTCTTCACTTTGCCTTGTCATTTATTCGAAAATCTGAAAATCATTCATTTGAAATCCGAGAATCCTATTCATGCTTATTAGCAACTTGATATAACATTGAGAATCTTGTTTCTTTGAGATGAATTGAAATTGATAAACATTGTTTAACCTTATGGAATTGGATGGAATGTTACTTTGACCGAGGCGCCGGTCCAAATTATGTTACTATTATAGGCCAATGTGTGCCTGGGATCCCCTTATATTTGATGAACACCGTATTGGATATGCGGGTTCGGAGCTCTGTCGTGGGCTGATCACCCAGCGTTGCTCGTAGCGTCTTATCAGATATTCCAATTCCTTCTCATTTTATTTTGATATTGATTCAGTTGATACAGTTCATTTGCAGATTTCATATCTTGCTTTACAGTTGAATTATTTTGCCAGTCTTATATTGTTGTTTATGCACTTGCTGAGCAATTGGCTCAATGATATTATTTTCCTTAACCTTTCAGTGAAACTCGAAGATGGTAAGGACTCTTGAGACTGCGCGTAAGAATTGTGGTGGTTCAGGTGTAGCCTATAGGAGGCAGTTCCAGGTAGAAGGGAGTGGCGATCTGATGGATCTTGTTTTGCTAGACTTTTGACTTAGTCTATAATCTTTTGGAACTTAGAATAATTTGTGGTCTGTAATAAATAATTGGTTTTGAATTGGTAGTTATATTGTTTCAAACTCTTACTTGTTGGCGATCTAGGCGTGGGATTGGTAATGTCTAAATAATTAATATGCATGCTTTACCATTATCTAGTTAATTTTGATTAAGGGATTTGGGGCCGTCACAGGTTTGAGTCACTGAACAATATAGGTTTAGGTAACAAGATAGATCACATTTTCAATAATCACTTAGGATTAAAATAGAAACTCACTTAGAATATAAATAGTATGATATTTATAAAAGAATAGGATTGATTGACCCCTATTATCGAGAGTGTTTAAGTAGTATGCTTCTAAGTTTTATCTGACGCTTATATATATATATATATATATATATATATATATATATATATATATATATATATATATATATATATATTATATTATTATTGGCAGCGACAGAGGGCACCAGGACCTTCAGCTCCACCTCCGGCCGAGATAGCAGATACTGTACCTTTGCCCGTCTATCAGGAGTTGCTTAGGGAGTGTGATCATCTTTATGGTGAGAACGCTCAGCTTCAGAGGAGAGTTGATGCATTGTATAGTGATGATGGGGATGTACCCGAGGATCATGTCCCGACTCTTGCATCCAGGCTTCAGTCACTCATCGAGACGGCTAACGAGAGGCTTCACGCTATGGTACCTCATCGAGATTGGGAGAGTTATGCGATGGTGCAGATGATGGTGGACGAGCTTCAGCATGTGATCAGCCATTTGATGGATAACTAGTTTTATGCTTCGAGTTTTATGCGATGGCTTATATATAGCCATATGATTATCAGACTTATGTTAGACTTTATCGTACTTTCAGTTTCGGTTTTCGTACTTTATGTTGGTTGGTACTTTGAACTGTTGGATTTGGGTTATCGATGGATGTCATCGGTACCGTTATCGTTATTATTATTATCGTTTCCTTTTTTATCGTATTATTTGGGCGCGTGAGATTGTTTAAATTTTAGGTTGTACCATGTCATATTAGAACTGTTAGACCATATTGTGCCATGTTGCGGTTAGATGTATGTTTGTGGATAAATAGATGCTTGTTTAATATTCAGAAAGATGCCTCCAAGAAGGAGCAATACTAGAGCTAATCAGAATAGGGATCAAGACGATCAGAATAGAGAAGATAATCGAGATAATATGGATATGGTCCAGCTTTTGGGACTTTTGCAACAGCAGACGACTACTTTGGCTCAGCAGCAGCAGCTACTTCAGCAACAACATCAGCAATTGCAACAGCAACAAGGACAGCAACAACCAGCCCAACTTGTGGTAACTTTTAAATCTTTTCAGGCTGTGAAACCCCCAGATTTTCAAGGAACAAAGGATCCAATTGAAGCCCAGATATGGCTTAAGGAAATGGAGAAGGCCTTCGCATTGGTGAAGGTTAGTGATGAGCAGAAGGTAGAATTTGCTAGTTATTTTCTTAAGGGTGAATCTAATTATTGGTGGGAGTCGGCTAAGGCATTGGAAGCAGCAGAAGTGATTCAGTGGGATAGGTTTAAAAGGATTTTTCTGGAGAAGTATTTTCCTAGATATATGCAGAATCAGATGGAGTTAAAGTTCTTTAATCTTAAGCAGGAAAATATGAGTGTTGATGAGTATGAGAAGAAGTTTACAGAATTAGCAAGGTTTGTAGGAGATTATGTGGATACGGATGAAAAGAGAGCGAAGAGGTTTCAACAGGGATTGAAGCCATGGTTAAGGAGCAGAGTTGCAGCTTTTGAGATCAACTCGTATGCAGAAGTGGTTCAGAAGGCTATGATAATAGAAGGTGAGAGTGATCAGAATCAGAAGGAAAGGGGCAACTTAAAGAGAAAAGTGGAAACAATCGAAAGGAATCAGGATCAAGGAAAGTCAGCGAATCAGATGGATAGAAAGCCCGGATTTCAGAACCAGGGAAGAAATTTTAAAAGGAATGTGCCCAGAAACAGGAATTCAGAAACCCTTCCTCAGAACCCCAATCAACCAAGATTTCCCCGACCCTCTATACCAGAGTGCAAGGCATGTTCTAAGAGGCATACCGGAGCGTGTGTGAAGGCAGATATTGTTTGTTTCAAGTGTAACCAGAAAGGTCATTATGCTAATGAGTGCAGGAATTCGAAATCGAGTGTGACTTGTTACAAGTGTGGTAAGGTAGGACACATGGCTAGGGAGTGCAGATCGCCTGTTCCAAACAACAACTTGATGAGATTGACTACCTCTACCCCAATGAACCAAATGGCAACATCTCAGATTCCAACTCAAATTCTAAATCCACTTGTACTTCAACAAGTTCCAGCCCTTCAAGCTCAGAGTTATCAAGCTTCAGCCTATCCAATTCATGCCCGGACCTTCAACATGAACATGAACGATGCAGTGAGAAGTTCGGATGTAGTGGCAGGTACGCTTTTCGTAAACGCCATTAGTGCTAAAGTGTTAATTGATTCGGGTGCTACTAAATCGTTTGTTGCTAAAGATTTTGTGAATAAGTTGAAGTGTGATACTCGTATGTTAAGTGAAACTTTGAATATTGTGTTAGCTAATCAGGATCAGATACCAGTAGATAGAGTGTGTTCACCTTGTGTAGTAGAGATTTCAGGATATCTTTTTCCCGTCACCTTGATACCTTTTCAACTAGGAGATTTTGACATTATTTTAGGAATGGATTGGCTTGCCGAGTATGATGCGCATATCGATTGTAAGAGTAAGAGAGTGTCATTGAGATCTCCAGAAGGCGATAGAGTTATCTTTAAGGGGCATAGGCAGACTAGTACGTTTCTTACCATGATGCAAACCAAGAGATTGTTAAGGAAAGGATGTGAGGCTTATCTTGCTTATGTGATAGATAAGAGTCGAGAAGGAGTGGAATTAGAGGATATTCCCGTAGTCAATGAGTTTCCCGATGTTTTTCCCGAAGAACTACCCGGATTACCTCCAGATCGTCAGATTGAATTCGCGATTGACTTAGCACCAGGAACAGAACCTATTTCCAAGGCTCCATACAGAATGGCACAGTCTGAAATGAAGGAACTCGCAAGTCAGCTTCAGGATTTATTGAATAAAGGAGTTATAAGACCAAGTGTATCACCCTGGGGAGCGCCAGTACTGTTCGTAAAGAAGAAAGATGGAAGTATGAGACTTTGTATCGACTATCGAGAGTTGAATAAGTTGACTATCAAGAATAGATACCCATTACCAAGGATCGATGATTTGTTTGACCAGTTGAAAGGAGCGACATGTTTTTCGAAGATAGATCTAAGATCAGGATATCATCAGCTGAAAATCAAACCAGAGGATATACCAAAGACTGCTTTTCGAACAAGAGCATTTGAGGATAGCATTGGAGATATTGAGAAAGGAGAAGTTGTATGCCAAGTTTTCCAAGTGTGAGTTTTGGTTGAAGGAAGTCCAATTTTTGGGACATATTGTGAGTAAAGAAGGAATTCGAGTCGACCCAGCAAAGATTGAAGCAGTTGTGAATTGGGAAAGACCAAGGACACCAACAGAAGTAAGAAGTTTTATGGGACTAGCAGGATATTATCGCAGATTTGTTAAGGATTTTTCTAAGATTGCGGTACCATTGACCAAGTTGACACGGAAGAATGAAAAGTTTGAATGGACTGATAAGTGTGAAAGGAATTTTCAAGAGCTTAAGCAAAGATTGGTAACTGCTCCAGTGTTAGCATTACCGGATGATAAAGGAGAGTTTGTAATCTATAGCGATGCTTCGCATAAAGGTTTAGGGTGTGTGTTGATGCAGCATGGAAAGGTGATTGCGTATGCTTCAAGGCAACTGAAACCTCATGAACAGAGATACCCTACCCATGACCTCGAGCTAGCGGCGATCGTATTTGCATTGAAATTGTGGAGACATTATCTTTATGGTGAGAAGTGTGAGATATTTACGGATCATAAGAGCCTTAAGTATATTTTTACTCAGAAGGAACTCAACATGAGACAGAGAAGATGGTTAGAGCTGATAAAGGATTATGATTGTACCATTAGTTATCACCCGGGAAAGGCGAATGTCGTAGCAGATGCGCTAAGCAGAAAGGAAAGATTGAATACGTTGACAATGACTCAAGAATTGTTTAGAGAGTTTGAGAAGTTAGAGATTGAAGTTTGTGCAACAGAGATTCCAGCAGAGCAAGTTTATACCATGACATTTCAACCAGTACTATTGGACAAAATTCGGAAATGCCAAGAAGAAGTGATGAATCAGAGATTGAATGAATTGACCGGAGAAGAAATTTGTACGCAGAAAGATAACCAAGGTATTTTAAGATTTTCCTCAAGGATATGGATTCCTGATGTGAAAGAGTTGAAAGAAGAATTATTGTGTGATGCCCATAGTTCTAAGTTTTCATTACATCCTGGAAGCACGAAAATGTATCAAGATTTGAAGAAGAACTTTTGGTGGCCAGACATGAAAAGAGAAATTGCAGAATGGGTAAGTCGTTGTTATACATGCCAAAGAGTGAAAGCAGAACATCAAAGACCAAGTGGATTAATTCAACCATTGGAGATACCTGAGTGGAAGTGGGAGCACATTGCAATGGATTTTGTAGTAGGTCTACCAAGATCGAAGGCTAATCATGATGCGATTTGGGTTATAGTTGACCGACTGACGAAATCAGCTCATTTCTTGCCGATTAACGAGAGATTTTCGCTCGACAAGTTGGTGCATTTGTATTTGAAGGAGATTGTGACTCGTCACGGAGTTCCAGTATCGATAGTATCTGACAGAGATCCACGTTTTAACTCAAGATTTTGGAGACAGTTTCAAGAACATCTCGGAACGCAACTCAGAATGAGTACTGCTTATCATCCTCAGACAGATGGTCAGAGCGAAAGAACGATTCAGACAATTGAAGACATGCTTAGAGTTTGTGCCATAGATTTTAAAGGCAATTGGGACGAGCATCTACCTTTGGTGGAATTTTCTTACAACAACAGCTATCATGCTAGTATTGGGATGCCTCCATATGAAGCTCTCTATGGAAGGAAGTGTAGATCTCCTGTGTGTTGGGAAGAAGTTGGTGAGCGAAAGATAGTCGGACCAGAATTGATTCAGCAGACGAAAGAGACAGTGGAACTAATTCAGAAAAGATTGCGAGCTGCTCAAGACAGACAGAGAAAGTATTCGGATCCAGCAAGAAAGAAAGTAGATTTTGAAATAGGTGATCCAGTGTTGTTAAAAGTTTCGCCATGGAAAGGATTAACCAGATTTGGGAAGAAAGGAAAGTTGAGTCCGAGATTTGTAGGACCTTTTGAGATTCTGCGACGCGTAGGCAAAGTAGCTTATGAATTAGCTTTACCGCCTCAGATGCAGCATATTCATAATGTTTTTCATGTATCGATGCTTAAGAAGTTTCATCCTGACACTAAGTGTGTAATAGAGTATGAGCCAGTAGAAATTCAGCCAGATTTGTATTATGTAGAGCGGCCGATCAGAATAGAAGATCGCCGAGAGAAAGTGCTTAGAAATAAATCAGTTGCGTTAGTTAAAGTTTTGTGGAGGAACCCTAAGGTTGAAGAGTCAACCTGGGAGTTAGAAAGTGATATGTTAGAACAGTACCCTCATTTGTTTACATAGCTGATTCTGGGGACAGAATCCTTTTAAGGGGGGAAGGATGTAATATCTGGGAATTTCGTACTCTATAAATAATATTATTTGGCATTAAAATATTATTATGTGCCTTAATTGATGAGTCATTACTTGTTTTGTGATTATGAATATGTGTTATGTGTCTAATTGCTAGATGTGTTGACGTGAAATTTTATTAAAATTCTGTATAGCTTTTAAATGTTAAAACATGATTTTATTTTTACTTAAACATTTTTATAAAATTCTTGGAGTTAGTAAAAATCATGAAATTTCTTGTTTTATTATCTTTATGTATTTAAAGACTTTTTAAAAATAAAAGTTTAATTTATTTTCGCATTTAAATATTTTACAAGGATTTTTCCAATTATTTTCCTTTTTAAAAATATTAAAACTTGTAAAATTCAAATCTTTTTATAAAATGATTTTAAAAATGTTTTAAAAATATATTGAGGAAGAGAATTCCATATTTTAATTTTATGTGTCAATAAATTATTTTTGGATCCAAAATATCTTGTAAATAGAATTATTTTTACAAGTCTTTTATTTAATTAAAAGATGTATCAATAAAATGTAATTAAAATACATGTGTGTGTTGGTAGGCTTGGACAAAACCCTCCCCTCCCCCTTATTTTTTTTTCATTCGGCCGAGACACACCCCCCCCCCCTTCTGACTTCATCTTTTTCTCTCAAGAACCCTCATAACCTCCATTGATTCTCAAGCTCTAATCAAGGTAATTCCTCCATTCAAACCCCACACTATTATACATAAAAACACTCCTCTTGTCATCCTCTACAAACCCATGGTTTTAAATTTCAATTTCTTTACTTTTCCAATTTAGGGTTTTTCGAAAATTAAGGAATCAAGGTAAGTTTTGTGGGTATTTTGATTGGGTGTTACTCCATGGTAGAGACCCACAAATTTTGGGCTCTCCGGAGAACCCTAACCTTCGGCCATGATCATAGAGAGGGCCAAGGATTACATGCATGTGCTTATTTGATGATTTTGTATAATTGCTAAGTGTAATATGGATGCATGTGAGTTTTTATAACTTTTTATGTTGATTTTGATGATGGGTTTGAGTTTTTATAAGATTTCAAATTGTGGGTATGCTTGTTTTGTTAGTTGATGATTGTTAGTAGGTGTCAAATTAAGAAGGTTAGTGATTTTGATGATTTAATGTTATGAACTTTGATGGGTTAAGTTTATAAATTGATTTTGATTGTAAAATTTATAAGTAGCATTGGTGGGTATGTGAGATTATGGTTTTGTGAATTGATATGCATGTAAGTAATGGTGTATGTCATTGTGAGGGTTTTGTGTGTGATTGTTGGTGGAGAAGAGGGAGAGGCCGAGAGAGATTGATGGAGGAGGGAGAGAGACCGAGAGGGAGGAAGAGAGAGGGAGAGAGGGAGAAGCCGAGAGAGAGAGGGGAGAGGGAGAGAGAGAGAGGCCGAGAGGCCGAGAGAGGGAGGAAGAGAAGAGAGATTGTGGGAATTGTGTGAATTATTGTGAGTTACTTGCTTGAATTGTTTAAGTGCTAATTGATTAAATTGTTACATGAATTAATTGGTTGCATGATTGAATTGCTATGTGAATTTGAGTTATGAATTGCTTAATGAGTCGTCGTGGAGAGAGTAGGATAGCCTAGGATTGCTTGGTGATTGAAGTAGTCGATTGATGATGGAGTTGTAGCCATTGGAGGTGCATTGTGTTGTTTTGTGATTGATTGAGACCGATTATATTCGGTATGGTTTGACGACTATACAAAGGAGATGCCGCCGAAATTTCTAAAAAAAAATAATAATAAGTGATTTCCAAAACCCTAAAGGCACATCTCCAATGTTAAGTCGTAGAACCATTATAGTACTATACCCTACTACATTGTATGTTAAGTGAATTGTGTGCTAAGTGACTTACATGACTTATGTGTTTACATGTATATATGTATGTGTATAACATGGTTATATCGATGGGGCGTTAGAATTATTAGGATTGCTTTGTGATATGTAAACAAAAGAGGGGAAAATAAGATATTGTTTATTATTATTATTATAGGTCCGAGTAGGAGGCCTGGCAAGGAGCCGATTGAGGAGGACGCTATCTAGTTTGATCTCGTGATTTAAGGCAAGTGTACTATCCTACCTTGTTGTTACCATATGATGAATGCCATGAGATATTGAATTGTTAGTTTGTCACAAACTAGTTCTTTCCGACCTTATTATTGTCATATACCTTGTGATTGATTTCATACCCCTTGAACTTGACTTGACTTGCTAATCGATAATCATATTTCTTGGAAAACCTTTTCATAACCTTATCGAATTCTTGAATCCTCGAACCAATTACTTAAATACCTTCTTGTACTTGAACTCATTTCTAACTAAAAACAATTGTTGATTCTTGATTAACATTTCTTGAATTAATCTTTCTTGACTTAACCAAGTTATACTAAACAGAATCCCAACTCCCAAGAATCTAGAATGATTGACTTTCTTCACTTTGCCTTGTCATTTATTCGAAAATCTGAAAATCATTCATTTGAAATCCGAGAATCCTATTCATGCTTATTAGCAACTTGATATAACATTGAGAATCTTGTTTCTTTGAGATGAATTGAAATTGATAAACATTGTTTAACCTTATGGAATTGGATGGAATGTTACTTTGACCGAGGCGCCGGTCCAAATTATGTTACTATTATAGGCCAATGTGTGCCTGGGATCCCCTTATATTTGATGAACACCGTATTGGATATGCGGGTTCGGAGCTCTGTCGTGGGCTGATCACCCAGCGTTGCTCGTAGCGTCTTATCAGATATTCCAATTCCTTCTCATTTTATTTTGATATTGATTCAGTTGATACAGTTCATTTGCAGATTTCATATCTTGCTTTACAGTTGAATTATTTTGCCAGTCTTATATTGTTGTTTATGCACTTGCTGAGCAATTGGCTCAATGATATTATTTTCCTTAACCTTTCAGTGAAACTCGAAGATGGTAAGGACTCTTGAGACTGCGCGTAAGAATTGTGGTGGTTCAGGTGTAGCCTATAGGAGGCAGTTCCAGGTAGAATGGAGTGGCGATCTGATGGATCTTGTTTTGCTAGACTTTTGACTTAGTCTATAATCTTTTGGAACTTAGAATAATTTGTGGTCTGTAATAAATAATTGGTTTTGAATTGGTAGTTATATTGTTTCAAACTCTTACTTGTTGGCGATCTAGGCGTGGGATTGGTAATGTCTAAATAATTAATATGCATGCTTTACCATTATCTAGTTAATTTTGATTAAGGGATTTGGGGCCGTCACATATTTAATAAATATTAATGTTTTATTGTAGAAGACAAGAATTCCTAAGATTGGAAGAATTTGGGTTTGAAGAGCTATTTTGGAGCTAAAAATGGAAGAAATTCGGATTTATTGGGCTACATTCGCTTTCTACAGTATTTATTTCATATCCGGAGTTGTAGAAGTCGGATTTGGACGATCTTACAGTCCACGCGAAGCTTGTGAAATTTTCTTTAATTCAAGGATGATCTAATGAGCAAAATCCAACTAGAGCAGTCCGTAATCTGAGGAGAAAGTAGCTGCGTTTTTCCAATTTTATCAAGGAAGCTCATTTATTCCATTTAAATCATTTAAAGTGTTTTTGTCATTAAAGAATGGAACTAGTTGGTGTTTCAGCCGAAAGTTTGTTTTGTGGAGTGGTTGGTTAGCAAAAGAAGAAAGAAAAAGAATGGCAAAGTGGTGTGCTAATGATGAAGAATGATGGAGGCTTTTTAATAATTCAAGAGGAATATTTCAAGCTATAAAGAAGGAGCTTGCAGGAAGGAAATGGGGAGCTTAGAATATCTTAGATTAGCTTAGACATTAGAATTAGATTAGGACACCAAGGCTATTGCATAACTTTAAACATCACATTTATGTATTCATTCCATTCGGCAAGTGTAGTTTGAGAGGAGCTAGGGGCTTGGTTTTCTTCTTTTTTATGTACACTTTCTTCGACTTAATTCTTCGTTAATGTAAGGTATTCTCTATTTCTCTTGTTTATTAAATATATATTTTAGATGGATTGTTATATAATTTTAGTTCTTAATTTTTATATTAGTGAGTAGTTTGTTTTAGGGCATAAAGGGAAGCCATGTTTGCATGATAATTCTTGCATGATTTTCATAAGTAGTTTGATTGATTATTGTAAATTCTAATCGATTATGTTTGATATTTAATTTGTGTTACCGGCCAATATCACAGATTAATTACTTGCGAATAGGGGTAATAGATCGAGAGATTTTACTCTTAGAGGCACACATACGATTAGCGGAATTGAATTTTACTACGAGAGCATAATTGGATTTCCAAGAGCGTTAATACTTGAGAGAGATTAACACATGCTCTAATTACCCGATTAATTAAATTACTAAAAGTGATTATATGTGTAAGCATGTTTCGGGAATGTTGATACTTGAGAGAGATTAACAAACTCTAAATTGCATGACCATTTTGATCGCTTTAGCTTAGAAGCCGGATATTATGTAAACATGGTGGACCTAATTGCCCTAGATTTTAAATTCATTGTTTATCCTTTAATTAATTAGTTAAATTAATATAAATAATTAGTTCGTAAATATTTTCAATAATTATCGTTTTTGCTCCGGAAACAATTGAATTAAAATTGATAAAACCTGCCTCCCTGAGAACGAACTTAAAAATATACCGCATCACAGATCAAAGCTGTTTTGATGGTACTTTTCGTAATTTATCTGAATTAGTGTTGTTTATCTTTAATTCAGCTGGTACACAGTTCCAGATAGTCCCCAAGTTCATGCCTCTCTATGAAAGTCATCATATTCTAACGAGTTTTTTATCCTATTTTATTGTCTTGCGATCCCATATTGTGAATCCTCAAAAAAATTCAAAATCTTTCAGATTTATATTTAAATGTACTCAGTAGTCAAAAGTATGATTTTTGACAGTCTTCCTACTTCGATGAGCATCGTGAGGTCTGCGTACATCTCATCCTATCATGCTTTAGAGTGCTTGTTTGTTTGATCTCGTTTTTACTGTTTAGTGATAAACCCTATACAGCTGACTTCAAATCAGTTATACGAAAATCAAGCTAGTTAAATTAAGCCCTAACAGTGCTTCTCCAATTTGTGAAAACATAATCTTTTATAGTATCTACAAAAGATTTATGGTTGAAATCTCCAATACAGGACATGTTTATCGCTGGAACATATACTTCTTCAGCAACAATAGTATGGATAATGTCAGAACTCATAAAAAATCCATCTGTAATGAAAAAACAACAAGAAGAAGTGAGAGGCGTCGTCAAGGGAAAAGGAGTACTTGTACAGGAAAGTGATGTTAGCGTAGCTTCCTTAGCTAACACTAAATCTAATTTTATAAGCAATTGTAAAGAACAATCAAGATTCTTAAAGAAGGAGATGAGAAGTACAGAACAAGAAGAAGAAGATGAGAAACAGATATTTTCTATTAATTTTCAGAATGATCCAAATGAACAACTCGTTTCAGTCTTTATACAGCACAAAATGACAAAAATGGATTTAACAGATTTTCCCGCCAAAAGCTGTTACATCCTTTTACAGCCTGTAAATTCTATTTTCTGTATTTAATGAATTATTATTACTAAAAATAGACTATAGAAATGTTATAGTAAAGTTACTATAACATATCATCCCCCTTCCACAAAGACTTGTCCTCAAGTCTGAAAATATTGCTGCACCAATCCTGGATATTGATTTGCAAAGATTTCAGCATCTTCCCATGAATTCTCAGCAACAGAAGCATTTTTCCAAGTAACCAAGTACTGAACTTTAGCTGCATTCTGGTACTTGACCATTCTGTGATCTATAACAGCCAAAGGCACCAAATAACTAATTGTAGAAGATTGATTAAGCCACTGAGATAAATCAGAAATCACTGGAGGAGTTCCATGAAAAGCTTTCAGCTGAGAGACATGCACTACATCATGAATCTTCACTTCTGGAGACAATTTGAGCTTATAAGCAACCTTACCAACCCTATCAAGTACTTGAAAAGGACCACAGAACTTTGAAGATAATTTCTGATTTGATCTTTGTTGCAAAGAAACCTGTCTGTATGCTTGTAACTTCAACCAAACCCAATCTCCCACCTGAAATTATCTTTCTGACCTGTGTTTGTCAGCTTGAACTTTCATCCTATTCTGAGCATGAATCAAATGAGATTTTAAAGTACTAATCATCTGTTCCCTCCTGATTAAACTTCTGTCTACTTCATGATTAGTAGTTTCTCCAGCCAAATAGGGTAAATGAATTGGTGGTGGCTGATTATAGACAATCTCATAAGGAGTAATTTGAGCAGCAGTGTGATAATGAGTGTTATACCACCACTCTGCAAGTGCCAACCAGTTACTCCACTCCTTTTCTTTGTCACTACACATACACCTGAGATAAACTTCTAAACACCTGTTGACAACTTCAGTTTGACCATCTGTAGCTGGATGATATGCAGTTGACATCTTAAAAATAGTACCATGTAGAACAAATAGAGATTGCCAGAATTTACTCAAGAAAATTGAATCTCTATCACTCACAATACTTTTAGGCCATCCATGCAACTTAAACACATTGTCTAAATAGACTTGAGCTACTTGAACAGCATCAAAAGGATGTTTCAATGGCATAAAATGGGCAAACTTACTCAACCTGTCTACTACTACAAAAATAACTGAATAACCTTGAGAATTAGGTAAGCCAGTTATAAAATCCATACTCACATCTGTCCACACTTCTTCAGGTATAGGTAAAGGTTGTAACAAACCTGGATAAGCAGCTTTGTCATACTTCACTCTTTGACAAATAACACAATTCCTCACCAAACTGTTTACATCTTTAGACAATCCTTTCCAAGCAAACAAATTCTTAATTCTCTTCAAAGTAATATCTCTTCCAGAATGTCCTCCTTCAGGTGTTGAATGATGCCACTATAAAATCTTATCCCTCAAAGACTTATCTGGACCAACCAACAGCTTATTGTCCTTTTTAAGCAACCCTCCTTGCATAGAGTAATGATCCACATGCTCCCCTTGTTGCAACTTATTGCAAATTTCAACCAGAAAATGATCCAATGCATAACTGTTCTGGATTTGAATTTCCAAATCAGAAGAAACCACTGTAATAGCCATGTATAAAACCTCAGCACCTTGTACTCTAGAAAGAGCATCAGCTACCATATTATTAGTACCCTTATTGTACTGTATCTCATAATCAAAACCTAACAATTTAGAAAGCCAAAACTGCTGAAATGGTGTTGATATCTTTTGCTCCAAAAGCCATTTTAAACTTTTCTGATCTGTTTTAATAATAAAATGAGCAGCAATTAAGTATTGTTCCCACTTTTGCACAGAAAACACAATTGCTAAAAGCTCTTTTTCATAAACAGACAAATTCTTCCACTTAGGGCCCAATGCTCTACTAATAAAAGCTAAATGATGTCCTTCCTGTAGCAGAACTGCCCCTATACCCTCTTGAGAAGCATCGGTCTCAACTATGAATACCTTAGAAAAATCAGGTAATGCTAAAACTGGGATTGAAATCAATGCTTGTTTTACTAACTCAAAAGCTTCCTGAGCCTGATCACTCCAAGTAAAAGCACCTTTTTTAAGCAAATTTGTCAAGGGCTTGCATAGAACATCATAATTTTTGACAAATTTCCTATAGTATCCTGACAATCCCAAAAAACTTCTTAACTGTTTCAAATTCTTTGGAGAAGGCCAATCTGCTACAGCTTGAATCTTCTTAGGATCAGTAGAAATTCCTTCCCCAGAAATAAAGTGTCCTAAATACTCAAAAGAACATTTTGATTCCTTAGCATAAAGCTGATTAGCATTCATCAACTAAAAAACTTCCTCTAAATGAATCCAATGATCAGCCAAGTTCTTACTGTATACTAAAATATCATCAAAGAAAACAAGGACATGCTTTCTCAATAAAGGCTTGAATACAACATTAATCCACCTCTGAAAAGATGCTGGAGCATTAGTTAAACCAAAAGGCATAACTAAAAACTCATAATGACCAGTGTGAGTTTTGAATGCTGTTTTAAAAACATCATCCTTATGCAATCTCATCTGATGATACCCTGCCCTCAAATCAAGCTTGATGTACACAGTTGATCCAGCTAATTCATCCAATAATTCTTCTATCACAGGTATTAGAAATTTATCTTTAACAGTCCTTTTATTTAATTCCCTGTAATCAATACATAACCTCCATGTTCCATCCTTTTTACCCACTAAAACCACTGGAAAAGCAAAAGGACTAGCACTATCTTGAATTATACCCCTATCCATCATTTCTTGAACTAATTGTTCTATAACATCTTTCTGCTTAATAGGGTACCTAAAAGGTCTGATATTAACAGGGCTAGATCCTGGTATAAGAGGAATTTGATGATCCATAATACCTCTAAAAGGAGGCAATTCTATAGGTTCCTTAAATACCTCTTGATATTGATGCTTCAACTGTTAACTCGAATAACTTGTAGAAGGGGGGGTTGAATACAAGTTATATAATCGTGTCTGATTTTTGCTTGATTATATGTACAAGAATAAACGAATGAATCAAACTCTGTTTGTATTAATAAGATCAAATACAAACTCTACCAAAGGTGTACAAATACCTTTAGCAGCTGTTGACGATACAAATCTCTCTCTCTGTTTGTTTCGAACTCTCGAATACAAACCTTATACAGAGCTACGCACACGAACTCACAACACACGCTTGTTCGACTACGACACTTTTTACAATGATATAGAGAGAGTATTTATAATGCTACCTATTAACTAACAACAGAATGATATAATCTATACATGACAATGTTCTGTCTTCTAGTCGATAGTTTCCATCAATAGAAAACTCTTTCCTTCATAATATCTTCTTGCTTGTTCTTCAAACAACGATCCTGTTTTATAGCACTTGCCAGTTTCTGTAGCATCCATAATGACATCATCAGTAACACTGATATCAGGATTTCATCTTGCATCAGTATCTGATCATCATCAGTATTAGACTGTCATCAGGATTTGCTCTTTGTTCCTGACATGTAGTCTCCGATACACTGTTCATTCCTGACTAAACTGTACAGATAACTATCTTACACATAAATCCTATATACAGTGCTAAATCCTTTATAAGATCAGGATTACAAGAAGTATAATGTGTAAATTCTATTCTTAACATCACAACTTATGAATTATTCCTAACAATCTCCCCCTATTTATGCTGTAAAATCTGAAGCATAAATCTAAGTTGTGGATGTCAAAACATATAACAATTCAACCAGAATAGAATTTATGAATGTAAAATTATGAAGTTAAGTACCTCCTTCCCAGATGTAAACATTTATCTAGTACTTAGAAGAAAGAATTTTAACTATTAATGCTGCTCTTCCTTTACCACTTCCTAGCTGAGATTCACCACTGTCACTCCTGGTTCTTCTTTTTTACTTCCCTTTGTCTGCTCTTTATCTCCCCCAGTCTGGTGATGTTGTTGTTGTCCTTGAATTGTCTTTATCTCCCCCTTTTTGACATCAGCAACATTAATTCCAAGAGATTCAAAAACAGAACAAATGATATTCATCAGAACTGCTTGATTTTCCATAATTGTGACTTGGTTATCTTCAAGTGATTGAAGTCTTGTTTGCATAGCAATTTGAGAATTCTGAATATCTTTCAAAACATCAGAATGAACTTCAATGTTGGAAGTGCTTCTAGTATCTTCAGTATCAGAATCAGAAAGAACTGTATCTTCAAGTCTTGTAGAAGAAGTTGCTTGAGTTGTATGATATTCAAGTAATAAAACCTGATTAGAAGTATCAACATCTTCATCTTTCTGATCTAGAACTGAAACATGATCATCATCTCCTTCACCAGTATTCTGTGTACTAACATCTTCAAATCCTGACTCCTCCTTAGAGTGATCAGAGACTGTAGATATCTCAATTCTAGCTGATATTGGAAGTACATACAAAGGAACACTAGGATCATTAGGAACTTCATTTGGTACATATGTATCAAGAGATTGCTTTATCCTGGCACCTCTTCTGTTAATGATTCCTGCAAGCCTCTCCTTTTGCTTCTGAGCTTTAACTTCTGGCTTTGCATTGTGATGTGCTAGGTCATTCTTCTGATACATTTTGATGAATGAATAAGTACCAGCATCCATACCTAAATTTTCAGACCAAGATTCAGGAAAAACCTGATCCCAGAAATCAAATGATGGTTTCCTAATTTTCTCTCCCTCACTATGGAGTTGATCATCCATACCCTCATTCTCACTTTGACTTACTAAAGTCAACACTCTTTCTACCTTACCTTTTGCCTGGTCAGGAGTCAGCCTCTCTAATTGTGGATCAATATCCATCTTTTCAAGTGTATCACTCAAATTTGGATAAGTGCTCTCATGACCTACAGAAAAATAGGGTTTAGAAGGAGTTTTTATACCTGAACTCACATGGAGAGAGGGTTCCTCATTTGGCATGTGGCTTGAGGTTTTCTCCAAGGAGTGAGCTGCTATAGTCTCTGAACCCTTACAATCATCTTCTTTCCTTCCAGAGACTACATGCTCCAGTATACCACTTTCAGGTTCTTTACTAGACTCTGATGTCTTCAGTAATACTTCATTAGACACCATAGTTAGTACATCACCGTCTTTAAGTGTTGTTTGCTGAGACTCACCCTCAAGGTGGATAGACTCTGACTGAACAGAATTTGTTTGATCTTCAGAAAAATCAACCAAAGTCATTCCTCCCATATCATAGGGTATCTCACTTGAATTCTCAGTCATCACAGAAGACCTTTCAACATCAGCTATCACAGCTCCTGAGTCATCCAACCTCTGACTAGATGGTTCTTGTGTTGCAGTGACTGTGATCTGATCTTTCCTACTATTCACCACTGGTGCAATAGTATCTTCTGTTGACTGCTTCTCTCTATCTACTTCCTCCAGTTGTTCACCTTGAGCTAAAGCATCTTCAATAATGACATCCTTGTCAAATAAATATGCATGAAGTGATTGAAGTGCAACATGCTTCGAGAGTCCAAATTTCTTGACTAATTGTCTTCTGACAGATACATAGAAATACATCTTCATTAAGTCAAGTCTTTGATGTAGAAGTCCATATTCATCTGGAAATAAAAGTTTTGGTACTCTTTCAACCAAAAAATCTAGAACAGGCCTTGACAACTTCACTTTGAGAGAAATTAGTCCCATAGCCAGTCTGTATGATAATGTGGTTTCCCATGAAGAATCAATATCCAGATCTCTATGGTCAAATACTGACATAGATGTAGCTTGATGTGTAGAAACCTGCATAATGTTAGTTGGACTTGACTCTGTGTGTGTAGGTGACAATTGAATCTTTCTCCTTGTTCTCCTGGTATATCGAGCAAAAGATTTATCCTGAGAAGACTCAAGAGGTGTAGACATAGAAGTGATCTTGGGATGAGATCTTTGTTCAATAGACACAGTCTTTTGAGAGACAGTATCCAGTAACTGTTTTCCCTTTTTAAGAACTACAGCCTTTTGGGAGACTGCAGCCTGGCTGTGGCTAGGTTTTTCATCTCTTTGTGCTAACAGAGAAAGTTGAATTGCAGCCTTCAATTCTGCTCTCTCAACAAGAGTTAAATCATCATCATCTTCACTAGAATTACTACTACTTGACACAACAAATCTTCTCTTCCTTACAACTGATGTCTTTTGAGAAACACCAGAGGTTGGTTTCTTTGAAATAATAGGCTGTGGATCAAAATTTGGTTCTTGAATTATTTCAGAGACTATAATGTTTTGGGCTACTTGGGTAGACACAGGTGGGTTCTCCTCCAATTGAGATTCCTGAGCCATTTCACCACAAAAGAAAGAAGAATTGTAGAAAGTAGGAAGATGAGATTTAAGAATTACCTGAAAATGATGTGGATAATGAATTGCAGGTATTTCATCTAGATTCTTTTCATTGTCCTTCTTTGTAATGTCAGAGAAAATTCTCTTTTGCTGTTCATAAGAAGAAATACAATGTTCCCTACCAAATCTAGCTTCAACATCAGGAATAAAATGGTTAATAAACAATTGCATAAATCTATGATAATAAACCATTTTCCTATTTTAATCTCTTAACCCAAGTTTAATACTCATCTGACTTAAGATAATATGACCAATGTTAATTACCCTGTCATAAAGCAAACTATAAGCAATATGTGATGTAACAGAAGTAATTTGCTGAAAAGAACTACATTTACCAGTAAAACATTTAGCAAATTGATCAAAGTAAAAAGACCATTCCTTTCTAAGAAAAGACCTATTCAACTGGCTCATGTTGTCTAGAGGTCCACTATAACCTAATTCAGACAACATAGTTCTTATATTATCATCAGATGGTTCACTTGCATAACTATCAGTAACAGGTAAGCAAAGTACTGAATTAACAACAGATTCAGTAATGTCAAATGAATCTTGTCCTAAATGTAGAACAATCTTACCTGATTGACTCTGAGTAGAATCAATTACCTCAACATTCTCCCAAGCTTGTGAAATAGCTGCTAGATTAATTTGTGGAGATGCTGTCAATGCATAACTTAATGGTCCATACGCCAGAAAGTCCATGATTGGATGAAAATCAGATGACACTCCTTCCTTGTTGGTGATAGCTCCTACATGATTGTTTGTCATAAAATCGAAGTCACCAAACTTGAAGGCTACTGATTTAGGTAATCTTCTTTGAGCTGCCATTTTTGATCTGAAAAGAACTTGAAAAATTCTTGAAATGGATTAGTGTTTTTGAAACCTCAAGAGTGGTTTTTTGCTTTAGAGAATGTAAAATTAGAGAAAGCAATTACACGATTAGAGTTTCAAAACTAATATATTTCACAAATCTTTCAGACCACTATCCCAAGTTGACACGTAGATTGACAGGTGTCAGTCCCTGAAAAGTGCGGTTACCCACGATTTTTGGAAAATAAAATCCAAAATTGATTTTCATGAAATAAATCAGGGTATAAATAATCAATACTGATCAGTTTCCTTATCCTGTTGACCTCTCATCAAAATAATCACAAAATACAATGTGATAATAATTCTCAAATCCTGATGATCACACATGAAATCCTGATCAATATCATCCTGATTCCAGAGACTTAATATGGAGTTTCCACGTGGCATTTTTCTTTTATCTGAAAAAGAAATAAACAATTAATCTGAACAAAAATCAATTGGTTAGATATATTCAATATTTCTTGAAAACAAGAAATACAGTCACACGCAATACTTAGCATCTGACTTCATTAAAACTTCCAAGTGACTGTTCAGCTTCTCATGTCTTTCTTTAAAAGAAACAGATGCCTTATGCCATTCTCCATAAACCTTTCAATTTCTTTTCTTCTTGACAATGCTCCTCAAACCAAAATTCAATTCAAACCCATTCTTTAGATCTTTCACGGTCGATGAACATCCTGTTCTTGATCATCTCTTTGAAAAGATGACTCTTCTCATCGAACTAATCATGAATGGATTGGTTTCCGATAATATCCAGAGGTTTCTCCTAGAACATCCATCTGTTGGATACAATCTTCCCCTAACCTCCTCAAAACTTGAGGATGAAGAATTTGGCCGAGAGTCTGAGGTTGATCTTGATGGAGATGCTATTCATTTAAGTTAGCTGCTCTCATTCAAGTCGCCCAGACAAGGAATCCAAGAGTAGACGAGGCTATTCAATCCCCTGATGGATTTCTTGAGATGCTCCTTGTCCTGTACCTCAGAATTCATATCAATAAACAAGTATAGAATTATCAGTAGAAATTAGAAAAAAAGATGTTGTATTTCATTTCCATATATGTAATGATTTCAATTAATGAATATACAATTTCTTGTTATCTACTTGTCTTTTAATTATTGAATGATGTATAAATTATCAGTATGCAAATATCAAAACATGCTGGCATAGACTTAACACATCATAGAATTAGATTACTACACAAAGTAAACGTCAGGATCTGAAACAATTTTCATAATCCTGATACTGACACAATACTGATGACGTCAGCATCCTGATAACAAATCTAATCCTGATGATTATTAACAAGTCTATCACACTGAAATTTATCAAGGCAAAGTGTTATAGCTAAAGCATTTAACAATCAAATATAGATCCTGACAAGAATATCAAGTCTATAAGCTAAAAACAACATACCTTGCTACATTTGCAGATGTTAAAGATCTAAAAATTTAACATTCCTAACTCACTTACTAGTCTACTGAATATAGTCTCATCAAGTGGTTTAGTTAGAATATCTGCAAGCTGTTTGTCAGTAGGAACAAAATGAAGTTCCACAGTACCATTCTCAATATGTTCTCTAATAAAATGATACCTGACATCAATGTGCTTAGTCCTTGAATGTTGAACTGGATTTTCTGCAATTTTAATAGCACTAGTATTATCACAAAACATAGGAATATTACTAAGTGTCATACCATAATCCATCAACTGATTTCTTATCCAAAGGAGCTGTGCACAACAACTGCCTGCTGCTATGTACTCAGCTTCTGCAGTTGAGGTTGAAACAGATTGTTGCTTCTTGCTTGCCCAAGAAATCAATCTATTTCCCAAGAACTGACATGTACCTGTAGTGCTTTTCCTGTCTATCTTACACCCTGCATAATCAGAGTCTGAATAGCCAATTAGAAAGAAATCAGATTCTCTAGGATACCATAAACCAAGAGTTGGAGTTCCTTTGAGATATCTAAAAATTCTCTTCACAGCAATTAAATGAGATTCCTTAGGATCACTTTGGAATCTAGCACATAAACAAGTATAAAACATTATATCTGGCCTACTTGCAGTTAGATACTCCCTCAGTCCCGGCCATTTCTTAACATTTCAAAATAGGGTATCCGGCACACATTTTAAGGTAAATTTTAAGGATAGTTGCATAACTTATTTTTGAAATTTTCTTTTTTTGTATAAAAATAGAACAATCCTATTTTTATATAAGAAAAGAAAATTTTAAAAATAAGTCATGGAACTATCCTTAAAATTCACCTTAAAATGCGTGCCAGAAAGTGACAAAAAAAGTGTTAAGAATTGGGTGGGACGGAGGGAGTATAACAATGAGCCTATCATGCCTCTATAACTAGTATTATCCACACTCTTCCCTTTAGGATCAGAGTCTAGTTTAGTGGCTGTTGCCATGGGTGTTTTTGCAACTGCACAATCTTGAAAGTCAAACCTTATTAAAAGATCTTTGATATACTTTGACTGATTAATGAAAATACTAGTCTCAGTCTGTTTGACCTGCAAGCCTAAGAAATAATTTAATTCACCCATCATGCTCATCTGATACTTAGACTGCATAAGCTTGCTAAACTTAGCACACAACTTTTCATTAGTAGAACCAAAAATAATATCATAAACTTGAACTAAAAGCAATTCACCTTTTATCTTTCTAAAGAATAGAGTTTTGTCAATTGTACCTCTTGTGAAGCCATTTTCAAGGAGAAATTTAGACAAAGTCTCATACCATGCTCTTGGTGCCTGCTTTAGTCCATAGAGTGCCTTGTCAAGTTTGTAGACATGATTTGGAAACTTTGGATCAACAAATCCAGGTGGCTGTTCCACATACACTTCCTCATCAAGTTTGCCATTTAGAAAAGCACTCTTTACATCCATCTGATATACCTTGAATTTTGAATGAGCTGCAAATGCAAGAAACATTCTGATTGCTTCTAATCTTGCTACAGGTGCAAAGGTCTCATCATAATCAATGCCTTCTTCCTGAGAATAACCCTTGGCCACCAGTCTAGCTTTGTTTCTTACAATCATACCAGATTCATCTAGCTTGTTTCTGAAAACCCATCTTGCACCAACAATAGATCTATCTTTAGGTCTTGGTACCAGTTTCCAGACTTTGTTTCTCTCAAACTCATTTAACTCCTCCTGCATTGCAATTATCCAATCAGGATCCTGTAAGGCTTCTTCAACCTTTTTAGGTTCATTCTTTGAGAGAAAGCAACTATACAAGCATTCATTTTGAATTGATCTTCTAGTTCGAACACCACTATTTGGATCACCAATTATCAAATCTTCAGTATGATCCTTTGTCCATTTTCTAACAGGTGGTAGATTAACTCTGCTAGTCTCTCCCCCTAAGTTAGTGGTATCTCTTGTAGAAGAATTCTCTCTACCTTCAAAAACTCTCCTTTGATCAATAGAATCAGTAGATTCCATATTGATGCTAGTTACTGATCTTTCCTCAGTAGACTCTGAAAGATCAGTTCCTGATGGAGTAGACTCTGAAAGGCTAGTCTGCTCCTGATGATCACTGTGTTCTCTTTGATTTATTTGCTCCCCCTCAACAGTAGCATTCCTTTGAGAAGCAATAGAAATTCCTTCTGGAGAACCTTCATCATCACTGGAGAGTATCTCAGAATTCTTCAGATTTTCAAATTCCAATTTGTCATGGCTTTCATCAGTTTGCAGAATTCCAAATTTCTTATCATCAAATGCAACATGAATTGATTCCATAATAATGTGAGTTCTGAGATTATAAACTTTGAAGGCCTTAGATGCTGAATATCCTAGAAAAATTACTTCATCCGATTTGGCTTCAAATTTTCCAAGTTGTTCTGGATGAACTTTTAGGACATAGCATTTGCATCCAAAGATGTGAAAGTATTTCACACTTGGTTTCTTTCCTTTGATCATCTCATAGGGAGTTTTTCCATGACTATTTACCAAGGTACAGTTTTGAGTAAAACATGCAGTGTTAATAGCTTCTGCCCAAAAGTAGGTTGGAAGTTTTGCATCTACAAGCATGGTTCTTGCTGCCTCTATGAGAGTCCTGTTCTTTCTTTCCACTACACCATTCTGCTGAGGTGTACCAGGTGCAGAAAACTGTTGAGTGATTCCATTGTCTGCACAAAACCCCTCCATCGTAGAATTCTTGAATTCTGTACCATTGTCACTTCTAAGTACTTTGACTTTGTACTCAGAGTTATTATGAATATTCTTGATAATTTCAATGATTTGCTGAGGAGCTTCATCCTTCTTGTGTAGAAAGAACACCCATGTGAACCTTGTGAAATCATCCACTATAACTAGAGCATATCTTTTCTTGCTGATAGACATAATGTTTACTGGACCAAACAGATCAAGATGTAGCATGTGAAATGGTTCAGTAATCGAATTTTCAGTCTTGCTCTTGAAAGTGGTTCTTCTTTGCTTTCCAAGCTGACATGCATCACAAAGTCCATTTTGCACAAAATTTGCCTGAGGTAGGCCTCTCACCAAATTGTGCTTAACAAGTTGATTAAGCTTCTTGAAATTAAGATGTGAGAGCTTCTTGTGCCAATTCCAGCTTTCATCACTTGTTGCTTTGCTGTAGAGACATCTAACAATTCCTTTAGATGTATTACTTAAGCTGGCTTCATATATGTTACCATGTCTTTGACCAGTTAGAACAATGTCTCCATTCTGCATATTCAAGATTTTGCATCCTTCTCTGTCAAAGATTGATTTGTAACCTTTATCACCCGGTTGACTTATGCTTAAAAGAGTATGTTTCAAACCTTCAACCAGTGCTACATTTTCTATGATGACATTCCCCAAAACAATTGAGCCATATCCCAGAGTTTCTCCTTTGTTGCCATCTCCAAAAGATATTATTGGGCCAGCTTTCCTCTTAAACTTTGTAAGCAGGGACTTCTTTCCAGTCATATGTCCAGAGCATCCACTGTCCAAGATAATTGAATGCTTCTTTCCTGTGCCCTGCAAACAAAAAGTAACTAGTTAGAATTTTTTAGGACCTAACTTTGATTGGATCCTTTCTTACTAGATTTAGAAACGACAGGCTTTGAAGATTTTGCTTTTATTTTACCTGTTGCAGAGTCAACCTTAGACTCTAATTTCATAAACTGTTTGTGACTAGGAGTTTCAGATTTCAAGGAATAATAGTCATAATACAGTTCATGATATTCTCTATACATGTAAATGGAATGAAGTAAACTACCACAATGATAACAAGCTTTTTGTGGTTGGTATTGAATTTTCTGAGTCTTGGGGAATCTGGACTCAGTTTTCCAAGAAGGTTTTTGATTGCAGTCTAGGGCCAAATGATTATGATTTCCACACTTATAGCATTTTTTCCTAGGTGCATCAGGTACATTCTTGTAATTATTCTCTTTGTTAATACCTTCTTTTCCATTCCTATTTCTTTTGATCTTGCTAGACTCTGAAAGACCATCTAATCTCTGTTTCAACCGAGACTTAGACAGAACCCCTATGTTTACATTCTTAGGTTTCTCTAACACTTTCTCATCTGAATTACTACTGTTAATCCTTTTGTGTACAACAGGGGTACCTTTTGAATCAACAAATTTAACATGATTAGGTTCAGAAACAATTTTCTTACCTTCAGATTTAGATGTGTTAGCTTCTACCTTACTATCATCATTGACAATAGCTACTTTTTCTTCTTGTCTAGCCTTATCAAAACCTAAACCATTAACCTTACCACGAATTCCATTTTCAAAGATTTCTATAGTCTTTTTACTGGAATTGTTAATGGTCTTAATCACATCTCTCTCTTCCTCTAGTTCTTTTCTGACATAGTCATAAGCCTCAAGAATAACACTATAATCATGCTTAGCTTTATCAGAACTTAACTTGTATTCTTCCATTTGAATTAATTCAGATTCAAGAAAATTATTTCTATCAACTAATTTATCATTCTTAACCTTAAGTTCATCTCTTTCACAAGTAAGAATTCTAAAATTTGTCATAAGATTCTTAAACTCAGCATGGATAGATCTAATTTCATCAGAATTTAAGCTATCAAATGAATCAAGAGAGTGAAGTGATACCTTAGCAGAGGATGGAGAAGTTTTCTTTGGAGATCCAGGTTTGTCTGAACCATTTGCCATCAATGCAATGTTGTCATAATCCAATTCATCTTCAGAATCACTTGAATCAACCCAATCCTTCTGTGTGACCATTAGTGCATTACCCTTTCCTGAATTCCTAGGCTTCTTACACTCACTAGCAAAGTGTCCAAGCTCGCTGCAGTTAAAGCACTTGATCTTGGCCTTATCAAGCTTGATAATTGTACTTTTGCCTTTGTCACTCTTCTTCTTCTCCTTCTTTTGAAAAGGTCCTTTGCTAAATCTTCTCCTGTTAAATCTACCTTTCTTGAAAGCTTTAGCAAACATAGCAAAGAGTTCCTGCATCTCAGATTCAGAATCATTGTTGTCAGAGTCCATATCAGTAGTCTCTGACTCAGAACTTTCTTTGCTTTTCTTCTTACTTGAATTCTTTACAGCAATCTCTTCATGCTGTTCTTCAGGAAGCTTCTTTACTTCAGATTGAGCAGTAAGTGCAATAGTCTTCATCTTTCCTTCACTCCTGCTCTTCTTATGTTGCTTGTCAAGTTCATAAGCTCTCAATTTTCCATATACTGCTTCTAATGAAATCTCATCCAGATCATTAGCTTCCTCAATCGCAGATATCTTCTCATTGTAGAAATCAGGCAAAGCTTTCATGAACTTTGTATTCATATCCTCCAGGTCATAATATTTACCATGCATGGCCATCTCATTGATGAGTTTTGTAAACCTATCAAAGGTATCAGTAAGTGACTCACCAGACTTGGATTCAAAGTACTCATACTGTTGTATAAGTAATGTCCTCATATTCTTCCTGACAGGCTTAGTTCCTTCACAATGAACCTTAAGATTGTCCCATATATCCTTAGCAGTTTTACAAGAGAGAACATAGTTAGTGAGAACAGAATCAAGACTGTTGAATAATATGTTTCTCACTTTAGTATCTTTAAGAACATTCTCCTTGTCTTTATCTGATCATTCAGATTTTGGCTTCTTTGCTGTATGTTCTGGAACAACCACACCATCAACAGTTGCTTGTCCAACGACCTTTCTTGGAACAAAAGGTCCATCTCTGATTCTGTCAAGATAATCAGGATCTGTTGCTTCCAGATGATGCAACATCTTTACCTCCCATAGAGTATATTCGTTTCTCTTGAGCATAGGAATCTTAGTATTCCCATCCTTGTAACCAGACATGATTGCAGATCTTTATGATTATTCGAAATCAACCTTCTCTGATACCAATTGTTAACTCGAATAACTTGTAGAAGGGGGGGGTTGAATACAAGTTATATAATCGTGTCTGATTTTTGCTTGATTATATGAACAAGAATAAATGAATGAATCAAACTCTGTTTGTATTAATAAGATCAAATACAAACTCTACCAAAGGTGTACAAATACCTTTAGCAGCTGCTGAAAATACAAATCTCTCTCTGTTTGTTTCAAACTCTCGAATACAAACCTTATACAGAGCTACGCACACGAAATCACAACACACGCTTGTTCGACTACGACACTTTTTACAATGATATAGAGAGTATTTATAATGCTACCTATCAACTAATAACAGAAAGATATAATCTGTACATGACAATGTTCTGTCTTCTAGTCGATAGTTTCCATCAATAGAAAACTCTTTCCTTCATAATATCTTCTTGCTTGTTCTTCAAACAACGATCCTGTTTTATAGCACTTGCCAGTTTCTGTAGCATCCATAATGACATCATCAGTAACGAAACTGATATCAGGATTTCATCTTGCATCAGTATCTGATCATCATCAGTATTAGACTGTCATCAGGATTTGCTCTTTGTTCCTGACATGTAGTCTCCGATACACTGTTCATTCATGACTAAACTGTACAGATAACTGTCTTACACATAAATCTTATATACAGTGCTAAATCCTTTATAAGATCAGGATTACAAGAAATATAATGTGTAAATTCTATTCTTAACATCACAACTTATGAATTATTCCTAACATCAACTTTGTTAATTCTTCAAATTCTGTAGACTCAATATCTGTTGCAATATGCTGATCAAAAATAGGCTTAGTATGTACCAATTGCAGAAAACAAAGCGGAGCAGCATTCTTTAACAACTTCTGAGTAGGTCCTTTATCACACACCTTCACTTTCTTTGGGGGAACTCCCTTAAGAGAAATAGAACTGTCATTAACCACAAAATCCATTCTGAGTTTCTTAAAATCCCAGTATACTGGTCCCAAAGTTGACAGCCACTGAATACCCAATACCATATCACAACTGCCCAGAGGAATTAGCATAACTTCAGTACAGAATTCAGCATTGCTCATTTTCCATTCAAACTTTTTACATATCTTCTCACAAACCATCTGATTTCCATCTGCTACAGTGATCATTTGTGATGAAATAACCTCAACTTTAATTCCCAATTCCTTAGCTATATTTTCATCAACAAAATTGTGAGTACTACCAGTGTCAATCAGAATATGAATCATTTTACCATTAACCAAACCCCTTACTCTCATAGTTTGAAAATTTTGATTTCCAGCCAATGCATTCACTGAAATCATTGGTTCCTTTACTGTTTGAGTTTCATCAGATTGACTACTTAATTCATCATCACTACACAACAACTCTTCAGACATTTGTGATATATCAACTCCTGGAACTTCCACAGTGAATAACTGAGGTTCTTTAAACTTGCACTTATGCCCTCTTTCATACTTTTGATCACAAAAGTAACATAACCCTTTTGCAATTTTCTCAGCCCTAATGTCAGCAGGTATATACCTATTATTGTTTCTACTATTGTTAGAGCTACCTGAACCAACATTTGGAGTCTTGGATACAATAGATGGAGTGGGTAATAATGGAGGTTTGACATTAGCTAGCACTGCTTTACCCTGTGATGAGTAAGATTGCTTAAAGTTCTTATTAACATGTAATGACTCCTCTTGCAATCTTGCATACTCAATAGCACTAGTAATTGACTTAGGCTTTAATGCTTTAACAAAAGGTTTTACTGCAGGCTTAAGACCCCCAATGAAACTATCAAGTACATAGCCCTCAGGCAACACATGACTACTCTGAAGCATAACAGCCCTCAAATGTTCAAACTCATCCACATAAGACTCTAAATCATCCACCTATTGCAGCTTATTAAACTGTTCCACAATGTTAACACCTGATTCATCCCTAAATCTTCCTGTCACATCTACAATAAACTCATCCCAACTCATTGATCTTCTTGCTAATAAGTAACTAGTAATCCATCCTTCAGCCTTATTAGTCATATGCAAAGATGCAATATCCACCTTTTGATTATCAGGAATCTTACACAATTCGAAATACTTTCCACATTTCTTAATCCAATTCCTAGCATTCAATCCATTAAACTTGGGAAACTCAAGTTTAGGAGTAAAGTACAAGTTTCGAACAGAGGCATTACCTCCATCAACTATAGCTCTTCTCCCTGTTTCTGAATGCGTAGGATCTGATTCTTGTTGTTGCTTCTGTAGATCTGTGATTGCTGTTACCAATTTTGCTAACGTCTCTTCCATCGTCTTATTCTGTTATTCTTGACGCTTAGCAAACGCATCCAATCTCTGGTCTACTGCCTTGATATGATCATTCATTGACGGACCTTTTCTTGTATTCGGAGCCAGACTTCTTGATTGTGTTTTAATAATCGAATCTTAATTCAAAACGATCAAGAAAAGCTTGATTCCTGAAGTTTTAATGGCAGAATGACAAGGAAAACATAGTTTCTGAAATTTTAATGGCGGATTAAGCTTCTGAAACCCTGGAAATCAACAACAAATAACTGAATTGCAGCGAACAGGATCACAAAGCTCTGATACCATTGTTAGCGTAGCTTCCTTAGCTAACACTAAATCTAATTTTATAAGCAATTGTAAAGAACAATCAAGATTCTTAAAGAAGGAGATGAGAAGTACAGAACAAGAAGAAGAAGATGAGAAACAGATATTTTCTATTAATTTTCAGAATGATCCAAATGAACAACTCGTTTCAGTCTTTATACAGCACAAAATGACAGAAATGGATTTAACAGATTTTCCCGCCAAAAGCTGTTACATCCTTTTACAGCCTGTAAATTCTATTTTCTGTATTTAATGAATTATTATTACTAAAAATAGACTATAGAAATGTTATAGTAAAGTTACTATAACAAGTGATCTTCCAAAACTTGAGTATCTAACGACCCTCGTGAAACTACGGAAACACGCATTATTGGAGGTTATGAAATTCCAGCCAAAACCAGGGTGTTCATTAATGCCAATGCAATATCTATGAATCCGGAACTGTGGGAAGATCCAGAGGAGTTCAAACCAGAAAGATTCTTAAATAGTTCCATTGATTTCAGAGGCCAGCACTTTGAGAGTTATTACCGTTTGGGGCTGGTAATTTTGCAGTGCTGATAGTAGAGCTTGCACTTGCTAATCTATTGCTCAGCTTTGATTGGAGACCGCCTAATGGAATGAATGCCGAAGACATTGATATGGAAGAGGCTGTTGGACTTACTGTCCACAAAAAAATTCCTCTCTGTCTTGTTGTTTCTAAGACATATCTGTAGTTATGCATGTGCATCAGAAGTAGCTGTTAGTTTGACTTAAATATTGTTCCTCCGGCGGCTACTATTCCTCCGACGGCACCACCTACCCCCACCTACCCCCACCTACCACACCTACCCCTTAGATTTTGTCTATAAATAAGAAATGCATGTAAGCATTTGAAATCATCTGAGGCATCTGAAAATCTCTGTAAATCTGTTTATCCTCAAGATCAATAAACTATTTCTCTTCTGCATATAATCTTTCTTGCTTCCGTTATAACAAACTGGTATCAGAGCTTTTGGTTAAATCTGTTGAAAAAATTTTCGACGGAATTTTTTTTTAAGCTCGCCGGAATTTTTGTCGGAGTTACTGTTCATCGCCGGAGAAGACGACACTGTTCAGGCGGAGTTACTGTTCATCGCCGGGAGAAGACGACACTGTTCATCGCCGGAGAAGAAGACACTGTTCATACGGTACTATTCATACGGTCCTGTTCATACGGTACTGTTCACGGGCACTGTTCACAGGCACTGTTCATAGGTACTGTTCACAGGTACTATTCACGGGTACTGTTCACAGGTACTGTTCATACGGCACTGTTCATAGGTACTGTTCACATATACGATACTGTTCACGTATACGATTCTGAGAGAAAGATGTCTGGTGGTATTAGCGTCAAGGTTGACAAATTTACTGGGAGAAATAGTTTCAGTCTGTGGCAAATCAAGATGCGTGCTCTGTTAAAGCAACAGGGGCTCTGGGCGCCGTTAAAAAGAAAATCGACGACAGTTCCTGAAAGCGCTGAGATGGCCATTCTGGAAGAAAAGGCACATTCAACAATTCTGTTGTGTCTTGCAGATGACATTATTACTGAAATCGCGGAGGAGGATACCGCGTCTGGTCTGTGGTTGAAGCTTGAAAGTCTTTACATGACGAAGTCTTTAACAAACAAGTTGTTGCTGAAGCAACGTCTGTTCAGTCTGCGAATGCAGGAAGGTATGCCTCTTCGAGATCACTTAGATCAATTAAACACAATTTTATTAGAATTGCGTAATATTGATGTTAAAGTTGAAGATGAGGATGCTGCTTTGATTCTGTTAGTTTCTTTACCATTATCGTACGAGAACTTTGTGCAATCGTTTATTGTTGGTAAAGATACTATTTCTCTAGAGGAGGTTAGATCTGCTCTTTCATTCTAGAGAGCTGCGCCATAAGGCGGCTGGTACAGGTGCAGATAATCATGCTGCTGGGTTTGTAGCTAGCTGGAGTAATGGACATGGAAAGTCGGGGAAGAAATCAGTTCCTAAGGGTCCAAAACCTAATGATATCTGTAATTACTGTAAAGAGAAGGGACACTGGAAATCTGACTGTCCCAAGAAAAAGAAGCAACAGGATAATTTGACAGATACTGCTGCTGTAGCTGATGCTACTTCTGAAGAAGATATTGCTCTTGTTGCTGCTGATCACATGCATCACTCTGATGTGTGGATCCTTGATTCTGGAGCGTCTTATCATATATGTCCGTGCAGGGAGTGGTTTACAACCTACGAGCGAGTAGACGGTGGCAAGATTTCTATGGCTAACAGTTTTGCTTGTGAGACGGTTGGAATAGGCTCAATTAAAATTCGGACACATGATGGTAAATTCTGCACATTGAATGATGTTAGGCATGTTCCACTTATGACAAAGAATCTAATATCCTTGAGTATGTTAGACAACAAGGGTTTCAGTGTTCAAGGTAAATGTGGAGTTCTACATGTCTGCAAGGGTTCTAATGTGGTTCTGAAAGGTGTTAAACGTGGTACCTTGTATCTTCTTCAAGGTTCTACGTTATCAGGTTCTGTTGCTGTCGCGTTCTCGGAGAAGATTAAGAGGATGCAAACTGATAATGGTCTGGAATTTTGCTCATCTGAGTTTGATGAGTTCTGTAAGCATGTATGGATTTCTAGGCATCATACAGTCAGGGATACACCGCATCAGAATGGTGTAGCAGAGCGTATGAATCAGACACTTCTGGAGAGAGAAGGGATTTCTAGGCATCATACAATCAGGGATACACCGCAGCAGAATGGTGTAGCAGAGCGTATGAATCAGACACTTCTGGAGAGAGCTAGTTGCATGCTCTCTAATGCTGGACTAACAAGAAGATTCTCGGTAGAAGCAGTTAGTACATCAGGTTATCTGATAAATCGTGGATCTACGATTGTTTTAGAAAGTGGTGGTGTTGAGAAACAGGTGGAGCAGGAAGTCACTCAAGATGAGAGTGAACCACAACAAGAAGTTCAACAATCACAGTCAGAATCAGAATCATCAGTACCTGTAGCGAATCAGCACAGTTTGGCTCTTGATAGATCAAGGAGAGCTAATTATGGGGTGCCTCCCATGAGAATTAAGGTGAGCAAAGTGGGTACTACTGATAACCCAGCTGATATGCTCACCAATCCGGTTCCACATAGTAAGTTTCAACATTGTTTGAACTTGCTAAATGTTCGGAGTTGTTGACTGCTCTTTTGAGGGCAAAATCTGAGGTAGAAGAGTTTTTTATCTGGTACATCTGGCATTATTATGATGCATCTGGTACATCTGTTATCTGTTTTTGTGAGAGGATTCAAGTCAAGGTGGAGATCTGTTATCTGGTACATCTGGCATTATTATTATGATGCATCTGGTACATCTGGAAGAGTTTTTTTTATCTGGTACATCTGGCATTATTATGATGCATCTGGTACATCTGGAAGAGGTTTTTTTTATATGGTACATCTGGCATTATTATGATGCATCTGGTACATCTGTTATCTGTTTTTGTGAGAGGATTCAAGTCAAGGTGGAGATCTGTTATCTGGTACATCTGGCATTATTATTATGATGCATCTGGTACATCTGTTATCTGTTTTTGTGAGAGGATTCAAGTCAAGGTGGAGATCTGTTATCTGGTACATCTGGCATTATTATGATGCGTTTGGTACTTCTGTTATCTGTTATTTGTGAGTATTCAAGTCAAGGTGGAGATTTGTTAGTTTGACTTAAATATTGTTCCTCCGGCGGCTACTATTCCTCCGACGGCACCACCTACCCCCACCTACCCCCACCTACCACACCTACCCCTTAGATTTTGTCTATAAATAAGAAATGCATGTAAGCATTTGAAATCATCTGAGGCATCTGAAAATCTCTGTAAATCTGTTTATCCTCAAGATCAATAAACTATTTCTCTTCTGCATATAATCTTTCTTGCTTCCGTTATAACAGTAGCTAGCAATGCCGTTCGACGCAAATAAAACATATAGGCTTGAGTGTTGGTACTAGCACTACAAGAATATCCTATTCTACCAACAGAAATATCCGTTGGCATGGGAAGGAAATCCGTTGCTAAAACAACATACCAACGGAATGCCAACGGAAACAATCTGTTGGTATAAACCTCGTTGGGAAGTCTCTAACAACGGATTTATTTCCGTTACTAAACTTAACAACGGAATGCCAACGGAATTCTTGCTTTCACAAATAACCATGCCCCAACCGACTTCCTAACGGATATTCTGTTGCTATTTCTAGCAACCAAATGCCAACGGAATTTTCATTGCTATATTTAGCAACAGATTGCCAACGGTTAATCTATTGAAAAGCACCCCTAAATCGTAGAACGCTGTCAACATATGATATATCCAACATATGATATGATAACAAGAATAAAGTACTAACAGAGATTTAGGCATAAATAAACCACATCAAATTATATTGTACCAAGACATGTTCCAATTCACATATATACGCAAATAAACTACATGCTCAGGCATATACAAGTTCAGAAAACCAACCAATAGTACTTAACACTTACATAACCAAGTTCAAAAAACCAACATGAAAGAAACCATTCAGTAGCAAGTTCAAATCAAATTAATCCCCAAATGAACCCAATTATCCTAATTACTCCTCAGTCATTAAAAAGAAGTAATCTAGGCATCCAAGTTGTCGTCATCCTCTCCAGACTTCTCCTTGCCTTCACCAACATAACGCCATCTCCTGAAGTCTTCACCGACTGAGCATCGTGATTAGAATTCTGACATGGATCATTATCCTAAGCAACAATATCAACAAGATCATGTATACCAGCAGCAAAAGCCGCTCCAACAGTGAGATCACAAAGAAATTTCACTTCATACGAGGAGAATGTGTGTCGCTGCCACGTCCCTAACGTCGACATAGGCATGGACGGAGTTCACATAAGTCTTGGCTGAGCCAGTAAGGTACTTGAAGATAGGAACAATGCTAGCATTTATAGTAGGCGGCAGCAATGGCCCAAGCACCAAAACGGGACTGATCACCACGACACCACCATGTCTACTCCTCTCTGTTTTGCCTCCTCCCACGCAGCCTTTTCTACCACTGGTTTTCCATAGTAGTACCAGTTCTGCAAAGAGCCAAATAATAAAAATCCAACCCAACAAACTAAACCTTACATTAAAAAATAGGGTCGAGACAGAATTTACCAAACGTACATTTGAGGGTAAAAGTTGGTGGGATAATTTACCTTGGTGGATTTACAGAATTCAAGATCACTCTAGCAATCTTCATCAATGACCTTATCAGGGCTTCTGCTAGGGCCCATGTAAACTGTACCAATTGACGAAGTTAAAACAACTCGCCAGACTTTTGTTTCTACGGCTGCAACTATCACATTTTTTGTTTCAATAACAGCTGGTTCCACCATTTGTTCCTTCATACATAATGTCACCACCAAATAAATAACTTTAGCTAGATTTATAAATTATTAACTCTCCATTAATTCGGTTTTTAAAATTAGAAACCAAAACCACACCAAACACTATTGGTGCGGTTCGGTTTTCCCAACTCGGTTTCGGTTTGAAATGGTGCGGTTTCGGTTTTAAAACCAAATTATTAAAAAATTCTTGTAGAATGCAAAAACACAAGTCAATAGCTTCAACTTAATATATATTTAAGGACAAAAAAGCCCTTCCCCCTAACTAAAATACCTAAAAACTAATACAATACTATATAGTCACAATACTAATACCAGTGGCAGTGACAAATCACGCCCATGAATTGTCAACCATGTAACCAAGTACAGAGCACTAGATTCAAGTCCACACCAATACTCATTTTATCTAAGAAGCATATGAAACTAATTACCACAAGTGGACAAAAGGATCATAGAACGAAATAATGTAATATATTCACCCTCTTAACAGGAGATAATACATTCTGATATAAAAAGGGCACAAGTAAATCAGATAGTTTATGCAAATCAATTAAACAAGTTTAAAATCCTCATCTCGATATCTTACAGTTGCAAGAAACATATCAAGTTGGATCAATAATTACTACATGTATATCAGGTTTCTTTCCAGAATAAACCCTATGGCCTATGAACGGAAGAAGACATATGCTTGCCCACTCCATCTGCATTTTCATAAAATAAAGCTCCTAACACAAGCAGACAGTGAAATTATGGATCTTCTCTAAACTCACAGGCCACATTCATTTCCATGTAAGCTGTGCTAGTACTTGATATTGATAGGTCTAGATTGTCATTTACGTTCTTTGCTAATTTAGTATATGCATATAGAGTTCCAGAACAAAATAAATATAATTAGCCAATAGGGGAGAAGGAGAGAAACCTTTTCAAGAACACATGCCAGAAAAACTCCAAGACCATTCATGCCCAATAAAAACAAATAACATTGGTCACACTGTAAACATGATGGCTAAACTGCTAGAATCAGGCCACTGGATGTCAGCCACAGTAGATCGTGCACAACCTAAAACAATGACAAACCAAATTAACTTCTTTAGAATATATAGCAAAACAAGTAGTGTCAATAGTCCTTTTAAACATGTTAAACACATAATAACACTAGAAGAGTCTGCAGAGAAAATATCATCTACGCACCAATATTCTCTCACACGAAGAAACGACCTTCCCAGAGAGACTGCATTTGATATTGTTGTCCTAGTGAAACAATACAGTGTTGTGGTTATACCTCAGAGACAGTCAAGTTTGAACCAATTAATACAGTGTTATTTTTAGCTACTACTGGCTTAAAAACAATCACCTCATCCTCATCATCTCCAACCAGATGCAGCTGTGCCTTTGGCTGCAGGGTTGTGGTTATACTTCCTACCGAAACGGCTTGGCCTATATGTGATATCGACTAATCCAAAGCCCCAATCGAAGAATCCCTGAAATCGGAAATAGAGACCAATTAGTTGAAGCTCAAACCTAATTAGTGAATGAATCGAATTGATTGAACTCAAAACGAAAAACCCCTGATTTGAAAAAGCCCTAATCTGAAAAAGGCCCAATTTGAAGAAGTTTAAGCCTCAAACCGAAGCCACAATCAACCGAGAAGCCATAAATTGAACCTAAATGCGTACAAACAGGAAGAAAATTAGAGGGAATTGATGAAGACAGTTTAGGAGAGAGAGGGAGAGAGTTTTACGAGAGAGGAAGGGAGAGCCGACACGACAGAGAGTGAGATAGTTTGAATGTTATTTTTGTTAGAGACTTAGAGGATTAAGATCGAAATTTTTAGTCTGGGCGCTAGGTTTTGCCGCTCACAAAGGTTTCACCGATCCGCGTGCCTTTCAATATTAATATATTATTATAAATATATTTATTAATTTTGATCTTTTTAGGATCTTTCATTTTAAATTTAAAAAATAAATATAATCTGAAAAATAATAAATAAATATTTTTAATATTTTAATTTGAAATATTCATTCTTTTTTCAGGTAAAATTTTAAATATTCATTCTTTTTTCAAGTAAAACGTAACAGTTCTAAATTTATCAATTTTAAAATTATTGAAAAATACATTACTCTAAAAAAAAAAAAAATCAATCCAATTCAAATTCCAAAACAATTAATAAATCATTTTTTAAGAATTTTTATCACTTTTATGTAATATGATTATTTAATTTATATTTTAATACTATATTGACCAGTACTCGTAACTAGTGCTATGTCCCATATTATTATTTTTATTTTTTAAAATATATTTATCGACGATCCAACCGCACAGATGTCAATATATATCTAATTTAATGATAAAAAATAAAAAATTAATTTGGTTCGAGATCTTAGTAGATCACTACTATTCTAACTAGTACTAGTAACTAGTGCTTTGTCACGGATTGTTGTTTCTATTTTTTAAAACATATTTCTCGACGATCCAACCGTACGGATGTCAAGATATATCTAATTTAGTGATATTCCCAAATTTTCAAAAAATAAAAAATTAATTTGGTTCGAGATCTTAGTAGATCACTACTATTCTAACTAGTACTAGTAACTAATGCTTTGTCACGGATTGTTGTTTCTATTTTTTAAAACATATTTATCGACGATCCAACCGTACGGATGTCAAGATATATCTAATTTAGTGATATTCCCAAAATTTTCAAAAAATAAAAAATTAATTTGGTTCGAGATCTTAGTAGATCACTACTATTCTAACTAGTACTAGTAACTAGTGCTTTGTCACGGATTGTTGTTTCTATTTTTTAAAAAATATTTCTCGACGATCCAACCGTACGGATGTCAAGATATATCTAATTTAGTGATATTCCCAAATTTTCAAAAAATAAAAAAATTAATTTGATTCGAGATCTTAGTACCATTACAATTCTAACTAGTACCAGTAACTAGTGCTTTGTCACGGACTGTTGTTTCTATTTTTTAAAAAATATTACTCGATGATCCAACCGTACAGATGTCAAGATATATATAATTTAGTGATATTTCCAAATTTTCAAAAAATAAAAAATTAATTTGATTCGAGATCTTAGTAGATCATTACAATTCCAACTAGTACTAGTACCTAGTGCTTTGTCACGGACTGTTGTTTCTATTTTTAAAAAAATATTTTCGACGATCCAACCGTACGGATGTCAAAATATATCTAATTTAGTGATATTCCCAAATTTTCACAAAATAAAAAATTAATTTGGTTCGAGATCTTAGTAGATCACTACTATTCTAACTAGTACTAGTAACTAGTGCTTTGTCACGGATTGTTGTTTCTATTTTTTAAAACATATTTATCGACGATCCAATCGTACGGACTCGATTCGAGTACGAGCCCATATCGAGTCGAGTCGAGTCGAACAATCAAAAAACTCTGCTTGACTCAATAACCTTAACGATCAAATTTTTTTGTTCGAGCTCGTTATCTTATCGAGTCGAGCCAAACGATGAGCTCGGTTCGTTTGCAGCCCTATTTTGAACATAAATTCATACACACCAAAGTAGTCATACTCACTATTTGTGTGATGAATTTTACTCATTTTTCACTAATTTTCTATTTTTTTTTTCATTTTTTCCCATTTTTAACTAGTTTGTAAAATAATTAAATTAAATTTTATGAGTAATATTACCAACGGAATGGTAACAGATCTATATACTCTTACAACGGATTAGTAACAGAATAAAATTGCAAATTTCGTTGCTATGGGGTTAGTAATCCGTTACTAAACTGTTATTATGTCATTAGTATTCCGTTGGCAAAAAATCCGTTGGTAAACCATTAGCATTTCCGTTGGCATTATTTTTTGGCCTCCATTTTACTAACGGAAATTTCCGTTGGTAAATATCCGTTAGTGATCCGTTAAGGACCCGTTGGCATATTTTTGGTTTTTCGAACTGTTAGCAATCCGTTGGTAATTAACAACAGATTAAATTCCGTTGGTAAATTCTGTTGGTATAACAGAGAATTCTTGTAGTGTAGGCATTGAAGTCAACTACTTTCTACACGAATATGTTCTTGTTATTTTGTTTCAAGTTCTAGAAAATTCAGTATGCTCTCCTCCTTTAAATCCCATGTATTTTGTCACAAGACCTATTAAGAACCAGAAAAGTACAGTACAATATTGCAAGTAATATTTGCAGTTTACGTGTTTCTCGTACATGGATTAATGTCTCCAATGGAGAATGCAGAAGATGGAATGGTGAGCTCTAGCATACCACTGGCTGATCATATTACAGGTAACCCATATTCAGGACACTGCCACGACACGGCTCTATTGAGACATATGTAAGAGTAGTGACCATGTGTTAGGAATGTGCACTAACATGGGAAGAACATGCTACACACTGTAAAGAAGTACCACATGCTCGCATGCTGCAATCCCATCACCCACGTTACAGTCTCTATATAATGGATCATTAATGCTGCAGCCCATCATACAGCTCCATACTATATAGTTTCTTTATTTTTTTCGCTGACATTTTATCATGTGTTGGCTAAGGAAGTAAGACTATGGAAACAAGAATATCTTATGAATGTGAAAGCTGTTATTAGGACCGACTTAAGAATATGTCACGTTGTAAAATAAACACTGGTCACACGGAGTATTTACGTGCAAGTATGTAACTGTTTTTTCCTGTATATATTACTGGCAAATCTCCCAGACACTGACATAAAAAAAAAGACACACACACGATGGGGTTTTCAATTTTCTTGACAATCTTTTTTATGATTGTCATGCCTCTGTTGATGGTACTGATCATCATCGCAAACAATAGACATGAACAAAATAAACTTCCTCCGGGGCCTAAGAGGCTTCCCCTCATTGGAAATATTCATCAGCTTGGTCGATCTTCACCTCCTCATCGATCACTTCTTGGCCTTTCGAGAAAATATGGCTCCCTGATGTTTCTACAGCTTGGCTTTGTTCCAACTCTCGTTATCTCATCAGCAGCAATGGCCAAAGAAATTTTCAAGACACATGACTTAGTTTCCTCTAGCCGTCCTGTTCTGTATGCCACAGATAAGATCACCTACAAGAGCTCATCTATTTCTTTTGCTCCCTACGGAGAGTACTGGAGGAAAATACGAAAGATAGCACTTGTAGAGCTATTAAATGCAAAGAGAGTTCAATCTTTTAAAGATGTTCGAGAACAAGAAGTTATGATTATGATTAAAAGAGTTGCAAATTCTTCACCTGGTCAAATTAATTTCAGTGAGTTGATGCTTCTGCTAGTAAATAGTATTGTACTCAGGGTGGTATTTAGTGTGAAGGGAAATGATTACGGTGAAGAGAATGTAAAGAGTGAGTTTGATGAAATCCTTCATGAAGCGCAAGATTTAATGGGCATGGTAAATATTGCTGACTATTTTCCCTGGATGGGTTGGTTTAACAAGGTGAACGGTGTGGAAGCAAGATTAGATAAAAATTTCAGAAAATTGGATAGCTTTTATGACAGGGCAATCCGAGAGCACCGGGAATGCCAGAGCAGGACTGGACCTGATGAGCATGAAGATCTTGTTGATGTATTGCTTCGCATTCAGACTGATCCAAATCAAGATATTGGACTGACTGATGATCACATCAAAGCTGTTCTTACGGTAATATTCCAAACTTATCCAAATCAAAACTGTAAATCTTTGTTCACGAATATTGTCTTCTGCCTTTCTGTCACGTTTGTAGCTTCCTAAAAAAATCTGAAATTTTTTAAAGAATTACAAACAACTCTCACGTCATTTAATCTTTTTTTTTTGTTTGCCAAAAGTGTGGAATTTTAAGATAAACAGTCTATCTCTACTTGTATGAGTAGAGTAGGGAGCATTTGGTTGGTTTGATTTGATTTTTGACTTCTAGAGAAAACCTACTAACGATTAATGGACTCCTCAATGCAGGACATGTTTATTGCTGGAACAGATACTTCTTCAGCAACAATAGTATGGACAATGTTACAACTCATCAAAAATCCATCAGTAATGAGTAAAGCACAGGAAGAAGTGAGATGTGTTGTTAATGGAAAAGAGACATTTGTACAAGAAAGCGATCTTCCAAAACTTGAGTATTTGAAGATGATTATAAAAGAGGCATTGAGGCTCCACCCGCCAGTTCCATTACTAGTTCCACGTGAAACTACTGAGAAATGCACCATTGGAGGTTATGAAATTCCAGCCAAAACAAGGGTGCTCATTAATGCTACTGCAATATCTACGGATCCCGAACTGTGGAAAGATCCAGAAGAATTCAAACCCGAGAGATTCTCGAATAGTCCCATTGATTTCAGAGGCCAGCATTTTGAGTTGTTACCATTCGGGGCAGGTCGGAGAGGTTGTCCAGGTACCAATTTTGCGGTGCTAATAATAGAGCTTGCACTTGCTAACCTATTGTTTAGCTTTAACTGGAGACTGCCTGATGGAATGAATGCTGAAGATATTGATATGGAAGAGGCTGCCGGCATTGCAGTCCATAAGAAAACTCCTCTTTGCCTTGTTGCTTCACCATATGTGCATTGATCATATGATCCCCTGCCATCTTTAAAGTTGTTTATTTTTCTTTTTCTTTTTTCAATGACGATTCAGAAAATAATATGCGTTTTCTTTCAATTATGTAAACTTGCATATGTCCAGCCATGAGGTCGATGAGTGCAATATTTTACCCTTTCCCATTGACATAAAATTAACAAACAATGAACATGATCAGAGGACGGAGGCAGGGGATCCAAGTTCTCTACCACGGGGTCTAGACTTCTTACTTCTAGCGGACTCGAAAAATACAGTAAATTGCAGTTACGTAATTCATGACATTTACCTTAATCTCCCATCAAAGCAAAACCTTACAAATGTGACAAACTATATACAGCAAACAGATGAAGAATGGCACATGATTGATGTGGGATCAGAAGAAGATCTTCAGTCAAATATGTACAAACAGACGCTACATAATGGAATCAAGGACCAACTGCCCTGATGCATTACCAAAAAATGTGTATGTGGACGGAAATACAAGATAAAAATTATGCTTATCTAAAGTCAACATATGAATCATTTTGCCAATTTGCCTATCATTTTCACGATTGACAAAACCAAATGCGTAAATACTTCTTACTAGATGAAAATGACAAAAATATAAGCTCTTCCAGAAAAGGAGTTCACTATTGTGAACTGGGATGGTTAGCTAGCTGCCTAGCTACCAAAGGATTTAATTGAATCAAAAGATAAATTGAACACTATCATGCTTGAACTCGAGTTCGACTAAAAAATTTAAAACTTGACTTGATGACGGTTCGATAAGTACACGACACAACCACATTGTTGTTTTAAACATGCATTACAAGCAAGAAATATATTGGCAGTAGTGATTGGTGGTTATATTTTAGGTCTTTATATGTTGTACTCATTTTTCTAAACGTATGTGTGATATTCTGGATTTCTCCAAAACGTTGACATTTTGTTTCACACTTTTCTAATTGTAAATTTTTCGATATCTTCTGTACAACTGCTTTCCCAAGCGAAGCTCTCTAAAGCAAACCAATCAATTATATCGACTAATAAACACAAACACAATGAGCTATCCAACTTTCTTGACAATCTTTCTTACCATTGTCATGCCTCCGTTGATGTTACCGATCATTATCATGAACAAGAACCAGAAACAAAGGAGACTACCTCCCGGGCCTAAAAAGCTTCCGATCATTGGAAATCTTCATCAGCTTGGTCAATTTCCTCATCGAGCACTTCAATGTCTTTCGAGAAAACATGGCTCCCTCATGTTTCTTCAGCTCGGCTCTGTTCCAACCCTTGTAGTCTCATCAGCAGCAATAGCCAAAGAAATTTTCAAGACACATGACTTGGTTTTTTCTAGCCGCCCTGCTCTGTTTGCTGCAAATAAGATAGGTTACAAGGGCTCAACTATTACTTTTGCTCCGTATGGAGAATACTGGAGGAAAATTAAAAAAATAGCACTTGTAGAGCTTTTAAGTGCAAAGAGAGTTCAAACTTTTAAAGCTGCTCGGGAAGAAGAAGTTGCGCTTATGATTGAAACAATTGCAAAATCTTCATCTAGACAGATTAATCTGAGTGCATTGATGCTTTTGCTAGCTAATAATGTTGTACTTAGAGTTGTATATAGTATGAAGGGTAATAGTTATGGTGAAGAGAATGTGAAGAGTGAATTTGGTGAAATCCTTCATGAAACACAAGATTTATTAGGTATGGTAAATATTGCTGACTATCTTCCATGGTTAGGTTGGTTTAACAAGTTAAACGGGGTTGAAGCAAGATTAGAAAAGAATTTCAGTAAACTGGATAGCTTTAATGACAAGGTAATCCAGGAGCACCGGGAGTCTCCGAGCAGGTCTAGACCTGATGAGCATGAAGATTTTGTTGATGTTTTGCTTCAAGTTCAGACGGATCCAAATCAAGATATTCGGCTCACTGATGATCAGATCAAAGCTGTTCTCACGGTAATTTTCTTATCTTATCCAAATTAACATTGATCAATTGATCCCTTTTCGCAACTTCTCAAAATTATCACATATGTCAAAACTTTCCAAGATTTGACTCAAAAGTTTAGGATTCTCTTTTTTGAATAATTAGACTTCTAAGCTTTACAAATGAAATTAGGCCTTACCACTTGACCTCGGGGTGAGCGAGATTCGAAGGTACGACAAAATGTTAGCCCTTACCATTTCAGCTATGTCATCGCGGTCACCAACATATGTTTTCTTAGTTTAATATTATTTAATAAAAACACTAAGTTGGGCTTATGATACATTTATCTTGAGGAAAACAATTTACGCAACTGATTCAACTCATTAATACGGAACTAAACTTTCAAGCAAAGAAAATCGATTCATTCTAATACGTGCCTTTTCAATCTGTGAGTACATCATCTTTTATTTGAGTTGTCTAAAATATTTTTGCTCGAATATCCCATACAGGACATATTCATAGCCGGAACAGATACTTCTTCCGCAACATTAGTATGGATAATGTTAGAACTCATCAAAAATCCCTCAGTACGGAGCAAAGCACAAGAAGAAGTGAGAGGAGTTGTCAAGGAAAGTGCAGCATTTGTACACGAAAGCGATCTTCCAAAACTTGAGTATCTAAGGATGATTGTAAAAGAGGCCTTAAGACTCCACCCGCCAGCCCCATTACTAGTTCCCCGAGAAACCACAGAAAAATGCACTATTAAAGGTTACGAAATTCCAGCTAGAACAAGGGTAATCATAAACGCTGCTGCAATATCTACGGATCCCGAACTGTGGGAAGATCCAGAAGAGTTCAAACCCGAGAGATTCTCGAATAGTTCCATTGATTTCAGAGGCCAGCACTTTGAGCTATTACCATTTGGGGCAGGTCGGAGGGGTTGTCCAGGTACCAATTTTGCATTGCTAATAATAGAGCTTGCACTTGCTAACCTATTGTTTAGCTTTGATTGGAGACTGCCTGATGGAATGAATGTTGAAGATATTGATATGGAAGAGGCTGTTGGCATTACAGTCCATAAGAAAACTCCTCTTTGCCTTGTTGCTTCACCATTTATAAGTGTGTAGTTTATTAGTCATGCATGTCTAAGTCCATGCAACCCCTCACTACTCACTAGTAAAAGTAATTGTAAACTCCTGTTATTGTAAACTGTTTATGTAAAAACCCGAATTTTTTGGACAATTATTTCTAAATTCTCAATTAAAATAAAATACAATTCTTTATTTAATAAATCCAAATTCAACGAAAGTCAAACCAAAAGTCAATTGAACAATCTAAAACAATAAAATAAACAATAAAATTAGAGACGTAGCTATACAAATTCAATAATCAATGTCCAATTAAAAACTAAAATTATTCTATAATGCGATAAATCTTTTCCTATAATTGCATCAAATCACGTAGCACAAAGTTCACAATCTAAATCAAAAACTTAAATAAAATACATTTCTTAAATCAATAAATCCAAAATTAACGAAAGTCAAAACTTCGGTCTAATTCAATAATTCAAAAACATAAAATTGGAGGCTCAACTCCAGAAATTCAATAATCATAATATTGCACACAACAAAATTTATTCTTCTAGCACGATAAATCTTATCCAAATAAGTGCATCAAATCACGTAGCACAAAGTTCACAAGTTCACATCTCTATTCACAATCAGCTTCCAAAAGTCCGGACCTGAAATATAATAAAACAATGAGCTGCGAAACCCAGCAAGTAACTATCGCCCGACAGCTCAAAATAAAAACTTTAAAAATCATACAAAAGTTCCAAGGTTATAAATCAATAAAGGAATCTTAACAATAAATCACTTTTTATTCCCACAGTTCTAAGTCACGGTCACACTATGCCAGTGACACGGCTTCTATAGTTCGATGGTTCAATGGGGGCCAGTTTACGTCCCTCGTTAAGTCAAACTCAACAAGGTATCTATGTGTTCCGGAACGTGCGTAAACTGGTTCTATATGTCACACTATCCAGTGACCGGATTCTATGATTCGATACGCAACTAAAACTTGGGATTCTTATAAAAATCTTTTCTAAATTCTATTTTCGATGTCACAATTTTCAAAAATCAAATACTACAAATACAATAGAAATTAACAGAACAGAAACGGATTTGATAATACTAGTGAGCAACGAAAAGTCACTTACCTCGATATCGATGTTGCACCCTGAAAATAAAGCACAACAAATCCTAGATATTAATTCATTATCTATTAACAATCAAATAAAGCAAATAAGCACACACCTTAATAGAACTCATGTGGCAATTACCTATAGCTTACTCAAAGAAAATTCCAAAAATCACACAGCAAAATATCTTACAAAATAGATCATTGTTAACAAAATCAGTCCTAACCAGTTTTGGAAATTGACAAATTACTCTCTGAAAATGATTTTATTTGAAAAAGTACAAAACACGAAAAACGTAGACAATTCTGAGACCTTTCCATAATGGTAAGGCTCATCAAAAATGAAGAAGTAACGAATTCAGAAACAATGAAAATGCGGACTGGCAGAACAGAATCAGCACCTGATCACAACAATAATTTGATATTTAAGATATCAAAATCACCGAATTTGACAGAGAAATATGAACAGAAAATGTAGAACACGAAAATATCTTTTCATAATGATAAGACTCGTCGAAAACGGAGTAGTAATGAATTCCGAAAACAAAGAAATACGGACTGCAAAAACAGAAACAGCCCCTAACTATGATAGTATTTTGAGGTTTAAGACCGTAAATTCATAGCAATCATTAGAGAAATGTAAACAATAAACGTAGGGTTCGAAAGGGCCTTTCCAAGTTGATATTACTCATAATATTTGGACAAAATCTCAATTTTCCATGAGTTTTCAAAGTTGAGCACTCAGTTTCGAAAACACAGAGGTCAGATCACAAAATCACATAAAACACGAACTTACAAGCCGAATTTCAGAAAAGTTAAAGAATCAAAGTCACAGATAATCGAAATACCTTTCCAAAGACACCGAACTCACCATCATACCATAAAAATCGAATTATATACAAATATTACAAGAATTGAGCATATGCAAAAGACTCAATATGGCAATCCCTTGAAATCAAAACGAGATAGAGAGTATAACGAAGATTTCCGTACCTTAAATCATAATGAATATCGATGATCCTCAACAACCTCATAATCCTTAATCACAAGAACCCAAATTTAAATAACAAGATCAAGGATACTATAAACCTTATAATCTCATATACATATATCTATAAAACAAAAGTCTAATCTCTTACCTCTATTATCTTGAACTCAAAATTCGTAGACTCTAGTTATGGTTTTGGTATGCTTCTCTTCCTCTCTCTTTTTCTCCTCCTTTCCCATCTTCTCTCTCTCACACATAAAAGTAACGTAAATTGATTTCTACAAAACCCTACTCTTTTCTTTTCCTTTTCCTTCTCTTTATCTATTCTTTTTTTTTTCTCTTTTATTCTCTTTTTTTATTGTTGTCATAACTAAAAATATTCTAATTGTAAAATAAACATATTTTTAAACAAAAAATTACTGATATTAATATTATCTTACTAATATAACTAAAAATAATCAATAGAAAAATATGGGATGTTACAAACTACCCTACTTAAAGGAATTTGGTCCCCAAATTCTCAAAAATCATAATATTTCTAGAACCCCACCTACCTCGAAAATTCGCGAGCTACCAAAATCACCCACAAGTCAAGCCTATTAGGCAGTCTACAGGAAAATAACCTGGCTCTGATACCAACTGTAAAAACCCGAATTTTTTGGACAATTATTTCTAAATTCTCAATTAAAATAAAATACAATTCTTTATTCAATAAATCCAAATTCAACGAAAGTCAAACCAAAAGTCAACTGAACAATCTAAAACAATAAAATTAGAGACGTAGCTATACAAATTCAATAATCAATGTCCAATTAAAAACTAAAATTATTCTATAATGCGATAAATCTTTTCCTATAATTGCATCAAATCACGTAGCACAAAGTTCACAAGTTCACATCTCTATTCACAATCAGCTTCCAAAAGTCCGGACCTGAAATATAATAAAACAATGAGCTGCGAAGCCCAGCAAGTAACTATCGCCCGACGGCTCAAAATAAAAACTTTAAAAATCATACAAAAGTTCTAAGGTTATAAATCAATAAAGGAATCTTAACAATAAATCACTTTTTATTCCCACAGTTCTAAGTCACGGTCACACTATGCCAGTGACACGGCTTCTATAGTTCGATGGTTCAATGGGGGCCAGTTTACGTCCCTCGTTAAGTCAAACTCAACAAGGTATCTATGTGTTCCGGAACGTGCGTAAACTGGTTCTATATGTCACACTATCCAGTGACCGGATTCTATGATTCGATACGCAACTAAAACTTGGGATTCTTATAAAAATCTTTTCTAAATTCTATTTTCGATGTCACAATTTTCAAAAATCAAATACTACAAATACAATAGAAATTAACAGAACAGAAACGGATTTGATAATACTAGTGAGCAACGAAAAGTCACTTACCTCGATATCGATGTTGCACCCTGAAAATAAAGCACAACAAATCCTAGATATTAATTCATTATCTATTAACAATCAAATAAAGCAAATAAGCACACACCTTAATAGAACTCATGTGGCAATTACCTATAGCTTACTCAAAGAAAATTCCAAAAATCACACAGCAAAATATCTTACAAAATAGATCATTGTTAACAAAATCAGTCCTAACCAGTTTTGGAAATTGACAAATTACTCTCTGAAAATGATTTTATTTGAAAAAGTACAAAACACGAAAAACGTAGACAATTCTGAGACCTTTCCATAATGGTAAGGCTCATCAAAAATGAAGAAGTAACGAATTCAGAAACAATGAAAATGCGGACTGGCAGAACAGAATCAGCACCTGATCACAACAATAATTTGATATTTAAGATATCAAAATCACCGAATTTGACAGAGAAATATGAACAGAAAATGTAGAACACGAAAATATCTTTTCATAATGATAAGACTCGTCGAAAACGGAGTAGTAATGAATTCCGAAAACAAAGAAATACGGACTGCAAAAACAGAAACAGCCCCTAACTATGATAGTATTTTGAGGTTTAAGACCGTAAATTCATAGCAATCATTAGAGAAATGTAAACAATAAACGTAGGGTTCGAAAGGGCCTTTCCAAGTTGATATTACTCATAATATTTGGACAAAATCTCAATTTTCCATGAGTTTTCAAAGTTGAGCACTCAGTTTCGAAAACACAGAGGTCAGATCACAAAATCACATAAAACACGAACTTACAAGCCGAATTTCAGAAAAGTTAAAGAATCAAAGTCACAGATAATCGAAATACCTTTCCAAAGACACCGAACTCACCATCATACCATAAAAATCGAATTATATACAAATATTACAAGAATTGAGCATATGCAAAAGACTCAATATGGCAATCCCTTGAAATCAAAACGAGATAGAGAGTATAACGAAGATTTCCGTACCTTAAATCATAATGAATATTGATGATCCTCAACAACCTCATAATCCTTAATCACAAGAACCCAAATTTAAATAACAAGATCAAGGATACTATAAACCTTATAATCTCATATACATATATCTATAAAACAAAAGTCTAATCTCTTACCTCTATTATCTTGAACTCAAAATTCGTAGACTCTAGTTATGGTTTTGGTATGCTTCTCTTCCTCTCTCTTTTTCTCCTCCTTTCCCATCTTCTCTCTCTCACACATAAAAGTAACGTAAATTGATTTCTACAAAACCCTACTCTTTTCTTTTCCTTTTCCTTCTCTTTATCTATTCTTTTTTTTTTTCTCTTTTATTCTCTTTTTTTATTGTTGTCATAACTAAAAATATTCTAATTGTAAAATAAACATATTTTTAAACAAAAAATTACTGATATTAATATTATCTTACTAATATAACTAAAAATAATCAATAGAAAAATATGGGATGTTACAAACTACCCTACTTAAAGGAATTTGGTCCCCAAATTCTCAAAAATCATAATATTTCTAGAACCCCACCTACCTCGAAAATTCGCGAGCTACCAAAATCACCCACAAGTCAAGCCTATTAGGCAGTCAACAGGAAAATAACCTGGCTCTGATACCAACTGTAAAAACCCGAATTTTTTGGACAATTATTTCTAAATTCTCAATTAAAATAAAATACAATTCTTTATTCAATAAATCCAAATTCAACGAAAGTCAAACCAAAAGTCAACTGAACAATCTAAAACAATAAAATTAGAGACGTAGCTATACAAATTCAATAATCAATGTCCAATTAAAAACTAAAATTATTCTATAATGCGATAAATCTTTTCCTATAATTGCATCAAATCACGTAGCACAAAGTTCACAAGTTCACATCTCTATTCACAATCAGCTTCCAAAAGTCCGGACCTGAAATATAATAAAACAATGAGCTGCGAAGCCCAGCAAGTAACTATCGCCCGACGGCTCAAAATAAAAACTTTAAAAATCATACAAAAGTTCTAAGGTTATAAATCAATAAAGGAATCTTAACAATAAATCACTTTTTATTCCCACAGTTCTAAGTCACGGTCACACTATGCCAGTGACACGGCTTCTATAGTTCGATGGTTCAATGGGGGCCAGTTTACGTCCCTCGTTAAGTCAAACTCAACAAGGTATCTATGTGTTCCGGAACGTGCGTAAACTGGTTCTATATGTCACACTATCCAGTGACCGGATTCTATGATTCGATACGCAACTAAAACTTGGGATTCTTATAAAAATCTTTTCTAAATTCTATTTTCGATGTCACAATTTTCAAAAATCAAATACTACAAATACAATAGAAATTAACAGAACAGAAACGGATTTGATAATACTAGTGAGCAACGAAAAGTCACTTACCTCGATATCGATGTTGCACCCTGAAAATAAAGCACAACAAATCCTAGATATTAATTCATTATCTATTAACAATCAAATAAAGCAAATAAGCACACACCTTAATAGAACTCATGTGGCAATTACCTATAGCCTACTCAAAGAAAATTCCAAAAATCACACAACAAAATATCTTACAAAATAGACCATTGTTAACAAAATCAGCCCTGACCAGTTTTGGAAATTGACAAATTACTCTCTGAAAATGATTTTATTTGAAAAAGTACAAAATACGAAAAACTTAGACAATTCTGAGACCTTTCCATAATGAATTCAGAAACAATGAAAATGCGGACTGGCAGAACAGAATCAGCACCTGATCACAACAATAATTTGATATTTAAGATATCAAAATCACCGAATTTGACAGAGAAATATGAACAGAAAATGTAGAACACGAAAATATCTTTTCATAATGATAAGACTCGTCGAAAACGGAGTAGTAATGAATTCCGAAAACAAAGAAATACGGACTGCAAAAACAGAAACAGCCCCTAACTATGATAGTATTTTGAGGTTTAAGACCGTAAATTCATAGCAATCATTAGAGAAATGTAAACAATAAACGTAGGGTTCGAAAGGGCCTTTCCAAGTTGATATTACTCATAATATTTGGACAAAATCTCAATTTTCCATGAGTTTTCAAAGTTGAGCACTCAGTTTCGAAAACACAGAGGTCAGATCACAAAATCACATAAAACACGAACTTACAAGCCGAATTTCAGAAAAGTTAAAGAATCAAAGTCACAGATAATCGAAATACCTTTCCAAAGACACCGAACTCACCATCATACCATAAAAATCGAATTATATACAAATATTACAAGAATTGAGCATATGCAAAAGACTCAATATGGCAATCCCTTGAAATCAAAACGAGATCGAGAGTATAACGAAGATTTCCGTACCTTAAATCATACTCCCTCCGTCCCAGCCAGTTCTTTACATGGCGGCTGGGCACGGAGGTCAAGGATAGTGGGTGTAAAGTGGGTGTAATATTGTTAAAATAAATGAGGTAGTGGGTGTAATAGTGATTTTATTGTTAAAATAAGTGAAGTAGTGGGTGTAATAGTGATTTTATTGTTAAAATAAGTTAAGTAGTGGGTGAAATAGTGTAAAATATTGTTAAAATAAGTGAAGTAGTGAGTGTAATAGTGTTAAAACTTACTATTTTGGGTAATGTAAAGAAATGGTGGGACGACCCAAAAAGGAAATTGTAAAGAAATGGATGGGACAGAGGGAGTAATGAATATCGATGATCCTCAACAACCTCATAATCCTTAATCACAAGAACCCAAATTTAAATAACAAGATCAAGGATACTATAAACCTTATAATCTCATATACATATATCTATAAAACAAAAGTCTAATCTCTTACCTCTATTATCTTGAACTCAAAATTCGTAGACTCTAGTTATGGTTTTGGTATGCTTCTCTTCCTCTCTCTTTTTCTCCTCCTTTCCCATCTCCTCTCTCTCACACATAAAAGTAATGTAAATTGATTTCTACAAAACCCTACTCTTTTCTTTTCCTTTTCTTTATCTATTCTTTTTTTTTCTCTTTTATTCTCTTTTTTTATTGTTGTCATAACTAAAAATATTCTAATTGTAAAATAAACATATTTTTAAATAAAAAATTACTGATATTAATATTATCTTACTAATATAACTAAAAATAATAAATAGAAAAATATGGGATGTTACAGTTTATGCCTTCTGTAGCTGTATCAAGGCTAAACTAGAGGCATTTTATGTTACTAAAGTTCCCAATAAGTGGAAAAAATATAATTATATTATGCGTATTTTTAATTGAATTTTGTTATTTGGCAAACAATTATTAATATTGCAATATATCATTCGCAATTGTCAAGAGTAGATATAGATTTAATAGTTCATAAATTTTATCGGTATTTAAAATAATATTTTAATTTTTTATTTATTTCCTCTAAATAAATACTCATAATACATCTTAAAATATTTGCTCGGATGGATCAACTCCCTTCCGAATAACTAATGAGTATGGTAAATATACTTCATTCTTCTCACTTTTTTTTATAATTTTTTTATGATTGACACATATTGTTAGTAGTATTTTTGTGTGTTCGTTCGCAGGGAAGGACTGAATGTAATATCAAGTTCAAGTTTCTTATCTCTTTACGTCTAGAAGTGTGTGAGAAGAATTTTGGGTTTGTGTATTAATTAAATTAACCAAGAACTAATTATAAGCACTAAGAATTGATTTTAAACTGAGATTCAAATATATGGGAAAACAATCTAAGAACTGGGGTTCTTCACTTGGTCTCAATACATGCTCAATATTAATGTGATATCTGTGTTCCTACCTTTCTGAAAACAATTCTTCTAAAGTTATACTGCACCCTCCCAGGTTACAATATAGTGCCTACAGCTACACCCTAATTGTCACTCCCGTGATACAATCAAAGTATATCTATAAACTGTTAAGTGCCAAGAATTATATGTCTCACAATTCTCCTATTAATCTCCCGATCTAATATTCAAATTATGTCTGTTAAATAATGTACTAAGATTGCAACTTCTCTCCCAAGCTTATTACAATCCCTAGAGTACAATCAAAGGTTCATGACTCCCCTAATTGTGTTAAGATCTCATTAACAGATCAGCAAAGCAGAAAATCACGTAATCAAGCATGCATGAATACCAAGGAATACTACCCAATCCTCAGATTAGAGAATTAGTTACGCATATTTAATAAAGAAAACATAATAATAATGATAATGAATGAAAACATAATATTGAAGAAAGAATTGAAGATCGAAAGTACCTTGATACAATTAAAAGCTATGAATTGTTATGATTTACAATGGTAGGATGTGTTTAAATAGGCTCTACAAATCTTGCCCAACAAGAAAATACCAAAACAGAATTATGTTGGTCCAGGAAAGTATTGCAGAAGGGGGGTTGAATGCAATACTAATAAATTTCAAAAACTATTTCAACAACTTAAATAGAATTTGTAATTTACTAGTAGAAGAAATGCAAACACAAGTAAAATCAAATACGAGGATTTCACAAAATAAATGTTTTATTTATTTTGCAAAGTTTTGCTACAACCTTAAGAACAAAATAGTTCTCAAGCTACAAAGACTCAAGAGATTACAGTTGTTGAGCTTCTTATTTTACAAGTAGAGTATTCTATTTATAGAGTGATAATCTACTGTACTACCACTATCAACATGGGTTACTGAGTTGCTGTTATATTCCTTTTGCAGCTCATTCCATGATTTATTCCCATGTGATCAGCACAAAGTAACTTAAAGATGCTTTCCACATTTGAGCCACCCAGATCTAGCCGTATTCAATTTTATCTGTTCTAGACTTTACAGGTTGTTCCATGTGATCTCTCGAGCTTCAGTTATAGACTTTCCAAGCTTGCTGTAAAGGTTGAATATTACAACACGCCTGCTTCTTTTGAACATGTACTCTGTCGTTTAATTTGACTTAGAAAATTCCTAAGTCAGGCTGATTCTATATGACAGTATGTTTGCCACAAAGTTTGCTGTCAATAGATTATGCTTTGGTTGACAGTATGAATTTCCCGCAGATATTACTGTCAAGAATTTTGCTTTGGTTGACAGTATGAATTTCCCGCAGAGATTGCTGTCAAGAGTTGTGCTTTGATTGACAGCATGTTTTTCCCGCAGAGATTGCTGTCAGGAATTCCAAACTTACTGTCGCAGACTATATATCAAAGTTGCTGTCATTAGAATCTCCGCCAATGTTGCTGTCAAGTTGAAACTTGCTGTCGACTCCGTGAGACTTGCTGTCGACCTAGGCAACATGATGTTTCCTTGTAACCTTACTGTCAGGGCTTGACAGTAACTTTTATTCCTTCTGTCGAACTTAAGTATTTCTTGAGGCTTGAACATAATCGAACTTCTTCCAAGAATTACACTTATTACATGACAGTATTTATTTAAATTACAAGAATACATTTCAGGCTATGACAGTATGTTCTACTTAGTAAAAACTAAGTATACCAATAAAACTAGTTAAGTTGTCTATTCCATCACCCATAAATCCCAACAATCTCCCCCAATTTGTTTTTATGGACAATAAGGACAAATTTACAAATATCATGCTGACAACTTAACTAACATAGATCAGAAAGAATAAACTCTTCATTTCTGACCAATGATTAAACTGAATTGTTTTCAAACAATATATCACAAAAGTTTAAAAAAAACTTTACTTATCTTGATTTGAACTTTTCACTTTGCTCCTTTTCCCTTAGAGCTCTTCTGAGATTTTCAATTAACTCTTTTTCTTCAGGGGACTGTGCATCATCTTCATTTTCCACAATGTATTTTCTGATCATTGAGGAAGCAGTGTTCAATGTATCTCTGAGTTCCATCCAGTAAACATTTTGCTTTACAATTGATCTGAATTTTAGCACATTTCCCTCCATTTTGAATCTCCTGCCAGGAAACTGATTTAGAGTTTCCCTTCTTTGTTTGTCCAGGCTGGGATCCTCTCCTCTCCTCTGATCAAGAATCATATCAAGCTCCCAAGAACACAGTGTTTCAAGACTGTTAGTTGATCCAACCACTTGCCAGAATAATTCTTTTAACACACTGGTCTTCAATTTAGAGAAACTATCTACATAAATTTCTTCTTTGCCATACTTGATTCTCAAAGGATTGTCCAGTACGCATGGCTGATAGTTGGATTCTTCACTGTTGATCTTATTGATTTTACTGTAATTTTTCTTCATTTCAGCTTCAATCTCATCTTCTATCTGTTGACGAGATTTTTTCCTTGATGCTAATTCTTCTTTGAACCTTTGCTCTGCTTCATACATCTTCATTTCATGTTCTGAATAAGGTTTTCGCATTTCAATCCAGTCATAATCAGGAATAGGATTGTCTTCTTCATACTCCAAACCAAGGATTTGATAGACATCATCATCATTGTGAAGTGTCCAATCTCCAAACTTCTCAATAAATTCAACATGCCTGGCTTCATAGTACTTGAGAACTTGATCCATGATCTTCTTTGAAACATTATCATAGGTTTGCAGTAGCTCAACCATCCTTTCCAGATTGAAGAAATCAATTCTTCGTTTTACAGTTTCAGAAGTTTGAATGAGTTTCTTGGATATCACCTTTGATTTTGATATCTGAGTGAAGTCAGATTCCACTGTAATCAACCTTTCATTGTTTTGCCATAGAATGTACCTTGCAACTTCTTCTTTTGGTCCATCAAATTCTATGGATACAGAGGTGATTGTTTCTTTGGCATTCAGCTGCATCATTTCAAAGCTATTCATTCTTCTCCTCATGATAGGTTTCTTGAGTCCCAACCCTGTAGCTTTTCCTTCTCCTTTGTAGACAGTCTTTCCCTTTGTTGGTCTTTTTGATTTTCTCTTGATTCTTACTGTCTTGAATGATTTGACAGTAGGATCATTGACAGTTTCTTTTAAAGGGCTTCTGACAATGTCTTCTTTGACAGTATCTTCAATGACTGTTACTTCATCCTGACTGACAGCATCTTTGTTGATATCCTTGACAGCATCTTTGTTGACAGTATCTTTTTCAAGATGTATACTGTCAATTTCCATTTCTTCTTGATTTCCTTTAAATGCTTCAAGTACTTCTTCCTCTTTCTTTTCATCAACTTTCTTGCTTGAGCTAGAATTTTCAGAAATTTCCTTTGATTCTGCTTCTTTGACTTGAGTTTGCTCTTTTGAAGAGTCTCTCAGTTCTGTTCTCTTAGGTCCTCCAGCTTCACCTCCATCTTGATTATCATCATCATCTTTTTCCAAGGTGTCATCAAAAGTGCAGTTTCCACCTTGAGCATTTCTTCTTGAATTTGCTTTGGCAATGAGCTTTTTAATCCTTGCACTGTACTCCATGTTTCTCTTTGCCAAAATCTTGTGAATATCTTTAACTGCCTTGATCCTTTCCTTGGTGATGGGTGCATTCAGTAATACCTTAAGTACATCCATGATGACTTTGCTTTGTAGAGATGTTTTGCCTTCAAGAGTTAAGAATCCAAGACCTTTAGCTCCTTTGGCTGTTGTCTGTTTAAAGCTTACACCATATGGCTGGAGACTTACTTCTGGAAGTTTGTTGTTGACCATTGTGCCCAGTTGCATAAAGAGACTTTCATCAAAGATGGTAGAGTTTTTCTTCACTAGAATCCCAAGGATATATTGCACTCTGGCAGAGAAAGTTTCCAACAGTTGAGTTGTTATGAATATTGAATGCCCACTTTTCAGGTACACATCAACTGCCCATCTCTTCTCTGAGCTAATCTTTACTGACAGATTTACAATCTTTTCTCTCAAAGCTTCTGCCAACTTAGCAGGTTTTCCTTTAGACACTGTGATTGCTTCATTCACCAGATTTTTGAATTCCTCATCCTTATTATTCAAGGTGCTCTCCATGTGGCTTACTGTTATTAAGTCAGCTTCTTCTTGGGAATATGTACTTCCATCAGTCCAAAAGATAGGCTCTGAAGAAAACACATATTCAGGCAACTTGTCTTTGCCTTTACCCATCCTATTTGATTCCTCTTTTTCTCTCCATAGCCTCTCCAATGTGGATTCTTTCTTCTCAGGAACTGGTTCATTGATTTTGATTGAGGATGCTCTATTTCCTTGTATTTGACTTAATACCTCCTTGGATACTAGCATTTGTTCCCCATCTACTTCAGCTTCAAAAAGCTCCTCAGTTCCAGAGACTATTCCTACTCTCTCTTGCTCCCCCTTACTCCTTTGCTCCCCCTGTCTTTTAGCTTCCCCTTGTAACTCCTCCTTTCTTTCTGGTTGCTCAGCCTCTTTCTGATCTTTTCCTTTCTCCCCCTTAGATAAGTTTGCAGCATGAAGGAATGAAGAGAGTGACAGTAGTGTGGCTTGAATTTCAGCAAAACCAGTCTTCACAGTAGATGACAGGTTGTCCAGTTTGCTTTCCATCGTAGCACATCGATTCTCCAGTGCTTGGAGCCTGTCATTTGAGGATGCAGAAGGACCACCAGACCTAAGCCTTTTAGGAGGTAAGGGATAAGTCTGGGGCATGGAGGCTGTTGGGGTTCTCACACTCTCAGTGTTTTTATAGATGATCTCATCATCTCTCACAAAGATTCCCTCAAGGCCTAATGCCTTTTCTGTATTGGCTCCCTCATATTCACTCTGGACATGCTCAAGTCCCTCTCCTTTTGCCAGCACATTTGGCTGCCTCTCATTTTTAGTCTCACCTCTCTGTTCTTTTATCTCTCTTTGATGTTTCACTCCCTCACTCATCCTAGATGCAGTAGTATGAGCAGTACTAACATGCAAAAGAGTAGATTTTACCTTGAAGGCCTTTGAAAGGGGCAAGTCATCATCAGAGATATCTTCCACTAATCCTTCTTGTAGTTGTGGTTGAACAGGGATGACAGCATCTTTTGAAGGACTTTTGACAGTATCTTTTGTTGGAATGGTACTGTCATTTGAATGTTTGACAGCACCTTCTGATTTGTCATTGACAGCATCTTTGGCTGTGACAGCAACTTCCCTAGGGTAAGATGCTTTAAGGGAATCGATCAAGATGCTGGCTGTTTCAATTTCTGACAAATTTGCATCTTGATCTAATCCAGTGTTTGATGGAGTGGTATCCATTTCACTTTGAGAAATGGGTTCTTGTGGACCACTAGATGGGGGCTCATCCATGACTTGAGATGGATGATCAAAACCTGAGGGGTTGGTACTGTCCCCCTCTCTAGGTTGATTAGAAGAAACAACAGATGTGGGAATGAAAGAAGAAGATTGAATTTTAGATTGATTAATTGGCTGTTCCACAGAAAATGATTGTGGAACATCAATAGTATGAGTGAATTCCTCACTGTGCTCTATCTCAATGTGTGTATCTTCAAATACAGGTTCCTCAAGAGTGAATTCTTGAGTTTGTGCAGACTCTTTACAAGATGCCTTGGGAGACAGGCCAATTTCAATAGATGTTCCTTGTTGAGAAGAAACACCTAGAGGTGAGTTCATTTCCCTATCATCCTCTACAGTCTTTTGGGAAACTGTAGGGTGGCTGACAGTAACCTTGGCCCTTCTAGCTCTCTTCTTCTTAGGCTCAGAAGGGGCTACTGTGGGTTCTTTTTCACTACCAACCTTATTTGCTGCACTAGGTGCAGTGACTCCCTCTTGACTCTCAACTTGTTCACCAGTTGCACTCTCTAGGGTTCTTTTCTTTGATTCCTGTTTGGCCATTTTAAGGGCTTTTGGTAGTCTAGAGTCCCTAGGTGGAATGTATGGTGTGGAATGTGGGTTAACTGAATTTGGGTCTAATTCAGCTTCATTCTCTATTGTGAAAACAGTGTAACCTGTTGGAAATGGAAAATCAAGGTTGGGCACTTGATTTACCATGTGTTGTGTGAAACATAGTGGAATATGTACATTCAAATTCTGTGTGTTAAGAGATGTGTGTGTGTTTTTCTTTAAAACAGGACATTCTTCAAAATCAGAATTGTCCTCAATATTTCCACAAATACTATTAATACACATAGTTAAAAAGCGAGGATAGATGGATACCTTCTTGCCTATTGCGCCTTTCAACTGTGTCATTATCAGTTTTCCAATGTTCACCTTGTATCCATGAACTAATGAATGAGTGAGCTTCTTGATATATGATGGTATGCCATTCCATCCTGTAGTCTTGGTAGAGAATACCTTCACCATTACATCAAAAATCATACTCCACTCTTTTCTTAGAAATTTCCTGTCCATTTCTCCTGTTTGATACCACTTATCAGAAGTTTCTTCAAGTTTAGAACCAGAGTACCCAATCTTCAGAAAGAACTTCTTCAGGGTATCATCAGTTGCTAGTTCCATAAAGCTTTCTTCACTGGTCAACACAATGCCCAAAGCCTCATTGATGTTCTTTACTGTAAGAGAATAACTTGCATCATCTATATTGAACTTAATTGATTCATTCTCTCCAGTTCCTTGAGCACTTGCTGATTTCCAGAACTTTTCAATTCTAACAGTATCAATTTTGGGGGAAGAGGTTATTGCATGACCTAGGTAGGATTTATTCAAGAATGAAATAAGTCCTTTGAAGTTTTCACCAGCATCACTAGGAGAAAAGATACCAGCAAAATTGGTTTGAGCAATGCTTTGTTTAGGTGCCATTGTTGAATGCTTTGAAAAATGAGAGAGAAAAATGCGGTTTTTGGATGCAGAAGGTTGAGAGGTTTTTGCAAATGAAAGTGATAGTAGATTAAACGGTAGATTCAGTTTCTAATATGAATCGTTTTAACCTCTCTTAATTGAACGTGTGATAATGATATTACCCATTAACTCCACTTGCTATATTACGTGGCAGTTGCTATTAGATCGTGGATTGGTGAAAAGAAATATACGTATGTATATATATATAAAAATTAATATATATATATCTTTCCACTATCTTTGACAGCAACTTCTCGTGACAGCAACTTTCATTGACAGTAACCTGTGCGCTTTTTCTTTCTCTACCAATTCTGACAGCAATTTCTTGTGACAGCAACTTTCATTGACAGCAACTTGTGCGCTAACAATATTTCTGTCAATCAGCTTCATGAGTGACAGTAAGTTTTATCTGACAGTAAACTTATCATAAGATTATGCTGTCAGTCACTGTTCACACATAACTTAAGTTAAGGACACATGATTTCTTAAAATCATTTTAAGACAGACATGTAAAACTATTTTAGCATAGTCATAGCAAGCATGATATCTAAAAATCCTTTTAGCATAGTCATAGCAAACATGATATCTAAAAATCCTTTTAGCATAGTCATAGCAAACATGATATCTAAAAATTCTTTTAGCATAGTCATAGCAAACATGTTGTCTGAACAAGTATCACATTGTACCTTAACTTCTCATGACAGTACCTTCTTGTAACAGTACCTTTAAAAGTTTCTGTCATGAGCTTCAATTACTTAGAATTGATAAACCAGTTAGATTATCATACCTGATTTAGCATTCCCAATTCACTCACCAACCTGATAAATGTTGCTTCATCCAGTGGCTTGGTGAATATATCTGCAAGTTGCTTATCTGTTGGAACATAAACCAATTTTACATCTCCTTTTTCAACATGCTCCCTGATGAAATGATGCCTGATATCAATGTGCTTTGTTCTGGAGTGTTGAACTGGATTGTCTGATATGGCTATGGCACTAGTGTTGTCACAGTAGATAGGAATATTTGACAACTTTAGTCCATAATCCAATAATTGATTCTTCATCCAAAGTATTTGTGCACAGCAACTTCCAGCTGCAATATATTCAGCTTCTGCAGTTGATGTAGAAACTGAGTGTTGCTTCTTACTGAACCATGACACCAATCTCCCCCCAAGAAATTGACAGCTTCCTGTAGTACTTTTTCTGTCAATTTTGCAGCCAGCATAGTCTGAATCAGAATATCCAATTAAATCAAATCCAGTTTCCTTAGGATACCAAAGACCTAGATTTGGGGTGCCTTTGAGATATCTAAAGATTCTTTTAATTGCAACTAAGTGTGATTCTTTTGGATCAGCTTGAAACCTTGCACAGAGACATGTAGCAAACATTATATCTGGCCTGCTTGCTGTTAAGTACAGCAATGATCCTACCATGCCTCTGTAGGTACTAGAATCCACTTTCTTGCCTTTAGGATCTAACTCTAATTTGGTGGCTGTTGAGATAGGTGTCTTGGCAGGTGATGAATCTTCTAAGTTAAACTTCTTGAGAAGCTCTTTGACATACTTAGATTGACAGATGAAGATTCCTTCCTTCTTCTGATAGATTTGAAGACCAAGAAAGAATGCTAATTCTCCCATCATGCTCATTTCATACTTGTTTCTCATTAGAGATGAGAACTTTTCACACAATTTTTCATTTGTTGAGCCAAAGATTATGTCATCAACATATATCTGCACAAGAATGATGTCTTTGCCATGGTATTTATAGAATAAAGTTTTATCCACCATACCTCTTATAAATTGATTTTCCAGGAGAAAAGTGGATAAAGTGTCATACCAGGCTCTTGGTGCTTGCTTTAAGCCATATAGAGCCTTGAACAGCTTGTAGACAAAATTATGCAGTTTGTCATTTTCAAATCCAGGAGGTTGTTCAACATACACTTCTTCTTCTAATTCTCCATTTAGAAAGGCACTTTTAACATCCATTTGAAATACCTTGAATTTGCAGTGTGCAGCAAAGGCTAAGAAAATTCTTATGGCTTCAAGTCTGGCAACAGGAGCAAATGTTTCATCATAATCTATCCCTTCCTGTTGACAGTAACCTTTGGCCACTAGCCTTGCCTTATTTCTTGTCACATTTCCACTCTCATCTATCTTGTTTCTGAAAACCCATTTTGTCTCAATGACTGATTTTCCTTTTGGCCTTGGAACTAGTTTCCAAACATTGTTTCTTTCAAATTGATTGAGCTCCTCCTGCATGGCCATCACCCAATCAGAATCCAACAATGCTTCTTCAACTATTTTTGGTTCCATTTGAGATAAGAAACATGAAAACATGCTTTCAGCAGAGATATTCCTCCTTGTCCTTACACCAGTAGTGGGATCTCCAATAATTAGATTACTGGTATGATCTCTGTTCCACTTTGTTGATTGAGGCAAGCTACTTGTTTGATGAGATTGTCTTTCATCAATATGAGGATTTGATTCTCCACCATTTTCATTATTCTGCTCATTTAACTCAAATTCTCCAGTCTCACATTCTTGTTGATTGATGCCTGAAATTGTCTGTGATTGAGCTGAAGTTTGATTTAGATTATGAGTATTGACAGATTCTTTCTCATATCTCATTGATTGAATGAGACTTGGTTCTTCATCAACATATTCTTCCTTTTCCAAGTATCCTTGATTTTCAAATCTGAAGGGTTGCATTTGACCATCCTCATGTAGCCCTGGAAACTTGGTTTCATCAAACGTGACATTGACACTTTCTTCAATTGTTTTGTGCTCCATGATATAGACTCTGTAGGCAGTCCTTTCTATCCCATATCCCATGAAAATGCCTTCATATGCTTTAGTATCAAACTTGCCTTTTCTTTCATGGTTGTCTTTCATCAAAAAGCACTTGCTTCCAAAAATATGAAAGTACTTGACAGTAGGCTTCTTTCCTGTCAAAAGATAGTAAGGAGTATTGCCATGAGCCTTGTTGATTAGTGTTCTGTTCTGTGTGTAACAAGCAGTGTTGATGGCTTCTGCCCAGAAATATGTTGGTAATTTAGCATTACTCAACATAGTCCTTGCAGCTTCAATAAGAGTCCTATTTTTCCTTTCTACTACTCCATTTTGCTGTGGAGTTCTTGCAGCAGAGAATTGTTGAACAATTCCTTGATCTTTGCAGAAGTTTCCAAGTGTAGCATTTCTGAATTCAGTTCCATTGTCACTTCTTAGAAATTGAACTTTTGCTTCAGGGGTCCTGTCAAGTACCCTTATGTGATCAATGATTTCTTGAGCAGCTTCATCCTTTGATTCTAAAAATTTCACCCAAGTGTACCTAGAATAGTCATCTATCATGACCAGTGCATATCTTTTTCTGGATAGTGATTGAACATTCACTGGTCCAAAAAGATCCATGTGAATCAACTTGAGTGCTTCAGTGTTAGTGTTGACTTGCTTTGATTTATGCATTGCTTTTCTCAATTTTCCCATTTGACAATCTTCACACAGTCCTTCTTGACAGAATTCCTGTTGAGGTAGTCCTCTCACCAATTCCTTCTTCATCAGCATGTTCATTGTTTTAAATTGAGATGAGAAAATTTCTTGTGCCAAAGCATGCTATCTCCAACACTTGCTTTGCTGTAGAAGCAAAATATTCTTTCCTCATTTGTTGAGTTTAAGTCTGCAACAAATAGGCTTCCTTTCCTTACTCCTTTCAGAGATAGGCTTCTATCCTTCTTGTGGTGAATTGAACATTCCATCATGCCAAAGTTTACTTTGAATCCTTTGTCAGTGAATTGACTGACACTGAGCAGATTATGCTTCAAACCTTCCACAAGAGAGATTTCTTCAATGACAACATTTCCAGCTTTTAAACAGCCATATCCCACAGTGTAACCTTTGCTGTTGTCTCCAAAGGTTATTGTTGGGCCAGCCTTCTCAACATATTGTGATAGCAGGGATATATCACCAGTCATGTGTTTGGAGCATCCACTGTCGATTATCCACATGACCTGTTTACCTTTCTTTCCCTGCAAGTCAGAAAGATTTTAATTTGCATTTGGTACCCAAGTCTTGTTGGGTCCTGCATACTCAGTATCATCAGAAACTTTATCAATATTTGAAACAATATTATCAGAAGATGGTTCCTTGACTTCTTTTATTATCCACTTAGTTTTTGTCTTTGACTTTTTCTTAGTGAGAGCAGACTTCTCACTTCCTTTAGTGGATTCAGAAGTCTTTGCAGTTTGCATATAAGAACATGATTCATTAGATGAAATTTGCAAATTAAAACATGTACTCATAGCAGTAATTTTGCATGGCATACAGTCAATGTTATTACAAACTACCAATTCTCTTTGCATAATGGGGGTTCTGTGTAAGTTCCCTTTCAACTCTGTTGCATTAGATATGCTACTAGTTGATTTCTTACAAACATGAGTTAAATGATGTGAGGAGCCACAATTATTGCAAAGTTTCCTTGGTGCCTGCTTAACATAAGCATAATTATTCTTTTTATCAATGCCTAGCTTCCCATTTCTGTTTTTGTATCCTCCCTTGGTGCCAGTAGCAGATTTTGATGAGCTTCCTTGGTTATACTTTGGAAATTGACCTTGAGGCTTATATGGCTTGTTCCTTCTGAACCTTATATTTTTGAATTTTCTTGCCATAAAAGCCATGGTTGGATTATCCATTTTCTCCATTTCTTCTAGAGTGAAGAATTCTTCATCTTCAACATCTTCTAGTTGAAGGACAACTTTTTCTTCATCTTCAACCACCTCTTCAATTTTCACAGATGAAAATTGAGATTGTTGATCATTTTGAATTTGCTCACTTGCTTGAAAATATGAGGGTCCTTGAGCAACTAGAGCACCAGCCATGTTCGCCATCAATCCTTTGGATCCACTTTGTATAGCTTTCTTTTGATAATATTCAAGTTCATAAGATTTTAGAACTCCATACAATGTTTCAAGAGAAACAGAATTTAAGTCTCTCCCTTCTCTTATGGCTGTTACTCTGTGCTCAAGATGTTCTGGAAGAGTTAGCAGAAACTTGATATTGACTTCCTTCTTTTCATAAAACTTTCCATGAATTTGAAGTTCAGCTATCAGTTTGCTAAATCTTTCAAACATGTGAGTTAGATCTTCTCCATGCTTGCCCATAAATGCTTCATATTGTGACACCAATATTTGTTTTTGATTTTCTCTGACCTCTTCACTTCCTTCACATAACAGTTCTATCTTTTTCCACATATCCCTGGCAGAGTTGCATGCTATTATATTTCCACTCATAGCTTTATCCAGGGTAAGTGCATCTAGTAGAATGAGTTGCAGATGATCATCCAGTGCTACCTTTTCTTTTTCTGAGTCATTATACTCAGACGGCTTCTTAGCAACCCAATGAGCTGGGATTACTACATCATTCACTGTAGCAGCTGGAATTTCCTTTTGAGGAATGAAAGGGCCATTTTCCAGAATACCTAGGAATAGTGGGTTCTGACCTTTGATAAATAACATAATCTTCTTTTTCCATATGTTGTAGTTTTCCTTATCAAAAGCTGGAATCTTGATATTACTTGACCTTTGAATACTTGCCATTTGGATCTCAGATAAGTGTATTAATCTGTTCGCTCTGATACCAGTTGTTGGTCCAGGAAAGTATTGCAGAAGGGGGGTTGAATGCAATACTAATAAATTTCAAAAACTATTTCAACAACTTAAATAGAATTTGTAATTTACTAGTAGAAGAAATGCAAACACAAGTAAAATCAAATACGAGGATTTCACAAAATAAATGTTTTATTTATTTTGCAAAGTTTTGCTACAACCTTAAGAACAAAATAGTTCTCAAGCTACAAAGACTCAAGAGATTACAGTTGTTGAGCTTCTTATTTTACAAGTAGAGTATTCTATTTATAGAGTGATAATCTACTGTACTACCACTATCAACATGGGTTACTGAGTTGCTGTTATATTCCTTTTGCAGCTCATTCCATGATTTATTCCCATGTGATCAGCACAAAGTAACTTAAAGATGCTTTCCACATTTGAGCCACCCAGATCTAGCCGTATTCAATTTTATCTGTTCTAGACTTTACAGGTTGTTCCATGTGATCTCTCGAGCTTCAGTTATAGACTTTCCAAGCTTGCTGTAAAGGTTGAATATTACAACACGCCTGCTTCTTTTGAACATGTACTCTGTCGTTTAATTTGACTTAGAAAATTCCTAAGTCAGGCTGATTCTATATGACAGTATGTTTGCCACAAAGTTTGCTGTCAATAGATTATGCTTTGGTTGACAGTATGAATTTCCCGCAGATATTACTGTCAAGAATTTTGCTTTGGTTGACAGTATGAATTTCCCGCAGAGATTGCTGTCAAGAGTTGTGCTTTGATTGACAGCATGTTTTTCCCGCAGAGATTGCTGTCAGGAATTCCAAACTTACTGTCGCAGACTATATATCAAAGTTGCTGTCATTAGAATCTCCGCCAATGTTGCTGTCAAGTTGAAACTTGCTGTCGACTCCGTGAGACTTGCTGTCGACCTAGGCAACATGATGTTTCCTTGTAACCTTACTGTCAGGGCTTGACAGTAACTTTTATTCCTTCTGTCGAACTTAAGTATTTCTTGAGGCTTGAACATAATCGAACTTCTTCCAAGAATTACACTTATTACATGACAGTATTTATTTAAATTACAAGAATACATTTCAGGCTATGACAGTATGTTCTACTTAGTAAAAACTAAGTATACCAATAAAACTAGTTAAGTTGTCTATTCCATCACCCATAAATCCCAACAAATTATAATAGAATTTCTGCAAAAAAACGTTTCCTAAACTGATTCTGTTTTTAAGGAAAATTCGTAGCTGACTTTTCTTCAGATATTTTGGAACGTTCCAATCGTAATTGGACCTCTGGACCACTTTAGAATGATAGAGAATCTCGTTATCTTCGCGTGGACTGCTTACGGGCCTCAAACGGACTTCTAGAACTCAAGATATGGCCAAAACAAAATCAGAAATTCTGGCTGATTTTTCACCCGCGCACCACGCAGCAACCAGCCGCGCCGACAGCCTTGGGGCGCTGTCAGCATGGCTCCAATCTGCACTACACGGTGCTGACAGCCTTGCGGGGCTGTCAGCATGGCTGCGTTCTGAGAAAACTTGATTTTTCTTCGTTTTTTCATCTTTTCTTCTCGTTCCTTTTGCATGAGCTTCCGTCTTTCATTCTTAATGACTTGTATACTTCTTAGGAGTTGATATTAGCCACCATTCTTCATTCCATATCATTAATCAACTCCACAAAACGTTCCAAAAATGACAGAAACTACACCTTTAATCGATATTTCTTCAACCCTGCACAATTAAACAAAACACATCAAAACTACAACAACTTGAGTCCAAAACAATCAATTTAAGCCGAACGGAGGCATTCCAAGTGGATATAAAATCCACTTATCACATATTTTAAGACTCGTATAAAATATATTTCCATAATTTTTTTTTAATTAAAATTTAATGTTCAAAACTTTATTTAAAAAAAATTAAAAATAAGCTTTGGAATTATATTTTATATAAACCCTAAAATGCGTGGCAACTAGTAAAAAAATGTAAAGATTGTGAGGGACGGAGAAAATACTAATTTAACTATATTTTTTTTGAAGAAAAATACTAATTTTAGTATTAAAATTTGGTATAAAATGATGTGATATTATTTATATGATTTATATGATATTATAATATCTTAATCATATACAAATGTATATAAGTATATTGGTCTATTATACTTTACCGCGTTTCGTGTGAATTATAAATTTTCATTTTAAAATATTAAAGTTAAATGAATTATTTTTTATTATTTTTAAAAATTGATTGGTTTCTTAGGAATTTTTTTAAAAAAAAGTTGATTCAAAACAATTTACATGAATTATAAGTTCGAAAATACTCTCTTTATATATATAAATTTTCATAATCTCAAAAGTATCATAAACATAAAAAGTAGCAATTATAATACAAATGTAATTTTTGCAATCAAAAGCTATAAATATTATATATAATAACATTTTTTAAAGCCGACGTCTCTCTCATAACATACATTTTCAATAGTAGTGTAAGAATTTATTAAATTAGAATATTTATTTATTTCAACAAAATATAAGGAACAACGGGCGTACAACTTTTTTATCGATTTAATCAACCAATAAAATTGAATTTTTTCAATTTAATCGGTCTGGTCGTAACCCATGTGTAATTTATTCATGTGTAAAAATAAAAAACTATTTGTATTATTTTTATTACAGGTGTTAAGCGAAGATTTCCATATGGTGTATTATTTTTATTACGATTTCCATAATCAGTAATAATAAAAATTGCTTGAAAAGTTAAGGATCGTCTGCAATGCAATTATCCAAAAATAAATCGAAGTGATATTCGATAGGAAATAAAAAAGGAAGCAATGTAAATAATTTTTAGTCGTCATTTTACCTAAAAAAAACTTAATTATATATGTAATAAATATTTAATATTGAAATAATAATTATTGTGACACCCCCCAAATCCGGGGTCAGAAGATTTGGTTGTCACGCGAAAATCCTCAAAATAAAACATCTGTTTAATAATAATCATTCACCTGTGATTGACCAACACTGGAAATATAACATATGTGACCCCAAACATACCAAGATCTTTTAAGGTTATAGGGCTAGAAACAAGAATCCAAATTCCATTAAATAAAAAGTATTCCTTCCTTACAACATTCTCTTTGATCAAATCTTAAACCACTGGTGTAGCTTCGATAAGAAGTACGCCAGGCTAACTAGACCATTACATAATAATAATAAATATTAGAACTCAATTATATAAAATAGATCTTACTCTAAATCCAGACATCCTGAGCCAAGTCATCTTCGCAATAGCATCACGCTCTTCTCTTTCTGAACTGTGCGGATATGTCTCGCCAAACTACCTTACTGAAATGTTAGAATTTACAACAGCAAGTATGAGCGAAAAAAATGCTCAGCAAACGTATAAAATTTTTGATATAAAACCAGGATAAGTGGGGCATAAAATCAACTGAAATGTAAAACAGTTTATAGAGAAACTGAATCAACAACTGTGATATAATTCAAACCATAACTGAAATCATTTGGCATGTCATAAAAATGAATCATCTGCCAATTCACAATATATAATAGCCATTCGGGCGATATGGATTGGATATATATAACTGAAACACAAAACACCATTGCCCCCTGATCAGGTTCTAAGGCAATGGGACCCTTTATACTCCACCGGTATTCTCTTTTTTCCGTATGTGTATAGTCCGGATTTCTGGGGTACCCAAAATAGGCAAGTAATGTTAGCCTATAGGAAGATGGAATGGTTACCATATCCTCTTTAAATATTGCTGGATCATGACAACAACCATGGCCTCCTACGCCTTATCATTTTCAAATAAATATTGCTGGACCATGACATCAACCATGGCCTCCTACGCTTTACCATTTTCCAATCCAATAGAGCAATTTCCGAATTCAACAGGAAATGCTTAGTTTCACATACAGTTCACATCCCTATTATTTACTACGATAATAAGGATATGAAGAGTTTATCTTAAACAATTCCCCCCATCAAGGGTACCAATATCAAGCAACTGAGTTCGCACAAAAATATTTAAGAATCACGAATAGCTCTGAACAATAGCTATTCGTCATGATATGAATCAATGAAACATAAAATAAATAGTGTATAAGATGATCAAGGGGAAAAATACTTGCCTCTGGTCCTTAGCTATTACGCAAAGTCGAGGTAACCCGTCTACCTTCTTCTTCTATCTTACGTTATCATGTCCTCTGCTTTAATCATTCGTTGGTTTGACGCTCTTGCGATTGCCACGAGTCTGATCCGTCGACATCGAGCCCGCGCGTCTACTTCTATAGTCAAACATAAGATAGTACCTCAGCCTCCGGACGACAATTCTGACATTTTGTAAACGCTTATAAACTCAATTCGAACGTATTAACCATGCTTACCAATATCTATGTCGGAAGAAAATAATTGGAAATGTTCCCTTTGAACATAGGCATTTTCCCGGTGTTAAAACACCTCACAAGTAAACCAGCAATTCCACAAACAATACTTTCATCTCCAACCTTCTTTATTACAATCCACAAACAATACTGCATCCATCTCCAACCTTCTTCATAACCCACAAAGAATATTTCATCCATCCCCAACCTCCTTTATTAAACATCTACTTATCTTCGCTGACAAACCTAAGTCAATATTCAACAATTAATCCTTGTAAAAATAAACGATATTCGACCATCGTTGACAGTAAATCAAAGAAAACATCGTCTACTCTTAACGACATCTTATAATATAAACCATATAAACAATTAACACACATTAACTATATATATCGATCAAAACTCGATTTACATAATAACACTCGATACTTAATACCTTAATAATTCACATTGCACGTAAAGAGACTCAATAAGTAGATCACATAATCACATAGCACGTTGATCAGATCATAAAAAGATTTTATCTAATATTTTTAAAACAGAAAATGGGTCAAAACCCTAATTACCGAATATAACCGACTCAATAAAAAGGTTTGGTAAAAAGTCGACCAAAATTTAAAAGTTGAATTTTAACTTAAAATCAACTTTATAAGAACCGGGTCATTTTTCTGATTCCAGAAATATTTTTCTCGTTGAAAACGGACAAACGGTTTAATTAATACGAAATTAATAAGAATAATTCAATTAATAATTAAATTAATTGAATATTCAAATTAATTATTAATTAATCAACTCATAAAAATAATTAATCTTTTATAATTAAAAGATTTAAATTCAATGAAGTCAATTATAAATTTAAATAATAATTAATTAATATAATTAATCAATTAAAATGATTTAATCAATTAATTAAATAAATTAAATAATTATTTAAAAATAATTAACTAATTAAATTAAATTTTTAGAAGTTAAAATAATAATAATTAAAAGAAATCTGAATTTTAGAAAAAATTTATAAAATTTTGACCCAAAAACATTTTTATGAAAAGTTTTAAGATTTTGAAGATCAAAACGTTACTATTCATCACCACCTTCACTGTTCTTCGTATGAATACTCGAAGAACAGCCACCGCCAACAATGGAGGTTTTTCCAGAATCCGTTACCTGGACATTTTCCGGCGAACTTCCGGCGACCACAACTTTCACAAAACTAAACCAAATCAAGCGTGTAAAATATGGATCGTGACTAAAATTTCACGAAAAACTCAACCGTGCCAACGTAAACAACAAAAACGCGACCAAAATGACCGAAAGTTGAAGAAAAGACTCTTCGCCGGCGAGCTTCAACAAAATCCGGCCAAAAATTCGTTTTTCAATAAATCGGACCCCAAATCAAGTGTTCTATATTCGAAAATGAAGCTATGAACACGTATAATATAACCCCTAACACCTCTAACATGAACAATTAACAGATATTACGAATGATTTGATTAAAGAAACTAAATAAACTTAAAACTCGAATATCACAATCCGGCAATATAATGATGCAATTGACCATATAAATCGACTCCAAATGATCATATAAAGCTATTGGACTCATCAAAACAACCGTAAAATCACTCAATCAAAAAGCCCCAAATTAGGCTCAAGAACCCTAATTTTCGAATTGAACAAACTAGCAATATAAAGATGAAATTTAACATGGAATTGAACTCCTGGAATCAATATGAAGCTATACAAACAATCAATTCAACCGGAAAAGCAAAGAATCAAAAAGCCCTAAATTCATGAAGAACCCTAATTTTGCAGATTCAAAAGAACATTAATATAAAATCAGAAATTTAGCGAACACGAACATTGATTGTAGATTATGAAAGAGGGTATTGAGAGCTTCAATTTGAGTATAAGAACACAAAAATCCGATATCAATAACACCTTCAAATTTGGATTTGATCCTCAAGAACAGGAGAGAGAAAAATATATTTTTATATTTATTTATTTATATAAAATCTGATTTTTATGAATTTTAATTAATATAAAAACAATTCTGATTCCTATTTATATTAGTCAAAAATTAATAGCCAAAAAAATATTTTTAACCCCTAATTAGAATTATTAAGCATTAAAATTCATTTTTATGGTATAAAAATGTAAAAATTTTATTTTTATACAAATATAATATAAATATCAAAATTTCCCAAAAATTATGAATATTACAAAAATTACAAAATAATACATTTTTGAACATCCCATTATTATATAAAAATAATTTGAAGAAAAACAAGGCCTCGAATTCAATATAGGGGCTGAATCCGAAAATTAAAATACGAAACAACTGTATTCTAAAAATATAAAAATTACAGTAAAATAGAATAAAATATTATATGATACACAGAAGTCACATAACACGTATGGGTTAATTTTCCTATTTAATAAAAATCATAACGCGTTTAATTACATTAAAAATAAACTAAAACACAATAAAATGAACTAGAAATATTCTTTAATATAATAAATTACATGTAATTTTGTTTAATAAACATTGCAAGCAATTTTGTTTTAATAAAAAAATAAAAGAAAATGAAATTTCAAGAAAAATATCTTGAACGCTTATGATAACTTTCCGATTCTCGGTCATTATAATATACTAGCTTAAAACCCGTGCGATGCACAGAATTCTTTTAATATTATATGACTTTTTTTTATTAATTTGAATTAATTTTTTTAATATATGAATTTTGGAGACTTAAATTTTTAAATGAGATGATTGATAATAATCATATAAACGTTATCCGTGATAATTCTAGGAAATGAGGAATTTTAGTTAAAAAATATTGAAAAGATGATAAATTTTGGTTGTAAAAGGTAATCGGTTAATTATAAGTAATTATAAAATTATTATTTAATTTTAACAAATAGAATTCCCGTGATTTAATTGGAAAAAGAGAGATATTAGTTAGAAAAAATTAAAAAGGAAACATATTTTAGGTGAAAAAGGTAATTGATTAGTTAATCGTAATAACCATTTAATTATGTTATTTTACTAAATAAAATTGCTTGTAAAGTTTTTAGAAAATGAGAAATTAATGTTGCTCGTAATATTTTTAGAAAAATAGGGATTTTAGTTAGAAAATATAGAAAAAATGATACGTTTCAGCTGAAAAAGCTATCTGGTTAATTATTAATATTATGATATTGTTATTTTATTTTATTAAATATAACCACCCGTGATCTAATTGAAAAAGAGGGATTTTAGTTAGAGAAAATAAAAAAGGTAATGTAAAAATTAAAAAGGTGACATGTTTTAGGTGAAAAGGTAACCGATTAATTTATAGTAATTGTAATTTAATTTATGTTATTTCATTAAATTAACTTGATCGTAGTGTCTTTAGAAAGTGAGAAATTAATGTTGTCCGTGATATTTCTAGAAAAAAGGAATTTTAATTATGAAATATGAAAAAGATGACACGTTTTAAATAAAAAAAGTAATCAATAAATACTAGTATTATAATATTACCATTTTATTTTATTAAATAGAACCACTCGTGATATAATTGGAAAAAAAAGATATTTTAGTTACAGAAAAGAGAAAAGGTAACGTGTTTTGGTTGAAAAGGGTAATTGATTAGTTAATAGTAATTATAATTATAATATAATTATGTTATTTTATTAAACAAAATTGCTTGCAATGTTTTTAAGAAAAGAGAAATTTTAGTTAGATAAAATATTAAAGATATATTTAGTGAAAAATAGGAAAGGTAATATGTTTAACCTGAAAAAGAAAATTGATTAGTTAGTAAAAGGGATTTTATATGTAATTAACTAAGGGTAAATAAGTAAAATCAATAGGTACCGTACCAACTAAACTTTTAATGTTTCGGATTTTATATAATAGTATAGATATGGATAGATTGAATTATATATATACTATGCTATAATAATAAGTAAACTAGGGGATAATTGGTAGTTTGGTAGTTTGGTTCAACCCTACTTTTTAGCCATAATTTTAGTTCAATTAAAAATAAATTTAATTAATATTTTATCTACCTAAAAACATTCCCGGGTAAGCAAAGATTTAGCCGAGAGTTTTGATCGAGAGGAGTGGCGTGTGTGTTTTTTTTAATTTTATTAACTGGAGAGTGTTTTATGTGTTTCTTTTACATTTTTTTTATTATTAATAATAGAGATTTAAGCAAATTAAAGAGTGACCAAAATGAGTGACCAATAAAAGAGTACCAAACCGACGACCAAATATATCCTATTTCACTTATAATAGTATTAAATTAGGGAATAACTGGTAGTTTGGTAGTTTGGTTCAACCCTATTTTTTAATATTAAAAAACATACTAAACAAATAACAAATTACACTATAACAAATTAAAATTAATATTTATAATATTAAAATTAATTTTTATAATATTATATTACACTATAAACAAATTACAAAAAATTAGAAGCAACCGGTGTTTTGCACGGGTTATAAGCCGGTAACTAACTAAAATACAATACATAAAATTTGATAATTTCTTTTTATTTTCAATTCGGTTAATCTTGCATTTTTGATACTCAGTCTGTCTCAGTTTATCTTTCCCGTTTTGACTTTTTATACTGTTCATTTTGGACGATTAACTACTAATTTACGCATAATTTATAAGATAAAGTATAGTTATCAGTGATCTTGTTGGATTCGTATTTATGAGTACTTTAATACAATAAACCTTTTATATTTAGTACTAATACAAAATTCAAGATATTAACGATCGAAAATGTACGGTGGCAAACGTATTTTTACGCTCCGTAATTGATAGATGTTCAACCGACAACACAGCAGGATACTACTGCCACTCTGCACTGCAAGTAGTTAGTACAAGTTAGTGCCACGTACGTAGAGAAGTTGCAACACGTGTGTCTAACCACGTAGGCGGTGGGGCCCGATTGGATCCAAGACATCAATGATGTTATCTCAACACTTATCCTCCCACCAGCTCACAACATCCATTGCTCGTTACATCACCAGGAAAAATAGTGTTGAATTGTGGACACCATCGATAAAATTGATTTCTGAATTAAAAAAAATCAATAAAACTTTGCATTTTCATTTGAGTAATTGATAAATCAAGTTGAAATTACATTTTTAGTACACATAAATTTTAGGTTAAGTTATATGTAAACGAACCGATGTCTCGCCTGGTCAAGAACTTGATTTTTGAGACGAAAATTGATTCGGATATTTGGTAAAAAAAAATAAATACATAATAAAAAATAATTTGATTTATCGATAAAAATCGAACCCAAAATCTTAAAAACAATAAAATAATAATTTTATTATATCATAGAGGATTTAGTCGACCTCAACAAGTGACCCAGAAAAACATATTTTTTAATGTTAGAATAATAATTTTTTAATAAACAAGAAAGTATCTCATACCCAACCTTCACTTCAATTCCTAACAAATACCATCCACTTGTTTTTAACTAAACTGCTACTCCGTAGTAATTATCAATCATTTTCACAAAAAGTTGTTCAGAAAAGTAAAGCTTCTATCATCAAATATAAATTTATGTAAACAAATTTTGCAGCACATATTATGAAAAATGAGTCAAAAAATTTCACCATTATGTTTTGATTCTCGTTTGTGCGACATGTATATATAAATTATGAAATAATTGTATTTTAGATATAATAACTAATAACTTTTGAATATAAAAATATTTTAAAATATGTTCAATATGTAAGAGTGTATTTCGAATTAATAAGACGAAATACACCTAAACCGATTCGAATATTGAATTATCAAAAAAAATGTTTTAAAACAGATAGGATAAACGCAAAAATCTAAATGTAGTTGAACTGTAAGTTGTTCTCCGCAAACAAGAATGACAGCAACACACATTATTAAATTAACATTAAAATAAGCCCAACTGGGTCCCATTCACCACAACACAAGCTCCCCCCTTCACTTTCATCTCTCTCTCTCTCTCTCTCTCTGCAGACTTGGCTCAGCTGGGCTCAGTGTAGCCAGGTACCAATATCTTCTATTTTCAGATACACCCACTTGATTTTCTTTAATTTCTTGAAATGCATGTATTGATTTCAGATGGGTTTTGCTTAATTTTCACTTATGTGGTCTTTGATGTTTACAATTCTATTGTTTTTTATATGGGTATGAATTGTAATCTGTGATAGTAGTGGAATTGAGTTATGATTGATCAACATGTTGTAATTTTAATAAGAATTGTTTGTTTAGGGGGACAATTATTGATTTGTTACAGTTTGCTTATTGTAGTGATTGATGCTTGGATATCGAATCAACTTCTTTTAGTTGACCCATGATCTTTGACATGTAATTTATTTATTTGTTGAAAATTTTCTTAAATTAGGTCAATGAGGTGAAATTATGGACCTATGTTATTACTTATTTGTGACAATGATTGATTTCACATGCTAATGGGACTTATATACCTATGTGAACATGTGATCGAGCATTTTATGTATACCATGTATAGTGTTAATGGATTTTCGAAAATGAAGAGAGTACTAGGAGCTTTTTTTGGGAGTAATATTCGGTTTTGGTGTTCGTATCAAAATTTTGGGAATGCTGTATTGGTTTTTTTTTTGGTTGATTTTAATCCACTACTGGACAAGTGTCTTATGTAACACTTAATCTCTATCTATAGCGTGACTGAGGAGAAGCGTTTCTACCTTCTCCACAAGATTTAAGTGGGAGCTTTTTATACAAAATAAATATAAAGGAACTCACGATTGTGGAAATGTAATTACTAGATACATCAATTTGAATCATCTGTTCATTTGAAGAACCCCTGATTCAAATTACACTTCTTGTGGGTCATGTTCCTTCCCATTTTACTCATTGTTAATTAGTGTTACAAATACAACAATAAGCACTTTATGGTGTTCATATATATATTTTTATGTAGAGCAATCGGAAAGACTGGTAATTGATATTAGTTTCATTCTTATTGTTAATTATGCACAACAGATCTGTTTATATCCATTTCATGTATGTTATGTGAATTAAAATGTTTTGGTGTATGCTTTCTCAGGTTGAGTAAAATTTAGGCTATGTTACATCTTATAATTGGAAAAAGTAGTTCTGTTAGTAAGTTATTTTTTTTCTAGTAAAGGTAACATGGTATCCAATTACATAGGGTTCCATGGGTGGCAAAAGTTCAAAAAGGTCAGCTCCAAGCCGATATTCTTCTGTCGGCTCCAGTTCAAATTCAAATTTATGGAATCATAATGAGTATCCACAGTCAGGCTATCCTCTGCCACCGCAACCATATGCGTCCGCACCTCCCCCTCGAAGCTATGGTGGCTGGGCTTCTGATTCAAAAGCACGGACGGAGCGAAAATATTCAAGAATAGATGATAACTACAACAGCTTAGATCAGGTAAAGCTGTATAATCTTTTTTTTCTACTTGAAATGTGTATAATAAATGAAAACAAAATCTGTATATGCAATTATGATGGGAATTATCCCAATTTCTGATTGTTTTGCATGTTTGCAGCCTCGTCTTTTATTCGGTTGGGATACTTTTTTTTTCTCAATATTTTCTATCTATATAATTTCCATAATGGCTTTTTACATATGTGTATGAGTAATGAGTTTTAGTAATTGATAAAGCGTACTCAACTTTCTTACCTAAAGGTTACTGATGCTTTGGCCCGTGCTGGTCTGGAGTCATCAAATCTGATAGTTGGTATTGATTTCACCAAGAGCAACGAGTGGACAGGTGTAAACTTATATAGTTATGAAGTTCTGACAGGCTATTGATGAACTCCTATTAATACTTCTTCTTATAAAATTTTAATATTAGGTGCAAGATCATTTCACCGAAAAAGTTTGCATCACATAGGGGATGATCAGAATCCATATGAAGAAGCAATATCAATTATTGGGCGTACATTAGCTTCATTTGATGAAGATAATCTAATTCCTTGCTTTGGATTTGGAGATGGTATTTTCTTACCTTCTTTCTTTCATTTTTAGTTCTTTCCATACAACTTACAAAGAGCTTTTGTAGTCAAATTAGCTCTTAATGAATGGTTGGTTGAAATGAGTTGACTGCAATAAGGACTCCAACGTATGTTTTACACTTACAGCTTCAACACATGACCAAGAAGTGTTCAGTTTCTATCCAGACGATAAATATTGTGATGGATTTGAGGAAGTATTGACGCGATATCGAGAGTTAGTCCCACAGCTAAGACTTGCAGGTTTAATGACTACCTTAATCTCTTTTTATTTTCTTGTATGGTCTAGCGTCTTTTAATAATGAGCGTTGAATTGTGCAAACAGGTCCAACATCATTTGCCCCCATTGTTGAAATGGCAATTACAATTGTTGAGCAAAGTCGTGGCCAGTATCATGTTTTGTTGATAATAGCGGACGGCCAGGTATTTCCTATGATATTACAAGTGATTTTAGATTCACTTATTTTGTGATGAATGTGAATATGCTTGTGGTAAGTGGTAACATACAAGTCATACTTCGGCCTATTCCCAATTGAGCTTCTGACCATCATGCAAAGCAAAATCTTCAGAGCAATAACATGAGCAATACATGATTTACATTCAAAGGTTGCCTGCGAAACGATGTTAATATACAATGTTGCTAATTAATTGGATGTTAATGTCATGGATTACTCTGCATATTTGTCACTCTACCTAACTTAGCCAAGCGGCTAGCAATGACAGTTTTTTAACACTTTTTGGCTGGAAGATTTCTAATCATATGATTGCTGTGGTGTCACATTACTTTGCAAACAATCAATTGCTTGTATGTATATCTATATCTTAATTTACTAGAATTTTTTAATAATTTTATCTTCACTTAATGATAGGTGACAAGAAGTGTAGATACTGAGCGTGGCCAGCTAAGCCCTCAGGAGAGAAAAACTGTTGAGGCCATTGTGAAAGCTAGGTGATTTTCGAGGTTTGACTTTTCCTTGATGTTGATTCTGATGCGGAAATACTTAAAAGTGTTCTTTCTTTTTCTTCTTTTTTTTTTTTTTTTTTTTCTTTTACAGCGAATATCCCTTATCAATCATATTAGTTGGTGTTGGAGATGGACCATGGGACATGATGAAGGAATTTGATGACAATATACCTGCCAGAGCCTTTGATAATTTCCAGGCAAGTTTTAGTAGGTTCAGAATCCTAGTAGCTTTTATTCAAGTGCTTCCATTTGTATCTGCATTACTGATAAATATTTTCTATATAGTTTGTAAATTTCACAGAAATAATGTCAAAGAATCTAAACCGGTCCAGGAAAGAGGCCGAGTTTGCCCTTGCAGCCTTGATGGAAATACCTTCTCAATATAAAGCAACGCTAGAGCTTAATATTTTAAAGTACTACGTGGTCTTCTTCACCATTAATGTTAACGTTTGATGATATTTTTGTTTTGGGGCAGTTTTTTAATTCTTTTTGCATTTCCCCATCAGTGCACAGAGAGGCAAGGCTATAGATAGAATTCCTCTTCCTCCGCCTCACTATGGTATGGCATCTCAAAGGGCATCTAAGCCTTCACGGTCTAGTAGTTTTCGCCCGAGTGCACCCTCTTCCGATAGACAAACTTCATATGTTGGCAGGAGGGAGCCTCCTGTTTCCTCATCTGATGTCAATGTAAGTGCATTCTCATTATCTCAAAATTTTTATTATATTTTCTGGAACGACTATTGGAATATTCCCATCTTCATAACTTGATTTACAGTATATTGGAATAGTCATAACTCGTGTTCTTTTCCTTTTGATAGCTATGTCCCATTTGCATGACTAATCCTAAAGACATGGCATTTGGTTGTGGACATCAGGTATCATATATCATATATGGACCTTTTTTTTTATATTTAAATTATAGTAAAAGGAGCTCTTAGAAGTCACCCTGCTCATCGCTATGGTTAGTTAACACCTACTTATTAACTTCTCTGTCTCTTGTTTGTGTCCCTAGACATGTTGTGGATGCGGGGAAGACCTTCAACTTTGCCCCATTTGTCGTAGCTCTATCCATACTAGGATAAAACTTTATTAGACACAGTCTGCCTTCAACAATGTTTGAGATGTTTCAAAAATCGAATCTTCCATGAGAACGTTTCCAATGATGGCTTTGATGTCTCAAGTATCAGAAGAAGTTATCACTGCCTTGTACATATTTTATAAATGTCTTTTTTTGCTAATCAATACATGTAACATGTCTTCCCTTTGTAATTAGTTTTTGAATGAAACATACTGATAAATTATACCAATAATGAACTTAGTTTTATTGTTCTGTTTCGCGTTCTTTAATTAATGATCTTTGCCCTTGAATAACTAAAAATATAATAAATTTTATTAGTAATGTTTGTTACACTTTTTCAAGGTTGGAATTGGAGTTATGGGAGTTCATTTAGTACCCTCCAGAACAAAAGTAGAGCTTAAAATAACGAAACTTCGAAATTTTCAGGGAAAACAAAAAAAGGAAAACTGTTTTTTGAAGAAAATTGTACTATTATAAATCAGTGTTAATTTTAAAACTTACAACATTTTCAATAATTAAGGATCTCAACTTATAAGTTACTATAATTTACCAAATACATTTCCAAATTATAAGTAAAATTATCCAATTATCAAAATAATTTATAAATAATAATTCATTTATATACATTTTAAATTATAACTTACTCAACAGTAGAGATACACAACAGATCAAGATATTGGTCATGAATACGATCACACTATTTAGTTGGAATATCAGAGGTATCAACAATAGCATAGCAAGAAGAAACCTCCAGAGTTTTTTTGAAGAGTCATAATCCAATGTTTCTACTTTTACAAGAAACTAAGTGTGACACCTTGGAAGAACACACAAAGGATTGGTTATGGCCATCTAAAGAACATTCTTGGTTAGAGTCTCCAGCTAGAGGACTTTCAGGGGGTTTATTAACTTCGTGGAATAATAGCTTCTTCAAAATGATATCTCATCAACAGAGCCACTCATGGCTTTGGATTAGAGGTAATTTGTTAAACTCTTCAGGTTTCATTAACTGCATTAATGTCTACAGCCCTAATGAACTGCACGACAAAAAAGCCCTCTGGATGGAGTTAAGCAGCATATTGAATGTTCACAAGGAGGAAGCATTTTGTTTAATGGGAGACTTCAATAGTATCCTAAATGATTCAGAGAGAACAAACTGCACTTACAGAAGAATTGACTCTACCAGCTTCAATTCGTTTATTTCGGATAACGATCTTTGGGATGTTCCATCTACAAATTTCAAGTACACGTGGTTTGGTCCTCAGGGTAAAACTAGTAGACTAGATAGGGTCCTTTTAAACAGTGTTTGGTTAGAGCAAGAGGGAAACTGGAGCTTGCAAGGTTTAGGTAGGAAGAAGTCCTCGGATCATCAAGCGATTTTTATGAGATCGAGCATTCAGAATTGGGGGCCAAAACCGTTTAAGGCCTTTAATTATTGGTGTAAAGAAGAAAATTTTCTAAATGGCATGTTGACATATTGGAAATCTCTGCAAGGTAATGGTATGAACCTACATGAGAAGCTAAAGTCGACAAGAATCCTTATGAAACACTGGAATAAGGACATCATAGGTGATTGCTTCAAAAAGGTGGTGGACCTAGAATTTAAATTGAAGGAATGCGAAGCATCCATCAATATAGATCCAAACATATACAGGAAAGTAGAATTAGATCTCCATGAAGCATATATAGAGAGAGAAGATTTTCTGAAGCAAAAATCACGAATTCAATGGGATGCAGAAGGAGATGCCAATACACGTTTCTTTCATAGATCAGTCAGATACAGAGCTAAACGCAACAACATTCATGGAATCATGCAAGATGGAATTTGGACTACTGATCCACGTGAAGTTAAGGAAATCTTCAGAAATCATTTTCAAAAGTTCTTTAACGTACCACAAGGCCCAGAAATCTTTGATCCAACAGGCTTGGTGCAAAGAAAACTCACAGAGAGAGATTCAAGTATGCTGGAAGAAGTAGTGTCCATTCAGGAGGTACATGAAGTGGTCATGTCTGAACTCCAATAAGGCACCGGGACCGGATGGTTTAAACATGGAATGCTATAAAAGACTTTGGTCAGTCATTCATAAAGATTTAATGGAGATGATATGGGCTTTCTTTTCATCTAACTGCAGTCTTCCACATGGAGTGAATTCTTCCTTCATAGTGCTTATTCCAAAAAAAGACAGCCCACAAGTAGTTACAGACTATCGACCAATTAGTCTGATCAATAGCTCAGTAAAAATCATTCTTAAAATTCTGGCAAACAGATTGGGTAACGTATTGCCATCACTTATCTCGGAAGTTCAGACAGGGTTCGTTAAGGGAAGGAACATCACTGAGAATATAGTCTGTTAACGGAGGAATTTGGGAAAACAAATTCGGGGAGGGCTGCTGGAATTTTGGTGGTGATTGATTGCGATGATTGGCGTAGGATGATTAGGGTTAGGGTTTATGATTTGGGAATGGCTGAGATTGTATGTTGTGATTATTGCAATTTAGATCGAATATTGAATTCTCTCTTTTTCGCAAGGGTTTTCATCATGTCATACAATGTGCCTACGTACCCTTATTTATAGGGATCAAGCCAAACGTAGTTCTTGAAGAACAAGTTATCGTAATGGGCTAGGTTACTTTATTTAAGAAACCCATTGGGTTAAGATCACCGCCTTTGATACAGACCTAAAAAAGCCCATCTATTTTCTCGGAGCGTATTGATCAAGTTATTGACCCGGTATTTTCGGGGTCAACACTTTTCTGAGCTACGGAGATAAGGAAGGGGCGAGATGTCTTTAGAGAGGGCGAGATCTATTATAAAGGGCGAGATCAAGGACTTATCCACAGTCCATAATTCGTGGTTTATTAAATACGAAGTCTTCTTCAAATACCCGAAAAGGGCGAAATCTTTTCTCAAGTCAAATAGACGTGTTCTTCCCAAAGAACTGGACCCCCTTTTCCAATCACTGCAACGGGCGAGTTTGATCCGAAGGGGCGAGATTATTTCTTGGGTGTAACAACTACCCCCCAGTTTTTTGCAATATTTATTTATAAAAGAAACTAATTTTTATCAAATGTAATTAAAATCCCATGATAATGACGAGCCCCTCAATAGCAATTTTTTTCAAATAATAATCGTTTCTGCTGGAGTTATCACGCCTCGATTTTCGTTTCCACCCAATCATAACATGCCACGTGTCTCACATCGATAACTACTATATATACCTCAAACTTCTTTTTATTTTTTACCTTATTTGCAAAGATACTCACGAGGTGCTAGTAGATATTTTCCACAGGGGGCGAGTTTGCAAGTTCTATAGGCGACATACTATTCTCACCGGGCGAATTTTAACAGCTTTGTGGGCGACTTTCCCTTTCTCCAAGGTATCTTCTCCCTTTCTCTTTAAGTAATTTATTTTATTTGCATAGAAATACTCTTCTAGGATAGACCCACCTTTATTCGAATAGTTCCTTTACTAGGGCCGTTTAAAGTTCGAAGGGCGAGGACGCCCTTTTTCTTTCACCTTTATTCTATTTTCCATCCTTAACACAGTCCTCGCCCTCTCTTGCAGATGTCAAGCAAGAGTTCCTCTACTATGGATAAATCAATATCGCCCTCCCCCTCAAACTCGCCTCGTGAAGAGGAAATCACAAAATATTTGGATCCCGCATGGTTGAGAGCTCACAAGAGGTCTCTAAACCTCCTCAAAATCCCCGATAATCAAAACGAGATTCTCTCTATATCTGACAGTCTTCAAGTAGGCATTGATGCTGAAGACTTAGCTAGTGTCTATCATGCTCATGATTTGGGCGATATAGGCGAAGAAGATGATTTACATGACCTCTTTGCTGATTTAGATCCCCAAGAACCTGGTCCCTCTAGATTAGGAAAAGGTCACGGCAAGGATTTAGCAAGGTATAAAAAGATGCTTGATGAAGCAAAGGACAAAGACCTCACGAACGAAGGCGAGAACTCCGAGGAGGACGAGAACTCCGAACAGGATGAAGAGAATATTGACTACGAAGACGCTGAGATGGAGAATGAAGAAGAAGTGCTATCTGTCTCGCCCGAACGCTATGCAATGGAATTGCCATCTCCTCCGAACAGACCATACATACAACCCGTCCGTACCTGTGATATAGACTTAGACTTTGAAGATGATGTGAGTGAATCCCTTAGAATGAAACATCGATTCGATCAAGGACGCATCTCCTGTGCCGGTCTCGCCTCATCAATTTCTTCTGAAGAAATCATGTTCCTTATTGAATATTACAACCTGGAAGGGAAGTGGCTACGACCTCGTTCTTCAATGAGAATGCACATCTTCAATGTCGCTGGATTACCAACACCAAGGATGGTCCTTACCAAAAAATTAATAGAGCTCGGTTTTGGATCACCCATGCACTCCTTCCTTAAGCAAATCATCACCTATTTCAATATCGCCCCGGTACAATTCTCGCCCAACAGTTACAGAGCGGCAATTGGCCTATACATGATGTACAGAAATGAAGGGTATGATGCTCCCACAATGGCTGAGTTGAGTTATTTTCTATCCCTGAGACGATGTGGGAAGGATGTAGGCTTTTACTATCTTGCTTACTGGTCGTCTCATAACAAGAAGGGCTTCATTACTGGAAATCCTAGTAACATGAAGACATGGAAAGACGAGTTCTTCTATTTGTATGATATTCCCAGGGCTAGAACTCAATTCAACTTGAATCCTTGTAAGTATCCTACTTCATAAAACTTTGAATCTCGCCCTCATAAACCCTTGTACGATATTATTATTTACATTCCTTTTCTTTTAGATAAACCCTCCCAGACTAAGCTACTGGGCGATGCTGCGACAAGGGCCTTGTTCATCTCTAATCTTCCCAGACCAAAGAAAGATCTCGACACCTTAGTGACCCCTGAAAACCTTCGCACTCACGGTTTTTATAATGATGGTTATGGCCAAATACCCTATGTCAAATTTAAGAAGGGAACTAAAAGAGTTGTCCGTAAAAAACAGATTGAAAACTTAACCGGTAAAGGTAATCTAGCCCATACTTCCACAATATCATCTCTTTTTTATAATTAGAATTGTCATCATGTTCTCGCCCTAACTATATGTTTTTTGCATTTCCAGGTCAAATGGCGAGATTACCTTTCGGGCGAAATCCGTTTGCTGAGGCAGAGCCAACTCCCTCTATGATAGCCAATCAATCTCGTCCGACAGCTTCCACAATCGCAAATCTTTCTCGCCCACCAGCACCATCTCCAAAAGATATGACTGAAAAGAACGATCGAAACAGAAAAAGGGATCCAGCAGATACCTCAAAGGCGATTCAAAATAAGAAACACAAGAATGTTGTGATTGACAACTCGTCCACTGATCTAGTGGTTTCCACTTTTGGATCACTCGCCGCTGAAAATTTCTCTGAAGACGAAGTCAAACTCTTGAACAATCGCAGTGATGAGGATGCTGAACTCAACTTTAAAACTGGCCTCGGGGATTCCTTTTATCATGGGCTGAGGGTTCTCACCCAAAAGAACTCTGTTATCAAAGATCAAGAAAAATCCCTAAAGAAATACAAGGGCGAAGCTTCTTCCCTTAGCTCTAAACTCATTGAAGCTCAGCAGAAATTCGACAACGAAGCAAGGGCGAGAACATCGGATGTTGGAAGACTTCAATCAGCCTTTGACAAGCTAAAACTTGAATCTGAGAATGCAATCAAGGATTTAAAGGACGAGAACGAGAAGCTCATGGGCGAGAACAACACACTTTCTGCCGGAATGAGAAAGGGTCAGAGCGAGGCCTATAATGCGGGATTTCTCGACTATCTTCGAAATTTCCTTGCAGCTGATCCCAATTACAACTGGGCCACCCATTTTGCTCCTTCCACGCCTGGCTATATGGCAAAGTTCCAAACAGATAATGCCGAGTTGATTGATGCTGCTAAGGAAGATCTCCGCAGGAAGATTGAGTCAGAGCTTAAAGCTATAGAAGATGAGGAAGCGAGGAAGAAAGAAACACCTGAGGGTAACGTAGTCTCGCCCTCTCTTGCTACAGCCAATTGACTACATGAACTTATGATAATTGCAAACACAATAGGAGTGCGGGCCCTCCTATAATGGCCTCGCCCTTTGTAATTTCTCTTCAATCCATCTAACTTATTTCGAACTGATTGGAGTGCGCGTCCTCCATTTAAAGACGTCGCCCTTGTAATAACTTGGTTTATCTTTTTATAATTATGTCCCCCTGCCTTCATTTCAATAGTACTTTGACTTTTTTTTTTTTTTTTTAATATATCACACTTTTCCTGCTGGAATCTCGCCCTTTCCCAGGAACCTCGCCCCCTCCAAATTTTAATTCAATCTCTGAACCTTGATAAATATCTCAATTCAAAAAGTAACTACGATATCTTCCAAAGGATTTCTCCCTCTAACAAAGTATTTTACCTTGGAATAATTTTATGATATGCGAGATTTAATTATTCCAGTCATCCAAAGTATTTTGAGAAATATTATAATCAGTCGAAGGTCATATCTACCATGTTAGAGGGTATCCTCCTCAAAGGGGGTCATTTTCCTCAGAATCTTATAAATTTTATGATATTCTCCTCAAAGGAGATCATTTTTTTGTTCAAAAATTCCCTCCTCACAGAAGGTGGATTTTCCGAAGCTTGAACCCTGATGAGGCGCCGGAAGTACGGACATCCCCCCCGGAAGTACGGTTTTTGCAAGGATTTGGTAATTTGAGATACCCTCCTCCAAGGAGGTCGTTCCCCATTCCAGAAATATCCCTCCTCACAGGAGGTGGATTTCCCGAAGTTCGTGCCTTGATGAGGCGCCGGAAGTACGGACATCCCCCCGGAAGTACGGTTTTTGCAAGGACTTTGATAATTCGAGATACCCTCCTCAAAGGAGGTCGTTCTCCATTCCAGAAATACCCTCCTCACAGGAGGTGGATTTTCCGAAGTAAATTTTTTTTAAACTCTCCTCAAAAGAGACCATCGTTTTGTACATCTATGAAGATCCTCCTTAAAGGAGGTCATCTATCACAAGATTTAAGCAAAAAATAATCAAAAAATAAAACAAGCATGTTTTATTCATAAATATATAAATCCTGGCTAAGGAAGAGTACATGCACTACCCCCCTAGACTTTCATGAAAATAGTAATTAAAGGAAAGTATAACAAAAGTAGAACATACATTACTGATATTATTTCTTCAAGTGTTCCATGTTCCAAGCTCTCGGAATATGCTTCCCCTCCATATCGGCCAGATAATAAGTTCCTTCCCATAAGACTGCTCTCACTCTATAGGGACCTTCCCAATTAGCGCCAAATACTCCATGATTCTGGATTTTTGTGTTAGGAATCACCCGTCGGAGAACATAATCGCCCACCTTTAAAGGCCTCGCCCTAACTTTTGAATTGTAAAACCTTGCCACTCTTTGCTGGTAAGACACCAACCTAGCTTGAGAAGTTGTTCTGAATTCCTCTGCCAAATCCAAGTAAAGATGATGATTAACCTCATTCACTTCCGGCTGGTAATTATCTCTTCTAAAAGACCCTGCGCCCAACTCCACTGGAACCATGGCCTCACATCCATATGTCAAAGAAAAAGGAGTTTCTCCTGTGGTAGATCTAGGTGTCGTGTTATAACTCCATAAGACATTAGGCAATTCTTCGGGCCAACTCCCCTTACTGTCATCTAACTTTGCCTTGAGCGTATGCTTGATTATCTTATTCACTGCCTCCGTTTGGCCGTTTGTCTGAGGATGGCTAACGACAGAAAATTTTTTCTTAATTCCCAAATTATCACACAGCTGCCTCATTTCTTTACTGTCAAATTGCTTCCCATTTTCGGATATCAACTTGTAAGGTATCCCGAAGCGACAAATGATGGACCGGTACACAAAGTCCACCAACTTTTTTGCCGTAATTGAAGCTAGAGGCTCTGCTTCCGCCCACTTGGTAAAATAATCAACTGCCACGACAGCATACTTCACCCCTCCTTTCCCCTTAGGGAGTTCTCCTATCAAATCAATCCCCCACATAGCAAAGGGCCAAGGACTCGTCAAAGAAGTGAGAGGGGCTGCAGGACTGTTCACGTAATTGGCATACCTCTGACATTTATCACAGGATCTAGCAAAAACCATCGAATCCTCCCGAAGAGTAGGCCAGAAATATCCTTGACGTAATATCTTTTGCGCAAGAGAACCACCCCCCGAGTGATTTCCACAGATTCCCTCATGAACCTCCCGTAGGACATAATTGCATTCCTCCCCATCTATGCATTTCAATAGTGGCTGATTAAAACCTCGTCTGTAAAGAGAACCTCCAAAATCCACATAACGAGCTGCTTTATATCTGAGTCTTCTAGCTTCAATTCTATCATCTGGTAGAATTCCTTCCTTCAGATATTTCCAAATTGGGGTCATCCAAGTATCATGCATAGTTACATCGACCTGCATTAATTCAACCTCCGGGACACTAGGTTGCTTCTGGACTTCCAAGGGGATAACCCCTAAAAGAGTGGCCTCCTTTTGAGACCATAACTTAGCCAGAGCGTCTGCCTCCTCGTTACCGTTTCTAGGAAGTTGTTCCAGTCTCGCCTCCCGAAACAAACTCATCAACCTCTGGGTACACTTCATGTATAACTCGGTACGGGGTCCCCTAGCTTGAAACCCCCCATTAACCTGGTAAACGACCAACATTGAGTCGCTCATGATGTTTATATTTTCTACCTTCATCTCGAGGGCGAGCTTCAAGCCCGAGATCAAAGCCTCATACTCGGCATCATTATTTGTCGCATGAAAAGCAAAGTGAATCGCACTCCTCAGATGATGTCCTTCCGGACTGATCAAGACAATCCCCGCACCTGCACCTTCATTATTTGATGCACCATCCACATACAAAGACCACCACGGCGCCGAAGTAGGTATTTCCTGAATCAACTCAGGCGGAGGGCTAGGTATTACGGCCAAGGCATCGCCCTCGTGTGCCAGAGGGAATTCCAAAATGAAATCAGCAAGAGCCTGTCCCTTTATAGCACTTCTCGGCTTATACTCTACATCAAATTGCCCCAATTCCACAGCCCATTTCAACATTCGCCCGGAAGTCTCAGGTTTATGCAATATCTGCCTCAAAGGATACGCTGTTCGGACCTCTATTCTATGTGCCTGAAAATGAGGTCGCAACTTCCTGGAAGCCAAAATCAGAGCATACACCAACTTCTCCATATTCAAATACCTTGTCTCTGCCTCCAACAACCTCTTGCTAACGTAATAAATAGGATACTGGACGTCATTTTCTTCTCGTACGAGAACCCCACTAACAGAGTATTCCGAAACAGCTAAGTACAAAATGAGAACCTCGCCCTCGAGAGGTTTTGACAGCAGTGGAGGAGACCCCAAATGATCTTTCAATGCCTGAAAAGCTTCCTCGCACTCAGGAGTCCATTCGAAATTCTTCCCAACACCTTTGATAGCTTTGAAAAATTCTCTGCACTTGTCAGAAGACTTGGACACAAAACGGTTCAAGGCAGCAATTCTCCCGGTCAAACTTTGAACCTCCTTCACTGTTCGTGGAGATCTCATATCAAGAAGAGCTTGTATCTTTGCAGGATTCGCTTCTATCCCCCTGTGATTCACCATAAAACCCAAAAACTTCCCAGATTCCACCCCAAACACACACTTCTGTGGATTAAGCTTCATACGAAATTTTCTAAGGATTTGAAACATCTCTTCCAAATGCCGGATATGATCTTCTGCTTCCTTTGACTTTACCAGCATGTCATCCACATAAACTTCCATCGTTTTCCCGATCTGGTCTTTGAACATCATGTTTACTAACCTCTGATAAGTCGCCCCTGCATTGAGTAACCCGAAAGGCATTCCAATATAGCAATACAACCCCCTATCTGTAATAAAGGAAGTGTTTTCCTGATCAGGTGCATACATCGGTATCTGATTGTATCCTGAATAAGCGTCCATAAAACTGAGCAAAGCATGCCCCGCAGTAGCATCCACCAACTGATCGATCCTAGGTAAAGGAAAGCTATCCTTCTTGCATGCTTTATTCAAGTCGGTGAAATCAACGCAGACTCTCCACTTTCCATTGGATTTCTTTACCAAAACCGGATTCGCCAACCAATCCGGGTAAAAGGACTCTCTAACTAACCCGACATTTAACAACCGATCAACCTCCTCCTTCAAGGCAGTAGCCCGTTCACCACTGACTGCCCTTCGCTTTTGCCGAACACCCTTCCTAGAAGGGTCAATGTTGAGATGATGGCACATTACCTCAGGATCAATTCCTACCATGTCAGCATGACTCCAAGCGAAAACATCCAGATTTTCCTTTAAAAAGCTAACTATCCTCTCCCTTAAGCCTGACTCTAAGCTCGCCCCAATGTACAATACCTTGGACGAGTCTCTCTCGTCCACCAGAATCGGCACAGTGTTTTCCGCTGGACCCATATTCTTCTTGGGCTCAGGCAACCGAGGATCCAAGTCAAACTCCACCTCCTTTGTTCCACTGGACTCACCCACTTCTCGAATAGAAACAATCTCATCCCCTGGCGATTTAAGTCCTTCTCTCCCAGTTGTTGGATCATCTGGAAATTCAACCACCGGAGTGTCTCCATACTCCATAACGAATTTTCCCTTTTTTGCCCTAAGACTTCTTTGTTCCTCTTCTTCGTCAGTGACATCCTCAACAACCCCTTCCCGAAACTGATTTTGACTGACTAAAGGAGGAGCCCCAATCATCAACACCCTATACCTTGTTCTGTCAACTGTGACTTCTTCCCCAAATGCAGTCTCCGCTTCTGAATTTTCCATAGTAACTTCCACAGTCTCCCCCAGAGTAGGCGGTGCTTCTAACAGAAAGAGCGGGGTACTCTGCCTGACTAATGTCTCATAACCAGCCAAGTCATCATCGCCGGGAAACTCCACTGTATAAACCATATTAGTGACTAGCCTATGTTCGAATGATTTCAAGGTTTCCTGAGCACTTTCCTCTTTGAAGTCCAGCATCTCCTCTCGTTGTTTACCTTTTGAGGAAGACTTCATCATCTTGTTATAACACTCCCTGGAGTCGTATTGACATCCCTTCACACATCCGATCCCCGCCGGAGTAGGAAACTTCATTGCTAAATGATATATTGATGTCACGACCCTCATTTCTTTCAATACCGGTCTTCCAAGCAATGCATTATAGCATGTAGGTTGATCAACTACCAGAAACTCGAACATTTGAGTAGCTGAATAAGGGTCTTCCCCTAAGGTGAGCGACAACCTCACAGTACCCTTGACCCGTACAGAATCTCCTGTAAAGCCGTAAATGTGGGTCGTTCCATGAGTCATTTCTTTATCAAGAAGCCCCATCTTCTTATAAGTTCCGTAGTAAAGAATATTCACTGAACTCCCATTATCAATAAACACCCGATGAACACTCCTTGCACCGATTCTTACATTTACCACCAAAGCATCGCTGTGTGGGTGATGAACCCATTTAGCATCTTCCTCTGAAAAAATTATCTGTGTATCCTCCCCCTTAAACAGCTTAGGAGGTCTTTCTGATAAGTGATTTACATTTGTTAGAGGAGGGTCCCTTGCCTCGCGGGCATATCTCTCCATAGCATTTCTTCCATTCCCGCCAACATGAGGCCCGCCAAAAATAGTGTGAATGCTCGCCTCTTTCACGAACGTTGTCTTCTTCTGATTATCCGGCCTATCTTTGTCTTCGGGACCATCCCTCTTAGTCTCCTCCCGAGGAGGGACGTCCGCTTTTACTTTCCTAACCCATTCGGTCAACTTCCCATTCCTAATAAGCAATTCAATCTCCTTCCTCAATTGTTGACATTGATGAGTGTCATGGCCATGAGATTCATGATAAGCACAGTATCTCTTTTTATCTCTTTGAGCATTCTTCGAAAGGGGGAGGGGTGTCTTATACAATCCCTCCTTTTTTGTTACCTCAAAAATATGTCCAATAGACGCCACCAGAGGTGTGAAGATACTGTTCTGGGGATGACCCTGATCTTTAAAAGAATATAGGGGTGGTGGAGGATACCGTGGCATTGGGCTAGGTGACCTTGATCGGTCTGACTCCCAAGTATCAACAACATTGACATCAACTCTACCATTCCTCCTCGCATCCCCCTTTGGGCTTGGAGACCTATCCTTGCGTTTGCCCCTACGACTAGTTTCAGGATAATCACTTCTCTTCAAGGCTTCCTCCTCCCTCTTAAAGGGTTCAGCCTGCGCGTAAAGATCTGCAAGAGTCAATGGCTCTTTTCGTTGAAGCTCTTTCCAAAAATCCGAGTTTACTCTCACCCCAGCTATGAGAAAGTTCTTGATGGTCTCATCTGAAGCTCCTCGAACAGTGGGGACCTCAGCATTGAACCGTCTGAAATAGGACTGAAGAGTCTCCCCTTCTCTCTGCTTTATATTGGCTAGAGTCGTGACAGGGGGAGCGTAGACAATAGAAGATTGAAACTGAATTAAAAACATTCTCCGCATTTGATCCCAAGAGGTGATAGAGCCCGGTCCCAACTTTTGAAACCACTGATGAGCATTCCCCCGCAGTGTTGAGGCTAGCAACCTACACTTTGTCAGGTCCTCCACCTGGTAAAGCTCCATCTCCGTATTAAACCTCGCAATATACTCAGCCGGGTCAGAACTTCCCGTGAACCTTAGATCTCCCACCCCCCTGAAAGATGGTGGAAGGGGTGCTTCCCGTACTGCCAAAGAGAAGGGAGACGGGGCCGGCTCAAACATAGCCCCTGCCTGTCCCTCCGATTGTGCCAACAACCTACGCAAAGCATTTAAGTCCAAATCTTCAAACCCAGGAATTCCACGGGGGGCCTCCTCGCGTCGCTGTTGATTCATTAACTCTTCGAATCGATACCGATCTCCAACGGTGGAATTCTCCGGGCGGGAAAAATTATAACCGCGAGAGGCCATCAGATCTCTCTCCAGGTTAGATTCTATGTGTCCTCTCTGGTTCCCTTCCGCTTGATTGAAAAGATTGGCATAGGACCTTCTCTCCCCATACCCCAGGCTGTAATGGTTCTGGGTTCCCATTTGGGGATTATGGCTCCTAGCTCGACCCATTGTGAATGCCGCAGGATCAGAGCCTCCCAAAACTTCGTTCTCATGATGAGAGCGGTGCCTTTCTTGCTCCAAGATCCTCTGACTGCCAACTCGAACCCCCTCTGCTTGGCTTGACTGTCGAGGGTCCTCTCTATCTGGAGGGAGTTCAACATACGGATCACCAAAAGTTAAAGCTCTGGGAGTGACAGTCCGGAACCTTTGATTTCCTCCAATCTCCCCAACAACTCGAACATCCCCTTCAAAAGGAATCTCCCCGAATAGGCTACGCTGGTGATTCATGTCAGATTCTCTACCAATGCGGCGATCTCCGACTGGTGTTTGATAACTCGCCCCCCATCCCTGGTTTGGGCGTCGCCCCTCCCGATTCAGGCGAGATTCTTCGAAAAATTGCCTTTCCCTTTCCATTGCATCCATTCTTGCCCCCATTCGATTGATCGTACTGCCCATATAAGTGATCTGGTCAAAAAGCTCAGTATTACTCATCATAACGGGAGGATCTCCTCCTATCCGCGGACTCGGTCGTCTATTAGGCATCCTAGGCGTTACCGACCTCCTGTGCGAACCCCCTGAACGATTGGGATTCCCCATCCCAGAACTCCTTGCGACAGAATTATCCCTTGGCGGCGGCGGAGGCAGATTTTCTCTGGTCCTAACCTCTTCCATACGTCGATTATCCACACGCTCACGGTTTGATTGGGACATCCTTCCTCCTAAGATGTCAAAAGCCCCTCCTTCTAGCGCCACTTGTTAACGGAGGAATTTGGGAAAACAAATTCGAGGAGGGCTGCTGGAATTTTGGTGGTGATTGATTGCGGTGATTGGCGTAGGATGATTAGGGTTAGGGTTTATGATTTGGGAATGGCTGAGATTGTATGATGTGATTATTGCAATTTAGATCGAATATTGAATTCTCTCTTTTTCGCAAGGGTTTTCATCATGTCATACAATGTGCCTACGTACCCTTATTTATAGGGATCAAGCCAAACGTAGTTCTTGAAGAACAAGTTATCGTAATGGGCTAGGTTACTTTATTTAAGAAACCCATTGGGTTAAGATCACCGCCTTTGATACAGACCTAAAAAAGCCCATCTATTTTCTCGGAGCGTATTGATCAAGTTATTGACCCGGTATTTTCGGGGTCAACACTTTTCTGAGCTACGGAGATAAGGAAGGGGCGAGATGTCTTTAGAGAGGGCGAGATCTATTATAAAGGGCGAGATCAAGGACTTATCCACAGTCCATAATTCGTGGTTTATTAAATACGAAGTCTTCTTCAAATACCCGAAAAGGGCGAAATCTTTTCTCAAGTCAAATAGACGTGTTCTTCCCAAAGAACTAGACCCCCTTTTCCAATCACTGCAACGGGCGAGTTTGATCCAAAGGGGCGAGATTATTTCTTGGGTGTAACATAGTCATTACAAATGAGGTGGTACATAGCATAAGATCCAACAAGGTCAAAGGTATGATGATCAAACTTGATTTTGCAAAAGCTTTTGACTCTGTTAAATGGAGTCTTCTTTTCCAAATACTGCATTGTCTAGGATTTTTTGAGAGATGGATAGGCTGGATCAATGCGATTTTCCTTTCAGTGATGTCAGTTCTGATCAATGGTAGTCCCTCAAATGAATTCAACAGCTCACGAGGGCTTAGACAAGGTGATCCCTTATCATCCTTGCTTTTCAATATAGTAGCGGAATTGCTTAATTTGCTATTAGGGAAAGCAGCTCAAATAGGTTTAATCAAAGGCATTAACCTAGGATCAGGTCCCACTATAACTCATCAACAGTACACGGATGACACGATAATTTTCATCGAAAATTCAAGTCACTCATGCAAAGGGATTAAAATAGTGCTAACCTTGTTCGAAGTTTTATCAGGCCTTTCTATTAATTATCCGAAAAGCTCATTATACACATCGAAAGCAGACCAATCAAAGGCTAGTGCATGGGCATTCTTGGATGTGGAGTAGGCAATTGGCCTCTAGCTTATTTAGGAGCTAATCTAGGATGCTCTTCAAAAAAACATAAGTTCTGGATTCCAGTGGTGAAGAAGGTAAGAGCTCAACTCACAAACTGGAAATGTACCTCTCTGAACAAGGCAGGCAGAGCTACATTGATAACAACAACTTTGAATAGCATCCCCACATATTGGTTCCAGTTGTTCAGAGCTCCAAAGATGGTGATAAACCAGCTGGATAGAATAAGCAGGGATTTCTACCGGAATGAAAATCCAACAGCAGAAGTTCATAAAAGAAGATTACACAACATTGGTTGGAACAAATTAATTCTACCTAAAGATTTGGGTGGATTAGGTATGATGAATTTGGACCTCAAGAATTTAACTCTGTTGTCCAAATGGAAATGGAAGCTGATGCATGACAGGAAAAATTTGTGGAATAAGATTGTGGTAGGAAAATATGGTAGGGGCGGCACTATCTTAAATGGTAGAGAGTCATCTGTAGATTTTAGGAAGCTTTCAGAAATTATGCAAAGCATCAAGAGAACCTCTACTGATTCACATAATGGATCATTCCTCACGAACAATTTTCACTGGAAAATTAAGGATGGCTCATTAGTAGATTTTTGGAAGGACAGTTGGCATTCAACAGGTATCTTAGAGGTGCAGTTTAATGATCTGTTCATTCTAGTGAGGGAAAAGTGCTGCACATTAAAAGAAATGAAACAGGATTGGTCGAAGGGTCAGAGTAATGAGCTAGTGTTATGGTCCAGGAGCTTAACCACTCAAGAACATAACGAGGTAAGCAGACTTGGTGTGATAATAGAAACGACCTCATTAATCAATGGTGAGGACATTCTGTCATGGGGACCATTGGTAGGACAATTCAAATCCTCGCTATGTTACAGAGATCTTCTAAAAGATAGAGGTTTAGTGGGCCCCTGGAAGCTAATATGGAAACTGAAAATTCCATCTAGGATAAAGCTTTTCCTGTGGCAACTAGCTCATGGCTGCTTATCAACATTGTCTTTTCTCTACAGTAAAACATCGTGGACAATTCCACTTGTAAATGGTGCGGAAAAGATGATGAGGACATAAGACATTTATTCTGGAATTGCTCATTAGCAAAAATGGCTTGGAATTACACAGCCAAATGGCTAGATATCAGGTTAGATAACTCCCGGATCACCAATCTCGAAAGTGCCTTTAGAGAAATAGCCAAAAGAGGTCATCAATTTGGAGGTGGTATATGTCTAACAGCAATGTTTTGGACAATTTGGAAAACGAGAAATGAATTACTCTTCAATAACCACAAACTCCAGGATGCAAAGATAGAGTATCTCATCAAGTTCCAAGCCTTCGGATGGGGAATAGCAAATAAATTGGTTAATCAACAGCAAATACAACCATGGTTCTGCAACCCAATACAGGTTTTCAAGACTAATACACGGCTAGCAAAACGCAGACTGATAGTGTATTGGTCAGAATTTTCAGATATTGTGGGATTCATAGATGGTGCTTGGAAGAAAGATTCGGTAGGGAATATAACAGCAAGCATAGGAGGTTTCCTAATGGAGTCAAAACTCTCACTGATCTTCATTTTTTCGGGGACAACGGAAGCTTCTTCACCTTATGAGGCCGAGCTAGCAGCACTAAAGTTTGTATTGGAACAATTGGGATCAAGCAATTTCAAAGAATACAGCACAACAATATTTTCAGACTCCAAACAACTAGCTCACCACATGGACCATGGAATCAACCTGTCTGCAGCTGACCCACCACTGGGAGATGTGGACTAAACAAGGGGTGGACTAAACAAGGGCTTTTCTTGCAGCAGTTAATCGGAATACAAGCAGCTAATCTGAATATTATCTCATTTTGGTATTGTATGTAGGTATCTATAGAAGTAGTTCCATGGCAGTTCTAGCAGTTGAAACAGTAGTAGCTCTCCTATAGTAGTTTGGTTCTTAGCTGTTATTATGGTATTGTATGTTAGGTTTGCATCGCTCGTTGCTGTAAGTCTGTAACCCCCAAGCTTCGTTCAATATATTTCGCTTATCTAAAAAAAAAAATTACTCCGTATAACTTACTTATTTTAAGATGTATCAAACGGGCCCATATAAACACATGCAGACCAGATGCGCCTTTGCGTGAATATATACAGGTACAAACTTGTCAACTCACAATATAAACCTATAACATTCACTACACAAACTCGTAACAGAAAACTTAAAGCATAATCTATTACTCCGTATATATATTTCTTCTGTCTCTTAATTCCTTTTTTTTCTACACGATTTATTATAAGCGGTTCACTACTAATTTATATGCATAATTTATAAGATAAAATATAGTCATGAATGATTTTGTTTGATTCGTATTTGTGAATATTTAATACAGTTAGATTTTTATATTTAATACTAATACAAAATTAAAGATATTAACGATTAAAATGTGTGTTGACAAACATGTTAAACCCGGCCAAACAGGAAAAGTAATAAGAGGCGGAGGGAGAAAAATACAACAAGGGGATTTGATGAGCAAGTTAAATTAAAATAATCATTTTATCCCTAATTAATTATTAATTATTATTATCTTGTATTTATTTTTGAAGAAAAATGAAGACTTTCATTAAGAAGATAAATCATACAAAAGCATCGCACACTAGATGGAGCTGGCAATTGAGCAAACAAGGTATAACAAGGTATTTTAGCCATTTCATGGGCTGTTTTGTTTGCTTGCCTTTTGACAAAAAAATTGAAAAGCCCATTCCACTACAAGAAATCTGGGCTTTTACGACGGAAAATTTACACTAGATCCGTCGTAAATGCCTTATTTACGACGGAAAAGTTCTGTCGTTTTTGCTCCAGTTGAAAGTTCGAAAATACGGTCACAAATTCCTAATTTGGTCACAAGTTCTGCGTTTTGTCACAAGTTCTGCGTTTTGTCACAAGTTCATAATTTTGTCACAAGTTCCGCGTTTTGTCACAAGTTCCCATTTTTGTCACAAGTTCCGAGTTTTGTCACAAGTTTTCAATTTTGTCACAAATTGTAGTTTTCGTCAGAATAATTGTTTAAAATAACGCTTTTTATAAAAAAAGTAACAAGAATACCAATCCGCGCACATGTATGCTAAAAATACCGTTTCTATTACCCAACTACCACATGCGTCTTCCAATCACGCAATCTGATCATACGTATTCCTCTATACGCATTTCGAAAAAACGTAACCTTAACTTTTTTTAAAAAAAAAATTATGTCTGGGTTACGCATCTACCAAATGCGTAACCCCTGAATACCCAGATGCAAAATGCGTATCCTTCATAAAAAAATTGTTTGCATATTCATTTTTCCAATTACTGAATTTTTTATTTAAATATTTTTAATTAAAAATATTAACTTTTGGATTTCAACGGTTAACCTTTGGGGTTCAAAAGTTCCATTTTGGGTTTAGAAATATTCGTAACGACGAATAGACCGTATACGAACTTAGGATTTAGGGTTGTTTACAACCCTAAACCCTAGATCCAAAACCCTAATTTATCCTGATTTTTAAACGCGTTAGCGTTTAAAAATCAGGCCACCGGATTCAATTTTTTAATTAAAATTTTAAATTTTATATGTATTCCCTCGGGTTTTAACGATTAACCCTTTAGGGTTCAACAATTCCATTTGGGTTTTAGAAATATTTGGATTTGTATGAATTTTTTATTTAAATGTTTTTAATTAAAAATATTAACTTTTGGGTTTCAACGGTTAACCTTTGGGGTTCAACAGTTCCATTTTGGGTTTAGAAATATTCGTAACGACGAATAAACCGTATACGAACTTAGGGTTTAAGGTTTAGGGTTTAGGGTTGTTTACAACCCTAAACCCTAGACCCAAAACCCTAATTTATCCTGATTTTTAAACGCGTTAGCGTTTAAAAATCAGGCCACCGGATTCAATTTTTTAATTAAAATTTTAAATTTTATATGTATTCCCTCGGGTTTTAACGGTTAACCCTTTAGGTTCAACAATTCCATTTGAGTTTTAGAAATATTCGGAATAACGAATAAACCGTATACGGACTTAGAATTTATAAATTTAAATTAAAATGATACAAATATCCAACCCATTTTAAAATTAAAATTACAAATCTTAAAAAAAAAAATGGGTAGTTGAAGTCACGGTACCCGTGACATGAACTCACGGTAGGAACTAGGAAGGTAGGTAGGTAATACTCCAAAGCAGACATAGCAATTTATCAATATAATATTTACATAATACCCAAGTAAGACTTGCGTAGTCTTTTAAAAAAAAAACACACAATACCCTAACTAGACTTGCGTATTGATTGCTTACCCCATCCTCACATGCGTATTGAATGATTACTCCAGTGGCATATGCGTAATCAATCCGGTAATTTTCACAGCCTCCCCCGTCAATTGATATTTTCATCATGACAGTCTTAAAAGTCGGTATTTACCGACTTCACCCTTTTCGTCACAAATTTCGAATTTATTTAATTTGGAAATTAAAATCAAATATTATATAAAATTACAACTTATGACAAGATTTGAATGAAGAACATTCGTCATAACAAATCTAACATTTTATTAAAAATTTCTTTGTTTTCATTAAACAATCACCAATACCATTACAAATTCAAACGATCTTTAACTCTTAAAATATCACAATCCACTAATACAAGAAAATAAACATAAACAAAATCTCTTCCTTTAGACCATTTACTGCAGAATTCTTCGACCTAATAACTTTCCAGAATTCCTCAGGCCTTCCTCCCCTGTCAATTCCTGTAGATGAGTTGTACCTATTATAGAAGAAAAGGTTTCACAATTCGTTACTTAAGTTTATAATTTGAAGCCACGAGAGTCAACCATAAATGATATAATTATCATAATTAAACTACAAACAACATATCTTAATCTTGATAATTTTAAATACAACAAACTATAAATGAGCACCTCTGAATGATCCAGAAGGAACCTCTGCACTGCCTTCTGAAAAGTTTACACGGTGAACAGATCAAAACATGAGTTGCACATAAACATACATGGTCGATAATGGGAAGCAACCTGTGACTTACGGCCAAGTTGACATTTCATAGCTCTGTAGTCTGTCCTAGTCTCCAAAGATACATGGTCATCACTTGGAGAAAACCATTGAGCAGATATAAAATGCTAATATATGCGGATGCATTGCACTACTACATACCATTCCGAAAGAAAGGTTGTCCAGTAGATCTCTTCTCCGATAGGTATGCAGCAAGCTTAACATCACCAAGCTACCTTAATACATAAGCACGAGTTCTTACTCAAGGGCTTTCATGTCAGTGTCTTCATCCCAAGATGCTGAAGCTCGGCAAGGAACTCTACTCCGTTCTACTTCTATCTGTTTAAGTAAACGATGTACACATATAAGCAACCAATAAGTAAATAAGAAACATAAAACTAAATTTGAAAAGGCAGATAGGTACACTATGATATGCGGTAAAAGGGAAACAATTGGAGTCAGACGACTCAGACCTGAACCTCTTTTATTCGCTTCATCTCAGACATGGCTTCTAACTGAGTTTGCTTGTAATACTTGATATGCATAAAAAACATGTGCAACTATCATCGGAATTTAAATTCAACAAAAAAGATAACTGGGTATATCAACTACAAGTTCTCCATACCAGTAAATTAGTGAGATCACGGTACTGTTTTTCCAATTCCATATGCTCCTGTTCAATAGCAGCATGAACACACATAATTACTGGTGTACGTCTAGATGCAAGTTGTACTACTCGTCTAGCATGAACATATTCTTGGATGGAACAACTGGTAAAAACTTGCAAAAATTGCAGGAAGTGCAACACCATATTAGGCATAAAACTATTGGAAATTTGGTAACTTGAAAAAAAAAGTTTTTTTTACAAGCTTTATCAATGTATATATAAAAGTGGAAAATGAGGCAAAGTGTTACCAGAGATAAGATAGGACAAACTCAAAGCACTTATTAAATATGTCCTCAATGATCAAATTTAAAAATGAACTTAAAAAAATTAAAGGAAGCTTACAAGCACTCCATTGATCATACCAGTGATATTTTCCTATCTAGTGCTCTGTCCAAATTAATGTTTTTAATTTTTAAAATATATTTTTCGACGATCTAACCGTACGGATGTCAAGATATATCTAATTTAACGAAATTCCCAAATTTTCAAATAATATAAAATTAATTTGGTTGGAGATCTTAGTAGATCACTACTATATTGACTAGTACTCATAACTAGTGCTCTGTCCCATATTACTATTTTTATTTTATAAAACATATTTCTCAACTATCCAACCATACCAATGCCAAGATATATTTAATTTATTGATATTCCCAAATTGGTAAAAAATAAAAAAATTAATTTAGTTGAAGATCTTAGTAAATCACTACTATTTGGACTAGTAGTCATAATTGGTGCTCTGTCCCATATTATTGTTTCTATTTTTTAAATATATTTCTCGACGATATAACCATACGGATGTCAAGATATATCGAATTTAATGACATTCCCAAATTTTCAAAAAATAAAAACTTAATTTGGTTGAAGATCTTAGTAATCACTACTATTTTAACTAGTACTCATAATTGGTGCTCTGTCCCAATCCAACCGTACGGATGTAAAGATATATTTAATTTAATGATATTCCCAAATTTTCAAAAAATAAAAAATTAATTTGGTTGGAGATCTTAGAAGGTCAATACTATATTGACTAGTACTCGTATCTAGTGCTTTGTCCAAATTAATGTTTTTATTTTTCAAAATATATTTTTCGACGATCCAACCGTACAGATGTGAAGATATATATAATTTAATGATATTCCCAAAATGGTAAAAAATAAAAAATTAATTTGGTTGAAGATCTTAGTAAATCACTACTATTTTGACTAGTACTCAAAACTGTTGCTCTGTCCCATATTATTGTTTCTATTTTTTAAAGTATATTTCTCGACTATCCAACCGTACGGATGTCAAGATATATCTAATTTAATGATATTCCTAATTTTTCAAAAAATAAAAAATTAATTTGGTTGAAGATCTTAGAAGGTCAATACTATATTGACTAGTACTCGTATCTAGTGCTCTGTAATAAGTTCACTACCAAACGATGTCGTTCCGTCATTAGAAAAACATTTCATTTTGCAATTAATTTAATTACAATAAAGAACTTACGACGGAATATTTTTCGTCGTAAGTTAAGTTCCCTGCTAAACGACGTCGTTTCATCATCAGAAAACACATTTCATTTTGTAATTAATTTAATTACAATAAAGAATTTACGACGGAATATTTTTCGTCGTAAGTACACAACTTATGACGGACGTTTCGTCGTAAGTTCACTGCTAAACGACATCGTTTCTTCTCCAAAAAAATTAATGCATTTTACAATTAAATTTAACAACAAAAAGAAATGTTAAGACATCATATGTTAACTTAACTTACGACGAATATTCGTTTCCGTCGTAAGTATGGCGCTACTTACGACAGATTTGCTATTCCGTCGTAAGTACGGCGCGAAAATGATTCCGTCGTAAGTTGTCCGTCGTAAAAGGCCAGATTTGTTGTAGTGTTCTAGATTGCATAAAAGTTCGATAGCTTTCCAAGATGTGACCCAGTTCCAGCATATTCTCGCAAGGACTTCGAATTGCTTGTACCGAGAGGAGGGAATCAGACTCAACAGACACGTGCTGATATGACATAGATGACAACCACTTGAAACCTGCACAGAATGCTAAGGTTTCAGCTTCCAACACCATGTAGCAGTTTGCAAAAGAAGCAACCTTCCCTGCTACAAAGCTTCCTAAATGATCCCGTAACACTAACCCAATAGAAAAGGATGCAGAATCACTCCTGATAGAGACATCCGTATTCAGTTTGAGGCAACCAATCTCTGGAGGAGACAATCTCGTATGAGGGGCAACCACAGTCGGAATCACACATTAGCTTGCATTGCCTTCCTGGTACTAACAACTAGTTTCCAGTCCGAGAACATCGTTGCACTCATATCCATAGCGGTAGCATGAGTAACTGATTTGTTCTCCCACACTTTTTTATTTCGAAAAAACCAAATCCCCCAAAGCACTCGAGCGATTCTAACAACCTCATCACTAGAACCTTCACAGATTTTATTCAGAACCCAATCTGCCGCATACTCCACCTCCTTGGAAATTTTATTCAGATTTTATTCATATATTATTATCTTGTATTAATTGATGTATATTAATAGTTCCCTAATTAAGATATGCATTTAATTTTTACATTTATTTTACTTAAATTTGATTTAATTATTACATATTATTATCTTGTATTGGTTGATGTATTCTCTAACTAAGTCATGCATTTAATTCATACATTTATAAATATGCAGAATATAGTAATGGACAACAAGGAGAAGTAATAGACTACATTTTGAATACTTGGATAATTACTTCATGAAGATATTACACATATATATAGTGCAGATACTACTTTGACAAACAGCCTAGCATGGTAGCATAGATCGCACTTACATGACATATACAAGTGCTACTACATGTGCTTACACACTACTCACTGTCATGGTTACATATGCTACACACTACTCACTGTCATGGGTGTTTTACATGTGATGAACATGATAACATTTGCTCAGCATGTGTATGTCTCAATATCCTCCCTCAAGTTAATGGTGGAGAGAAACGAAAGCATTTAACTTGAAGAAAGAATTAAACATCGGTCGTGGACCGGCTTCGGTGGTGCTTGATGCAGTGACCGTCTTGAAGAAGGAAGTGGCAATATCCTCCCTTGGTTGGAAGGGCCAATGGAAGTGTTATTGAACATCGGTACTAGACCGGCTTCGGTGGTGCTTTTGCAGTGACCGGATGAGGTAATCTTCGGTACTTGGACCGGCTTGAACGTCACAATTTTTGAGAGTCTTCGTTGATATTGCTTGGAGAAGGAAGCTTTCAAACACACTAGCTATCTACATGCCATAAAAATAGCTATAGACATGCCGGGCGTGAAGCTATCTACTTGCCGATTAACAGCTATAGACTTGCTCGAAGAAACTGCAGAAAAAGGTGGAATAAAAAAAAACTGAGGTAAAGAGTGATTATGTGGTGAAGATTGGATTAGCTTCACAAGAGTGAGCGACGAAGGCTCGAAAATGAACTGAGGTAAAGAGTGATTCTGTGGTGAAGATTGGATTAGCTTCACAAGAGTGAGCGACGAAGGCTCGAAAATGATTGTGGTGTTTGATTCACTTGAGATTGTGCAGGTTGTGTCTGAGTTTGATACTTTTGCTGGAGTCACGTTCTGAGGTGACTTTTGAGATGTTTGATTTTGATGATGTTGGTGGTGTTTGTGCAGATTGTGGTAAAGTCCATGGTGAAGCATCTTGATATATGAGTAGAAAGGAAGCTGTTTGTTTTTGTTGAATACATCAAGAAACACAAATGTTGACAATGCAGTTCGGAAAAACTCTGAACATTACATAGGTAGGAGTCTTTGTAGACACTGGTGGCTTGCAGTAGACCACACCTTGAACTGATAGAAGGTGCTAATATGATGCAGAAAATATGATGCAAAAGGTGCAGAAAAATTCAAAAAACTGCAGAAAATTTTTATTCGGATGAAGAAATGGGTTATGGGAAGGTCCTCATTAAAAACCACTTGGAAAAAAAGAGTAACCGCCATTTTATTATCTAGGTAAGATAGAGTGTGTGTACATTAAAAATTTCTGGAAAATGGAAGGGAGTTTGATGAAGATTAGTATGCTGAAGCACATGATTATGGTGATAAGAAACTGATTTCTGTTACAAAGGAGGCTTGAAACTGGTGCTCCTGGTTTATTTGGAACTGGACTTCCAGAGTTTGCAGTAGAGATGCAAATGAGAGTGTCTTGTAAGAGATGCAAATGAGGAGTATAAGGAAGAAAGATTGTGTAGCTTCAAAGTTTGTCATTTCTACTAGACAAAGGCTAAAGAAAAGAAATGTGAGGTGAGGATGTTGTGCAAACCCTGAAGGTTTGCTTGATGCAGTTTGGTAACGTCTCCAGGATTCAGAAATGTAATGGAGAGTGTGAGATGTGACTGGTGTTGATGGTGCTAGGGTGGTGTTGTCAAGGCCAAGCCGAAGAAGAAGAAGATTCAAGAGAACGAGGGAAGAGACAAGAGTTATTGGCGTCTATGGCCATGGTAACTGAAAAAATTGGTCTGAGCCATGGGTGGTTCCGGATCTAGTGGCATCTGATGCCATTGTGGTTAGGGAGAGAGCGAGAGAGATGTGCAAGACTTTTGGAACTGGAGGCTTCTCGACAAACTCAAGAAAACTGATGAAAGAGGCTGCAGAAATTTTCAGGAAACATAGAATGCAGAAACGTGCTTTGAAGGTGTAGGATCGGGTGCTGTTAAGCAGACCGCTCTGATACCATGATATATTTATAAAATAAGATTGTAGAGTGACAAGAACAATACAAGAACAAGAACACTGCAGTGGATACAAGAATAACACAGTAGACTACATTGTGAATGCTTTGATTAATTACCTAGCTTGACATTACATAGTTATATAGAAGGCTGAAAGATGAGATCGATCGCACTAACTAATCTTACACAAGACAGTTAGACAAACATGAGTGCTACTACATGTGTTACATGACAACTACATGTGTTACATGACAGTTACATGTGCTATACTCTAACAGTGCTGATATGACATAGATGACAACCACTTGAAACCTGCACAGAATGCTAAGGTTTCAGCTTCCAACACCGTGTAGCAGTTTGCAAAAGAAGCAACCTTCCCTGCTACAAAGCTTCCTAAATGATCCCGTAACACTAACCCAATAGAAAAGGATGCAGAATCACTCCTGATAGAGACATCCGAATTCAGTTTGAGGCAACCAATCTCTGGAGGAGACAATCTCGTATGAGGGGCAACCACAGTCGGAATCACATTAGCTTGCATTGCCTTCCTGGTACTAACAGCTAGTTTCCAGTCCGAGAACATCGTTGCACTCATATCCATAGTGGTAACATGAGTAACTGATTTGTTCTCCCACACTTTTTTATTTCGAAAAAACCAAATCCCCCAAAGCACTCGAGCGATTCTAACAACTCATCACTAGAACCTTCACAGATTTTATTCAGAACCCAATCTGCCGCATACTCCACCTCCTAGGAAATTTTATTCAGATTTTATTCATATATCATTATCTTGTATTAATTGATGTATATTAATAGTTCCCTAATTAAGATATGCATTTAATTTTTACAATTATTTTACTAAAATTTGATTTAATTATTACATATTATTATCTTGTATTGGTTGATGTATTCTCTAACTAAGTCATGCATTTAATTCATACATTTATATCACTTAAATTTAATTTTAATTTTATATTAAAGAATATAACATCAAATCACTTCTTAACTACTCCATCTATTTTCAAATAATTGACGTTTGACTTATTGACACACACTTTTAGGAGCTGGGATCCTCTGTCCCCTTCCCCCGTGTCTCCTCCGTGTCCCCTTGTTTTTTTAATACAAAATGAGTGCCTCTGTGGGGTCCACTTTAAATAAAAAATATTTTTATTTAAAATGGGCCCCGCAAGGGCACTCATTTTGTATTAAAAAAGCAAGGGGACATGGAGGAGACACGGAGGAAGGGGACAGAGGATCCAGACCCCACTTTTAGGAGCACCGACCAGTTAGAAAAATTATTTTTCAAATTTTGTTTTTGTGAATAAAAGTTTTAATCCTATATTTTTATTCACAAAAAAAAATTAAAAAATAATAATTCTAACTAGGTGGTCAATGCTCCTAAAAGTGCGTGTCAAAAAGTCAATTATTTGAAAATAGAGGGAGTATTACATATTAATATCTCATATTTATTAAAATATATTAAATATTTTATTTTTAACATATGTAAATAAAATAAATTATATATGTATGTAAATATCTCATTAAAAAGAAACATATCTATTTACATATATTTCATTTGTATCACATCAAATAAATTTTATTAAAATGAATTACAAATATTGGCATACATATATGATGCATATAGAAATTTATAAAGAGTTTTTAAACATTTTCATTCTATTCGATTACTTCATTTTTTAGAATTTGGATATGACCCGTTTATAGTATGAAGGTATTCATCACCACCAAATTAGAGCATATTTTTTAAAATATACATGCAAAAATCAAGTTATATAATATGTTTATTTTAACTTGTGCTAGCTATGACCGTTCAAATTTTTTTTAATACAAATTATGTACCAAAAAAATTTATACCCACAAAATAACGATTCTCACATTTGACATTGTAACATATTATACTCTAAATTTAAATATTTTCATCATACCCGATTACTTCATTTTTTTAGAATTTGTATAAGACCTAATTATAAGGTGTAGGGAGACATTTTGTCTGTTTGGCAAAACTTTATTTAAGGTGTAACGACCCGGAAATTACGTGTAATTTATTACATTAAATTATATTTTTAGTTGATTTTACTATGTGTTAGTTTATTTTTAATGCATTTAAACGCGTTATGATTTTTATAAAATAGAAAATTATCCCATTCGTGTTATGTGACTTCTGTGTATCATAGAATATTTTATTCTATTTTTCTATAATTTTATATTTTTAGAATACAGTTATTTTGCATTTTCATTTTCGGATCAAGCCCCTGTATTGAATCTGAAGCCTTGTTTTTTATAAAATTATTTTTATACAATGATAGGATATTTAAAAATGCATTATTTTGTAATTTATGTAATATTCGTAATTTTTGGAGAATTTTGACATTTATATTATATTTGTTTAAAAATAAAAATTTTACATTTTTATCCCATAAAAATTATTAAAAATCAGAAAATCAATTTTTATTTTATTTTATTAAAAATTCTGGAAAATTCTCTGAATTGTTCTTGGCGTTCTTGAGAATCAAAGCTGCGTTTGGAGGCGTTATCGATATCCGATTTTGGTGTTCAATCAGTCGAATCGAAGCTCTCAATCTCTAGTTTCATAATCTACCATCAGATTTCGTGTGGGGTAATTTTTCAAACCTCTGTGAATGTTTTTCTAAATCTGCCGAATTAGGGTTCATAATCAAAATTAGGGCTTTTCAATTTTGAGTTCGTTCACATGTTTTGATGGTTTGTATAGCTTCGTATGGTTTCAAGGAGCTCAATTATGTGTTAAATTTCATCATTCTATCCCTAATTTGTAAAAGTCAATTCTAGGGTTCATACCCAAATTGGGGGTTTTCGTGTGGTTATTTTTTCATGGATTTTGATGATTTCTATAGCTTTATATGGTGATTTAGAGTCGATTCATGTATTTAATTTGAATGTTTGTGTTCGTATTTGGCCGAATCAAATGTTAGAGTTTTGTTCGTTTTTCAAATCAATGGTTCATAAGTATGGTTGATTGTTTAGTCAAGGGATGTTAGGGGAAAGATTATACGTGTTCCAAGCTTCATTTTGTGATGTCAAACACACGATTTGGTTTAGAAATGAAGGAGAACGATTTTTGGCCGAATTTGGGTTCAAGCTCGCCGGATTTCGGCCGTGTTTTTGTTGTTTTCGTTGGCACGGTTGAGTTTTTCGTGAAATTTTAGTCATGATCCATGTATTACACGCTTGATTTGGTTTAGTTTTGTGAAAGTAATGGTCATTGGAAGATTTGAAGGTTGCCGGAAAATATCCGGATTCCGGCGAACCTGCATTAATGGTGGTTGAGTGTTCTTGGTGTTCTTGGTGATGAATGTGTGGAGATGATGATGAATAGTGCGGTTTGATCCGTTTTTTCAGCATAACTTTTCAGAAAAATGTTTTTGGGTTATATTTTTATAAAAACTCTAAAATTCAGAATTCTTTTATGTATTAATATTTTAATTTCTAAAAATTAAATTTAATCAGTTAATTATTTTTAAATAATGATTTAATTAATTTAATTAATTGATTAATTCATTTTAATTGATTAATTATGTTAATTAATTATTATTTAAATATGTAATTGACTTCATTGAATTTAAATCTTTTTATTATAAAAGATTTATTATTTTTATGAGTTGATTAATAAATAAATAATTTGAATATTCAATTAATTTAATTATTAATTGAATTATTCTTATTAATTACGTATTAATTAAACTGTTTGTCCGTTTTCAACGAGAAAAGTATTTCTAGAATTAGAAAAATGACCCGGTTCTTATAAAAATAGTTTTAAAGTTACTTTTAAATTTGGATCGACTTTTTTTTTACCAAACCTTTTTATTGAGTCGGTTATATCCGATAATTAGGGTTTTGACCCGTTTTCTGTTTTAAAAATATTGGATAAAATCTTTTCATGATCTGATCAACGTGCTATGTGATTATGTGATCTGCTTATTGAGTCTCTTTATACGTGCAATGTGAATTATCAAAGTGTTTATTTCGAGAGTTAAGCGTTGTAATTATATTTCTAATTCTTTATCGAGGATTTGAATAAATCTTTCGAGGATTAATTGGTAAGTATTGATTTAGGTTGTCAACGGAGTAGATGTTTAATAAAGGAAGTTGGAGGTGGATGAAATATTCTTTGTCGGTTATGAAGAAGGTTGGAGATGGATGCAGTATTGTTTGTGGATTGTAATAAAGAAGGTTGGAGATGAAAGTATTTGATGGCTTTTTTATACAAGAGGGAGAGAAAGATTATATGAGATAATATTTGATTGGAAGCATAAAATTTTATTCATTATCATGCTCTTTATAAAGAGCTAATACAAGACAAACATCCATGATTAGTGCCACATATGAAGCCTAATCAATAAGAAATCTTTTACAATCAAGTAATATTAAAAACACAATCAACCAATTGATATTATGGTTACTATTCTGAATCAATATTCCAACAGTATTGTTTGTGGAATTGTTGGTTTACTTGTGAGGTGTTTTAACACCGAGAAAACGTATATGTTCAAAGGGGACATTTCCAATTATTTTCTTCCGACAGAGATATTGGTAAGCAGGGTTATAAATACGTTCGAATGGAGTTTGTAAGTGTTTATAAAAGTAGAACTTGAGGTCTAAAGACTGAAATACCAGCTTATGTTTGAGTTTGACTATAGAAGTAGAAGCGCGGGCTCGATGTCGACGGATCAGATTCGTGGCAACCGCTAAATCGTTAAACAAACGAATGATTAAAACAGAGGATGTGATTACGTAAGTTAGATGAAGAAAGTAGATGTGTTACCTCGACTTTGCGTAATAGCTAAGGACCAGAGGCAAGTATTTTCTTGATCATCCTAAACACTTTTTATTTTCTGTTTCATTTATTCATATCATGATAAATAGTTATTGTTCAGAGCTATTTGTGGTTCTTAAATATTTTTGTGCGAACACAATTGCTTGATATTGGTATCCTTAATGTGGGGAATTGTTTCAGATAAACTCATCATATCCTTATTATCGTAGTAAATAATAAGGATGTGACTTGTATTTAAAACTAAGCATTTCCTATTGAACTCGAAAATTGCTCTATTGGATTGGAAAATGGTAAAGCGTAGGAGGCCACATTGAGTAGTTGGTCCGGCTATATTTAAGGAGGATATGGTAACCATTCCATCTTCCTATAGGCTAACATTACTTGCCTATTTTTGTACCCTCAAGAAATCCGAATTATAACACGGGTATCGTAACGTACAGGTGATTATAAAGGGTCCCATTGCTTGTGAACCTGATCAGGGGGCAATGGTGTTTTGTCTTTCTTTTTATATCCAATCCATATCACCAGAATGGCTATTATATATTGTGAGTTGGCAGATGATTCATTGTTATGACATGACAAATGATTTCAGTTATGGTTTGAATTATATCAAAGTTGTTGCTTCAGTTTTCTCTATAAACTATTTTACATTTCAGTTGATTTTATTCCCCACTTATCCTGGTTTTATATCAAAATTTTTATACACTTGCTGAGCATTTCTTTCGCTCATAATTGCTGTTTTAAATTCTAACATTTCAGTAAGGTAGTTTGGCGAGACTTATCCGCACAGTTCAGAAAGAGAAGAAGCGTGATGCTATTTCGAAGATAACTTGGCTCAGGATGTCTGGATTTAGTGTAAGATCTATTTTATATAATTGAGTTCTAATATTTATTATTATGTAATGGTCTAGTTAGCCCGGCGTACTTCTTATCGAAGTTACACCAGTGGTTTAAGATTTGATCAAAGAGAATGTTGTAAAGAATGAATGCTTTTTATCGATCTAATGGAATTGGGATTCTTGTTTCTAGCCCTATAACCTTAAAAGATCTTGGTATGTTTGGGGTCACAAATGTCATATTTCCAGTGTTGGACAATCACAAGTGAATGATTATTATTAAACAGATGTTTTATTTTGAGGATTTTCTCGTGACGACCAAATCTCCTGACCTCGGATTTGGGGGGTGTCACATAAGGACTTATGGACTTATTTTCGGATAAAAATTTTATATTTTGATAATTTTTATTTATACAAATATTTAATGTATGTTTGAGATTCAATAAGTTGCAAAAATAAGTTGGAAAATAAGTTGTAAAGTTAGGAATCTCTAACTTTGTCTTAAAATAAGTTGACTTATTCTGGAAAAAAGTTTTCCCAAACACCAATTCATCACAACCAAATCAGAGTATCTTTTTTAAAATATAGATGAAAAAATGTAATCATATATTATTTTTATTTTAACTTGTGGTGTGATCGTTCAAATTTCCCGAAATGCAAATTATCTACCAAAAAACTTATATCCACAAAATAATGATTATCACATTTGACATTGCAATATATCATACTTTAAATTTTATTTTGATAGTAGAATTAAGTTCAAATGTGCATAAAGATAATAAATAAACTTTCATGTACACAAGTATAATACTTGAACGAATTGTTTATATTTTAAAATAACAAATGATGTAATAACACTTATAAAATAGTAAAAAATAGTAAATTCAAGAAACCTTCCACTTGTATGGATGTGTATACATGAGATATGAAAGATAAAAAATTGGATAATTGAGGATATAGTTGACAGAATATACTTTGATTTTCATACCCTTATGTTTTGTACAACCACTATATATCTATCTAACTCTCAGGACAACAAACAAAGAGAAGAGATGAAGTATTGTGGATGGTCAACAATATTGTTAAAGCTTTTGTTTCTCCAATGTTTCACAATCTTATGTGTTGTCTCTAGAGAATTTGATCTCTACTACTTTGTTCAACAGGTCAGTCCATCTCTTATTTGTACGTGGATTTTATTATAACAATAGCTATATATGCATCGACTATTCTATTTTTTTTAGTTTAGTTTAGTTGTTATGATATGTAGCAAGTTGATTTTCTATTTTCGAAATTAAGAAATAGTGTATTGATCATTATTTTCAATAATTTTACTTTATATTACTAATACTATTTTTTCATACTTTATATTAAGAAAATAATAATGTTTTAATCATTATTTTCAAATATTCCACTTAATACTACTATTTTTGATAATTTTTTCCAGTTAAAATTAAAATTAAAAAATAAATTAACCCTCAACGTAGAATAATGACATTATTTAATTATTTATTTATTCCTTCTGTTAACTCGAATAACTTGTAGAAAGGGGGGGAGTTGAATACAAGTTATATAATCGTGTCTGATTTTTACTTGGTTATATGAACAAGAATAAACGAATGAATCAAACTCTGTTTGTATTAATAAGATCAAATACAAACTCTACCAAAGGTGTATAAATACCTTTAGCAGCTGCTGACAATACAAATCTCTCTGTTTGTTTCGAACTTTCGAATACAAACCTTATACAGAGCTACGCACACGAACTTACAACTCACACTTGTTCGACTACGACTCTTTTTACAATGATATAGAGAGAGTATTTATAATGCTTCCTATCAACTAATTACAGAAAGATAATCTATACATGACAATGTTCTGCCGTCCAGTTGATAGTTTCCATCAATAGAAAATTCCTTCCTTCATAATATCTTCTTGCTTGTTCTTCAAACAACGATCCTGTTTTATAGCACTTGCCAGTTTCTATAGCATCCATAATGACATCATCAGTAACACGACTGATATCAGGATTCCCTCTTGCATCAGGATCTAACCATCCTATCAGTACTTGATCAGTATTTGACTTGACATATCAGGATTCGATCTCAGTTCCTGACATGTAGTACTTGATGCACTGTTCATTCCTGACTAAACTTTACAGATAACTGTCTAACACATATTTCCTATACAAGATGCTAAATCCTTTATAAGATCAGGATATACAAGAAGTATAAGTAAAATTCTATTCTTAACATCACAACTCATGAATTATTCCTAACAATCTCCCCCTATTTATGCTTTAAAATCTGAAGCATAAATCTGAGTTGTTGATGTCAAAACATATAACAATACAATCAGAATAGAATTTATGAATTCAAAAATCATGAAATTAAGTACCTCCAAATATCCAGTACTTAGATAGAAAGAATTCAACTATTTAATGCTTCTTTTCCTTTACCACTTCCCTGATAAGATTCACCTCTGTCACTGTTTTTATCTCCCCTACCAGTTCTTCTTTTATCTCCCTTAGTCTGTTTATCTCCCCCAGTTTGTTGCCTTTGAACTGTTTTTATCTCCCCCTTTTTGACATCAGCAACATGAATTCCAAGAGATTCAGTAACAGAACAAATAAGATTCATCAGAACTGCTTGATTTTCCATAATAGTGACTTGGTTATCTTCAAGTGTTTGAAGTCTTGATTGAATTTCAACTTGAGATTTCTGAATATCTTGTAGCACTTCAGAATTGACTTCAATGTTGGAAGTGTTTGGAATATCTTCAGATTCAAGTCTTGTAGAAGAAGTTGCCTGTGTAGAATGATATTCAAGTAACAAAACTCGATTAGAGTTACAAACATCTTCATCTTTCTGATCTGAAGCTGCAATATGATCATCTTGTCCTTCATCAGTATTCTGTGTACTAACATCTACAAATCCTGACGCCTCCTTAGATTGATCAGATACTGTTGATGTCTAAATTCTGGCTGATATTGGTAGTACAAACAAAGGAATACTTGGATCATTAGGAATATCTTCTGGTACTGATGATATAGAAGTTTGTCTTAGCCTTTCACCTCTTCTGTTGATAATTCCTGCAAGCGTTTCTTTTTGCTTCTGAGCTTTAACTTCTGGCTTTGAATTATGTTTTGCTAAGTCATTCTTCTCATACATTTTGATAAAAGAATAAGTACCAGCATCCATACCAAGATTATTAGACCAAGATTCAGGAAAAACCTGATCCCAGAAATCAAACGATGGTTTCCTAATTTTCTCTCCCTCACTATGGAGTTGATCATCCATACCCTCAATCTCACTTTGACTATCTAAAGTCAACACTCTTTTTACCTCTCCTTTTGCCTGGTCAGGAGCCAGCCGCTCTGATTGTGGATCAATATCCATCTTTTTAAGTGTATCACTCAAATTTGGATAAGTGCTCTCATGACCTACAGAAAAATAGAGTTTAGAAGAAGTTTTTACACCTGAACTCACATGAAGAGAGGGTTCCTCATTTGGCAAGGGGCTTGAGGTTTTCTCCAAGGAGTGAGCTGCTATAGTCTCTGAACCCTTACAATCATCTTCTTTCTTTTCAGAGACTAGAGGCTCCAGTATACCACTTTCAGGTTTTCTACTAGACTCTGATGTCTTCAGGAATACTTCATTAGACACCATAGTTAGTACATCACCGTCTTTAAGTGTTGTTTGCTGAGACTCGCCCTCAAGGTGGATAGACTCTGACTGAATAATATTTGTTTGATCTTCAAGAAAACCAGTCAAAGTTATTCCTCCCATATCATAGGGTTTCTCACTTACAATTTCAGTCATCACAGAAGACCTTTCAACATCAGCTATCACAGCTCCTGAGTCATCCAACCTCTGACTAGATGGTTCTTGTGTTGCAGTGACTGTGATCTGATCTGTCCTACTATCCACCACTGGTGCAATAGTATCTTCTGTTGACTGCATTCCTCTATCTACTTCCTCTTGTTGTTCACCTTGAGCTGAAGCATCTTCAATAATGACATCCTTGTCAAATAAATATGCATGAAGTGATTGAAGTGCAACATGCTTCGAGAGTCCAAATTTCTTGACTAATTGTCTTCTGACAGATACATAGAAATACATCTTCATTAAGTCAAGTCTTTGATGTAGAAGTCCATATTCATCTGGAAATAAAAGTTTTGGTACTCTTTCAACCAGAAAATCTAGAACAGGCCTTGACAACTTCACTTTGAGAGAAATTAGTCCCATAGCCAGTCTGTATGATAATGTAGTTTTCCATGAAGAATCAATATCCAGATCTCTATAGTCATTTGCTGACTTGATTGTAGCTTCATTTATAGAGACTTGCATGATATTAGTTGGACTAGACTCTGTGTGTGTAGGTGACAATTGAATCTTTCTCCTTGTTCTCCTGGTATAGTGAGCAGAAGATTTATCCTAAGAAGACTCAAGAGGTGTAGACACAGAAGTGATCTTGGGATGAGATCCTTTTTCAATAGACACAGTCTTTTGAGAGACAGTATCCAGTAACTGTTTTCCCTTTTTAAGTACTACAGCCTTTTGAGAGACTGCAGCCTGGCTGTGACTAGGTGCTTCATCTCTTTGTCCTAGCTTAGAAAGTCGAATTACAGCCTTCAACTCTTCTTTCTCAGCAAGAGATATATTATCATCATCTTCACTAGAACTACTACTACTACTTGACACAACAAATCTTCTCTTCCTTACAACTGATGTCTTTTGAGAAACACCAGAGGTTGGTTTCTTTGAAACAATAGGCTGTGGATTAAAATTTGGTTCTTGAATTGTTTCAGAGACTATAATGTTTTGGGCTACTTGGGTAGACACAGGTGGGTTCTCCTCCAAATGAGATTCCTGAGCCATTTCACCACAAAAGAAAGAAGAATTGTAGAGAGTAGGAAGATGAGTTTTAAGAATTACCTGAACATGATGTGGATAATGAATTGCAGGTATTTCATCTAGATTCTTTTCATTGTCCTTCTTTGTAATGTCAGAGAAAATTCTCTTTTGCTGTACATAAGAAGAAACACAATGTTCTCTACCAAATCTAGTTTCAACATCAGGAATAAAATGGTTAATAAACATTTGCATAAATCTATGATAATAAACCATTTTCTCTGTTTTGATCTCTTAACCCAAGTTTAATACACATCTGACTTAAGATAACCTGACCAATGTTAATTACTCTGTCATAAAACAAACTGTAAGTAATATGTAAAGTAACAGAAGTAATTTGATCAAAAGAACTACATTTACCAGTAAAGCATTTAGCTAATTGATCAAAGAAGAAAGATCATTCTTTCCTAAGACAAGATCTTCTTAACTGGATCATGTTATCTAAAGGTCCATTATAACCTAATGCAGATAACATAGTTCTAACATCATCATCAGATGGTACATTCTCATAATTCAAACTAACAGGTAAGTGAAGTACTGAATTAACAACAGATTCAGTAATATCAAAAGAATCTTGTCCTAAATGTAGAACAATCTTACCTGATTGACTCTGAGTAGAATCAATTACCTCAGCATTCTCCCAAGCTTGTGTAATAGCTGCTTGATTAATCTGTGGAGATGCTGTCAATGCATAACTTAATGGTCCATATGCCAGAAAGTCCATGATTGGATGAAAATCAGTTAATACTCCTTCCTTGTTGGTGATAGCTGCTACATGATTGTTCGTCATAAAATCAAAGTCACCAAACTTGAAAGCTACTGATTTAGGTAATCTTCTTTGAGCTGCCATTTTTGATCTGAAAAGAACTTGAAAAATTCTTGAAATGGATTAGTGATTTTGAAAACTCGAGAGTGTTTTTGCTTTAGAGAATGTGAAATTTGAGAAAGCAATTACACGATTAGAGTTTCAAAACAAATATATTTCACAAATCTTTCAGACCACTATCCCACGTCGACACGTAGATTGACAGGTGTCAGTCCCTGAAAAGTGCGGTTATCCACGATTTTTGGAAAATAAAATCCAAAATTGATTTTCATGAATTAAATCAGGGTATTATCAAGATAAAAATCAATACTGATCAGCTTCCTTTTCCTGTTGTGACCTCCCATCAAAATAATCACAAAATGCAATGTGATTTAAAAATAATAATTCTCAAATCCTGATGATCACACTTGAAATCCTGATCAATATCATCCTGATTCCAGAGACTTAATATGGAGTTTCCATGTGGCATCTTTCTTTTATCTGAAAAAGAAATAAACAATTAATCTGAACAAAATCAACTGGTTAGATATATTCGACATTTCTTGAAAACAAGAAATAAAATCACACCTAATAATTAGCATCTGAATTCATTAAAAAAAATTCCAAGTGACTGTTCAGCTTCTCACGTCTTTCTATAAAAGAAACAGACGCCTTATGCCATTCTCCATAACCCTTTCAATTAATGAAAATACAATTTCTTATTATCTACTTGTCTTTTGATTATTGAATGATGTATAAATTATCTGTATGCAAATATAAAACTTTCTGACATAGACTTAACACATCACAGAATTAGATTACTACACAAAGTAAACGTCGGGATCTGAAACAATTTTCACAATCCTGATACTGACACAATACTGATGACGTCAGCATCCTGATAACAATTCTAATCCTGATGATTATTAACAAGTCTATCATACTGAAATTTATCAAGGCAAAGTGTTATAGCTAAAGCTTTTAACAATCAAATATAGATCCTGACAAGAATATCAAGTCTATAAGCTAAAAACAACATACCTTGCTACTTTTACAGATGTTAAAGATCTAGAAATTTAACATTCCTAACTCACTTACTAATCTACTGAATGTAGTTTCATCAAGTGGTTTAGTTAGAATATCTGCAAGCTGTTTATCAGTAGGAACAAAATGAAGTTCCACAGTACCATTCTCAATATGTTCTCTAATAAAATGATACCTGACATCAATGTGCTTAGTCCTTGAATGTTGAACTGGATTTTCTGCAATTTTAATAGCACTAGTATTATCACAAAACATAGGAATATTACTAAGTGTCATACCATAATCCATCAACTAATTTCCTATCCAAAGGAGCTGTGCACAACAACTGCCTGCTGCTATGTACTCAGCTTCTGCAGTTGAGGTTGAAACAGATTGTTGTTTCTTGCTTGCCCAAGAAATCAATCTATTTCCCAAGAATTGACATGTACCTGTATTGCTTTTCCTGTCTATCTTACATCCTGCATAATCAGAGTCTGAATAGCCAATTAGGAAGAAATCAGATTCTCTAGGGTACCACAAACCAAGATTTGGAGTTCCTTTGAGATATCTAAAAATTCTCTTCACAACAATTAAATGAGATTCCTTAGGATCACTTTGGAATCTAGCACACAAACAGGTAGAAAACATTATATCTGGTCTACTTGTAGTTAGATATAATAATGAGCCTATCATGCCTCTATAACTAGTATTATCCACACTCTTCCCTTAGGATCAGAGTCTAGTTTAGTGGTTGTTACCATGGGTGTTTTTGCAACTGCACAGTCTTGAAAGTCAAACCTTCTTAAAAGATCTTTGATATACTTTGACTGATTAATGAAAATACCAGTCTCAGTCTGTTTGACCTGCAAGCCTAAGAAATAATTTAATTCACCCATCATGCTCATCTGATACTTAGACTGCATAAGCTTGCTAAACTTAGCACACAACTTTTCATTAGTAGAACCAAAAATAATATCATCAACATAAACTTGAACTAAAAGCAATTCACCTTTTATCTTTCTAAAGAATAGAGTTTTGTCAATTGAACCTCTTGTGAAGCCATTTTCAAGAAGAAATTTAGACAAAGTCTCATACCATGCTCTTGGTGCCTGCTTTAGTCCATAGTGCCTTGTCAAGTTTGTAGACATGATTTGGAAACTTTGGATCAACAAATCCAGGTGGCTGTTCCACATACACTTCCTCATCAAGTTTGCCATTTAGAAAAGCACTCTTTACATCCATCTAGTATACCTTGAATTTTGAATGAGCTGCAAATGCAAGAAACATTCTGATTGGTTCCAATCTTGCTACAGGTGCAAAGGTCTCATCATAATCAATGCCTTCTTCCTGAGAATAACCCTTGGCCACCAGTCTTGCTTTGTTTCTTACAATCATACCAGATTCATCTAGCTTGTTTCTGAAAACCCATCTTGCACCAACAATAGATCTATCTTTAGGTCTTGGTACCAGTTTCCAGACTTTGTTTCTCTCAAACTCATTTAACTCCTCCCACATTGCAATTACCCAATCAGGATCCTGTAAGGCTTCTTCAACCTTCTTAGGTTCATTCTTTGAGAGAAAACAACTATACAAGCATTCATTTTGAATTTATCTTCTAGTTCGAACACCACTATTTGGATCACCAATAATCAAATCTTCAGTATGATCCTTTGTCCATTTTCTAACAGGTGGTAGATTGACTCTGCTAGATTCTCCCCCTAAGTTAGTGGTATCTCTTGTAGAAGAATTCTTTCTGCCTTCAATAACTCCCCTTTGATCAATAGAATCAGTAGATTCCATATTGCTGCTAGTTACTGATCTTTCCTCAATAGACTCTGAAAGATCAGTTCCTGATGGAGTAGACTCTGAATAGCTAGTCTGCTCCTGATGATCACTGTGTTCTCTTTGATTTATTTGCTCCCCCTCAACAGTAGCATTCCTTTGAGAAGCAATAAAAATTTCTTCTGGAGAACCTTCATCATCACTGGAGAGTATCTCAGAATTCTTCAGATTTTCAAATTCCAATTTGTCATGTCTTTCATCAGGTTGCAGAATTCCAAATTTCTTATCATCAAATGCAACATGAATTGATTCCATAACAATGTGAGTTCTGAGATTATAAACTTTGAAGGCCTTAGATGCTGAATATCCTAGAAAGATTGCTTCATCCGATTTGGCTTCAAATTTTCCAAGTTGTTCTGGATGAACTTTTAGGACATAGCATTTGCATCCAAAGATGTGAAAGTATTTCACACTTGGTTTCTTTCCTTTGATCATCTCATAGGGAGTTTTTCCATGACTATTTACCAAGGTACAGTTTTGAGTGAAACATGCAGTGTTAGTAGCTTCTGCCCAAAAGTAGGTTGGAAGTTTTGCATCTGCAAGCATGGTTCTTGCTGCCTCTATGAGAGTCCTGTTCTTTCTTTCCACTACACCATTCTGCTGAGGTGTACCAGGTGCAGAAAACTGTTGAGTGATTCCATTGTCTGCACAATACTCCTCCATTGTAGAATTCTTGAATTATGTACCATTGTCACTCCTAAGTACTTTGACTTTGTACTCATAGTTATTCTGAATATTCTTGACAAGGTCAATGATTTGCTGAGGAGCTTCATCCTTCTTGTGTAGAAAGAACACCCATGTGAACCTTGTGAAATCATCCACTATCACTAGAGCATATCTTTTCTTGCTGATAGACATAATGTTTACTGGACCAAACAGATCAAGATGTAGCATGTGAAATGGTTCAGTAATTGAATTCTCAGTCTTGCTCTTGAAAGTGGTTCTTCTTTGCTTTCCAAGCTGACATGCATCACAAAGTCCATCTTGCACATAATTTGCCTGAGGTAGGCCTCTCACCAGATTGTGCTTAACAAGTTGATTAAGCTTCTTGAAGTTGAGATATGAGAGCTTCTTGTGCCAATTCCAGCTTTCATTACTTGTTGCTTTGCTGTAGAGACATCTAACAATTCCTTTAGATGTATCACTTAAGCTGGCTTCATATATGTTACCATGTCTTTGACCAGTTAGAACAATGTCTCCATTCTGCATATTCAAGATTTTGCATCCTTCTCTGTCAAAGATTGATTTGTAACCTTTATCACCCAGTTGACTTATGCTTAAAAGAGTATGTTTCAAGCCTTCAACCAGTGCTACATTTTCTATGATGACATTCCCAAAAACAATTGAGCCATATCCCAGAGTTTCTCTTTTGTTGCCATCTCCAAAAGATATTACTGGGCCATCTTTCCTCTCAAACTTTGTAAGCAGGGACTTCTTTCCAGTCATATGTCCAGAGCATCCACTGTCCAAGATAATTGAATGCTTTTTTCCTGTGCCCTGCAAACAAAAAGTAACTAGTTAGAATTTTTTAGGACCCAACTTTGATTGGATCCTTTCTTACTAGATTTTGAAACAACAGGCTTTGAGAATTTTGCCTTTACTTTACCTGTTGTAGAGTCAACTTTAGACTCTGATTTCACAAACTGTTTGTGACTAGGAGTTTCAGATTTCAAAGAATAATAGTCATAATACAGTTCATGATATTCTCTATACATGTAAATAGAATGAAGTAAACTACCACAATGATAACAAGCTTTTTGTGGTTGGTATTGAATTTTCTGAGTCTTGGGGAATCTGGACTCAGTTTTCCAAGAAGGTTTTTGATTGCAGTCTAGGCCAAATGATTATGATTTCCACACTTATAGTATTTTTTTCCTAGGTGCATCAGGTACATTCTTGTAATTATTCTCTTTGTTAATACCTTCCTTTCCATTCCTATTTCTTTTGATCTTGCTAGACTCTGAAAGACCATCTAATCTCTGTTTCAACTGAGACTTAGACAGAAACCCTATGTTTACATTCTTAGGTTTCTCTAACACTTTCTCATCTGAATTACTATTGTTAATCTTTTTGTGTACAACAGGGGTACCTTTTGAATCAACAAATTTAACATGATTAGGTTCAGAAACAATTTTCTTACCTTCAGATTTAGATGTGCTAGCTTCTACTTTACTATCATCATTGACAATAGCTACTTTTTCTTTTTGTCTAGCCTTATCTTTTATATCGTGCATCTGTAGTATTTTTGCCCTGGTGGATTTCTCTCTCATTTAATAAAAGTCTGGAATCTTGGGTTACTTATTGGTGGAATACTAGGCAATCTGAAATTTTTTTGAATGATATTCAAGAAAAAAATATTCTCGAAAAATTCATAGAATTGGAGGAAATCTTTCAAAACCTAAACCATTAACCTTACCACGAATTCCATTTTCGATGATTTCTTGTGTCTTTTTACCAGAAATGTTAATGGTCTTAATCACATCTCTCTCTTCCTCTAGTTCTTTTCTGACATAGTCATAAGCCTCAAGAATAACACTATAATCATGCTTAGCTTTATCAGAACTTAACTTGTATTCTTCCATTTGAATTAACTCAGATTCAAGAAAATTATTTCTATCAACTAATTTATCATTCTTAACCTTAAGTTCATCTCTTTCACAAGTAAGAATTCTAAAATTAGTCATAAGATTCTTAAACTCAGCATGGATAGATCTAATTTCATCAGAATTTAAGTTATCAAATGAATCAAGAGAGTGAAGTGATACCTTAACAGAGGATGGAGAAGTTTTCTTTGGAGATCCAGGTTTATCTGAAACATTTGCCATCAGTGCAATGTTGTCATAATCCAATTCATCTTCAGAATCACTGGAATCAGCCCAATCCTTCTGTGTGACCATAAGTGCATTACCCTTTCCTGAATTCCTAGGCTTCTTACACTCACTAGCAAAGTGTCCAAGCTCGCTGTAGTTAAAGCACTTGATCTTGGCCATATCAAGCTTGACAATTGTACCTTTGCCTTTGTCACTCTTCTTCTCCTCCTTCTTTTGAAAAGGTACTTTGCTAAATCTTCTCCTGTTGAATCTTCCTTTCTTGAAGGCTTTAGCAAACATAGCAAAGAGTTCCTGCATCTCAGATTCAGAATCATTGTTGTTAGAGTCCATATCAGTAGTCTCTGACTCAGAACTTTCTTTGCTTTTCTTCTTCCTTGAGTTCTTTACAGCAATCTCTTTAATTCAGATTGAGCAGTAAGTGCAATAGTCTTTATCTTTTCTTCACTCCTGCTCTTCTTCTGCTGCTTGTCAAGTTCATAAGCTCTCAGTTTTCCATATACTGCCTCTAATGATATTTCATCCAGATCATTAGCTTCCTCAATCGCAGATATCTTCTCATTGTAGAAATCAGGCAAAGCTTTCATGAACTTTGTATTCATATCCTCCAAGTCATAATATTTACCATGCATGGCCATCTCATTGATGAGTTTTGTAAACCTATCAAAGGTATCAGTAAGTGACTCACCAGACTTGGATTCAAAGTACTCATACTGTTGTATAAGTAGTGTCCTCATATTCTTCCTGACAGGCTTAGTTCCTTCACAGTGAACCTTAAGATTGTCCCATATATCCTTACCAGTTTTACAAGAGAGAACATAGTTAGTGAGAACAGAATCAAGACTGTTGAATAATATGTTTCTCACTTTAGCATCTTTAAGAACATTCTCCTTGTCCTTATCTGACCACTCAGATTTTAGCTTCTCTGCTGTATGTTCTGGAACAACCACACCATCAACAGTTGCTTGTCCAATGATCTTTGTTGGAACAAAAGGTCCATCTCTGATTCTATCAAGAAAATCAGGACCTGTTGCTTCCAGATGATGCAACATCTTTACTTCCCATAGAGTATATTCGTTTCTCTTGAGCATAGGAATCTTAGTATTCCCATCCTTGTAACTAGACATGATTGCAGATCTTTATGATTATTCGAAATCAACCTGCTCTGATACCAATTGTTAACTCGAATAACTTGTAGAAGGGGGGGTTGAATACAAGTTATATAATCGGGTCTGATTTTTACTTGGTTATATGAACAAGAATAAACGAATGAATCAAACTCTGTTTGTATTAATAAGATCAAATACAAACTCTACCAAAGGTGTACAAATACCTTTAGCAGCTGCTGACAATACAAATCTCTCTGTTTGTTTCGAACTTTCGAATACAAACCTTATACAGAGCTACGCACACGAACTTACAACTCACACTTGTTCGACTACGACTCTTTTTACAATGATATAGAGAGAGTATTTATAATGCTTCCTATCAACTAATTACAGAAAGATAATCTATACATGACAATGTTCTGCCATCCAGTTGATAGTTTCCATCAATAGAAAATTCCTTCCTTCATAATATCTTCTTGCTTGTTCTTCAAACAACGATCCTGTTTTATAGCACTTGCCAGTTTCTGTAGCATCCATAATGACATCATCAGTAACACGACTGATATCAGGATTCCCTCTTGCATCAGGATCTAACCATCCTATCAGTACTTGATCAGTATTTGACTTGACATATCAGGATTCGATCTCAGTTCCTGACATGTAGTACTTGATGCACTGTTCATTCCTGACTAAACTTTACAGATAACTGTCTAACACATATTTCCTATACAAGATGCTAAATCCTTTATAAGATCAGGATATACAAGAAGTATAAGTAAAATTCTATTCTTAACATCACAACTCATGAATTATTCCTAACACCTTCATTTTCGCGTTATGATTAGCAATAATCTAAAATGCGGAATCAAAATGTTAGTCACAAAGGCATGCCTGTTTACATCTAATAACAAGCCTAATTGTTTGTAATGCTTTGCATTACTTACATGACCTCTAAACTGAGGAAACCTTTAGTTGTAGAGTTTCTACTTGTCTTGTACTTGTAATAGGCACCAAATCCTAGTTGTGTAACTGTACTTATATAGTCAAGAATAATGCTTGAAAGAAGTTCCAAGGTTCATGCCTCAAGCAAGAAGATAAAGACTGTCAAATAATCACAGTTGGGATTTGAAGAAATGAAGAATTTGCCTAACTACCAATTCGAGAAGTACATTTGTCTATTCGAGAAGTCTAGCATTCGAGAAGTCAGAGATTCGATATCTGAGAAGACACTGTTCGATATCTCTAAATGAACTGTTCGATATCTCATTCGATATCTCAGAGATTCGACATGTCTAAATACTCTATTCGAGAACTCAAGAAGTCAACAAGTCAAAGTTGTATTCGAGTTCTCAAAGAGTCAACAAGTCAAAGTTCCATTCGATATCTCAAGGACTCAGAAAGCTATTCGATATCTAAAGGATTCGACAAGTCAAGTGTTCTATTCGACAACTCAAGGAATCCTGGAGAAAAGTATTATTCGAGAAGTGATTCGATATGTCAATCATACAGTATTCGAGAACTCAAAGTTATCTAATCCCAGTTCTCGAATCAATCACTTAGCCACTTCTCGAATACATTCTTGGAGACAAAATACTGAAGAAATTGTACAAGTCTGAAACCTGCAACAAGCCAATGCACTTTATGGACCACAATCTGTAACGTGCTCTGGAAAGCCTACAAGGAAGATTGGAGAGATATAGAAGAGACAAAGAGCTAAAAAAAATGGATCTGAACAGAACTTTGCAAAGTCAAATCTATAGCTGTTTGGACACTTACTCAAAAAGGATAGACAGACCAGAAAGTAATTTGTTTTAGCTACCTTATTTGTAGTAAGTAGGTTGTATTCATGTTCTATAAGGATACAATGTCACTTCATTAGTAGCAATCTTTTAGAGGAGAAGTTTTTCATACACACTTAAGACATATATCTCTGAGAAAAACGAAGCTGAGAATACTATCATTTGTATTCACAGATTGTATCAACCTTTATCTAATAATATATTAGATTAAAGTGATATTGTGTGTTGTGTTATCTTTTATCCGCACCAAAACTTTGCACACACAAACACCTATCTGCTACACTGATTCAAGAACGAAGAAAAGTTCAAGAATTCATTCACCCCCCTGTATTCTTTTACTGTATTCAATACTCAACAAGTGGTATCAGAGCGGGCTGTTTATTCAAAAACAGAAAAATGATCATGAGTTCGAATACACCAAAGACTATAGGAATGGTGAAAGTCCCTAAGTTTGACAAAGAAAATTACAACCTCTGGAAGATAAAGATGATGTTGTTCATCAAAGCCTCTCATCCTTTGTATCCTGAGATTCTCAAGAATGGTCCTTTTGTTCCACAATAAGAGATACCGGAGAAGACTATTGGAACCATAACTGTTCTAAGATCTTATGTGGCCAAGGAACCATCTAAATGGACAGAATCAGAAAAGGAGATGGTTTCTCTTGACAGTCACCTCATGTTGCTAATCATTGATTCCATGGACATGTAAATGTTTACAAACATTGCATCATGCACATCTGCCAAAGAAATGTGGGATCACATTGAGGTGTTATGTGAAGGAACGGATGAGGTCAAGGAAAACAAGAAACAGATACTGGTCACACAGTATGAAGCTTTCATGGCACAACCCAAGGAAAGCATCACTGAGATGTTTGAGAGATTTCACAAGCTAGTTACTGAGTTACAGATGAATGGCAAGGTTTACAGCACAAAGGAGTTGAACATGAAGTTTCTGTTATCTTCACCAAATCATCTAGAGCAAATGGTCATTTCTCTAAGGGAAAGAGATTTGAACAAAGTTACATATGATGTGCTCTATGGGGTTTTAAAAACTCATGAGCTTGAGTTGCTTCAGAAAAGGGCTATCCAAGCCAACCAAGGCAGAATGATAAACACATCATGTGCCTTGATTGTCAACAAATCTATTCAAGACCTATAAGCATCTACAAGCCAACTGAGGATATAGGAGATAGTAGATGATGAAGAAACTGAAGCTGAGGTTAGTGAACCTGTTGAGGAGAAAGAGGAAGAAGAGTTTTACACTCTTGAAGAACTAGATGGGATGGAAAACTCTTCATATGCTTTCATGGCCAGAAAATTTCCAAACATCAGATTCAACAGGAATCAACCCTTCAAACCTAAAACCCAAAACCATTCATTCAACAAGAGCAAGGCACCTGTGAAACCAAACACGAATAAGTTCAAAACCTACCATGTGGATAGGTTATCTGTAAGGTGTTATAGATGCAATGACCTAGGGCATTTTGCCAGTGAATGCAAGAAGCCTAAAAAGAAGGATAGAGAGTATCTTGAGCTCGAAGCTAAGTATGAGGCCCTTCTGAAAAAGCAGACACAAGGTAAGGCCTACATAGCTGAAGGGAAGTGCTGGGATGATTCTGACAGTGATGGAGAAGAGCAGGAATTTTGTAACTATGCCTTGATGGCCAATTTCAAGGATGACACATCTTCATCAGACTCTCAGGTACCATCTCTCACTACTATAGACATGTCTGTTTCTGAGTATAAATGCACGATTGAACAACTATCTGTTGAGATGTTTAATATTCATACTAGTATGACTGCTGCTAATGAAGAAATTGCTAAACTGTCTACTATAAATGAAATATTAACCAAAAAGAATGAGGAACTTGAGCTAACTGCTATGCAAGTAGAAAACCTTAAGAAAGAAGTTGAATATCTGCAGAATAAGGTTCTATGTACTAGTCAAGTTGAAAAGGCCCTTAGGGATGAACTAGCTGAAAATGAATTCAAACTGAAAACTTTTAAGAAATCATCTGGTCTAGTACAATCCTACTGTGAGAAGATTCAAGCTAAACCCAAGGTTGCAATTGGACTTGACTATGACACTCTTAAACAGAGGAAAGGCTATGCTGTCATTGAAGATGACATTGTTGTTCAGATGCAGACTCCAATTTTTAAAGAATCAACATTTGAAATTGATGAGGATGCCTTACTCATCAAGCAAATGTTGAATGATGAGGATGAGGCACAATCCAGTGAACAACAAGCATCCTCTAAGAGTGAGAGTGTCAAGTCAAAAGCCAAGGAGCCAGTAGGTGATAGGTCAAGACATAAGAAGTTTGTTAAGTTTGTTTCAGCTGGGAATAGTGAATCTGAGAAAAAATTGACTAAGAAGAAACAGAACAGAAATGGCAAGTTAGGGATTAACAAAGATAACAACTATGGTTATATGCCTAATGCCCCTAGGAAAACTTGTCAGAATTGTTTCAGTACCAATCATTTAACACATGCATGCAAGAAACCTGTTGGTAGTGTGCCCAAACCTTTCTATGATTGCTTTGTGCCTCTAAGACATAGAGATGCTCCATTTTGTGATAAATTTGACTGTATGCCATGCAACATGAATGTGATGACAAGTTGTTTCAATTTGAGATGGCAATTCATTGATGGTTGTATCAGTCACGATTCTCACACACACTACACAAGGTCAAAGTCTTCAAGTCCTCCTAAAGCTAGGAAGGTACATCTGTCACCTAAGTCTGAAACCTCAGGTTCTAAGACTTCTAATAGTGACAAGAAGACTAACACCAAGAAAGTTGATAAGCATGTTATTTATGATAAAACTGTTTCTAAGTCACATGGACCCAAACTTGTTTGGGTACCAAAGGAGAAGTAATACCTTTGTGTTTGCAGGGCAAAGAAAGTGAAAAGAAGGTCATGTGGATTTTGGATAGTGGATGCTCAAATCATATGACTGGTGATATGGCCCTCCTATCCCAGTATGAGGAGAAGGCTGGCCCAATGGTTGCTTTTGGAGATGACATCATGGGAAACACATTGGGATATGGAAAGTTGAAAGTTGGTAATGTCATCATTGAAGATGTAGCAATAGTCAAGGGACTCAAGCATAATCTGCTAAGTGTTGGTCAGTTTACTTATAGAGGATTCAAAGTGGATTTTGACAAGGATGAATGTTTGATCACCCACAAGAAGACTGGTGATTTTGCTCTATCTGGAGTAAGGAAAGGAAGCCTGTTTGTAGCCAATATGGACTCTGCAAACAAGGACAAAATTTGTTGCTTCTACTCAAAAGCATCAAATGAAGATTATTGGCTGTGGCACAAGAAATTTGTTTACACTAAATCACGCGAGCGTACGTGGTCACAAGTAATATACGAATAAGTCGAGTTCGTTCCCACAGAGATCTGGTTATGGTTTTAATTCAGTTAATGCACCTATGCAACAATGTATGGTTTTTATTCACTGCTAAGACAATTAACAAATTTGGGTTTTAATTAACTAAATTAACTAAGAAATAAATTAACAAACTAAGAATTAACTAACTAACTAACGAGAATTGGAATTGAATTACTATTGCAAGAGAAAACATGGGATCCTAACTTCATTAAATACTTTGCTTAGATCTGACGCCTTTAATCACTATATGCAATGGTTATGATATCTGATCAGACAACACGAAACAAGTATACGCTACTTCTCAGTATACGAATACCAAACTAAACATACATCCACAAAAGAGATAGAAGATGAATAGACACCAATTATGCTTAGACCCTATATCTCTATAAGATTTGAAAACATAACGGTTGAAGAACAAGTTGTCTATTAAGATCACATAGGGCAGCATAATATCTCTATTTACGCCACAAATCATGATGTTAAAACATCAACCTATCCTATGCTAGCATGGCAAGTTCTAAATCTCAAGATCCACTCTCGCTACACAAGAGATTAACAAATTAGATGTTAGCTACGCATCTAAATTCATAAAGCACAACCATACGAGGATATCAGATATACATCACACACAGATCTGTAAAACATCAAGATACTAAATCTCCATAAATAAATCCGTTAGAATCCCATGACAACGATTAGTTCATAATTGAACCTCTCGTCATCATGGGATCTGATGAAACCATGATAAAAAAACAAAGTATGAAAATATACAAATAAACCTAAGTAATTGATATGTAATGGTTTTTCTCAAATTACAATGGTAGGATGTGTTTATATAGGCTCTATAATTCTTGCCCAACAAGAAATTGCCTTTTTAGAGTTGGAATAGAAGATTGGCAATTTCCGTTCTTGAATGAGAATAGAATTGCAAATTCCATGTGTAGATCTGATTCTGGAATGTTCTAGCCGCCCAAAACAATTACCATACTTATTAGAAGTAGGAATTATAGCAATTTCCTTGTCAAAGTTGAATTTCTGCAGTTCGGCACATAATACGTTTCCTAAACTGATTCGATTTTTAAGGAAAATTTGTAGCTGACTTTTTCAATATTTCTGGGCCGTAACAGTTGTAATTGGACCTCTGGAGCACTTTAGAATGAAAGATAATTCCGTTATCTTCGCGTGGACAGTAAGATCGTCCAAAACAGACTTGTAGAACTCAAGATATGGCCAAAATAGTGAATCAGGATTTTTAGGACAATTTCCGGAATTTCCAGAATACCCTCAAGGCCGCATCCTGGAGTTCTGAGGCCGTGGCCTGGAGCCAAATCTGCCCAAGATTGTAGAAAATCTCCCAGGCTTCGCGTGAGCTGTAAGATCGTTGAAAACGGACTTCTAGAACTCCAGATATGGCCAAAACAGTGTAGACTGCGCAGCCTTCCCGGAAAATCCGAATTTTAATCAATTTAATCTCCAAAAATGATAGAAGCATCAACCTTAATCAACCTTCTTGCAAACCTGCACACTACACAAAACACATCAAAAGTACAACAAACTTGAGTCCAAGACAATCAATTTAAGCCGATATGGAATGTTCCAAGTGGATATAAAATCCACTTATCAAAATTATCACACCTGAACTTCAAAGCCATTAATTCTCTAGTCAAAAGAGAGTTAGTGAGAGGCATGCCCACATTTGAATTCTGTCAAGAAGGAGTGTGTGAGGCTTGTCAAAGAGGAAAAATGAAAATATCAAGCCACAAGTCAAAGACAGTGACATCAATAACCAAGCCCCTACAACTCATTCATATGGACTTGTTTGGGCCTGTCAATATTATGTCACTGGGAAGAAAGAAGTATGCCTTGGTGATGGTTGATGACTTTACAAGGTATACATGGGTGGAATTTCTGGCATCAAAAGATGAGGCTCCACAAGTAATCATTTAGCACATAAAGAGAGTTGACAAGGAAGCAAAGGCCAACAATGTAAGTGTGATTGCATTAAGAAGTGATAATGGAACAGAGTTCAGAAATGCCACACTTGAAGCATTCTGCAAAGAGAATGGAATTTCTCAGCAATTCTCTGCTCCAAGGACTCCACAACAAAATGGAGTTGTTGAGAGAAAGAATAGAACTCTAATTGAGGCTGCTAGAACAATGTTACTTGATGCAAAGATGCCTACATGTTTTTGGGCTGAGGCTGTGAGCACTGTATGCGATATCTAGAGCAGAACCCTCATCAACAAAAACACTGGAAAGACACCTTACAATTTGATGACTGGAAAGAAGCCTACTCTAAAGTATGTTCATGCTTTTGGAAGCAAATGCTTTGTATTGAAGGATAATTCTGAATATGTTGGAAAGTTTGATGCAAAGGCATTTGAAGGAATTTTTCTTGGCTACTCTATGGAAAGAATTGCATACAAGGTTTATGTCATCAGTCAAAAGAAAATTATGGAAAGCATAGATGTGACATTTGATGACAGCAAACTACCTGGATTAGAAGAGGCCAATGATGAAGATAAAGATTCATTGAAGTTTGATAATCTAGATGATTCTTATGAAGAGATTGAAACTGGAGTTGAAACTCAAGTTCAACAAACTCAAGTGAATGAAGATACAAGAGAAGAATTTATGCAAATCAATAGTGGAGAAACAAGCATCCAAGACACACCTGTGAATAGTGGCAGCATCACTGGGGGAGGAAATGAGAATGATCAGGACTTGGATGATGAAGCAACATCAAGAATGAGAAATCAGACTGAGCATTCAAGGAAATGGGATAGATCACACACTGCAGAGCAAATTATTGGAGATCTTAATGCAGGAGTAAGGACTAGGAGAGCAACTCAGAATGAGTGCCTCTATGGCTGTTTTCTATCTCAGGTTGAGCCTAAGAAACTTGATGATTAACTGTTGGATCCAGATTGGATTATTGCCATGCAAGAGGAGCTGAATCAATTTGAAAGGAACAAAGTATGGGAACTTGTGCCTGCACCAAAGAATAGAACCATTGTTGGAACAAAATGGGTTCTGAAAAATAAGATGGATGAAGATGATGTAATAGTAAGAAACAAAGCAAGGTTGGTTGCAAAAGGATACTCTCAACAGGAAGGCATTGATTATGATGAGACATTTGCCCCTGTTGCTAGATTGGAAGCCATCAGAATATTCTTGGCATTTGCTGCTCATTCAAACTTTAAAGTTTATCAAATGGATGTCAATAGTGCATTTCTGAATGGAGAGTTGGAAGAAGAAGTTTATGTGCAACAACCACCTGGCTTTGAGGATCCACACTTCCCAGAGTTTGTCTACATATTACTTAAGGCATTGTATGGACTTAAGCAGGCTCCAAGGGCATGGTATGATACTCTATCACAATTTCTCCTTGAAAATCAATTCACTAGAGGCACATTGGACAAGACACTGTTTTACAAGAAGCATGGTGATGATATTATCCTAGTTCATATCTATGTGGATGATATCATTTTTGGCTCTACAAATGAGAAGCTGTGTGAAAAATTCTCTAAACTCATGCAGAGCAGATATAAGATGAGTATGATGGGAGAGTTGACATTCTTTCTTGGGTTGCAAGTTAGTCAAAGGAAGGATGGTATCTTTATCAGTCAAACCAAGTACATCAAGGATTTATTGAAGAAGTTTGACTTGGAAGACTGCTCACCTGCAAAGACACCCATGGCCACTGCCACTAAATTGGATGAAGATGCTAAAGGCAAGAAAGTAGATATCTCAGTTTATAGAGGCATGGTTGGTTCTCTACTCTATCTCACTGCAAGTAGGTCATGCATCATGTTTGCTACATGTTTGTGTGCAAGGTTCCAGTCGAATCCAAAAGAATCACATTTGATTGCTATAAAAAGGATCTTTAGATATCTGAAGGGCACTCCAAACTTGGGTTTATTCTGATGCTGATTATGCTGGATGCAGAGTGGATAGGAAAAGCACCTCAGGTAGCTGCCAGTTTCTTGGACAAAGGTTAGTCTCTTGGTATAGCAAGAAACAACAATTTGTGTCAACTTCTACAGCTGAGGCTGAATACATAGCTGCTGGAAGTTACTGTGCTCAAGTGCTTTGGATTAGAAATCAACTTAGAGATTATGGACTTGTATTGGAAAGAGTTCCAATCATGTGTGACAACACAAGTGCAATCTCTATAGTTGCCAATCCTGTCAATCATTCTTGAACAAAGCACATTGACATCAGATATCATTTCATTAGAGAACATGCAACTAATGGTACCATTGAGTTGCATTATGTCTCTACAGATAAACAACTAGCTGACATATTCACTAAGCCGTTATATGAAGCCACCTTCACAAGGTTGGTTAGTGAGATTGGAATGTTGAATTCTTCAGATTCTGGCTAAGTGAATATATCATCTAAATTGTTGCAGTAGTAAACACTTACTTTATCTAAATTCTCAATATTTTTGGAGTAAGTGTTGACTGAAATATGATTTATAAATATTTCAAATCTGCTGCATATGTTGAAAAATCAAATTTTGTCAACTTGAAATTTCTATGAAATTTTGAGAAAATCACTGTTTAATTTGCTAGAATATTCTTCATTGAATATGACTGGTAAATTCTTAAAAGATAGTGAAAATTAATTTTTGTGAGTGATGAGTATATTTCGATAAGTCAGACTTCTCGAATGGTTCATTATTCGACATCTCTAATAAGTCCCATTAGAGCACTCTCGAGTTCTCGAATAGAGTCTTTTAGAGATATCGAATAGAGGTATTCTTGACTTCTCGAATATGGTAATTGAGTTCTCTAATGACTGAGTTCTCGAATACTATATTTGAGTTCTCGAATCATTTGAAAAGGCTGAATTCTCGCTGAATCTCAACCGATTTTGGATTTTTGTCTGAAATTTTAATTCACTCATAAAAACACATTTTATTTAATTTAGAATTATTTCTAAGTTAGATAACTGCCAGTTGTGAGTTACCATCTGCTTGAGATATCGAATAAGCCTTTCTTGACTTATCGAATAGTTGTTTTCTACTTCTCGAATGCCTGACTTGTCGATACAAAACATATATCTGAATCATATATCAAGAATGCTTTATCATCCAACCCAACTATGTATCTGGACCTACTAGAACATTTTTAGAGGACTGCCACCGTGGAAGTCATTGCTCTTGAGAATGCTATAACCTCATATGCAGTCTACTGCAAAACTCAAGGAAAGGATATCACTATCACTACATCTGACATGAATAAGGCACTGGATTTACAACAAGAGGAGTATGACATACTAGCCACAAATGCACAGTTAGAAAAATTCTTTGAATTTATCAACTACTCAGATGCAATCAATCTTGGAAAGTTGAACAGAAAGAATCTAAGGAAAGAGTGGAGCTATGTATTTGTCACTCTCCTTCAAGTCTTCACTGCCAGGAAGTCTAGTTTTGACCAAATCAGTGCACATGCATAGCAAATTGGCTATGCTTTGACCTATGGGAGAAAGATTGATGTTGGACAGATCATTCTACAGGAACCATATGGGAGACTTGGTAAGAACACAGCCAAGAGAGGTACTAAAATTTTTTCCCTCGTTTTATTCAATCTGTACTCAATTTTGTAGATAATAAATTGATTGAATTTCCTGGAATAGATAAGACTAGAATAGGCTACCCTAGATCCATGACCAAACTCATTTTTGGTAACTTGGAGACTAGGAATAATGTGAATGTAAGACTCAAAATAACTCCCCATATGGAGAGTCTATTTAGGACTTACCCCCACAACATGCCAATATTTGATTCAAAATCTCAGTTAGCACAATCCAAGCAAGTAGAACACAATGCTAACCCATGGATTGCTAACCAACCCTCTCAGCCAAACACTCTACCAAACATTGAGCCAACTGCATCATCCTTTCAAAAGGGTGATGTTAGTAAAAAGAAGAGAAAAGAGATAGCTTCTGCACCATTAACCATATTATCTGAAGCAGCATTGGCTGTAGAATTAGAAAGTGAGGAACCTGAGTCACCCCTTGTCAGGCCAAAGAAGAAGAAAACTAAAACCACCTCTTCAGTCACTGTTAGGAATAATTCATATGTTGTGATGTTAAGAATAGAATTTACACATTATACTTCTTGTAATCCTGATCTTATAAAGGATTTAGCACTATATATATGATTTATGTGTAAGACATTTATCTGTACAGTTTAGTTAGGAATGAACAGTGTATCGGAGACTACATGTCAGGAACAAAGAGCAAATCCTGATGACGGTCTGATACTGATGATAATCAGATACTGATGCAAGATGAAATCCTGATATCAGTCTTGTTACTGATGATGTCATTATGGATGCTACAGAAACTGGCAAGTGCTATAAAACAGGATCGTTGTTTGAAGAACAAACAAGAAGATATTATGAAGGAAAGAGTTTTCTATTGATGGAAACTATCGACTAGAAGGCAGAACATTTTCATGTATAGATTATATCTTTCTGTTATTAGTTGATAGGTAGCATTATAAATACTCTCTCTATATCATTGTAAAAAGTGTCATAGTCGAACAAGTGTGTTGTGAGTTCGTCTGCGTAGCTCTGTATAAGGTTTGTATTCGAGAGTTCGAAACAAACAGAGAGAGAGTTTTATTTTGTCAGCAGCTGCTAAAGGTATTGTACACCTTTGGTAGAGTTTGTATTTGATCTTATTAATACAAACAGAGTTTGATTCATTCGTTTATTCTTGTTCATATAATCAAGCAAAAATCAGACACGATTATATAACTTGTATTCAACCCCCCCCCCCCCCCTTCTACAAGTTATTCGAGTTAACAAATGGTATCAGAGCAGGTTGATTTCGAATAATCATAAAGATCTGCAATCATGTCTGGTTACAAGGATGGAAATACTAAGATTCCTATGCTCAAGAGAAACGAATATACTCTATGGGAAGTAAAGATGTTGCATCATCTGGAAGCAACAGATCCTGATTATCTTGAAAGAATCAGAGATGGACCTTTTGTTCCAACAAAGGTCGTTGGACAAGCAACTGTCGATGGTGTGGTTGTTCTAGAACATATAGCAGAGAAGCCAAAATCTGAATGGTCAGATAAGGACAAGGAGAATGTTCTTAAAGATGCTAAAGTGAGAAACATATTATTCAACAGTCTTGATTCTGTTCTCACTAACTATGTTCTCTCTTGTAAAACTGCTAAGGATATTTGGGACAATCTTAAGGTTCACTGTGAAGGAACTAAGCCTGTCAGGAAGAATATGAGGACATTACTTATACAACAGTATGAGTGTGACAGCCCCAAATCCGGGGTCATGAATCTGGGCCATCACGGACCAATTTCCGTTCAATATCAATATCCTTTGGGTCTTTTTTTTTTATAATTAATACTTATGCAATTGACCCCACAGTAATACACACACACACCAGTCATATGCTCAGAGAACAACATTCACCATAATAAAAGTTTAGAGTTAGAAAGTTATTACAAACCCAGAATCATACTTAAATACATTGTTGAGTGATGCTTCTACAAGAAGCATTTCAACAACCAAATTTATTACAACCTTTCACACTTACACGCTTAATGTACATAAGATCACTAAACCCCTTGCGCTGGTCGTCTACCTCGGGGATTGATGCTAACGAGCTCTCAGAAGGTCGCCTTCCCCCTACCCTCTTGCGGGGCGTTCTGCGTAGTATTGGCATACCTAGCTGTATATAGATAAGTAGCAAGAGTGAGCTATAATAGCTCAGCAAGATAATATTGTAAACTAGAATTTAAAATGTAACCAAGTATACATGTATATACATATGTAAGCAGTAACCAATTTATAAACTTTAAGGAAGAATAAAACTCTTATTTAATAATACATCATCCACTTACTATTATAAGAAAGAAATCTAAGGTAATACAGTATCAGTTTCTCTTCTTAAATATTATAACAACCAATATACCCTTTTAGTGTAATATTTTAAAATAATATAAATACTTGAGTAAATCTCTCACTATCATCTTCTCATTTCCCTCCTGTACAGTAATTTTATAAATTAATATAAAATCAGTTTCTCTTCATCTATATCAATAATTTCATCGTTTCATATCACCTTTCTGTTTTCAGTTATAGAAATCTGAAAACCATTTTCAATTCTTTCTTTCAAGTTTTGGGGATATCTACTGGCGCCAGATACGTAGGACGATGATCAGTCGCCTGACCGTATCCGCTCTCTGTTTACTACTAGTAGAAGGAATGAAGGCCACCTGCTAACATCATTCCTGGAGGAAGGCCACCTGCTAACATCCTCCTGGAGGAAGGCCACCTGCTAACATCCTCCCTTGGCATCTTCGTGCCGAATCATGAATGTTAGACTATGTCGCACACAGCCCTGACACAGCCTCTTATGCAAATTTATTGCTAATCCCCCTTTTTATAAGATCATTATTCAATTTATCAACACCATTTCACATTTCCATTCCTGTATATCACTTCCATTCTCGCACATTATTTCTATAAAATATATGTATATATCATACACTAGAAAGAATGTTTATAATATAGCATTATAAACCATATAACCCTAGATAACAACTGATACCATTCTCTTTCATATCTCTTTTACCCTAGAGCATATTCGCTCCATTCGTAATCATCTCTATATTCATATTTCAGAAAACATATTCATCTCTCTTTAACTTCCCACAATCAAGAAAATATATTCTTTGCAATATAGTAACAAAAGCATCACATATACATAAAAATATGCCATGATATCATTATTATTCCGAAGATAATTAATTTTTAAAGTAGGGATAGAAGAATCTTGCCTCTGTTCCTGTATCCTGACAGTATGGCTGGTTCCTCCTCCGGAATTTCTCAATACACAGGATTTCCATTTCCACTATCTCAATTCTTTTCTCACTTTACATCAGTCTCCACTTCTTTATACCTTGGCCTTTATTCGATCACACCTCCATCTTTCCTCTATCACTTGTCAGCTTCTATACGAATACACTCATCAATTTCGATAATTATCTCCTTCCTTAAGATTCCATCTACTCCCGTACACCTATAAAAATGTAAAGTACTACTTCAGTACGCTTACAACCTTAACTGTCTAACTCTATTCTACCCAATCGTGTATTATTTCGCTTTATAATATAACACATATATCACATAAGGTTATTCTTACATAATATTATAACACACTCATATAAGTCAGGTAAACACATAGCACACATTAGCACATCGATTCACAAATAATACTTATCAAATTATTATCTAATTTAGAAAATAATTTTAACAAAAATTTGACAGCACCTCCTTTATAATATAAACTACCCCGTTGGGAAAACAACCGACTCAAAAGCACTTAAGCAATCATCACAAATCCAAAATCTAACTCCAATCCCAACTTATACCTTACGATTTACAATTCCTTGCGCAATGATGAACTCAAAACACAACACTGGCTACCAGGAAACATCAACATATAATCTTGAACATATAATTGTCCATCTACTTACTAAATCAAATTGACACTCTCTAATCACGTATCAAATAATAGCCCAATACTCAATGATTACTAACAAATTGTCATTCAACACAACATCACATCCTTAACTTGTACCTATTTCGAAATCAAATATACATACTAGGAATCCACAAATTTGGGAATTAGACAAAAATATTCTAATTAAATTAAACCACACACATAAAACCACACAAGTCCAGTACCACATAAACTCACCCATCAATCCTTCCTTCCTTCACCCCTTCTTATATTACTTTTCTCTTGACCTCTCAATCCCCTCTATACACACACCATTTTATACTACTCGATCACCTCTCCGGATATACCCTCATAACCTTATGCTCAACCTTTGCTTCTATCCTTTTCTTCTCCTCGGTTCTACTCCCTTCCACCTTAACATTCCCATTGTCCATCATCAACGATGACCATACATCACCTACACAGACACAACCTAGCTCCTTTTTATCAAACTTCCCCTCTGCCCCCTAACACTTCTTCGACAAAATGCCTCTCGGTGCACAGACATACCACCCGAACACTAACCTATACTCTCCCCTGTACCCTCAACTTCCTTTCCCCTTCTCTTCCTCCACTCTATACCCCTACCCACCGTTGTTCATCTTCTCTATTCGAACCAACACCACAACACACTTGTACAAACTCCACTGCAACTACTCCGTCCAGCTATTTCCCTTTACTCTTCAATTCCGCAACCCACGCAAACACACACAAAAACGCGCACAACCATTTCCTATGCACGCCCATACTGTCACACACACAGCCTTATTTCCAGCTTCCACTAACTTAAAACAATCGTCCCAACTCAATCCGAAACTCAATACAACCTTTCAACCCTGGCAATTCAAAAATGTAGCTTCGTCTTCAATATATACACACACGCCTGCACACCTAGCCACACCCCTGCACTCATACACCCACATCAATTTCATTCCCAACTTTCGGTCCTTAGTAATTCGGACAACCAAGAACAGAACCGAACCCAGCAAGTTCGACCCACACACTCTGCTGTACACATACACGCCAACATAATTACCGGCCCAAACAGACTAAAGTAGTACCACCAAGTTCAAATTCGAACTCATACAGGGGATAACAAGGGATCGGTAGTGTTGTTTTCAATGAACTGGAAAGACCCACACACACCCACGCACACAGCTGACTACATACACATACGATACACACACTCGATTTTGTACACACACTTAATCGAACATAGCTTAACACGAACAAACACACACCACATCATCACATATACACACACACACAGCTGTATACGCACACACTTCACCTACTCACACACACCTCGTATAATCACACACGTACGCTACACACACACAGCCGTACACGCGAGTTGCAGGGGAGGAGAGGTTAACTGTTAAGGCTGTTTCGTGTGTGAAGAAAGGGAAAAAGAGATTGAGAGTTAAAGATGTGAAGAAAAGAGGAAATGGTAGAAAGTTCGAGAGAAACCGAGAGTGTGAAAATGGGGCTGGGGTTTTTGGGTATTAATTTAGGGATTTGGAAGTATCAAGGCCCAATTGGTAAAAAATGCTGAAAAGAAATCTAAAATCAATTAAATAAATGTTTTTAAAACTCAATATAAATCAAAAATTGATGAGAATTTACACTTTTCATTTTTAAAATAAATAGTTTAAAATTATGAACACCTACATATTTTTAGAATATTTTTAAGGATCAAAAATGAATTTTACAAGTAACGATCCTTTAAATGCAATATAACTCATAAAATCATGTTAAAATACCAAAACACCCAAATTAATTAACCCAATAATTTTAAAAACTAAATAAATATACAATTATGATATTGCGAAAGATTTCAAGATTTTTAAATACTCCAATGATTTTTATAAATTTTCAAAGATCAATAATGCATGATTAAAATATATTCTAATCACCAAGATTACAAATAAAAATACATGGACTTATTCAGCACACATAAATCACCATATAAACATGTAAACATGATGTCACATATGTTTATCTAAAAAAAATTCACACCCTATAATCAACCTTTAATATTAAATAATTAAATAATAATAATAATTACGATATTTTCTAGGGCGTTATATCCTCCCCCCCTTAATAGAATTCTGTCCTCAGAATCAATCTTAAGAAAACATAATGACGGTATTACTCAACCATTTCTCCTTCAATTTCCATGTCATTTCTTCCACACTAGCATTCCTTTATATCAATTCACATATCAATAGGCTCATCAGCCTTCGAATTTCTAACATACACTTAATCATTTGGTTTGCATGCCTCGTTACTTCGAGATACTTATCACTCACACGTGACAATCCTTTTCTACCAAAAATCCAACATGACCTATTCGTATAATGGACTATGCCCTGTACACAACGTCAAGTACTAACCCAATCATCCATAAACAATTCGTTCATATATAATAATAAAACAAAACCTGCCTTAACCTGCAGCAAACATATAAGCAAAGAATCTGCCTTGACTTTACGTAAACGGGTAAATAATTAAATCTTTAAAACGAATTCCACACGACTAAAACAATTGATACTACTTCCACGCTCCTACCCATAACTCAGGTTGCCCAAGATAAAACTTTGAGAAAAAGGATATCAAGAAATCCCCTAATCATTCTTACTCCCCTTTCAACGTACAATGTTACTCGAGGAGGGAATAATTAGGAAAATTTCTATCTATCCTTAATCCCATTGTTTTACTGAGGCACCATTTACTTTGAAACATATATCTTATTTGGAACACAAATTATCTCGAGGTCACAACCCTCTAATACCATTCACAATGAAATATGAAATTAACAAGGGTTCATCCAAAAGTCTTTGCTCAACATATATAAATACCATATACCAACTATATCCATTATTATTCGATTTTCGACCTTAACAAAATTAATAATCTCGTGTCCTTATTATCTGCTCCTTGTCCAAACCTGCTCATCCAATTTTTTCCATTCGACGTAAATGTAGCTTACACCACTCAAAATTTCATCGTCATCTTTCATGCTCACAATCATTGATAACTTTTAGAAATCATAAGGGTTTATAACAAAAGTGATCAATAGAATGGATGGGTATTAACATGTAAGAATATAAGATGAGTTTTGTTTGAAAATTGATTTAACCGAGAGATCAATATGATCATTGAACTAATTTCAGGTTGCATTTGTCACTTAGGTCAACCACCATAGCACAAGAAGGGGGCCAGCCTTCTGTACTTTCGTGACAAACACAATCAGTGGCGTCCCACCAGACTTCTATCACATAGATTAGATGTCCCTGAATCCCCTATATACATAAGGTTGTTCATCCCAGTTAGAATAAGGTTAAGTATTCTGGAAGAAATAAAAAGAATTCAAAAGTTTCAAAAGTTTTTGTATATATAATGTTGAATAAGGAATAACAAATATTCGGGGAAACTAGAAAGAATTCAAGGGTCTTAATAATTTATATGCATCATGTTGAATCAAGTGATCCCCTGAAAAATAGAGGTATCTTTGAAAAATAGAAATGTGTTTAAATGAATTTGAAAAATTCGTAATCAATTGAAATATAGTTGATTATCAAAGGTGATGGGGTATTATCAAGATAAGAAGAAACAGAAAGAAAGGTTAATCTCCTTAATCAATAAATTAAATGAAATCAACGGCTAGTAATGAATAACCACGCCATTCCCCCAACCCATGCCATAAATCACATTTCGCATCTTGTTTACCGTCCTTTAGCACTTTCTATATCGTTCACGGGGTAACTAAAGTCGCAAAAGAAACTCTAACAAATACACGAAGGTCAACACGTAGCATCTTCCAAGCCGATAGCTTCGGTCGTCGATTTACCGTATATTGTTCCAAATTATCTGCCTCGTCCTAAATTGAGTCTCCGGGTGAATCGAATTTCTGCTTGCGCGATATGTAGAAATACCAAATAACGTCGCAACAGTCATCCTAATATCCTAAGGCGAATCTTATCCTAAATCCTCATATCTAACATCCCACTTAAATACGTATACCTAATCATCCTAACTTGTTTCAGTGACCATAACCTGTCGCTCTGGAACCTCTACACCTACCAGCAACAAGTCTCTAATCTCCTGCTCGGGTAGTCCTAGCCACTGGGGGTCCTGACCCGGCTCACCCATCTCCGCTTCCTCTAATAAAACATAAAATTCTATTAGTAACGGTCTATAAAATTATATTATATGCTTAAATAAATACTACCTGCGATATACCACCCCTGAACTTGATGGAAGTTCACAATTTTATATTATAAATGATACAATATTATTATCACTCTTGTTCCTGAGCATTATGACTCGTATCTCTGATACCAAACTGTGACAGCCCCAAATCCGGGGTCATGAATCTGGGCCATCACGGACCAATTTCCGTTCAATATCAATATCCTTTGGGTCTTTTTTTTTTATAATTAATACTTATGCAATTGACCCCACAGTAATACACACACACACCAGTCATATGCTCAGAGAACAACATTCACCATAATAAAAGTTTAGAGTTAGAAAGTTATTACAAACCCAGAATCATACTTAAATACATTGTTGAGTGATGCTTCTACAAGAAGCATTTCAACAACCAAATTTATTACAACCTTTCACACTTACACGCTTAATGTACATAAGATCACTAAACCCCTTGCGCTGGTCGTCTACCTCGGGGATTGATGCTAACGAGCTCTCAGAAGGTCGCCTTCCCCCTACCCTCTTGCGGGGCGTTCTGCGTAGTATTGGCATACCTAGCTGTATATAGATAAGTAGCAAGAGTGAGCTATAATAGCTCAGCAAGATAATATTGTAAACTAGAATTTAAAATGTAACCAAGTATACATGTATATACATATGTAAGCAGTAACCAATTTATAAACTTTAAGGAAGAATAAAACTCTTATTTAATAATACATCATCCACTTACTATTATAAGAAAGAAATCTAAGGTAATACAGTATCAGTTTCTCTTCTTAAATATTATAACAACCAATATACCCTTTTAGTGTAATATTTTAAAATAATATAAATACTTGAGTAAATCTCTCACTATCATCTTCTCATTTCCCTCCTGTACAGTAATTTTATAAATTAATATAAAATCAGTTTCTCTTCATCTATATCAATAATTTCATCGTTTCATATCACCTTTCTGTTTTCAGTTATAGAAATCTGAAAACCATTTTCAATTCTTTCTTTCAAGTTTTGGGGATATCTACTGGCGCCAGATACGTAGGACGATGATCAGTCGCCTGACCGTATCCGCTCTCTGTTTACTACTAGTAGAAGGAATGAAGGCCACCTGCTAACATCATTCCTGGAGGAAGGCCACCTGCTAACATCCTCCTGGAGGAAGGCCACCTGCTAACATCCTCCCTTGGCATCTTCGTGCCGAATCATGAATGTTAGACTATGTCGCACACAGCCCTGACACAGCCTCTTATGCAAATTTATTGCTAATCCCCCTTTTTATAAGATCATTATTCAATTTATCAACACCATTTCACATTTCCATTCCTGTATATCACTTCCATTCTCGCACATTATTTCTATAAAATATATGTATATATCATACACTAGAAAGAATGTTTATAATATAGCATTATAAACCATATAACCCTAGATAACAACTGATACCATTCTCTTTCATATCTCTTTTACCCTAGAGCATATTCGCTCCATTCGTAATCATCTCTATATTCATATTTCAGAAAACATATTCATCTCTCTTTAACTTCCCACAATCAAGAAAATATATTCTTTGCAATATAGTAACAAAAGCATCACATATACATAAAAATATGCCATGATATCATTATTATTCCGAAGATAATTAATTTTTAAAGTAGGGATAGAAGAATCTTGCCTCTGTTCCTGTATCCTGACAGTATGGCTGGTTCCTCCTCCGGAATTTCTCAATACACAGGATTTCCATTTCCACTATCTCAATTCTTTTCTCACTTTACATCAGTCTCCACTTCTTTATACCTTGGCCTTTATTCGATCACACCTCCATCTTTCCTCTATCACTTGTCAGCTTCTATACGAATACACTCATCAATTTCGATAATTATCTCCTTCCTTAAGATTCCATCTACTCCCGTACACCTATAAAAATGTAAAGTACTACTTCAGTACGCTTACAACCTTAACTGTCTAACTCTATTCTACCCAATCGTGTATTATTTCGCTTTATAATATAACACATATATCACATAAGGTTATTCTTACATAATATTATAACACACTCATATAAGTCAGGTAAACACATAGCACACATTAGCACATCGATTCACAAATAATACTTATCAAATTATTATCTAATTTAGAAAATAATTTTAACAAAAATTTGACAGCACCTCCTTTATAATATAAACTACCCCGTTGGGAAAACAACCGACTCAAAAGCACTTAAGCAATCATCACAAATCCAAAATCTAACTCCAATCCCAACTTATACCTTACGATTTACAATTCCTTGCGCAATGATGAACTCAAAACACAACACTGGCTACCAGGAAACATCAACATATAATCTTGAACATATAATTGTCCATCTACTTACTAAATCAAATTGACACTCTCTAATCACGTATCAAATAATAGCCCAATACTCAATGATTACTAACAAATTGTCATTCAACACAACATCACATCCTTAACTTGTACCTATTTCGAAATCAAATATACATACTAGGAATCCACAAATTTGGGAATTAGACAAAAATATTCTAATTAAATTAAACCACACACATAAAACCACACAAGTCCAGTACCACATAAACTCACCCATCAATCCTTCCTTCCTTCACCCCTTCTTATATTACTTTTCTCTTGACCTCTCAATCCCCTCTATACACACACCATTTTATACTACTCGATCACCTCTCCGGATATACCCTCATAACCTTATGCTCAACCTTTGCTTCTATCCTTTTCTTCTCCTCGGTTCTACTCCCTTCCACCTTAACATTCCCATTGTCCATCATCAACGATGACCATACATCACCTACACAGACACAACCTAGCTCCTTTTTATCAAACTTCCCCTCTGCCCCCTAACACTTCTTCGACAAAATGCCTCTCGGTGCACAGACATACCACCCGAACACTAACCTATACTCTCCCCTGTACCCTCAACTTCCTTTCCCCTTCTCTTCCTCCACTCTATACCCCTACCCACCGTTGTTCATCTTCTCTATTCGAACCAACACCACAACACACTTGTACAAACTCCACTGCAACTACTCCGTCCAGCTATTTCCCTTTACTCTTCAATTCCGCAACCCACGCAAACACACACAAAAACGCGCACAACCATTTCCTATGCACGCCCATACTGTCACACACACAGCCTTATTTCCAGCTTCCACTAACTTAAAACAATCGTCCCAACTCAATCCGAAACTCAATACAACCTTTCAACCCTGGCAATTCAAAAATGTAGCTTCGTCTTCAATATATACACACACGCCTGCACACCTAGCCACACCCCTGCACTCATACACCCACATCAATTTCATTCCCAACTTTCGGTCCTTAGTAATTCGGACAACCAAGAACAGAACCGAACCCAGCAAGTTCGACCCACACACTCTGCTGTACACATACACGCCAACATAATTACCGGCCCAAACAGACTAAAGTAGTACCACCAAGTTCAAATTCGAACTCATACAGGGGATAACAAGGGATCGGTAGTGTTGTTTTCAATGAACTGGAAAGACCCACACACACCCACGCACACAGCTGACTACATACACATACGATACACACACTCGATTTTGTACACACACTTAATCGAACATAGCTTAACACGAACAAACACACACCACATCATCACATATACACACACACACAGCTGTATACGCACACACTTCACCTACTCACACACACCTCGTATAATCACACACGTACGCTACACACACACAGCCGTACACGCGAGTTGCAGGGGAGGAGAGGTTAACTGTTAAGGCTGTTTCGTGTGTGAAGAAAGGGAAAAAGAGATTGAGAGTTAAAGATGTGAAGAAAAGAGGAAATGGTAGAAAGTTCGAGAGAAACCGAGAGTGTGAAAATGGGGCTGGGGTTTTTGGGTATTAATTTAGGGATTTGGAAGTATCAAGGCCCAATTGGTAAAAAATGCTGAAAAGAAATCTAAAATCAATTAAATAAATGTTTTTAAAACTCAATATAAATCAAAAATTGATGAGAATTTACACTTTTCATTTTTAAAATAAATAGTTTAAAATTATGAACACCTACATATTTTTAGAATATTTTTAAGGATCAAAAATGAATTTTACAAGTAACGATCCTTTAAATGCAATATAACTCATAAAATCATGTTAAAATACCAAAACACCCAAATTAATTAACCCAATAATTTTAAAAACTAAATAAATATACAATTATGATATTGCGAAAGATTTCAAGATTTTTAAATACTCCAATGATTTTTATAAATTTTCAAAGATCAATAATGCATGATTAAAATATATTCTAATCACCAAGATTACAAATAAAAATACATGGACTTATTCAGCACACATAAATCACCATATAAACATGTAAACATGATGTCACATATGTTTATCTAAAAAAAATTCACACCCTATAATCAACCTTTAATATTAAATAATTAAATAATAATAATAATTACGATATTTTCTAGGGCGTTATAATGAGTACTTTGAATCCAAGTCTGGTGAGTCACTTACTGATACCTTTGATAGGTTTACAAAACTCATCAATGAGATGGCCATGCATGGTAAATATTATGACTTGGAGGATATGAATACAAAGTTCATGAAAGCTTTGCCTGATTTCTACAATGAGAAGATATCTGCGATTGAGGAAGCTAATGATCTGGATGAGATTTCATTAGAGGCAGTATATGGAAAATTGAGAGCTTATGAACTTGACAAGCAGCAGAAGAAGAGCAGGAGTGAAGGAAAGATGAAGACTATTGCACTTACTGCTCAACCTGAAGTTAAGAAGCTTCCTGAAGAACAGCATGAAGAGATTACTGTAAAGAATTCAAGGAAGAAGAAAAGCAAAGAAAGTTCTGAGTCAGAGACTACTGATATGGACTCTGACAACAATGATTCTGAATCTTAGATGAAGGAACTCTTTGCTATGTTTGCTAAAGCCTTCAAGAAAGGAAGATTCAACAGGAGAAGATTTAGCAAAGGACCTTTTCAAAAGAATGAGGAGAAGAAGAGTGACAAAGGCAAAAGTACAATTGTCAAGCTTGATAAGGCCAAGATCAAGTGCTTTAACTGCAGCGACCTTGGACACTTTGCTAGTGAGTGTAAGAAGCCTAGGAATTCAGGAAAGGGTAATGCACTTATGGTCACACAGAAGGATTGGGCTGATTCCAGTGATTCTGAAGATGAATTGGATTATGACAACATTGCATTGATGGCAAATGGTTTAGACAAACTTGGATCTCCAAAGAAAACTTCTCCATCCTCTGTTAAGGTATCACTTTACTCTCTTGATTCATTTGATAGCTTAAATTCTGATGAAATTAGATCTATCCATGCTGAGTTTAAGAATCTTATGACTAATTTTAAAATTCTTACTTGTGAAAGAGATGAACTTAAGGTTAAGAATGATAAATTAGTTGATAGAAATAATTTTCTTGAATCTGAGTTAATTCAAATGGAAGAATACAAGTTAAGTTCTGATAAAGCTAAGCATGATTATAGTGTTATTCTTGAGGCTTATGACTATGTCAGAAAAGAACTAGAGGAAGAGAGAGATGTGATTAAAACCATTAACAATTCCAGTAAAAAGACTATAGAAATCTTTGAAAGTGGAATTCGTGGTAAGGTTAATGGTTTAGGTTTTGATAAGGCTAGAAAAGAAGAAAGAGTAGCTACTGTCAATGATGATAGTAAAATAGAAGCTAACACATCTAAATCTGAAGGTAAGAAAATTGTTTCTGAACCTAATCATGTTAAATTTGTTGATTCAAAAGGTACCCCTGTTGTACACAAAAGGATTAACAATAGTAATTCAGATGAGAAAGTGTTAGAGAAACCTAAAAATGTAAACATAGGGTTTCTGTCTAAGTCTCAGTTGAAACAGAGATTAGATGGTCTTTCAGAGTCTAGCAAGATCAAAAGAAATAGGAATGGAAAAGAAGGTATTAACAAAGAGAATAATTACAAGAATGTACCTGATGCACCTAGGAAAAAATGCTATAAGTGTGGAAATCATAATCATTTGGCCCTAGACTGCAATCAAAAACCTTCTTGGAAAACTGAGTCCAGATTCCCCAAGACTCAGGAAATTCAATATCAACCACAAAAAGCTTGTTATCATTGTGGTAGTTTACTTCATTCCATTTACATGTGTAGAGAATATCATGAACTGTATTATGACTATTATTCCTTGAAATTTGAAACTCCTAGTCACAAACAGTTTGTGAAATTAGAGTCTAAAGTTGACTCTACAACAGGTAAAGTAAAGACAAAATTCTCAAAGCCTGTTGTTTCTAAATCTAGTAAGAAAGGATCCAATCAAAGTTGGGTCCTAAAAAATTCTAACTAGTTACTTTTTGTTTGCAGGGCACAGGAAAGAAGCATTCAATTATCTTGGACAGTGGATGCTCTGGACATATGACTGGAAAGAAGTCCCTGCTTACAAAGTTTGAGAGGAAAGCTGGCCCAGTAATATCTTTTGGAGATGGCAACAAAAGAGAAACTCTGGGATATGGCTCAATTGTTTTGGGGAATGTCATCATAGAAAATGTAGCACTGGTTGAAGGCTTGAAACATACTCTTTTAAGCATAAGTCAACTGGGTGATAAAGGTTACAAATCAATCTTTGATAGAGAAGGATGCAAAATCTTGAATATACAGAATGGAGACATTGTTCTAACTGGTCAAAGACATGGTAACATATATGAAGCCAGCTTAAGTGATACATCTAAAGGAATTGTTAGATGTCTCTACAGCAAAGCAACAAGTGATGAAAGCTGGAATTGGCACAAGAAGCTCTCACATCTTAATTTCAAGAAGCTTAATCAACTTGTTAAGCACAATCTTGTGAGAGGCCTACCTCAGGCAAATTATGTGCAAGATGGACTTTGTGATGCATGTCAGCTTGGAAAGCAAAGAAGAACCAATTTCAAGAGCAAGACTGAAAATTCAATTACTGAACCATTTCACATGCTACATCTTGATCTGTTTGGTCCAGTAAACATTATGTCTATCAGTAAGAAAAGATATGCTCTAGTGATAGTGGATGATTTCACAAGGTTTACATGGGTGTTCTTTCTACACAAGAAGGATGAAGCTCCTCAGCAAATCATTGAACTTATCAAGAATATCCGTAATAACTCTGAGTACAAAGTCAAAGTACTTAGAAGTGACAATGGTACAGAATTCAAGAATTTTACAATGGAGGGGTTTTGTGCAGACAAAGGAATTACTCAACAGTTTTCTGCACCTGGTACACCTCAGCAGAATGGTGTAGTGGAAAGAAAGAACAGAAATCTCATAGAGGTAGCAAGAACCATGCTTGCAGATGCAAAACTTCCAACCTACTTTTGGGCAGAAGCTATTAACACTGCATGTTTCACTCAAAACTGTACCTTGGTAAATAGTCATGGAAAAACTCCCTATGAGATGATCAAAGGAAAGAAACCAAGTGTGAAATACTTTCACATCTTTGGATGCAAATGTTATGTCCTAAAAGTTCATCCAGAACAACTTGGAAAATTTGAAGCCAAATCGGATGAAGCAATTTTTCTAGGATATTCAGCATCTAAGGCCTTCAAAGTTTATAATCTCAGAACTCACATTGTTATGGAATCAATTCATGTTGCATTTGATGATAAGAAATTTGGAATTCTGCAAACTGATGAAAGCCATGACAAATTGAAATTTGAAAATCTGAAGAATTCTGAGATACTCTCCAGTAATGATGAAGGTTCTCCAGAAGGAATTTCTATTGCTTCTCAAAGGAATGCTACTGTTGAGGGGGAGCAAATAAATCAAAGAGAACACAGTGATCATCAGGAGCAGACTAACTATTCAGAGTCTACTTCATCAGGAATTGACGTTTCAGAGTCTACTCTATCAGGAACTGATCTTTCAGAGTCTACTGAGGAAAGATCAGTAACTAGCAGCAATATGGAATCTACTGATTCTATTGATCAAAGGAGAGTTTTTGAAGGTAGAGATAATTCTTCTACAAGAGATACCACTAACTTAGGGGGAGAGACTAGCAGAGTTAATCTACCACCTGTTAGAAAATGGACAAAGGATCATACTGAAGATTTGATAATTGGTGATCCAAATAGTGGTGTTCGAACTAGAAGATCAATTCAAAATGAATGCTTGTATAGTTGCTTTCTCTCAAAGAATGAACCTAAGAAGGTTGAAGAAGCCTTACAGGATCCTGATTGGGTAATTGCAATGCAGGAGGAGTTAAATGAGTTTGAGAGAAACAAAGTCTGGAAACTGGTACCAAGACCTAAAGATAGATCTATTGTTGGTGCAAGATGGGTTTTCAGAAACAAGCTAGATGAATCTGGTATGATTGTAAGAAACAAAGCAAGACTGGTGGCTAAGGGTTATTCTCAGGAAGAAGGCATTGATTATGATGAGACCTTTGCACCTGTAGCAAGATTAGAAGCAATCAGAATGTTTCTTGCATTTACAGCTCATTCAAAATTCAAGGTATATCAGATGGATGTAAAGAGTGCTTTTCTAAATGGCAAACTTGATGAGGAAGTGTATGTGGAACAGCCACCTGGATTTGTTGATCCAAAGTTTCCAAATCATGTCTACAAACTTGACAAGGCACTCTATGGACTAAAGCAGGCACCAAGAGCATGGTATGAGACTTTGTCTAAATTTCTTCTTGAAAATGGCTTCACAAGAGGTACAATTGACAAAACTCTATTTTTTAGAAAGATAAAAGGTGAATTGCTTTTAGTTCAAGTTTATGTTGATGATATTATTTTTGGTTCTACTAATTAAAAGTTGTGTGCTAAGTTTAGCAAGCTTATGCAGTCTAAGTATCAGATGAGCATGATGGGTGAATTAAATTATTTCTTAGGCTTGCAGGTCAAACAGACTGAGACTGGTATTTTCATTAATCAGTCAAAATATATCAAAGATCTTTTAAGAAGGTTTGACTTTCAAGACTGTGCATTTGCAAAAACACCCATGGCAACAGCCACTAAACTAGACTCTGATCCTAAGGGGAAGAGTGTGGATAATACTAGTTATAGAGGCATGATAGGCTCATTGTTATATCTAACTGCAAGTAGGCCAGATATAATGTTTTCTACCTGTTTATGTGTTAGATTCCAAAGTGATCCTAAGGAATCTCATTTAATTGCTGTGAAGAGAATTTTTAGATATCTCAAAGGAACTCCAAATCTTGGTTTGTGGTACCCTAGAGAATCTGATTTCTTTCTAATTGGCTATTCAGACTCTGATTATGCAGGGTGTAAGATAGACAGGAAAAGCACTACAGGTACATGTCAATTCTTGGGAAATAGATTGATTTCTTGGGCAAGCAAGAAGCAACAATCTGTTTCAACCTCAACTGCAGAAGCTGAGTACATAGCAGCAGGCAGTTGTTGTGCACAGCTCCTTTGGATAAGAAATCAGTTGATGGATTATGGTATGACACTTAGTAATATTCCTATGTTTTGTGATAATACTAGTGCTATTAAAATTGCAAAAAATCCAGTTCAACATTCAAGAACTAAGCACATTGATGTCAGGTATCATTTTATTAGAGAACATATTGAGAATGGTACTGTGGAACTTCATTTTGTTCCTACTGACAAATAGCTTGCAGATATTCTAACTAAACCACTTGATGAGACTACATTCAGTAGATTAGTAAGTGAGTTAGGAATGTTAAATTTTTAGATCTTTAACATCTGCAATAGTAGCAAGGTATGTTGTTTTTAGCTTATAGACTTGATATTCTTGTCAGGATCTATATTTGATTGTTAAATGCTTTAGCTTTAACACTTTGCCTTGATAAATTTCAGTATGATAGACTTGTTAATAATCATCAGGATTAGTTTTGTATCAGGATGCTGACGTCATCAGTATTGTGTCAGTATCAGGATTGTGAAGATTGTTTCAAATCCTGACGTTTACTTTGTGTAGTAATCTAATTCTGTGATGTGTTAAGTCTATGCCAGCAAGTTTTAATATTTGCATACTGATAATTTATACATCATCAAAAGACAAGTAGATAATAAGAAATTGTATTTTCATTAATTGAAAGCATTACATATATGGAAATAAAATACAACATCTTTTTGTCTAATTTCTACTGATAATTCTATACTTGTCTATTGATATGAATTCTGAGGTACAGGACAAGGAGCATCTCAAGAAATCCATCAGGGGATTGAATAGCCTCGTCTACTCTTGGATTTCTTGTCTGGGCGACTTGAATGAGAGCAGCTAACTTAAATGTATAGCATTCCCATCAAGATTAACCTCAGACTCTCGGCCAAATTCTTCATCCTCAAGTTTTGAGGAGGTTAGGGGAAGATTGTATCCAACAGATGGATGTTCTAGGAGAAACCTCTGGATATTATTGGAAACCAATCCATTCATGATTAGTTCGATGAGAAGAGTCGTCTTTTCAAAGAGATGATCAAGAACAGGATGTTCATCGACTGTGAAAAATCTAAAGAATGGGTTTGAATGGAATTTTGGTTTGAGAAGCATTGTTGAGAAGAAAAGAAATTGAAAGGTTTATAGAGAAAGGCATAAGGCGTCTATTTCTTTTAAAGAAAGACGTGAGAAGCTGAACAGTCATTTGGAAGTTTTAATGAAGTCAGATGCTAATTATTGCGTGTGACTGTATTTCTTGTTTTCAAGAAATATTGAATATATCTAACCAATTGATTTTTGTTCAGATTAATTGTTTATTTCTTTTTAGATAAAAGAAAAATGTCACGTGGAAACTCCATATTAAGTCTCTGGAATCAGGATGATATTGATCAGGATTTCATGTGTGACCATCAGGATTTGAGAATTATTATATTTTTAAATCACATTGTATTTTGTGATTATTTTGATGAGAGGTCAACAGGAAAAGGAAGCTGATCAGTATTGATTATTTATACCCTGATTTATTTCATGAAAATTAATTTTGGATTTTATTTTCCAAAAATCGTGGGTAACCGCACTTTTTAGGGACTGACACCTGTCAATCTACGTGTCAATGTGGGATAGTGGTCTGAAAGATTTTTGAAATATATTTGTTTTGAAACTCTAATCGTGTAATTGCTTTCTCTAATTTTACATTCTCTAAAGCAAAAACATTCTTGAGTTTTCAAAATCACTAATCCATTTCAAGAATTTTTCAAGTTCTTTTCAGATCAAAAATGGCAGCTCAAAGAAGATTACCTAAATCAGTAGCCTTCAAGTTTGGTGACTTCGACTTTATGACAAACAATCATGTAGCAGCTATCACCAACAAGGAAGGAGTGTCATCTGATTTTCATTCAATCATGGACTTTCTAGCGTATGGACCATTAAGTTTTGCATTGACAGCATCTCCACAAATTAATCAAGCAGCTGTTACACAAGCTTGGGAGAATGCTGAGGTAATTGATTCTACTCAAAGTCAATCAGGTAAGATTATTCTACATTTAGGACAAGATTCATTTGACATTACTGAATCTGTTGTTAATTCAGTACTTCGCTTACATGTTACTGATAATTATGTAAGTGAACCATCTGATGATAATGTAAGGACTATGTTGTCTGAATTAGGTTATAGTGGACCTCTAGACAACATGAGTCAGTTGAATAGGTCTTTTCTTAGAAAGGAATGGTCTTTCTTCTTTGATCAAATTGCTAAATGTTTTACTGGTAAATGTAGTTCTTTTCAACAAATTACTTCTGTTACATCACATATTGCTTATAGTTTGCTTTATGATAGAGTAATTAACATTGGTCACATTATCTTAAGTCAGATGAGTATTAAACTTGGGTTTAGAGATCAAAACAGGAAAATGGTTTATTATCATAGATTTATGCAAATGTTTATTAACCATTTTATTCCTGATGTTGAAGCTAGATTTGGTAGGGAATATTGTGTTTCTTCTTATGAACAGCAAAAGTGAATTTTCTCTGACATTATAAAGAAGGACAATGAAAAGAATCTAGATGAAATACCTGCAATTCATTATCCACATCATTTTCAGGTAATTCTTAAAACTCATCTTCCTACTCTCTACAATTCTTCTTTCTTTTGTGGTGAAATGGCTCAGGAATCTCATTTGGAGGAGAACCCACCTGTGTTTACCCAAGTAGCCCAAAACATTATAGTCTCTGAAACAATTCAAGAACCAAATTTTGATCCACAGTCTATTGTTTCAAAGAAACCAACCTCTGGTGTTTCTCAAAAGACATCAGTTGTAAGGAAGAGAAGATTTGTTGTGTCAAGTAGTAGTAATTCTAGTGAAGATGATGATGATTTAACTCTTGCTGAGAGAGCAGGATTGAAGGCTGCAATTCAACTTTCTCTGTTAGCACAAAGAGATGAAAAACCTAGACACAGCCAGACTGCAGTCTCCCAAAAGGCTGTAGTTCTTAAAAAGGGAAAACAGTTACTGGATACTGTCTCTCAAAAGACTGTGTCTATTGAACAAAGATCTCATCCCAAGATCACTTCTGTATCTACACCTCTTGAGTCTTCTCAGGATAAATCTTTTGCTCACTATACCAGGAGAACAAGGAGAAAGATTCAATTGTCACCTACACACACAAAGTCTAGTCCAACTAACATTATGCATGTTTCTACATATCAAGCTACATCTATGTCAGTATTTGACAAGAGAGATCTGGATATTGATTCTTCATGGGAAACTACATTGTCATACAGAATGGCTATGGGACTTATCTCTCTAAAAGTGAAGCTTTCCAGGCCAGTTCTAAATTTTCTAACACTACACCACAAATGGTCTTTGCCAACACTGAAAACCGATGTTGCCACGTTAAATGTTGCCTTAGATGCTAAAAATTGAATAAATTAGATATAAGCCAACATCATAACCGGATGTTGCCCTTCAAGTTGCCTTAGATATACTTTTAGTACTCAATGCCAACACATAACTGGTGTTGCCTTAGACACCTTAAAAATGTTGCCTCTTTTACTGAATAGGACAGCCCGGCCCGCTAAAATTTTGACCAAAAATTGAAAAGCCCGCTGTTAATCCAACAAAAAAACCCGCTCTCATCTCTCACTCAATAAAACAAAATAAGAAATCAAAAAAAAAAAACAAATCTCACTCACTCTCATCTTGTCTCTCACTCATCTCTCTCCGCTGAAACATCTCTCTCCATCTCTCTCCGTTGAAACATCATAGACGTACGTCCATCTCCGGTGCTCATCTCTCTCCGTTGTACATCTCCGCCATCTTTCTCAGTTGATTCGTAAGGTATGTTTCATAAACCCTAATTTTAATTTTGGGGTTTCATGAACCCTAATTTTGGGGGTTTTTTTAATTAGGGTTTTTTAATGTATGTGTATAGTATATGAATTATATTTGGGGGGTTTTAATTTAGGGTTTTTTTGGGGGGGTTCTTATGCAGGTGTATAAGGTTATTATTGAATTTATTATTCCTGCTAATTTTCAGCTCGGAGATCTACCTTGTATCTTAAAGTGGCATTGGTCATGCTTCATCTCGTCTTTATTGGGCTTCTTTTTCTTTTCTATGGAGGTTTTCGACACAAAACAGCTCTTCATCCATGGTATGCTTTTATCTACTCCCTCTTTCATCTCGTAAAAATTGGCAATACATAATTACAATTTTTATCTAAAGCTGTATGGAATTTCTGATTAATACATCCGTCAAAATAGTAATCTACTTGGACAATTGCTTTTGAGCCTAGTAGTGGTGATGGAATATATTCTATTTATGTTTTGAGTAAGTTAACTACTATGTAAATAAATTTAAGAATAGATGGTACATAAGCAAACAAACACCATGCCCTAAAATTACCAAACACATGAGACAGAATGCAAAGATGTGATCCAGGGGTAATAAAGATCAAGGAAGGTTTACAACGAATTTTGTTATTACTATTTGCATCGTATACTTAATTCTTTTGAATAGATTATGTGCCATCTCGAGAAAAAACGTAATCTACACTTGACAATACTTGGTTTTTATTCATCTACAGTGACTCATATTTCTTTCATGTTTTGTTACTTGCTAATACATCTACAACATTTTGCCACTTCAGGTACATGGCACTGTATCTGTTGTTGTTTGTCGCTACAATAGCACAGTACTTTTTCACCTCTGGTTCTTCTTCCGGGTAACTTAATAGAATATGAAGCCACTTGCATATTGGAAGTATAGTGTAGGCTATGGTTTTAATCTATTAAGTTACGTTATATTACTGTCTAATGTGTCGCCTCTATTTTTTAATATTTAGCTATGTTCTTGATACAATGAGAAAGATTAACGAAATAAATGCCTTAGCAAGGACATCAGTGGCCTCAAAGTAAGTACTGCGTGACCCTGTCAACCTGCTACAAACAAAAATGGCAACATTGTTATTACTATCGACCATAGAGAACCGGGAAAAAGTCTTTTAGGAAGTACCGAATTATCTTGGACAAAGCTGGTGATGGACATGTACCCACCTGGTGCTTCTTGTAGGTAGGAAATTTCTTGTGAAAATACTTTTAGCACAGTGTTTGTGGAAATAAAGTTAATTCATTATAATGCCCTTTCAAAGCTGATTTTTAGACTCGTTCAGTAACTCATAGATTTGTCAAGTTAGTTTTTTTTTATCATCATTTGTTTGGAATAGAATTTGTACTAGTTTAATGACACTTATGCAGATATGGTAATGACATGTGTGACAACATATATAGTTTAGGACCACAGCTTTAAAACTTTGTGGAAAATCGTAATTGGCTGTAGTAGTGAAAATATTGACCACAGTAACTTTTGTCAATAAACTTACTGAACAGATTGAACTCCATTTACTATTTTACCTTCTCCGATGAAGTTGTAGTATAAGGGAAATTGCATGTGCTACGTCATAAAATATGTATATGTACTACCCTGCAACTCAAGTTGCTGGGCTCTAGTTGCAAACAGGTTGCCTGAAATCATTTTTTCAGGTGAGACCCAATGCACACGTCTTCCTTAATTAACTCTAACCAATTAGTTTCAGTTTCTAGGTGCTATTGTCTCTTACTCTCTTTTACATTAACCAAAAACAAAGATACTGAAAATTGCATTTGCTCCACTTGGGAATCTTCAAAACACTGGGAAGTTCACAAATGTGGTTAACTGGAGTCAGAATAAAACATGCAAGTCATGACCAGTCCAAAATGCTCCTTTAGTGATCAGATTGTAAAGTTCAAGTTCCAGTTGACTTTAGAGAGTTGTTGCATCTCTTATCCTGGCAAAGGGGGTTTTCAGTTGCATGAATGTACTTTTGAACCTTATTGTTACAAGTCTTTTATACAACAAAGATTTGTTATTTGAGCAGTTTTAGTTTGGGCTCTTGGTGTCTTTCATCTGATGGTATAAAGTTTTCCAAGTTTACTATCCAATTTCCATTTTTTATGTCATACACATCCACTAATATGATTACTAGAAGTGTCTGTCCGGTCACAATGCGATTTCCATTTTACATTTTCTAACACTATTTTGTAGTGCATAGCTTACATGTTCTCATGTACATGTCCTGCCATTGACTGCTTCTTTTACTTTTGCAGAGCTTGGACTTGCTCCTACTGTAATGTTTTGCAGGTATTATTCTTGAATATTTATAACTTGTAATTGCATGTACGCCTGTGTAAATTTATGCGACAGCTATGAGTCTGAAAGAAAAAGCCTTAAAGAGATATAGTACTACCAACACATTCGAACCAAAATCATACTTGCTGGTTTCGAATCATATGTTAAGATTCATAGTTGTGCTGTGTGAAATCTTTATTTAGTTACTTAGTTTCGAATTAGATCTATTCCACTTTTACAGCTGCTGGTACCATTGGAGCAATGGCAACTGCTGTGTGGAATTATATACTCATCTAACTAGACTGGAGGATCAAGTGAAATCATATGAGGATGAAGTGAAGACATATGCCGACCAAGTATCTTCATACAAGGATCATGTTCAAAATTTAGAAAATGTAGTAAATGTATTGAATGACACACTGTTATCCTTTAAAAGGCTAGGCTTGAGGACACTGAAAGTGTAGATTTAATTGTATAATGATTTGACTTTTGTAATTAGTATTTTTTTGTAACGAAATTAGTGATATATTTTACTTTATAATGTGATTTATTAAATTATATTTTATTTTACCTTGACTTGCGTTAATTTTTTATTGTATTTTTTGAAAATTTTAAGAATATCACAAATAAAAAAAATCCAAAAAAATAATTAAAATATAAATTTTCAGAAAATTTATATCAACTGGTGTTGCCGTAGAGGGACAAAGATGTTGGAATAGGCTATATGGCAACATCGCAAGGGTGTTGGTGTTGAGTAGACAGTGTTGCCATAGATTTTATGCTAACACCCAAAACAGTGTTGCTATATTGCACAAAATGTTGGCATAAGTGCCTAAGGCAACATCATGTTGATGTTGCCATAGTTTTGACAAAATATGTTGGCTTAACCTCTAAGCCCACATGCAAATTCCCAACACCTGCAAAATTGACAAAAGTGTTGCCTTAAATCCTATGGTAACATTTTTCAGCATTTTTAACACTTTTTTTTTGTGTTGCCATAGACCATTTGTGGTGTAGTGTAAGTGAAAGTGTTCCTAGACTTTCATTTCCTGAAGAATATGGACTTCTACATCAAAGACTTGACTTAATGAAGATGTATTTCTATGTATCTGTCAGAAGACAATTAGTCAAGAAATTTGGACTCTCGAAGCATGTTGCACTTCAATCACTACATGCATATTTATTTGACAAGGATGTCATTATTGAAGATGCTTCAGCTCAAGGTGAACAACAGGAGGAAGTAGATAGAGGAATGCAGTCAACAGAAGATACTATTGCACCAGTAGTGAATAGTAGGAAAGATCAGATCACAGTCACTGCAACACAAGAACCATCTAGTCAGAGGTTGGATGACTCAGGAGCTGTGATAGCTGATGTTGAAAGGTCTTCTGTGATGACTGAAATTGCAAGTGAGAAACCCTATGATATGGAAGGAATAACTTTGACTGGTTTTCTTGAAGATCAAACAAATTTTGTTCAGTCAGAGTCTATCCACTTTGAGGGTGAGTCTCAGCAAACAACACTTAAAGACGGTGATGTACTAACTATGGTGTCTAATGAAGTATTACTGAAGACATCAGAGTATAGTAAAGAACCTGAAAGTGGTATACTGGAGCCTGTAGTCTCTGGAAGGAAAGAAGATGATTGTAAGGGTTCAGAGATTATAGCAGCTCACTCCTTGGAGAAAACCTCAAGCCCCTTGCCATATGAGAAACCATCTCTCCATGTGAGTTCAGGTATAAAAACTCCTTCTAAACTCTATTTTTCTGTAGGTCATGAGAGCACTTATCCAAATTTGAGTGATACACTTAAAAAGATGGATGATCAACTCCATAGTGAGGGAGAGAAAATTAGGAAACCATCATTTGATTTCTGGGATCAGGTTTTTCCTGAATCTTGGTCTGAAAATTTGGGTATGAATGCTGGTACTTATTCATTCATCAAAAAGTATCAGAAGAATGACCTAGCACATCACAATGCAAAGCCAGAAGTTAGAGCTCAGAAGCAAAAGGAGAGGCTTGCAGGAATCATTAACAGAAGAGGTGCCAGGATAAAGCAATCTCTTGATACATATGTACCAGATAAAGTTCCTAATGATCCTAGTGTTCCTTTGTATGTACTTCCAATATCAGCTAGAATTGAGACATCTACAGTCTCTGATAACTCTAAGGAGGAGTCAGGATTTGAAGATGTAAGTGCACAGAATACTGGTGAAGGAGATGATGATCATGTTTCAGCTCCAGATCAGAAAGATGAAGATGTTGATACTTCTAATCAGGTTTTATTACTTGAATATCATACAACTCAAGCAACTTCTTCTACAAGACTTGAAGATACAGTTCTTTCTGATTCTGATTCTGAAGATACTAGAAGCACTTCCAACATTGAAGTTCATTCTGATGTTTTGAAAGATATTCAGAATTCTCAAATTGCTATGCAAACAAGACTTCAATCACTTGAAGATAACCAAGTCACAATTATGGAAAATCAAGCAGTTCTGATGAATATCATTTGTTCTGTTTCTGAATCTCTTGGAATTAATGTTGATGATGTCAAAAAGGGGAGATAAAGACAATTCAAAGACAACAACAACACCACCATACTAGGGGAGATAAAGAGCAGAAAAAGGGAAGTAAAAAGAAGAACTAGGAGTGATAGTGGTGAATCTCAGCTAGGAAGTGGTAAAGGAAGAGCATCATTAATAGTTAAAATTCTTTCTTCTAAGTACTAGATAATCGTCTACATCTGGGAAGGAGGTACTTAACTTCATAATTCTACATTCATAAATTCTATTCTGGTTGTATTGTTATATGTTTTGACATCCACAACTTAGATTTATGCTTCATATTTTAAAGCATAAATAGGGGGAGATTGTTAGGAATAATTCATATGTTGTGATGTTAAGAATAGAATTTACACATTATACTTCTTGTAATCCTGATCTTATAAAGGATTTAGCACTATATATAGGATTTATGTGTAAGACAGTTATCTGTACAGTTTAATCAGGAATGAACAGTGTATCGGAGACTACATGTCAGGAACAAAGAGCAAATCCTGATGACGGTCTGATACTGATGATAATCAGATACTGATGCAAGATGAAATCCTGATATCAGTCTTGTTACTGATGATGTCATTATGGATGCTACAGAAACTGGCAAGTGCTATAAAACAGGATCGTTGTTTGAAGAACAAGCAAGAAGATATTATGAAGGAAAGAGTTTTCTATTGATGGAAACTATCGACTAGAAGGTAGAACATTTTCATGTATAGATTATATCTTTCTGTTATTAGTTGATAGGTAGCATTATAAATACTCTCTCTATATCATTGTAAAAAGTGTCGTAGTCGAACAAGTGTGTTGTGAGTTCGTGTGCGTAGCTCTGTATAAGGTTGGTATTCGAGAGTTCGAAACAAACAGAGAGAGTTTTATTTTGTCAGCAGCTGCTAAAGGTATTGTACACCTTTGGTAGAGTTTGTATTTGATCTTATTAATACAAACAGAGTTTGATTCATTCGTTTATTCTTGTTCATATAATCAAGCAAAAATCAGACACGATTATATAACTTGTATTCAACCCCCCCTTCTACAAGTTATTCGAGTTAACAGTCACACAAATGGCTGAAGTTGTAAAATCAGGGGCAAACAGTTCACTAGATGTATCCTCTCAACAGGGTGCATCTATAGAATCAAGCATCCTCCCCAATGCACCTACTTGTACAGAGTCAGCACCTGGGAGTGATAAGGTTGGCACAACACTGAGTGGAGAGCACATCACATTTGAAACTCCCTCTATTTCTCAGGGGGGAGTTGCCAAAATCTATTCCACAAGACACTTCTCTTCCAGAATCTACAACTGAAATTTCTTTGCAGCCTACAACTCAAGCAATTGAGGAGAAAGGACTTGATCATCAAGAATTCTTCTCTCTTGATGAGCCAACAACTTCAAGTGACATGGTGCTTGACATTGTGCTCACCACCCAGAAACCACATTCAGATGGTGAGGGAATGCTAGCTGGGGCATATCCCGATGACACCATCACAAACACAGAGGATTCACTAGTTTTTACTAGAGACGCTGTGCCTGTGTCAACTACTGTTGTAACTCATCCCACTCCTGTGGAGACAACAGTAGTAGAGTCATTCCATCCGGTTGCAGAAGTTGCATCTGTAACTGAGGAGTCTAGCTTGCCTAGCTCTAGCACTAACTTGGCTCAGGTCACCTTGTCAGAAAGGCTGAGGCCTGTGCAACATGACAGTGTCTCAGGATCATCAACTGTTCCACCACTATTGACGGATGAAGCACTTCATTGCTTAAATGTGGAACAGATTGATGAGATCTCTAAAATAGCTCAACATCTCCTCACAGCAAATCTACCAAATGCCAACTATGAAGCTATTTTGCTCTGTCACAAAGAAGATGTTGAAAATCAACAAGAGAAAATAGCAGATGAGGCTGAGAGAGATGGAAATATAGATGCATGGATGAGCACCACCAAAGAATGCACCCTGGCTGAGGCTCTGCAATACTTGAGAGAAGAATATATAACTACTCTTGGCTCAAATGCTCGAACTCTCTCACCTACTAATGTCTATGAAGCCATGAATGAATCATATAAGGGAAGTCTAAAAGCCATTCACTATCTTGGAAAAGGGATGAAAACTGAACTTGCCAATATCTATAGAGATACAACCAAGGAAGTGAGTGAGCTCAAAAGTAAATTCACAACTGAATTCCCTCCCCTAGCATCCACACTTAGAGAGATAAGGGAATGTAAAAAGACTTGCACCTCTGTGGACCATGAGCTACCTTCCTTGAAAGACAGCCTCACAAAGCTCACAAGTGAAATGGCCACTCTATCATCTCAGAGTCAGGATGCCAATGCCCTACTCAAGGTTATGCGGCAGAATCAATATGGTGACAAAGTCATCTCTGAGGTACCTGTGCACAACATGAGCAAGTATGAAGTGGAAAGGCTCCAGAAACAATCACTCTCCTCTTTCAGAGCTGAACATCTCAAGGAATCAATGAAGAAATTGGAAAAGGAAGTGTTTGACCAAAAAGTCTTCAATGCTGAGCTGAAAGAATCTGTCAATCTTCTGAATGAAAAGTTGAACACTCAAGCTACTGCTCATGCTGAGGTTCTTCTCAATCAACAACAGATGCTTTCTGCAATGATGAAGCACATGGGTCTCCCTCTACCTGAAGAATCTTCAACCCCAAAGGTCACTCCTACAGTCTCTGTGCCTGACAACAAGCCTAAGGGGGGAGAAGAGGACATCAAGGCATTCAAATCCAAAGGGGGAGAAACCTCAAGCCAAAGGCATAAAGCTAAATGAGGGTGGTCACCAAAGGGCTTCTAAATCCATAACTCATGTGTCAGGAAAAGGGAAAGCTAAAGTTGATGATCCTCCTACCTCTCTGCCAGTTGTTACTCTACCAACTGTGCATGTCATTACTCCAAGTGGCCAGAAGCAATCTATCACAACCACAGTGGTTGCAAGGAGTATACCATCTGACAAACCTTCATCCTCCATATCTAAAAGTGCCAAGCCTGTAGAAGTTAAGGTGGTCACTGAGGCCAAGCTACAAAAAATTGCAAACTCAAATGTCTATCATGATGATGCATTCTTGGAGTTTCTGGAAGTCTCAAGAGAACAGGCTGATGATGCAGTATCATATCAAAGGAGTTTGAAGAGTCAGATTAACTATCTTACTGTAGTACCAAAAAGGGTTGATGGCCTATGGTTCAAGGAAATAATGATGGTATCAAAGACCAAGATATGGCATTTAACTTTCGACACCCTACAAAGTCTAAAGCACTCGAAAGTGGATGTGTTCCTTGGATTGATTGAAAAGAGGAATGAAAACAACAAGAGTCTCTTTGATGACTTAAGAAATGATCAACCTTCAAGGCTACCTGAAGTATTCACAAATCCTAGAGCCATCATCTATCAAGCTGCAACCAGAATTGATGATATCAAGCAGCTGATCATTCCTAAGCATCTAACTCCTCAGAACAAACCTCTAATTATTGCCATCATTGAGAAGCTGATCAATTATTGCCATCATTGAGAAGGTAAAGTCTCTGAGAGTAAAAGTGGAAAATAGCAAGCCTTAGGCATTGCTGACAGTAACCTCACCACAACACTAGACTCTAAGTCTAGGGTGAATACTGTTAGTAGTGACCTAGCAAAATCTACATCTATGGCTTTTGCAACTGTTTTTCCACCTCAAGAAGAGAAGAAGATTCAAGTCAAGAAACCATCTGTGTGTTTCAAAAAGCAAACTGCTAATGGAATACTACAATGGTCTACAAACAAAGGTCACATGCTACTGCCAGGCAACCATGTAAAAAGGATCAAATTCAAACAAGCTGCAAGGAAACCAAAGCTATCCAAATTAAGAACCCTAACTATCTATCCAGGCTTAAAACTCCAACCATTAGATGAAGACTTTGATAAATACCAGTGTCAAAATTGGGGCAAGCTATATGAAATAGAAAGAATCATTGCATTTTTGGATTCTGAAGACAAAGTGGAGAAAGTATGGAAGCTGGAGTTGATTGATTTTGTAAAGATGAAGAGAGACTATGCTGAGAAGATAAGAAATGGTGTGCTTTGAGAAATGGCTAGAAAGGGAGAAGGAGATTGATAGGCTGGATGTTGAAGCAGAAAAGCTAAGGGCAAAAGGATTATGTAGAGTTCAATTCAATCCCTATGTGGTGAAATATAGGAGGAGAAATGGAGATAATGTCAATATAAGAATGAACCTACTCGGTCACTATCCTGCCAACATTCTGAAACCAGTACTTGAAGATTTCAAAGACTCTATCATGCTTGAAGAATTGGATGCTTTGGTAGAGATCATAAAGGCCATGGATGAGAATGCAAGAAAGAAGAAAGAAAGAAAACAGAAAGCATATGATGATCTACAAGCCAAAGCAATGGAGATGGAATCAAATGAGAATGGCTAGCATTTCATCATACTGTTAGATTATTCATCTTGTAATTTCATTCATGTGCTCAATCAAATTTCATACCTGTACTTTTCAAGTTTTATCTTTATGTATGTTAGGCTTGTTATCAGACATGAAATTGTGACTAAGGGTCTCACTCACAATTTGGGTGAGATTGTTATTCACAGAGGCATGCTTGTTTACATCTAATAACAAGCCTAATTGTTTGTAATGCTTTGCATTACTTACATGACCTCTTAACTGAGGGAACCTCTAGTTGTAGAGTTTCTACTTGTCTTGTACTTATAATAGGCACCAAATCCTAGTTGTGTAACTGTACTTATATAGTCAAGAATAATACTTGAAAGAAGTTCCAAGGTTCATGCCTCAAGCAAGAAGATAAAGACTGTCAAATAATCACAGTTGGGATTTGAAAAAATGAAGAATTTGCATAACTACCAATTCGAGAAGTACATTTGTCTATTCGAGAAGTCTAGCATTCGAGAAGTCAGAGATTCGATATCTGAGAAGACACTGTTCGATATCTCTAAATGAACTGTTCGATATCTCTAAATGAACTGTTCGATATCTCAGAGATTCGACATGTCTAAATACTCTATTCAAGAACTCAAGAAGTCAACAAGTCAAAGTGGTATTCGAGTTCTCAAAGAGTCAACAAGTCAAAGTTCCATTCGATATCTCAAGGACTCAGAAAGCTATTCTATATCTCAAGGATTCGACAAGTCAAGTGTTCTATTCGATAACTCAAGGAATCCTGGAGAAAAGTATTATTCGAGAAGTGATTCGATATGTCAATCATACAGTATTCGAGAACTCAGAGTTATCTAATCTCAGTTCTCGAATCAATCACTTAGCCACTTCTCGAATACATTCTTGGAGACAAAATACTGAAGAAATTGTACAAGTCTGAAACCTGCAACAAGCCAATGCACTTTATGGACCACAATCTGTAACGTGCTCTGGAAAGCCTACAAGGAATTTGGAGAGATATATAAGAGACAAAGAGCTAAAGAAGTGGATCTGAACAGAACTTTGCAAAGTCAAATCTGTAGCCGTTTGGACACTTACTCAAAAAGGATAGACAGACCAGAAAGTAATTTGTTTTAGCTACCTTATTTGTATTAAGTAGGTTGTATTCATGTTCTATAAGGATACAGCCTCACTTCCTTAGTAGTAATCTTTTAGAGGAGAAGTTTTTCATACACACTTAAGACATATATCTCTGAGAAAAATGAAGCTGATAATACTATCATTTGTATTCACAGATTGTAGCAACCTTTATCTAATAATATATTAGATTAAAGTGATATTGTGTCTTGTGTTATCATTTATCCGCACCAAAACTTTGCACACACAAACACCTATCTGCTACACAGACTCAATAACGAAGAAAAGTTCAAGAATCCATTCACCCCCCCCCCTCTGTATTCTTTTACTGTATTCAATACTCAACACAAACTTTCATTATAAAAACACGCGGAATGAAGCTTCAGTTTCTATATAAACACCCTGAAACACTGACTTAAAGTGTCCTAAAATCTTTTCTCATCTATGACGAGAAATGGTCATTTAAATCATAATTTAAAGTTACAATGCCCAAAATATCACTATCCAAGAAAATGGTCTTTACTGTCACAAAGAAACGCAACATATGCATGCGTTTATAATTTTTTCACAATTTTCATGTTTGGGTTGGGTCATCTCTTCTAGTTGGGCCTGGGCTTCTGATTTTGTAAAGGAAGAAAAGTCAACAACGCAAATTAAGAATTCGTTTAGTAATTTATTTTTCTCATTAACGCATTATAATAATGCATTTTCAGTTTTCAAAATTAATTAATAGCAAAGGATTTAATGAGAAACGTAAAAGCAAAATGCATTTTTAAAAAATGTGACTTAATTATGCGTTTTTCTGTGATATAAAGGGCCAACACCTTCTATGAGTTGTAATCCCGGAGCAACAATAAAATCGAGTGAAAAAAACAAAGCTATTGAATTTCTCTTTCTTGTGAAACAGAGATTCGTGAATCAACCCTCCAAATTTGATGAATTTATGAAACTCAATACTAGTCCGAATCATACCCAATTGATTTCCCAACTCAAAATTCTTTTCGCAGATCATCATCCAGACTTGCTTTTAGGCTTCAATCAGTTCTTGCCAAAAAATTATGAAGACATGGAAGATCAGCCTCCGAACAAGAAGTGCAAAGGTATTCGTACTTCGTTCTTACGTGATTCTCCTAGTGACTTATTCGATAAGATTCATGATCGCTGTATTGACAAGAACGATGATGAATTTTGTGTTTTGTTTGATTTCTCGAAAAATGTTTTGTCATATCATGCAAACAAAATTTCTTTGTGTCAAGCTGATATGATTTTCAAGAAGTTGTTCAAGGATGATCCGGATTTTTTTGTAGAATCGAATCGTGTGTTTGCGCAATATTTGTCCACGCATGCTAAGAGATCTAGATTTTTGTGGAAGGGTGGAAGTGGTGATGTCGAGTGTAGTTTGTATGAGATGACCATGGATGTCAAGGAATTTTTTTTGTAAGAGATGGACATGGTTTTTTTTGTGGTTAGACTCAACAATTAAGAAATTGGACAAGGATAGTTTGATGGCACTTGATGACAAGTGTATTAAGAAGTTGTACAGTGAGGATGGTGATGATGGTTTAGGTGAGGATATGATTAGGATTTTGCAGTCGGATGCTGTGGGACGTTTAGTTGCAAGAGTAGTTGTATTGGAAAGCCTGAGGCAAAAAGAGACCCAATTGAAAGAACGAAAAAATCACATGGACAAAGTGTGGATTGAGATTTTCAAATATATTAGGGAAGAAAGACGTGTTCATCGTCATAGAGATTTTTTGCAAAGAACGAAAAAAATGCTATTGCATTCTTCTTGTTGGCGAGCTTAGACCACGCTTCATTCGACTCAAGAAAATATGATTGCATTCTTCTTTGTTATTTATTCAATGACAAAGCTACGATTTAATCATCAATAGTCACCATTGCTACTAATGATTCCATAGCCTCAACCACTCAACCACGGGATACGGAACCTTCCCATAACGATGTCCATCATACCACAACAAAACAAAAGCAGTTAGATCCCCTAATTGACATTTATCAACTTCCCAATATGGAACCCCTCTCAAGATGAAGCTACAATGGTGCTTCTAGGAAGAAATATAGGCTGCCCAAGATTCTTCCACAAATCTTCTTCAACATAATAACTTCAATAATGGAAGAAGTTGGCATACTAAAAGAGAGAACTGAACTCAATCAAACAACTCTAAAATTAATCCCAGTTAATATAAGACCCATTGACATAAAACCCTCTACAACCTCTTTCTTAACGGGTTCTCCTCCGTGAAAGGGTTCCACAACAAGCAATTTTTCCCCCTCTTTTAGTATGAGAATCGGATAGGCATACAATACCCAACCAAGAACATATCATCTGCATATCAGAGGCAACAAGAGGGATTATTTAATTCACGTACACAACCAGAATAAGAAGAAGAAGAAGAAGACATTATTTTGGGAAAGAAGAAGAACAACAACAATTACCTCACTAAAAGCAATTATAGTTTGAACTATAATATTCCCAACCATAATCAAAACATAATATTATTATATGTTATGATTCATGTTTATAATTCATGTTCATGTACTTAATTGGATATACTTTAAGTTAACTCACCTGATTCTCTTCGATATTAAAAACGAATCTGTCTACTAGAGCTTCTTCATCCTCAGCTACCTTTTCTACATCTCCAAATTTCAACAAAAAGTATGCTTAATTCACTGCTAAAATATTGATAAAACATGACGAAAACGAGGTTCAAACTCACATGTAGTGAAATCTATATTTATTCCTTCTCTTTGATTAACAAGGTCCTCAAACAATTGTCCAGTTATTGGACCACACTTGTCACAACCATTACTGATGCATTCATAAGAATTAGCAAAATTAGCACATCAATGATAAAACTAAATTGAAAAAATTATGAGACAAGTTTTAAAAGTTATCTCACATTATTTTCTTCCGTACAACGAATGGCTCCCTCTCATGCAAACCCTAGGGTTTCTTCATAACCGCAATAATCAGACCAAACTGGGGGAGAAAAGTTCTTTAGATGATGTGTTAGTTTATGAAAGGTATGACTATGCTGGTAAGTCTATATATGGTTTGATTAATCGTAAGGAGGTTAAAATGTTGGCTTTTATTTCTGTTGAAGATGAAGATGAAGAAGCTGTTGTTGTTGTTGTTTTGGAGGATAAGGTTGATTTTGAGACTGTTGAAAGTTTCTTAAAGAAGGAGGAAGGGCCTGAAGAATCGCAATTTCTTTACTATACTAACCCTGCGGAATATAGTCTTGGTATATTTTCTGATTTTTCTTGTTTTTTTTTTTTAATTTTGATATTGATGTATATGTTTATTTTCATGTGTTGTTAACTTATGTAAATATGTTATTTTTTTTCAGACCATGTGTCTTTTAGTGTAGATTCTATTCGTAATGACATGAAGGTCATATCCGATATGACTTTGAGTAATGTTAAAATGTTTGAGTACGTTTACACGTTTGCGCGATTTTTCTGCCCGTTTCTTGTTCCGGCTATTATGCCGGAATGGATGGTGAAGTTTTCTAATGAGCTTATGCAGCCTGATGCCACTGATCATATAATTCAACTACCAGATAATTATGCAGCAATTTGGAGAAATTGGGGAAAAGTTTATGAATTTGTCGATACTGATGGTAAGACGGTGCTCCCTCTTGAAGTGGGAATCATGGATTTGGGTTATGCTAAGAGGCATCTATCTATTCTGAAGTCTAGGGATATGATAGGCCCCTTTGTTCCGACAAAATTTATTCGGGCAAAGGGGAAGCACTGTCATTCTTTTGCTTCTGTTGCTCTGAATATGTCATTGGTTGAAGATTCTTGACCTTCTTCATGTTGTATTTGACTTATTTTTATCAAATATAATAAAAGAAAATAAATACATGAATAATGTATTTAGAGAATTTATAATATGAGTTATTGTATGGAAGTTACAAAATACATATATTAAATATATGTGGGAGTTACATATGTTTATTATGTAGTGAATAATGACAAAAGGAGTTACAAATAAGAATATTAATTATGTTGGTTGGACAATGAATAAATTATTGGGCAGTTACATTTTATGGGGTGGAGGTATGAGAAGTTAAGCCTATATATAGAGGATCATATCCTACAAGAAAAAGCACTAGAAAGAATGAGAGCTTGTTCATTCTCTTTCCGGAATCCTTAAAATATTTCATCAATATTCATATTGTTTTTTTTGCAGGTGAAACTATCATTGGTATCAGTGCTATATCGGTGGCTCTTGGTTCCTGTTTTTCTGCGTTGCACGTTGAGCCTGCCATTTCTTCGTGATGCACATCGTCCTCTACATATGATTTCATTTCTTATTTCCGTAGCCATAATCATGTGTGGTCTGGATTGTATTTTAAGTACATACTATGGTTATAATTAATTATATTATCTCATATATGCCATCTTGATATATGTTTAAGTGGGATTTTGGTTTTCTGTATGTGCTATTCGAAGTCTTGATTGTTTACATTTATATTATTTTCACTTGTCTAGCGTACTAAATAGGCTCTTGTTTTCTCCATGTTTTTAGTTTTTTTTTTTTGTCTATTGTTTGGTGCAAGCTTGATCCCTTTTTTGAAATTATCAATAGATATGAAATTTTTTTTTTTACATGGTAGTGATTCTTGTTTAATTTATAGCCTTTTGTTGTAATCTAGATGATCGTTTTTGTTGGACTTTAGTAGGTCAATTTTTTTGGTGCAATATTCTTTTTCTTGATGTTTAGCATGTGTGATTTGTTGTCTTGTTTTTCCCAAATTATTTATGCATGTTTTATGTTTTTTTTGTAACTAAGTTTTTATAAATCTTACATACATCTTTTGTTTCATATATTAATTTATCTATCGTGCTTAGATTGTATGTTCTTGTATGTTCAGTTCTTGTATAGTTTTTGTTTCATAGTTTTTTTTATCCTTTATATTTTATTCTAGTTAGACTTGTATATTGGAGTCCCATAATATAATGATATCTAGTTTTCTTTTTCCTAAATCATGTTTCTTTGGTTTTGATTGATACGTGATCTTTTATTTAAACAAACTTGTTCTCGTATCTATTTGTTTTTTATTTTTATATGTTGACTCTATATTTGTTTATTCGTGGTAACATAGTACGCATGTACTAATGGGCTAATTTTTCGGATTGTAAAAATTTGAAAGATTGAGAAATAAATTATTTTCGAATAATTTGGAAGCTATCGTTGAAATATACAGAATTGTACTAGAGGAAATTTCTAGTGAAACTCTAAAAAGGGAGTATAAAATTTTTAAATAATAATTGGGTGTAAATTTGGAGTTAGGAATTATCGTTGAAATAGACGATATCGTATTAATTAGAGAGAATTTTATTAATGCTTGGAAATTGAGCATAAAAAATGATGAGTTGGCTATATATTTTCGATTTGGAAAATATAAAAAAATGAAATGGATTAATTTTAACAAATTTGTAATGACGAGAATACAAATTTTACCGGAATTGTTAAATACATTGGTTATGTCTGAATTGGTTATTGAGAGAAAAGAATAATGCCAACATTGCTAGTTGGAGTAAGAAAATAAAATTTGATTTTATTGAAATAAATTGTTTCGAGATAATTTGGAAAGTGATGCTCATGATAGAGAGAGCATGTGAAATATTAGTTTGCTAAAGAAAATTTTTGACTGAGTTAGAGGAACTCGTAAAAGGAATAAGGGAAAATGCCTTGAAATGGGAAATATCATTGACACTCATCTAGAAGTGGAAAGGATCGAAAAATTGTTAAATGATTGAAAATAGAAAAGCTATTTTCAGAAATATTCCGAGGAATAAGAAACTTATTTGAGGACACAAGATATTTAATTGTCATCTAGCTATAGCTATGTTATTATGACAATAAAAGTTTTTTTTTAATATTGAGACATGTGTTGAAATAGATCGAAATGAATATTATGATCATGATATGAGTATGGGTATTGAATATAATAGTGCATAATCTTGTTTTTTGCAAGAATCGGAATTATCAAAAGAAAATAATGAAAAATGATTTTGAAAGAATCAAGTGTGGGAGTTGTGTGATCAATCCCAATATAGGAAATTCATAGATTGTATATATATGGATTATTGAAAGGGAAAGGTGAGAAAAATGTGTCTAGAAGTATGTTCAATTGCGAAAGGTTTTACGCATAAATTGAGAAAATTTTGACGAGAATGAATTAGACAATAGTGTCTGTATTTCAAAAAGTGGGAGTTTGTTTACAATATTATCGGTATATGTTAATGATATATTGTTGTCGGTAATTAGTAAAGTAATGCTCAACAAAACTAAGTTGTGACTTAGTGGGAAAGTTGAGAATATGAGTGAAATATGATAAGTTCAGGTAATTAAAATTTTTGAATATTTAGTGTGAATCAGAAAGGTATCCGAGTGAAATGCTTAATCGTTTTAGGATGCAAAATTGCAGTCCGGTGCCAACCCATTGGTAATGGGGAAACGATTAATGCGGAAAAGGCACTTGATGTATCATGTGCGCAAGTAGTCGAAAGTTCGAAGTTGTGTAATCGTTTGACTTGATTTGGCGTATTTAATTGGTCTAGTGAATGGATACGAAAGAAATCCTAGTCAAGCCTAGTGAGAGGTTATGAATAGGATAATGAAGTACTTTAAGTGTACATTGCACCACTAATTGGTTATGAGGCAGACGTGCCTGAATTTATTGATTGTTCTGGTGCAGATTTCGAAGGTGATAAGATAATGAGAGTTTAACTTCAGAACACTTATTGAATTATGGTGGATCCGAAATTAGGAAAGTAAGACACATGAATGTGTTGCAAGAAGTGAAAGTGATAATGTTTAATTAGATATTGTGAATTTTTAACAGAAGGTATTTCTGTGAAAGTATTTGTTAAACATGTTAGTTTTGATTGGACTTAGAAATATTTGAGTCATTAAATATGAAATGTTATTCTAATGAATAGTGAAAATTCATATTTGAATTGTAGAAGCTAGAAAAGGCGGGAGTCGAGAAAATATTTGATAAAAAGTCAAGTGGAAGATGTTGTATTTGACTTATTTTTATCAAATATAATAAAAGAAAATAAATACATGAATAATGTATTTAGAGAATTTATAATATGAGTTATTGTATGGAAGTTACAAAATACATATATTAAATATATGTGGGAGTTACATATGTTTATTATGTAGTGAATAATGACAAAAGGAGTTACAAATAAGAATATTAATTATATTGGTTGGACAATGAATAAATTATTGGGCAGTTACATTTTATGGGGTAGAGGTATGAGAAGTTAAGCCTATATATAGAGGATAATATCCTACAAGAAAAAGCACTAGAAAGAATGAGAGCTTGTTCATTCTCTTTGCGGAACCCTTAAAATATTTCATCAATATTCATATTGTTTTTTTTGCAGGTGAAACTATCACTTCACTGGTTAGTTTTGCATTGGTGACCAATGTTTGCTTAGTTTTGATTTTGGTTTGGCCAATGTTTGTTGTTGTAATCTAGTTAGTTTTTGCATTTTAATGTTTATTTTTCTTTGTTTTATTATTGTTTCAGTTGAGAGGCACCATTCTTTTAATCATATTATACTTGTCATCAAAACTGTTTCCGAAGGTCAGGATTTGCCTGAGATGTCTTTGAGATGTGCCATATCCGTTATAATTCTCTTTCTTGGTCAAAGTGCGAAAGCGTCTATGATGAGAGACTTTTTTGAAAGTTTGGTTTTAGATCCCGATAGGTCTAAAGTTTATTTGCCAGATCATGGTCTTGATTTTGTAAATTGGTGGCTTGAATATTGTAAGCAAATATATGATGGTGAATGTAACTTTCTGGTGGATGGAGAATATGTTCATTTTGATGCTATGAGGGTTTTAGTCACATTATTGAACTCCCGGAAGGGAGATAGAAAATTGATTACTGAGATACCAAAGAAACCAAGAGTTTTTCCCCCCAAAAAGGAGAAAAAAGTGAAGTTCAGTATTTGAAGTGGCTTCGTCAATATTTTTTGAAATTTGTTATCTTCGACAAGGCAGTTGGAGGAAATTTGAGGTAATTAAATTTATTTATGTTGTACTTGTAGAATATTTTTTATTTTTTATTCTTTGAATTGTTTTTCTTTTTTGAAATATGAGAATGATATCTCCTTGTGTTAAATTTCACGTCGAGGATATTATTGAAGTTGTGTTTAAAGGCATTTAGGAATGTGATTTGAAGACTGTTTTTTATTATGTTTTATTATGCTATTTTATTGTAATGTTATTAAGATCTAGGACTTAAATTATAGCTTCTTTGAGTTAATTTGTGGTTTTTGTGTTTTGAATTAAATTATTGCTTTCGATTCTTTAGCAGTTTGGTATTTTAACTTGTTACTTTAATAGTTGGACTATATACATATGATGCCTTAATTATTACTGTGTGTGTGGTGAATATTATGTACATCTCTGAACTTGACCAAGATATTATAGAAAATGCATTTCAAAGGTTGGTCAGCTCTATGTGTGCCAATCTAGGAATTTGGAAAAAAGTTTAGAAAAACAAACTCAAAAGGTGCTCGACCTTACCCCCAATAAGTATATAGTTATTTTGTAGTGAGAACTACATAGTTATTCAAACACAAAGATGCATAATGTTATGCATACTACATATTTAAAATAACTTAATTGACAAATTAGATTTCTAGATAACCTGAAATTGTAAAATATGGGTTTTTGTAATGTAATTAAGAAGCAATAAGTTAAATTAATTATTCGTGTTTCTTTCAATTATACATAACTCAAGAGTAATTACGTGCAATCTATGATGCAATAGTTAGTTGTCAACTACCGAATTATCAAAAATATACTCCATAGTTGGATTTCATAACCCAGTTGTGCTTTCTGTCAACCTTCATTTTGTTGTGGAAAAACAGCACACTGCGTACTTTGCCACCATTCATCATTCTATACTAATTTTCCACGTTATATTGACCTACATTGTGAGAGTACCCAAAAATGACACCTCTGGCTTCTTCAGATAATTTGCTTTACTGAACAAGATATTTGGTTATAACATGATCATAGTTGTGAATTTTATAATGAGTTTCCAACCATCGTTGCTTCTCCAATATGCCCCTCCATGACCTGACTATAACCTCGTGCATCTTAGCTACTTTGGATCATGAGCAATGCCCAAATGCTTAAGTGGGTATAATCCAAGTACATCTTTACCAACACTGCTTAAACCCAGAGCCCATGCACAGTGTACATTCATCACCAAGCCTCCGAAAGAATTATTAAATAAATCAAAGATCGGCTTGAATTAAGAAACAACTAGCAATTCTACGCTTCAGGTCCCAAAATTATTTGATGTAATAATTAATCCTAAGAAAGCTCATTATTTTTTATTTTTGTTTAGTGTCATTCCTGCAGTTATTAGTTGGTCGCCAAGAACTTGAAGAGGCAAAGCAAGCTGTAATAGAGTTAGAGAATAAACTTAAATATAAAGAAGAAACAACAGATGCTACCATGGCGGTAAAAGATGCAGCTGATTTCAGGTCTTCTAGGCTTAAAGACAAGGTGTGGGAGCTTACTTGTCAGCTTAAAATGCAGGACACGTCAAGGTCTGCTTTAAGTAGGTCAAGATATGTATGTTGGCCATAAGAATGGCTTTGCCTGAACTTTGTAGGTTTTCCCCAGCTTAATACACATCAAGAACATGCTAATGAAACGGAACTTTCTGAGCCTCTTATGTAGCTGTACATTGCGTGTTTCTTTCTGAAAATTCTTCATTACATTCTCTATCTATCAACGTGAGAGCGACTTGTACAAAGAGAACGGTAGGGGGTTTGTAGCATATCCAAATTTTAGTGTTCCATACGAGGCAGAGTAAAGTTTGCTTTTTGGTTCTTTGGCCTCCGGAATCCCTTTACATTTGATGGTTCGTATAGTTTTTACTGGAAGTATATACTCTTTTTTTTTGGTCATATAACACGTATTTTCTAGTTGACAAAATTATCAAATATTGGTATGATCATAGGATGAAAGCAACTTATCAAAAGAAAAAGAAAATATTTCATTTCTAGTGATTGTGACCATTACTACTATAAATTTTTGATTTTAAGCAAATGCTAGAGTTGGACTACTTCTTTTTACAAAACAAATACTCCCATATCAAATATTTCATGTCTGGAATCTGAAAGCTAATTTGCAAGAAATTTCCTAAAAGCACAACTATTAAACAATAGAAAGAACAAATATGCATCACTTTGTTAACAAATATGCATCACTTTGTTCTACCACACAACACTCTTAGCCCCCATCTATTGATAATAACATATAGCAGCAGAAGATTAATTTGTGGAATGAAAAGTGCCATTCACTTATTTTGGATTTAAATGTCCTGTTAAAACGGGCTCATTAACGGGGGCATACAATGTAATTATCTAAGTAATGTAGAGAATGAAGTCGAACATTTTATAATAAATTTTGAAACATAGTAAAACAACGTTACCGGAAAACTGTCCATAAAACTCAAGTATTACACTATTGGACAAATAAGAAATTAAGAGGTCTTAACGTGATGATTATGTTAGTTTTTGAATGTCCGATTATTTGTAATTCCTGGTCTGACTCGTGTGATAATCTTGGTTTTTTTGGATTTTATTATGTATGTTAACTTTATTTCGCTTTTTTGTTAGAAAATTGTGTTTATATTATTGTCTAAGTATTTGTGTCATTTTAGATGAATGTTCTGCATCTTTAGAGGGCTGACATGGCCGATTGCTCGTAGCTGGGAGGATATGATTCAGGGTAGAGGTACGGTGGGAAACGCACCCAAAGAAGAAAAGATGGCATGTAGATCACATGGGAGGATCTACAGAATTACGAATGAAATGATAAATTGTCGAGCAATTTATCCACTTTGCTGCTAAATCATCCCATGTGATGTAGTCTTGCTCGACTATTTGCACATTACTAAGATTACATCTGAAATCAATGGCGAGAGCATGATTTCTCCCCAGATGTCCATTTACCATTGGAGATAGCAGAGCCAGCTTTAATATAGGAATTAACTCATAAGATAGAAGCAATTGAATTACCATATTTGTCGATAAAAGGCTTGTTATGAAGTAAAGGATCATGAAGGAGATAGAAAGATGAATTAATACAACCCACATGATACTTCAGATGAGAAATCGCAGAGCATCTAGCATTAAAAAATTTTCTCGGCCCCCACGGGCACCTTGATGGTATTTTTGCAGTCCAGAAAGGTTTTCCTTTTAGTAGACACTTGTGAAACCAAATTATCCACAGAGAAGAAACGTTCGGCTGGATTATCCTCCATAGTTGGAACCTAACAGCTGCATCATTCCATAAAATAGGATCCTTTATGCCCAGCCCCCCTTTAGTTTTTAAAAGGCAGCACTCGTCCCATTTGAGTTTGTGCATGGCTGTAGAATAAGTAGAGACTCCCCAGAGAAAATTTGCCAGCAAAGACTTCACCCTTTTTAGCACTCCTTTAGGCAAGAAGAGATACATGTTCCAGTAATTTTGGATCCCGAACAGGACAGTTTTTAAAAGAAGCAATCTGCCCGCAATGCTCAGAAATTTACAGGTCCACTGCTCTACCATGTGGCATAATCGAGTAAGCAACTGAGCACAATTATGAGCATTAGGTTTCGAAGAAATAAGAGGTAAACCCAAATACCTAACAGGAAGATCAGCATGTTGGAATCCAGTAAGATTAGTAGCATAGCTAATGACATCCGAAGGAACATTGCCAAAAAAACATTGACTCTTAGCAGGGTTAGGTTTGAGACCTGAAAGGGCTGAAAATCTTGTTATACCTCTGTGAATAGTAGCAATAGAGTCCTTATCTCCTCTGGTAAAAAGCATAACATCATCTGCGAAGACAAGATGAGTGATATTCGCCTTTTTGGTTCTCCAATTATGCCGAAAAGGCCCTTCAGAAGTGGCTTTTTGAATGCAGGCAGACATTACTTCCATGCCAAGAACAAATAGATAAGGGGATATTGGGTCCCCTTGTCTTATTCCTGAATGACCTTGAAAATAGCCCTCTAGAGCCCCATTAATCTTTACATAAAAACATACAGGTGCTGATACACTTATCAATCCAGTTAATGAATAATTGAGGAAACCTCATGGCTCGTAAAACCTTTAAGATGAAGCCTCTGTCAATGCTATCAATTGCTTTTGAAGATCCAACTTAATAGCACATTTCGGAGCAGCAGAATGTTTGTGGTAGACCTTGCACAGGGCCTGCGCCAACATGATGTTATCTCCAATGATACGTTGTTTTTTTGGTAATTAAATAACTTCATTTTTATGTTATTTAAAATAGTTGGAAATTAATTAGTTATTAGTAATTATAAATAATAAAATAAAAATCATGTACCATTAAATAAAAATAAATAAGTAAGTAAGCAAAATAAATAGATACCATATCGAGTAACCAAAATTTTAATAGTACACAGTATAGATATTGATTACAAAATTGACAACAGTTTTCAAAATCTCCTAATAAAAACTTGCAATCACAAGTAACTAGACCTAACATGGATATTGTTTCATCTCGATTATGAATAACACAAACAAGAAGCTGCGAATCGGATTATACTTGACTTGAACATCCTTATGTCCTTTCTCTCTTAGTTAGTTAACAATTTTCTACAACTCATAGCTTCAACAAATAAAACTTTCTGTAAACATAAAATAATTCCATTTTTTGCAGCTAAAATTGGACTGTTAAAGTCATTCAACACTAATCCATTTAGGATTGTGCAATTTGTGCGAGTATTAAAGAAATTGCAATAAAGTTATCATAGTTAATAAAAAGAGATAGTCAAACGGGCCAGTGCTTGTGACACAAGCCCAATAGCTAATGAGACAAGCCCAATTACACAACAAAAACAAATTGGAGTATCCGCCCAAAGGCCCCACACAAATTCTAGAAAACTCATGGAGTATTTTTTTATTTCCACTCCCTCTTCTCATTTTTCTCAAGAAAACTCCTAAAACCCTTCTTTTCTCTCTCTCTCTCTCTCTCTCATAAAAAATTATGGCTTGTATGACAAGCTCTTTGGTGATGAAACCAACTACTCCTACTATGTCCATGACTAGTAGCTATGGTTGTTCAATCTTTTCACAGCCTACCAAATCATTTTTATCAAAACCCTCTTTTTCAATCCAATCCAAGCCCATTAAACCCCTTTTGATTTCTTGCTCTTCTGTTTCAATATCCCCTTTTAATCTCTCTGCTATTGAGAAAAAGACCCAGAATTTATTTCTGATCAAAGCCCTTGTTCAGGAAGATTTTCAAGAAAATCTTGATGATCAAAAATGGGAAGAAGGTGAAGAAGAAGAAGAAGAAGAAGAAGAAGAAGAAGAAGAAGAAGAAGAGGAAGGAGAGATTTTTGTAGATGCAGAGGAGGAATGGGTCCCACAAGAGGAAGAGTGGGTCCCATCAGAGGATTGTAAGATTTATGTTGGGAGTTTGCCTTATGATGTTAATAGTGAACAGTTGGCTGGGATGTTTCAAGAGGCTGGTGTTGTTGAGAGAGCTGAGGTATATAATGATTTTTATGATTTTTTTTGCTAATCTTTTATGATTTGTTTTAGTTTTTTATGGTAAAGATTTGATTTTTATTTATTGGTGTGAATTGTCTTGTTTTTTTTGAATTGTTGTGTTGTGTAGATTATTTATAATAGGGAGACTGGGCAGAGTAGGGGGTTTGGATTTGTGTCAATGCATACTGTTGAAGAAGCGGAAAGGGCTGTACATATGTTCAGTGGCTATGTAAGTCTTCTTTATTATTCCTTTGAGTGTAATGCTGTTTGGAATTATACTTGCTTTTAATTCGATTGTTTATGGTGTCTACTTGTTCGGCTTAAACTCACTGCTGTTTACTATTGTCTGCATCTTGTTATGGAAATCGTAATTGTTATCATTTAGTTTAACTTATTCCTCGTTTGCATAATTCTCCGCCATCTACATTTGACATGCTCGTATTCTACATACTAGTTCTACTACTGTTAATAGAGAAACATAGAAAAGAAGATAGTGAGGCTTACAGTAGTGATAAACCTCACAATGCAGTCAAATGCCAGTTAAAACTTTTATGTTGCCATCGAGTTGCAAGTAAAGATATGTGCTTTCATGTAACTCTAATTACTGTTTTCGAAATCTGTATTTGAATAATTTAAAATTTTATATCTTTCACATGATTCATAAGTTTGTTGAAACATTCAAGTTTCCAACCCTTCATCTCTGCTTATTGAATTGTCGATAGAGTATTCATAAACCCTTTTTAGCATCACTAGTATATGTAATATCTTTCTTAGAACAGAGTTGTTATCATCCCCCTGACCCCTTCCACTTGTCACTACCCCTCTAACCACATATGATTCTTATGTATCCCGTGCATCTATATATGCACCACGTCCATGATGTTAAATGAGTGGTTTTATGTTTAATAATGGTTCTCCTTTTTTATTGTGAGTGACGGTTCAAACCTCTGGTTTAGCCACCTATTTTACATGATTTCTATGTAGTGCATTTTTGTCCGCAGTGTTAAGAGCATGTACTGTTTTTGAGCATTTTATGCCAAGCAACTTCTTTAACTCACAAATGCACCACAAAAACAGTGTTTCGGTGCTATGTATTAAATACAATATGTCAAACTGGCAAGGCACAGGCCTTCAAGCTTAGTTACTGCTAGTTGCATAGAGAACTTATTAGTAGCATGTCTATAAACTGGCAGAGCATAGGCAAGTGGGGTCGTAGGAGCCCACAAGGTTTTTTGATTTTTTGATTGGTTATGTATTTAGCTGTGTTCAGCGTTAGAAGTTTTGACCTAATTTTTAGTCCTCTCCAGTGCATAATGTTATTTGAGGTAGAAACTTTCAGTCTGGACAGTATTGTTTTTAATTGTCTTTTTTCACCTTATTTTTACATTAAAAAAAATGGCGAGGATAACTGGTTTCTAAATCTACAGCACCACAACAAATATTTACCTATTTCTTTTTAACCACTTAAAAATTGAATTGCAGCTGAAAATATAGTATTGGTTTCATGTTTAAATCACGGCTGAAGATATTTGTGGCCCACTGGCCCGACGTTAACATCTAGCTTCGCCACTGCATCTATATTTAGTGTCAGTTTGTCAGAGCTACAACACAATGAGAGTGATATGCAACGTATTGCTATCTTTTTCTCTTTTTGTCTCATATAATCTAATTTTCTGAATAAGCGGGAAAAAAGAATTTGGCATGCTTTATTCAACTGTGAGTCTGTGATGAAGCCCGAGGCTAACTGCAGTTTTGAGAAATGAAGCAAGATCTTATTGTTTATGAGTTCATTCTATTTTGTCTTTAACCAGGAGTTGAATGATAGGCTACTGACAGTGAACAAGGCTTCTCCAAGAGGAACACGTCCCGAAAGGGTGTTTAGTCCTCCTAATAGGATTTATGTGGGTAACCTGCCATGGGAAGTAGATGATGCAGGTCTCAAGGAAATTTTCAGTAACTATGGTAAGGTGCTGAATGCACGTGTAGTTTGTGACAGGGAGTCGAACAGATCAAAAGGCTTTGGCTTCGTTACAATGTCAACAAAATCTGAACTGGATGATGCAATCAGTAACCTTGATAATCAGGTAAAAGAATTACAATTTATCAATAAACATGTAGATAACAAAGAATCATTAGCAAGAGAGGATATACATAATTGCGATTTCTGAATTGTGTACCAAAAAATTAATTTTCTTGATCTGATGAAATGCTTGTGACTCACTCTGTTGATGCAGAATTTGAATGGGAGGCCAATTGTAGTTAGCGTGGCCGAGGAGAGAAAACCAAGATCATACTAAACTTGAATGAATCGGACATGAGATGGTGGTAGTTTATTTTATCGAAGTGATAGTCGTGATCAACTCATGTCCAAATTTCAATGTAGTTTGTGTTTTCGGGTAGCAAGATACTATTAATTAGAGTGTTTTCAGGTAGCAAGATATTAATTACAGTTTATGACTTTGTTTTCGGTTAATATTTTAGGATATGGTTTTCGATTTTTGTCAAATCTATACTATATTAAAAGCAGAAACCCCTATTAATGGTATGCCATATACCGTGGTATGCCACTAATTTAATTAATTAAAATTGTAATATTATATAATAATTTAATTTAATAATGAAATTATATATTGTGAGTCTAATAACTAAAAATTGAAATAAAAGTGAGGAATATAGTATTACATAGAACTTAGGACTCCTTTAATTAATATTTAAAAGGTATCTATAATAGATTAATAATAAATACAATTAATAATATAACTAATCTTATATTAACATAATGAAGTTATGTAAATTTAATTAATTAAAATAATAATATTAAATATTAATTTAATTTAATAGTGAAGTTATATACTAGGAGTTTATTAACTAGCAATCGAAATAAAAGTCGAGAATATAGTATTATATATAACTTGGTGCTTCAAGATTTTATTTTATTTAAAAAAATTAAAAAATCAAGATTTTATTTTATTTAAAAAAATTAAAAATTAGAAATTTAAGATAATTTATTACAATCCGTGCTTCGCACGGGTTATTCGGCTAGTAGTATACAAAAAGCAAAAGCTTATAATCTAAAATAGTCTTTACTGCACGGATCTTGCCAAGTTTGTAGAAGTTTGTAAATTTAATCCAGAATAGTTTAAGGGTGTGTTTGGGATTGCTGTTGCAGACAGCAACAACAGCTTATTTCTGAAAAGTAGCTGAAAATGTGTTTGGTAAAATTTAAAAGCTGCTTTTCTGAAAAGTGCTTTTGGCTTAAAAGCTGCTTTTAGAGAAAGCAAGTCCCCCCATGTTTTTGAAAAAAGCTGCTTTTCAGCTTTTGCGGAAAGCAGTTGCTGATTTCAACATCAAACCTCACCAAAAACATTATTTTTAGTATATCTTTACATCAAAACATGCACATATCAAAAATATTACCAAACAGTCTTCAGCTTTTTACAACAGCACTTTTTTTACCAGCACTTTTTCTAACACCACAGCAATTTTTAACAGCAATCCCAAACAGAGCCTAAATCCAGTGTTATAACCATTTCGAATGTGTTGTGTGATGCCAGTTTGCGGTATTTATAATCAAGAATGAACGAATCCATATTCAAAAGTTGCAGAGTGTCGATCTTACTAGTACATTAAAAACCAGCGGATCTCCTTACTTGCATACAAGAAAACCACTTAAAAGAAGTCGCCTCTTTTAGTAAAATACTGAGGAATTTTACTAAAATTCTTAACATTTTTATTATTATTTTTACCCAGGGACCTCTGGCGTTACTCTCGTAGCTAATGAGGACCATGACTAAAGTGACCTAACTGGACAAAATTATAAGAGTAAAAGAAAAGTCTAATTTTTTTTTTTATTATAGTTAACAATCACATCCTAGGATTCAAATATTTGATAGAGAAGTCGAAAACTCAAACCACTACACCAACACACGCATTTAAAACACGCATCCAAAGTCTGGAATTTCAGTGACACAATTGTCAGTAGACCCGTCACTTAGTTAGAAATATAAATGATCCTTCAAAACAAAAGAATACTCCGTATTCCACAAGTTAAAACATGAAAGTATTGCATTCAGAGTCACAGAGATGCTCAAGAGGATTGAAGTATTAAACCATGTGACCAAAAAGAAAAATCATAAACTGTATTAAAAAAATTGGTTATGATTATTGACAAAAGTAAACCGAACCTAATACGTTATTTTGTAATAATTTTGGATTAAAACTTGGAATTGTGTACACGACAAACTGAAATAGAAATGAAATTAAAAGATCGATATGAAAAAATTGGTGTTGATTTTCGGCTCAATTCGATTCCATTACACACCAAACATTGTATTTTTAAAAGTTCGTATTTTTTACATTTTATATTCAAATATCCATTCGTGACAACATTTTTTTTTTTAAATTCTTGGAATCATATTTCTTACATTTTATGTTCAAATATCCATCCGTGACTCGTGAGCACTCAACTCCCTTGTCTCTTTTCTTTGTTTTCTTAACATTTGCATATTCTTGTTGCTCTTAGCGCAAAATAAAAAAAATATATATAAAAATCTTGTAGCTCTTACATTCTCCAACAACAATAATTTAACGTCCAAACATATAATATTTTAAAATGACGGTAAAGGACCGAGAACACTACAAATCGATGCCTTCCTCGTATTGATAATGTTTGCCAATTGTGAGCCGTGGAGAAATTCAGCGAAATTCAGCTATTTGTATTTTGTACAGTATCTTTACAGAAGGTTGTGCCATTGTCTATATAAAAGTTTGACACTACGGTCGTCTGATTTTATTTTTCAGAAGTAAGTAATTTATTTCAAAAATAAATAAAAATATGTATTTTTTTCTGAAATAGCTAACTTATTTTTGTAAGAAAATGAATGTTAAACTCTTTATACATATTTTTTTTTATAAAAATAAATGTAAATACAATTTTTTTTCAAAATAAATAAATTATAAGTAGTAAATAAGGAGGACCAAACATAGCCAATATTTAAAATCTATCTATTATAGCTGAACATGGCTTTTGAACCTATTTAGTAATTTACACTTATACCCTTATAGTTATATTAATGTTAAAAAAAAATTGTTTTTGATGGGAATTGAACCCAAGACTTCATTGTGTAGAAAATTTTATAATCATGTCTATAACCATTGAACCAACACAACTTTGTATGCATTAATCTTCAAATCATTCACCACATGTATAAATAGCCTCCTTATTATATCTATTTTAAAATTTATTTCGGATAAATTATAGGAACATTCTTTCTTTTAATAATTAAAAATGTATATCATATAAATGATCAGAATACATAATGATTATGATTTATGTATACGAAGAAAATAAATAAAGTGAATAGATTTAGTTAATATTTATATAACGTTTTATATTTGATTTATAGATTTAGTTAGAATTTGAAATAATTAGATAAAATATATAATTGAAAGAAAATCAGAAATAGTTCAAATTTAAGATTTCAAATCTACATCATTATCGAATTAATTTATTAAATAAAAATAAATAACTGAATTATATTACAATATTAAAAATATGATTGTAAAGACTATAAAAAATTTATAGGGACTTTATTTAACAAATAAGATACTAGCTTTTACATAATTTCAAAAGTTATAATATTCAATTAATCAAATCTTGAGACTATTAAAATAATTATATTTACAAAAAAAAATATCATTTTTACAAAAGTGCCTTTTAGTGTATGTAAAAATTAATTCAAATTGCAATCCAAATCACAATAATTTAAATATTCATGCAAACATATATTCCTTTTATAAAAGTGTAATATCAAATTATCAATACCACCACTATCATGAATCACAAAAATTATACCATAATCAGTAAAAATTAAGATGTTGCCATCATCATAGTATAGCTAACCACTGATTTGCCGAAGTTCATATATAATATCCAAATTTTTAATGCAAATTACGAATATTTTTACACAAATACCAAATTTTCTGAACCCAAAATTCAAAGAAATAATCAAATCTGAATATGTTGTGTTGTCATAAATTTGAGTGTCGACAATCTCATAAATCGCTAATGTATAAAATTATTAGCACACCCTTCCATCTATATTGTCTCGTATTCACCATTATTGTCATAATCACAACTCTACAAAAGCAATCAAATCTAAGAAATTTTGGAAATGTAAGTCGAATAGAGGTTACATCAAATATGAATAATAGATGATCGGAGGAAGGAATGATAAACAAATTTAAAATCATCAAAGATGAAACAGAGGTGGTCAGGAAGAAGATGAATGCACATATATGATGTGGTCGGAGGGAAAAGAATGAAGTAAAGATGGGCAAATTTAAGATCGTCGAAGATGAAAAAGAGGTGGTTAGGGGAAAGATGAATGCACATATATCATGTCGTCGGAGGGATAGGCAGATCTGAAAGGTAGTCAGATGGCCAGAGAGTGATCAAAAATAGCTCGAAGTGATGAGGTCAGAAACCGATAATTAGTTGGAATAAATATGAGCATATGAGGTGGTAAGATTAGTAAAAAATGATAATAAATCTATTAAAAATGTTATGTCTAAAATTCAAAATAGTTAAAAATGTGGGGCTAAGATGTAAAAAAGTTTAAGTTCATTGTACTGATTAACGGTTTATCTTAAATTCGTCTTTAACATAATAGTATAGATAATATAGATATATGATATTGTGTTCGAATATAAATTTCTTAAATGACAAACTCTATAAGTTTAATATAATGCAAACTATCTTAGTATAATTTATAAATTAGAGGATAATTAATTTCTAAAGCAACGTCAATTACAAAGAAAGCACCTATTTAGTTATATATTTTTTAAGATGAGTTAATTATTCAATAATTTTAAAATCGTTCTTGTACTTATATAATCGAATTACACTTAGTCTCTATTTTTGCCTTCAAGTAGGCACAAAAAAAAAATTGTTACATTTCAAATCATACTTATAAGTGAAAATTAAGACTAAATTAATATGTAACATCACAGTCCCATATCGAGGAGAGTGGAGACTTTGATTCAGTATATAAGGTAAAATACTACAACCAATTGAACCAATAAATCATGTTCTTTTGGGGGTCTGTCATGGACTTGAACACTACACAAATTTTTGCATTTGGGATAGAGTATTTTGACTTATTTCGGAATCGAAACCGGGAGTTGAATCGTGTAGATCGTAATATTGCAATGAGAAACAAACTATATGACATACTATTATCGTGGTAGTTTTTTTTTTTGGATACATCATACATGTTGAAAATAAACTATGCACACACTATTGTTATGGTAATAAGTGAAATCTAACGATTAACTCCTATCTACCATTTTTATCTGTCATCATTCACACATTGAACAAGCATCGCTATAAATATGCTTCTTAGAATTTAGAGCATGCCAATATTTTAAAATTAAAACACGACCAATCGCTGATCTTAGATAGGCCGAGACACGTGAAGCTGACAGGAAATGACGGATTCTATCGCAATGATTTGAAAAAAATTATACTCCCTCTGTCCCAATGGATTCTTTACAGATACTAATTTGGGACGTCCCACTGGATTCTTTACATTACCCAAAATAGTAACTTTCAACAATAAAATACTCCCTCCGTTTCAATTTGTGTGTCCTGTTTTGACTTTGGACACTGTTTATTATAAATGATTGACTACTAATTTACCCATAATCTATAAGACCAAATATAGTCATGAGTGATCTTGTTGGATCCGTATTTATGAGTACTTTAATACAGTGAAGTTTTTATATTTAATACTAATACGAAATTGAAGATATTAATGATTAAAAGTGTGTGTTGGCAAACGTGTCCAGAAGAAACAAGACACACAAATTGAAACGGAGGGAGTACATTATTACATCCACTACTTCACTCCACCTTTTCAACACTTTACACTATTACACCCACTACTTCATTTATTTTAACAATAAAATCACTATTACACCCACTAATTCATTTATTTTAACAATACTACACCCACTATCCTTGGTATCCGTACCCAGCCCCTATGTAAAGAATCCAGCGGGAAGGAAGGAGTATGAAATAACATGTGGCAAATGCACGGGCTATCATGCTAGTATTTATATGGTTATTTAAACGTGTAAATAGTGCCTAGTATACCATGAACTAAAGTGAACTTTTAACTTTTGAAATTGATTTCATGTATTAATTTATAAATTATTAAACACTAATATTTGCCTAACATAATATTTTTAAACTTTTCTAACAGTGATGATTGTATAGAAGACCAGACAATTTCGTGGAACATGTGAAGCAAACGCGTTGGTATTTCCGAATGTTGAACATTTCAAACTCGAATAATAATTTAACCGATAATAAGGAAACATGGACCATTAAGAAATTAAGCAAGTCGTCGTCGTCTTCTTTAAGTTGTAGCCCTACCAAAGTCAAGTCAATGCATAATTTAGCTGTAAAATATTAAGGCTTTATTCGCATCACATCAATTGACTCGACTAATTTCATTCTTTTCCTGTATATATAAACATAAATAAATTAGTTTGCTTAAAAGAAAATACGAAGAATTATACTACTTAACTAAAATTTAATCTACGAAAAGTAACTGAGAGCCTGTTTGGCAATTCTGTCTGGTAACTTATAAGTTACTTATTTCGGAAAAAATTTCGTATTTACATATATTTTTTTAGAAAAATATGTGTATGGGGAGTTTAATATTCGTAATCTTGCAAAAATAAGTTACTTATTTCAGGAAAAAGTACATATTTCCTAACTTTTTTCCAGAATAAGTAACTTATTTTTGAAAAATAAGATTTCCCAAACGGGCTCTGAATTTAGCAAAGGTCACTTTACTAAAACTTATACTCTTTATTATAAAAATCGGTTGATTTCTGAAAAATTGTCGATAAATCAACCAAAAATCAATCAAAATTTTGAAACCGATTCGGTCGATTTTGCGAAAAACGCCGATAAATCACCATTTTTTCAACCGAATCACCCGATAAATCGTAAATCAGTATCTCAACCGAATAGTTTCGATTTCCGAAATCTACAACACTGCTTATACTACTCTTTTACCTCAATACCTAATAAATGAAAAACGAACGCCGAGGGATCATCTTCGTTCTGTTATATGTTAATCCGTATCACACTTATAAGTCATCACCAGTTCACTACCAGACAAATTTGCTAGCAGGGAGTATTATTTACATGAGAGTATATAATTGTTGTGTAATACGGAGTAATGGATAACGGGTTCAAGGGATGACAAACATGTTTTTTTTATAATTAGATTTTTGGACCAGTTTTCGCATATCTTAATTAATTTGAAGGATTGCTAACATATTCGTATTTATCGAGTATGATAGTCCACTTACTTTCGTATTTCTCAATAGAATTAAAACCATACTCAAATTTATTGAGTATGACAATTCACTTACTTTCATATTTCTCAATAAAATTAAAACCATGACTTTGAATAGAATCGAATCTATCATCTTGAAGTGATAAGTTTCTAAATCATTAATTTCAATCAACTGGACATCCGCAATGGGTCTGGATGACAAACACGTTACATGACAATAAGTGGATCTCTTTTATTTACATAAAAATCGTTATTAACATTATACATAACTCACTATTGAGCATACCATACCACGTTTAATAAACATGATTCTATGTGTTGCAATATACATTTGTTGAGACATATTAAGAGAGCAGGGTAATAACTAATAAGTAGGTCTTCCTGTATCCATATAAACACCACTGTTATATCGTGCTTAATGTTACTTAGAGCATCTCCAATGGTATTGGCCAAGTCCATTGGTTAAATTTCAAAAAAATAATAGTTGGTTAAAATTTATTGAACTTGTAGAGTGTTTTACTCCAATGAGGATCAGCTATAATGATTGGTTATATTTCAAAAAAGGTATGTGTTGGAACCAAATTTCGTCGAGAACGTGGTGCCAATATTAAGATTTGTAGATGGGTTTTTGTATAGAAATATAAGAAGATCTCGGTAAAGTAATGGGTTTATTGGTGTGTTTAGACTGTTCTTGAAAGAGCAGTGGTCTGTATTTCGTTCTCCCCCTCTCTCAAAATGCCTACGTACCCTTTATATAGGGATCAAGTCTACGTAGTTCTTTAGGTATAAGTTTCTATGCAGCACTTCTCCTTTAGGAACAAGTCTTCTCCTAATCTTTAGGAACACGTCTTCTACCGTGCGTATTATTCTCCTACCATTAATATGATGCTTGTAGGACAAGATATGTAAACTCACCGACAGACCTATAATTATGTTGAGTTTACTAACATTGATACGTTATGTATGAGGAGCGATGCTTGTATATAGCCCAATTATTATTGGACTTCAGGCCCAATAAGTGATGATTCGCAAGCATCACTTTAGTATTCACCCGAATAGTGATCGGATTTTATCTTATCTTGGGCCTTAGAATGTATCACAACTTTATTTTGTATCAACACATTTCTTCTGGATTAACACATTGAACTAAAGTGTACCTAATTTCTGTCTCAAGACCTCTATTAATCCTTTTGTGAAGATTAATGGCCTAACACATTAGGTGTTATACCTCTAGTATCAACAGTATGATTATTATTATTATTATTATTAATTTTTTTGGTCAATTATGAGAAGAAAATGGGCGGGAAATGACATGGCATTTGCTACAGATCCCTAGTGCTTCAACAAATATGGCCAATATCAAAAAAATATAAAGGATTGGCTAAATTTTTAGACAAAGGGAATGCCCCATTGGAGTGATGAACTTTTAACATATTATGAATAATTTTCAAATTTGGTAAGTTATTTAAAATTTTAGCTAAGGGCTTTATTGCATTGGAGATGCTCTTACGCGGTTAATGAGCATGGTATTATATTAAAATGGATGTTGGTCCTATATATCACAATTTGAAAGTAAATAGTCATAAATATCACATCTTAAAAACTTGGCCTCAAATATCACTCCGTAACATACTCTAATGTAGCGTTCTTGTTTTTTTTTTCTTTTCTCCCTTGTACACGCTAAAGCGTTTAGCGTTAACCTTCTTTTTTTTCGTCTTTTTGCTTGAAAACGCTGTTTGATGCTTTGTTTTCAAAGTAAAACGTCACTTTATGTGACGTTTGAGTGTTGTGTTTTTTTTTAAAAAAAAAATTAGTGAGTGAGAGTGCATTTTAATTGTGTGTGCCTAAGAAATAATCCCAAATGGAACCTGTTGAACCCAAATAAAACACGCTATTTTGTATATCATTTTTTTGTTTTTTTCTTCTAAATATATACGGTTTATTCGTCATTTCGAATATTTCTAAAACCCAAAATGGAAACGTTGAACCCTAAAGATTAACCTTTGAAACCCCAAGGGAATGCATAATAAAATTAAAAAAAATTAATTAAAAAACTGAATCCGACGGCCTGATTTTTAAACGCTAACGCGTTTAAAAATTAGGATAAGTTAGGGTTTAGGGTCCTAAACCCTAAGTTCGTATATGGTTTATTCGTCAATGTGAATATTTCTAAAACCCAAAATGGAAACGTTGAATCCCAAAAGTTAATTGTTGAATCCCTAAATTTAATTAAAATTGTATTTTTTTATTTAAAAAATCGAATTATTAAATAATATATTAAATTTTAAAATTTGAATTATATTAATATTTTAAACGCAACTATAACACTTGTCTCCAAGTAAACGCAAATTAAACAACTATTTTCCGAGCAAAACGCTAGTTAAAGTGTGGTGTTCAATGCAAAACACTAATTAAAGATATGTGTTGAATGAAAAACGCTATATAATATTTGGTTTTGTGTGCAACTTCTTCACCCTTAGCCCCTGAAACGCTAGACGATCTAGCGACTTTAAAAAAGAAAAAAAATTCTGAAAATGCTAGACGATGTTTTGTTTTAGGATGATATTTGGGATCAAAATTTTGAATTATGATATTTTGGACCATTAAATTTAAAATTATGATATTGGGGACCTTTTTTCTATTAAAATTAGACTAAATGACAGTTTGTACCCCTCATGTATAGGGGTTTTGTCAATTTGGTCCATTTTTACGTTTTGTGGCACTTTACAACCCGTATCTTCAAATCTCGTTTCAATTTGAACCCCTTCACTAACTCCATGTCTAATTTGAGTTGATCGACGAATAAATTCATAAGAAAAATATTTTCCGAAAATTCTGAAAATATTACTAGAGCTTTCTAAATATTTTTTAAAACAATTCCCAAAATTTCATAATTTTTGGAACAGCACACGTCGATTAAAAATAATCGAACCAAAATAATGAATAGTAAAAATAGAAGCGAGATTTAAAGATAGGGGTTATAAAGTGCTACAAAAAGTAAAAAATTTAGTAAAGAGGTTCAATTAGAAGCGAGAGTTAAAGATAGGGGTTGTAAAATGCTACAAAACGTAAAAATGGACCAATTTGACAAAATCCCTATACATGAGGGGTACAAATTGTCATTTAGTCTTAAAATTATGACCAAAGATAAATTTGTTAAGACATGGAAGAAGGAGATAATACTTTATACTTCACAAAAATCAATTGATTTGTAAAGTCTTGGCGAGTTGGAGGCCCACTGCCAAACCATTCCACACGGCACAGTCAATAATCTATTATATATGCTCTCGTCCTATTTCTCCATTTTAAACAGCCTGCAATGTTGTGATATAAGTATATAATAACAACCAGTTCAGACCCCCTATATCATATTCTATAAGCTCAGATTCCAGCCGGCCATTGTTCAAGTGCCAATGGCCTCTTCTTCTCACCATCTCTCTTTTCTGTTTTTCTTCTTGAGCTCACTCCTCTTCTTCACTCATGCCACAGTATTTCTGGATCCTTCGGATCACATTGCTCTGTTGACTATCCACAAAAGCTTGGGAATCACAAGTCAAAGTCAAGGTTTGGAGAGCAATCCTTGCAATTCTCCTGGGATTTTCTGTGAACGCAGGATTTCTAATGAATCTTATGTGTTTCGTGTTACGCGAATAATCTTTGATTCACAGAAACTTGAAGGATTTCTTTCTCCTGCAATTGGAAAACTTTCGGAGCTGAAAGAGCTTTCGCTTCCAAACAACCGGCTCACTGACCAAGTCCCAGCGCAAATAGTGAAGTGTAAGAAGTTGGAAATTTTAAATCTCCATAATAACCAGTTTTCTGGAGAGGTTCCTTCTGGGATATCTTCTTTAAGCCGGCTTCGAATTCTTGATCTATGTTTTAATGAGTTTTCTGGGGAGTTGGATTTCCTGAAGCATTTTCCTGACATGGAACAGCTTGACCTTTGCAATAACATGTTTAGCGGAGAAGTGCCAACATCCCTGCGTTCTTTTACAAATCTGCGGTCCTTAAACATATCTGGAAACAAATTACTTCAAGGACAGATGCCACTGATGAAAGGAATGGAGCTTTCATCATCCCCGAGACGTTATAGATTGGCAGAGACGAGGAGAGGTGGAGATTCTGCAAGGGCTCCGCGTGCTTCCTTGGAAGCACCTGCTCCTTCACCTCAAATGGGAAGACATAAGCATAAGAAAAGTAAGAGCAAGAAGCTAAAAGGATGGCTTATCGGCTTCTTTGCTGGAGTAGTAGCAGGGGCCTTGTCCGGTTTCGTGTTTTCCGTGCTTTTTAAGTTGATTATGGCAATCATCAAGGGTAGAAAGAATGATACAGGTATAGCAATCTTTAGTCCCACAATCAAAAACTTGGATTTTCTCGATAAAGAAGATGGATTGGCCTCATTTGAAGTCATTGGAAGAGGTGGCTGTGGAGAAGTTTACATGGCTAATTTACCAGAAGCTTACGATAAAACACTCGCTATAAAGAAAATTATTCAACCCTCAAAGAATGCGTCAGAGCTTACTGAAGAAGACACAAAACTTCTGAACAAGAAGATGCGACAAATCAAGTCAGAAATTCAAACTGTGGGTACAATCAGGCACCGTAACATTCTTCCCTTGCTAGGCCACGTCTCTCGACCAGATTGTCATTACTTGGTATACGAGTTCATGAAAAATGGAAGTTTACAGGATATGTTGAATCAGGTGTCTCAAGGAAATAGAGACTTGGACTGGCCTGCACGGCACCGAATTGCCACTGGTGTGGCAGCTGGGCTTGAGTATCTGCACAACCATTCTCATCGCATAATTCACAGGGATCTCAAGCCAGGTAACATTCTCCTTGATGATGACATGGAAGCTCGAATTGCAGATTTTGGGCTTGCAAAAGAACTACCAAATGCCGATACACATGTTTCAACAACTAATGTAGCGGGAACGGTAGGATACATAGCACCAGAATATCACCAAACACTGAAATTCACTGACAAATGTGATATATATAGTTTTGGTGTAATTCTAGGGGTCTTGGTGATGGGAAAACTTCCATCGGATGAATTTTTCCAAAATACCAGTGAGATGAGCTTGGTGAAATGGATGAGAAATGTCATGACCTCAGACGATCCGAAAAGAGCAATTGATCCAAAATTAAAGGGAAATGGATTTGAGGACCAAATGCTTCTAGTTCTTAAGATTGCGTGCTTTTGTACTCTAGATAATCCAAAAGAAAGGCCTAACAGTAGGGATGTTGGGGTCATGTTGGCACAGATCAAACACTAGGTAAACTGTTAAATTTACAATAAAGATGTGTAACCTTATGCACATCTATGAAACATGCATATTGTTTACCAATTGTAGGTACAAGCCAAATCCCGAAAGTTGTAAGATGGATTGTGTTTATCTAAATTTTTATTATAAATTGTTAAACTTTGTTGGTCTATATTAATATACATCTTTTATCTAAGAAAGATTACCTGATGACATATCACAATTTTGGCCCATTATTAAGAATAGTAAGATAGAGCCAGGATATTCCAACCACTGGAAAAATTGTTATTCCTATGATCTTCCGACTGCAAAAGAGTGAAAATATATATGATAGAAAATTTCACAAGTAAATTATTAATTCTATATGTGCGTGCAGAGCTTGTGCAAAGCGCGTGTAGAGCTTGTGCAAAGCACGTGACGTGCAGAGCTTGTGCAAAGTGCATGACGAGCTTAGATAATTAAAATTATTTTTATGATAAACTTGTTTTTAAATGATCGATATTTGTTAAAGTTATAATAGTATTGTTATACTAAAACTATAAATTAAAGAATCACATTATTATTATTATTATTTTGATATTTAATGAGTTTCGATAATAACTAAACTATTGTGATTCTAATAGAATCTTATTATAATAGATTGTAATTGCAATAGAGATCTAATAATTGAATATTAGAAGCCCATTATTATAGAAATTCATAATTATTCATAATTCGATAACAATTGACTAATAACTAAGGCATATGTATACTAGTTAAAGATCGTAAGGCAAAATACCGACCAACCAACCAACCAAAATTTCTAATGTTTCGGATTTAAAAAAATTATATGGTATTGATAGTATAGAAGATATCAAGTAAATGAGGCAGTCTATAGGAAATATTTATGTAGCTCAATCATACTAACAGAATAGACCTAATTATGATGCCTACAAATCTTTAGCAAATATTATGACAAGGTAAATATATTATTTTATTTTCAACACTAATTAAGTTAAGTTATTCACTCCTGCTTTCTTAGTAACATAAGTTGAAGAGAGCAGTAGACATCATAATGATAATTATTACAAAGAGCGCATTCTTAAGTTGACCATGACTTGAAGTTACAACTTGGAACTCGCAATTAGATTATGTGACAAGTACAGTTCCTTCCGGTTCCACCGGTGTATCAAAAAATTAGTCAGAAGAGTGCCTATGAGAATTACCAGCAAAAAGAAAAGTGTAAAACACTAGTATGAGATGAATCATTATTTTGAAGGAAAATATTGAATTTATTGAAAGTGTAGAAGAATTTCCAAGCTTATATAACAAAACGATGAAAGGAAACAAGGATAAAAACTAGAAATACCGTCAAAGTTCATATTCATAAAAATTTTCCTAACACTAATGCAAGCACGGAGACATGATTGCACATATTATAAAAAGTAGCTAAATTGAAATTGTCGATACATGTGGAGGGTTGATATAAGATATTAAAAAAAAAAAAAAAAACTGCTTATAATACATTAGGTTTCCTAAAATATTGATCAAGTCCGTTATATCTGTCGGTTGCATCAACTGGAAATTTACTGCAAAGAATCATATATGGAGGTGCCATAAAGACGAACTAAGCCAGCAAGTTAGAGCAGATGTTATGATGGTTTTGTATTCAGAACATAGTTTATACTCTGCATCTCTCGAGGTACCTTAAAAATCTAGTAGTAGCTGTGGAAGAATCCTTTCAAGATGAGTTGCTTGTATTTTACTGGCACCCTCAGCTTCAGCAATAGCAGCAGCACGTTGAACAGCTTCTGCATCAGTACAAGTGTCTTTATCAGTAACCAAGAGAATGCTAAAACAAAAAACTCAAGAAGACCTATTTATCCGGGGGTAAAGATAAATGAACCTGAAACAAAGAGCCGAAGAAGCTCACAACTCAGCTTCAGAGCATTTGAATTAGCTGTATGAACACATAGATAAGAGAACATCAGACATCATAACTTTCTTTAGTAGACCCTACTATGTAGACAAATCCTGATCAAGCTTCATGATTGGCGCTCATATGGGGAAATAAACCCTGCTGGTTGATCTGAACACAAGATACCCCACTATGGATCATCCTCCAGCAGGAATTTAGTGGGGACTTACAACAGTGACTCAATCCCCTCCCGGTTAACATGATACTGCTAAAATTAGATTTGCAACCTTCAATCACACAAAACATTGCAACCAAATGTTTGACATTCACTGATGGAATAAGGGACTTCACAGCTGAGACCCTTTGTTCAGACAGAGGTTTAGCAAGCAATGGCAGCAACACACATCTATAATTATGCCAACTGTTTGTATTTCCCTTTCCTTTTTTCCCTGTAACCTTAGTTTTAGCTTAGATAAGTAGCAATATTCTCACTTCATTCTTCTCCACGTATATCTACAATATTAGTTTATCATTTTCCTGCTTCGTTTTCCATTTTACGTATAATTAAATTAATTATCAGCAAATTAACTTGATTGAACCAAAAGGCATTCTAGAGTTATTTTACCTCTTCTTCTTTAATCTACTTTTTTCTCTATTGCTGCTTGAGTTTTACATCTTTGGGCAAAGGTTAGTAGAGTCCCCTGGAGAATATATGTATGGCCTACTCAGTACTGCAACGAAAGATCCAGGCTTATGTATCTGTACCCAACAACAAACTCATACTACAACAGCCCCTTGTCTATTAACGCAACTCATATGAATATTGAATAGAGTATGCAAAGTAGGTTATTAAATCATGTTTTAGATGTTTAAGATTTAACAAGCGAAACTATTAAATAGATTAATATCTAATGCAGACAAATTAAATATCAGAATACAACAAATTAATCACCAGAAGTAGGTCGGTTTCTCTTGGATGTTCCAGCTACAACCTGTGGGAGAAAATTTGAAAGTGTAAAAAGCATGGTAAGTCCTGTATGTAAACGTCACAAGTTTTAAGAGTTTAAAAATCAGTACATGTACATATGTCATCATATTAACATCTAAAAGATAGTAACGATAATTGCTAAAGCATATATTTGTATTCCTAATATTGGTATAATTGACATTGGCAGTGCATGAATTTGACAAGTGAGTATTACCAATCCACAGGCCACAGCATAAGAACAAAAGTCTAGATCGAAACCATGGGTTAGTAACTAGACTAAATTCCTGATTCAAAGCTTGATTGGTTAGCAGAGAAGATTTAATTACAAATGCAGTACTTAACCGCTAAAACATTCACGTGAATTGTGAGAGTCTAAACTGTAATTGTAGTATTCTACATCATCTTCAATTACAAATGCAGTACTTAACCGCTAAAACATTCACGTGAATTGTGAGAGTCTAAACTGTAATTGTAGTATTCTACATCATCTTCACCAAAAATACACAAAATTAGAGGATGAGTACGCCAATCATAGTACATGTACCTTGAATTGAAATGTGTTACTGCAGTTGTGTTGCAAAACATTGAGATAATGTACACAATCCGGTAACATAACAATAATGTACATGGACTGTTAACGTGTTTGCTCACAAACTGGTGGATAACTAAGACTAAAAAACTCGTGACAAAGGAACTGGCTAAATTTCAACTAATGCCTACACCACAGTAAGGGGAGACGCCAGTAAGACAAATATGAGGCGAAAATTAATGTAATCAATTTAACGTTTTGAAAGAAGAGGAACATCAACGCAATTTGGTATTCTATTAAAATTACATTACTTATACTGTGAGCGCTTTTTCATCTCTATAATCAACTTACTTTGGGCATATTAAGCCCTTCAACAACGTCATTAACATCAAAGTATAAGTAGACGAACGCACATATGGAAATACGGAATTACACACAGTACGACCTTAAATAATCAACATTTTATCCGTAAATCATAATTAACCTTTCGTAAATAGAAACTACAGAGTACTTGGAAAAATCATGATAAAATGACATCACTAATCTATAATCATCATATAAAAAACAAAGGATAACTAACTAATTCTCGAATGAATTTGAATATATGTACCTCATCAGTTATCGGATCAACACCTTCGTTTTGTTCGCGCTCTGAAACGAACATCAAACAATTACACATTCTTATGATTACGATTACGATACAAATACGATAGATAACAAACAGAATGAATTATAACAGTAAATTTCAAACACTAGGCGATAGTTGAAAGAGGGAGAATCAAACCTAGGGCTTTTTTGCTCCAAATGAGTTTGAAAATTGCATGAATTAGGTCCTGTAATGCAAATTACAAAATGTTATACTTCAATCATGATATAAACAGATACTGATATTCTCAAACCCGGAACGACAAGAGATAAGCCTTTAACCGCTTGAGCTATCTAATCGTGCTCAAAAATTGATATGTAAGGAGTGAGTGATTACATACAGGATCGAAAGAGTCTGACATTTGAGAAGATTGGCGAATTGATTTTGAATTCGTGATTTGAAGAAATGAGCGAAACAACTGTATTTTGTATTGAAAGAACTAACTGTCTGATTGTTTAGTACTAGTATTGAAAAGTGGAAATTTTTTCTGAATTGCCTTTATAGCTCAGTGGTAGAGCGTCAGTCTTGTAAACTGAAGGTCCGTAGTTCGATCCTGCGTGGAGGCATTACTTTTGCTACCCTTTCTATTTGTGTTTTTTTTTCCCAACAATTTTTTTTTTTAATAACACATTAAATTTTCAAATTTTAATAACCCAGTTTAATTAGGGTTGAGATAAATTCTCTATATAATGCATACATGTCATATAGTACTTGTTTTCTAACTAATTTTTTATCAAAAAATTCAGTGACCCAAGAGATTACTAAAATTTTGTGATTATACAGCATACTTTGTATCGTTATTTTGCAAGTCGATTTGCGCGTTAAATTTAAATTCAGATTATGCGAGGCTTCGAAATCGTTTCAAAAAGCATTCTTCCCCTTCTTCCTTAATCTCAGGTAATGGCTAGTTGGCTACGATCCAAAATTTTAAGTTTTTTTTTATATAATTTTATGTTCGAATCAAACATAAAATTACTTTTGCTACCCTTTCTATTTGTGTTTTTTTTTCCCAACAATTTTTTTTTTTAATAACACATTAAATTTTCAAATTTTAATAACCCAGTTTAATTAGGGTTGAGATAAATTCTCTATATAATGCATACATGTCATATAGTACTTGTTTTCTAACTAATTTTTTATCGAAAAATTCAGTGACCCAAGAGATTACTAAAATTTTGTGATTATACAGCATACTTTGTATCGTTATTTTGCAAGTCGATTTGCGCGTTAAATTTAAATTCAGATTATGCGATGCTTCGAAATCGTTTCAAAAAGCATTCTTCCCCTTCTTCCTTAATCTCAGGTAATGGCTAGTTGGCTACGATCCAAAATTTTAAGTTTTTTTTTATATAATTTTATGTTCGAATCAATTTTTGCATATTTTAATTTATCCGAAGTATTGCTAACACCGTATGGCAACAAATATGAAAACAAATTTCATATTATTGGAAAAAGAGTTTCTACCAGATTGATATAAAAAATCGTTATTATTATCATTACTCCTCAATACTAAAACTAATGGACAAGTTTGGTAAAAAATCTCTGGGTTTTTTTCTTTTAATCCACAGATGGGCCAATTCAACCCAGCTCAAGCCTAGACCCGAATTTCCCGATAACTACACTTTGGTATGCTGACTATGCTCCCAGACGGTACGTAATCAACGTTCAAGAATATTTATTTATTTATTTATTTCATATTTATTTTATTTGTTCTAATTATGAATGTTTATTAGTTGGGTTTATAAAATCATTATTATTTAATTTCAGTAAAGTGTTATTTGATCATATATGCTGCTTGAAATGAACTTGTGAGGATTATAATTTTTTTAATCATGTAAGTTATGTTTCTTGTTCTTGTTTTCATTTTTGTTTAAAGATTCTTGATTTTTGTATATAATCTGATCTTTGTTTCTTTTGTTTGAAGATTCTTGATTTTATGTATATAGTCTGATCTTTGTGTTTCTATGATTCTTGATTGCAATGAAAATATGGTTAGATTGATTGTTAAATTGAATATTGATTCTTGATTCTTGATATGTGGTAGGTCATCAGAAGAAGAAGTTGCTGTAGATGCAATCAAACACGCATTGAGGGCTCTCCGGAAACGCCATTTGGTCGAAGAAGGTGCTCATGGGCCTGCTTTCGATGCTCTTTCGAGGCCCTTTGTTTCTCAGGTTGATCCCTGTTAGTTATTATTGGAATTGTGTTTGCTGATATTGAGTTGTGTAATGGTAATGAATTTAGGTCGAATTATATTTGCTGATATTGAGAATGTGTGATGGTAATGAATGAATTCATTCAAATTATATTTGCTGATATTGGAGTTGTGTAATGGTAATGAATTTACGTTGTTGAACTATAAAGGGTTCGGAATGGAAGGAGAAAGCAGAAAATCTTGAAACTGAACTTCAACAATGTTATAGAGCTCAATCCCGATTATCGGAACAGCTTGTTGTCGAAGTTGCTGAATCGAGAGCTTTAAAATCATTACTTCAGGAGAAAGAAGATTTAATTGCCCGTTTGCAGAATGATTGTAATCAATCAAGGTTGGCTTAAACCCATATTATATTTATGTAAAATCTTTGTCTGTAAATTAGGTGGTATATAAATAATTGAATACCGTTTTCATGCTGCAGAGATGAATGTACTCGTCTAAAAGCACTTTTAGATGAAAAGACTCAAGCTGTACAATTGCTAACAAGTGAGAACCAGGAAATTAAGGCTCAACTTGAAGAGGCGAGGGTCAGAGCAGATACTGCTCAGGCTGAAAATAGAATGCTAATTGATCGTTGGATGGCGCAAAAGATGCAGGATGCTGAAAAGCTTAATGAGGTAATCGGGAGTTATGTCATAAAGTTTGTGTCAATAATTCTATCTTATGGTATATTGGTATTTCCTAGCTTGGCTCTTGTTTCAAATATCTAGCTTTTCCTTGTGTTAGTTAGTGTCTGTCTCTATTCCATAGCTTCACGTATTACTTGGTAAATGTATAATTGTTTAGCTTTATTTAGCTGATTAGCACAGCTTTCCTGGGTTGAAATATATTGTGGTTGAACTTTACACTGTCAATCATCCCCTCTACATCTTACTAAGATCTATCATTATTAAAATATTAGATATCCTTCTTTTTTCAAAATTACAATTGGCAATAGTGTAGGGCGGTGAGTAGCACCGGAAATAAAGATTACTAGTCACTCGACACTGTTTTTTTTTTAATATCAACCAGTCATCCAGTATAAGTATATAACCATTTCCCAATTATAGTTTAATCATTAATGACAATTACATCCAATAACGTTTCTTCTTTTAAGTCTGTTGCCATCTATGATCTATATGGTTCTTGTTGTCTCATATTTGAGTCATGATGAGCTTGGTACCTAAATAGCCTTTCGGTAAACTTTCACTTTAGCAGAACACGTTTTCTTAGATCTAACACAGGTTTTCTGGGCAAAACATATTATTCATATTATAGGCTAATGCTGTTTATGAAGATATGCTTGATAAGCTTAAGGGGAGCAGTATAGAACAGCTTGCGCGGCAACAAGTGGATGGTGTGGTTCGCCAGAGTGAAGAAGGTGCTGAGTATTATGTGGAGTCTACTATTCCGACTGTAAACAAACACAAGATCTCTGCCCATCAGGGTGGATGTGCTGCCTTGGTTTTTGAGTATAACTCTAACATATTGATAAGTGGAGGGCAGGACCAGACTATTAAAATGTGGGACACCAATTCTGGTTCGCTCAGCCGCACACTGCTTGGTTGTTTGGGATCTGTTCTTGATCTCGCAATTACCCACGAAAATAGTTCTATCATTGCTGCAAGCAGCTCAAACAAATTGTTTGTTTGGGATAAAGATTCTGGCCGGCTGCGGCATACTCTGACAGGCCATGTTGATAAAGTATGTGCTGTAGATGTGAGTAAATTCTCAAGTCGGCACGTTGCTAGTGCTGCTTATGATCGAACAATAAAAATTTGGGATCTGCAGAAAGGCTATTGCAACAATACAATTATTTTCCCTAGTAACTGCAACGCACTTTCTTTTGGCATAGATGGGCATACTATATGCTCCGGTCATGTTGATGGAAATCTTCGGTTGTGGGACAGTCAGACAGGTAAGCTACTTAGTGAAGTAGCTGCACATTCACTTGCAATTACATCAATATCCTTATCAAGAACTGGAAATGTAATATTGACAAGTGGGAGAGATAATGTTCATAATTTATTCGATATGCGAACTCTAGAAGTTTGTGGGACATTAAGAGCGAGCGGGAACAGAATGGCATCTAACTGGAGCAGATCATGCATTAGTGCAGATGACAATTACGTTGCAGCTGGTTCAGCTGATGGATCCGTCTCTGTTTGGTCGATATCTAAATCTAGTATTGTTAGCACTCTAAAGGAACACAATTCTTCTGTTCTCTGCTGTTCATGGAGCGGACTTGGAAAACCTTTAACCACAGCTGACAGGTCTGGAACAATTTGTACATGGACGTGATGACTTCTCATAGTGGTGCCATAGCGGATCATATGTAGATAATGTGTTTTGTAAATTAGTATCATGTTTATTGACTTTGATTAATTTGTTTATTCGAGATTTTTGTTATTATATTTTAACTACACACTAATTAAGTTAGAACGATCTTAGTGAAACTTTTATGGTTTAAAAAGATTAGTATGCTAATTTCCCCAAAATTAGTGTCTTCTGAGTTGAGACTTCCCAAAAATGAAATTTACTCTACAGTGTACATTACGCAACACTATGCTTAGTTGCTTACAAGCCAAGGGAAGTATTAGATATTCAATAATGCGATGACACAAACACAAGAATGCACAAAAAGAATATCACCAAAATGATCCCATCTGTGTTTTAACTTATATATATTGCTTCGTCTGGGCATCTCTTAAACCATACTTAAGTTAGATATATGTGTCAATCAGCTATCATGATTCCATATTATTTGGTTGTGGAAGGCACTTTCAGCCACAAAACGATAGCTAAATGACTATAATACTGCAATTATTTGTTCAAATTGTCTTTTGAAATTATGAGGACTTGTGTATCACCAGAAAAAGATATTCTTATTCGTATTCGTATTCAAGCAATTTTATATGTCACATACGCATGTGAAAAATATGTATTCGACTATTGGGGTAAATTGCGCACTATGTTCTATCCTCTACCAAATAAGCAAATCTTATATGTGTAGTTTAATGGATTTGGCTATAACAAGTTAAAAAAACACCACTAGAGTCACAGTCCATGACCAAAATTTCCCAGTTGCCTCAATTAATCACGTCAATACTAATTAACGGGCATTGCCTCAAAAGTAAAAGAATAGAGATAAATGACAAGTACATTTTAATTCCCACCAACAAATCTTGCTCTAAAATCTATAACAACACAGCCAATTTTCCTCTTTTCAAACTTCACATCACCATATTTACACAATAATGTTCTTAGCTTTTGCGTGCAGATCACCACCCCACCGCAAATTTAAGCAGTGCCTTCGGAGAATCTAAAACTATCCACTGATACAAACCAAACTTGTAAACTCGAAAGACCTTGTTTCACCTATCTAAGTTTAACATACATCATTCAAAATGTTCTCCTACAATTTTCATACCAAATCTTATTCTCCACCACCATTATTACTGCTTGTTCATGCCCCTAAGAAACCTTCAACTCAAACTCTATTATTAATGAACAGTTGCTTGTATAATCGAACCACCTCCGTCTTTATGCTTAGAATCTACTATATAAGGAGGCCTTGTCGATTGTAGTTTTCTCATCTTGTAACAAAAACTAGATTTATATCATTATGGAAACAAAGAAGCTTGTTATTGTTTTCGTATCTTTGGCTTTGGTTATTGGTCTTTGTCAAAGTTTCGAGTATCATGACAAGGAGTTGGAGACTGAAGAAGGGTTGTGGGGTATGTATGAGAGGTGGAGGAGCCACCACACTGTGTCGAGAAGTCTTGTGGACAAGCACAAGCGATTCAATGTGTTTAAGGCCAATGTTGAACATGTTCACAACACAAACAAGTTGGATAAGCCTTACAAGCTGAAGCTGAACAAGTTTGCAGACATGACTAACTATGAGTTCCGAAGCCTCTATGCTGGTTCCAAGGTGAATCATCATCGCAGGTTACGAGGCGAGCGACTAGGAAATTCAACCTTTATGTATGAAAATGTACACAGAGTTCCTCTGTCAGTTGACTGGAGGAAGAAAGGAGCTGTTGCACCTGTCAAAGATCAGGGCCAATGTGGTAAGTAAACTACACGTGCTGAGATATTTTTTGGAAATAGAATCTGTTACTTTTTGTGATTATAATTTCCGAAACTACAATCAAACATAAAATAGGAAATACGGTGGATATAAATTACACTACTTGCCAATGTGTACACAGACTATAAGCAACATCATGTGCATGACTTTGTCAGCGATTTTGGGTTTCAGGCAGTTGCTGGGCTTTTTCGACAGTGGTAGCAGTTGAAGGAATTAACTATTTAAAAACAAAAAAGTTAGTTTCGTTATCTGAGCAAGAGCTTATCGACTGTGACACTGAGCAAAACCAAGGTTGTAATGGGGGGCTGATGGACGCAGCATTTGATTTCATCAAGAACAAGGGAGGCCTTACAACAGAAGCCAGCTATCCTTACAGGGCTGAAGATGGGAACTGTGATGTTTCATTGGTATACAATAAGGCAATCTAGTTTCTTGGATTGTGTCTGCTTTTCGAATTTCTAAAATAATGTGAACACATATATAATTGCAATGCAGGCTAGTGCACCAACAGTTACAATTGATGGACATGAAGATGTCCCTGCTAATGATGAAAATGCATTGATGAAAGCGGCCGCCAACCAACCTATCTCTGTGGCTATTGATGCCGGGGGTTATGACTTTCAGTTCTACTCAGAGGTATTTAGTTATACTTGTGCAATTCGAAATATTTCATATTGCAAGTCTACTAGTATATGCTAAAGGAAAACAATTTACTATCACTTTCCGAATAAGAACTTACAGTAAATCAGAACCTACAGTAAATAAAAACCTACAGTACGTACTTGAACATTATCGCATATGGCCAAACTTAACAGAAAAGCATTGTTGACAGGGAGTGTTCAGTGGAGACTGTGGAACTGACCTGGATCATGGAGTTGCAGTTGTAGGCTACGGGGCAACCCTAGATGGAACTAAATACTGGATAGTGAAGAATTCATGGGGCGCTGAATGGGGAGAGAAGGGATACATAAGAATGAAGCGAGGCATATCTGCTGAAGAAGGAATGTGTGGCATAGCAATGCAGGCCTCATATCCGATCAAAACCTCCTCAAGTAACCCTAGTGGTCAAAGGGCTGCTCCTAAAGATGAGCTTTGAAGCCTCATCAACATTATTCTCTAAATTTCTCCATAACTATGTATATAAATTTCTCCATAGTTATGCATCACTTCTTAGGATGAACTTGATGACACAGAATCATCTAGCTAGTATATCAAATCAATATTTCTGATTGTATGGGAATCAAATAAACTCTATCTAGTTTGTTACCATCGTTTCATATCGTGATTTTTAAAGTTAAGAATTCAGCAGCTATGCTTTGCAAAAAAATAAAAGATCGAATAAACCACATCAGTTAATGAAATTACTGATACTGTAGTTTTCATTCTCCATGTTAGTTGCATCAGCTGATTCACAAGTATATGATAGGGCAAATAATATGAGTAATGAGATTGTAATTTTTTTCTGTATTTTTCCTATTTCAAAATATCACAACTGTATCAGCAATTTTTGACAAGGAATCAATTATTACTGGTTAACTTTCATCCTCATCGCAAGAAGTTACGGACTGATGAAACATTACGATTACGAATTAACAAACTGACCCGATCAGAGAGGCTGATTTGAAAACGCTTTTGATCAAAAAACACCACCTGAACTAGTAGTGTGAAGAAAATCAAAAAATTTGCAGTCAAATCATAAATTTACAATTAATTGAAATTCAATTGACAACATGGTTAATGCAATATAACGGACTGAACTAGCGCTTGCACCTGCTCTGAGTGTGACCGTGAGAAAAAAAATATCCGACAAAAGGAAGCTAAATAAGAAACCCTTAACAATGTCACCTTTAGCCTCTTTGGTCAAAATAATGTAATTTGCATCCAGAAGTAACTCAGATCAGAGGATAGGCCCCAAGACATAGTTTACGGTCCCTAAGTATGCTAGCTAACATCCTGAGATATCTGCGTTCTGATATTCATTTATAATTTCGGATATTTGGAACCAAATGTGTTAACATATGATGTTGTGACAGAGTAGCAAAAATATCAAACTGAAACAGATAGTCTTAAACATCATAATTAGAAAGACGGATTGAAGTTGGTTCAAGTTAATACATGCAGAAGTTGGTTGAAGTTAATATATCTTACATAAACGTTCAGAATTTCTGAAGACAGAGGTTTCTGAGTGGATCAAATTTGGAGAGGATCTTCGCCTTCTGTTCTTCAGACATTTTCTTTTTCAGCTCCCATTCTTGCCTTCGCTTCTTACCCATCTCAACCTCATGTTCAACTTTAGAAAGACATTCAGCAGCAATTTTCTGTTTCGAGATCAACATGTCCACTGCTTTCTTCTTCACATCAGCAGCACTAGCCAGCTCATCTCGTTGTGATTGCAGTTCACTAGTTTTTTCATCAATCTTTTCTATATCTAGGGAGATGGAATCAAGCTCCTTGTGAAGAATATATTCGTAGCCTTTTGATTCATTGTACTCATTCTCAAGTTCAGTGGCCCACGCAATGTTGTTTATAAGGTCTTGACTTAATTTGTCAGCCACCTCTGATATCTTCAGACTTTCTTGAAATTGCTTCCATGCCAATGGAAATACATCAATCAATTTTAATTTTAGTATGCCATGTCGAGTAGCATCGATGTTTGGATCAGTTTTAAGAAATTCCCAGAGGTGCATCATTTCAGAGAGATTGATTGACGAGGGCATGACAGGGATATCTGAAGCAAGAAGCAACAAAAGCTTGATTCGAGCTTCAAACATCTTTTCTTGACTGGTAGCAGATTGATCATTTATTGGACCTGCATCTGATGATTTAGGGAGAGATTGTCAGCAAAATCGATAAGCATGACACTATCATTAGGAATCGATGTGAATGGTATTACTTTAAAACTTTGTGAACCAGTATCCTGGCTGGATGAAGCTCGAATGTTTTTGGAATCAGTAGCACTCTTTGAATTATTACCTGTTAACTTGCATGATCTTATCCCATTACTCAGTGAAGACAAGTCAATTATATCCTTCTTTTCTTTAGGACTAAAGCGAAGTCTTTTTTTCGAAGAAGCCTTAGACATATCAAGCCTCCACGATCTTCTTGTCAATAATGTTTCTCGAATTTTTTCTGATTTAGACCGTGGACGGACTTTTCTAGGACGAGGGGTTACTTGAGCTGCAAAGAAACAGAGGCCGCATCATTATAAAAGTCTACTAAGAGTAAAGAACAAGTTGACTGCAATTTAAAATGCTTGAGCCCGTCAATTTCTTTATTGTCTATGACAGCTGAATGACAAAACTTAGAATTGTTATAAATGTAAAAGATCTCTAATACCTAGAGTCATTACTATTAAAGTAGAATATCTTTCTACACAGTTGGAAAATGCCAGTAATGGTAACAACCTCCTCTTCCCTTTAAGAACATATTTTGATCTAGAAAGTATGAGTTACATGATTCGGAACTATAAACTGGAACGAAACATGATAAGAAGAGATTACCTGATACATAAAAAATTGTACTTAATTGTGGAAACTTCTAGTTGGTATTGGTATATCGTAGCCACTTAGCCAGTGAACTTCATGAATGATGATTACTAATTTACTATACTTGTATTAAGAATTGGATTTTACTTGGTCAGGTTGGCCTAGGGTCTAACAAGATCTGTCTGTCTATAAGTTTGATCTTAAAAAATTATGGCTTGTACTACATTGTTACTTAATCTTAGCTTAAATGTTAACTCGTAATAGATGTGAATATGAGTATAAGTAATGCTTTGTGTTCATTTAGTAGATACAAGATGAGTGAACTAGAAACTTTCCAACAGGGTTGTGTCTAGGTTATTAGCTGACCAGTATATCAAAAATCAAAATTCCAAAATTCTTAAATAAGAATGAAGAATGATTGTTGGGTGGAAAAAATTGAAACTCATAAATTTGATGACTAAATGGTGAAGACGGAGATTAAATTAAAAAACTAGACTACTAAATATATATATATTTGGCCATTCTACAATTTGGGGCCAGAGGCAGGTGGCTACCCTAGACAGATCCCTGCCCGTCCATTTAGTGGGCTTGTTAGTCCGCCAAGTTTTAGAAAAGCTTAATCACGGGCTTGTACGACTGATAACAGTCAACTGGACGGATCAAGTTAGGATAGGAAATTTGTTCATATGGTATGCTGAGTTTGCAAAATCTTTAATTAACTAGGAGCACTTGCCAACAGTTGCACTTAGGAAAAGTATGTGCTTAATTTGGCTAGATTCGAACAATTAATTAGTCTGAGAATCTGAAGGTTAAGGAGTGAGATCAGAGGATACAGAGAAAGAAAACATATGCATCATACCTTGACTCTGAATCTTGTCAGAAGAAAGTGCACCGCGCATATCCACTGTAGATAAAATATTCTATTAATATTTGAAAAATGAATATGTGATCCTTGCAATTTCTACAATCTAGAAAAACAGGAACTTGTAAACCCTCAGGTGTAATGGTTTAGGCTTCTAACATGATCTTATACTTACACTGCAAACTACATGGCATGTCAAGGGTTTTGATCTACAATATACCCCTATTAATCCTCATTGTCGCAGTCTCATAGCGATATAGATATCAAACATTCGCAGCAAGGTAAACAACTTATTAGCATATAATTTTCAAAAACAACTATTAATCCTCATTGTCGCAGTCTCATAGCGACATAGATATCAAACATTCGCAGCAATGTAAACAACTTATTAGCATATAATTTTCAAAAACAACTATTAATCCTCATTGTCGAATTATAATCCTCATTATAATTTTTATTAGCATATTAATTTTCAAAAACAACTATTAATTATAATTTGCAAACTACATGGCATGTCAAGGGTTTTGATCTACAATATACCCCTATTAATCCTCATTGTCGCAGTCTCATAGCGATATAGATATCAAACATTCGCAGCAAGGTAAACAACTTATTAGTCAAACAAGGGTCAACAGATGCTGATCACACAACTATCATATTTTCAAAAAGAACAAAGAAAATTAAGCATGGTACTAAAAACAGGAGTACAGAGTTTTAACATGCAACTTTGGCAATCGAGAGCAAACGATCTTGTCCATGACCACAAAACTTTCGATTCTCTTGAGCAACAGATACCATCCATCTCAAAAGTCAATAAGAAATTAGGATCTGACTAGTTGTTTAGCATTTATAGCAAGAACAAGGTCAAGTATACCACACAACCAAGGGCTTGAGCCAAAAAAAATCTATAACACTTACTACCACATTTCTACATCAATAGCAGAGAATAGTGCAAAATCTGACCTTTTTCGCTGGAGATGTTGAAGTTTACAGGGACCTTCCAGGTGAATGATTAAACTCAAGGAAAGAGCATTTATCTTTGCATTAAATTTTTACCACTACAAGAAGCAACACTTGCAAAAATTTATTCACTTTTTTCTCTTTTTTTAAGAAATATATGGATCCTATCCGGAGTCCAAATCTTCTACACCACTTTAGCTGTGTCACTCCATGTGCCAACTTAGGTGATTGTTTTTTATTGGCTCATCTCTCATTAATATAAATGGAACCCCTGCATTCACATCAATCACCGAATCAAAAATAACCAGCTATGATGGTACATGGAGTGGCACACCTAAAATGGTGTAAAAGATTTGGACTCTACTATCTATACATGCAGATACTGATATGACCCTGTGTAATTATTGATCCTGTACAAGATTATTATTAAGCCAACAAAATTTTCAAGGGTTTGTCTAGTGTAGTAGTGTGTGACCAAGGGCACATGTTAAAAATCCGTGATGAATTGTCAAATTTTTATTGGTGGATATTTATGTGAATGCAGGGGGTCCATCATTATTAATGAAATCTCCACGGATCAAAATTTAACAATTAAGCGGATTATTAGCGTATGCTCTTGGGCACATACTAAAAAATTCCAATTTTTAATTAAAAAAACTCAATTCAGCACAGCTACCAATGTCAACCTAAAAAAATTTGGACCCTTTTTCTTAGAGTTTGGAGCCTTTTTAAAAGTCTTGATTCGACAACCACTATCGACCCAAAAACATTTAATATTATGGCTTTCCTTTCATTAAGAAGGCCACATTTAAGAAGCCCACCTTTTATACAGAAGCTTTGCCATTGTCATTTTAAGAAGCCCAAATATTGTAGAGATGTTTGAGGAGAATTCTGTTAGTCTTGATAATGTTGATGATGATCAGTGACTTCATAAAATTGAATTAAAACACCTTTAATTGGTTAGACTCACATAACGTCGACTGATTTGATATCTAACATTATATAAACATAAATGAAACTCTTTGTTATCCCTCTTGACCAGGCTATTGCATGTGTGATTTGTGACCTTAATCTGATCGGTTATCTGTCTTTATATTAATAATGTGTCTTTTTATTTGAGTTCTCCCTCTTGAATAAAACAGTGAGGAAGACATGTCAACATACCCGTATCTTAAGATGATGTGCAAACTCCCTTCTTCCCAAATTTCTACTCCGTAATAAATACTAATGACATCTTGATCCGATAATGTATCCGTCTGACAAATCTTATGATGAACTTATAAGTTATTTATTTCGAAAAAAAAATTATATTTACATATTTGTTTTTAGAAATAAATGTGTAGGGAGAGTTTAATATTCGTTATCTTGTAAAAATAAGTTACTTATTTTCGAAAAAAGTACTCCCTCCGTCCCACTGGGATCTTTACGTTCCTGGTGGGCACGGAGGACAAGACAAGTGGGTATAAAGTGGGTGTAATATTGTTAAAATAAATGAAGTAGTGGATATAATAGTGATTTTATTGTTAAAATAAGTGAAGTAGTGAGTGTAATATTGATTTTATTGTTAAAATAAGTGAAGTAGTGAGTGTAATAGTGTAAAGTATTGTTAAAATAAGTGAAGTAGTGGGTGTAATAGTGTTAAAACTTACTATTTTGGAAATGTAAAGAAATGAATGGGACGGTCCAAAATAGTAAGTGTAAAGAATCCATTGGAATGGAGGGAGTACATATTTTCATAATAATAAGTAACTTACTTCTGAAAAATAAGATTTTCTAAACGAATACAATATTTTTCTCATTTTTTTTTACGAAAGATCAAGAATTCGGATCATACATACTTTTATGTTACAAGTAAAAGAAGCATAATTAAACGGAAAAATAAAAGGTGACTCTGGAAAATGTTACTACCTTGTACGTTACGTTTGATTTGTGATTGAGAATTATTATGACTGTATTTCGCCGGACCTGAATTCGGTCGGACCTATAAATGAGAAAAATGCGAGGGTTTGGCCCCTCGATTCACCTCCGGTGTGAGAATAAATTAGTCGGTTTTTGATGAGTAATATTGAACGTAGAGAGTTTGTGTTGTGTGTAAAAATGTATATGAAGAATTAGAGAATGAACCTGACTTAAACATATTCTTTCCTCCAGGCGGTTACCCGAAGAGTGGGCGTCGTGTGCCGACGTGTCCCACGTTCGCAGGAGGGTGAACGGTATGACCGTTGTTGATATCTGGGCCGGACGAATATGGGCTTCCATTCGGGCTCGAGGCACTGGATTATTGGTTCGGCCCATTAAGGAGATGGGCCTCTAACATGTTCCTGGGCTTCGTTCGGAGTTATCCTCAGGACAGAGGCTAAAGCCTAGGCCCATCTTCGGAGTTCACTCTTCGGACGTCTTATTCAGATAATAAGGACGATGGACAAGGTTGAAACGTTTCCTTGGAAGCCGTGTCCCCTTGTGGTTAACAGCTGTCTAATCTCGAGATTCACGCTTTAATCTCCGCCGTTGAATACGAAACGGCTCTGTCCAAACGTCACACCTCCCCTTCTTAAACTCATAATCTCTTCCTTTTTTACTTTACGCACAAAACATTTCTTAAGTATTTGGAGCAAAAACTTTTTCACAAAAGCATTTTGGCAGCAATTGGAACCGTCGCTTCTTCACCAGTTATCTTCGATTCTCCGATTCCGGTCGATGTTTACGTCCAAGCTATATATCCTCAGGAACTCAGTCTTATTAGAAATCTTCAAACCAGTAAGTGCTATTCTCTCCTTTGTTTCTTCATTATATACCTGTATACTATATATTCCTGCACGTATCTTCATGTATGTATCTGTATGTCTGTATGAAATCATTTGAGTTTGTTATGTGCTAAACGAAATGCTCACACGTCCAAGAAGCTTTTAGATTCTTTTTGATGCGCTCTTTTCCTCTTATATTGGCATTCCCCGAGATTCTAGAACCGGTCCGAAGATAATTTGGGAAAGAACTTCCTTCGGGATCTTGAAACCTCAAGAACAATTTTCGGACCATTTCGATCTTTGGTGGCTTCTCTTAGAATGTCCTGATTCCCGTAGTTTTTAGGTTTCCGACTTCCTTCACCTTAGGTCGTAGGATGCTCCGACCGATCCTGGCTCACTGTACTCGGCCTCCCCTCTTTTTGTTTTCTTCTTCTTTGTCCGAGTACAAAGCTAATGTCTCTTCATTTCCGAATGCAGGGACATGGATCGGTCAACCGAGGGTGCTGGTCCTTTGGAGGTTTCGCCCTTCAGCGACGCCAAATTATTCCCAGTCGCTAACCTTCGGTCACAGCTGACCGAGGAGCAAATTGAACGCTTTCATTCCAAGTACATGGTGGAGAAGAATGTCTGGTACTTCTTCGCACCGCGGAAGAAGGACCGCATCTGGCACAACCCCGAGATTCCCGCTCTTTGCGGAGGGAGCGTGGCGACCGGTATTTCTGAGATGGCGTTCAAGTGTGGCTTCCGGTTACGATGTTGCCGATCTTGAAGAAGATACTGAAGCAATTAAAGATTGCCATAGGGCAGTTAGACCCGAACAGTTTCTTCCACATCAACGCCTTCCAAGCTCGGTGTCTGGCCAAGAAAATGACTCCAAGGACAACCTTGTTCTGGCACCATTATGAGCTGCGAAGGAACTCGAAGAGCAACGGCTATTACACCATAGCCCGTCGGACTGGTAGGGCCGATTGGGCTCAAACTAACTCTAGCAACAAGGGGACTCATGAGAGCTGGGCATTCATTTCGGGGCCGAAGATGGAGAAATACGGCCGATGGTATGATTTAGACCCGTCCAGGTTGACATATCCCGACCTGTTGCAGGCGGACGTACACGATTACCGCCTACTCTGCGAGCTTGACATGGGCAAGGTCCCAAAGACGGCGCCAAATGTTACGACTGTATTTCGTCGGACCTGAATTCGGTCGGACCTGCAAATGAGAAGAATGCGAGGGTTTGGCCCCCCGATTCACCTCCGGTGTGAGAATAAATTAGTCGGTTTTTGATGAGTAATATTGAACGTAGAGAGTTTGTGTTGTGTGTAAAAATGTATATGAAGAATTAGAGAATGAACCTGACTTAAACATATTCTTTCCTCCAGGAGGTTACCCGAAGAGTGGCCGTCGTGTGCCGACGTGTCCCACGTTCGCAGGAGGGTGAACGGTATGACCGTTGTTGATATCTGGACCGGACGAATATGGACTTCCATTCGGGCTCGAGGCACTGGATTATTGGTTCGGCCCTCTAACAAGAATAGTCAATTTGCGGCAAGATTTGTGATTGGTTTCTTTGGTCTCAAAACATCATAATTCCATCGTAATATTATTCCACACAGCTAACTCTTGCTAGCTAAATTGTGTTCCAATTTGGTCCAGTTCTAGCGCTTGTCTGCCACATGGTCCGATTCCCTTGTATGTCAATTTCATGTACATATATCATCGCTCACTTTTTCAAGTCAACAGCTACATTTTCTCAACTTTATAATCTCATTTAATTCTTTGCAAGAAAAATTATTCTGCTTCATTTGTCGATTTTGCTAATGACTTATTTCACGAATTACGAATTAGTCCATAACCGAGAATTAGTGCAAAATTTTTAGTTACAATTTTGGGTTAATCTTTGGAGACTTCAAAAAAATTACTAACTTCAACTAAAATATTAAATTCGATCCAATAAATTTTGAAAGACCGGCTACAAATTAAATTTAAGTTAGCCATGTAATTCCTGTTTATTTTTGATAATTTATGTTCAGGCCGTATATGTTGGCTAATTTGGACTGTTACTATATTTGTACTATCAAATATGGCATTCCATTTACACTAATGTCATCAATAGAATCAAACCTATAACTTTAGAATGATAAATTCCTAAATCACGATCTCAACCAATTGAAATACCCGCGATGGATTAACGACGTGATTCTTCCGTCATTGTTTTTACTTTTTATCATAAATCCTGGAGAATGTAATAGATTTCCTTCCATGGGTCAAAAAAACATACAAAAGAATAATCAATCTAGAGCTTTTCAATTTTATATCCGGTTGGAATAACTAATTTTGGCCCTTTAAAGCTTTATCCCTCGTATCCCATAGCCATTACAGTAATGTTGATAACTTTATGCTCTTTTTGTGCTTCTTCTCTTCTGAAATCTGAATTGATGTTTGTGTAATGTAAACAACTTCTGGTTTAGTACTCTTTAAAGTGCACATTTGTCAAAGAAATAGTTAAAAATTTCAAACAGTTCTAAGATTATGAAAAGATTGCAATTTGCAAGTGGTTAATACCAACGCCATGTGATTTTAACTCTGTTTGTCCTTTCAATTCACTACCTAATTTCTTTTTACCCCGTTCGATCTTTTGAGTTTTACCCCTAACAACCCATATTACTTTGGACTACTTAACTTTAAAGTCATCAGATCCGGTAATTAACTCCTTAATTTTCCTGAATCACGAAAATTGCAATAACAACTTCATTTTACCTACGAAATGTTGACAGAGATTCTCAGTAACAAAATGTTGCACCGCATATATCACTTTAACTTATAAATTTCGGGCTCAAACCTCTAACAAATAATTATTACAACATACTAGATGATAGCTCGTGCGAAGCACGGGTCGAAATAATTTATTAAAATTGATCATTTTTTATTAAATTTTATAAGAAATATTTTATATATCATTAAAAAATACTATAAAAATGATAATAGTACAAAAGAAAATTACGATATTTATGGAACTCAGTAATTTATAAAGAAAGAATTGTAATTACATCAAAATTTCAATATTTTTAGGAGACACAAATTTACAAGTAAGTATCATTAAAACGTGATTTCACTTACAAATAAGATATTAGATGATAAGTGCCCGAGAAAATTTAATTAAATTGATCATTAATTTATTATAAAAAATTACGTTATTTACAAAGAATTTGCTTACTAATAAAGGTCATTTTATATATTATTTATTTAAGTTTATTTAAGAAAATCGAGAAAAAAAACTAAATAATTCCGATATATACGATAAAATGTACATGATTATGATAAATACGTTATTTGTGAATTGAATATAATTATAATAAAAATTACAATTATAATAGTATTAACAATTTATTATTTTAATAAAAAATAATATAGAATCCCTGGAGAAATAGGAATCTTATGGGTGGAACCAATTTTTGGTACCGAAATACCATTAAAAATGTATTTCGTTTGTCATAGATACTAGCCTATAACCCGTGCTATGCACGGTTGCTTGTAAATTTTTTAATTATATTTTATTATTAAAATTTTAAGTTGTAAATATTTTTTATTATTAAAATATTACTTTAGAAATCTCATGTATATAAATATTATCGTATTAATATGTATATAAATATTACTTTATGATGATATAAATGTTTAATAATAATATGTTGTTCATGGGATTTGAACCTTGAAGCTATAGAAGTATTTTATATATTATAGAAAGAATATTTTTTTAGCATTACATGGTTTTCATTAATCTGTCTCAAAAACCAACTGTTGTTATTGAGTGTACCATAAAAAAGTACCAAATTACCAACCAAATATATTCTATTTCGCTTATAATACTATAGTATAGATAGATAGTATAGAAGTATAGATAGATAAATGAGTATGTTGGGCCTGAGGATGTACTCAGGTAACATCCCTAAGGTTAAAAGAAGTATAGTTGTAAATTATGGGCATTATTGTAAATGTAAGGGATGAATATTATATTCACAAAAATGTCCCTGCGGGGCCACTTGATTTATAAGTACAATTTGTTTTAACCTAAGGGAGATTACCTGAGGACATCCTCAGGCCCATTATTCTCTAGATAAATATATTATAAGCGAAATTCAAATATTATAAATATATTATTTCGCTTAATATATTATAAATATTGTAAATATATATTATTTCGCTTAATGGCATGAGCATCAAAGTGATACAGGAGCTTCGATTAGGACTTTTGAAGTGTTAAAAATGGACGCTGGAAACGTGATGTGGATGTTTTTGTAGTGTTTGTGTTTAATGTGTTTTGAGTGTTCTGTTTACTTAAGACTTTTGAAGTGTTTAATTAGAGGCGTATGTTTTTTTTTAATAATTAATAATAAAGATTTAATGTATTTAAAGAGAGTGCCTACCGTGTGTGTTTTTTTTGAATTTTATTAATAATAGAGATTTAATCAAACCAAGAGTGACAAAAAAAGAGTACAAAAAAAGAGTGACCAAAAAAAGAGTACCAAACCAAATATACTCTATTTTGCTTATAATAGTATAGTATAGAAGCATGTCACCGTAGATTAACATTTGTATTCATAGTTTTTTTTTTTTAAGTTGTAATAAAAAAATTATAATTGTAATATAATTTATTTATTTATTTTATAAAATAACATAAAATTCTAGAGAAAATAGGAGTCTTCGGGTGAAACCAAATATGGTACGAACCAAATTTGGTATAAAATAGTACATTAAAAAGGGGTTTTGTTATTAATACACGTTATATACATAGATCTATTTATTATTTATTTAAGATTATATTTTAAACAATCAAGAAAACCTAACATACATGATTCTGGTTCTAATATATACGTTATTTGTACAATTCAGTAATATTATAGTAAAAGAATTATAATCATATCAAAATTCCAAATAATTGTTTTAGAAAATAATATGAATTTTAGGGGAGTAGGAATCTGTGATGAAATAAGGGTGAAACCAAATTTGTTACGAAAATATCATTAAACAGAAATTTATTAATAAAGGTTATAGATTCGTTAGTGTTTTATCAAATGTTATACGATCTGCCTACGTATTCATTGGTGTTTTACCCTCTATTTGTTGGAGATTTTTTATCGTTGGTTTTTTCAAGTTAAAAAAATTATAAACAAAAGAATTATAATCGTCATAAGAATTCTATTTTTAACTCTTTTTAAAGGAACATAGTATTCTAGGGAAAATATGATTTTTTTTAAAAAATTACAAATAAAAGAATTATAATTATAATAAGATAAAAATTACAAAAAGAATTATAATTATAATATGATTTCTATTTTTATTCTATTTTTTTTTTAAAAAAACAACATAGAATTCTAAAGAAAACAGGATTTTAGGGGTGAAACCAAAATATAGTGCGAACCAAAAACGGGTGAAACCAAAATATAGTGCGAACCAAACTTTAGGTACCTTTTAAAAAGGATTTCGCTTATTAATAAAGGTTATAGATATCTCATAATAAGTGTATTAAGGTAAAAATCAAAATTTTCAATATATAACATAAATGTTACTGTTATATTTAATCTTAATGGATATAGTAAATTATGCTGTAATAATCATTTGTTACAATTGTCATAATATTTTTTCAATATAAGTTATAACAAAAAAAAAAAAAAAAACAGTACATGTAATTATGTAAATCCATCAGCGTTACAGGTATGATTTTTAACTTTATCGTGGGGTGATGATCGATTCTTGTATGAAAAATTATAAGCACGAAGATCAAATATCAGTTGCAACTAGTTTTGATGTAACATTGCACTTCGATATTATAAAGATAACTTGACCTTGCATTAACCTGCATTTTACTACTCCCTCCGTCTCAAAAAACTCTTCTCATTTCAAAAAACACGTTTGCCAATGCACATTTTTGATCGTTAATATGTTCAATTTCGTATTAGTATTAAATATAAAAATTTCACTGTATTAAAACACTCATAAATACGAATCCAACAAGATCACTCATGACTATATTTGGTCTTATAGATAATGCGTAAATTAGTAATTTGTCTCATGTTATGAACAGGACCGACATTGTAAATGAGAACAACATTTTGTGACTGAGGGAGTAGTAATTTTTAAATAAATTTGTTCGATCTGTCGGTTACCGATCCCAAAACATTCATATATATTTCAATTTTTAATATTTTTTTAATATTTAGATTTATATGTGTTATTAATGATAAATCAAAATTTAATTCATAAATTTATACAAATTTAGAATCAAATCAAAAGTTAGAATGATAAAAAATAAATTCATACAATTTTTTTGTTATCGAGAGTAATATGGACTAAATCACAATGTTGTTTGACCTAATTTATAGAAATATGTTGACCATCCATGGAATGATGGAATTATCACTGTTGGCTTTCATTGATAGCATGGGATCAGATTCCTCTTTCTTATTCTTCACAGACACTACACAAAGAGCCCAATGATGGCCTTAAATTTTAAATTTCTAGACTTGCGGTTGCAATCAAAGTGGTTAGAATATTATAGTTACCTTCTTTAACTTTTTCTTGAAATTTATATACTTGTTCTTGGTCACTTTAAATTTTCAATTGCATTGACTGTCATTCTTTGTTTCTTTATATTTGTCTCTGCTTTAGTTAACTCTTTCCTTTGTCAGTAACTTTTGTATTTTCAAAAACCACATTCAGTATTACATGATAAAAGATGAGAAACTTCATTCCTATAGCCAAGTGTAGCCAAGTGTTGTAGTTTTCGAAAATTGGAACTATTTAGTTGAGGTATCGATTAATTATTTATCGGATGATTCGGTTGAAAAATCGACGATTTATCAGCAATTTTTACAAAATCGGTCAAATCGATTCCAAAATTTTGACCAATTTTTAATCGATTTATCGGCAATTTTTCAGAAATCGGCTGATTTCAATAACAAAACCAATAGGTTAACAAGTGCCACAAAGAGTATAACAAAATACCAAAAAGCATGCATACGAGAAAACGGACGTATTCACTAATCTCGCTCAAAGCGGATTATAAAAAAAGATACATACGTATATAAAGTGTATTCAAATCAAGGATTCTACAAGAACTCTCAATCTGTATCAGGCTCTACAAACCAAAAGATAAAAAACCTAAAAGAAAAGCAATTGTGGAGGGAAACAAGAGGCGCATAAAGTAAATATCCAAGCAGTAGTGTTTGGACTACTTATGCTCTGCTTTGTTCTTCCTCTATAGTTAAACAAACTATGTTTAGGTATAGGCAAGCCAATCAAACTTCAAACAATAATACAGACTTCAATAAATTAATAAGCATATAGAAGTCTTTCAAGTTGGTAATTAACTCCTTGATTAGCATCTTGACCCTTTCTTGCAGTTAAGTGAACCTGATGCACTTGTAAGCTGACCAACTAGAGTCGATGGTCTTGCTCCTAAGCTTGAAGCTCTAGAGTAACTAGAAGAAGCTCCAGCACCGGATGGCTTAAAAAATGCACCATTCAACATCAAATCCCCTTCTGATCTCCAATTCCAGTTTTTCCATTCACTCTCCGGTGCATCCTCGTGCTTCGTCACCTGCACGAATTTTTAATTTAACGGTCAAAATCTAAAATTGCAATCTCGTCGTGAATTAACCATATAAAAGCAACAAAAAATAATAAAAAAAATCGAACAGTCTACACTTGAAGAATGAGCAATTAAAGTATAAAGGTTTATTAAGCGACTTTTGCTTAACACATTGGTATTTCGGAAAAATTGTCATCTATCATGATATCGGAGCTCTGGTCGTTACTTGTTCGAAGTCTCGAAGTTTAACTCAATTGTATGGAATAAAAGTTAAGAAAATGGTCAAACCTCTTTGCTAAATCTTCTGTCAGGTGCAAGAAATCTATTGCCTTGGCTGTTAATGGTGGGTGAAGCACTGCCACCAATGGCATACATTTCCCAATGGGTGTAGTCATTGTTCACCACATGGAAATACCCATGTCTACATCTGCAAGAATCAGTATATTTACACTTTCCACATTAGTGATCATAATGTAACACATTATAAATAAAGAATATTGATATTCTTTTTAATATTCATACCTAGGCATTCTTTGTACAAGCCCTTCTCCAAAGTGATTAAAAGCAATTGTAACTTGCATGTTCTTATCTTGACTATAAGAATCACTGTGCCCTAGCAACATCACCTTATCATGGTGAGTCATGTAATTGTTCGAAATTGTTATAGCTGTAGATCCCATTATAGCATCAATTAGCCCATCTTCACAATTAGACAAGGAACAATGATCAACCCACACGTGGCTTCCTCCGAAAATCGACACGCCATCACCGTCCGATATCGTTCTCCACCCGAAATGCCGTGGGGAGCTCCGCACCATAGCGTTTCCACCTTGTTTACAATCGTGAATATTTATTCCATGAATAATAATATTTGTCACATATTGTATAGTTATGCATGGACCACCAGCAATGTGCACACTAGCTCCCCTGCCATCGATAGTTTTAAAAGAATTCATAATTAATTCTTCCTTTAACTTTATAACCATGTCACGTTGGAAAATAATCCATAATGGCTCGTCTTGAATCACCGCATGCCTAAGAGTTCCCGGCTTAGGGGTGACCGGATCATCATCACCGGAATCCGTAACTACGTAAATTTTTCCATCTTTTCCACCAACGGCATTTTTCCCGAATCCAATGGCGCAATCCGCAAGACGCTGGCGGTTCTTCTCCCAATTAGGGTCGCACCGCCAGCAGTCGTCAATGGGATTCCCGGTTCCACAAGACAAAAATCCCAAGTTCCTCCTAGAAGCATTAATGTCCCTGCATTTAACAAAAAATAAATTAAACCACATACTACAACAAAAGTGTTGATACTCATAACAAACATTTCATGGTTCGAGTTACAAATGTACGTATTTAAATTTCTGTAACTAACGTTAATCTGAAAACGACAGTGACATCGGGACAAGAAGTGATAAAATGGAAATGTACAATACCTATGTACTTCATGGACTACTAAATCAGGGTCTTGATGTGGGGAGGAGGAAATGATAGTTGGAATAAAGAAGAGAGAGAAGAGAAAGAGAATGTTAGTTGCCATTGCCATAGCTTGCCTCTTTCACTTTTTTCTTGAAAGAGGTACTAGTAAAAGGCCTCTAGAGTGAGAGAGAAAATGTGAATAAGGTGTGGGTGTCAAGAGAGAAAGAGAGGTGGGTTTATAAAGAAGAAAAATTAAGAGCTGGGTGAAATGGTGTGATTAAACTAAACATGTGGGCTCCAGTTGTGCTTTCTGATTAGTGTTTTGCCTGAGATTTTCAGTAATTACATATAATTATCAAGTTAGTTTAGTCTGTTAAACAAACATTACTCTTTAGTCTTTACAAGCTTATATCATTTTCCCGAAAACATGTCCAACAAAACTTCTCAAACTATTGGTTACTCAGGTGTTGATACATGTATGTTTTCCTAACCTCTGTTCTATGGCTTTTCTGTTTGTCACGTCTAAGTAGTACATAAATAATTCCACAAAGAAAGTGAAACTTCGAACTTATAATACATAAATAATTTAAGGTCCTCGAATCATACGTGTCATATGAATATCGTAAATATGAATGTCGTAAATTATAAAGTGGAAGGAAATTCGAACCTGTGCTAAAACCTCATCGACATGTCGAATACATTTTACATTTCTAGTGCAGTAAGTCATACGACATACTTCATGTATGAATTCATTTATCGATCTTGTGCGAAATCTTTGATACGAATTATTGTCCCTTAATCCCCGCCACATTCCCGTTTAGCATACGCAAGTAAACGAAAATTAGTTGTTGAATTTTCTTTATTTTTTGTCAAAGTATGTACGAAGCATTCCTCGTATCTACAGAACATATCTTGTAAGAAGATGAATGCATTTGAAAATCCAAACCGCAAATGTCGCCGCAACAAAACAAGCACCGTTCAGCCAATTGCATGCGATCCTGATGACATGGCTTTACAACAACTTGTAAAGGTGACACTTGTCGGTGTCATTGACACGTGGCCCAGCTGTAAAGGCATCTTCCTAGTTATTTTGCTGACTGGGACTTGACATCCTCCTCAAGCCTACAAATCTACAATCTCACATGGACAAACTTCGGTGCGTCCTCCTCCATAATACATGCATCCATCAAACTACATGCACCCTTGACATTTGACATTCCAACTCCCAAATCCAATCTTAGCCGTCGATTAAGGACATAAATCTACTAGGAGTTATACCCGTCGTTGATTTTAATTTATTGAACCAGAATTCCGAAACAATCGGGATTCAAGTTATAGATATTAAATTTGAAAACATTTACGATATGTACGATAACATATCGTATCACAAAATTATTTATAATATTAAATATTAAATATTAAATATTAAATATTTTAATTAATACTCTTATTCTAATAAACGTGGATGTTACAATTGTTATACAATATCCTGGGTGCTGATGTTTACAATGCAAACAAACCATGTTAGACAGGTTGCTGTGGTGATGCTTTAGTTTTCGAGGGCGACTAAAAATTTTGGAATCAACTCAACAACTGTATACGTGGCACCAGATAACTCAAGTGCACATGCACAAGGATATATTAAATAGTTGTTTACATGCAGCTTCATTATCGAATCCGACTTTTGTCCATTTAATAGATCACTTGCATGTGATCGTAGAAGAAAATATGCTATTCTAACTAATTAATTGCCAAAAAAGTCTATTTCTTCACCCTCTATTCGTATCCTTTGTTTTTTATTGGCTTGCCAATATGTGTTAGTTGAATTATTCTCTGCTCTATATCCCCATCCTACCTTGCTTAGTTTAAAACAATTTTCGTGGGTAAAATTCCATGTCCAATGACGAAACCATGATCATATATATAATAATAGAAATTAAATTAAATTTTATTAATTTTTAGAAATTAATGGTGATTTTTAATAATTTTATTTTACAATTTTTGAACTAAAATCAAGATTTCACGATATAAAAGAAATTCCAAAAAAATTCAAATTAACCTGGATTTCTGCCTAACTAGGATTAGTTGTTCCTTGAATTTGATTACCCCTTACTTATATCGCATAAATATCAAATATTTCGCATTTCATTATATGAATAACTAATCATTACTAAAATGTCCTAATAATTGAATTAAACCGGATCAAAATCTTAAATATCGAGGAATTTTATGGTTCAAGTTGCAACTATCTTTATCGAATTTTTTGAATAATGTACTCCACTATTTAGCAATCGCTTAATTCGAAGAATAATTTTTTTTAATAAATAGATTTATATATCTTATAATAAATATATATTCTTATCAAATTTCGGAATGAATAAGAATCGAATTCAGAATCTAAAATAATACAGTAATACATAAACTCTGATCACTTAAATTATCTCATCCACATAATTCGAAGAATATTATTTGGTGTGCTGCAAATATAAATAAGACACGAAGAGTGTATGGATAATGAAGATGCACACATGAATTATTTAGGAAGCAAGTGATCTTTTGTGGAATTTTATATGCGTATGGGGAAGTATGTTTTGTTCTGTACTTATTAAGCATGTTGATAAACATGCATGCGTGTATGTATAATAACATGAGAAGCACATAATACATTTGAACAATAATAACCAATCATTTCTGTCATGGTGTTTTCTGTTTTCAAGTAATTTTGTATAATTAATATTATTTTAATAAATTATCTTTGTATAAACATACTTATAAACAACATGCATGCGTGTATCTAATATCTATAGAGGTGGTGGACCGTGGAAGTATGGAACACGACTTTTAAAAGAGAGCCCGATATATTTTGACATACCTTTATTCCTGATTAGCCCCCCTCAGAAAATGGGGGAACTTGCTCAAAACAAAGTAGTTGTTGCAAAATTCAGCCGAATTCGAGAGGGGATCAGCTTGTATTGGACAAAAATTTAATCATATATTCATATCATATCCATCCATTTTTTCATTTTGCATATTTTAAGAATAGTAGCTTAAAATCCGTGCAGTGCATGGTTTTTTAATATTATATAAATTTTATCATTAATTTGAAGTAATTTTTTTTAAACATGAACTTTGCAGGCTTAAATTTTTAAATGAGATAATTTGATAATAATTATATAAATGTTATCCGTAATATTTTTAGAAAAGAAGGGATTTTAGTTAGAATATATAAAAAAGATGATAGGTTTTAGTTGAAAAATGTAAATCGCTCAATTATTATTTTATTTTATTAAATAGAATGTCCGTCATAAAATTGGAAAAAGAGAGGTCTTTTAGTTAGTGAAAATTAAAAAGGTAACATGTTTTAGGTGAAAAATATAATTGATTAGTTTATAGTAATTTTAATTTAATTATGTTATTTTACTAAATAAAATTGCTCGTAATGTTTTTAGAAAAAGAGAAATTAATGTTGCCCGTGATATAAATTAATGTTGTCCGTGATTTTTCTTCAAAAAGATGAATTTTAGTTAGAAAAAACAGAAAAAATGATACGTTTTAGCTGTAAATGGTAATCGGTTAATTATTAGTATTATAATATTATTATTATATTTTATTAAATAGAAGCGCCCATGATATAATTGGAAAAATAGAGATTTTAGTTAGATAAAATAGAAAAGGTAATATGAAAATTAAAAAGGTGGCATGTTTTAGGTGAAAAAGGCAATTGATTAGTTTATATTAATTATATTTTAATTATGTTATTTTACTAAATAAAACTGCTCGTAGTGTTTTTAGAAAATGAGAAATTAATGTTGTCTGTGATATTTTTAGAAAAAAAAAAGAGATTTTAATTAGAAAATATAGAAGAGATAATATGTTTTAGCTAGAGCCGGCAATTTGGTACACGACACGAATAAACGACACGAAATCGACACGAAAAATATGGATATGGGTTCACCTTTTTGAGACACGAACACGAAAGTACACGAAAGAACACGAGTCCTAAATGGATATGGGTTTACCCTTAGGTACACGATACGACACGAAAGTACACGAATTAAATAAATAAATAAATATTTTAAAATTATATAAGTGTATAATATTATTACATATATATATATATATATATATATATACACACACACATACATAAAAATAAATAAAGTAAAAATATAAAATAAAATCGAATTTTTTAAAAACAAAATACGTGACACTATACCTGGCAAAACTTAATCAACCCGCCCCCTTTCTCTCTAGTCTCTTCCTTTTCCCTTTCTCTCTGCAAGCCAAAGCGATTTTTGTTTGCCCTTTCTCTCTTCAAACCTAATCTCATCAAAGTTCAAACCCGCCCCCTTTCTACACGGTGTATTCGCGCAAATCGTTCTCAACTTTCGGTTGTATTCAAATCAAATCACACGCTGATATATAGAGACATGGATGAATCCAATCCCGAAATCCCGGTATATAACTCTCCTAAATCGATTTTATGTATATTTACTTGTTTAATCAAGAGTGATTCAACTGATTTCTGCATGTATATTATAAACCCTAGGTTTGCGAATTTGGGGTTTTTTTAAAAGATGGCAGCTATAATTTGGGGATATATTAGTTTTACCAGTGATGTAACTGATTTGTATACTCAGTATTTTCTTGTTTATGTAAAGACATTTAACCTATATTTTCTTGTTTATGTAAAGAGTAAAGACATTTAATCTGTAGTTATAAGTGCTACATACATCTTGTTTGTCTTATTTATGTAGGATTTTGATTCTTTAAGTGATGATGAAGGTGACCCAGCTGATCCAAGTAATCCAACAACAGAAGGTTCTGTCAAGCCCGATAAAAAATGCCAACGGAAAAGGAAAACATCTAAAGCTTGGGAATCGTTCGAAGAACTTCCTCTGGATGCTGATAAGGTGTTGAAAGTTAGATGCTTGAAATGTGGTTACATATGCAAGTATAACTCACTGAATGGGACTGGTAATATGCTTAAACATCAAAAACGTTGTCTACACAGCGGAGGAGATATAAAGCAACTAATCTTGTCCAGCAGTCAAGGATCACTGTCAGTGCGTGAAGGAGTATTTGATCCAAAGGTATTCAGAGACTTGATTACAAGTGCGGTGGTAAGACATAATCTCCCTCTTCAATGTGTTGAGTATGAAGGTGTTAGGGAAGCGTTTTTGTATGCAAATCATAGAGCTACCTTGGTTAGTAGGAACACTTTAAAAAGTGATATATTGGCTCTCTATAAGTTCGAAAAAAACAGGTGTTACAAAGTGTTGTATGGAGAAAATTCTTAACAGGTTATAAATCTCAAGGACACTTTGAAGGAATTATTCGATTTGTACAAGAATAAAATACTTGTTTACAATGTTGTGCGTGAAGGTGAACCCTCAATTCAGAATGAAGGATCAGATTTTTTGCAGGTAATTATGTTGTTTTACTACGTAATCTGCCTCTCTTATGTAATAGGAATTTAATAATCTGCTATGTATTAGGAATTTATTAATCTGCCGTGTATTAATCTAATAATCTGCCTCTCTTATGTATTAGGAATTTGATGCGTTGGATAATGAGCTTTATCCCGCGGTTGAAAAAACTGAGTTGGACAGTTTTTTGGAAGAGAAAAGATTGAACAGAACCATCGACATAGACATCCTTCAATTTTGGGACTCAAACCAGTTCAGATTTCCTAATCTCGCTCTTATGGCTCGAGATATTCTGTCGATTCCCATTTCAATCGTCGCGTCAGAGTCTACTTTCAGTACCGGAGCTAGAGTTTTGGATCAATATCGAAGTTGTTTGGGACATGTAGTCGTCGAGAGTCTAATCTGCACTCGAGACTGTAGATTCAATGAAAAACAAGGTACAAATGTAGATCTTACTCAAGATAGAAGAACTGTCTTACTAGTATTGTCTTACTAACAACAATCTCTTTCAATTGCAGTTTTTCATCACTTTACTATAGAAGAACTTACTCAAGATGTATTAAATATGACGCTTAAGGATTATCCTGTTGCTGCCCTATTGCAAGTATAAGGATGATCCCGTTTTATTTAAACTTTTAGACTACGTTCCAGATGCATTTCTAATTGTGTAAAAGAAGGAACTTGTAATTTTGTTATTGTATTATTGGCCTTCAAGTCTGTTATTTGTCATCAGTGTTGCACTTTGTGGATATTTGGATATTTTCGTGTACATTTCGTGTATATTCGTTTCGTTTCGTGTATATTCGTTCTATTTCGTGTCGTGTACATTCGTTCCGTTCCGTATCGTTTACACGAAACGTACACGAAAATTTTCGTGTACATTCGTTCCGCTTCGTGTTTTACAAAACCTACCGTGTCGTGTATCGTGTCTCACTTTGGGTACACGAAACTAATTCGTGTCGTGTTACGTTTTAGCCTCTGGGTACACGGTATACGAATGTACACGACACAACACGTTTTGCCACGTCTAGTTTTAGCTGAAAAAGGTAATCGATTAATTATTAGTATTATAATATTATTATTTTATTTTATTAAATAGAACCGCCCGTTATATAATTGAAAAAATAGATATTTTAGTTAGAGAAAAGAGAAAAGATAATGTGTTTTGGCTGAAAAAGGTAATTGATCAGTTAATATTAATTATAATATAATTATGTTATTTTATTAAATAAAATTGCTCATATTGTTTTTAAAAAAAGAGAAATTTTAGTTAGATAAAATGTAAAAGATATTGTGTTTGACTTGAAAAAGGAAATTAATTAGTTATTAAAAAAGAGAAAAAGTAATATGTTTAACCTGAAAAAGGAAATTGATTAGTTAGTAGAATGAATTTTATTTATAATTAACTAAGGGTAAATAAGTAAAATCAACAGGTTCGCACGGGTTTCTCGTATTATTTTTAAAATTTTATTTAATATTATAATTATGTTTTTATATAATCATTATTTGTAATAATCTTTTTAATTTTAATTTGATATAATATAATATACTCAGGTTTACGGATTATACTAATGTTTCCTTATTATAAACAATGTATACGATTTTTAATATTTTTTTATTAATAATTGAAAAATATGGTGTGATATTTTCGGGTATATAATAATGATTGTAAGATTTGTTTTAAATTAAAAAAGGTAACGTATTTTAGTTAGAAAATAAGTATTAATGATTGAAAAATATGATACGATTGATCTTTTTAGGTGTTTAACAAAAGTAATATCTACAACTAAAAGTAAATGTGAAAAAGACAATCGACTAATTACCATTAAATATATTATGTTAATGTTTATTTTAGGTGTTATATTTTTCTTGAAAATTATGGTGTGATATTTTCGGGTATATATTAATGATTGCAATATTTGTTTTAAATTAAAAAGGTAACGTGTTTTAATTCGAAAGGAAACGTTAATAATCGAAAGATATGATACGACTGATATTTTTAGGTGTTTATAAAAGATAGTATCTTCAAAAAAGTAAATGTGAAATAGGCAATCGACTAATTACCATTAATTTATGTTATTATTGAAAAAGGCAATCGATTAATTACCATTAATTATATTATGTTATTATTTCTTTTAGATGTATTTATTTTTCTTTATAATGAAGGGTAAATAAGTAAATTCACAAAGTACTAGAAAACATGTACCAAAACTTTTAGTGTTTCGGCTTTTATATAATAGTATAGATGTTATAAATTTTATTTAATATTACACTTATGTTTTTATATAATCATTATTTGTAATCTGTTGGTCCCGGAGTATTGCAGAAGGGGGGGTTGAATGCAATACTGATAAAATTGAATCTTTAAATCAACAACGAAAATAAAGATTATAGATTATGAGTAGATGTATGCAAGCAATAAGTGAAACAAGATTTCTCACAAAATAAATGTATTATTTATTTTGTGTGAAGTGTTGCTACAACCTGGAGAAAGTTTCTCGAGCTTCGATATCTCAAGAGATACAGATTGCTTCGTGTACGTACATGAATAGAAAAGAATCTAAGATGTATCTAAGTAGACTAAGATACTCTGTTGTCCCTATCGCATGGGATGTTGAGCTGCTGTCGTTTTCAAGTGGCAGCTCATTACAATTCGCACACCCATGTGACTTTCCCTAATTGCTATACAAACAGGATAAACCTTATAAGTAAAACAACCTAGATTCTTTCCATTTATAGCTAATACAATTCTAGTAGATGTGGATATCACATGCTCCTCGAATTGACCAGCCTTGTCTTGTGAATCTCTTAAGCTTCTGTCGTAGTCTTGCAGGTCTGCTACAAACGATAGTGTGTTACAGCAAATCTGTTTCTTGAACATGTAACCTGTCACGGGCTTTGACTGAGAAAATACCCAATTCAAATAATTCAAGGTGACAGTAACCTTAACCGCAGAGTCTGCTGACAAAGGAATATTCAGAGGTTGACAGTACTAGCTCCCGCCAATGTTGTTGTCGGAGCTCCAGACTTGCTGTCAAGTGTGAGAATGTCACTGTCTCTTGCTTCGGCCAATGTTGCTGTCAAATGTAGCTTTGTCGTGACTTTACAACATTTGTCTTCTTGTAACATTATTGTCAAGGACATGACAGTAACTTTTATTCTTGCTGTCTTCTGGATGCATTCCTTGAGGCTTGAACAAACATATGAACTTCTCCCAAATCATACTTTTATTACATGACAACAATTATTCGAATACGAAGACATACTCTGACTGTGACAGTATGTTCAACTTAGTAAAAACTAAGTACAAGGAAATATAGTTAAGTTGTCTCTATGCTATCACCCATAAATCCCAACAATCTCCCCCAATTTGTTTTTATGGACAATAACAACAAATTTACAATCAAAACGTGTTGACAACTTAACTAACAAAGATCAGAATAGCTGAAATACTATAACTGATAAATGTTAAAGAAAAATCTAGAACATGAAGCTTATGAATTTACTGCAAATCAATTGCTCCTATTGAATGACCAAATCAGAGTTTAACTTAGCTTGATTTTGTCAGTCTCCAATTGTTCAGATTTTTCCCTCTCTTCTGAGAGCTTCATTTCTTGCTTTTCTGAGGTCTTCAACTAAAGCTTTTTCTTCTGGTGATCTGGCATCATCTTCAATGTCTTCAATGTACCCGTGTATCACTCGAGAAGTAAATACTTCAGCATCTTTTACATCAAACCAAGTTTCAAAATCATACGTGTATGTTCTGAACTTCAGAATTCCTTGGATGAATTTGAACCTCCTTCCAGGAAAAGCATTTAAGGATTCTCTCCTTTTTCTGTCTAGCTTTGGATCTTCATCTCTCCTTTGATCAAATATAACCTCTAGTTCCCAAACAACTAGCATTTCGAGCTTATGAATAGATCCAACAACTTTCCAGTATAGATCCTTCTGTATAATGGTCCTCAGCTTGTGAAAACTATCAACATACATTTCTTGCTTGTCATCCATGATTCTCAGAGGATTATCCAGTACACAGGGCTGATAACCTACTTCCTCACTGAATAACTTGTTGAGTTTCTTGTAGCTTTCCTTCAGTTGAGCTTCTAGGTCTTCAGCACTTTGTTTGGCAGATGTGGCAGGTTTGGTGGATTGGGATGATTTAGCTTTAGCAGCCTGATAAGCTTGTTCTGCTTCATATTCAGCCATGCCAGCCTTTGTAAAAGGACGATGTGCTGCTACAAGGTCCACATTAGGCATTGGTTCCCCATCAGAACTAACTTCAAGGTCTGCATCATCATGTGCTCTCCAGTAACCATATTTCTCATAGAATTCAGCATATCTTCGAGCATAGTATTCTTTGACATGATCAAAGATACTGCTGGAAACATCTTGGTTTGTTTCCATGAGAGTGATCATCCTTTCCGAAACGAAGAAATCAATTCTTCTCCTTACCTTTACCTTATTGCATGAGAGATCACGCACGCCTACCACATTTGAGACTATCTCCATAGTGAAGTCTGGTTCTACAGTTATACATGTAGTTCCACAGTCCTTAAGATCATACTTTCGTACCTTTTTGTTGACTGGGTCCAGTTCCACCGAGACAGATGATATACTCCCATCAATTGACTTTTTCAATAGTTCAAAACTATTTACTTTTCTCTTATCAATGGGCTTCTCTGTCAAAACTGCTCCATGCTTCTTTTTCTTTGCTACTGCAACTGTCTTCCCTTTTATCTTGGTTGTACGATAGGCTTGGGCTCTTGTCTTCCTTTTGTTAGATGTGAAATTCTTGACAAGCTTTCGTACTTTGACAGTTTCTTCAAGTTGATCCTTGATAGCATCTTTCATGACAGCAACTTTGACAACTTCGACTGTTTGGCTCTTGACAACATCTTTCACTTGGGTGTCTTCAGCCAATTTGACAGTATCCTTGTTGACAGTATCTTTTTCAGCATTAAAGCATTCAACAGCTAATCTCAAGATACTTGCCTCCAAGGCTTCACAAATTTCTAACTCCCATTTTTCCTTGACAGCATCTTTCTTTTCAGTACTGGGAGTTTCTTGCTCTTCTTGGGTAGCATCCATCTGAGTTTGTGTAGCAACATTCTCAGATGCTTCTTTTCTAGAACTCCTGAATCTTCCAGGTTCACCAGTTCCTCCAATTTCATCCTCATCATCACCCAAAGTATCATCATAGTTGCAGCTTCCTCCCATCTTGGCATTAGCATCGTAGATCAGCTTCTTTATGACTGAGCCAATTTCCTCATCTCTTTTTGCTAGCAGCCTATGAATATTTTTGACAGCTTTAACCTTTTCACTTGTGATACTAGATTTGAGAAGTTTCTTCAGCACTGTCATGATTGTTTCAGTGCTTAGTCCTGAGACTTTATCCAATGGTAAGAAATCCAACCTTCTAGCTCCTGTCTTTGCGATCCTTCTGAAACACACACCATAAGGATTTTGAATCACCTCAGGGAGTTTGTCTTCAACCATCCTTTTAATTTGTGCTATCAGACTATCATTGAATGTTGTTGAATTTCTAACTACCAGGGTTCCAAGGACTTGGAGTACTCTAGCATGCAAACTTTGTAAGAGTTGCATTGTGATGAATATGGTCAAACAGTTTCTCAAATAAGCCCGAACAGCCCATCTTCTTTCCAAGTTAATTCTCACAGAGATACTTATTACTTTGCTCTTCAGTGTTGATGCCAATTTTGTAAAAGCTCCCCCTGCTTCACTAATTGATTCATCCACCAACTTACTGAAATCTTCATCTTTGTTGTTAAAAGTATTCTCCATGTGATCAACCATCATCAATTCTGCATCTTCAAGTGCATATTCACTTCCATCTGACCAAGTAGTTCCAGTAGATATGCCAGCAGATATGTTCATATACTCAGGCATTTTGCCTTTGCCTTTACCCAGAGCATTTTGAATTTCTTTTTCTCTCCATTCCTTCTGCAACTTCTGGAATGGAGCTTCGACTTCCTCAAGATTTGACTCATTGATTTTCAGTAGAGGCATTACTGTTCTTCTATACTTTTGAGTCCCCTTTAATTGCTCCAACACTTCCTTGGATAACAATACTGCCTCACCATCTATTTCTGCTTCAAACAATTCACCATCTCCTGTTGCCTTCAGTTCTTCACCAAAGTTTCTTTCTTCTTTCTCTTGCTCCCCCTCACTTTCATCTCCCTCTTTTTCTTCCAAAACTTGCTCCCCCTCACTTGCAGCTTCACCTTGTTTCTCCTTCTCTACCAGGTTTGCTTTATTCTGATCTACCACTTTCTCTCCCTCACCCTCATTCACCACTTTCTCTCCCTCACCCTCATTCTGATCTACCACTTTCTCCCCCTTAGTTGAGTTGGCAGCACTAAGGATGGCAGGGAACGAGTGAAGAGTTTATTGAATATCAGTAAAACCAGTAGCTACCATAGTGGACAGAGCATCAAGTTTAGCTTTCATGGATGCACATCTGCCCTCAAGGGATTTCAACCTTGATTCAGCTTGTTTAGAAGGACCAGCAGTTCTCAGCCTTTTTGGATATAAAGGAAGAGATTGGGGCAAGGAGGCTGTGGGGTTTCTCACACACTCATTATTTTTCTGAGTGATCTCATCACTCCTCACAGAATGACTCTCAAGGCCTAGTGCCTTTGTGTGTGGGGTTCCCTCAAGTGCACTCTGGACATGCTCAAGTCCCTCACCTTTTGCCAGCTCATTTGGCTGCCTCTCATTTTTATGCTTTCTTTTATCTCTCTTTTTCTTTTCACTCCCTCACTCATCCTAGATGCATGGGTATGAGCAGTACTTGCATGCATTTTAGTTGAACAAGTAGAAAGTTTAGATTGTACCTTCAAAGCAGAGATAGTAAGTTGATCATCATCTGAAGCATCTTCAACAATGACAGTATCATGATCAAGCTGTGTAGAGGCGACATCATCTTTACCCAAAATGTTACTGTCCACAGGTGGGTTGACAGCAACTTTTGTGGTATCTTTGACAGCAATTGAGGCTGTGACAACAACTTCCGGAAGGTCAGTTGCTCTTTGGAGTTCGACCAAGATGTTGGTTGTTTCATTTTCTGGCAGAGTACCATCTTAATCTTGCTCAGTGTTTGAGTGAGTGGTGTCCATTTCACTTTGAGAAATGGGTTCTTGTGGACCACTTGATGGGGGCTCATCCATGACTTGAGATGGATGATCAAAACCTGAAGGGATTGGACTGTCCCCTTCTCTAGGTTGTTGAGAAGAAACAATTGATGGATTAGAGAATAAAGATGGTGATGGTTTAGAAGAGATTTTTGGCTGTTCCACAGGGCTAACTTGTGGAACATCAAGAGTAGAAGTTTCATGACCCTCACTGTGCCCTATCTCTGTGTGCATTTTTGCAAGTGTAGGCTCCTCATGAGTGAGTACATGAGGTTGTGCTGACTCTTTACAGGATGCCTTGGGAGACAGGCCAACTTCAATAGATACTTCTTGTTGAGAAGAGGCACATAGGGATGTGTTTGATTCCCTTTTACTCTCCACAGCCTTTTGTGAGATTGTGGGGTGGCTGACAGTGGCTTTGGCCCTCTTAGCTCTCTTCTTCTTAGGCTCAAGAGGAACCACTGTGGGTTCACTTTCACTAACATCCTTATTTGTTGCATCATGTGTAGTTTCTCCCTCAACATTCTCAGAACTACTACTAACACCAGTTTACAAGGGGGGTCATTTCTTAGATTCTTGCAAAGTTGTTTTTGTGGTCTTTGGTTGTCTAGAGAATCTGATAGGAATGTATGCAGTAGAATGTGGGTTAACTGAATTTGGGTCTAATTCAGCTTCATTCTCAAGGGAGAAGACAACATACCCAGAGGGTAGTGCTACGTCAAGATGAGGCTCTTGATCAGCCATGTGCTTGGTGAAATAGAGTGGAATATGTGTATTTGACTTTTGTGAATTGAGTGATGTGTGTGTATTTCTTTTCAAAACATTGCATTCTATAGAGAGAGATGCATTATCATCAATACCACATAATGAATTCAAACACATAGTAAGAAAGTGAGGATAAACATGTACCTTCCTGCTTAGAGCTGACTTGAGTTGACTCATAAGCAACTTTCCTACGTCCACTTTGTATCCATGGACAAGAGAGTGAGTAAGCTTCTTGATATAGGAGGGAATTCCATTCCATCCAGAGGTTTTGGTTGAGAAAACCTTCACCATGACATCAAAGATCATGCTCCATTCTTTTCTCAAATGCTTTCTGTCCATTTCACCAGTCGAGTACCATTTCGATGTACCCTCTTCAAGAACAGGACCAGAATACCCAATTTTCAAGAAAAACTTCTTTAGGGTTTCATCACTTGCAAGTTCCTTGTATGATTCTTTAGCTTGCAATCCAGTTCCCAAAGCTTCGTTGATGCCTTTGATTGTGAGGATGCAGGTGATTCCTTTGATTTTGCATTGTATTGTGTCTGTACCTACACCTCCTGGAACATAGGCAGTTTTCCAGAATTCTTCAAGCCTTTCCAGGTTCAAGGATGGTGTAGATGTTATAGCATGACCCAGATATAACTTGTTGATAAAGGATACGAGTCCTTTATATCCTTCACCAGCATCTTCAGCAGTGAGAATACCAGCAAAGCTTGTTTGAGAAGAGGATTGTTTGGGTGCCATTTCTTGCTTTGAGCTTCGGAAAGAGATTTTTGCTTTTGAGAGAGAGAGAGAGAGAGAGAGAGATTTTGTTGAAAGTTGTGTGTGTTTGTGTGTTTGACAGTTGCTTACATGAAAATAGCAAATGTCTTACTGAGAAAGGGAAAGTAACTATGTCTTAGCCCATTAATCAGTCACGTGGAGTTGTGGGTAGTTACTTTTTAGTGGCTGTAAATCGTGGAGGTAAAATCCCAATTAATTCGGTCCACTAATCTTGATAGTAACCTGTGCGCTGTAACAAATTCATTAGTAATTTTGAGAGGATGACAGCAAGTTTTGCTTGATAGTAAATATCGTTGCACGAACATACTGTCACCATTAATCAATTTATACAATTTCCTTTAAATTTCATGACAGAGACTTTTTCAATTGTGTCATCTAAGAAACTTGCTGTCAAGGCACTTCGTGACAGCATCTTCACTTATTGACAGCAACTTAGGCGGAAATAATTTATGTCATGAATTTTAATCGACTTTGCCTATTGCTTAAGCGAAAATTACCAAATAGCATTTTAATCGATTTAGGCACATATTTATTGGTTTTAGCACACATCCACAAACATCCATACACACAAACAATCAAAACAGACACATGCATTACCCAGCAGATAACCAAGGTAGGGGAATCTAGCAGAAAAAGAATGAACAGTGCAAAAGATGAAAAAATTCTTTATATTAATCATTAAAAATAATATACATCCTCTTCATCATCAGACGCAAGCTCATACAGTTCCACTTGAACTGTTTCATCGGTTAGCCCTTCTGCCTGAAGAAGAACCTCGACGAAGACTAGCATTTCCAACCAGTCTTCAAGATCCTTTTCGACCTTGTCCTTGGCAGCTTTCTCTTTCTCTGCAAAATCTTCTTCCAGCGCTTCATCCATTACCTTGAAGAGCTCCTCTATTTCCTCTTCATGACCTGGTTCACACCAGACCTTTGGCTTCTGAGAAATGACATCCTTGTTCTCCATTGTAGAAATCCTCCTTTTCTTTCTCAAGGCGTGAGTGATTGAGTATGAAATGATATTTAGTCTAGCACATTTTATAGGACCCTAGGTGACGTTTCAGTTTCCCAAACTCTTCTTTTTAATAAAGTAAATAAACTTTAAGTTAAAAAGACGACAAACACCCGGGGTCATTTCACATGACATAAATACTTATCACTTAACCACGCGTACGAAATAAGTTAATGTCACGTGACTACTCATTACAAAAATTAAAACAAGCATGTGATTTGAATTTAGCATAGTCATAGCAAACATGCTGTCAAGTAAACAGGTAGCACATATGACAGTAACTTCTCATGACAGAAACATTGAAAGTTAAGGTCACGAGCTGCAATTTTAACCACATTGAAAATGTAAAAAGTAGTAGGTTAATATACCAGATTTAGCATTCCCAATTCACTTACCAACCTGTTGAAGGTTGCTTCATCTAGTGGCTTCATAAAAATATCTGCAAGTTGCTTTTCTGTTGGAACATAAATCAGCTTCACAGTTCCCCTTTCAACATGCTCTCTTAGGAAATGATGTTTGATATCAATGTGCTTTGTCCTGGAGTGTTTAACTGGATTGTCTGAGATAGCTATGGCACTACTGTTATCACAATAAATAGGAATATTGGACAACTCCAAGCCATAATCCATTAGCTGATTTTTCATCCATAGAATTTGAGCACAGCAACTTCCAGCTGCGATATATTCAGCTTCTGCAGTTGAAGTAGATACAGAATGCTGCTTCTTGCTAAACCATGACACTAATCTTCCACCCAGAAATTGACAGCTTCCTGTTGTACTTTTCCTGTCAATCTTGCATCCAGCATAGTCTGAATCCGAATAACCAACCAAGTCAAATCCAGTATCTTTAGGATACCAAAGGCCTAGGTTTGGAGTGCCTTTGAGATATCTAAAGATTCTCTTGATTGCTACTAAGTGTGATTCTTTTGGATCAGCTTGAAACCTTGCACAGAGACATGTAGCAAACATGATGTCTGGTCTGCTAGCAGTTAAGTATAGCAACGATCCCACCATGCCTATGTAGGTACTAGAATCCACTTTCTTTTCTTTAGGATCCAAATCCAGCTTGGTTGCAGTAGAGATAGGTGTCTTGGCAGGTGATGCATCTTCCATGTTGAACTTTTTGAGAAGTTCCTTGACATATTTCGATTGGCTTATGAAGATACCATCTAGGGATGGCAATCGGGTCGGATAGGCTCGGATATGGCATTATCCAAATCCATACCCGAATTTTTTATCCATACCCGAACCCGATCCGAACCCGAAAAATACCCGAAAATTAAAATCCAAATCCGATCCAATGGATTTCGGATCGGATTTGGATATACCCGAAACCCGAAATTGTTTTGGATTGGATATGGATTTACCCGAAAACTTTACCCGAAATCCGAAAATTTAATCCAAATTTTAAAAGAAGTCTGCATAAATCATAATAGGCTGTACTGCTGTAGGCATTAGCAAATAGCAACAATACAATGACCTGTGATCAGATCATCACCCCAATTATCAATCCAACTTCCTTCATGTGTGTCATTTTTAAGTTTACAAGCATAGTTTACAAATTCAAAAAAAAAACGATTACTACAAAGACTCTTAAAATTTAATAGTTTCGAAATTTTAAATGAACCAAGTATCCGATCTGAACTCTTAAAATTATACAATATTCCAGTTCATTAATTCAGCAATACCAGCACTTCACATTACTAATTACACCAACAATTGTCTAATTGAGACTTGAGAGATCCTGAAAAAATAATAAAAAAAAATATATTAGGAACAATATTAGAGCAGAAGCAGCAGGAAAATAAAAATCCAATATCCAGCTATAAGATTCAAATATTTAACTAGAAAGTTTTACTTGTAGCTTAACTAATCTACATGGAGATGCAAAAATAAGATAAGTGAGTGACATACATGTCTCTGTTCACTGTTCAGCAATTTCTTTGGCAACTTCACTTGGTTTTTGAATTTTCAGACCTGAAATTAGCAATGAAAATAAACAAATCAGCCATCCAGTGATGAACCCCTCTACATCTCCATTCAGCATAAACAAATTATGAGTAATATACTAAGAAAAACAAAAAAACATTTGCACCTCAATTGGCCATTTATTTCCACTTGAACCCCCACCCATCCAGTGACCACCCAAGGCAAAAACATCCACATATTCTTAAGAATAATTCAGCATGCAAATCATACTATAGTACTGTTTTCGCATGCAAATCAAGTACATTATGTTATTCTTCAAAGATTTACTTTAAGAAGAGATATTGTGAACAGATGAAAGACTGATTACAATCAATGGAATTTAAGAAATTAGCTACACTTTTTTGTTTCTTTCTGTGTTCATTAGTAACATTTAAATTTCCAGGAGCAAGATTATTAGATTATGTATCTTTTTAGGAGGATCAGGCGATCAGCTTACCAGGTCAGACTGAGATCACAGATTTCACATACATGTGGGCTGTGGCCTTGTCTCACTTGCAAGTTTAACATACCTGCTCATGCCACTAAACTGATTCACTAATAATCTGAACATGCAGCAGATAATTACCTGACGTGTAAGACAAGAATCTTCGAGTTCCATATCATTGTATATAGTTGCATAACCTGTAGATGCCTCGCCTGAAATATCTTATGAACATTAATAACTTGCTAAAATAACTAACAAGGCAGAACGTAAATACAGAATGATAAATTCACATATGTATACCTTGCATTTTAGCAGCCCACAACCAATTTTGGGCACACATTAAAGCTTCGATTGTTTTGGGATGAAGCCTATTGCGATGCGGACTTACTAATCTTCCACCGGAGCTGAATGCAGACTCTGAAGCAACTGATGATGCCGGAACAGCTAAGAAATCTCGAGCCAAGTACTGCAAGTTTGGATATTTATGCTGGTTTACCTTCCACCAATTTAGTAGATCAAATCCATCAATTTTTTGCACGACATCCTCATCCAAGTAATGATCTAACTCCGACTTTATAGTGTCCACTCTTTTCCTCTTTTTAGTACTTATGAACATGTCATATTGTGAAACATTTTCAGAAGTAAAAGAACGAGTGGAAGACGAGTCACCAATGCCCTCATCACTCGCAACAAGCTTCTCGTGATACTCCTTAAGCAATGAATAACAAAGATCTTGAACATTACTAACTCTATGTGATGAAGCTTCTCCAAAAATCTTCTCAAAGTAGAATTCCAACACCTCCATCTTGTACCTAGGGTCCAACACCGCAGCAACCCCTACAACACCATGCATTACATCCCAATACTTTTCAAATTTTATCAACATTTTTTCAGCCATGGTTTGTATAAAAAAAGTAGAACTTTTACGCCATTCTGTTATTGCAAGTCGAATATCACATATGTTAATGAAACATTGATTGGCAGTGGGGTATTTTGTCCCAGAAAAGATCTCAGTCGCTTTGTAAAATTTTTTTAATCTACCACACACATCTTGAGCAAACTCCCACTCTTCTCTCGAGGGAACACATTTATATTTAGTCTCTCTCTGATCCAATCGAGTGAAAACATCTTTATACAACAAAGCTGTTTCAAGCATCAAGTAAGTAGAATTCCACTTAGTCGGACAATCAAGTCCTAATTTTTTCGTATTTGTATTACGCAACTGGCGAGCCGTTTCTTCAAATTTTTCTTCTCTCTTGGGTGTCGCTGTCCAATAAGCAACAGAATCTCTAATTTTTTCAACTCCAACTTTCATCACATCTAACCCTTCTTTCACAATTATATTTAAAATATGTGCAGCACAACGCATATGAAATAAAGTGCCACCGGCTATAAGTGAAGAACTATCCAGCTTTTCCAACAAATTCTCAACCATGGCATCATTAGTTGTACAATTATCAACTGTGAGACAAGATATTTTTCGATCCAAATTCCAATCCATTAAACATTCATGCAGATGATCACATAGGACTTCTTTTGTGTGGGGACAAGGAACATAAATAAACCTAAAATAAATGAAACTAATTACTAACAAACATCAATCACTAACTAACATTACATGTAAAATTCATCTTCAATTAAGAATATACCTCATAATGCGGCTTTGCAAATTCCAAGAATCATCAATGTAATGCGCTGTGACTGCCATGTATCCCTTCTTTTGGTTGCTTGCAGTCCACATATCAGTGGTGATGGCTACCCGACTTGCATTGCTCTCCAATGAACTCAAAGTACTCGCCCTCTCAACTTCGTAAATCTGAAATATCTCGTTCTTTATGGTATTTCTACATGGCACTTTGAACAATGGTTGCAGAAACGATGAAAACCTCTTGAATCCGATGTGGTCCACAATAGAGAGAGGATATTCGTGCATAATTATCATTTTCGCAAGCTCTTTCTTTGCTCCATCGTAACTGAAACTATAAGAAGCTAACTCCGGATGATCTTTGTTAAAATTACTCGCTAAGAGTTGCTGCCTTATACTCTTTTGGCCCTTGTTATGATGCTTTGTTTTGTAATGACTGTTTAAATGAGAAGTGCCACAACCCGAATCACCCCTGAGTTTAGCTTTGCAATATACAAGGTTGTAAAAATCGGAATTCGGACCAACTCGGTTTTGGTCCAGAAGAATGAGTAATCGGAAACTCGGCGAGTACTCAGAATGAGTAATCGGACTACTAATCGGAAATTGTTTTTTTATTTTTTTCTCATAATTTATATGTATTTATCTAATATTAGTGTACATGTGTTAAACTTAAAACTTAACAATAATATTAATATTACTAATAATATTATTACAACCCTGCTAACAAGTAATAATATTAATATTACTAATAATATTTATTCTAATTTTAGTGTACATGTGTCCAAGTAATAATATTAATATTACTTATAATATTAAAACGTGATATAAGTGTATGTATAGAATCTTTGATAGAGATGACTTTTAATTGGGCCGAATCTAGATTATAACTATAGTCTATAAGTTTATCAATAAAAATAATATTTTAGTACTTAGCAAAAAAAAATTATTTTTTAGTCAAAACCGAGTTTGACCCCGATTACTCGGAGTCAATCCGAGTCTTGACCGAGTTATAGCAAAAACCGGTTTTTGGTCCGATTAGTCAATACTCGGATCGGTTTAGAGGTCCAAAACGAGTACTCGGCCGAGTACTCGGCCCGAGTTACCGATTTTTACAACCCTGGCAATATATGCACACGGCTTTGACAAGACCATCAATTCTCATTCTGTCAAAGTGTTTCCAAACTTCACTCTTGCCCTTTTTAAGCTCTTTATCTTGTTTGTCATAACTGATTGTTACCACCTCCGGTTCATGGTTCGAGGCAGCGGTATTTGATTGTACGCTTTGTAGCTCTGGTGTCGACGATGGTTGAGAATTGTTTTCCGGAATGGACTGCGAATTAGGGGTTGATTGCGAATTAGGGTTGATTGCAAAGTCGACATAACTGCGTACACATAAATACAAACAAATTAAAGATTCAATAGATTCAATTAAAGATGCGAATCATAGATTCAATACAAACAAATACAGTAAAGATGAACGAATTACCTCTTGAAGGATCTCTTGATTCAATAATTAAGACGTATTTCCTAATCTTCGTCTTTGAATATTCGCTTCATCGTTTGGTAATTGGTATGTTTGCGGCTAATGGCTATGCGGCTGTAGTATAACCCTAATCTTTTGTTTTGTGACTATTGAGTACTGACTAGTAAAGTAACTAAGTAAGTAAGGAAATAAAAATAAAAATTATGCTATGCAATATTGCAATTTAAATTATATAATATGTAAGGTACAATACACTTTTAATATTTTATACATTATAAATAATGTAATATACATGTTACATAAATATATATAATTTGATATTTTTATTATTTTTAAATTTTTAAATTAATAATTAATTATTTAAATTTTCAATAGTTAGGGGTACTAGTCAAAATATTAGTTGACTGTTAAATTACCAAATCAAATAAATTTATTTTTTTCTGAAATTTTGGCAATAACATTAAAAATGATGGATCTTTACATCCGTACGGTTGGATCGTCGATAAATATTTTGAAAAAAATCGAAACATGAATCAGGGAGAAAACCCTATTTGGCTGTTTAGGAGTACTAGTCAAAGTACTAGACTAGTAGTTGAACTGTTAATTCCCAAATCAAATAATTTATTTTTTATGAAATTTTGGTAAAAACCTGCCAAAAGGATGGATCGTAACATTTGTACGGTTGGATCATCGATACATATTTTGAAAAAAATCGAAACATGAATCTGATACGAAATCCTGTTTAGGGGTACTAGTCAAAATAATAGTTGACCGTTAAATTACAAAATTAAATAAATTTATTTTTTTCTAAAATTTTGGCAATAACATTAAAAAGGATGGATCTTAACATCCGTACGGTTGGATCGTTTAGAAATATTTTTAAAAAAATCGAAAATCAAAACCCTAGAAACCCTAAACCCTAGTCAACCACTAAACTTAAAATTTCTAACATTCGTACTAGTACTCCTACTATTTTGTAAAATTCTTCACAAAATTATTTAGTATGACTACTTGGTTGTGTATGAATTTTTAAATCAAATTTTGACTTTTTCCTAATTTTTTTAATTTATCAAGAAATTCTACAAACTACTTAAAAAAGATGGAAAAATACAATTATTAGAAAATTATGTAATATCACCACAAAAATAGTTAGCATGAATACTTGGATGTGTATAAATTTTAAACTAAATTTAAGATATATATATATATATATATATATATATATATATATATATTCGGGTTTTTTTCGGGTTCGGGTCGGGTTTGGATCGGGTTTCGGGTTTCGGGTCGGGTTTCGGGTCGGTATATGCAATATCCATATCCATATCCAAAAATTTTCGGCTTTAAAAATCATATCCATATCCATATCCATATCCAAAAAATCGGGTTCGGGTTATCCAAAATTTCGGGTTTCGGATCGGGTATCCGTCGGATCGGATTTTTTTGCCATCCCTAATACCATCATCCTTTTGATGAACTTGTAGACCTAGGAAAAATGATAGTTCTCCCATCATGCTCATCTCATACTTGCTCTTCATGAGAGATGAAAACTTTTCACACAGTTTCTCATTTGTAGAACCAAAGATTATATCATCAACATAAATCTGAACCAGAATGATGTCCTTACCATGGTGCTTGTAGAACAGTGTCTTATCCACTACACCTCTTGAAAATTAATTCTCAACGAGAAAAGTAGATAGAGTTTCATACCAAGCTCGAGGGGCTTGCTTCAATCCATAAAGTGCTTTGAACAGCTTGTAGACAAAGTCATACAACTCAGCATCCTCAAATCCAGGTGGCTGTTCGACATACACTTCTTCTTCTAATTCTCCATTAAGAAAGGCACTTTTGACATCCATTTGGAACACTTTGAAGTTACAGTGTGCAGCATAGGCTAAAAATATCCGAATAGCTTCAAGTCTGGCAACAGGAGCAAATGTTTCATCATAATCGATTCCTTCCTGTTGACAGTAACCTTTAGCTACTAGCCTTGCCTTGTTTCTTGTCATATTTCCACTTTCATCCAACTTATTTCTGAAAACCCACTTTGTGTCAACTACTGACTTCCCTTTGGGTCTAGGGACCAGCTTTCATACATTGTTTCTCTCAAATTGATTTAGCTCTTCTTGCATAGCTATCACCCAATCTGAATCCAACAATGCTTCATCAATTGACTTTGGCTCAGTTTGAGATAGAAAACATGAAAACATTCCATCAACAGAAATATTTCTTCTCGTCTTTATACCAGTAGTGGGATCACCAATGATTAGATTGTTAGTGTGATCTCTGTTCCACTTAGTGGTTCTGGGCAAGCTTCTTTCTTGATCTGCTTCATCATTTCCTCTTTGAGGTGTTGACTCTCCACCATTGATGTTTTCTCCTTCATGTTCTTCAACGTCTCCAGAATCATTCTCATTCTGATGATTAGCTGATATAGTTTGAGATTGAGCTGAAGTTTGAGTAGCATCATTGGTGTTGACAGCATTTCTTTCAAACTCAATATCCTGAGTACCAGTAGGTTCATCAGCAACAATTTCTTCTTCCTCTAAATACCCTTGATTTTCAAATCTAAGAGGCTCCATTTGACCATCCTCTTGCAGTCCTGGGAATTTGGTTTCAACAAATGTGACATTCACACTTTCTTCAATGACTTTGTGATCAATGACATAGACTCTGTAGGCAGTCCTCTCCAAACCATATCCCATGAAAATGCCTTCATAAGCTTTAGCATCGAACTTTCCTTTTCTTTCATGGTTGTCAATCATCATGAAACATTTACTTCCAAATACATGAAAATACTTGACAGTAGGTTTCTTTCCTGTTAACAAATAGTAAGGATTGTTTCCATGAGTCTTATTGATCAAGGTTCTATTCTGTGTGTAACAAGCCGTATTAATAGCTTCTGCCCAGAAGTATGTTGGTAATTTAGAATCATTCAACATAGTTCTCGTAGCTTCGATGAGAGTTCTGTTCTTCCTTTCTACAACTCCATTTTGTTGTGGTGTCCTGGCAGTGGAGAATTGTTAGACAATGCCCTCTTCTTTGTAGAAGTTTCCTAGTGTGGCATTTCTGAACTCAGTACCATTGTCACTTCTCAGATATTGAACTTGAGCATTTGGGGTTCTTTCAAGAACTCTTATGTGATCAATGATTTCTTGAGCAGCTTCGTCCTTTGTCTCTAAAAATTTCACCCAAGTGTACCTTGAGTAGTCATCCACCATTACTAGGGCATATCTCTTCCTTGCAAGAGATTGAACATTTACTGGAACAAACAAATCCATGTGAATTAATTTGAGTGGCTCAGTGTTGGTATTCACTTGCTTTGATTTGTGCACAGATCTTTTCAATTTGCCCATTTAACAGTCCTCACATAGTCCTTCTTGACATAATTCCTGTTGAGGTAGTCCTCTCACTAAATCCTTCTTCATCAGAATGTTCATATTCTTGAAATTGAGATGTGAGAGCTTCTTGTGCCAAAGCATGCTTTCACCAACTGATGCTTTACTGTAAAAATAGAAAGCCTTGTCTTTATTGACAGAATTTAAATCTGCAACAAACAAGCTTCCTTTCCCGACTCCTTTCAAAGAGAGGCTTCGATCTTTCTTGTGATAGATATCACAAACCATCATATCAAAATCAACCTTAAATCCACTGTCAATGAACTGGCTGACACTGAGTAGGTTGTGCTTCAATCCATCAACAAGAGCAATATCTTCAATGACAACATTTCCAATTTCCAAACAGCCATATCCCACAGTGTAACCTTTGCTGTTGTCTCCAAAAGTTATGATTGGGCCGGCTTTTTCCACAAAATGTGATAGCAGGGCTATATCACCAGTCATGTGCCTGGAGCATCCACTATCGATGATCCACATGACCTGCTTCTGTTTCTTGCCCTGCAAAACAGATGATTTTAATTTGCATCTGGTACCCAAACTCTGTTGGGTCCTGCAGTTACAACATCATTGTTCATATCATTCTGTTTCACATTTAAATCGACACTAGAATCCTCCTGTCTGACTTCTTTTATTGTCCACTTGGTTCTAGAGTTAGACTTAGTCTTTCTCTTGGTGGAAGCTGCCTTTTTACCAACATAGGCAGGCACAGAAGTCTCAGTAGTTTCTAAATAGGAGCATCTTTCAGTAGACAGAATAGGTAGATTGAAGCAAGTACTCATAACAACAATTTTGCATGGCATACAGTCAATGTTATTATAGACATCCATACTTCTTTGCATAATGGGGGTTCTATGTAAGTTACCACTAACATTGGACGCATTAACCTTATCTTGTTTGGGTTTCTTACAAACAAATGTTAAATGATGAGATGATCCACAATTATTGCAAAGCTTCCTAGGGGCATCCTTAACATGACTATATCCATTCTTCTTATCAATCCCTAACTTACATTCCTATTCTTAGGCTTGTAGGCATTTGCTTTGACAGTATGTTCTGAAGTTGTTGTCGAGCCACCCTTGACAGTACCTTTCTTTGCCTCTGTCGTGACAACAGGTTTGAAAGTTGTTGTCTTCGGTTCTCTCTTGACAGTATCTTTTGAAGTTTCTGTCTCATCCTTGTTGTCAGCTACTTTAGAACATTTTGTCTGATTGCTTGGTAGAGTTTCTGTCATGGGGAACTTGACAGTATCTTTTCCTTTGCTCAGTGTGTTGTCAATGCACTCATCTTCATCAAGTAGCTCTTGTTTGATGAACAAGGAGGTTTCATCAAAATCAGCTTGAAGATTTTTGAAAATCGGATTGTTAACTCTTTTAAGAATTTGAGGTTTGGCAGCATCACTATCATCAAGAACAATTGCCTTTCCATGCCTTCTACCATACTCGAAACCTATTCCTACCTTTTGATTCTCAGTGTGATTATCATGATATTCCTGGACTAACCTAGAAGAGTTTCTAAAAGCTTTGAGTTTAAACTCGTTTTCTACCATTTGACTCCTGAGAAAATCTTCTATTTCCTTAGCACAGATAATATCATTCTTCAATCTAGCATTCTCTTGAGCTAATGAATCTAGGGGACTGGTTCTTAGCAACAACATTTCATTTTCAGATTTGAGAGTTTCATTCTGTTTAGTAAACTTAGCAATTTCTTCATGAGCAGAAGATAAACTAACATGAATGTTAAACATCTCAGCACTTAAATCCTCAATGGTATGCTTATACTTAGTTTTAGACATATCAAGTAAGATTAGAGATGGTACCTGATTTGATGAACTTGAAGCTTCTTCATCAGATTTAGCCACGAGGGCTAAGTTCACAAACTCCTCTTCTTCTTCATCTTCAGAATCATCCCAGCATTTTCCTTCAACCACATAGGCTTTCCCTTGATCCTCTTAAACTGATTTACAGATCCCTTTCCTTGATTCTGTCTTGGTCTTCTACACTCAGTAGCAAAATGACCTAGCTCATTGCAGTTGTAACATCTGAACTTCGACCTATCCACCAACCCTATCTTGTATCCTCCTCTTGTGGTTCCACCAGTGGGCTTTGAAAAACTTCCCTTGTTGAATTTAGATGATTGACCCTGTGGCTTGTATGACTTGTCCCTTCTGAACTTGATATTCTTGAATCTCTTAGCCATATAAGCCATGGTTGGATTATCCATGCTTTCAATCTCTTCTACTGTGTAGAAGTCTTCATCTTCAACATCTTTCAGCTGCAGAACCACCTTCTCCTCGTCATCCAATACTTCTTCAATCTTCAAAGATGGCATCTGTGTTGGTTGTGAACTTTGTGATGGTTCACTTGGACAAGCTACTTGTGGCTCATACGCTATGAGGGCTCCTGACATGTTTGCTAACTTTCCTTTGGTTCCAGTTTGAATAGCTCTCTTTTGAAAAAGCTCGAGTTCGTATGATTTGAGCACACCATATAGAGTTTCAAGAGAGACATCACTCAAGTTTCTTCCCTCTCTTATGGTTGTGACTTTGTGCTCAAGATGCTCAGGGAGAGTGAGCAGAAATTTGATGTTAATCTCCTTTCTATCATAGAACTTTCCATGAATTTGCAACTCAGCTTACTGAATCTTTCAAACATGTGTGTAAGTTCTTCGCCTGGTTTCGCCATAAAGACTTCATATTGTGATACAAGAATTTGTCTTTGGTTCTCGCGAACTTCTTCACTTCCTTCACACAGCAGCTCTATCTTGCACCTCATTTCTTTTGCAGATCTGCATCCCATGACATTACGACACATGGCTTTGTCTAATGTAAGTGAGTCGAGCAAGATGAGTTGTAAATAGTCATCCAAGACTACTTTCTCCTTTTCGGACTCTGTGTACTCTAAAGGCTTCTTTGTAACCCAATGGGCTGGAATGACTTCATCATTCACAGTAGCAACAACTACTTCCTTCTGAGGTATGAAGGGGCCGTTCTGAAGAATTCCCAAATACAGTGGATGGGCAGCTTTGATAAATAACAAGATTTTTCTTTTCCAGAAATTGTAGTTCTCTTTATCAAAGACTGGAATCTTGATTCCACTTGACTTCTGAATACTCGTCATGATCTTCAAATTTGTATATCAATCTGTACTCTCTGATACCAGTTGTTGGTCCCGGAGTATTGCAAAAGGGGTGTTGAATGCAATACTGATAAAATCGAATCTTTAAATCAACAACGAAAATAAAGATTATAGATTATCAGTAGATGTATACAAGCAATAAGTGAAACAAGATTTCTCACAAAATAAATGTTTTATTTATTTTGTGTGAAGTGTTGCTACAACCTGGAGAGAGTTTCTCCAGCTTCGATATCTCAAGAGATACAGATTGCTTCGTGTGCGTACATGAATAGAAAAGAATCTAAAATGTATCTAAGTAGACTAAGATACTCTGTTGTCCCTATCGCATGGGGTGTTGAGCTGCTTTCGTTTTCAAGTGGCAGCTCATTACAATATGCACACCCATGTGACTTTCCCTAATTGCTATACAGACAGGATAAACCTTATAAGTAAAGCAACCTAGATTCTTTCTATTTCTAGCTAATACAATTCTAGTAGATGTGGATATCACATGCTCCTCGAATTGACCAGCCTTGTCTTGTGAATCTCTTAAACTTCTGTCGTAGTCTTGCAGGTCTGCTACAAACGATAGTGTGTTGCAGCAAATTTGTTTCTTGAACATGTAACCTGTCACGGGCTTTGACTGAGAAAATACCCAATTCAAATAATTCAAGGTGACAGTAACCTTAACCGCAGAGTCTGCTGTCAAAGGAATATTCAGAGGTTGACAGTACTAGCTCCCGCCAATGTTGCTGTCGGAACTCTAGACTTGCTGTCAAGTGTGAGAATGTTTTTGTCTCTTGCTTCGGCCAATGTTGCTGTCAAATGTAGCTTTGTCGTGACTTTGCAACATTTGTCTTCTTGTAACATTATTGTCAGGGACATGACAGTATCTTTTATTCTTGCTGTCTTCTGGATGCATTCCTTGAGGCTTGAACAAACATATGAACTTCTCCCAAATCATACATTTATTACATGACAGCAATTATTCGAATACGAAGACATACTCTGGCTGTGACAGTATGTTCAACTTAGTAAAAACTAAGTATAGGAAAATATAGTTAAGTTGTCTCTATGCTATCACCCATAAATCCCAACATAATCATTTTTTAATTTTAATTTGATATAATTTAATATACTCATGTTTACGGATTATACTAATATTTCCTTATTATAAACAATGTATACGATTTTTAATATATTTTATTAGTAATTGAAAAATGTGGTGTGTTATTTTTGGGTATATAATAATAATTGTAAGATTAGTTTTAAATTAAAAAGGTAACGTGTTTTAATTAGAAAGGAAATATTAATGATTGAAAGATATGATATGATTGATCTTTGCAGGTGTTTATAAAAGGTAATATCTTCGACTAAAAGTAAATTTGAAATAGGTAATCGACTAATTACTATTTATTATATTATGTTATTATTTATTTTAGGTGTTATATTTTTCTTGAAAATTATGATGTGATATTTTCGGGTAAATATTAGTGATTGCAAGATTTGTTTTAAATTAAAAAGGTAACGTGTTTTAATTCGAAAGGAAATATTAATAATCGAAAGATATGATACGGCTGATGTTTTTAGGTGTTTATAAAAGGTAATATCATCAAAAAAGTAAATACCGGTACCAAAAAATAGGTACTAAAAAACAGGTACCAAAATACCGGTACCAAAAATTTTAATGTTTCGACTTTTATATAAGACTAGCTTAAAACCCGTGCGATGCACGGAATTTTTTTTAATATTATATTAAATTTTTTATTAATTATTTTAAATACGGATTTTGGAGGATTAAATATTTAATTGAGATGATGATCATAATTATATAAATGTTATCCGTGATATTTCTAGAAAAGGAATGATTTTAGTTAAAAAATATAGAAAATGTGATAGGTTTTAGTTGAAAAGGTAATACGTTAATTATAAAATTATTATTTTGTTTTATTAAATAAAATGCTCGTGATATAATTGGGAAAAAAAGAGGATTTAGTTAGAAAAAATTAAAATGGTAATATATTTTAGGTGAAAAGGTTAATTGATTAGTTTATAGTAATTATAATTTAATTATGTTATTTTACAAAATAAAATTGCTCGTAATGTTTTTAGAAATGGAGAAATTAATGTTGCCCGTGATATTTCTAAAGAGGAATTTTAGTTAGATAATATAGAAAAAATATGATACGTTTTAGCTAAGAAGGATAATCGGTTAATATTAGTATTATAATATTATTATTTAATTTTATTAAATAGAACCGTCCGTGATATAATTGGAAAAAGAGAGATTTTAGTTTGAAAAAATAGAAAAAGATAACGTGAAAATTAAAAGGTGACGTACTTTAGGTGAAAAAGGTAATTGATTAGTATATAGTAATTATAATTTAACTGTTATTTTACTAAATAGAATTGCTGTTAATATTTTTAGAAAATGAGAAATTAATGTTACCCATGATATTTCTAAAAAAGGGAATTTAATTAGAAAAATAAAAAAGATGATATGTTTTTAGCTCAAAAGGTAATAGGTTAATTAATAGTATTATAATATTATGATTTTATTTTTATTAAATAGAATCGCCCATGATATAATTTGAAAAAAAGAGGTTTTAGTTAGAAAAAATAAAAAAGGTAACTTGTGTTGGCTGAAAAAGGTAACCCGTGATATAATTGGGAAAAAAATATTTTAGTTAGTGAAAAGAAAAAAGATAAAAAATCAATTATGAGTTAACAGTAATTATAATTTGTTTTTTAATTAAATAAAATATAAAAGATATTATATTTTACCTGAAAAAGGAAACTGCTTAGTTATTAAAAAAAAGCAACATGTTTAACCTGAAGAAGTAGATTGATTAGTAAAGTAAAAATTTTAGTTAAATAAAATATAAAAGAAGATTTTTAAAAGGTAACCCGTGATATAATTGGGAAAAGAGATATTGTAGTTAGAGAAAAGATAATTTGAATGAAAAAAATTAATTTATTAGTTAATAGTAATCATAATATGCTTTTTAGTTAGATAAAATATAAAAGATATTATATTTTACCTAAAAAAGGAAACAGCTTAGTTATTAAAAAGAAAAGAAAAAGTTACGTGTTTAACCTAAAAAAGGAAATTGATTAATAAAGCAAAAAATTTAGTCAAATAAAATATAAAAAAAGATTTTATCTGTAATTAAGTAAGGGTAGATAAGTAAAATCAATAGGTACCAACCAACCAAACTTTTAATGTTTCGGCTTTTATATAATAGTACTAGCCTAAAACCCGTGCGATGCACAGATTTTTTTTAATATTTTATAAAAAAATTCATTAATTAAAATTAATTTTTTTAAAACATGAAGTTTGGAAGCTTACTTTTTTATATGAGATGATTTGATAACAATTATATAAATGTTATTCGTGATATTTCTAGAAAAGGAGGGATTAAGTTAGAAAATTTAGAAAAAATGATAGGTTTTAGTTAAAAAGAATAATCAATTAATTATTAGTAATTATAAAATTATTACTTCATTTTATTAAATAGAATGTCTGTGGTATGATTAGAAAAATAGAGAATTTAGTTAGTGAAAATTAAAAAGATTATATGTTCTAGGTGAAAAAGGTAATTGATTAGTTTATAGTAATTATAATTGAATTACGTTATTTTACTAAATAGAAGTGCTCATAATGTTTTTAGAAAATGAGAAAATAATATTGTCGATTTTAGTTAAAAAATATAGAAAAGATAATATGTTTTAGCTGAAAAAGGTTATCGGTTAATTAAAAATATTATAAGTTTATAAGTTTATTTTAATAAATAGAACCGTCTGTGATATAATTAAAAAAAATTAGTTAGAAAAAATAGAAAGGTAACGTGCATGATTTATGTGGTAAAAGTAATTGATTAGTTTATAGTAATTATAATTTAATTATGTTATTTTACGAAATAAAATTGTTCATATTTTTTAGAAAATGAGAAATTAACGCTACCCGTTATATTTCTAGAAAAAAAAGGGAATGTAATTAGAAAAAATAGAAAAGATGATATATTTTAGCTGAAAAGGTAATCGGTTAATTATTAGTATTATAATATTATTATTTTATTTGTATTAAATAGAAACGCCTCTAATATAATTAGAAAAATGGAGGTTTTAGTAAGAAGAAAGAAAAAATGTAACGTGTTTTGCTGAAAAAAGGTAACCGTCCATGATATAATTGGAAAAAGAGAGATTTTAGTTAGAGAAAAGAGAAAAGGTAACGTGTTTTGATTGAAAAAGGTAATTGATTAGTTAATAATAATTATATATAATTATGTTATTTTTTAGCCGAAATGGTAATTGGTTAATTATTAGTATTATAATATTATTATTATTATTATTAAATAGAAACGCCTATAATATAATTAGAAAAATGGAGATTTTAGTAAGAATAAAGAAAAAAAGGTAATGTGTTTTGCTGAAAAAGGTAACCATCCATAATATAATTGGAAAAAGAGAGAGATTTTAGTTAGAGAAAATAGAAAAGGTAACGTGTTTTGACTGGAAAAGGTAATTGATTAGTTAATAGCGATTATATATAATTAAGTTATTTTTTTAAACAAAATTGCTCGTAGTGTTTTTAAAAAGGAGAAATTTTAGTTTGATAAAATGTAAAAGATATTTTATTTTAAATGAAAAAAGGAAATTATTTAGTTATTGAAAAATAGAAAAGGTTATATGTTTAAACTTAAAAAGGAAATTGATTAATAAATGAGAAATTTTAGTTAGATAAAATATAAAAGATATTGCATTTTACTTGGAAAAGGAAATTATTTAGTTATTGAAAATAGAAAAGATAATATGCGTAACCTGAAAAAGGAAATTGATTAGTTAATAGATCTGTAATTGAGTAAGGGTAATTAGGTAAATTCAATAGGTACCAACCAACCAAACTTTTAATGTTTCGGCTTTAATATAATAGAATAGATAGATAGATTTTAATAGTTAGGATGACCGTGCTCAAGATCGAACGGACAAACTTTCAATCCCCGTGTGATGCACAGGTTTCTTTTATTATATTATATAAATTTTATTTAATATAACAATTATGTTTTATATAATCATTATTTTTAATATTTTTTTAATTTTAATTTAATATAATTTAATATTCTCATGTTTACGGATTATACTAATGTTTCCTTATTATAAACAATGTATACGGATTTTTAATATATTTTATTAAATAGTGATATAATTGGGAAAAAACATTTTAGTTAGAGAAAAGATAAAAAATTAATTTATTAGTTAACAATAATTATAATTTGTTTTTTAATTAGAAAAAATATAAAAGATATTATATTTTACTTGAAAAAGGAAACCGTTTAATTATTAAAAAAAAGGTAACATGTTTAACCTGAAAAAGTAGATTGATTAGTAAAGTAAAAATTTTAGTTAAATAAAATGTAAAAGAAGATTTTCAAAAGTTAACCCGTGATATAATTGGAAAAAGAGATATTTTAGTTAGAGAAAAGAGAAAAGATAATTTGAATGAAAAAATTAATTAATTAGTTAATAGTAATTATAATATGCTTTTTAGTTAGATAAAATATAAAAGATATTATATTTTACCTGAAAAAGGAAACTGCTTAGTTATTAAAAAGAAAAGAAAAGGTAACATGTTTAACCTGAAAAAGGAAATTGATTAGTAAAGCAAAAATTTTAGTTAGATAAAATATAAAAAAAAATATTTTATCTATAATTAAGTAAGGGTAAATTAGTAAAATCAATAGGTACCAACCAACCAAACTTTTAATGTTTCGGCTTTAATATAATAGAATAGATAAATAGTATAGATTCTGAATAAATGTGGAATTATAATTTTATCTTTATATACTAGAAAATTAAATTAAGATGTTAATATTTTCTTATTAAATTTTTTTTTTAGTTAATTATGTTTTATACGGAATTGAACTCAAGTTCTCCTCAAATAATTTCATCCTTATAATCATTGAGTTACATAATTTTTTGAATTTAAACTAAAAAATGTATTACATAAATCTGGTCACTTCTTTTCTTACATTTGCAATTAATTTAATTTTTGAGTAAATATGTTAATAATGATTTATATTATTTATAAAACTTTGTATTTTAGTTATAAAAAATATCATACATGCATGACTAGGTATACAATCAATTTTATAGATTTTTAACATAAAATTTTGATAATTAACTATATAAAGTATGATGTACATTTGTTAATAAGTGATATATAAATAAATATGTCATCCTTATGCAACTGCCACTTAAATTGAATTCTCGAGTACATCTTTGAAGAGAAAATTATGAAATTAAGAATTGTATTTTTCACTCTCATGTGTTTTCCGAATTCTTTAGTAGATGTAGACTAATTTTGATAAAATAAAACAGTTTCATTTTATAATTTGAATTATATGAATGAAAAGTTTTAAGCAGAATTTTAAAAAAATATACATATTTTTTAATTTTATTTTCTCTTAACTTCACATTTTTATTTTCTTCAACTAAAATAGTAAGACCCAAAATTTTTGCAAGTACAAATCATTAGACACAAATTTGTACACATTCTGCGAATTAGTTCAAATGTGTTATATCATTTAAATTATTCGCATAAAATTTGGCAAAGTAGAGGTTTGTTGAAAAAAAATTATAAACTTTGTTCAATCCTTTGATTTTATGCGAGACATACAAATTTTTGAATACTTTTGATTATAACTGTAGTTTTATTATTTTAACGATAAAATTACTCCAAATTTTTGGATACTTTATATTATGATTGCTATTCTTACTAGTTTAACGATAGAAAGAATATCACAATCGTGAAAAAAAATCTCAAAATTTAAGGATATTATGAGCATAGCTATTAATCTTTTAAATGTTTGGTTTCAACCCAATGTTGTGATTATATGGGTTTGGGTGGTCCAATATATATATGGGTGCAGGGGTGGCTCAAGACATTTAAAGGCCTAAAGCCAACTTAAAAATTGAGGTCTTTTATAATTTTATAATTTAATTATTATTAAATAAAATTTATTTTTCTAGCTTTCTTTGATGCAAATTTTTTAATTATATTTTCAAAATCTAACTATTGTAATAAATATTTTTCTAACGCAGCTTAACCATTTAATTTCTCTTAACATTGTTGATCTTAAATAATTATTTATAAGTTTAAACTTAGAAAAAACTTCTTTCTCGAGAAGCAACAATTACAGAAATAGTTAACATTATTTTATATGCAATAAATACATTTGGAAATCAATTAATTCTTTTAATATAATTGAGAATATCAATAGGAGTGCTATTTTTTATGTGTAAAAATTCTCTCAATATTTTCAATTTTAAAAATAGATCTAAACCATCTATATCTGATTTCTCACTTTATTTTAAAAAATTTCTTTTAAATTTTTTTTTTGCAGCACTCATAGCATTTTCAAAAGCAATTATTAATATGAATAATTAATAATATTTTTTTGACTAAGCAATTAATAATAATTAAAAAAGTTATCATTAAAATGAATATAATGTTAAACATAAAAACTACGATTTATGAGTTTCTTTTTTTACAATTTCCATTAAATATTTTAACTTTTTTTTGTTGAGTAAAAAGATTATAAAATTTTTAAATAACAAAACAGATGTGTATGTATTTGGAGGTCTAAAATTATTGGAGGCCTAAAGGCATTGTTTCTCCCGCCTTATAGAAGCACCGCCCCTGTATGGGTGAGATAATAATTGTATTTTGCATAACAAGTATGGTCAGTCTTGGTGACTAAGTTTTGGGTGACTATATATACATAGTCATATTTGTTTGAGATGTGTGAATACTTAAGAGATTTAGTCTTAAATTATTGGTTCAAGTATCAGGTTTGGGACCGTTAAGGTGTTATTGTTGTGATGTATTATTTGGATTAATAATACAAGTTAGGACGTGGGTGTTTGCACGTCAAATATTGTTTGGTGTTCTTGTTTTGCTTCTCCTTATATATTGTTGAGGAAAATTCTATATGGTACCAATGTGGTTTTGACTTTTCTATATGGTATTATCACATTATTGACTCTTATCCATGATACCTCGTATATTTGGTTTTTCGTATATAATGTCTTTCTGTTAAGTAAAAGTAATAAAATTGATTTCAGATTGCAAAATAAATTATATATTTGAAATCTTTATGAAAAAAACATAAAATAGATTGTTGAATCATGTAAAACAGAAATAAATTGAGTGAGATATATTCAAACTTCATAACCAAACTTTGACAATTAATATCTCATTCATTTTGACTTCGTTTTACATGATTTAAGGGTCTATTATATGTAACTTTTTGCAAAAATTTGAAATATACAATTTGTTTTACGATGTGAAATCAATTATATTACTTTTCACTTAATAGATGGATATTATATATGAAAAACCAAATGTACGAGGGCACCATATATAGAAATCAATAATGTGATGGTACCATATATTAGTGGTTTGTGAATTTTGGATTTTGTAAGTCTCCTAATATTAAAGCAATATTTTAAGGTTTAGAATAAAAATGGCATGAGTTTAAACTAATTTTTCGTTCAAAATTAACTGTGACGAAACCTACATTTGGGGAAACAAAAAATCAAGATGAGTTTATTGCTAAGTTTTTATTGAAATTAAAGAGATAAAATTTTCCAAAAATCGTGAAAGTTATGACAACTTATAAAATCCCCAATTTATTAGATTTTTGAATTTATTAAAAGATGATTCCTTTTAGATTTATGTTAATTATTAAAAGATGATCCATGACTTGCACATGCTGTTAGTTTTTTATTAACACATAAAAATGTGCTTTTTTACATCATCAGTGTCTCTATTTTTTTGTGTTCATATGTAAAGCTGAAACTAACCCGTGTAGTCATATACACTTGGGGCCAAGCTGAAACTGGGCCCATATCTTTGTGTTAGGGCCTTCCCGTCCAAAGCTCAAACTCGGCCCTCAGATTTTAGTATCGGAAGTCGAAGCAATGCAGGATGAAATAGTTATACGGAGTATTTCATTTTCTAACTTCTTTTATATATATAATTATATATAGGCCTTTGCTCCAGAATACTCTTATATAACAAACAACAAAGAACACCTTAGATCTATTAGATTCTTTGGCCCCGCCAGGGGCACCCAATACAAAAAATTATTATTTTTTTACTCTCTATCAAGCCAGCAAAAAAAAAATAAAAAAAATAAAAAAAAATTACTTTTCAAGATGACGTCACTGATGACGTCATCATCATGAACAGTAACTTTTTAAATTTTTTTTTTTTTGAGATGATGGATGGATAGAGGGTAAAAAAATAAGAACTTTTTGTATTGGGTGGCCCCGCCAGGGGCAATGGATCTATTAGATATGAGGTGTTCTTTATTGTTTGTTATATAAGGTGTTTGCTATGGAGTCCAACCCATTATATATATATATATATATATATATATATATATATTACTATAGCATTACGGGTGCCCTTCCACAGCCCCCGTTGGTTGAAAAAAGGTCCACAACCACCAACTCGTACACTGCCGCAATGAACCCTTGCGGCAGGAAAACTTAAAAAAAAATTTAGGGATGCCGCAATGAAAACTTGCGGCAGGAATGGGCCGCATTGAACGTTGGCGGCAGGAGTCGCTCTCAGGTCCTTAAATATTATTTTACGTTTTTATACCTTTATTTTTATTATTATTTATTAAAATTAAAAAAATTGGTAAATTAATACATTATAAAATATAAAAATGTTTATAAAATTTGAATTATTACATAAAATTTTAAATAAATTATTATAGTTTTATATTTATTAAAAGTAATAAAAATAATAAATTAATAAAACCTGTTAATTTGAAATATTGAAACAAGTAAATATATGAAATTACGTTTTCACCCTCCAATTTGATGCCGCAAGGAGACATAGCGGATAAATGAAAATTTAAAATTACTTGTTTGCCCTTATATCACTGCCGCAATGATACAATGCGGATACATAAAAATATGGAATTACTTTTTTACCCTTAAATCATTACCGCAATGATACAATGCGGATAGGAGACTTATACAACCACCCATTGCGGCTGCCGCGACCCGAACTGAACCTAATTAACCACAGAGCTCGATTTCCAGGCGATTTCAGGCGATTCCGGGCGATTTACACCCACAGTTGAGAATGTCAGGCGATCTTCCTCCTCAAGGTATCTTCTAATTGACACTTACACACACGCACGTAGTTATACATACACACACGCACTACTATATACATTGCTACTGACGATTATATGTACATGGTTTGATTCGTTTTTAACTGTGGGTGGTGTTTATTTGCTTCATTTTAGTTAAAATCATGAATTAAATCGAATTATTAGGGTTCATAGTTCGAATTTTACCCATTTTTGGTTTGCATTAGTTTGAAATTAGGGCTTTTACCCTCAATTGAGTTGAAATTAGGGTTTCTCATCTTTAATTAGGTTGAATTAGCTCGAAATGCCCAATTTAGAATTAGGTTTCGAATTATTATTCGAATTTTTATTAAAACTATGAATTAATTCGAATTATTAGGGTTTATAATTATGAAATTATAATTATAATTTTTTTTATGAGTTGTGGAAATTTTAATTCGAATTTTTCTGAATTATTAATTTGAATTTTTGAGTTTAAAATTCGAATTTATGAATTAATATGATTTATTAATTTGAATTTTGATTAATTAACATATTAGTACTGCATTTTATTTGATAAATTATATTCGGTGTTAATTTATTCTTGTTTTAAATATGTCTTAATGGAATGATAATTTTAGCCAATTTTGGTACATGTTTATGAAATGTGCCTTATTTCTTTGATCTTGCACATTGCAGATGCTATGGATATGCAGTGCGGGCCTCTCGATAGGTCCCTCTTGACCATGCAGGATGATCATATTAGCAGTCACATATGGCAGGGGGGTGAGCGGGAGAAGTTGGATGTCTACCAGTTGACAGCCAACCTCGACGATTGGGTATTTGATGACACCCAGGTTAGTTTGCTGTCAGACTGGGGTTTCCGAGCGTTTACTAACCCACGCTCGATTCCCCAGAACGACATCCGATTGATCACGGCGTTGGTGGAGAGGTTTAGGCCAGAGACCAACACCTTTCATTTCCCATTTGGTGAGATCACCATCACTCTAGAGGATGTTTACATGATATTGGGATTGCCTGTTCGTGGTCGTGCTGTTACTCATACGGAGCTTTCCGCACCGCTTCCATATTGGCTAAGACAGTGGCATGATTTGAGGTTGACTGAGGCCGAACGCAAAGCTATGTATAAAAAAGGTTTGAATTTTAGTCCATAAATTATCTAGTTATTGCATTTTAGCCCAAGAATTCTAATTTCTTTGCAATTTTGGAAGATAATTATCTAGTTATTGCATTTTAGCCCAAGAATTCTAATTTCTTGCATTTTAATCCTTTATTTGTTTAATTCTTGCATATTATACATTAAATTTTCATTTCTTTGCAATTTAGGAAGATAATTATCTAGTTATTGCATTTTAGTCCATAAATTCTAATTTCTTGCATTTTAGTCCTTAATTTGTTTAATTCTTGCATGTTATACATTAAATTATCATTTCTTTGCAATTTAGGAAGATAATTATCTACTTATTGCATTTTAACCCATAAATTCTAATTTCTTGCATTTTAGTCCTTAATTTGTTTAATTCTTGCATGTTATACATTAAATTTTCATTTCTTTGCAATTTAGGAAGATAATTATCTAGTTATTGCATTTTAGTCCATAAATTCTAATTTCTTGCATTTTAGTCCTTAATTTGTTTAATTCTTGCATGTTATACATTAAATTTTCATTTCTTTGCAATTTAGGAAGATAATTATCTAGTTATTGCATTTTAGTCCATAAATTCTAATTTCTTGCATTTTAGTCCTTAATTTGTTTAATTCTTGCATGTTATACATTAAATTTTCATTTCTTTGCAATTTAGGAAGATAATTATCTAGTTATTGCATTTTAGCCCAAGAATTCTAATTTCTTGCATTTTAATCCTTTATTTGTTTAATTCTTGCATATTATACCTTAAATTTTTATTTCTTTGCAATTTAGGTGGGGTGAAGCTTCATAGGTTGAGGGAAATGTATAAAAAGAAACCGGAGAAGCCTTCTCCCGAGTTTATCGAGCATGATGACCTTGTGTACACCCGGGCTTATCTTTTATACATCATTGGGGGTGTGTTGTTTCCTTCATCGAATAGAGACACCGTGCATCCTAGGTACTTCTTGACTTCATTTATCTCTCTAGTCCTTGCAATTTATGCTTAAATTTATCTTATTCTTGCATTTTATGCCTTAAATTTCACATTTCTTGCATGTTCATCCTTAATTTCTCCAATTATTGAATTCTTACGTTAATTTGCATTTCCTGAATTTTTGCAGGTATTTACAGTTAATCCAGAATGCGCATGAGATTAAGGAGTATGCCTGGGGAGCTGCGGTTTTGAGCTATTTATTCAGGGGTTTGGCCAAGGCTGCTCAGAAGGGTGCCAAAGCTATTTGTGGGTGCACCATGCTTTTGCAGCTTTGGTCTTACGAGAGGTTGTTGCCTGGGGCACCTCTGATAGCACCTCGTATGGATTTTGTTTGGCCGAGGGCATTGGCTTGGGCTGAGCCGGTAGATGGGAGGAGGGTTAACCCCCACCACCATACAGGTCTTTATCGGGGGGACTTTGACAGCTTTCAGCTTGGTTGGCTGACATGGCAGCCTTATCAGAGATTTTATGACATTCAGGATGTTGATGTGGATTATAATATCGATTTGATGGATGCTCACTATATGGCTCTCGGTCGTGTCCCTCTCATTTCTTTTGATATCGTTGAGTATGTCATGCCAGATAGAGTATTGAGACAGTTTGGTATTCTACAGCATATCCCACAGGCCCCGGTTGCCATGACTTCACTGCGGACGGAGAGAGCATCTCGTTGGGTGCGGGACAATCATACAGTGACCTTGGCAGATTACGTTGAGGAGTGGCATGCTTTTAATGATGGCATGATACCTATTGTCGAGGAGGGCAATTACGTGTCTATAGAGGAGTACATGTATTGGTACAGGCGCGTCAGTAAGCTAAGGATTGCTCCATTTGTGGCTGAGCATCGTTCTAAGATTGTGCCTCGTGACTGGTATCCCCAGCAGGACATGGCTGATGCGGTATGCATTATAGACCTTTATTTCTCCAATTCATGCATTTTAGACATTTATTTGTATATTTCTGCATTTTAGACCTTTATTCCTATACTTTTGCACTTTAGACCTTTATTTATCTAATTCCTGCATCTAAATACTTCAATGCAGCTGGATTGTGGAATGAGGACATTACATGCCATTTACGAGCGTGATCCCCCCGAGTGGTTCTTTGATATCATCACTGAGTTTTTGGCTCGTTATGATCGGATCAACACCGAGTGGAGGGGTGTTGGATTTATCAGACCTAGTTTTGATAGACCCTCTCGTGCACATGATATGGATATTGACCCCAGCGGTCCTTCATCTTCGCAGCAGCCTCCACTAGCCGTTTCTCAGAAACGTTTGCGTGAGGTAGTAATCTTTTGATACTTGTTATCTTTGAATATAGTGGATTGAATATATGCATGATTGTTGTATATTTTATTGTAGGTTGAGACTGTTGATTCTCATGCTTCACTTACGCACGATGCCACACCTCATGTCTCTTATAAACGTCCTCGTCAGGTAGTAATCCTTAATGCTAGGTTTAATTCGAGTCACTTAAGAGGAATTATATATATAACTATGTGATCGGTTCGTTGACATATAATTGCAGGTTGAGACTACAGATGCTCTTGCTACACAGCCTACCCTGGTATCTGTCCCGCCTATAGTCCAAGTTGAGGTATCAATCCTTAACGCTTGGTTTAATGCAAGAATTATAGAAATTAATAAGGGTATAAAATGCATGATCGGTGTATCTTGTAGGTTGAGGCTACAGCAGCTGCTCCTCCTGTTACACAGACGACCCCAGTATCTAGCCCTCCTCCTTCACAGTCTACGCCGGTATCTATCCCCCTCATGCTCATATTAATCTCTCCTTACTGTAATTTCCTTATTATATACCAACTTTTTATATGTTCGTGTTTTTATCTCATTGTGGTTGCAGGTTAGCACTATTCCTGCTGTGACAGAGCCTACCCCGGCATCTGTCCCCCATCATGCTCAGATTGAGGTACTAATCTCTCCTATTTGTGATTTTCTTCTTATATACCATTGAGGTACTAATCTCTCCTATTTGACTTTTGTTATCATATTTGTAGGCTCCAATACCATGTGAGTTGGCAGTGGATGGCAACAAGGTTGCCTATGGCATGGCTTACCCGGATGGAGGAGAAATGAGTAGGAAAATACATGGCAAGCCAATGCCTACTGGATGTCTGAGAGTGTCAGTGGATAGTGGGATCCAACTAGAAGCCTTGATTCCAGTTCCAGTACCTGGTGAGATGGAGACGGTCAAGCAAGCTGTTGGATCTCATGTTGCATGGCCCAAGGACTGGATCATACGTCGAAATACTGAGGTTTGTACTTCTATAAAAATACTATAAAGGTCTAAATGCAAAATTATAGAAATAAGGGTCTAAAATGCAAGAAATAGAGAAATAAGGGTCTAAAATGCAAGAAATAGAGAAGTAAAGTTATAAAATGCAAGAAATAGAAAAATAAAGGTCTAAAATGCAAGAAATAGAGAAGTAAAGGTCTAAAATGCAAGAAATAGAGAAGTAAAGTTATAAAATGCAAGAAATAGAGAAATAAGGGTTATCACATTGCGGTTGCAGCTTGAGACTACAGTTGAGACTACAGCAGCTGCTCCTCCTGTTACACAGCCGACCCTGGGATCTAGCCCTCCTCCTTCACAGTCTGTCCCCCCTGATGCTCATATTGAGGTACTAATCTCTCCTATTTGTGATTTCCTTTCTTATATACCAACAGCATGAATATGTTATTCATGTTTTTATCACATTGCGGTTGCAGGTTAGCCCTCCTCCTTCACAGCTTATACAGCTTGAGACTACAGTTGAGACTACAGCAGCTGCTCCTCCTGTTACACAGCCGACCCTGGGATCTAGCCCTCCTCCTTCACAGTCTGTCCCCCCTGATGCTCATATTGAGGTACTAATCTCTCCTATTTGTGATTTCCTTTCTTATATACCAACAGCATGAATATGTTATTCATGTTTTTATCACATTGCGGTTGCAGGTTAGCCCTCCTCCTTCACAGCTTATACAGCTTGAGACTACAGTTGAGACTACAGCAGCTGCTCCTCCTGTTACACAGCCGACCCTGGGATCTAGCCCTCCTACTTCACAGTCTGTCCCCCCTGATGCTCATATTGAGGTACTAATCTCTCTTATTTGTGATTTCCTTTCTTATATACCAACAGCATGAATATGTTATTCATGTTTTTATCACACTGTGGTTGCAGGTTAGCCCTCCTCCTTCACAGCCGATACAGGTTCAGACTACAGTTGCTCCTTCTCCTTCTACACACATGGTAACACCTTTATCAGACCGCCCCATCCCTCCTGGTGTCAACCTTGATGTAATAATCTTTAACTTTGACTCAACTTTGTGACTATTGTATTTGAAATGTTTATATGATTTTTGTATCTTCATCGAATGGCAGGATGAAACCACTACTCCTGGTTCAGAGTTTACCCCAGTGGCGGGTGGATTAGTGAAGTTTGGTAGTATCAGTGGTGTTATTCCTGATCGCTTAAGAGAAATGCTTGGGGTATGTATCTTGAATCATACACTCCTTACTGTGATATTTTTTCCATATGCCATGAATATCCATCATGATTAGGGGTATTGACATGTATTTGCAGTTGGACACTGAAGAGGATAAATACAAGGATACGCAGAGGCGGCCTGCTTATGTATCAGGTGATATGAAGAGGCCACTGAAAAATCGGAAAATCAACTGGCTGTTTAAGCATTGGTGGGGTGAAAAGCATAATTTTATTCAGAGTGTTGGTGGGATGGTTGCGGAGCTTGCTTGGGAAAATGTCCAATGCCTAAAACGCGATAAGGAAATAGAGTCGTCAGTTCTGGATGCATATATTGACCTGCTGAAGCTTAGGGAGAGTACATATGTTCAGCATAAAATGCTAGGCGGTAAATCCAAGAGGTTCTTCCTTGGCATGAGTTATTTCACGACCATTGCTAATGGGCATTGCACCGACTTGGAGGTAAATCAATTCAAATTTCCCCCCAAATTTTAATTTAAAACTTGACAAAATTTGCATTTAAAAATCGAAAAAAGGCATAAATTATATTTTATTCCTAATAATTAATTTAAAATTAGAGAAAAGTGGGAAAAAAAAAATTCCAGTTTTTCAATTTAAAATTCGAAAGAAAGGATTAATTTAAAAAAATTGATGTTTTTTTCGAATTTTAAAGCAATAATTATAAATAAATAATTTAAAATATTATTACTTAAAAAATATTGAAATATGAGCGGAATTCATTTCGGATTCATATATGAACGGTTGCTAAAATGAACAGATGTGGCATTCCTGGCCGAGTGGGTTGTTTGTAATCGAGACTCCGAGGTTAAGCGTGCTTGGGCTAGAGCAATTTTATTTTTTTTAATTTTGTATAAAAAAATTAGATAAATTTGTTTTAAACTTATATTTTAATCCAAATGTCCCAGGAAAAATTAATTTAATAGATTCAGAAAAACCAGATAATAATTTTTTTGAGCAAACTTAAAAACAAAAAAATTGGAAAAAGGGAACTTCCCAGGGGGTCACCCATCCCAGATTTGCTCTAGCCCAAGCACGCTTAACCTCAGAGTTTCGATTCGCAACAACCCGCTCGGCCAGGAATGCCACATCTGCCAACTTTAGCAACCGTTCATATATGAATGCGAAATGAATTCCGCTCATATTTCAATATTTTTTTAAGTAATAATATTTTAAATTATTTATTTATAATTATTGCTTCAAAATTCGAAAAAAAACATCAAATTTTGTTTTAAATTAATCCTTTCTTTCGAATTTTAGTTAAAAACCTCGGAATTTTTTTTCCCATTTTTCTCGAATTTTAAATTAATTATCAGGAATGAAATATAATTTATGCCTTTTTTCGATTTTTAAATGCAAATTTTGTCAAGTTTTAAAATAAAATTTGGGAAAAAAATATTTTTTTTTTCATTTTTCTCGAATTTTACATTTAACAATTGAAATAAATTGTAACTTGATCATTTTCAAATTTTTATAATCAGGAAATAAATAATAATAAAAAATTATTGACATCCGCAACCCCTCATTGCGGCAGGGAGGAGTCCAGTAGCTTTTCTCTCTCCTCCCCTGTTTTCCCCTGTGAGCAGGGGAAAACAGGGGAGGAGAGAGAAAAGCTACTGGACTCCTCCCTGCCGCAATGAGGCGTTGCGGATAGGCACATCCCTACCGCAAGGTCTCCTTGCGGATAGACACATTTTTTTTTTCTTCATATTAAAATTTGGAAATTGATAAAATTCCAATTTATTTCTATAGTTAAATATTAAATTCTAGATAAATTAAAGATTTCGTTAAGTGTTTACTAATTTATGTGTTTTTCCTAATATTCGAAAAATTGGAAAAAATTCTAATTTAAACTAGTACAAATGCATGGATTGCATATTAATACCTTACATAGAAAATTAAGATTATAATTAATAAAAATTGTTTCAAATATTACAGAATACAATTGAAACTAATTGCCAGGACAATTTCTTCTATCATGGTTTGCTCCTACCAACCCACATTTTCCGCACTTTCGTTGCTTGGTTGTTGAAGTTGACGTTTCAATACCACTTTTATATCTTGCCGCTTTCTTTCGTCCCTTAGTTTGTGACATTGGAGGATCGAATATCGGATCATGATCCCAATCTTCTTGAGGAAACGACTCGTTCATTTGTTCGATCTTATCTTCTTGTGGAAAAGCAATTTCCACGTGACACCTCTCTCGCTCAATCAAGTTCATCACGTAGTTGAAACGTGGGACGGAACAACTACCAACAGCGCCTAAATTTTGAAATGATTTGCACAATGCACTATACCTTGATGCTTGTGATTCACCAACATTACCAAGAACGGGAGGGGTATAAGGTAGAGGTCCGGCAATTTTGTTGCCATTTTTTGTCCACCTAGACATGGTGTAATCATTCGGTATACGTATTTTTTGTTTCATGTCTAGGTAACGGATCATGTGTTTACAAATCATCCCGGAATGTTCAAATTGCATACAAACACATTCAATCTGTCCATCAATATGGGCCGTCAACGGATAGCTTCTTCTACGATCCTCCGGCACGGTAGACTTCTCAACCACGAACATTTTAAATAAATGACATCCACCTTTAGTTTTCGTCACGACATAAGATGTACTTTTTAGAAGCTCCTTTTGAAAACGCCTAAACATCTCTTTCGTGTAAATTTCGGATGCATGAATTTCCAAGGATGATTGCAATACTAGTCTCCTTTCCCTTTCTTCGCTCTCGTAGTCACTTTTAACCTCCCTAAGATATTGTGCCTCCAAAGCCTTTTGGGAATTCTCAATGAATTCTTTCAAACCGGTAGATGCTTGCACATATTCATCAAAAAATGCATTCATTGATTCGCTTCTAGAGGTAGTGGTCATACCGGCGGCAAAATGCGACTTTGTGTAAGCACCAATCCATTGATGTCTAATGCGATACATTTCATTTAACCAAACATGATCCTCAAGTTTGTACTTCTCGACCAATTCCTCCCATCTACCTTCAAATTCCGTGGGAGACAATGACTTGTACACACATGCATTAAAATCTGTTTTGAATTCCGGATATTTGTTGTACAAACTAGATAACTTCTCGGGAAATTTACTACTTATATGCCATGTACAATAAAAGTGATTTGTTTCGGGCATAACCGTGGCAATAGCATTTCCCAAAGCAATGTCTTGATCGGTAATTATTGTAGTGGGAGGTTTGTTGTCAATGGCTTCCAACCAAGTTTTTAAAACCCATTGATAAGAAGTCTCGGTCTCATCTCTCATGAGTGCAAATCCAAACAAAATATTTTGGTAATGGTGGTTCACCCCCGTAATAGGTATGAAAGGCATACAATACCTATTCGTTCGATAAGTTGAGTCGAACGTCACCACATCACCAAAATTCTTGTAAGCGTTCATGCATCGAGGATCAACCCACACCAAACCTTTAACACGATTCTCGTTATCCACATCCACTCGATAGAAGAAATGACCGAACGCATTCTCTTGTTGTAACTTTCGTAACAAGACCAAGCCACACTCCGCATCACCGGAATCAAACACTCGGTGCCGGATATCCCGTATGACATTACATACATCTTGATTAGAAAACCCTAAATTTTCAATGCCTCCACATGTCTCACCAAGATATTTCATCACTTTACTCGTCTCGATCCCCGATTTGTTAAACAACTCAATCAATGATCGGGTGATCGGATCGATGTTGCGTGATGTTTGAAAAAATTGTCGCTTATCCGGTGTTACCATGGAATGATTATGTTTCAAATCAACCAAAGTTACCTTCCATTTGTTTACATTAACTAGGTGACATACGTACATTCGAGCACGACAATTCGTTCGTGGATCTACATCCCTAATGCGTCGTTTTCCTTTATCAAGATAATCCGATTCCGGTGCTACTCTTCCACCCTTCTTACAAATAAACAAACGGGATGATGGATCATGACTCCGTTGATGTTTATGAGTATTCCTAATTATTATCTCGAATCCGACATTTCGACCATAATTTCTATAAAAACTTTCCGCCTCATCTAATGTATCGAAAATCATTCCAACACAAGGCACAACCTTATTAACATCCGCAAATGTAAAATCAAAATTTTGGTTTCCAATATCCTCATCATCATCATTTTTTCTCATCCTAACATCCTCATCATCAACATTTTTTCTCATCCTAACATCCTCATCATCAACATTTTTTCCCATCCTAACATCCTCCTCATCATCAATTTTTTCCATCCTAATATCCTCATCTCCTTCATCATCATTTTTTCTCATCCCAAATTTCTCATCTTTTTCATCATCACCATCAATAATAATTATCTTGTTTTTATCCTTTCCACCATCATTTTTTTCCCCACCAACATCATCAACATTCATTTTATTTTTATGAACATTGTATTTCACTCTACGTTTATGAACACTACTATAATAATTATCAATATCTACATCATCAACGAATAATTTACGAGAAACATGATTTTTTTTAACGGGCGGCGTAACATAATCATCACCATTACGTTCACTAGATGAACTAGAAGAGCTAAATAAAAATGAAGCCATTGAATAGATCACTAACCTTAATTTTGGATGAATTTTTGAGCTCCAAACCCTTGAAATTTTTGAGCACTTGGTTGAGTTTTCTGCTGTTTGGAAAAAAAGAAATTGGAAAAAAAGACAAATTCTGTAACCTTAAAGGAAACAGATTTCACGCCTACCGCAATGCTTCATTGCGGCAGGAAGCCTTAATTGCCAGCTGCCGCATTGAAACATTGCAGCGGATGGTTCATTTATTACCAGCCACCAACCATATATAATGACTTTTAATTTTTCTGAGCCACAACCAAACATTGCGGCAGGAAAATTTACCGCAATGTCTCATTGCGGCAGCAATTTAAGATTTTTTATTTTTTTTTGTTTAATTTTTAAATCTTCAAATATGCATCAAAATAATAAAATATGTTAATTTTAACTTTAAGGTATCTTTAATAATGTAATATGGATATTTTTTACATGTTATGTAGTTTAAATAATGATGGAATGACATGTACATCTCAATCTTAGATAACTGTTGAAAAATAAATCAGGATGGTAACATTTACCTTCCAAATTAATTTATTATTTTTTGAAATATTGGGAATATCACTAAATTAGACTAAATTAGCACTTGCTTTCCGGGACAGTTGTTTCTATTTTTTAAAAAATACTTATCGACGATCCAACCACACGTAAGTCAATATATGTCTAATCTAGTGATATTCCCAAGTTTTGAAAAAATAATAAGTTTATTTGGGTGGTAAAAGTGGTAGTGAACTATCGATTTGACCAGTATATCTAACTAGTGCTTTGTCCCGGATTGTTGTTTATATTTTTTATAAAATACTTATCGACGATACAACCGCACGTAAATCAATATATGTCTAATTTAGTGATATGCCCAATATTTCAAAAAATAATAAATTAATTTGGAAGGTAAAAGTCGTGGTCAACTATCGATTTGACCCGTACTCCTAAATTAGTTAATCTAATGTAAAAATCTCAAAAAATAGAAAATTAGTGAATCTAATGTAAAATTAATCGTATAATTAATGAGTATTAATATTTTAAATTTTATGAATTTAAATTCGAATTTTATCTTATTTTTCTATTTTTAATTTAACTTTCACAAGAATACTGCCGCATTGAAAGGATGCGGACCGTCCTGCCGCATTGAAAGGTTGCGGACCCTTCTGCCGCATTGAAAGGTTGCGGACCTACTGCCGCATTGAAATGTTGCGGCTATCCTGGTGGCTGGTCCAACCCACGGTGGTTGTGGACCTGAACGCATTACTATATATATATATATATATATATATATAGGTCTTTGCTCCATAAAAAACACTCTTATATAACAAACAATAAAGAACACTATAAAATCATTTATTCCAATAGATCCATTGGTCCCGCCCGGGGCACCCAATACAAAAAGTTCTTATTTTTTTAGGCTCTATCCATCCAGCAAAAAAAAAAAAATTAAAATTTTACTGTTCATGATGACGTCACTGATGACGTCATCGATGAACAGTAAATTTTCAAATTTTTTTTCTTTTTTTTTTGCTGGATGGATAGAGCCTAAAAAAATAAGAACTTTTTGTATTGGGTGGCCCCGCCAGGGGCAATGGATCTATTAGATATGAGGTGTTCTTTGTTGTTTGTTATATAAGGTGTTTGCTATGGAGTCCAACCTATATATATATATATATATATTTTTTTTTTATTTTGGGCGTTGTTCACCCATATCGTGTTATCAAAACTTTATTCATATGTATATAATAAATTTTTTGGTATGAAAATTTCTGTTATTGAAATTGGCCGATTTCTAAAAAATCGCCGATAAATTGGTCAAAAATCGGTCAAAATTTTGGAATTGATTCGGCCGATTTTACAAAAATCGCCGATAAATCACCAATTTTTCAACTAAATCACCCGATAAATCATAAATCAATACCTCAACCGAATAGTTCCGATTTACGAAATCTGTAACACTGATGAAAATAGAAATATTTCATATAATATATTAGCAACAATTATTTACCAATGAACCAATATCTTTATTTTTTGCTGATAAGGATTTATGTATTATTTGCACTAAATTCACTTCACATCTCTCTAAAAAAATGTTAGTCGATTCAAACCAAACAAGTTGGAGACTTGGAGTACTAGTTTGTGGTTATATTTGAACCTTATTTTTAACAAACAATTAAACAGGAGTCATTAAAACATTAAAGTCCAATCACGATAAATCCCCAAATTAACAATACAATTTGATTAAAAAATAAGAAAAGAATTAAATAAATAAATGTTTAATTTTTAAATAGCTTAACATTATGGTTCTAAAAACCCCCAATTAAACCGATTAATCCTCTGTAAGATAATCAATCGATTCGATTTTTGAAATTCGATTAATCTTGTGAATTTATTTAAAATGAAATGTTTAATTTTAAATTAGACTAATATATTGAATATTATTATAATATCGATTAATACTCTGATTAATTCTTTCTATTAATCCTCGATTACCCAATTAATCCTAAATCAACATTCAATCAATTTATACCGATTACCAATTTTTACATACTCCCTCCGTCCCACCCATTTCTTTACATGTTTTCCATCTTGTTTGGCACGCATTTTAAGGCGTCTATAAAGTATAGTTCCATAACTTATTTTTAAATTTTTCTTTTTTTGTATAAAAATAGGATTGTTCTATTTTTATACGAAAAAAGAAAATTTCAAAAATAAATTATGAAACTATACGTTTTAGGAGCGTTGAAATGCGTGCCGAGCCCCCGTCGCTGTCGTGTAAAGAAATGGTGGGACTGAGGGAGTAATAACTACTCCCTCCATCCCTTAATGTTTTTCCTGTTTTGACTGGACACGTTTGCCAACGCATATTTTTGATCGTTAATATCTTGAATTTTGTATTAGTATTAATTATAAAAACTTTACTGTATCAAAGTACTCATAAATACGAATACAACAAGATCACTCATGACTATATTTGATCTTATAGATTAGACGTAAATTAGTAATTTATCTCACGTTATGAACAACCCCGACATATGAAACAAGAGTGATATTATATTAAGGGACGGAGGGAGTACAAAATATCCAAAATTTTAATTATAATAACACTTTCTACAACTCAGGGATCCTGACATGAGACAACATTTACTGTATGTAGAGGCAGCTGAGGCTGCTGAGCTACCATAGTACTACTGTAGTAAAAAAAAGTTTTACTAGACTACTAGCCTGGGCGGAAGTCTACGCACGTGCTTCTGCGCCCAGCCAGTTCATTTTGCATTTTTATATTATAATAACGACATAAAATATTATTTAAGCTATTCATGAATTTTACTCCCTCTGTTTCTTTATATAGTTCCTATTTCATATGTCGGGACTGTTCATAACATGAGACAAATTACTAATTTACGCATAATTTATAAGACCAAATATAGTCATGAGTGATCTTATTAGATTCGTATTTATGAGTACTTTAATACAGTGAAGTTTTTATATTTAATACTAATACGAAATTGAAGATATTAACGATTAAAAGTGTGCATTGGCAAACGTGTCCAGAGAAAAGAGGAAACTTATTATGAGACGGAGGGAGTATATAATTGTTTATTCACAAATCACAATCATGACCGTTTCATTTGTTAACCCTCAGATAGTGACCCATTAATCATTATCAATTAACCAAATCAATAGAAATAAAATTAAATTTGCTATTACTACATAACTATTAATTATACAAAATTAGTTAAAAAATGATTTTTAATTCACGTGATCCAAACATTTAAAATTAAGAACGAAATCGAACGTAACGTGAACGTCTAACAAAACGCTAAAACCAACATTCTTTTTTAAGTAAACATTCAAGGACCACCGTCACCATTCATTAGCTTTTAAATTTCCGAACGGTGCCGTTTTTAATAGTCACCGGGACATGTACAGTCCTTGTTACAGCTTTTTTGTCGTCACAGTTTCAAATACTTTCACCAAAATATAATCCCAAAAATGCCCTTGTATACCCAGTTCCCGATGCCTTTTTCCTCTGCAAAAACTCTGCCACAAGCAACCATACTCTCTCTTTCTCTAAATAATCCAATATTTTACTGTTTGAAACGGACACGTTTTGATTGTTAATATATTTAATTTTGTAATAGTATTAAATATAAAAATTTTATGATATTAAAATATTAATAAATACAAATCCAACAAGATTATTTATGATTATATTTAATCTTATAAATTAGGTATAAATTAATAATTTATTTCATGTAATGAACATAACCGACGTTTAAAACTCACAATTTATTACGAGATAAAGGGAGTAATTACTTGTATAGATTTATTTTACATGCACAGCTCCCTATCCAAAGTTATAAAAATCGAAAATCGTTTCCATTCAGTTTCATCTTCAAAATTTGAGTTTTCAGCTTCCAAATTTATTTATTTGAGTACTTGATTAAATTCGAATTAATTGATCTTCGATTTCCGAGTGCTCGTGTGAGTACTAGACCAAATCAATTAATTTTTGCAAAATTGTAATTTACTCCCTCCGTCCTAATTTACATGTTCCTTTTCTAAAAAGCACATATATTAAGATAAAGTTAGTTGAATAAATTTTTCCAACTAATACCCTTATTTAATACATTGGAAAATGAGAATAGAGTTAAGTTTAAAAAAATCAAATTTTTGATACAATAAATGTAGGGATAGTTTTGTAAAACTACACTTAAATGTGCATTGAAAGGAGAAAAGAGACATGTAATTTGGGACAAATTTGTTTTAGAAAAGGGACATGTATTTTGGGACGGAGGGAGTATTAATGTAAAATAATAAAACCGAATTTAAATACTAGTTTATATTCATGTAAATAATCATAATTACATTTTAACACACTTATTAATTAACTTACAATTTTTATTATTAAACATACGTCGATCATGAATCCGAAATTTTCCAAAACAATACTCCCTCCGTCCCATCCAATTTTTAACACGATTTTTGTAATTTTTATACAAAAAATGAAAATTTCAAAAATAAGTTATAAAACTATCTTTAAAATTCACCTGTGTCAAACACCCCATTTTAAAACGTTAAGAACCGGATGAGACGGAGAGAGTAATGCGGAGCGAGAATATCTGCGCAGACCAAGGGAAAACAGTAGCGTACCACACTACCACTAGATACTACTAGTACCCCTGTACACGTTATAGCAGAGGGTGAGATAAGGATGGTTAGCTACTGAAAATGAATGCGATAGCGCCTTGTTCATATACACATATAATAATATTTAAGTATCATCAACCCTTCACATTAATGACAATTACTTTATTACCACTAATCTCCCGTGCTACTACCACTCTTACTCCGCCCTCATTTCACTCAACCACCAACACAAGTACAAAATGTTACTCCCTCCGTCCCTTAATGTTTTTCCTGTTTTGACTGGACACGTTTGCCAACGCACACTTTTGAACGTTTATATCTTGAATTTCATATTAGTATTAAATATAAAAACTTCACTGTATTAAAGTACTTATAAATACGAATCCAACAAGATCACTCATGACTATATTTGCTCTTATAGATTAGACGTAAATTAGTAATTTGTCGCATGTTATGAACAGTCCCGACATATGAAATAAGAGAAACAATACGGGACGGAGGGAGTATTACAAAACACACATACATAACAAATTTTATTACAATCAAATTTTGGGGCTTGCATTTTCTTGGTTTCTTCAATATTCAAGAAAATATTAGACCTTCCATTCTTGAAATTAACAGGGTTAGTTTTTAATTTTGTGTTTGTTTCTTGTATTTTTTCTCAAAGTTGTTGTTTATTGTTGTTTCCCATGCTTTGTTTTTATTCTATTTAGTCCACATTACAAATTACGATGATGGGTTTTTTATACGTTTCATTTTCAAACTTAAAGATTCTATCTTTACACATTTTCTTGATTTTTGTATTCATTAAAAAAGATTGCATTTTTATATATGTGAGTGTTCTCATTTGTGTCTGTAGTTCATGTTTGTGAGCTCAGGGAAGGTGCAATAAGGTATGATAATAATTTTTTTAGGACCTGTATGTATTTCTGTATGTATAGCTTTAATGGTTTGATTCATTTGTAGGGTTAAATAGTGTTGAAGCATGAATGTTTGTTTGATTTAGATGTTATGCTACAGTGTTTTCCAGATTTTCTAGTTGAATTAATATGTTTTGTAAGGTACTGCATTTTACTGTATGTAGAGATTTTTCTGAAATAAGGAATTTTGTGTTTCTGTATGGTAATTTAAGAATTTGAAGTTAGATTAAAAATGGTAGGTTTTTCACCAATGCTTGTTTGTGCTATTTGGGGTGAAGATTTCCATTCATAGTTTCTTGTTAAGAATTGTATGTTTTTCGGTTTTTAGACTCCGTGTCGTGCTTGATTTGATTTAGTGGTTTTTCGGTTAGATGATAATGTTTGTGTTTGGAATTTTAGAGTAAGAATGCAGCTTGTAGAACGAACTACACTGTGAACTCTGAGTTGTTCGGAACGTATAAGAGTGTAGTTTGTGAGCGATGGATGGGCGACGACATTCGGTTGATATTCCTATATCGAAAGCATTGGTGGCTCTTAGAAGAGTTAGATCACTTAGGGATCCATCCACAAATTGTTCAAGCAGGTTATCTCCATTAGCTGACGGTTTGAATTGGGAAACAAACTCAAATAATGGGATCACTTTAGGATTTGCTAATGGCGGAGTTGATGGCGATGATGCTCTAGGATCAAAAGATGTAGGTTTATATGGACAAAGGAGGGAACTTGAAAGTGAATGTGAGGTCTACTATTCTAAAAGAAAACACACTTCTAATTTAGTCCGTGATGAGTATCCAGACTTTGCGGGTTATCATCCTGGCAGGACAATACAAGAAGAGTCTACCTTGATGCTTACAAATCAGGAAGAGAGTTGTGAGAACACATTACCAAGTGAAAAATATTACAGGGAGTATAAGAACAAAAAATTAAGCTTGATTGGAAAAACACCTATAGAGGATTGCTCTGAGGAGACGGGGTCATGTAATGAAACATTGGAAGGATCTCTGCAAGCTGAAAGATTGGATCAAAATGCTTCAAAGCGAAATTCTCGATACAAAAGTCGAATTAGATCATCCAGAGTGGGTACAGGCGATGTCATGAGTCGTACAGGCAGTCCTTGCTTGTCCATGGGTGATGTTCCAGTGGAAAAGTCAAGTCGTAGCCCATTATTATATGATAATGCAGATGTAGATGCTGTGTATCTGAATCATCAGGGATGCGGGATAAGTCGATGCTGGTCAAGAACCCCAAGATTTAGAGAATCTGATTTCTCTTCTGATCTAGAAGAGAGACCATTAATGTCAGAGGGAGTAAGGGCAATAGATCAGTCTGAGCAGAGGAGTCGGAAGCACATTGGTAAGGAGGCTATTCCATATTCAGAGAGTCCTAGGAGTCTGCATCAAAAATTCAGGCCTAAGTCATTCTGTGAAGTAGTAGGGCAAGATGTGGTGGCAAGTTCCCTCTTAAGTGCCATTGCAAACGATAGAATTATTCCATTTTACCTATTTCATGGTCCCCGTGGTACTGGCAAGACATCTACCTCAAGAATTTTTGCTGCCGCCTTGAATTGCCTCTCACGTGAGGAAAACAAGCCTTGTGGTACGTGCCAGGATTGCCATGCTTTCTTTTCCGGAAGGAGTAGGGATGTAAAGGAAGTGGATTCTGTGAGAATCAACCGGGTAGACAGAATCAGATGGATCATTAAAAGTGCCTCTGCTCCCCCACTTTCATCACGCTATAAGGTTTTTATAATTGATGAGTGTCACTTATTGCGAGGATCTACTTGGGCAGCTATCTTAAATGCAGTTGACAACTTTTCACGACATGTTGTGTTCATTATGATTACCCCTGACCTGGATAAGCTGCCGCGAAGTGCAGTGTCAAGGTCCCAAAGGTATCATTTTCCAAAGATAAAGGAAATTGACACAGTTTGCAAACTTAGAAAAATATGTGTAGAAGAAGGAATTGAATTTGATCAAAATGCATTAGACTTTATTGCCACTAAATCCAGTGGTTCACTTCGCGATGCAGAAATGATGCTTGAGCAGCTCACTTTGCTTGGCAAAAAAATAACTCTATCAATTGCCTATGAACTTGTAAGCGCTTATTTTCTTGAGGCAATTTTCACAAATTTTCTCTTTAAATTACATGTTTTCATTTCGTTCTACTGATTCAGGTTGGCATGGTTTCTGACGAGGAATTGCTTGACTTGCTGGATCTGGCTTTGTCCTCTGATACGGCAAACACCGTTAAAAGAGCCAGGGAGTTGATGAAGTGTAGAATTGATCCTATGCATCTAACATCACAACTAGCAAATATCATTATGGATTTTCTTGCTGGAAATTGTTTGGATGGTGCTTCTGAAGCCAAGAAAAAGTTTATGGGAAGGCATACTTGTATGTGTATTGATGCTTCATATATATGTACATGTGTGTGTGTGTGTATTACTTAATTAACTTTTTAGATTTATACTGATGTTTCCATTTGGCAATTGAACTTGTATCTGGAACCTTTTGGTCTTTTTAATGTTTTACTCTGTTGCTTATCTAGATAGTGTTAAGTTCAATTTTTGGTACCTTATACTTGTGTTAGTCCTTGCCTACTTTCTAAGATCTTACGCTCTTTTCCTATATCTCTCTGCAAGGACACTGTGGTTCAGATCAGCAGATAGCAGTATTGCATTTGTTTTTACTATTTCTTAACATGTAGTGTGTACGTCAGTAGCTTTTACTTTCTCAATTTGGTAAAGTGGTGGCTCATGGAGATTCGGGAGTTTAATGTTTGTAAATGTATATATCATTGGTGGAATATATTTGGAGTGGATACCCTGTCTAAATTTATTTATAACGACAGTGCCTCTTTTTCTGCTCTTGACTTCCCTATTATTTTGTTTCTTAGCTGAAGCAGACCTCCAGCATCTTAGTCATGCACTAAAAGTACTTTCTGAAACTGAGAAACAACTGAGGACATCCAAGAACCAGACTACATGGCTTACAGTAGCTCTTTTGCAGTTAAACTCTGGAAGTTCTTCGTTAGATGCAAATGAGACACCATTATGTAGAAGTACGGTGCATGCAAGAGGTGAGAATGGGACATAGAATATTGTGGTACGATTACATCCTTAGAAACAATTGAAGTGAATAAGACTTCTTAAGCTACTTCTTAATTTGCAGACGGTGAGTTATGCAGCTCATCATACAGTGGAGAAAGTTTAAAGCATCTTGTCACCTGTGCTTGTGGCAAGTTTGATTCATGCAAAATGGGGATACAGGAAGGCAAAGGAACGTTGGAATCTGTTTGGAGTAGAGCTACAGAAATTTGTGAATCTAAATCACTTCGAAATTTTCTTCAGAAAAAAGGACAGCTGGCGTCTGTTTGTTTTAATGAAGGTACTAAAATGTGTTATCTTATATTGCATTTGTAAGTACATATATTTACGCCAAAAAATACATAGAGCGATCTTGGCTCTTTAGGTGCTATGTTCACTTGTAAATAACTAAATTGCAAATTTAGTATGTGGAGGAGGATTTAGAGGAAGGTCTACCCAAACTTTTGTATCAATTTCAGTGGACTAAGCCTTGCATGGGCCACATTTGTGTATCTATATGTCTTATGTTCTCTATAAAGTGTGAATAAATAATATAAAATGGATATGAATCAATATTTCCAAATAAGAGATGCACACGACTTAATTTGTGGAGGAACAAGTCATAATTGATCCATGCTAAGAGCAACTCCAGTTGTTAAACTTGGCCAGTCATTTAGAGAGTCAGCTTTCCAAGGGGTTGACATGGCTAGCCAAAATGTTTAGCTAGTTATTCTCACTACGTAATTTTGGCTAGTCCATTCCATTTGTATATTTTATTCATTTTTCCTCATTTTTCTTCGTTTCTTACTTCTTCTTTCACCTTTTATCTTTAACTTTTTTACTTCCATTAATAAGTTAATCAAACAGAGTGCTAGTTAGCTATAATGGTTGGAGGAAAGCATGAATTTAAATAGTCAGTGTTTGGAGTAATAAATTGGAGAACCATACAGCTGCCCTCCACTTTTAACTTTATATATATATAATTTGATTCTTTTGGTAGCAGATCTAATATTTTGTTTAGACGTAGGTACAAATTCTTTTGGCCTAACTGAAAATAAAATAATACTTTGACATTGTATTCTATACATGTATTTTAAATATATTTCACATTTTATAATAAGAACTGCATGATCACCTGACGATATCATGTCAACTATCCCTGATAATCGCAGCTTAAAACTATATCTTCTTTTGTATACTCTTTTTACAGGTTTGGCAGTAGCTGAACTAGAATTCAGTAGTCCTGCTTATGTAGTGAAAGCTGAAAAATCCTGGAAATTGATAGCTGCTGCATTGCAATCTACTTTGGGTTGTAATGTTGAGATAAGGATCAATCTTGTGCGTAGCAATTCTGACACCAAGTCTACAAAAGTAAAGAAATCATCATTCAGCTTGTTCAGTTGTTCCCGAAGAAGTCAGCGTCGTTCACAGTCTACCACTGAACTTGGGAGCGATCCTTCTGAAAATTGTACTTCATTGTCCGAGAAGCCCATGATAAAGGAAAAATCAGTTGCAACGTGTTCCTCTGATTGTGGGTCTCAACACTCGCGTATTTGCTGTCACACACGAGAATCAGTTAAGACTCTGCGGGATAGTGATGGAAATGCACTTAGTGTTGAAACAACTACGTCGTATAGGTTATTGCCTGAGAATTCACCAAAACCGGGATATTGTCGAGATGATTGTTGTAATGGAGAAGAAAGAAACTGTAAGTGTCAGAATTTATACTCTGACACTGCAGAGAAACAGCCGGGCTGTTTCCCAAGGACAATTAATCTACATAAAAAGTCACATGCATCAGGCAACAGGCAAATGGCTGTTTTTAGTATGCAACCACAACAGAATCTTGCATTGGCCAACCATAGTCAGACATTATCTCAAACATATTTCTGTGCTAGTGATCCTTACAGTTTTAGCAACAATTTTAAGAACACCGAGTGTCATGCAAACGAGGACAGGTGAGTATATTCTGTGTCTCACCACCAGTTGTATTTCTTCTTTTGGATATTTCTATAATCAAACCATTAAGATTGACATAACTATCGTGGATCAGATTAACATATTATAATACATTAAAAATGTTGAAGTTACATTAAAATTTTACATGCTTTGCTAGTACAGGATTCATGTACTTACTTCTGTCTTAGTTAAATTTGTTGTTTTACTTGTATAATTTTGCATGTCAAGTCAAGGAAGGAAAGATTCCAAGGTGTACTGTTGGAGGACTCCTACATTTCCCTTTAAGAAGGTACTGAATGTACAAGTGTGTCTGAGTTTAGTGGATATGAACACACAGTTCTATTTATCTAGTTCTCCATGTTAATATGACACTGATCCTCTGATCATTAGTGTGTTGTTTATATAGAGAATGCCGTTGTAAACTGCTTGTCCTTGAAGAAATTAACCTGGATTTAGTTTTAGACCTTTATATAAATCTAAAGTGGCCAATTGCAGGAAAATATCAATTAGCTATTAAGCATGATATGATTTACATAAAAAAGCTTACCCACTACTGTTCCGCTTTCAGGCTTGGCAGTTGAGACATCAGCAACCAAAGGGATCACACCTGGTGGGGTGGGTTCTCCCTTGCGCCAAAGCCAAGTAGTATTGCAGTTGACATGAGGTGGTTATACACCGGAGAAGACTCTATAGAGTACAAATTTTTGGTCTTGATGCTTTTATGGATTAAGAAAATTCACATGTATAGCTCGCATCTATTACCCTGGTTGGGCTATGTAACCTTATGAAGCACATTTGTAGTAGTAAGTTTGTAGATTATGGAGAAGCTCATTATAGATTAACAAGCTTTTGTTACTAGACGATGCATTTGTTATATGTTTTAGCGAGTCCTATACTTATGTCTCCTGGAGTTGAAAAAGTTGTGGTTATCCATCGGATCGGATCAGAAATTTTTTCTAATCTTTTCTGTTACCGGAGCTTGACAACTTTTATCTGCACAACATTGGAAAACAGGCACAAACGACTTTCTTTGCATCATAAATTTGAATTGGAGTTTCAAGTGGAATTATTTGTATACAGTTTATTCAGGTTGGCTATTCTCACATGGGAAGTTCTAGTGAAATGCTTTATTTCTTGTTCATATAGCCAAGTTTAATGTAATCCATTTGCCATTGCCACTTTATTTTGTCCAGTATCTCTGGCAAATCTTCTTTATTCTCCAAATGTATGTAAATCTGTAACTTTTTCGAAAATGCTACTGAAGATAAGAATCATTTAGCAAAACAAAAAAAGGATAATGAAGATAAGAAGAATGTGTTAAAATTCCCCCATATCCACACTAAGTGAAAAGGAGATGTTGGATATATCGGCGCACAAGTATCTTAAATTTAAGTGGCCAAGAGCAACTCCAACGAACTCATAAATTTTTCTTAAAAAATAATATAATTAAATAACTTTTAATTATTTAAAATACCAAAACACACTTTTTCTCCAATAAAATTCTTTAAACTACCTCTCTATCCATTTTGTTATGACCGTAATTGATTGGAGGTTGCTATGTGGCATGATTTTAGTACATACACATGCTTTATTTTTTCCTATAAAATGATTGAAGGAAAAGTTAAGAGCTCCTCATCAGTGAAAAAGGATATAAAGCTCCTAAACATTTGAAAAAGATAAGGAGTTCGTTGGAGATCAATTTTATTATAAATTCTTCAAATTCTGGCTTAGGAGTTTGTATAAAGAAGTTCTTGGAGTTGCTCTAATGCTAAGAAGCAAGAATACGAGTGTATAATGTGAGTGTATATGAATACGATAAATAAAATAATCTTAAATTTAAGTAACTAATAATATTAGAAAGCAAGAATATGAGTATGTAGTGCGAGTATACATGAATACGATAAATAAAATAATATGAGGATATGCAAGGTATGACATTTTAATATTATAATTATAGAGTTAGGTTATATGAAGATTATTATTTTATCGAACATCTTGAATATCATATATTTTCTGCAACTAAAATATTGTAAAATTAGTAATTTTACAAAACATGTTATATGTATATCATTATTGGCTCAGGAACAAGAAAGAAAAACTCTTTAAAAACTCACTTTTATTATTCAAATTCCAATGTCCTTACAATGCTCTAAACATGTCTATTTATACTAATGCTAGAGGTCCTTACATGCAAATATTGAGGTCCTTAAATGCAAATAAATGATGGTAGGTGGAGTAGGTAGTTAGGTGAAGTAGGTAGATTTATTTTGACTCCTAAAATGGCACATGGGCTGCTGAAAATTGTTGGCTACTAGAAAGGTGGCTACTGGAATCATACTCCCCGGGTTGGAGAGAACTCGACCTCGAGTTTTAATATTCTTCATTGTCCAAATAAGGTGAAAGATCAGCAACATTAAAAGTTGCAGAAACACCATATGTTCCAGGCAGTTCTACTTTGTAAGCATTGTCATTGATTTTCTGCATAACTTTGAATGGTCCATCAGCTCTAGGTGACAACTTGGCATTTGGTTGATTAGGAAATCTCTCTTTTCGTAGATGAATCCAGACCAAATCTCCAACTTTAAAAATCTGCTGCTTCCGATGTTTGTCTCGCTGATTTTTGTATCTGGAATTTTGTTTCCGTATCTGCTCTCGAACTTGTTCATGCAGTTTCTTGATTTCCTTCGCTCGACTATCTGCATCAGAACTGAATTGTTGTTTGTTGGTTGACGGAGTCAAATCAAGTGGGCTAAGTGGACGGATGCCATATACAACTTCAAAAGGGCACTTTCCTGTGGACTGATTAGTTGAATTATTGTAAGCAAATTCAACTTGAGCCAGAATAAGATCCCACTGCTTCAAGTTTTTACCAACAAAACTTCGAAGTAGATTTCCCAATAGTCGGTTGACAGCTTCGGTTTGTCCATCAGTCTGAGGATGGCTCGCACTACTGAACTGCAGCTTAGTTCCCATCTTCTTCCATAAAGTTCTCCAAAAATGGCTTAAAAACTTCACATCTCGATCAGAAGTGATCGTTTTTGGAATTCCATGAAGACGAACTATTTCTTTGAAATACAAATCAGCAACTTGAACAGCATCATTGGTCTTTTGACAAGGAATGAAATGGGCCATCTTTGAAAATCTATCCACCACAACCATAATTGAATCTTTCTGACGTTGACTTTGTGGAAGTCCCAAAATAAAATCCATAGTAACATCTTCCCATGGTGATTCCGGTACGGGAAGTGGCATATATAAACCAGTGTTTTGGCGTTTGGATTTAGCCAAATGACAGATTCTGCATCTTTGAATATGCCGATTTATATCTCTTTCCATTCTTGGCCAATAAAAATTTTCCTTTACCAGGGCCATAGTTTTATCTCGGCCAAAGTGACCTGCTAATCCTCCATCATGGGCTTCCCAGATAATGGCTTCTCGTAGTGAACATCGAGGAATACACAAAGTCTTCTCTTTGAATAAAAATCCTTCATGCTTGTAGTAATCTTGGGAGGATTGCACGTCAGTAGTATGCCAAAATTTCTGGAAGTCAGGATCATCTTGGTACAACTCATTTATCATTTCAAAACCAACTACTTTTGTTTGGAGTGTAGACAGTAGAGTATGGCGCCTACTGAGAGCATCTGCAACAACATTTTGAATTCCAGCCTTGTGCTTGATTAGAAATGGATAAGACTGTAAAAACTCACTCCAAGATGCATGTCGACGGCTAATCTTCTGTTGAGAGTTCAAATATTTTAAAGCTTCATGATCAGAATAAAGAATGAATTCTTTATTTAACAGGTAATGACTCCAATGGTGCAAGGCTCGAACAATTGCATAAAACTCCTTGTCGTATGTTGAATACCGAAGTTTAGCATTGTTAAGCTTTTCACTGAAGAAGGCTATAGGATGACCTTCTTGACTTAGAACAGCACCAATTCCAGTGTGGGAAGCATCACAGCTAACTTCAAATACTTGATCAAAATTGAGAAGGGCTAATACTGGTGCTTCAGTTAAATATTTCTTCAGCTTGTCAAAACTTTTCTGTGCAGCCTCGGTCCATTGAAACTTGTCTCCTTTGATACAATCTGTGAGGGGAGCAGCAACTGTGCTGAAGTTTTTGATGAATCTTCTGTAAAAGGAGGCTAATCCATGGAAACTTCTGACCTCATGGATTGATTGCGGAACTGGCCAGCTATTGATTGCTTCTATCTTTTCCGGATCAACTCGTATGCCTTCGGATGTGATGATGTATCCAAGAAAAGTAACTTCATTTGTCAGGAAAGCACATTTCTTCAAATTGGCATAGAGTTTTTGTTCACGAAGAGTATGTAACACTTGTCGGACATGTTCCAAGTGTTCCTCCTTGTCCTTAATAAAAATCAGAATGTCATCAAAATAGACGACGACAAATTTACCAATAAAGGGTCGAAGGACTTGATTCATAAGTCGCATGAATGTACTTGGCGCATTGGACAACCCAAAAGGCATAACTGTCCATTCATAAAGACCATCTCTTGTTTTAAAGGCAGTCTTCCATTCATCTCCTGGTCGAATTCTGATCTGATGGTATCCGCTTCGAAGATCAATCTTTGAAAAGATAGTGGAACCATGTATCTGATCTAGCAAATCATCAAGTCTAGGAATTGAAAATCTATACTTGATGGTAATTTTGTTGACAGCTCGACTATCAACACACATTCTCCAGCTTCCATATTTCTTAGGGACTAAAATGGCAGGAACCGCACAAGGACTAACACTTTCCTGTATTAATCCTTTTTTTAATAATCCTTCAACTTGATTTTGAATTTCAGCATGCTCCTGAGGACTCATTCTGTATGCGGGTCGGTTTGGAATCGTTGCTCCTGGACTGAAATCAATAGCGTGTTGGATGTCTCGCATGGGGGGTAATCCAGATGGAATGTCTTCTGGAACCACATCGGGAAACTCTTCAAGTAGTGGTTTAATTTCGACTGGAACATGAGTCTCCTTATTTGATTCGAATAATAGAAATAAGCTCATGGTTTGAACTTCCTCTATAGCTTCCTCTAGTTGTTTCTTCGTGACTAGGGACACTAATGGTTTGGCTTCCTTCTTGTTTTTATCAAGCTCACTCGGCGGCAGAGTAGCTAACTTGATTTTTACTCCATCCTTGACAAAAGAGTAGGTGTTTGCATAACCGTCATAAAGTACTTGACGATCATACTGCCATGACCTACCTAGAAGAAGATGACAGGCATCCATAGGCACAACATCACACCATACTTGATCCTGGTACTTCTGACCAATAGAGAATGTCACTAGGCAACGCTTGTCAACTTTGACTGTACTTCCTTTATTGAGCCAATGCAAACTGTAGGGGTGTGGATGAATCTGGGTTGGTAGATCCAATTTTTCTACCATGTAACTTGAAACGACATTTTCACAACTCCCATTGTCTATGATAACATCACAGACTTTTCCTGCAGAAGTGCAACGAGTGTGGAAAATATTGCGTCTCAACCAAGGTTCTTCCTTATTGGCCATTGTGTTTAGGCTTCGTCGAATTACTAAGGACTCACCCTGATCAGCAGTAGTAATTTCTTCATCGTATATTGGATCTGCGTAATACTCTCCTTCAGTGTCTTCTCGAGTCTCTTCTTCATCATAAACTTCATAGGCTTCTCCTTTGATAATTGTGATGGTTCTCCGATTTGGACAGTTTGAAGCAATGTGACCAAAACCTTGGCATTTAAAGCATTTAATGGCCTTGTTTTTGTTTTCTGTAGAAATGGTTTTAGGAGAGGGTTGGGTGGAAGAGCTGGCTTGGTTGGTAGGTGGCTTCTGATTGTAAGGTGGTTGGTTTGCTGGAGAGAAATTTCTCGTGGTAGATCTTTTGGGTAGCTGCTTCTCTACTCGCGTAGCAAGACGAATAACATCTTCTAACGACCAATATTGTTGAAGTTCAACACGATAAGCAATATCAGTATTTAATCCTCCGAGGTATCTGGCAATGGTCTGCTCCTCTTTTTCTTGTATATCACACTGCATCATCAACTTCTCAAATTCTCTTGTGTATTCTTCGACTGATAAATTTTTCTGACGAAGATTTTGCAGTTGGATAAACTTGTCTTGGTAGTAGTGAGGAGGAAGAAACATTCGGGTTAATTCTTTTCGCATTTTTTCCCATGTTTTGATCTTGCTTTTTCCTTCTCGGTCTCGCCTTTTTTTAAGATTTTCCCACCAAATGGAAGCATGTTTCCTTAATTTCACAGCAACAGGGGCGGGGTTGGGGGTGCGCGGGGTGAGCGACCGCACAGGGCCCCCAAAAATATAGGGCCCCAAATTTTTTTTCTCTTTATATATATTTTTATATATACGTAGAGAGAGTTTGAAATTTTGAATAAAAAAATTCCGATTAAGCTTCATAGTAATTTTGTTGTAAAACATGCAAGAAGAGCATCTCTATTTAAATGAATTTGTTAGACTTTATTTTGAATTATATCGTATTTTGATTCATATTAAGATATAAATGGAGGGCCAAATTTTAAGACCTCGCACAGGGCCTCAAATTTTTTTGCCCCGCCCCTGCACAGCAATAATCTTCACCTTTTTTTCTTCGTGAATATCCTTATATTCAAACACCCTTTCGACTGTTTGAAGCCAATCGATGAAATCATCCGGTTGAAGTCTTCCTTCAAAGTTAGGAATGTCAACTTTAATGTCATCATGTCTGACTTGTGGCCTTTGAGGTCGACGATTTCTAGTTGTTGAAGAATCACTGGAAGATTCTTCATCTTCTGGTTGACGCTCGTTTAACAAGACTTGTTGGGCTTGCAAAGCATCTTGAAGTTCCTGAATTTGTCTCCGCATGTCCGCCATTTCAACATCTCGCAGAGGTTGTCTTCGTGGAGGCATGTTGAAAAATAAATTTTCAATGAACAGTGCTCGTGAATAGTACCGTATGAACAGTGTCGTATAAACAGTACCGTATGAACAGTGTCGTATAAACAGTACCGTATGAACAGTGCCGTATGAACAGTGCCGTATGAACAGTACCTTCTTCTCCGGTGATGAACAGTGTCGTCTTCTCCGGTGATGAACAGTAACTCCGCCTGAACAGTGTCGTCTTCTCTGGCGATGAACAGTGAACAGTAACTTCCGGCCGAAATAGTGACCAGAATTTCTGTTTTTTTCCACTCAACTCCGGGATCTAAAAACTTGCTCTGATACCAAAATATGGCTCAGGAACAAGAGAGAAAAACTCTCTAAAAACTCACTTTTATTATTCAAATTCCAATGTCCTTACAATGCTCTAAACATGTCTATTTATACTAATGCTAGAGGTCCTTACATGCAAATATTGAGATCCTTAAATGCAAATAAATGATGGTAGGTGGAGTAGGTAGTTAGGTGAAGTAGGTAGATTTATTTTGACTCCTAAAATGGCACATGGGCTGCTGAAAATTGTTGGCTACTAGAAAGGTGGCTACTGGAATCAATTATTTTATTGAAAATTTTGAAAATCATGCATGTATTACTAACAAAATATTGTAAAATGAATTGTTCTGTAAATTCTGTTCCATTTGCAAAACTTTACAAACTTGCGAAACATACACGATTTTGAAAATTTTTAACGAAATAGTGATTTTCATGTAGCTTATAAATTTTGTAATATTTTGAGTGAATAACGTAAATAATCTCCAAGATTTCCAATAAAATGAGGTCTCCATATAACTTTTCTCTATAATTATATATACGATGTTGTGAATGATGAAATCCAATAACGAAACTAATGTTTCATGCAAACTGAATCAAATACATGAGTAAAATATTCTAAATACAAGAAATTAAATCAAATCACTTATGTTTATAGTATAAATTATATAAAGGAAATTTAATTGAGAATTTTAAGCATCTGAATGTTTCGAAGAACTTGAATATTCGATACGGGATACTATTAAGATAAATATATCTTCGACTAAGAGAGTTATTAAAATAAATACATGATTAGGTAAGTAACTTAATAGATAGGCCTTTGAATTCTTAAAAGAATTGGTAACTTAAAAGATATGCAAAGGCACCAAAATTCGTCGAATAATCTAAGAATCCCTACTTCCTACTTTTTAGGCCGATTTTTTACTTCATATGATACGCACTTTTGTTAGTTTGTAGTAAGGACGGACTCGAACCTTAGTCGTGGTTTAATAATATTTATTTATGAATTTGACAAGAATTTCTTATCAATCAAAACATGTATCAAAACATGTTAAGTGTGTTCCGTTAATCATATTTAAAATATAATTTAATTAGATAATAGTTGAGTCGAGTGTAATTAAGTTATTGAAAATCACGATAAATTAAAAATGAAGGAATACATGTTATAAATAAAAAATCAAGAATAAAATAAATAAGAGTAAAAATTATTTTAAAAAAATGTATTTAAGTATTTTTTCTCATACCCATATGTATATAGCAATATATTATTACTATAGTATTTGGATTAATTATATCATTTTGACGCTCATTAACAAATGAATAACAAAATCAAAATTTAGAAACAATGCAATTTCAAGCAAAAAAATTAAAAACAACTGTATTAACAATAAATTTGATTATCTTTTAAAATTGTACTCCTACTAAATATGAACTTTAAATGCACCATAAAATTTCTAAATATTTTACAAACTTTAAACATGGAATATCTCCTCATCCTTTAAAAAAAAGGTACAACTACAACCCATACGTTTTCAATTTAATGCCCACGCTGACCTCTACATATTCGCTTACTATATGCCGCATTTATTTTTGTAAAATATTGTAGAATTTTTAATGTATTACATATTTACATTCACACCCAAACACAATCACACATTTACATAATAAAAAAAAAAAGAGCGAAATAGTAGTAAATACAAGTAAATAAAAAGTTCTCCTTTTTCTATATATACACAATATACACACAAGCATAAAACCACTGGTGCTGCATTATTACTGTGAGCTTTCACACCAAAACTTGAGGGGTTTTGTTTTTGAAATGTGAAAAAAATGGAGGGGATTCAACAAAATAATGAACTTTGTGTTGAGTCTCATAACCCAGTTGGGGATAATAAAGAAGAGGATGCAAAATTAGGGTTAGGGTTTGAAAAATCAAGTCTTGATGATCAAACCCTAGATCATGAATTAGTGTGTGATCAAGAAGATGGGTTGAGTAAGAAGGTTGGTGAGATGGGTTTTCAAGATCAAGAAGATGGGTTGAGTCAGAAGAAGTTTGGTGAAGTGGGTTTTCAAGATCAAGAAGGTGAAGAGAATGATGGGGTTGGTGAAAAGATTGTTGTTGAGGGTGAAAAGATTGATGTTGAGGGTGAAAAGAATGATTTTGAGGGTGTAAAGAATGATGGGTTTGGTGAAAAAAATGATCTTGAGGGTGAAAAGAATGATTTTGGGAGTGAAAAGAATGATCTTGAGGATGAAAAGAATGATCTTGAGGGTGTAAAGAATAATGGGGTTGGTGAAAAAAATGATCTTGAGGGTGAAAAGAAGGATTTTGGGAGTGAAAAGAATGATCTTGAGGGTGAAAAGAATGATGGGTTTGGTGAAAGGAGTGATTTTGAGGGTGATGTGAAAGATAGGGGAGCTGAAGAGGAGGTGGATGAGGCAAAAATCGAAGAAAGTGTGGAAGGAGGTAATGGGGGTGAGTTTAAGGGAGTGAAGGAAGGGGGGTTTGAGAAGGAAGGGAGTAAGTGGAGTGCGATTGAGGAAGAAGCGGAATATAATGAGAATGGTGGTTTTGAAGTGAATAATGATGAGTGGGTTGCGGGCGAAAGAGAAGATTTGAATTGGTATGGAGATGGTTGGGATGAGCAGTGGAATGATGGTGGTGGGAGAAATGAGGCTAATGAGGGGCAACAATTTTACAATAACTATGAAAGTGGGGATTATCGGAAGGAGCAGTATGATGGGGAAGAGCATTGGCGTGGGAATGTGGAAGGGGGTTCTGTAGGATTTAACGATGGGAATAATGGGAATCACCCTTATCCGTTGAGGCCTGATGCGGAGGATTGTTCGTTTTATATGAGGACTGGGACTTGCAAGTATGGTTCAAACTGCAGATTTAATCACCCACTCAAGAGGAAGAATCAGGTATGATTTGAATTGGGATTGTTTTTGATATGTTAAGGGTTCATGTTGAGTACTCTTGCAATGTCGATAATAATGAAAAAGTGTGGGTGTTAAAATTTTATAAATTTGTTTTGTGTAATTACTTTTTTGTTTCGGTAAGAGAATATATGAATAAATCATTGGCTTGTATGCGGAGACCATAAGGTCATACAAATTTCATTTATCTTGCTATGAACCTCAACGCTTGCAGGTAGCCAGGGATATGTTTAAGCAAAGAGAAGAACATTTTGAGGGGTCTGGGACAACAGAGTGCAAGGTGACCATCATTATGCTATATATATGTTTTTTTAAATTTTTTTAATGTATATTATGAATTCATGATGTTGTTCCTTGACTTGCTGATTTTTTCTATACGTGCATATATTTGTTGTTTTGAATCATTACTTGAACAGTGATATAGTGTATGTTATCATTAGGAGGATCATCTTGTTTGGGATTCAAAGCTAAAAATGCTAAAAACAGTGTTTTTTTAAATCTTAATAAGAATGCCTAACTGTTTATTTACCATTGTATATTTTCAAGTTGCTTTATGAAGCCTTCTTGTGAGAAAATCAATTTTTTGATGCTCGTTGCTTGTCAGGAAACTTTATGTTATTTGGTATCTATGTAATCTTTGTTGTCTGTAGAATCTTTTCGCCTCCCTCAACCGAGTAGAGCCAAAGTGCCAAGCTAGCACTTGTAGATTTTTTATAGATTAGCTTTTCTTGGGCAGAGATGATCTTTGTCATTAAAGTTTTAACCTTTAATGATCGTTAATTATATACTTGAAATTTTATTTCCAGTCCCTTTCTTGCCATTCTTCCTGTCTAGAATCACAGCAGATGTTGCTTGTACAACATTATTTAATCTTAAGCTAGGAAGACCTACTTGGATACGGGACACGGCAATTATCAAAGAGTCCTGGATACGGGACACGGCAAAAAAAAAAAAAAGAGTAATAAAAAATCTATGATTTGTAAATGTCAAAGATAAAGCTTATTGCAGTAGTTGCATTGCCACCGAACATTCGAACCCTACGCTTCCCCTTTCTCTATAACTGTCACATTAAAAAAAGAGTAATAGAAAATCTATGATTTGTAAATGTCAAAGATAAAGCTTATTGCAGTAGTTGCATTGCCACCGAACATTCGAACCCTACGCTTCCCCTTTCTCTATAACTGTCACATTCCTCCCCAGCGGGAAATTCCCATCAATTTCTTCTGCACCTACACCAGTGTTACTATTCGCACTTGAACTCATTGACCCACGCATTGTATATGAACTTCAACACACTGAGAGATATATGTATACACAGAACCCTAGCAAAAAATATTGTATTTATATGGATGTATGTATATATACGATTGATATTAGTGTAAAATCAGTTTTTTTTGGGCTTTTGAAGTGGGCTGAGTCGGTACCGCCCCGTGTCGGAGCCGTATCCCCTGCGCATGTCGACACATACTCAGCCATGTCGGTGCTGGGTTGCTGTGTTGGCCTTGTCCGACATGCATACGGCACCCTTTTTTCCGTGTCTGTGCTTCCTAGATTGTATTGGACTTTGAAAATCAAGTTTCTCATTATTGTAATCCATTAAATTATATTAGTTTTACTGCTGTCATATGGAGGATCAGTTTGTATACACTTCGTGCTGTCATAACATCAGGCAAATGTTTCTTGTCCATTTTCAGTCAACTTTGAAGTATTGGACCTATTACCAAATTTGCTAAACTATATGATATAATGAGATTATAAATTTTAATCCTACTAATGATCAAATTCTATAAACATCGTGTTGTAGTAACCTTTTCTTTTAGTTTTGCACGCTCCAGGTTCTCTTTTTCAACTTATTTAACTACAAGAGAAAAGATAATAGAAAGATATCTTCTCAAGAATTAATAAATTAAAACTTCCAGATAATCTGTACTCTGATTTAGGTTGCTACCCATCATTATGAATTGAGTTGTAGCTCCTTTTATCTTTAAATAAAAAAAAGGGAATATAGTGAAAAGTAGCAATTTTTTTTTTGTTCTTTCTTTTTTCTTAGCTGCTTACACTTAAACATTTTGAAAGATTTCCTGCCCAAGTTTTCTGCATTTCTTGATATCGTGCTTAACACTAAGTAACAATGCAAGTCTACAACAGTTACCCCACTTGACATTCTTCATTGTGTTTTTTTCAGTATCACTCGACACCTGGTGGTTGCAAATATGGGAAAGCTTGTAGATATAATCATAGTAGAGCAAAACCTTTAGTGGCTCCGATTACAGAGTTCAATTTTCTTGGTCTGCCAATGCGAGTGGTAATTCAATTTTCTCTGTTATTTTCTGTTTGCATGATACTCACAGGTGTTAATAAAATCTAAAACATTTATAAGCATTTTATCTTGCATTCAACTAAAATAAATATTCGATCGAAAGAGGATGTATATATGGATGTATCTATAGCTGTAATTCTGTATCACTTGTATGAATACAAAGTTGTAACTAACTGTGTTCATTATTTTGGTCATGGTTCGTTCTGTATTTATTTATGCCGACAATAATCTCAGTAATCTTAAGCATGCATTTATTCTGTGTATCATTAATCATTTACTTTTGTTCAACATGTTTCTTTTTAAATTGAATGGCAAGTTGATTAAAGACATTTATATCCATGTTTGTGACACAGATATCAGTTTATTGGTAAGATCTCAAAACAGATGCACATACCGACATAGGCATATATGTTTCGGTTAGCATCCCTAGCATCCCTAGCAACACTTAAGATTACTGAGATTATTGTCGGCATAAATAAATATAGAACGAACCATGACCAAAATAATGAACACAATTAGTTACAACTTTGTATCCTGTGTATCATTAATCCTTTACTTTTGTTCAACATGTTTATTTTTAAATTGAATGGCGAGTTGATTAAAGACATTTATATCCATGTTTGTGACACAGATATCAGTTTATTGGTAAGATCTCAAAACAGATGCACATACCGACATAGGCATATGTGTATCTATATGTTTCGGTTCGCATCCCTAGCAACACTTGTGTGTTTATATATTTATCCAGATCCTTGGAACAACCCCCCCCCCCCCCCCCCTCTCCCCTCTCTTAAAGTAGCATTATATAGAATTCTCTGATGAGCTTTTTGACCATGTAACAGGGAGAGAAAGAATGTCCGTACTATATGAAAACTAGTTCATGCAAGTATGGATCAAACTGCAGGTTTAATCATCCTGATCCGACAGTGGTGGCAGGAGGTGACTCTGCACCTCAGGGTAGTATAAAAGATACTATTCCGGGCTGGTCATCAGCAAGAACATTGAATGAGAATGCTCCCTACATGCCAGCTATGTATCCACCAAGCCCAACTGCTCCTCTAAATGGAAAATGGAACGAATATCAGGTATTTTGTAATTTGTGACAATTTTTTTCTCAAAAATTTTTGCATGTAGAACTTCTTCACCTCTGCAACTTCTATTACTTTGACAGCTGTTTTGATCCTTTACTTTATCTGACTCTTTACAAGTCCATGGTTGATCATATTCGGTAGAGGTGGGGTGCTAGAAATATATGTCAATTTTCAATGAATGAAGAAAAAAGTTAAGGTTTTGGAAGTTGGACATCGAATGCCTCTTCTGATGTTTCACCATGTAATTATGCTCTATATGTCAAAACATTAGCCTCAAACTTACGGGCTGCTTATTTGGGGATATTAATCAAGATTGACAGATTTGATTACTTTTGTTTAGTTATATAATAATAATGGTGCTCCTAGTTCTAAAAGAAGTCTATATACTCCAGAGTTCAATTTTCACCTCTGACCTTCTATACATAAAAATATATCAACTACCAGAAAAAGGTCTTTTAGTAATTTCCTCTTTCCTTTGCATTGTTCACAATTCACATTTATTGACACTAACTAAAAGTAGAAAGCTCACATTTATTTGAATGGTGCTGTTAGCTTCCTTGCAAACCTTGTATGCAATTTCTACTTTACTAAGTTGTTTTATCTTTGAACCCTTGAGGCTCCTGTTTACCCAACATCTGAAAGGAACCTGCCTACTCCCCCGGCATTTGCCTTGAGGCCCATGAACATTCCAGCAAGTGATGCCAACTTCTATGCATATCCTCGACAGCCGCTGACAGTTGATGAATTTCCTGAAAGACCCGGACAGCCGGAATGCAGTTTTTACTTAAAAACAGGGGACTGCAAGTATAGGGCTACCTGTAAATTTCACCACCCCAAAACTCGGAAGACAACCTTTACTCTTAGCGACCGAGGCCTGCCCTTGCGACCTGTAAGTTTTTTCTTGGTGATTTTGTCAACTATCCAGCTCAAACAAGAGCGTTAATCGTTAATAGTTAATAAAACAGTATACAAGCTTCTAACTAAATTGCTTCTTATATTACGATCTTTGTTCTCTGGTACAGCAAGAGTGCTTGACCTTTTTCTTTTTCCTCTTATAAATTTAGGACCAGGGCATCTGCTCACACTTCAGCCGATATGGAATTTGCAAGTTTGGGCCTGCTTGTAAGTACGACCACTCAGTAAGTAATGGCACTTCAGCGGAGCCTGATCAACTTCAGCCTCGTCGGTATGGCAGACTGGGAGATTCAGATGGGGATTGGAGAAGGGAGCCTACTCAACCGTCGGTCTGAGAATCATGCAGTAGTTTAGAATCCTAAGTTATAATGAGCACAGATACTTTAAAAACTTTATCTAGTTAAGCTTAATGCTGCTAAATCACCTTTTGCTGAGCTTTAACAAACCTAAAGAATGATTTGAAGCTTTGTCTTGGAAAGTTTGACTACAGCAAGCGTATCTTGTTTTCAAGATATATGCTTGCAAAAACATTGGATGGTATATGATCTTTAATCGGAAATTGACATTATGCATCTGTTTTCTAGACCTTAAATATCTGATATTCGCTATCCCCAGGTGGTCAGGCTGCATGCATATTCAGAACTCAGAAGGAATAATATGCTAATATGCATATAGCTGACAAGATCAGACTCACCTCGGGATTTATTTGGTTTATTTACCTTGTGGCTACTTTAGTATGCAATACCTATTTTATTTTCAATATAGGTGAGAGGAGACACGGCATGCGGATACACATTTGAAAAACCTGTAAATAGGGAACAATTTTTTATTTTACTTCTAGAAAAAAGCATTTTTTGTCTCTCATCATACCAGCAGCTGAACTTGAACAGCTCACGCTCACCTGCAGGGGTCATGGCAGTGGTGCTATGCTGCTAAGGGCAATGGCTAAACATTCGACCATAATTTGTACTGCAAGACGGAAGACTCTTCCTCGAGTGCAATGCACTTCGACTCAATAAGGCTGTAGTAAATAGGATGTCCGAGAATTTCTTGTCAAAATTTAGAGAAAATTTACTTGTTCATCAGAACACTAGCTCTAGCATAACAAAGAAATAACATAATAAAAAATCGTAAGGGTACCAAACCAAGCACAAAATTAAGAGTAATACCCTAAATTGATCCATCTAAAATCACAGTCTAATATAACATTTTAATTTTTTTAACATAAACGCTACTTCGTGTAGCGTTTCCCCCAAAACACCACTTTAAACTGTGTCTTCTCCCTCCAAAACACAACTTAATCTAGCGTCTTCCCCAAAACATCACTTTAAACTATGTCTTCTCTCTCCAAAACGTTAAATGCATTAGCGTTTCTTTAAAAAAAATATTTAAAAAAATAAAAAACGCTACATGAAGTAGCGTTTTTTGCCCCAAAAATTAAAAGCTAGACGATACTGTGTCTTGGAGTGATATTTGGGGCAAACTTTATGAGTTGTGATATTTGGGACCATTTGTGTTGAAAATATGATATTGAGGGCCTTTTTTGACTTAATGATTCTAGAAATTTTGAACTCTAACAAACGTATGTTACAACACACAATAATACAATATCATATATAATAAATGTTGAATGTATGTTGCAATAATAGTTCGTGGACATGATCCGGTGACATAATAGATATTTCAACTCCAAATAAATGGTGCATAGTAAGTAAATAGGCATCACCAGAGACTGGACTCTGGAGTGTATTTTTAGTTTTTGCTGTTATTACGATCTACATAATAAGTGATAAGAGTAAGAAATGTACCTAATCTGGTCCTGTTTAACGCAGGGTACAATGCCTGTTGTGTTCAGGAGTCTCTGCAAATATGAATTCATAGACGCAGACTCAAGTCTGAGCACAGTACCAATAATAGTGACCTTGCAATACACGGCAGTACCACAAAACAGTATTTACAAATTGTTTTTACTAAATAAGTATGAACAAATTATATTTTGTAGCCGGTAGACATTAATACATTTTTACAGTTTACTCCTCCTTCACCATGAAATCTAGCAAGGTGTACAAAAACATTAATGGATAGTACATTTTACTTTAACATTAATGGATAGTACATTTTACTTTCTCGTTTCAACTACTTTTGCTTCAGTAAATGTAAAATAAATAACCCTTGAACGATGACCTCCTATTTAACGAAATAACGGTATCTTTCTCGCTCTCTTTGAAACTTATAATTTCTCGCTCTTTATGAAATTTATAGTATGATTTAATTAAAATTGAGCCATCCTCGTCTTGTACACTCTTTTCTATTGTTATTACTTCACGTCATTCTGGTTAACACGCCAACAACTTGATGTCAGTCGTCGAAGTTAATAAGCATTTTCCTAACAAATCCTTTAGCAGTTTAACAACAATGGATACAATGATTTCAGTTTTAAAAATGTTAGGTTTGGTAGTTCAAGTTGTAAGATTTTGTCGTATCACAATCAATAGGGGTACGTTTGGTAGTTTAAGTAGTTCAATCACCTGAAAATAGCTCAAGCATTACAAGTGGTATGCACTGCTGTTCTCGACTTCTGGTTCACCTAATTAATCCGAAGATTATAGTCGAGTGTAGTTCGGTCGGATTGTGGTTTGATACATACATGTTTTGCTTGCAAAAATACATAATTTTGAAGATTTTCAATGAAATAGTGATTTTCAAATAACACGTTTTGAAAAATAATTTTTTTTTATAATATTTTGAATGCAGAACATATGGTCTCGAAGATCTCCAATGAAATGATGATATTCATAAAAATTTTCTCATATTAACAAAATATTTTATACTTAATTTCTAAATTAGTTGTTGATTTGGAACCAACAAAGTAAAAGCATCAACCATAAACATTTTGAGAAATATCTCCAAAATTGAATTTGAGGACATTCCCAATCTACCATGTCAAAAAACTTAAAAGGAGTACAAGTTATTACTTGCATTAAGCATTTTACTTGATCAAGAGCTTCTTATTAACAGACTTCCACATCATGATTATCCCTTTCAAAATCACCATCTTCAACATTCTCATACTATCTTCTTCTCTTCATGCGTCTACTGCTAATACTGAAAAAATTCCGAGGCCTTTCGAAAAGATATATGCATTTGGAGACTCCTACACTGACACTGGCAACACAGGGTCAGCCACCGGTCCATCTAGTTTCTCGTATGTATCAAACCTTCCATATGGCCAGACCTTCTTTCACCATCCCACCAACAGATACTCTGACGGACGCCTCGTGATCGACTTTGTAGCTGAATCCTTATCATTACCATATTTACCACCTTATCTTAACACAACTGCTGATAAGTCAAGTGGTGTAAATTTTGCAGTTGCTGGTTCTACTGCTATAGAGCATGAATTCTTCGTAAAAAATAATCTCACACGCGATATTACTCCTGAATCACTCGAAACTCAACTTTCTTGGTTTACAAAGTTTTTAGAGGGTCAAGGGTGCACAGACACAAAAGTTACACCACAGAAATGCAAGGCAGTGTTTGATGATGCCTTGATATGGGTTGGCGAAATTGGAGCCAATGACTATGCATATACTTTAGGATCTTCTGTCTCGGATAAAATGATTCAAGAGCTTGCAATCAAGAGAGCTACTGATTTCCTAGAGGTAACTAATGTATACATTCACGTACAAGGTGTTCACTTGCAACTACATTTAGCAACGAAATTTTATACATGATTTGTGTTTGTTCTGTCTACAAAGTGCCAATACTAGAAAATAGGCAGGTCATAATTCGGTGAATACAGGGTTCAAAATATTTTGTTGGTAAATGCATTACTTATATCCCTTATTATACCCTGAGAGAAGAGCAACACGAAAGAACGAAAGAAAAATTCTATGCAACCAAACCAGACCTGACCGTTCCCACATTTGTTTAGAAAGTTACAGAAACAAAACTTCCTGAAAATGGACCAGAGTTAAAATTCTTAACAATAACTTACACATTCAAACAACATTTATATTAATTAAGCTTCATTTTACAAATAGACGAATAGTTATAGGATAATAGTTTCAACTGTGTTAGCGAAGTTTTTTGATATAATAGCTAAATATTGCATACATTGATCAGAAATGAAAATAGGCCATGCAGTTGGATATGGCAAAGCAGATCATGTGAACAGGTTTCTTACCTATTACTTGTGATTCAGATATTGTTGTATAAGGGTGCAAAGTATGTTGTTGTGCAAGGTCTTCCTCCAACAGGATGCCTCACTATGGCAATGTATTTCCTTCGAGAAGATTACCGAGATAACATTGGATGTGTTGGAAGTATGAACAAGCAGAGCTACAGTCACAACACCATCTACCAAGCCAAGTTGCAACTTTTTAGGAAACAGTTTCCGGATGCTATAATTGTTTATGCTGACTACTGGAATGCTTACCGCACTGTCATAAATAATGCACACAATTATGGATTCAGTGAGCTCTACAAAGTCTGTTGTGGATCCAGTGGTGGGCAGTACAACTATGATTCTTCTAGACCATGTGGCTCGCCTGCCTCAACTACCTGCGCCAATCCCTCTGAGTATATCAATTGGGATGGAGTCCACCTCACTGAAGGCATGTACAAGGTGGTTTCTGACTTGTTTCTCGATGGAGCACTCACTTCTCCACCGTTTCAGTACCTGCTAAGCATTAAAAAGAAATCCGAATGACTGATTACGCTCATCAGCTCAGGATTGTATAATTGTCAATGTGATCAACAATTTAACCTATATTTGCTATTGTATGAAGTAAAATAGTTATATGAAACAATATTAGATCAGAGTTTGTATTCTAATAAACTGGAAGCTATATTTCAAGGCCGGAACTTGTTTGCAGGTTTGGTAAGGAAACTCTCGAGGGCAAATTTTGTTAAAGACATGATCATCACATTACTCTATCTCTATAAACTGGCCTTGACCTCATTAGTTGAAGGGTCTCCTTTGAATAAATTAGACGTTCCTCATTACTTCTTTAATTGCTACAGAAATTAACATTTCGATTGAACATATTTTGAGTACATTAACTTATTTGAAGTAATAATCTACTGAAGATTTAGACTGCATCATAACTCGTACATAAAGAAGCCTATAATTAGAAATTTAGAAGTCAATTACGGATACAACCTAAAGGTCAGGAATTACATCGGTGGGGTTCCCTGAGACAAAACTTTCAGTGGATAGTAATAAATAAATGCCATAAATGCCACTCTTTAGCTGGAAACCAGATTGCAGATATGGTGTTAAAGTGCATGAGAAGTTTAAACTGTGGCATATGGAGAAAGCATAGTGTTTATCAATTTATGGTAGAGAGAACTCACAAGTTTCTCTCTACAATGCAAGGACATCAATGTCATTTGGAGATAACTCAGACATACTATATAACAAGCATATCTTAGGCCAAGACTTCCAAATCGAGCTTGCCATAATGCCATTTTTCTACACTTATTTCTCTCTCCAAATCACCCTCATTTTCATAACCATTTCAATCATTATCTTCCCTCTTCCCAGACATGCTTCTACTGCGGCAAGTGTAAAACCAAGTACCTTCAGAAAGATCTTTGCCTTCGGTGATTCCTTTACTGACACTGGCAACACAAGATCAATTGCTGGAGCAGGCGCTTACATATCTGCCTCAAATCCTCCATACGGGCGCACATTCTTCCACCACCCTACAAACAGATTCTCCGATGGAAGACTCGTGGTCGACTTTCTAACCGAGATACTCTCTCTACCTTATTTGCCACCTTACATTCAAAAACAGGCTGATAAATCACATGGCGTTAATTTTGCTATTGCTGGTTCCACGGCTATAGAACACGGTTTCTATGTAAGGAACAATATTACAGCGGCCTACACTTCTCAGGCACTTGAAACTCAACTTGGCTGGTTTCAAGAGTTCTTGGAAAGTCAAGGGTGTAGAAGCTCTACAACAACACCTCAGCAGTGCAATGCGGTGTTTGATGAGGCTTTAATCTGGTTTGGTGAAATTGGAGTTAATGACTATGCATATAGTGTTGGATCTTTTGTCTCAGGCGAGACCACTCGCCAGCTTGCAATTAAGAGTGCTACTGATTTCCTGCAGGTAATTACTGCATTTCAACCGCTATTTTTAAGTCGAATACACCCCTCAATCACTTGATTTATGTTAACTCACTACAAACCAGATAAAGATTTAGACATCTATAAATCACTTATGTCCTAATGATTAATTACAGAACCTGGTGTAATAGTTCCTCATAATTACAGGAAAAAATTAAATCAGATGCAAAAATACAGAAATGATCTCATACTGTCATACATCAACCAAAATATCAGATAAAGTGGACAGAAGTTACCTGTCTCTGTTATTTTACAGGTTTTGCTCAGTAAAGGTGCCAAGTCGGTTGTTGTCCAAGGTCTGCCCCCAGTAGGCTGCCTCACATTGTCTATGGGTGTCTCATCAGACATCGATAGAGATGATATTGGATGTGTTGCAAGCGTGAATGCAATTAGTTACAATCACAACAACGTCTACCAGGCCAGGTTGCAAGGCTTAAGGAATGCGTTTCCAAATGCTATCATTGCTTATGCTGATTACTACAACGCTTACAGGACTGTCATGAGGAATCCACGCAACTTTGGCTTCTATGAGCTCTATAGTGCCTGCTGTGGAACAAGTGGTGTAGCGTATAATTTGAACCCATTAGCACCATGTGGCTCAGTTTACTCAACCTCCTGCCAAAATCCATCTCAGTACATCAATTGGGATGGAGTGCACCTCACTGAAGCCATGTACAAGGCAATTTCTCAATTGTTTTTCACTGGAGGGGCCATTCACCCTTCATTTGCATACTTGTTAAACCAGTAACTAATAGCTTACTACCTATTGTCTGGACAATTCTGAGAAGCTCTGTCATTACAGTGTTCTCAATGTGCTAAATTTCTGAACTTTATGTATGTAGTTAAGTAATATATAGTACTATTTGAAGACGCTGGATTTCTAATTATGAATAACATTGCGCGTTTAATTAACTAGAAGACATCTTTCTTTAAGCTGAGGGTTTTCAGGTGAGTAACTACTAAGTTCAAATCAAAGCGTAAGAAGGCAAGTATAATATATTTAACTTGTAGTTTCAGGTCAATAACCGTTATCTACCTACAGACTACAGTAAAGAACTAATCAAGTAACAACTAAAAACAAAATGGACTTGAATGATTGATATTCTTGAAGTATAACATTAACTAGGAAGGGGCAAAACTAGAACCTCACTGAAAGGCAATGTTATTGCCTATTCACCGAGATGATGACAAACGAGCAACAAGTTGTGCCAGTAATCTTATTTGGACAGCAAACCAGCCATGGGACTAATAATCATAACATTACTATCAATGACGGAATTAAGGGGTGGCAGCCGCTCCACCACACATGACCTGGTGATCATAATTCATAACAGTACTAATTTCGCATGACATTTTCGACTCTTCTGAGAAGCTACCAGGCATTTTATGCTAGAGAACAGTATGAAAATTAGCGAGAACACTAAATAAAATTTTAGTTAGTGCCATTACAGAAATATTTCAATGAGAATTACCCCAGCAACTTTACCAAAGTAATTTTCTGTAATTACAATAAAGCCCTTGTGTATTTGTATGTAAATTTTTTTAATCTTAGGAAAAGTTACCTGAGGTAATCTCACGAAACTTTTAATCTTCAATTCGCAGGCGGACCTAAGGTTATGGGAGGGAGTGCCATGTAAACCATGGATTCTGAGGTTAAGGAAAAATATGTGGTGACATTTATTGCGGAATTTACTAGTACATTTTTTGTTTGGAATCCCTTATATTTTAGGTCCAACACTGGAAAGAGTTGTTTGTTTCGCATAGCAATCGCCGATCGGTGTTTTTTTCACGATTTTTTTAAAAAAAATATCCAAATTGCATACAATTTTGCAACTCCAAATGCAACCGTTGCGGTCATATATGTAAATTTTATCAATTTTTATAAAAAAGTTTGAAAACATATTTTTGATAATTTTCGTACTTTTTAATTACATTTATAATTATTTTAATATTTATACGAGGAACCCATTCTGAAATATTGACCGAGCCCATCGGACTTTTATAATAAAAGTTTAAAACCTTCTACGTAAACCCAGAAGCCCGTCTTCGATGTCCGAAAATAAAGTACAGCTCGACCACAGAGAGATAGCTTAGCACTTAGCAATAGCCAGCCAGAATTAGATTAGGAAAGCCATATTTTAGGTTGGACTTAATTCTGGAAAGTTGTTTGATTTTGTTATTGTTGGAACCCACCTTCATTTTAGTCAAGCTTCTTTCTTGATCTGCTTCATCATTTCCTCTTTGAGGTGTTGACTCTCCACCATTGATGTTTTCTCCTTCATGTTCTTCAACTTCTTCAGAATCATTCTCATTCTAATGATTAGCTGATATAGTTTGAGATTGAGCTGGAGTTTGAGTAGCATCATTGGTGTTGACAGCATTTCTTTCAAACTCAATATCCTGAGTACCAGTAGGTTCATCAGCAACAATTTCTTCTTCTTCTTCCAAATACCCTTGATTTTCAAATCTAAGAGGCTCCATTTGACCATCCTCTTGCAGTCCTGGGAATTTGGTTTCATCAAATGTGATATTCACACTTTCTTCAATGACTTTGTGATCAATGACATAGACTCTGTAGGAAGTCCTCTCCAAACCATATCCCATGAAAATGCCTTCATAAGCTTTAGCATTGAACTTTCCTTTTCTTTCATGGTTGTCAATCATCATGAAACACTTACTTCCAAATACATGAAAATACTTGACAATAGGTTTCTTTCCTATTAACAGATAGTAAGGAGTGTTTCCATGAGTCTTGTTGATCAAGGTTCTATTCTGTGTGTAACAAGCCGTATTAATAGCTTCTGCCCAGAAGTATGTTGGTAATTTAGAATCATTCAATATAGTTCTCGCAGCTTCGATGAGAGTTTTGTTCTTCCTTTCTACAATGTTGTGGTGTCCTGGCAGTGGAGAATTATTGGACAATGCCCTCTTCTTTGCAGAAGTTTCCTAGTGTGGCATTTCTGAACTCAGTACCATTGTCACTTCTCAGATATTGAACTTGAGCATTTGGGGTTCTTTCAAGAACTCTTATGTGATCAATGATTTCTTGAGCAACTTCGTCCTTTGTCTCTAAAAACTTCACCCAAGTGTACCTTGAGTAGTCATCCACCATTACCAGGGCATATCTCTTCCTTGCAAGAGATTGAACATTTACTGGACCAAACAAATCCATGTGAATTAATTTGAGTGGCTCGGTGTTGGTATTCACTTGCTTTGATTTGTGCACAGATCTTTTCAATTTGCCCATTTGACAATCCTCACATAGTCCTTCTTGACAGAATTCCTGTTGAGGTAGTCCTCTCACTAAATCCTTCTTCATCAGAATATTCATATTCTTGAAATTGAGGTGTGAGAGCTTCTTGTGCCAAAGCATGCTTTCACCAACTGATGCTTTACTGTAAAAACAGTAAGCCTTGTCCTTATTGACAGAATTTAAATCTGCAACAAACAAGCTTCCTTTCCTTACTCCTTTCAAAGAGAGGCTTCGATCTTTCTTGTGATAGATATCACAAACCATCATATCAAAATCAACCTTGAATCCCCTGTCACTGAACTGGCTGACACTGAGTAGGTTGTGCTTCAATCCATCAACAAGAGCAATATCTTCAATGACAACATTTCCAATTTCCAAACAGCCATATCCCACAGTGTAACCTTTGCTGTTGTCTCCAAAAGTTATGATTGGGCAGGCTTTCTCCATAAAATGTGATAGCAGGGCTATATCACCAGTCATGTGCCTGGAGCATCCACTGTCGATGATCCACATGACCTGCTTCTGTTTCTTGCCCTGCAAAACAGATGATTTTAATTTACATCTGGTACCCAGACTCTGTTGGGTCCTGTAGTTACAGCATCATTGTTCATATCATTCTGTTTCACATTTAAATCAACACTAGAATTCTCCTGTCTGATTTCTTTTACTGTCCACTTGGTTCTAGAGTTAGACTTAGTCTTTCTCTTGGTGGAAACTGCCTTTTTACCAACATAGGCAGGCACAGAAGTCTCAGCAGTTTCTAAATAGGAGCATCTTTCAGTAGACAGAATAGGTAGATTGAAGCAAGTACTCATAACAACAATTTTGCATGGCATACAGTCAATGTTATTACAGACATCCATACTTCTTTGCATAATGGGGGTTCTATGTAAGTTACCACTAACATTGGACGCATTAACCTTATCCTGTTTGGGTTTCTTACAAACAAATGTTAAATGATGAAATGATCCACAATTATTGCAAAGCTTCCTAGGGTCATCCTTAACATGACTATATCCATTCTTCTTATCAATCCCTAACTTACCATTCATATTCTTAGGCTTGTAGGCATTTGCTTTGACAGTATGTTCTGAAGTTGCTGTCGAGCCACCCTTGACAGTACCTTTCTTTGCCTCTGTCGTGACAGCAGGTTTGAAAGTTGCTGTCTTGGGTTCTCTCTTGATAGTATCTTTTGAAGTTTTTGTCTCATCCTTGTTGTCAGCTACTTTAGAACATTCTGTCTGATTGCTTGGTAGAGTTTCTATCATGGGGAACTTGACAGTATCTTTTCCTTTGCTCAGTGTGCTATCAATGCAGTCATCTTCATCAAGTAGCTCTTGTTTGATGAACAAGGAGGTTTCATCAAAATTAGCTTGAAGATTTTTGAAAATCGGATTGTTAACTCTGTTAAGAATTTGAGGTTTGACAGCATCACTATCATCATGATCAATTGCCTTTCCATGCCTTCTACCATACTCAAAACCTATTCCTACCTTTTGATTCTCAGTATGATTATCATGATATTCTCGGACTAACCTAGAAGAGTTTTTAAAAGCTTTGAGTTTAAACTCGTTTTCTGCAATTTGACTCCTGAGAAAATCTTCTATTTCCTTAGCACAGATAATATCATTCTTCAATCTAGCATTCTCTTGAGCTAATGAATCTAGGGGACTGGTTCTTAGCAACAACATTTCATTTTCAGATTTGAGAGTTTCATTCTGTTTAGTTAACTTAGAAATTTCTTCATGAGCAGCAGATAAACTAACATGAATGTTAAACATCTCAGCACTTAATCCTCAATGGTATGCTTATACTCAGTTTTAGACATATCAAGTAAGACTAGAGATGGTACCTGATTTGATGAACTTGAAGCTTCTTCATCAGATTTAGCCATGAGAGCTAAGTTCACAAACTTCTCTTCTTCTTCAACTTCAGAATCATCCCAGCATTTTCCTTCAGCCACATAGGCTTTCCCTTGATTTCTCTTAAACTGATTTCCAGATCCCTTTCCTTGATTCTGTCTTGGTCTTTTGCACTCAGTAGCAAAATGACCTAGCTCATTGCAGTTGTAACATCTGAACTTCGACCTATCCACCAACCCTGTCTTGTATCCTCCTCTTGTGGCTCCACCGGTGGGCTTTGAAAAACTTCCCTTGTTGAATTTAGATGATTGACCCTGTGGCTTGTATGACTTGTCCCTTCTGAACTTGATATTCTTGAATCTCTTAGCCATATAAGCCATGGTTGGATTATCCATGCTTTCAATCTCTTCTACTGTGTAGAAGTCTTCATCTTTAACATCTTTCAGTTGCAGAACCACCTTCTCCTCATCATCCAACACTTCTTCAATCTTCAAAGATGGCATCTGTGTTGGTTGTGAACTTTGTGATGGTTCACTTGGACAAGCTACTTGTGGCTCATGAGCTATGAGGGCTCCTGACATGTTTGCTAACTTTCCTTTGGTTCCAGTTTGAATAGCTCTCTTTTGATAAAACTCGAGTTCGTATGATTTGAGCACACCATAGAGAGTTTCAAGAGAGACATCACTCAAGTTTCTTCCCTCTCTTATGGCTGTAACTTTGTGCTCAAGGTGCTCAGGGAGAGTGAGCAGAAATTTGATGTTAATCTCCTTTCTATCATAGAACTTTCCATGAATTTGCAACTCAGCTATCAGCTTACTGAACCTTTCAAACGTGTGTGTAAGTTCTTCACCTGGTTTCGCCATGAAGGCTTCATATTGTGATACAAGAATTTGTCTTTGGTTCTCGCGAACTTCTTCACTTCCTTCACACAGCAGCTCTATCTTGCTCCACATTTCTTTTGCAGATTTGCATCCCATGACATTACCACACATGGCTTTGTCTAATGTAAGTGAGTCGAGCAAGATGAGTTGTAAATAGTCATCCACGACTACTTTCTCCTTTTCGGACTCTGTGTACTCTGAAGGCTTCTTTGCAACCCAATGGGCTGGAATGGTTTCACCATTCTCAGTAGCAGCAGCTACTTCCTTCTGAGGTATGAAGGGGCTGTTCTCAAGAATTCCCAAATACAGTGGATGGGCAGCTTTGATAAATAACAAGATTTTTCTTTTCCAGAAATTGTAGTTCTCTTTATCAAAGACTGGAATCTTGATTCCACTTGACTTCTGAATACTCGTCATGATCTTCAGATTTGTGTATCAATCTGTATGCTCTGATACCAGTTGTTGGTCCCGGAGAATTGCAGGGGGGTTGAATGCAATACTGATAAAATCGAATCTTTAAATCAACAACGAAAATAAAGATTATAGATTATCAATAGATGTATGCAAGCAATAAGTGAAACAAGATTTCTCATAAAATAAATGTTTTATTTATTTTGTGCGAAGTGTTGCTACAACCTGGAGAGAGTTTCTCCAGCTTCGATATCTCAAGAGATACAGATTGCTTCGTGTGCGTACATGAATAGAAAAGAATCTAAGATGTATCTAAGTAGACTAAGATACTTTGTTGTCCCTATCGCATGGGGTGTTGAGCTGCTGTCGTTTTCAAGTGGCAGCTCATTACAATTTGCACACCCATGTGACTTTCCCTAATTGCTATACAGACAGGATAAACCTTATAAGTAAAGCAACCTAGATTCTTTCTATTTCTAGATAATACAATTCTAGTAGATGTGGATATCACATGCTCCTCGAATTGACCAGCCTTGTCTTGTGAATCTCTTAAGCTTCTGTCGTAGTCTTGCAGGTCTGCTACAAACGATAGTGTGTTGCAGCAAATCTGTTTCTTGAACATGTAACCTGTCACGGGCTTTGACTGAGAAAATACCCAATTCAAATAATTCAAGGTGACAGTAACCTTAATCGCAGAGTCTGCTGTCAAAGGAATATTCAGAGGTTGACAGTACTAGCTCCCGCCAATGTTGCTGTCGGAGCTCCAGACTTGCTGTCAAGTGTGAGAATGTTACCGTCTCTTGCTTCGGCCAATGTTGTTGTCAAATGTAGCTTTGTCGTGACTTTGCAACATTTGTCTTCTTGTAACATTACTATGAGGGACATGATAGTAACCTTAATTCTTGCTGTCTTTAGGATGCATTCCTTGAGGCTTGAACAAATATATGAACTTCTCCCAAATCATACATTTATTACATGACAACAATTATTCGAATACGAAGACATACTCTGGCTGTGACAGTATGTTCTACTTAGTAAAAACTAATTATAGGGAAATATAGTTAAGTTGTCTCTATGCTATCACCCATAAATCCCAACAACTTCCTTTGGTTCTAGAATAACAATCTTGATGATGATAATAACTACTTTAAATGCAAGAGTTTTTTTGTTCCGGTCCTGGTTCGATTCTCACTCAAGATATACGAAAACAAATACTAATTATGTATAAGTCTGCTTATTAAAAAAAATTATATATATAACTGTTGGTACCAGATTTCTGATAGCCGAGTGGTTGAGTTTCTTGGATTGATCCTGCACAAGAAGAATGCGAGTGATTGTCCCCCCGATTCACCTCCGGCGTGATAATCAGTAATAGGCTCTAAATTGAGTAATATGAACGTACAAGAGCTAGTAGAAAATAAGGTAATTCCTCCTTATGAAGTGATAGAACCTGGGTTTATATAGATAGCCATTTGTTTAGTGGCTGTAATCATGGAGGCGGTAGTGGAGAACATGCTCCATTACTTTAAGGAAGTGGAGAACATGCCCATGATGGCTAAAATGAAGGTGGGCCTCCAACATGTCCCTGGGCTTTGTTCGGAGATCCCTCCGGACGAAGACCAATACTTGGCACACCTTCTTCAAGTTTCGTTCCTATTTAAGCTCCACTCCTGCTTTTTCTATTTGCATGTTGTTTTCTTTCGGCTAGTTCCTTTGTTCGGCCTCAGCTTAATCTCTTCGGATTGAGCTTCTTCAGCCTTTATGCATCTTTGGTAGCTATGTACCTCAGCATAGTCCCTTCGTTCGGTCTGGGCATAATTTCCATAAATTATGCCTCTTCGACTCTTACGCATCTTAGGTAGTTCGTACCTTAGCGTATTTCAATAACAACTCTGCCTTGTCGTAATTCTTTCGGATTAAGCTTCTTTGGCATTTACGCATCTTCGGTAACTTGTACCTTAGCATTTTTATTAAAAAAATCTTGCCTTAGCCTAATCTCTTCGGATTAAGCTTCTTTGGCCTTTACGCATCTTCGTTCGTTCATCTTCGTGAACAGCCTAGCATGTCTATGCGTCTTTGGTCGTTCATCTTAGTGAACAACCTAACATGTCTTCGGCCTTCAACCTAGAATGACTATGTGTCTTCGGTCGTTCATCTTAGTGAACAACCTAACATGGATGCGTCTTTGGTCGTTCATCTTAGTGAACAACCTAACATGTCTTCGGCCTTCGGCCTAGAATGACTATGTGTCTTTGGTCGTTCATCTTAGTGAACAACCTAACATGTCTTCGGCCTAGAATGACTATGTGTCTTTGTTCGAAGATTATCTTCGGGTGTTACCGTCATCATTTTGATTTCAAAATGAGCTTACTTGTACGTTGATAAGTGGATTTTATATCCACTTGGAGCGTTCCATATCGACTTAAATTGATTGACTTGGTCTCAAGTTTGTTGTATTTTTTATGTGTTTTGTGTAGTTGTGCAGGGTTGTAGCTATCGGTTAGTGTTGGTGTTTCTAATCGATATTAGAGCGGAATTAAGTATTGGAATGAAGATGGTACACTTGTGTTATGCTACCAAGGAGTTACATGTGTCATGGTATTAAAGATGTTAGCTAATGCGAAAGAAACGGAGAAGAAAGGAGCACATTGTGTAAAATTCGGATGGTTGCGCAGTCTTCACTGTTTTGGTCATATCTGGAGTTCTACAAGTCCGTTTGAGGCCCGTAAGCTGTCCACGCGAAGCCTGGGAAGTTTTCTATAATTCTGAACAGTAACAGACCGCGCAGACTGCGCTGATACCGCGCAGAGTGCGCCCGAACTCGCTGGAAATTCTGAAATTCTATCCTGTTTCGAATTAAATTGTATTTTTAGGTCTTTTCTTGTTGGAAAAGTATTCTAGGGCCTATATAAACACTACCTATCATTGTATATCATCATTATTAGGAAGATCATCAACATTGTAGCCAAGAACAATTGAAAGATACATCTCCAAGCTAGTGACAAGCAAGGAGCAATCTTTGGAACTTTTGTATTCTTCTACTTTGGGGAGTTATTTCTGAACTTTATTTTCTCTCTTCTTTTAATTATTTGTTGTTCTAGAATTATGTTATCAATTGAACCCATGATGACAATTAGGTCAATTATGGGCTAATTCGTTATCATGGGGTTTTAATGAATTTTGCTATGGATTCTAGTAATTGAGTGTTAATTATGCCTTGGTGTGTGATTGTACGTATTGATTGCCTAGTATGTTTATGCTTATTCGTTATAAGTGAGTCGCGAACACTTGTAATTGTTTGTTTAATCCTAGTGAATGCGAAAGTGGATCTAGGGTTTAGAACAATTCATGCTAGCATAGGTTTTTGCATGTGAAGAACATGTATTAATTTGTGATGTAATTCTAACCGTTTTGCATCGACTATGTGATTTATGGGTGCTTGATTTTCAACCGGTATGTGTTCAATTGCTATAGACATATAGGGACTACACATATTTGGTGACTACTTGACTTCTATCAATTGTGGATGATCAGTAGGATGGTATATGCACAACGAAAGTTGGTATGTATCAGTTTAGTGCATCTAATCAGTAATCAACTCTGTCACATGCTAGGCTAAAGGGCATAAGATTCTAGATGAAGTAGTAAATGAAATTGAAATCCCATGTTTGTTTATTATAAAGTTAAAGTTAAGTTATTTCCTCGTAATTGGCTTAGTTGGTAATTAATCATTAGTTAAATCAAATCAATATTGTGATTTTCTTAGCAGTGAGTGTAAATCATAAGCTGGTGCATAAGTGAACATAACGAACAATTTGAGTCTCTGTGGGAACGAATCCTATTTACCGTATATTACTTGTTGACCACGTTCTCTTGCGTGAATAAGTGCGAACAAGTTTTTGGCGCCGCTGCCGGGGACTCGGTTCATTGTTTGTTAGTTTATGATCTTGTCATCAGTTTGGGTTAAATTCACTGACTCGGACGTTTTTTTTCTTTTTATTTGATGGATTATTGGGAGCAGGAATTCGTAATTGTTTGTGAGCTGTGTGCAGGTGGACATTACACTCATCAATGTGAGTATAACAGAAACCGGCCAAATTTCAGCTGGGACTACAATCAGAGTGGTATGGAGCAATCCCAATATCCATCCTACCCGCTCCAAAATCAGCAGTTTGGAGATGATCCATACAGTCCAGGGGAAATTCAGCAGCAACAAGGGCAACAATTTCAGCATCAGTATGCCCCAATGCATCAACACTTTCAACCTCCTGAATTTCAGCAACAGCAATTTCAGACTTGGTCTATCCAACAGTCGACCGAAGAAGCTGAATTAGAAGAATTGAGGTTGATGGCTAAAAGCAATGCATTGTCTCTCCAGAGAATAGGAGATCAGATTGGTCAAATTGCAAATGCATTACAAACATTGAATCATATTGCAAGTGACACAGAAGGCCTAGCTATAGAGGAGGAGGACAAGAACCTTCCTATCAGTCTTGACTGGCCTTTCTTAGCCACGGGTGAGACCATGATCGTAGTTCATGAAGGAGAGTCTGAGGGCAAAGATGGGGAAGAAGCAGAACATGAAGCTGATAAGGAAGCAGAGTCGGAGGCAAACCAATCAGAAAATTCAGAATGTCCAGAAAATTCGATTCTGAATAATCAGCCGCAACCACTTCCTTTGCAATCTGAAAATTTTGAAGAATCAGCCCAAGATCAAGAAAATTCCAAGGCTCAAGTGGCTATGCTATTTCCTTCGAAGGATGAAGAGTGTCTCAGTGTGGAAGATGATGAATTAGAAGAGCATGTTCAGTTGTTGAATGCCGCTCCGTTGCAATCTGACTTCGACCAGCTGGAGGCCGAAGAGGAAAAGAGCATCACTCCTGTTGACAAATCTACGCCGGAGAAGACTACAGAGATCGTCCAAATCTATTTTCCTCCTCCATATCCACAAGGGCTTCAGAAGCAAACTCTAGCCATGAATTTGCCGGCGGAGGATGAGGAGTGTTTTAGCTTGAAATTGGTTGATGCAGGGCAGAGTAAAAAGTATGACACGGAGAAGGAGAAGGCAAAGTATGACCAACTGAGGATTACAGTGCCTTGGTTGATAGGGTTACGTATTCCACATAAGTTGCTTGGAGTGGAAGATCTCTGGAATTCTCAGGTGCGCCTTAAGCCATCATTTGAAGGAGCTCCCGAACTCGAGCTCAAAACATTGCTAGTTCACCTGGGGTATGTTTCTTGTAATTCAAATCCTTTGCTTGCTATTGTTATTGCTGCTAACTTTTCAGGTAGGCGGGAGAATGTTGTTAAGAGATTTTGTGAGGAGCGAATACGGGTAAAGCTTGTCGTTGAAGATGTCGCTCCAGAAAAGATCATTAAATGGCCTTATAGAGATGCGGTGCAGAAAATTTTCAAGATGAAAATTGTGGCCAAGTCTAGCTAAAGACGTTAAAGAAAGGCGCTTCGTGGGAGGCAACCCATGATTTCTTGCTTTTGAATAAAACAACAGTTGTGTTGGAGCCTCCACGTCTATCCACCACCAGACACACCACCCGAGGAGGGTGGAGATGCCGGCGTGTAGGGGAGTATCTCTTGTACCCTTTTAATTTACCTTCAATGAGGACATTGCAATTTTTAAGTTTGGGGGTGATTTGGGGGATAGTAGTTGTATGTATTGTTGTATTTTGTGGTCATATAGGATATCATGTTGCATAGTAGTGATAGTTCATGCATGATTGTTATGTTCGTATTATCTACGTTTGTTCATATAGGACATTTTGTTTTATTTTCGTATACCATGTGAGTTTTCATTTAGTTGCATTTTCATGGCATGCATATTTCATGATCCCTTAGGACGAGCTGATTCTGATTGATAGGTGGATGTTGATTTGGGTGTGATGATGATGAGTAGAGGGCTGATTTATAGTTTCTATGAAATTGACTTGCATGTTACTGGAACAAAATTTATTACACAGTCTCATTGGGGTGCTGTTGGGCTAGGTTAGGGTCATGCCTGTGGGATGTTTTGAGATTTAATCACTTGTTTATATTTAGAATTTTCGTTATTCCCTTTATAGCGTAGGAACATTAAAGTCTAAGTTTGGGGGAAACCAGGAATTTTCATGCTAGTTGTTAATATTTGTCAATAAAGGCTAGGCGTCAAATGGCTAGTAGCCAGCTCATATTTATATGAGTAGTCTAGGGTTGGAAATGAGAAAGGCTCATTCCAGATTGCGGAAAAATAAAAAAAAATATAGAAAAAAAAAGAAAAAAGAAGAAAAAAAAAAGAGTCATATAAATAATTTAAATGCAAAATTAACCAGAGTGAGCTCTTTAATACTCGAGTAATTAAGTCTGAGGGGACTTAGTCCTAGTGACCTAAGGCTTTTTAGTCTGGGATCCACTGACCCAACACTCGCTACATGGGTATTATTGTATAAGCCTTTTGGGGTCTCATTCATTGCACGGTTAAATAAGCATGCGTATTGTATATGTAGTGTCGTAGTATAGTAATAAAGCATGAGTTTCTGTCTACCTTGGAGGAGGGTGGAGGTGTTCCTAAGTTATGGAGTGTCTACAGTCTATTCTAGTTATAAACCTGTGATTGTCTTGACGGAAAGCATGTATGATTTTTGACCTAGTTCTGGGGGTATTTCTGATGAGCATTGCACACACGCACGTTTCTGTTCATGTATTGTTAGTATACGGGGACTTAGTCGAGCTCTGCTTGGATTTGTTACGTTCATTGAGATATTTGCTTGTTAGTTGGTTTTGGTGAGTTTGAAGGGGATCTTGCATTTTTTTTCATATTAGTTGCATTCATGCATTTGCATTGCATTAGGTTAAATGGATTTTGTGGGTACATTCGCTATAGGCCCTCACGAGACCTTACTCGTCCACTAGGGCTGCCTAGGGGTTTAAAGGGCTTGTTGCATATGCCAAATGCAACCGTGATCACCTACGGAAGTGGTACTAATTAGATAGTGTAGTTGTTTATGCTTGAGGACAAGCATCGGTTTAAGTTTGGGGGTGTGATAAGTGGATTTTATATCCACTTGGAGCGTTCCATATCGACTTAAATTGATTGACTTGGTCTCAAGTTTGTTGTATTTTTTATGTGTTTTGTGTAGTTGTGCAGGGTTGTAGCTATCGGTTAGTGTTGGTGTTTCTAATCGATATTAGAGCGGAATTAAGTATTGGAATGAAGATGGTACACTTGTGTTATGCTACCAAGGAGTTACATGTGTCATGGTATTAAAGATGTTAGCTAATGCGAAAGAAACGGAGAAGAAAGGAGCACATTGTGTAAAATTCGGATGGTTGCGCAGTCTTCACTGTTTTGGTCATATCTGGAGTTCTACAAGTCCGTTTGAGGCCCGTAAGCTGTCCACGCGAAGCCTGGGAAGTTTTCTATAATTCTGAACAGTAACAGACCGCGCAGACTGCGCTGATACCGCGCAGAGTGCGCCCGAACTCGCTGGAAATTCTGAAATTCTATCCTGTTTCGAATTAAATTGTATTTTTAGGTCTTTTCTTGTTGGAAAAGTATTCTAGGGCCTATATAAACACTACCTATCATTGTATATCATCATTATTAGGAAGATCATCAACATTGTAGCCAAGAACAATTGAAAGATACATCTCCAAGCTAGTGACAAGCAAGGAGCAATCTTTGGAACTTTTGTATTCTTCTACTTTGGGGAGTTATTTCTGAACTTTATTTTCTCTCTTCTTTTAATTATTTGTTGTTCTAGAATTATGTTATCAATTGAACCCATGATGACAATTAGGTCAATTATGGGCTAATTCGTTATCATGGGGTTTTAATGAATTTTGCTATGGATTCTAGTAATTGAGTGTTAATTATGCCTTGGTGTGTGATTGTACGTATTGATTGCCTAGTATGTTTATGCTTATTCGTTATAAGTGAGTCGCGAACACTTGTAATTGTTTGTTTAATCCTAGTGAATGCGAAAGTGGATCTAGGGTTTAGAACAATTCATGCTAGCATAGGTTTTTGCATGTGAAGAACATGTATTAATTTGTGATGTAATTCTAACCGTTTTGCATCGACTATGTGATTTATGGGTGCTTGATTTTCAACCGGTATGTGTTCAATTGCTATAGACATATAGGGACTACACATATTTGGTGACTACTTGACTTCTATCAATTGTGGATGATCAGTAGGATGGTATATGCACAACGAAAGTTGGTATGTATCAGTTTAGTGCATCTAATCAGTAATCAACTCTGTCACATGCTAGGCTAAAGGGCATAAGATTCTAGATGAAGTAGTAAATGAAATTGAAATCCCATGTTTGTTTATTATAAAGTTAAAGTTAAGTTATTTCCTCGTAATTGGCTTAGTTGGTAATTAATCATTAGTTAAATCAAATCAATATTGTGATTTTCTTAGCAGTGAGTGTAAATCATAAGCTGGTGCATAAGTGAACATAACGAACAATTTGAGTCTCTGTGGGAACGAATCCTATTTACCGTATATTACTTGTTGACCACGTTCTCTTGCGTGAATAAGTGCGAACAAGTTTTTGGCGCCAAAAACTTGTTACATCCCCGTAAGTATAGTAATAAAGCATGAGTTTCTGTCTACCTTGGAGGAGGGTGGAGGTGTTCCTAAGTTATGGAGTGTCTACAGTCTATTCTAGTTATAAACCTGTGATTGTCTTGACGGAAAGCATGTATGATTTTTGACCTAGTTCTGGGGGTATTTCTGATGAGCATTGCACACACGCACGTTTCTGTTCATGTATTGTTAGTATACGGGGACTTAGTCGAGCTCTGCTTGGATTTGTTACGTTCATTGAGATATTTGCTTGTTAGTTGGTTTTGGTGAGTTTGAAGGGGATCTTGCATTTTTTTTCATATTAGTTGCATTCATGCATTTGCATTGCATTAGGTTAAATGGATTTTGTGGGTACATTCGCTATAGGCCCTCACGAGACCTTACTCGTCCACTAGGGCTGCCTAGGGGTTTAAAGGGCTTGTTGCATATGCCAAATGCAACCGTGATCACCTACGGAAGTGGTACTAATTAGATAGTGTAGTTGTTTATGCTTGAGGACAAGCATCGGTTTAAGTTTGGGGGTGTGATAAGTGGATTTTATATCCACTTGGAGCGTTCCATATCGACTTAAATTGATTGACTTGGTCTCAAGTTTGTTGTATTTTTTATGTGTTTTGTGTAGTTGTGCAGGGTTGTAGCTATCGGTTAGTGTTGGTGTTTCTAATCGATATTAGAGCGGAATTAAGTATTGGAATGAAGATGGTACACTTGTGTTATGCTACCAAGGAGTTACATGTGTCATGGTATTAAAGATGTTAGCTAATGCGAAAGAAACGGAGAAGAAAGGAGCACATTGTGTAAAATTCGGATGGTTGCGCAGTCTTCACTGTTTTGGTCATATCTGGAGTTCTACAAGTCCGTTTGAGGCCCGTAAGCTGTCCACGCGAAGCCTGGGAAGTTTTCTATAATTCTGAACAGTAACAGACCGCGCAGACTGCGCTGATACCGCGCAGAGTGCGCCCGAACTCGCTGGAAATTCTGAAATTCTATCCTGTTTCGAATTAAATTGTATTTTTAGGTCTTTTCTTGTTGGAAAAGTATTCTAGGGCCTATATAAACACTACCTATCATTGTATATCATCATTATTAGGAAGATCATCAACATTGTAGCCAAGAACAATTGAAAGATACATCTCCAAGCTAGTGACAAGCAAGGAGCAATCTTTGGAACTTTTGTATTCTTCTACTTTGGGGAGTTATTTCTGAACTTTATTTTCTCTCTTCTTTTAATTATTTGTTGTTCTAGAATTATGTTATCAATTGAACCCATGATGACAATTAGGTCAATTATGGGCTAATTCGTTATCATGGGGTTTTAATGAATTTTGCTATGGATTCTAGTAATTGAGTGTTAATTATGCCTTGGTGTGTGATTGTACGTATTGATTGCCTAGTATGTTTATGCTTATTCGTTATAAGTGAGTCGCGAACACTTGTAATTGTTTGTTTAATCCTAGTGAATGCGAAAGTGGATCTAGGGTTTAGAACAATTCATGCTAGCATAGGTTTTTGCATGTGAAGAACATGTATTAATTTGTGATGTAATTCTAACCGTTTTGCATCGACTATGTGATTTATGGGTGCTTGATTTTCAACCGGTATGTGTTCAATTGCTATAGACATATAGGGACTACACATATTTGGTGACTACTTGACTTCTATCAATTGTGGATGATCAGTAGGATGGTATATGCACAACGAAAGTTGGTATGTATCAGTTTAGTGCATCTAATCAGTAATCAACTCTGTCACATGCTAGGCTAAAGGGCATAAGATTCTAGATGAAGTAGTAAATGAAATTGAAATCCCATGTTTGTTTATTATAAAGTTAAAGTTAAGTTATTTCCTCGTAATTGGCTTAGTTGGTAATTAATCATTAGTTAAATCAAATCAATATTGTGATTTTCTTAGCAGTGAGTGTAAATCATAAGCTGGTGCATAAGTGAACATAACGAACAATTTGAGTCTCTGTGGGAACGAATCCTATTTACCGTATATTACTTGTTGACCACGTTCTCTTGCGTGAATAAGTGCGAACATACGTTTCCCACAGACGGCGCCAAATGTTGGTACCAGATTTCTGATAGCCCAGCGGTTGAGTTTCTTGGATTGATCCCGCACAAGAAGATTGCGAGGAATTGTCCCCCCGATTCACCTCCGGCGTGATAATCAGTAATAGGCTCTAAATTGAGTAATATGTACTGATAAGTGCATAATTTTGCATATTTTTAATACCTATTTATTGCTTGAATTCGTATTTTAATAAATTATTTTGTTGCATTTCAGGAAATTCGAAAGAAAATAAAGAAACGATAAAATAAAGAAATAAAGTGCAAAGAAGGAGAAAAGATGAAGAAAAAGTGCTAAAATAAAAGAAGAAGGAAAAAAAAAATAGAAGCTTGAAGCAAATTGGATTATTTCAAACACACCCCAAAACCTTCTTCTGACTTTATATTCAATAGCGGGCGTTATAATTTCAAAAGTTTCCTGCAGGGAATCTTGAAAATTAAAAGCTGCAGCATGACTTTGGTTTCCTTTTCAAGTAAACAACTTGTACCTTCATATGTAAACTAGTTAATTAATAAAGCCTATAAATAGAACCTATTAGTATTAGGACAGAGAACATTAGATTAGATTAGAATAGATTAGGACCCTTAGTTGTAATTTTCTTTGCTCTTGTAAACATTTTCAGTTCATATTTTTTTTCCTACATTTAAATTGTTTAATTCGAACCTTTGTTACTCACTTGTTTTAGCAGCTTAATATTACCCATTCCCCTGTTTCTCTTTTTTCTTGTTCAAACAAAATTCACAACCCCATACTCCTCCTTACTTCTTCTCCGATCAAAGCAACCCCATTTCATCTCTTCTTATCATTCTTCGATTAAAACTCGCAAGTCTTCCCTTCGTCTTCAATTCTTCTCTTTTAATACGCTGCAAAACCCATCCCCCTCTTCTTTTCGAATCAGTTGTTCTCTTTTAGTTTGATGGTAGTTCGAGTTTCATCGCTGAGTTAATGTCATAGTTTTTGATGCTTTAGTGTTAGTTTATTGATGTTTTAGTACTGTGATTACTGAGATAGTTGTTGCGAGTTGTTATTGCTGGTGTCCGAGTTCATTGTCGAGTCAATAGATGTCGCCTGGGTGCTTGGGTTTTATGTTAAGTTTGTGCGTTGTTGTGTTGTCCTGGGTCTCGAGCTGGGTTACCTGATGTTTTTTTTATATAGTTGTGCTTGTTGTCCGCTCTTTGCGTATTCACTAGGTTCCGAGATGTTGTTTGCTTTGCTGAGTAGTCGAGATTTTGTTCGTTACTGATTGTTCGAATGCTGATTTCTTGATTAGTTGTCAAGCTGTAGTGTCTTGTATGTTTGTTCTGAGCCGAGTATTGCTGTCGAGTTGTCACCGAGTCTGCTGAGTTATGTCGAGTTTGAACCATTGTAGTTCTTAGTTGCTAATTGCTATTCTTAGTGGAATTTGTGTGTTTATTCTTGGGTCGGGTCGTAATAATAAGGTTGCAGTTTGTTGTCTTGCTGTTAGATTCACTGTTTCTGGAAAAATTTGTGTTGTTGGTGATAATTTGGCTGGTTAAATTTTGCGAACAAATCATGTTGAATTTTCGTTAAAATTTTTGGTAAATAATTTTTAATTCAAGTAAAAAAAAATGTTTTAGATAAAATCTAGTTTTAATTTAGAATTTTAGAATAATTTAGAATTAGGAATTAAAAAGTATAAAATCAAAATTTCAAAAATCCAATTGTTCTATTTTGATTAAATTAAAAATTAAGGTTTGCGAAAATATTAGTCTCTGTGGATCGAATCTCAAATATTAAAACGATGATCGTGCACTTGCGATTTTAATTGTCATATTTTTAGCACATCATGAACGTACAAGAACTAGTAGAAAATAAGGTAATTCCTCCTTATGAAGTGATAGAACCTGTGTTTATATAGATAACCGTTTGTTTAGTGGTTGTAATCATGGAGGCGGTAGTGGAGAACATGCTCCATTACTTTAAGGAAGTGCAGAACATGCCCATGAGCCCAGAACCACTAAGTGGAACAGAGATCACACTAGCAATCTAATCATTGGTGATCCCACTACTGGTATAAGGACGAGAAGAAATATTTCTGCTGACAACATGTTTTCATGTTTTCTATCTCAAACTGAGCCAAAGTCAATTGATGAAGCATTGTTTGATTCAGATTGGGTGATAGCTATGCAAGAAGAGCTAAATCAATTTGAGTAAAACAATGTATGGAAGCTGGTCCCTAGACCCAAAGGGAAGTCAGTAGTTGACACAAAGTGGGTTTTTAGAAACAAGTTGGATGAAAGTGGAAATGTGACAAGAAACAAGGCAAGGCTAGTAGCTAAAGGTTACTGTCAACAGGAAGGAATCGATTATGATGAAACATTTGCCCCTGTTGCCAGACTTGAAGCTATTCGGATATTTTTAGTCTATGCTGCACACTGTAACTTCAAAGTGTTCCAAATGGATGTCAAAAGTGCCTTTCTTAATGGAGAATTAGAAGAGGAAGTGTATGTCGAACAGCCACCTGGATTTGAGGATGCTGAGTTGTATGACTTTGTCTACAAGCTGTTCAAAGCACTTTATGGATTGAAGCAAGCCCCTCGAGCTTGGTATGAAACTCTATCTACTTTTCTCATTGAGAATCAATTTATAAGAGGTGTAGTGGATAAGACATTGTTTTATAAGCACCATGGAAAGGACATCATTCTGGTTCAGATGTATGTTGATGACATAATCTTTGATTCTACAAATGAGAAGCTGTGTGAAAAGTTTTCATTTCTTATAAAGAGCAAGTATGAGATGAGCATGATGGGAGAACTATCATTTTTCCTAGGTCTACAAATTCATCAAAAGGATGATGGTATCTTCATAAGCCAATCAAAATATGTCAAGCAACTTCTCAAAAAGTTCAATATGGAAGATGCATCACCTGTTAAGACACCTATCTCTACTGCAACCAAGCTGGATTTGGATCCTAAAGGAAAGAAAGTGGATTCTAGTACCTACAGAGGCATGGTGGGATCGTTGCTATACTTAACTACTAGCAGACCAGACATCGTGTTTGCTACATGTCTCTGTGCAAGGTTTCAAGCTGATCCAAAAGAATCACACTTAGTAGCATTCAAGAGAATCTTTAGATATCTCAAAGGCACTCCAAACCTAGGCCTTTGGTATCCTAAAGATATTGGATTTGACTTGGTTGGTTATTCGGATTCAGACAATGCTAGATGCAAGATTGACAGGAAAAGTACAACATGAAGCTTTCAATTTCTGGGTGGAAGATTAGTGTCATGGTTTAGCAAGAAGCAACATTCTGTATCTACTTCAACTGCAGAAGCTGAATATATCGCAGCTGGAAGTTGCTGTGCTCAAATTCTTTGGATGAAAAATTAGCTAATGGATTATGGCTTGGAGTTGTCCAATATCCCTATTTATTGTGATAACACTAGTGCCATAGCTATCTCAGACAATCCAGTTCAACACTCCAGGACAAAACACATTGATATCAGACATCATTTCCTAAGAGAGCATGTTGAAAGGGGAACTGTGAAGCTGATTTATGTTCTAACAGAAAAGCAACTTGCAGATATTTTTACGAAGCCACTAGATGAAGCAACCTTCAACAGGTTGGTAAGTGAATTGGGAATGCTAAATCTGGTATGTTAACTTACTAGTTTTTACACTTTCAATGTGGTTAAAATTACAGCTCATGACCTTAACTTTCAATGTTACTGTCATGAGAAGTTACTGTCCTATGTGCTACTTGTTTACTTGAGAGCATGTTTGCTATGACTATGCTAAATTCAAATCACATGCTTGTTTTAATTTCTGTTATGAGTAGTCACGTGACATTAACTTATTTCATACGCCTGCCTAGTGATAAGTACTTGTGTCATTTGATATGACTACGGGTATTTGTCAGTCTTTTTAATTTAAAAGTTAAATTACTACATTAAAAAGAGGTAGTTGGAAGCTGTAGAGTCACTTAATGTGTTATAAATATGACCAAAGCTAAACCCTTTGTTCTCATTTAACACCCTAAGAACTCTAGAGTCCATAAATGAGCAAGAGGAAGGCAGAAGATATGTCAACATCAAATGTGCCGGAGCCTCAAAAGGAGGCTGCTGCTGAGCACCCCCTTGATCCATTCTTTGATAAGCTTCAGGCTTATCTGGATGTAAAAGGGATCACGGAGGAGGAGGAGATAGCAAAGGTTGTTGAGCAGCTGCTGGTAGAAGCTCTTGAAGAGCTTAAGAAGAAATGATGTTTAGTTCTTAAGAACTACTTTGTATTTTTTTTTTGTTTTCTTTTAATAAAAAGTTCATCGTTTCATCTTCCCAGTGTTTTGCATGCAGTTCATCTCCTTTACTTTTAGCTATCTGTGAATGGGTGTTTGTTTACTTGTTTGTGTGTATAGATGTTTGTGGATGTGTGCTAAAACTAACAAACATGTGCCTAAATCGATTAAAATGCTATTTGGTAATTTTCGCTTAAGCAATAGGCAAAGTCGATTAAAATTCATGACATAAACTATTTCCGCCTAAGTTGTTGTCAATAAGTGAAGATGCTATCACGAAGTGCCTTGACAACAAGTTTCTTAGTTGACTCAATTGAAAAAGTCTCTGTCATGAAATTTAAAGGAAATTGTATAAATTGCTTAATGGTGACAATATGTTTTTGCAACGATATCACTATCCAACAAAACTTGCTGTCATCCTCTCAAAATTACTAATGAATTTGTTACAGCGCACAGGTTACTATCAAGATTAGTGGACCGAATTAATTGGGATTTTACCTCCACGATTTACAGCCACTAAAAAGTAACTACCCATGACTCCACGTGACTGATTAATGGGCTAAGACACAGTTACTTTCCCTTTCTCAGTAAGATATTTGCTATTTTCATGTAAGAAACTGTCAAACACACAACTTTCAACAAAACCTCTCTCTCTCTTAAAAGCAAAAATCTCTCTCCGAAGCTCAAAGCAAGAAATGGCACCCAAACAATCCTCTTCTCAAACAAAGTTTGCTAGTATTCTCACTACTGAAGATGCTGGTGAAGGATATAAAGGACTCGTATCCTTTATCAACAAGTCATATCTGGGTCATGCTATAACATCTACACCATCCTTAAACCTGGAAAGACTTGAAGAATTCTGGAAAACTGCCTATGTTCCAGGAGGTGCAGGTAAAGACACAATACAATGCAAAATCAAAGGAAACACTTGCATCCTCACAATCAAAGGCATCAATGAAGCTTTGGGAACTGGACTGCAAGCTAAAGAATCATACAAGGAACTTGCAAATGATGAAACCCTAAAGAAGTTTTTCTTGAAAATTAGGTATTCTGGTCCTGTTCTTGAAGAGGGTACATCGAAATGGTACTCGACTGGTGAAATGGATAGAAAGCATTTGAGAAAAGAATGGAGCATGATTTTTGATGTCATGGTGAAGGTTTTCTCAACCAAAACCTCTAGATGGAATGGAATTCCCTCCTATATCAAGAAGCTTACTCACTCTCTTGTCCATGGATACAAAGTGGATGTAGGAAAGTTGCTTATGAGTCAACTCAAGTCAGCTCTAAGCAGGAAGGTACATGTTTATCCTCGCTTTCTTACTATGTGCTTGAATTCATTATGTGGTATTGATGATAATGCATCTCTCTCTATAGAATGCAATGTTTTGAAAAGAAATACACACACATCACTCAATTCACAAAATTCAAATGCACATATTCCACTCTGTTTCACCAAGCACATGGCTGATCAAGAGCCTCATCTTGACGTAGCACTACCCTCTGGGTATGTTGTCTTCTCCCTTGAGAATGAAGCTGAATTAGACCCAAATTCAGTTAACCCACATTCTACTGCATACATTCCTATCAGATCCTCTAGACAACCAAAGACCATAAAAACAACCTTGCAAGAATCTAAGAAAAGACCCTTGGAAACTGGTGTTGGTAGTAGTTCTGAGAATGTTGAGGGAGAAACTGCACATGATGCAACAAATAAGGATATTAGTGAAAGTGAACCCACAGTGGTTCCTTTTGAGCCTAAGAAGAAGAGAGCTAAGAGGGCCAAAGCCACTGTCAGCCACCCCACAGTCTCACAAAAGGCTGTGGAGAGTAAAAGGGAATCAAACACATCCCTAGGTGCTTCTTCTCAACAAGAAGTATCTATTGAAGCTAGCCTGTCTCCCAAGGCATCCTGTAAAGAGTCAGCACAACCTCATGTACTCACTCATGAGGAGCCTACACTTGCAAAAATGCACACAGAGATAGGGCACAGTGAGGGTCATGAAACTTCTACTCTTGATGTTCCACAAGTTAACTCTGTGGAACAGCCAAAAATCTCTTCTAAACCATCACCTTCTTTATTCTCTAATCCATCAATTGTTTCTTCTCAACAACCTAGAGAAGGGGATAGTCTAATCCCTTCAGGTTTTGATCATCCATCTCAAGTCATGGATGAGCCCCAATCAAGTGGTCCACAAGAACCCATTTCTCAAAGTGAAATGGACACCACTCACTCAAACACTGAGCTAGATCAAGATGGTACTCTGCTAGAAAATGAAACAGCCAACATCTTGGTCGAACTCCAAAGAGCAACTGACCTTCCGGAAGTTGCTGTCACAGCCTCAGTTGCTGTCAAAGACGCCACAAAAGTTACTATCAACCTACCTATGGACAACAACATTTTGGGTAAAGATGCTGTCGCCTCTACAAAGTTTGATCATGATACTGTCATTATTGAAGATGCTTCAGATGATGATCAACTTACTATCTCTGCTTTGAAGGTAAAATCTAAACTTTCTACTTCTTCAACTAAAATGCATGCAAGTACTTCTCATACCCATGCATCTAGGATGAGTGAGGGAGTGAAAAGAAAAAGAGAGATAAAAGAAAAGAGAGGTGAGCATAAAAATGAGAGGTAGCCAAACGAGCTGGCAAAAGGTGAGGGACTTGAGCATGTCCAGAGTGAACTTGAGGGAACCCCACACACAAAGGCACTAGGCCTTGAGAGTCATTTTGTGGGGAGTGATAAGATCACTCAGAAAATAATGAGTGTGTGAGAAACCCCACAGCCTCCTTGCCCAGTCTCTTTCTTTATATCCAAAAAGGCTGAGAACTAGTGGTCCTTCTAAACAAGCTTAATCAAGGTTGAAATCCCTTGAGGGCAGATGTGCATCCATGGAAGCTAAACTTGATGCTCTGTCCACTATGGTAGCTACTGGTTTTGCTGATATTCAACAAACTCTTCGCTCGTTCTCTGTCATCCTTAGTGCTGCCAACTCAACTAAGGGGGAGAAAGTGGTAGATCAGAATGAGGGTGAGGGAGAGAAAGTGGTGAATGAGGGTAAAGGAGAGAAAGTGGTAGATCAGAATAAAGCAAACCTGGTAGAGAAGGAGAAACAAGGTGAAGCTACAAGTGAGGGGGAGCCTAAAAGTGAGGGGGAGCAAGTTTTGGAAGAAAAAGATGGAGATGAAAGTGAGGGGGAGCAAGAGAAAGAAGAAAGGAACTTTGGTGAAGAACTGAAGGCAACAGGAGATGGTGAATTGTTTGAAGCAGAAATAGATGGTGAGGCAGTATTGTTATCCAAGGAAGTGTTGGAGCAATTAAAGGGGACTCAAAAGTCTAAAAGAACAGTATTGCCTCCACTGAAATCAATGAGCCAAATCCTGAGGAAGTCGAAGCTCCATTCCAGAAGTTGCAGAAGGAATGGAGAGAAAAAGAAATTCAAAATGCTCTGGGTAAAGGCAAAGGAAAAATGCCTGAGTATATGGACATATCTGCTGGTATATCTACTGGAACTACTTGGTCAGATGGAAGTGAATACGCCCTTGAAGATGTAGAATTGATGATGGTTGATCACATGGAGAGTACTTTGAACAACAAAGATGAAGATTTCAGTAAGTTGGTGGTTGAATCAATTAGTGAAGCAGGGGGAGGTTTTACAAAATTGGCATCAACACTGAAGAGCAAAGTAATAAGTATCTCTGTGAGAATCAACTTGGAAAGAAGATGGGCTGTTCAGGTTTATTTGAGAAACCGTTTTACCATATTCATCACAATGCAACTTTTACAAAGTTTGCATGCTAGAGTACTCCAAGTCCTTGGAATCCTGGTAGTCAGAAATTCAACAACCTTCAATGATAGTCTGATAGCACAAATTAAAAGGATGGTTGAAGACAAACTCCCTGAGGTGATTCAAAATCCTTATGGTGTGTGTTTCAGAAGGATCACAAAGACAGGAGCTAGAAGGTTGGATTTCTTACCATTAGATAAAGTCTCAGGACTAAGCACTGAAACAATCATGACAGTGTTAAAGAAACTTCTCAAATCCAGTATCACAAGTGAAAAGGTTAAAGCTGTCAAAGATATTCATAGGTTGTTAGCAAAAAGAGATGAGAAAATTAGCTCAATCATAAAGAAGCTGATCTCTGATGCTAATGCCAAGATGGGAGGAAGCTGCAACTATGATGATACTTTGGATGATGATGAGGATGAAATTGGAGGAAGTGGTGAACTTGGAGGATTCAGGAGTTCTAGAAAAGAAGCATCTGAGAATGTTGCTACACAAACTCAGATGGATGCTACCCAAGAAGAGCAAGAAACTCCCAGTACTGAAAAGAAAGATGCTATCTGATAAGTGGAATTTATATCCACTTGAAGCGTTCCATATCGGCTTAAATTGATTGACTTGGTCTCAAGTTTGTTGAATTTTTGATGTGTTTTGTGTAGTTGTGCAGGGTTTTAGCTATCGGTTAGTGTTTCTAATCGAGATTAGAGCGGAATTAAGTATTGGAATGAAGATGGTACACTTGTGTTATGCTACCAAGGAGTTACATGTGTCATGGTATTGAAGATGTTAGCTAATGCAAAAGAAACGGAGGAAAAAGGAGCAAATTGTGTAAAATTCGGATGGTTGCGCAGTCTTCACTGTTTTGGCCATATATGGAGTTCTACAAGTCCGTTTGAGGCCCGTAAGCTGTCCACGCGAAGCCTGAGAAATTTTCTATAATGATGAACAGTAACAGACCGCGCAGACTGCGCTGCTACCGCGCAGGGTGCGCCCGAACTCGCTGGAAATTCTGAAATTCTATCCTGTTTCGAATTAAATTGTATTTTTTGGTCTTTTCTTGTTGGAAAAGTATTCTAGGGCCTATATAAACACTACCTATCATTGTAAATCAGATCATTAGGAAGAGAACCATTACATATCAATTACTTAGGTTTATTTTTATTTTTTCATACTTTGTTTTTATCATGGTTTCATCAGATCCCATGATGACGAGAGGTTCAATTATGAACTAATCGTTGTCATGGGATTCTAACGGATTTATTTATGGAGCTTTAGTATCTTGATTCTTTAAAGATCTGTGTGTGATGTATATCTGATATCCTCGTATGGTTATGCTTACTTGATAGATGCGTCATGAACATCTAATTTGTTAATCTCTTGTGAAGCGAGAGTGGATCTTGAGATTTAGAACTTGCCATGCTAGCATAGGATAGATTGATGTTTTAACATCATGATTTGTAGCGTAAATAGAGATATTATGCTGCCCTATGTGATCAATGTGGATAACTTATTCTTCAACCGTTATGTTTTCAAATTCTATAGAGATATAGGGTCTAAGCATAATTGGTGTCTATTCATCTTCTATCTCTTTTGTGGATGTATGTTTAGTTTGGTATTCGTATACTGAGAAGTAGCGTATACTTGTTTCGTGTTATCCGATCAGATATCATAACCATTGCATATAGCAATTAAAGGCGTCAGATCTAAGCAAAATATTTAATAAAGTTAGGATTCCATGCTTTCTCTTGCAGAAGTAATTTGATTTAATTTCTCGTTAGTTAGTTAATTCTTAGTTTAATAGTTTGCATCTTAGTTTAATTTAGATAATCAAAACCCAATATTGTTAATTGTCTTAGCAGTGCATAATAACCATACATTGTTGCATAGGTACAAAACTGAATTAAAACCATAACCAGATCTCTGTGGGAACGAACTCAACTTTATTCTATATTACTTGTGACCACGTACGCTTGCGTGATTTAGTGCAAACAAGTTTTTGGCGCCGCTGTCGGGGATCATCGGTGTTTTATTTTTGGTTTATGTGCTTGTCAATAGTGGTCGTTGGCGTTCACTGACTCGGATTTGTTTTTTTTTTTTTACCTATTTTGTTTAGTTTGGTGTGTTCAGGTACTTGAGTGTTTGAAGATGGCATGCGAGGAGTTTCCATGGTGGGCATATTCGAGTACATCCATGCCTCAGCAATGTGAGTGGTGTTTGGGCGTTCATGATCCCTCACAATATTGTTATTACGGAGGAGTTGATCCATATGTCACTTATGAAGAGCAACCATATTTTCAATATCATCCTCAACAGTACCAGCAAGATGTTCCAGATATGTCATATTTCTTTAATAGTGAAGAGTTTCAACATCAGCAACCTACTCCTACTTTTCAGTTAGATGAGGTTGATGATTTGAAGGAGATTAGGATGCTTGCAGAGAGTAATGAGAAGCTTATCAAATCTATGGAGACACTAGTTGCTCAAGTTTGTAGTGTCTTGGAACAAGAGAAACAATAATTCATGCTAGAGGCAATTCCAGAGAGTAACGATGACTTGGAGCGAGGTACTGCATGCTTAATTGAGGAAGACAAATTCCAAGAGGAGGTTAGCGTTCACAAGCCATATATGTGAGGAATTTGATCATGGTAGAATGGTGGATGATTTGGAAAGGGCACTATTTGGGACAGACACTGTTGAGCTACACAAATTTCAAGAATTGGTATGTGCGTACCAAGAGGTTGATGAACATGAGAAGGATGCAGATCTTATACTTGTCTCAGAGTTTAAAGATGGAGGTAGTGCATTAGAGCCAATGGAGGAAGTTCTCTTTGAGGAACCAAAGGCTTCAGCAACTTACATTTACCCTCCTCCATTATATTCAAGCGAAGCCTGGGAATGTGTGTTGTTCTACAAATTGACAGATTTTGGGTCAACAGATGAAGGCATTGGAATAGGACATAGTTGTTACACGAATAGGCAAAATGAGGAGAAGGGGCAAAAAGTGAGTCATCGTGATGACGATGAAGTCTCGCGAAGAGATGATCAGGCAAACTATTATCATCCTTAATGGAGGCTTGGAAGTAACGTCAAGCTATTGACGTTAAACGAGCGCTTCTTGGGAGGCAACCCAAGCATTGTTGTATACTGGTATGTTTTCTACTTTCCCTAGTATTTACTTCCATTCAATGAGGACATTGAATTTTTCAAGTTTGGGGGTGGTTTGAGGGATAAGTAGTGTATATGTAGTTAGTTGTTAGTAGTATTGTGTTCATGTAGGATTTTATGTTTTGCATATTAGTAGTAGTAAATTATGCATTTATGTTCGTGTTATCTATGTTTGTTTCATATAGGACATTCTGTTCTTATGTTTGTATATCATGTGAGTCCATAGTTTGCATTTGCACCCATGCTTGATAGGAATTTTGTGTTGTTGACGCTTTTGATTGAGAAGTGATATGCTTTGTTCTTGTGCACACACATACACTAGTAAGTTGAAGCTAGTAGACTTAATGAATGTTGTAAGTGATTAGAAGGACATGAATATGTGTAAGATGATTTAGTTTGCATGCTTTGAATACAAGTTGGTGCATTAGAGAGATTTTTTTGCTTGGGATTGAGTATGTTTTTCCACCAAGTGAGTTTTTGAGCCTTATTGCATATTTGTTGCAATTTAATCGTTTGCTTGAGTGTCCACGGATTGTTTGCATTGCTAGCAGTTGTTTGAGGTCTTTCTTGAAACGCATGACATTATTTGACGATTAAAATGATAAAGGCATTTAGGAATAACCGTATATTTTCCCATATTACCACACCATATTTACATGATCAATTAGTTAACCCGTTGAGCTTAATCCTATTTTTTCGGTGACATACCACATTACTTGCCTAGACCGTTTTCTTGAATTGACCTTACATTAATTTGAACCCACATTGTCAAAGGCTAGTAGAGTGCTTAAGGGAGTAATAAGGTGTGAAAGGAGGGGTTTATTGTTGGTCATACTTTTAGGGGAAATATTGAAAATTAGGTTTGGTTGTGTACTTGATAGTCGGCATGTGTAATAAATTCAGGGGATCATTGTTATTGTGTTTATTATTGTTTGTGATATATTTAGCTCTCGAAAAAAAAAAGGGAAAAAAAGGAAAAAAAAAAGAATATATATATATATATATATATATATATATATATATATAATGAGAGCATGTTTGTGTTGTTATGATCCTACTTTAGTCGACTAGTCGAGTGTTTTGTTGGAAGAAAAATAGAAAAATTATGTGGGAGAAAATAGGGTGTTGTGTATGATTTATTATGGTACTTACTAGCTTTTGACATTTCACCTGTTTTGGCTTATTTGACATACCTTGTCCCTAGCCCCGTTACAACCCAAATAAAGACCTTTTGATTATCGTCATTGATGTATGTTGTGTTAAGAGTTAGGTTGATACCAAATGTCAAGCATGCTTATGATTTTGTTGGAATTGAGTGATACACTTACCCTTGTTCTTGAGTGAATATTCTTTTGTGAGTGGATTGTGAGTGTTTGCTTGTTTTTGCGTATGAGATCCCGAGTTTTGTCTCAAAGATGTACTCTTGTAGGCTTAGCATTTTTACCAACTTATTCTTACACTTGACATGGACTTGTGAGAACTTATGCATGTTCATTGAGTAGACTATGTGAATACTTGCACTTTCGACACCAAGACATTGCATTATTACTTTGATTATTAAGTTGATATGGCATGAGAGGATTTGAAGGTGTGGTGATGTATTAGTAGTAAATCATTTGCATTTTCATATTAGCTGCATTCATGCATTGCATTGGATTTTGTGGGTACATTCGCTATAGGCCCTCACGAGACCTTACTCGTCCACTAGGGCTGCATAGGGGTTTAAAGGGCTTGTTGCATATGCCAAATGCAACCGTGATCACCTACGGAAGTGGTACTAATTAGTTAGTTGTAATTGTTAATGCTTGAGGACAAGCATTGGTTTAAGTTTGGGGGTGTGATAAGTGGATTTTATATCCACTTGAAGCGTTCCATATCGGCTTAAATTGATTGACTTGGTCTCAAGTTTGTTGAATTTTTGATGTGTTTTGTGTAGTTGTACAGGGTTTTAGCTATCGGTTAGTGTTGGTGTTTCTAATCGAGATTAGAGCGGAATTAAGTATTGGAATGAAGATGGTACACTTGTGTTATGCTACCAAGGAGTTACATGTGTCATGGTATTGAAGCTGTTAGCTAATGCAAAAGAAACGGAGGAAAAAGGAGCAAATTGTGTAAAATTCGGATGGTTGCTGTTACGCCATATTTTCGGTTGCCTCTAATAATCTCCCAAATTTCCAATATTATTAATTATTAATTCAGATTAACAATTATAACTTAATCGTTAAGTTTTATCCTCTCTCTGAAACGAGGAAATAAACAATTTCAATCGATCAATAACGGAAAATATCTCCAAACGATATTCTTCAAATCAGGAAGATATCACAACGATAAGATTAAATCAGATAAAATCAGTAATTATCCAGATTAACGAAGTTTATCCCTAAAGTCTCTAAGGGATAAACACAAATCAATTTCACAGAACTGCGTTGGCTTGATCCTTATAAATATAAGGTACGCAGGCATCTTGAGGAAGGATCCGATACATGAGACAAATCGAGACACCTCTCAAGTCCAGCCCCAAAAATCCAAAATCCCCCTATTTTCATAATTCGTTATTCCAGCAACCTCCGAAATTTGTTATCACCAAATTCCTCCGTTAACAATTGGCGCTAGAAGGAGGGCATAAATTTTCGTTTGTGGAGGACAAACGATTACCAAGAATTTTACACACGGGGTTTTGGGTTTTTAATACACAAAAAATCTGGGATGGACGGCAATACCAAAAGCCACGGTTATTTATGTCACATTGAGATCGTCAACATCAACGAGAAGCAACAACATCAGTGCAAGGAGCAATTAATTTACAATACTCGGAGGTCCGCACCGAAAAACAATCAGATGAGATGATGTACGAGGACAGGAGAAGGAAAAAGCCAAAAGTTGATGACGCACGGCAGTTGAATCAACATGGTGAAGAAAAAATAAAATCAAAGAAGATAAGTTCTTATTTGTTGGACCAGGAAGAATTAAAAAAAAAAAAGAAAAGGAGCAAGCTGGATGAAATCAAAATAGAAGTGGATCCTACAGGAAAAAAAAAGAGAAGGAAGAAGCGGAACATAGTTCTACGCACAGCCTATCCTCATGCGGGAAGCACACAATACCGAAACAAAAAGTCAAAGATAAGTTTCTATACTTATTTTAATTTTCCGGCAAATTAATTATTATGATGCATAACTATGTTTTTAAATATTTTTTCCAGAAAAATATTTATTATCCAGAAAATCCGTGCGAGCAATAGATATTTTTATGTTTGTAAAATTATTATGATTTAGAAAATATCGTACGAGATATTTATGCATGCTTAAATTAACATGTTTATTATGCATAAATTATGTCTTAAGTTTTTTATTTTGCATTGCATCATATATATATATATATCAGAAAATTAATTTCAAATTTACGAATTGAATTTGTTAAAAAAAAAAGACCCTCCGGTATATTATTTTTGAAGGCCCTCTTTTTTAGGGGTAATATTTTGGAAGACTTTTAGTTGAAGATTTTATTATTTTAGAAGGCCCTCTTGGGTAATATTTTGGAAGACCCTCCTTTGCAGGGGTAATTATTTTGGAAGGCTCTTAATTAAAGAGTTTATTATTTTGGAAGGCCCTCCTTTGCAGGGGTAATTATTTTATTCGAAGAGTTGATTATTTTGAAGACTCTCTTTTAATGAGGGTAATATTTGGAAGACCCTTTCTTGTGAGGTTATATTTTTGGAAGACCATCCGGGTGCTGCTGATATTTTTTAGAAGATCTTTGGGTATTACTGATATTTTTTAGAAGACCTTTGGGTATTGCTGATATTTTTTTTGAAGATCCTTTGGGTGTTGATATTTTTTCGAAGAATTTTGGGTATTGCTTATATTTTTTGAAAGACACTTCAAGTGTAGCTGATATTTTTTGGAAGAATCTTGGGATATTTATATTGCTTTGGGAAGATAACTTCCTCTAAGAAGGGTCTCCCTTATTTTTTGTGTTAGACGACCTCCTCTAAGGAGGGTCTTCGTAATTTATATATATAAAAAAATGGTCTCCTTTGAGGAGAGTTAATGGAATAAACTTCGGGAAATCCACCTCCTGTGAGGAGGGATATTTCTGGAATGGGGAATGACCTCCTTTGAGGAGGGTATCCCAAATTACCAAAGTCCTTGCAAAAACCGTACTTCCGGGGGGGATGTCCGTACTTCCGGCGCCTCATCAAGGCACGAACTTCGGGAAATCCACCTCTTGTGAGGAGGGATATTTCTGGAATGGGGAACGACCTCCTTTGAGGAGGGTATCCCAAATTACCAAATCCTTGCAAAAACCGTACTTCCGGGGGGGATGTCCGTACTTCCGGCGCCTCATCAGGGTTCGAGCTTCGGAAAATCCACCTCCTGTGAGGAGGGTATTTCTGGACAAAAATGGTCTCCTTTGAGGAGAGTACTAATGATCTCCTTTGAGGAGAGTATTATAAAATTCTGAGGAAAATGACCCCCTTTGAGGGGGATACCCTCTAGAAGACATGGTAGATATGACCTTTTTCGACTGGATGTTGCTCAAAATGCTTTGCACGACTCCGCGAATAATGCTTTGATCGCTCTCCAAAATACATTTTTTACACACAAAACTTATTATTTACATATCGCATATTGTCTTATTTACATCTACATGTATATTACGGGCACCTTGGTGCTCCATATTATTTATTAATCTTCCTCTCCTAGCTGTTTCAGTGACTCAAGAAATTTGGAAGATCGAAGCATGCTTAGTTCTCCACTGCAGCAAGCTACACTGAAGAACTGGGGGGTAGTTGTTACGCCATATTTTCGGTTGCCTCTAATAATCTCCCAAATTTCCAATATTATTAATTATTAATTCAGATTAATAATTATAACTTAATCGTTAAGTTTATCCTCTCTCTGAAACGAGGAAATAAACAATTTCAATCGATCAATAACGGAAAATATCTCCAAACGATATTCTTCAAATCAGGAAGATATCACAACGATAAGATTAAATCAGATAAAATCAGTAATTACCCAGATTAACGAAGTTTATCCCTAAAGTCTCTAAGGGATAAACACAAATCAATTTCACAGAACTGCGTTGGCTTGATCCTTATAAATATAAGGTACGCAGGCATCTTGAGGAAGGATCCGATACATGAGACAAATCGAGACACCTCTCAAGTCCAGCCCCAAAAATCCCAAATCCCCCTATTTTCATAATTCGTTATTCCAGCAACCTCCGAAATTTGTTATCACAAAATTCCTCCGTTAACAGTTGCGCAGTCTTCACTGTTTTGGCCATATCTGGAGTTCTACAAGTCCGTTTGAGGCCCGTAAGCTGTCCACGCAAAGCCTGAGAAATTTTCTATAATGCTGAATAGTAACAGACCGCGCAGACTGCGCTGCTACCGCGCAGGGTGCGCCCGAACTCGCTGGAAATTCTGAAATTCTATCCTGTTTCGAATTAAATTGTATTTTTTGGTCTTTTCTTGTTGGAAAAGTATTCTAGGGCCTATATAAACACTACCTATCATTGTAAATCAGATCATTAAGAAGAGAACCATTACATATCAATTACTTAGGTTTATTTTTATTTTTTCATACTTTGTTTTTATCATGGTTTCATCAGATCCCATGATGACGAGAGGTTCAATTATGAACTAATCGTTGTCATGGGATTCTAACGGATTTATTTATGGAGCTTTAGTATCTTGATTCTTTAAAGATCTGTGTGTGATGTATATCTGATATCCTCGTATGGTTATGCTTACTTGATAGATGCGTCATGAACATCTAATTTGTTAATCTCTTGTGAAGCGAGAGTGGATCTTGAGATTTAGAACTTGCCATGCTAGCATAGGATAGGTTTATGTTTTAACATCATGATTTGTAGCGTAAATAGAGATATTATGCTGCCCTATGTGATCAATGTGGATAACTTGTTCTTCAACCGTTATGTTTTCAAATTCTATAGAGATATAGGGTCTAAGCATAATTGGTGTCTATTCATCTTCTATCTCTTTTGTGGATGTATGTTTAGTTTGGTATTCGTATACTGAGAAGTAGCGTATACTTGTTTCGTGTTATCCGATCAGATATCATAACCATTGCATATAGCGATTAAAGGCGTCAGATCTAAGCAAAGTATTTAATAAAGTTAGGATTCCATGCTTTCTCTTGCAGAAGTAATTTGATTTAATTTCTCGTTAGTTAGTTAATTCTTAGTTTAGTAGTTTGCATCTTAGTTTAATTTAGATAATCAAAACCCAATATTGTTAATTGTCTTAGCAGTGCATAATAACCATACATTGTTGCATAGGTACAAAACTGAATTAAAACCATAACCAGATCTCTGTGGGAACGAACTCAACTTTATTCTATATTACTTGTGACCACGTACGCTTGTGTGATTTAGTGCAAACATTGTCAAAGAAAAAGGGGAGTTAGAAATTTGTGAAGCCTTGGAGGCAAGTATCTTGAGATTAGCTGTGGAATGCTTTAATGCTGAAAAAGATACTGTCAACAAGGATACTGTCAAATTGGCTGAAGACACCCAAGTGAAAGATGCTGTGTTAGGAATATGTTGTACTTGCTGGTCACATGATAAGGGAATGAAGGAAGCCTAGATCTGAGAACAAGGGAAAGCCAACTGAAACTGTTGACTACAAGAAGAAATATTTTGATCTTCTCAGGCAGAAAGGAAAGGCATTCATGACCTAAGAGTATGACTGGGCTGTTGATGGAAATCATTCTGATGATGATGCTGAGTTTGTCAACCTTGCATTGATTGCTGATTCTGAGTAGGAAGCAAGTTCAGCTAGCAATCAGGTATTTTCTACTAATCTCTCTAAGCTCACCAAAGAGGAATGCAATAGTGTTATAGATGAAATGTCTACTGAACTATATCACTTGAGTGTTACTCTTAAATCACTTACTAAAGAGAACAATAGGATTAAAGAGACTAATCTATTTTTAAGTGATAGAAATGCTGCTTTAGAAATTCAATTTCTAGAATTTGAGAAAATGAGAGTTGATTGCAATGATGCTAAAAGTGAACTTGGAGCTGTGTTAAAAAGAGAACTAATTTTAAGAGACCAGCTGGAAAAAGAACAAGAGATAATTGCTAAATTTCAAAGTTGTAGGAAAATCTCACAAAACATAGTACAAATCCAGGGAATGGAATCATTTGTGAAGGAGACCTGGAATAAAAACAAGAAGAAGCTAGAACCTTTCCTTGAGGATCTAGAGACTATTTGTGAATCAACGGATAGTGGTCATCCATTGGCAGATGATCCATCAATGGATGAGAGGTATCCGTTGACTAACAAAAAGTCTGTCAGTAAGAAGGAACTCAAGAAACTGAATAATCAGTATGGTCCAGTAGCCAAGAACTTTGTTTCTGGTGAAAGTAGCCAAGCCAAATCAAGTGAGAAGGCTAAGGCAGGTGATTTACATAACAAAAAGGATGTTGGTAGATCAGTTAATGAAAAGGCAGAGACTGAGGGTAAAAAGAAAAAGAACAGAAATGGTAAGATAGGCATCAACAAGAAAAACAATTATTCTCCTGACAAGTTTGCCCCAAGGAAAACTTGTGGTAATTGTAATAGTGTCAATCACCTATCTTCTAATTGCAAGTCTGTTAAAAGGACACCTGTTCATGTACCTCAATCTATGCCAAGTATGCCTGCAATGCCTGATTTGTATCAGATTGCTGTTTTTTCTAATCCATATGTGAACATGCCATATGTGTCTAATCCTTATTTTCAATCTGTGAATATGCCACAAATGTCATGGAGCATTCCTAGCATGAATAATATGTATGCCAATTTTCCACAAATGCATGCATCAAATATTTATGCAAATGAGCATCTGTCAAAACCTATCACTCAAGCATCTACACCTAAAGTGAAGATTGCTAAGAGTGCAAAACCAAAGGCTAACAAGAAAGGACCCAAGGAAACTTGGGTACCAAAATCAACTTGATTTGTATTTTGGAATGTGTGTAGGGAAATAGAAGGAATCTATGGTACCTAGACAGTGGATGCTCTAGGCACATGACAGAAGATTCAACCCTGCTCACAGAGTTCAAGGAGGCAGCTAGCCCTAGAATTACCTTTGGAGATGACAACAAAGGATATACTAAGGGATATGGCTTAATTTCAAAGGACAATGTCATCATTGAAAAAGTGGCTTTAGTTGAAGGTTTGAAGCACAATTTGCTGAGTGTTAGTCAGATTTGTGAAAGACTATGAAGTAAAGTTCACAAAAGAAGCCTGTGTTGTTTCTGCCAAGGAAGACAACAATGTGGTATTGACAGGCTTTAGAAAAGGAAATGTTTACATAGCTGACTTCAATTCAGTATGCTCAAAATCCATCACTTGTCTCTTCAGCAAAGCAAGCAAGGATGAGAGTTGGCTATGACATAAAAAGCTGTCACATTTGAATTTTAAAGTTATGAATGATTTGGTAAGAAAGGATCTGGCTAGAGGAATCCCTCAATTGGAGTTCATCAAGGATGGATTGTGTGATGCCTGCCAATTAGGGAAACAAAAGAAATCATCCTTCAAGAGAAAGAAAGAGTCATCCATTGTTAAGCCACTTCAATTGCTACATATGAACTTATTTTGTCCAGTAAATGTCCTGTCCATTTCAAAGAAGAAATACTGTCTGGTGATTGTAGATGATTTTTCTAAGTTTACATGGACCTTCTTTCTGCACTCCAAAGATTGTGCAAGTGAAATCATCATCAATCATCTCAGACTAGTAAACAATGGTTCTGAAGTCAAAGTACAAAGAATCAGGAGTAACAATGGCACTGAATTCAAAAATTCCATAATGAAGATTTTCTATGAAGAGAATGGAATTGTCCATGAGTTTTCTGCAGCTAGAACACCTCAACAAAATGGGGTTGTTGAAAGGAAAAACAGAACTCTCATTGAAGCAGCTAGAACAATGCTAAGTGAATCAAGATTGCCAACATATTTCTGGGCTGAAGCTCTCAACACTGCCTGTTTCACTCAGAATATTTCCTTGGTCAATCAAGCTAGAGGAATGACTCCTTATCAGTTATTCACCAACAAGAAACCAACTTTAGCTTTTCTTCATGTCTTTGGATGTAAGTGTTTTGTGCTAAGGAATCATGGAGATAACTTGGGCAAATTTAAAGCAAAGGTAGATGAAGCTATCTTTGTTGGGTATGCAGCAGGGAAAGCCTATAGAGTCTACAATCTAAGAACCAATATTGTTATGGAATCTGTACATGTTGTGTTTGATGATCAAAAGATTCTAGGTCTAAATGATGAAGGCTTCCATGAAAAGTTGAGATTTGAAAATGAGGTAGAAGGAAGAATGTACATTGATGATGATGAGGAAAATGAAGATCATGACCATGAAAATTCACCTAGAGTTGTTGGTCCAACTAGAAGTGATTCTGACATTGGAAATGAAGCATCCGTTGACAGTCATAGTGGAGCATCAGATGCATCCGTTGACAGGCATTCTCATGCATCCGTCGACAGGCAAAATGGAGCATCCGTTGATAGACAAAATGATGCATCCGTTGACAGTCAAATTCATAATTCCGCAAGGACAACAAACTCAGGGGGAGTTTCTTAAAGTCAAAACTCAATGACCAACCAACAAGATCATGCTCATTTAGATGAAGCAACCTCATCTAGATCAAACCTTCCACCTTCAAGAAAATGGACCAGAGATCATCCTTTTGAGTTAATCATTGGTGACTCAAACTCAAGAGTCCAAACTAGGAGGGCCACACAAGAAAAATGCCTATACAGTAGTTTCCTGTCTCAAGAGGAACCTAAGAAAGTGGAAGATGCCCTTCTAGATCCAGATTGGGTCTTAGCAATGCAAGAAGAGCTAAACCAATTTGAGAGAAATAAAGTATGGAAGCTTGTGCCCAAACCTGATGATAAAAGTGTCATAGGTACCAAATGGGTTCTCAAGAATAAGACTGATGAAAATGGCATAATTGTGAGGAATAAAGCTAGATTAGTGGCAAAGGGCTATTCTCAAGAAGAAGGGATAGATTTTGATGAAACTTTTGATCCAGTGGCAAGACTTGAGGCAATTAGAATTTTCCTAGCCTATGCAGCACATGCCAATTTCAAAGTCTATCAGATGGATGTCAAAAGTGCCTTTCTAAATGGGGAACTGGAAGAAGAGGTATATGTCCATCAACCTCCTGGCTTTGAAGATCCAGATTTTCCAGAATATGTATATCTTCTCCTGAAAGCACTTTATGGTTTGAAGCAAGCACCAAGAGCCTGGTATGACACTTTATCTCAATTTCTTTTGGAGAATCACTTCACTAGAGGTACAGTAGATAAAACCTTATTTCATAGAAATGTCAATGGTTCTTCAATACTTGTTCAAATCTATGTAGATGATATTATTTTAGGGTCTACAGATGAGAAGCTTTGCAAAAGGTTTGCCAAACTTATGCATAGTATGTATGAAATGAGCATGATGGGTGAATTAACTTACTTTCTTGGTTTACAAGTGAAGCAAGTTAATGAGGGAATTTTCATAAGTCAAACAAAATATATTTATGATCTTTTAAAGAAATTTGACTTAATGGATTGTGCCTCTGCAAAAACACCTATGGCCACTACAACTAAGCTTGAGTTGAATACTAAGGAAAAGTCTGTGGACATCTCAAGCTATAGAGGCATGGTAGGCTCACTTCTATATCTAACAGCTAGTAGACCTGATATAATGTTTTCCACTTGTCTTTGTGCTAGATTTCAAGCTGACCCTAGAGAGTCTCACTTGATTGCTATTAAGAGAATTTTCAGGTATCTCAAGGGAACACCAAACCTTGGCATTTGGTACCCAAAAGATTCTGGCTTTGATCTAATTGGCTATTCAGATGCAGACTATGCAGGTTGCAGAATTGATAGGAAAAGTACTACAGGTTCCTGTCAATTTCTAGGGAACAGGCATGTGTCATGGTTCAGTAAGAAACAGAATTCAGTCTCCACTTCTACAGCTGAAGCTGAGTACATTGCTGCTGGAAGTTGCTGTGCACAGATTCTTTGGATGAAAAATCAACTTATTGACTATGGTCTAAAAGTTGAGAAGATTCCAATTTTCTGTGACAACACTAGTGCTATTGCCATCACAGAGAATCCAGTGCAACATTCGAGAACCAAGCATATTGACATCAAATACCACTCCATTAGAGAGCTTGTGATGAATGGTACAATAGAAATGCACTTTGTGCCAAGTGAAATGCAGCTTGCAGATATCTTCACCAAGCCTCTTGATGAATCTTCATTCACAAGGTTGGTAGGTGAACTAGGTATGCTTAATTTTTCGTAATTCCTAGTGATATCTAATCATACTGTATTGCAGCTAGAAATGTGTTTTGATTTACTTGAGAACTAAAAACTCTCAGAAAAATTTTCTGCATAAATTTTGTCTAAGGCAAAATTTGCTTATCAACGGATATTCTTTTATCCGTTGGTAGTATAAACACATTACTAGATTTTCGTATGTCAACGAATAACAGGTTGTTCACGTCATCGATGGATAAACTGTTTTTTCAACCATCCATTCTATATCCGTTGATGTATATATTTTTTTATATAGCCGTTGGTAAACGTGTATATTTAGTCACGGCTGTACTTCTTTTCTTTTCATTTATTATCTGACAGTTACGTTTGACCAATGGATTAATTATTTTTAATTATTTCGTTTTTAATTCTTGAAAAATATAAAAGGCTGTGTTGTGTTCTCACATCTCACTTTTATTCATTTTCAAAGAATTTCATAAGTTAACTGCATCTTCTTCACTAAAACTCTCTGCAACAAAAGTTCAAACACTTCAATGGCACCTATTGTTAAGATGATGTCTTCCACTGGGTTTACCTATGAGAAGAACAATTCCGCGGCCTTTGTTGATACAGTGAACGCTCCAGAAGCTTATCACACCATGATGAATTTCGTGAAGAAATGCAAACTGTCATATGCTATGACTGCCACCACTCCTCTAATCCACGAGGTAATTGAAGAGGTGTGGGCATCTGCTGAGTATATTGGCACAGACGGTACACTTGCTTTTTCTTTAAAGGGTAAAAACTATGTAGTTAATTCTGATGTGATAACTGCTTGTTTAAAATTGCCTGAGAATAACTGTCTGGAAGTACCCAGTAATGCTAAAATTGTTACCATGCTTAATTCCATAAATTATACCCTTAGTACTGAGAACTTAGGGAAAATTGTTAGGAAAGGTATGGTTAAAGAATGGAGTTATTTTTGTGATGCCTTCATTAAAACTTTTTCTGGCAAAATTAGTAACTTTGATGCTGTTACCAATTCCATGCTAGTTATGCTGTGTATGCTTTTGACTGATAAATTCTATAATTTTGGCACACTAGTCATGTATGAGATAGCAGCTAAATTAGGTAAAAAGGAAACTAGGAGCAAGAATATTTATTTTGCTAGATTTTTTTTTGCTCTTAGCACTGCATGTATCTGAGAATGAGCTATCCATTGCTAACCCGGATAGCAAGTTCAACTGTTTTGTTCAGGAGAAAAGAGTCTTAAGTGATTTGATTCGAATGAACCTAAATGCAGAAGTACAATTGGTATATCCACCAATTGTTCAGGTAACTGTTTCCAACCCTGAAACTCCTATCTCTAACCCCCAAATTTCTTTGCCTTCTAGTGTCACAATGGAGTCTGCAGCTGTGACCAAACAGGCTCCTACCAAAGTGACCAAATCCAAAGTTCCAAAACCACATTCTAAAAGACAAACCTCAGGTGTCTCTTAAAAGGCACCTGTTGCAAAAACTACCAAAACTCTTGAGGGGAGTGTGAAGGTGGTAGTGAGTGGTGAGGGACAGGGTGAACATAAAAGAAGCCCTAAGGATAAGGAAGGTGAGGCAGGTGCAACCAACATTTCAGTCTCTCAAAAGACTGTTAATGAACCTTCAAGCCAAATTCTAGTTACATCCTCTCAACAGGATGTGACTACTGATTTAAGTTCCACTCCAAGAACACTGCACAAAAGGGCAAGAGACACAGATAGCTCTCACTCAAAAACCTATGGTAGAAGAGTAAAATCCAAAACCATTGGGGAATCACAGGGTGCACACACAGTACAACAAACTGTACCTTCTCAAATTCAGTTTGATGTGACTTCAATAAATGTGGAGTCACAGCCCCTTGATCTTAACCTTCAAATCGATACACATTTCAATCCACCATCACCAACTCCATCTCTGGATGTGGATATGATATTTACATCAATTCCTGATTCTCCATCTTTAAAATTCTTGGAGAAGCCCCACTCAACAATTGGTGGTCATCATCTTTTAGATGATTTGTTGGGCCATCAATCTTCCATTCCTGAATTCACAACACTATCTGTGGCCTCTTCCTTAAAATCAATCACCACAGATTCTGTGTTGGTTTTCACTTCAATGGATACTCTTTTTCCTTCATCAACGGATATCCTTCATCCGTTGACAAGTGTTTCTCCATCAACGGATGTGTCTATAACTAATCATCCGTTGACAGCAATAACTACTACATCAACGGATACACTTTATCCGTTGACAACTCTCTCTACCACTGCAAAATGTGACATTCCCATGTCAACTGTAGAGGAGTTTGTAGTAGTTGAAACACTTTTAGGAATGAGGGAAGGGAGTGAGAGGCTGCCTTGTGAGCAGGCAAAAGGAGAGCAAAATAATGAGAGGCTGACCATTTCTTCCGGTCAGGCAAAAGGAGAGCAAGAGAGTTCCACCTTAGTAGGTGAAGGTGAGGGTGTGAGAGGTGTGAGCCAGAGATGAGAGGAGAGAAGGGACTACAGGAGAAATAAGGCAGGAAGATTCAGCCATTGCCAGTGAGTTAATGGAGGTTAATAAAGCTTCTAAAGAGATGGAATTTCGACAAGAATATCAGTCAATTATTGACTCCATCTCTTTGGATCCTGAAACCTTTACTCATCCTGTTTCTGCCTATCAAGTCATGGCACAACAGGGCAATATGGAGGCAGAGGAGGCAATGCACCTAGTGCACACCTCTCAATCTCTACAAAGAGCAAAGGAAGCTTTGACAGCTCTGCCTTCAGATGCTGACAGTGAAGAGTTTAGCAATAATGACAGTACTAGCACCTCAAGTGATGAAGAAGTCAATATGGAAGATACTCCAGATTGGCTATTTTCTTCTACCACTGTGGTTGGTGACTTCAATGTGGAGATTATGAAGCAATATCAATCTGCTATGGCTGAGCACCAGAATGCAGATCCACAGAGGAAGGCTGTCCTTCAGCAAATACTAGCCTCCATCAAACTTCACAAGATGCATATGGTTATTCAAAGAACCCAACAGGAGGAGGTGCAAACTGCAATAAGGGACATGAAAGTGGAACTAGATGCCAGGATTGAGGCACTAGCCCCTACTACTACTCAGAAGGTGCTGACTAGCAAGTTATTGAAGGAAGATAGTCTGGCCAAATCAGTTCAGCATCTTTCCTCCAGAGTGGATAGTATAGAATCTCAAATGCAGAGACAGTCATTGCCAACCAAGCCAAACAGACTAAGCTACTGGAAAAGCTACTTGCAGCCTCATCTCCATCCCTTGATGCTAACAAAAAGGGGGAGAACAAGGTAGAAGAGGTTGCAGCTACTTCTAGTCAAATTCCAGCATCCAATAGCAAGATAGCACAAAGTGAGGGGGAGCAACAGCCAATTATAGTGGTTAATCCAACAGAGTTCTCTATAGAGGCTTCCCCTGTGAAGAAGAAGAAAATGGTGTTGCCTGAGGTTCAAAGTATATCATAAATCTCAGATGGTGAAAGGCAATCCAGAATAGAAGCCTTAGAAAAGATCAACAAGGAGGCAAATGAAAGAATTCTAAGGACAGAGAGAATGATCAATGAATCAATTGTATCAACTCTGTTCTCTACTCAGTCCTCAGCTCCAACAATATCAACTACAATTCTGAAGGTGCTCACTCTAGAGATTGTGACTCCTACATTCTATGATGCTGAACCATCTTATGTCAAAGAATTTGAACCATACATAAGAACCAGAGCCTACTCCCCACCAAAGGCAAATGGGAAGAACAAGTTACAATTGGACTTTCCATTTCCCAAGGATGATGATGAGAAGCTAATGGTAAATACAATCAAAGAGTTCAAGGAAAAGATAAATAAGAGTGTAAGAGATCGGATGGCTGTGATAATAAGGAATGGAAAAGTGTTAAATATATCCAACAGCCATCCTAGATTTGTTGAAGCAAAAAGAGAGGAGACCTCCAAACTTCTAAGGGAAGCTCATCCAAGTGAAGAAAATCAACATGAAAATTTAGAAGAGAAGCAAGCCAGGCTGGCTCATGAGTTAATGGATGAGGTAGAGGATGAAATGAGGGAACCTGATGAAGTCCCCAAATCTAAAAGTAAAAGGAGAATGAAATCAAAGGCAAAGAGGCCTGTCTCTCTAGAAATTGAAAGAAGTGAAACTGTTGGCTCATCACAATCTATTTCTGCACAAGTATTCGACCCAGCTGTGAATTTCTATGGTGACCCTATAATCCCTAAAGAGGAACCAATGAATCTTGACTCCATTGAGGTTCCTTCATTCTTGCTGGAGCCTCAACAGAAGCCTAAACAGAAGAAAAGGATACCAAGGAAGCAACCTTCAAAGGAACCAATTCAGGTTGCTAGGGTACCTGCTATTGTAAAACAGTCAGTCTTGGAAAACAAGGATGATTTTATCTATCAGGCAGATATTGAAGAATACTCTGGCATGAATCTGTATCTGGATGAATTGTCAGAAGTAAGAGGAATTGACAAATATAAACATTTGCCTGAGAGATTGGTCTTTGTATACAAGGGAGGAAAGGAAAGGACATGGCCACTACAGAGGGTTCTTGGAGAAAACTATCTGACCTTAACTAAAGTGTTCTCTGCAATCAAGAGATACACAGGGTTCTCCAGGATAGCAAAAGGGGATATACTGGACAGAATAGAACAGATAAGGAGAGAATGAAACTCACCATCAAGACTACCAAGGAAGATGAAGATCCCATTCAATGGACAGAAAATTCATCTTCAACCCTTCTGGATGATGGAGTTCAGGGATGAAGATGGTAACATGAGATTCTTCAGGTTAGAAGACCAACTATCAAAGGCTAGTTCTCAATACCTGAGATGGTTACAACAAAAGCTAAATCCAAAAGTTGTTGAAGAAGATGCCTTCTATAGGCAACTCCAAATGCAAATTGAGTCCAACTCTTCCAAAGAAGGAAAATCAAGGGTGATGCCAACCAGAGAGAAGAAACAGTATTAATATGCTCAGTCTAGAGGAGCACTTCTCTGTAAATTTCTCAAACTTGCTGTGTTTTAATTTTTATAGCTTAATACAATTTTTGCATAGTTTTATATATATCCTTAGGAATGTTTTGTTATCATCAAGGTCCTAAATTTATGCTTTATTGCCATCAAGTATAAATTGGGGGAGATTGTTAGGAATATGTTGTACTTGATGATAACTTCACAATCAATCAAAATTGTATAAGTCAAGTTTTGTAACTGTCAACGGATGAGACATTATAACTCTATCCGTTGACAGGTAGCTCATCAACGGATGAGGTTTTGTAGCATACTGCAATATCTCTATTTATCAGTTGATAGTGTTTTTATTCAGAGTCATGTTGACCATCAACGGATAGGCAGAATAGGGTAGCCAATTATAAATAAGCTATGCTATGTAATTCTGTCTAAGTGAAAGTGTATCAACGAATGAGAACATGACTCTATCAATGGATACAACTCAAATATACTCTATCAATGGATACAGCTCAAACTACCATCAACGGATGACTGTGTACAACATCAACGGATAATCATTGACACTTTCTTCTATGCTAGCTGGGAATTAGCTGTTGATAAGGATAGGTTTGACTGACAGATCACATGGGTTGATAGTAGGTATAAAAATCAGTATGGCAGCCATACTTTGGAAACGCAGAAGAAAGAAGCATTCCATTTACACAGTACATACAAGAAAGGTGCAGGGGACATATCTGTTCACAAGGACAACCTTTCGGCTACATGTGGATTTGGAGTGGAGTAGCAAGTCAACTTGAATTAGATTAGTATTATCTTATTCATGTAGTACTTGTAAACTTGGGATATATAACCAAGTGTAGCAACTCTTTAGAAATAGAGAAAACAGACATATTTGCTTAGGGTTTCTTGAATATCCTTAGAAGCAAAGAGTTGTAAAATAGAAGCTGTGTACATTTGTATCACAGAGTTTTCTTCGAATAAAAGTCTCAGGTGGTACATTTAACCACCTGATTTTTTATGTGTTTATGAATCTTTTCTCATTCAGCAATTATCTCCTTATAGATTTCTGTGGTTCTTATCAGAAATTTATAAATATCAAGAATTGTATTCAACCCCCCCTTCTACAATTATACAAGTGTGTAATCTGGGAATAACATGCTGTCAAGAGCCAAATAGTCGAAGCTATCAAAGTTGCTGTCATGAAAGATGTTGTCAAGGATCAACTTGAAGAAACTGTCAAAACACGAAAGCTTGTCAAGAATTTCACATCTAACAGAAGGAAGACAAGAGCCCAAGCCTATCGTGCAACCAAGATAAAAGGGAAGGCAGTTGCAGCAGCAAAGAAAAAGAAGCATGGAGCAGTTTTGATAGAGAAGCCCATTGATAAGAGAAAATTAAACAGTTTTGAACTATTGAAAAAGTCAATTGATGGGAGCATATCATCTGTCTCCGTGGAACTGGACCCAGTCAACAATAATGTACGAAAGTATGATCTTAAGGAATGTAGAACTACATGTATAACTGTAGAACCAGACTTCACTATGGAGATAGTCTCAAATATGGTAAGCATGTATGATCTCTCATGCAATAAGGTAAAGGTAAGGAGAAGAATTGATTTCTTTGTTTGGAAAGGATGATCACTCTCGTGGAAACAAACCAAGATGTTTCCAGCAGTATCTTAGAGCATGTCAAAGATTACTATGCTAAAAAATATGCTGAATTCTATGAGAAGTATGGTGACTGGAGAGCACATGACGATGCAGACCTTGAAGTTAGTTCAGATGCGGAACCAATGCCTGATGTGGACCTGGTAGCAGCACATCGTCCTTTTACAAAGGTTAGCATGGCTGAATATGAAGCAGAACAAGCTTATCAGGCTGCTAAAGCTAAATCATCCCAATCCACCAAACCTACCAAACCTGCCACATCTGCCAAACAAGGTGCTGAAGACCTAGAAGCTCAACTTAAGGAAAGCTACAAGAAACTCAACAAGCTATTCAGTGAGGAAGCAGGTTATCAACCCTGTGTACTGGATAATCCTCTGAGAATCAAGGATGACAAGCAAGAAATCTATGTTAATAGTTTTCACAAGCAGAGGACCAGTATACTGAAGGATCTCTACTGGAAAGTTGTTGGATCTGTTCATAAGCTCGAAATGCTAGTTACTTGGGAACTAGAGGTTATATTTGATCAAAGGAGAGATGAAGATCCAAAGCTAGACAGAAAAAGGAGAGAATCCTTAAATGCTTTTCCTGGAAGGAGGTTCAAATTCATCCAAGGAATTCTGAAGTTCAGAACATACACGTATGATTTTGAAATTTGGTTTGATGTAAATGATGCTGAAGTATTTACTTCTCGAGTGATACAAGGGTACATTGAAGACATTGAAGATGATGCCAGATCACCAGAAGAAAAAGCTTTAGTTGAATACCTCAGAAAAGCAAGAAATGAAGCTCTCAGAAGAGAGGGAAAAATTTGAACAATTGGAGACTGCCAAAATCAAGCTAAGTTAAACTCTGATTTGCTCATTCAATAGGAGCAATTGATTTGCAGTAAATTCATAAGCTTCATGTTCTAGATTTTTCTTTAACATTTATCAGTTATAGTATTTCAGTTATTCTGATCTATGTTAGTTAAGTTGTCATCACGTTTTGATTGTAAATTTGTTGTTATTGTCCATAAAAACAAATTGGGGGAGATTGTTGGGATTTATGGGTGATAGCATAGAGACAACTTAACTATATTTCCCTACACTTAGTTTTTACTAAGTAGAACATACTGTCACAGCCAGAGTATGTCTTCGTATTCGAATAATTGCTGTCATGTAATAAATGTATGATTTAGGAGAAGTTCATATGTTTGTTCAAGCCTCAAGGAATGCATCCTGAAGATAGCAAGAATAAAGGTTACTGTCATGTCCCTTAGTTCCTGAAGAAAGTGATGTGTATGTGAAAAATAACTTAGTTTATTATATGTTTTCTAGAATATAAGGCATGCAAGTTGTTTACAAAATTAATTATATCTAACCTATTTTGTAGAACAACTGATGTGTATTGAATGAAATATCGATGTCTATGTTAGTACAGACATCAGTTTCTGACTGATGTCTAGAATAGACATCTCCCACCTAGACATCACATGCAAAATAACATAGACATCGGCCAAAAACTGATGTCTATTGACCCTTTTCTTGTACTGCAGTAATGTTACAAGAAGACAAATGTTGCAAAGTCACGATAAAGCTACATTTGACAGCAACATTGGCCGAAGCAAGAGACAGTAACATTCTCACACTTGACAGCAAGTCTGGAGCTCCGACAGCAACATTGGCGGGAGCTAGTATTGTCAACCTCTGAATATTCCTTTGACAGCAGACTCTGCGATTAAGGTTACTGTCACCTTGAATTATTTGAATTGGGTATTTTCTCAGTCAAAGCCCGTGACAGGTTACATGTTCAAGAAACAGATTTGCTGCAACACACTATCGTTTGTAGCAGACCTGCAAGACTACGACAGAAGCTTAAGAGACTCACAAGACAAGGCTGGTCAATTCGAGGAGCATGTGATATCCACATTTACTAGAATTGTATTAGCTAGAAATAGAAAGAATCTAGGTTGCTTTACTTATAAGGTTTATCCTGTCTGTATAGCAATTAGGGAAAGTCACATGGGTGTGCAAATTGTAATGAGCTGCCACTTGAAAACGACAGCAGCTCAACACCCCATGCGATAGGGACAACAGAGTATCTTAGTCTACTTAGATACATCTTAGATTCTTTTCTATTCATGTACGCACACGAAGCAATCTGTATCTCTTGAGATATCGAAGCTGGAGAAACTCTCTCCAGGTTGTAGCAACACTTCACACAAAATAAATAAAACATTTATTTTGTGAGAAATCTTGTTTAACTTATTGCTTGCATACATCTACTGATAATCTGTAATCTTTATTTTTGTTGTTGATTTAAAGATTCGATTTTATCAGTACTGCATTCAACCCCCCCTTCTGCAATACTCCGGGACCAACAGAAGTATTTAGAGGGTGTTGGCCCAATCTATCACAATCTGAAAGAAAATGGCCCCAAATATCACAGCTCAAAAACTTGGCCCCAAATATCACTCCAAGACATAGTATTAAACTGTGTTTTGATTTATTTTTTTTGTAACGCTAATGCGTCTAGCGTTAAGTTTTTTTTTTTTTTTTGTTGAAACGCAAGTTGGTGTAGTGTTTTGACAGTAACGCTAAGTGATGTTTTGTTTTGAAAGACCCAAAGCCACTTTATGTGGCGTTTGGGTGTTTAAATTCTCATTTTTTGTCATTTTTTTGTTTTTTTTTCTAAATATATATTTGTAAAAAAATATTAAAAAACTTATTTATAAATGGTCAATTAAAATAAAAGTTTATATTTTTTGAAGTTCGTATACGGTTGGTTTATTCGTCGTTGTGAATATTTCTAAAACCCAAAATGGAAACGTTGAACCCCAAAAATTAATTGTTGAAAACTCGAGAGAATACAGATAAAATTTTAAAATTTTAATTAAAAAATTGAATCCGGCGACCGGATTTTTAAACGCTAGGATAAGTTAGGGTTTAGGGTCTAGGGTTGTAAACAACCCTAAATCCTAAGTTCGTATACGGTTTATTCGTCGTTCCGAATATTTCTAAAAGCCAAAATGGAAACATTGAACCCCAAAAGTTAATTGTTGAACCCCTAAATTTAATTAAATTTTAATTTTTAATTTTTAAAAAAAATACAATTTTAGTTAAAAAATAAAAAAAAGAAAAAGAAAAAGAAAAAAGCACCAAAACGCCACATAAAGTGACGTTTGAACAAAAAACACTAGATGAACTAGCATTTCAACACAATAAAACAAAACAAAAAAAGGAGTCCCCATTAAAGCGAGTCATCAACCGCCACTCTCAACGCCACTCATCATATCAAACGCAATTTAAGAAATCGTTTTTCAGGAAACGCCAATTTATCTTGCGTTTGACATCATTTAAAAAAATAATAATAATAAAACAATAAGAACGCTAAACGCAATAACGTTTCTGACAATAAAAAAAATATTCTCAAAACGCTACAAGATCCTTTGTTTTGAAGTGATATTTGGGGCCAATATTTTGAGTTGTGATATTTTGGACCAATTACTCTAAACTTGTGATATTGGGGGCCTTTATTCGTATTTAGATTAGAACCAAAAAATCAAGATTGTTATTGAGATTATATTCCACTAGTAGTTTAAGAATGTTTCTGAGTGAAACCAAAGGTGTAAAACGTCGGTTGTCCTCAACTGATGACGAACTTCCCGACTCCAAACGTCCCCGTCGATCCAAACGGTGCTTATTCTCCTCCTTTTTTTATTTGATACTTATTTTTTTTGTTCGTAGTCAGTTTTTTTCCCCTTTTGTGTTGGCTTTTCTTTAAACCAATCGCTATCTATCTTAAACTCTTTTAATCTTTGTTTCTCTTCTTGCCTTGCCCTAAATTTTTATATAGGAGCGAATGTATGAACTCGTGGAGCCTGGTTTTATTAAAACGATGCTCCTGTCAAAATGCATACTTCACCATATCGACTTCATCGCTAAGAAGACTGATGTTGTTGATGCTCCAGAGGAGATATTTTTTGCCGAATTGAAAACTTCCCGTGGGATTACTACCGTCAGGTGTTGCATGAGCATGGGGCCAAGCGACTCAATTTCAGGTTTGTATTTGACATGTAGTTTTGTGATAAAATTGTCTTTTACCACTATCAGGTGCATTGTTTTTGCTTAATAATTGATTTGTTTTTTGTCAATCACGGATCAAGAACTTGTTTTTGTAACTCTATGGAATTATTCTCGCAGGAGATAAAATGAATGGCTGCTATTATTGCTGCGAGTCTCAGTTTGTTCAGCATCCTAAATCTGGAGGATTTACACGTGGCAGTGATGGATTATTCAGAACAGATCTCTAGGATTTCTATTTTGCTTGATTATTCTAGTCATCCCGTGGCCTAGACTATTGCCAAGAAGATATGTCTCCTGAACCTGTTAAGAACTTGATGGATTGGATTTTAGCACTTAATTTTATAGATTGGGTTTGATCATAGAGGTGTAGATATTATATTTAGTACTCTATGACTATTGCATTGTTTGTTCCATTAAATCCTTCCTTCATTATTGTAGGCAAAATTGTGCAAATGATAAATTATATTAAAAAATTGAATATCTTAATATGAAATTATATCAAATTGTAGTGCACATATATGATAACTTTGGTTTGCTATAATTTATGGTTGGTTTGTTTGCTGATCTTCATGGCTGCTTGGTTTGATATACTTGATGGTTTGATTTGGCCATAGTTTGGCAGGTTTGCTCACTTCCTGTTAAATTTTTTTTTTTGCACTAAATCAGACAACGGTTTCCAACAAACAAACAAATGTATAAAACAAACACATACAACACAATGCACAGACCGTTGTCTTATTTTAACAACGGTTATAAGACCATTGTCTGGTAGATTTGTAGACAACGCTTACTTAAACCATTGTGTGAATCATGCTGTGGTTTATAAACGTTGTCTCAAAAGAGATCAGACAATGTTCGTAAAAACAGTTGTGCAACCTTACTCGTCTTTACAACACCACATTGCAAAAGCCATTGTCTGAATCAATTTACTAGACAACGTTTTTAACCCGTTGTAGGGTACCTGGATGACACAATACTTTTCTGAAGTTACAAAAAAACCGTTGTCTCTTAATTCCAAACAATGCTTTTTCGTCCGAGCGTTGTCTGATGAGTGTTGTCTAATTTCGATTTTCTTGTAGTGCGTGGAGCCTGGTTTTATTAAAACGATGCTCCTGTCAAAATGTATTCTTCACCATATCGACTTCATCGCTAAGAAGACTGATGTTGTTGATGCTCCAGAGGAGATGTTTTTTTCCGAATTGAAAACTTCCCGTGGGATTACTACTGTCAGGTGTTGCATGTGCATGGGGCCAAGTGACTCAATTTCAGGTTTGTATTTGACATGTAGTTATGTGATAAAATTGTCTTTTATCACTACTAGGTGCATTGTTTTTGCTTGCTAATTGATTTGTTTTTTGTCAATCACGGATCAAGAACTTGTTTTTGTAACTCTATGGAATTATTCTCGCAGGAGATAAAATGAATGGTTGCTATTATTGATGCGAATCTATGTTTGTTCAGCATCCTAAATCTGGAGGATTCACACGTGACGGTGATGAATTATTCAGAACAGATCTCTAGGATTTCTATTTCACTTGATTATTCTAGCCATCCCTTGGCCTAGACTATTGTCAAGAAGAGATGTCTCCTGAACCTGTTAAGAACTTGTTGGATTCAGTGTTGTTAAAATCGCGATTAATCGCGTTTCGCGATTAGGCGCAAGCTGTGCGAGCTGCGTATGAGCAATTTAGTGCGATTATCAAATTGGATAAAAATCGTGCTTGACTCGCAATTACTCACAAAAAATCGCAAACTGAACAGAAAGACAAAAATACCCTAATGTTAAATATAATAATTTTTATATTAATATAAAATATTAATTATCTTTATAAAAATACATATATTTCAAGGTAAAACAGTAAAATAAATTTTCTTTTAAGGTCCATATCATTGCCTTGGTGATTCCTTAACTGACACTGGAAACACAAGAACAATTGCTGGAGCAAGCACTTACCTATCTGCCTCAAATCCTCCATATGGTCGCACATTCTTCCACCACCCTACAAACAGATTCTCCGATATGGAAGACTCGTGGTTGACTTTCTAACTGAGACACTCTCTCTACCTTATTTGCCACCTTGCATTCAGAAACAGGCTGATAAATCACATGGCGTCAATTTTGCTTTAGCTGGTTCCACGCCTATAGAACATAGTTTTTATGTAAGGAACAATATTACAGCAGCCTACACTTCTCAGGCACTTGAAACTCAACTTGGCTGGTTTCAAGAGTTCTTGGAAAGTCAAGGGTGTAGAAGCTCTACAACACCACCTCAGCAGTGCAATGCGGTGCTTGATGAGGCTTTAATCTGGTTTGGTGAAATTGGAGTTAATGACTATGCATATAGTGTTGGCTCTTTTGTCTCAGGCGAGACCACTCTCCAGCTTGCAATTAAGAGTGCTACTGATTTCCTGCTGGTAATTACTGCATTTCAACCGCTATTTTTTAGTCGAATTTGCCTCTCAGTCACTTGATTTATGTTAACTCACTACAAACCAAATAATGTTTTAGACATCTATAAATCATAATTACGGAACCTGGTGTAATAGTTACTCATAACTACAGAAAAAAAATTAAATCAGATGCAAAAATACAGAAATTAAATCATCTCATACATCAACCAAAAATATCAGATAAAGTGGACAGAAGTTACCTGTCTCTATTATTTTACAGGTATTGCTCAGTAAAGGTGCCAAGTCGGTTGTTGTGGTCTGCCTCCAATAGGCTGCCTTACATTGTCCATGGGTGTGAGGGTGTCTCATCAGGCATCGATAGAGATGATATTGGATGTGTTGCAAGCGTGAATGCAATAAGTAACTATCACAACGTCGTCTACCAGGTCAGGTTGCAAGATTTAAGGAAAGCGTCTCCAAACGCCATCATTGCTTATGCTGAGATTACTAAAATGCTTACAAGTTACAATACTGTCCTGAGGAATCCACACAACTATGGCTTCTATGAGCTCTATAGACTATAGACTATAGTACGTTGTAGCGTATAATTTGAACCCGTGAGCACCATGTGGCTCAGTTTACACGACCTCCTGCCAAAACCCATATCAGTACATTAATTGGGATGGAGTGCACCCCACCGAAGCCATGTACAAGGCAATTTCTCAATTGTTCTTCACTGGAGGAGCCAATCACCCTTCATTTGCGTACTTTTTAAGCCAGTAACATTATAGCTTACTACCTATGGTCTGGACGAATTCTGAGAAGCTGTCATTACAGTGTTCTCAATGAGCTAAATGTCGAAACTACATGTATGTAGTTGGATATTATATAGTACTACTTGTAGACGTTGGATTTCTTAATATAAATAACATTGCATGTTTATTTAATTAAAAGATGCGTCACTTATACGTGAGGGTTTTCACGTCAATAACAGAGTTTGAATCAAAGCATAGTAAGGCAAGTATAATATATTTAGCTTCGAGTTTCATGTCTAACTGTTATCTACCTACAGTAAAGAACTAATCAAGTAACAACTAAAAACAAAATGGACTTAGATGATTGATATTCTCGAAGTATAACATTAAAATGGACCAAATGACATGCCAACAAACACTTGGCATTTTAATATATTTTGATTGGATGGCCCTGGCGGGCCCATTATAATTAAAATCAATTAAAATAAAGACACATCATTTGGTAACAATTTTTGGTACCTAATTTTGGTACCTCTAGCATTTTTCTAACATTAACTAGGAAGGGGCACAACTAGAACCTCACTGGAAAAGAAATGTTACTATCAGGAATAAGTTGATTTATTAACTTACCAGAAATGTTACAAAATGGATATTTTTAATTCAAAATGTTACATCACTATATTAAACTTCAAATTTAATTTCAAAATTTTTTACTTTTTTTTAATATATTTATCATTTTTTGAATTTTTTGGAATAAAAATTTAAAACAATCTATTTAGAAAACGGATCCAGATAATATCCATCAAATTTGAATTCAGATTCTTTTTAAATATATTTTCGAATTCGAATACGAATTCATATTTTCGAATTCAAATTCAGATATAGGTATATCTGCATCTGAATTATCCGTTTGATAGTACTAGACGAATTCGAGGAACGTCTTAACATAAATCATTGTTTTATTTACTCATTATTAAAAGAACAAAATTAAATAGCGGGTATAACTAAGGCCCCATTTGTTTATGGAGAGGAATGATCCCAACTGAACTTGACGAGCAAATATTTTCATATTCATATTGTTTGATTAAGGGGGTGTTTTTGTTGTTGCAGACAATAACAATAGTTTTTTTCTAAAAGTCAATTGAAAAAAGTGTTTGGTAAAATTTAAAACCTGCTTTTCTGAAAAGCACTTTTGATCTAAAATCTATTTTTAGAAAAAGGAGGTCCCCCATGTTTTTGAAAAAAGATGCTTTTCAGTTTGTATGGAAAGCAGTTGCTGGTTTCAATATCAAACCTTACAAAAAACATTATTTTTATTATATTTATACCTAAATTAACCATGCACACATCAAAAATATTACTCCGTACAAAATAGTCTTCAGTTTTTTATAACAACACTTTTTCTAATAGCACAGTAATTTTTACAACAATCACAAACAGAACCTAAATGATTCACCTGGACAATTCCTTTTCACATGAACGAGTTCTGAACGGGTGGATGTAAAAATTTTTGCTGAACCATTCCTTAATTCACCAATCACAATGTCTTCATTTTATTACTATTATTTCACTATTTTCTCAAATAGTGAACTTAAACGAGACCATGACCGCTGATAGGTGTTCTTGGAGGCGCCAGATCAGAGTGGTGGATTCTCTTTTAGGGAGCGGTTCTGTTGTTGAGAACCTCAACTCGGTTGTCTCGGTTAGCTTTATCTTAGTACACTACAAGAAAAACTCAATCAGACAACACATTTCACACAACAGTTAAACAAAAAACTGTTGTCCCGAAAAAATAAACAACAGTGAAAGTTTTGTCCTCGTAAAACTGTTGTCGGAGTGTTTTTATGACAACAGTTTTGCAACCATTGTCTGAGCGGTACGCTCTAATAAAATCATACAACAGTTCTAGAATATATGTGTTGTGTGAATCTTTTCATACAAGTGTGTAGAACTGTTGTATGTAGACAACTTTATATTATTTTCAGACAACGCTTTTGGACAAAGCCGTGGTGTAAGTTAGACAACAGTTTATTGGAAGTGTTGTTGTATGGAAAATCAGACAATGTGTTTTAAATACCGTTGTCAGAAGGAAAGTTGATAGACAATGGTTATTAACATTGTGAGATAAATGGGTTTCATACAACAGAGCAGAAAACTGTTGTTTGATCCTATTTAGAAGACGGTTATAAACATTGCCTGCTAGAATAACTGTTGTCTGTTTAGTAAGGATAGAAAAAAAAAATTACATGTACATATTACATCCAACACAAACCAAACCAATAATCTGCCAATTCCAACAGATTTGCAAACTAAAAATCAACCAACCAAGAGACTAGCAAACTAAAAGTACTCAACCAAATTTGGAAAACCAAATACTTCCGTAAATTATCAAGTTAGTCCAATCGGACAATACACAAATCTCATACTTTGACAAATTGACAAAATCCATCGGAATAGAAGTAATGATACAATACAGAGCTCCTAGTTAGTAACAGAGCACACCAACTCTGTTGGACAGTTATGGAGTACTTTTACATTACAATCGAAATGAGTTTGGTTTAATACTAGCACCAGCACGACATTACAATTTGCTTCTTGTCTTTGGTAATATCCTGCTGCGTATCCACTCTTTCCAAGGTCTTCTTTTGACACCGTTAAATCTGCATAAACATAAAATATAACATTAACCTTAATTTGGAGAAGTTTTATAGAGCAAAAAAAATTTAGGTGTATAATCTATAATAGATAGCATCTCTCCAGAGTCCTCTTGCTGCAGTCCACGGTAGCCATACTTGTATGTCCTTCGAATGATTATTTTAGCTATGGTAAAATCATCATCTATTATAAAAAGAGACATCAAGTCGAAACATTCACAACTTGAGAAGTCAAAATTCAACTAGATGATGATTTTACCACTGCTAAAGTAATCTTATGAAGGGGTTCCTTTAGATGAAACTTTTGATCAGTAGAAGCACATCTAAATAATATGAGTTTCACATAATCAGTAAGTCAGCAGTACATGGAGTTAAATATGTTGAAATAATTGAACTTCAATCCAATGCAATGATATATATTACCATCATGGAAGTTGAATCCCTTCTTCTTCCTCCCGCATATAACTAGATTTTTCCTCGTCAAGTTCGTCAACATTGGGGAATATTGGCACGTGCAGCTCATTCTCAAGTTCTATTTCTACCGATCCATCATTTTCAGCATCAAATTGGTCATAATAGTTTTTTTCTGGTAATATCAACACAACAGACCAGTGTTTGTCGAGAGGATCATCAATGTAGCAGACTTGCTTAACATGTTTCCCTAGCACAAAAGGATCATTTACAAAACCTAATTTGTTTAAGTTAACCAATGTATATCCCAAGTCATCTACCTTAACCCCTTTGTTCATATCTACCCAATTACAACGAAATACAGGGACTCTAAAGTTGTTATAATCTAACTCCCATATACTTGTTATAACTCCATAGTAGCTATGTGAAGTATGTTCAACAGTTTTATCCTTACCGACAACCATTAATGCATCCGCAACAACACAAACACCACTACATTGAACCTGTCGATTATCATCGCGCTCCTTGGTACTATAGGTAACACCATTTATTTTATAACCGCTGAATGTAGGAACAATCTTGTTAGGACCTTCTGCAATCCACCTTATCTCATCACGTATGTTATTATGTTCATGCAACAATTCTGATTCAATCTGTCCAAAAATAAATTGATTTAAACTAATTATTCAATACAAATAAATATCATAATTATAATTTGTAGAATGTGTAAAAATAAAAAGCTTACCTTTTTCCGGAACCATTGGGGGAATTCATCATTTTGCTTGTTTTTTAGCCAGACTTGGTCATTTTCATGTTGCTGGTATCTTGTCATCAAAGTTGCCATATGTTCACTACAAGTAAAATCAGTTACATTAATATTTTAATCAAAATGCAAAAAAAAAAAAGGAAATAACACACACACACACATGTCAGTAACTTACTCAAAATATGGCCTAACGTCCTTGCTATTTTGCAGAGAACACAAGTGTGCTAGGTGCAAGTCCTCTTTGCTCGGCTTTATCATTGTCGCACCAGATAAGGGTCTGCTAATTGCATTCTGCTCATGCCTAGCATTTTTTGGCAATCCTATGGTACCTTCTTCAAAATTCACCAAACATTCAACGGCCTCTTCGGCAACATATGCCTCGGCAATACAGCCTTCGGGATGAGCCGGGTTTCGTACATATCCCTTAAACGCCTTCATATACCTCTCGAAAGGATACATCCAACGTAGAAATATTGGCCCACAAAGCTTAACCTCTCTTACAAGATGAATTGAGAGATGGATCATCACATCAAAGAACGAAGGAGGAAAGTGTTTTTCCAGCTGGCATAATGTTTCCACCAACTGAGATTGCATTTTTTCCAATTTATCTACATCGATGACTTTACTGCAAATTGCCTTGAAGAAAAGGCAAAACCTTATTATTGTGTACCTGACTTGTTTTTGCAGTACCGACCGAATTGAAATTGGAAGCAAATGATGCAATATCGTGTGACAATCATGAGATTTCATTCCAACAAGTCGAAGATTTTCCATATTTACCAGATTCTTGATATTTGAACAAAATCCATCCGGTAACTTCATTTTAAGAAAGGACGAGCAAACTGTTCTTTTTTCTGCATTCAATAAGTTCCATGATGCCAACGGTACCTTCTCTTTCTTTCCGGGAGTTTTTGGCCTCAGCTCTGTTCTTATTCCCATTGCAGCCATATCAAGACGGACAGACTCCCTATCTTTTGTCTTTCCTGGAATATTTAGCAAAGTTCCAATTAAAGCTTCGCATATATTTTTCTCGATGTGCATCACATCAAGAACATGCCTAACTGGCAAATACTTCCAATATTCAAGTTGGAAGAATATAGAAACCTTCTTCCAAACGGGTCGAGCTTCACCTTTCTTCCATCGAGCTTGGCGTTGTGTCTTACCAAAGACATGGCCCTTTAGATGTTGTACTCTTTCAAGAACCTGCTCTCCAGTTAACGGAATAGGAGCAACCCCTTTCTCCACAGTGTTATCAAAAGCTGATTTTTGCCTTCTATATGGATGATGATGGTCCAACCACCTCCGATGCCTCATAATCACTGTCTTCCGATAATTAACCAGCCTAGTAGCATTTGTGTTATCAACACAAACAGTACAAGCATTATACCCTCTAATGACGTTTCCCGACAAGTTCCCTAAGGCCGGATAATCACTTATTGTCCATAATAAAATGCCCCTAAGTAGGAATGACTCTTTCTTATATGCGTCGTACACTTGTTTCCCGCACCACAACTCCTGCAGATCTTCTATAAGTGGTTGAAGGAACACATCGATATCATTTCCAGGCTCAGTCGGTCCTGATATCAACAAGCAAAGCATAATATACCTTCTCTTCATACAAAGCCAAGGCGGAAGGTTGTAAACTGATAGCAAAACAGGCCAACTTGAGTAATCAGTACGGTTCCCACGAAAAGGATTAAAACCATCGGCGGATAAAGCTAACCGAAGGTTCCTACTCTCTGATGCAAAATTAGGCCACTTTTGGTCGACATCCTTCCATGTTATCGAGTCAGCCGGATGCCTCATTTTACCATCTATTTGTCGCTCGGTTTCATGCCAAGTCATGTCCTTTGCAATTTGAGGTGTATTGAACATATTTCTTAATCTTGGTATCAAAGGGAAATACCATAAAACCTTAGCAGGGACTCCTTCCAGTTCCTCTCCTTTCTTATTCAATTTCCATCTGGAGGCCTTACATATGCGACAAGTAGTCTCATCTTCATCTATCTGGCCACGATATAAGAGACAATTATTCGGGCAGGCGTGTATCTTTTCATACCCCATTCCTAATGCACATAAGGTTTTCTTCGCTTCATTGAAGGAAGAAGGGAGATTGTTTTCTTCCGGAAGCAAAGTCCCAATAAATAACAGAACTTCAGAGAAACATGAATCAGACATACCATGCTTCACTTTCAAGTTGAATAACTTAACCAAAGCTTTCATCGTAGTGTAACTCTCACATCCAGGAAACAGAGGTTCATGCTCACCTTTCACCAGGTTGATGAAATCTGAAGAATCTGAAGAAATATCATCATCATCGTCGTTGGATTCACCCATTGTCGTGGAGCCTTGATTAATAGATTCTGAAGTGTCGGCTTCATTTACCAAATTTGGCTCCCCATGCCAAATCCAGCGTGTATATGTTGTATCAATTCCATGCTGAAAAAGATGGCTTCTAACAATCCGAGCCTTCCATGATTTGCTATGTGCGCACTTCATGCATGGACAACATATTTTATCTTCATTATACCCATTTTCAAATGCAAACATTAATAAGTCGTCCACCCCTATTTTAAACTCTTTTGATCTTCTATCAGCTGTTAACCATGATCTATCCATCTTTTAATATGAAATCACTATAGACGTCTGAATAGAACCTCAAATCCAACACAAAACGTGATTACAACCATCACCATCTGAAAAAAAAAGTGACATACATGGTTATTATGGTGTCAATAGCAGTAAAACTCATGGAGTTCTAAAGTGTAAGTGAGGCACACACACAAGACAGTAAAACAAGACAATAACACAAGACAGTAAAACAAGACAATAACACAAGACAATACAGTGAAGAAATAAATAATGTTAAGTTGTTAACTAAATCGTAAACTCCAAGGCCAACTGGTATACTAATCACTCAAATTCTGCAAAAACTATTAGAACTGAAACAGAATTACAACCCCAAAGTTGACCAAAAACAGGAGAGAACTATTTCCCCCAAATTATTAAACATGAACCCTAATCCAAAGTTCCACACTATCGATAAAAACTAAATCAACCAACGCTAATTGAAGTGTAGAAACATCAAAACGTGTTCATCAAAATGAATTCTTTGACACAAATCAAATTAATTAACACAACTGAAATCATTAACGTGTTCAAAATGAATTTACCTAAAATGAAATTAATGGAGGTCTTGAATCCGTGAAACCAATTGAGGTCTTCAGAAGAAGCCCGAGGCTCATATATATACTCAAGCCGATGATTCGCTCCGCAGCAGCCTCGAACCAACAACAAGATTTTGTTGTGAATAATACTAAAATGGTATTAATGGAGGTCTTCAATCACTGATTAATGGTTTCTCAAGAAGATGTTGAGAGAAAGTGAGCTAACATAGAAAGAAACTGAAAAAATGGAGGAGAAACTGAGCTAACAAATAAGGAAAGTGAGCTAACAAAGAGAGAAAGGGAAAAAATGGATAGAAAGAGAGGATAGAAAGAGAGACAAGCTCGATAATTGTGGTCTTATTCGGACACAATTATTCTAAATATGTTTTCTTTATTTCATTGGTTTATTTTGTTTCGTTAAATATTTTATATATATTAAAATTATTTTTTCATTGAAATCGGTTGTATTTATTTATTTATTATGGTATAGTTTGGTGTATTTAGTATTTTTAAAATTTTAAATTTTTTTTTTAAAAAAATAGATATTTATCAAATTAATTTAAAAATTTATAAAAAAAATACAGTTATTTTGTAGTTTACAACCCGTGCAAGGCACAAGTTAATTATCCGGTATTACGAAAGAAATAATATTTTTAAAATTTACACTACATACTATTATTTAGCAAGGTTGTAAAAATAGGAAATTGGTTTGATTCAGTTTGATCTTCAGCATCTGAGTATTCGACCAATTTTTTTAGTACTCGTTTTCAACATCCGAGTAATCGTCTGAGTACTCGATACGATCCGAATCGGTTGATCATCGATTTCCGAGTACTTGTCCGAAACAAGGGTTCAGGAACTAGTTTGTTAGAGAAGATTGTACTCGGGGTAGTATAGTTCTTAGAGAGCATTTGGTTCAAGGGACAAGGTGTTTCAGCAAGCTGCTATCAACAACGGGTGCATAGAGAGATATATTATTGGATCTTGTAATGGGAATTTTCGTTGATCAATAATATATTCTCTTACCGGGTTGCTAAGAGACCAGGACGTAGACCGTAGAGATTAGGGGTCGAACCTGGCTAAAATAAGGTATTGTGCACGTTAGATCTTGCTAGCTAGACACATGTTCGATACATAAAACCAATTAATACGAATAACGGAATACAAAATGCCTCCACCATATATTCTATATTTTGTTATTCATATCAAACTTTGAACCTTAAACCCTAAACACTACTGTAAATCCTAAGTCAAAGCCCTAAACTCAGCCGTAAACTCTAAACCCTAAACACTATTGTAAACCCTAAAGTCCAAACACTACTATAAATCCTAAGTCAAAACCCTAATCATCGATTATCCAATTAATCAGTAAAGGTGACTCTACTGATTAATACAGTAGTTAATACCGATTCGTTGATCAATAATATATTCTCTTACTGGGTTGCTAAGAGACCAGGACGCAGAGACCGTAGAGATTAGGGGTCGAACCTGGCTAAAATAAGGTATTGTGCACGTTAGATCTTGCTAGCTAGACACATGTTCGATACATAAAACCAATTAATACGAATAACAGAATACAAAATGCCTCCACCATATATTCTATATTCTGTTATTCATATCAAACTTTGAACCTTAAACCCTAAACACTACTGTAAATCCTAAGTCAAAGCCCTAAACTCAGCCGTAAACCCTAAACCCTAAACACTATTGTAAACCCTAAAGTCCAAACACTACTATAAATCCTAAGTCAAAACCCTAATCATCGATTATCCAATTAATCAGTAAAGGTGACTCTACCGATTAATACCGATTTTAGTCAAAACAGTAGATAATAGTCTTCATTGTGTAATTGTAAATTTGTAAAATCGTTATATATGAATAACTAATCGATGTAAGTTTACAATAAAAGGTTAGAAATATCGAATATGAAAAGTTAAACTTCTTCAAAATTATACATTGGAAATGTAGGATACGACGTTTTAACCATACGATAAAATGTAGAATTGTATATCGACATTGAATTTTGTGATAATTAAAAATTTCAGTTAACAGACAACGGTTCAGAATGAAACTGTTGTCGGAAATAGTAATATACAACTGTTTTGGTGGAAAACCGTTGCTCAGTTACATATTAGACAACGTTGTCAGATAACGGTTTATTGTCGAAACTGTTGTTAAATAGATTTTTTAACAACGGTTTATAGACATAACAACCGTTGTATGTATATTTTCAAAAAGTTGTACGTTTTTTGGGAAATTTTTGTTTGACTTTTATTAAGAATTAAAATATAAATATATTTTGGGACTAATCTGGTTCGTTAGATTAAACCAGATCTGCATCTCAGCCGTTCATTTGATTTTTCATTTCCCTCTGTTTTTTTCCCCCTCTTTTTTTTGTTTCCCCCTTTTTCATTTTGATTTTTCAGACTTTCCCCCTTTTTTAACTAACTCCACTTTAATAAGGTAAAAAACAACTGCTTCTCTCTTTTATTACAAACAAACGCTTCTCTCTTTCAAACAAAAACTTCTCTCTTCTCTCTCACCGGCGATTCACCGGCGATTTTCATCTCTCTCACTGTCAAACTCAACTGTACTGGTACGTTGTTGATTATGAACCATTTTATGAAACCCATTTTATGAAACCCTAATCAGATTTGGGGGTTTTTGATTTTCATATCACAAACCTTCATCCATTTTTAGGGGTTCTTGATTTTCACATGTTCTTAGCATAAAACTCCTCTTTTTTACCTTAATATTATATTTTTGATTTATTTTGACCCTAAAACCCCATTTCTAATTTGGGGGTTTTTGATTTTTTGGTGATTTTCACATGTTCTTAGCATAAAACTCCTCTTTTTTACCTTAATATTATTTATATGCTTGGTGATGTTTGTTGAGAGTTGATTCGATTACATGCATTTAATTTTGCATCTTTATATGCAATTTTGGCTATGAAATTTTGCTTGCAAATTGTGGCTAGTTTCTCTTCTCTGTTTTGAGTGTTAATTACTCTATTACTTCTCCATGTGTTGTGTTTTGAATGTTTTCGTATGCTTTTAGTGTTTACATATTTTTTTTTGTTTTGCATGCAAACTGTAAATTTTTGTGATAAGTTTTTGTGATGATATGCCTTCTTTCAATACTGACAGTTTAAATATTTTTGATTGAAAATCTTGATTGGAATTGTTGATGCTGATTAATACATTGGCTTTTATATAAAACTGAATTTTTGATTTTGCGGATTCTTTTAATGGTTGTCTATTTGTCTTATAAATTAGAGTAGTTTTATTGTCATGTCAAGCATGTCACATGTACTTATTCATTGTTTTTGTGTTGTATAGATTATGGCTAGTCCGAAAAAGAAAACTGAGTCAAAAAAGAAAGCGTCGCGGAGGATAGTGATGAAGAAGAAAGAGTTCAAGAAGAGCAAACCATCTGCATCCCATCCATGTACCTTGAATGTGATTAAGGCTTTAAGAAAGACGAGGTCTTTAAACAACCAGACCCTCATTCTGACCCCCACTCCTTCGTGTTCTTCCACAATATCTGTGAAGAAGAATCCCATATCTGAAAAATTACATAAACAAATTTCGAAGAAAAGGAAAAAAGGAAAACTTGCTACCACGCCTAACAATACTCAAGGACTAAAACTACTTAAGCGAGGCTGTGTAACGATGCATCGAATTTTGAAACGCAAGATCATGGGGATCAAACTGACTGTGACTTTTAATGAAAAAGGAGAGCCATTTGGTGAAGAAGCGACAGAGATGCAGTCATATATTGGAGTTTTGGGAAGAACCAAACCACCAATCTGGCATGATAATTGGAATTGTGTTCCTGGGGAGATAAAGACGAAGATTTGGGACTGTGTGCTGGTAAGATGAATTTGCAAAGTTCTGTTTTTTTGTACTATCTATTCTTTTTATTACTTACAAGTTACATCTCTTAACTTTTGTTTTCCTATTTATGTATGTAGATGGCTTTTGTTGTACCTCCATCCGCCAAGAAGATGGTTATACAATCAGCCGGTCGCAGATGGAGGGAGTTTAAAAGTCGGCTGACCAGAAAATACATTCTTCCTTATCGGGATCAGCCTGAAATGTTGGCCCACCCTCCTGCAGATTTTTCTTTCATAGAAAAATCGCATTGGGACATATTTGTTGCTGATCGCATCTCGGGTGAGTTCTGGGAATGTCATGTTGAACATGCAAAAAGAAGCAAGTTGAGTTTATTCCCACATCGGATGTCTCGAAGAGGTTATGCCAACCTCGAGCACGAATGGGTGAGTAATAATGAAACAACATGCTTATTTGTGGATACATACTATTTTTTCAAACATGTTTATACTGCTACTAAGGTATAAATCAACATATGAATGCAGTCGCAATCGCATCCGGATGAAGAGGAATTAGAAGATCGATCGGACAGCTGGATCATAGCAAGGATGGACGAAGATGGTAATTTTTTAAATGATGCTGTTGCAGAAAAAGCTAAGGAAATTGTAAGTTATTAATTTGTATTTTAATTCAAAGTATTCATTAGCTCATGCTTTCAACCTTTTTTCTAAACTATTAGCAAACTTTGAATATATGGTACACTTGAAATTGTAGGCAAAGTTGAAGGCGGAGGTTAAGGAAGGGAAAGTAAAAGTGGACGGTCTTAATGATGTTTTGACAATGGCGCTTGGTAAGCCTGAGCATCCAGGAAGAGTACGTGGCCAAGGAACTACTGTGAAGCAGTCAGTTTACTTCGATCTTCCAAGGCAAAATAAAGCCAAGACCATGGATGAAAAGATACAGGAGAGAGTTAAGAAGTGCGTGGAAGAGGAGACTGCAAAGGTTATTAAAGAGAGAGATGCAGTTTAGGCTGATGTAGTGGAAAAGCTCAAAGCGGAGTTGTTGACAAAGACTGTGGGACAAGATGGTAGTCCGAAACAGGCTTCTCAACAAGCAAGTTGTCACTCTAACGGTGGGATTGATGTAGATGTAGGTGTAAAGAATCTTGAATCACCTGAAAGTGCAAGGAAGATGCATAATGTTCAACAAGATAAAGATGTTCATAAAGTGAAAATGATTGACACTATATTTGTTGATTTTGGTGACATTAAGGATGATAACAAGGTGGCTGGTGCGGATGCCAATTGTAAGGTGGCTGGTGAGGATGGAAATTGTGAGGTGGATGGTGAGGATGGAGATTGTAAGTTTGTTGTTGAAAAGAAGATAGGTGAGGAAGTGAAAGTGAATGCATCCGGTAGTTCTGTTTGCAAATTGGCTGTTGGATCGCTGAGCAACGTTGTAGCTTATGCAGAGATTCATGAAGTACTAGTTCTTGATGGATGTGAGCAGACAATCCATGGAGTAAGACTTGGAGAAGAGAATGCAAGAGTTTCAATCACTCGAGTCATTCAGTGCGGTGCTAAGATTCCCTTCCCTATCGGTGATGACATTGTGACTGTGGAACAAGCCATAGGAACTTTTATTGCATGGCCGAGAAACCTGATAGCAATAGGAAACAATAGCACTTCCGATGGTTTCTCAAAGGTCAGATTGTTTTTCTATTAGTGTGCTTAGTATATCTAGTATGTTTATTTAGACTGTTTCTTCTTACTATTTTCACGTGCTTTTTTTCAGAAAAATAAGAAAGGTCATCACAAGAAAATGAAAAGGACGTATAAAGTAGTTGAAGATGTTCGAGCAGAGCTTTTTGTTGAGATGGATGCAAATTATCCTTCTGCATTGAAGCGTTTGTGGACATGGGCAAAGGATTCCTTGGCTGATGAACGGACAATGTCTTTTCAGCTAAGCGAAGAAGCCTTTGGCTCTACAAAGAAGCAAGTCATTTTCTTATCAGATATACATGCAGTGTGCTCTGGAGGTGAAATTGCAGGGTCTCTCATTTGCCTTTTTATTAAGTAAGTTTCTCTGCAATTTCTTTCATTTTTTCGTAGATAGTCCCACAATAAAACTGAGAATCTGTACTCACTACTACTTAATGTTATATGTAGCCTCTTAAATGAATTTGTGAAAAAGCATAAGATGACCAACATGATAAGCTTCGTAGATCCTAGCACGATTGGTGCCATTGGATGTGGTAATGCAGGGCAGAGGTCGCGTGCACTCGCTGCACGATTTAAGAATGCTAAGAAAGATGAATACTTTCTCATGCCTTACAATGCCGTGTAAGTGTTCATACCATAACTAGCTACTTAGACATTCTCAGATAAATTTTTGAGCTTTAATTTCAAACTTGCTCCATGGTTCATGTTTGCATAGGAACCACTGGACTTTGACTGTTGCAAATCCTGAGGCAGAGATTGTCTACTACATGGACCCTCTAAAACGTCGAATTGCAAATGAGGAATGGGTGGATGTTGTCGACAAGTAAGTTCAAATTCTAAAGTTTGTGTATTGATTCTTGAACCTTAATACACCATATCTTTTTGTGCTTTGAATTTTTGTTGATAAATGTTAATTTTGTTACAGCGCCATTAAAATGTACAAGGAGGATCTGAACAAGGTTTCAAAGAAGAAAATATTATGGGAGAACATGGCGGTATTAATTCATTCTCATCATATTTTATTTATGTCATCGAAGGAGATTGTAAATAAATTTTTATTTGGTACTTCAGGGAGTTCCACTGCAGACAGGGAGCAAGGACTGTGGCATGTTCGTGATGAGGTACATGAAGGAAATCGTTGAGGACAAAGAGCTTCAATTTGCTGCTAAGGTGAGAATTTCACTTATTATGGGTTTTCTGATCAACTTTAGACGTACTTGGTTCTTTAGGATACTAGTAAAAATATGTGACTTACAAAAAACCTTTGGTTATTTTTCAGTGGATGCGCAGGTCGAGCTTGGTTTATACTGATGAGGACATTAACGAGATCAGGACTGATATTGCGAAATATTTTATGAAACGCTATGCACGTTAGGTTCTATAGTCTGGTTCTTTCTCTTGTTATGAACTGTTATGAACTAGTAGTGAAGTGGAAGTTTTATGTATAGTTGGTGATGGGATGATGTATTTGGTGTTCGGTGAACTCTATTAGCTTGTTTTGTGTTTTTGGTGGATTGATCGGTCTTAATTTGGTATCTATTTCGTCGTTTTCTTTTGTGTTTGGTATCTCTTTTGTGTTTGGTATCGTTTTGTTTCATAATGTATTTGCTCATTTGGTTTGTCACCTGGTTGAACCAAATGTTGATTGATGGAATTTAGTTTTCAGATTCCATTCGTGGTTTGTATGAAATGTGAATTTGATTTGCAAAAAGTCTACGCTTAAACAGATTACGGTGTTTTAAATCAAAATACCCATTGTACGAACAAAACTGGGACAACAGTATAGCATTGTTATACATTGTTATACTGTTGTGTCTGCAATCGTTTTATAACGGTGAACTACAATATAGCGTTGTCTGAAAACTTCAACTACAATATGTGTTACACTTAAAATGTTGTCTAAAGAGCTTTCGGATAACAGTGAACCAAAATTGAGCTGCTTTACTAACTGTTGTCAAATGCTTACACAATGGTTAATGCTTGTAACAAACTGTTGTCTAACCCCAAAAACGACTACATGTGTGTTTGTGTACTCCGTTGTCTAACACCAACGGAGATGACGGGGTTGCAATAAAACTGTTACGGTTAGGATTTCAGACAACAGATGATTACATGTGACTGTTGTTTGAAAAAGAACCTGGCAAGATTGAGAACCCTTTGCATAACGTCTATTACATGTTGTCTATTAGTCAGAAAACTGTTGCATCATGCTGTTTCCAGTAACAGTTTTGATTATATAACTGTTGTGTTACATAATTTTTAACAACGAATTAAAACTGTTGTGTTACCGTCTACTACGCATCGGCTAAATAACTGTTGTCTGCCTTCAAACAGACACCTGCCGGATAGACAACGAAAAAAACGCATGTCAGACAACGGTGAAAATGTGTTGCAGGATCGTGTTTTTCTTGTAGTGGTAGTTCGGCTTTTTCATTCTCATTTTGCATTTTTTATTGTCTTTTGTTTTCTGGTTGTGCAGTAGCAGGAAGCATGGCCGGGTGCCATCTTAGATCGGAGTTTGTTGCAGAGCAGAGTAGTCAATCCCCTGGTAGGTAAGTCCCATGTGTACAAAACCATGGGCTCAGGTATGACTGAGATCTTTTCAAAAATTTGTGAAACCTTTGTAAATAGCACACACTATTTTTCTGTTGTGCATTAAGTTGGGGGTCTTCACGGAAACAGCCTCTCTATAGTAAAAGGTAAGGGCATGGCCTGCGTACATCTCACCCTCCCCAGACCCTACGGGATATACTGGGTGTGTTTGGTTTGGTTTGGTTTATTTCACTATTTTCTCACATATTTTTTTTCCAAAAAAACCATATTTTCTTTAAAACTATTATATTAAAGTCGAAACATTGAAAGTTTTAAAAATTTTGGTTTTCGGTTTCGTTACCCTATTTATTAAAATAAATAATAACATAATATAATTAATGGTAATAAGCTGATTGTCTTTTTCACGTTAACTTTGAGTTAGTTTAAAATATTACACTTTATAAACAACTGAAAACATAAATCATACCATATCTTTTAATCATTAATATTTCTATCTAATTAAAACATATTACCTTCTATCTAATTAAAACAAGTTATCTTTTACTTTAAAACTAATCTTGCAATCATTAATTTATACAACTAAAGAGTATGTTGGGCCTAAGAATGTCCTCATGTAACACCCTGAGGTTAAAAGAAGTATAGTAGTAAATTAGGGGCATTTTTGTAAATTTAAGAAATGAATCTTATATTTACAAAAATGTTCCCGCGGGGCCACTCACTACAAGAAATCTGGCAATAGACGACACGTATCAGAAAACACCCATGGAAAAAAGTGTTGTCCGAAATGATCAGACAACTGTTATTTTCCTTCTCGAGAAAGTATTGTGTAATCCGACATTCACACAATGGGCCAAAATAGTTGTGTGAAAAATCTCTTGTTAGGCAGTTGTGTAATCCGACATTCACAAAATAAATAATTTTTGTATGATATTTTAATGGTCAACAGTTGTATGAAATGACCGTCTTTGTATGTTCAGGCAGCAGCTCTTATTACCCTTGTAGTCATAGTGTGTTACTTTGTAATTGTAATGGGGTACCAAGAAAAGGGCTTATGGCAAAGATAAGCATTACTAATGATACCGATTACTGGTTTTCTAAAGCTCCTTTTTGCCTACTGTCCTGAATCCTACTCTGCAGCTTGTATTTGAAGATCTACTTGAGAGGGTGAAAGATAAGGAGGAGAAAGAAGCTGAAAAGCGACAGCCTTCTTGCCAAAGGCTTCAGTGATAAATTGAGGACCATCAAGGTTTGTTACTGTTATAGTGTTATATGAGTGCAAATTTTACATTCTCTGCTGGAATTGTTATAAAATTTAAACTTTACATCTTAGCTTAGCTAACTTAGAATTTGGGTTGTTGTGTAGGAGATAACTGCATCATCTGAGTGGGATGAATGCAAGCAGCTTTTTGACGGTAGCTCAGAGTATCGGTAATTCTTTGTCTTAATAATGAACAAGCCTAACTGTCTAATTAGATGACTACTAGAAGTTAATGTCTGATATATCATCATAATTATGTGAACGACAATTATAGGTCAATTAAAGAAGAGAGCTCAGCTAGGCAGATTTTTGAGGAGAGGCGTTTATATATGCACATATTATTTGGTAACTAAAAACTGATATACTTGTATATGCTAGCTAACTCAATCTTCTAACATGTTTGCTTACATTCTTATTGTCTTCTTGTTCTATTTTTTTTTGTTTATTTTGAGTAGGTGTATCAGTTGTCGATCAAAGCAGCATGTGAGCTTTCATGGCCATCTGATAGAATTATATATAGTTCAAGTTCTTGATGATTCAACAGAATTATGTAAGTGGTTAAATTCTTTGCTGTAGTTGTTAATTCTCTTGTGAACTATGTAGTTTTGCTTCGAATATTGACTTGGTCTTCACAAATTTGCTCTTGTATCTTTCTGCAACAGATTTGTCACCTAGCTGCAAAGCCATTGCTATTGTAGCTTGAAGTGCAGCAACCCATAAACAACCACAACAAGCACTAACACCATGACTGTCCAAGTATCCCAGCCTCCTGCCACTGAAAAGAAAATAGAGAAGAAAATAAAGCTAGAGAAGTAGGTAAAGAAATTGAGTTATCTCATTCTAACATTGTAATTTAGACGGTAGTGGTACTTTGTTAGGAATTGGTACAGGTAGTAGCTTTGTAGCGATGAATATTGATTCGTACTTTTTGTTATGAATATTTGTTACATGTCCAGAACCATTGTTTAAGATAATTTTAGGCAATGTCCACCAATGATTATCACTTGTTGTATTATATATCAAGCAATGCTTTTATTAAAATCCCTTGTGAGAAAATGACTTACACAACAGGAAAATAAAAACTAGCTAATGTTAACAGTTGTAAAAAATGCAATCAAACAACATGTACCATTTAACAAAGTAATGTGGGAGAAGAATACACACAGCAGGTTAAAACCCACAAAACTGTTGTCTCTTTTAACAAATAACAACATGTTATCATCTGCAAAACCGTTGTTTGAAATAATTTCAAACAAGAGTTATATACTAAGAAAGTGTTATTCTTCCCAGTATACAACAACATGCCATATGGGATAACATGTTGTACAACTAACCATAAAACAAATGGTTTTTGCTAAGAAACCATTGTCTGTAGTGACATACAACAACAGCCCTGATCGAGTAAAAGATTGTATCTTTCGCACTTAAACAATAGGCTTTCTTTTAAAAACCATTGTCTTTACTGCTTAAGAACAACAATATATTCGTTAAAACGTGTTGCATTATTAGAGCTTTGACAACAGGTTTCCAAAAAAGTGTTGTTGTTTCTGGGTATCAGACAACACTTTTCAGGTGGCTTTTACTTGTCTTTGAACTCTCACACAACAGTTTGCTGTGTGTTGTCTGAGGTGTGTATCAGACGACTTCTCAATAGTCAACAGTTTTCGGGAGGTTCAGACAACACGTTTTGAGTGTCGTCTAAAGCAAAAATCCTTGTAGTGACTTGATTTATAAGTATAAATTTGTTTTAACCTCTGGATTGTCTCTGAGGACATCCTCAGGCACATTATTCTCTACAACTAAATACATAAATCATACCATATCTTTTAATCATTAATATTTCTATCAAATTAAAACATGTTACCTTCTATCTAATTAAAACACGTTATCCTTTTGCAATCATTAATATATATATCCAAAAATATTGTACCATATCTTTCAACCATTAATAAACACCTAAAAACATGAATCATACATATCTTTCAATCGTTAATTATTATTTTTTCTAATTAAAATACGTTACCTTTTAATTTAAAACTAATCTTGCAACCTTAAATATATATAAAAAAATAGTATAACATATCTTTCAATTATTAATAAAATATATTAAAAATCAGTATACATTATTTATAATAAGAAAACATAAGTATAATCCTTAAACATGAATATATCAAATTATATTAAATTTAAAAAAATTATTGAAAATAATGTTTATTAAAAAATCTATACTATACTTTAATAAACGAAATGTGTAATATAGATTTTTAATTTTATTATCGGGTTAAATATCAAAGTGATCACTGAAGTGAAGCCCATATATCATTTTACTCACTCATCTCAACGGGGTATCATTCGAATCACTAAAGTCATAATAAATATCAAATAGATAACTCCAAATATGTGTTCGAAAACTAAAAATAATCTTCTGTTAATTCTGCCTGTTTTTCTTGAATGCTACCATAACCAAATGAAAAGTTGTTAAATTCTATTATTTCAGATAATATATTTAGAATTCAAAAAATTTATTTACTATTTATTTTTAATTAAAATAAGGGAAATGACTATAAAATTAAAAATAAATAGTAAATAAAATTTTAAAAATCTAAATATATTATCAAAAATACTAGAATTTAACAATTTTTCATTTGATTGTGGTAGCATTCAAAAAAAATGTATAGAATTAACAGAAGATTATTTTTAGTTTTCAAGCACATATTTAGAGTTATCTGTTTGATATTTATTATGACTTAAGTGATTCGAATGATACCCCGTTGAAATTGGTGAGTAAAATGATATATGGGTTTCACTTCAGTGATCACTTTAATATTTAACCCTTTTATTATCCCCTCATTTTTTGTATCCTCTAATTCACAACCATTATATCTTTAACTCAAATAGATCATGATCGTTAGATATAACAATGGTTCGATTCCTACCAACTACATATTAATTATATTTAATATAAAAAATTATTATATGCAAAGATGTAGGTTTCAGATTTTTTCAATAACGTATTAAAATTAATATTTATAATATTATATTATACTATAAACAAATTTTAAAAATTAAAAGTAACCTGTGCTTTGCACGGGCTATAAGCTAGTACTAATGAAAGTTAAAATTTTAATTTAGTTAGTTAATATTAAAAAATGATATATTTATAATTATTGGACTAGATTCCGCAATTACATAAGTACCCTCGTTTATTCACATTATAACTTTTTGTAATTCAGCTAATTTAGATAAGCACGTCATTAGTAGTATAATTTGATTAAATTAATTTAAATCATTAAATAAAAAATGAATGTAAAACATACGTATAATAAATTATATAGTGCCACATAAATAATAATATCATTAAAAAACTTTATGCCTAAGCATTTAATATCACCTATTTTAATATCATTAAAAATATTTATTGCAGATGGTATAATAAAACTATGAAGTTAATTAATTTAGTTTCATTAAATTTAAAAATCATTACTTTTATCATTCACATCTAACAAACAATATCACTTATCCAATATTCAAATTAATCATTTTAAAATTTTATTCATTAAAATTTTGTATTCAGACTTAACAAATGATCACCTGTTAGTCTATTACCCTGTAAACAAAGAAACTGGACAAACCATTTTTCTAACAACACTAGAAGTAGTAAATAAAATTAAAATTTGTAACCCATGAATTCTGAGCTCGAGGAAAAATATGTGGTGATATTTTGTTCCGAATTTCCCAATCCACTAACATTAAAAAGTTTATTTGATTGGTAGAAGAATTATATTTAAATACTAAAAGTAAATACGATAATAAACCAAAAAAAGAACGTTTTCTAACTTGAATTGAATTAGATCTAGGGTTATTGGCCTTTTGGCCCTTCAAGTTTACATACTTATACCCATAAAACCCTAACGTTTAAACTCGTTCCTTTTTGCCACCCGAACTTCACAAATGTACCTTTTAGCCATTATACCGGGTCAGACTATGTATCGACTCAAAACGTTACATAACAGCAAGGGTATAATAAACATTTCACTAATAATTTAATTTAGCAGTTAAAATTATGAATTAATTATAACAACAAAATTCTTATTTCTTTTTACAAGATTATAACAAAATAATTGTTTTTAAAAAAGAAAAATAGTGGTCAAGACATGGAGATGAAGCTGAGCTTCTCTCGTTCCTCGTCACTCGCTTCCATAATCACCAGCAACAAAGTGTTTCGAGGAAAACTGGCTCTCCTGGTAGCACTTAACCCCGACGACGCCCTCACTACTAAGATCAACAATGGTGGTGGCAGAAACCCGGAGTTTAATGAGTTTTTGATCATGAAAGTTCTTGTGGCCATTCCACAAGCCTAAATGGCAACCTATTCAACCACCACAATTTGAATATCCTCCTCCACAACCACCGATCTTAACACCAGAAACTACTCAGTCACCATCTTTTTCGCCTTCTGGTCAACCCATTTCAACACTTTCTCCATCATTACCACAGCCAGAAGATGTGCCACCAGCATTTAGTCCTGTAAATGACAATCCTCTTCCTGATACTCCAGTTCCAGTATACACGCACCCATCTCCATTTCCATCACCTAAACCTCTCCCACATAAAAATTACCCACCAGCATTTAGTTCTCCACCGATTCCAAAATCGAAAGAGCCATCATTACCAAAAATTAAAGGCCTTTCTCCTATTCCTGCTCCAAGTATTTACACTCCAGCATCCCCGTTACCAGATGAGTCATTGCCATCAGGCTCATCACCTCCCGGAAATTCAGGCTTTTCTCCAGCTCCAACTCCAAGTTTTGACACACCAGCATCCCCACCATCCAATGAAGCATTGCCATCAATCTTATCACCATCTCCTTTGGCTAACAATATTCCATTTTCACCCCATGTTCCAAGTTTCAGAATACCACAACCTCCACCAATTCCAACATTCAACAGGCCATCTCCCCCTGCTTCATAAAACGTCAAAATTATATTTAAAATAGCCTTTTTCTCCTCCCAGACAAATTATTCGAAATAATGATACCAACCGCTTCTTCCATTTGCGTAAAAATATCAACCACTTCCTTAGGCTTCCCACACTGAACAAAACTCGCAATCATACTAGTCCATGACCTCACACTTCTCTCCGGCATTCCTAAAAACAACTCATACAAATGAACAACCTCCCCACATCACAACATCTCTTTCAGGCATTTTATCAAACAATAATCTGGCATCCCTCATCGCCCCACCAGAGGCATACAAACGAACAATCGTGTTCAGCAAAAACAAATTCCACTCAACCCAAGTTTCACAATAATCCGATTCTCCCATTCACAATCCTCCTCACCAAGATCCAATTTTGATTTCACACAAGTCATTACAACAAAAACTAACAAATACCCAAATCAAAGAATCAAACAACGAACACAAAAAACTCACAATCTTGGGCTAGAGAACAAAACGATGACTTTCAATGGAGACAAAGAAAGAAAAAGGTTGTGGTTTACAGGTGGTGATGGTGGCGGTGTAAGGCGGTGGTGATGAAGAGAAGAAAAGGGCGGTGATGTGTGCGTAATAAAGGAGAATAAAAAGAAAAGATAGAAAGGAAATAAAGGAGAGAGAGGTAGCAGGGGTGGGGATAATATCGGAGAGTAAAATGTCTGTTCTATCCCTTTATTTTGTACCATTTTTAATCCGATATGTCATTTGACCCGGTATAATGGCTAAAAGGTACATTTGTGAAGTTCGGGTGGCGAAAAGGAACGAGTTTAAACGTTAGGGCTTTATGGGTATAAGTGTGTAAACTTGAAGGGCCAAAAGGTTAATAACCCTTAGATCTATTATTAGAAAAGTTAGTTTATGTAATTCATAATAGGATTGTATTCAAATACAAAAATATAAAATTTAATTATCTAAACTAAATATAAGTATATTTTTTATATTATATAGAATTCAATAAAATTCGTAAATTTATTTTTATTTCAATTTCAAAATAATTTTAATTGATTAATAATTATTTAATAATCATTAAATTAAACATAATTTCTTCATATTTGTGTGACTTGTAAATAAATAAAGACACAAGGATATTGATGGAGGTTAAAGATGTACTCCCTCGGTCCCATTTTGTATGACACTCATTCCTTTTTGGGACGTCCCAAAAAGAATGAACCTACTAAACTTACTACTCCCTCCGTCCCATTCATTTCTATACACTTACTATTTTGGGATGTCCCATCATTTCTATACATTCCAAAAATAGTAAAGTTTTAATAATAAACAACACCATTACACCCACTAACATTCCTCCACTATCTCAAATCTATAATATAAAATACTATTACACCCACTACTTTCTTCCACTATCTCAAAATTTATTATTAAATATTGATAGGTCCCACCATTTTACCACTTTTCATCTAACTTCACTCATTTTTTATATATTTTCTTGGTCTCCGTGTCCAAACCAAGTGTATATAAATGACCGGGACGGAGGGAGTATTTTTTAACACTACTTTTCAGTATTACACCCACTACTTCTCTAGTATTTTTTAACTCCTTTTTATTAAATAAATACTATTACCCTCACTACTTTCCTACTTTACCCATTTTTTATACATCCACATGTTACCACCTAGCAAGTCAAATAAAATTTTTTTAATGTCCGTGAAAGTCAAATAGGGTCTAGAGTAGGGGTGCCCATAAACTGATCAAACCGATTAAACCGACCCAACCCGCCCCTACTTTTAGCCGACCCAACCCGATATAATTTAAACCGAACATTGAATGGGTTAAATATTAAAAAAACTGAATTAAATGGGTTGGGTTAGGGTTTTGATAATTTTAACCCAATCCAACCCGACATATATTATGCACTAATGAGCCGTACTACTAATTTACTACTTGACTTAAAGTTAAGATTTTTTTGATATATTATTACATGTTCCACACTAAAATTATGAATTAAAGATATTTAATACAATGATGTTCTACTTATGTGTAACGTAATTTAGTTTTATAGATTGTAGTACAATTTGCACATGTGGTGATCAATTGTATAATTGCATACTAGATTAAGTTGTACATGACTTTAATTCTTGGACTTCGAGTTGTTTTATCACTAACCAACAAATACAAATATATGTTGCACTAACTTCTACTTTATATTTAACCCGATCAACCCGATCAAGCCGAACCAACCCAACCCGACTTTAGTAAGATTTACGATGGGTTTGAATTTTATAAACCCGAACTAATTGGGTTGGGTTACTAAATTAATTGTAACCCGCCCAACCCGACCCGCGAGCACCCCTAGTCTAGAGGGAGTATACAATAGGTTCACCGCGAGTCCGGATTTTTCGGGTGCACGGCCTCGGTACGATAGAAAAAATTTAGGAGCTGCCACGTAAGCCCAAAAGCCCATCTCCAATGTCCGAAAATAAAGTACAAAAACGCACTCTACACTGGTAATTATCATTTATCAGGGTCTTATAAAAGCAAAAGCAGCCCAACAACCCCAGACAGACGGCTTCTGAAACACTTACTCGTAACTCGCAAGTCGTATATTAGAATTAAATTAGGAAAGTTGTCTTTTAGGTTGGACAAAATTCTGGAAAGTTGTTTGATTTTGTTATATATATATCCTAACGAATAGACTTATCATCATCATCATAATTGTTTGTTATTGAGATTTGATTCCACTAGTTTCAAGACAATGTTTCTGAGTAAAACCAAAGGTGTGAAACGTCCTTTGACATCTTCTGATTTGTCCGATGATGAACTTCCCGATTCCAAACGCCCCCGTCGATCCAAACGGTGCTCCTCCTCCTCCTTAATTTGTTTGATTGCTTTTCTGTACGTACGTGTTGATAAAATTCTATATATGTTATTTAATACTCCGTATAAGGTTAATTTTGCTTAGAATTTTGGTTTTTATGTTGTGAGTACATCTTTTTGGTTGTGTTTTTCTTTTCGTCGTAACTTTAAAATTTGTAACCTCGGGGGAATTTAAAAGGTTAATTATGGCTAATGGCTTTCTGCTGTTTAATGTATTCTGGTCTGATAGTTAAGTATTTGACTACTCCTATTTGTTATTGTAATTAGCTATATAAACTTGTATAAATGGTTATGATATCAAGTATTACGATGTGTATAATTTGACAACTGAGGTTCTGTTATGATGTATATTGTACATCATGTGTCCATGGCGGTTCACTTTGTTGGTAGTTATGCTTCCGTTTTTTGGTATAATTAATTTGGATGCTTTTATTTGTTCTAACAGGTCTTTAATCTTCGATATTGTAGGGTGGTCGGTAAAACCAAAAAGGAACGCAACTGGAAAATACCGAAAATATTTCGCGATGAAACTCGGCCTTACGCAACTAAAGCCATGAAATTCTACAACAAAAAGACAGTCAGTTTTTTTTCTCTGTGTTGGCTTTTCTTTAAACCAAACACTATCTATCTTGGACTCTTTTAATCTTTGTTTCTCTTCTTGCCTTGCCCTAAATTTTTATATAGGAACGAATGTATGAACTCGTGGAGCCTGGTTTTATTAAAACGATGCTCCTGTCAAAATGCATTCTTCACCATATCGACTTCATCGCTAAGAAGACTGATGTTGTTGATGCTCCAGAGGAGATATTTTTTGCCGAATTGAAAACTTCCCGTGGGATTACTACCGTCAGGTGTTGCATGAGCATGGGGCCAAGCGACTCAATTTCAGGTTTGTATTTGACATGTAGTTTTGTGATAAAATTCGTCTTTTACCACTACCAGGTGCATTGTTTTTGCTTACTAATTGATTTGTTTTTTGTCAATCACGGATCAAGAACTTGTTTTTGTAACTCTATGGAATTATTCTCGCAGGAGATAAAATGAATGGCTGCTATTATTGCTGCGAATCTCAGTTTGTTCAGCATCCTAAATCTGGAGGATTCACACGTGGCGGTGATGGATTATTTAGAACAGATCTCTAGGATTTCTATTTTGCTTGATTATTCTAGTCATCCCGTGGCCTAGACTATTGCCAAGAAGATATGTCTGCTGAACCTGTTAAGAACTTGATGGATTGGATTTTAGCACTTAATTTTATAGATTGGGTTTGATCATAGAGGTGTAGATATTATATTTAGTACTCTCTTCCGTTAGTGTTTTCCAAAGTGTTTCGGGCAGAAGATCCCTGTCACTTTTTGTATTTTGGTTACCTTTCACATAAAATTTCTCATGAAATAGATAAAGATTTAGATTGTGTTTGATATTTCTGTTAAAAATTGCTCTTGCTGTGAAAATATTGTTAAAATAAGTGTTATTACGAAAATTAGATAATTGTGTTAGAATATAATATAAGATCCATATAAGGCCTCCCTCTAACACCTTAAGGTTTTAGATGAGTTGGTTACTTAACGTGGTATCAGAGCTCAGGCACGCAAAGGTCCCAAGTTCGACTCTCTGCGACCCCCAATATTCTCAATATTTATATGGACACGAAGGCAATTTATGCTCCAAAAATGGACGTCCGTGATCTACTCTTCGACCCAAAAATGGGCTTTCGAGTGAGGGGGAGTGTTAGAATATAATATAAGATCCATATAACACCTTAAGGTTTTAGATGAGTTGGTTACTTAACAAATTGTTTGTTAATATTTTGATATATGTTTTGCATATTTTCTTTTTAAAAATAATGTTTTTGATGAGATTTGATGTTGTTATTAGTAACTGCTTTTTGTAAAAGTTGAAAATCAATTTTTTTCAAAAGTATGGAAAAACATGTTTTCTCTAAAAACGACTTTTCAACTAAAAACATTTTTCGAAAAAACTGCTTTTAAAATTTACCTACTTAACAACATACGTACTAAACGGGACCTTAATCTCATTCACATAAGATTCCACAAATTCCACGTATTGGTATATTGTTACTCCTTGTTTCTTGTAATGGTTTGGTTTATTTCGGTGTTCGGATTAAAAATGAGTATGAAATCTTGGAAAATTGTTGATTGGATTGGCGAGAGATTAAGGTGTTTGGGAAACTTTTTTTCAGAATAAGACAACTAAGATAAAATTAAAGATTCTTAACTATTTTTTGCAACTTATAGAATCTTAAACATACATTAAATATTTGTATAAATTCACTAATAGAAAATCGGCTAAAAATGACCGAATTTTTCCGGTCATATTAATTCGGTCGGTTTTAGGCTAGTCGGATTTATTATAATCGGTCAAATTTAGTTAAATATGACCGATTAATTATGACCGACTAAATTTGACCGTTTAAATTTGACCGACTAAAATTGACCAACGGCGGTCAATTTTAGTTTCAGACATTTGATCTTATTTTTCGGTCAAATTTATAAATTCGACCGCCCCCGGTCAAATTTATAAAATCGACCGGCACATAATTGGTCAAATTTATAAATCTAACCACGCAAATTTTAGTCGAATTTATAAATGTGACCACCTTATGTCGGTCGAATTTATAAATATGACCATCTTTTTTAGTCAAATTTATAAATTTTACCACCTTATTTTTAGTCAAATTTGTAAATGTGGCAGCTTTGTTTTCTGGTCAAATTTATAATCCGACTGATTTCGATCAAATTTAAAATATCATTACAACAAAAAAATATTACCCTGTTTAATATAATTGTTACCACCTGTACAGTCAGAACTCGAAAAAAAATAATACACCAAAACCAAAAGATTTAAAACAGTATTGCTTAGCATACTTATGAACAAATTGTTACATATAGCATCTGACAACTAAGGGTAAAGACTACTTGTAGCATAATTCCACCAACACATAAGATAAACTACTCCAGAGCCTGAAGCCGAACCACTTTCCGCAATTACCTGGAATGCCTGAACCAAAAGACAAGTCACAAATGTAAATCAAATTCGTGCTACAAATTGGTTGTTCAGATTAAGATACCTCTAGTTGATAGATATCAATGATAAACAATTAATGAATTAAACATTTGAAATATAATAGCCAGAGAGATTTCTCCACAACTACCATGCTGATGTTTATGCAGTTTAATATGTCTAGTACGCTTGAGCATTATAGAAGGGAAACATGAGAAAAAACGCAGATGGATAGTTCTTTACAATACCAATGGATCACCAAATTAAGAAATTCTATCTTAAAGACGCATATTAACCACACAAACTATTTGATTTTTGATACTATGATTCTGTAGAGTGGTGACCTTTAGATTAATGTCCTTTGACATATTAGGTGTTGCAAAAGCTTGCCGCTGACTAACTCCATAAAGATCAAACACCTGCAGAACATAGAATGATGAAATATGATTCATGTCGTTAACAAATGTTGGATTTGAATACCAAAGCAATATAGTATAAGATCATTCTGAAGTTTTTAAAGAAATGTTTGTATGATATGATATTGTAATTGTATTGTTTGTCATCAAGCTGGTATATATGTCATACTCATACACTGTAATTAAGATAAAATTGAATAAGGTAATATTATTCGAGATCTCTGTGCGACAAGAGCCATTTAAGAGCAATGTACTATTAATATATCAAGTTTAGGAATACTTAAATATTAAAATATTTTAGGTTTTTAAAAATCATGGATCTATCATATATATGTTAAGATGTCTTCCTCAATATATCCTCTAAATATTGTGTAAACACGAGCCTTGACATTTCGTGTGAATTATATATAATTAATAACAGTACATGGTATAAATTAGTCCATTATTTAAGAAGGTTATATTTTTCTTTCAACATAAATTATAGTTCTACTTCTGCCTTGTGCTCGTCTTAAATAAGACCTTATTTTTCAAGTATACTTGATGTTCAATATCATGCACAATCATCAAGACATCTACCTCAAATTTGATGCAGTTTTGCATGACTGCCGACTGCACCGTGTAGAGCAGCGGTTGCCTTGCTTAAATTGTTTGGTTCTAAGGGTGTTATTTTGGTGGATGAAACCTGTTTTTCTCATTTCTGTTTATGTTTGATACTTCAGGCAGAACTTATACTTGAATTACAGAAGCAACTTACTTTACTCGGTAAGGTCCCTTACAAAAAGTGCAGTACCTTAAAGCCACCTGCAATTCCGGCATTGATGATAAGATCTGGCTGTAATGCCTGAATAGAAGCATAAGTGATGAGAGATGCACAAACCGTGCCTACATTGTCAACCCCTGGAAAAGAAAACATCAACTGAATTGTAATTTTAGGGTACTATACACAAACATAGGACATATAGATATAAAAAATGATCAGAGGAATACAAATACAAGTAAAGTAAAAACACGAACAGAGGAATACACACAAAAACAAGCATATACAAATAAATATTGCTCTGTTTTTTAGATAAAACAAGAAAAAACATGTGTATATTTATTAGTAACTTACTAATTGCTGTTGAACCAAGCTATATATTGTGATGCAAGTTAAGGCTGAATTTCTAAATTCATAATATACTAGAAGCAAAAGTAATCTAATTAAAGCTGATAAAAATTGTGATCCTACTGCTAATTACTTTCATCTGACAAAACATCAGAAAGAACTTCACATGTGAAAGGACTATTTAGGTGCAACTCATCATTTGACATACTTACAGAACTTCAATGGGCAACCACTTACATAATAACTCAAGATTTGCAATTTGCACAAGTAAAAACTTACACCTGAATAGGGTTGTATACTAGTGCTGAGTCAATACTTTTGTCTAGTCCTTGTTTAAACCCATCATCTTCGCCTTGCTGAATTAACCGCTTTGCTATCACTTCGTATCCTATCAGCATACATTGGTAGGCGGATAATCTCATTTATCTCATTTAATAGAACTTCCTCGATGATGTTAACCTTTATACTTCTCAGAACATATCTCCGCCATACAGAAAAGAACATAATATTAAAAAAAATTATGATTAAATTATCTTAGGAGGAGAATTTAATAAAACTAGAGACAACTAACCTTCCTGTAATTGGACCAATCATCATGAAACTCATATATAAAAAAGAACTATATGATGACACAACATTATCCACTTGACTCAAAACTTATTTCCACACCACGAATCCTAACAACTACACAGATACCTAAAAGAAATGCATTTCTTATATTTTCCGAACTTGCAAAGACTAATGTTCAAAATGGGGAAAGAGGGAGCTTAAACAACCTAACTAACAAACATTTCCCAAAATCTAATAAATATATACAAGCTTTACGAGTTGAACTAATTGAATCACAAACTTGAATCTGGATTACACTAAACTACCATCACCTTAAATTCTGTAAACACCCAAAAACAATATCACAACACATAGAATCTTGGAAACCAACTGCTATAACAACATTAAAAATGTAGGAATTGATATACCTGAGCTTGAACAGTTTCGATATGACGTCTGGCAAGTGGAAGAAAACGTTGGAGAAGAGCATCAACGATGAGCTTAGCGCCACGGCCCGCTTTCATTTTCAACAAATCTAGTCTAGGGCAAATACTTGAACTCAATTCATTACAAAACACTGTGTGTGTAAATTCAATTCAACATTTGACCTAGAATAATTTAAACCCAAATCAAAAGACATTAAATCTGAGCAAAGGCGTACAGGGTGTTTCCCCGTCATATGTTACAGTTGTTGTTCCTTGGGTCAAGAGTGAGATTGAGATTTTAGAGATTTGAGAGTTAGGGTTCTAAGATTCAAGAGAGATATGAGAGAAAGGGTTGAGAGAGAGAGGGAAGAGACGGAGATGTGTGAGAGGATCGAGAATGAGACTGAGATTTAAGTGATTTCAGAGTTACGGTTTTAAGATTCGAGAGAAAGAGATGAGGGTCGGTCGAGACAGCAGCAGTTTTGGGGGAAACTCTAATCTCGAAGCCCGATTGATGCCTTAACCTTAAATCGAAACTCTAATCTTGAAGCCCCTTGCTCAAGAACCCTAATCGATATCCAAGCCCTTGCGGCGTTTGTCATACTAGAGAGTGAGAGCATATTTGTCTCAAAAAATTTTGGCAAAGGCGGTCTTTTTTGCCGCTTTGTATTTTCACAACCTTCTCTCATAAAATCTAAATAAACATGGTTGCTAAATGCAAATCAAGTTTACTCAACACAGACTAGTAAAATCAAAAGCCAACAACATGTTGGTGCAGTGGGTTGAACCCTTGTCTCCTTTGTAGGAGGTCAAGGGTTCGATCCCTGGGTGTGTGTGAGTTTAGTTTGTATTAGTTTCCTTTCTTTGTATTTGTATTTGTATTTGGCCGGGGGTCCTTCGGAAACAGCCTCCCTATTGTATAGGGGCATGGTCTGCGTACAGCTACCCTCCTTAGACACCACTTTGAGTGGTATTATAACTGAGTAAGCTAAATTTTTAGACTAGTAAAATCAAAACAAACCAAACATATCCAGTATATCCCGCATGAAGCAGGGTCTGGGGAGGGTAAAATATGTACGTAGACCATACCCCTACTTTACAGTAGAGAGGCTGTTTCCGTGAAGACCCCCGGCTTAGTGCACCGAATAGCAAAGTGAGTTTTATACAGAGATGATAATAGTGAGTAAAGTAGTCGACCGAACCTGGGCCCATGGCCTGGATCTCATGGGGCTTACCTACTCGGGCAAGGGGCACTCCTCTCCTGATCTAGGAAGACCTATATATTACTAATATATCCTTAATCTGCATTAAATGGATGACATCTAATAAATGCTTCAGCGTGAAAATAAATGTTCTATATGGATGACACCTATTAAATGATTCAGCGTGAAACCCAAATAGATGTTTTATTGATTTCATGTTACATGTAATACATCATAATACAAATTATATATATCATACAGACTAGTGTTATTATAATTTTTATTTTTGAAAAATATTAATTCATTTATGAGTAATTATAAGATGTTGTACTTAAAAGTTTAAAAATTAAATTACATGTTTTAAAATATAAATTATATATGTTATGTTATTAAGAATTCTTAATTTTAAATAGATTAATACAATTATGAGTCATTATTAAAAATTAAATTTTTATATTTTAAATTCAAACTACATATATCATTTTAGTATTTTAGAAACAAATTTTTAAATTTAAAATTTCAAATTATATATATCATGTTATTAATATATTTTATTTTTAAATAGATTGCTACAATTATGATTCATTATAAGATGTAGTACTTATTTTAATATTCTAGAAACAAATTTTTTTATTTTAAAATTCAAATTATATATATCATGTTATTAATAATTTTTATTTTAAATGAGTAATTACATATATTAAACACATGACAAGAACATTTAATATTAAACACACAATAAAAAACATTAATAATTATCAAATGTATTATATATACTTGACTAAATTACATATTTTAAATGAAATATGAATGAAATATGATTTTGATAAAATAAGATATGAATGATGAGAAATAAGTTAAATGTATATTAATAAATACAATGTATAAGATATGAATGATGAGAAATAAATGTGCACAGAAAAATAAAGCATATGTATAGTGCACAGAAAACTACGTATACAATGCACATAAAACTAGGTTATACGTACATTTTATTCAAAGAAATAGAAAGGACAGTAAAGTAACTTTTGCAAATTACATTGAGTAATTTGATTTGCATTTAGCAACACTCTAAATAAAAGCAACGAATTGTTTACTCACCTGATGCAACTTTTTTTTATTAAATATTTATTATTTTTATACACTTTTTCATTAGAAAATATATTTTTTTACAAATATTTTAGAATATATATATATATATATATATATATATATATATATAAGGTGGGTGATATTTTGGTAGATTTAGGTTGCATGGTCCCGCAGGGACATATTCAACTAAATTTGAAACTAATTGCAACTGAATGCAACTAAATTTCTGATTTCAAGTTCCATTTGCCAGTTGTCATTTTCGACCTCATTTTTGAATATATCAAAAATGAGGTCGAAAATGACAACTGGCAAATGGAACTTGAAATCAGAAATTTAGTTGCATTCGGTTGCATTCTGTTGCAAATTTAGTTGAATGTGGTTGCATTCAGTTGAATATGCCCCTCAGGGGCCAGGAAACCCAAATCCACCAAAATAGCCCCCCTTTTAAAAAAAAAAAAATTGAATGTGGTTGCATTCAGTTGAATTTGGTTGCATTCAGTTGAATATGGTTGCATTCAGTTGAATATTTAGCCGCAGTCATATTCGTTCGGTCACATTTAGCCTGAGAGTGACACAAAAAAACCAAATACATTATATGAGATGTTTGTTTGTTTGAGGTGGAAAGAGGAGAGTTGATGAATTTATTGCTAAAAAAATGGAATCATCTATATAAATTGTTGAGGAAACTTTAAAATTCGACATTATTTAAGAAAACATTGTAAGTTGGTTTTGGACCTTGAAAAAGAAAGAATCAGGCTGTATCTTGGCAAGTGAGCGAGTAGGATGTATCATTGAAATATAGGGTTTAAGGTTTGTGTTTAGGGGCAAAAACTAGTGAGTTGAGTGGATAGGCTGTATCATGGAAATGTAGGGTTTGCGTATAATCAAGTGATTTTTTGTGTAAACTCTTTGAAACTTATAAGATTTATATTCGTACGGTTGGATCGTTCAAATTGTAATTTGAATTGCGTAAAATTATTAATCCTAAATATTAATGGCCTATTTTTTTCGAAATTTATTAAATTTTTTTGTATTTATTTAAAATTTTCAAAAAAATTTAAATTTAAAGAAAATTGACTGCTAACGGTCACATTTATATATTTCACGGAATTCGGTCATATTTATAAAATTGACGAAAATGTTGTTTCAATCAAATTTATAAATTCGACCATTAACGATCATATTTATAAATTCGATTAAAATGATTAGTTAAGTCAAATTTTTAAATTTGACCATGTACGGTCACTTTTATAAATTCGACCACGGGCAGTCAAATTTATAAATTCCACCGACTAGGGTTTGCGGTCACATTTATGGGTAAATGTGACCAACTACAGTCAAAAATATTAAAAGTGACCAACAGCGATCAATTTAAAAAATTGTACATAAAAAATTTAATAATAAATATAAATTGAAAAAATTAATAAATAAACAGTACAAGAAAACTCGGGTAAATTTAAGAAGTTTGGAAAATAAAGTATTGAATTCATATCAAGGGTTAGTAATTTAGATTTCTTAAAACTATACAATGGAGAAATTAGCTAGTGGTTGTACTACTCTTGCCTGAGAGTAACACACAAAAACCAAATGCACTGTATGAGATGTTTGTTTGTTTTAGGGAGAAAGAGGAGAGTTGATGAATTTATTGCTAAAAAAATGGAATCATCTATGTAAATTGTTGAGGAAACTTTAAAATTCAACATTATTTAAGAAAACGTTGTAAGTTGGTTTTGGACCTTGAAAAAGAAAGAATCAGGATGTATCTTGGCAAATGAGTGAATAGGATGTATCATTGAAATGTAGGGTTTAAGGTTTGTGTTTAGGGGCAAAATCTAGCGATTTGAGTGGATAGGCTGTATTATGGGAATGTAGGGTTTGCGTATAATCGAGTAATTTTTTGTGTAAACTCTTTGAAACTTATAAGATTTATATTCGTATGGTTGGATTATTCAAATTGTAATTTGAATTGCGTAAAATTAGTAATCCTAAATATTAACGGCCTATTTTTTAGGAATTTATTAAAAAAATTGTATTTATTTAAAATTTTCAAAATTTTTTAAATTTAAAGAAAATTGACTGCTAACAGTCACATTTATAAATTTCACGGAATTCGGTCATATTTATAAAATTGACGAAAATGTTGTTTCAGTCAAATTTATAAATTTGACCACGAACGATCATATTTATAAATTTGGCCACCGGCGGTCAAATTTAAACTTTGGTCATATTTATATTTGTGACCTGTCGTGGTCATATTTATAAATTCGACTGCCATTGGTCGAATTTATACCGAGCAAATTTTGTGCATCGGGCGGGAATTTTCCCTCCCTTATTTTGTGGACCCGGAATACTAATTGTGACCGATTAAATATGATCGCATTTAAATATGACCGCAGTCGGTCATAATTAAGTCTGACCAGTGATTTATCAAGATTGACCTTAAATATGACCGCCGGCGGTCATATTTAGCCGCAGTCATATTTGTTCGGTCACATTTACCCTTGTTTTCTTGTAGTGATTTTTTTTTAATCAAAATAAGAAATTTTTACCCGAAAATAAGTCTATCAAAACTTATTTTAAAAGAATACTTTTGGAATAATACTTTTGAAAAAATGGGCTAAGGTACCGTTCAATTTACAAATTGCTCCCTCTGTCCCAACCAATTGTTTACACTTTCCTTTTTGGGACGTCCCAACCAATTCTTTACGTTTCCTAAAATAGTAAGTTTTAACACTATTACACCCACTACTTCACTTATTTTAACAATACTTCACACTATTATACCCACTACTTCACTTATTTTAACAATAAAATCACTATTACACCCACTACTTCACTTATTTTAACAATAAATTACTATTACACCCACTACTTCTCTTATTTTAATCATAATCCTTGGTTTCCGTGAAAAAAGCAAACGTAAACAATCTGTCGGGACGGAGGGAGTACTTTTGAAAAAAATGGGCTAATGGTCTCTTCTAAAATAATACTTTTGAAAATTCGTTGACAACATTATATATGCCTTTATATTTAAGATGAATTAATATAATTCAATTTTCTGAAAAATAATTTCTTTGGCATATTCATTTTATTTTCAGTTATATATACAGAATTAAATTTTGAAAAGTAAAATTCAATTTCACAGTAAAAACAAAAAAAAAATGCAAACAGTACATGCTTAAAATAAGAGAAGTACGAAACTTGCTGAGAGGCTACGGCATGTTCAAAAACCTCTTTATAATAGTTCTTAACTTGAAATATATAGAACGAAGTCACTTTTTTTTTTTGCTACAATAGATTTTTATTGATTTTTAAGAAATATTTTTACCAATCTTAACTTATATTATATAATAAATTATATGAAAACATTCTCTCTGTACCTACTTTCTTTTATAGTTTTATGGATGCAATCTAAAATGCTGTCAACACCTCCATTTCAAGTGTAAAAAATTGAGAGAAAAACAGAGAAGTAATACATATCAACATTGAATATTCATATAATAATATAAATAATAGCTCGATCAATTTACGAATCTACGATTAATTTAAATCTTTAACTCGACTTGATAAAGTATTCGAGTTTGATCTCAATCCTGATTATGATCGAGGGAGCCAAATTTGAATAATTTTCGAATCAAGGTCGAATATTCCATTGTCTAAAAACTTTAAAGTTTAAATAAATAAAATGCTGATTGACATATAACTTTAATAAATAATAAAATTAATTATTATTATTATTATTATTATTATTATTATGATTATACTATCATTATATAAAGGAATTTCCCGGGCTTTTGATAAAATTCTAAAATCACTTGAAAAATATTTATCTAATTTTTTAAATTATTTCAATTTTTAAATATAAATGCAATCAAGAAAATAATTAATGTTATTATAGGCAAGTCTCAACTCAAAATTATATTATAGTTAGGTTATAAACAACAATTTCTAACCTTTTTTTTAAAAAAATATCTCCCAATTCTAATTGAATCCTAATAAAATTTCATCAGCGTGCAAACAGAAATCAATGTCAAAGAGGGTTTTAGTATGTAAATTTTTATTATGTACTCTTAGTATTTTTATAATATATACAACGAGTATCGGCCTTAAAAATCGTGAAACAAAATTGGTATAGAAAAATATACAAATAATTTATTTTATTTGGTGAAGCTCTGAAATCATTCAAAAGCGATTTATCTATTTTTTCTAAATTATCTTAATTTTCAAACGTAGAATATGCAATCTATGGTAATAATTGATGTTATTAAAACAAGGCTCACCTTTAAATTATATTATGGTTAGGATATTATGCTAAACTTATTATTTTTGAAATTTTCTTTTTTTGAATAAAAATATATAATCAAAATTTTAATTCACAAAAAAAATTAATTGAAAAAAATAATTTTAACTATGCGGTCAAAACACTTAAAAGTCCGTGCAGAAAAGTCAAGAGACTAACATAACAAAAACAGAGGGAGTATTTAGCAATTTGAGATGTTTTTATTAGTGGAAATTAATGTGAATGCAGGGGTTTCACTATTATTACTTGGGAAATTAAATAATGATGTAAAGAAGCATTGAAAAACCAAAAATCAATTAAAATAACTAAGAATAAATGTTGAAAACAAGATAATATTTAATGCTTAACCATACCCTTAGGGCTATAGTTAGCATTTCCCTTTCTTTGAACCAAACACTATCTATCTTGGACTCTTTTAATCTTTGTTTCTCTTCTTGCCTTGCCCTAAATTTTTATATAGGAGCGAATGTATGAACTCGTGGAGCCTGGTTTTATTAAAACGATGCTCCTGTCAAAATGCATTCTTCACCATATCGACTTCATCGCTAAGAAGACTAATGTTGTTGATGCTCCAGAGGAGATGTTTTTTGCCGAATTGAAAACTTCCTGTGGGATTACTACCGTCAGGTGTTGCATGAGCATGGGGCCAAGCGACTCAATTTCAGGTTTGTATTTGACATGTAGTTTTGTGATAAAATTCGTCTTTTACCACTACCAGGTGCATTGTTTTTGCTTACTAATTGATTTGTTTTTTGTCAATCACGGATCAAGAACTTGTTTTTGTAACTCTATGGAATTATTCTCACAGGAGATAAAATGAATGGCTGCTATTATTGCTGTGAGTCTCAGTTTGTTCAGCATCCTAAATCTGGAGGATTCACACGTGGCGGTGATGGATTATTCAGAACAGATCTCTAGGGTTTCTATTTCACTTGACTATTCTAGCCATCCCGTGGCCTAGACTATTGTCAAGAAGAGATGTGTCCTGAACCTGTTAAGAACTTGTTGGATTGGGTTTTAGCACTTAATTTCGTAGATTCGGTTTGATCTTAGAGGTGTAGATATTATATTTTAGTACTCTATATATGACTATTGCATTGTTTGTTCCAATAACTCCCTCCATTATTGTAAGCAAAATTTGTGCAAATGATAAATTAGATAAAAAAAAATGAATATCTTAATATGAAATTATATCAAATTGTGGTGCACATATATCATCGTAGGTGTTATCATTCTTAGTTTTGTATTTCAATTGTTATTTAATGGTAAAAAAATAACTTTAAGTCTCATATTTTAGGGAGTGTTTGCACCTACTCCATATTGATTATATTTAGAAGCTCTTGGAAAGTCAAGGGTGTGGAAGCTCCACAACAATACCTCAGCGGCGGCTCAGCAGTGCAATGCGGTGTTTACTGATTAAGAGTGCTACTGATTTCCTGCAGGTAATTACTGCATTTGAACTGCTATTTTTCAGTCGAATATACCCCTCAATTACTTGATTTTTTATGTCAACTCCCTACAAACCATAATAATGATTAGACATCTAGACATCGTTTGTCCTATTATTAAATTGGAACTTGGTGTAATTGTTCCTTGTAATTATAGAAAAAAATTAAAGCAGATGCAAAAATACAAAAAATCATCTCCGTCTTTTACAGGTATCGCTCAGTAAAGGTACCAAGTCGGTTGTTGTCCAAGGTCTGCCCCCAATAGGCTGCCTCACATTGTCCATGGGTGTCTCATCAGGCATCGATAGAGATGATATTTGGATGTGTTGCAAGCGCGCGTGAATGCAGTAAGTTGCTATCACAACAACGTCTACCAGGCCAGGTTGCAAGATTTAAGAAAAGCGTTTCCAAATGCTATCATCGCTTATGCTGATTACTACAACGCTTACAGGACTGTAATGAGGAATCCACGCAACTATGGCTTCTATGATCTCTATAGTGCCTGCTGTGGAACGAGTGGTGTAGGCATGTAGCGTATAATTTGAACCCGTTAACACCGTGTGGCTCAGTTTACTCAACCTCCTGCCAAAACCCAACTCAGTACATCTACTGGGATGGAGTGCACCTCACTGAAGCCATGTACAATGTTAAAGTCAATACTAGTCCCCAAGTTCCTAGTTGCAGCCAGCACATTTCTAGTTAGTAGTTGCTGGTTGATAAATAAATAAGTATAATAAATCCAACTATTGGTTTCTAGTTAATTGGATAGTTTCTGGTTGAAATATTTAGTATGTGAAAGATTTGTTCAATGGTCTAGATTATAATTTTGTTATCTTTGCAATAGGGTGTAGCTGGTCTTCTGAGACTTATAAATACCCCTTGTACCTCCAGAAAGAAACTATCTGTTCATACTTGTGTTTAGTGTAATTAGTGTATTCTTCTTCTTGAGAGATTAGACTCAAATACTGAGAGTGTTTTCAACAATTGGAATCAAGAGCTAAGGTTCTTGTCTTGTGAGTAGTTGAGTGTTCTGTAGAAAATTCTTCAACAGAAGATGGGAGATCTTCAAGTAGTGGGAGGAATCAAGAATCTCAACAATCACAACTACAAAACATGGTCCACCTGTATTGAGTCTTACCTGCAAGGTCAAGACTTGTGGGAGGTTGTTGGAGGGAGTGAAGTTACTCAGCCAGCAACTGAAGATGTTGTTCGTAAGTGAAAAATTAAAGCAGACAAAGCAATGTTTGCTTTGAAGATCACAATCGAGGAAGAAATGTTAGATCATATTCGGGATGTAAAAACACCGAAAGAAGCATGGGACACATTTACAACAATGTTTTCAAAGAAGAATGATACTAAGTTACAAATTATTGAAATGAATTGCTATCAATGGCCCAACAAAATATGACGATTGCTCAACACTTTCACAAGGTGAAGTCAATATGTCGTGAAATCTAGGATTTAGATGAAACAACTGCTATTGGGGAAGCCAGGATAAAAATAATAATTATTCATGGCTTAAAACTTGAATACAGGATTTTTTTGGTGCTGTGCAAGGATGGCCCATCTCTGGTTGAGTTTGAAAATTTGCTAGGGCAAGAGGCCATGACAAAGCAAATGGAGGGAGCCTCGCTGAAGGGTGAAGATGAAGCACTCTACACCAAGCACAGCAGAGGCGGTTCAAAACAGCACATCAAAGGCGGATTCAAGAAATCTGGTGGCATGTCAAGAAGTCATCAGGGAGAGAAAGGTTTCCGTTCAGGTGGAGGTTTCATTAATCGAGAAAACACTAAACGATTTGATGGAAAGTGTTATAATTGTGGGAAGAAGGGCCATATGGAGAAGGACTGTGTTATGAATTCACTGCTCCTTTACTCAAATTGTCAAGCAAAGCAGTCCCAACACTCAACTCACAACAATAATCAGGAACAATTACTACTGAAAATAGATGATAAACTGGTATTCGAGAGACCAGGGCTCTCCTTGAGTTCTAGATAAGATTAATACAATTTAGTCGATAAGAACCCCAAAAATAGAATCACACCTATATCTGTACTCCACTTTCAAACTTGCTAGTTACTTTTCTATCATTGACTCTTGTCTGTTAAAACTTCTTTGTCCTTGCGCTTACGTCGTGCATATGTAATTAAAGGCCCATGCTGATTCATTGCAGATTGCTGGTCAAAGAAAAATTCTTTAGAGAGCAATATTGCTATTTCTAGCACCAATGAAGAAGATAGCTGGGATGCAGAAGCATTATTGGCTACTTGGCTACTGATAAAGATATACTAGCTTTCACAAGGACAACAAAAGAGAAGATTGATTATGAGAATGATTGGATCGTAGATTCCGGATACTCGAATCATATGACAGGTGACAAAAAGAAAATGCAAAATTTGTCTGAATATGTGGGTAATCGGGTGGTGGTAACAGCTACAACTCGAAATTACCAATAGCTCATGTTGGTAAAGCTGCTGTTATACCTCGGTATAATCAGAACATAGTATCACTCCAGAATGTTTACCATGTTCCAGGAATGAAGAAAAATATATGTTCCATGTTTTAGGAATGTTTACCATGTTCCATGAAGAAAAATTTAGAATATTTAATTCAAATTGAAGAAAAATCATATAATAGTAAAGAAAATTTGTGCATCGCATGGGTTTTAAGTTAGTACTATTAAAGACGAAACATTAAAAGTATGGTCGGTACGGTACCAGTTTTTTGGTACTTCGTATTTTTACTTAATTACCCTTACTAGTTATTCTTCACTCTATTTTTTTTGGTACATATATTTTGTAATTATGGACAATCTATATATATTATAATGCTAGGAGATCGAAAAGTTACCAGATTTATTTAAAATAGTTTTCTTGCAATCTTAAAAATAGGATTTAAAACCATTTTTTAATTTAATTTGACCTTAATGTCATTGCTATTCTTTAGGCCCAAGAAGGTAAATGCCATTTAAGTACAGTAAAGGCCATTTAAGTAATTGCTTAATTGTCTATTAATTCACTTTTCAGAGAGAGAGAGAGAGAGAGAGACTTACATGCATAGCAGCGCCATCTGAAAGGCCCGAGTGTTTTCTCCAAGTAACTCTTTGATTAGGAGGGAGCTTTCCTGATCTTTTTCCTTCAAAGTAAAGTATAGATTTAGTGAGGGCATCTTTGTAGTATTGTGATGTTGATATCGTGTATTTTATACACGATTTTGTATTTATTTTTCCCGATTTTATTTTAGTTTCATGAGCATTTTACTTGTATTTGCTTTGTTTCCATTTGTAGTGCCACTTGCTTAATTGTTGGAAAAAAGCCTTATTTTGGAGCTTAAATGGAAAAATTTGTCAAGGCTAGAAGTGGAGATGTATGATCAAGAAGTTGGAGATTAAAAGTGCGAGATTTTGAAGTTCCAAAAATGCACATTCATTTTGCACGGTCCTGAAGGGTGTGAAATTCATTGCAGAAATTATTCACAGCCGTGCAGTTGGGTGTGAGTTCTTTGTAACTTAGTGCAGAAATATGCACACTCATGTGCACGGCCGTGCACCTGAGTGTGAGTTTTGTGCTGTGCCAAGAATAGTGGGAATTGACTGTTTTGCCCCTCTTCCAAATTGGTTATTTAGATAGTATTTTGGGGGAAGTTGACCTAGTTCATCTCTTATCTTCATAACCCATCTTATCTTATATCATCTAAACCTAGCCTCTTCAAGAACCAAAAATTAGGGTTAGCCAAGTAGAGATAAAAACACTTATTACTCATAATCTAGCATTGATTATGAATAACTAATTTCATATATTTGGCTCAAGGAGGATCTCTTGTATCAAAACCCATTTCATTTAAGTAAGATCTATTTCACTCTATCTTAATTGCTTGAGTTGTAATGTTTATGATTTTTCTTGGAGATTTGTAAGTTGCTTCATCTTGCTCTTCTTGCAATTTCAATTGCTAATTGTTTGTGCTAATCCGTAATTGTTAGTACATTCATTATAGTAGCACAAGTTTAGTTTACCTAAATTCTCAAGCTTTAAGTGCAAATACCTAGGTTGAGCTTCTCATTCTTGGGTTTGTCCTAATATCTCTTTGTTTAATTCCTTGATTGGGTTAAATTAGTAGTGCTTCACTATTGGTTGCTTATATCAAGAGAGCTAATTTATGTGCTTCACTAAATTAGTGTTTTTAGAAGAGAATTAAGTGATTGTGTGCTTCACCAATTATCTTGGTTAGGTAGAGTTGATTATATCTTTCTTACATGTGTTGGGTGAAGAACTTGAGTTTCCATAATCCTTGGGTCAAATATCTCTTATCTTGCTAATTTGTTAATTGTGCCTTGTTGTGTTGGTAAATTTGGATGATAGCAAATTTACTTGGTTGTATATCTCTAGCAATTTATTTCTTGAGTGCAAGGTGTTTGATAAAACACCACAACCAAACTTAAAACCCCCCCATTTTCCATACTTCTAGATTGTAAGAAATAATATACTCGAAATCAATATTGATAGTCCTTCCTTGTGAACGAACTGACGAAAAACACTAGGTAACCCTAGGTAACCCTAGGTACGCATGTATTTATAAGTCGAGCCAACGACAATAAACAAAGCGCTTTTTGGGAGGCAACCCTAGGTACGCATGTATTTATATATTTTTATGTGTGTGTTAGATTATAATAGAGTTTAAAAATAATAATAATAATAATGCCCCGCTCAATGAAATTTAGTATCGTTATTTTATATATATTTTTTATATTATTCCACACTTGCCTTGATGTGTTTTTCATGTTTTCAGGATTTTATTCAAGTATTCAAGGATTTATGTGCGTGTTAAAAAAAAGGATTATTTATAATTTTTTGTGATGTTTTGGTTCTGCACGGCCTGCAAATTGCTTGTATAACCATGACATTTTAGAGACATTGCAACAATTTTAACAGATTTATACATGGGCCTGTGCACGGCCGTGCAACAGACCGTGTACAAATCTGTTGCTTTTGTCTAGATTATGCTTCAAACATCACTTGCACGGGCCGTGCAACTCTCTAAAAAAACAGAGCTCATCAAAACAATCTCCTTTTCCTCCTGCCACCATATTTCTCCTCCATTCCCCTCCACCAACGCCCATCTCCCTATATTCCAAATTCCGACATTGTCAAGTGAGATTAAAACGGATGTCAATGCGCCAGGGAAAACCTGTGTCGTTGCACGAGCAATCCTTCCCATTCGAACTTCACCACACTGTTCACAATCATTGCATTCTCCCATCTCGTTCACGTCCACCCATCCATACCTTCTCCGCCTGCACTCCATTGCAGCCTCGACCATCACCTCTCCTCTTCACTTTTCCTTCACCTCCGTTCAACACCTTCTCTTCCACCTAATTCCACCACATCTCTTTCAGCCGCCAGCAACTCGCCGTAGCAAGCAACCTCACCAGCCCTTTTCTTCTCTCCTTCAATTCTGCGCAGCAACCATCCCATCTCCCTTATCTCCCCTGTATTCACCATCATTCCTGCCTCACCTCACTCTCTAGCCACCCTTTCATTCAAACCCATCACCAACATTCCACCGTTCCTCCTTTCCCGTTTACCATTTCCACTTACTTCCACCATTTTCACCACTCCAACTAACCTCCATTCCGCTTACACAATCCCCTCTCCCATTCAAACCACAACGATCCCCTGCACCTCTTTTCCTTTCTCACACCACGCACCATCAGTTCCACCAACAGCCGCCGGCCATCATCTCCGTTTACCTACCTCACGTCGCCTATATACCTCCTACACCTCTTCTCCTCTCCGATTTCACCACCAGAATCCACCACCGCGCCTCTCCTTCAATCGCCTCTCATCAACACCACCCACTTCTCAGCCTCGTTCTTCACCTCTACCGTTCACCCCCTCCTTCTGTCCTTCAACCTCCATCCCCTTAATTCCCCTGTTCAACCCCCAGGCCTATTCAAACCAACAGCCTACCCTCACCCCTGTTTCATTTTGTTTTATTTTATTTTGATTTCTTTTTATTCATTTTTTTAGTATTTTTGATTTTGATTTTTAGTTTTAATTTACTAAAATAAACAATTTTTATAAATTTAAGAATCAATTTTAAAATTGATTTTTGATTTTATTATTAATTGGTTAGTGATTTATTTTATTTTATTTTATTTTATTTTATTATTATTTTTTTAAATTAAAATTTTTCTTTTAAATTTGATTAATTTGATTTTTGATTTTATTAATAATTTGTTAGTTATTTTATTTTATTTTATTTATTTTATTTTATTTTATTTTATTTATTTTAAAAAAAACACAAAAGCATATATTTTAATTATTTATATATATCCTTAAAAATAAAATAATATTTTTTTTAATTATTTCTATATCCTTAATTAGTGTATTAAATTGCTTTGAAGGGTGTGGATTTGGCTTGTCGGTATTTTTGTTAGGTTGCTTGTGGTTTGTGGCATTGGTTCAATTCGTGGCTTACAATTTTTCGGAGATGAATTTTGACAAATATGAGTGGTGCTCCCGGTTCTTGATATTTATTTTCAGGGGAGTTCTCTTTCACTCATATCTCTACTTCGTTTTTATTGTAATGCATGAGGACATGCCATGTTTTAAGTGGGGGAAGGATTGTTAATAATTATGTCCGTCTCGTTTGCATTTAGAAGCAAGGTTAGTCATAAAATTTAAGACATTGTGAGCTGGTAACATTGTTTTCTCCTATTTCGTGTCTAGCATTACCAATTTGATGTGAATCAATAAGTTTGATGCACCTTATTGCCACACACACACACACACACTTTAAATGGCATGAAAAGTCTAGATTGTTGTAATTAAATTGTGAATATAACGATTATCTCTTAGAATGCATGAAATCAAATCGAGAAGATGTTATTACAACTTAAACCTTGTGAGGCCTTGAACGATGAATTCTTTTGCTTGTGTGTTGCTCCCTCTTTATGTGTGTTTGTTGCTCTAGAGCTTGCATTAAACCTTCATTTATGGATGCACTATAATAAGGAAATTCTTTTTAGGATAGCCTTTTTGGCCTTTCTAGCTTGTGAACCATGAAAGTAATCCCTAGTTACCCCTTTTGAAGCTTATATCCATATTTTTCTTCGTCACTCTCCCCTTTTATACATGAGTCATAGCCAAATACTTCACTCTCGTCCTAGTTGAGCTAGTTGAGTCTTGGAAAGAATTGATTGATGAGCATGAGAATTTGGAGATGTTGTGAAGAAGAATAATGTTATTTATTGTAAGTGGGAACTAGTTTTTGTATATCTAGATGTGGTTCAAAGTTCTTTGTAGTATTTATTTATGTTATGCATCCCCTTTGCTAAAAAAAAAAAGAAAAAAAAGAAAGCAATAAGTAAAGGGGTATGAAAAAAAAATTGAAAAAAAAGAAAAAGAAAAAGAAAACAATAAATCTTTTTACTTTATTTTGTTTCAATTTTCTTGGTAATTGTGGTTGTGTTTTGTAATTGTAAATGAGTGGAGATATGCTTTAGTTTGAGAATTTGGTGCATGAAGAGAGCAAGTGTCATTTTGACTCAACTAGCGAGACTTTTACACCTTCCTTGAACTTAAATTTTCCTACCTTCACCCAAGCCTCGTTACAGCCCATTTTATGAATTCCTTGTTTTTGGTGCAATCCGAAATTTAGGTGGACATGCAAGGTCAAGTAGAGCGCATGCATTTAGACTTGGAGTTGAGTGAAATCTCTAGCCCATACTTGTGTGATCCATAATTGAGAGATGTGAGATTTTTCACCATACAATTTCATCTTCTTAATGCGAAGCCATGTATGCTTTGTGATAATCTTGTCTAGTGTTCACGATTGAAGTGCATTCATTCTAGCTTTAATGTCATGGTTACATTTTGCACAAGGTGTGTTATCTTGATTCTTGAATTGGTTGTTAGCTCGTTAGAGTGGATGACAAGGTGAATAGCTCTATGTGTTTGATTTAAGTTACAAGTAGACACCATGCTTGGCTTGTTTCCTATTTGTATGACGATTCGGACTTGTGAGTGTAGTAGTTAGTTTAATTAGTAGGTATTGTTAGTTTCTTGTTTATTAGTGGTTTTTGTGATTTTATGGGTACATCATCTATAAACCCTCACGAGACCTCACTCGTCCACTAGGGCTACCTAGGAGTTCCAAGGGCTTGTTGCATATGCCAAATGCAACCGTGATCACCTACGGAAGTGGTACTAGTTAGGAGTATATGGTTATGTTATATTCAGTTTGCTCGGGACTAGCAAAGTTCAAGTGGGGGAATATTTGATATCGTGTATTTTATACACGATTTTGTATTTATTTTTCCCGATTTTATTTTAGTTTCATGAGCATTTTACTTGTATTTGCTTTGTTTCCATTTGTAGTGCCACTCGCTTAATTGTTGGAAAGAAGCCTTATTTTGGAGCTTAAATGGAAAAATTTGTCAAGGCTAGAAGTGGAGATGTATGATCAAGAAGTTGGAAATTAAAAGTGCGAGATTTTGAAGTTCAAAAAGTGCACATTCATTTTGCACGGTCCTGAAGGGTGTGAAATTCATTGCAGAAATTATTCACGGCCGTGCAGTTGGGTGTGAGTTCTTTGTAACTTAGTGCAGAAATATGCACACTCCTGTGCACGGCCGTGCACCTGAGTGTGAGTTTTGTGTTGTGCCAAGAATAGTGGGAATTGACTATTTTGCCCCTCTTCCAAATTGGTTATTTAGATAGTATTTTGGGGGAAGTTGACCTAGTTCATCTCTTATCTTCATAACCCATCTTATCTTATATCATCTAAACCTAGCCTCTTCAAGAACCAAAAATTAGGGTTAGCCAAGTAGAGAGAAAAACACTTATTACTCATAATCTAGCATTGATTATGAGTAACTAATTTCATATATTTGGCTCAAGGAGGATCTCTTGTATCAAAACCCATTTCATTTAAGTAAGATCTATTTCACTCTATCTTAATTGCTTGAGTTGTAATGTTTATGATTTTTCTTGGAGATTTGTAAGTTGCTTCATCTTGCTCTTCTTGCAATTTCAATTGCTAATTGTTTGTGCTAATCCGTAATTGTTAGTACATTCATTATAGTAGCACAAGTTTAGTTTACCTAAATTCTCAAGCTTTAAGTGCAAATACCTAGGTTGAGCTTCTCATTCTTGGGTTTGTCCTAACATCTCTTTGTTTAATTCCTTGATTGGGTTAAATTAGTAGTGCTTCACTATTGGTTGCTTATATCAAGAGAGCTAATTTATGTGCTTCACTAAATTAGTGTTTTTAGAAGAGAATTAAGTGATTGTGTGTTTCACCAATTATCTTGGTTAGGTAGAGTTGATTATATCTTTCTTACATGTGTTGGGTGAAGAACTTGAGTTTCCATAATCCTTGGGTCAAATATCTCTTATCTTGCTAATTTGTTAATTGTGCCTTGTTGTGTTGGTAAATTTGGATGATAGCAAATTTACTTGGTTGTATATCTCTAGCAATTTATTTCTTGAGTGCAAGGTGTTTGATAAAACATCACAACCAAACTTAAAACCCCCCATTTTCCATACTTCTAGATTGTAAGAAATAATATACTCGAAATCAATATTGATAGTCCTTCCCTGTGAACGAACTGACGAAAAACACTACCTTCAGATGCATATCGCCGGCAGGGTTGGTGGTGGAGATGGACGGCAGAGATGGTGGCATTGTTGAGAAATGAAAAGAGAGTGAGCGAGACATTTTCTTTGTTTTGTGTGTGAAATCAAAACAGATATATATATTTAATATCACTTACTTTAAAAATTTTATTGATACAACTAAAAATAAGTTATGATAATCAAATATATGTATTTCACAAAAATACTAAAAACTATAATAAAAAATTGAATAATTTCGAAATCAGATATAGCTAAGAGTACTCGAAATTTGACGATTGTTGCAATTTTTTTCAGACCATTGTAGAAAAAACGATTTTAACTTCTTAAACAATGAAATCATTATAAGTTATGAAAGTATAATATTTCGGTTAAAATTTAGAATTTGCATAAAATAATACCGATTAAGTTGTTAAAAATGTTATACACGTGTCGTTTCATTATATTGCGCGTCAAAATAAATTAATATTCTAATTATATAAATTCTTATAGTATTATTGAGCATGTATGTTATGAGAGGGGTGTCGGCTTTAAAAAGGTTATTTAGTTACATTTAATATTGTAATTTTTATTTTTCATGTTTATGATATTTTGAATATTATTAAAATTTTTGATATATAATGAGAGTACTATTCCATCTAATATTTTAAATCACTTATTTTAGGAAAATTTTAAAATACCTACCAATTTTTATAAATAATAAAAATTAATTTATCTATTGTCAGAAATTAAAAAAAAAATTTATTAACCACGGGAAGCACGACACGAGAAGCATTTAAAATATTTTTCTTGGATTTTCACTTTTTTGATTATATATATATATATATATTAAATTTACTTCATGTTATTTATATAAAATATTGACAAACTTTATTTGAGCACTATAATTATTATTTCAATATAAAAAATTAATTACATGTATAAAATTAAGATTATTTTTATGTAAATTAACGACTTAAAATTGTTCACATTGTGTCATTTTTTATTACATATCGAAGATCGTTGCGATTTTTTTCGTGCGATTGTAGATTAAACGATTTTAACTTCTCAAACAATTTTTTATCCGTGATTGTGGAAATCGTTATAAGTTATGGAAGTATAATCTTTCGGTTAAAATTTAGAATTTGTTTAAAAATAATACTAACAGACTTTTCACTTTTGTAAATAATAAACTCAACCATTTTATTGATAGATTAAGTCGATAAAAATGTTATGCACATATTATTAAAAACTACAATTTTTATAAAAATAATACTAACAGATTTTTTACTTTTGTACATAATTTAACTTAACCATTTTATCGACCGATTAAGTTGATAAAAATGTTATGCACATTGTTTCATTATATTTTGTCAAAATAAATTAATATTCTAATTATATAAATTCTTATACTATTACTGAGCATGTATGTTATGAGAGGGGTGTCGGCTTTAAAAACGTTATTTTGTAATGTAATTGTTATTTTTCATGTTTATGATATTTTTAAGATTATTAATTTTTTTTATATAATGAGAGTATTATTCCAACTAATAATTCATACAAACTTTTAAATAACTTTTTTAGGAAATTTTTAAAATACTCCGTATCAATTAATTTTTATAAGTAATAAAAATTAATTTATCTATATTCAATACCAAAAAATAAAAATTTATTAACCGCGCGAAGCGTTTATAACAATAATAAATACGTTGAGTTCTTTTTGAAATTATAATTTTCATATTAATATAAAAATATTTCTCACTTTTTAAAATTTTGACATGCAATATATAATAGCAGGAGATCGGAGAGCCTTTCACTCTGAAGCTTCAAAATATTTTTCTTGATTTTTAACATTTTTTATTTTTTTATTAAAATAATTTCCTTGCATTTAATAGGATTATAATTAGTCTTTAATTGTACCTATTAAACTTATATTAAATACCCTTTATTTTATACTTAAAACAAAATTTTAGCAAATAATTATTATAATTATCTGTATAAAGTATTTCAATTATTATTATTTCTTTACTAGAACATTATAATTATTATATTAACATAAAATATTATTTATCCTTATAAATGTACAATTATTTCAAGGTAAAATGATAAAATAAAATTATTTATATTGTCCATTTCTAATCCTTATTCAAAATAGTTGCAATTTTTTTTAGCGATAATAAATAAACGATTTTAACTTTTCGATAAATTCGTAATTAGTGACCGTGAGAATCATGATAAGATAAGGAAGTATATAAATTTTTCAATTAACATCTACAATTTTTAAATACAAGTAATAGTAGATAATTTACTTGTACACATAACAAATTACACATGGAATCTGACCAACAGGATTAAATTGAACCAATCCAACCCTTTTCTTTACTGAGTAAATCAATGAAAAAGTTATACATTCATTATTTCATTATATTTTCTTGGAATAAATTAATATTTTAACTAAACACATTCTTATACTATTATTAATCAATTAATCACGCATGTATGTTATGAGACGGGCGTCGGCTTTGAATAAAGTCTTATTATAAAAATTATGTTAACATTATAATTTGGGATGGAAAAAAATTAAGAGGTCTTTATAGAGTTGATGAAGTTGATAATGTGTTAGAGGATCTTCATTTTGTTTAAATAATTAATTTTAAACGACTTAGTGTTTATTCAGAATTCAATAATTTTTAAATTCATTTTTATTGGAGATAGAAAATAATTACATGTACAAATTTATTATAAGATTTAATATAAAAGTATGAAAATATTTGAGTTTCATTTTGAACATGTGTCCATGAATTTAAATTTAATATTACACACAAAAAAAGTTATTACAAATGCTCAAAAAATTAATCAAATGAATTCATACAGGTGTCAGATCACTATGAAAAATATGAATCATGACTTACAAAATGCATTTGAATTATGTTTTGTTTGTCATACAACCAAAATTATCGACAAGTTAAGTCAATCACACTTCTTATCATGTTTACATTCTGCTTCTTTTTTCGTCATACAAACAAATTTATCAACAAACCAAGCAATCACATATTGCATAATGTCATCAACAACAAAAATAATTCAAAAATGTTAATTTTACTTATCCATTGTCAAACATTACAGATGTTTATCAATATTGAATTTCAAAAGCATTTTTTTATGTAACAAAATAGACGTCATCAATATTTTCGAAAATATTATTATTAACACTTAAGAGTTTAACTGAAATATGTTTTATTTCTGCTAATTCTTTTCTCCATAATTCTTAAACATTCAAGTTTAATTACATTTTACACAAATTTCAATTTATCATATAAACTTTCAAATAACAAAACTCAACAAATAATGATTTTATGTATACGATTTTTAAAAATATTTTCGTGCCGCGCGTAGCGCGGCTTTGTTACCTAGTTCTATTTTATAAAACAAAGTAACAATACTATAATTACTAATAACTAACCAATTACCTTCAGCTTTTAACACACTACATTTTCTAACTATTCTAACCAAAACCTCTCATTTTCCAAAATTTCACAGGTTATTTTATTTAATAAAATAAAATAACAATGTTGTAATTACTTTTTCAAAAAAAAACAATGTTGTAATTACTAATAATTAATTGACTACCTTTTTCAGCTAAAAATTTATTCTATATATTTTCTAACTACAATATCTCCTTTTCTAAAAATATCACGGGCACATCATTACTAATATATTAAAGCCAAAAGATTGAAAGTTTGGTCGGTTTGGTTTTCAGTTTGGTTATCCTAATAATTAAAATAAAATAAATAATAATAATATTAAAACTAATTATTAATGTTAACGTAGTTATATTTCGATTAAAATTCTTCTTCTTGGACTCTTTCTTATGTTTGCTCTTATCCAAATTATTAAAATAAATAATAATATAATATAATTAATGATAATTAGCCGATTGTCCTTTTCACATTTACCTTTAGTTGAACATATTACCTTTTATAAACACCTAAAAACATCAATCGTATCATATCTTCCCATCATTAATATTTACTTCCTAATTAAAACACGTAACCTTTATTTTATTTAAAACTAATCTTACAATCTATACTATTATATTAAAACTGAAATATAAGTTTGTCGATTTGGTAATTGGTATGGTTATCCTAATTATTAAAATAAATAATATAATAATATAATTAGTGCTAATTAGTTAATTGTCTCTTTATTTGAAGATATTAATTTTTATAAATACCTAAAAACATCAATGGAACCAAAACTTTTGATCATTAATATTTTTTTTCTAATTAAAATACGTTACCTTTTAATTTAAAATTAATCTTGGAATCATTAATATACACCCAAAAATATCACACCATATCGTTCAATCATTATTTTTAGTAATAAATAAGAATCATTGAATCTAATAATAAGGTATATTATATCATTATATATTATTAATGATTATATAATAACATAATTATAGAATAAAATAAAATTTATAATATATCAAAAGAAACCCATGCATCGCATGGTTGGATCTTAAAATAGACGAGTTTTGCTTTGCAATGCTATCAAGCTTTTCTAACAAACGCAAGCTACCCTCATGTATAGTACTCCGGCATTGCCTCACAAGCATCTAATCAGAGTCATCTTACCACCCATAGGCCGGATTTCAATCCCCTGTATAATGAGACCACTCTTCCAGTTACCACCTTTCACCTCCAACAAGCTGATCTCCAGTTCTCGATTCTCCCCTTCTTTGTTGAAGTATTGAGCCAACTCAATTTCTAACCATCCATCTTTTCTGGTCCTTGGATACTGACGATCAACATTTAGAGGCGAAGCAACTTGAGGCCTTGGGTGGCTGGCTCTGAAGCTATGAAACAAACCCATTCTCCTATGTCTGAAGAAAGTTTTGCGCTGCCCTCCACCTTCCGGATCCACAAAAACATTGCGCTTAATGCTTTCTTCGCCAATTATGCCAACCGAAGTTTCTAGCGGAAAGTCTTCAAACCCATCTATTAATGTTGTTGCAGGCTTATAGACAAGATATGTGGAGTAAGCAGTATCTCTAGACAGCAATGAAGTGCTTATTCTTCCATGGATCTCAAACCAACAAACACTGATCAACTCAATGACCTTACCAAATCTGTTGTGGAACATTATAATAGTTAGAATTTATCTACATTCAAAGATCTGATACGGAATTCTATTTTCCAAAGAACACTTCAATCTTGTATAATTAACATACTTGTGCTGAATCACCATACCATATTCGTAAAACAAAAAAAGGTAGAGTTAAATTTTGCACCTTGATTCCGGATCGGATGTCCACCTCCAGTACCTCGGAGTGTCACCCCACACAATAGTGAGTGCGCTAGCCGCCATCATAAAACACTTTTTTCCTGTCCACTTGTCCAGAGAAAAACTCTGCAAAATGACAATTGAGTGGTAAGAACAGATTATTACATTTATGCATAAGCGCCACATTGTACGATCCAAGTGACAAGCTCCAAAAAAAACTATCTCTTTCCACAAACATCTTACAGGTAATTTTCACAAACAATCAAATTCAAGATTCAGACTGACTTAATTCATGCCACTATATACCTTGAATGGCCTAATAATCCAAATTCAAAACTCATACCCACAAACGATAAAACTTATAATCACATTACTATATCTTGATTCAACAAGGAAAACCCATCTCCTAATACCACCAAATACAACAAATATAAAACACTAAATCAACATCCCTAAACAGTCAAAGAACATGAATGTGAACATCATCCAAGACAGTAGTATATCGTTCAACAAGTACACACACAAAAAAAGAGAGAGAGAATTGAATCGCCCTCATCATAATTTATAATTGCACATATTTCTCTTCCAAATCTGACCCTAATATATAACACCGAAACACAAATAATTTCAGGCAAAAATTCTATGAAGTCCCTACAGTCTTGCAGAAAATGCGTTTTGCGTACCCTAAGACAATAATAATAAGTGACCATTCCAACAATAAGAGGAGACAAGTAAATTAAAACGAAAGAATATATATACCATAGAACCAGCATCAACGATGAGAGGATGATCGGACAGAGAAAGATAGACATCCTTGTTGGAAGGAGAAGAACGCAGAAGGGGCTGATTATCCACAGCCCTGGAAAGAAGTTGGCGATAATCAGAGGGGAGGAAGGTGTCCCAAACAGGATCAGAATCAGCAATGGAATGGAAAGTTGTGCTAACAAGTGCCATATGACAAGCATCAACCGGTGTTGTATGTGATACTATATCTGCTATACATTCTTCTGGTAACATGTTGAAATAATCAACTATGTTTTTCTCACTTTCTTCTGATTCTTGCTTACCCATCTTGATTATTTGTGTGTGTTTTGGTGAAGAGGAAGGAGGGATGGATGGGTTATATATATATGGAGAACGGGTGTGCGTAAATTTAAGAGTTAGGTTCGTATTTGGTACGCACTAGTACAGATGCACAAAAGGCCCATCGGGTCGGGTTTTGATCGGGCTTTGAAAAGTCCCGGTCCGGATTTTGATTTTGATTGGGTTGGGCCGGGCTGGGCTTCTATAAAAAATATGAGCCCGTTTAGGCCCTCGAAGCGGGTCGTGGTGGGTTTTTTTCCGGACCTGAAGCGGGCCGGGCCGGATCGGGCTTTTTCCGGGATCAAATCGGATCGAGATTTTATGTTATGTAAGAATGTTCTTTATGTAATAATGGCAGACATATGTTAAACAATCTATATTGCCGATACAAATATTACATTTATCGATTTACTTTTTGATTCGATGATATCTATACTATTATATAAAAGCCGAAACATTTAAAGTTTGGTTAGTTGGTTGGTACCTATTGATTTTACTTATTTACCCTTACTTAATTACTGATAAAATCTTTTTTTATATTTTATCTAACAAAAATTTTTCCTTTAGTAATCAATTTCCTTTTTCAGGTTAAACTTGTTACCTTTTCTTTTCTTTTTAATAACTAGGCAGTTTCCTTTTTCAGGTAAAATATAACATCTTTTATATTTTATCTAACTAAAAAGCATATTATAATTACTATTAACTATTTAATTTATTTTTTCATTCAAATTATCTTTTCTCTTTTCTCTAACTAAAATATCACACACTATTTTTTTGTTGTGCACTAAGCTGGGGGTCTTCACGGAAACAGCCTCCCTACCGTAAGAAATAGGGGCATGGTCTGCGTACATCTCACCCTCCCCAGACCCTGCTCTGTACGGGATATAGTGGGTATGTTTGGTTTGGTTTGGTTTCTAACTAAAATATCTATTTTTCCAATTATATCACGACTTACCTTTTAAAAATCTTCTTTTATATTTTATTTAACTAAAATTTTTACTTTACTAATCAATCTACTTTTTCAGGTTAAACATGTTATCTTTTTTTTAATAACAAGCAGTTTCCTTTTTCAGGTAAAATATAATAAAATTTATATTTTATCTAATTAAAAAAAATTATTATTATTGTTAACTAATAAATTAAATTTTTATCTTTTCTCTTTTCTCTAACTAATTTTTTTTCCCAATTATATCACGGGTTACGTTTTACAGCGAAAACAAGTTACCTTTTTTATTTTCTCCAACTAAAACCTCTCTTTTTCAAGTTGTATCACGAGCGATTCTATTTAATAAAAAAATCATAATATTATATTGCTATTAATTAACCGATTACCTTTCATCTTATTTAAATATTTAAGCCTCCAAAATTCGTATTTAAAAAAATTAATAAAAAATTGAATATAATATTAAAAAAATTCTGTGCATCGCACGGGTTTTAAGCTAGTATTAATTGATTACACGTGTACTTAACTTGTTTTCGTTCATGTATTGTAATATATGCATATAAATAATCTTATTATTAATAATGAATATGTAAATATATATGTACTTAAATTATTTTTATATTTGTAGAAAATGTAAATACATAAATATTTATGTAAGTATACTAGAATAATCGAATTTTACCCGGGCTTTTTCGGGCCGAACCGGGCTTTTAATCGGGCCGGGCCGAAGACCGGGCTTTTGCCGGGCCGAGCCGGGCTGGGCCTTGCCCAAAAATATAGGGACCGTTTAAGGCCCTCGGGCCGGGCTTGATCGGGCCGGGCTTTGACTGGGTCGGGCTTTGACCGAGCTTTGCCGGATCGGGCCGGGCCAGATTTTCGGGCTCGGGGTTTTGTGCATCTCTACGCACTATGATAAGTGGATTTATATCCACTTGGATCATTCTATTTCGGCTTAAATTGGTGTTTTGTATCTCAAGTATTGGTGTGTTTTAATGTGTTTTGTGAGAAATTGTGCAGGATATAATTCTAGGTGCAAGTGTGGGAATTTCAGTGTTATACGTGTTTTTAAGCTCAGAAGAATAAGTGCTTAGAGTTGCATTCAAAAGTGGAGGTGAAATCAGGATAGCAAAAGGAAATCAGCATGTGCAGTAAACCCTGGGCGCGGGCGCGCCAGGACAAGCCTATATTGCGCGCGGGCGCGCAGGCAGAATACTGAAGAAACCTTGAGCGCGGGCGCGGTGGAATTGGCCTAGGGGCGCGCGGCCGCGCGGAGACCGGCAGAAAGTTCCTGGAATCGTATTTTAATTAGGAAATTGCCGTTTTCTTCTCCTAATTCAGATAGCAATTGTTGTGGACGATTTAAAGCTTCTGGAATTCAACTTAAATAAGGGAATTGCAATTCTATTACAATTAAAGATGGAAAATTACCGGAATTCTATCCTATTTCAAATACGGTAATCGCTTGGTCAAGGAGGCACTTGGGGGCTATAAATACACACCTTGGGGCACAGAAAAATAATAATCTACACATCCTACACACTAAATTCGTTCATAGCACAAGGAAGAGAAGCCAAGGCGAGGATCGTGACGACAAGAAGATCTAGATATAGTTTTTCTTGTATTCCTTTGTGGAGGCGTATCTTTTGGATGCTTGTTACTTTCACGGATTTGTTCACTAAACCTTATTCTATTATTAATTTATTCATCTTCATCTTCATTATCTTGTTTTATATCATGCTTTCGTCAAATCCCATGGTGACGAAAGGTTCGATTATGAACTAATCGTTATCGTGGGGTCCTAGTGGATTTATCTATGTAGCTTAGTAGTTTGCATGCCTTAGAGATTTATGTGTGGTGAATTCTTGATATCCTCGTATGGTTAATCTTAATGCTTTTAGATGCGTAGCTAACATCTAAATTGAATTGTTAATCTCTTGCTAAACGAGAGTGGATCTTGAGATTTAGAACTTGCCATGCTAGCATAGGATAGGTTGATGTAATCATCATGATTTGTGGCATGAATAGAGATATTATGCTACCCTATGTGATCTAAGTGAATAACTTGTGCTTCAACCTTTATGTTTTCAAATTCTATAGAGATATAGGGTCTAAACATAATAGGTGCCTATTCATCTTCTATCTCTTTTGTGGATGTATGCTTAGATTGGTACTAGTATACCGAGAGGTAACTTTTACTCTTTTCGTGTTGTTCGATCAGATATCAAAACCATCGCATGTTTTAATCGAAGGCTGCAACTCTAAGTGAAGTAGATGATGAAACTAGGATTCCATGTTTATTCTCATATAAGTAATTCGATTTTAATTTTTGTCAATTAGTTAATTCTTAATTTTATAATTTGCATCTTAGTTTAATTTAGGTAATCAAAACCATATTTGTTATTTTTCTTAGCAGTGAATTAAAACCATACATTGTTGCATAGGCATATTTACTGAATTGAACACCATTCTAGATCTCTGTGGGAACGAACTTGATTTAATCATATATTACTTGTGACTACGTGCGCTTGCGTAAATTTAGCATAACAAGTTTTTGGCGCCGCTGCCGGGGATCATCGGTGTTTTATTTTAGTTTATGTGCTTGTCATCAGTGGTCGTTAGCGGTCACTGACTCGGATTCTTACTTAGTTTGTTTTTTTCGTGGTGTTTCAGGTACTTGAGTTTGTATGCAAACACGTTCGCAAGCTCGATTACTTAAACTGGCAGAAGACGATCTTGTTGAGAATATAGAGAATAAGGAAGAGGAGACTGAAACTACAGTAGCAATGGCAGATGCAGCAGCAGCTAAGGCTTTGAAGGACTATTCTCAGCCGAAACTCAATGACATTCAGTCGAGCATTGTTAGGCCAGCTATTGCAGCGAACAACTTTGAGATCAGGCCGGGCACAATTCAGATGGTGCAGAATTCAGTCCAGTTTGGGGGAGCTACTACAGAGGATCCAAACATGCATGTTCGGGACTTTATTGAAATCTGCGACACTTTCAAGTGTAATGGTGTGACGGATGAAGCTATCAGGTTGAGGCTTTTCCCATTCTCTCTGAGGGATAAGGCTAAGAGCTGGCTACACTCTCTACCACCTGGTTCCATTACTACATGGGAAGATCTTGCTCAGAAGTTCCTTACTAAATTCTTTCCTATGGCGAAAACTGCAGCAATAAGGAACCAGTTAACTCAATTCCAACAACAATCTGGCGAGTCCTTGTGTGAGGCTTGGGAACGCTACAAGGAGATGCTAAGGAAGTGTCCTCATCATGGCATGCCTGATTGGATGGTTATCAATGGATTCTACAATGGGTTGGGAGCACAATCTAGACCTTTGCTAGATGCAGCATCAGGTGGAGCTTTGTGGGCAAAGAGTTATGATGAAGCTTATGAACTTATTGAGATGATGGCTGCTAATGAATATCAAAATCCAACCCAGAGACTTTCTCAAGGCAAGGTAGCAGGAGTTTTGGAAGTAGATACAGCTTCAATGATTACGGCTCAGTTGAAGGCTCTTGCTATGAAGGTGGATTCTCTTGCTAATTATGGAGTTCAGCAGGTGGCTAGTGTTTGTGAGCTATGTGCGGGCGCACATGAGACAAGTCAATGTGCTATCTCTTCTGAATCAGCACAGTTCGTGAATAATTTTCAGAGACCTGCTGCACCAGTTCCAGCCACTTATCATCCTAATAATAGGAATCATCCTAATTTCAGCTGGAGCAACAATCAGAATACTCAACAATCTTATCAGCAAGCGAAGCCGTACAATCAAGGCTATCAACAGCCTTATGCTCCAAGGGCACCATATCAACCTCCGGGATTTCAGCAGCAACAGCCCCAGGCTCATATGGGGCAATCTTCTAATGAAAAATCTGATGAGATGTGGATAGCGTTAAAGAACTTACAAGCTGGTCAGAAGCTCTTAGAAACTCAGATAGGACAGATTGCAAGTGCCTTGTTTAGTAGGCCTCAAGGAACTCTTCCTAGTGATACAGAGACTAATCCAGGCAGGAGGGAAAGCAAGGAACAGGTCAATGCAGTTACTTTGAGATCTGGAAAAGTCACGAGTGATCCTAAATCAGCAACTGAAGAAGAGGAAGAAGTGCAGAATCAGCAAGTTGGAAAATCTGCAATGCCAGAAATTGAGAAATCTGATTTAGTGGCTGATCAGTTTGATGGTGAGAAGAGCAAGGAACCTGTTGAAAAGTTTACTCCGGAGCAATCTTCAATGAATAATCAGATCTATCCACCTCCACCATTTCCTGGACGTTTGAGGAAAAGTCAAGAGAAACAGTTTCAGAAATTTATGGAGGTCTTCAAGAAACTGTCCATTAACATTCCTTTTGTTGAAGCGTTGGAGCAGATGCCAAGATATGCAAAGTTTATGAAGGATATTTTGTCACGGAAGAGAAGGTTGGAAGATTTTGAAACAGTAGCTTTGACGGAGGAGTGTAGTGCTGTTCTGCAACAGAAATTGCCTCCGAAATTGAAAGATCCGGGAAGTTTCACTATTCCATGTACTATTGGCAACCTTTCATTCGGCAAATGTTTATGTGATTTGGGAGCTAGCATCAATCTCATGCCCTTGTCTGTTTTCAAGCAACTTGGTCTACCGGAGCCGAAGCCGACTAACATCTCTTTGCAGTTGGCTGATAGGACGATCACTTATCCGAGGGGTATAGTAGAGGATGTTTTGGTAAAAGTTGATAAGTTCATCTTCCCAGCTGATTTTGTGATTTTGGATTTTGAAGAAGATAAGAAGATTCCCATAATCTTGGGAAGACCGTTCTTGGCTACAGGAAAGACTTTGATTGATGTGCAGAAAGGAGAGCTTACAATGAGGGTGCAAGATCAGAGTGTCACCTTTAATGTGTTCGAGGCCATGAAATTTCCAACAGAGGATGAAGAGTGTTTCAGTGTGGAAACGGTTGATACGGGTCAGAGAAAGAAGTTGGATCAATTGTTGAGCGAAAAGGCGGATATGCACATGTTAAAGCATCCTATCAGTGATTCCATTGACAGTTCTTCTGTTCGAGATCTCTCGAATGTCAAGCTCGGAAAACTTCCATCTCATTTGAAGTATGTCCTTCTGAGTGATGAGTTGGTGATTTTTAAAGTGTGTTCAGATAATGTGTTAAGAAGGTGTATCATGGATGATGAGGTAGAGAAGTGTTCTTCTCAATCAACTGTGAAGCAAAAGCACCTTAGAGGCGTGAAGAAGAAAAAGAAAAAGTTGATTGGAGGAAGAGGCAAAGTGAAGTATGATTTAGAGAAGATGTGGGAAGATAGCAAGAAGGTTGTCAGACAATGGGTGAATGGTCCTTCTGCTAAGGACAAGTCGAATGCAATCTTCGAGCCACCATGATTTGAATCATATTTGTCCGGCTAAATGACGTTAACGACAGCGCTTCGTGGGAGGCAACCCATGTGTTTCGGTATTTTTAGGTATGTTTTCTATTATCCCTTGTATTTACTTCCATTCAATGCGGACATTGAATCTTTCAAGTTTGGGGGATGCGTAGTTTATGTGTAGTATTTATGTGTTCATATAGGATTTCATGCTTTGCATATTAGTAGTAGTAAATTATGCATTTACGTTCGTGTTATCTACGTTTGTTTCATATAGGACATTCTGTTTTTTATTTTTAGTATATCATGTGAGTTCATAATAGTTTGCATTTGCACCCATGCTTGATAGGAATTTTGTGTTGTTGACGCTTTTGTTTAAGAAGTGATATGCTTTGTTCTTGTGCACACACATACACTAGTAAGTTGAAGCTAGTAGACTTATTGAATGTTGTAAGTGATTAGAAGGACATGAATATGTGCAAGTTGATTTAGTTTGCATGCTTTGAATACAAGTTGGTGCGTTAGAGAGATTTTTTGCTTGGGATTGAGTATGTTTTTCCACCAAGTGAGTTTTTGAGCCTTATTGCATATTATTTGCAATTTATTCGTTTGCTTGAGTGTCCACAGATTGTTTGCATTGCTAGCAGTTGTTTGAGGTCTTTCTTGAAATGCATGACATTATTTGACGATTAAAATGATAAAGGCAATAGGAATAACCGCATATTTTCCCATATTACCACACCATGTTTACATGATCAATTAGTTAACCCATTGAGCTTAATCCTATTTTTTTTCGGTGACATACCACATTACTTGCCTAGACCTTTTTCTTGTATTGGCCTTACATTAATTTGAACCCACATTGTCAAAGGCTAGTAGAGTGCTTAAGGGAGTAATAAGGTGTGCAAGGAGGGGTTTATTGTTGGTCATACTTTTGGGGGAAATATTGAAAATTTGGGTTTGGTTTGTTTACTTGATAGTCGACATATGTAATAAATTATGGGATCATTGTTATTGTTATTGTTTATTGTTTGTGTTCTATTTAGCTCTCGAAAAAAAGAAAAAAAAAAAAAAAAAAAGAAAAAAAAAGAAGAAAAAAAAAAAGAAAAAAAAAAAACAAAGAAAAAAAAATATTATGAGAGCATGTTTGTGTTTATTGTGATCCTGATTTAGTCGACTATTCGAGTGTGTTTGTTTTAGTAAAAATTATATGGGGGGAAATATGGTGTTGTGTATGATTTATTATCGTTCTTACTAGCTTTTGACACTTCACCTGTTTTGGCTTATTTGACATACCTTGTCCCTAGCCCCGTTACAACCCAAATAAAGACCTTTTGATTATCGTCATTGATGTATGTTGTGTTAAGAGTTAGATTGATACCAAATGTCAAGCGTGTTTATGATTTTGTTGGAATTGAGTGATACACTTACCCTTGTTCTTGAGTGAAAATTCTTTTGTGAGTGGATTGTGAGTGTTTGCTTGTTTTTGCGTATGAGATCCCGAGTTTTGTCTCAAAGATGTGCTCTTGTAGGCTTAGCATGTTTACTAACTTATTCTTACACTTGACATGGGCTTGTGAGAACTTATGCATGTTCATTGAGTAGACTATGTGAATACTTGCACTTTCGACACCAAGACATTGCGTATTTGCTTTGATTCTTAAGTTGATATGGCATGAGATGATTTGAAGGTATGGTAGATTAGATTAGTTGCATTTTCATATTAGTTGCATTCATGCATTGCATTGCATTGGATTTTGTGGGTACATTCGCTATAGGCCCTCACGAGACCTTACTCGTCCACTAGGGCTGCCTAGGGGTTTAAAGGGCTTGTTGCATATGCCAAATGCAACCGTGATCACCTACGGAAGTGGTACTAGCTAGTTGTATATATTTTGTTTGTTTATGCTTGAGGACAAGCATCGGTTTAAGTTTGGGGGTGTGATAAGTGGATTTATATCCACTTGGATCATTCTATTTCGGCTTAAATTGGTGTTTTGTATCTCAAGTATTGGTGTGTTTTAATGTGTTTTGTGAGAAATTGTGCAGGATATAATTCTAGGTGCAAGTGTGGGAATTTCAGTGTTATACGTGTTTTTAAGCTCAGAAGAATAAGTGCTTAGAGTTGCATTCAAAAGTGGAGGTGAAATCAGGATAGCAAAAGGAAATCAGCATGTGCAGTAAACCCTGGGCGCGGGCGCGCCAGGACAAGCCTATATTGCGCGCGGGCGCGCAGGCAGAATACTGAAGAAACCTTGAGCGCGGGCGCGGTGGAATTGGCCTAGGGCGCGCGCGGCCGCGCGGAGACCGGCAGAAAGTTCCTGGAATCGTATTTTAATTAGGAAATTGCCGTTTTCTTCTCCTAATTCAGATAGCAATTGTTGTGGACGATTTAAAGCTTCTGGAATTCAACTTAAATAAGGGAATTGCAATTCTATTACAATTAAAGATGGAAAATTACCGGAATTCTATCCTATTTCAAATACGGTAATCGCTTGGTCAAGGAGGCACTTGGGGGCTATAAATACACACCTTGGGGCACAGAAAAATAATAATCTACACATCCTACACACTAAATTCGTTCATAGCACAAGGAAGAGAAGCCAAGGCGAGGATCGTGACGACAAGAAGATCTAGATATAGTTTTTCTTGTATTCCTTTGTGGAGGCGTATCTTTTGGATGCTTGTTACTTTCACGGATTTGTTCACTAAACCTTATTCTATTATTAATTTATTCATCTTCATCTTCATTATCTTGTTTTATATCATGCTTTCGTCAAATCCCATGGTGACGAAAGGTTCGATTATGAACTAATCGTTATCGTGGGGTCCTAGTGGATTTATCTATGTAGCTTAGTAGTTTGCATGCCTTAGAGATTTATGTGTGGTGAATTCTTGATATCCTCGTATGGTTAATCTTAATGCTTTTAGATGCGTAGCTAACATCTAAATTGAATTGTTAATCTCTTGCTAAACGAGAGTGGATCTTGAGATTTAGAACTTGCCATGCTAGCATAGGATAGGTTGATGTAATCATCATGATTTGTGGCATGAATAGAGATATTATGCTACCCTATGTGATCTAAGTGAATAACTTGTGCTTCAACCTTTATGTTTTCAAATTCTATAGAGATATAGGGTCTAAACATAATAGGTGCCTATTCATCTTCTATCTCTTTTGTGGATGTATGCTTAGATTGGTACTAGTATACCGAGAGGTAACTTTTACTCTTTTCGTGTTGTTCGATCAGATATCAAAACCATCGCATGTTTTAATCGAAGGCTGCAACTCTAAGTGAAGTAGATGATGAAACTAGGATTCCATGTTTATTCTCATATAAGTAATTCGATTTTAATTTTTGTCAATTAGTTAATTCTTAATTTTATAATTTGCATCTTAGTTTAATTTAGGTAATCAAAACCATATTTGTTATTTTTCTTAGCAGTGAATTAAAACCATACATTGTTGCATAGGCATATTTACTGAATTGAACACCATTCTAGATCTCTGTGGGAACGAACTTGATTTAATCATATATTACTTGTGACTACGTGCGCTTGCGTAAATTTAGCATAACACACTAGTAGTTCTTTTTTGGTAAAAAGGCATTTTTGGTGTTCAAACTAGACGAGTTTTGACAAAATGTTGTCTTTATTTTTAAAATTATCAATTTGGTGTCTGAAACCGGCTAATTTTTTCCATTTGGTGTCAGCACCGGTTTTCTAACCGGTAGCCAATAAAAAAATTAAAAAAAAATGAATAATATTATACTTGTTTTTCCAAAAAAAATGAAAAAAAGTAAACTTGTTTTTAAGAAAAAATGAAAAAAGCTACACTTGTTTTTTCAAAAAAAATGAAAACTTGTTTTTCTGAAAAAATTGAAAACTTGTTTTTCTGAAAAAACAAGAAAAAATATATACTTGTTTTTCTAAAAAAAATTATACTTGTAAAATATATACTTCGAAAAACAAATTTCCGATGTGCATACACGGGGGATTCATTATTATTATTATTATTATTATGTTATATTCCTAATAATAATAATGGACCCCCCATGTATGTGCATCAAAAAAATTAATATATTTTGCAAGAAAAAACCATTTTTCTGAATTAATTTAACGATTTGATTAACAGAAGAGTACAACTCGAAAAATAAAATACTTTAAGGGTACCACTCGGAAGTCAAAAACACGAAATGACATCACTGGGATAAACAAGTATAATATTTTTCATTTTTTTCGGAAAAACAAGTATTCATTTTTTCATTTTTTTCGGAAAACAAGTATATCATTTTTTATTTTTTTCAGAAAAACAAGTATTCATTTTTTTCGGAAACACAAGTTTAATATTATTCATTTTTTTAGTTTTTTTTCATTTTTTTTATTGGGGCTGGTTAAAAAAACCGGCACAGACACCAAATTGAAAGGATTGGCCGGTTTTATACACCAAATTGATGGTTTTAAAAGTACAGACACCATATTATCAAAACTCGCCAAATTGAGACACTAAAAATGCCTTTTTACCGTTCTTTTTTATTAATTTTTTTAAATTTTATATGTTATTAATTTACGTATCAAATTATTATTAAAAAATTGATATATATATATATATATCTTTATTTTATTATATTATATAAATTATTATTATTTATTATTATTTATTTTATTTTATCTTCTTCTATTATATAAAGGAGAACCCCATGGAACTCTAAAATCGCTCGAATCATATTTATCTATTTTTCTAGAGCTCCTCTATTTTAAATAATAAAAATCAAAACTTCCTTCTTTATGCCCTATTTTTTAGAAAAGAAATCAGAACTTCTTTTTTTAACATTAATATCTTCGAAATAGAAAAGATTTTCGAATTTCTAGGAAAGAATTAGTCAAATTTATATATTCGAAATAGAAAGTAAATATTATATTTCAGAACTTCCTTTTTTAACATTATCATCTTCGAAATAGAAAAGGTTTTTGAATTTATATGGAAGAAGAATTCAAATTTACATATTCGAAATAGAAAAAAAAATTATATTCTTAGATATATACAATCATCGTTTCTAATGATCAAATTTTATCACCATGTTTGTAACACTTTTTCTTGCTTCTGTTTGCTTTTATCTTTGTTCATCTTTTTTTTTTTTAGTTTTTTTATTCACTCTTATTTTGTTTAATTTTCGGTGTACATGGCTATGTATGTGCTCCACTGATTTTTTGTGATTTTCAGGTTGCTTTTTATTGGTTTTTAAGATTTGAATTTACTATTTAATATTTGCTTTCTTCGTTTTGTTTTTAAATTCATGATTTGTTATGATTTTAGTTATAATTATGAATTATGAGTAACCATTGGTTGTTCTTTGCTTTAGATTGTGTATTTGTTTTGTTGTGATCTTGATACAGAGACACCAGATCATGTGAACAAGAATTAGGAGATCTTTCTCTATTTGAGAAGTAGAAGCACTTGAGAAACTTGGCATAAAAGATTTAAACTTTTACCATTCCCTATTTATTTATTTATTGTTAATTGTTAATTTGTCATTATTATCTTCTCGTTGTTCTTGATCATAATATTCCAACGTCTTCTTTAATTAATTCAATCAAATTTGTTTTTTTATCCATATGTATTTATTACAACGGTTGTCGGCCTAAAAAACGTGACACAAAATCGACGTAAAAAATAAGTATGGTTATTTTGTTGTCTATATATACATTAAAATTTGTAGGAATATTTATCTATTTTTCTAGATATATATATATATATATATATATATATATATATATATATATATATATATATATATATATAGGCAAGTGCTCAAATGAGACCCCCCTTATTGTGAGAACTGAGACCTTTCCATTTTGTACTATATTACTTAATCAGGACTACACAAATCTAATCTAATTATATTAATACCTACCCTGTTAATTTCCCCCGACCCCCCCACCCCCACCTCCATCGCCACTGGAACCGATCATCTTCTCAGACGAACAACACCACCTCCTCTTCCTTTTCGACGTCTGGCCCCGCAGGGGCACCGTCTTCATTTCCCATATCTCTCTCTGTCTCTCTCTATGTCTGTCCTCATCTCTCTCTCTCTATCTCCGACCAATTCTCTCTACCTCTCTCTCTTCTCACTCTTTCTCTCTCTCCCTCTCTCTCCTTGTAATATTAAACTCTATCATTTTAAAAGCTCGATATTAAAACACCCTTCCTCTATGGCTTAAATGTTTTGACTAGGCTGTATAGGCTAGGGAAATAGTGACGATGACTCAGATCTGGTGAATTTGATACTATTACGAACTTAAATCTGATTTTTTTTATAATGATTTTATGCCCAGAATTTTTGGTGATTTGGGTGTAAAATTAGTGATTTACCTTTAAATTTTGGATCAAAATTTTAGTTTGGCCATTCTGTAGCTATTGGTGGTGACTGTGATATGAAATATTTGTGATTTGTATTGATTTTTTTGGTGATTTGCTTTGAATTTTTGGTGATTTGGTGGTGGTGGCGACCATAGATGGTGATGCTGTGATTTGTCTTGTCTCATAGTTTTTTTTTTTTGATGATTTATGGTCGAATTTTTGATGATTTGTATTTAATTTTTTGGTGATTTCCTTTGAATTTTTGGTGATTTTGACTGAAAATTGGTGATTCTATGGGTGATAGGAGTGGTGGTGATTCAGTGATATGTGGTTGTGGTGTGGTGGTAATGGAGTGACGGAGATGGTGGTTAATTGTTATGAATTTTTGGTGATTTGTGTGTACCCATGTTTCCTACCTGGTTACTTTTGTGCGCACTTGCTATGTTTTCATCAAGTAGTGTCAACAGGGATTTGTTATACCAAGATACAGCTTAATTAGCATTACAATTTCCTTTATTGTTATAACATTTGAAAGTAAAGAATAGAAGCACAAGTATATGTACATACAGTCGCTTTAATATCCTTTGATGTCAATATCTTAGTTAATCTTTCTCGTGCCTTGACAATGTTAGCTTGCAACTTATCATAGGCTTCTGCAGAAACACAAGGGACAGATACGTTTTGGATTTTTTTTTTTTGATCTGATGATTGTTTATATGTGGGTTTGTTTCTGAGAAGAAGATAAAAAATACAAAGTCTGAAACTTTCCGGCAAGAAAGAAAGAGGGGTGTGACCGGAGATGTATGTCTCAGGCGGTGGCACAATTCAACATGGCAATACTCTGTATACTCTGTTGAAGAAAGAATAACAACGCTAAACCCCCTATTGAAGAAAGCACAATACACTGTATACTCTGTTGAAGATAGTGCGCGTGTGTTTGTTTATTGGGCCTAATTTGTGGCCCACATTTGCAGTTCTCAATATAAGGGGGTCTCACTAGAGTAGCCCCCTATATATATATATATTCGAAATAGAAAAGAAATTTTATGTTTCAGAACTTCCTTTTTTTTAACATTAACATCTTCGAAATAAAAAGGTTTTTGAATTTGAATGTAAGAAGAATTCAAATTTACAGATTCGAAATTGAAAAGAAATTTTGTATTCTTATATATATACAATCATCGCTTCTAATGAACAAATTTTATCACCATGTTTGTAACACTTTTTCTTACTTCTGTTTACTTTTGTCTTTGTTTATTTTTTTTAGTTTTTTTTATTCACTCTTATTTTGTTTATTTTCAATGTACATGACTATGTGTGTGCTCCACTGATTTTTTGCGATTTGCAGGTTGTTTTTTTTTTGTTGGTTTTTAAGGTTGAATTTACTGATTTACTATTTGTTTTGTTCGTTTTATTTTTAAATTTATGATTTGTTATGATTTTAGTTATAATTATGGATTATTAGTAACCATTGGTTGTTCTTTGTTTTGAATTTTGGATTTTTTATTTTTTTTATTTGTGATCTTGGTACAAAGACACCTAATCGTCCCTTCTTTATTTATTTATTACTAGCTTATAGCCCGTGCAAAGCACGGGTTACTTTAAAATATTTTTAAAATTATATGATTAAACAAAATAGAGTTTTATAATTTATTATGGTATTAATTTAAATTTTTAAAATTATTTAATAAATCACATGTATTGTTTAGAACTAATAATATAAAATCTTAATGTAAATTTGTTGTTGACGGGATTTAAACCGGAATTTAATATACTCATATTTACGGATTATACAAATGTTTCTTTATTATAAACAACGTATGCAGATTTTTAATATATTTTATTAACAATTGAAAAATATGGTGTGATATTTTCGGGTATATATTAATGATTGTAAAATTAGTTTTAAACTAAAAAGGTAACGTGTTTTAATTCGAAAGGAAATATTAATGATTGGAAGATGCATTGATGTTTTTAGGTGTTTATACAAAGGTAATATCTTCAATTAAAAGTAAATGTGAAAAAAGGCAAGCGATTACTTACCATTAATTATATTATGTTATTATTTATTAAAGGTGTTTTAAAAGTATAAACATCATATATTTATTTTTCTTTTTAATAAAGGATAAATAAGTAAATTCACGAAGTACCAAAAAACAGGTACCCAAACTTTTAATGTTCCGGAATTTATATAATAGTAAAATGTTAATGAAGATTAGTTTTAAATTAAAAAGGTAACGTGTTTTAATTCGAAAGGAAATATTAATGATTGGAAGATACGTTGATGTTTTTAGGTGTTTATAAAAAGGGAATATCTTCAATTAAAAGTAAATGTAAAAAAAGGCAAGCGACTACTTAACATTAATTATATTATGTTATTATTTATTATAGGTGTTTTAAAAGTATAAATATCATATATTTATTTTTCTTTTTAATAAAGGGTAAATAAGTAAATTCACGAAGTACCAAAAAACTGGTACAAAAAAACAGGTACCAAAACTTTTAATGTTTCGGAATTTGGGTGATGGCCCAAAATAATTACCTGGGAAACTGGATGACCCTTTTTACTGACGGGACACGGTACATCGTGTACCGTGATAGGGGAGTGATGCGGAGAAGCGTCCTTCGTAACAGGGCATGATACGGAGCTCCGTCTTCCGTATTATGCATGATACGGTGGACGGTGTTCCGTGACAGTGCTGCGCACCCACCTAACACGGAACACCGTGTTCTGTATCATGCATAACACGGAAGACCGTGTTCCGTATCATGCATAATACGGTACATGGTATACCGTATTAGGGTAATACGGAGGCCGAAACTCCATATCCCGTCGGTATTTCGGGCCATTTTTTTCAAAATCAGTATTTTGGGCAAAAACTTAGGAAAAATAGGCATTTTGGTAATTTTCTCTCGGAATTTATATAATAGTATAGATTAATTGTTAATTTGTCGTCATTATATTCTCATTGTTCTTGATCATAATATTCCAACGTCTTCTTTTAATTAATTCAATCAAAACTTCTTTTTTATATATATGTATTTATTACAACGAGTGTCGGTCTAAGAAAACGTGACACAAAATCGACGTGAAAAATAAGTACAAGATTTATTTTGTTGTTTATATATACATAAAAATTTGTACAATATTGTGTTCACTAATTTATTTATTGATATTTTCTTTTTGATTTCTTTCTTAAATAGTCTATATTTTGAAAAAAAAATTACAAGACCGCCGAGAAACGTGTCTTATATGTATTTATTACAACGAGTGTTGGCCTAAAAACACGTGATACAAAATCAACATAAAAAATGTATGTAGTTTATTTAGTGGTCTGTGTTTTTTTTTTGATAAACAGGAAATATATTAGATAGAAGGCAACGCCTTGAGGTTACAATCAAGTAATCAACTGACCAACCACAGGAAATAGGGAAGAAACTCCCTACAACTGGACAAAAGGAACAGACCAAATTCAATTACAATAATAATTAAAAGATACCGTACGTGCTTGACTAAGAAAACAGCCTCTACTAGGCACAGACCAACACCAACTTTTAAAAAACTTAATCCATCTTTTTCATATGGGCCTGATCAAACAAGGCCCATTCAAGTAAGGCATCCTCAGTCTCCATGAGCTCTTCCTCAGAGGGAATTTCTGATTCAAACATCTGCTGCACATGATCAGTCTCCACTATTTTGATCCCTGTGGCTTTAGGCTTCTGACGGGGAATGTTCTTGAGGAGGTTGCTCAGTGTACCACGGGTAGCACAGTCAAGAACGTCCTTTGCATAAATTCCTTCAAAAATCTCTGTATCCAAATCAATTATCAGCTTACCGAAATACTTTGAAATTGAAACGAGACAGCCACTATCCAGAATCTTGATGGCTACTTGGATAAAAGACCATCTTCATTGAAAGCATAATTCGCTAAGACTTTGGCCTTGCCCTTCCTCTCATCCTTCATCCCAGGCTCTTCATGCTTCATATGATTATAAAAGCTCTCTTCTTGTTGTGGCTCTTCTGGGAATGCCTCAGGTTCATTAGGTCTAGCAAAACCAACATTGACGTTCATATTAATGATAATGTTCATATTAACATTAATGTTTATATTCACTTGGGGAGGAGGGACATTTGCATATTGGTCTTCCGTTGGAAAATCAGGGAACTCCACCACGTAATCTGATAGAGCATTAAGATTATTGGCAACTAAAAGAGCATTATCCATGGTTGCAAGAGGTTCCAAATCCATTTCTGTTTCATCTTCAAAAGCTAATGGAGATGGAGGTGGAGATTCATCAATTACTTCCCCAAGACCAAAGTTTTCCTCCACATCAAAAGGTAAGAACAAACCCATGTCCAAATTGAGAAAGGTTCTGAGCTCGCCAAAAGTTCCTGGAGCAACTGCGAAAGATGCCGAATGTTGCATGCCATATGATGCTGTTATGCTAGATTTTTGGCATGTCTAATAATTTCCCAAATTTCCAATATTATTAATTATTAATTCAGATTAATAATTATAACTTAATCGCTAAGTTTTATCCTCTCCCTGAAACGAGGAAAGAATCAATCTTAATCCATCAATAATGGAAAATATCTCCAAACGATATTCTTCAAATCAGGAAGATATCACAACGACAAGATTAAATCAGATAAAATCAGTAATTACCCAGATTAACGAAGTTTATCCCTAAAGTCTCTAAGGGATAGACACAAATCAATTTCACAGAACTGCGTTGGCTTGATCCTTATAAATATAAGGTACGCAGGCATCTTGAAAAAGGATCCGATACACGAGACAAATCGAGACACCTCTCAAGTCCAGCCCCAAATATCCAAAATCCCAAATCCCCCTATTTTCATAATTCTTTATTCCAGCAACTTCCGAAATTTGTTATCACCAAATTCCTCCGCTAACAATTGGCGCTAGAAGGAGGGCATATTTTTTGATTGTGGAGGACAATCAATTATACAAATAATGGGGAGTTTTATCGAATTCTTATACCGGATTGTTGACACGATGAAAAAAAAAAAACAGACGAAACACGAGAGCCTAGAGTCAGTAGGTACAAAGCCACGCGCAAAAAAAAAGGAAAAGAAGATGGCAGGCGAACGAACCAAGGCAGGAGGAATATAAGACAAGCAAAGTTACAACTTACAAGAACAAGACCCATTAATAAAAGAAAATACAAAGTTGAAAGTCAAGCTCGTGGGAAAAAACATAATTTGGTTCGTAGGTTTTGGTGGGCGAGCATGGAATCAAGGGCATAGATGACATGGAAAAGAAGAGTAGAAGGCGACAATGGAAGCATAAAATAAATTTGAAGCATTCGAAGCTCTACGGGTTCGGTTCGAAAAAAAAAAATCTGAGATAAGTTTTCTACTTATGTTTATTTTTAATTTTATGCAATTATATAAATATTTTATATCATGAATATTATATTTTTATTATTAAAATATTTGCGAGATATAAATTATTTTTGATTAAATATTTTATGCATGCTTAAATTAATGTGTTTATTATGCATGAATTATGTTTTAAGTTTTTTATTTTGTATTGCATCATATATATATATATATAATTAATTTCGGATTTGCGGATTGAATTTGTCAAAAAAGAAGACCCTCCGATATATTATTTTTGAAGGACTCTTTTTTAGGGGTAATATTTTGGAAGGCTCTTATTCGAAGAGTTTATTATTTTGGAAGGCCCTATTTTGTAAGGGTAATATTTTGGAAGGCTCTTATTCGAAGAGTTTATTATTTTTGAAGGTCGGGTTAATATTTGGGAAGGTTCTCCTTTGTGGGATTAATATTTTGGAAGGTCCTCCTTTGTAGGGTTAATATTTTGTAAGATCCTCCTTTGTTGGGGTAATATTTTGGAAGACTTTTAATTAAAGATTTTATTATTTTAGAAGGCCCTCTTGTGTGGGGAATATTTTGGAAGGTCCTCCTTTGCGGGGGTAATATTTTGGAAGGCTCTTATTTGAAGAGTTTATAATTTTGGAAGGCTCTTATTCGAAGAGTTTATATTTTGGAAGGCTCTTATTCGAAGAGTTGATTATTTTTTAAGACCCTTTGTGATGAGGATATTTTTTATAGAAGACACTTTGTGTGTTGCTGATATTTTTTAGAAGACCCTTCAAGTGTAGCTGATATTTTTTGGAAGAATCTTGGGATATTGATATTGCTTTGGGAAGATAACTTCCTCTAAGAAGGGTCTCCCTTATTTTTTGTGTTAGACGACCTCCTCTAAGGAGGGTCTTCGTAATTTATATATATAAAAAAATGGTCTCCTTTGAGGAGAGTTAATGGAATAAACTTCGGGAAATCCACCTCCTGTGAGGAGGGATATTTCTGGAATGGGGAACGACCTCCTTTGAGGAGGGTATCCCAAATTACCAAAGTCCTTGCAAAAACCGTACTTCCGGGGGGGATGTCCGTACTTCCGGCTCCTCATCAAGGCACGAACTTCGGGAAATCCACCTCCTGTGAGGAGGGATATTTCTGGAATGGGGAACGACCTCCTTTGAGGAGGGTATCCCAAATTACCAAATCCTTGCAAAAACCGTACTTCCGGGGGGGATGTCCGTACTTCCGGCGCCTCATCAGGGTTCGAGCTTCGGAAAATCCACCTCCTGTGAGGAGGGTATTTCTGGACAAAAATGGTCTCCTTTGAGGAGAGTACTAATGATCTCCTTTGAGGAGAGTATTATAAAATTCTGAGGAAAATGACCCCCTTTGAGGGGGATACCCTCTAGAAGACATGGTAGATATGACCTTTTTCGACTGGATGTTGCTCAAAATGCTTTGCACGACTCTGCGAATAATGCTTTGATGGCTCTCCAAAATACATTTTCTTACACACAAAACTTATTATTTACATATCGCATATTGTCTTATTTACATCTACATGTATATTACGGGCACCTTGGTGCTCCATATTATTTATTAATCTTCGTCTCCTAGCTGTTTCAGTGACTTAGGAAATTTGGAAGATCGAAGCATGCTTAGTTCTCCACTGCAGCAAGCTACACTGAAGAACTGGGGGGTAGTTGTTATGCCAGATTTTTGGCATGTCTAATAATCTCCCAAATTTCCAATATTATTAATTATTAATTCAGATTAATAATTATAACTTAATCGCTAAGTTTTATCCTCTCCCTGAAACAAGGAAAGAATCAATCTTAATCCATCAATAATGGAAAATATCTCCAAACGATATTCTTCAAATCAGGAAGATATCACAACGACAAGATTAAATCAGATAAAATCAGTAATTACCCAGATTAACGAAGTTTATCCCTAAAGTCTCTAAGGAATAGACACAAATCAATTTTACAGAACTGCGTTGGCTTGATCCTTATAAATATAAGGTACGCAGGCATCTTGAAAAAGGATCCGATACACGAGACAAATCGAGACACCTCTCAAGTCCAGCCCCAAATATCCAAAATCCCAAATCCCAAATCCCCCTATTTTCATAATTCTTTATTCCAGCAACCTCCGAAATTTGTTATCACCAAATTCCTCCGTTAACAGATGCCATGTATGCAGCTGTTGCATTCTTGGCATTTGGGATGAGAGAAGTCCTCCACTGAGTTAAGCCTTCCATAAATGTATTTGCATACAGAGTGTTGAACTGCCTCACAACTTCCCGCAGATCATCCACCACTATCTGATTCTCTTGACGTCGAATAGTATCATAGACTCCCCTATTAGTAGATTCAATATGTACTCTGTAGCGACCCATGTTGTTGCATTAAACCAGTGCTGATTGAATCCCCCATAATAAAGCCTGAACTTCTTCTCTTCCAGGAAGGGGACCCATAGCCCCCCACAGTTTAATCCCTTCAGGATCTCTAATGATAACACCACTCCATTCTTGTTGCCATTTGCAAGAGGAATATCCACAGAGACATAATGAACATTCACTTTAACAAACCACTCTTCTGGTGGATCCCAAAAATTTTCCATGAAGAAAAAGAAGGATGGGAGAAAAGAAGAAGAGAGATCAGAGAGAGAAGGGGATAGGGGAGAAAAGAGAGTATGGGAATAGGTGCACCACCAAGTGCAAACGACAGGATATATAGCAAATTCCCAAGAAGAAAAACGGCTGGAAGTAGCCACAGATATATAGCGTCTGAGAGGAGTGGCACCAAGTGGTCTATGTATATGAAAATTTGTACAATTTCGTGCTCATTAATTTATTTATAAATATCTTCTTTTCAATTTTCTTTCTTAAATTTATATTTTGAATTTTAAAAAAATATTACATGGCCGTCGCGAAGCGCGACTTAGTCAACTAGAGATTTTACACGTTTGATTTAAAATTTAATATTTGTACTCTATCTTGAATTTTTAAAATTTGATTTGGACGATTACAATTTACAACCCATGCAAAATTAACAAAATAATCTTTAATTTAGTGATGCTTTAATAGTTTTTTTCTAATTTAAATCTATGTAAAAACAAATAACATATAAATAATAACAACAATTATAATAACATATATAATGGTTTATATACATATATATATATACATACATATATATAACATATATGCTTTAATATATATATATATATATATATATCAAAATTTTAACAACAATTTGATATGTAAATTAATAACATATAAATATTAAAAAAAATTAATATAATTATAGTTATTAGAAAGGAGCCGTGCGTTGCACGGGTTATAAGTTAGTATATAATGGTCAATGTACCGCCAAAATAATCTCGACCGTCGAATCCAATATTTTTAAAAATAGACAATCAAGATTATATCATATTAAAAAGAAAATTATAATTTAAAAAGGATATAATTTAAAAAGGTTGTATTAGAATTGAATTTTAAAAGAAAATTATAATCTAAAAAAGAAAATTATAATCCAAAAAGGATATAATTTAAAAGGATTGTATTAAAATTGAATTTTATTTATTTATTTATTAATATTAAAGAAAATTCATATTTACTATTTGGGCTCTATCTTGAAACTAGAAATCAGATTTGGATGATTTTATTGCCCACGTGAAACTCATGAAATTAACTTTAGTTTAGTGATACTTTAATAATTATTATCCAAATGGAAACACTCAAATAGTAAATCATCCAAATCTGATTTTTAATCTCAAGATAAAGCTCAAATAGTAAATATGATTTTTTTTTAAATACTAATAAAAATTAATAAATCTAATCCTATTCAATGTAGAAGATCTACATTGATAATCTTATTCAGAGATTTGTGTGGATTATAAAATCATTCAAATCTGATTTGTAAATCTTAAGATAAAGCCCAAATAGTAAATATGAATTTTTTAAATAATAATAAAAAATAAATAAAATTCAATTCTAATACAACGTTTTTTAATTATATCAATTTCATATTATAATTTTCTTTTTAAAATTCAATTTTAATACAATCTTTTTAATTATATCCTTTTAATATTATTATTTTATATTTAAAATTTACTTCTAATGCAACCTTTTATAATTATATCATTTTTAGATTATTTAGAGGTTCGCGTGGATTGTAAAATCATCCAAATCTAATTTCTAAACTCAAGATAAAGCCCAAATAGTAAATATGAATTTTTTAAATACTAATAAAAAATAAATAAATCTAATCCTATGCAATATAGAAGATCTACATTGATAATCTTATTCAGAGGTTCGCGTGGATTGTAAAATCATCAAAATCTGATTTCTAAATCTTAAGATAAAACCCATATAGTAAATATGAATTTTTTTAAATACTAATAAAAAATAAATAAAATTCAATTCTAATACAACATTTTTTAATTATATCTTTTTCATATTACAATCTTCTTTTTAAAATTCAATTTTAATGCAACCTTTTTAATTATATCCTTTTTAGATCATTATTTTATTTTTAAAATTACTTCTAATTCAACCTTTTATCATTATATCGTTTTTAGATTATAATTTTCTTCTTAATGTGATCTAATATTGATCGTCTATTTTTAATCCAACGGATCATATAATTTTGGTAGTATAGAGACCAGACCAAAAATTTGGATAAGATCTTATGCTTGTTATATATAAGAATATAATCTAACATTAAAAAGTTTATTTGATTGGTAGTAGGAGTATATTTAAATACTAAAAAGTAAATACAAGGGTTTGTAAATATGTCCCAGTTTGAAAAGAAAAATTATAATCTAAAAATGATATAATATTTATTTATAATATAATATAATCTAATATTATATTATATTTACAAACCATGTCTCAAACTGAGACATATTTACAAAATATGTTTCAAACTGGGACATATTTAAAAATATATCCTAATATTTAAAAACCATGTTTCTAATATGTCCCAGTTTGAAACATGGTTTGTAAATATGTCTTATATTTATTTGAAATTTCAAATATATCCTTAAATCATTTTTTCATTCAAATTTTAACATAAAAAGACCAATGTACCCTTTTTAATGAAAATTATATTAAAATATAATGTCTGATAAAAACATAATATGATTAATTTAAAGAGAAAAATGTGCTACTTAGCACAGAACAACTTTAGTTAGTGGCTCAAAGATCTGCTACCATTGGGGTATTTGGCCCATGATTGTAAGTTTATTCACATTTATGTAAGAATACTCAATCCTGTTTGTATTCTATTTTTGATTGAATTTCTCATTTCTTTGTTAACATGATTAATTCGATTCACTTAACATCTCCCAACCTATGTAATATTAAATTAAATTGTAATACTTTGAAACTGTCCCAAGCATTGTAATATTAAATTTAATTATAATATTAAACATGGTCTTAAAATTTAAATTATAAATTTTAATATTTATTTGCGTGAGGGTGCCCCTGCGGAGCCTGTTCTAAGCAAAGTAAAAAAAACATTTTTTAGTGGTCAAAATTAAAAAATTACCCCCGCCCTATTTTAAGAAAAAAAAATAGTGGTTAAAATTTAAAAATTGTAGTGTATTTATAATAGTATTTAATTAATACCTTATATATAATAAGCCTAAGGGAGATCTTATCCAAATTTTTGGTCGTCGTCGCTGTACTATCAAAAGCATATGATCCGTTGGATTAAAAAATTGGATTAAAAGTCATCTGTTGGATTATAAATTATATCCTTATATATTTATTTATAATTTTCACTTTGTTAATTTATTATAATACCCTTTCTTCGTAATAATTAAATTTTATTAAATATTAATTACATTCTATTATTAATTAAGTGCAAATTTAATTCATCATTAATCTTGGATCAGTGCTAAATTTACCCGCAATATAGCTCAATCGGGGGACAGACATTCAAGTTTCAGGGTCCATAAGAAAATGGGGTCCGCTGAATAATACTCGCATATCCAACCTGACCTCTGCGCACTTATGGCACAATTCCTAATCGGAGAGTTTTGCTACATCTTCAAAGCGCACCAAGTTTGTCGGTCGACAATTTAAATCTTGATAATAATTTAAATCTTCATAATAAAATCTTGATTTAAATCTTCATAATAAATTAAATCTTGATTTTTTCAAGACCACTTGGTTTACAAAATTGCTTATTTGATTACATCAGAACCCCACAATAGACAATTCAAATGTAATTCAATTTATGAAACTTATATAGGTGAAATTATAATTCGGGTGAGCCACTTAAAAGGTTTTTAAAACTGAATATTGTGCACACAAAATCAGTGACCTAATCTTCCGCATCATGAGGTTAATTAAACACTGCAGCAACTACCTCTTTGCGAACCTTCAGCCCAGTCTAAATTTTTAACTACTTCTCAACAAATTTACGGATCACTACAATAACCTTTTTGACACTTTTACCACTGGTGTCATATCCCTTGCCATCTTTTCTATAGGCCCCCGCTTTATAAAGGATGTAAAAAAAATCCTAAATGAATTATGAATTGAAAAAATGTTTATAATGAATTGGAAAAAAAAATCCTAATACAATTATAATTACATTATTCTATAAAAAATCTATATATACAACGTTATATATACAACGTGTACACGAATTTATTTCTGTATAGTCGGTACATGTATCATATAACAAATTCCAGAATCATATTATTACCCTGGATTTGAACCCCACACACGTAATCCATGATTTCAACTCCACCTTAGCCTTACAGCAGACAGTGTGCATAGTTGGGGCACTGCTTCTTTGGTGCATCCAGATTTTCTCATAAACCAAAACAATATCTGTCAAAAAGAAAAAACTTCTTCAAGATAAAACATAAAAATTCAGTTACGGATTTGTGCACCAGATTAATATCTAAAAATGAAAAACAAAAATTTGAACGTAACAAAAGACGTCGTGAACAATACGCAGAAGCTATAGAAGAAGAGCGGAGCCAAATGAGTAAAAAAAGATGTCTACAAAGATCTACAAATGAAAATCAAAGAATTGAACAAAACAAGCGACGTCGGGAACGATATAAGCAACGTCGAGAAGCTGAAAAAGAAAAACAAAAGCAAGGAACCATAATGCATGAACAAACAACTGAAGGTAATAAATATATATCAACATGTAAACCGATTTACTCAAAGTTTGTGCTAAATCTAATCATTTTTTAAAATTTGTAAACCCCTTGCATTTTCTAGCTTATTACAACCCTTGAATTTTCTAAAAAACATTCATAACTTTTTTTAAAATCTTTTAGTATAATCATATTTATGGGTTATTAAGCCCAAAAAAAATAATTTATCATTATCAATTGTCTAACTCCAAATTTATTTTTTTTAACAAAAAAAAACTCCAAATTTATTAAAAAGATTAATAAAAAGAAAAATTCCACAAAACAATTTATAAATAAAAAACAACATAAAAATATTTCAATGATAGTGACCATAAATACATAAATTATTAAATTAAATATAAAAATGTCACACTACTCTTCTTTTAACATACAACCTATTAAATAAACTAATATGTAAAATATAAGATAAATTTTGTATTTCAAACATAAAATAAGACAATGAATTAATTTGTTCTGACTATATTTTGATTTCTAATCTAAACTCCTATCTTTTTGTACATTTATATTTATATGGTGTTTCCAGAATAAAAAAACTAATTAAATTAAAATAAAAATTATTTGTAGTTTTTAGATTAAAAGTTTCGAATGAAAAAAATTACAAAAAATACTACGATTTACTTCTCAAAAATTAAATTATTAAATAAAGTGGAAAACTTAAATTTAAAAATTTTAATTAATATATTTTCACATATCTGCAAAATACAAAACACAAAATAATATTTAAAATTTTACACATAAATTTTAATATGAAGATACAAATACTTAAACGCTGCTTTTAAGATATAATATATTAATGTAAATAAGGAGAAGATAATTTTAAAAATAATTTATTACTTATATCGATTGCAATGTTTACAACATTTTAAATCCCTAACTCAACATTAATAAAAAATATAATTATTTAAGAATTTATCTATATATTTTTAATATTATTAATTCTCAAAATTATTAAATAGCAATTTAATTAATAAATTATTAAATAACAATTTTAATAGAAAGAATTTATTAATAAATTATAATACAAATATTTTAATAACTCCTGTAACGCAGGGTTAATTTTTTAAATATTTATAATTATATTAATTCTTTTAATATTTATATGTTTTTAATTTACATATCAAATTGTTATTAAAAATTGATATATATAAAATTTTACATGTTAAATTCAATATTTATGCTTTATCTTGAATTCTTGAAATGTTTTAGACGATTTTAAGATCCACATCAAATTAACAAAATAATCTTAAATTTTTATACTAACTTATAACCTACTATAGATAATTACTATCTACAATTCATAAATAATTTAAAAGTAATTGTACATAGTAATTTATTTTTAATTTATAAATAATTGTAGATAGTAATTGTATATGGTATAGGTTGTTGAATTTTATTTTATTAAAATTCAAAACTTTAATATTAGAACTTTAAAACAGTATGAAACATGATAAAAAAATTCATTCAAGGATAAAAAAAAATCAACTTAAAATTAATTTAAGGATTTAACTTTGTAAAATGCCATTAATAAAATTTAAAATCTTATTGTAAACTATTTAAAACTTAACTCTCGAGTCTTCTGAAATAATTTCCATGACGCATATACTAAAATAACAATTTTCAAAATAAAACACACAAAAATTTATTTATTGAATAAAAAAAATTATAAAAAAACCGTGCATCGCACGGGCTATAAGCTAGTTTATATAACAAGGCTATATTGGTATCTATTTAACTTAAAAACTGATAATGGGACATGTAATTAATATATTAATATGATGGGACATATTTATAAACTGCTCCTTTAATTTGGGACATATTATATAAATTCCCTAAATATAATAATATAAACCAAAAAAAAGTTTTCTAAATTGAATAGAATTACATCTTTTATTAGAAAGTAAGTTTATTTAATTCACAATAGGATTGTATTTAAATACGAAAAATTAAAATTTAATGATCTATACTAAATATAAGTATATTCACTAAATTAAATAAAATTCAATAAAAATTCGTAAATTTCTTTTCACTCCAATTTCGAAGTATTTTTAATTGAATAATAATTATTTAATTATTATTAAATTAAAGATAATTTTTTCAAATTTGTGTGACTTGTAAATAATTAAAGATAGGAGTATAAGACAAGACAACAAGGATAATGTACAATAGATGTACAATAGGTTGACCGAATATCCGAGAGTCCGGATTTTCCGGGTACACGGCCTCGGTACCGTAGAAAAAATTTAGGAGCTTCCACGTAAGCCCAAAAGCCTATCTCCAATGTCCGAAAATAAAGTACAAAAACTCACTCTATCTTTCTTCAAAAAAAAAAAAACTCACTCTATCTACACTGGTATTTTTCTTATCAGGGTCTTATAAAAGCAAAAGCAGCCCAACCCCAGAGAGACACCTTCTGAAACACTCGTATATATTAGAATTAAATTAGGAAAGTTGTCTTTATATTCTGGAAACTTGTTTGATTTTGTTATATATATAATCCTAACGAATAGACTTATCATCATCATCATATTTGTTGTTGAGATTTCATTCCATTCCACTAGTTCAAGACAATGTTTCTGAGTAAAACCAAAGGAGTGAAACGTCGTTTGCCATCATCCGACGATGAACTTCCCGACTCCAAACGCCTCCGTCGATCCACACTAATGATTAAGAATTATTTATGACATGAAATCATTGAAGGTATTAAGAATGATAAAGAACAGATAAGATGAGGCTCTCAACATATGTTTCATTAAAAAACCTGAAGTCTCCAATAAGCATCTTAGAATACAAATAGCAAACTGATTTACTAACAGACAAGCTAACTTATTTACTAGCTGACAAACTAGAACTCAGACAAAAACAGAACAACGGTATTCTAGCTGTTCCAATCCAAAGTTGACAGCTATGGAGACTTGGTTAGTTGGTGGATTTTGCAGTGATCCCTTCATTACTCCCCCTCAAGCTGGAGGCGAAGACGAAGTAGAAGCTCCCAGCTTGGTGAGTAACTTCTGATGTTGTTGAACAGGTAGAACCTTTGTAAGCAAGTCAGCCACTTGATCTGAAGAGGGCACATGAGCATTAGTAATTTGCCCAGAGTTGATCTTGTCACGTATGAAATGACAGTCAATTTCCACGTGTTTAGTGCGTTCGTGTTGGACAGGATTTGCTGCTATGGCCAGAGCGGCCTTGTTGTCACAATTGAGCTGAGCATGAGGCATATTTTTGAAACCCAAGTCTTTAAGCAATGCGAACAACCATGTAACTTCGCATGTTGTCATGGCCATGGCACGATATTCGGCCTCTGCTGAAGAACGAGCCACAACACTTTGTTTCTTTGATTTCCATGAAACTGGAGACTGGCCAAGGAAGATGCAATAGCCTGTTGTGGATTTTCGAGTAGATATGCAGCTGCCCCAATCACTGTCACAGTATGCAGTGAGTTGGGCAGCACTTGAAGAGGCGAGTAAAATACCCTGTGATGGAGACCCTGCTAGGTATCGAAGTAATCGTTTGGCTGCTTGAAGATGAACTGTTGTAGGAGCATTCATATATTGGCTGAGTGTGTGAACTGTGAAGGAGATATCTGGACGCGTTATGGTGAGATAGATAAGTTGTCCAAGCAAACGTTGGTAGGATGTGGGACTTGATAAAGGATTCCAATATTAGGACTCAATTTGACATGCGAGTCCATTGGTAGGGCTAGTGGTTTACACTTCGAGAGCCCGTGTTCAGCTAGCAGGTCGAGAGTATATTTTTTCTGAGATACAAAGAATCCAGAGGATGATCTATCCACTTCAAGCCCCAAGAAGTAGCTGATAGGGCCCAAATCTTTCATATGGAATTTTGAAGACAACATCAATTTCAAGTTTTGGATTTCCTCCAAACTTGATCCACAAATCAGCAAATCGTCCACGTAGATAAGAATTGCAAGGAAAATCGACCCAGTTTGTTTCAAAAACAAACTATAATCTGCCTTTGATTGCTTGAAATTGAGAGACAACAGTGTGAGAGATAGCTTAGAAAACCACAAACGTGGTGCTTGCTTCAAGCCGTACAAGGCTTTGTGAAGTTTACACACAAGGTGAAGACTGGCAGTGCTTTGGGGATCATCATATAAGTTTATTCTGCAGCCAAGACCAGTATATCCTGGGGGCATCTTCATGTAGACTTCTTCTAAAAGTTCTCCGTGCAAAAAAGCATTTGACACGTCCATTTGTACTGTGTGCCAGTCTTGTATGGCTGCTACAGCAAGCATTGTTCGAACTGTGGTCATTTTCGCAACAGGTGCGAAAGTCTCTGTATAATCTTCCCCATATTTTTGTCTACAACCCAGTATAACCAGCCGTGCTTTATGCCTCTCAACCGTTCCATCTGGATTGAATTTTGTCTTGTGAACCCACTTGCAACCTATGGCTGTTTTTCCAGGTGGCAGTGTGGTGATTGACCAGGTTTCATTTCGTTCAAGGGCTTCAAGCTCGGTATTCATTGCCATTACCCAGTGCTTATGCTGCACAGCCTCCTTGAAAGATAGAGGATCAGTGTTTGAAGTAAGAGTAGCCAAGAAGCAGTTAAACATAGGTGTCACAGATGTAGTTGCCACAGATTTAGAGCAATTTGCCACATAATTTTGATGCCAGTCAGGTGCTTTGTGCACACGAGTTGATCTTCGTAAAATACCATCAGTATTAACTGTGGTTTCAGCTTGATTTCTCACAGGAGAGGAGGGCCTTGAGAAATCATCATCACCCTCTGCAGTGTCATCTGAGACATATTCTTCGTCTGTAATGATTGGAATATAAGGCGAAGGCAGAATCATTGAACTTGGTTGCATACATTTGTCAGCTGCATTTGGTGCAAATGGGAAAATATCTTCGTGGAATTTAACATCCCTTGAGACAAACTCCCTCATTGTTTCCAGATTAAGAAGTCGATAACCTTTCTTGTTGGGTGGATATCCTATGAAGACACAGACAATACCTCGAGCTGCAAATTTATCAGAGGGTATGACTTGATTATAAGCAATGGCCAGGCATCCAAAAACTCGAAGATTCTCATATTGAGGTTGCTCTTCGTACAGAACTTCATATGGTGATTTGTTGTCTAACAGAGGAGTTGGAAGTCTGTTGATTAAGTACGTTGCAGTTAGCACGCAATCTCCCCACAATTTCAGAGGAATATGTGCTTGGAATCTGAGGGCTCGAGCTATCTCCAATATGAACCTGTGTTTCCTTTCGACTCTAGCATTTTGCTGGGGTCGGTATGAACAGGAGGTCTGATGAATTATCCCATTAGCTGTGAAAAACTATTTGCTCAAGGCATTATCAAACTCCATGCCATTATCAGAGCGTATGGTTTTGATCGATCCCTGAAAATGGTTCTTGACATATGCAAGAAAGTTCTTTAGAGTATTTAAGGAATCTGATTTGTTGGGCAATAGAAACAGCCAAGTATATCTAGTATTGTCATCGACCAACGTCAAGAAGTATCGACAATTAGTCTTTGTAGGGGTTTTGTAGGGTCCCCAAAGATCTATGTGTACAAGATCAAATTTACCAGGAGCATGTGATTCACTGGTAGGGAATGGCAGTTTAGTGAATCGAGCAAGAGGACAGGTTAGGCATACTGTGTGACTCTGTTTCGACAGAATAGGTAGGCTAGAGATTTGTTTGATTTTAGCAATAGGAGCATGGCCCAGTCTATAGTGCCACAGTTCAAGACTATTTGGACCAAGAGAGGCAGGAGATGTAGACACTACAGCACTGTTCAAGACTATAGGATGTTTATTTTGGGCAGTGTTCATAGCAGGTAGGTTGTGTTTGTGAGGGTTGTAATAATATAGGCCATCCCTAGCATATCCTACTCCCAAGACTCTATTAGAGATAGTGTCAATAATAAAGCAGTGATTTGAGAAAAATTGCACTTAGCACTTATTCTCCTTTATCAATTTCCGAACAGACAGTAAATTGTGCCTGAAGTGAGGGACACATAAAACACCATCAAGAGTCAAGCCATTAGGGAAGTCTACAGTACCTGTATGAGATATGACAGCAGTATTTCCATTTGGCATGTTGATATGAGGAGAATCAACTGCAGGAATTGCTTTGTTGAAACATTTCAAGTTTGGTGTCATATGGTCAGTCGCACCCGAGTCTACGATCCATTCTTGAGGGTTGTTGACTGTGACATTAGATGATATCATTCCAGAGAAATGGCATTCTAACTCATCTTCCGGTTCATGTTGAATTGGAGGAGAGACCCCTTGTAACTGAGGCACCAGGTGGGCTAACTGTTCAAGTTGCTGTGGTGTAAATAGAAGTCCAGGTGCATTTGAACTAGGGGAAGCAGTAGCTGTTGCAACCATTTTTGGCTTAGATGTTCCTCTTTGATTCCCAGAAGAAAAATTGGGTCGTGCCCTGCTTTGTGACTGATTAGAGTTGTGTTTAGGATGCCACTTCGGGTATCCAATGACTGTCCAACACCTCTCACGAGAATGTCCTTTGACTTTACACGCAGTGCAGACCACAGATCGATCAGCAGCGTTTACAGGTAAAGAAACTTTACTAAACATTGCAGACAATGTTGTATCAGGTGCCAGGGTATTCAGCAAATTTCTTTGAGCTTCTTCCTGTTGCAGAAGTGCAACTGCTTGTTCAACAGTAGGAAGAGGTGTGTTCATAAGAAGTTGACTTCTTTGAAGCCCATATACCTCATTCAGGCCATTAAGAAATTGAAAAAGGCGTGCCTCTTCCTTTTGCAGTTCAATGGTGCTCAGAAGTTTCTTTACTTCATCAGAAGGATTAATGATGGCTGGCAGAAGGTTCATAGATTCAAGTTCTTCCCATAGAGTCTTCATGGTAGTATAATATTCATTGACAGAGGCAGTATTTTGTCGAACCTCGTACAAGTCTTTGTTAAGCTTGTATTTACGAGATCCGTTTGTCAAAGTGAACAGCTTTTCCAGGTTTTTCCACATTTCACAAGCATTTGTCATAAACATAATCGACTTTCGAATAGTGGGAGAAACATTACCTGTGATCCATGCTATGACCATGTTGTTGCAGGTTTCCCACATTTCAGCTTTGGTGTTATCGTCTGTTGGCTTTTCCACTGTGCCATTGACAAAACCCAACTTTCTTTTAGAGGCTAGATTTATTTCCATAGATCTGCTCCAAGACCTATAGTCAGCTGAGCCCTGCAACTGTTCAACTTGAATGGATGTAGCATTATCAGAGGGATGAAGGAAAAGAGGGTTTAACATGTCTTGAAATGACATTCTAGCTGGGGTTCCCATATTATGAAAGAGATCTGAAAGAGACAGGACTTAGCCAAGGAAGAAAGACAGAAAGGTGAATGAATAGATGTGAGAGAAAAGTAGATCTGAGAAAGGTATGAAGAATAATAGATGTAGACGGTTGGCAAAGAGGAAGAGAAAAGTATCAAGAACAATAGAGTCTGCCCAGAAAAGACAGCTCTGATACCATAATGATTAAGAATTATTTATGACATGAAATCATTGAAGGTATTAAGAATGATAAAGAACAGATAAGATGAGGCTCTCAACATATGTTTCATTAAAAAACCTGAAGTCTCCAATAAGCATCTTAGAATACAAATAGCAAACTGATTTACTAACAGACAAGCTAACTTATTTACTAGCTGACAAACTAGAACTCAGACAAAAACAGAACAACGGTATTCTAGCTGTTCCAATCCAAAGTTGACAGCTGTGGAGACTTGGTTGGTTGGTGGATTTTGCAGTGATCCCTTCATTACACACGGTGCTTCTTCTCCTTCTTCTTTGTTTGATTGCTTTTCTGTACGTGTTGATAATATTGTATGTTAATATAAGGTTTTGCTTAGAATTTTGGTTTTTATGTTGTGAGTGTATTTTTTTGGTTGTGTTTTTCTATTTGTTGTAAATTTTAATTTTATTAATACTTTGTAACCTCGGGGAGATTTGAATTACTGCTCTAAAAAAAATTACTTGTGGCCAAAAGATATATGTATAATATATCTTGGTCGGATAGTTGAGTATTTGTCACTATAATTAGCTATGTGAACTTGTCTGGTTTTTCCTTTTACGATTTCAAGTAATACGATGTGTGTACATTTGACAACTCAGGCACTGTTATTTTACATTATTTGTCCATTGCGGTTCACTCTTGTTGGTAATTATGCTACCATCTTTTGGTATGATTAAATTGGATGCTTTTTTATTTAGCAAAAAAAAAAATTGGATGCTTTTGATTTGGTCTAACAGGTTCTTAATTATCTTTGATATTGCAGGGTGGTTAGTAAAACCAAAAAGGAACGGAAATGGAAAGCCATGAAATTCTATAGTGAAGATATAGTCAGTTTTTTTGCTGTCTTCTCGTTTTTCTTTAAACCATTTGTTATTTATCTTTGACTCTTCAAATCTTTCTTTCTCTTTGTTGCCTTGCCCTAAACTTTATATAGGATGTAATGTATGAACTCGTGGAGCCTGGTTATATTAAAACGATGATCCTGCCAACATGCTTTCTTCACCATATCGACTTCATCGCTAAGAAGACTGATGTTGTTGATGCTCCAGAGGAGATGTTTTTCGCCGAATTGAAAACTTCCCGTGGGAAAACTTCTGTCAGGTGTTGCATGTGCATGGGACCAAGAGACTCAATTTCAGGTTTGTATTTGACATGTGGATGTGATTAAATTGTCTTTTACCACTACTAGCTGCATTGTTTTTTATTGCTAATTAATTGATTTGTTTGCTTGTCAATTACGGATCAAGCAGTTGTTTTTGTAACTTTATGAAATTCTTTTTGGCAGGAGATAAAATGAATGGTTGCTATTATTGCTGCAAGTCTCGGTTTGTTCAACATCCTAAATCTGGAGGATTCACACGTGGCGGTGATGGATTATTCAGAACAGATCTTTAGTCTACAAAGTAGCTACAAAGTCGTGCTCATTGACATGAATAAGTGTAAATACATAACCAAACAAAAAATTAGAAGGTTTTAAAATGCAATAAATAACAGGCTTGGCTTAAAGAGCAATCTTCATGAAATGTTGTTTAAAATAATAAACATTTAATTTTTTAACCTCCTTCAAAAATCTTACCAAGAACGAAGATAAGACCTAACAAAAATTATTGTGCGTCTAAATCACCAATATAGTTGAAATAAAATATGAGAAAGATAAATTAAAGAGACACCTGAGCTATATCTTTCCTACAAAGAAAAGCACCTGTTGCTGGTATACACTGGGACGTGCAAAGGTTGTAGATGGCCAACACAGGAACCATAATCAATACGGATATTGGATAAAAACATCCACACCTGATAGATTTTGGGAAGTTATTAAATTGGATGCTCTGACTCGTGCATTGTATATGCCACTAGTTTTTAGATTTAGTTCAAGTTAGAAGCTGAAAGTTTGTTGTTCTAACATGGTAGAGATAAACGAAGGCGTAACATGCATCTGTGTATAAATATATCATATATTAAAAGTATATATATGAAAAAAATGACTCATTGGAAGGACATGTTAATCAGAACTTTAATGTATTATGTAGATAATGGATGATGGATGGCAAACTAACATTAGGGAACTTACTTGCACCTGTGATAGCTTTGGCTTGAGGTTCTTGTTTTTTTTATCTTCTCATAGGGACTGTCAGCACCAATTGGGATGCTCTTCCTTCGCTAAACACTTTTGCTAAACACTTCACAATTATAGGCCCATGTATCAAAAAGTGTGACAAGATATGAAGAAGATGATGAAAATTCATCATTGAGATACTAAATTAAAACTGTATTACATAGTGGAATGAATATGAATTTACAAGTATTGAATAGAATATATACATCACATATGTAACTAACTGAAATGTAACATCACGACATACTATTGACTATATGTTGACTATCATTGACTTGTAGAGTTGACCACAAATATGAGTATCAGCCTCCCTCAAGTTGAATGTCAGAGAACAGGTTGCAGACATTCAACTTGCAACTTAGAGAAGACAAGATAGTTGCACCAAGAGTCTTAGTGAACAGCTGAAGTCAAACTTGTGACCGTTCTTATTTTCAATTTCAGAAAGATTCAACAAATTAATTTAAAAAATGCCGGTAAATAAAAAATCACAATCATAATAATTTTTAGGTCGAACTGTTTAAATATTTTATTATGTTTTGTGTTTCTAGAGTTTAGTCAAACTTTGATCGCCCTAATTTTTTTAATTTTAAAAAATTTGAAAAAAAGAGAAACAAATTTTTTTTTTTGAAAACAAAAACAAATTAACTTAAAAATGACGATAAATATTAAATCACAATCTTTATAATTTTTTAGATTAAACAGTACAATTTGCAAAAATGTTTATATAAAATGCAAATTTGAATACAACGATTTTACGTACTTAAAACTTGTTGACCAAGTGATTGAATGTTAATCAATTTTGTGCGTCGTTTTGTTACGATCTTGCATAATATTAGCTTCGGATGCCTTCTAATAGAATGAACAAAACACCCTCGTAACAACTACCCTATGAAATTAAAAAAAAGAAAGAAAATAGAATCTTCCGATATTTTGTTTGAACAAGGCCTCCTTCTCAAAGAATAGACTATATTGATTGTGTATGAGATTAATTCTTTTTTTTTTTGTCAAAAATAACTTTTTAATTAATGAATTGTATCAAAGTACAATATCCGTAAAGCCAGAAAAAGAGTTTCTTTCATTCAAGAAAGTTTATCACCTAACCGAAAAGCACGCAAGTTGCTTCCGGACGCTTAGACAATAGAACTTTAATGTCTGAATAGAAAACCCACCAAATAAGGCCTCGTTAAAACCCCGCAAGAATAAAACCCTATGGGACAAAAACTCAGGGGGAAAAAGAGTGCCCTACAGAAAATACATCGTTAACACAGAGATTGAAATAAAATTGGTGACTCCTTGTAACTATAGAAAGTCCACTGCCATCAATATTAGTTGTTAAACTGGTTCATACACCGATGTCCTCCTTCCTTCAAATATCTTCTTTTTCCAACCATCCAAATTTCTCCTTGATCATGCGAGATCGTCTCGCACAGTGTCCCCAAACATTTAGGTAATAGCACTTTCAATCCTGTAAATAAAAAGAACCTGAAAAAATTAAAATAACTAAATAAGTCACTATACATAACTACATTCCAAAATATCATAATATATTGATATTATAAATTAAAAACCCAATAGTATTAAAACCTTAAAAATCTAACCAAAGGGGTTCCTTTGACTAGATACTAATCTAAACTATTTTTAGACAGTTAGTAGTTAACATAAAACTATATCCTTTTTAATTTTAACTTTATTAATACTGTAACAAATTTTGAACCCGTTGTTATTTGTAGTAATAGAGACAAACAAATATTGTATATATCTAAACTAATCAAGTGGGTCACCTTTGATTAGACATCAATATTGTCATAGAGACAAACATAAGTCATCTATTTGAGACAAATTCGTCAACTGACGACAAAATATAATTCATCAACTGATGACAGATAACAATTACGGGTCCAAAACCCAACTTTATCATTCAAATAGAAGAAAAATCGTCTATTAAATTAAATAATACTCCCTCAGTCCCGGCCATTTCTTAACATTTCAAAATAGGGTGTCTGGCACGTATTTTAAGGTAAATTTTAAGGATAGTTGAATAACTTATTTTTGAAATTTTCTTTTTTTGTATAAAAATAGAACAATCCTATTTTTATAAAAAAAAAAAAATCAAAAATAAGTTAGGGAACTATCCTTAAAATTCACCTTAAAATGCATGCCAGAAAGTAACAAAAAAAGTGTTAAGAATTGGGTGGGACGGAGGGAGTATTATTTAAAAACATTAAAATAACATAAAGTATAATTATACCTCATATTTAATACAATTAAATCTAAATAAAGACAAATTAAAAGTACATATTTGAATATCATAAAACAATTAAATACAATCCAATTCTACCAACCTAAACGTAACTCAAAACTAAGATTTAGTCAATAACATTAAAATTATACCCGCTACTAAAGTAATTGATTTAGTCACAATATCATCACTTAAAACAAAATTATACCAAAAATGCTAAATTAATACAAAATCATAACCAAAAATCAAGGCACCTATTCTTTAAAAAAAACGTCAAAATAAATAACGGGAATCAAAAACTGAAATCATAATTACATACTATTTATACTAAACTAAAAAGTAAATGCTACATTAAAACTAATTATCAAAATGAAAACACATTAACACACATTCAATACCTTTGCAATGTTACCAAATATAAACCTTGTCGGAAAAATATACACCAGAAATCAGTAAACCGATAAAAAGAATTTCTGTTACGTGCTCGTACGATCAAAATACTCACCATAATATAGATGGATCCAGTTAATTAACAGAGTATGGAAAAGATATTGTTATAACATAACAACTGAACTACCCAAAGTCTAAAACAACATTCAAATTTTGAAACCCACTTTGAAAATTACTGAAGCCGAATGGAAACTAGCATGCATGTCAACAAACAAAATTAATCAGTACATAAAACTAACGAGCATAAACAAGAATCCAGATCACGTATGACGTATATAACTTACAAAATGAAACACAAATCTCCCCACAAGCAATTATTATCCCTGTAAATTAAACTCTAATTCTAATTCATTTGCACATACAAACATACATAATATCAAGCTTTCAATCATTATAAGACAAGCAGCTTCTGCCAAGATTAAATCACCTTTAGTCTATGATTCTATGTATACAAAATTATAGGATTAAATTAATTAAACATAAAAATAAAAATAAAATAAACGAACCTGACATGATGTAACTTAGATTGATTATAACAAGAGTAAATTACATAGTGGTAGCTGTATTTTACATCAATTTTCAAAATAGTGGCCAAAATTTCAGATTCTCAAAAGAGTGGCCAACTTTTCTTTCCGATTTTCAAAAGAGTGGCTGCCGTCAACTTCCGTTAAAGTTTCACCATTAACTAATATATTTAAATAGTAAATTACAGAATGGTGGCCATACTTTACAATGATTTTCAAAATAATTAATGGTGAAAATCATTAAATAGCCAATATTTTGAAAATCATTGTAAAGTATAGCCACCATTCTGTAACTTATTCTTTAAATATATTAGTTAACGGTGAAAATTTAACGGAAGTTGACGACAGCCACTCTTTTGAAAATCGGAAAGAAAAGTTAGCCAATCTTTTGAGAATCTGAAAATTTGGCCACTATTTTGAAAATTGGTGTAAAATACTGCCACCACTATGTTATTTACTCTTATAACAATTCGAAAACAATTTTAACATTTAAAAAGATCAATCAGCAAATTAACCCAAGAATCAAACTGTGATTTTCGCATCAATTGGCATACAAAGATCGATTTATGATAATATAACTATCCGAGAAAACTCACCTTCTGAAGAGAAAAGAATTGAAGAAAACTGATCACTCGCGTTTGAGTATTAGATCTGAATATTCGTACCTGTTTCAGATATTAATGCTTTGTTAGAAAAGAAAACACCATAATACAGACATAAAAACACCAGGAATATACCAGGAATATACTAGATGCTGCCTATGTCAAAAAAGAGCTAATAGAAATCAGTTACAAGCTGATTTCTATTAGCTGTTCAATTGGTTGTGTGTACAGCTATATGAAAAGAAACACTATCAGCTGATTCAGCGATGTGGGAGCATAGATACACAAAACAAATCAATTGAACAGTCTACCACAGCTCCTACCTTGAACCGTTTCCCATAGCCATTGGGTGTGCAACTGAGACTTAGAAACTGTCGCAAAGCTTTCATTTTTAATACGAGTAAAAAGTTCGTGTAGAATGTATCTTAGGTTGGTTCGATTTTTCATAACTTTTAGCTTGGTGTTTGGGTTGGGTTCATGTTTCACTGGATTCTAGTTTTCATAACAACAGCACAAGTACTGGTTCCTTGTTTTAGTTCAGCAAATTTACTTGATACAAAATTTCAACTTAGATTTGGGGTGGGGTGGGGTGGGGTGGGGTGGGGTGGGGTGGCCAAAGCAATAGTGCAACGCTTAGGCAACGTACGCTCAAGTAACCCAATAGCAAGCTACTATGACGGAACCTCCCCCTCAAAAAAGTAAATTTAATGTCGTGTGAACTACACTAGGAACGTGCAAAGGTTGTAGATGGCCAACACAGGAGCCATAATCAATGCGGATATTGGATAAAAACATCCACAACTGATCGATTTTGGGAAGTTATTAAATTTGATGCTCTGACTCGTGCATTGTATATGCCACTAGTTTACAGATTTAGTTCAAGTTAGAAGCTGAAAGTTTGTTGTTCAAACATGGTAGAGATAATAATATTAAAATTGAACTTACTTGCGACTGTGATAGCTTTGGCTTGAGGTTCTTGTTTCTTTTTATCTTCTCATAGGACTGTCAGTTCCAATTGGGATGCTTTTCCTTCGCTAAACACTTTCGCTGGTATTATAAGATCTTGTCAGGAGTGTTACTTCTCTTCTTACCAGCCAAGCTTTTTCATGAAGTTTCTCTCGACGTTTGTGTCTACTAATGTGGCATGTTTACTCTATCATTAGCCTTGTGATGCTGTTTATTCCACCCAATCCTCACCCCCCCCCCCTCTTCCTTTTTTGCATCCTTGACACCTTGCTGCACAGCACATGAAGTGATTAGATATTGTAGGAACACCAAACCACAACCTAGGAAAATGAAATTTATTAGCAAGTGTATTTCAAAGATTTTATCCGAGTATGTACACGGTAATGGTCAGTTGTAAGGGGGGAAGAAAACACAAAAAATCCAATGTAAAAAACACATTCGCTTATTCCTGATCTCAAAATAGTAATGTACATCCACCAAAGACCAAAAGTAAGGAATGAAACCAAAATGATCACAAAAAATGACAAAGGACATCATACAACAGTCATATTACCATGAGGAATTCATGTGATCCGCTAGCTTCTAAAATTAAAATGAAATAAAATTTCTTTAACATGCTGACTGACTACAAGCGTTGTGCAAAAACCTTATAGACTTTAAATATTTTATTAGTTGTTTTGTGTTTCCAGAGTTTAGTCCAACTTTGATCATCCTAATTTTTTAATTTTAAAAATTTGAAAAAACAAGAAACAAATTAACATAAAAATGGCGATAAATATTAAATCACAATCTTTATAATTTTTTAGATTAAACAGTTCAATTTCAATTATTTTTCATTTGTAATTAATCATTTTTACTTTTGTTGTCGATATTTACAAAAATATTTGTATAAACCGCAAATTTGAATACAACAATTTTACGCACTTAAAATTTATTGTCCAAGTGATTGAATGTTAATCAATTTTGTGTGTCGTTTTGTTGCGATCTTGCATGATATTAGCTTCGGATGCCTTCTAATATAATGAACAAAACACCCTCGTGGCAACTACCCTATGAAATTAAAAAATAAATATAAAAAAGAAAGAAAATAGGCTCTTACGATATTTTGTTTGATCAAGGCCTCCTCAATCAAAAGTTATATTTGTCCTAGTAATTTGGCAAGAAAATGGACTTTATGTTGATTTTATAAGAATAATGCTTTGTTAGAAAACAGAATACTAGACGATACTGCCTATGAGCTATGTCTAGGAGTTGGTCGGTATAAAAAGCCAATGAGATATCAGTTTCTGGCTGGTATCTATTAGTTGGTTTGTATGTAGTTTGTGCAGCTGAGACTTAGAAACAGTCGCAAAGCTTTCATTTTTATCACGAGTAAAAAGTTCGTGTAGAATGTATCTTAGGTTGGTTCGATTTTTCGTAACTTTTAGCTTTTTGTTTGGGTGGTTCATGTTTCCCTGTTTTAGTTCATGACAAGTACTGGTTCCTTGTTATAGTTCACCAAATTTACCTGATTAATAGCGTGAACCAATGGTCCACATATCAGATGTGGACTCAGATGTTAAACTGATATGATAAAAACGTACATGATCTTAGCCAAAAGGCCGAGATTTTGTTTTTTTTACCTGCTGCTGCTTTTAACACATATTACTACGACAATCGAGCTTCACAACTATACATCTTTTAGCAAACACTTTTGTCCGAAAAAAATATATATATAAATTAAACTCTAAGCATAACACGGTATCACAAATTACCGAATTTATTCAACTTAAAGCAAATAACTTTACATTCTCCATTAAGTTAAAAATACCTCCATTAAGTCAAAAGTAACTTATTTTAATCAATCTCAAACGGCCTCTAAATTTCACAAATCTACTTTAACTAAAACACAACTAGACCTGTGTTAGGTCCAGAATAACGTAGAAGGGGTTGAATACGTTATTTCCCCTTCTACGTTATTTCGAAATATTTGGATTTTTTAAATGTGAAAAATAAGGTCAACAACTGAATCGAAATAACTCAATCAATTCGGGAAAATATCTTTGAATTGATAAAAAACCGAGGGGTGTTACAACTTCTAATCCAATGGATTAGCTTCAAAAACCAGAACACTCCTAAGGATCGTTTAAGCACGAGCACCTTCTACCCGACACTTCCTGAAGCAGAGTTAACAAATATACAAAAAAAAAGCTCAAAACTAAATATATGTGATAAATTAAATATTGGCAACACCATCACAAGATACCTAACGCAACACTGAATTTTAGTCTTTAGACAGAAAAATCAATTTGCAAGTGGTACTCTCAACGCAATAATCAAGTATTAACAATAAATTTCTGTCAAATAATATGCCTTTTTTTGGACCGACGTATTACTCACATGAAAAAACTCAATATTGCTACATACTTATTATCACAAGAACATTTTAATTTTGGCCAAATTATACCTTCCTTTGGGCCAATAAAATTTGCATAAAATTAAATATTCAAACATCATAATAATATTATTTAAATTAATTAATCTACACAAAAGAGGTCACTTTGGCAACATATTGCTTCAATCAACTAAATTAAAAATATTAGACCACTTAAATAAATAAGTTAATATTAATTTGTCAATAATTAAATTTAAAACACAAACTATATATTTATTCTTTATTAACCGTTTACAAATCAAATTACGTAAACTCTTTGTCAAAGAACAGATGCTAGTAACATGTTTGATGTGTATGGTATAAACTATCATCAATACCATTATACATGGAAATAAAAAAATGGTTACTAAACATACACGGACATGATATGGCCACAGAAAATTATTATAAAACTAATAAACCAAATTCATGGCATAAATTGAAATGGTTCCAGATTACGTCCAATAACAAGGCCAAACAATTACTCTCTGAAAACACAGCAACCTTAAACAACTATATTAAGCACATGTTTGATTCCAAGGATCACCAAAACCATTAATTCGTATAAAACAAAACAAAATTGTGTGAAGCATGTCCTTCTAACTAAAATGGCCACAAAAAATTAAATCATACACAACGGAATAAAAACTTATAACTGGGTTCTTGACAATTCATTAAAATTCATGAATTTACAGGATAGAACCACACAAACAGTTAACAAAAAATAGTACCAAATTTTTAACAACTCGCATACATACAGTAATACCTTATATTGAAGGAAAATCAAATCCTAATAATCAAAAATGAAGAGGCTCTGATACCAATTGATAGAATCTAACAATTCTATAAACACTTAATTCTCTAAAATAGAGACAAGAATCGCAACATCATATTTGATTATCAAGATTAAATCATTAAGCGGAAGCGTACCTGTATCCATGATAAAGTAATATCGGTAGGAGTCCTTCCTTTGTATACTTGTTATTGTCTTCCTCAATCAAACACCCTTAGGTTTTCCACAGCAAGCTCTCTCTTATGGGTAGAAGAAAAGCTCTGTTACGTGTTTAATATATCGGGGACTATAACCCTTTCGTATACCGCCTAATTAAATCTCCCATTATAATTTAATTGGACTTGGTATTAGGTATCCTCTCATTTAGCCCATACAATATTTAAAAATCTAATTGGGTTTCTTATAATTTGATCACTTTATTTAACCCAATAAAACAAATAACTAATATAATTGAATATTAATATGTAGCCCATATAAATTATTATTATTAAAATAATAATAACATAGATATGATAAAATAGTACAAAATTTAGCTATTTCATTGAGTTTAATATTTGTTGTAGTATCATTTGGTTACCAATATGTAAATACTAATAAAATGTCTTAGTTACTTTTCTACGCCACCACATTTATGATTTATGTTTGATAAGATGGTAACCTAGGATTTATATGTTGTCAAAACGATGTGTTACTTGAGTTCATTAATTTTTTTGGTTTCATTATGTTCTGCGATTAAGCTCTAATGGATTAGTGCCGCCATGATCTTGGGAAAGTGTTGTAGCCCAAGCCAAGTACTACTACCAAGGTCAACAAAAATGATTATATTATTCCAAACTTATTTTGCATTTGATCCGCTATGTGAGAAACCTCTACTAACCTCGCTCTCTTCTCTTCCATTTGATTTCTCTAAAAACACTTTTCTAGGAAGTTTTGTTTATTTTCAGGCTGATACTTACATACACCATTAATTTGTAAGTCATTACTAATAATGATGCGAACCGTAAATATTTTACAAGAATTTTCCCTTAATTTTAGGAGATGAGCTTACAACTGGAGTTTTGTGGAGGGCATTCGATTCTCTTACACTGCTTCAACTTATTACTTAAATTGACTTCCATCCATTCTAGAATATATTAATCTTACCTTGGTACCTATCTGGCTTGGATCTTTAATTTTCCAGCTTTGACATAGAAGGGGTACGATGCACAAATAAATTTTGCTATTAATGAGCACACACAAATTTCAAGTAGCATCATGCCCTCCTCACCTCGTCAAGAGGAGCTTCAAAAATGTAAGTACAACTTAAAGCTCATTTACTATTTACTGTGTACAAAATGTAAGCGGGGTAGCTACATTGGTATAATCTGACTTAAAGCTCATTAAATTTCTACACGTGTAATGTATAATTTGTTACTCCTTCCGTCCCTAAATATCATTCCTATTTTGACTGGACACGTTTGCCAACGCACACTTTTGATCGTTAATATCTTCAATTTCGTATTAGTTTTAAATATAAAAACTTCACTGTATTAAAGTACTCATAAATACGAATCCAACAAGATCACTCATGACTATATTTGGTCTTATAGATTAAACGTAAATTAGTAATTTGTCTCATGTTATGAACAATCCCGACATTTCAAACAAGAATAATAAAAAGAGACAGAGGGAGTAGAATTTATGCATGAATTTATGCATGGCGAACCTACCGTCACTGCCTACATCTAATTGATGGCATCATGGCACTCTGTAGTTTACTGTTCGTACTTTCCCAGACGTATCTTTAACTTTACTGAACTAATGAAATATATTTGCTTCCCTTTTATTCTTATGGATGATGCAATAAATATACAAGTGCATTCATAATTCTTTCATGTGTGGTGTGGATTGCTGTACGTACTTTCTTCTTTTTAATTAGAATTGTATGCTCTTGCTGTTAAGTTAATCTAAGCTTTGATGCAGCTATGGAGTAAGTAATTTGTGCAAAAATCGTATATTTTTATTATAAGAATGATGTTGGGCCTGAAGATGCGTTTGGACTGTGAAATTACATCAACGAGTTATGATAGAATTATATAAAGATTAGCAGGAAGGCGGCATTGCATCCTAGTGAAAAATCAAGTAAGGTGTTGATCTTGCTAGATATTCTTGATAGAAAAAATTTCACTATTTGCAGGACAACTCGAACACTGGGGCAGCCTGTGTGTATGCATTTGGAAAAGAGATTTCTTCATCTGAGCAGGAGCTTGTAGACTGTGCCCATTTATTTAATAGTTATGGCTACAATGGAGGGCTGCCATCATATCCCTACCCTTTGAGTACTTAAAATAAAATGGTGGACATGTTACCGAAGTAGCATATCTATACACCGGAAAAGATGGTGACCGCAAATTCTCATCGAAAAATGTTGGAATCCAAGTTTTCGACTCTATCAACCTTACCATGGTATTAATTTGCCGAGATAATTTGTTTAAAATTTTGTATTATTCGAATGACAGAGTTGTGCATTTTTTAACCTGACAATATTGTCAGGGACCGCCTAGACCTGGCAATCGTGTCGTGTCGTGTACTTTCGTTCCGTGTACTTTCGTGTTTCGTGTACTTGAAGGTGAAACCCATATCCACCCGAAATGAATTCGTGTACTTGAATGTGAAACCCGTATCCACTCGAAATGAATTCGTGTCGTTTCGTGTCGTGTTTCGTGTATATATTATATAAAATTAAAAATAAAATTTAATTAAAATTTGTTCGTAAATATTATATTCATATGAAATATACATAAAATATTTTATATTTCTATATATAAATTCAAATACAACTCTATAAAAACTTGTAAATATGTATATTTTTGTGTAAAATATATATCTTTATAAAAATAATATTTTTACACAAAAATAATATTAATATATACATAAAATCTATAACTAGTAAATTATAAACATCTTTATTTCGTGTACTTTCGTGTACCCGAAATGAAAACCCATATCCGACACTAAATATTTCGTGTAATTTCGTGTTCGTGTACTTTCGTGTTTCGTGTACCAAAAATCAAAACCCAAAACCGTATTTTTCGTGTCGTTTCGTGTCGTGTTCACGTGTCACGTGTCAAATTGCCAGGTCCACTGCAAGGAAAACTGAAGGATACAATGGTTTTTGCCCGTTGTCTGATACCCTGGAATAGCGTTGTCTATCGAGCAGGTGTCTCTTACCAACCTCAGACAATGGTACACAAATCGTTGTCTGTCTTTGAGAAAGACAACAGCAAGGTCGTGCAAAACGTTGTTAGAAGGTCGGTATAAACAACACTTTTGGTAAAAGACTGTTGTATGATTTGCAGTTCTTCAAGTGTTTGTAACGAAAAACTCATTGTCGAAATTTCTTTAGCACAACAGTTCCTATAAAATAAAGTGTTGTTCTTCTTTTCTATAATCAACGAGTTCCAGAATAATAACCATTGTCCTAATTTTAAATAGATAATGCTTATGTAGTCCAAAAGCGTTGAGTGAAATTATACATAACAACAGTTTTCTATTTCTATATTGTTGTATTTCTTCATCTTGCACAATGGTTTATTTGTCAATGAACTGTTGGCTATAACCAAATTTTACAAGCTTTTGTTGTTAAAAAATAGTTGTGATAACCAAAAGATACAATTGTGAGAATAGACAATGCTTTATTAATCTACTACATTTAGTCATTATACAACGCTTTGGTAAGCTTAAAATGATGTTTTATTTTTTTACACACAAAGGTTCCTACAATTCTAACTTTATAAGGTCGAACTATGAGGAGAACTAATCAACCTAGATCCAATCATCCTTCTGATCACCATGTTATCAACATCATCCATGGCATGACCTTGTGCGCCATTGATTCCCTGGTGGCACTATCATAGAAAAATCGGGACTTAACAAAACAGGTTGCATAGAATGATAACAATAAGATAAAACTTGTGAAAATAAAACTAGTAAACCCTATTACAGTATTACTCACCTATTGTACTTCACAAAGAATTTCAAATCTGCATCCTCACAAGGTTCAAGAGTGTGCACCAGAAACAGCTCATCCTCGTAATTGAAATCCTAGAATGAAGGGGAACATAAGATCACATCAGTTAGATAAGATGACATGAGACTGTCAAGTCTGTTATCTATGAATATGATCATTGAATCACTAACCATTTTTTTGTTCCTGCATCCAAAGTACAATACTGCAGATCCAGGTTCCCCTCCATATTCCTTAATAACCTTTTCTGAAAAAAAATGAAGCTTTTTTAGTTGGATGATGAGACAATAGCTAAAGAAAGATGCCTTAATATGAACATGCTCATCTCATATCAGACCTGATATTCCTTCTTAAGCCTTATTTTATATTCCGAATTCAAGTAAAATTCTCAATAGGTTTAACATAAGAAAAGTTCAACATAAGTCACATAGATGAGCCACTGTTCACATAAGAAAATATACAAGTACCTTAGAAAATCCATTTATTGTTAGTGTCCGATCATACATGCCTGGCAAAGACGCAAAACTTGTGTGAGTTGCTGGTGCATATATAATGTAATTCCCTTGGGTAAACAGATCCGGTTGGGTTTGAAGGAGTACAAAGGATAAGCATTCTAGATTTTTCTGTTAGTTTGGACTCAAGAAGCTTGGGATCTAATAGAAAATTTTCTGAGATGTTGGTCGGCACAATCACAGGTGTAGCATTTGCTAACCTCGCCATTTCTGGATAACTCACCCAGAAGGGAGATGGAATAATAACCTGATCAAATATAAGTTAAGAGATGAGGTGCAACCAAATTCAAAAGTGGAAAACTCACACAAACATATAATCTTGACACTTAAGATCATTGGAGTACAAGTGTATGCATACTCGAGATCTAAAAAACAAGCTTGTTTCATAGTCAGATATTTTAAAAAACAAAAACTCTATATTACGTTAGCAGTGACCTTTAAAGGAAATTCAAGAAATTTTTCCAAAGTTGTAGTCTTGTATAAACACAAGAAGAACAAATGCAAATAATGACAGTATTGTAATTGCTAGAATTCAATTATGGAGTCTCTTAAATTATGAACTATATTACCTCATCTCCTGGAGACAGACAGAAAGAACAGATTAAGTTATACATTGCTTTGCTCCATTACTAACAACAATCTCATCAGGTGAGTAAGATAATCCATTCTCCTCTACCAACAAATCAGTTCCATAATTTGTAGCAGGACCTTCTCGCAATTAAGATACACACAAAATTTAACAATATTTGCAGTACAAACATACCCTGTGTGAATCATGTCAAAAAATAATCATAAAATTAATTATATGTCCTACTCAAAAGTAAGATACACACAAATTTTAACAATATTTGCAAGAATACGAGTAGGGAATGTATTCATCAATAACATTTAATTAATATGACATATTTCAAGAAGAAGAGGAGTAAGAAGAGCAAATAACTCATCTTCATAGTCTAAAACCTTACGGAGAAAGGGTCTTCTCAAAGCCAACACCTTTAATCAATAGGATAAGAGAAAAGAAAACCCCAATTAGAAAATAAAAAAGGGAGCAATTTAATTTAGAAGAAAAAGAGAGAGGGGATAGATAGGGCAGGGCAAAAGGCGTACACCAAGGGAGTAGGTAAGAGCAGCACGGAGACTGGAAGGAAGTTGTTGAGCAGCTGCCATTTCGAAGAGGGTCGGGCGACTCCCTTGCCCTTCTACCAGAAACAACATTCACTCCCTCAATCTCTCTCAATCTCTCTCCTCTCTCTGAATCTCTATCTCAATCTCTCTCTCTCTGAATCTCTCCCCTCTCTTTTGTGTGACCAGATTGGGTTATTATTATAGCAGCTGTTGACGGAGGAATTTGGTAACAACAAAATTTGAGGTACTTCGCCGGAAACAAGATCTACAGCGGTGGTTCTTTTCCGAAAAGAGTGGTGGCGTGTGGTGGCTATTTGTGATTGGTGGCTGAGATTGATAGGGTTAGTGGTGGCTATTCAGAGCTCTCGACTTCCAACCCCTCAATTTGCCTACGTACCTCTATATTTATAGAGGATCAAGCCAAACGTAGTTCTTAGAGAGCAAGAAACCCAAATGGGCTTGGATAACGGACCAGCTTCCGGAATGTTCTACTATGAGGCCTAACCACAAAAGGCCCAAGGCTCACCCAAGATCTCAAGACTTCACGGATAAGGAAACTTCCCCCGTCGAGGACTAGTCCTATCCGCTACCAGCTATTTCTTGATTTCAAGGATGCAGGTATAGCCGTGGTTTACCCCAAGTGCAGAACGCATCCCTGTCCCCCGAATGAGAAGCACCCACCAGATAGCAGGACAGGTGATCCAGAGCTTTTGGGTGCAAAGTGCAGGATTACTCCAAAGTTCCCCAATGAGGGCGCGCCCATTGGCTACAGGAACAGAGCTCCCAAAGCACACACCAGAAAGTCCCCATCTTTCCACCTTAGGGCGCACGGATGCCTCCCTTAGCGTCTAAGAAGGGTCCTTATATCCAGGCAAACCCCTGGAGGCCTTCTGCGACGGACATCCCCCTCCTGAGATACGACAGGAGGGAATTCTTCAATAATTGAACACGAAATCGATATTATTATCATATTGGAATTCCAGAATAACCCAGGGCGCGGCCTAAACCCCCAGGGCGCGCCCTAACGTCTAGAAAATCCTAATTTGTTCTCTGAAATCCCAAATTGAATTTATTATTGACCCGAATCCATCTTGAAAATACCCGAACCGAATTTTGGCTATAACAACTACCCCCCAATTTCATACGAAATCAAAGATGATGTATGGAATTTCTTCTGAAAAGCCCAAAATTTTTCACAAATCTTTATCAGGGCGCGCCTTGTAAGAGGGCGCGTTCTCAGAATTTCAATCGATTTAACAGCTGTCATCCACTATCTTTCCAAACCCCTATAAATACCCCCTTCTCACTTACTTTACTCTTTTTTCATTCTCTCTCTACAAAAAACATACTCCGGCTATTTCCAATTTTCCGAGCAAAAATCCGGCTAAACACAGCATTTTTCGTCGATTCTCTTCCACAAATCCTGTTCCAGAACTTCCAAGGTATGTTTTTATGCCCGCAATCTGTATTTTCACCGTGTATTTTGTCCGATTTTGTGATTCAACTGTTGGTTTTTCTTCATATTCTTCATGTTCTTTGTATATATGTGTGTATGTATGCATGTTTGATCCATTTTTGCTGTTATAACTCTTTCAAAATATGTTTCTGATAAATTGGTATAGTTAATCAATTCTCAGGGCGCGCCTTTGACACAGGGCGCGCCTTGGATTCCTCTGATACCACGACGTACTTTTATAAATTTGATTCTTCATGACATTTCTAGAATACCTTAGAAAATCTTTTAGGTGCATCCTTATGCTGTTAATCATTATACTCTAGGGCGCGCCTTGTACCCAGAACACGCCTTAGACATCTAGATCTCAATTTTTGCAAAGAATTCTTCTATTTATTTAATTCTTGGACGCGCCCTAAGTCCCTTCTTTCATTTAATTTTGCAGCTGGAGGGCGCGTCTCCGCCTTTTCACCCATTTAGGGAATTCAACGAAAGTTTAGGGATCCATTCTCCATTGCCACCCCCCTTATCTCCTGAACCTTATAGGAGCCCTTTTTCGTTTATTTCTCCTGAAGACAAGGCGCGCCTTATTGAAGATTTCAACGAAGGCAGAATGAATTTCTCTGATGAAGACTCCTTTGATGGTATTCCCCTTAATACTCAAATACCTGAAAGAATTCCAACACCAATACCTGAAAAAACCCCAAACCCCCTACACACAGATCCTTCTGACTACGATTTTACTCCAGACTCTAACTCTTCTAGTGATACGCATCCTTCTGACACTTATTCTTCAGAGGACGCGCCCTCGGCATCGTCCATCTCACCCATGGCTGATTCCGAACCAACATCTCCACTACCTTCTCCTATCCCATTTGAACATTGGGAAGTCCTTGAGGAAGAAATTGATATCGACTGGGGAAGATATGATGACCTACCCGAAAAAGAGAAAAATCAACTCAGAAAGAAGCGGGGCAAACTTGCCTGTGTAAACATGTCTTCCATTGCTACAAGTGATGAAGTAGGATGGGCCATGCAATATTATGGTCAAGAAGGAATTTGGGCCATCCCACATGCTCATCACCGTCCTCACATCTTCAATTATGGTAGAAATTTTAAAATTCCAAGGATGGTCTTAACCCCAAAGCTGGTGGCTCTTGGTGTGGGCGCGCCCTTACATCCCTACCTTCAACAAATACTTAGATGGTATGACATAGCACCTATCCAACTCTCCCCCAACAGCTACAAACTTGTGTTGGCTTTATTTATCCTTTATCATGACCTTGAGTTAGGAACCCCCTCTATGCCTGAAGTTAGCTATTTCTTCAGCCTTCGACAATCCAGCATTGGCTATTATTATCTTGTCATCAATAAACCTCACAACAACAAGGGTTTTTCTGAAGGAAGAATCAGTCATCTAAAATTATGGAAAGAACCCTTTTACTACGTCTGGGACGTTCCTCGAGTCCGGATACAATTCAACACGAATCCTAGTAAGTGAGGGCGCGCCTTGTACTTTTCTTATCTTTTTTTAATTTTCAAATATTTATTGATTCCTTTTAATTCCAACAGATAAGAGAACACAAAAAACACTTGAAGGCGCGGCCTCAATCCGGGCAAAAGCCGTTCTGAAAGTTGCCTCCGAAAAATTTAACCTCCAATCCTTAATTACAGAGGAAAACTTAAAGAGAGTCGGAATTTTATCTGATAAAGTTGGTCACATTTGCAAATTTAAAAAATTTAAGAAGGGAATTCCTGTTCCCACACTTTCATCTAGTGATAGTGAGCATTCCGATTCTGATGAAGGTAATAGTTATAGCGTAGGTCAGGGCGCGCCTTACCCATTTATTTTTCATTTCTTATGTTTTTGTTTTATATTTTGCTTTCTTTACACAGGGCGCGGCCTAACCTTTCTTCTCTTTTATCTTGTACAGGTATGGCCCCTAGGATTCCTCGCGGATTTGGCGCTGCCAAAAAGAAGAATGATAAAGAAAAGAAACATGACCAAGCGGATACCTCTGACTCCAGGGCGCGCCCTGTGCAGGAAAAGAATTCCAGCGACATAGTCACTCCATCCACAGAATCTTTGAAAAGGAGTGCTGATATCCAAGAGCCCATCACTAACAGGGGCAAGAAGCCAAGATATGAGGGCGCGCCCTCATATGTTGAAACCTTAATTGGCCCTGCTGCTGCCTCCCTTGTTGAAGAAAAGGAGGTTGACATTTGGCAAAATATGAATGCGGATGAGGAATCTCAGTCCATGATCCGGGCATCTGCTCAACTGCTTATTCAATCTCTAGGGTGCGCCCAGAGGGTTCATAAGGAAAAACTCCACCTCAACAGACTTGAAGCTGAGAATAGAAAGTATTCGAAGATGATTGTCGACAATGATAATAAATGGAAGAAAGATCTGGATGCCAAAAATGACAGAATTGCTGATTTGAAGCATGAACTGGATGAATCCATTGAACATCGCACTCTTCTGAATACCAAAAATGATGAATTAGAAAAAGAGGTGGAGGAACTCCGAGCTCAGCAAGGTTCCCTAGAAATCGAAAAGGCCAAGTTAAAAGAACAGAGAGAAGCCATTGAAGATGAAAACTTTGAAAAGGGTTTTAACTTCTATCTTCTTGGCTTTCTAGCCAACGATCCTGACTATAACTGGGAGAAATTTGGACCTGCTGCTGCCGAGGATATAGCAAAGTTTAAAGTTAACAATGCCTTAGCCATTAAGGCAAAAAGAGTAGAGCTAGGGTTAGAGGAGGCTTCTGAGGGCGCGCCCTCTATTGACAATGTTCAACCCTCTCCTGCAGCTATCCCTACTCAAAGCTCTCCTCCTGCCAATGTAGCTCAGGATGCACTTCCTTCACCTTCCAAGGTTATCCCTTCTTCTCCCCCTAAGGACGCGCCTTAGGATTTCAGTCTTTTAAACCTGTTTCGTATATACTTTAACTTTTAAGGTGCGGGTCCTTTGTAAAACCCTGCAATTTGTAACTCCTAACTGTTTAGTGCCTTTTAAACTTTTGCTATGCTCATTATTTATCTTCATGCTTTTATTTGTTAAACTCTTCAAATTAGGGCGCGCCCTTGATATCTTTAACCTTGACCAAAATTAAAGATTCTTCAAACTCTTCAAATTTGTTACACAGATTCTTCATTCATGTTGAGGGCGCGCCTTAAGGCACTACCCTTTTCAGGATTCCTTTAACTTGTCAATTACTACATAGCAAATCTTCATACATGCCGAGGGCGCGCCCTAAGAAATGGGCACGACCTCTTATACTTCAATCAAAAAGTCTTCAAAATTCTTGAAAAAATGTCTTGATATACTTTATTAATCTTCAAATGATCTCAAATCTCAGCAGAACAAGGGAAGGTATACATGTTCTACCCCCCGAGCTAAGGAGAATAAACTTCTAAAAAATGTGGAATAAAAACAGCAAGTCTCAACTAGATCTAAAGAAGGCGTATATGTACTACCCCCCTAGACTAGGAGAAAATTTATTTATACTAGTCTATAACTTAAATATAAGCCTTCATACAATAGGAGGTCAAAGCCGCATCCTACTGATAATACTTTCTCAAATGCTCTGCATTCCATGCTCTTGGGATTATGTTGCCATCCAAGTCTTCTAGATGATAAGTTCCTTCCCAGATAATAGACTTGATCTTGTAAGGTCCTTCCCAGTTGGGACCAAAAACTCCATGTGCTGCTATTCTTGTATTAGGCATAACTTTCCGCAGAACTAAATCACCCACCTTGAAAGGCTGAATCTTCACCTTCTTGTTATAGTACCTTGCAGCCCTCTGCTGATAAGTTGTCAACCTCAACTGCGAGTTAGTCCTTGTCTCTTCCAGAAAATCGAGATTTATCCTTTGATTCACCATATTCGATTCTTCCTCATAGAAATCTCTTCGGAATGACCCTGCTCCAATTTCCACTGGAACCATTGCCTCACACCCATAAGATAACATGAAAGGAGACTCTCCAGTTGTGGTTCTCGGAGTTTTGTTATACGACCATAAGACCATAGGAAGTTCCTCGGGCCAATTCCCTTTGCTTTCTTCTAATTTGGTCTTCAAAGTGTGCTTGATTATCTTGTTAATAGCTTCAGTCTGCCCATTACTCTGAGGGTGATATACAGCTGCAAATTCTTTCTTGATTCCTAAATCTTCACATAGCTTTTGCAATTCTTTGCTATCAAACTGCTTTCCATTATCTGAAACAAGCTTGTAAGGAATCCCGAATCTGCATACAATAGAGTTGAACACAAAATCCTTGATTTTCTTCGCTGTTATCTTGGCCAAGGGCATTGCTTCCGCCCACTTGGTGAAATAATCTACAGCCACAACAGCGTACTTGACTCCTCCCTTAGATTTAGGGAGTTCTCCAATAAGATCAATTCCCCACATAGCAAATGGCCATGGACTCATCATAGAAGTCAAGGTAGTTACGGGAATCGTTGAATAATTGGCAAACCTCTGGCATCTATCGCATGCCTTAACAAACTCATAGGCATCCTTCTTCATAGTAGGCCAATAATAACCTTGCCTTAACACCTTCATTGCCAACGAACCACCCCCCGAGTGATTGCCACAAATTCCTTCATGTACCTCCCTTAGGATATAATTGCAGTCATCCCCATCTATGCACTTCAAAAGCGGTTGATTGAAACCCCTCTTATACAGAATCCCATCATACTCCACAAACCTGGCAGCATGATACCGAAGACGCCTTGCTTCAATTTTATCGCTTGTGAGAATCCCCTTACGGAGATATTCTAGAATTGGAGTCATCCAGGTAACTGACGGAGTACTCTCCACTTCCATAACTTCCACCTCTGGAATACTTGGCACTTCTTGAATTTGTAGAGGAACTGTGCCTAACAACATAGCATCCTTCTGGGATCCTAGTTTAGCCAAAACATCTGCAGAGCAATTTTCATCTCGAGGAATGCATTCCAACCTTACTTCACGAAACTTCTGAATTAATCGTTGTGCACACTTCATGTATAGCTCTGTTCTCGGACCTCTACACTGAAAACCTCCTTTGATCTGCCTGACCACTAACTCTGAATCACTTGACACAACGAGATTTACTACTTTCATTTCCAAGGCCATTTTCAATCCACTAATCAAAGCTTCATATTCCGCATCATTATTAGTTCCCTCGAATTTGAAATGAATAGCACTCATTAGTCGATTTCCTTCAGGTGTCACTAGAATTACACCTGCACCAGCTCCTCCATTATTTACAGCTCCATCTACATGCAACCTCCACCAAGGTTGGGGAATTTCCTCAAGAGGGCGCACCCTCTTAAGAGGAATTCCAGGTTCCACTAATACAATTGACTTTTCCTCGATCTCTGAATCAAACTCCAGGATGAAATCTGCTAAAGCCTGACCTTTAATTGCTGTTCTTGGTGTATATTCCAAATCAAACTGCCCTAATTCGATGGCCCATTTCAACATTCTTCCTGAAGCTTCCGGTTTGTGAAGAATACTTCTCAATGGATAAGCAGTACGAACCTCGATCCTATGAGCTTGAAAGTAAGGACGAAGTTTCCTTGCTGCAAAGATTAAAGCAAAAACCAACTTTTCCATACTGGTGTATCGAGTCTCTGCATCATGCAAATGCTTGCTCACATAGTAAACCGGGGACTGATGATCAATCTCTTCTCTCACTAATACTGCACTAATGGAGTATTCTGATACTGCCAAGTATAATACCAAGGTTTCTCCCTCCACGGGCTTAGCTAAGAGCGGAGGATTCCCCAACTGTTCTTTAATTTTCTGAAAAGCATCTTCACACTCAGGAGTCCACACAAAATCTTTGGATGCCCCTTTGTCAAATATTGTGTGCTAAATTGTCAGCTTAGTTAGGCACCGTCCTTGACTATTACAACCATAAAATAGACTTTGGTGTCTTAGTTCTTTTATATATAGGACTTGATAGAACTCTTGTAATTCAACACAGAATATTAATACAGAACAATTTCTGGTGTTCATTCCTTAGCATAGCTAGGGTCTTATATTTTAACATGGTATCAGAGCGGGTATAGTTCCAGGCCAGAAACAGAAATCAAAGTTGTAGAAGAGTTGCAGAAGATAAAGGAAAAAATTTCCAGAAAAACCAACTGTCAAAATTCGAAAGTTATCAAAACAGAAAAGCAAATATACCACTGAGAAGAGCACTGAAAGAGGAGCACCCAGAAATTTTCAGAGCTCAGAAACATCATCCCACGCGCATCCACGCGCGGCAGACGACGTCCACGCGCCGGCGCGTGGACCTCTTCCCGACGTTTTCCGGCGAAGTTGCAGAAGGAGTTCTTGTTCGTCTCGTTCTTCCGATTCCAACAGTGGTAACATTTTTCAGTTTCATGAAGATTTATTTCCTGATATATAGCTGTATGTATATTTGCGTATATATATATATATATATATATATATATATATCTGGGCTATCATATGGACGAGAGAACCTGCGAAGAGCTCGGGATGGATGGCTCCATTGTTTACCAGAAGTTTGTGAAGACATTCGAAAGATGTGAATCTCCTCGATCTGTCGTGAAACGCTGCTAGAAGGAGGAAGAGAAAGAAGAAAAGGAGTATCAATAAATTATGGGTTAATAAAAGAAAGAAACTGAATGAGCACGGGTTGCAGTAAAAAAGAAAGAATAAGAAAGGAAAAAAAAGAAACAGCAAAAGCATCTAAAAAAAAGGAGATGATAAAGCAAAAGAGAAAAACAAAAAAGCTAAAGCAAAAGCAAGATGCTAAAGAAAAAAGGCCACAAAGCAGAGATCCTAAAAAGATTGCTGCTAAAGAAAAAAAACGGCTGATAGTTTTTTAAAAAAAAAAAAAACAAAGAAAGCAAAGAAAAGAAAAACAAAAGAAAAGAAAAAAAAAAGAAGGATAAAAAAAATCAGGGATTTTAGGATTTTAGATTTGATAAAAAAATTATTTTGCATTTATTTTCTTAAGGGAAAGTAGTGTTAATATTTAAAAAAATCGGGATCTTTTAAAAATGTATCACTTTGATTTTAAGAGTTTGCCCGGTTATAGATTTAATTGTGTAGTATTCAAGTGGTTGTTGATATTACGGTATCTCTCCAATTTTTTACGATGCTACAAATTAAATAGTTTGGGGGCGTTATTCCAAAGGAGCAGAAGAAGTAGTTGTATATTCAGACAACACGGTTCACTGCCACAGATGAAAAAGCAAGCAGCAGAAGTAGTGTATATACAGATGTACACACAGTTCACTGCCCTGACGACAAAGCAGCAGAAGTAGTAGTATGTATATAGACATACACACAGTTCACTGCTATATCCTGTTAATACTGAGTGATCACAAAGTCGAGTCTCAGTTCCTTCAAAATAATCAGTTCAAGGACTGATTGGTGGTCATCCACCGTTGTGCTGAAAAGCATCACTTTTTATGTTTTTGACATGGCCTAAAATATACCGTGTGGTCGCAAGTTCGAGTCCCGGTATCCCAAAAGACTCAATAAACTCAAGATCGGTCAAGCCTAAAAATAGGTAAGTTGGATGCTCAGATTAAGCTCAAGGGCTACTAATGTCCACTCTTCAATCCCAAGAAAGGTCTTTCATCCGAAGATGGGATTTCGAGTGAGGGGGCGTGTCAAATATTGTGTGCTAAATTGTCAGCTTAGTTAGGCACCGTCCTTGACTATTACAACCATAAAATAGACTTTGGTGTCTTAGTTCTTTTATATATAGGACTTGATAGAACTCTTGTAATTCAACACAGAATATTAATACAGAACAATTTCTGGTGTTCATTCCTTAGCATAGCTAGGGTCTTATATTTTAACACCCTTTGATTGCCTTGAAGAACTCTCTGCATCTATCCGAAGATTTTGACACAAAGCGATTTAGCGCTGCAATTCTCCCAGCTAAACTCTGAACCTGCTTCACACTGGATGGAGATTTCATGTCAAGTAAGGCTTTAATCTTAGCTGGATTCGCCTCGATCCCACGATGGTTAACCATGAATCCCAAGAATTTTCCGGATTCCACTCCAAACACACATTTTTGAGGATTCAACTTCATTCTGAACTTCCTCAATACTCCGAACATCTGCTCCAAATGCTTTACATGGTCCTCTGCCCTCAAAGATTTGACAAGCATGTCATCCACATACACTTCCATGGTTTTCCCTATCAGATCTTTAAACATCATGTTCACCAACCTCTGATAAGTAGCTCCAGCGTTGATCAAACCAAATGGCATTCCAATATAACAGTACAAACCCCTATCTGTGATGAAAGAGGTGTGTTCTTGATCAGGTTCGTACATGGGAATTTGATTGTATCCCGAATAAGCATCCATGAAACTCAAAAGAGCGTGGCCAGCGGTAGCATCCACCAACTGATCAATTCGAGGGAGAGGAAAACTATCTTTAGGGCAAGCCTTGTTCAAGTCCGTGAAATCCACACAAGTTCTCCACTTTCCATTAGGCTTCTTGACAAGAACAGGATTAGCCAACCAATCTGGATAGTATGATTCCTTGATCAAACCAACATCTAAAAGTCTATCAACTTCTTCTTTTAATGCTATAGCTCTTTCTCCACTCACAGGTCGACGTTTCTGGCGAATTCCCTTCCTGGTGGGATCTATGTTCAGATGATGACACATAACCTCTGGATCAATTCCCACCATATCAGCATGACTCCAAGCAAATACATCCAGATTATTCAAGAGAAAATTAGTGAGCATTCCTCTCAACTTGAAATTTAATTGAGATCCGACTTTCAAAACCTTACTCGAATCCTTTTCATCCACCAAAATTGAAATAGTATCCTCTGCAGGACCAGTCTTTTCCACAGGTTGTGGTGTTCTTGGATCAAGATCAAAATCAAAGTTTCGGGGATCCTCGATTGGTGCTGCATCCTTGGAGGGCGCGTCCTCTTTAAGAGGGAAGTCTTCCTCAACAAGGGTATGCACCAAGCCTTCAAGTAACATTCGCCTCCCTTCAACCTGTTCACCTCTGATATTAACTGAAATCACCTCCTCTGAGTCTTCTTCAATTTCCTCCAGAATCCCATCCTGAAGATCATCCAACACTGGAATTCTTTCTTCAGGGCGCGCCTTGTAACAAGGCGTTTCTTCTTCTGGCTCTTGAACAAGATAGTGGACTTTCACTTCTCCAAGAGCAATACTCATAACTCCAGAACTACTTTCACTGAGGACGCGCCCTCCATCATGCTGTCTCCTGAACCCTTTAATTGCCTTATGATAACAGTCTCTCGAGTCATGCTGAGATCCTCGAATTGTTCCCACACCATTTGGCGTAGGAAACTTCATTGCAAGATGATAGATGGAGGTCACCACCTTCCTTTCCTTCAACAAGGGACGTCCTACCAAAGCATTGTGTGATGATTCCACATTCAAAATCATGAAATCCATCATTTGTGTCACAGAAAGAGTTCCTTCCCCGAGAGTTACTGGTAACTTGATAGCTCCCATGACCTTTACAGATTCGCCCGAAAAACCATAGATCCATCCGTTATCTTGAAGCATATCCTTATCTAAAAGTCCCAGCTTTTGATAAGTACTGTAATACAGAATATTCACCGAACTTCCATTATCAACAAAAACTCGATGCACATTCTTGGACCCAATCTGAATTGCCACTACCAAAGCATCATTATGAGGATGGTGTACCCATCTTGCTTCTTCTTCAGTGAAAGTGATATCAACAAATTCTCCTTTGAACAACTTTGGCGGCCTCAACTCCAAACTATTCACATTTGTAAGAGGTCGGTATCTTGCTTCTCTAGTATACCTCTCCATAGCATGATTGCTGTCACCTCCCAGGTGGTGTCCACCAAAGATAGTGTGAATACTTCCTTCCTTCACAAACTTCTTCTCTTCAGGCTTACTATCTACATGGGGGGCGCGCCCTCCATCTCTTTTATCAGGATTCTCCCTATGTTTTTTCACTTCTCTGACAATCCATTCTGTTAGATATCCTTCCTTGATTAAATCCTCAATTTCATCCTTCAATTGACGGCACTCATGAGTATTGTGCCCAGAAGACTCATGGAATTCACAATACTTTCTCTTATCTTTACTTTGCCAAGAAGAGAGAGGCTCTGGCTTTCTGAAGAATCCTTTATTTTTGTTCACTTCAAAAATATGTTCAATGGATGCTGCAAGAGGTGTATAACTACCCGGCCTTTGATCATAAGTGTAAGTATCTGGGGGACCCCAATTTCTGCCAGATTCAGTTAAGTTCACCCGATTGGCACCTGTTGCTATCCGGCGAGTTGGACTAGGAGACCTATCCTTCCTCTTTCCCATCTTTACCTTGGCACTGTTTTGATTATCGGTCTTTCGATTATCTGCCAAAGACTGCTCCACAATTTTGAAAGATTCAGCTTGTGCAAACACATCAGCCAATGTCGGTGGATCTCGTCCTTGAAGATGTTTCCAGAAGTCGGTTCCCACTGATAATCCAGCTATTAGAAAAATCTTGAGCGTTTCATCAGTCGCTCCTCTTACCAAAGTTGATTCCGAGTTAAACCTCTTGAAGTAAGATTGCAGACTTTCTCCTTCCCTCTGCTTGATATTGGCCAAAGTTGTGACGGGAGGAGCATATTTCACTGCCGCCTGGAATTTAGTCAAAAACAAATTCCTCATCACCTGCCAAGATGTAATAACTCCCGGGCCAAGTTTCTGAAACCATTGCTGAGCACTCTCCCTGAAAGTTACTGCCAACAATCGACACCCAGCCAGCTCTGTCACTTGATAGACATCCATCTCGATATCAAAGCGTCCGAGGAATTAAACAGGATCTGCATTTCCATGAAAGCGCAAATCATTTGTCATAGATCTATACCCAGTAGGAAGTTGTGCCTCTCTTACTTCGGTTGAGAATGGAGAGGAAGTCTGTGCAGTAGCAGATATTCTTCCTCCATCCAAGTGAGCAAGGAGCTTCTTCAAATCATCCACATTGAAAGTTCCAACCCCGGGAACGTTCTGAATATTTGGTTGTGCCACAGTTTGAGTACCCCCTGGAGGTGGAGGTAGAGGTGGAGCCGTTGTCTCCACACCTCCTTGATTCCCTGCTTGTGGCTGAATCACAACCTCCTCCTGAGTTTGAGTTTGTGTTTGCTGACCTTCTGGATTTCCATGAGGTTGCGGGTTCCCTTGAGAATTTCTTTGATATTGTTCTCCCGAGTGAGGGTGCGTCCTCGACCTAGACTCATCAGAAGTACTTGGAATTTGATGAATATGGGAAGATCTTCTTCCTGAGGGCGCGCCCTGATGATGGGGACGCTTATCTCCTTGATACCAATCCCTTCTTTTATCACCGTTATCACGGTTTCCTCTTGCTCCAGTGTTGTCTTGATGAAGAGTTTGTTTAGATCCAAGGGGCCGCGACCTGTTGTGAACAGGGGGCGCGCGCTGTGGATTATTATTGCGAGCAAGAGATCGCTCATGTCCAAGGGGCCTCGACCTGTTGTCAGGGGGCGCACGCTGTGGCTCATGACTCCGTGTAAGGGCTCGCTCATGTCCAAGGGGCCTCGACCTGTTGTCAGGGGGCGCACGCTGTGGCTCATGACTCCGTGTAAGGGCTCGCTCATGTCCAAGGGGCCTCGACCTGTTGTCAGGGGGCGCGCGCTGTGGATCATGGGGCCGTGATTCCAAATATTCGCCTTTCTTTTGTTGCTCAAGAAGTACCATCCTTAAATCGTCGTCATTAAGCCTTATTCCAAGGCGCTCCTTCAAGCTGGCATAGTCTTTCCTTTCCCTAGCTATCTGCTCCTCATCCCTTTGAATCTCATCAGGAGTTCGTCCCGAACGATGAGGATGAGGGCGCGCCCTCTCTTGGGGATTTGACAACCTGCGCTCAGAATTATCTTCACTAGGATACTCAACAATAGGATCAGAATAATCTAACCTTCTAGGAGTGACCAGCTGAAATCTCCTTTCCTGATTTTCCTCCCTCCGGGAATCTTCTTCAATCTGAGGGGATTTGCCCGACCGGCGATGATTTCGCGGGACACTCCGAGATTTCCTCCTAGATTCTTGCACTTCCTCCACAGAACTCAACCTGGCTCCGAAACTATTTATGGCATCTCCCATACGATACAACTGTTCCATTAATGCCGCGTTACTGATAAGAACGGGTGGCTGGCCACCGCCGGTGGCTGGAGTTCCATGGTGGTGTGGGGGAACAGGGATCTCCTCCGGAACATAAGCTTCGTGACGAACTTGGTTACCCCCCAAGCTATCTTCAGAATCGTAATAATCCTCTTCGTGAGAACCTCTGCGTTGATTGTGAGACATCTTTTCCTCCTAAGATGAAGATCTTGATTGGCTCCCCTCCTTCTAGCGCCAATTTGTTGACGGAGGAATTTGGTAACAACAAAATTCGAGGTACTTCGCCGGAAACAAGATCTACAGCGGTGGTTCTTTTCCGAAAAGAGTGGTGGCGTGTGATGGCTATTTGTGATTGGTGGCTGAGATTGATAGGGTTAGTGGCGGCTATTCAGAGCTCTCGACTTCCAACCCCTCAATTTGCCTACGTACCTCTATATTTATAGAGGATCAAGCCAAACGTAGTTCTTAGAGAGCAAGAAACCCAAATGGGCTTGGATAATGGACCAGCTTCCGGAATGTTCTACTATGAGGCCTAACCACAAAAGGCCCAAGACTCACCCAAGATCTCAAGACTTCATGGATAAGGAAACTTCTCCCGTCGAGGACTAGTCCTATCCGCTACCAGCTATTTCTTGATTTCAAGGATGCAGGTATAGCCGTGGTTTACCCCAAGTGCAGAACGCATCCCTGTCCCCCGAATGAGAAGAACCCACCAGATAGCAGGACAGGTGATCCAGAGCTTTTGGGTGCAAAGTGCAGGATTACTCCAAAGTTCCCCAATGAGGGCGCGCCCATTGGCTACAGGAACAGAGCTCCCAAAGCACACACCAGAAAGTCCCCATCTTTCCACCTTAGGGCGCACGGATGCCTCCCTTAGCGTCTAAGAAGGGTCCTTATATCCAGGCAAACCCCTGGAGGCCTTCTGCGACGGACATCCCCCTCCTGAGATACGACAGGAGGGAATTCTTCAATAATTGAACACGAAATCGATATTATTATCATATTGGAATTCCAGAATAACCCAGGGCGCGGCTTAAACCCCCAGGGCGCGCCCTAACGTCTAGAAAATCCTAATTTGTTCTCTGAAATCCCAAATTGAATTTATTATTGACCCGAATCCATCTTGAAAATACCCGAACCGAATTCTGGCTATAACAGCAGCGCCAGCAAGTGGGTTGTTGTAAATGGGGGGAGACAACTGAGAATATGAAGCACAGTTTGTGCTGAAAAGAATAGCGAGTTGTATCAATTAGGATTTTCAATTGGGAATGGTGAGATAGGAATTGTATTTATATAACTAAGATTTATGTTTTGATTATAGAGGATTGAGTGTGGATCTGTGTTTTTGGTATTTTATTCCAAAAAATAAAAAATTAATTTGGTTAGAGATCTTAGTAGATCACTACTATTCTTACTAGTACTGGTAACTAGTCGTTTGTCACGGATTGTTGTTTCTATTTTCTAAAAAATGTTTATCGACGATCCAACCGTACGGATGTCAAGATATATCTAATTTAGTGATATTCACAAATTTTCAAATAAATAAAAAATTAATTTGGTTGGAGATCTTAGTAGATCACTACTATTCTGACTAGTACTGGTAACTAGTCCTTTGTCACGGATTGTTGTTTCTATTTTCTAAAAAATATTAATCAAAAATAAAAAGGTTGGGTTGTACGAGATTTTAACAAAAACGTAGCAAAAGTGCTACTTCCTATAACGAGGCACGATCCAGATTCACTGAATAATTTTTTTGAACGATTTCTTCGACGATCGAACCGTACGAAAGTTAATAAACACTCATTCTAGTGTTGGGAAAAAATTATCAAAAAATAAAAAGGTCGGGTTGTACGAGATTTTAACAAAAATGTAGCAAAAGTGCTACTTCCTATAACGAGGCAAGATCCAGATTCACTGAATAATTTGTTTGAACGATTTCTTCGTCGATCGAACCGTACGAAAGTTAATAAACACTCATTCTAGTGTTGGGAAAAAATAATGAAAAAATAAAAAGGTCGGGTTGTACGAGATTTTAACAAAAACGTAGCAAAAGTGCTACTTCCTATAACGAGGCACGATCCAGATTCACTGAATAATTTTTTTTAACGATTTCTTCGACGATCGAACCGTACGAAAGTTAATAAACACTCATTCTAGTGTTGGGAAAAAATAATCAAAAAATAAAAAGGTCGGGTTGTACGAGATTTTAACAAAAACGTAGCAAAAGTGCTACTTCCTATAACGAAGCAAGATCCAGATTCACTGAATAATTTTTTTGAACGATTTCTTCGACGATCGAACCGTACGAAAGTTAATAAACACTCATTCTAGTGTTGGGAAAAAATAATCAAAAAATAAAAAGATCGGGTTGTACGAGATTTTAACAAAAACGTAGCAAAAGTGCTACTTCCTATAACGAGTCACGATCCAGATTCACTGAATAATTTTTTTGAACGATTTCTTCGATGATCGAACCGTACGAAAGTTAATAAACACTCATTCTAGTGTTGTGAAAAAATAATCAAAAAATAAAAAGGTCGGGTTGTACGAGATTTTAACAAAAACGTAGCAAAAGTGCTACTTCCTATAACGAGGCAAGATCCAGATTCACTGAATAATTTTTTTGAACGATTTCTTCGACGATCGAACCGTATGAAAGTTAATAAACACTCATTATAGTGTTGGGAAAAAATAATCAAAAAATAAAAAGGTCTGGTTGTACGAGATTTTAACAAAAACGTAGGAAAAGTGTTACTTCCTATAACGAGGCAAGATTGAGATTCACTGAATAATTTTTTGAATGATTTATTCGACGATCGAACTGTACGAAAGTTAATAAAAATCATCACTAAAATTTGTATATAACATCATCCGCACTGTTGGATCGTCCAAATTTTTTTTAAAAAAAATTATTATTCGAAAATTATACTAGTTTGACCAAGGAGTACTTTGATAGTTGACCATTAAATATCATACAAGAACATTAAACAACGGTTGTTTTATTAAAAACTGTTGTTATGCTTAATATAACACAACATTTTTTTATATGAAAATCGTTGTCTGATTATTTTCATTATTTCCCACCAAATTCAATTCAAATTATTTCATTATTCCCACCAAATATTTCATTATTTTCCACCAAATTCTATTCAAAATTTTTGTAGTTCAGACAACGGTTTCATAAAAACTGTTGTCTCATCAAAACACGATTTAACAACGGTTAATTATTCCGTTGTGTGAATCGTAATAACACAATGGTATATGAAAACAATTGTGTGAATTATACAACGGTTTATAAACGTTGTCTCAAAACAGATCAGACAATGTTTGTAAAAACAGTTGTGCAACCTTACTCGTCTTTACAACACCACATTGCAAAAGCCATTGTCTTAATCAATTTACTAGACAACGTTTTTAACCCGTTGTAGGGTACCTGGATGACACAATACTTTTCTGAAATTACAAAAAAAACGTTGTCTCTTAATTCCAAACAATGCTTTTTCGTCCGAGCGTTGTCTGATGAGTGTTGTCTGATTGCGATTTTCTTGTAGTGGTCTAGGGACCGGTTATTTAACAATCACTTTCTAAACCGTTGGATCAACGATCCAACGGCCCCCCTGGATTACAAAAAAAATTCCCTTTCCGCGGAAATTTTCCGAGGAACGTAATTTTTTTTTTTTTAATCTCAGCCGTTGGATCGTTGATCCAACGGCTGAGAAACTGATTGTTAAATAACAGGTCCCTGACAAATGATTGTCAGGGACCGGGACCCTTTTTTAATTATCCTGATGTCCTCTCTAACTAAGGTAACTTGTCATTCCTAAGGTAATCTAATTTTCTTTTCCTACTATAGTACATTATTCTGCAACCGTTTCATGTATTAGTCACATGATAAAGTTAGAGTAACTGGGAATTTCAGGCATGAAACCAAAATGTCAGGACAGATGAATTGATATCATCCGAGAATTTTGTTTGTAATTTTTATCGCAACATTTACATGATGTTAAAGATGAATTAAAACATGCTACAGCAATTGTGTCTAGGTACTGTGGCATTTTAGTTGTATTCATCCGTGGCTCATGCAGCACCACTTCCCATCTCTGCTTTACCTCGTGAACTATTGGCATTCATAACTTGTATCTTGTTCCTCAAGGAATCATTATATTATGACATCATTTAGCTGTCTTCTATTTTCCTCGAATTGAGGCGTAGAAATTGTTGGGTAATTTACATTAATCACAACAATGAGGCAGTGATATATATTAAACAAGAACAGGCATAAAACCAATTAACAGAAACAAATCACGAAGGCAACACAAGAATATAATTAGAGACTGTAATTAACGAGAAAAGTAAGAACAAACTTATCTCCCACAGAAGCTATTAGCAATACTGATCTGAGAGAGAAGAACAGCTGAGTCACCAAGCCCTTCGAGAAGACTTGGTTGTTCTTGTTTAATATATATCACTGCCTCATTGTTGTGATTAGTAGGGCTGTCAAACGGATAATTCGGATACGGATATGCCTATATCCGTATCCGTATCCGAAATTGTCGGATTCAGATACGGATAATATCCGCTTTGTTTCGGATACGGATAATATCCGCTTTTTCTCGGATACGAATGCAGATATTTCGAATGGATATCGGATTTTTCAGATTTTTTTGACGTATATTGATGATTTCAAAACAAATTTTTTTTCATTTAGAAAAAATAAAACTGTGAATGCCGTATTAAATATCTAATTTTATTATCTTTAAAATATTAAACTCAAATGAAATTTTTATATATGTCTATAATATTGTTACAATTATATAAAATTTGTATAAATGTATTATTTAATTAATAAACACACATAAACACTACATGCTAATAGAAAAAAAATTCTTAAATTATATAATTTAAATATTATATATATTCCATTTCGGATTCGGATACTCCGGATTCAGATACGGATAATATCCGCTTTATTTCGGATACGGATAATATCCGTTTTTTCTCGAATACGAATGCAGATATTTCGGACGGATATCGGATTTGTCGGATTTTTTTGACAACCCTAGTGATTAGTGTAAATTACCCAACAATCTTGAAGAGATTAGTTTGTGTTATATATTGTTAATTAACAAGATGGTTAACGAAACTGAAACTCCTGTTGTTGAGACTAGCTCTGGGTCTGGTGTTACTGTACCCAACATTGATTGGACTACGTACCGTTTCCCACAGCCTATTGATTTGTCAGGAATGCCTGATAAATTCAGTGGGGGTGTTGGTTTTTCTAGTTGGCAGAAAAAGATGAAACTGTGGCTAACGATAAAGGGTCTGTGGTCGGTGGTGCAGTATGAGAAACCAGTTGTGGTTAAGGAGAAGCCTGAATCTGTTAAGGCTTATGCTATGTGGGAGGAAAAGGATGGGGTGGCTAGGGCTGCAATTCTTGCAGCTTTGGCGAACACTCTATTCGATGTTTATTCATCTGACTCTTTCACTGCTAAGCTCTTATGGGAGAAGCTTGACCAGACACATAATACTGACTCGCAAGGGTTGGAAAAGTATTCAGTGGCTAGGTTCCTTGATTTTAAACTGGTGGATACTAAATCTATGACTGAGCAGGTGCATGAGTTTGAGTTGTTAGTTCATGCTTTGAAGGAGTCTGGTATGGACTTACCTGAAAAGTTTCAGGTTATGTTTGTGATTGAAAAGCTCCCTAAGTCTTGGGAAGAGTTTGCGCTCTCCCTGAAAAGACAGAAAGGAGAGATCACTTGGACAAACCTGATGTTGGACATCTCTGTGCAGGAGCAACACAAGTCCAAACAAGGACATGTGATGCCTACTGAACATGCTGGGAGTTCGAAGGTGAATGTAATGACTGTAGGACAGAAAAGAAAGCCTGTCACTAAGAAGGAAAACACTAAGTCTAAGGACAAGAACAAGGCTAAGAAACCAAAGGCAAACAAACCATGTTGGTCTTGTGGACAGGTTGGTCATTGGAGCAAGGACTGTCCTGAAAAGAAATCTAAGAAACCTGTTGTGGGAGCACAAGCTAACACTGTGCTTGGAACCACTGGTGGGCCTACGGTTAACATGGTTGTTGGTGAGGCTATTGCTTCTGAAACTGACAATGGGTATGTGACCTACAACCCTGTACTTCTTTCCACCTATTCGTCTCATGAATGGTTGATTGATACTGGAGCTAATGTACATATTTGTACTGATATTACTCTATTTGTATCTTATCAACAGACTCATGGAATGACTGTGACGATGGGGAATGCTAGTGTAGCTCAAGTAATTGGAATAGGAAACGTGGACCTGAAGTTCGCTTCTGGGCGTGTTCTATCCCTCACTAGAGTGCACCATGTTCCTAATATTCGTAGAAATATACTAAGTGGAAGTTGTTTAGTTAAGAATGGTTTTGAAGTTTCTTTGAAATGTAATAAAGTAGTTATTACAAATACTGGTGTATTCTTTGGCAAAGGTTACTTGTCTGATGGATTATTTTTAATAAATGTTGAGCCTGTTGTGGGCAGTTTTATTAATAATAATGTTGTTCCTTCTGTTAATTGTGTTGAATCATCTGATTTGTGGCACGTACGTCGTGATCACTTGAATTTTGGTGCTCTAAAGAATATGATGAACTTAGAGCTGATTCCAAAACATGCCATTGATAAGAAATCTAAATGTCAAGTATGTGTGACTACTAAACAAACTAGGAAACCCTTTCATAATGTGGTTAGGGATTCGAATGTGTTAGATTTATTGCACACTGACATGTGTGAATTTGGTGGTGTTTTGACCAAGGAACATAATAGATATTTCATTACCTTTATAGATGATTGTAGTAGATATTGTTATGTTTATTTGCTTAAGCATAAAGATGAAGTACTAGATAGATTCATTATGTTCAAAACTGAAGCTGAAAAAACAAACGGGTAAAGTACTTAAACGTTTGAGATCAGATAGAGGTGGTGAGTATACGAGTAACTCGTTTAATGAATTTTGCAAGAGCAATGGTATAGTTCATGAGGTAACTCCACCATACACACCTGAGTCTAATGGGGTGGCAGAACGAAAGAACAGAACCTTTAAGGATATGATCAATAGTATGTTGATTAATTCTGGGTTGCCTAAGTACATGTGGGGAGAAGCTCTGAATACGGCTTGCCATATTCTGAATAGAGTTCCTCTGAAACACATGGACAAGACACCTTATGAATTATGGACAGAGAAAAGGACTAGTTTAAAATATCTTCGTGTGTGGGGGTGCCTTGCAAAGGTACTTGTCCCTGAACACAAGAGAAAGAAACTAGGGCCGAAAACTGTTGATTGCATCTTTCTGGGCTATAGGGAAACCACTACAGCTATGAGATTTTTAGTGTTAAAATCTGACATAGATGGAATAGTGGCTAATTCCATAGTTGAATTTCGTGATGCAACATTCTTTGAGGATGTGTTCCCTATGAAGACTGGTATACCTCAGGGGATTCCTGATGATGATCCCACTCACACATCGAGGTCCATTCCTGATCATGTGGAAAGGATGACAAATGTGGGGGCAGATCCTGATAGTAGCTCTATTCCTGATGAAGTAGAGGAACCTAGAAGGAGTAAGCGTGCTAAGGTAGTCAAGGATTTTGGAAGTGATTTTATCACTTACAATATCGAGGATGAACCTTTATCTTTCAGACAGGCCATGGATTCTTCAGAATCTAGGTACTGGAAAGGTGCTGTAAAAAGTGAAATTGACTCTATTATTTCTAATGGAACATGGGAGTTGGTTGATCTACCTCCTGGGTGTTCTACTATAGGATGTAAATGGGTATTCAAAAGGAAGATGAATCCTGATGGCTCAATAGATAAGTATAAGGCCAGGCTGGTAGCTAAGGGCTTTAAGCAAAAGGAAGACATTGATTACTTTGACACATACTCTCCAGTTGCTAGAATGACCACAATCCGGATGCTTATTGCATTGGCTTCTGTACATGGTCTTATCATCCATCAAATGGATGTAAAGACAGCTTTTCTTCATGGTGAACTTGAAGAAGAGATTTATATGGATCAGCCTGAGGGATTTGTTGCCTCTGGTAATGAAAGGAAAGTATGTAAGTTAATCAAGTCTATATATGGCTTAAAACAAGCTCCAAGAGACTTGCATAAAAAGTTTGATGAAACTGTTTTAGAATCAGAATTTGTAGTTAATGAAAGTGACAAGTGTGTCTATTACATGGTTAAAGGAAATGAATGTATTATTGTGTGCCTGTATGTGGATGATATTTTGTTGTTTGGAACCAATATTGAGATTATTAACGAGACAAAAAGTTTCTTGAAAAGGCATTTTGAAATGAAGGATATGGGAGAGGCTAGTGTGATTCTTGGTATCAAGTTGACTCAGTCAACTGATGGAATAACCTTGTCTCAATCTCATTATATAGAGAAATCTATACTTGAGAAGTATGGTCATTCAAATTGTAGAATCGCAAGTACTCCGTATGATCCTAAAATTGCCCTTGTCAAGAATAGTTCAGGAGTACCTGTGTCTTAGTTAAGGTATTCTCAGATTATTGGGAGTTTGCAGTATCTTGCTAATGGAACTAGGCCGGATATTTCATATTCAGTGTCTAAGTTAGCAAGATATACAAGCTGTCCAAATAAGACTCATTGGGATGCTCTTGATAGAGTGCTTAGATATCTAAAAGGCACCATATATCTTGGTTTGCATTACAGGAGGTTTCCTGGAGTGCTAGAGGGATATAGTGATGCAAGTTGGATAGCTAAGAAGTCTGGTTCCAATGGAGTGACTGGATACCTGTTTACCCTAGCGGGTGGAGCAGTGTCTTGGAAGTCTTCAAGACAGACTATTATAACTCGGTCTACTTTTGAGGCTGAGTTGTGTGCATTAGATGCCACGGGGACTGAGGCTGAATGGTTACATGGACTTATGTCAATGTTACCTGTAGTAAGTCGTCCACTTCCTGCTTTTGCTGTTCATTGTGATAGCCGTACAACTATCGACAAGATTAACAGCAAGAAGTATAATGTGAAAACAAAGAGACATATCCAAGTTAGACTAAAGTCTATAAGGGGTCTAATGTCTGATAGGATCATAGCTGTTGAGTTTATTGGAACTCAATAAAACCTAGCTGATCCTTTGACTAAGGGGCTTGAGCATGCTGTAGTCCTTAAGTCTAGGTTGGGGATGGGACTGATAGCCCATAATAATTCATCTACAGCGGGAACCCAATACACATGAGAGGAGATCCCTCGAAAGTGTATTCAATGTGGTAATAACAAGTTGTAAGGGTGAATTGATTGTACCTTTAACTACATAGATTGATACTCATGTATCTGGAGTCTATCCCCTGTAAACCTATAAGGTACTGTCACTGCCAGAATAGCAAGAGTTATTTGAACTCTGAATGGGGTCAAGTCATTTGACGAGATGCTAGCAGTACATCTCTGGAGATGCCCAGCTAAGCGAATGTAATTGTGTGGTCGCAATTAGAGGAAAGGGTTATTGCTTGAAGCATTCGACGAACAGGATCGAGACATGACCTTTAACGTCTCAAAGCCGTAGATTGGCACCATAGCCTTTGACTTGTCGTCGTCTATGGAGTGTGGTTACACCAAACGGATAAAGATTCAAGGTGAAATATTCCATCTGAATCCGGTAGCCATCGAAGTAGAGGACTTAGGAGGGTTCAAACTCGGAAGAGTACCTACTCTGAAAAACAAGTCATGATAAGGATAGATATGTATTTGCATTTCTATATGGATTCGTGGGGGATTGTTAGAAAATGGAAAGTTTGAGGCATATTTATAATATGTTCTTGATGTAATTTCCTGAAACTAACAAGTGAAGGTTGTTCCTTGTAATAAGGACTTAAACTTTCATGTTTGGACCTAAGACATTTTCTTAGTGGAATCCATAAATAAATTGAGTTGAAGTTGCTTGCTTGAAATGGGTTATGTGGGTTAGTTAGTTGAAATAACTTGAGTCCCACATAGAATTGGTAATGAGAGGTTGGTGGCTTTATATAGCTCCATGTGCAAGTGTAATGTATAACTACTAAGGCATGTGGGTGTGCATGGTTGTAGTGTGAGCCTCGCGCGCCGCCGCCGCCCGCCTCGCCATGACACGGGTCGGGTCGAAGAGCGATTTGGGCGAATGTCTCGCGTACGCGAGGCGACTTGGGCGTGGAATTTTATTACCTGGAATATTGATTTATTTTAACAGGTTTCAGATTTATTTGTTATAGCTTATTTTAACAGGTTTCAGATAGCTTATTTTAACAGGTTTCAGATTTATTTGTTATAGCAGTACTGGAAATGAATGGATCAGTATTGATCAGTAGTCAGACATCAGATACTGATAACTGAAAAATAAATACTGATGCAGTTAATGAAATTAAATCAGAATATTTACTTTCTTTTTAAGGCATATCTCTTACGTTTTATTTTTGGGTATTATATATATCGAAGATATAACGTTAAGAAGTATATATGCGTTAAGGAAAACCCTTGTTCAGATTTATTTGTTATAGCAGTACTGGAAATGAATGGATCAGTATTGATCAGTAGTCAGACATCAGATACTGATAACTGAAAAATAAATACTGATGCAGTTAATGAAATTAAATCAGAATATTTACTTTCTTTTTAAGGCATATCTCTTACGTTTTATTTTTGGGTATTATATATATCGAAGATATAACGTTAAGAAGTATATATGCGTTAAGGAAAACCCTTGTTCGTTCTTCTTCTCTGTTCTCTCTCGACACAAACATATTATTTACATAATACTTAGGCGAACTGAGGTGCTGGTCATCGTTGATCTCTGGTGTATCTGTGAACACATTGATCGGAGCTATTTTATCCTGGAAGTGTTATTGCAGCAACCCAACACCAGCTTTCATGTCTCTTCTGAAGGCCTTGCGTTATTGGCTAAAGCGGGGCTTGGGAGCGGTCTTACTATGGCTATATTGTTACTGGTAAGGGCCGCCCGCAAGTCAACTCAGCCTGGGTCTAGAAGTATGCTAATTTCGTTCCAATGACAGCTATCTTTAGCCTCTATCGCACAAAAGGTACTCCACAGGTCTTATTTATTATAGTAGAGCTTTCATCTGCAAAAAAGAACATATCTCTTTTCCCTGGTAAACTCATATAAAAGCAATACCAAACAGATGTGAAAGAACCGTAGATCGCAGTAAAATATAATATCTTTTATATTTTATCTAATTAAAAAAATTATAAATACTGTTAACTAATAAAAAAAAATTTCTTTTCTCTTTTCTAATAATCTCTTCAAGAACAGCCAAGTCTTCTCGAAGGGCTTGGTGACTCAACTGTTCTTCTCTCTCAGATCAGTATTGCTAATAGCTTCTGTGGGAGATAAGTTTGTTCTTACTTTTCTCGTTAATTACAGTCTCTAATTATATTCTTGTGTTGCCTTCGTGATTTGTTTCTGTTAATTGGTTTTATGCCTGTTCTTGTTTAATATATATCACTACCTCATTGTTGTGATTAGTGTAAATTACCCAACAGAAATTAGTCTTGTTCCGACTTGGTTGTCAAACTATACCATTAGTCATAAAAATTTGTTTACTGACATGTATACTTCAAATTTATATTGCAGTTCTGCTTTCCCTGTCAATGGAGAGTTTAGTGCTCTCATACTTATTAAGGTCTGCGACGAAAAATTGCAGGGAAGCGCTTGTTGCATTCTATGCATTGTCCAGGTTGTTCTCTAATTGTTTGTGGAATTCCAGCAGCAACATGCATAAACTAACAACGAAAAGTTACGAGTATGAAAGCAATGGTCTGATTTTTTATTATATGTAAAGTCCATAAATAATACTAGTGGACAGGAGCAATATAATATTACAAACATGCAAATATATACTAGCTCGTTTCCCAGACAATTATTCAAATTGTTTTCTACTTATTCTTTTGATCTCATATATGCCTTACCATCTCTAGCACTAGGTTCAATTCTATCGCGGAATCCTATTAAAAAACACTGGCCGGCAATTTTTGTTGGTTTGCTTTGTCGTACGGGCAACCTTTTACGCACCCTAATTCCTACACACACACACAGACACAAAAGCACGCACAAAAAGCAATTTTTGATGTTTCACTCCTTGACACCCTCCAACTGAAGATAACACTGTAGCATTTTGGGCAATTTGAATGGCTTATATTACTTCTTGCGCAAAAAAACAAGATTTTTGCTTTAGTGGTTGATCACGCCATGATTCATCCAGAAACGGTACATAGGGTGAATGTTAGTATGCTATTAGTTTCCTGTTTGCTGCTGATGGTATTTTTTTGAAAGGGTGAAGTCCAAAGATTATATACTTTGCTGTCCTTTGAATGTCGTGTGTCCAAGTTTATTACATGCCATTGTTTCCTTGTGTATCTTGGGGGCAGTAGATGTAATATTGCAACTTGCACTTTCATGATTGATTTTAGCTATTGCTTTGTTAAAATTATGCGTTAAATAATGTATTCGTTGAAGGTCTCCAGGTCTTGCTTATATACATCTCGTGAACATGTAAGCTTCTTGTCATGTGTTTTAGGAGTCTGGAGTCTCTGTTCTCAGCGGTTGTTCCCAATTACGGGTAATAACAAGTGCACGAGCCTTGGGTGGTTTACAAGCCTGAAAAATTGCAGTTGGTCATCTATTTTAACACTTCTCGACTCTCTATCTAGCTCTTTATTATGTTGTAGAATTCTTATGGGCATTAACGGTATGTGGGATTCAGTACTGCACCAATCCTTAGTTAGATCATGGTTGTGCTATAAATCTCAAAAGAAATTCTAAACAAAATATTAGTTATCATCGAATTAGTGATTTGGGTCTGTGACATGAGTTTTGATAGCATCAAGCATCCTGCACCTTATACATAATCACTGTAGAAGTTGTCTTTGAGCTGAGTGGAGATGTTTTTATGTAATTTAGGAAAATTAACTCATGGAGGGGTCAAGATAAGCAATGTTGAATTGTACTCGTCTCTTTAGTATACTTTTTCAGGACCAATTTTACAACTGATAGGATCATACATAAGGTATTGTTATAACAACTCTGTTTCTTTGTTACATAAATCTTATCAATAACCAAGCATAGTCCAGTGTATTCTTTGTTTCCTCCAGACTGACTATACATGGGCCTATAATTGTGAAGTAATGCTTTCAAAAGTGAAGGCACCACTAAACGAGCTGATGTTAAGTTAGTTACTCAAGTCTACAAGGTTTTTGCACAATGCTTGTAGTCAGTCAGCATGTTACAGAAATATTATTTCATTTTAATTTTAGAAGCTAGCGGATCACATGAATTCCTCATGGTAATATGACTGTTGTATGATGTCCTTTGTCATTTCTTGTGATCATTTTGGTTTCATTCCTTACTTTTGGACTTCTGGTGGATGTTCATTACTATTTTGAGATTAGGAATAAGCGAATGTGTTTTTTACATTGGATTTTTGTGTTTTCTTCCCCACCTACAACTGACCCTTACTGTTTACGTACTCGGATAAATCTTTGAAATACACTTGCTAATACATTTCATTTTCCTAGGTTATGGTTTGGTGTTCCTACAATATCTAATCACTTCATGTGCATGCTGTGCAGCAAGGTGTCAAGGATGCAAAAAAGGAAAGGGGGGTGAGGATTGGTGGAATAAACAGCATTACAAGCTAATGATAGAGGAAACATGCCACATTAATTGATACAAACGTCGTGAGAAACTTCCTAAAAAAGCTTGGCTGGTAAGAAGAACTACAGTAACACTCCTGACAAGATCTTATTATACCAGCGAAAGTGTTTAGCGAAGGAAGAGCATCCTCATTGGTGCTGACAGTCCTATGAGAAGATAAAAGATACAAGAACCTAAAGCCAAAGCAATCACAGATGCAAGTAAGTTCCCTCTTTTATCATATAAAAATTTTAATGTTAGTTTGCCATCCATCATCCATTATCTACATAATACATTAAAGTGATTAACATATCCTTTCCATGAGTGATTTTGACAGTGCCAGAGGTGGACAAGGGGTTCAAGTATAGTGAAGAAGCTGTGTATTTTCTGGTGCAAGTGACTGAGAAGAAGGAAGAGCCAAGTGACCAGGTCAACACATCCACAGAAGTCCAGCAACTAATTTCTGAGTATCAAGATATTTTCAAAATACCAACTGAATTGCCACCCAAGAGAAGCCAGGACCATCAGATTGCTATCAAACCAGGAGCACAGCTAGTTAATTCACAACCTTATAGGTGTCCCTACTTTCAAAAGGAGGAGATAGAGAAAATCACTAAGAAAATGTTGGAAAGTGGAGTCATAAGAAATAGTTCTTCACCTTATGCTTCACCAGTATTGCTTGTCAGGAAGAAGGACAGTTCATGGAGATTGGTAATTGATTACAGGGCACTCAACACCATCACCATCAAAAATAAATATCCTATACCTGTGATAGAAGAACTACTGGCAGAGCTTAAAGGCAGTACAGTATTTACTAAACTATACTTGAGGAGTGGATATCATCAAATCAGGGTCAGAGAAGAAGATATCTATAAAACTGCCTTCAAGACTCATCAAAGGCATTTTGAGTTCTTGGTCATGCCCTTTGGGCTAACTAATGCCCCTGCTTCATTCCAAGGGCTTATGAATGAGGTATTTCAGCCACAACTCAGAAAGTCTGCTTAATTAAGTCCCTTTTAATAATATATGATATATTTATACACGGATACATGTTACGCCTTAGTTTATCTCTACCATGTTAGAACAACAAACTTTCAGCTTCTAACTTGAACTAAATCTGAAACTAGTGGCATATACAATGCACGAGTCAGCATCAAATTTAATAACTTCCCAAAATCGATCAGGTGTGGATGTTTTATCCAATATCCGTATCGATCAGGTGTGGATGTTTTATCTACAACCTTTGCACGTTCCCAGTGTATACCAGCAACAGGTGCTTTTCTTTGTAGGAAAGATATAGCTCAGTGTCTCTTTAATTTATCATTCTCGTATTTTATTTCAACTATATTGGTGATTTAGACGCACGATAATTTTTGTTAGGTTACAATTCCAAACTAGGTCTTGTCTTCTTCGTAAGATTTTTGAAGGAGGTTAAAAGGTTAAATTTGATGTTTATTATTTTATAGCTACTTTGTAGACTTTGTAGCACGTTTTAATTATGTTGGAGGTCAAAAGAGAGAAGATGAACCAAAAGATAGAGTATTGTTATAAATCATTTCATGTATGAAAAAAGTTGATTACATACGTGGAATGTGTTGATTGATGGGCATGCTATACCTCATAAAGGACATCCAATCATTGCTTTAGCTTTGTTTGAGTCAATGAACTTAAAGTTAAAATGATTTTGTCTCCAATTATATGTGTGTTATTACTCCCTCCGTCTCATAATACTACTCTCGTTTGATATGTTGGGACTGTTCATAACATGAGACAAATTACTAATTTACGTCTAATCTATAAGACCAAATATAGTCATGAGTGATCTTGTTGGATTCGTATTTATGAGTACTTTAATACAGTGAAGTTTTTGTATTTAATACTAATACGAAATTGAAGATATTAACGATCAAAAGTGTGCGTTGGCAAACGTGTCCAACTCAAATGGGAAAAGTATTTAGAGACGGAGGGAGTACTTTTTAGTGTTTGTGTGTGTAATCGCTCACAGGAGGCGGTGATGAAGCTATTTCAAATAATGAGTACGAGGCATGTTAGAGAGCGCAACAGTTTTCTAAGTAGCAGTAATTAGCAAGAGATGTTGGCTTCTCTGCAGAAATGGTGTGGTGGTCATTTTTTTCTGTGTATATTACAACTGTTATTTGGGTAACAAGTGACATGCATGTACAACTTCGGTATTGTTCCATTATTTTCCCAAGCATGATAAACGATTAGTACTTTACGGATCATGACTATCTCATCATACAAAGTACATGCATAATTTGATATTGGTGTCCAAGTGTTTATGCTACTTTTTACCATGAAAAGAACCTCTTATACCATATCGCTCGTGAATTATGCGCACCTAAGAAGTAGTCATGCCTCGCACTTAACCATGAAGACCAAGACCATGAAGTATAGGTGACTTTACAACCCCATTTGTAGTATGCACGTACTAATCTTAATTGGACATCCATGCAGCTGCGGGTCTAGCTGGAGGGAATGCCAAGGGATCTCTATAACCACCATAAAGAGTTTCCTTTTGGATGCCATCAAATATATGTTTTAATTCAAATTTATGTATATAATTAAATTTAAAAAAAAATTCAATCTTAGTGCATAAATTTTATTTCATCTTCTGACTAACCAAACCAGCCATGCTCTCTTGTCTTCCATTTACTCCTCAGGTACCCATTGCTGCAGAACTTCACTGCAGAACTTCACAAAATCATAAATCACTTATATCCAACTCTCGTAGAACAGAGTAACTTATCTTAAATTCTATAAGGACAAAAAAAGAAATGCAATTTCCGTGTACAACCTAGTTCAATTGTTTAGGGAAAGAAGAGATTCTTTCTGTATATCATACATTACCTACATTTCAAGTTCTCAACCAATTAGTATTAGATGATGAGAATATAGTTTACACAATGTTCCGTTATGCCCCTTTTGCTACATCTTAGTTTAAAGTATGCAGTTAAAAGTGATTTTTCTAAAGCCAGTTTACAAAATTAAGTGCTAAACCCCAATCCAGCAAGTTAGCAAGTTGTTAACAGCTACAATAGACATGTTCTTAGCAATGGTTTCAACCATGGTTTCAGCCATGAATAATTAAGCAAATAGAGTCCCTAAAGATCTGTTCTGAATAATCCATCACCGCCACGTGTGAATCCTCCAGATTTAGGATGTTGAACAAACCGAGACTTGCAGCAATAATAGCAACCATTCAATTTATCTCCTACGAAAAAAAATTCCATAAAAAACAATGCACCTAGTAGTGGTAAAAGACAATTTTATCATATAACCACATCAACATGTCAAATACAAACCTGAAATTGAGTCTGTTGGTCCCATGCACATGCAACACCTGACAGAAGTCTTCCCACGAGTCCCACGAGAAGTTTTCAATTCGGCAAAAAACATCTCCTCTGGAGCATCAACAACATCAGTCTTCTTAGCGATGAAGTCGATATGGTGAAGAAAGCATGTTGGCAGGATCATTGTTTTAATATAACCAGGCTCCACGAGTTCATACATTACATCCTACATAGAGTTTAGGATAAGGCAACAAAGAGAAAGAAAGATTTAAAGAGTGGTTTAAAGAAAAACGAGAAGATATCAATAAAACTAACTATATCTTCATTGTAGAATTTCATGGCTTGAGTTGCATATGGATTGGTTTCATCACGAAATATTTTTGGAACTTTCCACTTCCGTTCCTTTTTTGTTTTACCAACCACTCTGCAATATCAGAGATTAAGAACAAGATTAAGAACCTGTTAGAGTCAATCAAAAGCTTCCAAATTAATCATACCAAAAGATGGAAAAATAATTACCAACAAGAGTGAACCGCAATGGACAAATAATGTAAAATAACAGTACCTAAGTAAGTTGTCAAATGTACTTAGGAAAAACCAAACAAGTTCATGTCAACTATCCAACCAAAAAATAGTAATTCAAATCCCCGAGGTTACAAAGTACTATTAACAAATTTAAAATTTACAACAAAAAGAAAAACAAAACCAAAAAGACATAACCAAAATTCTAAGTAAAACCTTATATTAAGGTACAATATTATCAACACGTACAGGAAAGCAATCAAACGTACAGACAAAAGAAAGTACCGTGTGGATCGACGAGGGCGTTTGGAATCGGATGAATCGGAGGATCGAGGGCGTTTGGAATCGGAGGATGGTAAACGACGTTTCACACCTTTAGTTTTACTCAAAAACATTGTCTTGAAATTATATAAATAAGAAAATCAAACAACTCCCACAAATTAGTCCAATCGACAACCTTCCTAAATTAATTCTAATTTAATTCTAATATATTCTCAATAAAAATTACTTAACTGGCTTTCATTGGGTTTTAAAGAGCAGTTTTTGACACGCAATTTAATATAAGCGATGTGGTATCTGAGTGCCATGAAGCTACTATAAGGTAAATTTGCTAAAATCTTCTTTTCTTGCTAGGTCGAATAACTCTCAAAGGTACCTCAACCCACTCGAGGACAGAAGTGAACCATGTGATTCTAGTCTTTCCAACTTAACGATTAGGCAGGCCATAGACTAGGCTGAAAACCGCGGGCAGTTTTCACATATAGTTCACATATTACATTATATGACGTGGTTAGTTTTCACAGCTAATTAAATGTTAAGATTATAGATTGTTTAATAACGAATGGCCATAGACTAACGAATGGTATATACTAAATTTTCTTGAGAATTTGGTGATGGCTCCAAATAGATAAGGATACCACTGGTGTTACCAATGACCTCCTGGTCTTGCTTGAAAAAAAAAATGACCTGGCTGGTCTAATGACTTATACTCGCTGTTGAGGGATACCCCTTACCGTATTGTACCCCTTCCATTGGATGTCGAAACTTATCTCATTATTGGCTATGTTCGTTTACTCCCGAACCTTGTCCCATTATCCACCCTCGGCCCAGTTCATTTACATCCCTACTCCACTATATGTCGAGGATTCAAATCGAGGGTCCCAAATCCAGCTATTCAGATTATAATTTTATGAAGCAAAATTAAAATTTACAATATAAAGAATTAAAAAATGTATCTTGACAGGCCAAAATTCAAAAGTTACAATAACAAAAGAAAACTTTCATTTACTGTATGTAATTATTAAGACATTAATCCTCGAACCAAATATACACATAAATCCTTAAAGGAAAAAAAAACGTACCTATGTGCTTTTAAGTATGTCCGATGTACACCTTAATCATTATTGGAAAAAAAAAATACCTATGTTCTTTTAAGTATCTGATGGACCATCGATATTCGATACGACTATTTAGAATTTTTTTGCTCAAGTCAATGACTGCCGCAAAGTGCTTGTTGACGAAGAAGGAATGTATTAAGGAAAATTGTGCAGAAAGTGCCATGAGTTCATGTCTTGAATTGTTTTTGAGTGTTTATACTCCTATATTCAGCCACATTCTCTAGGAAAATAAGAAACCTTTATATACTTTAAACAATTATTGGTTGTTTCTGGTGTTACTAAAAAAAGATCTTATGATCACATTTCAACTCCTTATATCTTGGGGCTTGATTTATGATGAAGTACGTAAGGCTAACTTACATAGTTACATGTACAAAATAACTATTTTAGATCACAGTTTCTTTCAGAGTTCTAACTTATTCCAGCAAATTCTATGATTTAAATCCATATTCTTTCCCTTCAATTTGAAAAACATCATCAAGCACTATGATCCATGTTAAGATTGAACACGACTCTTATAACATGTTCGTGAATAATATTATTTGTGTTATATTTCTGTTGTGTACAAGCTGAGTTTTCCCCAAACGAAACAAAAATAAAGGTACTAGCTTGAGCCTTTCTTCCCAAAAAAAAATTTGGACCATTTCTCGATTTGTGTGCGTCATCCTTGCACAGGGACCATGCTAATTTTCATGCTAATCTTCTCTGTATCGTTCCAATTTTATCGGATGTCCTGGAAGGGACAAAGCTGATGGCAGTTGTCCAGCTATATCAAAAAGCAAAAGTTTCATTCGATTTTAATTGAACCCCATAGTGTGCAATTGAAACTTAAAAACAGTCACAAAGCATTTTTAACACGAGTAAAAAGTTCGTGGAGTAGAACATATCTTTGGACGGAAGACTGTTTGGTAATATTTTTGATGAGGTTTGATGTTGAAATCAGCTACTGCTTTCCGCAAAAGCTGAAAAGCAGATTTTTTCAAAAGCATGGGGGGATTTGCTTTCTCTAAAAGCAGCTTTTAGGTCAAAAACACTTTTCAGAAAAGCAGCTTTTAAATTTTACCAAACACCTTTTCTGCTGCTTTTCAGAAATAAGCTGATATTGCTGTTTGCAACAGCAATCCCAAACACACCCTTAATATCTCTCTGTTTTCTTTCTTCAGCAAAGAAAGAGTAGGAATAGCTCGGTCATAGGTACCATACGAAGAAAGGTCTTCCGTTCATTGAAGAAAAGAGAAAACTAATAAAAAAGCAACAACAAGCTCTAACTCGGGAATAAAATAACAACTGGAATGCTTCATCTCGTAAGCAGACTTTGATTGATCGAATGCTTTTTCTCTACTACTTCATTACTTTTATATCTAGGTCTACCATTAGGCACCCTTCATTATAAATAAGTAGTTTACAGGGAGGAGTTCGATCCATTAGGTTCTTCGATTTGTTCAGAAAAGAAAGGAGAGACAAGAAAACATCTTTGATTACGATTAAAAGAGAACCAAAACACATTTTTTTGTACTATCGCAGTCTCGACCAAAATTGTTTCGGCGCCGGATTTTCAGGACAAACCTGAAGACCTTTTTTAAGTCCGTTATAGAAAAAAACAATGAATTTACAGCGATATCTCATTTCTTGGAATTGTTTCCCTGCTTTAAGTTTTCAGAACAATGGTATAAGTACTTGTTTAAGTTGATAATATTTCAACTTAGAGTTGGGTAAGGATGCCAGCGACACTCGAGGAACCCGATAGCAAGCTACTGTGACGGAACCTCCCCCTCAAAAAAAAAATTAATATTGTGTGAACCAATTATCCACATATCAGATATTAAACTGATAATAACATATACCACACTTGATCTTAGCCAAAAGACCGAGAAAGGTATGACCTCGATGGATTGGGGACTCTTTAAAGCTTTGCTCTTGTCCCAGAAACATTACCATCTCGATGTGGTACAAAACTGGGCAATGAAATCAAAGCTCTAAGATTAGCTTTCCTTTGTCTACCTTTTCTCTCTACTCCTTCGAATAAATAATTCAAGAGTAATTAGCACTTTACACCCCTTATCTTTGGGCGCTTTTTCAATTTGGTCTCAAACTATGTTTCTTGGCAGATTGCACCTCTATGATTTCAAACTCGCTTTAGTTTGCACCTTTTTGACCAAATTTCGTCCACTTTGACCGCTATTATTAGGATGAGCGAGGGTAAAAATAAAAAGAATTATTCAAGAAACAATCAATTTACCCTTGATTACCCTAATAGTAGCCAAAATGGACAAAATTTGATTAAAAGGGTGCAAATTGAAGCGATTTTGAAACCATAGAGGTGCAATCTGCCAAAAAACATAGTTTGAGACCAAATTGAAAAAATGACCAAAGATAAAGGGTGCAAAATGCTAATTACTCATAATTCAACTAACAATCACAGTTTTCGTCAGGGGTGCGCAAACACAAGCCGCTCCTGTCACAAATTATGATATAGGCTCCACCACTTGGGTAGACCTTAGGCTAGCGCCTCTCCCAAGTGCAATGGAGGTCAGTAACCCAGACCGTGGGCCTTCTTGATCACCCATTGGGATCCCATCCAGATAAGTATGTTCCAAAGTAGCAAGTATGTCCATATTTATATTGGGGTGTTAGTGTTTGTTGCAATATAGTATCGATGTGGAATACATGTGATCACAATTCACAACCACTAACATAAAGGCATTAACCAATTCACAAGCATTAACCAAGTCGGACAAAATTCTCTCAGCTAGTCATGAATATGTTGTGTCATAACTAGGGCTGCACACCTTTACGGTCTGGACCGGTAAATTAGACCGGACCGGGTCTACCGGTCCAAGGACCGGACCGGACCGAATATAACCGGTCTAGTCCCCGGTCCATAAAATCAAAAAAATTCGGTCTTCGGTCCGGTCCGGTCCAAATCCTGAAACACCCGGTCCGGACCGGATCAGACCGAATTTTACGTATATAGTTAATTTTACACTATTTTATCTTTTAAATTATATAGTTTAATGATTAAATATTAACACATAACATATTTTAGTGATCCAAATTGGTAAATAATAAATTTATGAAATAGTATATATAAACACTATAATATAAATGATTAAATTTCATATTTCATACTATATATAATTTATAATTACGTTTACAAATTAATGTTACTTTACAAATAATATGACATTTACTCATTTTTAAATTTAAATTAAATTACCAAGTAATTTAAATATCAACAAAGAGAATATTAAATTATAAAAATTAATTTTTTTTAAAAAATATTATCAAATTTCAGATTTCAGAAGTGCGATAAACGCTTGGAAGAATGGAATGAGAAACGCTGAACAAATATATGATTTGCTAATGTAACCTTGGTACTCTTACATGACTTAACTTATATATTTCAGTTTAGCAATGTTTAAGTTTAATGTTTTAGTGTGAGATTCAAGTTTATTTATTTGATTTAACTTAATTAACTTTGATTTTAACATGTGCTATTTATTGAGATTTAGAATATCCATTTTCTATTCAATAGATGAATGAATTATTTAATATCCGGAAGAATGCAAATAAAATCTTATAAACTTTTTAAATAGACTTTTTAAGGAATGAGTGTACTCGAAAATTGAAGGTAGATGATGTTAAGTATCAATCCATTGCATTTTTTGATATCTTTTTAGATGATATGCTTGAATCTCAATTTATTAGCACGGGCTCTCTACTAGAGTGTGTTGGTAGGATTTTGAACTTGGTAATGGTACATAGGAATGTTTATTCAAACCCCGATTACAATTTTTAGAATAATTAATGAAATTTTTATTCGACTTCAAGTTTTATTCCAACGAGCACTTTTTTTTTTTGAAACCAAATTCCATTAATTAAAAGGAACAATCATACATAATAGGCTCCAACACACAGGAAGGAGGGGAGGTAAAACAATTCATTCCCGACACACATGGAAGCCTAGCTATGTTATGAGCTACCCTATTTGCTTGTGGACGCACGTGTTTTACCCTCAAATCACTACGCTGACGAAGTATGGATCTATATAACTCAAAGGTAGTCCCAACTTCAGACACAAACATAGTATTTTTTAATTAAGCAGTCACTACTATTGGTGAATCACTCTCCACAATCACTTGTTCAATACCCAGATCAAATACCCAGATCAGTTATCCATTTGAGTGCTTCTTGCATTCCTGTTGCCTCTACTTCCAGAATCGATGCATCCTCCACAACAACCTTCTGCATACCTGCTACAAAGTCATCTTTATTAATAAGGGACCACACACAAAACTGAGCTACATTCTACAACTGTGCTGATAGTTAGTTGCTGTTAGTCTGGTATAGGCCCATGTTTAGTTTGTCTTATGTTCAGTCTGTCTGTAGTTTGTCATATGTTTAGTCTGTCTGTAGCTAATCATTGGATAATATATGTAAGCCCATCATGTATTGGAGAGACACCATGAAATAACTCTGAATGCAATATAATGTTCCGCTTCTCTCTCACCCTTTCTCCCTTTACTGTATCTTGATGTGCTTTCATGTCGTAAATTCATGTTAATCATTATGGTATCAGAGCCACAGAAAAAACCTAGTTCTCCCTCTTCTGATTGACTCTCTTGTCATCTCTTTATCTCAAACCTCAGATCTACTTTCTCAATCTCTTTTCCAATCTCTTTTTCAATCTCTTTCTCCTGTCTACATCAGATCTACTTTCTACAATAGGAACATCAGCCAGAATCACGTACCAAGATATGCTCAACCCCCTCTTCCTTCACCCATCTGACAATGCAACGTCTATACAAGTTGAAAAGCTGCAAGGCTTAGCAGATTATAGATCTTGGAGTAGATCTATGGAGATAAATCTAGCCTCTAAAAGGAAGTTGGGCTTTGTCAATGGAACAGTGACTAAACCAACAGATGATGACACTAAAGCAGAGATGTGGGAAGCCTGTAATAACATGGTGATAACATGGATAACAGGTAACGTTTCTTCCACAGTTCGTAAATCTATAATGTTTATGTCAAATGCTTGTGAAATATGGAAAACCCTTGAAAAGAGGTTCACCTTGTCAAATGGATCTCATAAATATAAACTGAGCAAAGACCTGTATGAAGTCTGTCAACACACGGCAACTATCAACGAGTACTATACCACCATGAAAACTTTGTGGGAGGAACTCGATTCCATGAATCTGCTTCCAGTGATTCTTGCTCCAACAGAGGAGATAACAAAGCTCTTGAACACTATCGAACTTCAAAAAGAGGAGGCTCACTTATTTCAATTTCTGAATGGTTTAAACGAGGTGTAGAGCCCTCAAAGGAGTCAGCTTTTGATGGCTGCTCTCTACCCACTGTGGAACAGGCTGTAGCCATGCTGCAACAAGAAGAAACTTAGAGAAATCTTTTGCAGACTATGTCCCCTGATATGGAACTGGCAGCTATGTATAGCAAAAGTAGCTATTCAGTCTCTAATGATCGTTCTGTAACTTGCACTGCTTGCAAGGTCAAAGGCCACTCAAGGGAGAGGTGTTGGACAGTAATCGGCTACCCGACATGGCATCCTAAACACAGCTCCAACCAATCTGGGAATAGAGGCTCCCCTAGAAAAACCTTCACTACATCACAACCTCGATGGCCACCTAAAACCTCTCAGCCTAAAATGGCAGCCACGGCTACTTCTGCACAGAGTTCTCAAGCTCCTGGACTTCTCTTCACACCATAACAGTTGGAGCAATTAGCTCAACTGGTGCCTCATCTTCAAATCAGTCCAACAAGTCCAACACCTAAAGCTCCAGAGGACGAGCTGGAATATCACTTCTCTGGCATGATTTCATCATCCTTGATAGTCAATAATACTAAAGAATGGATTGTGGATTCTGGTGCTTCGGACCACATGACACCAAATCTGGATTGCTTTAATAGAGTTATCCCAACGATCGACTCTCCTTATATTAATTTGCGAAATGGAGCCACTGCTGCAATCTCCCACACAGGGACTGTTCACTTAACCGATGGGTTAAATCTTACTGGTGTTTTATGTGTTCCCCATTTCAAACATAGTCTTTTGACAGTGCAAAAATTGGCAAAGGAGAATAATTGTCAAGTCCAATTTTTTCCAAATCACTGCTGCCTCATAGACATTGTGTCTAATAAAGTTCTTGGGATGGGTCACGCCAGAAATGGTTTATACTACTTTAATCGACACAAACACAAGTTGCCTTACCTACACACCTTTCAACACAAACAGTTCCCAGACATAAACAATGATGTCAAGTCCAAATCATCTGTGCCTATTGCTAGTAACAGTCTCGACCTCTGGCATTATAGGCTGGGTCATGCCCCTATTCCTAAGATCAAAGAAATCTCTTGCTTGCTTGCTCTCTCTAAGCCCCATCCTACAGTATGCATCACATGCCCTCTTTCAAGATTTACTAAACTGCCATTTCCAGTTAGTGAGACCCATGCTGCTGCAGCCTTTGACTTGATACATATAGACCTCTGGGGACCGTATAAAGTCACCACAAAGGGCACTTACCGATATTTCCTAACAATAGTAGATGATCATACACGCTATACATGGATCTATTTGCTATCTAATAAGTCAGACTCTCTTCAAATCTTGAAGACATTTCTTGCCTTTGTGAAGAATCACTTCAATAGCTCGATAAAAACTATACGCTCTGACAATGGGATGGAGTTCGACAACACTCTGTGCAAGCAGTTTTTTGCCATAAATGGCATCATTCATCAGACATCCTGCTCATATCGACCACAACAAAATGCCAGAGTAGAACGCAAGCATAGATTCATTTTGGAAGTGGCTCACGTTCTAAGTTTTCAAGCTAACATTCCACTACATCTATGGGGGGACTGTGTACTGACTGCCACACACTTGATTAATAGATTGCCAACACCTTTGCTCGACAACAAAACTCCATTTGAAGTTCTATATAAACAGTTGCCAGAATATGAAAACCTGAGAGTGTTTTGCTGCCTTGCCATTGCTTATAATCAAACGATTCCAGCTGACAAGTTTGCACCTCGTGGTGTTTCCTGCGTGTTCTTGGGTTATCCACACACAAAGAAAGGATATCGATTGCTTGATCTAAAGATTAATAAGGAGTTTGTCTCGAGGGATGTTAAATTTTATGAAGACATATTCCCATTTGACCCACAAGCAATCTCTCGATTTATGCAACCTAACCCAGTTGTCGTCCCATCAAGCAGTGACCCAGGTCAGGATGCAGTAGATGAAGAATATGTCTCGAATGAGAATCTGTTAAGGGATGATGATGATGACTTCTTGAGATCCCCTTCACTTGAGAGAGAACACTCACCCTCAACAGATGGTAGTGCAGATGCACACCCTAAGGAAAATTATGTAAGGAAATCCACTCGACCACGGGGACCACCAGAATGGAACAAGTATTATGTAGTAAATCAAGCTCAATCAGTGACACATACAGCAGTTCACCCCTCCTTCAATTGCTTCTTGGCTGTGCTTACTTCAACAAATGACCCCTCCTCATTCGAAGAAGCAATACAACACAGACATTGGGTCTCAGCCATGAATGATGAACTTGAGGCACTCGAACGCAATAAAACTTGGTCTGTGACTGAATTGCCTGAAGGAAAAACAGCCATTAACTGCAAATGGTTATTCAAAACCAAATTCCACCCAGATGGGACTGTTGAGAGGTATAAATCTCGACTAGTCATTCTGGGATGTCGACAGAAATATGGAAGGGATTTTACAGAAACCTTCGCCCCTGTCGCGAAAATAACCACAGTTCGAACCATGTTGGCTGTAGCTGCTGTACAAGGCTGGCATACTCTGCAAATGGACGTCTCAAACGCCTTCTTGCATGGGGAACTACTAGAGGATGTGTACATGAAGTTGCCTAAGGGGTACACACATATTGGATGCAGAATTGCAGTCAATGGGTCAAACAAAGGTAACTCTGCCCTCAATCTAGTTTGCAAATTGCACAAAGCTTTGTATGGGTTAAAACAGGCCCCACGATTGTGGTTCTCAAAATTATCTCTCACCTTGCTGTCACTCGAGTTCAAACAGTCGAAGTCTGATTATAGTTTGTTTGTGAAACAAAAATCATCCTCGTTCATTGCTGTTCTTGTCTACGTGGATGACCTATTAATTTGTGCCTCCAATGAGGAGGATATCACTGACTTGAAACTGATGCTGTCATCAAGGTTTCACATGAAAGACTTAGGTCCTATAAGCTATTTTCTGGGTCTTGAAGTGGACAGATCCTCAGCTGGCTTCTTTGTATCTCAAAAGAAGTACACACTTAATTTGCTCACAGAACATGGACTGCTCCATTGCAAGCCACTGGCTCTTCCTATGGACTCTCACCTCAAGTTGACCCCTACTGTTGGGGACCTGTTGCCTAACCCCTCACTGTACCAACGTCTTCTTGGACAACTCATCTATCTCACTGTGACCCATCCAGACATCTCCTTCACTGTGCACACTTTGAGCCAATATATGAATGCCCCTACTACTGTGCATTTCCAAGCTGCCAAACGCCTACTGCGTTATCTAGCTGGGTCTCCATCTCAAGGGATTCTTCTTGCCTCGTCTAGTGCTGCACAGCTAACTGCCTATTGCGATAGCGACTGGGCAAGTTGCATAACCAGTCGTAAATCAACAACAGGCTATTTCATCCTGCTTGGACAATCAACTATCTCCTAGAAATCGAAGAAGCAAAGTGTAGTGGCCCGTTCTTCTGCTGAAGCAGAGTACCGTGCAATGGCACTGACAACATGTGAAGTCACTTGGCTATCCTCTTTGCTCAAAGACTTGGGGTTCAAACATCTGCCATCTGCCCAACTTAAATGTGACAACAAGGCTGCTCTAGCAATCACAGCAAACCCAGTTCAACACGAGCGCACAAAACACGTGGAAATCGACTGCCACTTTGTGCGTGATCAAATCAAATCTGGATTGCTTAATACCTCCTATGTCTCCTCCAAGGAACAGGTGGCTGATCTACTCACCAAAGTCCTACCTGTTCAGCAGCACCAGCACTTGCTTGCCAAGCTGGGAGCTTCAGCTTCGCCTCCCTCTCCAGCTTGTGGGGGAGTAATAAGGGACCACACACAAAACTGAGCTACATTCTACAACTGTGCTGATAGTTAGTTGTTGTTAGTCTGGTATAGGCCCATGTTTAGTTTGTCTTATGTTTAGTCTGTCTATAGTTTGTCCTATGTTTATTCTGTCTGTAGCTAATCATTGGATAATATATGCAAGCCCATCATGTATTGGAGAGACACCATGAAAGAACTCTGAATGCAATATAATGTTCCGCTTCTCTCTCACCCTTTCTCCCTTTACTGTATCTTGATGTGATTTCATGTCGTAAATTCATGTTAATCATTATTTATTATCTCTGAGAACCATCCCAACTTTGAAACTTGATGCTCCCTTATGTATAGCTGCATCCATGTTAATTTTATGCCACCCATGAGGAGGGTGTCATTTAACTCGCCCCTTAGTTGCAGTATTCCCAGAAGCCTGCATAGTACCTTGAACTTTACTCTGAGCTGCCACCCATTCTGCAACCATCTTCGTGCTTATCTCCATTGCAATCAGAGGTGGTATAGTTTACATTTCCCATATTCTTTTGTTCCTAGCAAACCAGATTCCCCACAAAATTTCATCCGTTTGCACTAACCTTACTTCAGTTTCCGTCCCCAACTTCTCCAGAACCCACCTAGAAAAATCTTCCATGTCCAACCTATCAATATCTCGACCCTTGCACTCCCAACAACCCTGAGCATAAAGACATTCCAAAAAAAACATGACGTACATGTTTTATATCCTCATTACACATGGGGCAGATAATTGGAGTTTGCACGAGCACTTTATATCCAAGTTCTTACTAGACACGATTGTTGGGAAGACGGTTGTTGCATATCAATCACTTAGTTATATTGCCCCTCTGAACCTGAGGTTTATAAGCTTCTACTTATAATTATTTTAAAGTTATTTTTTGTAGAATTAAAATCCTTTTATGGTTTGGACACTGATCACATTTGTTTTAAATTATGTTCTTATGTGTTGGATAAATGAGAGATATTCGATAAATTGATAATTGAGACTCATTGATAATTTTTAATTATGAATTTCTTTTTAGATAAGTTACGTTGGAACTTATTTATTAGAAATTTATAAATTTCAAAAAGTTATAAATGTATGTTATTTAGACAACGATAAATGGAGATATAACAATTTTTTTGACGAATAAGAAAATTTTATTAATACTAAAACATTGGAATCCAATCGGGACAAACCCCCGAGCTTAAAACCTGATTTTGAAACAAAAAATGAGCTAAACAAATAGCCGTTTTGTTTTCAGATCGCTTAACACATTGAATATAAATATTCTTGACAATAAAAATGATTACAAAGGTTTCCCGAGCAATTCAATCGACACCAACATCCCTGAAAATAGTAGCATCACAATTGACCTGCGCACATAAAAAACCGATGATAATCCAGTGTTCCTACCCATCAGTTACACCAACTGGGGTTGGGGATACAGATGCCCCCATGTATTGAACAATTTTTCGTTGTGCAAGGTGAGCTCTCGCGATAATCACCACCGTTCCAGATTCGAAGCGGGCTTCCCAGATCTACCAATACATCATAGAAATCACTCTTAAAACAACACAACAACAAACTAAAATGCAAAAAAAAAAAAAAAAACACTCCAAAAGGAAAGACATAAAACACCCAAAAATGGATGCAAGAATCAAAAATCTCACCCAAAGATGAAGTTAATTGAAAATTATTGAAGGAAAAAACAAAAAAAGAAAACAAGAGAAAGGTGAAGATGGGACTCCTACGATGGCTATAGTTATTTAGATTGAGTGTATGTAGGAAAGGAGTAGAGGTGGAGGGGGGGAGAGGAGGAGGCGGGAGAAAGAGGGGGTCGACTCTCATTTAGGGTTTTGACTTATTCCAGTGGATATTGCCCAACATGGAGATATAATAATTATGTACAAAATTGTCCAGAGAAAAAGATTAAAAAATTTGCATGATATGATTTTTATAATAAGTAGAATTAGTTTGAGCTTTCAAGCCAAGTTCACACACTACTTGTACTAAATTTTCATTAGAAACTTTAATTTTAAAAAGTAATTAACGAATTTCTTTTTTCCAAGGTACATGCAACACTTGACAGAAGTCTTCTCACGGACAAAAAACATCTCCCTTGGAGCAAACATCTCCTATGGAGCATTAACAACATCAGCCTTCTTAGCGATGAAGTCGATATGGTGAAGAAAGCATGTTGGCAGGATCATTTTTTTAATATAACCAAGCTCCACGAGTTCATACATTACATCCTATATAGAGTTTAGGGTAGGCAACAAAGAGAAAGAAAGATTTAAAGAGTCAAAGAAAAATAACAAATGGTTTAAAGAAAAACGAGAAGACACAAAAAACTGATTATATCATCATTGTAGAATTTCATGGGTTGAGTTGCATATGGCCTTTCACGAAATATTTTTGATACTTTCCACTTTCGTTCCTTTTTTGTTTTACCAACCATCCTGCAATATCAAAGATTAAGAACCTGTTAGAGCAAATCAAAAGCATCCAAATTTGTCATACCAAAAGATGAAAGCATAACTACCAACAAGAATGAAGCGCAATGGACAAATAATGTAAAATAACAATACCTAGTTGTCAAATGTACATACAACGTATTACTTGAAATTGTAAAAGGAAAACCAGACAAGTTCACATAGCTAATTATAGTGACAAATACTCAACTATCCGACCAAGTTATATTAAGCAGCAAGCCATAATATGTGTATCTTTTGGCCGCAAGTATAATTATTTTTTTAAACATTAATTCAAATCTCCCCGAGGTTACAAAGTATTAACAAATTTAAAATTTACAACAAAAAGAAAAACATAACCAAAAGATATACTCACAGCATAAAAACCAAAATTTAAAGCAAAATCTATATTAACATACATATTATCAACGGACACATACAGAATAGCAATCGAAGAAAGAAGAAGGAGAGGAAACACCGTTTGATTCGACGGGGGGCGTTTGGAGTCGGGAAGTTCATCATCGGACGAATCGGAGTTCAACATGAATTGCGTATGGTCAATTTTATTTACAAATTCATATCCACATCTTTTTGTTAATTTTTTTTGTCAGGTTCTTTTTCTAAATTTTGATTTAAAGTGTTGGTGTGTTTTTGCTCTTTTTGGGTTTTTTTTTGTTTTTATCGGGCTTTTTTGTTTATTATTTTCATTTGACTTTTTTTTATGTTGGATATATATAAAATTCTATAAACTATGATGGGTTTGAGTTGCATATGGTCTTGTTCAATCACCAAATATTTTTGGTACTTTCCACTAGCGCTCCTTTTTAGTTTTACCAACCACCGTTCGATATTAAAAATTTTACCAATCAGAGCAAATCAAAATGAGCATTCGATTCAACCAAACCAAAAATCAGAAGCATAATTACCAACAAGGAATAGACAATAATATATGACACATCAAAATACTAAGCAAAACACTTTTTCAAGCACTTACACCTCATAATGGACAAGTTCATATAGCTAATTACAATTACAAACACTTGACTACCAGACCCGAACACATTTAGCAGCAAGCCATATTATATTTTCAAGTATAACTTAATTTTCTTTAAACGATAATTCAAACAAGTTCAAAATTATAAAACACAATGTCTGAACCAAAGATTCACAACATAAACCAAAATTCTATAAAGAAAACTGTTTCGAACAATATGAATCAACACGAACAAAAAAAGAATAAGTATCAAATAAATAAGGAGGAGAAGAAGCACCATTTGGATCAACGGGGGCGTTTGGAGTCGGGAAGTTGATCATCGGACGAATCGCTGGAGGGTAAACGGCGTTTCACACCTTTGGTTTCACTCAGAAACATTGTTTTTAAACTATTGGAATCAAATCTTGGTAACAATCTTCAAGATAATAAGTCTATGTGTTTGGAATGATACTGTATATTAATAACAAAATTGAATAACACATACGAGTGTTCGAACTCGAGCTCGATAACGAGTTTGAGCCGAGTCGAGCCCACTTTTTCGAGTGGAGTTCGAGTCGAGTTCGAGTCGGCTCGGTTTAAATTACACCCCTACTTTTAAACTTTTTATATATACGATACCCCTTTTTCTAATATAAAAAATCTGGACTTTCGGATTGTAACGCCCCCAAATCCGCCCTGACCGGGGACCCGGGTCGCCACATCAGGTCTCAGCATCCTGCATCACACGTTAGCTCAATAATAATAAAAATCTTTATTACAACGGAGCGGAACAGTCCCACTCCACAGATCCAAGATCGGATTCACACTTTATTACAATACGCTTATTACATCACCGAAAATATCTTACAAAAGTCTATAAAGGTACACCAGATAAAAGGTTCCAGCTGGCCATTCTAGTCCTTGTCAGCATAGCCTGGAGTTTTTCCCTTGCCTCTAGATCCCTGGCTGGACGTCTCTCTATCTTTCTTTCTTGACAGCTGAACAAATGTTGTAAAGCAAGAGTGAGCAACTATGGTGCTCAGCAAGTTCTCTTCTTGCTCGGTACATAAATATATAAATATATATACCGAAAGAAAATACTCGAATTTAAATAAACAGATAAGATATCAGAACTCTGAAAATTTTGACTCAAGACTCGTCTCGAAAATAGAAATACTCGAAATGACTCTTTTGGTGAAACTCTGATGACTCATGATAAAAGAATAACTGGTCTTCCATCCTTTCGGTATCCCGGCGGGGCGATCAACTATCCGACCGGGAATACCGTCCTCCAATGACACCGCACTTCGCCCGATCACGGCTACAATACGATATCAACGAATATAATAATACTATGAATGCTAGCATCATAGTGGGTGATTATATCACCCCTGGCATCATAGTGCCTAAATATTCTCATGTCCTTAAAGCGGATCACGAGTCTCTCTTTCTCTAAATGGGCCTCTTTCCCAAAATTGACCAGTAGAATATAGAATTCCCGAACATTTAATGAACTGACATTTGAGATAAACTCTTCCAGAAAATATTTAATTGATCTGGCGGACTGCCAGTTTTACTCAATGTACCACCAATCCGAACAATGGACTGATGTAACTCTCAATAAATATGCTTTAATTGATTGACACGAACAAAGTGCCAACCCTTGACAAAAAGGGCAACTATCTCGAAATAATGAGAATAGTCTTAAAATGAAATATACTGAGTCGTACTGAACAAGTAGTACTACTCGAATAATTATAATACTCCAAATTGATGAACGTTAAAATAGAATATTTTTCACTTGATCAATGAGTAAAACTCTAACAATTTAAATAGTATACTCCTATTGGTTGATTCGAACAATGAACCAACTAAAAGATAATCAATAATTTATTGTTGAATTTGTACAATAAATTCAACCAAAAAGAATGAATTTAACTATCTCGAACAAATGAGATTAGTTTCACTGAATCAAAATAATAGTCGTCTCGAATTAATGAGATCGACCGATAGCAACGAATTTACCTATACGCTTATAGGGAGTATAATTCACAAGTAACCTAAATTAACAGTATCGTAATATTTAATAAGAAATAATCCTCAAAAGAAAATATTGCATCATAAAAAACAGCAATAAGTCTCATAATTGATAGCTCGAAAATAATCAAGAATTTAAATAATTCGAACAGAAATACAAAATTTCCGAGAGTTAGGGTAGGAATGAACTTGCCTCTGTCTCGACGTTCAACGTTTACCAAATAAATAAAAGATTGCTAATCGCGAGCAAACATCTCAATTCTCGAAAAGAACTTCTATAATAATTATCAAAATAATTTAAATACTCGATTAAGAAATTAATCTCGTAGGGTCAAGTAGTAACGATAATCATGACATTTGATAATCAAATAATTCTCAAACAAGTAAATGGGAATATTCTTGTAAGTTAAAAGTCTCATCGATGCCTTATTCGCAAAATATAATAAATTACATGAAGGCTCCATTCGCCTTCCCTATAAATTTTTAATATCTCGGGTTTTATAGACTATGCAAATCAAATACAATTATTTGTGAAAGTCTCGCTCTATTTATTCGTAAGGAAAATTTTCAATTAAAGGTCTCTATTAAATTCTAAATATTTGGCACCAACTTAATTGTTTAACTACATATCTCGAATAAGTGAATTAAAAGGGTTTGTATAAGATCATCAAAATTTTCGATGATTGTCATTTTATAACAGGATTCTCTAATTTTAAATAAATTATCTAACTCGTACTTCTAAAATAATCTAGCTCTGTAAATCACATCTCGAAATGAAAAGGCATTTATTAAACTTTCTTTAATTATCTAAAGATTTCCAAATCTAAATAAGGCTTGACTTCAAAAATATATATATATTTTCATTCTTCAATTATAATGGTGCAAACGCTCATCTTTATTCGATTCTCATAAAGTCATCTATCAAACAATTTTTTTTATTCTTTTAATTAGTCTCACAAATTCTAATTCTTTCCCGATTTAACAATCAATTAATTTCCAAAATTCCTTTTTATTATTACAAGTTATAAAATCTCTATTTTTATTCACTTAAAACAATCTCAAGATGCTCCTTTTAAAACCAAATCTAACTTCTAATTTTTATTACCATTTGATCATTTATTTATGGATCTAAATCACATTTAATCAAATAATTACCAACTAAAACAATTAATCAATTACCACACCATTAATCCAATTTATTAACTCTAAAACATTTTGATTATTCAATCTTCAAGAAAATGAGTCCAATTTTATGACTAGAATTTATACTTTTCTTTATTTTTAATTCCAATTTTATAACATTAATCTAAATAAATCTATTTCCACTTAAATCAATTAACAAAAACTAATTAATTAAAATTATAATATTTAGACCACCACCACCACCGGACTGGCGGTCGCCGGCCGGACGCCGTGGCGGCGCCGGCGGCTTCCGCCTCCACCCCGCATTACTCTTCTCTCTCTCTCTCTGTCTGCTCGTCTGTCTCTCTCTCTTCGATCTTTCTTCTCTCTCTCTCTCTGCCAATCTCCCTTGATCTCGACCTCTCCTCTCTCGTCGTCTTTCTCCCTCACGCTCTCTATCTCTCCCTCTCTCCTCCCCTCGTTTGTCTCTCTCTTTCTCTCTCTCTCTCTCTCTCTCTCAGTTTCTCTTAATCTCACTCTCTCGATCTCTCCTCCTCCCTCAATCTCTCCCCGTCGTCGTCTCTCTCTCCCTCTCCGGTCAATCTCTCCTCTCTCTTCTCTCTTTCTCCGTCTATCTCTCTCGCATCTCTCTCTCGCTTCTCTCTCTTTCTCTCGCCATCTCTCTCTTTAAATCGCTCTCCTTCTCTCTCAACACCGCCTCCGGTTCAAATACAAACACCACCGCCACCGTCGGTGGTGGCGTATCTCTCCCCCTCCCCGGACATGCAACAATCAAACTCCCCCAATTCACAACCCCCAACAATTAATCTCTAATTACACTTTTCTAATCATGGGTTAAAAGTAATATTATCACAATTTACAAAAAAAAAAAGAGAAAAAAAACCCTAATTCTAATACAAGTATTTCAATCACAATTCCAAGCATAGGTATTTATAAATAAAATAAAAACAATATAAAGAGATTTTTGGGTATAAATTCATACCCTGTTTGTGAAAACCAAAATTTTTGAACTTTGATAAAAATAAAACTTCTTGAAACCTTAGAGATATATATATCAACTTGTAGAGTTTGAGATTCTCTTCTCAAATACCCAATTGTATGTAAGATCAAGCTACTAATTTTAAAGGTAAATGATCTTGTAGAGCTTTGGTTTTAATGGAGAGATAAAAGAGGTGGGTGATGTTTTATTTTGTACGGGAGTTTACCAAATGAATGGAGATGATCATTATCCTACTTTCACTTTACTATAAATAACACTTATTTCACTTGGGCTATTAATGGACAAATTAAAATCATTGGGCTCAAATCACTCAACCCACTAGGCAATAATCTTAACCCAATAAAATTCTCATTCGCTATTGACTCCCGAAAATAAGATGACAATAATAATAATAATAATAATAATAATAATAATAATAATAATAATAATAATAATAATAATAATAATAATAATAATAATGATAACAATAATAAATCGCGATTAATAGAAAGGTAGTGGGGTGCTAATTGAATATTCGTACGTTTTCTAAAATTAAGAAAATCGAGTTTACAAATCCTATTCGGAGAGGGCCCAATAATAAAATCATTAATAAAATTCATGGTTGTTACAGTCTCCCCCCCTTAAAAGGATTCCGTCCTCGGGATCAACATTAATGGCGAAACAACTCAGGGTAATTATTTCGCATCTCATTCTCAAGTTCCCAAGTGGCTTCCTCGATTTGACGGTTTTTCCAAATCACTTTTACTAAATTTATTTTCTTATTCCGCAACTCATGCACTTTGAAATCCACAAGTTCCACTGGTTGCTCTACGTAGGTCAGGTCAGCTTTGACATCGATAGGTTCATATTCTAACACGTGTCGATGATCAGGATGATAAGCTCTCAATATTGATACGTGGAATACATCATGAATGTATTGGAGATCTGGCGGTAAGGCTAATTGGTATGACACGGCTCCAACCTTCTTGAGAATTTCAAAAGGTCCAATATACCTGGGACTCAATTTCCTTTTCTTCCCGAATCTCATCACTCCCTTCCACGGGGAAATTTTCAACAATACTTTATCTCCAATCTCGAATGATTTATCCTTTCTCTTCAGATCGGCATACTTTCGCTGACGGTCCTGAGCAGAAACTAATCTTTTTCGAATCGTTTCTATGGATTGCTTTGTCTGATGGACCATATATGGCCTTAATAATCTTCCTTCACCGACTTCATCCCAACAAAGCGGGGATCTGCACTTCCTTCCATATAAAGCTTCATAAGGGGCCATACCGGTACTGGAGTGATAACTATTGTTGTAAGCAAACTCTACTAGCGGCAGATGACCATCCCAACTTCCCTTGAAATCTAAGGTGCAAGCTCGCAGCATATCCTCTATCGTCTGAATTGTCCTTTCGCTCTGACCGTCTATTTGCGGATGATAGGCAGTACTCAAATTTAGCATGGTGCCAAGGCATTCTTGAAAACTCTTCCAAAATCTAGAGGTAAAACGGGCATCTCTGTCTAACACAATTGACACGGGCACTCCATGACGGACTACCACTTTCTTCAGATATAGGCCTACCAGCCTCTCCACTGAATACCTTTCACTGATCGGCAGAAAATGCGCGAACTTCGTAAGTCTGTCAACTATAACCCATATGGCATCGAAATTTGCTCTAGTTCGGGGTAAACCTACTACAAAGTCCATGGTGATGTGCTCCCATTTCCATTCTGGAATCTCTAGAGATTGGAGTAATCCACTGGGTCGTTGATGTTCTGCTTTCACTCTCTGACAGGTCAAACACTTGCTTACCCATTCTGCAATCTCCCTCTTCATGTTAGGCCACCAATAATTCTGCTTGATGTCTTGGTACATTTTAGTGCTTCCTGGGTGAATGGAATATCTCGAGTTATGCGCTTCGCTTCTGATTTCTTCTTTCAATTCTATAACATTAGGAACCCAAATTCTCGAAGCAAATCGTTTAATTCCTTTATCGTCTCTAGGGCTTAGAAACTCTTCTCCGGTCAACTCTGATCTATTTTCTTCCATCACTTGCTCCTGACAACGGCGAATCTTCTCTAACAGCTCTGGTTGAAAATGAATGGTATAAACTCTTTCATTGTTTTGGACTGGGTCCTTGACTTCTAACTCCATCTTCTCGAATTCTTTGACTAGTTCTTCTGAGGTCGTCAACAAGTTGAGTCTTTCTTTTCTACTTAAAGCATCAGCTACAACATTAGATTTTCCTGGGTGGTAGTTTATCGAGCAATCGTAGTCTTTGATCAATTCCAACCATCTTCTCTGTCTCATGTTCACTTCCTTCTGGGTGAATATGTACTTTAGGCTCTTGTGGTCTGTGAAGATCTCACATTTTTCTCCATACAGATAATTGAAAGAGAAGTGTCCTAAATCCAATCATGGATGATGAGTTAGGATAAACCTTCTTGTAATCGTAGTAGGTTTTATGATTATCAGTGAAAGACATATTTGTCTTGTGATAAGTAGATTTTATATCCACTTGGAGCGTTCCATATCGGCTTAAATTGATTGTCTTGGACTCAAGTTTGTGTGGTTTTAATGTGTTTTGCTTAGTTGTGCAGATTTACGAGAATGTTGACTAAGGTGGATGCTTCTATAATTTTTGGGGAATTAATTGATTAAAATTCGGATTTCTGAGACGGTTGCGCAGCTTACACTGTTTTGGCCATATCTGGAGTTCTAGAAGTCCGTTTTCAGCGATCTTACTGCTCACGCGAAGCTTGGGAGATTTTCTACAACATGGAACAGGTGTTACAAGAGCAATTTGCGCGTGGTGGGCGCAGATTGCGCGAAGAACAGACTGTTGGGCGCAGGTTGCACGCGCGCGGTGCTGAAAAATTACAGTTTTTACTATTTTGGCCATATCTTGAGTTCTACAACTCTGTTTGAGGCCCGTAAGCTGTCCACGCGAAGATAACGAGATTCTCTATCATTCTAAGGTGGTCCAGAGGTCCAATTACGTTTGGAACGTTCCAGAAAATCTGGAAAAAAGACAGCTGCGAATTTTCCCTTTAAATCAGAATCAGTTTAGGAAACGTACTTCTATTATAATTCTGATTTGGTATTTTCTTGTTGGGCAAGATGTCTAGAGCCTATATAAACACATCCAACCCTTGTAAATTGTATCATCATTAAGATCATTATCATCATTAGGAGTAGAACCATTACATATCAATTACTTAGGTTTATTTGTATATTTTCATACTTTGTTTTTATCATGGTTTCATCAGATCCCATGATGACGAGAGGTTCGATTATGAACTAATCGTTGTCATGGGATTCTAACGGATTTATTTATGGAGCTTTAGTATCTTGATTGCTTTAAAGATCTGTGTGTGATGTATATCTGATATCCTCGTATGGTTATGCTTAATTGATAGATGCGTCATGAACATCTAATTTGTTAATCTCTTGTGAAGTGAAAGTGGATCTTGAGATTTAGAACTTGCCATGCTAGCATAGGTTCATAATTGTTTATCAATATGATTCGTAGTATGAGATGAGAATACTTATATTGCCCTATGTGATCTTTATGGATAACTTGTTCTTCAACCGTTATGTTTTCAAATTCTATAGACATATAGGGTCTAAGCATAATTGGTGTCTATTCATCTTCTATCTCTTTTGTGGATGTATGTTTAGTTTGGTATACGTATGCTGACAGGTAGCGTGTACTTGTTTCGTATTGTCCGATCAGATATCATAACCATTGCATATAGTGATTAAAGGCGTCAGATCTAAGCGAAGTATTTAATGAAGTTAGGATTCCATGGTTTTTCTTGCAGACGTAATTAGATTTTAATTCTTGTTAGTTAGTTAATTCTTAGTTTTGTTAATTTGCTTTTTAGTTAATTTAGATAGTTAAAACCCATATTTGTTATTTGTCTTAGCAGTGCATAATAACCATACATTGTTGCATAGGTGCGTTTACTGAATTAAAACCATAACCAGATCTCTGTGGGAACGAACTTGACTTATATCTATATTACTTGTGACCACGTACGCTTGCGTGATTTAGTGTAAACAAGTTTTTGGCGCCGCTGCCGGGGATCATCGGTGTTTTATTTTTGGTTTATGTGCTTGTCAATAGTGGTCGTTAGCGTTCACTGACTCGGATTTGTTTTTCTTATCTATCTTGTTTAGTTTGGTGTGTTTCAGGTACTTAAGTGTTTGAAGATGGCATGCGAGGAGTTGCCATGGTGGGCATATTCGAGTACATCCATGCCTTATCAATGTGAGCGGTGTTTGGGTGTTCATGATCCATCACAATATTGTTACTACGAAGGAGTTGATCCATATGTCACTTATGAGGAGCAACCATATTTTCAGTACCATCCTCAACAGTACCAGCAAGATGTTCCGGATATGTCATATGTCTTTGGTAGTGAAGAGTTTCAACATCAACAACCTATTCCTACTTTTCAGTCAGATGAGGTTGATGATTTGAAGGAGATTAGGAAGGAGATTAGGATGCTTGTAGAGAATCATGAGAAGTCTATCAAATCTATGGGGACACTTGTTGCTCAAGTTTTGAGTGCCTTGGAACAAGAGAATCAACAATTCATACTAGAGGCAACACCAGAAAATAACGGTGACTTGGAGCAAGGTACTGCATGCTTAATTGAGGAAGACAAATTCCAAGATGAGGTGAGCATTCGCAAGCCATGTGAGGAATTTGATCATGTTAGGATGGTGGATGATTTGGAAAGGGCACTATTTGGGACAGACACTGATGAGCTACACAAATTTCAAGAATTGGTATGTGCGTACCAAGAGGCTGATGAACATGAGAAAGATGCAGATCTTCTACTTGTCTCTGAGTATAAAGATGGAGGTAGCGCATTAGAGCCAATAGAGGAAGTTCTCTTTGAGGAACCAAAGGCTTCAGCAACTTACATTTACCCTCCTCTATTATATTCAAGCGAAGCCCGCGAGTATTTGTTGTTCTACAAATTGACAGATTTTGGGTCAACAGATGAAGGCATTGGAATAGGACAGAGTTGTTATACGAATAGGCCAAGCGAGGAGAAGGGGCAGAAAGTGTGTCACCGTGATGACGATGAAGTATCATGAAGAGAGGATCAGGCCAACTATTATCATCCTTAATGGAGGCTTGGAAGTAACGTCAAGCTATTGACGTTAAAGAAGCGCTTCTTGGGAGGCAACCCAAGGTATGTTTTCTACTTTCCCTTGTATTTACTTCCATTCAATGAGGACATTGAATATTCTAAACTTGGGGGTGGTTTGAGGGATAAGTAGTGTATATATATGTGATTGTTGTGTTATTGTGTTCATGTAATATTTCATGCTTTGCATATTAGTAGTAGTAAATTATGCCTTTATGTTCGTGTTATCTACGTTTGTTTCATATAGGACATTCTGTTTTTATGTTCGTATATCATGTGAGTTCATAATAGTTTGCATTTGCACCCATGCTTGATAGGAATTTTGTGTTGTTGACGCTTTTGATTGAGAAGTGATATGCTTTGTTCTTGTGCACCCACATACACTGGTAAGTTGAAGCTAGTAGACTTATTGAATGTTGTAAGTGATTAGAAGGACATGAATATGTGCAAGATGATTTAGTTTGCATGCTTTGAATACAAGTAGGTGCGTTAGAGAGATTTTTGCTTGGGATTGAGTATGTTTTTCCACCAAGTGAGTTTTTGAGCCATATTGAATATTTGTTGCAATTTATTCGTTTGCTTGAGTGTCCACGGATTGTTTGCATTGCTAGCAGTTGTTTGAGATCTTTCTTGAAACGCATGACATTATTTGACGATTAAAATGATAAAGGCATTTAGGAATAACCGCATATTTTCCCATATTACCACACCATGTTTACATGATCAATTAGTTAACCCGTTGAGCTTAATTCTATTTTTTCGGTGACATACCACATTACTTGCCTAGACCTTTTTCTTGTATTGGCCTTACATTAATTTGAACCCATATTGTCAAAGGCTAGTAGAGTGCTTAAGGGAGTAATAAGGTATGTAAGGAGGGGTTTATTGTTGGTTATACTTTTGGGGGAAATATTGAAAATTGGGTTGTTTACTTGATAGTCGGCATGTGTAATAAATTCATGGGATCATTGTTATTATTTATATTATTGTTTTTGTTATATTTAGCTCTCAAAAATATATATATATATATATATATATATATTATGAGAGCATGATTGTGTTTGTTATGATCCTACTTTAGTCGACTAGTCGATTGTTTTTGTTGGAAGAAGAATAGTAAAAATTATGTGGGGGGGAAATAGGGTGTTGTGTATGATTTATTATGGTACTTACTAGTTTTTGACACTTCACCTGTTTTGGCTTATTTGACATACCTTGTCCCTAGCCCCGTTACAACCCAAATAAAGACCTTTTGATTATCGTCATTGATGTATGTTGTGTTAAGAGTTAGATTGATACCAAATGTCAAGCATGCTTATGATTTTGTTGGAATTGAGTGATACACTTACCCTTGTTCTTGAGTGAATATTCTTTTGTGAGTGGATTGTGAGTGTTTGCTTGTTTTTGCATATGAGATCCCGAGTTTTGTCTCAAAGATGTACTCTTGTAGGCTTAGCATGTTTACTAACTTATTCTTACACTTGACATGGGCTTGTGAGAACTTATGCATGTTCATTGAGTAGACTATGTGAATGCTTGCACTTTCGACACCAAGACATTGCGTATTTGCTTTGATTCTTAAGTTGATATGGCATGAGAGGATTTGAAAGTGTGGTAGGATAGTATTAGATTATTTGCATTTTTCATGTTAGTTGCATTCATGCATTGCATTGCAATGGATTTTGTGGGTACATTCGCTATAGGCCCTCACGAGACCTTACTCGTCCACTAGGGCTGCCTAGGGGTTTAAAGGGCTTGTTGCATATGTCAAATGCAACCGTGATCACCTACGGAAGTGGTACTAGTTAGTTAGTTAGTTGTAATTGTTTATGCTTGAGGACAAGCATTGGTTTAAGTTTGGGGGTGTGATAAGTAGATTTTATATCCACTTGGAGCGTTCCATATCGGCTTAAATTGATTGTCTTGGACTCAAGTTTGTGTGGTTTTAATGTGTTTTGCTTAGTTGTGCAGATTTACGAGAATGTTGACTAAGGTGGATGCTTCTATAATTTTTGGGGAATTAATTGATTAAAATTCGGATTTCTGAGACGGTTGCGCAGCTTACACTGTTTTGGCCATATCTGGAGTTCTAGAAGTCCGTTTTCAGCGATCTTACTGCTCACGCGAAGCTTGGGAGATTTTCTACAACATGGAACAGGTGTTACAAGAGCAATTTGCGCGTGGTGGGTGCAGATTGCGCGAAGAACAGACTGTTGGGCGCAGGTTGCACGCGCGCGGTGCTGAAAAATTACAGTTTTTACTATTTTGGCCATATCTTGAGTTCTACAACTCTGTTTGAGGCCCGTAAGATGTCCACGCGAAGATAACGAGATTCTCTATCATTCTAAGGTGGTCTAGAGGTCCAATTACGTTTGGAACGTTCCAGAAAATCTGAAAAAAAGACAGCTGCGAATTTTCCCTTTAAATCAGAATCAGTTTAGGAAACGTACTTCTATTATAATTCTGATTTGGTATTTTCTTGTTGGGCAAGATGTCTAGAGCCTATATAAACACATCCAACCCTTGTAAATTGTATCATCATTAAGATCATTATCATCATTAGGAGTAGAACCATTACATATCAATTACTTAGGTTTATTTGTATATTTTCATACTTTGTTTTTATCATGGTTTCATCAGATCCCATGATGACGAGAGGTTCGATTATGAACTAATCGTTGTCATGGGATTCTAACGGATTTATTTATGGAGCTTTAGTATCTTGATTGCTTTAAAGATCTGTGTGTGATGTATATCTGATATCCTCGTATGGTTATGCTTAATTGATAGATGCGTCATGAACATCTAATTTGTTAATCTCTTGTGAAGTGAAAGAGGATCTTGAGATTTAGAACTTGCCATGCTAGCATAGGTTCATAATTGTTTATCAATATGATTCATAGTATGAGATGAGAATACTTATATTGCCCTATGTGATCTTTATGGATAACTTGTTCTTCAACCGTTATGTTTTCAAATTCTATAGACATATAGGGTCTAAGCATAATTGGTGTCTATTCATCTTCTATCTCTTTTGTGGATGTATGTTTAGTTTGGTATACGTATGCTGACAGGTAGCGTGTACTTGTTTCGTGTTGTCCGATCAGATATCATAACCATTGCATATAGTGATTAAAGGCGTCAGATCTAAGCGAAGTATTTAATGAAGTTAGGAATCCATGGTTTTTCTTGCAGACGTAATTAGATTTTAATTCTTGTTAGTTAGTTAATTCTTAGTTTTGTTAATTTGCTTTTTAGTTAATTTAGATAGTTAAAACCCATATTTGTTATTTGTCTTAGCAGTGCATAATAACCATACATTGTTGCATAGGTGCGTTTACTGAATTAAAACCATAACCAGATCTCTGTGGGAACGAACTCGACTTATATCTATATTACTTGTGACCACGTACGCTTGCGTGATTTAGTGTAAACATCTTGATACGGGCTTTATCTATTTAAAGTGTTTTAAATAAGATGTTCCATAGTTTAGAGTAATGCTTCTAGAATTATAATAAGATTATAATAATGAGATCTAGAAGATGATAACACTAGACTTAAATTGTTCATGATCATGGGATAACTAATTGGGAGTTAGTCAATCCGTAAAGATTGGTACATACTATACTTGCTTCTTCTGAAGGATGTATGTTCTCATAGGCATTTGTGTGGTGACACTATAGTTAGTATGTATGTGCTCATTGGGGAATGAGTTCACTGAACATGACTCGATCACTTGAACAATTAATAGAGTTTACTCACGTGTCAGTAATTGTTCATATAGTGATGGTTGTACAAGTATCCTTAGACTTAAGATTGTTAGAGTCATCTTGTATATAATGAACAATGCTTTGGTTTAGTCCTTAGTCTCAAGGGCAATTAATAAGTTCTATTCTGGGCATTGGAATTTGTATATGGAGATAGTTAACGATCAATAAAGGATCTGCCCCTTCCAGTAAAGGAAGTGAATATCCTATGCTATTCTTAATATGGTAGTTCAGGAATCTCTGGCCAGAGTGAATGAAATTAGAAATTAGTTTCTAATTTGCATTAACATGAACTATACATAAAGAATAAGAAATCATATGATTAAATTAGATAGGCTTGACACGAGATCTATGCCTTGTATTTAATCGGGATATTGTTAGGGCAGAAGGAATTTATTGTACGGTAACCATTCACTGAATAGGTTCTATATTCCTAGCGATGAATTCATATTATTCGGATAGTCGCGATATACCTTCAAAAGTATCACTCACGATGTAGAATGAATTTAATTATAACGATAATTATTTTTAACGAATTAATTGTAATTCATATAAATAATAATAAATAGTTTATTATTATTTATTTCTACTACCGACATAATTATAAACCGAAAGGGTCACACCATAAAAGAGTTTGAAGATGAAAGAAATTATTTATATTGGCTAATGATTATTTATTTGAGAAATAAATAATTAAGTAATTTTATAATTGATTAAATATGATTTAATTATTTATAAAATAAAATTATATATTAAGAAGTAGTTCTTAATATTATAAATTATATATATTTAATTTGAGAAATTAAATATATAGAGAGAATAATTTTTAAAGAGTTTAAAAATGAATTAATGATTAAAAGTGTTTTAATTATTAAATGATTAATTAATAAAGATTAATTAATTAAAGCTAATCATTACAAGCAACCTTATAGTCAAAGATGATCAGCTGGTTTTTTGTTATATATAGCAAGGCTGCATCAACGATCAAAGTAAGAGAACAAAACATTTTTACAAAGTTTAGAATTTTGTAAAAACAATATTAGCCAAAATTCTCTCTAGTTTTTTTTTCTTTCAATTCTATTGGTGGATACCATTAGAGCACTTCACACTTGAGGGGTGATTGCTGGGATTGAAGAACAAGTTCATAGCTGTTGCCGGAAAGCATTCAAGGTAATTCTCTTATTTTTCTTGAAATATATGCATGATTAATTAGGATTTCTATGCAATAAATGTTATAAACACTTCCGCATGCGTAGAAATTCCTTCAATGGTATCAGAGACTAGGTTTGATGCATATAGATCACAGAAAAAATTTGAGAATTTTTAGAGCTTGTATGGATTTATTATGAATTTTTGAAGTTCATGGAAGCTATAAACAAATTAATTATGAATTAATTCAAAATTAATTTTGTGAAATAAAATGACTCTGGATTTAGATTCTAAAAATGTTGTAGAGAATCAGGATATTTTTATTATATTTTTTGAATTAACAGATTATTAATTATGAATTTTAAAGAAGTTTGAATTTAATAATTAGAATCTGTTATTAAATAATATATATAAAATACATGCTAGTGGGCTTGCAAAGATGGCGGGCTTGACTAAATTATTCGGGCCTACTGAGAAAGTGGGCTGGATTTTATTATCAATATTGTTGTCGGCGGCTGAAGAAAGGAGCAATCTGCGACTGAAACAGGCGCGTGGGTTCCACGCGCGGCAAGGCCACGCGCCAGCGCGTGTAGTCCACGCGCCAGATGGGTCACAGGAGTCGGCTGACGTCAGCGTGACGTCAGAAGGAATAAAATTCAGTAACGCACGTAGACAATGCGTTACATATTATAACGCAAATGGTTACTGCGTTATAGTGTATAACGCAGATTACAGATGCGTGACAGAAGTGGTGTTTTATTCTTTTGCCTTTTCTGGGAACTTGGAGACTCCGTTTGAGGCGTGCAATATATCGTTGGATTCTTTTTTCCGAGACGGATCTAATGGAGGGGTCAAATATTTTTATGAAAATAATTTTGAAACGATTATAGCTTCCGGAAGTGTTTTTAAGGTCTGTTTTGACCATTTAACGACTTTTAAACACAACAATTGATCCATACATAAGTTTAAAACTGTTCGACATGATCTAACATGCCTACTTATGTTTTATTGAATGAATATATAGATGATATATGTCTAGGTTGAACATGAGATGCTAGATTTAGGCTGATTCCTTAAACATATGAAGCATGTTAGACATTTAGGTTTTAACGAAAGTGTTTCGTAACCTTAATATGATTAAAACCCTTCTTTAAATGTTTTAACTTCTTTTAATGCAATTAATGATACATAGGGATGTATATAATTGTGTTATATGTTATAACATGCCTACGTTTATGTTCCTTTATGTTTATATATGTGATATATGCTTATGTTTACCATGCGATGCTAGATTTAAGTGAACATAAATTGGCATAAGGTGTAGTTTAGACGATTTAGGATTTGCGAAATTGTTTCACAAGTTTAATATTAATATTATGTATACAATAATGAGATTCTTGTGTTTGTGAAACACGTAATTAAATATGAATTTTCAATATTGATTGATAGGACGATTCTGTCAAAAACGGATTACGATCTGTAAGAAAAGGGTATTCTGGGAATCATACAATTATCGATTATTGATTTGAAATATTTAATTTAAAAGGAGAATTTCTTTATAATATGATTATGATTGTAACATAATATAATCCCTCAAATATTAAATATGTCAAGTCGAAATTGACCAAAGACATAAAAGGATTTGTGTCGGTAATGGTCTTCCATCATGATAGAAAGTATTTCTTGTTTTCGGAACATTGTCGTTTCGTGCTACAGCCGAGGGCTTTGTTACTGAACAACATGAAAGTACTTGTCTATTACATTAGATGTGTACAAGAGTTAGATTACAGTGGTCGTTACGTGCTACAACCGTGGGCTATTGGAATTTGATTTAATTGTACAAGATGTTGGTTCTGACCTGACTTAATAATATTGAGATTTGTCGTGTTTTTATTATAGATTTAGATTATCTATTAAACTTAAAAAACGTTAGACTTATAGGTTCATACGAAAATGTTTCGTGACCTAAGTAAAATAAAAACCCTCTTTAATTAAATATCAAGTGATAAAATGGCCAAAGGCACAACGGGCTTGTGTCGGTCATAGCCTTCCAACATGGTAGAAAGTGGTTCTTATTTTAGGGCATTATCATTTCGTGCCATAGCCGAGGGCTTTGTTTCTGAAATAGGAGGTACTGTTCTATTACATTAGATGCATGAATTAATTAGAGTTCAATGGTCGTTACATGCCATAGCCGTGGGCTATTGAAATCTGATTCAATTTGAACGAGATGTTGGGTTTGACTTGACTTAGAATATTGAGTTTGTCGTGCCACAGCCGTGACTCAATGATTCAAGAGGCTAAAGTTTTATTAGGGAATAACATGAGATGTAACTGACAAGAGCTTGTCTGCCTATGGAACATCACATGGCGTTTCGTGCCACAGCCGGGGTTGTGTGATGGAAAGTAGGATCCCTATTCTCACTAGCATTGTGAATGCTCAGTTATACATATAGAGGGTTATATAATTTAGATAAATAGTGGGAGCCACCAATGAATAAAGACCCGATTCATTTGGTGTTAAGATTATAAAATTGAATAATCTACTTATGTTGTTAATTTTATTTAAAGATTTTAAAATAAATTTGATGTCTTTTGCACTGTAGAAATAGCATAATGGATGCTAGGTCAATGACATATTGACAAAGGAAAGTGAGAATAGTTTTCAGAGGTAGAATAGATTGTTTTTCGTCTTAAACTCACCAATCTTCGCAAGTTGTGAGAGATGTATCTAACGATGAGTAAGATGTCTCATTTTTGTTCATCTACAAGGTTGTTAGATGAATAAGTTAGGGACATAGATATAAGATATCGATGTTGTTTATCGATAACAACGGTTTAACAATATTTCTATCAATGACCTTGTTTTATATGATCAATTAGATTGTTCGTTTATATAACCGGTCTTTAAGATAGATATATAGTTAATTCAAGATGTGATCTTGAAATCTCATTGTAAGAATAAAGTCAAGATGTGATCTTGAGGTCTTATTATAAGAATAGGAAGGTGAGTTGAAAAGACACAGTCTTTAAGATAAGTGTTAACCAAGAAAGCAAATGTATTAGACTTCCACTGAATAAGGATAGGATATTGGAATTGGATTATGTAAGATAAGTCTTACAGAATCAAGGAAGTAAAAGGTTAGTGTAACCTATACTTCAATATAAGTTTGTTAATAGTTGAAATGAATAAGTTTATAAGTCAATCATCTACTTGGGTACTAGACACTACTTAGGTTAAAAGATTACGAATCTTAACCAAAGAACAAGTAGATAGCTAGACATCGATGAATTCCTACATAATTGAAATAGAACAATTGTTGTTGTTTCAATTATGAGAACTTGTTGATTAGTCGTGCTATTGAACTTATGGATTATATGTTTCACATTGAACAAACTAGTTATAATGAGATAGATCAGGTTTGATACCTTGTCACATTCAATGACGATCATTGTAAATAAGGATATGTGTATTTATTGAAATACAAAAATCCAAGTTTTGGTGATAGGTTCAATGAATGTTGAGGTTTAACAACAAACTATTTAAGGGTATTGGAAACAATCAATGAGATTGAGGTTGTTAATATATATATATAGTTAGTTCCTGAATTATCTCATATATATTGATGTTATTTCACTGTAGACTCTTGTTAGACAAGATTTAGTCCACAATGAATGACATTGTGAATTCTGACATCTATTAGGAAAAATGACTTAGTAGAATAGTCAAACTACTCGATAAGGTATCTTCAAAGACACGTTAACTAAAGTCTCCATGAGATGTGGATTAAGGAAACACAAGTCTCAATTGTCTTGAGATTTGGAGTTGTCTAACCTATGTCAAGAGTTGAATAAGTTAGAGACTGGATCTGAATAGAGAAGGTTTGTGGTTAGTCTTAAACAGAGTTTAGGACAACTAAATGCAATCTTGCTGAGCAATGAGTATTTATTTTATAGACACTGGGAGTGTTTTGTTTTGTAGATACTCCACCTTTTTGGAAAAATTAGTTTACCCTTCAAGGGCTCAGTGGGAGCTATAGTGAACTTGATGAAGTTCAAGAACCACAAATCATCATGGATTAAGTATAGAACCTATTTGAGTAGTTGAACTTTCTGTACAACAACATTGTTGTAATCTAGGAGGGTATCATGGTTTCATCATTTAGAATGGTGATGCGATACCCACTATAAATGATAACGATAATGTTTTGAGTTTTAATGACTCTGAGGAGTGAATGAATGTCATGGAATCTCTAATGGTTTTGTAGAGAGTTTTCAATGAATGGCAAGGTAGAGACCTATAAAGCCAGGCTAGTTGTAAAGGTTTAAGTGAAGGTAATATGATCACGTTAAAGAAACCTTTATCGAATAGCCATGACCAAAACCATTAAGATTTCGATTGCATGCTTCTCGGTAATGGAACATTAATTTTGATGAGATAGTCAAAGAGTTTGACTTTATCAAAAAGGTGAATGATCCATTTAATGGTACAGGAGTTTAGTGGGAGTAATGTAACATATTAATATATATGGATATATTAGTAAAAATGCACCTTTGATATTTTTGGTTTTCATTAGAATTAAGCTATCAAAGAATTTCTCCTTCAACTAGAGTTAGGCCTCAAATAAACTAAGTGTGATGATCTATGTTGATAGATCATGATTAGGATAAGAGGTCTGACGCAAAATAATGTACATTGATTGGATGCTAAAGTGTTTGGCATGAACACTCCAAGTGATGTTTCATGCTGATGAACATGGGAGAATATCTCTCTGAGAGAGGACACGTGAATGGAATATCTCTGAATCCATTATGTGTTATATGATATGTACAAGTAATGATGTTTCTTGTTGTGACAAGCAAGTATCAATTTACTCATAGGAGAAAAGGATCATATGACAATAAAATATTGTAGTATACTTTAGAAGTATGGTGATATATTTATTTTCTCTGATGGATCTTGTAGACTCAAAGTCTAATCAAGGTCAGTTTGATAGTGGATTCAGTTTGGGGCACTTGATAGTCCTAAGTGGAAAGACAGTGAGTTGAAATGGTTTCAAGCAGTAGACACTCATTAATATTAGATCAGAATGCATGGTGTGTTTTGTTGCAAGTGTGTTGCGACAATGGATTGGAAAACTAGTTTCTGTGTTGGGTTAGTTCCTGGCAGATAATAAGCCATTGAGTTGTAACGTGATAACTCAAGGGCATCAGATTAGTGCATGCTAAGGAGCCGTGATCCCATCTAAGATCTAAACACATAATTGCAACTCTCTCATCCGATTAGGGAAATCGATGAAAGAGAGGTTGTCAACATTGAGAAAGTTGACATACACAACCAACGTAGTAGACCCATTGATAAAGCCATTTATCAGAATTACTTCGATCTTCACATAGTGAAGATAGGTATGCGATACCGAAGTGATTGGTTTTAGTACAAGTGGGAGATTGAAAGAGAAGTGTCCTAAATCCAATCATGGATGATGAGTTAGGATAAACCTTCTTGTAATCATAGTAGGTTTTATGATTATCAGTGAAAGACATATTTGTCTTGATACGGGCTTTATCTATTTAAAGTGTTTTAAATAAGATGTTCCATAGTTTAGAGTAATGCTTCTAGAATTATAATAAGATTATAATAATGAGATCTAGAAGATGATAACACTAGACTTAAATTGTTCATGATCATGGGATAACTAATTGGGAGTTAGTCAATCCGTAAAGATTGGTACATACTATACTTGCTTCTTCTGAAGGATGTATGTTCTCATAGGCATTTGTGTGGTGACACTATAGTTAGTATGTATGTGCTCATTGGGGAATGAGTTCACTGAACATGACTCGATCACTTGAACAATTAATAGAGTTTACTCACGTGTCAGTAATTGTTCATATAGTGATGGTTGTACAAGTATCCTTAGACTTAAGATTGTTAGAGTCATCTTGTATATAATGAACAATGCTTTGGTTTAGTCCTTAGTCTCAAGGGCAATTAATAAGTTCTATTCTGGGCATTGGAATTTGTATATGGAGATAGTTAACGATCAATAAAGGATCTGCCCCTTCCAGTAAAGGAAGTGAATATCCTATGCTATTCTTAATATGGTAGTTCAGGAATCTCTGGCCAGAGTGAATGAAATTAGAAATTAGTTTCTAATTTGCATTAACATGAACTATACATAAAGAATAAGAAATCATATGATTAAATTAGATAGGCTTGACACGAGATCTATGCCTTGTATTTAATCGGGATATTGTTAGGGCAGAAGGAATTTATTGTACGGTAACCATTCACTGAATAGGTTCTATATTCCTAGCGATGAATTCATATTATTCGGATAGTCGCGATATACCTTCAAAAGTATCACTCACGATGTAGAATGAATTTAATTATAACGATAATTATTTTTAACGAATTAATTGTAGTTCGTATAAATAATAATAAATAGTTTATTATTATTTATTTCTACTACCGACATAATTATGAACCTAAAGGGTCACACCATAAAAGAGTTTGAAGATGAAAGAAATTATTTATATTGGCTAATGATTATTTATTTGAGAAATAAATAATTAAGTAATTTTATAATTGATTAAATATGATTTAATTATTTATAAAATAAAATTATATATTAAGAAGTAGTTCTTAATATTATAAATTATATATATTTAATTTGAGAAATTAAATATATAGAGAGAATAATTTTTAAAGAGTTTAAAAATGAATTAATGATTAAAAGTGTTTTAATTATTAAATGATTAATTAATAAAGATTAATTAATTAAAGCTAATCATTACAAGCAACCTTATAGTCAAAGATGATCAGCTGGTTTTTTGTTATATATAGCAAGGCTGCATCAACGATCAAAGTAAGAGAACAAAACATTTTTACAAAGTTTAGAATTTTGTAAAAACAATATTAGCCAAAATTCTCTCTAGTTTCTTTTTCTTTCAATTCTATTGGTGGATACCATTAGAGCACTTCACACTTGAGGGGTGATTGCTGGGATTGAAGAACAAGTTCATAGCTGTTGCCGGAAAGCATTCAAGGTAATTCTCTTATTTTTCTTGAAATATATGCATGATTAATTAGGATTTCTATGCAATAAATGTTATAAACACTTCCGCATGCGTAGAAATTCCTTCAATAGTGTCTCCAAATCTTGAGTGCAAAAACAATGGCAGCAAGTTCCAAGTCATGAGTAGGGTATCGGGATTCATATTCCTTCAATTGACGAGAAGCGTAAGCTATTACTTTCCCGTGCTGCATCAATACACATCCTAAACCTTTGTGAGAAGCGTCGCTGAAAATCACGAAATCGCCGTTCTCATCGGGTAAGGTCAAAACTGGGGCAGTTGTCAGTCTCTTCTTTAATTCCTGAAAGCTGTTTTCACATTTGGCTGTCCACTCAAACTTTTCACTCTTCCTGGTAAGTCGAGTCAGTGGCGTAGCAATCTTTGAGAAATCTTTCACGAATCTGCGATAATAACCAGCCAGTCCAAGGAAACTTCTAACTTCTGTTGGAGTCTTAGGTCTCTCCCAGTCTGCTACGGCTTCTATCTTTGCGGGGTCGACAGAAATTCCTTCACCGCTCACAATATGCCCCAAAAACTGAACTTTTTTCAGCCAGAATTCGCATTTCGAGAATTTAGCATATAACTTTTCCTTTCTCAGGGCTTCCAAAACTAGACGGAGATGCTCTGCATGATCCTCAGGTGACTTCGAGTATATGAGAATGTCATCAATAAATACAATCACGAACTTATCCAAGTATTTCTTGAACACACGATTCATTAAATCCATAAAAGCAGCTGGAGCATTCGTCAATCCGAAAGACATAACTACAAACTCGTAATGGCCATATCGGGTCCTAAAAGCAGTCTTAGGAATATCCTCAGGCTTGATTTTCAGTTGATGATAGCCGGATCTCAAATCAATCTTCGAAAAATGAGTAGCTCCCTTAAGCTGATCAAACAGATCGTCGATTCTAGGCAAAGGGTACCTGTTCTTGATAGTCATCTTGTTCAGTTCGCGATAGTCAATACACAGCCGCATGGTTCCGTCTTTTTTCTTCACGAACAAAACTGGAGCTCCCCACGGGGATACACTAGGTCTAATTACACCTTTCTCAAGTAACTCTTGCAGTTGTGATGTCAATTCCATCATTTCCACTGGTGCCATTCTGTAAGGTGCTTTGGAGATGGGTGCAGTTCCTGGTGCCAGATCAATTGTGAATTCTATCTCTCGGTCTGGTGGCATCCAAGGCAAGTCATCGGGGAAAACATCTTTAAACTGATTGACCACATGAATCTCCTCAATGGTAGTGTTAGATATTGATTCAAGAGATGATCAGGATCTGGGTATTACTGATCAGATACTGATGCTGACGTCATCAGGAATACAACATCAGTATTGGATTATCAAGATTAGAAGCTGGTCAGTATTTGATGAAGATTCTCATCAGACCAGAGATCAAGGAAGATTGATATGTCGGTTCCTAATTTGTAGGGATGCAGCTATCATACAAGATATGCATTCAGAGATATATGTAATTGATTTAGAATATCTTGTAATTGATAGTGCAATTGTGTACACTATATAAACACAGTTTAGGTTTTACATTATGTAATCGCTTACACGAGTTATATTGTAACCTAGCAGCTCTTAAGAACATAAGAATTTCTTAAGAGAGTTTTGTAACAGTTTTATATCAGAGTTAATAAAGCTGTTATTGATTCATACTTGTGTTATTTGTTTTAAGTCGAAAATCTTATACAATTGTATTCAACCCCCCTTCTACAATTGTTATTTACTGGGCAACAATTGGTATCAGAGCTAAACTGATTAATTTAAATCAGAAACGATCTTAAGATGTCGACAAGCAAGTATGAAAGCATTAAAATTCCAATTCTCAAAAAGACTGAGTATCCAACCTGGAAAGTGAAAATGTTGATGTATCTGGAAGCAACTGATCCTGATTATCTTGACAGGATCAATGATGGACCATTTCTTCCAACAAAACTAGTTGCAAGAACAGAGACTGTTGCTGAACACTATGTCATTAAGGCAAAGAGTGAATGGACGACAGAAGAAAAGGTTCAAGTACTCAAAGATGCAAAGGTAAAGAATATTTTGCATAACAGTCTTGATAATGTCATGTCTAACAGGGTAATAGCATGCAAGACTGCGAAGGAAATTTGGGATACTTTGGAAACTCAATGTCAAGGTACTGAATCTATCAAAAGAAACAGAAGGGCTCTGTTGATTCAGGAGTATGAGCAATTCGATGCTAAATCTGATGAAAGCCTTACTGATATGTATGATAGATTCTTGACTTTACTGAACAATCTATCACTGGTTGGCAAAGAGTATGATCCAGAGGATTCGAATACCAAGTTTCTCAGAGCTTTAACTGAAGAGTGGGATACTCAAGCTTCAATCATAAGGCATCAATATGATTTGAAGATGCTGTCTCTTGATGAAGTCTATGGGATGCTAAGAACTCATGATCTTGAGGTTCAACAGAGGAAGAACAAGAAAAATGTCAAAGCAAAATCTGTTGCTTTGAATGTTGAATCAAAATCAAAGGGAAAAGCTGAGGAGGTTTATAACCGAAAGAGTAGAGTGGAAGAGTCAATTCCTGATGACTCATCATCAGATACTGATACTGAGTCTGATCCTGATACTGATACTGATGATGACTCTACTGATTCTGATATGATGGAAATGGTTGCTATGATAGTCAAGGGCTTCAAAAAGATGAAGTTCAGAAAGGCTAGGAAGCAAGGGAAATTCCAGAAGAAAACCTTCAATGCTGACAAAGACAGGTACAAGAAGAAAGAAGGCAAAAGCAGCAAGTTTGACAAGTCAAAAATCAGATGCTATAACTGTGATGGAATGGGTCATTTTGCAACTGAGTGCAAGAAGACCAAAACCAAAGCTCTCATTTCTTCAAGCAAGGATTGGATGGACTCATCATCTGACTCTGAAGAGGAAAAAGTGAATTATGCTTTGATGGCTAAAACTGATGAGACTTCTGCTGGTGAAAATAAGGTATCTGAAGTTTTATTTGATTTTGATACTAATAATGTTTCCGAGCTAAGATCTTTCTTAAAATCTCTGCATATTAGTTTTAGGAGTCAATCTCTTGAAAATACAAGAATAAAATCTGAAATGGCAGAGGTTGTTAAGAGAAATGATCATCTAGAAGCTGAGTTAATTTTCTTGCATGACGTTCAAGCAGAATGTGATAATGCTAAACACATGAAACTTGAAACGGAGTTTAAATGTAATGAACTTGAGAGGCAACTTAAAGATGCTAATGAAAAACTCAGAACCTGGACACATTCTGGTACAAAAACTCATGAAATTATTTCTGATAAAAACTGGAAAGAGTGTCTAGGGTATAAGCCAGAAAATGAGAAAAATGACAAAGGAAAGGTTGTTTCATCTAACCCTGGAAGAGTTATAGTTGATGACTCAACAAATCCAAAAACCTACAGATATGTTACAGACAGTACTAAAACCAAATTAAAACCAGTTAATTATGTGTATCCAGAAATTCCCAAATCTACTTCAGAAGAAGGATCTACTTCTACACATCATTCTGAGTCTAGAACTGTCAAAAACAAGAATGTAGGTCTCTTGTCCAAGAAGCAATTAAGGGATAGAATCTGTGAGGTAACAGATAGGAAGAGAGTTCCAACTGTCAAAAGGAACAGGAATGGTAAAGTTGGAATAAACAAGGAAAATAATTATAAGTATATTCCAAATGCACCAAGAAAAGCATGCTTTAACTGTGGTAATTCAAATCATCTTGCTATTGATTGCAGGAGGAGTAAAAAGAAGCCAACTGTAGTTCCTAAGTCTGACATTAGGAATAAATTAGTATTCTATAAACCACAGAATCCTTGTTTCCATTGTGGCAGTAAATGGCATTCTATTTATACATGTGAAGAATACCATAATTTGTACTATAATTATTATGAGCCTTTGCCTAAGTTCAATAAAAGTGCAAATTTTGGAAAAACAAAGAACTTGAATACTAATCATGCATCTGTCAAGATAAAGACTAATTCTGATGGAGTTAATTCTGATGAAAATGTCTTTACAAGAAAATCTTCTACTGATAAAGATGTTAAATTGCATGAAAAGAGAACCCAACAAGTGTGGGTTCTTAAAAATTCTAACTGAGTTCTTTGTGATTCTGATTGCAGGGTAAAAAGAAAAATGTGTTAGTCATGGATAGTGGATGCTCTGTGCACATGACTTGAGACAAAACCTTGCTATCAGAATTTGAGGAAAAGGCTGGCCCAACTGTGTCTTATGGAGATGGCAACATTGGACAAACTTTGGGATATGGCAGCATTGTAATTGGAAATGTCATCATTGAGAAAGTAGCTCTGGTGAAAGGACTAAAGCACAATCTGTTGAGTGTTAGTCAGATCACAGACAGAGGTTATCGTGTCAACTTTAATGATACTCATTTTGAAGTTATTAGCAAATCTTCAGGAAAGATTGCATTAACAGGTCAAAGACATGGTAACATTTATGAAGCCAACATTCACACTAATACTGAAAATCCAACTACATGCCTCATCAGTAAAGCATCTGTAGATGAAAGTTGGAATTGGCATAAGAAGCTTTCTCATCTCAACTTCAACAATATAAATGAGTTGGTTAAGAAAGACTTGGTGAGAGGATTACCAAAGGCTCTATATACTCCTGATGGACTCTGTGATGCTTGTCAGAAGGCTAAACAGAGAAGGACATCATTCAAGAGTAAATCTTAATCCTCAATTGATGAACCATATCACATGCTACACCTCGACTTGTTTGGACCAGTGAATATTATGTCCATCAGTAAGAAAAGGTATACTCTAGTCATTGTTGATGAATATACTAGATTTACCTGGGTTCATTTTCTTCACAGAAAAGATGAAACTGCTGAAATACTACTGGACCATGTTAGACTTATTGAAACTGGCATGGAATACAAAGTCAAGATTCTGAGAAGTGATAATGGGACTGAATTCAAGAATTTAGCAATGGAAGAGTTCTGCAAATACAAAGGAATAGTTCAACAATTCTCTGCTCCTGGCACTCCTCAGCAAAATGGAGTAGTTGAAAGAAAGAACATAACTCTTATCGAAGCTGGCAGAACTATGTTGGAAGAAGCTAAACTACCTACATATTTCTGGGCAGAAGCAGTCAACACAGCTTGTTACACTCAAAATATTACACTAATCAACATACATGGTGTAACTCCTTATCAGATGATTAAGAAAAAGAAGCCAAGTTTGAAGCATCTACATGTGTTTGGCTGCAAGTGCTTTGTTCTAAGACCTCATCCAGAACAGCTAGGAAAATTTGAGACAAAAGCTGATGAGGCCATCTTTATTGGCTATCCAACAACAAGAGCCTTTAAAGTCTACAATCTAAGAACAAAGACAGTCATGGAGTCTATTAATGTATCTTTTGATGATAGAAAGCTAACAGGAATAAAAGAAGACTCTCATGACAGTTTGACTTTTGCAAATGAAGCTACCAACAATCCTGATGAAGTCACGTCAGATACTGATATTCCGTCAGATCCTGACGATCGATCAATTCCTGATCAAACACCTGTTACTGATGATGACTCAAATAATGCAAATGTTGAGGGGGAGCAAGAGCGAGACATCACTAGTGCTGATACAACTCAAACATCAAGTAGAGATTCATCAGAAACAGACTCAAGTGACAATCAAGATAGTATATCAGAAAGAGATAGCACTATCTCAGGGGGAGCTTCTAGCAACTCTAGTTCTTTTGAAGAAAACACCAATCCAGGGGGAGCATCCAGTTCAAGAAATGACTTACCATCAGCAAGGAAATGGACAAAAAGTCATACTCCTGATTTAATCATTGGGAATCCTGAAGCAGGTGTTAAGACAAGAAGTGCAACTCAAAATGAATGTTTATATAATAACTTTCTGTCAAAGGAGGAGCCCAAGAAAGTTGAAGATGCACTTAAGGATGCTGATTGGGTGACAGCTATGCAAGAAGAACTGAATGAGTTTGAAAGAAATGAAGTCTGGAAACTTGTACCAAGACCCAAAGGAAGGTCTATTGTAGGTACAAAGTGGGTATTCAGAAACAAGACTGATTCAGATGGCACGATTGTGAGAAATAAAGCAAGACTAGTAGCAAAGGGGTATTCTCAACAAGAAGGAATGAAATTTCTTCTTTGACACTATCAGCAGATGTTTCTTGAATAAAGTGTCAAACTTTGATGCCTTACCCACAGGTTCAGCCAAAATTGGGTACTCTCTAATTCATGATCTCTCATTTGATTATGGTTCCTTTATACTAAAGGCATTAAGTGAAAGAAAAGCAGATAAATGTGGTTATGTTTGCTTTCTTAGATTTTTTCAATTAATATTTTCTCACTTATGTCCTCATGCTGTTTTTGAGAATGATACAATTTTGCCTATATGTAAAATCTCAGAAAACAATATAAAGAGTCTAATCAATTCTGATAAGGCAAATAAGTTTGTGGGTACTCCATACATTCCTGATGAAGTATGGTCTCTTTTAAGAGAGAGAATGCCTATTCAATATGGCCCAGCAACTGGTGCTATGGAACAGGACCTTACACATCCTATTCCTGACACAAGCACACAACCTAAACACTTACCTAAACAGTTAACCACCTCTGGTGTCTCACAAAAGGCATCAGTTGTAAAATCAAAGAAATCAGCTAGATCTGATGTGTCTGAGAGGCAATCAGGGTCAAAGGATTTCTCCACTCCAACTCACTCTCAAATGAAGTCACAAGGGGGTGAACAAAGGGTTCTTGAAACATCTGGTTTGAATAAAGGAACAGGAGTGAAAAGTAAAGTTGATCAAGGAGCTATTTCTGATTCTGATGATGATACAATGCCTATATCAGTCTTGTTGAAAAAGAAGGAGATTGATGTTGTTGATACAAGAGAAGTGGCTGTCTCTGAAAAGCCAAAGAAAAGAAGAAGATTAATCAGCAAAGGCAAATTTGTTGATCACACAGAATTTCTGAATCTTACTGATGCTACGGAAGGCAATCCTGATGTTGTTAATCAGGATGGATCATCAGTTCCTGACGCTACTGCTAATCCTGACATCTCTACTCCAAATAATTCACCTATGAAGACTGTTGAGATTTCTGATTCTCCAGCATCTGAATCTCCAAAAAGAAGAATTATTGAGATGTCTGTCGATCAAGTAAATGCTATTGCTGCTCAGCTGGGTGTTAAACCTTCACCACTTGAAGTAAAAACTGCTGAAGCAAATGTCTTTCACAGACAGAAGAAACAAAGGACTACTGTGTCATCTCTGAGAGGATCCAGCCCACAAGAACCTGAACTTCAAAGGAGTTCAGAAGCTATTGCAGATCCAGTCACACAAGAACCACCTACTCATAGTGTAGGTGCAGACATTTCTGAAGGAATAGTCCCACAAGAACCATCTTCTCAAAGGGAAGGTGAAGACAAGAATATTCCTGCCCCACAAGAACCATCTTCTCAAAGTAAAGATGCTGGCAAACTCATATCAGAAGGGGAGTTTCCTGACAATACTCAAGGGGCTTCTGAAATTGAAATTGAACTTGCTAGAAGTCTGGCAGAAAAAGCTGCTCATGATTTGCACATTGCTGAATGTGATAGAGTGATTGCTGACACTGCATTTGAGGGAAGCACACAAGAACCTTTGACTCAATGTGTTGAAGAAGCTTCAAAACCTCAGGCTACACAAGAACCATCAGTAGCAAATACTGATGCAAGTCATGCTATAGTTGCAGTGGTCAATCCTGATGAAAGTACTACTGATCTACTTATTCCATTGCTTATTGAGCCAATTTCAGCAAGGCCAATGGATTCTTTAACTACTTCATCAGGTAACATCTCTTTCTCTACTTCATTTACTACTGATAGTATGATTACAGATAGACCTGATAAAAGGGATACCTCTATTTGTATGACTTCAGACCACTCTTCTCAGCCACCTCTTATTTCTTCACATTTAATGAGTCAGAACCTTTCTTGTGAGATTGAGAGTGAACATTTAGAGAAAAAGAAGAGTGATGAGAGGCAGTCTCCTGAACTGGCAAAAGGAGAGGTAGAAAAGAGTGAGAAGTTATTAACTTCTAGTGAGGTAGAAGTTGCTATTGAAAGTAACTTAGGTAACATTGTGAGAAGTGATGAGATCACTTTAAAAGAAAAGAGAGATTTAGGAAATGTTACTAATTTGTCTGCAGGTCATCAGGATTCACCAGCTGTATCCACTGGTGTTTTGAAAATGAAAGGTGTTATGCTTCCTGATGACAATATTGAAGATAAACTTCCTGAGGCTGGTGGTGGCTCAGATGATGATGATGATGATGATGATCATGCTGATCTTGAAACAAAGCAAATGCAGGCAGCTATAAAAGCAAGTCTCCAATCTACTTAAGGGTCTTCCAGTAGATACATGCAGTCAATGACTCAAGAAGAATTCAGAGGGGAGTATAGTTCACTTCTTCCTCCTAATACTCGAGCTGCAAGGGGACATGAATGGGATACAGAATGGAATGAACCGACTGCTGAGATGAATTTTCAAAATGCTCTTTTTCATTCTGGTCATATTGCTACGCGGATGCCGACACCTGAACTTAAGGCTCTTCTCAAAACCAATGCTTTTCTAGAAAAGGGATTGAAGAGTGAGATTGACTCTATGAAGGCTGTAACTGATAAATTTCAAGCGGGTATTCAAACATCTGTTTCTATATCTGTTACTGCTTCGCAAGCACGCCTTCTTGCAGATGATATTAAAGCTCTTGACAAGAGATTGGATTCTAGAATGACTGTCTTGGAATCAAAAGTTGATACTATTGATGAAACCCTCAAGCTTATATTGTCTTTCTTCATTCAGGACGATACTGATGTCAAAAAGGGGGAGAAGATAGTCAAAACAAAATGTTCACCTGATCCAGTTGTACAAAAGGATGATGATAATTCTGGAAATGATGGTGGTGCTAAGTCACATCATAAAGTTGAAACCTCTGATGCTGCTTTAGTGTCAAAGAGAACGAAGACTCAAACTAAACAGTCAACTCATGTTTCTGAATCTGGAAAGAAGACAGTGACAATAATGATGCAATCTCAGAATCCAAAAGAAGAACAGTTTGTGACACCTGGTCAAACTTTGTCAACTATTCCTGAGGATGATGTGTATGTGGAATAGGATGAAGATGCTGCTAATCTGTTTCATGAACTTGACACTGGGGATGGTCGTGTTCTTAAATTATTTCATAAAGACAAAAGAGTTCAACAGTATCATGCTGAGAAAGCACTTGTTTTATCTACTGAAGAAAATCCAAACATGACTACTGATGAGTTCTTAGAAGAACAGAACAGGATCTTTGAAGAGTTTGCAAAACAGAATAAAGCTCTTGCTGCAAGAAGAGGAAGAGGCAGAGGAGGAAGATACAGAAGTAGAGGAAGATTATCTGCTCAAACAAGTACAAGGCAAACAAGATCTAGTGGAATCAAATTGAAAGATGTTTCTGAAAATGAAAAGAAGAAAACTCCACTATCTCTTGCATCAACTCCAGACAACAGATTCAATGCTCCTGAAGAAATTGAAGAGGAGATATTGCCTTTGAAAAGGAAGAGTAAGGTAGCCGTTCAATCTACTGCATCTAATGAGAAGTCAGTCGTTGATTCAATTTCTGATGTTGTTTCTGATTCTGAAGAGGCTGAAATTTTAAAAGAACTTAAGATTATGATTCTTAAGGTTGTGGTTGAATTTCACAATATGGAAGTTTTTGAAGATACATTGGAGTATGAACAAGAAAACTTCAGTAGATTTGAGAGAGAAAGTGAAATCAGAGCTAAAGCCAGAAAAGCAGAAAAGATAACAACCAGAGATTACTTAAGAAATGTTCATAGATCAGACAGGAAGTTATGGTATGATAGAGATAGATCTGTTCCTGAACATCAGCAGGATTATCCAACAAATGAGAAGAAGAAGAGTAAGAAAAGGGAGGAGGATAAGGTTGATTATAGAAAACCAGTTGTGTTTATATCAGCTGGATTGATAAAAGAGTCTTCTTTGATCAATGAATTTCTGATTGTTAAAACAGAGTCTACTACATTTATTGCTGAAAGTCCACCAAAATGGGTGAGTATGCAATCTGGTTTGAGAGGATGGGAACCTGGCACAAGAGGAGGAATTGGATATAGTCATGCACTGGTTATTTTCATTGCACAAACTGATCAATATGCTCTAGTTGACAAGATTGGGGATGAGTTAACTGTAGATCATCTTTGGAAACTTGAAGCTGTTGCTATTATTGCTGATTGTCATGCTGATGCAAAGAAAATAGAGAAGCTGGTGTACTTCATGAAAGATGGAAGTGTGAAGAAGATTCCTATTCATGAATTGTTGTGTAAATCTGCAAAAGAGCTGAAATATGTTCTGTATCTTCTCAGAAGTAAAAGAATAAATGTTAGTGAAAGAGAAGTTTATCAAAATTGGTGTGTCATGATTTACATGAAGATTAGACAGAGATTCATGGATGGAGGAACAAGGTATGATGGCAATTATATTCCCATGTACTTAAATTTAAGAGATATAGAGGTTGAAATGAAGAAAGGTACGGCTGTTAAAGAAGTGTATCTAGGCATGGAACAACTGTCTCTAAATCCAGATGGGAAGGAAATTGCTTATGTATTGCTAGGTGACTTAGATCTTCCGAGAAACTCAATTCAGAATCTCAGGGCAGCTATTTATCAGATTAATGAGGAAGATGAAGAACTCAAAAATCTGAAGAAGAAACTGATTCAAATTCTTGAAAGCAAGGAAGAAGAATTGTTATCTGAATTCTTGAGACTGAATCTGTTTTATCAAAGAATTTCTGAAACTGTTCCTGATGATTTTTAGAAGGTATTTTGTTTTGAGTTTTTGACATCTTGAATCAAGGAATTTGTGCTTTGTTTTATAAAGAACAAATTGGGGGAGATTGTTAGATATTGATTCAAGAGATGATCAGGATCTGGGTATTACTGATCAGATACTGATGCTGACGTCATCAGGAATACAACGTCAGTATTGGATTATCAGGATTAGAAGCTGGTCAGTATTTGATGAAGATTCTCATCAGACCAGAGATCAAGGAAGATTGATATGTCGGTTCCTAATTTGTAGGGATGCAGCTATCATACAAGATATGCATTCAGAGATATATGTAATTGATTTAGAATATCTTGTAATTGATAGTGCAATTGTGTACACTATATAAACACAGTTTAGGTTTTACATTATGTAATCGCTTACACGAGTTATATTGTAACCTAGCAGCTCTTAAGAACATAAGAATTTCTTAAGAGAGTTTTGTAACAGTTTTATATCAGAGTTAATAAAGCTGTTATTGATTCATACTTGTGTTATTTGTTTTAAGTCGAAAATCTTATACAATTGTATTCAACCCCCCTTCTACAATTGTTATTTACTGGGCAACAGGTAGGAGTTTGCTTCTTGGTATCTATCACATGAGCCAGATAGGCTCGACAACCTTACCGAAGTAATCTCTTAGCTTGAATTTTTGACAGAAAAGCTTTAGCCGGTTTACGCCCACGAAATGGGATTCTCATACCGTTAGGTCCACTTAAGCTAACCTTCTTCCGACGACAATCGATTTGGGCATCGTAACGTGCTAACCAATCCATCCCTAAGATTACGTCGAATTCCCCTAACTTAAAGGGAATGAGGTCTGCATCAAAACGTTGACCTAGAATCTCTATAGAACAGTTTGGGCACAAACGGTTCACCGGAATGACTTCCTGATTCGCTACTTCTATACTCAGAATTCCCTCCAAGGGCACGGACTCAAGATTAAGCTTATTCATGAAGTTCTCAGAGATAAAAGATTTGGTAGCGCCAGAATCAACTAGAACACATGCATCCTCAGAATTAACTAGAAGCGTACCTGTAATCATATCGCTATCATCAATAGCATCCTTCACGGTCATGTTGAAAGTCCTTGCTGTCGGCTTGTTGCAGGGAGGTGCTGTGAGTCGAAGCACTGGATTTTCCTTAGCAGTCTGTCGGCAATCGCGGGACACGTGACCTTTCTTTCCACAGTTGAAGCAGGTGATAGATTTATCCTTGCAGCTAGATGCATAATGACCCTTTTGTCCGCAGTTGTAGCAATTCATAGTAGCTTGCTGGCAGGGTCCAGGGTGTTTCCTCCCACATGTCTTACACTCTGGCAATGGTGGTCTTCCTTGCATCACGTTCACTGTCTGCTGAGGTTCGGTCCTCTGATTGCTTCCTCTGGTGTCATGGTTCCCAATTCTCTTAGTATCTGAGCTTCTATCTTCTCTCTTCACAAACGGCCTCTTGTCACTACGACTGTCAGATCTCTTCACAAAACTGCTTCCACCACTCTGAAACTTTCTCTTCTTACCATCCCGATCTTTCGGGTACAACTCACCTCCACTTTCCACTATAGCCGCTTTCTGAACTAAGGTTGCATAGTTGGTGATCTCAAATACGGTAACTCGATTCTGGATCCAGGGCTTCAGCCCTTGCTGGAAACGCTTGGCTCTCTTCTCCTCAGTGTCTACATGATAGGGTACAAACCTTGAGAGTTCTGTAAACTTGGCTTCGTAATCCACAACAGTCATCGCCCCTTGCTTGAGTTCTAATAATTTGATCTCCATTTGGTTCTCTAGATACTTAGGAAAATACCTCTCTAGAAACAAGGTCGTGAATCTGGTCCATGGAATGATAGCATTACCTTCCAAAGTTCTCTTTGCTTCCCACCAGTAATTAGCTTCTCCTTTCAGCATATACGCTGCAAATACTGTCTTCTTATCCTCTTCCACTCCCACAATTTCAAAGGTCTTCTCTATCTCTCGTAACCAAATTCTGGCCTCCACGGGGTTAGTGGTACCTTTAAACTCAGGTGGGTTCAGAGATTTGAATGATTTGAACGTCACTGTGGCATGAGTCAGCTGAGCTGGAGGTGGATTTCCTCCCACTGGGTTAGGGTTCTGCTGAGGCTGAGGGTTCTGGGCATGTTGAAGAAGAAAGTTCAACAACAGGTTCATCGGGTTATTATTCTGGTTTGGATTCTGGGCGGGTTCAGGTTCCGGGTTTGGAACTGGGTTAGGAACTGGGTTACGAGGTGGAACCTCATTCTCTGGATTCTTTTCAGGTTGAGGACGAGGGTTTCTTGGGGGTCTTCCTCTTTTAGGTGGCATCTTTTTCTATAAGATCGAAAACAATATGGTATGTTATATCACAGGTATGCAATTATATGACACCATTGCTGGCACAGGCATTCATTAATATTTACTTGGTCAAAATCTCTGGTTTCTCAAAAATAAACTATACTCAAAATCATGATTTTCTCTTTGTCTCTTTATAAAACAGATACTCTTTTTCCTTATTATAAAAATGTCCAGGGTACTCGTGAAAAGAAACACTTTCAGGTTTTACTGGAAATTCTTATAAAAATCTTTAAGTTCTAAAACTCCATCGTCGTTTTAATCCTTGGTTATCGAAAACTCTTTTTTTTTTTTTTGAAAACTCATTTTAAGTCGTAGTATCAAAAAATTTACTATAACAGGAGTATCAGGAAAATAATCTAGCATGCTCTTCTAATATAACACAGTTCTATAACAGATCAACGAACAAGATATCAGTACTACTAGCAGATCATAATATATATCACAGAGTACCATACTGGTACAGTCCAGGTCATAATACTGAATACATCATCATAGTAATACAGACCCATCATCAGAATATAAATACATCGTGGAACATCTACTGTCATGCTAGTACGGAAAGATAATAAGATAACTACCCAACAAGCTGGGCATAAAGTCAACTGCATCGAATACGTCGATCGGCAGAATATAAGAACCCTATACAGAAAGATCTATCATGATGCCATACAAAAAGCGGGTCACCACTAGCTATAATATACATGCTAACCAAAAGATGGGAATGCGCAAGCGTAGATATATGACATCCCCTGAAACCAAAAAGACTATGCTAAGTCAACTACAGCAGCAAGTCACTGGCCAAACATCTCGCCAACCCTCCTACGAAACTCCCCCAAAGCCACTGATATCAAGGTAGCAACTCTACTCTAGTCAATCTATCCGGTGCTGGATGATGGTAAGGCAACAATGTCATCCCGGAGTCCCGTCAGAACAGAAAGGGAAATCTCATGTACAATCTCCATAGCTACATCTCTCACCAATAAACTCCCTCCATGGTGCACAACAAAAGGATCTGGGATAGATAACAGTCGGAGAATACCATCCCTAGTAGCAAAGATCTCCTCATAACGAGACCACAACCAATGGTACTGCTGGAACAGGGTATGGTGGATATGCCATGGAACCGTCTCTCCAGCCACAACAGGATGCTCAGAAGGAACAGGTGGCCAAACAGCAGTAGAAGCAACCACTGAAGGCTGAGCAGATACAGGTGCAGGTATGGTAGGTGCAGATGGAGCAGTATCACAAGTAGGAGTAGCACTGACAGGTGGAAACATGTAGTCTGGTATAGTAGGGACTGTCGGAGCTGCAACATACACTGGAACTGGAGCAGTAAACAAGTCAGCAAAAGCTGATACTCTGGTAGGGGTATCCACTCTAGACACTGGAGCAGATAAGCTGGGTAAAGTCTCAGTACGGACGGGCGAAAGCTGGCCCTCATCAATCGGCTCAGAAGTAATCAGCTCTGGGGTCTTAAATCTGAACATCTCGGGAGTAAACAGAAGAGTAGTCTCTGCAGTCATGGTAGACACTGGAATCTGAGCTGGCTGCTCAATCTCTGGAGTAGGTGCCTCTAAGTCAATCACTGGCACAAGAGAATCCGCTATCTCAATGATCTGGTCAGGAGAACCTACCAAATCTATCACATGAGGTGGAGAAGGTGTAAGAATCCTGATAGAAGAGTCCTCCGAATCAATGTCCATCGGTACAATCTCCTCAGACGGGTCACTGTCTGAGCCTGAGCTGGGATCTAGGGGTCCTTGAGGGTAAGGTGTAGGAGATCTGTCTCTAGCTGAACGGAAATCATCAAGTCCTGAAGTAGTCATCTACAAAAGCACAAGGAACTTCGGTCACAACAGGTTCTAATCGATTAGATACTTATATAGATATACTTATATAAGGGTGAAAAGCATTCCGTGCTAAAATCTCAACATCGCAATATATCTCTAAATTCTCACGTCGCGTTATAATTCTAGGCTCGCTCGTACGATTCCTAAAATATAACTAACGTCTCTGATACCAACGCTGTAACGCCCCCAAATCCGCCCTGACCGGGGACCCGGGTCGCCACATCAGGTCTCAGCATCCTGCATCACACGTTAGCTCAATAATAATAAAAATCTTTATTACAACGGACCGGAACAGTCCCACTCCATAGATCCAAGATCGGATTCACACTTTATTACAATATGCTTATTACATCACCGAAAATATCTTGCAAAAGTCTATAAAGGTAGACCAGATAAAAGGTTCCAGCTGGCCATTCTAGTCCTTGTCAGCATAGCCAGGAGCTTTTCCCTTGCCTCTAGATCCCTGGCTGGACGTCTCTCTATCTTTCTTTCTTGACAGCTGAACAAATGTTGTAAAGCAAGAGTGAGCAACTATGGTGCTCAGCAAGTTCTCTCCTTGCTCGATACATAAATATATAAATATATATACCGAAAGAAAATACTCGAATTTAAATAAACAGATAAGATATCAGAACTCTGAAAATTTTGACTCAAGACTCGTCTCGAAAATAGAAATACTCGAAATGACTCTTTTGGTGAAACTCTGATGACTCATGATAAAAGAATAACTGGTCTTCCATCCTTTCGGTATCCCGGCGGGGCGATCAACTATCCGACCGGGAATACCGTCCTCCAATGACACCGCACTTCGCCCGATCACGGCTACAATACGATATCAACGAATATAATAATACTATGAATGCTAGCATCATAGTGGGTGATTATATCAACCCTGGCATCATAGTGCCTAAATATTCTCGTGTCCTTAAAGCGGATCACGAGTCTCTCTTTCTCTAAATGGGCCTCTTTCCCAAAATTGACCAGTAGAATACAGAATTCCCGAACATTTAATGAACTGACATTTGAGATAAACTCTTCCAGAAAATATTTAATTGATCTGGCGGACTGCCAGTTTTACTCAATGTACCACCAATCCGAACAATGGACTGATGTAACTCTCAATAAATATGCTTTAATTGATTGACACGAACAAAGTGCCAACCCTTGACAAAAAGGGCAACTATCTCGAAATAATGAGAATAGTCTTAAAATGAAATATACTGAGTCGTACTGAACAAGTAGTACTACTCGAATAATTATAATACTCCAAATTGATGAACGTTAAAATAGAATATTTTTCACTTGATCAACGAGTAAAACTCTAACAATTTAAATAGTATACTCCTATTGGTTGATTCGAACAATGAACCAACTAAAAGATAATCAATAATTTTTTGTTGAATTTGTACAATAAATTCAATCGAAAAGAATGAATTTAACTATCTCGAACAAATGAGATTAGTTTCACTGAATCAAAATAATAGTCGTCTCGAATTAATGAGACGACCGATAGCAACGAATTTGCCTATACGCTTATAGGGAGTATAATTCGCAAGTAACCTAAATTAACAGTATCGTAATATTTAACAAGAAATAATCCTCAAAAGAAAATATTGCATCATAAAGAACAGCAATAAGTCTCATAATTGATAGCTCGAAAATAATCAAGAATTTAAATAATTCGAACAGAAATACAAAATTTCCGAGAGTTAGGGTAGGAATGAACTTGCCTCTGTCTCGACGTTCAACGTTTACCAAATAAATAAAAGATTGCTAATCGCGAGCATACGTCTCAATTCTCGAAAAGAACTTCTATAATAATTATCAAAATAATTTCAGTACTCGATTAAGAAATTAATCTCGTAGGGTCAAGTAGTAACGATAATCATGACATTTGATAATCAAATAATTCTCAAACAAGTAAATGGGAATATTCTTGTAAGTTAAAAGTCTCATCGATTCCTTATTCGCAAAATATAATAAATTACATGAAGGCTCCATTCGCCTTCCCTATAAATTTTTAATATCTCGGGTTTTATAGACTATGCAAATCAAATACAATTATTTGTGAAAGTCTCGCTCTATTTATTCGTAGGGAAAATTTTCAATTAAAGGTCTCTATTAAATTCTAAATATTTGGCACCAACTTAATTGTTTAACTACATATCTCGAATAAGTGAATTAAAAGGGTTTGTATAAGATCATCAAAATTTTCTATGATTGTCATTTTATAATAGGATTCTCTAATTTTAAATAAATTATCTAACTCGTACTTCTAAAATAATCTAGCTCTATAAATCACATCTCGAAATGAAAAGGCATTTATAAAACTTTCTTTAATTATCTAAAGATTTCCAAATCTAAATAAGGCTTGACTTCAAAAAAAAATCTATATTTTCATTCTTCAATTATAATGGTGCAAACGCTCATCTTTATTCGATTCTCATAAAGTCATCTATCAAACAATTTTTTTTAATTCTTTTAATTAGTCTCACAAATTCTAATTCTTTCCCGATTTAACAATCAATTAATTTCCAAAATTCCTTTTTATTATTACAAGTTATAAAATCTCTATTTTTATTCACTTAAAACAATCTCAAGATGCTCCTTTTAAAACGAAATCTAACTTCTAATTTTTATTACCATTTGATCATTTATTTATGGATCTAAATCACATTTAATCAAATAATTACCAACTAAAACAATTAATCAATTACCACACCATTAATCCAATTTATTAACTCTAAAACATTTTGATTATTCAATCTTCAAGAAAATGAGCCCAATTTTATGACTAGAATTTATACTTTTCTTTATTTTTAATTCCAATTTTATAACATTAATCTAAATAAATCTATTTCCACTTAAATCAATTAACAAAAACTAATTAATTAAAATTATAATATTTACACCACCACCGGACTGGCGGTCGCCGGCCGGACGCCGTGGCGGCGCCGGCGGCTTCCGCCTCCACCCCGCATTACTCTTCTCTCTCTCTCTGCTCGTCTGTCTCTCTCTCTTCGATCTCTCTTCTCTCTCTCTCTCTCTCTCTCTGCCAATCTCCCTCGATCTCGACCTCTCATGTCCTCTCTCGTCGTCTCTCTCCCTCACGCTCTCTATCTCTCCCTCTCTCCTCCCCTCGTCTGTCTCTCTCTCTTTCTCTCTTTCTCTCTCTCAGTCTCTCTCAATCTCACTCTCTCGATCTCTCCTCCTCCCTCAATCTCTCCCCGTCGTCGTCTCTCTCTCCCTCTCCGGTCAATCTCTCCTCTCTCTTCTCTCTTTCTCCGTCTATCTCTCTCTCGCTTCTCTCTCTTTCTCTCGCCATCTCTCTCTTTAAATATCTCCCTCTCTCAACACCGCCTCCGGTTCAAATACAAACACCACCGCCACCATCGGTGGTGGCGTATCTCTCCCCCTCCCCGGACATGCAACAATCAAACTCCCCCAATTCACAACCCCCAACAATTAATCTCTAATTACACTTTTCTAATCATGGGTTAAAAGTAATACTATCACAATTTACAAAAAAAAAAGAGAAAAGAAAACCCTAATTCTAATACAAGTATTTCAATCACAATTCCAAGCATAGGTATTTATAAATAAAATAAAAACAGTATAAAGAGATTTTTGGGTATAAATTCATACCCTCTTTGTGAAAACCAAAATTTTTGAACTTTGATAAAAATAAAACTTCTTGAAACCTTAGAGATATATATATATCAACTTGTAGAGTTTGAGATTCTCTTCTCAAATACCCAATTGCATGTAAGATCAAACTACTAATTTTAAAGGTAAATGATCTTGTAGAGCTTTGGTTTTAATGGAGAGATAAAAGATGTGGGTGATGTTTTATTTTGTACGGGAGTTTACCAAATGAATGAAGATGATCATTATCCTACTTTCACTTTACTATAAATAACACTTATTCCACTTGGGCTATTAATGGACAAATTAAAATCATTGGGCTCAAATCACTCAACCCACTAGGCAATAATCTTAACCCAATAAAATTCTCATTCGCTATTGACTCCCGAAAATAATAATAATAATAATAATAATAATAATAATAATAATAATAATAATGATAACAATAATAAATCACAATTAATAGAAATGTAGCGGGGTGCTAATTGAATATTCGTATGCTTTTCTAAAATTAAGAAAATCGAGTTTACAAATCCTATTCGGAGAGGGCCGAATAATAAAATCATTAATAAAATTCATGGTTGTTACACGGATGTTCGTGAACTTATCATACATCTTTAATCTCAATCAATATCTTTGTTGTCTTATTTTTATGTTATTTTCTTAAGTATTTTAAAATATAGTTTTATTATATTTTTATATATAATAAACAAAAATGTTTATTCAATTTTTTTGTAAAATGGTATGTTGTTGTTGTTGTTGTTGTTGTTGTTGTTTTTATAAGACTCTCATATTTGATAAGTACGAGTGTAGTAAAGCTTCTGTACTTTATTTTTGGACAAAACTTTGGAGATGGGTGTTTGGGTTTATGGAAGGTTTTAAACTTTTTATAGGATAAACATTTTTCTAATATAAACAATCCGGACTTTCGGATATTTGTGAACCTGTCGTACATCTTTAATCTCGATCAATAACTTTGTTGTCTTATTTATGATATTTTCTTAAGATTTTTAAATTTAAATTTTATTATATCTTAAGTATTAATGCTATTTATTTAATTATAATAATATTTTAAAATGCCCATTTCCGTTAAACATGTGTTCTTAAAATAAAGAGGTTAATTTAATAGTTTCTTACAAAATATAATATGCAATTAATATGAACATAAGTAATTATGACTCATCTATCTATCTATCTATCTATCTATCTATCTATTTACTATATATAATAAGAGAACACAAGGGTAAAAATTGCCAATAAAATGGCTGTGAAATGTTCATTTTACCCTTTCAAGTTAAAAAATTACAAAAGTGCCACCATTTTATAATTTATACTAAAAACATGTTCCTTTGTGTATTCAATGAGAATCGAACCTTTAACCTCCGCTCAAGAATCTCATGTCATAACCAAGTGTGCTACATCAATTCTTGAGTTTACTTCAAAAATCTTACTAGGTTAATCACATCCTCTTCTTCTCTTCTATTTAATTTTTGTGTTATAACTTTTGAATAAATAAAATATTTGTTTACATTATTTATTCCGTTTTTTTCCAATTTCCGTAATTTTATATATAACTATATAAAATGTTGGTTTGTATTTTTATATAAGTCCCTCTTTTTAGTTTGTGTATATAATATAACTATACATTCAGTCATTATTATAATTTTTTAATATTTTGTAGTTTTTTACAATTAAATGGATATCAATTATGTTACAATTGTTGTATTTTATATTTTTAAATGAAACTATATCTCTTATTAAACTTAATACAAAAACGCAAACAAGAATCAAATTCTCGACGAAAATCGAACACAAATATATAATAATTGGGATAAGTATCAAACAAGCCACTGGTTAGGTTGAAATGTATCAATGTAGTCCTTAATTGCTATTTTGACTCATTTTAGTCCCTAACTTCTTCAAATTGAACAAGTAAGTCATTGGTAATTTAGGGTGCTTAAGATTTTAATATTTTTCTTCAATTAATTCAAGATTTGTATGTAATACTTCAATTGGTTCTAGTAATACTTCCAACCAGCCCAGAAATCGCCCCAGAGCCGCTCCAGTTGATCACGATTGATATTAGGTTTTGTTTCCCCCTTTTCAATCGCGATCAATTGGAGCGCCTCTAGGGCAATTTCTAGGCTGCTTGGAAGTATTACTAGAACCAATTGAAGTATTACATACAAATCTTGAAGTAATTAAACAAAAATACTAAGAACCTTAAGAACCCTAAATTACCAGTGGCTTACTTGTTCAATTTGAAGAAGTTAGGGACTAAAATGAGTCAAAATGACAATTAAGGACTATATTGATACATTTCAACCCAACCAGTGACTTACTTGATATTTAACCCTATAATAATTAGGTCAAACGAATATATCGAACTCGTAGAAGTTAAAGATACAACAAATCTATTATCAATTAATTCTATCTATCTATCACTAAGACTGTGTTTCAATAAATATTTATATTCTATTTATAAAATCAAACATAATTATAAGTTTATCATATAATTTTAGGTTTATAAAAATTTAAAAATGTGAGTTAATTTAGAGATTTTTGGTCGACCAACCATTTAGGCTTTGAACGATTTAATATATAACTGATATAAGGAAGATAAAAATTTAAAAATGTAGAAAAACTTTTGAATTTATGTTTAAAAAGAAGAACTTTAAAAATATTTATGTTGTTTATAAAAAATAACTTGATAAATATGTAATGTTAGATGAAAATAAGATATGATTTTTTAGATCATAAATATTATAAAATTATTAGTTATTATTAGTAATAATCCGTCGTATTATTACTTGACTATAAATTATGATAATACATATTTTATATAATACATTAAAATGATGCATTATGTCATATAATTTAGATTGATAAATGAAACTTTAAATATATAGACACAACTTAACATTTTAAAAATTATCATTTGTAGTCTTGTATATTACCTTTATATAATTTTTTAATTATGAAAAATAGTATATTTGTCCATATGTGTTATAATCGGTATTATGACATTATTAAATTATATTAAGTAATATACATTAATTTTCAAAAAAGCATATAAAATAATTGAATTTAGTTAAAAATGAGTTTTCATAATTTAACATTTCAATAATATGTAATGATTGAGTTATAATATATATTTAGATAAATGTAAGATGAAATCAAAAGGTATGATCCTCTCCCGATTCATTACAATTCCTAAAGATACAATTAAGGTTTCGCGACTTTCTCAATTGTGTTAAGCGCTCAACAACATATTAACAAGGCAGAGAAATCACAATATAACTACACAAGCATAGTAACCATTGAATACTACCTAATTCCCGGATTAGGGAATTAGTTACTCATAATAAATGAAACAATTACGTAATATCTAATCTACTTTTGGACATAAGATAAACATAACTAACATAATATGCTTCTTCCAAGTTGATCTGATGTAAAATAATATGAACTATAATTTTATTATTTATTTATTTGTCATTTTTTTCAAATATTTCTTTGCAACCTCATTCTATTTTCTATAGGGATTTTGGTTTTATAGGTTCAAGACTGGTGTGAGAACATTGCATTATAGAATTGCAATAGAGATGACATTGACATATTTTAAGGTAATCAAAATCTTATAGTTAAATCACGTCATTTTCACTTAACATATTTTAATGTTATCGCTTGCGGCTAATTGTGGACGATTGTGTAGATATGAAAGTTGTGTCTATCACTATGGAAATACAAAAATTATCATATTAATCTCTCAAATTTATAATTACGCGCTCCCCGTTCATAAATCAGACTTGTACATCATACCCAACAATATTATTATTGGCGTCTATATACAGTCCGTATTGGCATTCACTATTAACACATATCACTACTCATATTACAATTTCATAATTACGAGTTTCCAGATCAGAAATTATTAAACCAATCGCTACCTTATTCTTTAGAACAAAATTAGAGATATTTATATAGAGGCCTGTGCCTTGCACGGGATGTTAAGCTAGTTATTATATAATACAACAACATAGGGGGTTTGTATGAGCAAATTAATTTAAAATAACATTTCACCCTCCAAATTATTAAATTATGATCCATTCATTATTTAATGTACATATTAATAATATCATCATTATTACATGTTAATATTTAATGTTCATTTATGCATTTTAATTATTTTATAACTAACACTCATATGTATATTCATATATGATATTTAAACTCTAGACAAATATATTTACATGATATATTAATAATATGTATCATTTATAAAATATAAAAAAGATAAATGAAATAAGTTTATATGATGAATTAGTTATAAATATGATGTACCTATCATGCCACCTATGAATAAAAAGTAATCTTAACATGTTGTAAATTTAATAACATGTGTGCACAAATAAGAATCGATCAAATATTTATATAAAAAAAATTTTGGCCAACAAGTACATTTGCACTGTAATTATTTAATTTAATAATATGTGCTTGTGTTTTTCATTTGTTGGTAACATGAATGAGACCGAAGAATTTTCTTATTTTTCTTATAAAAGCTTAAATCAAGTCTCCTTCGTGAATGGCTTAGCAAAAATAAAAATTTTTAAAAAAATTTCATAGGTCAAGTTAAGAGATAAAAGTAAAATCGTTATTGGTATATATATTATGTAATGTATGTATTTGTATTTATATAATTTTGATTTCTCATAAAAAAAACATGATGGACTTTAAATAAAGCAAAGAAAAAATTCAACTTGATAATCAAATGAGGTGTAATAAATAAAAATAATCACCAAACAATTTATAATAATTTTTAAGAAAATACATACAAATTTTATATTAGAATAATACTTCTATAAGATTCGTAAACATGAAATATAGTAATTACCTATATTTCGTGTAAAATAAATTATGACATCTCTCCTACTTTAAATATTACAATCATGGAACAAGTAAGCTCAAATTCCTTTTTTAAAAGAGGAAAGTTCATAAATATAAATATATTACTTTAACAAATAAGAAATAATTATACCCATGACACAAACTTCACTTAAAGTTAATTGTAATCCTTTATTTTAATACCTGAGTCTACCAGGGTATACAGTTAGATGCAGTTAGCAATCAAAAATTATGAATTATTTTAGGACGAATCAAAGGTCATTCCTAAATTTTAGACCAATCATATTATATTAAAAGTTTTCCTTATTTACCATTCTCATTCTATTATGCTAATCATGGTTAGTTAAGAATTCTAATTTAAATATAGTAATGACTTGATTTAACATATCCATATATTAAATATTTTTTTAATGTCAAAAAATATTTATAATAAATTAATATTTTAAATTAAAATCAATTAGGATTATACAAATATATAATATTAAGCGATTTTCGCAATATGAATTTTTCACTCTTTTAATTTACAATTAATCATAATTGCATTATTATATATTACGAATTAATTTTCATAAAAATATATAAGAGCCAATTAGAATTTACCACTAAAAATAAATTCATTATAAAAATCAATCACAATTATATTATTATATACTAGCACATTTGTTCTTTGTGCCGCTCTCTATGTATAGAGCCATTTTCCAAATTGCATATTTAAAAATTGTTTTTAATAAAAATATATTATTTTAATGCATGGGTCGATTTTATCTTTATTATAAAATATAATATTTTAATATCTCAAACACTCGATCTACAACAAACAAATTTAAATAAATCTACTCTTATTCAATTAAATATTTTAAAAATTAAAAAGTACTTACTACATTATTCTAAATAAATGAATTCAACCTATTAAAATATTAAAAAATGAATTTTAAACCAATTATCATTAACATTTTACTTATCGATATATTTTAGTTATGCAAGAATTAATGGAACAAATAAATGGACTTAACGATGTATTTGTATTATTCAAGATACTAAATAGACTCTCAAATAGTATTAGATATTATTTGATGTAAATTATCAATCCAAAAAATAAAATTCATTACAAAGCCAATAAAAATATTGTTAATGAATATTTTCATAGAAAATTGGTCAACTCAACGCAAAAATTCTAATAAATCACTATTTTTTATATTTCATAGCAAATTGGTCAACTCAGCTCAAAAATTCTAATAAATCATTATTTTTTTGAAATATATAGTCTTTCTAGTGAAATAATCCAACAATTTATTCTAATCTTGAGGAATATACATATGTGATTTGTGAGAGCGTATTCAAACAACTGATCATAATTGCGATTCTATACTATCCAAATCAATGAACCAATATAACAAAATTCTGTAGATCTAAGATCCCGGATGCCAAAATAAAAGAACTTACTCTAAAAACGAGTAAGAACAAAACCAAATATATGGATAGACAAAATCCACTAACGGAATACTAGACTCTCAATAAAGAGTTATATTATTGAAAAACAAAGTAAAATCAAGGAAAAGAAACGGGAGTTATCATTCACAAGGAGAAAATACAAAATACAATATATCAGTAGATAAAACCCACCAACGTGGTACTAGACTCTCAATAAAGAGATATATATATTAAAAACAAAGCTAAATCAATGAAAACAATAAAAATGGGCTTATTGGACCCTTGTGATAATGTCTGCATTCAGAAAACGAAAAAGTTCCGGTTCGAAAATGCATGGTTACGTGAACCTTTCTGTAAGCAGATAGTGGAAGATGCATGGAAAAGCAGTGCAAATGTGTCTATTTTTGTTAAGTTGGACAGGTGTTCAGAGATTCTATCCACATGGGGTCAGGAAATTACGGGTAGTTTTCGTAATAGAATCAATGGGAGCAAGCATATCATAAAGCAGTTGAAAGGTAGAAGAGATTCAAATTCAATTGAGATGGTTCGAGCAGAAAAAGCGAAGCTTGCTGAGGTTTATGTTCAGCAGGAAATCTTTTGGCGCCAACGTTCAAAACAACTTTGGCTTCGTGAGGGTGATCAGAATAGCAAGTACTTTCATAATGCTACTAAGAAACGAAGAAGAGTAAATCATATATCTTCTCTAGTTGACATAACAGGATTGAGAGTTAGTTGGGGTACTGGTTTGGAAGAGTAGATGGTAAGGTATTTCTCAGATTTATTTGGAGCAACTAATACGGAATGGAGTGAAGTCATAAATTGTATTGTAGAAAGGGTCACAGTGGAACAAAATGAGAGGATGTTAGCTCCTGTTGATGCAGAAGAGGTGAAGCAGGCTCTCTTTCATATGCATCCGGATAAATCTCCGGGACCGGATGGGATGACTCCGGGCTTTTATTAAAAAATTTGGCATATAGTCGGGAAGGATATTGTGGAAGTAGTGAAACAATTTTTTGTGGATGGAATCTTACCTCACCAACTAACAAGCACAAACATTGTTCTGGTTCCGAAGAAAAGTTCACCTCAAACAATGGCTGACCTTCGCCCAATTTCTCTTTGTAACGTTGTCTACAAAGTCATTTCAAAAGTCCTAGCTAATAGATTGAAACAAATCCTTGATTCGATTATTTCGGGAACTCAGAGCGCTTTTATCCCGGGGAGGTTGATGACGGATAACATTATGGTGGCTCATGAGGTAATGCATTATATGAAAAGAAAGACAACAGGTAAAGAGGGTTGGATGGCTTTGAAACTCGATATGAGCAAGGCTTATGACCGTGTCGAGTGGAGTTATCTGGAGGCTGTTCTTAAGAAGATGGGTTTTGATAACAAATTAATCAAGCTTTATATGTCTTGTGTGATTTCTGCCAATTATCAAATCACTCATGGAGGTCGCTCGTTTGGTTCAATTATCCCTCGAAGAGGTATTTGCCAGGGGGATCCTCTTTCTTCATACTTATTTCTTATATGTATCGAAGGATTTACTGCTTTAATTCATGACTATGAGAGGAGACAATTGATTTCAGGAATAAAAGTTGCTAGGAATGCGCCTGTTAGGAATAATTCATAAGTTGTGATGTTAGGAATAGAATTTACACATTATACTTCTTGTAATCCTGATCTTATAAAGGATTTAGCACTGTATATAGGTTTTATGTGTAAAACAGTTATCTGTATAGTTTAATCAGGAATGAACAGTGTATCGGAGACTACATGTCAGGAACAGAGAGCAAATCCTGATGACGTGTCAAATACTGATGGTTGATCAGATACTGATGCAGTGTGCAGATCCTGATATCAGTCGTGTTACTGATGATGTCATTATGGATGCTACAGAAACTGGCAAGTGCTATAAAACAGGATCGTTGTTTGAAGAACAAGCAAGAAGATATTATGAAGGAAAGAGTTTTCTATTGAAGGAAACTATCGACTAGAAGGCAGAACATTGTCATGTATAGATTATATCTTTCTGTTATTAGTTGATAGGTAGCATTATAAATACTCTCTCAATATCATTGTAAAGAGTGTGAGGCGTGAGACGAAATTGTGAGTTCGTGTGCGTAGCTCTGTATAAGGTTTGTATTCGAGAAGTTCGAAACAAACAGAGAGATATTTGTATTGTCAGCAGCTGCTAAAGGTATTGTACACCTTTGGTAGAGTTTGTATTTGATCTTATTAATACAAACAAGAGTTTGATTCATTCGTTTATTCTTGTTTTTATAATCAAGCAAAAATCAGACAGGATTATATAACTTGTATTCAACCCCCCTTCTACAAGTTATTCGAGTTAACAATTGGTATCAGGGCAGGTTGATTTCGAATAATCATAAAGATCTGCAATCATGTCTGGTTACAAGGATGGGAATACTAAGATTCCTATGCTCAAGAGAAACGAATATACTCTATGGGAAGTAAAGATGTTGCATCATCTGGAAGCAACAGATCCTGATTATCTTGACAGAATCAGAGATGGACCTTTTGTTCCAATAAAGGTCGTTGGACAAGCAACTATTGATGGTAAGGTTGTTCCAGAACATACAGCAGAGAAGCCAAAATCTGAATGGTCAGATAAGGACAAGGAGAGTGTTCTTAAAGATGCTAAAGTGAGAAACATATTATTCAATAGTCTTGATTCTGTTCTCACTAATTATGTTCTCTCTTGTAAAACTGCTAAGGATATATGGGACAATCTTAAGGTTCACTGTGAAGGAACTAAGCCTGTCAGGAAGAATATGAGGACATTACTTATACAACAGTATGAGTACTTTGAATCCAAGTCTGGTGAGTCACTTACTGATACCTTTGATAGGTTTACAAAACTCATCAATGAGATGGCCATTCATGGTAAATATTATGACTTGGAGGATATGAATACAAAGTTCATGAAAGCTTTGCCTGATTTCTACAATGAGAAGATATCTGCGATTGAGGAAGCTAATGATCTGGATGAGATTTCATTAGAGGCAGTCTATGGAAAATTGAGAGCTTATGAACTTGACAAGCAGCAGAAGAAGAGCAGGAGTGAAGGAAAGATGAAGACTATTGCACTTACTGCTCAATCTGAAGTAAAGAAGCTTCCTGAAGAACAGCGTGAAGAGATTGCTGTAAAGAATTCGAGGAAGAAGAAAAGCAAAGAAAGTTCTGAGTCAGAGACTACTGATATGGACTCTGACAACAATGATTCTGAATCTGAGATGCAAGAACTCTTTGCTATGTTTGCTAAGGCCTTCAAGAAAGGCAGATTCAACAGGAGAAGATTTAGCAAAGGACCTTTTCAAAAGAAGGAGGAGAAGAAGAGTGACAAGAGCAAAAGTACAATTGTCAAGCTTGATAAGGCCAAGATCAAGTGCTTTAACTGCAGCGAGCTTGGACACTTTGCTAGTGAGTGTAAGAAGCCTAGGAATTCAGGAAAGGGTAATGCACTTATGGTCACACAGAAGGATTGGGCTGATTCCAGTGACTCTGAAGATGAATTGGATTATGAAAACATTGCATTGATGGCCAATAGTTCAGACAAACCTGAATCTCCAAAGAAAACTTCTCCATCCTCTGTTAAGGTATCACTTCACTCTCTTGATTCATTTGATAGCTTAAATTCTGATGAAATTAGATCTATCCATGCTGAGTTTAAGAATCTTATGACTAATTTTAGAATTCTTACTTGTGAAAGAGATGAACTTAAGGTTAAGAATGATAAATTAGTTGATAGAAATAATTTTCTTGAATCTGAATTAATTCAAATGGAAGAATACAAGTTGAGTTCTGATAAAGCTAAGCATGATTATAGTGTAATTCTTGAGGCTTATGACTATGTCAGAAAAGAACTAGAAGAAGAGAGAGATGTGATTAAGACCATTAACAATTCCAGTAAGAAGACAATAGAAATCTTTGAGAGTGGAATTCGTGGTAAGGTTAATGGTTTAGGTTTTGATAAGGCTAGACAAGAAGAAAAAGTAGCTATTGTCAATAATGATAGTAAGGTAGAAGCTAACACATCTAAATCTGAAGGTAAGAAAATTGTTTCTGAACCTAATCATGTTAAATTTGTTGATTCAAAAGGTACCCCTGTTGTACACAAGAGAATTAACAATAGTTATTCAGATGAGAAAGTGTTAGAGAAACCTAAGAATGTAAACATAGGGTTTCTGTCTAAGTCTCAGTTGAAACAGAGATTAGATTGTCTTTCAGAGTCTAGCAAGATCAAGAGAAATAGGAATGAAAAAGAAGGTATTAACAAAGAGAATAATTACAAGAATGTACCTGATGCACCTAGGAAAAAATGCTATAAGTGTGGAAATCATAATCATTTGGCCCTAGACTACAATCAAAAACCTTCTTGGAAAACTGAGTCCAGATTCCCCAAGACTCAGAAAATTCAATACCAACCACAAAAAGCTTGTTATCATTGTGGTAGTTTACTTCATTCCATTTACATGTGTAGAGAATATCATGAACTGTATTATGACTATTATTCTTTGAAATCTGAAACTCCTAGTCACAAACAGTTTGTGAGATCAGAGTCTAAAGTTGACTCTGCAACAGGTAAAATAAAGGCAAAATCTTCAAAATCTGTTGTCTCTAAATCTAGTAAGAAAGGATCCAATCAAAGTTGGGTCCTAAAAAATTCTAACTAGTTACTTTTTGTTTGCAGGGCACAGGAAAGAAGCATTCAATTATCTTGGACAGTGGATGCTCTGGACACATGACTGGAAAGAAGTCCCTGCTTACAAAGTTTGAGAGGAAAGCTGGCCCAGTAATATCTTTTGGAGATGGCAACAAAGGAGAAACTCTGGGATATGGCTCAATTATTTTGGGGAATGTCATCATAGAAAATGTAGCACTGGTTGAAGGCTTGAAACATACTCTTTTAAGCATAAGTCAACTGGGTGATAAAGGTTACAAATCAATCTTTGACAGAGAAGGATGCAAAGTCTTGAATATGCAGAATGGAGACATTGTTCTAACTGGTCAAAGGCATGGTAACATATATGAAGCCAGCTTAAGTGATACATCTAAAGGAATTGTTAGATGTCTCTACAGCAAAGCAACAAATGATGAAAGCTGGAATTGGCACAAGAAGCTCTCACATCTTAATTTCAAGAAGCTTAATCAACTTGTTAAATACAATTTGGTGAGAGGCCTACCTCAGGCGAATTTTGTGCAAGATGGACTTTGTGATGCATGTCAGTTTGGAAAGCAAAGAAGAACCACTTTCAAGAGCAAGACTGAAAATTCAATTACTGAACCATTTCACATGCTACATCTTGATCTGTTTGGTCCAGTAAACATTATGTCTATCAGCAAGAAAAGATATGCTCTAGTTATGGTGGATGATTTCACAAGGTTTACATGGGTGTTCTTTCTACACAAGAAGGATGAAGCTCCTCAGCAAATCATTGAACTCATCAAGAATATTCATAATAACTCTGAGTACAAAGTCAAAGTACTTAGGAGTGACAATGGTACAGAATTCAAGAATTCTACAATGGAGGGGTTTTGTGCAGACAATGGAATTACTCAACAGTTTTCTGCACCTGGTACACCTCAACAAAATGGTGTAGTGGAAAGAAAGAACAGGACTCTCATAGAGGCAGCAAGAACCATGCTTGCAGATGCAAAACTTCCAACCTACTTTTGGGCAGAAGCTATTAACACTGCATGTTTCACTCAGAACTGTACCTTGGTAAATAGTCATGGAAAGACTCCCTATGAGATGATCAAAGGAAAGAAACCAAGTGTGAAATATTTTCACATCTTTGGATGTAAATGCTATGTCCTAAAAGTTCATCCAGAACAACTTGGAAAATTTGAAGCCAAATCGGATGAAGCAATTTTTCTAGGATATTCAGCATCTAAGGCCTTCAAAGTTTATAATCTCAGAACTCACATTGTTATGGAATCAATTCATGTTGCATTTGATGATAAGAAATTTGGAATTTTGCAAACTGATGAAAGCCATGACAAATTGGAATTTGAAAATCTGAAGATTTCTGAGATACTCTCAAGTGATGATGAAGGTTCTCCAGAAGGAATTTCTATTGCTTCTCAAAGGAATGCTACTGTTGAGGGGGAGCAAATCAATCAGAGAGAACATAGTGATCATCAGGAGCAGACTAGTCTTTCAGAGTCTATTCCATCAGGAATTGACGTTTCAGAGTCTACTCCATCAGGAATTGACGTTTCAGAGTCTACTCCATCAGGAACTGACCTTTCAGAGTCTACTGAGGAAAGATCAGTAACTAGCAGCAATATGGAATCTACTGATTCCATTGATCAAAGGAGAGTTTTTGAAGGTAGAGAGAATTCTTCTACAAAAGATACCACTAACTTAGGGGGAGAGACTAGCAGAGTTAATCTACCACCTGTTAGAAAATGGACAAAGGATCATACTGAAGATTTGATAATTGGTGATCCAAATAGTGGTGTTCGAACTAGAAGATCAATTCAAAATGAATGCTTGTATAGTTGCTTTCTCTCAAAGAATGAACCTAAGAAGGTTGAAGAAGCCTTACAGGATCCTGATTGGGTAATTGCAATGCAGGAGGAGTTAAATGAGTTTGAGAGAAACAAAGTTTGGAAACTGGTACCAAGACCTAAAGATAGATCTATTGTTGGTGCAAGATGGGTTTTCAGAAACAAGCTAGATGAATCTGGTATGATTGTAAGAAACAAAGCAAGACTGGTGGCCAAGGGATATTCTCAGGAAGAAGGCATTGATTATGATGAGACCTTTGCACCTGTAGCAAGATTGGAAGCAATCAGAATGTTTCTTGCATTTGCAGCTCATTCAAAATTCAAGGTATACCAGATGGATGTTAAGAGTGCTTTTCTAAATGGCAAACTTGATGAAGAAGTATATGTAGAACAGCCACCTGGATTTGTTGATTCAAAGTTTCCAAATCATGTCTACAAACTTGACAAGGCACTCTATGGACTAAAGCAGGCACCAAGAGCATGGTATGAGACTTTGTCTAAATTTCTTCTTGAAAATGGCTTCACAAGAGGTACAATTGACAAAACTCTATTCTTTAGAAAGATAAAAGGTGAATTCCTTTTAGTTCAAGTTTATGTTGATGATATTATTTTTGGTTCTACTAATGAGAAGTTATGTGCTAAGTTTAGCAAGCTTATGCAGTCTAAGTATCAGATGAGCATGATGGGTGAACTAAATTATTTCTTAGGCTTGCAGGTCAAACAGACTGAGACTGGTATTTTCATTAATCAGTCAAAGTATATCAAAGATCTTTTAAGAAGGTTTGACTTTCAAGACTGTGCAGTTGCAAAAACACCCATGGCAACAGCCACTAAACTAGACTCTGATCCTAAGGGGAAGAGTGTGGATAATACTAGTTATAGAGGCATGATAGGCTCTTTGTTATATCTAACTGCAAGTAGGCCAGATATAATGTTTTCTACCTGTTTATGTGCTAGATTCCAAGGTGATCCTAAGGAATCTCATTTAATTGCTGTGAAGAGAATTTTTAGATATCTCAAAGGAACTCCAAATCTTGGTTTGTGGTATCCTAGAGAATCTGATTTCTTTCTAATTGGCTATTCAGACTCTGATTATGCAGGGTGTAAAATAGACAGGAAAAGCACTACAGGTACATGTCAATTCTTGGGAAATAGATTGATTTCTTGGGCAAGCAAGAAGCAACAATCTGTTTCAACCTCAACTGCAGAAGCTGAGTACATAGCAGCAGGCAGTTGTTGTGCACAGCTCCTTTGGATAAGAAATCAGTTGATGGATTATGGTATGACACTTAGTAATATTCCTATGTTTTGTGATAATACTAGTGCTATTAAAATTGCAGAAAATCCAGTTCAACATTCAAGGACTAAGCACATTGATGTCAGGTATCATTTTATTAGAGAACATATTGAGAATGGTACTGTGGAACTTCATTTTGTTCCTACTGACAAACGGCTTGCAGATATTCTAACTAAACCACTTGATGAGACTACATTCAGTAGACTAGTAAGTGAGTTAGGAATGTTAAATTTTTAGATCTTTAACATCTGCAAAAGTAGCAAGGTATGTTGTTCTTAGCTTATAGACTTGATATTCTTGTCAGGATCTATATTTGATTGTTAAATGTTTTAGCTATAACACATTGCCTTGATAAATTTCAGTATGATAGACTTGTTAATAATCATCAGGATTAGATTTGTTATCAGGATGCTGACGTCATCAGTATTGTGTCAGTATCAGGATTATGAAAATTGTTTCAGATCCTGACGTTTACTTTGTGTAGTAATCTGATTCTGTGATGTGTTAAGTCTATGCTAGCAAGTTTTGATATTTGCATACTGATAATTTGTACATCATTCAGAAATCAAAAGACAAGCAGATAACAAGAAATTGTATTTTCATTAATAGAAATCATTACATGGAAATGAAATACAACATCTTTTTGTCTAAATTTCTATTCTATACTTGTCTATTGATATGAACTTTGAGGTACAGGACAAGGAGCATCTCAAGAAATCCATCAGGGGATGAAAGCCTTGTTTGCTCTTGGATTCCTTGTCTGGGCGACTTGAATGAGAGCAACTAACTTAAATGTATAGCATCCTCATCAAGATCAACCTCAGACTCTCGGCCAAATTCTTCATCCTCAAGTTTTGAGAAGGTTAGGGGAAGATTGTATCCAACAGATGGATGTTCTAGGAGAAACCTCTGGATATTATCGAAAACCAATCCATTCATGATTAGTTCGATGAGAAGAGTCGTTTGTTCAAAGAGATGATCAAGAATAGGATATTCATCGATCAAAAATCTGGAAAATGGGTTTGAAGGGATTTTTGGGTTGAGAAGCATTGTTGAGAAGAAAAGAAATTGAAAGGTTATGGAGAATGGCATAAGGCGTTTGGTTCTTTTAAAGAAAGACGTGAGAAGCTGAGCAGTCACTTGGAAGTCTTAATGAAGTCAAATGCTAATTATTGCATGAGACTGTATTTCTTGTTTCAAGAAATATTGAAAATATCTAACCAATTGATTTTCTGTTCAGATTAATTGTTTATTTTCTTTTTCAGATAAAAGAAAAATGCCACGTGAAAAACTCCATATTAAGTCTCTGATTATATTGGTCAGGATTTCATGTGTGACCATCAGGATTTGAAAATCATTGCTTGTGATTATTTTGATGAGAGGTCATCATGAAAAGGAAGCTGATCAGTATTGCTTATTTATACCCTGATTTATTTCATGAAAATCAATTTTGGATTTTATTTTCCAAAAATCGTGGGTAACTGCATTTTTCAGGGACTGACACCTGTCAATCTACGTGTCAACGTGGGATAGTGGTCTGAAAGATTTGTGAAATATATTTGTTTTAAAACTCTAATCGTGCAATTGCTTTCTCTAATCTTACATTCTCTAAAGCAAAAATCACTCTTGAGTTTTCAAAATCACTAATCCATTTCAAGAATTTTTCAAGTTTCTTTTCAGATCAAAAATGGCAGCTCAGAGAAGATTACCTAAATCAGTAGCCTTCAAGTTTGGTGACTTTGATTTTATGACAAACAATCATGTTGCAGCTATTACCAACAAGGAAGGAGTGTCATCTGATTTTCATCCAATCATGGACTTTCTGGTGTATGGACCATTAAGTTATGCATTGACAGCATCTCCACAGATTAATCAAGTAGCTGTTTCACAAGCTTGGGAGAATGCTGAGGTAATTGATTCTACTCAGAGTCAATCAGGTAAGATTGTTCTACATTTAGGACAAGATTTATTTGACATTACTGAATCTGTTGTTAGTTCAGTACTTTGCTTACCTGTTACTGATAGTTATGAGAATGTACCATCTGATGATAATATAAGAACTATGTTGTCTGAATTAGGTTATAGTGGACCTCTAGATAACATGAGCCAGTTGAATAGAACTTTTCTTAGAAAGGAATGGTCTTTTTACTTTGATCAAATTGCTAAATGTTTTACTGGCAAATGTAGTTCTTTTCAACAAATTACTTCTGTTACATCACATATTGCTTATAGTTTGCTTTATGACAGAGTAATTAACATTGGTCATATTATCTTAAGTCAGATGAGTATTAAACTTGGGTCAAGAGATCAAAACAGGAAAATGGTTTATTATCATAGATTTATGCAATTGTTTATTAACCATTTTATTCCTGATGTTGAAGCTAGATTTGGTAGGGAACATTGTGTTTCTTCTTATGAACAGCAAAAGAGAATTTTCTCTGATATTACAAAGAAGGACAATGAAAAGAATCTAGATGAAATACCTGCAATTCATTATCCACATCATTTTCAGGTAATTCTTAACACTCATCTTCCTACTATCTACAATTCTTCTTTCTTTTGTGGTGAAATGGCTCAGGAATCTCAATTGGAGGAGAACCCACCTGTGTCTACCCAAGTAGCCCAAAACATCATAGTCTCTGAAACAATTCAAGAACCAAATTTTGATCCACAGCCTATTGTTTCAAAGAAACCAACATCTGGTGTTTCTCAAAAGACATCAGTTGTAAGGAAGAGAAGATTTGTTGTGTCAAGTAGTAGTAGTAATTCTAGTGAAGATGATGATGATTTAACTCTTGCAGAGAGAGCAGAATTGAAGGCTGCAATTCAACTTTCTTTGTTAGCACAAAGAGATGAAAAACCTAGTCACAGCCAGGCTGCAGTCTCTCAAAAGGCTGTAGTTCTTAAAAAGGGAAAACAGTTACTGGATACTGTCTCTCAAAAGACTGTGTCTATTGAACAAAGATCTCATCCCAAGATCACTTCTGTGTCTACACCTCTTGAGTCTTCTCAGGATAAATCTTTTGCTCACTATATCAGGAGAACAAGGAGAAAGATTCAATTGTCACCTACACACACAGAGTCTAGTCCAACTAATATCATGCAGGTTTCTACAAATCAAGCTACATCTATGTCAGTATTTGACAAGAGAGATCTGGATATTGATTCTTCATGGGAAACTACATTATCATACAGACTGGCTATGGGACTAATTTCTCTCAAAGTAAAGTTGTCAAGGCCTGTTCTAGACTTTTTGGTTGAAAAAGTACCAAAACTTTTATTTCCAGATGAATATGGACTTCTACATCAAAGACTTGACTTAATGAAGATGTATTTCTATGTATCTGTCAGAAGACAATTAGTCAAGAAATTTGGACTCTCGAAGCATGTTGCACTTCAATCACTTCATGCATATTTATTTGACAAGGATGTAATTATTGAAGATGCTTCAGCTCAAGGTGAACAACTGGAGGAAGTAGATAGAGGGAAGCAGTCAACAGAAGATACTATTGCACCAGTGGTGAATAGTAGGAAAGATCAGATCACAGTCACTGTAACACAAGAACCATCTAGTCAGAGGAAGGATGACTCAGGAGCTGTGATAGCTGATGTTGAAAGGTCTTCTGTGATGACTGAGAATGCAAGTGAGATACCCTATGATATGGGAGGAATGACTTTGGTTGATTTTTCTGAAGATCAAACAAATTTTGTTCAGTCAGAGTCTATCCACCTTGAGGGTGTGTCTCAGCAAACAACACTTAAAGACGGTGATATACTAACTATGGTGTCTAATGAAGTATTACTGAAGACATCAGAGTCTAGTAAACAACCTGAAAGTGGTATACTGGAGCCTGTAGTTTCTGAAAGGAAAGAAGATGATTGTATGGGTTCAGAGACTATAGCAGCTCACTCCTTGGAGAAAACCTCAAGCCACATGCCATATGAGGAACCCTCTCTCCATGTGAGTTCAGGTATAAAAACTCCTTCTAAACTCTATTTTTCTGTAGGTCATGAGAGCACTTATCTAAATTTGAGTGATACAGTTGAAAAGATGGACTTAGATCCACAATTTGAGCGGCTGGCTCCTGACCAGGCAAAAGGTGAGGTAGAAAGAGTGTTGACTTTAGAAAGTCAAAGTGAGAATGAGGGTATGGAAGATCAACTCCATAGTGAGGGAGAGAAAATTAGGAAACCATCATTTGATTTCTGGGATCAGGTTTTTCCTGAATCTTGGTCTGAAAATTTGGGTATGGATGCTGGTACTTATTCATTCATCAAAATGTATCAGAAGAATGACCTAGCACATCACAATGCAAAGCCAGAAGTTAAAGCTCAGAAGCAAAAGGAGAGGCTTGCAGAAATCATTAACAGAAGAGGTGCCAGGATAAAGCAATCTCTTGATACATATGTACCAGATGAAGATCCTAATGATCCTAGTGTTCCTTTGTATGTACTTCCAATATCAGCTAGAATTGAGACATCAACAGTCTCTGATCACTCTAAGGAGGAGTCAGAATTTGAAGATGTTAGTACACAGAATACTGGTGAAGGAGATGATGATCATGTTTCAGTTCCAGAACAGAAAGATGAAGACGTTGATACTTCTAATCAGGTTTTATTACTTGAATATCATACAACTCAAGCAACTTCTTCTACAAGACTTGAAGATAAAGTTCTTTCTGATTCTGATACTGAAGATACTAGAAGCACTTCCAACATTGAAGTTCATTCTGATGTTTTGAAAGATATTCAGAATTCTCAAATTGCTATTCAAACAAGACTTCAATCACTTGAAGATAACCAAGTCACAATTATGGAAAATCAAGCAGTTCTTATGAATCTCATTTGTTCTGTTTCTGAATCTCTTGGAATTAATGTTGCTGATGTCAAAAAGGGGGAGATAAAGACAATTCAAAGACAACAACAACACTACCAGACTGAAGGAGATAAAGATAAATCTAAAGCTGAAAGAGATAAAGATCAGACAAATGGTAGTAAAAAGAAGAACCAGGAGTGACAGTGGTGAATCTCAGCTAGGAAGTGGTAAAGGAAGAGCAGCATTAATAGTTAAAATTCTTTCTTCTAAGTACTAGATAAACGTCTACATCTGTGAAGGAGGTACTTAACTTCATAATTCTACATTCATAAATTCTATTCTGGTTGTATTGTTATATGTTTTGACATCCACAACTTAGATTTATGCTTCAGATTGTAAAGCATAAATAGGGGAGATTGTTAGGAATAATTCATAAGTTGTGATGTTAGGAATAGAATTTACACATTATACTTCTTGTAATCCTGATCTTATAAAGGATTTAGCACTGTATATAGGTTTTATGTGTAAAACAGTTATCTGTATAGTTTAATCAGGAATGAACAGTGTATCGGAGACTACATGTCAGGAACAGAGAGCAAATCCTGATGACGTGTCCAATACTGATGGTTGATCAGATACTGATGCAGTGTGCAGATCCTGATATCAGTCGTGTTACTGATGATGTCATTATGGATGCTACAGAAACTGGCAAGTGCTATAAAACAGGATCGTTGTTTGAAGAACAAGCAAGAAGATATTATGAAGGAAAGAGTTTTCTATTGAAGGAAACTATCGACTAGAAGGCAGAACATTGTCATGTATAGATTATATCTTTCTGTTATTAGTTGATAGGTAGCATTATAAATACTCTCTCAATATCATTGTAAAGAGTGTGAGGCGTGAGACGAAATTGTGAGTTCGTGTGCGTAGCTCTGTATAAGGTTTGTATTCGAGAAGTTCGAAACAAACAGAGAGATATTTGTATTGTCAGCAGCTGCTAAAGGTATTGTACACCTTTGGTAGAGTTTGTATTTGATCTTATTAATACAAACAAGAGTTTGATTCATTCGTTTATTCTTGTTTTTATAATCAAGCAAAAATCAGACAGGATTATATAACTTGTATTCAACCCCCCTTCTACAAGTTATTCGAGTTAACAGCGCCAGCCATTTCTCATATGTTCTTTGCAGACGATAGTTTTATTTTTTGCAAAGCTACATCCCAAAGTGCTGACCATGTTTTACAGTTGTTAAAAATTTTTGAGCATGCCTCAGGTCAACAAATCAATGTCGACAAGTCCTCAGTATTTTTTAGTCGTAACACCAATGAAGAAGTGAAAGAGAGTCTCCTGAATCAACTCCAGTTTCAGGAAGCAGGAGATCAAAGCACCTACTTAGGCTTACCGAGTATGTTGCACAGAAAAAAGACGGCAGTATTTGGTTTTTTAAAGAATAAACTTCAGGAAAAAATTCAAGCATGGGACAAGCAAGCACTGTCTAAAGGAGGTAAAGAAATTCTATTGAAAACTGTAGCACAATCTCTGCCAAATCATGCGATGAGTGTTTTCTTATTACCTATTGAGGTGTGCCAAGATATTGAGCAAATCATGTGCCGTTTCTGGTGGAAGACTAATAAAACAAAGGACAGATTCATTCACTGGGCAAGCTGGGAAACAATGAGCAGAAAGAAAAGTGCAGGAGGCTTTGGATTCAGAAATATTCGGGACTTTAATGTGGCCCTCCTTGGAAAGCAGGGTTGGAGGTTAGTGAATTATCCTGATATGTTGGTTAGTCGTGTGTATAAGGCTAGGTATTTCCCTAATGGCTCCTTCTTTGATGCAAAGATGGGGGGAAATCCCAGTTTCGTGTGGCGGAGCATAATGGAAGCCCAAACTGTTATCAAACAAGGTAGTGCATGCAGAATAGGAAGAGGTGATTCAGTGGCTGTTCTTAATGAACCTTGGCTCCCAGACACAGGTGATCCATATGTACACACTATAAATGAAGGATTGAAAAATGTAAAAGTGTCATCCTTAATGAATATGGAAGGGAATCAATGGGATGTCGATCTTGTATTGGATATGTTTGATGAAAGAGACGCTGGCTTAATTCTATCAACGCCTATCAATGTAGATCAAAAAGATACATGGTACTGGAAGCATGATAAGTTAGGAAATTATTCCGTCAAGAGTGCTTATGCTTGCATTCAAGAGGGGAAGTATCACAATTTGAATGCCAGTAACTCAGGTTTGTGGAGGAAACTCTGGAATCTGAAAATTCCACCAAAGGTGAAACATTTTATGTGGAGTGCATTGACAGGAAGTTTGCCAACTAAAGACAACCTTAGGTGTAAGAGAGTGGAGGTAGACAAGTGGTGCCCAGTATGCCAAAATGCAGACGAATCTATTCTCCATGTTCTGGTGTTGTGTTCTTTTGCTAAAGCATGTTGGAATCAGATGAGAGTTTCTGTTACTACTGGTCAGTATCATACGTTTTTGGAATGGGTGCAGTATTGTTTTGATAAGCATAAGAATAATGAAACTCAGCAGATTGTAATGACCTGTTGGATGATATGGAAAAGTCGGAATGATCTAGTCTGGAATCAGCGAAGTTTGGAAGTCAGAGAAGTAGTAGAATCTGCAATTAACGTCCTTAACCAGTGGAGGTATGTTCAAGACAAGTCTTTTGACACGTTCATGGGACACATGACCCAGGACGACGGATATGAACATTGGCAATTACCAAAGGAGAACAGAGTTAAGGTAAATTGTGATGCTGCTATATTCGAAAATTCCAATTCTTATAGCTATGCTTTTGTCATCAGAAATCATTTCGGTCAGTTCATAGAAGCAAGGTCAAGATGTTTGCAAGGCCAAGCTGCTCCTGAATTAGCTGAAGCAATAGGGGTTCGAGAGGCCTTGAGTTGGATCAAGGAGAAACAGTATAGCGAAGTGGATGTGGAATCTGATTGTCTGCAGGTGGTGCAAGCCATCAGATCATCTATCTCCTGTTTGTCTTACTTTGGCAGAGTGATAGAAGAGTGTAGGTTACTATTAGTAAGCTTGAAGGAGCGTAATGTTCTTCTAAGATTTGTTAAGCGATCAGCGAATGGAGTGTCTCATTTCATTGCAAGACATAGCTGTTCAATAGCTGACCGTGTGTGGAGGGTGGGAGATGTCCACCCCGAACTTCAGTATGTATTGATGCAAGATTTGCAACATTAATGAAATCTGTTCTTCTTTTGGCAAAAAAAAAATAAAAAATAAATAAAAATGGGCTTATCATCAACCAAAACGCATATATCAACCCCTAGACTTTAGTTTAGTATTTTTAGAAGAGGAGGAGAGAGAGAGAGAGAGAGAGAGAGAGAGAGAAACGGCTATAACAATCGTTTAAAAATCAATATTATTGATAACTAGATAGGCCGATAGATATAAAAATTATATATTGTTTCTAATAAAAGGTGCCCATTTTAATTTTGTATTCTTGAATTAGTATTCAATTCTCATATCCTGATCTAAGAATAGACATATAATATGCTTAGATAACTTGGGCAGAGAGTAACATTACATGTAATTGTCATATTTTTTCTTTTCGCATATTATTTTCGTTTCGTGTACAAAACAAATTGCGTAGTTTAGTAGCATTTTGTGTTTGAATTTTGGCTACACAAAATAAGTTCATGTCATTTTCATGCAAGATCCCAAAGACACATGGCATGAATGTACACAACACAAACGATTTTCCAGATTTACGAAAGCGATTTCTTTTAATATATGTCGGAAAAATATATTCAGTGTTAAATGAAAATGAATTTCATGTTTTTTAACCCGATAATTAAATTACAAGGACACCTATATAATAATGTGATTACGTGTTTATATATTACACATTTGATTTTAGTTTCATGTATAGTTTTCTATTTTAACATGTTAGTCAAATAGGAAAAAGATAAGTGATACTCATTTTCAAATGTCATATTTTACGCGTTTGGATGACAATGGGTTGGGTTTGATCCGAATTTTGTAAAATCCAAACTCACATCCAAATATTTTTAGGTTTTAAAAATAAATCCAAATCCAAAACTCAATATCCAAAACCAAATTTGTCGGATTTCATATTAGATTTGGTTTTTTTGGTATCCAAAATGTATAATAATGTAGTCAAAATTAAAACATATAATTGCTGCACGCAAACAATATTATTTGTATTTATACAAAAATTAAAAATTAAAATGATTAACGTAAGTAGTCAAATATAACATATTATACGAATTAACGTACTAATTAAGTAAAATTTTAAATATGATAAAAAATAATTCTTTTTATACACAAAAATGAAAATTTTATGTAAAGTAAAGAAAATTATATCTTAAATATATCAATAAAATTTGAGATTGAGAAATAGAAGTTCTAATTAATGAATTAATATTAACTATTTCTAATGAAATATTTAAATAAAAATAAATAAAATAATATGTCTTACATCTAAAATATTACATAAACAATTTCAAATTATAATATTACATTATTTATGTATCGGGCTTCAATAGTGGATCGGGTTTCGGATTTCGGATAGGATATCAGTTCGGTACAACTTAAATCCAAATGCAAATCGAAACTATTTTGGGTTTAAAATTTATATCCAAACCTAAATCCAAAAATTCGGGTTCGGTATTTCCAAAATTTTGGGGTTCAGATCGGGTACCATCAGATCGAATTAATTTTCCTTCCTTATTTATGGGTTAAAGAAAACTAATATTTAATATACCATATTCTGAGAGAAAAGAATAAAAAATTTCAACATACAAACTCCAAAACTGAATATACACATTTTAAGTTGTCATTAAAAATAAGTTGATGGCAATCACCATAAACTTTAAAAGTCATATCTTACTCAAAGAACGGGATATATTGGATTTGTTTGGTTGATTGATAATGTTTATTTTTCTATAGTAAATCAATTCACTAATAAAAGTACATAAAATTTGTAAAAATGATATAGAACAAACACATACGAAACTAGATTAGATGAAAATTTTCCTTTATCATGATTACGTTCGTTTAATAGATCTTGCACAGTAGTGATCCTTTCTCATATCGTTGAAACATACAACCTTTTTTTGAAAGACAATCTAATGATTTGTAATGGTTGTTAGAAATAAGTGTTTATGAATTTTTAGTATCTATTCGAAAAATTGATCACGACCCATGCAATAATTTTTAATTTTTTTTATTATTAAAATTATAAAAACCTATTGTACTGCACATTTGAATATACTAAATTTTCAAAATAACAAAACTTAAAATATGGTTAAAATTTTTTATGAACTTGGTTGAAAGATTCTAAAAAATGAGAGAAATCAAATGAAAAATAAAAATAAGAAAAAACAATAAAGAAGGGTTTAGAATGTTTAAGTGTGGATGTGAATGTTATGATAATTGTTTGATAATATTGATATTAATGTAATTGGTATAAATTGACTATAATTTTATACTTAAATTTTAAAGAAATATTTTTTTTATAAAAAATGATTAATATAATATGTTTACATTAATTAATTAATTAATTTTATCATTCGGTGCGTAGCACGGGTACAACGTTAACCAATCAAAATGACAATTCAATTTCTGGGATTTTTTTCGGAAAGTTTTTTGGGACCTCTAGAATTACTCCCAAAAATTGCTGATTTCCTATTTTATTTGCATTTATAGAATGAAAATATGTATTTGATTTATTTTTCTATTAATAATTATGTTTTTATTATTCCTATGCCTAATCCTCAAAACATGATTATATTGAACAGAACTTCCTGTAAAAATAGCATGAAATGTCGTTAAATTACTTGGGGAAAAAACAAAATAGAATAAGAAAATTGATACGTATCTTAGGTAAATTTTATCATATATCAAAATAATGTGTGTTGATATTAATATTTTTTATATACACAATTTTTCAAAATATTTTAACACATGTCCATACAATTACACATAATTTCAGGAATGTTACTTAAGATTCATATCGTGTTCGTTACTCTCAAAACAAAATATAACAAAATAATTTATTTTTTGATACACGATATATTTTTGTAACTATTTTGAAATTTTAAATTGTGTTTTCGGTGCGTAGCACGGGTAAAAATGCTAGTATAACATAATAATCACAACTTCAACACTATATACTTTCGAATGAAAACGATTTAATTAATATTTAGAACATGTCCGTGCATTGCACGGGTTAAGAAGCTAGTTGAATAATAAACAACATCATTACAAAATATTTACATTAAGAATTTACATACAATTTTAAAAAGAAAAAATTAATTAAACTCCTCTTACCCACCCCCTCTATTATATCAAAACTACTCGATAAAGCCGTGCTTCGCAGCGGCATTATATTTTTTAAATTTTTTAAATATATATTTATTTATATTATATCATCAATAATAAATTTTAACAGCTAACACAATCCTCTCTCTAATGAATCGCTCTCTCGTAAAACACGAATTTTCTTATACAGCCATTCTATCGTTAAAAACGAAACTCAGCTTCAACAAATATTATGAATACAATATTATTATTAAATATTGTAATAAGTTTAGAAAATTGTAAAAGATATAACCTCACCGCCCTCGTATTCTACTTCCAATAGAACTTTTAATTTTTACAATTCTTTATAAAATCGAACTATTTTCCTTTATATATTAAAACACCATATAATGGACCTTTTAATAATCTGTCTTTTCTATAAATTCGAACGCTTCTCTTCTATAAATTCGAACATATATTCTACTTTTAATAGAACTTTAATTATATGTCTTACAAACAATTATTTTACTTCTAGTAAAACTTGCCCTCGTATTCTACTTCCAAACGAACTTTAATTATATGTCTTCCCTAAAATTGGAACTCTTCTCCTCAATAAATTCGAACACCTATTCTACTTTTAATATGTTAAGGGATATTTTTTATTTATTTGTATTTAAAATCCCAAAATTCAAAAAAAAAATTGTAAAATAGATTGAGGGCATCTAATTTTTGTTTAAAAATATATACTCATCTTATATTATATCATCAATATTAAATTTTAATAGTTAACACAGTCTTCTCTATTGAAACACTTCCTCGTTAAACTTGATTCTTCCTACTGAGCCGTTCTCTCGTTAAAACCAAAATCCCAACTTTTACATATATTATATATACATGTAAAATAATTTTATCCACAAAAACCGAACCCTAAAAATAAAATAAATTTTATAATATCAAAATCAAATTCTAATAACTAATGAGATCTTTTCTAGTGAGCAGTCTTCCCGCTAAACACGTTTCGAGCCGTTCTCGTTTGGGACCGAAGTTCCAACTTCATTACATATTATTGCTGATACTTATCTTATAGAGTAACTTTTTCCTTAAAAATAAAACTTAAAAACAGAGTGAATTCCAATTTTTACTTTATCTAAATTTTCTAATATTTATGGAGTTTAAACAGAGTAACATTTTTTTTAATTATATAGCTTTCTTATAAATTTAAAATCTCCCTTGAATTTGAATATGTTTTCTACTTTGAATATGTTAAAGAAAAATTTATTTATTAACATTTTTCTCATTTCTAATATGTTAAAAGAAATTTTTAATTACATATTTTTCGTTATACATTCGATATTTTTTTATATAAATTTGAATACCATTTTTGTTTCGAATATGTAATTAAATATACACGGACAATGAAATAGACTATTTACATTTTTTTTTCATTTGTACCGATTTGTGTCACAATTTCTTATTAGGTTGACACACGCTGTGATATATATATATATATAGACAAGTGATCAAATAGAAACTGGAAACTAATCTTAGCCCTTAGATCTATCTAATCTAATGGCTCTGCTAAGGGCATCACACATAAATTCAATACACCCTCACATACACAATCCCAACAAATCCCCTCAGTTTTTAATACACAATCATTTGCCTATTATATATATATATATATATATATATATATATATATATATATATTTATATATATTTATATATATATATAGCTTTTGTTCAAATAGAAATCAAGCTTAGAATAGAAACTAGAAACCTACATCAAATAAATTATATTTCATTCATTTTAAGGGTCCCGTTAGGGGCACATTCACAACAAACGTATAAAATTATGCCCTCTATTTAGTAAAAAAAACACTATTCATCTGCCACGTCATCGATGAACAAGGGTTTTTTTGTTTTTGCTTTTTTAAAAACATAATTTTATACGTTTTTTGTATTTGGTTACCCCTAGTTTGACCTTTAGATTAGCTTGAAATGTGATAAATGTATTAATTTCTAGGTTTCTATTATAAGGAAGTTTCTATTTGAATAGGACCCTATATATATGTTACTCCAATAGAAACCAGAATCTGTTAGATTTTAATGGATTCTCAAAATCAGTAGGTATTATTTGAGATTTTAAATAATATTTTAAAATTTGTAGGTATTCAATTCGAATTTCAAATAATCGTTCTAAATTTGTGGGTATTCAATTAAGATTTTAAAAAATCTTCTAAAATCTGTAGGTATTCAATCTGGATTTTAAAAAATCAAACAAAATCTCAAGGTCTTAAACCCAAAAAATTTCCCGAATTTCCGACACGAACGGGGATTGGATTGGGATCCCTTGATCCCCGAATTCTTTTTAAAATATTTGCCGCTCCCGCGTTAAACCCGAAAAATTCCCCGAATTTCTAATATCAACGGGGTATCAAATTAGGATCGGACGAGACATGTGAAATATCCGTCACTAACAGTAGAGTGGTCATGTCAAAAAAGAAACAGTACACTTAGGGGTGAGCAAAAAAAACCGAAAAACCGAAACCGGACCAAAAAACCGTATCGAAAAAAACCGAAACCGACAAAAACCAAAAAAAACCGTAACCGAACCGAACCGACGGAACGGTTTGGTAACGGTTACGGTTTTATCACAATAAACGAACCGAAAAACCGAACCGTTTATATAATATTATATTTATTTATTTATATTAATATAATATGATTATATAATAATACATTATTTACTATACATATAATCTAACATAGTTAAATATAATAAACATGATAAACAAAAGTTATCGAAGAATTAGTCGATACAATTTAATATTAACGAGGAGAGTTAGACTAGAATTTGTACAGAGCTTGAAGGCTTTAATAGTAACTGATCAAGTCGTACAAGTGATACTTAGTTCTCAAATTAACTGCATTAGCAACAAGAATGTAACACATTTGTAATTGCTTGAGCTTTTACAGGAATTTCTCCAGGCCATAAACCAAACTCTACAACAATAAAAAACAAATGTTTCGTTAAAAAATTGGAATTACACAATATCTTGAAGGTTGAAGCAGGTGATCGCGGTGCGGTTTAATCCTTAAACCGCATATGCGGTTTGCTCAAATTCTCAAACCGCACCCGCACCACGAAATTTTAAAACCGCATAAACCGCACCACGAAAATGCGGTACGGTGCGGTGCGGTTCACTGCGGTTTACAATTTCAATAAAAATTACTATATCTAAATTTATACATGATTCTAAATCCTAATTATCACGAAAAATAAAATAGATGGTTAACAACTTAACAAAATTCAAACTGAATAAGTCTTCTGGAATACAATACAAAGTTACAAACTTCAAAGTCACAATTATTTTCAATAATACAGTGGAAATTTGAACGTAACATAAAAGTAGAAAATGCAATACACTCCTGACTCCTTTGCATAAATAAGCTCCAATGTCTGTTAGTTCTCTGCAGAAATAGCCTGAAAGAAAGACAAAAAAAAACATGAAATCAAACTTTTACATAATTAATACGAAATCAAATCTAACTGTATTCACTTGGGACAAAAACTAACACACTCTTACGAACCACATTGCGCTAAGCATGTCAACAAAATCTACCATATTTGTAGACATTTCTAAAACATTACTGCTTAGCAGAAGCAACAACATGCAGAAATAGCTGAAGAATATATTACACACGAAAAGTTTTTTAAAAAAAACTACAGTACATGTTTTAGTGTGGTAGTACTAGTAATAAAGGAACAACTACTCTCCTCTCAACAAGTCAGAAGCTAAAGAAAGTGCTTCAAAGTTATCAAATATTTACTTGAAAAGGAGAAAGTCTACAAAAGCAGATCAAACAGCAAAAATTTAATGAACATCAATATAACATTTTCCAAAAGGCCCAGGACTAACAGTACTAATAGCAATCGGAGTATCCACATACTTATAAAAGCTCGTTTTTGTTGGTCAGGTCAATTAAGTGTAAGATAAAAAAACCCACAAACTTTTACATAATCCTCAACCCTCAGTATTAACAGTTTATTTTATAAAATAATGCAGTGTTTTCACAGGTTAACATGAAGGACAATGCAAACATTATAAAGAACTATTCATAAGTTGATTAATTGTGGTTACTTTTCATATAATCAGAACTTTGATCTGAGTATATGCATTGCTTACCAGAAGAGCAGGCGATAGTTTGTCACAAACAGATAGCATTTAAACATAAATAAGACCCATAAAAATGAGTACTTAATAATCTGATCAGAGAAACAATTTTATATATAATCTGATCAAAGAAATCAAGGTCCAGAAAAATGAGTACCTAATACATTTTGGCTTGCAGATTAATATTCTTGAGCTAATCAAGGTCCAGAACTTCGGATACGCCTGAGCCATCTATAAGATAAAAGAGGAGCATATGAATTAAAAAGTTACCAGATCAAAGCATGAATTTTTTTTTTAACTAAAATGAAGTAGTTACCAGAGGCATAAGACTCATAGGTTTCAACATCTTCCAGCACTGATCCCATATCCAGTGGCAGCGAGGATGCTCTAATCCAATTTTGACAACAGATTAGAGCTTGTACCATAACAGGATTTAAAGAACTCCGAAAGGAATCAAGCACCCTTCCTCCAGTGCTGAAAGCTGATTCAGAAGCTACGGTCGAGACTTGAATAGCAAGAACATCACGAGCCATCTCTGTTAATATAGGATATTTAGATGAATTCACTTTCCACCACACCAAGATATCAAAATCCTTGTTTTTCCTATCCTCATTACGCTCCATCAGGTACCTATCAAGCTCATTTTTTGTATCCAAGGCATCATCTTCAACACATTCTTTATCAAATTCAGATTCAAACAAATTAAAGGAATCTTCATCGTCTGAATCTATCATTGTGCTCTTGTCCTGATTAGCTAATCCGCCTTGACTAGTGACATCTTCTGGACTTTTTAACTTGAGTTCATTAGAATAGTGGCTCATCAAATTTGACAAACAACGATTCAAAGAAGACATTATAGCATTAACTTCATCCTCGCCATATAATTTCCTCAAGCAGCAGCTTACAAATTTTAGTTTATACCTTGGATCCAAGACCACTGCCACATAAAGCAACATATTTTGTTTTTCAATATTGCCCCAATACTTGTCGAATTTCAGTTTCATCTTTACAGACATATCCTTCAAAAATAATTTGTCACTTGAACACCACTTCAGAATCTTTCCACGCACAGCACACACTTCATGGAAATAAGAATTATAAGTGACAAATAAGGAAGCACTGAATTTAAGAGTGGCCTCATAAAATACTTTTAAAAATCTGCAGAAAGAGACACAATTTTCCCAATCTTTTGAATTTGGTGGTCCTATCAAACTCTTTCCATTCTTATCTTTATCAATAAAATATTGTATAAAGATCTCATCTTCTTCTTCTAACAAATTGAAGCCATCAACATATTTTAATGCGCTATCCAACATTAAAAAAGTAGAATTCCATCTTGTTTGTACATCCAAACATACTAAAGCCTTTTCTTGTTTGGAAGTATTTTTCACACAACTTTGAAATCTTGCCAATCTAGAAGGAGAAGCTCGGACATACCTTATCGCATTACGAACCGCTGCAATAGAATCATCAATATCTTTTAATCCATCAGTTACAACTAAATTAAGGATATGAGCTGAGCACCTCATATGCAAAAAATCTCCATCACAAATGGTTGTTTTCCAGATCTGCAACCTTTTTTTAATGTGATTAACAGCCACACCATTAGAGGCTGCGTTGTCAAGAGTAATGGTAAATATTTTATCAATCCCCCAACCTTTTAAACATGCTTCAATTGCTTTTCCTATGGTCTCTCCTTTGTGATTAGCAATTTGACAAAAATTCAGAATTCTCTTTTGCAATTTCCACTCATTATCAATAAAGTGTGATGTCAATACAAGATAACAAACATTTTGAATGGAAGTCCAAGTGTCACTTGTCAACGAAACTCGCTGTGAATTTCTAACCAAATAATCCCTTAATTTTGTCTTCTCGGAAATATACAACTTCATAATATCCCTAGCAATTGTATGGCGTGAAGGAATAATAAATCTAGGACAAGCAACACTACAAAATAACTTGAACCCTTCCTGCTCAACAAATCGAAAGGACAATTCATCTATAATAATCATTTTAGCACAAGCAGCCCTACAATCAGATTGGCTAAATCCCACAGCAACCAAATTGCTACCTGAACCACCAATACTTTCAGCCCCAAATTTACTTGTTTTTTGAAAGCACAAAATTTTCTTTTTTTTATCCTCTACTCTATATGGATATTTCGGACATTGATTTAGCAAATGATACCTAGGAGTGCTAGTGCCATGTTTCCTAGTACCACCAGCATAGTTCTTATCATAGTAGTTACAAATAGCTCTCACATTAGATGGATCGGATTCATCGATCGTAAAATGGTCCCAAACATCACTTGATTTTTTAGAAGATACCTGCGGCGGCTTTGCTTTTCGTTTTTGTGATGAAGGTGGCTTCTCGATGGTTTCAGCTTGTGTTTGATTCTGGCTCAGAGAGGTAAGCGGAGTAACATGCTCTGAGCTTTGTTCTATCTCCATCTAAAACAAGTAAACAATTAATAATCAATAACTAACAAGTAAGAGAAATCTAACAACAGATAAAGAAAATAATCTAATAATTACCTTGGTTGGAAGTTGGAACGGATGATAAGATTCAGATGATGAAGAGAGGTTTTGTTTGATACTTCGAATCTTCAATTGTGTTTTGTTGTGCGGCACTGCGGCTAGTTCAATATTAACCTAGTTAGAATTTAGAGTATTGGGCTATACATAAGTAAATGGGCTGATGCCTGATGGGCTATACAATATTAACTGATACACACTTATATATATATATATATATATATATATATTATATAATATTAAATATTGCGGTGCGGTGCGGTTTGAACCGCATTTCAGAAAATTTAAACCGCAACCCGCACCGCACCGCGCGGTTTGTCAAAATTTGAAACCGCAACCGCACCACTGGGAATAAAAAATCGCGCGGTGTGGTGCGGGTTGGTGCGGTGCGGGCGGTTTGGTGCGGTTTCTGCTCACCCCTAGCCAACACACAACAAATAATAAATGGGACGGAGAGAGTACTATTTAATTTATTTAATTTTTTCTAGTTAAGTAGAAAATAATAAAAAAAACCGAAAAAACCCGAAACCGACAAACGGTTAACCGAACCGAAAAAAACCGTTCCGAACGGTTCAGTTACGGTTAATAGGTAGAAACCGAGCCGAACCGACATGTACGGTTTGGTAACGGTTTTCGGTAAAAACCGAGCCGAACCGACCCGTGCACACCACTAAGTACACTAGAGTCGTAGTACTAGTGGCGACAAAATAAATAACCTAGACAGCTCATATAAACACGTCATTCTGTATCCATTTTTTATTTTTGTGTATCCAATTCTGTGAATGTAGCATAATTCTTTTTCTTTTTCATCAAGCTAATGAACCTGGTGTCTGGTAATTGCAGGACCAGTTACTCATCCTCTTTTTTTTTTTTTTTTTGAAACCAATTTACTCATCCTCTTTTATATCAAAAATCCTATTTTTTTAAATTTTATTTTTCCATCCAAACACCACTTAATGATTTAAAATAAACAAAATTATACCTAAAAATAAGAGTCAAACCGCCTCTAATTTTTTCTTTTCGAGTTATATAAACTTTGGGCCCAACTGAGCTTGACGCATAACGGATATTGCATATAAATACGGAGAGATTAAACGGCCCAGGCCCAATGATTCGACTCGATCATGTTGACTTCTAACTCCTCACTCCTCAGACTGACAAACTGGCAACAGAAGAGCTTGTTGTTCTAGTTCTACGAGGTTTATGTAATTACATTGTACTAATACACTTGATTATTATTAATTTAATTTATCAAACAACAAATTTAACTATTAATTAATCTTAGCAACTGCTTTGAGCAGATTGATGGCGATTGTTAAACTAAATAAATTAGTATTAATTTTTCTAATATTTCTGTCTTTGCAAGCTTCCATTCATGTCTTATCAACATCTCCTCCTCTCAACCAGGTACTTATGATTTTGTATCTATAGTTGTATGTAACTGCTTTTATCTTTTATTCTCCTTCTTGTAATACAAGTGCATTATAGATTCATGTATTTTTTAATTGCCTTTGCTTAGTGTAGATTGATTTTTGTAATATTAGGAATTTATCATTTACTGTTTTGATTCAATTTTTGTACATTATATTATTAGGCTCCTGCTTTCTTCCTAAATTATTATTAAAAAGAAACCCTTTTAATTGATATGAATCAAGATTAATGTTTGTCATTCGTTATTGCCCCAATCTAATGGTCATAACCTTTGTTTGTGGTTGTCGAAAATTAAAGAGTTTTTCTTGACAATTAACTCGGCAATTTTCGTCTAATATACACAATATTTGCTTATATTCAGAATGCACATGGCTTTTTACTGATCCCAACTTTTAAGTTTGGGGTTTACAACAAAATGTATCATCTAAAGATCCTAATTCCGAATTTTATATAATTTTTTGGAAGTTGGATCAATCAGATTATCGAAATTAGCATAAATTCTTGCAAGAATTGAAATTTAAAGCCAAAGTTTTAATCCTGTAGGTAGGAAGATGATTAAATTTGAAATATTAGCTTCAGTTGATTTCAGAATTGGTGGTGGTTCTCCAAATAAACTTGCATTCATTGCCATGTCCACATTCTTATGGTGCTGCTCTTGCATTCCTTTTACAAAGATTTAATTTTTATACATAATATTAGGGTTCAATTTTATAAATATTATATGAAGACCCTTTCAGGCAATACAATTATATGCGTAAAGATTTATGTTTCACTTTAGTTCTTGAAATCAATTAAATTTTTAGAGGGGGAGTAGATAGATAAATAACTTTTATATTCTGCCCAAATAAAGAGTTATGATTTCCCTTATGCTAATTTAAATGTAAGAGTCTTTTTTGAAGATTAATTCGATATTTTTACATTTATTATGCAGACTTGCTTTAAATTCATAATGCAAATGACTTTTTGCTGGATCCAACGTTTAAGATTCAGATACTCGATCTAACAACATATTTATTATTCAACAACTTTCCATGATTCTTTACGAAGTTGGATCAATCAGAATTAACATTAATTATAACACTATTAATCTTTAAAGACAAAGTTATAATCCTCTAAGTAGAAAGATGACATAAAGTATAAGCTCCACTAAGTATCAAAATAGACTTTTTTTCATTCCCATATCCACATTACTAAAGTAGTCCTCTTCTATCTTACCCGGACTCGGTTGGAAGTGTCCAACATGGATACGTATCCAAGTGTCGGACTCAACAATATTTTAAAAATATTACATGTTTTTGGCCTAAAATTCATGTCCGAGTGTCCATGCCCATGTCTGAGTGTCGAGTGTCCGACACCGGTATTTGAGGCAAAATGAAGAGTCAGGGTAACAGAGGTCCTCTTGCATTATTTGTACAGATTCCTCTAGTTTGATTACTTTTTTATAATTTCATTATCACTTATCAGTACTTCTTCATTCATGTGAATCCTTCATATTCCTAAAACTTTGTGACGTTTTGCATGCTTATAATGCTAAATTGCGTATAGACTTAAATGCTGATCTTGTGGCACTGCTTTCCATTATAATTGTTCCTTTTCTATTTTTCACTACAGGCTCAGGAAGAACATGCAACTTCAAGGTAAATTGCTTTTCTTGATAAGTATTGGGACGTAACATTGTTGTTACACATAGATTTGTGGTTACACAAAGATTAGGTTCAACAATATTAAAAAAATTTGGAGCCACGTTCACCACAGAATGTACAGAATAACTTTCGATTCAATCAATTCTTTTTACCATATATTGACAAGCAGGCTTCATAAGCACGATGAAGGGAATGCTGATGAAGTGCATTGTTCCAGAGAAAGAAGCAGGACTGCTTGGAAAATCATCGAGGAGGTATGCATATATAACTGGAAGTTAGTAGTATTAAAATATTATTGATGTGGTGTACGAAGTTGAAAACAGTTCTTATATGACACTGCAGTATCTCATGCCATTTGTGGAACAAGAAAAGTATCAGCTTTCTCTAAACTGTAGGCTACACCCTGACAATGATATCTTTAGAGACCAGGAGCTGCACAAAATACACGTGGACATTAATGAGTGGCGCTGTGGATACTGTACGAAAAGCTTTCGTTCAGAGAAATATCTTGACCAGCATTTTGACAACAGACACTTCAATCTTCTGAATATTGTATGTAGATCCTTGACACTTAATTTCCATAATATGCATAAGTTAACAAAATTCGTGTTTCTTGATGGGTATTGGCTATATTTTGCATGGTTTGATGGAATGTGAGATTGGGAGGGAAATGAAAGTAAGAAGTGTGTAGTAGAGTGCTATTGCTGTATGTTACCCGTGATAAGTGAAGAATAGAATAACTGGACAACATGAAATAGAATTATCTCTTACTTGAAATAATGTGTGGATGATTTTCTAAACAGCTTAATGTAATTTATGATTAAATTAAATTTAATGTTTGGAATCCTAAGATATTAGTTATGACTTCGAGTTCAAACTATAAAAGCACATTTATTGCTGGTCTGGCGAAATTTTATTTTTTCTTCTCTAGTGGGAAGGTGATTACTATTGAAAACAAATTATTGGAACAACCAACTTTAAAAAAAAAAATTGAGTTCTATACTACATTGTCTGTGTCAATTTGTTACACTTGATCAAATATGTCGAGATCGGGATCAGGGTTCTTGAAGCAATATTGAAGGCCTTGACCATTTAGACATCCTTGAAGATTATATTTGTAGCTTTTGTAGGAGTCATGATATGTTTTAATAAAAATGGTTTTACAATTTTATGAATCCAGAGTCACAGCAAGTGCTTGGCAGATTTGTGTGGAGCTCTTCATTGTGACCTTGTAACGGATTTTAAGTCTAAGAAGGCTAGATGCAATCCATCAGCATCTGCAAGGAACAAGCACTTGTGTGAGGTTCCTTTCATCTACTAGACCTCTCTTATTGTTAGTCAAGGTTTTTGTTTACTCATTGCAGCATGTTTTTGCAGGGTCTTGCTGATAAGTGTTTTCCTTTAAATCAGGGTCCTTCAGCTAATCGACTTCACGGTTCTCACTCTCTCTCTCACACACACACATCCATAATTTTTTTTCGTTATTCTGTACTTGCTTACATATTCTCTCATGTTCCTGGCAGAACTTTTCTTGCGTCAATTTTGTGATGCACACACTTGTTCAGGAGGGCAAAAACCATTTTCCAGGGGAGGCAAGGTAAGCACTTGCTATTCTAATTTTTTTCTAGACCATTTATATGAATTGAAGCTCAAATTCAATGTGAAGATTCCTAAAGTTTATTTACCTGTGCCAAAGTTATATTATGCCTTTGCTAAATTTGAAATTCAGAAAGAAGTAAAAACATCATTTTTATTTCAACTTATAAGTTGCTGTGAAGTGATTTGCTAGCCAGCCTCACTGGTCTGTACTCAAGGTTATCTGTTGGCACCAAACAGATAAACTGGAAATATTAATACTTACTGTTTTGCAATCAAAAGACCTGACTTTAATTAGTAAAATAAAAAAAGATCTGATATTATTGTTTGCTGAAGGACAATCTAGAGAACTACTATTAGCTGTCCAGTTTTACATTATGAAAGGAAAATTAAATGCTTTAGAAAAATATTTGATGACCTAGATGAGTTTTTGTCATGTTCTTGAATTGATGATTAAGTGGGTGTTTGGATTGTTGATGGGAATGTTATTGGGGAAAACTGGGAATAGAATAGATTCTCATGGGTCTATTAAAGTAGAGCATAATGAGAATGCTCAACCAAACATTAATACATTGGAATGAGAGTTAGTGTTGGAGCGTGCGGTTTAAATTTTAATGTGATGCATGCCCCCCTTAAATAATTCCATGAAGAGCTAGGACTTGATATATTGAAAATAACTTTTATCTAGACCAAGTTGTAAGATAATGAAGCATAATTTACAAAATTTTGATTTATAATTTTAATACAAATATTTTGTATCGTTATTCTAAAGTGTTGTTTTTGGAAACTTGAAAAAAGTGAAAAATGAAAATGCATGTGGATAATCAATATCTGGTAAGATTTAATAATTTATATATAAGCTAAAAATCAATTTACGATTTCAAGAAAAGATTTTCTACTGTGACTTTGCAAGGCAGAGATATGATGTTGCAAGCTTTTGATCTGTCTTGTTTTTTTTTTTTTTTTGACAAATGATCTGTCTTGTTTATTATGAGGCAGAGGTATGATGTTGGTGAACTTTTTCCTTCAATATCTGCAGAAGCATACCAGCATTTTCTACCTTGCTATTTCAATTTTGACCACGTTGCTGGTTGCTATCTTTTACGCAGTTGTTTATGTGTACAGAAGGTACAATTTAAACCTTTAATCTCCAGGTTCGTTTCAACCTCTTACTTTACTGTCAAAGGTTATAATATATCTGCATATTTCAGAGGAACGGGAAACGATAACCAAGGATTTAAACGCATCTCACGGCGGGCAAAAAAGCCAAAGCCATCATAGCTGGTAAGCACAGTACTAGCTCAACAATCTAATGAAATTAAGTTGATCTGTTTTGCTATTTTAAAGTCCTAATGAAATTAAGTTGATCTGTTTTGCTATTTTAAAGTCGACTTTTATATGAAAACATCAATTTGGATCCGAAATCGATTTGCTATCAGTTATATAAACAATTTTAATGCATTCAAAAGAAAAGAATGGGGCTAGAAACATAGCATCAGAATGGCTTTGCCTTATGCCATGCTCTTTGTTTTCCTTTACACTCACTTCATTCGGACACCCAGCTACATTTGGTAATGATCTCGTGTTTCTTTCGGTTTACTCTTGTGTACATGCAGCAAGCTTTTATGGGCTTAACTAAATCGCTTGGAAGATTGAGGACTATGACGATAAAGATGTTATCGTGGTGAAAGCTAAATAGATCCTGGAAACTCCTTAAAATCGAAGATTTTTTGGCGTAGACAACCTTCCGTGTAGTTGTAACTTTTGTTGTATAAACAGAGTAACACGGTTTTGATTATTTAGGTAGGTTGATCAATTTATATATGTACTACACAGTTTTCTTTTCCTACTTTCAGTTCACTGTATAATTGAATGTAGAGAACTATGCAGCGAGGAAAACATATACAAGCTACTTGTTGATTTCATGGCATAGCGATGTTGTTTTCCCTATTTATATGGGTAAGTATGAGAACAGACATTGCAATAACTTGCATGAGGCCGGGTTTTGGCAGTTTCAGTTTCAGGTAGTGTTCAAGTTTGTAAACGGGTCAACTTCGAGTTAGGCTAAAATCACCATTCATCTACACTCATTCCTTAAAACGTCTATAAGATTTTATCTGCATTCTTACGAATATCAAATACTTCATTCATCTATTGATTAGAAAATAGATATTCTAAATCTCAATAGCATATATTAAAATCGAAGTTAATTAAGTTAAAACAAATAAATAAACTTGAGTCTCACACTTGAATCAAGAAAACATTAAACTTAACATTGCAGAACTTAAATATATAAGTTATACTCTATTAAGTTATGTAAGAGTACCAAGGTTACATTAGCAAATCATATATCGCACTTCTGAAATCTGAGATTTGATAATATTTGGTGTTGTTATGACAACATACTCATGACTAGCTGAGAGAATTTTGTCCGACTTGGTTAAATATGCTTGTGAATTGGTTAATGCCTTTATGTTAGTGGTTGTGAATTGTGATCACAAGTATCCCACATCGATACCATATTGCAGCAAACACTACCACCCCAGTATAAATATAGACCTACTTGCAACCTTACAAAATACTTACCTGGATGGGGTCAATGGGTGATCTTGAAGGCCCATGGCCTAGGTTAGTGACCTCCATTGCACTCAGGAGGGGCGCTCGCCTAAGGTCTACCCAAGTGGTGGAGCCTACATCATAATTTGTGTTAGGGGCGGCTTGCGTTCGCGCAGCCCCCGCCAATTTAGTTCTAATTTTTGATTTGATTTATGCGCACCATATTCATGTTTTTCTTTCTTTTCGTGTGTTTTATTCGTCCTTCCAACTTTTCTGCATTCAAGGAGAAGTTTTCATGTGATGTACCCCTAATGCTTAGGATTGTCCTTCCTTGATAAGTTTTCTCACTTTCTTTCATCTACATAACTTATTTATTAACAACACAATTGTCCAAATTGATAATAATCTAAAATTAATAATTTAGCTTATCAATTTAAATAACTTTAAGTTATAATTTCTTTTAAGTATAACCAAATGGTGGTATCACAACTTACAAATATTTTAATGATCCCCAAGAAAAGAAAATTTGGGTTGAAAAAAAGTGCCAAAGTCCAACGAAACAGTTAACATTGCAAGGTCACCTACTACTCTATGGTTTGTTTTATTGCAAGATTGTTGCTCCATGGCACTCCGATACCACATCGCTTAAATTAAAAATCGTGTCAAAAACAAATTCTTTAAAAGCCAATGGAAGCCTGGCTGGGAATTATCTTTGCGCTTGGGGCAATGACGCAGCTAGTGAGGTACTAACCGAGGCGCGTCAATTGCTGGTTGAAAACTATTTCCAAACCCCCTCTTTGGTCTTGGTTCTGCCTTGCGCCATCGAGAATTTTTGGAAGGGCTCCCTCTAATCAAGGGTAAAGCCCTACAATTTAGTTGAATATTTTTCCTTCAAGCTGGTATCCACAAAATAAAACAAACAATTTGATTACAAATATTTAGTGTGATATAGATTAGGAACAGGAATGTTGACGAAGTGTGTTCAAGTAGTTTTTGTGCTAACAAAGTAACAAGCCAATCGTTAATTCCCTTTTTGAAGTAGGTGATCAATGCTGAATAATATTTGTTTATGAAGTCTCGACATCCACATACACTTGTGTCTCGTCCCAAGTAACTCCTAAAATTTTACTCGAAATCACAATTACAGAGAGAGAGAGAGACAGAGAGATGGTTGTCTGCAATAGTTTTGCTGTCTGAACAGTCTCATCCCAGTCCCTACCTATGTAACTTGGGTTTCCCAGCTGGGGTGGTCTTGCAGTTGTCTGACAGACCTTATTCTTTTTTTTGGAGTCTTCAGTCGGTGACAAAGGTATAGAACAGATGAAGGTTGCATACTATTTGAACCATATTTTTATGGTGATATTGAGTATTTTTTCGGGGTTATTGGAAAGAGGAAAAAGTGTGTGTAGATGTTGATACACTATATCTCTGTTTGTGTCATCCTGCACACCCATCTGTTTGTGTCATCCCTGCACACCCATCAATCCGTTGATCTAATTAAATATTAGATGATGATGATCAACAAAAGTTTCCAGGTATGGGCAACTCGGCTCTGGCTAAAACATCGGATTGTATAGATGCTTTATCTAAAAAACGGACACCTTCATTTCCTTCAGGGGTTGTTGGATCTTAGATTTTTATTTGGGTTCTCGATTTGATCGTTAGTGTTTCTTGGTTTTGGTTTGCATGCATATGCCTCTATTGATATGAATTTGGGTTTAACATAAGCACTCTACTATTGTTCTGATATGAAAAATGTTTATCGGAAGTTTAATATTCGTTATCTTGCAAAAATAAGTTACTTATTTCATAAAAAAGTACATATTTCATAATTTTTTTCCAGAATAAGTAACTTATTTCTGAAAAATAAGATTTCCCAAACGGGCCCTTGTCTGGTTGGTTTCCCAGTTGCTGGGGGTGGTCTTGCAATTTTGTCTGACAGAACCTACCCTATTTTTTGGTGTCCACATGAATTTCTGGTCTGCTACATTTTTTTTTTAGGGTCAAGAAATTTCATTAAGAAAGAGAAGCAGACATAATGTCTGAGTTTACAAACTGAACAATCTCATTTGGAGCATTAAGCATCCAACACTGTTCAATACCAAAAGGAACAATCCTAGCTAGACTGTGAGCCGTTTTATTACCGTCTCTTCTGACTTGAGTCCATTCCAGAAAGTCGAAATGGGAACTGAGATTGAGAATGTTCTGCAGAATAAAATCTATCTCCATGTCTCCAACCTTATTACTCCTAATCTTGTCAATAAGATTCTGGCAATCCGACTCGATAATGACTTGAGAGAAACCTATCTCCTTAGCCTTCTTTAAACCAAATAATGCAGCCCTGCATTCAGCTATTAACGGGTTCCATCTGGCTCGAAACCTTCTCACAGCAGCGAACGCAACTCTCCCCCGGTTAGTACAAGCAACAGCCCCCAGACCAATCCAACCATCAGTTGCAGTCGAAGCATCAACATTTACTTTGAAATCCCTTCCGGAGGAAAAATCCAGTGAGATCTAATTACTTGACTAGAAAGAGCACATTTCGAACCATAAATCTTCTTGCAATACTTACCATGCTCAGCCACTACTCTTGAAACGTTTGCCAGGAAGTAAGAATCTACCTGATGTTCGTTCTCAAAAACCAGAAGGTTTCTTCGACACCACAATAACCAAACCATGAAAAAACACCACTCTCGTTGCTCCGAATTCAGCTTGTCCATCCAGATTTCTAGAACCTCTAAAAAATTAGACGCCTCACCAACATCTGCAGCTGTTGCATATCTCGATTTACTCCAAATTGCATAGACATTCGGAAAAAAAAATAGAGAATGTAGAATGGTTTCAGGCTCCGTTCTACACCATGGACAAAGGTCATCATCGTTAATCTAGAACAAGGATTTAGAAGGCATCATCGTTAGGTCATCATTGTTAATCTGAAAAAAATGATTTTCAGCAGATTTAGAAGGCGTGCAAGGATAATGCTCACGACCTTACTTGAACAAGATCTGTTCTATAGGCTCGTACCTCTGTATACTTGATTTCTAAGTAGACAGGTGACCAAGTCTGGTGGATGACACATGACTGCATGACCAGAGCGTGATTAACAGCCATCTGTGGTCAGTAGTGCACCGCAGAGAGCCGTAGAGGATCGTTCTCAGTTGGGTTTACCCGGCTGGGGTGGTCTTGCAGTTGTCTGACAGAACGTACCCTTTTTTTTCCCTTGAGTCTTCAGTCTCTCTTTCTGTAGAAGTTGCAAAAACATAAATAAACAGGAATGTGACAAGAAGGTAAAAAACAGCCAAGGTTGCATACTATTTGAACCATATTTTTATGGTGATATTGAGTATATTTTTTGGGTTCTTGAAAAGAGGAAAAGTGTCTGTAGATGTCAATACATTCGCATCTTAATCAAATTAAACTTGGGGAGTCATTGATAACACTAGTCTGAGAGATCTTTGATACTAAATGGTGCACGTTAACAGTTCAAGTTCAATTTTGTTGTGCTCTTTCAAGCTGTGAATGTAGAAGTAAGATTTTGTTCAAGTTTTGTTTTGTAAATATTTTGTTTTGATAATTTTCATTATAGGGTACTTTCAGGTTTCGAATTAAGCTTGAATCATAAATTGGCCATAATTCTTGTGGAACTTTCAAAAATCAACCATACATCGTCATCTTTAATTTAAATCAACATCTTTAATTTAAATCACTACCATAAATCTTATGGAACTTTTAAAAATCAACCATTCATCTTCAATTTTCGAGACATGAGAAACCGTATGACACAATTAAATTTAAGGAACCGAAACGCTGTCAGACAACCGTTGGAGGCCAAGAACTATTCTGTTTTGACCGTCTTTGTTAAAATGTTACAGTGCAGTCCATCTATGGTTCTGCATCGAACTATTCTCCGTTTGTCATATATAGGCGCGTTTGAGCTCAACTTCTTTCCTTTATATCCTGAACTCAGTTTTGTGGTTCTTTGGAGGGAATGAGACATGCATAAAAAGATGATATAGAATATTCATAGAAACATATTGTGCCTGTCTTGGTGACGAAAAAATCCATCTATCGAAGAAAGCTTTTACATAGGCTCTAAAGATCTGCCTATATAAATTTTTTATAGCCCCAAAATTCTTCTAATTAGCGCCCATTTTTCTTGATTGAGCAACATTTAACTGAATTTGTTTCACATGTTTCCAAAGTACACAAATATATAGAGATTGGGTATTGTTTCTGGACTCCCTATTTCACTTAACAGAGAAGAGCTTTCGGCGACATCTTTGCTTTCCAAGTTATATGATTAGACTGCCGCTGCTAGTTTAATTAAACTTTATGGACTGCCAGATTAGAATGGTGTTGCTAGTTTAATAACACTTTATGGCCCGCCAGTGAACGTCCGTGCCTTGCTTGAGAAGGTTCTGTGATTTTCCATAATTTTTGGAGTGAGTGTAGTTCCTGAAATGAATTTAATAGAGAGATGGTAATATATTTATTGCGCTCGCTTAATTAACTGGCAACTCAAGTTGAATACTTGTGCATTAATAATATGCAACTATTGTCTTTCTAACAATCGTGTTAGTCTTGTGGTATCCTGGATATGATGTGTGGTGCCAAGATGAGTCTAGAGAAGTACCGTTGAAGAGAAATTTCAGAACTTTTCCAAGAAATTGTGGTTGAGATATGAATAAAGATTCCTATATACCAACCAGTCCAAGATCCCTTCGAAAATTGAAAGACTGAAGTTTAGATAAGCTATAAAGTAGTGTACATTCTTGGTTGAGTGAGGGGGAATCGACTCTAAGATAACTGAATGGTTGTTTAGTCACCATATATTAGCCTAAATTTGAGGATTTGCATTATCAACCGTGCTACTACATTTGGATCCACTATTGCAGACAACATAAACGACTCTTTTATGGTAGAAACTGAAGGTTCGACAACAAAATTGTGACCAAAGCTGTGAAACGTCTAACTTCATTCTTTTGCAGACACTCATTCCTTGAACAGGTATGAACAAGTCTTTTTACCTTTGTTGCAAAATGACTTATTCTAGTTTTGTACCATTTTTTTATAAAAATAATATCATTAACCAGGTAATAAGCAGAATTTAGCTTATTAATTTACGTATAACAAAATGATGGTTCAAAGTTCAAAAAAAAAAAAAGTATTGGGAGATCTATTGTTTCTCTTACTGGTAAGGTAGGAGTACTTTCTTAGGTCATACTGCTTGCAAAACAATTATACTTCCCACATCGCAAGTTAAATGAAGTACATCTCCTCACGCTCTTATAAAAGCAGCCATCTGTTGTCTTTACAACTCATGCAGCCATGTGTTGAGCACAAAGCGAACTATTCTTTCGCCTTTTACTAAAGAATACCGTGTGCTCGTCACTCATAGTGGCATACGCCTATTTTTGGAGGGGTTTCCCTTGGGAGTGGCCCCTACAATTTAGTTACTAAATGTTCATATTAATTATTTTCAACTCACTTAACTGACCTCAGGACTGAACTGTTGTGAACATGAAAACCTAAATTTAAGGAAATATTCAAAAAAAAAAAAAAAAATTTAAGGAAATGTAATGAAATTATAAACTGTTGTCAAACAGGAATGTATTGAAAGGGTTCGAGCGTATTTTGATAAGCTTGAGTGTACCCACGTTCCTGCTAGGATGGGAACGGGTCGGGTTCGGCTCGGGTTTTGCAAAATCCAAATCCAAATCCAAATATTTTCGGGTTTCGGGTTTCGGATCGTATCGGGTTTCGGATCCAAAACTCAATATCCAAATCCAAATCCGTCGGGTTTCGGATCGGATCGGGTTTTTTTCAGGTATTCAAAATTAAAAATAGTGTAAATAAGTTGCTTAACAAAAAAATAAAAAAAAATTGTGTAAGTAAGTTAAAAAATACCGCTACATCCATGACAATTTATTTTCTCGATCTTTCCATATCTTATGTCTCAAAGATATGTGTATGTATAATATGTATTTATAATATACATTTATATATAATATTATATATATATATATATATATATATATATATATATATATATATATAAAATAGTGTATGTATAATATGTATTTATAATATACATTTATATATAATATATAATATATAAAATATAAAATATAATAAATAAAAGTCGGGTATTTTTCGGGTTTCGGTTTCGGCTCGGGTTTTGATCGGGTTTCGGGTTTCGAATCGGGTTTCGGATCGGGTTTCATGAAATCCATATCCATATCCAAAATCTTTCGGGTTTAAAATTTAAATCCATATCCATATCCAAATCCAAAATATCGGGTTCGGATCGGATAAAAAATCGGATTTCGAATCGGGTATCCGTCGGATCGGATTTTTTTCCCATCCCTACTTCCTGCTCAGATCTTGAAGAACTTCTTTTAGGTGTCTTGAAACGTGGTCCATATTCTACCATTACAGTGCATATAGCTCAGACCTTGAAGAATTTCTTTTAGGTACAATTCAGTGCAGACCCATTATCGATCCCTCCGGTCACAAGCTGTGGTAGAATCTCTCTGTTCCTCTGCCCCTACCGAACTCCAGCTTGTTCCAATAAAATTTCATTCTTGAACAAAAATCCATTTCTTGATTTATTTCATCTATTCCATGACCGGAACATGGGAGGATACACGTTACACCACGATTTTGAATCAGAAGAGAGATTTCAAGAAATGGTAGATTTATTCACTCTATCAATAAACGATCCGGATCTGATGTATCATAAGGGATTTGCCTTTTCTATTGATTCCTATGGATTGGATCAAAAACAATTCTTGAATAAAGTATTCAACTCCAGGGATGAATCGAAAAAAAATTCTTTATTGGCTCTACCTCCTTTTTTTAATGAAGAGAATGAATCTTTTCATCGAAGGATCATAAAAAGAGCCCCCTTCTGTCAAAAAAATAAAATAAAATAAAAAGAGCCCCCTAAGTCATTGCATTGTTAGAGATGAGTGCCCTGGTTCCCAGCCTTGGATGTCTTGCTTTGAATAGAACTAGTTGATGAACCAAGCACTGGAGGAGACTTGACTTCAGATAAGGTTTATGCCGGAAAGGTACAAAGTTGGACTAATTACTCTGCGGTGCGGCTAGTCACTATTGGCCAACTCCATGCGGTCGAGCCACCACGCTGATCCCATTCATTGCTTTAAAAAGGGGTGAAAGTCTAGTTAAAGGTCTTTTCGATAAATATAAATGTCGTATCTCCGGTCGAGCGGAACCAAGGGTAGGAAAAACCTTTTATAGGTGTAGCTATACTAAAGTAGTCGACCGTTCCCGTAAGAAAATACCGGATCCCCGCCTACACAAGCAAATTGTTGGTAAAACTCCAAAATAGCTTATCCCATTCATTGCTTTAACTCTGATATTTTTATTTCGGAATAAGCTTACTTCTGTTTGTAACATATGTAGTATAAAAGAGTCAACCCTGTGAAGTTTAGTTCAACTATTTTGTAGAAAAAAATTCTAAGAAATGAAAACTGAAAACAAGTTCATATGTGTTACTTTTCTAAGTAAATGATAGAAAAATTGAAAATCAAGTTTTCCAACTTACAACTCTAAAATGAAAAACCATAAATACAAGTTAGAGCACTTTTCTGAATGTGATGGAGAAAAGACACACTAAAACATCGTTTCACTGTCCGAACCTTCAGAAAAACACACTTTTTATTTATTTATGATTACAAGTTACGATGATATTTTATACCTTGAATAATTAATTATATTAAAAATGAAAAATATGAAAAGCACTAGATAAACAAAACAAGAAATAACATATTTCATTGTAATGCATATTATGTTTCACTAATTTAAATTGCATTTATTTAAAATCAGGTTATCCAACTTACAACTCTAAAATGAAAAACCATAAATACAAGCTAGAGCACTTTTCTGAATGTGATGGAGAGAAGACACGCTAAAACATCGTTTCACTATCCGAACTTTCAGAAAAACACACTTTTATTTATTTATGATTACGAGTTACGACGATATTTTATACCCTGAATAATTAATTATATTAAAAATGAAAAATATGAAAAGTGCTAGATAAACAAAACAAGAAATAACATATCTCATTGTAAAATGCATATTATGTTTCACTAATTTCTTTAAAAGCCAATGGAAGCCAGATTGTTAAGGGCTCCCTTTAATCAAGGGCAAGGTCCTACAAATTTAGTTAAATATTCTTCGTTCAAGTAGTTAACCACCAACTAAAACAGACAATTTGGACAATTTGTTTACTATCTAGATTGCATAATTATCTAAATCGTACAGGTTATTCAAGTCACCAATGTAGCTCTCGGAAATTCATGCTTGAAATTTAAGGCCCGCAATCTTTAATTGAATTGGGATTTGCATCAATCAAAATTTTCAATTTAAGATTAGGAACATGAATTTGTGCTTTTCTTTTTATATAATTTCCCTTTAAGAGGGATACGGATTTTTCATGTAATGCTTACACTTGAGGCTAGAATTGAAGTTAAGTTGTTGATTTTTATAAGTTCCAAAAGATGAACGGTTGATTTTTTAGAGTTCCAGAAGAGGTTTGGTTCAGGAAGGGATCATGGAAGTTTTTAAAGTTCCAGAAGATTTATGGTTGGTTTAATGAATCGTTGATATAAATTAAAGATGACGATGTATGGTTGATTTTTGAAAGTTCCAAAAGATTTATGGTTTTATGAATTGTTGATTTTTCGAATCGGAGATGCATGGTTCCAGTTCGTAGTCTCTCCTACTTGCAACGCTGAAAGAAACATGCAAATCTACTCCTAGTTGCAACGCTGAACCCTCCTACTCCTAGTTGCAACGCTGAACCGAAACGTACACTCTCCTCTACTACTGAACCAAAACGTGCACTCTCCTACTAGACTGAAAAATTTGAAGTAGTTCATGTAGAGACAGAGTAAAACTTCCAAACGTCTCGCAGTTCATGTGAAAATCTGTGCACTCTCCTACTAGACTGGAAAATCTGTGCAGTTCAGGTGAAAACTCATCCACGCAGTAATATACTTCACATTAAACATTGAATATGACACAACTTCCAACATTGACACTGAATTTGTGTGTGCAATACTGCAATACAAGACAGAGGTGCTGAAACTAATACCTTAAGTTTTACATTGCACATGTTTAGGCACACCTTTCTCAGCCTTTTTGTGAAGATCAAGTGTACCATGTTAGGCTTGTTATCTTCCACTTTACAAATGGATACTCTGCTACCTTGCGCCAATATAATTAATACTTTAAGGATTTTATAATTTACGAAATCGTTATATAGAGAATTATAATTTGCAGAAAAAGTGAAACAGGCCGGGAAGAAAAGCTTTTATGTCGATTACTCAGTATAATTTATTTAGATTTTAGCAATAAGATGCATAAAATTAATATCAATGCCTAAAACATGTTGTGTCATCGATATAGGTAACCAAGATTGTTTATACTTTATATATACACAAGGAATGAATGTCAAATATTATAAACTTTACGATTGAGATGTAGTGAATCACAGCAGTAAAGTAATTATTTGATTACCTATATTTAAGGTAATCGGTCTATTATATTATCATACGAAGGGAAGCATATTGAGCAAAGACAATGAAGAAAAAAGAACCCACATCGCCTAAAGTAAAGAACAAAAGTTTATTTATATTGGAGAGGATACACATAATGCACCATCTGTGCCTTGTAGTGGGGGGGTGGTGTTGTAACTCAAGTGAGAGATATAAGATGGTCGGAGACTTGGCATGGTTCAGATGGTCGGTCTTTTGGTGAGTCTTTCACAGGCTTGTTCTTGGCAAAGTCCATCAGCACCTGATGAGCCACTCAAACCAACAACCATCTTTTTTTTTATTTTTAGAGCACCTGATATCCTTAATAGTCATGCTCGCCTGGAGTTGTGCCATGGTCCTTGGGCGAAGGCCTGGAGCTCATGGCCATTAGAGTAGAAGGCACTGCGCTAGGCTGGTTTCACAGAGCAGCGATCACTTTCCACTTCTGTCGGTGGAAGGATAACATGCTTGTTCTTGGCAAAGTCCAGGTTTCACAGAGCAGCGATCACTTTCCACTCTTGTCGGTGGAAGGATAACATGCTTGTTCTTGGCAAAGTCCATCAGCACCTGATGAGCCACTCAAACCAACAACCATCTTTTTTTATTTTTAAAGCACCTGATATCCTTAATAGTCATGCTCGCACAAAGTTGGAAATAATTGAAATGTGTTGGGGAGTTGGGTGATAACTTGGATTTTTCTGAAGTCGTGTGAACACTTTCAGATTGAAGTTATTTGTGGTTCACCCAAATAATTCAATCGGATAAAATCAGAAATTTTGCAAGAAGAAAGAATGTATTTTGCTGTGTATTTCAAAATGAACCTGTGTGTAAAATGATAAATGCCACACCCATTTATAGATGTCAATAGATGTGTCTTTTGCCAATAGACACACCTCAAGATGTGTCTTTTCCAATAGACACATCTCATTCTAACAGATGTGTTTGATGCCAATAGACATGTCTCAAAAGCAATAATTCTGAAATCATAACGAACTCGAACAGAGCATGCACTCCGCATTCTCCCGACTTGTTCGATGTAACATTACGATTACATTGATCAACTAGCCAATCCAATTACACTAAAATATCCAACAATCCTCCCCCATTTTAGCGTAATCCATGATTAACTAAACAAAATCACAACAAACGACAAACTTATGCATAAATGAAATATCGTGACGATTGAATTTCACATTAGTATATTACACATTCCAAATATTCGAATATCAAGGTATCACTATGGATTGAACCTTTACTATTCATATTGAATACATGAAGATAATATACACATAAATTTATATTCTCAAATGTTCTTACTTGACATTATCTTTTACTAGCCTAGTGTCCTAATCCTTCATAAGCATATCAAAGCCAAGTCCAAGCTTCTTGAAGCGGCTAAACTTCATGCTCACATAGGTAGTTCTTTTATTCTCGCACCTGCATATGCAATTTTTCAAAAGAACTATTAAGAAGACAAACTTCAACCTCCTCAACTTGCAGGTCTGAACACATACCTTGGGATGATACTTTAATGTGTTCCAATCTCTAAATGTTAAGCTTTCCACATTGAATTCAGCACCTAATGTCATATTAGATGGGAATTGGATATCTCAACATGAGAGGTTATTCGATGGACTTTAATCCCATCCCTACAGCCGACTTGTGCACAAGATCTCTACTCAACCCTTTGGTTAGATGATCGGCTAAATTATGTTGAGTTCTTATAAACTCCACTGATATAACACCATGCGTGATAAGCTCACGAATCATGCTGTGTCTAACACCTAAGTGTCTAGACTTGCCTTTGAACACTTGTCTATAAGCATTAGCCAAGGCAGATTCACTATCACATCTGATAGATATGGGTGATATCGGTTTAGGCCACAATGGAATCTCATAAATCAGATTTCTTAGCCATTCAGCTTCTTTACCAGCCGCTGATAATGCCACAAATTCAGATTCCATCGTTGAATCAGTAATGCAACTTTGTTTCTTCGATGCCCAAGAGACAGCACCTCCCCCAAGAAGGAATACCCATCCACTTGTGGAAGAATGATCTTCCTTATTGGAAATCCAACTTGCATCTGAATGACCTTCAATAACCGAAAGAAATCCAGTATATGTCAAACCATAATCCATGGTTCCTTTCAAGTATTTGAACACTCGGCTTAAGGCTTGCCAATGATGTGAACTTGGCTTGCTAGTATACCTACTAAGCTTTCCAACAGCATAGGCAATATCTGGCCTAGTGCTTATCATGGCATACATAAGACTACCAATAGCCCTTGAGTATTCAAGTTGAGATACTGCAATACCTGTATTAGGTAAGAGTTTAATACTAGGATCAAGAGGAGTGTTAACGGGAGAACAATCCTTAAAGTTAAATCTTTTCAGAATCTTCTCAATATAATGAGATTGAGAAATTGAAATACCATTGTTCTCACGCTTGATACTTATACCAAGAATCACCTCAGCCTCCCCCATGTCTTTCATATCAAAATTAGATGACAAGAACTTCTTGGTTTTATCCACTTGATTTTGGTCAGTACCAAAAATCAACATGTCATCCACATATAAACAAATTATAACTCTTTTACCATAAGCATCAAATTTGCTATATACACACTTGTCTACTTGGTTAAGAAAATAACCGTTAGACAAGACTACAGTATCAAATTTATCATGCCAATCCTTCGGTGCTTGTTTCAGACCATAAATTGATTTCTTCAATTTACACACCTTGTTCTCACAACCAGGCATTACAAACCCTTCGGGTTATTTCATATAAATCTCTTCATCTAATTCACCATTCAAGAATGCAGTTTTCACATCCATTTGGTGAATGACAAGGTTGTGTATAGCAGCAAGTGCTATTAACAACCTAATAGTGGAGGTTCTAGCAACAGGAGCATAGGTATCAAAATAATCAATCCCTTCTTTTTGTCTAAAACCTTGGATTACCAATCTGGCTTTAAACTTATCTATGGTACCGTCCACCTTCATTTTCCTTTTGAAGATCCATCTGTTTCCTAATGCTTTACAGCCAGAGGGCAGATCACTCAATTCCCAAGTATTATTATTCATGATAGAATCCATTTCATCTTGGATAGCTTCTTTCCAGAATGCAACATCCCTAGATTTCATAGCTTCGCTAAAAGTATTTGGATCCTCCTCAATAAGAAAACAATATTGGTATTGATATTCAATTTCATCTCTAGGGCCTTCTACTAGATAAAGATGAAAGTCATCTCCAAAAGACTTGATTTCTAAGTAGACAGGTGACCAAGTCTGGTGGATGACACATGATTGCATGACCAGAGCGTGATTAACAACCATCTATGGTCGGCGCACTATAGAGCGCAGTAGCTGATCGTTCCCAGCCGGGTTTTACCCGGCTGGGGTGGTCTTGCAGTTGTCTGACAGACCTTATTCTTTTGTAATGTACATGTCCTAGTCTAGCATGCCATAATTCTGGTTTGTTCAAATTATTGCTAGTACTAGTAGAAGCCATGCAAGCAGATTCATCAATAAATGGAGTATTTACATTCAACATAAACATACCATTACATAAATAGCCAAAGCCAACAAAAGAGCCATGTTTTGACAATATATATTTGTCACTTTCATAAACTTGTTTATATCCACAATTGTTCAATACAACACCAGACAAGAGATTCTTACGAATCCCAGGAACATACAACACTTTATTTAACAATATACATTTGCCAGAAGTAAAAACTATCTTGACATTTCCTAGTCCTTTGATCGGTTCAGTTGCAACATTTCTCATCTTTAAGATAGATCCATCTTCGATTGGTTGAAAGTCTATGAACCAACGAAGATCTTTGCATACATGACTCATTGCTCCTGAATCAATCCACCAAGCAACATTGTCATCCTGCACATAAAATGCCTCAAATATTAGTGACACATAATTCTGACTAGAATTACAATTTTGCATTAAAATCTGACCTTGTTGCTTTTCTGGATCCTTGGATCCACTTGGACCAGCATTTTGTTTTTCTTGCTTGCCTTTACCAACCCGACAATCCTTCTTGAAATGTCCAGGTTTGCCACACTTCCAACATGCCATCTTAGGCCTTTTGTTGGAAGAATTGTTGTTGTTTCCTTTAAACTTTCGTTTATCACCCTTGCCATACTTAGAATTCTTAGAAGATCCACCATCTTCAACCATATTCACAGAAGAGTTATCGACTTGGTTCTTGCCCTTAGGATTATTCTCAATTTCTTGAGTCCTCAAAGCCTCTTCAATTCTGAAGTGACTTCCAAGTTGAACCAGAGTCATATCCTCTTTGTTATGTTTCAAGGAGTGTTTAAAATCCTTCCATGATGGTGGTAGTTTGTCTATAACACCAGAAACTGAGATAGATTCATACATCTTCAGATTGTGTTGGGCAAACTGACCCAGAATTCTTAACAATTCATTGTATTGTTCCATCACCGGTCTAGAATCGACCATTTTATAATTCATAAAATTACTGACCAGAAACTTCTTACTAGAAGCGTCTTCTACCATGTACTTGGATTCAAGAGAATCCCACAATTCTTTCGCTGACTCAACATTTTGATATACATCGAAAAGGGAATCAGACATACCGTTTAAGATGTGACCGCGGCAGATGTAATCAGCGTTTTCCCATTTGCAACGCCTCCTTGTTTGTTCAGCGGTTTCATCCTCAACCACTTCTGGAATGGGGGTACTCAAAACATATACAACCTTCAGCGTCGTCAATAGAAAATGCATCTTCTTTTGCCATCTTCTAAAATCCTGACCCTCAAACTTGTCCAACTTTGCAAACTTGCTTGTCATGTCTTTTGCAGATTCTGAGTTCGCCATCTTCAGAAAATAGATAACTTCAATCTTTGTTGGGGAGTTGGGTGATAACTTGGATTTTTCTGAAGTCGTGTGAACACTTTCAGATTGAAGTTATTTGTGGTTCACCCAAATAATTCAATCGGATAAAATCAGAAATTCTGCAAGAAGAAATAATGTATTTTGCTGTGTATTTCAAAATGAACCTGTGTGTAAAATGATCAATGCCACACCCATTTATAGATGTCAACAGATGTGTCTTTTGCCAATAGACACACCTCAAGATGTGTCTTTTCCAATAGACACATCTCATTCTAACAGATGTGTTTGATGCCAATAGACATGTCTCATAAGCAATAATTCTGAAATCATAACGAACTCGAACAGAGCATGCACTCCGCATTCTCCCGACTTGTTCGATGTAACATTACGATTACATTGATCAACTAGCCAATCCAATTACACTAAAATATCCAACAAAATGTTATTAAATAGCTCTACAACAATGAATACAAAGAGGCAAATTATGATGTTCAATTGATTGATACTATCATACTAGGGTTTGTCAAAATCAGGAGTTTGCAATTTTGAATTGGAGAAATTTGAGTCTTCAATTGGTTCTAATTCGAATGGAGAGACTCATATATAGTATGAACCAGCCCTACTACTAAATTAACCTTGATTTGAGAACATAATCATTTTAATTTGCGCAAGTTGTACGTGCTTTGCACATGTTAATTATTAGTTAAATTCAGGGACGGAGGCAAGGGGTGGTCGGCAGGGGCGACCGCCACCCCAAATTCCCGTATAATTATTAAATTAGTATTAAAATTTATGAAAAGAATTAAAGAATTCATATTTTTATTGTTAAAATATTATTATTTTTTTATTTCGTCCCCTCAAATTATATAAATTTTATGAATATAGTGATAATTTTTTTGATATTTATTATAATCTTGAATTTTAATACATGAATTTAAGTATATTCATAAAATAAAAAATTTTAATGACAATTTTCATTTTATTTAATAATAAATTATTTTAATATATTGATTATTAAGATGGAAAAAAAAAATAATTTCGCCCCCGCGAGCTCCATTTTCTAGCTCCGTCCCTGGTTAAATTAGAACTAGAAATGAAGGAATGTATGTTATTTTACAGATTTTTATTTATTGGTATATCAAATCGCAACAAGAAAATCAAAGCTAAATGATATACTAATGCTAAGAGTGATGAAGTCATTGTCTGACTTATTTAACGTAAAAGACAATGATGCTATTTCCCCTATTACATCTCAGATATAAGATTATGTCAATTAATTAAAGACTAAAACCCGTTCTGTGTACAAAGCCCGATCATATGTAGCAGACCAGAAATTCACATGGATTTCTTAAAAAAAGAGATAATAAGTCTGTCAGACAACTGCAAGACCAGTCCACCCCAGCGGAACTGCAAGACCAAGTGACTGATATGCAACAACCGTCTTCCCAACAATCGTGTTAATCTAGTAAGTACTTGGATATAAATTATCATATAATGTGCTTGTGGGGAAAACTTGAAGTCGAACAAAAAATTCACTAATTATCCAAGAAATTGTAATTGGGGTTCACAATTTTTGACGTCGTGACAGCTTTTTTCTGGCTAGGCATCTGATTACAGAGTTTGCTGGGTGTGAATCACAAAAAATACAGTTAACTATGGCTAGCCATTCAGGATTAACTATTCTACCGCTTGTGATTCTTTGGGTACTGGCTTATTCATTGTTTCTTCAGTTAATCTGTGTGCACTAATTTACATGCCATTCTGCAACCCAATCAACAACTCTGGCTTTTTTCCTATGTCCGTTTTTTTACAACAGGTTAGATTCCTTGTTCACAACTTAGTACTCTTATCTTCTTTTATTCAGTTTGTACATGCAAATTAATCACAGTTCGCCCACATTACATTAGCATTTCCAGCAACCTTTTTCCTCCATGTTGGGCCGCGAGAGCAAGCCATAACTCCACAATAGTATGATATTGTCCGCTTTGGGCCGAGCCCGCACGGATTTGTTTTTGGGTCACTCCCAAAAGGCCTCATACTAATAGAGTTTATTGGCTGCTTTATATACAAGAGAATTTTCATTTATCTCCTCGATGTGGTACTTGGGTTGACACTACCCAACAATCCTCCCCTCAAACCAAGAACCACATAACCCGTGGTCTTACACCTGCGATTAATTTGTCTACATCTTACACCGCCACGATTCACCTCGCAGAACCCGCTGCCTGAACCCTTTCAGGAAGACTTTCGATACAAGGAACCCAACAGATCTCCAATCGTACCAAGGGGAACCTCCCACATCGCTACACCGCAGCCCTTACCCCCAAGATCCAATTACCGAACCATGGGCTCTGATACCAAGTTTTCCTAGCCACTCTTTTGCCCGAGCAAGCATCTTGATTGGGGCAGGCTGAAAACCGGCTCTGCTCATCCTCCTGCGCCATTGATCTACCCTCTCGTGTCTCTCCATCCTTGCTGGCCCCTCACAACTCACAATGTTCTTTATCTCCTCAGCGAAGTAGAACTGTTCAATCTTTGCACGCCTTGTGTCATATTTAGGCAGCATTGCATCAAGAGAGTCGAATATTGCAGAATAATAATGCAGAGCTTCCATAAACCTCCCAAGAAAGAATGGCCCATTGTGGCTTGAATCCTGCTCAACGAGAACCAGAACCTTTGGGGAGAGCTCATGAATTATTTGCAGAACTGCATTTAATGCACCTCTGCTCTCTTTCACCACACAGTGCAGCTGAAGGATGCTATTGATTGCAACGACTTCATTTTTACGAAGTTTAATATCTTCAGGCCTAAGGTTTTCTAAGCTACTTTCAACTACTGAAAATTCTAAATTTATTCCCAAGCTCCCTGCATAGGCCTCGAGCAAAGGCCAACACCCGTTATTCTAACACAACGTGGAGGTTGGCCAGTCCAGACTATTAATTAAATGACGCCATTGTTGACCATGTGGCAATCCCAGGGACATGCCCAAATCCACCACATGAACGAACTTCTCTCCCTCAAAGGCTTCCAATATTGATAAATCTACATTGATAATCTTATTCAGAGGTTCGCGTGGATTGTAAAATCATCCAAATCCGATTTCTAAATCTTAAGATAAAGCCCAAATAGTAAATATGAATTTTTTTAAATACTAATAAAAAATAAATAAAATTCAATTCTAATACAACGTTTTTTTAATTATATCCTTTTCATATTACAATTTTCTCTTTAAAATTCAATTTTATTACAACCTTTTTAATTATATCCTTTTTAGATTATTATTTTATTTTCAAAATTACTTCTAATGCAACCTTTTATCATTATATTGTTTTTAGATTATAATTTTCTTTTTAATGTGATCTAATATTGATCGTCTATTTTTAATCCAACGTATCATATAATTTTGGTAGTACAGAGACCAGACCTAAAATTTGGATAAGATCTTATGCTTGTTATATATAAGGATATAATAATAGATGCAATCCGTTAGATCTAACATTAAAAAGTTATTTGATTGGTAGTAGGATTATATTTAAATACTAAAAAGTAAATATAAGGGTTTGTAAATATGTCCCAGTTTGAAAAGAAAATTATAATTTAAAAACGATATAATATTTATTTATAATATAATCTAATATTTATTTCAAATAAATATAGGACATATTTACAAACCATGTTTCAAACTGGGACATATTTGAAGATGATGAAAATTCATCATTGAGATACTAAATTAAAACTGTATTACATAGTGGAATGAATATGAATTTACAAGTATTGAATAGAATATATACATCACATATGTAACTAACTGAGATGTAACATCACGACATACTATTGACTATATGTTGACTATCATTGACTTGTAGAGTTGACCACAAATATGAGTATCAGCCTCCCTCAAGTTGAATGTCAGAGAACAGGTTGCAGACATTCAACTTGTAACTTAGAGAAGACAAGATAGATGCACCAAGAGTCTTAGTGAACAGCGAAGTCAAACTTGTGACCGTTCTTATTTTCAATTTCAGAAAGATTCAACAAATTATTTAAAAAATGCCGGTAAATAAAAAATCACAATCATTATAATTTTTAGGTCGAATTGTTTAAATATTTTATTATGTTTTGTGTTTCTAGAGTTTAGTCAAACTTTGATCGCCCTAATTTTTTTAATTTTAAAAAATTTGAAAAAAAGAAAAACATTTTTTTTTAACAGAAACAAATTAACTTAAAAATGACGATAAATATTAAATCACAATCTTTATAATTTTTTAGATTAAACAGTACAATTTGCAAAAATGTTTATATAAAATACAAATTTGAATACAACGATTTTACGCACTTAAAACTTGTTGACCAAGTGATTGAATGTTAATCAATTTTGTGCGTCATTTTGTTACGATCTTGCATAATATTAGCTTCGGATGCCTTCTAATAGAATGAACAAAACACCCTCGTAACAACTACCCTATGAAATTAAAAAAAAAAAAAAAGAAAGAAAATAGAATCTTCCGACAACAAGGCCTCCTCCTCAAAGAATAGACTATGTGGGTGTTTGGGATATCTTAAAAAATGTAGCTTATGACTTATAAGCACTTATGTCATATAAGTGATAAGTAGAGCATAACTTATAAGTCAGTAAAGTGTTTGGTAAATCAGAACTTATAATCAGTAAACTGTTTGGGTAAATCAGAACTTATAAGTTAACTTTTTTCTATAATTTTCAAAATATTTGTTTTTTATATTTAACAATGGATGTCAATGAATAGATCTCGATGAGTAGAGAAATTTGAGATATACATATCAATTTTCTAATGAATGGATCGAGAGATATATGATTTTGAAGATTTGAAGGATATTATATATTGCGTATATCGAGAAATAAGTTATAAGCATAAGATGAATGTTAGGATTTCCTAACATTCAACTTATGGGCTTATAAGTTATAAGTTGAGCCAAAACTTATTTTGGCAAACACCCCGCATAAGTGCTTATGGCCTTATAAGGCATAAGTTAACAGTAAAACGGGGAAACAAACAGGCCCTATATTGATTGTGTATGTAATTAATGCTTTGTTAGAAAAGAAAACACCATACTACATACATAAAAACATCAGGAATTTACTAGATGCTGCCTAAGTCAAAATAGAGCTAATAGGTATCAGTTACAAGCTGATTCCTATTAGCTGGTAAGTAGGTTGTGTGTAAAGCTATATGAAAAGAAAAACTATGAGTTGATTCAGCGGTGTGGGAGCATAGATACACAAAACAAATCAATTGAACAGTCTAGCACAGCTCCTACCTTGAACCGTTTCCCATAGCCATTGGGTGTGAAACTGAGACTTAGAAACAGTCGCAAAGCTTTCATTTTTAATACGAGTAAAAAGTTCGTGTAGAATGTATCTTAGGTTGGTTCGCTTTTTCATAACTTTTAGCTTGGTGTTTGGGTTGGGTTCATGTTTCACTGGCTTCTAGTTTTCATAACAACGGCACAAGTACTGGTTCCTTGTTTTAGTTCAGCAAATTTACTTGATACAAAATTTCGACTTAGATTTGGGGTGGGGTGGGGTGGGGTGGGGTGCGCCGGGGCAAAGCAATAGTGCAACGCTTAATTAGGCAACGCTCAAGTAACCCAATAGCAAGCTACTATGACGGAACCTCCCCCTCAAAAAAGTAAATTTAATGTCGTGTGAACTACACTAGGAACGTGCAAAGGTTGTAGATGGCCAACACAGGAACCATAATCAATGCGGATATTGGATAAAAACATCCACACCTGATCGATTTTGGGAAGTTATTAAATTTGATGCTCTGACTCGTGCATTGTATATGCCACTAGTTTACAGATTTAGTTCAAGTTAGAAGCTGAAAGTTTGTTGTTCAAACATGGTAGAGATAATAATATTAAAATTGAACTTACTTGCGACTGTGATAGCTTTGGCTTGAGGTTCTTGTTTCTTTTTATCTTCTCATAGGACTGTCAGTTCCAATTGGGATGCTTTTCCTTCGCTAAACACTTTCGCTGGTATTATAAGATCTTGTCAGGAGTGTTACTTCTCTTCTTACCAGCCAAGCTTTTTCATGAAGTTTCTCTCGACGTTTGTGTCTACTAATGTGGCATGTTTACTCTATCATTAGCCTTGTGATGCTGTTTATTCCATCCATTCCTCAACCCCCCCCCCCCCCCCCCCTCCTCTTCCTTTTTTGCATCCTTGACACCTTGCTGCACAGCACATGAAGTGATTAGATATTGTAGGAACACCAAACCACAACCTAGGAAAATGAAATTTATTAGCAAGTGTATTTCAAAGATTTTATCCGAGTATGTAAACGGTAAGGGTCAGTTGTAAGGGGGGAAGAAAACACAAAAAATCCAATGTAAAAAACACATTCGCTTATTCCTGATCTCAAGATCACAAGAAATGACAAAGGACATCATACAACAGTCATATTACCATGAGGAATTCATGTGATCCGCTAGCTTCTAAAATTAAAATGAAATAAAATTTCTTTAACATGCTGACTGACTACAAGCGTTGTGCAAAAACCTTATAGACTTGAGTAACTAACTTAACATCAGCTCGGTTAGTGGTGCCTTCACTTTTGAAAGCAAATTAAAACTGATGATACATCACAATTATAGGCCCATGTATCAAAAAGTGTGATAAGATATGAAGAAATGAAGAAGATGATGATAATTCATTATTGAGATACTAAATTAAAACTGCATTACATATTGACATAATATTGACTATATGTTGACTATCGTTGACTTGTAGAGTTGACCACAAACATGAGTATCAGCCTCCCTCAAGTTGGATGTCAGAGAACAGGTTGCAGACATTCAACTTGCAACTTAGAGAAGACAAGATTGCTACACCAAGAGCCTTATGCTCCGTTCACTTGGGCTGAATGGAATCAATATTGAGGGAATGGAATGACTATTCTGGGTTGAATGAAAAAATAGGATGTTTGCTTGGGCCAAGTGAATGGAATGGGTCATTCCTTAACCATTCCTTTGGGCTCAAAAAAAATAAAATCCATTCATTTTAAAACACAAGGTATACACCCATTCCAGCACACAAAAATAAGTTGGGGATTTTCATTTCTAGCGTTCTAACGTCTCGAGCTCTCTCTCTGCCGTCGACTCAAATTAGGTATTCTCCCTCTCTCTCCCTCCTCTCTCTCCCTCCCTCCCCTTTACTCCCTCTCTCCCTCTCTTCCATTTTCTCTCTCTTCCTCTCCTCCATTCTCTCTCTCTCTCTCTCCCCCCCTCTCTCTCTCTGCAATTTGAATTTCGTAAATCGTAAGTTGTTACACACGCACACACATATTTACGTTAACTTGTAATTGCTTTATGCTCTTCATTTTGTTTCATTCCTGTTCATCAATCGAGATATATCCTTTAGATTCTCGTTTTGCGTTCTCTTAAATGTAATTCTGCTCTCCCGTTCTGCTCATTAATGAATGGAATCATTAGATTGAATTAGTTATATAAACTTTATGTAACTTTGACCTGTTAGGAGTAAAAGACAATATTTATATAGTAAGACAATATTTTGTGATTGGTTATCATTGCGTTTGGTGTGTTGTAGTTAGTAACAATTATCTAATAGAACTTTATATTATTAGATATTATCTAATAGATATGGCTAAGAGTTCAGAAGCTACAAAATTGATCCTGAAGGAATTAAAATATGCTTAGCTGAGGAACTGTATAAGAATTTGTGATGTACATATGCACATTTTACGGATGCTTCTCACTGATGTTCTCTGATCTCTGTACTTAAAATCTCTCATAACAACGTGTGTGACCTCATTTGCTAAATTGGTGCCTTCCATAGAAGTCCGAAAGCTAAGTCGACTAGTGTAAAAACAAGAATTTGATTAGTCTTTAAGTCATCACCTTATTCCTTGATTCAGATTGATGAGCTTTAGAAAACTCGGAATATATTCTGCATTTAAGAAATAAGTAGTATATGTTGTTCTGTTGTTCATTTTCCCCTCTTAGTATTGTAGATAATGCGATTGCGCATATTATACCTTAATGTAGTGTATTCTACTAGCTTGGATTATATGCACTTCAATTTCCCATGCTTTATCTAATAAGCTGTATGTTGAATAGACTATATGTTGGAATTCTGAATTCTGACTTTTGTAGATCACGTCAGTAATCTGCTTTTAGATATGATCTGCTTTTAGATATGGTTATGTTGATTCTTAACCGTGAAAAAACAGTTTAATGCTTACTTATCCTCGATTCTAATATTAATAGCAAAGATAAAATTGCAGAATATATTCAGATTTAATAATTTTTGTCATTTAATTTTGTGTACTATTTTTTCTATCTGAGTTTTTGATAAAGTTTGTAACTTTATTGTTTTATTGTTTTATATGTTTATATGTTCATAACTGTGACACAGAATGTATGACCCTGCTCTGTTTTCTCTTATCTTTTCTTGAGTCGTAATAATGACATTTCATGGTATAAATTTAACCATGTTGGACCTTTTATCATATCAATTGGGAGTTCAGTTCAGAATAAATGTATGGTACGAGTTTTGGATCGCGTTGGGATTCTTGATCTTTGGCGGTTACAGCATGCGATGAGGCAGATCAATTTTTCTCGAAATATTTTGGTTACTCCCTCTGTTCCTTCTGGTTATTAATGTTGTACTGGGATAAAATGTTAAATACTCCTTTATAATTGTACACTGTAAATATATTAAAGCGTTAAAAAGTTCCCGAGTACAGATATTTATGTGGGTTTTTGTTCCTCTATATATAAGCTTTATTCATTTTTATGAATTTCTTTTTCACATTTGGTGCATCTTGTGATGAGCATAGTTGGATTGTTTAATTTTTAAGTTCCCTATAAGATGTTTGCATAGTTCAACTGATTCAATGTTCTGTATACTAATTATTAAAGTTGATTTTAATCTTACAGATGAGCTGATTACTAATGCTACTTAATAGTTACTATTTTATGCAAAGGCATGTAGTGAGAGCAAGGTGTTGAATCAAGATTAGACTAAGGTGATGGCTGCTGAGTTTGCGAGTTCAACCAAGATGTTAATTGCAGCAGAGACCGAAAGGTCGGAGAAAAAAGAAAAACTTATGGAAGAGTTGTCAAAGATCTCCAACGTTGATGTTGTACAAAGGTTCAAGGCTGCAAAGAAGATTGCGGACAGTGAAAATTTAATGATGTTATTTTTTGGAGCATCTGATGCAGAGAAGAAACAACTTGTGGACGCTCTACTTGCCGGTGAACTATAATCTCATATTCATGTTGAAAATTTATATCCAGTGTTGAAAATTGAGACAATATGAGTTGGGTCATATTTTGGTACCAAGATAATGTAGAACTTGAATTAGTTGCAGGGGATCTAAGTACATGTTTTATGCAATTTTCAGATTGGTAGTACTGTGTTGTACAAGAATTAATACTGTGTTGTACTTGAATTAGTATTGTGTTGTACTTGAATTAGTACTGTGTTGTACTTGAGTTAGGAAACCATGTAAATAAAGCAAACATACCTCACATTAATTAAAATTTAAAAATTATAAATATTAATTAAATTTTGAATAGAAAAAGTATTACAAAAATAAATAAAAAATATTAATTTCATTATTTTCATTCCATTCCATTTTAAAAAATTTGTGAAGTAAACACAAGAATGGAATCACCATTCTTTTCCTTAATCATTCCATTCCCTCCTCAATCCATTCCCATATGTCATTCCATTCCGTCCCATTTCATTCATGCGAAGTGAACGCACCATTAGTGAACAATACATAACAGCCGACTGAACAGCTGAAATTAAACTTTGATTGTTCTTATTTTCAATTTCCGAAAGATTCAACAAATTAATTTTAAAAATGCGGTAAATAAAAAATCACAATCATAATAATTTTTTGGTCGAATTGTTTAAATATTTTATTAGTTGTTTTGTGTTTCTAGAGTTTAGTCCAACTTTGATCGACCTAATTTTTAAATTTTAAAAATTTGAAAAAACAAGAAACAAATTAACATAAAAATGGCGATAAATATTAAATCACAATCTTTATAATTTTTTAGATTAAACAGTTCAATTTCAATTATTTTTCATTTGTAATTAATAAATTTACCTGATTAAAAATTTCAACTTAGATTTCCGTCAAAAAATAAATTTAATAGCGTGAACCAATGGTCCACATATCAGATGTGGACTCAGATATTAAACTGATAGGATAAAAACGGACATGATCTTAGCCAAAAGGCCGAGATAGGCATGCCTTCAGTAGATGGGGGGGACTCTGCGTTTTCAAGCCTTGCTCCATACCATCTCGATGTGGTACAAAACTGGGCAATGATATCAAACATTAACTTTTCTTTGTGCCATCAAACAAATTCCTTTTCGCTTCTCCTTTCAATCAAAATTTCAAGTAACAATCTCAGATTTTGTTTTTTTTTACCTGCTGCTGCTTTTAACACCTATTACTACGACAATCAAGCTTCACAACTATACATCTTTTAGCAAACACTTTTGTCCGAAAAAAATATACATATAAATTAAACTCTAAGCATAACGGGTGAATGCCCTAAATACCCATTTTTTATTCAATTTTAACCAAAATGCCCATCGCGCATGAACACCGTCCAAAATACCCACGGAGTACGCCTTTGAGGAAGGAGTAACCGTGGGATACGCCCATCTGAACAGCGCAAACGATTGATACGTCCATGGTGTAGGCGGCTAGAGCTTGATATACGCCCATGGAGTAAGCGTGTGTCTAAGACACGCATCACACAATGGCGGATCACAAAGATACGCTTCAGCAACATGCGTATCTTCTTTATTTTTCAGTGGGAGAAAATTGACGCGTCTCTCTCTCCCTCAGGCGATTCTGGCGATTCTGGACACAAACTCCGGCAAGTTCTGTTGTACTACCTCCCGTAATCTTTCGTTAATGTACCATACACAAATCAAATCGTCATTTGACGATCTACAAGACTATACCACTTTTAAATGATATCTAATCCCGTATTCAAAACCTCCAAAAGTACAATCGTCGGAGATAAAAAAGCCTAACACTGGATTTTGGCGAAATTGGGTGATGGTTGCGGCAGCAATGGTTGACGCCCCTGCGGGGCTAGAGAAATAGATGAGAAGGGGGAGAGATAGAGGAGAGGAGCAGGGAGAGAGAGATACGGAGGAGACGCGAGAGTGAGCAGAGAGAGAGTTTTGGTCGCCGGCGAGGTTGCTACAGTAGCTCGGTTACGCCTTTTCCAAAGGCGTGTTCCATGGTTAATTTGGTCGGTGTCTTGCGCGCGTGGGTAATTCGGTAAGTGGGTACCCAAAAAGTGGGTATTTTGGGCAATTATTCAAGCATAACACGGTATCACAAATTACCGAATTTTAATAATATTAGTTTTATAAAAATAATTTCACAAATTGGATATAGTAGAATTATTTAATCAATTACATATATCTATCTATCTATATTATATTACATTATTAAAACCCAAACATTAAAAATTTCGTAGTGCGGTCACTATGGTATATTTTTCTTCCTTTCTTGTTACCCTAGTCGTATCAGTTACTATTTAACTGGATCCAAAATAAAATATAAACACATTTTTAAAGCCTACTTATTTTAATTTCTTTATGATCTCTATTATTTAGAACTAGTTGATAAAGCCGCGTTTCGCGGCGGCCTTACAATATTTTTAAAAAAAATTCAATATGTTTATGTTATATTAAAATTTTTATATTTATATTTTAATAATTAAAAAATCTTCTCAAATGAATCGATTTCTTGTTAAACACGATTTTTTTGATTGAGCCGCTCTCTCGTTAAAATCGAAATCTCAACTTTAACATGTATTATAAAGACTTATATAATAATTTTTATCCATAAAATCGAACCGTAAAAATTTAAAAAATATATATATGACATTAGTATCAAATTCTAATAGTTAATACAATCTTCTCTAGTGAGTCGTTTTCCTGTTAAATACGTTTCGAGCAGCTCTTATTTGGAATCGAAATTCTAACTTCATTATATAAAGAGAGTAAATTCCAATTTTTATATTCTTTAAACTTTCTAATATTTTGGAGTTTTAAAAGATGAAAATACATCTTAAATTTTATGTATATTATAGATATTCATGTATTTATTTACAGCTTCATTATATAAAGAGAGTAAATTCCAATTTTTATATTCTTTAAACTTTCTAATATTTTGGAGTTTTAAAAGATGAAAATACATCTTAAATTTTATGTATATTATAGATATTCATGTATTTATTTACAGCTTCCGCATGTGAATGTCTTTCTGTTATGTTAACATATCAAAAAAAAATTAAATACGAAGACTCTTCGTGACGGGAATAATATTAAATTTATGGATATATTTTTCTAATGCAAGTATAATTAATATAAAAAAAGTTAACATAAAGGATTTCTAGGAAAAAAGATATATAGTTTAAAAAAAAATCGTATAAAACGTCTTCACCGTGCTTATATTCTACTTCCAATAAAACATTTTATTTAATGTATTCCTTATATATTCAAACATCTTTTATACGGTCTTCTCTAATGAACCGCTTTCTCATTAAACACGGTTATTACTCTTGATCCGCTCTCTCGTTAAGACCAAAAACCTAACTTTTACATATATCACTTGTATGATAATATTTATCAATAAAAATTAAATCCTAAAAATAAATGAAATTTATAACATCAATACAATAATTTAATAGCTAATACAATCTTTTATAGTGAGTCGTCTTCCCGTTAAACATGTTTCGAGCCGCTCTCGTTTGGGATCGAAATTCCAACTTCATTACATATTATTGATGATACTTATCTTACACAACAACTTTTTCCCTTAAAATCAAAACCTAAAAAATAGAGTGAATTCTGATTTATATTTTCTCTAGACTTAATTTCTAAAAATTTATGGAGTTTCATCCTATTTTCTCTTTATATTATAAATACTCCTGTTTTTATTTAGGATTCCTCAGCATGAGAATGTTATTTTATTATGTTAATACATTAATTCTTTTCTTTTTAAATATGATGACTTTTTTATGACAATAGTACTGGATTTATGAATAATTTTTCCTAATAGAAGTATAATTAACTAATATAAAAAATATAATTTAAGAAGATCGTACTTTCTATAAAATATTTAATTATATTTCTTCTCCATATATTCAAACACCTATTTTAGTTCTAATAGAACTTTTATTTATATGTTTTTTCTATAAAATTGAACTCATATTCTACTTCTAATAGATATTTTAATCATATGCCTTACAAATACTTATTCTACTTTCAATAGAACTTCTAATCATATAATTTAGGAAGATCGTACTTTCTATAAAATATTTAATTATATGTCTGCTCTATTTATTCAAACACATGTTCTACTTCTATTAGAACTTTTATTTTTATGTTTTTCTATAAATTGGATCTCTTATTCTGTATAAATTGGAACTCCTATTCTACTTCCAATAGAACTTTTAATCTTTTAATCATATTCCTTATAAATACTTATTCTACTTGCAATAGAACTTCTAATCATATGTCTTCTCTATAAATTCGAACTCTTCTTCTCTATAAATTTGAACACCTATTCTACTTCTAATATGTTAAATGATATTTTTATATTTATTAGTGTTTAAAATTCAAAAATTCTAGAAAATTAGAAAAATAGATTGAGACGATCTTAGAGCGCCACCTAAACTCCCGCGTATCCTCCTTTATATATATATACATATATTAGGCCAAGGTTCCAGAGAGAACACCCTTAAAAAGAGAACGAGAGAACACATGATCTAACCATTGAATCCATTTAATTTAATGGCCCCGCCAGGGGCACCCAATACAAAAAAGTCTTATAATTCTAGTCTCTATCCCTTCATTAAAAAAAAAATTTAAAAAAATGTTGTGACGTCACAGTGACATCATCATCATTATAATTTTTTAAAAAAAAAAATTTATATATTTTTTTTAATGAATGGATAGAGGATAAAATTATAAGACTTTTTTGTATTGGGTGTTGTTGGCGGGACCATTAGATCTAATTGATTCAATGGTTAGATGATGTGTTCTCTCGTTCTCTTTTTAAGGGTGTTCTCTCTGGAGCCTAACCCTATATATATATATATATATATATATATATATATATTGATTTATTACAACGAGCCTAAGAGCCTGTTTGGCTACTCCTCCTTAAAGGAGAAAGCTCCTTTAAGGAGTTTTTACTCTGTTTGTGTAATTTGCTTAAAGCTGGGTTTTAAGTTAAAAAACTCCATTAAGTCATAAGTTCCTTTTAGGTACTTTTGACTTATGACTTATCCAATTTTTTTTATTTTTTTTGTTTCAGGACTCTTGTAAAGTTTAAATATTATGAATTTAAAAATTTTTTAAGTCAAATTTCACTTTAAGTCAAAATTATTAAATCCATATTTAACTTTAAGTAAAATTACCCAAACACATTCATTCAACTTAAAGCAAATAACTTTACATTCTCCATTAAATTAAAAATACCTCCATTAAGTCAAAAGTAACTTATTTTAAGCAATCCCAAACGGCCTCTAAATTTCACAAATCTACTTTAACTAAAACACAACTAGACCTGGCAATATGGGTCCAAAACCATATATCCAGTCCAAACCAAACCATTTTTTAAAATTTGGTCCAATAAAAAATCACACATTTCAAATGGATTTGGACTGGTTTAAAGTCACATATTTTATCCCAAATATGAATCTAATTTGGATCAAATAAGTGATATCCATATTTTCATATATGTATTACAATCCGTATTAGAGAAGATCCTGAGAAAGCAGGATTAAGGGACATCCGTACAAAATTTTCTTTGGAGATATAAGAGAGCTGAGAAAGATGCTGGGAGAAGTTAAATCTAATGATATTCTGCCACGTGTCGTGCCTGGCGATGTTCACACTGTCGGAAATCTTCAGTGATATAATCCAACTATATGTAAGGTTTAACTAATAAGCCTTAAATTGGGTTTATATCAGACTAGGTTGCAAATGTATTACTTCATTTTCTTTACAAATGTATTAGCTACTACTAATGTCTGTTTTGTACTACTTAAAAATGGAGTCTTATTATTTACAAGTGCAGTAAAATGAATAGAAACAGTAAAATTATTTAAGATATGCATATTATAATATTTACTGTCCATACACAAAAATTAAGAGCACCTTTGATAAATTTTCATTTAAAATATATTGTGAATTATTGGGGCCATTTTTTTAGACTAAAATTAAAAAAAAATCATTTAAAAAAATGGTTAATCCATATTTCAATCCAAATCCAAAACCAAATTTATAGAAATATGGTTTTTAAATGGATTTGGATCAAGAACCAATCCTCAGGACCAAATTGGTTATTGGGCAGTGAAAATTGTAACAGGTGCTCTCGATGAATACAATAGGATTTATGACTACACAAACGATACGCACAGCGCCTAGTATCCATCGTTTACGGCTAGGACTACTGGGGTCCATATTATTCGAACCAGAACCAAACCAATCACACATTTTGCCAGCTTTAAACACAACGCTTACATGACTGTCACGAGGAATCCACGCAACTATGGCTTCTATGAGCTCTATAGTGCCTGTTGTGGAACGAGTGGTGTAGCGCATAATTTGAACCCATTAGCACCATGTGGCTCAGTTTACTCAACCTCCTGCCAAAATCCATCTCAGTACATCAACTGGGATGGAGTGCACCTCACTGAAGCCATGTACAAGGCAATTTCTCAATTATTTTCCACCGGAGGAGCCATTCACCCTTCATTTGCATGCTTGTTAAGCCAGTAACATAATAGCTTGCTTCCGATCGTCTGGACAAATTCTGAGAAGCTCTATCATTATAGTGTTCTCAATGAGCTAAATGTCGAAACTATATGTATATAGTTGGATAATATATATGCTAAGACTACTGGATTTACTCACCCACGCTTAACAACAATAACACAACAAGATCTAGCAAAATGAACGATAATATTACTGATAATAATAGATCGATAGTACGGAGTGCATCAATTAAACTTATTACATCCTATGCTTTTGAGAGGCGCGGACTCTTCTAAACTCACACACAAAATATCTCTTCTCTGATGAGAAAACCCTAATACGCTCCCTCCCTCTTTTTTACCAATCTTCTCTTGTACTTTTGTTGAGTATTGAATACGGTAAAAGAATACAGAGGGGAGGGGGTGAATGGATTCTTGAACTTTTCTTTGATTGAGTCAATGTAGCAGATAAGTGCCTGTGTGTGTAGAAGTGAAGGTGCGGATAAAGAAACTACACAAGACACAATATCACTTTAATCTAATGTATTATTAGATAAAGGTTGCTACAATCTGTGAATACAAATGGTAGTATTCTCAGCTTCGTTTTTCTCAGAGAGATATAGCTTACAGTGTATGAAAAACTTGACTCACAAAAGTTACTAAGTTATGAAGTGAGGCTGTGTCCTTATAGAACATGGGTACAGCCTACTTACTACAAATAAGGTAGCTAAACAAATTACTTTCTAGTCTGTCTATCCTTTTTGAGTAAGTGTCCAAACGGTTACAGATTTGACTTTGCAAAGCCTGTTTAGATCCACTTCTTTAGCTCCTTGTCTCTTCTATATCTCTCCAAGCTTCCTTGTAGGCTTTCCAGAGCACGTTACAGATTGTGGTCCATAAAGTGCATTGGCTTGTTGCAGGTTTCTGACTTGTACAATTCCTTCAGTATTTTGTCTCCAAGAATATATTCGAGAAGTGACTAAGTAAGTGATTCGAGAACTAGAATTGACTTGATCGATAACTCTGAGTTCTCGAATACTGTTATATTGACATATCGAACCACTTCTCGAATAGCTCTTTTCCATCAGGATTCCTTGAGTTGTCGAATAGAACATTTGACTTATCGAATCCTCGAGATATCGAATAGCTTTCTGAGTCCATGAGATATCGAATGGAACTTTGACTTGTTGACTCTTTGAGAACTCGAATACTATCTTGACTTGTTGACTTCTTGAGTTCTCGAATAGAGTAGTAGACTTATTGAATCTCTGAGATATCGAACAGTGTATTCAGAGATATCGAATAGTGTCTTGAGATATCGAATCTCTGACTTCTCGAATGCTGGACTTCTCGAATAGACAAATATACTTCTCGAATTGGTACTTAGGCAAATTCTTCATTTCTTCAAATCCCAACTGTGATTATTTGACAGTCTTTAACTCCTTGCTTGAGGCATGAACCTTGGAACTTCTTTCAAGCATTATTCTAGACTTTGTTTGTACAATTACACAACTAGGATTTGATGCCTACTACAAGTACAATACAAACAGAAACTCTACAACTAGAGGTTCCCTCAGTTAAGAGGTCATGTAAGTAATGCAAAGCATTACAAACAATTAGGCTTGTTATTAGATGTGTACAGGCATGCCTCTGTAACTAACAACTTTTACCCTTCTGCCCTTCTCTTCACCAATTACTGTTCTGCCCTTGGCTATTTCAATTATCTTTCTTTTTCTTTCTATGAGCACACTGCCACTTCACGAATTGTGGGTCCCCAATCCTTGCAATACCCGCCTCCCAGAGTGCCACCTTGTCCTCAAGGTGAAAAGTCGGAAACCTCTGCCCTATATCAGTAAAATCTTCCCAGGTGGCTTCACAAGCATCCATTCCCTTCCATTTAATCAACACTTCTACTACTGTGGTTCGCCTCCGTACCCCGACTACATCCTCTGGTTCTGCTATCAATACCAAGTCAGCAGAGATACTCGATGGAATTGTTGGTGATGCTTGATTGTCCCCTATCGCCTGTTTTAGCTGAGACACATGAAAGACCAGGTGAATCTTTGATGTATCTGGTAGATCAAGTTTGTAGGCGACCTTACCTACACGCTGCAAGATTTTAAAGGGATCAAAGAAACGAGCAAATAATTTCTCCCACGCTCTCCTGACTAAGGACTGTTGACGATACGGTTGAAGCCTCAAATATACCCAATCCCCCTCCTTGAACTCCACTTCTCGGCGTTTTTTGTCTTCCTACATTTTCATTCGGTTCTGAGCTCGCACTAAGTTGAGTTTCATGTCATCAAGCATTGCATCCCTCTCAATTAGTTGTTCTTCAATACTACTTACCACTGTACTCGAAGCTACCCCTTTAACCAACGGAATGGGATCCCTGCCAAACAATGCTTTAAATGGAGAATATCCTGTGGAGGTATGCACTGCAATGTTATAACTGTACTCCGCCCATGGTAGCCATGTCACCCACTATCGTGGTTGGCCATTCACAAAACAACGTAGATAGGTTTCCAGGCATTTATTCACCACTTCGGTCTATCCGTCGGACTGTGGGTGATACGCGGTGTTACGGTTCAATTGCGTGCCTTGAAGGCAAAAAATTTCTCTCCAAAACAAACTTAAAAACACCTTGTCTCTGTCTGAAATTATGATGGACGAAAACCCATGTAATCGGACTATTTTGCGAACAAACAGGGCAGCCACTGAATGAGCTGTAAATGGGTGTTTTAAACTCAGAAAATGAGCGTATTTCGTGAGGCGATCAACCACAACCAGTATAGCATCATACCCCTTCGACTTTGGCAAGCCTTCTATGAAATCAAGGGATATTTCATCCCACACTTGTGTCGGCACTGGCAATGGCTGTAAGAGTCCAGCTGGTTTCAAAGTAGATGTCTTATTTTGTTGGCAGACTGAGCAACCTTGGACATAGGCAGCTATGTCCTTCCTCATCCCCGACCAGAACCACTCCCTTGCAATTCGCTGGTAAGTCTTTAATTCACCCAAATGTCCCCCACAGCTAAATTGTGGTATTCGTGCAAGATGGTCATAATGAAAGCACATCCTTTGGGTATCACTAAGCGCCCTTTATATTTCACAACCCCTTGTTCCACTTCAAACCCCTTAGGGCTATTCTCTCCTTGCTGAATTCCTTGCTTTAATTAAATCATATAGGGGTCGTCCTGAATTTGTTGTTGAATAACCTCCCATTCGACCCCATGGGTTGATACCAAACTGCCCAGCTCTATTGGAACAACCACTTTGCGGGATAAAGCATCCGCCACTGTATTTGAGGGTCCCGGCTGATATTGTGTGTCAAACGTAAATCCCATTAACTTGCTTACCCACCGTTGATATTCAGCCCCAACCTCCCTTTGTCTAACAAAAACCGCAGACTTTGTTGATCGGTTTTAATGGTGAATCTCCTCCCCAACAAATAATGCCTCCACTTCAACACTGACAGCACTATCGCCATCAACTCCTTCTCGTATATCGATTTCAGTCGAGCCCGGGGTCCCAACGTATTGCTATAAAAGGCAATAGGATGGCCTTGCTGTGATAACACTGCCCCAAAACCGAAACCTGAGGCAACTCAAATAGATCATTACCGTTAGATCATCAACTCAAATAGATCATTACCGTTAGATACAACAATAGATCATCAACTCAAATAGATCATTACCGTTAGATACAACAATACTAAAAGTTGTTATGCACAAAGGTCTAAGGTTCGATTACCACCAACAGCATATTAATTTATATTTAATAAAAAAATTATTATATACAAAGATATAAGGTTCATATTTTTCCAATAACACATTAAAATTAGTATTTATAATATTATAATACACTATAAACAAATTATAAAAATTTAAAAGTCACCGTGCTTTGCACGGGTTATAAGCTATTATATTGAAATCATTTTCAAATCGCTTATTGCCTCTCCAGGAAGGAAGGATTCAACAACGATATTCTTAAGCGTCTGTCCAATTTCGATTGTATTTATAGATGTCGTATGACTTTTAATTAGTAAATTAATTTTTTTCCTTCCCAAAAAAAAAAATTTCAAATATCAAACCGCCTCTAATTTTTTCTTTCCAAGTCATATAAACTTTGGGCCCAACTGAGCTGGATGCATAACGGATATTGCATATAAATACGGAGAGATTAAACGGCCCAGGCCCAATGATTGGACTCGATCATGTTGACTTCTAACTCCTCAAACTGAACTGGCAACAGAAGAGCTTGTTGTTCTTTTTTTTTTTGACAAAATGCAAAGGATTATATTTCTGAAACAAGCCAATAAAACAGCGGGACAAACCCCCGACTGTAGATACGATCAGGTTGAAAAAACAATAAATTGTTTCCAGATCGTGCAACAAACTGAACTAAAAAGTTCTTGAAGCTAAAAAACGAATTCGAAGATATTCGAAAAGATCCAAATTGCGCTAACATCCCTGAAAGCCGCGTTATTACAATTGACCACTTCACGTAAGATCCGTTGATACCCCAGTGTTCAGAATCCTCAGTTGTATAAAATAAGGTCAGATGAACGATCCTCCAGCTATCTACATGCCGGATACCAGCTATAGACATGCCGGAAATGGAATTCCCCAAAGGATGAGTAATACCCCAGCTATCTATATGCCGGATACCAGCTATAGACATGCCGAAAGTGAAAACCCCTAACAAATAATATTGAACAATCTTTGGTTGTAAGTGATGAGCTCTTGCAATAAACGTTAGCATCTCAGCTTCGATGCGGACTTTCCAGATCCCCCAAACTATCGACAAAATCATTCTCAGCAGGACTGATCTATTGTAGATCTTCATTAAAACCAACAAACCAAGCAAACTCTCACAAGGAGAGACAAACAAACTCTCACAAGGAGAGACCAATAAACCCAATTAATGGGTAAGCAAACCAAATACTCACAATCTTCACAAAAGGAGTATGATTATTGAAAGAAAACAAAAAACTGGACAAGAAAAGGGCCTCCGGTCGGTGGATAAACCACCGCACCGAGGATAAACCACCGCCGGAGGAGCAGAGGTTGAAGACGACGACGAAGGGGGAGAAAAGTTTGAGAGAAAACTCTTCTTCTACTTTTCCTTTGAGTTGGTTTCAAGTTCTCGACAATAATTTAGCTTGTTGTTCTAGTTCTACGAGGTTTATGTAATTACATGTACTAATACACTTGATTATTATTAATTTAAGAGTTAATTGCAAAAAGGTGGCCAGATTTTACACTCATTTTCAAAAAAGTGGTCAGACTTTCAATTTTGCAAAATGGTGGCCAGACTTGCCTTTTTCCTTTCAAAAAAGTGGCTGGAGATGATTTTCAGCTTATTTGGCAGGGGTAAAATGGGAAAATATGTTATTTTACTAAAAAAAGCTAAAACCCCCAAAAATTAACCAAAAAATCCTCAAAATTAATATGTGTTACCTTATGATTGGTTATATTCGTAATAATAATAATAATAATGTCCCCCATGCATGCACATAAATTGACTAATTAAATCTTGACAACTCATATTTGTGGATTTTTTGGTGAATTGATGTGCATACATGGGGGGCATTATTATTATTACGAATATAACCAATCATATGGTGACACATATTAATTTGGGAATTTTTGTGGACAATTTTTGGGATCTCTAGCATTTTTTTCCTATTTTACCATTGCCAAAAAGCTGAAAATCGCCTGTAGCCACTTTTTTGAAAAGAAAAAGGCAAGTCTGGCCACCATTTTGCAAAATTGAAAGTCTGGCCACTTTTTTGAAAATGAGTGTAAAATCTGGCCACCACTACGAAGTTTACTATTAATTTAATTTATCAAACAACAAATTTAACTATTAATTAATCTTAGCAACTGCTTTGAGCAGATAGATGGCGAATGTTAAACTAAATAAATTATTAATTTTTCTAATTCTGTCTTTTCAAGCTTCCATTCATGTCTTATCAACATCTCCTCCTCTCAACCAGGTACCTATGATTGTATCTATAGTTGTATGTAACTGCTTTTATCTTTTATTCTTGTTCTTGTAATACAAGTGCATTATTGATTCATGTATTTTTTAATTGCCTTTGCTTAGTGTAGATTGATTTTTGTAATATTAGGAATTTATCTTTTACTGTTTTGGTTTTGTGTGATGATACAAAGGTTCAATTTTGTATACATTATATTGTGGTTGTCGAAATTTAGAGAGTTTTTCTTGACAATTGACTCGGCAATTTGCGTCTAATATTCAGAATGCACATGGCTTTTTACTGATCCCAACTTTTAAGTTTGGGGTTTACAGCACAATGTATCATCTAAAGATCCTAATTCCTAACTTTATATAATTGTTTTGGAAGTTGGATCAATCAGATTATCGAAATTAGCATCAATTCTTGCAAGAATTGAAATTTAAAGCCAAAGTTTTAATCTTGTAGGTAGGAAGATGATTAAATTTGAAATATTAGCTTCAGTTGATTTCAGAATTGGTGGTGGTTCTCCAAATAGAACTTGCATTCATTGCCATATCCACATTCTTATGGTACTGCTCTTGCATTATTTGTACAGATTCCTCTAGTTTGGTTACTTTTTTATAATTTGTTATCACTTATCAGTACTTCTTCATTCATGTTAATCCTTCATATTCCTAAAACTTTGTGACGTTTTGCATGCTTATAATGCTAAATTGCGTATAGACTTAAATACTGATCTTGTGGCACTGCTTTCCATTATAATTGTTCCTTTTCTATTTTTCACTACAGGCTCAGGAAGAACATGCAGCTTCAAGGTAAATTGCTTTTCTTTGATAAGTATTGGGACGTAACATTGTGGTTACACATAGATTAGGTTCAACAATATTAAAAAAATTTGGATCCACGTTCACCACAGAATGTACAGAATAACTTTCGATTCAATCAATTCTTTTTACCATATATTGACAAGCAGGCTTCATAAGCACGATGAAGGGAATGCTGATGAAGTGCATTGTTCCAGAGAAAGAAGCAGGACTGCTTGGAAAATCATCGAGGAGGTATGCATATATAACTGGAAGTTAGTAGTATTAAAATATTATTGATGTGGTGTACGAAGTTGAAAACAGTTCTTATATGACACTGCAGTATCTCATGCCATTTGTGGAACAAGAAAAGTATCAGCTTTCTCTAAACTGTAGGCTACACCCTGACAATGATATCTTTAGAGACCAGGAGCTGCACAAAATACACGTGGACATTAATGAGTGGCGCTGTGGATACTGTACAAAAAGCTTTCGTTCAGAGAAATATCTTGACCAGCATTTTGACAACAGACACTTCAATCTTCTGAATATTGTATGTAGATCCTTGACACTTAATTTCCATAATATGCTTAAGTTAACAAAATTCGTGTTTCTTGATGGGTATTGGCTATATTTTGCATGGTTTGATGGAATGTGAGATTGGGAGGGAAATGAAAGTAAGAAGTGTGTAGCAGAGTTCTATTGCTGTATGTTACCCGTGATAAGTGAAGAATAGAATAACTGGCTAACATGAAATAGAATTATCTCTTACTAGAAATAATGTGTGAATGATTTTCTAAACAGCTTAATGTAATTTATGATTAAATTAAATTTAATGTTTGGAATCCTAAGATATTTGTTAGGACTTCGAGTTCAAACTATAAAAGCACATTGATTGCTGGTCTGGAGAAATTTTATTTTTTCTTCACTAGTGGGAAGGTGATTACTATTGAAAACAGATTATTGGAACAATCAACTTTTAAAAAAAAATTAAAAAAAATTGAGTTCTATACTACATTTTCTGTGTCAATTTGTTACACTTGATCAAATATGTCGAGATAGGGTTCTTGAAGCAATATTGAAGGCCTTGACCATTTAGACATCCTTGAAGATTATATTTGTAGCTTTTGTAGGAGTCATGATATGTTTTAATAAAAATGGTTTTACACTTTTATGAATCCAGAGTCACAGCAAGTGCTTGGCAGATTTGTGTGGAGCTCTTCATTGTGACCTTGTAACGGATTTTAAGTCTAAGAAGGCTAGATGCAGTCCTTCAGCATCTGCAAGGAACAAGCACTTGTGTGAGGTTCCCTTCATCTACTAGACCTCTCTTATTGTTAGTCAAGGTTTTTGTTTACTCATTGCAGCATGTTTTTGCTGGGTCTTGCTAATAAGTGTTTTCCTGTAAATCAGGGTTCTTCAGCTAATCGACTTCACGGTTCTCACTCTCTCTCACACACACACACACATCCATAATTTTTTTTCGTTATTCTGTACTTGCTTACATATTCTCTCATGTTCCTGGCAGAACTTTTCTTGCGTCAATTTTGTGATGCACACACTTGTTCAGGAGGGCAAAAACCATTTTCCAGGGGAGGCAAGGTAAGCACTTGCTATTCTAATTTTTTTCTAGACCATTTATATGAATTGAAGCTCAAATTCAATGTGAAGATTCCTAAAGTTTATTTACCTGTGCCAAAGTTATATTATGCCTTTGCTAAATTTGAAATTCAGAAAGAAGTAAAAACATCATTTTTATTTCAACTTATAAGTTGCTGAAGTGATTTGCTAGCCAGCCTGATCACTGGTCTGTACTCAAGGTTATCTGTTGGCACCAAATAGATAAACTGAAAATATTAATACTTACTGTTTTGCAAATAAAAGACCTGACTTTAATTAGTAAAATAAAAAAAGATCTGATATTAGTGTTTGCTGAAGGACAATCTAGAGAACTACTATTAGCTGTCCAGTTTTACATTATGAAAGAAAATTAAATGCTTTAGAAAAATATTTGATGACCTAGATGAGTTTTTGTCATGTTCTTGAATTGATGATTAAGTGGGTGTTTGGATTGTTGATGGGAATGTTATTGGGGGAAACTGGGAATAGAATAGATTCTCATGGGTCTATTAAAGTAGAGCATAATGAGAATGCTCAACCATAGTTAGTGTTGGAGCGTGTGGTTTAAATTTTAATGTGATGCATGCCCCCCTTAAATAATTCCATGAAGAGCTAGGACATGATATATTGAAAATAACTTTTATCTAGACCAAGTTGTAAGATAATGAAGCATAAGTTACAAAATTTTGATTTATAATTTTAATATAAATATTTTGTATCATTATTCTAAAGTGTTGTTTTAGAAAACTTGAAAAAAGTGAAAAATGAAAATGCATGTGGGTAATCAATATTTGGTAAGCTTTAATAATTTATAAATAAGCAAAAAACAATTTACGATTTCAAGAAAAGATTTTCTACTGACTTGCGAGGCAGAGATATGATGTTGCAAGCTTTTGATATGTCTTGTTTATTATGAGGCAGAGGTATGATGTTGATGAACTTTTTCCTTCAATATCTGCAGAAGCATACCAGCATTTTCTACCTTGCTATTTCAATTTTGACCACGTTGCTGGTTGCTATCTTTTACGCAGTTGTTTATGTGTACAGAAGGTACAATTTAAACCTTTAATCTCCAGGTTCGTTTCAACCTCTTACTTTACTGTCAAAGGTTATAATATATCTGCATATTTCAGAAGAACGGGAAACGATAACCAAGGATTTAAACGCATCTCACGGCGGGCACAAAAGCCAAAGCCATCATAGCTGGTAAGCACAGTACTAGCTCAACAATCTAATGAAATTAAGTTGATCTGTTTTGCTATTTTAAAGTCCTAATGAAATTAAGTTGATCTGTTTTGCTATTTTAAAGTCGACTTTTATATGAAAACATCAATTTGGATCCGAAATCGATTTGCTATCAGTTATATAAACAATTTTAATGCATTCAAAAGAAAAGAATGGGGCTAGAAACATAGCATCAGAATGGCTTTGCCTTATGCCATGCTCTTTGTTTTCCTTTACACTCACTTCATTCGGACACCCAGCTACATTTGGTAGTGATCTCGTGTTTCTTTCGGTTTACTCTTGTGTACATGCAGCAAGCTTTTCTGGGCTTAACTAAATCGCTTGGAAGATTGAGGACTATGACGATAAAGATATTATCTTGGTGAAAGCTAAATAGATCCTGGAAACTCCTTAAAATCGAAGATTTTTTGGCGTAGACAACCTTCTGTGTACTTGTAACTTTTGTTGTATAAACAGAGTAACACGGTTTTGATTATTTAGGTAGGTTGATCAATTTATATATGTAATACACAGTTTTCTTTTCCTACTTTCAGTTCACTGTATAATTGAATGTAGAGAACTATGCAGCGAGGAAAACATATACAAGCTACTTGTTGATTTCATGGCATAACGATGTTGTTTTCCCTATTTATATGGGTAAGTATGAGAACAGACATTGCAATAACTTGCATGAGGCCGGGATTTGGCAGTTTCAGTTTCAGGTAGTGTTCAAGTTTGTAAACGGGTCAACTTCGAGTTAGGCTAAAATCACCTAAAATCAATGAAATTGTATATATAAGTGTCACACTCAATGAAAATTACTGTCAAGTGTAATGGAATGAAAATTTTAGAAACGGGTCTTTTCGGATTTTCTCTCACTAAATCGGGTCGGATTTTGGGTCATGTCTGACATAGTCAGACTAGGTTCTGGTAACTAATTTAAGACAGGGAAGAGTGAAGCAGATCATAGTAATTTTTTCTTACTAAGGCTCCAAAGATTTACACTATATAATTTTCTATAAGCCCAAGATACTTTTTGATTGGCTGACATGTTTTGCAATAGTGTGACACTTGACAGCTTTAAAAATCACATAGATATATAGAGATCGCTATCGTTTCAGGGCTCCCTATTTCACTCGATGGAGAAGAGCTGTCCCCTGCATCTTTGCTCTCCAAGTTAAATGATAATGAAGGTCCGTGCCATGCTTGAGAATGAGAAGGGTCTCCGATTTTCTGTGATTCTTGGTGTGAGTTTAGTTCCTTGACTGGATTAGAAGAGAGGTGGTGATCAGTTTTCTGTACCCCCAGTTTTTCTCCTTTACCCAATGTATTTTGTAGGATTATTGTCTTTCCAACTATGTTTTAGTTTCATGGGTCTCTTGGATAAGTGTGTGGCGCCTGAAAAAACTTAAAAGGCATCTGAGCATGGCCCCTGTGCAGGGAAGACAATTAGAGAAATGGACCAAAAAATTTTTGGTGTGTAGTATACAAAACTGTTCCCAGTATGTTGCATAATGGAATTTAGCCATGCACAAAGTAGCTGAACACTCTAGTAGAGAGCCCATGTTAATAAACCCAGATTCAGGCATATCAACAAAAAAATGCAATGGACTGATATTTAAACATCATCTACCTTCAATTTTCGAATACACTCATTCCTTAAAACGTCTATAAGATTTTATCTGCATTCTTACGAATATCAAATACTTCATTCATCTATTGATTAGAAAATAGATATTCTAAATCTCAATAGCATATATTAAAATCGAAGTTAATTAAGTTAAAACAAATAAATAAACTTGAGTCTCACACTTGAATCAAGAAAACATTAAACTTAACATTGCAGAACTTAAATATATAAGTTATATATAAGTTATGTAAGAGTACCAAGGTTACATTAGCAAATCATATATTTGTTCATCATTTCTCCTTCCGTTCTTCCAAGCATTTATCGCACTTCTGAAATCTGAATTTGATAATATTTGGTGTTGTTATGACAAAATACTCATGACTAGCTGAGAGAATTTTGTCCGACTTGGTTAATGACTTAATGCTTGTGAATTGGTTAATGCCTTTATGTTAGTGGTTGTGAATTGTGATCACAAGTATCCCACATCGATACCATATTGCAGCAAACACTACCACCCAAGTATAAATATAGACGTACTTGCAACCTTACAACATACTTACCTGGATGGGGTCAATGGGTGATCATGAAGGCCCATGGCCTAGGTGAGTGACCTCCATTGCACTTTGGAGGGGCGCTCGTCTAAGGTCTACCCAAGTGGTGGAGCCTACATCATAATTTGTGATAGGGGCGGCTTGCGTTCGCGCAGCCCCCGCCAATTAAGTTCTAATTTTTGATTTATGAGCACAATGAGCACAATTTTCATGTTCTTCTTTATTTGCGTGTCTGTTATTCATCCTTCCAACTCTCTTGTATTCAAGGAGAAGCTACATCTTTAAAATGGACAATTTGTTTACATTTCTCATCAACACTTAAAAATCTCCGACAAGGTGATGATTTAAAAGATGAACCATTGAAGGTTTCATTGTTTTACAAAAATAATAATGTCCGTTCATTCATCATTCATTCAGACATGAACTTCTGCCACTTTTTGCACAATTATCTTCAATACTTCCCTTATAAACAGTAAGGTTTAATAGGTTAGAAAACCATTTGTACTTGATAGGCTAGTCCTATAAAATTTTTAAGTTATTTTTTTGGTGTTTTTATATATCATAATTATTATTGTTATTATTTCGTGCATCAGGGTTTTATCGGCAAGTTTTGTTGTGTCATAATAGCTTGAATTAATTTTAATTTTTATTCCAATATGTTTGAATTAGTTTTCTTGTGCCAATTCTGCTCTTCTTTGAATTGTCCCTATTTTGCAACTAATTTGATTGAAATATTCAAGTTTTGTGACAGAAACCAAATCTGAAGATGGATGAGAAGATTCGCGAACAAAAGAAATTATATTTTTCAAACAATAAACACAAAAGGAGTAAGCAAAATTGATGATAATAACATCGTTTCAAATGAATGACAATTTGATAATTTAACATTGCTGCAGGCTAAGAGATAAGTATCGCCCAACAATCTTACTTAGTGAACAGCTCTACGTCTATTACGTTATGATCAAAGTTGATCGACAACACAGCCTCCACAAGTTCATGTAAAAATATAAACAAAATAATAAGTACCATATTATTCATACGACAATCCAAATGAAGCTTGAAATTTTGAACCTAACAAAAAGATATTAAAATCGAAGTTAATTAAGTTAAATCCATCAAATTAAAAAAAACATATGAATTATTAAAAGAAATGATTTCCAAATAAATTCGTGTTCACCCGGTTTGTTCAATTTATTTTTGTTAAAAAAAATGTTAGCTCTATTAGAATAACCAACATCTTACGTACTCAACCTTAACAACATATTTTCAAAAAGCAATAAACTTGTAATATTTTCATCTAATAGACAAGTCATGTAAAAGTACGAAGGTTACATTAGCAAGTCATACTTCATCATTTCCCATTAGCAAATCGCACTTCTAAAATAAAATTTGATAATATTTGGTGTTGTAATGACAACATATTTATGGTTAGAGAAGAGAAGTCCATCCCACTTGAATAATTGGCATGCCCTTAATACCTGATAAAACCTCAATAACAAAGAGAGTAGCCTACTTGCATTAAAGTGAATGGCTTCATGCAAAGATGTTGCTCACATGACTCTTAAATTTAAGAATGTCCTCCAGATGCAGTGAACACAACAAAAAGATAAATAGCGGCACAAAGACAGGTCAGCGATGTCAACAATCTGTTCTCTTTTCAGCTTTTGTAGATATAACCTGTTCACGCGGTACAATCACACCACTTCATATGTTGAGAAGAATGGATTTAATTTCTAACGGTTGCGAAAAAGTGTTAAGAGTTTAAAAAAAAAAGTATTGGGAGATCTATTGTTTCTCTTACTGGAATTAGCACATTTGAGTTTTGACTAATTACAATTTTGGCATCAGCAATCAGTTAAAATATATCTCCAAACTACCAAAAGGATATTATTATGAGATTTTGCTTGTAAGTTGATGCTTGTATTGGTACCATAAGAGTACTTGACTACTTGCTTAGGCCATGCTATTTGCAAAACAATTTACTTCCCACATCGCAAGTAATGTGAAGTACATCTTCTCTCTTATAAAAGCAGCCATCTATTGTCTTAACATCTTACGCAGCCATGTGATGAGCACAAAGCGAACTATTCTTTCGCCTTTTACTAAAGAATACCGTGTGCTCGTCACTCGTAGTGGCATACGCCTATTTTTGGAAGGGGATTTTCTTCGGAGAAACCCCTACAATTTAGTTAAAAAATTTGAGGTGTTTTTCCTGCAGTTTTATAACGTTTGGTCTGAACTCTGGTATACATGTAAATCAAAAGTTCGAGTTACGTAGTCAAATTAAGTCTGATTTCTAGCTTATTGTATACACTGTTTGCTTTTCTTGAAGTATGGGATTGTGGCCAGTGACTTTTCTGTTTTGTTAGTTAATAACATAAAATGCAAGATTCTCTCGGTATTTGATAAGGGTTCGAGCATATTTTGACAAGCTTCAATGTACTCTACATTCCTGCATATTTGTCAAGCTCCAAAATTTTGACATGTGATATTGGACAAGGTTCGAATCCTCAACATCGGGTTCGACATCGGATGGAGGGGTAAACATACCGCAAAGGTAGTACCAGAGATACCATTAAACTTGGAGGTCATTGGTACTAGATACCAGAGATACTAAATGTAGAAGTAAGATTTTGTTGTGTTATTTGGATTTATCACCAAGTACTCAAGAAAATATAGTCCATACCATTCGTTAGTCCTTTAACTTTTTAAGCTGTGTACAAAGTCACGAAAATAACTAAGCCATCTATATATGTAATATGTGAATTATATTTGAAACAGCTAACTGTTCAGCAGCTTTTAACCTGGTCTATGGCTTGCTAGTATCACATGGTTAAGATAACCTCAAAGAATAATTTGACCTAGCAAGAAAAAAAAGGCAGTTAGATACCACATCGCTTATATTACAAATCGAGGCAAAAACAAATTCTTTAAAAGCCAATGGAAGGCAGTTGAGTAGGAATCTTTGCGCTTGGGGCAATGACGCAGCTAGTGAGGTACTAACCGAGGCGCGTCAATTGCTGGTTGAAAACTATTTCCAAGCCCCCTCTTTGGTCTTGGCTCTGCCTTGTGCCATCGAGAATTTCTGGAAGGGCTCCCTCTAATAAGGGTAAAGCCCTACAATTCTAAGTTCAAATTTTGTTTAGTATATATTCTGTTTTCTAGTATTAGACGAGAGTTGGACAATGTTTATGTAGTGGATTGCATGTAGTAATTCAATTTGAATCAAAAACCAAATTAAAAAATCTGACATATTAGCACCCGAAATTGGAAAATTGAATTGCTCTGGAATGGTTGGTTACAATCAAACTAGACTGATTAGTTAGATAAATAAAAAGATAATAATTGTAAATACATATGGACTTGCTGGGACTATAATTTTGAACATGCTCCACTGATTCAGTGAAAGATTATAATTTTGTTCCATGGGGTTTTAAAATCAAAACCGTACCACTGGTTCGGTTGCGGTTTTCAATTTTTAAAATCGAAGATTTATGGTTCCAGTTATAGAAGAACCGTGCCCCCCCCCCCCCCCCCTTGCAACGTAGCAGAGTGGTGACAACACGACCGAAAAATTCGAAGTAGTTTATGCAGAAAGACTAAGAATAATCTTTATCCCACAGTATATGGTTCAAACATTCTGCAGTCTTAACTTTTACCCCTGCACGGTGCACCACATTCATGTTTTTCTTTCTTTGCGTCTGTTATTTACCTTCCAAGTAGTTTATTCAGAAAGACTAAGAATAATCTTTATCCCACAGTCTATGGTTCAACTCTTCTGCATTCAAAGAGATAGAGACATAGTAAAACTTCCAAACGTCAAAGACTTAGAATAGTCTTTATCCCACAGTATATGGTTCAACTCTTCTGCATTCAAAAAGATAGAGACATAGTAAAACTTCCAAACGTCTATGAAGTTCATGTGAAACTCATCCATGCACTGATATACTTTGCACTCTCGTAGACATTGAATTTGTGTGCACAATATAAGACTGAGGTAATAAAACTATTATTAATAAAGTCGCATAAACTGGTTACATAGAGAAATATAATTTGCGGCAAAAGTGAAACGGGGAAGAAAAGCTTTTTTTCCAACTCAACTGTCGATTATAGATTTATTTAGATTTTAGCAATAAGATGCACACAATAGTGCTACTAAAAGTTTTAGGGGTCAATAGCTTTTACAAATCTTAAGAGAATCTCCATTATATGTTTGTCAAGTATATGATTTTAGGTAACCATATCAAATGAACCACAAGACCATTTAGTCGTTTACCCAAAAAATTTAGATGAAAAAAAATCGCTTTCATTCCCTAAAACATGTTGTGTCATCTATATAGATATAAGTAATCAAGCTTGTTTATAGTATATCTCCAACCATACTAATTTAAGATATACGTAAGGAATGAATGACAAATATTATAAACGTCACAATTGAAATATCGGTGAATCACAGCAGTAAAGTAATTATTTGATTACCTATATTTGAAGTAATCAAATATTATAAACGTTACAATAGAGCTTTTGCTCTATTACATTATCAATCACACGAAGGGAGGCATATTGAGCAAAGACAAAGAAAAAAAAACAACCACATCGCCTCAGTGAAAGAGCCAAAGCTTCTTTATATTCGAGAGGATACATGCAATCAAACATCTGGGCCTTGTTGCGGGGGCCTGTAACTCAAGCGAGAGATTTAAGATGGCTGGTGACTGGCATGGTTCAGATGGTCGGGCTTTGCTGGGTCATCACAGGCTTGCCCATTCCAAGTATGGAGCTGTTCCATGGGCCTCGGGCGAAGGCCTGGTGCTCATGGTCATTGAAGTGGGAGGCACTGCGCTAGGCTGGCTTCACAGAGCAGCGATCACTTCCCTCTCCTGTCGGTGGAAGGATAACGAGCTTGTTCTTGGCAAGTCCATCAGCACCTGATGAGCCACCCAAACACCAACAACCATTTTTTTTTTAATTTAATTTAATTTAAATCAAAGTTGCTGCTACTTGCTGATTTGGCAAGTAAATTGGAAATCCTTACAGTCTTTCTAGATCAAAGTTAAATCATAAACCATCTTTTTTATTTTTTTACAAACTCTCATCAAAATTTAAATCAAAGTTACTGCTACTTGCTGGTGCAGTGTCCTTGTTGGATACTTGAACAAATTAGTGTAAATTGAAAAATCCTGATCATATATTCTTGAGACTTTGACTAATTAGTGTACTGATCATCCTTGAGACTTTGACTAATTAGGAACTATTGAAATGTTGTTAAAATAGCTTTATAACAGTTCCCTTGTGTTTAGAAAGAGTCATTTGATTGATTTTTAGAAGAGAGATTTTTTAATAAATGAGAAATCACCAAAAAAAGCCTTTTGAAACCACATTTTTATTCTTTGGGTTATAAATCTCACTTTTTTTTAAAAACCAAAAGGAGAGCTTTTCATTCAATAACATGAGAATCTCCAACAAAGTAGATGGAGGAGACAAACAAATTGTAGCAATTTAGCGCATAGGCACTGTTCTAAAAATCCCCGATTTAACCGATTAATCCCCGATTAATCCTCTGTAAGGTAACCCACCGATTCGATTTTTGAAATCCGATTAATCCTATGAATTTATTTAAAATGATATGTTTAATTGTAAATTAGACTAATATATTAAATATTATTATAATATCCGGTTTATACTCCGATTAATCCCCGATTACCCGATTAATCTTAAATCGGTACCTCAACCGATTTATACCGATTACCGATTTTTACAACCATGCGCATAGGGTACACGAGCCATTAAATGGGTCGCCCTATTCGCTTGCTTTTTACCCAGACTTAGCCGAGTACGTACCGTCCTTCAAATTAACCCAAGTCACTATGAGTCTGTTTGGCAAAAGGTGCGGAAAGGAGAAAACAACTCTAAGTTGTTTGGCCATAGGGGCTTTAAGCCAGCTTTAAGTTAAAAAACTGCTTTAAGTCATAAGTTCCATTTAGGTACTTTTGACTTATGGCTTATCAAGTTCTTTTTTTTTTTTCACGATTCTTGTAAAGTTTAAATATTAAGAATTTAAATTTTTTTTAAATCAAATTTCACTACAAAATTCTGGAAGGGCTCCCTTGGGTAAAGCCCTACAAAATTCTAGTCAAATTTTTAGTAAATATTTTTATTTCTCTATGTATTATTAAAGAGAATTTTGTATTTGATAAATTTGAATAAAAAAGAGGTTTTGTAAATGAATTTGAATCAAAATCGGAAAAGCCATATCTGGTTTGTTATTTGGTGGTAGCACTGAGGTAACGGGAGTTTGCTATCAAGACTGTCTTTTTTGTATTTGAGTTGTGTATAGCAATTTTGTTCCATGGGGTTTTAAAATCAAAACCGTACCACTGGTTCACTCAAGCGAGAGATATAAGATGGTTGGAGACTTAGCATGGTTCAGATGGTCGGTCTTTGCTGAGTCTTTCACAGGCTTGCCCATTCCAAGTATGGAGTTGTGCCATGGTCCTTGGGCGAAGGCCTGGAGCTCATGGCCATTAGAGTGGAAGGCACTGCGCTAGGCTGGTTTCACAGAGCAGCGATCACTTTCCCCTCCTGTTGGTGGAAGGATAACATGCTTGTTCTTGGCAAAGTCCATCAGCACCTGATGAGCCACTCAAACCAACAACCATCTTTTTTTATTTTTAAAGCACCTGATATCCATAATAGTCATGCTCGTCCTTGAGACCTGCACAAAGTTGATGCTCGTCCTTAATAGTCATGCTCGTCCTTGAGACCTGATGCTTGTTCTTGGCAAAGTCCATCAGCACCTGATGAGCCACTCAAACCAACAATCATCTTTTTTTATTTTTAAAGCACCTGATATCCTTAATAGTCATGCTCGCACAAAGTTGGAAACAATTGAAATGTTGTTAAATAGCTCTACAACAGTTCCTTTGTGTTTAGTTCAAGTTAAACCATAATTTGATGTGTTTGTTCATATTTGGTCCAAGTAATAACCACAATTAACACAACCATCTTTGAGATTGAGGGATGATGATGTCAAGGAAGGAGAAGTAAGAATAAAGGTGAATACAAAGAGGCAATTTATGATGTTCAATTGATTGATACTGTCATACTAGGGTTTTGTCAAAATCAGGAGTTTTCAATTTTGAATTGGAGAAATTTGAGTCTTCAATTGGTTCTAATTCGAATGGAGAGACTCATATATAGTATGAACCAGCCCTACTACTAAATTAACCTTGATTTGAGAACATAATCAAGTCTAAAACCCGTTCTGTGTGCAAAGCCCGATCGTATGACCAGAAATTCACATGGATTCTTAAAAAAGAGAGACTATAAGTCTGTCAGACAACTGCAAGACCACCCCAGCGGGAAGAGACCCCAACTGAGAACGATCCTCTACGGCTCTCTATGGTGCACACTGACCACAAGATGGCTGTTATATCACGCTCTGGTCATGCAGTCCTTGTGTCATCCACCAGACTTGGTCACCTGTCTACTTAGAAACTAAGTATACAGTGGTACGCTTACTATAGAACAGATCCTGTTCGAGTAAGATCGTGAACTATTTGCTTGCACGCCTTCTAAATATACAAGCTTTTAGTTTTATTTTCTTTCGATATGGGACTACATCAAAAACCCCGGGTTCAGATGGGTAATACATCTTCACGAGCTTCTTTGTTCCACTCTTTGAGTTTCATTTTCAATTTCTGAAGATATGGTTCGGGGAGAATCCAAGCATGCAATATAACCAAGTGAATGATATGCAACAACCGTCTTCCCAACAATCGTGTTGATCTAGTAAGTACTTGGATATAAATTATCATATAATGTGCTTGTGGGGAAAACTTGAAGTCGAACAAAAAATTCACTAATTATCCAAGAAATTGTAATTGGGGTTCACAATTTTTGACGTCGTGACAGCTTTTTTCTGGCTAGGCATCTGATTACAGAGTTTGCTGGGTGTGAATCACAAAAAATACAGTTAACTATGGCTAGCCATTCAGGATTAACTATTCTACGGCTTGTGAATCTTTGGGTACTGGCTTATTCATTGTTTCTTCAGTTAATCTGTGTGCACTAATTTACATGCCATTCTGCAACCCAATCAACAACTCTGGCTTTTTTCCTATGTCCGTTTTTTTACAACAGGTTAGATTCCTTGTTCACAACTTAGTACTCTTATCTTCTTATTCAGTTTGTACATGCAAATTAATCACAGTTCGCCCACATTACATTAGCATTTCCAGCAAGAAGCTGCAACAATGGGTTTCGATTTCCATCCAAGCACCAAGCAACCTTTTTCCTCCACAATGGTATACCCTTCACAGAACTCAAGTTTTCCTAGCCACTCTTTTGCCCGAGCAAGCATCTTGATTGGGGCAGGCTGAAAACCGGCTCTGCTCATCCTCCTGCGCCATTGATCTACCCTCTCGTGTCTCTCCATCCTTGCTGGCCCCTCACAACTCACAATGTTCTTTATCTCCTCAGCGAAGTAGAACTGTTCAATCTTTGCACGCCTTGTGTCATATTTAGGCAGCATTGCATCAAGAGAGTCGAATATTGCAGAATAATAATGCAGAGCTTCCATAAACCTCCCAAGAAAGAATGGCCCATTGTGGCTTGAATCCTGCTCAACGAGAACCAGAACCTTTGGGGAGAGCTCATGAATTATTTGCAGAACTGCATTTAATGCACCTCTGCTCTCTTTCACCACACAGTGCAGCTGAAGGATGCTATTGATTGCAACGACTTCATTTTTACGAAGTTTAATATCTTCAGGCCTAAGGTTTTCTAAGCTACTTTCAACTACGGAAAATTCTAAATTTATTCCCAAGCTCCCTGCATAGGCCTCGAGCTCATCCCCAATTATTTGGTATTGCTCAATACAAAGGCCAACACCCGTTATTCTAACACAACGTGGAGGTTGGCCAGTCCGGTTTGCGAGACTATTAATTAAATGACGCCATTGTTGACCATGTGGCAATCCCAGGGACATGCCCAAATCCACCACATGAACGAACTTCTCTCCCTCAAAGGCTTCCAATATTGATAAATTTGCCACAAAATGTCCAAATTGGATGTGTGGACAAACTTCATAGACAAGGCGTAGGGCTTCTTCCTTCTTCTCAGAAGCAATGTCCATTATATTCATTGTTGCTGCAGTTAAACCAACTGTCCCTAGTGGCTGAACAAGTGCCAGCCGATCAGTAAGCCCCTGGACAAAGCAAGAAGCCACACGCTGAAAGGAAGAGCCAAAGACTAAAGCATTTGCCCGAAGCTCAGCTAGTAAAACCGAGGCATGTATTTTATCTCGACATGCCACAGCTTCCGCACATGATATGAGAAGCTGCACTAGTCTCATTCCGTCGGCAACTCCATCCTCTCTTGTCTCCCCATTATAGTCCGATCCAGCAATGGCTGATGTTGCCTCTTCAACACCTTCAGCTGCAAGGTATCTTTGTGTGTAAGTCTTTATATGGTCTCGAATATGTAACCCTGGGAGGCTATTCAAGCTACTAGTGCTGATCGTGCGACTAATTGTGCTGCTGCTTTTGCTGCCCATGCTACCCTTACTATATAGACTATTGTAACTACTTTCAAGGAACTCACCCATGCTCGTGGTTCTTTTCAACCTCTTATAGCTTCCAGTTTCATCCGATAAAGTTGGAATCCAGGTTGAGGCAACATCATTCACATTCTGTAAATGCGGAAATGAATAACAAGAAATGGCTGAACTACTTGAATCAAGGCCACTTAGCTGAACATTTTGTTCATTGTCATACAAAGGATGGGCCAAGAAACTATAAGCCATGGCACAACTTACTGGTATGTCCCTCAGTCTTGCTCTTTCTTTCTTGACTAATATATATTCAAATGAGCTCTGAAGGAACCTAATACATCGCGCAACTGCCTTATATAGAGAAGCTATTTTATGTGGATTTCTTGTTGATCGTTGATTACCAAGGAATATACTAGAAAACAAATCTGATTAATATAAAACAAAGGTCATGTGGGGGTTTTTGAACAAAAAAAAATTCGTCTGCATCTTAGAGTTCAAGCATAAAATATAACATAGATCAATGAAAAAAAGCCGCAACTCTGTATTCTCCTAAACTTTGGAAGCTAATACATTGGCGTGGCAACCACCACCAAACTATTGATGTTGAACATCTTATTTTTTTTCCCTCTAAATATCTATAAGCTGAATCAGCATGATGTGACATCTGATTACATTCTGCATTATGGTATATTCTTTAAAATGCCGCTATTATGGTTGTCTGTTGATTTGCTTTATGATTCTAGCAGGGGCGTAGCCACCGGAAAGAAAATTAGTTAGCCACATCAAAACCTCAAGTGGTAATTAAGGTCGAAGGTTCAAACGGGTGCTCGAGCGTTTGCCCCCCCACTACTAACCTTGTGCCTAGCCCTAAGCCCCTTGATACTTGGAGCAACAATGTGTCATGGTAAAATTCTTAAGAACAGGTTTGAATAATACATACTACCTCGTGTTTTTGAATATTCTTTTTAACAGTAACTTCTTGTACAGCCGGCCAGATTAGAGAAATTATGACATTATAAACATATGAAAGGAGACTATTGTACAAATTGTTGTACTAATGCTGAAGTACTAAACCCCAAATTTTGTATATATGGCTAAATTATGTTTACAGCGTAATATTAAAATTCTAAGGTTGTGCGTGTAATTTAATGATATTTCTTCGATGAGGAATGATCAGATTCGCGTTAAATTGAATTTTTAAAATGAAACTCTTGCGGTACACACATATGTAATTGCCGTATAGTAGATTCACCGGCCCTGCTATACAAAGAAGAACGTATAAACTGGCATATTTCTTCCTACTCCGAAGAATTCTTTGCCGAGAGAGTCCAATAGTAAGAAATGAAAAGGAATGTTAAAGATCCATCAAAATGCTTTTACTAGGCGGCAATATTTTATCAAACAAAGTGTGTTCTTGTCTGCTTATATGTCTTTCTGATTCAAATTTGAAACATTCTTCGCTCCAATTCGAATTATCGAAGTTTAAACGCATACACACATGAAAAAATCTTCGTACATAAACTATTGATTTGGAATATGTCTTAATAATACAAAAGCGAGGATCAAATGCAAACATTTGAGTCTCATTACACCACTTCAATATATATAGCTACTTTCTGTAGGATTGAAGCCCAGTGCTATTCTTGAAGAAGACATTCTCGAAACTATGGGATTACTGGAACTTTATACCAGATTAAATGAACATCTTTACCAGAACATCAAAGGGTTAGATGTACTAATCGTATTTTAATCGATTGGGTTGCCGGGTTAAATTAGCATGTGCATGTATTATCAAGAAACAGTTTGCAGGTCAGCAGGAATGTTGTCGCCTAATCAATTTTTTTGTTGTCCTTCGGCATCGGAGTATTGTTTTCGTGTTTATTCTGTTTCTATTATTGCTCCAAATATAAATAATTCTAAACACAATCATTAACTCACTGATATATGTTCAGAGAGAATTATACAAGATATTTTGATGTGAGATTAATTAATGGAAACATAGGGACCTTCTTGGCTGTTGTTTGATGCGGAAATTTTGTGTACTGGTAATCTGGTATAATCTTTATTGACAAATTAGCTATTACTGTCAACAATGGACTACAGATCATTATTTTAGAAATGCTCTTCATATATAAAAAAAGTGACCTTCGAATTAAGTAAGCTAAAACAGAGTAACTCTTACATATAAAGAAGAAGGAAACACGTATGCTAATTATGATCACTTATATAACCCTGGAGATCAGAATCGATTACTCAAATATAAGTAAAACTGAAAGATATATCATCACTAGTTTAACAAATAGTTAGTAGCGAAACAATGCTTCAGTGATCTGCAACTTGTCGTAAAGGGATAAGAATCAATCGAATTTATCTTGTGCAAACAATGGCAGCTAGCAAGAGGATAGCGGAGTTGACACCGTCTTCTTCAAGATTAGAAGTGCTCCTCTTGAATTTGCTAGCTTTTCCTTTGTTGCATTGGAGTAGTAGTGTTTGTTGTTGAGTGTTTATGTTCTGGTGATGTTGATACATCTGGAACATTATTTCTTGATTTTCCTTGCCTTTTTCTTCTTGTTGCTTCCTCATCTTCCTCGTCGCTTCGTTCACCTTCGACACCATTTTCCTTCCGATCGAAAAAAGTTATAGAATATATGTAATTAGGAGTTATGAAGTAGAGGGAAGAAAGATGCTTTATGCTGGCGTATATCAGAGGTTTTTGTGCATGGTAGTAAACAACACACAAGACTTCTCTATATATAGGCCCAGAAGTTCGGTAAAAGAGTGAATGATTAAAGTAAATAATTTAGAGAATTATATTTCAAATATATGGTGATTGTTATAGTAACACAGTTTATTCAACTTGGTGAAGGTTGAGGTCCTGTTGACGATAGGTTACAGGTTCGATTGTCCCTCTTCTTTATAATTTGTATCGTCTTTGTGATTCATTTGGATAAAAACACAGTTTAGTAAACTAGCAAATATAAATTTCAGGACCACCTGCGCCATAAATATTTAAATATAATTTCATATTTTATCTGTAACTACGATTTTGAAGTTCGGAAATTTGACTAATTTAGTGTTCTGTCAATTTATACATAAAAGTAGTTTACTGTCAATTCATATGGACAATGCGGAATGTTTGATAGCTAGCTAATTCGTGAGTAGGGTTGTAAACGAAACGAATTTTCAAGCACCTAATTCTTCAAAAACAACGGCACCTTCCCTGTTTTTGTATAACATCGTCGTTCTTATCTGTCCTGATTCGAATTGGAGTAAGATGCATTATGATTTGATTTTAGATGTGTACCCACAGTTCATCTTATTTTCTTAAGTTTCGGTAAAGAAATTGATTCAACGTTTCATGTCTCACTATTTCATACACGAAATTGGCTGTAAAAAGTGGGCCCCACTTAACCACCAAAATGTTTCAAAAAACTTATCTTCTCATTCACAGGTTTACTAGACTTGTGCAAGTATTCAATATTTCGACTTTTGAAAGGCAACAACATTGTACATATGAAATAACTGTATGAAGCTGGCCTTGATTTGAAATGAACTCCCACCAAATGCATTTTCATTCAAATCAAAAGCATGTGTAAAGTTAACAAAAAAAGGGGTAAAAAGATAGCATGAAACCGGACGTTAAGTACTCGAATCACTACTGTTTGATTATTACCTGTACTAGTATTATAGGATACCGTTGAAAAGAAAAGTGACATACCGTGACTTTAAACATATCAGTGTCGTAAGAAGCATTATGCTGGTTTAGACGGTGAAAATATCTTCTAACGATTATCGGTAATATAGAAATTAATCGAAAAAATTAATCATGACATTATCTGCCTAGGCATATTGTCGTATTTTTAGGAGTATATACATTTTTCATTATTGCAATTTAGTGTTAGAAGAAGCACTTGACAGTAAAAATATCTTCTGATATATGATCATCAACTATGCGAAAACAAATCTGTAAGATAAAGCATGACATTAATGTTATGTTATATATTTATGTAAGTGGCCGGTGGAACTGTGACTGTGAGTAGATGCAAAACCATGTCAGTGTGTTGGATTTAAGTTATTAAACTGTGTGCATTACACTTTTTGTTGTGCATCTGCAGTTGGGGCTGTGAAGTACACAGTAAAATGTAGGGGGGGGAGAGGGGGGGGGGATGGATGTGGTCAAGACTCAAGAGGAAGTTATGAGAAGATGCAGCAGCTTGTAACATGCAGCTGGCCACTCCCCCCGTCATTTCAGCCTTATCCATCTGATGTACATTGCATATGCAAGACTCTCTAATCGATTTGTTTAGAATGCTGTGTAAAAACAATAAAATTCCGGATGCACTACCAGTACTAAAAAAATACTTATAGATCCGGAGCATGTTTTTCGTAAAACAAATTAGTTCATGAATCTGATGAGAATTCTATATCAAATATTCAAATCTATGTTGCATAACCACCCCACCCCCCTGCATACCCCCGATCCACACACAAACTGTTAAAGAGTAATATTAATGAACCAATCCTTTACAATGTTGGAGATACAAGTCTATTTATAGGACTCTAATTGGGCTTTTAATGGGCCTTACTCAGTAGGTGGGCCTTGGGCCCAACATTCAGTCCCCCCTAAGTAAAAGAAAAAGATCTTTAGATCTTTTTAAAGAATTTTTCTACGTTACAAATTTTCAAAACAAAAAAGAAATTGCGTGTCTATGTAGATAAAAAATTTTTTGGAGAAGTGGAAAGATTTCCACGTTTCACTGCCAGCTTCGTCCGCCCATTTCCCCATGTCTTTGGGAGTCGTGTTCTTCCGTTGAATGTGTAAGTTATTTCTTTTCCCTTTCTTTCCTCTTTTGTCTATAAATGTTAATTATTTTCTTCACTCTCCTTTTTCTTTTGTTCATCCCTTTCGACTTCTTGAGGTACCTTCTCTGCTCTTATCTTTTCCATTTTGCTGTTGTTTCTTGTTCTTGCTTTTCTTTCTTTCCGTCACTATGAGAGCCACCATAGCTTCGATTTCGTCCACAGAGAGTGTAGAGGGCGTCGAGAGTGAAGATAGTCTTGAAAATTTACCCACTGAAAAGGTTAAGCGACCTCGCTACCTTCTTCGAAACTATGCTTCTGTGAAAATTGAACCTTTCTCCCCTGTGTCTGTTAGTAAAACCCCTGTTGCCACGGAGTCCGCTTCTCAAACCCCTTCCGTTGAGGAAGTTGTTATGCCTCGCTCTGGATCTCTTTTTGAATCCAATAAGTCCTTTAATAAACCAAGCTTTTACTCTAATTTTCCTCCTGATCTTGATAAATTAGGTCAAGTTGTCTCTTTTTCTCGGGGTTATAGAGCCTTTGCCCCAAGCGATGGTGACCGAATGTGGAGGCCTCCTCGTCCTAGTTGTCATGCCATTCCAGATGTGTATTTTGAATATGGATTAAGGTTGCCTCTACACCCCTTTTTCCAATTTATATTTCAAACCTTAGGTTGTGGTTTAAGTCAGCTTGTCCCCAATGCGGTTCTCCAGATCAATGGGGTTATTGCTAGATGTTATGAACTTAATCAATTTCCTAGCCTCGACTTGTTCTTCTCCATCTTTCGCTTCAAGAGTAATGGAACCCAGTTCTATGTTGATAAAAAGGAAGGCTGCAAAAAGCTTGTTGAGGCCCCCGTGTCTAATTCAGGGTGGCATAAGATGTGGGCATGGTACGAGGGTCCCGAATTGGGAACAATTGGACCGTGGCAGGCTCATTCAGCAGGGAGATTGAAGTCCGTGAATCGATTGGGGTCTATGACCTCCTCGGACCTACAGAATTTCTTGGGTCCCGAAGTTAGATATCGGCCTGAGGAATTTTTAGATGTTGGATTTTTGAATAATCATTGTTGTAAGCTTTCCTATGCTTGTATTTATCCTTCTGTTTTTATTGCCTTTTCTTGACCTACTCTTTTCCTGTTTACAGTGGCTGGAGTGAAGCTTTTTGAAGTGGTTGATCTTTTTGCGAACATGCCGACTGACGATTTTCTAGCTCGTTTAATTAAGAGTAAAGCCGCTGGTGCTTCGACTGTGATGCCAAGTACTGGAGTTGAAAGTGGCCCTGAAGTGGCCTCGAAAGATCTTACTCCCGTTTCTGCTGTGGCCGGTGTTGGGGGTTCTGAGGCTACTGTTGTTAAAGACCGTGATAAGAAGAGGCATCGCGAAGGTCATACCTCTAAGAGTAACCCATCAAAGAAGCTGAAAGAGCCTATGAGTTGCCCCAGCTCTGGTAAGGTAGAGTTGTTTTCTGAGGGTGCCACTGAGTCTATTCACAAGGTGAAAGCTAAAACGGGTACTTCCAGTTTGGCTATTGAGGGGGGTCTTCGATCCTGTAAGGGTCTTGTTGATAAGGTATTCTTTCTTTTTTCTTGTTTTGTGAGCTTTTACCTATTACTTTGTTTTCCTCTATGACCGTTCTTGTATGCCCTTGTAGTTGTCTATGGAATTGGAGAAGTTGTTGACCCTTGAAGATGTGACTGACGTTGTTGAAGTGAATAAGCTTCGATTAGAAGTGAAGGAGCTGAAGAGGCAAAATGAGCGATTGGAGGAGTCTTCCCAGAATCTGAAGAATGATAACAATGTCGCTGCCGATAAGCTTTTTACTGCATTAACTGAGAAGTCTGAACTGATTACGGAGTGTGATGTATTGAGTGAGCAGGTGAAAAGTTTGCAGTCGGAAATGTTGGTTCTGAAGAAATCCTTGGAAGCTTCCGAGAAGGACCTTGTTAAAGGCAGTGAAGCTTGGATTGCTGAAAAAGCTGAACTCGTGGGTAGGCTGGACGACCTGTCAGCGCAATTGTCAAAGTGTCAGGCTGAATCTCTGTCCTCCTTTGAAGATGGTTATGGAGAGAGCGTTGCTCGGTTCGCCCGGTTTGGGATTGATGTGAAGGACCATGGTTTTGACCAATACCTTGCTGATCTGGCGAAGAAAGGCGAGGTTGGGAAGACAGGTTCTTCTGAAGCTGCTTAAGTCTTTTGTGGATCCTTGGTTGGCCTGGGGTATGCCCCGAAAGGCTTTTATGTAATCTTCTTTTCTTTGAACTCGTTTGAACTGCTTATCCTTTGAACTTGTTGGATTAACCTTAGTATTAATTGGTGCTTGGTAAAAAATCTCCTTTTGTCCTTGTGTTTATACCTTTCTTTTTCTTTTGTGATCGTGGAATATGATGCTTTTATCATTCGTTTGTGGAGATGTCGTAAGTGTCTTACCTTGCCATTTTGCCTTATGGTGGGTTTTGGCGCTTTGCCTTTTTGGCTATAGATTGGGACTTTAATGGAAGTATTATGATAGTGCATTATGATTTTACCTTCGTATACTGTTGGAGACTTTTTGGCGATTATCATTTTATAAATAAAGGTATCTTTCCTTTTTGGCGATTTTTGGAGAGTTTTTGATAGTGCATTATGTTTTTACCTTCGTATACTGTTGTTTTGAGTTTATGGGGCTCACTTGCTTTTCCAGTCCTTTTTCATTCCTTCCTTGGAGTATTTTGAATTTACTCTGGCTTTTGTCCTTGTTTTGGTCGCATATCCTTACCGGTTTTATAGCGAATTTTGGTGTATGTTGATATTTGGAGGTTATACCTTTTCATCTAAGTTGCCTCAATTTTTGGAGATTTGACATGGTATTCCCTTTAAATTTTGTAGATTTTTTGTTTTTCTTTTTCGTCTTTTGGCGCTCCTCAGCCTTACCCCTACTTTGATACTTGGCGATCTTGTGTTGCGATTGTGGTGTCTGTTACCTTTCTTTTGTAGTCGTGGCGGATTTAAAATATTTCTGAGGAGATGTTGAGCTCTTTTGGGCTGTTTGGGATGATTGAAGTATCTTACCTCATCGAATTTTATTTCTTCTTTTTGTTCTGGCGTTGGAGACATCTTTGGAGCACTTCACCTTTTTTCAATATTTTGTGTTTTGCAAAGTTGTCGCTTTAAGATAGAATTGCGAATTCAATATGATGAAATAGAATTTAATCAAGTAGAACATGGTGAAGCTTGCAATGGATGAAAGTAAAATAACTTAAGATGTTTTTTGCTACTACCGTGGCCCTCATAAACATTTGAACTAATGTCGACTTATATTATGACTCGTTCATATAGAACGAACCACAAAAGCAACTTGATTACAAAGAAGAAATTTTTAGAAACCTAATTCATACCTTAATTTAAATAACTTAGAGATGAGAGTTCATGGGTAGAATTTTTTGAGGTGGATGGCGTTCCAAGCATTTGACACCGGCGTTCCGTCGAGGTGCTCGAGGCGGTAGGAACCTGAACTGATGACCTTCGTGACCCTATATGGTCCTTCCCATGGTGGAGACATCTTACTCTGTTTTGAAGGCATCGAGGCCGCAGCCTCTCTTAGAACGAGGTCATTGACCTGGAAGGTTCGAGGTTTTACCTTTGAATTATACAACTTTGCTACCCTTTCCTGGTATTTGGAGACGTTGGCCTGTGTGGAGTGCCTGAGCTCTTCGAGGAGATCGACGTTGAGCCTTAGTCCCTCTTCGGATGATTTTGGATCAAACCTTTCAACTCTTAGTGACTTGGAGCCTATTTCCACTGGGAGTACTGCCTCAGTTCCGTACGCCATCCTAAAGGGTGTTTCACCCGTGGATGCTTTTGGTGTAGTCCGAAGACTCCATAACACGTTTGGTAGCTCATCCACCCAATTCCTGTTGGCCTCAAGTATCCTCTTCTTCAGACCTTGCAAAATTGCTTTGTTGGTGATTTCCACCTGTCCATTTGCTTGTGGGTAAGCGACCGAGGCTTTGAGATGTTGAATTTCAAGTTCACTCATTGTATCGACCCATTTTTTCCCTGTGAACTGGGTTCCATTATCCGTAATGACCACTCTGGGTACTCCAAATCTGAACACTATCTGTTCCATGAAGAAGTGAACTGCTTCGGTCTCTTTTATCCTTGCCAAGGGCCTGGCCTCTATCCATTTTGTGAAGTAGTCAACTGCCACGATGATGTATTGACATTGTTTAGAGCTTTTGGGCAGTGGTCCCACTAGATCAATTCCCCACATGAAGAAAGGACATGGAGTTGTCGTTGGATTGAAAGCAACTGAAGGTCTATGGTTCATGGACCCGTATTTCTGACATGGTTCACATCGTCTTGTGAACTCCTCACAATCCTGGCGCATCGTGGGCCAAAAGATTCCATGCCTCATGATTTTCAAAGCCATATTCTTCCCGGCCAAATGGTCGCCGCAAATTCCTAAGTGTACATCAACCATGACTATCTTTGCTTCGTCTTGATTAACACACTTGAGTAGCGGCTCGACTAGAGCTCTTCTGAAGAGTTTGTTGTCGATTAAGCAATAATGCCTTGCCTTCATAGCTATCTTTCTTGTCTCTTGTTTATCTAACTCCTCGTGAGTTCCCTGGATATACTTGATGATTGGAACTCGCCAATCTTCTTGAGCTGTTATGCAGAGAACTTCCCTTCGAGCTATTGATGGCTCGTGGAGCTCTCTGAAGTATACAGGTTCCAAGGTATTTGAGGTTTCCGAGGTGGCCAACTTTGACAATGCATCTGCCCATTTGTTGTTAGATCTATCAATGTTGTTGATGGTCCATGACACAAAATTTTGCATTAATTCTGAAGTGATTTTTCTGTATGAAGCCATCCTTTCATTGAGGGTTTTGAATTCACCCAAAACTTGTTTCACTACAAGCTGAGAGTCACAAAATATGTCTATGGTGGATACCTCTAGGTGACGAGCTAGAACCAAGCCTGCTATGAGACCTTCATACTCTGATTCGTTATTAGTCGTTGGGAATTTGAACTTGATAACTTGTCGAATAGTGAAGCCCTCAGGACTTGTTAGGACAACTCCCGCTCCACCAGCCTGTGAGGTAGATGACCCGTCTGTGAACAAGGTCCAAATTTTGTCTTTTGAGTCTGAAATTATCTCTCCTGGTTCGGAAGAGGTAAATGTGCACTCTGTAATGAAATCTGCAAGAACCTGAGATTTTGTTGAAGTTCTTGGTTGGAATTCTAAATGAAACTGGCTTAGCTCCACAGTCCATGAAGCCAACCTTCCGGTCATGTCCGGTTTATGAAGTACTCGTCGTAAAGGCTGATTTGTCATCACGATGACTGTTCTTCCTTGAAAGTACTGTCTTAACTTTCTGCTAGCCATAACCAAGGCGTACGTGAGTTTTTCTATATTGGAGTATCGCGTCTCCGCGTCCTTGAGTATATGGCTCGTGTAGTACACGGGTTTCTGGTCTGCATCTACCTCTTTAACTAGTACTGCAGCCAAAGTCGAATCTGATGCCGATAGGTACAGCTTTAGAGGCTCGCATTGCAAAGGTTTAGCCATGATTGGTGGAGATACCAAAAAAACTTTGATTCCCTGTAGGCTTTCTTCACATTCTTTTGTCCAATTAAAAGTTTTACTTTTTGAAGCTGCCTTGATGGCCTCATACATCGGGAGGCATTTCTTCGAAGATTGAGGTATGAAGCGTCTAAGAGCTGCAATGGACCCTGCAAGGACTTGGAGCTCTTTGAGGCATGTTGGCGATGCCATATCCTGAATAGCTTTCACTTGGTTTGGGTCTGCCTCAATGCCCCTCTGAGTGAGTAGAAACCCCAGAAAACGGCCCCCACTTAAACCAAACGAGCACTTTGCTGGGTTTAACCTCATAGAACTCGCCCTTATCTTTGAGAATGTCTCTCTGAGGTCCTTGACGTGTTCTGATGCTGTTGGTGACATTGCTATAATGTCATCGACATACACTTGGATGTTTCTTCCAATCTGTGGTGCGAAGATCTTGTCCATCGTATGTTGAAATGTTGCTCCGGCATTCAATAGGCCAAATGGTGTGACTTTAAATCCAAAAACGCCCTTATGAGTTATAAATGCTGTGTCATCTTGATCTTGTGCAGCCAGTTTTATTTGATTATACCCCGAAAATGCATCCATAAAAGATAATAATTCATTTCCAGCAGTGGAGTCAATGAGCTGATCTATGTTAGGTAACGGGTAAAAATCTTTGGGACAAGCTTTATTGAGGTCCGAGTAGTCTATGCACATCCTCCACTTGCCATTACTTTTCTTGACTAAGACTGGATTAGCAATCCATTTTGGAAACTGAACGGGCTTTATGAAGTCCGCCTCAAGCAGTCTGTCGATCTCTTTTTCGATGGCTTGTTGCTTTTCTTTGGAAAAAATTCGTCTTTTCTGTTTTACCGCTTGAGCTTCAGATCTTATGTTGAGATGGTGGAGAGCTAACTCAGCTGGAATCCCGGGCATGTCTTTCGGGGTCCAAGCAAAAATATCTGCAAACTCTCTCAAAGTCTGGATGAGTGCTTCACGAATTTCAGGAGGCAATTTCGTTCCAATCCTTACGACCTTCTCGGGGTTATCAAGGTATAACGGAACCTCCTCCACAGGTTCGACTGGTTCGTGACTTGGAAGTTTGGGGAGTTCGATTATGTCTCTTGGATCCATTTCAACGACCTGATTTACTGAGGTCGATGAGTTGGCCGACCGCTTTGGGAGTGCTGAATTGACATAGCATTGTCGAGCTACTTTCTGGTCTCCGCAAACCTCACCGACACCGAAATCTGTGGGAAATTTCATCTTTAGATGCGTTATGGAGACTATGCCCTTTAAAGCCGCGATAGTTGATCTTCCCAATATCGCATTGTAGCTTGAAATGGCATTCACGATGTGAAATTTAACCATGAGCCATCTTTGGCAAGGTGGAGACCCAAACAGTACAGGCATGTCAATTACTCCCACTGTTTTAACTTCATTGCCTGTAAAACCGTATAATGGTGCCTCTTTCGCGCTATTAACTTTTCTATCTCCCAATTCCATTCTTGAGAATGCGCCTTGATATAAGATATCAACTGAACTACCGTCATCAATCATGATCTTTTTCACCGTATTTGTTCCTATTTTAGTGGTGATTACCAGGGCATCTTGGTGATCCTCAATAATTCTGTCTCCATAATCCTCATCTGAAAATGATATTATTAAAGAGGGATTTCTCTTTGACTTTTTGTTGTCCACCCTGAGCACCTCTCTTGCGTAGGCCTTTTTTGCTCTATTCGACGATCCTCCCGAGGTGTTTCCACCGGATATGGTGTCGATAATGCGGTCTGATTCATTTCTCTGCTGTTGCATAGTATCTCCCCTTTCTACAAAATGAGATAACTCTCCTTTCTGAATTTTGTCTTCTATTAAATTTTTTAACTGGTAACACCTCTCTGTATCGTGACCTGTGTCTTCATGGTAATGACAAAATTTATTGCTCGGAGGTCTATTGGGATTCATCGGTCTTGGAGGTATATACATTGGATCAGCTTTAAGAATTCCAAGTATTGCAAGTCTATCAGTGTTAAGCTTTGTGAAGTCCTTATCACCCCGTGATTTCTGAATCCACGGCTGTTGCTTGGGTGGAGACATGCGTGACGTGGGTGACCTTTTTGATGCATATGAAGTGTCATCGCTTCTCTTTGATTGAACTGGTGACTTTACATTTGATCTTCTTGTGCCTCGAGCACCTCGGTCACCACGATCACCTCGACGATATTCCCATTGTGAAGTCTGTTCAATAAATTTACTCATTCGTGCTCTTGGAGATCTCGAAGATTGAATGCTACCTACTGCCTCTTGGAGAGTTAGCCTCTTCTCGAATAGCTGTATAGCGGCTTGAAGTGATTGAGGCTCTTTTTCAAAGTACTCTTCCAAAATTGTATTGTGTCTAGTTCTATCCACCTCTGCTGCTAAATATGTCATTGCCAGGTTTTCTACTAAATCTGGAACTTGGATCATTTCTGCTCGAAAACGATTCAAGTATTCTCTCAAACTCTCATTTGACCTTTGGCGAATATTTACCAGAGAGGCCGTCAGCTTTCTGCCTTTCTTGTTTGTAGAGAATCTCGATTTAAACTTTTCTTTCAAACTGTCCCATGATTTGATTGACCTTGCTGGTAAATTGTTGAACCACATGAGGGCCGTGCCCTTCAAGCACGTCGGGAAGAACTGACACTTGGCTATACTGTTGTGTCCGAAAAAGGACATCCTGCCATCGAAGAGGTTGACGAAGTCGTAGGGGTCTGTGGAGCCATCGAACTGATCGATAGATGGAACCTTAAGATCCCTATTCACCCTAGCCTTTTCGATACTTCTAGCAAACGGACTCTCCGAAGAGACCTCAGTCTCTCCCGAGTGAGATTTTATGAACTCTTTGAATTTTAATATCTCCTTTGTCGACAAACCAGCTGTGTTTGGTTCTTCTTCCTCATAGTCATCGTCCTCTTCATCTGAATACTCCTTTTGCTGACGCTTATATCTCCGTTTTCTTGAAGAAAATGAATCAGAAGATACCTCTGTTTTAGAATACTTACTTCCCATGGATGTCCTCCACGAAGGTTCGTAGCTCTCTGTTTGATACTCGGAGGAAATACGACCCTCAGACACCTCGTGAAGCTCTTTCTGCAATCTAATTATCTCTTTCTGCTTTCGAATTTTCTCTGCTAACATCTGCCTTTCTTCATCCAGACGACGAAGCTCTTCATCAAGAATAATACGTCCTGGATGCTCCTCGAGGCTCTCCCGGTTTCGCCTTTGCTTTTTCATCTTTTCCAGGTGCAACCGAGCATCACTAGTTAGCACATGCTTCCCTTGAGGTGTTAGAACTAACTGGCGAGAATCATTTTTCCGTTTATCAGGTCCATGTAACGGATCTGACAAGCTTGGACCCGGAGGCGATGAAAATAACGCTTGAGGTTTCATTGGAGCCTTGGATTGTGCTGTTCGTTTAATGCTCAAAATGTCTTGGGTACCCGGAATGGACTGCTTGTCCGTTTTTTGATTGTTATCGGCCATTCTTCGTTTTGAACGAAGAATTAGAGTCGATTACACGGTTATTGAACCCCAATCTCTTACTAAAATGAATGATCTGCCTTGCTTTTTAATTTTTGAATTTGTTGTGTTTGTTTTTTGTTTTTAGAAGGTAAGAGCTCCTTCTAGCGCCATTGTTAAAGAGTAATATTAATGAACCAATCCTTTACAATGTTGGAGATACAAGTCTATTTATAGGACTCTAATTGGGCTTTTAATGGGCCTTACTCAGTAGGTGGGCCTTGGGCCCAACACAAACAAAACATGCAAGTTTAGCTTCCAAGTCCTACTTAATTCATGAAATTAGCAAGAAGGCAAAAGGTGCAAAAGGGCATATATATACCGCATGTGCAACTGTAACGTTTAGGCATATATGGGTGACCCTGACTATAGACGGAAAGGCCAACACTTGCTCCCAAATTTTTTGAATCCTAGTTGCAAAACTGATATGGCCTGGATGGTCGTATATATATTTTGCATTAATGAATTTAAGTTCTCCACGCCTAGAATCAAATAGCAACGAAAATATTTTCGACTATTACAATAACTAGATGTAGATTCTCCTTAAGATACACTACATGCAAATTACTGTGATCGCAGCTCACAGATTAAAAAAAAGCTAGAAAGAATCAAGTAGTACTGTCTCTATGAGCTGGTTTCAAAATTAAATACAGAAATATATAAATGGTGTATTTTACTAGCTTGCGGCGCATTATATATGCAGCTTATGAATCACGGAGCCAGTCCAAGAAAGGATTAGTTAAAAGCAGCAGAACCAACCAACCAATCAATACTTGGTTTATAATTGATCAACACAGAGGAAGACAATGATTCTCCATTCCTCTGGACATTGGATATGCATGTATCTTGAACAAAAACACATAATTCATAAATATGTGTTTGAATTTATTTGTTTAATAAATAGTCATATAGGTCCCTTGAGAGATTATACATGTGCAAACTGCAAAGCCATGTGATCATGTGAACATGTCTGCTACATTCTTGTCTTATCCCAGACATAGGTTTTCATGATTCCTCCCTTCTTCAGTTTTGAATTTGATTTGAGATGCAGATAGAAATTTATAATGTGACAAATACTGCATGAAGAATGGAAGGGGGCACATGCCCCTGGTTTAACTATAGTGTTGTGCATGTATCTGATATGGCGCTTAAGGATAGGGAGAAAGAGACAAGGAATGAATAGGGAAGAGTATGAGCCCATTGTGAGAAGAAAATGGGGTGTTGGCCATTCCAAGACAAGGTAATTGTATGTGTATTTGACCCTCCTTAATGCTTAGGAGTTAGGAATCGAATTTGGATCGAAAAGAAAAGAAACAAAGAGCGGAAAAGATTAAAATAAAATCACGAAACATAGAGCCCGTTTGAGAAATCTTAAGATAAGTTACTTTAACTTAAATATGATAAGTGATATATAAGTGATAAGTAAATATTACCTTATAAGTTAATAGAGTGTTTGGTAAATCAGAAATTATAAGTCAATAAAGTGTTTGGTAAATCAGAACTTATAAGTTAACTTTTTTAAATATTTTCGAAATTTTTGTTTTTTAATATATATAAGTGGATATCAATGGATAGATCTCGATGAGTAGAGAAATTTGATATATACATATCAATTTTTTAATGAACGGATCAAAAGATATATTATTTTGAAGATTTGAAAGATATTATATATTGCGTATATCGAGAAATAAGAATAAGTTGAAAGTTGAATGTTAGGATTTCTTAACATTCAACTTATCCCAGATAAGTTAGCAATAAGTCCGATTACTTATTTTGCCAAACACATAAAAAAAATTGAAAACGAACTTTTGCCACATATCACATAATATGCAAAGCACAATAATTTGCAAAGCTCAACAATCGTAACACAATACTCCCTCTGTCCCATGTAATTATTTACATTTGCGGACCAATTTTCGGCACGGATTTTAAGATGCATTTTAAGGATAGTTCTATAACTTATTTTTGATATTTTTTTTTATAAAAATAGAACAATTTTTTTGTTCTATTTTTATAAAAAAAAAGAAAATATCAAAAATAAATTATAGAACTATCCTTAAAATGCACCTTAAAATGCGTGTCAGATACGCAATTTTTTATATAAAAAAATGGATGGGACGGAGGGAGTAGAATCGTGCATGAGTATGACAGCTCCGTCCCATGAATATTTTACAGTAAAATCGTATGAATATTTTAAAATCGTATGAATATTTTGACGAGTTTATTTACACAACCAGACGACCAAATTAGTAAAATAAACGTGTCATTTCATATAAATTTCACACAGTTAATATTTCGGCAGTTGATGATGTAGATGCACAAATCAATCGTAATAATCGATTTCAGCAACTCATTTTACACAAGTGAATATACTGTGTATGTTTGGTTTGGTTTGGTTTAATTGTAACCGTAGCTATATATCTATACTATCTATATACTATTATATAAATTCCGAAACATTAAAAGTTTGGTTCAACGGTACCTATTGAATTTACCTAATTACCCTTACTCAATTACAGATCTATTAACTAATCAATTTCCTTTTTCAGGTTACGCATATTATCTTTTCTATTTTCAAGAACTAAATAATTTCCTTTTCCAAGTAAAATACAATATCTTTTATATTTTATCTAACTAAAATTTCTCATTTATTAATCAATTTCCTTTTTCAGTTTAAACATATAACCTTTTCTATTTTTCAATAACTAAATAATTTCCTTTTTCATTTAAAATAGAATATTTTTTACATTTTATCTAACTAAAATTTCTCCTTTTTAAAAACACTACGAGCAATTTTGTTTAAAAAAATAACTTAATTATATATAATTGCTATTAACTAATCAATTACCTTTTTTAGTCAAAACACGTTACCTTTTCTCTTTTCTCTAACTAAAATATCTCTTTTTCCAATTATATTATGGATGGTTACCTTTTTCAGCAAAACACGTTACATTTTTTCTTTCTTCTTACTAAAACCTCCATTTTTCTAATTATATTACAGGCGTTTCTATTTAATAAAAATAATAATAATATTATAATACTTATAATTAACCAATTACCATTTCAGCTAAAAAATAACATAATTATATATAATTATTATTAACTAATCAATTACCTTTTTCAGTCAAAACACGTTACCTTTTCTCTTTTCTCTAACTAAAATCTCTCTTTTTTTCCAATTATATCATGGACGATTACCTTTTTTCAGCAAAACACCTTACCTTTTATCTTTATTCTTACTAAAACCTCCATTTTTCTAATTATATTACAGGTGATTCTATTTAATAAAAATAAAATAATAATATTATAATACTAAAAATTAACCGATTACCTTTTCAGCTAAAATATATCATCTTTTCTATTTTTTCTAATTACATTCCCTTTTTTTTTAGAAATATAACGGGTAGCGTTAATTTCTCATTTTCTAAAAACTATGAACAATTTTATTTCGTAAAATAACATAATTAAATCATAATTACTATAAACTAATCAATTACTTTTTCCACATAAATCATGCACGTTACCTTTCTATTTTCTCTAACTAATTTTTTTTAATTATATCACGTACGGTTCTATTTAATATAATAAACTAATAATATTATAATATTTTTAATTAACCGATTACCTTTTTCAGCTAAAACATATCATCTTTTCTATATTTTCTAACTAAAATCCCTTTTATAATAGAAATACCACGGACAATATTATTTTCTCATTTTCTAAAAACATTACGAGCAATTGTATTTAGTAAAATAATGTAATTCAGTTATAATTACTATAAACTAATCAATTACCTTTTTCACCTAGAACATATAATCTTTTTAATTTTCACTAACTAAATTCTCTATTTTTCTAATCATGTCACGGACATTCTATTTAATAAAATGAAGTAATAATTTTATAATTACTAATAATTAATTGATTATTCTTTTTAACTAAAACCTATCATCTTTTCTATATTTTCTAACTAAATCCCTCCCTTTCTAGAAATATCACGAATTTTTTATATAATATAAAAAAAAATCCGTGCATCGCACGAGTTTTAGGCTAGTATTATATAAAAGCCGAAACATTAAAAGTTTGGTTGGTCGGTCGGTCGGTCGGTACAGTACTTATTTATTTTACTTATTTACCCTTACTCAATTACAGATCTACTAACTAATCAATTTCCTTTTTCAGGTTACACATATTATCTTTTTCTATTTTTCAAGAACTAAATAATTTCCCTTTTCAGGTAAAATACAATATCTTTTATATTTTATCAAACTAAAATTTCTCATTTATTAATCAATTTCCTTTTTCAGGTTAAACATATTATCTTTTCTATTTTTCAGTAACTAAATAATTACATTTTTCAGGTAAAATAGAATATATTTTACATTTAATCTAAATAAAATTTCTCCTTTTTAAAAACATTACGAGCAATTTTATTTAATAAAATAACATAATTATATTATTATTACTATTAACTAATCAATTACCTTTTCCAGTCAAAACATGTTACCTTTTCTCTTTTCTCTAACTAAAATCTCTCTTTTCCCAAGCCAAAACACGTTACCTTTTTTATTTCTTTTACTAAAATCTCCCTTTTTTCCAATTATATTATGGGCGTTTCTATTCAATAAAAATAAAATAATAATATTATAATACTAATAATTAACCGATTACCTTTTCAGCTAAAATATATCATCTTTTCTATTTTTTTTTAATTAAATGCCCTTTTTCTAGAAATATAACGGGCAACATTAATTTCTCATTTTCTAAAAACTATGAACAATTTTATTTAGTAAAATAATATAATTAAATTATAATTACTAAAAATTAATCAATTACCTTTTTCACATAAATCACGTCATCTTCACGTTACATTTCTATTTTCTCTAACTTAAATCTCTCTTTTTCTAATTATATCACGGGCGATTCTATTTAATAAAATAAACTAATAATATTATAATATTATTTCTTAATCAATTACCTTTTTCAGCTAAAACGTAACATCTTTTCTATATTTTCTAACTAAAATCCCTCTTTTAATAGAAATATTAGAAATATTACGGACAATATTAATTTTTCCTACTCTAAAAACATTACGAGCAATTGTATTTAGTAAAATAACATAATTAAATTATAATTTACTATAAACTAATCAATTACCTTTTTCACCTAGAACATATTATCTTTTTAATTTTCTCTAACTAAATTTTTTATTTTTCTAATCATATCACATGCATTATTATATCCTATTATATCCTATTATATTATAAGAGTAAAAGGGATAGTAAACGAGTACTACCATAGGTCAAGGGTTCGATTCCCACTAACAACATAATTAAATTTAATATCTATAACTCTTAATATACTAATAAAACATATGATAAAATTCACTTTTCAAAACTCATTAATCATCTATTAAATTTAATATTAGTACACGTCAAAAATTTAGTTTACAAGATAGCATTGAAAAATTGTGAGTACATAAGCACGAAGCAACTCTCATCTCTTCTATAAAAAACTACTACGCCCCAGCTTTCGGGAAACAATCCAAAATAAAACATATGATAAAATTCACTTTTCAAAACTCATTAATCATCTATTGAATTTAATATTAGAACATCATTAATCATCTATTAAATTTGATATTAGTACACGCCAAAATTTTAATTTACAAGATAACATTGAAAAATTGTGAGTACATAGGCACGAAGCAGCCTTCATTTCTTCTATAGAAAACTACTACGCCCTGGCTTTCGGGAAACAATACAAATCAAACCTGACTTTATCTACTAAATAGTTATGGTTTAAAACAAAAATTCATGTTTGTCTTATGTACTTCATATGTGCATAATATTGAAAAAAAATCAGGTAATAATAGGATGTAAAAAAAAAGTCAAAAAACAACTTATTATTAGTTACATATATAATTTTTTTACAAAATCTATACTATCTATATTATTATAATATAATAAGCAGAATGGGATATATTTTGTAGTTTGATTTTGGTTATCCCTTTCATTCACAATTGTTAAATTGGTAGCTTAAATAGATGATGATCATTGGATGCAATACTAAAAGTTGTTATATACAGAGGTCTAAGGTTCGCATCTCATCAACAATATTTTAACTTAAAACTAATATTAAAACATGCTACATAGAAAGGTTGAAGATTCGATTTTCGCCAACAACATATTAATTTAGATATAATAATAAAAGTTGTTATGTATAAAGATGAAATATTTATAATATTATGTAACTACGCTATAAGTAAATTAAAAAAATTAAAAGCAACCTGTGTTTTGCACGGGCTATAAGCTAGTAACATTTAAGTACTAAATTTAAAAATTTTAATAATGTAAAAAAGGAAAATGGGTATGAGGATGATCTCATGTAATTTGGCTGATTATAAATTGTTTTTCATACAAATTTATCGACATTTTTATAAATATTAAAAGTTTATCTTGAATTCACAATATGCCCTCTGCATTTAGACGAGAAATGAGTTATTAATCAAGAAAAACCAATCAACTTCACGCTTTTTTGCAATTTAACCTATTGTTACGCCATATTTTTGGCATGTCTAATAATCTCCCAAATTTCTAATAATTATTAATTATTAATTCAGATTAATAATTATTGCTTAACCGCTAAGTCTTATCCTCTCTCTGAAACGAGGAAATAAACAAATTTCAATCAATCAATAACGGAAAATATCTCCAAACGATATTTTTCAAATCAGGAAGATATCACAACGATAAGATTAAATCAGATAAAATCAGTAATTACCCAGATTAACGAAGTTTATCCCTAAAGTCTCTAAGGGATAGACACAAATCAATTTGATAGAACTGCGTTGGCTTGATCCTTATAAATATAAGGTACGTAGGCATCTTGAAAAGGGATCTGATACACGAGACAAATCGAGACACCTCTCAAGTCCAGCCCCAAACATCCAAAATCCCAAATCCCCCTATTTTCATAGTTTCGTTATTCCAGCAACCTCCGAAATTTGTTATCACCAAATTCCTCCGTTAACAATTGGCGCTAGAAGGAGGGGATATATTTTTTGATTGTGGAGGACAATCAATTCATACGCATGGGGGGTTATCATGGATCTGGAGCTGCTTTAATGGAGGAGCTAAGCGGTGGAGGTGGTGGCTCTATTCCGAATTAAGATAAGTTTTCTTATGATTTTATCCATACAAATATGTTATCTATAAAATTCGTAGTAAATTGATTACATGTTGGATTTTGATGATTTTTAATGATTCGGAAAACTTGTTAAATTGCCTATAACTTTCGTTTTTTGAGTTTTCTCAGATTATTTATCGATCTATTCTCGAAATCACTAAAAACAATCAGATCTCGTTATTCAGCATTGAGAAGCAGATCAGCAGACGTTTTATTTAATTCCCGATTCGTTATAAGTCCGTTTTTTATGAGCCTTATATCGTCGGAAAGGTCTTTTCGTTCTCTACAACTTTCGTGTTTTATGTTTTTCCAGAAAAAATAGTTTAGAAGGTCAAAAATGCCAAAAACAGATCTGGGCAGAATTAGAATTGTGAAGATTTTCAAGATTTTAGGTGTTATCTTCGTGTTACATGATTTTGGAAGGCTCTTAATTAAAGAGTTTATTATTTTAGAAGGCCCTCCTTTATAGGGGTAATATTTTGGAAGGCTCTTATTCGAAGAGTTGATTATTTTGAAAACTCTCTTTTAATGAGGGTAATATTTTGGAAGACCCTTTCTTGTGAGGTTATATTTTTGGAAGACCTTCCGGGTGCTGGTGATATTTTTTAGAAGACCTTTGGGTGTTGATATTTTTTCGAAGAATTTTGGGTATTGCATATATTTTTTGAAAGACCCTTCAAGTGTTGCTGATACTTTTTGGAAGAATCTTGGGATATTGATATGGTTTTGGAAAGATTACCTCCCTTATTTTTTATGTTGGACGACCTCCTCTAAGGAGGGTCTTCGTGATTTATTTAAAAGATGATCTCCTCTAAGGAGAGTCTTAAGAAAAATGAAGAGAACTTCGGAAAATCCACCTCCTGTGAGGAGGGTATTTCTGGAATGGAGAACGACCTCCTTTGAGGAGGGTATCTAAAATTATCAAAGTCCTTGCAAAAACCGTACTTCCGGGGGGGATGTCCGTACTTCCGGCACCTCATCAAGGCACGAGCTTCGGAAAATCCACCTCCTGTGAGGAGGGTATTTCTGGAATGGAGAACGACCTCCTTTGAGGAGGGTATCTCAAATTATTAAATCCCTGCAAAAACCGTACTTCCGGGGGGATGTCCGTACTTCCGGCGCCTCATCAAGGTTCGAGCTTCGGAAAATCCACCTCCTGTGAGGAGGGTACTTCTGAACTAAGAAACGACCTCCTTTGAGGAGGATATCCTAAATTTATAAAATTCTGAGGAAAATGACCCCCTTTGAGGGGGATACCCTCTAGAAGACATAGTAGATATGACCTTCGACTGGATGATAATATTTCTCAAACGCTTTGGATGACTTTGTGGAATAATGCTTGGATGGCTCTCCAAGATAAATTCTCTCACACCTATAAAACTTATTCTTTTTTACATCTCACATATTGTCTTGTTTACATCTACATGCGCATTACGGGCACCTAGGTGCTTCATATTTTTTACTAATCTTCCTCTCCTAGTTGTTTCAATGACTTAGGAAATTTGGAAGATCGAAGCACGCTTAGTTCTCCGGTCCATCAAGCTGCACTGAAGAACTGGGGGGTAGTTGTTACGCCATATTTTTGGCATGTCTAATAATCTCCCAAATTTCTAATAATTATTAATTATTAATTCAGATTAATAATTATTGCTTAACCGTTAAGTCTTATCCTCTCTCTGAAACGTGGAAATAAACAAATTTCAATCAATCAATAACGGAAAATATCTCCAAACGATATTCTTCAAATCAGGAAGATATCACAACGATAAGATTAAATCAGATAAAATCAGTAATTACCCAGATTAACGAAGTTTATCCCTAAAGTCTCTGAGGGATAGACACAAATCAATTTGACAGAACTGCGTTGGCTTGATCCTTATAAATATAAGGTACGCAGGCATCTTGAAAAGGGATCCGATACACGAGACAAATCGAGACACCTCTCAAGTCCAACCCCAAACATCCAAAATCCCAAATCCCCCTATTTTCATAGTTTCGTTATTCCAGCAACCTCCGAAATTTGTTATCACCAAATTCCTCCGTTAACACCTATAAACTTTATTTTTTTACATAGTAACCCAACAAACTTTTTAGAATTAGGAAAACAAACTAACTCTAATTATTAATTGCATGCATAGACTAATCATTGTTACCTAATATCCAATGTGGCAACTTAATAGAAAAATGAATACTCTCAATTAAAATTAGTCAAAATAAGAAATAATCATTTGTTTTCCTATTTCAACCAATATAATCAAAAAATTAATACAAAATAATTTATAATTAAATCTTCTAAAACCATTTATTAACATTTATTTTCTTAATTGTTTGGGGAAAAAAATTTGTCAAACCTCTCCTACAAATTGGAAATTTAATAAAAAGATAAATAATTAAAATGTTTCCGAACTCAACAACCCACTTAGCAAAACTTTGATACCATTTATAACATCCAATCTCATAATTGAATGTACTATCACATGTCAATCTAAAAGTGTTAACAATTTAGTACACATTATTGACCAGTTAATATAAAGGATCCAAACACTCTTATTCACGGTTATATGTTTTAATATTTCTTAGAATCTCTGTTTCGGAGTAACGAGGAAGACTGTTAAGTGCTTGTTTATATGATCTGGTAACTGGCCGATTAAAAGAGGATGGGTCTCTTTTAGAGGTGTAATTCTTGTGCTTCCCAATGTTGTTATACAGTAACAATAATATAGATTTAGCAGGTTTACTTCGAGGGAAACCTAGTCCTCCATGTCAACTCATAAGAGAAGAGAAATATTAATAATCATCTGATCTTATTCATTCAGTACTATGCTATTTATCTAGCATAACAACTCTTCCTACAAACCAGGAAGCATAACTTGACACGACTTCTTTTAACCGTCATCTAACTTGACCACATCAAAATAAATAAAACAAACTCTAACTACTTAAGACTTATTCAACTATGATAACTAATAATCAGGGACCACGATTATTGGTGCACATAACATGTCTCCCCCCTAAATTGATTCCTTGTCCTCAAGGAACATGTCAGGGAACCTAAGTTTCAACTCCTGCAAATCTTCCCAAGTTGCATCAGCAGGAGATAGACCGTGCCAATGAACCAGAACTTCTTCTCTTCTCCTTCTTTTTCTTTTTTCAAGAATGGCTTGCGGGACAGCAGTGAGAGTCTCGGTGGTGTCAGAAATAATTGGTAAAGATTCTTGAACTTCCACAGCAGCTCCAATTTTCTTCTTAAGGCAAGAGACATGAAATACCGGATGAAGTTTAGAATTAGCGGGCAACTTCAGCTTATAAGCTACAGACCCAATTTTACCAATTATTTCAAATGGTCCAAAATATCTGGGAGACAACTTCAGGTTTCTCCGAACAGCTATAGAAATCTGCCGGTATGGCTGCAACCTTAAATAAACAAAATCTCCAATTTCAAAGCTTCTTTCTGTGCGATGAGCATCGTAGGATTTTTTCATACGTTGTTGTGCCATACTAAGCTGATTCCGGAGCTCCTTTATAATTAAATCTCTGGTCCGCAACTCCTGATCGACAGCTTCAATTGATGAAGTGCCAGGAACATATGATAAAAGCGTAGGAACAGGCTTACCATAAACGACTTCATATGGTGTCTTTTTAGTAGCTGAGTGAACACTAGTATTGTAGCAATATTCAGCCCAAGGAATCCACTTGACCCACTCATTTGGCTTTTGGCTAGTGAAACAACGAAGATACATCTCCAAAGTTCGATTGACAACTTCCGTCTGTCCATCTGTTTGCGGATGGTAGGCTGAGCTGAAATTGAAGCTTGTTCCTTGCATTTTAAATAACTCTTTCCAGAAAATTCCTGTAAAAGTTGGATCTCTGTCGCAAACTATGCTCTCAGGCATCCCATACAACTTAAAAATGTGTTCAAAGAAAACTTGAGCAATTTTGGCAGCAGTGTAAGGATGAGAAACAGGAATGAAATGAGCATACTTCGAAAGCCTATCAACAACAACAAAAACCACTGATTTACCTTGTGATTTAGGAAGCCCTTCTACAAAATCCATTGAAATGTTTGACCAAATATGAGTAGGTATTGGAAGCGGATGCAACAGCCCTGCTGGCCTGAGATTTTCAGTTTTGTTCCTTTGACAAATCTCGCAACTTCGTATAAACTCAAGAAGGTATTTTCTCATGCCCTGCCAATAGAATACAGACCTTACTCGATAAAGAGTTTTGTGATACCCTTCATGAGTGCTAGAATGCATTTCCGCGACAATTATAGGAATCAAAGAAGAGTCATTAGATAAGTAGATCCGATTTTTGAAATACAGAATACCTTCTTTGTACTCCCATGGACCCACGACCTCTCCTTGCTGACATAGTTGTACAAGTTGTTGCAACTTAGGGTGGCTCTGCACTTCCTCTTTTATTGTTTCTAACCAAGTGGGAATGGGTGTAGAGATAGCCAAAAGTTGATTCTCCTGGACCCTAGATAATGCATCTGCTGCATAATTATCTTTCCCTCTTTTGTACTCAATGATGAAATCGTATCCCATTAATTTAGCAAGCCACTTCTCTTGAGCCGGTGTATTGATCCGTTGCTCCCACAAGTGCTTCAAACTCCTTTGATCAGTTCGAACTATAAATTGTCTTCCCATCAGATACGGCCTCCATTTTTGAACCGCAAGGATCAAGGCTAACATTTCTTTATCATAGGCTGATAGATATAAATTTTTTCCTTGCAGTGCATGGCTATAAAAGGCAATTGGCCGTTGATTTTGCATCAGAACCCCACCAACTCCTGTTCCAGATGCATCACATTCCACAATAAATGGCTGGCTGAAATCTGGAAGGGCTAGTACTGGTGCTTGCATCAGTGTCTTCTTTAGCAATTCAAATGTTTTTTGTGCATTTGAATCCCACTGAAATTTTCCTTTTTTCAGTAGTTCAGTTAAAGGAGCAGCCATTTTTCCATAATTCTGAATGAACTTGCGGTAATAACCGGTCAACCCTAGAAATCCTCTTAGCTGCTTGATAGTACGAGGCTCTGGCCATTCTTGAATAGCAGAAACTTTTTCCGAGTCAACAGAGACACCACTGCTGGAAATTATATGCCCCAAATATTTTACCTCCGTTTGAGCAAAGCTACATTTTTCTTTTTTGACAAATAAACTGTGAGTCCTTAAAACATTAAAGGCTAACTCAATATGTTTCAAGTGATCCTCCCAGTTGCTGCTATATATCAATATATCGTCAAAAAAAACTAATATAAACTTTCGAAGATATTGTTTAAATACCTCATTCATCAATGATTGAAAAGTAGATGGAGCATTTGTAAGGCCGAAAGGCATAACTGTGAATTCATAGTGGCCATGGTGAGTTCGAAATGCGGTTTTCGGAATGTCTTCCTTTTGCATTCGTATTTGATGGTACCCTGCTCGAAGATCCAATTTGGTGAAGAACTTGGCATTGTGAAGCTCATCTAACAATTCGTCAATGACTGGTATAGGGAACTTGTCTTTGACAGTGACTTGATTTAAGGCTCGATAATCTACACAAAATCTCCAAGAGCCATCATGCTTCTTAACTAGTAAAACCGGGGATGAGTATGGACTTTGACTCGGCCGAATGACCCCAGATTTCAACATTTCAGTCACCAATTTTTCTATTTCACTCTTCTGGTAGTATGGATACCGGTAGGGTCGCACACACACTGGTTCACATCCTTGTTTAAGAACAATTTTGTGATCATGTGTTCGAGGTGGTGGCAACTCTTGGGGCTCTTTAAAAATATCTTGATAAGAGTGCAAGATAGACTCAAGATCATGTGACTTTAACTGATAACATGAGTTAGAAGCACCTGACGACAACATACTAATTGCATTTATTTGGAGGAGAATTCCTTCTTTCTTTTTCTTGAGTTCTCTGGTTATTTCAAACGCATCCACTAGTTTATTAGTTGGAGGTGTCAAGCCAGTAAGAATAATCTTTTTTCCATCTTTCTCAAATTGCATTGATAACCGAGAGAAATCCCAAAGAATCGGACCTAGTGTTCTCAGCCATTGTGCCCCTAACACAGCATCACAACCGACTAATGAAAGTAAGTAAAAATCATCAGTAAATAAATTACCTTGAACTTTCAGTTGTACTCCATTGCAGCGGCCCACACTGGAAATTTTTTCACCATTAGCCACAGCAACTTCAAATTTTTCCTTAATGCTTGGCCTTATTCCCAACTTGCTTGCTACTTTGGCATCCAAAAAATTGTGTGTACTCCCGGAGTCCACCAAAATTGTAATCTGATGTTGAGCTAATAACCCCCGAATTTTCATTGTTTGTGGCGTTCGAGCCCCATAGATGGCATTAAATGAGACCTCTGGAACCTCTGCATGCTGGTTTTCTTCAACTTCCATATCAACATCTTCATCATTATTATCATCCTCAGGCCAACTCCCTTCAATGAGGAATAACTTCTTGCATCTATGTCCAGGCCCAAATTTTTCATTGCAGTTAAAACATAAACCTTTTTCTCTCCTTTCCCTAAGCTCAGTTGGGCTTAGCTTTTTTATAGGCATAGGACTGTCTTGGCGTACGGATGGCAAAGTTGAAGATGATTTTCGAATTTCAGGTTGAGATCCTCGTTTAGCAGAATTGTTGCGAGCCTCATATAACCTTGCCAAGCCAATTGCAGCAGATAGAGATTTAGGTTTATTAGCTTGTACATCAATTCTAATACTTTCTTTAAGGCCACTCACAAAGCAACTGACTTGCTGCCCTGATGACATCTTATCCGCTCGAACGAGAAGTTTTTCGAATTGAGTTTGATAGTCCTGTACAGAACCTGTTTGTTGCAATTTAATCAAGTCACCAAAAAAATCTTGGTACTGAGTAGGACCATACCTATCCAACAAACCTTGTTTAAATTCCTCCCATCCAACAAGCGGCATCTCGTTTTTTATAAGCTGAAACCATAACTGAGCATGTTGCTCAAGATTAAATGAAGCTAGTGGCACTCTATCCTCTTGAGGTGTTTTATGAAATTCAAAAAATTGCTCTGCCCTGCAAATCCACTCTGTTGGATCTTCTAACCCATTAAATCGAGGGAAATCAAGTTTCACAAACTTTGGCATGTACGCGTTGTTGGAGGCACCTTCCCGATGTGAACTATCATGGTTGTTCTTCCGAGCTTCATTAGTACGACTAGAGCTTCCAGGACTCTCTTGATTTTTGTTTGTACTCAGAACATCTAAACGAGCATCCATTGCTGCAAACATTTGCTGCATCTCCTTCAGAATTCTTTCCTGCCCAGCAGATAATGTTGTAACTTCATTCTCTAATCTTTCCAAGCGTTGTTCCGCCATGTTTGGCTCTGATACCAAGTTGTTAAGTGCTTGTTTATATGATCTGGTAACTGGCCGATTAAAAGAGGATGGGTCTCTTTTAGAGGTGTAATTCTTGTGCTTCCCAATGTTGTTATACAGTAACAATAATATAGATTTAGCAGGTTTACTTCGAGGGAAACCTAGTCCTCCATGTCAACTCATAAGAGAAGAGAAATATTAATAATCATCTGATCTTATTCATTCAGTACTATGCTATTTATCTAGCATAACAACTCTTCCTACAAACCAGGAAGCATAACTTGACACGACTTCTTTTAACCGTCATCTAACTTGACCACATCAAAATAAATAAAACAAACTCTAACTACTTAAGACTTATTCAACTATGATAACTAATAATCAGGGACCACGATTATTGGTGCACATAACAAAGACCGGAAGAGTACAGAATCAGTCAAATATGTCCAGTAATCTCAGGTTTTATTACGAGGTCTATTACTAAGATATATTGGGTCGATTGTAGACATCAATTGCAATCAGGTTTCACTTTTACTATCATTTTTATTAGAAAAAATTCTAGAAATTTTCTTAAATATTAGTTTAATAATTTTTGTGACATGAAATGCAATAGTAGCTAAATTAGGGAAAATAAATTATTTCGTAACTGAATTATTCCGGTTTTATTGTTTCAGTTTCTAAACTAACGATTCCGTATTTGACGTAATTTAACTTTTGAATTTTTCTGATCTAAGTTCTTTCGTTAAAAAGATTCTAACGGACGTTAGAATCTTACTTAGTGTAATCTTAGTCTTCACCAAACGCAAAATCAAACCGACTTTTCGTGATGATTTTGGTGTCCAAATCGAGCGTGTGAATATTCTTAACTTTCGATATCACCGGAGTTCTTAATTTTGACCGGAATTTATTTTTATGTGATGGTTTGAAGGTTTTGCTTTTATCTTCGTATAGATCCATATAATTGGAGGGTTATATATTTTTAAAATTTTTGGGCTTGTTTTTGGTTCACCGAAAAATGGATGTGTCACCGGATTTGTTGTCATTGTGAATGGATTTTGACATAATTATGGGTCGTAGTTATTTATAAGGGTGTATAGATTGTAAGATGATCAATTTCTTGAGTTTTGAGACTGTTTTGCATGTGGCAGGATTTTTGTTAGCCGAAATGCGGTGGCCGGTTTTTGGACACAGATTACGGTTAGTTTAACGTCTGTTAGTCATTTTTAACGGAAGGACATAAATCAAAGAATTAAAAAAAATATGATCTTAAATATGAAATCTTTTGTTCAATGACATAAACAATAAAACAATAATAATTCAAGAATGATTAAATTTATTTTCCCAACTAAAATATAGTACTCCCTCTGTCCCATCCAATTCTTAACACTTTTTTTGTCACTTTTTGGCACGCATTTTAAGATGAAGTTTAAGGATAGTTCCATAACTTATTTTTGAAATTTTCTTTTTTTGTATAAAAATAGGATTGTTCTACTTTTATACAAAAAAAAATTCAAAAAGAAGTTATGGAACTATCCTTAAAATCTATCTTAGAATGCGTGCGAGAAACTCTATTTTGAAATGTTAATAATTGGCCGGGACGGAGGGAGTATTAACTTTGTGTGTTCCATTTCAACATACGTTATATCTATACACTGATATTAGTGTATGAAAGTGAGTACAATTTATACAGTATCGAGTATTTTGTATAAGTGATTCTCAAATATAAGGTCTAAATTTTACAAGTCACATGGTATAAATGACACATCAACATTTAGTTGTCAACCATAGTTAATATTAGGACTAATTCTCACAATTAAATTAAGTTTGTTGGATTATTATGCAAAAAATAAAGTTCATTGATTAAGTCGCAAAAAAACATAAAGTTGATTGGATTTTTTAGCTAATAGATCGACGAGAATTTTTTTATAAAAGCATCTCCAATGATAATAGGTATAATGGTTAACTAATTTTTTTCTTAAAAGGAAACAATAAAAATTTTACAGGGATGATGTGAACTTCAATGGGCGTAGTTATAATAGGGATGATGTGAACTTCAATGGGCGTAGTTATAGTTATGATTCAATATAATTATTGTTAAGGAAATTTTGGTTCAACAAATATAATTAATGCAAAATGATTATTTATAATAATTGCTAAGAATATTATGCATTGGAGTGTAATTTTTTTATATATTATCTATAAAAATGTCATGAAGATATTATAGCTAAAGTGTGATATCCCGTAATTTTTAGATTAGTAATAACAAAAGAATTGAAGAAAAAAAGGATTAAAAATTAGATATTAAATAGGATTTAAAATTGAATTAGAATAATGAGCTTAAAACATGGATCAGATTTGAATACGGATTACTAGTAGGTCTGGAATTAGGGTTGTAAGATATTATAAATACATGATATTCTTCTTCCTAGTCTTTATAACAAAATTCGTAGGTCTCTTTCACACACAATTCAGCAGTCTTGTAAAATTCGTAGAAAATTCATCGTAAGTCAGAATTCGTTGATTCTGGACTTTTCGAAAAGATCTTTTCATGCTCTACAACTTTCGTTCTTTGAGTTTTCCAAGAAAACATCGTTTAGAGTGTCAAAAGGGTATATACATGTCCGATCAGAATTGGATATGATGATTTAATTTGATTCTTGAGTTTCCGCGTAGAGGTAAGTTTCTGCTCGTTCTTTCTAGTGTTTTCAAAATTATGTGTTATGTGTACGTATTTGTTATTAAAACTTGGGCTAAGTGATTGTATTTTGAGGTTATATGTATTAGTGTATCTATGTGTTATGTACAAGCAATAGTCTTGGAACTCATTTATGGCATGGTTTGCGAAAATAAGAATAAGAATAAGGATCGAGTCACTGGGTTGTAGTAACCGTTATCTAGGGCTGCACAAAGATCCAAAACTGGACCGGACCGAAGACCCGGACCGGTATGGACCGGTTAGTTAATATTTTATTAAAAAAATTAATTTTTATAATTTAATTTTCATTCTTTATTGTTATTTAAATTACTTGGTAAGTTAATTTAAGTTTAAAAATAAGTAAATGTCATATTATTTGTAAAATAACATTATTTGTAAACGTAATTATAAATTATATATAGTATGAAATATGAAATTTAATCATTTTATTATAGTGTTTATATATAATATTTTATTAATTTATTATTTACCAATTTGGATCACTAAAATATGTTATGTGTTAATATTTAATCATTAAACTATATAATTTAAAAGACAAAATAGTGTAAAATTAACTATATACATAAAATCCAGTCTGATCCGGTCCGGACCGGATATTTTCAGGGTTTGGACCGGACCGAAGACCGGATTTTTTTTGATTTTATGGACCGGGGATCGGACCGGTTATATTCGGTCTGATCCGGTCCTTGGTCGTGGTCGTAGTGCAGCCCTACCGTTATCACCTGGTTGTAGTGGTCGTGGTATGAATTTTTGGTTTCAAATTATTGATATGATGTGGTGTTGTATCAAATAAGATTAAGTGCATCGTAAGTGATTGTTTCGTATATCGTTATCGTATTGTATTGAATATTATATTATCTTGTATTATACGTGTTACTTGGACTTACTAGTTGGATCGAATGGTTACTTGTTGGACAGTCTTGCTCATTACTTACAATTTTCAGATTTGGTGTAAGATCAAGTGGGATGGATAGTAGTGGAGTTCAAGAATCTTAGGTTTGGATCGTCATCATTAGCTGCGCTTTTGTAATAAGTACCTTTGTAATTGACTTTTCGATTAAGAAATTATATTTTTCTTTTAATTTTTGATTTAGAATTAACATTCCGAAAAGTCGAACTGTTACATAAAGTCTCTCTACCATTGGAGATTCTTAAGATCATGATTCTCTAACATAAAATGTATATTACATGTATCTCTTTTTATTAAGAGCTTGTGCACAGGGTTATTTTAAAATATTATTTAATAAAAATAATAATAAAGAAAATAAAAAGAAAAATAATTTTTTATTTAAAATTAGATTAAATGATTTTTTTTTGCAAAATGAAAAAAAAAATCATTTAAAGAAAATATTACACAATTCAAGAAGGAAAGGAAATGTGATACATTGTTTCATCCATAAAAGTTTATTATCTAAGATATGCTTAACCAATCCATGAGTCGTAACCTAAATTACGACCGATATGAGAAAGAGATTTTTCCGGAAATTCAGACAATAACACCTTTATATCATAGAATTAAGAAGACTCCTTACACAGGTAAGCTCGTTAAAAACCCCGCAAAAACAAACTCCTATGGAAAAAAAAAACTTAAAGGGGAAAAAGAGTGTCCCATCCAACAACCATACATCGATCTACATAAAACTATAAAGCAACCGCCAGGTACTTCTTTTGTTTCCATTATAAAACCAAGATTAAATGATTTAGTTAGCTTTGAAATATGAATCTCTAACATGTGTGATCAGATTTAAGTTATAACTGTTCATGCATCAAATGATGAAGTTAGCTTTGAAATGTCAATCTCTAATTTTTATACATGTGGGACATAATTTAGAAAATTCAATATTCATCATAATTTTGGAATATAATTTTGGGCGGGTGAAAGTAGTAAATATCCCATCCTCGAAAGAAAATTAGATATTCTTCATATAACCTTGGTTTTATGATACTAGTACCAACTGATTATTTTTTTGTCGATTACACTGAAAACCATGTGTAGGCTCAAAAACTAGTTTCATCTTTGGACTCGCAGCTTTAATATCATACAGTTTAAGAAAAAAGATCTCGACTTGGTTTTAAGTGGACCCTGGAGGAATCCCAGTGTGTATTCATATAGTAAAAGTTCGCCCAACAAACTAAATCTTTTAAAAGCCCAAGAGCTTAATGAATACTAGGATGCTTGCCCGTTTGGTTGATAATTGAAGATTTTTTTTTTATTTTTTAAAATATTTTTCTTAAATATATTTTCTTAAATAATATAAATATAACTAAAATTATAATTTTTAGTTATCAATTTATTAATATATTTAAAATATGGCTTCTCGGCATCGCCTTCCGGCGATCCCTCGATTTTTAAATTTTATTTAGTTAAATAAAACTAAAAATATAATTTTTAATTATCAATTTATTAATATATTCAAAATATGGCTTCTCGGCATCGCCTTCCGGCGATACCTCGATATTTAAATTTTATTTAGTTATTTTTAAAATTATATATATATATATATATTATACTTATTTTTGTATACACAAAAATTAAATATTTAAGTGATGTTGAAAAAAGGAGCCTATAATATATTTAGCTTTATAAGTACTTTTTTTATTAAAATGTTTATTAAGAAAATGTAAAAATATATATTTGTTCCTTTCATATGTACATATAAATTTTAGTCCATTTTTTCATCTATTCATTTATTTCTTTATGTAGGAAATATTCATATATACTCCGTCACTGTAGCTTTGAAATTGTAGATAAAGATAATTAATAATATTCATCCTTATTGGGTACTATAATCAAACACTTGATATGCAATATTTAAATCAAACTGGACATGACACTGAAACGCAAAAGAATTATTACTAATATCTGAACTAAATAGGCACACATTATGTACATATTCGTCTTAGAATCATTCTGAATTGTATTTAAATAGTTACACAAAACTATAACAAAAGGAATGCAATATAAGAACAAATCTCAACTTTATGATATATTACATACCTTATTTCGTAACGCAATCTTAAATCAAACCATATACTCGATATCACCAATGACACATCTCACAATCTACAAATCAAACCAAATCAAATCAAAATTATACATCAACAATTAAAATGAGTAGCAGAGAACTGTAAGAAATTGAGGATATAAAAGAGGGGAGAGAAGAATGAATTCAAAATCTATGATAGTACAGGAAAAGAGGAAAAGCTGAGAAGAACATTATTTGAATTTCAAATTTTGAATTGAAAGATATAAAGAAGTTCTTCCATTTAAAGATTTGAAGTCCGTGTAAGTGTGTGTATCAATATGCACAATTGGAAGGCAAGACTTACACGTGCAAACCCGTACAAATAAAAAGGTCAAGTGAGAAAAGTTGTAAATACGGTTATTTGTAAGAGGGTATAATGGTAAAAATGCTATCAAAAAGCCTTCAAGCTTTATAATTTAAAGAGATTACAATTGCTTTCTAACTATATAAAATCATGTTAAACAATACACAATCACAAAATTACAATTGCTTTCACAATTCCAAACATAAGCATGTTTGCGATATAATAAAACATGTAAAAAGTAACTATATTTTACCTAAGAATTATCTTTTCCTAAGTTTGTTCAGCCCAAAACTTATAAATAAAACATAATCACATAACAAAGAATGAGGATTAAGACATGTTCAGAGCTTCTCTCTTGTAAAATAGTTTTTGAAAGTTGCCTTTAACCTGCAAAAAAGAAGAAGAAGACATATATCAAAGAAACCATCACATAATCTATGTGGACAAAACTAACATATATCAATACTACTCAAAGCCTAAAATTAATATGTTTTATGATGGTATATATTTTATTAAAATGGTTGATGCAAATTATTTAATTATTTGGAATTTTTTATATTTATTTATTTTAATATAATGCATGTATTATTATATTTTGAATAAAATTTTAAAATTAGGTGTTCTCAGGGGGTACTTATAGAAAAATCTTTTAAAATGGTCTACTGGAATAACCTTTAAAAATTTCATGCCCTTACAATCTACCAAGTCCCATGAACAATGTAGTTCAAATTGGCACATATAAAAATATAATGGAAAGTTCACAATGACACATGGTTTAGAAATTAAAAAGCTTGGTGAGATATTCTAATAGCATAGCCAGAGAGAAGTTCAAGCCTCAATCCTAACGCTACCTTACTTTAACTATATATTATGTTCTATTTCTTCATTTTATGTCTTATTAACTATCAATTATAAGAAGTATATTTAAAAGAGCCGATCCATCTTGCAGGTAGTGGGGTGCTCCTAATCATGTAACATGTTCCTTGCTTAAACTTTACAAAGAAGTATATTGGATATAAGAAAGCAACTACAGTGAACCAAGGTAACATATCAAAACAGAAATTTTAAAAAAATAAAGAAGATAAATTAGTTTCTCTATACCTTTTTGTGCTACTGTGAATCATGCTGATCAGATACTCTCTTCAGCACCAGATTTATCCTTATAATTCCTACAATCAGTTCTTCCATAAAAATCCAGACCATGCTCCAGGTTATCATTTCTCAAGCTTGCTCTATCCGAGAGTGTCAAAGAATTTTCCAAAGCCTTTAATGGCGGTAATGAACAATTTAAAGATATTAGCATGACTGATAAGTTATAGAATCTTTTGCACCAGTACACAAACACAGAAATACACACATATTGTCGATACACATTAGAAATGAAAGGATTCATGCCACATAAAGTCACAAAAATCTACAGCTTGCATGTTTTGCAGATACAGTTCGATACATTATGCAGAAATGTTCTTGTAAAAAAATAACAGTGCAATCAAGATTAGGTAAAAACAAAAACCTTATCACCTTTGATGATGAATCACTATTCAGTGAGAAGAGTACACTTCTTTATTTTAAAAGAAAGAATAGAATTCATAACGAACTTCGAAATTTGAACAAAATACAAAATACCTTATGGAGCCGCCGGCCTTCCTACACGCGCGCGCCCACAAGAATGCCTCCCTGGTTCGGGACGAAGCCAAGCCGATACATACGATAGGCGAAAAGGAAAGACCCCCATTTAATTAGCGCCTGGGGAACGCAAGTTTTATCGAGGATTGGAGAGGAGATGTGGAATAAAAGAAAAAGGCTCAGGATGGATTTAGGAGTCTTTGTGCGAGCCGTATGCGGTGAGAGTCGCACGTACGGTAACGAGGGGGTTCGCGTCTATACGTGTAGTGTGGTGGTTGGGCCTACCTACCCTATTTGTTCCATGATCTATGGGTCTACTGGAGCGACCCACTTTGATCAATTAACCAAGATTTTGACCGGATGGAAATCACCGATGCTCGATCTAGTGGTATTTTTATGGGGATTCTATCTATCATTGTAGGATCCCTATTCAAGATCATTGCAGTTCCTTTTCGGGCGGCTATAGGACAGACGACCGCCTATAGGTGGTAGGGTAGGGTGGGTGGTACCGCTCAAATTGCGGCCAATCTTCATAACCGTGCGCGGGCCGCGCTTAGGGCGCGGGAAACTCATCACTACCTCGTAAGGGCGTTGAGACCATAGCATGCTACACGAAAGCGCCGCTTTCTCTGTAGTGTTGTCACACAGCTGCCCGCCTAGAAGAGCCACTCGCTCTGTAGTGTTGTCACACAAGATAAGCACGCCGCCCGCCTGCTGGCCGAGCGAATCGAAGTTATCTTCCGGTCAACTGTCCACCCAGTCAAGTGCAAAAAACACAGTAGAATCACTGAAGGAGTCGTATACATGATTCAAATCCACCTACAAAATTTCAACAAAAATTAGAAATATTATTTATCAAAGGTTTAAACACTTCAATAAATTAAACACTCTTTCAGAACTATAATCAAACACTTGATATGCAATTCTTAAGTTTTCACCATTAACTAAGATTCACATATCTTTCCATTACTGCAATATTACAACATCCATTAAGATCATGTTAACGAACATTTTAATCAATCATCATCATCATCAAAGGTCTAATTTTCAGCTACAAATCTTTTGCAAGTAACTCATCAAACGCCTGATTTTCAGCTACAAATCTGACAAATACAACATTTAAAATTGATTAGTTGCAATATTTATCATCATATCAAACAATTAATTAGCACCAAAATTAAAAATAAATTAGAAGAACAAAGAATGAAACAATCTAAAAGTAAAAGAATTTTGACAACTTTGGGTACATAAAAATGGGAGAGAGGTGAATGAAATTCAAAATCTAAAATAGTACCGTACTAGTAAAGCAAAAAGAGAGAAAAAGATGATTCAAATTTTGATTGGAAAGATATGAAGGAAGCATCGGTATATACAAACTGATTTGAAAGGCACATGTATAACATATACGGTATAAATAGTTATAATAGGTATTATACAAAAAAGTAATGGCAAAATACTATAATAATATGAAAAGTAGGAGGACATTTTCGTCATTAAACAGCTCAAAAGCCATCAGGCTTTATATATTAAAGAGATATCAAACAATTAATTAGCACCAAAATTAAAAATAAATTAGAAGAACAAAGAATGAAACAATCTAAAAGTAAAAGAATTTTGACAACTTTGGGTACATAAAAATGGGAGAGAGGTGAATGAAATTCAAAATCTAAAATAGTACTGTACTACTTGTAAAGCAAAAAGAGAGAAAAAGATGATTCAAATTTTGATTGGAAAGATATGAAGGAAGCATCGGTATATACAAACTGATTTGAAAGGCACAGGTATAACATATACGGTATAAACATTTATAATAGGTATTATACAAAAAAGTAATGGCAAAATACTATAATAATATGAAAAGTAGGAGGACATTTTCGTCATTAAACAGCTCAAAAGCCATCAGGCTTTATATATTAAAGAGATATATTAAAGAGATTTGAAATGGGCTTGGAAACATGCATTTCACGTGTGGTTCACAGATTTCAACATCAGACAAACTACACCATGATCTAGTGTATGGGTTAGACTTTTGTCCTTAAATTCAAAGAATCTGCGTAAAACTTCGTTAAATTAATACTAAATAAATTAATATTTTTTCTAAATTAATAATTTTTTATAATTTTACTTTAAACTAATTCAAAAAATGATCAATTTTGATTAAAAAAAAAGATAATAATTTTTTTAAAAATCTTATATAAATATATGACCCCAATAATATTATGAATTAATAAGTCCTTTATAATCATAAAAAAATATGTATTATCCTTTTATAAAATATGATTCTTTTTTCTTGAATAAAAAAGTTTTTATCTAAAACACAGTCGGGACAAACCCCCAACCGGCGATACAACCAGGGTGAAAAACAAATAAACAAACTAAACAACTAGCTGATTTGTTTCGTGCTCATTTAACAAAACATAATTTAAAAATTCTTGAAACTAAAGATGAAATCAATGAAAACATAATTTAAAAATTCTTGAAACTAAAGATGAAATCAACGACATCCCAAGCGATCCAAACAACACCAACATCCCTGAATACAGTAGCATCACAATTGAAATTTTATAAAAAAATTGAATTATATTTTGTTGGGTAAAAACTATACTTTTAGCCAAATTTGACAAAAATAATATATTAAAAAGTAAAATTCATAGCTAGGGTGCGTTTGGAACGGTGGTGAAAATCGCATGTGCTCATGTCTCACAAAAAATATTTGTTCATAACATGAGGTATCTAAGCTTAGTTTCACTACACCACAAACGGTCTTTGCCAACACTGAAAATCGATGTTGCCACGTTAAATGTTGCCTTATATGCTAAAAATTGTATTAATTTGATATAAGCCAACATCATAACCGGATGTTGCCATTCATGTTGCCTTAAGTTCATTTTAGTCCTCAATGCCAACACATGAATTGATGTTGCCTTAGACACCTGAAAAAATGTTAAAAATTTTACCACCTTTGTTGAAATAAAAAACCCGCACAAATTTTGACTCTAAATTAAAAAGCCCGGTATCACACTGAAATAAAAACCCGCTCTCATCCCTCACTATTATTCTATTTTTTATAAAACAAAATAAAGCAAAATAAAACAAATGAGTATCTCTCACTCTCATCTCGGTCTCACTCTCATCTCTCTCCGCTGCTCATCTCTCTCCGCTGCTCATCTCTCTCCGCTGTCCATTCCGGTGCTCATCTCTCTCCGCTACGTCGCCGCTATCTCTCTCAGTTGATTCGTGTGGTATGTTTCTAATTAAAAGCCTTGATTTTTGGGGATTCAACAATTTTTAATTTTTGGGTTTCATAAACCCTAATTTTTGAGGGTTTTTTAATTAGGGTTTTTTTAATGTATGTGTATAGTATATGAATTATTTGACAGGTTCTCATGTGTTTATTTGTGCTCACAACGGCAAAGACAGAGAGGTGTGGCGTGTATGGGCAGCGGCAGGTTTTCCAAGAGAGATTTTGAGTGCTTGTATTAACATGGTGCTTGTATATAAATTATCTTCTATACTCATGTAGGGTATCTTTTATTAAGTTGGTCTAGCAATTCAGCGTACGCAAGGTTAAAAAGCTGGTATATTTTATCATACTAATAATATTTCACCATCATTTGGTTTTGGGGGAGTATCAATAATCGCATTCGGTGCAATGACAAGCCTTGTTTTTGCTTTCAATACAGGGATGTTTCTTGAAATACAGGTACACCACAAGTCCAATAAGATTAGGTTATTTTGTTGACCTTTTGCAATAACATACATTTGTAAGATTTACTACCTAGCATTGCTTTTCCATATTTTGTGACTATTTTATTACAATTTTTTTTACTAAGCTAGTTTTTCAGCATTTTGAAGAACAATCAATTGATTGGACCAATACCCTCAACGCTTTCGCTGATTCCCGACCTGAAAGTATTTCTTTTTCACTGGTCATCTCATAAATACTTCAACAGTAAATTGTTGTATAATATGTACTTTCAAATACTAACGATGTGAGAAATTATTAATGTCGTGTTCCTCCTATTAGGGATTTAAGTTGCAACAATTTGACCGGACCAATTCCTCCCATTCTGGGAAACTTGACTTACACAGAGAAATTGTAAGTACTAACTGTAATGTGTACATTTGCAACAAATTAAGATTCTTATATGGTAGAAGATGTCTCGCTACTTTTTATGCATGCTGCATGTTTACCAATTGAATCTTCTCAATAAGATATTTAGTGTTGAACAATGTTATGAAGTATATTATGTTGGCTTTAATTGTACAAGTGTCTAAAAAAACTTAATTTGTACCAGGTATCTGCATGGCAACAAATTATCTAGTGCTATTCCCCCAGAGCTTGGAAATATGACAAAGCTTCACTATTTGTATGAACAATTCAATAGATCTAATTAAGTTACTACCGTCCGATCTTTCAACTTCTATTTATGTCGTCTCTGCTTATGGAATAAGTATAGTTGTAGTGTACATTACTTAAGTGGTTGCAAAGTGATGTCATAGACATATTGCACGATTAAGTTTTATTAATCTCTCAAATACACTATGTATGATATATCCTCTTAATTCTGTGCTGACGTAAATGTAGGGAACTAAATGATAATAAGCTCACTGGACATATACCACCAGCACTGGGACAACTTACAAATTTGTTTGACTTGTAAGTCCTCGTTTACTTGATGATATATTTTAAATTCACTCTATTAGGTTTACTTACTCTGTCTTGCACTGCATGCCTGCAGGAATGTTGCCAATAACAATCTTGATGGACCTTTACCAGATAATCTTAGTTCTTGCACTAATCTCAACAGCTTGTTAGTCTGTATATTACATTAAATTTATTATCTGTTAAACGTGTTTGGTGTTTATCTAACATGAAAACGTGCGACAGGAACGTCCATGGGAACAAGCTGAATGGAACAATCCCTCCTGCATTTCAAAGGCTTGAAAGCATTACATACTTGTGAGTTCTGATGGCCACTCCTCAACTATGCTTAATGTATCTTTACATATTCCCTTGCAGCTAGGTTAAATGTTTCACTTTGTACTGATCACGTTATGCTTCAAAGTGGCTGACTATATGAATCTCTTATCGTTACTTACAATGATATATATTATAATTACTTTATTAGCTTTTTACTGTATAAGAAAACGATATCCAAGCTTGCATTTTAGTCCACGTGAATTTATTTTATATTGTATAAAGTTGAGAGTTTATTATTGTTTCCTGGATTTGAATGGTAATTTCTGGATATAGTACATTTACGATTTTATCATTCTTTATTGGTTTCCTTTAATCTCTAGGAATCTCTCTTCCAACAATCTCAAGGGCCCCATTCCGATTGAGCTGTCGAAAATTGGTAATCTAGATACACTGTGAGTATTATATCCTTATTGTATAAAGCCCAGATAGTTACATATTGACAAGCGTAGCTGTTATTTGAGTTTGGTTTTGATAATCTTGTTTGTTTATGCATTTTAATCAGTTAAATTGTTTCCTAGGTTTCTAGGTTTCTAAACAACTATGCTCAATATATACTAATGCATTTTATGTTAGTTATCTTATGCAGATGTTTATAGGCAGTACAAGAGCTTTTGATACCATATGGTTTTCCTTCCTGTTGACCCATATCTACCTCCTCTGTTGGTCAATCAGATTGACTACTTTTTCAGGTAACTAAAAATATTTTCTATTACTATCTTCTTCTCTTGTTGGTATGGTGTAGCTCGAAATTTTTAAATTGATGTCTTTTTTGTTTAAGGACGGGGGAGTATTAAATACTCCTTTCTTGTTGATAAGTTTAGCCACCAGAAAGTAGGGTAATGGGAACCACGGTTGGTCAGGTTATTCACTTATTCAAGCTACTAATTAATCTATTAGTGATACATATAAGTGATCTTGTTTCGATGATTACGTAGCTTGAGGTATTATAGGGTAAAAATCATTAGTGCTCTTGTTTATACATAATAGCTGGTTTCGAAAGTTAAACATTGATAACTTTCGTAGATTTATGCAGTCCAGCAACGTGATCGAGAAGAGAGAAACCTGTGTTACTATAATTCATTCAACACAAATTATGCGTATCATATGGTTCATAGAGGCCATGGTGTCTTTGATATAGCTATCATTCTCGATGGGTAAGCATGATCAAACACAAATTATCTTCAATCCTGTTATAATAATTTTTCATTACCACTGAATTGGAATACAAGGAGTTGACTGATATTGTAGTAAATTTACCTTGCTATTGACCAACAATAACTTTAATATGTTCCCAGTCATGGCCCCGTTAGTCTTGAATCAATATATACTTCTATCTTCACTAAAATGTTATGAGATTATCATATTCTGCAAAAATCATGAGTGGTAACTCGAATCTGTAGAAGAAATCTCCCTGATTCATATATGCCCATTGCTGAGCTTGGCAGTAGATTTGCGATCCAGAACTGCATTTCTTTTCCACTTCGTTTAGACTAATTGCCAAATCTGGTGCATAATGTGCATTACATTTTGTATATATTTTATGGCAGGCACCTTTACGAGAATGATGTCCACCTTGATCGTATCCTCGTATCAGCGGCAAAGGCTAAGATCACAGAAGCATTCTTATTCAGCTTGCTGCAACATCACAGTGCAAGAAAGGAACTTTAAGATACTGGTTGACAGTGCATTTTTATTCTAAGGGAAATAAGAGTTGAATTTAAGTCTAGACTTTAGAATATTGTCATGGAGAGGTGACTTGAACCATATGATAGTGGATGAATGTTGCATTGTATAATGATTTAATTGTATAGTGGTTTGACTTGTGTAATTAGTTACTGATATATTTTAGTTTTATAAAAGTTGATAAATGTGGTTTATTCAAATTATATTTTAGTTTACCTTGATTTGCGTTAATTTTTTATTGTATTTTTGAAAATTTGAAGAATATCAGAAGTAAAACAAAATCCAAAAAATAATTAAAATATAATTTTTTAGAAAATTTACATCAACTAGTGTTGCTGTAGAGGGACAAAGATGTTGGAATAGACTATATGGCAACATCGTAAGGGTGTTGGTGTTGAGTAGACAGTGTTGTCATAGACTTTATGCCAACACCGGAAATAGTGTTGCTATTTTGCACGAAATGTTGGCATAAGTGCCTAAGGCAACATCATGTTGATGTTGCCATAGTTTTGATAAAATATGTTGGCTTAAGCTCTAAGCCCACATGCAAATTCCCAACACCTGCAAAATTGACAAAAGTGTTGCCTTAAATCCTATGGTAACATTTTTCAGCATTTTTAACACTTTTTTTTGGTGTTGCCATAGACCATTTGTAGTGTAGTGTTTTTGTAACCAAGTCCTCTGAACATTGCACTATCCATGAAGTTAATGTGAGGGTCAATTGTGAAGCTACTGTTTTCAGGGGAGATGCAAGTTGGATTGCTCGAGAAACTGTTATCTTTATTTTTAATTTTAAGAATATTTGTATTCAATTAAAAAAAAAAAAAAAAAAATGGAGAGCGCCAGGACCTCATTGTCAGAGTATCAGAATTCCAAACAGGCGGGTAGTTCTCATGTGGACAATGCCATGGGCTCAGGTATTGCTTTAAACATTCTCGTACTTTTAAGATTAATGTGTCTTCATCACCCACCGTATCTATCGTGCACATAGCCGGGGGTCTTCACGGAAACAGCCTCCCCGCCTTAAAAAGCGGGGGCATGGCCTGCGTACAACTTACCCTCCCCAGACCCTGCTCTGAGCGGGATATACTGAGTATGTTTGGTTTGGTTTGGTTTTAATTAGTTAAGCAATCCGGAAACAAAACGGCTAATTATTTAGTTTGTTTGTTTTTCAACCTGGTTGCATGATCAGTTGGGGGTTTGTCCCGATTGAATCTTTTTCAAAGTATTAATGAAATCTGCTCTAAATTTGGCAAAAAAAAAAGAGTAAAATTCATGAGTAAACAATATATTATAATCAAACATATTTTTGAATAAAAGAAAGTTCAAATATGTATTTTTGAAAATATCCCTTAATTTTTTTGGTGATTATTAAAATATATTGATGAATAAAAGTAATTATTTCTTTTTTGATTTAATTATAAAAAAGATACTTGCTATTTTCAAGATAATATGATCATAGATATTTAAAAAGACAAATTAATAATTCATAAATATCACTATTAAATTGTAATTGTAAATTGTAATCGTATGTATTGAAAATGACATGGACTAATGAAATTCAAGTCAACTACATTTTATGATTTTATCCCCTAGACTATTTTCTTGTATCGTATCATTTTGTTTTTATAATATTTTAATCCACATTTTTTTTTGTTAACAGAGTTTTTTAGTCATTCACCTAACTTTTACTTCTTCGTGTAGATTCATTGACCGCCAAATTTGAATTTTTTAATTAGTTTAAAAATATTATCAATTTTCAACCCATATTCATTTTATTATAAATTTATATATGATGAAGGAAAATTTAATAATCATATAAATTAAACAATTTAACGACATTTTAATCAAAAAAATATTATCTATCATAATAAATTTTTGAAAATTAATAAATTGTTAGTCTTACTATTTTTTGGATAATATGATCATAAATATTTAACACAATAAATTCATAATTCATAAAAATCACTATCAAATTATAATTCTTGTATGTATCGAAAACGACGTGGGCTAATGAAAGCCAGGTTCTAAAAATCGTCGAATCAGTCGAGTACTCATTTTTAACTTCCGAGTTCCGTGTTTCGGAGTCAAATTGAATTACACTTACTCGTATTTTTAATGTTTATCTAATGGTTTTAATATTATTAATTAAATATTATTAGTATATATATATATAATACATATTATCGTTAAATTCTAAATTTGAACGCACGTATATTAAAATATGAATGAATTGATTTAATATATGAAAAAAAATTAAAAAAATATGCGATTTGTTCTCCGAGTACTCTCCGAGTTTCCGAGTATTCGTTTTTTCGGAATAAATCCGAGTCGAACCGAGTTCTGATTTTTACAACCTGGATGAAAGCTAAGTCAACTACGTTTCGCCCACATGAATAATATCCTATTTTCTGGCGTCGTATCATTTTGTTTTTATAATATATTAATCCATTTTTTCTTTGTTAACAGAGTTTTTTATGTCCAAATTTGAATTTGGTAATTAGCTAGTTTAAAGATATTATCAATTTTCAACACATATTCATTTTATTATAAATTTATATATGATGAAGGATCATTCAATAATCATATAAATCAAACAATTTAGTAATATCTTAATCAAAAAAATATTATCTATCATAATAAAATTGTTAAAAAATTATAAATTTGTTGTAAATCTTGATAATTATTAACCGAAATAGATATATATGAGAATCTATATATATTATAATGCCAGGAGATCGGAGAGGCTTTCACTCAGAAGCTTCAAAATAATTTTCTTGAATTCTCACATTTTTTATTTTTTTATTTAAATAATTTTCTTGCATTTAATTAATCATTAATTGTACCTATTAAATATATGTTAAATGCACTTTATTTCATATTTAATATAAAAGTTTAGCAATCTATATTAGGACATTATAATTATTATTTTTATATAAAATATCATTTTTCATATAAAAGTAGAATTATTTTAAGGTAAAACGATAAAATAAATTTTTTTATATCGTATTATTTATAATTTGTATTTAAAATCGTTGCAATTTTTTCGGTAAAAATAAATAAATGATTTTACATTTTTCATAAATTCGTAACGAGTGACCATTAGAATCATGAAAGATGTTGAAGTATATATTTTTCGATTAACATCCACAATTTAAATAGAAGATATCGTAGAATTTACTTTTGTACATGAACAAATTATACAGGGGGTGTGACCAATTCGATTAAATTGAATCAAACTGATTTGGTAGATTAAATCAATAAAAAAATTGTACATTCGTTGTTTCATTATTTTGTGTTGGAATAAATTAATATTCTAACGATTAAATAAATTTTTATACTATTTCTAATCAATTAATCATTCACGTATGTTACGAGATTGGAGACGGGTATAAGAACGTTAATTAGTTATATTTATATTTATATATATTTATTATAAGAAATACGTTGACATTGTACTTTGGTATGAAAAAAAGTAAGAGGACTTTAAGGAGTTTAAATGTTGATAATATGTAAGAGGATCTTCATTTTGTTTACATTAAAATTCTTTTCATCACACAATCAAATTTACTAACAAATTAAGCAATCACGTCTTTTATAATGCCATCAATAATAAAAAAAATATTCATAAATATTTACTTTACTTATCCAATGTCAAACTTTGCAAATGTCTATCAATATTGAATTTCAAAAGCAAATTTTTATGCGATGGAATAGGTGTCAATAATATCTTCGAAATTAATATTATTAATATTCAAGAGTTTAACTGAAAGATTTTTTTTTTACTAATATTAATCTCTTTAATTTTTAAAAATTCAAATTTAATTACAATTCACACAATTTTTAATTTATCATATCAACTTACAAATAATAAAATTTAATAAATAATGATGTTATGTATATAATTTTCAAAAATATTTTCGTGTCGCGCGTAGCGCGGCTTTGTTACCTAGTATATTATAATGTCTGGAGATCGGAAATGCACCAGAACAGTTCAAGGTATTTTTCTTGAATTTTCGTTTTTTTGATTTTTTTATTAAAATTCTTTTCTTGCATTAAATGGCTATTAATGACATTTTAATTAGTCATTAATTACACCTATTAAACATATATTAAATTTACTCTATTTAATTTGTTTAAATACTAGCTTATAGCCAGTGCAAAGTACGAGTTACTTCTAATTTTTTTAAATTTACTTATAGTGTAGTTACATCATATTATAAATATTTCACCTTTATACATAACAATTTTTAGTATTAAATCTTATTAAATTAATAGGTTGTTGGCTGAAATCGAATCTTCAACCTTTATATGTAGCATCTTTTAATATTAATATTAGCTATTTCTTATGAGATATGTGTAACTTTGTTTTCGCCTAATTGATCGGATTTGTCAGTTAATTATTGTAATGCTTGAATATAAATTATTTAGTATACATAGCACAAAGAGATTTGTTTAAATTTAATTATTAGTTTTTTTCATTGTTCTAAAAATTTTCGATTATTTCTCTATATGGTACCCAGTCGATTCGATTTTTAAAATTTTCAATTAATTATTACGACAACTTTTTGATTAGAGTATTTATAATAAATTAATAAAATTAAAATACTATATTCATCAAATATAAATTATTATATGTTTTAGGATATGATAAATACATATTACTTATAAATAACTAAAAGAATCATGATAATATACTAACTACTGTATAGTTACAACTTTTCCTCACTTTCCATCGAAAAACTTTTCTCTCTCCACTCTCTTCTTCTTCTTGTTCGTAAGTATCTCCTCCTCCGGCGGTGGTTTATTCACCGGCCGGAGGTCCTCTTTCTTTCTTGCTTTCAAGTTTTAGTGTTTGATTTTTAATAATCATCCTCCTTCTGTGAGAATTTGGCTTGTGTACCCATTATTTGGGTTTATTTGTCTCTCCTTGTGGGAGTTTAGTTTGTTTCTTCGTGTGAGAGTTTAAATTTATTTTAGTGTGTTTTAATGTCCGGAATCGCAGATCTGCGGGATGTTTGGTGTGTTGGATCTATTGGTTCTTTGAAAAAGATTTATATGGGCATGCAATTATGGTTGGTTTTTCGAATACATCATGTTCATCACTACGTCAAATCGTTAGATAGTCCCTTCAAAAATGCTGTATTTTCCAGCGATGTTAGCAAGGGACCGCACCAGAGAGAAGATCTTCTCAACGATTGTAGCTTGGATGAAGAAAACTTAGATTTAATCTTTGTCATGTGTTTGTTAAATTTCAATTATTTTTGTAGATGTTATATGACTTTTAATCATTGAACTATTTATCCTTTCAAAAAAAAATGCTCCCATTTTTACTTCGATTAATTCTTTCAATTAACTCCTGATTTATCGATTTATCCCTTGCAAGGTCCTATTACTGATTTTGTCCGATATCCCATTTATAAAATTCTAATCTTTTTGTATAAATAATTTCTTGATCGGCCCAATGCCACCACCCATGATGACCTAGGGTATTGCGGAGAACGTCGTCTACCTGCACGGACTATCTATCAATGCATTTTTGCAAATAAAGATGGTACAGTAAACATTATACATTGTTTACCAATGAGATCAGATTTTAAGAGATTAATTTTTAAGGTTGTTTATAAAGTGCGTACATTGTAAAGGTTAATTTGTTTTCTTTAAGTACTTCTTTTTATCGTAGCTCTGAAATAATTAAATATTTAAATGTTGGTGAGAAGAATGGATCCCAAGACCTTTGATAGTACATCTTTATTATCTCTCTTACTCTTATTATATAATAGGATATAATTAGCAAACTTTAGTTGAACATTATAGTTATTTTTTTAATATTAAATATTAATTATATATAGTTATGTTTATTTTTAGTTAAAATGACGAATAAAAATTGTTTATATTGCGTTATTTTTTATTCCCTATTCAAGATCACTATAATTTCTTTTCAGATGATTATAGGGTATACGACCTTAACTTCTCAAGCAATTTTTATTATCAATAATTGTGAAAATCGTAATAAATTATGGAAGTACAAGGTATTCATTTAATATCTGGAATTGTATATAAACAGTACAGATAGATTTTCAATTTTGCACATTAATAAATAATACGTGAGTTATGATCAAATCGATTAAATTTAACAAATCCAGTCATTTATCGGAAGATAAAATTGATAAAAAAAACTATACACCCATTGTTTCGTTATATTGTGTTGAAATAATTTTTTATTGTAATTAAACAAATTCTTATACTATTATTGAATATGTAAATTAGGAGAGGGCTGTCGGTTTTAAAAAACATTATTAACCAACTTCTCAAATAATCTTTATTATCAATGATTGTGGAATCGTAGTAAATTATGGAAGTACATGGATCTTTACTTAATATCTGAAATTTGTAAACAAATCATGCACATACACACATGAGTTATGACCAAACTAATTAAATTGAACAAACTCAACCATTTTATCGGAAGACTAAATTGATAAAAAAATTATATGCCCATTGTTTCATTATATTATGTCAAAATAAATTAATATTCAAATTAAATAAATTCTTAAACTATTATTGAACATGTATATTATGAGAGGGGTGTCGGTTTTAAAAAAACGTTATTAAGTTGTATTCAATATTTATAACTTTTGATTGTAAATATTACGTTCATATTGTAATTTTTATATTTATATGTTTGTGATGTTTTTAAGATTATCAAAATTTTAGATATATATAATGAAAATATTTTTCCAATTAATAATTCATGTAAATTATTTTTAAATTAATTTTTAATAGAAAATTCAAAAGAGACCAATCAATTTTTAAGAATAATAGAAATTAATTTATCTATTACAGTACTTTTATATAAAAATTTATTATAATAGCAGGAAACTGGAGAGACTTGCACTCAGAAGCTTCAAAATATGTTTCTTGAATTTTCACATTTTTATTTTTTATTAAAATGATTTTCTTGCATTTAATTAATAATTAATTATACATATTAAATATATATTAAATACACTTTATTTGCATATTTAATATAAAACTTTAACAATTTTATTAGAACATTATTATTATTATTATTATTTTGTTATAAAATATTAATGATTTATATAAAAATACCATTATTTTAAGGTAAAATAATTTTTATTGTCATTTCTAATCCTTATTCAAAATTATTGCAAATTTTTTGGCAATAATTAATAGACGATTTTAACTTTTCGATAAATTTGTAATCAATGATCGTGAGAATCATGATAAGATACATAAGTATATATATTTTTCGATTAACACCCACAATTTAAATAAAAGTAATATCGTAGAATTTACATTTATACCTGAACAAATTATACACGGGATGTGACCAACTCGATTAAATTGAATAAAGTGGACCTTTTTTTTCGTCAATTAAATCAATAAAAAAATTACCCATTCGTTGTTTGATTATTTTGTGTTGAAAAAATTAATATTCTAATTAAACACATTCTTATACTATTACTAATCAATTAATCATGCATGTATGTTATGAGATGGGAGACGGTGTTTAAAATCGTTAATTAGTTATATTTAATATTTACAAATTTTTATTATAGGAATTATGTTGACGTACATTGTAGTTTGGTATGGAAAAAATTATAAGGTGTTTAAGGAGTTTATTGTTGCTATTTTAAACAAATTCTCACTTTTTGAGCATTAAGTAAGGGTGTTTTAAAACGAGCATCGGCTTTAAAAACAATTATATGTACAAATTTATTATAAAATTTAATAAAAAGAATATTAGAATATGTGAGTATCACTTTGATGTGTCCATGAATTTAATTTTAATGTTACAAACAAAACAGTTCTTATAAAATGCTCTAAAAAATTAATTAAATGTAGAGATACGGGTGTCGGATCACTCCAAAAAAACATGAAGCATGACTTACAATATGCATTTGAATTCTTCTTTTTTCGTCATAAAACCAAATATATCGACAAGTGAAATCAATCAACACCTCTCATCACATTTACATTCTAATTCTTTTCATCGTACAATCAATTTTACTAACAAATAATTTAATAACAAATTAAGCAATCACGTCTTTTATGATGTCATCGACAATAGAAAAGATTCACAAATGTTAATTTTATTATTCAATGTCAAACTTTGCAAATGTTTGTCAATATTGGATTTCAAAAGCATTTTTTATGCGATAAAATAGGTTCGTCAATATCTTCAAAATTATTATTAATAATAATATTCAAGAATTTAACTGAAACATGTTTTTTTTCACCTAATTCTTTTCTCTTTAATTTTTAAACATTCAAATTTAATTAAATTTCACATAATTTTTAATTTATTATATTAACTTTCAAATAATAAAATTTAACAAACAATAATGTTATGTGTATAATTTTTAAAAATATTTTCATGCCGCGCGTAGCGTGGCTTTGTTACCTATTTATTATAATAGCAGGAAACTGGAGAGACTTGCACAGTTGCACTCAGAAGCTTCAAAATATTTTTCTTGAATTTTTACATTTTTATTTTTTATCAAAATAATTTTCTTGCATTTAATTAATAATTAATTATACCTATTAAATATATATTAAATACACTTTATTTCATATTTAATATAAAAGTTTCACAATTTTATTAGAACATTATTATTATTATTTTGTTATAAAATATTAATGATTTATATAAAAATACCATTATTTTAAAGTAAAACAATAAAATTAAATAAAATAATTTTTATCGTCATTTCTAATCCTTATTCAAATCATTGCAAATTTTTTGGCAATAATTAATAGACGATTTTAACTTTTCAATAAATTCGTAATCAATGATCTTGAGAATCATGATAAGATACATAAGTATATATATTTTTCGATTAACATCCACAATTTAAATAAAAGTAATATCGTAGAATTTACATTTATACCTGAACAAATTATACACGGGGTGTGACCAACTCGATTAAATTGAATTAAGTGAACCCTTTTTTTCGTCAATTAAATCAATAAAAAAATACCCATTCGTTGTTTGATTATTTTGTGTTGGAAAAATTAATATTCTAATTAAACACATTCTTATACTATTACTAATCAATTAATCATGCATGTATGTTATAAGATGGGAGACGGTGTTTAGAATCGTTAATTAGTTATATTTAATATTTACAAATTTTTATTATAGGAATTATGTTGACATTGTAGTTTGGTATGAAAAAAAATAAAAGGTGTTTAATGAGTTGATTTTTGCTATTTTAAACAAATTCTCACTTTTTGAGCATTAAGTAAGTGTTATAAAACGAGCATCGGCTTAAAAAACAATTATATGTACAAATTTATTATAAAATGTAATAAAAGAATATTAGAATATGTGAGTATCACTTTTATGTGTCCATGAATTTAATTTTAATGTTACAAACAAAACAGTTCTTATAAAATGATCTGAAAAATTAATTAAATGTAGAGATACGGGTGTCGGATCACTCCAAAAAAACATGAAGCATGACTTATAATATGCATTTGAATTCTGCTTTTTTCGTCATAAAACCAAATATATCGACAAGTGAAATCAATCACATCTCTAATCACATTTACATTCTAATTCTTTTCATCGTACAATCAATTTTACTAACAAATAATTTAATAACAAATTAACCAATCACGTCTTTTATGATGTCATCGACAATAGAAAAGATTCACAAATGTTATTTTTACTTATTCAATGTCAAACTTTGCAAATGTTTGTCAATATTGAATTTCAAAAGCATTTTTTATGCAACAAAATAGGTTCGTCAATATCTTCAAAATTATTATTATTATTAATATTCAAGAATTTAACTGAAACATGTTTTTTTTCACCTAATTTTTTTCTCTTTAATTTTTAAACATTCAAATTTAATTACATTTCACATAATTTTTAATTTATAATATATACTTTCAAATAATAAAATTTAACAAACAATAATGTTATGTGTATAATTTTTAAAAATATTTTCGTGCCGCGCGTAGCGCGGCTTTGTTACCTAGTATATTATAATGCCAGGAGATCAGAAATGCACTAGAAACGTTTTAAATATTTTTCTGAATTTTCAATTTTTTGATTTTTTATTAAAAATATGTTCTTGCATTAAATAACTCTTAATGACCTTTTAATTAGTCATTAATTACACCTATTAAATCTATATAAAATTTACTTTATTTCACCTTTTTTAAAATTTAGAAAACTTTGTTTGAGCATATAACTATTATTTCAACATTATATATATATATATATATATATATATATAAATTATAATTAAGTGTATTTTTAGGTAAAATAATGACCGAAAATTGTTTATATCGCATTCTTTTTCATTCCCTATAAGACTACATTAATTTCTTTTCGAACGATCGTAAGTAGTAAATATGATCTTAACTTCTCAAACAATTTTGATTATAACTCATTTAGAAATCGTAATAAATTATAAAAATATATAGATCCTCGCTTAACATTTGAAATTTGTATAAAAAAATACAAACTATTATTATTTTTGCACATTACTAAATTATACATGGAGTATGACCAAACCGATTAAATTAAACCAACCAAACTATTTTTTCAACGGATTAATGGATAAAAAAGTTACGCCTGTTGTTCATTATATTGTGTCGAAATAAATTAATATTCTAATTAAATAAATTCTTACTCTAATATTGAACATTTTTGTGATGGGAGGGGTGTCGGCTTTAAAAAATGTTATTCTATTTAATATTTATAATTTTAATTGGAAAGATTACGTTCGTATTGTCATTGCTAATTTTTATGCTTATTCTATTTTTAAGATTATCAAAATTTTATTTATACGATGAGAGTAGTTTTCTAATTAATAATTTATATAAATTGTTTTAAATCAATTTTTTAGGAAATTCTTAAGAGATCAATAAATTTTTAAAAATAAAAATAATTATTTTATCTAACTTCAATATTTTCAAATATAAATTTATAAACCGCGCGAAGCGCGGATTACAATGCCCGGAGATCGGAAAGTTAATAGAAGCATTCAGAATGGCTTTCTTGAATTTTGGTTTTTTTATTTTTTTTATTAAAATTATTTTCCTGCATTAAACAGCTCTTAATGACATATTAATTAGTAATTAATTATACCTAATAAATATATAATTATTTTATTTTATTTTACTTAATTAAACAATTATAAAACTTTATTTGAGCATTATATTTATTATTTTAATAGTAAAAGTAATTTCATTTATAATTAAGTTTATTTTTAGGTAAAATGACGACTGAAAATTATTTACATTGCGTCTTTTTTATTTTCTATCGAATAACACTCCAATTTTTTTTCGAATAATTGTAATACACACGACCCTTAACTTCTCAAGCAATCTTCAATATTAGTAATTATGATCGTAATAAATTATAGAAGTATATAAATTTTCGCTTAACACCTATAATAAAAATAATACAAAGAGTTTTTATTTTTACACATGAATAAATTACACATGAGTTATGACCAAAGCAATTTAATTGAAAAAACCCAACTTTATTGATAGATTAAATAGTTAAAAAAGTTATATACCCGTTGTTCATTATGTTGTGTTGAAATAAATTAACATTCTATTTAAATAAATTCTTACACTACTATTGAACATGTATGTTATGAGAGGGGCGTCGACTTTAAAAAAATATTATTATATATAATATTTTTAACTTTTGGTTACGTTTGTATTATAATTGTTACTTTTTATGTTTATGATATTTTTGAAATTATGAAAATTTTAGATATATAAAAAGAGTATTTTCAAACTAATAATTCAAGTAAATTGTTTTGATTCAATTTTTTGTAAAAAAATTTAAGAGACTAATAAATTTTTAATTATAATTCATATATTTTCAATATTTTAAAATAAAATTTATGAACCGCGCGAAGCGCGGATAAGTTTCCTAGTAAATAGTAAAGAGAAAGTATAAGAGAATAGGAGATGTAGATAGAAAGTTATATGTCTATTTCTTAAATCTGTTTCACCAAATGGCCTATTTATAGGAGTAGGTTTACAAGTCTTACTAAGTAAGCTATTAAATTCTTGTTTGATAAGCATTACAAGTCTTCTTAGATAAGCTTTGCAAGTGTGAGTAAGCTTGGTGAGTCTTTTTCAGGAAGCTTTGTAAATCTTTTTGACGGAGCTTTGTGAGTCTTCTTGAGTAATCTTTGACAATCACTTTATATTTATTTATTATAACACCCCCCCTATTGTCAAAAAGCGAGTTATTGGAGGGATTAACTGCCTCGTTAAAACCTTGCAAGGAAAAACCCAATGGGATAAAAACTTTGATGAAGGAAAAAGAGTACAGTCTCCCCCTGAATAAAACGTCTCACAATTTGACATCTTGGTGTAATAATTTTCTCAATTTTCGCATGCCAATATTGCTCCGCAGCTTTTCAAATGTTGATGTAGGTACTGACTTTGTAAGTAAATCTGCCAGGTTATCACATGAGCGAACTTGTCGTACATCAATGTCACCATTTTCTTGTAGCTCATGAGTGTAGAAGAATTTTGGCAAGATATTTTTTGTTCGATCCCCTTTGATATAGCCTTCATTTAATTGTTTAATGCAAGCTGAGTTGTCTTCGAACATAACTGTAAGACTGTCTGAAATAATTGATAAGCCACATGATTCTCGAATATGTTGAATGACAGATCGTAACCAAATGCATTCTCTGCTTGCTTCATGGATTGCAAGTAACTCTGCATAGTCTGTTTTGTAGACTTCCAAGAAATAGCAGTACCACAATATGTGAATAGAAAACCTGTTTGAGATCGTCCAAAATGAGGATCGGACATATACCCATCATCTGCATATCCAACCAATTGCGATTTTGAATTGTTTGGGAAGAATAGTCCAAGATCAATTATTCCTCGAAGATATCTGAATATATGTTTTATCCCATCCCAATGCCTTTTAGTTGGATCAGAACTGAATCTCGCCAACAGGTTCACAACAAATGCAATATCAGGTCGTGTGTTATTTGCAAGATACACAAGGGCTCCAATTGCACTAAGATATGGAACTTCAGGCCCAAGTGCATCTTCATCTTCTTTTCTAGGGCGGAATGGATCTTTCTCAACTTCTAGTGATCGAACCACCATTGGCGTAGTTAGTGGATGAGCTTTGTCCACGTAGAAACGATTAAAAACCTTTTCTGTATAGGTTGATTGATGAATAAATATGCCTGAAGATAAGTGATCCACCTGTATACCGAAACAAAATCTTGTCTTTCCAAGATCTTTCATTTCAAACTCATTTTTCACATAGTTAGCAACATTAGTAATATCTTCAGAAGTACCTACAATATTCAAATCATCCACATATACAACAATAATAACAAAACCAGATTGTGACCTTTTGATAAACATACATGGACACACTTAATTATTAATATACCCATCATTCAATAAATATTCACTAAGCCTGTTGTACCACATACGCCCAGATTGTTTCAAGCCATATAATGATCTTTGTATTTTAACTGAATACAAATGTTGAGGCTTAGTTTCCTCTAACTTTAATCCTTCAGGGATTTTCATATAAATATCATTATCAAGTGATCCATAAAGGCAGGCTATCACAATGTCCATAAGACGTGTTTCCAATCTTTCCATACAAGCCATACCCATAAGAAAACGAAAAGTGACTCCATCCATCACGGGAGAGTAAGTTTCCTGGTAATCAAATCCAGGCCTTTCAGAGAATCCCTAGGCTACCAGCCGGGCCTTATACCTTACAATTTCATTTCTCTCATTTCATTTTCGTACAAATACCCATCTATTCCCAATGGGAACCACACCAGCTGGTGTTCGGACTGCATGTCCAAATACATTTCTCTTACACAAGGATTGCAATTCTTCCTGGATTGAAATTTTCCATTTTGGCCAATCATCTCTTTGTCGACATTCCTCCACACTTTGTGGTTCAGGATCGGAGTTCATAATAATATCACATGCCACGGAAAAAACATATACATCATCAACCTCAATACTTCCACGATCTAATAATTTCTCATTATGTACATAACTCATTGAGATCTCATAATTTTCAGGTACCTTTGCTTCTATGGAAGCATGTGCCATTTCAGAGGCAATATCCTCTTCTGGAGGTAATACCACTTTGGGTGGTTTTGTCATAGCCACTTCATGGGCTTGAACCTCTTTAGGAGGTGATACCACTTTTAGGGTATTTGATATAGTCACTTCAGGAACATTTGCCACCTCAGGGGCAAGTCCATTCAATTTCCGTTTTCGTGGTACAACATCTTTCGCACCAACAGGTCTTCCACGCTTCTGGCATGGTTTTGAATTACCAATCAATTCTTCAGGAATTGATTTATTAACAGGGATTTCAACCCTGGACGGCGCGTTAACAGCGGGTATATGCGATTTTATAATAAGTCCAGAATCATTAAAAGCATCTGGCATTTGATTATCAATATTTTCCATATGAATGATTCTTAAAACCTCAGATTCACATTGTTTAGTACGTGAATCAATAACAATTAATTTTGATGCATTCCACGATAGTTCAGAATTTAATTTATGCAAAACATTATCTCCGTCTAATGGAGGGAACACAGACTCCTCAATATGACAGTCTGCATAACGAGTAGTAAACACATCTCCAGTTAACGGTTCAAGATATCTTATTATAGATGGTGAGTCAAAACCAACAGATATGTCTACTCTTCATTGTGGACCCATTTTGGATCCTGTGGGGGTGCAATGGGAACATATACGGCACAACCAAAAACCTTAAAGTGAAAAATATCAGGAACTTGGCCAAAAACTAGCTCATGGGGAGATTGTTTGTGGTAAGCAGATGGTCTTATCTTAATTATGTTTTATGCATGAAGTATTGCATGACCCAGAGGTAAAAAATGTATTTATATTGAAATACGAGAAAATGCATGTCATTTAAATCATATATAATTAGGTTTTCTATATTGAATAAGATTGTCAATGTAGGTCTTCTACATTGAATATGATTATTGTAAAAATTCGTAATTATATTTTCTCTTGAGATTTTGAGTGTTTCCATTTGGATAATAATTGTTAAATCATCATTAAATTAAAGATAATTTTATGAGTGTCGCATACGCCGTAAATCATCCAAATCTGATTTCAAGATCTCTAGATAGAGCACAAATAGTAAATATGAACTTTTTTTAATGTTAATAAATAAATAAAATTCAGTTCTAATACAACCTTTTATATCCTTTTCAGATCATAATTTCTTTTTAAAATTCAATTCTAATACAACCTTTTTAATTATATCCTTTTTACATTATACTTTTCTTTTTAATATAATATAATCTTGAACGTCTACTTTTAAAAATATTAGATTCGACGGTTGAGATTATTTTGGTGGTACATAGACCAAAATTGTGGATAAAATTCCATATATAAGGATATAATTTATAATCCAACGGATGTCTTTTGACCAGTGTTGTAAAAATCGGTTGAGGCGGCGCCTAGGCGCCATCAAAATGCCCCGACTCGGGCCTCGGCGGTTAAAAAAATGTTTTTTTGTGTAAATCAGTCAAAAATCGGCAAAAAATCGGCCTAGGCGGTCAAAAATCGGTCTAGGCGGTCAAAAAATTGGCTTATGCGGTCAAAAAATCGGCATAGGCGGTCAAAAATCGGAAAAAATCAGCAAAATACGTTGAAAAATTCAAAAATTGTCAAAAAAAATTGACAAAAATATTTAATAAATAAAAATATTGAAAATAATATTTAAATACAACCGATTAATGCTCCGATTAATCCATTCGATTAATCCCCGCCTACCCGATTAGGCGCTAGGCGGTACCCCGACCGCCCTGGGCCGCCTAGCGATTTCTGGAACACTGCTTTTAACCCAACTTTTTAATCCAATGAATCATATGTTTTTGGGTAATACAGTGATGAGCCCAAAAATCTGGATATGATCCATATTATGTTTATTATATATAAGGATATAATGTAAATCGAAATCAAAATCAAAGAGAATTTTCGTATTTAAATTTTTATTAGTGTGTATACTTTTTATAATATATACAACGGGTGTTGGCCTAAAAAATCGTGAGACAAAAGCGGTATAGAAAAATATATGCATAATACATCTTATTATCTATGTATATTTAATTTATACATTATTTTGTTCACCAATCTATATTGATAATATACATATACTAGTATGTGTGCCCGCTGTGCGGGGCTATACCATGTAATATGCTATCTTTTAATTTTGTTTTTGAATCTAAGTTGAAACAATTTATTTATTAATTATTCATTATATAAACCAAAGACCAATATATAGATAATTTTTGTCGATAACGATGTTTTAGGATTGTTAATTGAAATAATAGTCTATATATTAACACATGTAAAGTCCTTTCTCTGTTTAAACTTGATATTGACACGTTCAAATTGATATGAAAGGTTCAAATAATGTGGGTACAAAAACTAAACGACTGCATGCTTGATGCTACTAATAAGGTAGAGAACTACTCCCAGACTCTAAGACAAAAGACTACATAATCAGACAATAACAATTCTAAACATGACACACATCAACTTATTACACATACTACTTGCGATAATAAATTGACAATCGAGACTTCCAGATGAATTGAGGTAGAGAAACCTTTGCCCAGGATAAAATCTTCTACGATCACCTCGTGAGCTGGTATCACTATAGAGAAACCTTTGCCCATGATAAAATCTTCTACGATCACCTCCTGCTCTATAGCATCACATCAATCATCGAACTTATCATGAAAAGAGCAAGACAAAAGGTCATCCTGAACCAAAAAATATTAGATAGTCAAGACAACACTCATAGACATATCCTAAGACAATTTTAAAAAAAAATTCAGTATAGCAAAATTTCACCCACACACAACATATTTCAAATCTAATCTTTCAACTTACCATGTGGTCTGCTAGATTGTCACAAACACAATAATAAACATAAGTAAATATATCAGTAAAAAATAATAGTTAACAACTACATATGCATGTATATTATATATATTTTGTCAAAAATAGAGCTTCTTCCAAATATACTAAGAAATCAAAATACATAGCAAGCACTCTCAAAAAAATTTAAGATATAATCATATTAGTTATTATGCCCGTTTAATGTCTAATAAAGTAGTCCATTGAAGACATTATCTTGATAGAGCATTGAATCCTTAAAATTTTATAGAACAAACTTCCCACTTGATTAATTGGTTATATGTGTTGCATTGCTGCATCTAAGAAAATGAATCATAATTACCAAATTGATGGCACTGAAGAATGTCTTTCTGCAATTTCTGCAAATGCTTGGGTGATCAATTGGCTGCTATTGAGCTTTCTACTTTCCATCACTGATCCTTTGTCCGAAAAGTTATGTGCTTGTCTTATAAATATTTCCAAGCATGACTGGCAACCTGAGTTGGTTGAGCCCAAGAAAGAATTGCATAGAGTTTAGAAACCGATTCGAAACATTATTATAGATGTGTTGATCCATATTAGTTTAAAGCTTTAATAAGATTTAGATGTTGATATAACATCATTTTAAAATGTTCATTATGAAAATATTCTAAAAGATAACTTCATAAAAGCTTAACCACTCTTCTTTGATCACACATTAATCTCCTTTATATATAACTACAACTGTAGGTGTGTTTTAGGTAAAAATAATCTGTTACACAGAAATTATAAAAGGAATAAATACTCATATAAAGCTACGAAAAAGAATATTAGTCACGGGTCACGAAAGGCATTAAATATATGACATGGACAAACCTTTTTCAAGTCGAGAAAACTAATCTCGATCAATCCTCTCATTGTTTGGTGAATCAAGAGGAGCAATAATTTTCAAATTCTGGATTATAACCTCATTGTTTACAATGAAAAAACATTCTCAGCTCTTTACATATACATAAGACCTCAATTCGGAACAAATTGATAACAAAAGGGTAAAAGATAGTTAAACATGTATATATTCAGTACTACTAAAAACACAACAGTTTTTATATTATAGATAGATTTATTGCGATTCTACTTACCTGTAATCCACCACATAGGTTGACTTTCCCACTCTTCCGAGTTGCAGAACTGCCTACCATCCATATTTCTGATAAAAGGAATTCATCAAATCGGTTCTAAGCACAATAATTGTGATAAAAAAACAATGAGTCGCAGGAATTAATATTAATATTAAATGATAAAACACAAAAACTTACACTATTGTAATGTGGAATCTTAGAAAATAACTGGTAAACTTTGTCCATTTTTTCTTCCCAATCCTTGGGCAGCCCATTTATATGTTGAACCTACAAATGTAAACCGAATAAGGATACTGATAGAGCCTAAATACCCAAAAAGAAAAACCTTAATTGAATTAAAGTGTAAATTCTATGTCTTCCTTTGAGCACACCTGAGTTGCATTTTTTGGTGTTTAGGTACCCTAGCTTTCGTACTTCTGTGATTTCCTTACCAGCTAGCTATGGTGGGTATGAATCTGTTCATAGACAGTTTATCCATATTTCCAAAAGGCTTGTGTTCAATATATAGTGTATAAAAAGGTAAAAGAGATTACGTTACAGCAGCAAGAAGTTCAGATTGTTTAATCATGGAATTTGGACCACTCCCCTGCAATACAAAGATACATTTTGAAACAAATTAACCACTTTTTTGAAGCAAATTGGGTGCTTAAACAACACAGTTTTAAATTGTCGAGGACATTGAACCTGATCCTACTTGAACCCATGAGTTTGCAAGTGATAGTTCCCACAAAACTATCATCACCAGGACTTAAAATCCCTTTTGTTGATTGAGCAACTACAAACTCAGATCTTCCATTATGCCTCTTGTGGTGAGCCAATGCAAGTTTTCGATTTTGTCTTTCTTGACCCTCCTGAGATGATTTATTAAAGAATCAAATACTAACTATTTCAAGGATACAAATCAAATGAGTATGATCAAATGAGTACAAATCATAAATGGTGAATACAAATCTGAGTACAAATCATAGATCACATGAATCTGATTTGATCAGCTAAATATCACATGTTCATAAATTTTAAGAAACTGCAAGAAATTTTAAGAAGATGCAAGAAATAAATTTTAAGAAACTGTAAGAAATAAAAACAAAATAAAAGAATGCATAAATTCAATCAAACACTCTAGATTTTAATTCATATCTTTATTAAACAAATAGTTGAGTATGTCAATGAGAAAGGGTAATGCAGGAACATAAAGATCGTCTATTCCACTTATTGAACTAATCACGAAATTCTTTGTCGAATGAGCATGCTACAAATGAGGTATTATATATACCAACACATAGCTATCATATATACCATAACCAATATATAAGGTACTTAATTTAAGGTATCCAAAGTTAGCTCATCAACCTCATATTCCAACATCCTGATTCAACCTGCACAATGTTAAGTTGTAAAACCTTTAGAATGCACATATCATATATACCATGTCTCACTAACAACCAAAGAAGTAGCTGCATGATTAGTTCAGGGGACTAAATTCTAACAAATTGAATATCCAAATTTTGTAATATCATCACTAAACACACAAATTTTGTAATATCAGCACTAAACACATAAAGAGAAGTCGTGTACTCACAAACATTAGCACACTGCGGATACCAAGAAATTTGCTTGCAGTCAAGCTTCCTCCTTGACCGTTGAACCATGAACTGTTAAAATTATAAAATATATTAATCAAAAATTTTCCACAAATGGTAATTTCAATCGAGTGATTCCAACAAATTCCAATTCACAATTAACTACAACATAAACCCTAAAATTTAAACACATAATAAAGAGATGTAAACAAACACCAAAATCTTTTCCATTTCAAAGTACATATCAGATCTACAAAGTTCAACCTGCAAAAATTTAAAAAGAAGAACACATCAGAAAACTAAAATAATGATAATAAAATTGGAAAAATAGAATACTAAAAGAAGAATAGAGTGATTGTGTGAGAGTAAGAAACAAAGGAAAGGAGAAAATGCTGAAAATTTGATATTCAAGTCCTGTACATAAACAAATATCATAAATTAAAATAATTCATTAGCAAAAATTTGGTACAACCACTAATATCTTAGCTTTAACATAAAAAAGCAAGCAAAATAATCACTGACTTTAACCATTTCAATTACCAACCCATAATTAACTACTCCAAAACTCTAAGATATCTAAAAGTCATAAGACATAAAACATAAAAGTTACTACTTTACAACTAAGTATCATCAGAAGCTAATATCCTTACTAAATTTCACTTCCCCTTTTGATTGGACTACTTTGGTGAAACATTCAAGTTCATAGAAATCTCTTTTATTAAAGCCTTTCCAGGAGAACCTCTTTTACACCCATAATTTTGTCTCTCATCTTTATAAATCCTACATCATGATGTCAAAAATCACCAAATACGTTATAGGTTGACACAAAATAAATAATCTAACCTACAAAAAAGAGAAAGTAAAATCATAACTTGAACCAAACAATACATCTATCTATACAAAGATCAGTAAGTAACATACTATTAAAGTTCACTATTAGTGAACCAAACATGTAAAAAAAATCAATAGATAACATACTATTAATGGAAGCTAAAAAGAGAATTAAAGTTCACTCAGAACTTTCAACAAACAGTTAAGCTGCAAAAACAAAAACATATAATATTGATTAAATCATTCTTAAAAATTATCGAAAGTACAATACATATACAAAGATCACCGAAACAACGCTGTTTTTGTAACAAATATGAACATATGAATAAAACACATATGAATAAAACCCATCAGATAAACACAAAAATAACCAAAAAAAATAACACAAATCTATCGTAAATTGAAGAAAGGTATAGAGAAAAGGGGATTTAAAAATCTTATAGTGAGTAGTATCATCGTTCACTACCTTTAGAGTGAATAATATCAGAGTTCACAATTCTAATAGAATCTGCAATGAAAACAAAAACAAACAATAGAATTAGGAATATTGAGGATTTAATTAAGAATTTGAAAATTAAATTGAGTTTGAAATTTGAAAGAAATAGACGAAAAGAGACTGTAACTTTGAATTTGAAATTGGAATCGAAGAGTATGTATTGAAAAGAGTAAAAACTTCTGAAGGAAGCTTGACACAGCAGCAAGAGTATAAACATGTGGTTTGTAATGAATTGCCGTATTAATATTAGCTCCAACTGATTCTGTGTTTTGGACCCCTATTTTTCTCATGCATCCAACTAAAGACCTGTTAGAAAACATTACAAATTTTGGTATGTAATCGAAGAAACCATTATATGGGTTATATTGACGGAGAATATAATGTAAATAAATATGGTTTAACACAACCTATTCTTTCAAACCTTATTCATCCTGGTTGCATAAGTGTCCTTTAGAATGTTGTGGTCTGTTCAAATTTTTTATAGGTTGCAAATTTTTTATGAATACAAAAACCTGCAAAAAACAACAAAATATCAGTCCACAACATATTAAATGAGATATAAAAAGAGCGAGACAAATAGAAGATTCAAATTCAGAGAGAGAGAAAGAGAGAGATGTAGCTTTCATTGCTAGACTTCTCATGTTGCAACACGTAAATAGATTTGCTTTCATCGTTCGGAAAGTATCCCACATGTGACCTGTGAACGGAAGGGGAGAGAAGAAAGAAATTTAAAATTTGATCAAATAATTGGAGAAATTGAAAAAATACATTTCCAATAATTTTATCCTCTTTCATCAATATAAAACCAAATAATTAAATTCCTAAACCTGTAAAAAAATACATAAATATTATATGTACATATTAAACCCTCATAAAACACAAACATGAATTACTTCTGTAACTACAATGCCTCTCACGAAAGATGGTGATCACGTGAAAAAACTCTTTAACTACAAAAACTCTTTTATGCATTATATCAAATAGTTAGGGTAATTTATACTAAAATGAAGATACAAACATAAGATTACCTCTGTAAATTTGAATACATATTATAAATTCTTCTAAAAACTTTAATCAAACACTTGGTCTACAAACATTTGACACTCAAAATCATCCTAAAATTCTCACACTACTTTAACCAAACATATGTAAACGAAACATACAACCTACAGAAAAATGGAAAAATATGATAGCATCCCAAAATATCTCCAAATTATAAAAACATAGATTTAAGTAATCAAGCAAAAGGGTAAGAAAATAAACAAAATATAAATCAACAAAACCCAAAATCAAGCGTATATGGAAGAATACAGTATATAAAAATGGTATTATACCTGTAAATGAGAGACATCATATCAATTTACCCAGCTTCATCTACAGTAAAATGAAGAAGAAATTGGTTAAGATCACATAAGAACCTTCCAAAATTGAAATCCAAGACTGATGATATATTAAAGACAGATGGAGAGAATTGATATATACAATATGTATATTAAAGTCAGATAGAGAGAGTGTGCAGAAAGAAAGGAGAGATGTATTCGAAAATGAAGATGGATTGTATGGTGAATCTGAATTTGAATTAATTGATTTCATTTGGGGAAGATACAACAGTTGTAGTTGATGAGTGGAGGAAACAATAGCCACGTATGTAAGACTTGAAAAAGTAACAAAAGTCAAATGATCAAGTGGCAGTATAATGTAAATACGAAAAATACGAAGGGACAATATAGTAATTAACATCTAAAAAACACAACAGGATTTATACTATTGATAGATTTCGATTTTTTATTAAATAATCTTTATTTAAAAATTAAAAAAAATTATTATAAGACCGCTGCTAGCGTTACTTAGTCGACTAGTATACGGGTGATGCAAAGTCTTGGCGTGGTTCACTCGATGGAGTTGTTTAGTTAGGATAGTACCTTGTAATGTAATGTTGATTACATATATGATACTCCCTCCGTTTTTTTTTATTTCTTTACATTTGCTTTTTGCACGGAAACCAAGATAGTGGATGTAATATTGTTAAAATAAATGTAATAGTGGATGCAATAGTAATTTTTTTGTGAGTGGGTGTAATAGTGTAAAGGGTTGAAAATGTGGAGTGAGGTAGTGGATGTAATAATGTATTTTATTGTTAAAAGTTACTATTTTTAGTAATGTAAAGAAATGGAATGAACGGCCCAAAATAGAAAGTGTAAAGAAATGAAATGGACGGAGGGAGTATGAAATATGTATGGTTTGTATAAAAAATCTTGTACTAAAAAAAAATGGATACAAGTAAAATTATCCGCCACAAGTTTATATTAAAACATCAGTTTTACCTGTAATATTGTAATTTACCTAAAACCTACATGTTAATTAGAGTTTGCCGTTTGGTAAGAATAATAGTATTTTCCACCAGAAATATTATTTCAAAACAGCTACCCCTAATACAAATTTAGAGTTGATATAAGAATAATAATGTAATTTATTTTATTTCCCACATGGCCACATGTAGAGGGTGTTTGGCCCCCTTTTATTTTTTTGTTTTCACTTAAAGCTTGTGTGAGGGTGTTTGGTTGCCCTTTAAGTTGAATCACTTAAAGTGGAAAGTATGCTTAAAAAAGAAAGTAGCTTTGAGGTACTTTTTTTCCACTTATTTTTTTCGTATATCAATTTTTATGTATTTAAGTCACCTTTTAACTCATATTATATTCTTTGCATATATTTGTATTTTATACTTTTATATTATGTTTAAAAAATATAAATTTCTTTTTTTTAGTTAATTTTTTAAAAATAAATTTACTTTAAGAAGAATTTGCCAAACAGATACACCTAACTTTAAGTGAAAAATATCACTTTTCACTTAAAGTGAGTAAGTAGCACTTTAAGTGATACTCCCTCCGTCCCAAAATACATGTCCCTTTTCTAAAACAAATTTGTCCCAAATTACATGTCCATTTTCTCCTTTCAATGCAAATTTAAGTGTAGTTTTACAAAACTATCCCTACATTTATTGTATTAAAAATTTGACTTTTTTAAACTTAACTCTATTCTCACTTTCCAATGTATTAAATAAGGGTATTAGTTGGAAAAATTTAATCAACTAACTTTATCTTAATATGTGTGCTTTTTAGAAAAGGGACATGTAAATTGGGACGGAGGGAAAGGGACATGTAAATTGGGACGGAGGGAGTAAGTAACATTTTTTAAGTTAAGCCAAACACGCTCGTAATATTAATTCAACCTACTCCATTTTGTCAACTACTCACTCATTTCTGTCTTTAAATAAGTTTCTCATTTGAGTTGGACACGTTTGTCAATGCATACTTTTGATCGTTAATATCTTTAATTTCGTATTAGTATTAAATATAAAAACTTCACTGTATTAAAGTACTCGTAAATACGAATTCAACAAGATCACTCATGATTATATTTGATCTTATAGATTATGCGTAAATTAGTAATTTGTTTCATGTTATGAACAGTCCATGAACAACTTAATATGAGACTGAGGGAGTAATGTTTAGTACTCCCTCCGTGCCATTATGTGTTTCTCATTTTGTGAAAAACACGGGTTTTAAGAAAAAGTGGGTATTGAATATTATTTTTAAGGAGTAATGGGTATTGAATATTATTTTTTATGGAGTAGTGGGTATTGAATATTGTTTTTAAGGAGTAGTGGGTGGAGTAGTGGGTATTGAATATTGTTTTTAATGAGTAGTGGGTGGAGTAGTGGGTATTGAATATTATTTTTAAGGAGTAGTGGGTGGAGTAGTGGGTATTGAATATTGTTTTTAATGAGTAGTGGGTGGAGTAGTGGGTATTGAATATTATTTTTAAGGAGTAGTGGGTGGAGTAGTGGGTATTGAATATTATTGTTTATGGCTTAAAATAGAAACAGGAAGGATATTTTGATTTTCCCAATTTAGTAAACAGGAAACATATTAAGAGACAGAGGGAGTAGCAATAATAATATAAACTGTCTTTATTTTCCACTTGCAATAACCTATTTCTATTTAGTTAGTACAGTTTGGTACAATCAGTTAAAGTTTTCCACCAGCTTTATCAGTCTTATTCGCTTTGGTTTATTCGCCACAGGAGGGGCCGAGGCCCGAGGGGTTTTATGAAATTGTTACTCCCTCCATCCTTAATATTTTTCCTGTTTTGATTGAACACGTTTGCCAACGCACACTTTTGATCGTTAATATCTTGAATTTCGTATTAGTATTAAATATAAAAACTTCACTGTATTAAAATACTCATAAATATGAATCCAACAAGATCACTCATGACTATATTTGGTCTTACAGATTAAACATAAATTAGTAATTTATCTCAAGTTATGAACAATCCCGACATATGAAACAAGAACAGTATTAAGGGACGGAGGCAGTACCAAGTTACTGACGTATACAGAATATAGCTTCCATTAATGGTCTTGAAGGTTTGTTACAGAGAACACAGACTACAAAGCCTGTAGGAGAAAAAGAAAAATAGTAAAATCTAACTAACTCAATAAATCTGTAACTTAAATAATCAACAATAAAGATGTCATTAGTAAAAAACAATAAAGATGTCAAGAAATTTAGACAATAAAACAATCATGTCTTAAAGTAAAACCACCTCAAAAGATTAACAAAAATAATGTCAGTATAATAAATATATGAAAAAAATAAAACAAACACAAAAAATATAATAGAATATCAATTTGTTTGTAACTAGGAAATAATAATAAACATATTTCAGAAATTTAACAATATTTTAATCAAAGGGCATCAACCAACTTAACAATAAGTTAACAATATTTCAGAAATTTAACTATATTTTCTGTAAATGTTGAAGTATTTAACCGTTCACAATTTCCATATATACGTGATACTTGTACTAGTAATTAATAATTATGCCTAAACTGTATGCAGTATGTGGAGCCAACAACATGTTGGTGCAGTGGTTGAGCCACTGGCCTCCTTTGAAGGAGGTCAGGGGTTCGACTCCTGGCCTCCTTTGAAGGAGGTCAGGGGTTCGACTCCTGCGCGTGTGTGAGTTTCTTAGTTTGTATTAGGTTTCCTTTCTGTATTTGTATTTCTATATTTGTAATGGCCGGGTTTCCTTCGGAAACAGTCTCCCTATTGTATAGGGGCATGGTCTGCGTACAACTACCCTCCTCAGACACCACTTTTGAGTGGTATTATAACTGAGTAAGGTTTGTATGCAGTATGTGGACAAGATGGAACTGTGAAAGATATTGGGCCCGTTTCTCAAAACTTAAAATAAGTTTCGGATAAAAATTTCATATTTTGATAATGTTTTTTATAAAAGTGTTTAATGTATGTTTGAGATTCTATAAATTATAAAAAAAAATTATTTTTTTTCAAAAAAAAGTTAGTAATCTCTTATTCTGAAAATAAATTTTCACAAACACCCTCAGTTGATTACAGGGGCAAAGATATGTAGGTAGAAAGAGTAGATAAAAGAACAAAACAAGTATAAAAAATAATTTTAAAGTAGATAAGAGAACGGACATTTTTAAAAGAAAATGAATAGACTTTAGAAAAAGACAATGAATAGTTTTACTCCAAAAAAGAATATGAATATATAATTTGATGTTAGATAAAAAGGACCTTTCGACAGTGTCACGAAGAAGACAAGTTCGAACTAGTTGTCGTAAAAAACATTAGATTGCCGGCCAATGGCTGATTTAAATTTCTTAATGACAGATGTGAGACAAATGATTGGGCTTATAATTAGGAATGTGTCACATTCCTAATTTAAATATACACCGCCTGCCGCCGGCTCCTTGACTTGGCATCATTGTTGCTCTGCTGTTTGCATGGATGGCCGGATGCAATATGTGAAATGAAAATGCTGGTTTTTTCACGATCAAATAATATGGTTTATTTGTCCATGACTCAATTATGAATCTAATTCAGCGATTTCTGCTTATTTTATTATAATACTAATAATTAACTGATTATTTTTAAACGTATCATCTCTCTTCAATTATATGCCCGTGAGCACCGAAACACTACCCCCACTCTAAAGTCGTCTGGCTTCATATTTTTTGCCTTTGCTTTGAACCTCTCTCTTTCATATGTTATTTTAAAAACTCTAAAGTTTCAGTCTATCTTAAATTCTTAATTATTTTAATGCAGCAACGCTTCACATTGGCCACTCTCGTCAATTATATGCATGTGAGCACTGAAAACCTTCTTCCTATATTTTCGGTGCTTTGCTGATAGTTTCGCAAAAAGATCCTGTCAATCTTCTTTTTCTTATTTTCTTTCTAATATTGTAAAAATGGCCGAGGCAATTGTCACTTTTGCTGTGGAAAGACTAGGAGAATTGTTAATCTCTGAAGCCAAACTCTTATCTGGAGTGAAAGACCAAATTAATGAGATGTTGTGTGAGCTGAAACGAATGCAGTGTTTCCTAAGAGAAGCTGATAAGAAACAAAATCAAGATGCAAGAGTACGACAATGGGTGGAAGAAATGAGAGAGCTTGCCTTCGAAACAGAAGATGTTACTGAGACTTTTGCAATGGAAGTTCCAAGCAAGAAGCAAAGATCAGGCTTTAAGCAGATGTTACGAAGATTTGCTTGCATCTTTAGCGAAGGAGTAAGCCGCCACAATATTGCTACGGACATCAATGCTATAAAAGATAAGATTAGCAATCTCACTGAACGTCTAAAAACATATGGCATTACAAAAGGTCTAGATGAAGGAGAAACCTCAAGTTCACTAGTGGATTTGAAAAGCCGGAGAACCTATCCTCATGACATTGAAAAAGATTTTGTCGGGATGGAGAAGGACATAGAGAAACTGATCTCTTATTTGAAGATGAAAGGACCGGGTTGTGAAGTTGTTTCAATTTGCGGAATGGGAGGTCAAGGAAAAACTACCCTTGCCAAAAAACTTTATAATCATCCCGAAGTTAAAGCTCATTTCCAAGCTTTTGCTTGGGTCTGTGTCACTCAACAGTTAGAAAGGGAAAAGGTTCTCAAGGGAATCTTGAAAGAACTTCTCTCTCATGACATGAAGGGACAAGTTGCAGCGATGGATGATGCAGAGCTGGTCCAAGAACTTTACAAAGTTCAGCAAGAAAAAAATTGTTTGATTGTTATGGATGATATCTGGAAAGATAATCACTGGAGTAGCCTAATGCCTGCCTTTCCGGTCGGAGAGACTACTAGCGGTAGCAAAGTATTACTTACAACTCGTGATGCAAAAGTGGCTAACATGGGTAATATTGTTCATAACATTAGTGTCTTGACGGAAGAGGAGGGCTTGCAGCTTCTTTCAATAAAAGCAGGAATAATTAACCTTCCAGGTTAGTATTGTAATCTCTCTCTTTTCTGTGCTATCAATGTATAATTAGTAGGGTCCCGTCCCTGACAAATTGTCAGGGACCGGTTGTTTAACAATCAGTTTCTCAGCCGTTGGATTGTTGATCCAACGGCTGAGATTAAAAAAAAAATATATGTTCCGCAGAAAATTTCCGCGGACCGATCCGTGAAAATTTCCGCAAACAGGGAATTTTTTTTGTAATCCAGGGAGCCGTTGGATTGTTGATCCAACGATTTAGAAACTGATTGTTAAATTCAGGGACCAACTTCCTAATTGGTACGGAGTATTAGAGTACATGATGTTAAGTTTCAAACAAAATAGTATAAATACATATCTGATACATAGTGTTTTGCATTATTTAGGAAAAATGTATACAGAGGTTGATGAACAACTTTAATTTAGTACGACGTTCCAAATATAATGAAATGTGTATAGACAATAATTGAATTTATTCCACAACAAATTTAAGCTCATAAAAGAAAATTTTAAGTCTTAAAGTTTATATTGTAATTTCCTGGCTTTATTTAATTAAACCACATGTTTTTTTTTTAAATGTTGTTTGCAGAAAAAAGGGAGATGGAAACCATAGGAAGGAACATGGTTAAAAAATGCAAAGGTTTACCTTTAGCTATTTCATCACTAGGAGGAATTCTTAAAGGAAAATCCTTGAAAGATTGGGAGAAAATAAATAAAGATATTCCTCATTACTTAGCCAAGGGTGCAGGAGTAACTGATGATGATATATACAACACGGTGATGTGGGTTCTAGGATTGAGTTATGATAGTTTACCTCCTCATTTGAGACACTGTTTTCTTTGTTTTGCCCATTATCCGGAGGATAAAGAAATCGAGACAGAGGAACTGTACATGTTTTGGCTGGCAGAAGGTCTGATATCTGTGGAACATAAAGCAGAAGGGGACATAATGTTGGAAGTAGCCGAACGCTATCTAGATGAACTAGCCAATCGAAGTCTTGTTCAAGTTGACAAATGTGAAGTTGGAGAATCCTGGTCAACATACAGAATATGTCGTGTTCATGATCTTATTAGAGAGCTATGCTTGGTTAAAGTTAAGGAGGAAAAAGTCATCCATGTTAATCATTTAACCCACACACCTGAGGATGCATCCACAACAAACATTGTACGCAGATTGTGTATTTGTTCCTATGAGGATGGAGATGAATCAAAGTTAAAACCTTATGATCAAAATGTGATTTCACATATTCGATCTCTTCTTGTTTGGAAAATTGACTACTACTCTGATTCTCAATGGCCAGACGAAATCATTAACCTCGAGAAATTTAAGCTTCTCCGAGTTTTGACGGTGAGAGGATATCCAATTAGTGAGATCAATATAAGATGCATATCAAAGCTAGTCTACCTAAAGTATTTGTGTTTACGTGTGGGTAATAATGTAGAATTGCCATCATCAATAGGTGACTTGAGAAATTTGGAAACCCTTGATCTAAGGATTTTGCTGGGTAATTCTATGGCAATACCAAATGTTTTATGGAAGTTGGAGCAGTTAAAACACTTGTACCTTCCTGAGTACATGGATGTAGGTGGTGGAGATGAGAAGTTGAGATTAAAAGGGTTAAATAAGTTAGAAGTGATACACAAATTTAAGTCGGAGTATTGTGATGCACATGATCTCCTTGAATTACCCAAACTCAAAGTTTTTAGTGGCAGAATACAAGTGGAGGACAACCTCACAGCTGTAGAGAATATTATTGATTATATCAAATCCAGTGAATTGCGGCACTCAAAACTCACAATTTATGGAGGAGGCGGACTGAGTTGTTTTATATTATTGTTGGAGTGTTGTTTCATTGATGATTTAACAATATATACCCGTATATGCAGATTTCCGAAGGAGTATGACCATACTCGTTTTTCTGAGCGTCTCACCAAACTATGGCTGAGGGATTGTAGAATAGAGGAAGACCCAATGATATTACTGGAGAAACTTCCCAACTTACGCCACCTCACATTGTGGGAGGATGCGTATTTGGGAGCAGAGATGGTATGCTCCGCTATGGGTTTCCCACAACTTCAAGAATTGCGCCTTATTCGATTGCACAACTTAAGAAAATGGAGGGTGGATGAAGGAGCCATGCCAAATCTCTCTTCTTTAATGATTGGTGCTTGCAGAGAGCTGGAGATGCTTCCGGAAGGGTTGACTTACCTCACCGCCCTAAGATACCTCCATATTTATGAAATGCCTAGCACATTCACAAATAAGATAAAAGAGGAAGATGGTGTAGATTTTTACAAAATTAGTCATATTTCTCGTGTAGTAATCCATTGAAAGCCAATAATATTTGTTATGGGTTGTTTCTTTAACCAAATGTCTAATTTGTTTTTTTATTACTCCGTATTGTATTGTGTTGACCAAGTAAGAAAGATGTAAATAAACATTATTTTTTAAACAGATTTTGTTACTTTCATATTGCATTTTGATTTAAATAAATTTATTATTGATAGTATACATAAATTTTCAAAAAATAAATATTATTTATAATATAAAAATATTTAACTTGGATGAATCATTCTCTCTCTTTTATATCACATTTTTATAATGTGGATTATAAAAATCCTGTAATTGACTTGGATTATAAATAGTCAAATATATTGGATTTAGAATGTGGTATATATATGTCTAATACATACATGTAATATATACATTATTTATAATATAAAAATATTTAACTTGGATGAATCATTCTAACAAATTTATTATTTTATAATTCATTTGATATGTAACTTATAAATTTATAATTACATAATTTATATTTACTAAATACACTGTTGATGTATAATAAATTTTCCATGCTCTGAACATGATTTCTATTCTATTGGGTATCAACTTCGTTTCTAAATTGTTTTACAATTAACTTTTTCAGTTTTTGATTATTTTTTTATCTATATTTAATGCATTATTTAAGTTAGTTAATTAATTTTAAATAAAAAAGAAATAAATGTTCTACAATTACATCATTTAAAAGTAATAATGAAACATTCTCAGCAGAAAACACCAAAACATACAAACCATTAGCAATCATTCAAAAGGAGACATTAACACCAAAAAAATGATGTACTAATAAAAAATATCACCTATTGAATAATTATTGAAAGGAAAATAAAAACAAAACGGTAACAACTTAGCAAAAAAAAAAAACAAAATTGTAGATCTACACAGTTAAATGAAGATGGGAGAAAGGAAGACGGGAGAGATGTTGAGAAAGGAGGTTGGCATATCTGCAAAAATATTTAGGCGTATTATGTTAGGGTTATTTAAATTTGAATCTATATATGATATTTTATTAAAACATTAAAAAATTAATAATCAATGTTTTTGATGTGTTAAGGGCTTCTCAAAAGGTTTTAAAAATGTTGGTTTTATTTTGATATCATCTAAATATTCATGAATTTTACTTTGAAGTTTGCTAATCTATACTATTATATAAAAGCCGAAAAAGTTTGGTTGGTTGGTATCTATTGAATTTACCTAATTACCTTTACATTTAATTAATATAACCATGATAAATTATAATCATCATAATTAATATATGATAAATTATAATAGTCATTATCATCACTTATAATAATCAAACTAAACTAAACAAAATCTACCTCGTGATTCAGACATTCACCATGCTCGGACATCAACCATCATCACTGTCATCGTCCCTCTACCCGACAATCATATGTTCCAAATTCATCCTTACTTATTTACCCGTGCTAATAATATATAATTATATAATATTATATATTAATTTAATTTAATTAATTAAATTAGTTTTATAAAAATTATAAAATTAAAATATAAAATTATATTATACTTTTATAATTATTCTATATTAATTTATTTTTATAATATGTTTTATTTTAATATTTTGTTGGTAATAAATTAATCTTATTTATAATAAGATTAATTTATAATCTTATTTATAATAAGATTAATTTATTATATTATATTTATAATATAATAATTAAAAGTTTGGTTGATCGGTATGATACATGTTGCTTTTACTTATTTACCCTTACTTATCAATTTATATCCATTCTACTATCTAATCAATTTATTTATATGTTTCATATTTTATCTAACTAAAATTTCTCCTTTACTAATCAATTTCCTTTTTCAAGTGAAACATATTAACATATTACCTTTTCTATTTTTCAATACTAAGTAATTACCTTTTTTGGTAAAAAAATATAATATCTTCTATATTTTATATAACTAAAAAGTATATTATAATTATTATTAACTAATCAATTAACTTTGTCAGCCAAAACACATTAACTTTTCTTTAACTAAATATTTCTTTTTCCAATTATATCACGGGTTACCTTTTTCGGCTATTTTCTTTAATTAAAAACTTTCTTTTCCAATTATATCACGGACGTTTCGACTTAATAAAAATAAAATAATATAATAATGCTAATAATTAATCAATTACCTTTTCACCTAAAATGTATTATCTTTTTATTTTTCTTATTAAATTTCTTTTTTTTCCTAAAAAAAATTCACGGGTAACATTAATTTCTCATTTTCTAAAAACACTACGAGCAATTTTATTAACATTAAATTATAATTATTATAAACTAATCAATTACCATTTTCACCTAAAGCATGTCACAATTTTAATTTTCACGTTACCTTTTCTATTTTTCAAACTAAAATATCTCTTTTCAAATTATATCACGGACGGTACTATTTAATAGAATAAAGTAATAATATTATAAAACTAATAATTAACGGATTGTCTTTTTCAATTAAAAGTATCATCTTTTCTATATTTTCTAACTAAAATCACTTTTTTCTAGAAATATCACGAGCAAAATTAATTTCTCCTTTTCTAAAAACATTACGAGCACTTTTATTTAGTAAAATAACATAATTAAATTAATAATTACTATAAACTAATCAATTACCTTTTTCAACTAAAAAATGTTACCTTTTTAATTGTCTCTAACTAAGTCATCTCTTTTTCCAATTATATTATGGGCATTCTATTTAATAAAAATAAAATAATAATTTCGTAATTACTAATAATTAATAGATTAATTTTTTCAACTAAAATCTATCACCTTTTCTATATTTTCTAACTAAAACCCCTCATTTTCTAAAAATATCAAGGATAACATTTAAATAATTATGATTATCATCTCATTTAAAAATTTAAGCTTACAAAATTCATGTTTTAAAAATATTAATGAAAAATAAATGAAAAATTCATATAATATTTTAAAAATTCATGCATCGCACGAGTTTTAAACTATACTATAACATTAAAAGTTTGGTCGGTCGATACGATACCTGTTGATTTAATTTATTTACCCTTACTTACGTATCCTTATTTGATTACAACTAAAATCCATCCTATTTATCCTTATTTAATTACAAATAAAATCCATCCTACTAGGCATTAGCTAATCAATTTCCTTTTTGAAGTTAAACATATTTTCTATTCTATTTTACTCTAACTAAATAATTTCCCTTTTCATGGATGATACAATATATTTTATATTTTGTATTTTCTCTAACTAAAATCGATCTTTTCCCAATTACATGAAGGACAGTTTTATTTAATAGAATAAAATAATTATAATACTAACAATTAAACGATTACCTTTTTCAGCTAAAACATATCATTTTTCCTATTAATTCTAACTAAAATCCATCTTTTTCTAAAAATATCATGGGCAACATTGATTATTACGAGAAATTTATTTAGTATAATAGCATAACTAAATTCTAATTACTATAAAATAATCAATTACCCTTTTCATCTAAAACATGTTAACTTTTTAATTTTCTCTAACTATGATCTCTCCTTTTCCAATTATATCACGGGCATTCTACTTAATAAAATAAAATGATGATTTTATAATTACTAATGACCGATTATCTTTTTCAACTAAAATCTATCAGTTTTTCTATATTTTATAACTAAAATCCCTCCTTTTCTAGAAATATCACGGATGACATTTATATATTTATTATCAAATCATCTCATTTAATAATTTAAGCCTCCAAAAAAGTTCATATAATATTAAAAAAAATCCGTGCATCGCACGGATTTTAAGCTAGTACTCATTGAATTTGTAAAACAATGTATATTGAATTAATTGAATTAAGTATAAAACATAAATTGTACAAATCATTTTATTTAAATGTATTTAATTGGAAATTAATGTTCTTTGATGTAAAAAATTCTCTATAAATTAGTAATTATTAATTTATCGATTAAAATATCTTTAAACTAATATAATTTTCCGATCCGGACTATATTAAAGCCTTCTCAGAAAAAGAGAGAATGACCAAAATGCCTATTTTTTACAAGTTTTTGCCTAAAATACTGATTTTGAAAAAAATGGCCCGAAATACCGACGGGATACGGAGAATCGTCCTCCGTGTTAGGGTGATGCGGAACACCGTCCTCCGTATTACGTAAATACGGAGCTGAGTCTTCCGTGTTATGCATGATACGGAGGACGATTCTCCGTATTAGGTGGGTGCGCAGCACAGTCACGGAGCATGGTCTTCCGTATCATGCATAACACGGAAGACTCAGCTCCGTATCATGCCCTATTACGGAGGGCGGTGTTCCGCATCACCCCTCATATCACGGAGGATGATGTACCGTGTTCCGTCAGTAAAAAGGGCCAGCCTAGTTCCCATATGAATATTTTGGGCCATCACCCTTAGAAAAATTGATCCGAGATCAATCCAGACAAAAAAAAAGAATTATACCAATAGAAAAACACAAATTAGAGCACTTTTGACAAAAAAAAAATGTAACTTATACAAGTCTAGTAAAACCTTTATAAAATAATATAATTGGGATTAGCAAATTTTATTAATTTAACGAAATTATTAATTAATTGAAATTTTACTAATATTATGTTGGGACCAAAAAAATTATTTTAAAAATATTAATTTATTTTGAATTAATAAACTAGTGTTTAATTAATAACGTATTGGTAATAAGAGTAACAATTTTATTCTTAAAAAGTTTTGATAATTTATAAAGAAATTGTAAATTTTTATGGACACTTGGTGAATAATCGGTGTTGTAGCAAAGGAATGGGTGTTATATTACGTCGGAATTTGTGATGATTGTCCGGGTATTTTGTTGATGGCGTTTGAATTCATGGTTGCTACTGATTATAGGGGGATCGATTTATACATACATATTTGGATGCATACGTGATAGAGTATATTTTTATATATATTCTAGATGATTTTATTCTCATATTTATTGTGTTTTGCATTGATTTGAATTTTTATTTAATAAATTTGATTGTTTTATTGTAAAAAATAAAGAATTCCCGTGATATAATTGGAAAAGGAGAGATCATAGTTAGAGAAAATTAAAAAGTTAACATGTTTTAGATGAAAAGGGTAATTGATTATTTTATAGTAATAGGAGAAAATTCGTATTATTGGGCTACACGGGCTGCCTGCACTGTTTGGGCCATATCTTGAGTTCCAGAAGTCAGAATTTGACGATCTTACTGTCCACGCGAAGCTTGTGGAATTATCTTTAATTCAGAGGTGGTCCAGTAAGCAAAATCCAACTGGAAGATCCTAGAAACAGAGGAGAAAAAGAAGTGACGAATTTTACAAGAAAATCCTATTCAATTATGGATATCTTTTTGTAAATTGATTAGGATATTAAAAATACTTTTATTAGGATATAGAGATCAGATTTTATTAGGGAGTTTTATTATAAAAGAGAAAAAAGAACGTGGAAAGAGGCATAGAGACATATACAGACGTATATTTTTACAAGAAGCTAGGGTTTTGTTTTTTTTCTCTCTTCATCTCTTCTTTTGTAAGCACTTGGTTTAATTTGGATCTTCATTGTTCTTCGTTAATACAAAATTTGAGGTATTCTTTATTCTCTTGTTTTATTATTATATGTTTTACATGGCTTCTTTCATTATTCTTATTGTTTTTACTTCTAGAATGAGTGAGTAGTTTAATTCTAGGGTATTAAGGGGAGCCATGTTTGCACCATGATTTGGGCTTAATTTGATTAGTAGATTGATGGGTAAAGAGTAATTCTGATTGATATGTTATAATTCTTAATTTGTGTAATTGCGCAATATCATGGATTAATCGATTGCAATAGGAGTAATAGATCGAAAGATTTTACTACTAGAGGCTTACATACAATTAGCGGAATTGAAGGTGAGTGTGAAAACATCATTAGATATTCTGAGAGTGTTAATGCTTGAAAAAGATTAACCATTGCTTTAATTACTTTATCCCATTGAAAAGCTATACTTTTGTGATTTGTTTGGTGTAAACATGGTGAACCTGAATTGCCCTAGATCCCTTAATTAATTGATTTAAAACCTTTGTTAAATTTGTTTTAGTAGTTAATACAATTCTCCAACAATCGTTTGTGACTAGAAGCAATTGATAATAGTTGAATTGAAATTGAAACTGTCTCCTTGAGGAATCGACCCGTATTTGCTAGTATCTACTACAATAGATACCGTGCGCTTGCGGTTAGGTATAATTTGACACATCAAGTTTTTGGCGCCGCTGCCGGGGAGACGCCTAGTTTCTATTATTTTAGTTTGATTGTTTTAAATTGTTTCTCTTGTCTCTTTGGAACTCTTGTTCCAACTGAGACCGATCTTACTGCTTTTCCTTGTTTAGTTGTTGATGCCCAAGACCAGGTCTCAAACGAAAGAAGATCAAGCGAAAGAGGATACAACTCCTCTTAGTCCAGATTCTGGAATTACTTGTCAACAATACATAGATCAACAAAGGAAAGAAAAGCAGCAAAAGATACCTGAATCAAAGATTGAGATGACAGACCCTCCCAAATCTTTGAAGAACTACTCACAACCCTCTCCGAGTGGGGTACCTACTGGCCTTGCTATGCCAGCGATTCAAGCAACAAATTTCGAGATCAAGCCTGCTTTGCTCACTATGATCCAACAGAATCAATTTGTTGGGCTTGCCTCTGAAGACCCTACAAATCATCTGCAACGGTTTCAACAGCTCTGTTCTACAATTAAACATCAGGGAGTCACTCCAGACCAGTTGAAAGTCATGTTGTTCGGTTTCTCTCTAGCTCAAAAATGGTTGAATGATATTGACCTGACCGAGTGGGATAAGATTGCTCAGGCTTTCTTAACTGAGTTCTTCCCTCCTAACAGAACCGACGATTTGATCGACAAGATGATGGGTTTTAAGCAAGATTATGGTGAATCTCTTCGGGATGCTTGGGACAGATTCAAGGATTATCAACGTGCATGCCCTCACCATGGTCTTGAGAAGTGGTTTCTGCTTAAACGCTTCTACAATGGTCTTGATCCTGAAACAAAAGGGATGGTTGATAACGCTGCAGGTGGCGTGTTTTTAGACAAAGGAGTTGATGATGCACATGCTTTTCTTTCAAATTTGGCTGCCAATCACTTCAGTAATCCGAGAGCAGCCAAGAAAGGGGGTAAACTTGAAGTGGATGCTTATTCTTTATTATCATCTCAACTCGCTGCACTGACTCAGGAGATCCACTCATTGAAGACATCTCAGCCCTCTACTCAACATATGAGTATCAATGCATTGTCATCCATGACTCCTATGAATAATCCTGTTTGTGAAGTCTGTGGCATCCAAGGCCACTATGGTAATGATTGCCAATACAATGCTCAAAATTCACAACATTTTCAGATGGAGCAAGCAAATGTTTTCCAACAGAGGCAGCAGTACAATCCGTACTCCAACACTTACAATCTTGGTTGGAAAGATCATCCGAACTTCTCATATAGGAACAATAACGCTCAGAATACAAATGTTCCTAATCAGCAGCAATATCAGCAGTCGTACCAGCCTCCTCCACAGCAGCAGTATAGGCCTCCGCAAGGACCTATGAATCCCCCTGGATTCCAAAGGCCTCCTCAGAATTATGCTCCTCAAGCAAATCATGCTACACAGGCTGATAATCAAGGTGACATGATGAAGATATTGTTACAAATGCAAACAAAGATGAACCAGATGGAGATTCACAATAAGATGCTGGAAACTCAGATTGCTCAAATGGCTAGTTCTTCATCTACAAGGCAACAAGGCTCTCTACCAGCACAATCAACTCAACCAAAGGAAAATGTGAATGCCATTGCTCTTAGGAGTGGTCGTACATATGATGCTCCTCCAATGCCTACTGACGATGTTCCTGTTGAGAAAGAAAAAGAGGATTCTGAGGAAGACAAGGTAGAGAAAGTTGTTGAAGATACAACCGAAAGTGAAACTGAAGAAAGCAAGAAAAAGGACAAAGAGAAGACTGCAGTTACTCCTCCACCATTTGTGCCAAAGCTCCCATTCCCTAGCAGGATGAACAGAACTAAGGTGGACCAGCAGTTTGGTAAGTTCATGACACTTGTCAAGAACCTTGAGGTAACCGTTCCTTTCACTGATTTAATTTATCAAGTTCCATCATATGCAAAGTTTCTTAAGGATATTCTCACTAAGAAAAGGTCTTTTGGTGAGGTGGAGACATTAGCTTTTACTGAAGAGTGTAGTGCTGTTTTACAGAATAAGTCTCCACCTAAGCTTAAAGATCCTGGTAGTTTTTCGATCCCGTGTCATTTAGGTGCATTGTTCATTGATAAAGCTTTATGTGATTTAGGCGCTAGCGTCTCAGTCATGCCTCTCTCGGTTTTTCAAAAACTAAATATGGGAGAATTAAAATGTACATAGATGACTTTGCAAATGGCAGACCGTTCGATAAAATATCCACTTGGAATTTTAGAGGATGTGCCTATTAGGGTTGGAAAATTCTATATTCCTGTAGACTTTGTAGTTCTAGATATGGAAGAGGATAGCCAGATACCTATTATTTTGGGTAGACCATTTCTCTGTACTGCAGGTGCTATTATTGATGTTAAAAGTGGGACTCTCACATTGAGCGTTGGTGATGATAAAATTACTTTTACTCTAACCTCTGCTCTTAAATCCCCTTTGCTTGAGAATACTTGCTGCAGGATTGATGTTGTAGATGAAATTGTCCAAGATTATACTCCTCAGATTCTATTGAATGATGCATTGGAAGCAGTGCTCATGCTTGAAGCTTCAGAAGGAGAAGGACATGCTGAAGTCGATTCATTGATTCTTGAGTTGGATGGTGCAGCTGATCCGAATTGTGAGGTAACCAACATTGTCACTTCTTGTGGTCAACCTCAGCTGATAGAGTTGGAGAAGCACTCTAGGGGTGTGAAGAAGAAAAAGAAGAAGATTTGGCCGTTGGGTAGTAAAATCAAGTTGAAGTCTGAGGGGAGATTTTTGTGGAAAGCAAACAATCAAGATGTCAACGTTCGTAGGAATGGTCTTTCTGTTGAGGATGGTTCAGTAATTCTTTTGAGACCGCCTTGAGTTGAGGAAGTGACGTCGAGCCAACGACGTTAAACAAAAGCGCTTCTTGGGAGGCAACCCAAGCTTTGTTGGAAAAAAAAATGAGTGTTGTTGAAAAAAAAAATCGAAATTTATTGTGTAACGCAGGTTGCGCCTGCGTTTCTGCAATTGGGGCAGGTTGCGCCTGTGTAACGCAGGTTGCTCCTGCGTTACTGTACTAGGGGCAATTTGCGCGGAACATGCGCCACTTGCACTGGCGCATCTGGACTTGAGGCAACTAGCGTCCCACGCGCGCAAGCTGCGCGTGAACCAGGTGACAGATTTTTGTTTTTTTTCTCTCCGCGCCTGTCCTTGTTTACCGATGTCACCTGCTGTTGTATATATATAAAAAAAAAATCTTCACATCCTCCCATTCTATTTATACCCCTATTTTATCTAATTCTTTTCCTATTTCAATTCCAAAACCCCCCATCTTTTCTTCAAAAATTCTAAACCTGTTTCTATTCTAATTCATATTTACTATTATTATTATTATTTATTTATTATTATTATTATTATTTATTATTATTATTATTATTATTATTCATATTTATTTTTATTTATTATTATTATTATTACTATTATTTGTTATTATTATTATTATTATTACTATTTATTTTTTTTCTTTTTAATCCCTAAATTCTATTACCACCAAAAATTTTTCCTTTTCACATTAAAATTTTTATATTCATCCTATCACTCCATTGTCTATATATACCCATACATACACACCCAATTTATTATTTTCTTCCTCTACATCTGTAAAAATTCAAGTTAGGGGGATTATTAATTGCAAGTTCACCTCTTCGATTCGTAGTTGGGATATCTCTTCTATATTTTATTTTTTATTACGAATTTGTGTTCTTGTAAATTGGGGATTTTGTAATATTATTGTTAATTGGGTATTTTTGGAGTGATATTGCTTGGTGGTTTTTGGTGGGATATTTCTTGGTGGATGTTGGTGAAGCTATTGTTGAGTGGGGTTTTGGTTATTATGGCTCCTAAGCGAAATGAGGGATGGTTTTCACACCCGACACCTTGATTCCAGGGGAGTTTTCTTTCTTTTCTTTTTAGTGTATTTTATTTTCTTTTTAGTTGTAATTTTGTATCTTGTATATTTGTTCATTGAGGACAATGAACCACTTAAGTGTGAGGATGAGTTCTCAATGATAAAAAAATCCAAAAAAATATATATATTATTATTAAAAAAAAATTAAAAAATTAAAAATACCAAAAATAATTCTAGCCATGCAATTTGATTAGTTGTATTTTGCTTGATACACCCATGCATGCGTAGAATTCTTGTGTTCTTGACGCTTTCGTATGAGAAGTGACGTGCTTTGTTCTTGTGCACACACTTACACTAGCAAGTTGAAGCTGGTAGACTTAATTGGATGTTGTAAGTGATTAGAATGACATAAATATGTGCAAGATGACTTGGTTTTCATGCTTTGAGTACAAGTAGGTGCGTTAGAGAGTCTTGTTACTTGGGATTGAGTATATTTTTCCACCAAGTGAGTTTTGAGCCTATATGCATATCTTTTGCATGATTTTTCGTTTGCTTGAGTGTCCACATGTTGTTTACATTGCTAGCACTTACTTGAGATCTTTTTTGAAATGCATGATATTACTTGATGATGAGATGATAAAGGCACTTAGGTTTAACCTCGTGTTTTCCATATTTCCACACCTTTTAAACATGATCAATTAGTTAACCCTTTGAGCCTAATCCTATTTTTTTTCGGTGACACACCACATTACTTGCCATTATCCTTTTTATTCTATTGGCCTTACCGTAATTTTGAACCTAAATTGTCAAAGGCTAGTATTGTGCTTAAGGGAGTAATAAGGTGTTCATAAAAGGGGGGGTTATTGATGATCATCCTTTTGGGGAATATTGATTTTGGGTTGATGCTTGCTAGTCGAAATTCATAAAAATATCTATGGATCATTGCGTTTATTCCTTAGCTCTCTAAAAAAGAAAAAAAAACAGAAAAAATTAGAAAAAAAAGAGAAAAAATAAATAAATTTGAGAGCATTCTTATGTTTGTATGATCCTTCTTCATTCGACTAGTCAAGTTATTATAAGGGATATTGAAAAATCCAAGTGTGGGGAAGTATTTGTGGTTTTAATAGAAAGGGAATGGAATGAATTATATTGTTGGGTACTAGCTTTTGACATTTAACCTGTTTTAGCTTTACTTGACATACCTGGTCCCTAGCCCACGCTACAACCCGAATAAAGACCTTTTGATTGTCATCAGTGATGTATGTTATGTTGAGAGTGAGATTGATTGCGAGTGTCAAGTTGTGTTTATGATTTTGTTGGAATTGAGTGATACACTTAACCTTGTTCTTGAGTGAATATTCGTTTTTGAGTGAAAGGTGAGTTATTACTTGTTTTGGCATACGAGATCCCAGGTTTAGACTTAAAGATGTATTTCTTGTGAGCTTAGCATGATTACCAATGATTTTTACACTTGACATGAATTTTTATGACCTTCTGCATGTTGGTTGAGTAGACTATGTGAATACTTGCACTTTCGACACCAAGACATCGTATGTTTACTTTGATTCTTAAGTTGATGTGGCATGAGAGGACTTGTGTGTGTAGTGTTGTGTTAGCATTGATCTTTTGCATGGTTAGATGAATTTTTTGGGTACATTCACTATAAACCCTCACGAGACAACACTCGTCCTACTAGGGCTGCCTAGGGGTTTAACGGCTTGTTGCATATGCTCAATGCAATCGTGTCATCTACGAAAGTGATGTTTGTTAGGACTTAGTTTTTATTTCACTTATTTGCCCGAGGACGTGCAAATGCTTAGTGTGGGGATGTTAAGTTTAGAGTAGATTAATATTATTATTAGTTGGAGATGTAGAGAAACACCATGACTCTTCTTTTGGGTGACAACATTGAAGTTTGAAGGTTTTGTTCTCTTAATCTTTTCTTTGTTCTTATTAGTTTAATTATGTTTTCTTGTTTTACTAGTTGTCTTACTTGTTTAATTATTAGAGAGTAGTTATTTCTAGGGCTTAAAGGGAAGCCATGTTTGCACTAATATTGGCATGATTTTCATAGTGGTTTGATTGGTTATGGTTAATTCTGATTGATATGTTTTAATCATTAATTTGTGTAATTGGCCAATATCATGGATTAATTATATGCAAATAGGGGTATGGATCGAGAGATTTACTTACTAGAGGCACGCATACGATTAGCAGAATTGAATTTGAGTGCGGAAGCATCATTGGATTTCTGAGAGCGTTAATTCTTGGAAGAGATTAACTTGACTCTAATTACTTGATTGATTGAATTACTAAAAGTGGTTAATTGTGTTGAATGTTTCGAGAGTGTTAATGCTTGAAAGAGATTAACATACTCTAGTTAATAGGATCACATTGATTGCTTTAGCTTAAGAGCCAATTGTGTAAGCATGGTGGACCTGATTGCCCTAGGTTTTAAATAATTTGTTTATCATCTGTTTAATTATTGTTAATTTAGTTTAATTAGTTAATTAATAATTTCACATATTCGTATGACCCTTGAAACAATTAGCGATAACTGAAAAGGAATTAGTAGAACCTGTCTCCTTGTGGATTCGACCCGCTTGCCATTTGTACTAGCAATAGACACCGTGCGCTTGCGGTTAAGTATAATTTGACACATCAATTTTTTGGCGCCGCTGCCGGGGAGACATCGAGTTTCTATTGATTTTAATTTAGTTGTTTAGTTGTTTCCATTGTCTCGTTGGAACCTTTGTTCCAATTGAGGCGAATTTTACTGCGTTTTCTTGGCTTTGTTGAGAGTTTACAGGTTTGCAATGGGTGAAGTTGATACTTTTGCACTACTCTCTTCCATGTTGGAGGCACGCACTCAAGAAATTGCCTCATTCAACCCTACAGAGCCCACTATGCGTCCAATGAGTATCAATGAGATGTCACATGTGGCCCCTAAAACTTACAACTTCTGTCAAATTTGTGGTGTGCAGGGTCACTATGGTTTTGAATGCTTTTACAATGTTTATAATTCTCAGAGTGCTCAGTACGGACAAATGAATTCTTTTGAAGAAGGATATGGGTACAATCAGTATTCAAACACTTTTGATCAAGAATGGGTGAATCAACCAGATTTCTACTACCAGGACAATGGTGCTCAAAATTTTTCATATCATAATCAACAACAGTTTCAGCAACAATATTATCAGTCATATGAGCAGCCGCCACAGCAAGAATATCAATATCCTCCTCTACAAGAAGATCTACATGTTTCTCAATCCAGCGTAGATGTGCAAGCTGATCAGACAAATGAGATGCGGGATATCTTGAATAAACTGCTAAAGAGTTTTGAAGAATTAGAAACTCAAAGTTTGGCGATTGAATCTCAAATTGCACAGTTGGCGAACTCTTCTACTACAGGGCAGCTCGACTATTTACCATCATCATCTATCCGATCCGAAGAGGACCTGATTGCTATCAATCTCACAAGCGATCAGGAATATGATAGTTTCTCCATGTATGTTGATGATGAGGCCATTGATAAAGAGAAGGAGCATGTCACAGATGACGAGATCAATGATGTTGCTGCTACCGAGGACAATGTGACTGATGATGAGGCTACAAAGGAAAGCAATACAGAGATGGTTGTTGTTTCTCTTCCACAACCTGTGCCTAAGCTACCATGTATTGATAAATTTGCTCTCGGTCTAGCCTCTACTTACAAGGCTTCTTTGCTCAAGAACACTTATTTCAAGGTTGATGTGATAACAAATATTGTCCAAGATGATATTTCTCAAATTCTGGTTGAGGATCCATACAAAGTGGCTCATACGTTTCAAGCTCGAGGAGAGGGGGAAGATGGAAGTGTTTTATTAGCCAATGATGTGATAAGCCAAGATGTCCGAATGACTCCAGTGAAAGTGAGGAGTGAAGAAAAGCCGCCACCAGAACCTCCACCTTATGTCAAGGGAGTTCAATATTTTCGTGGTATCGAATTTTATCGCTGTTTTATCACAAAGTTTTCCAAAACTGCACAAGCACTCTCTCTATTGCTTATTAATGACATATTTTATTTTACTGATGCTTGTTTGGAGACTTTCTGCAGGATAAAGACAATCACTAACACTCTTGATACTTTTTGTGGTGACGAGTTTATGATCGAGAAATTGGATATTCCGTTTTTACCGGAGTATTTTTGAGGGGGTCAAGCTAATGACTCTAATTAAGCGCTGCTTGGGAGGCAACCCAAGATTTCATTGGAGGATCGGTGCACTTCATGCTTTTGCATAGGGGAGTATTTTTTTATTTTTTATTTTTCCTTCTCTTTCATATATAGTAGAATTGCTTAGTTATTTGTTCATTCCAAGCCTTGTTGTGTACATTATTCCTTCATCTCTTTTTTTAAAAAAAAAAATAAAAATAAAATGTTCTCTTAAAAAAAAAAAAATCGGAAGCAGTGTAACGCAGGCTGCGCCTGCGTTTCTGGGCTTAACGCAGTTTGCGGGTCCGTAACGCAGGTTGCGCCTGCGTTACTGGATTAGAGGCAAGTTGCCCCCCTGTTGCGCAACTTGCACTTGCGTGACAGGTTGAGGAGGTGGCGGCCACGCGCGTCGGCTGCGCGTGGTACAGTGTTTTTGTAGAAATTTTCAGCGTTCGTCCTGTTGTGCGTGTTTTGCTGTGTTTATATATAAAAAAAAAAAAAACTTTCTACACCCCCATTCTATTTATACTCCTATTTAATCATCTCTATCCCTAATTCTTTTCCTATTTCAATTCCAAAACCTCCCATCTCTTTTTCAAAATTCTAAACCTATATCTTTTCTAATTCATATTTATTATTATTATTATTATTATTTATTTATTTTTATTATTTTTGTATTTTATTTAGGAATTTTTTTTTCTTTTCTTTCTTTTCTTTTATATAATTGTTCATTGAGGACAATGAACCGCTTAAGTGTGGGGATGAGTTCTCAATGATAAAAAAATCCAAAAAACATTATATATTATTATTAAAAAAAAATTAAAAAATTAAAAATACCAAAAATAATTCTAGCCATGCAATTTGATTAGTTGTTGTATTTTGCTTGATACACCCATGCATGCGTAGAATTCTTGTGTTCTTGACGCTTTCGTATGAGAAGTGACGTGCTTTGTTCTTGTGCACACACTTACACTAGGAAGTTGAAGCTGGTAGACTTAATTGGATGTTGTAAGTGATTAGAATGACATGAAAATGTGCAAGATGACTTGGTTTTCATGCTTTGAGTACAAGTAGGTGCGTTAGAGAGTCTTGTTACTTGGGATTGAATATGTTTTGTCACACCAAGTGAGTTTTGAGCCTATATGCATATCTTTTGCATGATTTTTCGTTTGCTTGAGTGTCCACATGTTGTTTACATTGCTAGCACTTACTTGAGATCTTTCTTGAAATGCATGACATTACTTGATGATGAGATGATAAAGGCAATTAGGTTTGACCTCGTATTTCCCATATTTCCACACCTTTTAAACATGATCTATTAGTTAACCCTTTTGAGCCTAATCCTATTCTTTCGGTGACACACTACATTACTTGTCGTTATCCTTTTTATTCTATTGGCCTTACATTGAATTGGAACCTAAATTGTCAAAGGCTAGTATCGTGCTAAAGGGAGTAATAAGGTGTTCATAAAAGGGGGGTTATTGATGATCATACCATTGGGGAATATTGATTTTGGGTTGATGCTTGCTAGTCGAAATTCATAAAATATCTATGGATCATTGTGTTTATTCCTTAGCTCTCTAAAAAAAAAATAGAAAAAAAAAGAGAAAAAAAATAAATTTGAGAGCATTCTTATGTTTGTATGATCCTTCTTCATTCGACTAGTCAAGTTATTATGTAAGGGTTATTGAAAAATCCAAGTGTGGGGAAGTATTTGTTTTAATAGAAAGGGAATTGAATAATGATTATTGTTGGGTACTAGCTTTTGACGTTAACCTGTTTTAGCTTTACTTGACATACCTGGTCCCTAGCCCACGCTACAACCAGAATAAAGACCTTTTGATTGTCATCAGTGATGTATGTTGTGTTGAGAGTGAGATTGATTGCGAGTGTCAAGTTGTGTTTATGATTTTGTTGGAATTGAGTGATACACTTAACCTTGTTCTTGAGTGAATATTCGTTTTTGAGTGAAAGGTGAGTTATTACTTGTTTTGGCATAGGAGATCCCAGGTTTAGATTTAAAGATGTGTTTCTTGTGGGCTTAGCATGATTACCAACGATTTTTACACTTGACATGAATTTTTATGACCTTCTACATGTTGGTTGAGTAGACTACGTGAATACTTGCACTTTCGACACCAAGACATCGTATGTTTACTTTGATTCTTAAGTTGATGTGGCATGAGAGGACTTGTGTGTGTGGTGTTGTTTTAGCATTTATCTTTTGCATGGTTAGATGAATTTTGTGGGTACATTCACTATAAACCCTCACGAGACAACACTCGTCCTACTAGGGCTGCCTAGGGGTTTAACGGCTTGTTGCATATGCTCAATGCAATCGTGTCATCTACGAAAGTGATGTTTGTTAGGACTTAGTTTTTATTTCACTTATTTGCCCGAGGACGTGCAAATGCTTAGTGTGGGGATGTTTGATAGAGTATATTTTTATATATATTCTAGATGATTTTATTCTCATATTTATTGTGTTTTGCATTGATTTGGATTTTTATTTAATAGATTTGATTGTTTTATTGTAGGAAATAAAGAATTCATGACTTGGAAGGATTTGGAGAAAAAAGAGCTATTTTGGAGATAAAATAGGAGAAAATTCGTATTATTGGGCTACACGGGCTGCCTGCACTGTTTGGGCCATATCTTGAGTTCCAGAAGTCAGAATTTGACGATCTTACTGTCCACGCGAAGCTTGTGGAATTATCTTTAATTCAGAGGTGGTCCAGTAAGCAAAATCCAACTGGAGAATCAGAGGAGAAAAAGAAGTGTCGAATTTTACAAGAAAATCCTATTCAATTATGGATATCTTTTTGTAAATTGATTAGAATATTAAAAATACTTTTATTAGGAGATAGAGATCAGATTTTATTAGGGAGTTTTATTATAAAAGAGAAAAGAGAACGTAGATAGAGACATACAGACGTATATTTTTACAAGAAGCTAGGGTTTTGTTTTTTTTTTCTCTCTTCATCTCTTCTTTTGTAAGCACTTGGTTTAATTTGGATCTTCATTGTTCTTCGTTAATACAAAGTTTGAGGTATTCTTTATTCTCTTGTTTTATTATTATATGTTTTACATGGCTTCTTTCATTATTCTTATTGCTTTTACTTCTAGAATGAGTGAGTAGTTTAATTCTAGGGTATTAAGGGGAGCCATGTTTGCACCATGATTTGGGCTTAATTTGATTAGTAGATTGATGGGTAAAGAGTAATTCTGATTGATATGTTATAATTCTTAATTTGTGTAATTGTGCAATATCATGGATTAATCGATTGCAATAGGAGTAATAGATCGAAAGATTTTACTACTAGAGGCTTACATACAATTAACAGAATTGAAGGTGAGTGTGAAAACATCATTAGATATTCTGAGAGTGTTAATGCTTGAAAAAGATTAACCATTGCTTTAATTACTTTATCCCATTGAAAAACTATACTTTTGTGATTTGTTTGGTGTAAACATGGTGAACCTGAATTGCCCTAGATCCTTTAATTAATTGATTTAAAACTTTGTTAAATTTGCATTAGTAGTTAATAAAATTCCCAAATAATCGTTTGTGACTAGAAACAATTGATAATAGTTGAATTGAAATTGAAACTGTCTCCTTGAGGAATCGACCCGTATTTGCTAGTATCTACTACAATTGATACCGTGCGCTTGCGGTTAGACGTAATTTTACACATCAATATGTAGGTGGGTGTTAGAAAGGAGATGGGAGCGACGGGAAATGAGAAGGGTCAGGGGAGCCGAAGAAGATGGTGTCCCTGCGGGGCCAGAGGTTAGAAAGGAAAAGGAGGAGCCAGATCTGCAAAATTTTACTCTCCGGAAAATTCAAGTTCGTCGGAGAAGATGACCGGAGGTCGTCAGAGAAGATGGTGGTGGTGGTAGTGGTAGGGTGTAGTAGGTGGGTTGGGTTTGTGTGTGGAAGGATGTATTTAAATTTGGTGCGGGTGTTTAAATGAGGTCATTAGATTTAATTAGATCTTAAGGCTAATAGAGGTTTCTAGTTTTTATTTTAAAAGTGGTTTCTATTTGACCAGTAGCCTATATATATATATATATATAGTCCTACTCCACTACAAACTAAAATTAACTACAAACTAAAAACAAAACACTAATCCAACATTTCATGCTAATCTAATGATCAAACTAGGGGTACCCCGATACAAAAATGCTTAAAATACTTGGCTCTATCCAACAAAAAAAAAATCACTGTTCACGTGATGACGTGACATTGGATTTCACTGGTTAACGGTGCTTCGCACCTTCTTGTACAGCGCTTCGCACCTTTATCATTAAAAAGTTGTAAGGAATGACAATCAATGGTAAAGGCAATAGACGATTGACGGGTGTGTCGAGAGCCTTCGGCCCTCATGACTACTTAACTCATTCTGTCTTAAATGCTTCGCATTTCCACGGCAAGATTTTTTTTATTTTTTTATTTTTTTGTTGGATAGAGCCAATTATTTTAAGCATTTTTTGTGAAGGTACCCTTGACGGGAACCTTAGAATAGATGAAATATAATTAATTTAGTGTTAGTTTGTAGTTTGTATTTAAGGATTGGTTTGTATTTGAGCAAAAACCTCTCTCTCTATATATATATAGGGTTGGACTCCATAACAAACACCTTATATAACAAACAATAAAAAACACCTTAGATCTAATAGATCCAATGCCCCTGGCGGGGCCACCCAATACAAAAAGTTCTTATTTTTTACCTTCGATCCATCCATCATCTCAAAAAAAAAAATTAAAAAGTTACTGTTCATGATGATGACATCATCATGAACAGTAAACTTTTAAATTTTTTTTTTTGCTGGCTTGATAGAGGGTAAAAAAATAACAACTTTTTGTATTGGGTGCCCCTGGCGGGGCCAAAGGGCAAAGGATCTAATAGATCTAAGGTGTTCTTTATTGTTTGTTATATAAGAGTGTTCTGTATGGAGCAAAGACATATATATATATATATATATATATATATATATATATATATATATATATATATATATATATATATATATATAGGGGGCTGCTCAAATGAGACCCTCCCTTATAATGAGTCCTTCATATTTCTTGTTTTCTAAAGGGCCCCGCCAGGGGCACCCAATACGAAAAAGTCTTAAAATTTTATCCTCTATCCATTCATCAAAAAAAATAATTTAAAAAAAAAATTGATGACGTGGCGGCAGTTTTATTATTATTTTTATTTTAAAAAAAAATCAATTTTTTTTTATGAATGAATAGAGAATATAATTATAAGACTTTTTCGTATTGGGTGCCCCTGGCGGGGCCTTTAGATTAGATGAAATATGAGGAGTACTCATTATAAGGGATGGTCTCATTATAAGAGAGGTCTCGTTTGAGCACCTCCCTATATATCTATACTATTATATTAAAGCTGAAACATTAAAAGTTTTGAGAGTTTTGGTTTTCGGTTTGGTTATCCTATTTATTAGAATAGTTTTGGTTTTCGGTTTGGTTATCCTATTTATTAAAATAAATAATAACATCATATAATTAATGGTAATTAGCCAATTGTCCTTTTCACATTTACTTTTACTTGAAAATATTACCTTTTGTAAACATCAAATCATATCATATCTTCCAATCATTAATATTTCCTTTCTAATTAAAACATCTTACCTTCTTGATTTAAAACTAATCTTAGAATCATTAAGATATACCCGAAAATATCACACCATATTTTCTAATTATTAATAAAATATATTAAAATTCCATATACGTTGTTTATAATAAGGAAACATTAGTATAATCCGTAAACATGAGTATAACTGTTAGATCTAATGATTAGATATATTATATGATTAAAATAATTTACTAAAATTTCAAGGTTCGAATTCCGTCAATAACATATTTATTTTAAAATTTTATAATTTATAATATATGTTTTAATCATGCATATCATTAATTAAATTTTTATTAATTACTTAAATTTAAATAAATTATTGAAAATAATGATTATGTAAAAATATAATTGTAACATAAAATAAAATTTATTACATATCAAAAGAAATCCGTGCACGAGTTAAAAATAAAAATTAAAGTTCTGAAACATTCAAAGTTTTGGTTTTAGGTTCGGTTATCCTAATTATTAAAATAAATAACTAATAAAATAATGTATTTAATGATAATATTGCCTTTTTCATTTAAAGGCATTTATTTTTAATTAAAGATGTTACCCTTTATAAATACCTAAAATAGCTATCTTTCCATCATTAATATTTCTTTTCTAATAAAATATATTACCTTTTAATTTAAAACAAAATCTTCTAATCATTACGGATAATTAGATTATTGCCTTTTTCATTTAAAAGACACATCACCTTTTAATTCAAAACAAAATTTTTTAATCATCAACGATAATTAGTTTATTGCCTTTTTTCATTTAAAAGGCGTTTACTTTTAATAAATATATCATATATCTATACTATATTATTATAATGAAACTGGAGATCTTTTGTAATTTGTAGTTTGGTTAACCAAGCTATTCATAACCAATGGATCTTCAATTCAAGTAGATCCTGACCGTTAGATATAACAGTACTAAAAGTTGTTATATACAGAGGTCTGTGGTTCGATTCCCGCCAACAACATATTAATTTATTTTTTTTGAAATTACTATATACAAAGATTTAAGGTTCACATTCATTCAATAACATATTAAAATTAATATTTATAATATCATATTACACTATGAATAAATTATAAAAAATTAAAAGTAACCCGTGCTTTGCACGGGTTATAAGCTAGTATATATATATAGGCTTGTGCTCAAATGAGACCCCCCCTTATTATGAGAACTGAATTAATCCCAGCCCTACGTTTTTTATAAGTGGATTTTATATCCACTTGGAGCGTTCCATATCGGCTTAAATTGATTGTCTTGGACTCAAGTTTGTTGTATTTTTTATGTGTTTTGTGTAGTTGTGCAGGGTTGTAGCTATCGGTTAGTGTTGGTGTTTCTAATCGATATTAGAGTGGAATTAAGCATTGGAACGAAGATTGGATACTTGTGTTGTGCTATCAAGGAGTTACATGTGTCATGGTATTGAAGATGTTAGCTAATGCGAAAGAAACGGAGGAGAAAAGAGCAATTTATGTAAAATTCGGATTTTCTGGGTAGGTTGCGCAGTCTTCACTGTTTTGGCCATATCTGGAGTTCTAGAAGTCCGTTTTCAGCGATCTTACAGCTCACGCGAAGCCTGGGAGATTTTCTACAATCTTGGGCAGATTTAGCTCCAGGCCGCGGCCTCAGAACTCCAGGATGCAGCCTCGAGGGTATTCTGGAAATTCCGGAAATTGTCATAAAAATCCTGATTCACTGTTTGGGCCATATCTTGAGTTCTACAAGTCTGTTTTGGATGATCTTACTGTCCACGCGAAGCTAACGAGATTATCTATCATTATAAAGTGGTACAGATGTCACATTACAACTGGAACGGCCCAGAAATATTGAAGAAAAGTCAGCTACGAATTTTCCTTAAAAACCGAATCAGTTTAGGAAACGTATTATGTGCCGAACTGTAGAAATTCAACTTTGACAAGGAAATTGCTATAATTCCTACTTCTAATAAGTATGGTAATTGCTTTGGGTGGCTAGAACATTCCAGAATCAGATCTACACATGGAACTTGCAATTCTTACTTCTATTCAAGCTTGGAAACTTGCCATCTTCTATTCCAATTCTAAGAAGACAATTGCTTGGAGGCTAAATCAAGAGGCTATATAAACACATCTTGGGACACATTATTAATTATGTAATATCAGATCAGATAATATAGTTTAGAGTAGATTAGTATTATTAGTTGGAGATGTAGAGAAACACCATGACTCTTCTTTTGGGTGACAACATTGAAGTTTGAAGGTTTTGTTCTCTTCATCTTTTCTTTGTTCTTATTAGTTTATGTTAGAAATGATTGATGAGAACAGTGTTTGGAAGTTAAAGTAACAAAACAGAGTTTAGCTGGAAGCAGTCAGAGTTTAGTTAAACACTGACTGGAAGCGCAATAGAGGTTGTTAAACTCTGTAGCGGAAGTGTCTGAAGAGTCAACAGTATTTGAAGAGTGATACAAGATAAATATGGAAGTAATATCTTTGAAGATTGGAAAGCTGTCAAAGAGATTGAGTTGACTTGGAAGACTTGAAGCAATCGTAATTGATATCAATTGTATAGATTAATTATAGGAGAATCAATTACTGATTGTACGAAGCTGTATGTTTTATAAATACAGTTAGGTTAACCCTAGAAGGGTATCGAACATTGAGAAATTCATTGATTGTAACCTAAGCAGCTCTCTGTGATATTTTACATCACTGAGAGAGGAATTGTTAATTCCAAACAGTTTTTAAGTATTAAAAAGTGTGTTCTTGTTAAGTTACTCATACAGTATTTGATTATCTATTGTGTATTCGACCTAACAAGTGGTATCAGAGCCAATCTGTTACTTTATTACAGTTAAAGATCCAAACACAATAGTAATCAATGGCAGAGATACCTCCACCATCTGAGAAAGCCCCACTACAGCAAAACTGGCCATTAGTAACGGATATATCCGTTACTAATGACATTAGTAACGGATATATCCGTTACTAATCGTCCGTCACAATTGTTTTTTTTTTTTTTTTTGTAACAGATATATCCGTTACTAATTAGTAACAGATATATCCGTTACAAATAGATTAGTAACGGATATATCCGTTACTAATTAGTAACGGATATCTGGAATTAGTAACGGATATATCCGTTACTAATTAGTAACGGATATATCCGTTACTAATGTCATTAGTAACGGATATATCCGTTACTAATCGTCCGTCACAATTGCTTTTTAAAAAATTAGTAACGGATTTATCCGTTACTAATTAGTAACGGATTCTCAGTATATTAGTAACGGATATATCCGTTACTAATTGTTAAAAAATGTGAAAAAAAAATATTTGAAAAATTGTTTTTGCCATATGCTGAAAATATATTAAAAAAAGCCAATCCAAATTTGAATTACGAAATTATAATACCAATCCAATTGTCACAAATCAAATACGGAAATACAATAAAAATCTACATATCAAATACCAATCCAAATACAATCAACCATTTGCAAAATACAATAAAAACCTACGAAATACATGTTTCTTCCTGGATGCTGCTAATTGAATGAAATAATAATACTCCAGCAACATGCGGCCAAGACATATATGGATGTGCCAGAAATTATGTTATAACTGACACTCCTGGTATCAGCATAGGACTCTGAGGGAGGTGCCACGGGAGACCATGCCTGCAGCCAGAACGTCCACACACTGCAGCCACAACGGCTATATTGATCAATTCAAAATATGACAAACCAGGTGCAGCGCAATCCAGACATAATTATGTAAACTTTAACAAAAAGAAATCAAGTAGCTGGAAGAATTAGTGAATGAAACAGAAGCATGAGCATGCCACATATGTATGAAAAATCTAATCATAAAAGCAAGTACTTGCAATTATTGGAAATAAGTCATACATTTTCCAGTAGATTCAGAAAATATTCCTTCTGCCTGTGCATCTGCTGCACCTCATTATGAAGGTATTCATTATGTAATAGAAGTACCCTCCTTGTTCCAACCAGCTTAACATTTTTAAAGCCAGATCTTGGAACTTCTAAAGCCAGAAAAGACTCAAGTGAAGCCTGCATAAAAAAAAGGAAGCACACAGGTAAGCAGTGAAATATTATAAACCTAACTATAAGTGGAAGTTAAATATGCATACATATTGCAGCAGCTTGCGGATATACGCCTTCTCTCTAAGCAACCACTGCACTTCACCATGAAGGAAATCATTCTCTAAAAGCAGCACTCTCCCAATTGCAACCACCTTCTCATTTAATAAATTGAGCACAAAGGAATCCATCTTCTTTTCCTCAAGAAACCTGTTAAAGGTAGACAGAAAAAAAAAAGAAAGAAAGAAAGGAGCTGTAGTGAATCATTTAGTCCTTCTGGTGACCAAAACTCTGAAAGTGAAAATGCATCCAAGAAATTAAATATGGATAATAAATAGGTACATAGATGAAACAGATCAAGCTAATAAATTAAGCATGGAAACTGACCAAGTAGAAAGAGTCATCCAACAGTTCAGTCTTAATTAAAAGATTACATGGACTTGGAAAATTACTAGCAAATAAACAAAGTTCATAAACTATACAAACTAAGGATAGTCATTCCTGAACCGGAAAAAAATTACCTGCGGTGTTCAAACCAAGCCTGGATCTGCCGAGAGTTAAGGCTAGAAAGTGCAGGATTCTCACGAATCATTGCAACCCTCATAAGATGACTAGGCTTCTGACACTCCACAAAAAAATGCTCAAGAAGCATGACCTGATCAGCTGAGTACTGCATAAACTCCCCAACAATCCTTTGAATGTCACCAGTGCATATGACATAGTTTCCAGAACCATGACCCTCCTGCATCTCCATTTTCAACCTTAAACTCAAATTTCACACCCTCGAAATGTGTGGTTCTCTAAAGGTTAAATCCTTAACACTGAAGTACTTGATTATAAACCAAGCTAACTTGTAATTAAAACATTGTACTACCCACCACTTTAACATTAAAACATTGTAATTAAACCACATAGGAACTTATGCAGAAATTTGTATCGACATACTCAGAAGCTTAAACAGGATAAGAACACGACTTCACATAGATTTTCACAGAGAACACAATTTCTAAAGTTTAATCAAAACTATACCTTTGTCCGAGGCCTCGTAGTCTTCTCGGATACTTACCAATCCTAAAAACTCCAAACTCGCCCGAGTTTGAGTTGAGTCGCCGAGTTGACTCACTGAGTTGAGGACGATTCCAACGATTTAAACCTTTGCGAAGCTCGATTTGATGCTTGTAATCACTAATTAAGAATTGATTAAGAGTTTTCTTTATTAAACCTGCATACAACACTCAAGATCTAATTAGAGTTTTTGAAAATCAAGAAGACTGTGAGAGTGTGTGAATATGTCATGTATATATATACAATAAACCAAGTAAACTATCGAGTTTGACCGTCTGACTCTCTGAGTTCCGGTGAGTCGCCACCGAGTCAAGCAAGAAAATAGTTAGTATTAATATATAATTACTAACTCTGCCTGCAAAACATGTAAATTAGATCAAATAGTTCAAAAATTAGAGAGTTAAACCAAACTCAAAATCTAGGGTTTGGAGAAATTGATCTCCAGTCAAGGGGCTTATGATATATGATGATTGAAACATCATAATCAACAAGAATCGAGTGAGAATTTATCGAAAAGTCCATGAATTCGTCGTGAATTGAGAGAGGCGATTCTAGGGTTTGAGATTCGGCTAATCTTGGACTAGAACAAGTGAAATGAACACGAAGATGTATGAAAAAAGAGGCTGGTGAGCACGAATATGGTCTCAAATTTAGTGAAAAAACAAAGATGAGGCCGGAAAATCGAAATCGCCGAGGAGGCGAGAGAGAAAAGAGGCTCGTATGTAACTGTTGACTTGTATCTGTGTGAATGTAGTATTAGAATTGAGGGGAGGGTTATGGCAAAAAAAAAAAAAGAATTGAGGGGAGGGGAGGGGGAAAATACAAAAAATTGGGGGAAGGGGGAACAAAGAGGGGGGAAATGAAAGTAAAAAGGGGCAAATAAAACTCTGGGGAATAATTAAGAGGGAACGCGGGTTTTTAAGTAGACAACGTTAGTAACGGATATAACCGTTACTAATTAGTAACGGATATCTGACTCATTAGTAACGGATATATCCGTTACAAATTAGTAACGGATATATCCGTTACTAAAGCCATTAGTAACGGATATATCCGTTACAAATTAGTAACGGATAATTTAATTAGTAACGGTTATATCCGTTACTAATTAGTAACGGATTTGGACATTAGTAACGGATATATCCGTTACTAATTAGTAACGGATATCTGACTCATTAGTAACAGATATATCCGTTACTAATTAGTAACGGATATATCCGTTACTAATGGCATTAGTAACGGATATATCCGTTACTAATTAGTAACGGATATATCTGTTACTAATGGGTTTTTTTTATTTGTTACTAATATGCCAGTTTGGTGTAGTGCCCCTACTACTGTTAGTAGGTATGAAACGATTAGGGTTCCTATACTTAGGCCATTAGAGTATGCAATTTGGAAGGTGAAGATGACCATGTTTCTGGAGGCTACAGATCCAGAATATCTTGATAGAATTTATGAAGGTCCTCACAAACTTACAAAGTTATCTGCTGCTGCTGCTGCTGGTGAGGAATCAAAGGTGATTCCAAAAGAAAAGAAAGATCTAACTGCTGAGGATCTTTCATCTATTGCAAAGGATGCAAAAGTAAGGCATTTACTTCACAGTGCTTTAGACAATGTTATGTCTAATAAAGTGATTAATTGCACAACTACAAAGGAAATATGGGATGCACTTGAGGTTAGGTGTCAAGGAACTCCTGCAATTAAGAAAAACAGAAGAAACATACTCACTCAGGAGTATGAGCATTTTGAGGCAAAGTCTGAAGAAACCATGACAGAAACTGTTAGGTCCAAATGTGTTGTAGAGGGGGGGTGAATACAACTTTTCGAATATGAGAAGCAATAAATACGATGCAATAAATGAACACGCAGATTCAAGGAATATATTTCTTATATATAACTTGAAATGGTTGCTACAACATTCATTACAAAGTATAACAGAAGTTCAGAGAGTATTGAATGATACTAAGCTCTGTGAATGCACTCTCTCTCTTTTTCTTGTGTTTTTCTCAACTATTGCTCTCTCAAAATAAAACATTACACAAGTACTTCTATTTATACTACATGTAATCTATGTCCTGTAGTCTTCAAAGACTAAGATATACGTGGCCCAATGATGTCCACATAAATCTTGCCTTATCTTGAAAGCTTGGAAATCTGCCAATCAGAAGATGCCATGTGTCATGTTGAAGCTGCACTCTAAGTAGAACTTCTACTTGAGAATTTCTACTTAGCCATCTCGAATTTCTAAGTAGAACTTCTACTTAGAAATATTCTACTTGGTCATCTAGAATATTTAGTACTTAGAAAAAATTCTGGTCTTCAACTTGAAACTTCAATGCACATCTTGAACTTGTGATATCTTCATGTCTTCTTTATTCTTCAGCAAGCTCTTGAACATGGATCTTTATTACTGACATAAACTTGCTATCAATGTCCAGACACTTGATGCACTGGTCTGGTTCATAAGTGACTAGTCTTGATAGTGTTTCTGCTTCTTGAATAAATTACCATATTCACTTAGTAACGTGGCTTTCCAATATTCGCTTTCCTTCTTGTTCACTTGAAATCAATTGGTCTTGTTGATACTGATAGTTATGATCTTGATTCTCGATTTCTCAAATCACTGAGGCATGAACAACTTTGACTTGAACTTCTCTCAATGATTTCTTCTTGGCTTGATCATAGTTAACATGTTCAATTGTATCAATTACCTTGTCTTCATTTAGTGTTGATTTCTTGTGACTTCTTGTTCTTGATTGTCTTCTGGTTAAGTATCTTTTCCTTTAATTGAGTTACATTAGTTATAGTGTTACAAGTTTACACACTCTGCCTTTCAATCTCCCCCTATTTGATTGTCTAACAATGACATTCAAATTAATGAAGGATAACTCAACTAAACAAGAGACGAGAAAAGATAATTAACATTACAATCTTGAAAAAAAATATACAATTGAAAAGTACTTGAAAACAATACAAAGAACTTAAACTAGAAACAGAATTCGAACCTCGAATTAAAGATCATTTGAATGATTCCTATCACCTGGATTATTTCATATCTTTTAGTCAAACTTATATCACCTTATTGGATTCACTCTAAGGTGAATTTTCCTCAAGTGAGTTAAAGCAACCGAAAGATATGAAGTTTTTCCAACTTCAAATTCACACCACTCTGACCTTTAACCCTACTTCCGTTTCCTCTTCCTAGCTTCAACAGCTTGATCTTTCTCTTCTTTCTGCCTTTTTCGCTTCTCCTTCTGCTGCTGTTCTTTCTTGTACACTGGATCGTGAAGCTGCTCCCACCTAGCATTCAACAGACTTACAGCTTCCATTTCTAGAGGATTCTTGGGCTCTGGGTAAGGATGTTTGAAAAGCCTTCTGAGTTTGTCCACCTCCTGAGTAGTCCTGATCTTTGGAATGTCCTCAAAGTTCTTCATTATAAGCTTAGGTTTCCATTGAGCTTTATCAGCTTTAAACTGACAATAGATCATTTTGGGATAGCCCTTGACACGGTTAGTATTGTGGACACTAGCCGCATCTTGCTCCATTCGCTTCTTTTCCACTACTACTTCAGACAGGTAACTCATGAGTCTCTGCTTTTCTTCCACATACTTATCTTCCACTTCGTCCCATTTGAACACATATAACACTTTCTCCAGAAATGCAGCATCTTGAGTCTGTAGCAGCCATTTTCTACTCATATGCAAGATTGTTTGATTCTGGTCTGCATCTATGAATACTAAGGCATCAGCTGTATCATCAACAAAAGCATGTATCCAGTATACACTATCTTTTCCTGGAACGCCAACTCTCTCCCTTATCTCTCCTTGTTCCAGTTCTCCAGAAGGAAGAGTCAGAGCTTCATCTACATTCTTCATAGCTTGAAGAATATTCCATTTCTTTTCTATCAGCTCCGGCTCAATCTTCACGTTATCAAGAGGGTTTGGAGCAATGATATCACACTTCCACACCTCATTGCTCTTCTTGAATATGACACTTTCAATGATCTTCACTGATTTATCTTTAAGCTCAGAAGCGAATCCCTTACTCATCATTTGTCTACAGACGGCCTTAAGAGATTCCACTGAAAGTTCCATTAAATCCTTTTCCTCCATGCTAACCCTCTTCAATTTGCTGTCAACTACCATCCGGACAACATTAGGATATGCTGAGAATTCTGGACCCTTGTCCTCTGCTAGCTGCATTAACTGATCTCTATACAGAATGCTTAGCTTCTCAGATTGAGAGTATTGAATTTTTGTTGCTAGCAAGAACAACTCTGACGCAGATCTTCTCGTCATGAATTGGTCATCCACATATAGGAAGAACATTGGGACTCCTTCTGTCAAAGACAATATAACCTGCCACTCCTTAAGCGTTGCATTGTATCCAACCCTGACTTTAGAAATTAATCTCTTTAATGCACTCATGTAGTCCGCAGTCATTGGATTCTGCAAATTTAGGTTGTAGAACAGATCATCTGCCTCCTTGTTATGAACTCCTTTCGCACAGGGTCCCATCATTATCTTCCTTGCTTCATCCCACTTCTGCCCTAACCTTCTCTTGTCCAGATCAACTTGAGGATCAGCTAGCCTTGCAAGCTCATGATCGTACTGCTTCCCTTGTAGCTCCACTTTCTTTTCTAGAAACACAGCACGTTCTTGCATTATCTTCATTTTAAAGAACTCAGCTTGTTCCAAGGCTAACTTTTGAGACTTAAGGGTTTCCTCATCTAAAGTAATTTCTTCAGGCATTCCGAAAGACATTCCAGCACCTCCACCTTGATCCTTCAAGGATCTCTTTATAGCATGTTCCAAAGGTATGTCTTCCATATCGGAATCTGAGTCATGTGCCTTCTGTACTGTTTCCTGATGACTCAGGTCAACGAATGGCTCATCTTGCTCAATCGCTATTGCCTTACCCTTTCTCCTCCTCAGAGCCTCTTCATCAATAGACGGCTCAATTTCTATTTCCTTGACAAGATCAGCATGTTCTTCAATTTTTTCGATATGAACTGCCTGCTGTCTCGTCTCTTTTCCACTCTCCCCCTTAGGTGAGTTATCCTGAACTCCACCTTGGTTTTCAGATCCACCAGCTGCATAAGAACCTCCAAAACCAGAACCAGAGACTCCTGCTCCACTAGCACCACCTGCACCAGCATCGGGGGGAGGTTGTTGTGGCTCGAAACATTCCGGGGGCACAAAACTTCTGATTGCGAACATCACTCTACTGATCTCCACAGCCAGTGTATCCATTGTAGTCTCTATTGCTCCCATCCTCTCATTCAGAGTGTTTCCTAAGACACCACCAGCATGGCCCAAGTCATTTACCTTGTTTGTCAAAACATTAAACGCTGTAGCTTGACTTGCCATTCGTGCTGCATAGTCATCAAGAGCCCTTTGATTGTTTCCAATGTTCATCCCTAACTGCCCCATCGTCTGCCCAAACTGCTTCATCTGATTTTCCATAGAAGTCATACGTGTATCAAGATTTTCAATGTTAAGGGACGGTGTTTGGTTTAGGTGACCTCGCTCTAATACTCGTTCTGTTAGTATTTGGCGCTCGGTTTCGGGCCTTAAAAATGAAGGTCCCTCTCTCCCTAACCTCTCACACACACTCCCTGTCTCACGCTCGTGTATGTCTTCAATAAGTGATCCAAAATATGAAGCAGTACCTGCAGAAACTGGATAAGCAATATAATTTGCAGTTATGAGATCAATTTTTGTTGGTTCCCGAGTTGGAATCTCAGGCTGAGAGGCTACAAAGTGTTCTTGTACAACATCAGAACCGATCCTCTTTGCAGCATCAGTACGTACCGGTGAAGGTACGGCTGAAGCTCTTAAAGCTTCATGTCCTTTTGAAGCAACAGTATCTTCAAGAGGTACATAATCCTCATCAAAATCCCTATGTGCAGATTGTTCAAGGGGAGAACCACTCTCGTGAGGTGGAGTGGTTGCGTGTGACACACTAGGGTTTGACTGAGGTTTAGAAGTAGCAGCATGAGAAAATTTGGCTTTCTTTCGAGTAAGAGGCTGCTCTTCGGGGTCACTCTCTTCATCATATCCTACATTTACATGTGCTGGCTGTCTGGATTCCGGTGACAGGGGTGAACGAGAATAAGAATGTATGACAGACTCAGAAATATGGCTCTCACCCTGGGATAGATCCTGCGGGCTAGCAGTCTCTTGGGTTCCGGAATCAGATACATAGGAAGAGGAATGAGTAGTATGCAAAGAGAGATTACCTGATTCATTACCTTGTTCGTCATTGCTCTGCTCATCAGGAATCCCTTCAAATGTCTCAGCATGAGCAGCGGATTCTGAGCATATGATGAAACTTGCGATGATTCCGCCAAAGTGGTAACTCCTGCATCATATTTAAGCCACAGTTGAATGTTTTCAGGAATTGACATTGGTTTGCCTTGATGTTTATCCTGATTATCAATTGTTGAAAGTGACTTAGTGCCCATTCCTAGTGGTGCAGATGTTGGGCTTCTGGCAAATCCCTGTCTAACAGCAAGAGCATCCTTCGGTATTAAATCATTAATCAGCATCTGTAAGAACCGAGGAAACCAGCAGACAACATCTGTTGTGTTGAGGTCTCTGCTTGCAGGAGATCCCATTACACCCACTATCTCAGAGAGAACTATGCGTCCATAATTTATATCCAGTTCTCTTGCTAGGGCAATTCCAAAGTTTTGCATGTGAATTGGAATTTGATGAAAATCTTTTTCGCGTGCCCGAAAACATTTTGTGATAGCCTCGAAAAAGTAATTCCATTCCACATGAAAGAATTGTTTTTGGATGTTTCCAGTGATCCGGCCAGTCGGAGTATAACATCCTATTTCTTCAAAGAAACTGAGGCGTTCTGCAGCTGTAGGTTCTGGATCATAAGCATCTTTTATCGGGAATTCCAGAACCCTGTTGACAATTTCTTCAGTCACCTCATATTCCTGACCCGCTAAGGTAAACCTGAAACCATAAGGGGTTGTTTTGCTCCCAAAAGTAACCGCACTAGTCCATAATTGCTGTAAAGCATCATGTACTAGTGTAGGTTTAGCAGTAAAAGCATGGCTAGCCTTGGAGTACAAATTGAGAAATCGTATCCAAAACTTAAAGCGCGGGAGTTGATCACCAATTTCCGTAGAAATATTATAATAATTGTTTTTAGCAAGTGAAAATTGGTGAGCCATTTTAATTAAAATGTTTTTCCTTAACAAATGTGATGTATTTTCGAAAAACAATCAATTAAAGAAATCACAGTTATAGCCCTTTTAATTTCTTTCGTGAATACGAAGAATCACTTTGAGAAATCAAACTACGGGATATAAACAAGAAACAATTACAGGCGAATACCAGTGAAATCGTGAGTGAGACAATCAATTACAAGCCAATTACTAAATCTTGGTATTTATATTCGTGTGTGTATGATAGTGAAATCGTGTGTGTATATGCGTGTGTATAGATGGATAATATGAAGGATGAACAGTTACACAAACACACAAACACAGAGAGTAATGTTCACGCACAAATAATACTAGTCTAAAATGGGCAGTAATTCGTGGTCTGTAAGAGATTAATCACAAAATCAATGAACAGATGTTCGTAAGTCGAAATCGCCTGTATGTATATGGAGGCTGCTGTAAAACTGAATTAGGTAAAAGTGAATGAATGGATCGAGTTAGAGATGTATATATAGGCATGATTGTGAAATGACAAAAGTGTCCCTGTTAAAAAGAATGAAAACACTAAGTACATACAGGGAGAACCTAAGTCGAACTCTATCTCGAACATTTTAAGTCGAAGTCTATCTCGAAATGTTATCAAGTCGAACTTCGAGATGAATTTCGAGATAGATTAACTCGAACACTTGAACCATTTAATCATTAAAGACCATTTAAACAGCAAAAACCACCATGGAATACCTATCTCGAACTTCAAGTAGAATTTCGAGATAAGTTTCGAGTTAGGAGTAACTCGAAAAATTCCTGTAACCAACTGAGAATTCTATCTCGAACATCAAGTCGAAATTCGAGTTGAGTTTCGAGATAGAGACTAACTCGAAGTTTTTTAACTAACTCGAAGTTATTCTCTCAGACTTGATCTTTTCAAAAAATATCCCCAGTATGATATACATTATCTGGAATATTTTGAATAAAGAAATAGGCACACTGGTAACTCGAATTCGAATCTTAAGTCGAATTTCGAGATGAATTTCGAGATAGAGACTAACTCGAAATTCTTCCCAGACTTAGAATTTTCAAAACTTCACTCTGGAAGCTCAAATGGAAATCCAAGTAGAATTTCGAGATGAGTTTCGAGATAGAGACTAACTCGAAATTTTGAAGATACTTAGAATAATTTGACAATTTTTCTTGAAAAACTCAACACTTAATATTGCCAAATTAATGTAAATATCAATTCAAGGATTTTAATATATGACATAATTAAAACATTCCTTGATAATTCTAAGGCCTCTAATTACATGAAAAAACAGGTAAATTCATCTAAAAATCATGCAAAATTTAGAATATTATGAATTTAACTCCCCCTATAATCATGCAATCTAACCAGCATAAATTCAAAGATTTGTGCTATAAAAGACACTTAAAAACACAATGAATTCATGTAAAATGACACTATATGCACCCTATAACAATCATTAATTAGGCATTTTAAAGTATAAGCACATAATGATTAAGTAGCTTGCATATACAAACATAAACATGGATTTTACAGATAGAAGGCTTTACTAACTTGTGTTAAGCATTCCCAATTCACCAACCAATCTATTGAATGTTACTTCATCAAGAGGTTTGGTGAATATATCTGCAATTTGTTGCATTGTGGGCACAAAATGTAGCTCCACAGTCCCCTCCTCAACATGTTCTCTTATGAAGTGATACCTGGTGTCGATGTGCTTGGTTCTTGAGTGATCTACAGGATTGTTGGTTATGGCAATGGCACTTGTATTGTCACACATAATTGGAATTTTCTTGTGCTCCATGCCATAATCCTTCAATTGGTTCCTCATCCACAGTATTTGAGCTACACAGCTTCCAGCAGCAATGTACTCAGCTTCAGCAGTAGAAGTAGATACTGTATGTTGCTTTTTACTTTGCCAGGACACCAATCTTCTGCCAAGAAATTGACAAGCACCAGATGTACTTTTCCTATCAATCCTGCAACCTGCATAGTCTGAATCCGTATAGCCAATTAGATTAAAACCTGTATCTCTTGGGTACCAAATCCCTAGATTTGATGTGCCCTTGAGATACCTAAAAATTCTTTTGACGGCTATGAGATGTGATTCTCTAGGATCCGCTTGGAATCTTGCACATAAACAAGTTGCGAACATTATATCGGGTCTACTTGCAGTTAAATAGAGAAGTGAGCCAATCATACCTCGATAGCTTGTGATGTCAACTGGTTTACCTGATTTGTCTTCATCAAGCTTCGTGGCTGTTGCCATGGGAGTCTTAGCTGCTGATGCATCTTCTAGATTATACTTCTTGAGTAAATCTCTGACGTACTTGGATTGACAGATAAAGATACCATCTTTTCTCTGACTGATCTGTAATCCAAGGAAGAAAGATAGCTCTCCCATCATGCTCATCTCGTATTTCTCTTGCATTAGCTTAGCAAATTTCTCGCACAAGCGCTCATTAGATGACCCGAAGATAATATCGTCCACATAGACTTGAACAAGTATTAAATCATTCTTCACATTCTTATAGAACAATGTTTTGTCAATTACTCCCCTAGTAAAACCACTTTCAATTAAGAATACGGATAGGGTTTCATACCAACATCTTGGGGATTGCCTGAGGCCATAGACAGATTTGAAGAGAAGATACACAAAATCTACAAGTTCTGGATCAATGAAGCCAGGCGGCTGTTCCAGATACACCTCTTCTTCTAACTCTCCGTTCAGGAAGGCACTTTTCACATCCATCTGAAAAACCTTGAAGTTCTTATGTGCTGCAAATGCCAAGAACATCCTGACTGCCTCAAGTCTTGAAACCGATGCATAGGTCTCATCATAATCAATTCCTTCTCGCTGAGAATAACCTTTTGCAACCAAACGAGCCTTGTTTCGAGTTACAAGTCCGTTTTCATCCATTTTATTTCTGAATACCCACCTAGCTCCAATTACTGATTTGTTCTTTGGTCGGGGTACCAGTTTCCAAACTTTCTGCCTTTCAAACTGATTGAGTTACTCTTGCATTGCAATCACCCAATCAACATCACCAAGAGCTTCTTCTATTTCTTTAGGTTCAAGCTTGGATAAGAACCCAGAATATAAGCCAATATTAGCCAGGTCAGCTCTTGCGGATCTTCTAGTAGACACACCAACATCTGGATCACCAATAATTAATTCAAACGGATGGTTTCTATTCCATACCCATTCTCTTGGAAATTGTCTTGATGATTCAGCTTGACTTTCTGAGTTGTGGTGCTGACTACTTTGATTATTTTCACTGACTCCCCCTGAGTTAGTGCCAGCTCCTATAGAACTAGAGTCAACTCGACTCGAGCCTTGAACAGTAGTCCTTGAGCTGCTATTTACTCCCCCTGAGTTGTTGTCGGTTCGTACTGAAGAAGTCTCTCCTGATCTTGTAGAATTATCTTGTTCACTAGACTCAGGTTCTTCACGTACACTTGGAACATTTAATGGGACAACCAACTCAGGTTCATCTTCAAGTTCTTCTAAGTCCAGATTCTGAAATTTTAGGGACTCAGGTTCACTAGAATCTCTTGAAATTGATGGGAGTTTGGTATCGTCGAATCTGACGTTGTAGCTTTCAGTCACTTTTCGATCATTCACTAAGAACACCCTATAAGCTGCCACCACATCTGTGGAGTAACCAACAAAGATTCCTTCACGAGCTTTTGCTGCAAACTTGCCTAGATTTTCATCATCTATAAGTACATAGCATTTTGCTCCAAAGACATGAAAGTATTTGATTGTTGGTCTTCTGCCGTTCATTAGCTCACATGGTGTCTTTTCTTTATCTTTTATGATCAAGGATCGATTTTGAGTGTAACACACGGTACTCACTACTTCTGCCCAGAAGTACAGAGGAAGTTTCGAATCATACAACAAAGTTCTTGCTGCTTCAACCAAAGTTCTATTCTTCCTTTCAACTACTCCATTTTGTTGTGGAGTTCTCGGGGCTGAATACTGACGACGTATTCCCTTAGATACACAGAAGTCATTTAGCACTGCGGTTTTGAATTCAGTGCCATTGTCTGATCTAATCGTCTTCACAGTAAGTGTTGAAACATTCTCAATTTGAGTGATGTGATCAATGATTAGGAAAGGTACTTCGTCTTTCGTCATTGCGAACAATACCCATGTATACTTGGAGAAGTCATCCACGATTACCGATGCATATATTTTCCTAGACAAAGATAGGACATTCACTGGGCCGAACAAATCCATATGAAGAAGTTGCAGAGGCTCAGTAATACTAAAAGTTTCTTTGCTTTTATGCGATGCTCGTTTCGACTTTCCCATTTCACAAGCTTCACAGAGTCCTTTCGGAGCGAACTCCATTTGAGGTAGATCTCTCACCAATTCTCGCCTCGCGAGAGCATTCATCGTTTTGAAGTTTAAGTGAGATAGCTTTTTGTGCCATAACCAGCTTTCATCATCTGAGGCTTTGCTGTAGAAACAGGTGACCTCATTCTGATTTGCTGAATCCATGTCTGCAACAAAAAGATCTGCCTTTCGAACTCCTCTCAAAGCCAGTGAGCCTTCCTTGATGTGAGTGATTGATACACCTTTCTTGTTGAAGACAATTTCGTAACCTTTGTCACAGAATTGACTGATACTCAACAAATTGTGCTTTAATCCCTCAACATAGGAAATATCTTCAATGATGACATTGCCAGTTTTCAGTTTGCCATATCCCTTTGTCACACCTATGCTGTCATCTGCAAAGGTAACATAAGGGCCAGCTTTCATAACCAACTCTGTAAGCAGGGACTTGTTTCCAGTCATATGCCTCGATGCTCCACTGTCTAGCACCCATATAACTTTATTTCTATTCTGCTTAACGCCCTGCAATGACAGATTGGTTAGACATTCTTCGGAACCCAACTTTGATTGGGCCCGGCTTTTCGATAAGATCGATAATCAACAGATTTAACAACAGGAGATGCACTTTTCTTAACATTACTAGAGCTTTCGACTTTCACCTTTTCTTTCTCAGACTTGACATGTTTGTCAGTCCTAGGAGAAGGTTTGTCACCCCTAACTTTAGGAGGACTAACAGTCTTGGCTCTCACATGCTTTTTCTTGATGTTTGAACTAGCAGCAGTATTTGAGCATGACTGGCTAGATGCATTCATTAAATTCACAAAAGTTTGCATGATGTTAAAAGTGCATGGCATACAATTAGGTTGACCACACTGTGCATGATTCGGATGCAGATTATTCATTGTATGTGTGGCAGGCATGGCATGTGCAGCAGGAACATTTATGATAGCTTTACATGCATAAGAAAGATGTTCAGTAGATTTGCAGTGATAACATGCTTTCTTTAACCGTTCAGCCTTAACCTCTTTTATGCCTTTCTTCCCTTGTTGTTTAACAGCCTTAGCTCCTAATCCTAGTCTAGATTCATCTCTAGGAAAATTGATTTTAACTTGTTTGATAGGAGTTATGGGTTGTGCTTTCTGGCGATCTTCCATCTCAATCTCATATCTAGCTATCAATTCAGTCTCTTCTTCTTCTATTCTAGGAACAAGGTGTTTGTAGATGGGTTTGACAGAAGATTTAAAAATGCTAGGAATTTCATTTTTAAGGTCACTGGAACTAGTGTCGATAGGTCTCTTCCCTTCTTTCTTAGAAAGGTTAGAATAATCAAGTCCTACACCTACTCCAGTTATCTTCTTAAATATGTCATTATCTACATACACTTTACTAGCAGCTAGTTTGTAAGCTTCGCATTTAGTTTCTAACTCAGCTAGTTTGTCCCTAAGACATGCTTCTACTTCTTCCTTAAGGACGAGCTTGTGTTCCAAAGATTTAATAAAATCTCTTAGAGAAGTATCTACAGTGCAAGCAGCCTCTAACTCTTCCACTTTTGCCTCAAGCATTCTGCTTTTGGCGACAAGTGTTTTCTGTTCCTTTTGAGAAGTGTCTAGGCTTTTGCACAACATATAGATCTCTTCGCTAAGAGCCCCGTTCTGTTCCTTATAATCATCAATAGACATTTCTACTTTAAGGGTTAGAACTGGTACCTCTGGTTCCTCTGATGTCTCAGCCATGAGCGCAAAGTTTGCTACATGAGTAACATCTTCCTCATCTGAATCATCCCAAGCTCTTCCTTCTATTACTAATAAAGCTCTTTTTCCACGTCTTTCCTTCACCAGCGATTCATACTTGCTTTTGAGGGCTTCATATGTCTCTTTTGGATAAGTCTGTTTAGGCTTTTTGCAGTCCGTAGCAAAGTGTCCAGCTTCTCCACAGTTGTAGCATTTGAACTTCATTTTGAAATCCAAAGGAGATTTGTAGCTGGTATTCTTGCCTTTACCTTGGTAGCCTGACGAACTACCACCACCCCTAGCAGCCCGATAGTAAGATGAAGAATTTCTCTGTGGTCGGTTGCTCTTTCTGAATCTCATGTTGCTGAACTTCCTTGCCATGTATGCCACGACACCATCGTCCATGTTGTCCAGCTCTTCTTGGGTGAAGTAGTCATCATCACTGTTAGATGTGCACTCGTCATCATTATCAACTTGATGTGGTGCAAGTGATGATTTAGGCTTTGCTGCAACCATTGCCTTCTTAGACTCTTCCTCATCAGCAACTAATCCTGATGCAGTTTCTTTTCCTTTTGAATCATTGTCCCATGCTTGATCTTGAAGTGTCTCCAGCTCATAGGTCTTTAGAATTCCATAATATTCTTCCAGAGAAGTTGTATGCAAATCTCTGGTTTCTCTGATTGCGTAGACCCTATGTTCAATGCTCTTTGGCTGGTTCCTCAGATATCTCGTATTGGTCTCAACCATGGGGAGAGTAACACCTCTCAGATTCAAATCCAATACCAACTGACTGAATCTTAGATAGACGTCTGTTATGCCTTCTCCTTTTCTTATTCTGAAGGTGTCATACTCCATCTTGAGTATAAGTGTCTTGTTGCTTATAACCTCTGCAGATCCTTCCATGACAACTTCTATCTTGTCCCAAATCTTCTTTGCTGTAGTCAGACCTTTGACTATGTTGAACATTTCATGATCAAGGGATTCCATTAAGGTTTGTCGTACGGAGGTATCATAAGCTATTTGCTCCTTGTCTGCCTCTGAAAAATCCGCTGCCTTTTTAGGCTCAGACCGAGCTGGTATAACTTCGCCTCCTTCCGTACGTGCAGGAATAGCCACCATTGGAACAAATTTACCCTTATCAAGAACTTCCAGATATTCAGGGTTAACTGTCTCCAAGTAGAGTCTCATTCTGAAAACCCATTCTTCGTAGTGATCTTGGTTGAACATTGGGATCTTGAATGTATTTTTAGGAGCCATTTCAATTCTGGTCACTAAAAAGTTTCTAAGTACCCAAGACTAGGCTAAGTAGAATATATATGTAGAACTTCTGCCAAGTCGAAATTTCTCTAAGTAGAAATTTTGCTCAAGTCGAACTTCACCAAGTAGAAATTGTCCAAGTCGAAATTCTATGTAGAAAATCTCAAGTAGAAATTCTATGTAGAACTTTTGTCCTTAGAATAAATTTTCTGCAGATTACTTAAATATTGAATAAACAATATTATCTCTTTAACACCTTTTTGACTTTGATGCTTTACTCACTGTTGACGGAGGAATTTGGTAACAACAAAATTCGAGGTACTTCGCCGGAAACAAGATCTACAGCGGTGGTTCTTTGCCGGATAAGTCACCGGAGTGTGGTGGCTGTGATGAATTGGGGGCTGAGATTGAGAGGGTTCTTGGTGGTGGCTCGTAGCTCTTCGCTTCCCTCTCTCTCAATTTGCCTACGTACCTCTATATTTATAGAGGATCAAGCCCACGTAGTTCTTGGAGAGCAAGAAACCCAAATGGGCTTGGATTGACGAACTAGCTTCCGGAATGTTCTACTATGAGGCCTAACCACAAAGGCCCAAGGCTCATCCAGGATCTCAAGACTTCACGGATAAGGAAACTTCCCCCGTCGAGGACTAATCCTATCCGCTACCAGCTATTTCTTGATTTCAAGGATGCAGGTATAGCCGTGGTTTACCCCAAGTGCAGAACGCATCCCTGTCCCCCGAATGAGAAGCACCCACCAGATAGCAGGACAGGTGATCCAGAGCTTTTGGGTGCAAAGTGCAGGATTACTCCAAAGTTCCCCAATGAGAACGCGCCCATTGGCTACAGGAACAGAGCTCCCAAAGCACACACCAGAAAGTCCCCATCTTTCCACCTTAGGGCGCACGGATGCATCCCTTAGCGTCTAAGAAGGGTCCTTATATCCAGGCAAACCCCTGGAGGCCTTCTGCGACGGACATCCCCCTCCAGAGATACGACAGGAGGGAATTCTTCAATAATCTTTATAAAACCTGTTGATAATTGTCTTCATTCTGCCTTTATGCTTCTCAGGGCGCGCCCTCCACATATATGAAGTAAGGGCGCGTCCTCCTTCATTAAAAACTATAAAAACTTGAGTAGAGTTCCATCTTTGAGTAGAATTCCAGCTCGAGTAGAAATCTCTGATATGGAAGTATCAATTAGGGCGCGCCCTCCCTATAAGGAAAGTGAGGGCGCGGCCTAGTTTCTTCAATCTGTGCCAAAACCCTAATTTATCATGAAAATCCCCAAATTTAACCCGTATCTGACCCGGATCCATTTTAGAATACCCGAACCGAATTTTGGGCATAACAACTACCCCCCAATTCCATGTAAAATCAAAGATGAAGCATGGAATTTCAATCTTAAACAACACCAAAATTTTTGTAACTTTTCCTCTTCAGGGCGCGTCCTCGTTCCTCATCTTCAAGATTCTATGCGGAGGGCGCGTCCTTCAATTCTTCAATCTTATCTCCCTGACAACTCTAGTTTCAATTTTTTTCGTAGAGGAATAACACAAATGCACCACATCTCTAAGCTTACATGAGCTAACTCGGCGTAAGAAACAAGAGATATTATGCACAAGTATAAACCTCTCACAGGGCTCGTACTAAAGCTAAATATTTACAGAGGACGAGCTTATGATATTAAGGCGTACGGACCCCTTCAGCTGTTATCCACATACACTACCATGGTCTTTTCAAGTTCCTTATGCATTAATCAAGCCAAAGGGCATTCCAATGTAGCGGTATAATCCTCTATCATGCTGTTGCATCTTCCAACTGACCAATCCGAGGAAGAGGAAAACTATCATTTGGGCAAGCCTTTGTTCATATCACTGAAATCTACACAAGTCCTCCATTTCCCATTAGGCTTCATAACGAGAACCGGGTTAGGTAGCCACTCGGGTAATAAAACTCTTTAATCAAGCCAACGTTTAACAATCTATCAACTTCTTCCTTCAATGCAATAGCTCTTTCTTCAATTACCGGACATCGCTTCTGCCTAATACCCTTCCTGTCAGGATTTATACTCAAGTGATGACACATGACCTTTGGGTCAATGTCCACCATACTAGCATGATTCCAAGCAAAAACATCTCAATTTGGCAAAAAGAAAGCTTGTGAGCATATCTCTCTACTCAGAATTCAACTAAGAACCGATCTTCAAAATTTTACTTGAATCTCTAGCATCGACCAAAATTGAGATTGTATCTTCTGTCGAATCTATCTTTTCCACCGGTTGAGGCATTCTTCGATCAATATCAAAATCAAGACTTTGAGGGTCTTCAATCATGGCACCATCCTTGGAGGGCACATCCTCTTTGAGAGGGAAGTCTTCCTCGACAAGGGCATTCACCATGCCTTCTAATAACATTCTTCTTCCCTTGATCTTTTCATCTCATCAGGACTTTCTTCTTCAAGCTTTTCTAGAATCCCTTCTTGAAAGTCATCAGAGACGAGTATCTGAGGGCGCGCCCTCCAGGTGGACACCCCCTCATCTTCTGTTTTTTGAACAAAATAATGAGCCTGGATTTCTCCCTTGATGTTCATGATTCCTTCAGAGCTTCTTTTAATAAGGGGGCGCCCTACTACGGCATTGTGAGCTTTCTCCTGATCCAAAACCATGAATTCCATCATCCGAGTTACTGAGAGAGAACCTTCTCCAAGAGTTACTGGTAGCCTGATTGCATCGATCACTACACAACTTCTCCTAAAAAACCATAAATCCATGCATTTTCTGGAAATCCCAACTTCTTGTAAGTGTCGTAATACAGAATATTCACTGAACTTCCATTGTATACAGAAACCCGATGCACGTTCTTAGAGCCAGTCCATAACCGAGGCATTATTATGTGGGTGGTGCACCCATCTAGCTTTATCTTCTCGCAAACTTCCCTCTCCAAAGCATTGTTATTATCACCCCCCAAGTGTTGTCCTCCAAAGATAGTGTGAATACTCCCTTCTTTGATAAATTTCTTCTCCTCAATTTTGTCCTCATCACGGAGGGCGCGCCCTCCGTTTTTCTTCTCAGGATTCTTCTTATGCTTTTTGACCTCTCTTACAATCCAATCGGTCAAGTATCCTTCCTTGATCAAATCATCAATTTTATCCTTCAGCTGACGACATTCATGAGTATTGTGACTTGTCAACTCATAGTACTTACAGTGCTTCTTCTTATCCTTGCTTTTCCAAGCAGACAGAGGAGACGGCTTCTTAACAAACCCTTTATTCTTGTTCACCTCAAATATGTGCTCAATCAAAGCCGATAATGGAGTGTAATTATTTGTCCTTCGATCATAAGAATACGTATCTGGAATTCCTCACTCTCTTCCAACACTATTTGCATTCACTCCTTTAGCGCCGATTCCGATACGATATACAGGACTTGTAATCTTCCCCTTAGCGTTCCCTGAGCTTCTGTCTTCCGATTTTCCGCCAAGGATTACTCCACTATCTTAAAAGATTCAGCTTGTACAAAAACATCAAACATAGTTGAATCCCTTTCTTGAAGACACTTCCAGAAATCCGTCTCTACTTGCAAACCAGTTATCAAGAAACTCTTAAGTGTCTCATCAGTCGTTCCTCTAACCAAAGCGAATTCTGCATTGAATCTTTTAAAGTAAGATTGAAGACTTTTGCCTTCTTTCTGCTTGATGTTGGCCAGAGTTGTAATGGGAGGAGCATACTTCACTGCTGCTCAGAACTTGGCTAAGAACAAAGTCCTCATCATCCCCCAATAGGTAATCACTCCAGATCCAAGCTTTTGAAACCATTGCTAAGCATTCTCACTGAAAGTTGTTGCCAGTAGATGACATCCAGCCAAGTCAGTTACTTGGTAAACATCCATCTCAATGTCAAAACATCCTAAGAATTCCACAGGGTCTGCATTTTCAAGAAAACGTAGATCATTGGTCATATATCTATATCATGTAGGGAGCTGTGCCTCTCTAACCTCTGTTGAAAATGGAGATGGAGTTTGTGCCGCAGAAGGTATCATTCCTCCATCCAAGTGAGAAAGAAGCCTCTTCAAGTCGTCGACATTAAAAATCCTCACACGTGGAATATTTTGAACATTTGGTGGCACAATTGTTTGAGTACCCCTCAAGGGTGGAGGTGTTATGCTAAACTCACGCAAGCGCACGTAGTCACAAGTAATACAATTAAAGTTCGTTCCACAGAGATCTTGGTTAAGTTTTACTCAGAAAATATGTCTATGCAATAATGTATGGTTTTAATTCACTGCTAAGAAAATAACAAATAGGGGTTGATTAACTAAATTAAACTAAGATGCAAATTATAAAACTAAGAATTAAACAATTAACTAGACTTAAATTCGGATTACTTATATGAGAATAACATGGAATCCTAGTTTCATTATCTACTTCACTTAGAGTTGCAGCCTTCGATTAAAACATGCGATGGTTTTGATATCTGATCGAACAACACGAAAAGAGTACAAGTTACCTCTCGGTATACTAGTACCAATCTAGACATACATCCACAAAAGAGATAGAAGATGAATAGGCACCTATTATGTTTAGACCCTATATCTCTATAGAATTTGAAAACATAAAGGTTGAAGCACAAGTTATTTACTTAGATCACATAGGGTAGCATAATATCTCTATTCATGCCACAAATCATGATGATTAACATCAACCTATCCTATGCTAGCATGGCAAGTTCTAAATCTCAAGATCCACTCTCGTTTAGCAAGAGATTAACAATTCAATTTAGATGTTAGCTACGCATCTAAAAGCATTAAGATTAACCATACGAGGATATCAAGAATTCACCACACATAAATCTCTAAGGCATACAAACTACTAAGCTACATAGATAAATCCACTAGGATCCCACGATAACGATTAGTTCATAATCGAACCTTTCGTCACCATGGGATTTGATGAAAGCATGGTATTAAACAAGATAAAGAAGAAGATGAATAAATCAATAATAAAATAAGGTTTAGCGAACAAATCCGGAAAAGTAATGAGCATCCACAAGATACGCCTAACAAAGGAATACAAGAAAACTATGTCTAGATCTTCTTGTCGTCACGTTCCTCGCCTTGGCTTCTCTCCCTTCTTGCTCTGAACGAATTATGTGTGTAGGATGTGTAGATGATTATTTTTCTGTGCCCCAAGGTGTGTATTTATAGCCCCCAAGTGCCTCCTTGACCAAGCGATTACCGTATTTGAAATAGGATAGAATTCCAGTAATTTTCCATCTTCGATTTGATTAGAAGTGCAATTCCCATGTTTAAACTGATTCTGGAACGTTCTGGTCGTCCAAAGCAATCACAATGTGGATTAGGAGAAGAATTAATGCAGTTTCCTATTAGAAGTTGAGTTCCAGAAATTTTCTGTCGAGTCCCCGCGCGGCCGCGCGCGCCACAAGCTAAATCCAGCGCGCCCGCGCCTGGTGAAATCTTGCAGTCCTGTTGAGCGCGCCCGCGCGCAGATGCACTACAACTGGCCGCGCCCGCGCGCACCTAATTCTGCACAGACTGACTTTGTGTCCTTCAACCGTTTTCTCCTTCCATTTCTTTTGCAACTTCAATCCTTATTTCTTTAAGCTTAGAGACACTGTTTATCCACTGAAAATTCCATACTTGCACCTGGAATTATATCCTGCACAATTCTCACAAAACATATTAAAACACACCAATACTTGAGATACAAAACACCAATTTAAGCCAAAATAGAACGATCCAAGTGGATATAAATCCACTTACCACACCCCCAAACTTAAACCGATGCTTGTCCTCAAGCATACATAAACAAAAATATATACAACTAGCTAGTACCACTTCCGTAGGTGATCACGGTTGCATTTAGCATATGCAACAAGCCCTTTAAACCCCTAGGCAGCCCTAGTGGACGAGTAAGGTCTCGTGAGGGCCTATAGCGAATGTACCCACAAAATCCATTTAACCTAATGCAATGCAAATGCATGAATGCAACTAATATGAAAAATGCAAATAATCTAATCTACCATACCTTCAAATCCTCTCATGCCATATCAACTTAAGAATCAAAGTAATAACGCAATGTCTTGGTGTCGAAAGTGCAAGTATTCACATAGTCTACTCAATGAACATGCATAAGTTCTCACAAGCCCATGTCAAGTGTAAGAATAAGTTAGTAAACATGCTAAGCCTACAAGAGTACAGCTTTGAGACAAAACTCGGGATCTCATACGCAAAAACAAGCAAACACTCACAATCCACTCACAAAAGAATATTCACTCAAGAACAAGGGTAAGTGTATCACTCAATTCCAACAAAATCATAAGCATGCTTGACATTTGGTATCAATCTAACTCTTAACACAACATACATCAATGACGATAATCAAAAGGTCTTTATTTGGGTTGTAACGGGGCTAGGGATAAGGTATGTCAAATAAGCCAAAACAGGTGTAGTGTCAAAAGCTAGTAAGTACCATAATACATCATATACAACACCATATTTCCCCCCCCCACATATCGCAACAAACACTCGACTAGTCGACTAAAGTAGGATCACAACAAAAACAAACATGCTCTCATAATAATTTTTTTTTCCTTTTCTTTTTTTCTTTTTCTTTCATTTTTTTTTTTTTTTTTTTTTTTTTTTTTTGTATATTTTTTTTTTTTCTCGAGAGCTAAATAGAACACAAACAATAATATAAACAATAACAATGATCCCATAATTTATTACATATGTCGACTATCAAGTACACAAACCCAATTTCAATATTTCCCCCAAATGTACAACCAACAATAACCCCTCCTTGCACACCTTATTACTCCCTTAAGCACTCTACTAGCCTTTGACAATGTGGGTTCAAATTAATGTAAGGCCAATACAAGAAAAAGGTCTAGGCAAGTAATGTGGTATGTCACCGAAAAAATAGGATTAAGCTCAACGGGTTAACTAATTGATCATGTAAACATGGTGTGGTAATATGGGAAAATATGCGGTTATTCCTAAATGCCTTTATCATTTTAATCGTCAGATAACGTCATGCGTTTCAAGAAAGACCTCAAACAACTGCTAGCAATGCAAACAATCCGTGGACACTCAAGCAAACGAATAAGATTGCAACAAATATGCAATAAGGCTCAAAATCTCACTTGGTGGAAAAACATACTCAATCCCAAGCAAACATCTCTCTAACGCACCGACTTGTATTCAAAGCATGCAAACTAAATCATCTTGCACATATTCATGTCCTTCTAATCACTTACAACATTCAATAAGTCTACTAGCTTCAACTTACTAGTGTATGTGTGTGCACAAGAACAAAGCATATCACTTCTCAAACAAAAGCGTCAACAACACAAAATTCCTATCAAGCATGGGTGAAAATGCAAACTAACATGAACTCACATGATATACGAACATAAAAACAGAATGTCCTATATGAAACAAACATAGATAACACAAACAATAATGCATAATTTACTACTACTAATATGCAAAGCATGAATTCCTACATGAACAATTAATACAATTTATTACTAATCCCTCAAACCACCCCCAAACTTAAAATATTCAATGTCCTCATTGAATGGAAGTAAATACAAGGGATAGTAGAAAACATACCTGAATACCGAAACACATGGGTTGCCTCCCAAGAAGCGCTGTCGTTAACGTCATTTAGCCGGACAAATATGATTCAAATCATGGTGGCTCGAAGATTGCATTCGACTTGTCTTTAGCAGAAGGACCATTCACCCATTGTCTGACAACCTTCTTGCTATCTTCCCATATCTTCTCTAAATCACACTTCACTTTGCCTCTTCCTCCAATCAACTTTTTCTTTTTCTTCTTCACGCCTCTAAGGTGCTTTTGCTTCACAGTTGATTGAGAAGAACACTCCTCTACCTCATCATCCATGATCCACCTTCTTAACACATTATCTGGACACACTTTAAAAATCACCATCTCATCATTCAGAAGGACATATTTCAAATGGGATGGAAGTTTTCCAAGCTTGACATTCGAGAGATCTCGAACTGAAGAACTGTCAATGGAATCAGTGATGTAATGTTTGAGCAAGTGTGTGTCCAACTTTTCGCTCAACAACTGATCCAACTTCTTTCTCTGACCCGTATCAACCGTTTCCACACTACAACACTCTTCATCATCTGTCGGAAATTTCATGGCCTTGAACACATTAAAGGTGACACTCTGATCTTGCACCCTCATTGTAAGCTCTCCTTTTTGCACATCAATCAAAGTCTTTCCTGTAGCCAAGAACGGTCTTCCCAAGATTATGGGAATCTTCTTATCTTCTTCAAAATCCAAGATCACAAAATCAGCTGGGAAGATGAACTTATCAACTTTTACCAAAACATCCTCTACTATACCCCTCGGATAAGTGATCGTCCTGTCAGCCAACTGCAAAGAGATGTTAGTCGGCTTCGGCTCCGGTAGACCAAGTTGCTTGAAAACAGACAAGGGCATGAGATTAATGCTAGCTCCCAAATCACATAAACACTTGCCGAATGAAAGGTTGCCAATAGTACATGGAATAGTGAAACTTCCCGGATCTTTCAATTTCGGAGGCAATTTCTGTTGCAGAACAGCACTACACTCCTCCGTCAAAGCTACTGTTTCAAAATCTTCCAACCTTCTCTTCCGTGACAGAATATCCTTCATGAACTTTGCATATCTTGGCATCTGCTCTAATGCTTCAACAAAAGGTATGTTAATGGACAGTTTCTTGAAGACATCCATAAATTTCTGAAATTGCTTTTCTTGACTCTTCTTCAAACGTCCAGGGAATGGTGGAGGTGGATAGATCTGATTATTCATTGAAGATTGCTCCGGAGTAGTCTTTCCAACAGGTTTCTTGCTATTCTCTAATTCATCATCAAGCTGATCACCTACCAAGTCAGATTTCTCACTTTCGGGCAATGCAGATTTTTCGACTTGCTCATTTTGCACTTCTTCATCCTCCTTAGTGGCTGATTTAGGATATGATGTGACCCTTCCTGATCGCAAAGTAACTGCATTGACCTGTTCCTTGCTTTCCCTCCTGCCTGGATTAGTCTCTGTATCACTAGGAAGAGTTCCTGGTTGCCTACTAAGTAAGGCACTTGCAATCTGTCCTATCTGAGTTTCCAAGAGCTTCTGGCCAGCTTGTAAGTTCTTTAATGCTATCCACATCTCATCAGATTTATCATTAGATGATTGCCCCACCTGAGTCTGAGGTTGTTGCTGTTGAAATCCTGGGGGTTGATATGGTGCCCTATAAGATTGCTGATAACCCTGATTATACGTCTTCGCTTGCTGATAAGATTGTTGAGTATTCTGATTGTTGCTCCAGCTGAAGTTAGGATGATTCCTATTATTAGGATGATAAGTGGCTGGAACTGGTACAACAGGTCTCTGGAAATTACTCACGAACTGTGCTGATTCAGAAGAGATAGCACATTGACTCGTCTCATGTGCGCCCGCACATAACTCACAAACACTAGCCACCTGCTGAACTCCATAATTAGCAAGAGAGTCCACTTTCATAGCAAGAGCCTTCAACTGAGCTGTAATCATCGAAGCTGTATCTACTTCCAAAACTCCTGCTACTCTGCCTTGAGAAAGTCTCTGGGTTGGATTCTGGTATTCATTAGCAGCCATCATCTCAATAAGTTCATAAGCTTCATCATAGCTCTTTGCCCACAGAGCTCCACCTGATGCTGCATCTAGCAAAGGCCTAGATTGTGCTCCCAACCCATTGTAGAATCCATTGATAACCATCCAATCAGGCATGCCATGATGAGGACACTTCCTTAGCATCTCCTTGTAGCGTTCCCAAGCCTCACACAAGGACTCGCCAGATTGTTGTTGGAATTGAGTCAACTGGTTCCTTATTGCTGCAGTTTTCGCCATAGGAAAGAATTTTGTAAGGAACTTCTGAGCAAGATCTTCCCATGTAGTAATGGAACCAGGTGGTAGAGAGTGTAGCCAGCTCTTAGCCTTATCCCTCAGAGAGAATGGGAAAAGCCTCAACCTTATAGCATCATCCGTCACACCATTACACTTGAAAGTGTCGCAGATTTCGATAAAGTCCCGAACATGCATATTAGGATCCTCCGTAGAAGCTCCCCCAAACTGGACTGAATTCTGCACCATCTGAATTGTGCCCGGCTTGATCTCAAAGTTGTTCGCTGCAATAGCTGGCCTAACAATGCTTGACTGAATGTCATTGAGTTTCGGCTGAGAATAATCCTTCAAAGCCTTAGCTGCTGCTGCATCTGCCATCGCTACTGTAGTTTCAGTTTCCTCTTCCTTATTCTCTATATTCTCAACAAGATCGTCTTCTGCCAGTCTTAGTAAACGAGCTTGCGAACGTGTTTGCATACAAACTCAAGTACCTGAAACACCACGAAACAAACAAACTAAGTAAGAATCCGAGTCAGTGAACGCTAACGACCACTATTGACAAACACATAAACTGAAATAAAAACACCGATGATCCCCGGCAGCGGCGCCAAAAACTTGTTATGCTAAACTCACGCAAGCGCACGTAGTCACAAGTAATACAATTAAAGTTCGTTCCACAGAGATCTTGGTTAAGTTTTACTCAGAAAATATGTCTATGCAATAATGTATGGTTTTAATTCACTGCTAAGAAAATAACAAATAGGGGTTGATTAACTAAATTAAACTAAGATGCGAATTATAAAACTAAGAATTAAACAATTAACTAGACTTAAATTCGGATTACTTATATGAGAATAACATGGAATCCTAGTTTCATTATCTACTTCACTTAGAGTTGCAGCCTTCGATTAAAACATGCGATGGTTTTGATATCTGATCGAACAACACGAAAAGAGTACAAGTTACCTCTCGGTATACTAGTACCAATCTAGACATACATCCACAAAAGAGATAGAAGATGAATAGGCACCTATTATGTTTAGACCCTATATCTCTATAGAATTTGAAAACATAAAGGTTGAAGCACAAGTTATTTACTTAGATCACATAGGGTAGCATAATATCTCTATTCATGCCACAAATCATGATGATTAACATCAACCTATCCTATGCTAGCATGGCAAGTTCTAAATCTCAAGATCCACTCTCGTTTAGCAAGAGATTAACAATTCAATTTAGATGTTAGCTACGCATCTAAAAGCATTAAGATTAACCATACGAGGATATCAAGAATTCACCACACATAAATCTCTAAGGCATACAAACTACTAAGCTACATAGATAAATCCACTAGGATCCCACGATAACGATTAGTTCATAATCGAACCTTTCGTCACCATGGGATTTGATGAAAGCATGGTATTAAACAAGATAAAGAAGAAGATGAATAAATCAATAATAAAATAAGGTTTAGCGAACAAATCCGGAAAAGTGATGAGCATCCACAAGATACGCCTAACAAAGGAATACAAGAAAACTATGTCTAGATCTTCTTGTCGTCACGTTCCTCGCCTTGGCTTCTCTCCCTTCTTGCTCTGAACGAATTATGTGTGTAGGATGTGTAGATGATTATTTTTCTGTGCCCCAAGGTGTGTATTTATAGCCCCCAAGTGCCTCCTTGACCAAGCGATTACCGTATTTGAAATAGGATAGAATTCCAGTAATTTTCCATCTTCGATTTGATTAGAAGTGCAATTCCCATGTTTAAACTGATTCTGGAACGTTCTGGTCGTCCAAAGCAATCACAATGTGGATTAGGAGAAGAATTAATGCAGTTTCCTATTAGAAGTTGAGTTCCAGAAATTTTCTGTCGAGTCCCCGCGCGGCCGCGCGCGCCACAAGCTAAATCCAGCGCGCCCGCGCCTGGTGAAATCTTGCAGTCCTGTTGAGCGCGCCCGCGCGCAGATGCACTACAACTGGCCGCGCCCGCGCGCACCTAATTCTGCACAGACTGACTTTGTGTCCTTCAACCGTTTTCTCCTTCCATTTCTTTTGCAACTTCAATCCTTATTTCTTTAAGCTTAGAGACACTGTTTATCCACTGAAAATTCCATACTTGCACCTGGAATTATATCCTGCACAATTCTCACAAAACATATTAAAACACACCAATACTTGAGATACAAAACACCAATTTAAGCCAAAATAGAACGATCCAAGTGGATATAAATCCACTTACCAGGAGGTTTAGCTATCGTCTGAGCATTTCCTGGAGCTCCGGCATGAAGTGTGAGAATTACCTCTTGAATCTGAATTTGTTCCTTTTGACTTTAAGCTTGTAGATTTCCTACAATCTGTGGATTCCCCTGAGGTCGTGGATTCCACTGATAACCTCCTTGATGTTTTCCTTTAGAGGGAGGGCGCGGCCTCACTTCACTAGAAGTACTTGAAGGAATTTGAGTGATACGAGGAGCTCTTTCTCCTGAGGGCGCATCCTCTTTGTCGTGAAGTCGCCTCTCTCATTGATACTTCTTCATCCTCTAATCTTCATGGTCTCAACTACTTCTTCCAGCATCACCTTGAGGAGGAGCTCGTTCATATCCAAGGGGCCTCGACCTGTAATCAGGGGGCACGCGCTGTGGATCACAGGTCCTCAATTCCAAGCGCTTCTCTTTCTTCTGATGCTCAAGGAGTACCATCCTTAGATTGTCATCACCAATCATTTCTTCAAGCTAGCAAAATCTCTATTTTCTCTAGGAAGCCTCTCTGTCACGTTAGATTTCACTGAGGGCGCGCCCTGACCAATGTGGGTGAGGGGTCGCTTTCTCCTAAACAGCCGGCATCCTACAATCACGAACTTCTCCATAGGATGTTCAACAATAGGGGCTCCCTCTTCAAAATAATCCATCCTTCAAGGAGTCACCAGTTGAAACTTCCTATCTTGCACATCCTCCCCTCCTCAAGAGCTTCCTTTGACCAAGAAACTATCAAGTGTATTGATGACTTCATAGTTCGGGAAGAAGAAAAAGTTCCACATCGTATCTTCTACCCGAAAGCGCGTCCTCCATTGTATGAGAATTATTCAAACTCATCCTTCAGGGCGCGCCCTACAGGCATAATCTTGCCTTCTCGAACACGTTGAAAATTTCACTAGGGAAAGTGTACACAAAGTGTACATGGACTACCCCCCTAGACTAGGAGGTAATTAATTTAGCTTGTAGTCTACTATTCAGGCATTGCTCTACTTCAATCAACTTCTGGTAGAAAGAGTGCATTCTCTGGTCACGGGCTACTTCAAATCTCATCCCATGAAGGGGCATCTCAAAATGAGGCATCCTATGAATAACATCTCTCGAAGAGGCATCTCACTAGGAGGCATCCAATAAAGGGCATCTCACAAAGAGGCATCTCACAAAGAGGCATCCTATGAAGGGCATCTCACGAAGAGGCATCCCCGTAGGGGTATTCCGCTGTTCACACAAACCTGAAATACGTGTATATGTAGGGCTAGGGAGGTGCATCAATACTACCCCCCAGCATCAGAATATCATTCCTTAAAGAAGCGTCTCTTAAAGAGGCATCCCAAGAGGGGAATTTTAGGAGAGAGCCATTGGAGTTGCTGAGGACGCGCCCTGTCGCTTAGGGCGTGCCTTATGGGGACGAGGGCAATGACAAAGTCTCTTCTAGTCCGGATGAATGTCATTCTTGTGTAAAGGGGCTCACTCATGACCTTGGGGCCTCAACCTGCCTATCAGGGGGCACACTCTAAGATTCATGGGGCCGCACATCAATGCAATTCTCTTCAAGCAAAAGATATGCCATGGATCGTTGCGATCATACTTGCAGACGAAGCCACAACATGAGGTTGATAAGCTAGGGCGCGCCCTGATGCCTATCATTCAGGTCATTGTAGATACTAGGGCGCGTCCTCTGTAGCAAAGTATAGTTTCTTCATAGAGGGGCTCGCTCACGACCTTGGGGCCGCAACCTAATAATTAGGGGGCACACACTATGGTTCGTGGGGCCACAACTCAACAGCTTCTTTCCTTTTAGAATCCAAGCAGTAAATTATCCTCGTAGATATTGGAGTCCGCTTGAGCATTTTCATCTTTCCTTGAGGGCGCGCCCTAACTAGAAAGGTCCTCTAAGGGAGAGTTCCTTGAGGGCGCGTCCTATGTTGGAGGATTTTCCTGAAGTCGTGCATTTCCTTGAAGTGGAGTCCTGATGTAGAGCATCGCCCTGGGGTTGAGAATTCTCACCCTACCTTCCAACAGTTGCACTATGAGAAATCAAGGGAACGATTGTAGGGCCTTTCTTGAGAGCGCGCCCTCAGCAATACGTCGAGGGCTATTCCTCACTTTGATGATTAGGCCAGACCATGTCATTCTTACATCTTCGGCTTCATTATCTTCCAATGAGATCTTCAAAGTGGGCTCTCTCGTGTCCAAGGGGCCTCGACCTGTAACCAGGGAGCACGCGCTGTGGATCACGACCTTGAGGAAGGGCTCGCTCATGTCCAAGAGGCCTCGACCTGTAATCAGGGGGCACGCGCTGTGGATCACGGGGCCACGATTCCAAATTCTCTATTTTCTAGATAGGCAAACCCCTATAGGCTTTCTCATCAGGAAAACCCCTAGAGGCCTTCACATCAGGCAAACCCCTGGAGGCCTTCACATCAGGTAAATCCCTGGAGGCCTTCTCTTCAGGTAAACCCCTGAAGGCCTTCTCATCAGGTAAACCCCTGTAACTTTATACATGCAATAAATATATGGAGTAAAATAATATAGAGGTTGTATATTACCTGGAGGCGCGCCCAGTCAGGGGAAGGCACGCTTCATAATAATCTTCTGAGGCCTGTTCTGCTTGAATTAGCAAAATTCACCATTTGCAGCTCTCTCCTATATCATCCTCCATGGGTGTTCCCTGTAGCACGTCCTGGCAGTGCGCTCTTGATAAGAGATAATGTACCTTTTAGAGAATCTTTGAGGCTTTTCTTTCGAGGGAGGGCACGACCTCGACCTCACTTCACTGGAGGTATCTAAAGGAACTTGAAAAATATGAGGGAATCTACCACCTGACAGCGAGCCCACTTTATTATGAGGTATATCTATCCCCTCAATATATCTCCATTCTTCTATCACCGTTATCACGGCTACTTATTCTTCTAGTATTATCTCGAGGGAGAGTTTGTTCGAATCCAAGGGGCCGCAACCTGTTATCAACAAGGGGCGCGCGCTGTGGATTATCACTCCGTGCTAGAACCCGTTTGCATCCAAGGGGCCCAGACCTGTTATCAACAGCGGGCGCGCGCTGTGGACTATCACTCTGTGGAAGGGCTCGCTCATGTCCAAGGGGCCTCGACCTGTAATCAGGGGGCACGCGCTGTGGATCATGGGGCCTCGCTCCCGAGCCTTATTCCGAGACGTTCCTTCAAGCTAGCAAAGCTCCTCCTCATAGTAGCGAGGTTTTCCTTAATTCGTTGGATTTCAGCAGATGGGTGAGGAGCCACCCTCTCTAGAGGATGCATCCTGGAGATGCGGACGTGTTCAACCATCGAATTTTCCTAAAAGTTGGAAATCATCCGAGCCTTGGCTACCACCCTCAAGGCGCGCCCTAAGGGTTATTGGGTATTCTCTCTCACCATCTTTAATTCCATCTTTAACTCGAGGATTCTCCTACAAAAGTCCAAGAAGCAAACAACAAAAATCTCAACAAAACAAGTCAAGGGTTACCTTGAGGGCACATCTTGATGGTGAGGGCGCGCCCTAATGGTGGACGAGTTCCCGATAATTGCGTCTCTTCTCTGGAACATCCTTCTTCGAATCATATTTGAAATCGTCCCATAGAAAACCTAGTTCGACGTCATTGACCGGAAATCACCATTCTTGAAAATACCCGGAACTATCTTTTTGCAACAGCAGCGTGAAAATCATCTTTAGAACCATCTTTTCTTCATCACATCGAATCTCACTAAGGGTGCGCCCAGAGCGGTGGGGATGAGGGCGCGCCCTCTCTTGAGGATCCAAAAACCACTTCGAGAACTTTCCTAACTTGGAGGGCTTTCCTTGTTCGGCGATGATTTCGTGGGATCCTCCGAGATTTTCTCCTACTCTCTTGCACTTTCTCCGCAGAACTCAATCTTGACCCGAAGTTATTTATGGCATCTCCCATACGATAGAATTGCTCCAGTGATGCCGCCTTACTGATAGGAACGGGCGGCTGTCCGCCGGTGATGGCTGGAGTTCCATGGTGGTGCGGAGGAACAGAATTTTCCTCCGGAACAGAAGCTTCGTGACGAGCTTGGTTGCCCCCAAGCTATCTTCAGAACGTAATCCTCCTTTTCATGAAAACCCCCACGCTGATTATGAGATATCTTTTCCTCCTAAGATGAAGATCTTGATTGACTCCCCTCCTTCTAGCGCCAATTTGTTGACGGAGGAATTTGGTAACAACAAAATTCGAGGTACTTCGCCGGAAACAAGATCTACAGCGGTGGTTCTTTGCCGGATAAGTCACCGGAGTGTGGTGGCTGTGATGAATTGGGGGCTGAGATTGAGAGGGTTCTTGGTGGTGGCTCGTAGCTCTTCGCTTCCCTCTCTCTCAATTTGCCTACGTACCTCTATATTTATAGAGGATCAAGCCCACGTAGTTCTTGGAGAGCAAGAAACCCAAATGGGCTTGGATTGACGAACTAGCTTCCGGAATGTTCTACTATGAGGCCTAACCACAAAGGCCCAAGGCTCATCCAGGATCTCAAGACTTCACGGATAAGGAAACTTCCCCCGTCGAGGACTAATCCTATCCGCTACCAGCTATTTCTTGATTTCAAGGATGCAGGTATAGCCGTGGTTTACCCCAAGTGCAGAACGCATCCCTGTCCCCCGAATGAGAAGCACCCACCAGATAGCAGGACAGGTGATCCAGAGCTTTTGGGTGCAAAGTGCAGGATTACTCCAAAGTTCCCCAATGAGAACGCGCCCATTGGCTACAGGAACAGAGCTCCCAAAGCACACACCAGAAAGTCCCCATCTTTCCACCTTAGGGCGCACGGATGCATCCCTTAGCGTCTAAGAAGGGTCCTTATATCCAGGCAAACCCCTGGAGGCCTTCTGCGACGGACATCCCCCTCCTGAGATACGACAGGAGGGAATTCTTCAATAATCTTTATAAAACCTGTTGATAATTGTCTTCATTCTGCCTTTATGCTTCTCAGGGCGCGCCCTCCACATATATGAAGTAAGGGCGCGTCCTCCTTCATTAAAAACTATAAAAACTTGAGTAGAGTTCCATCTTTGAGTAGAATTCCAGCTTGAGTAGAAATCTCTGATATGGAAGTATCAATTAGGGCGCGCCCTCCCTATAAGGAAAGTGAGGGCGCGGCCTAGTTTCTTCAATCTGTGCCAAAACCCTAATTTATCATGAAAATCCCCAAATTTAACCCGTATCTGACCCGGATCCATTTTAGAATACCCGAACCGAATTTTGGGCATAACAACTACCCCCCAATTCCATGTAAAATCAAAGATGAAGCATGGAATTTCAATCTTAAACAACACCAAAATTTTTGTAACTTTTCCTCTTCAGGGCGCGTCCTCGTTCCTCATCTTCAAGATTCTATGCGGAGGGCGCGTCCTTCAATTCTTCAATCTTATCTCCCTGACAACTCTAGTTTCAATTTTTTTCGTAGAGGAATAACACAAATGCACCACATCTCTAAGCTTACATGAGCTAACTCGGCGTAAGAAACAAGAGATATTATGCACAAGTATAAACCTCTCACAGGGCTCGTACTAAAGCTAAATATTTACAGAGGACGAGCTTATGATATTAAGGCGTACGGACCCCTTCAGCTGTTATCCACATACACTACCATGGTCTTTTCAAGTTCCTTATGCATTAATCAAGCCAAAGGGCATTCCAATGTAGCGGTATAATCCTCTATCATGCTGTTGCATCTTCCAACTGACCAATCCGAGGAAGAGGAAAACTATCATTTGGGCAAGCCTTTGTTCATATCACTGAAATCTACACAAGTCCTCCATTTCCCATTAGGCTTCATAACGAGAACCGGGTTAGGTAGCCACTCGGGTAATAAAACTCTTTAATCAAGCCAACGTTTAACAATCTATCAACTTCTTCCTTCAATGCAATAGCTCTTTCTTCAATTACCGGACATCGCTTCTGCCTAATACCCTTCCTGTCAGGATTTATACTCAAGTGATGACACATGACCTTTGGGTCAATGTCCACCATACTAGCATGATTCCAAGCAAAAACATCTCAATTTGGCAAAAAGAAAGCTTGTGAGCATATCTCTCTACTCAGAATTCAACTAAGAACCGATCTTCAAAATTTTACTTGAATCTCTAGCATCGACCAAAATTGAGATTGTATCTTCTGTCGAATCTATCTTTTCCACCGGTTGAGGCATTCTTCGATCAATATCAAAATCAAGACTTTGAGGGTCTTCAATCATGGCACCATCCTTGGAGGGCACATCCTCTTTGAGAGGGAAGTCTTCCTCGACAAGGGCATTCACCATGCCTTCTAATAACATTCTTCTTCCCTTGATCTTTTCATCTCATCAGGACTTTCTTCTTCAAGCTTTTCTAGAATCCCTTCTTGAAAGTCATCAGAGACGAGTATCTGAGGGCGCGCCCTCCAGGTGGACACCCCCTCATCTTCTATTTTTTGAACAAAATAATGAGCCTGGATTTCTCCCTTGATGTTCATGATTCCTTCAGAGCTTCTTTTAATAAGGGGGCGCCCTACTACGGCATTGTGAGCTTTCTCCTGATCCAAAACCATGAATTCCATCATCCGAGTTACTGAGAGAGAACCTTCTCCAAGAGTTACTGGTAGCCTGATTGCATCGATCACTACACAACTTCTCCTAAAAAACCATAAATCCATGCATTTTCTGGAAATCCCAACTTCTTGTAAGTGTCGTAATACAGAATATTCACTGAACTTCCATTGTATACAGAAACCCGATGCACGTTCTTAGAGCCAGTCCATAACCGAGGCATTATTATGTGGGTGGTGCACCCATCTAGCTTTATCTTCTCGCAAACTTCCCTCTCCAAAGCATTGTTATTATCACCCCCCAAGTGTTGTCCTCCAAAGATAGTGTGAATACTCCCTTCTTTGATAAATTTCTTCTCCTCAATTTTGTCCTCATCACGGAGGGCGCGCCCTCCGTTTTTCTTCTCAGGATTCTTCTTATGCTTTTTGACCTCTCTTACAATCCAATCGGTCAAGTATCCTTCCTTGATCAAATCATCAATTTTATCCTTCAGCTGACGACATTCATGAGTATTGTGACTTGTCAACTCATAGTACTTACAGTGCTTCTTCTTATCCTTGCTTTTCCAAGCAGACAGAGGAGACGGCTTCTTAACAAACCCTTTATTCTTGTTCACCTCAAATATGTGCTCAATCAAAGCCGATAATGGAGTGTAATTATTTGTCCTTCGATCATAAGAATACGTATCTGGAATTCCTCACTCTCTTCCAACACTATTTGCATTCACTCCTTTAGCGCCGATTCCGATACGATATACAGGACTTGTAATCTTCCCCTTAGCGTTCCCTGAGCTTCTGTCTTCCGATTTTCCGCCAAGGATTACTCCACTATCTTAAAAGATTCAGCTTGTACAAAAACATCAAACATAGTTGAATCCCTTTCTTGAAGACACTTCCAGAAATCCGTCTCTACTTGCAAACCAGTTATCAAGAAACTCTTAAGTGTCTCATCAGTCGTTCCTCTAACCAAAGCGAATTCTGCATTGAATCTTTTAAAGTAAGATTGAAGACTTTTGCCTTCTTTCTGCTTGATGTTGGCCAGAGTTGTAATGGGAGGAGCATACTTCACTGCTGCTCAGAACTTGGCTAAGAACAAAGTCCTCATCATCCCCCAATAGGTAATCACTCCAGATCCAAGCTTTTGAAACCATTGCTAAGCATTCTCACTGAAAGTTGTTGCCAGTAGATGACATCCAGCCAAGTCAGTTACTTGGTAAACATCCATCTCAATGTCAAAACATCCTAAGAATTCCACAGGGTCTGCATTTTCAAGAAAACGTAGATCATTGGTCATATATCTATATCATGTAGGGAGCTGTGCCTCTCTAACCTCTGTTGAAAATGGAGATGGAGTTTGTGCCGCAGAAGGTATCATTCCTCCATCCAAGTGAGAAAGAAGCCTCTTCAAGTCGTCGACATTAAAAATCCTCACACGTGGAATATTTTGAACATTTGGTGGCACAATTGTTTGAGTACCCCTCAAGGGTGGAGGTTTAGCTATCGTCTGAGCATTTCCTGGAGCTCCGGCATGAAGTGTGAGAATTACCTCTTGAATCTGAATTTGTTCCTTTTGACTTTAAGCTTGTAGATTTCCTACAATCTGTGGATTCCCCTGAGGTCGTGGATTCCACTGATAACCTCCTTGATGTTTTCCTTTAGAGGGAGGGCGCGGCCTCACTTCACTAGAAGTACTTGAAGGAATTTGAGTGATACGAGGAGCTCTTTCTCCTGAGGGCGCATCCTCTTTGTCGTGAAGTCGCCTCTCTCATTGATACTTCTTCATCCTCTAATCTTCATGGTCTCAACTACTTCTTCCAGCATCACCTTGAGGAGGAGCTCGTTCATATCCAAGGGGCCTCGACCTGTAATCAGGGGGCACGCGCTGTGGATCACAGGTCCTCAATTCCAAGCGCTTCTCTTTCTTCTGATGCTCAAGGAGTACCATCCTTAGATTGTCATCACCAATCATTTCTTCAAGCTAGCAAAATCTCTATTTTCTCTAGGAAGCCTCTCTGTCACGTTAGATTTCACTGAGGGCGCGCCCTGACCAATGTGGGTGAGGGGTCGCTTTCTCCTAAACAGCCGGCATCCTACAATCACGAACTTCTCCATAGGATGTTCAACAATAGGGGCTCCCTCTTCAAAATAATCCATCCTTCAAGGAGTCACCAGTTGAAACTTCCTATCTTGCACATCCTCCCCTCCTCAAGAGCTTCCTTTGACCAAGAAACTATCAAGTGGATTGATGACTTCATAGTTCGGGAAGAAGAAAAAGTTCCACATCGTATCTTCTACCCGAAAGCGCGTCCTCCATTGTATGAGAATTATTCAAACTCATCCTTCAGGGCGCGCCCTACAGGCATAATCTTGCCTTCTTGAACACGTTGAAAATTTCACTAGGGAAAGTGTACACAAAGTGTACATGGACTACCCCCCTAGACTAGGAGGTAATTAATTTAGCTTGTAGTCTACTATTCAGGCATTGCTCTACTTCAATCAACTTCTGGTAGAAAGAGTGCATTCTCTGGTCACGGGCTACTTCAAATCTCATCCCATGAAGGGGCATCTCAAAATGAGGCATCCTATGAATAACATCTCTCGAAGAGGCATCTCACTAGGAGGCATCCAATAAAGGGCATCTCACAAAGAGGCATCTCACAAAGAGGCATCCTATGAAGGGCATCTCACGAAGAGGCATCCCCGTAGGGGTATTCCGCTGTTCACACAAACCTGAAATACATGTATATGTAGGGCTAGGGAGGTACATCAATACTACCCCCCAGCATCAGAATATCATTCCTTAAAGAAGCGTCTCTTAAAGAGGCATCCCAAGAGGGGAATTTTAGGAGAGAGCCATTGGAGTTGCTGAGGACGCGCCCTGTCGCTTAGGGCGTGCCTTATGTGGACGAGGGCAATGACAAAGTCTCTTCTAGTCCGGATGAATGTCATTCTTGTGTAAAGGGGCTCACTCATGACCTTGGGGCCTCAACCTGCCTATCAGGGGGCACACTCTAAGATTCATGGGGCCGCACATCAATGCAATTCTCTTCAAGCAAAAGATATGCCATGGATCGTTGCGATCATACTTGCAGACGAAGCCACAACATGAGGTTGATAAGCTAGGGCGCGCCCTGATGCCTATCATTCAGGTCATTGTAGATACTAGGGCGCGTCCTCTGTAGCAAAGTATAGTTTCTTCATAGAGGGGCTCGCTCACGACCTTGGGGCCGCAACCTAATAATTAGGGGGCACACACTATGGTTCGTGGGGCCACAACTCAACAGCTTCTTTCCTTTTAGAATCCAAGCAGTAAATTATCCTCGTAGATATTGGAGTCCGCTTGAGCATTTTCATCTTTCCTTGAGGGCGCGCCCTAACTAGAAAGGTCCTCTAAGGGAGAGTTCCTTGAGGGCGCGTCCTATGTTGGAGGATTTTCCTGAAGTCGTGCATTTCCTTGAAGTGGAGTCCTGATGTAGAGCATCGCCCTGGGGTTGAGAATTCTCACCCTACCTTCCAACAGTTGCACTATGAGAAATCAAGGGAACGATTGTAGGGCCTTTCTTGAGAGCGCGCCCTCAGCAATACGTCGAGGGCTATTCCTCACTTTGATGATTAGGCCAGACCATGTCATTCTTACATCTTCGGCTTCATTATCTTCCAATGAGATCTTCAAAGTGGGCTCTCTCGTGTCCAAGGGGCCTCGACCTGTAACCAGGGGGCACGCGCTGTGGATCACGACCTTGAGGAAGGGCTCGCTCATGTCCAAGAGGCCTCGACCTGTAATCAGGGGGCACGCGCTGTGGATCACGGGGCCACGATTCCAAATTCTCTATTTTCTAGATAGGCAAACCCCTATAGGCTTTCTCATCAGGAAAACCCCTAGAGGCCTTCACATCAGGCAAACCCCTGGAGGCCTTCACATCAGGTAAATCCCTGGAGGCCTTCTCTTCAGGTAAACCCCTGAAGGCCTTCTCATCAGGTAAACCCCTGTAACTTTATACATGCAATAAATATATGGAGTAAAATAATATAGAGGTTGTATATTACCTTGAGGCGCGCCCAGTCAGGGGAAGGCACGCTTCATAATAATCTTCTGAGGCCTGTTCTGCTTGAATTAGCAAAATTCACCATTTGCAGCTCTCTCCTATATCATCCTCCATGGGTGTTCCCTGTAGCACGTCCTGGCAGTGCGCTCTTGATAAGAGATAATGTACCTTTTAGAGAATCTTTGAGGCTTTTCTTTCGAGGGAGGGCACGACCTCGACCTCACTTCACTGGAGGTATCTAAAGGAACTTGAAAAATATGAGGGAATCTACCACCTGACAGCGAGCCCACTTTATTATGAGGTATATCTATCCCCTCAATATATCTCCATTCTTCTATCACCGTTATCACGGCTACTTATTCTTCTAGTATTATCTCGAGGGAGAGTTTGTTCGAATCCAAGGGGCCGCAACCTGTTATCAACAAGGGGCGCGCGCTGTGGATTATCACTCCGTGCTAGAACCCGTTTGCATCCAAGGGGCCCAGACCTGTTATCAACAGCGGGCGCGCGCTGTGGACTATCACTCTGTGGAAGGGCTCGCTCATGTCCAAGGGGCCTCGACCTGTAATCAGGGGGCACGCGCTGTGGATCATGGGGCCTCGCTCCCGAGCCTTATTCCGAGACGTTCCTTCAAGCTAGCAAAGCTCCTCCTCATAGTAGCGAGGTTTTCCTTAATTCGTTGGATTTCAGCAGATGGGTGAGGAGCCACCCTCTCTAGAGGATGCATCCTGGAGATGCGGACGTGTTCAACCATCGAATTTTCCTAAAAGTTGGAAATCATCCGAGCCTTGGCTACCACCCTCAGGGCGCGCCCTAAGGGTTATTGGGTATTCTCTCTCACCATCTTTAATTCCATCTTTAACTCGAGGATTCTCCTACAAAAGTCCAAGAAGCAAACAACAAAAATCTCAACAAAACAAGTCAAGGGTTACCTTGAGGGCACATCTTGATGGTGAGGGCGCGCCCTAATGGTGGACGAGTTCCCGATAATTGCGTCTCTTCTCTGGAACATCCTTCTTCGAATCATATTTGAAATCGTCCCATAGAAAACCTAGTTCGACGTCATTGACCGGAAATCACCATTCTTGAAAATACCCGGAACTATCTTTTTGCAACAGCAGCGTGAAAATCATCTTTAGAACCATCTTTTCTTCATCACATCGAATCTCACTAAGGGTGCGCCCAGAGCGGTGGGGATGAGGGCGCGCCCTCTCTTGAGGATCCAAAAACCACTTCGAGAACTTTCCTAACTTGGAGGGCTTTCCTTGTTCGGCGATGATTTCGTGGGATCCTCCGAGATTTTCTCCTACTCTCTTGCACTTTCTCCGCAGAACTCAATCTTGACCCGAAGTTATTTATGGCATCTCCCATACGATAGAATTGCTCCAGTGATGCCGCCTTACTGATAGGAACGGGCGGCTGTCCGCCGGTGATGGCTGGAGTTCCATGGTGGTGCGGAGGAACAGAATTTTCCTCCGGAACAGAAGCTTCGTGACGAGCTTGGTTGCCCCCAAGCTATCTTCAGAACGTAATCCTCCTTTTCATGAAAACCCCCACGCTGATTATGAGACATCTTTTCCTCCTAAGATGAAGATCTTGATTGACTCCCCTCCTTCTAGCGCCAATTTGTTGACGGAGGAATTTGGTAACAACAAAATTCGAGGTACTTCGCCGGAAACAAGATCTACAGCGGTGGTTCTTTGCCGGATAAGTCACCGGAGTGTGGTGGCTGTGATGAATTGGGGGCTGAGATTGAGAGGGTTCTTGGTGGTGGCTCGTAGCTCTTCGCTTCCCTCTCTCTCAATTTGCCTACGTACCTCTATATTTATAGAGGATCAAGCCCACGTAGTTCTTGGAGAGCAAGAAACCCAAATGGGCTTGGATTGACGAACTAGCTTCCGGAATGTTCTACTATGAGGCCTAACCACAAAGGCCCAAGGCTCATCCAGGATCTCAAGACTTCACGGATAAGGAAACTTCCCCCGTCGAGGACTAATCCTATCCGCTACCAGCTATTTCTTGATTTCAAGGATGCAGGTATAGCCGTGGTTTACCCCAAGTGCAGAACGCATCCCTGTCCCCCGAATGAGAAGCACCCACCAGATAGCAGGACAGGTGATCCAGAGCTTTTGGGTGCAAAGTGCAGGATTACTCCAAAGTTCCCCAATGAGAACGCGCCCATTGGCTACAGGAACAGAGCTCCCAAAGCACACACCAGAAAGTCCCCATCTTTCCACCTTAGGGCGCACGGATGCATCCCTTAGCGTCTAAGAAGGGTCCTTATATCCAGGCAAACCCCTGGAGGCCTTCTGCGACGGACATCCCCCTCCTGAGATACGACAGGAGGGAATTCTTCAATAATCTTTATAAAACCTGTTGATAATTGTCTTCATTCTGCCTTTATGCTTCTCAGGGCGCGCCCTCCACATATATGAAGTAAGGGCGCGTCCTCCTTCATTAAAAACTATAAAAACTTGAGTAGAGTTCCATCTTTGAGTAGAATTCCAGCTTGAGTAGAAATCTCTGATATGGAAGTATCAATTAGGGCGCGCCCTCCCTATAAGGAAAGTGAGGGCGCGGCCTAGTTTCTTCAATCTGTGCCAAAACCCTAATTTATCATGAAAATCCCCAAATTTAACCCGTATCTGACCCGGATCCATTTTAGAATACCCGAACCGAATTTTGGGCATAACACTCACCTAATCCACCTAACCCATATGCTAGGTACTGAGTATGTCTTGTACACTTTCGGCCGTGAATAATGCAAATCAAAAAGTCCAAAAACACCTTTTTATTCTTTTACTATTTATCTGTTTGAAAAGGAGATCAAAAAGTTGTTGGGTTGTCTTCTTTGATAAGAACAGATGATGAACACTCAAGAACACCAAATATCAATGAACCCAGATTAATTCACAAAAATTAATTAAAATACCCCCAAGCTAAATAATCACACCTGGAGTATTTAAATAATTTTTCAGATGAGTTTTCACTACCAACGAATTAAAGCACACTTTTCGAGAAAATGAAAAGTAGATCTAGAAAATGAAAACTCACGATTCTTCTACCAAACACAAGGATCTATGTTTTGTATGTTAAACATCCGCTCTGATACCAATTGTTAGGTCCAAATGTGTTGTAGAGGGGGGGTGAATACAACTTTTCGAATATGAGAAACAATAAATACGATGCAATAAATGAACACGCAGATTCAAGGAATATATTTCTTATATATAACTTGAAATGGTTGCTACAACATTCATTACAAAGTATAACAGAAGTTCAGAGAGTATTGAATGATACTAAGCTCTGTGAATGCACTCTCTCTCTTTTTCTTGTGTTTTTCTCAACTATTGCTCTCTCAAAATAAAACATTACACAAGTACTTCTATTTATACTACATGTAATCTATGTCCTGTAGTCTTCAAAGACTAAGATATACGTGGCCCAATGATGTCCACATAAATCTTGCCTTATCTTTAAAGCTTGGAAATATGCCAATCAGAAGATGCCATGTGTCATGTTGAAGCTGCACTCTAAGTAGAACTTCTACTTGAGAATTTCTACTTAGCCATCTCGAATTTCTAAGTAGAACTTCTACTTAGAAATATTCTACTTGGTCATCTAGAATATTTAGTACTTAGAAAATATTCTGGTCTTCAACTTGAAACTTCAATGCACATCTTGAACTTTTGATATCTTCATGTCTTCTTTATTCTTCAGCAAGCTCTTGAACATGGATCTTTATTACTGACATAAACTTGCTATCAATGTCCTGACACTTGATGCACTGGTCTGGTTCATAAGTGGCTAGTCTTGATAATGTTTCTGCTTCTTGAATAAATTACCATATTCACTTAGTAACGTGGCTTTCCAATATTCGCTTTCCTTCTTGTTCACTTGAAATCAATTGGTCTTGTTGATACTGATAGTTATGATCTTGATTCTCGATTTCTCAAATCACTGAGGCATGAACAACTTTGACTTGAACTTCTCTCAATGATTTCTTCTTGGCTTGATCATAGTTAACATGTTCAATTGTATCAATTACCTTGTCTTCATTTAGTGTTGATTTCTTGTGACTTCTTGTTCTTGATTGTCTTCTGGTTAAGTATCTTTTCCTTTAATTGAGTTACATTAGTTATAGTGTTACAAGTTTACACACTCTGCCTTTCAGAAACATTTGACAGATTCTGTAAACTGCTCAATGATTTGTCATTAGTTAACAAAGAGTATGATTTAGAAGACTCAAATCTCAAGTTTCTTCTTTCTCTACCTGAAAAGTGGGATGTGAAAACAACCACCATAAGAGATAACTATGAACTTGGTGAAACAGAGATTGATGAAATTTATGGACTGCTCAAAACCCATGAATTGGAATTGGAGCAGAGAAACAAAAGATCAAGTAGAAAGTCAAAATCTGTTGCTCTTAAGGTTGAGGAGAAACCATTAAAGAAGGAAGCATCAAGGAGAAAGGCAAAAGGAAAAGCCTTAGTCATACATTCAGAGAGTGAGTCATCAAACACTGATGATGACTCAAACACAGATGGAACATCTGATTCTGAAGATGATGAGGAGATGATGCAAATGGCTGCATTGATGGTAAAGACCTTCAAGAAGATGGGATTCAAGAACTTCAAGAAGGGAAAGAGATTCTCCAAGGATTACTCAAAGTTTGACAAGAAAAATTTCAAGAAATCTGAGGGAAAGGACTTCAAATCTGGTAAGAAAGATAAGTCTGAGATTCAATGCTACAAGTGTAAGGAGATGGGTCACTATGCTCCTGAGTGCAAGAAGGGTAAAACTGAAAAGGCACTCTACACCAAAGGCAGAGATTGGGCAGACACTTCAGATTCAGATGAGGAAGTCAACTATGCACTCATGGCTACTACTCAGAATGAAGATGATGATCTAAAGGTACCCCCAACTACCTATGCTTATAATACTGATAATATAACTGAATTGAGAATTTATCTTAAAGCATTGCATATCAGTTATAGGGATCAGACTTTAGAAAATGAGAGGATAAAGAATGAGTGCTCTCAACTCAAAGATAGAAACAAACTTGTTGAGGAACAGCTTGAAAACATGAATAAAGTTCAGAAAGAAAGAGATGATGCTGTGTTTATTGAACAGGAGTTGCTAGGTAAGTATAAGCAACTAGAATCTGAATTGGAGGATACTAAACACATTATTAAAACTTGGACACACTCTGGTAAAGACACTCAAGAAGTGTTTCAGTCAGATACAGTAGGTCTAGGTTACTCTAAAGGAGATGAACTTAGATTTGAAAATTTGGTAAAAGTTAGACCACATCATTCATCTGAAGGTAATGTTATGGGAACAGGTGGACCTAAGACTGAAGCTGAGAAAAAGGCTGTTAAAGAATCATATGCTAAGACTTTTGTTAAAGAGGTTAACATTGGTTTAATGACAGATAAACAACTCAAGCATAAGCTTAAAGAGATAAAATCTGTCAACAAACAGAAAATGCCTAGGAAAAACAAAATGGAAAGGTAGGCATAACATCAGGAATTAAGCCAATGCTTGCTACATTAGCTCCTAGAAAAACATGCTTTAATTGTGGTAGCACTAATCATCTTGCTAGTTTCTGCAGTAAGAATAAGAATATTAATTCTTTGCCCTCTAAAACTGCAGTAAAGAATGATTATGTGAGAACTAAACCACAGACTTTATGTAAACACTGTGGAAGTACGTGGCATTCTATTTACACTTGCAGAGATTATCATGCTATTTACTATAATTACTATGAACCCAAGCCAAATTTGAAATGGGTTAAAGTAAACTCTGCAAATGTAAACTCTGAAAAAGTTAGCTTAAACTCTGATAATATGAATTCCGCTGCAAAAGCTAACAGAATCAAGAAAGCCAAAGGATCCAAGCAAGTCTGGATCCTTAAAACTAATAATCAGTGATTGTTTGTGATTGTAGGGCACCAGGGTCAGTACCCTAGTCGTGGACAGTGGATGTTCAGGACACATGACTGGAAATAAAGCCCTGCTATCAGAGTATGAGGAGAAGGCTGGCCCAAAAGTTTCCTATGGAGATGGCAACATAGGACAAACTCTGGGATATGGCAATATTAATCTTGGGAGTGTCATCATCACAAATGTAGCTCTGGTTCCAGGACTCAAGCATGATCTGCTATCTGTGAGTCAAATATGTGACAGAGGATATCATGTAGATTTTCAGCCTGAATATTGTCAAGTCATCAGTAAATCTACAGGGAAAGTTGCTCTAGTTGGAAACAGACACAATAACATCTATGAAATAAAATTGTCAACAAACACTGATGGCAAAGCAGTGTGTCTGTCAACAAGAATGTCCAGTGAAGAGAGTTGGAAGTGGCACAAGAAACTCTCTCATTTGAACCTGAACAACATCAATGAGCTAATAAAGAATGATCTTGTAAGAGGTCTACCAAAGTCTTTGTTGAATGTAGAAGGCCTGTGTGATTCTTGTCAAAAGGCCAAACAGAGAAAAGCCTCCTTCAAAAGCAAATCTGAGTCTTCAATTGTTGATCCTTATCATCTCCTACATGTTGATCTTTTTGGACCAGTGAATGTGATGTCTCTTGGAAAGAAGAAATATGCTCTAGTCATTGTTGATGAATATACCAGATACACATGGGTATATTTTCTTGCAAAGAAGGATGAAACTGCATTAATACTGACAGAACATATAATACAACTGGACAAAGGGTCAGAGAATCAAGTGAAGATAATCAGAAGTGACAATGGAACTGAATTCAGGAATTCATCAATGGAAGAATTTTGCAAGAGTAAAGGAATCAAACAAGAGTTTTCTGCACCTGGCACTCCACAACAAAATGGTGTAGTGGAGAGGAAGAACAGAACCTTGATAGAAGCTGCTAGAACCATGTTAGATGAAGCAAAACTGCCAACATATTTCTGGGCAGAAGCAGTTCAAACTGCTTGTTTTACTCAAAATGCAACACTGATCAATAAGCATGGTAAAATACCATATGAAATGGTGAAAAAGAAGAAGCCAAATCTAAAATATTTTCATATTTTTGGATGCAAGTGTTTTGTATTGAAGACTCATCCTAAGCAGTTGACAAAATTTGATCTAAAGGCAGATGAAGGAATTTTTGTTGGCTATCCACTGTCAACCAAGGCATTCAGAGTTTATAATCTGAGAACCAGAGTGATCATGGAATCAATTCATGTGTCATTTGATGACAAGAAAATAACTGGACTTGAAGATGTCAATGAACATGATCAACTGCACTTTGAAAATGAAGATTTATTGTCTAAAAAAGTAAACTCTGATCAGACTGATCTGACAAACTCTGTTGATCTAAACTCTGAACCTCTACTGGTAAATACTGAAGAAACTCTTCAATCAGAAACAAGGGAAGAACCAGTTGAGGGGGAGCATGAAGAATCACATCAAAGTGATAATTCAAATACTGATAGTGACTCAGTTGATAATTCTGAATCAAACTCTGTTGATTCAAACTCTGTTGATAATTCTGAGCAGTCACATTCAGGGGGAGCATCAGAAAATGAAGAGAGGCACCAAGAAAATCAGGAGAGCATGGATCAAGGGGGAGGATCACATGATGACAGAAGCAATTTGCCTTCTGCAAGAAAATGGACTAAGTCACACACACCTGATTTAATTATTGGTGATCCAGATGCAAAAGTAAGGACAAGAAGTGCAACAACAAATGAATGTCTGTTTCATGCATTCTTGTCACAATCTGAGCCAAAGAAAGTAGAAGAAGCTCTTAAAGATGTTGACTGGATAACAGCAATGCAAGAAGAGCTAAATGAATTTGAAAGAAATGAAGTGTGGACCCTTGTACCAAGGCCCAAGAACAGATCCATTGTTGGTACTAAATGGTTTTTCAGAAATAAAACTGACAGTGAGGGTGTTATCACAAGGAATAAAGCAAGACTGGTTGCAAAAGGCTATTCACAGCAGGAAGGAATAGACTATGATGAAACATTTGCTCCAGTTGCTAGATTGGAGGCAATCAGAATCTTTCTAGCATATGCCTCTCATAAGAAATTCAAAGTGTTTCAGATGGATGTGAAAAGTGCATTTTTAAATGGAAAACTTGAAGAAGAAGTGTTTGTGGAACAACCACCAGGCTTTGTAGATCCAAAATATCCAGACCATGTCTACAGGTTAGACAAGGCACTCTATGGACTTAAGCATGCACCAAGGGCATGGTATGAAACTCTTGCCAAATTTCTACTAGAAAGTGGGTTTCACAGAGGTACTATTGACAAAACTCTGTTTTACTTTCAATCTGGTAGTGACATGCTCTTAGTTCAGATATATGTAGATGACATTATTTTTGGATCTACTAATGATAAACTCTGTAAGAGGTTTGCCAAGCTCATGCAGTCAAGATATCAAATGAGTATGATGGGAGAGCTTAGTTATTTTCTTGGCCTACAGGTGAAGCAAATAGATGATGGAATTTTTATAAATCAAGCAAAATATACCATAAATCTTCTCAAGAAATTTGGCATGCTTGACTGTTCATCTGCAACAACTCCCATGGCAACTGCAACAAAATTGGACAAAGATGAAGGGTCATCAGTAGATATGACAAGTTACAGAGGGATGATTGGTTCTCTACTCTATTTAACAGCTAGTAGACCTGATATCATGTATGCCACTTGTTTGTGTGCAAGGTTTCAGGCAGATCCAAGAGAACCACATTTAACAGCAGTGAAGAGGATTTTTAAGTATCTCAAGGGCACTATAACTTTAGGGCTGTGGTATCCAAGAGAATCAGACTTTAAGCTTCTTGGCTATTCAGATGCAGACTTTGCAGGCTATAAAATAGACAGAAAAAGCACCAGTGGAAGTTGTCAATTTCTTGGTGACAGACTTGTTTCCTGGTACAGCAAGAAACAGAAGTCAATATCTACATCTACAGCTGAAGCAGAGTATATTGCTGCTGGTAGCTGCTGTGCACAAGTTTTATGGATGAAGAATCAACTGCTGGATTATGGATTGAGGTATACCAAGATACCTATTTACTGTGATAATCAAAGTGCTATTGCAATGACAGGTAATCCAGTACAACATTCAATGACAAAGCACATCAGCATAAGGTATCACTTCATCAGAGAGCATGTAGAGGAAGGCAACATTGAGCTTCACTTTGTGTCTACAGAACAACAACTTGCAGATATCTTCACCAAGCCATTGAGTGAAGCTACATTTACAAGACTGGTCAATGAACTAGGAATGGTCTCTAGTTTTGACTAGAGATGTTGGTTAGACTCAAAAACTTACTTTTAAAATATATTGCTCATGTTTCTGCAAATTGTTAAGTGCTATGTGAACCTTAGTATTAAACTCTGTTATACATGCTTATGTTTAAACTTTGTTAAACTCTGTCAGCATGTCTGTCTGCTAAACACTGTTAACATGTTGGATACACTCAGTGAATTCAGAATTGATTATTGTCTGAATGAAAACACCAATGAAGAAAAATGTATGAAGCATGATTCTCAGTAATTAAATCATGATTCTTTCTGAGTCACTGTAATCTAATCAGATTTTGTGCAGTAAATCAACACAGCATGATATTGTTTCATATTTATAGCATCTCTTAGTTTATTCAGTCCTAAACTCTGAGTTTATGAATATTGTGTGCATTGCCTCTCATAAATAATTTCTGATATTGATGAACTCTAAACTCTGATAAGTGACATTCTATTTCCAAAGGTATGATTCTTGATGATTCCTTGTTTGTACTTGTAAAAACCATAAAACTTGAGATGTGTCATTGATTAGTTTGGTGAGTTCAGATTCATGTCTGCACCCTGTGAGATTTTGAGCCAAATCAGTGATTGATACATTTTCTATCAATCAGTATTTATTGTTGTGTGATGTTCATCAGGAAGTATGTTTCTCTAGAACTTGTATTAAACCATTTTGAGACTACATGATATGTGTGTGCATGAAAATGATAAAGGCAATAGGATTTACCATTTCTTCAAACACTGTTCAAAATTCTTTTGAACACTGTTCAAACAATGTATAAACACTGTTCATAAATTCCACCCTTAGTAAACCCCTTTGAGCCTAATTAACTGCTCATTTTTTTTAAACTCTGAAGTATTAAGAGCAGTTATATTCTTTTGAAAAAAAATCAAATGCAAGCAGGTGAGTGTTTCTCAAGAAAAGAAAAGTTTACTCAGTATATATGTTAATAAAAAAAAAGAAAAAAAAAACATATATACTGATCATCTTGTACAAATATGTACTAACAGTGTGACTGAACACTTTGTCTATTAAAATGTTCAGCTTGAAATTCACTCATGAATAAAACATCTCTTCTCATCTGTTTGATCTTACCTCATTACAACCCTGAATAAAGTCCTTTTGATTTGTGCATACATGTACTCAAAGTAGTGTAAATTTGGTGGACATTCAAGCATATGGTAGAATCTGCTTTTCCTGATTGAATGTGAGTGTAAACACTTCACCTAAACACTTGTGTGCTTTGAGAGTTTGTGAGTTTATCAAGTTCATGACTGTTATTCACTGAATGATGCTCTGATTTCTATCTCTTGATCTTTTTGTCTTCAAAGACTGTGTGCTTACTTGGATAATCATGGACATCAATGGGAATAGAAGTTTTCAGATTTCTGTATTACAGTAACTACAGAGTTTAGCATTCAATTAAACAATCAGTGTTTACTATGAGAGTTTGTGCATTCAGTGTTTATTGATTTTTGTTATGGATTTTATGAAATATTAGATGCTCTAAAAATTGATTTTGGTAAACTCTGCTTCACACACATTCATATTCACAACTGTGCAATTTTTGAAAGGGTTTTAGTGATAAAGTTGGAAAATTGACAAACACTGTCGAGTTGTGTTAAGTACTCTAAGGTAAAATTTTATTGAGATAATTTGACTATTTTGGAGTAATTGGGGTAGTTGACAACTGTTAATTAGTGTAAATATGTCATAGTGTCGTGATTAAAGGAATGATAGCGGTAATTATTGAGTGATCCATTGGTTGTTTGACACGTGTCCCATTATTGTGTCCCACTCACACATTACTCTACAATCAGTTGCGCGCTTTCAATAAATAAACGATTGAGTTTTGTTTTTACTCTAATCGTTTTTGTTCTCTCACTTCACATCGATTAATATTCACCCACTCACAGTTACTTGCATACTCAATCACTTTCAAAACTCTTGTTCACTCTCTTTCACATTTTGATAAACACTTACCATACACATCTTTTCTCTGAATCTTTTCGTATCATATCTTACTAATGGCAACTAAAGCGTTTGATGCAGCAGGGTTAGTTTTTCTTCCTAGCAACTATGCAGCTCCACTGGAGAATGCAAATGCTCCAGAGGCATTTCATTTGTTTCAAAATTTCTTGAAAGATTCTGAAATTGGGAAGGCGTTAACCGCACCACCAACACTCTCTGCTTCACAAATTGCTACTTTTTGGACAAACTCTGTGTATGATGATGGAGAAGAGTCTGGCACTCCAACAATCACTTTCACTCATGCTGAATCAGAGCATATCATTACTCCAACTACGGTTAGGGATGCTCTGGATTTTGAGACGCACACTTCTTACAGTGTTGTTGGTCATGACCGCTTGCGGACAATGTTGCAGCAAATTGGATGTTCAGGAAATTTGAATAAGCTGGGATCACTGAGAAGGCCGCTTTTGAGAAAGGAATGGAGTTTCTTTTTTGATTGCATTACAAGGGCTTTTGGAAAGAAGACAACAAATTGGGATGCACTTCCTCTTGATACTCTCCAAATTGGTCATGCTCTACTGTATGGAGGTAATTTCGATTTTGGTAGACTAGTGCTAATGAATTTGGGAGAGCGTTTGTCTGAGCCTACTTCTGTTTATTTTGCTCGATTTTGTCAAATACTATTCAATGCTTGTGTGCCTAATCTTACAATTGATGAAGCTGATGTCATTCAGTCTTTTCAAGTTGCTAAAAGGATGTTTTCTGATTTGACAAATAAAGATCTCACTAAACAGCACATACCTGCTATGTTTATGCCACTAGCCTTACAAAACTATGTCAACCAACCTCAAGATTCTCAATCACCACAACAAATGCCTGAACCATTAGACACCATACATTCTGAACCAAAATCAACACTCACAACACCTACAACCACTGTACCTACTACACCTCATCAACCACAATCTGAACACATAAACTCTCCACCACTAAACTCTGCATCCATAAACTCTGAGCCAGCACCTACTGATCAACCCAAATCCAAACCAAAAAGAAAAATACACACTGCCCAAAACACTAAACACTCAAAGGCTAAACAGACATTACCTGGAGCTGTTTATACCAGAAGAAAAAAACAAAAGGCAAACAGACCTTCACTTTCACCAACTAAGGAGAGCTCTAGTGAAGAAGAAGAGGAGATTGCAGTGCCTCAAGCCAAGAAAAGGAGATTAATTCTTTCAGAATCTGATGATGAGCATGTTGTTGAAGCTCCAGAGGTGGTTTCACAGCAAACACCTACTGTTGAGATTGCAGAGAATGTTGCTATACCTGCAGAGGTTGAAATGCCTGCAGAGGATGCTGTGCCTATCAATGTTGAAATACCTGCAGAGGTTGAAATGCCTGCAGAGGAGGCTGTCAATGTTGAAGTACCTACAGAGGATAACATGCCTGTAGAAGAGGATCACAGAGATGGTTTTTCACCAATGAATGATATTCTTGACTCATTTCAACCAATCCTTGATCCTATCTCACTTGTTGTTCACACTGAAGCTCCTGGTGTAGCTGATGATCCTGCAATTATTATTACTGAAGCTGCAGCATCACATACAGAGTTGATATCTGATGCTTATCAAATTCCTGACAAAGGTGATGAGGTTGATCAAGCAACTAAGGATAATTCTAAATCTATGCCAGTTGCAGTTACAAATGCAAACTCTGTTGCAGAGCCTGTGCAACATAAGGAGAATATTGAAAAGATTGCAGAAGTTGTTGTAGAAACTGTGGCTGACAAAGCTCAGCGCAGTGGTTCTTTACAAGATGCTCAAGCTAATGATGCAAGTGTTGAAGATGAAGCTGAAAACAGTGCAAACTCTGATTCTTTTCTGAGTGAACCAGCACAGACTGATAATAAACATAAACCTTTTGATCAGCCTTGTCCATCTCATGCAATTGAAGAAGAGCACCTTGCTACTAAATGCAAAATTTCTCAAACTCTGCTAAAAAAGGATGATGTTGGAGATGGAGGGGCAAGTGACAAGAGTGAGGCTTTAAACTCTGAAACAATAACTCTGAGATCTGGCAAATCTTTTAAGTCACAGTCTGTTGGAATAAACACTGAAACTCAAGGTACTTCAAAAACCAAGAGTTTGGAATTAATATCTAATCCAAAGACTGATGAGGAGTTAGCTGTTAAACTTTTCATGGAAGAGAATGCAGAAGGAGTTACTCTAGAAGATGCTAAAGCTGAAGAAAAGAGTCTGCAAAAAAAGCATTTAAAAGCTTTAAAGTCTGTTAAGTTGAAGAAGAGGGAGAAAGTTGTTAAAGCTGCAAAGCCTGTTCTTAAAGGCATTGAAATCAAAGAAAAGTTATCTGGCATTCAAGAAGAAGAAGAAGAAGAAGATAAAGAAAAGTTGATAAGAAAGTCTTCTCTTGATGCTAAATTGAAGTTAAAAGGTGTAATGAATGAGGAGAACAAAGGCAAAATGATTGTTACAACCTCTGTTGCTACACAAGTTGTACAGACACAAAGTAAACCCTTACCTGGGTTTTCTAGGCCAAAGATTTCAGTGCAGGAACAAACAGGAGTAACTGGTGATTATCAACACAATGTTGCTTGTTCAGGAAAGCCACCAGGGAGAAATACTTCTGGATTAGGTTCAACAAGAGATTTGAGATTTAGTAACAGTCCAAGAGATCCTTCTGCACTTGTTTCTCTTGGGTCTGGTATTACTCAAGAAAATCTAGATAAGTTGGATTCAGTTCAACTAGTTCATCAAAGGAGCTTAGATATTCACTTTCTGTTATACTTTATGGCAGATGGATCAGTGTTTAGAGTGGATGAAGAAGCAATCAAGTTAAAATTATTTGAAGAACTTCAGTATGTTCTGCATATATTCAAAGTCAGAAATCGTCAAACACAGCTTATTGCTAATTCTATAAGGAGTTATATGCAGAAAGCTAAAATTGTTACAGGTTCAAAGTCTGCTGGAAAGTATGTTCCTAAGTACAGAGATTGGAATGGCAATCTGATAGAAATGGAGAAGGGGACTACAAAGCTGAAGACAGATCTTGGAATTACAGTTCTGGATTTTAATGTGAAGTCCGAGGAAGTGAAATATATCAGATTATGAAATAAAATGAGAAGAAACACAATCTACGATCTCAGAGCTGCTATCTTTCAAACTGATGAGAATGATCCAGATTTAAGAGAGATCAAGGAAGCTATGCAGATTGAACTTGAAAATGCTGAGAGAAGATTGTTGATTATTATCTCAGAACAACTCCAGATCTCGAGGAAGTTAGGTAGATAAAAGTTGTAAGTTTGTTGAGTAAAAGTTTAAACTCTGTTTGTATGATTAACACTGTAGACCTTGTATTTGTTTTGACATCATCATTTACTGTAAACTTGTACATTCTTGCTAATGAACAAGTTGGGGGAGATTGTTAGAAATGATTGATGAGAACAGTGTTTGGAAGTTAAAGTAACAAAACAGAGTTTAGCTGGAAGCAGTCAGAGTTTAGTTAAACACTGACTGGAAGCGCAACAGAGGTTGTTAAACTCTGTAGCGGAAGTGTCTGAAGAGTCAACAGTATTTGAAGAGTGATACAAGATAAATATGGAAGTAATATCTTTGAAGATTGGAAAGTTGTCAAAGAGATTGAGTTGACTTGGAAGACTTGAAGCAATCGTAATTGATATCAATTGTATAGCTTAATTATAGGAGAATCAATTACTGATTGTACGAAGCTGTATGTTTTATAAACACAGTTAGGTTAACCCTAGAAGGGTATCGAACATTGAGAAATTCATTGATTGTAACCTAAGCAGCTCTCTGTGATATTTTACATCACTGAGAGAGGAATTGTTAATTCCAAACAGTTTTTAAGTATTAAAAAGTTGTTCTTGTTAAGTTACTCATACAGTATTTGATTACCTATTGTGTATTCGACCTAACAGTTTAATTATGTTTTCTTGTTTTACTAGTTGTTTTACTTGTTTAATTATTAGCGAGTAGTTATTTCTAGGGCTTAAATGGAAGCCATGGTTGCACTAATACTGGCATGATTTTCATAGTGATTTGATTGGTTATGGTTAATTCTGATTGATATGTTTTAATCGTTAATTTGTGTAATCGGCCGATATCATGGATTAATTATATGCAAATAGGGGTATGGATCGAGAGATTTACTTACTAGAGGCACACATACGATTAGCAGAATTGAATTTGAGTGCGGAAGCATCATTGGATTTCTGAGAGCGTTAATTCTTGGAAGAGATTAACTTGACTCTAATTACCTGATTGATTGAATTACTAAAAGTGGTTAATTGTGTTGAATGTTTCGAGAGTGTTAATGCTTGGAAGATATTAACATACTCTAGTTATAGGATCACATTGATTGCTTTAGCTTAAGAGCCAATTGTGTAAGCATGGTGGACCTGATTGCCCTAGGTTTTAAATAATTTGTTTATCATCTGTTTAATTAGTGTTAATTTTGTTTAATTAGTTAATTAATATTCTTCAATAATCGTTTGTCCCTGAAACAATTAGCGATAACTGAAAAGGAATTAGTAGAACCTGTCTCCTTATGGATTCGACCCGCTTGCCATCTGTACTAGAAATAGACACCGTGCGCTTGTGGTTAGGTATAATTTGACACATCAAGTTTTTGGCGCCGCTGCCGGGGAGACATCGAGTTTCTATTGATTTTAATTTAGTTGTTTAGATTGTTTCCATTGTCTCATTGGAACTTTTGTTCCAATTGAGGCAGATTTTCTGTTTTCTTGGCTTTGTTGAGAGTTTACAGGTTTGCAATGGGTGAAGTTGATACTTTTGCACAAGGAGTTACACTCTTATCTTCCCTAGTAGAGGCACATACTCGAGAAATTGCCTCATTCAGCCCTACAGAGCTCACTATACGTCCAATGAGTATCAATGAGATGTCACAAGTGGCCCCTAAAACTTACAACTTCTGTCAAATTTGCGGTGTGCATGGTCACTTTGGTTTTGAATGCTCTTACAATGTCTATAATTCTCAGAGTGCTCAGTTGGGACAAATGAATTCTTTTGAAGAAGGATATGGGTACAATCAGTATTCAAATACTTTTGATCAAGAATGCGTGAATCAACCAGATTTCTACTACCAGGACAATGGTGCTCAAAATTTTTCATATCATGATCAACAACAGTTTGAGCAACAATATTATCAGTCATATGAGCAGCCGCCACAGCAAGAATATCAATATCCTCCTCTACAAGAAGATCTACATGTTTCTCAACCCACTGTAGATGTGCAAGCTGATCAGACAAATGAGATGTGGGATATCTTGAATAAACTGCTAAAGAGTTTTGAAGAATTAGAAACTCAAAGTCTGGCGATTGAATCTCAAATTGTACAGTTGGCTAACTCTTCTACTACAGGGCAGCTCGACTATTTACCATCATCATCTATCCGATCCGAAGAGGACCTGACTGCTATCAATCTCACAAGCGATCAGGAATATGATAGTTTCTCCATGTATGTTGATGATGAGGCCATTGATAAAGAGAAGGAGTATGCCACCGATGACGAGATCAATGATGTTGTTGTTACCGAGAACAATGTGACTGATGATGAGGCTACAAAGGAAAGCAATACAGAGATGGTTGTTGTTTCTCTTCCACAACCTGTGCCTAAGCTACCATGTATTGATAAATTTGCTCTCGATCTAGCCTCTACTTACAAGGCTTCTTTGCTCAAGAACACTTATTTCAAGGTTGATGTGATAACAAATATTGTCCAAGATGATATTTCTCGAATTCTGGTTGAGGATCCATACAAAGTGGCTCATACGTTTCAAGCTCGAGAAGAGGGAGAAGATGGAAGTGTCTTATTAATCAATGATGTGATAAGCCAAGATGTCCGAATGACTCCAGTGAAAGTGAGGAGTGAAGAAAAACCACCACCAGAACCTCCACCTTATGTCAAGGGAGTTCAATATTTTCGTGGTGTTGAATTTTATCGCTGTTTTATCACAAAGTTTTCCAAAACTGCACAAGCATTTAATTCTCTATTGCTTATTAATGACATATTTTATTTTGCTGATGCTTGTTTGGAGACTTTCTGCATGATAAAGACAACCATAGATGTTCTTGATACTTTTTGTGGTGGCGAGTTTATGATCGAGAAAGTGGATATTACGCCTTTACCGGAGTATTTTTGAGGAGGTCAAGCTATTGACGTTAAAGAAGCGCTTTGTGGGAGGCAACCCATGTGTTTCGATGATTAGGTATGTTTCCTACTATCCCTCCTATTTACTTTCATTCAATGCGGACATTGAATATTTTAAGTTTGGGGATGGTTTGAGGGATTAGTAGTTGTTGTATTATGTGTTCATGTAGGATATCATGTTTGCATTTTAGTTGTAATTCATGCATGTTTGTTCGTATTATTATCATGTGAGTCCATAATAGTTGCATTTGCACCCATGCTTGATAGGAATTTTGTGTTGTTGACGCTTTTGATTGAGAAGTGATATGCTTTGTTCTTGTGCACACACATACACTAGTAGGTTGAAGCTAGTAGACTTATTGAATGTTGTAAGTAATTAGAAGGACATGAATATATGCAAGATGATTTAGTTTGCATGCTTTGAATATAAGTCGGTGCGTTAGAGAGATTTTTGCTTGGGATTGAGTATGTTTTTTCCACCAAGTGAGTTTTTGAGCCTTATTGCAAATTTGCAATTTATTCATTTGCTTGAGTGTCCACATGTTGTTTACATTGCTAGCACTTACTTGAGATTTTTCTTGAAATGCATGACATTATTTGACGATTAAAATGATAAAGGCAATTAGGAATAACCGCATATTTTCCCATATTACCACACCATATTTACATGATCAACTAGTTAACCCGTTGAGCTTAATCCTATTTTTTCGGTGACATACCACATTACTTGCCTAGACCTTTTTCTTGTATTGGCCTTATATTAATTTGAACCCACATTGTAAAAGGCTAGTAGAGTGCTTAAGGGAGTAATAAGGTGTGCAAGGAGGGGTTTATTGTTGGTCTTACTTTTGGGGGAAATATTGAAAATTGGGTTTGTTTACTTGATAGTCGGCATGTGTAATAAAATTGTGGGATCATTGTTATAGTTTATATTATTGTTTTATTTAGCTCTCGAAAAAAAAAGAAGAAAAAAAAAAAGAAAAGAAAAAAACAGAAAAAAAAACAGAAAAAAAAATATTATGAGAGCATATTTGTGTTTGTTGTGATCCTACTCTAGTCGACTAATCGAGCATTTTTGTTGGAAGAAGAATAGTAAAATTATGTGTACGGGGAAAGTAGGGTGTTGTGTATGGTTTATTATAGTTCTTACTAGCTTTTGACACTTCACCTGTTTTGGCTTATTTGACATACCTTGTCCCTAGTCCCGTTACAACCCAAATAAAGACCTTTTGATTATCGTCATTAATGTATGTTGTGTTAAGAGTTAGATTGATACCAAATGTCAAGCATGTTTATGATTTTGTTGGAATTGAGTGATACACTTACCCTTGTTCTTGAGTGAATATTCTTTTGTGAGTGGATTATGAGTGTTTGCTTGTTTTTGCGTATGAGATCCCGAGTTTTGTCTCAAAGATGTACTCTTGTAGGCTTAGCATGTTTACTAACTTATTCTTACACTTGACATGGACTTGTGAGAACTTATGCATGTTCATTGAGTAGACTATGTGAATACTTGCACTTTTGACGCCAAGACATTGCGTGATTACTTTGATTCTTAAGTTGATATGGCATGAGAGGATGTGAAGGTATGGTAGGATATTAGTACTAGATTATTTGCATTTTCATATTAGTTGCATTCATGCATTGCATTGCATTGGATTTTGTGGGTACATTCGCTATAGGCCCTCACGAGACCTTACTCGTCCACTAGGGCTGCCTAGGGGTTTAAAGGGCTTGTTGCATATGCCAAATGCAACCGTGATCACCTACGGAAGTGGTACTAATTAGGTAGTGTTAATTGTTTGTGCTTGAGGACAAGCATCGGTTTAAGTTTGGGGGTGTGATAAGTGGATTTTGTATCCACTTGGAGCGTTCCATATCGGCTTAAATTGATTATCTTGGACTCAAGTTTGTTGTATTTTTGATGTGTTTTGTGTAGTTGTGCAGGGTTGTAGCTATCGGTTAGTGTTGGTGTTTCTAATCGATATTAGAGTGGAATTAAGCATTGGAACGAAGATTGGATACTTGTGTTGTGCTATCAAGGAGTTACATGTGTCATGGTATTGAAGATGTTAGCTAATGCGAAAGAAACGGAGGAGAAAGGAGCAATTTGTGTAAAATTCGGATTTTCTGGGTAGGTTGCGCAGTCTTCACTGTTTTGGCCATATCTGGAGTTCTAGAAGTCCGTTTTCAGCGATCTTATAGCTCACGCGAAGCCTGGGAGATTTTCTACAATCTTGGGCAGATTTGGCTCCAGGCCGCGGCCTCAGAACTCCAGGATGCAGCCTCGAGGGTATTCTGGAAACTTCGGAAATTGTCCTAAAAATCCTGATTCACTGTTTGGGCCATATCTTGAGTTCTACAAGTCTGTTTTGGACGATCTTACTGTCCACGCGAAGCTAACGAGATTATCTATCATTCTAAAATGGTACAGATATCCAATTACAACTGGAAGGGTCCAGAAATATTGAAGAAAAGTCAGCTACGAATGTTCCTTAAAAACCGAATCAATTTAGGAAACGTATTATGTGCCGAACTGCAGAAATTCAACTTTGACAAGGAAATTGCTATAATTCCTACTTCTAATAAGTATGGTAATTGCTTTGGGTGGCTAGAACATTCCAGAATCAGATCTACACATGGAAGTTGCAATTCTTACTTCTATTCAAGCTTGGAAACTTGCCATCTTCTATTCCAATTCTAAGAAGGCAATTGCTTGGAGGCTAAATCAAGAGGCTATATAAACACATCTTGGGACACATTATTAATTATGTAATATTAGATCAGATAATATAGTTTAGAGTAGATTAGTATTATTAGTTGGAGATGTAGAGAAACACCATGACTCTTCTTTTGAGTGACAACATTGAAGTTTGAAGGTTTTGTTCTCTTCATCTTTTCTTTGTTCTTATTAGTTTAATTATGTTTTCTTGTTTTACTAGTTGTTTTACTTGTTTAATTATTAGCGAGTAGTTATTTCTAGGGCTTAAATGGAAGCCATGGTTGCACTAATATTGGCATGATTTTCATAGTGATTTGATTGGTTATGGTTAATTCTGATTGATATGTTTTAATCGTTAATTTGTGTAATCGGCCGATATCATGGATTAATTATATGCAAATAGGGGTATGGATCGAGAGATTTACTTACTAGAGGCACACATACGATTAACAGAATTGAATTTGAGTGCGGAAGCATCATTGGATTTCTGAGAGCGTTAATTCTTGGAAGAGATTAACTTGACTCTAATTACCTGATTGATTGAATTACTAAAAGTGGTTAATTGTGTTGAATGTTTCGAGAGTGTTAATGCTTGGAAGAGATTAACATACTCTAGTTATAGGATCACATTGATTGCTTTAGCTTAAGAGCCAATTGTGTAAGCATGGTGGACCTGATTGCCCTAGGTTTTAAATAATTTGTTTATCATCTGTTTAATTAGTGTTAATCTTGTTTAATTAGTTAATTAATATTCTTCAATAATCGTTTGTCCCTGAAACAATTAGCGATAACTGAAAAGGAATTAGTAGAACCTAACTCCTTGTGGATTCGACCCGCTTGCCATCTGTACTAGAAATAGACACCGTGCGCTTGCGGTTAGGTATAATTTGACACATCAGTTTTTTATAATTAACTTTAATCATAGCCACCCATCTTTCCTTTCCTTTTTCTTATCCTAATTCTGACGTACACCTGCGATTTCAAACACACACCCATTTCACATTCTTTATTTACTTTCAATTTTATTTCTTGCAAAATTGAAACATCGCACCACTAATTGCAACCACGACATTGTTTCATCAACATCCACTACCGTTGTTCTTGAACATGGTGATCGAAGAAGAAAAATCGACGATGGCTAGTAAAGGGGGAGAGGGAAAGAAAGGGAGAAGGAGAGGGAGAGGGAGAGAGAGAGAGAGAGAGAGAGGAGAGTGTGTGTGTGAGAGAGAAAGATCATCATGAATAGATGAGGAGCGTAGAGTATGTGAATTTGTCGGAGAAGACGAAGTGTATGTGTGATTGTATATGTCTGTATAATGGGTTAAAACTGAGTCATCGTTTTCGGATCTCGCTTTGCCACCATGCACCACTATTACAGCCTCAGATCTGTAACTTTTTGATGATTTGTCTTTAAACTTTTGGTGATTTATATTCAAGATTTTGGTGATTTGTATATAAATTTTAGTAATTTCAGTTATATTTTTAGTGATTCGAGCTTGATTTTAGTGATTTTATTAATGGTGATGGCGGCAATAGCATCTGTGTGGTTAAGAATTTTGTAATTTCAATTTGTGTTTGGTGATTTTACGTTGACTGTTGGCGCGATGATGATGACGAAGACCACAATTGTATGTTGGGTAGCAATATAATACTGTGAGTGGAGGTGATAGTTTAGTGTTGTAATAATAGGATGATAGTAAAAAGCGACGATGAGAGTGAGGATGATACAGAAGCTCTGTTGGTGGAGCTTCAACAGATGAAGAAGGAAAGAGCCGAGGAGAGATTAAAAGAAAATGCAGAGAAGAATGGGGAGAGATAAAGAAAATGCAGAGAAGAATGGGGAGAGATGCGCACGTGTCTTTTTTTTATTGGGCTTTTTTTAGGTGGTCCAATGTGCAGTTCTCATTCTAACAGGGGTTTCACTAGAGTAGCCCTATATATATATATATAGGGTCTTGTTCAAATAGAAACCAAATTAGAATAGAAACTAGAAACTAAACCCAAATTAAATATTTTAAGCTAATCTAATGACCAAACTAGGGGTACCCTAATACAAAAAATGCTTAAAATAATTGGCTCTATCCAACAAAAAAAATAAAAAAAAAATAAAAATGAAAAAAAATCACTGTTCACGTGATGACGTGGCAGTGGATTTCACTGGTTAACGGTGCTTCGCACCTTCTTGTACGGCGCTTCGCGCCTTTATCATTCTAAAGTTGTAAGGAATGGCAATCAATGGTAAAGGCAATAGACGATTGACGGGTGTGTCGAGGGCCTTCGGCCCTCATGACTACCTAACTCATCCGTTTACTATCTTAAATGCTTCGCATTTCCACGGCAGAGCTTTTTTCTTTTTTCTTTTTTTTTGTTGGATAGAGCCAATTATTTTAAGCATTTTTTGTGAAGGTACCCTTGGCGGAAACCTTAGAATAGATGAAATATAATTAATTTAGTGTAGGTTTCTAGGTTTCCATTCTAATTTAGTTTCTATTTGACCACTGACCTATATATATATATATATATATATATATATATATATATATATATATATATATATATATATATATATATATGTTTATTGCCTCAAATCTTGAATCACTATTACACGTTTTCAAAACCAAATAAAAATTATTTTTCCAAGTTGAAGTACATTATAATATGGGTAATATTATATATTCCAAATTTGTTCTCAAAAATATTTATAGTAGATTGAAAAATTTTATTTGAAAAGTTTGATGTGAATGTAAGGAATTAATTTTATTATAAATAATTAAAATTATATATTTGACATTTGAAAAATATTTTAGGAATCAGTACCTAACATTTTTCTTATTATATAATGTATGATTAAAATAAAATTAAAATTCCACGCATTCACTTAATGTTTTAGTCAAACTCAGTTCTTAATTAATCGAGACTCGAGACTCGAGAGTATACATTTAAGTGTTTGAATAAATCAAGGAATTAATTAGTCGGGTCACATTATTTCCAAATAAAATTTTAAAATTCCCCCAAATTTCGATCTCTCCGCCAAATGAACTTTATTTTCAAATTTGTTGTTTCATCTCATTCTCGTGAGCTCCTCCAGGCTCCAGCTAATCTAATCCTCAATTCCTCACTTAAATACACACACAATTACACACACTCTTTTCAAATCCAAACCCTAGCTTTTTCAAATGTTTTGAACAATGGCCACGTCAGCTTTCAAATCGACGACCAAGCGAACGCCGATCGGAGCCTCCGACGACTCCTCTTCGTCCTCCATCAAGCCTCACCGGCGTTCTAGAAGCCTCAGTCAAGCTCCGGCGCCCAGAGGCAAGTTTGTTAACACAATTAGAGGCTCTGGATTTCCTGAGATTAGTCTCGATGATCTCGCGGTCGATATTTTTCTTCAGGACCTGGATAATGATGAGGTGGAAGATGATACGCGCCACACGCGTCGCGTGGATTGCCGGAGCTCGGGGATTAGTGCGGTGAGTGAGAGAGAGAGACGCGGAAGGTCGGTTTGTAGGCAGAGTGGGAGAGGAAATGATGGAAAGAGCGGAGTTCACGAGGTCTTGAAAGAGGCGAATTCGAGGAGGAGGAGGTCTGTTTCGGTTGCTCGTGATAGTTTGAGTGATGCGAATTTGAATTCGAGGAGGAGGAGGTCTGTTTCCGTGGCGCGGGGGAGGATTAGTGGTTCTGAGGTTAGGATTTTGATTGATTATTAATTTGTTTGTGTTTCGATGAATATTCTTTGTTTGTTGAGTTGTCTATGGTTTCTTTTATAGTTATTGGCATTGCAATTGGAAATGTGAATTGGGATTTAATGAGTAAATGCTTTAAATGTTACATTTGTCGTAATGCTTATTTAGGAACTGTCATATTAGTGCTAGAATTATGGAATTATTATACTGAGGTTAGATATGTTGCTCATAAATCAGGTTATAAGTAGAGTATGTATAGAAACTTCATACCTATCTCTAGACTGTAGTTACCGAAATAAATGGCTTCTTTTTTAGTGTTTATGTTTTCGTTCTACGAACTTAAGTTTTGTTGTTCTTGGTATCGTGTACTCAAAATGATGATATAAGTAATGGGTCTTGTTGGGGGGTAACTTGATCGTATATTAGAAGGGGTTAATTATCAATGTTATTCTCTGTGCTCCAATATATCAAGTGGGTTGCCGGTTGAGGAATGGTCTCAAAGTTGTCGGTGGCTGATTCAAAATGTACATGGCGTTAAATCAATAGCATTTTATTGTTTTCAGAGCAGAAGTGGCAAGTGACCGTCTATGTTACTCGAACTCTTCATTTTGCCTCGATTACTCGTGTCGGACACTCGACACTCGGACATGGACACTAATTTTAGACAAAGAACATGTACGTTTTTCAAAATATTGCCGAGTCCGACACTTGGACACGTATCCTCGTTGGACACGTCTAGCTGAATCCGAGTAAAAAAGGTGACTGTTATATTTACACGTGGCAATGATATGGCAACTAGGGTTTTAGGTTTTAAATTTAAAAAGTGAAATTAGTAAATACATAAAGTATAAATAGAAATACTCTTCAATATTAAATCTCTCCGTCTCTTTTGAGAAGCAAGAATGGAGGTCTATCATTTCTGATTAATGTATATTCGTCTTTCCCCTCTTTGTCTCAACTTTTCATTCCTTATTAAATTATAACAATCTTGTAGACTGATAAATTACCAAACTGAGTTAATATTTAATCTTTGTTATAAAGAAGAAGTTAGTATCTAATCAAGTTAAAAACTTGTCAATGCCTATCATGGCATAAATATGTACACATATCCACTGCAATACAATATTCTGGATTTTGGGGGTCTTATATTCTGCTGATGAAAAGTAGTTCAAAATCCTAAAACCAAAAAGTAGGCCTTTAGCAAATTTGTTATTTTGCAGGGGAGGATTAGTGGTTCTGAGGTTAGGATTTGAATTGATTGTTGCTTTTTATGTTTCGAGATGATTATGCTCTGTTTAGTGTGCTTTCTTTAATAGTGTTTGACATTGAAACTGGAAATGTGAATTGGTACTTAATAAGTAAGTGCTTTTGATGTTACATTTCTTGTAACATTTTTTTTAGGAATTTGTCTTAGTAATGTTACATTTGCAAGTCGCGTATAAATCGAGTCATAAATTGAGTATGTATAGAAACTCATATCTATCTTAGACCTTAGCTACCAAAAAAAATTGGCTGCTTCTTTAGTGTCTATGTTTTCGTTCTATGAATTTTAGCTCTGTTGTCCTTGGTATTATGTACTCAAGATGATGATATGAGTTGTATGTCTTGTTTGGGTGTAACATGATCATATTTTAAAAGGGGTTAATCATCAATGTTATTCTCTGTGCTATAGTATATTAAGTGGGTTGCTGGTTGAAATATGGTCTGAAAGTGGTCAGTGACTCCTTCAGAATGTACACTGTGTTAAATCATACCATTTTATTGTTTTCAGAGCAGAAGTGGCAAGCTACTGTTATATTTACACTTGGCAGTGACATGGCAACTAGGGTTTTAAGTTTTAAATTTAAAAAGTTTTATTAGTATATACATACAGTATAAAGTGAAATTCTCTTTAAATTAAATCTCTCCATCTCTTATGAGGAAAAAGAATGGAGGCCTATCATTTCTGATTAATTTATGTTCTTCTTTCCCCGCTTTTTCCCAATGTTTCATTCCTTATCAAATTATAACATATCTTGTAGACTGATAAATTACCAAACTGACTTAATTTTTAATCTTTGTTATAAAGAAGTTCATATCTAATCAAGTTAAAAACTTGTCAATTCCTATCATGACATAAAATATGTACACATCGCAATGCAATACAAAATTCTTGATTTTGGGGTTCTCATATTTTGCTGATGAAAAGTAGTTCAAAATCCTGAAACCAAAGATTAGAGCTTTAGCAAATTTTGTAAGAGGGTGCCTGTACCTCTGACGGTTACAGCTTGAATTCATGTCCGCCTTGATATATTTACTACCACATATAACATGCCCTCCTGAGCAGACGCGAAACTATAGTGGTTTCCCTGGGCAGATACCACATTTTTACCAGAAGCCTAACTTCCATTTGTTATAGTTGTTTTCTGTCTAAAGTATTATTTAATGTGGTTGGCATGTCAGCTTTTCTTTCTTTTTTTTTTTTTTTGTTGCCGCGCGCTCTGAAGTCCATTATGTTTGATGACGAATGTTTTGGATTGAACAGCGTATCCTTTTAAATTATTCGGTGTTCACTTCTAGACTGTTTTGTAAGCGGTCACCCATATATATTGTGCCGCAACGAATGATGGCATTAATAATTAACCAATTTTAGAGGTTCATATGTTAAAATGTCATTGTCAGACATCAATGCTTCACGTCAAGCTCTAACTTTCATGTCTTATTTCCATAAAATAGCTCTACTGTCCAATTGAATTTTACAATAATGACTAATTATTGTCTTTAATGCCCTGTCGTATATTAATTAACCTTTTCTTTTTCCAACTGACAGATTGATGCACCTCAGGCCCAAAAAATTAGCAACCGTGCTAATACGAAGAGTATAGGTAATGTTAGAATTTCTAATCCACAGAAACCGACAAGTGATCGGCGCTTGGTAAGGTCATATAGCCAAACAGATCTGTTGAGGTCACATGATGGGTACTCGGTAAGAATTTTACATTTCTTGCAAGTATATTGAAGAGTATATGTTCTAGTGTTTTGGCATCCTATTTGAAATCATGATTCTTTATTATATATAGATCAAGTGTACGTGATAAGAAATTACCAAGTGACACTAAATGTAATTTTAAGATTTTATTTCTATTCGTTTGTAGAACTGAAATGTTTTATGATGCATTTCATTGTGTCATTTAGAGCCATTCTTCTTCGTTGACTGATGAGGAAGCAAGGGATGCTCATTATGGTAAAAATGAGGTTGAAAAAACTATTCGTGCAGTTTATGCGCAAAAGGTATGTTCACGGTTTTGTATATAACAGCTGCATTTTTAATCGAGTCTTTAGATGTTTACATTATATTATGTTTGATTGTTTTCTTTATATTATGATATTACACCTCAGACAGAGCACCCTGTTGGCGAAGTCGTACACGGTGAACTATATCAAGCAATGAGGAAAGAGCTGAGATATGCTGTTGAGGAAATCAGGACAGAGCTTGAACAGGTTGGTTATAATGTAGAGTTCTTGAACTCACATTCGGTGATTGCTATATTTTTGTTTCTTTTTGCTTGTAAACTTGTGGCTCATGTATCTGGTGGAAGTTGTCTAAACCCTTTCATCGTGTGTAGGTGATGGTGAATGGAAGCTCAACATTGGGCAGTGCTGATAGCCTGAAATCAAGTGAAGCTGATCTTCAGGCAGTTTCTGCAATCACGAGAAATTATGCGTCAAAGCTGGAGCAGGTGAGTAAATCTATAAAACGCAATCCTTATTTTTCTATATCTCATGTCCTAGAATTAGAGAACTCCAGAGAATCAACTTTATGAAATGTTTGTTAGGAATTGGGACACCATCCCACCAAATTTTGATTAGATGTTTTTACTTTTAAATTTAATTTTGAAGGGAACACTTATTACCAAATTTAATCAACTGTTTATATATATATAAATAAATATCCTGTAGAAACATTTATATAGGTACTGTGCAAGTATGTAGGAACCCCGACTCAATAGTGCTTGCTTTTCTTTAAGCTACTTATGGTTTCAGTATTATAATGTATTTTTAAAAGAGAAAAGAAAATTCATCGGAAATTGTGCTCATTATAGACAATAATGTGTACTACAAGGGTTATGTCTTGAGTACAACTTTCACACTTCACTTAAAGAACTCCAGTAGTAGGAAATAATATTAAAAACAATCCACTGCTAAAAAAACGCTTGAGCAAGTATGTTGGTTGATACTAATTTTTTTTTTTTTTTTTGCTGTATATAACAGCTGTGACCTGTATAACTTGTGTTTATTTAAATTTTTTCTTTATTGCAGTCAGAAAAGCGAAAACAAGAGTTGCTAGCTGAGATGTTGTTGGAAGAACAGAGAGGAAAGGAGCTTTCGAAGATTGTAAAAGAATTGCTTCCTCAGCCAAGGAACAATACCATTGAACAGAAACCATTACGAACAAGGAAGGTTAGATACCAATTTTACTGAACTATAAGATAAATTTTAGTACATGTAGTGCTTTTTTGTTGATCTGGTTGCACAAAGAGTATTCTTCTAACTTTATGGTTTCACATCTTTTTAGAGAAGTAGCGACAAAAACAGGATGTCTAAACGGTTGAGTGAAGAAGCAGAGAAGTATTTTGAGGATTTCATATCAAATGTTGAAGATACAGATATTTCTTCAATTGATGGAGAAAGAAGTGATGCAAGTTCTAGTTTGGGCGGGATGAGTAAGCAAAGAGAATACGCATCACATTGTGTGGAGAAATTAGAAGGCAATCAAGGTCGAGCAGGATATAATTCTCAATCTGTTGCCATGGATGGTGTTAAATTTCCATGGTTGCAGTGGGAAACTAGTAGCGATGGTTCTCCCCTTCCAAGCAAGAGTAAGACTGAGCTTCCTATGACTCCAAAGACTCTATTATGGGATGCAGCTCAGGTTCTCATCTCTTTTCTCAACTGAAATTTATTATATTGTAGACTCTTGTGATAATTATCTTGGCAAACTTGTTAATTGAAATACTTCCATGATACACCTAACAACTTTGTCTAGTAATATGGCAGCAAGCTTGAATATGCTCTTACAGAAAATGCATTGTATACATCTATAATTACAGATATTTTAATAGCAGTAGTTCCTAATTGTTCTTTTCTCTATGGATGTTGCTGGATTGATTTCTTTGCTTGTATCATCCTTAATTGTTTTCATTGTTTAACCATTTTCTTGAGGGTGTTTGGCTTAACTTAAAAAATGCTACTTATCACTTAAAGTGCTACTTACTCACTTTAAGTGAAAAGTGATAATTTTTACTTAAAGTTAGGTGTATCTGTTTGGCTAATTCCACTTAAAGTAAATTTACTTTTAAAAACATTAATAAAAAAAAAGAAATTTATATTTTTTTGAAAGTATAAAATACAAATATATGCAAAGAATACAATACAAGTTAAAAAGGTGATTCAAATACATAAAAATTGATATGAGAAAAAAAAAAGTGGGAAAAAAGTACCTCAAGGGTACTTTTTTTTTTTTAGCCTACTTCTACTTTAATTCACAAAAAAAACAGGGGAGCCAAACGGGTGGGAATCACTTAAAGTGGGGGAAAAAAAAAGAAAAGGGGGGCCAAACACCCTCTTCTTTGGTTTATAGCTGAAAGCCTGAAATTGGTGTTAATTGTTCCCTAGTTAAGTGAGTAAACCTTTGTATATGCATGAAAAATTGGCTTTTTGTTCATGTCAGCAAGTCTGTTTCCATTTACCATGGTACTTTTTCCTTCATAGATTTTAGTAGTAATAACCTCTTAATTTTTATAGGACTCAAATGGTCATCCCAGCAGCAGACAAGAGAGTTGTAGCCCGGGCCTTGTCAGCCATTCGATAAACAGCAGAAAAGATGGGCAAAGCAATTCCAAAGAAGTTGAGAAATTGCAACAATCTAGGTTCGACATGGAAGGATATCTTGAGCTTCAAAGAAATGAAGAAGTATTGTTTGAAAGATGGAGACAACGTGACAGAATTAGTTCAGGTTGTCTTTTGCTATGTGGCAATCACCTTAGGTTTTAAGTTAAGGAATGAAAGTAATAATGTATCAAAGCAATGATTTTTTGTACTAGAGCTTGGTAACAAATAGTACCATGTTACAGTGGTTCATTCACATCTCAAATCATTACTGCAGATGTTCATGTTTGCTTTCCGGTTTTTGGCCATATACGTCGCAGTTCATATTTTCCGTGCTGCTTCCATTGTAATAACATGATCAACAAACAAGGGCATCTAAGAATATTCATTCAGCAAAACAAGGCATAAATTCTTATATTTCGGAAGCGTAAATCCGAATGAACTTGCATTCATAGAATTCTCAGTAATATGATAATAACCAGGTAATTTGAACTCTACCAATTTCTCAACCACAAATACGAAAACTGAAGACATTTTCAGGATATGTTCTTTAAAAATGAAGCAATGATGTTTATGTACTAGTATAAGTTAATAAAAATTGAAAATTGAATGTAATCGATTGTGCCATTGTGGTGTTAAAATCCTACTACTTGTCAGTTATTTTACTTGTTCTCATTTTTTTTTCATATACACGTACACATGAGCTTATTTTTATCTTTGACAATGTTCAAAATTTCGACATCTCGTAAAGGAAGCGGAAAAGATATCACTACAACAAGATATGAGAGATGAATTTTTGGCATTTTTAAATACTCATTTCTAATATTCTTTTTTTTTTGTCAGATCATTTCTAATATTCTTTGAGTACTTTAATAAATTCGATTCGTTTCACCTATCCCATTCGATTTGTTTGATCTCCGAATTTTATAATACTGAAATTGATCGATTTTAAGACAGACTCCTTGCGGACATCAGGATCAGGACACAGGGAAAGCTAAGTGACCAAAGTACCCACCCACCCTCTTGTTTACTACCAAAACCAAACATAACTCTATCCATTACAATTTCAGTTCACTCTACAACACCACTACAACCAATGTCAAACTGAGTGAAAACACATACATAAACCCCAAACCTCAAATCCCCCCTTGCCCGATCTCAAAAAATGCAATCTTTTCAACTCCAAACCCCTCCATCTCTCTTGTCTTTAATTCCTCCTAAACCCTCCTTAAACCCTAAAAAAATCTCTAAAACCCCATCAATTTATACCCCTTTTTTCCCCACCCTCAAATTCCCAGCTCCCAAAGCCTTCTCCTCCGATGAATTCCCCGTCGACGAGTCCTTTCTCGAAGCTTTCGGGCCTAAAGACAAGGACACTGAAGATGAAGCTCGAAGAAAGAACTGGATTGACCGTGGCTGGGCTCCCTGGGACGAAATTCTGTCCCCGGAAGCTGATTTCGCAAAAAAATCGCTTAATGAAGGCGAAGAAGTCCCATTACAGAACCCCGAATCGATAGAAGCTTTTAAAATGTTGATTCCTAAGTATAGGAAACAGAAAATGAAGGAATTGGGATTGAGTGAAGATGAGTATTATGCTAAGCAATTTGAGATTAAGGGCGAAAAACCGGAGCCTTTGACTACAATGTGGGCTGGTCCGATGGTGGTTAGACATGTTCCGCCTAGGGATTGGCCTCCGAGAGGGTGGGAGGTGGATAGGAAGGAGTTGGAGTTTATTAGGGAAGCGCATAAGTTGATGGCGGTGAGAGTTGATTGTGATGATGTGGAGAAGGTGTCGAGTACGGATACGGATAAGATGTGTTTGGATAGGTATAAGGTGTTTTTGAAGCAGTATAATGAGTGGGTTGCTGCAAATAAGGATAGATTGGAGGAGGAGTCTTACAAGGTTTGTTTTCGGTTTTATCAATTTCTTGGAGTATTGCTGCTTATGATTGATAGGTAGATAGTTGCTTAGTACAGTTAGTATAATTTTTCGGATTAAACCCATGATGTATATTTTTTAGCTAATAGTAAATTGGATATTGAATTACCTCATATGTAAAGAGATTGTGCTGGTTGCTTACCATCTTTTGACATTACATGCTGATGGTTATTGGAGCATTAGTAGACATTTTCTATCCAAATTTAGCCATAGATTTCAAATTATATTGATCCAAGTAGGGAATGATCCGTTCCTGATGGAGAGATGCAAAAGTTTCTAAGCATGTTTGATTAGGTTGTTGGATGCTAACAAGAAATTATATACTTTTGTATAGCTTGACCAAGATGATTATCCTGGTAGGAGAAAGAGAGGCAAGGACTACAAAGAAGGCATGGTAAGATGCTTGTCTTTCTAAAGGTTGAATAATATTGTAATTTGTTTCTTAATGTAGTTCCTGGTCTGCTAATGATAATGCTCTTGCTTCTTTTTTTGTTTGTTTGTGCAGTTTGAGTTACCATTTTATTATCCGGGACAAGTAAGTTATATTTTTTTCTATCTTTACTTACTCAAGTGCAGTATAACATTGTTTTGAGTAGATTTTTTCCTTAAGCCAAAAGAGAGGAAATAAGAACTAAGTTTCCTGGTTTACGAAATTTGAGTTATGTGCAGTAGGTATATAAATATGAGAAGAGTGCACTTTGTCATCAAATTTCAAATAGTATGTCCTACCCATTTAGCTAAAGAATAGAAAGATGCTGTTTTTATGGGTGTATAGGTTGTGGAGATCGTATTTCTTTTAGCATGAATTTGTTTAAAATATATATCTATTAGCGATCACTTTTTTCACAATATTTTGCAGATTTGTGTAGGTAAAGTGACTACTTTACATCTTTATCAAGGGGCATTTGTTGACATTGGAGGTGTCCATGATGGGTAACTATATTTCCTGTATTCTTTGTTTGGTGATGCAGAGACATTTTTTTTTTCAATCTTGGTGAATGTATTTTAAATGAAGGAGTAGTATTTGGGTAAACGATGCGTCTAACAAGCAATTGAATGCTAAGTAATAACTTGGTTTGCATCGTCTGTTCTATCAACTCAAGAAAGAGTAACAAAAAAGACTTGTGGAAAAAGAATTAAGAAAATGGGTTTACTGTGTACAAGCCTGGGTGGACATTGTTATTTATGTATATCAACTAATATGGGAATATGAAATACAGAATATTGAATTTTTTTGGTAAACATATGGAACCATCACTTCATTTTAAGTATATCTTTTAGATTATTTGTCACTTCACTTTGATGTTGCCATGTTACAATTATTGTTTAATATTCCTTTGATCTCCTTCTATGTCTAGCTAGAGTGCTAGACCATTCACCTGTTTGGACCTTCTAACTTGTATCTTATGCTATTAACTATGTCTAGCCAAGTGTCTCAACATTTTTGAAATATGAAAATGCCTTGACATGTTAAATACTGTATTAGTCATCATCTCTACCTTTCCCGTATCTCAGTTCTGATGTTTTCAACACCCAGGTGGGTTCCTATAAAACGTAACGACTGGTATTGGCTTCGCCATCACATAAAAGTTGGTATGTCAGTAATTGTGGAAATCTTGGTGAGTATTAATTTGATTACAGTTGTGCCCCTTCGACTTCTTTCTGCATGCTATTTCCTTGGCTTTTACTATCTATTTTTTGTTATTGATTTGAGTTTGTGGATAAACTGATAAAGTATTGTGGGCTGGCGCTTTGCATGTGCAACTATGAATATTTTTTTTTAAAAACGGAAACATGTGTCTATTTAACTAGCTAATAGTGCAGTATGCTACAAGGGCACTCTAAATTTTACTCTTTTTGGATTTTTTTAGGACTTTATAACTGGCGTGTATATTAGAACAGATACAGTATATGTGATCTATTTCTGCTTAGCCTGTCATTGTTTTTAAATATTATTTTTGTCAAAGAATTACTTGCATAGCTGCTCACTCATGATCACATGTCTCTTTGTTGTATAAGGCTCTATTTTATCCAAAAGGCAGGTGGAATGGCACAAAATTGTCATATAAGAGCATAGAAAGATAGGGTATTATATCAAAGTGCCCACCATTCTCATCAAAAACTATCAAGTGACTACCCGATCTCCACGGGGACTCATTTAAGCCACTATAATCACTATATATATCACTCTGTTAAATCTTGAAAAAAATATTAATGGATAAGTTAACAAACAGATGATGTGTTTGCTACAATCTTTTTATATTTTCTTTTTAATCTTCGGCTCTAGTTCTTTTTTGTAATCCATGTGGCTCGCCCATCATCTGCTGATTAGGATTCCATTAACTTTTTTGTTAAATATTTTTCAAGATTTAACAGAGTGATATATATAATGATTATAGTGGCTAAAACGAGTTCCCGTGGAGATCGGGTAGTCACTTGATAGTTTTTGGCGAGAACGGTGGGCACTTTGATGTAAAACCCATAGAAGATATGATTCTTCTTATAGATTGTCAATCTTCAGCAGGAATATTTAGTAAGACTAGGCGGACAAATGACTTCAAGATTGTCCCCTTCCGTATTACAACTTAAGAACTTAACGGGTGTTGCAAAATTACTAAGATCAATGGGCTACTCAAAATTCGGAAAAGCATTTATTATTTTTTTTAAAATTTTAAGCTAGATTCGGTAGCAAGCTTGGTCACATTTCTGACTACATCATAACCAATCTCATTGTTAGTAATCATATGCAGGTTTTGTTGTGTTACCTACAGAACTCATATTACATGAGCGATATGAGTATCTTTAGGATTATTTATCATACTAGAGCTGAATTATTTTTCTTATTCCTGGTGGGCTCTTTCTATAGTATCTTATATGCACATATAACAGTTTCATTTCACTTTTTGTAATCTGAAGCAATTTTTTCTCTATTACAGGCAAAGCGAGATCCCTACCGATTTCGATTTCCCATAGAGATGCGTTTTATTGATCCTAACATAGATCATCTGATGTATGTAGACTTGCCTTTTAACTTTGTTTAGACCCCTTAAAGTTTGTATTTATGTTTTGATGTAGACGAATATTTGTTTTGATCAACAATGTTGCTATGTTTTCAGAGGACTTTTAACACATCTATTCTTATATACTAAAGTGCTTCTAATGATCATCTAATGTATAATTTTTTTTCAATATTTGCAGCTTTAACAGATTTGAGTTTCCACCCGTATTTCACCGTGATGAGGATGCTAATCCAGAAGAGTTAATGGTGAGTATTTTTTTTCGTTCCAGGAAAGGCAATATCTTTCATGTATTATGTGATTTATTCAAGTCCTGTAAAATTATCTATATCTTACTAGAGCATGATGCAGCTTGCACCAGACTTGAGATGATTTAGCAGTCATTTTATATATTGTGCTTCTTTGTAGGTTATGATTGTTTGCTATTTTCTAAAGTTGTTCACATTAGCTACCCAAGCATAGAAATGATTATATATGCAGCTAGACATCCAACATGGAGTATCATAACAGTCCCATTTTGTGAATTGGTAGCTCAACCTTGCAAAAATAAACAATTAGAAGAAATGTTCTTAATAAATCATTGCACAAATAAAATAAAATAGAACTCACACTACATTATATGCTAGCATATAATGGTGGGTTTGAAATCCCAGCTTATGTACTTGCTATGCAGGCTTGTATTGCATATAATATGTATATTTAACTTGTTGATATATTGAGAGTATAATGGCATTCGTGTTTTTTATTATTGTCATGATGCCTTCTACAGCGTGATAGTGGAAGACCTCCTATACCTAGAAAAGATCCTGGAATTAAAATAGAGGAGGAACCTTTGTTATCAAACCACCCATATGTTGACAAGGTAATGTTTTTGAATCTTTATAATGCCTTGAGGAATGTGTTACACAATTGTGTTTCAGATTTAGAGTAACCTAGATGTTGCATGGAAACCACTAGTTTATCTTTTTTAATAGTTAAAAATTTACTTATGAGAGGATTTCCCTTGTATCGTTTTATAAAAAAGTCTATTATTTGATAACACTTATATACTCCTTATACCCAATTGGATCTGGTGATTCCTACAACAATTGTGTTGGTTTTAAATTATAAGAACAGCAACATTATAAGAAAATAGAAGATCAGGAGATAATGAGCTGAAGATTGATATATTATTCTTTCAGAATCAGGCCTTTATGTAGGCTACAAATAAAAAAACCTGAAATACAGACTTAAATGAGAAAGATAATATTCAGCATAAAATTAGTGCTGAAATTTATTTTAGGAATGATCTATGCCATGATATCAGCTTTTGCAATTACTAAGGCAATATTCAAACACTCCTCCTTGCTTCAGCAAGTGCAAATACCAAGTCTTCCTCTTAATTCTTCAAATCTACCCTTGGCAAGGGGTTTTGTAAATATGTCTGCGAGCTGATCTTCAGTCCTACAGTACTTCAAACAAACTGCACCATCCTTCTGAACGTCTCTTACAAAGAACAATTTAATGCTAAAATGCTTAGATGAAAAATTGGATTTTTTGAGATGGCTATTGCAGCCTGATTGTCAACCTTCACTTCAGTGCTTAGTTTTTGTTCCTGGTGTACATCACACAAATTTTTTCTTAAACCACAAAACATGATTAACAGCTGCTGTTGTTGCTAATAATTCTGCTTCAGCTGTTGATTGCGCCACGATCTCTTGTTTCTTAGAACTCCAAGTAAAAATTCTCGATCCAAAGCAAAAACAGAATCCAGAAGTGCTTTTCAAGTCATCCAAAGAACCTGCCCAGTCACTATCAGCATAACCTTGCAACTCAAAGTCTTGGGAAGAACAGAACTTGATCCCAAAACTTAAAGTTCCCTTGATATAACGTAGAACTCTTTTAGCAGCCTTAAAATGAGTCCTAGTAGCACAATTCATGTAGCACAATTCATGAATCTGGAAAGAACATTTACAGCATACAAGATATCAGGCCTTGTTACCGTGAGATACATTAAACACCCAATCAAACTTCTGTAATGTGACTCGTCCACCTTTGCTCCATCATCTCTAAAGAGCTTCACCTTCTGACACATAGGAGTGCTCTCACTTTTACAGCCCTCCATTTGAAACTTTTCAAGATCTCATTTGCATACTTCTGTTGACAGATAAAAATTTCACCTTGGCTTTGCTTAATTTCAATTCCGAGAAAGTAAGCCAAGATCTGCTATTTCAAAAGCTTGCGTCATATCTTCCTTGAACTTTTGAATAAGTTCAATGTTGCTGCCAGTTACTAGTAGATCGTCAACATATAAGGATACAACAATAAGATCATTTTTCTCAGCTTTAATGTATAACGTGGACTCAGTAAGGCTTTTAAAAAAGCCTAAGTTTAGCAAGTATTCGTCAATTCTGTTGTACCAGGCCCTTTCATCCTCCGAATATCCAGCAGGTTCAAGAACCGCAACATTGCATCTTTGATATATGTCAGTAAGTGATCTGGTGCCACGAACAGCAGGATCGTCAACCATTTCATCTTGATTTAAATGGATTGGAAGTTGAGAATCAGATTTATTTTTCTCATTGCTCCAGTTCCAGCTCCACTCTAGCCCTTGTGTGGCATTGGTTTTCTCATTGCATTACATATGTGTTCTCTGGGCAATTACTGTTTTCTATATCTTTTAGCTCTTTGCCTCTTAAACCCCTCTAGCCCTTGTGTGGCATTGGTTTTGTACTCTTTGCACCATTGTATAAGAAAAATATATTAAGCAGTGAGAAGTTAGTGAGGCCACCTTGTTTTTTTCAGTCCCTAACTTCCTATTTTGTCAAATATTACTAGGTTGTAGATACGGTAGTTGGATTTTTGTTGACAGTGAAATAAGTGGAATTCATAATTTTCTTTCCCCTATTTGAATGCTTGCTTTTGTCCATCTTACGATGTAACTATATTTTTGTTGATCAACTCTGCATAAGTTGCATGTGGCTGACACTATTGACATTGATGTGATGCAGTTATGGCAGCTCCATAATGCTGAACAACTAATATTGGATGACATTGAGAGTAATCCTGAATTTTACAAGGATAAAAACCTAAAAGATTTGAGCGATGATGAGGAATTTGATGAAGAAAATAGTGTTGAATACACCCAAGCTTATCATAAGAAACAGTTGCTTCCTAAAATGATCGTGGTAAGTGTTCTCCATGAATCTTCTTATTACTTATAAGAACCTAGTGCAAGAAAATTTTAAGTTCCTTCAATTTCGTTTAACTGATTTATAATGCATTTACCTCAGTTTGCTTGTTTTCTTCTGCATTTACCTGAGATTTGCTTGTTTTCTTCTGCCAGAAAGTAAGTGTGAAAGAACTTGACATGGAAGCTGCACTTGCTGAGCGTCTGGTATGTCCTTTCTGTAATATATATAGCTTCTTTAGTTTTTTAAACATCCAAACAGACTCTGTATCTTCTTACAGTATTACATAAGATGTAGTTATGAATGTTATATTCTTTAGAATGAATTGGTGTTTGCCAGCCAATAGTTTATAAATATCTGTTGTGCCTATCCCTTGTGAGTTATATTCAAGCCTATGACAAAACTGTCATCAATAAATATTTAGGTGGGGCACTCTTAAGGAAATTCTAGATTGCACAACTATCTATTTTATCGGTAAATGTTGTTTCGAACTTGGTTACATGTTTGATGATATATCTGTCCTCAAATAGTTTCAAATTGTTCAAATGTGCTAAAAATTTATATTTCAAAATATATAGTCGTCTTCCAGTCACATGATTTAATATAAGAATAACAAGTAAGCTTATTCTTTTTTTTTTTTACAATCTAAGTTATTTTTTTTCATATTATGTTGTTCAAATTTGCTCCCTTGTTCTGCAGCATAATAATAAACTGAGAAAGGAAGCAGAAAAAAGAGGAGAGAGGTTTAAAGTGCACAAAATGAGAAGAAACGAGGAGATGGATGAATATGATTTCATTCATTGGCGTCGATCTTTTGAGGAAAGAGAGGCATTGATCAGAGACATCAGTTGGTACGTCAAATTTCTGTATAAAATAATGCCACAATAGATATTCTAGAAGGAAAGTCAGCTTACAATGATCTCTCTCTACTTGGATCTGCCTTCTGAATTGCATGTTAAACAATCTTGCCTAGATAATCTATTCCATTGAGTATTAAGTACTGAGGAAAGATGCCATCTTATTGGAGCAAACAAATTTGTGATCAGAGTACAAGTCAGTATTTACCCCAGACAAAATAAAGGGGATTTAAATGCAGAAATGAAATTAGGCAACTGAAAATTGATTTTGTCAGTAGTTTCATTCTTAAAAGAGCAAGTTTGTATCTTTAATAGTTGCCTTCCAGCGCATTACTTCGATGTGGTGTTATGTTTCTGCATGTAGAAGTTGCATTACCAGGCAGGGCCTATGTACCATTCTAAAATACAAGAAAGTTGTATCTGACCTACTGAGATTTGCTCAACTACTTTGATATCTTATTTAGTTAAATTTTATGATTCCGCAGTCGTCAAGCCCTCGGCCTCCCGTTGAAAGAGCCAGGAAGATATGTTGATCCCAGCAAATTTGGGGATCAATATGACCCTGATAATCCTCTATACCGGTATGATTACTGGGGTGAACCCAAAAATTCTGAAAAAAGCAAGCAAGAGCGGATGACGGATGCACACAACAAGTCTATTGTTGGGAAGGGAACTGTTTGGTATGAAATGTCCTATGATGATGCAATTAAATTGCAGGAGCGAAGAGAAGCCCAGGAAAAGGTTAAGAAATCGTACGATGAAGATGATACAGATGAAGATCAAAGTGACGAAGATAGTGACGACGATTTTGATTACAGCATCTTGAGTGAACCTATTGAGAATGAATCTGACCAGCCTGTTGTCAATGGGACCCAATCATCCAGACTATCATCTGATGATGGAATGTTTGAGAACTGAGATGTTATAGTAACACGAGTAACAGCAACTTGGCTAATTGTTGTATGTACAGCAATAGAAAATTAGATAGTTTCATCTTAGCAACTACAAAGTTTTGTTTTTTTGTTTCACCCCTATTATTTTATTTTATTTTTGGTAGAACAGCTACATGATGCTTGGTCTCTTTTTGGTACTCGTAGCGATTTGATGCTTGATTCTCGTTTACTTCTATTAGGCATACAGGTCCTATCCTAATTCTTGGCTAAGATCTATAGACATGGGATTCAAATACATTAAAACAAATCGCGCACATCTTAAAATTACCCCTTGGCCACAAAGTTAACAAAAGAAATATTTACTCCGGAGTTAAGTCAGTTATCTACTGTGAGTTAACTGAGCCTTGTCAGATTAAGAGATAAAACATAAGAATTACTTATTTTTCCTATAGGTAAAAAATATAACTTTTTTTCTCAAAATTTCCAATTACAATGACACGAAAAAAGTCAAAAAAGGAACAAAATATGTCCAAGCCTAAACAACTGCCAATACAAACACTAAAGACCAAATCCTGAAGAGTGAAGCTTGTGACAGATCAAAACCACTTCTATAACCAATTTTAAGCTCTTAGAGCTAGGCATCCACACCAGAGTAGCAGACTCTGTCAATTTCTCCTTCCTCTGGATCATCTACTGCAGGTGGAACATTTGTAGGATCAGAGTAGCAGACTCAGTCAATTTCACCTTCCTCTGGATCATCTACTGCAGGTGGAACATTTGTAGGATCACCTTCTTCATCTTCTTCGTCATCCTCCTTCATGTATAGTCCAAGTCGCTCCAAGGGATTAGTATTGCCTGGAAACTTAAAACTACCTAAAGCAGCTAGTGACCGATCAGGACTTGTCTCGTCCACAAAGCTTTGCAATTGTTCAGCAGGGTCTGTTAGCATTTCCAAGTCTTCCAGAAACTGACAATTCTCATTAATCTCAACTGTCTTCTCCATCTATACAAATCAGTTGCACACAAATATCAGTAACCTACAAAAAAAGAAGACTCCCCCCCCCCCAAAGGAGTGAATGACCTTCTGTGTTCATATAGTTTCTTACCTTCTGTAGAGCCTGCCTTGCTGCTTCACGCTCAAGCTCCCTCTTTCTCCTGCCTTCAGCTGCGGCTTCTGCTTCAGCTTTCTTTCTAGCCTCTTCAGCAGCTTTAGCTTCTGCTTGTAGTCGAGCTTTTTCTAAGATTACAAAATGGAAAATTGACATTAATTCAACTTGAAAATAGATATATGATTGTAAGGCCCCGGCCAATAAAAAAAATGCAATTTTACAGAGTTATTTTCTTTTCTAGGTTAATATATGAAAACAAACCTTCTCTCATCCGCTTTTCAAGCTCTTCTTTCTCAAGCCTTAATCTTTCTGGATCCTGAATCTCAACCTGGATCCAAATCCATTAATGTTTACAATGATTACATCTTAGGACCGTGCACAAAAACTAGGTGAATCATAATTATTGCAGGCATTCCACATTACTAACAAACCTTTCCAAGGGTCCTCTCTTGAGCTTTCAATATAGTGTCTGCAAAACGATTTCTCAAAAGAGCAGCTCGGTAAAGCTTTTCGGGAGAGACTTGCCTCTCAGGTGGAGCACTCTCCCCTAACATTATAGCATGACTGGTGAGATGATGCCGCATATTAATAGCACACATTTTCTTCATGATTTAATAGCTTACCCTCTTGACGATCATTAGTTTCAACCGAAACTGGCTTTGTTTGAGAATTTGGTACCACTTGGTTCATATTATTTAATGAATCTGTTCATCACACAAATAATTACATAAATATATATTTAAAAAATTGGAAAAAGGGATCCCTAATGCATATCACCGCAAGAGAACAATGCACTAACTACAGTTTCATTGCAGAAAGAATAAACCTACCATTTTCGATGCCTTCGTCACAGGGGTCACTTTTCCTAACCTCTACAGTAGCTCCGGAAGCTACTATTTCCTGTAATTAGAAATGGGCAAAAACATATAAGTGCAATTAATACAATATTCTTGAAACATCAATAATTTCACATCAACAATCAGTAATGTTTATCATCCTACCTTGGTGGTATCAGCTGGAGCAGAAGCTTTAGCAGCACCTTCACTACCAGAAGAGCTGCCAGAGTCTGAATCTGAAAGATAACCCAAAAAACAGAATAATTGGCTCAGTACTTCATCGCTATATATGATTACAAAAAGACGGCAAAATCATTACTACCGCAACTAAAACATTTATAATTCTTTTCAACAGATCCTGGATCACTGATAAGTTTATTTTATTTATCACCAAATGTCTCGCAAAAGATAAAAAATGGCAACCAAGAAAAATATAAGAGGCAATACCAATTAAAGCGGACATGCAATAAGAGTTAAGAGAACCTCTAACCACAAACTAGAACTTGATCAATTCACAAGTGAGGGCGTAATCTCTAGCTCTCATCAGTAAATCTTATTACGTAGTATTAAAAATTCCTTTATTTACCTTTGTTAATCAGAGAGTCCCAGGAAGTTAACTCAACACTAGCACCCCCAATTTAAGATGGTAAGTACTAATAATTTTGAAATAAGCCTTGAAAACTTACCAATTTGTATGGTTTACTTTTTACGGATTTGATTTTCGTCCTATTAAGCAATTAGGATATTACCGTGCTATTCTAATTTACATTTTTATGTTTGACCGAAGGAACAAAAAAAAAACTTGTAAGATATATATTGTATATCAAACACGAGAACATTGTCAACACAATTACCATAAAATTAAAGCAGAGTTTTATTAGAGAACAAAATTGATAAAATAGAACAAGTGGAATGGAGGGAGTCGGTAGATGCTGTTTCCAAATTACCAGTGTAAAACTTTATGTCGTCGTGCAATACGAAATAGCATGATAAATTGTAGTTTGTGAGAGAACAAACTGATACATATTGAGTTCAAAATTATGGCAAAATAGTTGCACAGAGTATTTTAGTTGCTCATCAACAACAAATTGTAGACTGCACACGATGATTCATAAGATAAAGGTATGCACACACTGGTAAATTTCCTAGTGAAATCAAACTGGAGTAGTACAGTAAAAACAGATAGGGACATCAGTAAGCAGGAAAACATACAAAAGGACATCCTGTCTACAAATTTATTAATCGTGTGATTGTGTATATGTTGCAATGCTAATGAACAAACGAGACGCCTATTAGAACTCTCTAATCCTTTCATTTTACAAGCAGGGCTTAACTAAAGCACTACTAGAATCACAATCTACTGTACAATAAGATGCAGAACATGGAACAATAGAAGACAAAATTGAGGGTTTTAGGGAACAGGAGGGTATTAGATAGCTCAAATCTGGGATAAGGAGAACTCTAAGCTGATGCTAATATAGAAGAAGGATGCTAATATAGAAGAAGGATCAGGTTCTCAAGCTTTCTGAATAACATGAGTGATTGAACTGATATGGCATCTATAACATTGTTATTCAAAGAAAGATGTTTAGTAGTGTTTCCTCCTATTGTAGTAAAATTAGCCATTGCGTGACTTGATGGAATTTAGTTTCTTCAAACAGAGGATGCATGTAAGGCAAGACCACAGGACACTGAAGAGCAACTGTAGATGATACGGATTCCCATTACAAGTTTCATGATCTACATTCTACCTTTGACATCTAAACTTGTTAGTAGAGTTCTAAAGAAATTATCTATAGAATCCTTGTGTTGGAAAATAGATAGACTTGAACACACACGTAAACTTATTAACACTTGGGTTCTTAAGTTATTACCGGGCCCATATTTGTACACTATCAAGACCAATAATTACAAGACTAAACAAATTATAAATACACAAAACCGACATGAAAATATTTACAGAGGCAGTCGAATAAAAGTTGCAAATACACGAACCACTCGACGAGGAGCCTGAATCACTACTGGAACTACTTGAGCTGCTGCATTTACTATTTTTGAGTGCAGTATCTTTTTCTATTTCTACGGGAGGGAAGCTCGTAATAGGCAGATCATTTCCTCCAATATCAATGTCCTCTTCAATCAGGTCATTTCCTGTAAATAGAGACGGCAATCAAAAAATTAAAACAAAGAAAATTTATTTATCATTCAAGTGTAACTAAAACAACCTTGACGTTATAAAAAAATTTTGGAGAAATAAAATTAGCAAAGAATGACCTTTGCAAGGTTGCACAGATGAATTACTAAATCCCGATTCATTGTGTAGCTGGGACAACAGAAAATAAATGTCAGAAGTGTATATAAGCATAGATTATATATATGCACATAGTATATGTTTTATCTTCATATATTGAACATGTATATACAAAGTAAAGCAGAAGTACCTCTATCTCACAAGCTTCAACCTTCGTCTCATTTTTCCTCTTCTCAGCCATATAATCATTTAACAAGTTCCTCAGGGTAAACAAATTATCATCACCAAGGGTGTCAATATCAATCTCAATCTCATCTTCATTTGTTTGTTCTCCATTCGAACTTTTTTCTTTGAGGAAATCAATTATGCTTTCAGGTAATTCAGCTAATAAAGCCTCTAACTCCATGCTAAGTCTTTGCTTCTCAACACCAGTCATAACACGTTTCACAGGTTCTTGCCTGACAATGTTTTCAACTGAAGTAATTTTCTTCTTTTTGGAAGGAGGCACCACATTTGCAATTTCAGTTTCAATACGAGCATTCGACCTGGAAGGTGCTGCAGGTGCATCCACAATTATAGGAATCTTTTTCTCTATTGGTTTCCATCTCACTTCGAAGAACTTACTAAGCACATCTGCCATCACATGAACATCATTTCCTGGTGGATTATAAGTTTTTGCATTAGAGAAGGTCAACCTAACATCTGCAGCAAATTCCAGAGGGCTCGAATATTGGCCAGAAATTAACTTGGATTTCACTGTCCCCAGATCCATTGGATGCTTGATCACCATATAGTAATCTGGTATGTTCAACTTAACAACGTCAACAGGAGCATTAAAGACCCAACCATGCTGATGTTTCATCACCCCCTGTAGTAGAGTTTCACACTTGTTCATTAACATTGCATGTGAAGCACTAGGCAACATGCCCTGCTTTGCTGGTTCAACCCTTCCCAAAGATGTTGTGTGTTTGGTACGGGGACCATTACGACCCGTTGGAACCCGTTTCTTCCCCTTTGAAGCAGATACTCCTCCGGACCTCGGAAAAGCTTCAGGTATGAACTTCCTCTGGCCGTCACTGCAACTATGAATATCACTAGCAGGCGATAGAGCCACAACACTCGAGCTCATAGAAGCAATTCTCTTTTGAAGTAGCCGTACTTGTTCAAGCTCAGTTTGCAATTTAACCTCTAGATCCTTCCTCTCCGACTGTGACATCTTTGACAAGGGCAAAACCTGAACCGGTACCCCCAATTGGTCATAGCTCCCCACATTCAAACTAATACACTTCCTTTTAGGCGCACACGAATCATCCGAACCAGTAAATTCAGTATCAACACGTCCCGAACTCCCAAAACCTTCTGATTCAGCCATGGTCTCAACAGCATGTCGATAATCAGGAACAAAACCCGACGAATACCCCTTTGAAACCTTCCGCGATTTCCCCATCAATTGGGAATGATTATTATGATACAAATTCTCCGATTCCTTCCGTCCGGTAAACTCTATGGGAAAACTAGGTGCCATAAGATTATACCCCAATAAGCACACATATCAAAAATTTCACCTTTACAAATCACCCACTATTTTTCGAATCCTCAATTACCAAAATTCACAAATATAAACCAAATGAACCAATCAAATAAAATCCACAAGGCTTATAACACATCCAAAACTGATAAAAATCCGATATTTCTTTACAATTCCACTCAAAATCCCTAATTGTCCACCAATTAAATATCACAAACCTTCAAATTTATCAAATTCGATCCAAACAAATCGCAAAGATTCAAAGAATAATCAAATTGGATGCACTAGATCGAAAACAAACAGAGCATAGATACACAAACTATATCTAATCTAGAAAAGTACTCGACGAATTTCAAAACCCTAGAAAGATTCCCAAATTGAAAACCTGGATCTTTTTGCCGACCCGATTGAGATTGGGCGGGGCCGCGTTTTGAAACCCTAGAACCCTCCCTTCTATCCACGATAGAATTAGGATAATTACACATATAATAATATAATAATATAAAATTTATAAGGAGAGAGAGAGAGAGAGAGAGAGAGAGAGAGAGATTACATACGAGAGAGAGAGAGAGAGACTTACAAGTTGGGATGGGTTTGGCTTCGTTGCATCTCGTCGCTACTTAAAGGCGAGTCGCCCCCCTACCGCGCCGCTTTTTAAGCAATCTCAGCCGTTGATTTTATTTCTTCTTATCTGATGGTTGATATTTTATTTAATTTTAACGGTGGTAGATCTAGATCCAACGGTTTATATTTTTTTTGCCACGCTGTAATTTCCAGATTGGAATTGATAAATTGGTTTTGTGACTTTTTCATAACGCTCGGCTGTCTGAGCTGGTGTATACGCGCTTTCTGATTGGCGGGTGAGGAAAGAAAGGTGACGTGGGGATTCTAGAAGGTGCGTGTGGGGTGATATGAGGGGGGGTGAGAGTGGGGGAGAGTGTTACGGAAAGAGAGGTGATTGAGATTTACGAGCACGTGTCAGGCTTGACTTTTTACCGCCATGTGACGCGGCAAGTTAAAGTCCTTAATTAACGTCACGTGTTAATTTAGGTAAGCTTTTTTTGGGCTTTTGTGGGGGTCGTTTGGATTGGGCTTTGTCAGATTGGATATCGTTTCTCTGGGTTCTTTTACTCAATTTAGAAATTCATAAATGGGGATGTAACATTTGAACGTGGCTCGAGAAAGATCCATGTCATTTATTGCCAGCCCAAATATCAATCTTAGTCATTTCTACCCTTACTAGTTTAATGCCCGTGCTTTGCACACGGGAGTTCATAATTTAAATAAATTTTATTTTAAATTTTAATAAATTATGTGTAGTTTTATAATGTAGAAATGAAATATGATACCCATTATAGTAGTAAATTATATGCTTAGGATTAGGTTATAGTACGGTATAACTTTAATTTTTTTGATATTATGATTTAATTATTTTAATTTATTCTCTATATCTACTACTATTACATTCATGATATAGTTGACATCACTAAAATAATGTTATAGTGTTCAATTTTTTGATCTTTTTAAAATAAATTAATATATTAATAATTTCTTATATTAATTGTAATTTAAATTATCAAAACAAACTCATGTTCTTAAAGAATTTAACATTTTAATTTATTAAAGTAGGCAACTTTGTAATACTACTACCAATTTTTATTTCTATATTGTAAAACTATATACTCTAATTTATTAAAATTTAAAATAAATTTTATTTAAAATATGAACTCCCGAAAGATCAAAAAATTGAACATTATTTTAATTAACGTCACGTGTTAATTTAGGTAAGATTTTTTTGGGCTTTTGTGGGGGTCGTTTGGATTGGGCTTTGTCAGATTGGATATCGTTTCTCTGGGTTCTTTTACTCAATTTAGAAATTCATAAATGGGGATGTAACATTTGAACGTGGCTCGAGAAAGATCCATGTCATTTATTGCCAGCCCAAATATCAATCTTAGTCATTTCTACCCTTATTATTATGGTGGATGTTACAATTAGTTAGCCCAGAAAATTACAAATTAGGGTTTTTTGACCCGAATTTTTTATTTTCGGGTAAAAATTTTATATTTTGATAAAAAAAAATTTATATAAGTATTTAATGTATGTTTGAGATTCAATAAGTTGCAAAAATAAGTTGGAAAGTTAGGAATCTTAACTTTCAACTTAAAATAAGTTGACTTATTCTGGAAAATAAATTCCCCTAAGTAATTCCACCCCAAACTTTGAACTTCAAAGTAATTTTAATATTTTGACTTTTGATTGGATATTAAAGTTATTGTTTTATAATTTCATAAAATTAAAAATACATTTTAATAAAAATTACACATTTTTTATAATATAACTTCTTAAGAGATTTTTAATTATAATGCACAAAAAATTTTAGGCAAATTAGTTACTTCACAAAAAAATGAAAAATGGACAACTATTTTTGAAAAATGGCTCTACTTATCTATCTACGTGTTGGTTAGTGTAAAATTTTAATTGCTTGACTATTATAATTGCAGTAGAGTTCAATATCTGTTAATATTTTAATTGTAACATATATAAATAGAAATATGAAACTTAATATTTGGGAATTAATTTGTAATTCAATTTGCTACCAAATCTTTTTTTTTTCGAAACTGGTATATTGCATGTACCAAATTTAATGATCAAATAAAATACTAAACATTTTACAGAATTTCTTATATCTATTTATTAGTATCACTAGTTTTATACCCGTGCAACTTTATTAATAATTTTTAATACAATTTTCATTATAATTTTTTTTCTTGAAAATTTAGTTTTATAACATTTTGAATAATATTTTTACTTTTAATGATAATAATACATATGTTATATAATTGGTAAGTATACATTTGTTTTTTTCTTGTAAATGTTTTTTCTATAATTTATATTTCAAATTTTAGGCTAACACATTTTTTAGTATTTCATAATTACTTTTAATTATTTTTTATTTTATTAGATTACATATGATATACTTGAAATATTGGTACTATATTCGTATAATAATTTATTATTATCTTTTTATCTTTTTGATTATGTAATTTAATGGTTATCTTGAATTTTTTTAGATATTTTATTATTGTGTTTTTATAATTTTTAAAGGGATTTTTATAACTTTTTTGGAAATATTTGTGGTATTAAATTGTTTAATTTGTTTGAATATTAATTATTTTTTCATGTTAATTTTATATTTTTACCAGTGTTTATTACTTGTTTTGTTTAGAGTAATATTAGAGGTTTCTATGTTGTATTATATTTAGATATTAATATATATTTATTTTGTGGGTATTTAGATTGTTTTCTAATTTAAAATATGTTCATTTATTGATTTGTGTTCACTTTTTTAATTTAAATTTTTCTTTGTAAACTAAGAATTTGTTATTAATTTTTATTTTAGAAACATATTTATTGTCAAACCTAAAAATAGAATCTTTAATGATTTTTATTAAAACAATTTTTTCTTAAAGCACTTTTATTTGGTAAACGATTTTTTTTTGTAAATTATATTTTAAGTTTTGGCGTAACATATATTTAAATATTTCATATTTTTTGGGGAGTTTTCTTCTATTTTATTATAATATATATAATATACATTAGACATGTGGGAAGTTTTAACAATTTTTTATATATGTATATGTGATTATGTAATTGTGAATACACATACATTTGTACTTTTTTTAAAAGAAAGTTTATATTATCTTTTTATGTTTTTGTGTTGGTATATATTTGTTTTAAGTTCATTATATTAAAGTTTATTGTTGTTTTTACTTTTTTACATTTAGATCTCTTTTTTTGAATTGACGTTTATTTTGTATATTATATTTTATTGAATTTTGGTGTCATTTATGACATGTTTTTTGATTACTTTTTTATTATCTTATTTTACCATATATTTTCTTTAAAACTTCTTTTTTGTTTTGTAATTAAATGTACATTCTTGTTGTTTTTTAAAATTATTTTTTGAATTGAAATTCTAATGATATGCTTTGTTCACTTGTTTATTATATACAAAGAATGAATTTGAGACTTATTTTTAAATATGAATTTTTGCTAATTTATCCTTGTTTGTTAATATTAGAAATATATTTGTTGTCAAACCTTAGTGATTTTTATTAAAATAATGTTTTTATTAAAACACCTTTATTTGGTAAATGATTTATTTGAAAATTATATTTTAAGGTTTAGCCTAACATATACTTTAATATTTCATTTTTTTATGTTTTCTCTTCTATTTATTAGAATATATATAATATATTTTAGGCATGTGGTAACTTATTGCAATTTAACATACATGTGAACACTTTTTTAAAGAAAGCTTATACTATCTCTTATATTTTTGTGTTGGTCTATATTTATTTTAAGTGTATTATATGAAATTTTCTTGTTGATTTTAATTTTATAAATTTATACTTTTTGCTTTGAATTAGTATTTGTTTTGTAAATTATTTTTTGTTTTACATATATTTTAATGCATTATATTTATTTTTTGTTTTCCAATTATAACATGTTTTTTCATTACTTTTTTAATATCTTGTTTTACATGTATTTTCTTTTAAAAAATTTGGTTTGTAATTAAATGTAAAATCTTCTTTTTTAAAAAAATTATTTTTGAATTGAAATTCTAATGGCATGCTTTGTATACTTGTTTATTTTATATAAAGAATGAATTTATGATTTATTTTTCATTATGTTTTTTTGTATTTTATTCTTATTGATTAATTGTATGTAAGTTTTGTGCTATTACAACTATTTTTCCTATAATAGTAATTAATTAAGTTGATGGAGATGAATATTTTATTAGTTTTATTCTTTGTTAATTTATTTTAAATTTTACTGTTGATGAAATTTAATATAGTATTTTTGTACTTATTATATTTAGATTCTCTATTAATTATTTTATTTTAGATTTTCGGATTTTTTTTATTTATTTACAACTTTAGTACCAAATCTAGAATCTTTGCAAAATAATAAAATGTTAGTTTATTGATTTATGTTGACTTTTATTAGTATAAATTTAAAAAACATGTTTGTTGTAGAATCTAAAAGTAAAATTTTTTTATGATTTTTTTAAAAAAATTAGGTTTTCTTGATTATTTTTTTGGTAAGGTTTTCGTTAAATTATATTTTTAAACTTTAGTCTAAATTATTTTTGTATTAATTTTAGTTAAAAATAATTTTCTTAACATAATTTTTCTGTTTTTATCATTTGTTATTTATTTTAGTGCACTCTTTTTTTTATCTTGTTTGTTAAATTAAAAATACCATTAGTTACTATTAATTACTTGTAGCATAGTTTTAGCTTTTTTAGAGCATTGTTTTAACTTTTAAACGAATACTCTGACCCAACTTCTAATTTATTCTCTAGCCCATTTCTTGAAGTTACTTTTCAACCCTGCCAATTATATATAGGATATAATTCCTAAGATACTATACAAAATTAAGATTAATCAAGTCTAAAATCTTTGTTGTCCCTGCGGACATACTTATACATGATCAAAACTACGTATTTTATTTTAAAATGTTTGGAATCTTAGATTCCTTTCTTCAATAATAAAATAAAAATGGAGGAAGAGGAATAGTAGTAGGGTTACACAAAATCTGTCATGGTCCCTGGATCTCGTCACGGATCTATGATTAGGAATAGATGGATTGATTCCTCTATTCTTAAAAGAACCTATCTTGTAACAATAAGAGTTTTATTCAAGAGAACTTTTCAACTCTCCTCACACAACTATTTAACTCAACGAGTAATGAGTTTATTTCCTTCAATCGTCTCTCCTGATATAGGAAAAGATCATATAAGGTAAACACAATTAAGGGAAATACATAAATAGTGATTCCCGCAATCAGGGAGCTGCCTATGACTCTACCTATGACTGAGGAATACAACCCGATCAACATAGCCATACAATCAGCTATGACTTATTTGACATAAATATTTACTTAAAATCAAATCCCTAAAAATATTCTAGAAATAAGAATACAATCTTGTCCCTGAAATCACTCCAACATTTTGCCTTTTCCTTTATTTCTCTTGCTGTACTTTTGACCAATGAATGCATCCACAACATTACTCCCCTTCTTGACAACAAGCTTGTCCTCAAGCTCAAATTCAGGATAAACTTCTTTAAACGTACTTGCATTCTCCCAAGTAGAATCAATTTTTGATTGACCAGCCCAATGTACTAGTAGCTCAGGTACACCTCTGTTGACAGGAGAACGAAGGACATATAGTGGTTGAGGAATCACTTTTCCATCAATAGTAGGAGGTAAAGTGGGGTTTTCTACGATTTGTTCTCCCTTAAACTCTTTAAGCATCGAACATGAAAAACATTATGTAGTTTGCAATCAACAGGAAGCTCAAGTGCATAAGCAACTAAGCCTACACGATTCAAAATCTTAAAAGGGCCGTAGAACTTAGGTGCTAAACTTGGGACAAGATCTGTTGCCTATAGAACGTTGTCGATAAGGCTGCAAGCGAAGCCACACAAGTTGCCCTGGACTGAAAGACAAATCTCGATGACGTGCATCATAAGAATGTTTCATACGGTCTTGAGCTTGGTGTAGATGAGCACGAGTCGTATCCAGAACTTCATCACGATCCTGCAAACTACGGTCCTCGACGTCCACGCGCGTTGAACCAGGTTCATATGAGAGCAAGCAAGGGGTGGCCTGCCATAAACTAGTTGGAAAGGAGTGGTGCGGAGAACTGTGTGGAAGGATGTATCATAGCAATATTCAGCCCAATGAAGCCATTCTATCCATTTTCTTGGTTTATTACCCACAAAGCAACGCAAATACATCTCAATTGTGTGATTAACTACCTCTGTTTGGCCATCTGTTTGAGGATGGTGTTGTGACCAAAATCTCGCATGGATCAGATTTAGGCCCGTTATGAGTTTTGGGTCCAATCCACAAGGAAAGAGGATGTTTTAGAGGGCTTCCAAGGTACCCATGGTAACTAGGGGAGAGCACGGTTCGGTTCGGGGCGGTTTTGCCCCGAAACCGAAACCGAAACCGCATGTCTTCGGTTTTAAAAATTGAAAACCGCAACCGCAACCGAACCGTCGGTTTCGGTTTCGGTTTTAAAAAGCTCGGTTCGGTTTTTAACGGTTCGGTTTCAGTTTTAAAACCGAACGGAAAAATTATAAATATATTAAAAGACTTTAAATTTATAAATTATAACATTATCGATAAATATATCAGTTTCAAAGAATCTTTATCAATTATATCAAACTAATAAGTAGTAGATCAATAATATATACAACTTTATTTAAATATAATAAGACAATGCATCCAAAATTTGTTTTTTACTAACCGCCCCTAATGATATACTCCGGTATATAATCCATATGTAAGGGTATATTTACTTAGCTGAGCTCCAGTAAATTAAACTTTTTTTTATGACAGTTTTTTGCACACTTTATTATATATTTAATTAGGTAGAATATGATTAAACTAATCCTTCCACATTCATTTTGTCTTGACATAATATTAGGGAAGAGTACGGTTCGGTTCGATTCATATTTAATTATAATTTAAGATATAATATATTTATTAATTTTAAGAATACATGTAGATTATATAAATTTATATAAATTATATATTTATTTATTTTAATAATCGGTTCGGTTCGGTTTTAGCCGGTTCGGTTTTAACCTATAACCGGAACCGGAACCGAAAGTCTCGGTTTTTAAAAATCGAAAACCGTAACTGCCGGTTCGGTTTCGGTTTCGGTTTTTTCGGTTCGGTTTTGGCCGGTTTCGGTTCGGTTTCGGTTTAAATTCGGTTTTTTGCTCAGCCCTAATGGTAACCCATGAAAACTGATAACTGGGCTCCCAAGATACTGGGGCTCCCGGGTAGAAGGGCTCCCGAATGGTATGGCTCCCGGATAATAGGCTTCCAAGAGCCTATGACCACCCATAGGGGCTACCATGAGATGGGTAGCAAGTAGATATGATGATAAGGGTCCTGGGGATGGCCTCCCATGGATGATCCACAACCCATAGACATCATTACATAGCTTCCAATACAGCTACCAGACATGGCTTACCAGAATAGCTTCCATAACCGGCTTACCAAAGGGGCTGCCATAGTTTGGGTTACCGGGCGGTACCCCTAGAGGGGCTACCTTGTGATGAACATTGAAAGAATATAAGGCTTATGGTCCCGGGGATAGTCTCACAGGCTCGAACAAAGAATATTCGAGGATTAATATTCTTTAGAGAACTCGTGCTATATTTAAAAACAATCAGTTTTTATTCAAAAATATTCCGCCTTCACACTCAAAATACTTTTATCCTCAAGAATATTAATATTCAGTGGTAGAATATTAATACTCATTGTTATCTCGTGCCAGAAATATTTAAAGTAATTTTTCTCCCATATCTCAAATTTATTTCATTTTCGGAGAAAATTATTTTAAATACTCAAAAATATTTCCTACACTCTCAATATATTTTATATATTAGGAAATATATTCTAAGTATTTATTCAAGTCAAAACATTGGTCAAAAGATGCATCTATTTTATAGAAAGACCAATCGTATTTTATTCGAAACCGAAACCTTATTTAATCGTATTAAATCCAAATAAAATACTTCCACTTGCTAGAATGACTTGAAACTTGAGATGGATCACTTAAATGTTATTTTCAATGCATGGTAAAAGTTTCATAATTTTCTGAGAAATTTGGTCCGGGCACGAAAATCGAGGTAGTGGGTCCACGTTTGACCACAGTTGACTAAGTCAACGTTGACCATAGTTGACCAAAACTTCCAGAATTTCATTTTATGATATTCCTAAATGCTCCATAATTTTAGAATTATTTATTGGGAATTTTCATATTTATCGGGTATTTAATTAACAAAATATGTTACGTATTTATTCGTTAATTGATACGAGTCCGATACAATTAATTAGAGCTCAAAACACAGCTGGGATATTTGTGTAGAATACCACTCCCACTTGAAAAGAAACACAATACCACTCCAAAGAAACACAAAACCACTTTTCACCTCATCAATCCAAGTGCTTTCAATCTCAACCACTCATTTTTCCTTCAATCCTCACCCTTCCTTCCACCCAACTCCTCCTATAAATAAACCCCTTCCCCCAACCATTTTCTTCAAGCTAAGGAGCCTAATAATTGCTGGGATTTTTGAAGTGAAAGCTCTCTAAATATATCTAAACACTCTCTACACCCACTTCATCTCAAAAACCTTCTCTTTCTTATACATACTTAAATATATCCAAGGTTTTTGACGACGGTCAAATTACACATCGAGCTTGATTTGATTCCCTTCTATCACCTTAGTGTTCCGGGGGAAAAGAATCTCAAAGCCTTAATTAAAACTTTAACGCACTTACTTTGGCCATTAATATTTTATTGTTGTGTGGTGTGTTTAATTACTCGTACGTGTGTGTTAATCTTAACGCGTAATAGCGTGGCGCAAGCCTTTTATATATTTTTCACACTTTTTATTCGCGTCCTCACACTTGTGAGTGATTTTACTTTCTGCACTTTTTCTTCTCGTCCTCACACTTGTGAGTGATTTTATTTTCCGCACCTTTTTTTCTCGTCCTCACACTTGTGAGTGATTTTACTTTTCGCACTAATTTAACGCATAATAGCGGCCCTCATTTTATCCTATAGATAAAGTGAGCTACTTTTCTGCACGTGTGTGTTTTATCTGTGTGTTGTGTTTTATTTGTGCTGTGTTATATTTGTGTGTTGTATTTATTCGGCCAAACTAATATTAAAGTGCAAATTGTTAAAGTAATATTGTAACTCTTGTTTAAATATAAATACGAATAGTCTATAACAAGATTATATCTAACGAGAAGTTATTTATCAAAGATCCTTAAGCTATAAAGCGTTTACAAGGACTTGATTTATACATTACTTCAAAAATAGACGTATTTTCAATAAAGAAGTAATTGTAAGAATACTTCGATCTTTACAAAAAGACGAACCAAAGTATACTATTATAAATCTTATAAGCCTACGAGCTTAAAGGTCGTAATCAACATTTACAAACTCCGAGATATATTTAAATCTCACTATACGGAGTATTGTATCAAAAGTATTCTTCGATCTACAAGTCATATCGAATAAAAGAATACACTTAAAGTCATAAGCATATAAAAGCTTATTGAACTTATTATAATTAATATTCGTGTAAGAATATTATAGTCACCCTAGGACATATTAGTCCAAACCTCTCTTTATATTACGGTTTGTTTCGTAGATATTGTTTTCTAAGTTTTGCAGTGAGGTGAAGTTGAAGTGAGGTGATTCTCATTCTAAGACCCAAGTCCTAGGCATTAGCGGGGAGTTAGTGGCCTTTGCACCGTGAAGAAGAGGAAAGACCCAAGACCTTTCATCTAAGATCCAAGACCGGCAAAAGCGAGGAATTCAAAGACTACACCAAGGGTTCTACATCAAATTTGAAGAAGTAGCGGGGAGTTGCTGTCTAAGATAAGTTGTGTAGGTTTTTCACAACGACTTTGAGGGTGTAACGGGGAGTTACGACCCAAGACGAGTCTTGTGGGTTTTTATATTTATTGTGAGGTAGTATCTTGGAGATACGTATCAAGACCAATATTTATAGGGTTGTAAAGGCTTATCCGCCTACTAAAGGAGCGATTTATTTTTAAGGGAAAATCTCGAGTCCGGAGAGGAGCTCGGGGACTAGAGTAGGGGTGAGCGAATCCATTAGGGGTTGCGCCATCGCGAACCAGGATAAAATCTCTTGTGTGGTATTTTCTTTCCTTGTCTTTTATTTCTGCACTTATAAACTGCATAACGACTTGGTAAAGTTTTAAAAAGGGAAAATTATTTTAAAACGCCATAATAATTTTTAAATTGGTAATTAAGCTATTCAACCCCCCTTCTAGCTTAATATAGCCCTCTTACGGGACCAAACAATTGGTATCAGAGCGGTACTTTTTAACGTGCTTGTTGAGTGATTTGCAGATTTACAAGCACATCAAAAAGTGATCCTACATGGCGTATCTAAATACCATCGATTGCGGTGAAGGCCTATCTAGCTCTCGTCCTCCTCTATTTGATGGCACCAACTTTGCAACATGGAAAACGAGGTTTCGCATCTATGCTAGATCTCAAGGAGTCAAAGTGTGGATGGCCATAGAAGACGGAGTTGTTATTCCTACCGAAACAGTTGATGGTGTCATTGTTGAAAAGAAGGTTAGTGAATACACTCTCGCCGAGGAAAATATGATGAATATAGCCGCTAAAGCGGAAATGGTTCTCACAAGTGCACTTGCAGAAAAAGAATATAAAAGAGTAAACAATTGCAAGTCCGCACAAGAAATGTGGAACAAATTAGTGGTTACCTACGAAGGAACCATCGATATAAAAGATTCTCGAATGGATACTTTAATCCACAAATACGAGAACTTTAAACTCCAAGAGGGAGAAAATAATCGATATGGAAACAAGATTTTCTCGTATAATCGATGAATTATCTCAACTCGGAAAGAGTTATTGTTAGGTCCAAATGTGTTGTAGAGGGGGGGTGAATACAACTTTTCGATTATGAGAAGCAATAAATACGATGCAATAAATGAACACACAGATTCAAGGAATATATTTCTTTATATATAACTTGAAAAGGTTGCTACAACATTCATTACAAAGTATAACAGAAGTTGAGAGAGAGGTGAATGATTCTAAGCTCTGTGAATACTCTCTCTCTTTTTCTTGTGTTTTTCTCAATATTGCTCACTAACTAAAACATTACACAAGTGCTTCTATTTATACTACATGTAATCTATGACCTGTAGTCTTCAAAGACTAAGATGTACGTGGCCCAATGATGTCCACATAAATCTTGTCTTATCTTGAAAGCTTGGAAATCTGCCAATCAGAAGATGCCATGTGTCATGTTGAAGCTGCACTCTAAGTAGAACTTCTACTTGAGAATTTCTACTTAGCCATCTCGAAATTCTAAGTAGAACTTCTACTTGAGAATTTCGACTTAGCCATCTAGAACATTTCTTACTTAGAAAATATTCTGGTCTTCAACTTGAAACTTCAATGCACATCTTGAGCTTGTGATATCTTCATATCTTCTTTGTTCTTCTACAAGCTCTTGAACATAGATCTTTATTACTGACATAAACTTGCTATCAATGTCCTGACACTTGATGCACTGGTCTGGTTCATAAGTGACTAGTCTTGATAGTGTTTCTGCTTCTTGAATAAATTACCATATTCACTTAGTAACTTGGCTTTCCAATATTTGCTTTCCTTCTTGTTCACTTGAAATCAATTGGTCTTGTTGATACTGATAGTTATGATCTTGATTCTCGAATTCTCAAATCACTGAGGCCTGAACAACTTTGACTTGAACTTCTCTCAATGATTTCTTCTTGGCTTGATCATAGTTAACATGTTCAATTGTATCAATTACCTTGTCTTCATATAGTGTTGATTTCTTGTGACTTCTTGTTCTTGATTGTCTTCTGGTTAAGTATCTTTTCATTTAATTAAGTTACATTAGTTATAGTGTTACAAGTTAATACACTCTGCCTTTCAATCTCCCCCAATTTGATTGTCTAACAATGACATTCAAATTAATGAAGGATAACTCAACTAAACAATGAGACGAGAAAAGATAATTAACATTACAGTCTTGAAAAATATACAATTACAAGTACATGAAAACAATACAAAGAACTTAAACTAGAAACAGAATTCGAACCTCGAATTAAAGATCATTTGAATGATTCCTATCACCTGGATTATTTCATATCTTTTAGTCAAACTTATATCACCTTATTGGATTCATTCTAAGATGAATTTTCCTCAAGTGAGTTAAAGCAACCGAAAGACATGAAGTTTTTCCAACTTCAAGTTCACACCACTCTGACCTTTAACCCTAATTCCGTTTCCTTTTCCTAGCTTCAGCAGCTTGATCTTTTTCTTCTTTCTGCCTTCTGCGCTTCTCCTCCTGCTGCTTTTGTTTCTTATATACTGGATCACGAAGTTGCGTCCACCTAGTATTCAACAAACTTACTGCTTCCATCTCTAGAGGGTTCCTGGGTTCTGGGTAAGGATGTTTGAAAAGCCTTCTGAGTTTGTCCACCTCCTGAGTAGTTCTGATCTCTGGAATTTCCTCAAATTTCTTCATGATAAGCCGAGGTTTCCTATGAGTTTTATCAGATTTAAACTGACAGTAGATCATTTTGGGATAGCCTATGACACGGTTAGTATTGTGGACACTAGCCGCATCTCGCTCCAATCGCTTCATTTCCACTACTACATCAGATAGGTAACTCACGAGTCTCTGCTTTTCTGTCACATACTTAACTTCCACATCTTCCCATTTGAACACATATAACACTTTCTCTAGAAATGCAGCATCTTGAGTCTGCTTCAGCCAGTCTCTACTCATATGCAAGAGTGTTTGTTTCTGGTCTGCATCTATGAATACTAAGGCATCAGCTGCATTATCAGCAAAAGAATGTATCCAGTATACGCTGTCTCTTCCTGGAACACCAACTGCCTCCCTTATCTCTCCTTGTTCCAGTTCTCCAGTAGGAAGATTCAGAGCTTCATCAACATTCTTCATTGCTTGAAGAATATTCCAATTCCTCTCTATCAGCTCTGGTTCAATCTTCACATTATCAAGAGGGTTCGGAGCAATGACATCACACTTCCACACCTCATTGCTCTTCTTTAGTATGACACTTTCAATGGTCTTCACTGATTTATCTTTAAGCACAGAAGCGAATCCCTTACCCATCATCTGCCTACAGACGGCCTTAAGAGATTCCACTGAAAGTTCCATTAAGTCCTTTTCCTCCAGGCTCACCCTCTTCAACTTACTGTCAACCACCATCCGGACAACATTTGGATATGCTGAGAATTCTGGACCCTTGTCCTCTGCTAGCCGCATTAACTGATCCCTATACAGAATGCTTAGATTCTCAGAATGAGAGTATTGAATTTTTGTTGCTAGCAAGAACAACTCTGATGCAGATCTTCTCGTCATGAATTGATCATCCACATACATGAAAGACATCGGGACTCCTTCTGTGAAAGACAAAACAACCTGCCACTCCTTTTGCGTTGAATTGTATCCAACCCTGACTTTAGAAATTAATCTCTTTAAAGCATTTATGTAGTCAGCCGCCATTGGATTCTGCAAATTTAGTTGGTAGAACAGATCATCTGCTTCCTTGTTATGCTCTCCTTTTGTACATGGTCCCATCAAAATCTTTCTTGCGTCATCCCACTTCTTCCCTATCCTTCTATTGTCCAGATCGATTTGAGGATCAGCTAGCCTTGCAAGCTCATAATCGTACTGCTTTCCTTGTAGCTCCGCTTTCTTTTCCTGAAACGCAGCACGACCTTGCATTTGCTTCATTTTAAAGAACTCAGCTTGATCCAAGGCTAACTGTTGAGCTTCAAGGGTTTCCTCATCGACAGTAATTTCTTCAGGCAATCCGAAAGACATTCCAGCACCTCCACCTTGATCCTTCAATGATCTCTTTATAGCATGTTTCAACGGTGCGTCTTCCATATCGGAATCTGAGTCAAGTACCTCCTGTACTTTTTCTTGATGACTCAGATCAACGAATGGCTCATCTGGCTCAATCGCTATTGCCTTACCCTTTTTCCTTCTTAGAGCCTCTTCATCAATGGACGGCTCAACTTCCATTTCTTTTACAAGATCAGCATGTTCTTGAATTTCTTCGATTTGAACTCCCTGCTGTCTCGTCTCCTTTATACTCTCCCCCTTAGGTGAGTTATCCTGAACTCCACCCTGCTCTCCAGATCCACCAGCTGTATCAAAATCTTCAAACCCGGAACTATAGGCTCCTGCTCCACTAGCACCACCTGTACCAGCATCGGGGGGAGGTTGTTGCGGCGCGAAACATTCCTGGGGCACAAAACTTCTGATTGCGAACATAACTCTGCTTATCTCCACAGCCAGAGTATCCATTGTAAGCTCCATTGCTCCCATCCTGTCATTCAGGGTGTTTCCCAAGACACCAGCAGCATGGCCCATGTCATTTACCTGATTTTTCAAATCAGTAAAAGCTGAAGCTTGAAGTGCCATTCGTGCTGCGTAGTCGTCAAGTGCCCTTTGATTATTTCCAACATTCATCCCTAACTGCCCCATTGACTGCCCAAACTCCTTCATTTGATTTTCCATAAAAGACAAACGAGATTCAAGATTTTCAGAATTAAGGGACGGTGTTTGGTTTAGGTGACCTCGCTCTAATACTCGTTCTGTTGGTATTTGGCGCTCGGATTCGGGCCTTAAAAATGAAGGTCCCTCTCTCCCTAACCTCTCACACACACTCCCTGTCTCACGCTCGTGTATGTCTTCAATAATTGATCCAAAATATGAAGAAGTACCTGCAGAAACTTGATAAGAAACATAATTTGCAGTTATGGGATCAAATACTGTTTGTTCCTGAGTTGGAATCTCAGGCTGAGAGGCTACAAAGTGTTCTTGTACAACATCAGAACCGATCCTCTTTGTAGCATCAGTACGTACCGGTGAAGGTACGGCTGAAGTTTTTAAAGCTTCATGTCCTCTTGAAGCAACAGTATCTTTAAGAGGTACAAAATCATCATCAAAATCAAAATCCCTATGTGCAGATTGTTCAAGGGGTGAACCACTCTCGTGAGGTGGAGTGGTTGCGTGTGACACTCTAGGGTTTGACTGACGTTTAGAAGTAGCAGCATGGGAAATTTTGGCTTTCTTGCGAATAAGTTGCTGCTCTTCGGGTTCACTCTCATCATCATTTCCTACATCTATATGTGCTGGCTGTTTGGATTCCGGTGACTGGGATGATATAGAATTAGAAATATAGCTCTCACCCTGGGATAGATCCTGCGGGCTAGTAGTCTCTTGGGTCTGGGAATCAGAAACATAGGAAGAGGAATGAGTAGAGTGTCGAGAGAGATTACCTGATTCATTACCTTGTTCGTCTCCGCTTTGTTCATCAGGAATCGCTTCAAATGCCTCAGCATGAGCAGACCGATTCTGAGCATGTGATGAAGCTTGCGAGAATTCCATCAAAGTAGTAACTCCCTCATCATATGTAAGCCACTTTTGTAAAGTTTCAGGAATAGACATTGGTTTTCCATGATGTTTATCCTGATTTTCAACTGTTGAAAGTGACTTAGTGCCCATCCCTAGTGGTGCAGATGATGAACCACTGGCAAAACTCCGTCTAACTGCAAGAGCATCCTTCGGTACTAAACCATTTATCAGCATCTGTAGGAACCGAGGAAACCAGCAAACAACATCTGTGGTGTTGAGGTCTCTGCTTGCAGGAGATCCCATCACGGCCACTATCTCAGAGAGAACTATTCGTCCATAATTTATATCCAGCTCTCTTGCTAGGGCAATTCCAAGGTTTTGCATGGGAATGGAAATTTGATGGTAATCGCTTTCTCGTGCCCGAAAACATCTTGTTATGGCCTCGAAAAAGTAATTCCATTCCACATGAAGAAATTGTTTTTGGATGTTTCCAGTGATCCGGCCAGTCGGAGGATAACACCCTATTTCTTCAAAGAATTTGAGGCGATCTGCAGCTGTAGGTTCTGGATCATAAGCATCTTTAACAGGGAATCCAAGAACCTTGTTGACAATTTGTTCAGTCACCACATATTCCTGACCCGCTAAGGTAAACCTGAAACCAAAGGGGGTTGATTTGCTCCCAAAAGAAACCGCACTAGTCCATAATTGCTGTAAAGCATCATGCACTAGTGTAGGTTTAGCAGTAAAAGCATCGCTAGCTTTGGAATACAAATTGAGAAATCGTATCCAAGACTTAAAGCGCGGGAGTTGATCACCAATTTCCGTAGAAATATTATAAAAATTGTTTTTGGCAAGTGAAAATTGGTGAGCCATTTTAATTAAAAGTTTTTCTTTAAAAAGATGTGAAATTTTAATTTTAATTTCTGAAAAACAATTAATCTTTAATTAACAGTTTTATCCCTTTTAATTTATCAAGAACAACAATAGTCCCTTTTCAGAAAAATTAAACTACGGGATTAAAACAATGAATTTTAGAATAAACCGTTAAATCCCTTTTAATTTATCAAGAACAACAAAAGTTCCTTTTTGAGAAATCAAACAACGGGATGCAATTAACAGTTAATGGAAGGCAAATTTCAAACCAATGATTAACTCTCCACTAACAGTGAAGTGTGTCTGTAAAAACGTTTTTGAACAGATCTGTAAACTCGTGTGTGTATATACGTGTGTATATATCTCAAGAAGGATGAACAATGACACAAACACACAAGAACAGAGATTTAATGGTAACACACAAGTGATAGCAGTCAAAAAGTGGGCATTAATTCGTTGTCCGTATGAGATTTGACACAAAAATCACGAATCAATGGTTGAGAATATGAAATCGCCTGTATGTATATGTGCGGCTGTAAAACTCTATTAGGTAAAAGTGAAAGAAAAACATCGAGTTAAAGATGTATATATAGACATTACTGTGAAATGACTAAAATGTCCCTGTTAAAAAATGTGAAAAACATTAAGTACATACAGGGAACACTCAAGTCGAAATTCTATCTCGAAGTCTATCTCGAAGTCTATCTCGAACTTTCTAAGTCGAACTTCGAGATAGAGTTCGAGATAGCTGTTAACTCGAAAACCTTTACCATTTATCTTGTAAATGACCATGTAAACAGCACACAACCAACAAGGAAATCTATCTCGAAATTCTAAGTCGAAATTCGAGATATAGTTCGAGTTAGGAGTTAACTCGAAAATTCCCTTTAACCAATTGAGAATTCTCTCAAACTCTAAGTCAAACCTCTAAGTCGAACTCTAAGTCGAACTTCGAGTTGGACTCTAAGTCGAACTTCGAGTTGAACTTCGAGATAGAGATTAACTCGAAGTTATTCTCAATTCTTTTCAAAATATCCCCAAAAATGGAACTCTCATCTGAATTTCGAGATAGAGTTCGAGATAGACTGTATCTCGAATATTTTGAAGATAATAATTAGGCACACTGGTAACTCTAATTCGAACCTTAAGTCGAATTTCGAGATAAATTTCGAGATAGAGGCTAACTCGAAATTTCTCCCAGACTTAGAATTTTCAAAACTTCACTCTGGAAGCTCAAATCGAAATTCAACTAGAATTTCAAGATGAGTTTCGAGATAGTAACTAACTCGAAATTTTGAAGATACTTAGAATAATTTGACAATTTTTCTTTGAAAAACTCAACAATTAATTTTGTCAAATTAATATAAATATCAGTTCAAGGATTTTAATATATGACATAATTAAAACATTCCTTGATAATTCTAAGGCCTCTAATTACATGAAAAACACAGGTAAATTCATCTAAAAATCATGCAAAATTTAGAATATTATGAATTTAACTCCCCCTATGTTCATGCAATCTAACAAGCATAAATTCACAGATTTGTGCTATAAAAGACACTTAAAACACACTGAATTCATGCAAAATCACACTATATGCATCCTATAATAATCATTAATTAGGCATTTTAAAGTCTAAACACATAATGATTAAATAGCTTGCATATACCAACATAACCATGGATTTTACAGATAGAAGGCTTTACTAACTTGTGTTAAGCATTCCCAATTCACCAACCAACCTATTGAATGTTACTTCATCAAGAGGTTTGGTGAATATATCTGCAATTTGTTGCATTGTGGGCACAAAATGTAGCTCCACAGTCCCCTCCTCGACATGTTCTCTTATGAAGTGATACCTGATGTCGATGTGCTTGGTTCTTGAGTGATCTACAGGATTGTTGGTTATGGCAATGGCACTTGTGTTGTCACACATAATTGGAATTTTCTTGTGCTCCATGCCATAATCCTTCAATTGGTTCCTCATCCACAGTATTTGAGCTACACAGCTTCCAGCAGCAATGTACTCAGCTTCAGCAGTAGAAGTAGATACTGTATGTTGCTTTTTACTTTGCCAGGACACCAATCTTCTGCCAAGAAATTGACAAGCACCAGATGTGCTTTTCCTATCAATCCTGCAACCTGCATAATCTGAATCCGTATAGCCAATTAGATTAAAACCTGTATCTCTTGGGTACCAAATTCCTAGATTTGGTGTGCCCTTGAGATACCTAAAAATTCTTTTGACGGCTATGAGATGTGATTCTCTAGGATCCGCTTGGAACCTTGCACATAAACAAGTCGCGAACATTATATCGGGTCTACTTGCAGTTAAATAGAGAAGTGAGCCAATCATACCTCGATAGCTTGTGATGTCAACTGATTTACCTGATTTGTCTTCATCAAGCTTCGTGGCTGTTGCCATGGGAGTCTTGGCTGCTGATGCATCTTCTAGATTATACTTCTTGAGTAAATCTCTGACGTACTTGGATTGACAGATAAAGATACCATCTTTTCTCTGACTGATCTGTAATCCAAGGAAGAAGGACAGCTCTCCCATCATGCTCATCTCGTATTTGTCTTGCATTAGCTTAGCAAATTTCTCGCACAAGCGCTCATTCGATGACCCAAAGATAATATCGTCCACATATACTTGAACAAGTATTAGATCATTCTTCACATTCTTATAGAACAATGTTTTGTCAATTACTCCCCTAGTAAAACCACTTTCAATTAAGAATACAGATAGGGTTTCATACCAACATCTTGGGGATTGCCTGAGGCCATAGACAGATTTGAAGAGAAGATACACAAAATCTACAAGTTCTGGATCAACGAAGCCAGGCGGCTGTTCCAGATACACTTCTTCTTCTAACTCTCCGTTCAGGAAGGCACTTTTCACATCCATCTGGAAAACCTTGAAGTTCTTATGTGCTGCAAATGCCAAAAACATCCTGACTGCCTCAAGTCTTGCAACTGGTGCATAGGTCTCATCATAATCAATTCCTTCTCGTTGAGAATAACCTTTTGCAACCAAACGAGCCTTGTTTCGTGTTACAAGTCCGTTTTCATCCATTTTATTTCTGAATACCCACCTTGCTCCAATTACTGATTTGTTCTTTGGTCGGGGTACCAGCTTCCAAACTTTCTGCCTTTCAAACTGATTGAGTTCCTCTTGCATTGCAATCACCCAATCAGCATCACCAAGAGCTTCTTCTATTTCTTTAGGTTCAAGCTTGGATAAGAACCCAGAAAATAAGCAAATATTAGCCAGGTCAGCTCTTGTATTTCTTCTAGTAGACACACCAGCATCTGGATCACCAATAATTAATTCAAACGGATGGTCTCTATTCCATACCCGTTCTCTTGGAAATTGTCTTGATGATTCAGCATGACTTTCTGAATTGTGGTGCTGACTACTTTGATTACTTTCACTAACTCCCCCTGAGTTAGTGCCAGCTCCTACAGAACTAGAATCAACTCGATTTGAGCCTTGAACAGTAGTCCTTGAGCTGCTATTTACTCCCCCTGAGTTGTTGCCGGTTCGTACTGAAGAAGTCTCTCCTGATCTTGTAGAATTAGCTTGTTCACTAGACTCAGGTTCTTCACGTACACTTGGAACATTTAATGGGACAACCAACTCAGGTTCATCTTCAAGATCTTCTAAGTCCAGATTCTGAAATTTTAGGGACTCAGGTTCACTAGAATCTCTTGAAATTGATGAGAGTTTGGTATCGTCGAATCTGACGTTGTAGCTTTCAGTCACTTTTCGATCATTCACTAAGAACACCCTATAAGCTGCTACCACATCTGTGGAGTAACCAACAAAGATTCCTTCACGAGCTTTTGCTGCAAACTTACCTAGATTTTCATCATCTATAAGTACATAGCATTTTGCTCCAAATACATGAAAATATTTGATTGTTGGTCTTCTGCCGTTCATTAGCTCACATGGTGTCTTTTCTTTATCTTTTATGATCAAGGATCGATTTTGAGTGTAACACACGGTACTCACTGCTTCTGCCCAGAAATATAGAGGAAGTTTCGAATCACACAACAAAGTTCTTGCTGCTTCAACCAATGTTCTATTCTTCCTTTCAACCACTCCATTTTGTTGTGGAGTTCTCGGGGCTGAGTACTGACGACATATTCCTTTAGATACACAGAAGTCATTTAGCACTGCGTTTTTGAATTCAGTGCCATTGTCTGATCTAATCGTCTTCACAGTAAGTGTTGAAACATTCTCAATTTGAGTGATGTGATCAATGATTAAGAAAGGTACTTCGTCTTTCGTCATTGCGAACAATACCCATGTATACTTGGAGAAGTCATCCACGATTACCAAAGCATATCTTTTCCTAGACAAAGATAGGACATTCACTGGGCCAAACAAATCCATATGAAGAAGTTGCAGAGGCTCAGTGATACTTGAAATTTCTTTGCTTTTATGCGAGGCTCGCTTCGACTTTCCCATTTCACAGGCTTCACAGAGTCCTTTCGGAGTGAACTCCATTTGAGGTAGATCTCTCACCAATTCTCGCCTCGCGAGAGCATTCATCGTTTTGAAGTTTAAGTGAGATAACTTTTTGTGCCATAACCAGCTTTCATCATCCGAAGCTTTGCTGTAGAAACAGGTAACTTGATTCTGATTTGCTGAATCCATGTCTGCAACAAAAAGATCTGCCTTTCGAACTCCTCTCAAAGCCAGTGAACCTTCCTTGATGTGAGTGATTGATACACCTTTCTTGTTGAAGACAATTTCGTAACCTTTGTCACAGAATTGACTGATACTCAACAAATTATGCTTTAATCCCTCAACATAGGAAATATCTTCAATGATGACATTGCCAGTTTTCAGTTTGCCATATCCCTTTGTCACACCTCTGCTGTCATCTCCAAAGGTAACATAAGGGCCAGCTTTCATAACCAACTCTGTAAGCAGGGACTTGTCTCCAGTCATATGCCTCGATGCTCCACTGTCTAGCACCCATATAACTTTATTTCTCTTTTGCTTAATGCCCTGCAATAACAGATTGATTAGACTTTCTTCGGAACCCAACTTTGATTGGGCCCGGCTTTTCGATAAGATTTAGAATCAACAGATTTAACAACAGGAGATGCACTTTTCTTAACATAACTAGAGCTTTCGACTTCCTCCTTTCCTTTCTCAGACTTGACATATTTATCAGTCCTAGGAGAAGGTTTGTCACTCCTAACTTTAGGAGGACTGACAGTCTTGGCTCTCCCAAACTTCTTTTTGTTGTTTGAACTAGCAGCAATATTTGAGCATGACTGGCTAGATGCATTCATTAAATTCACAAAAGTTTGCATGACGTTAAAAGTGCATGGCATACAATTAGGTTGACCACACTGTGCATGATTCTGATGCAGATTATTCATAGTGTGTGTGGTAGGCATGGCATGTGTAGCAGTGCATGCATAAGAAAGATGTTCAGTAGATTTGCAGTGATAACATGCTTTCTTTATTCGTTCAGCCTTAACCTCTTTTATGCCTTTCTTCCCTTGTTGTTTAACAGCCTTAGCTCCTATTCCTAGTCTAGATTCATCACTAGGGAAATTGATTTTAACTTGTTTAATAGGAGTTATAGGTTGTGCTTTCTGACGATCTTCCATCTCAATCTCATATCTAGCTATCAATTCAGTCTCTTCTTCTTCTATTCTAGGAACAAGGTGTTTGTAGATGGGTTTGACAGAAGGTTTAAAAATGCTAGGTATATCATTTTTAAGGTCACTGGAACTAGTGTCTATAGGTCTCTTCCCATCTTTCTTAGAAAGATTAGAATAATCAAGTCCTACACCTACTCCAGTTATCTTCTTAAACACATCATTATCTACATACACTTTACTAGCAGCTAGTTTGTAAGCTTCACATTTAGTTTCTAACTCAGCTAGTTTGTTCCTTAAACATGATTCTATTTCCTCCTTAAGGACGAGCTTGTGTTCCAAAGATTTAATAAAATCTCTTAGAGAAGTATCTACAGTGCAAGCAGCCTCTAACTCTTCCACTTTTGCCTCAAGCATTCTGCTTTTGGCGACAAGTGTTTTCTGTTCCTTTTGAGAAGTGTCTAGGCTTTTGCACAACATGTAGATCTCTTCGCTAAGAGCCCCGTTCTGTTCCTTATAATCATCAATAGACATTTCTACTTTAAGGGTTAGAACTGGTACCTCTGGTTCCTCTGATGTCTCAGCCATGAGCGCAAAGTTTGCTACATGAGTAACATCTTCCTCATCTGAATCATCCCAAGCTCTTCCTTCTGTTACTACTAAAGCTCTTTTACCATGTTTTTCTTTCACCAGCGATTCATACTTGCTTTTGAGGGCTTCAAATGTCTCTTTTGGATAAGTCTGTTTAGGCTTTTTTGCAGTCCGAGGCAAAGTGTCCAGGTTCTCCACAGTTATAGCATTTGAACTTCATTTTGAAATCCAAGGGAGATTTGTAGCTGGTACTCTTGCCTTTACCTTGGTAGCCTGACGAACTACCACCACCCTTAGCAGCCCGATAATAAGATGAAGAATTTCTCTGTGGTCGGTTGCTCTTTCTGAATCTCATGTTGCTGAACTTCCTTGCCATGTATGCCACGACACTATCGTCCATGTTGTCCAGCTCTTCTTGGGTGAAGTAGTCATCATCACTGTTAGATGCGCACTCGTCATCATTATCAACTTGATGTGGTGCAAGTGATGATTTAGGCTTTGCTGCAACCATTGCCTTCTTAGACTCTTCCTCATCAGCAACTAATCCTGATGCAGTTTCTTTTCCTTTTGAATCATTGTCCCATGCTTGATCTTGAAGTGTCTCCAGCTCATAGGTCTTTAATATTCCATAATACTCTTCCAGAGAAGTTGTATGCAAATCTCTGGTTTCTCTGATTGCGTAGACTCTATGTTCAATGCTCTTTGGCTGGTTCCTCAGATATCTCGTATTGGTCTCAACCATGGGGAAAGTAACACCTCTCAGATTCAAATCCAATACCAACTGACTGAATCGTAGGTAGACATCTGTTATGCTTTCTCCTTTTCGTATTCTAAAGGTGTCATACTCCATCTTGAGTATAAGTGTCTTGTTGCTTCTAACCTCTGCAGATCCTTCCATGACAACTTCTATCTTGTCCCAAATCTTCTTTGCTGTATTCAAACCTTTGACTATGTTGAACATTTCATGATCAAGAGATTCCATCAAGGTTTGTCTTACTGCAGTATCATAAGCTATTTGTTCCTTGTCAGCATCCGTAAAGTCCGCTACCTTTTTAGGCTCAGACCGAGCAGGTATAACCTCCTCTCCTTCCGTACGCTCAGGAATAGCTTTCATTGGAACAAATTTACCCTTCTCAAGGACTTCCAGATACTCAGGGTTAATAGTCTCTAAGTAGAGTCTCATTCTGAAAACCCATTCTTCATAGTGATCTCGGTTGAACATTGGGATCTTGAAAGAATTTTTAGGAGCCATTTCAATTCTTGTCACTAAAAAAAATTCTAAGTACCCAAGACTAGGCTATGTAGAATATCTATGTAGAACTTCTGCCAAGTCGAAATTTTTCTAAGTAGAAATTTTGCTCAAGTCGAAATTTCTCTTAAGTAGAAATTGTCCAAGTCGAAATTCACCAAGTAGAAATTGTCCAAGTCGAAATTCTATGTAGAAAATCTCAAGTAGAAATTCTATGTAGAACTTTTGTCCTTAGAATAATTTTCTGCAGATTAATTTAATATTGAATAAACAATATCACCACTTAAACACCCTTTTTGACTTTTGATTACTTTACACGCCGAAAGTGACTAACCCACCTGCTAAGCACTGAGTACACTTTCTTTTGCTTTCGGCTAAGGAATACTAATCAAATCAAAAGTACCAAAAACACCTTTTTGACTATAATTTCTTTGAAAAGGAAATTGAAAAGTTGTTGGGTTATATTCTTTGATAAGAACAGATGATGAACACTCAAGAACACCAAATATTAATGAACCCAGATTAATTCACAAAAATTAATTAAAATACACCCAAGCCAAATAATCACACCTGGAGTATTTAAATAATTTTTCCCGGATGAGTTTTCACTGGAAACGAATTAAAGCTCACTTTTCGAAAAAATGAAAAGTAGATCTAGAAAATGAAAACTCACGATTCTTCTACTAAACACAAGGATCTATGTTTTGTATGTTAAACATCCGCTCTGATACCAATTGTTAGGTCCAAATGTGTTGTAGAGGGGGGGTGAATACAACTTTTCGATTATGAGAAGCAATAAATACGATGCAATAAATGAACACACAGATTCAAGGAATATATTTCTTTATATATAACTTGAAAAGGTTGCTACAACATTAATTACAAAGTATAACAGAAGTTGAGAGAGAGGTGAATGATTCTAAGCTCTGTGAATACTCTCTCTCTTTTTCTTGTGTTTTTCTCAATATTGCTCACTAACTAAAACATTACACAAGTGCTTCTATTTATACTACATGTAATCTATGACCTGTAGTCTTCAAAGACTAAGATGTACGTGGCCCAATGATGTCCACATAAATATTGTCTTATCTTGAAAGCTTGGAAATCTGCCAATCAGAAGATGCCATGTGTCATGTTGAAGCTGCACTCTAAGTAGAACTTCTACTTGAGAATTTCTACTTAGCCATCTCGAAATTCTAAGTAGAACTTCTACTTGAGAATTTCGACTTAGCCATCTAGAACATTTCTTACTTAGAAAATATTCTGGTCTTCAACTTGAAACTTCAATGCACATCTTGAGCTTGTGATATCTTCATATCTTCTTTGTTCTTCTACAAGCTCTTGAACATAGATCTTTATTACTGACATAAACTTGCTATCAATGTCCTGACACTTGATGCACTGGTCTGGTTCATAAGTGACTAGTCTTGATAGTGTTTCTGCTTCTTGAATAAATTACCATATTCACTTAGTAACTTGGCTTTCCAATATTTGCTTTCCTTCTTGTTCACTTGAAATCAATTGGTCTTGTTGATACTGATAGTTATGATCTTGATTCTCGAATTCTCAAATCACTGAGGCCTGAACAACTTTGACTTGAACTTCTCTCAATGATTTCTTCTTGGCTTGATCATAGTTAACATGTTCAATTGTATCAATTACCTTGTCTTCATATAGTGTTGATTTCTTGTGACTTCTTGTTCTTGATTGTCTTCTGGTTAAGTATCTTTTCATTTAATTAAGTTACATTAGTTATAGTGTTACAAGTTAATACACTCTGCCTTTCAGTTATTCTCGAAATGAGAAGAACCGAAGAGTTCTTAAATCTTTACCTCCTAGTTGGAAGGTTAAAGTTACAACTATAAAAGAAATGCATAATCTAAATGATTATGACATTGATAGTTTATTCGGGAATCTTCGTGCATACGAAGAAGACAATATTCCGGATAAGGTCATTCCTAAAGTGGAAGACAAAAAGAAAAATATGGATTTAAAAGCTATATTAATTGATGAAAATGAAAACGACGAGGAGTTGAACGAAGAACTCCAAGATCTCGATGAAAGCGAAATTGTTTTACTTACGAGACAACATGGTCGTGTGCTACAAAGCAAAGCTCAAAGATATGGAAAAGGCTTCCTTAAATCGAATAATCAACAAAGAGTTTTTAACTCTAAAGGAAGACCTAATTACTCCCAAAATTATAGTCCTAACTATAAGAATAATTTTCCAACAACGAGCTATAATAAAGGCAAAGGCACTCAAAATACAAATGCCTATAATAATGCCAACAACAATAATAATCCTCCTTACACTCCTCCAAAATATAAGGAACAAAATTCGGAGGAAACACAAGAAGTGTGTTTCGAGTGTAAACAACCGGGTCACTTCAAAAGAGAATGTCCAAAGCTTGCTAAAGGAAGAATTCTCGTGGTGGAAAACGGTTGGGATTTAAGTGAAGATGAAGAAGCTCCGGAAGCTAGTGAAGAAGTTGTCAACTTGTGCTTAATGGCTATCGGGGATGAAGCTACTTCAATGGGAGCCTCCACTTCTCATCAAGAGGTAAGTTCTAATCTCAATTACATCTCAAATAAATTGAAATTAGATGAATCTAATTTGAATCTAGTTGATATGAGTAAGTATGATTTAATTGAGCTTGTAGTAGGTATCAACAATAAATATAAGGATGTTGATAAGAGATTCCATCTACTATGGTCCGAGAAAATGAAACGTGAAGAATTATATCACAATCAAAGTAAAAAGTTCACTCGGATGATGGATATACAAACTCAAAATGAGAATGAAATGACATTTTTAAATGATTAAAATCATCTCTTGAAAGTTGAAGTAAACAACTTCAAAGACAACACTCTCAACCTTGAAGTAGAAAATATAGCTTTAGTACTTCAAGTAGAAGAGTTGGAAAATGAAAAGTTGCAACTCAACGACGACATGAACAAACTTCATGTTGATCTATTGAACCTAAAGATTCTAAACGAATCTATAGTTCAAAATAGTGCAACATCTAAATCTCATGAAAACAATCTTGAAAAAGAGAATGAGCTATCAAAAATCTTTGAGTTAAAAGAAAAAGAATTTCAACAAGAAACTCAAAGATTAAAAGAAGAAAATTTCAAACTCATATCTCAAGTTATGGATCAAGAAAGATTCTTTAACAACAAGATTAATGCCTTACAAGATGAAAAAGAAAATCTTGAAACGGTCGTTCAAAGATTTACTAAAGGCAATGAGATGTTAGATAAAATGGTACACTCAAGGGTCTCCTATAACCGTGAAGGTATAGGATATGATAGAAACGCTCCTCCTAGAGAAGTTGTTCAACCAAGAGTGCAACCTATAATAGCTACTCCTAAACCACAAACTTTAAAATGTACTTATTGCAACAAAGATGGGCATTCGATTCTCTATTGCAAATTCAAGAGTGGTGAATTTAAGGGGAAGCATGTATGGATTCGTAAAGGATCAAGACCATACAAGAAGGTTGAAAAACAAGTACCATTTAACAAAGTTGCTTATAATGGTCAAAAACAACAAAGGTTTCAACAACCTATTATGTCTCAAAATGGAAACACAATGCACTATAACAATGCTAGTAGGTATGCATCTAGAAATCAACATGCTCCCATTCGTAATTTCTATTCTCAAAATGCTCCCTACTTTGCAAATGCTAGAAATAATATGCATCGTGTTAATTCTAGACTTTATGATAATGCTAGATATCCACAACATCATGTTAGACATCATGCACCAAGAAATATCTATATGCCTAACAATGATTATTATATGCCTAGATTTTATCATGCAAATTCGAATATTATTTATGATGGACTAACCCCAGGACCCTCAAGACAAAAGGGTACCTATAAATTTAATTATTTTATTTTGTAGGTATGCCTTGCCGCTAAGCAAGACATGTGGTACCTTGATAGTGGTTGTTCGAGACACATGACCGGTAATGAGTCACTATTGAACAACATTAAAAAGGTCACTGCGGGAAGTGTCACTTTTGGAGATAGTAGTAAAGGCATCATTGTCGGCATCGGAGACATCGGGAATAGTCGATTCAAGATTTCAAATGTTCAACTAGTCACGGGACTAAAGTACAATCTTCTCTCGATAAGTCAACTTTGCGACAATGATTATAAGGTAATTTTCTATACTACTCATTGTTGTATTTTGGATAATGATTGGAAATTGATTCTCACTTGCCCTCGAAACAAAAATGTTTACACATGTGACATGAGCAAGAATGAGAATGTATGCCTAATCACAACAAACGATGACCCTTGGCTATGGCATCGAAGATTAGGACATGCCAACATGAAGTTGATTAAAAATATATCAACTAAAGAGCATGTACAAGGTATACCAAAATTGAATTATCAAAAAGATCATATTTGTGAAGCTTGCGAAATTGGAAAACAAATTCGAGCATCTCACAAAGGTAAATTCATGGTATCAACCTCTAGACCTCTCGAGCTTTTACACATGGATCTTATTGGTCCGGTTCCAATACAAAGTCTCGGAGGTTGTTCATACACGTTAGTAATCGTTGATGATTTTTCACGATTCACGTGGACAGAATTTCTCAAATCAAAAAGTGATGCTTTTGAATCTTTCTCTTCTCTATGTAAAAAGATTCAAAATCAACAAAATAGTACCATCGTCTATATACGGACGGATCATGGTAAAGAATTTGAGAATTCTAGTTTTATGAACTTCTGTGATGAAAATGGAATCACACATAATTTTTCCGCACCATACACTCCACAATCAAATGGAGTTGTAGAAAGGAAAAATAGAACATTACAAGAAATGGCAAGCACTATGCTTAATGAATATCATCGACCTAAATATTTTTGGGCCGAAGCAATGTCAACGTCTTGCCATATTCTTAATCGGGTTTTGCTACGACCAATATCTCAAAAGACTCCTTACGAGCTTTATTTTGGCAAAACACCGAAGTTAAGTTACTTTCGAGTATTTGGTTGCAAATGCTTCATATTAAACTCGAAAGACTACCTTACCAAATTTGATCCTAAATCAAATGAAGGTATATTTCTTGGATACTCTACGAATATCAAAGCCTATCGAGTATTCAATCTTAAAACACTTGTGGTGGAAGAATCTATGAATGTTGCATTTGATGAAAGGATACCACCATCAAAGTACAAAGATCTTGTTGAACACGATAAAGTTGAACAAGACGATGTAGAAAATATTATTCGACAATTCGAAAATATGGATCTTGGAACTCCCATCCCAAGAAATCCATTAGAATTAGCCAAAACGGAAGTAGAACTTCCAAAAGAAATTCCTATTATTAGAAGTCATCCACTAGATAATGTTCTTGGAGACTTAAATAAAGGAGTTCAAACGCGGTCACAAGTACAAAACGTTGTGAATCATCTTAGTTTTCTATCTCAAATAGAACCTAAGACCGCTAAAGAAGCTTTGCTAGACGAAGATTGGATCTCGGCAATGCAAGATGAATTACTACAATTCACTCGTAGCAAAGTTTGGAAACTTGTTCCAAAACCCAAGGATATTTCCATAATTGGAACCAAATGGGTATTTAGAAACAAGTTAGATGAAAACGGAATGGTTGTGAGAAATAAAGCGAGATTAGTCGCTCAAGGCTATACCCAAATGGAAGGGATAGACTTTGATGAAACTTATGCACCCGTAGCACGAATTGAATCTATTCGAATGCTATTAGCTTACGCGTGTCATAAAGATTTCAAGGTATACCAAATGGATGTCAAATAGGCTTTCTTAAACGGGATATTAGAAGAAGAAGTTTATGTCAAACAACCTCCCGATTTTGAAGATGCCACACATCCGGAGTATGTGTACAAATTATACAAAGCTTTATACGGCTTAAAACAAGCTCCAAGAGCTTGGTATGAAAGGTTGAGCAAGTTCCTACTAGAAAATAATTTCAAAATGGGAACGACCGATAAAACCTTATTTACAAGACAAGAAAAAGATGATATCTTGCTTGTACAAATATACGTAGATGACATCATTTTTGGATCAACCAATGATGCACTATGTAAAGAATTCTCTCATAATATAAGCAAAGAATTCGAAATGAGTATGATGGGTGAATTGAATTTCTTTTTAGGATTGCAAATTAAGCAATCTGATGAAGGCATACATATTTCACAATCGAAATATTGTAAAGAAATGCTAAAGAAATTTGAAATGGAAAACTCAAAGCCCATATCTACTCCCATGTCGACTTCTGATAAATTAACAGAAGATTCCAACGGAATACCCGTTGACACTAAGAAATATCGAGGCATGATTGGTAGCTTGCTATATATTACCGCAAGTCGTCCCGATATTCAATATAGTGTCGGTAAGTGTGCTAGATTTCAAGTAGCAAAAAAGGAATCTCACTTATCCGCGGTAAAACGGATATTGAGATATTTAAAAGGAACCACTGACATAGGTCTTTGGTATCCAAAAGGAGTACCATTCGACTTAGTATGTTTTTCTGATTCGGACTATGTCGGGCATTTAGTCGATAGAAAAAGTACAAGTGGTACATGTCAGTTTCTGGGAGGATGCCTAGTATCTTGGTTTTCCAAGAAACAAAATTCGGTATCTATTTCCACTACGGAAGCGGAGTATACAGCGGCCGCAAAATGTTGTGCTCAAATATTATGGATGAAGCAAACATTAGCCGATTATAATATTAAATTTGATGTAATCTCAATCTTATGCGATAACACGAGTGCTATTGATCTTAGTAAAAATCCCGTGTTACATTCAAGATCTAAGCATATAGATGTGAGACATCATTTCTTACGTGATCATGTCAATAAAGGCGATATAAAAATGACTCATATCGAAACTGAGTACAATCTCGCAGACATATTCACGAAACCATTGAATTTCGAAAGATTCACTAAACTCCGTTTGGATTTAGGAATGTTGGAAATTCCAAAATAATGGTTTATATTGATATATAAATATTATAAATATTTATATATATTTTTTGAATATTTATCATTATTTATAGTCATCTCACGAAAAAGATATCTTTCCGGATAATTAATTCTCTAAAACTCAGATTCATCGATGATGATAACATATGAAACTTTATCGATCGGGTTTTATCGAGAACTTAATCTTCCTTCGGGTAAAGATAAAACTATTCGAGTAAATATTTATCGGAATTAATTTCGGAAATATTTTTGAGATACTAAATAAATGATATTTATCTAAATACAAAGAATCAACACATTAGTATAATTTCTGATATATAGTCGTAATAAATTATTATATATCGATAAACATATATATATAATCATTATTTTCCAAAAATATTTTTGAAAATATATATATATATATATATATATATATATATATATTATTTTCAGAATTATTTTGATCCAGTCCATATTAATTGGACCAGCCCAACTCAGCTTGACCCAGCACAATACATTTAACCCTAGCATTTAAGCCGTCCATTATAAGGATGAGTTAATCCTGGCCGTTAGTTATTTAAACTATATATTCTGATTATACACACAAAAATCATTTTGTGCGAGTACTGTTCAGCCGCAGTGTTCTCTCGTCTCTCTCTCTCTCAAACCCAAATCTCTCTCATCGCCTCTTCTCAAAACTCGACTTCAAACCATAATTTCTTACATAAATAGTGTTTATATACACCAAATTGAGTCTTGTTAATCATTTTATGTCGATTAATCCAATAATCGATATGAATTAAAGCTGACTTAGGTTAGATCGATCAATTTTGATGAATGACTGTTATCGTTCTTATCGATTCCGGTTTAAGATATCAAAATCGAACATTTATATATACATATACACACTGAATACACACACAAGAGCACACTTTATTTAGTTATTTACTCCCTCCGTCCCACTAATTTTGTCACTTTGACCAAATTTTGGTCAATTTGACCAATTTTGTAATGAGAATTACTTATATTATATGACAATTATATTTTTTAAAAAAATTATTATCACAAAGTACACTTATCATATTACAATATCCAAATTTTAAATTTATGAAAGCATAAATAATAAATTATTATTTAAGGTCAAAGTTTTATCAATTTGACCAAGAAAGTCAAATGAGGACAAAATAAGTGGGACGGAGGGAGTATGATTTATTCAAAAACCCTAATTCGTATATTAAGGGTTTGTGCAGGAACGACGAGTATGCACCTAATTAAGGTGTTTACTGGGTTAAGGAGCATCAAAACAAGCCTCAAAATAGCTTGAATCGACGGAATCGGGGTAACTCAGTGAGCGACTCGGTGAGTCAACTCAAACTCGTACGAGTTCAGGAATATTGGATCGGTAAGTACTCAAGATGACTACGAGGCCTTGAGCTCATGTATTATTCGTGATTAAAAACTCAATAACATAATATGAATGTGTGAATCTGTGTGATTTTGAGTTGTTGTTTACATTACTTGAACTCTCGAGTCTTTGATATGGATAAATCGAAGAACTTATGTGTATATAATGTTGATATGTATACTCTGAGTAATTTCTTGAAAAATCAAATCCTCGTGATACTTTCTTATACTATATATTGTGACTCGAATTTGTGAAACTAGCCAGGTGGATTATTAGCTTATTTTAATAAGAAGTATGTGCTGGATTTGTGTGTAATCGACAGCCTCTAGTTATTACTTGATTCGAATAAACAGTAAAACTTGATTTGTGACTTTTATTCACTGATGTGAAGAGATGATATGTTTTCTTGTTACTTGATTAAAACTGAAATTTAAGGATAAAGTGAATTGAGTGTATTGTGAGTTACAATTTGTGATACTATTGTCATTGGAAATCTGTAAGTTGACTTGGTCAATGATTTGATATGTTTGTTTTATAATCCAAATAAACAGATTAAAATACATCTCTGTGATTGAGTGGATTAATTCCAATGTATGTGCCTTATGTGGATGATGATAACAGTATGCTTGTTCTCTATTTAATTGTATCTTGAATGTTTAATTCAATCCAAGAAAGCTGGTTATACTTAGTTGGGAAGTTTTAAGTAGCCTGTAACTAGATACATTCATGCATACACTCACACACACTTGCCCTCACTCAAAGACCTGGCTAGGGATCCCTTTGAGAACCTTAGTATCTGGACACTGGGGTGCAACGGCCACTTAGATGAAATAAGATTTATACCTTACATTTTGTTTATATACTTGTTTAATCTTAAACTGTGTTATGTAAAGTGGTGTATGTGTACTGGTTTGTAATACACACTTGCCTATGTTGTATGTCTTGGTCAAAATAATATCTATGCTTCTTAAATGAATGGAAGATTGTGGTCTGGTGTGCCGAATCTATACCAATCAATCATTTGTCATACATATTGCCTGGTGTTATTAATATATTCCTAAGAATACTAAAAGTAGTAACTTGGCATTAAATGATAATGACATCATCAGGACTTTAAAGGATACTAGTTTTGTCTTTAGGAAATAACCTTTTTGTAATATCAGTCTTGTGTCCCCTTATTTGCATACTCTGAAAAGTCAAACCTGTCATGCTCTTTGTATTCTCTTCTTTAAATACAATGTATATCTATAAGATAATATTCTGTGAGCATAACTGAGTTACATTACTACACATGCCTGACAAATATTTCTATCCATCTCCCTTAAAAAAATCTTTCATTTAATTAAAACATCGTGTTGTGTACCATAAGTGCATCACATGCTACACACTCCTTCACTGAAGCTGTCACTCATCTGTTTATTAATCCGGATTTGGTCTTGACAACTTATACAAAAACAGAGATTTGTATGTTATATAGGCACACATATATGTAAAATACTCATGGCTTACAGCTGCATTCCATCCTATAAGCATGAAATCTTGTCTGTGCATGCACTACAACACTACAAATCATTTATTAAGTGTACTATGTGTTCATCAACCTGCATCACCTCTTCTGTGTAGATAAAAATGTGTGCATGCCTATCTATTCTTACTTGAGTAGACTGACTATATATATATCCATGCATGCATAAGTATTAACACACACACCTGCACTTAGTCTCCATTTCATGGAATACACACCATTAAAACCCAACCCAAAAGCCAAAAATCTCCAACTCCTTCCATTATTCCCTACCATGAATAGGAAAAACTTTAACCACAAGCTATTTGCTCCCTTCACACCATACTGTCACCCAGATAACTCAAAGGAACATTATCACAAGAAAATCAAACAAGAACCCCCCTCAAGCCTAAATGAATTTGCTTATTTCTCTCATAGTAATAAGCTAACTGTTTTTAGACATCCAAATCCTAACCCTATGTTTCAAGCTATGCCCATTTCTGAGAAATCTGTCAATTCTCACATGCCTAAAACAAACCTCAAACCTCCTAGTCCCACTCTAATAAGATTGTCAAACACTGGCAAGCTTAATAGAATGCTAAACAATAACCAACCTGGAATGATGGTGTTTGTTCCACCAAATGGAGACATTCATAGCTTACTCACTTCAAATAGATGGGAAAATTATGTGTTTTATAGAGGTCAAAACTACTACACTCATCTCATTGCTGAATTTTATGGTAATATGGAAGTGCAACAAAGGGTTGATGGGATTTTCTACTTAAGTTCATTTGTGAATGGTAAGAATGTTTATGTGGATCACAATATTTTTAATAAGTCTCTTAGGTTAGGAAACAAACCATCTGAGCTGCCTTGTGTCAATATCTTTGAAAAGTTTGTTTTTAACCCAAATGAATTTGAGTTGTTTCTTGGTGTTTTCTGTGAGGAGGATGTGCCTGAGGGTCTGTGTGTTAGGGAATTTGCTATAAATTTTAGGCATTTCTTGCCTAGGTTTCAACAACTTGCTATAGTCCTAAGGTCAAACATTCTGCCTAAGCCTAAACATGACAAATTCTTTGACTTTGTTGACCTCAAAGTGATGTTTAAAATTGTGTCCAACTCCATTGATTTTAATCTCAACTATGTGATTGTGCTTAACATGATAAATGCTTTTAATGTGGACTACATGCCCTATGGATTACTCTTAACCTCTGTTTTTGAAACTCACTACATACACATGTCTAGGATGCACTTGAACAAAGTTGACTATTGTGCTATTGATAGTTTAGTTCAACCTAAACTCTCTCTCAAAAACTGTCGAACTAGTCATCCAAATAAGATTGTTATCCCATCCCATGCTCCAAAATCAGATGCTTATGCTATTCTTAGGGAAGAGTTTAACAAACTTTGCCTAGATATGGACATACTTAAAGAGTCTAACAATGAGCTTCACATTAGGGTTGAAAACCTAGAGGGTATAATCCATAAGAATAAGGGTAAGACTGTTGAGCCTATGGTTGTTGATGAATATGGTAAAAATATTTAGAAAAAGTTGGTGGGTGAATTGGTTTCTGTTAGTACTGGTGATGAAATAGATAAGGTGTACGCTTCTTTGCCTGATTTAGGTGAAGATTTGGGTGTTGTTGCTTCTGATTCTGTGATGAAGTGATATGTTTCTTGCATATGTTTGTGCCACTGTTGGCTGATACTTGAGCTTGAAAGTTTATTATGCTTACTACTGTTTGAAAGAATTCAGTCTGTGGTACTTAGTATGCTATGTTTTTAAGTCTCTGTGCTTTGCTTTTGCTTTCTGTATGTAATAAGACCCAATGCAGATAGTTCTCTGTAATCAGTGAACCACACTGATTTGTTAGAGAACTCTTTTGAATGTATATACACTTGCATTGACTAAGTTGCCTTCTTAGCACTCATTTCTGATTTGGTCTAATTCTGATATCAACTAGTGTTATGAACTGTCTATTCTATCTATAGTTGACATCATGCAAGTTACGATTATTACAAAATAATTGGTATGATATTCTCAGATACTTGATCATCAATGCATAATCTAAGTAAGTTATCTGGACATTTCATTTCTTGATGTAACAAACCAATTTGAGTTATCAATGAATTCGTGTACGTGTAAAACTAGACAACTTTAGCATATAAGTAAGAAAAATGTGCACTTACAATTAATTATCTTATCAGATTTCTTAGTATTGTGACTTTGCAGCTTGTGTATGAAGAACTGACTTTTGATCAGCCTTCAACAGTTTCGCTTGAACATTCAGCTTGCATATGGAAAGATTTATGCATTTTTGGGCTGAATGATTTGTTAGTTTATGTGTACTTTTATATATTCTAACGATTTGTAGAAGACTCAGATTACATTCAAAATTGTTCTTATAATTTTAAATCTAAGTATCTCATATTATAGTAGTTGTCTATGTTATAGACTGATCATTCGACAAATTCTTGTACTAAACGTTCATTAGAACAACGTTATAGACAGAATCATACTTATAATTGAATGAATCCTGTCATCATAGTTTGTACAAATCAAGATTGCCAAATAAGAGCAACACAGATCGACAAACTCAATTGAAACTCATAAATAGTTGATATTACATCAAATAAAAATGAGTAAAAAGAAAAATCTTTGGTACCACACCAAAAGAAAAAGACAGAAAACTTGCGATTAAATTACAAAAAGAGAGAATATGTTTGAAATACACCAAATACAAGTAAGAAAAATAAAAAGGGATGAGAAATTGTTTTACATAATAAAACAGAAACTGTTTGGTAAAACATAGAAAAAGAAGAGAAAATCGTTGTAAATCAAGAATTACAAATATTCTTATTGAAACAAAAGAAGGAAAATAGAGGAAATTCGATAGTACTCTAACACATTTATTTTCAAACCGAATTATTCTATTAAGGGGAAGAAAAGATTAACAATTTGGTAAAACACCAAGTTATACAAAGGGGAAGAGACAAAGAAGATAAAAATAATTTTGATTCAAAAATTTTGAGGGGAAACACTAATTTTTGGTTAAAACATCAACAAGGAGAAGATATAAGAAGTAAATTAGTACCCTTAGTTAAAAAGGGGAAGAGAAAATTAAACATTTTTGGTAATATACCAAACAAAAAGGGGAAGAGAAATTTAGACCCCTAATTTAAAATTTTCAAAATTTCTTATATGAATTGCCTAACAATGTTTATTCATCTCATAAGTTGTTTTGCAGGAATCAATTAAGTGGAGAATATGTGTTACCGCGTGCTTCGAATCGAGTAGAAAAATATTTCTAAAATCATGCATACACTAAGGGGAAGCACACACGGGTAAATTTTTAAATTTTATGTTTTGTTCGGCAAATACCAAAAAGGGGAAGATTGAAAGGTTATCTTCGATATATTATTTATTTTGGTATTTGTACGATTTAACATAAAATTTAATTACACTTAGTTATCCTCTCCACTAGGTCATTAATTTAATTGATTCCGTCAAAAGTCAAATTCTAGCAATATCTATTTTTAATTATAAGAGATATTCCATTATTGCGAAAAATTAAATAATATTTTTATGGAATATATCTCTATACCAATGCAGTAAGATCTAAAAACAAATATTGATATTTGATATTTTTTAGATCTCCGTTGCAAAATTGATAAGGCAACAGGCTCGAACAAAGAATATTCGAGGATTAATATTCTTTAGAGAACTCGTGCTATATTTAAAAACAATCAGTTTTTATTCAAAAATATTCCGCCCTCACACTCAAAATACTTTTAACCTCAAGAATATTAATATTCAGTGGTACAATATTAATACTCATTGTTATCTCGTGCCAGAAATATTTAAAGTAATTTTTCTCCCATATCTCAAATTTTTTTCATTTTCGGAGAAAATTATTTTAAATACTCAAAAATATTTCCTACACTCTCAACATATTTTTTATATTAGGAAATATATTCTAAGTATTTATTCAAGTCAAAACATTGGTCAAAAGATGCATCTATTTTATAAAAATACCAATCGTATTTTATTCGAAACCGAAACCTTATTTAATCGTATTAAATCCAAATAAAATAATTCCACTTGCTAGAATGACTTTAAACTTGAAATGGATCACTTAAATGTTATTTTCAATGCATGGTAAAAGTTTCGTAATTTTCTGAGAATTTTGGTCCGGGCACGAAAATCGAGGCAGTAGGTCCACGTTTGACCACAGTTGACTAAGTCAACGTTGACCATAGTTGACCAAAACTTCCAGAATTTCATTTTATGATATTCCTAAATGCTCCATAATTTTAGAATTATTTATTGGGAATTTTCATATTTATCGGGTATTTAATTAACAAAATATGTTACGTATTTATTCGTTAATTGATACGAGTCCGATACAATTAATTAGAGCTCAAAACACAGCTGGGATATTTGCGTAGAATACCACTCCCACTTGCAAAGAAACACAACACCACTCCAAAGAAACACAAAACCACTTTCCACCTCATCAATCCCAGTGCTTTCAATCTCAACCACTCCTTTTTCCTTCAATCCTCACCCTTCCTTCCACCCAACTCCTCCTATAAATAAACCCCTTCCCCCAACCATTTTCTTCAAGCTAAGGAGCCAAATAATTGCTGGGATTTTTGAAGCGAAAGCTCTTTAAATATATCCAAACACTCTCTACACCCACTTCATCTCAAAAACCTTCTCTTTCTTATATATACATAAATATATCCAAGGTTTTTGTTCCATCAAGCTTAGTTCAACCAACCAAGCTCTTTTCCACCTATCAAGCTCCTCTACCACTACTATCCGGCCTCCCGAAGGGCTGCCCAAGTTCGACCATAAGCCAAAATCCGGCCGAACCTCCGGCGAACTTTTTCCGGCGATCTCCAAAAGTGGTAATTTTTAGCTTCATTATTCGAGTCTTAACCGACCATTTTTATATACGTATAATAGCTCTATACCTTCATCTTATCTTCTTTAATAAGCTCTTATATCGGATCTATATTTGACGACGGTCAAATTACACATCGAGCTTGATTTGATTCCCTTCTATCACCTTAGTGTTCCGGGGGAAAAGAATCTCAAAGCCTTAATTAAAACTTTAACGCACTTACTTTGGCCATTAATATTTTATTGCTGTGTGGTGTGTTTAATTACTCGTACGTGTGTGTTAATCTTAACGCGTAATAGCGTGGCGCAAGCCTTTTATATATTTTTCGCACTTTTTATTCGCGTCCTCACACTTGTGAGTGATTTTACTTTCTACACTTTTTCTTCTCGTCCTCACACTTGTGAGTGATTTTATTTTCCACACCTTTTTTTCTCGTCCTCACACTTGTGAGTGATTTTAATTTTCGCACTAATTTAACGCATAATAGCGGCCCTCATTTTATCCTATAAATAAAGTGAGCTACTTTTCTGCACGTGTGTGTTTTATTTGTGCTGTGTTATATTTGTGTGTTGTATTTATTCGGCCAAACTAATCTTGAAGTGCAAATTGTTAAAGTAATATTGTAACTCTCGTTTAAATATAAATACGAATAGTCTATAACAAGACTATATCTAACGAGAAGTTATTTATCAAAGATCCTTAAGCTATAAAGCGTTTACAAGGACTTGATTTATACATTACTTCGAAAATAGATGTATTTTCAATAAAGAAGTAATTGTAAGAATACTTCGATCTTTACAAAAAGACGAACCAAAGTATACGATTATAAATCTTATAAGCCTACGAGCTTAAAGGTCGTAATCAACATTTACAAACTCCGAGATATATTTAAATCTCACTATACGGAGTATTGTATCAAAAGTATTCTTCGATCTACAAGTCATATCGAATAAAAGAATACACTTAAAGTCATAAGCATATAAAAGCTTATTGAACTTATTATAATTAATATTTGTGTAAGAATATTATAGTAACCCTAGGACATATTAGTCCAAACCTCTCTTTATATTACGGTTTGTTTCGTAGATATTGCTTTCTAAGTTTTGCAGTGAGGTGAAGTTAAAGTGAGGTGATTCTCGTTCTAAGACCCAAGTCTAGGCATTAGCGAGGAGTTAGTGGCCTTTGCACCGTGAAGAAGAGGAAAGACCCAAGACCTTTCATCTAAGATCCAAGACCGACAAAAGCGAGGAATTCAAAGACTACATCAAGGGTTCTACATCAACTTTGAAGAAATAGCGGGGAGTTGCTGTCTAAGATAAGTTGTGTAGGTTTTTCATAACGACTTTGAGGGTGTAACGGGGAGTTACGACCCAAGACGAGTCTTGTGGGTTTTTATATTTATTGTGAGGTAGTATCTTGGAGATACGTATCAAACCAATATTTATAGGGTTGTAAAGGCTTCTCCGCCTACTAAAGGAGCGAGTTATTTTTAAGGGAAAATATCGAGTCCGAAGAGGAGCCCGGGGACTGGAGTAGGGGTGAGCGAATCCATTAGGGGTTGCGCCATCGCGAACCAGGATAAAATCTCCTGTGTGGTATTTTCTTTCCTTGTCTTTTATTTCTGCACTTATAAACTGCATAACGACTCGGTAAAGTTTTAAAAAGGGAAAATTATTTTAAAACGCCATAATAATTTTTAAATTGGTAATTAAGCTATTCAACCCCCCTTCTAGCTTAATATAGCCCTCTTACGGGACCTAACAAGGAGCACGTCTCTACAGCTGAAATACACCTCTAAACGGATAATTATTCAGTTATTCAAGGATATACATCATATATACATGATAAATCCTTCATTCTTGAGATTAACATCATGAGATAGGCTTCCAACAGTTCTAGTACGGCTTGGAAACCTGATAAACACATCACAATCAGTTGATAAACGAAAATATCAATCATTATCTCAGCAGATACGAGATAACTCATCACAAACAACTGAACATATCAATCAAGAATACATACGGGCTTGATCCACTATAAATAGTGGTATGTAGGCAGTTTATGGGGTCTCTTCTCGAAACGCACGTTGATACCAAGAGCATGTATACTCCGGTGCACGTTCACTCTTATAATTAGGGTTCTTGGAAGGCCAACATTCGGTCCTTGAGCTCTAATTCCCGTAAATTCATCCCCAATCATCACCAAAACACCTTCCCGTGTTCTTCGGTAACCCCTAGCCGTGATCCTTCCCGGGCGGCTAGCCTCAAATCTATAGCTGTGAGCCTTTTTGGGCAGTTATACGATTCCATTTTTCACGGCGCTATTCCAGCAACGACCTCCACGTAGTTGTGCAAAAATCCTCCCACAACAATTGGTGCTAGAAGGAGGGGCCTTTATTATCTTCTTTTGGAGGAAAAGATGTTTGACCGCTTCGGCAATGTTGAAATGCCGTCTAACGGTGTCGATAAATAAAATGGTGATAAAAAGCATATTGTTACCATCCATGACATGTATCAGTGCATCAAACGAATGGAAGAAAAACTTGACTCCCTTGAAAGAAATACTGAATTGAAGAAGGAGTGCGAAATGGAGCTTAGTCCATTATCAAAACGAGATGAACAAGAAATGATTCCGGGACAAAACTCGCATGAAGAAGGGCTTGGAGATATTTTTTTAGATGATATGCAGGGATATGAAATTCCGTTAAAATATGAGATGATCAATAGTGGCATCATTGGTGCACAAAATAAGCCGAATATGGGATTGGATGGCCTGATTGTTGGCCGGAAATCGCAAAGAATGGGCGAAATTTTCGCTAAAAGAAGTAATCTGAAGAGATCTCAGATGGGGGATTAAAAGGGCTTTCAAGGACGAATGCAATCAGGGTGCCAAGAGGGATTCCACCTGGGATCCCGCCTAGGGGTACCATGGCATCATCATGAAAGAATGGGCGAAATTTCCCTTGAAAGAAGTAATCTGAAGAGATCTCAGATGGGGGCTCAAAAAGGCTTTCGAGGACGAATACAATCAAGGTGCCAAGGGGGCTTCCACCTGGGATCCCGCCTAGGGGTACCATGGCATCATCATGAAAGTTGGGCGAAATTTCCCCTGAAAGAAGTAATATGAAGAGATCTCAGATGGGGGATCAAAAGGTCCTTCGAGGATGAATGCAATCAGGGTGCCAAGGGGGCTTCCACCAAGGATCCCGCCTAGGGGTACTAAGGCATCAGCATGAAGGACTCCCGCTGGAAACCCATACATACCAAGGCCAGAACGAATCTCAAGCGTATAGCCATGTTAGTGAAGGAAAGTTCCTATCCTTTGGAAGCCCAGTAGCTGGATGGATAAAGCATAAGTCAGGCTTCCGGCATACTTGCGGGCTTGGAGGCAACCGGGAAATGAATCCAGACAATATGGATGAAGAATATATACCCTCCAACGGGAAACCAGACCCATTTATTGTTAAAAGGCTGAGCAAATCTTGGGAGGCAGATGGGCCACCACTCCCCAGGTTCTGTGCAACAAGTGGCAGCCCCGAATATGATGGTAGCCCTGGATCCGGTAGCCTTGGATCCGGTAGCCCTGAATCCGGTATCCCTGGATTCGGTAGCCCTGGATCTGGTAGCCCTAAAATCCGGTATCCCTGAACTTGATCTCCTCCAAGCTTACGATTCGGAAGCCCGGGATCCGGTAGCCCTGGATCCGGAAACCCTGGATCTGGTAGCCCTGAATCCGGTAGCCCTAGATTCGGTAGCCCTGGATCCGGTAGCCCTGAATCCGGAAGCCTTAAAATTTAGAAGCCTTGGATCCGGTAGCCCCGAAGACAAAACACCAAGGAGCCAGACTAACCAGTCACATGATTGGATTGGGGTGCCGAGGAAGACACCCTAAATTGCCACCCATCAGGAAGCCCCAGCGGAAGGCCTCTTTTGGGCATAGGCTCAATGATATACAACTTATTAGTTGTAGTTGTGTAACATTGAACTCAGTTATCATGAATTTTGTCATTCGTAGACACTCGGGGGGTAGCGCATATGCACCACCCGTGGTAATAGCAAAATGTTGTACCAATTGAATATCTATAAAGCTGGAAGCAGATTCTTATTCGATGTCTTCATAAGCAAAATGCCTGATACAATTGAAAAATGAGATCAGTAGTCAAAAAAGAGAAATGATGACGATGTTCTAAACATGTGAAAAAAAAAGTCAGTAAAAAGAAGATGTGCACTTATAGTGTGGGGGTTCCATCATTGAAATCTCATGTCAAGGTTTCCAATTCGTTCGGCGGATAGCACCACCAATAATATTGATGTTGGAAGTTGGTAAGGAAAATCATGGAATTAAAAAACTCTTCCTGATGAGCAGTTTGATACTGTGGAAGAAAAGACAGGGCTTCCGGTGCAACTGATCAGCATCTTGGAACACAAATGCCATGCAGAAAAGGAGCGACCTACCAACCATGTTGCTAAAAGGGAACAACTCAGACGATGAGAATGTCCTCAAATATGATTTTTAGGAAAGCTGAATTAAGGTATATCCTATAATTCTGTGAAAGGGTTACCGGTTGTAAAAGAAAAGTGAGTGGTAGCCTCAATTGTCATTTGATCACAAGGCTTCCTATCCAAAACAAGAATGGTTGCCTAAAAAGCCGCTAATACAATTTTGAAGAGCACTACCAAGTCTCTCACCAAAAAGAAAAGGCATGTAAGCCCTTAAGATGAGCAAGCTAATAGAGGTGCCAGTGCCAAAAATACAAAGGAAGCTCTTGGAAAAGGGGGCAACCAAGTTCCTAACAGCTCCAAGTGGCACAATCATGACTGCAGCCTGACCAGAAGCCTCATGAGAATGGCAAGGATGGCTAATTGCTAGATGCTACCATGTAAAGAAGGATTATTATGACAGCCAGACTCCCAAATAGTTATGAACCAGAAATTTCCTTCACAAGATACTCCTATGGGAAGCCTCTCCAACAGTTGAAGCTCAAATCATGAGATATCTTTGGGAAAGAATTATGGAAGCAAACAAGTTCTGGAAAGCTGCCACCACAATATTAAAGGGATACCAATGATCTCTCTACCAAAAAGGAAGCGATATGAGGCCCACGTATGGCATGCCACTTGGGTTGCCACATATTATGGCTACCAACTATCTGGCAAGTGTAGAATGGAAGGTTATCCTGAAAGTATGCAAGGAAACTAGAGGCATCTAAAAAGGCCTCCTAATCAAAAAAGAACCTTTCAAAGAGGTTGTTATGGGATAAGGATGGCTTCCCCCTGAAAAATATGGCTGGCAGCCTCACACATGAGAAATGGAGAAAATCTAAAATGCCCAATGAAGGGTCAACATGAAGATACTCATGAGAACAGTCAATCAAAAATTAATGAAAGGGTGCTTCCTATCAAGAAGAAAATGGGCATAGGCCTCCTAACAATGAAAAGAAATGTGGCTTCCCAATTGAGGTTCGTGAACCTGACAAGAGCTGCAACAAGTTATGATACAATACCCTGCTTCCCGGGTATGGATTCAAACCTTCTAAGGAAAGAAGTGAAAATATCAAAAATAGAGCTGAACTAGATGCCCGGGGGGTAATGGATGCACATATCCCCTGGATGCAGTTTGATGTAATCATACTCTTTGATTTTCAGTAAAAGGAGAAGTCGACTGTTTCCTTATACATTTGTTGACTTATGATTAATTGGAAAAGAAGGGAATGGAAGCCCCACAAACATAGTTCCACATGGCAGCCAGGCTACCATCCAGAACTAGGGGGTAGTGGATGTACATCCCTCCGCAGCATGCTGAAATTGTCAGAATTTTAAACTTTATTCAACTTTTAATGTACGTGTGGAACCTTACTTGGCACACGTAGCTTCCCTTCACTATTCGGGCAGGTGTGGACCCCTGATCGGCACACTTGGCTCCCTTTATTACCAGACATGTATAGAACCTTGAGTGGTTCACATGGCTTACTTGGTCAGCAGGCATGTATGGAACCCTAATCGGCATACATGACTCCCTTCATTTTTTGGGCTTGTGTGGTACCCTAATCGGCACACTTGGCTCCCTTTAATACCAGACATGTATAGAACCTTGAGTAGTTCACATGGCTTATTTGGTCACCAGGGCATGTATGAAACCCTGATCGGCATACATGACTCCCTTCATTTTTTGGGCTTGTGTGGTACCCTGATTGGCACACATGGATCCCTTCATTACCAGACATGTATGGAACCTTGAGTGGTTCACATGGCTTACTTGGTTACTAGGGCATGTATGGAACCCTGATCGGCATACATGACTCCCTTCATTTTTTGGGCTTGTGTGGAACCATGATCGGCACACATGGATCCCTTTATTACCAGACATGTATGGAACCTTGACTGGTTCACATGGCTTACTTGGTTATTAGGGCATGTATGGAACCCTGATCGGCATACATGGATCCCTTCATTTTTCGGGCAGGTGTGGAACCCTGATTGGCACACCTGGATCCCTTTATTACCAGACATGTGTGGAACCTTGACTGGCTCACATGGCTTACTTGGTCATTAGGGCATGTATGGAACCCTGATCGGCATACATGGATCCCTTCATTTTTCGGGCTTGTGTGGTACCCTGATTGGCACACCTGGATCCCTTCCTTTTTAGTCATGTATGGAACCCTAATTGGCATACATGGCTTCCTTTGTTATTAATCATGTATGGAATCGTGATTGGCATACATCGATCTTTTAATCACTAACCTACGTGGTTACAAGAGTTAACTCGTGTGGATTATCAAAGATTTTACTAATGTAGCCTTGCAAGAATGGCTTACATGGCATTATCACACTCGATTCATAAAATAATTGGGGCTCCCGGAATGAAGGCTCCCAGGCCGAGCTTCCGGTACCCAGGCTACCAGTAATGGGTTACTGCCAGTAAGGCTCCCAGAGCTAGGTTTCCATACTGCGGGCTTCCAGGACCTATAGGGTTACTGGACGGTACCCCCACACCCAGGCTATCAGTAATGGGTTACCGCCAGTAAGGCTCCCAGAGCCAGGTTTCCATACTACGGGCTTCCAGGACCTATAGGGTTACCGGACGGTACCCCCACACCCAGGCTACCAGTAATGGGTTACCGCCAGTAAGGCTCCCAGAGCCAGGTTTCCATACTGCGGGCTTCCAGGACCTATAGGGTTACCAGACGGTACCCCCACACCCAGGGTGGCAACCACGCGGACTAAGGATAAGGCTCCTCGGAACAGACGCTTCTAAGATGAGCTACCGGAGTAAGGCTTCCACAAACAAGGCTCCCAGGTTGGGGCTCCCAGAATCAAGCTTCCGGGTGACCAGCTCCTGCAACGGAAGCCCCTAAGGTGGAAGTTGTAACCTCAAGGGAAAAGGTACATGCAACCCCATATGCTTTTGAGCAACATACACGGGTATGTGAAGACTAAACTCACCCCCTTTGAATTATGGTAATGCTCGTACACTATATTACTCTTCCAAGCTTGCTATTAAAAGAATTAGCTTATCCACTGATGTTTAGTTAAAGAACTCATATGCATACCTTATGACTATAAAAGAAAAGTGATTAAGCATTTAGGAGTAGATCTATGATCCCCTTTAATGACTTACAAAGGTTACCTCCTGTATGGAAGCCTAACCTGATTATCATTTTTACTTGTAGAGTAGTATTCTCTTCATAGTACACAATCCTATCAAACTTCGAACACCTCGCTTACTTAGGAAACCATTCACTACGACACTAAGTAAATGCTTATCCCCTAATAATCAGATTTAGGCTTAGCTAGAATGCCTTAGCCTAAATATAACTTCTTACGCGTACTAGAATTTGAATGGTAGGCCTAATGCCAAAACAGATTTTACTAAGTTGCTTATGCGCTAGATAGTAACCCGTGCACTTTAAACGTTAAGTGATAGAAAGAGGTTACCTAGTGATGGATATAGATGCCATTAACATATGTCTAAGGCCAATAATAAGATGACCCTATCAGATGCGATATGCATACATTCATAAAACTAGATAATAATTAGTTTATAAACCAACAAACCTAATGATTAAATTTTAAGGTTCCTGTTGGTAGAATTCACAAAGTTTTGCAGGACCAACTTTCTAAGCTAAGCAGATTTTAGAAGATGAGCAGAGTCCTACCCCAAAAATGGTTCCTGAATATTGGGGTTCCAAGACGGAAGCTCTAATACTTTCTACACCAGACAAGGTTCCTGAACCAAAAGCGCTTCCAGGATGAAGGTTCTGCTGAACCTAGGGCATCCACGATGGAGCTTCAAGGATGAAACATCTAAGATGGGAACCCTAGGATGGGGCTTCCAGAATAAAACATCTAGAGTGAGGATCCAATAATGGGGTTTCCATGATGAAGCATCTAGGATGGGTATCCCAAGGTAGGGCTACCGAGATGATATGTCATGGTGGAAGCTCTAAGATGAATACTACAATCTCGAAGGGCAGGGTTCCAGTCACCCACAGTGCATGTGGACAATCATTACGGGTTACCATTGAAACAATTGAAGGTTCCAAAGTTGGAAGCTCATTCGCTACTCCTATGATGGAGACGAGGTAATATTTATGATGCGTCTAAATACACACGTCATAACAAATTTTACACATGTATGTGAGAAACTAAACCCTCTTTAATTGAATGAAATTGCACTCTATGACAAGCATGTGAAATGATTATCCCTTAGGCTTAAGATTATTAATTTTTGATATACCGAATTCATTGAAATCCTTGCGTGAATAGGAGAATTCGATATGCTAGAGGTATTAAGTCAAGATGATTAGCAAGACCTACAAGATATCTTTCATTGTGCATCCTATGTGACTCTACCACATGAATATCTGCATGATGCTAAATGACTCTTGCCTACTAAAATTCAAATATGTTATTAACATGTCCAGATACTGCCTAAGCAATACATATGTTGTCACTCATTTAGGATACATGAGATGAACATCAGGCATGCACTAGAAAATATATTGTGAGATAAGTAATGTTTGAGGTTAATAGATTCCTTGAATGTTTATATGTAGCTAATGGCTAGCCTATATCTTTAGTTCTCACCTGCAATGGATAGCATGCAAGGTTAATGTTATTCACCTGTAACTAACAGCTTGCAGGTTCCTTGCTGTTTACCTACTACTAATAGGTTTCATGCTATATTCTTATTGCTGACTATTTACATATTATTTATATGCAATTAATAGCTTGCAGGATGATTGTTATTCACCTGAAGCAAATGGCTTCCGAGTTCCATGATGTTTACCTATGGCTAACAAGTTTCCTTGTTATTTACTTATAGCTAACGACTAATGATTTCTTTGATATTCATCTGCAACTAATGGTATGCAGGTTCCTTGATACTTACTTGAAGCTTATAGCTAACAGCTTCCAACTAATAGCTTCCAGCTTGTAGCTTCCATTCTGCATCTTCTGTCAAACAGCTTGCAGGTTCATTGATGATCAGCTACAACCAACAACTTCTAAACTTCACAAAAGTAAGATTAAAGCTAGAATGGGCTGACATATTACATGAGAAAGAGATCTAAGGGCTCGGGGGGTAACTCGGTTCCCCAACACCCCACCACAAAGAGGAAAAAGGGGTTCCCATCAGAAGTTCACATGAAACAAGGGGCTTCCACCCTCCATGTTCATCAACGGAAACCCGAACCCGGATCGACACGATAAGAATAAAGATAAGTTCTACTCTACTGCCTTTGCATATTCACTATCATGCATGTTTACACACTTGTAAAGAAGATTTTTCAACATTCATCTGAAAACTTTGCTGAGATGCATGTTCTGTCAGAAAGGTCATTGTTTTGCCTTGCATAAATTCATAAACATATGAATATGCCTACATGATCTGAATTATACCTGAACCAATACATGAAAGTCATCATGATTTACACAATGCATGTGTTTTTATAAACATTTTTTTGAAATTGCTAGCTGAAACTGTCGAGTAGGTACCTAGGCACGCTATATGCCCCACATGTTACCACTTGAAAAGACATGGCAGCGATTGAAGGTGTCTCCACGACCTTCCATTGGTTCCCCTTGAGACATGCATACAAGATTATTAATGACACATATGAGATCATGTGTTGCCTCCTGAAAATTCATGCGAGTACAAATCACTTACAACTTATATGAGAGGTCCTCAAATTACACATTAAAGGAGAAGTCCTCAAAATACTCATTATAGGAGAAGTCCTCAAAATACTCAACAATTTCTTAAGGGATCCGATGCGTTGGAATATTGGAAACATTGAAAATTGTGGCACGATGCCTGGAAAAGTGTGTTCACCAAGGTCCTACTTGATTGGAGAAGCGGCAACATACAATTTTTACAAAATCATTTGCACTAGCATATTCATACTTTCCTGTATGCATCAAATATGTGTGATCTTGTGCATCATATTTAAGGGCTACTAGCCCTCATTACTTATCTCTTTTTCTAGTTGTCTTGGTAGCCCAGGTTTTGGATGCTTGAGGAATCCCTGCAACCACATGAGCTTCCGTATATCAAAAGATTCTTATATGAAGGCCAAGCTGGTAAAGAAAGGAAGCAACTCAGAGCGTAAAGTCATGATTCTAAAAAAGAAGTGCCAGAAGCCGGTAGCCCCATGATATGAAGCCGACCGGAGTACCACGAATGATATGAAGTGAAAAGAAGATATCCTTGATTTGAGAACTCACATTGAAATACGCATGCATAAGTAGAGTGTTTCCTGTTTCTTAAGCCGAGTTAGCTCATGTAAGCTTGGAACACGATGTGGAAGATGTAAACTTCTCTGAGAGAATAATAAGAAAGTATTGGACCTTACCTTGTTCTGGTTCCTCTTGCACTTATGCTTCAAGGAACCGGGGGTAGTTGTTGTGACCAAAATCTCGCATGGATCAGATTTAGGCCCGTTATGAGTTTTGGGTCCAATCCACAAGGAAAGCGGATGTTTTAGAGGGCTTCCAAGGTACCCGTGGTAACCCATGAAAACTGATAACATGGCTCCCAAGATAGTAGGGCTCCCGAATGGCATGGCTCCTGGATAACATGCTTCCAAGAGCCTAAGACCACCTATAGGGCTACCATGAGTTGGGTAGCAGGTAGATATGATGATAAGGGTCCTGGGGATGGCCTCCCATGGATGATCCACAACCCATAGACATCATTACATAGCTTCCAGTATAGCTACCAGACATGGCTTACCAAAATAGCTTCCATAACCGGCTTACCAAAGGGGCTGCCATAGTTTGGGTTACCGGGCGGTACCCCCAGAGGGGCTACCTTGTGATGAACATTGAAAGAATATAAGGCTTATGGTCCCGGGGATAGTCTCATCCAGAGCTAATGACAACCATCACAGAGGCAGGACGTTCAAATGCGATCAACAAACTTGCGACTAAAGAATGCAATGGGGTGGTTGTCCTGGTGTAAGACTGCTCCTATGCCTATTCCAGAGGCATCACATTCTACAACAAACCCTCGATCAAAATCTGGAAGTTGTAACACAGGTGCATTAGAGAGAGCTTTTTTCAGGTCACAAAATGCCGTGTCAGCCGCTGAAGACCAATTGAAGGAATTGCGCTTCAATAGACTTGTCAAAGGTGCTGCTATAATTCCATAGTCTTTTACAAACTTACGGTAAAGGCCACTAAGTTATTGCAGAAATCTTACCAACATCAGCTAAAACCCCATTTACATTAATAACATGTCCCAAATAGGTAACATATTGCTCGGCAAATGAACATTTAGATCTTTTAAGAAATAAATGATGCTTTCGTAAAAGCTCAAACACCTGACGGATGTGTTGCATATGCTTAACCCATGTCCTGCTATATATTAAGATATCATCAAAGAAAACGAGAACAAATTTACACAAGTAAGGTTGAAAGACCTCATTCATCAATGCTTGGAAGGTTGATGGAGCATTTGTGAGACCAAATGCGAGTACCAGAAATTCAAAATGACCACGGTGTGTACGAAATGTCGTTTTCTCTATATCTTTTGGATCCATCCACACTTGATGATATCCTGAGCGTAAATCAAGTTTTGTGTAAAATTTTGCACCATGGAGTTCATCCAATAGCTCATCCACCACAGGAATCAGAAATTTATCCTTTATTGTCATAGTATTGAGTTCTCTATAATCAACACAAAGACGTGATGATCCATCTTGCTTGGGAACTAGCAGTACTGGAAAAGAAAAGGGAGACCTGCTAGGACGAATTATGCCTTGCACGATCATTTAAGCACATTGTTTTTCAATTTCATCCTTTTGACGGTGAGGATATCGGTATGACCGGACAACAACAGGTCCTGAGCCAGGAAATAAATTGATGCGATGATCACACTTTCGTGCAGGTGGCAACCCTTTTGGTTCCTGAAAAAGGTCAGCATAATCAACTAATAATTTTTCCATGGTTGAGCGAAAAGTTACCTCTTCTTGCAATGTAAAAATAGTAGCATCCTTTTTCTTTACAACTTCCCCTTGCCAAATTATCTATTAATCTTGTAGGTTAAACTTCATGGTAAGGGTGCTGAAATCCCATAAAATATGACCTAATGTTTGCAACCACTTCACACCAAGTACCACATAGAATCCTCCAAGAGTTATAACATACAAATCCAAATAAAAAATTTGATCTTGAATGCGTAATGGAACAACAATACATATACCTGGACTAGATACCTTCTCACAATTTGCTACAGCTACTTGCAAAGAAGAACGGCGGGAGATAGGTAATCCTAATTGCAGTGTGGCAACTTCACTTATGAAATTATGTGTGCTGCTTGAATCCACTAACCCCAGAATCAATTTTTCAGCCACCCGAATCTTAAGCTACATTGTTTGAGTTATTTTGATCCCCGTAATAGCATGTAGGGATATCTCAGGCTCTGCTGAAATTTCATCATCCCCATCAGAATCTTCCACCATTAGACAAAAAATTATTTTACATCGATGACCCACAGAGAATTATTCATCACAATTATAACAAAGCCCTTTTGCTCGTTGTTCTACCATTTCAGCCCTGGAAAGCTTCTTAATAAATGGACTTATCACGCTACCCATGCTTGATGTCTTAGAAGTACCGAAGATGCTTGTTGTCCTAAGGCCTTACTTTCTCGACGAGGTGTTGCTGACAAGCATGAAAAGGCAGCCTTGCTAATATTCCATGAAGAAGTAGTACGTTGCACACTACTGTTGGTGGTGATTTGTGATTTTCGCTCAAATGCCCGTGGTAGATTCATTGCAGTAACGAGGTTAGGAGGGCCCTGCATTTCCACATCCACTCGTAACCCTTCATTCACCCTAGGGGTTAAGTATCAAAGTGGTCACTGAAGTGGAAGCCATATATCAATTCATTCACCGATCTTTACGGGGTATCATTTGAATCATTAAAGTCATAATAAATATCAAATGGATATCTTTAAAATGTACTCGAAAAGTAAAAATAATTTTTCATTGAGTTCTACACATTTTTCTTGAATGATTCCATAACCAAACGAAAGGTTAATAATTCTAGTTTTTCTGATAATATATTTAGATTTTTAAAAATTCATTTACTATTTATTTTTAATTTTATTATCATTTTCCTTCTTTTAATTAAAAATAAATAGTAAATAAATTTTTTAAATTCTAAATATATTATCAAAAATACTGGAATTCATAATCTTTCATTTGGTTATAGTAGCATTTATGAAAAATGTGTAGAACTCGATGAAAAATTACTTTTACTTTCCGAGTACATATATACAGATATTTGTTTGATATTTATAGTGACTTTAATGATTCAAATGATACCCCGTAAAGATCAGTGAACAAATTGATATTTGGCTTCCACTTCAGTGACCACTTTGATACTTAACCCTTCAGAACAAATCCACTTGTTGATCAAGCCTTACAGTGTTTGCTCTTGCTAAGAGTGTTTGGAATTGCCGCTGATACTCCTCTACTGTACCTCTCTGTTTAAGATTAACCAATTCTCCTTGAGGGTTTCCACTTAATGGAGGGCCAAAGCGAAGAAGGCAATAGGATTTGAATTGATCCCATGTTATCTCTGGTTCCTCATGCTCCAACTTGTATCCCCATAGTTGAGCCTCTCCAATAAAATGAAATGTCGCTAGCCCCACCTTATCTTTATCTCCTGTTTTCTAGTTTACAAAAAATAGCTCGCATCGATACAACCAACCTAGAGGGTCGGGTCTTTAGTACCATTATAAGATGGAAATTCCAACTTAGAGTACCTTGGAACAATCCCATGTTTGAAATTCTCATCCTTTGTTTCTGGTTATGTTTCTGCATCATGAGAATTTGTACTTGCTTAAGTTTCTCCACCAGATTTTTCATTTGATCGTTGTTGTGACACTAATGTATGTTGAATTGCTTGAATCCCTTCCCGTAACTCTCGAATCTCTTGACTGACCTTCTTGTCCAACTCTTTTACAATAGACATCACTTGTTCGGTATCTCCCATGACGTGAGGCTCTGATCCCAAGTTGTTATGGTCCATGGCTATGGATCTCGTCACGGGTCTATGACCAGGAATAAATGGATTGGTTCCCCTATTCTTAGAAGAACATATCTTGCAACAATAAGAGTTTTATTCAAGAGAACTCTTCAAATCTCCTAACACAACTATTTAACTGAATGAGTAATGAGTTTATTTCCTTCAATCGTCTCTCCTTATATAGAAAATGATCGTATAAGGTAACGCACAATTAAGGGAAATACATAAATAGTGATTCCCGCAATCAGAGAGCTGCCTATGACTGAGAAATATAACCAGATCAATATAGCCATACAATCAGCTATGACTTATTTGACATAATGATTTACTTAAAATCAAATCCCTAAAAATATTCTAGAAATAAGAATGCAATCTTGTCCCTGAAACACTCCAACATTTTACTTTTTCCTTTATTTCTCTTGCTGTACTTTTGACCAATGAATGCATCCACAACAAAATCACATTAAAATGATTTTTAATTATTGTTAGTACCATGAAAATAATCCATTGTTAGTATATATTTATTGTTAAGTTGTATATATTTATTTTATTTATTGTTAAAATTTTATATTATTACTTTTAGGAATCTCTACTATATTATAATACCCGAAATATTAATGTTTTAGTAATTTTGGTATTTCGTATTTTTATTTAATTACCTTTATTTATATATTACTTTATTTTTACTTTATTATACTATTATATTAAAACAAAAATTTTGAAAGATGAAAAACTATATATAATTATAAATAACTAATCAATTTTCTTTTTTATGTAACAAATATTACCTTGTAATTTTTTATAATTAATCAATTTGTCTTTGTAGGTAATGTATTATCTTTTCTATATTTTTTATCCCTTTTTCTGAAAATATCACGGCACCATGTGTATAAATAATATAAAACTTAATTGCAGGAGGAGCAATTAATTTTTTTTCCCACAAAAATGGTCCAATTGTTTTTTAAATAGTTGATTGCAATCCGTCTAAATTAGTCTAAAAATTGATGTTTATTTTAATTTTTGAACCATTTTTATGTAAAAAAACATTGTTCATCCATCATGTTGTAATTAAGTCATAAATTGAATACACCATCCGGTTAAAAAAAATAATTAGGCCATCACACTTTCTATTTTTATATTTGGACCATTTTTGTGTAACAAAAAAGTAGTTGAGGTCATCCTCCTACAATTAAATCGATCTTAATAAAATTAAATCCTATCATTTAAAATTTCAAACAAAAAAAAATCATATTTTTAATTTATCAATGCAAATTTATAAAACTTTCTAAAATATCAAAAATAACCAACCCCGATATGTTTTTTTTTCTTTTTTTGTTTTTGCTAAGTAACACCGATATGTTAGTGTAAGCTTAAATGTAATTACCTCCAATCGGAAAAAGTTAAGGGGTGTAGGCTCAGACAACAGCTAAAGAAATCTATACTACTATTTTAAATTTAAAAAAAATACTCCCTCTGTCTCTTTTTATTTCTCTGATTTGAAATGTCGGGATTGTTCATAACATGAGATAAATTACTAATTTACGTTTAATCTATAAGACCAAATATAGTCATGAGTGATCTTGTTGGATTCGTATTTATGAGTACATTAATACAGTGAAGTTTTTATATTTAAAACTAATACGAAATTGAAGATATTAACGATCAAAAGTGTGCGTTGGCAAACGTGTCCAGTCAAAACAGGAATGATATTTAGAGACGGAGGGAGTATTAGACAACAGCTAAAGAAATTTATACTATTGAAAATTAAAAATATTAATGATATTATTTTATTTGAACTTGGGCAGTAATGACACGTGCTAGTTGAAGTAGCGAGAAACAAAAAATAGGTGGTTTTGCTTTAAAAAAAGAAGAAGGTGGTTTTGTGAGTTCAACTTTTTGAAATTTGAATGGAAAAACCTTAAACCAGTACGACTATGAGAATATCTTTAGTTTCGTGGTTCAAAATTGTTTATACTTCTTTTTCTCCTTCTTCGGTGGTCCAATATTATTTAGACCCTAGCAGGCATGTAAATACATTTGAATTTTCCTCGAATACGAGTTAATTTCTACTACAAGTATATATTGTCTTATATACTAGTAGTAGTACAGTACGTAGTATTCATTTTCATGCGGAGCAAAGATGGATGCAATGCAACCCAGGAAGCCAAGTATCTGCTCATGCATGTCTATGTATATATTAATTATATTTACAAAAAATATTATATACCTGCAAATTCGATTTCATGTTTTTCAAGTGCTTTGTTAAGTCACCGATTCTCTTGCAATCTTAAATTATTGATGATTGAGCTTACCAGGATTATATTATTTCATTGTTTCCACTGGATCTAGCTTAATTAAATGTTAAATATGTAAAAAAATGTTTATCGGGAGTTTAATATTCGTTATCTTACAAAAATAAGTTACTTATTTCAGAAAAAAATACATATTTTCTAAATTTGTTTCCAGAATAAGTAACTTATTTCTGAAAAATAAGATTTTCCAAACGGTACAGAATACATAATACATGTCCCAAGTACGCAAAATATAAAACTCATCAATCTATTGTTTTAAAATATAGATCGACCAATTGAAGCTATGGAATTGCTTAATTGGTCTAACAAACTGATGATCTTCGATCTATAGGAGTATCAATCTAACATCATCATCGAGAATGTATTGGAGATCGAAAACTTAAATTACACACACACACATATAACATATTTTTATCTATCAAGTACACATGATGAGCTACCTATCTAACATATCAATCAAGGCATCTAGCTCCAAAAGGCAACACGCACAGATATACCAAGTATTCAGTGTCTTTCTAGCAATAATCTGCCTGCTTCCTAGGGGCGGTTTCACCTTGATTTCGCATATACGGAGTATTTATTTAAAATAAACCATGACGCTTTTGCACCAACAGCTTCCCACCTCATAGATCTGTCAAGTTACATATTTACAACTGCATATTTGGACATTCCACTCTCCACAGATATAACTAGTTAGATATAATGTACCAGATCGGCATATACTGGATATGTTTATCGAGATTTCGATAAAGTAAACTAGCTACATTCGATATTAATTTTGTTATATAAATTTTTACCGACCCAAGGATAGAGCAGCCTTAATATCCAACCTCCAAGCAAATCCACCATTCTCCATCCTCCAAACATCACAAGGCACCGTCATTGCACCCAAAGATCCTCCATCTTTCCGACGACTAACTCTAACACGACACGTAAACGCCTCACTCATCAACGGCAATAACACCAAATCTTTCATCACAAGCCACACCATCATCTCTCCATTAACCTCCCCAACCAACTCTCTATACGCCTTGTTCGTCCACTTCACTACATTATACCCGTCCGATACAAACCCCGGACACGTGTCCCTCTCCAAATTCATCACCTTCTCCTCATCCGTCTTCCCTAACCCATTCCTATCCACCCAAGTGTCCATCACGCATTCTACTCTCACGCATGACTCCACTACTCTCACCGTCTTAGCAACCGGAAACGCCACGTGTCCTTCACTACTCACTATCTCCTTCCTATCAAAACTCAACCAAATCGGTGATTTCTTACACACTTTCACCGGAGATTCCTTCCTCTCCGGAATCTCAGCTAGCAAAGGCAACGTCACCACCGTCTCGCCGCCTGAAGATGATCCACCAGAACTAGTTTTCTCCGGTGTTACCTTCCTTCTTCCAGTACCGATCCTCTTTCTCTTAAGATCTCTCACGTACTTTCTCTTCGGCCTAGCATTTTTCACGTACAAATCAGTACTCTCCGTCTTCGATCCGCTTGCAACGACAGGCTTCGGTGCAATCGGCCTATATTTAAGCATTATCCTATCAACTTTCGACATGTCACTATAACCACCTCCACCACCATACCTAGCAATACAACACCCTCCCCTACCTTCCATTTTACTATATATTAAAAATACGTAGAACGGAACCAAGACGACTAACCTGAACTTAAATTTCCGTTCGAATAAAGTTTGTAAGTATTTCTTTCGCTAAAGCTAAGTGTATTGGTAAGTGTGTATTGAATGTTGTAGGGGAAAGTGAAGAGGTTAATGTGTACGTATATAAAGAGCAGTGGTGTAAAACGTGGCAGAACAGAAGCTAAAACAGCGCAGAGAACTGATTGGTTGAAAGTATAACGTGGCTAGACAAGAGAGTGGGCCCTACATGGATAGGAACAGTACGTTGGGTCACGAGGGTAGCCAATAGTAAGAGGGGAAGTGTATCGTACTTGCAACAGAAGCGGGGCACGTAGGGTAATTAACGTTGAAGTTCGTGTAGTGATATATTCTAGAAATGAGACACCTGGACGAACCTAGATCTAACTTACTATTAGTGGAATGCTGAGATTGAGCCACGTTTTGACCAGCATGTTTACATCATCTCTCTCTATACATACAAATTTATGTATGTACTCCCTCTGTCCCATCCATTTCTTTACAATTTCCTTTTTGGGCCGTCCCACCATTTCTTTACATTACCCAAAATAGTAAGTTTTAACACTATTACACCCACTACTTCACTTATTTTAACAATACTTTACACTATTTCACCCACTACTTAACTTATTTTAACATTAAAATCACTATTACACCCACTACTTCACTTATTTTAACAATAAAATCACTATTACACCCACTACTTCATTTATTTTAACAATATTACACCCACTATCCTTGGTCTCCGTGCCCAGCCCCCAGGTAAAGAACCTGACGGGACAGAGGGAGTATATATTTACTGCTAAAACCTAGGGTTACACAGGTAAAGAGAGATTGGTCATTGGTTCTGGGATATTTGGTTCAATGGTTCTGTCATGTTCTCTTTATCAACTAGATTCTTTATACATTTGGATAGGAGGGTTTGATATTCATACAAGTATAATTTTATAAATTATTTTAATTTTTTAAATAAAAATTTAAAAATAAGTTATAAAACTATATTATATATATAATTTTAAATGCATACTAATTAATAAAAAAATGTAAAAAAATGAGTGGGATGAAGAAAATATTTAAGTATATAGAATATGTGCTGTATAGTACTGTGCACTTGTCTAAATTTGTTTCCCATCGCATTTCAAAAAATAACAACAATAAATTTGTTTATTTTCCTGAATTTTATAAGCATTGTTCTGCATGATATTTTAAGGAGGTGCAGTATATATAAAAAACTGGAAACTAATAAATCGAAATATAAGTTTAATACGTATGAACTAGCAATGAATACGCATATAGGGATCCACTAGAATTAGTGTTGCGATTTCTGCCGTTCTTTTGTAATTTGCTTAAATTATAAAAATAAATTCATGTGCAAGTGAAAGTTTGAACATTGAACAACAACTAAAATTAATTGGTGTGAAACTCAATTATGATATTACTAGTTTCAGAAATGGTGCAGGTTAAATTTCTTCGGAAGCCTGTGTATTTTTTTTAGTTTAAAGAATAATTCTATTATATTTCTACTATGTAATCTTTAACATATTTATTTGTTCTCAACAGGTTGCATTGTCGGTTTAAGAATTTGTCCGAACTGAATCTAATCTTTTCAATGAAATTCATAATATTTTATCAAAAAATATAAATAAACAAACGGGCATTTGCATCAATATTTACATAAATCACCTATATCACAATTTTTTGTAATAATTTTTGTCATCGGAATTGATACACTTATCGTTAATCATTTTAAAAACTGTTCGCCCATCTCTCTTGCATGGATTTTTTGTAATTTACTTACGGTCTGTTTGGCACAACATTTTTTAAGTTTTTATGGACTTATTTTCGGGTAAAAATTTCATATTTTGATATTTTTTTATACAAATACTTAATGTATGTTTGAGATTCTATAAGTTACAAAAAAAAATTAACATTTTTCAAGAAAAAATTAGGAATCTCTAATTTTGTTTTAAAATAAATTAACTTGCTTTGAAAAAAAATTCCCACAAACACCCACTTAATCGATTACTTGTGCTGATGGCTCTTTTCCAGAAATGGGTGGATACGAAGAATTTAGATATGCTTAGATAGACATACCTACCGAATACGTATACATTTTTCTGGATTTGGAATTGATTGAGAATGGACAGACATCAACCAACTTTTTTTTCTCATTGGCCTGCCCTGAAGGCAATGAAATTTATGTTTAATTGACAAAACCACCCTTTGTTTCACTTGTTCCGGTAAGTTTTATTGAAAGTATACTAGTTTAAGATTTTTTTTTCATATTAAGTACGAATCTAACGTTGATTAAACGGAATAGACCTGTGATCGTCCTTTTATATACATACCATGTCATCTTCAATGCGTAATGGTGAAAGATGCTTCCTGTCCGAACCAATCAAAGCATGCTGCCTGTTTTTGTCCCGTTAAGGCAAGGGGTATAAAGGGAATAATAATAATAATTTTGTGATTTGTGAATTGTGATAGACAGTTGTATTCGATTTATACTAGCTAGTAGTCTAGTACTAAGTTAGGTTTGGAATAGTACCAATGACCAAAAGCTGCTCACACACTTGGGCTTATCGTTTGAGGAGGGGAAGCATTATCTTTCTGTCTGTCTCACTATATTCTGGTTCATTTTTTCTCTAAATATAATAATATATGCATTGTTCAATTTGAGTCCTGCTGTTTTTTTTGACAGAACAATTAAATATGATTCATTAAAATATAGAGACAGTCAGACAAACACCCAAATTGACAATACAATTTGATTGGGAAAAAAAGGAGCTAAATAAATAATTTTTTTTTGAAACTTAATTATTTTGTTTTTAAATCGTTTAACATATAACATATTCAGTTTTTTGAACTAAAAAAAATATTACAATGACATCTCGAACAACCAACCTACATCACCTGAAACTAGCAGCATATTTTGACAAATATCACCTCTAACCCAATGTTCAAAATTTTTCTTTACATCAAATCTTCCAAAATATCATATAAATCATTCTCACATGAACCACCGAAATCTATACAAAATTACAAATACATCAAAATATAATACACTAACATTCCAAAAAAACGAGGAATGCATAAAATCAATTCGAATCATTTATTAAACAAGTCGATTTCGATAACATATTTGAATTTATTTGACTTAAACAAGCAGTTCAATTTATTTAAAAATATTAGTATTTGAATTCGTTTATTGAATACACTGCTCGAGTCAAATTATAAACTAATTAAAGGGTTGCATGTTTTCATTTATTTGCATGTAAAAATAATATAAATTAGTAAAATATACTTAGTGTTACGGCATAATTTCGGTTGCCTCTATTATCTCCCAAATTTTCAAATACGAATCTAGTAATAATTAACTTAACCCCCAAGTTAATTATTTCCTCTCTCTGAAACGAGGAAAGAATCAATCCCAATCAATTTATGATAGAAAATATCTCTAAACGATATCCTTCAAATCAGGAAGGTATCCCAACACGAATATAATTTAAAGAGATAAAATCTACTAATTCCCAAAATACATCCCTTAACAATCATAGGGATTAAAAACCAATCCTTTTTTCACAGAACTGCGTTGGCTTGATCCTTATAAATATAAGGTACGCAGGCATCTTGAAAAAGGATCCGATACACGAAACAAATCGAGACACCTCTCAAGTCCAGCCCCAAACATCCAAAATCCCAAATTCCCCTATTTTCATAATTCGTTATTCCAGCAACCTCCGAAATCTGTTAACACCAAATTCCACCGTTAACAATTGGCGCTAGAAGGAGGGCATATTTTTGATTGTGGAGGACAATCAATTCATATGAAGGGGGTTAATATTGGATCTACGCGGCGTTAATGGAGGAGCACGAGGGTGGAGGCGGGGACTTTGTTTTCAAATTATAATTCGAACAATGGCGAAATAGAGACAGCAGACGAGGTGCAGCAACAACAATCAATTCTTGTACAAAAAACAATCACGGGCTTCAACAGTTAAAAAAAAAAAAAAAAAAATGGTGACCAGAGGCTCACGCGCCCTTTACCAAAGGAGAACAAGGTTTGGTTAATGTTTATAATCCAGTGGGACCCGCAATAATAAGCAAGAAAGACCACTCGTAGCCCCGTACTTCTCCCTGCATAAAAAAATATTGGAGTCAGCCAACAACGCGCATAACAAAAAAAGCCACTGAACGTCACTGGACACGAGACGAGAAAAAAAAAAGGCAGTCCCGTAAAATAAAAACAAAAGATAAGTTTTCGATTCCTCTTTTAATTTTCTGCAAATTAATTATATTATCCTGCCATGTCATGCATATTATATTTTTATTATTAAAATATTTGTGAGATATAAATTATTTTCGGTTAAATATTTTAGATATACTTAAATTAACATGTTTATTATGCATGAATTAAGTCATAAATCTTTGCATATATTATTGTACTATATATATATATGTCAAAATTAATTTCAGATTGGCGAATCGAATTTGTCAAAAAAAGAAGACCCTCCGGTATATTATTTTGGAAGGTCCTCCTTTGTGGGGGTAATATTTTGGAAGATTTTTAATTGAAGATTTTATTATTTTAGAAGGCCCTCTTGTGTGGGTAATATTTTGGAAGGTCCTCCTTTGTGGGGTTAATATTTTGGAAGGTCCTCCTTTGTGGGGTTAATATTTTGGAAGGCTCTTATTCGAAGAGTTTATTATTTTGGAAGACCCTATTTTATAAGGGTAATATTTTAGAAGGCTCTTATTCGAAGAGTTTATTATTTTGGAAGACCCTATTTTATAAGGGTAATATTTTGGAAGACTCTTATTCGAAGAGTTTATTATTTTGGAAGGCCCTATTTTGTAAGGGTAATATTTTGGAAGGCTCTTATTCGAAGAGTTTATTATTTTGGAAGTTCGGGTTAATATTTTGGAAGGTCCTCCTTTGTGGGGTTAATATTTTGGAAGGCTCTTATTCGAAGAGTTTATTATTTTGGAAGGCCCTATTTTGTAAGGGTAATATTTTGGAAGGCTCTTATTCGAAGAGTTTATTATTTTGGAAGTTCGGGTTAATATTTTGGAAGGTCCTCCTTTGTGGGGTTAATATTTTGGAAGGTCCTCCTTTGTGGGGTTAATATTTTGGAAGGCTCTTATTCGAAGAGTTTATTATTTTGGAAGGTCCTCATTTGTATGGGTAATATTTTGGAAGGCTCTTATTCGAAGAGTGGATTATTTTTGAAGACCCTTTGTGATGAGGATATTTTTTATAGAAGACCTTTTGTGTGTTGCTGATATTTTTTAGAAGACCCTTCAAGTGTTGCTGATATTTTTTGGAAGAATCTTGGGATATTGATATTGCTTTGGGAAGATAACCTTCTCTAAGAAGGGTCTCCCTTATTTTTTGTGTTAGATGACCTCCTCTAAGGAGGGTCTTCGTAATTTATATATATAAAAAAAATGGTCTCCTTTGAGGAGAGTTAATGTAATAAACTTCGGAAAATCCACCTCCTGTGAGGAGGGATATTTCTGGAATGGGGAACGACCTCCTTTGAGGAGGGTATCCCAAATTACCAAAGTCCTTGCAAAAACCGTACTTCCGGGGGGATGTCCGTACTTCCAGCGCCTCATCAAGGCACGAACTTCGGGAAATCCACCTCCTGTGAGGAGGGATATTTCTGGAATGGAGAACGACCTCCTTTGAGGAGGGTATCTCAAATTATTAAATCCTTGCAAAAACCGTACTTCCGGGGGGGATGTCCGTACTTCCGGCGCCTCATCAAGGTTCAAGCTTCGGAAAATCCACCTCCTGTGAGGAGGGTATTTCTGAACTAAGAAACGACCTCATTTGAGGAGGATATCCTAAATTTATAAAATTCTGAGGAAAATGACCCCCTTTGAGGGGGATACCCTCTAGAAGACATGGTAGATATGACCTTCGACTGGATGATAATATTTTTCTCACACACCTACAAAACATTTACATCTCGCATATTGTCTCGTTTACATCTACATGCATATTACGAGCACCTACCTAGGTGCTCCATATTTTTTACTAATCTTCTTTTCCTAGATGTTTCAGTGACTCAGGAAATTTGGAAGATCGAAGCATGCTTAGTTCTCCACTGCAGCAAGCTACATTGAAGAACTGGGGGGTAGTTGTTACGGCATAATTTCGGTTGCCTCTATTATCTCCCAAATTTCCAAATACGAATCTAGTAATAATTAACTTAACCCCCAAGTTAATTATTTCCTCTCTCTGAAACGAGGAAAGAATCAATCCCAATCAATTTATGATAGAAAATATCTCTAAACGATATCCTTCAAATCAGGAAGGTATCCCAACACGAATATAATTTAAAGAGATAAAATCTACTAATTCCCAAAATACATCCCTTAACAATCATAGGGATTAAAAACCAATCCTTTTTCACAGAACTGCGTTGGCTTGATCCTTATAAATATAAGGTACGCATGCATCTTGAAAAAGGATCCGATACACGAAACAAATCGAGACACCTCTCAAGTCCAGCCCCAAACATCCAAAATCCCAAATTCCCCTATTTTCATAATTCGTTATTCCAGCAACCTCCGAAATCTGTTAACACCAAATTCCTCCGTTAACACTTAGATATATTATAAATGAAAAGTCCTAAATTATCAAGATGAGTTAAAAATTTAAATCTTTAAAATACACAAAATATTTAATTATGTACGTATACTGACGATTAGTGATAGTTATTGTTTTTATGAGGTACTAGCTTATAACCCGTGCAAAGCACGACTCTTTTTTATAATTATATTATTTTTTTATTTTATATGTTATGAATTTACATATTAAATTGTTGTTAAGAAATTGATATATTTAAAATTTTACACGTTCGATTTAATATTTGTATTCTATCTTGAATTCTTAAAATTTGATTTGGACGATTTTACAGTCTACATGAAATTAACGAAATAAACTTTAATTTATTGATGGTTTAACGATTATTTTCCAATCAAATCAACGCAGAAACAATCAGAAGAAGGAATTGATGATTTTTTACGTTAAAAATTTTATTCGATTTATGAATTCTACTTATAATTCATTTTGATTATCGAAATACCTTTGTTATTATTTGAAGATAGTTCTACTAACAACCAAACACAATTTTAATAATAAGTGTAAGAGGGATCTTGTCCAAAACTTTGATAAACGGTAGTCTGATCCTCCGTACGACAAAATTAATAAGAACCGTTAGATCTTAAAATAAATAGATGAAAACCGTTGGATTTAGCACAAAAAATATTTCATATTTTAATTTGTTATACACTAAAATGTGTGCTAATATTGAAATATGAAAATGTGAATGTAAATGATTTAAATCATACATATATAATTAGGTTTTCTACATTGAATATCATTATCAATGTAGGACTTCTACATTGAATATGATTAATGTAAAAATTCGTAATTATATTTTCTCTTAACATTCTGAGTGTTTCCTTTTGAATAATAATTATTAATTCATCACTAAATTAAAGATAATTTTATGAGTTTCGCAAGGATTGCAAAATCATCCAAATAAGATTTTTAGTCTCAAGGATAGAGCCCAAATGGTAAATATGAATATTTTTTTGATACTAATAAAAAAAATAAAAAAATTCAATTATAATACAACATTTTTTAATTATATCATTTTTAGATTATGATTTTCTTTTTAAAATTCAATTGTAATACAACCTTTTTTAAATATACTTTTTAGACTATACTTTTCTATTTAAAATTCACTTCTAATGCAACATTTTCTAATTATATCCTTTTTATATTATGATTTTTCTTTTTAATATGATGTAATCTTGATCTTCTATTTTTAAAAAAATTAGATTCGAAGGTTGAGATTATTTACCAAAATTATGGATAAGATCCCTTTTACACTTACTATATATAAGGATATAATTATTGGCTAACATGTATTTTTATATTATAATTTTTTTGTAAAAATTTTATATATGTAACTAATGATAAGTTGTTTTTTGACTTTTTTGTTATATCTTATTATTATCTTATTTTTTTCCCCAAAATTAACGTAAATTATATGCACATATGCAGTACAGAAGACAAACATGAATTTATGTTTTGTAGTAGTTAAAGTCAGGTTTGATTTGGATTGTTTCCCGAAAGTCAGGCGTAGTAGTTTTCTATAGAAGAGATGAGGGTTGATTCGTTCTTATGTACTTACAATTTTTCAATGCCATTTTGTAAACTAAATTTTTGGCCTGTACTAATATCAAATTTAATAGATGATTAATGAGTTCTGAAAATTGAACTTTATCATTTATTTTATTAGTATATTTAAAGTTACAAATATTAATGTTAATTATGTTGTTAGTGAGAATCGAACACTTGACCTATGATAGTACTCGATTATTAATATATTTAAAGTTACAAATATTAAATTTAATTATGTTGTTAGTGAGAGTCGAACCCTTGACCTATGTTAATACTCGCTTATTATCTCTCTTATTCTTATTATATAATAGGATATAATTGGACCGAAAACTTCCAAATAAATCATAACGGGAATGCACAAATATCCATTCCGGTTCTCTTTTTTTTTTTTTTGGAACAAATAATTTAATTCGTTAATAAAAGTCATATAACATCTATAAGAATAATCGAGTCAAACAAATTGTAAAAAGATACAATCGCAGATTAATCGGTAGTATTAGACCTCTTGAATATACCATCAAATAATTTGTTGAAATTGATATATGTACATGTACCCGCTTCGTCACATCTGGTTTGAGCTATTAACCATAAATGTAATCTCATAAGACTTCTAGCTCATAAATGCACAAATTTAATATTTCGGACATTAATTTACTGCAAAATACACCAAAAACACATAAAGCTCTCACAATGAAAGAATAAACAACATTCAAATAAATTGGGAACAAACTCAACAAAGAAAGTTTAGAAGAATGGATACAGGACCGAATGAGGATTAGAAAGAAGGAAGGATGCTTTAAATGGATGAGGAGACATATCGAAAAAAAAGGAGAAGGCGACAACTATGTGTTAGGTTAGGGGACTTACACAATCCGAGATTCACAAACACCAATACAGAGAACACACACAACTAATCGATTAGTTAACAAGATCCACCGAAACGCGGTCACACATTAATCAAGTATCACTTCTACTTCTATCAACAATAAGTAAAAGTAAAACAAGAACACACACAATATTTGACGTGGAAACACCCACGTCCCAAACTCGCATTATTAATGCAGACAATAATCAATATTACATCAAAACAATAACACCTCAACGGTGTCCCAACCTGATACTTGAGCCAACAATGCTCAAGTATCTCTCAAACAATACTTAAGACTACATCTCTTAAACTTTTACATCATCGAACAAATACAATATGATTATGTATATATAGCCACCCAAAACTTAGCATACTTGTTCTACAAGTCTTACCGTACTTGTTATACAAGTCTTCCAATCAAAACATACGATATATAATAATTGTCTACATATATAATTATTATTATCCATGTATAAACCACCAAAACCCATAACCTATTGAGTTGAAATCCAATACTATGTCTCATTTGGATAATGGGATTAGACTTCATTTTGATTTTCGTATAAATTTTAACGAAAATATCTTTTTATTCATCTGAGATAAGGTCCGAGGTCCGTGTAATTTTTTTTGATTAATTTGGTTCAGTTAAATAAGATAATATTTTATTCCATCTAATGAGTTTGTTCCATCTATCCTCATACCGGCAAACGCATCTTCATTTTGTACACTTCCAAATGCACGGGAAATTCTTTTGTATTGAAACCTAGCCTGCCGCTCATACCAGTCAATTCATGTCCATTAACACCGAGATTTAGATCAGCATTACTAAATTTGGCTAAGGATTGGACCACCACATCCTACACAGAGCCGGTCCGTCCATTCAACCAATTAAATAACGGTTTGAGGTCTTCAAAATTTATTAGATCCCAAATTTTAATAATTTGTATTTTATGGGAGTAATTTATGAATAAATGATATTAAAAAAAATCATAAACACTTCCAATATATTATTTCTTACTAGACAAAATAGATGAAATGTTTGCAGGAACATGTCTTCTGCTGAAGTAGCGCGAGGATAATAACATGACTACATCAGTTATACTCCATTGACAATTTCGTATCTCATGAATATTTCATTGATAATCGCATATTTTATATAAAAATGAATACTCCATTAATAATTGGTATCACATGAGTTAAAATTGGTCAATTTTTTTAAAATAAATTTTTTTGTTTATTTAATATAAAAAGGATTAAAATTAGTTTTCATCCCTTTAAGTTCACATGAAACTCCAATCATTAATCCATTTGTAAAGTACACACATACAATATCAATATCTACATATTTATCATATTATAATTTTATAATTCTCTCTGCGGTTTGAAAATTCAGGTGCATGACTAAATGCAATGTTGTGTGTGTGATGTTAATTTGGCAGGTATGAGTCGCTTCAAAAGGCTTGCAACCATAAAATCTATGAGCAGATTCGAGTGATAGGGATGGGGATATATAGGGGATAGGGATGGGATGAATAATATAACAAGATTATTTTTTTTATTATTTGTTTAGTTGGTTCGAGTCTTTTTTATTGTCTGTAGCCGAACAGCTGTCCTTCTCCAAGTGATTTCCAACTGATAATTTATCGGAACATAGGCCTTTTTCAAGTACTCCCATGGAACCCAATAATTTGATGCATCTAGAAGGACCACAAGTCCACAACTGAACCAGCATTTGTATTTAAATGTGATGAATAGAATCTTGTTCCCCCGCAACGATATTACCAATAGTCTATCTATTTTAAGTAGGGATGGTAGATCCGACAGATAACTGTTCCAATCCAAAGTTTTTGAATTTATCAAACTCGAAATTTTAGATTTAATTTATTTTTTTAATTCTAAAAAAATTAAAATTGAATTTAAATTTTGCGTGTATCTATTTTTAAGTGCACAACGGTGATGCATATGAATCTTGGTATGGCCATGCATGCAACATCCTGTAAAAAATTATATTGGATTTAGCTCAATTCGATTCTAAAATAAAATTAAAGTTGGAATTAGAGTTGAAACCGGATTCACGTATCTTTGATTTTAAGAAAGCCACAATTGCAACCGGATTCAAATTTTTGATTTTTTTTTGAATATTTTGACTTACAGCCTTTTACAATGAGTATCGGTTCATTGACAAATCTCTTAAACTTTAAACAATCTGATTTTTATTAAATTTTATCGATTTTAGTTCAATTTCAATTATATTCCTATTTTTCTACCGAACTCCACTACACATATATGGTCCTTCGTCCATTGTTTGAAAAGACTGTACTAAAATTTTACTCCCTCCCTCCCATTCAATTATTTACACTTTTCAAGGGATGTTCGACATGTATTTTAATGTTTAAATTTTTATATAAGAAAAGAAAATTTTAAAAATAAATTACAAAACTATCCTTAAAATACATCTTAAAATGCGTACCTAACATACCTTAAACAGTGTAAATAATTGAATGGGACGGGAGGGGAGAATATTGTATGTAAAAAATTACTCCTGCGTGCTCCCAGCGGCCAGCACCGAAAAGAATTACCGAGTTAATATCATCATTATTGTAATTTGTTCTTTTTTACCTGGTTTATGTTCGGCCGTGAAGTGACTTACGGACATCGCCATGTTGTAGTCGTAGATAGTATTGTTGGAATAATACATAATTTTTTAAAAGTATTTTTAAAAGTAATTTTTTTAATTGTTGGAGTATATGATATTGTAAATATTGCATGTAAACCAAATTGTAAAAATCGTAATTGTATTAAATTTTGATTTTTTTTTTTGCAAAATGAATATTCTTTTAAAAGATCCGTATAAATTCATTAGGTCCTGTCTGGCTGTCTCCCAACGTTATTTTTATGTTTTAGACCAATATTGCATGTGCTCGTATCTACCTTATCTAATTTGTAGGACCAAAACATTGAATCCAGTCCTTAATCTTCTTCTAGTGTAATATAAAAATGACACGTCCATTCTTGATTACCATTATAAGCCATACTTCCCTAATTTAGAGGGTGTTTGGGATTGCTTAAAATAAGTTACTTTTGACTTAATGAGGGTATTTTTAACTTAAAGGAGAAAGTAAAATTGTTTGCTTTAAGTTGGATGAAAGTGTTTGGGTAATTTTACTTAAAGTTAAATGGGAGTTTAATAATTTTGACTTTAAGTGAAATTTGACTTAAAAAAATTTTAAACTCATCATATTTAAGCTTTAAAAGAATTGTGAAAAAAAAATAAATTCATAAGTCATAAGTCATAAGTTAAAAGTACCTAAATGAAGCTTATGACTTTAAGCAGTTTTTTAACTTAAAGCACGGCTTAAAGCCGATTACACAAACACTACAAAAACTCCTTAAAGGAGCTTTCTCCTTTAAGCTCCCATAGCCAAACAGGCTGTTAGCTAGTAGGCTGATCTTTTACTTTTTTTTTATTATTAAGGTATTGGTCAATTTCATCTACTTTGTAATCAAATATATTAGTCTAATATGAATCTTAAACTGGTAAGAAAATGTATAAACTACGGGCTAAATGCTCTTAATAATTGTGATTTGTGACCCTTAATCTGATTTAGTTTAAAAATTAGTAGTACAACTTATTGAATGTGGACATGTGTTACAGCTACTTACTTAAGAGGACATTTAGCCATGCACCTAGGTGTAGGGCTATTGGTACAAAATGGATTAGATTTGATTACTACAGCTTTCTCTTTCGGAAGTTTCTAGAAAAGCAGTTTTTGAATTAGATAATAGTTAGAGGGATCCGTCCGGCGATGTTATATGGTTCGGAATGTTGGGCGGCGAAGAAGGTCCTCGAGAGCAAGATGGAAGCAGCTGAAATGAGGATGTTGCGGTGGTCCTGTGGCCGTACGATGTTAGATAGAATCCCGAATGCGGTTTTCAGGAGTGCGTTGGAGGTGGCGCCTCTGGCTGCGAAAGTTAGGGAGGGGAGGTTGAGATGGTTCGGCCACGTTCGTAGGAGGCGTCCGGAAGCCCCGGTGAGGAGGGTCGAGAGTCTTTCGGTTGCTGGGGTGAGGAGGAGAGGCAGACCGAGGAGGTCGTGGGAAGAACAGCTTAGGATGGATTTGAAGGCCCTTAACTTGAATGAGATCTCGACCGCGGATAGGAGCTGTTGGAGGCGCCAGATTAGAGTTGTGGATTCTCTTCTAGGGAGCGGTTCTGTGGTTGAGAGCCTCAGAATTGGTTTTTCTCGGTTAGCGCTAGCTTAGAATCTTGGCTTTTCGTCTTCATATTGGCTTCTGTTTTCTGATTTTGCAGGTGCAGGGAGCTTGGTCAGAGGAAATCTTAGATCAGGAGAGGAGTGCCCTTTGCCCACGTAGGTAAGTCCCATGAGAGCTAGGCCATGGGCCCAGGTTCGGTCGATTACTTTTCTCATTCTTACCATCCTTGCACAGAATACACTTTGTTTTTTGGCACTCTAGGCCGGGGGTCCTCACGGAAACAGCCTCCCTACCGTAAAAAGTAGGGGCATGGTCTGCGTACATCTTACCCTCCCCAGACCCTGTTTTATGCGGGATATACTGGGTTTGTTTGGTTTGGTTTTTAGAGTTAGAGTTGTAAATGAATCGAACTTGAACGAATTTTTAATGAATATGAACAAATTCTAAACTAATCGAACAATGTTCGATAAGTTTATCACACAATTTTTTTTATCCGAATTCGAGTTCGATAATGAACCAAACCGAACACGAACTATTTGCGAACGTACCGAATTGAACACGACCGAACACGAACAGTTCGGTAATTATATATATAATATTATAAAACAAATATATATAATAATTTGAATGAAAAATAATTAAAAAAATTAAATATTATTATTTTTATTGATCGAATCGAATTCGAACGAAATCCTAATGAACCAAACAATATTTGGTAATCTTACAAAACATATTTTCTTGTAAAAATTCGAGTTCAATAGATTTATTGAATGAGCTAATCAAACTCGAACACAAACAAACATGTCGAGTTTACCTAACATGTTCGGTTAGTTTATAGTTCTAATAATATTCCTGTAAACATAAATACCAAACAACAGTAAATCAGTTAAGTTAGGCTTTCATGATTGTGAAAACATATACATATCAATATATATAATAAAAGTGATTTTTTTATTTCATCAAAATATGAGGTCATTTAAGTTATGTCTAAAAATAAATTTATTTGGACTCGATTCAAAATATACAATATCAATTATATTATTACTAGCATTTTGCCCGTACTTCGTACACAGCATCTTATTTAATTTAAAATGATAATACAAAAAATTTAACAAATTTGATTGATTTCTTAAAACATTTTATTTAATTTAAATTGACAATACCAAAAATTTAACAAATTTGATTGATTTCTTAAAAAGATATTGTATGCAATTATATAAATAATCAATTCTTAGAAAGATATTATATACAGTTATATAAGTATTTAATAAAATAATGATATGCTAAAATTTATATAAAAAAGTAGCATACAATTCTATTTTAACAATGTTGAAAATTTATTTAATCCATCAAAATCTGCAATAAAAGTAATAAATATTTTTACAAATATTGTTCTCTAATTGAAAACAATAATAAATTGTCTTCATTATTCAAATGCGGAAATGATAATCCCTTCACCCCCAATGAATCCAAAACATTAAATGACTCCAAAATATTAAACCTCATATAATATCAAGAACATATTATATTAACTATGAGATCTCATAGTTAATATAATATGTAAATGTTGGAGAACAATGAGACCACATTTCAAGCTATTTTTAATTTTTTTTGTTAATTTTTTTATATGAATGGATAGAGGGTAGAATTATAAGACTTTTGTGTGAAGATGCCCCTAGCGGGGCCCTTTAAAATAGCTTGAAATGTAGCGAATATGTGTGTTCTCACTGTTCTCATTTTAATTTTTTTGTTAATTTGTTTTAAGAATGAATAAAGGGTAGAATTATAAGACTTTTTTTGTGAAGATGCCCCTAGCGGGGCCCTTTAAAATAGTTTGAAATGTAGTGAATATGTGTGTTCTCATTCTCACCAGAGCGTGACCATTAAACTGTATTAGTAAATTCATGTATGAAAATACAGTGTATATATATTATTAATATAGATTCTTTTATTAAAAATAAGTAAATTATACAATTAAATAAGCAAGCCAAAATATCAGATAAATATTCTAGTAGATTTATAGTTTATGTTCAAATTAAGGTCTTTCACCATGGCTCTCGCTTTCTGAAATTGTTGAATTTTTATTTTATTGACTTTATTATATTAAAAGTATGTTCTTACTGAAACGAATATAATAATTTGAATTTGAATATATTTTTAAACTACTTATTTTGATGGGTTGTTAATTTTTTTGTGATCAACTTAGAGGGGTGACCAAAAATAAAATTAATGGGAATACATAAACTCATTACCCACGTTATGATAAAAAATACCTAAAAAATGGAACTTGCTTATGTGGTTCAGGCTTGTTAATTACTTCAATACTTCATTAGCTTGATCATCATGTGGACCATCTTTCTTTTTATCACTTATGTTGCTACTATGTAGTCTATATGTAACTAACATCTTTCTTTTTATCACTTATGTTATTGCTATGTAGTCTATCTGTAACTAAACATCTCTCTCTGCTTGTAATCTATATTTATAAATTCAAACTTCTTCTTGTATTGTATTTTGTTTCCAATATTTAAAATTATGTAGCTGGAGGAGAAGAGAAAGGCTGGAGGTGCAATCGTAGTACTACAACATTACTGAAAATAAGTACAATATCATAATAGAATTTTTTGTTCCAATCTAAATTGGGTCGCTCCAAATGCTGTGTAATGACAAAAAGGGGCATTAATTAAAGAAATAAAGAAGATTAAAAAAATGAAGGATAATACTGTTTACCAAAAACACAGGTCTCCGCAAGAAGCTCACTTATTCACTTTTTTCTTCAAATAATGTATGATTACAAATTATAACAATCACATTTTCCACTACCTATTCTCTCTCAAAAAGCCAACTAAACTGAAAAAGGGAAAAGTTAGTGCTTTTATATTTTAATATGGAGCTCAAGTGAAAGTGCTAAATATGAGATCATATATGAAGTGAAATTGAACGCAAGTAAAGAAGATATTTAGAGCATAAATAAGAGCAATGTTGCCTGACCCAGAGGGTGAGGCTTGTGACGTGGGTCTGAGCTTCTAAGTATGCTATTCCATAGTCCCTTCGGAGACATCCGATAAAAAGTATGTTATTCCATAAGACCTTCTGGTACGTAGCATGTTTACCCCATGAACCTTAAGTTGAACAAATCCATAAAGAACATAAACTTGCTTGAAAACAAAATAATGTCTATAAGTATCAAATTGAGTCCCAAGATTATTTACAAATAACATGGTCTGTACTGTGTCAATGTTATTAACTGGTAATCTTTCCAACTACCTTTGTCATTATGACATGTAAAATCGAAAACTGAAAGGTCAAGCAAATATTTTAAAGGTACCTTTCTGATGTCCTGTATATTATTATAACATCGGGTAATTTATTAAAACTTTAATTCTTAAATTCCAAACCAAAATCAAAATCAAAACCAAACAAATATTATCCTGTCTAATTTTTAATACTGTGAAATCAATAAAAACTTAACTCTTATGGCCAAACTAAAAACCGGAACCAAACATATATGACCCGTACGGAGGTTTAGTACACATACCTTAACCCTACTTCCGGGGGTTGAGATGTTAATTTGGTGAAAAACCCAGCTTTCAAATATGAAAAGTGCAAACATGCGTCAAAATCCAGCATTGTGAAGATTTGAGCGGCTTGGACTTGAAGGTGAAAAATGACAGAGATAGATTTGAGTAATGACAAAAATGAGAATCAAAGAAATAAAGAAAGATAAAAAAAAATAAAGGATAATAGTAGAGGTTTAGATTTGGGTCGATCCAATTGGGTTACTCTAAATGTTGTGTAATGACAAAAAATAGTATATGTTTAGACTTGGGTCGATCCAATCTAAATTGGGTCGCTCCAAATGTTGTGTAATGGTAAAAAGGGGCATCAAAGAAATAAAGAAGATTAAGAAAATGAAAGATAATAGTATCGTTGACGGAATTCGAACCTTGAAACTTTAGTAAATAAATGTAATCATGTAACATATTTAATCATTAGATCTAACAGTTCTAATTTTAACTAAAAATCTAACGGATATTATTCATTGTATACGAATTTTTATTAAATTTTGTTAGTGGTTAGAAGATATGATGTCATATTTTTGGGTATGTATTAATTATTGCGATATTATGTTTTAAATTAAAAGTCAACGTGTTTTAATTAGAGAGAAAAAAATTATTGATTGGAAGATATGATATTTTAGGTATTTATAAAAGGTAATATCATCAATTATAAGTAAACATCTTTTAATTGAAAAAGGCAATCAGTTAATTATTATTAATAAAAAATGAAGGATAATAGTAGAGGTTTAGATTTGGGTTGATCCAATTGGATCGCTCCAAATGCTGATTAGAGAGAAAAAAAATTATTGATTGGAAGATATGATATTTTAGGTATTTATAAAAGGTAATATCATATAAATTATAAGTAAACATCTTTTAATTGAAAAAGACAATCGGCTAATTATCATTAATTATATTATTATAAAAAATGAAGTATAATAGTAGAGGTTTAGATCCCCTCGTTTCTCCTTTATATAAGTGTATAATAGTTCTAATTGTAAACTAAAAATCTAAGGGATATTATTTGTTGTATACGAATTTTTATTATATTTTGTTAGTGATATTTAATTTCCACTATTAGTAAAATTTAAAATGCAATTGAGTTGTATATTTAGTTTTCTCGATTAGTAAAAATTTAAAATGCAATTTAGAGAAATTGATAATTTTAATATGTTTTACTTGAAAACAGAAATTGATTAGTTATTAGGAGAAATTTTATTTATAATTAAGTAAGGGTAATTAAGTAACAATAGGTACCGACCGACTGACCAACCAACCAACCGACCGGCACCATATAATTGGAAAAATATAGATTTTAGCTAAAGGAAATAGAAAAGGTAGCGTTTTTTTTAAAGAAAATTGATTATTTTAATATGTTTTACTTGAAAAAGAAAATTGATTAGTTATTGGGAAATTGTTTATTTATAATTAAGTAAGGGCATCATTTAATTGGAAAAAGAGAGATTTTAGCTAAAGAAAATAGAAAAGGTAACGTATTTTAGAAGGAAATTGATTATTATAATATGTTTTACTTGAGAACAAAAATTGATTAGTTATTAGGAGAAATTTTATTCATAATTAAGTAAGGGTAATAAAGTAAAAAAATAGGTACCGACCGACTGACCAACCAACCAACCGACCGACCAAACTTTCAATGTTTTAAAATGAAATTTTAAAGGTAAGGATATTGAAATTGTATATTTAGTTTCCTCGATTAGTAAAAATTTAAAATGCAATTTAGATATTTACTTTACTTCATTAGTAAAGATTTTGTAGATAAAAAATAATGAAACTATATATTTAGTTTCCTCTATTAGTAAAGTTTTAAAATGCAATTGAGATTTTTTTTAATCATTGAAATTATTAATTCAAAAATTTGAGAAAATTAAAAAAATAGAACCGAGCTATATGATGCACGGATTTGTTTTTAATATTATATGAATTTTTCATTAATTTAAGTTAATTTTTTTAAAATATAAATTTGGGAGGCTTAAATTTTTATATGAGATGATTTGATAATAATTATATAAATGTTATCTGTGATATTTCTAGAAAATGAAGGATTTTAGTTAGAAAATATAGAAAAAATGATACGTTTTACTTGAAAAAGGTAATCGGCTAATTATTAGTATTAATATAATTATTATTTTATTTCATTAAATAGAAGATGATACGTTTTAGAAAAAAAATGGTAATCGCCTAATTATTAATATTATTAGTTTATTGTATTAAACAGAACCATCCGTGATATAATCGGAAAAAGAGAGATTTTAGTTTTTAAAAATAGAAAGGTAACTTGAAAATTAAAAAGATAACATAATTTATGTGAAAAAGGTAATCGATTAGTTTATAGTAATTATTATTTAATTATGTTATTTTACTAAATAAAATTGCTCATAGTTTTTAGAAAATGAGAAATTAATGTTGCCCCTGAAATTTCTAGAAAAAAAGGGAATTTAATTAGAAAAAACATAAAAGATGATACATTTTAGTTGAAAAGGTAATCAGTTAATTATTAGTACTATAATATTATTATTTTATTTATATTAAATAGAATCGCCCGTGATATAATTGAAAAAAGAGAGATTTTCGTAAGAGAAAGGAAAAAGGTAACGTGTTTTAAAAAGGTAACCGTCCATGATACAATTGGAAAAAGAGAGATTTTAGTTGGAGAAAAGAGAAAAGGTAACGTATTTTGGCTCAAAAAGGTAATTGATTAGTTAATACTAATTATAATATAATTACGTTATTTTATTATACAAAATTGATCGTAGTTTTTAAAAAATGAGAAATTTTAGTTTGATAAAATGTAAAAGATATTGTATTTTACCTAAGAAGGAAATTATTTAGTTATTGAAAAATAGAAAAGGTAATATGTTTAACATGAAAAGGAAATTGATTAATAAATGAAAAAATTTAGTTAGAGAAAATATAAAAAATATTGTATTTTACCTGAAAAAAGAAATTATTTAGTTTTTTAAAAATAGAAAAGATAATATTTTTAACCTGAAAAGGGAAATTAATTAGTTGGTATGATGGAAATTTTAGTTCGATAAAATATAAAAGACATTGAATTTACATGAAAAAGGAAATTATTTATTTATTGAAAAATAGAGAAGATAATATGTTTAACCTGAAAAAAGAAATTAATTAGTTAGTATGATGAATTTTATTTGAGTAAGGATAAATAAGTAAAATCAATAGGTACCGTACCGACCGATCGACCAAATTTTTAATGTTTCGGATTATATAATATAGTATAGATTTTATTAGTGGTTAGAAGATATGATGTCATATTTTTGAGTATGTATTAATTATTGCAATATTTTGTTTTAAATTAAAAGTCAACGTGTTTTAATTAGAGAGAAGAAATTATTAATTGAAAGATATGATATTTTAGGTATTTATAAAAATTTGAACCTTGAAATTTTAGTAAATAAATTTAATCATGTAATATATTTAATCATTAGATCCAACAATTCTAATTTCAAAAAATCTAACTGATATTATTCGTTATATACAAATTTTTATTATATTTTGTTAGTGGTTAGAAGATATGATGTCATATTTTTGGGTATGCATTTAATGCATTTAGTAAATAAATTTAATCATGTAATATATTAAATCATTAGATCTAACAGTTCTAATTTTTAACTAAAAATCTAACGGATATTATTCGTTGTATACAAATTTTTATTATATTTTGTTAGTGGTTAGAAGATATGATGTCATATTTTTGTGTATGTATTAATTATTGCAATATTATGTTTTAAATTAAAAGTCAACGTGTTTTAATTAGAGAGAAAAAAATTTATTGATTGGAAGATATGATATTTTAGGTATTTATAAAAATTCGAACCTTGAAATTTTAGTAAATAAATTTAATCATGTAATAAATTTAATCATTAGATCTAACCGTTCCAATTTTTAACTAAAAATCTAACGGATATTATTCGTTGTATACGAATTTTTATTATATTTTGTTAGTGGTTCGAAGATATGATGTCATATTTTTGGGTATGTATTTAGTAATTAAATTTAATCATGCAATATATTTAATCATTAGATCTAACAATTCTAATTTTTAACTAAAAATCTAACGGATATTATTCGTTGTATACGAATTTTTATTATATTTTGTTAGTGGTTAGAAGATATGATGTCATATTTTTTGGTATGTATTAATTATTGCGATATTATGTTTTAAATTAAAAGTCAACGTGTTTTAATTAGAGAGAAAAAAAATATTGATTGGAAGATATGATATTTTAGGTATTTATAAAAGGTAATATCATCAGTTATAAGTAAACATTTTTTAATTGAAAAAGGCAATCAGCTAATTATCATTAATTATATTATTCATAAAAAATGAAGGATAATAGTAGAGATTTAGATTTGGGTTGATCCAATTGGATCGCTCCAAATGCCGATTAGAAGAGATAAAAAAATTATTGATTGGAAGATATGATATTTTAGGTATTTATAAAAGGTACGTAATATCATATAAATTATAAGTAAACATCTTTTAATTGAAAAGGGCAATCGGCTAATTATCATTAATTATATTATTAATAAAAAAATGAAGGATAATAGTAGAGGTTTAGATTTGGGTCAATCCAATTGGGTCGATCCAAATGTTGTGCAATGATAAAAAATAGTATAGATTTAGATTTGGGTCGATCCAATATAAATTGGGTCGCTCCAAATGCTGTGTAATGACAAAAAGGGACATCAAAGAAATAAAGAAGATTAAAAAAATAAAGGATAAAAACAGTAATTTTCCTGTGTAATGACAAAAAAGGGCATCAAAGAAATAAAGAAGATTAAAAAAATGAAGGATAAAATCAGTAATTTTCAAAATGTTCGAAGATATGATGTCATATTTTTGGGTATGTATTTAGTAATTAAATTTAATCATGTAATATATTTAATCATTAGGTCTAACAATTCTAATTTTTAACTAAAAATCTAACGGATATTATTCGCTGTATACGAATTTTTATTATATTTTGTTAGTGGTTAGAAGATATGATGTCATATTTTTGGGTATGTATTAATTATTGCGATATTATGTTTTAAATTAAAAGTCAACGTGTTTTAATTAGAGAGAAAAAAATTATTGATTGGAAGATATGATATTTTAGGTATTTATAAAAGGTAATATCATCAGTTATAAGTAAACATTTTTTAATTGAAAAAGGCAATCAGCTAATTATCATTAATTATATTATTCATAAAAAATGAAGGATAATAGTAGAGATTTAGATTTGGGTTGATCCAATTGGATCGCTCCAAATGCCGATTAGAAGAGATAAAAAAATTATTGATTGGAAGATATGATATTTTAGGTATTTATAAAAGGTACGTAATATCATATAAATTATAAGTAAACATCTTTTAATTGAAAAAGGCAATCGGCTAATTATCATTAATTATATTATTAATAAAAAAATGAAGGATAATAGTAGAGGTTTAGATTTGGGTCAATCCAATTGGGTCAATCCAAATGTTGTGCAATGATAAAAAATAGTATAGATTTAGATTTGGGTCGATCCAATATAAATTGGGTCGCTCCAAATGCTGTGTAATGACAAAAAGGGACATCAAAGAAATAAAGAAGATTAAAAAAATAAAGGATAAAAACAGTAATTTTCCTGTGTAATGACAAAAAAGGGCATCAAAGAAATAAAGAAGATTAAAAAAATGAAGGATAAAATCAGTAATTTTCAAAATGCAATACTAGCAGACATTAAGAATATATATTGATTGATATTGATAAAGTTATGATTTATTAACGGACCAACAAAATCTCACATAGTATTGAATCAATGTGATCAATTCATCTAAAATAGTAAATTATAAAATGATGGTAAAAAATTACACGTATTTACAAATTAGCTGCTCGATTTTCAGTTTTACAAAAAATTGGCACACACATCCTTTGCGTTTCAGGTGCTATCAAATTTATACTAACAGGGATAGCTACATAATTGAATATTAATTTGATATGTCTCAAATTAACAATTAATTATAAATTTGTTCAAAAACAATTAATTATAAATATATTTTTTTATTGAAGAATTATAAATATGTTTTATAATTAAATTTAATTCATATATATAACTTATATACATATAATTATACATATATTTATATTAAATAAGACTAAAATATTCCCTCCTGGTCCGTAGGACACATTCCGGTCATCAAAATTTTAAGTACGTACTTCAATTTTAAATGTAATTGTTAGTGTTACTATTCTCACAAACTTGCTGTTATTTTTGGAGTCACTAATATCCAATGTGTTAATACCCTCCCGGAGGAAAACTCTTAATACCCTCCCGGAAGAAAACTCCTAATACCCTCCCGGAGGAAGACTCTTAATACCCTCCCGGAAGATGACTTTTAATACCCTCCCGGAGGAAGACTCTTAATACCCTCCCGGAAGAAGACTCTTAATACCCTCCCGGAGGAAGACTCTTAATACTCTCCCGGAAGAAGACTCCTAATACCCTCCCGGAAGAAGACTCTTAATACCCTCCCGGGAGAAGACTCTTATCAATGTTAATACCCTCTCGGAAGAAGATTCTTTACAATGATAATACCCTCCCGGAAGCAGATTCTTTATCCTCCAGGTCTAAGCATGCTCCGAGAATATCTAACGGACAACTTGCCACATCCCAAAATTGACCAAGAAAAATAGGCTAAGGCAATGCTCCTCCTTCCGGACGAAAGGCACACTCTTCCTCCAGAACATTCTTCCGAACTAGGAGAGGTAACACTGGGGCCGAGCAAAGCTGGTCCGAACCCAAAAAATCCAACCGGTCCGGTTTTTTTGGACCGAACCGACCGGATGCTCAGCCCTCTATAAATACCAAGCTAAACTCACACATTTTGGGGGCGGAAATTTCTCACGATTCTCTCACACACCCTCACACTTCACATATGCTCTCTAAATCTCAGTCACTAGTAGTTGCATTTTCCGATATTGTTTCTTGTATTCTCCACCACCAAGTTACTTACTCTCACGCCGGAGGTGCCTGACGGCCACCACCCTCGGTCAAACATTGTTTTGCAGACTCCCTTCCGACAGCATCACCACATCTCCGTCCCAACACCGCCGGAAGAGGGACAAGTGTGACGACAACACCACATCTCCGCCCAAACACTGCCGGAAGAGGGAAAAACAACACCACATCTCCGTCCAAACACCGTCGGAAGAGGGAAAAGTGCGGTAGAGTGGAGCAAGGAGCATTATCATTTGGCGCTAGAAGGAGGGGGATTTTTCTCTTTGAAAGACCCTCCATCCTTTCCAGATTGCAAGAAGTAACAAGAAGTTATTAGTAACAAGTTATCTCAAATGGGACCGTCAAAGAACACGAGGTTACAAGCCCGAAACGCAGTGGACCTAGACAATTCAAACCAAACTGAAGAACTACTTCAAGGAAACCAACAAGAGATCGTCCATGGTACCTCCCATCGTAGCGAACCCATCCTCCAAAGGATTGGCACAAGGGAAGAAGATACTCCTTTCAACTTGGACCTGACCCATTTCGCTCTTAACCAAATGGCTTTTCTCCTTAGTGTTGTTGTGAATCTTCAACACCCCAACCAACAAAATATCCCTCCTCCGTCTAAAGGAAGGTGGGACCAACCTCCTCATGAGGAAGAAGCACATAGTGCAATTTACAATCTCACCAAAAGGACAAGTATTCCTTTTCTCAACCTTGCTGTCTCCTTGATGGGTGAGGAAGGGTCATCCCAAAGCAAAAACATAACTCCTTATCTCACCCTTGTCATCTCTTTGACGGGCGAGGACGATTCATCTCAAAGAAAAAAAAAACATTTGCCATCTCAAAAAATTTCCAACCCCTCTCACCCTTGTCGTATCTCTCTCTCGGGTGAGGAATGGTCATTTCAAAGCAAAATTTTATGCTATCTCTGAAAATTTGTAAATCATTTTGTCATCTTTGTAGTCCTCTTGGACGGGTGAGGAAGGGTCATAAAAAAATTACTATCTCAAAATTTTTTGAACTACTTTTCTCACCCTTGTCATCTCAAAACACAAACATTCTATCTAAAAAATTTATAACTCTTTCTCTCGTCCTTGTCGCCTCTTGGTGGGTGAGGAAGGTCACCTCAAAGCGAAAAAAAGTTACTCTTAAATATTTTCTAACTTCATTTCTCACCCTTATAGGCATGTTGGTGGGTGAGTAAGGTTGTTTCATAAACATCCATCTCTCAACATCAAGCAACATATGAACAGACACAAAGTTCTCTTGCAACAATTCAGACACAAGTAATACTATCTCAGACACAATTTAATGCATCATATTATCTCATGAGATTTACTCAGACACAAGGCAAATAACATCATCTTGGACAAAAAGATATTTTATCTTAGACACAAGCAACATCATCTCAGACACAAGTAATATTCTCTCGGACACAAGGCATTCAAAGCCACCTCAGACACAAAGTAATACTATCTCAAGCTACATTGTATCTCATGAGGTTCATTCAGACAACAAGGCAGTCAAAGCCAAGTTACGCTATCTTAGACACAAGTAATATTCTCTCGGACACAAGGCATTCAAAGCCGCCTCAGACACAAAGTAACACTATCTCATACAAAATTAAAGGTTTTGCTTTACCTCATGAGATTCATTCAGACACAAAGAAAGCAAATTAAGTCATAAGAAATATGTGAACAGACAGAAAGTCACTTGCAACAATTCAGATAAAAAGTAGGTATTTCAATTACATCTCAAGTCACTAGACCATGCAATTGATTCCCCGCCAATAAGATGCTGGAAAGATGCCAAACACTACGATTCATTCAAGTTTAATTACAAGTACAAAAGGAAAAAGAGGAGTACTAGAACATGCTAAAATACAAAGCTAAGCCAGAGGAATAGCAACTCAAAGGTGTATTCCCACATCCTTACGGGTTTGAGACCTCTATTGGGCTTTCATCCACTTCACGAAGAAAGTCTCAAATCCATCATTGGTTCGTCTGAGGTCATCTTTTAGAGATTCTCGGAACTAATCAACAACAAGTGGTGCCAAAGAAACACTTAGTAAAATTTCAGGGGGAGAGGCACCAAATTACTTCTCCCTCCTCCAAGTTTGCTCCCTTCTCAAAGAAACACTTGGTAAAATTTTAAGGAGGGATCAAATTCCTTGTCCCTCCTCCAAATTCCTTCATTCTCAAAGAAACACTTGGTAAAATTTTAAGAAGGGATCAAATTCTCTCTCCCACCTCCAAATTAAGCAGGGATCAAATTCCTTCCTTCTCAAAGAAACACTTTGTAAAATTTTAAGCAGGGATCAAATTCCCTCTCCTTCCTCCAAATTCCTTCCTTCTCAAAGAAACACTTGGTAAAATTTTAAGCAGGGATCAAATTCCCTCTCCTTCCTCCAAATTCCTTCCTTCTCAAAGAAACACTTGGTAAAATTTTAAGCAGGGATAAAATTCCGTCTCCCTCCTCCAAATTTCCTTCCTTCTCAAAGAAAAGTTTAGTAAAATTTCAAGGGGGCACAAAAATTACTTCGTTTCTCAAAATTCCTCCTCCTAAAAAAAAAAGGCATCCTTCCAACAAAATTCCTTCACCACACAAAATGGCATTCTTCCAACAAAATTCCTTCTCCACACAAAATGGCATTCTTCCAACAAAATTCCTTCTCCACACAAAATGGCATTTTTCCAATAAATTTCCTTCTCCACACAAAATGGCATTCTTCCAACAAAATTCCTCCACCTCAAAAAAAAAAAAAAAAGGCATTCTTCCAACAAAATTCCTTCTTCACTCAAAATGACATTCTTCCAACAAAATTCCTCCTCCTCAAAAAAGAAAAGGCATTCTTCTAACAAAATTCCTTCTTCTCACAAAATGACATTCTTCCAACAAAATTCTTCTCCTAAAAAAAAAAAATTGGCATTCTTCCAACAAAATTCCTTCTCCACACAAAATGACATTTTTCCAACAAAATTCTTTCACAACACAAAATGACATTCTTCCAACAAAATTCCTTCTCCACACAAAATGGCATTCTTCCAACAATATTCATTCTCCACACAAAATGGCATTTTTCCAACAAATTTCCTTCTCCACACAAAATGACATTCTTCCAACAAAATTCCTTCTCCACACAAAATGACATTCTTCCAACAAAATTCATTCTCCACACAAAATGCATTCCTCCTCCCCATGAAACTGCATTCCTCCTCAAAATCCCTCCTCCCCACGAAAATTACTTCCTTCTCAAAAGTTCTTCCTCCTTACAAAAATTCCTCCCCTCTGATATAAACATTTATAAATTTTTCATTTAAATATTGAGACCTTTGCTAGCGGACAATATCCGCCTACAATGTCTGGGGGGGCACCAAATTCAAGCGTAGTAAAATTTTAGCGAAATACCAAATTCAAACTTGGTAAAACTTCAGGGGGGCACAAATTCATCTTACCTCCTTCATATTTATTTCTCTAAATTTTCTTCCTTAAAAAAAACCCTATATTTCTTTTACTTTCCTTTCTAAACACTTATGAAAATTTCATATTTCATTTATATCGCCATTGCTAGTGGACACTATCCACTAACAATGCCTGGGGGCACCAAATTCAAACTTAGTAAATTTTCATGGGACATTACATTCCTTATCCCTCTTTCACACACTTGTTAAATTTGTTAAAAATTAAATTTAGTCAAGTTTCATGGAAGCACAAAATTCAAAACCTTTTTCCTCCACCTCTAGAACTTATGAAATATTCTAAGGCCATCACTAGTGGACTTTACCCACAAGTGATGCCCGGGGGGAGACATGACTCAAAACAACAAAAAAGATATTGACAAGCAAAGAAGGAAACCATGTTTCATTCATTAGGGAAAATATTACAATGCAAGGAGGACATATGAAGGACAGACCCCTCAAGTCCTCTTTAGGACACAAAGGGAATTTCGAAACCTATGCTACAAAAGCATCTTCATCTTCGGATTCCTCACGGACCACCTCGCTTTCCAATTCTTGCAGTTTCGCCAACATAGCTTCTTGCTTGGTCATCTCCCAAGCCCTCAAGCGGTCAATCTTCTGCATATAGAAGCGGTGTAGCTGATTTTTCTCCCGAACCAGCTCTTCAATGGCCTCACAAGCTCGGGCACCAAGAGGCTCATCTATCCAAATGTCATAGTAACACTCCCTGGTGGCGCATCGCTCAAACCTCCGACCAGCATTGTTACGAGTAACAAGTCTTCCTCCCTTCCTCCATGAAGAGCTTCTCAAGACTTACAACAGAGAAAGTAGGAGATGAATGATTTTGAGAAAATGTAAGAACCCTGATATTTGTACTATCGTAAATGACAGGAATGAATAGTAATTACATTACTTAAATGAAATGATTCCAAACACCACTTAGGTATGGTGAATATTTAAGATTTCGAGTTGATATTACATCTTTACGATGCAAATGAGTGTATGTAAAAATCGTTAGTTTTCGATGAAACCCATTATTTTAAATGGCCATATTTTACGAGATATAAGGGGTACAAGGATTACATTAAGAAGGGGGAAAATTATGGAATTCGAATTCCACCATTTAAATAAATTACAAGTGTTGCGATGGTAAGAAATTACGATAAAAAAATTGTATCGCGAAACGCTTCGGATATTCGTCGCAATTGTGAAAAAAATTATGTAACAAGTGTTAAGTTGGCAAGTAAGTATCCCATGCATTCTAAGTGCCATGCAAATTAGATACATAGGATTCCAACCAACCTTTGGATACCAATCTAGAATAGTTCAAGAGACAAATTCCATATTTCATGGAAAAGGTGCTAGATTGGCAAATGCTAAGAAAAAAAAAGAATCAATCAAGCAAACTATTAAATCTTAGCTTTTTGACAAAGAAACTCAGCTGATGTATTGATATATATCACACCAAAATAATTCATTCTCTTCACTTTATCATTTACCAAAAGATAGCAAAAGCTCTCCCCCTCCATTTTCTCTATTTTCGGCCAAAAATAGAGCAGCCACTTCAACCTGCCATAACTCCCTCATTTCTCAATGAAATTTTGTGTTCTATAGCTTTCTGGAAAGGTATTGAGATGTTCTACAACTACTCTTTAGAAGCCTCATCTAGAAAATTAAGGTAAGACCCTCGTTTTTCCAGTTCTTTCAAGAGTGGTAATGCTGACTACGAAAATTTTAAACTTGGTTGTTTAGGTCTTGAAGATTAAAGGTTGTTAAAGCTATCTAAGGTGTTTCTAAGAAAATTCAAGCTTGGTTAAGGTTGTTAAGACTCCAAGGAAGGTAAAACACTCACACCCACCTTAAACCTTATGAGCTATTAGTTGATTTGAAAGGTTGATGCAAGTATGTACATGTTTAAGGGGATTGTGATGTTTTAAACTTTATAAGTATGGGTAAAATTTTGGATAGTGATAAATGGATGTTACCACTGGTCTTATAAATCCTTTATGATGTTTATATGATCTTGATGGTGTGTGGTTGAATTAAGTGGTTAGATGGAGTTCATGGAATTTGGAAATGTTCGGTTTATAGTCGTTATAATGTCGAAATTTCATTAGATCACTTGAGCAGTTAATACCGAATTCAACAAATGTTTTCTTGGTAAGTTTTTGGCCATAAACCAGTAGGAATTGTTTTGTAGTTTGTTTTGACACCAAGATAATGTGATTACGATTTACGGTTTATGAGATATGCTCGTTTTAGTGAAACCGGTTAAAACGGACGAATCGTTAAGATGGACTGACTTTACCAAGTCAAACGAGTCCTTTAAAAATGGTCCGTGATTATGAAATTTTTACAGGGGGTAACTTAGTCAGTGTTTAAGTCCCTGTAAAAATTTGAAGACAAAAGGCTTAATTTTCGATTTTATAGAAATGTTTAAGTCAAGAATGAGCATGAGAACCCACTGCAGAAAGAAGCTATATTTAGAGCAACAATTGAGCTATTAAAAAGATGTTCTTAATTATGAAATTTGGATGAAAACTCCTCTGGACAGTTAAGAAGAAGTGAGAAAAAGAATTTCATGAAAAAGTTTATTTTTCAATTTTATAGAATTTTTCGAATCGAAGTTGCGCAAGTGAAAAACTCTTTTAGGGGACGATACGAGACGAACTTTAGTTTCGTTGAAAATGACCTTTAACGAAAGTCGTTACGAGACCAATAATTACCCAAAAATGGTTAAAGGATATAATGGACTTATAATAAGCCAAACATGTAATAAGGATGTATTGTTACGAAGTTGTGTCTTTACGTGAATAGTCGATTTGACGGGATTGTTTAGCGAACTAACCGAACCTTATTGGTTGTTATAGATCATCGCACTAGAGGCATAGCCCAGACTATTCCGACACGATCAGGCAAGAACTTGTATTTCAAGTATTTTCAAACTGTTGTTGTTGTGGTATAAATGCTATGAACTGCTTGATAGTATTTTTGCGAATCAGCATATGATGTATGGTTATTTACGGGGATTTATAAACCTGTTATGTATGTACGTATGCATAGACTCTTATATATATGTATACGATGATGTGTTACAAGTTCTCAGTAGGGTATGATAATACCTTTTCTTAGTAAGGGAGTCGGAGATATTTCGTCAGGATAAGGCATAAAATCCGGAAGTCACCGGAAGGGTTATATGACGTATTTTTTTTTAAAAATATTCCAATAAATATAAATTGGGTATTTTCGGATTGAAAATTTCTTTGAAGATATTAATAAATATTATTTGAATATTTATTAATAATCTGAATATTTTTTCTTATTGAGAATAGTGTGAAGGTTTATTTATTTAATAAATATTATTTAAATATTTATTAAATATTCTAAGCTGATTATTCATTTAATAAATATTATTTAAATATTTATTAAATATTCCAGGATGATTTAAAAATCATATTATTTATTTTAAAAGTTATTTAAAAACTTTAAAAAGTATTTTAAATATTTTCTGATCGTCGGAAAAGTATTTAAAAATAGGACAGGTTCCCATTTCTTCATGGACTATAGTTTCACTCATCGAAAAAGTATCGCTGCTTCACTCAACTTATCAAAACTCGGGAACCTAAGGTTTTGGGAGCTAGTATTAATTATTTTCTCCCTTCGCTACCAACAAGAAATGCACCCTACCTAGTAAAAAGGGGCTCAGGTTTGACTAAACACTCAATACTCCGACCAACTCCCAAGTTATGTTTGATGAAGCGATTCTTAGTAATCAAAATCTGTTGACTAAAGTCAACCCACACATCAGAGTTACTTCCTCAATTACTCATGGAAGTAAAGTTAGTAATGATTATTAAACCAGTCGTCAAGCTTTGTGCTTGGGGGAAACTGAATTAAATTCTGTTCCTACGATGCATAGAATTCTCTAAGGGATTGGAGGAAGAGGGGACATCGCCTTCGAGCGTAGTCCAAATGATAAGGCCATATGCGGTCAGGGTGCAACCCGATAAGGGAACGTCGTCCTTCTACTAGTAGAGAAGCAGAGGCAGGGTATATTGGTTGATCACCAGATATCGTGGAAGAGGCTCCAACATAATCCCATTCTTCCAATTGGAATTGTATTGCAACACTATAATGAAAGCCTAGGTGCTCAGTTACCGATAGTGTTGACAGAATGATGAACTATTCAAATTACCTCAGAAATTCTTCGTTATATTTCTGGATAAAGAATGAAAATGTTTAATGATGATACAATGTCAGTATACGATATGTCATATGCTTTACGTTAACAAAAGTACTTTGAAAACTATTATTATATGGCTGAGCTATATTGCTCACTCTTGCTTTTCTTTTATATATACCACCACACAACAACAAATAAGCATGGCAAGAACAAGGCAGACCCCCCACAAAAGCGTGCTAACCGGTCAGCAGTATAGGAGACTATTTACGAGGCAGGTGTCGAGGTCACACCCAGTAGCATTACCACAGGTAAGCAGACTAAGTTGGATAGGTTTACAGCTTAGGTTGGTTAGGTTTATTTACAAGCATGACTTGTGTAAGCTTCTGAAAACCAAACCGTATTGTGGCTGTAGATGCCACCTTAGATGGTAATCCTTTTAATTTGAACTTTTAAGATTATGACAATTTGGGTTTGTAATATCTATTTCAAGATGGTTGTAATAACTTAGTAACGTTTTAATTTCATCTCTGAGCCTATAATCTGCAAATGATATGTTTGACTGAGGGGTTACATCATGCTAAAATGAAGATTGAGAGTAATGTTTATTAAAATGGGAATTAAGGATATAGTGACAGCCTGGATCTCCGAACTTGGATCTAGGGGTGTTACAAAAATGGTATCAGAGAATTAGGTTATAATCTCAGAGACGATAGGAAGGTTTAAGGACTCAAACCCTTACCGAAGCATTGTTGGGATAATAGACATAGCCCTAACAACCTTAAGCTAATAAGGGAACTATTTATCAAAACCTCAAGGATAGTAACATTTTTCCCTTTTTGTGTAGACACCCGAGGATGTAGAACTACCTGAGGGTTCCGAGCAGCGTCACGATGATGCCCTTCTGAGAGCTGTAGATGACCTTATGTTGAGACAGAGACTGACCCTCAGCAGGAGGGAGAGAGAGAGATAGTCCAGGAGGAGGATCCCGAGGAGGATCCCAGTGATGATGACCCTATGCCCATAGAGGACCCAGTGGACTCAGATGAGCCAGAGAGTGATCCAGAGGAGGATCCAAAGGAGGACCCCGTGGACGATGTTCCAGCTGACCCCGCACCCGGAGAGGAGCCTGAGGATGAGGAGGTGGTGTGGACTGATATTCCTATGCATTCCCCTCCTCTCAGAGAGGATTCATCCCCTATTGGATATCACTGGGACACAGATTTGGAGGGTGACTCTGAGGAGCCTATACCAGAGGATTTTGAAACTGAGGTTGTCCCGGAGAGCGAGCCAGTTAGTCCTCCCATATAGGTTGTTAGATCCATTGAGTACGATTGGATGGAGACCCGGATGACCACCGATCTGGTGGCAGCGGAGGCCCGAGTAGCGGAGCTGAGGTTCCAGCTAGCTGAGGAGAGACGAGCGAGGCTATACTCCCAGGGGAGAGACTCCAGAGCTAGACGGATGAGGCGGGCAGTATTAAAAATTGAGAGGAGGGCTCACACCCGACCAGAGCACTTCTACGTTCCCGCCACAGCAGGAGGATCCGCCGGAGTGATGCAGAGAGAGTCCTTTCGAGGACTTTGCGCCGAGTTAGGGAGGCGATACGCTTTCACACAGACTGATGGATGGTTGACCAGTTCAGTCTTCTAGTACATGGGGATGTTGTAGTAGTTTTACTTTTGGTAGTGATGTCAGTCACGTAGTATATTTCCTCTGGATAGGAAGACATGTTAGCTGGCTTTTGATGTACTTTTATATATTTCAATCTTATGTTGTACTTCAAACTTTGACTCTGAGAAGTCACTAGCAGTAATATGACGTAAATTTCGTTTGGTGTTAACAACTATTTCTGTTTAAATTGTTACATATAGGATGCCATAATCATTTGACAGCTATTTATAAGTTGCATAAATGCCATAAAAGAATTCACCTTCGAGGTGCTAATCATAGAAAACCAGATTATGAAAAATGAGGAAACCCTAACAGAATTTTTTTATATATGTATACTTTCAGAAAAATGTCTCCAAGAAGAAATGCAAGAACTCACCCTACCGAGTCCGCCACTCATGGTAGTAACCAACATAGGGAAGAGGAACGTCGTCACCCAGAACCGGATGACGAGGAAGATGATTACAATGAGTTTGATGATGAGAATTATGAGGAAGAAGAAAAGGACCTTATGGAACAATTTATGCGTCTGATGAGGCAAAATCTGGAACGCCAGCCACGGCCACAACCACCACCCCGCGGCCCCAACAACGCAGGAGGGAGAGAGAGAGATAGTCCAGGAGGAGGATCCCGAGGAGGATCCCAGTGATGATGACCCTATGCCCATAGAGGACCAAGTGGACTCAGATGAGCCAGATGAGCCGGTCCGAACCCAAAAAATCTAACCGGTCTGGTTCTTTGGACCGAACCGGTCCGGTTTTTTTGGACCGAACCGACCGGATGCTCAGCCCTCTATAAATACCAAGATAAACTCACACATTTAGGGGAAAAAACTCTCATTATTCTCTCATACACTCTCACACTTCATATATGCTCTTTAACTCTCAGTCACTAGTAGTTGCATTTTACGATATTGTTTCTTGTATTCTCCACCACCAAGTTACTTACTCTCACGCCGGAGGTGCTTGACGACCACCACCCCCGGTCAAGCATTGTTTTGCAGATTCCCTTCCAACAGCAACACCACATCTTCGTCCCAACACCGTCGGAAGAGGGACAAGTGCGACGACAACACCACATCTCCGCCCAAACACTGTCGGAAGAGGGAAAAGCAACACCACATCTCCGTCCAAACACTGCCGGAAGAGGGAAAAACGCAGTAGAGTGGAGCAAGGAGCATTATCACAATGTAATTAAGAAATAGAATGCATGCAGTTGCTATCCAAAAAAATTTTGATTGCTCATTGTATAGACTCCACTATACATATAATAAGGGACTTGGGTGGAAGAAAAACGCCAAGAAATTTTTTCATTTTATTTTGTTAATTGTATATTTTCATTTATATTATTGTTTTACTTTTTTGTCGAAGAAAGAATTTCAAGTTCAACAAAGTGATTAACCTATATCTATACTATATTATTATAAGTAAATTAGAGATCTTTTGTTTTGTAATTTGTAGTTTGGTTAATCAAACTATTCATAACCATTGGATTTTTAATCAATTAGAATATATTAATTTATATTTAATACTAAAAATTATTATATAGAAATATTTAAATTTAAAATTCATCCAATAACATACTAAAATTAATATTTATAATATCATATTACACTTTAATAAATTATAAAAAATTAAAAGTAACCCGTGCTTTGCACGGGCTATAAACTAGTATAATTAGTACAATTTTCATTTAAGTAAGAGGACAAAAATGTCTTCCAAAAATATTTAGTTAGTTAGTTAATCATGATTACAATAAAAATAGAATATTTAAAAAAAGAGATATATTTACAATTATAAATAAATATGAAATATAATTATAATTGATCTTTTAAAATGGAACATATCAGAAAAAATCCCATAATAATTTTACTAGGACTCACCCTTTCATTATAATTAATTATTATTTGAAAAATCATACCATTCCTTTAATTTTCCCTAGAAGAATTTTCCATTAATCTTCTTGATTCATCATTATTGTATATAAATACACTTTTGAATTTATGTGTGTATAAATGAATTTGATTTTTTCAATCACTGAATCTCATTCGCATATTCAATTAATTTTATAATCCCATGATATACACTACAAGAAATTTGACATTTACCTACTAATAATTCACCTACCAATTGATATTGGTAGATAAAAATTATATTTACTTACCGATATTTAATGGTACAAGTTATTGGTAGATAAATGTTGAAGTCTTTAAAACTTTACAAAATATTACGCTTAGGGTCCCACATATATGCTCCAGTGCTCCACGACTGTTCTAATATAAGGCGGTCACATTCCCGCTACATCTTTGGAAATTAATTTCAAACTCTTGAAGTTAAGGTGTTAATGACATGTCAAGTTATATTTATTAAATATTAATTTGTTAAATATGTATTGTCCCGGCTTTTGCCACATAACTTTCTGTATGTACAAAATAAATAAGATATTCCATGCTATCATCTTTCCTTAATAAATAAGATTTTCTTACTAAAGTACACTTCATGTTTTTCCTTCAAAAAGAATAAAAGTACACTTCATGTTTTCATCTTTTATAAATGTTATCATCTTCAGCAAAAAATGAATAAATTAAGATGTTTTCATGTTTTCGAATTTTTTTATAAATGATTCATTTTTTATTTTAAAATTTTCTTATGATAAAAATTTTAAAATTGATTTTGATTATAATAATAGTTCGGAAATAAGTTCAATTAATATGTTTATTAACGAATCATATTCGATTCAGTTCCAGTCATTTACTAAAAAACTTTACTTTATGATTTTATTGAAAAAGTAATATTTGCAAAAAAAAACCTACAAACTACAGAATTAGAAGAAAAAAAAATAAGCCCGGCATGGCACGGAAGCACAGCCCGGCACGCCAGATGTTTGCTTCAATACTGTAGTGCTTTACTCGGCTGAAATGAAAAGTAAAGAAAATTAGCCCCACTCTCCTGCTTGTGTGTGTATCTCACGCGCCAGAAAGTAAAAGGAAAATATGCCGCGCGTGACCTACATGCCTGGTTGTGTGATTGAGTTTGTGGAACAAGTCAGTGGATTTGGAGAAATTATGCTTTCCGCTACTTTCGGCTACTTTCGGCTGCTTTAGGATTATTTAATGCTCATTCTCTTGTAAGTTGTAATCACTTTCTTATTTAAGCTGCTTTGCATTGTAATTGAAGACTATGCTTTTGTAAAATAAAACATCTTCTTTAAGCACTAATTTCGGATAAATTTTTTTATTTTAAAATTATTTCGCCTCCATTTAATTAAATTTCCAATGTTTTTAAATTTCAAGCTCTCTTTGAAATTACTATTTGAGTAATATAAGTTATTATATATTAAATAATTTCAAAAGATGGTAAAAAAGAATGATTGATTATTTTTGATTTTCTAATCTGAAATGGGTCAAATTAAAAAAAAAGATATTAAAACATATACAATAATTTCTTTCTTAACCTGCCTAATCCAAAAAGGATTAATATTTTGCTAATCCAAAAATATTCCCGCTACAAGGGAAAAGAAAGCCCGCTCAACTTTTTGAGAGCAAAATTCTTGTAGTGATAGTCCTAAATTCGAATTATGAAAACACCAACATTTTAGAATCATTATCATGATTGCAGATTAATGTGTTTGTTCAGTCATTTAGCCTTTGAGTTTACATTGAGCATATTTTATTCTTTAATTCGATTTATTTTTTGGTGAACTAACTGGGTGATGGCCCTAACTACCCAGATTTGGGAAACAATGGCCCAATATGCCCATATCCAATCTGCACGGCCCTAAATACCGACCGGACACGCATTTTGTATAGGAGTGTCCGGACACGCATCTTGTATCGGAGTATTCTTCACAAAACTGAATTTTGTACGCATGAACAGTACTTGGGTCACGCATTTTGAAAATGCGTGTCTTGAGACACGCATGTTCAACATGCGTGACCAAAGTACTGTTCACCGTCTTCTCCAGCTGTCGCCGTCGTGTTTTGCTCGTTTTTTTCAACCAATTCGTTCGTCCTCTACAGACAACTAGCATTCGCATATTGTACACCAAAATGATCATCGTTTCATCTTCTACATTCCTATGTCCTTGGATTGTAGTTTCGTTCGCCGGATTAAGAATACCCAAATCGGAGCTTTTTTCCGATTTCGTTCGTCGATCTGTTCTTCCATGCCCCTGCGGGGCCTAAAATCGTCAAATGAAGATATGAAAATGTAGAGGAAGGCCTGTGCATTCTTTTGCTGTAATCAGTTGTTGTGGAATGTGCCGAATTGTGAACAACGGAGGTGGGCGATGTTTTGGACGATTTTTGGTCGCCTTGGTCGCCGGAGCTGAGGATTGTTTTCTGAGGTGCTGACGTCATCACGCATCTTGCAGATGCGTGACCTGTGATACGCAACACAGAGATGCGTATCCCAGGACACGCATCTGAAAGATGCGTGAGCCGTGGGTATTTCGGGCCGGAGATCTCGACTTTCAGCATTTCGGGCCTTCAGTCCCCAAATCTAGGCATTTTGGGCATTTTCTCGAACTAACTCATGTTTTACATTACATCCAGATGAAAAAATGAAACATATACAAACTAATGAGCTCGGTTCGAAAAAAATGAAACGTATACAAACTAGTAACCTCGGTTCGAGTATTATGATTTTAAAGAGGAGGATTTGGTACTCTCAAAAAAATAAAAGAGGAGGATTTGGAGGTGGTTTAGCAAAAATGGTTATACTGGTTATATAATTTCATATAGTAATGGCATTTTTTTAACCAATTTTTTGCCCCGAAAATTCAGCCATTTTTTTGCCCTGTAAATTCAGCCATTTTTTTTCCTATTCGGTGTAAGTTACAGCCATAATTATATACTTTCTAAAATATTAAGTTAGTAGAGAAGAACTCAACATGATCTTAAATTATTCAATGCTTGTATGTTCGATCTTCTTACACTATAATGGAACAAAATAATTTCATGATATAAAAAGAAATTAATGTCTTTTGCTCTGAATTTCGATTTGAAAAAAATTGAATTTTTTGCAGAAATCTGTTTTTGTCACAACATTTAAGCTAACGTATAACCTCCATTGATTCATACAAGCAAAACCAGAAGAATATGTTTACAATATACAGTAAAACATCTATTAATTAATACTCGATAAATTAATAATCTAGATAAAATTAATAATTTGTCCAGTCCCAACTTGGGACCAGTACAAAATTGGACCCCAATCGATAAAATAATAAGATAATAACTTTTTTGAAATCTCAGTGTATATATATTGGTCCCAACGAAACTATAAATTAATAATTACTAAAAGATTCCAAATTCTAAGATTGTCTAGTAAAAAATGAATCTATAATCACTTATTTTTTGTTGAACTTCAAATCTATATTGAGTTCATCTTTAAATCTTCTCATTGCACTTAAGAGTTTGGGCATTCATTGTCTTCTCGTATTTCAACAAAAAGTTGTGAAGAGTTGTTTCCGCTTGCAATGCTTCTTTCCGTGTGACCCGTTCCAAAGCTAGTGAATCAAACTCAAATTCAATTAATTTGTGAATCTACGTTAATAGAATATTTCTTGGAACTTGTTTTTGTAATTTATTTTTCATTTCTAACTAATATACATTGTAAATAGTACATTGGACTTGAAAATTTAAAGATCATACGTAAAACCTCTTTAAATTAATAAATTATTAATTTATCGATATAATAATATCTCGCTAAATTAATAAAATATCCCGGTCCCAACATTATTAATTTATAGAGGTTTTACTGTAGAAGAAAGGAGAATCCAATGTAGCTTGCTTACTTACAAAGAAATGAAATGAACAAGACTATTTATAGACCTCACTAATCTCTAACTAACTCATCATACAGCCTGTCACTAATTGTCTAGACTAGCTGTCACAATATTGATTTTGCTGAGTTGGAGACTTAGCTGAGGTGGAGGCTGAGTCACATATTGTAACATCCCCCCTCAAGGTAGGAGAGGCAAACAGGTTTGCAACACCTAGCTTGGACTGAAGGAATGAAAGCTGAGACGAAGAAAGGGCTTTAGTGAAGATATCAGCTGGTTGGATAGACGTGCTAATATGAGAAGGAGCAATATAACCAGCCTTAAGCTTATCACGAACGAAATGGCAGTCTATTTAGATATGTTTGGTACGTTCATGAAAAACAGGATTAGAGGCAATGTGAAGAGCAGAATTGTTGTCATAGTATAGAGGTACAGGCAATGAAATGGGAACTTGAAGAGCTTGCAGCAAATACACCAGCCACATGACTTCGCAACTAGCATCTGGCATGGATCGATACTCTGATTCAGCTGAAGAACGTGAGACAGTGTGTTGCTTTTTACACTTCCAGGAAATAAGAGATTGACCAAGTAATACACAATACCCAGTTAATGAACGACGAGTTTCAGCAGTTTTACTAAGTGTTAATGTTAGAGAACTAATTTCCAGTAGTATTTGGAACTGATTGTTTGCATTTCATTCTCCAGTGTTGGATAAGCAGCTACTAGTGCATCTTGATCACCAACAAAGAGTAAATGTAAAGTTACCAGTGCACTTCTGAGTTCTCTCACATTCCTTGCCGACAGTGGCAGACCCAGAAATTTTTTCTAATGGGTTCCTCTGTTTTCCAATGGCATATGCAGCTAAGCTATGGTTTCTGTTAGGACTAACATTGTTTTGCCCGACGCGTAACAATTTTGTTGATGCCGATGTACACCGGAGGAAAGAACGAGTGATTCTGGATAAGAATCTGAAAATTCGAAATCATGAAACAAAAAATAGATAAAAGTTAACTTGGCCGATTAAAGAATCCAGTACCACAAATTTACTCTTTAAAGATGGAAATATGTCCGCAAACACAATTTATCAAAATCCTTGTAATGTTGTGAATTTTTATGAGTAAAGAGAAGAAAAGCAAGCGACGACTTGCTTGTAGAGAGGCCTGGATCGGAAAAGCAAGTGTTTTCAGAAACTGTATACATGTACCGAAAGTGTAGACACGGATAAATGCATTGATAAATGATAATTCTCACGGCCGATTAATGGCTTCCGATCACTGTTCCGAGCACTATTCCGGGGATACTCCGCCTGAGTTTGGGTATCTGCAAAACAATGCTTGCCCGGGGGTGGTGGCCGTCAAGCACCTCCGTGTGAGAATCAGTAATCGAAATAATAATAATCGAAACGAGTGAAAATGTATCTGTGTGAAAGGAGAGAGTGAGTAATAAGTTTGGGTTGTTGAAATTGTATATATCTCCTTATGTGTAGAATGAGGGTATTTATAGGCTGGGTCTTCCAATCACTGTTCACCCACTTGGTTGCCCACTTGTTATGCCGTTAAAGCTACAGTGAGCCACTATTGGAACAGTGATTGGTGTCCCCTCCTGACATACCTTGATTCCATCAATAGTCACTTGCCCACTTGTTATGCCGTTAAAGCTACAGTTGAATGCCATTGTGTTCCCTTGAATACCTTTATGGTCCCCTGCCTTAGTGAGCAAGATAACAAGATATTTTGCACAGGTATTTATGTAAAGATATTTGTTTGTCAAGTGGAGCAATTTTAGTAGTAATAATAATATGAAATGACACATGTGTAATTAGTGAGTATTTGTTACAGGTGGAGATGCAATGGCGGGCTGCGGGTTTGTGCTGCTACAGTGGGTGCCCGCTGTAAGCTTGCAGCGGGTACCTATCATTGCCCCCCACTCCTTCTGTGCGTGTTAGCGGACAGGAGGAGGAGAAACTAAAGATGCCTTAGTGTTTTGAGAAAATTTTTGGAAAATGATACTATGTGTGCCCCCCAAGTGTTGGTGGACAACACTTAGGAGTTAGAAAAAATTTGTGAAAATATGCCCCCCAAGTGTTGGCGGACAACACTTAGGAGTTAGAAAAAATTTGTAAAAATATGCCCCCCAAGTGTTGGCAGACAACACTTAGGAGTTAGAAAAAATTTGTGAAAATATGCCCCCCAAGTGTTGGCGGACAACACTTAGGAGTTAGAAAAAATTTGTGAAAATATGTGAAAGTTGGACAAGGGGTTATGGTGCTCGACGGGCTGTGCAATTGAAACGTTTTTGGATGATATGTGTAACTGCTTGATAATAAATGCAATAATTGGTAATAAATGAGAAATTTGAAATAAATGATGGAATAATATTAAATGTCAATAATAAGAGAAATGATAATTGGTAGTTCGTATTAATGAGTGAAGTGACCTTTGGGTGGAAAGAGAATGTACCTTTGTGATGTAATGTGTCATGAGTAAGTAGGAAATTAAGACTTAGTGGGCAGTTTTGCTTGGAACGAGGTGGTTACTGGTGGCTGTAATAATGACGTGGACCAATCAGAGTTAGCCACGAGTTGTTTGTAAGTTTTTCACCCCTATCTCACGCGCCGCACGCGTTTAAAAGATGGCGTTGTAGATCATTTGTTATATTTTTACTGCTTCTCTCTACTTTTGTCTCTCCTTTTTCTTTGTCTTCTCCGACTATGTTGCTACGCTTTTACTGCATTTGCCGAGTATTTCTGCCATTGAAGCCACATATATCCTCCTGATTCGAGGTATGCTTTCGCCCTTTTTTCTTTTATGATTTCTGTTTCCTCTTTCATTGTTTAATCTGTCCTTTCATTCGTCATTTTTATGGTCTGTGTGAGTGGGTTTTGTTTTTATATCTTGGTTTTGCATGTTCGAGTATTTGGAATTTGGATTTGATTGTGTAATCTGTAAAGGTTATTCATCTGTGAGTTTGCGGTTTTGTGTATTTGGTATTGAGATTTTGGTAGTTTTGATCCGTTTCTCGATTCGTGTGAAATAACTGGATAGATATCGTAATGTTCATGAGATGTTTGTAATTTGTATATGTGTGTATATTCTGTATATGGTGTGTGTTTTGCTTTTTGATTCTAGGGTTTTGTTGTTTGTGGAGGGAGTGGAATAGGAACCGTTTTGTTTGATTTGTTGATAATTTATAATAAAAAATTGCTTTAAAATATATGTGTGTACCAGTCGTTGTTGATGGCGTGTTGCCTGTTAGCGGTAGTAAGTGATGAATTGTGCCAATGTCTGCAGATGGGTGATGAATTCGTGGATCCCGCAATTGGTGAGAGAAGACCGCTATTGAACATGTATGGGCGTTGGGTGGACGTAGGGTCGTTGAGTCATCCGGATGTGTTACGGAGGAACCGCTATCAGTACTTTGAAAGTTGTGGCGGGCGAGCAACGTGTTGCCAACCGAGTATTCGAAGGCGGAAATGGATGCTAGATTCGCCGAATTTCCTCATTTGCAACAAGACAACACTTTTAAGGCTGATGACTGGGGGGATTATGTTGAGAGGATGTTCCGAATTGAAGATGGCTATTTCTGGAGACAGGCATTACCTGGTGAGAAGTTGTACCATCGTTTTGATGATGATTCCGTTTGTATACCCGTAAGTCATTTTAGAGCGGGTTTTCGTTTACCGCCACACAAGTTTCTAATGGATTTATTTCGATTGTACTTCCGCTGTCCGTTGGCGAAAATGTCTCCCAACTCCATAAGGGCGATTAACTGGTTTATAGCTAGTAATGAGGCTGTTGTGACCAAAATCTCGCATGGGTTAGATTTAGGCCCACTAGAGGATTAGGGTCCAGATCCATGAAGAGAATGAGTAATCTGTCAGGTTTCCGGAGGCCTACGGTAGCCCTAGGGGTTACCATGTACACTGCAGCACGGGAACGCATGACTAAGGGTCTCAAGGTATCCCCTTGAGGATAACCTATAACTATTATCAGTCATCCAGTAGAACTTCCAGAGTAGCTTCCGTGATAGGGGTTACCGGAGGGGGTACCGGAGCCAGGCTACCGGGCGGTACACCCAGCTTCCGCCGGAAGCCTGATTAGGCTGCCAATACAGATAAGGCACGCCTCCTATTTTTTAGGAACACGTCTATATCATCTAAAAACACTCTCAAACAGATAAACATTCAGTTATTTGAGGATATATGTCATATATACTTGATAAATGATACAAAATCATGATAAATGCTAGAGATAATCATTCTATGTTACCTAAACTGCTTGGTAACCTGATTATACACATCATACTCGATTATTATCAGAAATAACAGTCATTATCCCACTAGAGAGAGGATAACTCATGATAAACAAACGATCATATCATTCAAGAACTACATCGGGGCTTGATCCACTATAAATAGTGGTATGTAGGCAGTTTACGGGATCTTCTTCGACACTTTACACTCCTTGAGTAGCTAGAGCACGTGCACTCTTGTGTGACACAGTCAAATTAGGGTTCTTGGCTGGCCAACATTTGGTCCTTGAGCTCTCATCCCGTAGATTCAGTCCGATCCTTCCGAGGAACCACATCCCGTGTTGTTCGGTAACCCTAGTCGTGAGCCTTCCCGGGCGGCTAGCCATTGATCTTCAACCACGAGCCTTTATGGGTGGTTGGACGATTCCTTGTTTATTGGCGCTATTCCAGCACGAGGCCTCGTAATCTGTTATGCTAAAATCCTCCTACAACAATTGGCGCCCGAAGGAGGGGCCTCAAAAATCGTCATTTGGAGGAGATATGGCGAGTAACAATTCTGACAGTGATAAGACACCATCTCAGGATGGTAATGAACGAAACAAAGATGGTGGTGATGATGTTAGTAACAAAGACATCATGGATTATCTGAAAACGGTGAATGAAAGAGTTAACCACTTGGAAAAAGGTTCCGAGAAAATGAAAAAATGGCAAAGGAAGTGCAAGTCGAAGTTGAGAAAAAAGAATGTGACTCCGACAAAGTTAAATTTCGAGCCTGAGGACAAAAGTGAAGACGACACTGATTATGTCCCATCTGAAGAAGAGGTAGAGGAGCCTGCGGAAGAGGAATATGAGGGCGACCAATCTGATATCCCGGAAGCCCAGGGTACCGAAGGTTCACCCACCAGAAGTCTGAGCATTTTTGACCGAATTGGCAAAAGACTGACTAACAAAGACCTTCGTCACAAGTTGATTCACACTGGAAACAAAGATCGAAGGGATGGCAGTGGGGGTTCTATAACCCGGGGTTCCCGAGAACGTAGAGAGAGATCCCACTCGGTCCCCCCAAAAAAGCACTTCCAGGAGGTCTCGATCTGATGGCAGAAGGAGTCATAGGCAAAGTGGTCACTCTTCTGGGCATAAAAGTAGGAAATCCCGTTCTACCGGAGTCCCAACCGGTGGGGGTCCCAACCAGGATTCCAGCTCCCATCAGAGTTCGGTTCCCAGAAGAAGTAAGACAGCCAATGAAGATGATGACTCTGGAAGTGATATGCTTTCAGATGGTGAAAATGGACAGTTCAGGATGTCTGACTGGAAAAAAGCCTTGGAAAAGATCAAGGAGGAGAAAAAGTTTAAGTCCGGTATCACTGCCGGTTCCCCATTTTCTGTGAAAGTGAAAAAGGCAGCCTTGCCAAGGTTCTTTAAGATGAATAATGACTTGAAATTCAATGGAAACTCAGATCCAGTTGAATACTTGAGCCGTTTTAATACGGAAATGGATGTCTACCAGGTGGAGGACTTAGCAAGGTGTAGGCTACTGGCATCCACACTGACTGGGAATGCCCACCAATGGTTCAAAAGGCTAGCTGAAGGGTCTATTAAATCATGGAGGAAGATGGGAGATCAGTTTATCTCTCAATTCAGGGCTACCGTGGCCTATGCCCCACCGGTGAATACCCTAGCTAATATCAAGCAAGAAACTCACGAATCTTTAAGACAGTATTTCAAAAGATTTAATGAGCATGTGCCAAAAGTGAAGAAGGCATCTGATGAAACTCTGAAGAACTTCCTGATAGCCGGGGTAAGGCCTGGAACCGAGTTTTGGAAGGAATTGCAAACTGAGGAGCCCGGAACCCTGGCGGAATTCTATCAACAAGCAGAATGCCACAAAGTGATTGAGGAATCCATGGCAAAATTGTCCAAAGATTCCAATTCCCGAGGTTGGAGCAGGAACAAAAGAAATCGTTCTTACAGCCCTAAAAGGGATTCGAACAAGAGGGCTTCCGGGAGTGGTACTGCCGGCTTGGGAGCCCCCCGGTATGATGACAAGACTGCCCCTATTGCTGTTAATGCAACTAAGGATAGAGTTTCTGCCAAAGACAGACTCACTCCAAAGGCGAATTTTCAGAAATACTCAGAGTATACTCCTTTGACTGTCCCAATCAGTCATATTCTCGAAGTGAATGAGAAGAATGGGCTATTTCGGAGGCCCTACCGGGCAGGGCCCCCAGGAGTGAAAGATCAAGGAAAGTACTGTGCATTCCATGAAGTGAATGGACACGAGACTGCTGATTGCAGGCACTTGAAAGATCAAATTGAAGAATTGATTAGAGGTGGATACCTGACTGAATTTGTAGCCCAAGAGGCTAAGAAATATAAAGAAGGTAGAGATAACAAGGACAAAGCTCCTGGAAACCAAGAAAGGACTACCCGAGCTAATAGCATCCATACCATCTTTGGCGGCCCTTACTTGGGGGGTGCCAGTCGGAATGCCAGAGATAGGTATGCCCGGGAAGCCAGGGGCAAACCCCTAACTAATGTTTTCCACCTTGCAGAAAGGCCCCCTAAGCTGTTCAAAGGGGAAACCGCTGATATTTCCTTTACCGAGGAGGATGCCAAGTGGATTCACCACCCTCATAATGATGCTTTGGTGGTAACCGTGAGTATTGGTGGAATGAATGTGCACAGAGTGCTGGTTGATAATGGAAGCTCAGTAAATATCTTGGCATATACCACATTCCAGAAATTAGGACTTTTGGACAAAGAGTTACTGCATACCAATAATGAGCTATATGGGTTTACCGGTAACCCAGTCCAAATCATGGGCAAGGTCAAATTACCCTTGACATTGGGTGTGGATCCCTGCAAGGCCACATAAATGGCAGAATTCATGGTGGTAGATGAAGACATATCCCACAATGCAATTCTTGGTAGACCAATATTGAAAGATATGAGGGTGGTAACCTCAATGTACCACTTCTCAATGAAGTTTCCTACACCAAATGGCATTGGGTGTGTGAAGGGATGTCAACATGAGTCAAGGGAATGCTATAACAGAGCTGTTCAGGCTGCCGAGAAGGCAGACAAACCTATTCAAGTTGAAGAAAAGGCTGATGGAGAAGCCTTATTGAGAAGCCATGGGCTTGAGCCACAGAAGTTTGAAGGAGCATCTTGTAATGCCATCATGATAGTGGAATTGCCAGATGAACCTACTGAAGAGGTTCCTAATTTTCGGGGGGTAGTACCACCACAAAGCTTGTTGTTGGAAGCTGCCGAAAAAAATGATGAAATTCATAACATTTCACTGGAAGGCATAGTAAAAAGTCCCTTAGATGATGATCTAGACGAAGCAATGCTAGAGAATGAGAACCAGGGAGCGGAGAGAGGACTCCCGGTTGAGATTGACATTGATCCCAGGATGCCCGGTACCCTGGAAAAGGCAGGGGCTGCCGAGGATACTATCCCCATACTAGTGGATGCTGAAGACCCTAGTAAAATCTTGAAAATCGGGCAACAGCTAGATGAAAATACAAGAGAAAGGTTGACTGCTTTCCTTAAAAGCAACCTTGATGTGTTTGCATGGTGTCATTCTGACATGGTGGGGATTGACCCGAGAGTCATGTGCCACCACTTGAACATCGACCCTGAGAGAAGGGGTATCCGGCAGAAGAGAAGGCCTGTCAGTGGTGAAAGGGCTACCGCCCTCCAGGAAGAGGTAGACCGGTTATTGAAGGCTGGTTTGATCAAAGAATCCTTCTACCCAACATGGCTAGCAAACCCAGTACTGGTCCGGAAGCCTAATGGGAAATGGAGAACATGTGTTGACTTTACTGATTTAAATAAGGCATGCCCTAAGGATAGCTTCCCGCTACCCAGAATTGATCAACTGGTGGATGCCACGGCAGGCCATGCTTTGCTAAGTTTCATGGATGCCTACTCCGGATATAACCAGATACCGATGTTTGAACCGGACCAGGAGCATACCAGCTTCATAACTGATAGGGGACTGTACTGTTATGTGGGGATGCCGTTTGGGCTATTGAATGCCGGGGCTACCTATCAGAGGCCGGTAAACATGATGTTTAAAGAACAGATTGGTAAGACTATGGAAGTCTATGTTGACGATATGTTGGTCAAATCAAAGGTGGCAGCCGACCATTTGTTGCACCTATCTGAGATGTTTGATATCCTAAGGAAGTATCGGATGAAGCTGAACCCCCAAAAGTGTGTTTTTGGGGTGGAGTCTGGAAAGTTTCTTGGATTCATTGTGAACCACAGAGGGATTGAGGCAAACCCCGCCAAAATCAAAGCATTGCTGGAACTGAGGTCCCCAAGGAATGTAAAAGAAGTCCAAGGGCTTACCGGAAGGGTAGCGGCCCTAAATAGATTCGTATCTCGGTCTTCCGACAAATGCAAGGAGTTTTTCAAGGCTATCAAGAAGGGTCAAAACTTTGAATGGACCCCGGAATGTGAGGAAGCCTTCAAGAAACTAAAAGAACAGCTGGGAAGCCCACCATTGCTCTCCAAACCCTTGGAAGGTGAGGTACTCATTTTATATTTAGCTATTTCTGAATACTCTATAAGTGCTGTGTTGATCCGGGAGGAAGAACAAGTGCAATACCCGGTATACTATGTGAGCAAAAGGCTGCTGGATGCGGAAACCCGGTATCCCAGCATGGAAAAGCTAGCGTATGCTCTAATATTGGCTTCCAGGAAGCTAAGGCCTTACTTTCAGGCCCATAAAATTGAAGTTAGAACATCCTTCCCGCTAAGGAAAGTGATGCACAAACCGGAAGCCTCCGGTAGAATGATGAAATGGGCTGTCGAGCTAGGACAGTTTGAAATAGATTACAGGCCCCGAACTGCTATCAAAGGCCAAGCACTGGCCGATTTCTTACTGGAGTTTCCTCCTGATTTTGAGGTTACCGGAGAAGATTGTACCCCGGCGACCCCAGTTACCGAAGGGGATGCCGAAAGCCCCCAATTATGGTGGAACCTGTATGTTGATGGTGCAGTAAATAATAATGGGGGAGGTGCAGGAATAGAGTTGGTAAGCCCAGAGGGGCACCGAATTCAGAGTGCCATACACTTTGGCTTCAGGGCTACCAACAACGATGCAGAGTATGAGGCCCTGATTGCTGGTTTGAAACTGGCTCTGGAAATGAAGGTAGAATACCTAAATGTGTTTAGTGACTCCATGCTGATTGTGTGGCAAATTAAAGGAAGCTTCCAGAGTCGAGGCCCCCGCACTGAACTCTACATGAGGTATGCCCAAGAACTTATCAGTAGGTTCAAATTACTAAATCTAAATCAAATCCCAAGGGTGGAAAATGCCAATGCTGATGCCCTTGCCAAGTTGGGATCCCAAAAAGAAGCTGTCCTGTTAGGGGTGATACCCCTTGAAGTGCAACTCCAACCGAGTATCCATCGAGAGGAGACTATGGAAATAGAATCTTCAATGGAAAGCCAATGGACAACCCCAATACGTGAGTATATCATCAAGGGGACACTTCCGGAAGACAAAGATGAAGCTCGGAAACTCAAATATAAGGCTGCCCGTTATGTGATCTATGATGGCATCCTATACAAGAGGGGATTTAATCAACCTCTACTTAAGTGCATATCTGGAAATGAATGTGAATACATCCTAAGGGAAATTCATGAAGGCATTTGTGGCAACCACTCGGGGGGTACCTCCCTTGCCCACAAAATTCTCCGACAGGGCTATTACTGGCCTACCATGAAAACTGATGCTTATGACTTTGCTAAAGCTTGTGATCAATGCCAAAGGTTTGCTAACTTCAATAACAACCCAGTTGTGGAACTAAGACCCATTGGAAGCCCCTGGCCCTTTGCAATATGGGGGATTGACCTGATTGGGGAGCTTCCCAAAGGCAGAGGTGGTGTGAAATATGCCGTGGTAGCCGTTGACTACTTTACCAAGTGGGAGGAGGCGGAACCCCTAGCTACCATCACTGCCGGTAAGCTGAAGGAATTTGTTAAGTGAGCCATTATATGTAGATACGGGGTACCGTACAAGCTGATCTCAGACAATGGCAAGCAATTTGATAGTAGAGAAATGAGAAGTCTATGTGAGGACTTGGAGATAAAGAAAGATTTTTCAGCCGTTTGCCACCCTCAAAGCAATGGGCAGACGGAAGCTGTGAATAAAATCATCAAGCACACTCTAAAAGCCAAGTTGTTAGATAAAAAGGGAAATTGGCCAGAGGAGCTTCCAATGGTCCTGTGGTCTTACAACACCACTCCCAGGTCCACAACCGGAGAGTCTCCCTTTGCTCTAACCTATGGCTGTGAAGCTATGGTCCCAGTGGAAGTCGGGACAGGGTCCTACCGGAGGGACAATTTCAGTCAAGAATCAAATGAAATAAATCAGAGGCTGGCCCTAGACATGGTAGAGGAAAACCGGGCTACCGCCCAGCTGAAACTCGCGGCTTACCAGCAGAGGACCCGCAAATACTATAACAACAAGGTACGCCCTCGACCCCTCAAGGTTGGCGACCTAGTACTGAGAAGAATGATGCCCAATATGCGGGTTCCCGGGCACGGAGCCTTTGGAGCAAACTGGGAAGGGCCTTACAAAATAAAGTCTATCTTTTGGGAAGGCACTTACCACCTTGAAGACATGGATGGGAACACTATTCCCCGTGCTTGGAATGCCGAGCACCTAAAAAAGTACTATCAGTAAGACTCTTTTCAGAGCAAACGTAGGCCTCTTTCAGGCTTAGGATGAATAAAGGCAACCTACTAGTTGTGGTTGCGTCATTTCCCTTTCAGTTCTTAGGATTTCATGATTTTCAATAGATGCCCGGGGGGTAGTGGATGCACACCCCGTCTGGATGAAATTTGATGTAATCGTACTCTTTGATTTTCAGTAAAAGTTGAAGTTGATTGTTTCCTTTTACATTTATCACTTATAAATATTTTCAGAAAGATATGTAAGACCAACAAGCATAGTTCTACATGACAGCCAGGCTACCATCCAGAACTAGGGGGGTAGTAGTGGATACACCTCTCAGCTTAACAGGTTGAAATTATTAGAATTTTAAAATTTACATTACCAGACATGTACGGAACCTTGAGTGGTTCACATGGCTTACTTGGTTACCAGGGCATGTATGGAACCCTGTTCGGCATACATGGTTCCCTTCATTACTTGGGCTTGTGTGGTACCCTGTTCGGCACATTTGGATCCCTTCAACACCAGACATGTACGGAACCTTGAGTGGTTCACATGGCTTACTTGGTTACCAGGGCATGTATGGAACCCTGTTCGGCATACATGGTTCCCTTCATTACTTGGGCTTGTGTGGTACCCTGTTCGGCACACTTGGATCCCTTCAACACCAGACATGTACGGAACCTTGAGTGGTTCACATGGCTTACTTGGTTACCAGGGCATGTATGGAACCCTGTTCGGCAAACATGGTTCCCTTCATTACTTGGGCTTGTGTGGTACCCTGTTCGGCACACTTGGATCCCTTCAACACCAGACATGTACGGAACCTTGAGTGGTTCACATGGCTTACTTGGTTACCAGGGCATGTATGAAACCCTGTTCGGCATACATGGTTCCCTTCATTACTTGGGCTGGTGTGGTACCCTGATTAGCACACTTGGATCCCCTCAACACCAGACATGTACGGAACTTTGAGTGGTTTACATGGCTTACTTGGTTATCAGGGCTTGTATGGAACCCTGTTCGGCATACATGGTTCCCTTCATTATTTGGGCTTGTGTGGTACCCTGTTCGACACACTTGGATCCCTTCATTACAAGACATCTTTGCAGGATTGGCCTACATGGCATCACCACACATGACTTATTAAATGACTGGGGCTCCCAGAACAAAGGTTTCCAGGCTGAGCCTCCGGTACCCAGGCTATCGGATAGGGGCTACCGGCCATGGGGCTCCCGGAGTCAGGTTCCCGCCTTCGGGCTTCAAGATGCTATAGGGATACCGGATGGCACCCTCACACCCACAATGACAACCGAGCAGACAAAGGTACAAGTACTATCAGTTCTGTGGCCACCTATCCGGGTATGTGTTGCCATGTTACTCTTGTACACTTCTACATTGCGATATCATTCTATCGTTCTTATTTTGATTCATGATCTAATATCTATTTAATCAACACATATATGACATATATCCTCTGAGAACTTGTACAAGCTTGTTTTAGGATTAGTCAGGAGAGTCATTTTATCAGATAGAATTCGCTGGTGGCGTTTAATTATGCACTATTTTAAGTTATCGTAATACCTTTCTTACTTAGCGTATCGGTACCCTAGAGAATGAGTAAAATGGGGGTTTGATGAGTATTAATTATTAAGTCCAAGTTGGTTCTCGTTGTATAATCAGAAATGATGTGACAGCTATACCTACTACATAAAAACTAGATAATAAAACAAACATGCATTGCGTTGACAGAACAAGTTCAAAGATATCGAGGCCTACGACCATAGGACGATTAAAGTTACTAAATTTAAGATTACATCTGTGGAGCATTATAGGAGCCCACCCCCTTGATTAAAACCAAATGTTCATAAACCGGCATAATAGAAAGATCAAGGTGATTGGAAAAAGATGATTTAGGAGGATGAGGGATCTTTAATAGCCTCGGAACTAGGGGAATCCTCAACAGGGTCCACCTTTTTGGTGGAATCACCTGGAGCCACCTCGACCGCCTCTGCGGGAGCATCAACCCTGGTATCCTGAGTATCCTTAGCCATATCTTTCAGAGTATCGGACGGCGTGGGGGTCACCTTCGCAGCGGAGGGCTGAGACTTGATAGCTTCCGCTTTAAACCTCTCCACCTGCTTCACGGCATCCTCGCCCAGAAGGGTCCAATCCAGGTTCGGCATCACCTTCCAAGTAGATTTTATGTAATCCTGAACCCCCTTAGCAAACCCCAGCTTGTACCTCTCGGGAAGCACCTCTTTTAACTTCTTTACAGAGGCCTGGAGGGTATCCACTTGTAGCTGCAGCTCCGCAACCTCGGTGGCATGGGATGCCACCATCCCCTCTTTATCCTTATCTTGCTCGTAAACCAACCTTCCCAGCTTGTTCTTCTCCTTTGTGATAGCTGAAACTTCACCCTTCAATTTCTTGGTAACATCAACCAGTTTTTTCTTTTCTTCTGCTGCGACATCAAGATCAAACTTCATCTGCTTCAATTCTTCCTTCAGTTTCATATCCCCCCGGGTAGCCGCCACCAGCTGGCCACCGATTCGCAATTGGTGGAATAAACTTTCTCCCGAAGAGAATAGCATGGCACGCCCAGCATCCGAGGTCTTGAGCTTGGACCAGCCAGAGATAACCTCTAGAGGTATTTGCCCATCTGTCAGCTTGTGGAATTGTTGAACCTCTTGAGAGATGCCGGCCGGCTGAGGCACTTTGGCTCTTTTAGCAGACCTGGTCTCAGGGGTGGAAGCCAAACTACCGGTAGCCTGTGAGAATCTTCGCTTGTCGGCAGGAGTAGACCCAGTTTTGCCTGAAGAAGGAGCCTTGGCCTGAGAAATAGGGGTGGCATTAATTGGTGGATCAAGTGCCATCAGCTCGTCTTCTGGGAACAGATCCTCGTACTTCTCCGAAGGCTGTACGAAGGACGGAACGGTGCCAGACATACCTGAAATGACAGAATATTCGAAATGTCATAAATAGCAATGTACATGTATAAAGAAAAACATGGATAAAGTGCCTAATTACATGATAAACAGTAATTACTATGTAACTAACATACGCATGGAAGCCCATAAGACTGTGGGTAACAAAAAAAATAAGTAAGGCGTAATAGCTACAAAGACACACGAAAATTGCGGATACAGAAAGCAGGAGCCTGGGTTACCAGGGCTAGAGTGGTGGGAAACCCTCTTTTTCTTTCGGCTGGTACCCTGTGCCTCAAGTTCTGTGCCAGACCCTTCCTCAACCTTCACCCCTTGGACCGGGGATGAGGGAGCCATGGGCATTGAGAAACCTAACCTCACCAGGGTATCCGGGGTCAGCAGACTTTCACCATCTCCTAAGTCGGCGGCTAACCTCATAATTTTCCTAGCCCTCTTCTCCTCAATCCCCTCGAGAGAAGTTTGTGTTGGGATCCCTAAATGATATAATAAACAATAAAAAGGAGAAAAGGGTTATATCAAGATTCAACCAGATAAAGGTTACCAGTAATGTACGAGGGTACCGAGTGTTTACCCGAAGTTAGATTCCACTCTTTTCTCACTTCTTCACACTCATAGCAATATAAAAACATCTCCAGCCAGTCATACATCCCACGTTTATTTCCCTTAATACATCCCCCTTGCTTGTCATTCCAGGAGGTAAGGTAAAAGATACCTATCTTCCTCCCCACACCCTTCAATTGATAAAAATACCCCAGTTCCCGGGCAGTGAGAGGAACAGAAAAAGCTTGGTCATAAAGGATGTACATACAGGCTGCCACCCTGAAAGAATTGGGGGTCAGCTGCATAGGTGCAATTTCATAGAAGGCGAGCAACTCAACAATAAATGGATGTAGGGGAAAAGAGAACCCAAGCTTAAAGAACGAAGCGGATAGGACTGCACTGGGTATAGATTGGTCAGGTTCGAAGTTATCAAACCTGTGGCACCTTTCACCATCACTGGGTATCACCAGGCCACACCCCGGGTTGCACAACTCAAGCAGCCTAGCAAGTCTATCAGTGTTCATAGTAGAATCTAAATTTTCACAGGATGGAACGAAGCCTGCAGGGACATGGGGCTTCCGTTCAATCTCCATCACCAATCCCTCATCAAATTTCTCTTCTTCATCCTGTAAGTCTGTGTTATGAAAAAATGGCTGCTCAGCCTCATTCCCGAATCCCCCATCAAATTTTTCTTCCTCATCCGTGTTTGAACTCAGATAAATCCTATCAATACCCTCATTATTAAAGTTTGACGAACCAGCCTCTAGGGAGGGGTCGAGATGCCTACTTATAATCTCAACCTCCATTGGATTTATGACTTCAACTCGGGAACGTGTCCGAGAACTAACGGATAGCTTGGATTGCAACAAGGGTTGATGTAAGAGCACATCGTTAAGGTGGGTTGACTCAGAATCTGAGGGCTCACCAGAGACGGGCGACAAGTTTCCCACATGCCGTGATGAGACTCCCGAGATGGACGAGGTAGACATCTGCAACCACAGGGAGGAAGCAGATTAGAAGGAGGGTTCGTGATTGAATCACTCAAGGTTGGAAAAAGTAAAGATTATCAACAATCGACTCGGTGACACCCATGGTAACCCCTGGGGTGCCAGGCTAAATTAAAAGTAAGTCAGGGCTCGGGGGGTAGCTACCGGTCTACTAACCAAATACTATGGTGACAAGGTTATCCAACCAGTACAAAAAGAAAGGTGTTGACTCGAAAGTATTGTTAACATGCCCAAATCGACGAAGTGTATATAATCGGTTGACAAGATAGGCCTAAAACAGCACGATCCGGTGAGGGCAAGTATCAAACATGTTACAAGCATATAAAAAGAGTGATCAAAGGGGCAACCGGAGTATGAGTTACCTCAAATTCCTTTTTCACATATGTCGTAAATAGAGATTCATACATGCATTCTATTATTGAGGATAAAGCATATGGATCTAATCTAGATACGATTCAAAAATTAAGAGAAATAGCAAGAATCTGCAATTGGAAGTATTCGATTCAGATAAATAAAAATAAAATGACATGCAGTGGCTACCGAAGTCATAGATCGGCCGTCATTCAAGAACATGAACAAACGAGAACATACAGAAACAGACATACAAAAGGCACAATCATATATTTGCATGAGATTTCTATGCACGGTGACCGCATTAATTAAAGAAAGTAAGTCATGGAGATTGAGTACTTACTTGAGTAAGTTGAGGGGGTGAGTATATGGGCGACTTAGCCCTCGCCGGAGAAGCTTTCGCTGGAAGCCTTAAGAAATCCTTTGCTTACAAGAAAGGAAGTGTTGAGCGAGGATAAGAAGAAAAGTGAAAAGGCTGAGATATTAGATGGTATATAGAGAAGGGGGTCAAAGAGGCGTGTTTGCCTTGGCCAATGAATGTGGCACAGAAAACGAGACGGGGTGGGAAACGTCTTTTGCATGGAAAATTGTTTATCTCTTGCAATTATCTCTGTGAAAACGGTAGAGTCCTAGCCTGTTTTTCCCTCCTCAATAATTTTTATTTTATTTCTAGAGAATTAAAATTAACTTACCCTCAGATGCGTAAAATACGAGGCTTCCGCTTCTATTCTGATTCGAGCTTCTGTAGCACAATTACGAGAGCTACCAATTATAAACATCAGAATTAGCCCCAACTTCATGATTAAGAGTTTTCAATATTGACATGTGGTGTTAATTTAGCAAGATAGCAAAAAGACGAATTTTCTTAGCAACCGGCACCCCGTGGATAATAAGGTTCCCCTTGCACACAGTACTTCAGGGAACCGGGGGGTAGTTGTTGTGACCAAAATCTCGCATGGGTTAGATTTAGGCCCAATAGAGGATTAGGGTCCAGATCCATGAAGAGAATGAGTAATCTGTCAGGTTTCCGGAGGCCTACGGTAGCCCTAGGGGTTACCATGTACACTGCAGCACGGGAACGCATGACTAAGGGTCTCAAGGTATCCTCTTGAGGATAACTTATAACTATTATCAGTCATCCAGTAGAACTTCCAGAGTAGCTTCCGTGATAGGGGTTACCGGAGGGGGTACCGGAGCCAGGCTACCGGGCGGTACCCCCAGCTTCCGCCGGAAGCCTGATTAGGCTGCCAATACAGATAAGGCACGCCTCCTATTTTTTAGGAACACGTCTATATCATCTAAAAACACTCTCAAACAGATAAACATTCAGTTATTTGAGGATATATGTCATATATACTTGATAAATGATACAAAATCATGATAAATGCTAGAGATAATCATTCTATGTTACCTAAACTGCTTGGTAACCTGATTATACACATCATACTCGATTATTATCAGAAATAACAGTCATTATCCCACTGGAGAGAGGATAACTCATGATAAACAAACGATCATATCATTCAAGAACTACATCGGGGCTTGATCCACTATAAATAGTGGTATGTAGGCAGTTTACGGGATCTTCTTCGACACTTTACACTCCTTGAGTAGCTAGAGCACGTGCACTCTTGTGTGACACAGTCAAATTAGGGTTCTTGGCTGGCCAACATTTGGTCCTTGAGCTCTCATCCCGTAGATTCAGTCCGATCCTTCCGAGGAACCACATCCCGTGTTCTTCGGTAACCCTAGTCGTGAGCCTTCCCGGGCGGCTAGCCATTGATCTTCAACCACGAGCCTTTCTGGGTGGTTGGACGATTCCTTGTTTATTGGCGCTATTCCAGCACGAGGCCTCGTAATCTGTTGTGCTAAAATCCTCCCACAATAGAGGCCATGAATAAGCAGCCTACATTTAGGGCTTTTTTCTGCCTCTTTGATGTTAAAGCCAGCCGTGCGAAGCCCTTCTATGAGCTCCAATTTGTAAAGTCTCAAACGCGTATTGGACAAGCTCTGGATGGATACCGCCCTTTTGCGTTCCCCAAGGGCATGGCGGGTTGGCAAGAGGAATTTTTGGTGATTGGTGGTGGAGAGTTCGCCTGGCATAAGAATTTTGTGAAGAAGGTTGAGTGTGTCTACAGAACGGATCGTAACCGTCTTAGCCAGGTGGAGATAGATATCTTGGTTAGGCTAGTAAGGGCGTTGGGTGGGGTATGGACCGAGGCGAATTTGATTGACCCGGCTGATTTGAGAAGACATTGCTGTAAGTTTCTAGTTTTACTTTATGTTTTGGGTTTCGCTATTTTTGTTTATTAAAATTCTTGTGTTTATTTTTGTAGTGTTGGATCCTCGTAAAGCGGAGTTGGATCCTCACCCCACATTGTCCATCGAACAGGAGGCTAAGATGTATGCTGATTTCATGGTTCTCCAACCACCTAGGCCAAAGCGGGTTCGTGGGATGTTTGCTGTGGAAAACATTATAGATGCCTTTGATCTTTCTGGGAAAGGTGCTGGTGGGGAAACTGCTGAGCGGGTTGAGTATGAGGAACCCGTAGTTGAAGAGAAAGAAGTGCCTGGGAGTGACGCTCAATCTGAAGAAGAAGAATCTGGTGGTGGTATGCATTCTGAGGATGATTCTTTGTCCGAGTTGCTAGGTGACGTGTTTGCAAGGGAGAGGGATAATGTTCCGGAGCCAAATTTGCAGGATGCCCAAGGTGATGATTTTCCAGTTGAGGATGAAGTTTTTGTTGAGACAGAGAAATCCGCGGAGAGGGAAAAGGAGCCATCTATTGATAAAGGTGTTGCTGTTGAGGCTTAAAATGAAAGTGATGGTGCTGCGGCTAGGAGAACATTTGCGTCTCAAACAGTCGGAGATAGTGATGATGATTTTGACATTCGCTCTCTAAGTGTAAAGGCTGCTATTCGAAGGGAGGAGCGGGATTCTGTTGCTGAGCCTGTCCAGGTAGTTTCTACCGTGGGGAAAATAATTGTGGATATTGATAGCGGAGAGAAAGTGTCCGCTGTGGCAGAGGAAGAGGTTACAGTGAAGGGAGCGGAAGTGACCGCTGATGAAAATCCTGAAATTCCCCTGCGTCGCTCAAAGAGGAAGTCCGTTGTTGAGGCTAGTACGTCTAAACGTAGACGGATTGAGCCTACTAAGGTGAGTGAGCCTGCTGTTGATGATAATATTGTTATGGAGGAACCCGCTGAGAATGACTCTGATGATGTTGATAGTGAGGATGATGTTGAGGATTATTGTGAAGAAGATACCGAAGATGATTCTGAGGACGGTTCTGAGGATGGTGGTGATGATGGTGATGAGGAGATAGTGTATTATACAAGTAATGACGATGAGGTGAATGATATAGAAGTTGGGTCCCGGCCAGGTTATGGGTTTCTCTTTAAATATGGGCCCAATACCTTTACTGTCGATTCCATGACTGATGATGATCTTGTGAGAATGAATGAGTTGAGTTGGGAGCGGATGTGCCGTTTGTCCAAAAAATATGCTGCACGGGTAAGTATTTTTTTTGTTTTTTTGATATTTTTGTGTAGTTCATCTGAATATGTCCATTGTTGAAGTGTATGTTTTTTGTGTGTTGTGTTGTTTGTAGAACCAATGTATGTATACAGGATTGATGGCCCGTGGAAACATGTACCGTGGTAGCAACATTGCTTTGAAACAGAGGATCAAAGGACTGGAGGAGGAGCTGTCCGCTGAAAAATATCTGAAAAATAATGCTGCCAAGGCTTTGCACGAGATTGAACTTGAGAGGAATGACTTTAAAGCAAGCTATGAGTATAGTGCTGACTTGCGGAGGTTTTTGGCGGAGGATAAAATAGAACTTAAGGCTGCCAATGCTGTTTTGACTGAGCAAGTTAAAAAGTTGACCACTTCGCTAAAATTTGAGAAAGAGCGTGCTGAAGATGCTGAAGCCCATCTTAATTCTCGCCCAACCGAGGCGGATGCCATATCAAAGTTCAGAAATAGTGCTGAATTTGCTGAGATTGTGAAGGCTAAAGCTGGCAAGGTTGCGACAGCGGTGGCGGGAGATGTCGTAGTGAAGCAACGACAGGATCCCGCTGAGGGCGCAGCTGAGATTGTCCGGCTACAAACTGAGATAGCTAGGATAAAGGCAAAAGTGAAGAAATCCAAACGTAAAGCCAGAGCCCTGAAAGCCCGCCTTGGAAAAATGGAGAGAAATAGTGTTGGTTGTCAGTTTGATGTTGCTATTGGTGAAGTGGGCACACAAACCGCTGTGAGTGAGATGGTTGCTATTGAGAACCTTGAGCCCGCTGAGAATCCTTTGGATATAGAAGGTGTAAGTCCATTGTCAACGATAGCGGCTGTGTATAGTGAAAGTAATATTGAAGCGGATGCCGCTGCGAAGCCTGCTGAGTCTGAAAGGGAGCAAGTAGATGTTGCTATTGTTGATACCGATAGGACAGAGGCTAGCGGAATGCCCGCTGAGTCTGATGTTGCTGTCGAGCCCCTTAGTGCCATTGCTACTGCGTATAATAGTAAGGATGAAGATGCGGAACTGTTAAGGGGTATGGAGGGTCCACTGGGCAGGTCTCGTTGGGCTTAGGTTAACTTTTGTAACTGTTGCTATGAATTTTTCTCTGACTTGTTTTGAAGTCACTCAGCGGGTATGTCCGCTGTGTGATCTGGAAACATCTTGGTTTGATCTCGTACTTTGGGAATTCCACATTCTAAGATATTTTTGTGTTTGACATTTTGGTAATTTTGCTTCAAGCTATAACTGAATTTGTGTTTGTATTTCTGTGTCAAAGTTTGTAGTAAATATGTGTGGGAAAATGGTTACCTGGAATTTGTAGTTTTGACTGTGGGAGTTTGTCTTCAGCATTTAATACTGTATGGGAGTCAAAAAATTTGACCGTGTCTTTACTTTTTTCTGCATGGGGACTGTAATTTTTTGACCAGCGATGACTTTAACCTTCTTTTACCCCCTATATATAAGGGAGTTTGGCTCTGGATTCAGGCACTCCTCTTCTGTATTTGTTAAAGAAGCCTTTTTGTTATTCAACCGCATGGATATGTCTAAGATGGACGAATTTTTCAATCCGTTTGCTGGGGCACGGGAACGTTCTCTCTTGAAAGAGAGTGAGAATCTCTGGCTAGCCCTTGCCAATCATCATGAGGAAGAGGGCGATCTATACATGGCTGAGGAATTCCGGAAGCATGCTCGGAAAATCGCCCGTGCTCGCGCTGCGGAAGAGGCCAAGAGTGCACCGGAGACGGATGCAATCGACTTCCGTTTTCGCGCCCCTCCTCAGGGTGAAAGCTCTGAAAAGAAGGGCGCAGAAGCTAAGAAGGACGCTCCCCAGGCATGAAGGATTTTAGATGTAGGAATCTTCAATCCTTGTAATAACATGCTTGTAATAAAATATTTTTATGAATAAAATATTTATTTCTCCCTTGCCTCCATTTGTTTTTCTGTTGTTTGTTTTGCTTTGAGCATATTACCATTGTATTTGTGTAGTGTGTAGACATTTTGTTGCAGATTGCTTGTAATATTGATCCCTTGTAATTTTGACTCGAAGTTATCGGCTCTTTGTTGTAGTAAGTGCCCGTCTAGGGGACTTTGTTGTTTCTTGATGAAAACCATAGATTGGAATCCATAGTTGTCTTGATGCCCGTTTAGGGGACTTAGTTCTTTCTTTTCCTTCCTTGCTGTATTGAGCATTTATGCCTTTGAAAAGGAAACCATCAAATTGTCTGTTGATAACTTTGTGAAATTTCCAACTATAATTCTGTAGTTGTCCGCTGATGTGCCTTGTAAAGTTTGTAAGTAGTGCTGTAATTATCCACGGAAGGACTGTGTAAAAGTTGGGATTTGTAATTGTGTAATGGTCCGCTGAGGGACTGTGTAAAATTTGCAATTTGTAATTGTGTAATGGTCCGCTGAGGGACTGTGTAAAAGTTGCAATGTGTAATGATCCGCTGAGGGACTGTGTAAAAGTTGCAATGTGTAATTGTGTAAGGGTCCGCTGATGGACTGTGTAAAAGTTGGGATTTGTAATTGTGTAAGGGTCCGCTGAGGGACTGTGTAAAAGTTGGGATTTGTAATTGTGTAATGGTCCACTGAGGGACTGTGTAAAATTTGCAATTTGTAATTGTGTAATGGTCCGCTGAGGGACTGTGTAAAAGTTGCAATGTGTAATTGTGTAATGGTCCGCAGAGGGACTGTGTAATTTGTGAATGGTTGCTGGCCCATTGGGACTTCTGTAACTTTGTTAGTGTTGAGAAGCTTGTAAATGTAGACCATTTTTCTGCAAAAGTATTCCATTGAAAACATAGTTCCCTTTATTACAAAAAAGATAAAGGGAAATGACTGTTTTGGCCATCTATTGATAATATTTGCGTAGTTTGTCGCCATGCCAAGTATTGTTAACTTCGGTACCATTTAGGTAGGCTAGTTTGTAGGAACCCGGCCTGAGTACTTTGATGATTTTGTAGGGTCCTTCCCATTTTGGCATAAGTTTGCCAGTGTGTCTGGGGTCGGATGCTTCAGTTGCTCTGTTGACCAAATCACCTTCTACATAGGCTTTGATTCTGGCTTTTTTCCCAAAGAATTCTTTAGTTTTTTCTTTGTAAGCGGTCATCTTTTCTACAGCGGCCTCTCTTGTTTCATCTAGAAGGTCAAGATTTGTTTTGAGGCCTTGAGTATTTGCCTCTTCTTCAAAATTGATGGCACGGTAGGATGGCGAGCCAATTTCGATTGGTGCAAGTGCTTCTGTGCCAAAAGCCAATTTGAAAGGGGATTCCCCAGTGCTTGTCCTGGCTGATGTGCGGTAAGCCCAAAGAATGTTGGGTAGCTCATAAGGCCATTTCTTCTTTGAAGTAGTCAGTCTCTTCTCTATACCTCGGACAATGATACGATTGGTTACTTCAACCTGTCCGTTGCTTTGAGGATGGCAAACGGATGCTTTCTTGTGTTTGATCCCGTGGTCGGATAGGAACTTAGTGAATTTTGACCCCACGAACTGCGTACCGTTGTCAGATATGAGTATCACTGGGATTCCAAATCTTGTGATGACTTGTTCTTCAACAAAGCGAATGGCATCATCTTGTGTAATGTTCTTAAGGGCTTTTGCTTCTGCCCATTTTGTCATGTAATCAATGGCTACCATGACGTACTGCAAGTCACCTTTGGCTTTAGGGAATGGTCCCATGATGTCAATGCCCCAAATTGCAAAAGGTATAGGGGATATGATGGCTGTGGGAAGTGCTGGTGATTTCCTGGACATATTGCTGAATAGTTGACATTGGTGGCACCTTTTGGTGAAGTTTTTGCATTCCTTGTGCATTTTTGGCCAGTAATAGCCTTGTCTAAGTATTTTGTGTGCCAACGCCTTGCCAGCCATGTGGTCACCACAAATGCCTTCATGGACTTCCCTTATACAATACAGGGCTTTTTCCTCATCAACACATTTGAGTATAGGGGCGTCGAAACTTCTTTTGTATAGGGTGCCTTCTTGAAGGAAGTACTTTGTTGCCTGGGATTTGACTATTTTTGCTTTGATTCTGTCATCTGGTAGTGTGCCATTTTCCAGATAACGGATGTAAGGGGTCATCTAACTATCCCTTGGCGGGTTTATTTCCATGATATCCAGTTTGCTTGTACTCGGGACGGTTAGTTCTTCAAAGTAAACCATGTCTGCTTCTACTTTCTCCCCTTGAGTTAATTTGGATAGCATATCTGTAACTGTGTTATCTGCCCTGTCTATTTGTTCGAGGGAGTACTTTTCAAACTGAGTTAGCATTGTCTGAACCAATTCTTGATATTTGCTGAGATTGCTATCTTTTGTTGAATAATCCCCTGTTGTTTGTCGAACGACCAGCTGTGAGTCGCTGTAGATGGTTATCTTTTTTACTTGTAAGTTTTTTGCCAATGTCAAACCAGCTAAAAGAGCCTCGTACTCTGCCTGATTGTTTGTGGCTTTGAAGTTCAATTGTATGGCTTGTTTGACTTGAAAACCGTCGGGGCTAGTCAGAATGAGCCCTGCCCCACAGCGGGTGTTTGTTGAGGAACCATCCACATATAACTACCAATTGCTGTCCGCCGCTGTGATGGTCTCTGCGGGTGTTTCTTTTTCAGTTGTCGAAAATGAACATTCAACCATAAAGTCAGCCAAAGCTTGTGCCTTGATGGCGGTTCTGGGTATGTATTTTAGATCAAATTGACCGAGTTCTACAGCCCAATTGATCAATCTGCCTGATAAATATGGTTTGTGAAGTATTTTTCTTAGCGGTTGGTCTGTGATGATTCTGATTTGTCTTCCTTGAAAGTAATGTCTCAATTTTCTGCTTGCCATGACCAAAGCTAAAGCAAACTTTTGGACGTTGGGATAGTGGGTTTCCGCATCTTTGAGCACTTGGCTGACATAGTAGACGGGTTTTTGCTCTCCATCTTCTTCTTTGATAAGTACCTCCCCTACAGCTTTGTTTGTTACGGATAGGCAAAGTGATAGCGGCTCTGAGGGGGCTGCGACCGTAAGTAGTTGAGCGGAAGATAGATAAGTTTTGAGATCTTCGAAGGCTTTTTGGCACTCAGCCGTCCAAGATATTGTTTTGGTTTTTGTGGCCCCTTTCAGGGTGTCAAAGAACGGAAGGCATCTGTATGCTAATTTTGCTATGAACCTTCTTAGGGCGGCCAACCTCCCTGTTAGTTTTTGTATTTCCTTTAAGGTTTTGGGTGGTTGCATGTCGACTATGGCCTTTATCTTTTCAGGGTTGGCCTCAATGCCTCTGTGCGACACCAAGAAGCCAAGGAATTTGCCAGCGTCAAGTGCGAATGCACATTTTTCTGGGTTGAGTTTCATGTTGTGTTTTCTGAGGGTGGAGAAGCATTCTTCCAAGTCTTGGAGGTGAGAGGCCATTAAGAGAGATTTTACTATGAGATCATCCACATATACTTCCATATTTCGGCCCAACTGTCCGCTGAAGATTTTATTCATGGTTTTTTGGAAGGTGGCACCGGTATTGATCAATCCAAAAGGCATCACTTTGTAACAATATACCCCCCTATGTGTAACGAAAGCTGTTTTTTCCCTGTCTTCTGGAGTCATTTTGATTTGGTTGTAGCCTGAGTAGGCGTCCATGAAACTTAGCATTAGATGACCCGCTGTTGTATCAATGAGTTGGTCTATTGAAGGAAGTGGATATGGGTCCTTTTGGCATGCTGCGTTTAAGTCTGTGTAATCAACGCATATCCTCCATTTTCCGTTAGCTTTCTTTACTAGCACTACATTTGCAACCCACTTGGGGTAAGTGACCTCGCAGATTAAGTCCGCATCCAAGAGTTTGTCAATTTCAGTATCAATAACCCGCTGTCGCTCTGGTGCAAAGTTTCTTCTTTTTTGTATTTTTGGTGCTTTGTCCGGGTCCACATTTAACTTGTGGATTGCCACGAACTCATCTAGTCCTGGCATATCCTTTGGACTCCATGCGAAGATGTCCGCATATTTCCTTAAGAGATTTGTGAGACCCTCTTTAAAGATTGAATCCAAACCCACTCCAATATTGACAGTCTTGTTTGTGTCTCCGGGTATGATTTCTATTTTCTCTGTTTGTACCGCAGGGCTTATCGGCGGTTTTTCTTCTCTTTTGAGACATTTCATTAGATTGGAATCTATTCTTGGCGGGTCTTCTGTCAGCGGGTCGTGCCCGTCGATAAATTGTACCTCTTTTCTTTTTTTTGTTTTTTGCACGTTGGTTTGCATCGTGCCTCTGTCTTTTTGCCTCCCTTCTTTTCTGAGTTCTTTCTCTGTTGATATTGCTAGGCTCGGATTTTCCCAAAGTGAGTGCAATGTCGTAGCACCTTTTGGAGATTTCAGAATCCCCTTTGATTTCTCCTATCCCGTTTGAAGTAGGGAATTTGATTTTGAGATGAGGAGTGGAAGTAACCGCTTTTAATAAGTTTAGTGTGGGCCTCCCCAAGATCATGTTGTAAGAAGATGCTGTGTTAATGACGTAGAATTTGATAACCCTGCACACTTGTCTGGGAGATTCCCCAAAGTAGACAGGGAGCCTCGCAATGCCCGCAATTGGGACGGCGTTGTGGCCGAACCCGTACAGTGGTGTCTCGTCAGGACATTTTTCCAACTTTTCGTCATTTAGTTTCAGCCTGTCCCAGGTGTGTTGGAAACAAATGTCGACAGAGGACCCGTTGTCAACCAGGACCCTTTTTACTTCATTCTGAGCGACGCCCAAGGATATGACTAATGCCTCGGTGTGATTGGGATTGATGCCCTCATAGTCGGCGTCTGTGAAAGTAATGACGTTTGGCGGGCCTTCAGATATGGTGTAGACAGACTGTTCCTCTCTAGGTGGTGAGACATGTCCGCCAAACATGGTGTGTACTATGTTTTTGTTGTGTACTTGGGAGGTGGATGGGCCAAGTATTTGTCTGGGCATGTATTGAGATAAGTTGCCAGCCTTGACTTGTCTTTCTAGGAAGTATTTGAGGGACAGACAGTTATCTGTGAAATGCCCATGTGTTTCATGATAATCACAATGTTTATCCTTGGGTCTGTCATCGGGTGATGAGTGCATTGGGGCTGGCGGAAGGTAAAAAGGTTTCCCTCTGATTTCTCTTAGGATGGTTGCTCTTGGGAGGGTGAATTCGGTCCACTTTGGCTCAGGACGCCTATCTGGTCTTTGCGGGCTTGAGGGCCCTAGGCGGTCTCTGGCTGGGATTGATGATTGGGTCATTTGAGCGGGCGGCGGCCCATGAGTAGTTTGTACTTGATGTAAGGCGGGTGTTTGCCTTTGGTAAGATGTGAACCTTTCTCTCTGAAAATATGGTGTTGAAGTGGGTGGAGCCCGAGATTGTTTTAGTACATTCAGGGATTCGATTTCGTTGATGGCTTGAGATGCCAAGTCATATGCCTTTGCTAGAGTGGTGGGCTTAGTTTCCATAAGTCGACATACATATTTCTCACATTCGTAAGGGTTGAGACCTCTTCTCAAATGGACCAAGGCCTCTGTCTCATTGACACAGACAACTTTGTTGACGGCTTCTTTGAAACGGTCAATGTAATTTTGCAAGGTTTCACCGTTGCTTTGTGCAATGGTTTCGAGGAACACGGTGTGAACCTCGTGTTGTTGATTTGCTTTGAATTTGTTGAGGAATAATTTCTTAAACTCCAACCAAGTATCTATGGACCTTGTGGATATTCTGTAGAACCATCTTTGGGCATTGCCGCGGAGAGTCGCGGCGAAGAATCGACACCGGGTTAAATCATTATACTCATAATGGAGAGCCAATTGGTCAAAATAACTAAGGTGCTCTTCAGGGTCTCCAAGCCCGTCGAAAGAGTTGAAGCTGTGATGTTTGATGTCTTTCTGACGTGGCTCGGCTTCTAGCCTGGCTGTGAATGGTGTTCCACCCATATCTTGCTCGTTATTCCCCTCTATCTTGTTTTTTAGTTCCATGATGGTTCGAAACATTTCTGCATTTGTTGGTTGTGTAACTTCGGTCTGCCTTGAGCGGACAGGGGATCGCTCTCGGTGTTTGTGTGCTTCATACTCAGCCACTACCTTGTCATAGGCGGCCTTCTTGTCAATAATTATTTTTCTCAAATCTCTATGTCTTCTATTTTGTTCCCACACTTCAGAGTTTTCCCTCCGAGGTTGGCTGTTTGCCTCGTCATGGTTGTCAAGCGGGTTTACGGGCGAGCTCCCTTGTTTTGTCAGTGGCTTTGGCCCGGCCCGGGGGATGGCTGCAGCTAACTGCATGATCAAGTCAATTTGTTGTTGGTTACAGCCTGTGAGGTTGAGACTAAGGATTTGTTCTCGTTCGTCATCTCTAGGTGGGTTTATTGGTGGGTTTATCGGCGGGATGCCAGTTGTATTTCCTTCGTGTTCTTGTTCGTCCAGGTGAGGTATTGTGGTTTCCATTTAGTGTGTTCGAGGGGTTTTGATTTGTATTGTGTGAGTAGCTACTGTATTGGTAGAGTAGGTGGTGGGTTTTTCTTCAAGAAAAATCGTCCCTCCTTCTAGCGCCAAATGATAATTCTCACGGCCGATTAATGGCTTCCGATCACTGTTCCGAGCACTGTTCCGGGGATACTCCGCCTGAGTCTGGGTATCTGCAAAACAATGCTTGCCCGGGGGGTGGTGGCCGTCAAGCACCTCCGGTGTGAGAATCAGTAATCGAAATAATAATAATCGAAACGAATGAAAATGTATCTGTGTGAAAGGAGAGAGTGAGTAATAAGTTTGGGTTGTTGAAATTGTATATATCTCCTTATGTGTAGAATGAGGTTATTTATAGGTTGGGTCTTCCAATCACTGTTCACCCACTTGGTTGCCCACTTGTTATGCCGTTAAAGCTACAGTGAGCCACTATTGGAACAGTGATTGGTGTCCCCTCCTGACATACCTTGATTCCATCAATAGTCACTTGCCCACTTGTTATGCCGTTAAAGCTATAGTTGAATGCCATTGTGTTCCCTTGAATACCTTTATGGTCCCCTGCCTTAGTGAGCAAGATAACAAGATATTTTGCACAGGTATTTATGTAAAGATATTTGTTTGTCAAGTGGAGCAATTTTAGTAGTAATAATAATAAGAAATGACACATGTGTAATTAGTGGGTATTTGTTAATGGTGGAGATGCAATGGCGGGCTGCGGGTTTGTGCTGCTACAGTGGGTGCCCGCTGTAAGTTTGCAACGGGTACCTATCAATAAATAAGTTAAATTATCAAACAAGCCTTTTGCATCACTTGCCCTGTTTTACTGCAGAGATACAAAAACTGCACTGCTCATTTGCTCAATATTGATGCAATCAATGGCTGGGAATATAGCGGTTCGGAGATGGTGATTTTATTTAAGCGCAACATATCGTGCCAAGTCTTCTTGTGGACCTGTGGCAGACGCAGTATAATCATTTATCTAATGGGGGATGCAGGGCTCGGAATTAGATAAATCACAAGTCCAATTTGCTTTCCTGCTAGAGCATATATTGTGCATTGCTTGCTCTTCCTAATGCCTTGAGGAGAAACAGTTAACTCGTTAATTATCGTCTCCTTTTAGCAGCTCTTTTATTGGAATGAAGTACAAAAATTACAGTTCTTCGAGTATTCTCTGATATGAGATTAATGACAACATCCTTCCTTCAGTCCATACACTCCGGCTATCTGAATTCCAAGTTTCATAACTCTAACTTGCCATCCTACATTACCAAACTGCATCAATGTATTGTAAATTTACGATGCTAGGGAGTTCTTGCACAATAGCAAGTAGATGAAACTTTAATTCTTACTGCATGTATGAAATGTCAGAAGTAGCAATTAATCATACATTTTGCCTTTTGTTATATATCTCAATCTACCATTTCCTCCTATCAATCGAAGTTTTCGATGAACTGTAGATTAACCTACATGTCATTTTACTTGTTTCAGGAACCTAATATAAATCTCCCCTGCTGCTCTGCTTAGATTCTGGATTGGTGAATAAATGATGATACTATTGAGGCAGAAGCTTTCAAAGCCTTCTCCTAGACTAACAGTCTTGTGCAGTTAGTATTTTTAAAAGAGTTACGAGGAGTAAACTTCAAAGTTGTGGCAAGATTTTATACACATTTTCAAAAAAGTGGTCAGATTTTCAATTTTGCAAAATTGTGGTCAAACTTCACTTTTTCCTTTCAAAAAGGTGGATGTCAACTTTTTGGCAGGGGTAAAATGGGAAAAAAATGCTAGAAATCCCAAAAATTGTCCAAAAAATTTCTCAAATTAATATGTGTCATCATATGATTGGTTATATTCGTAATAATAATAATAATGCCCCCCATGTATGCACATCAATTCACCAAAAAAATCAACAAATGTGAGTTTTCAGGATTTAATTAGTCAATTTATGTGCATGCATGGGGGGCATTATTATTATTATTATTATTATTATTATTTTATTATTATTATTATTATTACGAATAACCAATCATATGGTGATACATATTAATTTGGGAATTTTTTGGATAATTTTTGGAATTTTTATCAATTTTTTTAATAGTAAAATAAAATATTTCCCATTTTACCCCTGCCAAATAAACTAAAAATCGTCTCCAGCCACTTTTTTGAAAAGAAAAAGGCAAGTTTGGCCACCGTTTTGCAAAATTGAAAATCTGACCATTTTTTTAAAAATGAGTGTAAAATATGGCCACCTTTTTGCAATTAACTCTTTTTAAAATTGTCATACTCTTATATTTTCTCCATTTTTAGAGAATACATTCGTCTTTGGACAGAAATAAGTTTAACTAATATTATAATTTAAAAAAAATAAAAATGATAATTTAAACTATATAATCATAATACTTTGAAATGTATGTCAAAAGTTATGTTTTTTCGAAACCTCAAAAATCTCTTATCTCTTATATATATAATACCATAACATGTACCATTTTAATTCATCTTAAATTACTATTTTGACCTTCTGCATTCATTAATACACATCAATTAAAATTCATATTTAATATGTTTATTTAATACTATCTACTTAATTATAACACTTTCGTTACATTGCAATTAAATATCTAACTAATTATACGTAAATGTATATGTATAATCAATATTTACATAGAATCGCATTAAAAAAATAGAACTTTATAATTGATTTATATATATATTTTTAAAAAGTACAATATATTTATGAAATAACTAAGCATTCGAAGAAGTTTGTGTCTAGCACGAGTATAGAAGGATTAGAACTCATTATAAGTGATCTAATATTATTGAAGAAATAATATTGGAACATTAACTTCAGATTATTAACTATATATTTTTGCTATGCAATCTATAGGATAAATTAATTTTATGTACTGTAATTTAGTGTTTTTACTTTATAGAAATGTGTAATACAATATTTATTTTATACTTTCTTGGCTCTTGTGCATTATTTGACATTTAGTAATATCAAATATAACAAATACATGATTCTGAGCATTTTGGGAAAATAAATTTTTAAAAAAAAATAAAGGGCACATGTGAATGTTTTAACCAAAATGGGAGATCTTTTCAAGGGGACAAAATAAACGTGGGCTAAAAAAGAACACGACAAACTAAAGAATTTTAATCGTCACAATATCAATTGCTAATAGTAATATCAAAACGTACGAAAAAAATTGCAATACCAATTATAAAATAGAGCAATTCCGTGCCTGCACGGGAATTGAAGTTAGTTATGTTTAAAACAGTGAAAGTATGTTATTATGAGGGTTATTTAAGTGTGATCAAGTTTGGTGCAAACATAAACATGAATTTTATTCTATTATCTGAATGAAACAAATCAAATATTAGCATTAAAACTAGATAAATTTATTTATGAAAACAATTAAATAGATTGAAAAAATACCATTCACCAATAATATAAATATTAATCTAATATATAAAAATAATTATGCATGCATGATTACAAGCTAGTAACTTTAAATCTAAAATCTAATTATTAATATTTAAACATTTATAAAGTAAAAGTTTCCAATTGTAATTATAAATCTTATAATTTGATTTCATAAAAATCAATAACATACATTTTCATTTGAAAGAATGACCAAAATGCCTAAAATTTCATTACCCACTAACCAAAATGTCCAAATCTGAAAACTCCGACATATGTATCCATGGGATGCGCAACTCCCATGGGCGTATCTGGTTTACTGTAGCACGCCAGAAACCTGCTTCCTTTCTTCTTTCTCTCTGCCGGTGACTTCAACAGCGACTTCGAAGATTCCGGCTCTTCTCTTCAATCTCCCTCTCCAGGAACTTTCCGAGTGACTACTACATACCAAAATGATCGCAAGGACATGAACTTCATCTTCCTCGACTGCGTTTATCACCTCCGGCCCCGCAGGGGCCAAACGAAGCTCGTCAAAGATGTGGGAGTCGATTAAATTGACGATTTAGGCGTTTTTAATCCTTCAAATTAACTGTTATAAAATTAGTATGGTTGTGTAGATAATTGAACCCCGATTCTAATGGTATATGGTAGGTGAATGAGAAGTCACGGATGTGGACGGACGAACAAATCGAAAAACAACGCCGGAATCGCCATTGTTCGCCCGACAGAGGAACTCTGTAATGACGTATGATACGCATCTTGGAGATGCGTATCTCAAGTTACGCTGCTGAAATTGGCGCATCCAGAGGCAGTTATCTATGGGCGTATACACACGATACGCTGTACGTAGTGGCATGACATGGGATGCGTTGTACGTAGTGGCATATCCAATGGGTATTTTGGGCGGTAATGTGGCACGCTGGGCATTTTGGTGAGAGAAAGTGAAAATGTGGATATTTAGGGCACTCACTCTTTTCATTTTGTACCATATAATAAAAGCAGGGTTGTAAAAATCGGTAACTCGGACTGAGTACTCGGTCGAGTACTCGTTTTGGACCCCTAAACCGATCCGAGTAGTGACTAATCGGACCAAAAACCGGTTTTTGCTATAACTCGGTCAAGACTCGGGTTGACTCCGAGTAATCGGGGTCAAACTCGGATTTGACAATTTTTTTTTTGCTAAGTACTAAAATATAATTTTTATTGCTCAACTTATAGATTATAGTTATAATCTAGATTCTGCCCAATTAAAAATCATCTCTCTCAAAAATTCTATACATACACTTGTATCACGTTTTAATATTATTAGTAATATTAATATTATTACTTGGACACATGTACACTAAAATTAGAATAAATATTATTAGTAATATTAATATTATTACATATTAGCTGGGTTGTAATAATATTATTAGTAATATTAATATTTTTGTTAAATTTTAAGTTTAACATATGTACATTAAAATTAGAATAAATACATATAAATTATGAGAAAAAAAAGAGTTAAAAAACAATATCTGATTAGAAGTCTGATTAGAAGTCCGAGTAGTACTCGCCGAGTTTGCCATTGACACCTGCAAAGCTTCAATTTCATATGACCTTCTCTCAATTTCATCCATTCTTGCTTTCTTCTCATTTTTCTAGACTAAAATCGACTTGGTCCGATTTCGGATTTTTACGACCTTGAATAAAAGTAGAGGAAAATAAACCACTCCTAAAAATAAATTGAAAATACACTAGAAATCTACTAGCTCATTCTCCGATCTGTGTACTAGGTAGTCAATTCATCGAATCCTGTTCTCTCAAAACTAAAGGTAATAGATTCGACTATACATACACATATACACACACAGACGACAGAAACAATGGAGAAATCAGTAGCTTCCGATCTGATAGACTTTTTGAACGCTTCTCCCACTGCTTTTCACGCTGTTGGTATATCATCTCTCTCATCTCTCCCTCCCTCTCTCTCTCTCTCTCTCTGTGTGTGTGTGTGTGTATGTAATTGGTTTTTTTAATATTGGGGTTTTTTTTATTTATATTTTTTGCTGTTTATTTTACAGAGGAGGCAAAAAGGCAATTGAAAAATGGTGGGTATGAGCAGATTTCTGAGAAGGAGGATTGGAATTTGCAAGTGGGCAAGAAGTATTTTTTCACCAGGAATTATTCTACTATTTTAGCTTTTGCTATTGGTGAAAAGTATGTTCTTGATTTTTATACTCTTTTTTACCGTGTTTCTTGATTTACCCTCATTCGTTTTGTATTTTATACAGAAAGATTGGGACTTTAAGTTGTTACTGGAAAGTATTGCACTGTGTCATACACTAACTATAATTGTATTATTATGTGGAGTGGTGATGCAGTTTTTTAAGTTACTGATGTTTGTTGTAAATTTGTGCATTACGGTTTTGTGTGGTTATTTCTCGAGATTATGGTTTGTTTGTTTGTGTTTTAGATATGTTGGTGGAAATGGAATGCATATAATTGGTGCTCATACTGACAGTCCATGTTTGAAATTAAAGCCTATTTCGAAGGTGATTTTTGTGTTTTACTTATTATATGATTTTTTGGGGTGGATTGTGTTTACATGGATGTGACGGTCTAATGAGAGTAATTGAACTATTGTTGGGAATATTGGATGTCGTTAGGTGGCAAAAGGTGGTTATTTGCAAGTTGGTGTGCAGACATATGGAGGTGGTCTGTGGCATACATGGTTTGATCGAGACCTAACTGTTGCCGGAAGAATGATGATCAAACAAGGGAAAGACGACTCTGTATCGTACACCCATCGACTTGTTAGAATCGAGGAGCCTATTATGCGAATCCCAACTTTGGCAATTCACCTAGACAGGTACTCCTATACTGGAAGAGTAATTTATAGAACTGTTGTATATAGTGTGGAAACTGGAAACCGGTTGTGCTAAAGTAGTTTTTATTTGGTTGGACAGGGATGTTAATGATGGATTTAAGGTGAATAAACACAGCCATCTTGTTCCTGTCTTGGCAACGTCAATTAAGGTAGTTTTTCTTATTGTCTTGGGTACCGAATTTATATATCATCAGTTGATTTGATTTGTCAGATAAAAATACCATCTATAAAATATTAACGATTTTATTATTTGAATTATAGTGTTGTTAAATGTGATTTATTATGTTAGCAGCTCTAAAGTTCTTGTTTAATAAAAAGATGTTAATATACTTCAGGCTTGCCTGAAAAGTGATAGCTTTCCTGGCTTAGAAAGATAAATTTAAAAGAATGAAAGAGGATCCAAAACACTATCCGAGAGAAACGGTTGCAGTTTTACAGCATATTGAATAATTAGCCGCACATATAAGTATGATGTATGTAAGAATAAAGGACTAGTTTGTAGACTTGCTAAATGTCTGAGATGCTGTTAATTAGCTTAGAAACTTATTTTAGATTAGCCGTCACATTTTGGTTTTGTACTTCTTTTGCAGGCAGAGCTCAATAAACCTGTTACCGAGAATAGTGCTGTAGGTGCACTTCCCACTGACGGAAAGAACTCTCCTGAAAAACATCATCCGCTTCTTCTAAAAGTAAGTGTTCTAATGTTCTGTGTCTCCTTCTGGATGTAGTTCAGTTTATGAGTATAACACTATGCACCTTATTTACAAACACCCTTTGCGTTGCTAAATGCTGATTTGCGCACATAAGTGTTTGAGTTGGGTTTCTCTAATTTGATTATTGCATTCTTTCCCTGCCACCATATCGTTTAGCTTCTTGCGAGTGAAGCTAAATGCTGATTTGCGCACATAAGTGTTTGAGTTGGGTTTCTCTAATTTGATTATTGCATTCTTTCCCTGCCACCATATCGTTTAGCTTCTTGCGAGTGAAGCTAGCTGCAAGCCAGATGAGATATGTGATTTTGAATTGCAAGCATGTGATACTCAACCAAGTATAATAGCCGGTGCCATGAAAGAATTTATATTCTCAGGAAGACTCGACAACTTGTGCATGTCATTTTGCTCTTTAAAGGTATTACATGTTTTATTTCAACTATGTTGTCCCCCTTCTTGTGTTGTTAAAAGTGAAAGCAAGTGGAGCATAATTGAGATGGTTGTGCTTATGATTACATTCTATTGACTTGTTTCCTTTATTTGTTTTGACTGTGTGACGTGACGTCTTTATAGTTGATTTCGCTTATTCCCCTTGCCCCACGTGGAAATTTTGGAATTATGCTATTCCAGGGTAATTTATCATAAATGCTTTGGTAGGCAATTTCACTTGAAGTCAGCTGCTAGTTTAGTGGCTATATTATTATTATTATGGGCGGTGCTGTTGTCAGAGTGACTCAAAGGCAATTGTTGTCGTCGTAACTATTTAGGACATCTGCTCTAGACGAGAACTTGATAAAGAAACAAATCTTCGCTTTATGTCAAGTTTAACAAGCTGCCCTTTGATTACGTTATAATATCATGCTACTAGTCGTTGCCCTCATCGTTCTCTTAAATGAGAATGTCCTTGTCAATAATGATAATCTGTTAAACAATGAAACTGTTGAATGGGTTTTTTTAGATTTGGCTTATATGTTTACTAGCTTATATCTCGTGCAATGCATGGATTTCTTCTAATACATATTATTTATAATTTTGATGAATTTGTAATATAAATTGTGTATATTAATTTAATAGAATTTTATTTTTAGTAGAAGTTTATAATTCTGATAGAGTTCTTACTACATATTAAAAAGGCATCTTGTATAAGGGCCATATGTTTAAAAGCCATATTGTATACCTGATAATTTTAGAAAATTATCTCATGTCCGGTGATGTAGGACAACTTTAGAAAAGACGGAATTATAGAACAAAAACAAGAAAACGATAAAACTTGGGTGGATGAACCGTAGAACACCCACTATCCCAAGGTGTTCCCAACCGCGAAAGGGACAAGAGCTATGGCTCGCAACCTATAAAAGAGACCCAATTGAATATTCCAATAATATCTCAAAATCAAGTCTAAGTAAATATGCGGGGATTACAATGCTTATATAGGGAATATAAGCCCTAATAAAATAACCTAATGTACTAAGGCCCATAAACAATTGGGCTTTATTATAAATAAGCTAATTATTTAATATAATCCTAGCCCCACATATAAATAGATAATTTCAATTCTCTCCGAACTAAATACATATATACTAATTATTAACATATATAAACATTCTTCAATTTTGTTTCTCATCATCCGGCTTTAATAGAATAGTATAGATCTGGGTAAATGTGTCTAACTGTACCTTCAGATAACTACCATAATTTAATTAAATACTGAGACTTTTGATTAGAATTAGGCTTATTACAAAATTATATCCTTTATATAATTAGTGTAAGAACTTAACATATGGTATGGTTGTTAGCGAGTCCCACAAAATTATATAAAAGAGAAAAACTAAAAAAGAAGAGTAATAAAGAAGAGTAAAATACATACTCTACTTCAAGTCATCGTGTTTAAGTTGAATTGAAATTTGTAAGATAATTTGAAACCCCACAGTTTGAAATGTTCTTACGAATGTTATGAACTAATGTTTTTTTTTGGCTTGTTGCTGCTCAGTTTTGAATTTCATTTAACCTTCTGTAAGAAACAGATGTTTGTTTTTTTCGCAGCCAAGTTTATAATTTCATTTAATCGTCTGTTGGAACATGTGCAAGAGATAATATAATCCTTGCAATACGATGTGTTAATGCCTTGTCGTTCTTGGTCATTTGGTGTCTTATTCCTGTTAGTAATAAACTTGTTTTTCAGTTGTCCAGTTATGTTACCAGGTTTCTCGCCCACTTTTAGAGTTTTAAATTGCTAATACTGTAATAATTAGCAGTTGTGCATCTGCTAGTTAACTGTGTTATCATCATCATCACTTCCTTATGCATGTGCAGTTTTTGTCGTCACTTCATAACATGCGAAGGAATAATTTTTGTGACTTAAAATAGATTTTGTGTTTTTTTACTTATAGGCATTGATAGACGCTACCTCTTCCGAAAGTAGTCTTGAGAATGAGACTGGTGTGAGGATGGTTGCGCTGTTTGACCACGAGGAAGTTGGATCTAATTCAGCCCAGGGAGCTGGATCTCCTGTCATGCTGGACGCTCTTTCCCGAATCACAAGTTCCTTTAGTTCTGATTCTAAGGTAGCAAATGTTGTTCAATTACTAAAATTGACCTATATATAAATTACTTTGTGTTGACATTTTAGTATTTTAACAGTGACGGAACAAATATATTCAGAAGTAGCATTCTAAATTTCATCTGGCACGTAATTCATATATATTATATGATTTATATCATAGTGTTCTTGCATAGTATATAACCTTTAAGTCGTGGTTTCTGATGCACACAACTTCTTGCTCATTCGTTCAATTGATGACATTGTTGGAAGCAATTTATGAGGCTGCCTTCATTCTAACATGCTATCCCATACTTGATTACTTGGCAGCTACTGAAGAAAGCTATACAAAGGAGTTTTATTGTGTCCGCAGACATGGCACACGCATTGCATCCAAATTACATGGTACATAATTCTGTACTCTAACTCCCAGTTAGCAGCAATCTGCTTTCTAATTCTATGCATCATTATTCACTAACATATCGTCTTTCTCCTTAGGACAAACATGAAGAAAATCATCAGCCCAAGATGCATAGTGGACTTGTGATTAAACACAATGCAAATCAACGTTATGCAACTAATGCCATCACTTCTTTCATATTTAGGGAAATAGCACAGAAGCACAACCTTCCTATTCAGGTTAGTGAAGTTCAGAAAGTGCTAAAAAATCTCCACAACAGTGAAATAGACAATGGAAATTTGTGTTTGTTTTACCTCTCTAGGGATGTATGAAAATAAATTCTTATATTTTTACCTGCATTATCTTATTTTAATAGATATTACTTGTGTGCAAGTCTTTACTTAAATATGGTTAGCAATATTAAAGAATATGGTATTCTTGATTCAGGATTTTGTGGTTCGCAATGACATGCCATGTGGTTCGACCATTGGTCCCATTCTTGCAAGTGGTGTGGGAATTCGTACCGTTGATGTTGGCGGTCCGCAACTATCCATGCATAGTATAAGAGAGATGTGTGCAGTTGATGATGTGAAGCATTCTTACGAACATTTCAAGGCATACTTTGAGGAATTCTCGACTCTTGATGCCAAAATTACAGTGGATAATTAAGCATCCAACCAACTAGGAACAAATCATGTTTTCAAGTCAAAACTGAAGCTTTTGATGTGTAACTTTTAAGACTCAATTTCATTGCCATGGTTGTTGGAACAATAGAATTATTAGAATGAAGGAGTAATAGTTTTGGCTGCTTGTCTAGGCTAAAACCAAAACGCGGGTCTATGGAAATGGTTGGTTTTCAATTAAGAGTAGGGTGTTAATCAAAACCACTAAAACTGCTCGTATTGCAACACACCACAAAATGTTGCTTTTAATTTTCATTATGCGGTTGTGGTTTGAATTTTTGACAATGCGGTGTAAATAGGAGTTTAATATTATTATTATTATTATTTTTTGACAAAAGGAGTTTAATATTATAGTAGTGTGGTTGAAGCGCATTGGAATATTAAATACTCCCTCTATTTTTACATATATATCGTTTGACTTTTTTAAACATATATTTAGGTACATTGATCACATAGCTAAAATTATTATTTTTGAAATTTCTTTTTCTTATGTAATCAAAATTTTAATTCACAAAAAAAATTAACTGAAAAAATTAATTTTAATTATGCAGTCAAATCATTTAAAAGAAAAATCAAACGACTTATTTAAAAGTCAAACCACTTAAAAGTATGTGTAGAAAAGTCAAACGACCTATATAAAAATATATTAAAAAAACAGAGTATTCAGTGCAAAAAAATCAAACCTTATAAAAGTCAAACCACTTAAAAAAGTCAAACTCAAACGAGTAATAACTAATAATATTCACTGTTACATTCTAAAAAGCGATTAATCCGGGGTGCCTCTCCGTATGGATTAATTCCGATAGCTCTACTCGATTTCCGTGCATTTATTTAATTTCATAGAAAATGAAAATTTATAGTTCTTGAGGAATGAGATTTCTGTTTCAAACGTTTTATTTAGGTTTAGCCCACTAGAAAATGAGCATCCAAAAATTGGCGGGCAAGCATACCGCAAGAGGGCAGCTCACTCGCGCTATAAAATTGTGTTCGTACTTTTTAGGTGCCGGCACGACACGCCATCCCTATACGGTCATCAGCGTATCGCCTCTCACCCTGGCAGGACGGGCCGAATCATTACGTTTTCTGGCCTTGTCTATTTATATAATTTTCTCTTTATTATGCTTTTGTATCACTCGATGTGGGACTTAATTGCTTTTGACAGCTTAAGGCACAACATTCTGACAAATTTTTCCTCTCCCGTGGCAATATTTTTATCGATTGGTTACAAAAATTTAAAATAGGAATTCAAATGGGATTAGCTATAATACAGATTGTGTATATTTTTTATTGAGGAGAATACGGTTTGACAAATATGATCAATGAAACATGGTTATCTATATTTTTTACTAATAATTTTGGTGTGTTAAGAGTGGTAATTTTTTTTTTTTACGTATTAATATATAACAAATGTCAAATGTCACATAGATAAATGGGCATGTTTGGCAAAAACTTAAAATAAGTCTTTATAGACTTATTTTCGGATAAAAATTTCATATTTTGATATTTTTTTTATACAAGCATTTAATGTATATTTGAGATTCTATAAATTGCAAAAAAAAAGTTAATTTTTTTTTAAAAAAGTTATGAATCTTAACTTTGTTCTAAAATAAGTTGATTTATTCTGAAAAATAAAGTTCCTCCAAACATCCCCATTATAAATAAGGATTCTTTGCCGTGGGAGATGCTCTTATACAATTTACAAGATTTTAATGTATTTTAATATAAATTCTAATGTAACATAGATAATGGATTTAAATTTAAAGTGCTTGCTCCATATTCCTTTCCCAACATCAATTCACACGCATTGCACCAATTTTTCATAGGAGTTCCTCTTAGATGAGTTCTCATAAATGAGAGTAACCTAAAAATGAGAGTTCCTCTTAGATGAGTTTTCATATGAGTTCTCATATATTTGTTGGTAAACTACTCCCTCTGTTTTTTTGGCTTACTTTCCTGTATGTACTTTTAAGTATTTTGATTGAATAGTTGAAATTAATTTTTTTTGTGAATTAAAATTTTGATTACTTATTTTTATCAAAAAAAGAAAATTTTAAAAACAATAATTTTAACTATGTAGTCAATGCACCTAAAAATGTGTGCAAAAAAGTCAAAAAACTAATATAAAAAAACAGATGAAATAATATGTTTGCACTCTTCTAAAAATCTGCCTAGACCAAAATGTAGGAACGTTGTACAATTATGCTTTTTGTTATTGCAATTAGCAGAGAACATCGAAAATAGAAAAAAAGAAAAAGAAAAAGTTTAAACTTGAAGGGTTAAACCGAAAATTATATTTACATTATATTAAAAATATAAAATATCCGATTAATGATTGATGATTAAACATTAGATAGGTAACTTATCTCATTTTATAACATTGTATTTATCTAATTGAAATATCAAAATTCCCTAAAACAAATTAAAATATCAAAGAATTGTGAAATGTATGACAATAGCAACTCGCCAACTCCGGAAGGGTGAAAAATAGAGAACTTCAGCGGGCAACAAACTATTAAACTAATAATGCCAGCAAATGCAAAAAGGTGTTAAATGGTAAACTTTAAAAAGCAACAAATTGTTCTGTTTATAGGTATTTATTTGATTAAAACTTATCTAACCATCTGCAGGATTTCATAATTGCTTTTAACAAAAGCAACCGAGTAGTTGTCTAAGCTGATAAAAGTTAGAAATCAAAGATGACAATATTTCTAGGATTTTCATTGTTCAACTCAAGTCTATTTAAATGGCTCTCGCCTAATAAAGCGCCTTCACAACCTCGACTATCACAACTTCCGGTGGTTTCTCGGCATGAAGGTGAGCAACGACATTCTTCTTGTTATAGTAATCAATAACCTGTACATCAAAAAAGAAATACATGTTTAGATAATAACATATGAGAAGAAAATGAGTTTAGATAGAATCATGGAACGAATTTCTCCAGCCAATTTATGTAATAGATTTGACCTTTTATAAACAACCAATCCATTTGCATGCCATTCCTTTTATTAGTATGATGCTGAAATCCAAAACCAATACATGATAGTGGGATCACTTGAAATAACATGCAACATCTGACTAACAAGTTTGACAACCTATTGCCAACACAAGTGTGAATACCGTAATACCATTGTACCAGTGACACCTTGCTATATGAGATTTTTGGTAGATATAAACCACGATAAGTTATTAGAGGATAATAATGCCCACATTACAAGCATACAACCACCAAACATGATATTCTATCATAATCTAAGTGTCAGTGCGTGAGAAATTTAAACAGAATAATGAAAACTGAGGAAACACCATCATAAAAAAGAAAAACAATATGGAATATGCAGAGAGATTAATATCAAGTGATAATTTACTGCAGGGATGCTATTTGCTAAAACACAACTCAGTGACAAATATACACAAGACAGCAGCCAAAAAAAATTAAAGAATATTCAGATGTTGATAAGCATACAGGTTCGGTCTGTCTATGAAATGCATCCAGCCTCGACTTGAGAACGGCTGCAGTATCATCTTTGCGTTGAATCAAAGATTCTCCAGTGACCTTCAGAAAGTCAGCAGAGCAAGGAGATTAGCTAACAATTTAACACAAAGGGGCATGAATAGAAAAACAATTGAAAAGGCAGGATGTGAATATATCAGCTTCAAGTAAAGATTTATATTCATGCAAGAAGCGGACCACAAATCCTGGACTATGGGGCACAGTCACATCAAACAATCTCATATGTGTAATCCTGTCGCCACTACTATTATTAACAAGAACCTTCAATTGTTTTAAGATTCACAAAATGGTGGAGCCGATATGATGTACTAACGCTATTGCAATGTTTGGAATGCATAATCTCTATGTTGTTTTTATGCTAGTTTGTGCAGGATGCTCAATCTCTCACTCACATTCAGCTAGCTCAATCATTTAGTTTTGCCTTTAGTTTCTTATATGATAAATATATAATATTTAAATCTATATGATTTCCGGATACAAATTTTGATGTGTTCATTAGATGTGCTTTATAGGAAACTTCAAATATGCTTCAAGATTAAAAGCAGTGATACAGTATATATGTAGATTTGAGGAAATAACAAGTGAATTCTAGCTTACATCATCAACACCAGGAACTTTGGGAGGTGCAAATTTTGTGTGGTAGGTCCGACCACTTGCAGGATGGATCCAACGACCAGTAATCCTCTCTTCCAAAATAGAGTCATCAATTGCAAAGTTAAGTACCTTATCAATTTTGACTCCTCGCTTCTCAAGCATCTCATCAAGCTGCATTAGAGTTTAAAAAACAAATCAGCTTCTCACACATGTTGGAAGTAAACTTAAATTTTGAATAATGCATGGTGTAAGAGGCAAAGATCTGTTTTAGTTTCCTGTTTCAAGAAAGAAACTATCATAAAGTCAAGTAACTGACGGACCTTTTTTGCTTGAACCACAGTCCTTGGAAACCCGTCAAGAATAAATCCTTTTTCGCATGAAGGTTTCTTCAAAGCTTCATCTATTATTCCTACAACTAAGTCATCAGAGACTAGTGCTCCCTGTGGAATAATTACAAGCACAAAGAGTTAGGTTTAATAAGGAATGATACACAGCAGACATACATTAAAACTCAGAAGTACCTTGTCCATAGCTTCCTTGGCTTCAATGCCAAGAGGAGTTTTAGCAGCCACAGCAGCTCTCAGCATGTCACCAGTCGCCAAATGGCATAAGCAAAACTCGTTCTTAATCATTGGTGATTGCGTTCCTTTTCCTGATCCAGGGGGTCCTGCCACAAATACAATAACTAGTAACTAACAATAATCACTATTAAAAAGTCACGGTGCTAACATTCACGTTGAATAGTTTCAATTCTTAGAGCCCCCTCAATTATTGACTATTTACAATATGACATTGACATCTTCACATCAACTTTTCAAGTTTATAAACACTTTTTAAATATTTGGCACCGTTGCACTACTCATTAGAAGGTCCAATTGAGATTTATGAAAGGGACTACTAAATTACGGCCCTGTGGTAATGAACTTGGGGCAAACCTCCACCTCCTCAGTTGTTAATGTGTTTGCAGATAGCTTTAGGCATTATCTCTTTACAAACGAATAAACTAGAACTATCTTATCAAAGCCGAATTCCGCCAATCATACCTTAAAAAATTTGGATGTCAAAACTTATTTATATATTCAGTTTGAAAAGACATATGTAGATGCCAAAACTTATGATAATCCTGTTGGAATTCGGGCATGAAAACGCAGCGGATAATACGTAAATAACAATTAAAAACGAATTCCAAAGCCCGGATCCATGTATAAAATTGATGATCATGGTATAAATACTCAAGAACAAGATAGTACCTTGTTAAGCTTTCCAATGGATGACAAATGGAGATCCTAGCTTGTTGATCTTGAGAGCAAAAACTTGTTGATCTTGAGAGCTAGAAGTGTAACTCCTCCACCGGTATCCACACTTGAATGCTTGCTTGAATCGTCGAACGATTATTGCCACGGAAATTGGTACTAGCCAAAATAAATAATCGGATGTGTTCTTGACTTGATTTGATTTCTCTTGAGAGTGTATGAACTGAATATTTCAGTTTGGTTTCCTCAAATGACTAGACAACTCTTGGCTTATAAAGAGAAATAAAGTAAAATGGAGCCTTAAACAATTAGGCCATTTTTATTTAAACAAATCTTATTTATTTAAATAAATTAATTAAGTCATACTTAATTAATCAAATAAGTCAAGAAAATACATTTTCAAATTTTATCTTTAACTAATTAAGTCTCACTTAATTAATTTCATAAAATTCGAATTATTATTTATTATTAATTTAAAATCATAATTCAAATTATTATTAATTTAAATTCATGAAATAAATTAATTTCCCTTTTAAACATTCTTTGTGTGTGACCCTGTAGGTTATTATTTCATTGGCAATAATTTTATTCTTTAATAAAATTATAAACAATAAGCGGCGTCTAGTAACACATTATTGCTACCCAATAAAACAATAATTAAATCAACGATTCAATCAACCTTTTATGACTAATGTTTCATGTAATATAATCCCTTTAAATCATGATATTATAGATTAAACTCGAGGCATGTTATGTGTCATCCTCTTCATAATTTAATCTTCATTTTCTTGATCGATGAGTAGACTATTTAATCAAATCAACATTTGAGCATGGCCATGCATTTCATAGTCTCACTCAAACAAGAGGCCGATAATATCACTCCTTTATCAGGAGATTTAAATCCCATCTAGATCGTTCATATTTCTCACATGATTCATAATATATCCGATATTCACCTTTATCATTATCCGGCTAAAGATAACTTTTGACGAATTCAAAATATATTAATTCTCATGTAGAATTATAACGACTTCAGGTCTAAGGATCATTACACCATTATCACTGTGAGATTACATATGACACTTTTATTATTTACCATGATGTATCTCACTGTGGGTCTGTCCAGTACCCTGTACTCGTACAGTTACCTATGCATTGCTTTTAGTATCTTCATACTAATGACCAATGAGATGTGGTCATCAGTCAATTATCATACTAGCCTCAGTGTATTATTATTGTCCTAATTAATAATAATACTCGGCTAGGGACATTTAAGAATATGATACGATCATTATATAATCTCATGTTCAAGTCACATACTTGCAACTATATAATTTGTATCAAGATTCTAAGGACATTTATTATACTTTATTTATTTCGCAGTAAATAAAGCCAATAATAAACATATATATATTGAATATATAAAATCACTCAAACATAAATATAATGTATTGCATTGCCTCTAGGGCACCAATACTAACAATCTCCCACTTGCACTAGAGCCAATCACCCATGTATCGAATACCCATGCTACTAGTGTGACATTCATGCTTCTGCTGCGACAGAGCCTTAGTCAGCGGGTCTGCAATATTATCATCAGTATGCACTTTACATATGTGAATATCACCTCTATCATTTATTTCTCGAATAAGGTGATATCTCCGAAGTATATGCTTTGTTCTGCTATGAGCTCTCGGCTCCTTGGCCTGTGCTATAGCTCCATTATTATCGCAGTAAAGATCTATGGGATCTGCGATCGATGGAACGACACCAAGGTCTGTAATGAACTTCCGTAACCATACAGCTTCCTTGGCTGCCTCACATGCAGCAATATACTCGGATTCCATTGTAGAATCAGCTACTGTCTCTTGCTTCGAACTTTTCCAGCTTACAGCACCTCCATTTAGGCAAAACACAAATCCAGACTGAGACACAGAGTCATCTCTGTCAGTCTGAAAACTAGCATCCGTGTAACCCTTTACCGTTAGCTTCTCTTCTCCTCCATACACCAAGAATGAATCTTTAGTCCTTTTCAAGTACTTAAGAATATTCTTGACCGCCGTCCAGTGACCTTCACCTGGATTAGACTGGTATCTGCTCGTCATGCTCAAAGCATACGAGACATCCGGACGAGTACATATCATTGCATACATGATAGATCCAATTGCTGAAGCATATGGTATCTTACTCATGCGGTCTTTATCATCCAATGATTTAGGACCACTCTCTTTTGAGATCGTTATCCCATGAGATACAGGGACATATCCCCTTTTTGCATCTTGCATTCCAAAACGATGCAAAAATTTGTCAATATATGTACTCTGGCTTAAGCCGATTGATCTTCTTGATCTATCTCTATAGATCCTGATCCCTAATATATAGGTAGCCTCGCCCAAGTCTTTCATAGAGAAACTTTGTCCTAACCAAGTCTTTACAGCCTGTAGAAAAGGAATGTCATTCCCTATTATTAATATATCATCAACATATAATACTAGGAATGCCACATGGCTCCCACTAAACTTTTTGTAAACACATGGTTCATCCATGTTCTGAATAAAGCCAAAACCTTTGACTATTTCATCAAACCGGATGTTCCATCTCCGAGAGGACTGCTTCAATCCATAAATGGATCTACGCAGCTTACATACTTTTCCAGCATCCTTTGGATTTCTAAAACCTTCAGGTTGTGTCATGTACACATCCTCTTCAAGGCTTCCGTTAAGGAAGGCTGTTTTGACATCCATCTGCCAAATTTCGTAATCATAGTAAGCCGCTATTGCAAGCATAATTCTGATGGATTTTATCATTGCTACTGGTGAGAAGGTTTCATCATAGTCAATACCATGAATTTGTTTGAAACCTTTTGCAACCAGTCAAGCTTTATAGGTCTGTATATTACCTTCCATGTCGATTTTCTTCTTGAAAATCCATTTGCACTCGATAGGTTTTACCCCTTCAGGTGGATCAACCAAAGTCCATACTTGGTTTTCATACATGGAATCCATTTCAGAATTCATGGCTTCTTGCCATCTCTTAGAGTCTGGTGAGTTCATAGCATCTTGATAGGTGAGAGGCTCATCTTGATCTATGAGCATCACATCGCCATTTTCAATTAGGAGAAATCCATAATTTCTTCTTGAATCATAGCGAATCCTACTAGATCTACGAACAACCTGTGTTTCTTGAGCAGTGTTATCTTGTATATCTTGCTCATGCTCCTGCTCAGGTTCAATGTTATCAAGTGGTTCTCGATCTTCATCGAGATCTATTTTCCTCCCACTGTCTTTTCTAGAGACTAACTCTCTTTCTAAGAATACAGCAGTCCGAGCAACAACTACTTTGTTCTCTGAAGGATTATAGAAAGAATAACCCTTTGTTTCACTTGGGTATCCCACAAAGATACATTTTTCAGATTTCGGTCCAAGCTTGTCTGACATTAGGCGTTTCACAAACGCTTCACATCCCCATACTTTCATAAAGGACATGCTTTGACGTTTTTCTGTCCATATCTCATATGGAGTTTGTTGAACCGTTTTAGTAGGAACACGGTTTAGTGTATATGCAGCCGTTTCCAGGGCATAACCCCAGAAACTAATTGGAAGATCTGCTTGACTCATCATTGATCGCACCATGTCCAACAAGGTACGATTCCTCCTTTCAGAAACCCCATTCCATTGTGGTGTTCCAGGAGGAGTGAGTTGTGATACAATACCACACTCCCTCAAATAGTTCTTAAACTCATGGCTTAAGTATTCACCTCCTCGATCAGATCTTAGAGTTTTTATGCTTTCGCCAGTTTGCTTTTCTGCTTCTGCCTTATACTCTTTGAACTTTTCAAATGCTTCGGATTTGTTCTTCAAAAGATACACATATCCGTATCTACTGAAATCATCAGTAAACGTAATGAAGTAGAAATAGCCACCCCTTGCCATCGATCTCATAGGACCACATACATCGCTATGTATTAGTTCTAGTCGTACGGTGGCCCTCTTACCCTGTCCGGTAAAAGGAGCTTTAGTCATCTTGCCTAGTAAACAAGCCTCACATTCATCATATGATTCAAAATCAAACTGATCCAAGAAACCATCTTGATGTAACTTGGAAATGCGTTTCTCGTTTATATGGCCTAGACGACAGTGCCAAAGGTATGTTTGATTTGAGTCATTAGTTTTAAGTCGTTTGTTATTTATATTCAAGATAGGAGTATCTAAATTAAGAACATACAAACCGTTAAATAACTGTGCAACACCATAGGTAATGTCATTCAAACCAAAAGAGCAACCATTGTCTTTAAAGGTAAATGAAAAACCTTTCTTGTCTAAACAAGAAACAGAAATAATGTTTCTACAAATAGAAGGCACATACAAACAGTTTTCAAGTTCTAATATAAGCCCAGTGGGCAATGATAAATGGTAAGTCCCTACAGCCAAAGCAGCAACCTTTGCTCCATTTCCAACTCGTAGGTCTACCTCTCCCTTAGCCAGTTCCCTACTCCTTTGCAGTTCCTGCACATTTATACAAATGTGAGAACCACATCCGGTATCCAATACCCAAGATGTAGAAGTAGACAAATTGACTTCTATAACATAAATACCTGAAGTAGAAGTCTGGCCAGCAGCCTTCTTCTTCTTAAGTTCTTCCAAATAGGCATGACAGTTTCTCCTCCAGTGTCCCGGTTTACCACAGTGGTGACAATCACCCTTTTCGACACCTCCTTTAGGCTTAATAGCCTTCTTGGGAGCAGAATTAGGATTGGCAACAGATTTGGATGCAATCCTCTTCTTATTGCCTTTCCACTTTCTTTTCCCTTTGGCTCCCCCTTTGTTCACCATCAGCATGGGAGCAGGGGATTCCTTCTGAATGTTGGTTTCAGCAGTTCTTAACATGCCCAACAATTCAGTGGGTGTCTTATCTATCTCATTCATGTTGTAGTTCATAACGAATTGAGAAAAGTTCTTGTTAAGTGATTGTAAGATCAAATCTATTTGAGCCTCCGGACCAATCGGGAAGCCCAAGGTACTTAGTTGTTCAATGTACCCAATCATCTTAAGAACGTGTGGTCCAACCGGGTCTCGCTCTCCCTGTTTACAAGCATACAAAGCCTTGCTCGTATCATATCTCTCCTGGCGAGCTTGTCCCTCAAACATGCTTTTGAGGTGCTCGATTATTTCATAAGCATTCATCAATTCATGTTGCTTTTGAATCTCCGGAGCCATGCATGCAAGCATTAGGCATGACACATCAGTTGAGTCATCCAAATGCTTCTGATAAGCATTTTGCTCGGCACGTGTGGATCCAGTAGGAGGAGGATTTGGGTGAGGAACTTCAATGGCATACAGCTTTCGCTCCTGCCTGAGGACAATCCTCAAGTTCCTAAACCAATCTAGGAAGTTTGTCCCTGTCAGCTTTTCCTTTTCTAGGACTGATCGTATCGAAAAGTGATTTGTGTTGTTTGCCATTTATTATCTACAATTTTGTAAAAGCGCATAAAATGAGTTAGTTTGCATGTTTCGTAAAACCAATTATGTTCAAGTTGATTTATAGCATATTCGTAATATACCTCCCACTATTTTTATCAAATTAATAGCCCTTACTATCAATTCGGAAAATGGTTCCCATAAAACATTTCCTAGTGAGCCAAGATCCATATTTCATCATATTTTAAGTCAGCTTTGGCTTTCCTCTTAAATATGATTATTTAGGTAGACCGTTATGTCAATTATATCGTATATAACTCTTGGATAGCTTAGTGAACAACATATTGCTCCGATCTATCTAATAGATTTCACTAAACTCTATGCTTATAAGTTCATAATCCTATTATGACGACTTATTTAAGTTGGACCCAATAATAACAATTTAAGTAAGCTTGTTTACTTAATCACATCTCACCACGATAAAAGAGAAGCCCTTGCTTTGGCAAATCCACTCCTCAATGATCTAGGATTTAATGAGTGTTATTTATTGGAAAGCATCTGTTTAACTTAATATTTCTTAAGGGATTTTTAGAAAAATTTAACGATCTTGATCGTTTGTTTAAATCTTAAATCGTTACAGATTTTATCTTGTTTAAACATGGCATATGTGTCGTATCTAATACATACATTCTAAAATATCCATACATCCATGCATCCATACATATATCTAATATATCCATGCATCATATGTAAAGTGCAGTTACGCAAAATTAAACGTGCGATGGTTATGGCCCGATCCTATGCGATCTTTTCGAGCTAATGAAAAGATCAAGGTCAATCTATGGTTGTAATAACTAATTATTACAAAATTCTTCATTGCTTCCAAAGCCTCCATTGATTGCCTCCAAGCTCGTTTTGAAATACATTACAAAAGAACTCGAGTTGCATTCGAGATAAATAATTACAAGAATAACGACATGCAAGTCGTATTTAATTATTACAGACCATAAATAAAATTACAACATTTATTCTACGGGTCTTTAGGCCATAACCAATGCACCATGCTCATATAACAATTATAGACATCACATTAATCATAATCACATCGATTAATATTTAACTCCACAATTTAAATACCTAATTATTTAAAAGGGAATTAAAGTTCAATTTTAATAATTAAAAATCGAATTTAAAATTAAAATTAATCAAAATCGCATTTAATAATAATATTAAATTCGAAATTTAAATATTCAATTATTAAAAGCATTAATTAAAATAAAATTCGAATTAATAATAATTTTCAAATTCATAATTTAAATATATTCCAAAATTCGAAATTAAATTAATTAATAAAATTTTGAATTAATAATAATTTTTAAATCCATGATTTAAATATTCAATTATTAAAACTTTAATCATTAAAAAAAAACATTAGGAATCTAATGATTAAAACCAATAAGTCCCACTAACATTATTCTTAAGTCAAAAGCAAAAGAAAAATGTTAAAATAGAAAAAGAAAAAAAAAAAAAAAAAATTATGCAACATGCGCACAGACTGTTCTGTGCTGTCTGGATCCATCCACTTCTGATACGCATTTCTGTCCTGCGCATCAGCTATATAAAGCTGATGCGCATTACCCGAATGCGCAACCCCTGTAAAAACCTGTCAAAACGCATTACCAGAATGCGCAACACCTGTACATCCAGATTTTCCCAGAAACTGCAGATTTTCCCAGAAACTTGCAGAAAGTTTATTTTTCAGTTTTGATCAATTCTATAATTATTCTAATGATGTGTTTAACATATCTAACATATAGTACATCATCCAAAACATGTTATAACAATTCATAACATCATACAAACAATTATAACAATTTATAAATAATCTTTTGTATGTTAAAATGAAGCATGGCATAATTCAAAAATTCATGTATGTTTCATTTTCAAGAACACAACACCAAATCATCCTTTTATACATGTAGCTCTGATACCATTGTTGGAATTCGGGCATGAAAACGCAGCGGATAATACGTAAATAACAATTAAAAACGAATTCCAAAGCCCGGATCCATGTATAAAATTGATGATCATGGTATAAATACTCAAGAACAAGATAGTACCTTGTTAAGCTTTCCAATGGATGACAAATGGAGATCCTAGCTTGTTGATCTTGAGAGCAAAAACTTGTTGATCTTGAGAGCTAGAAGTGTAACTCCTCCACCGGTATCCACACTTGAATGCTTGCTTGAATCGTCGAACGATTATTGCCACGGAAATTGGTACTAGCCAAAATAAATAATCGGATGTGTTCTTGACTTGATTTGATTTCTCTTGAGAGTGTATGAACTGAATATTTCAGTTTGGTTTCCTCAAATGACTAGACAACTCTTGGCTTATAAAGAGAAATAAAGTAAAATGGAGCCTTAAACAATTAGGCCATTTTTATTTAAACAAATCTTATTTATTTAAATAAATTAATTAAGTCATACTTAATTAATCAAATAAGTCAAGAAAATACATTTTCAAATTTTATCTTTAACTAATTAAGTCTCACTTAATTAATTTCATAAAATTCGAATTATTATTTATTATTAATTTAAAATCATAATTCAAATTATTATTAATTTAAATTCATGAAATAAATTAATTTCCCTTTTAAACATTCTTTGTGTGTGACCCTGTAGGTTATTATTTCATTGGCAATAATTTTATTCTTTAATAAAATTATAAACAATAAGCGGCGTCTAGTAACACATTATTGCTACCCAATAAAACAATAATTAAATCAACGATTCAATCAACCTTTTATGACTAATGTTTCATGTAATATAATCCCTTTAAATCATGATATTATAGATTAAACTCGAGGCATGTTATGTGTCATCCTCTTCATAATTTAATCTTCATTTTCTTGATCGATGAGTAGACTATTTAATCAAATCAACATTTGAGCATGGCCATGCATTTCATAGTCTCACTCAAACAAGAGGCCGATAATATCACTCCTTTATCAGGAGATTTAAATCCCATCTAGATCGTTCATATTTCTCACATGATTCATAATATATCCGATATTCACCTTTATCATTATCCGGCTAAAGATAACTTTTGACGAATTCAAAATATATTAATTCTCATGTAGAATTATAACGACTTCAGGTCTAAGGATCATTACACCATTATCACTGTGAGATTACATATGACACTTTTATTATTTACCATGATGTATCTCACTGTGGGTCTGTCCAGTACCCTGTACTCGTACAGTTACCTATGCATTGCTTTTAGTATCTTCATACTAATGACCAATGAGATGTGGTCATCAGTCAATTATCATACTAGCCTCAGTGTATTATTATTGTCCTAATTAATAATAATACTCGGCTAGGGACATTTAAGAATATGATACGATCATTATATAATCTCATGTTCAAGTCACATACTTGCAACTATATAATTTGTATCAAGATTCTAAGGACATTTATTATACTTTATTTATTTCGCAGTAAATAAAGCCAATAATAAACATATATATATTGAATATATAAAATCACTCAAACATAAATATAATGTATTGCATTGCCTCTAGGGCACCAATACTAACAAATCCCGCTCTGCCGATGAACATTTGATAGGAATAAAAGCAGCATCTACCCGACAAATTGTTTAAACTTCCAAAATTTGTTTCAAATTTCAATCATTTTAATGCACATCTAATAGTGCAATCACATAAAATCTGTTAGCAAACACCATTAAAATACCATGTTAAAGAGAATTCACGAGTAAAAGCTCTCCCCACGGGTTAAGATCTTCACCCCCCCCCCCCCCCCTTCTCTCAGCCTCACTCTTTTTTTCCCTAATTCAACCTTTACCCTCTTCTGTTATATTTACAAACAAATAAAATAAAAGATATATACTAATATAAAGCACTAAAGTCTAAATATATATACACAGAGACAAGAATAAACCCCATGTTAAACCCCTCCACTCTAAACCCACACCCCTCAAAAAAATATAGGCCCTATCTCTATCTCTAAATTCCTAAAGCAAATAAAAAAGAAAAATAAAATGATAAATAAACCACAAATCAGCGGAGTTTCAGTACGAAAAAGAACCGGATCATTTTCGTAACACATACACATATTACACATAAAATCAGAAGGGGACAGACAGAAATCTGTAACAAACACATACATAACATAACAACATACATGATATATATACACAGAAAGACAGAGGATAGTAACGAGTTTAGTACCAATAAGAATGAGGCGCTTATCAGGTCGGATAGAGCACTTAAAGCGACGAAGAGTCTCAGTCATTAGATCTATAGTAGGCACATCTTCCAAGTTCACTGCCATCTCTCTCCTCTCTCTCTCTCTCTCTCTCTCTCTCTCTCTCTCTCTCTCGCTGTTAGGGCCTGCTATGCCAATGCCTATGGTATGGGTGAGAGGTGTCGTAGAATTGGGTTGAAGTTGTGTTTGGTTTTCTCTTACAAATTCTTCGTAGTTTCAAACACTTGGGAACACACAACCTCTGAGTCTCTGACTCTGACCGACTTGCCACCACAAAATGACCATGTTGCCCCTAGTGACGCGCTTCCCTAGGCTAGTTGGTCCGTATTTTGCATCGAACACTGCAACTAGTTAAATCTAGATTTAAATGCAAGATGTGTACCCCAAGTTTGGAAGAAATGCAACTTGTGTACCTACAAATAGAACAATAGCAACTTGTGTACCTGAAGTTAGCAAATCTGTGCATATTGTGTACTTCCGTCTATTTGGACGTTAACTCCGTTAGCATGGTTCTAAAAATCCCCGATTCAGCCGATTAATCCTCTTTAAGATAACCAATCGATTCGATTTTTGAAATCCGATTAATCCTATGAATTTATTTAAAATGATATGTTTAATTCATTTTTGATTCATTCATATTTAATTCATTTTTTATCCTAAAAATATTTTAAGAATATGTGGGTGTTTGTAATTTTATTATTTTGATTTTAAATTTTTAAAATTTAAATTTTCGACTATTTTCCATTAAATCTCGATTTTGAAATGATTTAATCAAATTTTTATATTAATTTTTCACGGGCCTAATAATTTTTTCACGGGCCTAATAAACATATGGTTTCATATTTTTTTTTTGAAACGTTATTTTTTGTTGTTATTTTTCTTGTATAAAAATGAAAAGTTCGAAATTTTATATAACGGCGTAAACAATGTAGACATTGTTTAATAACTGAAAGTACTGAAATGCCCATCTAATTGTGTGCCTATGTTAGATGGACATTTCAGTACTTTCAGTTATTAAACAATGTCTACACTGTTTACGCCGTTATATAAAATTTTGAACTCTTCATTTTTATACAAGAAAAATAACAACAAAAAATAACGTTTCAAAAAAAATACGAAACCATATGTTTATTAGGCCCGTGAAAAAATTATTAGGCCCGTGAAAAATTAATATAAAATTCGATTAAATCATTTCAAAATCGAGATTTAATGGAAAATAGTCGAAAATTTAAATTTTAAAAATTTAAAATCAAAATAATAAAATTACCAACACCCACATATTCTTAAAATATTTTTAGGATAAAAAATGAATTAAATATGAATTTTACAAGTTTTGATTCCTTTAAATGCAATAAAACTCTTAAAATCATTTTAAAATATCAAAACACCCAAATTAATACACCCAATAATTTTAATAACTAATTAAATATACAAAGATTATATTGAAAAAGATTTCATGATTTTTAATCACTCCGTTGATTTTATAAAAAAATTCAAAGATCAATAATGCATAATTTAAATAGATTTTTAATCACAAAAATTCAAATTCAAATAAAAATACACGAACCTACACGACACGCATACATTATTTATACAAAAGTCGTTAATTTTCTTGTTTAAAAATATTATTTAAAAAATATTTCTGTCATTTTTGTAAACACTCATACACGCATACTTTAAAAAATATTTCTGTCATTTTATTTTTAAATTCAAAGTTTTATTTTTACGATTTAAAATTATTCGGGTAATCGGGGATTAATTGGATATTATAATAATATTTAATATATTAGTCTAATTTACAATTAAACATATCATTTTAAATAAATTCATAGGATTAATCGGATTTCAAAAATCGAATCGATTGGTTACCTTACAGAGAATTAATCGGGGATTAATCGGCTGAATCGGGGATTTTTAGAACCCTGCTAACGGAGTTAACGTCCAAATGGACGGAAGTACACAATATGCACAGATTTGCTAACTTCAGATACACAAGTTGCTATTGTTCTATTTGCAGGTACACAAGTTGCATTTCTCCCAAACTTGAGGTACACATCTTACATTTAACTCTTAAATCTATCTGATGCTCAATATAATAAAGATATAACATTGAAAAAGGGAATTTTTTTTTTTTGAGAAATGAATATATAATTATTTAAGAAAGTGGATTTTCATGCATTTTGTATTGTAAAAAACGAAAATCGGACTTAATCGATAAAGGCACTGTCCACGAATTAATCAGGTATTTGAAAATTAAACGGAATGATTAATCAGATAATCGGAAATTAATAGACGATAAATCACCGATTTTTAGAACAGAGATTTTGGATAGAAATAGCATAATTTTAAGTATGAAAAATTCTACTGTTGTATTGTATTTTCCTAATCTTTTTTTATTGTATTGTATTGTATTGTATTTTCCTAATAATTGACGCAAGTTTTTAATATTTATTAAAAATGACCATAATTTTAATGTTTTAGAATTTTTCTAAAACACGTTTTGCAAAATAAATAAAAAATCTTACAATATTTTGAATACATAAAGTATATTATCTTTATCATATTATCTTTATCGTTTTCAATGAAATGATGGTTTTCATAAAAATTTTCTCACCAATTATATATTTGAATCATTTAAAATCTAAATGGTTGTTATGTGATTGATTGGCTTTTAATATATTCAAATGACATATTTTTTTCCTGGGTTAACTTTGATTAACTTTTAATACATTGAAGTAGATTTCTGCCAGAGCGATCCTCTCTCACCGTATTTGTTTTTCGTATATGTGGAAGGATTATCGAAATCTATTACTCAAGCATCCAGAGAAGGTAAGATTTTTGGCAGCAAAATTTGTTCGCAAGCCCCAACTATCACGCACCTTCTCTTTGCGGATGATAGTTTCTTTTCTTTCTTTTTTTTTTTTTGAAATAAGATGATAGTTTCTTATTTTTTAAAGCTAGTGAAAGTGTGGCTTTAGCTATAAAATCTCTGCTCAGAAAATTACGAAAATCAATCAGGTCAATCTATCAACTTGTAGAATTCAGGCACATGTTTACTGCAAATGTGCGTACTGACAAGCAAAGTAAGATCAAGGAAGTGCTGCTAGTTCCGAATGATTTAATTAACTAACAGTAAATACATGGGATTGCCTTCATTAGTGGGGAGATCAAAGAAGGCGGCGTTTGAATTTGTTAAAGAGAGAGCGTGGAATTGTATCCAAGGTTGGAATGCGAAGTTGTTGTCTCGGGCAGTCAATGCTGTTATAATTAAAAATGTGGCGCAAGTTATACCCTCATATTGCATTTCTTGCTTCCTATTACCTAAATCTTTGTGCCAGGAAATCGTGCGAATGATGAATAAGTATTGGTGGAGCTCTGATACAAATAATAGCATGGGTGTACATTGGTTGGCATGGGAGAATATGAGTATGAGTAAGAGTAAGGCGGCTGGGTTTTCGGAGTTTACAAGGGTTTAATCTGTCTCTTTTAGGCAAACATAGATGAAGTTTTATGAACAAGCTTCTTTGGTGGCGAGAGTTTTTAAGACAAGATATTACCCTCATTGTCACTTTTTTCATAGCTCATGTAGGGGAGGAGCAAGCTTTGTTTGGTACGACATTTGGATAGCAAAAGAGACCTCAAAGAAAGGGTTTACTCGGGTTATAGGAGATGGGAAGGACATTGAAGTTTTTACTAATCAATGGTTAAAGAATAAACTAGATTTATGAGTGGACCAGGATCATGTCAATGTACACAACTATGCGAAGGCGTGCAAATCTTTTCAACAAGATATGAAGGAGTAGGATGTCAAAAATTTAGAGCTATTTTCAATGCTGACGATGCTCGAGCAATTCCCTCAAAACCAAAGCTCGAGCAATTCCATCAAAACCAAAGAAAGGACATAGTAACTTGGGTTAATTCGAAGGACGGTACGTACTCGGCTAAATCTGGGTACCAATTCTGGCAAAGATCAAATAAATATTGAAAGTAATGTGTCTCACTCGAAGGGGTGGAGTCGAATCTGGAGTTTGGGTGTGCCTCATAAGCTTAAAATATTTTTGTGAAGGATCTGTAGAAATAAAATTTCAGTTAGAAATATGCTTAGGAGTGCAATCTCCCATTATTTGCCCGATGTGCACCACAGATGTTGAGCACATGCTTCACTTATTTTTTGATTGTCATTTTGCAGCAAAGTGTCGGAACTAAAGTGGAATCTCGTGTGATATAAGGTAGTTTGAATCAACCTCGAAACGGTTGTTGGAAAAGTTGGGCTCGGAGTCAAATGATCGAGTTACTCAAATAGCAACCGTAAAGTAGGGCTATCAAACGGATATTTCGGATACGGATCTGTCTATATCCGAATCCGAAATCACTATCCGAATTTTACGGATATTAGAAAATTATATCCGAATTTGAATCCGACGGATATTATCCGGATACGGATAATATCCGAATATCCGATTTTTGAGATTTTTTTAAAAATCCGAATATCTTCGAAAATCCGAATATCCGAATCATTTAAAAAAATAACAATTTTTTAATACATAAATAACATATTATAAATATTAAATAATTATTATATTATTATTGAATTAAATACTTAAATAATATCTTCACTTATTAATGAATTAAATAATTAAATTTTAATACATAAATAATATATTATAAATATTAAATTATAAATTATATATTCTAAAAAGTAAATATATATATATATATATATATAAATTTCGGATATCGGATATTTCGAATACGGATGTGCCTATATCCGTATCCGCTATTTTCGGATACGAATAATATCCGTTTTCTTTCGAATACGGATATTATCCGTTTTTTTCGGATTCGGTATCGAATTTTTCGGTCGGATATCGGATTTTTTTGACAGCCCTACTGTAAAGTGGGGATCCGGTTTGCTCGTAACAAGGTATGGGAAAATCGAGCTCTAACACCAGTTGCAGCTATGGATTGGATCTCAAATTAGATACGAGATTGGAAGGATGCTCAACAGAAAAGAAAAAAGATGATAGAGGGAGCACCTCAGGATATCAGGGAAGAGAGCTAAGATGGTCTGCTCCGACTACTGTTACTGTTTCACTAAAAATTAATGTAGACGCTTTTGTTTTTGTTGATGCTCCATCGTTATCGGTTGGCATGGTGGTGCGTGATGAGAAAGGACGTTTTATTAGTGGCAAATGCATGGCAATTGAAGGCACTGTGTCGGTTCTTGAAGCAGAGGCATTTGGAATTCGAGAAGCATTATCCTGGATTGTCTGAGATTTTCCTCGGTAGACTGTCGTGGAAAGCGATTCTCTTCAAGCTGTTAATGCAATTAACAGGACTCATTTTCAGCATATAGGTGGGAGATATTCTTGATGATAGCACTGCTCTTATTAGTAGAAGGAAAAATGTCATGCTAGATTTTGTTAAAAAGCAAGCGAATATGGCGGCCCATTTAATTGTTCATGTACCCTTTGCACTAAATTGCTACAATTTGTTTATGTCTCCTCCACCTACTTTGTTGGAGACTCTCATTTTTGACTCTTATGTTATTTTGAATGAAAAGCCCAATCCTTCTGTGTGACCATAAGTGCATTACCCTTTCCTGAATTCCTGGGCTTCTTACACTCACTAGCAAAGTGTCCAAGCTCGCTGCAGTTAAAGCACTTGATGTTGGCCTTATCAAGCTTGACAATTGTACCTTTGCCTTTGTCACTCTTCTTCTCCTCCTTCTTTTGAAAAGGTCCTTTGCTAAATCTTCTCCTGTTAAATCTTCCTTTCTTGAAGGCTTTAGCAAACATAGCAAAGAGTTCCTGCATCTCAGATTCAGAATCATTGTTGTCAGAGTCCATATCAGTAGTCTTTGACTCAGAACTTTCTTTGCTTTTCTTCTTCCTTGAGTTTTTTACAGCAATCTCTTCATGCTGTTCTTCCGGAAGCTTCTTTAATTCAGATTGAGCAGTAAGTGCAATAGTCTTCATCTTTCCTTCACTCCTGCTCTTCTTCTGTTGCTTGTCAAGTTCATAAGCTCTCAGTTTTCCATATACTGCCTCTAATGATATTTCATCTAGATCATTAGCTTCCTCAATCGCAGATATCTTCTCATTGTAGAAATCAGGCAAAGCTTTCATGAATTTTGTATTCATATCCTCCAAGTCATAATATTTACCATGCATGGCCATCTCATTGATGAGTTTTGTAAACCTATCAAAGGTATCAGTAAGTGACTCACCAGACTTGGATTCAAAGTACTCATACTGTTGTATAAGTAGTGTCCTCATATTCTTCCTGACAGGCTTAGTTCCTTCACAGTGAACCTTAAGATTGTCCCATATATCCTTAGCAGTTTTACAAGAGAGAACATAGTTAGTGAGAACAGAATCAAGACTGTTGAATAATATGATTCTCACTTTAGCATCTTTAAGAACATTCTCCTTATCCTTATCTGACCACTCAGATTTTGGCTTCTCTGCTGTATGTTCTGGAACAACTTGACAATCAACAGTTGCTTGTCCAACAACCTTAGTTGGGATAAAAGGTCCATCTCTGATTCTGTCAAGATAATCAGGATCTGTTGCTTCCAGATGATGCAACATCTTTACTTCCCATAGAGTATATTCGTTTCTCTTGAGCATAGGAATCTTAGTATTCCCATCCTTGTAACCAGACATGATTGCAGATCTTTATGATTATTCGAAATCAACCTGCTCTGATACCAATTGTTAACTCGAATAACTTGTAGAAGGGGGGGGGGTTGAATACAAGTTATATAATCGTGTCTGATTTTTACTTGGTTATATGAACAAGAATAAACGAATGAATCAAACTCTGTTTGTATTAATAAGATCAAATACAAACTCTACCAAAGGTGTACAAATACCTTTAGCATCTGCTGACAATACAAATCTCTCTCTCTGTTTGTTTCGAATTCTCGAATTCAAACTTTATACAGAGCTACGCACATTCACTTCTTTTTCTCGCACACTTTTTACAATAATATAGAGAGAATATTTATAATGCTTCCTATCAACTAATTACAGAAAGATAATCTATACATGACAATGTTCTGCCGTCCAGTTGATAGTTTCCATCAATAGAAAATTCTTCCCTTCATAATATCTTCTTGCTTGTTCTTCAAACAACGATCCTGTTTTATAGCACTTGTAAGTTTCCGTAGCATCCATAATGACATCATCAGTAACACGACTGATATCAGGATTCCATCTTGCATCAGGATCTAACCATCCTATCAGTACTTGATCAGTATTTGACTTGACATATCAGGATTCGATCTCAGTTCCTGACATGTAGTACTTGATGCACTGTTCATTCCTGACTAAACTTTACAGATAACTGTCTAACACATATTTCCTATACAAAGTGCTAAATCCTTTATAAGATCAGGATATATAAGAAGTATAAGTAAAATTACTCCCTCTGTTTTTTTCAATAGTTTACATTTGCGGACCAATTTCCGGCACGGATTTTAAGATGCATTTTAAGGATAGTTCCATAACTTATTTTTGATATTTTCTTTTTTTGTATAAAAATAGGATTGTTCTATTTTTATACAAAAAAAGAAAATATCAAAAATAAGTTATATAACTATCCTTAAAATGCACCTTAAAATGCGTGTCAGGTACGCAGTTTTTTATGTAAAGAAATGGATTGGACGGAGGGAGTATATTCTTAACATCACAACTCATGAATTATTCCTAACAAGATGTGTAAAAGCAATTGACCCCTAAATTTTTAGTAGCACAATTGTATGCATCTTATTGCTAAAATCTAAATAAATTATAATCGACACTTTCCCATTTAACTTTTTCCGCAAATTATAATTCTCTATGTAACAGTTTATGCGACTTTCTTATTAAAGTTTAGTTTTATTATCTCAGTCTTATATGATGCACAGTGTAGGGAGTTGTCATATTCAATGTTTAATCCAAACATATTCAATGTTTAATCCAAAGTATATCAGTGCATGGACGAGTTTCACATGAACTTCATAGAATAACATGAACAGGGAGACACTTGGAAGTTATTTTGTTTTATTATCGCAGTCTTATTTTTGAATTTTGTTATTTCAATTTTGATTCAAATTGATTTTACACAATCCTCTTTTTTTTATTCAGATTAATTATTATATTTTTTTTTGAAGAAAGATTAATTATTATATGTAACTCTCTTTTAATACTTTACTAGAAATAAAACATGAACCAAAATTTGAACTAGAAATTTGTAGGGCTTTACCCTTGTTTAGAGGGAGCCCTTCCAGAAATTCTCAATGGCACAAGGCAAAGCCAAGACCAAGGAGGGGGTTTGGAAATAGTTTTCAACCAGCAATTGACGCGCCTCGGTTAGTACCTCACTAGCTGCGTCATTGCCCCAAGCGCAAAGATGCAAAATAAGATGGCTTCCATTGGGTTTTAAAGAATTATTTTTGACACGTTTTGTTAAATAAGCGATGTGGTATGTGAGTGCCATGAAGCAACAATCTTCTTTTCTTGCTACAATCTTCTCTTTCTTGCTATTGAGGACAAAAGTGAACCATGTGATTCTATTCTTGCCAACATATCGATTAGGCATGCCGTAGACTAGACCGTTAAATGTAAGACTAACGAATGGTTTTGCTTGCAATGTGGCCTGAGCAAGTAGTATCTAACCAATTCATTCAAGATGAAACTGATTGCTGAGAGCTTTTAGCCAAGATTATGTTAATGACACACCAAAACTCCGACTCAGTTAAGTGTACTAATTCCATTAAAACAAACCATAGAGTAATAGGTGACCTTGCAATGTTAACTGTTTCGTTGGACTTTGGCACTTTTTTGCAACCCAATTTTACTTTTCTTGGGGATCATTAAAATATTTGTAAGTTGTGATACAACCATTTGGTTATACTTAAAAGAAATGATAACTTAAAGTTATTTAAATTGATAAGTTAAATTATTAATTTTAGATTATTATCAATTTGGACAATTGTGTTGTTAATAAATAAATTATGTAGAAAAAAGAAGGGAGAAAAACTTAAGAACGGACAATCCTAAGCATTAGAGACATGACATGATAAGTCCCTTACATGAGTTTTGAGAAAAAATGATAGGTAGTAATACTTTGTAATTAGGGGCTTTAACTACTTTTAAGTGCTTGACCTTGGCAATAACAGTTTGATCCATCGAAGTCCTTAACAAGTGTACTTCATTTCGTAGACTGCACCAGCATTGTTCAAGCAGGAAAATACATTGTCACACATTTGGAATTAGTGTGTGCTTACAAAAGTATCTGCTGGACCATCGATACGACTATTTAGAAATTTTTTGCCCAAGTCAATGACTGCCGCAAAGTTCTTGTTGACGAAGAAGGGAAGTATTGAAGATAATTGTGCAAAAAGTGGCAGGAGTTCATGTCTGAATGAATGATGAATGAACGGACATTATTATTTTTGTAAAACAATGAAACCTTCAATGGTTCATCTTTTAAATCATCACCTACCTAATGTCGGAGATATTTAAGTGTTGATGAGAATGTAAACGAATTGTTCTTGACGAATTGTTCTATAATCCATATTCTTGACTTTATATATTCAGCCACATTCCTTAGGAAAATAAGAAATAAATGTTCTGACAAACTCCTACCTTTATAGACTTTAAACAGTTATTGGTTGTTTCTGGTGTTACTAAAGAAAGATCTTATGATCACATTTCAACTCCTTATATCTTGGGGCTTGATTTATGATAATTATATATGGCTATGTATTACATGTACAAGATAACTATTTTAGGTCATGTTTCTTTCAGAGTTCTAACTTATTCCAGCAAATTCTGTGATTTTAATTTATACTATCCGGCATATACTAATTTAAAAGAATACTAATTTATTTTAAAGATTTAGCTTCTCCTTGAATACAAAAGAGTTGGAAGGATGAATAACAGACACGCAAACAAAGAAAATCATGAGAATGGTGCTTATAAATCAAAATTAGAACTTAATTGCCGGGGGCTGCGCGAACGCAAGCCGCCCCTTTCACGCCCCTTTCACAAATTATGATGTAAGCTCCACCACTTGGGTAGACCTTAGGCGAGCACCCCTCCAAAGTGCAATGAAGGTCACTAATCTAGGCCATGGGCCTTCATGATCACCCATTGACCCCATCCAGGTAAGTATGTTGTAAGGTTGCAAGTAGGTCTATATTTATACTGGGGTGGTAGTGTTTGCTGCAATATGGTATCGATGTGGGATACTTGTGATCACAATTCACAACCACTAACATAAAGGCATTAACCAATTCACAAGCATATTAACCAAGTCGGACAAAATTCTCTCAGCCAGTCATGAGTATGTTCAATGTTGTCATAACAACACCAAATATTACTCCCTCCGTCCCTCATGGTTGTTTACATGGGGATGGACACAGAGACCAAGAAATTGTGTAAAAAATGAGTAAAGTTAGATGAAAAGTGGGTAAAGTGGTGGGACATATTAATATTTAATTATAGATTTGATATAGTGGAGGAAAGTAGTGGGTGTAATAGCGTTTTTTATTGTTAAATATATGAGATAGTGGGTGTAATAGTGAGAGAAATTTACTATTTTTGGAATGTAAAGAAATGAGAGGGACACCCCAAAATAGTAAGTGTAAAGAAATGAGAGGGACAGAGGGGAGTATCAAATTTCAGATTTCAGAAGTGCGATAAATGCTTGGAAGAACGGAAGGAGAAATGATGAACAAATATATGATTTGCTAATGTAACCTTGGTACTCTTACATAACTTATATATAACTTATATATTTAAGTTCCGCAATGTTAAGTTTAGGGTCCGTTTGGGAAATCTTATTTTTCAGAAATAAGTTAATTATTTCGAAAAAAAAGTTAGGAAATATGTTCTTTTTTCTGAAATAAGTAACTTATTTTTGCGAGATAACGAATATTAAACTCCTCATATACATTTTTATCTAAAAAAAATATGTAAATATGAATTTTTTTCCGAAATAACTCAATGAAGTATTATCAAATTGGTTAATGCGTGTGCTTGTGAGTATTTTATCTTGCAATGTAAATATGGTATCGATGTGGGATACTTTCACAAGCACACGCATTAACCAATTCACAAGTATTAACCAAGTGTCCAAGTCGGGACAAAATTCTCTCATCTAGTCATGAGTATGTTGTCATAACAGCACCAAATATTATCAAATTTCAGATTTTAAAAGTGTGATGAAGGCTTGAAAGAATGGAATGAGAAATGATGAACAAATATATGATTTGCTAATGTAACCTTGGTACTCTTACATGACTTAACTTCTATATTTATGTTTAGCAATGTTAAGTTTAACGTTTTCTTGATTAAAGTTTAACGTTTTCTTGATTAAAGTTTAACGTTTATTTATTTGATTTAACTTAATTAACTTCGATTTTAATATATGCTAATTGAGATTTAGAATATCTTTTTCACCATTCAATAGATGAATGAATCATTTGATATCCGGAAGAATGCAGATAAAACCTTATAGGCTTGGTAAATAGACTTTTTAAGGAACGAGTGTATTCGAAAATTGAAGGTAGAGTCCATTGCATTTTTTTGATGATATGCCTGAATTTGGGTTTATTAACATGGGTTCTCTACTTGAGTGTGTTGGTAGGATTTTGGGCTTGGTAATGGTTTATCAGAACGACTAACACGATTGTTGGGAAGATGGTTGTTGCATATCAATCACTTGGTTATATACTTATATTGCATGCTTGGATTCTCCAGAGATTGAAAATGAAACTCTTGGATATATTGCATGCTTGGATTCTCCAGAGATTGAAAATGAAACTCAAAGATGTATTTTGAATGTAAACCTACATGGAAAACAAATTGTTCAATTTAGTTGGTGACCAGATTAAGCTTAAGTGAAAAATATTCAACTAAATTGTAGGGCTTTACTAGGGATGGGAACGGGTCGGGTTCGGCTCGGGTTTTGCAAAATCCAAATCCAAATCCAAATATTTTCGGGTTTCGGGTTTCGGATCGTATCGGGTTTCGGATTCAAAACTCAATATCCAAATCCAAATCCGTCGGGTTTCGGATCGGATCGGGTTTTTTTCGGGTATTCAAAATTAAAAATAGTGTAAATAAGTTGCTTACCAAAAAAATAAAAATTGTGTAAGTTAAAAAATACCGCTATATCCATGACAATTTATTTTCTCGATCTTTCCATTTCTTATGTCTCAAAGATATGTGTATGTATAATATGTATTTATAATATATATATAGAGTTGGACTCCATAAAAAACACTTTAAATAAAGAACAACAAAGAACACCTCATATCTAATAGATCCATTGCCCCTGGCGGGGCCACCCAATACAAAAAGTTCTTATTTTTTTAGGCTCTATCCATCCAGCAAAAAAAAAAAAAAAAAAAATTGAAAATTTTACTGTTCATGATGACGTCATCAGTGACGTCATCATGAACAGTAAAATTTTCAAATTTTTTTTTTTTTTTTTTTTGCTGGATGGATAGAGCCTAAAAAAATAAGAACTTTTTGTATTGGGTGCCCCTGGCGGGGCCAATGGATCTATTGGAATAAATGATTTTATAGTGTTCTTTATTGTTCTTTATATAAGAGTGTTCTTTATGGAGCAATGGCCTATATAAACCAAACCAAACATACCCAGTATATCCCGCTCAGAGCAGGGTCTGGGGAGGGTAAGTTGTACGCAGACCATGCCCCCGCTTTCTAAGGCAGGGAGGCTGTTTCCGTGAAGACCCCCGGCTATGTGCAAGACAGATACGGTGTGTGATGAAAACCCAGGAATCTTACAGGTACGTGAATGATTAAAGCAATACCTGAGCCCATGGCGTCCTCCACATGGGACCTACCCGCCTGTTTGGAATTCTGATATTCTGATATTGAGGTCCTGATGCTTTCCACTTTTTCAACTTGTGGGAATATCTCCGGTCGTGACCCCTGCAAAATACACAACACCCACACAACAGCAGACCAAACCAACCGAGTTCTATACGAATCTACCGGTCCAAGGCAATCAGAAGACAATAAACAAAAAAAAAGCGACTTCTAAGCTAAAGCTAATCGAGACAAACCAACTCTGAGGTTCTCCACAACGGAGCCGCTCCCTAAAAGGGAATCTACCACTCTGATCTGACGCCTCCACGTGCACCTGTCAGCTACCATGTTCTCATTCAAGTTCAGGGCCTTCAGATCCAACTTAAGTTGTTCTTCCCACGACCTCCTCGGTCTGCCTCTCCTCCTCACTCCATCCACCGAAAGACTCTCTACCCTCCTCACTGGGGCTCCAACCAACCTCCTACGGACGTGGCCGAACCATCTCAACCTCCCTTCCCTGACTTTCTCCGAGAGAGGCGCCACTTCAAGCTCGCTCCTAAACACCCCATTTGGAATTCTATCTAACAACGTGCGCCCACACGACCACCGCAACATCCTCATTTCAGCCGCTTCCATCTTCCTTTCGATGTCCTTCTTTGCCGCCCAACATTCCGAACCGTAAAGCATCGCCGGCCGGATTGCCGCTCTATAGAATTTCCCTTTCACCTTTAAAGGGACCTTCTTGTCGCACATCACCCCTGACGCTGCCCTCCACCTTAGCCACCCAGCCTTGATACGATGTTTGGCATCGTCTTCAACCTCACCCTCCTTCTGAATGATCGACCCTAGATACTTGAACTTATCCGTACTAGGTACGATATGATCTTGGATCTTGACTGCTACTCCTCCCTCGCTCTCCTCTCCACTGAAGTTACACCAAAGATATTCGGTTTTAGAACGGCTCAAACGTAGACCTTGTGACTCCAAAGTAGATCTCCAAAGTTCCAACTTCTCGTTAACCTCCCCCCTCGACTCAGCCACTAACACTATATCATCGGCGAAGAGCATGCACCAAGGGACGGTATCTTGGATCTCTCGCGACATGACATCTAGGATAAGGGCGAAAAGAATAGGACTAAGGGCCGACCCCTGATGAAGCCCTAACTGAACAGGGAAAAAGCGAGAGTCACCCACTGGGGTCCGGACGCAAGAAATAGCTTGGGAGCAAAGGCCTATATATATATATAATAGTGTATTCATAATATACATTTATAATATACATTTATATATAATATATAATATATAATATATAATATATATTATATAAAAGTCAGGTATTTTTCGGATTTCGGGTTTTGATCGGGTTTCGGGTTTCGGATCGGGTTTCATGAAATCCATATCCATATCCAAAATCTTTCGGATTTAAAATTTAAATCCATATCCATATCCAAATCCAAAATATCGGGTTGAATCGGATAAAAAATCGGATTTCGAATCGGATATCCGTCGGATCGGATTTTTTTCCCATCCTTAGGCTTTACCCTTGTTTAGGCTTTACCCTTGTTTAGAGGGAGCCCTTCCAGAAATTCTCGACGGCACAAGACAAAGCCAAGACCAAAGAGGGGGGTTTGGAAATAGTTTTCAACCAGCAATTGATGCGCCTCGGTCAGTACCTCACTAGCTGCGTCATTGGCCCAAGCGCAAAGATGCCTGCTAAACTGGCTTCCATTGGCTTTTAAAGAATTATTTTTGACACGATTTGTAATGTAAGCGATGTGGTATCTGATTGCCTTGGGGCTAAAACTTTTCTTTCTTGCTTAAGTCGAATAACTCTCAACACCTCGAGGACAGAAGCGAACTATGTGATTCAAGTCTTTCCATCATAACGATTAGGCATGTCGTAGTGTACGCTGAAAACCGCAAGCAGCTGGCTATTTCAAAATTTTAGTAAATAAATTGTAGGGGTTTCTCCGAAGAAAATCCCCTTCCAAAAATAGGCGTATGCCACTATGAGTGACGAGAGCACACGGTATTCTTTAGTAAAAGGCGAAAGAATAGTTCGCTTTGTGCTCATCACATGGCTGCGTAAGTTGTAAAAACAACAGATGGCTATTTTTATAGGAGCATGAGAAGATGTGCTTCGTATTACTTGCGATGTGGTATGCAAAATTGTTTTGCTAGCAGTATGGCCTAAACAAGCAAGTACTCCGATGTTACCAATTCATTCATTATTTAGTAATTCATTCATTATTTATTATTATGTTAGTATAACATATGTTATTATGTTAGCAAAATCTCATAATAATATCCTTTTGGTAATTTGGAGATGTATTAATATATTAATTCATTGTTCTGTAATTTTATCCAAGTTTTTTCAAAGAGACGCCAAAATTGTAACTTAGTCAAAAATCAAATGTGCTCATTCTAGTAAAAGAAACAATAGATCTGCAAAAACATTTTTTTAACTTTAACACTTCTTTGCAACCCTTACACTGTGCTCCCGAGTTGAATTTGGGAGAGAAGAGAAGAGATTTCGGTGGAAAATTTTAAAATTTTCTTTTGTAAGCGTGCTCCAGAGTTTTTTGTACGAAAGAAGTGGGTAGAAGGGGAAAGAAGATTGGATAGATTTTGACCCCAAAACTTTCTTTCCAAAATTGGAAAGATTGGGATGGAAAGGAAGTTATGTTATCTCTATTTTTTCAATTATCCAAAAATACCCATTCATATCTATCAATTAAAACAAGGGTCGTGGGTTTTCTGAACTCTCACAATATTGTATACTCTGCTACTACTTCTTCTACATCTGCTTGCTGGAAAAATCACGCTTGTATTTCTTATACAACGCTTGCTGGAGAAACTTAATGGTCGTGTTCTTTAACCGGCTTCCTTTTATTAAGATCCAAATTTTTGTGCTGATGTTATGTGGTTGTTATGCTCCTGGACAAATTTATTATTCATGTCATGTGTAGATTTTAGTTTAGTTTTAGCTGAGTTGACGTTGGTTGTGCACCTCCGAGGTGAACTCTGCAATGCTTCAAGTCCCAAGTCAATTGTTTAGTCCTTGTTAAACTTTAGATGCCTACAGACAGTGACTTTCTTAAATTTGATACAGTAACCTACTACTTTGCTAACCTTTATTCATGCAGTTGCATTCTGTACTAAAGTGCTCCGGAACTATATAAATTGACAAGATCAATTTTTATGCTGGTTGCAGATTTGAAAGAATTTTTTTATTCTGGTTGCAGATTAAATTTGTAAAATATATGATATTTTATATTTTCAAGGACAATGTAGTAAAACTACAAAATTTTCTTTCTTTCCTTTGTAACTCAGGAGCATAGGAAAGATTATTATATATGACCTTTCTCTTCAACTCTGGAGCACATAAGAGATTTATTTTCTTTAATTATTTCCTTTCCCTTCTCTTCCCTTCCCATCTCTTCTTTTCTATTCTCTCCCTAAAAAACTCGGGAGCACAGCGTTAGGGTCATTAAGTAAATTGATGTGATACCATCATTTTGTTATACTAACTTTATACCCGTGGGATGCACGGGTAACTTTATTAATAATTTTTAGTACAATTTTCATTATAATTTTTTTTTGAAAAATTAGTTTTATAATATTTTGAATAATATTTTTACTTTTAATAATAATGATACATATGTTATATGTCTGGTAAGTATACATTTCTTTTTTTCTTGTAAATGGTTTTTCTATAATTTATATTTCAAAGTTTAGGTTAACAAAGTTTTCAGTATTTCATAATTATTTTTTTTATTTTTTATTTTTTTAGATTACATATGATATACTTAAAATATAGGTTCTACATTCGTATAACAATTTATTAATATCTTTTTGATTATGTAATTTAATTGTTATCTTGAATTTTTTAGATATTTTGTTATTGTATTTTTATAGTTTTTAAAGACATTTTTAACCTTTTTGGAAATATGTGTAGTATTAAATTGTTTTATTTGTTTGAATATTAATCATTTTTTCATGTTAATTTTATATTTTTGGTGTGGTGTTTATTACGTGTTTTGTTTAGAGTAATATTAGGGGTTTCTATGTTGTATTATATTTAGATATTAATATAAATTTATTTTGTGGGTATTTAGATTGCTTTCTAATTTAAAATATGTTCATTTATTGATTTGTGTTCACTTTTTTAATTTAAATTTTTTCTTTGTAAACTAAGAATTTGTTTTTAATTTTTATTTTAGAAACATATTTATTGTCAACCCTAAAAATAGAATCTTTAATGATTTTTATTAAAATAATTTTTTCTTAAACCACTTTTATTTGGTAAACGATTTGTTTTTTGTAAATTATATTTTAAGTTTTAGCTTAACATATATTTAAATATTTCATATTTTTTGGGGAGTTTTCATCTATTTTATTAGAATATATATATATATCATGTGGGAACTTAATGGTTTAACTATTCTTTATATATGTATATGTGATTATGTAACTTTTTTTTAAAGAAAGTTTGTATTATCTTTTTATGTTTTTGTGTTGGTATATATTTGTTTTAAGTGCATTATATTAAAGTTTATTGTTGTTTTTAGTTTTTTACATTTAGATCTTTTTTTTTTGAATTGACGTTTATTTTGTATATTATATTTTATTGAATTTTGGTGTCATATATGACATGTTTTTTGATTACTTTTTTATTATCTTATTTTACCATATATTTTCTTTAAAACTTATTTCTGTTTTGTAATTAAATGTACATTTTTGTTTTTTAAAAATTATTTTTTGAATTGAAATTCTAATGATATGCTTTGTTTACTTGTTTATTATATATAAAGAATGAATTTGATACTTATTTTTAATTATGATTTTTTGCTAATTTATCCTTGTATGTTAATATTAGAAACATATTTGTTGTCAAACCTAAAAAAGAATCTTTGATGATTTTTATTAAAATAATGTTTTTATTAAAACACCTTTATTTAGTAAATGATTTGTTTGAAAATTATATTTTAAGCTTTAGCCTAACATATATTTTAATATTTCATTTTTTTTGCCATTTTCTCTTCTATTTATTAGAATATATATGTAATATATTTTAGGCATGTGGTAACTTATTGTAATTTAACATACATGTGAACACTTTTTAAAATAAAGTTTATACTATCTCTATATTTTTGTGTTGGTTTATATTTATTTTAAGTGTATTATATTAAATTTTCTTCTTGATTTTAATTTTCTAAATTTAGACTTTTTGTTTTGAATTAGTATTTGTTTTGTAAATTATTTTTTGTTTAACATATATTTTAAGTGCATCATATTTATTTTTTGTTTTCCAATTATAACATGTTTTTTCATTAATTTTATAATATCTTGTTTTACATATATTTTCTTTTAATAAATTTGATTTGTAATTAAATGTAAATTCTTCTTTTTAAAAAAATTAATTTTGAATTGAAATTCTAATGGCATGCTTTGTATACTTGTATATATAAAGAATGAATTTGTGATTTATTTTTCATTATGTTTTTTTATATTTTATCCTTATTTGTTAATTGTATGTAATTTTTGTGCTATTACAACTATTTTTCCAATAATAGTAATTAATTAAGTTGATGATGATGAATATTTTATTAGTTTTATTCTTTGTTAATTTATTTTAAATTTTATTATTGATGAAATTTAATATAGGATTTTTTGTACTTATTATATTTAGATTATCTATTAATTATTTTATTTTAGATTTTCGATTTTTTTTATTTGTTTACAACTTTAGTACCAAATCTAGAATCTTTGCAAAATAATAAAATGTTAGTTTATTGATTTGTGTTGACTTTTTTAGTATAAATTTTAAAAACATGTTTGTTGTAGAATCTAAAAGTAAAATTTTTTTATGACTTTTTTTTTTAAATTATGTTTTCTTGATTTTTTTGGTAAGGTTTTTATTAATTTATATTTTAAAATTTAGTCTAAATTATTTTTGTATTAATTTTAGTTAACAATAATTTTTTTAACTATAATTTTTTCTGTTTTATCATTTGTTATTTATTTTAGTGCACTCTTTTTTTGATCTTGTTTGTTAAATTAAAAATACCATTAGTTATTTAGCATAGTTTTAACTTTTTTGGAGCATAGTTTTAACTTTTAAACCAATACTCTGGCCCAACTTCTAATTTATTCTCTAGCCCATTTCTTTTTTTTAATGAAGTTACTTTTCAACCCCTAACGACCAGACCACGACCACCTGATCCTCCTTACGTCAATTATATATAGGATATAACGTAAATTAATAAGTTAAATTAAGCTTATTACATGGTTGATATATTATTTTTATTAAAAAAAATGGTACAAAACTAGAATAAGTCATTTTGCAAGATATTTATTTGAATGTTTTTTTTTTATATTTTTGTTATCCTAAAGAATGCACGTTGATAGTATATGGTAATGCCGCTACCACCGAGTCTAACACGTGGGCATTACCGCTCAGAACGGCCACACCTGCTACCCAGGGCCGGACATAAGTAACTTCTGAATTTACACTCCATCTTGGAGACATACATGTTTTAAATATAATCCTCCCAATATTCTATTTAGCATTTTTATATACGTATACGCATGCACACAAGTGGTACTATATGAAATAGCAGGTGAGACAAAGGCAAAACGAAGTAGCCAGAGTACACCTAACACCATGCTGCAAGGACAGGCAACTGTAGCACAAGTACCAACTGTCCAACTGTAGACCTGCAAAAAGAATAAAGGAACAACTGTTGAGGTAAAGGTCATCCCTTGCACTGTGGCTACAGTGCCCACCACGCGGGCTACAGAGTCAAAGGGGTTGACCTATAAATACCACTCATTTGTCACATTTGGAGAAAGACACAAAAGTTGGCACAAAATCACCCCACACACACTCTCGATATACTACCACTCACCTGATTATTACTATTCCAATTACTTATTTTCACACCGGAGGTGCTTGACGGCCACACCACCGGTCAAGCATTGCCTTACAGGCGCCCAACCTAGGTGGAGGCACCGCTGGAATAGTGATCGGAGCCAATAGTCAGCCGTGGGAGTTATCATTTGGCGCTAGAAGGAGGGGGTGTTTTCTTGTAGAAAGCCACTCGCCTGTTCAACCACTGTAGTAACCACCAGTCACCGGAGCAACCACTCTAGAAAGTCGAGATCTAATCACATGGCCCTACAAACGCGATCCCAAAACGCCCGAGCAGGAGAGCAACCTCCTCCCGAAGGGCGGGTGGATGGCTAGCTCACAAATCCAACCTCTTCAGCGCTCAGACCACCAATCGATCAAGAGCAACCACGTCTCAACCCAAACCCTGAGATTCCATTACAACTGGACCTCACGGGGTACTCCCAGCAATAGATCGACGCGCTGATGCAAATAGTGTCCGCTTTTCCGCAGAATCAAGCGGTCCCACAGAACCAAATGGCGGTGATAGACCGCGTAGAAAGAAGAGGGTCACAACATGATGTGGCCAACGAACACAGCGAAGCTCATAGTCAGCCCCGAAGGGCACATTCCGTATTCTCCCGCCTGGGATCTTCCCAAGAAACCAACCACAAGAGGCATGGCAGTCTAGACCACCGTCCGGAGACATGGGAACGCAACAGAAAATGCAGAGACTTGCGCAAATTCCTTACCGACAAGAAGGCAGAATATGATAAAGCTAAGGCTGAATATGAAAAGGAACAAAAATGTCATGAATATTGTCTTTGGCGGTCAAGTTTCTCCGGTCCGAGAAAGCAATCATGTGTACGCCATATCTCAAGGGACGGCCGTCCCTATTACTTTCACGGATGCCGATTATGAGGGAATCAACCCTAATCACACAAAGGCGCTCGTCATAACATTGGACGTGGCGAACAATGAAGTAAAACGCATACTGGTTGATAACGGTTCATCCGTTGACATATGTTTCAAGCATACTTGGGACCGGCTCAAACTTCAGAACTCCGAGCTAGAGCTATGCCCCGATGAGGCGCCGCTCTACGGATTCGGACATAATGCGGTTCCTATCATGGGCATCGCCAGCTTGCCCGTATACTTTGGGCACTCCCCAAGGCAGGTTTGCCGAACGGTAAAATTCTACGTGATCAACACCGCTTCTTCGTACAACATGATACTTGGGCGACCCACACTCAGCATGATCAAAGCGGTCACATCAACTTCTCATTTGAAAATAAAATTCCCCACGACGAATGGGGTCGGGGAAATCAAGGGCGATTCAAAAATTTTGAAGCGTTGCTACGGCATAGCCCTCACCTTGGCCGCTACAAAGCCTAGTAAAGTCCGTAGAGAAAAAACGAACAAAATAAAGCGAGAAAGGAGGAAATGCCATACTGAACAACAACTACAAAGTTGCAAAAGGAAAAGAGAGGTGCAATGCATCGACGGGCACAACCCTCTACTAGAGGACCCCCCGAGAATAGATGCTACCTTAAAGAAATGCCTCAAGCGTGATGAGAACCCACCTCTCGTTCCAGCGGCCGAAACAGAAAAAATCGAAATCATTCCTAGCGACCCCATAAAATCTTTCAGTATAGCAGCTGGCCTGGAATCGGTATTCAAGAAGGAGTTAACTAAAGTCTTCAGAAAATACGCAGACGTGTTCGCATGGAGCCCCAAAGATATGCCCGGGCTGGATGAGTCTGTGGCCATCCACAAGCTAAATGTGGACCCAAAACGGGACCCAAAAGTTCAGAAGAGAAGAAACTTTGCTCCAGAGCGACATAAAGCAATAGATGTTGAGATTGACAAGCTGCTAGACGCGAACCTAATTTGTGAAGTCACTTACCCGAAATGGGTCGCGAATGTAGTGCTGGTGAAAAAACTAAATGGGAAATGGCGAATGTGCGTGGACTACACAGATCTCAATGCCGCTTGCCCCAAAGACCCTTACCCGCTTCCCACCATTGATCAACTCATAGACGCCACTGCGGGACACCTGATGTTGAGTTTCATGGACGCCTTTTCAGGCTACAATCAAATCAAGATGACTCCAGAAGATAGGGAAAAGATAGCTTTTGTCACCCATCATGGCGTATACTGCTACAAGGTCATGCCTTTCGGCCTAATTAACGCCGGAACGACTTTCCAACGGGCAATGAACAAAATTTTCAAAGGACAATTGGGCATAAACATGGAAGCTTATGTGGACGATCTAATCGTCAAATCCCTTCTCAGAGAGTCTCATCTCAAAGACTTGGAAAAGTGTTTAGCCACTCTGAGGAGATATAACATGAAGCTCAATCCGGACAAGTGCACCTTCGCTCTAGATGCGGGCAAGTTTCTAGGTTTCCTTGTATCAAACAGAGGCATCGAAGCCAACCCATAAAAGATAAAGGCAATTATGGACAGGCAGCCGCCAAAGACAATCAAAGATGTGCAGAAGTTAACCGGCCGATTGGCCGCACTGAGGCGTTTCATATCAAAATTGGCGGATAGATGCCTACCATTTTTTGACACCCTGAGGGGAGCAACAAAGTCTAAGGCAATAACATGGAGCGAGGAATGTCAGAGGGGATTTGAAGATTTGAAGAAATATCTATCATCACCTCCACTGCTAGCGGTAGCACCGCCTATGGAACCACTGTCTTTGTATCTGTCCGCCACAGACAAAGCGGTCGGAGCAGTCCTTGTAAAGGAAGATAAAGATCAACAAAGGCTGGTGTACTACGTCAGTCAAACGTTGAAAGATGCGGAGACCCGCTACCCGAACGTTCAGAAATTTGCTCTATCACTAGTAATGGCTAGCAAGAAACTGCGGCACTACTTCCAAGGAAGGGAGATCCAGGTGGTAACAAACCAGCCATTGAGGAAGATCCTACACAAGCCCGACCTGTCCGGTCGACTCATTAACTGGTCTGTGGAACTAAGCCAGTATCACTTGACTTATGTCCCAAGGACCGCCATCAAGGCTCAGGCCCTGGCAGATTTTGTCATAGAATGTGCTTTCACCGAAGCCACTCCCCATCCCGAAAAATAGCCGATAACCGCAGAAGAACAAAATGGTTACTGGGACCTATATGTCGACGGGTCGTCCACAAACGGTAGGTGCGGAGCCGGGCTGATCCTCAAAAGCCCTGATGGCTTCCAAGTCAAACAAGCGATTCAGCTTAACCTTAAAGTAACAAATGATTGGCAGAGTATGAGGCACTTCTGGCCGGACTTGCATTGGAAAAAAAATCTCCAAGTCAGGAAAGTGGTTGTCTACAGCGACTCTCAACTGGTCGTCAGACAAATTGCAAGGGACTACACGACAAAGATGAAACTCTGATCAAGTATCAAGCCCGGGTCCAAGACGTGCTGCAGAAATTTGAGAACTTCAAAATTGAGCAAATCAACCGATCAGACAACGCCACAGCAGATATGCTATCAAAGTTAACACGCGACGAAGCAACAAGCCCGGACACAGTGTATTTCGAAGACCTCAACGCCCCAAGTATTCAGGAGCAAATGGTCATGGAAATCGATCCGCCAACAGAAACATGGATGTCGTCCTATGTTCGGTACCTAGAAAACGATACCCTTCCAGAAGATAAGATAAGGGCTAAGCAAATTCGAACACAAGCAACCAAGTATTTCATGAAGGACGGGATCCTTTACAAACGGAGTTTCGACCCCCCAATCTTGAAGTGTGTCGATAGGAAGAGGCGAACTACTGCATGAGGGAAGTCCATGAGGGTATTTACGGTGATCACATGGCCGGAAAGGTCCTAGCTCACAAGATCTTGCGTCAAGGCTACTACTGGCCAAAGATGCACAAATACTGCAAAAGCTTTGCGAAGAAATGCCACCAGTGCCAGCTATTCAGCAACATGGCTAGAAAATCCCCAGCCATTCCGTTAGCGATTCTCTCACCAATTCCCTTTGCTGTTTGGGGGATCGATATCATGGGTCCATTCCCAAAAGCGAAGGGGGAATTACAGTATGTAATGGTAGCAATCGACTACATGACAAAATGGGCTGAAGCCAAGGCGTTAAGGAACATTACTCAAGACGATGCAATCAATTTTGTCCGGGAACATGTAATAACCCGCTTTGGAATCCCGAAGGTTCTTATATCCGACAATGGCACACAGTTTGTCGAGGTAAAATTCACAAAGTTCCTCTCTGAGCATGGGATAAAGCACGAGAAGGCATCTGTTTGCCATCCACAAACAAATGGACAAGTTGAGGTCACCAACATAATCATTGTACGAGGTTTAGAAAAACGGCTAACCACATCCAAGAAAAAATGGTCGCATGAATTGCCTAATGTCCTATGGAGCTACAGAACCACGGCAAGAACAAGCACGGGCGAAACGCCCTTCAAACTGGCATATGGCACCGAGGCCTTGGCTCCCGTTGAAATTGGCTCCCCATCATTCCGGGCCAAAAATTTCGAAGAGATTGACAATTCACAAGGCCTGCGGACAAACTTGGACTTGATCGACGAGGTTCGCGAGGACGCAGTCGCACGCATGGCAACTTACAAGGAAAAAACAAAAGACTTCTTCAGCAAGCGGACTCGCGTTAGAAATTTTGAAGTTGGCGACCTAGTGAACAGAGCTACGGAAGCATCAGATCCCAGGCATACCAGCAAATTGATGCCTAAATGGGAAGGCCCATATAAAGTTACTCAGATCATACGACCAGGCTCTTACAAACTCGCAAGGCTAGACGGCACTGAAGTTAACAATACTTGGCACGCGGAAACGCTAAGGAAGTATTACCAGTAGACCGCTAGAAAAAGCCATGTACTAGTCCCAATGGGTAGGAAAATCTTTTGTACTATCACATTTTAATGAAAAAGTGCTGGTTACCTTCTATTTCTATGCAACAAATTGTCTCCCAGCATCGACAAAAATGAAGTAGCAGTTTACATCCAAAAGGGGACGGATAACCTCTCAAAAATAAACCAAGCAAACAAACGACCATTAGGTCGAGCAAAAAAAACAACGGCCTTATGGTCGAGCAAACAAGCAAACAAACGACCATTAGGTCGAGCAAAAAAAAAGCAACGACCTTATGGTCGAGCAAACAAGCAAACAAACGACCATTAGGTCGAGCAAAAAAAAACAACGGCCTTATGGTCGAGCAACCAAGCAACAAACGATCGCTAGGTCGAACAAAAAAACACACGACCTTATGGTCGAGCAACCAAGCCAACAAACGACCACTAGGTCGAACAAAAAAAACACACACGACCTTATGGTCGAGCAACCAAGCAAACGAACGACCATTAGGTCGAGCAAAAAAAACAACGGCCTTATGGTCGAGAAAACAAGCCAACAAACGACCGCTAGGTCGAACAAAACAACACACGACCCTATGGTCGAGCAACCAAGCAAAAAACAAAAACAACGACCGTTAGGTCGAGCGAAGAAAATGACCTAATGGTCGCGCAAACGAACAAACGAACGACCTTACGGTCGAGCAAAACGCAAGCAGGTGACCAGAGAGTCACCTAACCAAACGACATTTGCGTCCAACAAACGACAAATGCAAAGTCACGCAAAAAAAAAAGAAAACGGGAACGATGAAACCATCTCAAAGAAATTTTATAAAAGATACAAAAAAATGATATTCGGGGACAAGATCACAAAATATGTTACGCAAATACGCGTCGTCAAAAGTCTTGTTTTCATTTAGTTCATCACAAAAGCTTACATCATAAATTCTAAGTGCATTATGTTTTCAAATCATCACACGGACAGGCCCGCTGAAGATCTAGAAAACAAGCTCAAAAGAAGAAAACAGCGGCAACTTCCGCATCCATCTCATCCTCAGGCCCGGACAGGCTAACGACGGCCTCGGGGGCAGGCTCTCCATCACCGTGGGACAAAGGAACATCCACCTTTCCTTCCACAAAGACCCCCGGCACATGCTCTCCACAATTTTAAGCAACTGGGCAGTCACCTTCACAATCCGGATCGCCATCGAGCCCAGGACCGGCACCAAGTGCTAATAGCATATTCCCGGCCATCTCAGTACCGGCCGATCCAACGGCGGTCAACGGTACCACAGCAATGGGCACCGATTCCTCACCTTCAGGGGCATTCATCACCTCAACAGGGCCAGCCTCCGTGCGTCCCGGCGGATTCTTCTTCAACTTCGCCTTCAAAGACCCCACCCTCTTTTTACGTTGCTTGGCCTTAGATTTTGCTTTGGCTAACTCCTGGACTAACTTTTCGGTTTGGGCTGCCACCGCGGCCGCAACCATGTCTTGGTAAACACTGCCCTTCACAAACTTGCCAATGGCAGCCTCTTCTGTTGGCCGGGAAGAAAGATGTCCCTCGGCATCCGTAGCACGCTCAGTCTTGTACTTTAACTGGGCTTTTAACTTATCAATCTCTTCCTCGGCGACAGACATAGCACCCTGCAGCACCCCCTTTTCTTCTTCCAACTCGGCAGCAATCCTGCATTGGCTGTCATAACGAACACGCAGAGACTCATGCTCGTCAGAAACTATGCACTTCTCAGCTTCCACCTTCTGTAAAGCCTTGACAGCATTATCCCTTATGATGCTCTCATATTTCAGCTCCTCGCTAACAGCCTCCAAATTACCCCGCAGATGGTCACACTGATCCCGGTAGTGCAAACCTTTCGCAATAATCCCGGTATACACACATTGGCTCTGCAGACAACAATTAACAGTTATGGTTACTCAAAAGCAACTATACAATTCATGAATAACTTATAATCAAAGCACAAACTCACCCGGGAAGCATACTTCTGAGCTAAACGACATTGGCGGTCAAAGTCCATGGCATTCAACTTTGTAAAGTCGTCGTCCGTCATCGAGTTTGTGGTAAAGACATTAGGAGTAAATTTGAACAAATGGCCATAACCCGGCCTACGCCCAATGCCGGCGTCATCCACCATGTCATCACTGTCAGAACAGACAATAACCTCCTCAGAATCAGACTTCGAAGAATCACCAGTCGGGCCAGAAACTCTCCCCGCCAACTTGGAGCCACTCGCCTCCCCCGCAACCGCAACCTTCAACTTTGGGCCAACAGGCATGGTCACCCTAGCCCGCTTCCTCCTACGTCCCCCTTCGAAAGTCAATTTCCTCTTCAATCTTTTTAGAGGAGCCCCAGGAGAAGATGGAACACCTTCGAAATCAAAGTCATCAGCATCACTGATGTTACCTGTCCCCCTTATATCTTTAGAATCGAGCTCCGCACCCGCTTTCTCTGCATCCGTTTGCCCGACCCCATCGCACTCTCTTGACTGATTCAGAACACAAGAAACGGCGAATTTCCGGCGAACAAAGGCAGAAAAAAGGAAGAAAATGTGAGAGAAGAAAGGGTTGATACAATAAAAAAGAAAACCACCCCTTCTCTCTCTTTATATAGCCGGGTGCGGTTACTGAGGAGTATCTATAAACTCTGCTTCCGCTGTTGAGTCAGCCGTTGTAGGCTGTTTGGAACTCTTCCAACTAATCGCTCCACCCTTCAGAGTAGACACGTACCCTAACATGGATTTGCTATCATCACTTTCTGATTGAAAACTAGAGTCAGTATAACCCTCTATTTTCAACTCGGATCCACCAAAAATAAGAAAAATATCCTTAGTCCTTCGCAAGTACTTAAGGATGTTCTTAACTGCTTTCCAGCGGTCTTCACCTGGATTGGACTGATATCTGCTCGTCAAACTAATTGAATAAGCAACATCAGGCCTAGTACATAACATCGCGTACATGATAGATCCTATTGTTGAAGCATAAGGAATCTTACTCATACGCTCTCTTTCCTCACGTGTCTCATGAGACATCTTCTCGGAAAGGGATACTCCACGGCTCATCGGTATGAGACCTATCGTGGAGTTTTCATGCTAAACCTTTTAAGCACTTTCTCGATGTATGTACCTTGGGTAAGACCTATAATTCTTCTCGATCTATCTCTATAGATCTACATACCGAGAATCTAGGATGTCTTTCCCAAGTCTTTCATAGTGAAGTTCTTTGATAGCCACACTTTAACTGATTGCAGCTTCGGTATGTCATTTCCTATAAGAAGTATGGCATCCACATACAATACAAGAAATGTTACCGCGACCACACTTTAACTGATTGCAGCTTCGGTATGTCATTTCCTATAAGAAGTATGGCATCCACATACAATACAAGAAGTATGGCATCCACATACACATGGTTCATCTATGTTTTTCATAAAATCAAACTCTTTGATTGTCTCATCAAAATGGATGTTCCATCTACGAGAAGCTTGCTTCAATCCATATATGGATCGCAAGAAAAATCCGAATTGATTTGAGTAGGGCTACATGCAAAAAATTTCATCAAAGTCAATCCTTTGCCTTTGTCTGAATCATTTTGCCATGAGCCTAGCCTTGTAGGTCTCCACCTAGCCATCTACTCCAATCTTTCTCTTGTATACCCTTTAGCACCTAATAAGTCTAACGTCCTCAGGTGCTTCAACCAAGGTCCATACTTGGTTGGCATACATAGAATCCATTTCGGATTTTATGGCACTATGCCATTTCTCTGAGTCAACACTATGTCACATAAGGTTGTTTAGTCTGAACAAGTGTTTCCTCTTGAACCGTAGTAGTTTGTGTTTCATGAACTTCTTTAAGTTCAATCTTGCTCCCACTGTTCCCTTCAAGGATAAACTATTTTTCTAACAAGGTAGCATGTCTGGAGACAAACACCCTATGATCGGTGTAAAAGTGATACCCTAAAATCTCTTTAGGATATCCCACAAACCTACATTTTACGGATCGAGATTCCAGCTTATCAGGGTCAACTTTCTTGACATAAGCTAGACATCCCCAAATCTTAACGTGTTTAAGACTCGGTTTCCTTTCTTTCCATATCTCATGTGGAGTTTGAGGAACAGATTTGGAAAGCACCTTATTTAGTAATTATGTTGAGGTTTCCAATGCATAACCCCGAAGTGATACTGGAAGATCTGCATAGCTCATCATGAATCGAATCATGTCTAACAAAGTTCGATTTCTCCTTTTATTAGTATGTTCAATTTGTAGTAAATTATGCTCTACGTCACACACATACAGACCATTATTTAAAATACCACAACCATAAAGAATGTTATCTCTCAGAATTGAGCATTTATTATTCTGAATAACAAACGAAAATCCATCCAAGTCTAACATGGGAATAGAAATAATATTCCTCACAATCGAGGGAACAAAATAACAATTATTTAAAACAATAGTCTTGCCCGTAGGCATATGTAAATCAAATGATCCTACAGCTTCAGCAGCAACTCTTGCTCCATTATCCATCCGTAGAATCACCTCCTCTTCCTCAAGAGTCCTACTTCTCCTTAGTCCCTGCAACGAATTGCAAGTGTGAGAACCATAGGTGGTATCTAATACCCAAGTAGAAATTTGATTTAATGACATATTCACTTTAATCATGAACATACCTGAATCAGAAGCGGCAGTCTCACTACCCTTCTTCTTCTTCAACTCTGCAAGGTAAACCTTGCAGTTCCTCTTCCAGTGCCCCACCTTGTTACAGTGGAAGCAAACAGCTTTGCTCTTGGGGTCTTCAGCTTTTGGTGGAACCGGCTTTTCCTCACCTACTTTCTTCTTCTTGGGAGGGTTCCTCTTCCTTTTCTTAGGATTGGAACCTTCACCAATTAGAAGAACAGAACTCTTCTTAGAGGGAAAGTTCGATTCCGCAGTCTTCAGCATGTTGTGGAGTTCAGCCAGGCTGACGTCCAACTTATTCATGTGAAAGTTCACAACAAACTGCGAAAACGAACCGGGAAGTGATTGCAAGACCAAGTCTTGACTTAGCTCCCTATCCATGACAAAACCAAGTTGTCCAAGACGTTCAATCAAATTGATCATCTTAAGTACATGGTCATTCACAGATGATCCCTCCGACATCCTACAGCGAAACAACTCATTTGATATCTCATATCGAGCTGTCCTCCCGGCCACATCATACAACTCTTGTAGATGCGTTAGGATAGTGTGAGCATCCATAAGCTCATGTTGCTTCTATAGCTCAACGTTCATGGAAGCTAGCATGATACATTGAGCAACATTAGCATCATCTATCCACTTACGATACACAACATGTTCATCATTATGTGCATCGTCAGCAGGTTCAGCAGGCTTAGGTGAGTCAAGCACATATTCCAGCTTCTCAACCCTGAGAACAATTCTCAAGTTTCGAAGCCAGTCAGCATAATTCGGACCAGTCAATTTGTGAGCATCTAATATGCTCCGGAGTGATAGTGCAGAAGACATAATGTATATAGTAAATCTGTAAATGATAAACACATAACAACACTTAGCAAATATTCAGTTTCATTTCAAAACACTATATGAATCGGGTCTTTATTCATAAGTGGCTCCCACTAGTTTATCTAATTTATACAACCCCCTAAGTGAATAAATAAGCATTCGTAATACTAGTGGGAATAGGGATCCTACATTCCATCACACAACCTCGGTTGTAGCACGAAACGCCATGTGATGTTCAATAGGCAGACAACTCTTGTCAATTACATCTCATGTTATTCCCTAATAAAACTTTAGCCTCTTGAATAATTGAGTCACGGTTGTAGCACGACAAACTCAATATTCTAAGTCAAGTCTAACCTAACATTTCGTTCAATTGAATCAGTCTCCAACAGCCCACGGCTGTAGCACGTAACGACCATTAGATTCTAATTCATTGTACACATCTCTATGTAATAGACAAGTATTTCTAATTTCGAAATCAAAGCCCTCGGCTGTAGCACGAAACGACAATGATTTAAAAATGAGAACTACTTTCTACCATGTTGGAAGGCTATGACCGACACAAGCCCGTTGTGTCATTGGCCAATTACTACTTGATATTATTAAGAGGGTTTTTATTATAAGGTTTATAATTATATATATTTATAGACAAAAATTTCAACTAAATTTTTTCTATAAAGTATCATAATTACTAACCAATTAATTAATAATTAAAACTATTTTAATCATTTAAATTATTTCTAAACCTTTTAGAAAATAATTTTTCTGTTATTAACTATTAATTAAAACTCTTTTAATCATTAATTCTATTTCTAAACTCTTTAGAAAATTAATCTCTCCCTTAATATAATTTCATAAATTAAATAAATAATTAATAATATTAAGATCACATCTTAATTATTTTATAATAAATTAAATCTAATTTAATCAATTAATAAAATTGCTAACTAATTATTTATTTCATAAATAAATAATTATCAGCCATTATTAATTAACTAATATTATTTAACAATCATAATCATATTATAAAGAAATTTTTTTCTTCAATTAAATATTTCAAATCAATAATCGATAATAGGATGATTCCCAGATCGGGGGGAGCATTGTCAAGAGGCGTCACTTAATACCCCTTTCTTACAGATCGAAATCCATTTTTGACAGAATCATCCTTTCTCTCAATATTGAAAATTCATATTTAATTACATGTTTCACAAACACAAGAATCTCATGATTGTATTCATAATATAAATATTAAGCAAGAAACGATTCCTATTTCTAGATTTTCTAGCGCACGCCTTATGTTGATTTAAGTTCACCTAGATCTATCATCGCATGGTAAACCTAGGCATATATCTCATATATAAACATAAATAAACAAGTAAGCATGCAAGCAATATCATGTCACACATTGATATAATGATGTATGAATTTATTATAGCATTTAAAAGCAATTTAAAACAATTAAAACATGCTTTAAAACACTTCCAGGAATATAAATATTTCAAAAATATTATATAAAAAATATTTGACCACTCCATTAGATCCGTCTCGAAAAAACGAATCCACCGATATATTGCACGCCCAAAACGGAGTTACGAAACTCCCAAAAAATTAAATTTAATGTGACATAAGGGCTGTAGCGCATTTACGGAATGCATTACAACAATTAAAAGCTATTTAATTGTGTAACGCATGGCGCTAATGCGCGACTTCCCTATCACTCTTTTCCGAAATGCGTGACACCCCTTTCCCCGTTTGCGCGCCACGCGCGTGGGACAGCAGTCGATAGTTTTTGCTGTTTTTTTTTTGATTGTTTGACTACCATTGTTCAAAACGCCAGTGTCATGTGTAACGGTTGCAACTTTAATATACTAACTCCTTGATCATGAAAACAGTAACGGCCATAACAATAATAACTATTATTATAATTTTAATTTTAACATTAATAAATTAATTAACAATTAATTAATTAATTAATTAAAAATTACTAGAACATGATTTCTTAAATCAAGCAGTAGCAAAATTTCCAGATCAAGCAGGGGTCCTTGTGCAAATTCTAAATTCATATTATCCACATGTATAATTATTTTATGAATTTTAACCAAAACAATTTTTTTTAAAATTCATAACAAATAATCTACACATCACAAAAATATGAAAAAAGAAATACCTAGATGATCTACAACACTTGTAGAACCTAGATCACTGGTCAAAATCTCATGCAAAGAATATTTCGAATTAATTCATAATTAAATCTAAATAAACTTGCAAAAATCATAAAAAATTCATACATGCATAAAAAAATCTGAATTTTTTTATATGAATCTCTATATGCAGAACCTGGCTCTGATGCCATTGAAGGAATTTACGGACGAGCGGAAGCGTGATATAACAATTATTCCGTAAAAACCATGTATCGTGCATATAGAAAACCATATAAAATGAAATAGCGAAGGAATCGAAACCTCACTTGAAAATTCGAAGATGGTGTCTAGATGGTTGCTAGCAGTTGCTTCTCAGAGTGTGAAGCACTCTACCGGTATCCACCAAGAATAATCTTCGATGAAGCTTTTTATAAAACAAGCTTTTATAAAAATGGTGTCTTGTTCTTTTGAGAGAGAGAGATGAAGAAGAAGAGAGGTGGCAACTAGGTTTTCACAAAACCACTTTTTTTATACTAAACACCTCTCATCTCTTTCTATTTATAGGGCACATGTAGGTTTTTATTATAATTAATATATCATATATATTATTATATAAATCCCACAAAATGTTTAAATAATAATTAAACTATTTTAATCATTATTAAAAACAACTTGCTCTCTCAAAATACCTTCATCAATAAATTAATCTTTTTATGGTGTGACCCTGTAGGTTCAATATTAAGCCGGTAGTATAAATAAATAATAATAAACTTTTTATTTATTATTTATATGAATTCTAAAATTCATTAAATATAATTAACAGAATAATTATATTTATTCTACATCGTGAGTGATGCTTCTCAACATATCGCGACTATCCGGATAATATGAATTCACAGCTTAGAATACCAAGAACCTGTCAGTGAATAGTTACCGTACAATCAATTCCTTCTACCCTACAATATCCCGATTAAATACAAGGCATGGAACTCGTGTCAAGCCTATCAAATTTAATCATATGATTTCTTATTCATAATGCAAAGTTCATATTAATGCAAATTAGAAACTCCTTTCTAATTTCATGCACTCTGGCCAGAGATTCCAGAACTCGCACCTTAAAATGAGACACAGGAATAAACAAGTATCCATCCGCAGGACGGTCATACAGCCTCTCCCCAACACGGGCCGACCTCCATGTATACCCGCCCTCAATGCGAAACATGCGACTTATATGAGCACCCCAATCATTATCTTTAAATGTGCTATCTTGCCTCAAATGTTTGAACCCGCCAAACTTGATGTCCATGGCGGTCTTGTCAAAAGCAGGAAGCGGTACCTCCAAAGCGTGGTACAAACTCTCGTAAGTCCAGAAGTATTGTTTCCGCTCCCTCACTGGAACAGCAGGAATGGTCAGGTGCGGCCAGTCATCCCACTTCCCCGTATCCGTCACCATCTTAGTATCTCCAGCATCGTTGGTATACGGACGAACCGCTTTGTGCTGAAAAAAAACAAAAGGGGAAAAAGAAAAGGAGGCAATGTCATCACACAGTCAAGCGGTCACATGGCTGTAGAATTTACGGACGAGCGGAAGCGTGATATAACAATTATTCCGTAAAAACCATGTATCGTGCATATAGAAAACCATATAAAATGAAATAACGAAGGAATCGAAACCTTACCTTGAAAATTCGAAGATGGTGTCTAGATGGTTGCTAGCAATTGCTTCTCAGAGTGTGAAGCACTCTACCGGTATCCACCAAGAATAATCTTCGATGAAGCTTTTTATAAAACAAGCTTTTATAAAAATGGTGTCTTGTTCTTTTGAGAGAGAGAGATGAAGAAGAAGAGAGGTGGCAACTAGGTTTTCACAAAACCACTTTTTTTATACTAAACACCTCTCATCTCTTTCTATTTATAGGGCACATGTAGGTTTTTATTATAATTAATATATCATATATATTATTATATAAATCCCACAAAATGTTTAAATAATAATTAAACTATTTTAATCATTATTAAAAACAACTTGCTCTCTCAAAATACCTTCATCAATAAATCAATCTTTTTATGGTGTGACCCTGTAGGTTCAATATTAAGCCGGTAGTATAAATAAATAATAATAAACTTTTTATTTATTATTTATATGAATTCTAAAATTCATTAAATATAATTAACAGAATAATTATATTTATTCTACATCGTGAGTGATGCTTCTCAACATATCGCGACTATCCGGATAATATGAATTCACTGCTTAGAATACCAAGAACCTGTCAGTGAATAGTTACCGTACAATCAATTCCTTCTACCCTACAATATCCCGATTAAATACAAGGCATGGAACTCGTGTCAAGCCTATCAAATTTAATCATATGATTTCTTATTCATAATGCAAAGTTCATATTAATGCAAATTAGAAACTCCTTTCTAATTTCATGCACTCTGGCCAGAGATTCCAGAACTCGCACCTTAAAATGAGACACAGGAATAAACAAGTATCCATCCGCAGGACGGTCATACAGCCTCTCCCCAACACGGGCCGACCTCCATGTATACCCGCCCTCAATGCGAAACATGCGACTTATATGAGCACCCCAATCATTATCTTTAAATGTGCTATCTTGCCTCAAATGTTTGAACCCGCCAAACTTGATGTCCATGGCGGTCTTGTCAAAAGCAGGAAGCGGTACCTCCAAAGCGTGGTACAAACTCTCGTAAGTCCAGAAGTATTGTTTCCGCTCCCTCACTGGAACAGCAGGAATGGTCAGGTGCGGCCAGTCATCCCACTTCCCCGTATCCGTCACCATCTTAGTATCTCCAGCATCGTTGGTATACGGACGAACCGCTTTGTGCTGAAAAAAAACAAAAGGGGAAAAAGAAAAGGAGGCAATGTCATCACACAGTCAAGCGGTCACATGGCTGTAGAATTTACGGACGAGCGGAAGCGTGATATAACAATTATTCCGTAAAAACCATGTATCGTGCATATAGAAAACCATATAAAATGAAATAACGAAGGAATCGAAACCTTACCTTGAAAATTCGAAGATGGTGTCTAGATGGTTGCTAGCAATTGCTTCTCAGAGTGTGAAGCACTCTACCGGTATCCACCAAGAATAATCTTCGATGAAGCTTTTTATAAAACAAGCTTTTATAAAAATGGTGTCTTGTTCTTTTGAGAGAGAGAGATGAAGAAGAAGAGAGGTGGCAACTAGGTTTTCACAAAACCACTTTTTTTATACTAAACACCTCTCATCTCTTTCTATTTATAGGGCACATGTAGGTTTTTATTATAATTAATATATCATATATATTATTATATAAATCCCACAAAATGTTTAAATAATAATTAAACTATTTTAATCATTATTAAAAACAACTTGCTCTCTCAAAATACCTTCATCAATAAATCAATCTTTTTATGGTGTGACCCTGTAGGTTCAATATTAAGCCGGTAGTATAAATAAATAATAATAAACTTTTTATTTATTATTTATATGAATTCTAAAATTCATTAAATATAATTAACAGAATAATTATATTTATTCTACATCGTGAGTGATGCTTCTCAACATATCGCGACTATCCGGATAATATGAATTCACTGCTTAGAATACCAAGAACCTGTCAGTGAATAGTTACCGTACAATCAATTCCTTCTACCCTACAATATCCCGATTAAATACAAGGCATGGAACTCGTGTCAAGCCTATCAAATTTAATCATATGATTTCTTATTCATAATGCAAAGTTCATATTAATGCAAATTAGAAACTCCTTTCTAATTTCATGCACTCTGGCCAGAGATTCCAGAACTCGCACCTTAAAATGAGACACAGGAATAAACAAGTATCCATCCGCAGGACGGTCATACAGCCTCTCCCCAACACGGGCCGACCTCCATGTATACCCGCCCTCAATGCGAAACATGCGACTTATATGAGCACCCCAATCATTATCTTTAAATGTGCTATCTTGCCTCAAATGTTTGAACCCGCCAAACTTGATGTCCATGGCGGTCTTGTCAAAAGCAGGAAGCGGTACCTCCAAAGCGTGGTACAAACTCTCGTAAGTCCAGAAGTATTGTTTCCGCTCCCTCACTGGAACAGCAGGAATGGTCAGGTGCGGCCAGTCATCCCACTTCCCCGTATCCGTCACCATCTTAGTATCTCCAGCATCGTTGGTATACGGACGAACCGCTTTGTGCTGAAAAAAAACAAAAGGGGAAAAAGAAAAGGAGGCAATGTCATCACACAGTCAAGCGGTCACATGGCTGTAGAATTTACGGACGAGCGGAAGCGTGATATAACAATTATTCCGTAAAAACCATGTATCGTGCATATAGAAAACCATATAAAATGAAATAACGAAGGAATCGAAACCTTACCTTGAAAATTCGAAGATGGTGTCTAGATGGTTGCTAGCAATTGCTTCTCAGAGTGTGAAGCACTCTACCGGTATCCACCAAGAATAATCTTCGATGAAGCTTTTTATAAAACAAGCTTTTATAAAAATGGTGTCTTGTTCTTTTGAGAGAGAGAGATGAAGAAGAAGAGAGGTGGCAACTAGGTTTTCACAAAACCACTTTTTTTATACTAAACACCTCTCATCTCTTTCTATTTATAGGGCACATGTAGGTTTTTATTATAATTAATATATCATATATATTATTATATAAATCCCACAAAATGTTTAAATAATAATTAAACTATTTTAATCATTATTAAAAACAACTTGCTCTCTCAAAATACCTTCATCAATAAATTAATCTTTTTATGGTGTGACCCTGTAGGTTCAATATTAAGCCGGTAGTATAAATAAATAATAATAAACTTTTTATTTATTATTTATATGAATTCTAAAATTCATTAAATATAATTAACAGAATAATTATATTTATTCTACATCGTGAGTGATGCTTCTCAACATATCGCGACTATCCGGATAATATGAATTCACTGCTTAGAATACCAAGAACCTGTCAGTGAATAGTTACCGTACAATCAATTCCTTCTACCCTACAATATCCCGATTAAATACAAGGCATGGAACTCGTGTCAAGCCTATCAAATTTAATCATATGATTTCTTATTCATAATGCAAAGTTCATATTAATGCAAATTAGAAACTCCTTTCTAATTTCATACACTCTGGCCAGAGATTCCAGAACTCGCACACTAAGAATAACATAGGACATTCACTTCTTTACTAGAAGGGGTAGATCCTTTATTGACCATTAACTATCTCCATACATAAATCCCTATGCCCAGAATAGACCTAATGGATGTCCTTGAGACTAAGGACTAAACCAAAGCACAGTTCATTATATACAAAATTACTCTAACGATCTCAAGTCTAAGGACACTTGTACAACTATCACTTTGTGAACAACTATCGACACGTGAGTAAACTCCATTAGTTGTTCAACTTATCGAGTCATGTTCAGTGAACTTATTCCTTAATAAGCACCTACATACTAGCTATAGTGTCACCACACAAATGCCTATGAGAACAGACATCCTCCTGAAAAGAGCAAGCATAGTATGTACCAATCTTTGCGGATTCACTAACTTCCGATTAGTTATCCTATGATCAGGAACTGTTTAAGTCTAGAGTATCATCTTCTAGATCTCACTATTATAATCTCATTATAATTCTAGAAGCTTTACTTTAAACCATGGAATATCTTATTTAAAACACTTTAAATAGATAAGGCCCGTAATAAAAACAAATAAGTCTTTTATTAATATTAATGAAATCAAATAAGTGTACAAGAAAGTTCTTCCTAAATCATCATACATGATTGGATTTTAGAACAAACTCTTTCAATGGCCACAATCTTGGTACACAATAACGGGGCGATACTGACTTTTCCGAATATCACTGACTAACGATACAGATTCCACAAACATGAAACAAAAAACATTAGAATCAAATACCCATTTACCCACCACAAACATACAGATACACGCATGAACAACAAGAACATACCCCTACTCAAACGGAAATTTACCCAGAAATCGACCACAAAGACACACTCCGACGATGAAAGAAAGTACAAAACCACAACGAACAAACACCACAACCACAGAACGATTCTTTTCAAACAAAACCACCCCAAAAAAAGCCCAAAGTAAACAAAAAATGACGATTACGACGAACAAATACCAAAACAAGCAAGAATACATCGAAATTCAATTATAAAACCCACATGCAAAATAAGATGTTACGACCACTTACCGCCATTTCTTAAGCAAAACGAAGCCGGCGAAACCGATGGATGCAAAAGTACGGTTTATCGCACTCTCTTGACTGATTCAGAACACAAGAAACGGCGAATTTCCGGCGAACAAAGGCAGAAAAAAGGAAGAAAATTTGAGAGAAGAAAGGGTAGATACAATAAAAAAGAAAACCACCCCTTCTCTCTCTTTATATAGCCGGGTGCGGTTACTGAGGAGTATTAACTCCTACTATACGTGGCACGCCCTTACTGGCCCGGGCACACCAACCGCCCCACTATAAACCGCATACAGCCACTCTACACTACACCCTTACACCCTATTATTTCAAATTACTCGGAAAAATAAAAAATAAATATGAAAAGGCGCGCCACTTTTCACATCACACGCCTCCATCCGGCAGACCTATACGCCAAGTCGCTTATCTCTCCTCACCACATTAAATGCAATAACTCCCACTTTTATCCAAAAAATCCTTCATTTAATCACCCCTGTTTATTCCCTGCCATATATTCATTTAATTCAAATTCCTTCATTTATGTTAAAAAAACTTTAGACATTTATTTACAGGCATACAAACAAGAAATACAACCATCACCCGGGTACCACAATCTATTTACCAAAATTTTTGGCAAAACTTCGCTAACTCCCAGTGCTACCGCCAGCACTTGGGGGCAACCAAAATTCTCCTAATTTTTTTCTAACTCCAAGTGCTGCCGCCAGCACCTGGGGGCAACCAAAATTCTCATAAATTTTTTCCAACTCCCAGTGCTGCCGCCAGCACCTGGGGGGAACAAAAATTCTCATAAATTTTTTCCAACTCTCAGTGTTGCCGCCAGCACTTGGGGGGCAACCAAAATTCTCATATATTTTTTCCAACTCCCAGTGCTGCCGCCAGCACCTGGGGGCAACCAAAATTCTCATAAATTTTTTCCAACTCCAAGTGCTGCCGCCAGCACCTGGGGGCAACCAAAATTCTCATAAATTTTTTCCAACTCCCAATGTTGCCGCCAGCACCTGGGGGCAACCAAAATTCTCCTAAATTTTTTCCAACTCCCAGTGCTACCGCCAGCACCTGGGGGGCAACCAAAATTCTCCTAAATTTTTTCCAACTCTCAGTGCTGCCGCCACACTTGGGTGGCAACCAAAATTCACATAAATTTTTTCCAACTCCCAGTGCTGCCGCCAGCACCTGGGAGACAACCAAAATTCTCCTAAATTTTTTCTAACTCCTAGTGCTGCCGCCAGCACCTGGGGGCAACCAAAATTCTCATAAATTTTTTCTAACTCCCTGTGCTGCCGCCAGCACGTGGGAGGCAACCAAAATTCTCCTAAATTTTTTCTAACTCCCAGTGTTGCCGCCAGCACTTGGGGGTAAGCAAAATTCTCATAAATTTTTTCTAACTCCCAGTGCTGCCGCCAGCACTTGGGGGGCAACCAAAATTCTCATAAAATTTTTCTCTCCCAATGCTGCCGCCAGCACTTGGGGGTAACAAAAATTCTCATAATTTTTTTCTAACTCCCAGTGCTGCCGCCAGCACCTAGGGGGTAACCAAAATTCTCCTAAATTTTTTCTAACTCCCAGTGCTGCCGCCAGCACCTGGGGGGCAACCAAAATTCTCATAAATTTTTTCTAACTACCAGTGCTGCCGCCAGCACCTCGGGGGCAACCAAAATTCTCCTAATTTTTTTAACTCCCAGTGCTGCCGCCAGCACCTGGGGGGCAACCAAAATTCTCATAAATTTTTCTTAACTCCCAGTGCTGCCGCCAACACTTGGGGACAACCAAAATCTCTACTAAATTTTTTCTAACCCCCAACCAAAAATCCCTCCTAAACCAAACAAAAAACATAAATACAATAAAAAATTAAAAAGAAAGTGGGGCAAGGATATATATATATACATTTCACACCAACAGCCACCGTTACATACACAAACAAACATACACACATCGAACACAGCCAAACAAAAACCAAAATAAAAACATTTTCCATTCGAATTGAAACCCTTAAAAGGGTAGAGTTCACCACCCAGTTACGATTTTTTGTTTTCAACGAACAAGAAACACTAGATTATTACAAAAAGTCCTTAAAAACTCCTAGTTGGAACCCACAGATTCCCTTGGGCTCCATCCACCTTCACCACCACCGCCATCACCGCCGGAATAGCCTCCTTCGGCACCATAAAGTACAACATCCATGATATACACTACAAGAAAACAGTCAATAGACATCACACTTTAGACATCAGTCGTAAATGCCGCTGATGTTAAAAGTTGTAATAACATCATCCCGCATTAAACTGATGTCTTTGTTATTCCTAGACATCACTATTTTTAAAACTGATGTCTAAAGTTACTCTTTAAAAAATGAAAAAACCGGCCCTTATTTTGTTTTCCCCCTTAACGAAAATTTCACCCCCTAAATCAAAATTCCCCCTAACCAAATATTCTTCCCCCCCTTATTTGCCCCCTTTTCAGACAAAATTAAATAAACTAAAAATCTAAAACGAAAAACAGGAAAACTCTTTCGACTCTCACTCTCATCTCTCTCGACTCTCATCTCTCTCTCGTCTCTCACCACCACTCCCCTCCTCCACCACTCAAATCCGCTCTATCTCTCTCACACCCGAACCCCGAAGAGCTCTCTCTCTCTCTCTCATGGTCGAACCTCTGAAACTCACTCTTTCTCATACTCAAATCGAAATCGATTTGTTCAAAGGTCAAAGCTCGAAGGTTTAAAGTTCGAATTAGTTTGATTTATCAGTAGGTAAGCATAAGTTTAATATGTTCAAACTTACAGGTTTGATTAATTTGATTTTATTACAAATTGGGGGTTTAAAATTGAAACCCTAAGTTTTAATTTGGGGTTAATTTAACTTATATGTAATTTATGTATATCTGTATGTGTATTAATTATTTTATATGTAATTTCTGTATATATGTAAGTGTATATAGTGCACATGGGTATCAAGGATAATGAAGATGACCCGTATGAGATTTTGAGGCAAAGTCATCATATGCTTGCTTCTATTCATCAAAGAAGGTCAGTTCTATAATGGGTTTTAATTTTTGAATTCCAAATTTTTATTTTTTGGTGGATTCAGTTAGTCTAATTAGAAGGAGGCAAAACATTGTGATCTTATGTGCAGGGAAATGGGAAAAACTCTGTATCTTGGGTCTGCTATACTTAACGCTATTGGACAGACTGGAACACATAGAAGGTTTTTCCTTTTAACTCGTTGGGCCAACATGTTTGTTATTACTGTTTTGCCTAGTGATATATTTGCTTTTGAGGTAATTAAATTGCAGTTCTAACCTTCATCTTATTGCCTGTGCTGTTTATGTTGGACATAACTTGATAAACATCTCATTTTTTATCGTATACAGGGTTTTGAATCATTTGGCTCTGTATAGCTGGTGCAGTTGCCTCTTGACTAGGTGACTGGGCTTTACAAAGGTTATGGTTTTGTTCACTATTGATTTTGTTCCTGGTAGAAAGGTATGTCAAGGTGCCATGTTTCATACATTTGCATGAAGCAAATGTCATACTCTTCACATGTTTTATAATCTATAGTGAGCTTAAACATTCATCAATTTGGTCTCCTAGACATCTTAAGCTATTACAATAATATTAATCACCAACTAGTTTAATTCTCTTTCAGGATTCACTTACTTCTCCCAAGGATGGCCGACTACCAAATGCCACCAAAGGTCTTCAAATACTCTCTCTATGATCAAAATGCTGCCCGGATAATGTTTCTCTATACATGGCACAGTGTCTGATCCGCAGCTACTAAACAAGATTTAAAAATGATGTCACTTCTGATATATCCCTAAGCTCCCATTTTATAGAAATGGAACCAAATAGAACATCAAAAAAGTCTTGAATTTGCAGAATTAGTGGATTTTGCATCCCTTTCATATAATTATTAATTTGCATATAGGCTTCCTCACTTCATCCGAGTCTCTGATTCATATAGTTCTAGGTGATACTAAGTCAGAGAGTTGTCTTCCGTGTGTTACATGTTGTGTTTAGATTACTATCTCATCTATAAGTTAAACTTAAAAATTTGCGCGTACCCCTTAATTTGAACCACATGTTAAGTCTATAAACTTTTAGACAAGTTCATAATCTGAGTACGCTATAGAACTGTTATAAGGCTCTAATGCTCTTTTTTAGTTGGAAGGAATGAAACTGGTGGGGAAGAGAATGAAATTTGTACTAATTTGTGGAGAAATTTTATTAGTATTCATTCATTTCTCCCTTCCATTTACCCAATTAACACCAGAACTTAAATGCATCATTTAAGAATGAAGGCTCTGTTCTCCTTCCTACTCATTCATTCTCAGACCTCCCTGTAAAAATCAAGCTTTATTAATATTATCTTCAGTGTTTTTTTCTTTCCTTTTCTGTTTTCTTTCTAGGTCATCGTTTCTTTTCTCAGAATTCTAGTCCTGTTTGTTCTTTTACTTGTACAAGCTGGTGTACCAGTAATCCAACTAGCAGCTGCAGAACCAGATTTTGATACCCCAGCAGCAATTGTTGAGGTAACTTCTGAATGTTTAAATACATAAATTCTTTCTTGTAGTTATATTTTAACAGTTAGCTGTTTTTACACCATCGTCTCTATGGTGTTAATAGTTTCCTCTATTTATGATCTTAAAATTTTAGGCTGGAGTCAATGCAATCCGTGAAGGTTATACAAGGTATACTCCAAATACAGGAACCTTGGAATTGCGGTCTGCAATCTATCATAAGCTAAAGGTTTAGTTACTTGATACATATGAAACATGCTTCTAGTTAGTTATTTGTGACTAATCATTAATTATGGAACTGATTTGTTGGTAGAGGAGAATGGATTATCTTACTCACCTGATCAGATTGTTGTTAGTAATGGAGCAAAGAAATGTATACCTCAAGCTGTTCTTGCTGTCTGTTCTCCAGGAGATGAGGTAATATAGTTCATAATTTAAGAGACCCCGATCCATAATTGAATTCTAGCAATTATTGTCCTTATTTGCATCTGTTCTTCATGTTAAAAGTCACTGCTAACGTAATATAGAGTTTTTGTTTTTCAGAATATCTGACTAAGAAACAAGCTTGTTTTTTATATCTCGAGTATACATACACTTGTACTCTTATGATCTTACAGTGTCAAGATTATATGGTTTTGCAAAGGTTATGGTTATGGTGAAGATTTCACAGGTTTATTTTATTGTTTGTTCTCCTCACTTTATAAAAGAATATGTCAAATTTGTGGAAGTGACGTTAATTATACAGTTAATTATACGTTAATTATGCATCCTTGCACTATGCATCTTCATTTCGGAACTATCTTTTCAAATTGTGGCACTTGAAAAAGATGGCTCTGATATGTACAATGATTGTAAATTAGCGATGTTTCTGCATTGGGTGATGTGTTAGTCTGTTTATTATATTGGTTAGTGTTTGGAGTTGGGACATGTATATCATTACTATACAAGTTTGTAAAATAATGATCTACTTTTAGGTGCTCCTACTAGTGCATGTACCATGCATGGTCAAGTCATTAGGAACTAATATCTTGCTACTTGAAATATTTGTTCTGAAATTCAACATTTTCGTTGTTAAAATCTTTATAACCTGAAAGAATCACAAACTACAACCGGAGAGGATTACAAATATAATAAAGGAAACAAAGACAAATAGTTGTTTGGTTTTATTTACCTTAATGTTATAGGAAATTTGCACTGGAATTCGTAATAAATGACCAAATAAATTTTGCAGGAAGACCAGTTCCTGGAAAAGAGCTCACCAATGAATACAATGTCTTGGAGGCTGGTCTCTGGAATTCGATATCTCTGGACAAAGGTGTGTCACTTCTATTTGTGAAATATTGTTGGTCATTTATAGGTCTTATGGACAATTTAAATCTTAAAAATTTATCAGGTTGCTATAAAGGACAGGAAACAATTTCAAGACTAATAACATATGATGGCATCAAGCAAAGATTGTGGGGTATACATTTATCTTCACCAGTGGAACCAGGCAGTCCTATTATTGTTGATGGAAAGAAGGTCTATGTCATTCATTTTATTTTATTTTTAATTTTTGGATCGACTAAGTTGACAAACAGTTCACTGATCTACCAAGGCCTCCAAAACCAGTTTGTTTGCCTACTGGTTCCTAAAGTTGTCAAGATAACATTAACCTGGCTACATTTTTGAACTCTGATAATATATCATGACTCAACTTGAAAACTATAAATATCTCCGATTCACAAAAAAAAGAGTAACCACTTACAATTTACAAAAATTAAAGGACGTTCCACAAACAGAGTCCAGTTATATTATTGGTAAAATAGAGGAATGTTTGTAATATTCGTTAGATTCAAATATGAAATTACTAAAGAGCAGGATATCTCTTTGGCGTTTTAAAATAATTATTAACTGTTCTCGATTCCTTACATAGTTACATGTATTTACTGATATAATCCACTATTCTTGTTATCCTGGGTCTAGTCTTTTGCTTTTGTGTTGCCTCGAGTCTTTGAACTATTTTGTTGCATCTGCATCTTTTGTGGTTCATGCAATACAAGTCGGAAGGTATCTGGTGTGTTTAAAAAGATAACACACTACTTGGTTATTGGCGTACTAGACAGTAGACATGGATGCTGGCATTCCTTATATTTTTCTCTTTGTCCGTTTCTAGTAACTAACGATATCCTGCTATTCATAGGCACTGATGCATGCGATTGAGCATGAGATTGAAGTCACTAAACGTGTACATGAAGTACGTTGTGAATATGAGCGTCAAATGGAGGAGTAAGTGCCACTGCATATGCTGTTGTTGATTAATTATTTTTTCTACAGTTATGTGACATTTTTCATGAGGTGTATATCGAAAAATTGGTTAGAAAAATATGATGTGTTGTGTTGTAATCTTTATTAGCAAAAATAGAGCCTAGTATCATATGTTTTCTGTTTTGCTTTTAAATGACTACCGACACTGCTAATCACTTGGGTGCAAGCTGTCTTTTGATATTACAATTAAAGCACTTATATGCTGAACTTATTTAAAACCTGGTTGATTCACACTTGCTCTCGGTCATGTAGCCTAATCTATTTATTATGTACATTTCTCGTTCTCATAATGTATGGGGATACTGCATTAAAGCTTGTATCATATGTTCTTATTTTTTAAGGTGTTTATACAGACACAAAAGCTGTGAAATAATTTTGATGCTTTTTCTATTACTGTCTATATATATATATATATTAAATCACTTATCTAAGTTAATTAAATTAATTAGTTTTGGTACATCAACTTATTTCAGAAACCCACTGAGGCTTATCTTCCTGAATTAGAAGAGAGAAGTGGGATTTCTATTGACATGGCTGAAATTGATGGATCCCACATTTGGACATTCAGCTACAGGTTTGTGTTCAGCTGGCTAAGAAATTGATGGGTGAAGTTAACAAAGAAACTAGTAAGTTTGTGGATACATATGATGTTACACTTGATGTCTGCATTTCATCAGTGTTTGCACAATCAAAGGTTGTCAGCCCTCAGGTAATCATTTCTTCCCTTGAAATTTAAATCTTTTCAATACCAGACACTTGTTTTCAAAGTATTTTAACTGATCATGATGCTGTTCAAGTAATTTTTTCTTGCATTAGGTTAGTACTGAGAAAATTGATGTATGCTCGGAAGACGAAACCGCTAATTATCTGAATCCGAAAGATGTCCAGAAGGCACTTCATGCTCGGCTTGTTGGAGTCAAAAAATGGGAGGTTACCAGCAAGTAAGTGTTCTTGAGTCTTGACACAGTTCACATGTAAATTGGAAAACCAAACATACCCAATGCGTCCCGCACGTAGGGTAAGGTCATGGGAGCATTAAATGTACGTAGATCTTATTTCTTCTCCTAGGAGTTACACGTCAAATGTATTAAAATTAATAAAAAAGTGATTATTCTCATTAAATAAAGCCAGGCATTAGGTGATGGTAATACTTTCCGAAAAACTATCTATCTTTAGATAAATCTATGCATGCATATGCAAGTTGAAACTTATAAATTATTTTTTTTGTTCTTCCACAATAGCATTCTGGATTATGATCTGCTTAACGTCGAAAAACCTACAATATCATTAGTTGAAAAAATTAAATACCTGGCTCTTATGTACATCATAATGAATCAGCTCCTCCTGCAGATTCCAGAAAATGGGGATTTTTTGAAGCAGACAAAAGGGTATTCAGAGAGATGGCAAGCTGTCACGGGCTCAAAAAATCACAAAATTTTCTTGTGCACAAGCGTACGTAGTTAATTCTAGTGCCTAGCTTGACAGTTTGGCATCATGTTAAGTGATATAGCTAGTTTGGTATCTTGTTAAAGTAACAGATGGATGATGTACATGTTGGTCATTTTTTGAATGTATTTTGTGAATGGTTTAATATAAATGCATGGTCCAGTTTTTAATTTTTTGGTATGCATTGAAAGACAATGGTTTATTTAATTACACACTCAGAAACAAATGTCTAGTTAATATACATCATATTTTTTCTACAATGTCCAATGTCTAAAAAACAAAAAGAAATCACTTTTTTTTTATAAAATCTGATGTCTAAGAGACACATATGAATGAATTTTTTCAGAAAAAAACTGATGTTTATATGTACATTAGACATCAGTATAGGATGATGTCTAAGATAGCTATAGACATCGATTTTTTCCGAAAAAAAACTGATGTTTATAATAACATTAGACATCAGTCTTGGATGATGTTTTAGATAATTATAGACATCTTTTACAAAAAAAGAAACTGATGTGTATGTGAAAAATAACTTAGTTTATTATATGTTTTCTAGAATATAAGGCATGCAAGTTGTTTATAAAATTAATTATATCTAACCTATTTTGTAGAACAACTGATGTGTATTGAATGCAAAACCGATGTCTATGTTAGCATAGACATCAGTTTCTGACTGATGTCTAGAATAGACATCTCCCACCTAGACATCACATCCAAAATAACATAGACATCGGCCAGAAACTGATGTCTATTGACCCTTTTCTTGTAGTGATAGAAGCATATTTCCACAAATAGATCAGGGTCCCTTTCGTGAACCTCTCCCAGGTCCTCCTTGGTTAACTCGCAAATTGCAACTCCGTTGAAGGTGCAGTTAACCTTGTCAAGCGACATCTGCAACCACAAAGAAAATCAGATTCATTACAGCAGCAAGAAAAGAAAAAGGAAAAAGAACAAAAAGATTTATGGTCACGACTACCAACCTTTGAGTATAAAACGATGATCTTTAACTGCAAGATGAGGAAACTATGGAAGCAAAGCTGTAAACAAAAAATGCGATGCAAATACTTGCATCGTACATGCCTTTTATAGCCAAAACATGCAGGCTAGCGGAGACTCCCCATTAAATGCCGCTCAGTCCCAACGCCACTTACCTCGTTCAACCGGCGCCCGTTCGACATCCAAGGCAAATTCAAAGGTCAGCCTTTAATTACCCCTCGTTACTCACAATAACATTAATTCATTGTTCTGTAATTTTATCCAAGATTTTTCAAAGAGACGCCAAAATTGTAGCTTAGTCAAAAATCAAATGTGCTCATTCTAGTAAAAGAAACAATAGATCTGCCAAAACATTTTTGGAACTTTAACACTTCTTTGCAACCCTTAGGGTCATTAAGCAAATTGATATGATACCATCATTTTGTTATACGTAAATTAATAAGTTAAATTAAGCTTATTACATGGTTGATATATTATTTTTATTAAAAAAAATGGTACAAAACTAGAATAAGTCATTTCGCAAGATATTTATTTGAATGTTTTTTTTGATATTTTTGTTATCCTAAAGAATGCACATTGATAGTATACGGTAATGCCGCCACCACCGAGTCTGACACGTGGGCATTACCGCTCAGAACGGCCACACCCGCTACCCGGGGCCGGACACAAGTAACTTCTGAATTTACACTCCATCTTGGAGACATACATGTTTTAAATATAATCCTCCCAATATTCTATTTAGCATTTTTTATATACGTATACGCATGCACACAAGTGGTACTATATAAAATAGCAGGTGAGGCAAAGGCAAAAAGAAGCAGCCAGAGTACACCTAACACCATGCTGCAAGGACAGGCAACTATAGCACAAGTACCAACTGCCCAACTGTAGACCTGCAAAAAGAATAAAGGAACAACTGTTGAGGTAAAGGCCATCCCTTGCACTGTGGCTACAGTGCCCACCACGCGGGCTACAGGGTCAAAGGGGTTGGCCTATAAATACCACTCATTTGTCACATTTGGAGACAGACACAAAAGTTGGCACAAAATCACCCCACACACACTCTCGATATACTACCACTTACCTGATTATTACTATTCCAATTACTTATTTTCACACCGGAGGTGCTTGACGGCCACCACCACCGGTCAAGCATTGTCTTGCAGGCGCCCAACCTAGGTGGAGGCACCGCCGAAACAGTGATCGGAGCCAATAATCAGCCGTGGGAGTTATCACACATCACACGTAAAGACTTGTTCAAGGAATGAGAGCACATTTGATAATGTCTTTGTGTAAACCCTCAAATTTAAGCGAATATTGATGGTGACTAAAGAGCCATTCAGTTATCTTAGAGTCGATCCCCCCTCACTCAACGAAGAATACGAAGAATGTACACTACTTTCTTTTTTTTTTGACAAACAATGTACACTACTTTATAGTTTATATAAACTTCAATCTTTTTATTTTCGTAGGGATCTTGATCGGTTGGTACATAAGAATCTTTACTCATATCTCAACCACAATTTCTTGGATAAGTATTGAAATTTCTCTTCAGCAGTACTTATCTGATTTCATCTTGGCACCACACATCATATCCAGGATACCGCAAGACAAACACGATTATTAGAAAGACGGTAGTTGCATATTATAAATGCACAACTATTTAACTTGAGTTGCCAGTTAATTAAGCGAACGTGATAAATATATTACCATCTCTCTATTAATTCATTTCAGGAACTAAACTCACTCCAAAATTTATGAAAAATCAGATAACCTTCTCAAGCAAGGCACGGACGTTCACTGACAGTCCATAAAGTGTTAATAAACAAGCAGCACATTCTAACCTGGCAATCCATAAAGTTTTATTAAACTAGTAGTGTCAGTCTAATCATATAACTTGGAAAGCAAAGATGTCGCGGAAAGCAGTGTCAGTCTAATCATAAATAGGGAGTCCGGAAACAATACTAATCTCTATATATTTGCGTAATTGGAAACATATGAAACATATTCAGTTAAATGTTGTACAGTCAAGAAAAATGGCCGCTAATTAGAAGAATTTTGGGCCTACAGAAAACTTATATAGGCATATCTTTAATAGTTCGATGTAGAACCATAGATGGACTGCACTGTAACAGAGGACATAATTTTAAAGCATGCTTGATCATTTCCCTTTCATGTGCATCCATGAGAAAAAGCATCAACTTCAACCTCTCGGGAGTAAACAAGCAACATACGTGCTTATAGTAAACAAGCGAAGTATGTTACTAAGGGGGTGTTCTCAGAACAACGGCACATTACTTGGTTTCTCTTGTTCATAGTTTTGGGTTATAAACAACAAAATAGTTGTTGCATCCATTTAGTTTAGTACAATATTTCAACTCAAGCGGTTTCTTGTTTTTTGAGTTTCAGGTTAAAACAGCAAAAGAGTCGTTTGTTACATCCATTTAGTTCTTCAAAACAAAATTTCAACACTTAGACAACGCTCGAGGAACCCAATAGCAAGCTACTATGACGGAACCTCCCCTTCAAAAAATAAATTTAATATCGTGTGATACTACACTTGATCTTAGCCATATAGGATTCAAATTTTTTTCAAACATTATTATCCATCTAGGATTCAAATTTTTACTCATCCAGAAATGAAATTTTAATGGTACAGAAATTATCATCCAGCTTTAACAAATAATCCCTCAATAGAACTTTTGAAATACAAAATTTATTTTATTTAGTACATGCATAAAATATATGTTTTTTAAAGTGATAAAATATTTACTAACTTATCAATCTTTTAATTTAAAGTCAATCACAATTATACTATTATATATTACGAACTAATTTTCATAAATATCAATACAATAATACTATATTATATAATTATGTATTACTGATTAATTTTGATAAATACTTATTAACTAATTAATCATAATTTTTAATTTAAAATCAATCACAATTATATTACTCTATGTATAGAGCCATTTTCCAAAATTGCGCATTTATTAATTGATTTTAATAGAAATATATTATTTTAATACATGGGTCTACTTTATCTATATTATAAAATATAATATTTTAATATCTCAAACATTCGATCTACAATCATAAATAGTAAACAAATTTGAATAAATCTACTCTTACCCAATTAAATATTTTAAAAACTAAAAAATATTTACTACATTATCCAAATGCATGTTCAAAATTTTAGTTATATAAACTTTTAAATTGATCAATTAAAAAAAACTAAATTCAGCCATTTAAAATATTAAAAATGAATCTTAAACCAATTTTCATTAACTATTTACTTATTAGTATTTTTTAGTTATGCAAGAATTAATGGGAAAAACAAATTGACTTAGACAATATTTTTGAATTATTCAATATATGAATAGACTTTCAAGTAGTATTAGACATTATTTGATGTTTAAATTATCGATCCAAAAAATAAAATTCATTACAAATGTTAAACATCTGCAAAAATAATCAAGATTAGACAAATACATATTAAAATTAGGGATGGGAACGGGTCGGGTTCGGCTCGGGTTTTGCAAAATCCAAATCCAAATCCAAATATTTTCGGGTTTCGGGTTTCGGATCGTATCGGGTTTCGGATCCAAAACTCAATATCCAAATCCAAATCCGTCGGGTTTCGGATCGGATCGGGTTTTTTTCGGGTATTCAAAATTAAAAATAGTGTAAATAAGTTGCTTAACAAAAAAATAAAAAAAATTGTGTAAGTAAGTTAAAAAATACCACTACATCAATGACAATTTATTTTCTCGATCTTTCCATATCTTATGTCTCAAAGATATGTGTATGTATAATATGTATTTATAATATACATTTATATATAATATATAATATATATATATATATAATAGTGTATGTATAATATGTATTTATAATATACATTTATATATAATATATAATATATAAAATATAAAATATAATAAATAAAAGTCGGGTATTTTTCGAGTTTCGGGTTCGGCTCGGGTTTTGATCGGGTTTCGGATCGGGTTTCGGATCGGGTTTCATGAAATCCATATCCATATCCAAAATCTTTCGGGTTTAAAATTTAAATCCATATCCATATCCAAATCCAAAATATCGGGTTCGGATCGGATAAAAAATCGGATTTCGAATCGGGTATCCGTCGGATCGGATTTTTTTCCCATCCCTAATTAAAATAGATCATATCATAGTAACAAGGTTTCCTTAATCTAAACTACAATCATTGATCAGATCTTATTTATTACATAAATAATTTCAAATTATAATATTATATTATTTATGTATCAGGCTTCGGATCGAATATCGGTTCGGTACAACTTAAATCCAAATGCAAATCAAAATTATTTTGGGTTTAAAATTTATATCCAAACCTAAATCCAAAAATTCGGGATTCGGATCCGGTACCATCTTTTTGAATTAATTTTCCATATTCTTTTATGGGTAAAAGAAAACTAATATTTAATATACCATATTCTGATATAAAAGAATAAAAAATTCAACATACAAACTCCCAAACTAAATATACACATTTTAAGTTGTCACTAAAAATAAGTTGAGGACAATCACCATAAACTCTAATAGTCATATCTTACTCAAAGAACGAGATATATTGGATTTGTTTGGTTAACCGATAATGTTTAATTTTTTTTTATAGTAAATCAATACACTAAAAAAAGAACATAAAATTTGTAAAAATGATATTGAACAAATACATAGAAAACTAGATTAGATGAAAGTTTTCCTTTATAATAACTACGTTCGTTTAATGGCTATTGCACAGTAGTAATTATTTCTCATATCGCTGAAACATGCAACCTTTTTTTTAGAGACAATCTAATGATTTATGTCGTTAGACATAGTTGTTTATGAATTGTAATATGTATTCGAAAAATTGGTCGCGACTCATGCAAATATTTTGAATGTACTAATATAATAAAAATTATAAAACCCCACTGTATTGCACATAAATATACCAAATTTTCAAAATAACAAAACTTAAAATATGGGTAAAAAAACATATGAACTTGGTTGAAAGATTCTAAAAAATGAGAGAAATCAAATGAAAAATAAAATTATGAAAAAACAATAAAGAGGGACTTAAAATGTTTGAGCGGGGATGTGAATGTTATGATAATTGTTTAAACTTTACAAGAATCATGAAAAAAAAACTAAATAAGTCGTAAGTCATAAGTCAAAAGTACCTAAATGGAACTTATGACTTTAAGCAGTTTTTTAACTTAAAGCCGGGTTAAAACCACACTACACAAACAGGCCAAAAATGACTTAAAGCCATTTTTAGGTTTAAGCCAAGTTTGCCAAACAGGCTGCAAGTACCTTTATTTCAAAAGGGCATGTAAGTGATTACCTTTCTTTTGAAAATGAAGTGAATTTATACATGTGATAGCAAATTAAAATTCTAAGCATAAAAGCTATTTATTTAGTTTTCATTATTATAAACAAATTTGATAGTATTATTTTATTGAGTTATAACCTTTTATTCTTCTTTTAAAATATTTTAATCTAATAAATAAATCATTCAAAATTAATTATCTTAGCTCCCTATCAATTTTATTTCTAGTTAAAAAAAATGAAATTGGAACAAGTGTATTTGTCCCACATTTAAAATATTTTAATCTAATAAATAAATCATTCAAAATTAATTATCTTAGCTCCCTTTCAATTTTATTTCTAGTTAAAAAAATTGAAATTGGAACAAGTGCATTTGTCCCACATTGCAAAGCTTGTAGGAGTGAGAGGACAAAGAAAGTATAAAAGAAAGCGGAATGGCTAGCAAGAGAAAGTGCCTTAAACTAATGAGTAAGGAAAACAAAGCGAACGGTGAGAACCGGTCGCAGCGTATCTCATTTTAAGAACGCACGAATTTATGGAGGGGTTATAGGCTGGCCGAGTGTTGACGCTGCTTACTTTTGCAGAACTCGCTTGCGCGGGCCTCCCAATAGCCCACTAAATCTGACTTCAAATTTCATTCTGTAATTACCGATAACCGATATAAGCTGGTAGGCTCTTGTCAAAAAAATAATAAAGGATGTTGTGCGAATGAAATATTTTCGTATCCAAAGCCTGAAGACTTGTTCCGGGAGTGTACAAGTATAGTTGGAACTTGGAACCATACAGTGGAATATCAGTCATATTGTTTGAATTTGGTCTAGTATTGGCTTTGTACTAAAGTGTTTTGGTGGGATCTTGGACTGGTTGGCATATAGGTATTTTATTCGAAGTACCCACAAGCTATGTTACTCTAATTCGACACGAAACAAATATCGTGTTCGAGTGTCCAAGTATTCGATACCAATATAATGACGAAAAGAGAAGATTTGGAGTAACATAGCCCACAATACCACGATTATCGGAAAGACGGTTGTTGCATATTAATCACTTGGTTATATTGTATGCTTGGATTCGCCCACGGCATCTTTTTCAAGAAATTGAAAATGATCATGCTGTTGTACAAAGAAGCTCGTAAAGAGTCCCACATCGAAAGAAAATGAAAGAAATGAGATGTATATTTGTAAGGCATGCAAGGTTAATGCTCACGACCTTACTTGAACAGGATCTGTTCTATAGGCTCGTACCTTTGTATACTTGATTTCTAAGTAGACAGGTGACCAAGTCTGGTGGATGACACATGACTGACTGCATGACCAGAGCGTGATTAACAGCCAATCTATGGTCAGTGCACCATAGAGAACCGTAGAGGATCGTTCCCAGTTGGGGTTTCCCAGCCTGGGGTGGTCTTGCAGTTGTCTGACAGACCTTAATCTTTTATTTTTTTGGAGTCTTCAAATCAGTGACAAAGGTATAAAACAGCTGAAGGTTGCATACTATTTGAACCATATTTTTATGGTGATATTGAGTATTTTTTTGGGGTTATTGGAAAGAGGAAAAAGTGTCTGTAGATGTTAATACATTCGCGTTTTGATCAAATAATAGTGTCTTTAATATGCATTATGCATATGCAGCATCACTTCTCAAAAACAAATGTACTTCTGAGACCTCGAGGCATGCTACTTTTCTGATCTAAATCGTAGTAAAAAATGATTGCTGCAAGTTTCTGTGACCAGCAACAAGTCTATGAAGATTGTGGGCCTTAGAAACTACCAAGCATGTTGTATCTGGGATAAGCTGAATTGGTGCGGTTATAATTCATTGAAGTGTTTTACTGCCGGTTTACATGCTAGTCTGGTATTTCTAATAAGTTTCATCACTTTGTCGTGTATTCCATATGGCAAAATATTGAGAAATTTTTGTATTGCACGCCAAAAAATTTAAATTGGACTATTTCTCTGTTCGTGTCATCCTGCACACCCATCTGTTTGTGTCATCCCTGCACACCCATCAATCCGTTGATCTAAATATTAGATGATGATGGTGATGATCAACAAAAGTTTCCAGGAATGGGCAACTCGGCTCTAGCTAAAACATCGGATTGTATGGATGCTTTATCTCAAAAACGGACACCTTCATTTCCTTCAGGGGTTGTTGGATCTTAGATTTTTATTTGGGTTCTTGATTTGATCGTTAGTGTTTCTTGGTTTTGGTTTACATGCATATGCCTCTATTGATATGAATTTGGGTTTTAACATAAGCACTCTACTAGAGTGTTCTGATAGGATTTTGGACATGGTACTCAACCACAAGTTTAGGGATAACATCTCAATTTTTTTCGTTACTTCTGAGTTTTATCTTGGTACCAAACGCATTATATCGAAATACCTACTACAACTACAAGACTAACACGATTTTTGAAAAGACGGTAGTTGCACATTAACAAATTATTCAACTTGAGTTGTCAGATAATTAATTGGCTATATTTGCATGCTTCTGTACCTTATCTTATCAGAAACTGAAAATTATACTCTCAAACAGTTGTACAAAGAAGCTCGAGAAGAGTCCCATATCGGAAAATAATAAAATAAGTAGTATATACATGTAGAAGGCGTGTAAGCCAACAGCTCACGACCTTACTAGAACAGTATCTATTCTATGAGTCTCACTCGAAGAACCATCTTACGTGGAGAACCACTTAAAATGCATTAAAATTGTCCTTTATATAAGGCCCATGGCGGGGCCCCGGTTAACGGTGCTTCGCACCTTCTTGTGCGCCTTTATCATTCTTCTTAAATGCTTCGCATTTCCACGACAAGTTTTTTTTTTTTTTTTTTTTTTTATGGATAGAGCCAATTATTTTAAGCATTTTTTGTGAAGGTACCCTTGGCGGGGTCCTTATATATAAAGCAATTTTAATGCATTTTAAGTGGTTCTCCACGGTTCTCCACGTAACATGGTTCTCCATGGAACAATGGCCTCTATTCTATACGCTCGTACCCGGAATCCATTCCGGTTCTACCCAACATTTCTGTTGCTTTTCCCATAGTACCCATCTTTTTGTTCAACTTCCCTGAATACCCACCTTTTATAATCTCTCTCCTCCATCAGGTTAGCTTCTTAAAATTGCAAGATGGACAATTCTTTTCTTCTCAATGAAATTTGCTGATCGGAACAAAATGTATCAAAATTAAAATTGCAAGATGGACAATTCTTTTCTTCTCAATGAAATTTGCTGATCGGAACAAAATGTATCAAAATGGTCCCTAATAATAATAATAATAATAATGTTCCCATGTATGCACATAAATTGACCAATTAAAAGGTTATATTCGTAATAATAATAATAATGCCCCCATATACACATAAATTGACCAATTAAAAGGTTATATTCGTAATAATAATAATAATGCCCCCTCCATGTATGCACATCAATTCATGTGCATACATGGGAGCATTATTATTACGAATATAACCTTTTAATTAGTCAATTTATGTGCATACATGGGGGCATTATTATTATTATTATTATTAGGGACCATTTTGATACATTTTAAAGAAGTTATGGACTAAAATGAGTCAAATTTGCAATTAGGGACCATTTTGATACATTTCGTTTCAATCAGTGGCTTACTTGATATTTAACCCGTATTTGAATTTAAGTAATGATTTGTATTTTAATTATTATGTGATGTATTTTATTTTCGATATAAGGTATTTTGTTTTAATTTTATGTACAAAGTTACAAAAGGTGGGTATTCAAGGAAGTTGAACAAAAACATGGGTACTATGGGAAAAGCAACAGAAATGTTGGGTAGAACCGGAATGGATTCCTCGTACCCGTGTATACTTCATATTAAGTAGACAGGTGACCTTGTCTGGTAGGTGCTGGGGGTGGGCACAGAACGAGTTTTAGTCTGTTTTTCCCTCTTTTTCTCTAAATTTTTAAAAGAATTCAAAACCAGGCCTAATTTACAGAATATTTGAACCATTTACAAATGATCGTTGCCAAATTTCTGTGTTTAGCAACATTCAATATCTTATAAGATTGTGGGCTTTAAAAATACCGTATGTTGTATCTTAGCTAAATTGGTGTGGTTATAGAACCAATTATTCATAATGTTCGTGCTGCTGTTAAGTATTTGAAAATGTCACCTCAACGTCTTCACAAATTTTCAGAAATTGTTAAGAATTTGCAGCTCTCGGTGCCAAAAGATTGATTTTAGATGTTGCAACTATGCTTGAATAGTTGAATGTAAGTCGTTCAACCTTATTCTTATAGCTACTTTGTCAATGGATCGGATATCCGATCCGATCCGTAGCTAAATTAGCAGATATGGATTTTTCTAAAAAAATCCGATCCGTTAATGATCCGATCCGATAAGAATCCGATCCGACAAGGAGCGGATTTTGTATGATCCGATCCGAATATATTGTATTTTTTTATATATTTTATATATTTATGTAATATATAATGGGGTCCCTTCTACAGCCACAGTTGGATATTTTTTAATATGCAACCAACCCATTTTATACCATCCATCAAACAAATGGACGGCTGAGATAAAAAAAGCTTACGCTATATTAGATAGCGGATTACGCTATATAATAAAGTGGAAGCTTAATTTTTTTAATTTCAATTTAGCCCCTGAGCTACGCTCTATATTGTATAATATAGCGGAGTAAACTATATTATATGGCGTAAGCCGTAAACCACACAGACCAACAGCAACCAAAGTAGCAATAATGATGTTCATGCAAAAAAAAATGGGGGCATGGTCTGCGTACAACTTACCCTCCCCAGACCCTGCTCTGAGCGGGATATACTGGGTATGTTTGGTATGCAAAAAAAACTGAATGACAGCCCACTAACTAAACTTTATCATTTTAAACTCCACTTTCATCATGACACTCACTTTATCATTATGTCCAAAATAACAAATTGACAATTTTAAAATATATTTAATTCCAATCTTATTGCATCACAATATTTTACAAATTAATTAAATTTTAATCAAACATTATCTTATTTTGAGTTGGAGTTGTTTTTATCAATCTATGGCACAGAGCATAAAAAAAGATGGTCAGTTGGCATATATCAACATCTAATTCTCCGGACTGAAAAAAACCATTATTTTATTTAAAATTATATACATTTCTGTTTGATAATAATTAATGTACGGATAAATTATAGAACTCTAGATATTCCCTAAAGAATGTAGAGAAAAATAAAATAAAAAAACCACGCTATATAATATAGCAGGAGGAAGATTTTGGCCAAAATCAAGTTTGGCTAATGAACTAGTACTATGTACATAACACCAAATTTAAGCCAAAAACAGATTTGGTCGAAATATGTTAAAAATAAAAAATGCTCGAAAAATTATGAAATTTTTCCATGCAATTTGAAATATTAAAAAACTAGTTTCTTCAAAATTTGGTTAAATTTTATTGAATTTTGGTTGACCGTTTAATTTTTCAAACAATTGAACATAAAATAGTTTAAAATAAAAAATGTTCAAAAAATTATGAAATTTTTCCGAGATATTTGAAATATTAAAAAACTAGTTAACTCAAAATTTGGTCAATTTTAGTTGAAGTTTGGTCAACCGTTTAATTTTTTCAAATATTTGATTTTAGTACTGTTCACCTCAGCTCTATTATATAGCGGAGAGAACCTTTATGAGTTTAGAACCCAAACTCAAAAATTGTCCAAAAATCATATTGCTCAAAATGGATTTATACCTATATAATCGGATAGGTCTTGAATAGTATGGTAGTTTAAGTATATATATGATGTGCTTTGGTAACCAAAATCATCTTAAAATCGATTTAAATCCAATATAGAAAAGAGATGATGAAGAAGATGAGAGAGAAAATCGGTCAAGATCTATTTCAAAATGGAAGGGTATAAGTTTATTAAATGATATTTTAAAACAACAATGAGTTTTTCATCCAAAATGGGTGTAGTGCTCGATTACAAGCTATAATACAGCGTAAGTAATAAAGGATAAAATGGGATTTACAAAAAAGTAGACATACGTTATATTATACAGCGGTATACGCTATATACTCCCTCCGTCCCAATGGATTCTTTACAGTTACTATTTTGGGCCGTCCCATTCATTTCTTTACATTCCCAAAATAGTAAGTTTTAACACTATTACACCCACTACTTCACTTATTTTAACAATACTTTACACTATTACACCCACTACTTCACTTATTTTAACAATAAAATCACTATTACACCCACTACTTCACTTATTTTAACAATAAAATTACTATTACATCCACTACTTCATTTATTTTAACAATATAACACCCACTTTATACCCACTATTATATGCTTGTCTTGTCCTCCGTGCCCAGCTAGGATGTAAAGATCCCACTGGGACGGAGGGAGTAATAGAGAGTAAGCCCGCCAAAAAAAATTTATCCTGACCGTTGCTTATTGATTTTAATGGTGAAAGATGGGTTGGTTGGATATACATATATATCCAACTGTGGTTGGTGACCAGTTTTCATATATTATATATATATATATATATATATATGGGCAAGTTCTCAAATACAAACCACTTTTAAAATAAAAACCTACAAACCAACAATAAATTAATTATATTTCATCTATTCTAAGGTTCCCGCCAAGGGTACCTTCACAAAAAATGCTTAAAATAATTGGCTCTATCCAACAAAAAAAAAAATCTTACCGTGGAAATGCGAAGCATTTAAGACAGTAAACAGATGAGTTAGGTAGTCATGAGGGCCGAAGGCTCTCGACACACCCGTCAATCGTCTATTGTCTTTACCATTGATTGTCATTCCTTACAACTTTAGAATGATAAAGGCGCGAAGCGCCGTACAAGAAGGTGCGAAGCACCGTTAACCAGTGAAATCCACTGCCACGTCATCACGTGAACATTGATTTTTTTTTTTGGATAGAGCCAAGTATTTTAAACGTTTTTTGTATTTGGGTACGCCTAGTTTGGTCATTAGATTAGCTTGAAATATTAGATTATGCTTGGTTTGTAGGTTTGTATTTTAAGGAGGTTTGTATTGGAGTAGCCCCTATATATATATATATATATATATATATAAGGTTCTAGGGAGAACCTTCTTATCAAGAGAACCAGATAACTCAATCTAGACCGTTCAATCCATATAGTTTTATAAATATGTTAATACTAATATTAATGGCACTATTGTAATTCTATTTAAACATAAAGGGTATCTACTGTTTCATTTTTGTATTGTATCTGCTCGTACGATCTTGCGTATATCAAATCTACATACATAAGGCAAGAAACATGAATCTAGGAATTTGATTATAAACACAATCTTGTTAATTTTGGTAAGCAAATTATGACATGATACTTTACGCTAATATCTATACACGATGATATTACCGACAATGCTATGGACCAAGAAAAAACGGGAGAAAAAAGTTGAGACATAGTGGTACTAATTTCTTTCAACGAATTCATACGTATTAATCATGAAAGTTTTAATTATCATTTCGTGATTCTGATGCAGGAGTGATATCTATTTTGAAATACATACATATAAGTCATGAAAATATATAGAACACTGACAAGAATCTTTGTATGTTGATGCAGGAGTGATACGGATTCAGCATCAGATGAAGATTTGTTATTGCTCCAATATGTCAAGGTGTTTTTTGTAACTGGCGAGATTACATGAATCCTGCCATTCGTAAATCAAACCTTAAAACACATACAAAATGAATACTTTTATTCAATTCGCGGTTGTACTCCAAAACAAACAGCGAGCGAGTTTTAAGGTTCGGTGTTTCAGCTTCTCATTTTTAATTTTTATTTGTTTTGGTTATTAAGATTCATTATGGTGTTTTTTTTTTGGATGAATCTCTTATTAATAAGAATTACTGAGCTTTTAAGATTCAATAATGTCTACTGTGTGTTCTGTTATTAAGATTCATTAAGGTACTTTTTTAGGGTGATTGTCTTGTCATCAAGATTCGCTAAGATATTAGGATTCTTTAACGTGTTCTGTCGGTATTCTATTTAATTGTTCTATTATTAAGATTCGCTTAAGTGTTAAAGTTCATTAACGTGTTCTATTGGTATCCTATTTAAGTATATTTTTTTTCAAGCTTATTTCGGACAACTTTCATGCTGCGTTTACAAATGTGCTTTTTTCCTTCTACTGCTAATGTTAATTTAGCAATAGCTACATGTGTTGGGGTGGAATGTGATGGATTATGCTTGAAAATTGGTGTTGGATGTAATGGGATTCAGAGATGTAAGGGCTGGAGATTGCTTTAAATCATGATCTGAAACATTAGTATGATTGATGGAGTTTAAAAAGTCTCAGCAACAAGATTCAGAATTTTTAAATTTATTGGTAGTGGTCGTTTGCTCTTAAGATTCATTAAGGTGTTCAATAAGGCATTTTGTTATTAACATTCATAAGGTGTTCTGTTTGGGTATTACCTTTAGGTTTTTCTGTTTTAAAGTTTCTTTGGAAAGCTGAGTATATTACTTGTTATGTTTTTCTATGTCTGGTATACTGTGAATCTTTTTCAAATTGTATTTTGGTATTTATTTGAGAAATCTTCGTGTTTGCATACAATCATAAACCCCGTATTCATTTTTTATGCAGTTCATCAATTATGGTGGAGATGTTTTATATTTATGTCCAACACGAGCTTGAAATGGTTTGCTTCATGTTTTGTTCCTGGTGTACAAGATGTTGCATTATGATAATTTTGCAGGCCTACCAGGAGATCTGTGTTTTTTTATGGTCTGAGTGGGTGGTTGTGGTATGGGGGCCAACTTGTATTCAAAACAGACTAGAGAGAATTTTTGAGTACTATGGTGCTTCCTCTTGTTCTTGTTAACAACTTGCTTTGTTTCATGGATGGAGTTCCTACTGTAACAAGAGTCAAATTAGAGCATTGCTTGTGTTCAGGCTGTTGTGGAATCCTTTTCCTTATTTTTGTATTTAATGTGTCTCTCATTTTCACGTATTGTTTAGCCATGATCAAATGTAATTGGTTTGACACATAATATTGAAATATAATGAATTTTTGTATTGGACCTTCATGTTTTTACTGCTCTTTATGATGAGGGCGGCTGGATTCATTGATCCTTAGTTTTCACATTTTAAATGGCAGCATTGGTATACAGCAAATGCTTTGGTCCTAGACCTCAACACATACACTTCATGTTCTCACGATTTTTGAGAAATCGGGAAAAGTTTGGGTTAGGAAAAAAAAGTTTTAGAAGGAGAAGATTGTGCAAAGTGTTCTGAAATCTAAAACTAACACTTTTTTTCAATTCGAACAAATATCACACTAAAAACAAATAAAAATATTAGAAAAATAAATTATTGTATTGAAGAAGCTTTCAACATGATATTTATCAATTATTACAAAATCAAATTCTTGTATCCAAACAATAATTTATGGAATTTGTTGTTTTTTTTTCATACAACACTTTAAAGATTTTGGTGTAGTGACATCACATCTCACTCATAATAATTACTCAAGATCAGTGCTAAGTATTTTTAAAAAATTATCATTTAAAAAAAAAATAAATGTTACGTCATTTAAAAACATCTTGAAAGATTTTAGTTAATCTATAAATGGTCCTTAACAAGTTTACACTTTACATTTTTTCAAAGCACCTTAAAGAAGCTCTAAAAGATAGAATAAAACAAATTCTAAAAAAATTAGTAATTTTTTTTACTATATTTTGGATAAAATTTTAAATAATTTTTTACAACTTTGAATAATATAACAATCATTTTTTTACTTTTAACAAATAGCACATTAAAAACAGTTTAAAAAGATTAATAAAAAAGTAATATATTTTAATAAATATAAATGTTAGAAAATTTATTTCAATAAAATATTTAGTAGAATTTTAATATAAATATCTAATAAAGTAGTATTATGATTTAAAAGTAATTAACAAAACACCTAAGAGAATCTTGGTGTATTACGTAATATTTTCATATATTTCTTTTTTTAAAAAAAATATACATTTCTTCTAAAGTTAAGTTATATTTAGAAATATTATGTTACACACTAAGATTCTCTAAGCGTTTAAAAAAAATTCTAATTCGAAAAAATCTCAAAATTTAATAATATTATTTTAAATAGAAATATTTTAATACTATGAATAATCTCAAAAGTTTACAAAAAATTAATATAAATATCTAATAAAATAATACTACAATTTTAAAATAATTAACAAAACACCTAAGAGAATCTTGGTGGGTTACATAATATTTTTACACATTTTTTAAAAGAAGAAAGTTATACATTTCTTTTAAAATTAAGTTACATATAAAAATATCATCTAATACCAAGATTCTCGTGTTTCAAATCATTATAGATTTTCCTAAATGTTCCATAAATCATTTATAGTGTTGTATTTGTGCCTAACTATATTCAAAATTTATTCTACATCACTACAATATTTGGTAGAATTTTAATATAAATATCTAATAAAGTTTTATTACGATTTCAAAGTAATTAACAAAACACACCTAACAGAATCTTGGTGTATTACGTAATATTTATATATATATTTTTTTCAAAAACAATTATACATTTCTTCTAAAATTAAGTTATATTTTGAAGTATTATGTTACACACCAAGATTCTTTTACGTGTTTCAAAAAAAATTAAATTCTAATTCTAAAAAATCTTAAAAATTAAAAATATTATTTTAAATAGAAATATTATAATATTTTGAAGAATATCAAAAGATTTTTAAAAAATTAATATCAATATCTAATAAAATAATACTACAATATTAATATAATTAACAAAAACACATAAGAGAATTTTGGTGGGTTACATAATATTTTTATACATTTAAAAAAAGAAAACTATACATTTCTTTTAAAATTAAGTTACATATAAAAATATCATCTAATACTCCAAGATTCTCTTACGTGTTTCAAATCATTATATCAATTTATTTCCTTTTATTATCTTTTTGAAATTCTTTCGAGAATTATTTTAAAAGATATGGTATAAAAAATTGAATTCTAATTAAAAAAGAAATTCTACGACTTTCCTTAAATTTTCGATGAATCATTTATAGTGTTGTACTTGTGCCTAACTATTCAAAAGAGATCAATAAAATATTTAGTAGAATTTTAATATAAATATCTAATAAAGTAGTATTACGATTTCAAAGTAATTAAGAAAACACCTAAGAGAATCTTGGTGTATTACATAATATTTTTATATATTTCTTTCTTTTTAAATAAAAAAAAATTATACATTTCTTCTAAAATTAAGTTACATTTCGAAATATTATGTTACACACCAAGATTCTTTTAGGTGTTTCAAATAATACTACAATTTTAATAATACTTCAATTCTAATAAAATTTTTGTATAATTTTAATAAAATTTTAAAAAACTTGTTTATATTCTCTTAAGTGTTTTTTTTAAAAAAATATAAATTAATTTAAAATATCTTAATTGTATAAATAAACTATTTATATGATTAGAGGAGATACATTTTGGTGTTTTTTTAAAGAAATTGTTAATAATTAAAAAATTCATTTGTGTGTCATTTCTACGATGAAACGAGTTTTTCTTCGCACAATTTCTGTAAATTTATTTTTTCCTTATTTTTTTAAATATTCATTACACTCTAAACCATTAAATTTTACAAAAATACTAGTAAACAAGATTCTCTTTCCATTTTCACGTGTAACAGAGATTCTTTAGAATATTTTGTGAAAAAAACTATTAATTATTTAAAATAACAATAATGTGTCATTTTAACAACGGGATAAGGTTCTCTTAAAAATTTTGCTAAAAAAAGTATTAATGATTAAAAATTAAATTTCGGGTGTCATTTCTTCGTTCACTTAAGTATTTTACACAATTTTAGTAAATTTATTTTTTCTGTATTTTTTTATTCGCTCAAGTGTTATTGGGTTCTAACATTATGTTGTATGCCATTAAATTTTGCAAAGTATATTTATCTATAGTTATAAAACTTTTACTTTTTACATAATTTTTATTATGTTGATACATTTTTCAATTTTTATATTTTGTTGATATATATTTCCAAAAATATATATATATAAATATATATAATTTGTATTTTTTATTTAGATTTGCGTGTATTTGTTTTACATGGATTCAGTTAAGTGTTTCACTAAAACAGAATATATATTAATTATTAAAAAATAACTTACTTTAGTAGACAAACTATTTTTACGCATTGAAGATATTTTCTACAATATTTTATTAAACACTTTTTAAATAATAAAAAATATTTTCATGAATCTTTTAATAAGTTATTCTTATTCATTTAAATATTCTTTTATAAAATTCCTTTTTTGTAGTCTTCTCACATATAGTAAGATTAATTGTGGTCTTTTTAATATTTTAAATATTATTTATGTATATTGAAAATTTTCAATAAATTAAAAAGATTTTTTTAAGTGTTCCATGTATTCTAGGGATAGAAGACTTATATTGATATCTGAACTACAAATCATATCATAAAAATCAACATTATAGCATTGCTTTTGGCTCGAAAAACATTTGCAACAACAAAGTTTTCAACTTTGAAACAAAAAATAACCTCCTTGTGTTGCTTGTGCTTCGGCCAATTAGACCTCCCTTTTGAGAATCTCTATAAGAACACAAGTTTTATGATCTCTAATATTTCTATAGAACACACGTCGAAGGGAGGGGTTTTTTTTGTTGCTAAGTGTAGGGAAGGGTTTCTAACAAAAAGTAAAGCATCATTGTTCAATGTTAGCAACTGCACCCCCTTGGAACACCACTTCTTATTCCCCAACCTCCTCTTTGCTGGGCTCCATTTAATTCAAACTCATTGTGAATGATCAAGGGGTGTTAACCTAACAAAGACCAAACATATTGATTAGATCTGTTAATACAATAACAAAGTTCACAAGAGCCTCATTAGGAAGCACGACATCAACCGAAAGCATGTATTAGTGTGATAAACGATGATGACGATGTTTAATGAAATCAAATGAAAGATATGGTATCAAATAACTATGAATACTAATAAACTTAAAAATGGCAAGTTGTATTAAAATTTCATTCAATCTTTAAAAAATCTTTGCAAATATGGTAACGAATCTTCAGAATAGGTACGCTTTGTGTAGAAATCATATGTATTTTTAGTTTATAAATATTACCCTTCCAGTATAAAATGAGTGTAGTAATAATTGACAAGTTTAAAATTTAAGCCATTGGATTAGATTGGAATCAATGGTGATGATGAGGGTTCTCTGGTTTTCTTGCTAAGGAGGGTTCTCTTTTGAACCTCCTCATATATATATATATATATGGGTGCCCTTCCACAACCACAGCTGGTTGTGGTTTGAAAACCATCCAACAAATCTTGTCCGTTAAATTGGAAAATGTATGGCTGGGATTAATTGGTTCAACAATGAAACAATGCGGTGGCAGCACTCTCGCAATGATACAACGCGGCCTCCTCAATGATACATTGCGGGGGACAAAATTTTGTGCAATTACTGTTATACCCTTCCATTCACAAACAAACGGTACTCACAGACACAACCAAAACATATTCACTCGAACTAAACCCCTAATTCATTCTCCTCATCACCAAAATATTGAAGGTCAATTAACCTCTATTTCACTCAATCACCACCACTCTAAACCCCTAATTCCCCCTCCTCATCCCGAAAATATCCTTAGATTACCTTCCGATTCGCGTTCGCAACTCGAACAAGTAGTAGCAGCTGAAAATATCGATACATTACCTTCTCGAAATTTCTTGTATTCTTCAAGTTTCTCTTCAGTTCTTGTAAGTTCTTGATTTTCTTGGTCAACCCTTTTGTTTTCTTTGTTGTTTTTACTCGTAATTTATATATATATATATATATATATATATATATGCACTTTTATGTATCTTTATTGATGTTTGTTTACATGGGTTGTGATTAAAGTTGATAACTTTTGATTAATTCAAATTGTAAGTGTTGTATATGGTTTGTGGTTTTAGGGGTTTAGGTTTGAATGAGATTCTTGGTCCAAGAATTAGAATTTAGGTATGACTGAAATTGGGGTTTTTGTACTCACTGGGTTTAAATTTGCTTATTTTCTTGTAACATTGCTGCATAATACCAACTTCTGTGGTTTTCTCATTGACGTCTTTTTTTTATTCTTTATGTTTGTATGTATCTGAAATTCTGTTTCTTGAAGGACTTGAACACACTTGACGCTGATCAAAGAGCTCAGTTGCGAGCCTTTTGGCGAAGTGAAAAGGGAAGATACAAGGACTTCTGGAGTAAGGAATTTGTAAAGCATGCACTAACTGCCCATGGTTGCTATAAACCAAGGTATTAATAAAGGGATAGAGATGTCCTAAAGTTGTATTTTATTCATTGATTATAGAGTACATGTCCAGATTGGTAATAACATTTACATATATACAGATTAACACTGAATAAAAGAAAAGATAAAAACAATGAAACAGATCTTGAGATAAAAACAAGGCAACTTATGTAAATCTACAATTCTACAACTGCATAATTGATAGCCTTTGTTTGTCTGTGCTCCTTTTTCTTTGTTTTGTTAGCCGTGCTCTGAACTTATTTCTGTGTCTCTTAGATATAAAATTTTCTGAAGCTTCTGCAACTTTTCCTTTCTGAATTTGGTTGTGATGATAAACAGAATTCTGAATGAACCGTTGTCGCCTATTAACTCGTAGTCCGTTACTAGGTGGTTCCAATACATTTCGTTGATTAGAAATCAGCAGCAACTTGTGCAAGCTGCAAAAGTTCCTAAGTTAGTGTGATGAATAGTTTTGATTTACTTTTGTTTCAATGTTGAGATATGTGGAGGGAAATAAAGCCCCTCTTATGCAATAGGATCTTTCTTTTGTTGTTGAAGTATACTTGCAACATTTACTTACAGAGCCTCTAAAGGATTCAGAGTATTCTTCGGAGGTTTTCTTTATAATCATTTTTGTAACTTATTATGCGGAAAATACAGCACCTATATTAATGAACATAAGATCACAAAACGAAAATCTGTTTACTGAATAATTTATAAGACGTGTCATGTAAAATAAGAAGATGGATATCCTGTTTTGGTATGTTTCTTCTGGAATAGAATATATATAAGGCCCATACTTAAAAAACTAGTTTTTTTTCTTAGTGGTATCTAGAAGTTGGTCTGTACAATTCAAGGTGTACAATTTGTTTCAAGAAAAGACCCCACTGTGGAATAGAACTTAAAGTCTCTGCCTCTAACCTCTACTTTTAAATTGATAAGATCTTCTGTCATAATTGTGCTTTGTGTCTCATACAGTTATGCTCAAAGCTTCTTCGTGGAGAGGGATGATTTGGAGAAAGAGAACGTGATTTGGATTATATAATTGGCTCTTCTTTCTAAAAACCTTAACCCTAAATTATTGAAATTTGAGTGGAATCGTTTCTCATATATATTAGAATGGTTAGGAGATTTAACAGATGTGGCATTCCTGGCCGAGAGTGTTGGTGCAAAACAAAACTTCGTAGTTAAGCGTGCTTGAGCTAGAGTAATCTGAGATGGGTGACCCCCTGGGAAGTTTTTTTTTTTCCCAAATTTTTTTTTAAAGCTTGCAATTATAAATATGTAATAATTTTTTTCAAAATGTAAATTATTTTTTCCTGGGATATTTGGATTAAAATATAGTTTAAATTTTTTTACGTGTTTCAAATTGAAATTTCATAAAAAATATAAATTAATCGTTTTTTTCGAATTTTAGCCTAATCGTTTTTTTTTTCAAATTTTGACTAAAATTGAAAAAATAAATTTTTCCATTTTTCTGGAAGTTTATATTAAATTTCACGAATAAAATTTAATTTTAAGCTTTTTTTCGATTTTTAAATGCAAGATTTGTAAATAAATATTTTAAAATATTGTTACTAGAAAAATTATTGAAATATGAGTGGAATTCGTTTCTCATATATATTAGAATGGTTAAGAGATTCAACAGATGTGGCATTCCTGGCCGGGAGTGTTGGTTCAAAACAAAACTTCGTAGTTAAGCGTGCTTGGGCTAGAGTAATCTGAGATGGGTGACCCCCTGGGAAGTTTTTTTTTTCCCAAATTTTTTTTTAAAGCTTGCTAGAAAAAATATGTAATAATTTTTTTCAAAATGTAAATTATTTTTTCCTGGGATATTTGGATTAAAATATAGTTTAAATTTTTTTACGTGTTTCAAATTGAAATTTCATAAAAAATATAAATTAATCGTTTTTTTCGAATTTTAGCCTAATCGTTTTTTTTTTCAAATTTTGACTAAAATTGAAAAAATAAATTTTTCCATTTTTCTGGAAGTTTATATTAAATTTCACGAATAAAATTTAATTTTAAGCTTTTTTTCGATTTTTAAATGCAAGATTTGTAAATAAATATTTTAAAATATTGTTACTAGAAAAATTATTGAAATATGAGTGGAATTCGTTTCTCATATATATTAGAATGGTTAAGAGATTCAACACATTCCTGGCCGGGAGTGTTGGTGCAAAACAAAACTTCGTAGTTAAGCGTGCTTGGGCTAGAGTAATCTGAGATGGGTGACCCCCTGGGAAGTTTTTTTTTTCCCAAATTTTTTTTTAAAGCTTGCTAGAAAAAATATGTAATAATTTTTTTCAAAATGTAAATTATTTTTTCCTGGGATATTTGGATTAAAATATAGTTTAAATTTTTTTACGTGTTTCAAATTGAAATTTCATAAAAAATATAAATTAATCGTTTTTTTCGAATTTTAGCCTAATCGTTTTTTTTTCAAATTTTGACTAAAATTGAAAAAATAAATTTTTCCATTTTTCTGGAAGTTTATATTAAATTTCACGAATAAAATTTAATTTTAAGCTTTTTTTCGATTTTTAAATGCAAGATTTGTAAATAAATATTTTAAAATATTGTTACTAGAAAAATTATTGAAATATGAGTGGAATTCGTTTCTCATATATATTAGAATGGTTAAGAGATTCAACAGATGTGGCATTCCTGGCCGGGAGTGTTGGTGCAAAACAAAACTTCGTAGTTAAGCGTGCTTGGGCTAGAGTAATCTGAGATGGGTGATCCCCTGGGAAGTTTTTTTTTTTCCCAATTTTTTTTTAAAGCTTGCTAGAAAAAATATGTAATAATTTTTTTCAAAATGTAAATTATTTTTTCCTGGGATATTTGGATTAAATTATAGTTTAAATTTTTTTTACGTGTTTCAAATTGAAATTTCATAAAAAATATAAATTAATCGTTTTTTTCGAATTTTAGCCTAATCGTTTTTTTTTCAAATTTTGACTAAAATTGAAAAAATAAATTTTTCCATTTTTCTGGAAGTTTATATTAAATTTCACGAATAAAATTTAATTTTAAGCTTTTTTTCGATTTTTAAATGCAAGATTTGTAAATAAATATTTTAAAATATTGTTACTAGAAAAATTATTGAAATATGAGTGGAATTCGTTTCTCATATATATTAGAATGGTTAAGAGATTCTACAGATGGGGCATTCCTGGCCGGGAGTGTTGGTGCAAAACAAAACTTCGTAGTTAAGCGTGCTTGGGCTAGAGTAATCTGAGATGGGTGACCCCCTGGGAAGTTTTTTTTTTCCCAAATTTTTTTTAAAGCTTGCTAGAAAAAATATGTAATAATTTTTTTCAAAATGTAAATTATTTTTTCCTGGGATATTTGGATTAAAATATAGTTTAAATTTTTTTACGTGTTTCAAATTGAAATTTCATAAAAAATATAAATTAATCGTTTTTTTCGAATTTTAGCCTAATCGTTTTTTTTTCAAATTTTGACTAAAATTGAAAAAATAAATTTTTCCATTTTTCTGGAAGTTTATATTAAATTTCACGAATAAAATTTAATTTTAAGCTTTTTTTCGATTTTTAAATGCAAGATTTGTAAATAAATATTTTAAAATATTGTTACTAGAAAAATTATTGAAATATGAGTGGAATTCGTTTCTCATATATATTAGAATGGTTAAGAGATTCTACAGATGGGGCATTCCTGGCCGGGAGTGTTGGTGCAAAACAAAACTTCGTAGTTAAGCGTGCTTGGGCTAGAGTAATCTGAGATGGGTGACCCCCTGGGAAGTTTTTTTTTTTCCCAAATTTTTTTTTAAAGCTTGCTAGAAAAAATATGTAATATTTTTTTTCAAAATGTAAATTATTTTTTCCTGGGATATTTGGATTAAAATATAGTTTAAATTTTTTTACGTGTTTCAAATTGAAATTTCATAAAAAATATAAATTAATTGTTTTTTTCGAATTTTAGCCTAATCGTTTTTTTTCAAATTTTGACTAAAATTGAAAAAATAAATTTTTCCAATTTTCTGGAAGTTTATATTAAATTTCACGAATAAAATTTAATTTTAAGCTTTTTTTCGATTTTTAAATGCAAGATTTGTAAATAAATAATGTTTCATTGAGGTGGGTAGAAAATAGACAGAAGCTTTAGCTGGAACAGTTGGACACCGCAATGTTTCAATGCAGCCACCTCAATGTTTCATTGAGGTGGGTAGAAAATAGACAGAAGCTTTAGCTGGAACAGTTGGACACCGCAATGTTTCAATGCAGCCTCCTCAATGTTTCATTGAGGTGAGTAGAAAATAGACAGAAGCTTTAGCTGGAACAGAGGAAATATAGAGGAGGCGTCTGGCCACCGCAATGTGTCATTGCAGCCACCGCAATGTTTCATTGAGGTGTGTTGGAAATAGACAGAAGCTTTAGCTGGAACAGTTTGCCACCACAATGTTTCAATGCAGCCTCCTCAATGTTTCATTGAGGTGGGTAGAAAATAGACAGAAGCTCCAGGCCCCTTCCCCTGTTTTTTTTCTGTTTTATATTTACTTCGAATTAACATTTGTTTTTTCTTAAATCATAATTTTCAATTTTTTCTTAACGAATAATAATCATCTTTTTCATTTTTTTTCATAATGTATTGCATAATAAATTGAATATCATATAATAAATTCAATTTCACATAATAAATTAAATATCACACAATAAATTGAAAATTTAATTCAAATATCAATACATTCATTGAAGAGGAGGATTAGGACAATTCCTTCTATCATGCTTTGCTCCCTCTTGCCCACATTTTCCGCACTTTCGTGGCTTGGCCTTTGAACTTGAAGTTTCAACACCACTTTTATATCTTTCCGATTTCTTTCGTCCTTTAGTTTGTGACATTGGAGGATCGAATATCGGATCATGTTGGTAATCATCTTGGTGAAATGACTCATTCTTTTGCTCATTACGTTCCTCTTCTTGAAATTTGTTTTTCACGTTATATTTCTCTCTCTCAATCACCTTCATCAAGTAATTGAATCGTGGGATGGAACAACTAGCTATGGCACCCAAGTTTTGAAAAGATTTGCACAATGCACTATACCTTGACGATTGTGATGCACCAACATTGGCAAGAACGGGAGGGGTATACGGTAGAGGTCCGGCAATTTTATTGCCATCCATTGTCCACCTAGGCATGATGTAGAGGTCCGGTATTTTGAGTTTTTGCTTCTTGTCTAGGTACCGGATCATGTGTTTACAAATCATCCCGGAATGTTCAAAATTATTACAAGTACATTCTAGCTTTCCGTCAAAGTGAGCCGTTAAAAGGTAACTTCTTCTACGATTCTCCGGAACCGTACACTTCTCAACCAAGTACAATTTAAACAAATAAGTTTCACCTTGGCTAGCCCTCGTCACTTGGTATGATGTGCTTTTCAAAAGCTCCTTTTGAAAACGCTTAAACATTTCTTTCGTGTAAATCTCGGATGCATTAATTTCCAAGGGCGAATGCAACACTAGTTTCCTATCCCATTCCTCGGTCTCATAATCGCTTTTAACTTCCCTAAGATTTTGTGACTCCAAAGCCTTTTGTGAGTTCTCAATAAATTCTTTCAAACCGGTTGATGCTCGCACATATTCATCAAAAAAAGAATTCATGGACTCGCTTCTTGAGGTTGTAGTCATACCGGCGGCAAAGTGTTGTCTCGTGTACGCACCAATCCATTGACCTCTAATAGCATACATTTCATTTAGCCAATCATGATTCTCAAGATCGTACTTCTCGACCAATTCCTCCCACCGACCTTCGAATTCCGTGGGTGTCAACGACTTGTACACACATGCATTAAAATCCATTTTGAATTCCGGATAATTGGTGTACAAGCTAGATAACTTCTCGGGGAACTTACTACTTATATGCCATGTACAATACGTGTGTTTTGTTGTCGGCATAACATCCGCAATAGCATTTCCCAAAGCAATGTCTTGATCTGTAATGATTGTAGTGGGTGCCTTGTTGTCAACGGCTTCCAACCATGTTTTCAAAACCCATTTGTAAGATGTCTCTTTCTCATCCCTCATTAGTGCAAATCCAAACAAAATATTTTGGTAGTGGTGATTTACCCCCGTAATAGGTATGAAAGGCATGCAATATCTATTCGTCCGATAGGTTGAGTCGAACGTAACCACATCACCGAAATTCTTGTAGGCATTCAAGCATCGAGGATCAACCCACACCAAACCCCTAACACGATTCTCTTCATCCACATCCACTCGATAGAAGAAATTTCCAAAAAAATTCTCTTGTAATTCTCGTAACAATACCAATCCACACTCGGCGTCACCGGAATCAAACACTCGGTGCCGAATGTCACATATGACATTACGAACATCTTGATGAGAGAAACCTAGATTCTCAACACCACCACATGTCTCACTAAGATATTTCATCACTTTATTCGTCTCGATCCCCGATTTATTAAACAACTCAATCAATGATCGGGTGAGCGGATCTATGTTGCGTGATCTTTGAAAAAATTGTACTTTCTCCGGTGCCACCAAATCATGATTGTGTTCCAAATCGACCAATGTAACTCTCCATTTATTTGTCTTAACATTATGAGAGACACACATCCGAGCATGACAATCCGTCCGTGGAATCGACTCCCTAATTCGTTTCCCTTTACCACGATATTCCGAATTCAATGGTGTGTTTCTTCCACCCTTTAGACAAATATACGTACGAGATGATGGTTCTTTACTTCGTTGATGCCTATGAGTACCGCGGATTATTATTTGGAACCCGACACGTCGGCCATATTCTCTATAAAACACTTCTGCATCATCTAAAGTATCAAAATTCATACCAACGCAAGGCACAACATCATTAATATTCGGAAATGCAAATCCATTATTTTCGTTTTCGATATTAATATCATCATCGACATCATTTTTTCCCATCTTAATATTATTTTCTTCATCATCATCACTATCAATTTCTATGTGCACCTTCGTTTTACCCATACCAACATCATTCTTTCTTCCACCAACATCATCCACATTCATCTTTTCTTTATCCATATCATAAGTATCAACATCTATAATATCATCTTTAACAAATAACTTTCGAAAAACTGGATTTTTTCTTATGGGTGTAACATAATCGAAATTTTCATGGTCGCTCGATGAAGTAGAAGAACTAAATAAATATTCCATAGTAATTAGAGAGCTAACCTTTTTTTTGTAGAATTGTTGATCTTTCTTGAACCTTCAAACCCTTAACTTTTGTATATATGAATTTTGGAAGTGTATGTATATGTGAACAATGGGGAAAAACTAACCTTTTTCTTAAATTTTTTTACCTCCAAACCTTTAATATGTGAAAATGTGTGTAATCATTTTAAAAGTGGGGAAAAGGTGTTTTACAAATGTTGTGCGTATACACTGTGCTGATAAAAAATTGTTCCCTGGACGACCTCAATGAAACATTGCGGTGGTGTTTTACAAATGTTGTGCATTTACACTGTGCCAAAAAAAATTGTTCCCTGGACCACCTCAATGAAACATTGCGGTGGTGGGATTATCTCTAATACCACCGCAATGTTTCATTGCGGTGGCAATTCTGCAACCACCAACTACAAGTGCCACATTTAACGTTGGTGGAAAAATGTTATTTACCATGACAACCACATTGAAGCATTGCTGTGGTACAAAGCCCATTTTCAATTTTTTTTTTTGTAAAGTTATAAAAATATGCATGTAAAATCATAATAAATTAGTTTAAACTTAGAAATATCTTCAATGTTAAGTTAAGAATATTTTTTTTCTGTCCTATGTATTTAATTAAAAATATTTAATCTAAATATAGTGGGAGATCGAATATTCAGGGATGATCAAGTTTTGGTAGTGGCTCCGTACCTACTAATTTTACCTTACTTCCTCTAATCAACCTATAAATAATTTCAATTATGAGGAGATTCAATAAATTTACGGATATTTTGAATGGTACCCTTCTGGTTTTGGGTTTTCTAGACGGTATCGTTCCTTCTTTTTGACTTACGAGTGGTGCCCTTATATTTTAGGTTTCGTGTATGAGATAATATTTACCTAATTTATTATTTTAGATTGGAGATCTTAGTAGATCACTAAAATTTTCAATATGACTCGTAACTAGTGCTTTGTCACGGATTATTATTTTATTTTAAAAAAAAAAATATTTGAACGATCCAACCATACGGATGTCAATATACATATAATATAATGATATTCCCAAATTTTAAGAAAATAAAAAATTAATTTGATTGGAGATCTTAGTAGATCACTACTATTTTCAATAAGACTCGTAACTAGTGCTTTGTCAAGGATTATTGTTTCTATTTTTTAAAAAATATTTTTGAACGATCCAACCGTACGGATGTCAATATATATCTAATTTAATGATATTCCCAAAGTTTCAGAAAATAAAAATTAATTAGATTGGAGATCTTAGTAGATCACTACAATTTTCAATATGACTCGTAACTAGTGCTTTGTCACGGATTATTATTTTATTTTTTAAAAAAAATATTTGAACGATCCAACCATACGGATGTCAATATACATATAATATAATGATATTCCCAAATTTTCAGAAAATAAAAAATTAATTTGATTGGAGATCTTAGTAGATCACTACTATTTTCAATAAGACTCGTAACTAGTGCTTTGTCAGGGATTATTGTTTCTATTTAAAAAAAAATATTTTTGAACGATCCAACCGTAGGGATGTCAATATATATCTAATATAATGATATTTCCAAAGTTTTAGAAAATAAAAAATTAATTTTATTGGAAATCTTAATAGATCACTATTATTTTCAATATGACTCGTAACTAGTGCTTTGTCACGGATTATTGTTTCTATTTTTTAAAAAATAATTTTGAACGATCCAACCGTACGGATGTCAATATATATCTAATTTAATGATATTCTCAATTTTTAAGAAGATAAAAAATTAATTTGGTTTGAGATTTTAATAAATTACTATCAAATTCAGAAATATGTTTAAACTTAACTTATGTTTAATTATTTCCTTTCTCAACACAAGATTCTTGTGGCTCAGCTGGGTGTGATGTTCCACAATCCTCGGGATGCCCCAGGTTCAACTCCTCGTGCACACAAATGTTTTGAGAAAAAAACATCAGCTTTCATTTATAAGGGTAGTTTAGTATTAAAAAAATATTTTTTAGCAATGTTTCATTGCTACCACCGCAATGAATCATTGAGGTGGCTGCAATGAAACATTGCGGTGGTTGTGCCTTTCAACCGTTGGATGCATCAACAAATGGTCCAGATTTGTTGGTTACATAACATTCCACAACCAGCTGTGGTTGTGGACCAAAACCATATATATATATATATATATATATATATATATATATATATATATATGCCTTTGCTCCATACAGAACACTCTTATATAACAAACAATAAAGAACACTATAAAATCATTTATTCCAATAGATCCATTAGCCCCGCCAGGGGCACCCAATACAAAAAGTTCTTATTTTTTTAGGCTCTATCCATCCAGCAAAAAAAATTGAAAATTTACTGTTCATCGATGACGTCACTGATGACGTCATCATGACGTCATCGATGAACAGTAAATTTTCAATTTTTTTTGCTGGATGGATAGAGCCTAAAAAAATAAGAACTTTTTGTATTGGGTGGCCCCGCCAGGGGCAATGGATCTATTAGATATGAGGTTTATTCGCCAATATTTCAGAGACATAAAGAATGGAAGCATTTTTTGAAGCTAAAAGCAAATACAAGACATTATACGAAGAAATGAAGACAAGTAATTATGATCATTAACAAATGTTATCAAATGATTCTGGGTCGCCATGCGAACCCAGCTTACTTCAAAGTTATCAAGAGCATTTATCAAAATAACATTACAAATTTGTGAGACATTCAAAGGGTGTCCGCATCCCTAGTTCAAAGCATCGCAATTAACAAATCATGCAGCTGGTTCGGCGGGTTTTTCCTGATTGGCGACATTCGCGTTTGTTTATCCGCCTCGGTATTTAAAGAAATACCCCATCTATAAAATAGATGGGTATAAAAAAAAACCAAAATACAAAATTCCAAATTGAAAATGCACATTTTAAGTTGTCTTTACAAATATGCTAAGGGCAATAACCATAAAATCTAACAATTATATGTTACTACAAGAGCGCGATATATTGAATTTGTTTGGTTAGTTGATATTTTTTTTTATAGTAAATCAATTTATTAATAAAATGACATTTTGTAAAAATGATATTGAACAATCACACAGCAAACTAGATTAGATGAAAGTTTCTATTGTTATAACTACGTTCGTTTCATATATCTTGCACAGTAGATATCTTTTCTCATATCGCTGAAACATGCAACCTTTTTTTGATAGACAGTCTAATGATTTATTGGAGTTGTGAGGATTAAGTTTCTACACATTTTTAATATGTAATCGAAAAATTAACCACGACCATACAAATATTTTTAATAAATTAATATAATAAATATTTTAAAGATTCGATATTTAATAAATATACCAAATTCTCATAATATGGGTGAGAAATTTGTTAACATGATACGTAGAAATATTCTCTAACAAAGAAAGAAATAAAATGAAAGCTAAATTTTTAAAAAAATAATAAAGAGGGATTTTGAACTTTTCAACGGGGTTTGTATTTATTTTGATGATTGGTTCGTAATATTAATATTAATTCAATTGGTATGAATTCACGGATAAGTAATTTTATACTTACGTTAATTAACATTCCAATAAAATTATATATTTTCTAAATAAAAATTAAAATAATATATTTATATTAATTTATTAATACACTTTATCGGTCGGTGTAGCACGGGTAAAACGCTAGTATACTATATAATCCCTTTTTCTTATTCTGATATTGAAATCACGGAATAATATAAGCACAAACCTATCTTATTTTAACCAGAAGTTTCTATTTCATCAAATAGCAAGCGAATTAATCAATTACCTGACACACCTACATGATCAATACGAACGTCCATACCCATCGAGCAACTCTATGTCGTCGGAGCTCTCCATCCTCAAATCTCTTTGACCCGCGATAGAAGATGAGCTATATGATGCAGATTGATCCACCAGTTTTGGGTTTTCTAATTCGAATATGGAACTACACTTCTGGGTGTGTACTTCTTTTGTGAACCGGGAGTGTTGAACATAAAACCTAGCAAGTCACATGTAGGAAGGGTAAAATTGTTTTTACACGAGATTAAAATGTCTATGATTTTTTTGGTCTTTGTTTGTCTCATGAATTTTTTTGGTCAAATGCCCCATGTTGGGCTATTAATAATATAACTAGATTTGTCCACCATAATGGGATCAGCCACGTAGCGAGAACTGGCAAAACCAAGGAGATTTATAAAATGTCTATGATTTTTTTGGTCTTTTTTGTCTCATGATTTTTTTTGGTCAAATGCCCCATGTTGGGCTATTAATAATATAACTAGCATAATAACCCGTGCGAGACACGGGTCATCTTCTAGCAATTGATATAAATTCTGTGTAGTTTTACGATTTAAGGATATTTTTGAATACAATGGCACCTTTTATGTTCATACATATTATAATATCACTATTTTAATTTATGTATTATTTTATTTATGTATAGATCATATGAGCACTAAAAAAGGGATGTTTTGTAGCATATAAATATATATTGTATAAGTTATAACACAATTTCTTTTATAACAATGATAAAAGGACATATTATTAATGTGCATAATACTCGTCATACAATATTTTCCAGATAAAATTAGTACGCTCCTTAAAATTTATTTCTTTAAATATCTCATCAAGATATAAGTCACTCTATTTCCTTCTCTTTGAGTAAACTTCTTAATTAACTTATTTTCTTCGATAACATTGTCAACACGGCAAGATCTTCACTTATAGTATTCAGATTTTCAATAATCTAAAAGGAGTCACCTTTCAAAACAACATTTGTTAAATTCAAAAATCTAACAAATTGGAGGATTACAACAATTGCCATAACTTCACGATTTTTTGAAAATATTATCTCTTTAATTTCATTGAAAAATTGCCAATGAACTCACCTCAAAGTTTTTTTCTTTCAAAAAGCAGGCTTCATCACAGTTAATTTTGTATGAAAAAGATAAAAGTAATCACCTGATTTGATTCAAAAATAAGTTTAAAATAAAACAATTCTTATTCTAAACCTCAAAATATTGCTTTAAAAGATCAATTAGCTATACCACAATATCCCTAGATTTTGAGATTTTTTTTCACGATTTTGATAATCTTTCTATCGTTAAAATAGTAAGAATAGCAGTCATAATCAAAGTACTAAAAAAAATAGAGTCATTCTATCGTTAAAATAATAAGATTGTAGCTATAATAAAAAATATTCAAAAATTTGCATGTTTCACATACAAAATCAAAGGAGCGGACATAGTTTATATATAAATAGTTTAATCAAACCACTCCTTTGCCAAATTTTATGCGAAAAATTTAGATGATATAACAAAATTAGACTAATTCGCAAAATGTGTACAAAGTTTTGTTACATGTATTAAATATCTAACTAATTCAAATAAAGTATAATAAAGAAAATACTATTATATAAAGATATAAAACATATTTCAATTAACATTATACGTAATAAACATTTATTTAAGTAAAAAAAAGATTAATGTACATCACACATGATACCGTTATCAAAATTTGATATTAAAAATCTGTAAAATTGGTTGTATAGATAATCATATATGATATTTTTTTTTTGAAACTATATATGATATTAATTTTTTATAATAAAATACGTATAGTAGTTATATTTTGAAATTCTCGGTACCACAAGAAATTATCTACGCAATGATGAAAGAGATTGAGGTGATGTATAATCAATATGCGAAAAAATTACATATTCTAAATTTTTTATCTTTTTTGGCATATAATTTGAAAAGACTCGAAATGTATAATGTAATTGTTCGATCTTAATATTTTGTCTACTTGGATATTATGCAAAATCCCATATTCTAATATATCGACCTTTATTAAATTGGCTTTGGATTTTAATCCAATCTTATTTTTAATCCAAAAGTTACATTGATAGCAAAAATAGGAAAAGGATGAGACCATAGGGTTAACTAATATGTTTTTTAGTTCAAACTCAAAAACATATTTAGCTCAATGGTTATAAGGATGAGTTTCTTTGAAGAGGACATGAGTTCAATTCCCACATGAACATAATTTGCTTAAATTTTTTGTTTGAATAAGATAGTAGTGGCAACTTCATGTAATTTTCTAATATTTAAGGGCAAAATTGTACTTTCACAGGGGGTTTATTGGCTCAAAATGCTCCTAAAATAACCCTATGTTCTCCTATTATATATAGAATGGATGGATGGATGGATGGATGGATGGATAGAAGTCTTGAGTAATACAGATTGCATCGGGTTTTAAAATTATTAAACCAATAACTTTAAATTATGTATATATACTAATGTCAATAACCGTAAATTCTCGAGTGCTTAACACTAATGCAGTTGGTAACATCGTATTAAACACGAAAACATGTGCTTCACATTCGGTTAATGTTGACAATTAATTGATAAAAAATGTTAGAGACCCTAAATTGGGTACAAAAAATTTACAAAATTCATGTGTCTTAATTTGATTGATTATAATTACCTGTCCTTGCATTGTGTTCATTTGGAAAGAATGGAATGATGTAGGAATGAAATAAAAATTGTAAACAAATTTATAAAAAAAAGGAGATGTTGGGGGAAATAATGAACAAATATGAGGGAGAAGAAGTTTTTTATGATGAAAATTGCAAGAAAAATGATGAAGATTGGGAATGGAACATTCCTATAGTTAATACATAAGAATATATGACAAACTCATATGTATGTAGAGGAGACTATCAAACTTGGCTGCCAAAAGCATTACTGATTTATTCAGTAACAAGAGATTAAATAGCTGAAAGCATACAACTGAAAGGCTGAAAAATAGGAAACAAAATAGCTCAATCTGATCCTAAACAGACTCAACCAAATCGACTCCATCTGTTCCTACAATCATGCTCACTGATCTGCTATCTTGACAAAGCAAGATACTAGCAACGACTACTTTATTCAAAAACAAAACAAAGCAAATAAACCAACTCAAGATTAAACCAACATATCCTTCCTTAATCTTAGAGTTGTCCAGACAGGTCTTCACTTCCAAGTAATCTCCTCATCCTCTCGAATTTGATCGTAGTCATGGCTTTGGTTAGGATGTCCACCTTCTGGTATTCACTGTTCACATGTTTCATAACAATTTCCCCCCGTTCTACGCATTCCCTAATGAAGTGATAACAGACATGAATGTGCTTGCTCCTTCCGTGAAAGACTGGATTTTTAGCCAGGTTGATTGCAGACTTGTTGTCAACATACAGAACCACTGGTCCAATCTGTTCTTCTGTTATCTGGTTTAGTACATTCCTAATCCATATAGCTTGGCATGCTGCTGCAGTTGCAGCCATGAACTCTGCTTCGCAGGACGAAAGTGCTACGCAACGTTGTTTTTGGGACACCCAAGTAATGAGGCTATCATTCAAATAAAAACATATACCTCCAGTACTTCTTCTGTCATCCAGACTACCTGCTAGGTCACTATCTGCAAAACCCTTAAGCACATTGTTCCCACTATTTTTAGTATACATCAATCGAAACTGCAACGTGCCTTGGACATATCGAATGATTCTTTTAAATGCATTCTTATGCATCACGGTTGGTCGCTCCATGAACCTGCTAGCTATACCAACTGAATAGGCCATGTCTGGCCTAGTGTGCACCAAATATCTTAACCCCCCAATCATACTTTTGTATTCTGTAGCATTCACTGCCTTCCCGCCTTCATCTTTGACAAGTTGTTCCTTAGGATCCATGGGGTATTTAGTTGGATTGCAGCCCTTCATTCCAGCCTTCTCAATGATCTTCCTGGCATAGCCTGACTGCCTTAACTGAATACAACCCCTTTCTTGGTGCACCTCGATACCCAGATAGTAACTTAACTTGCCCATATCTGTCATGTCGAACTTCTGATTCATCTCGTCCTTGAATTTATTGATCAAACTCACACTGCTCCCAGTTATTAGTAAGTCATCAACATAGACAACAACAATCAATCTGTCTTCTCCCTCCTTCCTGGTATACACTGCATGTTCAGATGGACATTTCTTAAAACCCAGACTTTCCAAATAAGAGTTTAACTTTGCATACCAAGCTCGTGGAGCCTGGCGAAGACCATACAAGGCTTTTATCAGTTTATAAACTAGATTTCCCTTCCCCTTCCTCACAAAACCCTCAGGTTGCACCACATAAACGTCTTCACTGATTTCACCGTTCAAAAATGCTGTTTTTACATCGAGATGGTGAACTTCCCATTCACACTTTGCTGCCAGGGCCAACAACAGGCGTACGGTTTCAATTCTAGTTACTATGCAATCGAAAGAATCATATCTTCAGGTAGTCCTTGATACAGCATAGCCAAGGCCACCTTGTCCGTCTTCTCTTCAACAACCGTCTTTGGATCTGTTTGCTCAATCGCTGTCCAGACTCCTTGTGCTTGCATGTATACTTTCATCTTCAAAGCCCAAGTAGTATAGTTGTTTTTTGTCAACAAAGGATAGCTCAAGCCAATCGATCCCCCTGATTTGACCTTGTTGATATCCATTGGAATGTTCTGCGCCCCTTACTGAAAATCACCTCCGCTCTGATACCAAATATAGTTAATACATAAGAATATATGACAAACTCATATGTATGTAGAGGAGACTATCAAACTTGGCTGCCAAAAGCATTACTGATTTATTCGATAACAAGAGATTAAATAGCTGAAAGCATACAACTGAAAGGCTGAAAAATAGGAAACAAAATAGCTCAATCTGATCCTAAACATACTCAACCAAATCGACTCCATTTGTTCCTACAATCATGCTCACTGATCTGCTATCTTGACAAAGCAAGATACTAGCAACGACTACTTTATTCAAAAACAAAACAAAGCAAATAAACCAACTCAAGATTAAACCAACAATTCCTTCCAAAACATGTGGGTTAGAATTCTAGTTCAAATATTTGGAGAGGAATGAAATTTATAAACACTTTCCCCAATCTCCCCTAAAAATAATAGTATAAATTTCATTATATTCTTCACCTCATTTCATTCAATCCAAGTTAACATAGCCTAAGTTCACCAATTAATTCTTTACATACGGCCAAATCAGCAATACCTTTTATAACTTTTTTTGTACCCATTTACCCTAGCACTACTCTTAATTGAGTCACTAGTTTAAATAACACACAGTTTGAAACTCTACTAATACTACAAAATTTAAGCCTAAATCAGCCTGATCTATAAATATTGAAGTTTTCTGTAATGATTCCACATCAGTTTCTATACAGCACATACACTTTCTTTGCCTGGCTTTTCAATCACACACACACACACAATTAATCACATGGATCTTAAGTTGTATGAAGCTGTCACTAGAGATAACATTGATGTCTTGAAGGAGATGGAGAAGAGTCTTCAGGTCGGCGATCAATTGACACCTACAAATAGTACGGTGCTTCACCTTGCATGCCAATACGGGAGTATAAATTGTGTGAAAGAGATTCTCAGTAATTATTTAAATTACTTTTAAATAATTTTGTAGGAACATAAGACAAGATTGAAATACATTTATAATGTTACAATAATTCTCATGGTATATATCAGAACGCATGAAACTTCTACCGGAAAAGACGAAAGATCTCATAAAGATGGCAGACAATCGTGGGTGGACGGCATATCATTACGTGGCATATAATGATATTTGTGAAATAGTTGAAGATCTAGTACGTGTAAACAAATATGTGGGTTATCTAGCAGAAAAAGAATACGAGAGAACACCTCTTCATATAGCAGCATGTGCTGATGGAACTTGTAAAATATTACCCCGATTGTTGGGAAGTCGTAGATGTAAATGGCAAAAATATATTGCACCTAGCAGTAGAGCAATTTATTAGACAAGAATGACACTCCTCTGAATATACTCACGGATCTGGTATGTACATGTGTGTGCATTTGCTTACACAACACAGAGTCTTCAAATTTTTAACTACAAAAATGGTATCCACACAACTTTTTCCGATCATTTCTAAGAAATTCTTATAAACCCACTCGCCTGCACCGTTTAATTTTATAATTTTTTGCTGGCTTCCGGCTAATCTTATTAAAGCTAACAAGTTTTTGCAGGATAATAACTAATTACATATTGCATTTAATTTGCTAAGATATTGCCCTTGTCATGCGAGATGCTCCTAGGAGACCTGCATACTTACATAAATTACATGCGTTTCATTTACCTTACCAAAATTTATCATGGCATATCAGACTGTATGAGACTTCTATTGACAAAGATGAAAGATCTCATAAAAGTAGCGGACAATCGTGGGTGGACCGCATTTCCATGTAACGATATTGATTCAATAGTTAAAGATCTCGTAAATGAAGACAAGTCTATGGGTTATCTGGTAGAAAAAGAATACAAGAGAACAGCTCTTCATATAGCAGCACATGAAGGAAATGAACGTGTGCTGGGGGAACTTGCAAAATATTACCCAGATTGTTGGGAAGTAGTAGATGTGAATGGCAAAAATCTATTGCACATAGCGGTAGAGCACTATAATACATATCACCTACCGGGCGTGATGGATTTTATATTGTCACAAGGTTTTGAAGCAAGCAATTACCTGTTAAATCAGAGAGACAATGAAGGAAACACACCTCTCCACCTGATGGCCAAGCTGGAATGAAGAAAACAAGCAAATCTTTGCTTGGAAAAAATAACAATTTCGTTTCTTAATACATTTATACAATGCAACTAGCACACAACATATTTAGCATGAGCTCTGGCAGTCGACTGCATCGTATAAAGTACAAAGTGCATCCCAAGATAGTCAAAAGAGGTTAAACAAGATGCCATGCATTGATAATACAATTAAGAATCAATAGAGAAAGAAGTTAAGAACATGAATCCAACTCGGGTTACAGGTGAAATGCATCCTACTGTGGATCTTTTTGTCACAGATAAGAACATGTACATAAACAAGAGTACCACCGTTCACAAACTATTTGCTCCTTACTTGAATTGACGGTCCTCGGCTGAAGAAGGATTTTCCATATTGATTTTCATATTCTTCCGCTTCTTTTGCTGTATCTTCTCGAAATTCTCTTCTCTCTCATTGCAGGCTTCATGAATAACCTTGAGTCGCTCTCTATAAAATTCTTCTTGGGAGTCCACCTAAAGAAAAATACAAATCCCAGCATCAATTAGAAATGCACCCAAAACCTATAAATAAATAAAAAATTAAAGAAAAGTTGTACAACTACAACTTCAATATGAAAAACTAACAAGTAGCCATGTGCCTTCAGGAAGAACTTAAGTACTCAAATATAACGAAAAGCACAGAAAAAATGATAGTTTAATGGCCAGACTGTCAAAATACTAAATAGTAGAAGGTGAACAAGTATATATTAAATAGAATCTAAAACGGCTTACTGGTTTAATGTATAAACTTTACAATTCAGAAAACAATTACTAAAAACAGGAGAAATGGAATGCAAGTGAATTGTGCAGCAAAGACAACATACACTTGTACACACTTCCATGACAGTCATACAATATTTGCCCTATCTATCCTAAAGGATCAGTGATTACCTCCTCCTTGTGTTGCTCCTGGTGAATTTTGGTTCTCTGTCGCACTATGCGATTCTCTTACTGGGTCTTGCGCAGTTTCTCGTTTAGCCAACCAAACGAATCTTCAAGTGCTTTTGCATATTTTTTTCTCCTTCACGGCTATGTTCTTGTACCAGTTGAGGAGATTATTTTCATTGTCCTCACTCATCTGCCTTATTGAGTTCACTACCATCTCCTCATACAATCTCATTTCAAACTTTACTATGGACTTGCCTAACCAATCAAAGATAAAAAAATTTTAATCTAAAGAAGAAGAAAATGAGGAAAATGAGGGAACATGTACTTTTAAAATAAGTAAGGGTTACAAAATAGTGGACCTTTAGAGTGCTGGTTAAATAAATCAATATCTCCTTTCTCTGCCATGTAACCATATAACAGAGGCTGACCACCGGGAAGAAACCGCCTCGCCTTGTGATCCCAAGCATCACGGTTCGTTCCTTTGTCCTCAAAATGCTTGCTTCTCAAAGATGAGGACACTCATACCTCGATGCCCTTGCGGGCCATAGGACTGTCGTGCCTTCACAGATTCATAACCACTAAAGTACACAAGAAGTTCGTTACTTCCCATTCCAACCCACTGAAAATGCAATAGTAAGCAAAAAACAGTAAGGCACAAGGAACACACAAAAAAGGTTGATCATCACACTCCCATTGAAAGTTAGATTTGTCACTCAAAAAATTAAGGGTGCAACATCTAATAGCATATCAAATGAACATTTACCTTTTCTTTGTCATCTTTGTCAAGTTGTGTGTTCATTATCATCACCATAGGTGGCCATAGTATTTCCCTGTCTCTTGCAGAATTTTTGCTTAATCCTTTCCACTTGCCAAAGGCTTCACCGACAGGGACTAGAGAAGTTCCTTTCCTCCGCAGCTCCTCATCCAGCAGTTGAGCAAGTACCCTGAGGGCCTTTGCCCTGCTTTTGCCTTTAGTTTTAGCATCGGTCATTAGGGCTTGCAGTCCACGATACCAGTCAATCGCACCAGGCCCGCCAGAACATTCTGGGCAGTGCCACTGCCTGTCAGGCTCATTGATTTCCTCTGCTTTCGCCTCATCTATTAAAAAAATCTTTAAGTACTGAACTCTCCATAAGAGTCTCGTGACTCATTTGGCTTTCACACAAGTCATCTCATCAGAGTCATAAATATCTTCGGTATCAAAATCCTCTTCGTCAGCGTATTTCCTTTCCTCTTTGTCATCTGTGGCATTGGCAGGGTTTGAAGCAAATACATTACCCACCTTTTCTGCCTGAGACATGTTACTACACCATTGCCACCCATGCTTAAGAGGAGGATAACAGCTGGTTGATCAGATTTTGTTCTCATACTCTTATGAAAAAGATGGATTCCAACCTCTGCCAGCGGGATTTCTATAGTCACCTACCGGTGCTGCAAAGGCATTTGCAGAACCCTGTCCTGCCCAGGCACTGACAGGCTGCTTAGTTCCTGGCCAGGCATTAGAAGGCCCCTTAGTCCAAGGATTGCCTGATACTTTCACACTGGGATTCTGACTCCCTCCTCCCAGCCTCCATTCTGTTCAGAATTAAGACTTACAGCTGAAACCCCATCAGCCACTTGACCGGCCCAGGGATCAGAAACTTAAGGGACAGTTTTCCCTTTGGATAAGTTAGTTGAACCAGCAGTAGGTGATTTCGCACCAGATTTGCCCCCTCTTCTTGAACTCATCCTTTAGTTGGCCCAAACACAGTTCCGGAGGCAATATTCTTTGATACCTATCATAAAAAACATTTTAATGACAGAAAATCTCAATTGGTACAAGTAACATCAATGTTGATTTGCACAAAAAGTTGGTATAACCTGCATACATTTCTCAGAATAAGAAAAACAACGTGCATACAAACGGACCAGTTCAAATCCTATACCTAGCAACACTATCACAATTGAAACACAATACATCACACATTGACATGGACCACTTCATATTTGATCATCCATGCCTACATAAAAAAAATTAACAAAAAAAAAAAAAAAAACTTGAGACACTTCAAACGACGCATAGAAGAAGAAATTTAGGAACAAACAAGTTATGTACTATAGTAAAAATTCTAAGAATGTAATGTACAAAGTGTTTTGGATGCAACATATTTCTTCTATCAAGTCCAGAAAGTGCGTTTTGTATACGCTTGACAACCAAACAACCAAAAGAAACAAATGCAACAACAGTACAAACAAATAAGAAGCACCTTACATAACAATATTACATAATCACCTTAGAAGTATTTTATCATCAAAACTTCTAACAAACAAAAACAACAATAATTGTAAATTGTAGATAATGCTTCCAGCCCGATAACTAAAGCAAACCTATATTATATATGGAATATAACAACACAAAAAATATAGTGAATATATCAAACAAGAACACAAAGCCTTTGGAAGCTAAAAATATTTATTCAAACAAAACATTATATAAGAAAATACATGAACCAAGTCCAGGTGTATAAGCAACAACAATACAAACACATAAAAATTAGAACATGTAAATAAACAAGTAATAACCGTAAAAATACAAAGGTACTCATAAATCAGGCTTAAAAACCATAACAACACAAAAGCAAAAATTCCGGAAAGGTGGAAACAAATAAACTAATATACAAACATATAACAGCACACACATTCGCACATAAAACAAATACAATAAACAAGTCTAGATGGTGTATACTTGCTGCTAACACAAACATAACAATCACATCAACAAAAACCATACAGACACATAAAAAACACCTTACAGCATTAAACCCCTTTCAAATCTAAACTCTAAAGCCTTTAGTCATCGAAACATGTATTATAAACAACTAAAAGACAGTAAAATTCACAAATGTTCACATAACTAGACTTAAAACCCTTAACCCCTAAAATCGTGAAAAACAAGTTCAACTACCGGAAACAAATAAGATAATATTGGAATACATAACTACATGGATATGACGAATACATTAACGTAGTCTATTATGGTGTATAAATACATTTGTATCACAAAAACAACAATCACACGAACAAAAACCATACAAACACCTAATAAAACTCCTTAGGAGTCGTAATCCTAACATATAGAAAACCCTAGATCATTTTAATCAACAAAACAGGTATATAAACAACTATTAAACACAAATCTACACATAAATTAAGCTTAAATCCCTTAAAATCACAATTAAAATAGTTTAATAACCCGAAACAAATAAGATAATTTTAAGCATTCTAGAAAAGTCAAAATAAAGTTCCCTATTCTAATCGCGTGGCTCGCGATTTATTTTTTGTTGATTATGTTGTTTCTATGTTTGTTTGCTCGCACCTAATTTTCAAATCAACTAAACACAAAAATGTATTGGCCAAAATAGTTGGCTTTATATTTAAAAATAGAACTTAAATCCGCATATACTCTGATGTATTTAATTACAGCTGTAATAAAAAATTCCAAAAGTATTATTTATCTTGTCTTTATTAGATTATTTTCTTTATTTTGTAACAAAAATAAAGAATAAGTACAACTTTCCAAATAAAAAATATTCTCAACCGGTCGAAATAATTATTTACTGAATCTTTCTTAGTAAGAAAATCAAATAGTGTGAACGGGATCCACCAGATTTCAACCTAATCAACTTTCAAAATCCAGAGTCTTCAAGAATATAGCACACACTCTCATTTTCATTCCCATGTTATACATATATCACTGCTCTCTCTCTCTCTAATATATATACACCTATACATAAAAACTACAAACACATGAAACCCTAGCTAAAAGCTCCATTTCATCTCTCGATCACAATCAGGGCATTTTTCATTCTAATTACATAATTTTCTCCTTGAAATCTCGATTTAAAGCTTCAGTTTATGTAAATGTTTGTATATACTTGTGTAAAAGATGTTTTTACCGGTGTTTGTACTTGTTTTTAGTGATTTTTAGGATTTTAAAACTTTAGTTACGAGGGAGAGCATGAAATGGGTCGTTAAGCATGCACTCGGCCACTCACTATCCAACTCAGTTCCATTATGCCTGGTCTATTTCCGAATGATGGCCAACATATCATTGACATATAATTAAAAACTAAATGTACATGCACAATAGACTTTCCGATTTTACTTGAATCTAATTCTGAATTACGAATCTTTAAAATAAGAAATCTTAATTTCCTACAAATTAGCAGTAAAGTTGTATTCGGAACATCAAATGGGCCGTTAGGCATGCGAGTCCAATGTATATTAATTTCTCCCGTTTCACTACATCCAAAAATGTGTGAGTCCAATGCATATTAATTTATCCCAGTTCCACTATATCGGTCATTCACTATCCAATTTACTTCAATTTTCTACCCTCATACAAATTAAAGGAAAAATAAATGTCTGCTCTATTTTCGAATCATGATCAACATACCAGTGACGTATTCAACAATAACAAGCACATGCACTATTAACCTTCCGATTTTACCTAAATTTAATTCCTTACTATGAATCACTACAATAATCATTCTTAATTTCCTACTAATTAGCACTAAACTTGTACTCGGAACATGAAATGAGCCCTAAGGCATGCGAGTCTCATGTATGCTAATTTATCCCAATTACAACTTCACTAGATCCATATATTATGCGAGTCTCATGTATGCTAATTTATCCCAATTACAACTTCACTAGATCCATTTATTTTTTGCTAAGCACTTGGTCACTCATTATCCAATTCATTTATGTTTTCTACGTCCGTACAAATTAAAATAAAAATAAATGTCTAGTCTATTTCCGGATCATGGCCAACATATCAGTAATGTATTATCGAAAAATACATGCACTATCAACTTTCCAATTTTACCTAAACCTAATTCCGTGTTACGAATATTTACAATAAGTACTCTCATTTTCCTACTATTTAGCACTAAGCATGTTACAACTGATATACATTTTGCTGCAAAGAAGAAGGAAAATTCTTAATTTCAGAAGGAGTGTGCAGATATTCTACCAAAGACTCTTTAAGGCCAAAATTTGGAAGATTGCATAGAAACTTGGGCATGCACATTATGTACAATCCAACTTTAAGGAAGTTTCAATTTTTAGCCCTTTAAATTAGGAGTTAGTTTCCTACGTAGAATTTTTCGGGAAAAGGGAAACTTTTAATTACTTCTATTCTGTTTTCACATTAAAAGGGAGGTAGTTTCCTTACTGATTTATAATCAAGATTCAAGAAGATTAACTCATTCGAAATTCTTCACATTTGCAAATGTGTACGATAAATAATAAGCAAAGATATCAAAAGATGCACAAAGCACTAGGAAATAGAGAACAACAAGGATATTTAAACATTCTCACATGAAAACTACAGAGGCATACAAGTTCAAGGTCCTCTACCATCACAAGATAGTAAAAGATGGAGACAGACATGTAAGATATAAAGTATTGGCTTAGAGCTCGTTCCCTCCATGCCACTTGAAACACCAAATGCTCAAGAATCCACACGAGGGTGGAAGGCACCATTTTTGTGCTCTTGCTTTTTAGTAAAGGACGTAAACTCACCTTGCATTGATTGGCAATGGCTGTAGCTGCAAAGGGGAGTTCTGCAAGATCTTTTCCCACAACCCGAAGAAGTCCAGCAGCCACAACAGATGAGCTACATAATTAGCAAAAGAGATTAAGAAAACAAATAAGACAGCATAAATGATAAAGTTTATATAAAAAGAGAAACAATAAAAACAGAAAGAGCTCATACTCCACTGTCACAACCGCACAATACATCCGGCTGTATTCATCCTTCCTATGGGAAAGAATTAATATTTATGACAAAGTAGAATTAATTCTTCCTGTGGGAAAGAATTAATACTTATGTTTTCTACGTCCGTACAAATTAATGGAAAAATAAATGTCTAGTCTATTTCCGGATCATGGCCAACATATTAGTAACGTATTATCCAAAACTACATGCACATGCACGATAACTTTCCAATTTACCTAAACCTAATTCCGTGTTACGAAGATTTATAATAAGTACTTTCAATTTCCTACTAATTAGCACTAAACTTGTACTCGAAATCTGAAATGGTCCGTTAGGCATAATTTATCCAACTTTTACTAGTATTAAATATGTTTTGCTAAGCACTTGGTCACTCACTATCCAATTCCCTTACATTTTTTACGATCATAAATTTTAAGAACAAAACAAAAGTTTGGTCTATTAATTTCCGGATCACCGCCTACATATCAGTGACTTATTATCGAAAACATACTTTACCAGCACAAGACACAATAGTAAACACATTATATACCTTGGATTTGTCTTGGATTGGAATCCAAGACAAATGAATAATGAATATTTTTTGGAGCATTTTCTTCATTGTTTCCTGAAAATATTAAATTAACATAAAATTAGTATAAATATGCATAAAAAAGATCGCCAATAGATTTAGATCACTGTTAATCGATTAATTAACAATTAAACATACATATCAATTGAAGTGTGTGTGTAAAATAAAAGAGATAGAGTACCAACAGTTCGGTTTGAGAGAAGCGATTGGAGATCTCAAGATGTGTAAGCACAATTCCTTGTTGTGGTTGTCTACCTCCACCGGCGGAAGCGACGACGGCCGGAGCCGCCTGCGTCATAATAATAATTTCTTACAACTAAAACCCTAGGCGAGAGAGACGAGAGGGAGAGATGTGAAATATGGAGTGGATGTATATAGTTCGGTAGTGTTTATCATCGACATCAATATATAATGAATATTTTTAAGAAAATATTTAATTAAAAAAATCCTTTTTCAAAAGGAAGAAATTATTTTTCAAGAAATTATACCATTTTTAGAACAAGTTTAATCATTTAAAAAAATTTAGTTTTCGAAAAAATCAAATGTAAAATTTTTATCGATTACCATATTTTAAATAAAAAAATTAGGATGAAAAAAGATTTTTCGCGAAATAGTAACTAAATCCATGCTCATTTGATTCATGAGCAATTTTTTTTTTTTTGAAAGTTTGTGTTAGAAATGATTGATGAAAACAGTGTTTGGAAGCTAAAGTCAGAAAACAGAGTTTAGCTGGAAGCAGTCAGAGTTTAGTTAAACACTGACTGGAAGCGCAACAGAGGTTGTTAAACTCTGTAGCGGTATTGTCTGAAGAGTCAACAGTGTTTGAAGATTGATTTGAGATAAATATGGAAGCAATATCTTTGAAGATTGGAAAGCTGTCAAAGAGATTGAGTTGACTTGGAAGACTGAAGCAATCGTGATTGATATCAATTGTATAGCTTGATTTTAGGAGAATCAGTTACTGATTGTACGAAGCTGTATGTTCTATAAATACAGTTAGGTTAACCCTAAAAGGGTAGTCGAACATTGAGAAATCTTTTGATTGTAACCTAAGCAGCTCTCTGTGATATTTACATCACCGAGAGAGGAATTATTAATTCCAAACAGTTTTTAATTGTTAAACAGTGTGTTCTTGTTAAGTTACTCATACAGTATTTGATTGCTTATTGTGTATTCGACCTAACAAGTGGTATCAGAGCCTAATCTGTTACTTTATTACAGTTAAAGATCCAAACACAAGAGTAATCAATGGCAGAGATACCTCCACCATCTGAGAAAGCCCCTACTACTGTTAGTAGGTATGAGACAATAAGGGTTCCTATACTTAGGCCATCAGAGTATGCAATTTGGAAGGTGAAAATGACCATGTTTCTGGAGGCTACAGATCCAGAATACCTTGATAGAATATATGAAGGACCTCACAAACCAACAAAATTATCTGCTGCTGCTGCTGGTGAGGAATCAAAGGTCATTCCAATGGAAAAGAAAGATCTAACTGCTGAGGATCTTTCATCTATTGCAAAGGATGCAAAAGTGAGACATTTACTTCACAGTGCATTAGACAATGTTATGTCTAATAAAGTGATTAACTGCACAACTGCAAAGGAAATATGGGATGCACTTGAGGTTAGGTGTCAAGGAACTCCTGCAATCAAGAAAAACAGAAGAAACATACTCACTCAGGAGTATGAGCACTTTGAGGCAAAGTCTGATGAAACCATGACAGAAACATTTGACAGATTCTGTAAACTGCTCAATGATTTGTCATTGGTTAACAAAGAGTATGATTTAGAAGACTCAAATCTCAAGTTTCTTCTTTCTCTACCTGAAAAGTGGGATGTGAAAACAACCACTATAAGAGATAATTATGAACTTGGTGAAACAGAGATTGATGAAATTTATGGACTGCTCAAAACCCATGAATTGGAATTGGAGCAGAGAAATAAAAGATCAAGTAGAAAGTCAAAGTCTGTTGCACTTAAGGTTGAGGAGAAACCATCAAAGAAGGAGGCATCAAGGAGAAAGGCAAAAGGAAAAGCCTTAGTCATACATTCAGAGAATGAGTCATCAAACACTGATGTTGACTCAAACACTGATGGATCATCTGATTCTGAAGATGATGAAGAGATGATGCAAATGGCTGCATTGATGGTAAAGACCTTCAAGAAGATGGGATACAAGAACTTCAAGAAGGGAAAGAGATTCTCCAGGGACTACTCAAAGTCTGACAAGAAGAATTTCAAGAAAGCTGAGGGAAAGGACTTCAAATCTGGTAAGAAAGATAAGTCTGAAATTCAATGCTACAAGTGTAAGGAGATGGGACACTATGCTCCTGAGTGCAAGAAGGGTAAAACTGAAAAGGCACTCTACACCAAAGGCAGAGATTGGGCAGACACTTCAGATTCAGATGAGGAAGTCAACTATGCTCTCATGGCTACTACTCAGACTGAAAATGATGATCTCAAGGTACCTCCAACTACCTATGCTTATAACACTGATAATATAACTGAATTGAGAATTTATCTTAAGGCATTGCATATCAGTTATAGGGATCAGACTTTAGAAAATGAGAGGATAAAGTCTGAGTGTTCTCAACTCAAAGAAAGAAATAAACTTGTTGAGGAACAGCTAGAGAACATGAATAAAATTCAAAAAGAGAGAGATGATGCAGTGTTTATTGAACAGGAGTTGCTAGGTAAGTATAAGCAACTAGAATCTGAATTGGAGGATACTAAACACATCATTAAAACTTGGACACACTCTGGTAAAGACACTCAAGAAGTGTTTCAGTCAGATACAGTAGGTCTAGGTTACTCTGTAGGAGATGAACTTAGATTTGAAAATCAGGTAAAGGTTAGACCACATTGTTCATCTGAGGGAAATGTCATGGGAACAGGTGGACCTAAGACTGAAGCACAGAAAAAGGCTGTTAGAGAGTCATATGCTAAAACTTTTGTTAAAGAGGCTAACATTGGTTTAATGACAGATAAACAACTCAAGCATAAGCTTAAGGAGATAAAATCTGTCAACAAACAGAGATTGCCTAAGAAAAACAAAAATGGAAAAGTAGGCATCACATCAGGAATTAAGCCAATGCTTGCTTCATTAGCTCCTAGAAAAACATGCTTTAATTGTGGTAGCACTAATCATCTTGCTAGTTTCTGCAGTAAGAATAAGAACATTAATTCTTTGCCTTCTAAAACTGCAGTAAAGAGTGATTATGTGAGAACTAGACCACAGACTTTATGCAAACACTGTGGAAGTACTTGGCATTCTATTTACACTTGCAGAGATTATCATGCTATTTACTATAATTACTATGAACCCAAGCCAAATTTGAAATGGGTTAAAGTAAACTCTGCAAATGTAAACTCTGAAAAAGTTAGCTTAAACTCTGTTAATGAAAATTCCGCTGCAAAAGCTAACAGAATTAAGAAAGCCAAAGGATCCAAGCAAGTCTGGATCCTTAAAACTAATAATCAGTGATTGTTTGTGATTGCAGGGCACCAGGGTTAGTACCCTAGTTGTGGACAGTGGATGTTCAGGACACATGACAGGAAATAAAGCCCTGCTATCAGAGTTTGAGGAGAAGGATGGCCCAGAAGTTTCCTATGGAGATGGCAACATAGGACATACACTGGGATATGGCAATATTAATCTTGGAAATGTCATCATCACAAATGTAGCTCTGGTTCCAGGACTCAAGCATGATCTGCTATCTGTGAGTCAAATCTGTGACAGAGGATATCATGTGGATTTTCAGCCTGAATATTGTCAAGTGATCAGTAAATCTACAGGGAAAGTTGCTCTAGTTGGAAACAGACACAATAACATCTATGAAATCAAATTGTCAACAAACACTGATGGCAAAGCAGTGTGTCTGTCTACAAGGATGTCCAGTGAAGAGAGTTGGAAATGGCACAAGAAACTCTCTCATTTGAACCTGAACAACATCAATGAGCTAATCAAGAATGATCTTGTAAGAGGTCTACCAAAGTCCTTGTTGAATGTAGAAGGACTGTGTGATTCTTGTCAAAAGGCTAAACAGAGAAAAGTCTCCTTCAAAAGCAAATCTGAGTCTTCAATTGTTGATCCTTATCATCTACTACATGTTGATCTTTTTGGTCCAGTGAATGTAATGTCTCTTGGAAAGAAGAAATATGCTCTAGTCATTGTTGATGAATATACCAGGTTCACATGGGTATATTTTCTTGCAAAGAAGGATGAAACTGCATTAACACTGACAGAACATATATTACAACTGGAAAAAGGGTCAGAGAATCAAGTGAAGATAATCAGAAGTGACAATGGAACTGAGTTCAGGAATTCATCTATGGAAGAATTTTGCAAGAGTAAAGGGATAAAACAAGAGTTTTCTGCACCTGGCACTCCACAACAAAATGGTGTAGTGGAGAGGAAGAACAGAACCTTGATAGAAGCTGCCAGAACCATGCTAGATGAAGCAAAGTTGCCAACATATTTCTGGGCAGAAGCAGTTCAAACTGCCTGTTTTACTCAAAATGCAACACTGATCAACAAGCATGGTAAAACATCATATGAAATGGTGAAAAAGAAAAAGCCAAATCTAAAATATTTTCATATTTTTGGATGCAAATGCTTTGTGTTGAAGACTCATCCTGAACAGTTGACCAAGTTTGACCTAAAGGCAGATGAAGGAATTTTTGTTGGCTATCCACTGTCAACAAAGGCATTCAGAGTTTATAATCTGAGAACTAGAGTGATCATGGAATCAATTCATGTGTCATTTGATGACAAGAAAATAACTGGACTAGAAGATGTCAATGAACATGATCTACTCCACTTTGAAAATGAAGATTTATTCTCTGAAAAAGTAAACTCTGATCAGACTGATTTGACAAACTCTGTTGATCTAAACTCTGAACCTCTACTGGTAAATACTGAAGAAACTCTTCAATCAGAAACAAGGGAAGAACCAGTTGAGGGGGAGCATGAAGAATCACATCAAAGTGATGATTCAAACACTGATAGTGACTCTGTTGATTCAAACTCTGTTGATAATTCTGAGAAGTCACATTCAGGGGGAGCATCAGAAAATGAAGAAAGACACCAAGAAAATCAGGAGAGCATGGATCAATGGGGAGGATCACATGATGACAGAAGCAATCTGCCTTCTGCAAGAAAATGGACTAAATCTCACACACCTGATTTGATTATTGGTGATCCAGATGCAAAAGTAAGGACAAGAAGTGCAACAACAAATGAATGTCTGTTTCATGCATTCTTGTCACAAAGTGAGCCAAAGAAAGTTGAAGAAGCTCTTAAAGATGCTGACTGGATAACAGCAATGCAAGAAGAGCTAAATGAATTTGAAAGAAATGAAGTGTGGACACTTGTACCAAGGCCCAAGAACAGATCCATTGTTGGTACTAAATGGGTTTTCAGGAATAAAACTGACAGTGAGGGTGTTATCACAAGGAACAAGGCAAGACTGGTTGCAAAAGGCTACTCACAACAGGAAGGAATAGACTATGATGAAACATTTGCTCCAGTGGCTAGATTGGAGGCAATCAGAATCTTTCTTGCATATGCCTCTCACATGAAATTCAAAGTGTTTCAGATGGATGTAAAAAGTGCATTTTTGAATGGAAAACTTGAAGAAGAAGTGTTTGTGGAACAACCACCAGGGTTTGTAGATCCAAAATATCCAGATTATGTCTACAGGTTAGACAAGGCACTCTATGGACTTAAGCAGGCACCAAGGGCATGGTATGAAACCCTTGCCAAATTTCTACTAGAAAGTGGATTTCACAGAGGTACTATTGACAAAACTCTGTTTTACTTCCAAAATGGTAGTGACTTGCTTTTAGTTCAGATATATGTGGATGACATTATTTTTGGGTCTACTAATGATAAACTCTGCAAGAAGTTTGCCAAACTCATGCAGTCAAGATATCAAATGAGTATGATGGGAGAGCTTAGTTATTTTCTAGGCCTACAGGTGAAGCAAACAGATGATGGAATTTTTATAAATCAAGCAAAATATACCAGAAACCTTCTCAAGAAATTTGGTATGCTTGATTGTTCATCTGCAACAACTCCCATGGCAACTGCAACAAAATTGGACAAAGATGCAGGGTCATCAGTAGATATGACAAGTTACAGAGGAATGATTGGTTCTTTACTCTATTTGACAGCTAGCAGACCTGATATCATGTATGCAACTTGTTTGTGTGCAAGGTTCCAGGCAGATCCAAGAGAACCACATTTAACAGCAGTAAAGAGAGCATGTAGAGGAAGGCAACATTGAGCTTCACTTTGTGTCTACAGAACAACAACTTGCAGATATCTTCACCAAGCCATTGAGTGAAGCTACATTTACAAGACTGGTCAATGAACTAGGAATGGTCTCTAGTTTTGACTAGAGATGTTGGTTAGACTCAAAAACTTATTTCTAAAATATGTTGCTCATGTTTCTGCAAATTGTTAAGTGCCATGTGAACCTTAGTACTAAACTCTGTTATGCATGTTTATGTTTAAAACTTTTTAAACTCTGTCAGCATGTCTGTCTGTTAAACACTGCTAACATGTTAGATACACTCAGTGAATTCAGAATTGATTATTGTCTGAATGAAAACACCAATGAAGAAAATTGTATGAAGCATGATTCTCAGCAAATAAATCATGATTCTTTCTGAGTCACTGTAATCTAATCAGACTTTGTGCAGTAAATCAACACAGCATGATACTGTTTCATATTTATAGCATCTCTTAGTTTATTCAGTCCTAAACTCTGAGTCTATGAATATTGTGTGCATTGCCTCTCATAAATAATTTTGGTTATTGATGAACTCTAAACTCTGATAAGTGACATTCTGTTTCCAAAGGTATGGTTCATGATGATTCCTTGTTTGCACTTGTGAAAACCATAAAACTTGAGATGTGTCATTGATTAGTTTGGTGAGTTCAGATTCATGTCTACAACCTGTGAGAGTTTGAGCCAAATCAGTGATTGATATATTTTCTATCAATCAGTATTTATTGTTGTGTGATATTCATCAGATAGTATGTTTCTCTAGAACTTGTATTAGACCATTTTGAGACTACATGATATGTGTGTGCATGAAAATGATAAAGGCAATAGGATTCACCATTTCTTCAAACACTGTTCAAAAATTCTTTTGAACTTTGTTCAAACACTCACTGTTCAATATTTTGAGTCATTACTATTTATTTTTGATTATTTAGGGCCGTCATCTTCTCATAATATACATGGTTAGTAAAAGTATAAGAATTTATATAATTAGAATATTAATTTATTTTGACTCAATATAATAAAACAACATGTGTATAACATTTTCACACAATAAAAAATGACGCAATGTGAATAATTTGAAGTCGTTAATTTACATAAAATAATCTTAATTTTATACATATAATTAATATTTTATATTAAAATAACAATTATAATTCTCAAATAAAGGTTGTCAATCTTTAATATAAATAAGATGAAGTAAATTTAATATATATTTATTTAATAAGTACAATTAATGATTATTAAAATGTCATTAAGATGCCATTAAAAGTTATTTAATGCAAGAAAAGAATTTTAATAAGAAAATAAAAAATATGACAATTCAAGAAAATTATTTTAAACGCTTCTGGTGACTTTCCGATCTCCTGGTATTATAATATATATAGATAAGTAATTGTTTATTCATTAGTGGGGAGATCAAAGAAGGCGGTATTTGAATTTGTTAAAGAGAGAGTGTGGAATCGTATCCAAGGTTGGAGGAGTGCGAAGTTGTTGTCTCGGGCAGGCAATGCTATTTTAATTAAAAATGTGGTGCAAGCTATACCCTCATATTGCATGTCCTGCTTCCTCCTATAACCTAAATCTTTGTGCCAGGAAATCGAGCGAATGATGAATAAGTATTGGTGGAGCTCTAAATCTCATTCAAATTAATAGTAGCAGGGGTATACATTGGTTGGCATGTGAGAATATGAGTAAGAGTAAGGGAGGGCTGAGTTTTCGAAGTTTACAAGGGTTTAATCTGTCTCTTTTAGGCAAACATAACTGGAATTTTATGAACAAGCTTCTTTGATGGCGAGATTTTTTAAGGCAAGATATTACCCTCATTGTCACTTTCTTCATAGCTCATGTTTGGTCGTGTACTTGGAGAGCAAAAGATGCCTTAAAGAAAGGGTTTAGATGGGTTATAGGAGATGGGAAGGACATTGAAGTATTTACTAATCAATGATGTTACAGAATAAACCAGATTTATAAGTGGACCAGGATCATGTCAATGTACACAGCTATGTACACCAAGTACACTAATTTGTATAATTATTATAGATTCATTAGTTATAGATTCATTAGTTTTTCGATTTACTTACATTCCTAATTTGTTCAAGTATCCAACAAGGACACTGCACCAGCAAGTAGCAGTGACTTTGTTGATTTAAATTTTGATGAGAGTTTGTAAAAAAATAAAAAAGATGGTTGTTGGATTGAGTGGGTCATCAGGTGCTGATGGACTTGCCAAGAACAAGCTCGTTATCCTTCCACCGACAGGAGAGGGAAGTGATCGCTGCTCTGTGAAGCCAGCCTAGCGCAGTGCCTCCCACTTCAATGACCATGAGCACCAGGCCTTCGCCCGAGGCCCATGGAACAGCTCCATACTTGGAATGGGCAAGCCTGTGATGACCCAGCAAAGCCCGACCATCTGAACCATGCCAGTCACCAGCCATCTTAAATCTCTCGCTTGAGTTACAGGCCCCCGCAACAAGGCCCAGATGTTTGATTGCATGTATCCTCTCGAATATAAAGAAGCTTTGGCTCTTTCACTGAGGCGATGTGGTTGTTTTTTTTTCTTTGTCTTTGCTCAATATGCCTCCCTTCGTGTGATTGATAATGTAATAGAGCAAAAGCTCTATTGTAACGTTTATAATATTTGATTACTTCAAATATAGGTAATCAAATAATTACTTTACTGCTGTGATTCACCGATATTTCAATTGTAACGTTTATAATATTTGTCATTCATTCCTTACGTATATCTTAAATAAGTAGTATGGTTGGAGATATACTATAAACAAGCTTGATTACTTATATCTATATCGATGACACAACATGTTTTAGGGAATGAAAGCGATTTTTTTTCATCTAAATTTTGTGGGTAAACGACTAAATGGTCTTGTGGTTCATTTGATATGGTTACCTAAAATCATATACTTGACAAACATATAATGGAGATTCTCTTAAGACGTGTAAAAGCTATTGAACCCTAAAACTTTTAGTAGCACTATTGTGTGCATCTTATTGCTAAAATCTAAATAAATCTATAATCGACAGTTGAGTTGGAAAAAAAGCTTTTCTTCCCCGTTTCACTTTTGCCGCAAATTATATTTCTCTATGTAACCAGTTTATGCGACTTTCTTAATAATAGTTCTATTACCTCAGTCTTATATTGTGCACACAAATTCAATGTCTACGAGAGTGCAAAGTATATCAGTGCATGGATGAGTTTCACATGAACTTCATAGACGTTTGGAAGTTTTACTATGTCTCTATCTTTTTGAATGCAGAAGAGTTGAACCATATACTGTGGGATAAAGACTATTCTAAGTCTTTGACGTTTGGAAGTTTTACTATGTCTCTATCTCTTTGAATGCAGAAGAGTTGAACCATAGACTGTGGGATAAAGATTATTCTTAGTCTTTCTGAATAAACTACTTGGAAGGTAAATAACAGACGCAAAGAAAGAAAAACATGAATGTGGTGCAGGGGTAAAAGTTAGACTGCAGAATGTTTGAACCATATACTGTGGGATAAAAGATTATTCTTAGTCTTTCTGCATAAACTATTTCGAATTTTTCGGTCGTGTTGTCACCACTCTGCTACGTTGCAAGCGGGGGAGGCACGGTTCTTCTGTAACTGGAACCATAAATCTTCGATTTTAAAAATTGAAAACCGCAACCGAACCAGTGGTGGTTTTGATTTTAAAACCCCATGGAACAAAATTATAATCTTTCACTGAATCAATGGAGCATGTTCAAAATTGAATGATCAGGAAAGTAGAGCTAGTCCCAGCAAATCCATATGTATTTACAATTATAATCTTTTTATTTATCTAACTAATCAGTTTAGTTTGATTGGAACCAACCATTCCAGAGTCCAGACAATTCAATTTTCCAATTTCGGGTGCTAATATGTCTTATTTTTGAATTTGGTTTTTTCTATTTTGATTCAAGTTGATTTACTATGTGCAACCCCACTACTTAAACATATTTACATACATAGAACAAAATTTGAACTTAGAATTGTAGGGCTTTACCCTTGTTTAGAGGGAGCCCTTCCAGAAATTCTCGATGGCACAAGGCAAAGCCAAGACCAAAGAGGGGGTTTGGAAATAGTTTTCAACCAGCAATTGACGCGCCTCGGTTAGTACCTCACTAGCTGCGTCATTGCCCCAAGCGCAAAGATGCCTACAAAACTGGCTTCCACTGGCTTTTAAAGAATTTGTTTTTGACTCTATTTGTAATATAAGCGATGTGGTATCTAACTGCCTTTTTTTCTTGCTAGGTCAAATTATTCTTTAAGGTTATCTTAACCATGTGATACTAGCAAGCCATAGAACTAGGTTAAAAGCTGCTGAACAGTTAGCTGTTTCAAATATAATTCACAGATTACAACAAAATCTTACTTCTATATTTAGCTAACAGTTAACAGTTAACAAAATCACAGATTGTATCTCTGGTATCAGCTAACAGTTAGCTGTGAATGGTATGCACTATATTTTCTTGAGTACTTGGTGATAAATCTAAATAACACAACAAAATCTTACTTCTACATTCACAGCTTGAAAGAGCACAACAAAATTGAACTGTTTTAACGTGCACCATTTAGTATAACACTAGTATCTCTGGTACTACCTTTGCGGTATGTTGAACCGTACCCCTCCATCCGATGTCGAACCCCGATGTTGAGGATTCGAACCTTGTCCAATATCATATGTCAAACGTTTGGAGCTTGTTGTCAAATATGCAGGAACGTAGAGTACATTGAAGCTTGTCAAAATATGCTCGAACCCTTATCAAATACCGAATGTACCAGATTTCGAGAGAATCTTGCATTTTGTGTTTTTAACTAACAAAACAGAAAAGTCTCCGGCCAAAATTCCATACTCCAAGAAAAGCAAACAGTGTATATAGCCAGATATCAAATTTAATTTGACTACGAAACTGGAAATCAACATGTTTACTTGAGTTCAGTCCAATTGGTTATAAGGCACTTATCTACCATGTAGAATCTAGAATCCGAGAGAAAACTTTTGTAACTAATTTGTACATATTTAGTAATTGCACTATATTTACTTTGCGAATGGTATTGCACTATATTTTCTTGAGTAATTGGTGATAACTCCAAATAACATAACAAAATCCGATGTCGAACCCTCAAAGGGTTCGAACCTTGTCCAATACCAGAGAGTTATCAAATATGCAGGAATGTTGAGTACATTGAAGCTTGTCAAAATACCGAATGTACCAGATGTCGAGAGAATCTTGCATTTGTGTTTATAACTAACAAAAAAGAAAAACATCTCATTTATCACCAGGTTACTGGAAATTTTTATTTAAATGTTTACAAGAGTTCAGTCCAAACGTTATAAAACACCAGGAAAAGCAGAAAAAATTTAGTTACTAAATTGTAGGGGTTTCTCCAAAGAAAATCCCCTTCCAAAAATAGGCATATGCCACTATGAGTGACGAGCACACGGTATTCTTTAGTAAAAGGCGAAAGAATAGTTCGCTTTGTGCTCATCACATGGCTGCGTAAGTTGTTAAGACAATAGATGGCTGCTTTTATAAGAGCGTGAGAAGATGTACTTCACATTACTTGCGATGTGGGAAGTAAACTGTTTTGCAAATAGCATGGCCTAAGCAAGTACTCTTATGCTACAGTACCAATACAAGCATCAACTTACAAAAAAAATCTCATAATAATATCCTTTTGGTAGTTTGGAGATATATTTTAATTGATTGCTGATGCCAAAATTGTAATTAGTCAAAACTCAAATGTGCTAATTCTAGTAAGAGAAACAATAGATCTCCCAATACTTTTTTTTTTAAACTCTTAACACTTTTTCGCAACCGTTAGAAATTAAATCCATTCTTCTCAACATATAATTCTCTTTACTCCATATGAAGTGGTGTGATTGTGCCGCGTGAACAGGTTGTATCTACAAAAGCTGAATTAGAAATTAAATCCATTCTTCTCAACATATGAAGTGGTGTGATTGTGCCGCGTGAACAGGTTGTATCTACAAAAGCTGAAAGGAGAACAGATTGTTGACATCGCTAACCTGTCTTTGTGCCGCTATTTATCTTTTTGTTGTCTTTGTGCCGCTACTCTCTTTGTTATTGAGGTTTTATCGGGTATTAAGGTCATGCCAATTATTCAAGTGGGATGGACTTCTCTTCTCTAACCATAAATATGTTGTCATTACAACACCAAATATTATCAAATTTTATTTTAGAAGTGCGATTTGCTAATAGGAAATGATGAAGTATGACTTGCTAATGTAACCTTCGTACTTTTACATGACTTGTCTATTAGATGAAAACTAGGTAACAAAGCCGCACTACGCGCGGCACGAAAATATTTTTAAAAATTATACACATAACATTATTGTTTGTTAAATTTTATTATTTGAAAGTTAAAAATTATGTGAAATGTAATTAAATTTGAATGTTTAAAATTAAAGAGAAAAGAATTAGGTGAAAAAAAACATGTTTCAGTTAAATTCTTGAATGTTAATAATAATAATAATAATTTTGAAGATATTGAAGAACCTATTTTGTCGCATAAAAAAATGCTTTTGAAATCCAATATTGACAATTATTTGCAAAGTTTGACATTGAATAAGTAAAAATAACATTTGTGAATCTTTTCTATTGTCGATGACATCATAAAAGACGTGATTGCTTAATTTGTTATTAAATTATTTTATTGTAAAATTGATTGTACGATGAAAAGAATTAGAAAGTAAATGTGATGAGAGGTGTGATTGATTTCACTTGTCGATATATTTGGTTTTATGACGAAAAAAGCATAATTCAAATGCATATTTTAAGTCATGCTTCATGTTTTTTTGGAGTGATCCGATACCCGTATCTCTACATTTAATTAATTTTTCAGAGCATTTTATAAGAACTGTTTTGTTTGTAACATTAAAATTAAATTTATGGACACATCAAAGTGATACTCACATATTATAATATTCTTTTATTAAATTTTATAATAAATTTGTACATATAATTGTTTTTAAAGCCGATGCTCGTTTTATAACACCCTTACTTAATGCTCAAAAAGTGATAATTTGTTTAAAATAGCAAAAATCAACTCCTTAAACACCTTTTACTTTTTTACATATCAAACTACAATGTCAACATAATTCCTATAATAAAAATTTGTAAATATTAAATATAACTAATTAACGGTTTTAAACACCGTCTCCCATCTCATAACATACATGCATGATTAATTAGAATGTGTTTAATTAGAATATTAATTTTTCCAACACAAAATAATCAAACAACGAATGGGTAATTTTTTTATTGATTTAATTTACGAAAAAAGGGTCCACTTGATTCAATTTAATCAAGTTGGTCACACCCCTTGTATACTTTGTTTAGGTATAAATGTAAATTCCACGATATTACTTTTGTTTAAATTGTGGATGTTAATAGAAAAATATATATACTTATGTATCTTATCATGATTCTAACGATCATTGATTACGAATTTATCGAAAAGTTAAAATCGTCTATTAATTATTGCCAAAAAATTTGCAATGATTTTGAATAAGGATTACAAATGACGATAAAATCGTCTATTATTTTATTGTTTTACCTTAAAATAATGGTATTTTTATATAAATCATTAATATTTTATAACAGAATAATAATAATAATAATGTTCTAATAAAATTGTTAAACTTTTATATTAAATATGAAATAAAGTATATTTAACATATATTTAATAGGTATAATTAATTATTAATTAAATGCAAGAAAATTATTTTAATAAAAAATAAAAATGTGAAAATTCAAGAAAAATATTTTGAAGCTTCTGAGTGCAAGTCTCTCCAGTTTCCTGCTATTATAATAAATTTTATATAAAAGTACTTTAATAGATAAATTAATTTCTATTATTCTTAAAAATTGATTGGTCTCTTATGAATTTTCTATTCAAAATTAATTTAAAAATAATTTACATGAATTATTAATTGGAAAAATATTTTCATTATATATATCTAAAATTTTGATAATCTTAAAAACATCACAAACATATAAAAATAAAAATTACAATATGGACGTAATATTTACAATCAAAAGTTACAAATATTGAATACAACTTAATAACGTTTTTTAAAACCGACACCTCTCTCATAATATACATGTTCAATAATAGTTTAGGAATTTATTTAATTTGAATATGAATTTATTTCGACACAATATAATTAAACAATGGCATATAATTTTTTTATCAATTTAATCTTACGATAAAATTGTTGAGTTTGTTCAATTTAATTAGTTTGGTCATAACTCATGTGTGTATGCGCATGATTTGTTTACAAATTTCAGATAGTAAGTAAAGATCCATGTACTTCCATAATTTACTACGATTCCACAATCATTGATAATAAAAATTATTTGAGAAGTTGGTTAATAATGTTTTTTAAAACTGACAGCCATCTCATAATATACATATTCAATAATGGTATAAGAATTTATTTAATTACAATAAAAAATTATTTCAACACAATATAACGAAACAATGTGTGTATAGTTTTTTTATCAATTTTATCTTTCGATAAATGACTGGATTTGCTAAATTTAATCGATTTGATCATAACTCATGTATTATTTATTCATGTGCAAAATTGAAAATCTATCTGTACTGTTTGTATATTTGTATATTATTCCAGATATTAAATAAATATATTGTACTTCCATAATTTATTACGATTTTCATAATTATTGATAATAAAAATTGCTTGAGAAGTTAAGGTCGTGTACCCTATAATCATCCGAAAAGAAATTATAGTGATCTTGAATAGGGAATAAAAAATAACGCAATATAAACAATTGTTATTCGTCATTTTAACTAAAAATAAACATGACTATATATAATTAATATTTAATATTGAAAAAATAACTATAATGTTCAACTAAAGTTTGCTAATTTTTAAATAAATTAAATAGAGTAAATTTAATATATGTTTAATAGGTGTAATTAATGACTAATTAAAATGTCATTAATAGCTATTTAATGCAAGAAAAGAATTTTAATAAAAAAAAATCAAAAAACGAAAATTCAAGAAAAATACCTTGAACTGTTCTGGTGCATTTCCGATCTCCAGACATTAAAATGCTACTAAATACAAGGAAATTATTAAAATTTATAAAATAGAAAAATCAAGAAAATATTTTGAAGATTCTGAGTGAAAGACTCTCCGATATTCTGCTATACTTCCGTAATTTATTACAATTTTCACAATCATTAATAGTACGGATTGTTTGATAAGTTAGGGTTTTATATATGTCCTCGTCGAAGTGATCTTGAATAGGGAATAAAAAAATATGTAATGTAAATAATTGTAAACCGTCATTTTACTTTAAAATAAACTTTATTATATATAGAATTAATATAAGATATTGAAATAATAATTACAATACTTAAATAAAAATTTCTAATTTCTCAAATAAATAAAATAAAGTAATTTTAATATATATTTAATATGTATAGCTAATGATTAATTAAAATGTTATTAAGAGTTATTTAATGCAAGAAAAAAATTATTAAAAAAAAATAAAATACGAAATTCAAGGAAAATATCTTATGTCTTATCTCTTATTATTGTAACACTATGAAACTTATCCGCGATTCGCGCGGTTCATAAATTTTTATTTTAAAATATTGAAAATAATAAATTATTCTTTATTATTTTATAATTGATTAGTCTCTTACTTTTAAAAAAAATATATTCAAACCAATTTATTTGGATTATAAGTTTGAAGAAACTCTCGTTATATATTTAAAATTTTTTATAATCTCAAAAATATCATATACATAAAAAATAGTAATTATAATACAAATGTAGTTTTTACAACCAAATGTTATAAATATTATATATAATAACACTTTTCAAAACCGACGTCCCTCTCATAACATACATGTTCAAAATGTTAATTTATTTAATATAATGTTAAGAATTTAGTTAAAAATGTTAAAAATGTTAATTTATTTCAACACAATATAATGAACAACGGATATAAAAAAAATTATCGATTTAATCTATCGATAAAATTGGGTTTTTTGAATTAAATCGGTTTGGTCATAACCCATGTGTAATTTATAATTTTTGGGTAAAAATAAAAAATTCTTTGTATTATTTTTATTAGGAAAATGCTAAAGTCACCAAATTCGTTCCCGAATTTATTCCCAAATGTCACGTGTCAAATTTTTTTGGTATTAATTCAAATTATAATGATGGACCCCCACTGCATTCACATTAATTTCACCAATTAAAGTCTCTCAAAATGCCAAGTTAGCCATGTCACGTCAAATAAAGTTTTATAATTTTTTAAATAAATAAAATAAAATAAATCTAATATATATTTATTAGGTAGAATTAATTACTAATTAATATGTCATTAAGAGCTATTTAATGCAGGAAAATAAATTTAATAAAAAAAATTAAAAAAACGAAAATTCAATAAAACTATTTTGAACGCTTCTGGTAACTTTCCGATCTCCAGACATTATAATATATATAGATATTACAAGTTTAATGCTTTTTGAAAATATGTTGTTAAGGTTGAGTACGTAAGATGTTGGTTATTCTAATAGAGTTAACATATTTTTTAACAAAAATAAATTGAACAAACCGGATGAATACGAATTTATTTGGAAATCATTTCTTTTAATAATTCATATGTTTTTTCAATTTGATGGATTTAACTTAATTAACTTCGATTTTATTATCTTTTTGTTAGGTTCAAAATTTCAAGCTTCATTTGGATTGTCATATGAATAATATGGTACTTATTATTTTGTTTATATTTTTACATGAACTTGTGGAGGCTGTGTTGTCGATCAACTTTGATCATAACGTAATAGACGTAGAGCTGTTCACGATCGTGAACAAGCTCGAGCTCGGCTTGATAAGTGCTCGATTTGGTTTGGTTCGTTTAAGAACTCAAACTCATACAAAAAAATAAAATAGTGCTCATTAAGAAAACGAGAGATTGGCTCGAAATTGTTCGACTCGTTAATGCTGGAAAAAAGTTACATATATTTTGATTTTTCATAATATTCCTAATAATCCGTGAATCCTTTTAAAAAAGTTAACAAAGAGAGCAAAATAACAAATGTAACATGATATATTTAAAAATTCATATAAACATACTAAACACAAAAAGATCATTTGTTCTATTTTACAAAATATTATATACCTATTGTATTTAAAGACTACATTAAAAAAATATGATTCACCCTGTCATGTTTTCCATACAATTCACGTTAACAATTTTTTTTCTTAAGAAAATATGAAGATTAGGTTCTGTATTTTAATAAAGTTAAAACATGTACTGTATTTGCTATTTATAAAATTTTATGTTCTATATTTTGTATAAATGATGTTCTGTATTTTGTAAATTTTACCAAATTGTTTTATGTAATTTTTAAGATGTTACGAAATTTGATAATGTTGGGATTTATGGGTTATGATAGGTACCCGCTGTAAGCCTACAGCGGGGACCCGCTGACCGCTACCAAAAACCATCATCATAACAGTACTTGCAACTTACACACGTGTCATTATATATTATCTTTACTAAAATTACTCAACTTGACAACAAAAATCTTTACAAAAATACTTGTGCAAAATATCTTGTATCTTGCTCACTAAGGCAGGGGACCATAAAGGTAGTAAAGGGAACACAAGGATGATTAACTGTAGCAAAAGCGGCTGTGGTAGGATCGAGGTATGTGAGGAAGGGACACTAATCACTGTTCCAATGGTGGCTCACTGTAGCTTTAACGGCGTAACAAGTGGGCAGCCAAGTGGATAAACAGTGATTGGGAGTCCTAGCCTATAAATACCGCCGTTCTACACATGAGGTAACACACACAATTTTAGAAACACAAACTTATTACTCATTCTCTCCCTTCACACAGATACATTCTTACCCGTTCGATTATTATTATTCCGATTACTGATTCTCACACCGGAGGTGCTTGACGGCCACCACCCCCGGGCAAGCATTATATTGCAGATACCCAAACTCAAGTGAAGTATCCCCAGAACAGTGCTCGGAACAGTGATCGGAAGTCTCTAATCGGCCGTGAGAATTATCATTTGGCGCTAGAAGGAGGGCTCCTTTTTTCTTAAAGAAAAACCCACCACCTGCTCTACAAACACAGTAGTTACTCAAACACTAAAAACATGATACAAATCAAAACACCACTAACATAATAAATGGCCGCCATAACACCCCACCCAGATGAACAAACGATAATAGAAAATGAAGGAAACACAACGGGTATCCTCCGCAAAACCCGCCAATAAATCCAGTAAACCGCTTACAAGTAAACCCGCCCCGGGGGGATGATCGAGAGCAAATTCTTAGCCTAAACCTCACGGGTTGTAACCAACAACAAATTGACTTGATCATGCAAATAGACTCGGCCTTTCCCCTGACCGGACAAGGGCCACCAACAAAACATGCAAGTTCCCGTATAAATCCACATAACGACCGCGATGAGGTGGACAGCCATCCCCAAAGGGCAAACTCTGCCTTCTCCCGCCTAGGCTCATCACAAAATTGATAAGATATATTTTTATATATATTTTAGATAATTTTATTCCCGTATTTAATTGCATTTTGCATTAATTTGGATATTTATTTAATAAATCTTAGTGTTTTATTGAAGAAGACAAGAATTCCTAAGTTTGGAAGAATTTGGGCTTAAAGAGCTATTTTGGAGCTGAAAATGGAAGAAATTCGGATTTATTGAGATACACCCGCTTTCTACTGTATTTATTTCATATCTGGAGTTGTAGAAGTCGGATTTGGACGATCTTACAGTCCACGCGAAGCTTAGAAAATTATCTACAATTCAGAGGGATTAAATAAGCAAAAATCCGATTGGAGCAGCTCGAAATCTGAGGAGAAAATTCAGTTCTGAATTTTAGTAAAAAAATCTTTTTACTTTTGGAATTTTATTGTAATTTATTTAAAGTGTAAAGTGTGTGTATTGAGTGTTTAGCCATTTGGAATATTAGTGCAGCCGAAAGTGTGATGAAGTGGGGAAAAAAGAGAAGAAAAAAAATAAATTGCAAAGTGGTAGTAATGATGAAGGAGGATAATGATGATGCATTATTTGGAGAAATGGGTGCTACAAATAAGATGGAGCAAGTGCAGGGGGGATCATATACGCATCTTAGCTTAGGAGGGAGACATTAGATTAGGCTCCTTTACTACATTTCTACATTCATTCGGCAAGTATTTTTGGAGGAGCTAGGGGCTTGGTTTTCTTCTCTTTTATGTACACTTTCTTCGGATTAATTCTTTGTTAATGTAAGGTATTTTTCTCCTGTTGATTAAATATATATTTTAGATGGATTGTTATATAATTTTAGTTGTTATTAATTTTTATATTAGTGAGTAGTTTGTTCTAGGGCATAAAGGAAAGCCATGTTTGCATGATAATTCTGGCATGATTTTCATAGTGGTTTGATTGATTATGGTAATTCTAATCGATTATGTTTGATATTTAATTTGTGTTAGTGGCCAATATCACGGATTAATTTTATGCGAATAGGGGTAATAGATCGAGAGATTTTACTCTTAGAGGCACACATACGATTAGCGGAATTGAATTTTAATGCGAGAGCATAATTGGATTTCCGAGAGCGTTGATACTTGAGAGAGATTAACACATGCTCTAATTACCCGATTAATTAAATTACTAAAAGTGATTATTTGTGTAAGCACGTTTCGGGAGCGTTGATACTTGAGAGAGATTAACAAACCGTAATTGCATGACCATTTTGATCGCTTTAACTTAGAAGCCGGATATTATGTAAACATGGTGGACCTAATTGCCCTAGATTTAAAATCCATTGTTGATCCTTTAATTAATTAGTTAAATTAGTATAACTAATTAGTTAGTAAATATTTTCACAACAATCGTTTTTTTTCCGAGAAACAATTGAATTAAAATCGATAAAACCCGCCTCCCTGAGAACGAACACAAAATTATACCGCATCAAATTGGCGCCGCTGCCGGGGAGGCAAAAATTATCGATTTTAAATTAATTGTTTCTTATAGTTTAGATTTTATTTTATTTTCAGTGTAAAAAAAAAAGCACAAAAATAGTTTTAGTGATATTTGGTATTTATTTTCTCTGTTTATTAGTGTTTAATTCGAAGCTAAGTATTTACTCCCCTGTTTTCATCTCAAAGCACAATCCCCTGTTTCTTCTAGATCAAACCCAGCACCATTTTCATTCACCCCTCTCGCCCCTTCACTTCTTCACCTCCTTCCTCCGCCTCCAATCTCCTCCGCGTCTCCATTCCCTCCTCCTTCATCAATTCGCAGCAACACCACAGCCTCCACCACTCACCGGTCCTTCCCCTCCTCTCCTCCACCGCGTTTCCTCCTTTCACCGCCCCTCTTCATCCTGGTTTCACCTTCACAATACCCAGTTCACCCACTGCAATTCCCCTACCTCCCCTTCTCCCACGATCACGCCCCTTCCCCTTCAATCCAACTCCCCTTCCTCCGAGCAAACACCGCGACGCCATCTCTATTCTTTCCCACCTCCTCTCCTTTTCACCATCCGCCTGCAAAACACCAGTTCACCACCACATCGCCTTCAACGTACGCCTCCATAAACACCACCCCAGTTTCCCTTCCCTTCTCCTTCTTCGAACAACCCACACACCTCTGTCACTCCCACCACACCAGAAGTCCGACTACACCACCATCTTTCCTCTCACTGCACACGCGGAAACACCCATCCGCTACTCCTTCCCTCCTCTATTCGTTTCCACAAAACCCACGACACACACCCCTTCCCCCTTGTTTGTCCGAGTTTATGGATTCTGTTTTGGCGTCAATTTTGAGTTCCTCGTTGTCATGGTGTACGGGCTGTATCGTGTTGCTGATGTTAAGTTGTGTTTGAATTCGTTTGTTCGAGTTCAATGCTGAGTAGCTTTGGTTTTTTTGTGGTGTGATTTCTTTGGTTTGTACGACTTCGTTTTGTTCTTGTGCGTTCAAATTATCGTTGAGTAGCCGAGTTACTGTGCAGTTGAGTTTCGTGTCGTTGATAGCCGAGTTGTTTGATAATTGCTGAGTTGCTGTCGCCACCGCGCGTTGTTTTACTGATTTTTTTTGTCAAATTCTGAGTCACTGTTTGTTGTCTGTGAGTGAAGTTTGTGTTTGCCGAGTTTTAGTCCTGACTTTAGAAGTTCTGAGTTCGTTCGGATCGTTGGGATTATTGCGTTTATGTGGGTTTGAGCTGAGTTTTGCAGCGAGTCCGTGTTCTTTGTTTGCCGAGTTAGTTTGCGAGTCTGAGTTTTCTGTACAGCTGTTGTTGCTGAGTTTTTACTGTGAGTCATATTGTTCGTGTGTTAATGTCGAATCCTGGGCGAGTTTTCTGCGATTGAGTTATAGTCTGGATTGTTCAGTGAGTCGAGTTCGCTGTATTGGTTTAAATTGGTTTGCTGTTTTGTGTCGTGAATGTTGGTTTAATATTGTTTACTTCGCAGTTTTTGCTTACTGGAGTTGCAGTGTTTAGTCGAATGGGGTTTGTTGTTAGTGAATGTTATCTGAGTTCGTAATGTACTGAGTTGTTTGGTTCTATTTTCTTGTAGTAGCTTTTATTTCTGCTTTTACTGAATCTCAGAGTCGAGTTTGCTAATTAGTTGTTAAATTAGTTTTTTTACTCTTCTCATTTTTCTTGATTAGTTTAAAATAGTTAAAATTTTCATGTCCAATTTTCCCAAAACTTTCTGTAAATAATTTCTAAATAAAAAAAATAATAATAATAAAAAAATAAAAAAATAATAAAAAAATAAATAAAATAAAAAGATACAGATTTGATATTTTTCTTAATTTGTTAAAATTTTGTGTTAAATTTTTTGTCCGTATATATTTTCTTTGTCTCATTGGAACTTTAGTTCCAATTGAGACCGGTTTTATTGCATTTCTTGGTTTTGTAGTGTGTTTACAGGGATACAATGGATGAGTTTGCATATCTTTCTTTCCGAGTAGAGGCATATGCTCGAGAAATTGCCTCGTGGAAGACTGCAGAGCCCACTACATGTCCGATGAGTACAAATGAGATGTCACAAGTGGCCCCTAAAACTTACACTGGTTGTGAAGTTTGTGGAATTTATGGTCACTTTGGTTTCGAATGCTCTTACAATGTCTATAATTCTCAGAGTGCTCAGTTCGGACAAATGAATTCTTTTCAAGAAGGATATGGGTACAACCAGTATTCAAACACTTTTGATCAAGAATGCGTGAATCAACCAGATTTTTACTACCAGGACAATGGTGCTCAAAATTTTTCATATCATAATCAGCAACACTTTGAGCAACAATATTATCAGTCATATGAGCAGCCGCCACAGCAAGAATATCAATATCCTCCTCTACAAGAACATCTACATGTTTCTCAACCCAGCGTAGATGTGCAAGCTGATCAGACAAAGGAGATGTCGGATATCTTGAATAAAATGCTAAAGACGATGGAAAAATTAGAAACTCAAAGTTTGGCAATTGAATCTCAAATTGCACAGTTGGCTAACTCTTCTACTACAGGGCAGCTCGACTATTTACCATCATCATCTACCCGATCCGAAGAGGACCTGACTGCTATCAATCTCATAAGCGATCAGGAATATGATAGTTTTTCCATGTATGTTGATGATGAGGCCATTGATAAAGAGAAGGAGCATGCCACCAATGACGAGATCAATGATGTTGCTGCTACCGAGAACAATGTGACTGATGATGAGGCTACAAAGGAAAGCAATACAGAGATGGTTGTTGTTTCTCTTCCGCAACCTGTGCCTAAGCTACCATGTATTGATAAATTTGCTCTCGATCTAGCCTCTACTTACAAGACTTCTTTGCTCAAGAACACTTATTTCAAGGTTGATATGATAACAAATATTGTCCAAGATGATATTTCTCAATTTCTGGTTGAGGATCCATACAAAGTGGCTCTTACGTGTCAAGCCCAAGAAGCGGGAGAAAATGGAAGTGTCTACTTAATAAAAGATGCGATAAGCCAAGATGTTCGAATGGCTCATGTGGAAGTGATGAGTGAAGAAAAGCCACCACCAGAGCCTCCACCTTATGTCAAGGGAGTTCGATACTTTCGTGGTGTCGAATTCTATCGTTGTTTCATCACAAAGTTTTCCAAAACTGCAGAAGCACTTAATCAATTATTGCTTATTGATGTCATATTTTATATTATTAATGCTTCTTTGGAAATTTTGTGCAGGATTGCAACAACTGTTGATGCTCGTGGTGGTCCCGTGCAGCAGGTTTTTGGTCTTTTCGGAGCGGCACTCCATGCTTCGACATTCAGTGCCTCGACACTTCATGTATTAGGGGAGCATTTCTTACTTTTCTTTGTATTTCTTATTTCTCTTTTATATAATTGTTCATTGAGGACAATGAACCACTTAAGTGTGGGGATGAGTTCTCGATGATTAAAAATTCAAAAAAAAAAAATTATTATATATTAAAAAATTCAAAAAAAAAATAATTAAAAATTCCAAAAAAATTAGAAAATTAGAAGATTATTTACCTCGTCTCATAGTGTGTTAACAAGGATAGGTACACATCTTGTGAGCTTATTTTGCATGATTATTTGACATGTCATATCTCTGAAAGTTATTTGCTACTTGATGATTCCTTGTACGTGCTTGCGAAAATTTTAAAACTTGAGATATATCATTGTCAATTTTAGTGAGTACTGAAGCATGCTTTCACCTTGTGAGATCTTGAGCCTAATTTGTGATTGATACATTCTATATCGATCAATTTTTATTGTTGTGTGTTAGTTCATCATTAGGCATGTTGCTCTAGAACTTGCTTTAAACCATTTTGAGATTACATGATATCTGTATGCATGAAAAATGATAAAGGCACTAGGATTAACCGTGTTTATCCAAACAGTACCCTTGAATTATATATCCTTAGTGAACCCCTTTGAGCTTTTTTATCCGTTCTATTCGTATATCACCAATCTAAATTCTTGAGCCTACTTGTTTATTCTTCTCTTGATTTACTAGTAGAGCACTTTGATTCATTTGGGGGTTGGTGAGTGCATAGTGTGGGGATATCTTTGTTAAAGTGTGAAAATTTGGCGGGAATCGAAAAAAAGAAAAAAAGAAGAAGAAAAAGAAAGAAAAAAAATAAAAAGATCAAGTGGAGTTGTGTTCGTTGGTTTGTGCAATATGAAAGTAGAAAAGCACATGGTAATATGTGCTTGGGTTTAATGCTTGTGAAAGCCTGATCACCTTTTACATGATCGAAATTTCATGTTGAGTGCTTTAATTAAAAATTGAACATTGTGCTCTGTTAGTTTGTCAAGTTAGCCACTTGTCAACCTTTTTCTTGATTCCCTACCCTTCACCTTAGCCACGTTACAACCTTTAACAAAGACCTTTTGATTTGTGCATGCATGTATTCAAAGTAGTGGAAATTTGGTAGACAACCAAGCCTATGGTTGCACATGACTTAATTGATTGAACTTGAGCGAATACACTTCACCTATACACATGTGTGATTTGAGAGTTTTATGAGCTTCATTTATATCCATAGCATGTTACTCACTGAATGCCGCATTGATATATATTTCATGATCTTTTTGTCTCTCTAGACTGTGTGTTTACTTGGATAGTCTTGTACAAATGATGCGTAAATTGAAAGACTTGTCTTTTCTATATTGTGTAATTAAGTTTTGCATGTGTGGAGTACTATGATAGGTTGCATACTTGAGACTTGGCAGAGAAAAAAATGGATTTTGTGGGTAAATTCACTATAAACCCTCACGAGACAACACTCGTCCTACTAGGGCTGCCTAGGGGTTTAACGGCTTGTTGCATGTGCTCAATGCAATCGTGTCATCTACGAAAGTGATATTAGTTAGGATTTAGTTTTTATTTCACTTATTTGCCCGAGGACGTGCAAATGCTTAGTGTGGGGATGTTTGATAAGATATATTTTTATATATATTTTAGATAATTTTATTCCCGTATTTAATTGCATTTTGCATTAATTTGGATATTTATTTAATAAATCTTAGTGTTTTATTGAAGAAGACAAGAATTCCTAAGTTTGGAAGAATTTGGGCTTAAAGAGCTATTTTGGAGCTGAAAATGGAAGAAATTCGGATTTATTGAGATACACCCGCTTTCTACTGTATTTATTTCATATCTGGAGTTGTAGAAGTCGGATTTGGACGATCTTACAGTCCACGCGAAGCTTAGAAAATTATCTACAATTCAGAGGGATTAAATAAGCAAAAATCCGATTGGAGCAGCTCGAAATCTGAGGAGAAAATTCAGTTCTGAATTTTAGTAAAAAAATCTTTTTACTTTTGGAATTTTATTGTAATTTATTTAAAGTGTAAAGTGTGTGTATTGAGTGTTTAGCCATTTGGAATATTAGTGCAGCCGAAAGTGTGATGAAGTGGGGAAAAAAGAGAAGAAAAAAAATAAATTGCAAAGTGGTAGTAATGATGAAGGAGGATAATGATGATGCATTATTTGGAGAAATGGGTGCTACAAATAAGATGGAGCAAGTGCAGGGGGGATCATATACGCATCTTAGCTTAGGAGGGAGACATTAGATTAGGCTCCTTTACTACATTTCTACATTCATTCGGCAAGTATTTTTGGAGGAGCTAGGGGCTTGGTTTTCTTCTCTTTTATGTACACTTTCTTCGGATTAATTCTTTGTTAATGTAAGGTATTTTTCTCCTGTTGATTAAATATATATTTTAGATGGATTGTTATATAATTTTAGTTGTTATTAATTTTTATATTAGTGAGTAGTTTGTTCTAGGGCATAAAGGAAAGCCATGTTTGCATGATAATTCTGGCATGATTTTCATAGTGGTTTGATTGATTATGGTAATTCTAATCGATTATGTTTGATATTTAATTTGTGTTAGTGGCCAATATCACGGATTAATTTTATGCGAATAGGGGTAATAGATCGAGAGATTTTACTCTTAGAGGCACACATACGATTAGCGGAATTGAATTTTAATGCGAGAGCATAATTGGATTTCCGAGAGCGTTGATACTTGAGAGAGATTAACACATGCTCTAATTACCCGATTAATTAAATTACTAAAAGTGATTATTTGTGTAAGCACGTTTCGGGAGCGTTGATACTTGAGAGAGATTAACAAACCGTAATTGCATGACCATTTTGATCGCTTTAACTTAGAAGCCGGATATTATGTAAACATGGTGGACCTAATTGCCCTAGATTTAAAATCCATTGTTGATCCTTTAATTAATTAGTTAAATTAGTATAACTAATTAGTTAGTAAATATTTTCACAACAATCGTTTTTTTTTCGAGAAACAATTGAATTAAAATCGATAAAACCCGCCTCCCTGAGAACGAACACAAAATTATACCGCATCAAAAATACGAATCATGAAAGGCACAATAAGAGTCACCACCCACCTGAAAAATGGGAACAAAACAGAAAACACAGAGATCTGAGAAAAGTGATTACCGACAAGAAAGCAGCCTACGACAAAGTGGTAGCTGAATATGAAAAGCACAAACACAGAGAGCGGTCCCCTGTCCGCTCAAGGGAAACCGAAAGTACGCAACCAACAAACGCTGAGATGATGCGAACCATCATTGAACTTAAGAAAAAGATAGAGGGCAATTGCGAGCAAGATTTGGGCAGTACACCATTTACGGTGAGGCTAGAGGCCGAACCCCGACAAAAAGACATCAAACATCACAGCTTCAATTCTTTCGACGGGCTGGGAGACCCGGAAGAGCGTCTTAGTTACTTCGACCAATTGGCTCTTCATTATGAGTACAATGATCTGACACGATACCGTTTCTTCGCAGCGACTCTCCGCGGGAACGCCCAAAGATGGTTCTGTAGAATGTCCGCCAGGTCCGTAGATACTTGGCTAGAATTCAGAAAACTATTCCTAAACAAGTTCAAAGCAAACCAACAACACGAGGTTCATACCGTGTTCCTCGAAACCATCGCACAATGCAACGGAGAAACCTTGCAAAATTACATTGACCGCTTCAAGGAAGCCGTCAACAAGGTTGTTTGTGTTAACGAAACAGAGGCGTTGGTTCATTTGAGAAGATGCCTTAACCCCTATGAATGCGAAAAATACGTATGACGTCTCATGGAAACAAAACCCACCACTCTAGTAAAGGCATATGACTTGGCATCCCAAGCTATCAACGAAGCCGAGTCTCTAAGCGTGCTGAAACAATCCAGAGCTCCACCCGCCTCAACACCATACTTTTAAAGGGAAAGGTTCACATACTTATCAAAGACAAGCACCTGTTTTACATCAAGTACAAACCACTCATGGGCCGCCGCCCTCCGCCCAAGGAACTCAATCATCAACTCCGGTCAGGGACCGCCTAGGGCCAGCAAACCCGCAAAGACCGGATAGACGTCCTGAACCAGAATGGACCAAATTCACGCTCCCAAGAGCAACCATTCTGAGAGAAATCAGGGGAAAACTCTTCTATTTACCGCCAGCCCCTATGCACTCCTCACCCGAGGATAGACCTAAAGATAAGCATTGTGACTATCATGAAACAAACGGGCATTACACAGACAACTGCTTATCCCTCAAATATTTCCTAGAAAAGCAAGTAAAGGCTGGCAACTTATCTCAGTACTTGCCCAGACAAGTACTTGGCCCATCCACCTCTCAGGCACACAATAAAAACATCGTACATACCGTTGTTGGCGGACAGGTCTCGCCGCCTAGAGAAGAACAATCTGTCTATACAATATCTGAGGGTCCACCAAGCATCATTACATTTACAGACGCAGATTATGAGGGCATTAACCTAAACCACACTGAGGCACTAGTCGTATCTTTGGGTGTCGCCCATAACGAAGTCAAAAGGATCCTTGTTGACAACGGGTCCTCAGTTGATATATGTTTCAAACACACCTGGGACAGGATGAAGCTAACCAATGAGAAGTTAGAAACATGTCCCGACGAGACACCTCTTTACGGGTTCGGCCACAACGCCGTCCCAATAGCGGGCATAGCGAGGCTCCCTGTTTATTTTGGGGAATCTCCCAGACAAGTATGCAGAATTATCAAGTTTTACGTCATCAACACTGCATCTTATTACAACATGATCTTGGGAAGGCCCACACTAAACATGCTAAAGGCGGTTACTTCCACCCCTTACCTCAAAATCAAATTCCCCACTTCAAACGGTGTAGGAGAAATCAAAGGGGATTCGGAAACATCCAAAAGATGCTATGGCATTGCACTCACCTTGGGAAAAACTGAGCCTAGCAACATCAACAGAGAAAAGGCATATAAAAGAAAGCAAGCGAAAAGACAAAGGCACGCTGAAAATCAACGTGCGAATAACAAAAAAAGAAAAGAAGTACAGTTCATAGACGGGCATGACCCGCTGATAGAAGACTCACCTCGCATAGATGCAAATCTCATGAAATGTCTCAAAAGGGAAGAGAAACCGCCAATAAGCCCTGCAGTACAAACAGAAAAGATAAAAGTTATACCCGGAGATGTAACCAAAAGCGTGAGTGTGGGAGCGGGTTTGGACTCAATCTTCAAAGATGGCCTTACATATCTTTTGAGGAAATACGCAGACATCTTCACATGGAGTCTAAAGGATATGCCAGGCATAGATGAGTCCGTGACAATCCACAAGCTAAATGTAGACCCAGACAAAGCTCCGAAAATACAAAAAAGAAGGAATTTTGCGCCAGAGCGACAACAGGCAATTGACATTGAGGTTGACAAACTCCTGGACGCATATTTAATTTGCGAAGTCACCTACCCTAAATGGGTTACAAACGTAGTACTAGTGAAAAAAGCTAACGGAAAATGGAGAATATGCGTTGATTACACGGACTTGAACGCAGCATGCCCCAAAGATCCATATCCACTCCCCTCAATAGACCAACTCATCGATGCAACAGCGGGTCACTTGATGTTAAGCTTCATGGATGCTTACTCAGGATACAACCAAATCAAAATGACCCCAAAAGACAGAGAAAAAACAGCCTTCATTACACACAGGGGGTGTATTGTTACAAAGTCATGCCATTCGGACAAATCAACGCCGGTGCTACCTTCCAAAAAACCATGAATAAAATCTTCGCCGAACAGTTGGGCCGAAACATGGAAGTATACGTGGATGATCTCATAGTAAAGTCGCTCTTAACGACTTCACACTTGCAAGACTTGGAAGAATGTTTCTCCACACTCAGAAAACACAGCATGAAACTCAATCCGGACAAATGTGCATTTGCCCTTGACGCAGGCAAGTTCCTTGGTTTCTTGGTATCTCATAGAGGCATCGAGGCCAACCCTGAAAAGATAAAGGCTATAATTGACATGCAGCCGCCCAAGACCTTGAAGGAAATACAAAACGGGGAGACTAGCCGCTCTAAGAAGATTCATAGCAAAGCTAGCAGACAGATGCCTTCCGTTTTTTGACACATTGAAAGGAACAACCAAAACCAAGGCAATATCTTGGACGGCTGAATGCCAGAAAGCCTTCGAAGACCTCAAAACATATCTCTCTTCTGCTCCATTACTTGCCGTCGCAGCTCCTTCTGAACCGCTGTCACTTTACTTGTCCGCCACAGATAAAGCTGTAGGGGCGGTACTCATAAAAGAGGAAAATGGCGAGCAAAAACCAGTTTATTATGTCAGCCAAGTGCTCAAAGATGCAGAAACCCGCTATCCAAACGTCCAAAAGTTTGCTCTAGCTTTGGTCGTAGCAAGCAGAAAATTGAGACTTACTTCCAAGGCAGACAAATCAGGGTTATCACGGACCAACTGCTGAGAAAAATACTTCACAAGCCAGACTTATCAGGCAGGTTGATCAATTGGGCCGTTAAGCTTGGCCAATTCGATCTAAAGTACATACCAAGAACCGCCATCAAAGCACAAGCATTGGCAGACTTTGTGGTCGAATGTTCATTTTCAACAGCGGAAAAAGAAACTTCCACAGAAACCATAGCAATAACGGGCAACCACTGGCAACTATATGTGGACGGTTCCTCCACAAACACCCGTTGCGGAGCGGGCCTTATCCTTACTAGCCCCGACGGTTTCCAAGTCAGACAAGCCCATACAACTGAACTTTAAAGCTACAAACAATCAGGTAGAATATGAGGCACTCTTGGCCAGTTTGACATTAGCAAAGAACTTACAAGTGAAAAAGATCACCATATACAGCGATTCACAACTGGTTGTTCGTCAAACAACAGGGGATTATTCAACCAAGGACAACAACCTCAGCAAATATCAAGAATTAGTGCAAACAATGCTGACCCAATTTGAGGAATACTCGCTCGAACAGATAGATCGGGCAGATAACACAATGGCATACATGTTGTCTAAATTAACTCAAGGGGAAAAAGTAGAGGCGGACACAATATACTTCGAGGAATTAACCGCTCCAAGTGTAAGCAAAATGGACATCATGGAGATAAGCCCGCCGATAGATAACTGGATGAGCCCTTACATCAGTTATTTGGAAAGTGGCACACTGCAAGACGACAATATCAAAGCTAAAGTACTCAAGTTACAAGCAATAAAGTACTTCGTTCAAGAAGGCACCCTATACAAAAGAAGCTTCGATTCTCCCATACTCAAATGTGTCGATGAGGAGGAAGCCTTGTATTGTATGAGGGAGGTCCATGAGGGCTTTTGTGGCGACCACATGGCTGGAAAGGCGTTGGCGCATAAAATACTAAGACAAGGTTATTTCTGGCCCAAAATGCACAAGGAATGCAAAAACTTTACCAAAAGGTGCCGCCAATGCCAACTGTTTAGCAATATGTCCAGAAAAGCGCCAGCCCTACCTGCAGCCATTCTATCACCCATACCATTTGTTGTATGGGGCATTGACATTATGGGACCATTCCCTAGAGCCAAAGGTGATCTACAATATGTCATGGTCGCCATTGATTATATGACCAAGTAGGCAGAAGCAAAGGCACTTAAAAACATTACGCAAGATGATGCCATTCGTTTTGTTCGAGAGCAAGTCATCACAAGGTTTGGAATTTCAATAGTTCTTATATCCGACAACGGTACGCAGTTTGTGGGGTCAAAATTCACGAAGTTCCTATCCGACCACGGGATCAAACACAACAAGAAAGCATCTGTTTGTCACCCTCAAAGCAACGGTCAAGTCGAAGTAACCAATCGCATCATTGTCCGCGGCTTAGAAAAAAGACTAACTACATCAAAAAAGAAATGGCCGCATGAGTTGCCTAATGTTCTTTGGGCTTACCGGACATCTGCCAGAACAAGCACTGGAGAGTCCCCGTTCAAGTTGGCTTTTGGCACAGAAGCCCTTGCACCAGTCGAGATTGGCTCACCGTCATATCGCGCTATAAATTTTGAAGAGGAGGCAAATGCTCAAGGACTTAAAACAAATCTAGATCTTCTAGATGAAACAAGGGAAACCGCTGTTGAAAAAATGGTCGCTTACAAAGAAAAAACAAAAGAATTCTTTGGAAAAAGAGCCAGAATCAAAGCCTATGTAGAAGGTGATTTGGTTAACAAGGCAACTGAAGCATCTGACCCCAGACACACTGGCAAACTTATGCCAAAATGGGAAGATCCTTACAAAATCATCAAAGTGCTAAGGCCAGGTTCTTACAAACTAGCCCACCTAGATGGCACTGAAGTTAACAACACTTGGCATGGCGACAAACTACGGAAATATTACCAATAGATGGCTAGACAGTCATATCTGTTCTGTAACGAAGGGAATTACGTTTTTTAATGGAATACTTTTGCAGAAAAATTATCTACATTTACATCCAGCAAGTCTTTCAACTACAATAGCAACATTAGCAAAGTCCCTAAGCGGGCCAGCAACCAACTACAATAGCAAAATTATCAAAGTCCCTAAGCGGGCCAGCAACCAACTACAATAGCAAAATTAGCAAAGTCCCTAAGCGGGCCAGCAACCAACTACAATAGCAAAATTATCAAAGTCCCTAAGCGGGCCAGCAACCAACTACAATAGCAAAATTCTCAAAGTCCCTAAGCGGGCCAACAACCAACTATAATAGCAAATTTCTTAAGGTCCCTTTGACGGGCATACTAACAATTTCGAATATCAACTTACAGTTTCATCAAGAAAGAACTAAGTCCCCTAGACGGGCATGATGACAACTATGGATTTCAATCTATGGTTTTCATCAAGATAGAGCCAAGTCCCATAGACGGGCATGCTAACAACTATGGATTTCGATCTACGCTTTTGCCAAAACAGAGCTAAGGTTCTTACACGGCCACGAAAACAAATGGAAACAACTACAGTACATAATTCAATGCCAAAGGCACTTGCTACAACAAAAAGCCAACAACTTCAAGTCAAAATTACAAGGAATGATTACTACAGACAATCTACAGCAAAAAATCCACACATGGGCTAAATATACGATGCAACAGAGAACTAAAAGGAAAGGACAGCTACTTGCACCAAAAAAAAAAATACTTTTTTATTAATAAATAAAGGATTACAAGCATGTTATTACAAGGATTGAGATCCTACATCTACAAACCCTTCATGCCTGGGGAGCTTTCTTCTTAGCATCCGCATCCTTCTTCTCAGAACTTTCACCCTGAGGAGGGGCACAAAAACGGAAGTTAATTGCATCCGTTTCCGGCGCATCCTTGGCCTCCTTCGCGGCACGAGTACAGTCTATTTTCCGAGCATGCTTTCGGAATTCTTCAGCTAAGTACAGATCACCCTCTTCCTCGTGATGCTTGGCAAGGGCTAACCAAGTAGCTTCACTATCTTTGGAGAGAGCACGCTCCCATGCCCCAGCGAAAGGGCTAAAAAACTCATCCATCTGAGAAATATCCATACTATTGAATATAAAGCGCAAGGATTTTCTACACAATTTGAAGAAGAATATCCAAATCAAGAGCTAAACCCTCCTATTTATAGGGGTTAAAGAAGGTTAAATTCACCACCAGTCAAAAGTTACAGTTCCCATGCAAAGAGAAGTAAAGACACAGTCAAAATATTTTGACTCCCATGCAACATTAAATGCTCGAAACAAACTCCCACAGTCAAAACTACAATTTCCAGGTAAACATTTTCCCACACATATTCACTACCAACTTTGACAAAGAAATACAAACACAAATTAGGTTATATCTTGAAGCAAATTACCAAAATATATCCAAACACAAAAATATCCTAGAGTTTGGAATTTCCAAAGTGCGAAACCATATCAAGATGTTTCCAAGTCACACAGCGGACACACCCGCTGAGTGACTTCAAAACAAGTCAAAAAGAAAAAAGTTCATAGCAGAAATTATAAAAATAAGCTAAGCCCAACGAGACCCGCTCAGTGGCTCCGCCATACCCCTCAACGGCTCTGCATCTTCATCCTCACTATTATACACCGTAGCAATGGCACTAAGAGGCTGGATATCAACATCAAGCACAGTAGGACTTAGAGAAGCGTCTACTTGTCCAATCTCAATCACAGCAGGATTCAAGACAACATCCTCTTCATCAATTTCACTATAAGTAGCCGCTATCACTGACAACGGAGTAACATCTACTGCAACTTCATGGTTCTCAGCGGCAACCATCTCACTCTCAGCGGTCTGCGTGCCCATATCACCAAAAACAGCATCGGACTGGCAACCAACACTCTTTCTCTCGGTCCCCCCAAGACGGGCTTTCAAGGCTCTGGCTTTACGTTTGGATTTCTTTACTTTTGACTTCAGCCTAGCCAACTCAGTTTGTAACTGAGCAACCTCGGGTGTGGTATCAGCGGGATCCTGCCTTTGCTGCACTACAGCACCACCCGCTACCACAATCGCAAACTTGACGGCTTCAGCCTTTACAATCTCAGCAAACTCAGCACTGTTTTTAAACTTCAATATGGCATCCGCTTCGGTTGGGCGAGAATCAAGATGGGCTTCAGCATCATCACCACGTTTCTTCTCAAAACTTAGCATAGTAGTCAAGTTCTTTACCTGTTCGGACAGAGTGGCATTCTCAGCCTTGAGTTCTAGTTTATCCTCCGCCAAAAACCGTCGCAAATCAACACTATATGCATAGCTCGCTTTAAGGTCAGTCTTCTCAGTTTCAATCTCGTGCAAAGCCCTAGCAGCATTATCTTTCATAACCCTCTCAACGGACAGCTCCGCCTCTAGTAGCTTCACTCTCTGTTTCAAAGCAATGTTGCTGCTACGATACATATTACCACGAGCCATCAAGCCTATATACATACATTGATTCTACAAAAAACACAAACACAAAAAACAAACACGTCAACAACGGACATAAACCATAAATAAACTACATAAACAATCAAATATTTACATACCCGTGCAACATATTTTTGGGACAGCCGGCACATCCGCTCCCAACTCAACTCATTCATCCTCACAAGATCATCATCAGTCATGGAATCAACAGTGAAGGTGTTAGGCCCCGACTTAAAAAGAAATCCATAACCAGGCCTGGCTCCAACTCCTGCATCATTCACTTCATCATCACTGCTTGTGTAATACACTATCTCCTCAGAAGCATCTCCGACATCCTCAACATCATCATCAGCATCATCCTCACCATCATCCTCAATAGCATCCTCAGCATCATACTCAGTATCAACACCATCAGAATCATTCACAACGGGTTGCTCCATGACTTGGTTTTCCAGAGCAGGCTCGCTCACCTTAGTAGGCTCAATACGTCTACGTTTCGAAGTACTAGCCTCCATAACAGCCTTGCGCTTTGACTGAGCGGTATCTTTCGCTCCTTCCACCGCTACCTCCTGCTCTTTCTCAGCGGATAACTCCTCCCCAGTATCAACATCCACAATGACTTTACTCCTACTAGCAACTACCTTAGCAGAAGCAACAACCGAACCCCGCTCCTCCCTTTGAATAGCAGCCCTTACACCCAGAGAACGAATATCAAACTCATCATCAGTATCCGTCACCATATGAGACACAAGTGTCCTCCTTGCCACAGCACCCGCACTTTCAGCCTCAGAATCAGCCGCAACGTCCCTTTCAACGGACGGCTCTTTCTCAGCAGGAACATCCCTCTCAGCGGACATTTCTTTCTCAGCGGATTCATCGTCCTCAACGATGTACTCATCCCCTTGGGCATTTCGCAGATTTTCCTCAAATGCATCATCCCTTTCTCTTGCAGTAGCACCACCTAACAGCTCCTCAGATAAAGAATCACCCACAGAATTTACATCATCATCACCAACTTCTTCCTCAGAAAAATCCTCCTCAGAAACGGGCTCTTCAACAGCGGTGTCAACCTCAACAGGGGCAGAAGTTTGACCAACCTCGACATTACCGGAGAGATCAAAAGCATCCAAGATATTATCAATAGTAAATAACCCGGCACGAACCCATTTAGGTCTTGGCGGGACGGTAAGCATGAAGTCAGCATATAACTTGGCCTCGGTCAAACCCAGAGTTGGGTGTAGATCTAGCTCTTGCTTACGCGGATCCAACACTACAAAAGTAAAGAAAAACAATATCAGTTACAGAACACAGCAAAAAACAGCAAAGTCTAGAAAAGAAACTTACAACAATTCCTTCTCAAATCAGCCGGGTCGATCAAGTTATTCTCTGTCCATACTTCACCCATTACCTTCACAAGCTCAACAAGGACTTCCATTTCATTACGGCTAAGCCGACTTCGGTTCACTTTGTAGGCACACTCAACCTTTTTTGTAAAGTTCCTCTGCCAAGCGAACTCTCCACCACCAATTATCAGAAACTCCTCCTGCCATCCTGCCATTCCCTTGGGGAAAGCAAACGGTCGATGGCCATCCAGGGCTTTTCCTATGCGACTTTTAGGTTTTGCAAATTGTAACTCATAAAAGGGTTTTGCACGGCTGGCCTTCACATCAAATAAACAGAAAAATGCCTTAAAAGTAGGCTGTTTCCCCCTACGTTCGCAACTAGCTATGAACCAGTTTATGGCCCTTATCGAGTTGGGAGTAAACTGAGCCAATGGACATCTAAAGTGAAGACGAAACAAGTCCATGACAAATTTATGAGGAGGCAAACGAAACCCTGCCTTCAAATGACTTACGGGTATGCACACAGACCCGTCATCAAACCGATGATAAAGCCTCTCCCTGGGTTCTGCACGCCTCCAGAAATAACCTTCCTCAATCCTGAACATTCTTGACACATATTCAGCCCAATCATCAGCCTTGAAAGTACTGTCATGCTGCAGATGGGAGAATTCGGCAAACTCCTTATCCATTGCCTCATTTGAAAAAGCTGTAGGATGCACTTTGGTCGCACGAAACAAACTCTCGCTACTTTCAAAATACTGATAACGGTTCCGTGGCAGAACGGCCGAAAATGTTAACTGGTTGGGATCCGCCCAGCGACCATACCCATTAATCAACGCTTTTTTCTCGCCGGTAGCGGGATCGGTAAATTCATCACCCATCTAAAGAGAAAGTCTAAGTCAAAACCCAATACCGCCTACGGATTATCCGCTTACAAAACAAAAGGTACACGGTATTCACAACAATTTACATTTTCTTTTATTATTTATCAAACAAAACGGTTCATATTCCATTCCCCCCACAAACAGCGAAACCCTTGAATCAAAAGCCAAAATCATACACTTTATACAGAATATACACACATATACACAAACATTTCTTAAACATCACACAATCTAAACCATGTTTTCACACAAATCGAAACTACCAAATATCGACACCAAATACACAAGCAAAAATCACAAAACTAAAACACACAGATTACCAACCTTTACAAACTACATAATCAAATCTCGATTCGAAAGAGTATGAACATGCAAAGCAATGATATGAATACAAAACCCACTCGCAAACACATACTATAAAGCAAACAAATGAAGATACAGACATGGCACAATTATCGAGGAAACATAAATCACAAAAGAAAACACAAAGAAACAAGAATCTCACCTCAAATTAGGAGGTAATATATGGCTTCAATGGCTGAAATATCCGAAAAAAGCAGTACGAACACAGCAACCAACTCGAAAAAGACAAGAAAGAGCAAGGAGAACAGTGGTGAGAGGCAGTAAAAAGTTACACAAATGATGTACAACTCCCTCTTATATTAGCGTGAGGCGCGTGTAGTAGGGGTGAAAACAGTGCAAACACAACGTGGGCATCTGTGATTGGTCCACGTCATCTTTATAGCCAGCAGTAACTGCATCGATTCAAGCAAAACTGCCCACTAGGTAATAACTTCCCACTTACCCATAACATATTACATCACAAATGTACATTCTCTTTCCACCCAAAGGTCACTTTATTCATTAATACGAACCACCACTTATCATTTCTCATATTATTGACATTTAATATTATTCCATCATTTATTTCGAATTTCTCATTTATTATCAATTATTGCATTTATTTCAAAGAACAGTTACACATATCAAACAAAAACGTTTCAACTTACAAGCCCGTCAAGCACCACAACCCGCTGTCCAGAACATCACATATTTTCACAATTTTTTTCTAACTCCTAAGTGTTGTCCGCCAACACTTGGGGGGCATATTTTCACAAATTTTTTCTAACTCCTAAGTGTTGTCCGCCAACACTTGGGGGGCATATTTTCACAAATTTTTTCTAACTCCTAAGTGTTGTCCGCCAACACTTGGGGGGCATATTTTCACAAATTTTTTCTAACTCCTAAGTGTTGCCCGCCAACACTTGGGGGGCATATATAGTAATCTTTTCAAAACATTGTTGCATGTGATTTTTTCGCAGTTTTCTCCTCCTCATGTCCGCTACCACGCACAGAAGGAGTGGGGGCAATGATAGGTACCCGTTGTAAGCCTACAGCGGGGACCCGCTGACCGCTACCAAAAACCATCATCATAACAGTACTTGCAACTTACACACGTGTCTTTATATATTATCTTTACTAAAATTACTCAACTTGACAACAAATATCTTTACAAAAATACTTGTGCAAAATATCTTGTATCTTGCTCACTAAGGCAGGGGACCATAAAGGTAGTCAAGGGAACACAAGGACGATTAACTGTAGCAAAAGCGGCTGTGGTAGGATCGAGGTATGTGAGGAAAGGACACTAATCACTGTTCTAATGGTGGCTCACTGTAGCTTTAACGACGTAACAAGTGGGTAGCCAAGTGGATAAACAGTGATTGGGAGTCCTAGCCTATAAATACCCCTGTTCTACACATGAGGTAACACACACAATTTTAGAAACTGAAAGGCATATGATGTAGCCTATTTGTATTTCGAGGATACAACTCAACTTAAACAAGATTGTAATAGTGAATAGTATATAGACTGTCACAAGGAATCTCAGATTGTATTATCTGTCAGAAGAAAAAGATCAAGGTCAATCTACAGACTTGGGGATTTACTACATTGAAAGAAGCTCAGTCATCTGATCAAGCCTCAGTGAAGTATTCGTTAAGAAGTGGATTCATTTAAAGTGACAGAGATTTCAACAGTGACAGAGACAGTACAGAAGAATTGAAGAGAGATGAGAAAACAAAAGGAACCAGTTTTTAAAGTCAATATATGAAGAACAGTCATTGCGGTTAGTCACTCATGAACCAGACAGTACATCGAGTGTCAACATTAAACAGTGGTTGTTAGTCATTAACTTCAGTGGTTCAAGCTATCAAGACTGGTATGAGGGAAAATCATTGTGCAAGCAGCAGAAGTGCTAAATTAATTAACCACAAGGATTTTACTATCACGTGGACTGACTACGAGGAAAAAGAATTATCACAAGGAAATGGAAAGTGATATATTCTTAAAGCTGGAACTCCGGTTGGAATTGATATATTTTTTGTGAAGCAAAAGGAGTCCTGTTTCAGACGCTCAGGTAACCGCAGTTTAGAGTTTAAGTATAATTTTATATTAATAAATATTTTATTTATTTAGAAAATTATATTTATAAATATCTAATAATATTAGATATTTATTTTTATAATTTCTGGATTAAAATAATTATTTATTAATTAAAGATTATAAGTTGTGCGGGTTAAAAAGCATTTCAACGGAGCCTCTCTTAATTAGTTAAAAGATGGCCACGAATTGATCAAGAAAGGTTGTGTTTGTTTATTGAGTAAACAAATACAATTCACTTGATTATTAAATCAAACGAATTGATTTATCAAACAAGTGGTTCAGTCAACTGTGCAACATAGCTTGTCGGCAAAATATTTTATTATCCTGAAACGCGCGTGGCGTGCACGCGCCTGAGCTACACAGCAAAACAGCAACCGCGTGCTGTCCACTCTCCTGTCCTGCAACTGGTCTTCGTTTCTGCAGCAACAAATCAGTTTATGTCTTTGTTCAGGTTTTTGTCATACCGAACATATTCAATTATGTCATGACACAGATTATGTCATACCGAGCTTAAAGAATTATGTCATGACACAGATTATGTCATACCGAGCTTAAAGAATTATGTCATGACAGAGATTATGTCATACCGAATTAATGAATTATGTCATGGAGCAGTTTATGTCATACCGAGCTCACCAGATTATGTCATGGAGCAAGTTATGTCATGATGACAGCAAAATATCAACACATTGTTATAAAAGAGACAGAAGGCAGCAGAAGCAAAATAATATACACAGAACACACACACGCACATAACATTATATCAAAACAACACAGCAGCCTATCTCTCTCTCTCAAGCTCAAGAACACACAAAGATCAAATTAATTCCCAGAAAATTAAGTTCATCATCTTTGTAATATTTGTTCCACTGGAAGTTAATTATTTGTGATTCTTGTACTACTAGCGAATTAAGTTTCCTAGTTCACAATTTGATATCTTGATTTTTATTAACTAAATTAGAAGAGTTCATGTCGAATTTTCTAATTAGTTATTAATTACTTGATAATCATTTGTACTGATTTTGTAACACCCATCAAGTTAATATATTGTTATATTCAACTTGAAATTTGTGTTAATTTATTCCGCACAAATTTGTCTAAACTAAATTTTATTTAAAGGACAAATTTCGATAAATTGGTATAGATTGTATTCAACCCCCCCTTCTACAATCTTATCGGACCTAACAGAAACACAAACTTATTACTCATTCTCTCCCTTCACACAGATACATTCTTACCCGTTTGATCATTATTATTCCGATTACTGATTCTCACACCGGAGGTGCTTGACGGCCACCACCCCCGGGCAAGCATTATTTTGCAGATACCCAAACTCAGGTGAAGTATCCCCGGAACAGTGCTCGGAACAATGATCGGAAGTCTCTAATCGGCCGTAAGAATTATAAGGTTATAACTTAGAGACAACTTAACTAGATTCTATTATGCTTAGTTTTACTGTATAGACTAAGTTAAACATACTGTCACAGCCAAAATATGTTCTTATTTATACAACTCTAACATATATTGGTGATAGAAAATTTATCCTAATATATACAGAGTATATAACAAACTAATTAAGCTTAAACCTACTAGAACATACGTATGTATATTGATATCAATAACCATATATTTACTTTTCATTCAAAAAGAAAATAACCATATATTTACTAATATATGTGGATATATGGTTATTTAAGTACCAACTAGAATATATATATATATATATATATAACAAAGTTCAGTGGAGACCATGTTTTTTGTGGAGTCCTGGAGTCCACCTTTGTTCTGCATATATTCATCCACATTTAACAATGTTTTACCAATGTAAAAACGTTTTCCTCTTGAACATGATCGTAAATTGCTTCGAAACACGCCAAAACATCTCTTGAATTAATTTTTAGAATTTTGTTATTGAACACTTGGTTCTGCAATATAAAATTTGTTCTGCAAATTCAATATTTTGTCATTGCGGGCAATATAATGTATATTTGTGATGGATTTTGACGATATTACTGAAAAAAACCCTAACTAATCTTGGTGATGATCGTAGAAAATTATTAAATGTAATGTAAAATGCTGATGAATGTATGTAGAACAAAAGTGAACTCCAGGACTCCACAAAAAATATGGTCTCCACTGAACCCAACTCTCTATATATAATATATATTATAATAATCATATATTCTAGAATAAATTCTAGTACCAACTAGAATATATATAATATAAACATACGGATCATGAGTTGATACGGATGGTTATTGATACCTAATATTAGTTGATCCTAATCAAAACTTCTTCGATTAGCTTAAACTTGGGCATGTTTACAGGCAAACAATAATGCTTAGGCTTATCACTAACAAGAACCAAATTAGTCTCCTTCCAAAAATTTGCATATACAATGCTCAGTGAGTCCAGTTCTTTTGATAAATCTATAAGATGCCTACATTACACGAAAGGGATAATTGATGAACTAATAGTAATGATAAATAATGGAAAATAATAAACAAAATTTTACATTATGGAAGCTGTCCGCAAATGTTCCGCACAAGAAAAGATACTTGGTAGTGTTAAGTTGATATGGAAGAATGTTGTTGAGTATTGAACACGGTAAAAGAATACAGAGGGGGGGGGTGAATGGATTCTTGAACTTTTCTTGGATTGAGTCTATGTAGCAGATAAGTGCCTGTGTGTGCAGAAATTAAGGTGCGGATAAATAAACAACACAAGACACAATATCACTTTAATCTAATGTATTATTAGATAAAGGTTGCTACAATCTGTGAATACAAATGGTAGTATTCTCAGCTTCGTTTTTCTCAGAGAGATATAGCTCTTACAGTGTATGAAAAACTTGACTCACAAAAGTTACTAAGTTATGAAGTGAGGCTGTGTCCTTATAGAACATGGATACAGCCTGCTTACTACAAATAAGGTAGCTAAACAAATTACTTTCTAGTCTGTCTATCCTTTTTGAGTAAGAGTCCAAACGGTTACAGATTTGACTTTGCAAAGCCTGTTCAGATCCACTTCTTTAGCTCCTTGTCTCTTCTATATCTCTCCAAGCTTCCTTGTAGGCTTTCCAGAGCACGTTACAGATTGTGGTCCATAAAGTGCATTGGCTTGTTGCAGGTTTCTGACTTGTACAATTTCTTCAGTATTTTGTCTTCAAGAATGTATTCGAGAAGTGACTAAGTAAGTGATTCGAGAACTAGAATTGACTTGATCGATAACTCAGAGTTCTCGAATACTGTTATAGTGACATATCGAACCACTTCTCGAATAGCTCTTTTCCATCAGGATTCCTTGAGTTGTTGAATAGAGCATTTGACTTATCGAATCCTCGAGTTGTCGAATAGCTTTCTGAGTCTTTGAGATATCGAATGGAACTTTGACTTGTTGACTCTTTGAGAACTCGAATACCATCTTGACTTGTTGACTTCTTGAGTTCTCGAATAGAGTAGTAGACATATCGAATCCCTGAGATATCGAATGAGATATCGAACAGTGTATTCAGAGATATCGAATAGTGTCTTGAGATATCGAATCTCTGACTTCTCGAATGCAGGACTTCTCGAATAGACAAATATACTTCTCGAATTGGTACTTAGGCAAATTCTTCATTTCTTCAAATCCCAACTGTGATTATTTGATAGTCTTTATCTCCTTGCTTGAGGCATGAACCTTGGAACTTCTTTCAAGCATTATTCTAGACTCTATTTGTACAGTTACTCAACTAGGATTTGATGCCTATTACAAGTACAATACAAACAGAAACTCTACAACTAGAGGTTCCCTCAGTTAAGAGGTCATGTAAGTAATGCAAAGCATTACAAACAATTAGGCTTGTTATTAGATGTATACAGGCATGCCTCTGTAACTAACAATCTCCCCCAAATTGTGAGTGAGACCCTTAGTCACAATTTCATGTCTGATAACAAGCCTAACATACATTAAAGATAAAACTTTAAAAGTACAGGTATGTGATTTGATTGAACACATAAATGAAATTACAAGATAAATACTCTTACAGTATGATGAGGTACTAGCCATTTTCTTTTGATTGCATCTCCATTGCTTTGGCTTGTAGATCATCATATGCTTTCTGTTTCCTTTCTTTCTCCTTTCTTGCAATCTCATCTACTGCTCTCATGATTTCTGACATAGCATCCAATTCTTCAATCATAATAGAGTTTTTGAAATCTTCAAGCACTGGCTTCAGAATGTTGGCAGGATAGTGACTGAGTAGGTCCATTCTTATATTGACATTGTCTCCATTTCTTCTCCTATACTTCACCACATAGGGATCAAACTGAACTCTACACAATCCCTTTGCCCTTAGCTTTTCTGCTTCAATCTCCAGTCTATCAATTTCTTTCTCCCTTTCTAACCATTTCTCATAGCAGCCCTTTCTTATCTTCTCAGCATATTCTTTCTTCATTTTCACAAAGTCAATCAATTCCAGCTTCCATACTTTCTCCACCTTGTCTTTAGAATCCAGCAATGCAATGATTCTTTCTATCTCATACAATTTACCCCAATGTTGACAACCCCCTTGTTTGAATTTCATTTCTTTCCCATCAGTGTACTTGATTACAAGGTGGTCATCCACAATTGCAGCATAGCATATCTTTTGAGCTCTTAGAAATAGCAGTTGCTCTTCATCAAAGTCTTCATCAAGTGGCTGGAGTTTCAATCCTGGAATGATTGTTAGGGCTCTAGATTTGGATAGCTTCACTCTCCTTGCAGCATGTTTAAATTTCATCCTCTTGACATGATTGCTTGGCAGAAATCTTTGACCTTGGTTGGTAGACCATAGTAGTATTCCATTAGCAGATTGCTTTCTGAAACATACACATGGTTTCTTGACTTGAATCTTCTTCTCTTCTTGAGATGGTAAGACAGTTGCAGAAGCCATAGATGTAGATTTTGTTAGGTCATTACTAACAGTATTCACCCTAGACTTAGAGTCTTGTGTTGTGGTGAGGTTACTGCTAGCAGTGCCTAAGGCTTGCTGTCTTCCACTCTTCCTCTCATAGGTTCTACCTTGGTCATCATCATCCTTTTTATCCTTGTCCCCCTTTTTCTTCTTATCTTCATCACCCTTATCTCTCCTGTGATGTCTTCTCCTCCCATCACCTTTGTCTTCAGAATCATCATCCTTATTTCTCCTAGGTTGAGCCATCTCTGGAATTTCACCAGTTGCAATATAGGTTCTGAGGATGTGCAGTGCCTCAGTTTCTTCAGTATTTCTGGCTCCAACCTTCTTCTGTAGTTGATCAATGATAGCAATGATCAGTCTGTGATTTCTAGTGGTGAGATCATGGGGAATGACCAATTGCTTGATATCTTCAATTCTGGTACCAGACTGATAGATGATTGTCCATGGCTTCTTGATCACTTCTGGTAGCCTTGTAGGTTGACCATTCCTCAAATCATCAAACAGACTCTTGCTGTTCTCATTTCTCTTCTCAATGATCTCAAGTATGGCATCTATCTCTGAGTGCTTTAAGTCTTGTAGAGTCTGGTATGTTAGATGCCATATCTTTAGTTTGGAAACCATCACTATCTCCTTGACCCATAGATTGTTGACTTTCTTGGGGATGACAGTGATGTAGTCAATCTGCTTCTTCACCTCCCTCAGATAAAACTGAGTGTCACCAACCTGTTCCCTTATGGCTTTCAGAAACTCCAAGAAGGCTTTATCATGATAGACTTTGGAGTTAGCAACTTCTTGTAGCTTGGCCTCAGTAACAACTTTGACTTCTACAGGCTTGGCATTCTCAGATATAGAGATTGGAGGTTTGTCAGATGGCATACTCCCTGCAACCATTGTGGTAGTTATGGATTGCTTTTGTCCTCCAGGAGTAGTGATGTGCACAGTTGGTAAGGTGACAACTGGCAAGATAGATGGAGGCTCATCCACTTTGGCTTTTCCCTTGCCAGGCACATTTGCCAGAGACTTTGAAGCCCTTTGTTGACCACCCTCTTTGATTATTATGCCTTTCTCTCCCTTTGACTCCCCCTTTGAATTTGAGTTCCTAGCCTTCTTTGAATTTGAGTTCCTAGCCTTCTTCTCCCCCTTAGGCTTGTTGTCAGGCACAGAGGCTGTAGAAATGTCCCTGGGGATTGAAGATTCATCCGGTAGAGGGAGACCCATATGCTTCATCATTGCAGCTAACATGGTTTGTTGATGCAGAAGGACATCAGCTGTGGTGGATGCTTGAGTGTCCAACTGATCATTTAGCAATGCAACCTTTTCTGTGAGATGAGCATTGGTCTTGGTGAGAGTAGCTACCTCCTGTTCAAGAGAGTTCACCTTAGTGAATAACTCATTGGCCTTGAAGCCAGATAGAGATTGATCCTGCAGCCTCTTCACTTCATATTTAGACAATTCATGCACAGGAACATCAGTCACTAGCCTATCTCCATAAAGATTCTTGAACATTATCCTCAGCATGGCATTGGCATCTGTAGTCTGGTCAGATAGATTCTGAAATTGGTGCCCCAGACCTGTGACAGTATCCTTTAGCAGAGCCAGCCCATTGTCCATCTGAGTGCAGGTAGAGTTGCAGTGTTTGATGTCCTTGAACACACTGTCCAATTGAGGAAATTTAGCATCAAAGGCCCTCTTGACTTCTGCTACTGAAGTGGCTGTCTTATCACACACCTTGTTGACTTCAGTTTTGACTCCCTTGCCAAGATAGTGTGCAGCCTTGAGGAAACCCTTGTAGGAGTCATTTACAGCTTCATACACTTCACCAGGTGACAGGGATTTTGCATTGGATCCCAGTGAAGTGATGTATTCCTCCCTGAGATACTGAAGTGCTTCATCGAGAGTAATATCATATTTTCCTTGTAACCAGGCATCTATGTTGCCATCTCTCTCAGCATCATCAATGATCTTTGACTTCTGCACTTCCACATCATCCCTATGGCATAACAGAATAGCCTCATAGTCTGGATTAGGCATGTCTGTAGTGAGAAGGTTCTGAGCAATCTTTGTGAACTCAGGAATCTGATCCACAATTAAGCTTTGAAGTGCTTCAACCGTCAATTGTTGTGGAACAGATCCTGATCCTGAAGCACCGTCATGTTGCACAGGCTTCAGCCATTTTGACATGAAGTCAGAGCTAGAGCTAGGCAGGCTAGACTCCTCAGTTACAGATGCAACTTCTGCAACCGGATGGATTGACTCTACTACTGGTGTCACCACAGAAGTGGGATGAGTTACACCAGCAGTTGACACAGGCACAGAGTCTCTAGTAAAAACTAGTGGAACCTCTGTGTTTGTGATGGTGTCATTAGGAGATGCCTCAGCATGCATTCCCTCACCATCTAAATGGGGGTTCTGAGTGGTGAACAAAGTGTCATGCACTAAGTCACTTGAAATTATTGGCTCATCAAGAGAAAAGAATTCTTGATGATCAATACCTTGCATCTCAGTTGCCTGAGTTGCAGGTTCCAAAGAAATTTTAGAGTTAGATTCTGGAAGAGAAGTGTGTTTAAGAGTAGATTTTGGCAACTCCCCCTGAGAGATAGAGGGAGTTTCAAATGTGATGTGCTCTCCACTCAGTGTTGTGCCAGCCTTATCACTCCCATGTGCTGACTCTATACAAGAAGGTGCATTGGGGAGGATGCTTGATTCTATAGGTGCACCCTGTTGAGAGGATACACCTAGTGAGCTGTTTGCCCCTGATTTTACAACTTCAGTCATTTGTGTGACTGAAGAGGTGGTCTTAGTTTTCTTCTTCTTTGTTCTGTGTAAGGGTAACTCAGGTTCCTCACATCCTAGACCTAATTCAACTGCTAATGCTGCTTCAGACAAGATATTTAATGGTGCAGACATTACTTCCTTTCTCTTCTTTTTACTAACATCACCCTTTTGAGAGGATGATGCAGTTGGCTCAGTATGTGGTAGAGTGTTTGGTTGAGAGGGTTGGTTAGCAGGCCCTGGGTTAGCATTTTGTTCTACTTGCTTGGGCTGTGCTAACTTAGATTTTGCATCAAATGTTGGCATGTTGTGGGGATAAGTCCTAAACAAACTCTCCATATGAGGAGTTATGTTCAGTCTTACATCCACATCATTCCTAGTTTCCAAATTACCAAAAATGAGTTTGGTCATGGACTTAGGATAGCCTATTTTATTTTTATCAATCCCAGGCAATTCAATCAATGAAGCATTTTTATAATTAAGTACAGATTGAATAAAGCGAGGGAAGAAAATATCAGTACCTCTCTTGGTTGTGTTCTTACCAAGTCTCCCATATAATTCTTGAAGTATGATTTGGCCAACATCAATCTTCTTTCCATAGGCCAAAGCATATCCAATTTGCTGCACAGGTGCACTGATTTGATCAAAGCTTGATTTCCTGGCAGTGAAGACCTGGAGAAGAGTTGCAAACACATAGCTCCACTCCTTTCTCAGATTCTTTTTGTTTAGCTTTCCAAGGTTAATCCCATCTGAGTAGTTTATGAACTCAAAGAATTCCTCCAACTCTGCATTAGTGGCCATTCTGTCGAATGACTCTTGTTGTAGTCCTAGTGCTTGGTTCATGTCTGCTGTAGTGATAGTGATTTCCTTATCTTGAACCTTGCAGTAGATGACATATGAAGTGATGGCGTTTTCCAGGGCTACAACCTCCACAATAGCAGTACTCCAGAATTGTTCCAGAATATCGAGATATAGAGTTGGGTTGGCAGAGAGTGCATCCTTGATATATGACTCAGCCATCCATTTCACAAAGCACTTGAAATTTGCATTGGGTGCTTCAACATCACTAGTGAGAGCGATGAAGTTGGTGTTGAACTTTACTGTTGCCATTTGTGTAGAAGAAAGAAAAGAAATTGAAGGTTGAAGAAGAAATTTGGCTTTTCGTAGCTAGGGTTTCAGGGGTTTAGAGAGTGTAGATGCTTGAGAAATCGAATGAAATGAATCGAATAGATGTGAAATTGTATAAGTATGAAGTACTTGAATTGTCGATTAGCATAAAGTTTGTATCGACAAGTCAGGCATTCGAGAAGTAGAAAACAACTATTCGAGAAGTCAAGAATGGCTTAATCGATAACTCAAGCAGATAGAAACTCACAGCTGGCAGTTATCTAACTTAGAAATAATTCTAAATTAAATAATATGTGTTTTTATGAGTGAATTAAACTTTTAGACAAACATCCAAAATCGGTTAAAATTCAGCGAGAATTCAGCCTTTTCAAATGATTCGAGAACTCAAATATAGTGTTCGAGAACTCAATCATTCGAGAACTCAGTTACTATATTCGAGAAGTCAAGAATTCCTCTATTCGATATCTCAGTGAATCATTCGAGAAGTCTGACTTATCGAACTATACCCATCACTCATAAAAATTTGATTTTCACTATCTTTTTAAAAATTTACCAGATATATTCATTGAAAAATATCCTAGCAAATTAAATAGTGATTTTCTCAAAATTTCATAGAAATTTTAAGTTAGAAAAAAAATATGATTTTCAACATATGCAACAGATTTGAAATATTTATAAATCATATTTCAGCCAACACTTACTCCAAAAATATTGAGAATTTAGATAAAGTAAGTGTTTACTGCTGCAACAATCTAGATGATGTATTCACTTAGCCAGAATCTGAAGAATTCAGCATTCCAATCTCACTTACCAACCTTGTGAAGGTGGCTTCATCTAATGGCTTAGTGAATATATCAGCTAGTTGTTTATCTGTAGAGACATAATGCAACTCAATGGTTCCATTAGTTGCATGTTCTCTTATGAAATGATATCTGATGTCAATGTGCTTTGTTCTAGAATGATTGACAGGATTGGCAACTATAGAGATTGCACGTGTGTTGTCACACATGATTGGAATTCTTTCCAACACAAGTCCATAATCTCTAAGTTGATTTCTAATCCAAAGCACTTGAGTACAGCAACTTCCAGCAGCTATGTATTCAGCCTCAGCTGTAGAAGTTGACACAGATTGTTGCTTCTTGCTATACCAAGAAACTAACCTTTGTCCAAGAAACTGGCAGCTTCCTGAGGTGCTTTTCCTATCCACTCTGCATCCAGCATAATCAGCATCAGAATAACCAACCAGATTGAACCCTGTGTCCTTAGGATACCATAATCCCAAGTTAGGAGTGCCCTTCAGATATCTAAAGATCCTTTTTATTGCAATCAAGTGTGATTCCTTTGGATTTGATTGAAACCTTGCACACAAGCATGTAGCAAACATGATGTCTGGCCTACTTGCAGTGAGGTAGAGTAGAGAACCAACCATGCCTCTGTAGACTGAGATATCTACTCTCTTGCCTTTAGCATCTTCATCCAATTTAGTGGCAGTGGCCATGGGTGTCTTGGCAGGTGAACAATCTTCCAAGTCAAACTTCTTCAATAAATCCTTGATGTACTTGGTTTGACTGATAAAGATACCATCCTTCCTTTGACTGACTTGCAACCCTAGAAAGAATGTCAACTCTCCCATCATACTCATCTCATATCTGCTCTGCATGAGTTTAGAGAATTTCTCACACAGTTTCTCATTTGTAGAACCAAAAATGATATCATCCACATAGATTTGAACTAGGATCATATCATCACCATGTTTCTTGTAAAACAGTGTCTTGTCCAATGTGCCTCGAGTAAATTGGTTTTCAAGAAGAAATTGTGATAGAGTATCATACCATGCTCTTGGAGCTTGCTTAAGTCCATACAGTGCTTTAAGCAACCTGTAGACAAATTCTGGAAAATGTGGATCCTCAAAGCCAGGTGGTTGTTGCACATAAACCTCTTCTTCCAACTCTCCATTTAGAAATGCACTCTTGACATCCATTTGATAAACTTTAAAGTTTGAATGAGCAGCAAATGCCAAGAATATTCTAATGGCTTCCAATCTAGCAACAGGGGCAAATGTCTCATCATAATCAATGCCTTCCTGTTGAGAGTATCCTTTTGCAACCAGCCTTGCTTTGTTTCTTATTATTACACCATCTTCATCCATCTTATTCTTCAGAACCCATTTTGTTCCAACAATGGTTCTATTCTTTGGTGCAGGCACAAGTTCCCATACTTTGTTCCTTTCAAATTGATTCAGCTCCTCTTGCATGACAATAATCCAATCTGGATCCAACAATGCATCATCAAGTTTCTTAGGCTCAACTTGTGATAGAAAACATCCATAGAGGCACTCATTTTGAGTTGCTCTCCTAGTCCTTACTCCTGCATTAGGATCTCCAATAATTTGCTCTGCAGTGTGTGATCTATCCCATTTCCTTGAGTGTTCAGCCTGACTTCTCATTCTTGATGTTGCTTCATCATCCTCATCATGATCATCCTCATTTCCTCCCCCTGTGAAGTTGCCATTACTCACAAGTGTGTCTTGGATGCTTGTTTCTCCACTATTGATTGGCACAAATTCTTCTCTTGTATCATTATTCACTTGAGTTTGTTGAACTTGAGTTTCAACTCCAGTTTCAGTCTCTTCATCAGAATCATCTAGATTATCAAACTTCAATGGATCTTTGTCTTCATCATTGGCTTCTTCTAGTCCAGGTAGTTTGCTGTCATCAAATGTTACATCTGTGCTTTCCATAACTTTCTTTTGACTGATGACATAAACCTTGTATGCAATTCTTTCCATAGAATAGCCAAGAAAAATTCCTTCAAATGCTTTTGCATCAAACTTTCCAACATATTCAGAATTGTCCTTAAGTACAAAGCATTTGCTTCCAAAAGTATGAATATACTTTAGTGTAGGCTTCTTTCCAGTCATCAAGTTGTAAGGTGTCTTTCCAGTGTTTTTGTTGATGAGGGTTCTGTTCTGAATATAGCATGTTGTGCTCACAGCCTCAGCCCAAAAACATGTAGGCATTTTTGCATCAAGTAACATTGTTCTAGCAGCCTCAATTAGAGTTCTATTCTTTCTCTCAACAACTCCATTTTGTTGTGGAGTCCTTGGAGCTGAGAATTGCTGAGAAATGCCATTCTCTTTGCAGAATGCTTCAAGTGTGGCATTTCTGAACTCTGTTCCATTATCACTCCTCAGTGCAATCACACTTGCATCGTTTGCCTTTGCTTCATTGTCAACTTTCTTTATATGCTCAATAATTACTTGTGGAGCCTCATCTTTTGATGCCAGAAATTCCACCCATGTATACCTTGAAAAATCATCAACCATTACCAGGGCATACTTCTTTCTTCCAAGTGACATTATGTTGACAGGCCCAAACAAATCCATATGGATAAGTTGTAGTGGCTTGGTTACAGATGTCACTGTCTTTGACTTGTGGCTTGATCTCTTCATTTTTCCTTTTTGACAAGCCTCACACACTCCTTCTTGGCAGAATTCAAGTGTGGGCATGCCTCTCACTAACTCTCTTTTGACTAGAGAATTAATGGCCTTAAAGTTTAGGTGTGATAGTTTCTTGTGCCACAGCCAACAATCTTCATTTGATGCTTTTGAGTAAAAGCAACAAATTTTGTCCTTGTTTGCAGAGTCCATATTGGCTACAAACAGGCTTCCCTTCCTTACTCCAGATAGAGCAAAATCACCAGTCTTCTTGTGGGTGATCAAACATTCATCTTTGTCAAAATTCACTTTGAATCCTCTATCAGTAAACTGACCAACACTTAACAGATTATGCTTGAGCCCCTTGACTAGTGCTACATCTTCAATGATGACATTTCCAACTTTCAGCTTGCCATATCCCAATGTGTTACCCATGCTGTCATCTCCAAAAGCAACCATTGGGCCAGCCTTTTCCTCATACTGTGATAGCAGGTCCATATCACCAGTCATATGATTTGAGCATCCACTGTCCAAAATCCACATGACCTTCTTTTCACTTTCTTTGCCCTGCAAACACAAAGGTATTACTTTTCCTTTGGTACCCAAACAAGTTTGGGTCCATGTGACTTAGAGACAGTTTTATCATAAACAACATGCTTGTCAACTTTCTTAGTGTTAGTCTTCTTGTCACTGTTGGAAGTCTTAGAACCTGAGGTTTCAGACTTAGGTGACAAAGGTACCTTCCTAGCTTTAGGAGGACTTGAAGACTTTGACCTTGTGTAGTGTGTGTGAGAATTGTGACTGATACAACCATCAATGAACTGCCTTCTTAAATTAAAACAACTAGTCATAACATTCATATTGCATGGCATACAGTCAAATTTATCACAGAAAGGTGCATCTCTATGTCTTAGAGGCACAGAACAATCATAGAAAGGTTTAGACACACTACCAACAGGTTTCTTGCATGCATGAGTTAGATGATTGGTACTGAAACAGTTCTGACAAGTTTTCCTAGGGGCATTAGGCATATAAGCATAGTTGTTATCCTTGTTAATCCCTAACTTGCCATTTCTGTTCTGTTTCTTTTTAGTCACTTCCTTTTCTGATTCACTCTTCCCAGCTGATACAAACTTAACAAACTTCTTAGGTCTTGGCCTATCAACTACTGGCTTCTTGGCCTTTGACTTGACACTCTCACCCTTAGAGGATGCTTGCTGTTCACTAGATTGTGCCTCATCCTCATCATTCAACATTTGCTTGATGAGTAAGGCATCCTCATCAATTTCAAATGTTGATTCCTTAAAAATTGGATTTTCAGTTTTTCTCAAAATGTGAGGCACTTTCTCATGAACAGCTGTGTCCTCTTCAATGACAGCATAGCCTTTCCTTTGTTTGAGAGAGTCATAGTCAAGTCCAATAGCTGCTTTGGGTTTAGCTTCAATTTTCTCACAGTAGGATTGCACTAAACCAGATGATTTCTTGAAAGTTTTAAGTTTGAATTCATTCTCAGCTAATTCATCCCTAAGAGCCTTCTCTACTTGGCTAGCACATAGAACCTTGTTCTTCAAATATTCAACTTCTTTCTTAAGGTTTTCTACTTGCATAGCAGTTAGCTCAAGTTCCTCATTCTTTTTGGTTAATATTTCATTTCTAGTAGACAGTTTAGCAATCTCCTCATTAGCAGCAGTCATACTAGTATGAATATTAAACATTTCAACAGATAGTTGTTCAATCATGGATTTGTATTCAGAAACAGACATGTCTATAGTAGTGAGAGATGGTACCTGAGAATCAGATGAAGATGAGTCATCCTTGGAGTTGGCCATCAAGGCATAATTGCAGAATTCTTGTTCCTCTTCATCACTCTCAGAATCATCCCAACACTTCCCTTCAGCTATGTAGGCCTTACCATGTGTCTGCTTTTTCAGAAGGGCCTCATACTTAGCTTCTAGCTCAAGATAATCTCTATCCTTCTTTTTAGGCTTCTTGCATTCACTGGCAAAATGCCCTAGGTCATTGCATCTATAACACCTTACAGATGACCTATCCACATAACCGGTTTTGAACTTATTTCTGTTTGGTTTCACAGGTGCCTTGTTCTTGTTGGCTGAATGGTTTTGAGTTTTGGGTTTGAAGGGTTGATTTCTTTTAAATCTGATGTTTGGAAATTTTCTGGCCATGAAGGCATATGAGGTATTTTCCATCCCATCAAGTTCTTCCAGAGTGTAAAACTCTTCTTCTTCTTCCTCCTTTTCCTCAACAGGTTCACTCACCCCAGCTTCAGTTTCTTCATCATCTGCCACCTCCTCTATTCTTAGTTGGCTTGTAGATGCTTCTAGGTCCAGAATGGATTTGTTGACAATCAAGGCACATGATGTGTTTATCATCCTACCTTGGTTGGCTTGGATAGCCCTTTTCTGAAGCAACTCAAGTTCATGAGTCTTTAGGACTCCATAGAGTACATCATAGGTGACTTTGTTCAAATCTCTCTCTCTTAGAGAAATGACTCTTTGCTCCAGATGATTTGGTGAAGACAACAGAAATTTCATATTTAACTCCTTGGTACTGTAAACCTTTCCATTCATCTGCAACTCAGTAACTAGTTTGTGAAACCTTTCAAACATTTCAGTGATGCTTTCCTTGGGCTGTGCCATGAAAGCTTCATACTGTGTGACCAGTATCTGTTTTCTGTTTTCTTTAACCTCATCAGTCCCTTCACACAACACTTCAATGTGATCCCACATCTCTTTAGCAGACGTGCATGATGCAATGTTTGCAAACATTGACATGTCCATGGAATCAATGATAAGCAACATGAGGTGACTGTCAAGAGCAACCTTCTCCCTTTCTGACTCTGTCTACTTTGATGGATCCTTGGCCTCATAAGCTCTTGGGATAGTTATGGTTCCAACAGTCTTCTCTGGTATCTCTTGTTGTGGAACAAAAGGACCATTCTTGAGAATCTCAGGATACAAGGGATGAGAGGCTTTGATGAACAACATCATCTTTATCTTCCAGAGGTTGAAGTTTTCTTTATCAAACTTAGGGACCTTCACCGTTCCTGTAGTCTTTGGTGTATTCGAACTCATGATCGTTTCTCTGTTTGAATAAACAGCCCTCTCTAATACCACTTGTTGAGTATTGAACACGGTAAAAGAATACAGAGGGGGGGGTGAATGGATTCTTGAACTTTTCTTGGATTGAGTCTATGTAGCAGATAAGTGTCTGTGTGTGCAGAAATTAAGGTGCGGATAAATAAACAACACAAGACACAATATCACTTTAATCTAATGTATTATTAGATAAAGGTTGCTACAATCTGTGAATACAAATGGTAGTATTCTCAGCTTCGTTTTTCTCAGAGAGATATAGCTCTTACAGTGTATGAAAAACTTGACTCACAAAAGTTACTAAGTTATGAAGTGAGGCTATGTCCTTATAGAACATGGATACAGCCTGCTTACTACAAATAAGGTAGCTAAACAAATTACTTTCTAGTCTGTCTATCCTTTTTGAGTAAGAGTCCAAACGGTTACAGATTTGACTTTGCAAAGCCTGTTCAGATCCACTTCTTTAGCTCCTTGTCTCTTCTATATCTCTCCAAGCTTCCTTGTAGGCTTTCCAGAGCACGTTACAGATTGTGGTCCATAAAGTGCATTGGCTTGTTGCAGGTTTCTGACTTGTACAATTTCTTCAGTATTTTGTCTTCAAGAATGTATTCGAGAAGTGACTAAGTAAGTGATTCGAGAACTAGAATTGACTTGATCGATAACTCAGAGTTCTCAAATACTGTTATAGTGACATATCGAACCACTTCTCGAATAGCTCTTTTCCATCAGGATTCCTTGAGTTGTCGAATAGAGCATTTGACTTATCGAATCCTCGAGTTGTCGAATAGCTTTCTGAGTCTTTGAGATATCGAATGGAACTTTGACTTGTTGACTCTTTGAGAACTCGAATACCATCTTGACTTGTTGACTTCTTGAGTTCTCGAATAGAGTAGTAGACATATCGAATCCCTGAGATATCGAATGAGATATCGAACAGTGTATTCAGAGATATCGAATAGTGTCTTGAGATATCGAATCTCTGACTTCTCGAATGCAGGACTTCTCGAATAGACAAATATACTTCTCGAATTGGTACTTAGGCAAATTCTTCATTTCTTCAAATCCCAACTGTGATTATTTGATAGTCTTTATCTCCTTGCTTGAGGCATGAACCTTGGAACTTCTTTCAAGCATTATTCTAGACTCTATTTGTACAGTTACTCAACTAGGATTTGATGCCTATTACAAGTACAATACAAACAGAAACTCTACAACTAGAGGTTCCCTCAGTTAAGAGGTCATGTAAGTAATGCAAAGCATTACAAACAATTAGGCTTGTTATTAGATGTATACAGGCATGCCTCTGTAACTAACAAATGTCCATTGATCTCATGCAGAGCATAACATTTTAGGAAATGAGTGTTAGGGAGTTTTGAAAGCGCTTTATAACATCCGTTGCTTTTTTCTTTTGATTCAAAATCAGTTGATCTTTGATGTGGAGATACCTTGTCTTGTGCACAGAATAATATTAATGATATTGATGGAAAATGACTTATACATGGTTGAGCTGGAACCCCTAATAAATTAATTCTCTTTAAAAGTGATAACCTCTTTATTGTAATAAAAAGTCTCAATTTTATATATAAACCCCTATAAAGTGAGTGTATTACATAAATAAAAAAGTTGCAACAAAGGAAAAATGATATTATAAATTTTTTTTGCATAAAGTACATTAAACAAGTATAAAATTCGCAAACCATACCAATGAAGAATCCTGGAAAGCTTGTCCATAATTTGCAAATGCATCGCTATAGGGATTAAGAGTTAGTACCCTCTTTAGAAAGAAATAACATACAAATATCAAATCAAATAATCGAGACATATTACTAGTACTTACTACACAAAATTAGCATAGTAAAGTTTCTCTCGAACATCAACTGTCAAACTTGACACCTTATCCTTGTGTTGCAATTTCAAGTGGTTCTTCATGCGATCGTGACCGTCATTTTTGTTGTTACATTTTTCATGGTAAAAGTGACATCCAAATTGTGTCTTTGTTTTATAATAAAGTTTATGAATGTTTGACTTGGTTATTTCTTCCAACATATTTTGTGTTGCCCTTTCCTCTAATAGGTCTCCTCTTTCTAGTCTTTTATTTCAATAAGTGTTATATTCATTAGGCCAATGATCTTGAACTATCGAATTTTCCATCATTCCGTAGTAGTCTAGTGTATGAACACTCCACATAAATGATCAGCATAGCTAGAGTCTCTTCATTGTAAAACTTGTACTTCACTATCAAGGAATTCAAAACATCATTGCTCACTCCCTTTTTTGCATTGAATGTGCGTGCAAGCTCCAACGCTTTTTGACAATTAGCTCAAGTTTTTTCATGTCCACAATGGATGGCGTGAGTGGGAGGTTTATATTGCGTTGCTGATGCAAGTTCTCTAGTAAAAAGAAAAATAAACTTATGTCAACGTAATTCAGAAACCAGGTCAAATATGATATGAAGTGAAGATCTCTATTTTTTTTAAAAAATGCTTTCATTGTTGGCTAACTTTGAGTTTCCACGTTTTGCCAGAAATAACTTATATTAATGATGGACACTTATATAAAGGACAACAAAGAACAACATCATCCTAACACCATTAGATTAGATTGATCTAAGGGTTAAGATTAGTTTCTAATTTCTATTTTAATTTTGGATTTTATTTGATCATTTGCTTATATATATATATATATATATATATATATATATATGTGTGTGTGTGTGTGTGTGTGTGTGTGTATTAATCCAGCCATAATCTACAAGATTCTATTCTTAACTTGATAATAAGAAGTCGACAATTCAGTTACGAGCAAAAGCATGTGATAGTAGGTTTATAATTCTGATGTATGTAATTGATTAAAGAGTTAATTGCATTTTGCATCCCCCAGCTTTAGTCCAATTTCAATTATGTATATGTAGTTTCATGAATTGCACTTTGCATCCTCAAACTTTAAATCATAAGTCAAATCACAATCTCTTATACATTTTCTATCAAAAATAATATTGTTTTTAACGAATACATTAACAAATGCGATATAAAATGATTGCAATGATGATATAAATTATAGATTTTAAACATGTAACTAATTTTACACTTTAAAATTCTTTAATTATAATTTAATATTATTTTTTGACCATTAATCAATTATATTTTATTTGTAAAAAATTAAACTAATATGTTTCCATTAAATAAAGTTGTGACTATTATGATATATGATACGTATAAAATCATTAAAATATATATGTACCATCTTAAATTATAAATTATATAATCACTACACAATTTTATATCGCATTTGTCAATACAATCGTTAAAAGAAATATTATTTTTGATAGAAAACGTATAAGGGATTGTGATTTGACCTATAATTTAAAGTTGGGGGATGCAAAGTGCAATTTATTAAACTATATATACATAATTGAAATTGGAGGATGCAAAGTGCATTTAACTCTTGATTAAACCATAAAAAGAATGTTAACATTAAATTACATTTTAAGAGCATACAAACAATTCATTAGACAAAAGATATTACGCATGTGTTCAAAAATAAGGATATGTTTACATAGTGTGGGAATACACGAATGTGACAAATATGATAATCTAGAAATGCGTAGAGGATATTTCAGCAACATATAAAGGATGTATATATTTTTTATTTTATTTTATAAATAATTCTATAAGAAAAGCTAAATTTTATGCAATTATAATCAAATGAAAGAATTTAAGTTAAAATTTTCAATTTGCACAAGTGAAAGTAACCATAAATACTTTTTTTAACAAGTGAATACCTAATACCAATTTCATGCGCAACGTGTGAAAAAAAATAATTTAATTTGGAAATACAAGTGTCCATATATCTATAACCATATCCAATGGAGGGTAATGTTGGGTGATCCAAGAGATATTTTCTTATAGCAGCTTGTCTAGTCGAGAGAGATTAATATTGATGGCATATGTATGTGACATTAAAAAGAGTAAAAACATGTATAAGGGTGGTTAGATCTTACGGATTCTTTAAATCTTAAAAAATCCTTCATTTTTGACACCAGCGGTTTTGTTTCTCCTAACATTTCAAGGATTGGAGAAGTAAGAATTTACGAAAAAAAATAAAGGTCATCATAGCTAAACAGTGAAACTGAATTAGTTGAATTCAGAGGCACTCACAAGGGTATGACATCACTAAGTAAGATTGTTGGGCGATACTTATCTCTTAGCCTGCAGCAATGTTATATTATCAAATTGTCATTCATTTGAAACGATGTTATTATCATCAATTTTGTTTACTCCTTTTGTGTTTATTGTTTGAAAAATATAATTTCTTTTGTTCGCGAATCTTCTCATCCATGTTTAAAGAATCTGTTTCTGAACCACCAAACATGTATTCTATTGTGATTCAAGAAGAAATGAGAAATGAGGATAGTGCTAATGGCATAGTCATTGATAATGAAAAATCTGTTAGGGCACCTACAACCAAAAATGTTAAATCTAATAAGGTTGTTTCTATGAAACCAGTGAAGTTTGTTCCCAGTTCATCTAAAATTGAGTTAGGTGATAACAAAGTGGAGCAGAATGATAACATGTCTAACATGAATACCATGCGGCAGAATGATAACATGTCTAACATGAATACCATGCATGTTATTGATACTTCTCATAAAGCATGTGGTGTTGTCAATTGTATGTCTTGTGCTTTTAATGTTATGTCTGCTTACTTTAATGGTAATCATGCATGTGATAATAAGACTACTCCTCGACAACATATGAACAGGAATAATAATGTTAGATCAAAGACTGCTAGTCCTCCTCATGTTAGGAGAGAGACATTTGTATCTAAGCCTAAACAAAGTTTTACTAAGGCTGTTTACAAGGTCAAATGTCCAGTCAATGAAACAAGTGTTATTGCTGGTAAACAAACATGGATACCCAAAATGAAACAAAAGATTGTAAAATCTGTTTATAGGGTAAAATGCTTGTTGACTAATGGTAAAATTGATGTTAAGGTGAAAAATGTTGTTTTGCCTGACAAAGGCCAATTCTTTAAATATTCTGGACCCAATCAAATTTGGGTTCCGAAGAAGGTTTAATCCATTTGTCATTGCAGGGTGTTGAACAGGTTGAACGAGTGACCTGGATCTTGGATAGTGGATGTTCAAGGCATATGACTGGTGACAGAACCCTGCTGACAAATGTGGTGGAGAAGGCCTGCCCAGTAGTTACCTTTGGAGATAACAACAAAGGTAGAACTGATGGATGTGGCAGACTTGAAGCTGGAAATGTTATCATTGATGAAGTCTCTTTTGTGAAAGGACTTGAGCACAATTTGCTCAGTGTTAGTCAATTCTGTGATAAAGGATATGAAGTTTATTTCAACAAGAAGAATTGTCTAATTTCACACAAGAGACATGAAAAGCCACAACTGACAGGAGTTAGAAAAGGCAATCTGTACGTAGCCAATATGAACTCAGGAAGCACTGCAGAAATTACTTGCTTTTACACTAAAGCATCTAATGACGAGAGTTGGCTATGGCACAAGAAACTTTCTCATCTTAATTTCAAAACAATGAATTCTCTAGTTAAAAGAGAATTGGTGAGAGGTTTGCCTTCAATGGAATTCACTCAAGAAGGACTGTGTGATGCATGTCAAAAAGGCAAGCTAAAAAGGGCAAGTCACAGGAGCACTGACACATCTTCAATAACTGAACCATTACAATTACTTCATATGGATTTGTTTGGTCCAGTTAATGTGATGTCTATGTCAAGGAAGAGATATGCTCTAGTGATTGTTGATGATTTTTCAAAATACACATGGGTCCTATTTTTGAATTCTAAAGATGAGACTCCACAACTGGTGATTGATCACATCAAATTAATTGAGCGAGATTCTACATATCCAGTGAGAGCTATAAGATCAGACAACGGAACTGAATTCAAGAATGCAGTTCTAAATGACTTCTGCACTGAGAAGGGTATAACCAGACAATATTCAGCTCCAAGAACTCCTCAGCAAAATGGGGTAGTGGAAAGAAAGAATAGAACCTTGATTGAAGCTGCACGTACTATGTTAAGTGAATCAAGGCTTCCATTGTACTTTTGGGCTGAAGCTGTCAACACTGCTTGCTATACCCAGAATCGAACTCTAATCAATAAAGACCATATGAAGACACCCTATGAAATTATGGCTGATAAGAAACCATCACTCAAATACTTTCATGTATTTGGTGCAAAATGCTTTGTGCTTAAAGAAGGTGATGATCAAGGTGGTAAATTAGATACCAAAGCATTTGAAGCAATTTTTATTGGTTATTCAATGAGGGCATACAGGGTGTATGTGATTGATGAACAGAAGATGATGGAAAGTGTCAACGTAACATTTGATGACACTAAACTCCCTAGTATCCAAACTGAGGATCCATCTGAAAAGCTATCTTTCGATGACATGACAGATACAGATTCAGATGATGACAATTCACCTGAGATTTATGCTGATGTTAATGACAACGATGATGATCAGGGTAATGGTGGTGAAAACAATAATAATAATGAAGAAACACCTGATACTCCTGAACATTCATCTAGTCAACCTGGCAACAACTCAGGGGGAGATAATGAAGGATCAACTAGTCATACTCAACATCACAATGAAGAACAAGGCGAATCATCAAGATTAAATCTTCCAAGACAAACAGTTTGGAATAGAGCTCATCCTTTTGAGCTGATTATTGGTGATCCAGATGTTGGTGTCAAAACTAGAAGTGCTACTCAAAATCAATGTAACTATTCAGGGTTTCTGTCTGAAATGGAACCTAAGAAAACTGAGGAAGCTCTTTCTGATCCTGATTGGGTGATTGCTATGCAAGATGAACTCAATCAATTCAAACAACAAGAAGTATGGAAGCTGGTACCCAGACCCAAAGACAGGAAAGTGGTTGACACAAGGTGGGTATTCAGAAATAAGCTAGATGAAGATGGTACAGTGACGAGAAATAAAGCAAGACTGGTAGCAAAGGGTTATTCACAAGCTGAAGGCATTGATTATGATGAAACCTATGCTCCAGTGGCAAGACTTGAGGCTATCAGAATATTATTGGCATTCGCAGCATTCTCAAACTTTAAGGTTTATCAAATGGATGTCAAGAGTGCTTTTCTGAATGGTAAGCTAGATGAAGAGGTATATGTAAAACAGCCCCCTGGCTTTGAAGATCCAGAATTCATGGACTATGTCTACTTTCTCTTCAAGGCTATTTATGGTCTTAAGCAAGCACCAAGAAAATGGTATGACACTCTCTCTAAATTTTTACTTGAAAATGGTTTTGTTAGAGGTGTCATAGACAAAACTCTCTTCACAAAGAAACATAAAAATGATACAATATTAGTTCAAATCTATGTGGACGATATAATATTCGGGTCTACTAATGATCTTCTTTGCAAGAAATTTGCTAAGTTAATGCAGGGTAAGTTTGAAATGAGCATGATGGGTGAGCTGAAGTTCTTTCTTGGATTGCAAGTAAGTCAAAGGACAGATGGAATATTTATCTGTCAATCCAAGTATGTCAGAGAGCTCCTCAAGAAATATCAAATGGAGGACTCATCTTCAACAAGAACACCATCATCTACAGCTGTCAAATTTGGAGCATGTGAAAATTCTGCTAAGGTAGATATCACAAGCTACAGAGGTATGATAGGCTCATTACTTTACCTTACTGCAAGTAGACCAGATATTATGTATGCTACGTGCTTGTGTGCAAGGTTCCAATCGGATCCTAGAGATGTTCATCTCATTGCTGTTAAAAGAATCTTGAGATATCTTAAGGGTACGTCTAACTTAGGCATCTGGTACCCTAAAGATTCTGGTTTTAATCTTGTTGGATATACAGATTCAGATTATGCAGGAAGTGTTGTAGATAGGAAAAGCACCTCTGGGAGTTGTCAATTCCTAGGTGGCAGGTTGGTTTCCTGGTACAGCAAGAAACAACAAACAGTTTCCAACTCAACAGCTGAAGCTGAATATATAGCTGCTGGAAGCTGTTGTGCACAGATTTTGTGGATTAGGAATCAGCTAAGGGACTATGGCTTTGTACTTGACAAAATTCCTATCTTGTGTGACAATACAAGTGCCATAGCAATCTCCAACAATCCTGTGCAGCATACGAGGACAAAGCACATTGATATCAGGTATCATTTCATTAGAGAGCATGTCATGAATGGTACCGTGGAGTTACATTTTGTACCCACGGAAGAACAAACAGCAGATATTTTTACTAAGTCTCTTGATGAATCCACATTCACCAGAATTGTTGGTGAATTGGGTATGTTAAATAGTCCTAGTAATTAAACTAGTTAATATCTGAGGTTTGCTCTTTAATAATTTATAATGATTACTTTGTAAATATTTGTTATTAAAATCACTTGTATAATTATTTTATCAACTTATCTTCTTGCTTGTTAATTCTCAAATCAGTGTCATTATCTTCTTAATATATTCCTACTTACTTCTTTTTAATTTTAGAATATTTTAATTTTCTCTAAAAATATTTTTCTCAAATTTTACAAGTTGAAATTAGTGAGAAATCTATTTTTGTTGAAAATTACTTTTGAATATTTGTGTTAGTTTAATAAGTCATATTTTCTTTTTAAATGATTTTCTATAAGAAAATTACTTTATTAAGAAAATATATAGATTTATTAATTTACTACAAATATTTATGTAAATAGTTAATAGTTTATTTAATATTTTGTAGTGTTTGTCCTTTTGTTATTAATGTTTGATTTCGTAAAAAGGATAACCTATGGTATTTTTATTATTTTCTATTTAGCTATTTTTAAGTAATTTTATTGTTGTAATTATTTTTATAAATTATTTTCTTTTATTTCTAATATTCTGTAAATATTATTAATACAGTTATTTTTGAATAATAATAAAAAAAAATAAAAAAAATAAAAAATAAAAAATCGTAATTTTCTTTTCTTTTTAGTTTTTATTTAATATTATTTTTATGTATATTATTTCTTATTTTGTATATTATTTTTCATGTGTATATAAATAGTTTGTATAGTTTTTCAGTTTAGTCACTTTACTTTCAAAACTTACAAACAGGTCCCTGTACTTGTTTCTTTTGTACTTATTCTGTTTAACACACACATATCGTGTTGTTTTAACTTCTAATCTTTGTTGTGTTGTTGTTATTAACAGAATTTCTTATTAAGGAACATTGTTGGTATCAAAATGGTATATGTCAATTCAATTGTTTAGGAATTAACGTTTGATTTTCAGGTTCTAACAATTGGAAGACAAGACCTAACAAGTGTTAACAAGTGGTAACAGTTGGTATCTAACATACAGGATCTAAAACATGATAAAATAGTTTTGTTTGTATTGGTTTAAACATTAACATTCATTAATTTGATTAATATTTATTGTTAATTGGATTTTTGTTTATGTTTTTGTTTAGTAAAACCGGCTCAAGAACTTTATTTTTCCTAACTCAAAATCTCTTTCTATAGTTGTGATTGCTTATATTGTAAACCTTTTGAAATCATAACTGTATATCATTCTATCTCTATTGCTCATATTCTGTGATGCAGGTTCATCTAAATGGAGTTTTGTTTTCTCACATGATTAGTCATGAGGTTGTAAACCCAACAACTTTTATCCTAGACTACAGTCAAACTCAAACACATTCTATCTTACACCCTAAAAGGAAGTAACCTTTCAGACTAGAGGTCACCAGGGAGTAACTGCACTTGATGCAGCAAATAAGGATGTGTGGGATATTCAGTTGGAGAGTCACTACCTTATACACTAACCAAAATATTTCATATGCACAAAGTGAGAATGCACACACTAAGGATGAATTGACGGAAACCTGTAATCCAACCATTTTACGGTTAGGATTATAAGTTAAAGGTTCTTTAATGAACCAAGTGTCTTCACAGACATTAGAAGGAAATCTTGATCTCAATGCTAAATTTCTAGATCATTGTTTACCTTCTCAGAATTCAAATCTGAAAACCCTAAAAAGGGAAAACTAGCAACTTGTAGATTATGACTCAGATTCGTTTGACGAGTCCAACAAGGATTTGGGATTTGCGAACTCCCATTGCACCACCACTGACCTCTCTTGAAGGGGCTAGGGTGATTTTTCCTTGCAGGTACACTAATGGATTTTGGAGCTATGAGTGATATGAGTGATACACTAGTGAGCAAGAGTGTAAACACAGAGAGAAGTGAGACACTCAACACAAATGAGTGGAGAGAAGAGTGAAACACTTGTGAGGTACACTAAACACTATCACACACTCACCGTGAAGAAGAAGATGAAACTTTCTTTCTAACAGAACTCTATAATTGGTACAACTACTTTGTCAACTAGTTGATTGGAGGATTCCTCAACTAAGGGGGAGAAGTAAAGGGGGTACAAGAAAAAGGAGAGTAGGTTAGAAAGGGGGAGCATTTACAGACTGTGCTTAGGAGGATAAGCAAGTCAAGTTACTAAGGGGGAGATTTAGATGGAGAAGTAAGGGGACTTTCTTTTGTTGTGTTGAAAGTGGAGATATAAGGAGGAGTACATCACAATACTATTCTATTAGTCTTTCAATGTACTATGTATAAAGGCTAAGTGGAAGAGTAGTAGATTTCCCAGAAATTATAGAAATGGTATTGATTCACCATTGTCTACATAGTATGAACAGTTGTTTTTCTTTAGTGAGAAAAGCTGTGTCAGAGAAGGGAAGTGATTGTAAATCAAGAACTGTTGATAATCACCAATGTAAGATATGAAGGATTATCAGGCAGAGATATGAAGAATCAGAAATGAAGATGAGTTATCTATTGAAGATCAGTTCAGTGTTAGAGGAACAATCATCTATCATTTCATCAACTGAGGATTCTGGAATTGTTAAATTCAAACCAGAGAAATTTTTTTAATGTACTATTTGCTAAGCTCTTAAATGCTTAATCTTTTTCTTGTTTAAGTGAGTTAGTTGAGTTATCCTCTAGGTATTTGCTTGTTATTGTCTAACAAACAAATAGGGGGAGATTGAAAGGCATATGATGTAGCATATTTGTATTTCGAGGATACAACTCAACTTAAACAAGATTGTAATAGTGAATAGTATATAGACTGTCACAAGGAATCTCAGATTGTATTATCTATCAGAAGAAAAAGATCAAGGTCAATCTACAGACTTGGGGATTTACTACATTGAAAGAAGCTCAGTCATCTGATCAAGCCTCAGTGAAGTATTCGTTAAGAAGTGGATTCATTTAAAGTGACAGAGATTTCAACAGTGACAGAGACAGTACAGAAGAATTGAAGAGAGATGAGAAAACAAAAGGAACCAGTTTTTAAAGTCAATATATGAAGAACAGTCATTGCGGTTAGTCACTCATGAACCAGACAGTACATCGAGTGTCAACATTAAACAGTGGTTGTTAGTCATTAACTTCAGTGGTTCAAGCTATCAAGACTGGTATGAGGGAAAATCATTGTGCAAGCAGCAGAAGTGCTAAATTAATTAACCACAAGGATTTTACTATCACGTGGACTGACTACGAGGAAAAAGAATTATCACAAGGAAATGGAAAGTGATATATTCTTAAAGCTGGAACTCCGGTTGGAATTGATATATTTTTTGTGAAGCAAAAGGAGTCCTGTTTCAGACGCTCAGGTAACCGCAGTTTAGAGTTTAAGTATAATTTTATATTAATAAATATTTTATTTATTTAGAAAATTATATTTATAAATATCTAATAATATTAGATATTTATTTTTATAATTTCTGGATTAAAATAATTATTTATTAATTAAAGATTATAAGTTGTGCGGGTTAAAAAGCATTTCAACGGAGCCTCTCTTAATTAGTTAAAAGATGGCCACGAATTGATCAAGAAAGGTTGTGTTTGTTTATTGAGTAAACAAATACAATTCACTTGATTATTAAATCAAACGAATTGATTTATCAAACAAGTGGTTCAGTCAACTGTGCAACATAGCTTGTCGGCAAAATATTTTATTATCCTGAAACGCGCGTGGCGTGCACGCGCCTGAGCTACACAGCAAAACAGCAACCGCGTGCTGTCCACTCTCCTGTCCTGCAACTGGTCTTCGTTTCTGCAGCAACAAATCAGTTTATGTCTTTGTTCAGGTTTTTGTCATACCGAACATATTCAATTATGTCATGACACAGATTATGTCATACCGAGCTTAAAGAATTATGTCATGACACAGATTATGTCATACCGAGCTTAAAGAATTATGTCATGACAGAGATTATGTCATACCGAATTAATGAATTATGTCATGGAGCAGTTTATGTCATACCGAGCTCACCAGATTATGTCATGGAGCAAGTTATGTCATGATGGCAGCAAAATATCAACACATTGTTATAAAAGAGACAGAAGGCAGCAGAAGCAAAATAATATACACAGAACACACACACACGCACATAACATTATATCAAAACAACACAGCAGCCTATCTCTCTCTCTCAAGCTCAAGAACACACCAAGATCAAATTAATTCCCAGAAAATTAAGTTCATCATCTTTGTAATATTTGTTCCACTGGAAGTTAATTATTTGTGATTCTTGTACTACTAGCGAATTAAGTTTCCTAGTTCACAATTTGATATCTTGATTTTTATTAACTAAATTAGAAGAGTTCATGTCGAATTTTCTAATTAGTTATTAATTACTTGATAATCATTTGTACTGATTTTGTAACACCCATCAAGTTAATATATTGTTATATTCAACTTGAAATTTGTGTTAATTTATTCCGCACAAATTTGTCTAAACTAAATTTTATTTAAAGGACAAATTTCGATAAATTGGTATAGATTGTATTCAACCCCCCTTCTACAATCTTATCGGACCTAACAGAAACACAAACTTATTACTCATTCTCTCCCTTCACACAGATACATTCTTACCCGTTTGATTATTATTATTCCGATTACTGATTCTCACACCGGAGGTGCTTGACGGCCACCACCCCCGGGCAAGCATTATTTTGCAGATACCCAAACTCAGGTGAAGTATCCCCGGAACAGTGCTCGGAACAATGATCGGAAGTCTCTAATCGGCCGTGAGAATTATAAGGTTATAACTTAGAGACAACTTAACTAGATTCTATTATGCTTAGTTTTACTGTATAGACTAAGTAGAACATACTGTCACAGCCAAAATATGTTCTTATTTATACAACTCTAACATATATTGGTGATAGAAAACTTATCCTAATATATACAGAGTATATAACAAACTAATTAAGCTTAAACCTACTAGAACATACGTATGTATATTGATATCAATAACCATATATTTACTTTTCATTCAAAAAGAAAATAACCATATATTTACTAATATATGTGGATATATGGTTATTTAAGTACCAACTAGAATATATATATATATATATAACAAAGTTCAGTGGAGACCATGTTTTTTTGTGGAGTCCTGGAGTACACCTTTGTTCTGCATATATTCATCCACATTTAACAATGTTTTACCAATGTAAAAATGTTTTCCTCTTGAACATGATCGTAAATTGCTTCGAAACACGCCAAAACATCTCTTGAATTAATTTTTAGAATTTTGTTATTGAACACTTGGTTCTGCAATATAAAATTTGTTCTGCAAATTCAATATTTTGTCATTGCGGGCAATATAATGTATATTTGTGATGGATTTTGACGATATTACTGAAAAAAACCCTAACTAATCTTGGTGATGATCGTAGAAAATTATTAAATGTAATGTAAAATGCTGATGAATGTATGTAGAACAAAAGTGAACTCCAGGACTCCACAAAAAACATGGTCTCCACTGAACCCAACTCTCTATATATAATATATATTATAATAATCATATATTCTAGAATAAATTCTAGTACCAACTAGAATATATATAATATAAACATACGGATCATGAGTTGATACGGATGGTTATTGATACCTAATATTAGTTGATCCTAATCAAAACTTCTTCGATTAGCTTAAACTTGGGCATGTTTTCAGGCAAACAATAATGCTTAGGCTTATCACTAACAAGAACTAAATTAGTCTCCTTCCAAAAATTTGCATATACAATGCTCAGTGAGTCGAGTTCTTTTGATAAATCTATAAGATGCCTACATTACACGAAAGGGATAATTGATGAACTAATAGTAATGATAAATAATGGAAAATAATAAACAAAATTTTACATTATGGAAGCTGTCCGCAAATGTTTCGCACAAGAAAAGATACTTGGTAGTGTTAAGTTGATATGGAAGAATGTCCATTGATCTCATGCAGAGCATAACATTTTAGGAAATGAGTGTTAGGGAGTTTTGAAAGCGCTTTATAACATCCGTTGCTTTTTTCTTTTGATTCAAAATCAGTTGATCTTTGATGTGGAGATACCTTGTCTTGTGCACAGAATAATATTAATGATATTGATGGAAAATGACTTATACATGGTTGAGCTGGAACCCCTAATAAATTAATTCTCTTTAAAAGTGATAACCTCTTTATTGTAATAAAAAGTCTCAATTTTATATATAAACCCCTATAAAGTGAGTGTATTACATAAATAAAAAAGTTGCAACAAAGGAAAAATGATATTATAAATTTTTTTTGCATAAAGTACATTAAACAAGTATAAAATTCGCAAACCATACCAATGAAGAATCCTGGAAAGCTTGTCCATAATTTGCAAATGCATCGCTATAGGGATTAAGAGTTAGTACCCTCTTTAGAAAGAAATAACATACAAATATCAAATCAAATAATCGAGACATATTACTAGTACTTACTACACAAAATTAGCATAGTAAAGTTTCTCTCGAACATCAACTGTCAAACTTGACACCTTATCCTTGTGTTGCAATTTCAAGTGGTTCTTCATGCGATCGTGACCGTCATTTTTGTTGTTACATTTTTCATGGTAAAAGTGACATCCAAATTGTGTCTTTATTTTATAATAAAGTTTATGAATGTTTGACTTGGTTATTTCTTCCAACATATTTTGTGTTGCCCTTTCCTCTAATAGGTCTCCTCTTTCTAGTCTTTTATTTCAATAAGTGTTATATTCATTAGGCCAATGATCTTGAACTATCGAATTTTCCATCATTCCGTAGTAGTCTAGTGTATGAACACTCCACATAAATGATCAGCATAGCTAGAGTCTCTTCATTGTAAAACTTGTACTTCACTATCAAGGAATTCAAAACATCATTGCTCACTCCCTTTTTTGCATTGAATGTGCGTGCAAGCTCCAACGCTTTTTGACAATTAGCTCAAGTTTTTTCATGTCCACAATGGATGACATGAGTGGGAGGTTTATATTGCGTTGCTGATGCAAGTTCTCTAGTAAAAAGAAAAATAAACTTATGTCAACGTAATTCAGAAACCAGGTCAAATATGATATGAAGTGAAGATCTCTATTTTTTAAAAAAAATGCTTTCATTGTTGGCTAACTTTGAGTTTCCACGTTTTGCCAGAAATAACTTATATTAATGATGGACACTTATATAAAGGACAACAAAGAACAACATCATCCTAACACCATTAGATTAGATTGATCTAAGGGTTAAGATTAGTTTCTAATTTCTATTTTAATTTTGGATTTTATTTGATCACTTGCTTATATATATATATACGTGTATGTGTGTGTGTGTATTAATCCAGCCATAATCTACAAGATTCTATTCTTAACTTGATAATAAGAAGTCGACAATTCAGTTACGAGCAAAAGCATGTGATAGTAGGTTTATAATTCTGATGTATGTAATTGATTAAAGAGTTAATTGCATTTTGCATCCCCCAGCTTTAGTCCAATTTCAATTATGTATATGTAGTTTCATGAATTGCACTTTGCATCCTCAAACTTTAAATCATAAGTCAAATCACAATCTCTTATACATTTTCTATCAAAAATAATATTGTTTTTAACGAATACATTAACAAATGCGATATAAAATGATTGCAATGATGATATAAATTATAGATTTTAAACATGTAACTAATTTTACACTTTAAAATTCTTTAATTATAATTTAATATTATTTTTTGACCATTAATCAATTATATTTTATTTGTAAAAAATTAAACTAATATGTTTCCATTAAATAAAGTTGTGACTATTATGATATATGATACGTATAAAATCATTAAAATATATATGTACCATTTTAAATTATAAATTATATAATCACTACACAATTTTATATCGCATTTGTCAATACAATCGTTGAAAGAAATATTATTTTTGATAGAAAACGTATAAGGGATTGTGATTTGACCTATAATTTAAAGTTGGGGGATGCAAAGTGCAATTTATTAAACTACATATACATAATTGAAATTGGAGTGAAGTTGGAGGATGCAAAGTGCATTTAACTCTTGATTAAACCATAAAAAGAATGTTAACATTAAATTACATTTTAAGAGCATACAAACAATTCATTAGACAAAAGATATTACGCATGTGTTCAAAAATAAGGATATGTTTACATAGTGTGGGAATACACGAATGTGACAAATATGATAATCTAGAAATGCGTAGAGGATATTTCAGCAACATATAAAGGATGTATATATTTTTGATTTTATTTTATAAATAATTCTATAAGAAAAGCTAAATTTTATGCAATTATAATCAAATGAAAGAATTTAAGTTAAAATTTTCAATTTGCACAAGTGAAAGTAACCATAAATACTTTTTTTTAACAAGTGAATACCTAATACCAATTTCATGCGCAACGTGTGAAAAAAAATAATTTAATTTGGAAATACAAGTGTCCATATATCTATAACCATATCCAATGGAGGGTAATGTTGGGTGATCCAAGAGATATTTTCTTATAGCAGCTTGTCTAGTCGAGAGAGATTAATATTGATGGCATATGTATGTGACATTAAAAAGAGTAAAAACATGTATAAGGGTGGTTAGATCTTACGGATTCTTTAAATCTTCAAAAATCCTTCATTTTTAACACCAGCGGTTTTGTTTCTCCTAACATTTCAAGGATTGGAGAAGTAAGAATTTACGAAAAAAAATAAAGGTCATCATAGCTAAACAGTGAAACTGAATTAGTTGAATTCAGAGGCGCTCACAAGGGTATGACATCACTAAGTAAGATTGTTGGGCGATACTTATCTCTTAGCCTGCAGCAATGTTATATTATCAAATTGTCATTCATTTGAAACGATGTTATTATCATCAATTTTGTTTACTCCTTTTGTGTTTATTGTTTGAAAAATATAATTTCTTTTGTTCGCGAATCTTCTCATCCATCTTCAGATTTGGTTTCTGTCACAAAACTTGAATATTTCAATCAAATTAGTTGCAAAATAGGGACAATTCAAAGAAGAGCAGAATTGGCACAAGAAAACTAATTCAAACATATTGGAATAAAAATTAAAATTAATTCAAGCTATTATGACACAACAAAACTTGCCGATAAAACCCTGATGCACGAAATAATAACAATAATAATTATGATATATAAAAACACCAAAAAATTAACTTAAAAATTTTATAGGACTAGCCTATCAAGTATAAATGGTTTTCTAACCTATTAAACCTTACTGTTTATATGGCTATACATAATTAGATGGAATTGAAAGCAATATGTTGGGTTATATTTTCATTTCTGGACCCCCATTTATGGACTCTTATTTGTGGGCACTCATTTATACCTTTTTTTATGCTGTGTACTCTCATTCATACTTAACAGCATTTTAACAAAAATGACACCAAATCAGGTAGTCTAGTTTCATTTCTAGACCCTCATGTATACTTAAAAAGCTTACGGTGTTCATTATTGTAATTTTTCATCCCTGGAGGATGATCCAAGAAGAATCAATAAATGCACTACAATGACCTTAAGATCACTAATTTATAACTCAAGTAAAATGCTGGAAAATCAGCATTCATTCATGAAGTATTCCGAGTTGTTAGCTGATCAATTTAAATAGTTAGAAAAAATTGCTAGAAAGAGTCATGAAGACATATTATGCTGTTAAGATTCAAGAAACTAATAATGATTCATGACTTTTTTTTTAAAAAGAAAGAGTTTTAGTGCAACTTTCTATAATATCTTCTATCATATAAATCAGTAAGTGTTTTTTACTAAATATTTTGTATGCCTCTTTATTATGATGACAAAAATAGAAAGGATTTTTTACTCCTTGAATCATGTTGACCTACTAAGCCCCATGGAAAATTAAATTACAAGCTCTACCAAATAAAATCTAATATTCCAACATTCTCGACTACCCGCAAAATAGGTCCATGCATAGCCCTGATCACCAAAAGGTTCCCACAAAAGAGACTTTTTATCAGCGACTTTTATAACTTTTAGCTACATCAAAACAGTGATGCCAAATTATCAACCATCAAAACCTAGTAAACTGAAAAACAAAACTTATATACAGATACACATTTCATTTGTGATATAGAAAAGGTAATAAGTAGTTGAATATCTTGTTCATTTAAATAGAATAAACCCTCAGTGAAATCTATAGAATGAACCACTCAATCCTTCCATCTCCTAATTTTCTTATCGTCTTGATTTCCATGACAAGACTTTCCTACTTGATTAAACTTGGACAGAGAAAGGGTTAATGAGCATTTTCAAGGTTGAAAGAGTTAAAGAGCTATTCAAGATGTTGAAGCTTCAGTGTTCACATTATTCATTCCAATGCATTTCATACTGTTGCATAGTTATGTATATACATTTGCAACTTAACTTTTTGTATCAAAGATAGGCGGGCATGTATTTGACACTCCTGATGATAGAATCATATGGGATGTAGGTCATCAAGTGAGAATTTCTAATTTCTAAATATCTTTTTTTAGAAACCTCCACTTTCTAAAATATCTGCAGACTACAGACTTTGTTTGTAGCTAAGTTTTATCTACATCATGCTCACTTTTTATTAAATTGCAGGCATATTCGCATAAAATTTTGACATGGAGGAGATCTAAAATGCACACCAATAAAAATAGTTCAGGGCTAGCAGGATTCCCTAAAATGCTTATAAACCCATGTACAAACATATATAAAATCATATATAAGGACAATGACCCTGGTAACCACACTAATATGTTATTTAATATATCTAAACTTTAACATATCAATCTTATTTTCATACGCAATTAGCTCACACTTGGTATCTGGCTATCTGCCTTTGGTGTAGGCACAATTGTAAAATCATGTAAACAATAGAGCTTATAAATAATGCAAATAAAATTAACAAATTTAATGGTTCAAGTATGATTAGTCTGCCAAATAAACTTGGAAAATAACCAATGAAAAGAAGCAAGAATAACTAAAAGAAGAGCAGAATGAGTGAGAAGTACCAATATTGTGATGAAGAATCAAAACTTCGTAGATAGAGAATCGGATCATAAACACTAAGAATCAAAACTTGGGAGATAGAGAATTCACTTACAAATATGACTTATGCGTATGTAATTTTTTTCCCCTAGTTGAACGTCTTTAAGTCACTGAAGTAGATGGATATGTTAACTAAATTTCATGTGATCAGTTACCAAAATATTAGATCATGTTTCATTTGGGGTACATTGAATAAATGTAATGCTACCAACTATCAATCTTTAGTTTTCAAATATTAAAATTTCATATATTATTGTTTAATTTAATATTTTAAAATTATATCGATATTTCCTTTGGGGTTAAATTGTTTTTATTTGGGGTTTAAAAATATTCTCTTGGGGATTCAATAGTTAACCTTTGGGGTTCAACAGTTCCATTTTGGGTTTTTTAAAAATATTCAGAACGACGAATAAACCGTATACGAACCTTAAACCCTAGACCATAAACCCTAATTTATCTTGGTTTTTCAAAAATCGGGGCTATGATGACCTTTGTTCTTTTGGGGGTTCAACATTTAACCTTTGGAGTTTAACAGTTCCATTTTGGGTTGTAGATCTGGTAGTTTTTTTTTTAATTTGAAGAAATTTTATAAAAAAAAATAACAAACCTATGCATGTGCAAAATGCGTGGTTTCCACCCACCACGCATTTCCTAAATGCCTATACCCAGGTACACATGAGACATATGCCAAAGCTAGGCTTGTTGACATTTTTTTTTTTAAAAAAATAAACCACGCAAAAAGGAGATGCGTCGGTTGAATTTTTTCTCAAAAATGAAAAATAAAAAAAATGAGCAACACAGCTTCCATATGCGTGTTCTACCTTCGCATGTGTGAAATGGTAGTCCTCTAGTTATTTTGGACACTGTTTCCGCGCATGGTCATTTAGGCATTGTAACATAAAATTTGGTTATTTTGGTTGTTAGGGGCTTTCACACTAACTACTTACCATTAATTATACTATTTTCTTATTTATTAATTAAGATTGTACCTTGATTCAACAACTAACTGATAATTTTATGATCTTCGTGTGGGTTGTAAAATCATCCAAATCTGATTATATGGATCTCGAGATAGAGGCCAAATAGTAAATATGAACTTTTTGTATTATTAATAAAAAATTAAATAAAATTCAATTGTATCCTTTTTTTAATTATATCCTTTTCATATTATAATTTTTTTAATTAAATTCTATTACAACCTTTTTAATTATATCATTTTTTGATTATAATTTTTTTAAAAGAAATTATACTATTATTATTATTTTTTTTATGGATTTTGCATGGATTATCTTACTTGCTTCACTTTCAATAATATTACTCAGATTCCATTAAGTGTTTTGTCTTAAAAAAATTTCTATTTTATTTTATTCTTTTCGAAACATTATAAGTTTTTAGATTTTTCTCAAGTGTTGTACATGGATTTAACAACTATTTGATAGTATCAAATTTTTTAATATGTTGTATGTCCTTATATTTATGTAGAAAAAATAATGATATACTATTTTATTAAAAAAATAAAAATAATTTAAGGATATGAAAGATTTTTTAAAATCATTTTTATATTGTACATGAAAATAAATATGATAGATATTCTGTTAAATTTGTTGCAATCTCATTCTATTAAGTGATCTCTTACAAAAATGTTTCATCTTTTATAATATAGTAAGTATAAATAGATATATAGCATAGATTTAATATAATTTAATCTACTCAAATTAATAATTTTTTAATATATTTTATTAATAATTGAAAAATATGCTCCGATATTTTTGGTATATATTAATGATTGTAAGATAAGTTTTAAATCAAAAAGGTAATATGTTTTAGTTCGAAAGGAAATAATGATTGGAAAATATGATACGCTTGATGTTTCTAGGTGTTTATAAAAGGTAATATCTTCAACTAAAAGTAAATGTGAAAAAGATAATCAACTAATTACCATTAATTATATTATGTTATTATTTATTTAAGATATTTTTATAGTATATATATTTTTCTTTATAATGAAGAGTAAATCTATACTATTATATAAAAGCCGAAACATTAAAAGTTTGGTTGGTCGGTCGGTACGGTACCTGTTGATTTTACTTATTTACCCTTACTCAATTACATATCTACTAACTAATCAATTTCCTTCTTGATGTTAAACATATTATCTTTTCTATTTTTTTCAAGAACTAAATAAATTTCTAAAATACAATATCCTTTTATATTTTATCTAACTAAAATTTCTCCTTTATTAATCAATTTCATTTTTCAGGTTAGACATATTATTTTTTCTACTAACTAATCAATTTCCTTCTTGAGGTTAAACATATTATCTTTTTCTCTTGAAGAACTAAATAATTTCTTTTTCTGGTAAAATATAATATCCCTTTATATTTTATCTAACTAAAATTTCTCCTTTATTAATCAATTTCCTTTTTCAAGTTAGACATATTACCTTTTCTATTTTTCAATAACTAAACAATTTCCTTTTTCAAGTAAAATAGAATTTCTTTCGCATTTTATTTAACTAAAATATCATTTTTTTTTTAAAAATAGTAAGAACATTTTTGTTTAATAAAATAACATAATTATATTATAATTATTATTAACTAATCAATTACCTTTTTCATCCAAAACACGTTAACTTTTCTTTTTTCTCTAATTAACATCTCTCTTTTTCCAATTATATCATGAACGGTTACCTTTTTCAGCCAAAATACGTTAACATTTTTCTTTTCTCTTACTAATACTAATAATTGACCGATTACCTTTTCAGCTAAAATATATCATCTTTTCTATTTTTCTAATTAAATTCTTTTTTTTTTCTAGAAATATCACGACAACATAAACTTTTCATTTTCTAAAAACTATGAGCACTTTTTTTTAGTAAAATGACATAATTAAATTATAATTATATAAGCTAATCAATTACCCTTTTCACATAAATCATGTCATCTTTTTAATTTTCACGTTACCTTTATATTTTCTCTAACTAAAATCTCTCTTTTTCCAATTATATCAATGACAATATTATTTAATAAAATAAACTATAATATTTTAATATTAATAATTAATTGATTACCTTTTTGAACTAAAATGTATCATCTTTTCTATATTTTTTTAACTAAAATCCTTTTTTTAATAGAAATATCACAGACAGTATTAATTGCTTCATTTCTAAAAATATTACGTGCAATTGTATTTAGTAAATAAGGTAATTAAAATATAATTGCTATAAACTAATCAATTATTTTTTCCACATAGAACATGTTTCCTTTTTATTTTTTTCTAACTAAATCCTATCCTTTTCTAATCATATCACATGCATTCTATTTAATAAAATAAAATAATAATTTTATAATTACTAATAATTAACCGATTACCTTTTTCAACTAAAACCTATCATCTTTTCTATATTTTCTGACTATAATCCTTCCATTTCTAGAAATATCACGGATAACATTTGTATAATATTTATCAAATCATCTCATATAATAATGTAAGCCTCCTAAATTCATGTTTTAAAAAATTAATTTAAATAAATGAAAAAATTCATATAATATTAAAATAAAAATAATCCGTGCATCACACGGGCTTTAAGCTAGTAAATAAGTAAATTCACGAAGTACAAAAAAATAGGTACCAAATTTTTTAATGTTTCGATTATTAGTAATACTAGCCTAAAACCCGTGCGATACACGGATTTTTTTTATATTATATAAAAAATTTCATTAATTAAAATTAATTTTTTAAAACATGAATTTTGGAGGCTTACTTTTTATATGAGATGATTTGATAATAATTATATAAATGTTATTCGTGATATTTCTAGAAAATGAGTAATTTAGTTAGAAAATATAGAAAAAATGATAGGTTTTAGTTAAAAGAATAATCAATTAATTATTAGTAATTATAAAATTATTACTTCATCTTATTAAATAGAATGTATGTGGTATGATTAGAAAAATAAAGAATTTAGTTAGTGAAAATTAAAAAGATTATATGTTATAGGTAAAAAAGTTAATTGATTAGTTTATAGTAATTATAATTGAATTACGTTATTTTACTAAATACAATTGCTCGTAATGTTTTTAGAAAATGAGAAAATAATATTGTCCGTGGTATTTCTATTATAAAAGGGATTTTAGTTAGAAAATATAGAAAAGATGATATGTTTTAGCTGAAAAAGATAATCGGTTAATTAAAAATATTATAATATTATTAGTTTTTTTTATTAAATAGAACCGTCCGTGATATAATTAAAAAAAATTAGTTAGAGAAAATAGAAAGGTAACGTACATGATTTATGTGGAAAAAGTAATTGATTATTTTATAGTAATTATAATTTAATTATGTTATTTTACGAAATAAAATTGTTCATAGTTTTTAGAAAATGAGAAATTAACGCTACCCGTTATATTTCTAGGAAAAAAGGGAATGTAATTAGAAAAAATAGAAAAGATGATATATTTTAGCTGAAAAGGTAATCGGTTAATTATTAGTATTATAATATTATTATTTTATTTGTATTAAATAGAATCGCCTGTAATATAATTAGGAAAATGGAGGTTTTAGTTAGAATAAAGAAAAAAGGTAACGTGTTTTGCTGAAAAAAGGTAACCGTACATGATATAATTGGAAAAAAAGAGATTTTAGTTAGAGAAAAGAGAAAAGGTAACGTGTTTTGACTGAAAAAGGTAATTGATTAGTTAATATAGTTAGAGAAAAGGTAACGTGTTTTGACTGAAAGGTAATTGATTAGTTAATAATAATTATATATAATTATGTTATTTTTTAGCTGAAATGGTAATTGGTTAATTATTAGTATTATAACATTATTATTTTTTTATTAAATAGAAACGCCTGTAATATAATTAGAAAAATGGAGGTTTTAGTAAGAAGAAAGAAAAAAGCTAACGTGTTTTGTTGAAAAAGGTAACCATCCATAATATAATTGGAAAAAAAAAGAGATTTTATTTATAGAAAAGAGAAAAGGTAACGTGTTTTGACTAAAAAAGGTAATTGATTAGTTAATAGCAATTATATATAATTAAGTTATTTTTTTAAACAAAATTGCTCGTAGTGTTTTTAAAAAGGAGAAATTTTAGTTAGATAAAATGTAAAAGATATTCTATTTTAAATGAAAAAGGAAATTATTTAGTTATTGAAAAATAGAAAAGGTTATATGTTAAACTGAAAAAGAAAATTGATTAATAAATGAGAAATTTTAGTTAGATAAAATATAAAAGATATTATATTTTACTTGAAAAAGGAAATTATTTAGTTCTTGAAAATAGAAAAGATAATATGCGTAACCTGAAAAAGGAAATTGATTAGTTAATAGATCTGTAATTGAGTAAGGGTAATTAGGTAAATTCAATAGGTACCGTTGAACCAAAATTTTAATGTTTGGGTTTTTATATAATAGTATAGACAGATACAGTATATAATATACGAGAGATGAATTACCGTAATAGCGGGGTAGGAAGGACCACAAGTTTGAACAAAATTAATTATCTTAGCTCCCTTTCAATTTTATTTCTAGGTTAAAAAATTGAAATTGGAACAAGTGCATTTGTCCCACATTGCAAAGCTTGTAGGAATGAGAGAACAAAGAAAGTATAAAAGAAAGCGGAATGGCTAGCAAGAAAAAGTGCCTTAAACTAATGAGTAAGGAAAACAAAGCGAACGGTGAGAACCGGTCGCAGCGTATCTCATTTTAAGAACGCACGAATTTATGGAGGGGTTATAGGCTGGCCGAGTGTTGACGCTGCTTACTTTTGCAGAACTCGCTTGTGCGGGCCTCCCAATAGCCCACTAAATCTAACTTCAAATTTTATTTTGACTATTTAACTACCGATATAGGCCGATGGGCTCTTTTAGTCATGATTGTAAAAATTTGTAATTGATATTGATTTAAAATTAATTAGAGTATTAATCGGATATTATAATAATATTAAATATATTAGTCTAATTTATACTCTGTCCTACCCAATTGTTTACACTTTCCTTTTTTCCCTTTTTGGATGTCCTAACTAATTCTTTACGTTTTCTAAAATAGTAAGTTTTAACATTATTACATCCACTACTTCATTTATTTTAACAATACTTTACACTATTACACCCACTATTTCACTTATTTTAACAATAAAATCACTATTATTTTAATAATAAATTATTATTACAACCACTACTTCACTTATTTTAATCCTAATCCTTGGTTTTTGTGCAAAAGCAAACGTAAACAATCTGTCAGGACGGAGGGAGTAGTTAAACATATCATTTTAAATAAATTAATAGGATTAATCGGATTTCAAAAATCGAATCGGTTGGTTACCTTACAGAGAATTTATCGGTTAAATCGGGGATTTTTAGAACCATGCTTTTAGCATAATCTTGTCAAAAATAAAACAGGCTGATAGGCGAAAGAAATATTCTCTACTTTCCGTATCCAACGATCTTATGCTTGAATTTGGTACATATAGATATATTATTCGAATCCCCGACTAAGATTTCTAGGATAAATATATCTTGGCACCATATGCATTACATTGAAATACCTACACACATTAAATATCAAAGTACCCACAAGCTATGTTACTCTATAGTACAGAATGATGTAACACATATCTGAGTGTTGAATTTAGAAAATTTGAATTTCGGGACACGGAGACGCATCATATATATTGATAAACATGTATTTTAAGTATGATATCAATAAGAACTCAGATTAAACATGTTTTTGAAAAGGATTCTGAAAATTGGACATCATCTCTACTTTTATCTCATTCTTGTTTTTTTCTTTCTTCCCACATATTTCTTTTTTTTAATCATAAATTTGATTCACATTTGATCTTTAAATTGATCAAAGTATCCACATTTTGGTCAAAAAATTTGATACGAAATAAATGTCGTGTTCGACTAACCCAGTATCCGACACCAATACAATAATGAAAAAAGAAATAGTCGGAGTAATATAACCCACAATACTAACACGATTATCGGAAAGATGGTTGTTGCATATTAATCACTTGGTTATATATTGTATGCTTGGATTCGCCCACAGTATCTTTTTCAAGAAATTAAAAATGAGCATGCTGTGGTACAAACAAGCTCGTGAAGAGTCCCACATCGAAAGAAATAAAATCTAAAAGCTTGTATATTTAGAAGGCGTGCAAGCTATAAGCTCACGACCTTACTTGAACAGGATCTGTTCTGTAGGCTCGTACCTCTGTATACTTGGTTTCTAAGTAGACAGGTCAGTGCACCGAAGTGAGCCGTAGATGATCGTTCTCAGTTGGGCTAACCAGCTGGGGGTGGTTTTGCAGTTGTCTGACAGACCCTCAATCATTTTTTGGAGTTGCATGATTGCATCTTTTAGTTAAATTGGTGTGGCCTCAATCATTTTTTGGAGTTGCATCTTTTAGTTAAATTGGTGTGGTTATCACTTTGTTCAGCTGCTGTGTGCATGGCTATATTCCATTATGCAACACACTGGGAACAGTTTTGTATACTACCCACCAAAAAAAATTTGGTCCATTTATCTAATTGTCTTCCCTGCACAGGGGCCATGCTCAGATACCTTTTAAGTTTTTCCAAGAGACCCATGAAACTAAAACATAGTTGGAAAGACAATAATCCTACAAAATACATTGGGTAAAGGATAAAAACTGGGGGTACAGAAAACTGATCATCACCTCTCTACTGATCCAGTCAAGGAACTAAACTCACACCAAGAATCACAGAAAATCAGAGACCCTTCTCAAGCATGGCACGGACCTTCATTGGCAGGCCGTAAAGTTTTATGAAACCAGCAGCATCAGCCTGATAGTAGATATTCCCACTCTCGAATGATGAAATGTCTTCCCTATAAAGACTGTATGGACTTGTCTGACCTGTTACACTTACAGATCCTTTGTACAACTTAAGTGTCACTGATCCAGTAGTTGCCGTAATCTCCTCCATGAACTTATCAAGAGACTCGCGGAGAGGGTCAAACCATCTCCCAGCATACACTAGCTCAGCAACAAATTGTCTTTAAATTACATAGATTCACGATCAAGTGTTAGAGACTCGAGTTCTCGAACACCAACAGAGAGAATAGTTCCACCTGGAGTTTCATAAACTCCATGGCTTTTCTTTTTTTTTACTAATTAACTCCATGGCTTTTCATTCCAACAAGCCGATTTTCAACCATGTCAATACGACCAATTCCATGTTTGCCTCCTATATCATTTAACTTTATGGATGAAGGCCAACTTAAACTTCTTTTTGGAACAAACTTGACAAGAATAACCTTTCTGGATATTTTGGAAAATTTTAGCCTATGGAATTTGCATTCGTCAAATAGGTATCCCATGTACATATGGATAAGCATTTGGCATATAGATATCCCAAAAATTTTCTTTTTTATATTGGATATGACTTTGGTAAATTGGTATCTTAATTTCTAGTCTTTTTTGACTTTGGTAAATTGAATATCTCAAACAAATTGGGATAAATGGGATACCCATTTTTTAAGTGCGCATCCCAAAGGCTAAAACTGGCCATCGCCTTAAACATAGTTATTTTTGTCACTTTTAACTAAAAATGATTATTTTATCATCACCGGGACAGGCACGTTATGTTTCTTGGCATATTCTATAGCATCTTCTCTGCCTTGTATGTCCCATTCCCTCCAAGGAGCCACAACACTGAGCTCAGGATTTAGAGCAAAGAAAGTGAGCTCAAAACGCACCTACACAAGACAAATGCAGAATAGTTTAGTAGGGATCATAGATATTTTAACAGTTACAGTATTTATCAAAGACTGTAAAAACAGTGGACACAATTTTAAAGCATGCCTGATCATTTCCCTTCCCTGTGCATCCATGGGAAACAGCATCAGCTCCAACCTCTCGGGCCACATCAACCATAGCCTGTCAGCATAAAGTACACAAGCTCAGTACATTACTAAAACTATAGTGCAACACATGCTCAAAGAGGGAGAAGAGGAGATGTAGAAAACTTTTGTACATATTAATACGACTAGTAGTAGTAATGCTGTTGCTGCAACCATATTTGTTAAGAACCAGTACAAAGCTAGTGTGGAGCGTGCTCTATTGGCTCAGATAAACAGTACTCTTATTGGTTGTATTTGGGACTAATAGTAGTGTGCCAGCTGGACTTAGTGGAATCTCGTATGAAATGAGGCAGTTTGAATCAACCTCGGAATGGTTGCTGGAAAAACTGAGCTCGCAATCACATGATCGAGTTACTCAAATAGCAACTGTAATGTGGGGATCTGGTTTGCTCGTAACAACAATGTTTGGGAAAATCGAACTCTAACACCAGTTGTAACTATGGATTGAAGCTCAAATCAGATACAAGAATAGAAGGATGCTCAACAGAAAAGAAAGAAGATGATAGAGGGAGAAGCTCAAGATAATCAGGGAAGAGAGTTATGATGGAGTTAAAATGGTCTGCTCCGGCTACTGGTTCACTTAAAATTAATGTGTGTTTTCGCTGATGCTCCATCGTTCTCGGTTGGTATGGTGGTGCGTGATGAGAAATGACGTTTTATTAGTGGCAAATGCATGGCAGTTGAAGGCACTTGGTCGATTTTTGGTTCTTGAAGCAGAGGCATTTGGAAATTGAGAAGCTATCCTCCTTTATATATCTATACTATTATATTAAAGGCGAAACATTAATAAAAAACTTTGCACCGAAAGCAAAACTTTGCTCTCAACCTTTCCTTGTTCTTCTTCTTCGTCGTCTTCAGGCTTCCTCCTCCGGCGGTGGTTTATCCACCGACCGGAGGCCCCTTTTCTTGTTCAGTTTTTTATATCTTTCAATAATCATCATCCTTCTGAGAGGATTGTGAATTTTTAGCTTGGTTACCCATTAATTGGGTTTATATGTCTCTCCTTGTGAGAGTTTGTTTGTCTCTCCTTGTGAGAGTTTGTTTGATTTGTTTGGTTTGTGTTATGATCTATAACAGATCAGATCTGCTAAGAATGATTTTGATGATGTTTTGGGGGATCTGGAAAGTCCGCATCGATGCTGGGAAGCTGATGATTATTGCAAAAGCTCACCACTCACAACCAAAGATTGTTCATCATCTATTGGGGGTTTTTACTTTCGGCATGTCTATAGCTGTTAACCGGCATGTAGATAGCTGGGGTATTACCCATCCTTGGGAGGTTCCTATTTTCGGCATGTCTATAGCTGGTATCCGGCATGTAGATAGCTGGAGTGGAATTCCAACTGAGGCTTCTGAACACTGGGGTATCAACGGATCTTACGTGACGTGGTCAATTGTAATAACGCTGCTATCAGGGATGTTGGCACAGTTTGGATCATTTCGGATGTCTTTGAATTCATTTTTAGTTTCAAGAACTTTTAAGTTCAATTTGTTGAACGATGAGAAAACAATTTATTTGTTTTTCAACCTCGTCGTATCGACAGTCGGGGGTTTGTCCCACTGTTTTATGTTGTATTGGTTTGATTTATGAATATATCCTCCTGGATTTCGTCAAAAAAAAAGGCGAAACATTGAAAGTTTTGGTTTTCTCCTAAGTTTTGGTTTTCACTCTAATTATTTAATTTTAAATTATTTATAATATAAAACAAATTAAATGAATTCCGTTAAACCAATACAGAGTAGTATTTTATATTTACACCATTACTAATACAGCTAAACTTAAAACCTCCGTTGCCTTACAGAACTCTAATTCTTCTAAACCTCATCTGCGCAATCTTCATCAATTCAGTACACAATCTTCTTCGGCTTTTCTCTTCTTTTTCAACACCATATATCAAACATAAATACTTTTCACATAGCCGTTAGATCTAATAATAAGGAATATTCTTTATTTAAATCCCTCTTCCAAAGATCAAGGTTCAAATCCCATCAACAACAAATTTACATTAAGATTTTATATTATTAATTCTAATCAATACATATCATTTATTAAACTACTATTATTACTAATAAATTCGTAATAAATTATTCTCTATTTTATTTAATTATATAATTTTAAAAGTATTTAAAAGTAACCCATGCTTCGCACGGGCTATATATATATATATATATATATATATATATATATATATATATTGGGTGCCCTTCCACAACCACAGTGGGTTAGAACCCACTAATCAGCCAACACATCATAACCGTTAAATATAGAAATTAACGGTAGGGATTAGAGGCTCCCACAATAATACAATGCGGCATCGCAATGCTTCATTGCGGTAGCACTCTTAACAGCATTGATACATTGCGGTGGCACTCTTTATTCCCGAAAGTACTCTTATACCCTTTTAATTACAAAACCCTCGTTACATAAAACACATACTACAGACACAGAGACATTAACACATTAAAACACCGACTAACACACCTTCTTCTTCGACAATTCTGGGGCGATTTCGACGATTTCATCTCTCTTCTTCTTCTTCTTGTTCGATCTATTCTTCTTTTTCGCTTTCCTGGTATTATTCTTAATCTTCTTTTCATCTCTCACACAAATACACACACAAGCACTTACACAAATACATACACTTTTGCTGCAATTATGTGTAATGCTACTGAAATTGGGGTTATTATACCCATTGGGTTCAAATTAAAGTTGAAATTAGGTTGAAATTTAGGTTTTTCTTGAAATTAAGGTTGAAATTAGGTTTAATGTATGCTATGTGTTTGTGTATATTGTTGAGACATTTCGATATGGGGTGTTATTGATTAGTGATTTTGTGTGTTGTGGACTCGTATCGTATTCAGTATGGAGGTTTAATTTTCGTATTTTTCTGTAAGAGCATCATCACTTTGCCAATGTTGTCAGTAATTTCATTGCAATAAGCTGTTATGACTCGGAGGTTAATGTTTATGGTCTGCCCGTTATGTTTATAGGTATTAGCTATCAGGAAGTTATTGGGGAAATTGTACTTGCAACTTTCCAAAAACTAAGAAAACCTCAAATGTGGACTTCTCTTATAAGAAAACTATAAGAGATTTTGCTTTGCCTTTGGTACTTCTGTTTTGTTCATGGTTGTGCTGCTTGAGCAAAGTAACCGTATAGCTAATTTTAATCATGTGGACTTCTTGATCTACTGCTTTTTGTGCATCATTTTTACATTCTGAACTGGTTGTAGTGGTGTTTTTTTTCCCTGAAGTTGTTGATTCTTTCGCACAAGCTTACAATGTCTAATATGAAGCTGAAAGAAGCAATTTTTGCTGGGATACAATTCTTGTATTTTGGTACTTGGGTCTTTTGTCATTAAAATTATTAATAGTACTATATGCTAGTTTGAGACCACTAATATTGGTAGCTGGTCAAATGTGTTATACTGTCATACCAAGAATTGCAAATGGTATTCTGTTTCATGTCAAAAAAGAGCAACAGACTGTTGGATACAGTATAGCTAGAATATGCGGATTCCGCATTTTTCTTTTTGCTATCACAATTTCCATGTGTTTCTTAGTTATTTACTCCTTAACCCAGATTATGAAGTAGATTTATTGGTAACATCTGATTGAGATCCAAAGATGCAGACATTTAATTTATCTTGATATGCTTATTTGTCCGATTCCGATAGTATATATACACTCTCCTTCATCTGTCTATATCTACCCTTGTCCTTTAATTACAGGCCATATTGTCATTTATCGGTCTTAGAACTAATTTAATCATCTTAGACAATGTTTTTCTACCCTCAATTTATCAAAAATTATTGTTTTGGGATTTTTTAAATTAATTTCTTTCTAGTGGATTGAGATTAATATAGTTGGCAATCGGCAGGAAGTAAGTAGAAAGATAATCAGACAAATTTTGTAACAATTTTTTAATGGAGATACACGATAGACAAAGTCATTCCAGTCCTTCACCCTACTATCGAGAATAATACAAAAGCTTGGAAGGTACTTCTGGCTGGAAAATGTGCTGATGTGAAGGATAAGATATGTATGCTAGCTTGCTGAACTTATTTATCACATGGACACTTTACAATCATAAAACATAAAACATCAAGATAGAAACTTTACATAATTATCTTTCATCAAGACTAGAAAAGTGCAGGAGGATTCATGCGGAATTTTTTTACTTTACCAAACTACATGCTGGTAGCCCTCACATTTTAAGTTTACCCTCGATTTCTGTCTTCAACAATGTTCTTGAAGACGATTCTAAAAAGTTATAATTTTCATAATTTTGATTTAATTTCCCTAATTAGGCTAAATCTCTCATAAATAGATTACAAATAATTTATTAATTCGAATTCATCATTTATAAATCCAAATTAGGCTTAATTTTCCTAATTTTGAATTAATTTCAATAATTTAAGCTAAATTTCTCTTAAATAGATTTAGAATGATTTATTAATTTGAATTTATCAATTATTAATCCAAATTAGGCTTACTTTCCCTAATTTAGGCTAAATCTCTTGTAAATAGATTGAAAATGACTTGTTAATTCAAATTTATCATTTATAATCCAAATTAGGCCTAATTTATTACTTGATTTTCTTTTTTAATCTATAATTTGGTAATTGCAGGTTAAATTATGTATGTTCAAATATTCAGTGTGCCTAATTTTTTTATTTTGAATCGTTGCAGATATTATGGATATGCAGTGTGGTCCTCTTGATCGATCGCTCCTGGTTCAGCAGGACGAGCATATCAGCACTTTGATATGGGAGGGAGGTGATAGGGAGAAGTTGGATGTGAGGCAGTATACTACACTGCAGGGTGTGTGGGAGTTACAGGCAGACCAGCGTGCCCTTTTGCGTACTTGGGGATTTGGGGTGTTTACTAATCCCCGCTCAGTACCTCAGAATGACATTACCCTGATCAAAGCATTGGTGGAGCGGTGGAGATCGGAAACTAATTCATTTCACTTCAGTTTTGGTGAGATGACTATTACACTCGAGGATGTGTACATGATCATGGGGCTGCCGATCAGTGGGCGTGCTTTGACCCATACTGAGCTATCTGATCCGATTGGCTACTAGAAGAAAGAATGCCAGGATCTTCGGTTGCACAGTGCTAAGAAGCGCAAGGACATGTATGAAAACGGCGGGGTAAAACTGTGTGAATTGCGGGATAGATATAAGGTGAGGTGTAAGAGATCGAAACGTCCAGAATGGGTTGCTCAGGATCCTGTAGTGTATACCAGGGGATATCTATTGTATATTATTGGGGCCGTACTATTTCCTACTTCCAACCGGAATGTTGTGCATCCCCGATACATACAGTTTTTGCAGCAGCCGAATCAGATTATTGATTATGCTTGGGGCGCTGCAGTTCTTGCACATTTGTATAGAGCCCTGTCTAAATCTGTGAAGAAGTCTTCCACCTCTTTCAACGGGTGCGCAATGCTTCTTCAGTTGTGGGCGTAGGAGAGATTGAATCCGGGGCGTCCAGAGATTGCACTACGCCAGCAGCTTCGGTGGCCGAGAGCATTAGCTTGGGCTGAGCCGGTGAAGCGGAGGAGGGTTAACCCCCACCACCATACTGGTAGTTATCGGGGAGATTTTGACAGCTCTATGCCGCACTGGGTCACATGGCAGCCATACGCCAGGTGAATACTTGATATTTTAGTCTTACTACTTGCATTTTAGTATCAGTGTTTGCATTCCAGTCTTTACTTGTTTACCACTTGCATTTTAATTTTAGTATCGTTGATTGCATTCTAATTTTATATGTAATATTTAAACAGATTTTACGCGAGGGCTGATGCTGATGAGGATGCTGACATGATGGTGGCCCGTCATATGGCTCTTGGGCGTATACCCTTGGTGTCATTTGAGTTTATTGAGTACCAGATGCCGGACAGGGTACTCAGGAAGTTCGGTATGTTGCAGCATATACCGCAGGAGCCGCTTGACCATACATTTTTGCGGACTGAGAGGCAAACTCAATACCAGCGGGATGCACATATGGTTACTTACCGGAGCTATTTGGATGAGTGGGCTAGTTATGTGGAGAGCGGTATGCCCATCACCGTGGAGGGCGAGTATGTACCCATTCAGGATTACTTGGATTGGTATAGGCGTGTCAGTAAACTCAGGATTGCTCCTTGTGTGGTTCGTACGGACAATAAGATTACACCCCGAGATTGGTTCCCGCAGCAGTCCGCCATTGATGCAGTATGTTCTTAATACTGTTGTTGAATAATTGCATTTTAGCTATAATAATTTCATTTTAGACCTTATAACTGCATTACCGCAATGATAATGTCGTATTTGTCCTAATAATTGCATTAATGATATTTGTAGTTGGAGAGTGCTATGAGGTTGATACACTAGGTCCACTTGCACAAACCTGCTAAGTGGTTCTATGAGTCTCTTCCTGATTTCCTATACTCGTATGATCGAGTCAACACAGAGTGGAGGGGTGCTGATTTTAGTCGACCCTCTTTTTTTGGAGAGGAGGATATAAAGAGACCCTCTACCTTTGGAGACGAGGATACACCTATTGTAGACCCTCCTATTCTAGATCCCCATGCTCGTGAGATGGATGTTGATCCATCTGCCCCTAGTGTTACTCAGAAAAGTCCCCTTGAGGTAGTAATTTTTTCTTCTATCGATTTAATGTCTTGCTATTAAACACATTACTGATTGTTGTAATGTAATTGATAGGTTGAGACTAGTGCTCCTGATGCACTGCAGGACCCTCCACTCAGTGTCCCCCTTGAGCATCCTCTTGAGGTAGTAATCCTTTCTTCAACATATTACTGATTATTGTAATGTACTGATAGGTTGAGACTAGTGCTCCTTATGCACTGCAGGACACTCCGACCAAAGATTCCCTAAAGCGTCCTCTTGAGGTAGTAATCTTTTCTTCTATCGATTTAATGTCTTGCTATTGAACATATTACTGATTGTTGTAATGTACTGATAGGTTGAGACTAGTGCTCCTGATGCACTGCAGGACACTCCGGCCACGGATTCCATTAAGCGTCCACGTCAGGTATTAAAAAATCTTTGAACATATTACCGATTGGTGTATTAAACAAGTGTTTGATTTATGTATTGACACCTAATTGTAGGATGAGACTGCTTCACCTTTTATGGGTACCACTTACCGATCTTTTGCTTTTACACCCATTCCACTAAAGGTATTGACTTCTAATCAATTCTTTGTAACGCTTCCCTTTATTATTATTATTATTTATCATTCGATGTAAATATCTAATGTAATTGCAGGCTTCTACTAGTGATGAAACTCCTTCAACGGAACGAGGCGTACGTCCATTTGTGGGTTTTGGTAGTGGCTCCGTACCAACCAATTTAAAGGATGCATTTGATGTATGAATCCTCTACCATCCTATCTTTCATGTACACCCATCTGTTTATCTATGTTGTGATATGTATCTCGTTTTTTTCAGATGGACACAACCGCTGATAAGATGAAGGATGAACGAGATCGGGGTGGTCCTAGTAACAAGGGTGACTTGACTCGGCCACTGAAAAATCGAAAAATTAGGTGGCTATTTCGTCATTGGTGGACTAACGATGGTGAGTTCATTTGGCGGACACACTCGCAAAAGGGTGTGACCATGTCCCTAATAAAGGAAAAACTGTTGACCTTAAAACCGGGGTTCTGGTTGGAGGATTCTGTTGTGGACGCTTATGTGGAGCTATTGAAAATTAGAGAGCAGAATCTCTGGAAATCGGAAACCCTTAGGCCTCCGGCGAGAAGGTTTTACTTTGCTTTTAGTTGGTGGATGCTTATCGCTGAACGATTTATTACTGATTTGAAGGTATCAATCATTACCTAAATATTCTTGCATATGTTTAGTATTTACATGCATACATAGAAGAATGGTATATTTTGACATAGAATCTGCTTCTTTATCTTTGGAAGGTGGCTAAAACTACAAATGACATGCATGTCGTCAAAGGTTCCTATTACCTAACAACATTAGGAATATCAGTATATATAATCAGAATTTGCATCTAACATTCGTATGGTGTATTTATAAAAAAAATTAGACTGCATTTGTTTGAATGTTGAAAAAGGTATGATTTAAATTAGATTTAACGTTAGATATCAAAGATTAACCTCCATATATGTTTAGTCACTCAGGTTATATTTCTATAGACGGATATGGAAATAAAATGAATCATATCAAAGCTTTGGTGCTTATACGAAGCCACTGTAATACTTGATTAATTTTGGAGGTTGTATATTATACTATTGAATAGCTGGACTCTTTTTCGGAGGCTTTTGTCGTGCTAATAGAGTTTGGTACATGTATCTTATGGTAATGATTTCAACATACAGGCATCAGTCTTGATGCTTATATATGTCGTACCTTTGCTTTAGATTTCTGTGCTTCTTTTTACAATACCGCAATTGTTGACCTCCAAGCTTGTGTAAGAAAAAGATTAAATTAATAAGTAACTTTTGATCTTGTTAATTTGTCTGGATGTCTTTTACAATTAAGTTAGCAGGAAAATTTACCATATCATACCTGCAGTTAATTTTATAAAAATATTAGAGAATTATACAACATTAGACTTCTGCAAAATTAATGGAGGATCATTTAGGGATCGATCTTTAGATGCATCAAATGACAAACCTAGAGTTGCTGTCACTACCACGCTGGTTGATCTTTTTGTTGCCTGCTTCTACCCTTTTCTTGTCAATTTCGCTTGGCTTCAGAATGCATACCTGACCTTACTCTTTCTTCGATTTTTTTTGATCTGTTGCTGAATATTGTATCTGTGTGCTTGCTGAACTTAAGATTAGTAGGCGGTATTCTTGGTCCTCAATATAGTACTCCATCTCTTGGCGATCATTGGATCTGTGTGCTTTCTGCACTTCAGAATAATAATAAGGTGATCATTGGATCATTGGATCATTGAATCCTGGTTCAAGCTATCTTTTAGGAGGATATATATAGAAATAGAAACAAGGATCATTTCAGATGTTGCACTTATCACTATTAATACTTGTTATCCTTTCCAGGAGTTTAATTAGATTATCGTTCCAGCACAGATCACACCGCATGGAAAGAGTTAATTAGAGCTGAATCTTATCAAATGAGTTGACATGTTAAAAAGTAGAGTGAAAAAAATTTAGTCGTGGGTGTTGACTGTTGAGGATCTGTGACTGACATGATAATAAGTGATGCAAGAACATGGTCCCTTAAAGATGGTACTGCCTACAAGAAAAAATATTCTGAACTAGAAAATTTATGTTTGATGCTGACAGGACTGGTACTATTCTGTTAATATGATACTTGAACCTGGAAGGAAATATATGTGAGCAGTATCCCCCTTACATGCCACAATAATTTGATAGGGTCACTTCACTTAGGAGAGGTTACTACTTTCAGGACCAAGTATTAGCATAGCAATTCCTAGCATCGCAACCTATTGGATCCTCTTCTCTATCGAGGGTTCAAGCCTCAGTGTTGCCATGTGAGCTTGAAGTAGTTGACCTTCTAATTGTATAGCACCCTCATGGCCTTGTATTGAGGTGAAAACATTTACAACTGTCCATTCTAGCTAAAACAACTGGTGAGTAGTAACTTAGAAATTTACTTAAACTAAGTATGCAAATTTACCAACTTTACTTAAACTGGTAACTTAGAAATTTTGAAACTGAAAGAATTTGGCATGTGATTATCTGGAAAAAAAATTATAAATGACACCAGCTATTTCAGATTACCTTGGTTTACTGTCTTATATATCTTAATTATGTGCCCTACTTAAGGCTGTCATACATCTTAATTAAATGCATTTTAACCTGTTTAATTATAGCATTGTTTAGTTTTTTAATCTTTAATTTTGCAGACCCCACCAAAAGAGCTTATCGGAGATCAAAAGAAAGCAATGGAAAATTTCATTAAAACTTATCAGAAACAATTTTGTGGACCAAATCTACAAGATTGTGACGCTGCTTTTTTCCCCGTGTGCCATAACCACCATTGGATACTCTTTGTCGCAAACATCAACAAAGGGAAAGTGTTGTTGATTGATCCTCTACGGGATGAGTCGTCTGTCACAGGAAAAGAAATTTACCCCTTTCAATATTATCTCATGGTAACCTCTTTTATTCAAGTCTTTTAATATCTGAATATATGGTTGTGTGGTTACCAATTATTTGAATATCTTGCAGGAAAAATTTCTCCCGTTCATGCTTCACAAGTTGAACCCAGAGCGATATCCTGAAAGGTATATGAGGATTAAGGAAGTTATGGATCGACCCAAACAAAAAGGTGCTATCGATTGTGGCGTGTATGCTTGCAAATATATGGATACCATTTGCAATGGAATATCGTTGAAAGATGCACATTGGGATCCCAAAAAAGATGTCATGACCTTTAGGTATCGCATTGCACATGAGCTTCGGATTGGGGAAGCACGACTTATTAGTGACTGGGGGATTCGACAAAGGAATCTGGGCTTTTAGTCTCGTTTTTTTATCAAAGTTAAATTTGTAGGATTTTTAGAAGTTGTAAATTAATGGACTTTTTGTAATATTTTATTGCTTTTATGATATTTGTAATAGTTTGGGTTATTGATTTTGATTTGAAGTTTAAGTTTGGAGTTTTAGAAATTTAGTGTATTTGAAGTAGTTAATTTGAAAGCTTTTGACAGGTTTTTTAGAGTTAATTTGAAAAGCTTTTGACAGGTTTTATGTTGGTGGCAGTTTCTGCCCAGCAGGGTTAAAACAGGCTGAGTGCAAAAATTTAAAAATGCCCACCGCAATGTTTCATTGAGGGGGCATCAATGAAGCATTGCGGTGGCCGCTATGATTCAATGCGGTGGCAATATAAGAGGTGATTGTTGAATATGTAACCTCGTCCATAAATCTTACATAATGTTCATAAATTAGATAAGAACAGATGGTAGGTAGAAAATTATTCAGAGACAAAATTTGGTAACAAATATTTTGCTAGAAACATTGCAATTAAATGTTTTGTAATACAATATTAATAACATAACAATCATTAGCATCACAATAACCAAATCATCACCATCTTCTTCTTTTTCTTCTTCATTTTATTCACCTTCTTCTTCTTCTTCTTCATCATCTTCTTCTTCATTTTCGTCACCTTCTTCTTTTTAAACAGTCATTATCATCACAATACACCAGATATATAACCAAATCATTATCTGATGCAAGTAACTAGGAATCCATTGTAGGATTTCCATACAATAAAACACAACGATAACAACGATAAGTAATAAGAAATTCGAAATCCAAAACCATGGATCCATGTATGAGAGGGATGATTTGGAGAAAGAGAACATGATTTGGATTCTATAATTGGCTCTTCTTTCTAAAAACCTTAAGCCTAAATTATTGAAATATGAGTGGAATTCGTTTCTCATATATATTAGAATGGTTAGGAGATTCAACAGATGTGGCATTCATGGCCGAGAGTGTTGGTGCAAAACAAAACTTCGTAGTTAAGCGTGCTTGGGCTAGAGTAATCTAAGATGGGTGACCCCCTGGGAAGTTTCCTTTTTTCCAATTTTTTTTTCCAAGTTTGCTTGAAAAAATATGTAATAGTTTTTTTTCAAAATGTAAATTATTTTTTCCTGGGATAATTGGATTAAAATATAGTTTAATTTTTTTTACGAGTTTCAAATTGAAATTTCGGAAAAAAGATAAATTAATCGTTTTCAACGAATTTTAGCCTAATCGTTTTTTTCAAATTTTGACTAAAATTAAAAAAAATAAATTTTCAATTTTTCTGGAATTTTATATTAAATATCACGAATAAAATTTAATTTTAAGCTTTTTTTCGAATTTTAAATGCAAGATTTATAAATAAATATTTTTATTACTAAATTATTGAAATTTGAGTGGAATTCGTTTCTCATATATATTAGAATGGTTAGGAGATTCAACAGATGTGGCATTCTTGGCCGAGAGTGTTGGTGCTAAACAAAACTTCGTAGTTAAGCGTGCTTGGGCTAGAGTAATATAAGATGGGTGACCCCCTGGGAAGTTTCCTTTTTTCCAAATTTTTTTTCCAAGTTTGCTTGAAAAAATATGTAATAATTTTTTTTCAAAATGTAAATTATTTTTTCCTGGGATATTTGGATTAAAATATAGTTTAATTTTTTTTACGAGTTTCAAATTGAAATTTCGGAAAAAGATAAATTAATCGTTTTCAACGAATTTTAGCCTAATCGTTTTTTCAAATTTTGACTAAAATTAAAAAAAAAAAAAAAATTCAATTTTTCTGGAATTTTGTATTAAATATCACGAATAAAATTTAATTTTAAGCTTTTTTTCGAATTTTAAATGCAAGATTTATAAATAAATATTTTTATTACTAATTTATTGAAATTTGAGTGGAATTCGTTTCTCATATATATTAGAATGGTTAGGAGATTCAACAGATGTGTCATTCCTGGCCGAGAGTGTTGGTGCTAAACAAAACTTCGTAGTTAAGCGTGCTTGGGCTAGAGTAATCTAAGATGGGTGACCCCCTGGGAAGTTTCCTTTTTTCCAATTTTTTTTTCCAAGTTTGCTTGAAAAAATATGTAATAATTTTTTTTCAAAATGTAAATTATTCTTTCCTGGGATATTTGGATTAAAATATAGTTTAATTTTTTTTACGAGTTTCAAATTGAAATTTCGGAAAAAAGATAAATTAATCGTTTTCAACGAATTTTAGCCTAATCGTTTTTTTCAAATTTTGACTAAAATTAAAAAAAAATTCAATTTTTCTCGAATTTTATATTAAATATCACGAATAAAATTTAATTTTAAGCTTTTTTTCGAATTTTAAATGCAAGATTTATAAATAAATATTTTTATTACTAAATTATTGAAATTTGAGTGGAATTCGTTTCTCATATATATTAGAATGGTTAGGAGATTCAACAGATGTGGCATTCCTGGCCGAGAGTGTTGGTGCTAAACAAAACTTTGTAGTTAAGCGTGCTTGGGATAGAGTAATCTAAGATGGGTGACAAGTTTCCTTTTTTTCCACAGCAATGTTTCAATGCAGCCACCTCAATGAAACATTGAGGTGGGTAGAAAATAGACAGAAGCTTTAGCTGGAACAGAGGAAATACAGAGGAGGGGTCTTGCCACCGCAATGTTTCAATGTAGCCACCTCAATGAAACATTGAGGTGGGTAGAAAATAGACAGAAGCTTTAGCTTCCAGCGGAAATATAGAGGAGGCGTCTTGCCACCGCAATGTTTCAATGCAGCCACCTCAATGTTTCATTGAGGTGGGTAGAAAATAGACAGAAGCTCCAGGCCCCTTCCCCTGTTTTTTCTCTGTTTTATATTTACTTCGAATTATCATTTGTTTTTTCTTAAACCATAATTTTATTCCTTGTTGAATATTAATCACCATTTTCAATTTTTTCTTAACGAATAATAATCATCTTTTTCATTTTTTTCATAATGTATTGCATAATAAATTCAATTTCACATAATAAATTAAATATCACATAATAAATTGAAAATTTAATTCAAATATCAATACATTCATTGAAGAGGAGGATTAGGACAATTCCTTCTATCATGCTTTGCTCCCTCTTGCCCACATTTAATTCAAATATTTTTGAACGTTCCAACCCTAGGGATGTCAATATATATCTAATATAATGATATTTCCAAAGTTTTAGAAAATAAAAAATTAATTTTATTGGAAATCTTAATAGATCACTATTATTTTCAATATGACTCGTAACTAGTGCTTTGTCACAGATTATTGTTTCTAATTTAAAAAAAATATTTTTGAACGATCCAACCGTACGGATGTCAATATATATCTAATTTAATGATATTCTCAATTTTTAAGAAAATAAAAAATTAATTTGGTTGGAGATTTTAATAAGTTACTATCAAATTCAGAAATATGTTTAAACTTAACTTATCTTTAATTATTTCCTTTCTCAACACAAGAATCTTGTAGCTCAGTGGGTTGTGATGTTCAACAATGCTCAGGATGCCCCAGGTTCAACTCCTCGTGCACACAAATGTTTTGAGAAAAAAACATCAGCTTTCATTAACTAGTCCATTATGAACAATTTTTAAAAGTTAATAAATAATTATTATTAAAATGTAAAAATAATTCAATTTTAATAAAAAAATAATAATTCTGAGATTTTAATAACTTAAATAATTTGTATTCAAATTCATTAACTAGTCCATTATGAACAATTTTTAAAAGTTAATAAATAATTTTTATTAAAATGTAAAAATAATTCAATTTTAATAAAAAATTATAATTTTGAGATTTTAATAACTTAAATAATTTGTATTCAAATTTATTGACCAGGAGGGTGATCATGGCTAAAGCAAATTCGTAGACTGTGGATGTTATAACTAGCATAAGATCTATAAAATATTCTTTTGAAGGGTATTATTGTATTTAAAGAAAATATGTTTTAGCAATGAAACATTGTGGCCACCTCAATGTTTCATTGCGGTGGTAGCAATGTTTCATTGCGGTGGGTGTTTCTCTCAGCCGTTGGATACATCAACAAACGGTCCAGATTTGTTGGTTACATAACATTCCACAACCAGCTGTGGTTGTGGACCAAAATCATATATATATATATATATATATATTGACTTTTTCTTTTAATATAATATAATCTTAATCGTCTATTTATAAAAATATTATATTCAACGGTTGAGATTATTTTTAAAAATATTATATTCGACGGTTGGATTTATACATGTGATACCTTATTACAATTTCTAAGCATAAAAGCTATTTATTTAAATTTCAATATAAACAAATTTGATAGTATTATTTTATTGACTTATAACCTTTTAATCTTCTTTTAAAATATTTTAATCTAACAAAAAATACATTCAAAGTTAACTAAATCTAACTTATGGAGGGGTTATAGGCTGGCACGCTGCTTACTTTTGCAGAACTCACTTGTGCGGGCCTCCCAATAGCCCACTAAATCTAACTTCAAATTTCATTGTGTAATTACCGATATAAGCTGTTAGGCTCTTGTCAAAAAAATAATAAAGGATGTTTGGGCGAATGAAATATTTTCGTATCCAAAGCCTGAAGACTTGTTCCGGAAGTGTACAAGTATAGTTGGAACTTGGAACCATACAGTGGAATGTCAGTCATATTGTTTGAATTTGGTCTAGTATTGGCTTTGTACTATAGTGTTTTGGTGGGATCATGGACTGGTTGGCATATAGGTATTTTATTCGAAGTACCCACAAGCTATGTTACTCTTATTCGACATGAAACAAATATCGTGTTCCAAGTATTTGATACCAATATAATGACGAAAAGAGAAGAATTGGAGTAACATAGCCACAATACCACGATTATCGGAAAGACGGTTGTTGCATATTAATCACTTGGTTATATTGTATGCTTGGATTCGCCCACGGCATCTTTTTCAAGAAATTGAAAATGATCATGCTGTTGTACAAAGAAGCTCGTAAAGAGTCCCACATCGAAAGAAAATGAAAGAAATAAGATGTATATTTAGAAGGCATGCAAGCTTAATGCTCACGACCTTACTTGAACAGGATCTGTTCTATAGGCTCGTACCCCTGTATACTTGATTTCTAAGTAGACAGGTGACCAAGTCTGGTGGATGACACATGACTGCATGGCCAGAGCGTGATTAAAGAGCCATATGTGGTCAGTGCGCCATAGAGCGCCGTAGAGGATCGTTCTCAGTTGGGTATCCCGGCTGGGGTGGTCTTGCAGTTGTCTGACAGACCTTAATCTTTTTTTTTTTGAGTCTTCAATCAGTGACAAAGGTATAGAACAGCTGAAGGTTGCATACTATTTGAACCATATTTTTATGGTGATATTGAGTATTTTTTTGGGGTTATTGGAAAGAGGAAATAGTGTCTGTAGATGTTAATACATTCGCGTTTTGATCAAATAATAGTGTCTTTAATATGCATATGCAGCATCACTTCTCAAAAACAATTGTACTTCTGAGACCTCCAGGCATGCTACTTTTCTGATCTAAATCGTAGTAAAAAATGATTGCTGCAAGTTTCTGTGACCAGCAACAAGTCTACGAAGATTGTGGGCCTTAGAAACTACCAAGCATGTTGTATCTGGGATAAGCTGAATTGGTGCGGTTATAATTCATTGAAGTGTTTTACTGCCGGTTTACATGCTAGTCTAGTATTTCTAATAAGTTTCATCACTTTGTCGTGTATTCCATACGGCAAAATATTGAGAAATTTTTGTATTGCACGCCAAAAAATTTAAATTGGACTATTTCTCTGTTCGTGTCATCCTGCACACCCATCTGTTTGTGTCATCCCTGCACACCCATCAATCCGTTGATCTAAATATTAGATGATGATGGTGATGATCAACAAAAGTTTCCAGGAATGGGCAACTCGGCTCTAGCTAAAACATCGGATTGTATGGATGCTTTATCTCAAAAACGGACACCTTTGTTAACGGAGGAATTTGGGAAAACAAATTCGGGGAGGGTTGCTGGAATTGTAGTGGTGGTTGATGACGGTGAGCGGCGTAGGATGCTTAGGGTTAGGGTTGGTGATTTGGGGATGACTGAGATTGTATGTGAGAGTTATTGCAATTTAGATCGAATATTGAATTCTCTCTTTTTCGCAAGGGTTGCATCATGACATACAATGTGCCTACGTATCCTATTTATAGGAATCAAGCCAAACGTAGTTCTTGGGGAACAAGTCACCGACATGGGTTAGGTTTCCTTGTTTAGGGAAGTCCCTCGGATTGGGCCACCGCCATTAGTGGAATCATCATGGGCTTTCTAGCCCAACTATTTTCTCGGAGCGTGGCAGTTAAGTCATTGACCCGAGATTGTCGGAGTCAATGCCCACCTTGAGCCACCAATGGGAGAATAATTAGTTATAGGGCTAGCCCTCGGGATCACTAAGGGGAGACTCCTCAATGGGGAAATTCCTGATAGCCTAGGCAAAGCCATATCTTCCTTTTAGTTTCTTGGGGAAATCCCTCTTTCATCAATAGAGGGCGAGACCCCTTATCTTCATATAAGGTTATTTAGGGGAGATTCCCTTTTCCAGTGATGCGAGGTCCCTTTTAAGGGCGAGATCCTCGTCCTAACTATCCACGGAGAAAGAATAGCTAGTCAGAGGGCTAGTCCTGAGATTGCCAAGGGGCGACGCCCTTCGACCTCCCTAGCAGGGAAATGCCTGCTAGCCTGGATGAGGCCTAGTCCTTCTCCATAGCTGAGATAATAGATGACTTGGGTTATGATCCAAAGTCTTTAGTATCCTCCATGTAACTGTATTGGGGAGATTCCCCCATTCTAATGCCCGAGAGGGCGAGGCCTCTTTGTAAGGCGAGGCCCCTTTGGAGGGCGAGGCCTTCATAAAAAGTGAGAGGCTTGTCAGGGCTGAAAGGCAAGTCTTCTGTTCTGAATGATGATTCCCTTAAAGGGCGACACCCTTATTGAGTGGGCGAGGCCGATTCCATCTCCTTCCTTACTGAAATATAGTAGTTACCTCCTTGCTAGTTTGCTACGGGCGACACCTCAAAGAGGGGCTACGCCTTTCATGAATGTGTGCTAGGCCCATTAAGAATGTACTTCTGAGATTTCTTCCTTTATATAAGTTGTGTCATATTTCTCCGATCCTTGAGGGCGATGCCTCCAAATAAGGCCACGTGTCTTCCTCCTTAGTAATGGAGATGTCTCCTCATCAGACGAAACCCGAGGGCGATGCCGTTTAAAGAAAAGGGCCACGACCGAGGGCGAGGTCGTTTAAGGAAGAGGACGACGACCGAGGGTGAGGTCGTTTAAGGAAGAGGACGACCACCGAGGGCGAGGTCGTTTGAGGAAGAGGACGACCACCGAGGGCGAGGTCGTTTTGAGGAAGAGGACGACCACCGAGGACGAGGTCGTTTGAGGAAGAGGACGACCACCGAGGGCGAGGTCATTTAAGGAAGAGGACGACCACCGAGGACGAGGTCGTTTGAGGAAGAGGACGAGCACCGAGGGCGAGGTCGTTTAAGGAAGAGGACGACCACCGAGGGCGAGGTCATTTAAGGAAGAGGACGACATCTCATGTAAACAGGTTAGGCCCAGTTGACATATCCATTCTCCTTGTTCATGGATTATGGATCGGGTCGTCCCCCTCCAGCCAATCAAAGGGCGACGCCTCCAGGTAAGGCGAGGCTGATTTTTTGACATAACAACTACCCCCCAGTTTCTTGCAACAATTGTTTGTAAAAGAAACTAAGTCCCGATCTTCAGAAAAATGCCAAGGCGAGCCTTGACCTAGGGTGTCACTTCCTGATACTGATGTATTTCCTCCTTAGCTATGTGCTCTCCTCACGCTCTATTACTTCTCAATTATACTCCATAATGATTTGGTGTTGGTGGTGCTCCAGAATAAATATTCCATCTAAAGTCCTTCAAAGTGATTCAGGAACTTCCCAATACTGAGGAACATAAAGGCGAGGCCTTTTGTAAGGGCGACGCTGATATGGATGAGAAACTGCCACATTATTCTTCCGTCTTCGTCATAATTTGTTAGATACCGCTTAAGAGAGTCCTTAGATAGTGAGTGATTCATGAAATAAGGTAAGCCTGACATAATAAAATTCCTTCATGTGCCGATAGTATTCACGGTCCCGACTCTAGAGGGCGGCGCCGATGCCACCAATAGGCGATGATGTTGGAGATATAGTCTTGCCCAAAAAATGAATCTTCCAATGTTGATTTCTTAACCTTGGTTACACGTAGGCGACGTCGTTTGTAATGGGAGACGTCGTTTGAAAAATGGGAAAGACCTTTAGTTGATAAAGAGGCACGAGCCATCATCTTGTATATCTCATTGTATTCTTCGAATATCAATTCTAACCCACATTCTGAACTAGGCCATAAGAGGGCGAGGTCTCTTCAGAAGAGGGCGAGGTTGCTCCAGAAGTGTGCACACAATCTTCAATATTTATTATTTCTTCAGAATCTCAAATTGACCATTGATACTCCTTCGATTTAATTTCAACGCAGGATAACTTTCAAAATAGCATCATCCCCCAAGGGTCTTCAAAGAAAATATCACCCTGAAGGGTCTTCTAAGCAAAATTACCCCTAAAGGCCTTTCAAATGAAACTATGCAAGAGGCCCTTCCTACTGGAGCCTTATTCTTCAAAAGTGTAAACCTTCGTGAAGACGTCACCTATCATAGAATAATGTCGTCTATCTTCCTGCACTTAAAAGTCTCCATCCTTCTAACAAAAGGTGATGCTTCCAGGTAGACTACCCCCCAGTTTCTTGGCAGCCGACCGGTCTGCATGCTTCGCCCCTTCAACTCCTGGTTACATGCTGCAATTACAGACTGACAACGCTGAGATCATCACTGTTGCTACGGAAGACCTAAGACTGAAAATTGAGGCAGAGAAGACAGCCATGGCCGAGGAGGATGCGAGAAAGAAAGAAATAGCTGAAGGTGACAACGCTAGAACGGTCTTGCCCACTGATGCTACAGCCAAGTGACTATATGAGCTTTTTATAATTGCACACAATAGGAGTGCGGGCCCTCCTGTAATGGCCTCGCCTTTTGTAACTTTTCTTCAATATATTTGGCTTGCTCCCAACTAATTGGAGTGTGCGTCCTCCATTTAAAGACGTTGCCCTTGTATTGACTTGGTTCAATTTATTCTGCATAATTATGTCTTCCTTAAGTATCTGCCTATTTTATCTTGCATTCCACTAGTACTCAACAACTTTAATATATCTCGCCTCTCTGTTAAAATCTCGCCCCTTTCTGGGAATCTCGCCTTCCTTCAACTTAATTCATGAAATTAGAATCTAATTCATGAACCTTAATAAATATCTCACTTCAAAGGTAACAACTACCATGTCTTCTCGAGAGTATCTCCCTCTAAGGGAGTCATTTTCCTCAGAATTTAATAATTTTATGATACTCTCCTCAGAGGAGATCATTATTAAGTTCAGAAATACCCTCCTCACAGGAGGTGGATTTTCCGAAACTCGAACCCTGATGAGGCGCCGGAAGTACGGACATCCCCCCCGGAAGTACGGTTTTTGCAAGGATTTAACAATTTGGGATACCCTCCTCAAAGGAGGTCGTTCCCCATTCCAGAAATATCCCTCCTCACAGGAGGTGGATTTTCCGAAGCTCGTGCCTTGATGAGGCGCCGGAAGTACGGACATCCCCCCCGGAAGTACGGTTTTTGCAAGGACTTTGATAATTCGAGATACCCTCCTCAAAGGAGGTCGTTCTCCATTCCAGAAATACCCTCCTCACAGGAGGTGGATTTTCCGAAGTTCACTTTATTTTTATTCATACTCTCCTCAAAGGAGATCATCTTTTTATACATCCCACAAAGATCCTCCTTAGAGGAGGTCATCTATCACAGAATTTACACAAAAATTTATCAAAGAAGCATGTTTTATTCATAAATATAAATCTTGGCTAAGGAGTGGTACATACACTACCCCCCTAGACTTTTACGGAAATAAATTAAGAGAAAGTAGAACAAAGGCAGGAAACACATTACCTCCCTGTGAGAACTATTCCCTTTGGTTTATGGCAGATTCTTTTTCGGCACGTTGATTTCCTCCGTGTGTTTGATAGCTCCTCTCCTAGTTATGATGACTCTCCCTTAGATCCTCTCTCTCTCCAAGTGGCGACGAGGTCCACCATGATTCAGGCGAGATCCAGCAGGAAACTATTTTTTCCTCTCCATCGCATCCAGCCTAGCCCCCATACGAGTGTTAGCGTTTCCCATAAAGTGATTTTGTTCCAAATCTCGGCGTTACTTATTAGGAAAGGGGGATCTCCCTCAATTTGAGGGGTCGCCCGTCTATCGGGAATCCTAGGCATAGCATCCATCGGATCTGAGTTCGTCGGTTGTTGCAGGGGTAGGTTTTTCGTGGTCCTAACTTCCTTCACACGGCGATCATCAACACGTTCTTGATTTGACTGTGACATCCTTCCTCCTGAGATGTCAAAAAGCCCCTCCTTCTAGCGCCAATTGTTAACGGAGGAATTTGGGAAAACAAATTCGGGGAGGGTTGCTGGAATTGTAGTGGTGGTTGATGACGGTGAGCGGCGTAGGATGCTTAGGGTTAGGGTTGGTGATTTGGGGATGGCTGAGATTGTATGTGAGAGTTATTGCAATTTAGATCGAATATTGAATTCTCTCTTTTTCGCAAGGGTTGCATCATGACATACAATGTGCCTACGTATCCTATTTATAGGAATCAAGCCAAACGTAGTTCTTGGGGAACAAGTCACCGACATGGGTTAGGTTTCCTTGTTTAGGGAAGTCCCTCGGATTGGGCCACCGTCATTAGTGGAATCATCATGGGCTTTCTAGCCCAACTATTTTCTCGGAGCGTGGCAGTTAAGTCATTGACCCGAGATTGTCGGAGTCAATGCCCACCTTGAGCCACCAATGGGAGAATAATTAGTTATAGGGCTAGCCCTCGGGATCACTAAGGGGAGACTCCTCAATGGGGAAATTCCTGATAGCCTAGGCAAAGCCATATCTTCCTTTTAGTTTCTTGGGGAAATCCCTCTTTCATCAATAGAGGGCGAGACCCCTTATCTTCATATAAAGGTTATTTAGGGGAGATTCCCTTTTCCAGTGATGCGAGGTCCCTTTTAAGGGCGAGATCCTCGTCCTAACTATCCACGGAGAAAGAATAGCTAGTCAGAGGGCTAGTCCTGAGATTGCCAAGGGGCGACGCCCTTCGACCTCCCTAGCAGGGAAATGCCTGCTAGCCTGGATGAGGCCTAGTCCTTCTCCATAGCTGAGATAATAGATGACTTGGGTTATGATCCAAAGTCTTTAGTATCCTCCATGTAACTGTATTGGGGAGATTCCCCCATTCTAATGCCCGAGAGGGCGAGGCCTCTTTGTAAGGCGAGGCCCCTTTGGAGGGCGAGGCCTTCATAAAAAGTGAGAGGCTTGTCAGGGCTGAAAGGCAAGTCTTCTGTTCTGAATGATGATTCCCTTAAAGGGCGACACCCTTATTGAGTGGGCGAGGCCGATTCCATCTCCTTCCTTACTGAAATATAGTAGTTACCTCCTTGCTAGTTTGCTACGGGCGACACCTCAAAGAGGGGCTACGCCTTTCATGAATGTGTGCTAGGCCCATTAAGAATGTACTTCTGAGATTTCTTCCTTTATATAAGTTGTGTCATATTTCTCCGATCCTTGAGGGCGATGCCTCCAAATAAGGCCACGTGTCTTCCTCCTTAGTAATGGAGATGTCTCCTCATCAGACGAAACCCGAGGGCGATGCCGTTTAAAGAAAAGGGCCATGACCGAGGGCGAGGTCGTTTAAGGAAGAGGACGACGACCGAGGGTGAGGTCGTTTAAGGAAGAGGACGACCACCGAGGGCGAGGTCGTTTGAGGAAGAGGACGACCACCGAGGGCGAGGTCGTTTTGAGGAAGAGGACGACCACCGAGGACGAGGTCGTTTGAGGAAGAGGACGACCACCGAGGGCGAGGTCATTTAAGGAAGAGGACGACCACCGAGGACGAGGTCGTTTGAGGAAGAGGACGAGCACCGAGGGCGAGGTCGTTTAAGGAAGAGGACGACCACCGAGGGCGAGGTCATTTAAGGAAGAGGACGACATCTCATGTAAACAGGTTAGGCCCAGTTGACATATCCATTCTCCTTGTTCATGGATTATGGATCGGGTCGTCCCCCTCCAGCCAATCAAAGGGCGACGCCTCCAGGTAAGGCGAGGCTGATTTTTTGACATAACAACTACCCCCCAGTTTCTTGCAACAATTGTTTGTAAAAGAAACTAAGTCCCGATCTTCAGAAAAATGCCAAGGCGAGCCTTGACCTAGGGTGTCACTTCCTGATACTGATGTATTTCCTCCTTAGCTATGTGCTCTCCTCACGCTCTATTACTTCTCAATTATACTCCATAATGATTTGGTGTTGGTGGTGCTCCAGAATAAATATTCCATCTAAAGTCCTTCAAAGTGATTCAGGAACTTCCCAATACTGAGGAACATAAAGGCGAGGCCTTTTGTAAGGGCGACGCTGATATGGATGAGAAACTGCCACATTATTCTTCCGTCTTCGTCATAATTTGTTAGATACCGCTTAAGAGAGTCCTTAGATAGTGAGTGATTCATGAAATAAGGTAAGCCTGACATAATAAAATTCCTTCATGTGCCGATAGTATTCACGGTCCCGACTCTAGAGGGCGGCGCCGATGCCACCAATAGGCGATGATGTTGGAGATATAGTCTTGCCCAAAAAATGAATCTTCCAATGTTGATTTCTTGACCTTGGTTACACGTAGGCGACGTCGTTTGTAATGGGAGACGTCGTTTGAAAAATGGGAAAGACCTTTAGTTGATAAAGAGGCACGAGCCATCATCTTGTATATCTCATTGTATTCTTCGAATATCAATTCTAACCCACATTCTGAACTAGGCCATAAGAGGGCGAGGTCTCTTCAGAAGAGGGCGAGGTTGCTCCAGAAGTGTGCACACAATCTTCAATATTTATTATTTCTTCAGAATCTCAAATTGACCATTGATACTCCTTCGATTTAATTTCAACGCAGGATAACTTTCAAAATAGCATCATCCCCCAAGGGTCTTCAAAGAAAATATCACCCTGAAGGGTCTTCTAAGCAAAATTACCCCTAAAGGCCTTTCAAATGAAACTATGCAAGAGGCCCTTCCTACTGGAGCCTTATTCTTCAAAAGTGTAAACCTTCGTGAAGACGTCACCTATCATAGAATAATGTCGTCTATCTTCCTGCACTTAAAAGTCTCCATCCTTCTAACAAAAGGTGATGCTTCCAGGTAGACTACCCCCCAGTTTCTTGGCAGCCGACCGGTCTGCATGCTTCGCCCCTTCAACTCCTGGTTACATGCTGCAATTACAGACTGACAACGCTGAGATCATCACTGTTGCTACGGAAGACCTAAGACTGAAAATTGAGGCAGAGAAGACAGCCATGGCCGAGGAGGATGCGAGAAAGAAAGAAATAGCTGAAGGTGACAACGCTAGAACGGTCTTGCCCACTGATGCTACATCCAAGTGACTATATGAGCTTTTTATAATTGCACACAATAGGAGTGCGGGCCCTCCTGTAATGGCCTCGCCTTTTGTAACTTTTCTTCAATATATTTGGCTTGCTCCCAACTAATTGGAGTGTGCGTCCTCCATTTAAAGACGTTGCCCTTGTATTGACTTGGTTCAATTTATTCTGCATAATTATGTCTTCCTTAAGTATCTGCCTATTTTATCTTGCATTCCACTAGTACTCAACAACTTTAATATATCTCGCCTCTCTGTTAAAATCTCGCCCCTTTCTGGGAATCTCGCCTTCCTTCAACTTAATTCATGAAATTAGAATCTAATTCATGAACCTTAATAAATATCTCACTTCAAAGGTAACAACTACCATGTCTTCTCGAGGGTATCTCCCTCTAAGGGAGTCATTTTCCTCAGAATTTAATAATTTTATGATACTCTCCTCAGAGGAGATCATTATTAAGTTCAGAAATACCCTCCTCACAGGAGGTGGATTTTCCGAAACTCGAACCCTGATGAGGCGCCGGAAGTACGGACATCCCCCCCGGAAGTACGGTTTTTGCAAGGATTTAACAATTTGGGATACCCTCCTCAAAGGAGGTCGTTCCCCATTCCAGAAATATCCCTCCTCACAGGAGGTGGATTTTCCGAAGCTCGTGCCTTGATGAGGCGCCGGAAGTACGGACATCCCCCCCGGAAGTACGGTTTTTGCAAGGACTTTGATAATTCGAGATACCCTCCTCAAAGGAGGTCGTTCTCCATTCCAGAAATACCCTCCTCACAGGAGGTGGATTTTCCGAAGTTCACTTTATTTTTATTCATACTCTCCTCAAAGGAGATCATCTTTTTATACATCCCACAAAGATCCTCCTTAGAGGAGGTCATCTATCACAGAATTTACACAAAAATTTATCAAAGAAGCATGTTTTATTCATAAATATAAATCTTGGCTAAGGAGTGGTACATACACTACCCCCCTAGACTTTTACGGAAATAAATTAAGAGAAAGTAGAACAAAGGCAGGAAACACATTACCTCCCTGTGAGAACTATTCCCTTTGGTTTATGGCAGATTCTTTTTCGGCACGTTGATTTCCTCCGTGTGTTTGATAGCTCCTCTCCTAGTTATGATGACTCTCCCTTAGATCCTCTCTCTCTCCAAGTGGCGACGAGGTCCACCATGATTCAGGCGAGATCCAGCAGGAAACTATTTTTTCCTCTCCATCGCATCCAGCCTAGCCCCCATACGAGTGTTAGCGTTTCCCATAAAGTGATTTTGTTCCAAATCTCGGCGTTACTTATTAGGAAAGGGGGATCTCCCTCAATTTGAGGGGTCGCCCGTCTATCGGGAATCCTAGGCATAGCATCCATCGGATCTGAGTTCGTCGGTTGTTGCAGGGGTAGGTTTTTCGTGGTCCTAACTTCCTTCACACGGCGATCATCAACACGTTCTTGATTTGACTGTGACATCCTTCCTCCTGAGATGTCAAAAAGCCCCTCCTTCTAGCGCCAATTGTTAACGGAGGAATTTGGGAAAACAAATTCGGGGAGGGTTGCTGGAATTGTAGTGGTGGTTGATGACGGTGAGCGGCGTAGGATGCTTAGGGTTAGGGTTGGTGATTTGGGGATGGCTGAGATTGTATGTGAGAGTTATTGCAATTTAGATCGAATATTGAATTCTCTCTTTTTCGCAAGGGTTGCATCATGACATACAATGTGCCTACGTATCCTATTTATAGGAATCAAGCCAAACGTAGTTCTTGGGGAACAAGTCACCGACATGGGTTAGGTTTCCTTGTTTAGGGAAGTCCCTCGGATTGGGCCACCGCCATTAGTGGAATCATCATGGGCTTTCTAGCCCAACTATTTTCTCGGAGCGTGGCAGTTAAGTCATTGACCCGAGATTGTCGGAGTCAATGCCCACCTTGAGCCACCAATGGGAGAATAATTAGTTATAGGGCTAGCCCTCGGGATCACTAAGGGGAGACTCCTCAATGGGGAAATTCCTGATAGCCTAGGCAAAGCCATATCTTCCTTTTAGTTTCTTGGGGAAATCCCTCTTTCATCAATAGAGGGCGAGACCCCTTATCTTCATATAAGGTTATTTAGGGGAGATTCCCTTTTCCAGTGATGCGAGGTCCCTTTTAAGGGCGAGATCCTCGTCCTAACTATCCACGGAGAAAGAATAGCTAGTCAGAGGGCTAGTCCTGAGAGGACCCTTATCAAATACCGAATGTACAAGATGTCCTAAACAGTGTACATAGCCAGAATTTCAGATTTAATTTGAAAACTGGAAATTTTGATTTACATGTTTACTTGAGTTCAGTCCAATTGGTTAGAAGGCACTTAACTTATATATAGAATCTAGAATACGAGAGAACAATTTTGCAACTAAATTGTAGGGGTTTCTCCGAAGAAAATCCCCTTCCAAAAATAGGCGTATGCCACTCATAGTGACGAGCACACGGTATTCTTTAGTAAAAGGCGAAAGAATAGTTCGCTCTGTGCTCATCACATGGCTGCGTAAGTTTTAATAGCAACAGATGGCTGCTTTTATAAGAGCGTGAGAAGATGTACTTCATATTACTTGCGATGTGGGAAGTAAATTGTTTTGCAAATAGCACGGCCTAAGCAAGTACTCTTATGCTACCAATTCATTCAACTTACACGCAAAATCTCATTATAATATCCTTTTGGTAGTTTGGAGATATATTAATTGATTGCTGATGCCAAAATTGTAATTAGTCAAAATTCAAATGTGCTAATTCCAGTAAGAGAAACAATAGATCTCCCAATACTTTTTTTTGAACTCTCAACACTTTTTCGCAACCCTTAGGGTCATTAAGCAAATTGATGTGATACCATCATTTTTTAATACGTAAATTAATAAGTTAAATTAAGCTTATTACCTCGTTGATGATATTATTTTTATAAAAAAATGGTACAAAGCTAGAACAAGTCATTTTGCAAGATAATTTGAGTGTTTATTTTGATATATTAGGTTCCTAAAGAATGCACAACAGAGGTAAAGAAAGCAAAATTAAATCCATTCTTCTTAACATATGAAGTGGTGTGATTGTGCCGCGTGAACAGGTTGCATCTACAAAAGCTGAAAGGAGAACAGATTGTTGACATCGCTGACCTGTCTTTGTGCCGCTATTTCTCTTTTTATTGTGTTCACAGCACTCTGGAGGACATTTTTAAATTTAAGAGTCCTCTAGAGGACATTCTTAAATGTAAGAGTCCTGTCAGCAACATCTTTGCATGACGTCATCCACTTTAATGCAAGTAGGCTACTCTCTTTGTTATTGAGGTTTTATCAAGTCATATAGATGAACTTTAGAATCTAATGCGCAGCTACAGAAATCATCCGGTACCACCTGCCATGTTAGACCTTATTACTGACGCGATCTGTACCAAACCTGGCCACTTATCATTATACTGAATTGAGGCACCAAATTGGTTGGTCTGAGACAAACCCTCACTTAATTCGTTGAATTTAGGCGTTTGTGAAGTAGTTGTTTTGTTCAGAAGCTTTAATTTGTAATCTTTGCAGCACTGAATTGACACATCCATTTCATATTACCAATATATGATTTGTGACGAAGCTACCATTCCTCGATCCATGTTCAGACAACATCATTCTTAAATTTCTTTACTAAATGTGGTCTGCTGTTTGATAGCAGAATATGCGGAAAGTACAAAAATGAGAATCAACAGCTTTTATAACTCAAGTGATGTTGTCTGATGCAACCTTAATGCAACCAAATAATGCACAACCATCAAAACAAATTCATTTTCTCTCCTTCCAATCAAAATTTAAGTAAGAATCTCAGATTTTGTTTTCATGCCTACTACTGATACAAAAATCAAGCTTCACAACTAAATTTGGCGGGGAAGTGTGATAATCGTTTGTAAGAAGGAATGGGAAATGATGAACAAAGTATGTGATTTACTAATGTAACCTTCGTAGTTTTACATGACTTGTCTATTAGATGAAAGTTTAGTAATTACAAGTTTAATGTTTTTTGAAAATATGTTGCTACGGTTGAGTAAGATGTTGGTTATTCTAACGAAGGCACGAAGCTAGCATATTTTTTAACAAAAAAAAATTGAACAAACCGGATGAACACGAATTTTTTTGGAAATCATTAGTTTAATAATTTCATAAGTTTTTTCTATTTGATGGATTTAACTTAATTAACTTCGATTTTAATATCTTTTTGTTAGGTTCAAAATTTCAAGATTCATTTGCATTATCGAATGAACAATGGTACTTACCGATCAGAATGTAATAGACGTAATAAAAGAAGTTTTGAGGACTGTGACGAGATTGTAGGGGTGTTTGGCTCAGCTTTTTGTAAGGACTTATTTTCGTGTAAAAAATTTATATTTTGATAAATTTTTTTAATATAAGTATTTAATGTATGTTTGAGATTCAATAAGTTGCAAAAATAAGTTGGAAAGTTAGGAATCTCTAACTTTTTGTCTTAAGTGATTACTTTCATCTCATCCCTTGCTGTAAGACCGGATCTAGCATCGACCTTTTCTGGCTCGTGCCATCCGATCCGAGTAACACTTGTAGAGACAAACTTCGAAACAAAATGACATTGAACACAATGGGTGTTTGTGATATCTTAAAATGAGTAGTTTTTGCCCTAAAAATATAAATGTCATATAAGTGATAAGTGCAAGAATACTTATAACTTAGATAAGTGTTTGGATAAATTTACTTATAAGTTGGTGAAGTATTTTTAAAATTAAATCAAAAAAATATTATTTAACACAATAATATCAATACAAGTATTTTAAATTAAAAATACATCTAAAAACACTGATATAAAAGTATAAATTATCAAACAAGTAAAGAAATCAAGTAAATAAGAAAAAAGTTGGCATGAAAGTACGTCGTTATTAAAATTCAACTTATCAACATATAAGTTATATATATATATATATAGGGTCTTGTTCTAATAGAAACTAAATTAGAATAGAAACTAGAAACTAAACATAAATTAAATATTTCAAGCTAATCTAATGACCAAATTAGGGGTACCCCAATACAAAAAGTTCATAATATTCTTGGCTCCATCCAGCAAAAAAAAAAAAAAACTGTTCACTACTGACGTGGCAGTGACGTCAGCGTGAACAGTTTTTTTTTTTTTTTTTTGCTGGATGGAGCCAATAATTTTAAACACTTTTTGTGAAGGTATGAAATATAATTTATTTAGTGTTGGTTTCTAGTTTCTATTCTAAGATTGGTTTCTATTTGACCACTAGCCTATATATATATATATATATATATATATATATATATATATATATATATATATATATATATATATATACTAGCATTTTACCCGTGCTACGCACCGAAAACACAATTTTAAAAATTATTAAATAAATACCAAAACATATTTAAGTTTCAAAAAATAAAGTATTTTGTTGTATTTTGTTTTTTTCCCTAAATAATTTTACAACAATTAATGCTAATTTTACGAAAAGTTCAATTCAATATAGATTTGTATTGAGAATCGGGCATATAAAACAAAAAAACATAATTATTAATAGAAAATAAAGCAAGTACACATTTTTTCTTCTTTAAATGCAAACAAAGTAGTAATTGTCAAATCTTTGGAAATTAGAGAATAACCATGTTATACTGCTAATTGCACCTGTAATTGTACTTTGGGAGTATGCTGAATGGTCATACTATGCTGCACATAAATTACTTAAAAAAGTCTCGTTTGAATTCAAAGAAACTCTCAAAAAAATCGTAAGCTTCTTTATATTATTTTCCCCATGCAATGAAGAAATTATAAGAAATAAGAAACTGATTTAGTGACTATTAATATAATAAATCTCAATACATAAGTTTAGAAGTATTTAAACCCATGACAAATGAATATTTCCATATAAAGTCAAATAAAATAGGAATTTTACCGTATTGAATTAGCTCGTTGTTAGTGACCTTAACATACTATTTGCAAATCAATCCTGCTACATACAGATGTAATTTCATGGCTTAATGTATCTGCAAGATCGTTAAAATCTTATAAGCTCTCATAATATGTCAAATATCAACATGTTTGCTACGTCACAAATAGAAACTAACATATAGATTCTAATCAAATAAAAAAAAACTTTATATTATTCAGTAATCTTCAAACTATTTCCAAGAAAAAAATGCGCTTGATCTTAGAAGTCAGAAAAATATTATAAATACTATTAGGGTCCTGTTAACAACAGCCCTTAGGGCTATGTTTAAGGATTAATTTTTGCCATGTGGTGGATTTTTATTGGATGATTTATGTGAATGCATGGGGGCACATACTTTTTTGCAAGTGGGGCACAACCTTGAGCCAATTAAAAACTAGCATATAACACCTTAACCATAGCCCTAAGGGCTGTGGTTAACATTTTCCATACTATTAATGACGTAGGTCAAATGCTCATGATTATCATATATTTCTTACTTTTATGAATACAAATGCGGCAACAAAAGTTTATAACCATACCATTAATAGAGAGTACATATTCCATTAATGACATGTTCTTCTTTACCTTCTTTGCATATATTCTGGTGGCCCGCCAATAATGCAAAGTGGAAAATTTGTTTTCCAAAAAATTAAAAATAAAATTCACCTTATATTCTCGGGTAGATAGGTATAATTATTATAACAATCATTAACTATGGGATGAAATTCACTCACATTTAGGATCCATCAACAATTATGTAAATCCATAAAATATAAGAAAATATTAAAATTGAACATCTTTTGAATGATAAGGTAGTTGTAGAGTTTTATTCTTTTAGATTTTATAATTTCTTTACTTGAGTTTATAGAGTACCTATGTTAAAGTTGACTACCAAAATATTGGTGTTTTTTATAACTACCTTGACAAAAAAAAATTGTCACATAATATATATTCAACACATGAACAAATACATTAACATAAGTATTTATTAAGTTTAAAAAAACTACTTTTTTACTTAGCAAAAAAAAAAACTACATGTTTTAATTTGGAGCATGCATATTACGTGAATAAGTGTGTACATATTTTTGTTAGTAAAAAAATCAAAAGTGAAAATAGAAAGTGATTAACTCTTAAAAAAACGGTATTATTCAGAGACATTAACTTTTCTCAATCTTATAATTTAAATTTTCAAATGCAAACATTTTGTAGATATACAAATATAGTAGTCATTTGGGGAAAGAATAAAGATACTGACTGGGGTGTGGTATAATCTCAAAGAAATAGTTAGACTGATTTTTTGTAGCTAATTTGTTTGTTAGCCTCACAACAGGTCATAAATAAAATAACAGTAATATAATTTCAACTTGTTTTAATTTGTCAAGTCCACACAAATATTTCATATACATCAATCGGATTAGTTTATAAGATGAAGGTGAAAAAAGTTAGAAGCAGAGAAGAATATGAGACATAAAAGAATATAAAATTTATTTTTTAAAAATAATTAAATTTTTCTATGAATTTAATTTTTCTTTTACACATGTATCACATCATATATATATATATATATATATATATATATATACATATATTTAACTAATTATATATTTAACTTAATATTAAATCTAATGTGAACTTATTAAGTTATTGTCTTTATTAAGTAATTGTCTTTACATTTCTGCATTTTAATTAATTAAAGGGAAACCACAAATAACATTAAGGACAAATATTTAAAACGCTAATAATGAAAAAAAATTAATGGTTTTTGATTTTGAAAGATAATTATGAAGCGTTTATTTAACTCTTAGTACATCTAATTTAATATAGACTTACTAATTGATTATCTTTATATTCTTGAATTTTTTTAATTTATAGGAAATCATAGGACAAAATTTAATGGCAAATAATAAAAACCATAATTATAGAAAATGAATGGATTTGATTAAATGATAATTTTATTTAAAGTATAGTTCAAAATAGGTGCACTGCACATATTTTGAACCTACTTGTGCAAGATGGCTTGGCTGTTATAGAACCAATTATTCATAATGTTCGTGCTGCTGTTAAGTATTTGAAAATGTCACCTCAGCGTCTTCACAAATTTTCAGAAATTGTTAAGAATTTGCAGCTCTCGGTGCCAAAAGATTGATTTTAGATGTTGCAACTAGGTGGAATTCCACCTATTCTATGCTTGAATGTGCACTTCAGTTTAAAAATGTTTTTCCAATGTACAAGGAAAGGGATCCTTACTTTCACAGTTTGCCCACTCCAAAAGAATGGAAAGTTGTTGAGAAAGTTATGAAATTTCTTGAGGTATTCTATGAAGCTACCATGGTATTCTCTGGTACTGAATATACAACTACTAATTTATTTCTTCCCGAAATTTGGAAGATAAAAGAGTAACTGAATCAATCTATGCTTGATGAGTCTGATTATATGCAAGCAATGACGCATAAAATGAAAGACAAGTTTGAGAAGTATTAGGGGCATTGCAATCTTTTAATGTCAATTGCATCAATACTTGATCCAAGGTATAAAATGCAATTTGTTAAGTTTTGCTTTCCCATGATGTATACTACTGAGTTCGAGGCAAATAGAAACTTAACTCTTGTTGAAAATGCTATTCGAGAATTGTTTGATGAATATATTGCTTCTTATAATTCCCAAAAAAGTGTGGAAACTCAGACTAGTACTCTTGCATCGGTGTCAACTCTGGGTGCAACAAAAAGTATAACAAAAAGTAGGATTGAGTTTGAAACTTGGGCTCAAAGTTTGGATCATGTTACTAGTTCGTCAAAGTCTGAATTGTCATGTATTTGGAGGAAGGAAGACTATGTGGTGCTGATGACAAGTTTGATGCTTTGGAGTGGTGAAAATCGAATACCTTAAAGTTTAAAATCTTATCCAGAATGGCAGAAGATATCTTATCAATCCCTGCTACTAGTGTGGCCTCGGAAGCAGCTTTTAGTGCAGGTGGAAGGGTACATAACCAGTTTCGAAGTTCACTAAGTCCTCAAACTGTTGAAGCTTTGATATGTACCAGAGATTGGATCAAGTCTGATTATAATCTGAAGAATCAACCGAATGTAAGTATTCTAATATTGCTCAGTAAATTATATTTTCTTGCATAGTTGGCGATAAACGTATTTGATTTAACAAATTATAGCAGGTTGAAGCACTGGAGACAATGATGGTAAAACTCAATATCTGATTTCGCATACATGGATTAATGGAGCTTTTAAGTTTATCGGTTTTTGCTTTTAAAATTAAAGAAGTATTGGTGGAGCTCTAAATCTCATTCAAATAGTAGCAGGGGTATACATTGGTTGGCATGTGAGAATATGAGTAAGAGTAAGGGAGGGCTGAGTTTTCGAAGTTTACAAGGGTTTAATCTGTCTCTTTTAGGCAAACATAACTGGAATTTTATGAACAAGCTTCTTTGATGGCGAGATTTTTTAAGGCAAGATATTACCCTCATTGTCACTTTCTTCATAGCTCATGTTTGGTCGTGTACTCGGAGAGCAAAAGAGGCCTTAAAGAAAGGGTTTAGATGGGTTATAGGAGATGGGAAGGACATTGAAGTTTTTACTAATCAATGATGTTACAGAATAAACCAGATTTATAAGTGGACCAGGATCATGTCAATGTACACAGCTATGTGAAGGCGTACGAATCTTTTTAACCAGATATGAAGGAGTAGGATGTCGAAAAATTAGAGCAATTTTCAATGCTGACATGCTCGAGCAATTTTGGCTACACAAATCCCGTAAAAGTTAAAACCAAAGAAAAGACATAGTGACTTGGGTTAATTTGAAGGACGGTACGTACTCGGCTAAGTCTGGGTAAAAAACAAGCGAATAGGGCGACCCATTTAATGGCTCGTGTACCCTATGTGCTAAATTGCTACAATTTGTTTATTTCTCCTCCATCTACTTTGTTGGAGACTCATGTTATTGAATGAAAAGCTCTCCTTTTGGTTTTAAAAAAAAAGGTGAGATTTATAACCCAAAGAATAAAAATGTGGTTTCAAAAGGCTTTTGGTGATTTCTCATTTATTAAAAAATCTCACTTCTAAAAATCAATCAAATGACTCTTTCTAAACACAAAGGAACTGTTATAGAGCTATTTTAACAACATTTCAATAGTTCCTAATTAGTCAAAGTCTCAAGGATGATCAGTACACTAATTTGTCAAAGTCTCAAGAATATATTGATCAGGATTTTTCAATTTACTTACATTCACTAAGGCCATGTTTGTTTTAGGGGATTATAATCCTTGAAAAATTACACTATCATTCTTAAATTTAAAGGATTATAATCCCATGGAAGTATATTGCTATCATCTTTTTGATTCATTTCTATGGGATTATAATACCTTCTTTCACAAGGTATTATAATCCCATGGGAGTGAACTAAAACAATGATCAAAATGTGAATTCATGGGATTATAATCCCTTACGTTTGGGATTTATAAGGTAATAATTTGGGGATTATAATCCCTTGAAACAAACATGGCCTAAGTACACTAATTTGTTCAAGTATCCAACAAGGACACTGCACCAGCAAGTAGCAGTAACTTTGATTTAAATTTTGATGAGAGTTTGTAAAAAAATAAAAAAGATGGTTGTTGGATTGAGTGGCTCTTCAGGAGCTGATGGACTTGACAAGAACAAGCCTGTTATCCTTCCACCGACAGGAGAGGGAAGTGATCGCTGCTCTGTGAAGCCAGCCTAGCGCAGTGCCTTCCACTTTAATGGCCATGAGCTCCAGGCCTTCGCCCAAGGCCCATGGCACAACTCCATACTTGGAATGGGCAAGCCTGTGAATGACCCGGCAAAGCCCGACCATCTGAACCATGCCAATCTCCAACCATCTTAAATCTCTCACTTGAGTTACAGGCCCCCGCTACAAGGCCCAGATGGTTGAGTGCTTGTATCCTCTCCAATATAAAAAAGCTTTTGTTCTTTCACTGAGGCGATGTGGGTTCTTTTTTTTCTTTGTCTTTGCTCAATATGCCGCCCTTCGTGTGATTGATAATATAATAGAGCAAAAGCTCCATTGTAACGTTTATAATATTTGATTACTTCAAATATAGGTAATCAAATAATTACTTTACTGCTGTGATTCACCGATATTTCAATTGTATGGTTTATGATATTTGTCATTCATTCCTTACGTGTATCTTAAATAAGTAGTATGGTTGGAGATATACTATAAACAAGCTTGATTACTTATATCTATATCGATGACACAACATGTTTTAGGGAATGAAAGCGATTTTTTTTTTTATCTAAATTTTTTGGGTAAACGACTAAATGGTCTTGTGGTTCATTTGATATGGTTACCTAAAATCACATACTTGACAAACATATAATGGAGATTCTCTTAAGATGTGTAAAAGCTATTGACCCCTAAAACTTTTAGTAGCACATTGTGTGCATCTTATTGCTAAAATCTAAAAAAATTTATAATCGACAGTTGAGTTGGAAAAAAAAGCTTTTCTTCCCCAATTCACTTTTGCCGCAAATTATATTTCTCTATGTAACAGTTTATGCGACTTTCTTAATAAAGTTTAGTTTTATTACCTCAGTCTTATATTGTGCACACAAATTCAATGTCAACGAGAGTGCAAAGTATATCAGTGCATGGATGAGTTTCACATGAACTTCATAGACGTTTGGAAGTTTTACTATGTCTCTATCTTTTTGAATGCAGAAGAGTTGAACCATATACTGTGGGATAAAGACTATTCTTAGTCTTTGACGTTTGGAAGTTTTACTATGTCTCTCTCTTTGAATGCAGAAGAGTTGAACCATATACTGTGGGATAAAGATTATTCTTAGTCTTTCTGAATAAACTACTTGGAAGGTAAATAACAGACGCAAAGAAAGAAAAACATGAATGTGGTGCAGGGGTAAAAGTTAGACTGCAGAATGTTTGAACCATATACTGTGGGATAAAGATTATTCTTAGTCTTTCTGCATAAACTACTTCGAATTTTTCGGTCGTGTTGTCACCACTCTGCTACGTTGCAAGTGGGGGAGGCACGGTTCTTCTGTAACTGGAACCATATATCTTCGATTTTAAAAATTGAAAACCGCAACCGAACCAGTGGTGGTTTTGATTTTAAAACCCCATGGAACAAAATTATAATCTTTCACTGAATCAAGAGCATGTTCAAAATTGAAATGATCAGGAAAGTAGAGCTAGTCCCAGCAAATCCATATGTATTTACAATTATAATTTTTTTATTTGTCTAACTAATCAGTTAAGTTTGATTGGAACCAAACCATTCCAGAGTCCAGACAATTCAATTTTCCAATTTCGGGTGCTAATATGTCTTACATTTGATTTTGGTTTTTCTGTTTTGATTCAATTTGATTTACTGCAACCCCTACCCTACTTAAACAGATACATAGAACAAAATTTGAACTTAAATTGTAGGGCTTTACCCTTGTTTAGAGGGAGCCCTTCCAGAAATTCTCAGTGGCACAAGGCATAGCCAAGACCAAAGAGGGGGTTTGGAAATAGTTTTCAACCAGCAATTGACGCGCCTCGGTTAGTACCTCACTAGCTGCGTCATTGCCCCAAGCGCAAAGATGCCTGCTAAACTGGCTTCCATTGGGTTTTAAAGAATTATTTTTGACACGATTTGTAATGTAAGCGATGTGGTATCTAACTACCTTTTTTTCTTGCTAGGTCAAATTATTCTTCAAGGTTCTTAACCATGTGATACTAGCAAGCCACATAGACTAGGTTAAAAGCTGCTGAACAGTTAGCTGTTTCAAATATAATTCACATACTACATATATAGATGTTCGTGACTTTGTTCACAGCTTAAAAAGTTAAAGGACTAACGAATGGTATGCACTATATTTTCTTGAGTACTTGGTGATAAATTCAAATAACACAACAAAATCTTACTTCTACATTCACAGCTTGAAAGAGCACAACAAAATTCAACTGTTAACGTGCACCATTTAGTATAACACTAGTATCTCTGGTATCTAGTATCAATGACCTCCAAGTTTAATGGTATCTTACCTTTACGGGATGTTGAACCGTCCCCCTCCATCCGATGTCGAACCGATGTTGAGGATTCAAACCTTGTTCAATATCATTTGTCAAAATTTTGGAGCTTCTTGTCAAATATGCAGGAATGTAGAGTACATTGAAGCTTGTCAAAATATGCTCGGACCCTTATCAAATACCGAATGTATCAGACGTCCTAAACAGTGTACATAGCCAGAATTTCAGATTTAATTTGACTACGAAACTGGAAATTTTGATTTACATGTTTACTTGAGTTCAGTCCAATTGGTCAGAAGGAACTTAACTAATATCTAGAATACGAGAGAACAATTTTGCAACTAAATTGTAGGGGTTTCTCCAAAGAAAATCCCCTTCCAAAAATAGGCGTAGATGGCTGCTTTTATAAGAGCGTGAGAAGATGTACTTCATATTACTTGCGATGTGGGAAGTAAAATTGTTTTGCATGCACTGTGGCCTGAGCAAGTAGTATCTAACCAATGAACTGATTGCTGAGTGCTTTTATCCAAGATTATGTTAATGAGACACCAAAACTCCAACTCAGTTAAGTGTACTAAACTTTGGCACTTTTTTGCCAAAGTTAATTTTTCTTTTCTTGGGGATCATTAAAATATTTGTAAGTTGTAACCTACCTAATGTTGGAGATTTTTAAGTGTTGATGAGAATGTAAACGAATTGTTCTTGACGTCAAAACATTGCGCTCTATAATCCATATTCTCGACTTCATATATTCAGCCACATTCTTTAGGAAATTAAGAAATAAATGTTCCAACAGTTATTGGTTGTTTCTGGTGTTACTGAAGAAAGATCTTATGATCACATTTCAACTCCTTATATCTTGGGGCTTGATTTATGATAAGTATATAAGGCTAACTTACATGCACAAGATAGCTATCATCAGGCACCACGGTCCATTCTAAGATTTTACTTCTCCTTGAATGCAGAAAAGTTGGAAGGACGAATAACACACACGAAAAGAAAGAAAAAAATGAATATGGTGCGCATAAATCAAATCAAAAATTAGAACTAAATTGGCGGGGGCGCGCAACGCAAGCCGCCCCTAACACTATGATGTAGGCTCCACCACTTGGATAGACCTTAGGCGAGCACCCCTCCAAAGTGCAATGGAGGTCACTAACCTAGGCCATGGGCCTTCATGATCACCCATTGACCCCATCCAGGTAAGTATGTTGTAAAGCTGCAAGTAGGTCTATATTTATACTGGGGTGGGAGTGTTTGCTGCAATATGGTATCGATGTGGGTACTTGTGATCACAATTCACAACCACTAACATAAAGGCATTAACCAATTCACAAGCATATTAACCAAGTCGGGCAAAATTCTCTCAGCAAGTCATGAGTATGTTGTCATAACAACACCAAATATTATCAAATTTCAGATTTCAGAAGTGCGATAAATGCTTGGAAGAACGGAAGGAGAAATGATGAACAAATATATGATTTGCTAATGTAACCTTGGTACTCTTACATAACTTATAGTATATAACTTATATATTCAAGTTCTGCAATGTTAAGTTTAATGTTTTCTTGATTCAAGTGTGAGACTCAAGTTTATTTATTTGTTTTAACTTAATTAACTTCGATTTTAATATATGCTATTGAGATTTAGAATATCTATTTTCTAATCAATAATCAATAGATGAATGAAGTATTTGATATTCGTAAGAATGCAGATAAAATCTTATAGACTTTTTAAGGAATGAGTGTATTCGAAAATTGAAGGTAGATGATGTTAAATATCAGTCCATTGCATTTTTTTCTTGATATGCCTGAATCTGGGTTTATTAACATGGGCTCTCTACTAGAGTGTTCAGCTACTTTGTGCATGGCTATATTCCATTATGCAACATACTGGGAACAGTTTTGTATACTACACACCAAAAAAATTTTGGTCCATTTCTCTAATTGTCTTCCCTGCACAGGGGCCATGCTCAGATGCCTTGTAAGTTTTTTCAGGCGCCACACACTTATCCAAGAGACCCATGAAACTAAAACATAGTTGGAAAGACAATAATCCTACAAAATACATTGGGTAAAGGAGAAAAACTGGGGGTACAGAAAACTGATCACCACCTCTCTACTAATCCAGTCAAGGAACTAAACTCACACCAAGAATCACAGAAAATCAGAGACCCTTCTCATTCTCAAGCATGGCACGGACCTTAGGAAAATAAGAAATAAGAAAAATGTTAGAGGTACCAAAATTAGGTACCAAAAGTTGTTACCAAATGATGTGGCTTGTTTTAATTGGTTATAGTTATAGTGGGCCCGCCAGGGCTCTCCAATCAAAATATTTTAAATTGACAAGTGTCTGTTGCCATGTCATTTGGTACCCAATTTTGGTACCCAATTTGGTACCTGTAGCACTACTCAAGAAATAAATGTTCTGACAAACTCCTACCTTTATAGACTTTAAACAGTTATTGGTTGTTTCTGGTGTTACTAAAGAAAGATCTACAGTGTACATAGCCAGAATTTACCAGATGTCCTAAACAGTGTACATAGCCAGAATATGCTCGGACCCTTATCAAATACCGAATGTACCAGATGTCCTAAACAGTGTACATAGCCAGAATTTCAGATTTAATTTGACTACGAAACTGGAAATTTTGATTTACATGTTTTACTTGAGTTCAGTCCAATTGGTTAGAAGGCACTTAACTAATATATAGAATCTAGAATACGAGAGAACAATTTTGCAACTAAATTGTAGGGGTTTCTCCGAAGAAAATCCCCTTCCAAAAATAGGCGTATGCCAAGGCACTTAACTAATATATAGAATCTAGAATACGAGAGAACAATTTTGCAACTAAATTGTAGGGGTTTCTCCGAAGAAAATCCCCTTCCAAAAATAGGCGTATGCCACTATGAGTGACGAGCACACGGTATTCTTTAGTAAAAGGCGAAAGAATAGTTCGCTTTGTGCTCATCACATGGCTGCGTAAGTTTTAACAGCAACAGATGGCTGCTTTTATAAGAGCGTGAGAAGATGTACTTCATATTACTTGCGATGTGGGAAGTAAATTGTTTTGCAAATAGCACGGCCTAAGCAAGTACTCTTATGCTACCAATTCATTCAACTTACACGCAAAATCTCATAATAATATCCTTTTGGTAGTTTGGAGATATATTAATTGATTGCTGATGCCAAAATTGTAATTAGTCAAAATTCAAATGTGCTAATTCCAGTAAGAGAAACAATAGATCTCCCAATACTTTTTTTTGAACTCTTAACACTTTTTCGCAACCCTTAGGGTCATTAAGCAAATTGATGTGATACCATCATTTTTTAATACGTAAATTAATAAGTTAAATTAAGCTTATTACCTCGTTGATGATATTATTTTTATAAAAAATGGTACAAAGCTAGAACAAGTCATTTTGCAAGATAATTTGAGTGTTTATTTTGATATATTAGGTTCCTAAAGAATGCACAACAGAGGTAAAGAAAGCAAAATTAAATCCATTCTTCTCAACATATGAAGTGGTGTGATTGTGCCGCGTGAACAGGTTGCATCTACAAAAGCTGAAAGGAGAACAGATTGTTGACATCGCTGACCTGTCTTTGTGCCGCTATTTATCTTTTTATTGTGTTCACAGCACTCTGGAGGACATTTTTAAATTTAAGAGTCCTCTAGAGGACATTCTTAAATGTAAGAGTCATGTCAGCAACATCTTTGCATGACGTCATCCACTTTAATGCAAGTAGGCTACTCTCTTTGTTATTGAGGTTTTATCAAGTCATATAGATGAACTTTAGAATCTAATGCGCGGCTACAGAAATCATCCGGTACCACCTGCCATGTTAGACCTTATTACTGACGCGATCTGTACCAAACCTGGCCACTTATCATTATACTGAATTGAGGCACCAAATTGGTTGGTCTGAGACAAACCCTCACTTAATTCGTTGAATTTAGGCGTTTGTGAAGTAGTTGTTTTGTTCAGAAGCTTTAATTTGTAATCTTTGCAGCACTGAATTGACACATCCATTTCATATTACCAATATATGATTTGTGACGAAGCTACCATTCCTCGATCCATGTTCAGACAACATCATTCTTAAATTTCTTTACTAAATGTGGACTGCTGTTTGATAGCAGAATATGCGGAAAGTACAAAAATGAGAATCAACAGCTTTTATAACTCAAGTGATGTTGTCTGATGCAACCTTAATGCAACCAAATAATGCACAACCATCAAAACAAATTCATTTTCTCTCCTTCCAATCAAAATTTAAGTAAGAATCTCAGATTTTGTTTTCATGCCTACTACTGATACAAAAATCAAGCTTCACAACTAAATTTGGCGGGGAAGTGTGATAATCGCTTGTAAGAAGGAATGGGAAATGATGAACAAAGTATGTGATTTACTAATGTAACCTTCGTACTTTTACATGACTTGTCTATTAGATGAAAGTTTAGTAATTACAAGTTTAATGTTTTTTGAAAATATGTTGCTACGGTTGAGTAAGATGTTGGTTATTCTAACGAAGGCACGAAGCTAACATATTTTTTAACAAAAAAAAAATTGAACAAACCGGATGAACACGAATTTATTTGGAAATCATTAGTTTAATAATTTCATAAGTTTTTTCTATTTGATGGATTTAACTTAATTAACTTCGATTTTAATATCTTTTTGTTAGGTTCAAAATTTCAAGATTCATTTGCATTATCGAATGAACAATGGTACTTACCGATCAGAATGTAATAGACGTAATAAAAGAAGTTTTGAGGACTATGACGAGATTGTAGGGGTGTTTGGCTCAGCTTTTTGTAAGGACTTATTTTCGTGTAAAAAATTTATATTTTGATAAATTTTTTTAATATAAGTATTTAATGTATGTTTGAGATTCAATAAGTTGCAAAAATAAGTTGGAAAGTTAGGAATCTCTAACTTTTTGTCTTAAGTGATTACTTTCATCTCATCCCTTGCTGTAAGACCGGATCTAGCATCGACCTTTTCTGGCTCGTGCCATCCGATCCGAGTAACACTTGTAGAGACAAACTTCGAAACAAAATGACATTGAACACAATGGGTGTTTGTGATATCTTAAAATGAGTAGTTTTTGCCCTAAAAATATAAATGCCATATAAGTGATAAGTGCAAGAATACTTATAACTTATATAAGTGTTTGGATAAATTTACTTATAAGTTGGTGAAGTATTTTTAAAATTAAATCAAAAAAATATTATTTAACACAATAATATCAATACAAGTATTTTAAATTAAAAATACATCTAAAAACACTGATATAAAAGTATAAATTATCAAACAAGTAAAGAAATCAAGTAAATAAGAAAAAAGTTGGCATGAAAGTACGTCGTTGTTAAAATTCAACTTATCAACATATAAGTTATATATGTTATATATATATATATATATATATATACTAGCATTTTACCCGTGCTACGCACCGAAAACACAATTTTAAAAATTATTAAATAAATACCAAAACATATTTAAGTTTCAAAAAATAAAGTATTTTGTTGTATTTTGTTTTTTTCCCTAAATAATTTTACAACAATTAATGCTAATTTTACGAAAAGTTCAATTCAATATAGATTTGTATTGAGAATCGGGCATATAAAACAAAAAAACATAATTATTAATAGAAAATAAAGCAAGTACACATTTTTTCTTCTTTAAATGCAAACAAAGTAGTAATTGTCAAATCTTTGGAAATTAGAGAATAACCATGTTATACTGCTAATTGCACCTGTAATTGTACTTTGGGAGTATGCTGAATGGTCATACTATGCTGCACATAAATTACTTAAAAAAGTCTCGTTTAAATTCAAAGAAACTCTCAAAAAAATCGTAAGCTTCTTTATATTATTTTCCACATGCAATGAAGAAATTATAAGAAATAAGAAACTGATTTAGTGACTAATATAATAAATCTCAATACATAAGTTTAGAAGTATTTAAACCCATGACAAATGAATATTTCCATATAAAGTCAAATAAAATAGGAATTTTACCGTATTGAATTAGCTCGTTGTTAGTGACCTTAACATACTATTTGCAAATCAATCCTGCTACATACAGATGTAATTTCATGGCTTAATGTATCTGCAAGATCGTTAAAATCTTATAAGCTCTCATAATATGTCAAATATCAACATGTTTGCTACGTCACAAATAGAAACTAATATATAGATTCTAATCAAATAAAAAAAACTTTATATTATTCAGTAATCTTCAAACTATTTCCAAGAAAAAAATGCGCTTGATCTTAGAAGTCAGAAAAATATTATAAATACTATTAATGACGTAGGTCAAATGCTCATGATTATCATATATTTCTTACTTTTCTGAATACAAATGCGGCAACAAAAGTTTATAGCCATACCATTAATAAAGAGTACATATTCCATTAATGACATGTTCTTCTTTACCTTCTTTGCATATATTCTGGTGGCCCGCCAATAATGCAAAGTGGAAAATTTGTTTTCCAAAAAATTAAAAATAAAATTCACCTTATATTCTCGGGTAGATAGGTATAATTATTATAACAATCATTAACTATGGGATGAAATTCACTCACATTTAGGATCCATCAACAATTATGTAAATCCATAAAATATAAGAAAAGATTAAAATTGAACATCTTTTGAATGATAAGGAAGTTGTAGAGTTTTATTCTTTTAGATTTTATAATTTCTTTACTTGAGTTTATAGAGTACCTATGTTAAAGTTGACTACCAAAATATTGGTGTTTTTTATAACTACCTTGACAAAAAAAAATTTGTCACATAATATATATTCAACACATGAACAAATACATTAACATAAGTATTTATTAAGTTTAAAAAAACTACTTTTTTACTTAGCAAAAAAAACTACATGTTTTAATTTGGAGCATGCATATTACGTGAATAAGTGTGTACATATTTTTGTTAGTAAAAAAATCAAAAGTGAAAATAGAAAGTGATTAACTCTTAAAAAAAACGGTATTATTCACAGACATTAATTTTTCTCAATCTTATAATTTAAATTTTCAAATACAAACATTTTGTAGATATACAAATATAGTAGTCATTTGGGGAAGGAATAAAGATGCTGACTGGGGTGTGGTATAATCTCAAAGAAATAGTTAGACTGATTTTTTGTAGCTAATTTGTCTGTTAGCCTCACAACAGGTCATAAATAAAATTAACAGTAATATAATTTCAACTTGTTTTAATTTGTCAAGTCCACACAAATATTTCATATACATCAATCGGATTAGTTTATAAGATGAAGGTGAAAAAAGTTAGAAGCAGAGAAGAATATGAGACATAAAAGAATATAAAATTTATTTTTTAAAAATAATTAAATATTTCTATGAATTTAATTTTTCTTTTACACATGTATCACATCATATATATATATATATATATATATATATATATTTAAATAATTATATATTTAACTTAATATTAAATCTAATGTGAACTTATTAAGTAATTGTCTTTATTAAGTAATTGTCTTTACATTTCTGCATTTTAATTAATTAAAGGGAAACCACAAATAACATTAAGGACAAATATTTAAAACGCTAATAATGAAAAAAAATTAATGGTTTCTAATTTTGAAAGATAATTATGAAGCGTTTATTTAACTCTTAGTACATCTAATTTAATATAGACTTACTAATTGATTATCTTTATATTCTTGAATTTTTTTAATTTATAGGAAATCATAGGACAAAATTTAATGGTAAATAATAAAAACCATAATTATAGAAAAATGAATGGATTTGATTAAATGATAATTTTATTTAAAGTATAGTTCAAAATAAATGACAATTAATGGTTTTAACTTTTAAGAATATTGTTTCCCTACCTTTGGTCACTGATTCATGTTATGTAGTCAAGATACCTTCTGAATGGTTATGGTTATTCATGATTGTAGCTTTAAATATTAAACTGCTGAAGTGGCAATATATACAATGTTAAATCCATTAGCAATTAAGTGGATGAAGTAAAGAGATTTTTTATTGATGTATCGAAGTCGAAGAAAAAAACTATTGAATGCATTTTCATTGAATGTGACTTGTTTGTTCTTCAAGAATCAACGTCCAGGGGTTTATAAAATTTCTGTTTCAGAGGAATCGAGAAACTGATCTTGTATGGACATTAACTCCTTCAATAAAAGGGTTATGAGAAAAACTATGGCCTTGTTTGTTTCGCTGTAACCCGGCTACGTAACTATGAGTTCCTTGGAAATAAAATAAAAACTGTGTTTGGTTGAATAAATATTAAATTAAACACCGTTTTTTATAATACCTGTGTATTTCAAGTTCTCCCAAAACACGGTAACTCACTTCCTTACCTTAAGCGTGGTCATTCCAAATCCCGCGGTTGATTATCGATCCAATTACTCTCGATAAAATTGGGCGCTAAACTACTGTATCCATTGCCGCCAATTTGTCTACTGATTATCCTTATATCTTCCTCTCCCATAGTTATTTTTTCTTTAATCTATCTGCAACACAGCTGCATCGAGGGTTTGCAGGATAGTCACCAATCTCCAGGTATTCACCCAAATCATGGTCCTCAATAAGATTGATAGTGGTTGTTAATATGATGATATCATATCAATTTGCAATTGTCTTTTTATTTATATATCATTAGTTATCTGCTGTAGTATGTTTTTTATGTTTTATTTGATGTTTCTTGAATATAGTACAAACATCCATTAATTGTAGTTGAATTTTACACTTTGATTCTATTTTCTTATACTGTAGTTTCTTTGTGATTGATCTACAGAAATGGCCCGAATGCCATTATCTAAGAAGAAACAAATTATTGCAACGTGCGTTACAATACGCAATGAGATGGTTAAAAAGATTATGGAGATTTTGATTGAAATTCTGCATAATTTTGTTCAGTTATATGTTAAAATACCTAGACCAATAAACTTTCTTTTTGACGGTTCTATTGATGAAAGACTTCAAGCGAGGTTTTTGAACATCAAATCTATTATTCAAGTTAGTGACCAAGCATGTATAGACAATGTTAGAATGGACAGAAATTGTTTTGACAATTTGTGCGGGATGCTTAGGGATATTGGAGGGTTAAAAGGTAATCGAAATATGGATACGGGTGAAATGGTCGCTTTGTTTCTTTACATACTTGCACATAATAAAAAAAACAGAACAATTCAAGTTTTCTTTAGAAGAAGTGCAGAAACTGTATCACGTCACTTTACTTGCGTTCTTCATGCTGTTCTTAAATGCTACAATCATCTTCTTAAGAAGCCGGAACCGATCACAACAAATTGCATGGATTCAAATTGGAGGAGTTTTAAGGTAAATAAACATATTGTAATTAGTTAACTTGCATAAAAATATAGTAACTAGTATGTAATTATTTTTGCAGAATTGTTTGGGTGCTTTAGATGGAACACATGTGAAAGTGCGTGTTCGTGAGAATGACAAGGTTAGATACAGAAATAGAAAAGGAGATATTTCTACTAATGTCCTCGGTGTATGCTCAAAAGATATGCAATTTATCTATATATTACCTGGTTGGGAGGGATCAGCTCATGATAATAGAGTACTTCGAGATGCTCTTTCAAGAAGGAATCCTTTGAAGGTGCCTCAAGGTAATATAGGTGTTTATTATTATTATTATTATTATTTGTTTGGTTGTTTTGTGTTAGTAATTAACTAATTCATAATTTCGTTGTTTTAGGATGCTACTATTTATGTGATGCTGGATATATGAACTGCGAAGGATTTTTGACCCCTTTTAGAAGCCAACGATATCATCTAAACGAGTGGAGAAATGGTCGACAACCTACAACACCAGAAGAGTTTTTTAATATGAAGCATTCTCGAGCAAGAAATGTTATTGAGAGGTGTTTTGGGATGTTAAAACTCAGATGGGGTATTATGAGAGATACTACTTGGTATCCAATGAAAACCAAGTGCAGAATTATTTCAGCGTGTGCTTTGCTTCATAATTTTATAAGGTCTAATATGAGAGTAGACCCAATAGAGGCTAGAGTTTGTGAAAATGGAGGGAATGGAGATGCATTTAATGAAGATTTTGTTCACCATCTTGAGTCTAGTACTGCCTGGAACAATTTTAGGAATCAACTAGCCAATGAAATGTTTAATGAATGGCAAAACTCTAGGCATCTTTAATCATTTAGATTTTAGAATTTTACATTTGTTTTATCTTGTAATGTTTTTGCTTGAATTGGGTTTGTATGCATGACATTTGATCTACTTGAAAGAATAATAATACTTTAATTTGATTATGTCAATATTCATGTAGTAGGAATTATAATGCCTGTTGCTTTATTGTATTTATATATATATATATATATATTTTTAACTTTGACAGAGTCTCCAGGTTAAGCACTATGAGTTTAGATTCTCAAGCGAAACAAGTAGATTCTAAAAGCAACAATACTAGATGGAGAAGTAAAGAGGATGCTGCCCTTGTAAAGTCATTGTTAAAGCTAGTAGAAGATGGTGGTTGGAGGGCTGAAAATGGTCAACTAAAATCTGGAGCGTATGGAAAGCTTGAAAAAATTATGGGAGAGATCCTTCCTGGTTGTTGCATGAAAGCTCGTCCTCATATTGAGTCCCGGGTTAGATTATTGAGGAGACAGTTTTTCGCAATTGAAGAGATGCGTGGCCCGAATTGTAGCGGATTTGGTTGGAATGAATTGGAAAAATGTATCACATGCGAGAAGAGTATCTTTGAGGATTGGCTGAAGGTATTATATTATGTTCCTCGTAATTCATATTTCTAGCTTTACTACCAGCATCTATTAAAGCAAGTAGATTTTATGTTTTTCACTAATGTTCTGTTATCTCCGGTTGCTTTGTGGACCAGACTCTTTCTATACCTAGATAATATACAATTTGCCTCTGCTAAGTTTGAAATTAGTGCTAAGTTTAACTTGATCCATATAATGCCTGCCTCGAACCTGTTATTCATGTTTTAATAATATGCATATTCTTTTTCATGTTATATGAACTTCAGAACCATTATTGTCGTTATCGACTTTATATTTAGCTATGAGGAAAACATGTTAACTCTGATGCTGATGTATTTTACATGCCAGTATAAGTAGGAAGAGTTGTGCTATGTGACAACAACTATGATTTAAAAATAAAGATGCATCTACCTTTGATATGCAACTTAATTATTATGAGGAGATCCTACTGTTAAGCAAGTGTTCAATGTATATCCCATGCATTTTAATTTCAGGGCAAAACATTTTACCTTTAACAACAACTATCCTAGTATATTTGTTTAGAGACTTTTCTTACCTCCATTTGACTTTTGCTAGTGGAGTGTCTACTAGTAGTCTAGCACCCAGCTATATAGTGTTAAGGATCAAACTTGATTGCTTACTTTCTAATCTTTTTCCTCAGTTGAACTCTGTCGACTTTATACTGATGAGCTGTTTTTATGCCTCTGCTACAGTCCGAGGGAGTTCCTTGGTTTATGGGCTGATTACAATAAGTCATGGACTAGGCTGTGTCATTTGTACTTGTGACTTCAGTCTTTATTGTTCTTTAATCTGAACCCAACATACTCCTATCTCTTTAAGGACTAGAACCATCAACATCAATAACTCAAGATAAAGTCTTTAGGGAGCAATTCTGGCTTGTTAACCCCAACTTTTGCCTCAGCAAATCCAACTCCTGCAATCTCATAGGCTTGTAATAAACTAACTCAAGATTTTCATTTATATTAGTTTATGAAAATAGTTGCAGAATCTGCCCCTAAGCCTTAAAGCCAAAGCACTTAAGGAAACCCCTAATCGCTTTGTAATATGAGGTTGAGGGTCTGAACCTCAGTGGAGGCATAGTGCGAGTAACAAATAATCAACAAACAATCTTTTGCAGACCAGAAACAAATAGATAGTTTCATCTAAAGGAGGTACTTCAGAAGAAAATTTCGATACTTTTATTGACTAAATTCATCATAGACCTCTATTATCATAAGGCTACTTTGATACACTTGTTTTGGCACCCCACTTATATCACTGGTGTCTTGCGAATATTAGATACACTTGCAATATATATTCAGTTTCTTTTTAAATCTTTATTGTATCTTTTTTACAGAGTCATCCAAATGCTAAGGGGTTAAGAAATAAATCTTTCCCATTTTATGACGAGTTAACTCAAGTTTTTGGTAAAGATAGAGCTAATGGAGAAGGTGTCGAAAGTCCAGCTGATGCAGTGGAAGAAATTGCTAATGACGAGGAGAATAGTTCGTATCAACAATCTGGACAACAAAAAGATAATCTTGAGGATGAGATGAATCCCAAAAAAAATTCTCAGCCTACAGATGCAAGTTCTCGTGGTGGGAGTAAGAGAATAAAACCAGATTCGTTAGAAATTGTGAAAGAACTTACATCTGGATTGCAAAAAATTAGCGATGTTATGGAAAATGGAAATGAAAATATTGCAAGGTTAACTAATTGTTTTCAGCACGAATCAGACGATGCTAAGAAACGGATGCTTGTTAATTCTGAGCTGTTGAAGGGCTAAGTCCTCAAGATTTTATAAAGGCAGGGAGAAAAATTGCCCTTGATCCTTTAGAGACAGACTATTTTTTAGTCTACCTGAAGATTTCCGATCAACTTATGTGCAAACTTTGCTGCTTCCTGATTATTGATCAAATAAATTATTTGATCTCAGGCTAAAAACAACAGAGGACAATGCAAGTGTGGCTAAAGTTTATTGCTTTTTTATTTGTTCTTATTTTTTGTTTTATGAACTACCATTGTTTATTTAACGTTTCATTGGTTGGATGCTCAAAAGAAATTCACTTTTGGTTTTTTTTTATAATTTTTGTTATTAGTATGTGGGAGAGTATGTGATTTGTAGACACAATTTGCAGCAAGTTGGCATTGTTTATATTTGTATGTGTTTTGTTTATAATTTTTGCACCTGAATGCATTGGCTGTTGGTAGGAGCAGGGTACTTATGCAATGACAAATTTAAACACATACAGGCACAAGAATAAAAATTGCTGCAAGAATTTAAAAAAATAGTAGGAAGTTCCCTGGAAGTTGATTAATTGATGAACCAAACAAGGACTCTGTAAATTATGGTTACACACCACTAAACCAAACATGGGTTTTTAATTTCCTTGGAACTAAAACACTGTAACTGAGTTTCAAGGAATTTTAAATTCCCTAGTAACTATAAAACTAGCGAAACAAACGAGGCCTATATCGTACTTTTAAATGTATGGACAATGAAATAATAAATAATTTAGTTATCATGTTATTAATGATAACATTGGCAACCTAATACTTTAAAAAGTAACATGTATTTATAGGTACACCTAGTACTATATACAAATCGACGTAATATGGTAAGGATTGATGTGTACAGTTCAATAAATCACAGAATTTTTGGAGCTCGCCACTGAATATTCATATGAGAAGTAATTTTAGGAGAATTAATATTGATGATGATGCAAACCTAAATCGTTTTCTATTATTTTTTATAGAATCGTTTTTATGTTGACTTTAATGGATAATTAAAACACGAAACGTACGATACATAAATATAAATGAAAAATAAAGATTAATCTATCGAAATATAGCATGTCATATAGTAAAGACATATAACATAGTACCTTAAACGAAATTGATATGATTTAGGCATTATGAGAATTGATGCACACACTTAATTCATTAGAGTTGGCTATGACTGATAGGGAATAGGGAAGAATCGGCTTAATTTTATCTTTTAGTTTGCAAGAATTTTATATTTGATGTATTTTTATTTAATGTAAATTGTTTATTAGTTAATCGTTAAATAAAAATGAGTAGTTTATTTAATTGATATACAAAAATAAAAATCAATTGATATTAAGTTCAAGTTGATTTTATCTTGGCTGAGAAATAGAATCTAAATCAAATAAAAAAAATGCAATATTTATTTTAATTAATCTAAAATTTAGTAGACTCTAATTGATGCTAAAATAATTTACAATCTTCTGATTGGTTAACTACTACGCGATAGATTCAGATATTATAAAAAGGACGTTAAAATCAATTCATAATTAAAAGATATATAATATCTAATTCATTGGTATGTACATTTATAGAAAATATTATTTACGGTTAGAGTAATTTTTTTAAATTAAAAATCTTGTACAATATGAATTCATTAAATTAAGAGATTACTAAATTAAAATTTAATTTAACCGCTAGTAGTAAATTAGAATAAGTATAGTAAATAATAAAAAATTTGTATACAATTAATTGATTTAGAATTTAGAAGTGAATTTTGATTACCTCTTTAATTGATATAAAAAACAGTTGTTATTGAGTTTAAGTTGAGTTTACCTTGGCTGGAAGGTATATTAATCTAAATCCAATAAAGAAACATGTAATATTTAGTTTTATTGTTTTAAAATTTAGTAGACTCTAATTGATGGTAAAAATAATTTACAATCTTCTGATTGGTTAACTACTACGTGGTAGACTCATATATTATAATAAAAGATATTTAAAGACAGTTCTTAATTAAAAGATATAGAAGCATATGTAATTAAATGGAATGTACATTTAATATTATATCGTGATTGATTTCAAATTAATATTGATTTTTTAAATAATTCTTTTGTTTTAAAAAATATGTATTTTATGGATATGTTAATTAAAATCATTATTGTATTTAAATTAGTATTGTTAACTAACCATGATTAATGGGGTAATGTGAGAATGTTAAATAAGGAAAATTCTTGATATTTTCATTAAATTAAAAGACAATTCTTATTTAATATATATAAGCATATGTAATTAACTGGAATGTACATTTGTAGAAAATATTATTTAAGGTTAGTAGTAATTTAAAATTAAAAAATCATGTAATATATGAATTCATTAAATTAAGAGATTATTTTAATGAATTGAGAATAGTAAATTAGAATAAGTATGGTAAATAATAAAAACTTTGTATATGATTAATTGATTTAGAATTTAGAAGTGAATTTTGGTTGCCTCTAAATTAATTCTTTTTTATTGGTAATTTATTCACCAACCAATGATAATACTCTTCTAGCGCATATTTAATAATATAAATAATTTAAATATATGTAATTTTGGCTTATATACATTGCAAATTGTTGATGCCAATTTTCGTCACGTACAAGACATCAATTTAAGATTTATAATCGGGTATTCGTATAGAGCTATAAAATTAGGGTTTATAATATTTGGGGAAAAATATAGGGTTTATGACATTTGGGGCTGAACTTGAGGGACTTATCTCCTTGATAATAGAATTCCGGATCCCTTCTCAAGGTGCCTACGTATCCTTATATAGGAATCAAGCCCACGTAGTTCTTTTCATTATATGACTTTAATTAGGCCCAAACTCCTATTCTTTAGGAGAAAGTCACCTTTACATGGTAAGTTTCTACGTGTGTTATTTTGTCACACAAGGTACAGATTAATGACCTATCGGGTCTCTTCTAATCCGTTAATAAGACCCAATACCCATTATCGGGTCAAGTTTATATTTTGTATTAACAAGCCCCCAGTATTTACTGAAGGTTTCCTTAAGTGAATACTATTCAAGTATTTTTCCATCAATAAGTATGTTTTCACAATGTTTTATATTGACTTTGATTTGCTTTCCCATGTCTATAAGCTAGCATAGTTTTCTAACTTATCATGGTAGCTAGTCATTTGAGGGTGCTCATTCCCTCAATCTTTAGATTTAGGTCGACCTGTACAAAGGTCTTTGACCTTAGGCTTTGTAGCTTTTCTATTTTATGCCTATACATATTTTTCGTGGAACCTCTAGGGATTAGTCCCCAGTTCTAAGGAATTTATATGGTTCAAGCATATAGATATTGGCAATCTGCCTATTTATGCCCACATTCCCTTCTCCTGATCCAGATACCAACTCCTGAATCGGATACTTAAATGATTTAAGCATATAGAGATGAGGATATATCTTTTATATTTTTCAATATTTCTCCTGTAAGCCTTTCCACAAGTTAACTTCCGTGAGAGGTTTTATGGTTAAGCCCTTGCTTCCAAGCCCCAAACAATTCGATTTGAGCCCAAATCATGCTTGAGTCTGCTTGCGCATGCTTCCAAGCGTCATGTATTTCGATAAATCAAAAATCATACTTGACTCTGCTTGCGCATTGATGAGAAGTTGTCTGTAAGTTACAAAATTGTCCGAGGACTCATGCTTACCAATTTCTCATCTCCCGGTTCAAAATCCCCGGTATACGAACCATCGTAGCATTAATCGCAATTTTTTGGTTCAATTTGTGCTTCCAATCCTCAAGGTGTAGTTAAATACATTTGATCCAGATTGCGCACTAAAATGTATGTATTATGCCCCAAGTGATTTATTACTTCAAAATTGATGTTACACATCACTAATTTAGGACAGATCACAAGTTTAGGATTCGATTAATTTACTATCCCATGTGATTGTCGACGGATCACAGATCAAGAATTTGATCAGTTTCCCGCCTCCAAGATATAAATTTGTTAATGAGGACAATGGATCATTTCAGCAAGTTAAAGTGAATTGGAGCCCCCTAGTGATTTACTGTCCTTATAAGAAAGGCTCGTCAATGGTGTCAGCTTTAGATTGTAGAGCCCTTTGAGAAACAATATTTTACAATTCTAGCTCACCAATTTCAAAATATTATTGCTTTTGACATATTTGCAAAATTATGGAAAACATAAATATAAAGTGCCAAGAAGAAACACTTATCTGTTATTCGCCAATCTGGTCTAGCTTGGGAGCATGAATTTGTTTGCTGGCCTTAGTTGCTTAGTAAACATATTTAGTAAATATGCTGCAGAATAGCTTGTACTCGGTTGCATTTTTTCCTATTTCTGGTAGCATCAGACTGCCTTTGGCTTTTCCAGCAACAAATTTTTCAGTTTCTTGAGGGCTCCAATTCCATGATTTTTCTTATATTCTTTCTCAACTCCTCTGGTTAATTGGTTCCACCAAATTGTTTGAAGAGTTTTCTTTGAGGAGCATCAGAGGAGCATAGTTTTTATTTTTGATTTCCTCTCGTGAACCCTAGCAAATGCAGAGCATCATTTTCTCTTCCTTAAAAACTGGAGGCAGCTCCATTCATCAATGTACTTCATGTTGGGTTTTTACATCACAGGATCGCTTTGTATGTTTTTGCCAGGAATATTTCTACTTTGCAATTTATGCACTCCAAATGCTGCATCATCTGATATATGAAATGCAGGTCTAGATCAAAGAAGTATCTTCTGGCTAGCAATGTCCTTCTCAGATAAGCTTTTAAAATCAAATATTTCTTTCAAAGCTTCTATACAATGTCCAGGATGAGATCCAATCCAATGTGCAGATTTTGGCTTCTTTTAGAGGAGCATTATTTCTGGCTGCTTCTTTTCACTTTTTACATTTATCTGCTCTGCGTTCTACAAGATTTGAGATCAACATTTCTGCAAGGCAATCTGATTCAGTTGCTAGATCAGGTCAATAATGTGCTTTTTCATGCTACTTCATGCTACCAAACTTGAGTCCTGTGACAAATGAATGACCACATGTGTCTAGAAACAATCTTGCATTACAATAACATTTTCTCTGTACTCTATCTCATGCGCGTTCCGCCAGTTACATTCTTATGCATATGATGACTTTCACCTCCTGGAGATGTAGAGGAAATTACAGGTCCTTTGAGTTGACTATAACAAAATGAAACTACTGAAGAGTGATTATAAGTTGAGAGGCATCAGTGTTTTATGCCTTTTGTTATCGAGTAAGGATTGAGATTCTGATCTCTAAATTTCCTTTAAATTCTTTGTAATTCCTTTTCGATTTGCACATTACTCTTTGAAGTTCGTCTATAACATGACATGTGTAGTGAACTTGAGTGACTCTTTTGGCAACCGATTTGCTTCTGACTTGTTCTCAGGCTCCGCATTTTTGCTGGATTTTATACTGTAGATTGTATTACAGCTCAATAAAATTGGTTAAGGTTTTAGTCCTTAGCACAAATCTATTTCTGGCTAAGTCTCCACTCTCACGAGATGCTGGTTGAGAAACTTGGTTGACACGCTTGACACTAGGTTTGTGCTCTTCCACGTTCGCATGCAGGTGATGTTTGAAGGCTTATACAAACTTCACATGTCTTGCAAGCAAATGTATGGGGTCTACACTAGATTCGTCTCCCATCTCCTTCCTGTAGTTTGACGATACCAGCTTTTTTTTTTTTACTAAGACCGCTGCGTCATCCCATCGTTGTTGTACTTCCGGGCCGGGGCAACATCTACTTAAATTTTTGTTTTTGCTAATTTTCATACCCACCGAGACTAGTATGTAGCTACAATCCTTCCAGCTTTATTGATATGGTACGTGACAGTCCAGATTTTACAGGTAACAACTGAAATAATCCCTGTCCTGATGTCAAATTTTGCTGAATTAAGCCACCAAGTGTGAGTCATGACGACGCACTCGCTCCCGACTGAGTTTTTGTTTGTAAGCTGGACTAGTCTGACTTGAAAGCTGTTGCATTTTATTCTTTCTCTCTTTCTTTTCTTTTTCGTTTCTGCAAAAGCTTGAATCTCGGCTTCTTTAAATGGACACACCAGCCTGCAATATTGTTTGTCACTGGAGAGCATTCTTCCCGCAAATTGATGTTATTTCAAGGCCCACACAGTGTGCCTCAAATGCTGAGATTGAACACTTGACTGTTTCTTCCTAATTGTTGTCTTTTCCTTTCGAGTTTCAACTACTGCAATCACAATTTTGTTTCCAAAATTGAACAAGAAGTTTTAACAAAATTGCTGTATACTTCTTCTTCTGCAATCTGTGATTTCTTCTTTTTATTCATTAGTCACTCTCTGCTACATCCACCAACTGGTAGACTTCTAGCGCAAAACTTGATTTTTGATTATGTTTGTTTATTTGCTTTTTAATTCCATCACGAGCTGCTGATATTTGAAAACTCGTTTGCACCGAGTTCACTCGTTCGTGCCGAGTTGCATGATTTGAGGCACTATTTCCAATTTACAAACAAGAGTTCTCATCAGTGCAAGGCTGACTCATTTGCACCGAGTGTACTAGTCCATCTCGAATTGTTATGCTGAGTACGGAGATTAGGACATGTCATTTTGGATTCTGGTCGCTGGTTTGTTGACTGAAAGTATTAGAGACATAATTCTCTTTCTTTTTTCTTTCATATAGTGTGGTAAGAATATTCCTTTTTGAAGGCACTGGTCCGTTTTCTTTGAATTATTGTTAAATAGCCTCCAGAGTCCAGATCGAAAAGCTTGAATAGGATTTTACACCCAGGCCAAGAATATTTTCTTTATACTTTATGCTCTTCCTTGTTTTTCCTGTCACTTTATTCAACCTTTTCGTTGCCTCACATATCAGTACATATGTAATGTTAGTCGACAAAGGCTATAGGAAAATAATGCATTGGCCCCCTTATTTTTATTCAGCTGTTGTATGCTTCCTCCAGATGTTAAGTTTCCAAGATATAAAGCCTTGCACCCCACTAATTCAGTATGTGCAATGTTGAGTCTCACAGTGCTAGCAGTTCGAGTTTACTGGCCTTCATGCCTACTCCACACTGGCTTTAAAGATCCAGAAATCACGGTTTCAGTTCCTTGCATTTGTTAGTTGAAAAAGTAATATCTTGACCTACTACGAGGCACGATCAAAGGTTATGCTATAACTCCACAACTCCGCACTTTAATGTCTTTCACGAACATTGAGTTGTGAATGAACTTTGTATTTCCTGGGCCTTCATAACTTCACAACTATGGACTTTAGTGCCTTTCCTTTCTAACCTATGCTTTTTCCATGTGCAAAAGAAGATGCATAATCCACGCTTAAAGATTTTTCTGCATAATAATAGATGTTGTTTTATATTTATATATAGAAATACACATATGCAGAACTTAATTTGTAGAATTAACAAAACAAGGATTCGCCCCTCACTGGATTGAAAACTCAAATTTTCATATTTTATTTCAGGTTCTTCCACCATGTTTTATGATGTACAGAAAATTCACAATACTTTATACACTACAGTAATGCAATAATCAAGTCAATAAAGTAAAACACTTATCTTTGTCATGAGAGAATTGGAGTTCTGCATGGATGATAACCTGTCCTTGTTCATCAATTCTCAATTACGCTTCCGGCCTTGAACAATTACCACCCCTTTTAATTCCAGCATGGGAGATTATAACTTAGTTAAACAGTGTTATTTTAATGGCTATTTTTTTAATGACTATTTTTCTATACGATTTCCCACAGACGGCGCCAAATGTTGATGCCAATTTTCGTCACGTACAAGTCATCAAATTAAGATTTATAATCGGGTATTCGTATAGAGCTATAAAATTAGGGTTTATAATATTTGGGGAAAAATATAGGGTTTATGACATTTGGGGCTGAACTTGAGGGACTTATCTCCTTGATAATAGAATTCCGGATCCCTTCTCAAGGTGCCTACGTATCCTTATATAGGAATCAAGCCCACGTAGTTCTTTTCATTATATGACTTTAATTAGGCCCAAACTCCTATTCTTTAGGAGAAAGTCACCTTTACATGGTAAGTTTCTACGTGTGTTATTTTGTCACACAAGGTACAGATTAATGACCTATCGGGTCTCTTCTAATCTGTTAATAAGACCCAATACCCATTATCGGGTCAAGTTTATATTTTGTATTAACACAAATAAATTTTATTAACAAATTATGAATGAATATGTTTTCGAGCCTTTTTAAAAGAAAAATCCAAGTCTTTGAAGTTATGGATTTCATTCAAGTTATTTAAAATCTAATTTCAAATCTGATTTTTTTAGATTTCGGGTTAAGTTAGATTATAGTTATATAAAATCCGTTATAATTGTATAGCATATATTTTTAAAATCAATTCATATTGTATGATAATATGATTGTGATTGATTTTATATTAAAATAGTGGTTGATTAATGAATATCTAATTATGAAATTTAATTTAAAATGTTTAATATTATATCGTGATTGATTTCAAATTAATATTGATTTTTTAATAAATCTTTTGTTTTAAAAATATGTATTTTATGAATATGTTAATTAAAATCATTATTGTATTTAAATTAGTATTGTTAACTAACAATGGTTAATGGGGTAAGGTGAGAATGTTAAATAAGGAAAATTCTTGATATAATATGATTGATCTAAAATTTAGGGATCAGCTCTTATTGGTCCTAAAATAATTTCTCGAATAATAATTTAAATATATGTAATTTTGGCTTATATACATTGCAAATAAATTTTATTAACAAATTATGAATGATTATGTTTTCGAGCCTTTTAAAAAAAATCCAAGTCTTTGAAGTTATGGATTTCATTCAAGTTATTTAAAATCTAATTTCAAATCTGATTTTTTTAGATTTCGGGTTAAGTTAGATTATAGTTATATAAAATCCGTTATAATTGTATAGCATATATTTTTAAAATCAATTCATATTGTATGATAATATGATTGTGATTGATTTTATATTAAAATAGTGGTTGATTAATGAATATCTAATTATGAAATTTAATTTAAAATATTTCATATTATATCGTGATTGATTTCAAATTAATAATGATTTTTTAATAAATCATTTGTTTTAAAAAATATATATTTTATGAATATGTTAATTAAAATCATTATTGTATTTAAATTAGTATTGTTAACTAACCATGGTTAATGGGGTAAGGTGGGAATGTTAAATATGGAAAATTCTTGATATAATATGATTGGTCTAAAATTTAGGGATCAGCTCTTATTGGTTGATAAGTGCATATTTTTGCATATTTTTATTACCTATTTATTGCTTGAACCCGTATTTTAATAATTTATTTTGTTGCATTTCAGGAAATTCGTGAATAAATAAAGAAATGACAAAATAAAGAAATAAAGTGCAAGGAAGGGAAAAAGAGGAAGAAAAAGGACCAAAAAGAATTAGGAGTTTGGTGGAAAGGGAATCTTGGAGGACACATGGAAGGTGGAGATCATCCCAACACACTAAAAAGTGTATGGCCAAGATCAAGTCTACCAAAGTTTAATGGGGAATGAATCTTTTAATGGCTAGGATTACACCACCACACAACCCAAATGTAGGGCCAAGATTAACCCACACCCCCCTACACCCTAATTCTCATCCTATAAATACCCCCTCATTTCCCTTGTATTTTCAACATAGAGTAGAATAGATTTTAGTGTAGTGTAGTTTTAGGATAAATTTAATTTCTTGTTTTAGTTCTAAATTTTGTAAACACCCTCTTTTAAATTAAGGAAAATCTTTATTTCCTTTAATTTCTTGTCTTGCTCTATTGTTGCCTTGTTTCGTTATTTTGGTAAATCCGTTTAGTGGATAAAGTAGCGAAATGCTAACCACTAGGGGTTGAGAATAACGAAACTTTAATTTCGTGTTTATAGTTTAATTCGTAGTTTTGCCCCTTTAAAAATAAATTTTATTGTGGGTTTTATTATTATTAATTGCATATCTAATTTTTATGATTTATGTGTTAATGTTAAAAAAAAATAACATAAAAATTTTAGTTTTAATTTTCACTACGTAATTTCCTGGTTTAATTTGTTTAATTCGAACAGTCTCTTTTACCCTGTTTTTACTCAGTTTAATTAACCAAACCCATTTCATTATCTTTCTTCTTCTCCGATTAAATCATACAAACTCCCTCTCCCCTCTTCTTTTCTTCTCGCTGCTAAACCAACAACCCTCCCCTGTTCTTCTTCGATTCCTGCGAACCCAACCCATCCTTCCCCTCTTTTCAAACTTAAAACGCGTTATTTACAAATCAATTGTATTGTTCATAGTTTACTAGTTCAATTTGTTAAACGTTGCTTTTGAATCGATCGAGTTGTTTAGCTGTGTCGATGAATTTCAGTTCGGTTTGTTTATTTGTTGGTTCGTATGTGGTCCGATTTCTTCACAGTTTATTTAGTTGTTGCTGATGATTGCGATAGTGTTTATGTGGTGCTGAATTTCAACTCGGTTCTTGTTAACAATAATAATATGGTGCAGTCACGTGAGCTCTTCATACAACATCATGTGGCACAAAGGACAAATATAGAGTGTGCTACAAAGCAACAAAAGAGGCCTCCAATATAATGTAGCCAGCTGTCAGTTTGTTAGTTGAGAAAGAGATATTTTCCCTTTATATTCATTCTGTACCATCACAAATGTTTTAAGCCTTTTCCAATGTAATACACAGATATGAACAATGCTTTTCTTCTTCTTCAAGCTATTTTATCTTTCTTCATAATCATGTTTATAAATTGACATGGTATCAGAGACAGCGCTTGGTTCTTTTCAGTACTTTGGTTTGATTTAGTTTTATATCTGCTTATTTTATCCTCTGTGATTCGTTGTTCTTTTCGTCCGTACAACCATGGCGAATTCAACGACTCAGGCTTCTTACTCTTCTGCCCTTACTGGTTCATCTTCATCATCTCTTGTGGATGTTAATCATCCTCACTTTCTATCATCATCAGACAACTCAGGGATGACCCTCACTACAATTGTTCTTAATGAAAATAACTACTCACAATGGAGTAGATCTATGGAGATTGCTCTGTCATCTAAGCTTAAACTTGGTTTTGTGGATGGTTCCTGTGTTAAACCAGCTGTTGATTCTCCATTGTCAAGCTCCTGGATGCGTTGCAATCATATGGTAATATCCTGGATTCTTAACTCTGTTTCTGCTGATATTCGTACTAGTATTGTGTACATGGATTCAGCCCTTTCGATTTGGAATGAGTTAGTTGTTCGTTATGCACAAAGCAACTTACCTAAGATGTTTAGTTTGCGTAAAGAGATCTCTCATTTATCTCAAGGTACCTTGAGTGTTACTGCCTACTATACTAAGTATAAAACCTTGATTGATGAATTAGACTCTCTTACTAGGCATCCCAAATGTGATTGTAATAAGTGTACTTGTGAGATTAATGCCAAGCTGAATCTCTATGACCTCAATATTCAGTTAATGCAATTTCTAATGGGTTTGAATGATAGCTTTACTGCCTTGCGTGGTCAGATTTTACTTATGAAACCCATTCCTACTCTTAGCCAATCTTATGCTATGTTGCTACAAGATGAAAATCAGCGTGAGGTACACAATACGGTTGGCTTAAACTCCAATTCTGTGGCAATGAATATGCGAAGCAGTCCCACTGCAAAATTTATCAACAGGACTGGACTTGGTTCTCAGCCTAACCTTTCCAGAAAACCTGTTAATGAGCCCAATCTGCTGTGTGATTACTGTCAGATGCAAGGTCATTCAAAGGACAAGTGTTTTTGCTTGGTAGGATATCCTTCATGGCATCGTCTATTTGGCAAACCTAAGCCCAAACCACGTTTCTCTGCTGTTTCTCACTCTGTAGCTGCTCAGGTTACTGCTACTCCTACTGAGATCTTTGATCCTACTTTGGTCATAAATAAAGACAATGCTGCACCTGCATCCCATGGACTGTCTGAGACCCAGTTCAAGCATCTTGTGACTTTGCTTCAGTCTAGTATGAAGTCTGGAGCCAATACACCTCCTGAAGCTTCCTAGCCTTCTGCTAATACTGTCCACTTTGCAGTTACTGTCTCTAATTCATCTTGTACTTCAGAGTCTCTTTGGATAATAGACTCTGGGGCGACTGATCATATTACTGCCCATCTTAGTAACCTTGTTAATCCTGTACCTTGTAATGCTTTTCTGCAACTGCCAAATGGTCACATTATTAGTGTTACTCATGTTGGTGACGTTCACCTTACTCCTACTCTAACCCTGCATCGAGTATTGTGTGTTCCTACATTTGCACACAATCTTCTTTCTATCTCCAAACTTCTCCTTGATACTAACTCTAATGCCTTTTTCACTGCTTCCACTTGTTCCATTCAGGACCCTGTGTCGAAGAAGGAGTTAGAGATTGGTAGAATCAAGGATGGCTTGTTTATTTACACTGCCTCTCCAGAGTCTTCATTCACTTCTGTGTCTTCTTTTTGTAATCAACTTAGTTCAATTTCTGCCGATTTGTGGCATGCTAGATTGGGGCATGTCCCATCTTCAGTTTTACAACAATTATCTATGAAATGTAATGTTGATTTCCATGATTGTGATACTTGTCATTTTGCTAAACAAGCCAAATTACCTTTTGATAATAGTGACTCTTGTTCTACTGTCTTATTTGAATTAATACATGCTGATGTTTGGGGTCCCTACTCAGTTAAAACTCATGGCTCTTGTTCTTATTTTTTAACTATTCTTGAGGATAAATCTCGTACGACTTGGGTCTTTCTTTTATCTGATAAGTCTACTGTACCTTCTCTTATCTCTGAGTTTCTAGCTTATGTTAAAAATCAGTTTGCCTGCAATGTCAAAACTCTTCGAACTGATCATGGTACTGAATTCATGAATAAAACTTTAACCAATACTCTAGCATCTTTGGGAATTATCCACCAAACTAGTTGTGTGTACACACCTCAACAAAATGGGCGTGTTGAGCGAAAACATCGACATCTATTAAATACAGCTCGTGCTCTACGATTTCATGCTGGTTTACCAGTGTCTTTTTGGGGGGATTGTTTACTTACAGCCACCTATTTGATTAACAGACTTCCCACTTCTGTTCTAAATGGTCAGTCACCATATCAAGTTTTATTTAACAAATCTCCATCTTACACTCATTTACGTGTCTTTGGTGCACTTTGTTATGCTACCACTGTTCCTCAACCCTCAGACAAATTCGATGCTAGATCCACCAAGTGTGTCTTCTTGGGATATCCCTTTGGTTCCAAAGGATACAGAGTTCTTGATTTAAACTCTAGGAAAGTTTTTGTTTCTCGAAATGTACACTTTGTTGAAACAGTGCTTCCTTTTAAAGAAATTTCCCCTTCAGTCTCTTCTCCTTTATTCAATAGTACTCCGGTTTATGAGGACCCTTTGTTACCAGATATCCCCACTTCCCAAGCCCCTGTGTACTCTGATTCTTTGGAGTTCAGCTCATCAACCTCTGTTGATACTACTGAGATTCCTGTTGATAATACTGAGACTAATGTTGCACATGATGTCCCTACACGACCTATTTGACACAAGCGTGTACCTGAGAAATATTCAGTTTATACTGGTTTACCTCCATCGTTTCAAGCCCAAGCTAATGTTGCTTCTGTCCAATTCCCAGACACCTTACATTATGACATGTTTACTCCAGAGTATACTCACTTCTTGGCCAATGTAACCAAGATTTCTGAACCTTCAACCTACAAACAGGCTGCAATTCATCCTGAGTGGTGCACTGCTATGGCAACTGAATTGGCTGCATTAGAAGCCAATGACACATGGGACATTGTTCCTTTACCTGTAGACGAAAAATTGGTGGATTGCAAGTGGGTTTACAAAGTTAAGTATCTTCCTACAGGAGAGGTTGAACGATACAAGGCTCGACTGGTTGCAAAAGGGTTTACACAAACTGAAGGTGTAGACTACTTCGAAACCTTTACACCAGTTGCAAAAATGACATCATTTCGGACCCTGATTGCTGTTGCTGCAGCTAAGAATTGGACCATTAATCAACTTGATGTTACCAATGCCTTTCTTCATGGTGATCTCACTGAAGAAGTCTACATGGCCCTCCCACCAGGCTATTGTCCTCCAACATCTATTCAGGCTCTATATCCTGGTCAACTTTTAGTCTGCAAGTTGAAAAAGTCGTTGTATGGCCTTAAACAGGCACCTCGTCAATGGTTCATCAAACTCTACACTGCTCTACTTAAGTTTGGTTTCTCACAGTCTGTAAGTGATCACAGTCTCTTTACTTTCAAATCAGATTCTTCAATTGTCACTCTGCTTGTTTATGTGGACGATATGGTATTGGCTGGAAATGATGTGTTGCTAATGTCTAAAATTAAGGCATTTCTCAACTCCTATTTTAAAGTAAAGGATTTGGGTACTCTGAAATATTTCTTAGGAATGGAATTAGCACGTTCTTCTTATGGTATCTACTTAAATCAAAGAAAGTATACTCTTGATCTAATTCAGGATGTTGGCTTGTCAAATGGCCATCTCTCTGTTGTTCCTATGGAACAAAATCACCAATTACTTGCTGATGATGATACTGCTCCATTTCCTGATGTTTCTTTGTATAGAAGAATTGTTGGTCGTCTAATTTACTTGACCATCTCTCGTCCTGATATCTCCTATTCTGTGCATGTCTTGGCTCAGTTTATGGCTGCCCCTAAACATAACCATATGCAAGCAGTTTTCAGACTTCTCCGTTACCTCAAAGGTACTTGTGGACAGGGATTACTTATGGCTGCTCAATCTAATTTGTTATTAACTGGTTACTGTGATGCTGATTGGGGCAGTTGCAAATTGACTCGAAGGTCTGTTACTGGCTTTTGCATCAAACTTGGTCCCTCTCTAATCTGTTGGAAAAGCAAAAAGCAACCAACTGTATCAAGATCGTCCTCAGAGGCTGAATACCGTTCCATGGCTGACTCAACTTGTGAAATTGTTTGGCTTCGCTCCATTTTAAGTGACTTAGGTGTTTCACAGTCTGCTCCTACTACCTTGTTTTGTGATAATGTTTCTGCAATCTATATTGCTACTAACCCTGTTTATCATGAGCGTACCAAACACATTGAAATTGATTGCCACCTTGTTCGAGAGAAGCTACAGAAAGGCATCATTTCAACAGCCTATATTCCCACAGAAGATCAACCTGCTGACCTCTTCACTAAAGCTCTGGGGGCTAATCATCTCAAGCACCTTCTTGGCAAGTTAGGAGTTCTGAATTTGTTCTCCACTCCTCCCTTGAGGGGGGCTATTAACAATAATAATATGGTGCAGTCACGTGAGCTCTTCATACAACATCATGTGGCACAAAGGACAAATATAGAGTGTGCTACAAAGCAACAAAAGAGGCCTCCAATATAATGTAGCCAGCTGTCAGTTTGCTAGTTGAGAAAGAGATATTTTCCCTTTATATTCATTCTGTACCATCAGAAATGTTTTAAGCCTTTTCCAATGTAATACACAGATATGAACAATGCTTTTCTTCTTCTTCTTCAAGCTATTTTATCTTTCTTCATAATCATGTTTATAAATTGACAGTTCTGCATTTCTTGTTTGCATTTTATATTTCAAATTGCTGAGTTTTTCGTTGTTCTTCTTTCGTTTTCATTTTCGTGCTCGTTGGTTCTGAATTCGCTGGCTTTAAGTCGAGTCTGGATTTGGTTGTTGTTAGTTGTCGTCGTTGTTGCTGTGTGTGTAGTTCGCATTTGTTCGAATTATTGTTCACTGTTGAGCATTTTGCTGTAATTTGTTACTGAGTCTGTAATCTAGTGAGTCGAGTTCATTTTCCTGGTTACCAATCTGCGAGTTTCAGTTCACAATTAGTGTTTGTTGAATTCTGTTCTGAGCTGTTCGTATGAGTTCATTTATTTTGTCATTAAGTTTTGATTGTAAGCTGTTTTAATCGAGTCATTTGCTGAATCCAGGTTACTGTCTGTCTTTTCTGTAGTTTGTGTTCTGCGAGTTGTTTGTAGTTCTTTCCCATTCTGTTTGTTCTGATTTTGAATTGTTAATGCTGCTAATTTAAGTTCTTGTATTCACTATTTTTTTCCTTTTAATTTTCTGTGCGCTCCTTTCTGTTTTGCGCGAAGTGAATCCCCCTTCCCCTTTTCTTGTGTTAGAATTGCTAAGTTGCTGTCTAGTGCTAAGTTCGAACCAGTTTTTTTCCGAGTCTTGCTGATTCAAGAAGTCTGAGTTGAGTTTGGTAGCGTTGTGGTGATGATTTAATGGCGTGTACTTCTTTGTTTTGCTCTTGATCGTTGAATAGCCGAAGTCATTTCCGAGTGCCTTTTTGTTTTTTTTTTCTGCGTTTGGTTTTTGGTTTGATTACGAATTCATGTTGCTGAGTTACTGCTAAGTCGACTAACTAGGAAATTGTTATAATTTTGGTTTTCTTGTCTGGCGAGCTTAATTTACAATTTAATCCTGTCGAATTTTTCTTAAAAATTATTGTAAGTAATTTAATTTTCTTTTCTAGATTTAATTCAAATTTCAAATTGTTAGAATAATTTTATAATATTGTCTCAATTCGAATTTAGAGTTTTTAGAATAATTAAATTTTTGTTCTTTTCAATTCTTAATTAGGTAGTTTAAAATTATAAGGAATTAAATAGTAAAATCCAAATTTTCCGAAAACCAAATTAATCTAATTCAATTAAATTAAAAATTAAGCCTTGCGAAAATGTTAGTCTCCGTGGATGAATCATAAAAATACTAAAACGAGATTGTGCGCTTGCAATCAAAATCTTTATTATTTTTGGCACAACAAGTTTTTGGCGCCGCTGCCGGGAACTAATTATTTTTCGCGCCTTAATTTCTATTTTTTCGGATTAGTTTTATTTCTTGTCTTATTTTTACTTCGTTCTTTTTAGGAAATTGTGAGATTTCGGAACTCTTCTCAAGAAGCGTGGAAAAATTGGAATATTTTGGAAAGCTTGCTTCGGTAACCGTATCTCACTCTTTTCGGCCTTTCTATTTTTAGAAAATCACAAAAAAATCAAAAAAATCAAAAAACACAAAAAAAAATTGAAAATTGAAAAAAATCCAAAAAATTAGTTGTAAATACATAATTGTTGCATCATGCATTTAATCACTTAAGGCACATCATCTAGATTTTTATTTTCTTGTTTTTAATTTTTCGTACCTAGTAATTGTGGTGATCGCTGGAGGACCCAAATGTACGTTTAATTTCTTTCTTTCTTTAGATTAGAACACGTAGAGTAAGCATCCATATTTGTTTATAATTTTTGTATATATCGTTGTTGGTTGCATCATTTTGTAAATAAACTTTAAGGGCAAAACCAATACAAGATAAGGGAAGGGATTTCATCACTCTTTCCTTAGCCCAAAAACAATAAAATCCTCATTTTGCATTCCCTAGCCTCTAATAAAATTAATTAGACGTTTGCCCCTAGGAATTCGCGCTCAATTAGGAAGGTAACTAAGAAACGAAGTAATCATTATTTATTCCAACTTTTTGGTGTCTAGGCAAGCGAGAGCTTACCTGGCCAATTTAGGTTTGGTGTCTAGACTGGTGTTTAGCCTCTTGGCAATGCTTGCACCTATCTGGCCAAATCGGTCCGAATAAATTCTGATTTACCGAGTTTTTGGTGGTCCTTACGGTTAGGAGCAAGGTCTAGTTATTTTACTAGGGAACCTAGGTTTAGCATTTTTCTTTTAAATTTTACACCCTTTCCTTTTATTTGTTTAAATTTTTCGCATTTACTTGCTACGTGTTTATTTTTGTGGTTTTTGCGAACCATGGCCATGTCTCTTAAAGACCGTTGCTATCCCACCCGTTCTGCTCAACCCTCGTGTATCACTCTTCCTTCCGTTAATGGTAATAACTTCGAAATTAAAGCCCATCAAATTAGCATGTTACCTAATTTTCGCGGGAGTGAAGGTGAGGATCCTTATCTGTTTCTCCATGAATTCGAGGAGGTTTGCGCTTTGCAAAAACTCCGACATCTTTCCGAGGACTCCATTAGGCTAAGACTTATCAACTTCGCTTTAAAAGAAAATGCTAAAAAATGGTTGTATATTCTACCCGTCAATTCGATCTCCACTTGGGAGGGTTTCGTAGTCATCTTTCTTAAAAAATTCTTTCCAAACCACAAGACTACGAAACTCACGAATGAGATTAATCAATTTCGTCAAAAACACAACGAACCATTTTGGACGTGTTTTGACCGCTTTAAAAATCTTTTATCTCGTTGTACCCACCACGGAATCGAAAAATGGAGGCTCTGTAAGATTGTGTACGAGGCCTTAGATGGTTCAACAACCGCATTGTTGGAATCTATGTGCCAAGGGAAATTTATGGAGAAAAACGAGGACGAGGGTTGGGAATTTTTTGAGGATCTAGCGGAGAAAACCATGTTGTGGGAGTCTACTCGAGAGCCGAGTAAATCTATCGAGTCATCTTCTAGGAGTGTGCATTCTGTTGGAAACAATGTAGCAACCGATGCTAAGCTCGCCACCCTTGCTAGGCATCTCGAAGCCTTAGAAACTTGTAGTGGCCTCCCGCACATGCACATGTACTCGAATCAAGGGATGCAAAATCCCCATGATTTTCAACAAGTCAATGCAACGTTTCAAAGAAATGACCCTTTCTCTCCTACCTACAATCCCGGGTGGAAAAATCACCCAAATTTTTCATAGAATCAAGGTGAACAATCTCCACCTCCCCAATTCCAATCTCAACCTCATTCGTTCCAAAACTTTCAATCTTCACCACCATCTTTCCCAAATCATCAAACTCAACCCCCGACTTTTCATAAGGCCAACTCTAGCTCTTTCTCACTTCAACATCATGCTCCTTATCCGACTCAAGCTCCCACCCGCCCACCCGGCTTTCAAGAGTCGGATAAGAGAATTTCTTCCTTAGAAAAGAGTCTTGATGCGCTTCTCAAATCCACAACTAATTTGGCTCAATCTCAAAACACTTTCATGCAAACCATGACTCAAGATAGGCAAATCTTAAATGCTAGCACCCAAGCCCTATCTAAGTTAGAGGTTCAAGTGAGCCAATTAGCCAATGTCATCCATGAGCGAGAGAAAAATAAATTTCCGAGTCAAACTGAGGTCAATCCTAAGTTTCCTTTCAACCAACACCCTCATGCGAATGTGAATGCCATCATCTCTTTAAGATCGGGAAATCGAGTTAATAATCGAGTAGGTGTCGAGTCTCCCGAAGAGGAAGAAGAAGAGGAATTGAACGTTGAACCTAATCTTTCACTAAATCAAATGGCGAATCCCGAGAACTCTACGCTTGTTGTTTCACCTATCAAACACCCTTCCTCTAGCACACCACCTTCATCTAGTGAGCCTCCATTTTTGAGTAAACAACCTTCAATATCCATTCCCGAAGAACCTAGCGAACGAGTCTTTAAGCCAAAAGCTCCTTATCCTCAACGACTCGTTCCTCCTAAACAAACGGCTCAAATGGAGAAGATTTTGGAAGTATCTAGTCAAGTCAAAATAAATATTCCTCTTTTAGATGCCATTTAACAAGTCCCTTCTTATGCCAAGTGTCTAAAAGATTTATGTTCTCATAAACGTTCCACACACGTTCCCAAGAAAGCCTTTTTGACATCTCATGTTAGTTCAATTCTTTCAAATCAGATTCCCGTGAAATATAAGGACCCCGGTTGTCCTACAATTTCATGTGTCATAGGCAATACCTTCGTGGACAAGGCGTTACTTGACTTAGGCGCTAGTGTGAATCTTCTTCCATTTTCGGTCTATCAAGCCCTAGATTTAGGCGACCTTAAGCAAACGAACATGACAATTCAATTAGCCGATCGTTCTGTCAAAATGCCTAAGGGAATAATTGAAGATGTCTTAATTAAGGTCGGTGAATTCATCTTTCCGGTTGATTTTGTTGTCCTCGAGACTCAACCCGTCACAAATTCCAAGAACCAAATTCCTGTTATCTTAGGAAGACCTTTTCTTGCTACATCTAATGCCTTAATTAATTGCAGGAATGGTTCGATGAAACTCACATTTGGCAACATGACCATAGACCTTAACATTTTTAATGTAGGGAAAGAACCCAATGAGCTTTATGAACCATCAATAGGGGTTAACGTGGTCAACAAGTTTGCCACATGGTCTAGTTTTGAGGATAGTGAGATTGAGTCTCTTCTCAAAGAGGATTTCAAAGTCAACCATGAGTCTAATCGAGCATATTCTGATTCGTTGAGAGATATGACTTCGGAAGAGATGTTGAGAGAGTTAGATGCGATTTGTTCTCCGTGGGAGACCCCACCTGAGATTGTTAGTAGTGAGCCCGTTGTTAGGAGTCCCATTGGACCACCGCCACCTGCATTTGACTAGATTATTTATCATCCCGAGTTTGATCAACAACCTTTAGGAGGAACCGGGCCCTCATCTTTTGTCATTCCTAGTGATTCGACCTTTAACCAAACTTTCATTATCTCTAATTTGCTTAAACAAAATAAAGAAGCCCTAAGTTGGTTTAGGGAGAACATTAGTGACACTTGTTCTATAGGGTTGACAGATTCTATATTGCTTGAGAAAATCTTTTCTAATGAAAATTTTCAAAAATTTCTTGATATTTTCTCAAAGTTGCACCCCAATTTTCCAACCGGCATCGGCTAATTTGCTTTTATTGTTTTGTCTCCCCTTGTGTAAGATAGGTATGGGGGAGGATTTACGTGTGTGTGTGTTGTTTTTCTTTCGTAGTTTTTAGAAATTTTCAGTCTCCGTCATCCCTTATCAGGTATTTCCTCAACTTTATCTTTCTCTTTTACTCATTTCTCTCGCATTTGCATACATTGAGGACAATGCATGATCTAGGTATGGGGGAGGGTTTTTAGTGTAAATATAAAATTTGAAAAATCCAAAAAAAAATTAAAAATCAAAAAATCAAAAAGAGTTCTTTTTCTAGTTTTATTAATTGATTGCTAGTTGCTTGATGCACCCTTGCATGCTATGATAATCTTATGACCCATTAGCTTTTGTTTGAGAAGTGATTTGCTAAAGTTCTTGTCCACACACTTACACTAGCAAGGTGAAGCTAGTAGACTTATTTGAATTGTGCATGAAATTAGAAGGTCATGATTAGGTGTAAGATGATTTGGTCTTTATGCTTTGAGTACAAGTAGGTGCATTGAAGATACCATCACTTGAGATTGATTATGTTTTACTACACCAAGTGAGATTTTGAGCCTATATGCACATCTTTTGCATTTATATTCTTTTGCTTGAGTGTCCACTTGTCATTTGCATTGCTAGCACTTGTTTGAATTCTATCTTGAAATGCATGACATTAATTGATGATAAAATGATAAAGGCATTTAGGAATAACCGATATTTCCAAAAATATCCATACCATGCTTACATGATCAATTAGTTAACCCTTTGAGCTTAATCATATTCTTTCGGTGACACACCACATTACTCGCCTAAGACCTTTTTCTTGTATATCCTTACGTATTCTTGAGCCCAATTTGTCAAAGGCTAGTAGGAACTTGGTGGAGCAATAAGGTGTGTGAAATAGGGTTTACTTTTGTTCATAACTTTTGAGGAAATATATGTTGGTTACCTTGCTAGTCGATTTTCAACTTAAATCTAAAGGAGGATTATTGTTGCTTACATCTAGCGTAGCTCTAAAAAAAATTGCATATGAGAGCATACTTATGTTTTTTGTAATCCTCCTTCATTACGACTAGTCAAGGCTTTTTGGTGAAATATAAAAAATAGAATTATATAGGGAGGTATTGTGCATGTTATTCATGGTGACTACTAGCTTTTGACACTTCACCTTGTTTTGACCTTTCTTGACATACCTTGTCCCTAGCCCCATTAAAACCATAATAAAGACCTTTTGATTGTCATTATTAATGTATGTTGTGATTTAAGTTGGGATGATACCAAGTGTCAAGTATGCATTTGATTTTGTTGGAATTGAGTGATACACTTACTGTTATTTCCAGATTACACACTTGTATAATTGTAGAAGGGGGGGGGTTGAATACAATTCTTGATAGTTATAAATTTCTGATAAAAACCAAAGAAATCTATAAGGAGATAATTGATGAATGAGAAATAATTCACAAACACATAAAAAATCAGGTGGTTGAATGTACCACCTGAGACTTTTATTCGAAGAAAACTCTGTGATACAAATGTACACAGCTTCTGTTTTTACAACTCTTTGCTTCTAAGGATATTCAAGAACCCTAAGCAAATATGTCTGTTTTCTTAGTTTCTAAAGAGTTGCTACACTTGGTTATATCCCAAGTTTACAAGTACTACAGGAATAAGATAATATTAATCTAATTCAAGTTGACTTGCTACTCCACTCCAAATCCACATGTAGCCGAAAGGTTGTCCTTGTGAACAGATATGTCCCCTGCACCTTTCTTGTATGTACTGTGTAAATGGAATGTTTCTTTCTTCTGTGTTTCCAAAGTATGGCTGCCATACTGCTTTTTATACCTACTATCAACCCATGTGATCTGTAAGTCAAACATGTCCTTGTCAATTGCTAATTTCCAACTAGCATAGGAGAAAGTGTTAATGATTATCCGTTGATGTTGTGCATAGTCATCCGTTGATGGTAGTTTGAGCTGTATCCGTTGATAGAGTAGATTTGAGTTGTATCCGTTGATAGAGTCCTGTTCTCATCCGTTGATACACTTTCACTTAGACATAATTACATAGCATAGCTTATTTACAATTGGCTACCCTATTCTACCTATCCATTGATGGTCAACATGACTCTGAATAAAAACATTATCAACTGATAAATAGGGATATTGCAGTATGCTACAAAACCTCATCCGTTGATGAGCTACCTGTCAACGGATAGAGTTATAATGTCTCATCCGTTGACAGTTACAAAACTTGACTTATACAATTTGATTGATTATGAAGTTATCATCAAGTACAACATATTCCTAACAATCTCCCCCAATTTATACTTGATGGCAATAAAGCATAAATTTAGGACCTTGATGATAACAAAACATTCCTAAGAATATATATAGAACTGTGCAAAAATTGTATTAAGCTACAAAAATTAAAATACATAAAGCTTTAAGAAACTTATCAGAGAGGTGCTCCTTTAGATTGAGCAAATTAATGATGTTTCCTCTCTCTGGCTGGCTGCACCCTTGACTTTCCTTCCTTGGCAGAGTTGGACTAAATTTGCACTTGGAGTTGACTATAGAAGGCATCTTCTTCAACAACTTTTGGATTTAGCTTTAGTTGTAACCATCTTAGATATTCAGAACTAGCCTTTGACAGTTGGTCTTCTAACCTGAAGAATCTCCTAGTGCCCTCTTCATCCCTGAACTCCATCATCCAAAAGGGTTGAATGTGGATTTTCTGTCCATTGTATGGGATCTTCATTTTCTTTGGTAGACTTGAGGGTGAGTTCCATTCTCTCCTTATCTCTTCTATTCTGCTAATTATCTCCCTTCTAGCTGTCTCAGAGAACCCTGTGTGTCTCTTGAATGCTGAGAACACTTTGGTCAATGTGTGATAATTCTCTCCAAGAACCTTCTGTAATGGCCATGTCCTCTGATTTCCTCCCTTGTAGACAAACACTAATCTCTCAGGCAGATTCTTGTACTTGTCAATTCCTCTTACTTCTGACAGTTCATCCAAATATAGATTCATGCCAGAGTATTCTTCAATTTCTGCCTGATAGATAAAGTCTTCTTTGTTTTCCAAGATTGGCTGTTTGACAATAGCAGGTACCCTAGCAACTTGAACTGGTCCCTTTGAAAGTTGCTTCCTTGGAGCCCTTTTCTTCTGTTTTGGATTCAGCAAGAATGAAGGAACTTCAATTGAATCAAAATTCATTGGTTCTTCTTTAGGCATTATGGGGTCACCATGAAAGTTCACAGATGGGTTGATTACTGTTGCAGATATAGATACTGATGAGCCAGTGGTTTCTTTTTCTGGAGAGGGTTCTGGAGAAAGAACCCTTTTGGTTTTAGCTTTCCTTCTTTTAGGTTTGGATTTGGGGACTTCCTCAGGTTCCCTCATCTCATCCTCTACCTCATCCATTAACTCTTGAGCCAGCCTGTCCCTCTTTTCATCTGAGTTTTCATGTTGATTTTCTATACTTGGATGAGCTTCCCTTTGGATTCTGGAGACTTCTTCTCTTTTAGCTTCCACAAATCTAGGATGGCTGTTGGATATATTTAATACTTTTCCATTCATTATGATTACAGCCATCCAATCTCTTACACTCTTATTTGTCTGCTTTTTGAACTCTATGATTGTTTTTCCCATTAGCTTTTCTTCATCATTCTTGGGAAATGGGTAGTCCAATTGAAGCTTGTTCTTCCCATTTTCCTTTGGTGGTAAGTAGGCTCTGGTTTTGATGGCTGGTTCAAATTATTTGACATATGATGGCTTAGCATCATAGAATGTAGGAGCCACAATCTCTGGAGTGAGCACCTTCATGATTGTGGTTGATATTGTTGGAGCAGAAGATTGAGCATTAAGAAACAGAGATGATGCAATTGATTCATTGATCATCCTCTCTGTCCTTAGAATTCTTTCATTAGTCTCCTTGTTGATCTTTTCCAAAGCTTCTATTCTGGCTTGCCTTTCACCATCTGAGATTTCTTCTAAGCTTTGAATCTCAGGGAAAGCCATTTGTTTCTTCACAGGGGAAGCTTTTATTTCAAAATCTGTTGGATTGACCACTATAATTGGCTATTGCTCCCCCTCAATCTGTGCTATCTTACTACTGGTAGCTTGAATTTGACCAGAAGATGTTGCAGCCTCTTCTTTGCTTGTTCCCATTTTCTCCCCCTTTTTGTTAGCATCAAGGGTTGGTGGTGAAGCTGCAAGTAGCATTTCCAGTAGTTGAGTTTGTTTTGATTGGTTGGCAATGATAGTTTTCATTTGAGATTCCATACTATCCACTCTTGAGGAAAGAAGTTGAACAGACTTAGCCAGGCTATCTTCTTTGAGAAGTTTGCTAGTAAGCACCTTATGAGTGGTAGTAGGAGCTAGTGCCTCAATCCTGGCATCTAGTGCTATCTTCATATCTCTAATTACAGATTTGACCTCCTCCTGTTGTGTTCTTTGAATAACAGATTGCATCTTTTGTAATTTCAATGAAGCCATAACTTGCTCAAGAACAGTCTTTCTCTGTGGTTCTGCAGTTTGGTGCTCAGCCTTAGCAGATTGATATTGCTTCATGATTTCCACATTGAGATCCCCAAGTTTAGTGGCATTGGAAAACATCCATTCTGGAGTCTCCTCCTCATTGATTTCTTCACCATCTGAACTTTGACTGTCATCACTGCCAAACTCTTCACTTTCAGCTTCTGAAGGCAGAGCTGTTAAAGCTTCTTTTGCTCTTTGTAGAGATTTTGAGGTGTGCACTAGTTGCATTGCCTCCTCTGCCTCCACATTGCCCTGTTGTGCCATGACTTGATAGGCAGAAACATGATGAGTAAAGGTTTCAGGATCCAAAGAGATGGAGTCAATAATTGACTGATATTCTTGTCGAAATTCCATCTCTTTGGAAGCTTCATTAACCTCCATTAACTCACTTGCAATGGCTGAATCATCCTGCCTTATTTCTCCTGTAGTCCCTTCTCTCCTCTCATCTCTCTTTTCTTGCATCAGGGGCTCCCCCTGGCCCACACCTCTCACACCCTCACCTTCACCTACTAAGGTGGAACTCTCTTGCTCTCCTTTTGCCTGACCGGAAGAAATGGTCAGCCTCTCATTATTTTTCTCTCCTTTTGCCTGCTCACAAGGTAGCCTCTCACTCCCTTCCCTCATTCCTAAAAGTGTTTCAACTACTACAAACTCCTCCACAGTTGACATGGGAATGTCACATTTTGTAGTGGTAGAGAGAGTTGTCAACGGATAAAGTGTATCCGTTGATGTCGTAGTCATTGCTGTCAACGGATGATTAGTTGTAGACACATCCGTTGATGGAGAAACACTTGTCAACGGATGAAGGATATCCGTTGATGAAGGAAAAAGAGTATCTGTTGAAGTGAAAACTAACACTGAATCTGTGGTGATTGATTTTAAGGAAGAGGCCACATATAGTGTTGTGAATTCAGGAATGGAAGATTGATGGCCCATCAAATCATCTAAAAGATGATGACCACCAATTGTTGAGTGGGGCTTCTCCAAGAATTTTAAAGATGGAGAATCAGGAATTGATGTAGATATCATATCCACATCCAGAGATGGAGTTGGTGATGGTGGATCAAAATGTGTATCGATTTGAAGGTTAAGATCAAGGGGTTGTGACTCCACATTTATTGAAGTCACATCAAACTGAATTTGAGAAGGTACAGTTTGCTGTACTGTGTGTGCACCCTGTGATTCCCCAATGGTTTTGGATTTTACTCTTCTACCATAGGTTTTTGAGTGAGAGCTATCTGTGTCTCTTGCCCTTTTGTGCAGTGTTCCTGGAGTGGAACTTAAATCAGTAGTCATACCCTGTTGAAAGGATGTAACTAGAATTTGGCTTGAAGGTTCATTAACAGTCTTTTGAGAGACTGAAATGTTGGTTACACCTGCCTCACCTTCCTTATCCTTAGGGCTTCTTTGATGTTCACCCTGTCCCTCACCACTCACTACCACCTTCACACTCCCCACAAGAGTTTTGGTAGTTTTTGCAACAGGTGCTTTTTGAGAAACACCTGAGGTTTGTCTTTTAGATTGTGATTTTGAGACTTTGGATTTAGTCACTTGGGTAGGAGCCTGTTTGGTCACAGCCACAGACTCCATTGTGACACTAGAAGGCAAAGAAATTTGGGGGGTGGAGATAGGGGTTTCATGGTTGGAAACAGTTACCTGAACAATTGGTAGATATACCAATTTTACTTCTGCATTTAGATTCATTCGAATCAAGTCACTGAGGACTCTCTTCTCCTGTACAAAACAACTTAACTTGCTATCCGGGTTAGAGAGGGATAGCTTATCCTCTGACACATGCAGGCTTAAGAGCATAAAAAATCTAGCAAAGTAGATATTTTTGCCCCTAGTTTCTTTCTTACCTAACTTAGCTGCTATTTCATACATTACTAGTGAGCCAAAGTTAAAGTATTTATCAGTTAAAAGCATACAAAGCATCACTAGCATGGATTTAGTAACAGCATCAAAATTACTAATTTTACCAGAAAAAGTTTTAATGAAAGCATCACACAGATAGCTCCAATCTTTAACCATACCCTTCCTAACAATCTTGCCTAAATTGTCAGTACTAGAAGCATATCCAATTGAGTTTAGCATGGTAACTATTTCAGCATCGGTTGGTAATGATGAACAATTATTTTCAGGTAATTTTAAGCATGCAGTAAGGACATCAGAATTAGCCACATAATTTTTACCCTTAAGAGAAAAAGAGATAGTTTCATCAGTACCATTAAATTCAGCCAATGTCCACATTTCCTCAATTACTTCATGGATGAGGGGTGTGGTGGTAGTCATTGCATATGACAGCCTACAGTTCTTCACAAAATTCATCATGGTGTGATATACTTCTGGAGCGTTCACTGTATCAACAAAGGCCGCGAAATTGTTCTTCTCATAGGTAAACCCAGTGGAAGACATCATCTTAACAATAGGCACCATTGAAGTGTTTGAACTTTTGTTGCAGAGAGTTTTAGTGAAGAGGATGCAGTTAACTTATGAGATTCTTGAAAATGAATAAAAGTGAGATGTGAGAGCACAAGATAGCCTTTTATATTTTCCAAGAATTAAAAATGAAATAATTAAAAGTAATTACTCCATTGGGCAAAAGTAACTGTCAGATACTAAATGAAAAGAAAAGACGTACGGCCGTGACTACATATACACGTTTACCAACGGCTATATAAAAAAAATATGTATATCAACGGATAAAGAATGGACGGTTGAGAAAACAGTTTATCCATCGACGACGTGGACAACCTGTTATCCGTTGACATACGAAAATCTAGTAATGTGTTTATACTACCAACGGATAAAAGGATATCCGTTGATAAGCAAATTTTGCCTTAAACAAAATTTCTGCTAAAAATTTTCTGAGAATTTTTTAATTCTCAAGGAAATCAAAACACATTTCTAGCTGCAATACAGTATGACTAGATATCACTAGGAATTACGAAAAATTGAGCATACCTAGTTCACCTACCAACCTTGTGAATGAAGATTCATCAAGAGGCTTGGTGAAGATATCTGCAAGCTGAATTTCACTTGGCACAAAGTGCATTTCTACTGTACCATTCATCACATGCTCTCTAATGAAGTGGTATTTGATGTCAATATGCTTGGTTCTCGAATGTTGCACTGGATTCTCTGTGATGGCAATAACACTAGTGTTGTCACAGAAAATTGGAATCTTCTCAACTTTTAGACCATAGTCAATAAGTTGATTTTTCATCCAAAGAATCTATGCACAACAACTTCCAGCTGCAATGTACTCAGCTTCAGCTGTAGAAGTGGAGACTGAGTTCTGTTTCTTACTAAACCATGACACAAGCCTGTTCCCTAGAAATTGACAGGAGCCTGTAGTACTTTTCCTATCAATTCTGCAACCTGCATAGTCTGCATCTGAATAGCCAATTAGATCAAAGCCAGAATCTCTTGGGTACCAAATGCCAAGGTTTGGTGTTCCCTTGAGATACCTGAAAATTCTCTTAATAGCAATCAAGTGAGACTCTCTAGGGTCAGCTTGAAATCTAGCACAAAGACAAGTGGAAAACATTATATCAGGTCTACTAGCTGTTAGATATAGAAGTGAGCCTACCATGCCTCTATAGCTTGAGATGTCCACAGATTTTTCCTTAGTATTCAGTTCAAGCTTAGTTGCAGTGGCCATAGGTGTTTTAACAGAGGCACAATCCATTAAGTCAAATTTCTTTAAGAGATCATAAATATATTTTGTTTGACTTATGAAAATTCCCTCATTAACTTGCTTTACTTGTAAACCAAGAAAGTAAGTTAATTCACCCATCATGATCATTTCATACCTACTTTAGATAAGTTTGGCAAACCTTTTGCAAAGCTTCTCATCTGTAGACCCAAAAATAATATCATCTACATAGATTTGAACAAGATTGAAGAACCATTGACATTTCTATGAAATAAGGTTTTATCTACTGTACTGTTAGATATAATTGATGTGATTTAATGTCAGTGTTTAAGTGTTACAGGTAAAGAGAGTTTAACTTGTTATTGAAAGCAGTTGTAACAGAGTTTGAGTATACGCTGATTGCTGGAAGCGCAAACGCTGACAGAGGAAAGCGTAAACACTGATAGCTGAATACATGGAAGCGCAAACACTGTTAGCGTGGAAAGAACAGAGTTTGCTAAAGTCTGTCTACTGGGAGCGTCTACAAGTCAACAGAGTTTGAAGATTAATTTAATATTAATATGGAAGCGATATCTTTGAAGATTGGATAGCTGTCAAAGAGATTGAGTTGACTTAGAAGACGTGTAGCAATCGTAATTGATATCAATTGTATAGCTTAATTTTAGGAGAATCAATTTACGATTGTACGTAGCTGTATATCTTATAAATACAGTTAGGTTAATCCTAGAAGGGTATCTATCGTGAACGAATATCATTCTTGTAACCTAAGCAGCTCTCTGTGATACTTTACATCACCGAGAGAGGAATTATTAATTCCAAACAGTTTTAAGAGTTAAAACGTGTGTTCTTGTTACTTATTCATACAGTACTTGATTATATATTGTGTATTCGACCTAACAAGTGGTATCAGAGCCAAATCTGTTACTTTATTACAGTTAAAGATCCAAACACAATAGTAATCAATGGCAGAGATACCTCCACCATCTGAGAAAGCCCCTACTACTGTTAGTAGGTATGAAACAATTAGGGTTCCTATACTGAGGCCATTAGAGTATGCAATTTGGAAGGTGAAGATGACCATGTTTCTGGAGGCCACAGATCCAGAATATCTGGACAGAATTTATGAAGGTCCTCACAAACCTACAAAGTTATCTGCTGCTGCTGCTGGTGAGGAATCAAAAGTCATTCCAAAAGAGAAGAAAGATCTAACTGCTGAGGATCTTTCATCTATTGCAAAGGATGCGAAGGTAAGGCATTTACTTCACAGTGCGTTAGACAATGTTATGTCTAATAAAGTGATAAACTGCACAACTGCAAAGGAAATATGGGATGCACTTGAGGTTAGATGTCAAGGAACACCTGCAATTAAGAAGAACAGAAGGAACATACTCACACAGGAGTATGAACATTTTGAGGCAAAATCTGATGAAACCATGACAGAAACTTTTGACAGATTCTGTAAACTGCTCAATGATTTGTCATTGGTGAACAAAGAGTATGATTTAGAAGATTCAAATCTCAAGTTTCTTCTCTCTCTACCTGAAAAGTGGGATGTGAAAACAACCACTATAAGAGATAATTATGAACTTGGTGAAACAGAGATTGATGAAATTTATGGACTGCTCAAAACCCATGAATTGGAATTGGAGCAGAGAAACAAAAGATCTAGTAGAAAGTCAAAGTCTGTTGCTCTTAAGGTTGAGGAGAAACCATCAAAGAAGGAAGCATCAAGGAGAAAGGCAAAAGGAAAAGCTTTAGTCATACATTCAGAGAATGAGTCATCAGACACTGATGTTGACTCAAACACAGATGGATCATCTGATTCTGAATATGATGAAGAGATGGTGCAAATGGCTGCATTGATGGTAAAGACCTTCAAGAAGATGGGATACAAGAACTTCAAGAAGGGAAAGAGATTCTCCAAGGACTACTCAAAGTTTGATAAGAAGAATTTCAAGAAATCTGAGGGAAAGGACTTCAAATCTGGTAAGAAAGATAAGTCTGAGATTCAATGCTACAAGTGTAAGGAGATGGGTCACTATGCTCCTGAGTGCAAGAAGGGTAAAACTGAAAAGGCACTCTACACCAAAGGCAGAGACTGGGCAGACACTTCAGATTCAGATGAGGAAGTCAACTATGCTCTCATGGCTACTACTCAGACTGAAAATAATGATCTCAAGGTACCTCCAACTACCTATGCTTATAATACTGATAATATAACTGAATTGAGAATTTATCTTAAAGCATTGCATATCAGTTATAGAGATCAGACTTTAGAAAATGAGAGGATAAAGTCTGAGTGTTCTCAACTCAAAGAAAGAAATAAACTTGTTGAGGAACAGCTAGAGAACATGAATAAAATTCAAAAAGAGAGAGATGATGCAGTGTTTATTGAACAGGAGTTGCTAGGTAAGTATAAGCAACTAGAATCAGAATTGGAGGATAGTAAGCACATCATTAAAACGTGGACACACTCTGGTAAAGACACTCAAGAAGTGTTTCAGTCACATACAGTAGGTCTAGGTTACTCTGTAGGAGATGAACTTAGATTTGAAAATCAGGTAAAAGTTAGACCACATTGTTCATCTGAGGGTAATGTCATGGGAACAGGTGGACCTAAGACTGAAGCACAGAAAAAGGCTGTTAAAGAGTCATATGCTAAAACTTTTGTTAAAGAGGCTAACATTGGCTTAATGACAGATAAACAACTCAAGCATAAGCTTAAGGAGATAAAGTCTGTCAACAAACAGAGAATGCCTAAGAAAAACAGAAATGGTAAGGTAGGCATAACATCAGGAATAAAGCCAATGCTTGCTTCATTAGCTCCTAGGAAAACATGCTTTAATTGTGGTAGCACTAATCATCTTGCTAATTTCTGCAGTAAGAATAAAAACATTAATTCTTTATCCTCTAAAACTACAGTAAAGAGTGATTATGTGAGAACAAGACCACAGACTTTATGCAAACACTGTGGAAGTACATGGCATTCTATTTACACTTGCAGAGATTATCATGCTATTTACTATAATTACTATGAACCCAAGCCAAATTTGAAATGGGTTAAAGTAAACTCTGCAAATGTAAACTCTGAAAAAGTTAGCTTAAACTCTGTTAATGTGAATTCCGCTGCAAAAGCTAACAGAATTAAGAAAGTCAAAGGATCCAAGCAAGTCTGGATCCTTAAAACTAATAATCAGTGATTGTTTGTGATTGCAGGGCACCAGGGTCAGTACCCTAGTCGTGGACAGTGGATGTTCAGGACACATGACTGGAAATAAAGCCCTGCTATCAGAGTATGAGGAGAAGGCTGGCCCAGAAGTTTCCTATGGAGATGGCAACATAGGACATACACTGGGATATGGCAATATTAATCTTGGAAATGTCATCATCACAAATGTAGCTCTGGTTCCAGGACTCAAGCATGATTTGCTATCTGTGAGTCAAATCTGTGACAGAGGATATCATGTAGATTTTCTGCCTGAATATTGCCAAGTGATCAGTAAATCTACAGGGAAAGTTGCTCTAGTTGGAAACAGACACAACAACATCTATGAAATAAAATTGTCAACAAACACTGATGGCAAAGCAGTATGTCTGTCAACAAGAATGTCCAGTGAAGAGAGTTGGAAGTGGCACAAGAAACTCTCTCATTTGAATCTGAACAACATCAATGAGCTCATAAAGAATGATCTTGCAAGAGGACTACCAAAGTTATTGTTGAATGTAGAAGGCCTGTGTGATTCTTGTCAAAAGGCCAAATAGAGAAAAACCTCTTTCAAAAGCAAATCTGAGTCTTCAATTGCTGATCCTTATCATCTACTACATGTTGATCTTTTTGGTCCAGTAAATGTGATGTCTCTTGGAAAGAAGAAATATGCATTAGTCATTGTTGATGAATATACCAGATTCACATGGGTATATTTTCTTGCAAAGAAGGATGAAACAGCTTTAACACTGACAGATCATATAATCCAACTGGACAAAGGGTCAGAGCATCAAGTGAAGATAATCAGAAGTGACAATGGAACTGAGTTCAGGAATTCATCTATGGAAGAATTTTGTAAGAGTAAAGGGATCAAACAAGAGTTTTCTGCACCTGGCACTCCACAACAAAATGGTGTAGTGGAGAGGAAGAACATAACTTTGATAGAAGCTGCCAGAACCATGCTAGATGAAGCAAAGTTGCCAACATATTTCTGGGCAGAAGCAGTTCAAACTGCTTGTTTTACTCAAAATGCAACACTGATCAACAAGCATGGTAAAACACCATATGAAATGGTGAAGAAGAAGAAGCCAAATCTAAAATATTTTCATATTTTTGGATGCAAGTGCTTTGTGTTGAAGACTCATCCTGAACAGTTGACCAAATTTGACCTAAAGGCAGATGAAGGAATTTTTGTTGGCTATCCACTGTCAACAAAGGCATTCAGAGTTTATAATCTGAGAACCAGAGTGATCATGGAGTCTATTCATGTGTCATTTGATGACAAGAAAATAACTGGACTTGAAGATGTTAATGAGCATGATCAACTGCACTTTGAAAATGAAGATTTATTAAACTCGGATGATACAGATCTGACAAACACTGTTGAGGTCAATTCTGAACCTCTACTGGTAAACACTGAAGAAACTTTTCAATCAGAAACAAGGGAAGAACCAGTTGAGGGGGAGCATGAAGAATCACATCAAAGTGATAATTCAAACACTGATAGTGACTCAATTGATAACTCTGAATCAAACACTGTTGATTCAAACTCTGATCATTCAAATTCTGAGCAGTCACATTCAGGGGGAGCATCTGAAAATGAAGAGAGACACCAAGAAAATCAGGAGAGCATGGATCAAGGGGGAGGATCACATGATGACAGAAGCAATCTGCCTTCTGCAAGAAAATGGACTAAGTCACATACACCTGATTTAATTATTGGTGATCCAGATGCAAGAGTAAGGACAAGAAGTGCAACAACAAACGAATGTCTGTTTCATGCATTCTTGTCACAAACTGAGCCAAAGAAAGTAGAAGAAGCTCTGAAAGATGCTGACTGGATAACAGCAATGCAAGAAGAGCTAAATGAATTTGAGAGAAATGAGGTGTGGACCCTTGTACCAAGGCCAAAGAACAGATCTATTGTTGGTACTAAATGGGTTTTCAGAAATAAAACTGACAGTGATGGTGTGATCACAAGGAACAAAGCAAGACTGGTAGCTAAAGGCTATTCACAGCAGGAAGGAATAGATTATGATGAGACTTTTGCACCAGTTGCCAGATTGGAGGCAATAAGGATGTTTCTTGCCTATGCTTCTCACAAGAAATTCAAGGTTTTTCAAATGGATGTGAAAAGTGCTTTTCTGAATGGAAAACTTGAAGAAGAAGTATTTGTTGAACAACCACCTGGTTTTGTAGATCCAAAATATCCAGATCATGTCTACAGGTTAGACAAGGCACTCTATGGACTTAAACAGGCACCTAGGGCATGGTATGAAACACTTGCTAAATTTCTACTAGAAAGTGGGTTTCACAGAGGTACTATTGACAAAACTCTGTTTTACTTTCAATCTGGTAATGACCTGCTCTTAGTACAGATATATGTAGATGATATCATTTTTGGATCTACTAATGATAAACTCTGTAAGAAATTTGCCAAGCTCATGCAGTCTAGATATCAAATGAGTATGATGGGAGAGTTAAGCTATTTTCTAGGCTTACAGGTGAAGCAAACAGATGATGGAATTTTCATTAATCAAGCAAAATATACCAGAAATCTACTCAAGAAATTTGGCATGCTTGACTGTTCATCTGCAACAACTCCCATGGCAACTGCAACAAAACTGGACAAAGATACAGGTTCATCAGTGGATAAGACAAGCTACAGAGGGATGATTGGTTCTCTACTCTATTTAACAGCTAGTAGACCTGATATCATGTATGCCACCTGTCTGTGTGCAAGATTTCAGGCAGATCCAAGGGAACCACATTTAATAGCTGTGAAGAGGATTTTCAAATATCTCAAAGGCACTGTAACCTTAGGGCTGTGGTACCCAAGAGAATCAGATTTTAAGCTACTTGGTTACTCTGATGCAGATTTTGCTGGCTGTAAGATTGACAGAAAAAGCACAAGTGGAAGTTGTCAATTTCTTGGTGACAGACTTGTGTCTTGGTACAGTAAGAAACAAAAATCAATATCAACATCTACAGCTGAAGCAGAGTATATTGCTGCTGGTAGTTGCTGTGCACAAATTCTATGGATGAAGAATCAATTGCTGGATTATGGGTTGAGGTATAGTAAAATACCTATTTTCTGTGATAATCAAAGTGCTATTGCAATGACAGGTAATCCAGTACAACACTCAATGACCAAGCACATCAACATAAGGTATCACTTTATCAGAGAGCATGTAGAGGAAGGCAATATTGAGCTTCACTTTGTGCCTACAGATCAACAACTTGCAGATGTTTTCACAAAGCCTCTAAGTGAAGCAACATTTACAAGACTGGTCAATGAACTAGGGATGGTATCTGGTTTTGACTAAACATGTTGGTTAGACTCAAACTCTTTCAAATAAAATGTGTTGCTCATATCTCTGTAAATTGCTAAAGTGCTATGTGAACCTTATTAATTAAACTCTGTCAGCATGATTGTTGGTCATACACTGTTAATACTTTTGTTAAACTCTGTGAATTCTGAGTTGATTTTTGTCTGAATGAAAATACCGATGAAGAAAAATGTATAGAGCATGATTTTCAGTAAAAAAATCAAGATTCTTTTTGAGTCACTGTAATCTAATCAGAAATTGCACAGTAAGTTAACACAGCATGATACTGTTTCATATTTAGAGCATCTCTTAGTTTATTTGATTCTAAACTCTGAATCTATGAATACTGTATGCATTGCCTCTCATGAATAACACTGATATTGATGAACTCTAAACTCTGATTAGTGACACTCTGTTTCCAAGTCATACTTGATTCTTGTTGATTCTGTGTTTGCACTTGTGAAAATTTTAAAACTTGAGATGTGTCATTGTTTATTTTGGTGAGAAACAGTTCATGTCTGAACCCTGTGAGATTTTGAGCTGAATAAGTGATTGATACATTTTATATCAATCAGATTTTATTGTTGTGTGATGTTCATCAGTAAGTATGTTGCTCTAGAACTTGCATTAAACCATTTTGGGACTACATGATATATGTGTGCATGAAGATGATAAAGGCATTAGGATTAACCATCTTTCTTCAAACACTGTTCAAAACATCTTTGAACACTGATCATAAACACTGTTCATAAAACACTACCCTTAGTAAACCCCTTTGACCCAAATTAACTGCTCATTTTTCTTGAATACTGAAGTATTAAGAGCAGTTATATTCGTTTGTTAAATCAAATTCAAGCAGGTGAGTATTTCTCAAGAAAAAAATATCTTACTCAGTATATATATGAATAAAAAAAAAAAGGGTATATATACTGATCATCTTGTACAAATATGTACTAATCATTTGACTGAACATTTTGATCAAATAAATTGTTCAGTTAGAAATTCTCATCTCTTCTCATCTGTTTGATTTCACTCAATTATAACCCTGAACAAAGTCCTTTTGATTTGTGCATATATGTAATCGAAGTGGTGTAGATTTGGTGGACATTCAAGCTTATGGTAGTATCTGCTTTTACTGATTGAATCTGAGAGTAAACACTTCACCTAAACACTTGTGTGATGTGAGAGTTTGTGAGAAAATCCTTGACATGTAACTCACTGAATGATGCTTTGATGTTTATCTCCTGATCTTTTTGTCTTTAATGACTGTGTGCTTACGTGGATAATCATGATCATAAACTGGAACAGGGATATTCAGATTTCTGTAATTAAGGAACTACAGAGTTTAGCATTCATCATATACTCTGTGTTTAATATGAGAGTTTGTGCATTCAGTGTTTATTGTTTTGATTTATGGATTTTATGAAATATTAGATGCTATAAAAATTGATTTGGTAAACTCTGCTACTCACACACGAAAATCACGACTGTGCATTTTTGAAAGGGTTTTGTGATAAAGATCGAAAATTTGACAAACACTGATTGATTGTGTTATGTACTCTAAGGTATATTTTCATTAAGATAATATGAAAATTTTGGAGTAAATGGAGTAGTTGACAACTGTTAATTAGTGTAATTAGTGGTAACGTGTCTTGATAAACGGAACGACAGCGGTAATAATGGCTTTTACTGCGCATGTATTAAGTGAACCGTTGCATGTGTGACACGTGTCCCACTCACTCATCATTATGTCTCACTTTTACACTTTTCAAGGGAACAGTTGCGTGTTTTCAAGTAAAATCGTTTGAGTTTAGTTTTTAATTAAAACTCAAATTACTTTTTGCCACAATCACTTTTACCCACTCGTATTCACTTTGCCAAAACAGAAAACATCTTTGTTTTTCACTTTGGCATTTTCACAAACACCTTTCTTGCAAAACATTTTCACAGTTGTTTCTTGCTTATTTCTTGATTCAATGGCAACTAAACCTTTCACTGTGTTTGGTCTACGCTTTGTGCCTAACAATTATGCAGCTTTACTTGAGAACGACCGGGCTCCAGAGGCGTTCCATATAATGCAAAATTTTCTTCGAGATTCTGAGATTGGGCAAGCGCTGGTTGAACCGGCTACTCTATCTGCTTCCCAAGTTGTTAACTTCTGGCAAAATTCAAGATATATAGAAGGAGGAGAGAATGGAACTCCGTCTATCATCTTCTCTCATGAAGAACAAGAATTTGTGATTACTCCACAAACTGTTCGTGATGTCATGGATTTCGACACACATACTTTGTTAGAAATGATTGATGAAAACAGTGTTTGGAAGCTAAAGTCAGAAAACAGAGTTTAGCTGGAAGCAGTCAGAGTTTAGTTAAACACTGACTGGAAGCGCAAACAGAGTTTGTTAAACTCTGTAGCGGTATTGTCTGAAGAGTCAACAGTGTTTGAAGATTGATAAATATGGAAGCAATATCTTTGAAGATTGGAAAGCTGTCAAAGAGATTGAGTTGACTTGGAAGACTGAAGCAATCGTGATTGATATCAATTGTATAGCTTGATTTTAGGAGTATCAGTTACTGATTGTACGAAGCTGTATGTTCTATAAATACAGTTAGGTTAACCCTAGAAGGGTAGTCGAACATTGAGATATTCATCCATTGTAACCTAAGCAGCTCTCTGTGATATTTACATCACTGAGAGAGGAATTATTAATTCCAAACAGTTTTTAATTGTTAAACAGTGTGTTCTTGTTAAGTTACTCATACAGTATTTGATTGCTTATTGTGTAATCGACCTAACAAGTGGTATCAGAGCCAAATCTGTTATTTTATTACAGCTAAAGATCCAAACACAATAGTAATCAATGGCAGAGATACCTCCACCAAATGAGAAAGCCCCTACTACTGTAAGTAGGTATGAAACAATAAGGGTTCCTATACTTAGGCCATCAGAGTATGCAATTTGGAAGGTGAAAATGACCATGTTTCTGGAGGCTACAGATCCAGAATACCTTGATAGAATTTATGAAGGTCCTCACAAACAAACAAAATTATCTGCTGCTGCTGCTGGTGAGGAGGCAAAGGTCATTCCAAAGGAAAAGAAAGATCTAACTGCTGAGGATCTTTCATCTATTGCAAAGGATGCAAAAGTGAGACATTTACTTCACAGTGCATTAGACAATGTTATGTCTAATAAAGTGATTAATTGCACAACTGCAAAGGAAATATGGGATGCACTTGAGGTTAGGTGTCAAGGAACTCCTGCAATCAAGAAAAACAGAAGAAACATACTCACTCAGGAGTATGAGCACTTTGAGGCAAAGTCTGATGAAACCATGACAGAAACATTTGACAGATTCTGTAAACTGCTCAATGATTTGTCATTGGTTAACAAAGAATATGATTTAGAAGACTCAAATCTCAAGTTTCTTCTTTCTCTACCTGAAAAGTGGGATGTGAAAACAACCACTATTAGAGATAATTATGAACTTGGTGAAACAAAGATTGATGAAATTTATGGGCTGCTCAAAACCCATGAATTGGAATTGGAGCAGAGAAACAAAAGAACAAGTAGAAAGTCAAAATCTGTTGCACTCAAGGTTGAGGAGAAACCATCAAAGAAGGAGGCATCAAGGAGAAAGGCAAAAGGGAAAGCCTTAATCATCCATTCAGAGAATGAGTCATCAAACACTGATGTTGACTCAAACACAGATGGTTCATCTGATTCTGAAGATGATGAAGAGATGATGCAAATGGCTGCATTGATGGTAAAGACCTTCAAGAAGATGGGTTACAAGAACTTCAAGAAGGGAAAGAGATTCTCAAGGGACTACTCAAAGTCTGACAAGAAGAATTTCAAGAAAGCTGAGGGAAAGGACTTCAAATCTGGAAAGAAAGATAAGTCTGAGATTCAATGCTACAAGTGTAAGGAGATGGGACACTATGCTCCAGAGTGCAAGAAGGGTAAAACTGAAAAGGCACTCTACACCAAAGGCAGAGATTGGGCAGACACTTCAGATTCAGATGAGGAAGTCAACTATGCTCTCATGGCTACTACTCAGACTGAAAATGATGATCTCAAGGTACCTCCAACTACTTATGCTTATAACACAGATAATATAACTGAATTGAGAATTTATCTTAAAGCATTGCATATCAGTTATAGGGATCAGACTTTAGAAAATGAAAGGATAAAGTCTGAGTGTTCTCAACTCAAAGAAAGAAATAAACTTGTTGAGGAACAGCTAGAGAACATGAATAAAATTCAAAAAGAGAGAGATGATGCAGTGTTTATTGAACAGGAGTTGCTAGGTAAGTATAAGCAACTAGAATCTGAATTGGAGGATATTAAACACATCATTAAAACTTGGACACACTCTGGTAAAGACACTCAAGAAGTGTTTCAGTCAGACACAGTAGGTCTAGGTTACTCTGTAGGAGATGAACTTAGATTTGAAAATCAGGTAAAGAAAAGACCACATTATTCATCTGAAGGTAATGTTATGGGAACAGGTGGACCTAAGACTGAAGCACAGAAAAAGGCTGTTAAGGAGTCATATGCTAAAACTTTTGTTAAAGAGGCTAACATTGGTTTAATGACAGATAAACAACTCAAGCATAAGCTTAAGGAGATAAAATCTGTCAACAAACAGAGATTGCCTAAGAAAAACAAAAATGGAAAAGTAGGCATCACATCAGGAATTAAGCCAATGCTTGCTTCATTAGCCCCTAGAAAAACATGCTTTAATTGTGGTAGCACTAATCATCTTGCTAGTTTCTGCAGTAAGAATAAGAACATTAATTCTTTGCCTTCTAAAACTGCAGTAAAGAGTGATTATGTGAGAACTAGACCACAGACTTTATGCAAACACTGTGGAAGTACTTGGCATTCTATTTACACTTACAGAGATTATCATGCTATTTATTATAATTACTATGAACCCAAGCCAAATTTGAAATGGGTTAAAGTAAACTCTGCAAATGTAAACTCTGAAAAAGTTAGCTTAAACTCTGTTAATATGAATTCCGCTGCAAAAGCTAACAGATTTAAGAAAGCCAAAGGATCCAAGCAAGTCTGGATCCTTAAAACTAATAATCAGTGATTGTTTGTGATTGCAGGGCACAAGGGTCAGTACCCTAGTCGTGGACAGTGGATGTTCAGGACACATGACAGGAAATAAAGCCCTGCTATCAGAGTTTGAGGAGAAGGCTGGCCCAGAAGTTTCCTATGGAGATGGCAACATAGGACATACACTGGGATATGGCAATATTAATCTTGGAAATGTCATCATCACAAATGTAGCTCTTGTTCCAGGACTCAAGCATGATTTGCTATCTGTGAGTCAAATCTGTGACAGAGGATATCATGTAGATTTTCAGCCTGAATATTGTCAAGTGATCAGTAAATCTACAGGGAAAGTTGCTCTAGTTGGAAACAGACACAATAACATCTATGAAATCAAATTGTCAACAAACACTGATGGCAAAGCAGTGTGTCTGTCTACAAGGATGTCCAGTGAAGAGAGTTGGAAATGGCACAAGAAACTCTCTCATTTGAATCTGAACAATATCAATGAGCTAATCAAGAATGATCTTGTAAGAGGTCTACCAAAGTCCTTGTTGAATGTAGAAGGACTGTGTGATTCTTGTCAAAAGGCCAAACAGAGAAAAACATCTTTCAAAAGTAAATCTGAGTCTTCAATTGCTGATCCTTATCATCTACTACATGTTGATCTTTTTGGTCCAGTGAATGTGATGTCTCTTGGAAAGAAGAAATATGCATTAGTCATTGTTGATGAATATACCAGATTCACATGGGTATATTTTCTTGCAAAGAAGGATGAAACTGCATTAACACTGACAGAACATGTAATTCAACTGGAAAAAGGGTCAGAGCATCAAGTGAAGATAATCAGAAGTGACAATGGAACTGAATTCAGGAATTCATCTATGGAAGAATTTTGCAAGAGTAAAGGGATAAAACAAGAGTTTTCTGCACCTGGTACTCCACAACAAAATGGTGTAGTGGAGAGGAAGAACAGAACCTTGATAGAAGCTGCCAGAACCATGCTAGATGAAGCAAAGTTACCAACATATTTCTGGGCAGAAGCAGTTCAAACTGCTTGTTTTACTCAAAATGCAACACTGATCAACAAGTATGGTAAAACACCATATGAAATGGTGAAGAAGAAAAAGCCAAATCTAAAATATTTTCATATTTTTGGATGCAAGTGCTTTGTGTTGAAGACTCATCCTGAACAGTTGACCAAGTTTGACCTAAAGGCAGATGAAGGTATTTTTGTTGGCTATCCACTGTCAACTAAGGCATTCAGAGTTTATAATCTGAGAACCAGAGTGATCATGGAATCAATTCATGTGTCATTTGATGACAAGAAGATAACTGGACTTGAAGATGTAGATGAACATGATCAACTGCATTTTGAAAATGAAGATTTATTCTCTGAAAAAGTAAACTCTGATCAGACTGATGTGTCAAATTCTGTTGATCTAAACTCTGAACCTCTACTGGTAAATACTGAAGAAACTCTTCAATCAGAAACAAGGGAAGAACCAGTTGAGGGGGAGCATGAAGAATCACATCAAAGTGAAAATTCAAACACTGATAGTGACTCAAATGATAACTCTGAATCAAACACTGTTGATTCAAACTCTGATCATCCAAATTCTGAGCAGTCACATTCAGGGGGAGCATCAGAAAATGATGAAAGGCACCAAGAAAATCAGGAGAGCATGGATCAAGGGGGAGGATCACATGATGACAGAAGCAATCTGCCTTCTGCAAGAAAATGGACTAAATCTCACACACCTGATTTGATTATTGGTGATCCTGATGCAAAAGTAAGGACAAGAAGTGCAACAACAAATGAATGTCTGTTTCATGCATTCTTGTCACAATCTGAGCCAAAGAAAGTGGAAGAAGCTCTTAAAGATGCTGACTGGATAACAGCAATGCAAGAAGAGCTAAATGAATTTGAAAGAAATGAAGTGTGGACACTTGTACCAAGGCCCAAGAACAGATCCATTGTTGGTACTAAATGGGTCTTCAGGAATAAAACTGACAGTGAGGGTGTTATCACAAGGAACAAGGCAAGACTGGTTGCAAAAGGCTACTCACAACAGGAAGGAATAGACTATGATGAAACATTTGCTCCAGTGGCTAGATTGGAGGCAATCAGAATCTTTCTTGCATATGCCTCTCACATGAAATTCAAAGTATTTCAAATGGATGTAAAAAGTGCATTTTTGAATGGAAAACTTGAAGAAGAAGTGTTTGTGGAACAACCACCAGGGTTTGTAGATCAAAAATATCCAGACTATGTCTACAGGTTAGACAAGGCACTCTATGGACTTAAGCAGGCACCAAGGGCATGGTATGAAACCCTTGCCAAATTTCTACTAGAAAGTGGATTTAACAGAGGTACTATTGACAAAACTCTGTTTTACTTCCAAAATGGTAGTGACTTGCTTTTAGTTCAGATATATGTGGATGATATTATTTTTGGGTCTACTAATGATAAACTCTGCAAGAAGTTTGCCAAACTTATGCAGTCAAGATATCAAATGAGTATGATGGGAGAGCTTAGTTATTTTCTAGGCCTACAGGTGAAACAAACAGATGATGGAATTTTTATAAATCAAGCAAAATATACCAGAAACCTTCTCAAGAAATTTGGTATGCTTGATTGTTCATCTGCAACAACTCCCATGGCAACTGCAACAAAATTGGACAAAGATGCAGGGTCATCAGTAGATATGACAAGCTACAGAGGAATGATTGGTTCTTTGCTCTATTTGACAGCTAGCAGACCTGATATCATGTATGCAACTTGCTTGTGTGCAAGGTTCCAGGCTGATCCAAGAGAACCACATTTAACAGCAGTAAAAAGAATATTCAAGTACCTGAAGGGCACTATAACTTTGGGGCTGTGGTATCCAAGGGAATCAGAGTTTAAACTTCTTGGTTACTCTGATGCAGACTTTGCTGGATGTAAGATAGACAGAAAAAGCACCAGTGGAAGTTGTCAATTTCTGGGTGACAGACTTGTTTCCTGGTATAGCAAGAAACAGAAGTCAATATCTACATCTACAGCTGAAGCAGAGTATATTGCTGCTGGTAGCTGTTGTGCACAGATTTTATGGATGAAGAATCAACTGCTGGATTATGGATTAAGGTATTCCAAGATACCTATTTATTGTGATAATCAAAGTGCTATTGCAATGACAGGTAATCCAGTGCAACATTCAATGACAAAGCACATCAGCATAAGGTATCACTTCATCAGAGAGCATGTAGAGGAAGGCAACATTGAGCTTCACTTTGTGTCTACAGAACAACAACTTGCAGATATCTTCACCAAGCCATTGAGTGAAGTTACATTTACAAGACTGGTCAATGAACTAGGAATGGTCTCTAGTTTTGACTAGAGATGTTGGTTAGACTCAAAAACTTATTGCTCATGTTTTCTGTAAATTGTTAAGTGCTATGTGAACCTTAGTATTAAACTCTGTTCTGCATGCTAATGTTTAAATCTTTTTAAACTCTGTCAGCATGTCTGTCTGTTAAATACTGTTAACATGTTAGATACACTCAGTGAATTCAGAATTGATTATTGTCTGAATGAAAATACCAATGAAGAAATATGTATGAACCATGATTCACAGTAATTAAATCATGATTCTTTCTGAGTCACTGCTATCTAATCAGACTTTGTGCAGAAAATTAACACAGCATGATACTGTTTCATATTTATAGCATCTCTTAGTTTATTTAGTCCTAAACTCTGAGTCTATGAATATTGTGTGCATGGCCACTCATAAATAATTTTGGTTATTGATGAACTCTAAACTCTGATAAGTGACATTCTGTTTCCAAAGGTATGGTTCATGATGATTCCTTGTTTGTACTTGTGAAAATCATAAAACTTGAGATGTGTCAGTGATTAGTTTGGTGAGTTCAGACTCATGTTTACACCCTGTGAGAGTTTGAGCCAAATCAGTGATTGATACACTTTCTATCAATCAGTATTTATTGTTGTGTGATATTCATCAGGTAGTATGTTTCTCTAGAACTTGTATTAAACCATTTTGAGACTACAGGATATGTGTGTGCATGAAAATGATAAAGGAAATAGGATTTACCATTCTTTCAAACACTGTTCGAAATTCTTTTGAACATTGTACAAACACTGTATAAACACTGTTCATAAATTCCATCCTTAGTAAACCCCTTTGAGCCTTATTAACTGCTCATTTTTCTTATACTCTGAAGTATTAAGAGCAGTTAAATATTTTTTTTTCAAACAGATGAGTGTTTCTCAAGAAAAGAAAAAGTTTACTCAGTATATATGCTAAATAAAAAAAATAAAAAATAAAAAAAAAAGAAAAGAAAAAGAGCATATATACTGATCTTGTACAAATATATACTGTGACTGAACACTTTGTTCTCTTAAGATGCTCAGCTTGAAGTCACTCTTGAATAAAAATATCTTTTTTCATCTGTTTGATCTTACTCCATTTAAACCCTGAATAAAGTCCTTTTGATTTGTGAATACATGTACTCAAAGTAGTGTAGAATTGGTGGACATTCAAGCATATGGTAGACTCTGCTATTTCTGATTGAATGTGAGTGTAAACACATCACCTAAACACTTGTGTGCTTTGAGAGTTTGTGAGGTTATACAGTTCATAACTGTTATTCACTGAATGATGCTCTGATTTCTATCTCTTGATATTTTTGTCTTTAAAGACTGTGTGCTTACTTGGATAATCATGGACATCAAAGGGAATAGAAGTTTTCAGATTTCTGTATTACAGTAACTACAGAGTTTAGCATTCATCAAACAATCAGTGTTTAATATGAGAGTTTGTGCATTCAGTGTTTATTAACTGTTTGTTATGGATTTTATGAAATATTAGATGCTCTAAAAATTGATTTCAGTAAACTCTGCTTCACACACACTCATATTCACAACTGTGCAATTTTTGAAAGGATTTTAGTGATAAAGTTGGAAAATTGATAAACACTGTTGAATTGTGTTAAGTATTCTGAGGTAAAGCTTAATTGAGATGATTTGACTATTTTGGAGTAATTGGGGTAGTTGACAACTGTTAATTAGTGTTAATGTGTCTAAGTGTCGTGATTATAGGAATAACAGCGGTAATTATTAAGTGATCCATTGGCTGTTTGACACGTGTCCCATGATTGTGTCCCACTCAAACACTACTCTACAACAGTTGCGCGTTTTTACTAAATAAACGATTGAGTTTTAATTTTACTCTAATCGTCTTTAGTCTCTCACTCCATATCGATTCACATTCACCCACTCACAGTTACTTACATACTTATTCATTTTCACACTTCTCTTATTCTCTCCTTCACTTTTTGATAAACACTTACAGTGCATTCAAATCTTTTCTCTGCATATCTTCGTATCTTGTTACTAATGGCAACTAAAGCGTTTGATGCAGCAGGGTTAGTTTTTCTCCCTAGTAACTATGCAGCACCATTGGATAATGAAAATGCTCCACAGGCGTTTCACTTGTTCCAAAACTTCTTGAACGATTCTGAGATAGGGACGGCTCTAACTGCACCACCAACATTATCTGCTTCACAGATTGCTACTTTCTGGACAAACTCTGAATATGATGATGGAGGAGAGGCTGGCACTCCAACAATCATTTTCACTCATGAAGAATCAGAGTATATCATTACTCCAACCACTGTCAGGGATGCTTTGGACTTTGAGACACACACTTCTTACAGTGTTGTTGGTCATGATAGATTGAGGACAATGTTGGAACAAATTGGATGTGCAGGAAACTTGAACAAGATAGGGTCTTTGAGACGGCCAAGTTTGAGAAAGGAATGGAGTTTCTTTTTCGATTGCATAACAAGGGCTTTTGGAAAGAAGACAACAAACTGGGATGCACTACCTCTGGATACTCTCCAAATTGGTCATGCTCTACTATATGGAGGTAACTTCGATTTTGGTAGACTAGTACTAATGAACTTGGGAGAGCGATTGTCTGAGTCTACTACTGTTTATTTTGCTCGTTTTTGTCAATTGCTATTTACTGCATGTGTGCCTAACATTCCAATTGATGAAGCTGATGTAATTCAGCCTTTTCAAGTTGCTAAGAGAATGTTCACTGATTTGACAAACAAAGATGTCACTAAACAGCAAATACCTGAGTTGTTTATGCCTTTAGCCTTACAAAACTATGTGAACCAACCACAAGACCCTCAATCACCACAACAAATGCCTGAACCACCAGAAACCATAAACTCTGAACCAACACCTCCAACACCCACAACTACTGCACCTACTACATCTCAACAACCACAACCAGAAACCTTAAACTCTCCACAAATAAACTCTCCACCCTCAAACACTGAACCATTAAACACTGAAGCTTTAAACACTGATACCTTACACTCTGAGCCAGCACCTACTGAACCAGCCAAAACCAAGCCAAAGAGAAAGAAACACACTGCCCAAAACACTAAACATTCAAAGGCTAAACAGACATTACCTGGAGCTGTTTATACTAGAAGAATGAAGCAACATGCAAACAGACCTTCACTTTCACCACCAAAAGAAAGCTCAAGTAAAGATGAAGAGGAGATTGTTGTGCCAATCAAGAAAAGGAGACTAATTCTTTCTGATTCAGATGCAGAGAATGTTGTTGAAGCTCCAGAGGTGGTTTCACAGCAAACACCTACTGTTGAGGATACAGTGAATGTTGAAGTACCTGCAAAAGTTGACATGCCTGCAGAGAATATTGTGGATGACAAAGTTGAAATACCTGCAGAGGTTGAAATGCCTGCAGAGGATAATGTTACTGTTGAAATACCTACAGAGGATAAAATGCCTGTAGAAGAGGATCAAAGAGATGGTTTGTCACCAGTACATGATGTTCCTGAATCAATTCTTGATCCTGTCTCACCTGTTGTTCATGTTGAAGCTCCTGGTGTAGCTGATGAGCCTGCACACACAGGGTTAGTAACTTCTCCAATTCAAGACAAAGGTGATGAAGCTACAAAGGTAAACTCTGTTGCAGAGCCTGTGCAACATGAGGTCATTATTGAAAAGGTTGCAGAAGTTATTGCAGAAACTGTGGCTGACACTGCTCAGCACAGTGGTTCTTTCAAAGATGGTCAAGCTCAAGGTGCAAATGATGAAGATAAATCTGACAGTGATGCAAACTCTGATTCTTTTGTGAGTGCACCTGCACAGACAGATAGTAAACATACACCTTTTGCTCAGCCTTGTCCATCACATGCTGTTGAAGTAGAGCATCTTGCTAAATCTGCTGAAAATTGGTATAAACAAGATTGCATTTTTCCAAAAGGGAGAGCATCTGAGTTTGTTAAGCAAACTGCCAAGCAAATTTCAAATCCAGAAATCTTATCCTGTTTAAAGGCAACTGTGGTACAAGTCAAGACTCTGGAAGGAAATTTTGTTGACACTAAACACGAAATTGCTTCCTTGAAGACTGAGATTCAGTCAAGAGAGTTTAAGATGGAAAGAGAGTCCAAAATAAAAGCTGTTCAGCTGTCCAAAGTTCAAGACACTCTCTTTGCCAGGCTAGGAAAGGTTGAAGAAAATCAGACTGCTTTATCTGCTAAAGTGGATTCAATTGCAAACTCTTTAGAGCTCATTACATCAATACTAATTCCTGATGATGTCAAAAAGGGGGAGAGAGTTACTAAGTCAAAATGCAAAGTTTCTCAAACTCTGACTCAAAAGGATGATGCTGGAGATGGAGGGGCAAGTGATAAAAGCAAGGTTTTAAACTCTGAAAGGCAAACTCTGAGATCTGGCAAATCTTTTAAATCACAGTCTGTTGGAACAAACACTGAAACTCAAGGTACCTCAAAGACCAAGAGTTTGGAATTAACATCAAACCCAAAGACTGATGAGGAGTTAGCTGTTAAGCTTTTCATGGAAGAGAATGCAGAAGGAGTGACCATAGAAGATGCTAAAGCTGAAGAGAAGAGTTTACAAGAAAAACATCTGAAAGCTTTAAAGTCTGAAAAAGCAAAGAAGAATATGAAAGTTGCTAAAGCTGCAAAGCCTGTTCTTAAAGGTATTCAAATCAAAGAACCAGTTGGTACAGATCAAAGAATGCAAGTATTCAGAAAACCAACAGATGCAGAAGCTAAGCAAAAACTGAAAAGTATAGTTACAACCTCTGTTGATACACATGTTGTACAGAAGAATGAAGACACAACCTCTGTTGCTGCACAAGTTGTGACCACACCATTATTGTCTTCTCAGTTGAAATCCACATTTAAGAGGGGTGCTCCTCATGATCCAAGACTAGAAGCTACAATTCCAATGGATTTTTCTGATGGTAGAGCTTTATCTGGTAAAGTTGGATACAACAAAGAAGGCATAGGCTCACACAGAGATAAAAGACAATATGTTGGTCCTAGAGATCCTTCTTCACTGTCTGTTCCAGGAGGTGGTGTCACTCAAGAGAGTTTAGACAAACTGGAGTCAGTACAGCTTGTACATCAAAAGAGTCTAGAAAAGGATTTCTTGTTATATTTCATGGCTGATGGAACAGTATTTAAAGTCTCTGAAAAGGATATCGAATTAAAATATGCTGAAGAACTTGAATATGTCCTGTATATTTTCAGAGTTAGAAATCAAAGAGCTCAGTCAGTGGCAAATGTGCTTCAACAAAGAATGATTCAAAACCTTGCAAGAAGGCAAATGAAATTCAACAGCAAGTATGTTCCTAAATACAGAGATTGGAATGGCAATCTGATTGAAATGGAGAAGGGGACTACAAAGCTGAAAACAGATCTTGGAATTACTGTTCTGGATTTCAATGTAAAATCTGAAGAGGTGAAATACATCAGGTTGGGAAATGAGATGAGAAGAAACAAAATCTACGATCTTAGAGCTGCTATCTATCAAACTGATGAGAATGATCCTCAGTTGAGAGAAATCAAAGAAGCTATGCAGATAGAGCTTGAAAATGCTGAAAGAAGGTTGCTTATAGACTATCTCAGAACAGTGCCTGATCTTCAAGAGATTAGAGATTAAAGTCTGTAAGAATTTTCTTATTTCATGTAGAATTTGTTAAGTAATAGCTTAAACTCTGTTTGTGTGTTAAACACTGTAAACTTTGTATTTGTTTTGACATCATCATTTACTGTAAAACTTGTACATTCTTGCTAATGGACAAGTTGGGGGAGATTGTTAGAAATGATTGATGAAAACAGTGTTTGGAAGCTAAAGTCAGAAAACAGAGTTTAGCTGGAAGCAGTCAGAGTTTAGTTAAACACTGACTGGAAGCGCAAACAGAGTTTGTTAAACTCTGTAGCGGTATTGTCTGAAGAGTCAACAGTGTTTGAAGATTGATAAATATGGAAACAATATCTTTGAAGATTGGAAAGCTGTCAAAGAGATTGAGTTGACTTGGAAGACTGAAGCAATCGTGATTGATATCAATTGTATAGCTTGATTTTAGGAGTATCAGTTACTGATTGTACGAAGCTGTATGTTCTATAAATACAGTTAGGTTAACCCTAGAAGGGTAGTCGAACATTGAGATATTCATCCATTGTAACCTAAGCAGCTCTCTGTGATATTTACATCACTGAGAGAGGAATTATTAATTCCAAACAGTTTTTAATTGTTAAACAGTGTGTTCTTGTTAAGTTACTCATACAGTATTTGATTGCTTATTGTGTAATCGACCTAACATACTTCATATGCTGTTGTCTCTGAGCAAAATCTGAGGGAAATGCTAACAGAGATTGGGTACATGGAATCACTTGCCAAGCTGGGCAGTGTGAGGAGGCCAAACTTGAGAAAAGAGTGGAATTTTTTCTTTGATTGTATCACCAGGACATTCCAAAAGAAGGTCACCAACTGGGATGCTATTCCAATGGACAGTCTGCAAATTGGGTATTCTCTACTCTATGGCAGTAATTTTGATTTTGGTAGATATGTTTTAATGAATTTGGGTGATAAGTTGTCAGAGTCTACTACAGTTTACTTTGCTAGATTTTGTCAACTTCTGTTCAATGCATGTGTTTCTGGTTTAACAATTGATGAAGCTGATGAAATTCAACCTTTTCGAGTCACTAAGAGAATATTCTCTGATATGACTAACAAAGATGTTGGAAAAGACATACCTCCTTTAGTATTGCCACTTGCTTTACAGAACTTTGTCAATCAACCACAAGATTCTCCATCACCAAACCATGAACCACATGAACCACATCAACCAGAACCACAATCTATGCCTGAACCTTTAGCCACTGATCGTACAGAAAACATCCCATCTCAACCTACTCAATCACCTGAGCCAATACCAACAACCACTGATCAACCCATATCACCTCAAACACAAACAGAACCTCAAACACAACCTGATCAAATGACTACTGAACCAACAAACCCTGTCACTACCACTCATCCACAACCACCACCAAAGCCAAAAAGGAAGAAACATACTGCAATCAACACCAAACATTCTAGGGCTAAACAGACAACTCCAAAGGCTGTTTATTCTAGAAGATTCATACAAAGGGCAAATAGACCTTCAACACCATCGGTTGAGGAAAGTTCTAGTGAAAGTTCTAGTGCAGAAGAAGAATTGGTTGCAGTACCTCAAGCTAAGAGGAGAAGGCTTATTCTAACTGATTCTGATGATGAGCATGTTGAAGAGGCTCAAGAGAAAATCTCTTTTGATATTCCTACTGGTGAGCCAGAGGTTATCATAGAACCTATAATACCAGAATCTGAAGTCAAGCTTTCTGAACCAGAAGTTGTTAAGGTTCAAGAACATGAAGCTGTTAGAGATGTTTTGTCTCCAATGGAAGAGTTTGCTGAAACTCCAATTTCTTTTAATCATGAAGCATCTACTCCACCACTCATGGAGGTTACACTTTCTATCGATACTGGTGTTGCTGATGGGCCTACTGTTGTTCTTGAAGACACTGTGGTTGCATCACACACTGAGTTGAACTCTGATGCCAATCATGTTTCTGCTCATGGTGAGGAGGTTGATAAACCAGAAAAGATTCTTTCTTCAGAGCAAACTCCAGTTGATAAAGGAAAACAGGTTGCTCAAGAACCTATTTCTGCTCAAGAACCTATTGCTTCTGTTGCCTCTACTAGTGAGTCAATAAGTGATTCAGTTGAAGCTAAGAGTACAGGAGTTGAACAACCACAAAATCAGACTGATGGTCAGAAAACAGGTGAAAAACCAGATTTTGCTGGGCCTTCTGTAAATGAAGTTGATGATAGTTATTTGGCCAAGCAAACTGCTGATTGGTACAAGTCAGAGTGTATTTTTCCTCCTGGAAGGGCAGCAATGTTTCTTGAAGCCAATTCTAAGAAGATTAAAAATCCAGAAATTTTCACTTGTTTGCAAGGCACAGTGATTCAAATCAAAACTTTGAATAATAGATTTGATGATACTCAGAAATCTATTGTTGATCTTCGAACAGAAGTTGCTACTCATGAAGAGAAAGCTCAACTAGCTAATGCTAAGCTCTTTCAACAATTTGCCAAAGCTCAAGCAAATATTAATGACAGACTGAGCACAGTTGAGAAGAATCAGATTTTACTGACTGAGAAGGTTGATTCCATTGCAAATTCTCTTGAGTTAATCACCTCGATTCTGATTCAAGATGGTGATGATGTCAAAAAGGGGGAGAGAATTTCTAAAACCAAGTGTAAGAAAGATCAAACTCTGTCAAAGAAAGATCATCTTGATGATGAAGGCACCAATGCTGATAAGGGCTTAAGAAATGCAAATCTCAGACAAGGACATGGAAGGTCTTCAAGGTCAAAGCCGAATTTGGTGATAGATTCAAATACTCAGAGTACTTCTGGTTCAAAGCCAAAGGATTTGTCATTCTCTGACAATCCACAAACAGATGAAGAATTGGCTGCAAAATTATTTCGTGAAGAGAATGCTGAAGCTACACTTGAGGATATTCAAGCTGAAGAAAAGCTGTTGCAGAAAGAGTATTTAAAAGCTCAAAAGTCCAAGAAAGTGAAGAAAGTTGTTAAAGCTTCAAAGTCTGCAAGGCCTGTAATGAAAGGAATTGAAATCAAAGAAAAACCATCTGGTATTCAAGAAGAAGAAGAAGAAGATACTGGAAAGCTGGTTAGAAAGTCTTCTCTTGATGCAAAGTTGAAATTAAAAGGGAAAATTGGTGAAGAGAGCAAGGGCAAAATGATAGTTACAACCTCTGTTGCTACACAAGTTGTACAGACTCAAAGTAAACTCTTACCTGGTTTTTCAAGGCCAAAGATTCCAGTGCAAGAAGAAGCAGGAGTGACTGGTGGATATCAACATAATGTTGCATGTTCAGGAAAGCCACCAGGCAGGAATACTTCTGGCTTAGGTTCAAGAAGAGATTTGAGGGTTAGTAACAGTCCAAGAGATCCTTCTGCACTTGTATCTCTTGGTTCTGGTATAACTCAAGAAAATCTAGACAAGTTGGAGTCAGTTCAGGTAGTTCGTCAAAGGAGCTTAGACATTCACTTTCTACTATACTTTATGGCAGATGGGTCAGTGTATAGAGTGAATGAAGAAGCAATCAAGCTAAAATTATTTGAGGAACTTCAGTATGTCTTGCATATCTTCAGAGTTAGAAATCAAAGAACACAGCTTATTGCTAATTCTATAAGGGAGTATATGCAGAAAGCTAAAGTTGCTACAGGAACAAAGTCTGCTGAAAAGTATGTTCCTAAGTACAGAGACTGGAATGGGAATCTGATTGAAATGCAGAAGGGAACTACAAAGCTGAAGACTGATCTTGGAATTACAGTTCTGGATTTCAATGTAAAGTCTGAAGAATTAAAGTACATCAGGTTGGGAAATGAAATGAGAAGAAACAAGATCTATGATCTCAGAGCTGCTATTTTTCAAACTGATGAGAATGATCCAGATTTAAGAGAGATCAAGCAAGCTATGGAGATTGAACTTGAAAATGCTGAGAGGAGATTGTTGATTGATTATCTCAGAACAACTCCAGATCTTGAGGAGGTTAGGTAGACAGAATTTGTAAGTAATTCGTATTTTCTGTAAATTTTGCTAAGTCAAGTTTAAACTCTGATTATATGTTAAACACTGTGTTTTTATTTGTTAGTTTTGACATCATCAATTATTATGAACTTGTACATTTTTTTTAATGAACAAGTTGGGGGAGATTGTTAGATATAATTGATGTGATTTAATGTCAGTGTTTAAGTGTTACAGGTAAAGAGAGTTTAACTTGTTATTGAAAGCAGTTGTAACAGAGTTTGAGTATACGCTGATTGCTGGAAGCGCAAACGCTGACAGAGGAAAGCGTAAACACTGATAGCTGAATACATGGAAGCGCAAACACTGTTAGCGTGGAGAGAACAGAGTTTGCTAAAGTCTGTCTACTGGGAGCGTCTACAAGTCAACAGAGTTTGAAGATTAATTTAATATTAATATGGAAGCGATATCTTTGAAGATTGGATAGCTGTCAAAGAGATTGAGTTGACTTAGAAGACGTGTAGCAATCGTAATTGATATCAATTGTATAGCTTAATTTTAGGAGAATCAATTTACGATTGTACGTAGCTGTATATCTTATAAATACAGTTAGGTTAACCCTAGAAGGGTATCTATCGTGAACGAATATCATTATTGTAACCTAAGCAGCTCTCTGTGATACTTTACATCACCGAGAGAGGAATTATTAATTCCAAACAGTTTTAAGAGTTAAAACGTGTGTTCTTGTTACTTATTCATACAGTACTTGATTATATATTGTGTATTCGACCTAACATGTACCTCTAGTGAAGTGATTCTCCAAAAGAAATTGAGATAAAGTGTCATACCAGGCTCTTGGTGCTTGCTTCAAACCATAAAGTGCTTTCAAGAGAAGATATACATATTCTGGAAATTCTGGATCTTCAAAGCCAGGAGGTTGATGGACATATACCTCTTCTTCCAGTTCCCCATTTAGAAAGGCACTTTTGACATCCATCTGATAGACTTTGAAATTGGCATGTGCTGCATAGGCTAGGAAAATTCTAATTGCCTCAAGTCTTGCCACTGGAGCAAAAGTTTCATCAAAATCTATCCCTTCTTCTTGAGAATAGCCCTTTGCCACTAATCTAGCTTTATTCCTCACAATTATGCCATTTTCATCAGTCTTATTCTTGAGAACCCATTTGGTACCTATGACACCTCTATCATCAGGTTTGGGCACAAGCTTCCATACTTTATTTCTCTCAAATTGGTTTAGCTCTTCTTGCATTGCTAAGACCCAATCTGGATCTAGAAGGGCATCTTCCACTTTCTTAGGTTCTTCTTGAGACAGAAAACTACTGTATAGACATTCTTCTTGTGTGGCCCTCCTAGTTTGGACTCTTGAGTTTGAGTCACCAATGATTAACTCAAAAGGATGATCTCTGGTCCATTTTCTTGAAGGTGGAAGGTTTGATCTAGATGAGGTTGCTTCATCTTCGTGAACATGATCTTGTTGATTGATTATTGAGTTTTGACTTTGAGAAACTCCCCCTGAGTTTGTTGTCCTTGCGGAATTATGAAGTTGACTGTTAACCGATGCATCATTTTGTCTATCAACGGATGCTCCATTTTGCCTGTCGACGGATGCATGAGAATGCCTGTCAACGGATGCATCTGATGCTCCAGTATGACTGTCAACGGATGCTTCATTTCCAGTGTTAGCATCACTTCTAGTTGGTCCAACAACTCTAGGTGAATTTCCATGGCCATGATCTTCATTTTCCTCATCATCATCAATGTACATTCTACCTTCTACCTCATTCTCAAATCTCAATTCTTCATGGAAGCCTTCATCATTTAGACCTAGAATCTTTTGATCATCAAACACAACATGTACAGATTCCATAACAATGTTGATTCTTAGATTGTAGACTCTATAGGCTTTCCCTGCTGCATATCCAACAAAGATAGCTTCATCTGCCTTTGCTTCAAATTTGCCCAAGTTATCTCCATGATTTCTTAGCACAAAACACTTGCATCCAAAGACATGAAGAAAAGCTAATGTTGGTTTCTTGTTAGTGAATAACTGATAAGGAGTCATTCCTCTAGCTTGATTGACCAAGGAAATGTTCTGAGTGAAACAAGCAGTGTTGACAGCTTCAGCCCAGAAATATGTTGGCAATCTTGATTCACTTAGCATTGTTCTAACTGCTTCAATGAGAGTTCTGTTTTTCCTTTCAATAACCCCATTTTGTTGAGGTGTTCTAGCAGCAGAAAACTCATGGACAATTCCATTCTCTTCACAGAAAATCCTCATTGTGGAATTTTTGAATTCAGTACCATTGTCACTCCTGATTCTTTGAACTTTTACTTCAGAACCATTGTTTACTAGTCTGAGATGATTGATGATGATTTCACTTGCACAATCTTTGGAGTGCAGAAAGAAAGTCCATGTAAACTTAGAAAAATCATCTACAATCACCAGACAGTATTTTTTCTTTGAAATGGACATGACATTTACTGGACCAAATAAGTCCATATGCAGCAGTTGAAGGGGCTTAACAATGGATGACTCTGTCTTGCTCTTGAAAGATGATTTCTTTTGTTTCCCTAATTGGCAGGCATCACACAATCCATCCTTGATGAACTCCAATTGAGGGATTCCTCTAGCAAGATCATTTCTTACCAAATCATTCATAACTTTAAAATTCAAATGTGACAGCTTTTTATGCCATAGCCAACTCTCATCCTTGCTTGCTTTGCTGAAGAGACAAGTAATGGATTCTGAGCATACTGAGTTGAAGTCAGCTATGTAAACATTTCCTTCTCTAAAGCCTGTCAATACCACATTGTTGTTTTCCTTGTCAGAAACAACACAGGCTTCTTTAGTGAACTTTACTTCATAGTCTTTGTCACAAATCTGACTGACACTCAGCATATTGTGCTTCAAACCTTCAACTAAAGCCACTTCTTCAGTGATGACATTGTCCTTTGAAATCAAGCCATATCTCTTAGTATATCCTTTGCTGTCATCTCCAAAGGTAATTCTAGGGCCAGCTGCCTCCTTGAACTCTGTGAGCAGGGTTGAATCTCCTGTCATATGCCTAGAACATCCACTATCTAGGTACCATAGATTCCTTTTATTTCCCTGCACACATTCCAAAATACAAATCAAGTTGATTTTGGTACCCAAGCTTCCTTGCGTCCTTTCTTGTTAGCCTTTGGTTTTGCACTCTTAGCAATCTTCACTTTAGATGTGGATGCTTGAGTGACAGGTTTTGAAAGATGCTCATTTGCATAAATATTTGATGCATGCATTTGTGAAAAATTGGCATACATATTATCCATGCTAGGAATGCTCCATGACATTTGTGGCATATTCACAGATTGAAAATAGGGATTAGACATATATGGCATGTTCACATAAGGATTTGAAAAACTAGCATTCTGATATAAACCAGGCATTGCAGGCATACTTGGCATAGATTGAGGTACATGAACAGGAGTCCTTTTAACAGACTTGCAATTAGAAGATAGGTGATTGACACTATTACAATTACCACAAGTTTTCCTAGGAGCAAACTTGTCAGGAGAATAATTGTTTTTCTTGTTAATGCCTATCTTACCATTTCTGTTCTTTTTCTTTTTACCCTCAGTCTCTACCTTTTCATTAACTGATTTACCAACAGCCTTTTTGTCAAGTAAATCACCTGCCTTAGCCTTCTCACTTGATTTGGCTTGGCTACTTTCACCAGAAACAAAGTTCTTGGCTACTGGACCATACTGATTATTCAGTTTCTTGAGTTCCTTCTTACTAACAGACTTTTTGTTAGTCGACGGATACCTCTCATCTGTTGATGGTTCATCTGTCAACGGATGATCACTATCCGTTGATTCACAAATAGTCTCTAGATCCTCAAGGCAAGGTTCTAGCTCCTTTTTCTTTTGAGTCCAGGTATCCTTCACAAATGATTCTATTCCCTGGACTTCTATTATGTTTTGAGAGATATTCCAACAACTTTGAAATTTAGCAATTATCCCTTGTTCTTTTTCAAGTTGGTCTCTTAAAATCAGTTCTCTCTTTAACACAGCTTCAAGTTCACTTTTAGCATTATTGCAATCAACTCTCATTTTCTCAAATTCTAGAAATTGAGTTTCTAGAGCAGCATTTCTATCACTTAAGAACAGATTAGTCTCTTTAATCCTATTGTTCTATTTAGTAAGTGATTTAAGAGTAACACTCAAGTGATATAGTTCAGTAGACATATCATCTATAACACTATTGCATTCCTCTTTGGTGAGCTCAGAGAGATTAGTAGAAAATACCTGATTGCTAGCTGAACTTGCTTCCTGCTCAGAATCAGCCATCAATGCAAAGTTGACAAACTCAGCATCATCATCAGAATGATTTCCATCAGCAGCCCAGTCATACTCTTGGGTCATGAATGCCTTTCCTTTCTGTCTGAGAAGATCAAAATATTTCTTCTTGTAGTCAACAGTTTCAGTTGGCTTTCCCTTGTTCTCAGATCTAGGCTTCCTGCATTCACTTATCATGTGACCAGCAATTCCACAATTGTAGCATTTAATTTTGGATTTATCCACATAGTTGCTTGTGGAAAAATCCTTGTTAAATGGCTTAGCCACCCCAGAGTTTCTTCTAAATTTTAGCTTAGAGAATCTCCTAGATAGAAAGGCTAAATACTCATCTATCTCATCCAATTCATCCTGCTGAAGGACACTCATTTCTTCACACCTTTTCCTTGCTTTTGCTTGATTCTGCTCTACCTTCACAAACCTCCCTGTTTGGTGTAGATTTAGCAGCTTCAATCCTCTTCTCCTCCTTCTACTCCAAGTTGGCAACAAGTACAACTGACCCACTTTTCTTCTAGGCCTTCTCAATTTCTTCATCCTGCTCCATTTCTAGTTCACATGTCTTTAAAGTTCCATAGAGCCTTTCAAGAGTAAATGACTTGTACTCTTGAGTGTTTCTTAAAGAAACAGTCATTGGCTTCCACTCTTTGGGCAGTGATCTCAGAAATTTGAGATTAGAATCTTTCACTTGGTAGATTCTTCCATACAGTTTCAAGCCATTCAGTAGCTTTTTAAATCTACTAAATGTGTCATTCAATGTTTCTCCATTATTGAAATGGAAGTGCTCATACTGTTGGATCAGTAGTTGCATTTTGTTTTCCCTTACCTGTTCTGTTCCTTCACAAAGGGTTTGAACAATGTCCCATACTTCCTTGGAGGTAGTACAGTTGATAACATTGTCAACCATGTCTGTTTCTAACCCATTAAACAGAATATTCATGGTCTTTTTATCTTTGTGGACTTCTGCAACATCCTCAGTACTCCACTCAGAAACAGGTTTGGGAATGTAAGTGTCTGGTGCATCTGCAGCAAGACCTACTCTTGAAGCCACCTTCATTGGAACATGAGGACACTTCTCAATGCAATCTACAAAACCTTCATCAATAGACATGAGATGTAGACGCATTTTTACTTTCCAGTGAAAGTAATTTTCTCTATCAAGAACCGGTATCTTCACTCCATAATCCTTCTTAGACATGTTGGAAGTGTGTTGATCTTTAAACTTCAAATATGTTAGAAGCTTGCTCTGATACCAATTGTTATTCCCAGATTACACACTTGTATAATTGTAGAAGGGGGGGTTGAATACAATTCTTGATAGTTATAAATTTCTGATAAAAACCACAGAAATCTATAAGGAGATAATTGATGAATGAGAAATGAGAAATAATTCACAAACACATAAAAAATCAGGTGGTTGAATGTACCACCTGAGACTTTTATTCAAAGAAAACTCTGTGATATAAATGTACACAGCTTCTGTTTTTACAACACTTTGCTTCTAAGGATATTCAAGAACCCTAAGCAAATATGTCTGTTTTCTTAGTTTCTAAAGAGTTGCTACACTTGGTTATATATCCCAAGTTTACAAGTACTACAGGAATAAGATAATATTAATCTAATTCAAGTTGACTTGCTACTCCACTCCAAATCCACATATAGCCGAAAGGTTGTCCTTGTGAACAGATATGTCCCATGCACCTTTCTTGTATGTACTGTGTAAATGGAATGTTTCTTTCTTCTGTGTTTCCAAAGTATGGCTGCCATACTGCTTTTTATACCTACTATCAACCCATGTGATCTGTCAGTCAAACCTGTCCTTGTCAACTGCTAATTTCCAGCTAGCATAGGAGAAAGTGTTAATGATTATCCGTTGATGTTGTGCACAGTCATCGGTTGATGGTAGTTTGAGCTGTATCCGTTGATAGAGTAGATTTGAGCTGTATCCGTTGATAGAGTCCTGTTCTCATCCGTTGATACACTTTCACTTAGACAGAATTACATAGCATAACTTATTTACAATTGGCTACCCTATTTGCCTATCCATTGATGGTCAACATGACTCTGAATAAAAACACTATCAACTGATAAATAGGGATATTGCAGTATGCTACAAAACTACATCCATTGATGAGCTACCTGTCAACGGATAGAGTTATAATGTCTCATCCGTTGACAGTTACAAAACTTGACTTATACAATTTGATTGATTGTGAAGTTATCATCAAGTACAACATATTCCTAACACTTACCCTTGTTCTTGAGTGAATATTCTTTTGTGAGTGAAAGGTGAGGTATTGCTTGTTTGTTTTTTTTTGCATAAGGGATCTCAAGTTTTGACTCTGAGGTGTGCTCTTGTAGACTTAGCATGATTACCAATAATTTTTGCATTTGACATGAGCTTAGAATCACTCTTGCATGTTCTTTAAGTAGACTATGTGAATCCTTGCACTTTCCACACCAAGACTTTGCAAATTCATTTTGATTCTTAAGCTGATGTGTCATGAGAGGACATGTATGTGTGGTGTGCATTGCCATGTGATCTTTTATACAAACTAGATGGATTTTGTGGGTATATTCACTATAGGCCCTCACGAGACCTTACTCGTCCACTAGGGCTGCCTAGGGGTTTAAAGGGCTTGTTGCATATGCCAAATGCAACCGTCACACCTACGAAAAAGAGTATAGGACTTTTATCTAGATTTTCTTTTTCTTTTTGTTTTACTCGAGGACGAGCAAAAGATAGGTATGGGGCATTTGATAAGTGCATATTTTTGCATATTTTTATTACCTATTTATTGCTTGAACCCGTATTTTAATAATTTATTTTGTTGCATTTCAGGAAATTCGTGAATAAATAAAGAAATGACAAAACAAAGAAATAAAGTGCAAGGAAGGGAAAAAAAGGAAGAAAAAGGACCAAAAAGAAAAAGAGGAAAAATAATTAGGAGTTTGGTGGAAAGGGAATCTTGGAGGACACCTGGAAGGTGGAGATCATCCCAACACACTAAAAAGTGTATGGCCAAGATCAAGTCTACCAAAGCTTAATGGGGAAGGAATCTTTTAATGGCTAGGATTACACCACCACACAACCCAAATGTAGGGCCAAGATTAACCCACACCCCCCCTACACCCTAATTCTCATCCTATAAATACCCCCTCATTTCCCTTGTATTTTCAACATAGAGTAGAATAGATTTTAGTGTAGTGTAGTTTTAGGATAGATTTAATTTCTTGTTTTAGTTCTAAATTTTGTAAACACCCTCTTTTAAATTAAGGCAAATCTTTATTTCCTTTAATTTCTTGTCTTGCTCTATTGTTGCCTTGTTTCGTTATTTTCGTAAATCCGTTTAGTGGATAAAGTAGCGAAATGCTAACCACTAGGGGTTGAGAATAACGAAAATTTAATTTCGTGTTTATAGTTTAATTCGTAGTTTTGCCCCTTTAAAAATCAATTTTATTGTGGGTTTTATTATTATTAATTGTATATCTAATTTTTATGATTTTTGTGTTAGTGTTAAAAAAAACATAAAAATTATAGTTTTAATTTTCACTACGTAATTTCCTGCTTTAATTTGTTTAATTCGAACAGTCTCTTTTACCCTGTTTTTACTCAGTTTAATTAACCAAACCCATTTCATTATCTTTCTTCTTCTCCGATTAATCATACAAACTCCCTATCCCCTCTTCTTTTCTTCTCGCTGCTAAACCAACAACCCTCCCCTGTTCTTCTTCGATTCCTGCGAACCCAACCAATCCTTCCCCTCTTTTCAAACTTAAAACGCGTTATTTACAAATCAATTGTATTGTTCATAGCTTACTAGTTTGATTTGTTAAACGTTGCTTTTGAATCGATCGAGTTGTTTAGCTGTGTCGATGAATTTCAGTTCGGTTTGTTTATTTGTTGGTTCGTATGTAGTCCGGTTTCTTCACAGTTTATTTAGTTGTTACTAATGATTGCGATAGGTCTCAGCATCCTGCAACACACGTTAGCTCAATAGTAATAAAATCTTTATTAAAACGGAGCGGAACAGTCCCACTCCACAGGTCCAAGATCGGTCTCACACTATATTACAATACGATTATTACATCTCTGAATAATATCTTACAAAAGTCTATAAAGGTAAAAAAGATAAAAGGTTCCAGCTGGTCATTCTATTCCCTGTCAGCATAGCCTGGAGCTTTTCCATTTCCTCTGGATCCCTGGCTGGATGTCTCACATCTTTCTTTCTTGACAGCTGAACAAATGTTGTAAAGTAAGAGTGAGCAACTATGGTGCTCAGCAAATTCTCTCCTTGCTCGGTACATAAATATAATAATATATACCGAAAGAAATACTCGAAATTTAAGAAACAGTTAAGATATCAGAAGTTTGACAATTGACTCAAGACTCGTCTCGAAAATAGTATACTCGAAATGACTCTTTTTGTGAAACTCTGATGACTCGTGATAAAAGAATAAATGGTCTTCCATCCTTTCGGTATCTCGGCGGGGTGATCAACTATCCGACTGGGAGTACCGTCCTCCAATGATACCGCACTTCGCCCGATCACGGCTACAATACGATATCAACGAATATAATATATAGTATGAATGATAGCATCATAGTGGGTGATTATATCAACCTTGGCATCATAGTGCCTAAATATTCTCATGTCCTTAAAACGGTTCACGAGTCTCTCTCTTTCTCTATAATGGGCCTCTTTCCCAAAATTGACCAGTAGAATACAGAATTCCCGAACATTAAATGAACTAACATTTTGAGATAAACTTCACAGGAAAATATTTAATTGATCTGGCGGACAGCCAGTTTTACTCAATGTACCACCAATCCGAACAATGTACTGATGTAAACTCTCAATAAACATGTTCTAATTGGTTGACACGAACAAACTGCCAACCCTTGACAAGAAAGGCAACTATCTCGAAATAATGAGAATAGTCTTAAAATGAAATATAATGAGTCGTACTGAACAAATAGTACCACTCGAATGATTATAATACTCAAAATTGATGAACGTTAAATAGATTATTTTTCACTTGATCAATGAGTAAAACTCTAACGATTTAAATAGTATACTCCTATTGGTTGATTCGGACAATGAACCAACTAAAAGATAATAAATGAATATTGTTGAATTTGTACAAAAAATTCAACCGGAAAGAATGAATTTAACTATCTCGAACGAATGAGATTAGTTCTACTGAATCAAAATAATAGTTGTCTCGAATTAATGAGATCGACCTGATAGCAACGAATTGGTCTCTACGCTTATAGGGAGTATAATTCGCAAGTAAACTAAATTAACAGTATCATAATATTTAACGAGAAATAATGCTCAGAAGAAATTATTGCATCATAAAAGAGTAACAGATAATTCTCATAATTGATAGCTCGAAAATAAATGTGGAATAAAATATTATTACAGAAATACAAAGTTTCCGAGAGTTAGGGTAAGAATGAACTTGCCTCTTTCTCGATGCTAAAAGAACCGAATAAATAAAAGCGTTACCGGCGAGCGGTTGCCTCAAGTCTCAGAAAGAAACTCTATAATAATTTATCAAAGTGATTTTAGTACTAGGGTAAGAATTTAAATCATGAATTGTTAAGATAACTCGGTAATCAAGTCATTTATAATCAGATAATTCTTGAAATATAAATTGGAATATTCTCGAAATTCTAAAAATCTCACTAATTTCTTATTCGCAAAGTAAGTAATTTAAATGGAGGCTCTATTTGATTTTCATATTAATTTTAATCTACTCATATTTTACAATTAAACTCTAATTTAATCAATTAATACACAATTTTAATCATAAAGCAATTAATTAATCAAATAAAATAACAACAACACCACCACTTCAATTATAAACGTTCGCCAAAATAAACGTTTTAAGATAGAGCCCAAATAGTAAATATGATTTTTTTTAATACTAATAAACAAAATAAACAAAATCCAATTTTAATGCAAACTTTTTCAATTATATTCTTTTCAGATTATAATTTTCATTTTAAAATTCAATTCTAATACAACCTTTTTTAATTATATCCTTTTTAGATTATAATTTTCTTTTTAAATTCACTTCTATTACAACCTTTTCTAATTATTTCATTTTTAGATTATTTTCAGTTGAAGTATAATTGATAGTGTATGTATTTATGTAAAATATGTATTTTATTTTTTTAAGTAAATTACAGTATATATTTTAATTTGTTCTTTTAGAAGGTCCGAAATATTGATTGGATTGTAATTAAAAGAGTTTGTTATTAAGTTAAATATGTGGTTTATTTTCTGTAAAATAAAATTTATATGTAATTTAATTTATTTTTTCATTCGCTTATAGTATAGTATTGATAAATATGTTAGATTTTTTGTAAAATAAAATTTTAAATGTATTTGAATATATTTTTTCATTTTTGGAAGGTGTTAACCAACTTTTTGGGAAGGTGTTAACAAACCGACCAACCAAACAATTATACTCTGTTTCGTTTGTAATAGTATAGTATAGACCAACCAACCAATTATACCCTGTTTCGCTTATAATAGTATAGTAAAGATTTAGTTTATTTTTCATTCACTTATAATAGTATAGTATAGATTTTTTGTAAAATCAACTTTTATATGTATTTGAATTTATTTTTTCATTTTGGAAGGTATTAACCAATTTTTTGGGAAGGTGTTAACCAACCAACCAATTATTATATCTTGTTTCGCTTATAATAGTATAGTATAAGTGGTTTATTTCATGTAAAAAAAATTTTATATGTATTTTAATTTATTTTTTCATTCGCTTATAATAGTATAGTATAGATTTTTTGTAAAATAAAATTTTAAATGTATTTGAATTTATTTTTTTCATTTTTGGAAGGTGTTAACCAACTTTTTGGGAAGGTGTTAACCAACCGACCAACCAACCAACCAATTATACTTTGTTCGCTTATAATAGTATAGTATATTAGATTATAATTTTCTTTTTAAATTCACTTCAATTGCAACCTTTTCTAATTATATCATTTTTAGATTATTTTCAGTTGAAGTATAACTGATAGAGTATGTATATGTAAAATATGTATTTTATTTTTTTAAGTAAATTACAGTATATATTTTAATTTGTTCTTTTAGAAGGTCCGAAATATTAATTGGAGTGTAATTAAAAGAGTTTGTTATTAAGTTAAATATGTAGTTTATTTTGTGTAAAATAAAATTTATATGTTATTTAATTTATTTTTTCATTCGCTTATAGTATAGTATAGATAGATATTTTAGATTTTTTGTAGAATAAAATTTTAAATGTATTTGAATTTAATTTTTCATTTTTGGAAGGTGTTAACCAACTTTTTGGGAAGGTGTTAACAAACCGACCAACCAACCAATTATACCCTGTTTCGCTTATAATAGTATAGTATAGACCAACCAACCAATTATACCCTGTTTCGCTTATAATAGTATTGTGACAACCCGGGTCAAATCCCGAGCCTTTTTCGAAAACCGGGTCGAGTCCCGATTACGAATCCGAAATAAGCCAAAGCAAACTGGCCCAAATGCCACCAACTTGGGTAATCCACAAGCCCACCACAGGCCCCCAAAAGATCATGATTTGTTGGTGCACTTAGTAGTAGTACTTTGCCTTATAAACTGAACTAAAGCCCCAAATCTCCTCGATGTGGGACTGGGGTGTTACAAGTATAGTATAGATTTAGTTTATTTTTCATTCACTTATAATAGTATAGTATAGATTTTTTGTAAAATAAAATTTTATATGTATTTGAATTTATTTTTTCATTTTGGAAGGTTTTAACCAATTTTTTGGGAAGGTGTTAACCAACCGATCGACCAACCAATTATTATATCTTGTTTCGCTTATAATAGTATAGTATAAGTGGTTTATTTTGTGTAAAATAAAATTTTATATGTATTTTAATTTATTTTTTCATTCGCTTATAATAGTATAGTATAGATAGATAGTATAGATTTTTTGTAAAATAAAATTTTAAATGTATTTGAATTTATTTTTTTCATTTTTGGAAGGTGTTAACCAACTTTTTAGGAAGGTGTTAACTAACCGACCAACCAACCAACCAATTATACCTTGTTCGCTTATAATAGTATAGTATATTAGATTATAAATTTCTTTTTAAATTCACTTCAATTCCAACCTTTTCTAATTATATCATTTTTAGATTATTTTCAGTTGAAGTATAACTGATAGAGTATGTATATGTAAAATATGTATTTTAATTTTTTAAGTAAATTACAGTATATATTTTAATTTGTTCTTTTAGAAAGTCCGAAATATTAATTGGAGTGTAATTAAAAGGGTTTGTTATTAAGTTAAATATGTGGTTTATTTTGTGTAAAATAAAATTTATATGTATTTTAATTTATTTTTTCATTCGCTTATAATAGTATAGTATAGATAGATAGTATAAATTTTTTGTAAAATAAAATTTTAAATGTATTTGAATTTATTTTTTCATTTTTGGAAGGTGTTAACCAACTTTTTGAGAAGGTGTTAACAAACCGACCAACTAACCAATTATACACTGTTTCGTTTATAATAGTATAGTATAGAAGATTTAGTTTATTTTTCATTCACTTATAATAGTATAGTATAGATTTTTTTGTAAAATAAAATTTTATATGTATTTGAATTTATTTTTTCATTTTTGGAAGGTATTAACCAATTTTTTGGGAAGGTGTTAACCAACCGACCAACCAATTAAATCTTGTTTCGCTTATAATAGTATAGTATAAGTGGTTTATTTTGTGTAAAATAAAATAAAATTTTATATGTATTTTGATTTATTTTTTCATTCGCTTATAATAGTATAGTATAGATTTTTTGTGAAATGAAATTTTAAAATTATTTGATTTTTTTTTTCATTTTTGGAAGGTGTTAACCAACTTTTTGGGAAGGTGTTAACCAACCGACCAACCAACCAATTATACCCTGTTTCGCTTATAATAGTATATAGTATATAGTATATTAGATTATAATTTTATTTTTAATTTTTTAATTCACTTCTATTGCAACCTTTTCTAATTATATCATTTTTAGATTATTTTCAGTTGAAGTATAACTGATAGAGTATGTATTTATGTAAAATACGTATTTTATTTTTTTAAGTAAATTAAAGTATATTTTTTAATTTGTTCTTTTAGAAGGTCCAAAATATTAATTGGAGTGTAATTAAAATGGTTTGTTATTAAGTTAAATATGTGGTTTATTTTGTGTAAAATAAAATTTGTATGTATTTTAACATATTTTTTCATTCGCTTTTAATAGTATAGTATAGATAAATAGTATTGATTTTTTGTAAAATAAAATTTTAAATGTATTTGAATTTAGTTTTTCATTTTTGGAAGGTGTTAACCAATTTTTTGGGAAGGTGTTAACAAACCGACCAACCAACCAATTATACCCTATTTCGCTTATAATAGTATAGTATAGATAAGGATATAATGTCTTAGAAATACCTATTTTACTTCCAATACGAACTTCTATTCTACTTACAATAGAACATTTAATCATATGCCTTATAAATACCTATTCTACTTCTCCTCTGAAAATTTTGACTCCTCTCCTCTAAAAATTCGAACACCTACGGGTGTTCGCGGTGCGGGCGGTGCGGTTTTTTCCTCAAACTGCAGACCAAACCGCGCATGCGGTTTGAACAAATTTGCAAACCGCGACCGCACCACGTAAAATTAAATCAACATAAACCGCACCACGAAAAATGCGGGCGGTGCGGTGCGGTGCGGGCGGTTAACCAATTTCAAATTTTTTAATATAGTATTTTTTTTCCAGAAAGAAGTCAAATTTTTTAATCGCTCAATTCATTCAACAAAACATAATTGACTTAAAAATAAACAAATCGATAATAATAAAGTTGTAACCAAAATGAAATAAAAGTTTAGAGTTTCAAATACATCTTAAGGCTTAAATTATCACTAAGTTCTCAAGACAAGGCTTAACAAAAAGATATAACAAAATGATACAATTTTCTTTTCTTAATCAATTCGATTACTCCTGCTTCAGTGCATCTTCTATTTCTTCATGTAGGCCTTGCCAAAACACATCGGTGTCCCTGCAAATCAAATGTGACAAATACTTTATTATATTTTTTCCATAACAAAGCAATAAATAGAGGCCCAAGAAGTGCAGATTTTGAGCAAAAGTAGTAGTAGAAAAGTAACCAGATTTTGATTAAGATTTCAGCTTTAGTCTGATGTAAATATTAAAAATCATTGTGACAATTCAAATCTTTGTTGTTATGTAGACACAAGATATGAACTCAATTAGCAGACAAACAAAAGGAGCATTGTAATTCGTAATAAAATTTCATGATATCCCTTGCAATTGTAATTCGTGAGGGAATAACAAACCTAGGACAATCAACGCTACAAAATAATTTAAAACCCTCTTGCTCCACAAACCTAAACGACAATTCATCAATAATAATCATTTTTGTGCAAGTAAGCCTACAAGCATCTTGATTAAATCCCACAGCCACTAAATTACTAGCTCCACTGCTTTCAGACCCAACATTAGTTGTCTTTTTAAAGCACAAATTTTTTGTTTTTTATCCTCTAACCTATATGGATATTTGGGACATTGAGTCATCAAATGATTCCTAAGAGTACTAGTTCCTTGTAATCTAGTACCACCCGCATAATCTTTCTCACAATAATTGCAAATACCCCTTGATTTATTTTTATCATCTTTATATACCTTAAAATGATCCCAAACATAAGATGATTTACCTGTTCTTTTACTAGGTAAAGACTTAGGTACCGTATTGGGCGTATTTGAAGCACTAGGATGAGATTCCATCTGAGTTTTGCTCACTAGAGTGTTTCCAATTCCAACTGACGGAGAATGTGAATCTTGTTCCATCCAAAAACACAAAATCATAAAATAAGTAACACAATCTAAGAAACTCAGAAAGTAACTGATTAAGATATGCATTCATAATATTTAATTACCTAAACGAGATAGCGAATACCAACAGATAGTAAAAGTAGAAAAAAGAATCAGATATTCAGATGATTAACTGATTAAGAAAAAAATAATCTGATGATATTTAGAGAATCAGATGATATATGATGAGAGTGTGAGAGACTGAGAGTGAGAGGCGCACAACATAGGATTAGGGGGATTAGGGTTAAAGAGGAAGGAGGTGAGTGGGTTGGGCCAAAAATTATACATAAGTAATAAATGGACCTGGGCAAATAAATAATATACATGTATATATTTATAAATATATTAATATTATATAATATGCGGTGCGGTCTGAACCGCGAGAATGAATCCCCAAACCACAAACCGCACCGCACCGCACGGTTTGGCTAAAATGCGAACCACGACCGCACCACGTAAAATTTAAACCACGCGGGGCGGTGTGGTGTGGTGCGGGGCGGGCGGTTTATGCGGTTTGTGCGGTTTGATGAACACCCCCACGAACACCTATTCTACTTCTAATATGTTAAATATTTAAAATCTTAGTGTTTAAAATACTAAAATTCTAGAAAATTAGAAAAATAGATTGAGACGATCTTAGAAGCGCCACTTAAGCTCCCGTGTATCCTCCTTTATACATATACTAGTAGATAAAGCCGCGCTTCGCGGCGACGTTATAACTTTTTTTTAAAAATAAATTTAATAGTTATATTAATTTTTCCAATGAACGGCTTTCTCATCAAACACGATTCTTTTTTTGAGCCGTTCTCTCGTCAAAACTAAAATCTCAACTTCAACATATATAATAAAAACTTGTATAATGATTTTTATCCATAAAAATCGAAACCTAAAAATAAAATAAAATTTATAACATCAATATCAAATTCTAATAGCTATTATAATCTTTTCTAGTGAGCCTTCTTCCCGTTAAATACGTTTCGAGCTGCTCTCATTTGGAACCGAAATTCTAACTTCATTATATATTATTATTGATTATACTTATCCTTTCCTTAAAAATTAAAACACAAAAAGAGACTAAATTACAATTTTTACGTCTTTTAAACTTTCTAATATTTATGGAGTTTTAAAAGATGAAAATGCATCTAATTTTTTCTGTATATTAGAGATATTCTTGTATTTATTTATAGTATTCGCATCAGAATGTCTTTTTATTATGTTAACCCATAATATTTTTTTTCTTTTTAAATACGAAGAATTTTCGTTATGAGAATAATATTGAATTTATGGATACATTATCCTAATGTAAGTATAATTAATTTGTATAAAAATTAAAATAAAAGATTTCTAAAAAAACAATATATAATTTTAAAAAATCATATAAGAGGACTCTACAGTCCTCGTATTTTAAATCCAATAAAAAATTATAATATATACCCTTTATATATTCAAACACATTTTCTTCTACCAATAATTTTTTTAATTATATAAATTTAAACATTTAATTATAATAAAAAAATTAATTATATGTCTTACAAACACCTATTCTATTCCCAATCGAAAATTTTAATTATATGTCATTCCTATGAATTCAAACCCTTCTTCTCTATAAATTCAAACACCTATTATACTTCTAATATGTTAAAGGATAGTTTTTAGATATTAGCTAAAATTCTAAAAAATTAGAAAAATGTATTAAGGGTATCTAAAAAAATTAAAATATTTATATTCTATTATATCATCACTATTAAATTTTAATAATTAACACGATATTCTCTAACTAAACGCTTTTACGTTAAAAACGGTTCTTCCTATGTCTTCCCTATAAATTTCAACTCTTCATCACTATAAATTCGAACACATATTCTATTTCTAAAATGTTAAAAGAATATTTTTATATTTAATAGTATTTAAAATTCTTAAATTCTAAAATATTAGAAAAATAGATTGAGAGCATTTAAGAGTCGTCACCTGAATTCTCGCGTATCCTTGATATTGATATTATTAATATATTGAAAATATTATCATGTAGAAAGTTTATTATATTAAATAATATATTTTAACATAGGGTTTCATGTGCCTGAGGATGACCTCAGGGTTGTACCTAAGGTTAAAACAATTTCAATACAAATTTAAGGGTATTTGTGATTTATGTAAATCACTGAAAAAATTATATTTACAAAAATGCCCATGCGGGGCCCTTATTTTATAAGTACATTATACATATTTGTTATAACCTTAGGAGAGATCCTTAAGGACAACCTCAGACCCAGTTTTCTCTTTAACATATTATGTTATTAGAATATAAAGAAAAAAAAGATTTATCTACTTATGATTCGGAATTGACGACAATTAGTCATGCTTTTGTTCGCGTGTTACATGGTATATATGTGCTTCATGTAACGACTCGAAAAATTACGTGTAATTTATTATATTAAAATATATTTTTAGTTCATTTTACTGTGTTTCAGTTTAATTTTAATGCATTTAAACACATTATGATTTTTATTAAATAGGAAAATTGTCCCATACGTGTTATGTGACTTCTGTGTATCATAGAATATTTTATTCTATTTTTCTGTAATTTTTATATTTTTAGAATACAGTTATTTCGCGTTTTAATTTCCGGATCCAGCCCCTATACTGAATCCGAGGCCTTGATTTTGATAAAATTATTTTTATATAATGATAGGATATCTAATTATGCATTATTTTGTAATTTTTTTTAATATTCATAATTTTTGGGAAATTTTGGCATTTATATTATATTTGTTTAAAAATAAAAATTTTACATTTTTATCCCATAAAAATTATTTTTAAGGCTTAATAATTTTAATTAGGGGTTAAAAATATTTTTGGGATATTAATTTGATTTAAGATAAATACCAGCAGATTTTTTTATTTAATCAAAATAATCAAAAAAGTCAGATTTTTTGATTTTATTTTCTGGAAATTGTTCTTGGTGTTCTTCACAATCAATCGACCTTTTGAAGGTGATTTTGTTATCCAAATCTTTCATATGAATAGTCAAATTGAATCTCATGATCTGTACTACCTGTTTATGTATGTGTTGATATGTGTGTAAGTCTTAATCGTGATTTGATATTTTGTTTTTAAATTCGAAATTTCATGAATTTATTGTGAATCATACAGTGATTTGTTGTTGATATGGTTAGTATCTATAGATTGTATATAATCTCAGGAGCATCATGATAATTTTTGTTTGATTTTTAGTATCTTAAAACTCGAAATCGAATTTTGTGGGGGTGAGATTAATTTTCAATTTTTCGGATTGATTGTTGATTGTTTGATGATTTTGATGATTGATATGAGTCATTGAACTCCTGGGCTTCGATTTGGTATATAGAACGTTTGATTTGGTGGCCGATTTCGAGCTCACCGGTTTTAATTTTTGAGGTCGCCGGAATTGATTCGGTTTTGGCCGGATTTTTGTTTTGGTCGAATCTGGGAATGAATGAATGGTATGGTTGAGTTTAGAATGTGATTTGGAGTGTGTTTGGTACTTAAAAACGTAACAAATGGTACGTTTTGGTGATGGCCGGAGTTTGGCCGGATTGTTTCCGGTTGCCGGAATCTGGAGAACCTCCATTGTTGGAGGTGGTTGTTCTTCGAGTATTCATACGAAGAACAACGAAGATGGTGATGAACAGTACCCGTTTAATCCTAAAAATCTGTTAACCTTTTCTGAAAAATGATTTTGGGAATTGATTTTTACTTTTACTAATTATTTTTACTTTTATTTACTTTTAATTACTTTTATTTACTTTTATTTACTTTTAATTACTTTATAATTCTGAATTTAATTAAAAATTTCAGAAATATTATTTTCTGAAAATGTTTGATAAATCAAGAATTTATTTCTGAATTCCATTTTAATTATTTCTTTATTTCTTTATTTATTTGTTTTTAATTCAAAAATAATTAAGAATTAAATACTTTTAATTATATTAATTAATCTCAAATAATGATTTAATTAATTTGATTATCTAATAAATGTAATTATTTATTAGATAATTTTATTAATTAATTATTACTTGATTCTAATTAATTTATTTAGGATTATTAACCAATTTTCTGTTTAAAAGTGATTTAAAATAGAAAGAAATTGTTTTAAATCCTAAAAATAATCCAGAAACGGTAAAAATAGTTTTAAAATTCTAAAATTATTTATAAATCCGGATTAAATAATGATAAAAATATTTTGGTGATCCAATAATTACCCAGAGGGTTTATTAATGATCCTTTTTAATTCAAGAAGAGTTATTTAAATCTTTTAAAATTCTTTTAAGTGCTTTAAAAATATTTTTAAATATTCTAAAATTATTTTGAGTGCTCTTTTATTTGTGAGCCGTATATGCTATGTGTTAATTGGTTATGTGACAGGTATATATGTATTTAATTCAAGGATTAATGATTATCTCTAGGGTTAATTATTGTCTTGAGGATTAATGACTTATTTCGAGGATTAATTGTTATCTCGAGGATTAATCGTGTCTTGAGGATTAATTGATTTTCATGTTTCTTTATTGAGGAATAAGATAATTGTTTTGAGGATTATTTATAGATTGAGTTGGACTAAGTTGAATGCATAAATGTTTAATTCGAGGATTAATTGGTAAACATTGACTTAGGAATGTCAGCGGAGTTAAGTTGGTATGAGACGAAGAAAGTTGGAGATGGATGCAGTATTGTGTGGATTGTAATAAAGAAGGTTGGAGATGAAAGTATTGTCTGGTGTGTGACTATAGAAGTAGACGCGCGGGCTCGATGTCAACGGATCAGACTCGTGGCAATCGCAAGAGCGTCAAACCAACGAATGATTAAAACAGAGGATGTGATGACGTAAGATAGAAGAAGAAGGTAGATGTGTTACCTCGACTCTGCGTAATAGCTAAGGACCAAAGGCAAGTATTTTCTTTATCATCCTAAACACTTTTTATTTTCTGTTTCATTTCTTCATATCATGACAAATAGTTATTGTTCAAAGCTATTTGTGGTTCTTAAATATTTTTGTGCGAACACAGTTGCTTGATATTGGTACTTTGATGTGGGGAAATTGTTTAAGATAAACTCTTCATATCCTTATTATCGTAGTAAATAATAGGGATGTGAACAGTATGTGAAACTAAGCATTTCCTGTTGAATTCGGAAATTGCTCTATTGGATTGGAAAATGGTAAAGCGTAGGAGGCCATGATTGATGTTATGGTCCAGCAATATTTATTGGTAAAGCGTAGGAGGCCATGATTGATGTTATGGTCCAGCAATATATTAAGGAGGATATGGTAACCATACCATCTTCCTATAGGCTAACATTACTTGCCTATTTTGGTACCCTCATTGAAATCCGGGTTATACACACGGGTATAGAAATGTACCGGTGGTAGTATAAAGGGTCCCATTGCTTTTGAACCTGATCAGGGGGCAATGGGTTTTGTTTTATATATATATCCAATCCATATCGCCCGAATGGCTATTATATATTGTGAATTGGCAGATGATTCATTTTTATGACATGCCAAGTGATTTCAGTTATGATTTGAATTATATCACAGTTGTTGATTCAGTTTTCTCTATAAACTGTTTTACATTTCATTTGATTTTATGCCCCACTTATCCTGGTTTTTTTATCAAAATTTTTATACGCTTGCTGAGCATTTCTTTCGCTCATACTTGCTGTTGTAAATTCTAACATTTCAGTAAGGTAGTTTGGCGAGACGTATCCGCACAGCTCAGAAAGAGAAGAAGCGTGATGCTATTTCGAAGATGACTTGGCTCAGGATGTCTGGATTTAGAGTAAGATCTATTTTATATAATTGAGTTCTAATATTTTTTATTATTATTATGTAATTGTCTAGTTAGGCTGGCGTACTTCTTATCGAAGTTACACCAGTGGTTTAAGATTTGATCAAAGAGAATGTTGTAAAGAAGGAATGTTTTTTATCTAATGGAATTTGGATTCTTGTTTCTAGCCCTATAACCTTAAAAGATCTTGGTATGTTTGGGGTCATAGATGTTATTTTTCAGTGTTGGTCAATCACAAGTGATGATTATTATTAATCATGTGTTTTATTTTGAGGATTTTCGCGTGACAACCAAATCTTCTGACCCCGGATTTGGGGGGTGTCACCGTTGGTATCAGAGCTGAGGTTATAGTAAACTAGAAACGAGAGTGTGTAGGAGTGTGTATAGTTAAGTAAGGAACGTCAGAGCTCATGTAGAGTTCGTGTTGGACTATTGGATATAGTACCAATTAGTAAGTTAAGATTGGAGTACTCGTTTGAGATAGTTGTGCTGAGCTGGATAGACCGCCTTGCGAATGGAGATGTCTACTGTGGAATCTTCAGAGATTATTATGAGTTGACGAAGACGTACGATATCGATATCGGTACAACGTGGAAAGAAAGAAGCTTAAAATCGAATGGCGAGCTATCGAAGGAACTGACAATGAAGATATAAGTAGACCTTGGCAATACCTTTCTTTTCTATGAATTATTTTGATACTCCGCCTATAGAGGCATTTGTTAAAAGATATATCTCTTCTTCTAAATAGTGACATTTTGACCTTCAACTTTTTGTTTTCTCCAATGGTTAATAACCTTATTTGCAATATAGTACCATTTGTTCGGTACTTTCTTTTGGTTGTTCATCATCTAAAAAATAACACCTTTGGAAATTTTTTTCAATTTTAATCCAAAGTGTGCTTCAGAGAATTATTTGTCCTAAAACATCAGTTATTAATTTGATTTCATATTCCTTTCATATTTCTGTACTCCTACTGAGACGAACAACCCTATTTATAGGGGACACCAGGTATATCTGTCTGTGTGATAGAAGTTGGATGGGACGCCATCACTGGTGTGTTGTGTATTACAAGAAGGCTGGCCACCTTTATTTGTAAATGTCGGAGGTAAGACACGCAACATCGGGTTCATGTGATCATATTGATCTCTCAGTTATTCTTTTATTTCAAATCAGGTTGCTTTAAAATTTCGTAAATTCATAACCACAGTTGTGGGACATTTGCTATGATACGGAATCTGTTCTCTTCAAAATTTCATGATTCTTGTTATCTCTATTGAATTTCAAGGGTATGGCAATCAGGTCAGGATAAGCAAAATTCGCAGATAGAAATTAGATTCGCAACGGAATCGCCAAGAGCAAGAACGAGTCTTAAAATGATTAGAATATCAGTGATATATCAATGGAATCAGTTCACTCTCTCTCTCTCAAGGATATTATGTTAATGGAAAGTTGGACGAGCCATATTTGGAACGAATAATGATGTGGTGTAAGACTCCAGTGATAACTGTGTCAGATAGAGACCCTATAATTGAATTGAGATTTTTGGAAAAGTTGTTTACGAAGGGACACTATCCCCAGTTTTGGAAAGCAATTATTGATGATGAGGAGTTAAGGAACCCCACTAGTTGCCTTAGCTGATTCCGAGGACGGAATCCCTATAAGGGGGGAAGAATGTAACGACCCGAAAAATTACGTGTAATTTATTATATTAAAATATATTTTTAGTTCATTTTACTGTGTTTCAGTTTAATTTTAATGCATTTAAACACGTTATGATTTTTATTAAATAGGAAAATTGTCCCATACGTGTTATGTGACTTCTGTGTATCATAGAATATTTTATTCTATTTTTCTGTAATTTTTATATTTTTAGAATACAGTTATTTCGCGTTTTAATTTCCGGATCCAGCCCCTATACTGAATCCGAGGCCTTGATTTTGATAAAATTATTTTTATATAATGATAGGATATCTAATTATGCATTATTTTGTAATTTTTTTAATATTCACAATTTTTGGGAAATTTTGGCATTTATATTATATTTGTTTAAAAATAAAAATTTTACATTTTTATCCCATAAAAATTATTTTTAAGGCTTAATAATTTTAATTAGGGGTTAAAAATATTTTTGGGGTATTAATTTGATTTAAGATAAATACCAGCAGATTTTTTTATTTAATCAAAATAATCAAAAAGGTCAGATTTTTTGATTTTATTTTCTGGAAATTGTTCTTGGTGTTCTTCACAATCAATCGACCTTTTGAAGGTGATTTTGTTATCCAAATCTTTCATATGAATAGTCAAATTGAATCTCATGATCTGTACTACCTGTTTATGTATGTGTTGATATGTGTGTAAGTCTTAATCGTGATTTGATATTTTGTTTTTAAATTTGAAATTTCATGAATTTATTGTGAATCATACAGTGATTTGTTGTTGATATGGTTAGTATCTATAGATTGTATATAATCTCAGGAGCATCATGATAATTTTTGTTTGATTTTTAGTATCTTAAAACTCGAAATCGAATTTTGTGGGGGTGAGATTAATTTTCAATTTTCCGGATTGATTGTTGATTGTTTGATGATTTTGATGATTGATATGAGTCATTGAACTCCTGGGCTTCGATTTGGTATATAGAACGTTTGATTTGGTGGCCGATTTCGAGCTCACCGGTTTTAATTTTTGAGGTCGCCGGAATTGATTCGGTTTTGGCCGGATTTTTGTTTTGGTCGAATCTGGGAATGAATGAATGGTATGGTTGAGTTTAGAATGTGATTTGGAGTGTGTTTGGTACTTAAAAACGTAACAAATGGTACGTTTTGGTGATGGCCGGAGTTTGGCCGGATTGTTTCCGGTTGCCGGAATCTGGAGAACCTCCATTGTTGGAGGTGGTTGTTCTTCGAGTATTCATACGAAGAACAACGAAGATGGTGATGAACAGTACCCGTTTAATCCTAAAAATCTGTTAACCTTTTCTGAAAAATGATTTTGGGAATTGATTTTTACTTTTTACTAATTATTTTTACTTTTATTTACTTTTAATTACTTTTATTTACTTTTATTTACTTTTAATTACTTTATAATTCTGAATTTAATTAAAAATTTCAGAAATATTATTTTCTGAAAATGTTTGATAAATCAAGAATTTATTTCTGAATTCCATTTTAATTATTTCTTTATTTCTTTATTTATTTGTTTTTAATTCAAAAATAATTAAGAATTAAATACTTTTAATTATATTAATTAATCTCAAATAATGATTTAATTAATTTGATTATCTAATAAATGTAATTATTTATTAGATAATTTTATTAATTAATTATTACTTGATTCTAATTAATTTATTTAGGATTATTAATCAATTTTCTGTTTAAAAGTGATTTAAAATAGAAAGAAATTGTTTTAAATCCTAAAAATAATCCAGAAACGGTAAAAATAGTTTTAAAATTCTAAAATTATTTATAAATCCGGATTAAATAATGATAAAAATATTTTGGTGATCCAATAATTACCCAGAGGGTTTATTAATGATCCTTTTTAATTCAAGAAGAGTTATTTAAATCTTTTAAAATTCTTTTAAGTGCTTTAAAAATATTTTTAAATATTCTAAAATTATTTTGAGTGCTCTTTTATTTGTGAGCCGTATATGCTATGTGTTAATTGGTTATGTGACAGGTATATATGTATTTAATTCAAGGATTAACGATTATCTCTAGGGTTAATTATTGTCTTGAGGATTAATGACTTATTTCGAGGATTAATTGTTATCTCGAGGATTAATCGTGTCTTGTGGATTAATTGATTTTCATGTTTCTTTATTGAGGAATAAGATAATTGTTTTGAGGATTATTTATAGATTGAGTTGGACTAAGTTGAATGCATAAATGTTTAATTCGAGGATTAATTGGTAAATATTGACTTAGGAATGTCAGCGGAGTTAAGTTGGTATGAGACGAAGAAAGTTGGAGATGGATGCAGTATTGTGTGGATTGTAATAAAGAAGGTTGGAGATGAAAGTATTGTCTGGTGTGTGACTATAGAAGTAGACGCGCGGGCTCGATGTCAACGGATCAGACTCTGCGTAATAGCTAAGGACCAAAGGCAAGTATTTTCTTTATCATCCTAAACACTTTTTATTTTCTGTTTCATTTCTTCATATCATGACAAATAGTTATTGTTCAAAGCTATTTGTGGTTCTTAAATATTTTTGTGCGAACACAGTTGCTTGATATTGGTACCTTGATGTGGGGAAATTGTTTAAGATAAACTCTTCATATCCTTATTATCGTAGTAAATAATAGGGATGTGAACAGTATGTGAAACTAAGCATTTCCTGTTGAATTCGGAAATTGCTCTATTGGATTGGAAAATGGTAAAGCGTAGGAGGCCATGATTGATGTTATGGTCCAGCAATATTTATTGGTAAAGCGTAGGAGGCCATGATTGATGTTATGGTCCAGCAATATATTAAGGAGGATATGGTAACCATACCATCTTCCTATAGGCTAACATTACTTGCCTATTTTGGTACCCTCATTGAAATCCGGGTTATACACACGGGTATAGAAATGTACCGGTGGTAGTATAAAGGGTCCCATTGCTTTTGAACCTGATCAGGGGGCAATGGGTTTTGTTTTTTATATATATCCAATCCATATCGCCCGAATGGCTATTATATATTGTGAATTGGCAGATGATTCATTTTTATGACATGCCAAGTGATTTCAGTTATGATTTGAATTATATCACAGTTGTTGATTCAGTTTTCTCTATAAACTGTTTTACATTTCAATTGATTTTATGCCCCACTTATCCTGGTTTTTTTTATCAAAATTTTTATACGCTTGCTGAGCATTTCTTTCGCTCATACTTGCTGTTGTAAATTCTAACATTTCAGTAAGGTAGTTTGGCGAGACGTATCCGTACAGCTCAGAAAGAGAAGAAGCGTGATGCTATTTTGAAGATGACTTGGCTCAGGATGTCTGGATTTAGAGTAAGATCTATTTTATATAATTGAGTTCTAATATTTATTATTATTATGTAATTGTCTAGTTAGGCTGGCGTACTTCTTATCGAAGTTACACCAGTGGTTTAAGATTTGATCAAAGAGAATGTTGTAAAGAAGGAATGTTTTTTATCTAATGGAATTTGGATTCTTGTTTCTAGCCCTATAACCTTAAAAGATCTTGGTATGTTTGGGGTCATAAATGTTATTTTTCAGTGTTGGTCAATCACAAGTGATGATTATTATTAATCATGTGTTTTATTTTGAGGATTTTCGCGTGACAACCAAATCTTCTGACCCCGGATTTGGGGGGTGTCACAATTCATCTCTTTGACCGGCCAGAAAAAATAGATGCATTCACATGCAATAATAAAAAATACAATTTGAAAACACCTAAATGATGAAAATGAAAAATCAAAATAAAATTATTAAAACAAATTTCTCTCATAGCCAAGTACGTATGCCATTTAAATCTAGAGTGTACAGAGACAACGGAATACATAAATATTTATTCATTGTAAAAAACTATACAATCAAATATATGTATGTTGTCATGAATATATAATCTTTATCAGGGAACTCACTTTAAAATTCAATGGATGAATTTGCGATGATCAACATATTTGGTGTCTTACAATTAAACTCCATGACATGTTATACATGGAGAACTTTCACACCGCAAGAATGGTAAGAAGATAGTGAGATTAGAAAACAAAACAATATAATAGGAAGAAACAAAAAATTACAAATCACAAAAGTCTGTGAAAAGTTAATGGGCAATTTTGTTATAAAGGCATTATTAAAGTTTTTCATATAAATTCGAACTCTTATCCTTAATAAATAAAAAACACCTATTCTAGATCTAATATGTTAAAAGAGGTCTAATATGTTAAAAGATATTCTATTTATTAGTATTTAACTTCCAATAAAATATTTAATTATATGTCTCCTTTATATATTCAAATACTTATTTTCCTTTCAATAGAACTTTTGATTATATTTTTTTCTATAAATTCGAACTCTTATTCTCTATAAATTCAAACTCATATTCTACTTACAATAAAACTTTTAATCATATGCCTTACAAATACTTATTCTACTTCTAATACGAACTCCTATTCTACGTCAAATAGAACTTTTAATCTATTCTATTCTTTTCATCAAATACGAACTCCTATTGTTAATGGATCCTAATCTATTCTCGAAATTGTGAGCTTTACTTTGTCATTTTCATGGAGGTTGTGCTACTAATGCAACATTTTGCAGCATAAAGGGGTAAGAAACTGTATATAAAAAATATTGAAAGGGGTGTAGTTGCAGGTTGAATGTATCTTTTCATTATTATTATTAGCTTCTATAGCTCTATAAATTTTTGGCAGAAATGAGATATATGTTAACCCATATATGATTCGGAGAACTCAATTTTACTTCCCGGAGTTTATGATAGAATGGTGCATTACTACTGCAAAAAAAAACTTTTAATCCTATGCCTTATAAATACCTATTCTACTTCTAATATAACTTCTAGTTATACGTCTTCCCTATAAATTCGAACTTTTCTCATGTATAAATTCAAACACCTATTCTACTTCTACTTCTAATATGTTATAAAATATTTTTATATTTATTAGTGTTTAAAATTCTAAAATTAAAAAAAATAGAAAAATATTTTGAGACGATCTTAGAGCGCCACCAAAACGCCCGCGTATCCTCCTTTATATATATATATATATATATATATATATATATATATATATATATATATATATATATATATATATATATATATATATATATTGACTTTTTCTTTTAATATAATATAATCTTAATCGTCTATTTATAAAAATATATGGGGCCGTTTGGGAAATCTTATTTTTCAGAAATAAGTTACTTATTCTGGAAAAAAGTTAGGAAATATGTACTTTTTTCTGAAATAAGTAACTTATTTTTGCAAGATAACGAATATTGAACTCCCCATACACATTTTTCTCTAAAAAAAAGTATGTAAATACGAAATTTTTTCCGAAATAAGTTACTTATAAGTTGGACCGTGGATTTGCCAAACAGGCCCTATATTCAACGGCTGAGATTATTTTTAAAAATATTATATTCGACGGTTGAATTTATACATGTGATAGCTTATTACAATTTCTAAGCATAAAAGCTATTTATTTAAACTAGTCAATAAAGCCGCGCTTCGCGGCGATGTTACAATATTTTTAAAAAAATTCAATATATTTATGTTATATTATAATACTAACATTAAATTTTAATAATTAAATAATCTTCTTTAATGAATCGATTTCTTGTTAGACATGATTCTTTCGATTCAGCCGCTTTCTCGTTAAAACCGAAATCCCAACTTTAACATATATTATAAATACTTATATAATAATTTTTATCCATAAAATCAAACCGTAAAAATAAAAAAAAAATTATGACATCAGTATCAAATTCTAATAGCTAATACAATCTTTTCTAGTGAGCCGTCTTCCCGTTAAATATATTCCGAGCCGCTCTTATTTAGAACCGAAATTCTAACTTCATTATATAAAGAGAGAAAATTCCATTTTTTATATTCTTTAAATTTTCTAATATTTTGGAGTTTTAAAAGATGAAAACATTTTATATTTTCTGTATATTATAAATATTCTTGTACTTATTTACAACTTTCACATGAGAATGTCTTTCTATCATATCAAAAAAAATACGAAGACTTTTCGTGACGAGAATAATATTAAATTTATGGATATATTTTTCTAATGCAAGTATAATTAACTTTTATAAAAAAATTAAAATAAAGGATTTCTAGGAAGAAAAGATACATAGTTTTAAAAAAATTGTATAAAACATCTCCACCGTCCTCGTATTCTACTTCCAATAAAACATTTTATTTTATGTATTCCTTATATATTCAAACATCTTTTATACGATCTTCTCTAATGAACCGCTTTCTCATTAAACACGGTTATTACTATTGGTCCGCTCTCTCGTTAAGTCCAAAAACATAACTTTTACATATATCACTTGTATTACAATGTTTATCCATAAAAGTCAAATCCTAAAAATAAAATGAAAGTTATAACATCAATATGATATTTTAATAGCTAATACAATCTTTTATAGTGAGCCGTCTTCCCGTTAAAAACGTTTCGATCCGCTCTCGTTTGAGATCGAAATTCCAACTTCATTACATATTATTGATGATACTTATCTTACACAAAAACTTTTTTCCTTAAAATCAAAACCTAAAAAATAGAGTGAATTCCAATTTATACTTTCTCTAGACTTTCTAAAATTTATGGAGTTTTAGAAAATGAAAACACATTTTATTTTCTCTTTATATTAAAGACACTTCTGTATTTATTTAGGATTTCTGCATGAGAATGTTCTTTTATTATGTTAACCCATCAATTTTTTTCTTTTTAAATACGATGACTTTTTTTATGACAATAGTATTGGATTTATGAATATATTTCCTGCCGGTTTGTTAACATTTCAAATAGGGTGTTTGACACGCATTTTAAGGTGGATTTTATGGGTAGTTTCATAATTTATTTTTGAAATTTTCTCATTTTTTTTTGTATAAAAGTAGAACAATCCTATTTTTATACAAAAAAAGAAAATTTTAAGAATAAGTTATGAACTGTCCTTAAAATTCGATCACCTTAAAATGTGTGCCAGAAAATGACAAAAAAGTGTTAATAATTGGGTGGGACGGAGGGAGTAATATAAAAAATTATAATTTAAGAAGATCGTACTTTCTATAAAATATTTAATTATATGTCTGCTCTATATATTCAAACACCTATTTTACTTCTAATACAACGTTTATTTATATGTTTATTTCTATAAAATTGAACTCCTATTATACTTCCAATAGAATTTTTAATCATATGCCTTATAAATACTAATTCTACTTTCAATAGAACTTCTAATCATATAATTTAAGAAGATCGTACTTTCTATAAAATATTTAATTATATGTCTGCTCTATATATTCAAACACCTATTCTACTTCTAATAGAATTTTTATTTATATGTTTTTCTATAAATTCGAACTCTTATTCTCTATAAATTGGAACTCTAATTCTACTTCCAATGGAACTTTTAATCATATGGCTTATAAATACTTATTCTATTTCCAATAGAATTTCTAATCATATGTCTTCCCTATAAATTCGAACTCTTCTTCTCTATAAATTCGAACACATATTCTACTTCTAATATGTTAAATGATGATATTTTTATATTTATTAGTGTTTAAAATTCAAAAAATTTAGAAAATTAGAAAAATAGATTGAGACGATCTTAGAGCGCCACATAAGCTCCCGCGTATCCTCCTTTATATATTTATATATATATATATATATATTGATTTCAATATAAACAAATTTGATAGTATTATTTTATTGACTTATAACCTTTTAATCTTCTTTTAAAATATTTTAATCTAACAAAAAATACATTCAAAGTTAATTATCCTAGCTCCCTATCAAGAAACATGTATGGTTCTGCGACCATACATGGGTGGTAAAACCTCCCAAAAGGGAAGAAATCAAAGGCTTACTTGAACGGCCTTCTCGTTCTCAGCTGGGGTGGTCTGCTGTCTTGCAGTTATGCTGGCCTTCAAAATACATATGTTGCATCTTAGCTAAATTGGTGTGGTTATCCCCAATACTTCTTTTTGAACTTTAACACTTTTTCGCAACCCTTAGATTAAGCAAATTGATGTGATACCATCATTTTGTTATACGTAAATTAATAAGTTAAATTAAGCTTATAACCTAGTTGATGATATTATTTTTATAAAAAAAAATGGTACAAAACTAGAATAAGTCATTTTGCAAGATAATTTGAGTGTTTATTTTGATATATTAGGTTCCTAAAGAATGCACAACAAGAAAGCAAAATTAAATCCGTTCTTCTCCATCTATGAAAATCATCAGCTTGTGATCGGCCTTCACTTGTAATTGTGTTTTGTTGTAAAACTATGCACCTCTGATTCAAATTTCTTTGTTGTTACTCTCTTAAAATTGCACCTACCAATAACTAGACTAAGAATTACAACTTCCTACATTGATTTTTGGTATTTTTCTTGTTAAATGTCTCTACTCACTGATATATGTTTGAGACACCAGATTTAAATATATGTGCATGAACAACTTGTTGTCTCTGAATGAAGATCCTACTATAAGATGTAAAAAACAAATGCTATTAATTAGAAGAAGAGAAATCCTTGACCTAAGCTCAACAGTAGTCCTTGCTTTTTTCTTATTTAGATTTATTTAATTGGCAATGTTTTTAGTCTCAATCAAGATATCACTTTGTGAGTACCTAAAATACAAATATATGCAGAACTCATCTGTGATACATCCCATATACTATAATATGTTTGCTGAAGTGGTGTGATTGTGCCGCGTGAACAGGTTGTATCTACAAGCTGAAAGGAGAACAGATTGTTGACATCGCTGACCTGTCTTTGTGCCGCTATTTATCTTTTTGTTGTGTTCACTGCATCTGGAGGACATTCTTAAATGTAAGAGTCATGTCAGCAACATCTTTGCATGAAGCCATCCACTTTAATGCAAGTAGGCTACTCTCTTTGTTATTGAGGTTTTATCAAGTCATTCAGATTAACAGAATCTAATGCGCTGCTACAGAAATCATCCGGTACCACCTGCCACGTTAGACCTTATTACTGACGCGATCTGTACCAAACCTGACCACTTATCATTGTACTGAATTGAGGCACCAAATTGGTTGGTCTGAGACAAACCCTCACTTAATTCGTTGAATTTAGGCGTTTGTGAAGTAGTGTTGTTCAGAAGCTTTAATTTGTAATCTTTGCAGCACTGAATTGACACATCCATGTCAAATTTGTAATCTTTGCAGCACTGAATTGACACATACATGATTTGTGACGAAGCTACCATTCCTCGATCCATGTTCAGACAACATCACTTCTTAAATTTCTTTACTACATGTGGTCTGCTGTTTGATAGCGGAATATGCGGAATGTACAAAAATGAGAATCAACAGCTTTTGTAACTCATGTTGTCTGATGCAACCATACTGCTACCAAATAATGCACAACCATCAAAACAAATTCAGAAAATGCATCTTTCTAAATACCCAATATCATATGCAAAAGGAGAGTCAAGTAGATGAACACACATAAAAAATGGAAAAAGGAGAAACTAATTGCACATATTTTGTTTGCATACAGTAAATTACACATATTAGTCGATGATATGATGGTAATAGGTTTGGTTCTATGCTTATACATTGACAGTTTCATTGTGACAAAAGATCCTACATGTAATTTGAAAATAAAACTGAAAATAGTTGTCAATAAAAATATACACAACTAACAAATTAAATCGAAATTGAATGTCTAAGGTAAGCTCCAAGCGTGTTGTTTTTGTACAGTTGAGATGCAATGGGTTAGATAGATAGATAGATTAAAGGTCGTTTGTTGGCAACTGATAACGACAAACAGGACAAGTATTATGCCTTGCCAACCAAGGCACAATGCAGTCTCCATGGTAGCGATGTGAACAAGGAAGCTGCTTTCCTAAATCCCCCAGATTCATGTCATCCAAACAAACAACACAAGTGACATTATCATTATCGACATCTTGTTGAGTTATAACAAGAGAATCAAGATTGTTGACAACACTCCTAGAAGCTGACGGTGATAAAAAAATTTCATTCCGATCATCAAATTGTGCAAATATCTGCGCAAAGGACGGGGGGGTCATACTCTCCAATCATGTGCTCAACCCAGTCATCATCAATGTCATCTAACATCGTAACATCCAAATCCAAATATATCGGATCATCCAAATCCAACCCAAGTCTGTGATTTTGTGCGTCGTAAAATTGAGATGTCGACATTATATTTATACAAGAAATCGATAATCCTTATCAAGCTACTAACCCTTCCACCATTAACCCTTGTGTAATACTTTGGAAACTAGCGCATCCATCTGCTTATAGCTAGAAGTCACACTCAATTACAAATAACTCTCTCGATGTGGGACACCAACTGTGTCCTCTCCTCGACACAACTGACCCAAAATTGGTATCGTAGTTAACTCATTTCTCTGTGAGACGAAAGTATTCTCATGTCCAAATAGGTGGCAGATGACGTGAGTAACAACGTGGATGACATAAGAACAGTTTTTTTTTACTAAATAGCCCACTAAATCTAACTTCAAATTTATTGTGACTGTTTAATGTTTAATCTCTTGTCAAAAAATAGTTTGATGGTATGCTTGAATTTGGATCTAATATTATTCGGGCTGACCAAGATTTCTATGATAATATCTCAAATTTTTCTTTAACCGTATGAATATATCTCGGCACCATATACGCATTACATTGAAGTGTACCTACCTACATTAATATCAAAGTACCTGTACTCTGATACGGGTACAATTACAAAGAAGAGATATCTAATATGGGTACAGAAACATATTTGAAGAGATTTAATGTGTACAGAAACATATTTGAGTGCCGAATTTGAAAAATCTAAAATTTCGAGACACGGTGACATTATCCTATTTTCGGGATACGGATATGTAGGCAGTGTCATATATTGATAAACTTGTATTATAAGTACAATTTTTTTAACAAAAACTAGCAATAAGAATTCAGATTAAACATTTTTTTGAAAAGGATTCTGGAAATTGGCCATCATCTCTACTTTTATCTTTCTTCTCACATATTTTTTTGAATTATAAATTTGACTCACATTTAATCTTTAAATTGGTCAAAATATACATATTTTAGTTAAAGAATTCTACACAAAATAAATGTGGTGTCCGAGTATTCAAGTATCCGACATCAATATAATGACGAAAAAAGAAGAGTCGGAATAATATAGCTCACAATACTAACACGATAATCAGAAAGACGGTTGTTGCATATAATCACTTGGTTATATTGTATGCTTGGATTCGTGGGTGTATCTCTTTCAAGAAGAAATTGAAAATGATCATGCTATATTGCTATGGTACAAAGAAGCTGAAGAGACCCACATCGAAAGAAAATAAAACTAAAAGCTTGTATATTCAGAAGACGCCAGCTTTCAGTGGACGACCTTATTTGAACAGGATCTGTTATCTAGGCTCGTACCAGGTGCCGTGGAGGATCGTTCTCAGTTGGGGTTTCCCCCCAGCCTTTGGGAGTCTGCAGTCTGTCTCTTTCTGTAGAAGTTTGAAAAGAATGCAAAGACACAAATGAAACTGGAATGTGACAAAAAGGTATACAACAGCTGAAGGTTGCATACTATTTGAACCATATTTTTATGGTGATATTGAGCATATTTTTTGGGTTACTGGAAAGAGGAAAGTGTCTGTAGATGTTAACACATTCGCATTTTAATCAAATAATAGTGTCTCTAATATGCAGCATCACTTCTCAAAAACAATTGTACTTCTGAGACCTTTAAATCGAGGTCTGCTACTTTTCTAATCTAAATCCTAGTAAAAAATGATTGCTGCAAGTTTCTGTGACCAGTAACAAATCTATGAAGATTGTAGGCCTTGAAACTACCAAGAATGTTGTATCTAATTGGTGCGCTTATAATTCATTGAAGTGTTTTACTGCCGGTTTACATGCTAGTCTAGTGTTTCTAATAAGTTTTGTCACTTTGTCGTGTATTCCATATGGCAAAATATTGAGAAAATTTTGTATTGGACTATTGAGAAATTTTTGTGTTGAGATAATTAAAATTGGACTATTTCTCTGTTTGTGTCATCCCTGCACACCATCAATCCGTTGATCTTAATATTAGATGATGATCATTCATGGTCAACAAAAGTTTCCAGGTATGGGTAACTCGGCTCTGGCCATCGGATTGTATGGATGTTTTGTCTCAAAAGCGGACACCTTCATTTCCTTCAGGGGTTGTTGGATCTTAATCCCAAGGTGATATTAGATTTTTATTTGGGTTCTTGATTTGATCGTCAGTGTTTCTTGGTTTTGGTTTACATGCATATGCCTCTCTATTGATATGAATTTGGGTTTAACAAAAGCATTAACCAATTCAGAAGCATTCACAAGCATTAACCAAGTCGGACAAAATTCTCTCATCTAGTCATGAGTATGTTGTGTCATAACAGCACCAAATATTATCAAATTTCAGATTTCAGAAGTGCGATAAACGCTTGGAAGAATGGAATGAGAAATGATGAACAAATATATGATTCGCTAATGTAACCTTGGTACTCTTACATGACTTAACTTATATATTTAAGTTTAGCAATGTTAACTTTAACGTTTTCTTGATTAAAGTGTGAGATTCAAGTTTATTTATCTGATTTAACCTAATTAACTTCAATTTTAATATATTCTATTGAGACTTAGAATATCTATTTTCTATTCAATAGATGAATGAATTATTTGATATCCGGAAGAATGCAGATAAAATCTTATGGACTTGTTAAATAGACTTTTTAAGGAATGAGTGTATTCGAAAATTGAAGGTAGATGATGTTAAATATCATTCCATTGCATTTTTTTTCGATGAAATGCCTAAATCTGGGTTTTATTAACATGGGCTCTCTACTAGAGTGTGTTGGTAGGATTTTGGACATGGTAATGGTATGTAGGATTGTTTATTCAAACCATGATTACAATTTCTTGGATAATTAGTGAATTTTTTGTTCGATTTCAAGTTTTTTTCCCGACAAGCACTTACTAGACTAACACGATTGATGCATATCAATCACTTGGTTATATTGCATGCTTGGATTCTTCCCGGACCATATCTTCAGAAATTGAAAATGAAACTCAAAGAGTGGAACAAAGAAGCTCGTGAAGTTGTGTATTTACCCCTCTGAACAAGGGGTTTTTGATGCAGTCCCATATTGAAAGAAAATAAAACTAAAAGCTTGTATATTTAGAAGACGTGCCAGCTACTAGCTCACGACCTTACTTGAACAGGATCTGTTCTATAGGCTCGTACCTCTGTATACTTGATTTCTAAGTAGACAGGTGACCAAGTCTGGTGGATGACACATGACTGCATGACCAGAGCGTGATTAACAGCCATCTGTGGTCAGTGCACCATAGAGCGCCGTAGAGGATCGTTCTCAGTTGGGTTTAACCCCGGCTGGGATGGTCTTGCAGTTGTCTGACAGACCCTACCCTTTTTTTTCCCCTTGGAGTGCACCATAGAGCGCCGTAGAGGATCGTTCTCAGTTGGGTTTAACCCCGGCTGGGGTGGTCAGCGCCGTAGAGGATCGTTCTCAGCAGTTGGGTTCAACCCCGGCTGGGATGGTCTTGCAGTTGTCTGACAGACCCTACCCTTTTTTTTCCCCTTGGAGTGCACCATAGAGCGCCGTAGAGGATCGTTCTCAGTTGGGTTTAACCCCGGCTGGGGTGGTCAGCGCCGTAGAGGATCGTTCTCAGTTGGGTTCAACCCCGGCTGGGATGGTCTTGCAGTTGTCTGACAGACCCTACCCTTTTTTTTCCCCTTGGAGTGCACCATAGAGCGCCGTAGAGGATCGTTCTCAGTTGGGTTTAACCCCGGCTGGGGTGGTCAGCGCCGTAGAGGATCGTTCTCAGCAGTTGGGTTCAACCCCGGCTGGGATGGTCTTGCAGTTGTCTGACAGACCCTACCCTTTTTTTTCCCCTTGGAGTGCACCATAGAGCGCCGTAGAGGATCGTTCTCAGTTGGGTTTAACCCCGGCTGGGGTGGTCAGCGCCGTAGAGGATCGTTCTCAGTTGGGTTCAACCCCGGCTGGGATGGTCTTGCAGTTGTCTGACAGACCCTACCCTTTTTTTTTCCCTTGGAGTGCACCATAGAGCGCCGTAGAGGATCGTTCTCAGTTGGGTTTAACCCCGGCTGGGGTGGTCTTGCAGTTGTCTGACAGACCCTACCCTTTTTTTTCCCTTGGAGTCTTCAGTCTCTTTCTGTAGAAGTTGAAAAGAATGCAAAAACACAAATGAACAGGTTAATACATTCGCATCTTAATCAAATTAAACTTGGGGAGTCATTGATAACACTAGTCTGAGAGATCTTTGATACTTTGTGCTCTTTCAAGCTGTGAATGTAGAAGTAAGATTTTGTTCAAGTTTTGTTTTGTAAATATTTTGTTTTGATAATTTTCATTATAGGGTTCTTTCAGCTTTCAAATTAAGCTTGAATCATAAATTGGCCATAATTCTTGTGGAACTTTCAAAAATCAACCATACATCGTCATCTTTAATTTAAATCAACATCTTTAAAATGTTACAGTGCAGTCCATCTATGGTGGATGACACATGACTGCATGACCAGAGCGCGATTAACCGCCATCTGTGGTCAGTAGTGCACCGCAGAGAGCCGTAGAGGATCGTTCTCAGTCGGGTTTCCTGGCTGGGGTGGTCTTGCAGTTGTCAGACAGACCCTAAATCTTTTTTTGGGGTAAAACGAGTTTTATAGTCTGTTTATCCCTATTTTTCTGTAAATTTTTAAAAGAATTCAAAACCAGGCTTAGATTTAGAGAATATTTGAACCATTTACAATTGATTGTTTGTTGCCAAATTCTGTGTTTAGCAACATACATTATAAGATTGTGAGCCTTAAAAAACCATATGCTGTCTCTTGCTAAATTGGTGTGGTTATTATTCATTCAGTACTTCCACTGCCGATTTACATGCTAGTCTAGTGTTTTTATCACTTTGTTCAGCTGCTGTGTGCATGGGCTATATATACCAATATGCAAAATGCTGGGAAAAGTTTTGTACTACACAGCAAAAAAATTAAAATGGACCATTTCTCTAATTGTGTCTTCCCTGCACAGGGGCCATGCTAAGATGCCTTTTAAGTTTTTCAGGCACCACACATGTATCCAAGAGACCCATGAAACTAAAACATAGTTGGAAAGACAGCAGTTTTGTATTAATAATCCGCAATTATTCAACTTGAGTTGCCAAATTATAATCCTACAAAATACATTGGGCAAAGGAGAAAAACTGGGGGTACAGAAAACAGAGCATCACCTCTCTACTAATCCAGTCAAGGAACTAAACTCACACCAAGAATCACAGAAAATCAGAGACCCTTCTCAAGCATGGCACGGACCTTCATTGGCAGGCCGTACAGTTTTATGAAACCAGCAGCATCAGCCTGATCGTAGATATTCCCACTCTCAAATGATGAAATGTCTTCCCTATAAAGACTGTATGGACTTGTCCGACCTGTTACACTTACAGATCCTTTGTACAACTTAAGTGTCACTGATCCAGTAGTTGTTGCCGTAATCTCCTCCATGAACTTATCAAGAGACTCGCGGAGAGGGTCAAACCATCTCCCAGCATACACTAGCTCAGCATATTTGAGTGCAGCCATATCTTTAAATTGCATAGATTCACGATCAAGTGTTAGAGACTCGAGTTCTCGAACAGCAGCAGAGAGAATAGTTCCACCTGGAGTTTCATAAACTCCACGGCTTTTCATTCCAACAAGCCGATTTTCAACCATGTCAATACGACCAATTCCATGTTTGCCTCCTATATCATTTAACTTGGAGAGCAAACATGCAGGGGATAGCCCTTCTCCATTGAGTGAAATAGGGAGTCCCGAAACGATACCGATCTCTATATATCTGTGTGAATTTAAAACTGTCAAGAGTCACACTATTGCAAAACATGTCCGCCAATTAAAAAGTATCTTGGGCATATAGAAAGTTATATAGGAAATCTTTGGAGCCTTAATAAGAAACTTACTCAGGTTGATTGGGTGCATCTTCTGGGTCCACGCTCATCATGTACATATCCTTCTTAGGCTCATTTGCTGGATCTTCCAGAATGTCTCCCTTCAACATCATACCAATAGAAGTTCATGATCAGTTTGGTTTTAATGAACTATCACTATTAAACTAAGTATTTTCTTTTAAAAGAAATTTCTTTAAGGACGAGGACAGTTATTGATCATTCAAAGGAAGTTTCTGAACATGATAAGATATTTATCTACTAGTCATTGGTACTACGCAAGTAAACAAAATTACTATATGCTATATATACAACAGGCAGGCCTGCAACAGATTAACAAATAGGACATTCTATCTGTGAATTCCTTGTTATCACCAAGAACGGCTCGAATAATAAAAGTTGACCAGATTTCTAATTCAACTGCAGAACAGTTTATGTCGGAGCATTGTAACATGACTTTTGTCATGTGTATTGCCTACTTTCTAGAACTGCACTTCATTAACATATATTTCTCAATTTATCAGTCAATTGAAGCAGAATTGCATCAATACAACTAGTGCTCTTAAAAGGTTCAACACCACAAAGCTGGAGAGGAAGGCAAAAGACAACTACCACAATAGGACCCAGTGTTATGTTATACTTTATGGATGAAGGCCAACTTAAACCTCTTTTTGGAACAAAATTGACAAGAATAACCTTTCTCAATATTTTGGACAATTTTAGCCGATGGAATTTGCATTCGTCAAATAGGTATCCCGTGTACATATGGATAAGCATTTGGCATATGGATATCCCAATTTTTTTTCTTTTTTTATATTGGATATGACTTTGGTAAATTGGTATCTTAATTTCTAGTCTTTTTGAGATGCACAATTAGAAGTTGGATATCTCAAACAATTTGGGATAAATGGGATACCCATTTTTTAAATGTGTATCCCAAAGGCTAAAACTGGCTATCGCCTTAAACATAGTTATTTTTGTCAATTTTAACTAAAAATGATTATTTTAGTCATTTTTCCTACCTTTACTTGGTTGAAATAGCATTGTGACTCCAAATCTAGGCACTACTATTATTACCTCATGACTGAGATGCCACAGGTTCCTGTCTCTGCTATAAATGGATTTCTTCGTCACTGGGACAGGCACATTATGTTTCTTGGCATATTCTATAGCATCTTCTCTGCCTTGTATGTCCCATTCCCTCCAAGGAGCCACAACACTGAGCTCAGGATTTAGAGCAAAGAAAGTGAGCTCAAAACGGACCTACACAAGACGAATGCAGAATAGTTGAGTAGGGATCATATAAATATTTTAACAGTAATAGTATTTATCAAAGACGGTAAAAACAGTGGACACAATTTTAAAGCATGCCTGATCATTTCCCTTCCCTGTGCACCCATGGGAAACAGCATCAGCTCCAACCTCTCGGGCCACATCAACCATAGCCTGTCAGCATAAAGTACACAAGCAGAGTACATTACTAAAACTATAGTGTAACACATGCTCAAAGAGGGAGAAGAGGAGATGTAGAAAACTTTTGTACATATAATTATGGATTAGCTACAAAGAAAACATTCACAACAGCCACTCTAAGAAAAGAAAAATTAAATTCTCAACCGCGCATAAACATGTCTATGGTTGACCACATCCATGAAAAGTTGGAAACAGAATTTCTGAAAAAGAAAATGAATAGTAATACTTTATAATTAGAGGCTAACTACTTATATTACTTGACCTTGGCAATAACTGGCCGAGCCATCGAAGTCCCTAACAAGTACTTCCTTTCGTAGACTGCACCAGCGCGCAAGCAGGGAAACACATAATCTCTCACGAATTCTTCTTGCAAATCCTTTACTACCAACTGACAAGCCCCACTTGCCTTGGCTTTTGCTTCCAAGCCTTCCAGCTCCTTGATGCCCTATATTATACTAACACGGTCAAGGAAACGTGGGACTCTAGAAAGATAGAGGGGGCTGAAGTAGACAAAGAAGTACATGAAGGACCTCCACTTTAAAGTGTTTCCACTTATGCCTCCTCTTAGATTTTAAAAGGACTTAAAATTTGAAATTTTAAACTTCCAGAGACTCCAAAAACTGGGATACTTAATTAAAACTTGTATCTTACCTGTCCAACATCTGCAGTAAAGCAAACAACCTCACAACCATAATTCTCCCTGCAGTATATAAAACACTGTCAATAGCTTTACCAAGTACACTGTTGAAGGACTGCACACAAGAACACTGCAGAAACTAGATCCAGATGTAAACAAGGATACAGATTGCTGCATCACCAAGAAACCAATTTGCTACTTGTTACAGTCTATTCTCAACGGTATTGATACATAATACAAATTCTCAAGTTAATCCTTGTTCAGCAAATCATGCTATACAGCCATGTAGCTGCCCCATTTTCAGTAGCAACACCTACACCCCCAGCCCCCTTTTATAAGCAAGCTAAGAAAATTTTGCGTAAGTACTTTTGCAAGCCATTCTCTTTTCTTTTATTTATTGAGCAACACTAGGACTACAAACATTACATGGACATCGGGTAGAGTAATATCTCTTTTAAGGAAAACTAAGGAGTATATTTAAAATTTGAAGTGACAAATGACTAGCGATAAAGGCGGAATATGTACCTTAGCCAAGGCACAATAACTGAAGTATCAAGGCCACCACTATATGCAAGAACCACTTTATTCAATTTTCCACGAAGTGGTTTTGTTTCCGTCTCTTTATCACTGCTCAATACAGCTTGAATGCCTGAATATTCAAGAAACAAACAATATGTTCAACCCAATGGTCACACAGTAACACATAAAGCAAAGCAAATCCTTTGTGACGTTTATAAGACTGGACGAGGGAGCAATCTGTCACAAGCAAATACATTACAACAGAATCCCCTAGGATAATACTTTATAATAGGTATAGTCTATCCCTTGCAATTTGATATATACTCAAACACCAAATACCTTATAGAACTTGCAACAAACACAAGCCTAACTATGTGCAACCCTTGACAAGAGGAACAAGCTATCTTATTTTGTACTAGTAATTTACTTAATGTTTATGCCAAAACCAGTTAGCTTAGTCCATAAACTGTAGCTCTTCACTACCCTTATACTAGTGTTTTCCTAATTCACTGTTATTCCTATGCATTGATGAATGAAATCAAAATCAAGATAATTTTATATAGGCTTGCCATTTTTCACTTGAGCCATGTCATAAGAACTTCATCTTCAAAAGTTTACATTAGACGGAAATAGTATCCCGTACAAAACGCATTGAAATTGCCTATTTAGTTGCCCTAAAACTATTATCCATCAGACTTAAAACAACCAGCAGACAAAAACCATAAGAAACGCTAGAGAAAGTTAGGAAAGCTACTCTGATAATTGCTGGAGAGAGCACGAGTTTTGGTAGAGCTGCCAGTAATTTTAACATTTCCACGAAATTCACTTGCTTTTCCACTCAATTCACTTGCTTTTCCACTCAACTGCCACAGTAAAATCATAATCAGACCCCCTAAACTTACAATACATACTACTACACTACATTTACACATTCACAACATACGCATTTTCACAGAGAGAGAGAGAGAGAGAGAGAGAGAGAGAGAGAGACCTCAGGAAACAAACACAGCTTCTTGTCACTACAACTGGAAAATCCTGAAAGCAAAAACCCCAATATTAAAACCTTGAAAAATTACCCCAATTACATTGATAACAATAATATTTTTAATTATAAAAATGAAAAAATAAAATTACCTTGTCTGGGTTGACAGGCAAGAAGCTTGAATGATGAACATGATGACAAGGCTTGTAACTGAGCCATTTCTCTGCTACTTCAGTGTGTGTGTGTCTGATATCGATGTGTGTGTAATAAAAACAAGTCTTGAAGTCGATGAAGTGGACACCTGTAACTAGGGTTTTAAGGAGCCGCCTCGCGTGGTTTTACTGTCAGGTGATACGGTGTCGTTTGGTAAAAACAATTCGTTGTTAGTTTTGTGGGCTTTATAAACCAAGCCCAATAGAGATGGGCTCACTGCTTTCTACAAATTTGTCATGATCCGAGCCGTTTATTAGTTCAAATTATAGTTAGTTGAGATAGGCGGGAAATCAGATTGGCTGAGACTTCTATATAATGTTTAGTAGTAATCAGTTAGGATCATCTCTGTGAATTGTCAAGCACTTGTGTGCTTTGTTCTGTTTCCTCCCTTTCTATTGTTTCTCTGTAACTAGTTTTGTAGCTCTAAACAGTTTATCTTGGTTGATTCTATAATAGATCCATTTCAATATCGAATCAATCTAGCAAGATCTTGACATTTGGTATCAGAGCGTCCGGATCCTCGGAATAACCATGGCGAATAGTACACGTTCATGATCAGTCGACGATCAATGGAGAGAATTGGAACTTCGTATTCAAGAAGTTAGTAATTCTTGCAATAAGAAGATCTCCGAGAGCAATTCAGTAATGGAGAGTAGATTAATTGACAAGATGGATCAATTATTGTCTTTAGTTTCGGGGTGTGATGCGAAAATTGAAGCATACAATGCATCAATGGAAGAAAGGATCAAAGCTAAGGTTTCAGGGCTAATCAAGAATTGCAATTTGGAAAAGATGGTGGGTCGAGATGGGGAGATATGGGTTGATCGCAGTCCAATCCTGCAAACTCCAGGGTCGGGTGTGAACAAGAACAAGAATGAAAGTGAGACAGGAAAAGATCGTTCGATGAGAACTAATATGGTACATCAACCCAGATTGGAGATACCCAATTTCTTGGGAGATGATCCAAGATCTTGGATAAAGAAGTGCAACAAGTTCTTCATACTTTATCAGGTGAGTGAATCTATGAAAGTTGAATTGATTGAGATGTACTTGGATGGTAAGGCTGATGTATGGTATCAAAGTTTTAAGTTGGTTAAGGGTAAGGTTTCTTGGGATGTTTTCTGTGATGCTCTAACCAAGAGATTTGGTTAAAATGGAAGGTTAGATGTCCAGGAAGAATTTAACAAGTTGTCTCAAATTGGTTCTGTGATGGATTATGTAGAGAAATTTGAGGAACTTAAGGCTTTGGTATTGTGTAAGAATGTGAATTTGGGGGAAAATTATTTTGTGTCTAGTTTCATTTCGGGCTTAATGAGTGAATTAAAGCCTATGGCAAGATTGATGAGACCTAGTACTTTGATGGATGCTATTGAAATAGCTCAGTTCCAAGAACAGACTTTAGAGATTATTGTTAAGAAACACGAGGTAAAGAAGAGCAGTCCATCTGGGTGAGTTAAAAGTAGTTCTGTTGTGGAGAAGAAGGGTGAGTCAGTAATGAAGGAAGAAAAGAAATCTTTAAGTGGTAGTGGATTTAAGAAAATCTCTCCAGAAGAGTTTCAATACAGGAAGAATAATCATCTATGTTATAAATGTGGGGATAAGTTCAGTCAAGGACATGTATGCAAGAATGAACAATATACATTCATGTTAGTTGATGAAGATTCAGAAAAAGAAATATTGCAGTTAATTGAAGATGAAGAGAATGTTGATATGGAAGGATAAATTACTGAAGTATCTTTAAATGCTCTTTCTGAGAGTATGGTTAGGAAAACTATTACTTTGGATGGTTTTATTAAAAATAGGGCCATTAAAATCTTAGTGGATATTGGTAGTTCTATAACTGCACTAGATGCAATACTGGCTGAAGAACTGGGATTAAAGAAGGAACAAAGGAATACTGTAAATGTAAAAATGGCTGATGGCAGTGTTATTTCTAGCAACTTATTTGTTCCTAGGTTGACTTGGGGGGTACAACATTATAAGTTTTGTTGTGATGTGAGTATTATGAAGATAGGGGGCTGGGATATGATTGCTGGAACAGACTTGTTGGAACAATACAGTCCAATATTGTTTGATTTTAAACAGTTGTTTGTGAAATTGAATGCTGATGGTAATGAGGGGGAGCAAATCACATTGCAGGGTTCTGTAAAGGAGACTACATCTATTAAGTTGGTAAGGGGAAAAGAGTTAACCAGTTACAATCAAGAAATGGTTAAGAATCAACTCCAACAAGAAATTATGAATGCTACTAATGGCAGTAAAGAACATGAGGCCGGTAAATGCTGAATTGCCTGAAGTTATTTCATCATTACTATCCAAGTATGAGAAGGTATTTTCGATTCCTAATTCTTTACCTCCTAGCAGAAATGTTGATCATGTTATTCCCTTGCTTCCTGGTTCCAAACCTTTTAAGCTTAAACCATATAGGTATCCTCATGCTCAAAAAGATGAAATAAAAAACCAGGTACAGGAAATGTTAAAATCGGGTATTATCAAACATAGTAACAGTCCATATGCTTCACCTGTGATTTTAGTGAAGAAAAAAGACAATTCTTGGCATTTTTGTGTGGATTACAGGCATCTTAACAACATTACTGTTAAAGATAGGTTTCCAATTCCTAACATTGATGAATTGTTAGATGAGTTAAATGGTTCTAAAGTGTTTTCTAAGTTGGATTTGCGTTCTGGATATCATCAAATACTGGTTAAACCTACTGATACAGCTAAGACTGTTTTCCAAACCCATCATGGGCATTTCGAGTTCATTGTTTTACCTTTTGGTTTAACCAATGCTCCTGCAACTTTCCAAGCTTTAATGAATCAAATTTTTCAACCATATTTGAGGAAGTTCGTATTGGTATTTTTTGATGATATTCTTGTGTATAGCCCTGATTTAGTTTCTCACACCAAACATTTGGAGTTAGTGCTGGCTATATTACAAGAAAATCAGTTGTTTGCTAAAATGTCCAAGTGCACATTTGCTGTGCCATCTGTTGAGTACTTGGGTCACTTAATTTCTGGGGAGGGGGTCAGTATGGATCCAGTCAAGGTAGAAGCAATTGTGTCTTGGCCTGTTCCTACTGGAATTAATGATTTAAGGGAATTTCTGGGATTATCTGGTTACTATAGACGTTTTATTAAAGGCTATGGGGTGATGTCAAGGCCATTGACAAATTTATTGAAGAAAGAGGGATTTAAGTGGAGTGTAGAGGCAGAGATGGCTTTTAATGATTTAAAACAAGCTTTATGTTCTGCACCTGTATTGGCTATGCCAGATTTTACTCAGCCATTTGTATTAGAAACGGATGCTTGTAATAAGGGTATGGGAGATGTTTTAATGCAAAATGCTAGACCCTTAGCTTATTTGAGTAAGGCTTTTAATAGTAAGAATTTGGGTCTTTCAGTGTATGAGAAAAAACTTTTGGCTTTGGTAATGGAAGTTACTAAGTGGAAGCATTACTTGGTTGGGAATCATTTCATAATTAAGACAGACCATCAAGCTCTTAAATATCTTTTAGAGCAACAGTTACATACTCCTCTGCAATATAAATGGATGACAAGGTTGTTGGGATTGGATTATGAGATCCAATATAAGAAAGGAGTGGACAATATTGCTGCGAATGCACTTTCAAGGAGTATGGAATCTGAGAATTTAAAGAAATCTGGAGCTGAGAATTTACAGAATTCTGAAGAGGTTGTGAATGCTATTTCTACTCTTCAACCAAAATGGATTCAACAAGTCATTCTTAGCTATGAAAATGACCAAGAATGTCAGGAGATCATCAGCAAGGTGTTGTTGGATCCTGAGGAAAATGATGAATATCAGTACGTACAGGGAATTCTTAAGAACGGTGGGAAGATTTATGTGGGAAGTAGTGGAGGAATTAGGAAACAGTTAATTTCTTCTTTACATTATTCAGCTTTGGGAGGACATTCTGGTCAGACAGCTTGTTTACAAAGGATAAAGTTGCTATTTTTCTGGCCACACATGAAGGTTGAGGTAATTGAATTAATTAGAAGTTGTGAAATCTGTCAAAGGAGTAAGAGTGAGCATATTCAATATCCTGGTTTACTTCAACCATTGGAAATTCCTACTCAAATCTGGAGGGATATCTCAATTGATTTTGTGGAGCAATTACCTGAATCAGATGGAATGGACACTGTGTTGGTGGTAGTGGACAGATTGTCTAAATATGGACATTTCATTGCTTTAAAACATCCTTTTACAGCCGGTGATGTAGCTGATCTGTTTCTTGATCAGGTTTTCAAGTTACATGGATTACCATCTTCAATTGTCAGTGATAGAGATAAGGTGTTTACAAGTGTATTTTGGACTTCATTATTTCAGAAGCTTGGGGTGGAATTGCATTTTAGTTCAGCTTATCATCCTCAATCGGATGGACAAACGGAAAAGTTAAATCAATGTTTGGAATCCTACTTAAGGTGTTTTACCAGTGAAAGGCCTCATAGCTGGAGGAAATGGTTGCCTATGGCTGAATTTTGGTATAATACATCTTTCCACACTAGCTTAGGGATTACTCATATGAAGCAGTTTATGGAGTTAAACCTGTTCCTTTGAACATGGGTTCTCTGCAAGATATGATCATTCCTGCAGCTCAAGATCTTTTACAACAGAGAGTTCAGGTGTTGCAAGTATTAAAGGATAATTTGGTGAAAGCTCAGCAAAGGATGAAATATTTTGCTGATCAGAATCGTACTGATAGAGTGTTGGCAGTTGGGGAAGGTGTATTTGAAGTTGCAGCCATATAGGCAGCAATCTGTGGCTATAAGGAGTTCTCTTAAGTTGTCAGCAAGGTTTTTTGGCCCTTTTCAGATAATGCAAAAGATAGGAAATGTTGCATACAAGCTTAAGCTACCTGTGCATTCGAGGGTTCATCCGGTATTTCATGTTTCACTGTTGAAGAAACACATTGGACCATCTCCTGTTTCAGTTGGGGAACTACCTGAGTTCAACCAGGATGATATGATACTTTTGGAACCATTGACTATGCTACAAAGGAGACAAATTTTGAGGAATGGTCAATCTGTAATACAGTGGTTAATTCGTTGGAAAGGAATGGAGTTGGTGGAGGCTTCTTGGGAAGATATGACTGTTATACAACAGCAATTTCCAGATTTTAAAGCTTGAGGACAAGCTTTGTTCTGAAGGAGAGGCAATTGTCATGATCCGAGCCGTTTATTAGTTCAAATTATAGTTAGTTGAGATAGGCGGGAAATCAGATTGGCTGAGACTTCTATATAATGTTTAGTAGTAATCAGTTAGGATCATCTCTATGAATTGTCAAGCACTTGTGTGCCTTGTTCTGTTTCCTCCCTTTCTATTGTTTCTCTGTAACTAGTTTTGTAGCTCTAAACAGTTTATCTTGGTTGATTCTATAATAGATCCATTTCAATATCGAATCAATCTAGCAAGATCTTGACAAAAAAAATTTTTATAAATATTTTGGACATTCAAATTTATTCGGTCTGAAAATATTGGAAAATCGTTGAATTTAGCATCTTTTATTTATTTAATTAAATTTAATACTATTGCTAAAAATCTGAGCATTAAATTAAGAATTTATAAATTTATATTGTATTTACAAAATGTTGTTGGTTTTGCTAGTTATTATTGTACTTTCTGAAATTTGATCAAGGATTTATCAAATTTGACTTTAAATCGACTTTTGCAAAATTATACATTAACTTTATGTTTTTGTAGAATTAGATTCAACTGAAATTTTTAGAAACTATATTACTAATCTTTTGAAATTTTTATAAAACCTGAGTTGAATATTTTAAAAAATGAAACACAAAATTTTAAAATTGACTAATTGAAAAAAACTAAATATATTACTTTTTTTTTTCCTTATAAAAAAACCAATTGAGCATACAGTAAGTCATTATTCATATTTTATTCCAAGCTAACAAAAAGAAAATTTTCGAAATAATTGAATTTTTCGGAATTTTGAAACTATCTTCTCGAGATCTTGACATAGCAGTATATTTTTCCCAGGAAATGTCCATCTAAGAGCATCTCCAATGGGTTAAAGCCCTTAGCAAAAATTTAAATTTACTTATCAAAATTAAAAATTATACAAAATATTTAAAAAATTTACCACTCCAATGAAGCATTCTCCTTATGTATAATTTTAGCCAACCCTTCAATATTGGCTATATATGTACAAGCACTACAGATCTGTAGCCAAAGCCACGTCATCCCCCCGCTCATTTTTCCCTTTCCCGCTGATTTCTTTTCCACTCTCGCCACTTGAACTTTTTACGAGGTACATATCAAAATTAGGATTTTTATTCATGATTATTTTACAAATTGAGAGATTGCGGGCTATTCAGGAGCCTTTCAAAATCAATTCGAAGATTGCACAAAATTAGGTTTGTATATCTTTCTTTGATATTCGGAAGAATTTATACCCAAATTTGTAAAAACTCAGTGCCTTGCAATTTCTTTTGCTCAATTGTGCTTATATGTATGTATCTTTGGGTCTAAATGTTATGATTCATTATGCTCCTTAATTCGTAGCGTGCTTTTTTTGCAGATGACTGAGTTGCAATGTTTGTTTTATTCATATTTTTATAAATTGCTGTTTGTGGAATTAGACAGTGAAATATCATTAGAATCAAAGAAACCGGAATATGAACTTCTGGTCCTTTTTTTCATTTCTACACTTTTTCTTTTGTCAAGTTCAGTAAGCGTGCTGAATATTTTTATGGCGTTTATATGATTTTCCACTGAAAATGGATGTATATAATTTAACTAGGGGTACTAGGAGAGGGAATCTTATTCTTTCCCAACTGATGCAAGACACTAGAATCTAAATAAAGGAGCAGAGAAATAGTTAACTTAAATTACCAGGACCTTGCTAGTACAGGTACTGATTTTAGTATTTGTACTTGACTTGCAGTCAAAAAGATGGGGAGGAGATGCATTTTTGAGCCGATAATTGACAAAACTGTCTTTCACAAATCATAGGAACGGATGATTCCCAATTCATTTTCCTTGGAAATGCTTATGGAATTGTAATAAAAATTAGTGTCTTAATATGGGCAAACACTTCAAGTATTGGCTGATAAGTAATTTCTAGCATTCAGTCCCTTTAATAAAGTATTGGCAATGATTATTACAATGACATAAACCTTGGCTAGATAATCGTACTGCTTATACACTTATCCGATTCTGACTTAACTACGGGCCTGATTTAGTTCTGTCGTGATAACTTCTGTAAACAAACAAGTTTATGTAAACTATTTCCATAGGACAATAATTTGGTTTATCAGAGTTCTTATTATTGCAATTATAGGTAAGGCTGGTGGTTGATACTAAGTAGTTACATATAGAAATTTGTTGTTGTTTATTAGGCACTAGTGTTAAAAAATGCTCCTCACTACTCACATATCATATCTATTGCAGCCTATCTTTACGGTATTATTAAAATGGCACACAATTTTACTTCTTTACTCAACGATGATGCATATAATGAAGCCGAAGACATTTTCTACTCACAAGCACCCCTTTCATCCCAGGAGCACAGTCAACAAGCACCAAGAAAACCAAAAAAAGGCCGGTCAAAAAACTTTTTAATCGAAGAGGATATGTTACTTTTATCTGCTTGGCTTAATGTTAGCACGGACCCTGTTCAAGGCAACAATCAGACACAAAACACCTATTTGGAATAGGATATGGAACTATTACCATGAACATAAAAATTTTGACAGTGACCGGACGCCTACTTCATTGTGTAATCATACGATGATTAATTGTAGAACCACCATGATTTGAGACAAAATTCGCTCTATGTCGTTCATGAAGGTAAGTAGCAGCCATTCTCATCCGTGCCTCATGTTCTTCTTCTTCTGCCTGCATAATATCGAGAATCATTTTTGTGGTATTGTCCATTGAATTTGAGTATTCTAAAAGTGTGAATGAATTAAAGTTTGTTTAGGGTTTTATCTTATTCACATCTCAATGGACAATAATAATAATAATAATAATAATAATAATAATAATAATAATAATAATAATAATAATAATAACAATAACAATTATAATAATAACAATCATAATAATAACAATAAAAAATTCAAAATCAAAATATAGCCAACCAATATAGCCAGTCCCAATGGAGTACATTACGTTATAGATTCAGCAAATTTTACATAATCAGCAAATTTCAAAATATAGCCAATCAATTTGGCCAACTCCATTGGAGATGCTCTTATAAATTATAATGCATGCATTATATGTGAATCGGTATCACCAAATACTCTATTTTGATATTTGCGATATTTTTGCAAGACCATATTAATTATGGAAAAAGAGTTTCTACCTGACATTGTAGAAAACTTTTCTACAGTATCACCTTAAATTAAATTTGGGCCATAGATTAATCTAATCCAATGGACCCGCTAGGGGTGCCACACATAAATCGAATATACCCTCACACACACAATCCCACCTAATTTCCTCCATTTTTAATTTGATTTTTCCCGTCAATTAGTGATTTTTTTTTGAAATCTGACTTCATTGTATTTTTCTCCATCTCTCAACGATCAGTTTGCATATCATATATGCAGCAAAATCGTGATTTTAAGGCGACACTGTAGAAAAGTTTTCTACAGTGTCATGTAGAAAAGTTTCCTGCAGTGTCAGGTAGAAACTCTTTACCCATTAATTACTCGATTATGATATTTGGATAATTTATGCAAAGATACATGCTCCCTTTACTAGGAGAAAAATCAAAATTTTCTTATATTTCAATATTTATTTTTCACAAATATGTCTTTCGATTTTTTTTATTTTTGGCAATCTATTTTTTTTTTAAACCCATTATAGTCTTATTGCCACCATATACATTTTTTTTTTTGAAGAATAAATGAGTTAATTCAATAATAAAAAGCCATACGGCATCTACACCATTGATCGAGTTGAACAAACTAAAAATTGTAATCGTTTATTCTCATAAAGAGACAGTTAAACGATATTTTGAAGATGTATATACAAACACAAGTACCCACTTCGTGCATCCTCGTTGTATTACCGGTACCCACTTCATCATGCCCCGATGGAGCTCACAATTAAGGAGCGTAAAAAACAAAGCTCTCACAAAGGAGAGAAACTAAACCTCTCACAAAGGAGAGAAAACCAAGCAAAAAAATACAAGCCAACAATCGATAAGACAAACTGAAAATACAAAAAATTTAAAAACTTAGATCTGACAAACGAAACTTAGATCTGACAAACGAAACCACAGATAGGCGGCTAACTCTCAAAATCCCCGCTTGAATCGAAGAAGAAAGATGGCCGGAAGCTCCGATAATGTAGATCTAGAAAAACAATCCAACGCAAATCAAAAGGATAAAAATCCTTACCCAAAGAGGGAGATTATTGAAAGAGATAAGAGAAACAAAATAAAAGAAAGGATTTGGGGATTTCCATCGAGAAAAACCGGTGGAAGCCCCGCCGGATAAGGTTAAGAGAAGGAGACGGTAGGGAGAGAGAAAAGGGAGAGAACTTACATTATTTTGATATTTGGATTTATTTTGCAAGAAACGTCACTTTTTGTCTTGTATGACCCTTTAATTAATCATGTCCATATTATTTCAAGATCTATTTACTGAAAATTGATATTTCATTTTATTCATATTTTATCCAAAATTAAGTATTTATGGCCTTGAAACACAAAGAAATGGGCACTGCAGAAAACTGATCTACAGTTGCAGAGTCGCAACTTCAACATAATATATCTCAGGGCATCTTTTAGTGAAGAATACTCTTGAAACACTGAGCATCTACAAGAGTTGATTGACACAGTACTAGCACAAACAAATTTTAACATTACATACACAGCAATTTTAACATTACATACACAGCAATTGCTTACATACACAGTTAAATAATTGTACATTTTGCTTTGTTCCCTTTCACTATAGGTTGTTACTGGAACCTTAAAAAAAAAAAAAAAAAAAAAAAAAAAAAAAAAGATAAACTGTTCCGTTAGGAAGGCCCAAATATTTGGAATACCATTCCAACCATAATTAACTTACAACTACATAATTTTTTTTTAAAAAGGTAAACTTTATACCAGGTGATTTTGGACCAGTCTTCAATGGCGGCCACAACGAAGCGAGGAAAAATGCCATATGTACAAGAATTAAAGCCTCTACATGAAGTAACTGAGAGATTTCTTTTTTCGAGAACCACCTTCTCCATAGAGCTCATTCCACTGTAGGAGCTCCGTCATGTTTTGAGACTCGGACGAAACACTTGCACAAACCTACAACATCGATATGAAATTGTAAATTGGTGATTTTTAATCACACATAAAACAATTAAGTAAAAAGAAACACTTCAAAAAGTTGCTTTACCTGCTCGTGAGCATTTTTAAAATCATCCATGTTTAAAGGTCGAATATCTGCACTGCCACTGAGAGCTGGAGCAGGTTTACCTTCCGCTAGAGCAGCAGAATGCTCCTGTCATCATTTAAATATAATTTGCACCATTAAAAAAAAGAAGAGGTACAATAATAATTGAATATTACACACAATCCTACAGCTTCTGCTTCAACTAAAGGGACCTCTCAAGAATTATAACAATACAACACATTTTATATCAGACAATGGGTAGTTAAGAATCCCTTAAGAGTTAATGAAAAAAGGTTGTGCCTAATGCACAAGGTCCCGCATTAGCCAGGTATGGGGAAGGTCCCACTGCATGCAGTTGCAGTCCTACCCTTACTTTTCACTGATTTATTATGTTGTTCAATCGTTCAAACTAATGACCAGAGAAAAGTAAGTAGTGTTACCCTTATTTGGCATCATTCGCATACATGGAAGCATATGTTTCTCTACAAAGTAGCAAGATGGGCATATTGTCGTTTACCACTCAGGTAGCAAGTAGCAACAAAGTGCTGGTTCATTTTTCTTTATTCTTTTTTTTTGCTAAATAAAGTGTTTGCTATTCAAATGCACTAAAGATACCTTTTTTTCTTTCCCCAAAATCTCCCTTATTGGGCGATGCGCAGCAGTTACACAGAGATTCTGCAACATAAAAACAATGTAAAGAGCCACAATCCTCTAGGTAAAAATACCTAATGAATTCTAGTCGAGGTATGCATGATTACAGAAGACAACCTTAAGGTCGCTTCCAGAATAACCATCAGTTATACTTGCAACTGACTCCAAATCAACATCTGCAGACATGTCCTCTTTCGCTAGTATCACCTTCAGAATTTTAGCTCTGTTAGGAGCATCTGGCAAATTAACCATCAACCTGCAAAGACATACTTAGGAGTCATGTAACAAGAAATTGTGCGGGGCAAATACAAACCAAACATTGAATTTGGAAGAATTTCACAGAGGTATTTGACCTGCGTGGAAGCCTTCTTATTACAGCTTCATCAAGATCAAAAGGCCTATTTGTAGCTGCAAGCACAAGAACTCGTTCTGTATCCTTTGTCCGCAGCCCATCCCAGTTCACCATAAACTCGTTTTTCATTTTACGCATAGCCTCATGTTCTCCTGGATTTTCCCTTCGGCCCAGCATGCTATCAACCTATGTAATATTGGATTTAGTAAGTTACAAGAAAACAACATTCAAAACTACATGCATAATAGTATAGAAGCATACTTCATCTACAAATACAACACTGGGAGCAATTTTACTTGCTAACGTAAACACCGCTTTCACATATTTTTCACCCTCACCAAACCACTGCATTAAGAAATATAGATTGTTATTAGTTTAAATCATTATAACGAATTCACAGAATCTCCTCAATGAAATGAACCTTCGATGTAATGCTTGACATGGAAATGTTAATGAAGTTTGCCCCAGCTTCAGTGGCCACGGCCTTTGCCAGCATTGTCTTTCCGGTCCCAGGAGGCCCAAATAAGAGTATACCCTTGCAAGGCTGCCATAGTTAACAAGTGAGATTTTAGTTACACCTGCTACACAGTGTAAATGCATGCGTGACAATCGAACACTATGACAGTTTCATTAAATATCATAATTGCAAGTTGCAACTCTATGGCAATCATGATTAACAAGTAAATAGATACAAACAAAAGCACCAACAAAATTCAAGGACTAATAAGCACAAATCTTTTTATTAAATAAAAAAATAATTGGAATTGCTTAAAATTGAAAAATTAGAATTTACTGACTCGTCAATCATATAGCAGGAGAACTGACACATAAAACACTCAAGAAATTCTAATCCTTGTGAAATTGAAGTCCTCTACACCATACTGTTAACCAATCAAGTGTCCCCATGCCTTCACATGGTACTGCATCACATCACCGTGGTTGTTCAAGATCATCAATGAGTAGGAGCAAGTGTCAGCAGTACAAGAGTGCACATTGGCACGGTAGATAATATTTTATATTTATATTAAGTGTCGTTTTTTATTCTTGTGATCCTTCAACCTTGTATATAAATCTTGGGGAAATGTCCATAAAAGAAAAAGCTGCATTTCTTGTGGAGCAGCCAGCTTAGCTTAAACTTGAATTCCAGCATAAACAATGAAATACAAGATGTGGACACTTTTTTACTACAGCCAGGGAAACCACATAATAAGCTCTGCTACAGCCTAAAACCTTGGAAATAATGCCCATGAGGAACACAAATATACTTCTGAAATTTCAACATTCAAAATAATTCTAGCCTGGGGATACAAAGTAATCTTTGTAACTCTAAAAAAGGTTATAATAGGGACACTGTGGGGATTAACCACTGAATCAGAGGAATTGGAGCTAAAGCAAGAACTGAACTGAAGTTATTGTTTGATATAGAAGTCACTACATACCAATTTAGTTTCATTAACAGACAAGGTGTAAAGGAAAATTTAATCAACAGAAGCAAGAAAAGAGCATTATCCACAAAGAAGAAAGATGAAAGGAACCTTGGTTAATTGCCCCTTACAGAAGAGTTCAGGCCTCTGTAGAGGAAGCATCACCAACTCCTTTAGCGTCTCTTTGACATTTTCTAATGCTCCAATATCGTCGAATGTCACTCCAATATCGCTAGGTGGGATAACCTCAGCTAGAAGTCTCTTCTCAAATTCATTTTCAGTTACAACATCCTACACATGCCATGATTGTCAATAGTCATTTCCCAAACATGTTAAGAGCTATTGTTAAGATATACTATATGATCCTGTCAAGCCCTCCTCCTAACACCTAGAGGTTTTTAGGTGGGGCCGCTAAGTTAACATGGCATCAGAGCTGAAGTTCGAGTTCATCCTCCTACCCCCAATAATCCAATATTTAACATGGACACCAAGGCAAATTATTTTCTCAAAGAGGAAGTATTAAGATATACTATATGATTTTGTTAAGCCCTCCCCTAACACCTTGAGGTATCATATAGCATAACTTAAAATTTATACACAAATTATTGAAAGGTAACTGGTAAAGAAAGCACAGCAAATACCTTCAGTGACTTCTTCGAGCTCTTGGATTCATTCTGGATAGATTGTAGAATTCCAATCCCATACTGAATGCTGTCAGATTGTAACACAACATTCATATTATACGATTGTCATTTAGTATGCAGACCAAAGGCAAAGAAAAGGTACCCAAGTATTCCATTACCTCTCACTAGACAAAACCAGTCTTGCATCAGGATCAGCGTCGGAATGTTGCATTAAGTGATGGCTTAATGCCCATCCAACAATCTTCTCTGCACCTTCAAGACACTCCAATAAATTTACATCAATATATTTTTATTTTTTTAAAAAAAATTTACATCATTTTCCAACTTACTGATGCAGCAGAAGTTAAAGTTTAAAAGGATGGTACATACTATCAATTGTAATTGAGTGGTCCTTGATGCATAGTGCTTCAAGCCCTTTGCATTCCAACCTATTCCTACCAAGTACCTATTTATAACACAAATTAATGTCAAAACACTGCATTGTGGGTAAAAATAGGAAATCGCACCAGCCTTGAGCAAATGGGACTAAAATCACATCATGAAGATTGCAGCCCAAGACATGGTCATTCATGTCCTCACATAGACAGTTCAAGGTCCAAAATCAATTCCCAATAAAGAAAGACAGCGATACAAATATACAGAAATTGCAAACTGAATAAATCTTTCAATTCCCAATATTATATTTCTATGTATTAAGTGATGCACTAAATACACTTAAGAGTGTTGCCCAGGGTAATCTAGGTGTAATGCAAAGCTTCTCCTATTCTTCCCACTCGATTTCCCGGTTTCCTAAACTCCAACATGATTCGGAGCAAGGAATTAAAACATTAATTTGTTTTTTATTTTATGTTATTAATTAAGAATAGATTTGATTGTAATTTATTAGGTATTAGTTATATTAGATAAATAGATTACTAAGAATATTCTAGATTAAAGGAGTAGAATAATAAAAAGGATTTGTTTCATTTATTAGAAGGTTTTTACTTGGTGGCTAAGTTTAGGGATTCAGTTCAATATAAAATCTTTTATTATTATGGAGACTTTGATTGATTAATGAATTGTTGCAATCCTAACAAACTTCTCTTTTGTGGTTGAGAAACCCAAGGGGTAACACCTTAGGTTGTGGGTTTTCTACGGTTACTCCACAATTATCTATCCTTTTGCTTGTTTAATACTTGTCCAGCATCACAACACCAATGCTATTAAGCTATTAATAAGAATTTTTTTTTAACAAAAGAATTTTTTTGTTATTTGAGTAATACAATATACAGTAAAGTATCATAAAAGCATCCATAGGATGACAAAGTGAGAATTTCATTGATTGTGCGGTTACTCCACAATTATCTATCCTTTTGCTTGTTTTATACTTGTCCAGCATCACAACACCAATGCTATTAAGCTATTAATAAGAATTTTTTTTTAACATAAGAATTTTTTTGTTATTTGAGTAATACAATATACAGTAAAGTATCATAAAAGCATCCATAGGATGACAAAGTGAGAATTTCATTGATTGTGAGCTAGCAAATAGCAAAGTTCAGAGAAGTTCTTAACTAAACACTTTTTAAGAAAAAGGTCATGAGTTTGTATTATAGTACTCACGGTGCGCAGATTAATTAAATTTCCTTCCGATTTAAGAGTCTCTGAATCCCTGTCCAGCTGTTGCTTCCAACTCGCAAGGAGAGATTCATCCTAGAAAGGACAAATATTATCATCTAATGCATTATCACCTAATACTGCTTGCGAAAATAGAAGTGGCTACAGCACTCAAAGAACAAACCTGAGGCATATGAATGGTAACTTTATTAGGTAAAAGTTTTGTGAGAAGTTTGGTTGCCTTGGGAACCTCCTTGCCTCTATCATTTAGCCTACCAAAGCTATCCTGCATAATATAGAAGAACATTGTATCTTAAGATTTTACAGCTTAATTTTATTAGTCAAAAGGCTATTTGAATATGGAATCTAGAAAATTAAGGCAGAGAAATCTATGTCGACAACAGCAAATATCACAATTACTTGGCAAAATTTTCGTCATATTTTTAAGAATTTCTTACAAAATAAAGTTTGACGTAGAGAAGTAACTGTTCCTATTAGAAAAAATTATTAATCGCTCATGCTACTATTTAATCACCCACCATAAACTATTAGCAAGTTTCTAAGAACATCAGACACAAACTGAGTCACTGAAATTTACTGTTTCCTAATCTTTCTAATCATATACTGTATAACAATTTTGACTTGAATCTTCCCAGTTCCATGGCAAGAGTGTATAAAATAAACTGCATCCTATCAACTCTCAGTTCAGTTGCTTATTCATCATTCCTATAAAATCATTATCAAGTAAAACATAGTCAACAATATTGCGTCTAGATCTATGCTAGAGATAAGAAATGAGGAACGCTCAACCTTAAAGATAACACTCAATCTCAAAGGTTACACCCAACCTAAGGTCCTAAAATCTGTCTGAAACCTAATCATGTCCCTAAACAATGATTAGTTCTATCTATCACTTCAGATTTAAAAAAACGTGATACTACAAGAAAAGGTTTCGAATTTCAAGCAAGTAAAACATGATTGTAATTGAAGTACTCGCCATGGATGATAAAGAATGTTTAAATTCACAAATAATGTGATAATAAGCATCAATATAGGTACAAAGATGCTTCGATATAGATAATAAGCATCAATCACCAGCAAATGAATTATTAGACAGCTATTATTTACATTAAAGGTTTTATGCCCTGTTCAATTAAGTACTTTAAAATACAAAGATAAAGTTGAAACTTATTTATAACAGAAAAACTTAACCACGAATGATGAAGAAAGTTTACATCCATAATTTACAACAAGATATAAAGATACTTCAATGATTTTTAAGAGCAAGAAAAATATTGAAACAAAACACTGGAGTTGTAATACAAGTCCACAATAAAAACTAATAGCCATTACCGGGAAAGCCAGATCAAGTAGAGCACTTTGGTTGCTACCAAATTTTGTGAAGAGTAAACCACCGGGATTTGACTGCACAAGAATCAATTTTAGTTCCGACAAACGAAGTTGAATAAGCAACAAAGCTGGATAAATAGGGGTATAAATTCGTGTAAGCACCTTTCCTCTTTATTTACTAAAAAATTATGTCAGAGAACTAATCAAGTTCCCTTGACATGGGTAGAATAAATAGTATAACATAAATTGGTTGCAACCCACTGAAGAATGTCCCTGATCATTACAAAGCCTGCCTCGAGTATTTATTATTAGCCTGGTAAGTAGTGACCCAGTGAGGCAACACTCAATTTCCAGAAAAAACTAACCTTTTCCTTACGGTTGTCAGCATGCGTTTGTGATCCAATTACAACAACGTTATCAGGAAGCTTCTCAAGTTTGCTCTTGAATGTTGTATATGATTCCGAATTTCCTACCATGGACTTCTCCGCATCTTTCATGAACAATATGAAGGGAGATTTCCGGCTCTCACTACTCACAACCTGATTGAAATATAACACAAGCAGTAGACAAGAAGTCATGCCCATAGATCGCAATATATACATATATGCTTCAGATGATCAAACAAGACAACATGGTAAGCTAACCTCGAACAAAGTTGTAATAAGTGATTTGTTCAGTACTTCAACACCAGTGCTTTCAAGACGAAGTTCATTTTCTATAGGAAGTGTAAAAAATAAGGTGAAACATAACAGAATTCAGTCTATTGAGTATATTGACATCATTGGGACAATAAAAAATTACCATTGCAGAAGTATCCATGGCCATTATCACATAAACCTGCAAAGTCAACCCCATCAGGCACAGGCTTATCGAATCTTACACCGATTTTGGACACAGGATTGTCTTCAAATGGTAATAAAACCTTCCCTCGACTCCCAACAGTTGGACCCCTGATCATTGAAGCAAAATATGAATATAACCATTTGTGAAAAGTCATACTACGACTTTGCGAGTAATATGTGCAATGACAAAAACATATAACCGCATCCATATTAAACTACCAATTTGACATTAGAAGTCACCTGACTCATATTCAGGACTAAACAAGACAGATCTTTACTAACTTATAAAGTTATAATTAATATATATATATATTACTAGTTGCTTTAATAATTGCTGGAAACCACAAATTTGGAAAATTGGATACTAGTCCTTTAGATGAAATCAGAATAACAAACAGAATGCGAGTACTTTACATGCTTTGGGGAAAGACCTGATTATCGGGGTCACGGGCAACAATATGTTCCTCGATGTCCACAGGAGGATATTCCCCTTGGACTCAATGATCCCACTGAAGAATATAGACTGTATGAATCTTGAAAAAAGAAGGAAATTGAGGGAGAAGGGAGACCACAAATGCCAATTTAAGCAAGATAGAGGGATCAAATTTCGGGAACGGAGGTCATGGGATTAATTAACTACTCAGACAACCTGAAGTCTACTGGCTAAGCAGCTGACCGCAGTCCCTAAGCCCAGCTTGTAGCAATCCGATAGGTTGACTTCAGGTTAATGTTTAAAGATGGACAATATTACATGATTCTGGAAGATTTATAAAAGAATGGTACAGTTGTACTATCATGCGAATCGTAAAATCCAGGAGAAGTTGAAGGAAAAGTTAAATAGGATGGCAAAGAGGTCAAAAATATTAGTGTTATAATTTCAATTTTCTCTTGTCCATCTTCCTTGCATACATTCATCATCAGCCAAAACTATATGTGGATTGGTTAGGGGCTGAACTGAGTTAACAAATTTGCAACCTCTAGTTAACAATTACAGTTCCTTGGTGTCTTTCTAAAGTTCAATTTAATCAAGTTCTTTCATAACAAAAGAAACAGTTTAATAAAGCCTCTGAATTTATTTGACAATCTCTATTTAAGATAGTTTATAAAGATCAACTGAAATAAAAGAAACAGAAGCAGTTTGAACAATTTCTTTTAAAAACTAAAATAGTAAAATATGATAACAATCAACAATCAACAACCTGCCACAACCACCCCACTAGAATAGAACCAGGGGAGGATTTCCAATTTTTTTTTAAATTCATTAGATTCCTTGTCTAATCAACTGTACCTTAAAGGAGATGATGTTGGATATAGATTCGCAGACGTAGTACCCATGAACCTTACCCTGTCTCCTAAGCCATTTTATAAAAGACGGTGAAATTCAGAAAAGAGAACAAGCAGTTCTTTGAACAAAATACAGAAATAAATTAAGCTTCTCTGCAATCTCGTGAAGAGTTGCATACCTAATTTTAACAAGGGATTCTTAGACGTCCCTGCAGAAGAGCGCATGATGTCATTCTCCTTCCTTGTTTGTGACTCCAGGTCAGGTGTTGAAGGAACAAATACAGTACAATCTACATCAGCTTCAACAGATAAATCCTTAGTTCCCTCCGCCAATTCAGGAGCCCCAGAACTTTTCTTGGCAATGATGTCAGCAGATTTATTAGCACTATTTCCTTCTTTCTGAATCTTGGCTTCCTTAGCAGACAAACCCTGGAATCCGAATAATAAAAACTAACCGGGTTGAGTATATATTCATTGATTAAACCAATCGTTGGCTTTTTAAAGTAATACTCCTAAAACTTCACAACTCACAGGACATCTTGATTCTGATAAACAAAATGCTGCCATCCTTCCATTAAATGAGGAAATATAAGTTTAGAAGATCAAACTACAATTATCATGATATATGTATAAGCCTATGAGGTGCTACTGGGCTTTGTATAAACAGAAATCCAACCCATCCCACACACTAACAATCTCTCGTCACAAATCGAACGCAACTGATATATCTGAAAGCCCACAGCAACTGCAGTTGAATACTTAAGCAGTAGTATCACTCAGTTAGGTGCTACCAAGCCCCTCTTAAGCATATCATTAGCTTGTTAGGTGAGGTGAGCCTTTCCATCACACTAAATAAGCGACACCCAACCCCTGCCACACCCCAAGAATCTTTCCCTCACAAATCAGCCACATCAGACGTGCTTAAACAGTAGAATGACTTTCACAGCTACACTTCCGCAACCGGATCAGACTAGTCTTCCTCTCACACATTGGCAAGAGTTAATTGACATTCACACATCACCACGGTTGAATCCCTCCAACCCGTGTAGAACTAATCTGCCCCTCACACAACTTTGATTGAATTCCATCAATTGTGTTGCTCTCTGTCGACTAGGATCTAGGTCTTCTCTTAAGCTCAAAAGATACTAAACCCTCCATCAGTGGACCAAACAGGGTTGCACAGATCTCTCTCTCTCTCTGTTACGGTACCTTGCTCATCCCCAAAAGCTAGCTTGTGGGATGAGGTTTAACCCTCACACGTAAGTACCACACGATCTCTACCACAACAGAGCGGGAAAGCACACTTGCATTATGAGGGGAAGGGCATTTACAATTAAAGTGTAAATTAGAAATGATTCTCAAATTATTGCAATTATGTTTCAATAAAAATAGAGTGTGTGGCAGCAAGCATAGTGGGCCAGAGTGGCAAGCATAGTGGACCATAATAACCTTGTATCATAGAAAAGAAAAAATGAGTAATAAACTCAAGTCAAGCCAGTGGTTAAGCAAGAGAAAGCGCCCACAAGCTACAATTAACTATAAAGACCTTGTTATGTCAGCCATGTAACAATCAGGAATAGAATTCAAAATTGCTTAGTAAGGTGGATACTTACACCCAAAAATGAATGGCTATCATATACAAGCAATTTGGCGCCATAATAATTGGCAAGCGCCTTTGTCAACATCTCCTGATATATCTCGGATCCTGGAAAAGAACAACGCTACACGTTCAACTCGAAATTTGTAATGAAAATTAATATACTGTTTTTAAGAATAAAAATTATGCATACCTACTGGACCGGAGAGCAAGATTCGCGGGTTCACTGTAGGAAGTTCAGCAGTGAATTTAACTTGTTCTCTGTGCTTCAGATGTATATAAGAAGCCGCAATCAGAACATTTTTTGTATTTTCACTGCAAACAACCAGTGATGAAAATAACTTCAGAACTTTTTGTGGCTCAATAGACATCTAATTCAGCAGGAAATATCTATGTTAAAGTATCTATGAAAGATAATAGAGTACAAAGGTGTAAAAAGAGAACTTTAGAATCGAACATTGTCCATTCAACTGCAAGTGGTAAAAGAAACATGAAAATTCATTTTTTGGAAATAAATTAGTGGCAATCCATCTACCCATCTTTTTGTACCAAAGAACAACTGAACCTAATATAATTACTTTTTCAAAAGTTCAAACCCCTAAAGGAAACATATAAAACATATTTTTCTTATTATTAAAATTACAAATACAAATACATTTTAAAAGTTCAAAATTACAAAATATTAAAAACAATAGTAAATTGATATAGTTATAAATATTAAAAGGGATAAGTGCATTGCATGGGTTACTAGCTATAATTAAAAATTAATTATTTTAATGAATAAAATGATTTTCATTTAAAATATATTTAAACAAGATAATAGTAACTTAATGAGATGATATGTAAATTAAAATTATTTAAATGATATGTAGATAAATCAGTATATCACACATGTATACAATCATGCAATGTAAATTTATATATTATGGTTGCAAACAAACCGAACTCGGACAATATCGAACTAACTTTTAACAAACTCAAGTAAAATTTTAACAAACGAACAATGTTTGATAATTACCAAACAAATTTCCTTGTCCGAACTCGAGTTCGATGATAATCAAACCAAACAAGAACATATCGAACCGAACACAAACATTTTGTTAACATTCTATATTTTTGTTAATATTCATTTTAAATAATTTTACAATTGTCAAATATAATTAAACAATAAAGTATGGATACCGTATAGTAAATAATAAACTTGTTTTTTCCGAACAAAACTCGGGCTTAACGAACAAGCCGAACTCGAGTCGAACACCTTAAAATAGGGTCGTTAAGGTTATCAAACAAAAAATGTTGTTCGGACTCGTGTTCGATTATTTATCGAATGAGCTCATCTAGAGAACTTAACCAACAATTCGGTTCATTTGGAACCCTTCGTATATATAATGTATTATATAAAATACACTTTCGGATGGGGTTCATGTACTTTGGGTCAACCCAAAATTGACTTCCTAGATGAAATTTTCCCCAACCTGAACCCCACCCAAAACTCAAAATGCTCGACCCAAATTCGTGTTTTTACGTGTCGGGTTTTGGGTCGTGTCTAATTTTGCCACCCTTAGGCCTTAGGTTTGAAATGACATTAGAATACAAACGAGTCAGCACATTTAATAACTACAGACTTGTTTATATCATAGAATTTGAACTAGGTTTAGGGCTTGGGAAGGAAATAAGTCTCACTTCTTTATATAGTTTGATAAACTGCCACAATTAAGTTCCCAAAATAAAATTGTTATGTTATGTTATAATAGTGACCATAATGTTTTTTACAAGTCTTCGTATTAGAAGATTAAATTGACCAAATTTTCTTTCAAGGATGAAATACATTTTGAATATTAAAATGATAGATATATCTAAATCATTCTCTCATGCACATGGAAATTTAGAAATTATTAAACTCTTTAGAGTAGCCTTGGCTTGAATATCCGAAAGACATACATATTTGAATATTTTCCTCAGAAACAATGATATTAGTCCTTATTCAACACTCAGTCCATGTTTTGCTTCGTTAATGCTTCACAGGGACCTTTTGCAATCAGTAGAGATGATGATTCCCATCATGTACTCTTAGATATAGTTTTAATTCATTCATGTGTCATTCAGTTGTCCATGTATGATGTAAGCAATACCTTAAATAATATGGGAAGGCATCGAACGAAACTTGAATGTCACTACTATCAAGAATTCCTCTATAAATATCTTCTTTGAATACCTCACATCTCAAAGATGTCCCAGGTAAACTTATTGGAGTTGAATCCTTAGCTTTTTCAGCCGCTACCTGCATTCATATTGTTTCACTCAATGTAAGTTACAAAAAATTACAAAGGCTAAAGCTCTCTGCAATGGCCATTTATTTATTCAAGCTATAAAAAATAAACAAAGGATTGCATGCCTCTATGACAGACTCTTGGTTGCAGTCGGAGGAAAGAATTTTACTGGTTGCTCCAACATCAGCAGCATTCTCGCTCTCAACATTTGTCGTTGAGTTCACTTCAAGGCCGTCGAGATCATCTTCCTGAACAAGACTCGAACGGGTCAGCTCAGTCACTTGGTGAATTCTACCACTATTCTGTGATGTTGGGTTCAAGTTCGAAAATTCTTGTCCCAAATTTGATAAAGATGCCAAAATAGAGGCACCGGCTGCAGCTGAACTGTCTCCTGTCCGTCTTTCTGCACGAGGCAAATTGAAGCCCACTCCACCAACTAACGATGGTGTCTTAAAAGCAGTATCAAACAATACTTTCTGAAATATCTATATGTTAAAATGTTAAGAATTACTTATTAACCATGCAAATAAATCCATATATTATAGAGCAACAGAACTATTAAAATTAGAAAACCTGAACTTGAAAGATCAAACAAGGAAACGGTTAAAACCTAAAATTGATTAAAAGGATACATAAGCATGGTTACCAAAAACCAATTCATCCCCGGAATTCAAATGATAAGTAACTCCCTTCTTGATAGTCTTCCCATTAACTTTCACAGGACCCTTACTTCCTTTGCTTTCAAGCACCGCAATATAATTACTCTCCCCCTAATCATTCCATTAAACAGTGAGTAATCAAAATGCAGATACACATTATGGATACAATCACCAAAACAATTAAAAAAAAAACCAACAGGATCAAAACTAACAACAATTAGGTCCAAGGTATGTGCATGTGTGCTTACATTTGACACCCTAGGATACCAAAATGTACGTCCTTGTGATGATACCTTTGTAAGCTTAATATGACATAGAATTCCACTTATCGTCTGATCCTTGATCAGAAGATTGGATTGCTTGTTCGATCCAACTACAAAGTTTGCTGTATAAATACTCACAGTTGGATTCTGCAACACATAATGCACTTAAATTATCACTACATCCTTACATAAACAAACTTGCATATTTATTTTCCACGTAACAGAAACAAGCTTAGCTCATTGTTCAATAATTTACATTTGTTAGTCGTCCAGAATAAATCACCAGACGACAATTATAATCACATTCAATTATTTTATATTACATTATCACTATTTTCAATTAATCTTCGGATTCCCTAACTGTAACATAAAACACATTAATCGAGTTTGAGAATCTAGAAAAAGGTAAACTACCTGTTGACTCTGCGTAAGAAGCCTACACCACGGACTCTTATACTCGAGATTACTATTATGTTTCCACGAACTAAACGAACTCCCTGGCTTCTCTCCTACAGTTGCTGATTTTCCTTTATCTACACACACACAATTCAATCAATCAAAACTACATTTCTCCATAAACACCAATCAATCACAAATCACAATACACACACATACACACAACTCACCTTCAGCAAGCGGCATAACAACAGAAGTCGCCGGAGCAGCCTCCGCTTCTCCCGGCGCCTCTACGGCGTCACATTTCGGCGGATCCACCGGCGTATTGGAATTATCAACCGGCGTCGTTTTATCCGACGTGGCATCATTGTCTACCTATAGAAAACAAATCAACGGTCAAAAATGCATCAATTGAGATGAAAATCAACGGCTGAGATTGAAAGAAATGATAATACCTTTTGGCGCTTAGGAGACTGAGGCTTATCTTCCGATGATGATGATCGCTTAGCGGTGGTGGTGTTGTTGGAGATGGATCCACTTCGTCTCGTTGATACCATTTTTGTTTGTTGGTTCAGAAAAAATGGGATATTTGAGCTTTTTTTAACATTGTCTTTTTATGCCACACGAACATTCATAATTTTATCGAGTTAGTCGAGTTGCGCAAATTGGTATCGAATTATTCAAAAAAATAGTCATAATTTTATGGTCCGAGTAAAATATTTATTTTATTTGAGATTACAAATTTTAATCAAGTATTGGAATTAATATTTTCTTTGATCGTTTGGCATTTCAAATTTTAATGTATCTCAAAGATGAAATGCTTATTAAAGGTAATTAGCATTTTGCCCGTACTTCGTACACGATATTTTATTTAATTTAAAATGATAATACCAAAAATTTAACAAATTTGATTGATTTCTTAAAACATCTTATTTAATTTAAATTGACAATACCAAAAATTTAACAAATTAATTTGATTGATTTCTTAAAAAGATATTGTATGCAATTATATAAATAATCAATTCTTAGAAAGATATTATATACAGTTATATAAGTATTTAATAAAATAATGATATGCTAAAATTTATATAAAAAAGTAGCATACAATTATATTTTAACAATGTTGAAAATTTATTTAATCCATCAAAATCTGCAATAAATGTAATAAATATTTTTACAAATATTGTTCTCTAACTGAAAACAATAATAAATTGTCTTCATTATTCAAATGCGGAAATGATAATCCCTTCATTCCCAATGGCTCCAAAACATTAAACCTCATATAATATCAAGAACATATTATATTAACTATGAGAACTCATAATTAATATAATATGTAAATGTTGGAGAACAATGAGACCACATTTCAAGCAATTTTTAATTTTTTTTTTGTTAATTTTTTTTATGAATGGATAGAGGGTAGAATTATAAGACTTTTATGTGAAGATGCCCCTAGCGGGACCTTTTAAAATAGTTTGAAATGTAGCGAATATGTGTGTTCTCACTGTTCTCATTTTAATATTTTTTTGTTAATTTTTTTTATAAATGGATAGAGGGTAGAATTATAAGACTTTTTTTGTGAAGATGCCCTTAGCGGGGCCCTTTTAAAATAGCTTGAAATGTAGTGAATATGTGTGTTCTCACTGTTCTCATTCTCACCAGAGCGTGACCATTAAACTGTATTAGTAAATTCATGTATGAAAATACAGTGTATATATATCATTAATATAGATTCTTTTATTAAAAATAAGTAAATTATACAATTAAATAAGCAAGCCAAAATATCAGATAAATATTCTAATAGATTTATAGTTTATGTTCAAATTAAGGTCTTTCACCATGGCTCTCGCTTTCTGAAATTGTTGACTTTATTATATTAAAAGTATATATGTTCTTATTGAAACGAATATAATAATTTGAATTTGAATATATTTTTAAACTACTTATTTTGATGGGTTGTTAATTTTTTTGTGATCAACTTAGAGGGTTGACTAAAAATAAAATTAATGGGAATACATAAACCCGTTACCCACGTTATGATAAACAATACCTATAAAATGAAAGTTGCTTATGTGGTTCAGGCTTGTTAATTACTTCAATACTTCATTAGCTTGATCATCATGTGGACCATCTTTCTTTTTATCACTTATGTTGCTGCTATGTAGTCTATCTGTAATTAACATCTTTCTTTTTATTACTTATGTTGTTGCTATGTAATCTATCTGTAACTAAAAATCTCTCTCTGCTTGTAATCTATATTTATAAATGCAAACTTCTTCTTGTATTGTATTTTGTTTTCAATATTTAAAATTATGTAGCTGGAGCCGGAGGAGAAGAGAAAGGTTGGAGGTGCAATCATAGTACTACAACATTATTGAAAATAAGTACAATATCATAATAGAATTTTTTGTTCCAATCTAAATTGGGTCGCTCCAAATGCTGTGTAATGACAAAAAGGGCATTAAAGAAATAAAGAAGATTAAAAAAATGAAGGATAATACTGTATACCAAAGACACAGGTCTCCGCAAGAAGCTCACTTATTCACTTTTATCTTCAAATAATGTAGGATTACAAATTATAACAATCACATTTTCCACTACCTATTCTCTCTCAAAAAGCCAACTAAACTGAAAAATGAAAAAGTTAGTGCTTTTAAATTTTAATACGGAGCTCAAGTGAAAGTGCTAAATATGAGATCATATATGAAGTGAAATTGAACGCGAGTAAAGAAGATATTTAGAGCATAAATAAGAGCAATGTTGTCTGACCTAGAGGGTGAGGCTTGTGACGTGGGTCTGAACTTCTAAGTATGCTATTCCATAGTCCCTTCGGAGACATCCGATAAAAAATATGTTATTCCATAAGACCTTCTGATACGTAGCATGTCTACCCCATGAACCTTAAGTTGAACAAATCCATAAAGAACATAAACTTGCTTGAAAACAAAATAATGTCTATAAGTATCAAATTGAGTCCCATGATTATTTACAAATAACATGGTATGTACTGTGTCAATGTTATTAACTGGTAATCTTTCCAACTACCTTTGTTATTATGACATGTAAAATCGAAAATTGAAAGGCCAAGCAAATATTTTAAAGGTACCTTTCTGGTGTCTTGTATATTATTATAACATCGGGTAATTCATTAAAACTTTAATTCTTAAATTCCAAACCAAAATCAAAACCAAACAGATAATATCCTGTCTAATTTTTAATACTGTGAAATCAGTAAAACTTAACTCTTATGGCCAAACTAAAATCCGGAACCAAACATATATGACCCCTACGGAAGTCTAGTACACATACCTTAACCCTACTTCAGGGGGGTTGAGATGTTAATTTAGTGAAAAACCCAGCTTTCAAATTTGAAAAGTGCAGTTAATTATTAGTACTATAATATTATTATTTTATTTTTATTAAATAGAATCGCCCGTGATATAATTGGAAAAGGAGAGATTTTCGTAAGAGAAAGGAAAAAGGTAACGTGTTTGAAAAAGGTAACCGTCCATGATACAATTGGAAAAAAGGAGATTTTAGTTAGAGAAAAGAGAAAATGTAACGTATTTTGGCTCAAAAAGGTAATTGATTAGTTAATACTAATTATAATATAATCATGTTATTTTATTATACAAAATTGATCGTAGTTTTTAAAAAAGGAGAAATTTTAGTTAGATAAAATGTAAAAGATATTATATTTTACCTAAGAAGGAAATTATTTAGTTATTGAAAAATAGAAAAGGTAATATGTTTAACCTGAAAAAGGAAATTGATTAATAAAGGAGAAATTTTAGTTAGATAAAATATAAAAAATATTGTATTTTACCTGAAAAAGAAAATTATTTAGTTTTTGAAAAATAGAAAAGATAATATGTTTAACCTGAAAGGGAAATTAATTAGTTAGTAGGATGAAAATTTTAGTTAGATAAAATATAAAAGATATTGAATTTACCTGAAACAGGAAATTATTTATTTATTGAAAAATAGAGAAGATAATATGTTTAACCGGAAAAAAGAAATTAATTAGTTAGTATGATGGATTTTATTTGAGTAAGGGTAAATAAGTAAAATCAATAAGTACCGTACCGACCGACCAAACTTTTAATGTTTCGGCTTTTATAATATAGTATAGATTTTATTAGTGGTTAGAAGATATGATGTCATATTTTTTGGTATGTATTAATTATTGCAATATAATGTTTTAAATTAAAAGTCAACGTGTTTTAATTAGAGAGAAGAAATTATTGATTGAATGATATGATATTTTAGGTATTTATAAAAATTTGAACCTTGAAATTTTAGTAAATAAATTTAATCATGTAATATATTGAATCATTAAATCTAACAATTCTATTTTTTAACTAAAAATCTAACTGACGTTGTATACGAATTTTTATTATATTTTGTTAGTGGTTAGAAGATATGATGTCATATTTTTTTGTATGTATTAATTATTGAAATATTATGTTTTAAATTAAAAGTCAATGTGTTTTAATTAGAGAGAAAAAAAATTATTGATTGGAATATATGATATTTTAGGTATTTATAAAAATTCGAACCTTGAAATTTTAGTAAATAAATTTAATCATGTAATATATTTAATCATTAGATCTAACCGTTCTAATTTTTAACTAAAAATCTAACGGATATTATTCGTTGTATACGAATTTTTATTATATTTTGTTAGTGGTTAAAAGATATGATGTCATATTTTTGGGTATGTATTTAGTAAATAAATTTAATCACGTATTATATTTAATCATTAGATCTAACCATTCTAATTTTTTTAACTAAAAATCTAACGAATACTATTCGTTGTATACGAATTTTTATTATATTTTGTTTTTTTATTATATTTTTTGTTATATTTTGTTAGTGGTTAGAAGATATGATGTCATATTTTTGGGTAAGTAAACATCTTTTAATTGAAAATGGCAATCGGTTAATTATCATTAATTATATTATTAATAAAAAAAATGAAGGATAATAGTAGAGGGTTAGATTTGGGTTAATCCAATTGGGTCGATCCAAATGTTGTGTAACGATAAAAATAGTATAGATTTAGATTTGGGTCGATCCAATCTAAATTGGGACGCTCCAAATGTTGTGTAATGACAAAAAAGGACATCAAAGGAATACAGAAGATTAAAAAAATAAAGGATAAAAGCAGTAATTTTCCTGTGTAATGACAAAAAAGGGCATCAAAGAAATAAAAAAGATTAAAAAATGAAGGATAAAAGCAGTAATTTTCAAAATGCAATACTAGCAGACATTAGGAATATATTGATTGATATTGATGATATTGATATTGATATTGATATTGATATTGATTGATATTGATTCTTTTTCCGATCTAAAATTTTTTTGGTAAGGCTTTTTACTTGGAATTGGAATGTTCAGTTCATTAAATTTTAAGTTTAACAGAAATTTCTTTATAGTTGCGGTTACCCCAAACACATGAGAATCTATTTTATTAATCAATTTAACTAATAAATTTACATATACTATATAATTTAATTTAATTAATTCTAACAAATTTTATAATTTTAAAAATATGTGTGATTTATATTAAAATACAATTTTTTATCATAATAAATAAGAAATCTATTTGATCATAATAAATAAGAAATCTATATTAAAATACATTTTTTATCATAATAAATAACAAAAAAAAAATCTTTCAGTTAATAAATAAATCAATTTGATCATAAAATTAAAACGAAATCTACTAATTTGAAATGGAGGGATTCTTATTTATGATTACAGAAGGTACGTGGTCTTTCGAATTCTTGAATAATTCAATTTAATCATAATTAGTTATGTAATACACAATGATAGACCAAAACACAATTTATAAATTTTCCTGCAACCTATGAGTAGATACAACTATTATCACAAGTAAATGACAAAGAGGTAGAATGTGACTCGAGTTATCCTATAGCTAATTAAATCGGTAATCGGTACCATCGCAAATAACCAGTCAAGCAACCCCATTGATGCTTCTCCCCTGCACCAGCTTTGCATAGAAATTTAATTTATTCATCTAGAATCCCCCATCTTATTATCCAGGAAATTTGTCATTCTTAGGGAAGTCACTCCTTTCTCCAGGATTCAATGCTGACAGACAGAGCTCCCCTGCTGCATACAAATAAAGACATCTCTCATAAGCCTCAGGCTCTTTAAAAACTCAAAATTATTAGGAAAAGTAAATAAGAACAATGACAATGAATAACATAGGGTAAAAGAAAAGGAAACTAAGTACTGCAAACATCATAAAAGAGCACCATCCACAGAGTCCCTGGATCTATAAAAAAACAATTATTGCAGACAGAGAGAAAAGCCATAATTAATATTATAACAAAATGGGAAATTCTTAATGGTACCCTCTTAGAATTAGCTTTTCTAAATGGTACACAAAATAGTTTTGGTTTCTGAATGGTACCATTATACTATTATGTCATTCTCTGTAGTACCCCTACCGTTAACCTCCGTTACTCAAACGTTATATTTTGGGTACCATTTGTAAAAGTCAATTCTATGAGGGTACCATTGATAATTTCTCTTAAAATATTATTCTGATTTTTTTATCCTATTATTCTAAAAATTTAGACATATACTCCCTTCGCCCCCCTCAATTGTTTACGTTGGGGGACGGGGGCGTGTCACACATTTTAATGCTCTTAAAAATATAGTTCCATAATTTTTTTTATATTTTTTTTCTTTTGAATAAAAAATTAATGTTTAAACTTTTATTAAAAAAAAATAATAAGTTATGGAACTATACTTTATATACACCTTAAAATGCGTGTCAAGCAATGCTGAAAACATGTAAAGAAATGAGTGGGACAGAGGGAGTATACGTACTAGACTAAATATCAGCTCTTAAAGTTCTTAAAGCCGGTTTAAATTAAATGAGGGAAATTTGATTGAGGGAAATTGGGGATAATCAAATTCAGTATAATCGGGGTTCAAAAATCGAGTATCATCTTTAACTAAATAACAAAGAATCTCATTTGTTTCAATCCGAGTGCATCTCCTCATTATTCTATTTATCTTCCATCTTCTCATTACTCTATTTATCTTCGATCATCACATAAATACGAAGAGGCGAAATTTAGAATAATAGGATAAAAAAATCAGAATAATATATTTAAGAGAAATTATCAATGGTACCCTCCTAGAATTGCCTTTTAAAAATGGTACCCAAAATATAATGTTTTACTAACGGAAGTTAACGGTAGGGGTACTACAGAGAATGGCATAATAGTATAATGGTACCATTCAGAAACCAAAATTATTTTGTGTACCATTTAGAAAAGCCAATTTTAAGAGGGTATCATTAAGAATTTCCCTAACAAAATTAACAATGGGCAAAAGGTCACTTTGCCTACTGTACTATTGTAAAATTTCCGTTTAGCCTACTGTACTATCGAAAGGATCACTGTACTTTCCTTTTTTCCATTTACCCCACCGCCGTCAGTCAAAAATTCTATCCGTTAGTTTGACTGTTAAAATGATGACTGGGATGCACTGTCATCATGCCACGTGTACGCCACATCAGCACAACCCTAATTATTTTTATGAAAATCGAAAAAAATCAGAAAAACTTTAAAAAAAATCATAAACAAATTATAAAAACTTTAAGAAAAATCGTAATCTTTTCATTAAAAATTATAAAAAGTATAAAAAGCATAAATAGCATAAATTCATAAAAAATTATATAAAATCAAATTTTTATATTTTTAAATCTAAAAATTGTAAAATTTTATTAAAAAATCATAGAAAATATAAAAATAAAAACAAAAGATTTTAATTACAAGTACTTTCTTACTTATTTTCATTTGGTAATTCGAAGCTAGAATTCTTTTACTCCGTTTTTTTACAACCTTCTCCCATGTTTGCTCAGACCAATCAAACCCATTTTCCTTTCTTCTTCTTCTTCGATTAAACCACCTCTCTCCCTCGTTTCCTCCTCTCTTTCTTCGACCCAAACCAGCCTCTCCTTTTCCTAATATGGATGATTCAAAATTCTAGGGTTCTTAAGTATGAATTTAGGGATTTCCATTTGGTTGATTGTTCGTTCATTTCGATGATTTCATTAGCTTGGTATGATGAATTACAGTCGATTTGGGTAGTTAATTTCAAGCTTTGTGTTTGCTTTTGTATAAGACGAGTTTAAGGCTTTAGCCGAATTTTTCGATTCAATTTTTTGATTATTTAGTAATTGTTCAGTTGAATAGAAATAGGGGAAAGATTGCTTGAGTTCCCAGCTTCGTTTTGACACCAATATCACCACGATTGGTTTTGTTTTTGCTGTAAATCGTAGCTCGCCGGATTTAATGGTGAGTCCCCGGAAAGGGTCTGTTTTGGTCAGTTTAGCCGGATTTTTGTTCGTGTTTTAATGGGAAATTGTTGCCCAGTTGTTGGGCAATCTGTAGGCATCAGTTTAGTGCCCAGAAGTTTTTCGTCAGACTAGTTTTACGGTGGCCGGAAAATTTCCGTCGCCGAAACTGCACATGGGGGTACGTGTTCTTGAACATTCTTCAATTTTCCATTTTCTTTTTTTATTTAGCAACTGGTTGACTTTTTATGATTTTTTTTAAAGTTTTTATGATTTTTAAAAGTCTTTATAAAAAAAAATAAGTTTATGCTGATGTGGCGTGTACGTGGCAGGGTGACAGTGCATTCTAGTCATCAATTTAACAGTCAAACTGACAGAGAGATTTTTTGACTGACGGCGATGGGGTAAATGGAAAAAAAGGAAAGTGCAGTGATGACTTTGATAGTACAATAGGCTAAATGGAAATTTTACAATAGTACAGTAGGCAAAGTGACCTTTTGCCCAATTAACAATGTAGTACCCATGCTCAAACAGATAGAAATATTTTATGTATCAAATGTTATGTAGCACCTAGAGTTTATGCAAACCAAAAAAAGGAATCAACACCAAACTTATTTAAAGCACCTATAAATATTAAAAGCGCATATAATAATTAGAACCAACTAGAGTCCTCAAATGAAACACCGGTTACACCATAATTTTTCAATAACGAAACGTGTATAGAAAATGAAGCAATAAGGTACAAAAGATGGTTAAGGCAAAAACATGATCCAATTTCATCAACTATTTTAGCAGCACCAATGAGGAAATATGTGGAAATGCAAAAGTAGAATTATTAGACATAAATTAGAGGAAACTATCGATAGTCATAATCAGTGTATAAGTTAGCTATCTAGAATCCTAATATGAGAAATCCTAAAATTATCAGTAACTAACAACCAACTCTTTTTTTGTTATAGGCAAGGATTTTATTAGAAATAGCCAAAAGGCAATATTACAAGATAGACTCCACTGAAACATAATACCAATGGACTGTTATCCCACTAAACAAGACACCACTAAATGAAACTATAGTTCCACCCTTCCTCATAGCCTTGGTCAAAGAAAATTTGAAATCCTAACCGCACTTTTCTTTAGCTGACTGCAAACCTTTGACCACTTTAGCAGATGCATATTGCACCATGCCTATGAACTGGAATCTAAACTCGTAGACCAAGCTGAAAGACCCACATCCATACCATAACCATCTTGAGCTAGCTTAAAAATCGACTCCCCGAAGAGCATTCACTCATCTACTGTAATCCCATGATTTCAAACAAAAGTACTAGCAACAATAAAATATTAAAAGCATTGTGCTATCCATCACTAGAGAAAACCAACAAAAGCGCTCTCTGCACGCGCTCGCTACACGCGCCACCGCAAAGCAGCGCGTTGATGTGCTAAAAATTAAGATTTAAATTGCAAGTACACAATTTCATCGTTTTAGTATTTTAGATATCGATCCACAGGGACTAATTTTATTTTCGCGATCCCTAACTTTTAATTTAATCGAACTAGAACAATTGATTTTGGAAGATTTAGATTTTTACTAATTAATTAGGAAAAGAAAATTTAATTTATTTTTAAAAGAGAATTTAAATTAATCTACTTTAAACTAAAAAAACTGAATTTTGAATTGTAAAATTTGATTTTATTTACAGAAATTTTTTTTTTAGGAAAAATTTGACATGATCTGTTTATAAATTCGACTAGCCAAAACAAACCAAACAAAGGACATAAATTCGAACCAGCACTGCCATTAGAACATTAACCAGAATGTTGACGAAACAAAACTGAAGGCAAGAACTACAAAACTCAGCATCTCGAAAACTCACGAACACCACTCGACAGTAAGCACAATCGACTAAGCAAACGAGAACTACAAAATCAAAACATAGTCGAAAACAGAGAATCAACCCGGTACAATCAACACGAGAACCCAGCGTAACTACTCAACATTCAAGCTAGAACTCAGAACTCAGTGAACAAACAACCTTTTTTTTTACTAATTTGAACAAGCAACCTTGAACATACTGTTGAGTATTGAACACAAAGAAAGAATACAGAGGGGGGGTGAATGGATTCTTGAACTTTTCGTGCCTTGAGTCTGTGTAGCAAACAAGTATTGTGTGTGCAGTGATGTAGATGCGGATAAAGAACAACACACAACACAATATCACTTTAATCTAATGTATTATTAGATAAAGGTTGCTACAATCTGTGAATACAAATGATAGTATTCTCAGCTTCGTTTTTCTCAGAGAGATATAGCTTACAGTGTATGAAAAACTTGACTCACAAAAGTTACTAAGTTATGAAGTGAGGCTGTGTCCTTATAGAACATGGATACAGCCTACTTACTGCAAATAAGGTAGCTAAACAAATTACTTTCTAGTCTGTCTATCCTTTTTGAGTAAGTGTCCAAACGGTTACAGATTTGACTTTGCAAAGCCTGTTTAGATCCACTTCTTTAGCTTCTTGTCTCTTCTATATCTCTCCAAGCATCCTTGTAGGCTTTCCAGAGCACGTTACAGATTGTGGTCCATAAAGTGCATTGGCTTGTTGTAGGTTTCTGACTTGTACAATTTCTTCAGTATTTTGTCTCCAAGAATGTATTCGAGAAGTGACTAAGTAAGTGATTCGAGAACTAGAATTGACTTGATCGATAACTCTGAGTTCTCGAACGCTGTTGTATTGACATATCGAACCACTTCTCGAATAGCTCTTTTTCATCAGGATTCCTTGAGTTGTCGAATAGAACATTTGACTTATCGAATCCTCGAGATATCGAATAGCTTTCTGAGTCCTTGAGATATCGAATGGAACTTTGACTTGTTGACTCTTTGAGAACTCGAATACCATCTTGACTTGTTGACTTCTTGAGTTCTCGAATAGAGTAGTAGACATATCGAATCCCTGAGATATCGAATGAGGTATCGAACAGTGTATTCAGAGATATCGAATAGTGTCTTGAGATATCGAATCCCTGACTTCTCGAATGCTGGACTTCTCGAATAGACAAATATACTTCTCGAATTGGTACTTAGGCAAATTCTTCATTTCTTCAAATCCCAACTGTGATTATTTGACAGTCTTTAACTCCTTGCTTGAGGCATGAACCTTGGAACTTCTTTCAAGCATTATTCTAGACTCTATAAATACAATTACACAACTAGGATTTGATGCCTACTACAAGTACAATACAAACAGAAACTCTACAACTAGAGGTTCCCTCAGTTAAGAGGTCATGTAAGTAATGCAAAGCATTACAAACAATTAGGCTTGTTATTAGATGTGTACAGGCATGCCTCTGTAACTAACAATCTCCCCCAAATTGTGAGTGAGATCCTTAGTCACAATTTCATGACTGATAACAAGCCTAACATACATAAGGATAAGACTTTAAAAGTACAGGTATGTATATTGATTGAACACATAAATGGAATTACAAGATAAATACTCTTACAGTATGATGAGGTACTAGCCATTTTCATTTGATTGCATCTCCATTGCTTTGGCTTGTAGATCATCATATGCTTTCTATTTCCTTTCTTTCTCCTTTCTTGCATTCTCATCTATTGCTCTTATGATTTCTGCCATAGCATCCAATTCTTCAATCATGATAGAGTTTTTGAAATCTTCAAGCACTGGCTTCAGAATGTTGGCAGGATAGTGACTGAGTAGGTTCATTCTTATATTGACATTGTCTCCATTTGTTCTCCTATACTTCACCACATAGGGATCAAACTGAACTCTACACAATCCCTTTGCCCTTAGCTTTTCTGCTTCAATCTCCAGTCTGTCAATTTCTTTCTCCCTTTCTAACCACTTCTCATAGCATCCCTTTCTCATCTTTTCAGCATAATCTCTCTTCATTTTCACAAAGTCAATCAATTCCAGCTTCCATACTTTCTCCACCTTGTCTTTAGAGTCCAGCAATGCAATGATTCTTTCTATCTCATACAATTTACCCCAATTTTGACAACCCCCTTGTTTGAATTTCATTTCTCTCCCATCAGTGTACTTGATTTCAAGGTGGTCATTCACAATTGCAGCACAGCATATCTTTTGAGCTCTTAGAAATTGCAGTTGCTCTTCATCAAAGTCTTCATCAAGTGGTTGGATTTTCAATCCTGGAATGATTGTTAGGGCTCTTGATTTGGATAGCTTCACTCTTCTTGCAGCATGTTTGACTTTAATCTTCTTTACATGATTGCCAGGCAGTAACTTGTGACCCTTGCTAGAAGACCATTATAGTACTCCACTAGCAGTTTGCTTATGGATACATACACCTGGTTTCTTGATTTGAATCCTCTTCTCTTCTTGAGGTGCCAAGACAGTTGCAGAAGCCAGAGATGTAGATTTTGATGAATCATTACTAGTGACATCCACCCTAGACATTGAGCCTTGTGTAGTAGTAGGAGTGTCATTAGTAATGTTCATGGCTTGCTGTTTTCCAGTCTTCCTCTCATAGATTTTGCCTTGGTCATCATCATTCTTCTTATCCTTGTCACCCTTCTTCTTCTTCTTGTCTTCATCACCCTTATCTCTCCTGTGATGTCTTCTCCTCCCATCACTTTTGTCTTCAGAATCATCATCCTTATTTCTCCTAGGTTGAGCACTCTCTGGAGGTTCACCAGTTGCTATAAAAGATCTGAGAATGTGCAGAGCTTCAATTTCTTCAGCATTTCTGGCTCCAACCTTCTTTTGTAGTTGATCAATGATAGCAATGACCAGTCTGTGATTTCGAGAAGTGAGATCATGAGGAATGACCAATTGCTTGATGTCTTCAATTCTGGTGCCAGACTGATAGATGATTTTCCATGGCTTCTTGATCACTTCTGGTAGCCTTGAAGGTTGGCCATTCCTCAAATCATCAAACAGACTTTTGTTGTTCTCATTCTTCTTCTCAATAAGCTCAAGTATGGCATCTATCTCTGAGTGTTTTAGGTCTTGTAGAGTCTTGTATGTTAGATGCCATATCTTTAATTTGGATATCATCACTATCTCCTTGATCCATAGGTTATTGACTTTCTTGGGGATGACAGTGATGTAGTCAATCTGTTTCTTCAACTCCCTCAGATAGAACTGAGTGTCACCAACCTGTTCCCTTGTGGCTTTCAGAAACTCCAAGAAGGCTTTATCATGATAAACATTTGAGTTAGCAACTTCTTGTAGCTTGGCCTCAGTAACAACTTTAACTTCTACAAGCTTGGCACTCTCAGGTATGGAGGATGGAAGTTTGTCAGAAGGCATACTCCCTGCAATCACTGTGGTAGTTATGGATTGCTTTTGACCACCAGGAGTAGTAATGTGCACAGTTGGTAGAGTAATAACTGGCAGTGAGGTAGGAGGCTCATCAACTTTGGATTTGCCTTTGCCTGGCACATTGGTTGTAGATTGTGCTCTGTGATGACCACCCTCATTTATCTGTATGCCCTTCTCCTTAGGTTTCTCCCCCTTTGGATTTGAGTTTCTAGACCTCTTCTCCCCCTTAGGCTTGTTGTCAGGCACAGAGGCTGTAGAAATCACCTGTGGGTTGAAAGATTCTTCAGGTAGAGGGAGACCCATGTGCTTCATCATTGCAGCCAACATGGATTGCTGATGCAGAAGGACATTAGCTGTGGTGGTTACTTGAGTGTCCAACTGATCATGGAGAAGGGCAACCTTGTTTGTAAGGTGAGCATTTGACTTAGTGAGAGTAGCCACCTCCTTTTCAAGAGTGTTCACCTTAGTGAATAGCTCATTGGCCTTGAAACCAGACAAAGATTGATCCTGCAGTCTCTTCACTTCATACTTAGACAGTTCATGCACAGGGACTTCAGTCACTAGCCTATCTCCATAAAGATTCTTGAACATTGTCCTCAGCATGGCATTGGCCTCTGTAGTCTGGTCAGATAGATTTTGAAATCTGCTTCCTAGGCCTGTGACGGTATCTTTGAGGAGGGCTAGGCCATTGTCCATCTTTGTGCAGGTGGTGTTGCAGTGTTTGAGATCTTTGACCACACTGTCCAGTTGAGGAAATTTAGCATCAAAGGCCCTCTTGACTTCTGCTACTGAAGTGGCTGTCTTGTCACACACCCTGTTGACTTCAGTTTTGACTCCCTTGCCAAGATAGTGTGCAGCCTTGAGGAAACCCTTGTAGGAATCATTGACAGCTTCATACACTTCACCAGGAGACAGGGATTTTGCATTGGAGCCCAGTGAAGTGATGTATTCCTCTCTAAGATATTGAAGTGCTTCACTGAGAGTTACATCATTCTTTCCTTGCAACCAGGCATCTACATTGCCATCTCTCTCAGCATCATCAATAATCTTGGCCTTCTGCATCTCCACATCATCCCTATGACATAGTAGGATGGCCTCATAGTCTGGATTAGGGATATTGGAGGTGACAAGGTTCTGAGCTATCTTTACAAACTCAGGAATCTGATCCACAATTAAGCTTTGAAGTGCTTCAACCGTCAATGTTTGTGGAACAGACCCTGATCCTGAAGCACTGTCATGTTGCACAGGCTTCAGCCATTGTGACATAAAGTCAGAGCTAGAGCTAGGCAAGCTAGACTCCTCAGTTACAGATGCAACTTCTGTAACCGGATGGATTGACTCTACTACTGATGTCTCCACAGGAGTGGGATGAGTTACACCAGTAGTTGACACAGGCACAGAGTCTCTAGTAAAAACTAGTGAAGCCTCTGTGGTTATGATGGTGTCATTAGGATATGCCCCAGCATGTATTCCCTCACCATCTAAATGTGGGTCCTGGGTGGTGAGCAAAGTGTCATGCACTAAGTCACTTGAAATTATTGGCTCATCAAGAGAAAAGAATTCTTGATGATCAATGCCTTGCATCTCAGTTGCCTGAGTTGCAGGTTCCAAAGAAATTTCAGTGTTAGATTCTGGAAGAGAAGTGTGTTGTAGAGTAGATTTTGGCAACTCCCCCTGAGAGATAGAGGGAGTTTCAAGTGTGATGTGCTCTCCACTCAGTGTAGTGCCACCCTTATCACTCCCATGTGCTGACTCTGTACAAGAAGGTGCATTGGGGAGGATGCTTGATTCTATAGGTGCATGCACCCTGTTGAGAGGATACACCTAGTGAGCTGTGTGCCCCTGATTTTACAACTTCAGCCATTTGTGTGACTGAAGAGGTGGTCTTAGTTTTCTTCTTCTTTGGCTTTTGTAAGGGTGACTCAGGTTCCTCACTTTCTAGCCCTAGTTCCACAGCCAATGCTGCTTCAGATAATATATTCAGTGGTGCAGACATTACTTCCTTTCTCTTCTTTTTACTAACATCACCCTTTTGAGAGGATGATGCAGTTGGCTCAGTGTGTGGTAGAGTGTTTGGTTGAGAGGGTTGGTTAGCAGGCCCTGGGTTAGCATTTTGTTCTACTTGATTGGGCTGTGCTAACTTAGATTTTGCATCAAATGTTGGCATGTTGTGGGGATAAGTTCTAAACAAACTCTCCATATGGGGAGTTATGTTTAGTCTTACATCCACATCATTCCTAGTCTCCAAATTACCAAAAATGAGTTTGGTCATGGACTTAGGATAGCCTATTCTATTTTTATCAATCCCAGGCAATTCAATCAATGAAGCATTCTTAAAATTAAGTACAGATTGAATAAAGCGAGGGAAGAAAATATCAGTACCTCTCTTGGTTGTCTTCTTACCAAGTCTTCCATATAGTTCTTGGAGGATGATTTGGCCAACATCTATCTTCTTTCCATAGGCCAATGCATAGCCAATTTGCTGCACAGCTGCACTGATTTGATCAAAGCTTGATTTCCTGGCAGTGAAGACTTGAAGAAGAGTTGCAAACACATAGCTCCACTCCTTTCTCAGATTCTTTCTGTTTAGCTTTCCAAGATTGATCCCATCTGAGTAGTTGATGAACTCAAAGAATTCCTCTAACTCTGCATTTGTGGCCAGTCTGTCAAATGACTCTTGTTGTAGGCCCAGTGCTTGATTCATGTCTGCAGGAGTGATAGTGATGTCCTTATCTTGAATCTTGCAGTAGATGATGTATGAGGTGATTGCGTTTTCCAGGGCTACAACCTCCACAATAGCAGTACCCCAAAACTGTTCCAAGATATCTAGATACAGAGTTGGGTTGGCAGAGAGTGCATCCTTGATGTATGACTCAGCCATCCATTTCACAAAGCACTTGAAATTGGCATTGGGTGCTTCAACATCACTAGTGAGAGCGATGAAGTTGGTGTTGAACTTTACTGTTGCCATTTGTGTAGAAGAGAGAAAGAAAATTGAAGGTTGAAGAAGAAATTTAGCTTATTGCAGTTAGGGTTTCAGAGGTTTTGGGAGTTTAGGTGCTTGAGAAATCGAATGAAATGAATCGAATAGATGTGGAATTGTATAAGTATGAAGTACTTGAATTGTCGATTAGATGAAAGTTTTGTATCGACAAGTCAGGCATTCGAGAAGTAGAAAACAACTATTCGAGAAGTCAAGAAAGGCTTAATCGATAACTCAAGCAGATAGAAACTCACAGCTGGCGGTTATCTAACTCAGAAATAATTCTAAATTAAATAAAATGTGTTTTTATGAGTGAATTAAACTTTTAGACAAGAGTCCAAAATCGGTTAAAATTCAGCGAGAATTCAGCCTTTTCAAATGATTCGAGAACTCAAATATAGTGTTCGAGAACTCAATTATTCGAGAACTCAGTTACTATATTCGAGAAGTCAAGAATACCTCTATTCGATATCTCAGAAAGACTCTATTCGAGAACTCAAGAGTACTCTAATGAGACTTGTTAGAGATGTCGAATAGTGAATCATTCGAGAAGTCTGACTTATCGAACTATACCCATCACTCATAAAAATTTGATTTTCACTATCTTTTAAAATTTACCAGACATATTCATTGAAGAATATCCTAGCAAATTAAATAGTGATTTTCTCAAAATTTCATAGAAATTTTAAGTTAATAAAAATATGATTTTCAACATATGCAACAGATTTGAAATATTTATAAATCATATTTCAGCCAACACTTACTCCAAAAATATTGAGAATTTAGATAAAGTAAGTGTTTACTGCTGCAACAATCTAGATGCTGTATTCACTTAGCCAGAATCTGAAGAATTCAGCATTCCAATCTCACTTACCAACCTTGTGAAGGTGGCTTCATCTAATGGCTTAGTGAATATATCAGCTAGTTGTTTATCTGTAGAGACATAATGCAACTCAATGGTTCCATTAGTTTCATGTTCTCTTATGAAATGATATCTGATGTCAATGTGCTTTGTTCTAGAATGATTGACAGGATTGGCAACTATAGAGATTGCACTTGTGTTGTCACACATGATTGGAATTCTTTCCAACACAAGTCCATAATCTCTAAGTTGATTTCTAATCCAAAGCACTTGAGCACAGCAACTTCCAGCAGCTATGTATTCAACCTCAGCTGTAGAAGTTGACACAGATTGTTGCTTCTTGCTATACCAAGAAACTAACCTTTGTCCAAGAAACTGGCAGCTTCCTGAGGTGATTTTCCTATCCACTCTGCATCCAGCATAATCAGCATCAGAATAACCAACCAGATTGAACCCTGTGTCCTTAGGATACCATAAACCCAAGTTTGGAGTGCCCTTCAGATATCTAAAAATCCTTTTTATTGCAATCAAATGTGATTCCTTTGGATTTGATTGAAATCTAGCACATAGACATGTAGCAAACATGATGTCTGGCCTACTTGCAGTGAGGTAGAGTAGAGAACCAACCATGCCTCTGTAGACTGAGATATCTACTTTCTTGCCTTTAGCATCTTCATCCAACTTAGTTGCAGTGGCCATGGGTGTCTTTGCAGGTGAGCAGTCTTCCAAGTCAAACTTCTTCAATAGATCCTTGATGTATTTGGTCTGACTGATAAAGATACCATCCTTCATTTGACTGACTTGCAACCCAAGAAAGAATGTCAACTCTCCCATCATACTCATCTCATATCTGCTCTGCATGAGTTTGGAAAATTTCTCACATAGCTTCTCATTTGTAGACCCAAAAATGATATCATCCACATAAATTTGGACTAGGATAATATCATCACCATGCTTCTTGTAAAACAGTGTCTTGTCCAATGTGCCTCTAGTGAATTGATTTTCAAGAAGAAATTGTGATAAAGTATCATACCATGCTCTTGGAGCTTGCTTAAGTCCATACAGTGCCTTAAGCAATCTGTAGACAAATTCTGGGAAATGTGGATCCTCAAAGCCAGGTGGTTGTTGCACATAAACCTCTTCTTCCAACTCTCCATTTAGAAATGCACTCTTGACATCCATTTGATAAACTTTAAAGTTTGAATGAGCAGCAAATGCCAAGAATATTCTGATGGCTTCCAATCTAGCAACAGGGGCAAATGTCTCATCATAATCAATGCCTTCCTATTGAGAGTATCCTTTTGCAACCAGCCTTGTTTTGTTTCTTATTATTACACCATCTTCATCCATCTTATTCTTCAGAACCCATTTTGTTCCAACAATGGTTCTATTCTTTGGTGCAGGCACAAGTTCCCATACTTTGTTCCTTTCAAATTGATTCAACTCTTCTTGCATAGCAATAATCCAATCTGGATCCAACAGTGCATCATCAAGTTTCTTAGGCTCAACTTGTGATAGAAAACATCCATAGAGGCACTCATTTTGAGTTGCTCTCCTAGTCCTTACTCCTGCATTAGGATCTCCAATGATTTGCTCTGCAGTGTGTGATCTATCCCATTTCCTCGAGTGTTCAGCCTGATTTCTCATTCTTGATGTTGCTTCATCATCCACATCATGGTCATCCTCATTTCCTCCCCCTGTGAAGTTGCCATTACTCACAGGTGTGTCTTGGATGCTTGTTTCTCCACTATCGATTGGCACAAATTCTTCTCTTGTATCATTATTCACTTGAGTTTGTTGAACTTGAGTTTCAACTCCAGTTTCAATCTCTTCATCAGAATCATCTAGATTATCAAACCTCAATGGATCTTTGTCTTCATCATTGGCTTCTTCTAGTCCAGGTAGTTTGCTGTCATCAAATGTTACATCTGTGCTTTCCATAACTTTCTTTTGACTGATGACATAAACCTTGTATGCAATTCTTTCCATAGAATAGCCAAGAAAAATTCCTTCAAATGCTTTTGCATCAAATTTTCCAACATATTCAGAGTTATCCTTTAGTACAAAGCATTTGCTTCCAAAAGTATGAACATACTTTAGAGTAGGCTTCTTTCCAGTCATCAAGTTGTAAGGTGTCTTTCCAGTGTTTTTGTTGATGAGGGTTCTGTTCTGAATGTAGCATGCAGTACTCACAGCCTCAGCCCAAAAACATGTAGGCATTTTTGCATCAAGTAACATTGTTCTAGCAGCCTCAATTAGAGTTCTATTCTTTCTCTCAACAACTCCATTTTGTTGTGGAGTCCTTGGAGCTGAGAATTGCTGAGAAATACCATTCTCTTTACAAAATGCTTCGAGTATGGCATTTCTGAACTCTGTTCCATTATCACTTCTCAGTGCAATCACACTTGCATTGTTTGCCTTTGCTTCCTTGTCAACTTTCTTTATATGCTCAATAATTACTTTTGGAGCCTCATCTTTTGATGCCAGAAATTCCACCCATGTATACCTTGAAAAATCATCAACCATTACCAGGGCATACTTCTTTCTTCCAAGTGACATAATGTTGACAGGCCCAAACAAATCCATATGAATGAGTTATAATGGCTTGGTTATTGATGTCACTGTCTTTGACTTGTGGCTTGATCTTTTCATTTTTCCTTTTTGACAAGCCTCACACACTCCTTCTTGGCAGAATTCAAGTGTGGGCATGCCTCTCACTAACTCTCTTTTGACTAGAGAATTAATGGCCTTGAAGTTCAGGTGTGATAGTTTCTTGTGCCACAGCCAACAATCTTCATTTGATGCTTTTGAGTAAAAGCAACAAATTTTGTCCTTGTTTGCAGAGTCCATATTGGCTACAAACAGGCTTCCCTTCCTCACTCCAGATAGAGCAAAATCACCAGTCTTCTTGTGGGTGATCAAACATTCATCTTTGTCAAAATTCACTTTGAATCCTCTATCAGTAAACTGACCAACACTTAGTAGATTATGCTTGAGCCCCTTGACTAGTGCTACATCTTCAATGATGACATTACCAACTTTCAGCTTGCCATATCCCAATGTGTTACCCATGCTGTCATCTCCAAAAGCAACCATTGGGCCAGCCTTTTCCTCATACTGTGATAGCAGGGCCATATCACCAGTCATATGATTTGAGCATCCACTGTCCAAAATCCACATGACCTTCTTTTCACTTTCTTTGCCCTGCAAACACAAAGGTATTACTTTTCCTTTGGTACCCAAACAAGTTTGGGTCCATGTGACTTAGAGACAGTTTTATCATAAACAACATGCTTATCAACTTTCTTAGTGTTAGTCTTCTTGTCACTATTGGAAGTCTTAGAACCTGAAGTTTCAGACTTAGGTGACAGAGGTACCTTCCTAGCTTTAGGAGGACTTGAAGACTTTGACCTTGTGTAGTGTGTGTGAGAATTGTGACTGATACAACCATCAATGAATTGCCTTCTTAAATTAAAACAACTAGTCATAACATTCATATTGCATGGCATACAGTCAAATTTATCGCAAAAAAGGTGCATCTCTATGACTTAGAGACACAGAACAATCATAGAAAGGTTTAGACACACTACCAACAGGTTTCTTGCATGCATGAGTTAAATGATTGGTACTGAAACAGTTCTGACAAGTTTTCCTAGGGGCATTAGGCATATAAGCATAGTTGTTATCCTTGTTAATCCCTAACTTGCCATTTCTGTTCTATTTCTTCTTAGTCACTTTCTTTTCTGATTCACTCTTCCCAGCTGAGACAAACTTAACAAACTTCTTAGGTCTTGGCCTATCAACTACTGGTTCCTTGGTCTTTGACTTGACACTCTCACTCTTAGAGGATGCTTGTTGTTCACTAGATTGTTCCTCATCCTCATCATTCAACATTTGTTTGATGAGTAAGGCATCCTCATCAATTTCAAATGTTGATTCCTTAAAAATTGGATTTTCAGTCTTTCTCAATATGTGAGGCACTTTCTCATGAACAGCTGTGTCCTCTTCAATAACAGCATGGCCTTTCCTCTGTTTGAGAGAGTCATAGTCAAGTCCAATAGCTGCTTTGGGTTTAGCTTCAATTTTCTCACAGTAGGATTGCACTAGACCAGATGATTTCTTGAAAGTTTTCAGTTTGAATTCATTTTCAGCTAATTCATCCCTAAGAGCCTTCTCTACTTGACTAGCACATAAAACCTTGTTCTGCAAATATTCAACTTCTTTCTTCAGGTTTTCTACTTGCATAGCAGTTAGCTCAAGTTCCTCATTCTTTTTGGTTAATATTTCATTTCTAGTAGACAGTTTAGCAATCTCCTCATTAGCAGCAGTCATACTAGTATGAATATTAAACATTTCAACAGATAGTTGTTCGATCATGCATTTATACTCAGAAACAGACATGTCTATAGTAGTGAGAGATGGTACCTGAGAATCAGATGGAGATGAGTCATCCTTGGAGTTGGCCATCAAGGCATAATTACAGAATTCTTGTTCCTCTCCATCACTCTTAGAATCATCCCAGCACTTCCCTTCAGCTATGTAGGCCTTACCTTGTGTCTGCTTTTTCAGAAGGGCCTCATACTTAGCTTCGAGCTCAAGATAATCTCTATCCTTCTTTTTAGGCTTCTTGCATTCACTGGCAAAATGCCCTAGGTCATTGCATCTATAGCACCTTACAGATGACCTATCCACATAACTGGTTTTGAATTTATTTCTGTTTGGTTTCACAGGTGCCTTGTTCTTGTTGACTGAATGGTTTTGAGGTTTGGGTTTGAAGGGTTGATTTCTTTTAAATCTGATGTTTGGAAATTTTCTGGCCATGAAAGCATATGAAGTATTTTCCATCCCATCAAGTTCTTCCAGAGTGTAAAACTCTTCTTCTTCTTCCTCCTTTTCCTCAACAGGTTCACTCACCCCAGCTTCAGTTTCTTCATCATCTGCTACCTCCTCTATCCTTAGCTGGCTTGTAGATGCTTCTAGGTCCAGAATAGATTTGTTGACAATCAAGGCACATGATGTGTTTATCATTATACCTTGGTTGGCTTGGATAGCCCTTTTCTGAAGCAACTCAAGTTCATGAGTCTTTAGGACTCCATAGAGCACATCATAGGTGACTTTGTTCAAATCTCTCTCCTTTAGAGAAATGACTCTTTGCTCTAGATGATTTGGTGAAGACAACAGAAATTTCATATTTAACTCCTTGGTGCTGTAAACCTTGCCATTCATCTGCAACTCAGTAACTAGCTTGTGAAACCTTTCAAACATTTCAGTGATGCTTTCCTTGGGCTGTGCCATGAAAGCTTCATACTGTGTGACCAGTATCTGTTTCTTGTTTTCCTTAACCTCATCAGTCCTTTCACACAACACCTCAATGTGATCCCACATCTCTTTGGCAGACGTACATGATGCAATGTTCGCAAACATTGACATGTCCATGGAATCAATGATAAGCAGCATGAGGTGGCTGTCAAGAGCAACCTTCTCCCTTTCTGATTCTGTCCATTTTGATGGATCCTTGGCCTCATAAGATCTTGGGATAGTTGTGGTTCCAACAGTCTTTTCTGGTATCTCTTGTTGTGGAACAAAAGGACCATTCTTGAGAATCTCAGGATACAAGGGATGAGAGGCTTTAATGAACAGCATCATTTTTATCTTCCAGAGGTTGAAGTTTTCTTTGTCAAACTTAGGGACCTTCACCGTTCCTGTAGTCTTTGGTGTATTCGAACTCATGATCGTTTTTCTGTTTTTGAATAAACAGCCCGCTCTGATACCACTTGTTGAGTATTGAACACAAAGAAAGAATACATAGGGGGGGTGAATGGATTCTTGAACTTTTCGTGCCTTGAGTCTGTGTAGCAAACAAGTATTGTGTGTGCAGTGATGTAGATGCGGATAAAGAACAACACACAACACAATATCACTTTAATCTAATGTATTATTAGATAAAGGTTGCTACAATCTGTGAATACAAATGATAGTATTCTCAGCTTCGTTTTTCTCAGAGAGATATAGCTTACAGTGTATGAAAAACTTGACTCACAAAAGTTACTAAGTTATGAAGTGAGGCTGTGTCCTTATAGAACATGGATACAACCTACTTACTGCAAATAAGGTAGCTAAACAAATTACTTTCTAGTCTGTCTATCCTTTTTGAGTAAGTGTCCAAACGGTTACAGATTTGACTTTGCAAAGCCTGTTTAGATCCACTTCTTTAGCTTCTTGTCTCTTCTATATCTCTCCAAGCTTCCTTGTAGGCTTTCCAGAGCACGTTACAGATTGTGGTCCATAAAGTGCATTGGCTTGTTGCAGGTTTCTGACTTGTACAATTTCTTCAGTATTTTGTCTCCAAGAATGTATTCGAGAAGTGACTAAGTAAGTGATTCGAGAACTAGAATTGACTTGATCGATAACTCTGAGTTCTCGAACGCTGTTGTATTGACATATCGAACCACTTCTCGAATAGCTCTTTTTCATCAGGATTCCTTGAGTTGTCGAATAGAACATTTGACTTATCGAATCCTCGAGATATCGAATAGCTTTCTGAGTCCTTGAGATATCGAATGGAACTTTGACTTGTTGACTCTTTGAGAACTCGAATACCATCTTGACTTGTTGACTTCTTGAGTTCTCGAATAGAGTAGTAGACATATCGAATCCCTGAGATATCGAATGAGATATCGAACAGTGTATTCAGAGATATCGAATAGTGTCTTGAGATATCGAATCCCTGACTTCTCGAATAGACAAATATACTTCTCGAATTGGTACTTAGGCAAATTCTTCATTTCTTCAAATCCCAACTGTGATTATTTGACAGTCTTTAACTCCTTGCTTGAGGCATGAACCTTGGAACTTCTTTCAAGCATTATTCTAGTCTCTATAAATACAATTACACAACTAGGATTTGATGCCTACTACAAGTACAATACAAATAGAAACTCTACAACTAGAGGTTCCCTCAGTTAAGAGGTCATGTAAGTAATGCAAAACATTACAAACAATTAGGCTTGTTATTAGATGTGTACAGGCATGCCTCTGTAACTAACACATACATAAACTCGAAGAAAAGAACCAGATAAGTAGTGACTCAACGATACCATGGACTCTACAACGAAAAACAAACAAATATTCGACTAGGAACAAAACAACAACAACGTAGCAATTAAGAAAGAAACAAGAAAATTCAACAATCAATTCGGACAATGCAGGGAAGAGACGGAGACTCAGATTACACATCAACATTTCAGCAAACAAACAACTACAAAAATAGAGAACCTACGACCAAGAAACCAACATTAAAAATCGTGACTCTGCAGACTCGACAATAACAAGGCGAACTCAGAACTCAGACTACAAACTTGACAAACTCTAATCTTAAAACTCAAAAATGCGTGGGATTACAATGATTCAACTCAACGATTACACAATAACGAATTTAACAGCTCAGTAAAACTCAGTAACAAATGGATAGAGCTCGGCAAAAACTCGCAATCTTGCATTCTAAATCGAAACAACATGTCGTGAATAAATAACTTGCAAAAGAACACAGCAATAAACGAGGAACCCAAAACAACACAAAAACAACTCCAATTCGGCAAATCAGAAACAATGAATAGTAAATTGACAAACAAGAAGAGGGGTTTTAATTCGTAAAAATAGGGGAAGGGGTTTGGTCGTGAGAGAGTAACGAGAGAGGGAGTGAGAGATGTACGTTAATGGGGATATAGAGAGAGAAGGATTCGATTTGGGAGAGGAGATATTTATCGGAGAAATAGGAGAAGAAGGTGGGTTTGCTTCGGTTTAGAAGGAGATGAAGTAGGGTAAGGGGGATTCGTATGTGGTTGCAGAGAATAAACGGGATGAAGGAGGGAGATGGGTAGAGGAATGAAAGGAGGAGGGTGCAGGGGCGTTTTGTGTTTGAAGAAGAAGAGAAATAACAGTGCTGGGTTTATTTTATGCTAAAAACAGGGTAATGGAACGAACAAAAGAGAAAACAGAGGAGATGCTTCGAATTAAAACTAAATTGGCAGGTAAATAAAATGCTGAAAATTGATAAACTAATTTTTTTGGTTATTTTATAATTATACTAACATACAAAACATGGAAATTTAGATCTACAATTAATAATAATAAAACCCACAATAAAATGGAAATTTAAAGGGGCACAATTACAATTATTAACCAAGAACAAGAAATTAAAGATCGTTAATTTCAACCCCAAGTGGTTAGCTTTCGCTACTTTGTCCACTAAACGGATTTACGAAAATAACGAAAATGAAGCTTGAATTAAAATGAGGGGAGTGTTTACAAAGAACAATTACAAAAATGAAGATGGAGGCTACAACTAAATTTTAGGGTAAACTAACTTAAAACTAAGGTGTAGGTTAAAACTAAGATGTTGGATGTTGTAAATGAAGGGGGTATTTATAGGTGAGGATTAGGGTTTTGGGGGTGTGTGTGCAATTTCCATAATTGCACCAAACTCCTAGCTCTTTCTCCTTCTTTCACTTTGGTCCTTTTTCTTTCTCTTTTGCCCTTCCTTGCACTTTATTTCTTTATTTTGTCATTTCTTCATTTTTCTCGAAATTCCTGAAATGCAACAAAATAATTTATTAAAATACAATTTCAAGCAATAATTAGGTAATAAAAATATGCAAAAAATATGCACTTATCAAATGCCCTCATACCTATCTTTTGCTCGTCCTCGAGTAAACAAAAAGAAAAATGCATAATAAAAAAAACCTATACTCATTGTCGTAGGAATTACGGGTAATTTTAGGTTTACCAACCCGTTAAACCCATAGACGATCTCTACAGGAGGAGTGTTGTCTCCTAAGGGTTTACAGAAGATATACCCATAAAATCTTTGTGATAAGTAAGCAAGTATCCAACTTTACTCTTACAACCTAGCTTTCATTGGTGTCAACAAAACATTTTTGTAGGAAAATACACGCCTTAAAGATTAATCTAATGATAGCCAAGTTATAGGTTCCCACAATCAACTTGAATAGACTCAAAAAATTTACAAAAAATCCCAAGGTGTGTAGTGAATTTAAGGCCTATGATGGATAAAGTTCATACGAACATTTTCTCTTTTTCAACCAATATTGAACTGACCCAATCTCTATCAAAACAAGTATCTAGCCAAACTTCATGTTCTTAGTAGTTAGACCGACTGTGCAATGGTTGAGGTCCCAAAAGACTTTTGCATTAATACCCATTTAGCGAGTTTTAGGTCAACAATCTCAGATCACAAATGACCTTAGGTTGCTAGGCACAAAGTCCCCTCGGACTTACTTACTCGGGTTATCAATGAGCCCAACCTAGCTGATTTCCCTACTAAGAATTTATTATTTATAAAATTACACTAGCACTCTACAACTACAAACATTTATTGACTCTTTTTTTTTCTTTTTTTCTTTTTTTTTAGACACTATAAGAACAATTTATTCGCAAAGGTTTGATTCGACATTGTTTTAACATGTGGGTTCTCTCTCAGGTATCGAATAACATTCCTATGCAATCTTTCCATCAAAGGTCTTGTGCAAATGTGTCGTCTTGGACTTTTAAGAAAAAATTTGTTCGACACAAGTTTCATGAGTAAAACCTTATCTGACTACGTTCAAATCATCTAAAGGCATTATACATATAATTTTTGAAAAAACAGTTAACACCAATGATATGGGCTGAAAGTAAGCCCTAGAAAATATTTGATGATACGTTAAATAAACCTAAGTTGGTCCCGGGTCAAAACCCAATTACGAGGCCCAAACCCTTATTTATTATGATAAATTCGTAATAAATAAATCAGCCAGATTTAAAGTCCAAGAATGAGTCTTAAAAGGAAACTAAATCATATCAGGAGTAGCCTCCAAGGCATATACTTCTAATACTTATCTTCTTATCAATTGGAAGGCTCTAGAATTGGGCCAAGGTAATAACTTGTCCACCAAGTATCTTGATTCTACCCTAATTCAAGGGTTCTCAACACCTATATAAGGACCAGCTCCTTCATGAACAGAACTACGTTTTTGGCTTGATTCTCATCTCTGAGATACGTAGGCATCTTGTGAGGACACGATTTAAGTCACGAAACACAAGCGCAGCCATTAAAGCCTGAAGCTTCCATAAACCCTAGCATTAAATACACCATACTTTTTATTCCATATCATTTGGCGCCGTCTGTGGGAATCTGAATATTAACCATGGTAACCACTCGAAGAACACCAACCCTTTCCGAAACTAATACCAATACTACCGCACCCCCGGTCGGAGAACAAGTACCCCCAGGAACGGGATCTCAGCCACTGGTTACTCAGCCACCAGCGATTGAAACGACGCAAACTCATGGATCGTTACCCTTAGTAACGAATTCCTCCATTCAAGGGACGAATCCCCTACAGATGAATTCCTCCATTCAAGGGACGAATCCCCTACAGATGGTACACGCCCCTCTTGGAGGGCAATCCGCACCTCCTACTGCTCACATCTCCACTATTGTGATTCCAGCAAGCACAAATCCGATGTATGGATTGTCCAATTATCCCCCGCACCAGTCTGGTCCAAGTGGTCATGCTCTCCAGATACACGAGCCGTACAACCCATCATACTATAGAGATTTTTCCGGTCCCTATTCTGATGACTCATCTTCAGAAGATGAAGATCGAGATCTACCCCCGAGGAGGCGCCGCTTAGGCAAGGATCCCGTTGGACAAACTCGTCAAAGAGTCTATGATAGACCTCCTCTAACAGCTGCTGAAAAAATAAAAGCTCATGAGGCCAAAATTCAGAAACTAAGGGAAGACATAGAAAGAGAACAACAGAGACAAAATCAGAATAGACCCCCACCGACGACAGGAGGAGAAATTCCTTTTGTTGATTTGGAAGGAACCCCAAGGAGTCAAAGGAGGACCGAAGTCCCAAGAGATAGAAACACTAGGGTGGAAATCTCCAAAAACGATCCTAAAGACCTCATGCAGCTTGGAGATCCTGATGATCCAACTCCTCCCTTTACTGAAGAGGTGATGAATGTTCACATATCTAGAAAGTTTAAAATGCCCACCATAAAGACTTATGATGGAACGGGAGACCCCGCGAATCATGTAAGGACGTTTTCAAACGCGCTGCTGTTGCAACCGGCAAGTGATGCCCTGAAGTGTAGGGCATTCCCTCAAACCCTGTCGGGTATGGCACAACGTTGGTATAGTCGTCTACCCCCAAATTCAATCGGTTCTTTTAAGGAATTGAGTGCCGCTTTTGTTAGCCAATTCATCAGTGGAAGAGTTCATGAGAAAAGCTCCGCGTCTCTAATGTATGTAGTGCAAGGGAAGAACGAGAATCTGAGGGACTACCTCAAACGATTCACTAAAGAAACACTGAATATAACTGATTTGGAGAATAAGGTGGCCATGGTGGCCTTGGAACATGGAACCACGGATCTCTTTTTTAAGAGATCGTTGGCAAAACATCCTCCTGAAAACATGGCTGAGTTACAACGAAGGGCTGATAAGTATATCAAAGCCGAGGATAGTATGAAGAAGGAGGCTACAGCAGGTAATGGAGGGAATAACAATGATTCTAGGAAGAGGAAGCCGGATCAGAAATACGACGCCAGGGACAAGTACCCGCGTACGGGTAAGGATTCAGACTCGACTCCTCGGAAGGGGAATCCAGGACAAAGATTTACTGAATATTCAAGGTTGAGTGCCCCAAGGAGCCAAATCCTGATGGACATAGAGAAAGATAGAGACGTGAGATGGCCTAAGCCACTTAGGACTGATCCTGAGAAAAGAAATAAGAACCAATACTGTCGATTCCACAAAGATGTGGGGCACGACACTGACGATTGTAGGCAGTTGAAGGATGAGATCGAATTTCTAATTCGAAAAGGAAAGTTGAGTAAGTTTTGCAAAGATGGGAATCAGGGAAACCCAAGACGAGATTATGATAGGAAGGATGATGATCGCAATCGCAACCCACAGCCCCGAGGGCCGGTGATAAATATGATTTTTGGTGGACCAACAGCGGCAGGGACTAGCAGAAATTCAAGGAAAGCATATGCGCGAGAGGTGATGCACATTGTGGGAGAAGCACCAAAGCGTGCAAAAACAGAGGTATCGATTGGATTCGATGACTCGGACCTTGAAGGGGTGAAATTCCCCCATGATGATCCTCTGGTAATTTCACCAGTCATAGGTAATTCCCAAGTAAAGAGAGTCTTGATAGACAATGGGGCATCAGTAGACATTCTATTCCATGACGCCTTTTTGAAGATGGGATACACCGAATCTCAGTTGACACCATCAAATATGCCTATATATGGATTCAATGGAGTAGAGTCCAAAGTTGAAGGGACGATTCAATTACCCTTGACTATAGGGCAGGAGCCACGGGAGGTCACTCAGATGTTAAATTTCTTGGTTATTAAAGCCACGTCTACCTACAATGCTATTCTAGGGAGAACGGGACTTCATGCTTTTAAGGCGGTTGCCTCCACCTATCATCTAAAGATTAAGTTCCCGACCAGAAACGGTGTAGGAGAAGAGAAAGGAGATCAAAAAATGGCAAGGAGTTGTTATGTGGCCGCACTGAGGCCGGATGGAACCGGGGGGCAGGTCCTCCCGATTGAGGATATGGACATTCGTGAAGATGAAGAACGGAGAGGAAAACCAGCAGAAGACTTGGTTCCCATACCTTTGGATTTAGACGATCCTGAAAAGGTTACTCACATAGGAGCGTCTCTGAAAGACCCTTTGAAAAGCGAATTGATCGCCTTCTTACAAGACAATAGTGATGTCTTTGCATGGACAGCAGCTGATATGCCAGGAATAGATCCCCAATTGATAACACACAATCTAAATGTAGATCCGAACAGGAAGGCGGTGAAACAAAAGAAGAGAAATTTTGCACCTGAGAGACAGGAAGCCATAAAACAGGAAGTTGACAAACTCCTAGAGGCAGGGTTCATAGAGGAAATCCAGTTCCCGGAATGGTTGGCCAATCCAGTAATGGTCAAAAAAGCCAATGGAAAGTGGAGGATATGCATAGACTTCACTGATTTGAACGACGCATGCCCAAAGGACTGTTTTCCCTTGCCAAGGATCGATATGTTGATAGATGCCACGGCTGGGCACGAGATGCTAAGCTTCATGGATGGTTTTAGCGGCTACAACCAAATCAAGATGCATAAGGACGATATTCCTAAGGTATCATTCATCACTGACTTTGGTGTGTATTGTTACCTGGTCATGGCCTTTGGATTGAAAAACGCAGGGGCCACCTATCAGAGGTTGGTAAATAAGATTTTTGCTCATCTCATTGGGAAGACTATGGAAGTTTATGTGGATGATATGCTGGTGAAAAGCCTACACAAGACAGATCACATTGGGCACCTACGTGAGGCATTTGAAGTGTTGAGGCACCATAAGATGATGTTAAACCCAGCAAAGTGTGCTTTTGGTGTCGGTTCAGGGAAATTCTTGGGTCTTATGGTCTCAAAACGGGGAATTGAGGCTAACCCCGACAAGATAAAAGCTATCCTGGATATGGAACCACCTCGTTCCATAAGGGACGTACAGAAGTTGACCGGAAGAATTGCTGCATTGGGGAGATTCATCTCCAAATTAGGTGAAAAGTGTTTACCATTCTTTAAAACCTTGAAGAAGGTAAAAAACTTTGAGTGGACAGAAGAAAGCCAAGAAGCCTTTGAGCAAGTGAAGAAGTATATGACTGAAGCCCCGCTGTTGGCCAAGCCAAGTATGGGAGAAATCCTTTATCTTTATTTGGCTATTTCGGAGCAAGCTGTGAGCGCGGTACTGGTGAAGGAAGAAGACAAGGTTCAGAAACCGGTATATTATGTGAGCAAGGTTTTGCATGGAGCTGAGTTAAATTATTCCACCATTGAGAAGTTTGCATTGGCATTGGTAACTGCCTCTAGAAAATTACGGCCCTATTTTCAGGCACATAAGATTGAGGTTCTTACAGAACAGCCATTGAGGAATATTTTGCACAACCCTAAGGCCAGTGGTAGGCTCATTAAGTGGGCAATTGAGTTGGGAGAATTCGACATTGGGTATAAGCCAAGAACGGCCATAAAGGCTCAGGCACTTGCTGACTTCGTGGTTGAATGTACCATTGACAACCAAGAAGTCGGGGGGCAGGAGATACTTCAGGAAGGCAATAAGAAAGACAAGGAACCTCAGATAGAAGAGAAGGAATTCTGGATGCTCTATTTTGATGGAGCGTCAAAAACAAAAACAAGTGGTGCAGGCCTGGTCCTACAAAGCCCCGATGGATTCACCATTGAATACGCCCTTAAGCTGGACTTCCCAACAACCAATAATGAGGCAGAATATGAAGCTCTGATAGCCGGACTCGGGTTGGCAGGAGCATTAAGGGTCAAAAATCTAAAAGTTTGTGGAGATTCAAGGCTAGTTGTGGCTCAAGTCAATGGAGAGTTTGAGGCGAAAGATGAGACTATGGTTAAGTACTTGAGGGTTGTCAAGGCTGTAATGACTCAGTTCGATGAATGCTACGTTGAGCACATTCCGAGGGAGGAAAACGTCAAGGCCGATGCCTTATCTAAGTTTGCCTCTTCCGAGATAGAGAATTATTCTGGTAGTGTCTATTTCCAAGTTCTGAGAGCTCCCACTATTGATTCAAAGCTGGTAGCACCTATCGGAACTAGAGAGTGTTGGATAGACCCGATTAAGAGGCATATTGAGACCGGTTGGCTCCCGACTAATGCCTTGGAGGCACGAAGATTGTCAGTAAGGGCGTTGAGGTATGCTCTGATTGAAGGGATCCTCTATAAGAAATCCTTTGTGATTCCGTACCTGAAGTGCCTAAGGCCCGAAGAAGCTAAGTCAGCATTAGAAGAAGTCCATGAAGGAATCTGTGGGCAACACTTGGGGAGCAGGGCCCTAGCTCACAAGATAGTTAGACTCGGATTTTATTGGCCTGATATGATGGCTGATGCCAAGGAATATGTGAAAAAGTGCGATCGGTGCCAGAAACATGCACCAGTGGTTAGGCAACCACCAGAGATGTTGACGTCCGTCAGTTCCCCCATTCCTTTTGCTATGTGGGGGATGGATATACTTGGGCCATTTCCAATGGCCACAGCTCAAAGAAAATTCCTGATTGTAGCTATTGATTACTTCACGAAGTGGATTGAGGCCAAACCTTTAGCTAAGATCACAACCAAGCAAGTTCTGCAGTTCTTCTGGGAGAACGTCATGTGTAGGTATGGAATACCCCGAATCCTGGTTACAGACAATGGTCTACAGTTCAACAACAAAGAGTTTAGGGATTATTATGGTGAAAATGGAATTGAGCTTCGGTTCACCTCAGTTGCCCACCCTCAAGCTAATGGGCAAGCAGAAGTTGCTAATCGAATCATCCTTGATGGACTTAAGAAAAGGGTGGAACGCTCCAGAAACAGTTGGGTGGATGAGTTACTACCCATACTTTGGGCCTATCGTACCACTTGCAAGGTGACGACTGGGGAAACCCCATTCATGTTAGCCTACGGGGCTGAAGCTGTGGTACCCGTGGAAATCATGCATGCATCTCCGCGGGTGGAAGCCTTTGAACCTGACATAAATGAAGAGGGGATGAGGCTATCCCTCGACCTGATAGATGAGGTAAGGGATGAAGCTCACGCAAGGAATGCTGAACATCAGAAAAAAGCCTCTTTCTACTACAACTTGAGGGTGAAAGAAAGGTTTTTCCGACAAGGAGACCTAGTGCTCAGAAAGATTGAAGCATCCGGAGTTGGACAAAAGGGGAAGCTGGCACCGAATTGGGAAGGCCCATACCGGGTCAAAGGAACGTTGGGACGAGGATCGTACAAGCTGGAGACTTTGGAAGGGAATGAGGTGCCCCGCACCTGGCATGCATCAAACCTCAAAGTCTACTATGTTTAATTATCCTAAGTAGGATATAGCTTATATCTAGTAAGAAGGTTGGAATAAGGTCGATGAAACCATACCAGAGTTTACAAACTCCAAGTAGGAAGTAGAGTATCTATGTAAGGGTTAAACCCATTTTATCAACATTCTTTGTCAGCTTATTTGAAGTTTGTTTCTTACTTTCCGTCAAGTTACTCTTTTTGTTTTGCATGAAAGACAAATGTGGTACCAAAGCACCAGTTTAGTGCAAGCCAATAGGCCCAGTACTAAGAGAGCTCAAAAGCATAACAAACTATAAGCAAAAGATAAGAATGTAAGGGCAAAGGAAACCAACTACATAGATAGTTAAGTTAGGATTACATCACGAGCCCCGAAGGGTAAAAGTTCATAATAACAAAACAAAAGTAAGCCGTGTAGGGCTATCTAAATATCTAAGTCCCCAATGACATCATCTTCAATAGGGGGATCCTTCTCCGTGGGGGAGCTATCTAACTCAAGAGGAGAAGAAATTGCATCCTGTGACGGCTGAGAGTCACCGCCAGCAACTGTCTCTGTAGCCCCTTCCTGAGTAGTTGTGACAAGGCCTGGAATAGAAGGAACAGGGAACTTCTCCAAAGTGACTCCCTCGATCTGTGCCCCCAACTCCTCGATGATTCGCTCCCAGCAGGTCTTAAAGGTCCCGGGTAAGTTAGCATCATACTCAGCATTCAGGAGATCATCGAACTCCTTAGATGCCTTGTATTCAGCTAAGACATCTGCACGAGCCCTTGCAGCCTCTAGCTCCATCTTGCGGGTCTTCTCCTTCTCCTGGGCCAATTCCAGCTCCACAGTCCTAAAGCGCTCAAAGTTGGCTGTAGAAGCCTCAAAGTATCTGTCACGGTCGCGCTCAGCAATCGTCAAATCAGCCCTCATTGTCTTCAGGTTATGCAAGGCAGCCTGGAAATATGTGTTGGCCTACAAACCAAGAAAATAATAACTGGAATATGTTCTAACAAAACTAAAAGAAAAAAATAATAAATGAAGAAAAGTTAAAGGACATACCGAGGCAAGAGCTTGAGCACCAAGTAGCTCGATCTGGAGATCATCCGAAGACTCCACCACGTGAACCCTATCACGAGGAGTCACCACATTCTTCTACCACTCAACTGCAGCTCTAGAATCTCCAACAATTGTGTCTTTGTTGAGTAACCCCCATTGCACTACGTATGGGTTGGGATCCTCGTCAATAGCCACGGGCTTCTCAGCCAGAAAGGCAGGAACTCGCTCAACAACCTCAGCATCACCCTTCTTCCTCTTCTTAGTTCTGGAGACCTCGACTGCAGTCCCCTTAGCCGCTGCGGCCTCTCGTCTCTTGAAAATATCACTGAGAACATTCTGAGCTGCAAAAAGAAAACAGAACGATTAGAGTTAGCATAGCAAACAAAGCAATAAATCAAGGGAAAAATCTGTACCCTGAGGGCTCAAGTCACTGAGACCATATTTCTGAAGATTTGCTTCAGAAACTAGGTTTGCAGTGTGATGCAAACAATCTCCCATAAGAATGCGAATAGCAGCATCCTCTTCAACCCCTATCTTGAGGGTCTTCATAGCCCCGTCCTCAGCCTTACAAAAATTTGGGCGGAAATAATTGTCCCAATCATCTCCCTCCATAAAGACATAAAACCACTGTATCTTCCACTTGGGGAGGGAGTCGGGAGAAGTATCAGAAATGAATATGCTACGGGCTAGAGTTCTAAATTGAATTTTCACCCATCCAGAGTTATCAGAAGTATTAACAAACTTGAAGAAATAACGAAAAACGGAGACGTTAGGTGGAAGGTTGTGTTTTCTGCATTGAGCAAGATAACCATATATACAACGCCAAGCATTCGGTGTAAGTTGGGTTGGACAAATCCTAGCTTCAGCAAGAAGGCGATAGACAAAGTCAGGAGGAGGGAGCCTAAAACCAGAGCAAAAGGATTCTCTATAAATTCTAATGGCCCCGGGCTTTGGGTAGCAGGCTCGATCGTTAGGCCCCGGAGCCACGGCCCTATAAGGCCCATTTATGCCAAAAAGCAAGGCTAAAGTGTCAACTTCCTTTTGTTCATATTTAGAAGGATAGTTATAAGCATCTAAATGGAGCATATTTGGAAAGGCTTCCCCAAATTCAGTAAGCAAATCTCTAAGTGAATAAACACTAGCATGAACAAGAGATTTCTTACCTCGGTTAGCCCTAGATTGAGGAGCAATAGGTTGAGAAATCTGAGAGTGGGATGAGCTGGAATCCGCCATTGATGGATGCTTAAACGAAAACTTCAAAGATTAAGCCGGAAAAGAAGGCCGGAAAACTCCAACGGTGGAACCCTAGCAGAGCTTTCTTGAGAAAATTTGAGAGAAGTTTTGAGAAGATTTGATGAAGTGTGAAAATGAAATCACACCCCATCTCTTTTTATACTAGAAGCTAGCAGGTCAAAAAGTTACACCAACCTGTTATAACAGGTAATTGGGCTTAGCAACAGGTCATTGGGCTATCAAAAAGGCGGGAGCCCATAATATTTAAAAATTCAAGGAGAATTCTATAAGTTTCTAAAGAATTCTAGAAGGTTCTACAAAAATCTTTATAAAAGGCTTGAGCCCAAAATTGAAAATAAGGCCTAAGGTATGAGGCCCAACAATTTATTTTTGATTAAAGTTATCAAAATAAATCAAAATAAAACCTGAAGGTTAAAAAAAAAAAAAAAAAAAAAATATAAAAGTAGCGTGGCACGCCTTCCAGCTCTCTCTCTTGCGCGTGGAAAAGATGTGGTCTCCTGGGCGGCCATTACCCACGCCCAGGGTGAAAACACAAACACAGCCCTTTTTGTTTTTTAAAAAAAAAAAAAAAAAATATAAATCACGCGCCAAAGCACGCCAAGCAGTACCTCTCTCATGTGCGTGCCAGAGATGTAACCTCCTGGGCGGTTGTCACCCCCGCCTAGGGTGAACAAAAACTGACCCCTATTTTCTAAATGAAAGGCAATCTTTTAGTTTAGAAATTATTTTACTAATTTCTGAGAATGGAAAAAATAGGTAAAAAGCCTATAAAAATTCTGCAATATTAAGAAATAATTTACAAAATTATTTCTAAGGCTAGGAGCCCAAGTATTTTATTTTTGATAATTTATCAGAAATAAATAAAATACCTGTTGGTACACAAAAATTCTGAAAAGTGGAAAATAATTATTAAATTATTTTCCAAAATGGAAAAAATGGAATTAAATTCCAAAAATTTCAGAAAAGTAGAAAAATAATTTTTAAAATTATTTTATGCATGAAGCACAATTTAATATTTTTGATTGATATGTCAAAAATAAAGAAAAATACCCGTGGGTACCAGAAAAATCCTAAAAATTAGGAGAAATATGAAAAAATATGAGGAATTTTATTAATAATTCCTTAAAATAAATGGGCAAATTTCAATAACAAAAGTTGTTGGAAAGAATTGCTTAACCTCGAATAAGGCAAATCGTCGTAAATGTGTAGGTCGCTCCACACTTTACATTCAAGACGATACATGTGAAACACTAGTGTACATAAACCTTTTAACTTCAACGAAAACCTGATCAGTTTTCCCAGAAGTTGGGGGGCAAATGATATGGGCTGAAAGTAAGCCCTAGAAAATATTTGATGATACGTTAAATAAACCTAAGTTGGTCCCGGGTCAAAACCCAATTACGAGGCCCAAACCCTTATTTATTATGATAAATTCGTAATAAATAAATCAGCCAGATTTAAAGTCCAAGAATGAGTCTCAAAAGGAAACTAAATCATATCAGGAGTAGCCTCCAAGGCATATACTTCTAATACTTATCTTCTTATCAATTGGAAGGCTCTAGAATTGGGCCAAGGTAATAACTTGTCCACCAAGTATCCTGATTCTACCCTAATTCAAGGGTTCTCAACACCTATATAAGGACCAGCTCCTTCATGAACAGAACTACGTTTTTGGCTTGATTCTCATCTCTGAGATACGTAGGCATCTTGTGAGGACACGATTTAAGTCACGAAACACAAGCGCAGCCATTAAAGCCTGAAGCTTCCATAAACCCTAGCATTAAATACACCCTACTTTTTATTCCATATCAACCAACTAGTTCTAAAGTTCAAGAGTGGGAAGGACAACCAAGCTAAAATATCTATATTTTTGGATTTTTAAAATTTTTCATTTTTTTTTGGATTTTTCAATTTTTATGTATTTACACTAAACCCTCCCCCATACCAAAATCATGCATTGTCCTCAATGTATGCGAATGCAGGATAAATGACAAAGGAGAATGGTGAGAAAATACCTGACAAGGGATGACAGAGAGTTTACAATTACCTATTGCAGAAACTTACTTGAATCATGGATCGATGAGGTGAATAACCTCTTCCTCGGGATCAATTGGCAGTTCTAAAAATGGTTTGAGTCTTTGTCCATTAACTTTAAATATGTCACCATTTTTAGGATTTTCAATTTCAACAGCACCGTGAGGAAAAACGATCCTAACAGTGTAAGGACCTTCCCATCTGGATCTCTATTTCCCAGGAAACAAATGAAGCCTAGAATTGTACAATAGAAATTTTTGACCGGGAGAAAAAGATTTTCTCAAAATAGATTTATCATGCAAAAGCTTAGTTCTTTGTTTATAGATTTTAGCGTTCTCGTAGGCTTCATTTCTCAACTCCTCGAGTTCAGATAAGTTCAACTTCCTATGACTATCGGCGGTTGGTAAGTCAAAATTCAACTCACAAATGGCCCACATGGCCCTATGTTCAAGCTCAACGGGTAAGTGACAGGCCTTTCCAAAGACAATCCGATAAGGGGACATGCCTAAAATGGTTTTAAAAGCAGTCCGATAGGCCCACAAGGCATCTATCAACTTAGTTGACCAATCCTTCCTATTCGAGTTGACAGTCTTTTCTAAAATTTGCTTAATTTGACGATTCGAGACTTCAACTTGACCACTAGTCTGAGGATGGTAAGGGGTGGCTAGCCTATGAGTTATTGAGTACTTTTTCAAAAGAGTCTCAAATTGACGATTCTTAAAATGCTTGCTTTGGTCACTAATGATAGCCCTAGGTGTACCGAAACGAGAAAAGATATTCTCTTTGAGGAATTTAAGAATGACCTTGTTATCGTTGGACTTAGTGGCAATGGCTTCCACCCACTTAGACACGTAATCGACCGCTAACAAAATGTAGAGGTTGCCAAAGGAACTAGGAAAGGGGCCCATAAAATCGATATCCCATACATCAAAAATCTCAATGATTAAGATGGGGCTCATTGGCATCATGTTTCTCCTAGTGATCTTTCCTAAATGTTGATACCTATTACACGCGGCACGGTATTCGGCAGCATCCGTGAACAAAGTAGGCCAATAAAAACCGCTTTGGAGGATTTTAGCCGCCGTTTTCTTAGCACTAAAATGACCTCCACAAGCTTGATCATGACAAAAGGAAAGAATACTTCGAAACTCATGGTTTGGGACGCACCTCCGAATGATTTGATCGGGACAATATTTAAAAAGATACGGGTCGTCCCAAAAGAAGTGTTTGACATGTGAGAAAAATTTTGATCTATCTTTTGTAGACCAATGAGAGGGAATGTCACCGGTTGCAAGATAGTTGACAATATCGGTGAACCAAGGGGGAGTAGAGATGGACAAAAGTTGCTCGTCCGGAAAAGATTCGTTTACAGGAGAGTCGATGGTGGACTCCACTATCAAGCGAGAAAGATGATCGACAACAACATTCTCAGAACCCTTCTTATCCCTAATTTCTAGGTCAAACTCTTGAAGCAAGAGAATCCACCTAATCAATCGGGCTTTAGAGTCTTTCTTAAAGAATAGATAGCGAAGAGCGGCATGATCAGTGTAAACAATGATTTTCGAACCGATAAGATAAGACCAAAACTTGTCGAGAGCAAAGACTATGGCTAGAAGTTCTTTTTCGGTGGTAGAATAATTAAGTTGGGCATTATTCAAAGTCTTGCTAGCATAGTAAATGACATGGGGCATCTTATCGATTCGTTGCCCTAAAACGACTTCTACCGCATAATCAGAAGCGTCACACATCAACTCGAAGGGGAGATTCCAATCGGGAGATCGAATGATTGGGGCGGAAGTCAATTCTTTCTTAAGGTGCTCAAAAGATTGTAAACAATCGTTGTTGAAATCGAATTTGACATCTTTCCCGAGAAGATTGGTTAAGGGTCTAGCCTCCTTGCTAAAATCCTTAATGAAATGCCTATAAAAGCACGCATGACCTAGGAAGGAACGAATGGCTTTGACCAACTTGGGTGGGGGTAAATTTGCAATGAGGTCAACTTTGGCTTTATCGACTTCTACTCCCTTTTCGGAAATTTTATGACCAAGAACGATTCCTTCTTTAACCATGAAGTGACATTTCTCCCAATTTAGAACGAGGTTGGTTTCTTTACACCTTTTTAAGACTAACTGAAGATGATTTAGGCATTAGTGAAAAGATGAACCAAAAATGGAAAAATCATCGATAAAGATCTCGAGAAAATCCCCTACCATGTCAGAAAAGATGTTCATCATGCACCTTTAGAAAGTGGCTGGAGCAGTGGTTAAACCAAAGGCTAAACGTCGATAGGCAAAAGTTCCAAAGGGACAAGTGAAAGTGGTCTTTTCTTAGTCTTCGGGAGCAATGAGAATTTGAAAATAGCCAGAATAACCATCTAGAAAACAATAGAACGAATGACCAGCTAACCGTTCTAACATTTGATCGATAAAAGGCAAAGGAAAGTGGTCTTTTCTAATGGCAGAATTGAGTTTCCTATAGTCTATGCACACCCTCCACCCGGATCGAACACGGGTGGGCACTTGCTCATCATTCTCGTTAGTGACAACGGTAATACCAGACTTCTTAGGAACTACTTGAATGGGGCTGACCCAAGAGCTATCAGAAATGGGATAAATGATCCCATTATCGAGACACTTAAGAATTTCTTTTTGAACGACTTCCATCATGGTGGGGTTCAAACGCCGTTGCGGATCTCGAACGGGTTTCGCATCATCAACTAAGTGAATTCGATGTTGGACAATGGCCGGACTAATTCCTTTAATATCAGAGATACTCCAACTTATGGCCTCTTTATGTTCTCTAAGTACCCTAACAAGCTCATCCTCTTGTGACTCGGTCAAATCAGAGGCGATAATAACGGGAAGAGATTCGTTAGGACATAAAAAGGCGTACTTAATAGTGTCCGGAAGAGGTTTGAGTTCTAAATCGGGCGGCATTGACTCAACGGGTTCACCAGTTTCGAGAAGAGACATGGGGTATGGTTCAACATCTTGATTATTTGTAGGAATGGTGGATTCTAACATTTAGTTGACCTCATTTGTATATTCGAAAACATCCCAATCATGGCTAAAGTGTTTTAAACAAAAGTCGAGGGCCTCGTTAGAAGTCATGAAATTTTGATCAACTATTTCATCAATTAAATTGACATCCATAGGTTGATCATGAAAATCATCGGGTTGTTTCCCAATATGAAAGATATTTAGGTCAATGGTCATGTTCCCGAATGTTAGTTTCATTAATCCATTTCTACAATTAATCAGAGCGTTCGAAGTGGCTAGAAAAGGACGCCCTAAAATGACGGGAATTTGGTATGTCGAATTCCTAACCGGTTCAGTTTCTAGTACCACAAAGTCAACAGAAAAGACGAAATCACCAACTTTAATTAGCACATCCTCAATGATCCCCTTAGGAATTTTGATGGAGCGATCTGCTAATTGAAGGGTAACATTCATCTGTTGAAGTTCTCCTAACCCTAGGGTTTGGTAGACAGAAAATGGAAGCAAGTTTACACTAGCACCTTAGTCGAGAAGAGCCTTGTCCACGAAAGAATTACCTATAACACATGAAATTGTGGGACAACCGGGGTCCTTATATTTCACTGGAATCTGGTTAGAAAGAATTGAGCTTCACTTGAGAGGTCAAAAAGGCTTTCTTAGGGACTTGGGTGGTTCACTTATGAGTGCACAAATCTTTTAGACATTTCGCATAAGAAGGAACTTGTTGAATCGCATCTAAAAGAGGAATGTTAACTTTAATTTGCTTAAAAACCTCTAAGATCTTTTCTAATTGAGCGGTTTGCTTATTAGAGACAAGGCGTTGTGGGTAAGGAGCCTTTGGTTTATAGACTTGTTCTTCGGGAACGGGCTCCGAGGTTGTTCCACTCGAAGAAGACGATTGACTAGAAAGAGGTGAAGAGACAGGAATCGGAGTTTGATCAGAAGGATCGAGAATAGGTGTCGGTGCAACGTTTGATTCTTCTTTTTCCTCTTCGGGGGACTCGACTCCTACTCGATTATCAACGTGCTTTCCGGATCTTAGGGAAATGACAGCATTTACATTGTCATGAGGTCTTTGATTAAGAGGAAACTTAGGGTTGACCTCGGGTTGACTTGGAAACTTATTCTTCTCACGCTCATAAATGACATTAGCTAATTGGCTCACTTGAACCTCTAACTTAGATATGGCTTGGGTGCTAGCATTTAAGATTTGCCTATCTTGAGTCATGGTTTGCATGAAAGTTTGTTGCGATTGAGCCAAATTAGTGGTGGATTTGAGTAGCGCATCGAGACTTTTCTCCAACGATGTAAGTCGCTTATCCGACTCAGAAAAACCGGGAGGGTGGGAAGGAGCTTGAGTTGGATAAGGAGCATGATTTTGATGTGGAAATAAATTTGAGTGCGGTTTATGAAAAACCGGTGGTTGATTTTGGAATTGTGCGGGGTGAGATGGTTGACCTTGACCCTGATTCCAAGAAAAGTTCGGGTGATTTTTCCAACCGGGGTTATAAGTAGGAGCATAAGGATCATTTCGAGGACCCGGTTGGAACATCGCATTGACTTGTAGAAAATCTTGAGGATTTTGTATCCCTTGATTGGATGAATTAAAATTTGAGCACATGGATACTTGGGAGTGGGATCCGTTGGTTTCTAAGGTTTCTAAACGTCGAGTAAGAGTGGCTAATTTAGCCTCGGTCGCGATAGAGTTACCAACTTGATGTAACCCCCTTTGATGCATGGTAGCATTTGAATCGTTTGATTTCTCGGGTTCACGAGTGGGCTCCCTAGTTGATTCCTACAACATAGTCTTTTCCACGAACTCTTCGAAAAACTCCCATCCCTCGTCCTCGTCATTCTCCATGAATTTTCCTTGGCACATAGATTCCAACAATGCGGTTGTTGAACCATCTAAGGCCTCGTACACAATCTTATAGAGCCTCCATTTTTCGATTCCGTGGTGGGGACATTGAGATAGAAGATTTTTAAAATGGTCAAGACACGTCCAAAATGGTTCATTATGTTTTTGACGAAATTGATTAATCTCATTCGTGAGTTTCGTAGTCTTATGGCTTGGAAAGAATTTTTTTAGAAAGATGACTACGAAACCCTCCCACGTGGAAATCGAATTGACGGGTAGACTATACAACCATTTTTTAGCATTATCTTTTAAAGCGAAGTTGATTAGTCTAAGCCGTATGGCGTCCTCGGAAAGTTGTTGGAGCTTTTACAAAGTGCAAACCTCCTCGAATTCTTGTAGAAAAAGATAAGGATCCTCACCGTCACTCCCGCGAAAATTAGGTAACATGCTAATTTGATGACCTTTGATTTCGAAATTATTAGCAGTTACGGGAGGTAGGGTGATGCAAGAAGGTTGGGCCGATCGGGTGGGGTAACAACGGTCTTTTAACGAAATTGCCATGGTCACTACGGGGTCAGGAATTTCTACAGACTCGGATTCAGAAGAAGACGCAATCTCGATTGATCTTGCTAGCCTAGCAGAATTATCCCTAATCCAAGCAGTTCGCATAAACCACGAAAGTAGCACGTAGCAATTAAGTGCGACAAAATAAACAAACAAAAGAAAGGGTGTAAAATTGAAAGGAAAATTCTAGACCTAGGGTTCCTTAGGAAAATAACTAGACCTTGCTCCTAACTATAAGGAAAATAGTTAGGTGCAAGCATTGCCAAGAGGCTAAACACCAGTCTAGACACCAAATCTTAATTGGCCAGGTAAGCTTTCGCTTGCCTAGACACCAACGAGTCGGAATAATTAATGATTACTTCGTTTCTTAGGTACCTTCCTAATTGAGCGCGAAATTCCTAGGGGCAAACGTCTAATTAATTTTATTAAAGGCTAGGGTATGCAGAATGAAGAATTAATTGTTTTTGGGCTAAGGATAGAGTGATGAAATCCCTTCCCTTATCTTGTGAGTGGTTTTGCCCTTAAGATTTATTAAAATGATGCAACAAACAATGAGATATATACAAAAGCGGTAAACAAATATGGATGCATTACACTACGTGTCCTAACTTAAAGAAAAGAAGAAAATTTAACGTACCTTTGGGTCCTCCAGCGTTCACCACAATTTATAAGGTACGAAAAATTAAAAACAAAGAAATAAAATTCTAGATGATGTGCTCCTAAGTGATTAAATGCATGATGCAACAATTAGGTATTTACAACTAAATTTTTTTTGGATTTTTTTCAATTTTCAATTTTCAATTTTTTTTGTGATTTTCGATTTTTGGTTTTTTTTCTATAAAGGCGAAAAGAGTGAGATACGGGTTACCGAAGCACGCTTCCAAAATTTCCAGTTTGTTCAAAGCTCCACGAGAAGATTCCCAAAATTCCAAACTTTCCTAAAAAAACGAAATAAAAAATAAGGCAAGCGAAAGAAAACTAATGCGAAAAATTAATAATTAAAGCACGAAAAATAATTATTCCCCGGCAGAGGCACCAAAAACTTGATGTGCTAAAAATTAATATTTAAATTGCAAGTGCACAATTTTATCGTTTTAGTATTTTAGATATCGATCCACAGGGACTAATTTTATTTTCGCGATCCCTAACTTTTAATTTAATCGAACTAGAACAATTGATTTTGGAAGATTTAGATTTTTACTAATTAATTAGGAAAAGAAAATTTAATTTATTTTTAAAAGAGAATTTAAATTAATCTACTTTAAACTAAAAAAACTGAATTTTGAATTGTAAAATTTGATTTTATTTACAGAAATTTTTTTTAGGGAAAATTTGACATGATCCGTTTATAAATTCGACTAGCCAAAACAAACCAAACAAAGGACATAAATTCGAACCAGCACTGCCATTAGAACATTAACCAGAATGTTGACGAAACAAAACTGAAGGCAAGAACTACAAAACTCAGCATCTCGAAAACTCACGAACACCACTCGATAGTAAGCACAATCGACTAAGCAAACCAGAACTACAAAATCAAAACATAATCGAAAACAGAGAATCAACCCGGTACAATCAACACGAGAACCCAACGTAACTACTCAACATTCAAGCTAGAACTCAGAACTCAGTGAACAAACAACCTTTTTTTTTTACTAATTTGAACAAACAACCTTGAACATACATAAACTCGAAGAAAAGAACCAGATTAGCAGTGACTCAATGATACCATGGACTCTACAACGAAAAACAAACAAATATTCGACTAGGAACAAAACAACAACAACGTAGCAATTAAGAACGAAACAAGAAAATTCAACAATCAATTCGAACAATGCAGGGAAGAGACGGAGACTCAGATTACACATCAAAGTTTCAGCAAACAAACAACTACAAAAATAGAGAACCTACGACCAAGAAACCAACATTAAAAATCGCGACTCTGCAGACTCGACAATAACAAGGCGAACTCAGAACTCAGACTACAAACTTGACAAACTCTAATCTTAAAACTCAGAAACGCGTGGGATTACAATGATTCAACTCAACGATTACACAATAACTTATTTAACAGCTCAGTAAAACTCAGTAACAAATGGATAGAGCTCGGCAAAAACTCGCAATCTTGCATTCTAAATCGAAACAACATGTCGTGAATAAATTGTCATGAAGTGGTTAATTAGGGTTCAGTTAAAATGGCAATTGTGGCGGTTAAATTCAATTATGCGGTGAACGACGTCGTTTAGCAATAGTAGTGGGTCAGCCTGTTAGCAGGAGCCCAATTGAATTGTATTGTTATTGGGCCTGGTCCATTAGTACCGTTAGGATGTCACTATTTAAACTGAGTTGCCCTTATTGTGTAGGCATGAATGGAATTATGAAAGTTGTTATTTTGTTCCTTTCCTTCTCTGCAAGTTTACTTTAGCTGTATTTTAACTTTATCTTCTGTAGCCTCCATTATTGTAGTTTGTTATATCTTTAGTAGTGACAAAAGTGGTATCAGAGCCATCCCAGGGCCATGGCTGAAGCTGTAAAAACAACCCTGCAAAAACATGAAACCTCTATTACTGCCATCGATTCAAAGCTTGAGCAGATGCACTTAATCTTAGAAGAAGAGTCGCACAGAAATGCTGAAAACATTGAAGAAGTGAAAAATCAGATGGCTCATCTAGCATCTACTACCGAGCAACATACAAAGCGGTTTGATGAATTAATGGAGACCATGGAGTTCTTCAAAAGAAACTGAAAGGGGAAAGAAGGTGACATAGGTGAAGCAGGCTCTTCCACCAAAACCCTGAAGCAACCTGGAGCAAGAAACACTAGTTACCCACCTGGTTTTCTACCACAAACACCTTCAAACCAAGCTATACAAAATGACGGTGGGTTTTGGGAAGATGCTAAGAAAACCAAGACAAGCTCTGTAGCTGAGCCAACAGGGGAATACTGGAATAAACTAGACCACCTCAAGGTACGACCCCAAACCACTGTAAACCCTAATCTCAATTTCACACATATTCCATCTTATACTGCACCTCCTATACACCCGGTGCCCAGTACTGGTCAAAACCCCACACTTCCACTACTCCTTCAACAATACCTAAGCTCTGTAGGGTATGTTCCAGAAGGCTCTATACCACCTGTGAACCAATACCAGCAGGGTTTCCAGTCACAATTTGTACCTTCTTTTCAAAACCCTCTTCCAAACCCTCAACCACTCTACACACCAGTATCATGCCCACCATACACCACCATGACCCCTCCTGTCTTCCCTCAACACAACACTCAAAACCCACAAATGAATGGGCACTACACTCCACAGTGCTCTTACCAACCTCAACAAACACAAGGACACCACCATCCATACCACCCTAGAGACCACCACTCCTTTGTACCTTACAAATTTCCAAAGATTGACTTTCCCAGGTTTGAGGGAAAGGATCCAAGGGGATGGATATCAAAATGTGAAAAGTTTTTTCAGTTGAACCCCACCTTGGATAATAGGCAGAGGGTGGTGTATGCTGCCTTGCACTTGGATGGCGAAGCCGACACTTGGTATCAATCAGTTCAGTTGGAGCACCATGACATGATGTGGATGGATTTTGCCCGGCTAGTATGTCATAGGTTCACCAAGGGAGGGTATGAGAACTTGGAGGGGCAGTTTAACAAGCTGCAACAAAAAGGAAGGGTTGATGAGTATATTACACAGTTTGAGGAACTAAAAAAGTATATGATGGTACAAAACCCTAACCTGGGTGAACAATACTTTGTAAATAGCTTCTTAAGTGGCCTTAAGGAGGAGATTTCCAGTGTTGTCTATCTACATAAACCCTATACCCTTAAGGATGCTAGAGACAAGGCCAGAGCCCAGGAGTGTGTGATAGAAGCAATGGAGAAGAAGAACAAACCTGCCAGCAGAACCACAGTGCCACAGAGCAGTATAGGGTTGAAGATGAACTATAGTAAGGATGCAGAGCAACCCAAGAATTACTCACACAAGTATAAAGGGCCAGAAAAGCAAGAGAATAAGGCTGTAAGAAGGTTGCCTTATAGTGAGTTTAAAGAAAGGATGAACAAGGGATTGTGTATACACTGTGATGAAAAGTTTGTCCCTGGCCACAACTGTAGAAACAAACAACTATTCTCTATTGATTTAGAGGAGGAGGAGCAGAAAGAAACCCAACCTGGTGAGCTATCAATTATTTGGGAGGAGCAGAGTGGAGTTGAAGGTGTAACAGAGGAAGGCCCTGAGGTATCCATCCATGCTCAGACTGGAACCAGTGGCCTACACACCCTGAGTCTAACAGGCACCATTAAAGACAAAATGGTGAGAGTATTAATTGACAGTGGTTCCACCAACAATTTTGTGGCCACCACTGTTCTTAAGCAATTAAATCTAACCTCTCAACCTTGCTCACCCATCTGTGTCACAGTTGCTAATGGGGATAAGCTACAGTGTAATCAACAAGTCAAGGAGTTGGAATTGGAGATGGCTGGAGTAACCTTTAAGACTAGTATGATGGTTTTGCCCATAGGGGGTTATGATGTGATCCTTGGGGTAGATTGGATGAAACAGGTCTCACCAGTGGTCTTTGATTTCAAGAATGACCAGATCAGTGTATGGTGGCAACAGAGGAGGGTGAACTTGAGCCAAACTGAGCTTAATACTAAGATCAAAATCTGGCAGGATTCAAAAAAAGGGAACAGGATTAGCAAGGGTGATACTTGTTTTCTCATACAAGTTAGTGCCATTGAGGATAGCAAGATTGAAGGCCAAGCACCCGACGAAATATCCACCATCATTGGGGAATTCAAGGATGTGTTTGAAGCACCCAAGGGCCTTCCACCTCAGAGAGGCCATGACCACAAGATTCCACTAAGATCAGACAGTAAGCCTATAAACTCAAATCCTTATAAATGTCCCTATGTTCATAAAACTGAGATTGAAAATATTGTTAAAGAGATGCTTGCCAGTGGAATTGTGAGGCATAGTTGCTCACCTTATGCCTCACCAGTGCTCCTAGTAAAGAAGAAGGATAACTCCTGGAGGCTATGTGTGGACTACAGGTCACTAAATGCTATGACAGTGAAGGATAAGTTCCCTATACCAGTAATAGAGGAGTTGCTAGCGGAGTTGAAAGGGAGTTGCATCTATACTAAACTGGACCTCAGGAGTGGCTACCACCAAATAAGGGTGCATGAGGATGACATTCCCAAAACTGCCTTCAAAACACATGCAGGCCACTATGAGTTTATGGTCATGCCTTTTGGCCTAACCAATGCACCAGCTACCTTTCAAAGCCTAATGAATCAGGTCTTCTCTGAACAACTAAGGCAGTTTGTTTTGGTGTTTTTTGATGACATCCTAATCTATAGCCCTTCTTTGGAGATGCATCAACAACATTTAAGGGAGGTTCTGGGTTTACTCAGACAGCATAAGCTTTATGTGAAGATCACCAAGTGTGAGTTTGCCAAGACCAAGTTAGAATACCTGGGGCACACTATATCAAGTGCTGGAGTGGAAGCAGATAAGGAGAAAATCAAAGCAATGGAAGTGTGGCCCACCCCTAAGACAGTTAAAGCCTTGAGAGGATTCTTGGGTCTCACAGGGTATTATAGGAGATTTGTGGCACATTATGGCACCATAAGTAAACCTCTGACTCAGCTTTTAAGAAAGGGGAATTTTGAATGGACTCAAGAGGCTGAAACAGCCTTTCAAAAACTCAAGTTGGCCATGGCTACCACCCCTGTCCTAGCCCTACCTGACTTCAAAAAGACCTTCACACTGGAGACAGATGCCTGTTACACTGGGGTTGGGGCAGTCTTAATGCAAGAGGGTAAACCAATTGCATACCTAAGCAAGGCACTAGCTACTAGGCACTTGGGGCTCTCCACCTATGAGAAAGAGTTAATGGCCATAATCATGGCAGTGCAGAAGTGGAGGTACTACCTTCTTGGCAACAAATTTATCATCAAAACTGACCATGAGGCCCTGAAGCACCTAATGGAGCAGAAGCTCACTACTATGCTGCAACATAAATGGCTGTCTAAATTATTAGGCTATGATTACGAGGTGATCTACAAGAAGGGGAGAGATAACCTGGTTGCGGATGCTCTCTCTAGGTGCACTGATAATGAGACACAGTGCCTTGCTATGCACACACTCATACCCACTTGGAAGCAAGAGTTACACAACAGTTGGGATAAAGACCAGGTAGCAAAGGAGTTAAAGACTTCACTGTTGGTCACAAACCCTAACAGCCAGGGCTATGAGTTAGTTGAGGGTGAACTAAGGAAGGATGGCAAGTTATATGTGGGATCTGGCAACAACTTGAGAAGGCAGATTATAGAAAATCTCCACAACAGTAGTGAGGGTGGACATTCTGGGATTACTACCACCATTAAGAGACTGGAGGAAAAGTTCTACTGGCCCACCTTGAGGAAGGAAGTTCAGGAATTTGTAAGAACTTGTGACACTTGCCAGAAATGCAAAGCAGAGCATATCCCAACCCCTGGGTTATTACAACCCTTGCCCATTCCAGACCAAGCATGGGACACTATATCACTAGATTTTATCGAGGGCTTGCCTAAGTCTAGTGGAAAGGACACCATCTTAGTGGTGGTGGATAAACTCACAAAATACAGTCATTTCATAGCCTTGAGTCACCCTTATACAGCCACAACTATAGCTCAAAAACTGCTAGACTTAGTAGTTAAACTCCATGGCCCTCCTAACTCTATCATTTCAGATAGGGACACCATCTTTGTAAGTCAGTTTTGGCAGGAACTAATGAAGGCTATGGGGACTCAAATTAAGCTAAGTACAGCTTATCACCCACAAACCGATGGTCAAACGGAAAGAGTGAATCAATGCTTAGAAATGTACCTGAGGTGTATGACTGGTCTCAAGCCAACTCAGTGGAGTCAATGGTTGCCCTTAGCTGAACTCTGGTACAACTCCTGCCACCACTCAGCAGCTGGTATGTCTCCATTTAAGGCCCTATACAACCAAGATCCCCCTTCTCTGAACTACCAACAATCTAAAACTCAGGGGGCAAGTGTTAAAAGGTTTGTGCAAGATAGAGTTCAAATGCAGCAGCTACTCAAAGAAAATTTGCTTAAGGCACAAGAACGAATGGTTTGGTATGCCAACAAGAAGAGAACAGAAAGACACTTTTCGACAGGAGAAGAAGTTTACCTGAAGCTACAACCGTATAGGCAAGGCTCTGTGGTGATGCGGAGGAACCAAAAATTAGCAGCAAAGTACTATGGACCTTACAAAATCATAAAAAAGATTGGGGCTGTTGCTTACCAACTGGATCTGCCACAGGGGTCGAAGGTACATAGTGTTTTTCATGTCTCTCAGCTGAAGAAAAAGATAGGGACTGGCAAGGTGGTGCACACAGAATTACCAGGCATCAACGACCATGGGGAGATGAAGATTGAGCCTGTAGCAGTATTAGATAGGCGACTGGTAAAAAGGGGAAAGGGGCCAGCAACAATGGTCCTAATTAAGTGGAACAATGGGGAGGAAGGCGAAGCTACCTGGGAGTTCTGGGATGAACTTAGCAAGAAATTCCCAAATTTCTATCCTTGGGGACAAGGATCTGTTTAAGAAGGGGGGAATTTGTCATGAAGTGGTTAATTAGGGTTCAGTTAAAATGGCAATTGTGGCGGTTAAATTCAATTGTGCGGTGAACGACGTCGTTTAGCAATAGTAGTGGGTCAGCCTGTTAGCAGGAGCCCAATTGAATTGTATTGTTATTGGGCCTGGTCCATTAGTACCGTTAGGATGTCACTATTTAAACTGAGTTGCCCTTATTGTGTAGGCATGAATGGAATTATGAAAGTTGTTATTTTGTTCCTTTCCTTCTCTGCAAGTTTACTTTAGCTGTATTTTAACTTTATCTTCTGTAGCCTCCATTATTGTAGTTTGTTATATCTTTAGTAGTGACATAAATAACTTGAAAAAGAACTCAGCAATAAACGAGGAACCCAAAACAACACAAAAACAACTCCAATTCGGCAAATCAGAAACAATGAACAGTAAATTGACAAACAAGAAGAGGGGTTTTAATTCGTAAAAACAGGGGAAGGGGTTTGGTCGTGAGAGAGTAACGAGAGAGGGAGTGAGAGATGTTCGTTAATGGGGATATAGAGAGAGAAGGATTCGATTTGGGAGAGGAGATATTTATCGGAGAAATAGGAGAGGAAGGTGGGTTTGCTTCGGTTTAGAAGGAGATGAAGTAGGGTAAGGGGGATTCGTATGTGGTTGCAGAGAATAAACGGGATGAAGGAGGGAGATGGGTAGAAGAATGAAAGGAGGAGGGTGCAGGGGCATTTTCTGTTTGAAGAAGAAGAGAAATAACAGTGCTGGGTTTATTTTATGCTAAAAACAGGGTAATGGACCGAACAAAAGAGAAAAAAGAGGAGATGCTTCGAATTAAAACTAAATTGGCAGGTAAATAAAATGCTGAAAATTGATAAACTAATTTTTTTTGTTATTTTATAATTATACTAACATACAAAACATGGAAATTTAGATCTACAATTAACAATAATAAAACTCACAATAAAATGGAAATTTAAAGGGGCACAATTACAATTATTAACCAAGAACATGAAATTAAATATCGTTAATTTCAACCCCAAGTGGTTAGCTTTCGCTACTTTGTCCACTAAACGGATTTACGAAAATAATGAAAATGAAGTTTGAATTAAAATGAGAGGAGTGTTTACAAAGAACAATTACAAAAATGAAGATGGAAACTACAACTAAATTTTAGGGTAAACTAACTTAAAACTAAGGTGTAGGTTAAAACTAAGATGTTGGATGTTGTAAATGAAGGGGGTATTTATAGGTGAGGATTAGGATTTTGGGGGTGTGTGTGCAATTTCCATAATTGCACCAAACTCCTAGCTTTTTCTCCTTCTTTCATTTTGGTCCTTTTTCTTTCTCTTTTGCCCTTCCTTGCACTTTATTTCTTTATTTTGTCATTTCTTCATTTTTCTCGAAATTCCTGAAATGCAACAAAATAATTTATTAAAATACGATTTCAAGCAATAATTAGGTAATAAAAATATGCAAAAAATATGCACTTATCACGCGTCGTCGTAACAGCTGAGGCCGAGTTGGTGTAGCTCAGATAAAAACAAAAGAGGAATAACAGTTCGACTTCTCCTTCCACACCTCAAGCGGACCCCTAAGATTAAGAAACTGAAAGCCAACACACTTGGTCTTAAATCTAATATCTTGAGCCCATATGAGACAGCCCACCACTGAATGGATATTTTGATCAAATCAAAAGTATTAAAATCAGCTTCTATATCAAAAGGACATTGAACGTGAAGAAGACAGAATAGGAGACCAACTAAGCATCGCCATCGGATGGTAGGAGGCCGGAGCCAGCCTCCAACACTACCCAGAAGTCGCCAAACCAGAACTCTAATTTTTTAATACCACAATATGCGACCCCAACAAAGATAACCCACACCCTAAATAACACGACCGTCTCGAGTGTCCACAATTCGCCACCACTAAGAGATAACACTTAAAGTATTAAGTTGTTATCGATTACAGGTCATTTTCTCGTTGAGCAAAAATGTAACCCAATCGGCACCAATACCAGTCAATAGCCCGACGAAAAATCCTACAACTGCAGCCACTTAACCAAAAACTATTCCCTGTAGTTAAAGCCCCTAAAACAGACAACCGGAACCTGAGCTTTCTTCAAACCACTAATAAACATCTTTCCGATATCGACCACATCGCATTACCGCCGCGACCATACCCAACACCCGACTCAAGACTAACTCATTATCCCCCTGAATACATCCCCCCTATGCTTGAATATCTGAAATCGCCGACTAAAAGTCCATTGCCTTGATTTGGAAATAAATCTAATTAAGAGCTTAATTACCCTAGATCTGATAAACCAACCACAAACAAGAGCATGTAAAAGCTCCGAAAATAGGGCTATGAATTAGATATAGGGATTAAGGCTACTAAAAGAAAAAGGAAAGCTTGGAAATTATGAAGAACCACTTATTAGGAGCCGGGAAAAGAACCCCCCATCCCCTGCATCGAAGAAGATAGAATGAAAATTGCTGAAAAGCAAGATGGGCTTCATACAACAAGTCAACAACTGCTGCAAGGAGAAGACACCTGCAAATCCCAAAGAGTGTCAACCAAAATACCTCAATCTCGACCACATCAAAGGATGGTTTTCATTCAAACCCAAAAACTCCAAAATAAACTAGGAGGACCTCGTTAAAAACCCCTCAAGTAGGGGAAAAGAGTATCCTCCATAATAAAAGTAGAAGAAAATTTTATACCTCTGACCGGTGGAGAAGCAACCGCCGGAGGAGAAGGAGTCGGTGGGTTTTGTTACAGGAGAGAGAAGAGAGCGTATGGGAGAGAACTGTGTGAAAGTAGCATTTCTCGCCTTGGTTGACACATATGACAAAAATACTTTTGTATAAGAAACTGTTCTTGTTGTCAATAAGAGATTCCTTAGTGTAGGTGTAATGGTAGATAAAAGTTACCAAATTTTTATGTTATATAGCTTATCGTATTCCATATCAATTTCAAAAGGTAATTGTCTGCATCCCTGGAAATAGTGGTACATCTGTTAAGAGCGACACTCAACCATCCTTTGTTAAATGAATTCTGAGTTACCATGAACTGCATATTGTGTGGCGCGTACGCGCTCGTGGTACTTCTACCATAATTGTATTAGAAATTAAAATTATAGTTCTGTTTCCAACATTATGCCTAAACAGAATTTCCACTCTAATTTTATACTATTATAGTAAATAACATTACGAAAGGTGCGACCACTTAAGTAATCTCATGGACCAAATTTTTATACATTTGATCAGAATTCAGATTATATAGGCGATCAATGGACATCACATATGATAATTATTGTCTAGGAGATTACTTAAAGGATTACACATGCAATTAAAAAAGTCAGTAAGTACATGTATTATAAGCCTAGCCCCTTATTTTGAATTAATTAGGTAAGAAGTGGCCAGTGGTACCATCTCTTAGGCATTTTCACTGATTTCCCTTTAGTTATACCGAAATAAGCTTAAGAACCATTATATTGAGATACGCTTGAGTAGCAGCATTATATATACGAGGGAGGGGCAAGAATAAAAAGTGGGAGATGAAAAATGAAAAGGAAGAAGAAGAAACAATGTTTCACGAAGCATCAACTCCAACAGCCCTACACGAAGCCTTAGTGACAGCATCCAGTCGCTACAATATTGCCTGATCTACCTTCATAACAGAGACAGAGAACCCTGCCTTAAAAGGGTAAAAAGACATCTTAATAAAAGACGTAACAAAAAAATAAATTAGTGTACAGCCAGTTACGTAAGTAAAACTTGAACAAACCTTCCATATCAAGAAAAGTCATTAATGATCCTTTGAAAACCAATCAACAGCCAGTCCATACTCCAGCTGCACCTGGGAACAGCCAATCCTGCTATAATCATCAAGGAAAATGCTAGGTACCCCAAATTGGTACCCAAAAAAATTCCCAAATGCCAAGTGTAGCAATGCAATTGGTTATAATAATAGTGGACCCCCTGCATTCATACCAACCACCCAATCAAAAATTTTCGTTGTGCCATGTAAGTTTTGCCACATCATTTAGGAGCAATATTTGGGTACCAATTTGGGGTACCTAGCATTACTCAATCATCAATTCCATAACTGGGGTTCTGAAATGGGTTAATTGGCTATTTCATAACTAAACTCGTGCCTAACCTGCAGTTGGGTAACTGAACTCAAAAAACTTGCAAATAGGTAAGTACACTAATAATTTGTTGCGATTGAACCACTAAACACGAAATAATTTGTAGCGCCGTTAACTCGCGTTGACTTTTAACGGTGCTCCGTTAACTCTTGCCACGTGTGATGACATGTCACTATTTTTACTTAAAATTAAATAAAAAATTAATTGACTTATTTTTCTTTACTTTCTCTCCTCTTTCTTCTCTCACCTCTGTACTCTCTCTTCTCCCCTGTACTCTCTCTTCTCAACTCCGTTCACCTCTCTTTTCCCCTCCCCCTCTCACCTCCTTCAACTCGCCCTCACCCACAATCCACTTAATTAAGAGCATTATGAACGTGATTAAGAGCATTGCAAAGAAATAGATAGTCATCAGTAACTATGTTTGACAGCCCCCACATAAAACCAGACCCCCATATTCCACATAGCTTCTCCATAAGCACCGAAGTAATCCCAAGGACGACAGAATTCAACATTAAGCCAAATGCTCCTATTCTGACTCCATTACTATAACTTTGCCCTTGATTTGGCTCTCCACCATAAATTTCTCTACCCATCCAATCAGTGTTAAAGAGAAGAAAAGGAAACCACCCAATCCGGCGACGTTCATACCGTTCTCAACCACATTCCTCCTCTGTTCATCTTCTCAGCCTCAGTACACCGCCGCCCACACCACCGAACTTATTTCCCCTCTTCAATTCCTTCAACCACCGCCTTCCATATCCTCCCTTCACTACCAGCCCCCTTCATCCACACCACCGCGTCGCCCTTTCCACCACAACCGCCGACCATCGCTGCAACACTCTTCTCCGCCGCGTCACCACACCTCCTCTGCCCCTTCATTCTCCTCCCAGCACACCTCCACCCATATTCCCCAAACCCACCTCTGTTCTTCAGTCCCATCTCCTTCACCCTCCCCTTTTCTTCCTCCCCTCTACCACCGTTTCTCCCCTTTCACCCACCACCCCAATTCGCGACCCAACTCTCCCACCTCTGTTCTTCACCTACAAATTCTAAACTCTTTTATAAAATATAAATTCTAAAATTTTATCAAAATTCTTTTATAATTTTTTTTTGAAAACAAAAAAAAGATTATAAAAAAAAGATTATAATTTTAACACAACAACATCCACGTGTATAACTTTAACACATCAGCACGCCACGTCAGTTTTCCGTCACAAACGTTACATGGAGTTAACGGCAGTTACTCAATTGCAAGTTTTAATTACTTTAATGAGTTGACTGCAAGCTTTTTGAGTTCGGTTACCTCACTGCAAGTTGAGTACGAATTCAATTATGAATTTGCCAATTAACCCATAAAAAAATTCTCAAAATATCCTTCCCCTAAGTATTTGTGCTAAAAAAACCCACCGTTTTTGACAATGACAACACCTTAAATAATGAAGATGCATAAACAGGGGTGAAAATGTGAACTGCATCTTCTGTCAAATTTCTTCGGGAAGTAAATATGCACTCAATAAATAGTCACGGAGTGCAAGATAAAAAAAACAACATCGAACAAATCCAATCAACATGCCGATAAGCCAGCTTTGAGAGTATCCCCTTCAAGGGTTCAAACCTTGTCAATGACAAGGTGGGTATGTTTGCTATGAACTGACTCACAGGAACTGATTACAGAAGATATCGGACATTCGAGAGGCCCGTACGCTCCCAAAACTAGATAGTCCCGTACTCTCCCAAAACTAGATAGTGTTTACACAATATTCATAATCGATAACCCTAATTCCCCTTGTTCCCCTCTTTTATTCTCCACGTTCTAATCCTTCTTGGGCCTCTCATTGGGCCTATTTCGGACTTGGATCAGTCCATAACAATACCCCGCACCCAAAGAACGACCTTGTCCTCAAGGTCGAAGGATCAATTAATGGAGTAAAAACCTGTTCGTTATGTTCAAGTTCTTTCGGATAGTCATCTTCTGTGTACTTCAGCTTCTCAAATTGAGCCCGTCTATCAACGTACTTTCCTGGGTTGACACGGATTTTGTCAAAGCATTCAGCGACTCGCATAGCAATAGGAGAAGCAAAATGAATGTCTACCACCAGTGGTATGTTATAGTTTTTCTACACAAGGGAGTTTTTGATCTCGAAGCATGCATTTGCCTCTTTTTTTCCTTACACAGTTATGCGAACAATATCAGCTCCTTTGTCAGCTATTTGCATAACCTTGTCCTCAAGTTCGGAGGCCGAGAACTAACTTAATTGATATGTCTTAATTGATGCTGATGAATCCACAACAAATGCAACTTTAGTTCTTCTCAGAAATGGTACTGTATTTCTATGGTTTCTAGAGAAAATGCCAGGTCTCCATTGCCTCCGAGAAAACTCAAACCCACCATCACCATTCTTCAAAAACTTGGGCTCCTTCTCGAACTCCTTACCAGAACCACGATCACTCTTGGTTTGAATTTCAGCAAACTTGACAGCAATGTGGCAAGTGTAACAACCAAGCACTGGAGCATGCCCATTCTTCAAGTGATCGTTGTGATTGAGAGTTTAATGTTTTATGACATGAAATAAAGAAGAGTAAAAGGCAATTTGGCTGGCTATCTTTTTTATTTTTGGCACTTGGATGGCTGAGAATAATTTTTGACATTTTGTCTGACTGTAATAAAAATTTTAAGCACTTGAGGGGCTTCCGTCAAAGCGCTAGTAACACCGTCTAAACGTCAGGGGTAAATGTGACTTTTCAGCATGGGGTTTAACTTATATAATTTCCCAATCAATCTATAACTGCTAATCCCTAATTTCCCCCCCAAAATCCCTAAATCCCTAAGCTGCAGAAGATGATTCAGTTAGAAGTAATTCAATTGATGTTTTCCCGTGTTTAATTATGTTCAGGATAGTGATGTGAATGAAGTTGATGTAATTAAACCATTGTCTTGGTACCCAGAGAATCTTGGCTCTAATTCTGTGTTGCAGTGAGGCCGAGGCTTGTAAATAACCAAGGAAATAGATGGTATTGAAAGAATACTTGATCAAACGGAAATGGATGGGGTTGAAAGAATACTTAATCAAACGGATGAGGTGAAGGCCCTAAGAAGAGCTGTAAGGCAGGAGTATCTAAGGACAGGATGTCGAAGAAGCTAGAGATACTCAGAGATGGTCCGGAAGGTGACAAGCAGTATCGAATTAATGGCGTAAAAACAATGACTCCACAAGAAGTAAGTCAACTAATCGAATACAACAGACAACAATTTTACCTTGAATATGGTAAGCCTCGAAATGAAGGAGAGAATGAGGCAGCTGATGTAATTACGATGGAGTACAAAATGTCAGATACATATGAGGTTTTGTGTAGCAGTTGTGGAGCACTTGTTATGTTTCCGTAAAATCAAACAGACATCCTTATGCAATTCATGGTTTTCTTGTGGAGCGCAAATGTTTCTTCAATTCAAACAAATTAACCACTTTCGTGATGCCACTATGCTATTAGGTACTCCCTCCATCTCATATTATGTGTCTTCTTTGCAAATTTCACACATATTAAAAAGTAATAAATGTGATATTTTTGTTTTCCAATTTGTCCACTGTGAATACATATAATCAGATGAATATTATCCCAAAATGTCATCATTTGGCGTGCAATTACGATTCATTAATTATAAGACTGACTTGATAAAATTGGTTTCATCTCTGATCCACTAATGTAACAAATCGAAGAGTCATTTTAAAAATAAAAAATTTCTTCTCCACTAATTTTACCAAGTTTCCCTCTAAATTTTTTTGCTTAAATTTAAATTTCATTTGTGAAATGAGTTTGGCAGAATTAAAATTTTTAAACTTTCCCACCAAATTTGTCAATATAATGAAGCATGAACACCTGAACCTTACTTAAAAAATTTAATCTACAATGAATATTCTACATAATTTTGATTTAAATCTTTCACCTAGCTCAAACCATTTCATATTCTTATAGGAGTATATGTTAGTAGTAACCATTTCATATTCATGCATTAGTAGTCCGTAAAATGGACTCTTCGGTTTCTTAATGGAGAGAGTTATGGAGGAAGTTATGAGCATTGTCCATGTTTAATTAGTCAAATATTGGAACTACAAAAAACAAGGATATTTTTGGAAAATATTGAACATAGATGCATTGGGTGAAGTACATGACACATAATATGAGTATATTTTTTTTTTCTCAAATAGGACACATAATATGAGATGGAGGGAGTATCTGTTTTCACCGTATATATGTTCATTATTCATGGTTGTCAGGTTCCATGAGTTATTGAAGTTAGAGAATGAAATTGGAAATATTACAAGACAGGAGGCTGTGAGCATGGTACGCTATTCTTTCTTGCTGATTATTGCTGTGTACTTGTTTAGTTATAAGTTAGACCATATGTCATACATGGAACATGAATTACCGGAAATATATCATGGAGCATACATGAAACATATATTTGTATATATGTATATCGTTGGAACATGAATTACCGGAAATACCCCTACCAATTTCAAGTTTTGGGGTTAAATCCTAACGGCGCTTGACGGAAGCCCCCTCAAGTGATTAAAAATTTTATTACAACCAAACAAAATGTCAAAAATTATTCTCAACCATCCAAGTGCCAAAAACAAAAAAGATAGCCAGCCAAATTGTCTTTTACTCAATAAAGAATTCCCAAACTTGGAAGGAATTGAGTTTATTTGGACTCAAATTACAAGAACATTCGGATTTATTAGGCTGCACCCCAACGATCACTGTTTGGGACCTAACTCGAATTTCACACATCAGAATTGGACGATCTTACAGTCTATGCGAAGCTAACGAAATTATCTACAACTCAGAACTGGTCCAACATCAATATTTCAACTGGAGCAGCCCAGAAACAGGTCTGGAAGTCAGACTACGAATTATACATTCAGAATTCAATTTATTTTGGGAAATTACTTGTATTTTCTTGGAAAGCGTTAAAAACTATTTTATATTAGGTTTTTACATATATTGTAGAGACACCATCACATCACAACATATTATATTATAGAATAAATAGAATGGCCGTACTTTTGGAGAGAAAAGAGAGATAAACAATTTGAGAGGGAGATTGGAAGAAGGAGTGAAGGGATTCATTCTGATTTCAAAAAACTTTTAAAGTTGTATTCTTTGTACTTCAATTCTTATACTCATGGTTTGTGGTATTAATATATATATATATATGTTTTATTTAATCATGAGCAACTAATACCTTTATCCAAGAATTGGGTAGTATTCGTTGGCTTATTGAGTTTGTATGATTGTATTGTGATTCTCTTGGTTTGTTAATCTGTCATCGAGCGCTTTATACAATTAGAAGAGTCGCGAACTTTTAGTTGAATCTGTAGGAATTATAACGAATCGGGAGAGGAGTTGTAATTCTAATACATGATATGATAGACACAATTTAAGTATTAGATCGGGAGATTGATATGCGAATTGTGAAACTGATAATCCTTGGTTTGCAATAGTCTATAGTTATACCTTGATTGACCATGGGAGTGGCGATTGAGGGATGATTGTAGGCACTATAATTTACCTTGGGAGATGATTTTATAAACATTAGAAGGATTATTTTTTGCAAAACAAGAGATACAAGTTAGACATTCATGATAGCCAACTGAAGAACTCTAATTCTTGGAATGTTTTCTCTCATACTTAATATATAGTTTTTATTTGTTTAATAGATTAATTAGTAGATAATCACACACCCACAAATTCTTCCATACTTCTAGATTGTGAGAGATAAAAGACTTAAAATTGGTATTGATATCAGTCCTTCCTTGTGAACGAAACTCATAAAAATATACATCAACAAACACCTGAAATATTTTTGTAACAAAGGAATTACTCTAGATGAATTGGAGGCTTTGTGGTATGATGATGGACCAAGCTTCTTGGATTTTTGGGCCGAAAGGTTCATAAAACATCATAGGTTCTTCTTTGATGATTGCATTCCAGATTATGCGACTTTAACCGATATCCTAGCTAAGAAATATTTGACTGATGATGCATTGGAAAGTGGAGGTGGGCTAGGGAATGTTTTGGTAGGTGGAGGAGAGTTGGGGAATGTTTTGGTGGCATGACAGGAGCTGGAAAATGTTTTGGTGCCTGGACAGGAGCTAGAAAAATTTTTGGTGCCTGGAGACGAGCTGGGAAATGTTTTGATGTCTAGAGAAGAGTCTGTAAAGGTGTTTGAAATGAGAGGGCAACTTGAAAGGTATGTTATAAGAAAGGGAGAGCTTGGCAAATTTTTGGCAAGTAAGGGACTGGTTACAGGGAAATATCATGACACCTCTAATTTGCAATCAACTGTAGATGAATTCTTTGAAGTGGAAACATTTCCAACTTTCGAGCATCAAGGCATTCATCCATATCTAAAGGAAGTCTGTCTACTATAAACTAAAGATGGCTCCGAAAATCATGATCATCCAATGTCCTATCTTCTCCCACGTGGAAAATTTCTTATGCACAATTTCTAGCTAGTATTGCCATATAATTCTAGAATAAGAGCATGAAGTAGTAGTAAAGTGCAAGTACAATTGCAAGATAGAGCCCTAACTAGTATTACCATATAATTCTAGAATAAGAGCATCCATCATAGCTTCTTGCACTTTGTTTAAGACGTGAAATAAGAAAACACTTCTCATTATATACCACGACCTTAACTTCCGGAGACAATAGTACCGTCATTCGAATTTTGTCGATCTCAGTTCCACTAGGCACTCCAAAAATCGTTACAGTCCTTCCTTTCTCCATGTCTACGTTAAAATAAAAACAAAGCTATAATAATGTTACTACATTACACATAAATAAAAAAAACTAATAGCAAAAGAATATTGTTCAATTCCTTCATCTACCTACACAGAGAGAGAAAGACCTTAGGAAAAAATTATATAAAAAACATACACATGTTGTCAATGAGAGTCGATTCAGCTTGCTCTCTCCCTTCCCAATGCCCTCTCTTCCCCCTTTTCACTTCCTTATCCCCCTCATATCCATTTTCTTTCTCCTAACCCTTTAGCTCACTTTTCTTTCACTCTCTACTCTCCCCTAGCCCCTCTCTTTTCATACCGTTGCACACAAACCTTTTTTACTGATTTCTCAATGGTCATAAATGATTATGGATCAGAACAACTCTTTTAGATGTGGAACGAATACTTGCGACTCGCTTAGAAATCGTAGGGTTCAAGGATCTTTTGCTAGTGGTTTGGTTCCTTATTTGGGCTATAAGGAGCAGGGGTCTTTTCCTAAAACAGACGGAACGAAGAGGCCGCCGACTTGTTTTACTCCCTGAGAAGATGGAGATGTCAACTTGATCGGTATTGTCTTGCCTCCTCCTTTTTCTCATAGTGATGTTAAGCAGTATCATTCCCATGTTATTTCTAAAAGTTGTTATGTTTTAGTTAAGCATGTGAAGTTTTCTTCAAATCTTCTCAGATATTGAATAATTGTTGTTTCGTTGTTGTTAAAGATAATGTTAGTTACACTTTTAATGAAACTATCATGATAGCCCGTGTAAAGTGCAAAGCACGGACACCATTTAAATTCATAAAATGTTGTTGTTTTGATTTTTTAAAATAGATGATTTTTAATTTTTGAAACACTGTACGTCATAAGTGTAGCATTTTTTATGAACACTAGTAATAACTCAAATTTTTTACCTAAATTTTTTATATGATCATAACAATACAATCACATTTAACAATTTAAAAAACATAACTTAGAATGATTAAACAATACGTAATTTAAAAATCTAATCATGAGTCAGTAGACTCACGTGTTTATATATAGACAAGTGCTAAATAAGATCATTTCCATATATGAGAATCAAAAACTAATCATGACCGCACATTCAAATCTAATTTACATCTCAACCTTTATCTCAAATCTAATTTATTTTTAAAAGAGTATCTATAATCTATTTTTAATAAATATTTTTGACCTAACTATATGTTTTATCTAATTATTTATCTAATAATTAATATGAAGTTCAAATCTCATCTGCAATAATTTTTGTTTTATTTTCCTTAAATTATATTTTTCTTGTCTATCAAAATATTTTACCCAATAGCAATGAAAGTGGGGTGTGTAATCGATTCGAGTCAAACACTTCCACGCTCGAGCTCAAACTCAACTAAGCTCACACTCGAGCTCAAGTTCAATTGGTCCTTTAATTTTAACCTCGAAACTTGACTCGTAAAACTTGAAATCTCGAATCGATTTAAACTATTTTGAAAAAAGGTTTGAATATAAACGGTTCGACTCGGGTTCAACTCGATAAAATATATGAATTATATCACATATTGAATACTTACATTGAAATATATTTATAATATTTACAAAAATTTAAATATTAAAAGTCCGATTAGTCTCGCGAACCTCAAGAATCGAGTAGTTTAAAACTTGAACTTTGTTCGGTAAATTACTTAAATAGCTAAAGCTCGAGTTTAACTAGAATACTGTCAAACTGAATTCGAAAATTTTATTAGCCGAGATCGAGTAACTCAAAAGTTCGAATTGAACCAATTTCAAAAAAAGTTTGAATATGAACAATTCGACTCATGTTTGACTACAAAATATATGAATTTAAGCCGTCCTCCCTCCGGCGGTGGCTCATCCACCGACCGGAGGCCCCAATCTTTTCAGTTTTTGCTTTGTAATTCTTTCCTTGCTTTCAGTTTCAAATAAAAATCGAGCTCTAGTTCCAAAATCGAGCTTGTGTTCTTCATTTTATTTCTCAGATCTACCTCGATTTAGAGCTCCGATTTCCAAATAAAAATCGTCCTTAAACTCAAAATCTCTTGTTTAGCATCATATCAAAATTTGGTGTCATTCTGAGTTTTTTGAATTTTTGGATTGTTCGTAAGTCTCTCCTTTTGGAGTGTTAGTTTTGTCTCTCCTTTTGGAGTGTGTTTATGTCTCTGTTTAATTATTCCGGTTTCTGTTTGGTGTTGGATCTGCCGAGAAGGATTTGGATGATGGCTTGGGGGATCTGGAAAGTCTGCATCGAAACTGGGAAGGTGTCGATTATTGCAAGAGCTCACCACTCACAACCAAAGATTGTTCATTATATTTTGGGGGTTTTAACTTTTGGCATGTCTATAGCTGGGATCCGGCATGTAGATAGCTGGGGTGTTGCTCATCATTTGGGGGTTCTCATGTTCGGCATGTCTATAGCTGGTATCTGGCATGTAGATAGCTGGAGTGTTGTTCCTCTAACCTCAGTTTATGCAATTGAGGCTGAACACTGGAGTATCAACGATTTTCATGTGATGTGGTCAATTGTGATACCGCTGATTTCAGGGATGTTGGCGCAGTTTCGATCGCTTAGGAGGTCTTCAAATTCGTCTTTAACTTCAAAAAATTTGAACAACGTTAAGTTGTATTTCGTTAAACGGTCTGTGAATATGCTGGCACATGAATTAGCTCATGTGGCACATATGTATACTGATCGTGTTTTTGATTGGCGGTCTGTTTCAATCAAAGTTAAAAATTGTATTTTGAATGAGTTATCGGAGTAATGAAATTGCATTTATCAAAAAAAAAAATATTAAACATTATAACACATGAGTTATTGGTGTATGTGGTTAATGAGTTATAAAAAGATTACAATTTTTTTTTAGTGTAGTGGTTGGAGATGTGAAAATAATTCATTTTTGACATACAGGTCATGAGTTCAATTCTCATGACAAACATTTTTTTAATATTAATATGATAGAAGGACAAATTAGTAAATTACTAAATATACTTGAAAGGCCTTGTTGGCCTATAATATATATTCAATATATTAGATGGATAGATGGATATATAATGGATTCATTTTGGCCTATAATATATATTCAATATAATGGATGGATAGATGGATATATAATGATTCATTTCTTAGAGGAATTCACTTTTAATAATTTTTTTCATTGCCACCAAAGGAAGATTTTATTAGTGAATCATATCTTCACAAAGTACAGAGTAAAATTCTGGTGGTGGACATCTCCCATCTTTCATTTAAAATAATGAGTTATTTTATTCGCAGATCGCTTCACAAACCTTAACGGTTCACTAAATAATGTTATAACTCTTCAATTCGAATAGAAGCTCTTATTCCAGCTTATCTTACTTTTTTTTTTTTTTTTGCATAATCCAGCTTATCTTCTTGGGTAGAATAGTTGAATAAAAATTTTAATTTTACTAACTTTTTATCTAATTGTTATGCCCAAATCTGGCATAATAGCTAGATTGATTTAATTAGCTAAATTGATGGTTTATAATCTATGATGGGCCTAGAAGATGAAGATTGGGTCACTAAAGCCCATTATTGGAATCAGCCCAACGTGCCTTGGCAAAGGGATCGCCACAGGGTTGCGCCTCGCAACACAGAGCCTCGTTGGCGATGCCCATCAAGGGATCGCTTCGCTTGTGCATCACATTTATCACTTACAGCAAGATCATTCTCTTCTCTGGAAGGCTCATAGCGAGGCCTCCATGAGGTCGCTTGGGCAGACTGGGATCACTTCGCATGGCCAGGCCTTCATGAGGTCGCATGCAAGGGCCCCTGATGGATCTTTTGTTGGATAAGTCTATCCGTTCAAGGTCATGGGCTTCTACAGCTGGATCATGAATTAAGGATAAGATTGGTAACTCATTGCCATGTCAGCCCTAGATACATGGGCTTGGACCTTGGCTTATCTCTTAAAACCCTAGCCCGTCTAGGTAACTTGTGGCCCAAGAACTACGTCAGGCTTGATCCCTATAAATAGGGTACGTAGGCACCTTGATACGGTATGACAAACAGTTTACCTGAAATCACCTATCAAGCTCAGCCACATTCATACACACAAACCCTAATCACTCTTCTTCTTATAAGCAAAATATCCTTATTTTGCTCCACCAATCCAGCAAACCTCCGCAAACATTGTTATACCAATTTCTCCCTATAACACTAATCAATATATATATATAAAGGAGGGTACGCGGGAGTTTATGTGGCGCTCTAAGATCGTCTCAATCTATTTTTCTAATTTTCTAGAATTTTTGAATTTTAAATATTAATAAATATAAAATATCATTTAACATATTAGAAGTAGAATATGTGTTCGAATTTATAGAGAAGAAGAGTTCGAATTTATAGGTAAGACATATGATTAGAAGTTCTATTGGAAGTAGAATAAGTTTTTATAAGGCATATGCATAAAAGTTCTATTGGAAGTAGAATTGGAGTTCGAATTTATAGAGAATAATAGTTCGAATTTATAGAAAAAACATATAAAGAAAAGTTCTATTAGAAGTAGAATAGGTGTTTGAATATATAGAGCAAACATATAATTAAATATTTTATAAAAAGTACGATCTTCTTAAATTATATGATTAGAAGTTCTATTGGAAGTAGAATTAGTATTTATAAGGCATATGATTAAAAGTTCCATTGGAAGTAGAATAGGAGTTCAATTTTATAGAAATAAACATATAAAAAACGTTGTATTAGAAGTAAAATAGGTGTTTGAATATATAGAGCAGACATATAATTAAATATTTTATAGAAAGTATGATCTTCTTAAATTATAATTTTTTATATTACTCCCTCCGTCCTACCCAATTATTAACACTTTTTTTGTTATTTTCTGGCACGCATTTTAAGGACAGTTCATAACTTATTTTTAAAATTTTCTTTTTTGTATAAAAATAGGATTGTTCTACTTTTATACAAAAAAAGAGAAAATTTCAAAGATAAATTATGAAACTATCCTTAAATTCCACCTTAAAATGCGTGTCAAACACCCTATTTTGAAATGTTAACAAACCGACAGGAAATATATTCATAAATCCAAATACTATTGTCATAAAAAAGTCATCGTATTTAAAAAGAAAAAATTGATTTGTTAACATAATAAAAGAACATTCTCATGCAGGAATCCCAAATAAATACAGAAGTATCTTTAATATAAAGAGAAAATAAGATCTGTTTTCATTTTCTAAAACTCCATAAATTTTAGAAAGTCTAGAGAAAGTATAAATTGGATTCACTCTATTTTTTAGGTTTTGATTTTAAGGAAATTTTTTTTTGTGTAATATAAGTATCATCAATAATATGTAATGAAGTTGGAATTTCGATCTCAAACGAGAGCGGATCGAAACGTTTTTAATGGGAAGACGGCTCACTATAAAAGATTGTATTAACTATTAAAATGTCATATTGATGTTATAAATTTCATTTTATTTTTAGGATTTGACTTTTATGGATAAACATTGTCATACAAGTGATATATGTAAAAGTTAAGTTTTTGGTCTTAGCGAGAGAGCAGACCAATAGTAATAACCGTGTTTAATGAGAAAACGGTTCATTAGAGAAGACCGTATAAAAGATGTTTGAATATATTAGGAATACATAAAATAAAATGTTTTATTGGAAGTAGAATACGAGGACGGTGGAGACGTTTTATACAATTTTTTTTAAAATTATGTATCTTTTCTTCCTAGAAACCTTTATTTTAACTTTTTTTATAGAAGTTAATTATACTTGCATTAGAAAAATATATCCATAAATTTAATATTATTCCCGTCACGAAAAGTCTTCGTATTTTTTTTTGATATGTTAACATAATAGAAAGACATTCTCATGCGAAAGTTGTAAATAAATACAGGAATATTTATTATATACAGAAAATATAAAATGTTTTCATCTTTTAAAAATCCAAAATATTAGAAAGTTTAAAGAATATAAAAACTGGAATTTACTGTCTTTATATAATGAAGTTAGAATTTCGGTTCCAAATAAGAGTGGCTCAAAATGTATTTAACGGGAAGACGGCTCTCTCGAAAAGATTGTATTAGCTATTAGAATTTGATACTGATGTCATAATTTTTTTTTATTTTTACGGTTCGATTTTATGGATAAAATTTTTTATATAAGTCTTTATAATATATGTTAAAGTTGAGATTTCAGTTTTAACGAAAGAGCGGCTCAATCGAAAGAATTGTGTTTAACAAGAAATCGATTCATTAGAGAAGACTATTTAATTATTAAAATTTAATGTTAGTATTATAATATAACGTAAATATATTGATTTTTTTAAAAAATATTGTAACGCCGCCGCGAAGCGCGGCTTTATCGACTAGTTTTTCCTAAAATTAGGGTTTAATTTTTTTGCGTAATTTATCGGGATGCAACACGATGACAATAAATGAGGTAGTTGACTCGAAAATAAATGAGGTTCAGCCGTTCAGAAGTGCAAAAAACACACAACAAAACGGATCTCCCTGATATTATTATATTATTATAACTGTCACCGGAACACAAATTCCAGGTTTATAGACGCGATTCTCGATTCTCGTACAGATACACTTCCACTTCTTACAGTCTCCACTGCTAAAATGGAGGTTTCAAAATCCACAAAAAAGTCAAAATCAAACCATCATGTTCAACGCCCCGTCCCTGACATTCAAGGTCTCTCTCTCTCTCTCTCTCCCCCCCCCCTCTCTCTCTCCCTCTCTCTCTTGTTATGTGTTTACATAACTGGGTTTTTACTGTTTACCCAGTGTTTTGTTTTTGTGGTTTTGTTAGACTCTCAATTGTATCTGCATTTTATGGATTTATTTGCTTGGATTTTTGAGTTTTTGTTGTTGCATGGTTACAAGTGAACTAGGGGTTTACTCTGTTTTTTGGTACTCAATTGGTGTATGAGTCAATAGGGTTTATATGCATTGTGTGGAAGTGATTATTGGGCTTATGTAATTCTTGTACATTGTGTTATTTTTGTGATTTTACAAGCATGGTATGGAATTGATAATTGGGCTTATGTAATTCTTGTACATTGTGTTATTTTTGTGACTTTACTGTTGGAGATGAGGTTTTTACCTAAGATCTGCGTAGATTTTAGTATTTTTGCCCATACATGTTTAACAAGACGGATACGGTTGGGATGTTCGTTTCTTTTTCTAATTATGTGGTGTAGGCGTGTAGCCTTAGACATCTATACAAACTCATCAAATATTGTTTGTGGTTGGAGCTTAGATATGTAGGCTTTTATAGATTAGAATAATGGTTGTAACAAAATGCATTGGTGCCCTTTTGGCTGATCAGAAAGTCAAAGGCACCGTCAATACCCACGAAACACACGATGCTGGGTAATGTTATACTCCGACGGTGTTTTTCCATTGTGTAGTAATTTTTTTGTTGCCCTCTGGTGAATGACATAGTTATTGTATCAAAGCTTTTGATGTAACATATGGACCCTAATTTACTCACATGTACATGTGTTGGCCACTTTTTTTGTGAAGGATAGTGTGAATTTCTTATTTATTGCATTCACATAAGATGATTATTATCAAATTCCTATCAGGAACATGGCATGTTTTCTCAGATAATTTCTCTTGACATTAGGGTACAGATAGCAAAAATAAATAGATTTCCTCATTTAGAAAAAGATCTTGACCAGTCAGGTCTGTGTTCTGACAGGGAATGCATGCCAACGGCCTGCACATAAAGTTAAAGCTTTTGCATCAAAGTCTTCAATAATGAAAAGCTTTGAACGTGCTGAAAAGTCGAACATCCAAGGACTAACTGCATTACACATTCCTCGGCGAAAGCGAACAAAAAGGCGAGATGGTGGTATGAATGCAATCAACTCTGGTATGTTTCAGGACTAATATGAATGTTTCTTTGGCCTCTTGACCGTCAAGTGATTAAATATATGTAGTTTGTTCCCAATTTTACCGCGCTTCCCGTATAAAATCAGCAAAAATCATGTATTTTTTTTTTCTAAAAAGAATTGGATGCATAAATAAAAGGGTATGAGTCCATCGTGTTGGAAATTTACAATTTAGTGCCGGTAATCACATAAACAAGCAGCAGAAACAAATAATTTAGAAGTAATCTTTTGATTATCAAATATATGTAGATTAAAACGAATAATGTACCTACATAATTGTAAAGAAGAATTATATGAAATTAAATTAGCAAGAGAGTGTTTAGAGAGGTTCCTAGCGAGGCATGGGAAAACACTGCCCTAAGGAATCATGCCCCTTCTTGTGCAAGGTGTTTACTTCAATTCTTAGCAGTACAACACTCGATTCCAAAAATATAACCGTTCAAGGACTGTAATAAAAATTTTCCGATTGCTCCAAGTAACACCCATAAATATATAGATGTACTTATACTGTGATCACTAGATTTCCACAAGGCTTGAGAATATGTATATATAATTTTTTTCGTTCTTGTTAGCAAAAAGCATGCCTTATTACTTTCCGCGCTTGTTGGAAGCAGAAAGCACACGTTAGTACTTTCTGCGTGCAGCGAGTGCAGAAACTTGGTTGCCACTATCGGTTGCTGTGAGTGCCACTTAAATATGATAAACATGTGTTTCCTCTTGTATAATTTACTCTATGTTGTCCCATGCTGGGTAATCTCTAGTCATCGAAATTTTTTAAGGGTAAACTTTTATGGTTGGGAAAAGGAATTTATTTTGATATGCAATAAATTATCTGTATAACTGACAAAAGAACTTACTATTCCTTTAACTGGAATGTCCAATGCCCATCTGAAAACTCTGTTTTCAAGTGTTGGTTTTGCCCTTTATAGAGCCTATTGTTTTTGTTAGCTGAAAGATGCATTTGAGGCTGGGTTGAATTGTGTGATTACATATCCAACCCTAGTCTGCATCATGAATTTCTCTATCAGTATGTTTGTTTGCAATTTGAATTTTCTGATCAACTAAGAAATGGTGAAGCCAACCGATGATAAAAAAAAATGTTGTACACATGCAATTGACAGAAATATATAAAGAACGGACCGGGCTAGAAGTTTTGGTTCCTTCTACAGAATGTCGACGTCCACGTCAAAAAAGAAAACGTAAAGAAGTGCCTGCTGGCTCCACTGATTCTGAACAAACTGTACCGTGTTTTCTTCGAACTCGAGGACAAGCAAGAAGAAGAGGAACCAGCAATGGCACACACCAAGGGAAACTGGACAGCAGTTTACTTAATAAGTACCTGGGGTAATTTCTAGTTCCCAATAAATTACAGTAATTACAAGAAGAAGGAAAGCACAAACTTGTCATTGTAGTTTGAGTTCTCATGAGCAAATTTTTATGGGTTGCACAGGAATATGTGGCAGAGCATTCCCAGTGATAAGAAAGATTCATCTGCTTATATCGATTGTTTGTGGTATACAATGTATCATAAACAATCTCAGAGAGAGAAGGTGTTGAAATGGATTGTGAGGGATAAAATAATTTCAAAGAAATATGTTTTTCTTCCCATTTGTCAGTGGTAAGTAGTACATTGTGCTTGATTGTGCTGCAATAATTATTTAATTATTCTTGGATTGATGTTTCTGACCTGAGTTGTCATTGCCATAGGGATCATTGGAGTCTTTTGATCATGTGTCACCTAGGTGAAGATTTAAATTCAAAGACCAAAACTCCTTGCATGTTACTACTGGATTCACTGCATGGTGCAGGTCCCACACGGCTTGAACCTGGTATCAGAAAGTATAATATTTGATCTATCATCTCTCGTCATTAATATTTACTAGTTAGATGTTAGTGCTTATATTTCAAATTGTCAACATTTCAGGTTTTTATTAGGCATATATAAAGCTGAAAAGAGACCAGAAACTAAGAAGCTGATTGATAAGATTCCTTTATTGGTACCCAAGGTCAGACCGCTCTCTCAGTGCTATATTCCTTCTTCAGTTTACAATGTAAATGTTGGCACAGCTAATTTTCCAATTTAAACTCCTTTAGTTTTGAATATTAAATGGAAAATCACTTGTGTTATGAGTAATCACATATACTTTTGCAAACTTACAAACGGATTTATTCGAAATTGGTTGATCTGAATTTATGAGCCAAATTGAACCCTCTGTTGTGAAACAGGGTTCAGTATAAGAATTATAATTTATTCGAAGAACTTTGTGTACATGCTCCAGAGAAATTCAAAATTTGACTGTCATGTGCAAGGTCTTTTGGAAGGGGATAAATATCAAATACATCATTCACTAAATTCAAATGTATGAAAATGATCACTCGTAAAAAAAATGACTCATTTTAGTCATTAATTTGAAAATTTGTATCAACATAATCATTAAAAAGTTGAAAATTTGTATCAATTTAGTCATTGCTAAATGATGATCTCTTTGATACAAATTTTCAAATTAATGATTAAAATGAGTCATTTTTTTTAATGAGTGATCATTTTGATACATTTGAATATAGTGAATGATGTCTTTGATATTTATCCCCTTTGCTTTTGGAAGGTTACTACAATATAATTCCAGAACTCACTTAAGAAAAACAGTAAATGAAAAAATGTATGTGGTATTATTTTGTTCACTGTCTACGACACAAAAAAAGGTTAATGTGCAGTATGTCTATTTATTATTGCAGAGACATAGATTGCCTAAATGCATCAAACATAGTTTGCCTAAATCCACCAAAAAACTTTCAGGTTCCACAGCAGAGAGATGACAAGGAATGTGGATATTTTGTTCTCTACTACATTAATCTATTCCTGATGAATTCTCCAAAAACAATTAGCATAACAAATGGCTATCCCTATTTTGTAAGTTCTTTATAACCATATCTTGCAGTGTCCAGTGTTCTTATCTTTCACTAGGTAGATTTCTTTAGCGTGATAATTGATGGTTCTTTTTTTCTCGAGCCGGGTTGTTAAACAATTTTACATGACAGATGAAGGACAACTGGTTTACGACGGATATGTTTAAATCGTTTTGTCAAACTCTGTGCTCAGATGACCAACATACAGGCGTATCGGATAATTCATGTAATGACGATATGAGTGATGATGTTATTTTAATTGAGGAACATTAGAGTTTCATGTTGCAGCTGACGTTTTGTGGTAGTACTGGTGGAATCCAAGAGCATGTTTGTTAGAATGAAATACATCAACAGCCAAGAAGGCATTTCTATTTCCAATTATTCGTTTGCTTGTCTGTGTATCTCAAAAGAAATCTATATTCTATAGTGTTCTTTCCTGAAATTTAAAATCTTGAATTTGTAAATATGTAATTTATGTAGTTTTGACGAGTTGCTTTTCGCGAAATTGATATAAATTCGAACATTATGTTTGTTTCAAATCTATCAGAAAGTGAAGTAGAGGGACTAAAATGAGTTCCCAGACAACATACCAGCAAGACATTTGTTCTGTTGGGGTTTAAACTGCTACTCCTACTTCTTATCTGCAGCAGGGGACTAAAATGAGTATGCCTAATGGCGTGCAGCCATTATACTCTTTTATCTGCAAAGACAAACAAATTTAAAGAACATGATGATGATGTACAAGTGTATAAATACTTTACTAATTTTCATATTAGTATTGCATATGTATTTTCAGAATTAATTATATTTTTTCTACTAATTTTAATAAATTACAGTAAGGGGTATAATTGGACAAATAACCGGATACTAAAAATGGTTCACAAGAAATATAAAATAAATTTTAGTACTAGATGCAGATACACATTTTTAGGGTGTATACTTGTAAATAATAAATTCATCCCAATTTACATAAATATATCCACAGTAACAGTTTTTTAAAAATTAATAAATTTATATTTTCAAAAAAAAATAAAAATAAATTGAACCTTCGGAAATTACCAGCAAACTCTATTTTAAATTAGAACATTCTAGAGAAAAAGATTTATTTTCGGGTACAAGACTAATCGGGTCGGGTTTACTTTCAAAAGATCCGAATATCCGCGTATATAAATCTCTCTACTAGCTCCACTTGACAAGTCTTGAAAAACCCTAGATCTTAACAGCCTCTCCCTCAGTCTCTTTTCAAGCCTCCAGCTTTTGTAAGTCCATCTAATTCGTACTGTATGTATAGTTGTGTGTATATATTATCTTTGTGCTGCATAAATTTACTTTGTTTTTCTTTCTGCTGCAAATTTAATTCCGTAAATATCTTGAATTTACTTGAATGTAATATTGGTGGGTTTTTTGGTTTGGGTTTTTTAATTCATTAATTACAAGTTGCTTATATATATCTAATGTTAGTTTTCAAGATAATTGTTTGCTTTGTATTTTTTTTTATTTAATGGTGTAAAAGTTTGATTTTTAAGTTCTAGTCAGTTTAGATGATTTGCTTAGTTATATGGAATTAATGTGGTAATGACATTGGCGGTGTCTATTGAGATCAGGGTTAGTTTTAGAATCCCGAATCGTATGTGTTTGTTCGATTGTTTATAAAGATGGAAAATTTAATACCTAAATTTATGTATTGTGTGTTTGTATTAGGCTTTGATGCAATTATTAAGTTGTGTATATAAATATTCAAATTAGTTTGGTTGATAACTATGAATGTTTGTATTAGCTTGGATGCGATTACTTAGTGGTTATATGTTTAAATCTCTACGCGTTCTTGCAGAAAGACGATTACTTTACTGCTAAAGGGGGGGGGGGGGGTGTGTTTTTGCAAAGATGGAATATTTAATACCTTTTATAGTTTGTATGATGACCTGAATGTTTCTATTAGCTTTGATGCGATTATGAAGTGGTTACATATCTTAATCTCCACACTTACTTGCAGAAAAATTATTACTTTGCTGCCATGGGTGTCACATTTTACAACCTTAGCTCTGCAGCTGGCATTAAGAAGCTTGATGAGTACCTACTAACTCGTAGTTACATCTCTGGGTGAGTGTTATTCTACCTACCAATTGTTATAATATCAATCATTTTATTTATATTTCGATTGTCACCTCTCAGGTATCAAGCTTCAAAGGATGACCTTGCTGTTCATGCTGCCCTTGCAAAGCCACCATCCTCTGAATATGTGAATGCTTCACGGTGGTTCCATCATATTGAGGCTCTGTTGAGGATTTCGTAAGTTTCCTACTATAAATTTCTGAACACTGTAGTTATGACCAATTAATGGTTAAAATGGTTGTTCAATTTTAAGAAAATTCATTTGATATATTCTATTAACTAACTGCAGTGGTGTGTCCGGTGATGGATGTGGTGTTACCGTGGAGGGGTCTGCCCCCTTGGTCGAGGATGCCTTGTCAAATCTTTCTATTGCCGATAAGGTGTGTTCCTTTTGAAAATGTATTATTACTAGCTTCTTCGTTTTCTTTTGGGGCTTTCTGCCGTTGGTAGTTGGATCCTTTGTTTATGACCTTTTGCCCCCTTCATAATTTAGTTGTAGTATACTATGCTAATGAAATGAATTGAAATTTTTAAAAATTAGAAACATAGACGTGATATTTGTTACCTCTCTTTTCACAAGGAAAATTAAGCTTGACTTCTGTTATTTAGCTTTATTAAAAATGTAAAATATATTTCATCAGGCTACTGCTGCTGATGAGGACGATGATGACTCTGATGTCGATCTTTTTGGTGAGGAGACTGAAGAGGAAAAGAAGGCCTCCGAAGAACGCGCAGCAGCTGTCAAGGCATCTGGGAAGAAGAAAGAGTGTAAGCTAATTTTCCTTATCACATCATTGAAAGGTGGAGAGATGTATGCTTCATCTGTATTCTTGTCTGACAAGGCTTTTATGTTGTTACAATTTCCTTCTCAGCTGGTAAGTCATCTGTCTTGTTGGATGTGAAACCATGGGACGATGAAACCGACATGAAGAAGCTTGAGGAAGCTGTTAAGAGTATCAAGATGGAAGGCTTGCTTTGGGGCGCATGTATGTTTTTGTACCCTGTACTTGTGAAATAACTAGTTCCAGTGCTGGTGAAGAGCATGCTATATATTTAGATAATAATAATAATAAGTATGCACATATAGTTGTCCACAGACTCACAGTTGTTAAACTTGTTCTTGGACAGCCAAATTGGTACCTGTTGGATATGGTATTAAGAAGCTGCAGATTATGATGACCATTGTGGACGACTTGGTGTCGGTTGATGATCTTGTTGAGGATTATCTTACTGCTGAGCCTTGCAACGAGTACATCCAGAGCTGTGACATTGTTGCATTCAACAAGATCTGTGAGTTTAAAAATTATTTTTAGCTGACCATACGCCAGTTTATCCGTTTTCTTGCTTTTCGTTATCTGATTATGCTCCTTTTATCCATCGCAGAATCTTTTAAAATGTGCAATTTTGTCAAAACGGGTGCTGTCAAAGAGTCAAAGGTTGAGATTGGATAGTTTTGGCTTTTGTTGGACATCATTAAATGCAGTTTGCATTATATGCAACTTTTTTTTTCCCTATTGTACCAGTGAATGGTTAAACATCTAAGCCACCCCCAAGATTTTTATTAATAGAACATTTTGGCATGTAGTATTCCGGTGTATGGTTTTTGCAGTTTGTTCTTGGTATAAAGTCTAATTATATATTTATATTCCTTGTATATAATGACTACAAGGGATTTTATGCAAGTACTGCTAGAGGTTAAGGGTCCTAGATATCTTTGACACTTTCACAGGTTCATGCTCCGAATTTTGTTGGTAACTTGAAAAAACAAATGTTCTTACCATGTAAGAACACTAGCAAAAAAAAAAGATAGAAAAAACAAATATGCTCCGAATTTTGTTATTTTTTACAGTTAAATTTGTTATATAACATTTGGATTTGTTGGACGTAAAAAAAAAGATAGAAAAAAGATGGTTGGTAAAACAATGTGGACTTGTTGATCGTAATAAAAAAGTAATTAAAAAAAAATGATAGTCCTGACAAAAAGATACACAAGGATTTGGTATGGTAATCTGATACATGTTACAATTTATCTTTTTTTCCTATTCTTTGATAAGAGCGTGAAAAATTGAAAGAAACTCTCTAAATATCTCTCCATCTTCCTCAAAACTTATCAAGGAAAGGTTCACACTATTCAAAACGCAATCTAACAGGTTAAAACCTACTCTCCCGTCCCAATGAGATGTTAACGTTTGCTTTTTGCACGGAAACCAAGATAGTGGGTATAATATTGTAAAAATAAATGAAGTAGTGGGTGTAATAGTGATTTTATAGTTAAAATAAGTTAAGTAGTGGATGTAATAGTGTAAAGTATTGTTAAAATAAGTGAAGTAGTGGGTGTAATAGTGTTAAAACTTACTATTTTAGGAAATGTTAACAATCTATTGGGACGTCCCAAAATAGAAAGTGTTAAGAATCAAAAGGGACGGAGGGAGTATTGAATATTAACATATTTGCTTAGAGATAGGCAATTTACTCTGTTAAAATACAGTTAAAACCTATTGAATATTAACATATTTGCTTAGAGATAGGCAATTTACTCTGTTAAAGAAATTTGATCATATGTAAATTTCAAAATTAGTTGTTTTGTGTAAAGAGAAAAGAGAAATAAAGTACTTTACATCATTTCTGAAATACTGCAAATTAACAAGTGCTTGCAAAATTGTTCAGGCTCAACTTACTCTTTCCACATTAACTATTTTGCCATTCTTAATTAGTAAAAAAAAAAAAAAAAAAAAACTATTTTGCCATTCTCAAATTATACCTCTGGCCAAAGTGTTTGCATTATTATTCTCAAATTATTGTCTCCAAATTATTGCGTTGGTTAATAAAGCATTTTCTAACCTAACTGAGCAGCTTCACAGTCCTAACAATTAACATCCATCCGATGAACTTTCTTTTCATAATTTCATCTAATCTATGTTACGCTCAGATCATCATCCATGACCCCAATTTCTTAAGACTTTAAGAGCAATTCATTTTCCACCTGATTTCCTTGCTAAGGTTTAAAATTTATGCCTGGACTGTAAACACAGTAACCAAACAGCAACAAATAAACCAACAGAATGAAAAATTGAATTCCATCTAAATTCACCAAAGTTAAAATTGACGAGAGTACATAACAAACAAAAAATAAATCTCGAAATACTGGGAAAAAAGATGTCCGCTGTTCCTTCTATCATATTATATGAAATATGACAATTTCTATCACTGCGACCACAATATTAAGAAGAAGCACCACTGCGCAATGCCTGGTTACCTCTGGACTTCCTAGATGCTAGCTGAGTATCAGGCTGCAAATGTGATAGTTTAATCAGAATGTGCGAATAAAGAAACCCAAAAGAAAATAAAGAGATTGTAAAGAAAAGCGCATCAACTACCTCCTTTTTGACCGGCTCTTCTTTCTCAGACAAGGTCAATTCAATGTGACAAGGAGAAGACATGTAAGCTGCAAAGTAAACATCAACAAAGATGATTATTAATCCCACCCACCGATTCAATATTGCTTTGCCAGATTTGAGAGTATTTGTTATTTGTTGGAGGAAGAACCTTTACTTATAAACCACTATATACAATTCAACAACTGCATTATCTTTATTTAAGATTATCATTTTTTCTAAATTTGTAAAACTTACGGTTAATTCTCCCATGGGCACGGTATGTGCGACGCCTCTGCTTTTGTGCTTGGTTGACCTGGATGTGAGATATGTAAAGTGCATCCACGTCCAAGCCTTTCACCTACAGAATATTTTAAGACAATTGATTAACTTTAACGGGAAAGAGATATGATATAGGCAGATGGAAAGAAGGAACAAGGAGCATGGCAGCACATACCTCAGCATTACTCTCAGCATTCTTAAGCAAATCCAAGATAAATTTTGCTGACTTAGCAGGCCAACGTCCTTGTCCATTAGAATGTCTGTTCTTGGCTTGGGCAGTACGACCAACTCCTCTGCAGAAGCGTGTGAATGGGATTGCTTGCTTGTGAGCAAGAACATCCTCCAAGTACCTTTTAGCCTTGATCAAAGGTAACTTGCGAATAGCATGTGCAGTTTCTCTGGTGTTCTGCATACACATTATGAAGATAATTAAGGACAGAACCAAGGCAAAAGACACAGAGAAACTATAGCCATTGGAAATTATATTTTGAACAACAGATAGGAGCAAGGGCTTAGATATATGGAGCTAATATATTCAACTTAGTTCATGACCTGTTTTTAGTTGAAGTTAACAAAAGGTATCAGAAGCATTGGGAATAACCGGATTATTTACAGTTCTGGCAGAATAGATGCCATTACCATACGATCATACTAAAATTGAAAAAACATTTTGATCTATAAGTGTAAAGGTTATTGTTAGGGTTGTCTGAGGTGAAAATGGCAGGACAATTACACCAATTCCTATGTATTCCTTCATATTTCATCCCTTCTTGCATACCAACACACAAATTTAAACTACCGCAAAATCATAATAACTAAATCAATATTCTTCCCCGCCCCTCCCAGTACCCGTCCGCTTCCCAGTCCTTATCACATAACATTTGCACCATTTGAGTTTATTCATTTTGTTCAATTTACAATCATTCACATTTTCTAATTCCTTATTCATTTTGTTCAATTTACGATCATTCACATTTTCTAATTCCATTAATTCCAACTAAACGTAAGGCCAATAACACGCAACCACAACACAATAACAATAACACAACATATTTGCACATAACATAAAAAAAACATCTGAACCAAACATTAACACATAACATCTCAAATTCAATTTGTAATTCTAAAAAATGTACATACCTTAAAATGAACCCTAAGACCAGAACCCCTGGACTTGCAAGCTAAACAAACAAAAATCACAAAACACAAACATTAAAACAAAACACAACTAAACCATCAAATTCCTAAACAAAAACATAGACACAATACTTACATTTGGTGGGGTTGTCGGGTTCTTTAGAATACTTCACCTGATTCACATAATTTAAATACAAGCATTAATTCACATAATCAAAACACACACTCAAACACACAGTAAAAAAGAAGTGGGCTACTCACCATTGTTGTTGCCGCTGCTTTAGATTTGGTGTATCCGCTCGGCAAAAGAGAAGCTAATTGTGCGCTCTGAGATTATAAACAAAGCGGCAGCTAGGGTTTTCTTGTTTTTTATTGGGCCTATTAACTATTGGTCTGGCCCAATTAATGTAGTTACTTTGTTTTAAGTAGGTTTGTTGGTCTATTGGGCTTTTTTTTTAATACTACAGGAAGTCGGTACGGTTGACATTAAAAAATAAAAATAATTTAATTGGAAAATTTTAAAAATATAATGCGGTGAACGTGGTTTGAACACGTGACCTTCAGAGTTTTAATCTGACGCTCTCCCAACTAAGCTATCACCGCATATATTAAATTATTTAAACTTTAAATATAAAAAATAATTAAAATATAAATAATTATAAAAATATAATTATAGTATTTGTATTAGTTTATTCCAACTTTCCAAGTGATAATCGTAATCCATTGAAAATTTTGATTTTCAATATTAAAATATATAAATAATCGTTCCCATTTCTTACCCATTTATCGAAAAATTTCATTAAAAACAATTATTTTATATAAAAATAATCTGAATTATTTATGTACAAAATAAATGGCTAATAAGTCGAACCCTCGAACCTTATTAATCGTAAATCCCAAGTGGTTACCATCTTACATACTCTGAGCTTATCATCCGGGAACCGGTCTGTTACAGTGGACAAACTCCCCACATATATAGAAGTGTTCATCTATATATAGAAGTGTTGAACTAAGAAAGCCCACCCCTCTAGACCTGGAGCAAACTAAAAGCATCCTAAAATTCAAGATAAGAATGATTTGTATTACAATTTCTCAATATGGAATAAAGTGAACGTAAGGAGTATATATAAAATTAAAGATGAAAATCATCTGACCTTTACTAGACTTATTCTCGGGGTTCATTTGTAATACTATAAGATTTTTTTTAGGGGTACTATAAGATGTTTAACTACTCCCTATATTACAATAAAGTAAATTTAATCGAGCATAATATGTACTTTCAATGCTAAGATGATACAAAAAATAAAAACAACTTAATTGAAATTTTAAAAATATAATGCGGTGAACGTGGATTGAACATGTGACCTTCAGAGTTTTAATTTGACGCTCTCCCAACTAAGTTATCACCACATATATCTAAATATTCACACTTTAAATATAAAAAGAATGTTTAAATAAAAATAACTAAAAAATATAATTCAAGTATTTGTATTAATTTATTTGAAAAGATGATCGTGATCGATCTGAAAAATATGATTTTCAATATCAAAATATATAAATAATCGTTCTCATTCCTTACTCATTCTTAGAAAAATTTCATAAAAAAACAATTATCGTGCATTAAGATGATCCAAATTACATATGTACGAAATAGATGGCTAAGAACCTGAGCCCTCGAACCATGTTCATCGCAAATCCCAAGTGGATACCATCCTGCATATTCTGGGCTTATCATCTGGGAACCGGTCCGTTACAGTGAACAAACTTCTCACCTATATAAAAGTGTTGAACTGACCACATAAGCGCCCAACCCTCAGGACCTGGAGCAAACTAAAAGCATCCCAAAATCGAGGATAAAGTTGATTTGTATTACAATTTCTCAATATGGAATAAAGTGTACGTAAGGAGTATATATAAAATTAAAGACGAAAATCATCTGACCTTTACTAAACTTATTCTTGGGGTTCTTTTGTAATACTACAAGATGTTTAACTACTCCTTACATTACAATAAAGTAAATTTAATCGAGTTTAATATTTTTTTAATGCTAAGATGATACAAAAAAAACAAAAAAAACTTAATTATAAAAATTTAAAAATTAATGTGGTGAGGTATTGAACATGTGACCTTCAGAATTTTAATCTGACGCTCTCCCAACTAAGCTATCACTACATTTATCTAAATATTCACACTTTAAATATAAAAAGAATGTTTAAATAAAATTAATTAAAAAATTGTAATTAAAGTGTTTGTATTAGTTTATTTCAAAAGATAATGGTGGTCGATCTAAAAAAATGATTTTCAATATCAAAATATATAAATAATCGTTCCTATTCCTTACTCATCCATAAAAAAATTTCATAAAGAAAATCAATTATCTTGTATATAAATAATCTAAATTACATATGTACAAAACAAATGGCTAAGAAGCTAAGCTCTCGAACCTTGTTAATCGCAAATTCCAAGTGGCTACCATCCTAAGATTATGCTTATCATCTGAGAACCGGTCCGTTACAGTGGACAAATGTTAGCGATTTTACAACTCAAATGCAAGTGTACATATCGTATCAAGTAATATAATAATTCGTTCCCACAAAGACTAGTTCTAAGTTGCTAATTACCAAACATCATTTTTTTTTCTAATTCAAGTCAATACAAAGATGGAATAAATATCACTAGATAATAAATTAACACATCTAAATTTTCAAGAATAATAACAACTAGGCCTTTAACTTCAACTCGTGTTCTTTAATAAACTACTCGTTAATCTATACTTTGGTGCTCTAATTACTAGTCTAAGGCTTCTAGATAATCACAAGGACCTTCTGTATCTCAAGTGATCCTAATTCATAAACTAATTCCCGTATTCCTACCAAGAATTTAAGATCCTGAACAACATTAACGTCCGCCTTATACTTGACTACCAAGGGTGATCAGGTATATTCCTATCCAAACCACAAATTAGTATATATACTAATCCCAAGTTATAGTGACTAGGCCTTAACTTAGATTTTCTTTTCCAAGTCAATCTAAATTACCAATTCAATGTCAAGGTTGATCATTACTTGAAAAACATTAAACTCAAATCACTGTAAGCAAATGAACACCATAAATAGAGAATCAAGGAATTATCTATATAAAAACACAAGAATTCATTATAGGCCTAAAAAGAAAACTAGTTCAACATCACAACCAAGAGTACTATACACAAGAGTGAAGACATGATATCAAGGTTACAATAAAAAAATAAAGAGGAGGAGATAAAACTCTAGAATTTGATCTTCTCCAAGGCTTCTCCTCTTGAATGCTTCCTTGTTCTTCTTTCTCGTGTTTTTTTTCTCTGTTTTGCGTGTAACCACTCTCTCCCCAAAGTCACGTACCTGTTTATTCTAACTCACCTCTACATTAATATAACTGACTTCTATGCCTGAATATAAGTGTATTTTAATTATTTTAAAACAATACAAATAAGTTTCCTACTACTCTTAAAAATAGAAATTCGAGCTGACTGCTTCTGACCTTTTTCTGGATAGTTTGAAACATAAATAAAATTTGAGACCATACTGGAATTAAAGGTCTTCTCGCAAGCTTTCCAATGAGCCTGGATCACCTCATTCCGACATCCGGAGCTCCCGTAATAGTCAAAACAGTGAACACCGCGCAAGCTGATCCGAAAATCTGAATTTTTGCTAGAATTACTTCAAATTTTGCAATTTCAGCCACAATCCTTCTATTATAAGAAATTCCTTTTTTCTACAATAGAACATAAAAATTAATTAAATAATAATTCAAGTTTATGCAAAAATTAACTAAAAATGTAAAGAAAATATGATCATAAAGATCATACATCAACAAACTCCTCACTCATTTAGAAGTGTTGAACTGACCACATAAGCACCTAAGCAAGCCCAACCCTCCAGACATAGAGCCAAGTCAAAGTATCCCAAAATCCAAGATAAACTTGATTTGTATGACAATCTCATTATCTTAATGTGGATAAAGTGTACATAAGGAGTTTATATAAAATTTAATCGAGATTAATATGTATTTTTAATGCTAAAATGATATGAAAAAATAAAACTAACTTAATTGTAAAAATTTAAAAATTAATGCGGTGAACGTGGATTGAACACGTGGCCTTCAGAGTTTTAATCTGACGCTCTCCCAACTAAGCTATCACCACATATATTAAAATATTCACACCTTAAATATAAAAAGAATTTTCAAATAAAATTAATTAAAAAAATTAATTAAGTATTTGTATTAGTTTATTTCAAAAGATAATCGTGATCGATATGAAAAAAAATGATTTTTGATATAAAAAATATATAAATAATCGTTCCTATTCTTTCTCATCCATAGAAAAATTTCATAAAGAAGCAATTATCCTATATATAAATAATCTAAATTATATATGTACAAAACAGATGGCTAAGAAGCTGAATAAATTAATTTTAAAAATTAAAAAATTAATGCGGTGAACGTGGATTGAACACGTGACCTTCATAGTTTTAATCTGACGCTCCCCCAACTAAGCTATCACCGTATATATTAAAATATTCACACTTTAAATATAAAAATAATTTTTAAATACAAATAATTAAAAAAATTAATTAAGTACTTGTATTAGTTTATTTCAAAAGATAATCGTGATCGATCTGAAAAAAATGATTTTTGATATCAAAATATATAAATAATCGTTCCTATTCTTTCTCATCCATACAAAAATTTCATAAAGAAAAGCAATTATCCTATATATAAATAATCTAAATTATATATGTACAAAACAGATGGCTAAGAAACTGAATAAGTTAATTTTAAAAATTTAAAAATTAATGCGGTGAACGTGGATTGAACACGTGACCTTCATAGTTTTAATCTGACGCTCTCCCAACTAAGCTATCACCACATATATTTAAATATTCACACTTTAAATATAAAAAGAATTTTTTAAATAAAGTAATTTAAAAAAATTATGATTAAGTGTTTGTATTAGTTTATTGACTAAATTGCAATTTGCAACCCTTTGGTTCGGACCAAAGTCAGTTTCGTACTCATAGTTTGCATAATTGCAGTTTGCATCCCTAAGAATGTTTGGGCGCTGTAAATTGCACCCATTTCGTGTACTTTACCAAAAACCCAGGGATAATTTGGTAAATTCAGAATACTTAATTACATTTTGATCCCTAAAATATGAAATGTTCCATACATGAAACCTTGAACAAAAAGTTTCGAATTTTCATAAATTTTTTTGAATTTTTCCTAATTTTTTTGAATTGTTTCGAATTTTTCCTAATTTTTTTTGAATTTTTTCAAATTTTTCCTAATATTTTTCGAATTTTCCAGTGCATCGTTTGGAAAAATTTGAAAAAAATTAGGGAAAATTCGAAAAAAATTAGGAAAAATTCGAAAAACATTTATGAAAATTTGAAACTTTTTGTTCACGGGTTCATGTATGCAACATTTCATACTTTAGGGATCAAAATGTAATTAATTATTCTGAATTTACCAAATTATCAGGGGTAATTTGGTAAAAATACATGAAAGGGGTGCAATTTGCAGCGCCAAACATTCTTAGGGATGCAAACTGCAATTATGCAAACTATGAGTACCAAACTGACTTTGGTTCGAACCAAAGGGTTGCAAATTGCAATTTAGTCTAGTTTATTTCAAAAGATAATCGTGATCGATCTGAAAAATATGATTTTTAATATCAAAATATATTAAATAATCGTTCCCATTCCTACTCATCTATTGAAAAATTTCATAAAGAAAAGCAACTATCCTATATGTAGATAATCTAAATTACATATGTATAAAATAGTCGTCGAACCTTATTAATCGCAAATCGCAAGTGGTTACCATCTTGCATACTTTGGGCTTATCATCTTGGAACTAGTCCGTTATAATGGCAAACTCCTCACCTATATAGAAGTGTTGAACTAACCACATAATCACCCAAGAAAGCCCCAATAAAGTTGCTCAATTATATAGAGAACACTTAATTTCCGACGATTACATGACACTGAGTGCTGACTGCAGGTTGTAGACTGGCAGAAGATATATAATTAAGTGATTACCCAATTCAGATTTTCCCTGGACACTAGTATAGATTGATATCATACTATTATGTATTTAAAATGTACCTTCGCATGATACAGAAGGTGAGATGCACTCATACCCTTATTCGTTCTATCAATAATTTTAGTGAGTCATACAGATGTGTGACGATTGTCATGCAGGTGAATATAAGGTAAAAAATACACTATTCAAAATTTCAGCCACAATCATTCTAATATTAGAAATTCCTTTTTCTGTAATAGAACATAAAATTAATTAAATAATAATCCAAGTTTATGCAAAATTTAACTAAAAATGTAAAGAAAATATGATCATAAAGATCATACATCAACAAACTCCTCACTCATTTAGAAGTGTTGAAGAGTTTATATAAAATTAAAGACGAAAATCATCTGACCTTACTAGACTTATTCTCGGGGTTCTTTTGTAATATTATAAGATGTTTAACTACTCCCTACATTATGTTGGTCACAGAGACATGCCTGTACTCATAATATAACAAGCCTAAGTATGTGTAATGCTATGCATTACCTGCATGACCTCTTAACTGATGGAACCTCTAGTTGTAGAGTTTCTATTTGTTTTGTACTTGTAATAGGCATCAAATCCTAGTTGTGTCACTGTACTTATAAAGTCAAGAATAATGCTGGAAAGAAGTTCCAAGGTTCATGCCTCAAGCAAGAAGATAAAGACTGTCAAATAATCACAGTTGGGATTTGAAGAAATGAAGAATTTTCCTAAGTACCAATTCGAGAAGTACATTTGTCTATTCGAGAAGTCTAGCATTCGAGAAGTCAGAGATTCGATATCTGAGAAGACGCTGTTCGATATCTCTGAATGAACTATTCGATATCTCAGAGATTCGACATGTCTAATACTCTATTCGAGAACTCAAGAAGTCAACAAGTCAAAGTGGTATTCGAGTTCTCAAAGAGTCAACAAGTCAAAGTTCCATTCGATATCTCAAGGACTCAGAAAGCTATTCGACATCTCAGGGATTCGACCAGTCAAGTGTTCTATTCGACAACTCAAGGAACCCTGGAGAAAAGTATTATTCGAGAAGTGATACGATATGTCAATCATATAGTATTCGAGAACTCAGAGTTATCTAATCCTAGTTCTCGAATCAATCATTTAGCCACTTCTCGAATACATTCTTGGAGACAAACTACTGGAGAAATTGTACAAGTCAGAAACTTGCAACAAGCTAAAGTGCTTTATGGACCACAATCTGTAATGTACTTTGGAAAGCCTACAAAGAAGCTTGGAAAGATGTACAAGAGACAAAGAGCTAAAGAAGTGGATCTGAATAGAGCGTTGCAAAGTCAAATCTGTAGCCGTTTGGATGTTTACTCAAAAATGATAGACATACAAGAAAGTAATTTATCTTGTAACCTTATTTGTAGTAAGTGAGTTGTATTCATGTTCTATAAGAATACAATCTCACTTCTTTAGCTGGTTAAGTTTTTCATACACATTGCAAGAGCACATCTCTCTGAGAAAAACGAAGCTGAGAATACTACCATTTGTATTCACAAATTGTAGCAAATCTTTATCTAATAAAATATTTGATTAAAGTGATATTGTGTCTTGTGTTGTTCTATATTCGCACTTACACATTTGCACACACAAACATTTATCTAGCTACACAGATTCAAGAACAAGAAAAAGTTCAAGAATCCATTCACCCCCCCCCTCTGTATTCTTTTGCTGTATTCAATACTCAACAAGTGGTATCAGAGCAGGCTGTTTATTCAAAAATAGTAAAGCGATCATGAGTTCGAATACACCAAAGACCACAAGAACGGTGAAGGTCCCTAAGTTTGACAAAGAAAATTACAACCTCTGGAAGATAAAAATGATGTTGTTCATCAAAGCTTCTCATCCTCTGTATCCTAAGATTCTCAAGAATGGTCCTTTTGTTCCACAACAAGAGGTTCAAGAGAAGACTGTTGGAACTACAACTACTCCAAGATCTTATGTGGCCAAGGAACCATCCAAATGGACAGAATCAGAAAAGGAGATGGTTGCTCTTGACAGTCACCTCATGCTGCTAATTATAGATTCCATGGATATGTCAATGTTTGCAAACATTGCATCGTGTACATCTGCTAAAGAGATGTGGGATCATATTGAGGTTCTATGTGAAGGAACATATGAGGTCAAGGAGAACAAGAAACAGATACTGGTCACACAATATGAAGCTTTCATGGCACAACCCAAGGAAAGCATCACTGAGATGTTTGAGAGATTTCACAAGCTAGTTACTGAGTTGCAGATGAATGGTAAGGTTTACAGCACCAATGAGTTGAACATGAAGTTTTTACTGTCTTCACCAAATCATCTAGAGCAAAGGGTCATTTCTCTAAGAGAAAGAGATTTAAACAAAATCACATATGATGTGCTCTATGGGGTTTTAAAGACTCATGAGCTTGAGTGCTTCAGAAAAGGGCTATCCAAGCCAACCAATGCAGAATGATAAACACATCATATACCTTGATTGTCAACAAATCTATTCAAGACCTAGAAGCATCTACAAGTCAGCTAAGGATAGAGGAGATTGTAGATGATGAAGAAACTGAAGCTGAGGTAAGTGAACTTATTGAGGAGAAGGAAGAAGAAGAGTTCTATACTCTTGAAGAGCTAGATAGAATGGAAAACACTTCATATGCTTTCATGGCCAGAAAATTTCCAAACATCAGATTCAAGAGGAACCAACCCTTCAAACCTAAAACCCAAAACCATTCATTCAACAAGAGTAAAGCACCTGTGAAGCCAAACATGACTAAATTCAAAACTAGCTATGTGGATAGGTCATCTGTGAGATGTTATAGATGCAATGACCTAGGGCATTTTGCCAGTGAATGCAAGAAGCCTAAAAAGAAGGATAAAGAGTTTCTAGAGCTTGAAGCTAAGTATGAGGCCCTTCTCAAAAAGCAAACACCATGCAAGCCCTACATAGCTGAAGGGAAGTGTTGGGATGATTCTGATAGTGATGGAGAAGAGCAAGAATTTTGCAACTATGCCTTGATGGCCAATTCCAAGGATGACACATCTTCATCAGACTCTCAGGTACCATCTCTCACTACCATAGACATGTCTGTTTCTGAGTACAAGAGTATGATTGAACAACTATCTGTTGAAATGTTTAATATTCATACTAGTATGACTGCTGCTAATGAGGAAATTGCTAAACTCTCTGCTAGAAATGAATTGTAATCAGAAAGAATGAGGAACTTGAGCTAACTGCTATGCAAGTAGAAAACCTTAAGAAAGAAGTTGAATATCTGCAGAATAAGGTTCTATGTGCTAGTCAAGTTGAAAAGGCTCTTAGGGATGAACTAGCTGAAAATGAATTCAAACTGAAAACTTTTAAGAACTCATCTAGTCTACTGCAATCCTATCAACATAAAATTCAAGCTAAACCCAAGGCTGCAATTGGACTTGACTATGGCACTCTTAAACAGAGGAAAGGCTATGCTGTCATTGAAGATGACATAGTTGTTCAGGAGGAAGTGCCTCACATTTTGAATAAGGTTGAGACTCCAATTTTTAAAGAATCAACATTTGAAATTGATGAGGATGCCTTACTCATCAAGCAAATGTTGAATGATGAGGATGAGGCACAATCCAGTGAACAACAAGCATCCTTTAAGAGTGAGAGTGTCAAGCCAAAAGCCAATGAGCCAGTAGGTGATAGGTCTAGACCTAAGAAGTTTGTTAAGTTTGTATCAGCTGGGAAAAATGAATCTTAGAAGAAAGTGGCTAAGAAGAAACAGAACAGGAATGACAAGCTAGGAATTAATAAAGATAACAACTATGCTTATATGCCTAATGCCCCTAGGAAAACTTGTCGGAATTGTTTTAGTACCAATCATTTAACTCATGCATGTAATAAACCCGTTGGTAGTGTGCCCAAACCTTTCTATGATTGTTCTATGCCTTTAAGACATAGAGATGCTCCATTTTGTGATAAATTTGACTGTGTGCCATGCAATATGAATGTTAAGACTAGTTGTTTCAATTTGAGAAGGCAATTCATTGATGGTTGTATCAGTCACAATTCTCACACACACTCCACAAGGTCAAAGTCTTCAAGTCCTCCTAGAGCTAGGAAGGTACCTCTGTCACCTAAGTCTAAAACCTCAGGTTCTAAGACTTCTAACAGTGACAAGAAGACTAACCCCAAGAAAGTTAATAAGCATGTTGTTTATGATAAAACTGTTTCTAAGTCACATGGACCCAAACTTGTTTGGGTACCAAAGGAGAAGTAATACCTTTGTGTTTGCAGGGCAAAGAAAGTGAAAAGAAGGTCATGTGGATTTTGGACAGTGGATGCTCAAATCACATGACTGGTGATATGGCCCTGCTATCACAATATGAGGAGAAGGTTGGCCCAATGGTTTCTTTTGGAGATGACAGCATGGGTAACACATTGGGATATGACAAGTTGGAAGTTGGTAATGTCATCATTGGAGATGTAGCACTAGTCAAGGGACTCAAGCATAATCTGTTAAGTGTTGGTCAGTTTACTGATAGAGGATTCAAGGTAAATTTTGACAAGGATGAATGTTTGATTACCCACAAGAAGACTGGTGATTTTGCTCTATCTGGAGTAAGAAAAGGAAGCCTGTTTGTAGCCAATATGGACTCTGTAAACAAGGACAAAGTTTGTTGCTTTTACTCAAAAGCATCAAATGAAGATTGTTGGCTATGGCACAAGAAGTTATCACACCTGAACTTCAAAGCCATTAGTTCTCTAGTCAAAAGAGAATTAGTGAGAGGCATGCCCACACTTGAATTCTGTCAAGAAGGAGTGTGTGAGGCCTATCAAAAGGGAAAAATGAAAAGATCAAGCCACAAGTCAAAGACAGTGACATCAATAACCAAGCCCCTGCAACTAATTCATATGGATTTTTTGGGCCTGTCAATATCATGTCACTAGGAAGAAAGAAGTATGCCTTGGTGATGGTTGATGACTTTACAAGGTATACATGGGTGGAATTTCTGGCATCAAAAGATGAGGCTCCACAAGTAATCATTGAGCACATAAAGAAAGTTGACAAGGAATCAAAGGCCAATAATGCAAGTGTGATTGCATTGAGAATTGATAATGGAACAGAGTTTAGAAATACCATGCTTGAAGCATTCTACAAAGAGAATGGTATTTCTCAATAATTCTCAGCTCCAAGGACTCCACAACAAAATGGAGTTGTTGAGAGAAAGAATAGAACTCTAATTGAGGCTGCTAGAACAATGTTGCTTGATGCAAAGATGCCTACATGTTTTTGGGTTAAGGCTGTGAGCACTGCATGCTATATCCAAAACAGAACCCTCATCAACAAAAACACTGGAAAGACACCTTACAATTTGATGATTGGAAAGAAGCCTACTCTAAAGTATGTTCATACTTTTGGAAGCAAATGCTTTGTATTGAAGAATAATTCAGAATATGTTGGAAAGTTTGATGCAAAGGCATTTGAAGGAATTTTTCTTGGCTACTCTATGGAAAGAATTGCATACAAAGTTTATGTTATCAGTCAAAAGAAAATCATGGAAAACATAGATGTGACATTTGATGACAGCAAACTACCTGGACTAGAAGAAGCCAATGATGAAGATAAAGATCCATTAAAGTTTGATAATCTAGATGATTCTGATGAAGAGATTGAAACTGGAGTTGAAACTCAAGTTCAACAAACTCAAGTGAATGATGATGCAAAAGAATAATTTGTGCCAATCAGTAGTGGAGAAACAAGCATCCAAGACACATATGTGAATAGTGGCAACTTCACAGGGGGAGGAAATGAGAATGATCATGACTTGGATGATGAAGCAACATCAAGGTTGAGAAATCAGACTGAGCATTCAAGGAAATGGGATAGATCACACACTGCATAACAAATTATTAGAGATTCAAATGTAGGAGTAAGGACTAGGAAAGAAAGTCAAAATGAGTGTCTCTATGGTTGTTTCCTATCTCAGATTGAGCCTAAGAAACTTGATGATGCACTGTTGGATCCAGATTGGATTATTGCCATGCAAGAGGAGCTGAATCAATTTGAAAGAAACAAAGTATGGGAACTTGTGCCTGCACCAAAGAACAGAACCATTGTTGGAACAAAATGGGTTTTGAAGAATAAGATGGATGAAGATGGTGAAAGGCAGAGTGTATAAACTTGTAACACTATAACTAATGTAACTCAATTAAAGGAAAAGATACTTAACCAGAAGACAATCAAGAACAAGAAGTCACAAGAAATCAACACTATATGAAGACAAGGTAATTGATACAATTGAACATGTTAACTATGATCAAGCCAAGAAGAAATCATTGAGAGAAGTTCAAGTCAAAGTTGTTCATGCCTCAGTGATTTGAGAAATCGAGAATCAAGATCATAACTATCAGTATCAACAAGACCAATTGATTTCAAGTGAACAAGAAGGAAAGCGAACATTGGAAAGCCAAGTTACTAAGTGAATATGGTAATTTATTCAAGAAGCAGAAACACTATCAAGACTAGTCACTTATGAACCAGACCAGTGCATCAAGTGTCAGGACATTGATAGCAAGTTTATGTCAGTAATAAAGATCCATGTTCAAGAGCTTGCTGAAGAATAAAGAAGACATGAAGATATCACAAGTTCAAGATGTGCATTGAAGTTTCAAGTTGAAGACCAGAATATTTTCTAAGTACTAAATATTCTAGATGACCAAGTAGAATATTTCTAAGTAGAAGTTCTACTTAGAAATTCGAGATGGCTAAGTAGAAATTCTCAAGCAGAAGTTCTACTTAGAGTGCAGCTTCAACATGACACATGGCATCTTCTGATTGGCAGATTTCCAAGCTTTCAAGATAAGGCAAGATTTATGTGGACATCATTGGGCCACGTATATCTTAGTCTTTGAAGACTACAGGACATAGATTACATGTAGTATAAATAGAAGTACTTGTGCAATGTTTTATTCTAGTTAGCAATATTTTGAGGAAAACACAAGAAAAAGAGAGAGAGTGCATTCACAGAGCTTAGTATCATTCACTTCTCTCTGAACTTCTGTTATACTTTGTAATGAATGTTGTAGCAACCATTTCAAGTTATATATAAGAAATATATTCCTTGAATCTGCGTGTTCATTTATTGCATCGTATTTATTGCTTTTCATATTCGAAAAGTTGTATTCACCCCCCCTCTACAACACATTTGGACCTAACAATTGGTATCAGAGCGGATGTTTAACATACAAAACATAGATCCTTGTGTTTGGTAGAAGAATCGTGAGTTTTCATTTTCTAGATCTACTTTTCATTTTCTCGAAAAGTGTGCTTTAATTCGTTGGTAGTGAAAACTCATCCGAAAAATTATTTAAATACTCCAGGTGTGATTATTTAGCTTGGGGGTATTTTAATTAATTTTTGTGAATTAATCTGAGTTCATTGATATTTGGTGTTCTTGAGTGTTCATCATCTGTTCTTATCAAAGAAGACAACCCAACAACTTTTTGATCTCCTTTTCAAACAGATAAATAGTAAAAGAATAAAAAGGTGTTTTTGGACTTTTTGATTTGCATTATTCACGGCCGAAAGTGTACAAGACATACTCAGTACCTAGCATGTGGGTTAGGTGGATTAGGTGAGTAAAGCATCAAAGTCAAAAAGGTGTTAAAGAGATAATATTGTTTATTCAATATTTAAGTAATCTGCAGAAAATTTATTCTAAGGACAAAAGTTCTACATAGAATTTCTACTTGAGATTTTCTACATAGAATTTCGACTTGGACAATTTCTACTTGGTGAAGTTCGACTTGAGCAAAATTTCTACTTAGAGAAATTTCGACTTGGCAGAAGTTCTACATATATATTCTACTTAGCCTAGTCTTGGGTACTTAGAAACTTTTTAGTGACCAGAATTGAAATGGCTCCTAAAAATACATTCAAGATCCCAATGTTCAACCGAGATCACTACGAAGAATGGGTTTTCAGAATGAGACTCTACTTGGAGACAGTTAACCCTGAATATCTGGAAGTTCTTGATAAGGGTAAATTTGTTCCAATGGTGGCTATTCCTGCACGTACGGAAGGAGGCGAGGTTATACCAGCTCGGTCTGAGCCTAAAAAGGCAACGGATTTTTCAGAGGCAGACAAGGAGCAAATAGCTTATGATACCTCCGTACGACAAACCTTGATGGAATCCCTTGATCATGAAATGTTCAACATAGTCAAAGGTCTGACTACAGCAAAGAAGATTTGGGACAAGATAGAAGTTGTCATGGAAGGATCTGCAGAGGTTAGAAGCAACAAGACACTTATACTCAAGATGGAGTATGCACCTTCAGAATAAGAAAAGGAGAAGGCATAACAGACGTCTATCTAAGATTCAGTCAGTTGATATTGGATTTGAATCTGAGAGGTGTTACTCTCCCCATGGTTGAGACCAATACGAGATATCTGAGGAACCAGCCAAAGAGCATTGAACATAGGGTCTACGCAATCAGAGAAACCAGAGATTTGCATACAACTTCTCTGGAAGAATATTATGGAATTCTAAAGACCTATGAGCTGGAGACACTTCAAGATCAAGCATGGGACAATGATTCAAAAGGAAAAGAGACTGCATCAGGATTAGTTGCTGATGAGGAAGAGTCTAAGAAGGCAATGGTTGTAGCAAAGCCTAAATCATCACTTGCACCACATCAAGTTGATAATGATGACGAGTGCACATCTAACAGTGATGATGACTACTACACCCAAGAAGAGCTGGACAACATGGACGATAGTGTCGTGGCATACATGGCAAGGAAGTTCAGCAACATGAGATTCAGAAAGAGCAACCGACCACAGAGAAATTCTTCATCTTACTATCGGGCTGCTAGGGGTGGTGGTAGTTCGTCAGGCTTCAGAGGTAAAGGCAAAAGTACCAGCTACAAATCTCCTTTGGATTTCAAAATGAAGTTCAAATGCTATAACTGTGGTGAAGCTGGACACTTTGCTTCGGACTGCAAAAAGCCTAAACAGACTTATCCAAAAGAGTCATTTGAAGCCCTCAAAAGCAAGTATGAATCGCTGGTGAAAGAAAAACATGGAAAAAGAGCTTTATTAGTAACAGAAGGAAGAGCTTGGGATGATTCAGATGAGGAAGATGTTACGCATGTAGCAAACTTTGCGCACATGGCTGAGACATCAGAGGAACCAGAGGTACCAGTTCTAACCCTTAAAGTAGAAATGTCCATTGATGATTATAAGGAACAGAACGGGGCTCTTAGCGAAGAGATCTATATGTTGTGCAAAAGCCTAGACACTTCTCAAAAGGAACAGAAAACACTTGTCGCCAAAAGCAGAATGCTTGAGGCAAAAGTGGAAGAGTTAGAGGCTGCTTGTACTGTAGATACTTCCCTAAGAGATTTTATTAAATCTTTGGAACACAAGCTCGTCCTTAAGAAAGAAGTAGAAGCATGTCTTAGGGACAAACTAGCTGAGTTAGAAACTAAATGCGAAGCTTACAAACTAGCTGCTAGTAAAGTGTATGTAGATAATGACATATTTAAGAAGATAACTGGAGTAGGTGTAGGACTTGACTATTCTATCCTTTCTAAGAAAGAAGGGAAGAGACCTATCGACACTAGTTCCAGTGACCTTAAAAATGAAATTCCTAGCATTTTTAAATCTTCTGTCAAACCCATCTACAAACACCTTGTTCCTAGAATAGAAGAAGAAGAGACTGAATTGATAGCTAGATATGAGATTGAGATGGAAGATCGCCAGAAAGCACAACCCATAACTCCTATCAAACAAGTTAAAATCAATTTTCCTAGAGATGAATCTAGACCAGGAATAGGAGCTAAGGCTGTTAAACAATAAGGGAAGAAAGGCATAAAAGAGGTTAAGGCTGAACGAATAAAGAAAGCATGTTATCACTGCAAATCTACTGAACATCTTTCTTATGCATGTAAAGCTATCATAAATGTTCCTGCTGCACATGCCATGCCTGCCACACATACAATGAATAATCTGCATTCGAATCATGCACAGTGTGGTCAACTTAATTGTATGCCATGCACTTTTAACATCATGCAAACTTTTATGAATTTAATGAATGCATCTAGCCAGTCATGCTCAAATACTGCTGCTAGTTCAAACATCAAGAAAAAGCATGTGAGAGCCAAGACTGTCAGTCATCCTAAAGTTAGGGGTGACAAACCTTCTCCTAGGACTGACAAACATGTCATGTCTGAGAAAGGAAAGGAGAAAGTCGAAAGCTCTAGTGATGTTAAGAAAAGTGCATCTCCTGTTGTTAAATCTGTTGATTATCGATCTTATCGAAAAGCCGGGCCCAATCAAAGTTGGGTTCCGAAGAATGTCTAACCAATCTGTCATTGCAGGGCGTTAAGCAGAATAGAAATAAAGTTATATGGGTGCTAGACAGTGGAGCATCGAGGCATATGACTGGAAACAAGTCCCTGCTTACAGAGTTGGTTATGAAAGCTGGCCCTTATGTTACCTTTGGAGATGACAACATAGGTGTGACAAAGGGATATGTCAAACTGAAAACTGGCAATGTCATCATTGAAGATATTTCCTATGTTGAGGGATTAAAGCATAATTTGTTGAGTATCAGTCAATTCTGTGACAAAGGTTACGAAATTGTCTTCAACAAGAAAGGTGTATCAATCACTCACATCAAGGAAGGCTCACTGGCTTTGAGAGGAGTTCGAAAGGCAGATCTTTTTGTTGCAGACATGGATTCAGCAAATCAGAATGAGGTCACCTGTTTCTACAGCAAAGCCTCGGATGATGAAAGCTGGTTATGGCACAAAAAGCTATCTCACTTAAACTTCAAAACGATGAATGCTCTCGCGAGGCGAGAATTGGTGAGAGATCTACCTCAAATGGAGTTCGCTCCTAAAGGACTCTGTGAAGCATGTGAAATGGGAAAGTCGAAACGAGCATCGCATAAAAGCAAAGAAATTTCTAGTATTACTGAGCCTCTGCAACTTCTTCATATGGATTTGTTCGGCCCAGTGAATGTCCTATCTTTGTCTAGGAAAAGATATGCATTAGTAATCATGGATGACTTCTCCAAGTATACATGGGTATTGTTCGCAATGACGAAAGACGAAGTACCTTTCCTAATCATTGATCACATCACTCAAATTGAGAATGTTTCAACACTTACTGTGAAGACGATTAGATCAGACAATGGCACTGAATTCAAAAACGCAGTGCTAAATGACTTCTGTGTATCTAAGGGAATACGTCGTCAGTATTCAGCCCCGAGAACTCCACAACAAAATGGAGTAGTTGAAAGGAAGAATAGAACTTTGGTTGAAGGAGCAAGAACTTTGTTGTATGATTCGAAACTTCCTCTGTACTTCTGGGCAGAAGCAGTGAGTACCGTGTGTTACACTCAAAATCGATCCTTGATCATAAAAGATAAAGAAAAGACACCATGTGAGCTAATGAACGGCAGAAGACCAACAATCAAATACTTTCATGTCTTTGGAGCAAAATGCTATGTACTTATAGATGATGAAAATCTAGGCAAGTTTGCAGCAAAAGCTCGTGAAGGAATCTTTGTTGGTTACTCCACAGATGTGGTAGCAGCTTATAGGGTGTTCTTAGTAAATGATCGAAAAGTGACTGAAAGCTACAACGTCAGATTCGACGATACCAAACTCTCATCAATTTCAAGAGATTCTAGTGAACCTGAGTCCCTAAAATTTTAGAATCTGGACTTAGAAGAACTTGAAGATGAACCTGAGTTGGTTGTCCCTTTAAATGTTCCAAGTGTACGTGAAGAACCTGAGTCTAGTGAACAAGCTAATCCTACAAGATCAGGAGAGACTTCTTCAGTACGAACCGGCAACAACTCAGGGGGAGTAAATAGCAGCTCAAGGACTACTGTTCAAGGCTCGAGTCGAGTTGACTCTAGTTCTGTAGGAGCTGGCACTAACTCAGGGGGAGTTAGTGAAAGTAATCGAAGTAGTCAGCACCACAACTCAGAAAGTCACGCTGAATCATCAAGACAATTTCCAAGAGAACGGGTATGGAATAGAGACCATCCGTTTGAATTAATTATTGGTGATCCAGATGCTGGTGTGTCTACTAGAAGATCCGCAAGAGCTGACCTGGCTAATATTTGCTTATATTCTGGGTTCTTATCCAAGCTTGAACCTAAAGAAATAGAAGAAGCTCTTGGTGATGCTGATTGGGTGATTGCAATGCAAGAGGAACTCAATCAGTTTGAAAGGCAAAAAGTTTGGAAACTGGTACCCCGACCAAAGAACAAATCAGTAATTGGAGCTAGGTGGGTATTCAGAAATAAAATGGATGAAAACGGACTTGTAACTCGAAACAAGGCTCGTTTGGTTGCAAAAGGTTATTCTCAGCGAGAAGGAATTGATTATGATGAGACCTATGCACCGGTTGCAAGACTTGAGGCAGTCAGGATGTTCTTGGCATTTGCAGCACATAAGAACTTCAAGGTTTTTCAGATGGATGTGAAAAGTGCCTTCCTGAACGGAGAGTTAGAAGAAGAGGTGTATCTGGAACAGCCGCCTGGCTTCATTGATCCCGAACTTGTAGATTTTGTGTATCTTCTCTTCAAATCTGTCTATGGCCTCAGGCAATCCCCAAGATGTTGGTATGAAACCCTATCCTTATTCTTAATTGAAAGTGGTTTTATTAGGGGAGTAATTGACAAAACATTGTTCTATAAAAATGTGAAGAATGATTTAATACTTGTTCAAGTCTATGTGGACGATATTATCTTCGGGTCATCTAATGAGCGCTTGTGCGATAAATTTGCTAAGCTAATGCAAGAGAAATACGAGATGAGCATGATGGGAGAGTTGTCCTTCTTCTTTGGATTACAGATCAGTCAGAGAAAAGATGGTATCTTTATCTGTCAATCCAAGTACGTCAGAGATTTACTCAAGAAGTACAATCTAGAAGATGCATCAGCAGCTAAGACTCCCATGGCAACAGCCACGAAGCTTGATGAAGACAAATCAGGTAAACCAGTTGACATCACAAGCTATCGAGGTATGATTGGCTCACTTCTCTATTTAACTGCAAGTAGACCCGATATAATGTTCGCGACTTGTTTATGTGCAAGATTCCAAGCGGATCCTAGAGAATCACATCTCATAGCCGTCAAAAGAAGTTTTAGGTATCTCAAGGGCACACCAAATCTAGGGATTTGGTACCCAAGAGATACAGGTTTTAATCTAAATGGCTATACGGATTCAGACTATGCAGGTTGCAGGATTGATAGGAAAAGCACATCTGGTGCTTGTCAATTTCTTGGCAGAAGATTGGTGTCCTGGCAAAGTAAAAAGCAACATACAGTATCTACTTCTACTGCTGAAGCTGAGTACATTGCTGCTGGAAGCTGTGTAGCTCAAATACTGTGGATGAGGAACCAATTGAAGGACTATGGCATGGAGCACAAGAAAATTCCAATTATGTGTGACAACACAAGTGCCATTGCCATAACCAACAATCATGTAGATCACTCAAGAACCAAGCACATCGACATCAGGTATCACTTCATAAGAGAACATGTCGAGGAGGGGACTGTGGAGCTACATTTTGTGCCCACAATGCAACAAATTGCAGATATATTCACCAAACCTCTTGATGAAGTAACATTCAATAGATTGGTTGGTGAATTGGGAATGCTTAACACAAGTTAGTAAAGCATTCTATCTGTAAAATCCATGGTTATGTTTGTATATGCAAGCTATTTAATCATTATGTGCTTAGACTTTAAAATGCCTAATTAATGATTGTTATAGGTTGCATATAGTGTTATTTGACATGAATTCATTGCATTTTTAAGTGTATTTAATAGTACAAATCTTTGAATTTATGCTTGTTAGATTGCATGATCATAGGGGGAGTTAAATTCATAATATTCTAAATTTTGCATGATTTTTAGATGAATTTACCTGTGTTTTTCATGTAATTAGAGGCCTTAGAATTATCAAGGAATGTTTTAATTATGTCATATATTAAAATCCTTGAATTGATATTTATATTAATTTGGCAATATTAAGTGTTGAGTTTTTCAAAGAGAATTGTCAAATTATTCTAAGTATCTTCAAAATTTCGAGTTAGTCACTATCTCGAAACTTATCTTGAAATTCTAGTTGAATTTCGATTTGAGCTTCCAGAGTGAAGTTTTGAAAATTCTAAGTCTGGGAAGAATTTCGAGTTAGTCTCTATCTCGAAATTCATCTCGAAATTCGACTTAGGGTTCGAATTCGAGTTACCAGTGTGCCTATTTCTATCTTCAAAATATTCGAGATAAGTTCTATCTCGAACTTTATCTCGAAGGTTGAGATAAGGTTCCATTTTTGGGGATATTTTGAAAAGAACTGAGAATAACTTCGAGTTAATCTCTATCTCGAAATTCATCTCGAATTTCGACTTGATGTTCGAGATAGAGTTCTCAGTTGGTTAAAGGGATTTTTTTTTCGAGTTAACTCCTAACTCGAAACTTATCTCGAATTTCTAATTGAATTTCGAGATAGGTTTCCCTAGTGCTGTTTGTGGTTTTTGCTGTTTAAATGGTCTTTAATGATTAAATGGTTCAAGTGTTCGAGTTAACCTATCTCGAAATTTATCTCGAAGTTCGACTTGATAACATTTCGAGATAGACTTCGACTTAAAATGTTCGAGATAGAGTTCGACTTAGGTTCTCCCTGTATGTACTTAGTGTTTTCATTCTTTTTAACAGGGACACTTTTGTCATTTCACAATCATGTCTATATATACATCTCTAACTCGATTCATTCATTCACTTTTACCTAATTCAGTTTTACAGCAGCCTCCATATACATACAGGCGATTTCGACTTACAAACATCTGTTCATTGATTTTGTGATTAATCTCTTACAGACCACGAATTACTGCCCATTTTAGACTAGTATTATTTGTGCGTGAACATTTCTCTCTGTGTTTGTGTAACTGTTCATCCTTCATATTATCCATCTATACACACGCATATACACACACGATTTCACTATCATACACACACGAATATACATATCAAGCTTTAGTAATTGGCTTGTAATTGATTGTCTCACTCACGATTTCACTGGTATTCGCCTGTAATGGTATCACGATTTACCCCATAGTTTAATTTCTCAGATTGCTTTTGGTATTCTCGATAAATTGAAAGGGATAAAACTGTGAATTTGTTAATTACTTGTTTATATCCCGTAGTTTGATTTCTTGAAGTGATTTTTGGTATTCACAAAAGAAATTAAAAGGGCTATAACTGATACTTCTTTAATTAATTGTTTTTCGAAAATTAAAATTAAATTTCACATTTTTTGTTAAGGAAAAACATTTTAATTAAAATGGCTCACCAATTTTCACTTGCTAAAAACAATTTTTATAATATTTCTACGGAAATTGGTGATCAACTCCCGCGCTTTAAGTTTTGGATACGATTTCTCAATTTGTACTCCAAAGCTAGCCATGCTTTTACTGCTAAACCTACACTAGTACATGATGCTTTACAGCAATTATGGACTAGTGCGGTTACTTTTGGGAGCAAAACAACCCCTTATGGTTTCAGGTTTACCTTAGCGGGTCAGGAATATGAGGTGACTGAAGAAATTGTCAACAAGGTTCTGGAATTCCCAATAAAAGATGCTTATGATCCAGAACCTACAGCTGCAGAACGCCTCAGCTTCTTTGAAGAAATAGGATGTTATACTCCGACTGGCCGGATCACTGGAAACATCCAAAAACAATTCTTTCATGTGGAATGGAATTACTTTTTCGAGGCTATCACAAAATGTTTTCGGGCACGTGAAAAAGATTTTCATCAAATTCCAATTCCCATGCAAAACTTTGGAATTGCCCTAGCAAGAGAACTGGATATAAATTATGGACGCATAGTTCTCTCTGAGATAGTGGGTGTAATGGGATCTCCTGCAAGCAGAGACCTCAACACAACAGATGTTGTCTGCTGGTTTCCTCGGTTCTTACAGATGCTGATAAATGATTTAATACCGAAGGATGCTCTTGCTGTTAGACAGGGATTTGCCAGAAGCCCAACATCTGCACCACTAGGGATGGGCACTAAGTCACTTTCAACAATTGATAATCAGGATAAACATCAAGGTAAACCAATGTCAATTCCTGAAAACATTCAACTGTGGCTTAAATATGATGCAGGAGTTACCACTTTGGCGGAATCATCGCGAGTTTCATCATATGTTCAGAATCCGTCTGCTCATGCTGAGGCATTTGAAGAGATTCCTGATGAGCAGAGCGATGACGAACAAGGTAATGAATCAGGTAATCTCTCTTTGCATACTACTCATTCCTCTTCCTATGTATCTGATTCCGGAACCCAAGAGACTGCTAGCCCGCAGGATCTATCCCAGGGTGCGAGCCATATTTCTGAGTCTGTCATACATTCTTATTCTCGTTCACCCCTGTTACCGGAATCCAGACAGCCAGCACATGTAAATGTAGGATATGATGAGGAGAGTGACCCCGAAGAGCAGCCTCTTACTCGAAAGAAAGCCAAATTTTCTCATGCTGCTACTTCTAAACCTCAGTCAAACCCTAGTGTGTCACACGCAACCACTCCACCTCACGAGAGTGGTTCTCCCCTTGAACAATCTGCACATAGGGATTTTGATGAGGATTATGTGCCTCTTGAAGATACTGTTGCTTCAAAAGGACATGAAGCTTTAAGAGCTTCAGCCGTACCTTCACCGGTACGTACTGATGCTGCAAAGAGGATCGGTTCTGATGTAGTACAAGAACACTTTGCAGCCTCTCAGCCTGAGATTCCAACTCAGGAACCAACAGCAATTGATCCCATAACTGCAAATTATATTGCTTATCCAGTTTCTGCAGGTACTGCTTCATATTTTGGATCACTTATTGAAGACATACACGAGCGTGAGACAGGGAGTGTGTGTGAGAGGTTAGGGAGAGAGGGACCTTCATTTTTAAGGCCCGAAACCGAGCGCCAAATACTAACAGAACGAGTATTAGAGCGAGGTCACCTAAACCAAACACCGTCCCTTAACATTGAAAATCTTGATACACGTATGACTTCTATGGAAAATCAGATGAAGCAGTTTGGGCAGACGATGGGGCAGTTAGGGATGAACATTGAAAACAATCAAAGGGCTCTTGATGACTACGCAGCACGAATGGCAAGTCAAGCTACAGCTTTTAATGTTTTGTCAAACAAGGTAAATGACTTGGGCCATGCTGGTGGTGTCTTGGGAAACACTCTGAATGAGAGGATGGGAGCAATGGAGACTACAATGGATACACTGGCTGTGGAGATCAGTAGAGTGATGTTCGCAATCAGAAGTTTTGTGCCCCCTGAGTGTTTCGAGCCGCAACAACCTCCCCCCGATGCTGGTGCAGGTGGTGCTAGTGGAGCAGGAGTCTTTGGTTCTGGTTTTGGAGGTTCTTATGCAGCTGGTGGATCTGAAGACCAAGGTGGAGTTCAGGATAACTCACCTAAGGGGGAGAGTGGAAAGGAGACGAGACAGCAGGTAGTTCATATCGAAGAAATTGAAGAACATGCTGATCTTGTCAAGGAAATAGAAATTGAGTCGTCTATTGATGAAGAGGCTCTGAGGAGGAGAAAGGGTAAGGCAATAGCGGTTGAGCAAGATGAGCCATTCGTTGACCTGAGTCATCAGGAAACAGTACAGAAGGCACATGACTCAGATTCTGATATGGAAGACATACCTTTGGAACATGCTATAAAGAGATCTTTGAAGGATCAAGGTGGAGGTGCTGGAATGTCTTTCGGAATGCCTGAAGAAGTTATTGTTGATGAGGAAACCCTTAAGTCTCAACAGTTAGCCTTGGAACAAGCTGAGTTCTTTAAAATGAAGATGATGCAAGAAAGTGCTGCGTTTCTAGAAAAGAAAGTGGAGCTACAAGGGAAGCAGTACAATTATGAGCTTGCAAGGCTAGCTGATCCTCAAGTTGATCTGGACAAGAAAAGGATAGGGCAGAAGTGGGATGAAGCAAGGAAGATAATGATGGGACCCTGTGCGAAAGGAGTTCATAACAAGGAGGCAGATGATCTGTTCTACAACCTGAATTTGCAAAATCCAATGGCTGCGGACTACATGAGTGCATTAAAGAGATTAATTTCTAAAGTCAGGGTTGGATACAATACAACGCTTAAGGAGTGGCAGGTTATATTGTCTTTGACAGAAGGAGTCCCAATGTCTTTCCTATATGTGGATGACCAATTCATAACGAGAAGATCTGCGTCAGAGTTGTTCTTGCTAGCAACAAAAATTCAATACTCTCAATCTGAGAAGCTAAGCATTCTGTATAGGGATCAGTTAATGCAGCTAGCAGAGGACAAGGGTCCAGAATTCTCAGCATATCCTAATGTTGTCCGGATGGTAGTTGACAGCAAAATGAAGAGGGTTAGCATGGAGGAAAAGGATTTAATGGAACTTTCAGTGGAATCTCTTAAAGCCGTCTGTAGACAAATGATGAGTAAGGGATTCGCTTCTGAGCTTAAAGATAAATCAGTGAAGATCATTGAAAGTGTCATATTCAAGAAGAGCAATGAGATGTGGAAGTGTGATATCATTGCTCCAAACCCTCTTGATAACGTGAAGATTGAGCCGGAGCTGATAGAAAAGAAATGGAATATTCTTCAAGCTATGAAGAATGTAGATGAAGCTCTGACTCTTCCTTCTGGAGAACTGGAACAAGGAGAGATAAGGGAGACAGTTGGAGTTCCAGGAAGAGATAGTGTATACTGGATACACTCTTTTGCTGATGATACAGCTGATGCCTTAGTATTCATAGATGCAGACCAGAATAAAACACTCTTGCATATGAGTAGAAAATGGCTGCTACAGACTCAAGATGCTGCATTTCTGGAGAAAGTGTTATATGTGTTCAAATGGGACGAAGTGGAAGATAAGCATGTGGAAGAAAAGCAGAGATTCATGAGTTACCTGTCTGAAGTAGTAGTGGAAAAGAAGCGAATGGAGCAAGATGCGGCTAGTGTCCACAATACTAATCGTGTCAAGGGCTATCCCAAAATGATCTATTGTCGGTTTAAAGCTGATAAAGCTCATTGGAAACCTAAGCTTATAATGAAGAACTTTGAGGACATTCCAAAGATCAGGACTACTCAGGAGGTGGACAAACTCAGAAGGCTTTTCAAACATCCTTACCCAGAGCCCAAGAATCCTCTAGAAATGGAAGCTGTAAGTCTGTTGAATGCTAGGTGGAAGCAGCTTCACGATCCAGTGTACAAGAAAGAACAGCAGCAGAAGGAGAAGCGCAAAAGGCAGAAAGAAGAGAAAGACCAAGCTGCTGAAGCTAGGAAGAGGAAACGGAATTAGGGTTAAAGGTCAGAGTGGTGTGAACTTGAAGTTGGAAAAACTTCATGTCTTTCGGTTGCTTTAACTCACTTGAGGAAAATTCACCTTAGAGTGAATCCAATAAGGTGATATAAGTTTGACTAAAAGATATGAAATAATCCAGGTGATAGGAATCACTCAAATGATCTTTAATTCAAAGTTCGAATTCTGTTTCTAGTTTAAGTTCTTTGTATTATTTTCAAGTACTTTTCAATTGTATATTATTCAAGACTGTAATGTTAATTATCTTTTCTCGTCTCATTGTTTAGTTGAGTTATCCTTCATTAATTTGAATGTCATTGTTAGACAATCAAATAGGGGGAGATTGAAAGGCAGAGTGTATAAACTTGTAACACTATAACTAATGTAACTCAATTAAAGGAAAAGATACTTAACCAGAAGACAATCAAGAACAAGAAGTAACAAGAAATCAACACTATATGAAGACAAGGTAATTGATACAATTGAACATGTTAACTATGATCAAGCCAAGAAGAAATCATTGAGAGAAGTTCAAGTCAAAGTTGTTCATGCCTCAGTGATTTGAGAAATCGAGAATCAAGATCATAACTATCAGTATCAACAAGACCAATTGATTTCAAGTGAACAAGAAGGAAAGCGAACATTGGAAAGCCAAGTTACTAAGTGAATATGGTAATTTATTCAAGAAGCAGAAACACTATCAAGACTAGTCACTTATGAACCAGACCAGTGCATCAAGTGTCAAGACATTGATAGCAAGTTTATGTCAGTAATAAAGATCCATGTTCAAGAGCTTGCTGAAGAATAAAGAAGACATGAAGATATCACAAGTTCAATATGTGCATTGAAGTTTCAAGTTGAAGACCAGAATATTTTCTAAGTACTAAATATTCTAGATGACCAAGTAGAATATTTCTAAGTAGAAGTTCTACTTAGAAATTCGAGATGGCTAAGTAGAAATTCTCAAGTAGAAGTTCTACTTAGAGTGCAGCTTCAACATGACACATGGCATCTTCTGATTGGCAGATTTCCAAGCTTTCAAGATAAGGCAAGATTTATGTGGACATCATTGGGCCACGTATATCTTAGTCTTTGAAGACTACATGACATAGATTACATGTAGTATAAATAGAAGTACTTGTGCAATGTTTTATTCTAGTTAGCAATATTTTGAGGAAAACACAAGAAAAAGAGAGAGAGTGCATTCACAGAGCTTAGTATCATTCACTTCTCTCTGAACTTCTGTTATACTTTGTAATGAATGTTGTAGCAACCATTTCAAGTTATATATAAGAAATATATTCCTTGAATCTGCGTGTTCATTTATTGCATCGTATTTATTGCTTCTCATATTTGAAAAGTTGTATTCACCCCCCCTCTACAACACATTTGGACCTAACAGATGGTGTAATAGTAAGAAACAAAGCAAGGTTGGTTGCAAAAGGATACTCTCAACGGGAAGGCATTGATTATGATGAGACATTTGCCCCTGTTGCTAGATTGGAAGCCATCAGAATATTCTTGGCATTTGCTGCTCATTCAAACTTTAAAGTTTATCAAATGGATGTCAAGAGTGCATTTCTGAATGGAGAGTTGAAAGAAGAAGTCTATGTGCAACAACCACCTGGCTTTGAGGATCCACATTTTCCAGAATTTGTCTACAGATTGCTTAAGGCATTGTATGGACTTAAGCAGGCTCCAAGGGCATGGTATGATACTCTATCATAATTTCTCCTTGAAAATCAATTCACTAGAGGCACATTGGATAAAACACTGTTTTACAAGAAGCATGGTGATGATATTATCCTAGTTCAGATCTATGTGGATGATATCATATTTGGGTCTACAAATGTGAAGCAGTGTGAGAAATTCTCTAAACTCATGCAGAGCAGATATGAGATGAGTATGATGGGAGAGTTGACATTCTTTCTTGGGTTGCAAGTCAGTCAAAGGAAGGATGGTATCTTTATCAGTCAAACCAAGTACATCAAGGATTTATTGAAGAAGTTTGACTTAGAAGACTACTCACCTGCAAAGACACCCATGGCCACTGCAACTAAATTAGATGAAGATGCTAAAGGCAAGAAAGTAGATATCTCAGTCTACAGAGGCATGGTTGGTTCTCTACACTACCTCACTGCAAGTAGGCCAGACATCATGTTTGCTACATGTTTATGTGCAAGGTTTCAATCAAATCCAAAAGAATCACATTTGATTGCTATAAAAAGGATCTTTAGATATCTGAAGGGCACTCCACACTTGGGTTTATGGTATCCTAAAGACACATGGTTCAATCTGGTTGGTTATTCTGATGCTGATTATGCTGGATGCAGAGTGGATAGGAAAAGCACCTCAGGTAGCTACCAGTTTCTTGGACAAAGGTTATTCTCTTGGTATAGCAAGAAATAACAATCTGTGTCAACTTCTACTGCTGAGGCTGAATACATAGCTACTGGAAGTTACTATGCTCAAGTGCTTTGGATTAGAAATCAACTTAGAGATTATGGACTTGTGTTGGAAAGAATTCCAATCATGTGTGACAACACAAGTGCAATCTCTATAGTTGCCAATCCTGTCAATCATTCTAGAACAAAGCACATTGACATCAGATATCATTTCATTAAAGAACATGCAACTAATGGTACCATTGAGTTGCATTATGTCTCTACAGATAAACAACTAGCTGACATATTCACTAAGCCATTAGATGAAGCCACCTTCACAAGGTTGGTTAGTGAGATTGGAATGCTGAATTCTTCATATTCTGGCTAAGTAAATATATCATCTAGATTGTTGCAGCAGTAAACACTTACTTTATCTAAATTCTCAATATTTTTGGAGTAAGTGTTGGCTGAAATATGATTTATAAATATTTCAAATCTGCTGCATATGTTGAAAAATCATATTTTGTCAACTTGAAATTTCTATGAAATTTTGAGAAAATCACTGTTTAATTTGCTAGAATATTCTTCATTGAATATGACTGGTAAATTCTTAAAAGATAGTGAAAATTAATTTTTGCGAGTGATGAGTATATTCTTGGAACAAAATTGGTTCTGAAGAATAAGATAGATGAAGATGGTGTAATAGTAAGAAACAAAGCAAGGTTGGTTGCAAAAGGATACTCTCAACAGGAAGGCATTGATTATGATGAGACATTTGCCCCTGTTGCTAGATTGGAAGCCATCAGAATATTCTTGGCATTTGCTGCCCATTCAAACTTTAAAGTTTATCAAATGGATGTCAAGAGTGCATTTCTGAATGGAGAGTTAGAAGAAGAAGTCTGTGTGCAACAACCACCTGGCTTTGAGGATCCACATTTTCCAGAATTTGTCTACAGATTGCTTAAGGCATTGTATGGACTTAAGAAGGCTCCAAGGGCATGGTATGATACTCTATCACAATTTCTCCTTGAAAATCAATTCACTAGAGGCACATTGGACAAGACACTGTTTTACAAGAAACATGGTGATGATATTATCCTAGTTCAGATCTATGTGGATGATATTATATTTGGCTCTACAAATGAGAAGTTGTGTGAGAAATTCTCTAAACTCATGCAGAGCAGATATGAGATGAGTGTGATGGGAGAGTCGGCATTCTTTCTTGGATTGCAAGTCAGTCAGAGGAAGGATGGTATCTTTATCAGTCAAACCAAGTACATCAAGGATCTATTGAAGAAGTTTGACTTAGAAGACTGCTCATCTGTAAAGACACCCATGGTCACTGTCACTAAATTGGATGAAGATGCTAAAGGCAAGAAAGTAGATATCTCAGTCTACAGAGGCATGGTTGGTTCTCTACTCTACCTCACTGCAAGTAGGCCAGACATCATGTTTGCTACATGCTTGTGTGCAAGGTTTCAATCAAATCCAAAAGAGTCACATTTGATTGCTATAAAAAGGATCTTTAGATATCTGAAGGGCACTCCAAACGTAGTTTTATGGTATCCTAAGGACACAGGGTTCAATCTGGTTGGTTATTCTGATGCTGATTATGCTGGATGGAGAGTGGATAGGAAAAGCACCTCAGGTATCTACCAGTTTCTTGGACAAAGGTTAGTCTCTTGGTATAGCAAGAAACAACAATCTGTGTCAACTTCTACTGCTGAGGCTGAATACATAGCTGCTGGAAGTTGCTATGCTCAAGTGCTTTGGATTAGAAATCAACTTTGAGATTATGGACTTGTGTTGGAAAGAATTCCAATCATGTGTGACAACACAAGTGCAATCTCTATAGTTGCCAATCCTGTCAATCATTCTAGAACAAAGCACATTGACATCAGATATCATTTCATTAGAGAACATGCAACTAATGGAACCATTGAGTTGCATTATGTCTCTACAAATAAACAACTAGCTGACATATTCACTAAGCCATTAGATGAAGCCACCTTCACAAGGTTGGTTAGTGAGATTGGAATGCTGAATTCTTCAGATTCTGGCTAAGTGAATATATCACCTAGATTGTTGCAGCAGTAAACACTTACTTTATCTAAATTCTCAATATTTTTGGAGTAAGTGTTAGCTAAAATGTGATTAATAAATATTTCAAATCTGTTGCATATGTTGAAAAATCATATTTTGTCATCTTGAAATTTCTATGAAATTTTGAGAAAATCACTATTTAATTTGTTAGAATATTCTTTATAGAATATGTCTGGTGAATTTTAAGAGATAGTGAAAATTGAATTTTTATGAGTGAAAAGAACATTTCGATAATTCAGACTTCTCGAATGATTCATTTCTTGTTTATGCTCGACTTCTCTAACAAGCCTATTTAGGACACTTTTGGGTTCTCGAATAGAGTCTTTAGAGAAATCGAAAAGAAAAATGCTTGAGTTCTCGAATAGAGTATTTTAGTTCTCTAATGACTGAGTTCTTGAATACTATGTTTGAGTTCTCGAATCATTTGAAAAGGCTGAATTCTCGCTGAATCTTAACCGTTTTGGATTTTTATTCAAAATTTTTAAATCACTCATAAAAATATATTTTACCTAATTTAGAATTTATTCTAAGTTAGATAACTGCCAGCTATGAGTTTCAACCTGCTTGAGATATCGATCAAGCCTTTCTTGATTTCTTGAATAGTTGTTTTCTACTTCTTGAATGCTTGACTTGTCGATACAAAACATATATCTAATCGACAATTCAAGTACTTCATACTTATACAACTCTACATCTATTCGATTCATTTCAATCAATTTCTCAAGCATCTCAACTCCCAAAACCTCTGAAAACCCTAATCTCAAAAGCTAAATTTCTTCTTCAACCTTTATTCTTTTCTCTCTCTTCTCTGTATCAATGGCAACCGTGAAATTCAACACCAACTTTATCGCCTTAACCGGTGATGTTGAGGCATCCAATGCCAATTTCAAATGCTTTGTGAAGTGGATGTCTGAATCTTACATCAAGAATGCTCTGTCAACTAATCCTACCCTGTATTTAGACATTCTAGAGCGATTCTGGAGCTCTGCTGTCTGTGAGACTAATGCACTTCAGGATGCCACTATCACCTATACCATTTTCTACAAAATCCAAGACAAGGACATCACTATTACTGCTGAGGATATGAATCAAGCACTAGGACTGGGCTCTCAAAACGAAGTGTATGACCCACTAACCACGAATGCTGAGTTGCTAGACTTCTTCGAGTTCATCAGGTACTCAGATGAGATTAAACTTGGGCATTTAAACAGAAAGAATCTAAGAAAAGAGTGGAGCTATGTGTTTGTAACTCTACTTCAAGTATTCACTGCCAGGAAGTCTAGCTATGATCAAATCAGTGCGCCTGCACAACAGATAGGCTATGCCTTAGCCTATGGTAAAAAGATAGATGTTGGACAACTTATTCTACAAGAGTTGTATGGGAGACTTGGTAAGAACTCAGCCAAGAGAGGTACTGACATCTTCTTCCCTCGCTTTATTCAATCTGTACTTAATTTTAAAAATGATAAATTGATTGAATTACCTGGGATAGATAGAAATAGAATAGGCTATCCTAAATCCATGACCAAACTCATTTTTGGTAATTTGGAGACTAGGAATGATGTGGATGTAAGACTTAACATAACTCCCCATATGGAGGGTTTATTTAGGACTTACCCCCACAACATGCCAACATTTGACTCAAAATCACAGTTAGCACAACCCAAGCAAGTAGAACACAATGCTAACCCAGGGCCTACTAACCAACCCTCTCAAACTGTGAGCCAACTGCATCATCATCCTCTCAAAAGGGTGATGTTAGTAAAAAGAAGAGAAAAGAGATAACTTTTGAACCATTGCAAATATTGACTGGAGCAGCACTGGCTGTAGAATTAGGTTTAGAAAGTGAGGAATCTGAGTCACCCTTACTAAGGCCAAAGAAGAAAAAAAATCAAAAACCACCTCTTCAGTCACACAAATGGCTAAGGTTGTAAAATCAGGGGCAAACAGTTCACTAGATGTATCCTCTCAACAGGATGCATCTATAGAATCAAGCATCCTCCCCAATGCACCTACCTATAAAGAGTCAGCACATGGGAGTGATAAGGCTGGCACAACACTGAGTGAAGAGCACATCACACTTGAAACTCCCTCTATTTCTCAGGGGGAGTTGCCAAAATCCATTATACAAGAAACTTCTCTTCCAGAATCTACATCTCAAATTTCTTTGGAGCTTGTAATTCAAGAAATTGAAGAGCAAGGCATTGATCACCAAGAATTCTTTTCTCTTGGTGAGCCAATGGATTCAAGTGACTTAGTGCATGACACTTTGCTCACCACCCAGGAACCACATTCAGATGGTGAGGGAATGCATGCTGGGGCATATCCTGATGACACCATCACAAACACAGAGGATTCACTAGTTTTCACTAGAGACTTTGTACATGTGTCAACTACTGTTGTAACTCATCCCACTCCTGTGGAGACAACAGTATCAGAGTCAATCCATCCGATTGCAGAAGTTACATCTGTAACTGTTGTGGAATAAAAACTAGGTTACGAATTTGTATTTAATGCTAGGGTTTGGGAGCTTCGTGCTTTAATGGATGTTTCCGTGTTCGGGACTAATCGGTCCTCACAGAGTGCCTACGTATCTCGTATTGAGAATCAAGCCAAGACGTAGTTCTAGGTGATGGTGCCCTCGAGGCTATGGAGGCGAGAGCTCACCTAGAACGCAGTGACTTGTATGTCCTTATTCGAGGATTAAGCCAAAACGTAGTTCTGAGAATGAGGGGTCAGACCCTTTATATAGGCTAAGAAGCCTAAGAATTATGGTAGGAGTAGGTGACTTGGTGGGCAAGCCACCGCCTTGAGGAAGGTTCTAGACCCCTTCCTTGTAGGAGTCAGTTTCCATGTTGGAATATGTATCTTGGAGGCTAAGTCAGGCAGGAGTAATATCCTTGTTTGACTCTTATTTGCTGAGATGTTTATTACCCCTAATATTAATTACGAAATTAATATTATAAATAGGGATTGGGCCCATTTGGTGGGCCCCACGTTTGGGCCATTCCGGGTCTAATTAATGTCACATTAAATGTGTCTTTAGGGCTTACTTTTAGCCCATATCATTTGCCCCCCAACTTCCAGGAAAATTGATCAGGTTTTCCTTGAAGTTATAACGGCCTTATACGAGACTTGGGTCAGGGTTTATTGCTCTTACGTGAGTATTTTCAACAATATCATCTTAATGTAAAGCGTGGAGCGTCCAACGCATTTACGACGATGTTGAACGACACTAAACGGTGTTAAATGGCACTAGACAGCGCTAATAAGCCTTAAACAACGTTTAAACAGTGTTAAACAATGTTAAATGGCATAAAATGGCACTAACGGCACTAATCGACGCTAAACAGTGCTAACCGGCACTAATCTGTGCTAACAGGCACTAAACAGTGCTTAAACAGCACTAAACGGTGCTAACAGACACTAAACAGTGCTTAAACAGCACTAAACGGTGCTAATAGGCACTAAACAGTGCTTAAACAGCACTAAACGGTGCTAATCGGCACTAAACTGTGCTAACAGGCACTAAACAGTGCTTAAACAGCACTAAACAGTGCTAATCAGCACTAAACTGTGCTAACAGGCACTAAACAGTGCTTAAACAGCACTAAACGGTGCTAATCGGCACTAAACTGTGCTAATAGGCACTAAACAGTGCTTAAACAGCACTAAACGGTGCTAATCGGCACTAAACGGTGCTAATCGGCACTAATCTGTGCTAATCGGCACTAAACAGTGCTAATCTCGACCTCTTTTTAGCATTAACAATCATCCGAGATTTACTAAAAAAGTCGAGATTTATGTCTGAAAACACTTGCTGAAAAGGTCGGGATCCAGGACCAAGTACTAAACCTAGACCGGGATCCAGGACCAAGTACTGAACCTAGACCGGCCGGATCCAGGGCCAGCACCTGGTCGGCTGGACCCCCTCCGTGGGAGCTGGTCGGTCGGGACCTGGTCTTCCGGGACCTGGTCGGCTGGACCCCCTCCGTGGGAGCTGGTCGGCCGGGACCTGGTCGGCTGGACCCCCTCCGTGGGAGCTGGTCGGCCGGAAGCTGGCCTTAAAAACCTGAACCTAGACCCCTTCGTGATTTTAAAAGAGAGCATGGATCTAGGATCAGGAATCATCCGTGGTCCTAAGGATCTAGAACCTTGATCTTGATCTCAAATCACCATTTTGGTCATTCGTGACTTTGTTATCTTAAGGATCAATGAACTTGACCTTGATCTTAAACTTTTATCATGGATCTAGGATCTAAAACTGTCCGTGATCCTAAGGATCAAGAATCTTGATCTTGATCACGAGTCGTCAGTTTGGTCATTCGTGACTTCATGGCTAACCTTGGCCTTCATGGCTAATCTTGGCCTTCATGACTAACCTTGGCCTTCCTTTAGCATTGGCAATCATCCGAGATTTGCTGAAAAAGTCGAGAACCATGTCTGAAACCACTTGCTGAAAAGGTCGGGATCCAGGACCAAGTACTGAACCTAGACCGGGATCCAGGACCAAGTACTGAACCTAGACCGGGATCCAGGACCAAGTACTGAACCTAGACCGGCCGGATCCAGGGCCAGCACCTGGTCGGCTGGACCCCCTCCGTGGGAGCTGGTCGGCCGGGACCTGGTCTTCCGGGACCTGGTCGGCTGGACCCCCTCCGTGGGAGCTGGTCGGCCGGGACCTGGTCTTCCGGGACCTGGTCGGCTGGACCCCCTCCGTGGGAGCTGGTCGGCCGGGACCTGGTCTTCCGGGACCGGGTCGGCTAAGGCCCCTCGTGCGCCGTGGTCGATTGCTTCTCGGCTAGCTAGGCGACCCGGACGTGAAAATCATTCGCGATCTTGAGGGTCAAGAACCTTGATCTTGATCTCAAGTCGTCAAGGGTCTAGGACTTAAAACTATCCGTGATCCTAAGGATCAAGAATCTTGTTCTTGATCTTAAGTCATCAGTTTGGTCCTTCGGGACTTCTAACGATATTACTCCTTAACTTATGATTAGCACTGCTAATCTTGTGCATAGGCCTAGCCTCGTTATCTAACTTCTGAAGCGCAATCACTCTTTCGAAGGTCGTCTGTACCCAATATTTCAGACAGGTCTTGGAGATTTGACTTGAAGTTTCAACCTTTGGATCTTGATTGGAGGTTCACAACCCCCTCAAGTTTGGCCTTCATGTCTAATCTTGGCCTTCATGGCTAATCTTGGCCTTCATGGCTAATCTTTCGTGTTTCTCATCCTAGGATTCGAGGTTGATGTTCTCAGGTTCAACGTTGGTGTTCTGGATCAAAGACCCAGGATCCCAAGTTGATTTTTCAATTTCCAAATCGAGGTATCAACCTTTCTTATTAGCTTTCCTAATAAGTATTCTTAATCAACTACCAACACATTTATCAAGTTGGGGGTGTTCTGGACCACCAATCGCGAGGTTTCAGGTCAATAGGAGGTGTTTGCCATGCCTTGAAAGGTTTCATGAACCTTGAATTCGAATGACTTGTTTCTTAGTCCTCGTGACCCCCTTGTTCCATATATGGGAGGTCTTACTTCTCGGTCGATCGTTCAGGAAGTTCACTTTCTCCTTAGCGCCTCAGGAATGGTATGTCTTGGTTGGTTATCAATCCTTTATCTTAATTCTAGGTTTCCAACCTTTCTCTGATACTCATAGAACTTTGCTTAGGTTTCAACTTGACCGACGTCTCTTAGTTCAAGGCTTTGAATCCACACGACAAGCTTGATTGGAGGCGGACAGCCTTGTTGGCCATCAAGGCTCAATTAATGTTGTGTTGAGATTTGAAGTTCAAGGATTCAATCCTTAATCTTGGAATGTGTTCATCATCCTAGATTTCCAACCTGTAGAATCCTCGTCCTGGTGTCTTCCTGACTCGATACGACCCTTCCCAATTGGGGGATAGTCTTCCCTTCTGGCCAACTCTGGAGGCCTCTATCTTCCTCAGAGTCAAGTTGTCTTGTCGAAAGAACTTCTCCCTAACCCTTTGGTTGTAGTGAAAAGATGCTCTCTTCTGACGCTCTGCGTTTCTAGCATTCGCTTCATCCCTAACCTCGTCAATCAGATCGGGGGCGAGCCTCACGTCTTTTTCATTGGTCTCGAGATCATATGCTTCCACTCTTGGCGATGCATGTGTAATCTCTAGGGGGCATAACTGCCTCGGCTCCATAAGCCAGCAAAAATGGGGTTGCTTCAATTATCACTTCGTAGGTGGTGTGGTATACCCAAAGTATAGGTAGCAACTCATCCACCTAAGTGTTTCTTGAGCGTCCGACCCCCTTCTTCAGTCCATCAAGGATAATTCAATTTGCTACCTCAGCTTGTCCATTAGCCTCAGGGTGAGCTACTGAAGAAAAGCGAGGTTCAATAACATTCTCCTTGCAGTACTTCTTAAACTCTTCATTGTTGAATTTTGTCCCATTATCCGTCACAAGGATTCGGGGGATTCCCTATCTGTAGATGATGCTCTCCCAAAAGAACTGGGAAATTTGTTTGGTGGTTAACTTGGCTAAGGGCTTAGCCTCAATCCACTTAGTGAAGTAGTCGATGGCCACTATCAGAAACTTCCTTTGTGCTGAAGCTACGGGAAAGGGACCAAGCATGTCCATTCCCCACATTGCAAATGGGATAGGAGAGTTAATCGATGTTAACATCTCAGGTGCCTGCCTCACAACCGGTGCGTGCTCTTGGCATCTACCGCATCTCTTGACATAACTCTGTACATCAGCCAGCATCTCTGGCCAATAGAATCCCAAGCGGGTGATCTTGGGAGCTAGGGCTCTGCCCCCCAAGTGTTGCCCACAGATCCCTCCATGAACTTCCTCCAGTGCTTTCTTTGCCTCTTGGGGCCTTAGACATTTTAGGTACGGGATGACAACATAGACCTCCTGGGGCATCAGCCTTAACGTTTTCATTTCTTGGAATGTGCTCCACCTAGCACTCCTCAAATTGGGTTATAACATCCTTTAGAATCTTTAGATACTTTGCCATGGTTTCATCCTTGGCCTCAAACTCGCCATTCACTTGTGATACTACAAGCCTTGAGTCTCCGCAGACCTTGAGGTTCATGACCCTCATTAGATTTCTAATCCTGCACCACTAGATTTTGTTTTTGATGCTCCATCAAAATAGAACACTCAATATCCCTTCTGATCAGCTACAAGTTCTTCATCTTTATCTCCACTTTCAGGGGTGGTTACTATCTCCTGCCCCCCGACTTCTTGGTTGTTAATGGTGCATTCAACCACGAAGTCAGCCAATGCCTGAGCCTTGACGGCTGTCCGAGGCTTATACTTGATATCAAACTCTCCAAGTTCTATGGCTCACTTGATTAGCCTTCCACTGGCCTTAGGGTATGCAATATGTTCCTCAGCTGCTAGTCCGTCCGGACTTCACTTTTGTGCGCCTGGAAGTACGGTCGTAGCTTCCTCGAGGCCGTTATCAATGCCAAGGCAAACTTCTCGATGGTAGAGTAATTTAACTCAGCCCCATGCAACACCTTGCTTACGTAGTAGATGGGTTTCCGAACCTTGCTTTCTTCTCGAACGAGAACGGCACTCAGTGCTTGCTCAGATACTGCCAAGTATAGGTAGAGAGTCTCTCCGGGACTAGTTTATCCAACAACGGGGCTTCAGCCATGTACTTCTTCAATTGTTCAAAGACCCCTGGCTCTAAGGTGTCCACTCAAAATTTTTCACTTTCTTCAATGCTTGAAAAAATGGCAAACATTTATCACCAGATTTGGAGATGAATCTCCCCAAGGCCGCAACTCGGCCTGTCAACTTCTACACATCTCTTATAGAGCGTGGTGGCTTCATGTATAAGATATCCTTGATCTTGTCAGGGTTGGCCTCAATGCCTCTTTTTGAAACCATCAGTCCTAAAAACTTCCCAGATCCAACGCCAAAGGCACACTTGGCTGGATTCAACATCATCTTGTGGTGCCTCAGCACTTCAAATGCATCTCCGAGGTGCTTAATATGATCTGCCGTGAATAGGCTCTTGACTAACATATCATCAATATAGTCCTCCGTGGTTTTTCCAATTAGATGGGCAAATATTTTATTCACCAATCGTTGGTAAGTAGCTCCTGCATTCTTTAGCACAAATGCCATAGCAAGATAACAGAAAACACCAAAGTCGGTTATGAAAGATACCTTAGGGATGTCGTCCTTATGCATCTTGATCTGGTTGTATCCACTGAAACCATCCATGAAACTCAGCATCTCGTGCCCAACTGTGGCATCTATCAACGTATCTATCCTTGGTAGAGGGAAACAATCCTTAGGACATGCATCATTCAAATTAGTGAAGTCTATACACATCCTCCACTTCCCATTTGCCTTCTTGACCATCACAGGGTTAGCCAACCACTCGAGGAACTGAATCTCTTCAATAAACCCAGCTTATAAGAGCATGCCAACTTCTTGTTTAATGGCCTCTTGCCTTTCTGGAGCGAAATTCCTCTTCTTCTGCTTTAATGTCGTTCGTTTAGGATCGACATTCAATTTGTGAGTTATGAGCTGGGGATCAATCCTTGGCATATCAGCTACTGTCCAAGCAAACACATCACTATTCTCTTGTAAGAATGCTGTCAATTTGCCCTTCAAGGGGTTCCTTCAATTGGCTTTCGGGCTATGCAATATGTTTCTTCAACGGGTGGTCCATCAGGACTTCAACGTTTGTCTTGGTTCCATCATTTTTTTTGTTTTTCTTGATTCTAGGTCAAGGATTCAATGTTGATTCCTCGATTTAGATTTCAAATTAAACAATCATGTGGGCTTCTCGCCTTTTAAACTCTTTAAAACGAGAGTTTGCTTGAACTTCTTGATCATTGTTTAAGGTTCTCTATTGGTCTTCTACCTTAGATTCTCCATCCAAGTCATTTTTGAAAACATTAAAAAGTGGCTAGTCTTTAGCCTCCACAGCCTTGCATGGCTTTGATTGCCAGATGTCTTTTATCCCGGATCCTTCAAGGACTTGAAACACTTATTTGGTTGTGCTGTAACCTAACTCTCGACCCTTCAGAGTTTTATTTATGCATTTGTTTGTTTCCATTCGTATATTCTTTTATTTTCGGTCTTGGTCATCTTTGACTTACACACATCAGGTGCTTGGTACATAAATAGAATCATCGAACGAAAAGCAAACTTGCATTAATAACATAAATGGGTTCAACCCTTACGTAGAGTACTATTGTCCTACTCAGAGCGACATGCTCTGCATGGTTTCATCGAACCTTATTTCTACTTCTACTAGATAAATATGAAGCTAAGTCCAACTTTGCAAGACTAGGCCTACATGGCTTGATTTTGTTTTTGATGCTCCATCAAAATAGAGCACCTACTACTCCTTCTAGTCTCCTCATTCTTCTTCTGAAGTTCACTTTCTTCTTGGGGTACTATCTCCTGCCCCCCGACTTCTTGGTTGCCAATGTTACATTCAACCACGAAGTCAGTTGACGCCTTAGCCTTGATGGCTGTTCGAGGCTTATGTGTGATGTCCTCTTCTGGACTTTCTTGGTGTTCCTTATCACTGCGGATGTCCATGTCTTCAATCGAAAGGACCTGCCCCCCGACTCCGTCAGGCCTTAATGCAGCTACATAACAGCTTCGTGCCATCTTTTGATTGCCTTTATGTTCTCCAACACAATTTCGGGTTGGGAACTTGATCTTCATATGATAAGTTGAGGCAACAGCCTTGAATGCATGAAGTCCAGCCCTTCCGAGGATAGCGTTGTACGTTGAAACCGCCTTGATTACCAAGAAGTTCAACATCTGAGTGGCCTTCTTGGGCTCCTATCCAATAGTCATAGGCAATTGAATAGTCCCTTCAACTTTAGATCCTACTCCATTAAATCCATATATAGGCATGTTATTGGGGGTCAACTGAGAATCATTGTAACCCATCTTCACAAATGCATCATGAAATAGAACGTCAACGGAAGCTCCATTATCTATCAAGACTCGCTTTACTTCTGAGTTTCCAATTACAGGAGTTATGACCAACGGGTCGTCATGGGGGAACTTCACCCCTTCAAGATCAGAATCATCAAAACCAAGTGTGATTTCAGTCCTAGCCCACTTCGGGGCCTCTCCCACGATGTGTATCACTTCTCTGGCGTACGCCTTTCGAGAGTTTCGAGTTGTATCGGCCGCTGTCGGGCCTCCCCAGATCATATTGATAACTGGCCCTCGGGGCTGTGTGTTACAATCACGATCGTCATCCCTTCTGTTATAATCTCTAATTTGATTAACACGATCTTCACCCTTAGTGAAGTTGCTCAATTTCCCTCTACGGATCAAAAACTCGATCTCATCTTTGAGTTGCTTGCAATTATCTGTATCATGCCCCACATCGCGGTGGAATCTACAGTACTGATCCTTGTTTCTCTTTGCGGGATCACCCCTAAGTGGCTTCGGCCATCGAAAATCTTTGTCTTTCTCAATATCTAACTTGATCTGACTCCTAGGAGCATTCAGTCTTGCATAGTCGTTGAATCTTGGTCCCAAACTCTTCTTCGGTGGTGATTCAGAATCCTTGCTAGTCCGGGGATACTTGTCTCTAGCATCATACTCTTGTTCTTGCTTTCGTTTCTTAAAGTCATTGGAGCCCTTGTCATTACCTCCAACAGCTTCTTTCTTCATGCTATCCTCAGCCTTGATATACTTGTCAGCCCTTCGCTGGAGCTCAGCCATGTTTTCAGGAGGATGCTTGGCCAATGACCTTTTAAAGAACTCGTCAGTGGTTCCGTGTTCCAGGGCTACCATGGCCACCTTATTCTCCAGATCAGTGATGTTCAACGTCTCCTTGGTGAACCTCTTAAGGTAGTCTCTCAGATTTTCGTTCTTCCCTTGTACCACATACATAAGGGATGCAGAACTTTTCTCATGAATTCTTCCGCTGATAAACTGACTAATGAAAACAGCACTTAACTCCTTAAAGGAGCCAATTGAGTTTGTAGGTAGCCGGCTATACCATCTTTGAGCCATACCCGACAAAGTTTGAGGGAACGCCCTACATTTCAAAGCGTCACTTGCAGGCTGTAGCAACAGCGCGTTCGAGAATGTCCTGACGTGGTTTGCAGGATCACCCGTTCCATCATAAGCTTTAATCGTTGGCATCTTGAACTTCTTTGAGATACGAGCGTTCATCACCTCCTCAGTAAACGGGGGTGTGGGATCATCAGGATCCCCAAGTGGCATTAGATCCTTGGGGTTACTCTTGGGGGTTTCCACCCTCGTTGTTCTTCCAGTTGGGGCATCAGCCCTTCTCTGCCTTCTTGAAGACCCCTCCAGATCTATAAAGGGAATCGGTCCTGAGGTTGGAGGAGGCTGAGTTTGATTCAACCTAGCTTGTTCTCTGGCAATATCTTCCTTTATCCTTAAAATCTCGGCCTTATGAGCCTTGATTCTTTCAGCAGCTGTCAAGGGGGGTCCATCATGGATAGTTTGTGTTCTTCTTCGTTCTCTACTAGCACGTCGCCTTCTCGGGGCTTCATCACGATCATCATCAGTTGATGAATCGTCAGTATAGGGGCCAGAGTAGTCAAGATACTCTCGATCTCGGATCTGCAAGGCATGACCACTGGGTCCAGGAGGGTAGTTAGGCAGGCCAAACATCGGGTTAGTACTCACGGCGAGATCCGTAGTATGGATCTGTACCCCTGGTGGTGGGCGACTGGGATCAACTAGAGGAGAAACCAGCATCTGGAGGGAGCTGGTTCCTTGACCTGGGTGAACGACCATAGGTAACGTCCTCTCGACATGGGGATTCGTCCCTGGAGGTTGAGAAACCTGAGTTTGAGCGATCGCCCCTGTGGCTGGGGGTACTTGTTCAGTGACAGGCGGAGCAGAGCTTATAGGTAGAGCCTCGGTAGCGATTGGCTCGGTAGTGCTTGGTGCTGTTCTTCGTGTTTAAACCATGGTTGATGTCTTCTTCCCACAGACGGCGCCAAATGTTGTGGAATAAAAACTAGGTTACGAATTTGTATTTAATGCTAGGGTTTGGGAGCTTCGTGCTTTAATGGTTGTTTCCGTGTTCGGGACTAATCGGTCCTCACAGAGTGCCTACGTATCTCGTATTGAGAATCAAGCCAAGACGTAGTTCTAGGTGATGGTGCCCTCGAGGCTATGGAGGCGAGAGCTCACCTAGAACGCAGTGACTTGTATGTCCTTATTCGAGGATTAAGCCAAAACGTAGTTCTGAGAATGAGGGGTCAGACCCTTTATATAGGCTGAGAAGCCTAAGAATTATGGTAGGAGTAGGTGACTTGGTGGGCAAGCCACCGCCTTGAGGAAGGTTCTAGACCCCTTCCTTGTAGGAGTCAGTTTCCATGTTGGAATATGTATCTTGGAGGCTAAGTCAGGCAGGAGTAATATCCTTGTTTGACTCTTATTTGCTGAGATGTTTATTACCCCTAATATTAATTACGAAATTAATATTATAAATAGGGATTGGGTCCATTTGGTGGGCCCCACGTTTGGGCCATTCCGGGTCTAATTAATGTCACATTAAATGTGTCTTTAGGGCTTACTTTTAGCCCATATCAGTAACTGAGGAGTCTAGCTTGCCTAGCTCTAGCACTAACTTGGCTCAGGCCACCTTGTCACAATGGCTGAGGCCTGTGCAACATGACAGTGTCTCAGGATCATCGACTGTTCCACCACTATTGACGGATGAAGCACTTCATTGCTTAAATGTGGAACAGCTTGATGAGATCTCTAAAATAGCCCAACATCTCCTCACAGCAAATCTTCCAAATGCCAACTATGAAGCTATTTTGCTCTGTCACAAACAAGATGTTGAAAATCAACAAGAGAAAATAGCAGATGAGGCTGAGAGAGATGGAAATATAGATGCATGGATGAGCACCACCAAAGAATGCACCCTGGCTGAGGCTCTGTAGTACTTGAGAGAATATATAACTACTCTTGGCTCAAATGCTCGAACTCTCTCACCTACTGATGTCTATGAAGCTATGAATGAATCATACAAGGGAAGCTTAAAAGCTATTCACTATCTTGGAAAAGGAATGAAAACTGAACTTGCCAATATCTGCAGAGATACAACCAAGGAAGTGAGTGAGCTCAAAGGTAAATTCACAACTGAATTCCCTCCCCTGGCATCCACACTCAGAGAGATAAGGGAATGTAAGAAGACTTGCACCTCTGTGGACCATGAGTTACCTTCTTTGAAAGACAGCCTCACAAAGCTCACAAGTGAAATGGCCACTCTATCATCCCAAACTCAGGATGCCAATGCACTACTCAAGGTTATGTGGCAGAATCAATATGGTGACAAAGTCATCTCTGAGGTACCCGTGCACAACATGAGCAAGTATGAAGTGGAAAGGCTCGAGAAATAATCACTCTCCTTTTTTAGAGCTGAACATCTCAAGGAATCAGTGGATAAATTAGAAAAAGAAGTGTTTGACCTAAAAGTCTTCAATGCTGAGCTGAAAGAATCTGTCAATCTTCTGAATGAAAAATTGAACACTCAAGCTAATGCTCATGCTGATGTTCTTCTCAACCAACAACAGATGCTTTCTACCATCATGAAGCACATGGGTCTCCCTCTACCAGAAGACCCTTCCAACCCAAAGGTCACTACTACAGCCTCTGTGCCTGACAACAAGCCTAAGGGGGAGAAGAGGACATTAAGGAATTCAAATTCAAAGGGGGAGAAACCTCAAGCAAAAGGCATCAAGATAAATGAGGGTGGTCATCAAAGGGCTCCAAAATCTATTACCCATGTGTCAGGCAAAGGGAAATCTAAAGTTGATGAGCCTCCAACCTCTCTGCCAGTTGTCACTCTACCAACTGTGCACATCACTACTCCTGATGTCCAAAAGCAATCTATCACCTCCACAGTGGTTGCAGGGAGTATGCCATCTGACAAACCTCTCCTCTCCAAGACTGAAATGCCAAGCCTGTAGAAGTGAACGTCATTACTGAGGCCAAGCTACAAGAAGTTGCTAATTCAAATGTCTATCATGATAAAGCCTTCTTGGAGTTTCTGAAAGCCACAAGGGAATGGGCTGGTGACACTCAGTTCTATCTAAGGAAGCTGAAGGAGCAGATTGACTACCTCACTGTCATACCCAAGAAAATCAACAACTTATGTTCAAGGAGATATTGATGGTCTCTAAATCCAAAATATGGCATCTAACCTTCAAAACCCTACAAGGCTTAATGTACTCAGAGGTGGATGCCCTAATTAGTAAGATTGAGAAGAGAGATGCAAATTAATGAGAACAACAAAAGTCTCTACAATGACTTGAGGGATGAGCAACCAACCAGATTGCCTGAGGTGATGACAAATCCAAGGACAATTATCTACCAATTTGGCACAAGAATTGATGAAATCCAACAGTTGATCATTCCCAAGCATCTGGTCCCCAACAACAGAAACCTTATCATTGCCATTGTGGAAAAGATAAACAAGAAGAATGGTGTAAGAACAGCAGAAGAATTGGAAGCCATATCCTATCTCAGATCATACACTGCATCTGGCATTGTACCTGAATCTGCTAAGTTCAACTCAAATAAGGATGGTGATCAAGACAAAGATGGAGACAAGAGTGATGGAAGGAGAAGACATCACAGGAGTGATAAGGGTGATAAAGATGAGAAGAAGAAGAAAGATAGCAAGGATAAGAAAGATGATGATGACCTCGAGAATCAATGGCTTCTACAACTGTTTTGCCACCTCGAGAAGAGAAGAAGATTCAACTCAAGAAACCATCTGTGTGCTTCAAAAAGCAAACTGCTAATAGAGTACTACAATGGTCTACAATCAAAGGTCACAAGTTTCTGCCAAGCCACCAAGTGAAAAAGGTCAAATTCAAACAGGCTGCAAGAAGGGTGAAACTATCCAAGTCTAAGGCACTGACAATTATCCCAGGCTTAAACCTACCACCACTAGATGAAGACTTTGATGAAGACCAACTGCAATTTCTAAGAGCTCAAAGAATCTACCATGTTGCTATTGTTGATGATTGTCTTGAATTTAAATACACTGATGGGAGATAGAAGAAATTTAGGCAAGGGACATGTCAACATTGGGGCAAGCTATATGATATAGAAATGATTATTGCATTGTTGGATTATGAAGATGGAGTGGAAAGGGTTTGGAAGCTAGAGTTAATTGATTTTGTCAAAATGAAGAGAGATCACCAGGCATAATAAAAGAAGAACAGTAAAGAGCTACTAAAGAAAAGGGAGGAGGAGTTTGCTGCAATGGAAGCTAAGGCTGATGAATTGAGGGCTATGGGTCTGTGTAGAGTCAAATTTAATCCTTACATCATTGAATACAAGAAATATGGTAGAAAGGTAAAGATTAGAATGGATTACATCAGTTCCTACTCTGAGAAACAGCTGAATGAAGTACTCAATGATTTGCCAGGCTCCCCTCTAATTGAAGAACTCACTGCAATGGAAGACATTATTCTTGCAATGGAAGAAAATGCAAAGAAGAAAGCTAAAGAAGCCGAGGAAAAGATGAAAAATGAGAATTTGCATGCCAAAGCTCAAGAGATGAATCCAAAAGGATATGGCTAGTAGTTCCTCATAACTTGTAAGAATACTTATGTATTTTCTTCAATCAATCTACATACCTGTACTTTTTAAAGTTTTATCTTTATGTATGTTAGGCTTGTTATCAGGCATGAAATTGTGACTAAGGGTCTTACTCACAATTTGGGGGAGATTTTTGGTCACAGAGACATGCCTGTACTCATAATATAACAAGCCTAAGTATGTGTAATGCTATGCATTACCTACATGACCTCTTAACTGAGGGAACCTCTAGTTGTAGAGTTTCTATTTGTTTTGTACATGTAATAGGCATCAAATCCTAGTTGTGTAACTGTACTTATAAAGTCAAGAATAATGCTTGAAAGAAGTTCCAAGGTTCATGCCTCAAGCAAGAAGATAAAGACTGTCAAATATTCACAGTTGGGATTTAAAGAAATGAAGAATTGGCCTAAGTACCAATTCGAGAAGTACATTTGTCTATTCGAGAAGTCTAGCGTTCGAGAAGTCAGAGATTCGATATCTCTGAATGAACTATTCGATATCTCATTCGATATCTCAGAGATTTGACATGCCTAATACTCTATTCGTGAACTCAAGAAGTCAATAAGTAAAAGTGGTATTCGAGTTCTCAAAGAGTCAACAAGTCAAAGTTCCATTCGATATCTCAAGGACTCAGAAAGCTATTCGACATCTCAGGGATTCGACCAGTCAAGTGTTCTATTCGACAACTCAAGGAACCTTGGAGAAAAGTGTTATTCGAGAAGTGATTCGATATGTCAATCATACAGTATTCGAGAACTCAGAGTTATCTAATCCTAGTTCTCGAATCAATCACTTAGCCACTTCTCGAATACATTCTTGGAGACAAACTACTGGAGAAATTGTACAAGTCAGAAACTTGCAACAAGCTAAAGTACTTTATGTACCACAATCTGTAATGTACTTTGGAAAGCCTACAAAGAATCTTGGAGATATGTACAAGAGACAAAGAGCTAAAGAAATGGATCTGAACAGAGCGTTGCAAAGTCAAATCTGTAGCCGTTTGGATGTTTAGTCAAAAAGGATAGACATACAAGAAAGTAATTTATCCTGTAACCTTATTTGTTGTAAGTGAGTTGTATTCATGTTCCATAAGAATACAATCTCACTTCTTTAGTTGGTTAAGTTTTTCATACACATTGCAAGAGCACATCTCTCTGAGAAAAACGAAGCTGAGAATACTACCATTTGTATTCACAGATTGTAACAAATCTTTATCTAATAATATATTAGATTAAAGTGATATTGTGTCTTGTGTTGTTCTTTATCCGCACTTACACATTTGCACACACAAACACTTATCTAGCGACAAAGATTCAAGAACAAGAAAAAGTTCAAGAATCCATTCACCCCCCCTCTGTATTCTTTTGTTGTATTCAATACTCAGCACATTATAATAAAGTAAATTTAATCGAGATTAATATGTATTTTTAATGCTAAAATGATACGAAAAATAAAACGAACTTAATTGTAAAATTAATGCGGTGAACGTGGATTGAACACGTGACCTTCAGAGTTTTAATCTGACGCTCTCCCAACTAAGCTATCACCGCATATATTAAAATATTCACACTTTAAATATAAAAAGAATTTTAAATAAAAATAATAAAAAAAATTAATTAAGTATTTGTATTAGTTTATTTCAAAAGATAATCGTGATCGATCTGAAAAAATGATTTTTGATATCAAAATTTATAAATAAACGTTCCAATTCTTTCTCATCCGTACAAAAAATTCATAAAGAAAAGCAATTATCCTATATATAAATAATCTAAATTATATATGTACAAAACAGATGGCTAAGAAGATGAATAAGTTAATTTTAAAAATTAAAAAATTAATGCGGTGAACGTGGATTGAACACGTGACCTTCAGAGTTTTAATCTGACGCTCTCCCAACTAAGCTATCACCGCATATATTAAAATATTCACACTTTAATTATATAAAAAAAATTTAAAAAAAATAATTAAGTATTTGTATTATTTTATTTCAAAAGATAATCGTGATCGATATGAAAAAAATGATTTTTGATATCAAAATATATAAATAATCGTTCATATTCTTTCTCATCCATAGAAAAATTTCATAAAGAAGCAATTATCCAATATATAAATAATCTAAATTATATATGTACAAAACAGATGGCTAAGAAGATGAATAAGTTAATTTTAAAAATTAAAAAATTAATGCGGTGAACGTGGATTGAACACGTGACCTTCAGAGTTTTAATCTGACGCTCTCCCAACTAAGCTATCACCGCATATATTAAAATATTCACACTTTAATTATAAAAAGAATTTTTAAATAAAAATAATTAAGTATTTGTATTAGTTTATTTCAAAAGATAATCGTGATCGATCTGAAAAAAATGATTTTTGTGATTTTTGATATCAAAATATATAAATAATCATTTCTATTATTTCTCATCCATACAAAAATTTCATAAAGAAAAACAATTATCCTATATATAAATAATCTAAATTATATATGTACAAAACAGATGGCTAAGAAGCTGAATAAGTTAATTTTAAAAATTTAAAAATTAATGCGGTGAACGTGGATTGAACACGTGACCTTTAGAGTTTTAATCTGACGCTCTCCAACTAAGCTATCACCGCATATATTTAAATATTCACACTTTAATTATAAAACGAATTTTTAAATAAAGTAATTTAAAAAAATTATAATTAAGTGTTTGTATTAGTTTATTTCAAAAGATAATCATGATCGATCTGAAAAATATGATTTTCAATATCAAAATATATTAAATAATCGTTCCCATTCCTACTCATCTATTGAAAAATTTCATAAAGAAAAGCAACTATCCTATTTGTAGATAATCTAAATTACATATGTATAAAATAGTCATCGAACCTTATTAATCGCAAATCGCAAGTGGTTACCATCTTGCATACTTTGGGATTATCATCTTGGAACTAGTCCGTTACAATGGACAAACTCCTCACCTATATAGAAGTATTGAACTAACCACATAATCACCCAAGAAAGCCCCAATAAAGTTGCTCAATTATATAGAGAACACTTAATTTCCGACGATTACATGACACTGAGTGTTGACTGCAGGTTGTAGACTGGCAGAAGATATATAATTAAGTGATTACCCAATTCAGATTTTCCCTGGACACTAGTATAGATTGATATCATACTATTATGTATTTAAAATGTACCTTCGCATGATGCAGAAGGTTAGATGCACTCATACCCTTATTCGTTCTATCAATAATTTTAGTGAGTCATACAGATGTGTGACGATTGTCTTGCAGGTGAATATAAGGTAAAAAAATACACTGTTCAAAATTTCAGCCACAATCATTCTGTTATAAGAAAATCCTTTTTTCTGCAATAGAACATAAAATTAATTAAATAATAATCCAAGTTTATGCAAAAATTAACTAAAAATGTAAAGAAGATATGATCATAAAGATCATACATCAACAAACTCCTCACTCATTTAGAAGTGTTGAAGAGTTTATATAAAATTAAAGACGAAAATCATCTGACCTTACTAGACTTATTCTCGGGGTTCTTTTGTAATATTACAAGATATTTAGCTACTCCCTACATTATAATAAAGTAAATTTAATCGAGATTAATATGTATTTTTAATGCTAAAATGATAAGAAAAATAAAACTAACTTAATTGTAAAAACTAATGCGATGAACGTGGATTGAACACGTGGCCTTCATAGTTTTAATCTGACGCTCTCCCAACTAAGCTATCACCTCATATATTAAAATATTCACACTTAAATATAAAAAGAATTTTTAAATAAAAATAATTAAAAAACTTAATTAAGTATTTGTATTAGTTTATTTCAAAAGATAATCGTGATCAATCTGAAAAAATGATTTTTGATATCAAAATATATAAATAATCGTTCCTATTCTTTCTCATCCATACAAAAATTTCATAAAGAAAAGCAATTATCCTATATATAAATAATCTAAATTATATATGTACAAAATAGAGCCCGGAGGTAAATATATATATCAACTAGCAAAAAAAAAAAATAGATGGCTAAGAAGCTGAATAAGTTAATTTTAAAAATTAAAATATTAATGTGGTGAACGTGGATTGAACACGTGACCTTCAGAGTTTTAATCTGACGCTCTCCCAACTAAGCTATCACCGCATATATTAAAATATTCGCACTTTAAATATAAAAAGAATTTTTAAATAAAAATAATTAAAAAATTAATTAAGTATTTGTATTAGTTTATTTCAAAAGATAATCGTGATCGATCTGAAAAAATGATTTTTGATATCAAAATATATAAATAATCATTCCTATTCTTTCTCATTCATAGAAAAATTTCATAAGGAAGCAATTATCCTATATATAAATAATCTAAATTATATATGTACAAAACTGATGGCTAAGAAGTTGAATAAGTTAATTTTAAAAATTAAAAAATTAATGCGGTGAACGTGGATTGAACACGTGACCTTCAGAGTTTTAATCTGACGCTCTCCCAACTAAGCTATCACCGCATATATTAAAATATTCACACTTTAAATATAAAAAGAATTTTTAAATAAAAATAACTAAAAAAATTAATTAAGTATTTGTATTAGTTTATTTCAAAAGATAATCATGATCGATCTGAAAAAATGATTTTTGATATCAAAATATATAAATAATCGTTCCTATTCTTTCTCATCCATAGAAAAATTTCATAAGGAAGCAATTATCCTATATATAAATAATCAAAATTATATAGAAAGAATGACCAAAATGCCTAAAATTTCACTACCCACTAACCAAAATACCCAAATCTGAAAACCCCGACATCTCTACCCATGGGATACGCAACTCCCATGGGCGTATCTGACTGTACTGTAGCAACCCCCGTCTCTCTCTCACTCCCGTCGACTCCCTCTCACTTCTGTCGTCTTTCTGTCCGATTTGGGGGTTTGTGATTTCGGAAATAAAACAATACAATACTGATATAGGATTGAAGACCATTAAGATACGAATCTAATGAGCTATACCATATCAACGGAGGTTAACGGAGATGGTTGAAAATCTGGTTTTTGTGTTCGCCGGAAAATCGGGTATTTGGGTTCGAATTGGGGCCTGACAATCCGGCAATAGAATTCGTTAAAGTTTGGTATAGGATTGTAGAGCTTTGAAAGCCGAATCTAATGATGTATATGGCTTGAATGGAAAGTAACCGGAGAGGATTGAACGGAGCTGTAAAGGATCGTCGGAAAAATCGCCAGAGCTATCGCCAGAGCTCGTTGTTATTGATGTGGGCCCCGCAGGGGCATGCGCCTTTCCATTCGGCGTAACCAAGCTTCGTTACGCGTTTGCGTGCGGCGTAATCTCTGATACGCCTATCGTGTGTTACGTATCTAGTGGCGTTTTTGTGTTGTGTTCTGCCGTGTCTTCTACACACGCTTGTTCAAGTAGCGTATCACCACATACGCCCATGACAGTGGCGTATGTGGTGGGTATTTTGGGCGGTACATCCCGAATTTGGGCATTTTGGTGAGAGAAAGTAAAAAAGTGGGTATATAGGACACTCACCCAATTATATATGTGCAAAACTGATGGCTAAGAAGTTGAATAAGTTAATTTTAAAAATTAAAAAATTAATGCGGTGAACGTGGATTGAACACGTGACCTTCAGAGTTTTAATATGACGCTCTCCCAACTAAGCTATCACCGCATATATTAAAATATTCACACTTTAAATATAAAAATAATTTTTGAATAAAAATACTTAAAAAAATTAACTAAGTCTTTGTATTAGTTTATTTCAAAAGATAATCGTGATCGATCTGAAAAAATGATTTTTGATATCAAAATATATAAATAATCGTTCCTATTCTTTCTCATCCATAGAAAAATTTCATAAGGAAGCAATTATCCTATATATAAATAATCTAAATTATATATGTACAAAACAGATGGCTAAGAAGCTGAATAAGTTAATTTTAAAAATTAAAAAATTAATGCTGTGAACGTGGATTGAACACGCGACCTTCAGAGTTTTAATCTGACGCTCTCCCAACTAAGCTATCGCCACATATATTTAAATATTCACACTTTAAATATAAAAAGAATTTTTAAATAAATTCACTACACCATATATGGTCTTTACCAACACGTAAAACCATCGTTGGCATGTAAAATGTAGCCTTAGATGACTTAATTTTGATGTAAGCCAACATTGTATTTTGATGTTGCAATACATTTCGGTATATGTTGCCTTAAATATTTTTGTTTAATTAAAATGGTACATGTGGTCTCTCTCTCTCTATCTCTAACAAATATATCTAATTTCTCTGCCACTCACTCTTTCTGTGAAGCTTGCTGTAGGATTACGAATTTGAAGCTTGCTGTGGGTTACGAATTTGAAGCTTGTTGTGTGGTAAGAAAACCCTAATTTGTAATTCACTTATGAACCCTAATTTCGTATTAATTTAAGATTTGTAAACCCTAGAATTTGAGGGATTTTCTAATTTTTTCAGCATTTTACAAAATCCTAATTGTTGATTGTTTTGATTTTAATTCATTAAGTTTAGGGTATTTAATTCTTCTATTGATGGACAAAGTGTTATAGTGCAGGCTCTCATCCACCTCCTAAGTATTTTACAGGATACACCCTACCTCCTGGAAATCTGTGAAAGTTTCACATTGCCTCCTAAGTTTGGCTTGCTTAAATCTAGAAATTTGATTATTGCTTAATAAGTAGTAGCAGGACCTTGATTTTGTAGTTTCTATGCTTTGAGTTGCTCAAGATTTGCAAATTAGTTTTGTGGCTTTGTGATGTGTTTTTAATTTACATTCTAACAATATTAATTTAGAATTAATATTTTTATATTAATTCTAAATTAATCTAAATTAATATTTTTATATTAATTCTAAATTAATCTAGTATAAATTTTGCATGAAGATTGCATAACATTTTTTTTTGATTAATTGCTCTGTCATGTGCTATTAGTAAAATGTCTTGCATAAAAGTCCTCAAAGTTCTGACACTAATTAACTAGGGTCTCATCTGAGATTGATATAAACATGTTAAGCTTCTGCATTCTTTAATTTATGTTCGTTTCTTATATTTGCCCGGATGCGGAGGCCCCATCTTTTTCCCTTGTAATTCAAACCATAACTTATATACATGAAAACCATTTAAGAAAAAGTGAGTTTGGAGGTTCAGAATTTGGTGGATACCCGTCACTGGAGCAGAGAAATGATTCTTAAAATGTAAGAATCCATCTGGTATTGTTGTATGTCCAATGACTTTGTATTCACTAAATTCTTACTTGTTGTATATGTGTTGTATATGTGTTGTATTGGTCTGATTCTTGTTTTTTTTCTTCTTGTGGTATATCTACACTTTGTTTTTCTCGATCAGTCAAGTACTTCAGGCAGCAAAGATAAGTGACTATTTTTAGGAAAGAGGATACCCATCGAGAGTTGTGTTCAAGGAAATAGAGGAACATGGTAAAGTTTTTCTTGTTTATTTTAATTGGATCAAAGTGGTTGTTCTTTGTGAAATTAGTACTCAGATCAATTTCTTTTAAAATATGTGTAAGTGAAGATGATTAATGTGACACCCTTGTACTTTACCATATTTAAAATTCACTATATAAGATCCTGTAATTCAGTTTACAAATTAACTTAAAATATCCACTAGTTACAGTAAACTATATCGTATAAAATCTTTTTTTTTAGCGGAAGTCAAACTAAACTATATCTATATAGCATCTATATATGCACATGTTGAGGAGGAGGGAGTCTAGAGCACGAGCTGGCCGACTGCAACTTATCCTGGAAAACATGAACGATTTTAATGAGTCGTAACTCAGTGAACATAACTCATCATAGATTATATTATAACATGTAACACCCATATGTAAGAACAATAAAGTACTTGTGTCATGCATATGTATGCATATGCCTCTGTATTCCATTTTGTTTGTTATGACCACTCATATCCAGTATCGCCCCGGGATTCCAAGTGTTTGACCCGAAGGCCCCATGTATAAACCCGAAGATTTCCAAATGTATGACCCGAAGGCCCCATGTATAAACCCGAAGGTTTCCAAGTGAATTTGCGAATACATGGATATGAAGGTCACAACGCCTTTAATTTAGTTTGATGAAATGAATGATATGCAAACAATGTATGAAAACTATTTACCTCTTTCTTCCTGTATCCATGTATCCATTTATACACATGTAACCTTTTTCAGTATAATCAGTCACATACTGCTCCTCATAATATCATTTCCATAAAGATCACATAAATATAATTAAACACAAAAAAGGATTTCAATCATCTTATTCAAGTAATCACATCAAGTCACGTATTATAACACGAACATATAGCACACACATAAAGCAAGTCTCCGATTTATACTCACCTTAGTCCATGCAGTTTAATAACACGTTTACCTCCTCTCGAGCCTTGCTAGACCCTTGGGAATCTATATCGACATAAATTTATTAAGAGATGAATACAATAGATTATTACTATTGTTTCCTGTATGACTTAGCCAAATATACCAATGCATATTAAAAAGATACGTGGTACATTCTATTTTTCAGGCAGCTTGATGCCCTCTCACTAAAAATCACAAAACTCATAGTTAACTTAATCAATTAAACTCATTCCTTTTTCTGAGTTTTCTAGACACCTCATTCTACAACATATCAAAAATTCAACGTGAAATCAGACCTACAAATTCCACAGCATTTATTTAAAGACAACCCTGTTTTCTGCAGGACTACATGTCAAAACAGCCTTAGTAATTCGGCAATAACTCAACTTCTACAAGTCCAATGATGCTGAGATTTTGCAAACATATTCTAAACATATAGACCTCCAAGTTTTATCTTTTAAGAAATGGCAAATTCTGTAGTTAAAGTCATCCAAACGCTAACACAATCCAAAACTTAAATTCTGAAATCTTCAGAATTTTCAGAACTGCACTAACTAATAAATTCGCAACTCTTGTTATTCAAATTCAAAAATTACCAAACTTCACCACCTTATAGCACAGAGGTATATAAATACTTTCGTAGTTTATTAGGTCTTAGTTTGGTCCATAAAACTTCCAAAGTCTGATTACAAAACAGGGCAGATGTGCTGGAATTATAAATTCTGCTGCATCGATGATCAGTTTATCGCTAATAACTATCTATACATACATTCAATTATCACTAAATTTTATAGACATCTTACTCAGGTATATACCTACAAGTTTTACTCTATAAGCCAGGATAGAATCATCTTGTAAAGGAATCAAAGTAATAACTCAACACTGATCAGATTCTTGATTCTTAAACTCTACAACTTCAATTAAACAAAAATCCTCTTACCAAGAGTTATATATGCTTGACTGAATGAGTTGAACATGTTAAAACATATGAGATAACCCCTGAATTATAGTGAATACCTGATTACGCCCCAAAATATGATGGATTCTTGGCCTCCACATACACCAATCTGATGGTTTCCTCTTCCAATTTCTTCTTTCCTTCACCCTCTCTTTACCCTAATGTTTCTTGTCTAATTTCCCCCATATACCAGACCTCTCTCGCTTCTTTTATTCCTTTCCCACAGTTGTATGTATAATTCATATATGTGAAATTGTCAATACAATTATTAAGTCCAAATTACACTAAACTCCCCCAACTTTCTTTGTGTTTTCAATCTAGTCCAACATCTTTTTCTTAACTATTTCATAACAATTAAATATAAATAAAAACATATTTTATTCTTTTCCAAATTATTCAAATAATATTATAATATGATTTTTACAAAAAGACACGTAATTGTCAATTAAAGCACAAACATAGACTCTAAATAAATTAAATATATAGAACTAAAAATGAAATGACTTTTTAATGCATATGTAAAATGTATATGCATTTATCTTTGGTCAGGGATGTTACAATTCTTCCCTCCTTAAAGAATTTCGTCCTCGAAATTACTTACATGTGTTGTTGACGAAGTAGCAATACTCATCTTCCATGCTTCCTTCTGTTCTCCCCAAGTAACTCTCTATTTTTAAGAAGTTTATCCATAACACTCTAGTCGAAAGTAACTTCCAAATTAATAATTGTTCTACTCAATAACCAAGGTTTTCACTGTTACTCAGTATAACTTACCAATTTAGAATTTAACATCAGTAGATGCTTCAATACCCATGTATGGTAAAACAGTACCCTTCCACCAATCAACCAATTAACTTACAAGGAATACCATTCTCAATAATCTCAAACCCTGCTCATATACATTGAACCATAGATCCATGCTGAAATATAATTACCATTCTATATAATCAGTTTACCCATATTCAATCTGAAAGTAACATACCTGTATAATGGAATACGCTGCTATTGAAACCATATATTTTCACTGATGACCGATGTTCAATATGACAAACCAATTCTGCATTGTTAGCAGTTTTCCCCAATGTATATACATATACTCTTTTACCATTGTATCATTTCTTCAAATAGTACGCAAGGAGATCAAGGTCAAATTCAATACACAACCACTACAGCTGTTGTACCAACCCAATTCATGCCATTCTGGTCTTGTACCTTTGAATAGAAGAATACTATATTCTAAAATCACAAGATCACAATATCCTATACTTGTCCTTAAAAAAACCATACACATATAATGAAGGCATCCATTTGTATTCCACTGACGGTATAATATAATGTTCCAGTCATTCATTTAAAGACCGTTCAACAAAATTTATGTTTCCATTCTATGATCAACCTCCAGTCATAAATATACTTCTTCATTTTGCCCGGTACCATTCGGATGTCAATCTTTAAATTATTTGAGTATCATTTAACTATTCATGTCATTTAACACTAGTTCCCTATAACATCCATGTTCAGGTAAAACAATAGACAATCTGTTCAATCTCGTAGAAGAATACTCAGTTCAGTTCATAACAGCTCCTATTGGTTCATAACAGTTCATGGCTGTTCATATCAATCTATGTCAGGTATTAACAATTCAGGCCAGTTCATAACAGCTCATATCAGTTAATAATAATTTAGGACAGTTCATAACAGGATGTCAATTTGGTTCTCCATATCTGTAAAAGTCATAGTATGTACCATTTCCGGAATTATGTTGAGAAATATTACAGAAAAATCATTTCCAAAACATGTTCGACTATATTACCCAGCTTTAACAAACAGCTCTGTTCTGTGTAACCAATTCACACCTACTAATTTATTATAAAAATCTGTCCTTTCTGTATTTTTGGATTATCATAACCAACGGATTCATTCCCAAGCAACTTACCATTCGATAAAACAAATACAAGACAATATCACCACCTTTTAACGCCAAAATTGTAACATTTAACCATTGTACATTCAGATCATTTACAAAAACGACGACTTCATAATGTATGCGTTTCTATTCGAATTCTATGACAATGTTGTTGCAGATATTATTCCCATGTTAGCTTACACATTCAGTACCTAGATTCACATACTATTTTCAAAAATTCTGAACTTTTATCAAATACCTTACGATATCATTCCCACTCTTGCTCTGCATCACTTTAATTATACTGTTACAGACCCAGAATATGTCAAATTATCAATACCCATATGTATCTATAGATAACCTTGTTATACCCAATTAACTAATGATTTGTATGTCATGTCAAAAAATATATATTCCAATAAACCAAAACTCTATTAGAATTCCTTCACTCAACTTCTGTAAGTACTTAATTACCCAAATCTAAGTTACACATTCATTTACCTAATATATACATGTAATCTCAGACATTTAATCTCTTATAAACACGTCAATCAACCAATACCTTACACAAAAACCATACTTTAACATCTTCTTTAAATCACATTCCAATATCATTATACATGTAAGCATATTATCGTACTAGCCTTTTCACAACAAGCACATTAGAGAAAATAAATACTAACTTTAGTATTCAACTCGTTTGACCAACCTATGATTTCGATATTACTAATAGGGATAAATAAAACTATAATAGGAAGAAAATACCTCAAATAACTTCAATTCCATGTGCCACAATGATTTGCATTTCCGGTTCTTTATGCCTTTATCACATGTTAACCATTCTGTTGTTTTGAACTTTCTCTTTCATCTCTATGTATGTCATGTTATGCAAATGTATGCTTGAAAATGTAATACACTATAAACTTGACTTGACTTTGTCCAGCCGCTCCTCCCTTGCCTCCTTTATGCAATATGATCATGTTTATGCATATCTCTATTTATATTCTTAAACATACACATGTATGCAGGTATGCCCTAGAGGTCATATCCCTGCTCTGATACCAACTAAATGTGACACCCTTGTACTTTACCATATTTAAAATTCACTATATAAGATCCTGTAATTCAGTTTACAAATTAACTTAAAATATCCACTAGTTACAGTAAACTATATCGTATAAAATCTTTTTTTTTAGCGGAAGTCAAACTAAACTATATCTATATAGCATCTATATATGCACATGTTGAGGAGGAGGGAGTCTAGAGCACCAGCTGGCCGACTGCAACTTATCCTGGAAAACATGAACGATTTTAATGAGTCGTAACTCAGTGAACATAACTCATCATAGATTATATTCTAACATGTAACACCCATATGTAAGAACAATAAAGTACTTGTGTCATGCATATGTATGCATATGCCTCTGTATTCCATTTTGTTTGTTATGACCACTCATATCCAGTATCGCCCCGGGATTCCAAGTGTTTGACCCGAAGGCCCCATGTATAAACCCGAAGATTTCCAAATGTATGACCCGAAGGCCCCATGTATAAACCCGAAGGTTTCCAAGTGAATTTGCGAATACATGGATATGAAGGTCACAACGCCTTTAATTTAGTTTGATGAAATGAATGGTATGCAAACAATGTATGAAAACTATTTACCTCTTTCTTCCTGTATCCATGTATCCATTTATACACATGTAACCTTTTTCAGTATAATCAGTCACATACTGCTCCTCATAATATCATTTCCATAAAGATCACATAAATATAATTAAACACAAAAAAGGATTTCAATCATCTTATTCAAGTAATCACATCAAGTCACGTATTATAACACGAACATATAGCACACACATAAAGCAAGTCTCCGATTTATACTCACCTTAGTCCATGCAGTTTAATAACACGTTTACCTCCTCTCGAGCCTTGCTAGACCCTTGGGAATCTATATCGACATAAATTTATTAAGAGATGAATACAATAGATTATTACTATTGTTTCCTGTATGACTTAGCCAAATATACCAATGCATATTAAAAAGATACGTGGTACATTCTATTTTTCAGGCAGCTTGATGCCCTCTCACTAAAAATCACAAAACTCATAGTTAACTTAATCAATTAAACTCATTCCTTTTTCTGAGTTTTCTAGACACCTCATTCTACAACATATCAAAAATTCAACGTGAAATCAGACCTACAAATTCCACAGCATTTATTTAAAGACAACCCTGTTTTCTGCAGGACTACATGTCAAAACAGCCTTAGTAATTCGGCAATAACTCAACTTCTACAAGTCCAATGATGCTGAGATTTTGCAAACATATTCTAAACATATAGACCTCCAAGTTTTATCTTTTAAGAAATGGCAAATTCTGTAGTTAAAGTCATCCAAACGCTAACACAATCCAAAACTTAAATTCTGAAATCTTCAGAATTTTCAGAACTGCACTAACTAATAAATTCGCAACTCTTGTTATTCAAATTCAAAAATTACCAAACTTCACCACCTTATAGCACAGAGGTATATAAATACTTTCGTAGTTTATTAGGTCTTAGTTTGGTCCATAAAACTTCCAAAGTCTGATTACAAAACAGGGCAGATGTGCTGGAATTATAAATTCTGCTGCATCGATGATCAGTTTATCGCTAATAACTATCTATACATACATTCAATTATCACTAAATTTTATAGACATCTTACTCAGGTATATACCTACAAGTTTTACTCTATAAGCCAGGATAGAATCATCTTGTAAAGGAATCAAAGTAATAACTCAACACTGATCAGATTCTTGATTCTTAAACTCTACAACTTCAATTAAACAAAAATCCTCTTACCAAGAGTTATATATGCTTGACTGAATGAGTTGAACATGTTAAAACATATGAGATAACCCCTGAATTATAGTGAATACCTGATTACGCCCCAAAATATGATGGATTCTTGGCCACCACATACACCAATCTGATGGTTTCCTCTTCCAATTTCTTCTTTCCTTCACCCTCTCTTTACCCTAATTTTTCTTGTCTAATTTCCCCCATATACCAGACCTCTCTCGCTTCTTTTATTCCTTTCCCACAGTTGTATGTATAATTCATATATGTGAAATTGTCAATACAATTATTAAGTCCAAATTACACTAAACTCCCCCAACTTTCTTTGTGTTTTCAATCTAGTCCAACATCTTTTTCTTAACTATTTCATAACAATTAAATATAAATAAAAACATATTTTATTCTTTTCCAAATTATTCAAATAATATTATAATATGATTTTTACAAAAAGACACGTAATTGTCAATTAAAGCACAAACATAGACTCTAAATAAATTAAATATATAGAACTAAAAATGAAATGACTTTTTAATGCATATGTAAAATGTATATGCATTTATCTTTGGTCAGGGATGTTACAATTAAGAAGCCATACTGAATGCTATCCTCGTTTCATCAAAATTACTAATGTTCGAATGTTTTAATGCAGAAATTTGAGAAAATTATGCGAGGGGCACAAGGTGCTATAATTGCTGCATCTACCCTTCAAATTTTTCTTTGATTTAGTGGCCTTTGGTGTAATGTGATCAGGTTAATTGATATCGTTACATGACATATTAATAAATTCTTGTATCCCGTGTCATTACCCTTTGTCCTTAGCTGAGTAGTTGGTTGGCAGGTATGATTTGAATATCTATTACTCTGGGGTTGTATCTTGACTTTTGTACACCGCATCAAAATATGTTTACATGCACAAAAGGCAGGAAAAATCAAACTGATCATTTGGTACAGAAACTTATAGGACTTGAAATATGCCACTGCTCTATGTTCCTTGTGCATGACCATCTGTTTGAGCATTAGGAACATCAATTTTTTTATAGCATCAAATAAACATCAGTTTAATATCAATTTTGAAAATAAAATGTTTTTTTCTCTTTCGAGAAGGTGAAAGTAGATCTTCTATACGAGCTTATCATAATTTACAGCAGCTTTTGATAGTTAATTTTGTTTGTTTATACACTAGGGAGTCGGCATATTGCTCTCTGGACTTTTTTTTGGTACTTGAAACGGATCATCGATATCTGTGTAAGATTTATAAAGCTTGAGTTTACTGAATCATTGTATGGAAAAAGTATTTGACTGAAATTTGACTACTTTCATTTTACTGCAAAAATGCTGGTTTGCTAGCGTTGACACGTGCAGGCAGTCGAAGCTGGGTTTGCTATTTTTTGTTTTGATTTTATGTTTATGGTAGCATAAACATAATTTGTGTTTGTTTTTATAATTCTAATTTTATGTTTCTAATATTTGACGTTCGGATTTGGTTCCTGCATATGTGCGTCTACTTTGAGATAATGAAGCCGAAGTACGTATAGCAGTTGCTGGAAACGTTACTAAGTTCTCCCGGATTCTCAATCCAGAGCAAGCAATTCAGCATATTCTACCCTGTGTGAAGGTATGAGTTTTTAGTCCTCTCGTAATAAGATGTAGTTCTTTTACTGTGTACTCAGTTATCATGCAGTTCAGTAATCTTACTATATGTGAACAACATTTTGTAGGATTTGTCTTCATATTCTTCCCAATATGTTAGGATAAGTATTCATGAATATTAAGAGTATTTATCATGAATATTAAGAGTATTCATGGGTCTTAGTGTGCTCGCTAATACACATTTAATGATCGGTGCACTTCTTTTAACACTTGTAAACCAATTTTTTGGGGGCCATGCTTGTCTACTGAATTCCAGTATGCCAGCATTAAATATCTTTCGATTGTTCATTCCGTTCTTCTAAAGTAACATTCATTCTTTCCAATTTTCAAATTAGGGAACATATCTTACTCCCATTCAAAAACTTACCATACACGTATTTTGCAGTCTGCCATATTCTCTGGTCTCACCTCTGTCATTTTTCTAGCCTGAACCATATAGTATAATTGCATTTTAAATAACCTTAATTTCAATATTTACTTGGTTGTATCTCATCAACCCAAGACGTTTATCTGTTGAACATTATATCTGTTTAACATTGAAAACTTGTAATTCTAATGTCTGCCTGCTTCTATCCGAATTTAAGAATCTAAAATATGTTTAAAATAAATCTTGGAAATTTCTTGGTATCGCTTGCAACTTATATATGACTTTCACTATGCTTATTTTGTGGTCTTCTTTTATTTTTTTCTGTCTTCTCCTATTAAAACTTAAAAGGAAAAAAAAAAATGTAAAGCACTGTGCATTTGACTAACAAAAAGGCACAAATAATCGAACTGGTGGACCTCATCATTTGCTATTGACTTGATGTAATATCATGAAATCTGTTTTTTCTTCAAATACGTTGGTTCGTCAGGCAGCAATGGTTCTCAAGTGTGGTATACTTATGTACTACAAAAATAGCAGGGGTAAAATTTACCGTGAGCAGGTGATGCATTATAGACATAAGCACCCGTATGTATTAAATTGGAAGATGTTTTGGTCTCTGTTTTTAATCTTTTTGAAGTTTCACTTTGGCATGTACTTTGAGCAAGTATCTCAGACATAAGCACCCGTATATATGTCTGTTCTACGTACAGAGACTGTGGGTGGAATATGTCTTTTGACATAACTCATGTTTTGAGGGTAGGTTTCGTAGTTCCTTTCCGTGGGTTGTCTGTGTCTTTTTCCTTTATATGATTCTCAAAACTAATCTGTCACAGATCATATTGTATCTCTTGTGTGCTTAATTTCTACACTATGTATTTGCTTAGGACCTAAATTCCAATGCTGATGCTTAAGCCAAGTTGGTTGTTTCACTTGCTGGTGAGACCTTTTTGTCCAGTAAATTACATGTTTTTATTTTTCAGAGCAGTGTCGTTAATATATAGACCAACCTCTTCTCATTGCAAATGGCCAGGTGCAGGAGGACTTGGAAAAATAGCTTGTGTAACTATGCGAAGAATTGGAACTACACCAAGTGATTTCTTCTTAAAGGATGAACTTCGTTAGCAACGATAGGCAAGATTTGATTACTCAATTGGTTCTAGGCTTTGATAGCAACGGCTTTGATAGCAACGGCTTTGATAGCAACTAACTCGGTCTATATGACAATATAACATATATCTGTATTTTACTTTCTTATGTATTAATCAATGAGTTTTTAAGATTTAAGTGTGATTTTGGTTTATTATTACGAATTTTGGTAACAAAAATTAGGATGTTGCCAATAAATAAAAGTGTTTTTCTTATTTATGTGTTGTACATAAATTGAAACTATTAATTGGTTTATAAAATATGAAAAAGTGTTTAATAAAAAAGTGTTTGGAATAAGTGAAAAGATGTTGCCAATAAATAAAAGTGTTCAATAACAAGATGTTGCAATAAAGCTCAAAAGGTGTTGCCGGAAAAAAAAGGTGTAGATAAAATAGTGTTGCTATAAGAAAAAACGATGTTGCAGTAGAGTCTATGGTAACATTGTATTTGGTGTTGCTATAGATCGTAAAGTGTTGCAATAAATAACTAAGGCAACATATATAATGATGTAGCTATAGAATTGAACAAAGTGTTGGCTTATCACCTAAGGCTACGGGACTATATCCAACATCACCAAATTTGGAAAAAGTGTAGCCTTAGACCAATTTTTGGCCTATGGCAACATTATTCTTGATTTTTTTACACTTTTTTCAGGTGTTGGCAAAGACCATATATGGTGTAGTGATTAATTTAAAAAAATTATGATTAAGTGTTTGTATTAGTTTATTTCAGAAGATATCAAAATATACAAATAATCGTTCATATTCTTTCTCAACCGTAGAAAAATTTCATAAGGAAGCAATTATCCTATATATAAATAATCTAAATTATATATGTACAAAACAGATGGCTAAGAAGTTGAATAAGTTAATTTTAAAAATTAAAAAATTAATGCGGTGAACGTGGATTGAACACGTGATCTTCAGAGTTTTAATCTGACGCTCTCCCAACTAAGCTATCACCGCATATATTAAAATATTCACACTTTAAATATAAAAAGAATTTTTAAATAAAAATAATTAAAAAAAATAATTAAGTATTTGTATTAGTTTATTTCAAAAGATAATCGTGATCGATCTGAAAAAATGATTTTTGATATCAAAATATATAAATAATCGTTCCTATTCTTTCTCATCCATAGAAAAATTTCATAAGGAAGCAATTATCCTATATATAAATAATCTAAATTATATATGTACAAAACTGATGGATAAGAAGCTGAATAAGTTAATTTTAAAAATTAAAAAATTAATGCGATGAACGTGGATTGAACACGTGACCTTCAGAGTTTTAATCTGACGCTCTCCCAACTAAGCTATCACCGCAAATATTAAAATATTCACACTTTAAATATAAAAAGAATTTTTAAATAAAAATAATTAAAAAATTAATTAAGTATTTGTATTAGTTTCTTTCAAAAGATAATCGTGATCGATCTGAAAAAATGATTTTTGACATCAAAATATATAAATAACCGTTCCTATTCTTTCTCATCCATACAAAAATTTCATAAAGAAAAGCAATTATCCTATATATAAATAATCTAAATTATATATGTACAAAATAGATGGCTAAGAAGCTAAATAAGTTAATTTTAAAAATTAAAATATTAATGCGGTGAACGTGGATTGAACACGTGACCTTTAGAGTTTTAATCTGACGCTCTCCCAACTAAGCTATCACCGCATATATTAAAATATTCACACTTTAAATATAAAAAGAATTTTTAAATAAAAATTATTAAAAAAATTAATTAAGTATTTGTATTAGTTTATTTCAAAAGATAATCGTGATCAATCTGAAAAAATGATATCAAAATATATAAATAATCGTTCCTATTCTTTCTCATCCTTAGAAAAATTTCATAAGGAAGCAATTATCCTATATATAAATAATCTAAATTATATATGTACAAAACTGATGGCTAAGAAGCTGATTAAGTTAATTTTAAAAATTAAAAAATTAATGCGGTGAACGTGGATTGAACACGTGACCTTCAGAGTTTTAATCTGACGCTCTCCCAACTAAGCTATCACCGCATATATTAAAATATTCACACTTTAAATATAAAAAGAATTTTTGAATAAAAATAATTAAAAAATTAATTAAGTATTTGTATTAGTTTATTTCAAAAGATAATCGTGATCGATATGAAAAAAATGATTTTTGATATCAAAATATATAAATAATCGTTCCTATTCTTTCTCATCCTTAGAAAAATTTCATAAGGAAGCAATTATCCTATATATAAATAATCTAAATTATATATGTACAAAACTGATGGCTAAGAAGTTGAATACGTTAATTTTAAAAATTAAAAAATTAATGCGGTGAACGTGGATTGAACACGTGACCTTCAGAGTTTTAATCTGACGCTCTCCCAACTAAGCTATCACCGCATATATTAAAATATTCACACTTTAAATATAAAAAGAATTTTTGAATAAAAATAATTAAAAAAATTAATTAAGTATTTGTATTAGTTTATTTCAAAAGATAATCGTGATCAATCTGAAAAAATAATTTTTGATATCAAAATATATAAATAATCGTTCCTATTCTTTCTCATCCATACAAAAATTTCATAAGGAAGCAATTATCCTATATATAAATAATCTAAATTATATATGTACAAAACAGATGGCTAAGAAGTTGAATAAGTTAATTTTAAAAATTAAAAAATTAATGCGGTGAACGTGGATTGAACACGTGACCTTCAGAGTTTTAATCTGACGCTCTCCCAACTAAGCTATCACCGCATATATTAAAATATTCACACTTTAAATATAAAAAAAAAATTTGAATAAAAATAATTAAAAAAATTAATTATGTATTTGAATTAGTTTATTTCAAAAGATAATCGTGATCGATATGAAAAAATAATTTTTGATATCAAAATATATAAATAATCGTTCCTATTCTTTCTCATCCATACAAAAATTTCATAAGGAAGCAATTATCCTTTATATAAATAATCTAAATTATATATGTACAAAACAGATGGCTTTTTTTTTGATAAGCAGAGATTTAATAAAAAAGGCCTAACGGCACTTACAACAAAGCACACAAAGACTAACACACTGGGGAACCTAAAGAACCTACTACTAAACCTAGCTAGACTGCAAACCTTACCACTGAAACCTAGGACTGACCACTGCAAAATCAAAACATTTGGCTGAATGCTGGTTCATTAACCTGCATGGATAGAAGCAGGCCCTTGATCCCGAAGCGAAACCTACGACCTGAACACTTCACCCTTAAACGATGGAGAACCATACTGAGATCGAGCACCACCTTCTGCACTGATTCCTTTGCCTTTGTCAGATGCATGGCTGTGATCTTGACAAACTAGGGTAGGCTGAGAGGAGGAGGGATCTCTGAAAACAATGCCTTTACTAGATTTAGACTCCCACTTGGCACTAGGCGGTGGAGGAGAAGAAATACCCACGCACATCCTAGGGACAGAAGATGCTCCTGGGGGGTTGGACAACTGAGAAGGATAGACCAAGGTTGAAAGAGAACAACTCGGAAACCTTCCTTTAGGAACTGACTTTCGATTATACATGGGGGATGATTGTTCTACTTCACCATTTCCAAAAGTGGCCAAGATATTGAAGGCCGGCAAATGAGGACCTAAGCCATTATCAATGTCCAATATTTCCACTAGTGAGTCAAATGGCGAGAGTACTTCCACCAGACCTACACAATTCCTAAGCCCATATTCTGCCAAGAACAATGGAGCCCTATTCCTAGAAGAGTAAACTGAGTATATCTTGCAACTTCTCTTATGGATAGGATCGTCCCTGTGTTTATTAAATTCAGTGAACAAGACATTAATCTGCTGAACCACTAAAGATAATCCTTCTTCTTCCAATACGTCTTCATCTTGCTCGACTAGCATTTCAAATGCTTCAATGTTGTCACATTCAATGTAAACCTCAGGGATTTTGCGAAGAAATGATGTCTTTAACGCCCAGTGAATAGCCCATAGCTGAGACTCGAAACCTGCCATCCCTTGCAGAGGACCCATAACCCCCCACAAAAATTTCCCGTCATGATCCCGAGCGACTATGCCAATCCCGTTTCTATTCCCATTGGGAAGTGGAGCTTCCACTGTTACCCCGTGCACGTTAATCTTCATGACATTTGCTGGAGGGGGGAACCAAAGGGAGTCCATCAAGCGGAGGCAGAAGGCGGAGAGGACAAATTCAAAAGAGAGGAGGACAGAGAAATGAGACTGAAAACCTTGAATTTATTCAGCTAGTTGAAGAGTCCCAATGGCAGGCATGCAACTAGAAAACAACCGAGGAGACAGAATATTATGGAACCAAAAGAGGATTGAGCAACCGAGGAGACAGAATATTATGGAACCAAAAGAGGATTGAGTGCTTTTTGGGAATAATATTCTATCTGTAGGTTAACCAAAGGCATTTCTAGGAAGCAATACTTTATGTCCAAGACCATACTATCTTAATCCTTTATGCCCAAGTCTCTACTAATTGCTTCAAGTGGGAACCTTTTTTGGCCAGCGAATCTGCTTCATGATTATATTCTCTCGGAATATGAGAGAATTCAAGCATGACTGAAGGGAGAAAAGATAGATGCATATCGTTATGTCTCCAGTTATGTCGAAAACATGTGACAGCTTCTACCGAGTCTGAGCATATAACTATCTTACTATGAGCCTTTTGCATTTGGGTGAGCCTTTGAATAACAAACCAAACCGCTACTAACTCCGCTTCAAGAGCATTAGCAGCTAAGAACGGACCAGAGAAAGAATATCTCAGTGACTTGGAACTATCCCTAATCCAGCCACCAATACCACCTCTAGGTACCCTAGGAGGATTTTGAATAAAAGATCCATCCACGGAACAGATAATATGAAATTTATCGTTAAGTCTAGACCAAAACTGATCTTCCTTGGCCAGAGAATGTAAACGTAAAGCACCTATGGGATTGATTTCCCATATGTTGGACAGCTTGTCACTTAACAAATCTAGCACGCCAAACCACTTGAACGATCTTATCTTAATGATTTGCTCGCAACTCTCGCGTTTGATACGGATATTTTGGAAAGTTAGTTCGTTCCGACATAGCCAAATGTTCCACAATACAGATGCAACAATCACATGCCATGCCTTTGAAATCATGCCGACAGGAGACGATTTAAGGAGCTGAGTTAATTCTACATTAGAGTCCAACAGATGCTGATGTTTCCAATCACAAATAAGTTAATTTTAAAAATTAAAATATTAATGCGGTGAACGTGGATTGAACACGTGACCTTTAGAGTTTTAATCTGACGCTCTCCCAACTAAGCTATCACCGCATATATTAAAATATTCACACTTTAAATATAAAAAGAATTTTTGAATAAAAATAATTGAAAAAATTAATTAAGTATTTGTATTAGTTTATTTCAAAAGATAATCGTGATCGATATGAAAAAAATGATTTTTGATATCAAAATATATAAATAATCGTTCCTATTCTTTCTCATCCTTAGAAAAATTTCATAAGGAAGCAATTATCCTATATATAAATAATCTAAATTATATATGTACAAAACTGATGGATAAGAAGCTGAATAAGTTAATTTTAAAAATTAAAAAATTAATGCGATGAACGTGGATTGAACACGTGACCTTCAGAGTTTTAATCTGACGCTCTCCCAACTAAGCTATCACCGCAAATATTAAAATATTCACACTTTAAATATAAAAAGAATTTTTAAATAAAAATAATTAAAAAATTAATTAAGTATTTGTATTAGTTTCTTTCAAAAGATAATCGTGATCGATCTGAAAAAATGATTTTTGACATCAAAATATATAAATAACCGTTCCTATTCTTTCTCATCCATACAAAAATTTCATAAAGAAAAGCAATTATCCTATATATAAATAATCTAAATTATATATGTACAAAATAGATGGCTAAGAAGCTAAATAAGTTAATTTTAAAAATTAAAATATTAATGCGGTGAACGTGGATTGAACACGTGACCTTTAGAGTTTTAATCTGACGCTCTCCCAACTAAGCTATCACCGCATATATTAAAATATTCACACTTTAAATATAAAAAGAATTTTTAAATAAAAATTATTAAAAAAATTAATTAAGTATTTGTATTAGTTTATTTCAAAAGATAATCGTGATCAATCTGAAAAAATGATATCAAAATATATAAATAATCGTTCCTATTCTTTCTCATCCTTAGAAAAATTTCATAAGGAAGCAATTATCCTATATATAAATAATCTAAATTATATATGTACAAAACTGATGGCTAAGAAGCTGATTAAGTTAATTTTAAAAATTAAAAAATTAATGCGGTGAACGTGGATTGAACACGTGACCTTCAGAGTTTTAATCTGACGCTCTCCCAACTAAGCTATCACCGCATATATTAAAATATTCACACTTTAAATATAAAAAGAATTTTTGAATAAAAATAATTAAAAAAATTAATTAAGTATTTGTATTAGTTTATTTCAAAAGATAATCGTGATCGATATGAAAAAAATGATTTTTGATATCAAAATATATAAATAATCGTTCCTATTCTTTCTCATCCTTAGAAAAATTTCATAAGGAAGCAATTATCCTATATATAAATAATCTAAATTATATATGTACAAAACTGATGGCTAAGAAGTTGAATAAGTTAATTTTAAAAATTAAAAAATTAATGCGGTGAACGTGGATTGAACACGTGACCTTCAGAGTTTTAATCTGACGCTCTCCCAACTAAGCTATCACCGCATATATTAAAATATTCACACTTTAAATATAAAAAGAATTTTTGAATAAAAATAATTAAAAAAATTAATTAAGTATTTGTATTAGTTTATTTCAAAAGATAATCGTGATCAATCTGAAAAAATAATTTTTGATATCAAAATATATAAATAATCGTTCCTATTCTTTCTCATCCATACAAAAATTTCATAAGGAAGCAATTATCCTATATATAAATAATCTAAATTATATATGTACAAAACAGATGGCTAAGAAGTTGAATAAGTTAATTTTAAAAATTAAAAAATTAATGCGGTGAACGTGGATTGAACACGTGACCTTCAGAGTTTTAATCTGACGCTCTCCCAACTAAGCTATCACCGCATATATTAAAATATTCACACTTTAAATATAAAAAAAAATTTTGAATAAAAATAATTAAAAAAATTAATTATGTATTTGAATTAGTTTATTTCAAAAGATAATCGTGATCGATATGAAAAAATAATTTTTGATATCAAAATATATAAATAATCGTTCCTATTCTTTCTCATCCATACAAAAATTTCATAAGGAAGCAATTATCCTTTATATAAATAATCTAAATTATATATGTACAAAACAGATGGCTTTTTTTTTGATAAGCAGAGATTTAATAAAAAAGGCCTAACGGCACTTACAACAAAGCACACAAAGACTAACACACTGGGGAACCTAAAGAACCTACTACTAAACCTAGCTAGACTGCAAACCTTACCACTGAAACCTAGGACTGACCACTGCAAAATCATAACATTTGGCTGAATGCTGGTTCATTAACCTGCATGGATAGAAGCAGGCCCTTGATCCCGAAGCGAAACCTACGACCTGAACACTTCACCCTTAAACGATGGAGAACCATACTGAGATCGAGCACCACCTTCTGCACTGATTCCTTTGCCTTTGTCAGATGCATGGCTGTGATCTTGACAAACTAGGGTAGGCTGAGAGGAGGAGGGATCTCTGAAAACAATGCCTTTACTAGATTTAGACTCCCACTTGGCACTAGGCGGTGGAGGAGAAGAAATACCCACGCACATCCTAGGGACAGAAGATGCTCCTGGGGGGTTGGACAACTGAGAAGGATAGACCAAGGTTGAAAGAGAACAACTCGGAAACCTTCCTTTAGGAACTGACTTTCGATTATACATGGGGGATGATTGTTCTACTTCACCATTTCCAAAAGTGGCCAAGATATTGAAGGCCGGCAAATGAGGACCTAAGCCATTATCAATGTCCAATATTTCCACTAGTGAGTCAAATGGCGAGAGTACTTCCACCAGACCTACACAATTCCTAAGCCCATATTCTGCCAAGAACAATGGAGCCCTATTCCTAGAAGAGTAAACTGAGTATATCTTGCAACTTCTCTTATGGATAGGATCGTCCCTGTGTTTATTAAATTCAGTGAACAAGACATTAATCTGCTGAACCACTAAAGATAATCCTTCTTCTTCCAATACGTCTTCATCTTGCTCGACTAGCATTTCAAATGCTTCAATGTTGTCACATTCAATGTAAACCTCAGGGATTTTGCGAAGAAATGATGTCTTTAACGCCCAGTGAATAGCCCATAGCTGAGACTCGAAACCTGCCATCCCTTGCAGAGGACCCATAACCCCCCACAAAAATTTCCCGTCATGATCCCGAGCGACTATGCCAATCCCGTTTCTATTCCCATTGGGAAGTGGAGCTTCCACTGTTACCCCGTGCACGTTATTCTTCATGACATTTGCTGGAGGGGGGAACCAAAGGGAGTCCATCAAGCGGAGGCAGAAGGCGGAGAGGACAAATTCAAAAGAGAGGAGGACAGAGAAATGAGACTGAAAACCTTGAATTTATTCAGCTAGTTGAAGAGTCCCAATGGCAGGCATGCAACTAGAAAACAACCGAGGAGACAGAATATTATGGAACCAAAAGAGGATTGAGCAACCGAGGAGACAGAATATTATGGAACCAAAAGAGGATTGAGTGCTTTTTGGGAATAATATTCTATCTGTAGGTTAACCAAAGGCATTTCTAGGAAGCAATACTTTATGTCCAAGACCATACTATCTTAATCCTTTATGCCCAAGTCTCTACTAATTGCTTCAAGTGGGAACCTTTTTTGGCCAGCGAATCTGCTTCATGATTATATTCTCTCGGAATATGAGAGAATTCAAGCATGACTGAAGGGAGAAAAGATAGATGCATATCGTTATGTCTCCAGTTATGTCGAAAACATGTGACAGCTTCTACCGAGTCTGAGCATATAACTATCTTACTATGAGCCTTTTGCATTTGGGTGAGCCTTTGAATAACAAACCAAACCGCTACTAACTCCGCTTCAAGAGCATTAGCAGCTAAGAACGGACCAGAGAAAGAATATCTCAGTGACTTGGAACTATCCCTAATCCAGCCACCAATACCACCTCTAGGTACCCTAGGAGGATTTTGAATAAAAGATCCATCCACGGAACAGATAATATGAAATTTATCGTTAAGTCTAGACCAAAACTGATCTTCCTTGGCCAGAGAATGTAAACGTAAAGCACCTATGGGATTGATTTCCCATATGTTGGACAGCTTGTCACTTAACAAATCTAGCACGCCAAACCACTTGAACGATCTTATCTTAATGATTTGCTCGCAACTCTCGCGTTTGATACGGATATTTTGGAAAGTTAGTTCGTTCCGACATAGCCAAATGTTCCACAATACAGATGCAACAATCACATGCCATGCCTTTGAAATCATGCCGACAGGAGACGATTTAAGGAGCTGAGTTAATTCTACATTAGAGTCCAACAGATGCTGATGTTTCCAATCACAAATAAGTTAATTTTAAAAATTAAAATATTAATGCGGTGAACGTGGATTGAACACGTGACCTTTAGAGTTTTAATCTGACGCTCTCCCAACTAAGCTATCACCGCATATATTAAAATATTCACACTTTAAATATAAAAAGAATTTTTGAATAAAAATAATTGAAAAAATTAATTAAGTATTTGTATTAGTTTATTTCAAAAGATAATCGTGATCGATATGAAAAAAATGATTTTTGATATCAAAATATATAAATAATCGTTCCTATTCTTTCTCATCCTTAGAAAAATTTCATAAGGAAGCAATTATCCTATATATAAATAATCTAAATTATATATGTACAAAACTGATGGATAAGAAGCTGAATAAGTTAATTTTAAAAATTAAAAAATTAATGCGATGAACGTGGATTGAACACGTGACCTTCAGAGTTTTAATCTGACGCTCTCCCAACTAAGCTATCACCGCAAATATTAAAATATTCACACTTTAAATATAAAAAGAATTTTTAAATAAAAATAATTAAAAAATTAATTAAGTATTTGTATTAGTTTCTTTCAAAAGATAATCGTGATCGATCTGAAAAAATGATTTTTGACATCAAAATATATAAATAACCGTTCCTATTCTTTCTCATCCATACAAAAATTTCATAAAGAAAAGCAATTATCCTATATATAAATAATCTAAATTATATATGTACAAAATAGATGGCTAAGAAGCTAAATAAGTTAATTTTAAAAATTAAAATATTAATGCGGTGAACGTGGATTGAACACGTGACCTTTAGAGTTTTAATCTGACGCTCTCCCAACTAAGCTATCACCGCATATATTAAAATATTCACACTTTAAATATAAAAAGAATTTTTAAATAAAAATTATTAAAAAAATTAATTAAGTATTTGTATTAGTTTATTTCAAAAGATAATCGTGATCAATCTGAAAAAATGATATCAAAATATATAAATAATCGTTCCTATTCTTTCTCATCCTTAGAAAAATTTCATAAGGAAGCAATTATCCTATATATAAATAATCTAAATTATATATGTACAAAACTGATGGCTAAGAAGCTGATTAAGTTAATTTTAAAAATTAAAAAATTAATGCGGTGAACGTGGATTGAACACGTGACCTTCAGAGTTTTAATCTGACGCTCTCCCAACTAAGCTATCACCGCATATATTAAAATATTCACACTTTAAATATAAAAAGAATTTTTGAATAAAAATAATTAAAAAAATTAATTAAGTATTTGTATTAGTTTATTTCAAAAGATAATCGTGATCGATATGAAAAAAATGATTTTTGATATCAAAATATATAAATAATCGTTCCTATTCTTTCTCATCCTTAGAAAAATTTCATAAGGAAGCAATTATCCTATATATAAATAATCTAAATTATATATGTACAAAACTGATGGCTAAGAAGTTGAATAAGTTAATTTTAAAAATTAAAAAATTAATGCGGTGAACGTGGATTGAACACGTGACCTTCAGAGTTTTAATCTGACGCTCTCCCAACTAAGCTATCACCGCATATATTAAAATATTCACACTTTAAATATAAAAAGAATTTTTGAATAAAAATAATTAAAAAAATTAATTAAGTATTTGTATTAGTTTATTTCAAAAGATAATCGTGATCAATCTGAAAAAATAATTTTTGATATCAAAATATATAAATAATCGTTCCTATTCTTTCTCATCCATACAAAAATTTCATAAGGAAGCAATTATCCTATATATAAATAATCTAAATTATATATGTACAAAACAGATGGCTAAGAAGTTGAATAAGTTAATTTTAAAAATTAAAAAATTAATGCGGTGAACGTGGATTGAACACGTGACCTTCAGAGTTTTAATCTGACGCTCTCCCAACTAAGCTATCACCGCATATATTAAAATATTCACACTTTAAATATAAAAAAAATTTTTGAATAAAAATAATTAAAAAAATTAATTATGTATTTGAATTAGTTTATTTCAAAAGATAATCGTGATCGATATGAAAAAATAATTTTTGATATCAAAATATATAAATAATCGTTCCTATTCTTTCTCATCCATACAAAAATTTCATAAGGAAGCAATTATCCTTTATATAAATAATCTAAATTATATATGTACAAAACAGATGGCTTTTTTTTTTATAAGCAGAGATTTAATAAAAAAGGCCTAACGGCACTTACAACAAAGCACACAAAGACTAACACACTGGGGAACCTAAAGAACCTACTACTAAACCTAGCTAGACTGCAAACCTTACCACTGAAACCTAGGACTGACCACTGCAAAATCAAAACATTTGGCTGAATGCTGGTTCATTAACCTGCATGGATAGAAGCAGGCCCTTGATCCCGAAGCGAAACCTACGACCTGAACACTTCACCCTTAAACGATGGAGAACCATACTGAGATCGAGCACCACCTTCTGCACTGATTCCTTTGCCTTTGTCAGATGCATGGCTGTGATCTTGACAAACTAGGGTAGGCTGAGAGGAGGAGGGATCTCTGAAAACAATGCCTTTACTAGATTTAGACTCCCACTTGGCACTAGGCGGTGGAGGAGAAGAAATACCCACGCACATCCTAGGGACAGAAGATGCTCCTGGGGGGTTGGACAACTGAGAAGGATAGACCAAGGTTGAAAGAGAACAACTCGGAAACCTTCCTTTAGGAACTGACTTTCGATTATACATGGGGGATGATTGTTCTACTTCACCATTTCCAAAAGTGGCCAAGATATTGAAGGCCGGCAAATGAGGACCTAAGCCATTATCAATGTCCAATATTTCCACTAGTGAGTCAAATGGCGAGAGTACTTCCACCAGACCTACACAATTCCTAAGCCCATATTCTGCCAAGAACAATGGAGCCCTATTCCTAGAAGAGTAAACTGAGTATATCTTGCAACTTCTCTTATGGATAGGATCGTCCCTGTGTTTATTAAATTCAGTGAACAAGACATTAATCTGCTGAACCACTAAAGATAATCCTTCTTCTTCCAATACGTCTTCATCTTGCTCGACTAGCATTTCAAATGCTTCAATGTTGTCACATTCAATGTAAACCTCAGGGATTTTGCGAAGAAATGATGTCTTTAACGCCCAGTGAATAGCCCATAGCTGAGACTCGAAACCTGCCATCCCTTGCAGAGGACCCATAACCCCCCACAAAAATTTCCCGTCATGATCCCGAGCGACTATGCCAATCCCGTTTCTATTCCCATTGGGAAGTGGAGCTTCCACTGTTACCCCGTGCACGTTAATCTTCATGACATTTGCTGGAGGGGGGAACCAAAGGGAGTCCATCAAGCGGAGGCAGAAGGCGGAGAGGACAAATTCAAAAGAGAGGAGGACAGAGAAATGAGACTGAAAACCTTGAATTTATTCAGCTAGTTGAAGAGTCCCAATGGCAGGCATGCAACTAGAAAACAACCGAGGAGACAGAATATTATGGAACCAAAAGAGGATTGAGCAACCGAGGAGACAGAATATTATGGAACCAAAAGAGGATTGAGTGCTTTTTGGGAATAATATTCTATCTGTAGGTTAACCAAAGGCATTTCTAGGAAGCAATACTTTATGTCCAAGACCATACTATCTTAATCCTTTATGCCCAAGTCTCTACTAATTGCTTCAAGTGGGAACCTTTTTTGGCCAGCGAATCTGCTTCATGATTATATTCTCTCGGAATATGAGAGAATTCAAGCATGACTGAAGGGAGAAAAGATAGATGCATATCGTTATGTCTCCAGTTATGTCGAAAATATGTGACAGCTTCTACCGAGTCTGAGCATATAACTATCTTACTATGAGCCTTTTGCATTTGGGTGAGCCTTTGAATAACAAACCAAACCGCTACTAACTCCGCTTCAAGAGCATTAGCAGCTAAGAACGGACCAGAGAAAGAATATCTCAGTGACTTGGAACTATCCCTAATCCAGCCACCAATACCACCTCTAGGTACCCTAGGAGGATTTTGAATAAAAGATCCATCCACGGAACAGATAATATGAAATTTATCGTTAAGTCTAGACCAAAACTGATCTTCCTTGGCCAGAGAATGTAAACGTAAAGCACCTATGGGATTGATTTCCCATATGTTGGACAGCTTGTCACTTAACAAATCTAGCACGCCAAACCACTTGAACGATCTTATCTTAATGATTTGCTCGCAACTCTCGCGTTTGATACGGATATTTTGGAAAGTTAGTTCGTTCCGACATAGCCAAATGTTCCACAATACAGATGCAACAATCACATGCCATGCCTTTGAAATCATGCCGACAGGAGACGATTTAAGGAGCTGAGTTAATTCTACATTAGAGTCCAACAGATGCTGATGTTTCCAATCACAAATAAGTTAATTTTAAAAATTAAAATATTAATGCGGTGAACGTGGATTGAACACGTGACCTTTAGAGTTTTAATCTGACGCTCTCCCAACTAAGCTATCACCGCATATATTAAAATATTCACACTTTAAATATAAAAAGAATTTTTGAATAAAAATAATTGAAAAAATTAATTAAGTATTTGTATTAGTTTATTTCAAAAGATAATCGTGATCGATATGAAAAAAATGATTTTTGATATCAAAATATATAAATAATCGTTCCTATTCTTTCTCATCCTTAGAAAAATTTCATAAGGAAGCAATTATCCTATATATAAATAATCTAAATTATATATGTACAAAACTGATGGATAAGAAGCTGAATAAGTTAATTTTAAAAATTAAAAAATTAATGCGATGAACGTGGATTGAACACGTGACCTTCAGAGTTTTAATCTGACGCTCTCCCAACTAAGCTATCACCGCAAATATTAAAATATTCACACTTTAAATATAAAAAGAATTTTTAAATAAAAATAATTAAAAAATTAATTAAGTATTTGTATTAGTTTCTTTCAAAAGATAATCGTGATCGATCTGAAAAAATGATTTTTGACATCAAAATATATAAATAACCGTTCCTATTCTTTCTCATCCATACAAAAATTTCATAAAGAAAAGCAATTATCCTATATATAAATAATCTAAATTATATATGTACAAAATAGATGGCTAAGAAGCTAAATAAGTTAATTTTAAAAATTAAAATATTAATGCGGTGAACGTGGATTGAACACGTGACCTTTAGAGTTTTAATCTGACGCTCTCCCAACTAAGCTATCACCGCATATATTAAAATATTCACACTTTAAATATAAAAAGAATTTTTAAATAAAAATTATTAAAAAAATTAATTAAGTATTTGTATTAGTTTATTTCAAAAGATAATCGTGATCAATCTGAAAAAATGATATCAAAATATATAAATAATCGTTCCTATTCTTTCTCATCCTTAGAAAAATTTCATAAGGAAGCAATTATCCTATATATAAATAATCTAAATTATATATGTACAAAACTGATGGCTAAGAAGCTGATTAAGTTAATTTTAAAAATTAAAAAATTAATGCGGTGAACGTGGATTGAACACGTGACCTTCAGAGTTTTAATCTGACGCTCTCCCAACTAAGCTATCACCGCATATATTAAAATATTCACACTTTAAATATAAAAAGAATTTTTGAATAAAAATAATTAAAAAAATTAATTAAGTATTTGTATTAGTTTATTTCAAAAGATAATCGTGATCGATATGAAAAAAATGATTTTTGATATCAAAATATATAAATAATCGTTCCTATTCTTTCTCATCCTTAGAAAAATTTCATAAGGAAGCAATTATCCTATATATAAATAATCTAAATTATATATGTACAAAACTGATGGCTAAGAAGTTGAATAAGTTAATTTTAAAAATTAAAAAATTAATGCGGTGAACGTGGATTGAACACGTGACCTTCAGAGTTTTAATCTGACGCTCTCCCAACTAAGCTATCACCGCATATATTAAAATATTCACACTTTAAATATAAAAAGAATTTTTGAATAAAAATAATTAAAAAAATTAATTAAGTATTTGTATTAGTTTATTTCAAAAGATAATCGTGATCAATCTGAAAAAATAATTTTTGATATCAAAATATATAAATAATCGTTCCTATTCTTTCTCATCCATACAAAAATTTCATAAGGAAGCAATTATCCTATATATAAATAATCTAAATTATATATGTACAAAACAGATGGCTAAGAAGTTGAATAAGTTAATTTTAAAAATTAAAAAATTAATGCGGTGAACGTGGATTGAACACGTGACCTTCAGAGTTTTAATCTGACGCTCTCCCAACTAAGCTATCACCGCATATATTAAAATATTCACACTTTAAATATAAAAAAAAATTTGAATAAAAATAATTAAAAAAATTAGTTATGTATTTGAATTAGTTTATTTCAAAAGATAATCGTGATCGATATGAAAAAATAATTTTTGATATCAAAATATATAAATAATCGTTCCTATTCTTTCTCATCCATACAAAAATTTCATAAGGAAGCAATTATCCTTTATATAAATAATCTAAATTATATATGTACAAAACAGATGGCTAAGAAGTTGAATAAGTTAATTTTAAAAATTAAAAAATTAATGCGGTGAACGTGGATTGAACACGTGACCTTCAGAGTTTTAATCTGACGCTCTCCCAACTAAGCTATCACCGCATATATTAAAATATTCACACTTTAAATATAAAAAGAATTTTTGAATAAAAATAATTGAAAAAATTAATTAAGTATTTGTATTATTTTATTTCAAAAGATAATCGTGATCGATATGAAAAAAATGATTTTTGATATCAAAATATATAAATAATCGTTCCTATTCTTTCTCATCCTTAGAAAAATTTCGTAAGGAAGCAATTATCCTATATATAAATAATATAAATTATATATGTACAAAACTGATGGCTAAGAAGCTGAATAAGTTAATTTTAAAAATTAAAAAATTAATGCGGTGAACGTGGATTGAACACGTGACCTTCAGAGTTTTAATCTGACGCTCTCCCAACTAAGCTATCACCGCATATATTAAAATATTCACACTTTAAATATAAAAAGAATTTTTGAATAAAAATAATTAAAAAAAATTAATTAAGTATTTGTATTAGTTTATTTCAAAAGATAATCGTGATCAATCTGAAAAAATAATTTTTGATATCAAAATATATAAATAATCGTTCCTATTCTTTCTCATCCATACAAAAATTTCATAAGGAAGCAATTATCCTTTATATAAATAATCTAAATTATATATGTACAAAACAGATGGCTAAGAAGCTGAATAAGTTAATTTTAAAAATTAAAAAATTAATGCGGTGAACGTGGATTGAACACGTGACCTTCAGAGTTTTAATCTGACGCTCTCCCAACTAAGCTATCACCGCATATATTAAAATATTCACACTTTAAATATAAAAAGAATTTTTGAATAAAAATAATTAAAAAAATTAATTAAGTATTTGAATTAGTTTATTTCAAAAGATAATCGTGATCGATATGAAAAAATGATTTTTGATATCAAAATATATAAATAATCGTTCTTATTCTTTCTCATCCATAGAAAAATTCCATAAGGAAGCAATTATCCTATACATAAATAATCTAAATTAAATATGTACAAAAACGATGGCTAAGAAGTTGAATAAGTTAATTTTAAAAATTGAAAAATTAATGCGGTGAACGTGGATTGAACACGTGACCTTCAGAATTTTAATCTGACGCTTTCCCAACTAAGCTATCACCGCATATATTAAAATATTCACACTGTCAATATAAAAAGAATTTTTAAATAAAATTAATTAAAAAAATTAATTAAGTATTTGTATTAGTTTATTTCAAAAGATAATCGTGATCAATCTGAAAAAATGATTTTTGATATCAAAATATGTAAATAATCGTTCCTATTCTTTCTCATCCTTAAAAAATTTCATAAGGAAGCAATTATCCTATATAAAAATAATCTAAATTATATATGTACAAAACTGATGGCTAAGAAGCTGATTAAGTTAATTTTAAAAATTAAAAAATTAATGCGGTGAACGTGGATTGAACACGTGACCTTCAGAGTTTTAATCTGACGCTCTCCCAACTAAGCTATCACCGCATATATTAAAATATTCACACTTTAAATATAAAAAGAATTTTTGAATAAAAATAATTAAAAAAATTAATTAAGTATTTGAATTAGTTTATTTCAAAAGATAATCGTGATCGATATGAAAAAATGATTTTTGATATCAAAATATATAAATAATCGTTCTTATTCTTTCTCATCCATAGAAAAATTCCATAAGGAAGCAATTATCCTATACATAAATAATCTAAATTATATATGTACAAAACTGATGGCTAAGAAGCTGATTAAGTTAATTTTAAAAATTAAAAAATTAATGCGGTGAACGTGGATTGAACACGTGACCTTCAGAGTTTTAATCTGACGCTCTCCCAACTAAGCTATCACCGCATATATTAAAATATTCACACTTTAAATATAAAAAGAATTTTTGAATAAAAATAATTAAAAAATTAATTAAGTATTTGTATTAGTTTATTTCAAAAGATAATAATGATCGATCTGAAAAAATGATTTTTGATATCAAAATATGTAAATAATCGTTCCTATTCTTTCTCATCCTTAGAAAAATTTCATAAGGAAGCAATTATCCTATATATAAATAATCTAAATTATATATGTACAAAACTGATGGCTAAGAAGCTGAATAAGTTAATTTTAAAAATTAAAAAATTAATGCGGTGAACGTGGATTGAACACGTGACCTTCAGAGTTTTAATCTGACGCTTTCCCAACTAAGCTATCACCGCATATATTAAAATATTCACACTTTAAATATAAAAAGAATTTTTGAATAAAAATAATTAAAAAAATTAATTAAGTATTTGTATTAGTTTATTTCAAAAGATAATCGTGATCGATCTGAAAAAATGATATCAAAATATATAAATAATCGTTCCTATTCTTTCTCATCCTAAGAAAAATTTCATAAGGAAGCAATTATCCTATATATAAATAATCTAAATTATATATGTACAAAACAGATGGCTAAGAAGTTGAATAAGTTAATTTTAAAAATTAAAAAATTAATGCGGTGAACGTGGATTGAACACGTGACCTTCAGAGTTTTAATCTGACGCTCTCCCAACTAAGCTATCACCGCATATATTAAAATATTCACACTTTAAATATAAAAAGAATTTTTGAATAAAAATAATTAAAAAAATTAATTAAGTATTTGTATTAGTTTATTTCAAAAGATAATCGTGATCGATATGAAAAAATGATTTTTGATATCAAAATATATAAATAATCGTTCTTATTCTTTCTCATCCATAGAAAAATTCCATAAGGAAGCAATTATCCTATACATAAATAATCTAAATTATATATGTACAAAACTGATGGCTAAGAAGCTGATTAAGTTAATTTTAAAAATTAAAAAATTAATGCGGTGAACGTGGATTGAACACGTGACCTTCAGAGTTTTAATCTGACGCTCTCCCAACTAAGCTATCACCGCATATATTAAAATATTCACACTTTAAATATAAAAAGAATTTTTGAATAAAAATAATTAAAAAATTAATTAAGTATTTGTATTAGTTTATTTCAAAAGATAATAATGATCGATCTGAAAAAATGATTTTTGATATCAAAATATGTAAATAATCGTTCCTATTCTTTCTCATCCTTAGAAAAATTTCATAAGGAAGCAATTATCCTATATATAAATAATCTAAATTATATATGTACAAAACTGATGGCTAAGAAGCTGAATAAGTTAATTTTAAAAATTAAAAAATTAATGCGGTGAACGTGGATTGAACACGTGACCTTCAGAGTTTTAATCTGACGCTCTCCCAACTAAGCTATCACCGCATATATTAAAATATTCACACTTTAAATATAAAAAGAAATTTTAAATAAAAATATTAAAAAAAATTAATTAAGTATTTGAATTAGTTTATTTCAAAAGATAATCGTGATCGATATGAAAAAATGATTTTTGATATCAAAATATCTAAATAATCGTTCTTATTCTTTCTCATCCATAGAAAAATTCCATAATGAAGCAATTATCCTATAAATAAATAATCTAAATTATATATGTACAAAAACAATGGCTAAGAAGTTGAATAAGTTAATTTTAAAAATTAAAAAATTAATGCGGTGAACGTGGATTGAACACGTGACCTTCAGAGTTTTAATCTGACGCTTTCCCAACTAAGCTATCACCGCATATATTAAAATATTCACACTATCAATATAAAAAGGATTTTTAAATAAAAATGAATAAAAAATTTAATTAACTATTTGTATTAGTTTATTTCAAAAGATAATCGAGATCGATCTGAAAAAATGATTTTTGATATCAAAATATATAAATAACCGTTCCTATTCTTTCTCATCCGTAGAAAAATTTCATAAGGAAGCAATTATCCTTTATATAAATAATCTAAATTATATATGTACAAAACAGATGGCTAAGAAGTTGAATAAGTTAATTTTAAAAATTAAAAAATTAATGCGGTGAACGTGGATTGAACACGTGACTTTCAGAGTTTTAATCTGACGCTCTCCCAACTAAGCTATCACCGCATATATTAAAATATTCACACTTTAAATATAAAAAGAATTTTTGAATAAAAATAATTGAAAAAATTAATTAAGTATTTGTATTAGTTTAATTCAAAAGATAATCGTGATCGATCTGAAAAAATGATTTTTGATATCAAAATATATAAATAATCGTTCCTATTCTTTCTCATCCGTAGAAAAATTTCATAAGGAAGCAATTATCCTATATATAAATAATCTAAATTATATATGTACAAAACTGATGGCTAAGAAGCTGATTAAGTTAATTTTAAAAATTAAAAAATTAATGCGGTGAACGTGGATTGAACACGTGACCTTCAGAGTTTTAATCTGACGCTCTCCCAACTAAGCTATCACTGCATATATTAAAATATTCACACTTTAAATATAAAAAGAATTTTTGAATAAAAATAATTAAAAAATTAATTAAATATTTGTATTAGTTTATTTCAAAAGATAATCGTGATCGATATGAAAAAAATGATTTTTGATATCAAAATATATAAATAATCGTTCCTATTCTTTCTCATCCTTAGAAAAATTTCATAAAGAAGCAATTATCCTATATATAAATAATATAAATTATATATGTACAAAACTGATGGCTAAGAAGCTGAATAAGTTAATTTTAAAAATTAAAAAATTAATGCGGTGAACGTGGATTGAACACGTGACCTTCAGAGTTTTAATCTGACGCTTTCCCAACTAAGCTATCACCGCATATATTAAAATATTCACACTTTAAATATAAAAAGAATTTTTGAATAAAAATAATTAAAAAAATTAATTAAGTATTTTTATTAGTTTATTTCAAAAGATAATCGTGATCAATCTGAAAAAATGATTTTTGATATCAAAATATGTAAATAATCGTTCTTATTCTTTCTCATCCATAGAAAAATTCCATAAGGAAGCAATTATCCAATACATAAATAATCTAAATTATATATGTACAAAACTGATGGCTAAGAAGCTGATTAAGTTAATTTTAAAAATTAAAAAATTAATGCGGTGAACGTGGATTGAACACGTGACCTTCAGAGTTTTAATCTGACGCTCTCCCAACTAAGCTATCACCGCATATATTAAAATATTCACACTTTAAATATAAAAAGAATTTTCGAATAAAAATAATTAAAAAATTAATTAAGTATTTGTATTAGTTTATTTCAAAAGATAATCGTGATCGATCTGAAAAAATGATTTTTGATATCAAAATATGTAAATAATCGTTCCTATTCTTTCTCATCCTTAGAAAAATTTCATAAGGAAGCAATTATCCTATATATAAATAATCTAAATTATATATGTACAAAACTGATGGCTAAGAAGCTGAATAAGTTAATTTTAAAAATTAAAAAATTAATGCGGTGAACGTGGATTGAACACGTGACCTTCAGAGTTTTAATCTGACGCTCTCCCAACTAAGCTATCACCGCATATATTAAAATATTCACACTTTAAATATAAAAAGAATTTTTGAATAAAAATAATTAAAAAAATTAATTAAGTATTTGTATTAGTTTATTTCAAAAGATAATCGTGATCGATCTGAAAAAATGATTTTTGATATCAAAATATATAAATAATCGTTCCTATTCTTTCTCATCCTTAGAAAAATTTCATAAGGAAGCAATTATCCTATATATAAATAATCTAAATTATATATGTACAAAACAGATGGCTAAGAAGTTGAATAAGTTAATTTTAAAAATTAAAAAATTAATGCGGTGAACGTGGATTGAACACGTGACCTTCAGAGTTTTAATCTGACGCTCTCCCAACTAAGCTATCACCGCATATATTAAAATATTCACACTTTAAATATAAAAAGAAATTTTAAATAAAAATATTAAAAAAAATTAATTAAGTATTTGAATTAGTTTATTTCAAAAGATAATCGTGATCGATATGAAAAAATGATTTTTGATATCAAAATATATAAATAATCGTTCTTATTCTTTCTCATCCATAGAAAAATTCCATAAGGAAGCAATTATCCTATACATAAATAATCTAAATTATATATGTACAAAAACGATGGCTAAGAAGTTGAATAAGTTAATTTTAAAAATTAAAAAAATTAATGCGGTGAACGTGGATTGAACACGTGACCTTCAGAGTTTTAATCTGACGCTCTCCCAACTAAGCTATCACCGCATATATTAAAATATTCACACTTTAAATATAAAAAGAATTTTCGAATAAAAATAATTAAAAAATTAATTAAGTATTTGTATTAGTTTATTTCAAAAGATAATCGTGATCGATCTGAAAAAATGATTTTTGATATCAAAATATGTAAATAATCGTTCCTATTCTTTCTCATCCTTAGAAAAATTTCATAAGGAAGCAATTATCCTATATATAAATAATCTAAATTATATATGTACAAAACTGATGGCTAAGAAGCTGAATAAGTTAATTTTAAAAATTAAAAAATTAATGCGGTGAACGTGGATTGAACACGTGACCTTCAGAGTTTTAATCTGACGCTCTCCCAACTAAGCTATCACCGCATATATTAAAATATTCACACTTTAAATATAAAAAGAATTTTTGAATAAAAATAATTAAAAAAATTAATTAAGTATTTGTATTAGTTTATTTCAAAAGATAATCGTGATCGATCTGAAAAAATGATTTTTGATATCAAAATATATAAATAATCGTTCCTATTCTTTCTCATCCTTAGAAAAATTTCATAAGGAAGCAATTATCCTATATATAAATAATCTAAATTATATATGTACAAAACAGATGGCTAAGAAGTTGAATAAGTTAATTTTAAAAATTAAAAAATTAATGCGGTGAACGTGGATTGAACACGTGACCTTCAGAGTTTTAATCTGACGCTCTCCCAACTAAGCTATCACCGCATATATTAAAATATTCACACTTTAAATATAAAAAGAAATTTTAAATAAAAATATTAAAAAAAATTAATTAAGTATTTGAATTAGTTTATTTCAAAAGATAATCGTGATCGATATGAAAAAATGATTTTTGATATCAAAATATATAAATAATCGTTCTTATTCTTTCTCATCCATAGAAAAATTCCATAAGGAAGCAATTATCCTATACATAAATAATCTAAATTATATATGTACAAAAACGATGGCTAAGAAGTTGAATAAGTTAATTTTAAAAATTAAAAAATTAATGCGGTGAACGTGGATTGAACACGTGACCTTCAGAGTTTTAATCTGACGCTTTCCCAACTAAGCTATCACCGCATATATTAAAATATTCACACTATCAATATAAAAAGAATTTTTAAATAAAAATGAATAAAAAATTTAATTAACTATTTGTATTAGTTTATTTCAAAAGATAATCGTGATCGATCTGAAAAAATGATTTTTGATATCAAAATATGTAAATAATCGTTCCTATTCTTTCTCATCCTTAGAAAAATTTCATAAGGAAGCAATTATCCTATATATAAATAATCTAAATTATATATGTACAAAACTGATGGCTAAGAAGCTGAATAAGTTAATTTTAAAAATTAAAAAATTAATGCGGTGAACGTGGATTGAACACGTGACCTTCAGAGTTTTAATCTGACGCTCTCCCAACTAAGCTATCACCGCATATATTAAAATATTCACACTTTAAATATAAAAAGAATTTTTGAATAAAAATAATTAAAAAAATTAATTAAGTATTTGTATTAGTTTATTTCAAAAGATAATCGTGATCGATCTGAAAAAATGATTTTTGATATCAAAATATATAAATAATCGTTCCTATTCTTTCTCATCCTTAGAAAAATTTCATAAGGAAGCAATTATCCTATATATAAATAATCTAAATTATATATGTACAAAAAAGATGGCTAAGAAGTTGAATAAGTTAATTTTAAAAATTAAAAAATTAATGCGGTGAACGTGGATTGAACACGTGACCTTCAGAGTTTTAATCTGACGCTCTCCCAACTAAGCTATCACCGCATATATTAAAATATTCACACTTTAAATATAAAAAGAAATTTTAAATAAAAATATTTAAAAAAATTAATTAAGTATTTGAATTAGTTTATTTCAAAAGATAATCGTGATCGATATGAAAAAATGATTTTTGATATCAAAATATATAAATAATCGTTCTTATTCTTTCTCATCCATAGAAAAATTCCATAAGGAAACAATTATCCTATACATAAATAATCTAAATTATATATGTACAAAAACGATGGCTAAGAAGTTGAATAAGTTAATTTTAAAAATTAAAAAATTAATGCGGTGAACGTGGATTGAACACGTGACCTTCAGAGTTTTAATCTGACGCTTTCCCAACTAAGCTATCACCGCATATATTAAAATATTCACACTATCAATATAAAAAGAATTTTTAAATAAAAATGAATAAAAAATTTAATTAACTATTTGTATTAGTTTATTTCAAAAGATAATCGAGATCGATCTGAAAAAATGATTTTTGATATCAAAATATATAAATAATCGTTCCTATTCTTTCTCATCCGTAGAAAAATTTCATAAGGAAGCAATTATCCTTTATATAAATAATCTAAATTATATATGTACAAAACAGATGGCTAAGAAGTTGAATAAGTTAATTTTAAAAATTAAAAAATTAATGCGGTGAACGTGGATTGAACACGTGACTTTCAGAGTTTTAATCTGACGCTCTCCCAACTAAGCTATCACCGCATATATTAAAATATTCACACTTTAAATATAAAAAGAATTTTTGAATAAAAATAATTAAAAAAATTAATTAAGTATTTGTATTAGTTTAATTCAAAAGATAATCGTGATCGATCTGAAAAAATGATTTTTGATATCAAAATATATAAATAATCGTTCCTATTCTTTCTCATCCGTAGAAAAATTTCATAAGGAAGCAATTATCCTATATATAAATAATCTAAATTATATATGTACAAAACTGATGGGTAAGAAGCTGATTAAGTTAATTTTAAAAATTAAAAAATTAATGCGTTGAACGTGGATTGAACACGTGACCTTCAGAGTTTTAATCTCACGCTCTCCCAACTAAGCTATCACCGCATATATTAAAATATTCATACTTTAAATATAAAAAGAATTTTTGAATAAAAATAATTAAAAAATTAATTAAGTATTTGTATTAGTTTATTTCAAAAGATAATCGTGATCGATCTGAAAAAATGATTTTTGATATCAAAATATATAAATAATCGTTCCTATTCTTTCTCATCCTTAGAAAAATTTCATAAGGAAGCAATTATCCTATATATAAATAATCTAAATTATATATGTACAAAACTGATGGCTAAGAAGCTGAATAAGTTAATTTTAAAAATTAAAAAATTAATGCGGTGAACGTGGATTGAACACGTGACCTTCAGAGTTTTAATCTGACGCTCTCCCAACTAAGCTATCACCGCATATATTAAAATATTCACACTTTAAATATAAAAAGAATTTTTGAATAAAAATAATTAAAAAAATTAATTAAGTATTTGTATTAGTTTATTTCAAAAGATAATCGTGATCAATCTGAAAAAATAATTTTTGATATCAAAATATATAAATAATCGTTCCTATTCTTTCTCATCCATACAAAAATTTCATAAGGAAGCAATTATCCTATAAATAAATAATCTAAATTATATATGTACAAAACAGATGGCTAAGAAGTTGAATAAGTTAATTTTAAAAATTAAAAAATTAATGCGGTGAACGTGGATTGAACACGTGACCGTCAGAGTTTTAATCTGACGCTCTCCCAACTAAGCTATCACCGCATATATTAAAATATTCACACTTTAAATATAAAAAGAAATTTTAAATAAAAATAATTAAAAAAATTAATTAAGTATTTGAATTAGTTTATTTCAAAAGATAATCGTGATCGATATGAAAAAATGATTTTTGATATCAAAATATATAAATAATCGTTCTTATTCTTTCTCATCCATAGAAAAATTCCATAAGGAAGCAATTATCCTATACATAAATAATCTAAATTATATATGTACAAAAACGATGGCTAAGAAGTTGAATAAGTTAATTTTAAAAATTAAAAAATTAATGCGGTGAACGTGGATTGAACACGTGACCTTCAGAGTTTTAATCTGACGCTTTCCCAACTAAGCTATCACCGCATATATTAAAATATTCACACTGTCAATATAAAAAGAATTTTTAAATAAAAATAATTAAAAAAATTAATTAAGTATTTGTATTAGTTTATTTCAAAAGATAACCGTGATCAATCTGAAAAAATGATTTTTGATATCAAAATATGTAAATAATCGTTCCTATTCTTTCTCATCCTTAGAAAAATTTCATAAGGAAGCAATTATCCTATATATAAATAATCTAAATTATATATGTACAAAACTGATGGCTAAGAAGCTGATTAAGTTAATTTTAAAAATTAAAAAATTAATGCGGTGAACGTGGATTGAACACGTGACCTTCAGAGTTTTAATCTGACGCTCTCCCAACTAAGCTATCACCGCATATATTAAAATATTCACACTTTAAATATAAAAAGAATTTTTGAATAAAAATAATTAAAAAATTAATTAAGTATTTGTATTAGTTTATTTCAAAAGATAATCGTGATCGATCTGAAAAAATGATTTTTGATATCAAAATATATAAATAATCGTTCCTATTCTTTCTCATCCTTAGAAAAATTTCATAAGGAAGCAATTATCCTATATATAAATAATCTAAATTATATATGTACAAAACTGATGGCTAAGAAGCTGAATAAGTTAATTTTAAAAATTAAAAAATTAATGCGGTGAACGTGGATTGAACACGTGACCTTCAGAGTTTTAATCTGACGCTCTCCCAACTAAGCTATCACCGCATATATTAAAATATTCACACTTTAAATATAAAAAGAATTTTTGAATAAAAATAATTAAAAAAATTAATTAAGTATTTGTATTAGTTTATTTCAAAAGATAATCGTGATCAATCTGAAAAAATAATTTTTGATATCAAAATATATAAATAATCGTTCCTATTCTTTCTCATCCATACAAAAATTTCATAAGGAAGCAATTATCCTATATATAAATAATCTAAATTATATATGTACAAAACAGATGGCTAAGAAGTTGAATAAGTTAATTATAAAATTAAAAAATTAATGCGGTGAACGTGGATTGAACACGTGACCTTCAGAGTTTTAATCTGACGCTCTCCCAACTAAGCTATCACCGCATATATTAAAATATTCACACTTTAAATATAAAAAGAAATTTTAAATAAAAATATTAAAAAAAATTAATTAAGTATTTGAATTAGTTTATTTCAAAAGATAATCGTGATCGATATGAAAAAATGATTTTTGATATCAAAATATATAAATAATCGTTCTTATTCTTTCTCATCCATAGAAAAATTCCATAAGGAAGCAATTATCCTATACATAAATAATCTAAATTATACATGTACAAAAACGATGGCTAAGAAGTTGAATAAGTTAATTTTAAAAATTAAAAAATTAATGCGGTGAACGTGGATTGAACACGTGACCTTCAGAGTTTTAATCTGACGCTTTCCCAACTAAGCTATCACCGCATATATTAAAATATTCACACTATCAATATAAAAAGAATTTTTAAATAAAAATGAATAAAAAATTTAATTAACTATTTGTATTAGTTTATTTCAAAAGATAATCGAGATCGATCTGAAAAAATGATTTTTGATATCAAAATATATAAATAACCGTTCCTATTCTTTCTCATCCGTAGAAAAATTTCATAAGGAAGCAATTATCCTTTATATAAATAATCTAAATTATATATGTACAAAACAGATGGCTAAGAAGTTGAATAAGTTAATTTTAAAAATTAAAAAATTAATGCGGTGAACGTGGATTGAACACGTGACTTTCAGAGTTTTAATCTGACGCTCTCCCAACTAAGCTATCACCGCATATATTAAAATATTCACACTTTAAATATAAAAAGAATTTTTGAATAAAAATAATTAAAAAAATTAATTAAGTATTTGTATTAGTTTAATTCAAAAGATAATCGTGATCGATCTGAAAAAATGATTTTTGATATCAAAATATATAAATAATCGTTCCTATTCTTTCTCATCCGTAGAAAAATTTCATAAGGAAGCAATTATCCTATATATAAATAATCTAAATTATATATGTACAAAACTGATGGCTAAGAAGCTGATTAAGTTAATTTTAAAAATTAAAAAATTAATGCGGTGAACGTGGATTGAACACGTGACCTTCAGAGTTTTAATCTGACGCTCTCCCAACTAAGCTATCACTGCATATATTAAAATATTCACACTTTAAATATAAAAAGAATTTTTGAATAAAAATAATTAAAAAATTAATTAAATATTTGTATTAGTTTATTTCAAAAGATAATCGTGATCGATATGAAAAAAATGATTTTTGATATCAAAATATATAAATAATCGTTCCTATTCTTTCTCATCCTTAGAAAAATTTCATAAGGAAGCAATTATCCTATATATAAATAATCTAAATTATATATGTACAAAACTGATGGCTAAAAAGCTGAATAAGTTAATTTTAAAAATTAAAAAATTAATGCGGTGAACGTGGATTGAACACGTGACCTTAAGAGTTTTAATCTCACGCTCTCCCAACTAAGCTATCACCGCATATATTAAAATATTCATACTTGAAATATAAAAAGAATTTTTAGATAAAAACAATTAAAAAAATTAATTAAGTATTTGTATTAGTTTATTTCAAAAGATAATCGTGATCGATCTGAAAAAATGATTTTTGATATCAAAATATATAAATAATCGTTCATATTCTTTCTCAACCGTAGAAAAATTTCATAAGGAAGCAATTATCCTGTATATAAATAAACTAAATTATATATGTTCAATACCGATGGCTAAGAAGTTGAATAAGTTAATTTTAAAAATTTAAAAATTAATGCGGTGAACGTGGATTGAACACGTGACCTTCAGAGTTTTAATCTGACGCTCTCCCAACTAAGCTATCACCGCATATATTAAAATATTCACACTTTAAATATAAAAAGAAATTTTAAATAAAAATATTAAAAAAAATTAATTAAGTATTTGAATTAGTTTATTTCAAAAGATAATCGTGATCGATATGAAAAAATGATTTTTGATATCAAAATATATAAATAATCGTTCTTATTCTTTCTCATCCATAGAAAAATTCCATAAGGAAGCAATTATCCTATACATAAATAATCTAAATTATATATGTACAAAAACGATGGCTAAGAAGTTGAATAAGTTAATTTTAAAAATTAAAAAATTAATGCGGTGAACGTGGATTGAACACGTGACCTTCAGAGTTTTAATCTGACGCTTTCCCAACTAAGCTATCACCGCATATATTAAAATATTCACACTGTCAATATAAAAAGAATTTTTAAATAAAAATAATTAAAAAAATTAATTAAGTATTTGTATTAGTTTATTTCAAAAGATAACCGTGATCAATCTGAAAAAATGATTTTTGATATTAAAATATGTAAATAATCGTTCCTATTCTTTCTCATCCTTAGAAAAATTTCATAAGGAAGCAATTATCCTATATATAAATAATCTAAATTATATATGTACAAAACTGATGGCTAAGAAGCTGATTAAGTTAATTTTAAAAATTAAAAAATTAATGCGGTGAACGTGGATTGAACACGTGACCTTCAGAGTTTTAATCTGACGCTCTCCCAACTAAGCTATCACCGCATATATTAAAATATTCACACTTTAAATATAAAAAGAATTTTTGAATAAAAATAATTAAAAAATTAATTAAGTATTTGTATTAGTTTATTTCAAAAGATAATCGTGATCGATCTGAAAAAATGATTTTTGATATCAAAATATATAAATAATCGTTCCTATTCTTTCTCATCCTTAGAAAAATTTCATAAGGAAGCAATTATCCTATATATAAATAATCTAAATTATATATGTACAAAACTGATGGCTAAGAAGCTGAATAAGTTAATTTTAAAAATTAAAAAATTAATGCGGTGAACGTGGATTGAACACGTGACCTTCAGAGTTTTAATCTGACGCTCTCCCAACTAAGCTATCACCGCATATATTAAAATATTCACACTTTAAATATAAAAAGAATTTTTGAATAAAAATAATTAAAAAAATTAATTAAGTATTTGTATTAGTTTATTTCAAAAGATAATCGTGATCAATCTGAAAAAATAATTTTTGATATCAAAATATATAAATAATCGTTCCTATTCTTTCTCATCCATACAAAAATTTCATAAGGAAGCAATTATCCTATATATAAATAATCTAAATTATATATGTACAAAACAGATGGCTAAGAAGTTGAATAAGTTAATTTTAAAAATTAAAAAATTAATGCGGTGAACGTGGATTGAACACGTGACCTTCAGAGTTTTAATCTGACGCTCTCCCAACTAAGCTATCACCGCATATATTAAAATATTCACACTTTAAATATAAAAAGAAATTTTAAATAAAAATATTAAAAAAAATTAATTAAGTATTTGAATTAGTTTATTTCAAAAGATAATCGTGATCGATATGAAAAAATGATTTTTGATATCAAAATATATAAATAATCGTTCTTATTCTTTCTCATCCATAGAAAAATTCCATAAGGAAGCAATTATCCTATACATAAATAATCTAAATTATATATGTACAAAAACGATGGCTAAGAAGTTGAATAAGTTAATTTTAAAAATTAAAAAATTAATGCGGTGAACGTGGATTGAACACGTGACCTTCAGAGTTTTAATCTGACGCTTTCCCAACTAAGCTATCACCGCATATATTAAAATATTCACACTATCAATATAAAAAGAATTTTTAAATAAAAATGAATAAAAAATTTAATTAACTATTTGTATTAGTTTATTTCAAAAGATAATCGAGATCGATCTGAAAAAATGATTTTTGATATCAAAATATATAAATAACCGTTCCTATTCTTTCTCATCCGTAGAAAAATTTCATAAGGAAGCAATTATCCTTTATATAAATAATCTAAATTATATATGTACAAAACAGATGGCTAAGAAGTTGAATAAGTTAATTTTAAAAATTAAAAAATTAATGCGGTGAACGTGGATTGAACACGTGACTTTCAGAGTTTTAATCTGACGCTCTCCCAACTAAGCTATCACCGCATATATTAAAATATTCACACTTTAAATATAAAAAGAATTTTTGAATAAAAATAATTAAAAAAATTAATTAAGTATTTGTATTAGTTTAATTCAAAAGATAATCGTGATCGATCTGAAAAAATGATTTTTGATATCAAAATATATAAATAATCGTTCCTATTCTTTCTCATCCGTAGAAAAATTTCATAAGGAAGCAATTATCCTATATATAAATAATCTAAATTATATATGTACAAAACTGATGGCTAAGAAGCTGATTAAGTTAATTTTAAAAATTAAAAAATTAATGCGGTGAACGTGGATTGAACACGTGACCTTCAGAGTTTTAATCTGACGCTCTCCCAACTAAGCTATCACTGCATATATTAAAATATTCACACTTTAAATATAAAAAGAATTTTTGAATAAAAATAATTAAAAAATTAATTAAATATTTGTATTAGTTTATTTCAAAAGATAATCGTGATCGATATGAAAAAAATGATTTTTGATATCAAAATATATAAATAATCGTTCCTATTCTTTCTCATCCTTAGAAAAATTTCATAAGGAAGCAATTATCCTATATATAAATAATCTAAATTATATATGTACAAAACTGATGGCTAAAAAGCTGAATAAGTTAATTTTAAAAATTAAAAAATTAATGCGGTGAACGTGGATTGAACACGTGACCTTCAGAGTTTTAATCTCACGCTCTCCCAACTAAGCTATCACCGCATATATTAAAATATTCATACTTGAAATATAAAAAGAATTTTTAGATAAAAACAATTAGAAAAATTAATTAAGTATTTGTATTAGTTTATTTCAAAAGATAATCGTGATCGATCTGAAAAAATGATTTTTGATATCAAAATATATAAATAATCGTTCATATTCTTTCTCAACCGTAGAAAAATTTCATAAGGAAGCAATTATCCTGTATATAAATAAACTAAATTATATATGTTCAATACCGATGGCTAAGAAGTTGAATAAGTTAATTTTAAAAATTAAAAAATTAATGCGGTGAACGTGGATTGAACACGTGACCTTCAGAGTTTTAATCTGACGCTCTCCCAACTAAGCTATCACCGCATATATTAAAATATTCACACTTTAAATATAAAAAGAATTTTTGAATAAAAATAATTAAAAAAATTAATAAAGTATTTGAATTAGTTTATTTCAAAAGATAATCGTGATCGATATGAAAAAATGATTTTTGATATCAAAATATATAAATAATCGTTCTTATTCTTTCTCATCCGTAGAAAAATTCCATAAGGAAGCAATTATCCTATACATAAATAATCTAAATTATATATGTACAAAAACGATGGCTAAGAAGTTGAATAAGTTAATTTTAAAAATTAAAAAATTAATGCGGTGAACGTGGATTGAACACGTGACCTTCAGAGTTTTAATCTGACGCTTTCCCAACTAAGCTATCACCGCATATATTAAAATATTCACACTGTCAATATAAAAAGAATTTTTAAATAAAAATAATTAAAAAAATTAATTAAGTATTTGTATTAGTTTATTTCAAAAGATAATCGTGATCAATCTGAAAAAATGATTTTTGATATCAAAATATGTAAATAATCGTTCCTATTCTTTCTCATCCTTAGAAAAATTTCATAAGGAAGCAATTATCCTATATATAAATAATCTAAATTATATATGTACAAAACTGATGGCTAAGAAGCTGATTAAGTTAATTTTAAAAATTAAAAAATTAATGCGGTGAACGTGGATTGAACACGTGACCTTCAGGGTTTTAATCTGTCGCTCTCCCAACTAAGCTATCACTGCATATATTAAAATATTCACACTTTAAATATAAAAAGAATTTTTGAATAAAAATAATTAAAAAATTAATTAAAAAATTAATTAAGTATTTGTATTAGTTTATTTCAAAAGATAATCGTGATCGATCTGAAAAAATGATTTTTGATATCAAAATATATAAATAATCGTTCCTATTCTTTCTCATCCTTAGAAAAATTTCATAAGGAAGCAATTATCCTATATATAAATAATCTAAATTATATATGTACAAAACTGATGGCTAAGAAGCTGAATAAGTTAATTTTAAAAATTAAAAAATTAATGCGGTGAACGTGGATTGAACACGTGACCTTCAGAGTTTTAATCTGACGCTCTCCCAACTAAGCTATCACCGCATATATTAAAATATTCACACTTTAAATATAAAAAGAATTTTTGAATAAAAATAATTAAAAAAATTAATTAAGTATTTGTATTAGTTTATTTCAAAAGATAATCGTGATCGATCTGAAAAAATGATTTTTGATATCAAAATATATAAATAATCGTTCCTATTCTTTCTCATCCGTAGAAAAATTTCATAAGGAAGCAATTATCCTATATATAAATAATCTAAATTATATATGTACAAAACTGATGGCTAAGAAGCTGATTAAGTTAATTTTAAAAATTAAAAAATTAATGCGGTGAACGTGGATTGAACACGTGACCTTCAGAGTTTTAATCTGACGCTCTCCCAACTAAGCTATCACTGCATATATTAAAATATTCACACTTTAAATATAAAAAGAATTTTTGAATAAAAATAATTAAAAAATTAATTAAATATTTGTATTAGTTTATTTCAAAAGATAATCGTGATCGATATGAAAAAAATGATTTTTGATATCAAAATATATAAATAATCGTTCCTATTCTTTCTCATCCTTAGAAAAATTTCATAAGGAAGCAATTATCCTATATATAAATAATCTAAATTATATATGTACAAAACTGATGGCTAAAAAGCTGAATAAGTTAATTTTAAAAATTAAAAAATTAATGCGGTGAACGTGGATTGAACACGTGACCTTCAGAGTTTTAATCTCACGCTCTCCCAACTAAGCTATCACCGCATATATTAAAATATTCATACTTGAAATATAAAAAGAATTTTTAGATAAAAACAATTAGAAAAATTAATTAAGTATTTGTATTAGTTTATTTCAAAAGATAATCGTGATCGATCTGAAAAAATGATTTTTGATATCAAAATATATAAATAATCGTTCATATTCTTTCTCAACCGTAGAAAAATTTCATAAGGAAGCAATTATCCTGTATATAAATAAACTAAATTATATATGTTCAATACCGATGGCTAAGAAGTTGAATAAGTTAATTTTAAAAATTAAAAAATTAATGCGGTGAACGTGGATTGAACACGTGACCTTCAGAGTTTTAATCTGACGCTCTCCCAACTAAGCTATCACCGCATATATTAAAATATTCACACTTTAAATATAAAAAGAATTTTTGAATAAAAATAATTAAAAAAATTAATAAAGTATTTGAATTAGTTTATTTCAAAAGATAATCGTGATCGATATGAAAAAATGATTTTTGATATCAAAATATATAAATAATCGTTCTTATTCTTTCTCATCCGTAGAAAAATTCCATAAGGAAGCAATTATCCTATACATAAATAATCTAAATTATATATGTACAAAAACGATGGCTAAGAAGTTGAATAAGTTAATTTTAAAAATTAAAAAATTAATGCGGTGAACGTGGATTGAACACGTGACCTTCAGAGTTTTAGTCTGACGCTTTCCCAACTAAGCTATCACCGCATATATTAAAATATTCACACTGTCAATATAAAAAGAATTTTTAAATAAAAATAATTAAAAAAATTAATTAAGTATTTGTATTAGTTTATTTCAAAAGATAATCGTGATCAATCTGAAAAAATGATTTTTGATATCAAAATATGTAAATAATCGTTCCTATTCTTTCTCATCCTTAGAAAAATTTCATAAGGAAGCAATTATCCTATATATAAATAATCTAAATTATATATGTACAAAACTGATGGCTAAGAAGCTGATTAAGTTAATTTTAAAAATTAAAAAATTAATGCGGTGAACGTGGATTGAACACGTGACCTTCAGGGTTTTAATCTGTCGCTCTCCCAACTAAGCTATCACTGCATATATTAAAATATTCACACTTTAAATATAAAAAGAATTTTTGAATAAAAATAATTAAAAAATTAATTAAAAAATTAATTAAGTATTTGTATTAGTTTATTTCAAAAGATAATCGTGATCGATCTGAAAAAATGATTTTTGATATCAAAATATATAAATAATCGTTCCTATTCTTTCTCATCCTTAGAAAAATTTCATAAGGAAGCAATTATCCTATATATAAATAATCTAAATTATATATGTACAAAACTGATGGCTAAGAAGCTGAATAAGTTAATTTTAAAAATTAAAAAATTAATGCGGTGAACGTGGATTGAACACGTGACCTTCAGAGTTTTAATCTGACGCTCTCCCAACTAAGCTATCACCGCATATATTAAAATATTCACACTTTAAATATAAAAAGAATTTTTGAATAAAAATAATTAAAAAAATTAATTAAGTATTTGTATTAGTTTATTTCAAAAGATAATCGTGATCAATCTGAAAAAATAATTTTTGATATCAAAATATATAAATAATCGTTCCTATTCTTTCTCATCCATACAAAAATTTCATAAGGAAGCAAATATCCTATATATAAATAATCTAAATTATATATGTACAAAACAGATGGCTAAGAAGTTGAATAAGTTAATTTTAAAAATTAAAAAATTAATGCGGTGAACGTGGATTGAACAAGTGACCTTCAGAGTTTTAATCTGACGCTCTCCCAACTAAGCTATCACCGCATATATTAAAATATTCACACTTTAAATATAAAAAGAAATTTTAAATAAAAATATTAAAAAAAATTAATTAAGTATTTGAATTAGTTTATTTCAAAAGATAATCGTGATCGATATGAAAAAATGATTTTTGATATCAAAATATGTAAATAATCGTTCTTATTCTTTCTCATCCATAGAAAAATTTCATAAGGAAGCAATTATCCTATACATAAATAATCTAAATTATATATGTACAAAAACGATGGCTAAGAAGTTGAATAAGTTAATTTTAAAAATTAAAAAATTAATGCGGTGAACGTGGATTGAACACGTGACCTTCAGAGTTTTAATCTGACGCTTTCCCAACTAAGTTATCACCGCATATATTAAAATATTCACACTATCAATATAAAAAGAATTTTTAAATAAAAATGAATAAAAAATTTAATTAAGTATTTGTATTAGTTTATTTCAAAAGATAATCGAGATCGATCTGAAAAAATGATTTTTGATATCAAAATATATAAATAATCGTTCCTATTCTTTCTCATCCGTAGAAAAATTTCATAAGGAAGCAATTATCCTATATATAAATAAACTAAATTATATATGTACAATACTGATGGCTAAGAAGTTGAATAAGTTAATTTTAAAAATTAAAAAATTAATGCGGTGAACGTGGATTGAACACGTAACTTTCAGAGTTTTAATCTGACGCTCTCCCAACTAAGCTATCACTGCATATATTAAAATATTCACCCTTTAAATATAAAAAGAATTTTTAAATAAAAATAATTAAAAAAATTAATTAAGTACTTGTATTAGTTTATTTCAAAAGATAATCGTGATCGATCTGAAAAAATGATTTTTGATATCCAAATATATAAATAATCGTTCCTATTCTTTCTCATCCGTAGAAAAATTTCATAAGGAAGCAATTATCCTATATATAAATAATCTAAATTATATATGTACAAAACTGATGGCTAAGAAGCTGAATAAGTTAATTTTAAAAATTAAAAAATTAATTCGGTGAACGTGGATTGAACACGTGACCTTCAGAGTTTTAATCTGACGCTCTCCCAACTAAGCTATCACCGCATATATTAAAATATTAACACTTTAAATATAAAAAGAATTTTTGAATAAAAGTAATTAAAAAAATTAATTAAGTATTTGTATTAGTTTATTTCAAAGGATAATCGTGATCAATCAGAAAAAATGATTTTTGATATCAAAATATATAAATAATCGTTCCTATTCTTTCTCATCCATACAAAAAATTCATTAGGAAGCAATTATCCTATATATAAATAATCTAAATTATATATGTACAAAACAGATGGCTAAGAAGTTGAATAAGTTAATTTTAAAAATTAAAAAATTAATGCGGTGATCGTGGATTGAACACGTGATCTTCAGAGTTTTAATCTGACGCTCTCCCAACTAAGCTATCACCGCATATATTAAAATATTCATACTTGAAATATAAAAAGAATTTTTAAATAAAAATAATTAAAAAAATTAATTAAGTATTTGTATTAGTTTATTTCAAAAGATAATCGTGATCGATCTGAAAAAATGATTTTTGATATCAAAATATATAAATAATCGTTCATATTCTTTCTCAACCGTAGAAAAATTTCATAAGGAAGCAATTATCCTATATATAAATAAACTAAATTATATATGTTCAATACCGATGGCTAAGAAGTTGAATAAGTTAATTTTAAAAATTAAAAAATTAATGCGGTGAACGTGGATTGAACACGTGACCTTCAGAGTTTTAATCTGACGCTCTCCCAACTAAGCTATCACTGCATATATTAAAATATTCACCCTTTAAATATAAAAAGAATTTTTAAATAAAAATAATTAAAAAAATTAATTAAGTACTTGTATTAGTTTATTTCAAAAGATAATCGTGATCGATCTGAAAAAATGATTTTTGATATCAAAATATATAAATAATCGTTCCTATTCTTTCTCATCCGTAGAAAAATTTCATAAGGAAGCAATTATCCTATATATAAATAATCTAAATTATATATGTACAAAACTGATGGCTAAGAAGCTGAATAAGTTAATTTTAAAAATTAAAAAATTAATTCGGTGAACGTGGATTGAACACGTGACCTTCAGAGTTTTAATCTGACGCTCTCCCAACTAAGCTATCACCGCATATATTAAAATATTAACACTTTAAATATAAAAAGAATTTTTGAATAAAAGTAATTAAAAAAATTAATTAAGTATTTGTATTAGTTTATTTCAAAGGATAATCGTGATCAATCAGAAAAAATGATTTTTGATATCAAAATATATAAATAATCGTTCCTATTCTTTCTCATCCGTAGAAAAATTTCATAAGGAAGCAATTATCCTATATATAAATAATCTAAATTATATATGTACAAAACTGATGGCTAAGAAGCTGAATAAGTTAATTTTAAAAATTAAAAAATTAATTCGGTGAACGTGGATTGAACACGTGACCTTCAGAGTTTTAATCTGACGCTCTCCCAACTAAGCTATCACCGCATATATTAAAATATTAACACTTTAAATATAAAAAGAATTTTTGAATAAAAGTAATTAAAAAAATTAATTAAGTATTTGTATTAGTTTATTTCAAAGGATAATCGTGATCAATCAGAAAAAATGATTTTTGATATCAAAATATATAAATAATCGTTCCTATTCTTTCTCATCCATACAAAAAATTCATTAGGAAGCAATTATCCTATATATAAATAATCTAAATTATATATGTACAAAACAGATGGCTAAGAAGTTGAATAAGTTAATTTTAAAAATTAAAAAATTAATGCGGTGATCGTGGATTGAACACGTGATCTTCAGAGTTTTAATCTGACGCTCTCCCAACTAAGCTATCACCGCATATATTAAAATATTCATACTTGAAATATAAAAAGAATTTTTAAATAAAAATAATTAAAAAAATTAATTAAGTATTTGTATTAGTTTATTTCAAAAGATAATCGTGATCGATCTGAAAAAATGATTTTTGATATCAAAATATATAAATAATCGTTCATATTCTTTCTCAACCGTAGAAAAATTTCATAAGGAAGCAATTATCCTATATATAAATAAACTAAATTATATATGTTCAATACCGATGGCTAAGAAGTTGAATAAGTTAATTTTAAAAATTAAAAAATTAATGCGGTGAACGTGGATTGAACACGTGACCTTCAGAGTTTTAATCTGACGCTCTCCCAACTAAGCTATCACTGCATATATTAAAATATTCACCCTTTAAATATAAAAAGAATTTTTAAATAAAAATAATTAAAAAAATTAATTAAGTACTTGTATTAGTTTATTTCAAAAGATAATCGTGATCGATCTGAAAAAATGATTTTTGATATCAAAATATATAAATAATCGTTCCTATTCTTTCTCATCCGTAGAAAAATTTCATAAGGAAGCAATTATCTTATATATAAATAATCTAAATTATATATGTACAAAACTGATGGCTAAGAAGCTGAATAAGTTAATTTTAAAAATTAAAAAATTAATTCGGTGAACGTGGATTGAACACGTGACCTTCAGAGTTTTAATCTGACGCTCTCCCAACTAAGCTATCACCGCATATATTAAAATATTAACACTTTAAATATAAAAAGAATTTTTGAATAAAAGTAATTAAAAAAATTAATTAAGTATTTGTATTAGTTTATTTCAAAGGATAATCGTGATCAATCAGAAAAAATGATTTTTGATATCAAAATATATAAATAATCGTTCCTATTCTTTCTCATCCGTAGAAAAATTTCATAAGGAAGCAATTATCCTATATATAAATAATCTAAATTATATATGTACAAAACTGATGGCTAAGAAGCTGAATAAGTTAATTTTAAAAATTAAAAAATTAATTCGGTGAACGTGGATTGAACACGTGACCTTCAGAGTTTTAATCTGACGCTCTCCCAACTAAGCTATCACCGCATATATTAAAATATTAACACTTTAAATATAAAAAGAATTTTTGAATAAAAGTAATTAAAAAAATTAATTAAGTATTTGTATTAGTTTATTTCAAAGGATAATCGTGATCAATCAGAAAAAATGATTTTTGATATCAAAATATATAAATAATCGTTCATATTCTTTCTCAACCGTAGAAAAATTTCATAAGGAAGCAATTATCCTATATATAAATAAACTAAATTATATATGTTCAATACCGATGGCTAAGAAGTTGAATAAGTTAATTTTAAAAATTAAAAAATTAATGCGGTGAACGTGGATTGAACACGTGACCTTCAGAGTTTTAATCTGACGCTCTCCCAACTAAGCTATCACCGCATATATTAAAATATTCACACTTTAAATAAAAAAAGAATTTTTAAATAAAAATAATTAAAAAAATTAATTAAGTATTTGCATTAGTTTATTTCAAAAGATAATCGTGATCGATCTGAAAAAATGATTTTTGATATCAAAATATATAAATAATCGTTCCTATTCTTTCTCATCCGTAGAAAAATTTCATAAGGAAGCAAATATCCTATATATAATAATCTAAATTATATATGTACAAAACTGATGGCTAAGAAGCTGAATAAGTTAATTTTAAAAATTAAAAAATTAATGCGGTGAACGTGGATTGAACACGTGACCTTCAGAGTTTTAATCTGACGCTCTCCCAACTAAGCTATTACCGCATATATTAAAATATTCACACTGTCAATATAAAAATAATTTTTAAATAAAAATAATTAAAAAAATTAATTAAGTATTTGTATTAGTTTATTTCAAAAGATAATCGTGATCAATCTGAAAAATTATTTTTGATATCAAAATATATAAATAATCGTTCCTATTCTTTCTCATCCATACAAAAATTTCATAAGGAAGCAATTATCCTATATATAAATAATCTAAATTATATATGTACAAAACAGATGGCTAAGAAGTTGAATAAGTTAATTTTAAAAATTAAAAAATTAATGCGGTGAACGTGGATTGAACACGTGACCTTCAGAGTTTTAATCTGACGCTCTCCCAACTAAGCTATCACCGCATATATTAAAATATTCACACTTTAAATATAAAAAGAAATTTTAAATAAAAATAAAAAAAAAATTAATTAAGTATTTGAATTAGTTTATTTCAAAAGATAATCGTGATCGATATGAAAAAATGATTTTTGATATCAAAATATATTAATAATCGTTCTTATTCTTTCTCATCCATAGAAAAATTTCATAAGGAAGCAATTATCCTATACATAAATAATCTAAATTATATATGTACAAAAACGATGGCTAAGAAGTTGAATAAGTTAATTTTAAAAATTAAAAAATTAATGCGGTGAACGTGGATTGAACACGTGACCTTCAGAGTTTTAATCTGACGCTCTCCCAACTAAGCTATCACCGCATATATTAAAATATTCACACTTTAAATAAAAAAAGAATTTTTAAATAAAAATAATTAAAAAAATTAATTAAGTATTTGCATTAGTTTATTTCAAAAGATAATCGTGATCGATCTGAAAAAATGATTTTTGATATCAAAATATATAAATAATCGTTCCTATTCTTTCTCATCCGTAGAAAAATTTCATAAGGAAGCAATTATCCTATATATAATAATCTAAATTATATATGTACAAAACTGATGGCTAAGAAGCTGAATAAGTTAATTTTAAAAATTAAAAAATTAATGCGGTGAACGTGGATTGAACACGTGACCTTCAGAGTTTTAATCTGACGCTCTCCCAACTAAGCTATCACCGCATATATTAAAATATTCACACTGTCAATATAAAAATAATTTTTAAATAAAAATAATTAAAAAAATTAATAAAGTATTTGTATTAGTTTATTTCAAAAGATAATCGTGATCAATCTGAAAAAATGATTTTTGATATCAAAATATATAAATAATCGTTCCTATTCTTTCTCATCCATACAAAAATTTCATAAGGAAGCAATTATCCTATATATAAATAATCTAAATTATATATGTACAAAACAGATGGCTAAGAAGTTGAATAAGTTAATTTTAAAAATTAAAAAATTAATGCGGTGAACGTGGATTGAACACGTGACCTTCAGAGTTTTAATCTGACGCTCTCCCAACTAAGCTATCACCGCATATATTAAAATATTCACACTTTAAATATAAAAAGAAATTTTATATAAAAATAAAAAAAAATTAATTAAGTATTTGAATTAGTTTATTTCAAAAGATAATCGTGATCGATATGAAAAAATGATTTTTGATATCAAAATATATTAATAATCGTTCTTATTCTTTCTCATCCATAGAAAAATTTCATAAGGAAGCAATTATCCTATACATAAATAATCTAAATTATATATGTACAAAAACGATGGCTAAGAAGTTGAATAAGTTAATTTTAAAAATTAAAAAATTAATGCGGTGAACGTGGATTGAACACGTGACCTTCAGAGTTTTAATCTGACGCTTTCCCAACTAAGTTATCACCGCATATATTAAAATATTCACACTATCAATATAAAAAGAATTTTTAAATAAAAATGAATAAAAAATTTAATTAAGTATTTGTATTAGTTTATTTCAAAAGATAACCGAGATCGATCTGAAAAAATGATTTTTGATATCAAAATATATAAATAATCGTTCCTATTCTTTCTCATCCGTAGAAAAATTTCATAAGGAAGAAATTATCCTATATATAAATAAACTAAATTATATATGTACAATACTGATGGCTAAGAAGTTGAATAAGTTAATTTTAAAAATTAAAAAATTAATGCGGTGAACGTGGATTGAACACGTGACCTTCAGAGTTTTAATCTGACGCTCTTCCAACTAAGCTATCACCGCATATATTAAAATATTCACACTTTAAATAAAAAAAGAATTTTTAAATAAAAATAATTAAAAAAATTAATTAAGTATTTGCATTAGTTTATTTCAAAAGATAATCGTGATCGATCTGAAAAATTATTTTTGATATCAAAATATATAAATAATCGTTCCTATTCTTTCTCATCCGTAGAAAAATTTCATAAGGAAGCAATTATCCTATATATAATAATCTAAATCATATATGTACAAAACTGATGGCTAAGAAGCTGAATAAGTTAATTTTAAAAATTAAAAAATTAATGCGGTGAACGTGGATTGAACACGTGACCTTCAGAGTTTTAATCTGACGCTCTCCCAACTAAGCTATCCCCGCATATATTAAAATATTCACACTGTCAATATAAAAAGAATTTTTAAATAAAAATAATTAAATAAATTAATTAAGTATTTGTATTAGTTTATTTCAAAAGATAATCGTGATCAATCTGAAAAAATGATTTTTGATATCAAAATATATAAATAATCGTTCCTATTCTTTCTCATCCATACAAAAATTTCATAAGGAAGCAATTATCCTATATATAAATAATATAAATTATATATGTACAAAACAGATGGCTAAGAAGTTGAATAAGTTAATTTTAAAAATTAAAAAATTAATGCGGTGAACGTGGATTGAACACGTGACCTTCAGAGTTTTAATCTGACGCTCTCCCAACTAAGCTATCACCGCATATATTAAAATATTCACACTTTAAATATAAAAAGAAATTTTAAATAAAAAAAAAAAATTAATTAAGTATTTGAATTAGTTTATTTCAAAAGATAATCGTGATCGATATGAAAAAATGATTTTTGATATCAAAATATATAAATAATCGTTCTTATTCTTTCTCATCCATAGAAAAATTTCATAAGGAAGCAATTATCCTATACATAAATAATCTAAATTATATATGTACAAAAACGATGGCTAAGAAGTTGAATAAGTTAATTTTAAAAATTAAAAAATTAATGCGGTGAACGTGGATTGAACACGTGACCTTCAGAGTTTTAATCTGACGCTTTCCCAACTAAGTTATCACCGCATATATTAAAATATTCACACTATCAATATAAAAAGAATTTTTAAATAAAAATGAATAAAAAATTTAATTAAGTATTTGTATTAGTTTATTTCAAAAGATAATCGAGATCGATCTGAAAAAATGATTTTTGATATCAAAATATATAAATAATCGTTCCTATTCTTTCTCATCCGTAGAAAAATTTCATAAGGAAGCAATTATCCTATATATAAATAATCTAAATTATATATGTACAAAACTGATGGCTAAGAAGCTGAATAAGTTAATTTTAAAAATAAAAAAATTAATGCGGTGAACGTGGATTGAACACGTGACCTTCAGAGTTTTAATCTGACGCTCTCCCAACTAAGCTATCACTGCATATATTAAAATATTCACCCTTTAAATATAAAAAGAATTTTTAAATAAAAATAATTAAAAAAATTAATTAAGTATTTGTATTAGTTTATTTCAAAAGATAATCGTGATCGATCTGAAAAAATGATTTTTGATATCAAAATATATAAATAATCGTTCCTATTCTTTCTCATCCGTAGAAAAATTTCATAAGGAAGCAATTATCCTATATATAAATAATCTTAATTATATATGTACAAAACTGATGGCTAAGAAGCTGAATAAGTTAATTTTAAAAATTAAAAAATTAATGCGGTGATCGTGGATTGAACACGTGATCTTCAGAGTTTTAATCTGACGCTCTCCCAACTAAGCTATCACCGCATATATTAAAATATTCATACTTGAAATATAAAAAGAATTTTTAAATAAAAATAATTAAAAAAATTAATTAAGTATTTGTATTAGTTTATTTCAAAAGATAATCGTGATCGATCTGAAAAAATGATTTTTGATATCAAAATATATAAATAATCGTTCATATTCTTTCTCAACCGTAGAAAAATTTCATAAGGAAGCAATTATCTTATATATAAATAAACTAAATTATATATGTTCAATACTGATGGCTAAGAAGTTGAATAAGTTAATTTTAAAAATTAAAAATTAATGCGGTGAACGTGGATTGAACACGTGACCTTCAGAGTTTTAATCTGACGCTCTCCCAACTAAGCTATCACCGCATATATTAAAATATTCACACTTTAAATAAAAAAAGAATTTTTAAATAAAAATAATTAAAAATATTAATTAAGTATTTGCATTAGTTTATTTCAAAAGATAATCGTGATCGATCTGAAAAAATGATTTTTGATATCAAAATATATAAATAATCGTTCCTATTCTTTCTCATCCGTAGAAAAATTTCATAAGGAAGCAATTATCCTATATATAATAATCTAAATTATATATGTACAAAACTGATGGCTAAGAAGCTGAATAAGTTAATTTTAAAAATAAAAAAATTAATGCGGTGAACGTGGATTGAACACGTGACCTTCAGAGTTTTAATCTGACGCTCTCCCAACTAAGCTATCACTGCATATATTAAAATATTCACCCTTTAAATATAAAAAGAATTTTTAAATAAAAATAATTAAAAAAATTAATTAAGTATTTGTATTAGTTTATTTCAAAAGATAATCGTGATCGATCTGAAAAAATGATTTTTGATATCAAAATATATAAATAATCGTTCCTATTCTTTCTCATCCGTAGAAAAATTTCATAAGGAAGCAATTATCCTATATATAAATAATCTTAATTATATATGTACAAAACTGATGGCTAAGAAGCTGAATAAGTTAATTTTAAAAATTAAAAAATTAATGCGGTGATCGTGGATTGAACACGTGATCTTCAGAGTTTTAATCTGACGCTCTCCCAACTAAGCTATCACCGCATATATTAAAATATTCATACTTGAAATATAAAAAGAATTTTTAAATAAAAATAATTAAAAAAATTAATTAAGTATTTGTATTAGTTTATTTCAAAAGATAATCGTGATCGATCTGAAAAAATGATTTTTGATATCAAAATATATAAATAATCGTTCATATTCTTTCTCAACCGTAGAAAAATTTCATAAGGAAGCAATTATCTTATATATAAATAAACTAAATTATATATGTTCAATACTGATGGCTAAGAAGTTGAATAAGTTAATTTTAAAAATTAAAAATTAATGCGGTGAACGTGGATTGAACACGTGACCTTCAGAGTTTTAATCTGACGCTCTCCCAACTAAGCTATCACCGCATATATTAAAATATTCACACTTTAAATAAAAAAAGAATTTTTAAATAAAAATAATTAAAAAAATTAATTAAGTATTTGCATTAGTTTATTTCAAAAGATAATCGTGATCGATCTGAAAAAATGATTTTTGATATCAAAATATATAAATAATCGTTCCTATTCTTTCTCATCCGTAGAAAAATTTCATAAGGAAGCAATTATCCTATATATAATAATCTAAATTATATATGTACAAAACTGATGGCTAAGAAGCTGAATAAGTTAATTTTAAAAATAAAAAAATTAATGCGGTGAACGTGGATTGAACACGTGACCTTCAGAGTTTTAATCTGACGCTCTCCCAACTAAGCTATCACTGCATATATTAAAATATTCACCCTTTAAATATAAAAAGAATTTTTAAATAAAAATAATTAAAAAAATTAATTAAGTATTTGTATTAGTTTATTTCAAAAGATAATCGTGATCGATCTGAAAAAATGATTTTTGATATCAAAATATATAAATAATCGTTCCTATTCTTTCTCATCCGTAGAAAAATTTCATAAGGAAGCAATTATCCTATATATAAATAATCTTAATTATATATGTACAAAACTGATGGCTAAGAAGCTGAATAAGTTAATTTTAAAAATTAAAAAATTAATGCGGTGATCGTGGATTGAACACGTGATCTTCAGAGTTTTAATCTGACGCTCTCCCAACTAAGCTATCACCGCATATATTAAAATATTCATACTTGAAATATAAAAAGAATTTTTAAATAAAAATAATTAAAAAAATTAATTAAGTATTTGTATTAGTTTATTTCAAAAGATAATCGTGATCGATCTGAAAAAATGATTTTTGATATCAAAATATATAAATAATCGTTCATATTCTTTCTCAACCGTAGAAAAATTTCATAAGGAAGCAATTATCTTATATATAAATAAACTAAATTATATATGTTCAATACTGATGGCTAAGAAGTTGAATAAGTTAATTTTAAAAATTAAAAATTAATGCGGTGAACGTGGATTGAACACGTGACCTTCAGAGTTTTAATCTGACGCTCTCCCAACTAAGCTATCACCGCATATATTAAAATATTCACACTTTAAATAAAAAAAGAATTTTTAAATAAAAATAATTAAAAAAATTAATTAAGTATTTGCATTAGTTTATTTCAAAAGATAATCGTGATCGATCTGAAAAAATGATTTTTGATATCAAAATATATAAATAATCGTTCCTATTCTTTCTCATCCGTAGAAAAATTTCATAAGGAAGCAATTATCCTATATATAATAATCTAAATTATATATGTACAAAACTGATGGCTAAGAAGCTGAATAAGTTAATTTTAAAAATTAAAAAATTAATGCGGTGAACGTGGATTGAACACGTGACCTTCAGAGTTTTAATCTGACGCTCTCCCAACTAAGCTATCACCGCATATATTAAAATATTCACCCTGTCAATATAAAAAGAATTTTTAAATAAAAATAATTAAAAAAATTAATTAAGTATTTGTATTAGTTTATTTCAAAAGATAATCGTGATCGATCTGAAAAAATGATTTTTGATATCAAAATATATAAATAATCGTTCCTATTCTTTCTCATCCGTAGAAAAATTTCATAAGCAAGCAATTATCCTATATAAAAATAATCTAAATTATATATGTACAAAACTGATGGCTAAGAAGCTGAATAAGTTAATTTTAAAAATTAAAAAATTAATGCGGTGAACGTGGATTGAACACTTGACCTTTAGAGTTTTAATCTAACGCTCTCCCAACTAAGCTATCACCGCAAATATTAAAATATTCACACTTTAAATATAAAAAGAATTTTTAAATAAAAATAACTAAAAAAATTAATTAAGTATTTGTATTAGTTTATTTCAAAAGATAATCATGATCGATCTGAAAAAATGATTTTTGATATCAAAACATATAAATAATCGTTCCTATTCTTTCTCATCCGTAGAAAAATTTCATAAGGAAGCAATTATCCTATATATAAATAATCTAAATTATATATGTACAAAACTGATAGCTAAGAAGTTGAATAAGTTAATTTTAAAAATTAAAAAATTAATGCGGTAAACGTGGATTGAACACGTGACCTTCAGAGTTTTAATCTGACGATCTCCGAACTAAGCTATTACCGCATATATTAAAATATTCACACTTTAAATATAAAAAGAATTTTTGAATAAAAATAATTAAAAAAATTAATTAAGTATTTGTATTAGTTTATTTCAAAAGATAATCGTGATCGATCTGAAAAAATGATTTTTGATATCAAAATACGTTCCTATTCTTTCTCATCCATAGAAAAATTTCATAAGGAAGCAATTATCCTATATATAAATAATCTAAATTATATATGTACGAAACAGATGGCTAAGAAGCTGAATAAGTTAATTTTAAAAATTAAAAAATTAATGCGGTGAACGTGGATTGAACACGTGACCTTCAGAGTTTTAATCTGACGTTCTCCCAACTAAGCTATCACCGCATATATTAAAATATTCACACTGTCAATATAAAAAGAATTTTTAAATAAAAATAATTAAAAAAATTAATTAAGTATTTGTATTAGTTTATTTCAAAAGATAATCGTGATCAATCTGAAAAAATGATTTTTGATATCAAAATATATAAATAATCGTTCCTATTCTTTCTCATCCATAGAAAAATTTCATAAGCAAGCAATTATCCTATATAAAAATAATCTAAATTATATATGTACAAAACTGATGGCTAAGAAGCTGAATAAGTTAATTTTAAAAATTAAAAAATTAATGCGGTGAACGTGGATTGAACACTTGACCTTTAGAGTTTTAATCTAACGCTCTCCCAACTAAGCTATCACCGCAAATATTAAAATATTCACACTTTAAATATAAAAAGAATTTTTAAATAAAAATAATTAAAAAAATTAATTAAGTATTTGCATTAGTTTATTTCAAAAGATAATCGTGATCGATCTGAAAAAATGATTTTTGATATCAAAATATATAAATAATCGTTCCTATTCTTTCTCATCCGTAGAAAAATTTCATAAGGAAGCAATTATCCTATATATAATAATCTAAATTATATATGTACAAAACTGATGGCTAAGAAGCTGAATAAGTTAATTTTAAAAATTAAAAAATTAATGCGGTGAACGTGGATTGAACACGTGACCTTCAGAGTTTTAATCTGACGCTCTCCCAACTAAGCTATCACCGCATATATTAAAATATTCACACTGTCAATATAAAAAGAATTTTTAAATAAAAATAATTAAAATAATTAATTAAGTATTTGTATTAGTTTATTTCAAAAGATAATCGTGATCAATCTGAAAAAATTATTTTTGATATCAAAATATATAAATAATCGTTCCTATTCTTTCTCATCCATAGAAAAATTTCATAAGCAAGCAATTATCCTATATAAAAATAATCTAAATTATATATGTACAAAACTGATGGCTAAGAAGCTGAATAAGTTAATTTTAAAAATTAAAAAATTAATGCGGTGAACGTGGATTGAACACTTGACCTTTAGAGTTTTAATCTAACGCTCTCCCAACTAAGCTATCACCGCAAATATTAAAATATTCACACTGTCAATATAAAAAGAATTTTTAAATAAAAATAATTAAAATAATTAATTAAGTATTTGTATTAGTTTATTTCAAAAGATAATCATGATCGATCTGAAAAAATGATTTTTGATATCAAAACATATAAATAATCGTTCCTATTCTTTCTCATCCGTAGAAAAATTTCATAAGGAAGCAATTATCCTATATATAAATAATCTAAATTATATATGTACAAAACTGATAGCTAAGAAGTTGAATAAGTTAATTTTAAAAATTAAAAAATTAATGCGGTGAACGTGGATTGAACACGTGACCTTCAGAGTTTTAATCTGACGATCTCCGAACTAAGCTATTACCGCATATATTAAAATATTCACACTTTAAATATAAAAAGAATTTTTGAATAAAAATAATTAAAAAAATTAATTAAGTATTTGTATTAGTTTATTTCAAAAGATAATCGTGATCGATCTGAAAAAATGATTTTTGATATCAAAATACGTTCCTATTCTTTCTCATCCATAGAAAAATTTCATAAGGAAGCAATTATCCTATATATAAATAATCTAAATTATATATGTACGAAACAGATGGCTAAGAAGCTGAATAAGTTAATTTTAAAAATTAAAAAATTAATGCGGAGAACGTGGATTGAACACGTGATCTTTAGAGTTTTAATTTGACGCTCTCCCAACTAAGCTATCACCGCATATATTTAAATATTCACACTTTAAATATAAAAAGAATTTTTAAATAAATTAATTTAAAAAAATTATGATTAAGTGTTTGTATTAGTTTATTTCAAAAGATATCAAAATATATAAATAATCGTTTAGATTCTTTCTCATTCATAGAAAAATTTCATAAGGAAGCAATTATCCTATACATAAATAATCTAAATTATATATGTACAAAACAGATGGCTAAGAAGCTGAATAAGTTAATTTTAAAAATTAAAAAATTAATGCGGTGAACGTGGATTGAACACGTGACCTTCAGAGTTTTAATCTGACGCTCTCCCTACTAAGCTATCACCGCATATATAAAAATATTCACACTTTAAATATAAAAAGAATTTTTGAATAAAAATAATTAAAAAAATTAATTAAGTATTTGTATTAGTTTATTCCAAAAGATAATCGTGATCGATCTGAAAAAATGATTTTCCATATCAAAATATATAAATAATCGTTCCTATTCTTTCTCATCCATAGAAAAATTTCATAAGGAAGCAATTATCCTATATATAAATAATCTAAATTATATATGTACAAAACAGATGGCTAAGAAGCTGAATAAGTTAATTTTAAAAATTAAAAAATTAATGCGGTGAACGTGGATTGAACACGTGACCTTCAGAGTTTTAATCTGACGCTCTCCCAACTAAGCTATCACCGCATATATAAAAATATTCACACTTTAAATATAAAAAGAATTTTTGAATAAAAATAATTAAAAAAATTAATTAAGTATTTGTATTAGTTTATTCCAAAAGATAATCGTGATCGATCTGAAAAAATGATTTTCGATATCAAAATATATAAATAATCGTTCCTATTCTTTCTCATCCATAGAAAAATTTCATAAGGAAGCAATTATCATATTTATAAATAATCTAAATTATATATGTACAAAACAGATGGCTAAGAAGCTGAATAAGTTAATTTTAAAAATTAAAAAATTAATGTGGTGAACGTGGATTGAACACGTGACCTTCAGAGTTTTAATCTGACGCTCTCCCAACTAAGCTATCACCGCATATATTTAAATATTCACACTTTAAATATAAAAAGAATTTTTAAATAAATTAATTTAAAAAAATTATGATTAAGTGTTTGTATTAGTTTATTTCAAAAGATATCAAAATATATAAATAATCGTTCCTATTCTTTCTTATCCATAGAAAAATTTCATAAGGAAGCAATAATCCTATATATAAATAATCTAAATTATATATGTACAAAACAGATGGCTAAGAAGTTGAAAAAGTTAATTTTAAAAATTAAAAAATTAATGCGGTGAACGTGGATTGAACACGTGACCTTCAGAGTTTTAATCTGACGCTATCCCAACTAAGCTATCACCGTATATATTAAAATATTCACACTTTAAATATAAAAAGAATTTTTGAATAAAAATAATTAAAAAAATTAATTAAGTATTTGTATTAGTTAATTTCAAAAGATAATCGTGATCGATCTGAAAAAATGATTTTTGATATCAAAATATATAAATAATCGTTCCTATTCTTTCTCATACATAGAAAAATTTCATAAGGAAGCAATTATCCTATATAAAAATAATCTAAATTATATATGTACAAAACTGATGGCTAAGAAGTTGAATAAGTTAATTTTAAAAATTAAAAAATTAATGCGGTGAACGTGGATTGAACACGTGACCTTCAGAGTTTTAATCTGACGCTCTCCGAACTAAGCTATTACCGCATATATTAAAATATTCACACTTTAAATATAAAAAGAATTTTTGAATGAAAATAATTAAAAAAATTAATTAAGTATTTGTATTAGTTTATTTCAAAAGATAATCGTGATCGATCTGAAAAAATGATTTTTGATATCAAAATACGTTCCTATTCTTTCTCATCCATAGAAAAATTTCATAAGGAAGCAATTATCCTGTATATAAATAATCTAAATTATATATGTACGAAACAGATGGCTAAGAAGCTGAATAAGTTAATTTTAAAAATTAAAAAATTAATGCGGTGAACGTGGATTGAACACGTGATCTTTAGAGTTTTAATTTGACGCTCTCCCAACTAAGCTATCACCGCATATATTTAAATATTCACACTTTAAATATAAAAAGAATTTTTAAATAAATTAATTTAAAAAAATTATGATTAAGTGTTTGTATTAGTTTATTTCAAAAGATATCAAAATATATAAATAATCGTTTATATTCTTTCTCATCCATAGAAAAATTTCATAAGGAAGCAATTATCCTATATATAAATAATCTAAATTATATATGTACAAAACAGATGGCTAAGAAGCTGAATAAGTTAATTTTAAAAATTAAAAAATTAATGCGGTGAACGTGGATTGAACACGTGACCTTCAGAGTTTTAATCTGACGCTCTCCCAACTAAGCTATCACCGCATATATAAAAATATTCACACTTTAAATATAAAAAGAATTTTTGAATAAAAATAATTAAAAAAATTAATTAAGTATTTGTATTAGTTTATTCCAAAAGATAATCGTGATCGATCTGAAAAAATGATTTTCGATATCAAAATATATAAATAATCGTTCCTATTCTTTCTCATCCATAGAAAAATTTCATAAGGAAGCAATTATCCTATATATAAATAATCTAAATTATATATGTACAAAACAGATGGCTAAGAAGCTGAATAAGTTAATTTTAAAAATTAAAAAATTAATGCGGTGAACGTGGATTGAACACGTGACCTTCAGAGTTTTAATCTGACGCTCTCCCAACTAAGCTATCACCGCATATATAAAAATATTCACACTTTAAATATAAAAAGAATTTTTGAATAAAAATAATTAAAAAAATTAATTAAGTATTTGTATTAGTTTATTCCAAAAGATAATCGTGATCGATCTGAAAAAATGATTTTCGATATCAAAATATATAAATAATCGTTCCTATTCTTTCTCATCCATAGAAAAATTTCATAAGGAAGCAATTATCCTATATATAAATAATCTAAATTATATATGTACAAAACAGATGGCTAAGAAGCTGAATAAGTTAATTTTAAAAATTAAAAAATTAATGCGGTGAACGTGGATTGAACACGTGACCTTCAGAGTTTTAATCTGACGCTCTCCCAACTAAGCTATCACCGCATATATAAAAATATTCACACTTTAAATATAAAAAGAATTTTTGAATAAAAATAATTAAAAAAATTAATTAAGTATTTGTATTAGTTTATTCCAAAAGATAATCGTGATCGATCTGAAAAAATGATTTTCGATATCAAAATATATAAATAATCGTTCCTATTCTTTCTCATCCATAGAAAAATTTCATAAGGAAGCAATTATCATATATATAAATAATCTAAATTATATATGTACAAAACAGATGGCTAAGAAGCAGAATAAGTTAATTTTAAAAATTAAAAAATTAATGTGGTGAACGTGGATTGAACACGTGACCTTCAGAGTTTTAATATGACGCTCTCCCAACTAAGCTATCACCGCATATATTTAAATATTCACACTTTAAATATAAAAAGAATTTTTAAATTAATTAATTTAAAAAAATTATGATTAAGTGTTTGTATTAGTTTATTTCAAAAGATATCAAAATATATAAATAATCGTTCCTATTCTTTCTTATCCATAGAAAAATTTCATAAGGAAGCAATAATCCTATATATAAATAATCTAAATTATATATGTACAAAACAGATGGCTAAGAAGTTGAATAAGTTAATTTTAAAAATTAAAAAATTAATGCGGTGAACGTGGATTGAACACGTGACCTTCAGAGTTTTAATCTGACGCTATCCCAACTAAGCTATCACCGTATATATTAAAGTATTCACACTTTAAATATAAAAAGAATTTTTGAATAAAAATAATTAAAAAAATTAATTAAGTATTTGTATTAGTTAATTTCAAAAGATAATCGTGATCGATCTGAAAAAATGATTTTTGATATCAAAATATATAAATAATCGTTCCTATTCTTTTTCATCCGTAGAAAAATTTCATAAGGAAGCAATTATCCTATATAAAAATAATCTAAATTATATATGTACAAAACTAATGGCTAAGAAGCTGAATAAGTTAATTTTAAAAATTAAAAAATTAATGCGGTGAACGTGGATTGAACACGTGACCTTCAGAGTTTTAATCTGACGCTCTCCCAACTAAGCTATCACCGCATATATTAAAATATTCACACTTTAAATATTAAAAGAATTTTTAAATAAAAATAACTAAAAAAATTATTTAAGTATTTGTATTAGTTTATTTCAAAAGATAATCGTGATCGATCTGAAAAAATGATTTTTGATATCAAAATATATAAATAATCGTTCCTATTCTTTCTCATCCGTAGAAAAATTTCATAAGGAAGCAATTATCCTATATATAAATAATCTAAATTATATATGTACAAAACTGATGGCTAAGAAGTTGAATAAGTTAATTTTAAAAATTAAAAAATTAATGCGGTGAACGTGGATTGAACACGTGACCTTCAGAGTTTTAATCTGACGCTCTCCCAACTAAGCTATCACCGCATATATTAAAATATTCACACTTTAAATATTAAAAGAATTTTTAAATAAAAATAACTAAAAAATTTAATTAAGTATTTGTATTAGTTTATTTCAAAAGATAATCGTGATCGATCTGAAAAAATGATTTTTGATATCAAAATATATAAATAATCGTTCCTATTCTTTCTCATCCGTAGAAAAATTTCATAAGGAAGCAATTATCCTATATATAAATAATCTAAATTATATATGTACAAAACTGATGGCTAAGAAGTTGAATAAGTTAATTTTAAAAATTAAAAAATTAATGCGGTGAACGTGGATTGAACACGTGACCTTCAGAGTTTTAATCTGACGCTCTCCCAACTAAGCTATCACCGCATATATTAAAATATTCACACTTTAAATATAAAAGGAATTTTTAAATAAAAATAATTAAAAATTTAATTAAGTATTTGTATTAGTTTATTTCCAAAGATAATCGTGATCGATCTGAAAAATGATTTTTGATATCAAAATATATAAGTAATCGTTCCTATTCTTTCTCATCCATAGAAAAATTTCATAAGGAAGCAATTATCCTATATATAAATGATCTAAATTATATATGTACAAAACTGATGGCTAAGAAGCTGAATAAGTTGATTTTAAAAATTAAAAAATTAATGCGATGAACGTGGATTGAACAAGTGTTAGGAATATGTCGTAGTTGATGATAACTTAACATTCAAGCAAAATTGTATGAGTCAAGTTTTGTAACTGTCAACGGATAAGACCTTATAACTCTATTCGTTGACAGGTAGCTCATCAACGGATGAGGTTTTGTAGCATACTGCAATATCTCTATTTATCAGTTGATAGTGTTTTTATTCAGAGTCATGTTGACCATCAATGGATAGGCAGAATAGGGTAGCCAATTGTAAATAAGCCATGCTATGTAATTCTGTCTAAGTGAAAATGTATCAACGGATAAGAACAGGGCTCTATCAACGGATACAACTCAAATCTACTCGATCAACGGATACAGCTCAAACTACCATCAACGGATAAGTGTGCACAACATCAACGGATAATCATTGTCACTTTATCCTATGCTAGCAGGGAATTAGCAGTTGATAAGGACAGGTTTGACTGACAGATCACATGGGTTGATAGTAGGTATAAAAAGCAGTATGGCAGCCATACTTTGGAAACACAGAAGAAAGAAGCATTCCATTTACACAGTACATACAAGAAAGGTGCAGGGGACATATCTGTTCACAAGGACAACCTTTCGGCTACATGTGGATTTGGAGTGGAGTAGCAAGTCAACTTGAATTAGATTAATATTATCTTATTCCTGTAGCACTTGTAAACTTGGGATATATAACCAAGTGTAGCAACTCTTTAGATAGTAAGAAAACATACATATTTGCTTAGGGTTTCTTGAATATCCTTAGAAGCAAAGAGTTGTAAACACAGAAGCTGTGTACATTTGTATCACAGGGTTTTCTTCAAATAAAAGTCTCAGGTGGTACATTTAACCACCTGATTTTTATGTGGTTGTGAACTATTTCTATTCAGCAATTATTCCTTTATAGATTTCTGTGGTTTTTATCAGAAATTTATAACTATCAAGAATTGTATTCAACCCCCCTTCTACAATTATACAAGTGTGTAATCTGGGAATAACAATTGGTATCAAAGCAAGCTTCTAATATATTTGAAGTTTAAAGATCAACACACTTCCAACATGTCTAAGAAGGATTATGGAGTGAAGATACCGGTCCTTGATAGGGAAAATTACTTTCACTGGAAAGTAAAAATGCGTCTACATCTCATGTCTATTGATGTAGGTTTTGTAGATTGCATTGAGAAGGGTCCTCATGTTCCAATGAAGGCTGCTTCAAGAGTTGGTCTTGCTGCAGATGCACCAGACACGTACATCCCAAAACCTGTTTCTGAGTGGAGCACTGAGGATGTTGCAGAAGTTCACAAAGATAAAAAGACCATGAATATTCTGTTTAATGGTTTAGAAACAGACATGGTTGACAATGTTATCAACTGTACTACGGCCAAGGAAGTATGGGACATTGTTCAAACCCTTTGTGAAGGTACAGAACAGGTAAGGGAAAACAAGATGCAACTACTGATCCAACAGTATGAGCACTTCCATTTCAAGAATGGAGAGACATTGAATGACACATTTAGTAGATTTCAAAAGCTACTGAATGGCTTGAAACTGTATGGAAGAATCTATCAAGTGAAAGATTCTAATATCAAATTTCTGAGATCACTGCCCAAAGAGTGGAAGCCTATGACTGTTTCTCTAAGAAACACTCAAGAGTACAAGTCATTTACTCTTGAAAGGCTCTATGGAACTTTAAAGACATATGAACTAGAAATGGAGCAGGATGAAGAAATTGAGAAGGCCCAAAAGAAAAGTGGGTTAGTTGCACTTGTTGCCAACTTGGAGCAGAAGGAGGAGAAGAGGACTGAAGCTGCTAAATCTACACCAAACAGGGAGGTTTGTGAAGGTAGAGCAGAATCAAGCAAAAGCAAGGAAAAGGTGTCTGAAGAAATGAGTGTCCTACAGCAGGATGAATTGGATGAGATAGATGAGCATTTAGCCTTTCTATCTAGGAGATTCTCTAAGCTAAAATTCAGAAGAAACTCTGGGGTGGCCAAGCCATTTAACAAGGATTTTTCTACAAGCAATTATGTGGATAAATCCAAAATTAAATGCTACAATTGTGGTATTGCTGGTCACATGATAAGTGAATGCAGGAAGCCTAGATCTGAGAACAAGGGAAAGCCAACTGAAACTGTTGACTACAAGAAGAAATATTTTGATCTACTCAGACAGAAAGGAAAGGCATTCATGACCCAAGAGTATGACTGGGCTGCTGATGGAAATCATTCTGATGATGATGCTGAGTTTGTCAACCTTGCATTAATGGCTGATTCTGAGCAGGAAGCAAGTTCAGCTAGCAATCAGGTATATTCTACTAATCTCTCTGAGCTCACCAAAGAGGAATGCAATAGTGTTATAGATGAAATGTCTACTGAACTATATCACTTGAGTGTTACTCTTAAATCACTTACTAAAGAGAACAATAGGATTAAAGAAACTAATCAGTTCTTAAGTGATAGAAATGCAGTTCTAGAAGTTCAATTTCTAGAATTTGAGAAAATGAGAGTTGATTGCAGTGATGCTAAAAATGAACTTGAAGCTGTGTTAAAAAGAGAATTGATCTTAAGAAACCAGCTTGAAAAAGAACAAGGGATAATTGCTAAATTTCAAAGTTGTAGGAATATTTCTCAAAACATAATAGAAGTCCAGGGAATAGAATCATTTGTAAGGGATACCTGGACTCAGAAGAAAAAGGATCTAGAACCTTGCCTTGAGGATCTAGAGACTATTTGTGAATCAACGGATAGTGATCATCCGTTGACAGATGAACCATCAACGGATGAGAGGTATCCGTCGACTAACAAAAAGTCTGTTAGTAAGAAGGAACTCAAGAAACTGAATAATCAGTATGGTCCAGTAGCCAAGAACTTTGTTTCTGGTGAAAGTAGCCAAGCCAAATCAAGTGAGAAGGCTAAGGCAGGTGATTTACCTAACAAAAAGGCTGTTGGTAAGTCAGTTAATGAAAAGGTAGAGATTGAGGGTAAAAAGAAAAAGAACAGAAATGGTAAGATAGGCATTAACAAGAAAAACAATTATTCTCCTGACAAGTTTGCTCCTAGGAAAAATTGTGGTAATTGCAATAGTGTCAATCACCTATCTTCTAATTGCAAGTCTGTTAAAAGGACTCCTGTTCATGTACCTCAATCTATGCCAAGTATGCCTGCAATGCCTGGTTTGTATCAGAATGCTAGTTTTTCAAATCCATATGTGAACATGCCATATGTGCCTAATCCTTATTTTCAATCTGTGAATATGCGACAAATGTCATGGAGCATTCCCAGCATGGATAATATGTATGCCAATTTTTCACAAATGCATGCATCAAATATTTATGCAAATGAGCATCTGTCAAAACCTATCACTCAAGCATCTACACCCAAAGTGAAGATTGCTAAGAGTGTAAAACCAAAGGCTAACAAGAAAGGACCCAAGGAAACTTGGGTACCAAAATCAACTTGATTTGTATTTTGGATTGTGTGCAGGGAAATAAGAGGAATCTATGGTACCTAGACAGTGGATGTTCTAGGCATATGACAGGAGATTCAACCCTGCTCACAGAGTTCAAGGAGGAAGCTGGCCCTAGAATTACCTTTGGAGATGACAGCAAAGGATATACTAAGGGATATGGCTTGATTACAAAGGACAATGTCATCATTGAAGAAGTGGCTTTAGTTGAAGGTTTGAAGCACAATTTGCTGAGTGTCAGTCAGATTTGTGACAAAGACTATGAAGTAAAGTTCACTAAAGAAGCCTGTGTTGTTTCTACCAAGGAAAACAACAATGTGGTTCTGACAGGCTTTAGAAAAGGAAATGTTTACATAGCTGATTTCAACTCAGTATGCTCAGAATCCATTACATGTCTCTTCAGCAAAGCAAGCAAGGATGAGAGTTGGCTATGGCATAAAAAGCTGTCTCATTTGAATTTTAAAGTAATGAATGATTTGGTAAGAAAGGATCTTGCTAGAGGAATCCCTCAATTGGAGTTCATCAAAGATGGACTGTGTGATGCCTGCCAAGTAGGGAAGCAAAAGAAATCATCCTTCAAGAGCAAGACAGAGTCATCCATTGTTAAGCCCCTTCAATTGCTGCATATGGACTTATTTGGTCCAGTAAATGTCATGTCCATTTCAAAGAAGAAATACTGTCTGGTGATTGTGGATGATTTTTCTAAGTTTACATGGACCTTCTTCCTGCACTCCAAAGATTGTGCAAGTGAAATCATCATCAATCATCTCAGACTAGTAAACAATGGTTCTGAAGTAAAAGTACAAAGAATCAGGAGTGACAATGGCACTGAATTCAAAAATTCCACAATGAATATTTTCTGTGAAGAGAATGGAATTGTCCATGAGTTTTCTGCTGCTAGAACACCTCAACAAAATGGGGTTGTTGAAAGGAAAAATAGAACTCTCATTGAAGCAGCTAGAATAATGTTAAGTGAATCAAGATTGCCAACATATTTCTGGGCTGAAGCTGTCAGCACTGCCTGCTTCACTCAGAATATTTCCTTGATCAATCAAGCTAGAGGAATGACTCCTTATCAGTTATTTACCAACAAGAAACCAACGTTAGCTTTTCTTCATGTCTTTGGATGTAAGTGTTTTGTGCTAAGAAATCATGGAGATAACTTGGGCAAATTTGAAGCAAAGGCAGATGAAGCTATCTTCGTTGGATATGCAGCAGGGAAAGCCTATAGAGTCTACAATCTAAGAACCAACATTGTTATGGAATCTGTACATGTTGTGTTTGATGATCAAAAGATTCTAGGTCTAAATGATGAAGGCTTCCATGAAAAGTTGAGATTTGAAAATGAGGTAGAAGAAAGAATGTACATTGATGATGATGAGGAAAATGAAGATCATGACCTTGGAAATTCACCTAGAGTTGTTGATCCAACTAGAAGTGATGCTATCACTGGAAATGAAGCATCCGTTGACAGTCAAACTAGATCATCAGATGCATCCGTTGACAGACATTCTCATGTATTCGTCGACAGGTAAAATGGAGCATCCGTTGATAGACAAAATGATGCATCTGTTGACAGTCAACTTCATAATTCCTCAAGGACAACAAACTCAGGGGGAGTTTCTCAAAGTCAAAACTCAATATCCAATCAACAAGATCATGCTCACGTAGATGAAGCAACCTCATCTAGGTCAAACCTTCCACCTTCAAGAAAATGGACCAGAGATCATCCTTTTGAGTTAATCATTGGTGACTCAAGCTCAAGAGTCCAAACTAGGAGGGCCACACAAGAAGAATGCCTATACAGTAGTTTCCTGTCTCAAGAGGAACCTAAGAAAGTGGAGGATGCCCTTCTAGATCCAGATTGGGTCTTAGCAATGCAAGAAGAGCTAAACCAATTTGAGAGAAATAAAGTATGGAAGCTTGTGCCCAAACCTGATGATAGAGGTATCATAGGTACCAAATGGGTTCTCAAGAATAAGACAGATGAAAATGGCATAATTGTGAGGAATAAAGCTAGATTAGTGGCAAAGGGCTATTCTCAAGAAGAAGGAATAGATTTTGATGAAACTTTTGCTCCAGTGGCAAGACTTGAGGCCATCAGAATTTTCCTAGCCTATGCAGCACATGCCAACTTCAAAGTCTATCAGATGGATGTTAAAAGTGCCTTTCTAAATGGGGAACTGGAAGAAGAGGTATATGTCCATCAACCTCCTGGCTTTGAAGATCCAGAATTTCCAGATTATGTATATCTTCTCTTGAAAGCACTTTATGGTTTGAAGCAAGCACCAAGAGCCTGGTATGACACTTTATCTCAATTTCTTTTGGAGAATCACTTCACTAGAGGTACAGTAGATAAAACCTTATTTCATAGAAATGTCAATGGCTCTTCAATACTTGTTCAAATCTATGTAGATGATATTATTTTTGGGTCTACAGATGAGAAGCTTTGCAAAAGGTTTGCCAAACTTATGCAAAGTAGGTATGAAATGAGCATGATGGGTGAGTTAACTTACTTTCTTGGTTTACAAGTAAAGCAAGTTAATGAGGGAATTTCCATAAGTCAAACAAAATATATTTATGATCTCTTAAAGAAATTTGACTTAATGGATTGTGCCTCTGCAAAAACACCTATGGCCACTGCAACTAAGCTTGAGCTGAATACTAAGGAAAAATCTGTGGACATCTCAAGCTATAGAGGCATGGTAGGCTCACTTCTATATCTACCAGCTAGTAGACCTGATATAATGTTTTCCACATGTCTTTGTGCTAGATTTCAAGCTAACCCTAGAGAGTCCCACTTGATTGCTATTAAGAGAATTTTCAGGTATCTCAAGGGAACACCAAACCTTGGCATTTGGTACCCAAGAGATTCTGGCTTTGATCTAATTGGCTATTCAGATGCAGACTATGCAGGTTGCAGAATTGATAGGAAAAGTACTACAGGCTCCTGTCAGTTTCTAGGGAATAGGCTTGTGTCATGGTTCAGTAAGAAACAGAACTCAGTCACCACTTCTACAGCCGAAGCTGAGTACATTGCAGCTGGAAGTTGTTGTGCACAGATTCTTTGGATGAAAAATCAACTTATTGACTATGGTCTAAAAGTTGAGAAGATTCCAATTTTCTGTGACAACACTAGTGCTATTGCCATCACAGAAAATCCAGTGCAACATTCGAGAACCAAGCATATTGACATCAAATACCACTTCATCAGAGAGCATGTGATGAATGGTACAGTAGAAATGCACTTTGTGCCAAGTGAAATGCAGCTTGCAGATATCTTCACCAAGCCTCTTGATGAATCTTCATTCACAAGGTTGGTAGGTGAACTAGGTATGCTTAATTTTTCATAATTCCTAGTGGTATCTAATAATACTGTTTTGCAGCTAGAAATGTGTTTTGATTTACTTGAGAATTAAAAACTCTCAGAATAACTCTTAGCAGAAATTTTGTTTAAGGCAAAATTTGCTTATCAACGGATATCCTTTTATTCGTTGGTTGTATAAACACATTACTAGATTTTCGTATGTCAACGGATAACAGGTTGTCCACGTCTTCGATGGATAAACTGTTTTCTCAACCGTCCAATCTTTATCCATTGATATACATATTTCTTTTATAGCCGTTGGTAAGCGTGTATAATTTGTCACGGCTGTACTTCTTTTCTTTTCATTTATTATCTGACAGTTACTTTTGTCCAATGGGGTAATTACTTTTAATTATTTCATTTTTAATTCTTGGAAAATATAAAAGGCTGTTTTGTGCCCTCACATCTCACCTTTATTCATTTTCAAGAATCTCATTAGTTAACTGCATCTTCTTCACTAAATCTCTCTCTGCAACAAAAGTTCAAACACTTCAATGGCGCCTATTGTTAAGATGATGTCTTCCATCGGGTTTACCTATGAGAAGAACAATTTCGCGGCCTTTGTTGATACAGTGAACGCTCCAGAAGCATATCACACCATGATGAATTTCGTGAAGAAATGCAAACTGTCATATGCTATGACTGCCACCACTCCTCTAATCCATGAGGTAATTGAAGAGGTGTGGGCATCTGCTGAGTACAATGGCACAGACGGTACACTTGCTTTTTCTTTAAAGGGTAAAAATTATGTAGTTAATTCTGATGTGTTAACTGCTTGTTTAAAATTGCCTGAGAATAACTGTCTGAAGGTACCCAGTAATGCTGAAATTGTTACCATGCTTAATTCCATGAATTATACCCTTAGTACTGAGAACTTAGGGAAAATTGTTAGGAAAGGTATGGTTAAGGAATGGAGTTATCTTTGTGATGCCTTCATTAAAAATTTTTCTGACAAGATTAGTAACTTTGATGCTGTTACCAACTCCATGCTAGTTATGCTATGTATGCTTTTGACTGATAAATTCTATAATTTTGGCACACTAGTCATGTATGAGATAGCAGCTAAATTAGGTAAAAAGGAAACTAGGAGCAAGAATGTTTATTTTGCTAGATTTTTGATGCTCCTAGCACTGCATGTATCTGAGAATGAGCTATCCATTGCTAACCCGGATAGCAAGTTCAATTGTTTTGTTCAGGAGAAGAGAGTCTTAAGTGATTTGATTCGAATGAACCTAAATGCAGAAGTACAATTGGTATATCTACCAATTGTTCAGGTAACTGTTTCCAACCCTGAAACTCCTATCTCCAACCCCCAAATTTCTTTGCCTTCTAGTGTCACAATGGAGTCTGTGGCTGTGACCAAACAGGCTCCTACCAAAGTGACCAAATCCAAAGTTCCAAAACCACAATCTAAAAGACAAACCTCAGGTGTCTCTCAAAAGGCACCTGTTGCAAAAACTACCAAAACTCTTGAGGGGAGTGTGAAGGTGGTAGTGAGTGGTGAGGGACAGGGTGAACATCAAAGAAGTCCTAAGGATAAGGAAGGTGAGGCAGGTGCAACCAACATTTCAGTCTCTCAAAAGACTGTTAATGAACCTACAAGCCAAATTCTAGTTACATCCTCTCAACAGGGTGTGACTACTAATTTAAGTTCCATTCCAGGAACACAGCACAAAAGGGCAAGGGACACAGATAGCTCTCACTCAAAAACCTATGGTAGAAGAGTAAAATCCAAAACCATTGGGGAATCACAGGGTGCACACACTGTACAACAAACTGTACCTTCTCAAATTCAGGTTGATGTGACTTCAATAAATGTGGAGTCACAGCCCCTTGATCTTAACCTTCAAATCGATACACATTTTGATCCACCATCACCAACTCCATCTCTGGATGTGGATATGATATCTACATCAATTCCTGATTCTCCATCTTTAAAATTCTTGGAGAAGCCCCACTCAACAATTGGTGGTCATCATCTTTTAGATGATTTGTTGGGCCATCAATCTTCCATTCCTGAATTCACAACACTATCTGTGGCCTCTTCTTTAAAATCAATCACCACAGATTCAGTGTTGGTTTTCACTTCAACGGATACTCGTTTTCCTTCATCAACGGATATCCTACATTCGTTGACAAGTGTTTCTCCATCAACGGATATGTCTTCAACTAATTATCCGTTGACAGCAATAACCACTACACCAACGGATACACCTTATCCGTTGACAACTCTCTCTACCACTGCAAAATGTGACATTCCTATGTCAACTGTGGAGGAGTTTGTAGTAATTGAAACACTTTTAGGAATGAGGGAAGGGAGTGAGAGGCTGCCTTGTGAGCAGGCAAAAGGAGAGAAAATCAATGAGAGGCTGACCATTTCTTCCGGTCAGGCAAAAGGAGAGCTAGAGAGTTCCACCTTAGTAGGTGAAGGTGAGGGTGTGAGAGGTGTGAGCCAGGGGGAGCCCCTGATGCAAGAAAAGAGAGATGAGAGGAGAGAAGGGACTACAGGAGAAATAAGGCAGGAAGAATCAGCCATTGCAAGTGAGTTAATGGAGGTTAATGAAGCTTCCAAAGAGATGGAATTTAGACAAGAATATCAGTCAGTTATTGACTCCATCTCTTTGGATCCTGAAACCTTTACTCATCCTGTTTCTGCCTATCAAGTAATGGCACAACAGGGCAATGTGGAGGCAGAGAAGGCAATGCACCTAGTGCACACCTCAGAATCTCTTCAAAGAGCAAAAGAAGCTTTACAAACCCTGTCTCCAAGTGCTGGAAGTGAAGAGTTTGGCAGTGATGACAGTCAAAGTTCAGATGGTGAAGAAATAAATGAGGATGAAACTCCAGGATGGATGTTTTCCAATGCCACTGAACTTGGGAATCTCAATGTGGAAATCATGAAGCAATACCAATCTGCTAAGGAATTATGAAAATAGCACTAGATGCCAGGATTGAGGCACTAGCTCCTACTACCACTTAGAAGGTGCTTTCTTGCAAACTTCTCAAAGAAGATAGCCTGGCTAAGTCTGTTCAGCTTCTTTCCTCAAGAGTGGATAGTATGGAATCTCAAATGCACACCATCATTGCCAATCAATCAAAACAGACTCAATTACTGGAAATGCTACTTGCAGCTTCAACCCCAACCCATGATGCTAACAAAAAGGGGGAGAAAATGGAGAAAATGGGAACAAGCACAGAAGAGGCTGCAACATCTACTGGCCAATTTCAAGCTACCAGTAGTGAGATAGCACAGATTGAGGGGGAGCAACAGCCAATTGTAGTGGTCAATCCAACAGAGTTTGAGATAAAGGCTTCCCTTGTGAAGAAACAAGTGGCTTTGCCTGAGATTCAAAGCTTAGAAGAAATCTCAGATGGTGAAAGGCAAGCCAGAATAGAAGCTTTGGAAAAGATCAACAAGGAGACTAGTGAAAGAATTCTAATGACAGAGAGGATGATCAATGAGTCAATTGCATCATCTCTGTTCCTTAATGCTCAATCTTCTGCTCCAACAATATCAACCACAATCATGAAGGTGCTCACTCCAAGGGTTGTGGCTCCTACATTCTATGATGCTGAACCATCATTTGTCAAAGAATTTGAACCAACTATCAAAACCAGAGCCTATTCACCACCAAAGGAAAATGGGAAGAACAAGCTTCAATTGGACTACCCATTTCCCAAGAATGATGAAGAAAAGCTAATGGGAAAAACAATCAAGGAGTTCAAAGTACAGACAAATAAGAGTGTAAGAGATTGGATGGCTGTAATCATGAGGAATGGAAAAGTATTAAATATATCCAACAGTCATCCTAGATTTGTGGAAGCTAAAAGAGAAGAAGTCTCCAGAATCCAAAGGGAAGCCCATCCAAGTACAGAAAATCAACATGAAAACTCAGAAGAGAAGCAAGCCAGGCTAGCTCAAGAGTTAATGGATGAGGTAGAGGTTGAAATGAAGGAACCTGAGGAAGTTCCCAAAATCAAACCTAAAAGAAGGAAAGCTAAAACCAAGAGGGTTCTTTCTCCAGAACCCTTTCCAGAAAAAGAAACCATTGGCTCACCAGTACCTATGTCTGCAACAGTAATCGACCCAACTGTAAACTTTCATGCTGACCCCATAAGGCCTAAAGAGGAATCAATGAATTTTGATTCAATTGAAGTTCCTTCATTCTTGCTAAATCCAAAACAGAAGAAAAGGGCTCCAAAGAAGCAACTTTCAAAGGGACCAGTTCAAGTTGCTAGGGTACCTGCTATTGTCAAACAACCAATCTTGGAAAACAAAGAAGACTTTATCTATCAGGAAGAAATTGAAGAATACTCTGGCATGAATCTATATTTGGATGAACTGTCAGAAGTAAGAGGAATTGACAAGTACAAGAATCAGCCTGAGAGATTAGTGTTTGTCTACAAGGGAGGAAGTCAGAGGACATGGCCACTACAGAAGGTTCTTGGAGAGAATTATCATACACTGACCAAAGTGTTCTCAGCATTCAAGAGACACACAGGGTTATCTGAGATAGCCAGAAGGGAGATAATTAACAGAATAGAAGAAATAAGGAGAGAATGGAACTCACCCTCAAGTGTACCAAAGAAAATGAAGATCCCTTATAATGGACAGAAAATCCACATTCAACCCTTTAGGATGATGGAGTTCAGGGATGATGAGGGCACTAGGAGATTCTTCAGGTTAGAAGACCAACTGTCAAAGGCTAGTTCTGATTACCTGAGATGGTTACAACTAAAGCTAAATCCAAAAGTTGTTGAAGAAGATACCTTCTATAGGCAACTTCAAGTGCAAATTGAGTCCAACTCTGCCAAGGAAGGAAAGTCAAGGGTGCAGCCAACCAGAGAGAGGAAACATCATTAAACTGCTCAATCTAAAGGAGCACATCTCTGATAAGTTTCTTAAAGCTTTCTGTTTTTAATTTTTGTAGCTTAATTCAATGTTTGCATACTGTAGTATGTATATATCTTTAGGAATGTTTTGTTATCATCAAGGTTCTGAATTTATGCTTTATTGCCATCAAGTATAAATTAGGGGAGATTGTTAGGAATATGTTGTAGTTGATGATAACTTAACATTCAAGCAAAACTGTATAAGTCAAGTTTTGTAACTGTCAACTGATAAGACCTTACAACTCTATTCGTTGACAGGTAGCTCATGAACGGATGAGGTTTTGTAGCATACTGCAATATCTCTATTTATCAGTTGATAGTGTTTTTATTCAGAGTCATGTTGACCATCAATGGATAGGCAGAATAGGGTAGCCAATTGTAAATAAGCCATGCTATGTAATTCTGTCTAAGTGAAAATGTATCAACGGATAAGAACAGGGCTCTATCAACGGATACAACTCAAATCTACTCGATCAACGGATACAGCTCAAACTACCATCAACGGATAAGTGTGCACAACATCAACGGATAATCATTGTCACTTTATCCTATGCTAGCTGGGAATTAGCAGTTGATAAGGACAGGTTTGACTGACAGATCATATGGGTTGATAGTAGGTATAAAAAGCAGTATGGCAGCCATACTTTGGAAACACAGAAGAAAGAAGCATTCCATTTACACAGTACATACAAGAAAGGTGCAGGGGACATATCTGTTCACAAGGACAACCTTTCGGCTACATGTGGATTTGGAGTGGAGTAGCAAGTCAACTTGAATTAGATTAATATTATCTTATTCTTGTAGCACTTGTAAACTTGGGATATATAACCAAGTGTAGCAACTCTTTAGATAGTAAGAAAACATACATATTTGCTTAGGGTTTCTTGAATATCCTTAGAAGCAAAGAGTTGTAAACACAGAAGCTGTGTACATTTGTATCACAGGGTTTTCTTCAAATAAAAGTCTCAGGTGGTACATTTAACCACCTGATTTTTATGTGGTTGTGAACTATTTCTATTCAGCAATTATTCCTTTATAGATTTCTGTGGTTTTTATAAAAAATTTATAACTATCAAGAATTGTATTCAACCCCCCCTTCTACAATTATACAAGTGTGTAATCTGGGAATAACAACACGTGACCTTCAGAGTTTTAATCTGACGCTCTCCCAACTAAGCTATCACCGCATATATTAAAATATTCACACTTTAAATATAAAAAGAATTTTTGAATAAAAATAATTAAAAAAATTAATTAAGTATTTGTATTAGTTTATTTCAAAAGATAATCGTGATAGATCTGAAAAAATGATTTTTGATATCAAAATATATAAATAATCGTTCCTATTCTTTCTCATCCATAGAAAAATTTCATAAGGAAGCAATTATCCTATATAAAAATAATCTAAATTATATATGTCCAAAACTGATGGCTAAGAAGCTGAATAAGTTAATTTTAAAAATTAAAAAATTAATGCGGTGAACGTGGATTGAACACGTGACCTTCAGAGTTTTAATCTGACGCTCTCCCAACTAAGCTATCACCGCATATATTAAAATATTCACACTTTAAATATAAAAAGAATTTTTAAATAAAAATAACTAAAAAAATTATTTAAGTATTTGTATTAGTTTATTTCAAAAGATAATCGTGATCGATCTGAAAAAAAGATTTTTGATATCAAAATATATAAATAATCGTTCCTATTCTTTCTCATCCATAGAAAAATTTCATAAGGAAGCAATTATCCTACATATAAATAATCTAAATTATATATGTACAAAACTGATGGCTAAGAAGTTGAATAAGTTAATTTTAAAAATTAAAAAATTAATGCGGTGAACGTGGATTGAACACGTGACCTTCAGAGTTTTAATCTGACGCTCTCCCAACTAAGCTATCACCGCATATATTAAAATATTTACACTTTAAATATAAAAAGAATTTTGAATAAAAATAATTAAAAAAATTAATTAAGTATTTGTATTAGTTTATTCCAAAAGATAATCGTGATCGATCTGAAAAAATGATTTTCGATATCAAAATATATAAATAATCGTTCCTATTCTTTCTCATCCATAGAAAAATTTCATAAGGAAGCAATTATCATATATATAAATAATCTAAATTATACATGTACAAAACAGATGGCTAAGAAGCTGAATAAGTTAATTTTAAAAATTAAAAAATTAATGCGGTGAACGTGGATTGAACACGTGACCTTCAGAGTTTTAATCTGACGCTCTCCCAACTAAGCTATCACCGCATATATTTAAATATTCACACTTTAAATATAAAAAGAATTTTTAAATAAATTAATTTAAAAAAATTATGATTAAGTGTTTGTATTAGTTTATTTCAAAAGATATCAAAATATATAAATAATCGTTCCTATTCTTTCTTATCCATAGAAAAATTTCATAAGGAAGCAATAATCCTATATATAAATAATCTAAATTATATATGTACAAAACAGATGGCTAAGAAGTTGAATAAGTTAATTTTAAAAATTAAAAAATTAATGCGGTGAACGTGGATTGAACACGTGACCTTCAAAGTTTTAATCTAACGCTCTCCCAACTAAGCTATCACCGCATATATTAAAATATTCACACTTTAAATATAAAAAGAATTTTTAAATAAAAATAACTAAAAAAATTATTTAAGTATTTGTATTAGTTTATTTCAAAAGATAATCGTGATCGATCTGAAAAAATGATTTTTGATATCAAAATATATAAATAATCGTTCCTATTCTTTCTCATCCGTAGAAAAATTTCATAAGGAAGCAATTATCCTATATATAAATAATCTAAATTATATATGTACAAAACTGATGGCTAAGAAGTTGAATAAGTTAATTTTAAAAATTAAAAAATTAATGCGGTGAACGTGGATTGAACACGTGACCTTCAGAGTTTTAATCTGACGCTCTCCCAACTAAGCTATCACCGCATATATTAAAATATTCACACTTTAAATATAAAAAGAATTTTTGAATAAAAATAATTAAAAAAATTAATTAAGTATTTGTATTAGTTTATTTCAAAAGATAATCGTGATAGATCTGAAAAAATGATTTTTGATATCAAAATATATAAATAATCGTTCCTATTCTTTCTCATCCATAGAAAAATTTCATAAGGAAGCAATTATCCTATATAAAAATAATCTAAATTATATATGTCCAAAACTGATGGCTAAGAAGCTGAATAAGTTAATTTTAAAAATTAAAAAATTAATGCGGTGAACGTGGATTGAACACGTGACCTTCAGAGTTTTAATCTGACGCTCTCCCAACTAAGCTATCACCGCATATATTAAAATATTCACACTTTAAATATAAAAAGAATTTTTAAATAAAAATAACTAAAAAAATTATTTAAGTATTTGTATTAGTTTATTTCAAAAGATAATCGTGATCGATCTGAAAAAAAGATTTTTGATATCAAAATATATAAATAATCGTTCCTATTCTTTCTCATCCATAGAAAAATTTCATAAGGAAGCAATTATCCTACATATAAATAATCTAAATTATATATGTACAAAACTGATGGCTAAGAAGTTGAATAAGTTAATTTTAAAAATTAAAAAATTAATGCGGTGAACGTGGATTGAACACGTGACCTTCAGAGTTTTAATCTGACGCTCTCCCAACTAAGCTATCACCGCATATATTAAAATATTTACACTTTAAATATAAAAAGAATTTTGAATAAAAATAATTAAAAAAATTAATTAAGTATTTGTATTAGTTTATTCCAAAAGATAATCGTGATCGATCTGAAAAAATGATTTTCGATATCAAAATATATAAATAATCGTTCCTATTCTTTCTCATCCATAGAAAAATTTCATAAGGAAGCAATTATCATATATATAAATAATCTAAATTATACATGTACAAAACAGATGGCTAAGAAGCTGAATAAGTTAATTTTAAAAATTAAAAAATTAATGCGGTGAACGTGGATTGAACACGTGACCTTCAGAGTTTTAATCTGACGCTCTCCCAACTAAGCTATCACCGCATATATTTAAATATTCACACTTTAAATATAAAAAGAATTTTTAAATAAATTAATTTAAAAAAATTATGATTAAGTGTTTGTATTAGTTTATTTCAAAAGATATCAAAATATATAAATAATCGTTCCTATTCTTTCTTATCCATAGAAAAATTTCATAAGGAAGCAATAATCCTATATATAAATAATCTAAATTATATATGTACAAAACAGATGGCTAAGAAGTTGAATAAGTTAATTTTAAAAATTAAAAAATTAATGCGGTGAACGTGGATTGAACACGTGACCTTCAAAGTTTTAATCTAACGCTCTCCCAACTAAGCTATCACCGCATATATTAAAATATTCACACTTTAAATATAAAAAGAATTTTTAAATAAAAATAACTAAAAAAATTATTTAAGTATTTGTATTAGTTTATTTCAAAAGATAATCGTGATCGATCTGAAAAAATGATTTTTGATATCAAAATATATAAATAATCGTTCCTATTCTTTCTCATCCGTAGAAAAATTTCATAAGGAAGCAATTATCCTATATATAAATAATCTAAATTATATATGTACAAAACTGATGGCTAAGAAGTTGAATAAGTTAATTGTAAAAATTAAAAAATTAATGCGGTGAACGTGGATTGAACACGTGACCATCAGAGTTTTAATCTGACGCTCTCCCAACTAAGCTATCACCGCATATATTAAAATATTCACACTTTAAATATAAAAAGAATTTTTAAATAAAAATAATTAAAAATTTAATTAAGTATTTGTATTAGTTTATTTCCAAAGATAATCGTGATCGATCTGAAAAATGATTTTTGATATCAAAATATATAAGTAATCGTTCCTATTCTTTCTCATCCATAGAAAAATTTCATAAGGAAGCAATTATCATATATATAAATAATCTAAATTATATTTGTACAAAACTGATGGCTAAGAAGCTGAATAAGTTAAATTTAAAAATTTAAAAATTAATGCGCTGAATGTGGATTGAACACGTGACCTTCAGAGTTTTAATCTGACGCTCTCCCAACTAAGCTATCACCGCATATATTAAAATATTCACACTTTAAATATAAAAAGAATTTTTGAATAAAAATAATTAAAAAAATTAATTAAGTATTTGTATTAGTTTATTTCAAAAGATAATCGTGATCGATCTGAAAAAATGATTTTTGATATCAAAATATATAAATAATCGTTCCTATTCTTTCTCATCCGTAGGTAAATTTCATAAGGAAGCAATTATCCTATATAAAAATATTCTAAATTATATATGTACAAAACTGATTGCTAAGAAGCTGAATAAGTTAATTTTAAAAATTAAAAAATTAATGCGATGAACGTGGATTGAACACGTGACCTTCAGAGTTTTAATTTGACGCTCTCCCAACTACGCTATCACCGCATATATTAAAATATTCACACTTTAAATATAAAAAGAATTTTTAAATAAAAATAACTAAAAAAATTATTTAAGTATTTTTATTAGTTTATTTCAAAAGATAATCGTGATCGATCTGAAAAAATGATTTTTGATATCAAAATATATAAATAATCGTTCATATTCTTTCTCTTCCGTAGAAAAATTTCATAAGGAAGCAATTATCCTATATATAAATAATCTAAATTATATATGTACAAAACTGATGGCTAAGAAGTTGAATAAGTTAATTTTAAAAATTAAAAAATTAATGGGGTGAACGTGGATTGAACACGTGACCTTCAGAGTTTTAATCCGACGCTCTCCCAACTAAGCTATCATCGCATATATTTAAATATTCACACTTTAAATATAAAAAGAATTTTTAAATAAATTAATTTAAAAAAATTATGATTAAGTGTTTGTATTAGTTTATTTCAAAAATAATCGTGATCGATCTGAAAAATATGATTTTCAATATCAAAATATATTAAATAATCATTCCCATTCCTACTCATCTATTGAAATGCTAAGGGTGCCTCTCAGTTTGAACTTTGTTTTTTTGTTAGGCGTCTACCGCAGCTGGAATTGAATCTGGGATAGGGATGGCAATGGGTCGGGTCGGGTTTGGCCAAAACCAAACCCGAACCCGGTTAAATCCACCAAACCCGAACCCGAACCCGATTAAACCCGAAATTTTGAAACCAAACCCGACCCGGTTAAACCCGAACGGGTTTTCGGGTACCCGAAACCCGAAAAAAATAAATAAAAAATAAATATTTTTTATATTAAAAATAATATAAAACATAAATATATAAAATATTTTAATTTTTATTACATATTAAATATTAAATATATATAATAATAGATAATATATATTAAATATTATGTATAAAATAATAGAAATAATAATATATATTAATTCGGGTTTCGGGTCGGGTTCGGGTTTGGAACGGGTTTCGGGTCGGTTCGGGTCGGGTTTGGCCAAAATCCAAACCCGACCCGAAATTGATTCGGGTTTAAAAATCAAACCCAAACCCGAACCCAAATCCGAAAATTTCGGGTTCGGTTCGGGTTATTCGGGTCGAAACGGGTCGGGTATCCATCGGGTCGGTACAAATTGCCATCCCTAAATTCTGGGACCTCGAGGTGGTAATCCCCAAAAGTCCTGACATTAACCAGCTGAGATATACTACTATTTGTGCATGATATTGATACTCGTCTATTATCTTAATTCGGCATAAGATATTTGCAGTTTGGTTTCAGTATGATCTTTTGCCATGTATGATGTAACTCAATGTGGGATTTTTCTTTTTAGAGCACTGGTAATCCAAATTCCACCGAAACCCTAGACCTTGAAATCGTTTTCCGACCAAAATATCCATCGGTTGTCGAAATTGATCACATATGATCCTCCCTTCATTCTCTACAAAATCAAACCATCAAAATCGTGTTTTCATCCCGGTAATGATTTTACCCAAATCAAAATCCTAGTTATTGTTTTCAAATCTCCGATCCCGATTTTGTGAGTCTTGTGATTTCACCGTAAGTATGTCATACGTGTTCGTATTAACCTACTATTTCAGTGGTTTCATCGTCTCTACTCCGTGATATCTAGGGATGGGAACGGGTCGGGTTCGGCTCGGGTTTTGCAAAATCCAAATCCAAATATTTTCGGGTTTCGGGTTTCGGATCGTATCGGGTTTCGGATCGAAAACTCAATATCCAAATCCAAATCCGTCGGGTTTCGGATCGGATCGGGTTTTTTTCGGGTATTCAAAATTAAAAATAGTGTAAATAAGTTGCTTAACAAAAAAATAAAAAAATTGTGTAAGTAAGTTAAAAAATACAGCTACATCCATAACAATTTATTTTCTCGATATTTCCATATCTTATGTCTCAAAGATATATGTGTATGTATAATATGTATTTATAATATACATTTATATATAATATATATATATATATATAAAATATTGTATGTATAATATGTATTTATAATATACATTTATATATAATATATAAAATATAATAAATAAAAGTCGGGTATTTTTCGGGTTTCGGGTTCGGCTCGGGTTTTGATCGGGTTTCGGGTTTCGGATCGGGTTTCATGAAATCCATATCCATATCCAAAATCTTTCGGGTTTAAAATTTAAATCCATATCCATATCCAAATCCAAAATATCGGGTTCGGATCGGATAAAAAATCGGATTTCGAATCGGGTATCCGTCGGATCGGATTTTTTTCCCATCCCTAGTGATATCTCGGAGTAATTCAGATACATGTGGTGCTCTGTAATAATTTGCTTGTGTTAATTTTAGTTAGTAATAATCATGTGTGTTAACGCCATGATTAAGGTATCTCATTCGAACCCTTGTATTTTGATTTAGTGATGAATGTCGAACTGAGATGGTTGGTTGAAACTAATTTGATTGATATTTGATTAATCAATTCTATGTGTAATTCTTAATTTACTATACTGCAACAGAGTTTATGTGATTTTGTGTGATCCTACTTGGTGTTTATTTGGTCTGATTAGCTTATAATCTATACCTCTAGTTCTCATCATAGTCATGAGGAGTCTGACATAATCATTTTTAAGATGTTATTAGTAGTATCTTACACTCTGGTTTATTCAGAGTGGGTTCCTATCTCATTTCTCAGTTTGTCACAGTGTAATAGTTATTGCGTTCCATTGTGTGACTCAAATTGAATTCATGTGATCTCTGTGTATGTCTTGCAACATTGTAGTGTGCAAGTGAGCTAATTATCTCATTCTGTACCAAAATATAGTTGCAAAAGTATCAAGGCTGGGCTGTGTGTAGTATATGTGTATACTACATTACTTGTTTTGACTTTTTATTATTTGTATGGGCATATGGAGAAATGATAACCCCGAGTTAAATTAGAATGTTTTTTTCTAATGATTACGCCAGAGTAAATAGATTGAGATTACGGGTTTGTAATTTTATAAGATTGTTATTAATTGGGGAGTGATTCATGTTGATGTTACAAAAAAGTGATGTTTATTGACTTTAATTTTGCTCAAATTTGTGTGTGTTGACAATCTATTTTTCTGGTAAAAGCAAGAAAAATGCAGTCGTTTCATTTTATTAGTCAAGAATTATTCAAATTTAATCATTTTAATGTGCCTTGATGTATTAGCTTTTAAGGTTTCTAAAATTATGCTCCTAATTAGTTTCTTTAGTTAATTATGAGTTAATTATCATTCACTATTTACAAGCTGCCAAATATCCTTAAGGTCTATTTTATATTTTTTGGAAAGTATTTAATGTGCTATACAACTTGGAACTTTATCATTGATTGAGTGATTTTAACCATTGTTATCGCGTGTTTTGTTATGAATAGGAACATAGTAATTCCTTTTTTCCCATAACTGCTTTGTTAATTAGTCATTAATGTTTTAGTTCTTTATTAGTAATACTTTCCTCTAATATAATTAGACACACATTCTTCTTTCTTGCTTAATTCTTAAATTCAAATTTAAATTTTTCTGAATAAATATTTCCACTTTTATGTTGCATTAATCAAGTTTTTGTACCATTTATGATATTAATTAAGTTTTGTACCATTTATGGTTAGTAATCAAGTTTTGTACCATTTATGGGTGGCCATGATTGATGGCGTATATTTTTGACCTGAAGGAGGCAATTGTGCCATTTTGTTGGCTTGTATAAAGTCATTTTAGATGACTTTATAGTGGATCTTTTATGAGAAATCGATATTTTATATGTCTAACCATAGGGGTCCCCTTTGGTTATATATATAAAACTGTTCAACTTTATTATGTTTACTGAGTATAATAATTATTTAATGTATATTCAATTAATGGTTTTTTGACATAGTTTTATCTGTTGTGTTGATATTTTCAGTTTCCGTAGGTGGAAAGAAGTGTAAAGAGAAGATGAATAATAACAGAATTTTGGATTTTAAGGGAATCAATAAGGTATCTATTTTGGTGGTAAGAAGTGTGAGAAGATGGATGAAGGCGGGTTTATGGATTAAAATAGTGGAAGAATCAAGCTGAAGAATTAAGAAGTTTCTAATCTATTGATTTTTAGGTTTTTGTAAAATGATGTACTCATTTATTTTAGTAAGGCACCCTTTTTCCCCGCTTGAGTTTTTTTCCCATAGGGTTTTGCTCTTGTTGGTTTTTTAACGAGGCCTTATTTGGTGGATATAAAGGTGATATTATCTAACTTCCGGGGGAATCTCTTTCTATTGGGTCGTTAGACCCATAGATTGGTTAAGCATACCTTTCGGCTAGATAATGAGCTTTTATTATCTATTCACATGTATCATCTGTTTCTTTTCATGAATGAATTTTATCATTTCCCACAAAAAAAATTACATACGTATAAAATAGTCGTCGAACCTTATTAATCGCAAATCGCAAGTGGTTACCATCTTGCATACTTTGGGCTCATCATCTTGGAACTAGTCCGTTACAATGGACAAACTCCTCACCTATATAGAAGTGTTGAACTAACCACATAATCACCCAAGAAAGCCCCAATAAAGTTGCTCAATTATATAGAGAACACTTAATTTCCGACGATTACATGACACTGAGTGCTGACTGCAGATTGTAGACTGGCAGAAGATATATAATTAAGTGATTACCCAATTTAGATTTTCCCTGAACACTAGTATAGATTGATATCATACTATTATGTATTTAAAATGTACCTTCGCATGATGCAAAAGGTGAGATGCACTCATACCCTCATTCGTTCTATCAATAATTTTAGTGAGTCATACAGATGTGTGACGATTGTCTTGCAGGTGAATATAAGGTAAAAAAAATACACTGTTCAAAATTTCAGCCACAATCATTCTATTATAAGAATTCCTTTTTTCTGCAAAAGAACATAAAATTAATTAAATAATAATCCAAGTTTATGCAAAAATTAACTAAAAATGTAAAGAAAATATGATCATAAAGATCATACATCAACAAACTCCTCACTCATTTAGAAGTGTTGAAGAGTTTATATAAAATTAAAGACGAAAATCATCTGACCTTACTAGACTTATCCTCGGGGTTCTATTGTGATATTAAAAGATGTTTAACTACTCCCTTCAATATAATAAAGTAAATTTAATCGAGATTAATATGTATTTTTAAAGCTAAAATGATACAAAAAATAAAACTAACTTAATTGTAAAAATTAATGCGATGAACGTGGATTGAACACGTGGCCTTCAGAGTTTTAATCTGACGCTCTCCCAACTAAGCTATCACCTCATATATTAAAATATTCACACTTTAAATATAAAAAGAATTTTTAAATAAAAATAATTAAAAAATTAATTAAGTATTTGTATTAGTTTATTTCAAAAGATAATCGTGATCAATTTGAAAAAATGATTTTTGATATCAAAATATATAAATAATCGTTCCTATTCTTTCTCATCCATACAAAAATTTCATAAAGAAAAGCAATTATCCTATATATAAATATTCTAAATTATATATGTACAAAACAGATGGCTAAGAAGCTGAATAAGTTAATTTTAAAAATTAAAAAATTAATGCGGTGAACGTGGATTGAACACGTGACCTTCAGAGTTTTAATCTGACGCTCTCCCAACTAAGCTATCACCGCATATATTAAAATATTCACACTTTAAATATAAAAAGAATTTTTGAATAAAAATAATTTAAAAAATTAATTAAGTATTTGTATTAGTTTATTTCAAAAGATAATCGTGATCGATCTGAAAAAATGATTTTTGATATCAAAATATATAAATAATCGTTCCTATTCTTTCTCATCCATACAAAAATTTCATAAAGAAAAGCAATTATCCTATATATAAATAATATAAATTATATATGTACAAAACAGATGGCTAAGAAGCTGAATAAGTTAATTTTAAAAATTAAAAAATTAATGCGGTGAACGTGGATTGAACACGTGACCTTCAAAGTTTTAATCTGACGCTCTCCCAACTAAGCTATCACCGCATATATTAAAATATTCACTTTTTAAATAAAAAGAATTAAAAAAATTAATTAAGTATTTGTATTAGTTTATTTCAAAAGATAATCGTGATCGATCTGAAAAAAATGATTTTTGATATCAAAATATTTAAATAATCGTTCCTATTCTTTCTCATCCATACAAAAAGTTTCATAAAGAAAAGCAATTATCCTATATATAAATAATCTAAATTATATATGTACAAAACAAATGGCTAAGAAGCTGAATAAGTTAATTTTAAAAATTTAAAAATTAATGCGGTGAACGTGGATTGAACACGTGACCTTCAGAGTTTTAATCTGACGCTCTCCCAACTAAGCTATCACCGCATATATTTAAATATTCACACTTTAAATATAAAAAGATTTTTTTAATAAAGTAATTTAAAAAAATTATGATTAAGTGTTTGTATTAGTTTATTTCAAAAGATAATCGTGATCCATCTGAAAAATATGATTTTCAATATCAAAATATATTAAATAATCGTTTCCATTCCTACTCATCTATTGAAAAATTTCATAAAGAAAAGCAACTATCCTATATGTAGATAATCTAAATTACGTATGTATAAAACAGTCGTCGAACCTTATTAATCGCAAATCGCAAGTGGTTACCATCTTGCATACTTTGGGCTTATCATCTTGGAACTAGTCCGTTACAATGGACAAACTCCTCACCTATATAGAAGTGTTGAACTAACCACATAATCACCCAAGAAAGCCCCAATAAAGTTGCTCAATAATATAGAGAACACTTAATTTCCGACGATTACATGACACTGCTGACTACAGGTTGTAGACTCGCAGAAGATATATAATTAAGTGATTACCCAATTCAGATTTTCCCTGGACACTAGTATAGATTGATATCATACTATTATGTATTTAAAATGTACCTTCGCATGATGCATAAGGTGAGATGCACTCATACCCTTATTCGTTCTATCAATAATTTTAGTGAGTGATACAGATGTGTGACGATTGTCTTGCAGGTGAATATATGGTAAAAAAAGACACTGTTCGCAGTAAGAGGCTCCATACTTGACTGGACTAAGATTTCTCTTGAATTGAAAGTAATATCTGCACGTGTTAAAAAAATAAGATAGTACTATATTTAGTACTTCAATCAGTAGTAGAAGTTAAACCTTCTGCCCTGCTTTTACTATTTCCTGAAATTCTGAAAGGCTGAAACCAAAAGCTTCTTACTTTCTTCTGATGAAAAAACATGCATTGCACATTAGCCTTTACAGAGAATATTCCCAATAGCTTGTCTTAAATGTTCCCTGTACAGGAGCTAGCAATGCACGATAAAATATTGACGGGCACTAAAATAAGCGATTCGAGATCAGTCCCGATTCAGAGAATATATGAGTAAAGATGCATGATTTCAAGTGAATATTGAAAGCAATACATGTGTTGTGTTATCCAAACCAAAATCTTAATATTCACTTGACATCCAGTATACAATTCAATACCAAAAAATACTTGATATCAAACGCACTTTTAAAGCTGTCATGGGGTCGATCAACTATGCGTATAAGATTATATCATAAGCGTTTTCTTTACGGGATGACATGGTCCCTTCCACAACCAAGAACGGATGAAAATGTTTTCAACCAACAAATATTAGTCATCGAATGAATTTTCGAACGACTAAAATTTGTTGTTTATGAAAGTATTTTATCCACCGTGATTCGAGACCAATTTCGTTCTTTTACATCTAGAGGTTACAAGTGCAACACATTTTATTTAAACCCTTCTAGATACCTTAACTCTGAACCCACCAGCCATATGACCCGTTAGTAAAGGTACAAAAACCGGTTCTTCCAAACAAACCGGCTTTATTTCGAATCTCCTCATTACTGATGCCACCACATACTTCATTTGTATAAACGCCATCTCCTTGCCTAGACAAACCCTCGGACCGGCTTGAAAAACCGGGAACTTGTAAGGACTCACCATTTTTAACAAACCCGGTTCATCAAACCACCGGTCCGGTCTAAACTCCAGTTTATCTTTTCCCCACAATTCCTCCATTCTTCCCATCCCATATGGAAAATAAGTCACTCTATCTCCCTTACACACCACTGTCCCGTCCGGCAAAATGTCGTCGGAGACCGCGTGTTTCGAGTCCCACACCACGGGTGGATAAAGCCTCATGGACTCACATAAACAAGCTTTCGTATAATTCATCTCCTTGAGCTTCTCGAAATCCAATCCATCTAATGACATCACTTCATTCAACAGCTCTTTCTTAACCGCCTCATTGCTACCGATCAACCAAAATAGCCACGTCAATGCAGACGATGTCGTGTCCCTCCCCGCCATCAAAAAACTTATTACCATGTCCCTAACCATATCATCATCATTTCCATCTGACAAAAATCTCGAAAGAAGGTCGTCATTCTCGGCATTTGCTTCTACACCCCTACAATTTTTATTAATAATATCCTGCTCATAGTCCAGGTTCTTAGCACCGCAACTTTTATTCATTTTCATTTTTCTGACTCGAATTATCTCATCAACCGCCCCATGCACAACCGCCACAGCTTCCCTAAGCTTCTTTTCGGAACCAATATTCAACGCACGTTTCATTTTCCACACTGCCGAAACCGGTGCAGCTCCACGCATGGCACTTATCTCCGAAGCAGCATCAAAAGCATTGGCCAGCTTCGGAGCCGGCTTCGAATCATCCAAACAACACGGATCAATCCCTAATGCAACTTTACATATCGTATCAAATGCAAAGCTTCTCAAAACATGTTGCAAGTCCACAACACCATCATTTAGACAAACTTTATCAAGCAACGGAAACAACTTATTTTCAACTTCCTCTTCCAAAACATTAACCATAAACTCTCGCAAGGACTTCGTACTAAACTCATGACTCGCGAGTTTTCGTTGCGAGTTCCATAGCTTCCCGTCAACATTAAAAATCCCGGAGCCGAGAAAATCACCAAGAATTTCGGTAAACGGCTTGCCTTTAGGAAAATTATCAAACTTAGTCTTCAAAATGTATTCTACGTTATCAGGATTAGCGGTAATAATAGTTCGTCGAGCACCGAGTCGACGAACTACGATTGTTTGTGAATGCGATTCTGACAAAAGATCGGTGTACCAATGAATAAGTCGGTACCGATTTTTGTAAAATGCCACGAGACATCCTATGAGAGGAAATGAAGTTGCAGAGTGTAAAGAGTAGAGTTTTATTTTGTAAGAGGCGTAATATCTATGGAGAAAAGAGAGGAGCATGAGGAAAAGAGAGAGCAGAACAAGTAGTGAAAAAAACATTGTTGTTAGAACTTCGAAGTCCTGTAATGAATCGAAGTTGAGGTTGTATATAATTATTTGTTGACGGGGATGGTGTTATTTTTATAGTAAATAATTGTGGCTGTCGAGATATGTACGTTTTTGTTTTCGATTTTGGAATAAATTACTAGAGTGAAGGAGATGAGATAATTTAAGAATTTAGATGTTTGAAATTGATTCGATCAAAGTCTTCAGAGCTTATATCTTGTCGTTTCAGACCCATTCATCAAAGATGTCCTAATTAATTGGACCGTTACTTTAGGTACTTACCATTCCAAGTTCATAGATTCGAATTCTGGAAGACACCAAAGTAAGTGAATTGACATTCTCGATGCTAGGAGCTCCTCCGGATTAATTACGGATTAGTTGAGTTGCACGAAACCTGGTTTAGACACCGAATTATCCAAAAATAAAAAATATCTTATCATTTTAGATCGTGATAATTCAAGTATTTAGAATTTTTCTCTCATCGTTTTAGATCTTAAGTTCAGTTCTCACTCATTCTTATATTTTTTAAAAATAAATATTCAATGTGAGACATATAAATATACCTATTAATAAAAAGGTGTTTAGAAAGTGCTTTGCCGAATTTTAGTGCTTTACCGTAAAAGGTTGACAGATCGGTTTTATATAGAATTTATGAATTTTTATCACCTATAATTATTTTGGTCGGAAAAATATCTCAAGCGAAAATGTTATTAAAATATATTGTTAGAAATAAAATTGCGTGCGTATTGTATGTGTCTAGCTGAAAAGCCAAAAAGTATAGTTAAATAAGCATAAATGCGTGGGAAGAATAGAGAAAGAGAAGCTGGATCAAGAAAAGAGACAAATCGAGCCTACAATTGTGTAAACATTTTTCTATTTCTTATTAAAATAATAGTATTTATTTATATCACATGTTTCTAATTCAAGAAGAAATAAAAAATGTCAAACCATGCAAGGAGTAAATAAAAAATGTCTATGATCATGTTTGCATATTGAGATCGTGGAATCAAGGTCTTTGATCAAGATGGAATATTAGTTCGTAATATTGATGAAAAATTATATAATGATTTATGTAACAGTCTAATTAGGGGTTCGATGATCATCTCGAAAGAGATTTGAATGGTATTATATTCGATCTATTGGATGTAGAGCATCTCCAACCCACCTCCATCTTTATCTATATATTTTTGTCACATAGGGAACTAAATCAAATTGGAGTACTCCAACCCATAACCCCTTACCTAAAATTTTTATTTTAGGTGAGAGAAAATACTTCCCTACATGTAGGGAAGCATTTTGCTTCCCTATAATGCCAAATCATTATGCCACCTCATCATTCATTCTTTATAATATACTAACATATACCTACTCTCACACTCTCATCATTCCCTATATTATCTATAATATTGATTAATTTTCTTTTTTAATTATAGGTAACGGATATAGGTAACACCATGTAAAACAATTGTTTTGTTCCCTATATTTTAAGTAACCATTATTTTATTATAGTTTAGGGAATCTAAATAGGGGTTACCTTTAGAGATGCTCTTAGTCCCGTTAACTATAATACATTTTTTTTAAAAAAAATCATGTTTGTATATTTAATAAGTTTTGTAATTCGAGAAATTTTGACTTAAATTGAATTTGACACAAAAAATTTTTCTACTAAAATGCTGGACGTACACATTTTCTCGGACTGTTGAGGCAATTAATCAAGTAGAAATCAGATGCTTATTCGATAAAACCAAAGTTGTCTTTAATCTGTTACTTGGTTCGACATCTTATATAGTATTTATTTAATGGCATCTACATGTTTACGACTGAATATATAATAGTTACAAACAATATGCATGGTTTCCTAGACAATTTTTGTTTGGTTGTTGAAACCTCACTTTATTTACTACTAAAAGTCTTCTTTGGACTGAATGAGAAAAAGAATAAAATTTTAATATATTGACACAAAAGTCACAAATATATATATTTACGTGATACTAGCAAGAGATATTGATAATTCCTTTCAAAAAAAAAAAAGAGATATTGATAATGAAACGTGCAAATTAAAGTAGTCTTATATCGTTACATGTAGCGCTATTATGTCAAACTGTCACACTCTAAATCAGTACGATTTCTATTCATTATTTTCTCTCAAAATAATAAAGAATTTAACATGTGATAAATATTGAATTTATTACTGATATCGAATTAAAAAATGTCGATTACATATAGTTCGATACGTGCGTATCTATAATATATTATTATATTATATTATTGGACTTGCAGCTGTCAATATATTATTGGGACTTGGGAGCTCGAAATAAGGAGGTTGAAAATGCGTTTATTTGTTCAATATTTCATTATAAATTTCAACAGAATTCTGTACACTGTATTGCATAATATTAATCTTGTCAATTTTTTTCATATAATAATACTATGGATGTAGAAGGTCTCGATCGTCTAATAATATTAATCTAATTAACGAAAATGAGAATGAAATTTGAACACATGTACGTGTATTTGCTATTCCCCTTATATATTCTCATTAACATTTTTTAAATTTAGTATAGTATGACTTTGGGCCGTGCTTCATAATGCTGCACGTAATAGGATCGATTAAGAATATTTTGTTATTTGATCTTTGCTCTCATTTTAAGCACGAGGAATGCGTATTCGGGCATCTATTTACTCGTAAATCGTAATTGCGTGGAGGATTTAAGTTTCTGTTCTGTATACATCATCATACACACACTTCGGCATTCGTTTAAATCATGTTTATGTTCACTCTTTGTTTCTACTACGAGAGTGATGAGTGATGACATAACTAGCACTCGAATATTTCGGATTTCGGATTTATATTTAATGACATAAGTATGACATTTAAAAGGGACGGAGGCTGTAATATATTTTAGGGATATTTACAAAATTACCTAACCTTTTAAAATTATATATAAAAATATGATTTTTTGGTTGCAAATGTTGCAAAATTGGCATTGTAGGTATCAAAGGTTGCAAATAAGTTTAAAAGTTAAAACGTAGGTAAAAGGTTGCAAAATTTTGCACGCATTTGAAAAAAAAGTTGCAAATCGTATTTTTGAAAAATTATGTTGCAACTTGGGTAATTTTGAAAAATAACCTATATTTTACATATAGGTCGAGGACATTTTTTAAATTTGGGTTTAGCGGAGAGGTAGTGCAGTGTGCGCCAATCGTCTTCCCATGAGTCTATTTCTACATCTTGCACACATATACCCACACCACACGTCTACAAAATCTTCAATTGCGGCTTGGCAATTAAAACATGTGCACAATTTAGCTAGAGAAAACGGCGAAATGCATATGACAAACGTGAGTACAATGTTTAAGAACACGTTTCTCCTAATATGTGGCCAAAAGTAGTTCATCTTTCAATAACTTTACCAAAAAGTTTATCGAATATAACGGGCCAGCCTGCTCTTACTAGCACAACTTTCCGTCATCGACTAACATTGTCTTCCACCAGTAACAATAAGAAGCATGCAATTCTAATCTTAACACACACAAAAAAAAAAGCGTGTTTTAATATAATATATTATTTCAAATTGATTTTTTTACGAACGTCATGAAAGGCCAGCTGAAACGAGGTATCAAGTTCAAATCCTTCGACTTTTGCTACACTTCATCTTATTCGTTTGAGAAATTTTATTTTTCAGAAATAAATTATTTATTCTGGAAAAAAATAGAAAATATGTATTTTTTTCTGAAATAATTAACTTATTTTTACAATATAATGAATATAAACTCCCCATATACATTTTTCTCTAAAAAAGTATGTAAATGTGAAATTTTTTTCCGAAATAAATAACTTATAAGTTGGTTTAAAGATTTGACAAACAGGACCTAAATTGACACTATTTCAAAAATAACTTTTCAAAAATGACTTTTAATTAGTGATCTATCTCTACTCTTTCCACACATGATTATAAAGATCAAGGAAGTTAGAACATTCAAAACGGATTTCCTTAATAATATATATACTATAGTAGGAAAAAGTTCTATGGAGTACTGTTTTTTTTGAAGTATTGGAGTACTACATCATAACCGTTCATTTGATTTTCATTTAGTGGTCCTTGTTTTTTTTGATGCTTTGTTTAAATCAGTTTAAATCAGAAGGCTAGTTTTGTAATTTTACATTTAATAAAAGATAATTCAATTTTGTATACGAATGGATTAAGTGAGTGATGGCTGGTTGTTCCGCTTTGTAAGGGTTGAATAACGGTTTGCAGACTTTGGAAAATACCGCTCTTTTTGAAAATCATACATTCCATGTTATTGCCAGATTGTTTTTATTATTTGGTGTAGACTGTGTTCTGCATTAAAATGATTGTTGGCGAAGGCGATATAGGTATTATTATTGTTTTTGTTTTTTTTGTTCTGTAATTTTATTTTGGTGTGTCCCTGTCTTTCATGTTCTGCAGTTTTTTGTTCTGTTTTTTTTTTTGCAGAACTTGTGTCTGATTGTAGGATTTGTGAAATCCATTACAACAAGAATTGAATTCCGCAATCGAAACATAAAATCAATTAAAAGGAAAAAGTTTCTGAGAATCCGGCGAAGGGAAACGAACCGAAATCGTGAAAATTCGGCGAAGGAAACAAAATCCGACGAACATACAAACTTGCCCAGAAAAATTTAACAAAAATATATAACACAATACATATGCTAGTACATGCATACATACAAACAGAAACCACAAATGATGCTTACAAAATAAAATCCGGCCACTTAAGAATTTTCCGGTGAACCTCAAATCTACGCAGAAAATTATGAAAAAAAACCTATAAACCTCTACATACAACGATCTATACTTTTATATAATCAAAGATGGACAAACAAGCAACAAAAATCAACTTTATAATTCGGCCGAAAATTAAACTTTACCAAATCCGCGATTTGATGGTGTGGATGGATAGAACACAGAGATACAGAGATTTTGGTTATTTATACGCTCGATTTGGACCATGAAATCAGCAGGAACAAAATTTTTGATTCTTGGAATTTCAAGAACTCAAGAAAAGAAAAAGAAGAAAAAGAAAAGGGAAGAGAGAGTTCGGGAGGCAGAGATGAGGGGATGGGTGTGTGCCTATCAACGTGGGACGTACGTGGGTGGGTAGATTAGGATACAAACTTTAATTAAAATATGATTTGCAGAACTTTAATTATTTACGTCTTTGCCATTAAAAAAAAACAATCCTGATCACAGGATCTTTTCTCATCCAATGGTGATGGTATAGTACTCTAATACTCCAAATAATTAGTACTTTATGGAGCCAAACTCTAGTATAGTAAACTAAAGGGACATAATTTATAATTTTATTAATCCTTTATTTTTTATTATCCCCTCATTTTTTATTATTCCTCATTCATAACCGTTAAATCTTCAACTCAAATATATCATGATCGTTAGATATAACAATAATAAAAATTGTTATATACAGAGGTCTAAGGTTCGATTTCCGCCATACTAAAAATTACTCCCTCCGTCCCAGCCGGTTCTTTACAGACGACTGGGACACGGAGACCAAGGAATATAATTTAAATAGTGGGTGTAATAATGTAGTAGTGATTTTATTTTTAAATAAGTAAAGTAGTGGGTGTAATAGTGTAAAGTGTTGAAAAAGTAGAGTGAAATAGTGGAGTAGTGGGTGTAAATGTGTAATAGTGTAAAGTGTTGAAAAAATAGAGTGAAGTAGTGGATGTAATAATGTATTTTATTGTTAAAAGTGAATATTTTTGGTAATGTAAAGAAATGGGTGGAACATTCCAAAATAGTACTCCCTCCGTCCCAACCAATTCTTTACATTTCTTTTTACACTTTCTGGCACGCATTTTAAGGTGTATTTTAAGGATAGTTCTATAACTTATTTTCAAAATTTTCTTTTTTTGTATAAAAATATATACATTATATTTTTATACAAAAAAAGAAAATTTTAAAAATAAGTTATGAAACTACCTTTAAAATGCACCTTAAAATGCGTGTCAAAAACATTATTTTGAAATGTAAACAACTCAACGGGACGGAGGGAGTAACTGTAAAGAACATGTTGGGACAGAGGTGAAGGGTTTCGGGGCATAAACGCAGCGGAAACAGTCGTAAAAACAATAAAAAATCCGAAACCCTAATCATAGGATCCATGTATAAGACATGCTGATTATGGAGAATAGAATCAGTACCTTTACGAAGCTTTACGAATTCGGTTGACAGATGGAGGTCCTAGATTATGATCACCACGCAACCCTTGATGCAAGATCCGTGTCTCTAAATCGTCCACACGAACGTTCGATCGTCCAACGATCCAAGGAGCAGGTACTAGCCAAAATCAGCCTCTCTCTCTCTCTAGCCTCTCAAAGAATAGAGCAGCTAGGGTTTTTTTAAGAAAAACGATTTTGCAAAAGTCTTACCCTAACCAATACATCTTTATGTATTTATAGGGAGAAAGATGGGCCTAACCCTAATCAGCTTGGGCTTCAATTAAAACAAACTGATTTGGATTTTTAATGAATTAAATTCGAAATAACATTTAATTAACTAAGTCCAACTCAATTAATTATTTATCCAATTTCGAATTTATAATCATTTAATTAAAAACGAAATCTGATTCCATAATCAATTTCGAATTTTAATTATTTAATTTAAATCTAATATTTAAATTAAAACTCCTTTTAAAACGTTCTTATTGTGTAACCCTTTAGGTTATTATTACGTTGGCAATAATTTTAATATCCAATAATAAAATTATAAACAATGAGTGGCATCTAGTAATACATCATTGCTACCCAAGTAATAATAATAATTGGTGATCCAATTAAACCTTTCGTGATATAATGTTTCCGTGTAATATAATCCCTTTAACCAAATATTATAGATTAAACTCGAGGCATGTATTTAGTCATCCTCTTCATAATTTAATCCGGGTTTACTTGATACATGAGTAGACTATTAAGACAAATCATTATTTGAGCACGGCCATGCATTTTATAGTCTCACTCAATCAAGAGGCTAATAATATCTCTCCTATCTGATAGGAGGGTTAAATCCTTTATCTATCATTCATATTTCTCATACGATTCACAATATACCCGATGTCCACTTTTATCATCACCCGGTCAAAGGTAACTTTTAATGTAGTCAAAGTATATTATCCTCGTATAGAAATATAATGATCTCAAGTCAAAGGATCATTACACCATTATCACTGTGAGTCTTTCTTATGACTTAATTAACATGAAGAATCCCACGGTGGGTCTGTCCAGTACCATGTACCCTACATGTACCTATGTATTGACTTTAGTATCTCCATACCTATAACCAATGAGATGTGGTTATCAGTCAAAAACATACTAGTCTATTTATGTATTATTATTGTCCTTTATAATAATACTCTACTAGGGACCTTTAAGAATATGATATATTATATAATCTTAAATTCAAGTTGTAAACTTAAAATATATAATGTGTATCATTTTTCTAGGACATTTATTATGCTAACAAATATCGCAGTAAATAGAGTCATAATAAATACATTTATTTAATAATCAAATGACATAAGGTTTATTTGAGAAACATTGTATTGCCTCTAGGGCACCTACACTAACAAGAGGGAGTATTATATACAAAAATATAAAGTTTGAATTATTCCAATAACATATTAAAATTAATATTTATAATATTATATTATATTATAAATAAATTATAAAAAATTAAAAATAATCCATGCAAAGCACATACTAAAAACTAAAACATATGTACATTATTATCATGTGACTCAACTTGCTTTGAAAATAGAAAGATCACGTAGAAAATGCTTCTCAACTAAATTAAAAAGTTTCCCGGCAACAACAAAGACATGTAGCTATACTTCACGAACATGATTAGGGGAGAGCAAACCCCGATTCAGTTCGGTTTTTGGATAAAATCGGAACCGAAATCGGAAGTATTCGATTTTAAAATTCGAAAACCGGAATCGTAACCGAACCATCGTTTCGGTTTTAAAATCCCGGTTCGGTTTTTATCGGTTCGTTTTCGGTTCTAAAACCGAATAAAATAAAAATAAGAAAGTATTACAAATTAATTAAAAAAGTAGTACTACCATAAAAACATAAATAGTCCACCTTTAAATTAATTAATATTTGGTCTGTTTGTGTAATCCTCACCGATTTTTGTTAGAAATCTACCTCGTGAATCTTGCATTTGCACGTACAGACTGAACCCCCTAGTACATAGCAACTTAGGATTGAACTTGAAAACTGGAAACTAGCATGCTTAACATGGCCTCTACCTAGACATATTACAAGCCTACAGTCATTACAAGCCTTGTTCGAACCAACACTAAATATTTAGCAGATTACAAGATGAAGTCGTATTACTGCTAGAAGCCTTGAATTAAATGACAAAAGCCTACTCACGCAGTTGCACTGAAGTTTGGCAATATTTCTGAAATACTTCTCCTCTCGAACTTGCTTTGTGCAAATGCACGTGAAATTTTACAGAATCAAATGAAAGGACATGCATGAGAAAGGTCTCTTAATTTTAAATATCTATAAAAAATATAAATATTTATTTATTTATATAAATAATCGGTTCGGTTTCGGGTTTTTTCGGTTCGGTTTGAACCTATAACCGGAACCGAAAGTCTCGGTTTTTAAAAATCAAAAACCGCAACCGCTGGTTCGGTTTCGGTTTCAATTTTTTCGGTTCGGTTTTGACCGATTTCAGTTCGATTTCAATTCGATTTTTTGCTCACCCCTAAACATGATACATGTAGTGTACCATTTTTTTTTTTAAATGTAAAATATACAACATATTTCAGTTTTAATATGACAAATAGAATACACGTTCCTCGTCATTTTAAATTTTTAATATGACAAATAGAATACACGTTCCTGGTCATTAAAAAATTTGCTTACATAGAATTTATAATAATATCTGAATAACATTTGTAAATTGAAAAGCAGAATTTTTTGGGGGCCAAGATTAATTTTTAGAAAATTACAACTTTTACACTCAGATTTATTTCAAGACCCATATAAGCAGTTACACTAAGCCTCAGGGATACAACAGTTTGTGATATTTTTCATAAAAAAATTAACAATTTACAGTACCTTCAATGAATTTAGTTTTTATACAATTATACCTTCATAGTTCTGCTCACATCCACTCCAAAATATGAAAGCGGAAAATATAAATAATTTAGAATAAATATGTCGTACAAATAATAATTATTGATGATATCCTAACCTAGTGACAAAAGCAGAATAAATTTACCTTAAAAATACTGTAATAATAATTGATGATATCCTAGTGACAAAAGCAGAATAATTTCGTTCGGCTGTGGATGATTGTCATTTGGTGGAATTGGATCTTATGGGGGGAGAATTTACTTGGGAAAAAAGTAAAGGCAAACCGAATTGGGTAAGAGAACGTCTTGATAGAGCATTTGCTAATCAGGATTGGTGGCGTAAATTTCCTCTATGCACTCTTAAAGTTAATCATGTGTCGTGCTCAGACCATGATCCCATTCAAGTGTTGCTTTTCGATATGACAGTCTCAAGAAAACAATTCAGGTTTCGTTTTGAAAATTCTTGGTTGCAGGAACCTTCTTTTAAGGAGGAGGTGTCGAGATTTTGGAAAGCTCTTCCTACAGTGAGTGTCTTACCTAAGTTGTTATCTATGTCTTCTTTTATGGCTAAGTGGGGTAAGAATTTTTTTCACAAGTTTAGGGACAAAGTGAAGAAGCAAAAAGAGATTGTAAATGCGTTGGTAGGTCGAGAGGATGAGGACGGGGTTAAATCGTATTTTGAAGAGAAGGAGAGACTGAATGAGCTTTTGTTAAATGAAGAGGTGTATTGGAAGCAGAGGGCAAAGAATTTTTGGTTGAAGGAAGGTGATTTGAACACAAAGTTTTTTCATGCACAAGCATCGAAGAGGAAGAAGCTGAATAACATTGCATTTCTGACTACAGATGATGGGGAGAAGGTTGACGATCATGAACAGATGTGTGAAATGGCAAAATCCTATTTTCAAGGGGTGTTTTCTGGGCAATGTTGTGTTGATCTCCCTGTGTCTGATTCGGACCAGACTGTTATCACAGTAGAGCAGAATAGATTGTTGACTGCAGAGCTCAATTTCGAGGAATTCACTACTGCTTTAAAACAGATGCATCCAGAAAAAGCTTCTGGGCCAGATGGGTATAGCCCTGCATTTTTCCAGCATTTCTGGGAGTTAGTTGGTAAAGAGATTTTTCAATGTTGCAAGAAATGGTTGGATGACAATGTTTTTCCTGCTAAAGTAAATAGTACAAATCTGGTTTTGATCCCGAAAAAAGAAAATGTTGAGAAACTTACCGATGTGAGGCCAATAGCACTATGCAATGTGCTGTACAAGATTCTGGCAAAAGTTTTAGCTAATCGGCTAAAGGGTGTTCTTCCTGGCATTATTTCGGAGAACCAGTCAGCCTTTGTGCCTGGTAGAAGCATCACTGACAATGTTCTTGTAGCTTTTGAGATGATTCATTTTATGAAAAGGAAGAAAGGGTGTCAAGAAGGGGATGTGACTTTGAAACTAGATATAAGCAAGGCTTATGATCGAGTGAATTGGAATTATCTCTGGCACAGATTAAAAGTCATGGGTTTTAATGAAAAGTGGGTGGGGTGGATGAAACTTTGTGTCACCACAGTACAGTATATGGTGTGTATGAATGGCTCGTATGTTGGGCCCATTAATCCGAGTCGAGGTTTGCGACAGGGAGACCCTTTGTCTCCATATCTTTTTCTACTCTGCGTTGAAGGTCTGTCTGATCTGATAAAAAAGGCAGCTGGTGAAGGGCACATTCATGGTTGTTGTGTTAGTAATTCTGCTCCTGCAATTACGCACTTACTATTCGCAGATGATAGTTTGTTGTTTTTTAAAGCAAACAAGGAGGAAGCTCAATGTGTGAAGAATCTTTTGAATGATTATGAGCAACAGTCGGGCCAAGCTGTAAATTTCAATAAGTCGGGGATTTTCTTTAGCTCAAATGTTAGGAGGGATAAATAGAATGAGATCTCTGGCATCTTGGGTGTTCATGAGGGATTGGAGGACAGTAGGTATCTGGGGTTACCATCTCTAGTTGGTAAGTCGAAGAAGAAGGTCTTCAGTTTTGTTAAAGAAAGAGTGCTAAAGCGTATTCAAAGTTGGAGTAATAGTAAGTTATCGCGAGCAGGAAAGGCAGTAATGGTAAAGAATGTAGCTCAAGCCATCCCATCATATTGCATGTCGTGTTTTTTAATTCCTAAGTCTCTTTCACAGGAGATTGAAAGAATCTTAAATGATTTTTGGTGGAAGACAGGGTCAAATAGTGGGAAGGGATTACGATGGCTTTCATGGGAAAAGATGTGTAAATCGAAAAATAAAGGAGGATTGGGATTCAGAAGCTTGTATGGGTTTAACTTGGCTCTGTTAGGGAAGCATGTATGGCATTTGCTCAACAATACTGGAACGTTGGTTGAAAGAGTTTTTAAAGCTCGATATTTTCAGCAAAATCATTTTTTGAAAGCTCAGGTGGGTCAAGATGCAAGCTTCATATGGAAGGGTATTTGTATGGCTCGGGATGAACTGTGCAGAGGTTTTAAGTGGGTGCTGGGATGTGACAGCCCCAAATCCGGGGTCATGAATCTGGGCCATCACGGACCAACTTCCATTCAAAATCAATATCTCTTGGGATTTTTTTTTTTTTTTTAATACTTATGCAATTGACCCCACAGTAATACACACACACACACCAGTCATATGCTCAGAGAACAACATTCACCATAATAAAAGTTTAGAGTTAAACAGTTATTACAAACCCAGAATCATACTTAAACACATTGCTGAATAATACTTCGACATGAAGCATTTCAACAATCAAAAGTTATTACACCAACTTACACACTTAATGTACACAATCTATCAATACCCAACCGTCCGCTAGCTACCTCGGAAAGCGTTTCCAACACTCTCTCAAAAGTTCGTCTTTCCCGTACCCTCTTGCGGGGTGTAGTACGGAGTATCGGCGTACCTAGCTGTATATAGATAAGTAGCAAGAGTGAGCTATAATAGCTCAGCAAGATAATATTGTAAACTGGAATTTAAAATGTAACCAAGTATACATGTATACATATGTAAGTAGTAACCAATTATAAACTTCAAGGGAGATTAAAACTCTTATTTAATAATACATCATCCACTTACTTTTATAAGAAAGAAATCTAGAATAATACAGTATCAGTTTCTCTTCTTAAATAATATAACAATCAATATAATCTTTCAGTGTAATATTTCAGGATAATATGAATACTTACTTAAATCTCTTACTATCATCATCTCATTTCCTTCTTATGTAACAATTTTTATAAATTAATATAAAATCAGTTTCTCTTCATCTATAACAATAATTCCACCTTTCATATAATTTTCCCTTTCCAGTATACCAATCTGACTTTATCATTTATTCTTTATTCACATATTGTAGGGGTTTTCACTGTTGCCGAATACGTGAGGCTCGATGATCAGTCGCCCTCCGTATCCGTCCCTTTTTACTACCGGTAGAAGGAATGAAGGCCACCTGCTAACATCATCCCTGGAGGAAGGCCACCTGCTAACATCCTCCTGGAGGAAGGTCTACCACTACATCCTCCTTCGGCAACTCTTGGGCCGAAATGAAACATTAAGTGCTGGACTGTGCAACTTCCACACGGCCTCTTACGCTTATTAAGTGCTGGACTGTGCAACTTCCACACGGCCTCTTACGCTTATTAAGTGCTGGACTGTGCAACTTCCACACGGCCTCTTACGCTTATTAAGTGCTGGACTGTGCAACTTCCACACGGCCTCTTACGCTTATTAAGTGCTGGACTGTGCAACTTCCACACGGCCTCTTACGCTTATTATTGTAAATTCCCCTTTTTATAAGATCATCATTCAATTTATCAACACCATTTCACATTTTCATTTCCGTATATCACTTCCATTATCAATTATCATTCACTCATATCATTTTCATTCTCGCACATTATTTCTATAAAATATATTCATAACATAATACTTTGATTATGATTCAGACATCTCTTTTATATTCAAGAATTTAAATATGCTTTTATATCCATAACATATTCCATCTACTTAAAAAGTAGTAATTAATAATCAAATAATATTTATAATACCACTAACACCAAAAAGAATATTTTTAATATAGTATTATAAACCATATAACCCTGGATAACAACTGATACCATTCTTTCATATTCCCTTAATCATAAGGCATGTTCACTTCATGCATAATCATCTCTATGTATATTCATATCCATCTCATACTCATACTCATATCCATATTCATACCATACTCATATACCTTCCCTTTTTACATCAATAATCGAGAAAAACCATTTCTTAACAATATAGTAACAATAGCATCTCATATATATATTTCATGAAATCAAGTTTCTTTGAAGATAAATAATTTCCAAGTAGGGATAGAAAAGATCTTGCCTCGGTTCCTGTATCCTGACAGTAAGGCTGGTCCCTCTTCCGGAGTTTCTATAAACACAAAAGGACCGTCATTAGAATATCACATCTCTTACTCACTACACTCTTGTATAACATTACCCTTGATACTTCAATATATGCCTAACGTATCACTATTACCCCAAAGGTTCAAGAACTTAACCATTTATAAGCTCAAACGAAGTTTCAGTGGTTTTTCACCATTTTCCCTAACGACCACACTTAACTGTAAAAATTCTCAGAAAATATTGATTTCGAATTTTAATGTAAGGTCAACTGTCAAGGGTCCTCTGACCACCCTACTACCTTATCCCAAAATTTCGTGGCTTATAAAAATGTCCAAGTATGGTAACTTTAGCCTCAAAGTTGATACAATTACGTTTTCTCGGTTATCGAACGTCTTTCACTAAAACTGACTTTTCTCCTAAACCGTTCATCAGATTTTAACGCACCTTATATCAAAACGATCTATGAACTAAGCTCTATAATTTAATGGTCAATTGGTAACCTAGGCAGTGAGGTACCGTATGAATGCAGGGGTCACAAAACAGGGCAGTTTTCGTTCTAACGAAAATCGGACATTATAACTGCTGTAATTTCATACTTTCCAAAATCAAACTCCTCCAAATCAATCATCCACCTTATACACCATCACCTACACCATGTGGTCATCTTACCAACCATGGTTACAAGCACATACTCCTTCCAAAATCAACTTTAATCACTTACAAACACTTATAACATCATAATCATAACATTTATACCACTTAATCACTAAACACAACTATATCCATCATAAACATAAAAGAGCAAGCATGATTATACCTTCTTGAAGCTTTGATAACCCTTAAAAATCCTTGATAAATCTTGGGCACTCCTTAAACAACCTTAGATTAACTTGAATCAACTAAAGAAACCATGAAAGCAAAGTTAACAATTCGGAATTACTATTCATCAGCTGAAAGAACATGAAAAACGACCCCTTTACCTTGCTTTTCTGGAAAACTCTTGTGAAATACGACTTGTAGGTTATCTCATGGGCTTTCTAAAAAGCTATAGAACGCAAAATTTGGCTGAGAAAAGAAGAAGTTATGGTCATTTTACTGGGCTGTTCTTGTTTTGGCCGAAAATTGTAATATGGATGGGGGAGAGAGTTTTGTTCTTTGTTTTGATCTTATCCCTCTTTAATCTTGTTAATATTTGTTAGCTTTAGCTTGTCCTAGAAGCCTTGGAAGATATTTAGTGATTAAAAGCTTGCAAAGTTACTAATTTACCCCCTTAAAACAAGTTAATGGAAAGTGATACCACTTGGATGTTCTAATCTCTTATTTTCTAAGTTTTCTAAGTAAAATGCCCATCACATTGGTAAATAATATGGTATGTATCCTTGTTATATTACTAATCTTGGTTGCTTGGTTTCCATACTCGTCTAATTGTGGTTCGTTTCGAGTAAACCTCATTATCTCAGTGGTTTTCGAAATCATTTACGAATCCAATTTCCTTTGGTATTCTTTTAACTTAATAATCCCTTGGTTTAATCTAAATTCACTAATCCCTCAATTTGTCATTCTTATAATATTTCCATGCTCCTCAATATCCAATAGAAGCTTATTCGAAATCAAAATCCTCAAAATCCATATTCAGGAATTTCTGAAATCTATCGTCATTTCGAGTCACTTAATTTCAGTGTATAATATTAATATGGTTTCTGTTTATTCATTTTCTGTTTCCATTATAGGGTACCTACGTACCATTTCTCTAAATCCTCGAAATTTACTATTCATGTGACCACTGTAGCATTACTGAAGTTAGGGTTATTACATCCTTCCCCCCTTAAAAGGATTCCGTCCCGGAATCACGTCAGAAATGTCCATAGATACCTTTTCATCTACACCTTATAACTTCTATACCACTTTCTCCATCCTTTTTCCTTCATAATATCTCTATCTTGTTTGCGCAAAAATACACCAACATAAACTTGCTTGTCATTCATCAACATTCCTCTTTTGGTTATGGGTATCGGCCACCACATTGGCCTCCCCTGAATGGTAGTATATCTCACTTATGGTTTATCCCTATGTTGATCTCTATCATGACATAAAATATACACACTTCGATCTTATTATATCTTGTCTCTGTAAAATCTTCCAGAAATCCGACTAGAATAAGATTCTTTGAAACAATTGTAAAAAAATATTACCTATAATATATATTTCCTGTTCGTATATAAACAAGTCTGTGGTTTACCCCCAAAATACTATTATTCTCCTTTTCATAGAATTTCTAACCCCTAACAGATACTGATTTTCCTTATCTAGATTATCAACCTACCTATACCATTCATTGACCACATTGATTCCTAACCAAACATTTACACTAAAAATTTAAATACTAGAAAAATGTTCACCTGTATCTGTATCCGGCTTTCTCAATGCCTCTCCTAAAGTCATATTGTACACCCTGGCAGTAGGTCTATTTGAAGCAGTCATACTTTGTCCTGGTACGGACGACTCACCGGAACGGCAATCTCTGGCAAAGTGTCCTAATTTCCCACACTGGTAACACTTCATGTCACTCCTATCGACTAATGGACACTTGTCTAGAAAATGCCCCTTTTGTCCACACCTAAAGCAAGTTATTCCTAACACTCTACACACTCCTGAATGCTTCTTACCACACGTGTTACAATCTGGCAATGGTGGTCGCGATTGATTAGACTGAAAGGTTCCTGTGGATCTACCACCTTGATTCACCGTCTCACTGTTAGTCTTATTATTCCCTGACTTTCCAAACTGGGGTTTTTGTCCTTTACCAAATTTATTAAAGTAGCTTCCCTCACTTGAACCTCCTTTTGGACCCTCAAATTTTCTTTTCTTGTTCTCTCGACCTAATTGGTTTTGTTCACTCTCGGCCTCGATAATAGATGCCTTCTGAACCACCGCAGCATAATCAGTCAACTCAAATGGTGCCACTCTTGTCCGTAGCCATGGTTTCAATCCTTGTTGAAACCTTTTCGCTCGTTGTTCCTCAGTACGCACAAATTCTGGAACAAACCTAGACAGTTCGGTAAATTTCGTTTCATACTCAGCCACTGTTAGATTTTCCTGCTTTAGCTCCAAAAATTTTATTTCCATCTGGTTCTCTAAGTACCTAGGGGAATATTTGTCTAGAAACACCCTAGTGAAACGCTCCCAAGTTATCACTCCCGCTCCCTCGAGATTTTTCTTAGCTTCCCACCAATAATTTGCCTCTCCCTTTAGGAGATAGGCTGCAAAGACTGTCTTCTGATCTTCCTCTACCCTCAGTATCTCAAAAGCCTTCTCCATCTCTTTCAGCCATGCCCTGGCTGCTACTGGGTTAGTGGTTCCCTCAAATTCTGGGGGTTTTAATGACTTAAAAGCACGAAAAGAGTTAGCTGCCTGGTTGGGAAGAACAGGTGGTTGTGGCGGATTCTGTGGATTAGCTAAATTCTGCCTCAATAGTTCCATAAATTGGTTAAAAGGGTTACCGCCCTGATTTCCCTGTTGACCAGTTGATTCATCTTCTTCTTCCTCATGATCTTGTTCATTATGAGCGTTTTCACCCTGCCTATTATGACTTCCTTCCTCTCTCTCATTTTCCCTTGCATTCATTCTATTATTACGCTTAGGCGGCATGATTCTGTATATAACAATATTCTTCATTAATCACCCAAATTTAGGGTATAATATACATCATTTCTATATACACATTCTCATATACACAATTATATCACTAGTTAACTCATTTATATACCATAATATTCTCAACTCAACTTTAGTAATTAAGCGTATCACCTTTAGCACAATAACCTTTTCATTTAAGTCAATCACCTTATATACATCAATATCCTTGAATCTCAACATTTAATATCAAAATACAATAGAATTTAGACAGAATACACAAACTTCATTAATTATCCCCACTTCCTTTGTTTATCCTTATTCTAACTTTTCCCTCAAAATACACCTTACTCTCAATAGTAAATCTCAATTATACCTTAAAATTCCTAATATTCTTTTATCTCAATAATCCTCAAATATACCCATTTCTTCTCAAGAAATTCCTTCCTCTTTTATATCAAAACGCTTCTAGCTCTAATTATCTCTTATTGAAATTTCCCTTGAAATCTCGAGTTTCCTCATATAATCACGTATACTCTAAACTTTGCTTCCATTATCCCATCCTTTACTGAAATCTTCTATATTCGAAACAATTGATAGAATTTAGGAAACTTTGAATTGAAACGAACCCAGAAACAAGCAAGGGTTCCACAATAATTTATAAAATTAAGAGTTTTAAATAACTTTTATTTGAAACAAAAGGATATTTGAGAAATCAATATGATGGAAGAACCGTACGTCACACAAGTGAGGGCGTCCCCTCCGACTTTCTATCACACAGACAGATTGTCCTTGTGTATACATATATGGTTGTTCCTCTTAGTTGGAGTAAGAAATATAGAGGAAAATTTAAATCACAATGATAAATACCATCTTCCAAAAATAATCTTAGAGGAATATTTTGACTAATACAATTTTGAAACACATTTCAAGGATACCAAAAAGTTTTGAAAAGATACCGGCCCCTTTTGAATAAGAGATGATGAATCACCCTGGAATTACTCACGAGGTTATCTAACGTACACTTCCCGATACATCAAGTATTCCCCTTTTTCATATCGATCTCGTGTGCTACATAAACTTAACACTTTTGGCATAATAACCTTTATTAGCAATAATCTATAAAATTATAATCACTACTTAGAATAAACGCTTCGTTCGATAAACCCCTCCTTGAACTCGATGTGAGTTCAAAATTTCTATTATTAATAATATATTTATTATTATCACTCTTGTTCCTGAGCATTATGACTCTAAGCTCTGATACCAAACTGTGACAGCCCCAAATCCGGGGTCATGAATCTGGGCCATCACGGACCAACTTCCATTCAAAATCAATATCTCTTGGGAATTTTTTTTTTTTTTTTTTTAATACTTATGCAATTGACCCCACAGTAATACACACACACACACCAGTCATATGCTCAGAGAACAACATTCACCATAATAAAAGTTTAGAGTTAAACAGTTATTACAAACCCAGAATCATACTTAAACACATTGCTGAATAATACTTCGACATGAAGCATTTCAACAATCAAAAGTTATTACACCAACTTACACACTTAATGTACACAATCTATCAATACCCAACCGTCCGCTAGCTACCTCGGAAAGCGTTTCCAACACTCTCTCAAAAGTTCGTCTTTCCCGTACCCTCTTGCGGGGTGTAGTACGGAGTATCGGCGTACCTAGCTGTATATAGATAAGTAGCAAGAGTGAGCTATAATAGCTCAGCAAGATAATATTGTAAACTGGAATTTAAAATGTAACCAAGTATACATGTATACATATGTAAGTAGTAACCAATTATAAACTTCAAGGGAGATTAAAACTCTTATTTAATAATACATCATCCACTTACTTTTATAAGAAAGAAATCTAGAATAATACAGTATCAGTTTCTCTTCTTAAATAATATAACAATCAATATAATCTTTCAGTGTAATATTTCAGGATAATATGAATACTTACTTAAATCTCTTACTATCATCATCTCATTTCCTTCTTATGTAACAATTTTTATAAATTAATATAAAATCAGTTTCTCTTCATCTATAACAATAATTCCACCTTTCATATAATTTTCCCTTTCCAGTATACCAATCTGACTTTATCATTTATTCTTTATTCACATATTGTAGGGGTTTTCACTGTTGCCGAATACGTGAGGCTCGATGATCAGTCGCCCTCCGTATCCGTCCCTTTTTACTACCGGTAGAAGGAATGAAGGCCACCTGCTAACATCATCCCTGGAGGAAGGCCACCTGCTAACATCCTCCTGGAGGAAGGTCTACCACTACATCCTCCTTCGGCAACTCTTGGGCCGAAATGAAACATTAAGTGCTGGACTGTGCAACTTCCACACGGCCTCTTACGCTTATTAAGTGCTGGACTGTGCAACTTCCACACGGCCTCTTACGCTTATTAAGTGCTGGACTGTGCAACTTCCACACGGCCTCTTACGCTTATTAAGTGCTGGACTGTGCAACTTCCACACGGCCTCTTACGCTTATTAAGTGCTGGACTGTGCAACTTCCACACGGCCTCTTACGCTTATTATTGTAAATTCCCCTTTTTATAAGATCATCATTCAATTTATCAACACCATTTCACATTTTCATTTCCGTATATCACTTCCATTATCAATTATCATTCACTCATATCATTTTCATTCTCGCACATTATTTCTATAAAATATATTCATAACATAATACTTTGATTATGATTCAGACATCTCTTTTATATTCAAGAATTTAAATATGCTTTTATATCCATAACATATTCCATCTACTTAAAAAGTAGTAATTAATAATCAAATAATATTTATAATACCACTAACACCAAAAAGAATATTTTTAATATAGTATTATAAACCATATAACCCTGGATAACAACTGATACCATTCTTTCATATTCCCTTAATCATAAGGCATGTTCACTTCATGCATAATCATCTCTATGTATATTCATATCCATCTCATACTCATACTCATATCCATATTCATACCATACTCATATACCTTCCCTTTTTACATCAATAATCGAGAAAAACCATTTCTTAACAATATAGTAACAATAGCATCTCATATATATATTTCATGAAATCAAGTTTCTTTGAAGATAAATAATTTCCAAGTAGGGATAGAAAAGATCTTGCCTCGGTTCCTGTATCCTGACAGTAAGGCTGGTCCCTCTTCCGGAGTTTCTATAAACACAAAAGGACCGTCATTAGAATATCACATCTCTTACTCACTACACTCTTGTATAACATTACCCTTGATACTTCAATATATGCCTAACGTATCACTATTACCCCAAAGGTTCAAGAACTTAACCATTTATAAGCTCAAACGAAGTTTCAGTGGTTTTTCACCATTTTCCCTAACGACCACACTTAACTGTAAAAATTCTCAGAAAATATTGATTTCGAATTTTAATGTAAGGTCAACTGTCAAGGGTCCTCTGACCACCCTACTACCTTATCCCAAAATTTCGTGGCTTATAAAAATGTCCAAGTATGGTAACTTTAGCCTCAAAGTTGATACAATTACGTTTTCTCGGTTATCGAACGTCTTTCACTAAAACTGACTTTTCTCCTAAACCGTTCATCAGATTTTAACGCACCTTATATCAAAACGATCTATGAACTAAGCTCTATAATTTAATGGTCAATTGGTAACCTAGGCAGTGAGGTACCGTATGAATGCAGGGGTCACAAAACAGGGCAGTTTTCGTTCTAACGAAAATCGGACATTATAACTGCTGTAATTTCATACTTTCCAAAATCAAACTCCTCCAAATCAATCATCCACCTTATACACCATCACCTACACCATGTGGTCATCTTACCAACCATGGTTACAAGCACATACTCCTTCCAAAATCAACTTTAATCACTTACAAACACTTATAACATCATAATCATAACATTTATACCACTTAATCACTAAACACAACTATATCCATCATAAACATAAAAGAGCAAGCATGATTATACCTTCTTGAAGCTTTGATAACCCTTAAAAATCCTTGATAAACCTTGGGCACTCCTTAAACAACCTTAGATTAACTTGAATCAACTAAAGAAACCATGAAAACAAAGTTAACAATTCGGAATTACTATTCATCAGCTGAAAGAACATGAAAAACGACCCCTTTACCTTGCTTTTCTGGAAAACTCTTGTGAAATACGACTTGTAAGTTATCTCATGGGCTTTCTAAAAAGCTATAGAACGCAAAATTTGGCTGAGAAAAGAAGAAGTTATGGTCATTTTACTGGGCTGTTCTTGTTTTGGCCGAAAATTGTAATATGGATGGGGGAGAGAGTTTTGTTCTTTGTTTTGATCTTATCCCTCTTTAATCTTGTTAATATTTGTTAGCTTTAGCTTGTCCTAGAAGCCTTGGAAGATATTTAGTGATTAAAAGCTTGCAAAGTTACTAATTTACCCCCTTAAAACAAGTTAATGGAAAGTGATACCACTTGGATGTTCTAATCTCTTATTTTCTAAGTTTTCTAAGTAAAATGCCCATCACATTGGTAAATAATATGGTATGTATCCTTGTTATATTACTAATCTTGGTTGCTTGGTTTCCATACTCGTCTAATTGTGGTTCGTTTCGAGTAAACCTCATTATCTCAGTGGTTTTCGAAATCATTTACGAATCCAATTTCCTTTGGTATTCTTTTAACTTAATAATCCCTTGGTTTAATCTAAATTCACTAATCCCTCAATTTGTCATTCTTATAATATTTCCATGCTCCTCAATATCCAATAGAAGCTTATTCGAAATCAAAATCCTCAAAATTCATATTCAGGAATTTCTGAAATCTATCGTCATTTCGAGTCACTTAATTTCAGTGTATAATATTAATATGGTTTCTGTTTATTCATTTTCTGTTTCCATTATAGGGTACCTACGTACCATTTCTCTAAATCCTCGAAATTTACTATTCATATGACCACTGTAGCATTACTGAAGTTAGGGTTATTACATGGGAGATGGTCAGACCATAAATATTTTTACTGATCAATGGCTTCGAGGGAAGGGTGATTATAGAGTGGAGGATCATCATGTTAACAGGAACAGAAGTGATAAGGTAAGTGAGTATATCCGTCCAGACATTAAACAATGGGATGAAGAAAAAATACGAAATACCTTTCATGGAGTTGATGTTAGCTGTATTTTGAGTACGAGAATTCCACAGAATCAATGTAAAGATCGAGTGGCATGGATGCATACAAAGGAAGGGTGTTATACGGCGAAATCTGGGTATCACTTTTGGTTTGATAGGCAATTCAATGAACCTGAGGACGTATCGAAGGGTTGGAAGAGAATTTGAGGGTTATCAATTCCACAAAAAATGAAATATTTCTTATGGAGAATCTGCAAAAATACTATACCTGTGAGAAACTTGCTTCGCAGTAGAGGAATCCAAACAACAATACTCTGCCCAATGTGTAATGTTGATGTCGAACATGTAGGTCATTTGTTTTTCGATTGTCTTTTTGCGAAGGGTTGTTGGGAGTGCATGGGTGGTGAATATGATATGACAGAAGTGGAGTATATATCGACTTGGTTGTTAGAGAAGCTTGAGGTGGAAACTGAGGAGAGGTTGATCAGAATAGTGAAGGTGCTGTGGGGGGTCTGGTTTGCTAGAAACAGGAAAGTATGGGAGGATAAAACGATCAATACGCAGACAGCTATGGAAATCAGTTCCAGGATGTTTGCAGAATGGAAGACAGCTCAAAATAAGCAACAAGGTGGTGGACAGGCTTCAAGTAGTAGGGCTTCTGGTAGTAGATGTGGATGGAAATGTCCAGACCCAGGGTGGTATAAAGCTAATGTGGATGCTGCTATACATGAGGGGTCGTCTCAATTCAGAGTTGGGATGGTTCTCAGAGATGATACAGGAGGTTTTGTGGCTGGTATGTTAAAGAGTTTTGATGAAAATGCCTCGGTGTTGGAAGCAGAAGCAACAGGAGTGTATGAAGTGCTGCAGTGGGTGTGTGGTTTGGGTGTCTCTCAGGTGGTTGTGGAAAGTGATTCGCTAGTTGTGGTTGATGCCTTGAACAAGAACAGACAGTATGTATCCGAGGTTGGCTCTATTTTCGAAAGTTGCAGGGTCGTCCTTCAACAACGGTGTGATTTAAAAGTTCAACACGTTCGACGTCAAGCAAATAAAGTAGCTCATAGTATAGCTAAAATCCCTTGTATGTCAGGAACGATGAACTGTTTTAGTACTCCTCCTCCCTGTGTGTTGGAGCTGATTGTATCTGATTCGATTTCTTCTTAATGAATTTTTAGTTTCAAAAAAATAAAATAAAATAATAATTGATGATATCCTAACCTAGTGACAAAAGCATAATAAATTTATCTTATAAATCTATAATCTTTATTAATAAACGAAACACCCTTTGGTTTCACCCCTACAATCATAATCTACTATAATTTTATGTTGTTTTTCTTAAATAAAATAGAAATCCTATTATTATATCATTAATACTTTATATATAATAAGCATAAGGGAGATCTTATCCAATTTTTTGGTCGTCGTCACTGTACTATCAAAATCATATGATCCGTCGGATTAAAAATAGACGATCAAGATTATATCACATTAAAAAGAAAATTATAATCTAAAAAGGAATCAAGATTAGATCGCATTAAAAAGAAAATTATAATCTAAAAAGGATATAATTAGAAAATGTTGCATTTGAAGTGAATTTTAAAAAGAAAAATTATATTCTAAAAAGGATATAATTAGAAAGGGTTGTATTAAAATTGAATTTTTAAAAGAAAATTATAATCTTAAAAGGATATAATTAAAAAAGGTTAAATTAGAAATATATTTTATTTATTTATTATTAGTATTTAAAAAAAATCATATCTACTACTCCTTGGGCTTTATCTTGAGATCTAGAAATTAGATTTAGGTGATTTTACAATCCACGCGAAACTCATAAAATTATTTTTAATTTAGTAATGATATAATAATTATTATTCAAATGGAAAAACTAAGAATCTCAAGAAAAAATATGATTACAAGTTTTTACATTAATCCTATTTAACGTAGAATTCCTACATTGATAATGCTATTCAATGTAGAAAACCTAATTATATATGATTTAAATCATGGACATATATATTTTCGTATTACAATATAAATACACTTTTTAGTTTATAACATATTAAAATTTAAATATTTTTTATGCTAAATCCAACGGTTTTCATCTATTTATTTTAAGATATTTGTCGTATAGAGGTCCAGACTACCGATTATCAAAGTTTTGGACAAAATCCCTCTTAAACTTATTATTAAAATTGTATTTTGTTGTTAGTAGAACCATCTTCAAATAATTATAAGGGTATTTTGATAATCAAAATGAATTATAAATAGAATCCATAAATCAAATAAAATTTTCAGCGTAAAAATCGTCAATTTTTTCTCTTTTTTCCTTCTACGTAGATTTAATTAGAAAAATTTTATTAAACCATCACCAAATTAAAGATTATTTTGTTAATTTCACGTGGGCCGTAATCGTCCAAATTAAATTTTAAGAATTCAAGATAGAGTACAAATATTAAATTGAGCATGTAAAACTTATATATATCAATTTTTAATAAAAATTTGTTATGTAAATTAATAACTTATAAAATTAAAATATATATAATGTAATTAAAGATATTAAAAAAGGAGTCGTGCGTTGCACGGGTTATAAGCTATTTATATATAATAAGCATAATAGAGATCTTATCCATAATTTTCGTCACTGTACTACCAAAATAATCTCAACCGTGGAATCTATTTTTTAAAAAATAGACGATCAAGATTATATCATATTAAAAGAGAAAATTAAAATCTAAAAAAGATATGATTAGAAAGTATTGCCTTATAAGTGAATTTTAAAAATAAAATTATAATTTGAAAAAGGATATAATTAAAAAAAGTTGCACTAGAATTAAATTTACTTATTTTTATTATTAAAAAATATTCATATTTACTATTTGGGCTATATCTTGAGATCTATAAATCAGATTTGGATGATTTTACAATTCACGCGAAACTTATAGAATTATCTTTAATTTATTAATTATTTAATAATTATTATTCAAATAGAAACACCAACGATTTTCATCTATTTATTTTAAGATTCAACGGTTCTTATTTATTTTGACCATACTACCAATTATCAAAGTTTTTGACAAAATCTCTCATACACTTATTATTAAAATTATATATTATTATTAGTAGAACTATCTTCGAATAATAACAAGGGTATTTTGAAAATAAAAAATTATAAGTTTAATTCATAAATCGAATAGAATTTTCAATGTAAAAAAGCGCCAATTTCTTTTCTTATTTGTTTCTGAGTAGGTTTAATCGGAAAATAATTGTTAAACTATCACTAAATTAAAGATTTTTTTTGTTAATTTCACGTGGGCTGTAAAATCTTTCAAATCAAATTTTAATAATTCAAGGTAGAGTACAAATATTAAATCAAAAGTGTAAAATTTTATGTATTATCAACTTTTTAACAATAATTTTATATGTAAATTAATAACATACAAAATTAAAAAAAGTAAAATTATTTTAAAATTTAAAAAAGGAACCGTGCATTGCACGGGTTATAAGCTAGTTATATATAATAAGCGTAAAGAAGATCTTATCCATAATTTTGGTTTGGTCACTGTACCGCCAAAATAATCTCAACCGTCGAATATTATATTTTTAAAAATAGACGATCAAGATTATATCGTATTAAAAAGAAAATTATAATCTAAAATGGATATAATTAAAAAGGTTGTATTAGAATTGAATTTTAAAAAAATAATTAATTTGAAAAGGATATAAAAGATTGTATTAGAACTGAATTTTATTTATTTATTTATTTATTAATATTAAAAAAGGTTCATATTTACTATTTAGGTTTTATCTCGAGATATATAAATCATATTTGGATAATTTTACAATCCACGCGAAACTCATAAAATTATCTTTAATTTAGTGACGATTTAACAATTATTATCCAAATGAAAACACTCATAATCTCAAGAGAAAATATAATTACGAATTTTTACATTACTTCTATTTAGTGTAGATTGTAGAAAACCTAAATTAATAATCCTATTCAATATAGAAAACCTAATTATATATGATTTAAATAATTGACAAGCACTTTTTCGTATTTCAATATTAATACACTTTTTTAGTTTACATGTTAAAATATTAAACATTTTTTATGCTAGATCCAACGTTTTTTATCTATTTATTTTAAGATCTAACAATTCTTATTTATTTGATCGTACTGAGGACCAGACTACCAACTACTAAAGTTTCGGTCAAAATCCCTCATACACTTATTATTAAAACTGTATTTGGTTATTAGTACAACTATCTTCAAATAATAAGAAGGTTATTTTGATAATCAAAACAAAATATAAGTAAATTTCCTAAACAGAATAGAATTTTCAATATAAAAAATCGTCAATTTCGTCTCTATTTTGTTTCTTGGTAGTTTTAATTGGAGAAAATTGTTAATTCATCAATAAGTTAAAGATTATTTTGTTAATTTCACGTAGACTGTAAAATCATCCAAATAAAGTTTTAAGAATTCAAGATAAAACACATAATAAATTGAACGTGTAAAATATTATATATATATATATATATATATATATATATATATATATATTAGTAAAGTTCTATGGAGTACTGTTTTAATTGGAGTACTTGGAGTACATATATGTTCTGCATTCAAAATTTTGTAAACTTTATTATTTTGCAAAGCTTATTACGTGAATATCATTATTTCATCGAAAATCTTGAAAATTTTGTATGTTTTGCTAACAAAATAGTGCAAAACGAATTGTTCAGCGTAACCCATTTTTGTTGCAAAACATATATGTTCCGACTGCAAAACATAAAAAAATTTTCAAGATGAACATATTGCTAAACATACATGATTTTCAAGATTATCAATGAAATAATGATATTCATATAACATGGTTTGCAAAATAATAAATTTTAAAATATTTTGAATGCAGAACGTATATGTACTCCAAGTACTCCAATTAAAACAGTACTCCATAGAACTTTACTATATATATATATATATATAGGGTTAAGTTCTATGGAGACCAACAATTTTAGTGGAGACCGGAGACTAATATCAATCAAAACATTGCAAAAACTTATTTATTGAAAATTATGTTCTACGAAAATCACTATACCATCTGTTTTATTGAAAATCTTGAAGATCATATATGTTTTACATGCAAATTTCGTTAAAAATCTTGAAAATTATGTATGTTATGCAAACAAAATATTGCAGAACGTATTGTTCTCCAAAACATGTTCTGCTTGCAAATCATATATGATTTTTAAGATTTTGAATGAAATAATAATGTTAATTGAACATTCTTTGCAAATATATACGTTTTGCAAGGTCTCCACTCAAATGGTGGTCTCCATAGAACTTAATTATATATATATATATATATATATATATATATATATATATATATATATATATCAATTTCATAACAATTTGATATCTAAACTAATAACAAATAAATAATAAAAAAATATTAGAATAAGAGTCGTGCGTTGCACGCATTATAAGCTAGTAATTATAATTCTTTTATTACAACTTTAAATAAAAAAATAATTTCACCCTAGAATCATATTTTCCTTATAATTCTATGTAATTTTCTAAAGAAAATAATAAAATTGAAATACTATTATATTTATAATACAATTTTTTTATCGTAATTTAGAATCAACAAATAATACGATCAATTCTCCAAAAATTTTTTCAGGAAGAACAACTAGAACATGTGTCTACACACTACTCTAGAATAATATTTCCATGCGACTATGTTTATTTTTAAAAAAAAACATAATAAAATTGAAATCTTGTTATTATTATAATTCTTATATTGTATTAGCAATTTTTTTTATTGTAACTTAGAATAAAAAAAAGATTACAATCAGTTATTCTAAATATTTTTCAATGAAAATAACCGAAACGTGTTTTCATGTACTTCTATTAAACAATCTAAGTTTATAGTTTTTTAATCGCATAAATTTTTTTATGCAAATAGCATATTTCTTTTAATAATTTTATAAACATTTAATTAAATAAAAAATTAGTAATTAATTAACATAAATCCCACGGGTTATCATCTAATCATCTAATAATAATAATTGATGATATCCTAGTGACAGAAGCTGAATTTATTTATAATTTGTAATTTGTACAGTACTCATGACTCACTTGAATAAAAAAAACTTAAAACTAACAAATTTTATTTATACAAGGCCCAATCCGAATTTTCTCGAGACGCACGGATAATAACAAATTAACAAGGTTCAATCAAAATGCTAGAAAAAACAAATTGAACGAGCCTTGATGCTGACGGAGTTGGCACAGGTCAAAAGATTATGAAAATAACAAATAGTTACATACAAAAAACCTTTAGTTCAATATTTGCAAGTCGTGTGTGGCTTTCCGCCATTCAAAACATCGTTTTGTTTTTATCAAAACACAAGCCTTTTATAGCATGATCCAAGCACACAATTTAAAATTTCGCCTAATGAAACGTCTGACATTAAACACACAAAATTGTCCAATCCCACTAGCACTTAAAAATTCTAGTTGAATCATATGTCACAACAAAGTTTTGTGTTCCTTAAAATTAATTTTTTAAGGGGGAAGGCTCACCACAATAGCTTGCTATTGGGGTCTTCACGAGTTGCTCAAGTGTTGCACCATTGCTCGGGCGAGGCTCACCCCACCAAAACATTGTTTAAACCTCATGAGCCCATTCTTTGACCAACATAACATGTTTTTTTATTATCTGCTAAACCATCAGTTGGGTGGCAAATTCATTCACGATCATGACTCGCCTACTATTCATCGCTAATACGACTCACATTAGAAAATTAATGTAGGCCTACTACTCATTGCTAATATGACTTGCATTAAAAAATTAAGTTAACAAAAACAAGCACGTATCATTTAATTATCATAATAAAAAATGAAAACTTATATGCTTGCTCAAATACTTTCATATTAATGTGCACGCAAAATATGTGTTTGTCTAATCATAAGATTAAGCACAATTTTAATCCTGCACTAAATATCTTTTTTGCTTGGAAACTCTATAATTGCCACTATCAGTTGACGAATAATATTGAAAAATTATGGGAATATTGGCGAAAGAAAGTCTAAGAACAAAATTGAGTTAACGTCTAATTACTAATAATCCTCTAAATTTTTAGATTTTATGACTAAGAAGTTTATGTTCAACTTATCCACGTGTAACTATATAACGTATCAGGTCCAGAACAAAACTCATTTCTAGTATCCAAAAAGAAAATTACTCGAATTATTTTAATTTTTATAAAGAGTTTAAAATGTATACTATCTTAACAAATTCACAAATTATAAATTCCTTCTAATAATTCCTTAATATACACAAGTATATTTATGTTATATTTATATATTGTAAAGTGATAAATATATTGTGAAGTGAGGTGCATTTTCACAATAATGACCCTGAATATACATGTAAACTATGAGCATCATCTTGTAAGTCTGGTTTAGTGCTTTCATATTTCTTAAAGTTTTGTTTAAAAAAAAATAACCTTATGAGATTCGACAAGCACAAGAAGCACCCATCCCATCTTGGGTTGAGAAACATGCATGTACACCTAGGCCTGTTGGTTCATATTCTACAGTTTACAAGTAGTAACAACTTAGTCCCGGAATCAAATTCCAAAGTGAATTCGTGGACCTAGTATATATATATATATATAAAATTTTTCTGCCCTAACGAAAAAGGCTCTCACTACTTGAGACTCGTACTTGATTGAAACCACAACTTTGAGGTTGTTCACCCTCCGTTGCTTTGTTGACATAATTAATGACTAGAAGGTTTGCTGGAAGGGTTAAACTGATTCCGATTCCTACTTGAGACTTAAGACTCATCAATGTCCTAAAATAGAATTCCCACAACGCTACGGATGAAGACACTACAACGTCTATATACTTTCTCCTCCAAACACATCAATGTCCCTTCGGGGACATCCAATAAAATTGGAACGATACAGAGAAGATTAGCATGACCCCTGTGCAAGGATGACAAGCACAAATCGAGAAATGGTCCAATTTTTTTTGTCAAATCAAACAAAATAAGCACCTTTCCCTTTAAGGTTGTTTTTTTTAAAATAATATCTCTTTCTTTGTAAAAATGAATATAAGAAAAGCCATACGAGCGTGTAAACGAAACCAAACCAGAAGTAAAGCACTCATGTGGTTTCTGACAAAGCTAGTTTTGTCATCCTATATGTTTGAGCCGCCCATGTATGTTTGCCAGTTTAAGTTTAAAGATAAATCAGAAGTCCCGTAACATATATTACTAAATTTGTTGTCAGGTCTGGTCGCGGAAGGAAATTTGCAGCAAGCAATCACATAGGAGTTCATAAAGCACGAAGGGCGATGTAAAGCAGTCAACTTGACTTGAATATATAGAATTGACAATGCATACATCATCACAAACTAAGAATTGCTCTCCGTTCCTGTCTTGCGGAAACATAATACCGACCCTCCTGATCCACCAGTCTCAACTCCAAAAGCTAGAAGATTGATGAAGAATATGTGCTTTTGAAAAGCGATGCTGTATACAAAGACGGTAAGTCAGCAATAGTTCAATGCTCTGACATCAAACACAAAAAACTCCAATCCCACTAACACTTAAAAATTCTAGTGCAATCATATGTCTCAACAAAGTTTTTGCGTTCCTTGCAATATCCTTCAAATCTTGCAAAATTAGGAAAGTTCTCATGCCAAAAACAATAATGGTTGTTGCCTTATCGAGTTGCATTAATTTCCCGGGCACAATTATTTATGCAATCACTTGCTTGCACAAAGAGTGAATTCGTATATACTTCAACAACTCATATTAATACGTTATTATTTTCCCGTTCTACAGCTTTGCAAATATTAGGAATTAATTTCTGCCCAGAGTTCTGCACCACCACGGGAGACGTTGTGGTGGAGGTGCCGGAACTCATCCTTATAAACAAAGTCAGGTACCATGTTCGGTCATACCTTTCTCGACCTTTTGGCTAAGATCAAGTGTAGTATCTGTTCTTATCGGTTTAATATCCGATATGTGGGCCAATGGTCCACACGATATTAAATTAATTTTTAAACGGGGAAGGCCCATCACAATAGCTAGCTATTGGGGTCTTCAAGCGTCCCCCAAGTGTTGCACTACTGCTGGCGCACCCCCCACCAAATCATTACATAAATATTTTATATTTTATGCTTGAGACACCAACTAGTAATCTCCTAGCTGGTAAAACACCGAATGAATTAAAAAGCCTACTGTTCTCGGTTCCTTCCGCAACTAAAAGGTCCATTATTTCCGGTGCTTGATAGCAACGGTGGAGTTACACAAACTTTTGACTTATTTGACTTTGATTCAACCTTTTAAAACAGAAATGCAAGGGCCGTATTTTGCAGGGCAAATATATTACAAATGTTTACCACTAAATTTTAAAATTACAATTCAGTTCTGCTTGCTACTTTCAGGTGCACAGAATGTACCTCATTCGCCTGAAACCAACTGACATCGCTAGATCATCATCAAAAGATAGGGCTTCGGTTCCCAACGAACAGAGTTGCGCTGTTCCAAGTTCACTCGCGGCGGTCATCCAAAGCAATTCCACTCAGTAGCCGCAAACTGCAAATATGTGCCCTAAGATGCAAGAAGTTAGTTTTGGACATCTAGATATTCTCGCTTTGCATTTAAAACAAATAACCGACAGATTTTGAAATAGATAAAATTATTGGATGGTTAATTTTTTTTAATATTTCCTATTATGTGGAATTTTTTCAATTATTTTTTTTCTTGCAAAAACAACAGAGGACAGTGTAAACTAAACCAGCACGCCTATGGTTTCTAACAACACTCTATTTCCACATCCTTTATTTTTAAGGCGTCCTAATTTCCACATCCTTTATTTTTAAGGCGTCCTAGATTTGCTTTCCGGTTTAAGGTTAAGTTTAAGTTTGAATATAAAGCACAAACCCCGCGACAAACTTTACTTGACTTCGTAAAGCACTAAAAGTGATATGAAGCAGTTGACTTGCATATTACTGAATAAAATGCAAATAACTTATTAAGTTCTGATTGCTGCTAGATTCAAGTGCATAGAATGTACCTCATTCGTTTCCAGCTTCAACATATCGAGTTACTCCGTCATCCAAAGCAAATACACTCACTGGCCGCAAACTGTTTACATGCTACCAAAGGTGCTGGAAATTAGTTTGGAGATATAGATATGCCAATAAAAACAAATAACTGTCAAATTTTAAACTACATGTCAACCGCACTACAAAGTTAATAGTAAAAATACATTATTACAAGATTTACTATCTCTTGTAATAATATTTTGCCCTCAAAGCTTCCCACACCGACTGACCTAAAGGTGAAATAGTTCTGACAACCCTATAAATAGAGATATACGGCCTACATGACAACTTACTTACCTGGATGGGGTCAATGGGCGATCTTTAAGGTCCATGGCCTAGGGAATTGACTTCCATTGCACTTTGGATGGGTGCTTGCCTAAGGTCTACCCAAGTGGTGGAGCCTACATCATAATTTGTGCAAGGGGGGGCTTGCGTTGTTTGCGCAGCCCCCGCAACTCTAGTAAATAATTTGATTGGTGACATTGTTTTATTTTTCTCACTGGTCAAACAAGGCCTAGTTTGATGTTTTATTTTTCTCAATGTCCAGAAATCTGGTTGAACAAGGCCAAGTCAAGAAATCTGGTTGAACAAGGCCAAGTCAAAAATTCTGCGCTAATCAATTAAATAGATTACTAACTTAATATTACTAGGTCGGATTCTAAAGAGGCAAACAAATAAGTATACTTCAACAGATTAACCCTCAAATATATTATTATTCTCTCAGTAGATACATCCACACTAATATAATAACAAAAAATAATAGGTGATGTGAATTTTCACAATTGCGACCCGTTATACTACGTAATCATCTTGTCCAGACCCAAAAAAATTATTGGATGGTTAATTTTTTTTAATATTTCCTATTATGTGGAATTTTTTCAAATATTTTTTTTCTTGCAAAAACAACAGAAGACAGTGTAAACTAAACCAGCACGCCTATGGTTTCTAACAACACTCTATTTCCACATCCTTTATTTTTAAGGCGTCCTAGGTTTGCTTTCCGGTTTAAGGTTAAGTTTAAGTTTGAATATAAAGCACAAACCCCGCGACAAACTTTACTTGACTTCGTAAAGCACTAAAAGTGATATGAAGCAGTTGACTTGCATATTATTGAAAGGGCAATGCCTACACCATCAGAGAGTCAAGAAGTGATCTAAGTACCTGTTTTGAGAAAACATCAAAAACTTCCTGGAGGTAATCTCTCTGAATTCCTACACCGACCATACCGATTCTCGTCTCAACTTGTCCACGATCTCAGACTCAGAAACCTAGAAGACAGATGGTGAGTATATGTTTTTGAGAAGCGGTGCTGTTGCATATAAAGACTCAAGAGATCAATGGCCCTGAAATCAAAAACATTACTATCTGATCGCGGTGACACTTAAAATTTTAGTATCTTAGTAATAATGCACGGTACAAAGTTTATGTTTTCTCTCCGGTGTCTTTCAAATCTTTCAAACGTTAAAAAGTTCTTTCTGGTCCACCGAAAACAAGCATTAGCGGTTGCTGCCTTGTTGAGTTGCATTAATTTTTGGACAATTTGTCCTAACGGTAAATTGTTTCCTATTTTTCGAGGGAACAGTCAATTTGTATGTACTTTTCATTTTTACATTTTATACCCCGCTCTACAGCTTTGCTAACATTAGGAGTTGATTTCTACCTGGAGTTCCGTCCCACCACGAGGCGCTTTCTGGTGGAGGTGCCGGAACTCATCCTTATAAACAAAGTCAGACAACATCTTAGGCAACCTTTCTCAGCCTTTTGGCTAAGATCAAGTGTAGTATCTGTTCTTATCGGTTTAATATCCGATATGTGGGCCAATGGTCCACACGATATTAAATTAATTTTTTTAACGGGGAAGGTCCAACACAATAGCTTGCTATTGAGATCTTCATGCGTCGCCCAAGTGTTGCATTACTGCTAGGGCCTGGCGCGCACCCCCAACAAATCAAAAAATAAATATTTTGTACACGCCACCAACATTCAAATCTCCTAGCTAAAAAGCTAAACCCACCTGAATCTTTATTTCTGCCATTCAAATAAAAGGTTTATCATATCTTGTGCCTGGAAACATCATGGCAAGGTTTCGACAAATATTGTACTTCTTGTTACAATTATTAATAACCACTGTTGCTTCAATTTCACCTTTAATAATAGAATGCAAATAACTTATTAAGTTCTGATTGCTGCTAGATTCAAGTGCATAGAATGTACCTCATTCGTTTCCAGCTTCAACAAACCGAGTTACTCCGTCATCCAAAGCAAATACACTCACTGGCCGCAAACTGTTTACATGCTACCAAAGGTGCTGGAAATTAGTTTGCAGATATAGATATGCCAATAAAAACAAATAATTGTCAAATTTTAAAATACATGTCAACCGCACTACAAAGTTAATAGTAAAAATACATTATTACAAGATTTACTATCTCTTGTAATATTATTTTGCCCTCAAAGCTTCCCACATTGACTGACCTAAAGGTGGAATATTTCTGACAACCCTATAAATAGAGATATACGGCCTACATGACAACTTACTTACCTGGATGGGGTCAATGGGCGATCTTTAAGGTCCATGGCCTAGGGAAGTGACTTCCATTGCACTTTGGATGGGTGCTTGCCTAAGGTCTACCCAAGTGGTGGAGCCTACATCATAATTTGTGCAAGGGGGGCTTGCGTCCGCGCAGCCCCCGCAACTCTAGTAAATAATTTGATTGGTGACATTGTTTTATTTTTCTCACTGGTCAAACTAGGCCTAGTTTGATGTTTTATTTTTCTCAATGTCCAGAAATCTGGTTGAACAAGGCCAAGTCAAGAAATCTGGTTGAACAAGGCCAAGTCAAAAATTCTGCGCTAATCAATTAAATAGATTACTAACTTAATATTACTAGGTCGGATTCTAAAGAGGCAAACAAATAAGTATACTTCAACAGATTAACCCTCAAATATATTATTATTCTCTCAGTAGATACATCCACACTAATATAATAACAAAAAATAATAGGTGATGTGAATTTTCACAATTGCGACCCGTTATACTACGTAATCATCTTGTCCAGACCCAAAAAAATTATTGGATGGTTAATTTTTTTTAATATTTCCTATTATGTGGAATTTTTTCAAATATTTTTTTTCTTGCAAAAACAACAGAAGACAGTGTAAACTAAACCAGCACGCCTATGGTTTCTAACAACACTCTATTTCCACATCCTTTATTTTTAAGGCGTCCTAGGTTTGCTTTCCGGTTTAAGGTTAAGTTTAAGTTTGAATATAAAGCACAAACCCCGCGACAAACTTTACTTGACTTCGTAAAGCACTAAAAGTGATATGAAGCAGTTGACTTGCATATTATTGAAAGGGCAATGCCTACACCATCAGAGAGTCAAGAAGTGATCTAAGTACCTGTTTTGAGAAAACATCAAAAACTTCCTGGAGGTAATCTCTCTGAATTCCTACACCGACCATACCGATTCTCGTCTCAACTTGTCCACGATCTCAGACTCAGAAACCTAGAAGACAGATGGTGAGTATATGTTTTTGAGAAGCGGTGCTGTTGCATATAAAGACTCAAGAGATCAATGGCCCTGAAATCAAAAACATTACTATCTGATCGCGGTGACACTTAAAATTTTAGTATCTTAGTAATAATGCACGGTACAAAGTTTATGTTTTCTCTCCGGTGTCTTTCAAATCTTTCAAATGTTAAAAAGTTCTTTCTGGTCCACCGAAAACAAGCATTAGCGGTTGCTGCCTTGTTGAGTTGCATTAATTTTTGGACAATTTGTCCTAACGGTAAATTGTTTCCTATTTTTCGAGGGAACAGTCAATTTGTATGTACTTTTCATTTTTACATTTTATACCCCGCTCTACAGCTTTGCTAACATTAGGAGTTGATTTCTACCTGGAGTTCCGTCCCACCACGAGGCGCTTTCTGGTGGAGGTGCCGGAACTCATCCTTATAAACAAAGTCAGACAACATCTTAGGCAACCTTTCTCAGCCTTTTGGCTAAGATCAAGTGTAGTATCTGTTCTTATCGGTTTAATATCCGATATGTGGGCCAATGGTCCACACGATATTAAATTAATTTTTTTAACGGGGAAGGTCCAACACAATAGCTTGCTATTGAGATCTTCATGCGTCGCCCAAGTGTTGCATTACTGCTAGGGCCTGGCGCGCACCCCCAACAAATCAAAAAATAAATATTTTGTACACGCCACCAACATTCAAATCTCCTAGCTAAAAAGCTAAACCAAACATCATGGCAAGGTTTCGACAAATATTGTACTTCTTGTTACAATTATTAATAACCACTGTTGCTTCAATTTCACCTTTAATAATAGAATGCAAATAACTTATTAAGTTCTGATTGCTGCTAGATTCAAGTGCATAGAATGTACCTCATTCGTTTCCAGCTTCAACAAACCGAGTTACTCCGTCATCCAAAGCAAATACACTCACTGGCCGCAAACTGTTTACATGCTACCAAAGGTGCTGGAAATTAGTTTGCAGATATAGATATGCCAATAAAAACAAATAATTGTCAAATTTTAAAATACATGTCAACCGCACTACAAAGTTAATAGTAAAAATACATTATTACAAGATTTACTATCTCTTGTAATATTATTTTGCCCTCAAAGCTTCCCACATTGACTGACCTAAAGGTGGAATATTTCTGACAACCCTATAAATAGAGATATACGGCCTACATGACAACTTACTTACCTGGATGGGGTCAATGGGCGATCTTTAAGGTCCATGGCCTAGGGAAGTGACTTCCATTGCACTTTGGATGGGTGCTTGCCTAAGGTCTACCCAAGTGGTGGAGCCTACATCATAATTTGTGCAAGGGGGGCTTGCGTCCGCGCAGCCCCCGCAACTCTAGTAAATAATTTGATTGGTGACATTGTTTTATTTTTCTCACTGTCCAAACAAGGCCTAGTTTGATGTTTTATTTTTCTCAATGTCCAGAAATCTGGTTACAAGACCTATGCATCAGTGTACTGTCATGATCACATATTTTATATATTTTATTGACGACAAGTCAAAAATTCTGCGCTAATCAATTAAATAGATTACTAACTTAATATTACTAGGTCGGATTTCAAAGAGTCAAACAAATAAGTATACTTCAACAGATTAACCCTCAAATATAATATTATTCTCTCAGTAGATACATCCACACTAATATAATAACAAAAAATAATAGGTGATGTGAATTTTCACAATTGCGACCCGTTATACTACGTAATCATCTTGTCCAGACCCAAAAAAATTATTGGATGGTTAATTTTTTTTAATATTTCCTATAATGTTGAATTTTTTCAAATATTTTTTTTCTTGCAAAAACAATAGAAGAACCAGCATGCCTATGGTTTCTAACAACACTCTATTTCCACATCCTTTATTTTTTAGGCGTCCTAGGTTTGCTTTCCGGTTTAAGGTTAAGTTTAAGTTTGAATATAAAGCACAAACCCCGCGACAAACTTTACTTGACTTCGTAAAGCACTAAAAGTGATATGAAGCAGTTGACTTGCATATTATTGAAAGGGCAATGCCTACACCATCAGAGAGTCAAGAAGTGATCTAAGTACCTGTTTTGAGAAAACATCAAAAACTTCCTGGAGGAAGGTAATCTCTCTGAATTCCTACACCGACCATACCGATTCTCGTCTCAACTTGTCCATCTCAGACTCAGAAACCTAGAAGACAGATGGTGAGTATATGTTTTTGAGAAACGGTGCTGTTGCATATAAAGACTCAAGAGATCAATGGCCCTGAAATCAAAAACATTACTATCTGATCGCGGTGACACTTAAAATTTTAGTATCTTAGTAATAATGCACGGTACAAAGTTTATGTTTTCTCTCCGGTGTCTTTCAAATCTTTCAAACGTTAAAAAGTTCTTTCTGGTCCGCCGAAAACAAGCATTAGCGGTTGCTGCCTTGTTGAGTTGCATTAATTTTTGGGCAATTTGTCCTAACGGTAAATTGTTTCCTATTTTTTTGAGGGAACAGTCAATTTGTATGTACTTGAACAATTCATATTTACATTTTATACCCCGCTCTACAGCCTTGCTAACATTAGGAGTTGATTTCTACATGGAGTTCCGTCCCACCACGAGGCGCTTTCTGGTGGAGGTGCCGGAACTCATCCTTATAAACAAAGTCAGACAACATCTTAGGCAACCTTTCTCAGCCTTTTGGCTAAGATTAAGTGTAGTATTTGTTCTTATCGGTTTAATATCCGATATGTGGGCCAATGGTCCACACGATATTAAATTAATTTTTTTAACGGGGAAGGTCCAACAGAATAGCTTGCTATTGAGGTCTTCATGCGTCGCCCAAGTGTTGCATTACTGCTAGGGCCTGGCGCACCCCCAACAAATCAAAAAATAAATATTTTGTACACGCCACCAACATTCAAATCTCCTAGCTAAAAAGCTAAACCCACCTGAATCTTTATTTCTGCCATTCAAATAAAAGGTTTATCATATCTTGTGCCTGGAAACATCATGGCAAGGTTTCGACAAATATTGTACATCTTGTTACAATTATTAATAACCACCGTTGCTTCAATTTCACCTTTAATAATAGAATGCAAATAACTTATTAAGTTCTGATTGCTGCTAGATTCAAGTGCATAGAATGTACCTCATTCGTTTCCAGCTTCAACAAACCGAGTTACTCCGTCATCCAAAGCAAATACACTCACTGGACGCAAACTGTTTACATGCTACCAAAGGTGCTGGAAATTAGTTTGCAGATATAGATATGCCAATAAAAACAAATAATTGTCAAATTTTAAAATGCATGTCAACCGCACTACAAAGTTAATAGTAAAAATACATTATTACAAGATTTACTATCTCTTGTAATAATATTTTGCCCTCAAAGCTTCCCACATCGACTGACCTAAAGGTGGAATAGTTCTGACAACCCTATGAATAGAGATATACGGCCTACATGACAACTTACTTACCTGGATGGGGTCAATGGGCGATCTTTAAGGTCCATGGCCTAGGGAAGTGACTTCCATTGCACTTTGGATGGGTGCTTGCCTAAGGTCTACCCAAGTGGTGGAGCCTACATCATAATTTGTGCAAGGGGGGCTTGCGTTCGCGCAGCCCCCGCAACTCTAGTAAATAATTTGATTGGTGACATTGTTTTATTTTTCTCACTGTCCAAACAAGGCCTAGTTTGATGTTTTATTTTTCTCAATGTCCAGAAATCTGGTTGAACAAGGCCTGCGCTAATCAATTAAATAGATTACTAACTTAATATTACTAGGTCGGATTTCAAAGAGTCAAACAAATAAGTATACTTCAACAGATTAACCCTCAAATATAATATTATTCTCTCAGTAGATACATCCACACTAATATAATAACAAAAAATAATAGGTGATGTGAATTTTCACAATTGCGACCCGTTATACTACGTAATCATCTTGTCCAGACCCAAAAAAATTATTGGATGGTTAATTTGTTTTAATATTTCCTATTATGTGGAATTTTTTCAAATATTTTTTTTCTTGCAAAAACAACAGAAGACAGTGTAAACTAAACCAGCATGCCTATGGTTTCTAACAACACTCTATTTCCACATCCTTTATTTTTTAGGCGTCCTAGGTTTGCTTTCCGGTTTAAGGTTAAGTTTAAGTTTGAATATAAAGCACAAACCCCGCGACAAACTTTACCTGACTTCGTAAAGCACTAAAAGTGATATGAAGCAGTTGACTTGCATATTATTGAAAGGGCAATGCCTACACCATCAGAGAGTCAAGAAGTGATCTAAGTACCTGTTTTGAGAAAACATCAAAAACTTCCTGGAGGTAATCTCTCTGAATTCCTACACCGACCATACCGATTCTCGTCTCAACTTGTCCATCTCAGACTCAGAAACCTAGAAGACAGATGGTGAGTATATGTTTTTGAGAAGCGGTGCTGTTGCATATAAAGACTCAAGAGATCAATGGCCCTGAAATCAAAAACATTACTATCTGATCGGGGTGACACTTAAAATTTTAGTATCTTAGTAATAATGCACGGTACAAAGTTTATGTTTTCTCTCCGGTGTCTTTCAAATCTTTCAAACGTTAAAAAGTTCTTTCTGGTCCGCCGAAAACAAGCATTAGCGGTTGCTGCCTTGTTGAGTTGCATTAATTTTTGGGCAATTTGTCCTAACGGTAAATTGTTTCCTATTTTTTCGAGGGAACAGTCAATTTGTATGTACTTGAACAATTCATATTTACATTTTATACCCCGCTCTACAGCCTTGCTAACATTAGGAGTTGATTTCTACCTGGAGTTCCGTCCCACCACGAGGCGCTTTCTGGTGGAGGTGCCGGAACTCATCCTTATAAACAAAGTCAGACAACATCTTAGGCAACCTTTCTCAGCCTTTTGGCTAAGATCAAGTGTAGTATATGTTCTTATCGGTTTAATATCCGATATGTGGGCCAATGGTCCACACGATATTAATTAATTTTTTTAACGGGGAAGGTCCAACACAATAGCTTGCTATTGAGGTCTTCATGCGTCGCCCCAAGTGTTGCATTACTGCTAGGGCCTGGCGCACCCCCAACAAATCAAAAAATAAATATTTTGTACAGGCCACCAACATTCAAATCTCCTAGCTAAAAAGCTAAACCCACCTGAATCTTTATTTCTGCCATTCAAATAAAAGGTTTATCATATCTTGTGCCTGGAAACATCATGGCAAGGTTTCGACAAATATTGTACTTCTTGTTACAATAATTAATAACCACCGTTGCTTCAATTTCACCTTTAATAATAGAATGCAAATAACTTATTATTTCTGCCATTCAAATAAAAGGTTTATCATATCTTGTGCCTGGAAACATCATGGCAAGGTTTCGACAAATATTGTACTTCTTGTTACAATTATTAATAACCACCGTTGCTTCAATTTCACCTTTAATAATAGAATGCAAATAACTTATTAAGTTCTGATTGCTGCTAGATTCAAGTGCATAGAATGTACCTCATTCGTTTCCAGCTTCAACAAACCGAGTTACTCCGTCATCCAAAGCAAATACACTCACTGGCCGCAAACTGTTTACATGCTACCAAAGGTGCTGGAAATTAGTTTGCAGATATAGAAATGCCAATAAAAACAAATAATTGTCAAATTTTAAAATACATGTCAACCGCACTACAAAGTTAATAGTAAAAATACATTATTACAAGATTTACTATCTCTTGTAATAATATTTTGCCCTCAAAGCTTCCCACATTGACTGACCTAAAGGTGAAATATTTCTGACAACCCTATAAATAGAGATATACGGCCTACATGACAACTTACTTACCTGGATGGGGTCAATGGGCGATCTTTAAGGTCCATGGCCTGGGAAGTGACTTCCATTGCACTTTGGATGGGTGCTTGCCTAAGGTCTACCCAAGTGGTGGAGCCTACATCATAATTTGTGCAAGGGGGGCTTGCGTCCGCGCAGCCCCTGCAACTCTAGTAAATAATTTGATTGGTGACATTGTTTTATTTTTCTCACTGTCCAAACAAGGCCTAGTTTGATGTTTTATTTTTCTCAATGTCCAGAAATCTGGTTGAACGCCAAGTCAAAAATTCTGCGCTAATCAATTAAATAGATTACTAACTTAATATTACTAGGTCGGATTTCAAAGAGTCAAACAAATAAGTATACTTCAACAGATTAACCCTCAAATATAATATTATTCTCTCAGTAGATACATCCACACTAATGTAATAACAAAAAATAATAGGTGATGTGAATTTTCACAATTGCGACCCGTTATACTACGTAATCATCTTGTCCAGACCCAAAAAAATTATTGGATGGTTAATTTTTTTTAATATTTCCTATTATGTGGAATTTTTTCAAATATTTTTTTTCTTGCAAAAACAACAGAAGACAGTGTAAACTAAACCAGCATGCCTATGGTTTCTAACAACACTCTATTTCCACATCCTTTATTTTTTAGGCGTCCTAGGTTTGCTTTCCGGTTTAAGGTTAAGTTTAAGTTTGAATATAAAGCACAAACCCCGCAACATACTTTACTTGACTTCGTAAAGCACTAAAAGTGATATGAAGCAGTTGACTTGCATATTATTGAAAGGGCAATGCCTACACCATCAGAGAGTCAAGAAGTGATCTAAGTACCTGTTTTGAGAAAACATCAAAAACTTCCTGGAGGTAAACTCTCTGAATTCCTACACCGACCATACCGATTCTCGTCTCAACTTGTCCACGATCTCAGACTCAGAAACCTAGAAGACAGATGGTGAGTATATGTTTTTGAGAAGCGGTGCTGTTGCATATAAAGACTCAAGAGATCAATGGCCCTGAAATCAAAAACATTACTATCTGATCGCGGTGACACTTAAAATTTTAGTATCTTAGTAATAATGCACGGTACAAAGTTTATGTTTTCTCTCCGGTGTCTTTCAAATCTTTCAAACGTTAAAAAGTTCTTTCTGGTCCACCGAAAACAAGCATTAGCGGTTGCTGCCTTGTTGAGTTGCATTAATTTTTGGGCAATTTGTCCTAACGGTAAATTGTTTCCTATTTTTTCGAGGGAACAGTCAATTTGTATGTACTTGAACAATTCATATTTACATTTTATACCCCGCTCTACAGCCTTGCTAACATTAGGAGTTGATTTCTACCTGGAGTTCCGTCCCACCACGAGGCGTCTTCTGGTGGAGGTGCCAGAACTCATCCTTATAAACAAAGTCAGACAACATCTTAGGCAACCTTTCTCAGCCTTTTGGCTAAGATCAAGTGTAGTATCTGTTCTTATCGGTTTAATATCCGATATGTGGGCCAATGGTCCACACGATATTAAATTAATTTTTTTAACGGGGAAGGTCCAACACAATAGCTTGCTATTGAGGTCTTCATGCGTCGCCCAAGTGTTGCATTACTGCTAGGGCCTGGCGCACCCCCAACAAATCAAAAAATAAATATTTTGTACACGCCACCAACATTCAAATCTCCTAGCTAAATCTAAACCCACCTGAATCTTTATTTCTGCCATTCAAATAAAAGGTTTATCATATCTTGTGCCTGCAAACATCATGGCAAGGTTTCGACAAATATTGTACTTCTTGTTACAATTATTAATAACCACCGTTGCTTCAATTTCACCTTTAATAATAGAATGCAAATAACTGAATGCAAATAACTTATTAAGTTCTGATTGCTGCTAGATTCAAGTGCATAGAATGTACCTCATTCGTTTCCAGCTTCAACAAACCGAGTTACTCCGTCATCCAAAGCAAATACACTCACTGGCCGCAAACTGTTTACATGCTACCAAAGGTGCTGGAAATTAGTTTGCAGATATAGATATGCCAATAAAAACAAATAATTGTCAAATTTTAAAATACATGTACAAAATTAATAGTAAAAATACATTATTACAAGATTTACTATCTCTTGTAATAATATTTTGCCCTCAAAGCTTCCCACATCGACTGACCTAAAGGTGGAATAGTTCTGACAACCCTATAAATTCAGATATACGGCCTACATGACAACTTACTTACCTGGATGGGGTCAATGGGCGATCTTTAAGGTCCATGGCCTAGGGAAGTGACTTCTATTGCACTTTGGATGGGTGCTTGCCTAAGGTCTACCCAAGTGGTGGAGCCTACATCATAATTTGTGCAAGGGGGGCTTGCGTCCGCGCAGCCCCCGCAACTCTAGTAAATAATTTGATTGGTGACATTGTTTTATTTTTCTCACTGTCCAAACAAGGCCTAGTTTGATGTTTTATTTTTCTCAATGTCCAGAAATCTGGTTGAACAAGGCCAAGTCAAAAATTCTGCGCTAATCAATTAAATAGATTACTAACTTAATATTACTAGGTCGGATTTCAAAGAGTCAAACAAATAAGTATACTTCAACAGATTAACCCTCAAATAAAATATTATTCTGTCGATACATCCACACTAACATAATAACAAAAAATAATAGGTGATGTGAATTTTCACAATTGCGACCCTTTATACTACGTAATCATCTTGTCCAGACCCAAAAAAATTATTGGATGGTTAATTTTTTTTAATATTTCCTATTATGTGGAATTTTTTCAAATATTTTTTTTCTTGCAAAAACAACAGAAGACAGTGTAAACTAAACCAGCATGCCTATGGTTTCTAACAACACTCTATTTCCACATCCTTTATTTTTTAGGCGTCCTAGGTTTGCTTTCCGGTTTAAGGTTAAGTTTAAGTTTAAGTTTGAATATAAAGCACAAACCCCGCGACAAACTTTACTTGACTTCGTAAAGCACTAAAAGTGATATGAAGCAGTTGACTTGCATATTATTGAAAGGGCAATGCCTACACCATCAGAGAGTCAAGAAGTGATCTAAGTACCTGTTTTGAGAAAACATCAAAAACTTCCTGGAGGTAGGTAATCTCTCTGAATTCCTACACCGACCATACCGATTCTCGTCTCAACTTGTCCATCTCAGACTCAGAAACCTAGAAGAGAGATGGTGAGTATATGTTTTTGAGAAGCGGTGCTGTTGCATATAAAGACTCAAGAGATCAATGGCCCTGAAATCAAAAACATTACTATCTGATCGCGGTGACACTTAAAATTTTAGTATCTTAGTAATAATGCACGGTACAAAGTTTATGTTTTCTCTCCGGTGTCTTTCAAATCTTTCAAACGTTAAAAAGTTCTTTCTGGTCCACCGAAAACAAGCATTAGCGGTTGCTGCCTTGTTGAGTTGCATTAATTTTTGGACAATTAGTCCTAACGGTAAATTGTTTCCTATTTTTTCGAGGGAACAGTCAATTTGTATGTACTTTTCACATTTACATTTTATACCCCGCTCTACAGCCTTGCTAACATTAGGAGTTGATTTCTACCTGGAGTTCCGTCCCACCACGAGGCGCTTTCTGGTGGAGGTGCCGGAACTCATCCTTAAAAACAAAGTCAGACAACATCTTAGGCAACCTTTCTCGGCCTTTTGGCTAAGATCAAGTGTAGTATCTGTTCTTATCGGTTTAATATCCGATATGTGGGCCAATGGTCCACACGATATTAAATTAATTTTTTTAACGGGGAAGGTCCAACACAATAGCTTGCTATTGAGGTCTTTATGCGTCGCCCAAGTGTTGCACTACTGCTAGGGCCTGGCGCACCCCCAACAAATCAAAAAATAAATATTTTGTACACGCCACCAACATTCAAATCTCCTAGCTAAAAAGCTAAACCCACCTGAATCTTTATTTCTTTATTTCTGCCATTCAAATAAAAGGTTTATCATATCTTGTGCCTGGAAACATCATGGCAAGGTTTCGACAAATATTGTACTTCTTGTTACAATTATTAATAACCACCGTTGCTTCAATTTCACCTTTAATAATAGAATGCAAATAACTTATTAAGTTCTGATTGCTGCTAGATTCAAGTGCATAGAATGTACCTCATTCGTTTCCAGCTTCAACAAACCGAGTTACTCCGTCATCCAAAGCAAATACACTCACTGGCCGCAAACTGTTTACATGCTACCAAAGGTGCTGGAAATTAGTTTGCAGATATAGATATGCAAATAAAAACAAATAATTGTCAAATTTTAAAATACATGTCAACCGCACTACAGAGTTAATAGTAAAAATACATTATTACAAGATTTACTATCTCTTGTAATAATATTTTGCCCTCAAAGCTTCCCACATCGACTGACCTAAAGGTGGAATAGTTCTGACAACCCTATAAATAGAGATATACGGCCTACATGACAACTTACTTACCTGGATGGGGTCAATGGGCGATCTTTAAGGTCCATGGCCTAGGGAAGTGACTTCCATTGCACTTTGGATGGGTGCTTGCCTAAGGTCTACCCAAGTGGTGGAGCCTACATCATAATTTGTGCAAGGGGGGCTTGCGTCCGCGCAGCCCCCGCAACTCTAGTAAATAATTTGATTGGTGACATTGTTTTATTTTTCTCAATGTCCAAACAAGGCCTAGTTTGATGTTTTATTTTTCTCAATGTCCAGAAATCTGGTTGAACAAGGCCAAGTCAAAAATTCTGCGCTAATCAATTAAATAGATTACTAACTTAATATTACTAGGTCGGATTTCAAAGAGTCAAACAAATAAGTATACTTCAACAGATTAACCCTCAAATATAATATTATTCTCTCAGTAGATACATCCACACTAACATAATAACAAAAAATAATAGGTGATGTGAATTTTCACAATTGCGACCCGTTATACTACGTAATCATCTTGTCCAGACCCAAAAAAATTATTGGATGGTTAATTTTTTTTAATATTTCCTATTATGTGGAATTTTTTCAAATATTTTTTTTCTTGCAAAAACAACAGAAGACAGTGTAAACTAAACCAGCATGCCTATGGTTTCTAACAACACTCTATTTCCACATCCTTTATTTTTTAGGCGTCCTAGGTTTGCTTTCCGGTTTAAGGTTAAGTTTAAGTTTGAATATAAAGAACAAACCCCGCGACAAACTTTACTTGACTTCGTAAAGCACTAAAAGTGATATGAAGCAGTTGACTTGCATATTATTGAAAGGGCAATGCCTACACCATCAGAGAGTCAAAAGTGATATGAAGCAGTTGACTTGCATATTATTGAAAGGGCAATGCCTACACCATCAGAGAGTCAAGAAGTGATCTAAGTACCTGTTTTGAGAAAACATCAAAAACTTCCTGGAGGTAGGTAATCTCTCTGAATTCCTACACCGACCAGACCGATTCTCGTCTCAACTTGTCCATCTCAGACTCAGAAACCTGGAAGACAGATGGTGAGTATATGTTTTTGAGAAGCGGTGCTGTTGCATATAAAGACTCAAGAGATCAATGGCCCTGAAATCAAAAACATTACTATCTGATCGCGGTGACACTTAAAATTTTAGTATCTTAGTAATAATGCACGGTACAAAGTTTATGTTTTCTCTCCAGTGTCTTTCAAATCTTTCAAACGTTAAAAAGTTCTTTCTGGTCCACCGAAAACAAGCATTAGCGGTTGCTGCCTTGTTGAGTTGCATTAATTTTTGGACAATTTGTCCTAACGGTAAATTGTTTCCTATTTTTCGAGGGAACAGTCAATTTGTATGTACTTTTCATATTTACATTTTATACCCCGCTCTACAGCCTTGCTAACATTAGGAGTTGATTTCTACCTGGAGTTCCGTCCCACCACGAGGCGCTTTCTGGTGGAGGTGCCGGAACTCATCCTTAAAAACAAAGTCAGACAACATCTTAGGCAACCTTTCTCGGCCTTTTGGCTAAGATCAAGTGTAATATCTGTTCTTATCGGTTTAATATCCGATATGTGGGCCAATGGTCCACACGATATTAAATTAATTTTTTTAACGGGGAAGGTCCAACACAATAGCTTGCTATTGAGGTCTTCATGCGTCGCCCAAGTGTTGCACTACTGCTAGGGCCTGGCGCACCCCCAACAAATCAAAAAATAAATATTTTGTACACGCCACCAACATTCAAATCTCCTAGCTAAAAAGCTAAACCCACCTGAATCTTTATTTCTTTATTTCTGCCATTCAAATAAAAGGTTTATCATATCTTGTGCCTGGAAACATCATGGCAAGGTTTCGACAAATATTGTACTTCTTGTTACAATTATTAATAACCACCGTTGCTTCAATTTCACCTTTAATAATAGAATGCAAATAACTTATTAAGTTCTAATTGCTGCTAGATTCAAGTGCATAGAATGTACCTCATTCGTTTCCAGCTTCAACAAACCGAGTTACTCCGTCATCCAAAGCAAATACACTCACTGGCCGCAAACTGTTTACATGCTACCAAAGGTGCTGGAAATTAGTTTGCAGATATAGATATGCCAATAAAAACAAATAATTGTCAAATTTTAAAATACATGTCAACCGCACTACAAAGTTAATAGTAAAAATACATTATTACAAGATTTACTATCTCTTGTAATAATATTTTGCCCTCAAAGCTTCCCACATCGACTCACCTAAAGGTGGAATAGTTCTGACAACCCTACAAATAGAGATATACGACCTACATGACATCTTACTTACCTGGATGGGGTCAATGGGCGATCTTTAAGGTCCATGGCCTAGGGAAGTGACTTCCATTGCACTTTGGATGGGTGCTTGCCTAAGGTCTACCCAAGTGGTAGAGCCTACATCATAATTTGTGCAAGGGGGGCTTGCGTTCGCGCAGCCCCCGCAACTCTAGTAAATAATTTGATTGGTGACATTGTTTTATTTTTCTCACTGTCCAAACAAGGCCTATTTTGATGTTTTATTTTTCTCAATGTCCAGAAATCTGGTTGAACAAGGCCAAGTCAAAAATTCTGCGCTAATCAATTAAATAGATTTACTAACTTAATATTACTAGGTCGGATTTCAAAGAGTCAAACAAATAAGTATACTTCAACAGATTAACCCTCAAATATAATATTATTCTCTCAGTAGATACATCCACACTAATATAATAACAAAAAATAATAGGTGATGTGAATTTTCACAATTGCGACCCGTTATACTACGTAATCATCTTGTCCAGACCCAAAAAAATTATTGGATGGTTAATTTTTTTTAATATTTCCTATTATGTGGAATTTTTTCAAATATTTTTTTTCTTGCAAAAACAACAGAAGACAGTGTAAACTAAACCAACATGCCTATGGTTTCTAACAACACTATTTCCACATCCTTTATTTTTTAGGCGTCCTAGGTTTGCTTTCCGGTTTAAGGTTAAGTTTAAGTTTGAATATAAAGCACAAACCCCGCGACAAACTTTACTTGACTTCGTAAAGCACTAAAAGTGATATGAAGCAGTTGACTTGCATATTATTGAAAGGGCAATGCCTACACCATCAGAGAGTCAAGAAGTGATCTAAGTACCTGTTTTGAGAAAACATCAAAAACTTCCTGGAGGTAGGTAATCTCTCTGAATTCCTACACCGACCATACCGATTCTCGTCTCAACTTGTCCATCTCAGACTCAGAAACCTGGAAGACAGATGGTGAGTATATGTTTTTGAGAAGCGGTGTTGTTGCATATAAAGACTCAAGAGATCAATGGCCCTGAAATCAAAAACATTACTATCTGATCGCGGTGACACTTAAAATTTTAGTATCTTAGTAATAATGCACGGTACAAAGTTTATGTTTTCTCTCCGGTTTCTTTCAAATCTTTCAAACGTTAAAAAGTTCTTTCTGGTCCACCGAAAACAAGCATTAGCGGTTGCTGCCTTGTTGAGATGCATTAATTTTTGGACAATTTGTCCTAACGGTAAATTGTTTCCTATTTTTTCGAGGGAACAGTCAATTTGTATGTACTTTTCATATTTACATTTTATACCCCGCTCTACAGCCTTGCTAACATTAGGAGTTGATTTCTACCTGGAGTTCCGTCCCACCACGAGGCGCTTTCTGGTGGAGGTGCCGGAACTCATCCTTAAAAACAAAGTCAGACAACATCTTAGGCAACCTTTCTCGGCCTTTTGGCTAAGATCAAGTGTAGTATCTGTTCTTATCGGTTTAATATCCGATATGTGGGCCAATGGTCCACACGATATTAAATTAATTTTTTTAACAGGGAAGGTCCAACACAATAGCTTGCTATTGAGGTCTTCATGCGTTGCCTAAGTGTTGCACTACTGCTAGGGCCTGGCGCAACCCGAACAAATCAAAAAATAAATATTTTGTACACGCCACCAACATTCAAATCTCCTAGCTAAAAAGCTAAACCCACCTGAATCTTTATTTCTGCCATTCAAATAAAAGGTTTATCATATCTTGTGCCTGGAAACATCATGGCAAGGTTTCGACAAATATTGTACTTCTTGTTACAATTATTAATAACCACCGTTGCTTCAATTTCACCTTTAATAATAGAATGCAAATAACTTATTAAGTTCTGATTGCTGCTAGATTCAAGTGCATAGAATGTACCTCATTCGTTTCCAGCTTCAACAAACCGAGTTACTCCGTCATCCAAAGCAAATACACTCACTGGCCGCAAACTGTTTACATGCTACCAAAGGTGCTGGAAATTAGTTTGCAGATATAGATATGCCAATAAAAACAAATAATTGTCAAATTTTAAAATACATGTCAACCGCACTACAGAGTTAATAGTAAAAATACATTATTACAAGATTTACTATCTCTTGTAATAATATTTTGCCCTCAAAGCTTCCCACATCGACTGACCTAAAGGTGGAATAGTTCTGACAACCCTATAAATAGAGATATACGGCCTACATGACAACTTACTTACCTGGATGGGGTCAATGGGCGATCTTTAAGGTCCATGGCCTAGGGAAGTGACTTCCATTGCACTTTGGATGGGTGCTTGCCTAAGGTCTACCCAAGTGGTGGAGCCTACAACATAATTTGTGCAAGGGGGGCTTGCGTCCGCGCAGCCCCGCAACTCTAGTAAATAATTTGATTGGTGACATTGTTTTATTTTTCTCAATGTCCAAACAAGGCCTAGTTTGATGTTTTATTTTTCTCAATGTCCAGAAATCTGGTTGAACAAGGCCAAGTCAAAAATTCTGCGCTAATCAATTAAATAGATTACTAACTTAATATTACTAGGTCGGATTTCAAAGAGTCAAACAAATAAGTATACTTCAACAGATTAACCCTCAAATATAATATTATTCTCTCTGGTTGAACAAGGCCAAGTCAAAAAATCTGCGCTAATCAATTAAATAGATTACTAACTTAATATTACTAGGTCGGATTTCAAAGAGTCAAACAAATAAGTATACTTCAACAGATTAACCCTCAAATATAATATTATTCTCTCAGTAGATACATCCACACTAACATAATAACAAAAAATAATAGGTGATGTGAATTTTCACAATTGCGACCCGTTATACTACGTAATCATCTTGTCCAGACCCAAAAAAATTATTGGATGGTTAATTTTTTTTAATATTTCCTATTATGTGGAATTTTTTCAAATATTTTTTTTCTTGCAAAAACAACAGAAGACAGTGTAAACTAAACCAGCATGCCTATGGTTTCTAACAACACTCTATTTCCACATCCTTTATTTTTTAGGCGTCCTAGGTTTGCTTTCCGGTTTAAGGTTAAGTTTAAGTTTAAGTTTGAATATAAAGCACAAACCCCGCGACAAACTTTACTTGACTTCGTAAAGCACTAAAAGTGATATGAAGCAGTTGACTTGCATATTATTGAAAGGGCAATGCCTACACCATCAGAGAGTCAAGAAGTGATCTAAGTACCTGTTTTGAGAAAACATCAAAAACTTCCTGGAGGTAGGTAATCTCTCTGAATTCCTACACCGACCATACCGATTCTCGTCTCAACTTGTCCATCTCAGACTCAGATACCTAGAAGACAGATGGTGAGTATGTTTTTGAGAAGCGGAGCGGTTGCATATAAAGACTCAAGAGATCAATGGCCCTGAAATCAAAAACATTACTATCTGATCGCGGTGACACTTAAAATTTTAGTATCTTAGTAATAATGCACGGTACAAAGTTTATGTTTTCTCTCCGGTGTCTTTCAAATCTTTCAAACGTTAAAAAGTTCTTTCTGGTCCACCGAAAACAAGCATTAGCGGTTGCTGCCTTGTTGAGTTGCATTAATTTTTGGACAATTTGTCCTAACGGTAAATTGTTTCCTATTTTTCGAGGGAACAGTCAATTTGTATGTACTTTTCATATTTACATTTTATACCCCGCTCTACAGCCTTGCTAACATTAGGAGTTGATTTCTACCTGGAGTTCCTTCCCACCACGAGGCGCTTTCTGGTGGAGGTGCCGGAACTCATCCTTAAAAACAAAGTCAGACAACATCTTTGGCAACCTTTCTCGGCCTTTTGGCTAAGATCAAGTGTAGTATCTGTTCTTATCGGTTTAATATCCGATATGTGGGCCAACGGTCCACACGATATTAAATTAATTTTTTTAACGGGGAAGGTCCAACACAATAGCTTGCTATTGTGGTCTTCATGCGTCGCCCAAGTGTTGCACTACTGCTAGGGCCTGGCGCACCCCCAACAAATCAAAAAATAAATATTTTGTACACGCCACCAACATTCAAATCTCCTAGCTAAAAAGCTAAACCCACCTGAATCTTTATTTCTGCCATTCAAATAAAAGGTTTATCATATCTTGTGCCTGGAAACATCATGGCAAGGTTTCGACAAATATTGTACTTCTTGTTACAATTATTAATAACCACCGTTGCTTCAATTTCACCTTTAATAATAGAATGCAAATAACTTATTAAGTTCTGATTGCTGCTAGATTCAAGTGCATAGAATGTACCTCATTCGTTTCCAGCTTCAACAAACCGAGTTACTCTGTCATCCAAAGCAAATACACTCACTGGCCGCAAACTGTTTACATGCTACCAAAGGTGCTGGAAATTAGTTTGCAGATATAGAAATGCCAATAAAAACAAATAATTGTCAAATTTTAAAATACATGTCAACCGCACTACAAAGTTAATAGTAAAAATACATTATTACAAGATTTACTATCTCTTGTAATAATATTTTGCCCTCAAAGCTTCCCACATTGACTGACCTAAAGGTGGAATATTTCTGACAACCCTATAAATAGAGATATACGGCCTACATGACAACTTACTTACCTGGATGGGGTCAATGGGCGATCTTTAAGGTCCATGGCCTAGGGAAGTGACTTCCATTGCACTTTGGATGGGTGCTTGCCTAAGGTCTACCCAAGTGGTGGAGCCTACATCATAATTTGTGCAAGGGGGGCTTGCGTCCGCGCAGCCCCCGCAACTCTAGTAAATAATTTGATTGGTGACATTGTTTTATTTTTCTCACTGTCCAAACAAGGCCTAGTTTGATGTTTTATTTTTCTCAATGTCCAGAAATCTGGTTGAACAAGGCCAAGTCAAAAATTCTGCGCTAATCAATTAAATAGATTACTAACTTAATATTACTAGGTCGGATTTCAAAGAGTCAAACAAATAAGTATACTTTAACAGATTAACCCTCAAATATAATATTATTCTCTCAGTAGATACATCCACACTAATATAATAACAAAAAATAATAGGTGATGTGAATTTTCACAATTGCGACCCGTTATACTACGTAATCATCTTGTCCAGACCCAAAAAAAATATTGGATGGTTAATTTTTTTTAATATTTCCTATTATGTGGAATTTTTTCAAATATTTTTTTTCTTGCAAAAACAACAGAAGACAGTGTAAACTAAACCAGCATGCCTATGGTTTCTAACAACACTCTATTTCCACATCCTTTATTTTTTAGGCGTCCTAGGTTTGCTTTCCGGTTTAAGGTTAAGTTTAAGTTTGAATATAAAGCACAAACCCCGCGAAAAACTTTACTTGACTTCGTAAAGCACTAAAAGTGATATGAAGCAGTTGACTTGCATATTATTGAAAGCGCAATGCCTACACCATCAGAGAGTCAAGAAGTGATCTAAGTACCTGTTTTGAGAAAACATCAAAAACTTCCTGGAGGTAATCTCTCTGAATTCCTACACCGACCATACCGATTCTCGTCTCAACTTGTCCATCTCAGACTCAGAAACCTAGAAGACAGATGGTGAGTATATGTTTTTGAGAAGCGGTGCTGTTGCATATAAAGACTCAAGAGATCAATGGCCCTGAAATCAAAAACATTACTATCTGATCGCGGTGACACTTAAAATTTTAGTATCTTAGTAATAATTCACGGTACAAAGTTTATGTTTTCTCTCCGGTGTCTTTCAAATCTTTCAAACGTTAAAAAGTTCTTTCTGGTCCGCCGAAAACAAGCATTAGCGGTTGCTGCCTTGTTGAGTTGCATTAATTTTTGGGCAATTTGTCCTAACGGTAAATTGTTTCCTATTTTTTCGAGGGAACAGTCAATTTGTATGTACTTGAACAATTCATATTTACATTTTATACCCCGCTCTACAGCCTTGCTAACATTAGGAGTTGATTTCTACCTGGAGTTCCGTCCCACCACGAGGCGCTTTCTGGTGGAGGTGCCGGAACTCATCCTTATAAACAAAGTCAGACAACATCTTAGGCAACCTTTCTCAGCCTTTTGGCTAAGATCAAGTGTAGTATCTGTTCTTATCGGTTTAATATCCGATATGTGGGCCAATGGTCCACACGATATTAAATTAATTTTTTTAACGGGGAAGGTCCAACAGAATAGCTTGCTATTGAGGTCTTCATGCGTCGCCCAAGTGTTGCATTACTGCTACGGCCTGGCGCACCCCCAACAAATCAAAAAATAAATATTTTGTACACGCCACCAACATTCAAATCTCCTAGCTAAAAAGCTAAACCCACCTGAATCTTTATTTCTGCCATTCAAATAAAAGGTTTATCATATCTTGTGCCTGGAAACATCATGGCAAGGTTTCGACAAATATTGTACTTCTTGTTACAATTATTAATAACCACCGTTGCTTCAATTTCACCTTTAATAATAGAATGCAAATAACTTATTAAGTTCTGATTGCTGCTAGATTCAAGTGCATAGAATGTACCTCATTCGTTTCCAGCTTCAACAAACCGAGTTACTCCGTCATCCAAAGCAAATACACTCACTGGCCGCAAACTGTTTACATGCTACCAAAGGTGCTGGAAATTAGTTTGCAGATATAGAAATGCCAATAAAAACAAATAATTGTCAAATTTTAAAATACATGTCAACCGCACTACAAAGTTAATAGTAAAAATACATTATTACAAGATTTACTATCTCTTGTAATAATATTTTGCCCTCAAAGCTTCCCACATTGACTGACCTAAAGGTGGAATATTTCTGACAACCCTATAAATAGAGATATACGGCCTACATGACAACTTACTTACCTGGATGGGGTCAATGGGCGATCTTTAAGGTCCATGGCCTAGGGAAGTGACTTCCATTGCACTTTGGATGGGTGCTTGCCTAAGGTCTACCCAAGTGGTGGAGCCTACATCATAATTTGTGCAAGGGGGGCTTGAGTCCGCGCAGCCCCCGCAACTCTAGTAAATAATTTGATTGGTGACATTGTTTTATTTTTCTCACTGTCCAAACAAGGCCTAGTTTGATGTTTTATTTTTCTCAATGTCCAGAAATCTGGTTGAACAAGGCCAAGTCAAAAATTCTGCGCTAATCAATTAAATAGATTACTAACTTAATATTACTAGGTCGGATTTCAAAGAGTCAAACAAATAAGTATACTTTAACAGATTAACCCTCAAATATAATATTATTCTCTCAGTAGATACATCCACACTAATATAATAACAAAAAATAATAGGTGATGTGAATTTTCACAATTGCGACCCGTTATACTACGTAATCATCTTGTCCAGACCCAAAAAAATTATTGGATGGTTAATTTTTTTTAATATTTCCTATTATGTGGAATTTTTTCAAATATTTTTTTTCTTGCAAAAACAACAGAAGACAGTGTAAACTAAACCAGCATGCCTATGGTTTCTAACAACACTCTATTTCCACATCCTTTATTTTTTAGGCGTCCTAGGTTTGCTTTCCGGTTTAAGGTTAAGTTTAAGTTTGAATATAAAGCACAAACCCCGCGAAAAACTTTACTTGACTTCGTAAAGCACTAAAAGTGATATGAAGCAGTTGACTTGCATATTATTGAAAGCGCAATGCCTACACCATCAGAGAGTCAAGAAGTGATCTAAGTACCTGTTTTGAGAAAACATCAAAAACTTCCTGGAGGTAATCTCTCTGAATTCCTACACCGACCATACCGATTCTCGTCTCAACTTGTCCATCTCAGACTCAGAAACCTAGAAGACAGATGGTGAGTATATGTTTTTGAGAAGCGGTGCTGTTGCATATAAAGACTCAAGAGATCAATGGCCCTGAAATCAAAAACATTACTATCTGATCGCGGTGACACTTAAAATTTTAGTATCTTAGTAATAATTCACGGTACAAAGTTTATGTTTTCTCTCCGGTGTCTTTCAAATCTTTCAAACGTTAAAAAGTTCTTTCTGGTCCGCCGAAAACAAGCATTAGCGGTTGCTGCCTTGTTGAGTTGCATTAATTTTTGGGCAATTTGTCCTAACGATAAATTGTTTCCTATTTTTTCGAGGGAACAGTCAATTTGTATGTACTTGAACAATTCATATTTACATTTTATACCCCGCTCTACAGCCTTGCTAACATTAGGAGTTGATTTCTACCTGGAGTTCCGTCCCACCACGAGGCGCTTTCTGGTGGAGGTGCCGGAACTCATCCTTATAAACAAAGTCAGACAACATCTTAGGCAACCTTTCTCAGCCTTTTGGCTAAGATCAAGTGTAGTATCTGTTCTTATCGGTTTAATATCCGATATGTGGGCCAATGGTCCACACGATATTAAATTATTTTTTTTAACGGGGAAGGTCCAACAGAATAGCTTGCTATTGAGGTCTTCATGCGTCGCCCAAGTGTTGCATTACTGCTAGGGCCTGGTGGGCCTGGCGCACCCCCAACAAATCAAAAAATAAATATTTTGTACACGCCACCAACATTCAAATCTCCTAGCTAAAAAGCTAAACCCACCTGAATCTTTATTTCTGCCATTCAAATAAAAGGTTTATCATATCTTGTGACTGGAAACATCATGGCAAGGTTTCGACAAATATTGTACTTCTTGTTACAATTATTAATAACCACCGTTGCTTCAATTTCACCTTTAATAATAGAATGCAAATAACTTATTAAGTTCTGATTGCTGCTAGATTCAAGTGCATAGAATGTACCTCATTCGTTTCCAGCTTCAACAAACCGAGTTACTCCGTCATCCAAAGCAAATACACTCACTGGCCGCAAACTGTTTACATGCTACCAAAGGTGCTGGAAATTAGTTTGCAGATATAGAAATGCCAATAAAAACAAATAATTGTCAAATTTTAAAATACATGTCAACCGCACTACAAAGTTAATAGTAAAAATACATTATTACAAGATTTACTATCTCTTGTAATAATATTTTGCCCTCAAAGCTTCCCACATTGACTGACCTAAAGGTGGAATATTTCTGACAACCCTATAAATAGAGATATACGGCCTACATGACAACTTACTTACCTGGATGGGGTCAATGGGCGATCTTTAAGGTCCATGGCCTAGGGAAGTGACTTCCATTGCACTTTGGATGGGTGCTTGCCTAAGGTCTACCCAAGTGGTGGAGCCTACATCATAATTTGTGCAAGGGGGGCTTGCGTCCGCGCAGCCCCCGCAACTCTAGTAAATAATTTGATTGGTGACATTGTTTTATTTTTCTCACTGTCCAAACAAGGCCTAGTTTGATGTTTTATTTTTCTCAATGTCCAGAAATCTGGTTGAACAAGGCCAAGTCAAAAATTCTGCGCTAATCAATTAAATAGATTACTAACTTAATATTACTAGGTCGGATTTCAAAGAGTCAAACAAATAAGTATACTTTAACAGATTAACCCTCAAATATAATATTATTCTCTCAGTAGATACATCCACACTAATATAATAACAAAAAATAATAGGTGATGTGAATTTTCACAATTGCGACCCGTTATACTACGTAATCATCTTGTCCAGACCCAAAAAAATTATTGGATGGTTAATTTTTTTTAATATTTCCTATTATGTGGAATTTTTTCAAATATTTTTTTTCTTGCAAAAACAACAGAAGACAGTGTAAACTAAACCAGCATGCCTATGGTTTCTAACAACACTCTATTTCCACATCCTTTATTTTTTAGGCGTCCTAGGTTTGCTTTCCGGTTTAAGGTTAAGTTTAAGTTTGAATATAAAGCACAAACCCCGCGAAAAACTTTACTTGACTTCGTAAAGCACTAAAAGTGATATGAAGCAGTTGACTTGCATATTATTGAAAGCGCAATGCCTACACCATCAGAGAGTCAAGAAGTGATCTAAGTACCTGTTTTGAGAAAACATCAAAAACTTCCTGGAGGTAATCTCTCTGAATTCCTACACCGACCATACCGATTCTCGTCTCAACTTGTCCATCTCAGACTCAGAAACCTAGAAGACAGATGGTGAGTATATGTTTTTGAGAAGCGGTGCTGTTGCATATAAAGACTCAAGAGATCAATGGCCCTGAAATCAAAAACATTACTATCTGATCGCGGTGACACTTAAAATTTTAGTATCTTAGTAATAATTCACGGTACAAAGTTTATGTTTTCTCTCCGGTGTCTTTCAAATCTTTCAAACGTTAAAAAGTTCTTTCTGGTCCGCCGAAAACAAGCATTAGCGGTTGCTGCCTTGTTGAGTTGCATTAATTTTTGGGCAATTTGTCCTAACGGTAAATTGTTTCCTATTTTTTCGAGGGAACAGTCAATTTGTATGTACTTGAACAATTCATATTTACATTTTATACCCCGCTCTACAGCCTTGCTAACATTAGGAGTTGATTTCTACCTGGAGTTCCGTCCCACCACGAGGCGCTTTCTGGTGGAGGTGCCGGAACTCATCCTTATAAACAAAGTCAGACAACATCTTAGGCAACCTTTCTCAGCCTTTTGGCTAAGATCAAGTGTAGTATCTGTTCTTATCGGTTTAATATCCGATATGTGGGCCAATGGTCCACACGATATTAAATTAATTTTTTTAACGGGGAAGGTCCAACAGAATAGCTTGCTATTGAGGTCTTCATGCGTCGCCCAAGTGTTGCATTACTGCTACGGCCTGGCGCACCCCCAACAAATCAAAAAATAAATATTTTGTACACGCCACCAACATTCAAATCTCCTAGCTAAAAAGCTAAACCCACCTGAATCTTTATTTCTGCCATTCAAATAAAAGGTTTATCATATCTTGTGCCTGGAAACATCATGGCAAGGTTTCGACAAATATTGTACTTCTTGTTACAATTATTAATAACCACCGTTGCTTCAATTTCACCTTTAATAATAGAATGCAAATAACTTATTAAGTTCTGATTGCTGCTAGATTCAAGTGCATAGAATGTACCTCATTCGTTTCCAGCTTCAACAAACCGAGTTACTCCGTCATCCAAAGCAAATACACTCACTGGCCGCAAACTGTTTACATGCTACCAAAGGTGCTGGAAATTAGTTTGCAGATATAGAAATGCCAATAAAAACAAATAATTGTCAAATTTTAAAATACATGTCAACCGCACTACAAAGTTAATAGTAAAAATACATTATTACAAGATTTACTATCTCTTGTAATAATATTTTGCCCTCAAAGCTTCCCACATTGACTGACCTAAAGGTGGAATATTTCTGACAACCCTATAAATAGAGATATACGGCCTACATGACAACTTACTTACCTGGATGGGGTCAATGGGCGATCTTTAAGGTCCATGGCCTAGGGAAGTGACTTCCATTGCACTTTGGATGGGTGCTTGCCTAAGGTCTACCCAAGTGGTGGAGCCTACATCATAATTTGTGCAAGGGGGGCTTGAGTCCGCGCAGCCCCCGCAACTCTAGTAAATAATTTGATTGGTGACATTGTTTTATTTTTCTCACTGTCCAAACAAGGCCTAGTTTGATGTTTTATTTTTCTCAATGTCCAGAAATCTGGTTGAACAAGGCCAAGTCAAAAATTCTGCGCTAATCAATTAAATAGATTACTAACTTAATATTACTAGGTCGGATTTCAAAGAGTCAAACAAATAAGTATACTTTAACAGATTAACCCTCAAATATAATATTATTCTCTCAGTAGATACATCCACACTAATATAATAACAAAAAATAATAGGTGATGTGAATTTTCACAATTGCGACCCGTTATACTACGTAATCATCTTGTCCAGACCCAAAAAAATTATTGGATGGTTAATTTTTTTTAATATTTCCTATTATGTGGAATTTTTTCAAATATTTTTTTTCTTGCAAAAACAACAGAAGACAGTGTAAACTAAACCAGCATGCCTATGGTTTCTAACAACACTCTATTTCCACATCCTTTATTTTTTAGGCGTCCTAGGTTTGCTTTCCGGTTTAAGGTTAAGTTTAAGTTTGAATATAAAGCACAAACCCCGCGAAAAACTTTACTTGACTTCGTAAAGCACTAAAAGTGATATGAAGCAGTTGACTTGCATATTATTGAAAGCGCAATGCCTACACCATCAGAGAGTCAAGAAGTGATCTAAGTACCTGTTTTGAGAAAACATCAAAAACTTCCTGGAGGTAATCTCTCTGAATTCCTACACCGACCATACCGATTCTCGTCTCAACTTGTCCATCTCAGACTCAGAAACCTAGAAGACAGATGGTGAGTATATGTTTTTGAGAAGCGGTGCTGTTGCATATAAAGACTCAAGAGATCAATGGCCCTGAAATCAAAAACATTACTATCTGATCGCGGTGACACTTAAAATTTTAGTATCTTAGTAATAATTCACGGTACAAAGTTTATGTTTTCTCTCCGGTGTCTTTCAAATCTTTCAAACGTTAAAAAGTTCTTTCTGGTCCGCCGAAAACAAGCATTAGCGGTTGCTGCCTTGTTGAGTTGCATTAATTTTTGGGCAATTTGTCCTAACGGTAAATTGTTTCCTATTTTTTCGAGGGAACAGTCAATTTGTATGTACTTGAACAATTCATATTTACATTTTATACCCCGCTCTACAGCCTTGCTAACATTAGGAGTTGATTTCTACCTGGAGTTCCGTCCCACCACGAGGCGCTTTCTGGTGGAGGTGCCGGAACTCATCCTTATAAACAAAGTCAGACAACATCTTAGGCAACCTTTCTCAGCCTTTTGGCTAAGATCAAGTGTAGTATCTGTTCTTATCGGTTTAATATCCGATATGTGGGCCAATGGTCCACACGATATTAAATTAATTTTTTTAACGGGGAAGGTCCAACAGAATAGCTTGCTATTGAGGTCTTCATGCGTCGCCCAAGTGTTGCATTACTGCTACGGCCTGGCGCACCCCCAACAAATCAAAAAATAAATATTTTGTACACGCCACCAACATTCAAATCTCCTAGCTAAAAAGCTAAACCCACCTGAATCTTTATTTCTGCCATTCAAATAAAAGGTTTATCATATCTTGTGCCTGGAAACATCATGGCAAGGTTTCGACAAATATTGTACTTCTTGTTACAATTATTAATAACCACCGTTGCTTCAATTTCACCTTTAATAATAGAATGCAAATAACTTATTAAGTTCTGATTGCTGCTAGATTCAAGTGCATAGAATGTACCTCATTCGTTTCCAGCTTCAACAAACCGAGTTACTCCGTCATCCAAAGCAAATACACTCACTGAACTGTTTACATGCTACCAAAGGTGCTGGAAATTAGTTTGCAGATATAGATATGCCAATAAAAACAAATAATTGTCAAATTTTAAAATACATGTCAACCGCACTACAAAGTTAATAGTAAAAATACATTATTACAAGATTTACTATCTCTTGTAATAATATTTTGCCCTCAAAGCTTCCCACATTGACTGACCTAAAGGTGGAATATTTCTGACAACCCTATAAATAGAGATATACGGCCTACATGACAACTTACTTACCTGGATGAGGTCAATGGGCGATCTTTAAGGTCCATGGCCTAGGGAAGTGACTTCCATTGCACTTTGGATGGGTGCTTGCCTAAGGTCTACCCAAGTGGTGGAGCCTACATCATAATTTGTGCAAGGGGGGCTTGCGTCCGCGCAGCCCCCGCAACTCTAGTAAATAATTTGATTGGTGACATTGTTTTATTTTTCTCACTGTCCAAACAAGGCCTAGTTTGATGTTTTATTTTTCTCAATGTCCAGAAATCTGGTTGAACAAGGCCAAGTCAAAAATTCTGCGCTAATCAATTAAATAGATTACTAACTTAATATTACTAGGTCGGATTTCAAAGAGTCAAACAAATAAGTATACTTTAACAGATTAACCCTCAAATATAATATTATTCTCTCAGTAGATACATCCACACTAATATAATAACAAAAAATAATAGGTGATGTGAATTTTCACAATTGCGACCCGTTATACTACGTAATCATCTTGTCCAGACCCAAAAAAATTATTGGATGGTTAATTTTTTTTAATATTTCCTATTATGTGGAATTTTTTCAAATATTTTTTTTCTTGCAAAAACAACAGAAGACAGTGTAAACTAAACCAGCATGCCTATGGTTTCTAACAACACTCTATTTCCACATCCTTTATTTTTTAGGCGTCCTAGGTTTGCTTTCCGGTTTAAGGTTAAGTTTAAGTTTGAATATAAAGCACAAACCCCGCGAAAAACTTTACTTGACTTCGTAAAGCACTAAAAGTGATATGAAGCAGTTGACTTGCATATTATTGAAAGCGCAATGCCTACACCATCAGAGAGTCAAGAAGTGATCTAAGTACCTGTTTTGAGAAAACATCAAAAACTTTCTGGAGGTAATCTCTCTGAATTCCTACACCGACCATACCGATTCTCGTCTCAACTTGTCCATCTCAGACTCAGAAACCTAGAAGACAGATGGTGAGTATATGTTTTTGAGAAGCGGTGCTGTTGCATATAAAGACTCAAGAGATCAATGGCCCTGAAATCAAAAACATTACTATCTGATCGCGGTGACACTTAAAATTTTAGTATCTTAGTAATAATTCACGGTACAAAGTTTATGTTTTCTCTCCGGTGTCTTTCAAATCTTTCAAACGTTAAAAAGTTCTTTCTGGTCCGCCGAAAACAAGCATTAGCGGTTGCTGCCTTGTTGAGTTGCATTAATTTTTGGGCAATTTGTCCTAACGGTAAATTGTTTCCTATTTTTTCGAGGGAACAGTCAATTTGTATGTACTTGAACAATTCATATTTACATTTTATACCCCGCTCTACAGCCTTGCTAACATTAGGAGTTGATTTCTACCTGGAGTTCCGTCCCACCACGAGGCGCTTTCTGGTGGAGGTGCCGGAACTCATCCTTATAAACAAAGTCAGACAACATCTTAGGCAACCTTTCTCAGCCTTTTGGCTAAGATCAAGTGTAGTATCTGTTCTTATCGGTTTAATATCCGATATGTGGGCCAATGGTCCACACGATATTAAATTAATTTTTTTAACGGGGAAGGTCCAACAGAATAGCTTGCTATTGAGGTCTTCATGCGTCGCCCAAGTGTTGCATTACTGCTAGGGCCTGGCGCACCCCCAACAAATCAAAAAATAAATATTTTGTACACGCCACCAACATTCAAATCTCCTAGCTAAAAAGCTAAACCCACCTGAATCTTTATTTCTGCCATTCAAATAAAAGGTTTATCATATCTTGTGCCTGGAAACATCATGGCAAGGTTTCGACAAATATTGTACTTCTTGTTACAATTATTAATAACCACCGTTGCTTCAATTTCACCTTTAATAATAGAATGCAAATAACTTATTAAGTTCTGATTGCTGCTAGATTCAAGTGCATAGAATGTACCTCATTCGTTTCCAGCTTCAACAAACCGAGTTACTCCGTCATCCAAAGCAAATACACTCACTGGCCGCAAACTGTTTACATGCTACCAAAGGTGCTGGAAATTAGTTTGCAGATATAGATATGCCAATAAAAACAAATAATTGTCAAATTTTAAAATACACGTCAACCGCACTACAAAGTTAATAGTAAAAATACATTATTACAAGATTTACTATCTCTTGTAATAATATTTTGCCCTCAAAGCTTCCCACATCGACTGACCTAAAGGTGGAATAGTTCTGACAACCCTATGAATAGAGATATACGGCCTACATGATAACTTACTTACCTGGATGGGGTCAATGGGCGATCTTTAAGGTCCATGGCCTAGGGAAGTGACTTCCATTGCACTTTGGATGGGTGCTTGCCTAAGGTCTACCCAAGTGGTGGAGCCTACATCATAATTTGTGCAAGGGGGGCTTGCGTTCGCGCAGCCCCCGCAACTCTAGTAAATAATTTGATTGGTGACATTGTTTTATTTTTCTCACTGTCCAAACAAGGCCTAGTTTGATGTTTTATTTTTCTCAATGTCCAGAAATCTGGTTGAACAAGGCCAAGTCAAAAATTCTGCGCTAATCAATTAAATAGATTACTAACTTAATATTACTAGGTCGGATTTCAAAGAGTCAAACAAATAAGTATACTTCAACAGATTAACCCTCAAATATAATATTATTCTCTCAGTAGATACATCCACACTAATATAATAACAAAAAATAATAGGTGATGTGAATTTTCACAATTGCGACCCGTTATACTACGTAATCATCTTGTCCAGACCCAAAAAAATTATTGGATGGTTAATCTGTTTTAATATTTCCTATTATGTGGAATTTTTTCAAATATTTTTTTTCTTGCAAAAACAACAGAAGACAGTGTAAACTAAACCAGCATGCCTATGGTTTCTAACAACACTCTATTTCCACATCCTTTATTTTTTAGGCGTCCTAGGTTTGCTTTCCGGTTTAAGGTTAAGTTTAAGTTTGAATATAAAGCACAAACCCCGCGACAAACTTTACCTCACTTCGTAAAGCACTAAAAGTGATATGAAGCAGTTGACTTGCATATTATTGAAAGGGCAATGCCTACACCATCAGAGAGTCAAGAAGTGATCTAAGTACCTGTTTTGAGAAAACATCAAAAACTTCCTGGAGGTAATCTCTCTGAATTCCTACACCGACCATACCGATTCTCGTCTCAACTTGTCCATCTCAGACTCAGAAACCTAGAAGACAGATGGTGAGTATATGTTTTTGAGAAGCGGTGCTGTTGCATATAAAGACTCAAGAGATCAATGGCCCTGAAATCAAAAACATTACTATCTGATCGCGGTGACACTTAAAATTTTAGTATCTTAGTAATAATTCACGGTACAAAGTTTATGTTTTCTCTCCGGTGTCTTTCAAATCTTTCAAACGTTAAAAAGTTCTTTCTGGTCCGCCGAAAACAAGCATTAGCGGTTGCTGCCTTGTTGAGTTGCATTAATTTCTGGGCAATTTGTCCTAACGGTAAATTGTTTCCTATTTTTTCGAGGGAACAGTCAATTTGTATGTACTTGAACAATTCATATTTACATTTTATACCCCGCTCTACAGCCTTGCTAACATTAGGAGTTGATTTCTACCTGGAGTTCCGTCCCACCACGAGGCGCTTTCTGGTGGAGGTGCCGGAACTCATCCTTATAAACAAAGTCAGACAACATCTTAGGCAACCTTTCTCAGCCTTTTGGCTAAGATCAAGTGTAGTATCTGTTCTTATCGGTTTAATATCCGATATGTGGGCCAATGGTCCACACGATATTAAATTAATTTTTTTAACGGGGAAGGTCCAACAGAATAGCTTGCTATTGAGGTCTTCATGCGTCGCCCAAGTGTTGCATTACTGCTAGGGCCTGGCGCACCCCCAACAAATCAAAAAATAAATATTTTGTACACGCCACCAACATCCAAATCTCCTAGCTAAAAAGCTAAACCCACCTGAATCTTTATTTCTGCCATTCAAATAAAAGGTTTATCATATCTTGTGCCTGGAAACATCATGGCAAGGTTTCGACAAATATTGTACTTCTTGTTACAATTATTAATAACCACCGTTGCTTCAATTTCACCTTTAATAATAGAATGCAAATAACTTATTAAGTTCTGATTGCTGCTAGATTCAAGTGCATAGAATGTACCTCATTCGTTTCCAGCTTCAACAAACCGAGTTACTCCGTCATCCAAAGCAAATACACTCACTGGCCGCAAACTGTTTACATGCTACCAAAGGTGCTGGAAATTAGTTTGCAGATATAGATATGCCAATAAAAACAAATAATTGTCAAATTTTAAAATACATGTCAACCGCACTACAAAGTTAATAGTAAAAATACATTATTACAATATTTACTATCTCTTGTAATAATATTTTGCCCTCAAAGCTTCCCACATCGACTGACCTAAAGGTGGAATAGTTCTGACAACCCTATGAATAGAGATATACGGCCTACATGATAACTTACTTACCTGGATGGGGTCAATGGGCGATCTTTAAGGTCCATGGCCTAGGGAAGTGACTTCCATTGCACTTTGGATGGGTGCTTGCCTAAGGTCTACCCAAGTGGTGGAGCCTACATCATAATTTGTGCAAGGGGGGCTTGCGTTCGCGCAGCCCCCGCAACTCTAGTAAATAATTTGATTGGTGACATTGTTTTATTTTTCTCACTGTCCAAACAAGGCCTAGTTTGATGTTTTATTTTTCTCAATGTCCAGAAATCTGGTTGAACAAGGCCAAGTCAAAAATTCTGCGCTAATCAATTAAATAGATTACTAACTTAATATTACTAGGTCGGATTTCAAAGAGTCAAACAAATAAGTATACTTCAACGGATTAACCCTCAAATATAATATTATTCTCTCAGTAGATACATCCACACTAATATAATAACAAAAAATAATAGGTGATGTGAATTTTCACAATTGCGACCCGTTATACTACGTAATCATCTTGTCCAGACCCAAAAAAATTATTGGATGGTTAATCTGTTTTAATATTTCCTATTATGTGGAATTTTTTCAAATATTTTTTTTCTTGCAAAAACAACAGAAGACAGTGTAAACTAAACCAGCATGCCTATGGTTTCTAACAACACTCTATTTCCACATCCTTTATTTTTTAGGCGTCCTAGGTTTGCTTTCCAGTTTAAGGTTAAGTTTAAGTTTGAATATAAAGCACAAACCCCGCGACAAACTTTACCTCACTTCGTAAAGCACTAAAAGTGATATGAAGCAGTTGACTTGCATATTATTGAAAGGGCAATGCCTACACCATCAGAGAGTCAAGAAGTGATCTAAGTACCTGTTTTGAGAAAACATCAAAAACTTCCTGGAGGTAATCTCTCTGAATTCCTACACCGACCATACCGATTCTCGTCTCAACTTGTCCATCTCAGACTCAGAAACCTAGAAGACAGATGGTGAGTATATGTTTTTGAGAAGCGGTGCTGTTGCATATAAAGACTCAAGAGATCAATGGCCCTGAAATCAAAAACATTACTATCTGATCGGGGTGACACTTAAAATTTTAGTATCTTAGTAATAATGCACGGTACAAAGTTTATGTTTTCTCTCCGGTGTCTTTCAAATCTTTCAAACGTTAAAAAGTTCTTTCTGGTCCGCCGAAAACAAGCATTAGCGGTTGCTGCCTTGTTGAGTTGCATTAATTTTTGGGCAATTTGTCCTAACGGTAAATTGTTTCCTATTTTTTCGAGGGAACAGTCAATTTGTATGTACTTGAACAATTCATATTTACATTTTATACCCCGCTCTACAGCCTTGCTAACATTAGGAGTTGATTTCTACCTGGAGTTCCGTCCCACCACGAGGAGCTTTCTGGTGGAGGTGCCGGAACTCATCCTTATAAACAAAGTCAGACAACATCTTAGGCAACCTTTCTCAGCCTTTTGGCTAAGATCAAGTGTAGTATATGTTCTTATCGGTTTAATATCCGATATGTGGGCCAATGGTCCACACGATATTAATTAATTTTTTTAATGGGGAAGGTCCAACACAATAGCTTGCTATTGAGGTCTTCATGCGTCGCCCCAAGTGTTGCATTACTGCTAGGGCCTGGCGCACCCCCAACAAATCAAAAAATAAATATTTTGTACAGGCCACCAACATTCAAATCTCCTAGCTAAAAAGCTAAACCCACCTGAATCTTTATTTCTGCCATTCAAATAAAAGGTTTATCATATCTTGTGCCTGGAAACATCATGGCAAGGTTTCGACAAATATTGTACTTCCTGTTACAATTATTAATAACCACCGTTGCTTCAATTTCACCTTTAATAATAGAATGCAAATAACTTATTATTTCTGCCATTCAAATAAAAGGTTTATCATATCTTGTGCCTGGAAACATCATGGCAAGGTTTCGACAAATATTGTACTTCTTGTTACAATTATTAATAACCACCGTTGCTTCAATTTCACCTTTAATAATAGAATGCAAATAACTTATTAAGTTCTGATTGCTGCTAGATTCAAGTGCATAGAATGTACCTCATTCGTTTCCAGCTTCAACAAACCGAGTTACTCCGTCATCCAAAGCAAATACACTCACTGGCCGCAAACTGTTTACATGCTACCAAAGGTGCTGGAAATTAGTTTGCAGATATAGAAATGCCAATAAAAACAAATAATTGTCAAATTTTAAAATACATGTCAACCGCACTACAAAGTTAATAGTAAAAATACATTATTACAAGATTTACTATCTCTTGTAATAATATTTTGCCCTCAAAGCTTCCCACATTGACTGACCTAAAGGTGGAATATTTCTGACAACCCTATAAATAGAGATATACGGCCTACATGACAACTTACTTACCTGGATGGGGTCAATGGGCGATCTTTAAGGTCCATGGCCTAGGGAAGTGACTTCCATTGCACTTTGGATGGGTGCTTGCCTAAGGTCTACCCAAGTGGTGGAGCCTACATCATAATTTGTGCAAGGGGGGCTTGCGTCCGCGCAGCCCCCGCAACTCTAGTAAATAATTTGATTGGTGACATTGTTTTATTTTTCTCACTGTCCAAACAAGGCCTAGTTTGATGTTTTATTTTTCTCAATGTCCAGAAATCTGGTTGAACAAGGCCAAGTCAAAAATTCTGCGCTAATCAATTAAATAGATTACTAACTTAATATTACTAGGTCGGATTTCAAAGAGTCAAACAAATAAGTATACTTTAACAGATTAACCCTCAAATATAATATTATTCTCTCAATAGATACATCCACACTAATATAATAACAAAAAATAATAGGTGATGTGAATTTTCACAATTGCGACCCGTTATACTACGTAATCATCTTGTCCAGACCCAAAAAAATTATTGGATGGTTAATTTTTTTTAATATTTCCTATTATGTGGAATTTTTTCAAATATTTTTTTTCTTGCAAAAACAACAGAAGACAGTGTAAACTAAACCAGCATTCCTATGGTTTCTAACAACACTCTATTTCCACATCCTTTATTTTTTAGGCGTCCTAGGTTTGCTTTCCGGTTTAAGGTTAAGTTTAAGTTTGAATATAAAGCACAAACCCCGCGAAAAACTTTACTTGACTTCGTAAAGCACTAAAAGTGATATGAAGCAGTTGACTTGCATATTATTGAAAGCGCAATGCCTACACCATCAGAGAGTCAAGAAGTGATCTAAGTACCTGTTTTGAGAAAACATCAAAAACTTCCTGGAGGTAATCTCTCTGAATTCCTACACCGACCATACCGATTCTCGTCTCAACTTGTCCATCTCAGACTCAGAAACCTAGAAGACAGATGGTGAGTATATATTTTTGAGAAGCGGTGCTGTTGCATATAAAGACTCAAGAGATCAATGGCCCTGAAATCAAAAACATTACTATCTGATCGCGGTGACACTTAAAATTTTAGTATCTTAGTAATAATTCACGGTACAAAGTTTATGTTTTCTCTCCGGTGTCTTTCAAATCTTTCAAACGTTAAAAAGTTCTTTCTGGTCCGCCGAAAACAAGCATTAGCGGTTGCTGCCTTGTTGAGTTGCATTAATTTTTGGGCAATTTGTCCTAACGGTAAATTGTTTCCTATTTTTTCGAGGGAACAGTCAATTTGTATGTACTTGAACAATTCATATTTACATTTTATACCCCGCTCTACAGCCTTGCTAACATTAGGAGTTGATTTCTACCTGGAGTTCCGTCCCACCACGAGGCGCTTTCTGGTGGAGGTGCCGGAACTCATCCTTATAAACAAAGTCAGACAACATCTTAGGCAACCTTTCTCAGCCTTTTGGCTAAGATCAAGTGTAGTATCTGTTCTTATCGGTTTAATATCCGATATGTGGGCCAATGGTCCACACGATATTAAATTAATTTTTTTAACGGGGAAGGTCCAACAGAATAGCTTGCTATTGAGGTCTTCATGCGTCGCCCAAGTGTTGCATTACTGCTAGGGCCTGGCGCACCCCCAACAAATCAAAAAATAAATATTTTGTACACGCCACCAACATTCAAATCTCCTAGCTAAAAAGCTAAACCCACCTGAATCTTTATTTCTGCCATTCAAATAAAAGGTTTATCATATCTTGTGCCTGGAAACATCATGGCAAGGTTTCGACAAATATTGTACTTCTTGTTACAATTATTAATAACCACCGTTGCTTCAATTTCACCTTTAATAATAGAATGCAAATAACTTATTAAGTTCTGATTGCTGCTAGATTCAAGTGCATAGAATGTACCTCATTCGTTTCCAGCTTCAACAAACCGAGTTACTCCGTCATCCAAAGCAAATACACTCACTGGCCGCAAACTGTTTACATGCTACCAAAGGTGCTGGAAATTAGTTTGCAGATATAGATATGCCAATAAAAACAAATAATTGTCAAATTTTAAAATACATGTCAACCGCACTACAAAGTTAATAGTAAAAATACATTATTACAAGATTTACTATCTCTTGTAATAATATTTTGCCCTCAAAGCTTCCCACATCGACTGACCTAAAGGTGGAATAGTTCTGACAACCCTATGAATAGAGATATACGGCCTACATGATAACTTACTTACCTGGATGGGGTCAATGGGCGATCTTTAAGGTCCATGGCCTAGGGAAGTGACTTCCATTGCACTTTGGATGGGTGCTTGCCTAAGGTCTACCCAAGTGGTGGAGCCTACATCATAATTTGTGCAAGGGGGGCTTGCGTTCGCGCAGCCCCCGCAACTCTAGTAAATAATTTGATTGGTGACATTGTTTTATTTTTCTCACTGTCCAAACAAGGCCTAGTTTGATGTTTTATTTTTCTCAATGTCCAGAAATCTGGTTGAACAAGGCCAAGTCAAAAATTCTGCGCTAATCAATTAAATAGATTACTAACTTAATATTACTAGGTCGGATTTCAAAGAGTCAAACAAATAAGTATACTTCAACAGATTAACCCTCAAATATAATATTATTCTCTCAGTAGATACATCCACACTAATATAATAACAAAAAATAATAGGTGATGTGAATTTTCACAATTGCGACCCGTTATACTACGTAATCATCTTGTCCAGACCCAAAAAAAATATTGGATGGTTAATCTGTTTTAATATTTCCTATTATGTGGAATTTTTTCAAATATTTTTTTTCTTGCAAAAACAACAGAAGACAGTGTACACTAAACCAGCATGCCTATGGTTTCTAACAACACTATTTCCACATCCTTTATTTTTTAGGCGTCCTAGGTTTGCTTTCCGGTTTAAGGTTAAGTTTAAGTTTGAATATAAAGCACAAACCCCGCAACATACTTTACTTGACTTCGTAAAGCACTAAAAGTGATATGAAGCAGTTGACTTGCATATTATTGAAAGGGCAATGCCTACACCATCAGAGAGTCAAGAAGTGATCTAAGTACCTGTTTTGAGAAAACATCAAAAACTTCCTGGAGGTAAACTCTCTGAATTCCTACACCGACCATACCGATTCTCGTCTCAACTTGTCCACGATCTCAGAATCAGAAACCTAGAAGACAGATGGTGAGTATATGTTTTTGAGAAGCGGTGCTGTTGCATATAAAGACTCAAGAGATCAATGGCCCTGAAATCAAAAACATTACTATCTGATCGCGGTGACACTTAAAATTTTAGTATCTTAGTAATAATGCACGGTACAAAGTTTATGTTTTCTCTCCGGTGTCTTTCAAATCTTTCAAACGTTAAAAAGTTCTTTCTGGTCCACCGAAAACAAGCATTAGCGGTTGCTGCCTTGTTGAGTTGCATTAATTTTTGGGCAATTTGTCCTAACGGTAAATTGTTTCCTATTTTTTCGAGGGAACAGTCAATTTGTATGTACTTGAACAATTCATATTTACATTTTATACCCCGCTCTACAGCCTTGCTAACATTAGGAGTTGATTTCTACCTGGAGTTCCGTCCCACCACGAGGCGTCTTCTGGTGGAGGTGCCAGAACTCATCCTTATAAACAAAGTCAGACAACATCTTAGGCAACCTTTCTCAGCCTTTTGGCTAAGATCAAGTGTAGTATCTGTTCTTATCGGTTTAATATCCGATATGTGGGCCAATGGTCCACACGATATTAAATTAATTTTTTTAACGGGGAAGGTCCAACACAATAGCTTGCTATTGAGGTCTTCATGCGTCGCCCAAGTGTTGCATTACTGCTAGGGCCTGGCGCACCCCCAACAAATCAAAAAATAAATATTTTGTACACGCCACCAACATTCAAATCTCCTAGCTAAAAAGCTAAACCCACCTGAATCTTTATTTCTGCCATTCAAATAAAAGGTTTATCATATCTTGTGCCTGGAAACATCATGGCAAGGTTTCGACAAATATTGTACATCTTGTTACAATTATTAATAACCACCGTTGCTTCAATTTCACCTTTAATAATAGAATGCAAATAACTTATTAAGTTCTGATTGCTGCTAGATTCAAGTGCATAGAATGTACCTCATTCGTTTCCAGCTTCAACAAACCGAGTTACTCCGTCATCCAAAGCAAATACACTCACTGGCCGCAAACTGTTTACATGCTACCAAAGGTGCTGGAAATTAGTTTGCAGATATAGATATGCCAATAAAAACAAATAATTGTCAAATTTTAAAATACATGTCAACCGCACTACAGAGTTAATAGTAAAAATACATTATTACAAGATTTACTATCTCTTGTAATAATATTTTGCCCTCAAAGCTTCCCACATCGACTGACCTAAAGGTGGAATAGTTCTAACAACCCTATAAATAGAGATATACGGCCTACATGACAACTTACTTACCTGGATGGGGTCAATGGGCGATCTTTAAGGTCCATGGCCTAGGGAAGTGACTTCCATTGCACTTTGGATGGGTGCTTGCCTAAGGTCTACCCAAGTGGTGGAGCCTACATCATAATTTGTGCAAGGGGGCTTGCGTCCGCGCAGCCCCCGCAACTCTAGTAAATAATTTGATTGGTGACATTGTTTTATTTTTCTCACTGTCCAAACAAGGCCTAGTTTGATGTTTTATTTTTCTCAATGTCCAGAAATCTGGTTGAACAAGGCCAAGTCAAAAATTCTGCGCTAATCAATTAAATAGATTACTAACTTAATATTACTAGGTCGGATTTCAAAGAGTCAAACAAATAAGTATACTTCAACAGATTAACCCTCAAATAAAATATTATTCTGTCAGTAGATACATCCACACTAACATAATAACAAAAAATAATAGGTGATGTGAATTTTCACAATTGCGACCCTTTATACTACGTAATCATCTTGTCCAGACCCAAAAAAATTATTGGATGGTTAATTTTTTTTAATATTTCCTATTATGTGGAATTTTTTCAAATATTTTTTTTCTTGCAAAAACAACAGAAGACAGTGTAAACTAAACCAGCATGCCTATGGTTTCTAACAACACTCTATTTCCACATCCTTTATTTTTTAGGCGTCCTAGGTTTGCTTTCCGGTTTAAGGTAAAGTTTAAGTTTAAGTTTGAATATAAAGCACAAACCCCACGACAAACTTTACTTGACTTCGTAAAGCACTAAAAGTGATATGAAGCAGTTGACTTGCATATTATTGAAAGGGCAATGCCTACACCATCAGAGAGTCAAGAAGTGATCTAAGTACCTGTTTTGAGAAAACATCAAAAACTTCCTGGAGGTAGGTAACCTCTCTGAATTCCTACACCGACCATACCGATTCTCGTCTCAACTTGTCCATCTCAGACTCAGAAACCTAGAAGAGAGATGGTGAGTATATGTTTTTGAGAAGCGGTGCTGTTGCATATAAAGACTCAAGAGATCAATGGCCCTGAAATCAAAAACATTACTATCTGATCGCGGTGACACTTAAAATTTTAGTATCTTAGTAATAATGCACGGTACAAAGTTTATGTTTTCTCTCCGGTGTCTTTCAAATCTTTCAAACGTTAAAAAGTTCTTTCTGGTCCACCGAAAACAAGCATTAGCGGTTGCTGCCTTGTTGAGTTGCATTAATTTTTGGACAATTTGTCCTAACGGTAAATTGTTTCCTATTTTTTCGAGGGAACAGTCAATTTGTATGTACTTTTCATATTTACATTTTATACCCCGCTCTACAGCCTTGCTAACATTAGGAGTTGATTTCTACCTGGAGTTCCGTCCCACCACGAGGCGCTTTCTGGTGGAGGTGCCGGAACTCATCCTTAAAAACAAAGTCAGACAACATCTTAGGCAACCTTTCTCGGCCTTTTGGCTAAGATCAAGTGTAGTATCTGTTCTTATCGGTTTAATATCCGATATGTGGGCCAATGGTCCACACGATATTAAATTAATTTTTTTAACGGGGAAGGTCCAACACAATAGCTTGCTATTGAGGTCTTTATGCGTCGCCCAAGTGTTGCACTACTGCTAGGGCCTGGCGCACCCCCAACAAATCAAAAAATAAATATTTTGTACACGCCACCAACATTCAAATCTCCTAGCTAAAAAGCTAAACCCACCTGAATCTTTATTTCTGCCATTCAAATAAAAGGTTTATCATATCTTGTGCCTGGAAACATCATGGCAAGGTTTCGACAAATATTGTACTTCTTGTGACAATTATTAATAACCACCGTTGCTTCAATTTCACCTTTAATAATAGAATGCAAATAACTTATTAAGTTCTGATTGCTGCTAGATTCAAGTGCATAGAATGTACCTCATTCGTTTCCAGCTTCAACAAACCGAGTTACTCCGTCATCCAAAGCAAATACACTCACTGGCCGCAAACTGTTTACATGCTACCAAAGGTGCTGGAAATTAGTTTGCAGATATAGATATGCCAATAAAAACAAATAATTGTCAAATTTTAAAATACATGTCAACCGCACTACAGAGTTAATAGTAAAAATACATTATTACAAGATTTACTATCTCTTGTAATAATATTTTGCCCTCAAAGCTTCCCACATCGACTGACCTAAAGGTGGAATAGTTCTAACAACCCTATAAATAGAGATATACGGCCTACATGACAACTTACTTACCTGGATGGGGTCAATGGGCGATCTTTAAGGTCCATGGCCTAGGGAAGTGACTTCCATTGCACTTTGGATGGGTGCTTGCCTAAGGTCTACCCAAGTGGTGGAGCCTACATCATAATTTGTGCAAGGGGGGCTTGCGTCCGCGCAGCCCCTGCAACTCTAGTAAATAATTTGATTGGTGACATTGTTTTATTTTTCTCAATGTCCAAACAAGGCCTAGTTTGATGTTTTATTTTTCTCAATGTCCAGAAATCTGGTTGAACAAGGCCAAGTCAAAAATTCTGCGCTAATCAATTAAATAGATTACTAACTTAATATTACTAGGTCGGATTTCAAAGAGTCAAACAAATAAGTATACTTCAACAGATTAACCCTCAAATATAATATTATTCTCTCAGTAGATTCATCCACACTAACATAATAACAAAAAATAATAGGTGATGTGAATTTTCACAATTGCGACCCGTAATCATCTTGTCCAGACCCAAAAAAATTATTGGATGGTTAATTTTTTTTAATATTTCCTATTATGTGGAATTTTTTCAAATATTTTTTTTCTTGCAAAAACAACAGAAGACAGTGTAAACAAAACCAGCATGCCTATGGTTTCTAACAACACTCTATTTCCACATCCTTTATTTTTTAGGCGTCCTAGGTTTGCTTTCCGGTTTAAGGTTAAGTTTAAGTTTGAATATAAAGCACAAACCCCGCGACAAACTTTACTTGACTTCGTAAAGCACTAAAAGTGATATGAAGCAGTTGACTTGCATATTATTGAAAGGGCAATGCCTACACCATCAGAGAGTCAAGAAGTGATCTAAGTACCTGTTTTGAGAAAACATCAAAAACTTCCTGGAGGTAGGTAATCTCTCTGAATTCCTACACCGACCATACCGATTCTCGTCTCAACTTGTCCATCTCAGACTCAGAAACCTGGAAGACAGATGGTGAGTATATGTTTTATTGTCCCACTTTTATTGTCCACTGTTTCCTATTTTCCTTGTCCCAAAATAATTGTCCGCATTTAATTAATAAGGTATATTATGTGTTAATTATGTTAACTTTTATAGAAAATAGTACAGTTATTTGGTAAATATGAGTTTAATTGACATGATTGAATAAAATGTGGATTTTGATAGATGGACAATAAAAATGGGACGGAGAGAGTAGTAAAAATACATTATTACAAGATTTACTATCTCTTGTAATAATATTTTGCCCTCAAAGCTTCCCACATCGACCGACCTAAAGGTGGAATAGTTCTGACAACCCTATAAATAGAGATATACGGCCTACATGATAACTTACTTACCTGGATGGGGTCAATGGGCGATCTTTAAGGTCCATGGCCTAGGGAAGTGACTTCCATTGCACTTTGGATGGGTGCTTGCTTAAGGTCTACCCAAGTGGTGGAGCCTACATCATAATTTGTGCAAGGGGGCAGCGCCCCCGCAACTCTAGTAAATAAATAATATACTTCAACACTAATAAGTATACTTCAACAGATTAACCCTCAAATATATTATTACTCTCTCAGTAGATACATCCACACTAATATAATAACAAAAAATAATAGGTGATGTGAATTTTCACAATTGCGACCCGTTATACTACGTAATCATCTTGTCCAGACCCAAAAAAATTATTGGATGGTTAATTTTTTTTTAATATTTCCTATTATGTGGAATTTTTTCAATTATTTTTTTTCTTGCAAAAACAACAGAAGACAGTGTAAACTAAACCAGCACGCCTATGGTTTCTAACAACACTCTATTTCCACATCCTTTATTTTTAAGGCGTCCTAGGTTTGCCTTCCGGTTTAAGGTTAAGTTTAAGTTTGAATATAAAGCACAAACCCCGCGACAAACTTTACTTGACTTCGTAAAGCACTAAAAGTGATATGAAGCAGTTGACTTGCATATTATTGAAAGGACAATGCCTACACCATCAGAGAGTCAAGAAGTGATATATGTACCTGTTTTGAGAAAACATCAAAAACTTCCTGGAGGTAATCTCTCTGAATTCCTACACCGACCATACCGATTCTCGTCTCAACTTGTCCACGATCTCAGACTCAGAAACCTAGAAGACAGATGGTGAGTATATGTTTTTGAGAAGTGGTGCTGTTGCATATAAAGACTCAAGAGATCAATGGCCCTGAAATCAAAAACATTACTATCTGATCGCGGTGACACTTAAAATTTTAGTATCTTAGTAATTATACACGGTAAAAAGTTTATGTTTTCTTTCCAGTGTCTTTCAAATCTTGCAAACGTTAAAAAGTTCTTTCTAGTCCGCCGAAGACATGCATTAGCGGTTGCTGCCTTATTGAGTTGCATTAATTTTTGGGCAATTTGCACTAACGGTAAATTATTTCCTATTTTTCTCAATTTGTATGTACTTGAACAATTCATATTTACATTTTATACCCCCGCTCTACAGCCTTGCTAACATTAGGAGTTGATTTCTACGTGGAGTTCCGTCCCATCACGAGGCACTTTTTGGTGGAGGTGCCAGAACTCATCCTTATAAACAAAGTCAGATAGCATGTCAGGCATACCTTTCTCGGCCTTTTGGCTAAGATCAAGTGTGGTATCTGTTCTTATCAGTTTAATATCTGATATGTGGGCCAATGGTCCACACGATATTGAATTAATTTTATTAACGGGGAAGGTCCAACACAATAGCTTGCTAATGCATCGCCCAAGTGTTGCCCTACTGCTAGGGCCTGGCGCCCCCCCCCCCCCCCCCCCACCCACCAAATCAAAAACTAAATATTTTGTACATGTCACCAACATGTAATCTCCTAGCTAAAAAAACTAAACTCACCTGAATCTTTATTGAATCTTTATTTCTGCCATTCAATTAAAAGGTTTATCATATCTGGTGCCAGGCAACATCATGGCAAGGTTTCGACAATTAATAACCACCTTTGCTTCAATTTTACCTTTAATAATAGAATGCAAATAACTAAACCTGCACTCAAGCACGTCTATGGTTTCTAACGACACTCTATTTCGACATTCTTTTATGTTTAAGGCGTCCCAGATTTGCTTTCAGGTTTAAGGTTAAGTTTATGTTTGAATATAAAGCACAAGTCCCGCAACAATGACTAAAAGGTTTGCTAAATGGGTGACATGGATTCCAAGGTTCAACTAAGTTCCGTCAATGTCCTAAACATAAATTTCCACAAGGTTAAGGAAAAAGAGGGTATAGCAATTATATCCTTCTTCCCCTTCTTTCCCCGTAACCATAAATTCCCTCACGGGAACATCCGATAAAATTGGAACGATAAACAGAAGATTAGCATGGCCCCTACGCTGATGATATGCACTAAGTGTGGAATATTGCAGATTTGTTTTTTCAAATCCAGAATCGAACAATACAAAGCACTTTCCTATTATGCTTAATTTTTAATCTTTTTTTCTTGCAGAAGCAACATACAACCGTCTAAAGTAAACTAGCACTAAAGCACACATATGGTTTCTAACAACAGTATTTTTCACATCCTTCATATCTAAAGCGTCAGGTAATCTTTCCTATTTAATTTTAAGTTTGAAGATAAAGCACAAATCCTGCAACATATTTAACTTAATTTGTTGTTGGGTGTGGTTGCATAAATATGCAGCAATAGAATAGGATTTCGTAAAGCTCCGAGAATGATATAAAGCAGTTGACTTGCATATTATTCAAGTGACAATGCATACATCATCGTAGAGTTAAGAAGTGATCTACATACCTGTTTTGAGAAACATAAAAACCTTCTTAGAGGTAGTCTCCAAGCTAGAAACCACCCAATGGATCAAGCTTCCAGGATTATTTCTGTCATTAAATTAAAAGGTTCATTATTTCTAGTAGTTGACAACTATGGTTAGATTTCCACAAACTTTTAACTTACTGTAACAACTAATAACAACCGTTGCTTCAATTTCACCTTTTAATAGAATGCAGTGTCTGTTATGCCCATCTTGCAGGGCAAATATATTTAAAATTTTCACCGGTAAGTTCAAGAGTAACAATTCAGCTCTGATAGCTATATTTCAGGTGCAAAGAATGTACCTCACTCGGTTCAAGGTTTAAAAATTCAAGTTACTCTGATCCAACTTCCTGGCGGCTGTCTACCCAAGCAATTCCACTTACTGGCCAGAAACCGTGAATATCTGCCCCAAAGATACAAGAAATTAGTTTGGACATTAACATATTCTGTGCTTTGTATATAAAACAAATAGTTATTAATTTTAAGAATACGTATCAATTAGATGCGAACTACACTTCGAATTTATAGTAAAATACATTATCACATTTATTATCGATAATAATAATATTAATTTTTTTTATTAATATTAGGTGAATTTGCTCGCATAACTTCCCAATCAAAATCCACATTACAAGTCTTCAAACAAAAGGTAGGAAAGCTCACTTCAAATTCTTGAAATTCCACTCCATAAAGACCAATTTAAAATGGAAAATATATATAAGACTATTAATTGTTATCTTTAATTTGTAGGAATAATATAAAAGGTGATCCTCAAGGAAGACAGGAGAAACAAACAGGGCACCAAAATCTTGCCAAGACATCAAACTGTTTAAAATCTTTTATCCAAGTAATCTACGAACTTTAAGGACAAGTGGATTCGGCAATATGGCTAAATGTTCTAAAACTACAAAAGATCAGAATTAGAAATCAACAAAAAAATACATTAATTTAAGGGATCATACTCTCCTACTACTTAGCCAACCAAAGTATACGTATACTTATTATGAGCACATTTAACTAACCTCCCAAGTATATTACTAGATCAAATTACAAAATATATTAAACAGGGAGTGTATGTGCACTGTTTTAATTACTGGAATGCAGAGGTGCGCTATTATACTTGCATTGTATGCACTAACTCGACATCCCAGAGTAAAATAAATAAGAATTAAATAAATTCTCAAAAACAGAGCAATGAGTTGCATTTACATTCGGGAAAAGAGTGTAATGGTGGAATATAATTAATTACTGGAATGCAGAAGTGCGCTATTGTACTTGCATTGTATGCACTAACCTCGACATCCCAGAGTAAAATAAATAAGAATTAAATATATTCTCAAAAACAGGGCAAAGAGTTGTATTTACATTCGGGAAAAGAGTGTAATGGTGGAATGTACAAAGGAGTTTTGTATATAAACAAGGATGTGAAAATTTAGGTAAAACACTATTTGAGACAACATTTGAGCTGCTGCAAGTAAATATAATTTTAAGAAATTTACTGCTCCTGACTAAAAAAATTACTTAACAAAAAATGATGATTTAACAAGAAGAGGACAGTCTATGAAACAAGTCAATAAGTCATATTTATCAATCATATAAATAGCATACTATCGAACAAAAGTAATCATGTACTAATTCTAGAGGTAAGGCCTTGTGCAAATGTAATTTCTAAATTTAGCCTCTCCTTAAAAATACTAATACTAAATCCAGAATTATAATTTGCGAAAATAATTGTGAGAAGAGAATTACAATTTGGAACCACGAGTAGATCAGGACACAGTTATTATTACCATGAGCACCTTTAAATTAACCTTTACATTATATCACCGGTTACCAGGTACAACAACCGATAAACTTACAAAAATACTGACCTAGCAGTGTATTGCAAAACAAGATTTTATTACCTAAGCTCAAATTTGTGCTAGCATACTCACAGAGTAGAGATTAACCTAGACAGCCCTATATAGAAAAAGAACATTTCATTATACAAGAAGATGACGATCTCAGAATCAAGTCATAGTCCCTCTCTTGTCGGTCCACAACAGAGCACCAAACACTTCCCTCTCTCGCCCGTGGAAGGATCCATCAATCTAACAACTGATGGACCACTCTCAATCTAACAACCATCTTTCTAAAAAATTTCCCTATTTTGTAGGTACTACACCTCCTGGTCCTTCAACATGATTTGTTCAAGGTTCGTGTACTCCAAAAATTAAAATGATTAATAATTAAAAAAATCATATATGAGGCCATGTTATTATGTAGCAGTCACCAGAGAGCCTCTAATCTAATCACCATTTGGAAAGTGAAACATCATATAATATAAAAACTCTCGGTGTAACAGTATACCAATCACTCCCCACTCCCCTTTCCGGAATGTTGAGGATTCGAACTATACACGAAAAGGGAAACAAAATCCTAACAACTATGCGAAAAAGGAAACAATATCTAAACAACTAAAAAATGTTTTTATATATAGGGAAAAGAATCGGAGAAAAGAGTTACTGACCAGAAAGTGACGCCGGAAATTGCATGAAATAGACCGACACTCCGACAGTCACTCTTCTTTAATCTTCTTCCTTTTCTCTGTTGGAGAAGGGCTTTGGCCATAACTACTGTTGGGAATCCCAAGAAACCCTCGTCAATAATGACAAAACAATTACTACTTTTATTTGTGTGTGTACTACTGCTATCTCTATAAATTAGTAATTTTGGGACGTGGATATTTTATTAATTTAGCGAGATATTATTATATCGATAAATTAATAATTTATTAATTTAAAGAGGTTTTACGTATGATTTTTAAATTTTCAAGTCCAATGTACTATTTACAATGTATATTAGTTAGAAATGAAAAATAAATTACAAAAACAAGTTCCAAGGCACATTCTATTAATGTACATTCATAAATTAATTGAATTTGAGGATGATTCACTAGCTTTGGAACCGGTCATTTGTAAAGAATCATTGCAAGTGGAAACAATTCTTCACAACTTTTTGTTGAAATACGAGAATATAATGCCCCAACTCTTAACTGCAATGACAAGATTTAAAGATGAACTCAATATAGATTTGAAGTTCAACACAAAATAAGTAACTATAGATTCATTTTTTACTAGACAGTCTTAGAATTTGGAATTTTTTAGTAATTATAAATTTATAGTCTCGTTAGGACCAATATATATACACTGAGATTTCAAAAAAATTATTATCTTATTATTTTATCGATTGGGGTCCAATTTTATACTGATTCCAAGGTGGGGTTAAAAAATTATTAATTTTATCGAAATTATTAATTTATCTAATATTAATTTATAGAGGTTTCAGTGTAGCACAACTACAACCTCAAACACGGTCTAAACTAAAGGCTAAACTATAACCCCCTGTATCTTGGGAACCGTAATGTCAATCTCCGTGTGTAGAGTACTGACTGTGTGCACTGTGTAGCTTGTGTACGACTCTTTGGCGTCCTTTTTAGTTTTTTTATACTTGGAGGAAGGCCCACCATCTCTTAATTCATTTTGTATAAAATATAAAAAGTTTTAAAAAAAATTGGTTATAACTTATAAGTAATTTAGAGCATACAAAATTATCATATCTATACTATCTATTTATACTACTCCCTCCGTTTCGGTGGTTTCTTTACGTTGTGTTTGATCACGGAGACCAAGGATATTAGGTGTAATATTGTTAAAATAAATGAAGTAATGAGTGTAATAGTGATTTTATTGTTAAAATAAGAGTAGTAGTGGGTGTAATAGTGTAAAGTGTTGAAAAAATAGAGTAGTAGTGGGTGTAATAGTGTAAAGTGTAATGTATTTTATTGTTAAAAGTTACTATTTTTGGTAATGTAAAGAATCCATGGGACGTCCCAAATTAGTAACTGTAAAGAATCTATTGGGACGGAGGGAGTATTATATTAAAGCCGAAATATTGAAAGTTTTGGTTTTCGGTTTGGTTATCCTATTTATTAAAATAAAAATTTTGGTTTTCGATTTGGTTATCCTATTTATTAAAATAAATAATAACATAATATAATTAATGATAATTAACCGATTGCCTTTTTCACATTTACTTTTAGTTGAATATATTGCCTTTTATAATCACATTAAAAAAATCAATCATACCATATCTTTCAATCATTAATATTTTCTTTCTAATTAAAACATGTTACCATTTTGATTTAAAATTAATCTTATAATCATTAATATATACCCGAAAATATCACACCATATTTTTTAATTATTAATAAAATATAATAAAAATCTGTATACATTGTTTATAATAGGAAAACATTAGTATAATACGTAAACATGAGTATATTAAATTATATTAAACTAAAATTAAAAAAATATTAAAAATAATGATATATAAAAACATAATTGTAATATTAAATAAAATTTATAACATAATAAAATAAACCCGTGCATCGCACGGGCATTGAAATTTTTTATTCTTTGTGTTTTACCAATTATTTTGATTGCTGTCTTGTGTTAATAACTTATAACTTGCGATCATTGTTATAGAAATCGGTCGATTTTGAAAAATTGCCGATAAATCAGCCAAAAATCGATCAAAATTTTGGAATCGATTCGGTCGATTTTGCAAAAATTGCCGATAAATCGTCGATTTTTCAACCGAATCATCTGATAAATCGTAAATCGATACCACAACCGAATAATTCCGATCTCCAAAATTTCCAACGCCGCTTGCGATGGTGGAATTTGTTGTTAATTTTACATACAAATTTCTCTTTCAGGTGTTATTTTGCAACTTCAAGGATTGTACCTGATTTGAAAAACAAATATGCATTCACGTGGGTCTTGCACATTTTATTATTATTTAATATACATATTTGGGTGGAAAAGGACTTTGTGAAATACAAGTTGAACTATTTCTTTCATTACTATCATCCATTTCCTTTCATTATAAACTCATGCATTTTCATAAAATCATATACGAACTTTTTCTTTTCACATAATCATTATATAAACTAGAAAAATTATCCGCGCTTCGCGCGGTTCATAAATTTTATTTTAAAATATTGAAAATATATGATTTATATTTAAAAATTTATTGGTTTCTTAAATTTTTTTTACAAAAAATTGAATCAAAACAATTTACTTGAATTATAAGTTTGAAAATACTCTCTTTATATATCTAAAATTTTCATAATTTCAAAAATATCATAAACATAAAAAGTAACAATTATAATACAAACGTAACCAAAAGTTAAAAATATTATATATAATAATATTTTTTAAAGCCGTCGCCCCTCTCATAACATAAATGTTCAATAGTAGTGTAAGAATTTATTTAAATATAATGTTAATTTATTTCAACACAACATAATGAACAACGGGTATATAACTTTTTTAACTATTTAATCTATCAATAAAGTTGGGTTTTTTCAATTAAATTGCTTTGGTCATAACCCATGTGTAATTTATTCATGTGTCAAAATAAAAACTCTTTGTAATATTTTTATTATAGGTGTTAAGTGAAAATTTATATACTTCTATAATTTATTACGATCATAATTACTAATATTGAAGATTGCTTGAGAAGTTAAGGGTCATCTGTATTACAATTATTCGAAAAAAATTGGAGTGTTATTCGACAGAAAATAAAAAAGTCGCAATGTAAATAATTTTCAGTCGTCATTTTACCTAAAAATAAACTTAATTATAAATGTAATTACTTTTACTATTAAAATAATAAATATAATGCTCAAATAAAGTTTTATAATTGTTTAATAAAATAAAATAAAATAAAATAATTATATATTTATTAGGTATAATTAATTACTAATTAATATGTCATTAAGAGCTGTTTAATGCAGGAAAATAATTTTAATAAAAAAAATTAAAAAAAACCAAAATTCAAGAAAGCCATTTTGAACGCTTCTATTAACTTTCCGATCTCCAGGCACTGTAATCCGCGCTTCGCGCGGTTTATAAACTTATATTAACTTATTTGAAACTTATATTAACTTATTTTTAAAAATTTATTGATCTCTTAAGAATTTTCTCAAAAATTGATTTAAAACAATTTATATAAATTATTAATTAGAAAACTACTCTCATCGTATAAATAAAATTTTGATAATCTTAAAAATAGAATAAGTATAAAAATTAGCAATGACAATACGAACGTAATCTTTCCGATTAAAATTATAAATTTTAAATAGAATAACATTTTTTAAAGCCGACACCCCTCCCATCTCAAAAATATTCAATATTAGAGTAAGAATTTATTTAATTAGAATATTAATTTATTTCGACACAATATAATGAACAACAGGCGTAACTTTTTTATTCATTAATCTGCTGAAAAAATAGTTTGGTTGGTTCAATTTAATCGGTTTGGTCATACTCCATGTATAATTTATTAATGTGCAAAAATAATAATAGTTTGTATTTTTTTTATACAAATTTCAAATGTTAAGCGAAGATCTATATATTTTCATAATTTATTACGATTTCTAAATGAGTTATAATCAAAATTGTTTGAGAAGTTAAGATCATATTTACTACTTACGATCGTTCGAAAAGAAATTAATGTAGTCTTATAGGGAATGAAAAAGAATGCGATATAAACAATTTTTGGTCATTATTTTACCTAAAAATACACTTAATTATATATATATATATATATATATATATAATGTTGAAATAATAGTTATATGCTCAAACAAAGTTTTCTAAATTTTTAAAAATGTGAAATAAAGTAAATTTTATATAGATTTAATAGGTGTAATTAATGACTAATTAAAAGGTCATTAAGAGTTATTTAATGCAAGAACATATTTTTAATAAAAATTCAAAAAAATGAAAATTCAAGAAAAATATTTAAAACGTTTCTGGTGCATTTCTGATCTCCTGGCATTATAATATATATAGATAGATAATATCTATTTAGTACTACTATCTTTGTCCAAATGAGAGATAACCATCATGTAAATAGCGTTCTAGCCGTGCTACGCACCGACCGATAAATTGTATTAATAAATTATTATAAATATATTATTTTTATTTTTATTTAGAAAAATATATAATTTTATTAGAATGTTAATTAATGTAAGTACAATATTACTTATCCGTGAATTCATACCAATTGAATTAATATTAATATTATGAACCAATTATCAAAACAAATACAACCCCCGTTGAAAAGTTCAAAATTTCTCTTTATTGTATCTTTTTAAAATTTAGCTTTCATTTTATTTCTCTCTTTGTTAGAGAATATTTCTACGTATCATGTTAACAAATTTTTCACCCATATTCTGAGAATTCGGTATATTTATTAAATATTGAATCCTTAAAATATTTATTATATTAATTTATTGAAAATATTTGTATGGTCGTGGTTAATTTTTCGATTACATATTAAAAATGTGTAGAAACTTAATCCTCACGACTCCAATAAATTATTAGACTCTCTATCAAAAAAGGTTGCATGTTTCAGCGATATAAGAAAGGATATCGATTGTGCAAGATATATGAAACGAACGTAGTTATAACAATAAAACTTTCATCTAATCTAGTTTGCTATGTGATTGTTCAATATCATTTTTACAAATTATATGTCCTTTTATTAATGAATTGATTTACTATAAAAACAAATTTTTTTATCAACTAACCAAACAAATTCAATATATCGCGTTATTGGAGTGACATATAATTGTTAGATTTTATGGTTATTGCCCTTAGCTTATTTGTAAAGACAACTTAAAATGTGCATTTTCAGTTTGGAAGTTTGAATTTTGGTTTTTTTTTTTTTTGTTTTTTTCTAAGTAAAACATGGAATAATAAATTTTAGTTTTCTTTTATTCTTAAAATAAGACTTATGAAAATGAGTATCACCTATCTTTTTTAATTTGACTAACTTGTGAAAATAAGCTACTGTCCATAAAATTGAAATCAAGTGTGTAGTATATAAACACATAATCACATTATTATATATATGTCCTTGTAATTCAGATTTTGGGTTAAATAACATGAAATTCATTTTCCTTTAACAGTGAGTATATTTTTCCTACATATATAAGAAGAAATAGCTTATGTAGACAGGACAAATCGTTTTGTACATTCATGTCATGTACTTTAGAGTCTTGAACGAAAATGACATGATATTAAATCGTGTACCTAAAATTTGAACACAAAATAACACTAAATTACTCAAAAATTTTAGTGTATGATGTGTTAAATTATACCTAACCGCAAGCGCACGGTGTCTATTGCTAGTACAGATGGCAAGCGAGTCGAATCCACAAGGAGACAGGTTCTACTAATTCCTTTTCAGTTATCGCTAATTGTTTCAAGGGTCATACGAATATGTGAAATTATTAATTAACTAATTAAACTAAATTAACACTAATTAAACAGATGATAAACAAATTATTTAAAACCTAGGGCAATCAGGTCCACCATGCTTACACAATTGGCTCTTAAGCTAAAGCAATCAATGTGATCCTATAACTAGAGTATGTTAATCTCTTTCAAGCATTAACACTCTCGAAACATTCAACACGATTAACCACTTTTAGTAATTAAATCAATCAGGTAATTAGAGTCAAGTTAATCTCTTCCAAGAATTAACGCTCTCAGAAATCCAATGATGCTTCCGCACTCAAATTCAATTCTGCTAATCGTATGTGTGCCTCTAGTAAGTAAATCTCTCGATCCATACCCCTATTTGCATATAATTAATCCATGATATTGGCCAATTACACAAATTAATGATTAAAACATATCAATCAGAATTAACCATAACCAATCAAACCACTATGAAAATCATGCCAATATTAGTGCAAACATGGCTTCCCTTTAAGCCCTAGAAATAACTACTCGCTAATAATTAAACAAGTAAAACAACTAGTAAAACAACTAGTAAAACAAGAAAACATAATTAAACTAATAAGAACAAAGAAAAGATTAAGAGAACAAAACCTTCAAACTTCAATGTTGTCACCCAAAAGAAGAGTCATGGTGTTTCTCTACATCTCCAACTAATAATACTAATATACTCTAAACTATATTATCTGATCTAATATTACATCCTAATAATTTTTCATGCTCAATAATTTGTCCCAATATGTGTTTATATTCTCTCTTGATTTAGCCTCCAAGCAATTTTCTTCTTAGAGTTGGAATAGAAGATGGCATGTTTCCCACTTCAAATTGAATTTCTGGAAGCTGCTGGATTTTCTTGTAAAATTCGTAACTTATTTTTCTCCTCTGTTTCTGGGCTCTTCCAACTGGATTTTGCTTACTGGACCACCTCTGAATTAAAGATAATTCCACAAGCTTCGCGTGGACAGTAAGATCGTCAAATTCTGACTTCTGGAACTCAAGATATGGCCCAAACAGTGTTAGACAACCCGTGTAGCCCAATAATACGAATTTTCTCTTATTTTATCTCCAAAATAACTCTTTTTGCTCCAAATCCTTCCAAGTCATGAATTCTTTATTTCCTACAATAAAACAATCAAATCTATTAAATAAAAATCCAAATCAATGCAAAACACAATAAATATGAGAATAAAATCATCTAGAATATATATAAAAATAAACTCTATCAAACATCCCCACACTAAGCATTTGCACGTCCTCGGGCAAATAAGTGAAATAAAAACTAAGTCCTAACAAACATCACTTTCGTAGATGACACGATTGCATTGAGCATATGCAACAAGCCGTTAAACCCCTAGGCAGCCCTAGTAGGACGAGTGTTGTCTCGTGAGGGTTTATAGTGAATATACCCACAAAATTCATCTAACCATGCAAAAGATCAATGCTAACACAACACCACACACACAAGTCCTCTCATGCCACATCAACTTAAGAATCAAAGTAAACATACGATGTCTTGGTGTCGAAAGTGCAAGTATTCACGTAGTCTACTCAACCAACATGCAGAAGGTCATAAAAATTCATGTCAAGTGTAAAAATCGTTGGTAATCATGCTAAGACCACAAGAAACACATCTTTAAGTCTAAACCTGGGATCTCCTATGCCAAAACAAGTAATAACTCACCTTTCACTCAAAAACGAATATTCACTCAAGAACAAGGTTAAGTGTATCACTTAATTCCAACAAAATCATAAACACAACTTGACACTCACAATCAATCTCACTCTCAACACAACATACATCACTGATGACAATCAAAAGGTCTTTATTCGGGTTGTAGCGTGGGCTAGGGACCAGGTATGTCAAATAAAGCTAAAACAGGTTAAGTGTCAAAAGCTAGTACCCAACAATAATCATTATTCAATTCCCTTTCTATTAAAACAAATACTTCCCCACACTTGGATTTTTCAATAACCCTTACATAATAACTTGACTAGTCGAATGAAGAAGGATCATACAAACATAAGAATGCTCTCAAATTTATTTTTTTCTTTTTTTTTCTCTTTTTTTTTCTTTTTTTTAGAGAGCTAAAGAATAAACACAATGATCTATAGATATTTTTATGAATTTCGACTAGCAAGCATCAACCCAAAATCAATATTCCCCAAAAGTATGATCATCAATAAAACCCCCCCTTTTGCACACCTTATTACTCCCTTAAGCACTATACTAGCCTTTGACAATTTAGGTTCAAATTCAATATAAGGCCAATAGAATAAAAAGGATAATGACAAGTAATGTAGTGTGTCACCGAAAGAATAGGATTAGGCTCAAAGGGTTAACTAATTGATCATGTATAAAAGGTGTGGAAATATGGGAAATACGAGGTTAAACCTAAGTGCCTTTATCATCTCATCATCAAGTAATATCATGCATTTCAAGAAAGATCTCAAGTAAGTGCTAGCAATGTAAACAACATGTGGACACTCAAGCAAACGAAAAATCATGCAAACGATATGCATATAGGCTCAAAACTCACTTGGTGTGACAAAACATAATCAATCCCAAGTAACAAGACTCTCTAACGCACCTACTTGTACTCAAAGCATGTAAACCAAGTCATCTTGCACATATTCATGTCATTCTAATCACTTACAACATCCAATTAAGTCTACCAGTTTCAACTTGCTAGTGTAAGTGTGTGCACAAGAACAAAGCACGTCACTTCTCATACAAAAGCGTCAAGAGCACAAAATTTCTACGCATGCATGGGTGTATCAAGCAAAATACAACAACTAATCAAATTGCATGGCTAAAATTATTTTTGGTATTTTTAATTTTTTAATTTTTTTTTAAAGAAAAAATAAAAATTCTCTTAACATTGAGATATAAATAAAAATAAAAATAAAAAAGAATAATAATAATAACAATAATAATAATAATAATAATAATAATAATAATAAATAATAAATAATAATAATAATAATTAGAATATAAATAGGTTTAGAAATTTGAAGAAAAGATGGAGAGATGAGAGGTTTTGGAATTAAATAGGAAAAGAATTAGGGGTAGAGATGATTAAGAAGAGTATAAATAGAATGGGAGGTGGACAAAAAAATTTTTTTTTACAACAGTCGGGCATCAAAATTCTGGAAGCACTGGTCTACGCGCAAGCTGCGCGCGTTTATCGCACACTACCCACACCTGTCACGTAGGGGCAACTTGCACCTTGGCCACGCAAACTGCGCCCAGACTAGTAACGCCTGCGCAAGTTGCGCAACAGGCGCGCAATCTGCGTTAAACCCCAGAAACGCATACACATGCTGCGTTGCACATCAAAAAATCGTTTTTTTTTTCCCGAACAGTTTTTTTTTTTTTTAAGAACAAGACTTGGAATGAACAAATAACTAAGCAATTCTACTATATATGAAAGAGAAGGAAAGAAGTACTCCCCTATGCAAAAGCATGAAGTGCACCGATCCTCCAATGAAATCTTGGGTTGCCTCCCAAGCAGCGCTTATTTAGAGTCATTAGCTTGACCTTTTCAAAAATACTCCGGTAAAGTCGTAATATCCACTTTCTCGATCATAAACTCGTCACCACAAAAAGTATCAAGAGTGTCTGTGGTTGTCTTTATCCTGCAGAAAGTCTCCAAACAAGCATCAATAAAATAAAATATGTCATTAATAAGCAATAGAGAGAATGCTTGTGCAGTTTTGGAAAACTTTGTGATAAAACAGCGATAAAATTCGACACCACGAAAATATTGAACTCCCTTGACATAAGGTGGAGGTTCTGGTGGTGGCTTTTCTTCACTCCTCACTTTCACTGGAGTCATTCGGACATCTTGGCTTATCACATCATTGGCTAATAAGACACTTCCATCTTCTCCCTCTTCTCGAGCTTGAAACGTATGAGCCACTTTGTATGGATCCTCAACCATAATTTGAGAAATATCATCTTGGACAATATTTGTTATCACATCAACCTTGAAATAAGTAGTCTTGAGCAAAGAAACTTTGTAAGTAGAGACTAGATCGAGAGCAAATTTATCAATACATGGTAGCTTAGGCACAAGTTGTGGAAGAGAAACAACAACCATCTCTGTATTGCTTTCCTTTGTAGCCTCATCATCAGTCACATTGTTCTCGGTAGCAGCAACATCATTGATCTCGTCATCGGTGGCATGCTCCTTCTCTTTATCAATGGCCTCATCATCAATATACATGGAGAAACTATCATATTCCTGATCGCTTGTGAGATTGATAACAGTCAGGTCCTCTTCGGATCGGATAGATGATGATGGTAAATAGTCGAGCTGCCCTGTAGTAGAAGAGTTAGCCAACTGTGCAATTTGAGATTCAATCGCCAAACTTTGAGTTTCTAATTCTTTGATTGCCTTGGCTTGTTCTTCAGAACTCTTTAGCGGTTTATTCAAGATATCCCACATCTCATTTGTCTGATCAGTTTGCACATCTACACTGGGTTGAGAAACATGTAGATCTTCTTGTAGAGGAGAATATTGATATTCTTGTTGTGGCGGCTGCTCATATGACTGATAATATTGTTGCTCAAATTGTTGCTGATTATGATATGAAAAATTTTGAGCACCATTGTCCTGGTAGTAGAAATCTGGTTGATTCACGCATTCTTGATCAAAAGTGTTTGAATACTGATTGTACCCATATCCTTCTTCAAAAGAATTCATTTGTCCCAACTGAGCACTCTGAGAATTGTAGACATTGTAAGAGCATTCAAAACCAAAGTGACCCTGCACACCGCAAATTTGACAGAAGTTGTAAGTTTTAGGGGCCACTTGTGACATCTCATTGATACTCATTGGACGCATAATGGGCTCTGTAGTCTTCGACATGGCAATCTCTCGAGTATGTGCCTCTACTAGGGAAGATAAGAGTGCAAAAGTATCAACTTCACCCATTGCAAACCTGTAGACACTCAACAAAGCCAAGAAAATGCAGTAAAATTTGCCTCAATTGGAACAAAGGTTCCAACGAGACAATGGAAACAATCTAAATAACTAAATTAAAATCAACAGAAACTCGTTGTCTCCCCGGCAGCGGCGCCAAAAACTTGATATGTCAAATTATACCTAACCGCAAGCGCACAGTGTCTATTGCTAGTACAGATGGCAAGCGGGTCGAATCCACAAGGAGACAGGTTCTACTAATTCCTTTTCAGTTATCGCTAATTGTTTCAAGGGTCATACGAATATGTGAAATTATTAATTAACTAATTAAACTAAATTAACACTAATTAAACAGATGATAAACAAATTATTTAAAACCTAGGGCAATCAGGTCCACCATGCTTACACAATTGGCTCTTAAGCTAAAGCAATCAATGTGATCCTATAACTAGAGTATGTTAATCTCTTTCAAGCATTAACACTCTCGAAACATTCAACACGATTAACCACTTTTAGTAATTAAATCAATCGGGTAATTAGAGTCAAGTTAATCTCTTCCAAGAATTAACGCTCTCCAATGATGCTTCCGCACTCAAATTCAATTCTGCTAATCGTATGTGTGCCTCTAGTAAGTAAATCTCTCGATCCATACCCCTATTTGCATATAATTAATCCATGATATTGGCCAATTACACAAATTAATGATTAAAACATATCAATCAGAATTAACCATAACCAATCAAACCACTATGAAAATCATGCCAATATTAGTGCAAACATGGCTTCCCTTTAAGCCCTAGAAATAACTACTCACTAATAATTAAACAAGTAAAACAACTAGTAAAACAAGAAAACATAATTAAACTAATAAGAACAAAGAAAAGATTAAGAGAACAAAACCTTCAAACTTCAATGTTGTCACCCAAAAGAAGAGTCATGGTGTTTCTCTACATCTCCAACTAATAATACTAATATACTCTAAACTATATTATCTGATCTAATATTACATCCTAATAATTTTTCATGCTCAATAATTTGTCCCAAGATGTGTTTATATAGCCTCTTGATTTAGCCTCCAAGCAATTGCCTTCTTAGAGTTGGAATAGAAGATGGCAAGTTTCCCACTTCAAATTGAATTTCTGGAAGCTGCTGGATTTTCTTGTAAAATTCGTAACTTATTTTTCTCCTCTGTTTCTGGGCTCTTCCAACTGGATTTTGCTTACTGGACCACCTCTGAATTAAAGATAATTCCACAAGCTTCGCGTGGACAGTAAGATCGTCAAATTCTGACTTCTGGAACTCAAGATATGGTCCAAACAGTGTTAGACAGCTCGTGTAGCCCAATAATACGAATTTTCTCCTATTTTATCTCCAAAATAGCTCTTTTTGCTCCAAATCCTTCCAAGTCATGAATTCTTTATTTCCTACGATAAAATAATCAAATCTATTAAATAAAAATCCAAATCAATGCAAAACACAATAAATATGAGAATAAAATCATCTAGAATATATATAAAAATAAACTCTATCAGTGTACACGAAATGAAATGAAATACGTGAATAGAAAAAATTTAATAATTATATGAAATATTACTATGTATCCAAGTTATGTAAATATATATTTATATGTCTTAGAACAACATTGAGATGTTACAAAACAAAACTAAGAGTAGCATGCATGGTGTAAAGTCTCCCAAACCAAATAAAACCCCCCCTTTTGTTTTACTTCAATTGAAGAATACAAAATTCAAAAAGACGCCCTTTTATTAAAAACAATATATAATCTTTAGTGTATCAACCTTTTTACTTAGCATTATAAATAATTTTTATAACAAAACCGTAGTTGCTGCTCCCTCTCTCTCAACCTTTCCCAAAAAATGCTAAATTAAAGTTTAGGAGTTGATATCAGTTTTTTAAGTTTTTTTTAGAATTTTTTCTTGATTTTTCTTTATTTGTAAAAGAACATTTATCCATAGGCACACCTAATAATGTAAACAAATCAGTGTAATATGATAAGGATTGATGCCTACAATTCAGTAAATCGCTGAATTATATATTGAAGTTTGCTACTGAATATTCTAATGGGAAGTAACTATGAGAGAATTCGGACTGAGGATGATGATAACCTAAATCGTTTTCTATTTTTTTTTGGCAGAAACGTTTTTCTGTTGAATTTATCGGACAATTAAAACACGACACATATAAAACATATATACAATCGAAATAAAAAGATAATTTATCCAAGTATAGAAAGCCATATTAAAAAGATACAAAGTAATACCTTAACCAAAATTGATATGATTTAGCCATGAGAAGAATTGATGCATACACTTAGTTTATCAAAGTTGGCTAAGTCTGATGGGGAATAGGGAATAAGCGGCTTTAATTTCCTGTAATATTTAAATTGATATAATAATTATATTTTATAGTTTGTAAGAATTTTATTTTTATAAATTGTTTATTAGTTAACCGTTAAAATTAAAATTAGTAGTTATTATGTTCAGTTAATTGATATGAAAAAATACAAATTAATTGTTACCGAGTGTAACTTGATTTGAGTTTAGTCTTGACTGAAACGTAGAATCTATATCTAATAGAGAAACATGTTACATTAAGTTTAATCGATTTAAATTTAATAGATTCTGATTGATTTTAAAATAATTCACAATTTTGTGATTGATTAATTAATACATGTTAGATTCGGGTATCCTTTAATAAAGGATGTTTAAAAACCATTCACAAATAAAAGATATATATATATATATATATATATATGTAACATACTATTAAGTGGATTTATAGAAAATAATATTTACGGTTAGTAGAAATTTTTTAAAATAAAAAATCATGTGATTTGCGAAATTATTAAATCAAGATATTTTATATTTAAATTTAATTTAATAGCGATTAGTAAATTAGAATAAGTATGGTAAATAATAAAAATTTTGTACATGATTGATTGATTTAAAGTTTAGAAGTAAATTCTGATTGCCTCTAAAATAATTTTAATTTTTTGATTGGTAATTTATTCACCATCCAATAATAATACTCTTATAGCGTATATTTAATAATTAAAATAATTAAAATATATGTAGTGTTCGTGTATATGAATTTATTAACTATTTTATTAACAAATTATGAATAAATATATTTTTGAACCTTTTAAAAAATTGATTTTTTGAAGATATGAATTTTATCCAAGCTATTTAAAATTTGTTCAAATCCGATTTTGTAGTGTTGGCTTATATGCATTTGTTAATTAATTTTATTAACAAATTATGAATAAATATATTTTTGAGCTTATAAAAAAATCAAAATTTTGAAGGTATGGATTTTATCCAAGTTATTTAAAATCTGATTTAAAATTCAATTTTTTCAGATTTTTATTTAATTTAGATTATAATTATTTAATATTGATTATAATTGTAAAATTGTGATTTTCTAGTAAATATTTTTTGATTTAAAAAATAGGTATTTATGGATATATTTAATAAAATCATTATTGTATTTAAATTAGAAGTGTTAACTAACCATGGTTAAAGAGGTAGGGTGAGATTGTAAATAAGGAAAGATTTAAATTTTAGGAATTAGCTCTGATTGATCCTAAAATAATTCCTCAATTCTTATTGGTTAACTGACGTGTGGTAGACTCGGGTATTATAATAAAGGATTTAACAAATATACATAAATTAGCTAATTTGTGAAGTATAATATAATATGTATCAATGACACCAATATTTTATTGCTATAATTATCTAAATTATCTCAAAAATATAAAGTTTTTCTTTTCTAATACATAAACAATTTAAAGAGCAATGCATATTTTCCTTAAAAGAGGGTTTTCTCAAATTTACAATTAGCACATTATTACGCAATTGAGCTAAAAATATTCTATTATTAACATAAATAAATATTAATTTTTTCTTAGTGATTTATATAAAATAATGTTTATAGTTTTAAACTTCAGAATATTACCCGAACAGGATATTACGTGAACGATTCGATGTTTGTCTTAAAAAATAATTTTAATTGGATTCAATTTAATTCGTAAACAATTTAATCTTTTTTTTGAATGGAAACAATTTAATCGTGAACACCATTTTAACAATCGATTTATAAACGAATTGAATTTTATTGTAATGAATTTTGGTTGGATAGTTCGTGAATAAGTTCGACTAATGTATTCGTCAACGTATTCACTATCATGTTCATGAAAAAGTTTGATACTCGATATCATATACACATTTGATTATTAATATATATATCTTTACTCTTATTAAATGAATTACATTATTTGAAAAATATTATATATCATATCATGTAATAAAAAAATTATCATATAATTCTAATGAATATTTTTTTATTTCTAAATAAAATAATATATTTCACAATAGTAGACATAGTAGTAAAGTGTTGTGGAATAAAAACTAGGTTACGAATTGTATTTAATGCTAGGGTTGGTGAGCTTCGAGCTTTAATGGCTGTTTCCGTGTTCGGGACTAATCGGTCCTCATAGAGTGCCTACGTATCTCGTTATTGAGAATCAAGCCAAGACGTAGTTCTAGAATGAGGGGTCAGACCCTTTATATAGGCTGAGAAGCCTTAGAATCGTAGTAGGGTTAGGTGACTTGGTGGGCAAGTCACCGCCTTGAGGAAGGTTCTAGACTCCTTCCTTGTAGGAGTCAGTTCCCATATCGAATTCTGTGCCTCGGAGGCTAAGTCAGGCAGGAGTAATATCCTTATTTGACTTTTATTGCTGAGCTGGTTATTATCCCTAATATTAAATTACGAAATTAATATTGTAAATAGGGTTTGGGCCCATCTGGTGGGCCCCACGTTTTGACCATATTGGGTCCATTTAATGCCACATTAAATGTGTCTTTAGGGCTTACTTTTAGCCCATATCATTTGCCCCCCAACTTCTAGGAAAACTGATCATGTTTTCCTTGAAGTTATAACGACCCTATGCGAGACTTGGGTCAGGGTCTATTGCTCTTGCGCGAGTATTTTCAACAATATCATCTTAACGTAAAGCGTGGAGCGACCGACACATTTACGACGATGTTGAACGACACTAATCAGTGTTAAACGGCACTACACAGCGCTAATCAGCCTTAAACAACGTTTAAACAGTGTTAAACGATGTTAAATGGCATAAAACGACACTAATCAGTGCTAAACGGTGCTAATCGGTGCTTAAACAGCACTACACGGTGCTAATCGGCACTAAACTATGCTAACAGGCACTAAACAGTGCTTAAACAGCACTAAACGGTGCTAATCGGCACTAAACTGTGCTAACAGGCACTAATCAGTGCTTAAACAGCACTACACGGTGCTAATCGGCACTAATATGTGCTAACAGGCACTAATCGGTGATTAAACAGCACTACACGGTGCTAATCGGCACTAAACTGTGCTAACGGGCACTAATCGGTGCTTAAACAGCACTACACGGTGCTAATCGGCACTAAATTGTGCTAATCTCGGCTTCTTTTTAGCACTGAAAATCATACGAGATTCGCTGAAAAAGTCGAGATCTAGGTCTGAAAACTATCCGAGGTCCGCTGAAAAAGTCGGGATTCAGGACCACGAACTGACCCGTGATCGGCCGGATCTAGGGCCAGCTCGTGGTTGGCCAGAGAGCTTGAATCCAAGGTGATCGGCCGAGAAGTGATCGGCCAAGAGGTGATCGGTCGAAGCTCCTCCGGAGGAGGTGGTCGGCTCCAAGGTGGTCGACCGCGGCCCTTCGTGCGCCGTGGTCGATTGCCTCTCGGTTAGCTAAGCGATCCGGACGTGAAAACCCTCCGTGGTCTTGAGGGTCAAGAATCTTGATCTTGATCTCAAGTTACTATCTTGGTCATTCGTGACTTCATTATCTTAAGGATCAAGAATCTTGATCTTGATCTTAAGTCGTCAGGGATCTAGGATTCAAAACCATCTGTGATCCTAAGGATCAAGAACCTTGATCTTGATCTTAAGTCGTCAGTTTGGTCCTTCGTGACTTCTGACGATATTACTCCTTAACTTATGATTAGCACTGCTAGTCTTGTGATTATGGTTGATCTCCTTCATTAACTCCTTAAGCGTATTTAGCTTTTCAGAAGTCACTTGTTTTGCAGCTCCAGCGATTATATCTGCTATTTCTCTTTTGGCATATATGAATTATAACGATTATTTCTGTAAAACGCGGATAGTTTCCGTCCTTTATTTCATCTATAAACGATAGATGACATGTAAATGCGAACCAAGCTGAGATTCAACCTGATGTAGCAGGTCATACATTTTCTATAAAAGAGTAGAAGTAGCCTTCATTTCGATTCACTTCTTCATTTCAAAGCTTTTGAATTCTAAAGTTCTCTGGCTTTCAAGTTGCAAGATCAAGTTCCAGCTTCGAGATCAAGTTTCAGATTCAAGATCCAGTTTCAGCTTCGAGATCAAGATGTCGGAAGGTGATCGCCCAATGGCTCCCCCGGTCTCCATGATGGAAGCTATGGCGAAGAGGAGTAAGATGAGAACAGCTAAAGGTAAAGAAGAAATCAAACCTCTTTCATATGTTGAACATAGATTTGAATCCTTATTAGATCTTCTAAACATCATGAGGGACACATTCCCAAACTGTGCTAGCTTAGATGCTTTTAACAGTCCTAGTAAGTTGAAGGAAAAAGATGTCCAGGAGATAAGGGACACATATCATTTTCCAAGTGCTATCAAAGTTCGTCTTCTAAACCCCTCAGACAGGACCTACAACTGGCATCTTGAAAGGATTTGTGTTCACTGGGGTGCCCTTGACGCTGGGCTCAGATTCCCGGTTGATAACTTTATCATTAGATTGCTGGCGGAGTATCAGATCCATCCTTGTCAGTTGTATCCCAACACTTGGAGGTATATCTCTATTTTTTTAATAAGATGTCGTCAATTGGGGATTCTACCGACTACTACAATGTTTCGAAGTATCTTTGGGGCCACTAACTCTTCTTACCACAAGAAAGGATAGGTTAGCCTCAAGCACCGAGCTAAAATTCCACACATGGTGAATCCCTGCTCCTTTCCAGATTCTCAGCATTTCTGGGAAAAGGGAGTTTGTAGTTCTTGAATGGAAAGGCGGTGACTGGGGCAACTTCATTGTGAAGAAATTCGGATTCGTGGAAGATAGTAAACACTTCGTGTGTGACCTTGATGACTCAGAATTACTGGATCGAGATAGGCTTCTTGCCGACGACGGCTGTACACACTATAAAAATTTTCTGAATGAAAAGAACCTTATTGAGGCTGGCCTTAGCTTTCTTTCCGTTGAGGGTAACTTTCTTACTTGAACTTATTATGAACTCTGTTTGTTCTTATCCCAATGTTTTTCTCTTTGTATTTCAGCCGCCGAGGAGATTGATAGCCGTCCTCAGAACCAGCCGACCGTGACCAAGAGGATGAAGAAGAAGGCTACGGAATTACTGAATCCCACTAAGCCTCATATCCCTACTTTATTGGAGCGCTACACCCAAGGTGGCAAAAGATCCCGTAATGCTGATGGGGTTATCAGGACCCCTTTTATACCGTCGTGGGGCATATGTGAACACGACTCGGTTTGTGGGAGTCCTGACCTAGCTCTAGACTGGTCCAAGCTTTTGATTACTCCTCCCGATAAAGTGACTTTACATGTCGGGGATAAGATGAACGAAAATCAGCTTCTGGGCGCTCAAGCCTTATATCATGTATGACACTCCTTTTAGTAAGTTCAGTGTGATTTAGGCTTTACAAATTTCTTATGCCTTGTCAACTTTTCGTTGCAGGCTAATGCCTATTTTCAAGCAGTTTCCACCCAAGGTTTGGCTTTCAGGGATGAGAATATATCCTTGAAAAATGATTCAGCAAGGTTCAAGGAAGAGATTGATGACCTACATTCTGAGGTTGCCCATGCCGAAGCGAATGCTTTATCCTCCCGAAAGCAACTTGCTTCTTTAGCTCGAAAGAGGATGGATGATGCTAACAAAGTGATCCAGGCCTATCATAGGTCCGAAGAGTTTCTTAAGTTCATTGATGGCCATGATGATGAAATGCGCCCCTTCAACATGTCCGTTGGTTGGGATAAAGCCGTCAGCGCTGTGAGTCATAGGCATCCCTCTGTTGTAAACCCGGCTGATTTTCCTTGCCCTAACTGGGGTGCCAATCCGGCTAATCTAGCTTCTGGTTCGGGAACTAAAATTGTTCCTCAGACATCAGGATCCGGCTCCAAAGGCAGTCATCGACGTTCTGGATCCAACTCTAAGGGAGCTGTCCCAGTTGTTAGCCAAGACTCATCCTCTTCTAGCTCCCGTGGGAAGAAACCCCCACCCGCGAGGAAAGTTGGAGTGGTTCGTCAACCAATCCCTGGCAAGAGATTGATTCGAAATGAGGACAGTTCTTCTTCTGATTCATCTTCTAAAGAAGAAGAGACCGAAGTTGCTGCAGTTCAGCCTATGGTGGTGATCGAGCCTGATGATGGTTCCGGGGAGGAGGACTCAGATGAGGATAGCTCGGGCGAAGAAGAATCAGACGAGGAGGATGACGAGGATTAGATGTGGATGGCCTTGCATGGCCTAATTAGCCGCTTGTGGCTTTATTTGATCAGCTTTTTATTCAGCGTCCTTCGGGACTTAAACTTTATTTCGCTGTGTTGTAACTTAACTTGAATCATGGCCCTTCGGGGCATTTTACTTATGCATTTGTTTCCCTTATTCGTATGTTCATTTATTTTCGGTACTTGGCCTTTCCAGACTTACACTCAACAGGTGCTTGGTACATAAATAAAACATAGAATCATGGAATGGAAAACAAACTTGTATTAATAACTCAGAATGGGGTTCAACCCTTACATAGCTTACTACTGTCCTACTCGGGGCACTGGGCCCTGGAATGGTTTCATCGAACCTTATTTCTACTTCTCTTAATAGATAGATAAAAAGATAAGCCTTTGCTAGGATAGCTTAAATATAATAAACTTTGAGGTTGAAGGCATGCCAAGTACGGGGCACCTCAACCCCGTCCAAGGTCTCCAACTTATATGATCCTCGTCCCAATGTCCTCTTGACTCGATACGGCCCTTCCCAGTTAGGGGCTAGTTTTCCTTTCTGGCCAACTCCAGAAGCCTCGATCTTCCTCAGAACTAAGTCACATTGCTAGAAGAACCTTTCCTTAACCCTGTGGTTGTAATAAAAGGATGCTTTCTTTTGATGCTCCACATTTCTAGCGTTTGCCTCGTCCCTGACTTCATCAATCAGGTCTAGGGCGAGTATCATGCCCTCTTCATTGGTCTCTGGTTCAAATGCCTCAACTCGAGGTGATGCATGTATAATCTCCAGTGGCACAACTGCCTCGGCTCCATAAGCCAGCAGAAACGGGGTTGCTCCAGTAGTTACCTTACAAGTGGTGCGATAAGCCCAGAGTATAGGTAGCAACTCATCCACCCAAGTGTTCCTTGAGCGTTCGACCCTTTTCTTTAGTCCATCAAGGATGATCCGATTGGCTACCTCGGCATGTCCATTAGCTTGCGGGTGTGCTACTGAAGTAAATCGAAGCTCAATAGCATTTTCCTCACAATACTTCTTGAACTCCTCATTGTTAAACTGTGTCCCATTATCCGTCATAAGGATTCACGGGATTCCATACCTACAAATTACGTTCTCCCAAAAGAACTGGGCAACTTGTTTGGTGGTTATCTTGGCTAGAGGCTTAGCCTCGATCCACTTGGTGAAGTAGTCAATGGCGACTATCAGAAACTTCCTTTGTGCTGAAGCCATAGGAAAAGGACCAAGTATGTCCATCCCCCACATTGCAAATGGAATGGGAGAGCTGACTGATGTTAACATCTCAGGCGGCTGCCTTACAATTGGAGCGTGTTTTTGACATCTATCACACTTCTTGACGTAATTATGTGCATCGGCCAACATCTCCGGCCAATAGAATCCTAGTCGAGTGATCTTATGAGCTAGGGCTCTACCCCCCAAGTGTTGCCCACATATCCCTTCATGAACTTCCTCCAAGGCTTCTCTTGCCTCCTGGGGCCTTAAACATTTCAAGTACGGGACGACAAACGATCTCTTGTATAGAATGCCTTCAATCAAGGCATATCTCAATGCTCTCACTGACAATTTTCGTGCCTCCAAAGCATTGTCAGGGAGCCAACCTGTTTCAAGGTGGGCTTTAATAGGATCTATCCAACAGCTTCCTACATCAATTGGTGCTATCAACTTAGAGTTGATGGTCGGGGCCTTCAAGACCTGGAAGTAAACACTCCCTGCATAATTTTCTATCTCAGAAGAAGCGAACTTAGATAGGGCATCGGCCTTAACGTTCTCTTCTCTTGGAATGTGTTCTACATAGCACTCATCAAACTGAGTCATGATAGCTTTCACAACCCGCAGATACTTTGCCATAGTTTCATCTTTGGCCTCAAATTCACCATTTACTTGCGAGACCACCAATCTTGAATCTCCACAAACTTTGAGATTCTTGACCCTCATGATTCTGGCCAAGCCTAAACCGGCTATCAAGGTCTCATACTCAGCTTCATTGTTGGTCGTCGGAAAGTCCAACTTCAATGCATATTCAACTGTGAACCCATCGGGGCTTTGTAACACTAAGCCTGCGCCACTAGATTTTGTTTTTGATGCTCCATCAAAATAGAGCACCCAATATTCCTTCTGATCAGGTACAAGTTCTTCATCTTTGTCTCCGCTTTCAGGGGTGGTTACCATCTCCTGCCCCCCGACTTCTTGGTTGCCAATGGTACATTCAACCACGAAGTCAGCTAATGCCTGAGCCTTGATGGCCGTTCGCGGCTTATACGTTATGTCGAATTCCCCGAGCTCAATTTCCCACTTAATCAGTCTTCCACTAGCCTTTGGGCTGTGCAATATATTCCTCAACTGATGGTCCGTCAGGACTACGATTTTGTGTGACTGAAAGTACGGTCATAGCTTCCTTAAAGCTGTTACCAATGCCAGAGCAAATTTATCGATGGATGAGTAATTTAACTCGGCTCCGTGGAGCACTTTGCTTACATAGTAGATAGGTCTCTGAACCTTGTTCTCTTCTTTAATGAGGACGGCACTCAATGCTTGTTCAGACACTGCTAGATACAAATAAAGAGTCTCTCCGGGACTTGGCTTGGCCAACAGCGGGGCTTCAGCCATGTACTTCTTCAACTGTTCAAAGGCCTTTTGGCTTTTATCAGTCCATTCAAAATTTTTCACTTTCTTTAGTGCTTGAAAGAAAGGCAAGCACTTATCACCAGATTTGGAGATGAATCTCCCTAGAGCAGCCACTCTGCCGGTTAACTTCTGTACATCCCTCATGGAAAGGGGTGGTTCCATGTCTAGGATGGCTTTGATCTTGTCGGGGTTGGCCTCTATGCCTCTTTTCGAAACCATCAAACCCAAAAACTTTCCAGATCCAACGCCAAAAGCACACTTGGCTGGATTCAACATCATCTTGTGGTGCCTCAGCACTTCGAATGCCTCTCTGAGGTGCTTGATATGGTCAGCCTTGAGTAGGCTCTTGACTAACATGTCATCAACATAGACCTCCATGGTTTTTCCAATCAGATGGGCGAATATCTTATTCACCAATCGTTGGTAAGTAGCTCCTGCATTCTTTAGACCAAAAGCCATAACAAGATAACAGAAAACACCAAAGTCAGTTACGAAAGATACCTTTGGGATGTCATCCTTGTGCATCTTAATCTGATTATAACCACTGAAACCATCCATGAAGCTCAACATCTCATGCCCAGCTGTGGCATCTATCAGGGTATCAATTCTTGGCAGAGGGAAGCAATCCTTTGGACACGCATCATTCAAATCAGTGAAGTCTATACACATCCTCCATTTCCCATTTGCTTTTTTGACCATCACAGGGTTTGCTAACCATTCGGGAAACTGAATCTCTTCAATAAAACCAGCTTCCAAAAGCTTGTCAACTTCTTGCTTAATGGCCTCCTGCCTCTCAGGAGCAAAATACCTCTTTTTCTGCTTTATTGTCTTCCGTTTGGGATCAACATTCAGTTTATGAGTTATGAGTTGGGGATCAATCCCTGGCATGTCGGCAGCTATCCAAGCAAACACATCACTATTCTCCTGTAAGAATGCTATCAACTCTCCCTTAAGAGGATCCTGTAAGGAAGCTCCTATATAGGTAACCTTCTCAGGGTCGCCCAGCTCTAAAGGAATAGGGATCAAATCCTCAGCTGGCTTTCCTCGGTGTTCATCGTCACCACGGACATCCATGTCTTCAATTGGGAGTACCTGCCCCCCGACTCCATCAACTCTCAATACAGATACATAACAACTTTTTGCCATCTTCTGATCGCCTTTTTGTTCTCCGACCCCATTCCGGGTTGGAAACTTAATCTTCATGTGGTAAGTGGAGGCAATAGCCTTGAACGCATGAAGTCCAGTCCTTCCCAGGATTGCATTATAGGTCGAGGCTGCCTTGATTACCAGAAAATTCAACATCTGAGTAGCTTCTTTAGGCTCTTGCCCAATTGTCATGGGTAGTTGAATAGTTCCCTCAACTTTGGACTCCATCCCATTAAATCCGTAGATTGGCATATTGGTTGGGGTAAGCTGAGAGTCAGTGTATCCCATCTTTATAAACGCATCGTGAAACAAAATGTCAACAGAAGCTCCATTGTCTATCAAGACTCGCTTTACTTTCGAGTTCCCAATTACAGGAGTTATGACCAACGGGTCATCATGGGGGAACTTCACGCCTTCAAGATCAGAATCATCAAAACCAATCACTGTTTCAGTCCTATCACGTTTCGGGGCCTCTCCCACAATGTGCATCACTTCTCTGGCATACGCTTTTTGAGAGTTTCGAGTTGTACCGGCTGCTATCGGGCCTCCCCAAATCATGTTGATAACTGGCCCTCGGGGCTGCATGTTACGATCACGATCATTATCTCTTCTGTCATTATCTCTCCTATCGTAGTCCCTTCTTTGGGTTCCACGATCTTCACCCTTAGAAAATTTATTCAACTTCCCCTTGCGGATAAAGAATTCAATCTCATCCCTCAACTGCCTACAATCATCTGTATCATGCCCCACATCTCGGTGGAACCTGCAGTATTGGCCTTTGTCTCTCTTTGCGGGATCACCCTTTAGTGGCTTCGGCCATCGAAAGACCTTATCCTTCTCAATCTCTAACAAGATTTGACTTCTAGGAGCATACCTTGCATAATCAGAAAATCTCGATCCAAAATTCTTCTTTGGTGGTGAGTCAGAGTCCTTGCTAGTCCGGGGATACTTGTCCCTAGCATCGTACTCCTGATCCTGCTTTCTTTTCTTTGTATCATTGTTACCTCGGCCATTGCTTACTGTGGCCTCCTTCTTGGTACTATCCTCAGCCTTGATATACTTATCAGCCCTTCGCTGGAGCTCAGCCATATTCTCGGGAGGATGCTTTGCCAATGACCTTTTAAAATATAAGTCGGTGGTGCCATGCTCTAGGGCCACCATTGCCACCTTATTCTCCAAATCAGTGATGTTCAACGTTTCCTTAGTGAACCTCTTCAAATAATCTCTCAGATTTTCTTTCTTCCCCCCTGTACCACATACATGAGGGATGCAGAGCTTTTCTCATGCACCTTCCCGCTGATGAACTGACTAACAAAGGCAGCACTTAACTCCTTAAAAGAGCCAATTGAGTTTGCAGGCAACCGGCTATACCATCTTTGAGCCATACCCGACAGGGTTTGAGGGAACGCCCTACACTTCAAAGCGTCACTTGCAGGCTGCAACAACAGTGCGTTTGAGAATGTCCTAACGTGATTTACGGGATCACCCGTTCCATCATAAGCCTTAATTGTCGGCAGCTTGAACTTCTTTGAGATATCACCTCCTCAGTAAACGGAGGTGTGGGATCATCAGGATCCCCGAGTGGCATCAGATCCTTGGGGTTGCTCTTGGGGGTTTCCACCCTTATTGTTCTTCCAGTTGGGGCATCAGCCCTTCTTTGCCTTCTTGAAGACCTCTCCAAATCTATAAAGGGAATCGGTCATGATGTTGGGGGAGGTTGAGTCTGATTTAACCTGGCTTGTTCCCTTGCCATATCTTCCTTTAATCTAAAGATCTTAGCTTCATGAGCCTTGATCCTTTATGCAATTGTTGACGGGGATCCATCATGGATAGTTTGACGCCTCCTTAGAGGTTCCCTGCTAACACGTCGCCTTCTCGGGGCTTCATCACGATCTTCATCATCAGAAGACGATTCATCGGTATAGGGACCAGAGTAGTCACGATAATCTCGATCTCGGATTTGCAAAGCATGGCCACTTAATCCAGCTCCTTGAGTAGGAGGGTAGTTAGGCAGCCCATACATCGGGTTGGTGTTTACGGGGAGATCCGTAGTATGGATCTGGACCCCTTGTGGAGGGTTGTTAGGATCGACAATCAAGGGAAAGACCACCATCTGAAGGGGATTAGTCCCTGGATTTGTGTGGACGATCGGAGGAAACGTACTCTCAACATGGGAAGTCGTCCCTAGGGGTTGAGAAACTTGATGTTGAATGATCGTCTCGGTCGTTGGGGGCACCGGATCCGTGGTGGGCGGAGCAGAGCTGAGAGGAATAGGATCGGTGGTAGTCAACGTTGTTCTTCGTGTTTGAACCATGGTTGATGTCTTCTTCCCACAGACGGCGCCAAATGTTGTGGAATAAAAACTAGGTAACGAATTGTATTTAATGCTAGGGTTGGTGAGCTTCGAGCTTTAATGGCCATTTTCGTGTTCGGGACTAATCGGTCCTCACAGAGTGCCTACGTATCTCGTTATTGAGAATCAAGCCAAGACGTATTTCTAGAATGAGGGGTCAGACCCTTTATATAGGCTGAGAAGCCTTAGAATCGTAGTAGGGTTAGGTGACTTGGTGGGCAAGTCACCGCCTTGAGGAAGGTTCTAGACTCCTTCCTTGTAGGAGTCAGTTCCCATATCGAATTCTGTGCCTTGGAGGCTAAGTCAGGCAGGAGTAATATCCTTATTTGACTTTTATTGCTGAGCTGGTTATTACCCATAATATTAAATTACGAAATTAATATTGTAAATAGGGTTTGGGCCCATCTGGTGGGCCCCACGTTTTGACCATATTGGGTCCATTTAATGCCACATTAAATGTGTCTTTAGGGCTTACTTTCATGATAAATGAATTTGTGCTTACAAATAAATTATAAATATACTAACTTTATGATATGGGCTAAATTCTTTCCTAGCACAAATTCGTCAGAAGGTTCGTGAGAATGTTCATGAGATTCACGAATCGTCGTGAATAACACTTATCCTAATGAACCGAATTAAGACACATTTTTGGCTATTCAAATTTGAGTTCGAATTTGAGTTTGATTATTTTTTGACAAACAATACATAGCTACTAGCATAATAGCCCGTGCAAGGCACGGGCTAGTTGTAAAACTAAGATTAAGAACACTATAAAAAATACGTTTAGAGTAATGAACTGCAATGTAACGACATGCTAATATCTTTTCAAATGAATTAAGATCTATAACACGATTTCTGTTTTGGTCTAGAGCATAAAAGAGTCAAGCTTTCTCGATCCATTCCATGTTGAGAATGTTGCGGCATTCAATCCCCTATTAAACTGCAGGAAAAAAATTCTAAAAACCTACAAACAAAACACGTAGTTTCTCTCTATCAATATGCTTAGCAACACCAACATCCCACACTCCTAAAATGTTAACAAAATCTAGAAATACAAGAGAAGCAGAAACAAGCAGGACCTTTAAAACTGGATAATTTCAGATTATCTTTAGCAAATTCATAATGCAACCCGAATAAACACACCTTATTCTCATTTATTGTAGTTCATGTGCTATAAGTGGAGTATAGCCAATTCTATGGAATAAAATTTTAGATGTATTATAGATTTAAGATTTCTTTGTGTTATGTGTATATACCTTTTCATCTAAATTATGTCTCACAAACAAATTTAAGCTCAAGTGTGAAATATACAATAAACTTGCTTAATATAATATTCCTTGCATGTTATTCTGTTCACTTGTACTGTGTTACATAGAATGAAAGGGAGACAAAACTCACAACTTTGATCCAATGTAAGCATCAATGAAGGTTAAAGAGCTAGAATTATCACAAAAAAAAATTCAAAAATTCAGTACATAACTTGTAATGGTTATCAGACTTCTAAACCGGTAAAATCATCAAATGGGGTGACAATTAATTATTTACTAACGAAAGTATTGGTGCTCACAGCTTATTTGCAACACAATTCATCATCTTTTCCAATTTTTAATGAAAATATTGAAACAACAGATAATTACCATAATATTTACTTCACCAATTTATTAATACTAGCTTATAACCCGTGCGATGCACGCATTTTTGTTGATATGTAATAAATTTTATTTTATGTTACAATTATATTTTTATAATCATTATTTAAAATATTTTATTTTAATATTAATAATTTAATATAAATTTAATTAATGATATGCATGGTTTAAAACTTATATTATAAAATTTAAAATAAATATGTCGTTGATAAAATTTGAAACTTGAAATTTTAGTAAATTAATTTAATCATATAATATATTTAATAATTAGATCTAATGATTCTGATTTTTTGCTAAAAATTTAATGGCCGTTATTCGTAATACGAATTTCTATGAGAAATGGCCCCTTTAATCACAATTTGGAGGTAAAATGCCCAAAATATCACAACTCAAAAAAAATGGCCCTTAATATAACACAATAACGCAACTATTACCTGCGTTTATATATTTTTTTTTAAATCTTTGTTTTCCATTGGGCCAGCAGTATTGGACCGATGTGATGCAGTTGGGCTTTGTACATAAAAAGGAAACGAATGTTGAATGCATTTTATTTATTTTTTTGCTTTCCAGAAAACGCATATAAATCTTGCATTTTCATAATTGGTGTTTGTCTTTTAAGTAAAAAAGCATTATTATGTTGCATTATTATATTTGTCTTATATATATATATATATATATATATATATATAGGGTGTGGCTCAAAAGAGAACTCTTTTTTGAAGAAAACTAAGGTACTAATCCTAACCATTGGATGTATTATAATCAATGGCCCCGCCAGGGGCACCCACACACTAATCAAATACACCCTCACACACACAATCCCACCTAATCCCCTCCGTTTTTAATTTAATTTTTCCCGTCAATCGGTGATATTTTTTTAAAATCTAATTTCACCACATTTTTCTCCATCTCTCAACGATCAGTTTGCATACCATATGTGCTATATTTTAATTTAGTTTTCTAAGTTCTCCTTTTAAAGGGGTTTTCTCTAGATCCCTACTCTATATATATATATATATATATATATATATATATATATATATATTTTATTTGTATATTTTTAGGGGTTCAACAATTAATTTTTGGGGTTTAATATTTCTATTTTGGGTTTTGAAAATATCTAGAATGACGAATAAACCGTACACAAACTTAGGGTTTAGGGTTTAGGGTTGTAAACAACCCTAAACCTAGACCCTAAATCCTAACTTATCTTGATTTTTAAACGCGTTAGCGTTTAAAAATCAGGACGCCGGATTAAATTTTTAATTTAGAAAGTACAATTTTAATTAAATTTAGGGATTCAACAATTAACTTTTGGGGTTCAACGTTTCCATTTTGTGTTTTAGAAATATTAATAACGACGAATAAACCGTAAACGAACTTAGGGTTTAGGGTTAGCGTTTAAAAATCAGGATGCCGGATTAAATTTTTTAATTTTAAAAATACAATTTTAATTAAATTTAGGGGTTCAACAATTAACTTTTGAGATTCAACATTTCCATTTTGGGTTTAGAATATATTTAGGAGAAAACAAAAAAAAAACAAAAACAAACAAAAAAAAACATACAAAAGGCCACTTGAACTGGCGTTAACATCAATTTTCCAAAAGAAAAAAAACGCATCACTATATTGCGTTTCTAAGGAACCTAATATACATTGACGTTTACTCCTGTGGCCCCGCAGGGGTTATCAATTTTCCAGAAAAGAAGCACGCATCACTATATTGCGTGATTGAAGTAACGCAACTTCTTCATGCGTGTCCAACGTTTTAAAAAAAACAAAAAACAAAATAATGATAACGCAACACGCCAATGCGTGTCTCAAAAACGCCTGACGCCTTTGCATTTCTATGTGATAAAAAAGGTCATTTTCTGAGTTTGTGATAATTAGGGCATTTTAACTTTAAATTGTGATAAAGAGGGACAACACCCAATTTCTATTACATTTTGTTATTGATTATATGATATGGTGTGATATTTCTGGGTATATATTAATTATTGCTAGATATGAATTGATTGGAAAATATGATATGATTGAGGTTTTTAGGTATTTATAAAAGGTAATATCTTCAACTAAAAGTAAATGTGAAAAAGACAATCGACTAATTACCTTTAATTGTATTATGTTATTATTTATTTTGGGTGTTTTAATAGTATAAATATCATATGTATTTTTCTTTATAATGAAGGGTAAATAAGTAAATTCGTGAAATACCAAAAAACATATACCAAAAAATATATACCAAAATTCTTAATGTTTCGGGTATTATATAATTATTAATTAATTTTAATTTCATACTCCCTCCGTCCCGGTCATTTGTTTACGTTGTTTGGAGAGTGTCTGTCACGCATTTTAAGGTACATTTTAAGGATAGTTCCATAACTTATTTTTAATTTTTTTTTTTGTATAAAAATAGGATTGTTCTATTTTTATACATAAAAGAAAATTGTAAAAATAAATTATGGAACTATACTTTATATGCACCTTAAAATGCGTGCCAGACAATCTTAAAACAATGTAAAGAATCTAATGGGACAGAGGGAGTATAATTTTAATATACTCATATTTACGGATTATACTAATGTTTCTTTATTATAAACAATGTATGTAGATTTTTAATATATTTTATTAACAATTGAAAAATATGGTGTGATATTTTCGGGTATATATTAATGATTAAAATTAGTTTTAAATTAAAAAATAACGTGTTTTAATACGAAAGAAAATATTAATGAAGATTAGTTTTAAATTAAAATGGTAATGTGTTTCAATTCGGAAGGAAATATTAATGATTGGAAGATACATTGATGTTTTTAGGTGTTTATAAACAAGTAATATCTTCAATTAAAAGTAAATGTGAAAAAAGGCAAGCGACTACTTACCATTAATTATATTATGTTATTATTTATTATAGGTGTTTTAAAAGTATAAATATCATATATTTATTTTTCTTTTTAATAAAAGGTAAATAAATAAATTCACGAAGTACCAAAAAACTGGTACCAAAATTTTTAATGTTCCGGAATTTATATAATAGTAAAATATTAACGAATATTAGTTTTAAATTAAAAAGGTAACGTGTTTTAATTCGAAAGGAAATATTAATGATTGGAAGATACATTGATGTTTTTAGGTGTTTATGAAAAGGTAATATCTTCAATTAAAAGTAAATGTGAAAAATGGCAAGCGACTACTTACCATTAATTATATTATGTTATTATTTATTATAGGTGTTTTAAAAGTATAAATATCATATATTTTTTTTAATAAAGGGTAAATAAGTAAATTCACGAAGTACCAAAAAACTGGTACCAAAAAATAGGTACCAAAACTTTTAATGTTCCGGACGAATATTAGTTTTAAATTAAAATGGTAACGTGTTTTAATTCGAAAGGAAATATTAATGATTGGAAGATACATTGATGTTTTTAGGTGTTTATAAAAAGGTAATATCTTCAATTAAAAGTAAATGTGAAAAAAGGCAAGCGACTACTTACCATTAATTATATTATGTTATTATTTATTATAGGTGTTTTAAAAGTATAAATATCATATATTTTTTTTAATAAAGGGTAAATAAGTAAATCCACGAAGTACCAAAAACTGGTACCAAAAAATAGGTACCAAAACCTTTAATGTTCCGGAATTTATATAATAGTATAGATTTCATCTGCTCTCCATCCCATCAAGTAGTGACAAATGGATCATAACATTACTCGTGCATGTTCAACTAATTTGACAACATTTTCTGCAAGTATCGAACAAACATAGATTAGTAGCACATGGTACATAACATATAGTAAAAAATGATAAATTATAACATCTTAGGTACAACTTCATGGGAAATTGATTGTCAACTTTTACAATCAAAGGGGCTTAGTCGCTGCAAATTACATAAATAAAAATCTGAAATCAGGCAGTAAACTTTAACACAACTTATACTGATGGTATAAGACCAACTCATTCAATTGTACTCCAATTTCTTTATTTCCCACTGAAGTGTTTGGTTTTGAACTAAGGAGCACGACCATTTCATTCGGTCACAATCCAACTGCACCCCCTCCAACAAAACAAAGTGTCCGCATTTGGATCAATTGGATTTAAGAAAATTCTTTATAAACAAATGAAGTGTTAGTCTTTAAAAGCTAGAAATTAGCACCAATATGAATATAAATTTTTCCTGTAAATAGCACTAAAATATGTGTGTGTATATATACATATCGATTTATTGATCGTCAAGATTGAGTTACGATATGTGGCATAAACAACTATAAGAGTGAGCTTACAATTTTTTTTAGTTCAAGATCACTAAGCTTCAGAAAAAGCAAACTTTCCTCCATTCTTCTGGGAGCATGCCATGTTATGGTAGTTGGTAGGAATTCACATGCATAAGATTATTATACATAGGATTTAGGGCTAAGGGAAATATTAACATAATATAATATTATCTATACATATAAGTAATATAAGCAACATCAATTAGCATAAAAAATATGGGTGTTGGCCTTTACTATCACAATTTGGAATCAAAAGGCCCTAAATTTCACAAACACAAAAATGGCCATTTGTATCACAGAAAAACGCAACTTAATGTTGGGTTTCTTAAAAACGCAATGTCGTGTGACGTTTTTGCCCTTTGCATTTTTCCAAACGTGAACTTCAAAAAAAAATTGAGAAACGCAACTTTATGTTGCGTTTTCTATGTTTACCCCTGCGGGGGCCAGAGAAGTAAACAGCACAAACGCAATAGCAACATGAGTGACTTTAAAAAAAAGAAAAAATAGAAAACGCAACACAAAGTTGCGTTAGTGCCCCAAATTCAGAAACACTACACGCCATTGCGTTTTTTGTGATAATAAGGGCCATTTTTTCTGTTTGTGATATTTAGGGCATTTTACCTTTAAATTGTGATAAAGAGGATCTTTTCTCAAAAAATAATAAGATACAAGCTTTATGGTGTCATATAAAGTTCCAACATTACCAAAAGGGATACAACTTTTAAACAATATGTCATTCTATACAAAGTTTTAAGTGACTAATAAGTATTTGTAGAGAAACTTACACATAGATGTTAAGAAAAGTCAAAAGAATCAACAACTTTGTTTTAAAATTTAAAAAGTAACACAAGCTGTCTCCTTAATTGAGTACGACACAGTGCTGGCACATTTGACCAATCCACGCATTTTAGATTTATCACAAGATTTAGTGCGACCACATTATTCGTAATAATAAGCTTGTTGTCCATGTTCCATCGCTACATAAATGTAAATACAAATTATAAATCCTGCTTAGGTAGTCTCATTTAACAAATAAATAGAAATAAGCTAAAACTACAACATCTACGTAACTGTGATTCATCAACTTTGCACAAGAAACAAGACCAAAGAAATTTTGACACACTAAAAGCCTAAGGAGTTAAATTAATGGGTGCACATAAAAGAGATCAAAAATATTAAATTAGCTTTAGAGATGCATACATAATTCATTCTGGCTGGTATTGCGTATCATCTCTAAGGCAGCCGAAATAGAAAGTTCTCCATGGCATAAAAAACATCCTCCCATTTTTCCCTAAAAATGATGTCCTTGGCTGCTTGGCAGTAAGTACAATAATAGTTTAAGACAATAGGAAAGTCTACGATTCTCTGATTTAAACTTTGGATGATACCTGCATAACCAGCGACAGGTGTTCGACAATCCCTGATTTAAACTTTGGATGATACCTGCATAACCAGCGGTAGGTGTTCAACAATCCTTGCCGCACTTCATAGTTGAGCTCGCTACTGGCTACTAAAAGTTATATGGCAAATTTCAGTATTTTGCTTCTGCAGATAGCTGGTCAGATAGTTAAACTTACTGATATTGGTGTATCTTAACATAGCAAGTCTACATAGTACCCTGCAACCCCAACTGCAAAAGTACAACCCATATTTTTTCAATATTTCTGGTTGAAGATATGAAAAATAAGAAAGCAGTTACCAGCGACGTAGATAATGTATTCACCAACATGGTACAACTTTCCCCACTAAAATCTAAAAAATACAGAAATTTTATATGTTCATTTCCCCAAAATAAATTAATTATTATAATCAAATCTGATTTTGACCCAACTTGAAAAATATATCTTTAATAATAGATTTTAATTTAACCCCACCAAATTGTGGATCTTTGTCTGCACGTTCTACGAACCCAAGCCTTCTGAAAACTACAAATGCGGAATATACAAATATTTGGTAGCAACATGCGTTTGACTGATGTTTTTCTTATAGAGAGTGTATTTCTTAAAAGATTAATACCTATATGTCTTTTAACAGCTTCAAAAATTATGTAGAGGCACTGTCCATGATTCTTTAATTCAGAAAAGAATATTTTATACCTGTTTCAACCATTTTCGAAGAGAGAATAGGAAACCAACCGCAACAGACACGCCACGACACAAATGTGTCCTTGACAGCAAGACCATAATTCGTAATCGCTCTATCAATTATTTCTTCCATAATTTTCATTATCTTTTCTTGAATATTTATTGGCTAAACTTCCTCTCCTCGGTTAAATTGTCTTTTCACTTAATTATGTATTTTGTATAATGATTTTGAAACCACATGGATTTAATGCAGCCTTAAATCATGTTTTTAACTGTATTTATATGTTTATGCACATAGAAATAGAGTTCGTACCTTTATGTTTTGGTCTATCTCACTTATAATTACAACCCAGATGTTGTTGTCATCCTCCTACTTGCTCGAGACATCCTTCAGTTCTTCTGTTTGCTTACCTGATCTGAGTACAACCAAAATTTAGTTATAGAGGCAGCTGTATGTTCACGAGCATTGTACTAAGCTATAAAACTAAGTTCTTTACATATGATATTACTTTAGGGTATACTATCAACTTGTTGGCAGCTTAAAATCTTTTCAAACAAGTACCTTTTCTTGCTTTCATCAGCTTCATAAGTATAATTGACATTGACATTGTTCCTCTAATCGCAGTTCAGAAGTCGCATCCCACCTGCACCTTCTCTAAAATTGCTGTGTTATGTTTGGACGGCATGCATAGGCAGTGTTTTCCTACCTCTGCAAACCTGGGTAGATATGTATTTCTAATATTTATTCAGCATTATGAAATGTAAAGAAAACATCCTTTTGATATGATGGTGTTGATTATGCAAATGTAAAAACAAGTTAGAAACATTATAGCATTAATGATATGAGTTGGCTAAAATGTAAAAGCAGGTGCATCATATGATGAGCTAAACCTTGCAAGATATATGCAACAAAATTAGAGGATTCAATTGCACGCAATTCTTCACGGACACATAGATATGTACATCTATGGTTTGTTTTTGAGCTTTCACGTGTTTTCTTAAAATTTCCATTTTGAATGTAAGTAGTATACTATCTTAAATTAATCAATCGAATCCAGTGTATCAGAAGCTACTTATGACATATCTATTTTTAGATGAACTAATCATTAAGTTAAACTCTTACTTCCTTTTATAGTAACAATCACGTATATTCTTCAAACAGAATGATGAATAAAACTAACGTCTCTGTTTTCTTGTTTCACCTCACGCAGCCGCTTAACTCTAGGGTTTTAACGGTACGTATTTGGTTTAAGCACTTGAGAGGGTATATAAATAGTTATCAAAATTAACTCCTTTTTCTAATCAAACTCTTCAATTGTAATTATTATGAAATAATTCGCGAGGGTTTTTATCAAATTTACAGGTAGTAGTAGCTAACATATATACACAAATTGAGATTAAGCCAAAGTAGTGAGATTACCCGGGCAATTGAAGGGGGGGTGGGAGGATTAGCCGTGAAATTGGAGATGGAATAGTGAGGAGAAGGTGGAGACCATCGACAGCCATCTGAAAATCAGTCGCGCATAGTGAATAGCTAAAAAATGTACCTGAATGGAACGTATGCGGTAAGCAGATTTGTAGCGGTGATAGTTTTGTAATTTTGTAAAAAGAAAAACTGGGAGAATTGGACATGCACATAAGCAACTCTATTGAGTAATGATCTAGCACCCTTTTTGGGACGTTCAATGTGCAGAAAAGTGCAATCTTCATGGTTTTGTGAATAAGATATCTCTTTGATATCTTATAGTATGTAGAATATAGAAAATCCTTGATTAATTTACTGGTAAGTAACAATACAAGACCAGACTTTTCTATGGTTAGGTGTCATCTCTCTTCTAATTTCCCGGACGATCTCGTAAAACCCCATGATTTTGTGAGGGGATGTTGAGACCATTTGTTTGTAAATATACTGATGAAATCTGAAGGACCTGACTTTCTCCGGTGTAGACAGCGAGATGTTACCGCTCGATACCATCAAGAAACAGCTAAATGCTTAGAGTCTAGACCTATCTTAATTTAACACAGAACTACCGTAACTATATATTGTGTTCTTGTTGTCTTCCTTGTGCCTCAAATAATTGTACCACCATTATATTGATTCTCATAACTTTCAAAATAAGTGGTTACAATGATTCGCAAGCAATCATTCATGTGACTTTTGGGCTGTTTGGCATTATGAATTTTAAATTTAGGTGCAATGCATGATAGTATGATACACATGATATGCGTCTATGAAAGGACAAAGCTAGATATAACCCTTTAAATAAAGTTTGAAACTGGAAAAGCAAATGACAACAATCTTCCATTTTTTCACCGGTCTCTTAATAATAAAATCCATGGTAATAAAAAATAGAAACACACTCAACATGAGTGGAAAAATTAACAAACATGATATATGAACTTTTAGCACAAAGAAAAGGTAGTCAAAATAGATTAGGGAAAATTACCCGATAATCGAACCAGCCACTTCAAGATTTGTGAGAGAATTAATGAAGTTGTTTGGAGATAGAGCTTGGTTATTTATTGTTTCGAATATCCACCTGGAAAAAAAATCAAAATTACTCACAAGAATATTGCTTAAAAAGAAAGATGAAATTAAGAGCTAATCTGTAAATAGTAACTTAAAATAGGTGTGGTGCACTATATTTTATGTCAATTAAAAAGTGGCGCAGATTAAGTACCATCAACATGCATACAATATATGACTTAAAACTCTATAAGTCCTTGCTCAATTACTTCATCAAACAGAAGCATATTTACTTGTTCCAAATCTTGGGGTAAGATTAGACTTGTATTTGCAACTTGGTTTAACAATACCTTGAAAGAATTCCTTGTTGCATGATCAGTTTTACTGTCAAGAAAGCCAGGTCGGATAGCAGAAAGGTCTTTTTTCTCTACTACCTTGGTTGCAACTTGTGTGACCTGATTAACAACTGATGCCCTTGAATTGTTAAATGTTTGATCACTGTAGAACCTCTCCTGTCCAAAGCAAATTTTCATGTAATGTAGCATTTGCCAATTCATAAAATTACAGTTTTACCTAAATAATTAGTACATGCCAAACAGAATGTTGTTTGTAGAAAAAGTTCTGTTAAATAGCAAAACTATGTAAGTATGCAGATTTGACTATCCATGTTCTGTGCACAAATACAAGTTGGCGCACCTGTGGAGACTAATGTATATTTTTTATTTTAGAACCATGATCATGCAGTATATTAAAACTCACATAATTACGTCTTTACTATTACTCGAAACCTCAACCTTTTGTTAGTTACCAAAGAGTATTCACTCGGCTATAAGAGATAAAACCGTTAGATTCCAGGCACGTAGGTGTGGAAATCCACAAGAAAAGAAATCAGTACTACTCCATAGAACGATAAAGACATATACATCCACACTCAACATTGATTAATCTGTGAGAAAGTAATGAAACATGACAAGCAACAGGGAAGACTAATGTAAGTAACAAATGAATGGCTTACTTGGTCGTTAAAGAAGACTTCTAAACAAACTGTATGTAGCAGAGCTGTTAATTTTATCCACAATGTGCAGAGCACGGGAAGTCACAAATGCATTATCATGGTCATACATAAAATTATTAAAACATTCTTTTCCCGTACAATTATAAATAAATCTTAGTAATATCAAATATTTTCAGAATGAAGACCATGCCTAACAAGTCTATAGAGAGAAGGAAAGCCAAGACCATGCCTAACATCCTCTTTCTTTCTCCCTAAATGAAAAACTCTATGCCCGTTTATCTTGATTTCGAGCTCCTAGCTCCCAAACTTCTTCCCGTTTCTATTTTTTTCTCCTCTGTAGGTACGGCCAAAAGTATACAGAATCCTAACAACTAAGTTAAGCCATCTGATAAACACACAAACACATACACGTCTTTGTAATTATACAGGATTCTGATCAATATACAAACTTCCAAATCTCTCACAGGAATTCCATCAAATATATAGATACATACACAAATACAAAATTTAATTTGAAATTGAGGCAAAGCAGTGAACATAAATAGTGTAATCGAAAGTGGTGTTTCAGAGGATTACCTGCTAAAGCGCGACAAAAAGGTGTGGACAGCATTGAAAGTTCCAGAAAAATGAATAGGCCCTAAAAAGAAAACCCCAAAAAAAATGGCGCAGCATCATATTGTTTTGGTTGTAAAATGGCAAACACGTAAATCATTAAAAATCCGGGGTAATTTGGTAATTTCACAAGGATTTGTTTTGCTCTTTTTAACCATATGTTCTCCTATTATAGAGAGAAATATTTTAAAATTCGACTCAACTCATTTACAATCCTATTTCTATTTCTAGTTTGGCCGAGAAAAATATTTGAGAAATAATATTTCTCAAATAATTAATTCAATGGAAATAATATTTAAATAATTAATTTAGTGGAAATAATATTTGAGAAAAATGGCCCTGAGGGACCTTACCTGAGGTTACATTGGTTTTAGTATAAATCTTGGATGGTAATTTTGCAATAATAAAATTCATCCTTCTGAATTTACAAAAATAACCATGACTTGTAGTTTATTTTGTCCTAACTTCAGGGTTCTTACATGAGGGTCAGAGGGTGACCTCTGGACTAGTGAACTCATAATATTTTTCGTTTACAACCTTAATTATTTAGGTAAAATCTATACTATACTATTATATAAAAACTGAAACATTAAAAGTTTGGTTCAACGGTACCCATTGACTTTACCTAATTACCCTTACTTAACTACTAACTAATTACATAATTTCCTTTTTCAGATTAAACATATTACCTTTTCTATTTTTCACTAATTTACTATTAACTAATCAATTACCTTTTTCAGCTAAAATATGTTACATTTTCTCTATTCTATAACTAAAATATCTCTTTTTCCAAATATATCACGGATGGTTCTATTTAATAAAACAATAATATTATAATACTAATAATTAGCAATTACCTTTTTCAGCTAAAACGTATCATTTTTTCCATATTTCATAATTCAAATTTCCTTTTTCTAGAAATATCACATGCAACATTAATTTCTCACAAAGACACTACGAACAATTTAATTTAGTAAAATAACATAAATTAAATTATAATCAATATAAACTAATCAATTACCTTTTTTCACCTAAAACATGTCATCTTTTTAATTTTCACATTGCATTTTCTATTTTCTCTAACTAAAATCTATCTTTTTTCAATTATATCACGGGCGGTTCTATTTAATAAAATAAAATAACAATATTATAATGTTAATAATTAATCGATTAAGTTTCAGGCATCATCTTTTCTATATTTTCTAACTGAAATATCTCTTTTCCTAAAAATATCACGGACAACACTAATTTTTCATTTTCTAAATTACACAAGAACCGCATATCATATATGTCTCTGGTTCCTATTGTGTTATACTCTTTATTCCAATTCTGCAATATTGATCAAGTCGTCCAATCAAATGACACCATCGAACAATTTAATTTCAAGGTTTTCATTTGAATTTGCAAATTTATACAACATAATTTTATTTTATTTTTAAGAATACGTTATTCGTTCACAACAATATATGTTTGTACTGCATAGGTGGAGCAGCTGCACAAGATTTTCAAGTTATGTGGTTCCTCATCCGAAGAATATTGGAAAAAATCAAAGTTACCGCATGCAACCATATTTAGGCCCATATAGTCGTACAAACGATGTATAGGTGATACGTTTTTATTTAGTAAAATAACATAATTGAATTATAATTGCTAAAACTAATCAATTACTTTTTTCACCTAAAATCTATTAAAAATTTGGTCGGTCGGTACCTGTTGATTTTACTTATTTACCCTTACTTAACTACTAACTAATTACATAATTTCCTTTTTCATATTAAACATATTACCTTTTATATTTTTCACTAATTAATTAATTTCCCTTTTCAGGTAAAACATAATATTTTTTATATTGTATCTAACTAAATTTTATCCTTTCTTATAAACACGAGCAATTTTGTTTAATAAAATAACATAAATATATTATAATTACTATTAACTAATCAATTAGTTTTTTCAGCCAAAACATGTTACCTTTTCTCTATTCTATAACTAAAATATCTCGTTTTCCAAATATATCACGGGTGGTTCCATTTAATAAAATAATAATATTATAATACTAATAATTACCAATTAAATTTCTCACTATCTAAAGACACTAAGAACAATTTAATTTAGAAAAATAACATAAATTAAATTATAATTAATATAAACTAATCAATTACCTTTTTCACCTAAAACATGTCATCTTTTTAAATTTCACATTGCATTTTCTATTTTCTTTAACTAAAATCTATCTTTTTTCAATTATATCACGGACGGTTCGATTTAATAAAATAAAATAACAATATTATAATGTTAATAATTAACCGATTAATTTTCAGGTAAAATGCATCATCTTTTTTATATTTTCTAACTAAAATATCTCTTTTCTTAAAAATATCACGGGCAGCGCTAATTTTTCCTTTTCTTAAAACTTTACGAGCAATTTTATTTAGCAAAATAACATAATTGAATTATAATTACTATAAACTAATCATTTATCTTTTTCATCTAAAACCTGTTTACTTTTTAATTATATCCTATATATAATTGGCGTAAGAAGGTTTAGAGGGTCGTCTGGTCGTCGTCAGGGATTAAAAGGTAATTTTATTAGAATTTAGAATTGGGCCATAGAACGAGTTGGGTATAGTATTTGTTTAAAAGCTAAACTTTGCTACCAACTAACTAACTAATATCAAAAAAGAATATACTAAAATAACACATGACAAAACAAAAAAAATATTGAGAAAATTATTGTTAACTAAAATTAATACAAAATTATTTTAGACTAAAGTTTAAAAAATAATTAAAAAAAACTTACCACAAAAAAGAATTTCAAAATGGGCCACAATATTGGTTTAAAAGCTAAACTATGCACCAAGTAACTAATTAATGGTATTTTTAATTTAAAGTTGAGAAAATTTTTATCAACTAAAATTAATACAAAATTATTTTAAACTACAGTTCAAAATATAATTTAAAAAAAACTTAGAGCATCTCTAACGGTATTAGCTAAAAATGGTTGGCTAAATCAGATAAAATATTGATTATGTAAAATCTGTTAAACCTGTAAGAAGTTGTGCTCCAATGGTATATTAGCTATAATGCTGTATATATTGTAAATATAGTATGTTATTATTATTATTTCAGGTTGTTATTAATAGAATCTATTTTTTTAAGGTAATATATCATGTAAAATCTTCTTAACAATTGTATAGAGGTTCGCCAAATATAGCCAACGAAAAGAGATTATCTAAATTTTTTGCTAACAGTAATGTTCCATTGGAGTGATGTTTTTTTTACATAATTTTTATAAATTTTATTTATGGTAATATATTTGTGATTTTAGGTAAGAGGTCTTCTCCATTGGAGATGTTTACCACAAAAAAGAATTTTAAGAAGACCTAATTTTTAAAAAAGTTCATAAAAAATTTACTTTTAAATTTTACAACAAACATGTTTTTATATTTTACTAACAAAATTCAACACAAATCAATAAATTAACATTTTGTTATTTTGAAAATATTCTAGATTCGGTACTAAAGTTGTAAATAAATTAAAAAACAATCCAAAAATTCAGAATAAAATAATTTATAGAGAATCTAAATATGACAACCACAAAAATCCTATAACAATTTAGTAACTTAAAAGCTACAAAAAATATTAAATTTCATCAACAATAAAATTTAAAGTAAATTAATAAAGAATAAAACAAATAAATATTCATCATCAACTTAATAAATTATTATTATTATAGAAAAAAGAGTTATAGCAGCACAAAACTTACACACAATTAACAAATAAGAAAAAATATTAAAAAAAACATAATGAAAAATAAATCACAAATTTATTCTTTATATATAATAAGCAAGTATACAAAGCATACCATCAGAATTTCAATTCAAAAAATAATTTTAAAAAAAACAAGAATTTACATTTAATTAAAAAACAAATTTTTCAAAAAATATATGGTAAAACAAGATACCAAAAAAGTAATCAAAAAATATGTTATAATTGGAAATGACACCAAAATTCAATAAAATATAATTTACAAAATAAACACTAATTCAAAAAAGAATATCAAAATTTAGAAAACTAAAATCAACAATAAACTTTTATATGATTTCAAAAAAAAAAAACAATAAACTTATATATAATGCACTTAAAATAAATATAAATCAACACATAAACATAAAAAGATAGTACAAACTTTCATTAAAAAAAGTACAAATGTATGTGTGTTCACATGTATATTAAATTACAATAAGTTTCCACATGTCTAAATTATATTAAAATCATTAAAGATTCTAGAGCTTTTTTCATAAATAAATAAGAAAAAGTAAATTTTTGCACATTTACTTTTGTTAAGAATAGCTATTTGCAATTTTACTAAACTATTTGCAATTTTACTATACTAAGTTTCAAAATTGCAAAAATACTAACCCTAACCCTACCCCCTCCTTCCCTCCTCTCACAACCGCCTGTTTCACCAGTTGTGTACCTTTTTTTTTATTTTTTTTTTATTTTTTAAAGATGGGATGCTATTTTGGTGGATTTGGATTTGGGTTGCATGGCCCCGCAGGGGCAACCACTTTCAACTGAACATGCAACTAAATTACTGATTTCATGTTGATTGAAAAATGAGGTCGAAAATGGAAATTGAAAAATGGAACATGAAATCAGAAATTTAGTTGCATGTTCAGTTGAAAGTGGTTGCCCTGCGGGGCTATGCAACCCAAATTCACCAAAATAGCATCCCACCTTAAAAAAAAAAAAAAAAAAAAGTACACAGGCGTGTGAATTAGTTGACACATGGAGGGCACATGGGGGGAGGGGTGTAGTATTTTTGCAATTTTGAAACTTAGTATAGTAAAATTGCAATTAATTCAAAGAGATGGTATATTTGTAAATAGAAACTTTAAACATAGTATTTTTGGTAAATATCCAAGATTCTATGAATTAAAATCATTAAAAATTCTATGTTAACAAACAAAGATAAAATAGCAAAAAACCATAATTAAGAATAAATCGCAATTGATTCTTTATATATAATAAATAAGTAAACAAAGCAATTAAAAAAGCTTTAAAAAATATATGGTAAAATAAGTTATTCAAAAATTAATCAAAAAACATGCCATAATTGGAAATGACAGCAAAATTCAACAAAAAAAATCTACCAAACAAACGCCAATTAAAAAAAATCTAAATTTAGAAAACTAAAATCAACAATAAACTTACTATCATTAAAAATATGTATACTACTAAAAACCATATGTTATATGTATTATTATCATTAAAAATAAAAATAAAAAGAAATTATTTAAAATGTTATAAAACTAATTTTTAAAAAAAAATTATAATGTACTACAAAATTTTAATTAAGCTACCCGTGCATCGCACGGGTATAAAACTAGTTATCTCTAATTAACACATCACTTTTTTCAGTTAAATCACGACGTTCTATTTAATAAAATTAAAATATAATTTTATAAGTATATATAATTAACCGATTACCTTTTTAACTAAGATGTATCAGCTTTTTAATATTTTCTAACTAAAATCCCTTTTTTTAAAGAAATATAACGAATAACATTTATATATTTATTATATAAATATATAAATATAGCATACCATCAGAATATAAATATAAAATTGAGTTAACGTCTAATTAATAATAATCCTCTAAATTTTTAGATTTTATGACTAAGAAGTTTATGTTCTACTTATCCACGTGTAACTATATAACGTATCAGGTCCAGAACAAAACTCATTTCTAGTACCCAAAAAGAAAATTACTAGAATTATTTTAATTTTTATAAAGAGTTTAAAATGTATACTATCTTAACAAATTCAAAAGTTATAAATTCCTTCTAATAATTCCTTAATATACACAAGTATATTTATGTTATATTTATATATTGTAAAGGGATAAATATTTTGTAAAGTGAGGTGCATTTTCACAATAATGACCCTAAATATACAAGTAAACTATGAGCATCATCTTGTAAGTCTGGTTTAGTGCTTTCATGTTTCTTAAAGTTTAATGCTTTGTTGTTTCAAAAAAAAATAACCTGATGGTTTTGGCGTTAAAATACCGAGAGTTCGTTGGTTTTTTGTGTGAAATGCTCTTGGCATTTAGATTTGACAAGCACAAGAAGCACCCATCCCATCTTGGGTTGAGAAACATGCATGTACACTCTAGGCCTGTTGGTTCATTTTCCACAGTTTACAAGTAGTAATAACAACTTAGTCCCGTAATCAAATTCCAAAGTGAATTCGTGGACCTAGTATATATATATATAACATTGTTCTGCCTAACGAAAAAGCCTCTCACTACTTGAGACTCGTACTTGATTGAAATCACAACTTTGAGGTTGTTCACCCTCCGTTGCTTTGTTGACATAATTAATGACTAGAAGGTTTGCTTGAAGGGTTAAACTGATCTGAGACTTAAGACTCATCAATGTCCTAAAAGAGAATTCCCACAACGTTACGGATGAAGACACTACAACGTTTATATACTTTCTCCTCCAAACACATCAATGTCCCTTCGGGGACATCCGATAAAATTGGAACGATACAGAGAAGATTAGCATGGCCCCTGCGCAAGGATGACACGCACAAATCGAGAAATGGTCCAAATTTTTTTGTCAAAACAAGCACCTTTCCCTTTAAGGTTGTTTTTTTTTTTAAATAATATTTCTTTCTTTGTAAAAATGAATATAAGAATCGCCATACAAGCGTGTAAACGAAACCAAACCAGAAGTAAAGCACTCATGTGGTTTCTTACAAAGCTAATTTTGTCATCCCATATGTTTTAGCCGCCCATGTATGTTTTCCGGTTTAAGTTTAAAGATAAATCAGAAGCCCCGTAACATATATTACTAAATTTGTTGTCAGGTCTGGTCGCGGAAGGAAATTTGCAGCAAGCAATCACATAGGAGTTCATAAAGCACGAAGGGCGATGTAAAGCAGTCAACTTGAATATATAGAATTGACAATGCATACATCATCACAAACTAAGAACTGCTCTCCGTACCTGTCTTGCAGAAACATAATACCGACCCTCCTGATCCACCAGTCTCAACTCCAAAAGCTAGAAGATTAATGAAGAATATGTACTTTTGAGAAGCGATGCTGCATACAAAGACGGTAAGTCAGCAACAGTTCAATGCTCTGACATCAAACACAAAAAACTGTCCAGTCCCATTAACACTTAAAAATTCTAGTGCAATCATATGTCTCAACAAAGTTTTTGTGTTATTTGCAATATCCTTCAAATCTTGCAAAATTAGGAAAGTTCTCACGCCAAAAACAATAATGGTTGCTGCCTTATCGAGTTGCATTAATTTTCCGGGCACAATTATTTATGCAATCACTTGCTTGCACAAAGAGTGAATTTGTATGTACTTCAACAACTCATACTAATGCGTTATTATTTTGTTCTACAGCTTTGCAAATATTAGGAATTAATTTCTGCTCAGAGTTCTGCACCACCACGAGATACGTTGTGGTGGAGGTGCCGGAACTCATCCTTATAAACAAAGTCAGATACCTTGTTCAGTCATACCTTTCTCGGCCTTTTGGCTAAGATCAAGTGTAGTATCTGTTCTTATCGGTTTAATATCCGATATGTGGGCCAATGGTCCACACGATATTAAATTAATTTTTAAACGGGGAAGGCCCATCACAATAGCTAGCTATTGGGGTCTTCTAGCGTTGCCCAAGTGTTGCACTACTGCTAGGGCCTGGCGCACCCCCCACCAAATCATTAGATAAATATTTTATATTTTATGCTTCAGACACCAACTAGTAATCTCCTAGCTGGTAAAACACCGAATGAATTAAAAAGCCTACTGTTCTCGGTTCCTTCCGCAACTAAAAGGTCCATTATTTCCGGTGCTTGATAGCAACGGTGGAGTTACACAAACTTTTGACTTATTTGACGACTGTCGTTGCTTTGATTCAACCTTTTAAAACAGAAATACAAGGGCCGTATTTTGCAGCGCAAATATATCACAAATGTTTACCACTAATTTTTAAAATTACAATTCAGTTTTGCTTGCTACTTTCAGGTGCACAGAATGTACCTCATTCGCCTGAAACCAACTGACATCGCTAGATCATCATCAAAAGATAGGGCTTCCGTTCACAACGAACAGAGTTGCGCTGTTCCAAGTTCACTCGCGGAGGTCAACCAAAGCAATTCCACTCAGTAGCCGCAAACTGCAAATATGTGCCCAAAGATGCAAGGAGTTAGTTTTGAACATCTATATATTCTCGCTTTGCATTTTAAAGAAATAACCGGAAGATTTTGAAATAGATAAATGTCAATCAGATTGCAACTACACTTCAAACTGAAGTAGAAGTACATTATCGCGTTTTTCGGTTTTATATCATCATCTTGCAAAGCTTCCCACATCGATGGAATAAAGGTCAATGGACTCTGACAATGGGATAAATACAGATGTATAGCCTACATGACAACATACTTACCTGGATGGGGTCAATGGCTGATCATAAAGAGCCATGGCCTAGGGAAGTGACTTCCATTGCACTTTGGATGGGTGCTTGCCTAAGGTCTACCCAAGTGGTGGAGCCTACATCATAATTTGTGCTAGGGGGGCTTGCGTCCGCGCAGCCCCCGCAATTTTAGTAAAGTATTTGCTTGGTGACACAATATTTTGTTTTCGACGTAATTATGCAACTCATGACATTTGTATCGTAGTGTTTCTTTTTGTGGATAAGTTGGGAGGGAGCAAATCTAAATTCCAACATAATGAGGGAGATAAGGTTTCTTGTTACAAACTGAACCACGCTAGTAAAATGAAAAAAAGAAAACACGATAATACTAGTTCCGAAACCTCTACAGATTTTGCATACCAAGATTGCGGGTTACATTTGGAAAGTACTTAGAAAGTATCATAAAGCTGACTCACGCGTCATGCCGATTCATTTTTGGTTGGCCTTCGTTGCATATGATTATTCAAGTTTCCCCGAATTTAAAAGAAATCCCACATTGCATGAATAAGGTAAACAACATCGCCAACATCACATATCAAAGAGCTGTTCTGATTTCTTGCAACTAAACGCAGCCATGTGATGAGCACCGAGCGAACTATTCTTTCGCCTTTTACTAAAGAATACCGTGTGCTCGTCACTTACAGTGGCATACGCCTATTTTTGGAGGGATTTTCTATATGGAGCTCCCTAACAATTCAATTCACAAGATTTATGCAACTTTTTTTTTTTGTCAATTGATGAGCACCACATGTGTCCTGATTCGTTAATTATGGTTGTGAAACTTCTTGTTGTGTTGTTTCCATGGTTCACTTGGCAGAGCAAAGCCTTTTTCCTATGAACTTTGAATTTTAGACCATTCCGTTTTACCTTTTTTGAGGGTCTCCTCTTTTCCCTTCCAAGGTTTACATTAATATGGTGGGTGTTTGAGGTTCCCTGATCTTTTATTCTTATATTCAGTTCTCCTTCTATGCAGTGCTATTCTGCTGATTTCTACTTACGTACCACATAGAGATACTCTATGTTGGAAGTCGAGGAGCTCGGGTCATAAGCAACGTCAGACAATCTGTTTAGGCATACCTTTCTCGGCCTTTTGGCTAAGATCAAGTGTAGTATCTGTTCTTATCAGTTTAATATCTGATATGTGGTCCAATGGTCCACACGATATTAAATTAATTTTTAAGGGGGAAGGCCCACCACAATAGCTTGCTATTGGGGTCTTCACGAGTTGCTCAAGTGTTGCACTATTGCTCGGGCCAGGCTCACCCCACCAAAACATAGTTTAAACCTCATGAGCCCATTCTTTGACCAACATAACATGTTTTTTTATTATCTGCTAAACCATCAGTTGGGTGGCACGATCACAACTCGCCTACTAAAATTAATGTAGGCCTACTATTCATTGCTAATATGACTTGCATTAAAAAATCAGGTCAACAAAAACAAGCACGTATCATTTAATTGTCATAATAAAAAATGAAAACTTATATGCTTGCTCAAATACTTTCATATTGATGTGCACGCAAAATATGTGTTTGTCTAATCATAAGATTAAGCACAATTTTAATCGTGCACTCAATTTTTTTTGCTTGGAAACTCTATAATTGCAACTATCAGTTGACGAATAATATTGAAAAATTATGGGAATAATGGCGAAAGAAAGAAAGTATAAGAACAAAATTGAGTTAACGTCTAATTAATAATAATCCTCTAAATTTTCAGATTTTATGACTAAGAAGTTTATGTTCTACTTATCCACGTGTAACTATATAACGTATCAGGTCCAGAACAAAACTCATTTCTAGTACCCAAAAAGAAAATTACTAGAATTATTTTAATTTTTATAAAGAGTTTAAAATGTATACTATCTTAACAAATTCAAAAGTTATAAATTCCTTCTAATAATTCCTTAATATACACAAGTATATTTATGTTATATTTATATATTGTAAAGGGATAAATATTTTGTAAAGTGAGGTGCATTTTCACAATAATGACCCTAAACATACAAGTAAACTATGAGCATCATCTTGTAAGTCTGGTTTAGTGCTTTCATGTTTTTAAAGTTTAATGCTTTGTTGTTTCAAAAAAAAATAACCTGATGGTTTTGGCGTTAAAATACCGAGAGTTCGTTGGTTTTTTGTGTGAAATGCTCTTGGCATTAGATTTGACAAGCACAAGAAGCACCCATCCCATCTTGGGTTGAGAAACATGCATGTACACTCTAGGCCTGTTGGTTCATTTTCCACAGTTTACAAGTAGTAATAACAACTTAGTCCCGTAATCAAATTCCAAAGTGAATTCGTGGACCTAGTATATATATATATAACATTGTTCTGCCTAACGAAAAAGCCTCTCACTACTTGAGACTCGTACTTGATTGAAATCACAACTTTGAGGTTGTTCACCCTCCGTTGCTTTGTTGACATAATTAATGACTAGAAGGTTTGCTTGAAGGGTTAAACTGATCTGAGACTTAAGACTCATCAATGTCCTAAAAGAGAATTCCCACAACGTTACGGATGAAGACACTACAACGTTTATATACTTTCTCCTCCAAACACATCAATGTCCCTTCGGGGACATCCGATAAAATTGGAACGATACAGAGAAGATTAGCATGGCCCCTGCGCAAGGATGACACGCACAAATCGAGAAATGGTCCAAATTTTTTTGTCAAAACAAGCACCTTTCCCTTTAAGGTTGTTTTTTTTTTTAAATAATATTTCTTTCTTTGTAAAAATGAATATAAGAATCGCCATACAAGCGTGTAAACGAAACCAAACCAGAAGTAAAGCACTCATGTGGTTTCTTACAAAGCTAATTTTGTCATCCCATATGTTTTAGCCGCCCATGTATGTTTTCCGGTTTAAGTTTAAAGATAAATCAGAAGCCCCGTAACATATATTACTAAATTTGTTGTCAGGTCTGGTCGCGGAAGGAAATTTGCAGCAAGCAATCACATAGGAGTTCATAAAGCACGAAGGGCGATGTAAAGCAGTCAACTTGAATATATAGAATTGACAATGCATACATCATCAAAAACTAAGAACTGCTCTCCGTACCTGTCTTGCAGAAACATAATACCGACCCTCCTGATCCACCAGTCTCAACTCCAAAAGCTAGAAGATTAATGAAGAATATGTACTTTTGAGAAGCGATGCTGCATACAAAGACGGTAAGTCAGCAACAGTTCAATGCTCTGACATCAAACACAAAAAACTGTCCAGTCCCATTAACACTTAAAAATTCTAGTGCAATCATATGTCTCAACAAAGTTTTTGTGTTATTTGCAATATCCTTCAAATCTTGCAAAATTAGGAAAGTTCTCACGCCAAAAACAATAATGGTTGCTGCCTTATCGAGTTGCATTAATTTTCCGGGCACAATTATTTATGCAATCACTTGCTTGCACAAAGAGTGAATTTGTATGTACTTCAACAACTCATACTAATGCGTTATTATTTTATTCTACAGCTTTGCAAATATTAGGAATTAATTTCTGCTCAGAGTTCTGCACCACCACGAGATACGTTGTGGTGGAGGTGCCGGAACTCATCCTTATAAACAAAGTCAGATACCTTGTTCAGTCATACCTTTCTCGGCCTTTTGGCTAAGATCAAGTGTAGTATCTGTTCTTATCGGTTTAATATCCGATATGTGGGCCAATGGTCCACACGATATTAAATTAATTTTTAAACGGGGAAGGCCCATCACAATAGCTAGCTATTGGGGTCTTCTAGCGTTGCCCAAGTGTTGCACTACTGCTAGGGCCTGGCGCACCCCCCACCAAATCATTAGATAAATATTTTATATTTTATGCTTCAGACACCAACTAGTAATCTCCTAGCTGGTAAAACACCGAATGAATTAAAAAGCCTACTGTTCTCGGTTCCTTCCGCAACTAAAAGGTCCATTATTTCCGGTGCTTGATAGCAACGGTGGAGTTACACAAACTTTTGACTTATTTGACGACTGTCGTTGCTTTGATTCAACCTTTTAAAACAGAAATACAAGGGCCGTATTTTGCAGCGCAAATATATCACAAATGTTTACCACTAATTTTTAAAATTACAATTCAGTTTTGCTTGCTACTTTCAGGTGCACAGAATGTACCTCATTCGCCTGAAACCAACTGACATCGCTAGATCATCATCAAAAGATAGGGCTTCCGTTCACAACGAACAGAGTTGCGCTGTTCCAAGTTCACTCGCGGAGGTCAACCAAAGCAATTCCACTCAGTAGCCGCAAACTGCAAATATGTGCCCAAAGATGCAAGGAGTTAGTTTTGAACATCTATATATTCTCGCTTTGCATTTTAAAGAAATAACCGGAAGATTTTGAAGTAGATAAATGTCAATCAGATTGCAACTACACTTCAAACTGAAGTAAAAGTACATTATCGCGTTTTTCGGTTTTATATCATCATCTTGCAAAGCTTCCCACATCGATGGAATAAAGGTCAATGGACTCTGACAATGGGATAAATACAGATGTATAGCCTACATGACAACATACTTACCTGGATGGGGTCAATGGCTGATCATAAAGAGCCATGGCCTAGGGAAGTGACTTCCATTGCAGTTTGGATGGGTGCTTGCCTAAGGTCTACCCAAGTGGTGGAGCCTACATCATAATTTGTGCTAGGGGGGCTTGCGTCCGCGCAGCCCCCGCAATTTTAGTAAAGTATTTGCTTGGTGACACAATATTTTGTTTTCGACGTAATTATGCAACTCATGACATTTGTATCGTAGTGTTTCTTTTTGTGGATAAGTTGGGAGGGAGCAAATCTAAATTCCAACATAATGAGGGAGATAAGGTTTCTTGTTACGAACTGAACCACGCTAGTAAAATGAAAAAAAGAAAACACGATAATACTAGTTCCGAAACCTCTACGGATTTTGCATACCAAGATTGCGGGTTACATTTGGAAAGTACTTAGAAAGTATCATAAAGCTGACTCACGCGTCATGCCGATTCATTTTTGGTTGGCCTTCGTTGCATATGATTATTCAAGTTTCCCCGAATTTAAAAGAAATCCCACATTGCATGAATAAGGTAAACAACATCGCCAACATCACATATCAAAGAGCTGTTCTGATTTCTTGTAACTAAACGCAGCCATGTGATGAGCACCGAGCGAACTATTCTTTCGCCTTTTACTAAAGAATACCGTGTGCTCGTCACTTACAGTGGCATACGCCTATTTTTGGAGGGATTTTCTATATGGAGCTCCCTAACAATTCAATTCACAAGATTTATGCAACTTTTTTTTTTGTCAATTGATGAGCACCACATGTGTCCTGATTCGTTAATTATGGTTGTGAAACTTGTTGTTGTGTTGTTTCCATGGTTCACTTGGCAGAGCAAAGCCTTTTTCCTATGAACTTTGAATTTTAGACCATTCCGTTTTACCTTTTTTGAGGGTCTCCTCTTTTCCCTTCCAAGGTTTACATTAATATGGTGGGTGTTTGAGGTTCCCTGATCTTTTATTCTTATATTCAGTTCTCCTTCTATGCAGTGCTATTCTGCTGATTTCTACTTACGTACCACATAGAGATACTCTATGTTGGAAGTCGAGGAGCTCGGGTCATAAGCAACGTCAGACAATCTGTTTAGGCATACCTTTCTCGGCCTTTTGGCTAAGATCAAGTGTAGTATCTGTTCTTATCAGTTTAATATCTGATATGTGGTCCAATGGTCCACACGATATTAAATTAATTTTTTAAGGGGGAAGGCCCACCACAATAGCTTGCTATTGGGGTCTTCACGAGTTGCTCAAGTGTTGCACTATTGCTCGGGCCAGGCTCACCCCACCAAAACATAGTTTAAACCTCATGAGCCCATTCTTTGACCAACATAACATGTTTTTTTATTATCTGCTAAACCATCAGTTGGGTGGCACGATCACAACTCGCCTACTAAAATTAATGTAGGCCTACTATTCATTGCTAATATGACTTGCATTAAAAAATCAGGTCAACAAAAACAAGCACGTATCATTTAATTGTCATAATAAAAAATGAAAACTTATATGCTTGCTCAAATACTTTCATATTGATGTGCACGCAAAATATGTGTTTGTCTAATCATAAGATTAAGCACAATTTTAATCGTGCACTCAATTTTTTTTGCTTGGAAACTCTATAATTGCAACTATCAGTTGACGAATAATATTGAAAAATTATGGGAATAATGGCGAAAGAAAGAAAGTATAAGAACAAAATTGAGTTAACGTCTAATTAATAATAATCCTCTAAATTTTTAGATTTTATGACTAAGAAGTTTATGTTCTACTTATCCACGTGTAACTATATAACGTATCAGGTCCAGAACAAAACTCATTTCTAGTACCCAAAAAGAAAATTACTAGAATTATTTTAATTTTTATAAAGAGTTTAAAATGTATACTATCTTAACAAATTCAAAAGTTATAAATTCCTTCTAATAATTCCTTAATATACACAAGTATATTTATGTTATATTTATATATTGTAAAGGGATAAATATTTTGTAAAGTGAGGTGCATTTTCACAATAATGACCCTAAATATACAAGTAAACTATGAGCATCATCTTGTAAGTCTGGTTTAGTGCTTTCATGTTTCTTAAAGTTTAATGCTTTGTTGTTTCAAAAAAAAATAACCTGATGGTTTTGGCGTTAAAATACCGAGAGTTCGTTGGTTTTTTGTGTGAAATGCTCTTGGCATTAGATTTGACAAGCACAAGAAGCACCCATCCCATCTTGGGTTGAGAAACATGCATGTACACTCTAGGCCTGTTGGTTCATTTTCCACAGTTTACAAGTAGTAATAACAACTTAGTCCCGTAATCAACTTCCAAAGTGAATTCGTGGACCTAGTATATATATATATATAACATTGTTCTGCCTAACGAAAAAGCCTCTCACTACTTGAGACTCGTACTTGATTGAAATCACAACTTTGAGGTTGTTCACCCTCCGTTGCTTTGTTGACATAATTAATGACTAGAAGGTTTGCTTGAAGGGTTAAACTGATCTGAGACTTAAGACTCATCAATGTCCTAAAAGAGAATTCCCACAACGTTACGGATGAAGACACTACAACGTTTATATACTTTCTCCTCCAAACACATCAATGTCCCTTCGGGGACATCCGATAAAATTGGAACGATACAGAGAAGATTAGCATGGCCCCTGCGCAAGGATGACACGCACAAATCGAGAAATGGTCCAAATTTTTTTGTCAAAACAAGCACCTTTCCCTTTAAGGTTGTTTTTTTTTTTAAATAATATTTCTATCTTTGTAAAAATGAATATAAGAATCGCCATACAAGCGTGTAAACGAAACCAAACCAGAAGTAAAGCACTCACGTGGTTTCTGACAAAGCTAATTTTGTCATCCCATATGTTTTAGCCGCCCATGTATGTTTTCCGGTTTAAGTTTAAAGATAAATCAGAAGCCCCGTAACATATATTACTAAATTTGTTGTCAGGTCTGGTCGCGGAAGGAAATTTGCAGCAAGCAATCACATAGGAGTTCATAAAGCACGAAGGGCGATGTAAAGCAGTCAACTTGAATATATAGAATTGACAATGCATACATCATCACAAACTAAGAACTGCTCTCCGTACCTGTCTTGCAGAAACATAATACCGACCCTCCTGATCCACCAGTCTCAACTCCAAAAGCTAGAAGATTAATGAAGAATATGTACTTTTGAGAAGCGATGCTGCATACAAAGACGGTAAGTCAGCAACAGTTCAATGCTCTGACATCAAACACAAAAAACTGTCCAGTCCCATTAACACTTAAAAATTCTAGTGCAATCATATGTCTCAACAAAGTTTTTGTGTTATTTGCAATATCCTTCAAATCTTGCAAAATTAGGTAAGTTCTCACGCCAAAAACAATAATGGTTGCTGCCTTATCGAGTTGCATTAATTTTCCGGGCACAATTATTTATGCAATCACTTGCTTGCACAAAGAGTGAATTTGTATGTACTTCAACAACTCATACTAATGCGTTATTATTTTGTTCTACAGCTTTGCAAATATTAGGAATTAATTTCTGCTCAGAGTTCTGCACCACCACGAGATACGTTGTGGTGGAGGTGCCGGAACTCATCCTTATAAACAAAGTCAGATACCTTGTTCAGTCATACCTTTCTCGGCCTTTTGGCTAAGATCAAGTGTAGTATCTGTTCTTATCGGTTTAATATCCGATATGTGGGCCAATGGTCCACACGATATTAAATTAATTTTTAAACGGGGAAGGCCCATCACAATAGCTAGCTATTGGGGTCTTCTAGCGTTGCCCAAGTGTTGCACTACTGCTAGGGCCTGGCGCACCCCCCCACCAAATCATTAGATAAATATTTTATATTTTATGCTTCAGACACCAACTAGTAATCTCCTAGCTGGTAAAACACCGAATGAATTAAAAAGCCTACTGTTCTCGGTTCCTTCCGCAACTAAAAGGTCCATTATTTCCGGTGCTTGATAGCAACGGTGGAGTTACACAAACTTTTGACTTATTTGACGACTGTCGTTGCTTTGATTCAACCTTTTAAAACAGAAATACAAGGGCCGTATTTTGCAGGGCAAATATATCACAAATGTTTACCACTAATTTTTAAAATTACAATTCAGTTTTGCTTGCTACTTTCAGGTGCACAGAATGTACCTCATTCGCCTGAAACCAACTGACATCGCTAGATCATCATCAAAAGATAGGGCTTCCGTTCACAACGAACAGAGTTGCGCTGTTCCAAGTTCACTCGCGGAGGTCAACCAAAGCAATTCCACTCAGTAGCCGCAAACTGCAAATATGTGCCCAAAGATGCAAGGAGTTAGTTTTGAACATCTATATATTCTCGCTTTGCATTTTAAAGAAATAACCGGAAGATTTTGAAGTAGATAAATGTCAATCAGATTGCAACTACACTTCAAACTGAAGTAAAAGTACATTATCGCGTTTTTCGGTTTTATATCATCATCTTGCAAAGCTTCCCACATCGATGGAATAAAGGTCAATGGACTCTGACAATGGGATAAATACAGATGTATAGCCTACATGACAACATACTTACCTGGATGGGGTCAATGGCTGATCATAAAGAGCCATGGCCTAGGGAAGTGACTTCCATTGCACTTTGGATGGGTGCTTGCCTAAGGTCTACCCAAGTGGTGGAGCCTACATCATAATTTGTGCTAGGGGGGCTTGCGTCCGCGCAGCCCCCGCAATTTTAGTAAAGTATTTGCTTGGTGACACAATATTTTGTTTTCGACGTAATTATGCAACTCATGACATTTGTATCGTAGTGTTTCTTTTTGTGGATAAGTTGGGAGGGAGCAAATCTAAATTCCAACATAATGAGGGAGATAAGGTTTCTTGTTACGAACTGAACCACGCTAGTAAAATGAAAAAAAGAAAACACGATAATACTAGTTCCGAAACCTCTACGGATTTTGCATACCAAGATTGCGGGTTACATTTGGAAAGTACTTAGAAAGTATCATAAAGCTGACTCACGCGTCATGCCGATTCATTTTTGGTTGGCCTTCGTTGCATATGATTATTCAAGTTTCCCCGAATTTAAAAGAAATCCCACATTGCATGAATAAGGTAAACAACATCGCCAACATCACATATCAAAGAGCTGTTCTGATTTCTTGTAACTAAACGCAGCCATGTGATGAGCACCGAGCGAACTATTCTTTCGCCTTTTACTAAAGAATATCGTGTGCTCGTCACTTACAGTGGCATACGCCTATTTTTGGAGGGATTTTCTATATGGAGCTCCCTAACAATTCAATTCACAAGATTTATGCAACTTTTTTTTTTGTCAATTGATGAGCACCACATGTGTCCTGATTCGTTAATTATGGTTGTGAAACTTGTTGTTGTGTTGTTTCCATGGTTCACTTGGCAGAGCAAAGCCTTTTTCCTATGAACTTTGAATTTTAGACCATTCCGTTTTACCTTTTTTGAGGGTCTCCTCTTTTCCCTTCCAAGGTTTACATTAATATGGTGGGTGTTTGAGGTTCCCTGATCTTTTATTCTTATATTCAGTTCTCCTTCTATGCAGTGCTATTCTGCTGATTTCTACTTACGTACCACATAGAGATACTCTATGTTGGAAGTCGAGGAGCTCGGGTCATAAGCAACGTCAGACAATCTGTTTAGGCATACCTTTCTCGGCCTTTTGGCTAAGATCAAGTGTAGTATCTGTTCTTATCAGTTTAATATCTGATATGTGGTCCAATGGTCCACACGATATTAAATTAATTTTTTAAGGGGGAAGGCCCACCACAATAGCTTGCTATTGGGGTCTTCACGAGTTGCTCAAGTGTTGCACTATTGCTCGGGCCAGGCTCACCCCACCAAAACATAGTTTAAACCTCATGAGCCCATTCTTTGACCAACATAACATGTTTTTTTATTATCTGCTAAACCATCAGTTGGGTGGCACGATCACAACTCGCCTACTAAAATTAATGTAAGCCTACTATTCATTGCTAATATGACTTGCATTAAAAAATCAGGTCAACAAAAACAAGCACGTATCATTTAATTGTCATAATAAAAAATGAAAACTTATATGCTTGCTCAAATACTTTCATATTGATGTGCACGCAAAATATGTGTTTGTCTAATCATAAGATTAAGCACAATTTTAATCGTGCACTCAATTTTTTTTGCTTGGAAACTCTATAATTGCAACTATCAGTTGACGAATAATATTGAAAAATTATGGGAATAATGGCGAAAGAAAGAAAGTATAAGAACAAAATTGAGTTAACGTCTAATTAATAATAATCCTCTAAATTTTTAGATTTTATGACTAAGAAGTTTATGTTCTACTTATCCACGTGTAACTAGGGCTGATTATTCGGATATAACCGAACCGAATTACCGAATACCGAAATAACCGAAATACCGAATAGCTCAAAAATCATAACCGAATCAAGAACCGAAATAATTTCGGTTATTTTACCGAACCGAATTAAATATTTCGGTTAAAACCGAATACCGAAATAAAAAACCGAATTAATATAAACATATATTTAATATATAAATATATGATATAAATATATATTTAGTATATAAATATATGATAAAATATAATAATTTATATAATATAATAATTTATACATACTATATATTATATATATAATAATTAATATATTTTATATATAAATAAAAACCAAATTTAATATTATTTTTACATATATGATATAAATATATATATAATAATTTTGATTTTTTAATATATTTCGGTTAATTCGGTTTTTTCGGTTAATTCGGTAAAAAAATCGAAAAAACCGAAAAACCGAAATACCCAAAAAACCATAACCGAATTAAAACCGAATTATTTCGGTTCGGTTAACCGAACCGAATTACTTCGGTTACGTCGGTTCGGTATTCGGTTAACCGAACCGAATGCTCAGCCCTACGTGTAACTATATAACGTATCAGGTCCAGAACAAAACTCATTTCTAGTACCCAAAAAGAAAATTACTAGAATTATTTTAATTTTTATAAAGAGTTTAAAATGTATACTATCTTAACAAATTCAAAAGTTATAAATTCCTTCTAATAATTCCTTAATATACACAAGTATATTTATGTTATATTTATATATTGTAAAGGGATAAATATTTTGTAAAGTGAGGTGCATTTTCACAATAATGACCCTAAATATACAAGTAAACTATGAGCATCATCTTGTAAGTCTGGTTTAGTGCTTTCATGTTTCTTAAAGTTTAATGCTTTGTTGTTTCAAAAAAAAATAACCTGATGGTTTTGGCGTTAAAATACCGAGAGTTCGTTGGTTTTTTGTGTGAAATGCTCTTGGCATTATATTTGACAAGCACAAGAAGCACCCATCCCATCTTGGGTTGAGAAACATGCATGTACACTCTAGGCCTGTTGGTTCATTTTCCACAGTTTACAAGTAGTAATAACAACTTAGTCCCGTAATCAAATTCCAAAGTGAATTCGTGGACCTAGTATATATATATATAACATTGTTCTGCCTAACGAAAAAGCCTCTCACTACTTGAGACTCGTACTTGATTGAAATCACAACTTTGAGGTTGTTCACCCTCCGTTGCTTTGTTGACATAATTAATGACTAGAAGGTTTGCTTGAAGGGTTAAACTGATCTGAGACTTAAGACTCATCAATGTCCTAAAAGAGAATTCCCACAACGTTACGGATGAAGACACTACAACGTTTATATACTTTCTCCTCCAAACACATCAATGTCCCTTCGGGGACATCCGATAAAATTGGAACGATACAGAGAAGATTAGCATGGCCCCTACGCAAGGATGACAAGCACAAATCGAGAAATGGTCCAAATTTTTTTGTCAAAACAAGCACCTTTCCCTTTAAGGTTGTTTTTTTTTTAACTAATATTTCTTTCTTTGTAAAAATGAATATAAGAAACGCCATACAAGCGTGTAAACGAAACCAAACCAGAAGTAAAGCACTCATGTGGTTTCTGACAAAGCTAATTTTGTCATCCCATATGTTTTAGCCGCCCATGTATGTTTTCCGGTTTAAGTTTAAAGATAAATCAGAAGCCCCGTAACATATATTACTAAATTTGTTGTCAGGTCTGGTCGCGGAAGGAAATTTGCAGCAAGCAATCACATAGGAGTTCATAAAGCACGAAGGGCGATGTAAAGCAGTCAACTTGAATATATAGAATTGACAATGCATACATCATCACAAACTAAGAACTGCTCTCCGTACCTGTCTTGCAGAAACATAATACCGACCCTCCTGATCCACCAGTCTCAACTCCAAAAGCTAGAAGATTAATGAAGAATATGTACTTTTGAGAAGCGATGCTGCATACAAAGACGGTAAGTCAGCAACAGTTCAATGCTCTGACATCAAACACAAAAAACTGTCCAGTCCCATTAACACTTAAAAATTCTAGTGCAATCATATGTCTCAACAAACTTTTTGTGTTATTTGCAATATCCTTCAAATCTTGCAAAATTAGGAAAGTTCTCACGCCAAAAACAATAATGGTTGCTGCCTTATCGAGTTGCATTAATTTTCCGGGCACAATTATTTATGCAATCACTTGCTTGCACAAAGAGTGAATTTGTATGTACTTCAACAACTCATACTAATGCGTTATTATTTTGTTCTACAGCTTTGCAAATATTAGGAATTAATTTCTGCTCAGAGTTCTGCACCACCACGAGATACGTTGTGGTGGAGGTGCCGGAACTCATCCTTATAAACAAAGTCAGATACCTTGTTCAGTCATACCTTTCTCGGCCTTTTGGCTAAGATCAAGTGTAGTATCTGTTCTTATCGGTTTAATATCCGATATGTGGGCCAATGGTCCACACGATATTAAATTAATTTTTAAACGGGGAAGGCCCATCACAATAGCTAGCTATTGGGGTCTTCTAGCGTTGCCCAAGTGTTGCACTACTGCTAGGGCCTGGCGCACCCCCCACCAAATCATTAGATAAATATTTTATATTTTATGCTTCAGACACCAACTAGTAATCTCCTAGCTGGTAAAACACCGAATGAATTAAAAAGCCTACTGTTCTCGATTCCTTCCGCAACTAAAAGGTCCATTATTTCCGGTGCTTGATAGCAACGGTGGAGTTACACAAACTTTTGACTTATTTGACGACTGTCGTTGCTTTGATTCAACCTTTTAAAACAGAAATACAAGGGCCGTATTTTGCAGGGCAAATATATCACAAATGTTTACCACTAATTTTTAAAATTACAATTCAGTTTTGCTTGCTACTTTCAGGTGCACAGAATGTACCTCATTCGCCTGAAACCAACTGACATTGCTAGATCATCATCAAAAGATAGGGCTTCCGTTCACAACGAACAGAGTTGCGCTGTTCCAAGTTCACTCGCGGAGGTCATCCAAAGCAATTCCACTCAGTAGCCGCAAACTGCAAATATGTGCCCAAAGATGCAAGGAGTTATTTTTGAACATCTATATATTCTCGCTTTGCATTTTAAAGAAATAACCGGAAGATTTTGAAATAGATAAATGTCAATCAGATTGCAACTACACTTCAAACTGAAGTAAAAGTACATTATCGCGTTTTTCGGTTTTATATCATCATCTTGCAAAGCTTCCCACATCGATGGAATAAAGGTCAATGGACTCTGACAATGGGATAAATACAGATGTATAGCCTACATGACAGCATACTTACCTGGATGGGGTCAATGGCTGATCATAAAGGGCCATGGCCTAGGGAAGTGACTTCCATTGCACTTTGGATGGGTGCTTGCGTAAGGTCTACCCAAGTGGTGGAGCCTACATCATAATTTGTGCTAGGGGGGCTTGCGTCCGCGCAGCCCCCGCAATTTTAGTAAAGTATTTGCTTGGTGACACAATATTTTGTTTTCGACGTAATTATGCAACTCATGACATTTGTATCGTAGTGTTTCTTTTTGTGGATAAGTTGGGAGGGAGCAAATCTAAATTCCAACATAATGAGGGAGATAAGGTTTCTTGTTACGAACTGAACCACGCTAGTAAAATGAAAAAAAGAAAACACGATAATACTAGTTCCGAAACCTCTACGGATTTTGCATACCAAGATTGCGGGTTACATTTGGAAAGTACTTAGAAAGTATCATAAAGCTGACTCACGCGTCATGCCGATTCATTTTTGGTTGGCCTTCGTTGCATATGATTATTCAAGTTTCCCCGAATTTAAAAGAAATCCCACATTGCATGAATAAGGTAAACAACATCGCCAACATCACATATCAAAGAGCTGTTCTGATTTCTTGTAACTAAACGCAGCCATGTGATGAGCACCGAGCGAACTATTCTTTCGCCTTTTACTAAAGAATACCGTGTGCTCGTCACTTACAGTGGCATACGCCTATTTTTGGAGGGATTTTCTATATGGAGCTCCCTAACAATTCAATTCACAAGATTTATGCAACTTTTTTTTTTGTCAATTGATGAGCACCACATGTGTCCTGATTCGTTAATTATGGTTGTGAAACTTGTTGTTGTGTTGTTTCCATGGTTCACTTGGCAGAGCAAAGCCTTTTTCCTATGAACTTTGAATTTTAGACCATTCCGTTTTACCTTTTTTGAGGGTCTCCTCTTTTCCCTTCCAAGGTTTACATTAATATGGTGGGTGTTTGAGGTTCCCTGATCTTTTATTCTTATATTCAGTTCTCCTTCTATGCAGTGCTATTCTGCTGATTTCTACTTACGTACCACATAGAGATACTCTATGTTGGAAGTCGAGGAGCTCGGGTCATAAGCAACGTCAGACAATCTGTTTAGGCATACCTTTCTCGGCCTTTTGGCTAAGATCAAGTGTAGTATCTGTTCTTATCAGTTTAATATCTGATATGTGGTCCAATGGTCCACACGATATTAAATTAATTTTTTAAGGGGGAAGGCCCACCACAATAGCTTGCTATTGGGGTCTTCACGAGTTGCTCAAGTGTTGCACTATTGCTCGGGCCAGGCTCACCCCACCAAAACATAGTTTAAACCTCATGAGCCCATTCTTTGACCAACATAACATGTTTTTTTATTATCTGCTAAACCATCAGTTGGGTGGCACGATCACAACTCGCCTACTAAAATTAATGTAGGCCTACTATTCATTGCTAATATGACTTGCATTAAAAAATCAGGTCAACAAAAACAAGCACGTATCATTTAATTGTCATAATAAAAAATGAAAACTTATATGCTTGCTCAAATACTTTCATATCGTGCACTCAATTTTTTTTGCTTGGAAACTCTATAATTGCAACTATCAGTTGACGAATAATATTGAAAAATTATGAGAATAATGGCGAAAGAAAGAAAGTATAAGAACAAAATTGAGTTAACGTCTAATTAATAATAATCCTCTAAATTTTTAGATTTTATGACTAAGAAGTTTATGTTCTACTTATCCACGTGTAACTATATAACGTATCAGGTCCAGAACAAAACTCATTTCTAGTACCCAAAAAGAAAATTACTAGAATTATTTTGATTTTTATAAAGAGTTTAAAATGTATACTATCTTAACAAATTCAAAAGTTATAAATTCCTTCTAATAATTCCTTAATATACACAAGTATATTTATGTTATATTTATATATTGTAAAGGGATAAATATTTTGTAAAGTGAGGTGCATTTTCACAATAATGACCCTAAATATACAAGTAAACTATGAGCATCATCTTGTAAGTCTGGTTTAGTGCTTTCATGTTTCTTAAAGTTTAATGCTTTGTTGTTTCAAAAAAAAATAACCTGATGGTTTTGGCGTTAAAATACCGAGAGTTCGTTGGTTTTTTGTGTGAAATGCTCTTGGCATTAGATTTGACAAGCACAAGAAGCACCCATCCCATCTTGGGTTGAGAAACATGCATGTACACTCTAGGCCTGTTGGTTCATTTTCCACAGTTTACAAGTAGTAATAACAACTTAGTCCCGTAATCAAATTCCAAAGTGAATTCGTGGACCTAGTATATATATATATAACATTGTTCTGCCTAACGAAAAAGCCTCTCACTACTTGAGACTCGTACTTGATTGAAATCACAACTTTGAGGTTGTTCACCCTCCGTTGCTTTGTTGACATAATTAATGACTAGAAGGTTTGCTTGAAGGGTTAAACTGATCTGAGACTTAAGACTCATCAATGTCCTAAAAGAGAATTCCCACAACGTTACGGATGAAGACACTACAACGTTTATATACTTTCTCCTCCAAACACATCAATGTCCCTTCGGGGACATCCGATAAAATTGGAACGATACAGAGAAGATTAGCATGGCCCCTGCGCAAGGATGACACGCACAAATCGAGAAATGGTCCAAATTTTTTTGTCAAAACAAGCACCTTTCCCTTTAAGGTTGTTTTTTTTTTAAAATAATATTTCTTTCTTTGTAAAAATGAATATAAGAATCGCCATACAAGCGTGTAAACGAAACCAAACCAGAAGTAAAGCACTCATGTGGTTTCTTACAAAGCTAATTTTGTCATCCCATATGTTTTAGCCGCCCATGTATGTTTTCCGGTTTAAGTTTAAAGATAAATCAGAAGCCCCGTAACATATATTACTAAATTTGTTGTCAGGTCTGGTCGCGGAAGGAAATTTGCAGCAAGCAATCACATAGGAGTTCATAAAGCACGAAGGGCGATGTAAAGCAGTCAACTTGAATATATAGAATTGACAATGCATACATCATCACAAACTAAGAACTGCTCTCCGTACCTGTCTTGCAGAAACATAATACCGACCCTCCTGATCCACCAGTCTCAACTCCAAAAGCTAGAAGATTAATGAAGAATATGTACTTTTGAGAAGCGATGCTGCATACAAAGACGGTAAGTCAGCAACAGTTCAATGCTCTGACATCAAACACAAAAAACTGTCCAGTCCCATTAACACTTAAAAATTCTAGTGCAATCATATGTCTCAACAAAGTTTTTGTGTTATTTGCAATATCCTTCAAATCTTGCAAAATTAGGAAAGTTCTCACGCCAAAAACAATAATGGTTGCTGCCTTATCGAGTTGCATTAATTTTCCGGGCACAATTATTTATGCAATCACTTGCTTGCACAAAGAGTGAATTTGTATGTACTTCAACAACTCATACTAATGCGTTATTATTTTGTTCTACAGCTTTGCAAATATTAGGAATTAATTTCTGCTCAGAGTTCTGCACCACCACGAGATACGTTGTGGTGGAGGTGCCGGAACTCATCCTTATAAACAAAGTCAGATACCTTGTTCAGTCATACCTTTCTCGGCCTTTTGGCTAAGATCAAGTGTAGTATCTGTTCTTATCGGTTTAATATCCGATATGTGGGCCAATGGTCCACACGATATTAAATTAATTTTTAAACGGGGAAGGCCCATCACAATAGCTAGCTATTGGGGTCTTCTAGCGTTGCCCAAGTGTTGCACTACTGCTAGGGCCTGGCGCACCCCCCACCAAATCATTAGATAAATATTTTATATTTTATGCTTCAGACACCAACTAGTAATCTCCTAGCTGGTAAAACACCGAATGAATTAAAAAGCCTACTGTTCTCGGTTCCTTCCGCAACTAAAAGGTCCATTATTTCCGGTGCTTGATAGCAACGGTGGAGTTACACAAACTTTTGACTTATTTGACGACTGTCGTTGCTTTGATTCAACCTTTTAAAACAGAAATACAAGGGCCGTATTTTGCAGCGCAAATATATCACAAATGTTTACCACTAATTTTTAAAATTACAATTCAGTTTTGCTTGCTACTTTCAGGTGCACAGAATGTACCTCATTCGCCTGAAACCAACTGACATCGCTAGATCATCATCAAAAGATAGGGCTTCCGTTCACAACGAACAGAGTTGCGCTGTTCCAAGTTCACTCGCGGAGGTCAACCAAAGCAATTCCACTCAGTAGCCGCAAACTGCAAATATGTGCCCAAAGATGCAAGGAGTTAGTTTTGAACATCTATATATTCTCGCTTTGCATTTTAAAGAAATAACCGGAAGATTTTGAAATAGATAAATGTCAATCAGATTGCAACTACACTTCAAACTGAAGTAAAAGTACATTATCGCGTTTTTCGGTTTTATATCATCATCTTGCAAAGCTTCCCACATCGATGGAATAAAGGTCAATGGACTCTGACAATGGGATAAATACAGATGTATAGCCTACATGACAACATACTTACCTGGATGGGGTCAATGGCTGATCATAAAGAGCCATGGCCTAGGGAAGTGACTTCCATTGCACTTTGGATGGGTGCTTGCCTAAGGTCTACCCAAGTGGTGGAGCCTACATCATAATTTGTGCTAGGGGGGCTTGCGTCCGCGCAGCCCCCGCAATTTTAGTAAAGTATTTGCTTGGTGACACAATATTTTGTTTTCGACGTAATTATGCAACTCATGACATTTGTATCGTAGTGTTTCTTTTTGTGGATAAGTTGGGAGGGAGCAAATCTAAATTCCAACATAATGAGGGAGATAAGGTTTCTTGTTACGAACTGAACCACGCTAGTAAAATGAAAAAAAGAAAACACGATAATACTAGTTCCGAAACCTCTACAGATTTTGCATACCAAGATTGCGGGTTACATTTGGAAAGTACTTAGAAAGTATCATAAAGCTGACTCACGCGTCATGCCGATTCATTTTTGGTTGGCCTTCGTTGCATATGATTATTCAAGTTTCCCCGAATTTAAAAGAAATCCCACATTGCATGAATAAGGTAAACAACATCGCCAACAAACATCACATATCAAAAAGCTGTTCTGATTTCTTGTAACTAAACGCAGCCATGTGATGAGCACCGAGCGAACTATTCTTTCGCCTTTTACTAAAGAATACCGTGTGCTCGTCACTTACAGTGGCATACGCCTATTTTTGGAGGGATTTTCTATATGGAGCTCCCTAACAATTCAATTCACAAGATTTATGCAACTTTTTTTTTTGTCAATTGATGAGCACCACATGTGTCCTGATTCGTTAATTATGGTTGTGAAACTTGTTGTTGTGTTGTTTCCATGGTTCACTTGGCAGAGCAAAGCCTTTTTCCTATGAACTTTGAATTTTAGACCATTCCGTTTTACCTTTTTTGAGGGTCTCCTCTTTTCCCTTCCAAGGTTTACATTAATATGGTGGGTGTTTGAGGTTCCCTGATCTTTTATTCTTATATTCAGTTCTCCTTCTATGCAGTGCTATTCTGCTGATTTCTACTTACGTACCACATAGAGATACTCTATGTTGGAAGTCGAGGAGCTCGGGTCATAAGCAACGTCAGACAATCTGTTTAGGCATACCTTTCTCGGCCTTTTGGCTAAGATCAAGTGTAGTATCTGTTCTTATCAGTTTAATATCTGATATGTGGTCCAATGGTCCACACGATATTAAATTAATTTTTTAAGGGGGAAGGCCCACCACAATAGCTTGCTATTGGGGTCTTCACGAGTTGCTCAAGTGTTGCACTATTGCTCGGGCCAGGCTCACCCCACCAAAACATAGTTTAAACCTCATGAGCCCATTCTTTGACCAACATAACATGTTTTTTTATTATCTGCTAAACCATCAGTTGGGTGGCACGATCACAACTCGCCTACTAAAATTAATGTAGGCCTACTATTCATTGCTAATATGACTTGCATTAAAAAATCAGGTCAACAAAAACAAGCACGTATCATTTAATTGTCATAATAAAAAATGAAAACTTATATGCTTGCTCAAATACTTTCATATTGATGTGCACGCAAAATATGTGTTTGTCTAATCATAAGATTAAGCACAATTTTAATCGTGCACTCAATTTTTTTTGCTTGGAAACTCTATAATTGCAACTATCAGTTGACGAATAATATTGAAAAATTATGGGAATAATGGCGAAAGAAAGAAAGTATAAGAACAAAATTGAGTTAACGTCTAATTAATAATAATCCTCTAAATTTTTAGATTTTATGACTAAGAAGTTTATGTTCTACTTATCCACGTGTAACTATATAACGTATCAGGTCCAGAACAAAACTCATTTCTAGTACCCAAAAAGAAAATTACTAGAATTATTTTAATTTTTATAAAGAGTTTAAAATGTATACTATCTTAACAAATTCAAAAGTTATAAATTCCTTCTAATAATTCCTTAATATACACAAGTATATTTATGTTATATTTATATATTGTAAAGGGATAAATATTTTGTAAAGTGAGGTGCATTTTCACAATAATGACCCTAAATATACAAGTAAACTATGAGCATCATCTTGTAAGTCTGGTTTAGTGCTTTCATGTTTCTTAAAGTTTAATGCTTTGTTGTTTCAAAAAAAAATAACCTGATGGTTTTGGCGTTAAAATACCGAGAGTTCGTTGGTTTTTTGTGTGAAATGCTCTTGGCATTAGATTTGACAAGCACAAGAAGCACCCATCCCATCTTGGGTTGAGAAACATGCATGTACACTCTAGGCCTGTTGGTTCATTTTCCACAGTTTACAAGTAGTAATAACAACTTAGTCCCGTAATCAAATTCCAAAGTGAATTCGTGGACCTAGTATATATATATATAACATTGTTCTGCCTAACGAAAAAGCCTCTCACTACTTGAGACTCGTACTTGATTGAAATCACAACTTTGAGGTTGTTCACCCTCCGTTGCTTTGTTGACATAATTAATGACTAGAAGGTTTGCTTGAAGGGTTAAACTGATCTGAGACTTAAGACTCATCAATGTCCTAAAAGAGAATTCCCACAACGTTACGGATGAAGACACTACAACGTTTATATACTTTCTCCTCCAAACACATCAATGTCCCTTCGGGGACATCCGATAAAATTGGAACGATACAGAGAAGATTAGCATGGCCCCTGCGCAAGGATGACACGCACAAATCGAGAAATGGTCCAAATTTTTTTGTCAAAACAAGCACCTTTCCCTTTAAGGTTGTTTTTTTTTTAAAATAATATTTCTTTCTTTGTAAAAATGAATATAAGAATCGCCATACAAGCGTGTAAACGAAACCAAACCAGAAGTAAAGCACTCATGTGGTTTCTTACAAAGCTAATTTTGTCATCCCATATGTTTTAGCCGCCCATGTATGTTTTCCGGTTTAAGTTTAAAGATAAATCAGAAGCCCCGTAACATATATTACTAAATTTGTTGTCAGGTCTGGTCGCGGAAGGAAATTTGCAGCAAGCAATCACATAGGAGTTCATAAAGCACGAAGGGCGATGTAAAGCAGTCAACTTGAATATATAGAATTGACAATGCATACATCATCACAAACTAAGAACTGCTCTCCGTACCTGTCTTGCAGAAACATAATACCGACCCTCCTGATCCACCAGTCTCAACTCCAAAAGCTAGAAGATTAATGAAGAATATGTACTTTTGAGAAGCGATGCTGCATACAAAGACGGTAAGTCAGCAACAGTTCAATGCTCTGACATCAAACACAAAAAACTGTCCAGTCCCATTAACACTTAAAAATTCTAGTGCAATCATATGTCTCAACAAAGTTTTTGTGTTATTTGCAATATCCTTCAAATCTTGCAAAATTAGGAAAGTTCTCACGCCAAAAACAATAATGGTTGCTGCCTTAACGAGTTGCATTAATTTTCCGGGCACAATTATTTATGCAATCACTTGCTTGCACAAAGAGTGAATTTGTATGTACTTCAACAACTCATACTAATGCGTTATTATTTTGTTCTACAGCTTTGCAAATATTAGGAATTAATTTCTGCTCAGAGTTCTGCACCACCACGAGATACGTTGTGGTGGAGGTGCCGGAACTCATCCTTATAAACAAAGTCAGATACCTTGTTCAGTCATACCTTTCTCGGCCTTTTGGCTAAGATCAAGTGTAGTATCTGTTCTTATCGGTTTAATATCCGATATGTGGGCCAATGGTCCACACGATATTAAATTAATTTTTAAACGGGGAAGGCCCATCACAATAGCTAGCTATTGGGGTCTTCTAGCGTTGCCCAAGTGTTGCACTACTGCTAGGGCCTGGCGCACCCCCCCACCAAATCATTAGATAAATATTTTATATTTTATGCTTCAGACACCAACTAGTAATCTCCTAGCTGGTAAAACACCGAATGAATTAAAAAGCCTACTGTTCTCGGTTCCTTCCGCAACTAAAAGGTCCATTATTTCCGGTGCTTGATAGCAACGGTGGAGTTACACAAACTTTTGACTTATTTGACGACTGTCGTTGCTTTGATTCAACCTTTTAAAACAGAAATACAAGGGCCGTATTTTGCAGGGCAAATATATCACAAATGTTTACCACTAATTTTTAAAATTACAATTCAGTTTTGCTTGCTACTTTCAGGTGCACAGAATGTACCTCATTCGCCTGAAACCAACTGACATCGCTAGATCATCATCAAAAGATAGGGCTTCCGTTCACAACGAACAGAGTTGCGCTGTTCCAAGTTCACTCGCGGAGGTCATCCAAAGCAATTCCACTCAGTAGCCGCAAACTGCAAATATGTGCCCAAAGATGCAAGGAGTTAGTTTTGAACATCTATATATTCTCGCTTTGCATTTTAAAGAAATAACCGGAAGATTTTGAAATAGATAAATGTCAATCAGATTGCAACTACACTTCAAACTGAAGTAAAAGTACATTATCGCGTTTTTCGGTTTTATATCATCATCTTGCAAAGCTTCCCACATCGATGGAATAAAGGTCAATGGACTCTAACATTGGAATAAATACAGATGTACAGCCTACATGACAACATACTTACCTGGATGGGGTCAATGGCTGATCATAAAGGGCCATGGCCTAGGGAAGTGACTTCCATTGCACTTTGGATGGGGGCTTGCCTAAGGTCTACCCAAGTGGAGGAGCCTACATCATAATTTGTGTTAGGGGGGCTTGCGTCCGCGCATCCCCCGCAATTTTAGTAAAGTATTTGCTTGGTGACAGTATTTTGTTTTAGGTAAATGGTGTCAGAATTATGCAACTCATGACATTTGTAGGAGGAATAGTTTTTGCTTCTGTTATTCAAGGTCCGACATTATGAGGGAGTACTTTAACTATTTAAGGTTCCTCATTATGAACTGAATTACAATTACCATGCTATTAAAATGAAAAAAAAAACATGATAATACTAGTTCCGAACCCTCTACAGATTTTGCATAACAAGATTGCAGGTCGGGCAACGACCGAAAGAAACCAAGTTGCATTTGGAAAGTACTTAAACTATCATAAAGCTGACTCACATGTCCTGCCGATTCATTTTTGCTACACTGGACCTCAAAAAGAGCAGCTATCGGTTGTCCTTTGTTGCATATACTCATTCAAGTTTTCCCAAATTAAAAAAAAAATTCCCACATTGCACGAATAAGGTAAACAACATCGCCAACATCACATATTAAAGAGCTGTCCTAATTTATATTAATTAACGCAGCCATGTGATGAGCACTGACCGAACTATTCTTTCGCCTTTAACTAAAGAATACCGTGTGCTCATCCACCGACTAAAAGGATATACCTAAATCCTAGCTCTAAGTTCTTAACAAAGTAATTTGTCTGTGCTGTAACTATTGCAATATAATCACCAAGTTATTAAGTCTACAAGTCAAGCTACAGAATTAATGCAATATACACCCACCAAAGGGAATACCTAAATCCTATATCAAGTGTCATAACAAACTGGTTCATCAGTGTTTGAACATAGTTGTAAAGGCTATATTTGATGTGTTCCTCTTTTGGTAATCAATAAGAACATAATTGTTAAGGCAAGGGACATAACTGCATAATAACAAATTATCACTGCAAACTTCATCATCATAACCTTCTGATTTGAAGAGACGTAGGAAAGAACCTCTATATGTCCGAACCAACCAAACGCTGATTCCCATCACAACTCCAAAAGTAATTTGGTTGATGGAGTATTCACTTTTGAGAAGTAATGCCTACATTTTAAGAATGAAATTTGAGCAAGAGGTCAATTATTGAGATGTGTACAGAATCAGCTTTTATCTTGTTTGATTAAAATATATGAACAAAGAAGGCAAGAAATAAAAATGAAACCATACGACAATGGAACATAAGTACTTCAAATGATTTCCACTTCGAATTTTGGAAAAAAAAGGTCAACAAAAGAAACTAGATTTGAAATTGAACAGGGTGTATTTATTTTCTTATACCGAGATTTGCAATTGAACCGGGTGTATTTATTTTCTTATACCGAGATATTAACTGTTTTGTCTTTTGTAACTTTATAAAACAAAATGCAGATAGAACTTGTACTGATATATTTTACCATACCTGCTTTTAGATGTTATATAAATTAACTTCTTGCATGTGAATATTTTGGGATGCACAATTCAATATATCCATCATTCCTTTCTAAAAATTTACTTGTCTCGAGCATAACTCTAGAAAGGATGAAGACAGGAAGAATATATTGTTGAGAACTGCAGTAACAGCTACTTGGTCAAAAACATTGAGTACATAGATGTATTCCTTGATATTAGTAGAAATCCCTGTGATTCACAACACCACATGAGATCAATATAATATGTTAATACATTTGTACCAGCACATAATGGGACCAAACTGTTAGAAGATGCAAATGTTCATAGTGATTAGCAGAACGTAATTTAAGTTCACGAGTTCTTCTCCTGTTTTGGTAAAAAGCATGTGAAGGTTTGCTAATAAATTTCACTCTCTCCTACAATTATTATGAGCACATTTAACATGATTTGTGCCGTGGGCTTTGGGTGAACACTTCCCGCTAGAAGAATTAAGTTTCAAAAATAAATTGAAAATGCCTATCACCGCCTTTAATATTTTATATTTTTCAAATTTTTGTACAATGAGCATTAGTGATAACTAATTAAGATACGTGAATCCCGATAGTATTTTTGGCCAAAAATTTCAAAAGAGGTATTCATATCTCGTGAACTTCTCTAAAAATCGTGTAGTTTTAGCCATCACCCTAGGGCTCCTAGTCCTACAACATGAATTGTTCAAGGTTCGTATACTCCCAAAGATATTACTAATTAATATATCAAATAAAAAACACATACGAGAGTCCAGGGGCAGTGGGTGCAACTGACCCCACTGAAATTTCAAAAATTAAAAATTTTACATTGTAAAATTTTTTTTACAAAACTATCTTTAATGGAAAAATTCAATATGACCCCACTAAAAAATTAATTTTGTAGTAATAAAATTTAATTTGACCCCATGACATTGTGCCCGTAACTAATTCTGTTCTTTAAAATTTAAGTTTTACATTAATATGTCTATAATTACAAGAAAAATCTTGTTCCCGTGATTGACCATAAACAATTTGACCCCACTGACTGAAATTTCTGGCTACGCCAAGGAGACCGTGTTGTCTTATGTACCAAAAATCCTCTATCATATAATCTAATTACCATCTGGACAGTGAACATCATTGGAATAGAACTGCACACATCTATCCATAACTATACTTGCATAGAAAAAGAAAGAAAACATAATAATCTAAACAACTGAAATATGTTTATAGATATGAGAAAACTGATAAGAGAAAAGAGATACTGACCGGAAAGTGACGCCGGAAGTTGCACTGATCGATTGCGTGAATAGACCGACACTCACTCCTCTTTCATCTTCTCTTTTCATTTTTGTTTAAGTTTTGAGAATCCCAAAAAACCCTCGTCAATATAATAATAATACAATAATAATATACTCCTAGTAAAGTACTTAACAAACAGAGCCTTGTGCGTGGAGCGTGGTGTAGCGTAGGTATACACCGTTAAACATGACTTCAACCCGTGTGTCTCGGAAACCGTGATGTATGTGCACGCACGACTCTTTTATTTCCTTTTCAATGCACAGTTCCTGACTTCCTGGCGCTTCCCTCTATCCCGTTTTACATTTTACATGTCTCTCTTGTAAAAAAAACACGGATATTAAGGTAATAGTTAGTTGGATAAAATTTTCCAATCAATATCCTTATTTAATACATTGAAAAATGAGAATAGGGTGAAGTTTGAAAAAATCAAATTTTACATATAATAAATATAGGGATAATTTTATGAGAAAAATGGGCCTGAGGACAACCTTAGGGATCTCCCTAAGGTCATAAGGAATATTGCCTATAAACTAAGGGGCCCCGCAAGGGCATTTTTGTAAATACAAAATTTTTATCAACAATTTACACAAATACCCTTACATTTGTATTTATTTGTTTTAACCTCAGGATTGTAAGCTGAGGTCATCCTCAGGCACATGAAACCCTAGTTTTATGAAACCCTAGTTTTATAAAATTACCCTTAAATTTGCATTGAAAGAAGAAAAGGGACATGTAATTTGGGACAAATTTGTTTTACAAAAGGGACTTGTATTTTGGGACGGAGTGAGTAGTAAAATTAGGCAATTTAGTCGTGAGGTTAATAGCTTTTTATTTTAAGTATTAAAATTGATAAATTATTTTTTATTATTATTTTTTTGAAAGTAAATTAATTTTTTATTATTTAAAAAAAAGAATAAATATTTTTAAAAATTTCTTAAAAATTGATTTAAAATAATTTCATGAATTATTAGTTGAAATAATACTTTCATTGTATATCTAGAATTTTTATAATCTTAAAATTTCATAAACGTAAAAATAGAAATTAAAATTTTAACGTAATCTTTACGATAAAAATTTATAAAAATTAATTATAAATAAAGAACCTTTTTAAAAGTCAACACCCTTCTCATAACATCAGTAATAGTTATTTAGTTATAATGTTAATTTAATTCAACACAATATAATGAAACAATTAACGATTTAATCGATTGATAAAATGATTGGGTTTATTATGTGCAAAAGTAAAAATCTATCAGTATTACTTGTGTGCAGATTTTAAATTTTAACCGAAAAATTTATACTTCCATAAAATATAACTATTCCCATACTCTAAACAAAAATTACTTGGGAAATTTGTTCTACAATCATCAAAAAACAATTGTAGCGATTTTGAATATGAAATAAAAAATGACACAATATGAACAAGGGTATTAGTTTGATATGTCCCAAATTAAAAAATCATTTATAAATATGTCCTTTTTTATTGAATAATTATAAATATGTCCCATGATTAAATTTAACTCATATATAGTTTTTTTTTTTACTAAAAACTCATATATAAGTTATATACATATATTTATACTAAACTAGCTTATAACCCGTGCAAAGCACAGGTTACTTTTAAATACTTTTAAAATTATGTGACTAAATAAAATAGAGTATAATAATTTATTATAGATATAATTTAACTTTGTAATATTAATTAATAAATGATATGTATTGATTAAAACTAATAATATAAAAACTTAATGTAAATTTGTTATTGACGGGATTCGAACCTTGGATCTTTAGAAGAGAAATTTAAATATAGAATGTTTTTTATTATTAGATTTAAAGGATATCCTCTATTTACTAAATATCTAACGGTCATTATTCTTTTAGATGGTTGAACCAAACAACCAAATTATACTCATGTTTGCTTATTATATAATATATACTAGTGGTAAAGCATTGTGTAAGTTAACATTGAGGTTCAAGTTTAATTACTTCTAACAACAATTTTAAAATAGTGAAAAGAAGGGTAAATCAGTCATTTCAGATGGAATAAAATGTCTCATGATTTTAGATGGATTAAAAAGTCTCATGAATTATAGCCCCTTGTTGGGCTATCTATATAATAATAGATAGATAAATGTAGTTATTGTTTTAATATAAAATTAAAAAGTGATTTTTGATATTAAAATATAATTTATAGTATAAAGTTTATTAATAAATTATTATATTTTGCATGATCTTTAATATACATTTTTTGTAATTAATTAGTAAGTTATGCTGGATTTTGCTATATGAATTTAGTATTTTAAAATATAAATATATATTTTATGCATCATATTTATATAGATAAGAAAAAAAAGATAAGTTTGACAATTTAGTAAATAGGATATTTATCGATGCTATTATATTAAAATTAAAATATTGAAAATTTGTCAATTTGGTTTTTGATACTGTGACAGCCCCAAATCCGTGGTCAGGAATCCGGGCCGTCACGGACCAATTTCCATTTATTAATATTCTTATCTTGGCAGCTGGAATATAATTGCATAATAAAACTCACACCATGGACCTCACACTTAATAACTTTAATACACACTAGTCATATGCTCAGGGAACAACATCCACAATAGTAAAAGTTTAAAGTTAAGTAGTTATTACAAACCCAGAATCTTACTAAGTACATTGTTGAATAATACTTCTGCAGGAAGCATTTCAACAACCAAAATTTTATTACATGAGCTTACACACTTAATGTACATAGTCTACCAGGACCCGTCTGTCAAAAGGCTACCTCAGGAATAGGTGCCAGCGTTCTTTCAATAGTTCATCTTTCCCTTACCCTCTTGCGGGGTGTACGGCGGAGTATTGGCATGCGACCTAGCTGTTGTATAAATAAATAGCAAGAGTGAGCTATAATAGCTCAGCAAGATAAATTTTATAAACTAGCATCAAAGGAAAACATAAATATATCTGTAAAAGAAACAAAAGGAAAATCATAATTATTATGAAAAGAATTTATTTTTATTCGTTAAATACTCCTTCTAAATATCTTTATACTAAAAGAAATATATAGCATTCTAGTATCAGTACTCTTCTAATATAATATAATATCAGTTTCTCTTCTAAAATAATTAAAACCATTTCATCACCTCAATATAATATTTCAAGGTAATATATCACCTGCACAAAATCTCTCAATATAATATTTTCCATTTTCCTTCTTATACACCAGTTATATAAAAGTAATATAAAAACCAGTTTCTCTTCTTACTGTAAAACAATTCTGTCATTTCATACCAGTTTCTTTTTCTAGTACACAACTCTAAAAAACATTATCAATTCTTTTTTTTAAGTTTTGGGGATATCTTCTAGCGCCAGATACGTAGGACGATGATCAGTCGCCTGGCCGTACCTGCTCTCTGTTTACTACTAGTAGAAGGGATGATCCTACCAGGTCATCAACCCTGGAGGAAGGCTACCTACTACATCCTCCCTTGGCATCTTCGTGCCGAAATAAAATATTGAGTGCTGGACTGTGCCGCACACAGCCTCTTACGCTTTTTGTTGCAATCCCCCTTTTTATCAATCAATATTCCATTCACGTTTCCATTCACATTTCCATTCACATATATCATTTCCATTACCATTTATCTTCACCTTTAAGAATATATATATATATATCATAATACTTTGATTATGACTCAGACCTCTTCTCTGTATTCAATGAATTCCAGTACTCTTATATATATAGAATATTCCATCTACTTTTAAAAATAGTAGATAATAATCAAATAATACTTATTAAATCACAATATTTAAAAAGAATGATATTATAAATCATATAACCTTAGATAACAACTGATACCATTCTTTCATATAACTCTAGATAACAACTGATACCATTCTTTCATATTCTCTTAATCATCAGACATGTTCACTTTATGCATGATCGTATTTATATCGATACTCATAATTCATAGTTCATATCCATCTCTCTTTAGATTCTAAAATCAGGAAATAAATTCTTAATAATATAGTAACAATAGAATCACATATATATTCCATGAAATCATCTTCTTTGAAGGTAAATAATTTTCCAAGTAAAGATAGAAAAATCTTGCCTCGATCTCTATAGCCCAGAGGTATGACCTGGCGTTCGTCCTGAGTTTCTATAAACACGAAAAGGATCATCATTAGAATATTATCCACTTAACCCCCTAACCTTTATATAGTAATACCCTTGTTACATAACATATGTTTAACATAGCCTTTTTTTTGTACCAAATGTTCCAAGGACTTAACCATTTTTTTGACTCAATCAAAGTGTTAGCGATTTACATCATTTTCTTAACAATCATCCTCGATTGTGAAAATTCTTATAAAATATAGAATTCGAATTTTAATGTATGGTCAACTGGTAACAGCTCTCTGACCCTCCTACTACAATATCCCAAAATTTCATAATATTTAAAAATGTTTAGGTATGGTAATTATAGCCTCAAAGTTGACACAATTACGTTTTCTCGGTTTTCGAACGTCTTACACTAAAACAGACTTTTCTCCTAAACCGTTCATCAGATTTTAACGCACCTTATATCAAAACGATCTATGAACTAAGATCTATAATCTCATGGTCACTTGGTACCCTAGGCATAATGCTACCGTACGAATATTAGTTTCCAAAACAGGGCATCTTTTGGTTTAACGAAATTCGGGCATTATAACGGCTATATTTTCATACTTTCCAAAATTCAACTCCTCCAAATCCATTCACCAATCACATATATCAACCCTACACCATGTGGTTATCATACCAACCATGGTTACAATCACAACCCACTTCCATATTTAACTTAAACCACTTACAAACACATATATCATCATGAATAATCACTTATCATAACCTTAATCACTAAACTCTCTATAATCCATCATATATTCAAAGTAATACTAAAGGGTCTTGAGATTTATACCTTCTTGAAGTTTTAACAACCCTTATCAAGCCTTGGGATATGCTTAATCAACCTTATACAAGCTTAATCTAACAAGAAACATCAAGAACATGTTTAGAGATTTTCGGAGTTCTATAACCCAGCTGAAAGAACATGAAAGACGAGGCCATTAACTTGCTTTTCTGGACAAACCTTGTGAAATAAGAGTTGTAGATTATCTCATGGGCTTTCTAAAAAGCTATAGAACGAAAAATTTGGCTGAGAAACGAAGGAGTTCCGCTCGTTTTACTGATCTGTTGTTGTTTTGGCCGAATTTGCAAGAAATGGAGGGGGAGAAGATTTTTGTGTTTGGTTGATCTTATCTTGGCTTAATCTTGTAAATTCTAGAGTCTTGTAGAGTTATGTGGATAATTACCTTGGTTAATGACTAAGTTACCCCTTAAAAAGGTGTTAGTGGAAAGTGATGTCATTGATGATCTCTTAATCTCTTTTCTTGTTTTTTTTTCTAAGTATTATGTTAATTCTCTTGGTAATTAATAATATGTTAGGTATCCTTGTTAATTTATAAATCTTGGTTGTTTGGTTTCCATACTCGTCTAATTGTGATTTATTTCAAATATACCTCATTATCTCAGTGGTTCTGAAATCATTTAACAATCCAAATTCCTTTGGTATTTCCTTAACTTAGTAATCCTTTAGTTTACCCTAATTCATTAATTCCTCAATATATAATTCCTTTAATATTTTCATACTCCTTAATATCACATTCCATAGAGTCTCAATTGAAATCGAATATCCTTAAAATCCACACTCGGGAATTTCTGAAATCCGTCATCGTTTCGAGTCACTTATTTTCATAGTGCATCACTAATATGGTTTCCGATTATTCATTTTCCATTTCAAATCTAGGGTACTTACATACCCTTTCCCTAAATCCTCAAAATTACTATTCATTTGGGCACTGTAGCATTCTAAAAGTTAGGGTTATTACAGTCTTCCCCCCTTAAAAGGATTCCGTCCCGGAATTACGTTGAATATATCGACGAATACCTTTCTCACATTACACCTTTTAATTCGCATATTACTCCCTCCATCCTTTACTTCCTCCTTAAACATCTCTATCTTGTTTGTACAGAAATACACCAACATACATTTGCTTGTCATTCATCAACATGCCATTTAGCTTATCAGTAGCAGCACTTTCACTATCTTTTTCTTGCAAATCCCTTCCTGTATTCAATCATCCTATATTATCTCATTTCTCCTTCCTCTTTCGACTAAGGGTATCGACCACCACATTGGCCTCCCCTGAATGGTAGTGTATTTTATAGTCATAATCCTATATCCTCAAGTTTAATCTGCAACTATTGTTTAGCTATACCTTGATCCTTATCATGACATAAAATATTAATACTCCAACATTTTTATATATCATCTCTGTAAAATTTTCCAGAAAATAAGCTATAATAATATTCCTTGAAACAATTGTAAGAAAATATCAATTATAATATATATTTCATGTTCGTACTTATACGAGCAGATACTTTCCCCATTATTCCCAAATCTCCTTTTTATAGAGTTCTCTGACTCTTAACAGATATTGATTTGGATGACACGAGAATAACTCACTTTCTTATATCACCATAGTTTACTTTCTCACAGATAGATTATTCTTATCTATTTTATCAGCCCATTTACACCATTCATTGACTTAGTCGATCCCTAACCAAACATTTACACTTAAGAGGTCAAATTAGCGCGTACTTGCAATTTCCTCCGGATACCTTATCCCATATGTCTATTGTTCACTATACGCTCTTTACATCTTACTGATCCACCTTAGTTCCTTCATGATATACTATCTATTCCACCTCTGTAATTTCCCTTTATTATTCTCATCAAAATCTTTACCTCAAGTTTTACTCATTCATACTTTTTGGATTAATCCTTTGAATACTTAACATCTTTAATCTCTCTCTCTCTCTCTCTACATAGGGTATTAGTCACAATATTGGCCTTCCCCCACTAATAGTTATTGCACCTCGAGTCCTTCATTAATTATCCCCACTTCCTTTGTTTATCCTTATTCTGACTCTATCCTCAAAATACACCTTACTTTCAATAGTAAATCTCAATTATGCCTTAAAATTTATCATTTTCTTTCTCTTACTAATCATCAAATATTCCCATTTATTCTCACGAAATTCCTTTCTCTCTTATATTGAAACGCTTCTAGCTCTAATTATCTCTTATTGAAATTTCCCTTGGAATCTCAAGTTTCCTTTTATAATCACGTATACTCTAAACCTTGCTTCCAATATCCCATCCATTAATGAAATCTTCTATATTCGAAACAATTTATAGAATTTAAGAAACTTTGAATTGAAACGAACCCAGAAACAAGCAAGGGTCCCACAACAATTTATAAATTAAGAGTTTTAAATAACTTTTATTTGAAACAAAAGGATATTTAAGAAATCAATATTACGGAAGAACCCATATGTCACACAAGTGAGGACGTCCCCTCCGACTCTCAATCACACAGACAGATTGTCCTTGTGTATATATATATAGGGTTGTTCCTCTTAGTTGGAGTAAGAAATATAAAGAAAATTTTAAATCACGATGATAAATATCACCTTTCAAAAATAATCTTAGAGGAATATTTTGACTAAGATAGATCGAATAAAATTTTGAAATACATTCCAGAGGTACCAGAAAATTTTGAAAAGATACCGACCCTTAATGAATAAGAGGTGCCAGATCACAACTGGATTTACCCACCAGTAGAGGAAATTTGAAACTCAATAATTTAGCAAGGCTTTAGAAAATTTAAAAAATAGGTACTGTTAATAGCCTCTGCCCAATTTAAAATCCCAAATAATGGAAGGTTTTCCTCAAATACCATATAAATCTTAGACTGCGTACTCTCCAAAATTTCTTAAATTTGGCACTCACCCTTTAGCCTTAACCTATCGTCTTATATTCCCAATTATCGTCATTTACCTAGTCTTGACTTGGCTCGATACTTTCTGCCTTTATCCATAATAGAACACAACCCTCTAATCGATATACTTACGTAATATTGATCGTCTTAGCCTGACACTGCTCCGTTATCAAGGACCCTTCAAATTATACTTCTAAATTGTATATTCTAACATACCACACATACTCACAATATTTTCTAACGTACACTTCCCGTTACCTCAAATATTCCCTTTTCTCATATCAGTCCCATGTGCTATATAAACTTAACACTTTTGGCATAATAACCTTTTCATTTAAGTCAATCTCAGAATGTCTCAGTCTGTCTTGGTCCTGTATATCTTGGCTTTAAAGACCAACCTCAGTTTCACCCTTTCATTTCCACAAACAATTAGTGTCTATTCACCAATCTACTTACTCTATTACCTCAAACTCCCTCATTTTCCTTTACATTTACCCTAGTATTACGTTTAGGCGGCATGATTCTATACATAACAATATTCTCCATTATTTACCCAAATTTAGGGTACAATATACAATATTCCATATTCAATAATTATATCACCGATTAGCACATTTATATATATATCCCTAGCCACTCACGAACATAACTCGACTCACTCATTTCCTCTCCCTCTATAATAAAACATAAACCTTTATTAGTAATAATCTATAAAATTATAATCACTACTTAGAATAAACGCTTCGTTCAATAAACCACCCTTGAACTCGATGTGAGTTCACAATTTCTATTATTATTGATATATTTATTATTATCACTATTGTTCCTGAGCATTATGACTCTTAGCTCTGATACCAAACTGTGACAGCCCCAAATCCGGGGTCAGGAATCCGGGCCGTCACGGACCAATTTCCATTTATTAATATTCTTCTCTTGGCAGCTGGAATATAATTGCATAATAAAACTCACACCATGGACCCCACACTTAATAATATTAATACACACTAGTCATATGCTCAGGGAACAACATCCACAATAGTAAAAGTTTAGAGTTAAGTAGTTATTACAAACTCAGAATCTTACTAAGTACATTGTTGAATAATACTTCTGCAGGAAGCATTTCAACAACCAAAAGTTTATTACATGAGCTTACACACTTAATGTACATAGTCTACCAGGACCCGTCTGTCAAAAGGCTACCTCATGAATAGGTGCCAGCGTTCTCTCAATAGTTCGTCTTTCCCTTACCCTCTTGCGGGGTGTACGGCGGAGTATTGGCATGCGACCTAGCTGTTGTATAAATAAATAGCAAGAGTGAGCTATAATAGCTCAGCAAGATAAATTTTATAAACTAGCATCAAAGGAAAACATAAATATATCTGTAAAAGAAACAAAAGGAAAATCATAATTATTATGAAAAGTGTTTATTTTTATTCGTTAAATACTCCTTCTAAATATCTTTATACTAAAAGAAATATATAGCATTCTAGTATCAGTACTCTTCTAATATAATATAATATCAGTTTCTCTTCTAAGATAATTAAAACCATTTCATCACCTCAATAAAATATTTCAAGGTAATATATCACCTGCACAAAATCTCTCAATATAATATTTTTCATTTTCCTTCTTATACATCAGTTATATAAAAGTAATATAAAAACCAGTTTCTCTTCTTACTGTAAAACAATTCCATCATTTCATACCAGTTTCTTTTTCCAGTACACAACTCTAAAAACCATTATCAATTCTTTCTTTTAAGTTTTGGGGATATCTGCTAGCGCCAGATACGTAGGACGATGATCAGTCGCCTGGCCGTACCTACTCTCTATTTACTATTAGTAGAAGGGATGATCCTACCTGGTCATCAACCCTGGAGGAAAGCTACCTGCTACATCCTCCATTGGCATCTTCGTGCCGAAATAAAATATTGAGTGCTGGACTGTGCCGCACACAGCCTCTTACGCTTTTTGTTGCAATCCCCCTTTTTGTCAATCAATATTCCATTCACGTTTTCATTCACATTTCCATTCACATATATCATTTCCATTACCATTTATCTTCACCTTTAAGAATATATATATATATATATATCATAATACTTTGATTATGACTCAGACCTCTTCTCTGTATTCAATGAAATCCAGTACTCTTATATATATATATAATATTCCATATACTTTTAAAAATAGTAGATAATAATCAAATAATACTTATTAAATCACAATATCTAAATAGAATGATATTCTAAATCATATAACCTTAGATAACAACTGATACCATTCTTTCATATAACTCTAGATAACAACTGATACCATTCTTTCATATTCTCTTAATCATCAGACATGTTCACTTTATGCATGATCGTATTTATATCGATACTCATAATTCATAGTTCATATCCATCTCTCTTTAGATTCTAAAATCAGAAAATAAATTCTTAATAATATAGTAACAATAGAATCACATATATATTCCATGAAATCATCTTCTTTGAAGGTAAATAATTTTCCAAGTAAAGATAGAAAAATCTTGCCTCGATCTCTATAGCCCAGAGGTATGACCCGGCGTTCGTCCTGAGTTTCTATAAACACGAAAAGGATCATCATTAGAATATATTCCACTTAACCCCCTTACCTTTATATAGTAATACCCTTGTTACATAACATATGTTTAACATAGCTTTTTTTTGTACCAAATGTTCCAAGGACTTAACCATTTTTTTGACTCAATCAAAGTGTTAGCGATTTACATCATTTTCTTAACAATCATCCTCGACTGTGAAAATTCTTATAAAATATAGAATTCGAATTTTAATGTAAGGTCAACTGGTAACAGCTCTCTGACCCTCCTACTACAATATCCCAAAATTTCATAATATTTAAAATGTTTAGGTATGGTAATTATAGCCTCAAAGTTGACACAATTACGTTTTCTCGGTTTTCGAACGTCTTACACTAAAACAGACTTTTCTCCTAAACCGTTCATCAGATTTTAACGCACCTTATATCAAAACGATCTATGAACTAAGATCTATCATCTCATGGTCACTTGGTACCCTAGGCAGAATGCTACCGTACGAATATTAGTGTCCAAAACATGGCATCTTTTGGTTTAACGAAATTCGGGCATTATAATGGCTATACTTTCATACTTTCCAAAATTCAACTCCTCCAAATCCATTCACCAATCACATATATCAACCCTACACCATGTGGTCATCATACCAACCATGGTTACATTCACAACCCACTTCCATATTTAACTTAAACCACTTACAAACACATATATCATCATGAATAATCACTTATCATAACCTTAATCACTAAACTTTCTATAATCCATCATATATTCAAAGTAATACTAAAGGGTCTTGAGATTTATACCTTCTTGAAGCTTTAACAACCCTTATCAAGCCTTGGGATATGCTTAATCAACCTTATACAAGCTTAATCTAACAAGAACATGTTTAGAGATTTTTGGAGTTCTACAACCCAGCTGAACGAACATGAAAGACGAGGCCCTTACCTTGCTTTCCTGGACAAACCTTGTGAAATAAGAGTTGTAGATTATCTCTTGGGCTTTCTAAAAAGCTATAGAACGCAAAATTTGGCTGAGAAACGAAGGAGTTATGCTCGTTTTACTGATCTGTTGTTGTTTTGGCCGAATTTGCAAGAAATGGAGGGGGAGAAGATTTTTGTGTTTGGTTGATCTTATCTTGGCTTAATCTTGTAAATTCTAGAGTCTTGTAGAGTTATGTGGATAATTACCTTTGTTAATGACTAAGTTACCCCTTAAAAAGGTGTTAGTGGAAAGTGATGTCATTGATGATCTCTTAATCTCTTTTCTTGTTTTTTTTCTAAGTATTATGCTAATTCTCTTGGTAATTAATAAAATGGTAGGTATCCTTGTTAATTTATAAATCTTGGTTGTTTGGTTTCCATACTCGTCTAATTGTGATTTGTTTCAAATATACCTCATTATCTCAGTGGTTCTGAAATCATTTAACAATCCAAATTCCTTTGGTAATTTCTTAACTTAATAATCCTTTAGTTTACCCTAATTCACTAATTCCTCAATATATAATTCCTTTAATATTTCCATACTCCTTAATATCACATTCCATAGAGTCTCAATTGAAATCGAAAATCCTTAAAATCCACACTCAGGAATTTCTGAAATCGGTCATCGTTTCGAGTCACTTATTTTCATAGTACATCACTAATATGGTTTCCGATTATTCATTTTCCATTTCAAATCTAGGGTACTTACATACCCTTTCCCTAAATCCTCAAAATTACTATTCATTTAGGCACTGTAGCATTGTAAAAATTAGGGTTATTACAGATACGGTCATCCTACTTATTAAAATTAAATAATAATATTATGATTATCAATAATTAAACAATTTCCTTTTTCATGTAAAACATGTTACCTTTTACTCATTTTTCGTGTAAAACATGTTATCTTTTCTATTTTTTTAATAACTAATTAATTTCCTTCTACACGGAAACACATTATCTTTTATATTTTATCTAACTAAAATTTGACCATTTTAAAAAGCATTACATATAATTATATTTAATAAAATTAAATAATAATTTTATAATTACTAATACCTAACCTTACATTTTCTATTTTGTCTGACTAAACCTATTCTTTTCTAATAATATCACGATAATATCACTGAGGATTCTATTTAATAAAATAAAAATATTATAATTACTAATAATTAATTGTTTACCTTTTTTAGTTAAAAGTTATCATATTTTCTAACTAAAATTCATCCTTCTAAAAATATCACGTGCAACATCTATCTAATTATTATCAAATTATATCATTTAAAAATTAAAGCCTACAAAATTGATATCTTAAAAATTCAACTTAAATTATAGAAAAAATTATATAATATTAGAAAATCCGTGAATCACACGGATATTATAGGTAAATTTACCAAAATGTAAGTGATTATATGGTTAGTAGATAAAATATTGTTGTATAAATGGATTAGCGGGTCGGATCGGATAACCCATTTAATACTAATCATACTTGCTTATAGTCCGTGCAAAGTACGGGTTACTTTTAAATACTTTTAAAATTATATGATTAAATAAAATAGAGTATAACAATTTATTATGAATATAATTTAATTATGTAATGTTAATTAATAAAATTATTAGTAATAATAATAGTTACGGAGTATTTAATAAATGATATGTATTGATTAGAACTAATAATAATATAAAATCTTATTGTAAATTTGTTGTTGACGGGATTCGAACCTTGGATCTTTAGAAGATGGATTTAAATATTGAATATTTTTTATTATTAGATCTAACGGCTATCATCTATTTATTAAATATCTAATGGTCATTATTCATTTAGATGGTTGAACCACAGTTGAACCAAACAACAAAATTATACCCCTATTTATTTATTTATTTATTTATTATATAATAGTATAGATATAATAATATAGAAGTATAGAGAAGAAACTTGCCCACATTAAGTTAGAGAAGAAACTTATTCATGATGATGGGATTTCTGATAATCGTCTTGTCATCGATAACCAAATTAAACGTGACCAAGGAGATAGAGTCCAGTTCTCCGTTGCATGTCCTCTACCAGATGTAGTTATTACTTATTCAGGGCATATCCCATTTTCTGGCAGCATTTCTCTTCGATCCGATATTGTACTTAGTACAATTTTCATTTAAGTAAGAGGACAAAATGTCTTTTAAGAATGTGTAATTAGTTAGGTCTCGTTTGGTTCCATGTAATTACAACACATAACTCTGACTTACTTGGAACTTGCACAATTAACATCCTTTGGTTACGTAAAGATGGAGGAATTTAGAGTTACGTGGTATTTGTAGTTACAACAAAACACTGTAACCACTTACCTAGGTCATGCGTGGTCACGGGAAGTTACATACTGTAGCTCTCTATCAATTATCCTTCACTAAACAATAGTTAATATTATATGTATAATAAATTCATTATATCCTTAACTATAAAATATACTTTAAAATCTAAATTAAAAAAAATATTATATTTATAGTATATGTTATAATATATTTTTTTTGTCAAAATATATATTGCATTTGTTACATATTTATATTATAAAAATTGATCATAAAATTATTTGAAATTTTATATGTGTAAATTATTTACTTATTAAATTGTTAAATTGTACAAGTAACTAGTTATTAAATTAAAATTATTTATATTTTTATTATATATTTAATCTTATTTTAAGTGCATTATGAAATTTTATTTGTATTATTAATTTATTTAAAACAAGCTATAATAAATTTTTATTTGACTGATTTTAATAGTCATTCCATTATTGTAAAATCAAGTATTTGCTTTATATTTTGAATGTTGTGTAGAAATTTATCTTTTTTTTATTTTAGTATTGCTTTTTCAAAAAGAAAAATTTGTTTAAATAAATTACTTTCATTATTAAACAAAACAAATAACCTATGTAATTTGTAGTTACATACTCATAGACCAAACACGGGGATTTTTACTTTTCAGGAACTAAATATACTGTAACCTAGTTTCAAGGAACCTTAAATTACAATGTAAATATAAAAGATAAGAAACAAACGAGACCTTAGTTAATGATGATTACAATAAAAAATAGGACATATTAGAAAAATGGAATATATTTATAATTATAAATAAATATAGGACACAATTATAATTGAACTTTTAAAATGTGACATATTAGAATGCTTAAATGAAAATTTTAATAAATAGAAAGCTTAAATTAATTTATTTTATTTAAAATTACACGAATGCATAACACGAAAAATACACAACACAGAGTAAATGAATATGAAATTACACGAATTTCAAATTAATCGTGTTTGAATTTAACATTCATTCATGCATACGAAATACGAAATTATGTAATTGTCAAATTTAATAGTAGTTAATAATAAAACCCGAATTCTTCAACCTGTGTTCCATTAATATTATTTATTATAAAATGGGGATTTCTCCGATATTTATAAAAAAGCCCAAATTTCACATGAAATTACTTTGGACTTGAAAAGGTTTTGTCTTTGAATAAAATCGGGCATTTTTGAAATTTGGACGAGTTTTTACCAAAATTATAAAGGTACGTTTCAATTCCGATTCGATCCGAATTTTTTAGTTTGATTTAGACCGATCACTTGACCTTTTGAAATATTTTTTGATATTTTTAAATAAAATCGTGCCTGATTTTAATTGAATTTTAAAATTATAATTAAAATCTCCGAAATTTTAAAATAGAACAATATTCTAACATATCTTCCATCGCATGACACACGTACCACCAAAAAAACACTACTAAACGACAACAATATATTGTTGTGATATTTCAAATATTTCCCTGATAAACATTTCTAAAATGAAAATAAAAATGCCCCTGATATAAATGTGAAAAATGGCTTTTTAAAAATGCAAATCCGACCTAAAACCTAATGGGGTTTAAAATTTTTGCTAAACAAATATCAACTCAGTAAAAGACTGAAGAGCAACTTCTTAGGGAAAGAAAATATTGTCAAACAATCAAGACCCTAGCAAGGACCAGTCACCAGTCCTGGAATAACCAAAAGCTATGCTCAGCTACAAAGCAACGGTAAACACACTCGAACAATTTAATCTCAGGTAAGTTTTTCCAGATTAGCTTGATCAAGAACGTTTTAAACTTGATAATATGGCAATATAAGGCACCGAACATGCATAAATACAAGGCAATGAAAACAAAATTTGAGGGTTTTTATATTTTTGTGCATTACAGGACATAACAAGATACAGTAAAACGATCACACAATACACATACATGGGAGCTGGTTCAGTGCAAAGATTTGCCTTGTACCAGTTACTACAAACAAGTCCAAAGGCTCTCAGTCCAATAAAATATCAGACTGCTGAAACTTATAATTTCATAACACTGCTGAAACTTATAATTTAGTGAAACCTTGCACACCTAGTCGCAGATGGGGAGTGACTTGGGAAGGGACACTCAATCGATGAAATAGGTACACACAGCAACCCGTATCTGTGCCAGATAAGTGCGGATATCAAATACAACTTTCTTACAGCCCGATTCCTCTTGTGAGTAGGGGTGAGCATCTGGTCGGTTTAAAGCAAAACCGAACCAAAATAACCGAAAACTGATATTTTCAAAGAAGAGAGAAGATACCAAGCTAGTACACTAAAACTATAAATCAAATGTAACTTGGTTCTATTTCCATTTAACTGAAATTTATCAAATTCTGTGATGTTTGAGAAATAGCCCATGTGTCATGATTTTTTTTGAAATCATACTCCACCTATTCGTTATCCTTTCTGCTATTATAATCGAAGACCAATTGTATTACAATATGCAAGCATCAGAACCCCCAACGGCCCAACATCAGTAATAAAAGCAACAAAAATAGAAACACCACCCAAGCAGGATCGGCATTAGTTTAGGCATAATCTTACCTAACAAAGCAAAGGATAAGAAAAGAAGATGTAAACCAATGAATAGATGGGGATTTAGGAGGAGGAACAAACCGCTGAGAGTGGGATGGGAGCATTTGAGGTGCGACTTGCAGGGTTGGATACTAATATCTAGGGTTAAACTTACTGGGAAATGGACTAATGTTTTCTTAAAATAACAGGAATGATTACAGTTCTAGAAGATATAACTGAACCGAACTATGCAGCTTGGCTCGGCTGGTTTTTCCTCATCCTTATCCACAACTAACAGGTACAGAAGGTTTAATCGCTCAATGGATCTCAGATTCTCAGTCAGGTAGGACATTAGTTCGACTCAACTGATCCAGGGCAACGTTAGCTCTCCCCCCAAACAAACTATGCTGTTTGGCTCAGCCGGTTTTTGCTCACCCTTATCCCCGACTAACAGGTATGGAAGGTTTAATCACTCAATGGATCTCCAGGGCAAATATTAGCTCTGCTGCCCAACATGTGCTTGGTGTGTCAACAGACCAAGTAGAAACACTTAAGATTTTCTTAATATACGATCATCTCACCTAATTGCAGATTGTTCAAGTAAAAAAACTGTCTTGGGAAGAGCCAGACATAGCAACCAAGAATTCTCTACATAAGGATGATATGTAGCAGATTTTGCAAATGCTTTAGGTTTCTTTAAACAGCCAATTTATACTATCTATCTATCTATCTATCTATCTACACTCCAAGTAATGCAACTACAGAATTCGGCATTGAGCAAAAGAAGTCTTTTCCAGTAATTGTGAAACAGGACTGGGTGTTTGACATTATATGATCTAATCCAACTTAGATAACAAATGTCAACAAAAAGATTTATGCGCACAACACCGGTTCATCACTATAGCAAATCATAGATATAAACGTACGAACCATGATGGGTTTTCTCACATAAGTTTTATAGTGCATGTACAATACTAATATAGTAAATAGATAAGGTCATGACTACTTTTCACAAGGAAAAAAGCTGTTTTAAAAAAAAAGCAACAAGATAAGAAGCAAATCACCAAGCGGATTGCCGCTGCAAGTATTTCAATCTTGGTCCTTTACGAGAACAGGATAAAAACCTAAAGGAGCTTGGCCTATGTGCCTTTTCTTCTCATGTGATTCAGAATGGCAGGTGTACCCTCGAATAGATCCAACAAGTAATTCTCTAAATCCTCTGGAGTGTACTTTATATATTTTCCAGCATGCCTGCCACTCTCTAGTTGACTTCCAAACCTCCCCATGAATGAGCGGTATGCTGGAAGAACTTTTTCTGATATTGATATTCGAAGCTCTTCACGAAGTTGAGCATCAGGAACTTTCCACGCTGTTTGGATCCTATAGATTTCTTCAAAGCATGCATTAAAATTTTTAAACCTTTCCTTAAGAGCCATCTTGGAGGCATTACTTGCACTACTGCCAATTCCTTCATCTTTCAAACAAGACAAGACCTTGCTCCATGCAGCTCTCAGATAGCTAGTGGCGTACTGGCGAATTTGGCCACGTCTTTTTCGAACCCACTGATCTCCTAAAATAGTTCTAATTTCCGAATCCTTTACTTTTTGCACTATATATAGAATATTATTCATGAGAAATATGTACTGCATTGCATTATCTTCGTAAAGCTTCGATTTCTCCTCCAGATTTGATTCCAGGGTGGTGAGCAAGGATAGCAGACGCTGTGCTATTGGGGTCATGCTTTCTGAATTACCATCATCATTACGTAAATGACCTGATTCACCCTCGAAATTTTCTAAAATCCCATTCAGCGAATCGCTGTAATCAACAAGTAGTTTCACATAATTCATCACATACCGGCACATAGGATGAATCTCTCCACCTTGTATGGGTTTCTTAGATGTTTCCCCCTTAACAGCACTTTCAAATTCCACAAATGTGCCAATTGCAGCCTCCCCCAGTCCAGTCAACACTCCCTTCACCTCCATACAAACCAATTCCCCGGATTCATCACCAAACAACACTTCCAACTCTGGCGCCACTTCCGCCAGCGCATCATACATATCAAGTATACGAAACAACTTCTCTGAAGTCCTTCTTGCAATCACAACAGCCTCACCAAAATTCAACAGCTGCATCACACACCCTTTAGCCGTCTCAATAAAACAAACTTCTCTAATTAGTTCAGACTCACTAAAAACCTCATCACAAAGCCTCTTCTCACCAGCCAAAAGAACCCTAGTCATAATCTTAATAGCCTGAACCCACTTCTTCATCTTCTCATCCAACGAATTCCAATCAATCCTCTGAACCTCCTCAATACTCAACCTCTCAACACCTAAAACCGACATATACTCATCCAAAACATCCCGTCTCACACTACTATAAACCTGACAACACTCCTTCTCATACCCCGACCTAATCATCCTATCCGCAATCTCCTTCAACAACTCCACACACTCCGGCTCAATCACATCAAAACTCAAATCCCCCAACCCTAAACTCACTCCCCTCTCATGACCAAACTCACTTCTCCCATCATCCTCCCCAAAACTCCCAAACTCCGCACCCTCCCCATCCCCCTCCCCCTCCCTCTCCCCAAACGACATCGACAACGACCCCCTCCTTATCATCGACCCATGTAACTTCTCCGAATCAGGCGTAACCGTATTCTGAATCAAAATATGCCTCAACTCATCCTCCAATTTCGCCATCGCCAATTGCAACACACTCTCAGCACGATCCGCAATATCATCCTCCCCATTTCCACTCCCATTCTCCCTAACCGACAACTCCTCAGTCAACTGAATAACCTCATCCACCGCATCAAAATACTCAGTCAAATTATCCTCCCAACGATCCTTACTCTCCCCCTTTCTCGACGAATCCCCACCAGAATCCCACCTAAGAATCACCTTCTCAGCCTCTTCAAACCGATCATCCACTCTAGACCCTTCTCCACCACTCGGATCAGAAATCAAACTAGTAATATTCGACAACCGATTATCGAAACTCGAGAAGATCAACAACATATCATCCGTCGACGCTTTCGATGTGTTGAGACTCTTCACGATTTGTTGAGCAGCCGCTAACACTCTGTCTTCACCTTCCACCGTCGTCGCCGCCATAACCAAACACAGTTTGTATGTATAGGTGTATGTATATATAAGATTGAAATTGAGAAGATAAAAAAGGATGGATTAGGGTTAGTACCTTCTTTTAGTGAGCAGCGGATGTTTTCTGCAGTTTGTGTGTGTTTTGAGTGTGTGAGAGAGAAGATGAGATGATGATGTTAGGAGAGAACTGTTTGGCCGGCTTTTAGTTTACCTGATTATTACACCGCGACTAGACTACTTGAAAAGCCCCTCGATGTTTCATTTTGTCTTAAAGGACTCTCCCTTGTGTAATAAAATTACGGTAATTAAAAAATAATTAATCTTTTTACTACTGTAATTAAATAAAAAGATTTACTAAAAAACTTGGGAATGTACTGATTTATATTCTGTGATGTGTACATGAGTATTGTACATGGTTATTCGATAAAAAAAATATTAGTAGAAATATGGAAAATAAATCAATCAACTTAATTGCTTGAGATTATGAATTAGATTAATATTAATTATATTTAGAAATTAAATCCGATGTTTAAGTGCGTGGATAAGATAACCTATCTTATCTTTCTTTTGCCAGAATCTACAAAATTAATGGACATATCAGATTTTTAAATCACTATTTAAAAAATTAAAATTTAAGTTAGGGTTAGGGAATGTTTGGAGAACTTATTTTCCGGAATAAATCAACTTATTTTAAGATAAAATTAGAGATTCCTAACGTTTTTTCTGAAAAATTAATTTTTTTGGCAACTTATGAAATCTCAAACATACATTAAATATTTGTATAAAAAAATTATCAAAATATGAAATTTTTACTCAAAAATAAGTACGTAAAAACTTAAAATAAGTCGTAGCCAAACAGAACATTAGTATATATTGACATTAAAAGAAATTATTCCCTCCATTCTAAAATACATGTTTTTTATTCCATAAAAAACATTCCATTACAATTAGATGATGAACTTTTTTGATCGAAAGAAACTCTTTATTAGGATATTGTATTCCATTACAATTCATTTATGAAATATATTTCATTCCTGAAAAAAAAAATACATGTTTTTTGAAAAATGAGAAAAGTAAGTTAGTCTCATGTTATTTTTCTTTCTTCAATAAAAAAAATGAGTATTTTTCCAAAACTATCCCTACATTTATTATATTTAAGATTTGACTTTTTTTTCCTCAATAAAAATTATGAGTATTTTTCAAAACTATCCCTACATTTATTATATTTAAGATTTGATTTTTTTCAAATTTATCAGCATTCTCATTTTTCAATGTAGTTTTTAAGGATATTATTTAGAAAATTTTATCCAACTAACCTTGCTCATAATATATATGTTTTTTAGAAAAGAAACATTTAAAATGGGAAGGAAAGACACAGTGTTGCAATTTATTTTTACTTTTTTGTCGTGTTCTAAAAATGGATGATTAATCGGGATTAATCGCTGTTCGGCAGCTCATCGAACGGATTTTTGGAAAATCGGGTTAAAAATCATTTTTTTTAAAAATCGGCCAATAAGCGAACAAAATCGGTTAATTCGATCAAAAGTCGGTAAAGTTCGATCAAAATTAAAAAAAAATGTAAAAGTTAAAACTCATAAAAAAATATATATAAAAGATAATTATATATTTAAAATAATTATATATAAAAAATAAAATTAAACTAATCCCATTAATGATCTGATTAATTATTCTGTTTAATCTTCGATTATCCGATTAATTCATATTTCGTGTCTTTATCGATTAGTTTCGAATTCCGCTTTTTATAATATTGATTTTTTGTCGAAACCTTGCAATTTATTTTAATTTCTTATAAGTGAAAAACGAATAAACCCGGATCTTACTGTTACTGATAGGTTATCCCGGTAATTTATTACCAATTCACATTCCTGGTAATTTACCCGACATTCCGTTAATTCCGAAAATTTAGCAATAAAATGTTGATTAAATTAAAGCAAAGTCAGTCAAGCGTAAAAATTACAGATGTGATCCGGCTGCTTTGGTAAATGTGAAGTGTGAAACAAAACCGAAACAGTTTGACTTTGACCTCTGCTTAATCGTTTAGCTTAGCAAGGGCAGTTAACTTATTGGTAACTCCTCCTATTTGTTCAAGGATAAATGTAATTTTATCCGTTACAAGCAATTTTCTCTATTTTAGTTATAGCTATTGCAGCCGCCGAAGCCGCTATTGGATTAGCTATTGTTTCATCAATTTATCGCAACAGAAAATTAACTCGTATCAATCAATCTAATTTGTTGAATAAATAGTCGTTCTTACCGTTCAAAACGAGTGTGTTCATACCTCCCATCCACGTCTTTTGAACAATACGAGAAGATTACTAGTTGCATAGCACATGGTTTTCATTATATTCAATTTCAAATATACAAATACCACTTGTGTTCCGGTGTTTGTTAGGAACGACCGAACGACAACTAATAATATCACCAGATTTAGCATATGGATTTTGATTTTATTTTTTTCGATTCGAGTCGACCGATCTTACACCGCTACATTTCATTTCGCAACACAACGTCGGTAATAAAACATAAGGATAATTCTGTCCCATTTCGTATATTTTTTGCTCCAGAACTAATTTCTTACAAGCATTGTTTAAAACTAAATGTTTGTGAGAATGGTGAACTCAGACAATTCAACTAGCAGCAACCTTGGCACCTTGCTCCCACTATTTCATTCCCTTCAACAATGTATTTAGAGAGCTTCAAGACCATTTACTCATCAGTTTGGAAACCTCGAAACTGAATAACTGATGCAAGAAGTTTATAATTTTGGTATTGGGTTCACTCACTTTCTTGGCTATAGCATAAGAAAGGAGTGACTCTACATCTTCAAATATAAAAAGTCATCTAAGAAAAGAAAAAGAAAAAGAGGATGCCACAACAATCTTCCAGCAGTAAACTGAACTTCAAACGAAGAATGGACCTGTTATGGAGATTTTTCACCCAGGTTGTTAGTTGCAGAATGAGATGATCATGTAAACCTTATATCAGAAAACCCCGTGTCTCAATACGAAGCAACTGGAAATAAATAAAGAAACAGAAATTATAGCAATTTCTACCAAATACTGTTGAATTGCAGAAAATAGAACTGGACATTAAACACTGCAGGCATCAAAACAATTACAAGCAAGTTAATATATATTATCCTTGACAATTTTCTTCATTTCTTTTTTGCAGGAAAAAAACAAAGATGTGTATCTACTGACAAAAATGATCCTCAAAGAGGAAAAGCGGCTGTCTCCAGATTAAGTGCAGTTGAGCTACCTAAACCAACGGTTTTGCTTATATAACTGATATGAGAACATAAAACATATGAATTCTCACTTTCTTAAGAAGCTAGATAAAATGAAACAAACATGCCTTATCAAAATGTGTCCCAAGTCCTAACATAACTAGGTAAATTAAAGGGGTTTTTTTTATTTTGCTAACTTAGATAAATCAGGAGTTGCTTGTTCTTTAGTTGTTGGTAAATGACTGCAATAATGTCAAGCACGAGATAATCTCCTGCACATTTAACAAGGCACAAGAAACTTTTGAACAAGAACACGTCCAGAATATAAAGTAACTCAAACTAAAAATACCCCCGACGTTCAATCTGGAAGCCAGGCATGTGAAGAGTGAGATGTAGAGAGACCTTACCTCTAAAACAATGCCTTGGGCGTTACAAGACCCTGTACAGTACTCCATCCTTTTCATAATCAACATTTACATAGCTGTGACCAAATGGCCCTTTGTGCCTTTCAGTTAGATGGCTTCAACATTAATTCATAAACTGAATGACCATTACACCCTTGTTCCATCTATGACCTTAGATTCCTATTGAACTCCAACCGGGGAACTACTGATGTTTGTGCAAAAGTACCTTCTTCTAGGATAACTTTGACCAGGTATCCTCAACCTTGAACAAATAGATCAACAACAATGATTGCTTGATAAAAAATATTACTCATATTGTAGCTTCTGTTGAATATCTATGAGGAAACATCAACAACAGACCATAGCCTTTCTTTCCAATCCGAGAAACAATAATAATGATTGCGCTTGATAAGAAAGATTTACTCATATTGTAGCTTCTGTTGAATATCTATGAGTAAACATCAACAAAAGATCATACCCTTTCTTTCCAATCCGAGAGATATGCCTTATCAGCATACTTCAGTTTTGTTGAAATATGCCTCATCAACATACTTCAGTGCTGTTTCATTCTCACCATCTTGTAGAATAATCACTTAGGCCTTTTCAATGTACTCCCAGATGCTCTAACTTTTTCTCAGCACTACCATGAGGTAAAGTTAAATGATGGTCATATACTCGTAATTTAGGCAACTATCTGAACGAGACAAATCATGGTTGGAAACTTATAGTAGAAGCAATTTCATTTGAGATTGAATCAAATCAAGTTCAGAGGATGAATGCTCTTTGTTACTTGTTTTATCAAACTCCCTTGTAGGCCAATTCAGAAAAAGCTTAAAGGTAAAGATTTCTTTAATATCGAATAAGGTAAGGGCATCTTTAACATCAAACTGAGAAATGATTGTTTTCGAGTGAGGTGGATGGTTGATGATAGAACTAATAGGAATTATGTTCTATATGTAAAAGAGTATTCCTTTACTTTGTTTGTTTGGTTAATTTTGAATCCACAAAAGAACTTTCTACTCTTGTACTAAATGACTATACAAGGTGAAATAACATCATTCTGTAATTTGGTATCACGTGGCACTTAGGTTTGTATTTCTTAGATAAAATAGAACCTTTTAAATTACCAGTGCACTGGCACGTAAAGAGAGTCCAAAAGTACGTTGTTAAAATCAAAAGGACTACTGTATGAGATGGTGAGAGTGGAAAACCAGTACACTGAAAAATCGTAATTCAGCCATAACCTATGTATTCATTCACAAAACACTTGACAAAATATAAATAATATTCTTAAGTGGGAGCACCTGCAAGAGGCACTCAAAAAAGGATCTGTAAGAGGCACTGAAAACCGTAAATTCACTAAAGCTAATTGACACCCTTGTCTCTGGAACTAGAAATGAAGTCTCTGGTTTTTTGTTGATATTTCCTTGTAGAAATTCACCAGATTCGAAAATTAATGATAAATCTTGTGTATCAAGCAATCACTAATACCAATCTACCCCATCAAAATTAAATGCTAATGCGTAATCAAGATACAAGGTGTTCATGCACAAGAATGATGCAGATGAAGGCATTGACGCAATCGTTCATTCCAGGGCTAGAGTTTATTTCACATATTTAAAGAGAGTAAAATGTTGATTTGGCTTATGAAATTTGTTTTAATCATCCAACCTAAATGCGCATCAAGGGACTCAAAAAATGGTAACGTGTCTCGGCTTTCCGTCATATTTACATAGGCAATCATGAAGATGACAGTGTTGAAAAAAATGGCTACGACGGAAAACATAGTACTAACTAGTATAGAGTTTCAATCACGACCTAAAACGATTACAAGAAGAATGTGAAGACACATTTGACGAAGGATGCCAGGATTTCATGGCCAGTGGGGCAGAAGGTACCAGCACTGCCCTCACTTGTGCATGTACTCTTCCGGTATGAACTTATACTTGGGTTGATTATTAACTTAAGACTTATATCCTTTCTGCACAACTGAGGGTCAACTTCATAATGTGTGGTTCAAAGTTATGATGTAATTATACATATACACGTTATCCTCTTGTGATCCAATTCAGCTAATCAGCCTAATTAGGGCTACATGTTCGTTCATTTCCCAATATAATGTCCTAGTTCACGGAGCAGTCCCACAAGGCAGAATAAGCAATTGAGGACAAAGGTCACTAACAATGAAAAGGGTAATCTTAGAATATTTAATAATCAGATCGTAGATACAGAGGAATATTGGGTTATATACTTATATTCAGCTTATAAATGAAGTAATGAACCATGCTAAACTAATTATGTACAGAAAATTTAAGCACTCCTGCATAATTACAAAGAAATCCTGGAGCTTAAGACATGAACGTTACATACCATTGTAGTAAAGATATATCTTAAAGCTAAACCATATCTGTTTGCTGGTGTTGAGGTTCATGTCGCGTTTCCCCCTGAAAATGGTATGGTTTGGTTAACAGGAAATTAAAATAGTGAAGAAAATTAAACAACAATTGTAACAATTAAAATCAAAAGTAACAATATAGTGTAACACTAACAGTGTCAGACAACTGGTCTCTTATGCAATACATTGACTGCATCATCGAGTTTAAATTGTCTTTATCCAGTTGGAACTTCACATTTGTTTCTTTTGTTTGCATATGTGCATTACTTTGAAGCTGCAAGAAGTAAAGTAACCATTATTCAGCATACAATACAGAATCAATTTTCTGCTTTACTATTAATCCAAAAAATATGATCTTACATACATTGATATCCATATTAATCATGTAATAATAGTAGATAAAAGTCAGTTCAACCTACCTTCAAGTTGATAACTGCAAGAGGATCCATCAGTTCGTCTTTCTGACTCGCCATGTCCCATGTCAAGGTTTTAAATCTGGGCAATGTACCCTGAAAACAATTCACGAAAACAGAATATTCAAACTCAGTGCATTGAGTCCTATAGGCTTAAAAGCAATATTTCCATAATAGAATAACTTACCCGTTCTTTCTGAATATCTTCCTGCCACTCACTGTGGAACTTTTGCAAAAGAAGTGTCAATAGCCTCTGCATTTCAGGCGAGACTTCGGCAGGAAACAACTTATGAATCTCATCCTTATTGATATTCTCGTAAACACATCGCCTAATCAACATGCGCAAGCAAACTAGAAGCTGGAAAAATAGAAAGTTCAGATACCTCAGTCAAGTGAAACTGCAATCATTCTAAATTTCGGGGAAGGGAGGGGGGCAATATATAATTAAGACTGAAAAGTGAAAATGTACTTAAGACTCTTAATACTTAAATGGATGGCGGAAAATGTACTAAAGACCGTCACGACCCAAAATCCAATTCTAAGCTAACTCCCTTTTACACGGACAAAAACCAAAAATGACGCGACTCATCAACTCAATTATAACCTGAAATGACTCGTTTATTCAATTTTTTATCCTCCAAGCTTATACATTCATTTCTATCAAATATCCAAATGTCACTAAGTTAAAACGACACGAAATCAAAATAATTCACATATACCACACGACCGCAAGCCCGAAACCCACCCTAAACTTAGTACAATTTAAACAAGTTATTTGTGGCAGGACAAGTACACTAAGAACCAAAAGAACAAGTTATCAAATAATAAAACTACCAGCATGGATTGCATTTATACCAAAATAAAATGAAAACAAGCATGTATCTATAAAAAAAAAAAAAAAATACATACAGGGTCGAGCTGATAATCTTGGAGAGAATCAAGAATTTCACAAAAGAGACGACGATCAGTGGCGTCGAGACCAGTGTTACGAGTTCTCCAAAGGGCTTGAAGAATGTATTCTAATGATTCTTTCGATTTTGCACGTATTAATAACTCTAAGTGGCTCCATATATTCGTATTCTTCTCTTTCTCCATCTCTCAATTTTGTTTTTCTTTTTTTCACAATTAGGGTTTAGGGTTTATCTTTATCATGGGTGCCATTTTCAGGTCGGGTCGGGTCAGGTTAGTTTTTAATTTGTTTTAATTTAAAACGAGTTTTGTCTTTCTAAACTATTTTATAAATTATATTAGATGTAAATGTAAATTGTATTCGGAATGTGTGTAATATGGTTGAAATAAATTGATTTCAAAATTGATTTATTTATTTGCAAATTAAATTGACTTTAGAACTTACTAAAGTCTAAAAGTGAATATATAGTTAAATTTGTTGATGACTTTAAAAATAATTGGGAAATTAAATATTTTTTTAAAAGTTTTTTGAAAATGGATGACAATTTTAGGTAATGGATCGGATGTCGAGGCGGAGCCGATTTTATTTGATGGATCGAATGATCGAGTCGGAGACAATTTTATGTGATGGATCCGATCGAGCCAATGGGATCGGATAGATTGGATAAATTATATCCGGTTCCATTTTTAAGCCAACGTGAACTAGAAATGAGTTGAAAGAGTCGACCAAACAAGTCATGTTTGCACACAAGTTACAAATTGGTCGAGTCCCGTAAGACCCGCGTGAACATGAAGTTGGAAAACAATAAATTAGGAAACAATCTTAATTTTAGTCTCTGTTATAGAAATTGCCCGATTTCTGAAAAATCGCCGATAAATCGGCTAAAAATCGGTTAAAATTTTGGAACCGATTCGGCCGATTTTGCAAAAATCACCGATAAATCGCCGATTTTTCAATAAATCACCCGATAAATCGTAAATCGGTACCTCAACCGAATAGTTCCGATTTCCGAAATCTGCAACACTGATTTTAGTTGAAGCAGCAAGAATTAACCAAGGAAAAATGCTACAACCCCAAAATATAACCCAAAATTGTTCTCAAATCCTTACATAATTGGTAACTTTCTTAAAATAATATGGGACCCCGCGTGCATAAATATGCACCCACAAATTAAAATCAGTCACTTGTCAATGTAACGTTATTTAGAAATAATTTTGGGAATATTTTTGGGGTACCTAGCTCTTAACCAAGTATAGACCTGGCAAATCGGGTAAACGGATCGGTTTCGGATCGGATCTGCTTCGGATCGGATCCACTTTCGGTTAAGGTACATTTAGAGCCTGTTCGGTTCGGATCGGATCTGATTCGGTTCGGATCCACTTTCGGTTAAGGTACTATTTAGAGCCTGTTCGGTTCGGATCGGATCTGATTCGGTTCGGGTAAAATTCGGATTAAAATCGGATAAATTTTGGATTAAGATCGGATCAAATTGGGTTCGGTTCTCTTTCGGATTTTTACTGTTCGGATCGGATTTTGTTTGGATGTAGGAACATTCGGTTCAGATCGGATTGTCGAGATATATCTAATTTTTTGATGTACCCAAATTTTCCAAAAAGCAAAAAAATATTTTGGCTTGAGATTTTAGCAATGAACAACTAAATTGACTGGTACTAGTAACTAGTGCTTTGTTAAAGCTTTTTGTTTCGTTTTAAAAAATATATTTCTCGACGATCAAACTGTTGGATGTCAAAATATATATAATTTAGTGATATTCGCAAATTTTCAAAAATAAATAAATTAATTTAGTTAAAAATCTTAGTAGTCAACTACCGAATTGACTAGTACTCGTAACTAGTGTTTTGTCAAGGATTGTTATTCTATTTTTTAAAAATTATTTCTCGACGATCCAACCGTACGGATCTCAAGATATATATAATCTAGTAATATTCCCAAATTTTCATAAAATAAAAAATTAATTTGGTTGGAGATCTTAGTAGTCAACTACCGAATTGACTTGTACTCGTAACTAGTGTTTTGTCACGGATTTTTATTCTATTTTTAAAAATTATTTCTCGACGATCCAACCGTACGGATCTCAAGATATATCAAATCTAGTGATATTCCCAATTTTCAAAAAATAAAAAATTAATTTGATTGGAGATCTTAGTAGTCAACTACCGAATTGACTAGTACTCGTAACTAGTGCTTTGTCACGGATTATTGATTCTATTTTTTAAAAATTATTTCTCGACGATCCAACCGTACGGATCTCAATATATATCTAATCTAGTGACATTCCCAAATTTTCAAAAAATAAAAAATTAATTTGGTTGGAGAACATAGTAGTCAACTACCGAATTGACTAGTACTCGTAATTGGTGCTTTGTCACGGATTGTTGATTCTATTTTTTAAAAATTATTTCTCGACGATCCAACCGTACGGATCTCAAGATATATCTAATATAGTGATATTCCCAAATTTTGAAAAAATAAAATATTAATTTGGTTGGAGATCTTATTAGTCAACTACCGAATTGACTAATACTCGTAACTATTGTTTTGTCACGGATTGTTGATTTTATTTTTTTAAAATTATTTCTCGACGATCCAACCGTACGGATGTCAAGATATATCTAATTTAGTGATTTTTCCAAATTTTCAAAAAATAAAAAATTATTTTTAAAAAATACATGTGTCAAAATTTATTAAATAAGACCGAATATGTCAAAATTAGATACATCGCTTATATAACGCTTTCATAAGTGTTATGGAAGTGAATGCACTCACTTACACAGCGCTGTAATAAGCGCTATATAAGTGAATGCACTTTAATTTCTGCCCAAAATATGCTGAATTTATTTATTTATTTATTTATTTTGCTAATTATGTGCAGAATTTATTAATTTATATTTGCAAATTGAATTAAAATATTATTATATACAAAATATCGTAAGCAATATTCAATGATAATAATAAATATATAACAAATCAGAAAATATAAAAATTGACAAAACTAAACAAATAAAGGTCAAGAAAATATTAATCTATATAAAATTATTTTATCGGATATTTTTCGATTCAGTTATTTTTAGTTTCAGATTTACATCGGATTCAAGTCATATTCGGTTCGGTAAATTTTTATTCGGATTTGATCGGTTCTGATTATAATCGGATACATGGTCATCATTGGATACAGTATTTCGGATAATTTTTGGTTAAATTTCCGGTTCGGTTAATTTTCGGATCGGGTCAAATCGGTTTTCGGATCGTTATCGGATTTGATTAAATTGAACCGATTTCGGTTCGGATTCGGATTGTTTCGGTTTCGGATACAATTTCGGATAATCTATTTCGGATCCAATTTCGGATTCGGTTCCACATATTTCGGTTCGGTTTTTCCGGATCCAGACCCATTTTGCCAGATCTACTTATTATTATATTAATATATGTACAGTTTTATACATATATCTTCTTATTTTTGTTCATTGATTAATTGCTATCTCCATTATTGATATCTTAAGATGATTGTTAGTATTAATAAAGTGATAATAACAACCGAAACTTTTACATAAAAAAATGATGGTAATAAAAAAAGTACTCCCTCTGTCTCAGAGTGTGTTTCCCCTTTTGACTTTGCACACTGTTCATTATAAGCGGTTGATTACTAATTTACGCATAATTTATAAGATAAAATATAGTCATGAGTGATCTTGTTGGATTCGTATTTATGAGTACTTTAATACAGTGAAGTTTTCATATTTAGTACTAATACAAAATTCAAGATATTAACGATTGAAAGTGTGCGTTGGCAAACGTGTTTTTATAAATGGGAAACATATTATGAGACGGAGGGAGTAATAGAATAAATTTAAGGATATGAGAACCAAAATTAGCGTCAAGAACTTGCAAATTGAGGTCCCGGTAGAAATAGAGCATCGACGGTCTATCTTGTCTCCAAAATGGGGTCAGAATTCAGATGGGTTCAGAAAGAGGTGCTTGTTTACCATCCAACTTCGCGGGCCTCTGTGTGTCAGTCTCTAAACGCATGCCCATGTTATCTTTTCTTCTGTTTTACTCCAGTTCATCACTACTCCCTTAATAGTTAATACACACATTCCATTAATAAAATAAAGGAATATTCTATATGGTATCATTGTATAAATAATTTTTTTATTTAGTATTATTCAAAAATTTAACTTTAAAGTGGAATTATTAAATTTTTGGATTCATTCACATATTACCATTATCATTATAAAAATATGTAATTTTATATTTGATATCACTTGAAGGTTTTGACTTCTAAATGGTAACATTCTATTTTGAGCTTTAGCTCCATAAATGATTCTGATCAAACTATTTATTTTTGGTGGGCAAAGTGATACCCAACAATATTTTGAGAGACATAAAATCAAGAAGTTCTAATAAATTCATGAGATTCATTAAAAAAGTGACATTTTGGAGCTGAAATCAAAGGTAGAAAGGTGTCATTTAGAAGTCAAAAATTTTAGAATGGTATCATATGGAAAATCCCGGCGATAACTTTATAACGGTTGACTAACATTTAGATAACGGAGTGGCATTATGTGGATAAAATTAAAAATATGATAGTATCACTTAAATAAATGCAAAAGTCCTATAATAAATAATATCAAATGAAATATCCCTAAAATAAAATTAGCAAGATGTTTCGTAGTCCAAGTCGAAAGAATGACAAGAATACCTCAAAATTGGGGTGAGTGAACGGAGAATGCCCCATTCTAAAAAGTTGAGCAAAAATACCCGCTGAGTTACGCATTCACCAAAGGGGTATCCCATTTTACAAAGAATACACATTCTGTGATGGAGTATCCATAAATATTTTTTTTGAGATACGCATTCACCAAATGCGTATCCTTTGTAAAATGGGATACCCCTTTGGTGAATGCGTAACCCAGCGGGTATTTTTGCTCAACTTTTCAAAAAGAGGTATTTCTGTCAATTTTGTTCAGAAATGGGGTTTTCTTGTCACTCACCCGTCCAAGTCTTCATAGATAGAGATGATGTCGGTGTTTGCAATATAAACTTTTTCCTAGCAATTGATACTGCTTGTTGCCCTTTTATAGCGGCATTGATGTACACACTTGCTGTTACATCCTCCAAAATTTTGATACATTGTATCTAGGATGCGAATGAATCAATTTTGTAACGTAAGCCATTCAAACATGCAAGAGGTAGATTCTCCAAGACTAAATGACAGTTTGTACCCCTCATGTATAGGGATTTTGTCAAATTGGTCCATTTTTACGTTTTGTAGCATTTTACAACCCCTATCTTTAACTCTCGCTTCTAATTGAACCTCTTTACTAAGATGAGGGGTACAAACTTTGATACATCATATCTAAGATGCGAAGATATCAATTTTGTAACATAAAGAAGCCATTCAAACATGAAAGCGATTCATAATTTTCGAGACTCTTTTGTGCCATGTTATTTTCAGGTCTTTGTATATAGAACAACCTATTTATTACTGAACTAGATACAACATGCATGCCACGAAAATTCTAAGCAAAAGGTATTTAGATTCTAAGGTTCAACAGGAAAACCAACAATCCAAGCGATCGAGTTCAAGCTATACTCCAAACTAACATCTGTTCATATCAACAGAGCAAGCTAGGAAGTGTGTTCGATTTTCTAAAATATGCGACTTAGAACTACTTTTTCCCTGACCATTTGCTTGACTAAACGAGTAACCTGAGTTGCGGTCCTTGAGGTGTTAAAATTATTGGATCCATCCCATCTGGGCCTTTCCCTTATTGAGTAAAGTAACTGCATCTGTAATAGCCGGCTCAGCTCCAACAGATCGAGTTGAGCCAATTTCTCCTGAATGAGCTGGACTATATTCTATAACCAAGACTCTGCGCATGCAGGCCGGATAGGTGACGGGCTAATTATAACTCATCCATGGCACACACAAGCAGGATTAACAGCTAAACAAACACAAAGCATTCTTTATGTCATAGGTTAGAAGCTAGGTTAAAGTCTCTAATCTAAGAAGCAATCTTAATTTGACTCATATGTTGTGTATTAGAGATGATCACCAACATATATATGAATATGATGTATGTGAAGTTTAGTTATTTTAAGAAACTAGTTGATAAGACCTGGCAAATCGGGTAAACGGATCGGTTTCGGATCGGATCTGCTTCGGATCGGATCCACTTTCGGTTAAGGTACATTTAGAGCCTGTTCGGTTCGGATCGGATCTGATTCGGTTCGGGTAAAATTCGGATTAAAATCGGATAAATTTTGGATTAAGATCGGATCAAATTGGGTTCAGTTCTCTTTCGGATTTTTACTGTTCGGATTGGATTTTGTTTGGATGTAGGAACATTCGGTTCGGATCGGATTGTCGAGATATATCTAATTTTTTGATGTACCCAAATTTTCCAAAAAGCAAAAAAATATTTTGGCTTGAGATTTTAGCAATGAACAACTAAATTGACTGGTACTAGTAACTAGTGCTTTGTTAAAACTTTTTGTTTCGTTTTAAAAAAATATATTTCTCGACGATCAAACTGTTGGATGTCAAAATATATCTAATTTAGTGATATTCGCAAATTTTCAAAAATAAATAAATTAATTTAGTTAAAAATCTTAGTAGTCAACTACCGAATTGACTAGTACTCGTAACTAGTGTTTTGTCAAGGATTGTTATTCTATTTTTTAAAAATTATTTCTCGACGATCCAACCGTACGGATCTCAAGATATATATAATCTAGTAATATTCCCAAATTTTCATAAAATAAAAAATTAATTTGGTTGGAGATCTTAGTAGTCAACTACCGAATTGACTTGTACTCGTAACTAGTGTTTTGTCACGGTTTTTTATTCTATTTTTAAAAATTATTTCTCGACGATCAGCCAAGAGGAATGGGATGCGTAATACGGGATGAATGTGGAACTTTTTTCCGAGCCAGATGTACTACAAGTCTACAACTACTGGAGTAATGCAACGAAGAGAGGCAAAGGCGTTGAGCTTAAAGTAAGAATATCCGAGACAAAGGCGTTGAGCTTAAAGTAAGAATATAATGGACAAAGGAATGGAGGCGTGCTAAATGTATCTTTGAGTTTGTTCTAAATTATTGGTGGATGCTCTTAACGGAAATAAAAGGTCTTATTTTGATACAATTGTTTCTGATTGTATTGAGTTGCTTAAGCACTTTGATGATGAGCTAATTGTTTTTGCTTATAGAGTTGTGAATAATGTAGTCCATTTGTTAGTAAGGGTTGCGTATTCTATGTCAAGTCATCGGGAGTGGCTATACACTGTTTCGATTGTCTTATTGCAACTGAGAAGTTTGGGGGGGGGGGGGTTTCAATACGGATTATAGAGGATTTTTTTTTTATTCTTAAAATTCTAGTGTATCTCTGGTGGTACTAAATATGGTTTTCAAAAAGTCTTTTAAAATCTGGGAACATTCATTTTAGATTTCAAAAAAGCTCATTAAAATCTGGCAGTAATCAATATGGATTTTAAAAAATACATTAAAATTTAATGGTATTCAAAAGTCCATGCATTTTTTTGTATTTGATAAAAGGATGGATCTCTGGTGGTACTAAATATGATTTTCAAAAAGTCTTTTAAAATCTGGGAACATTCATTTTAGATTTCAAAAAAGCTCATTAAAATCTGGCAGTAATCAATATGGATTTTAAAAAATACATTAAAATTTAATGGTATTCAAAAGTCCATGCATTTTTTTGTATTTGATAAAAGGATGGATTTAGAAAAATTTGTTAGTATTTTTTAATATCTTTTAAAATCTGTCCAAACTCCAAAACCCATGAGATTTTAAAGAATTTGTGTGAAACTCGTTAAAAAATTTATGTCGGTTGTGTAGGTGGTGTCTGTTACCTGAAAGAGCTACAAGGTCTTCTCTAGATAACCTCTCTGGGAAAAACTTTGTTGAAGTTGAGACAAAGTGAAAGTTGGACTTACCAAGCTTCTAGTTTCAGTAGCCTGGGTTGTTCTTCCATCTAATTTACCTTTAGGCACATCCCAAGTTGGTCCTCCAGGCTGGAATTAGTAAACTCTCGAAGCATTGAGGAAGAGGAATAATAACCTTGGAAACATTGTCTTTAGCCAGCTGGAACTTCACATCTGTTTCTTTTGTTTGTGTATGTACTTTGAAGCTGCGAGAAGTAAAGTAACCATTATTCTCATACACTACACAATCAATTCACTGGTTTACTATCAATCTAAATATTATGATTTTACATATATTGATATCCATATTAATCATGTAACAGTAGTAGATAAAAGTTTTTTCAGCTTACCTTCAAGTTGATAACTGCAAGAGGCTCCATCAGTTCGTCTGCCTGACTCGCCATGTCCCATGTCATGGTTTTAAATCTAGGCAAAGTACCCTGTAAACAAATCACGAAGACAGAATATTCAAACTCAGTGCATTGAGTCCTATTGGCTTAAAAGTAAAAAGCAATATTTCCATAATACAATAACTTACCCGTTCTGAATATCTTCCCGCCACTCACAGTGGAACTTTCGCAAGAGAAGTGTCAATAGCCTCTGCATTTCAGGTGAGACTTCACAGATAATAATCACTAATGTCTGCAAATAGAAGTCCAACACTCTGCTATCATCAGCTCCCAGAAGTCTACACACTACAAGAAACAGGGGGTCCGCATGACGTGGCCTCACACGTCAGCAAATGTGCCCCGCCACATCAGATGGGACCCGTCCACGTGGATGATACACGTGGGACAAAGTCTTCAGCTAGTAACACAAATTGCGACCAAAATATGTAACGACCATATTTTTTACGACAGATGAGCGTCGGTTGTTATTGCCCAATAACGACCGGAAATTGATCATTACCGACCGGTTCGGCGGTACGTAAAGGCCCCTGTTTCTAGTAGTGACAATTCTAGCTAACTGCAAGATAACACCAAATGAAATATATTAGCCAAGTGTTTTCTCTAAAAGAAATATTGAGAATTTAATTTGATTTTCCCCTGTTCTAATACTCTTTACAACCTCAGCTTAAATTAACTTCAGCTTAACTCCAATTACATACCTGAAGTCAATTGTGACAATAACATTCTTCTTGACATCAAGACCTAGAAAGAAAACAGAAACATCAAGCTAAAGCCAACAAAAAAACATCAGCATCGTTATGGTTTTATACTTTTATTTATGAACATGACCAACAGATTCCTAGGGGCTAGGGTACACTTGAGCTCATAAGTGACCTATATGTCAATTATAAGCAGAGACAACTAGACTCGTAGTATCCATTCATTATTCATGTCCAACTTTTACGCAGATCTTTCATTCATGTTGTTCAGCCTTGCCGAAAGTAGGACAAACTTTAGAGTATGTGAAGTTGTGAAAATAATATTTAACATTTCCATTTGAAAGTCATCCTACAGATTCAATTTCGAAATGTTTGCATTAAATATTTGAAGCCTTCATTTCAACTTCAGTTCCATTTACAAATTTTATACATATAATAAATAGCTAGAAGGTTGCCTTGAGATCTTTTATAAGGTGATTGCGGCTAGCATTTTAATGCATGGTTGGCAAGCTTCCAGTGGCTGACAAAACCATCAGAATTACTTTAGGTATTAAATATGACATAGATTGAACTGAGCATGGATGGATTGCTTCAAGTTCGACAGGCTTAAATGCAGTCGCAGGTCAAAAAATCAAGATAGAGGTCTGTTTTAAATGAATTTAGGTTTGACCATGGAAAACTAGGAGATTGAATGTATAAAACAAAAGTAACATTTAAGTCAGTTCTCACTTCTCTGCAGAAAGTTAAAATGCAGCAGTTCACAAACTAATCAAAGCAGCGAAATACAGAAAAGAAACCTGTATCTTCATACCAGAAGTAGCCAAGTAGGTCGGCTAACTCCGGCAATGCTGCTACTAACTGAAACCATAAAAAAAAAAGTACAACTTTTAATCACAGTTGTTTAGAAATCAAAAAATTTAATAAATAGATCAGCAACTGCAAATTCAAGATGCATATGTTAAAAGCAAGCACAGATTACCATGTACTCTCGTCCTTATCAAGGTCCAAATTCAAGATATCTTCATTTATTTCCTCCAATTTGAAGTCCGCGGGCTCTAAATTGAAACAAGTGCAGAATTTTTGAATGTTGAACAATTCAAATACAGAACAATGAAAGTGAATAATTAATATACTTACCTTTTCTTCGTACAACCAATTTCTTGAACAAATCAGTGTTTTGACATTCTCTGGTTATTGAGATATATCCAGCTGGCAAGTTAGTTACAGTTTGTTCTAGTCTATAAATAGAGTTTCTGGACTCATTCAGTTGTAACAAATTAGTCACAATGTAGTCATAAACTTGTAACCATTTTCTATATGTAAATACAAGTTTTAGTTAGTTTTGTTCTATCTACTCTGCTATGTTCAAGCTCCATCAATGGAGGATTAATAAAGATAACATGGTATCAGAGCCTGCCGGAGCTCACCGGAGCTCACCGGAGCTCGTTGTCGTCAATTCGTTCTCATTGATATTTCGTCGTTATCTTCCGCACATCTCTGTGAGATTCTCTGTTTATTCTTCTATTCATTCATCTGTATCTCTCTTCTATACGGTTTGTGTTCTTGTATCTCTCTCGTAATGGCAATCTCTCTCGTAATTTCAATCTTTCTCGTTTTGTTCTTTTTCTCTACTCTGCGTTCGTACTCTGTTATTGCGATCGTGTTTATATCATAATCGCACTCTTGTCATGTCCATGTTCGTTCTTGTTGATTGTTTGAGACCTCTGAATATCATTGTTCTTGATTTTGTTGTATAATCTTGAGTTTTTTCTCTGAAAATTTCTCTGAATTATACTTGTTCTTGATTGCTGTTATCAATTTCTGATATCTGGAGTTGATTCTCTCTAAAGTATATATAAAACCTGTTCATTACTTCTTTGCACACAAAGTGTTTGACGAAATTCCTGACTCAACCTCTATACAATAAATCTCACAGAAAAATCTCTACAAATTGTTTCTCTGCGTATCTCATTCATGCGCACTTAGTGTTCGATTTTTTTTTGTTTCTCTCAATCTGTGATCATATCTTCTGTTGATTTGTGTTTGTTTGGTTATTCTTTCATCGATATGTGATTTCGATTACGATTACATTGTCTTTATCCGCTGCAATGAATTGTTACTTGTCGCTCATTTGAGAGTTTGTGGTTCTAAATTCTGATGTGTTTATCCTGAACTAAATTCTGAACTAAAGTGTTTCTGTGATCCTTTGTGAATTCTGAACATTCTGAATATTCTGAATTTATAAACTCCTTAGTGAGTTATGATTCAAAGCCTATTTTGTTAGGTTTCTAAACTGATTTCTGATATTTCTGGCCGTTCGAGTCACTTTGTGGCTCTGTGAGGTCTTTATTATTTCTGATTTTGTGCCCTTTAGTGGCAGTTTCTCCCATTGTGGGTTTATCTGGCTTGTCTCCTTTGTGAGCTTGCTTTGTGATTTGGTTTGTGATTTGATTGTGGGTTGATTGTGATTTGCTTTGTGGTTTGTGGGTTTAATGGTGATTTGGGTTACTAAGTACAGCAAAGGTCTTAATGTTGCTTGGTAAGTAAGAGAAGGTTGTCAAAGAGAGAAGTGAAAAACCTGATGAAGAAGATTTGTCTAGTGATTCTGAGAAACTAATTTTCATGTTGTCTGAGAGAATTTGGTATCCGGAGTATGAGGTTTTTGGCTTTCCGGAAGGTAATGTTGTTCAAGAAGGTTCTGTTTCTGGATTTACGCAGGGGTTGAAAGATCAGAATCAAGAAGTGTTCGTATTTCCTAAGTCTACAAGTGAGCAAGAAGATGATATTGCTACATTGGTGAATCTTAATCTTTGTAGCCTATCTGATGCGCCTTTTCTGGCTGATTTTATCAATTCCAATCGTAAGAACATGGGGCGTGTTAATGAAGCCAGTTTGAGGGATAAAGTCTTGAAGTTGCATACTAGGTACAATAGAATTGTGGAAGAGAGAGGCAAGAATCTTACTGATGATGATTTTCCGACATACAATGAGCATATGATTTTTCAACTGTCAAGAAAGGTTTGGGGAAATGATCTGAAAGCATTTGTCCAGGAATCTAGTGCTATTCTGGAAACTGATGTGTGATTTAGAAAGATATTGATTACCAAATACAACCATATTGCTGTCAAATACAAACATGGTGTCAATACAAGTTCAACTCCTGGTTCTACTTTACCATTTGTTCTTCACAAAGTTCAACTCCAAGTTGAAGTTTTCAATTCATTTCAACCTCCAACTTGAGGGGGGATATTGAGATATATCCAGCTGGCAAGTTAGTTACAGTTTGTTCTAGTCTATAAATAGAGTTTCTGGACTCATTCAGTTGTAACAAATTAGTCACAATGTAGTCATAAACTTGTAACCATTTTCTATATGTAAATACAAGTTTTAGTTAGTTTTGTTCTATCTACTCTGCTATGTTCAAGCTCCATCAATGGAGGATTAATAAAGATAACACTGGTAAAAGTGCAGTGCGAAATATTTTACAAATCACTCGTCCACCAGCACTAAAAGCAACTAACAAAGCTACAGCAGTTATGGGAATGCTTAATATGTCGCATGCCATTGCAGCGAATGCTGGATATATAAACCAATTTCCTTTCCAAAAATCCAGAACATTAAAATTTGCTTTCCTGTCAACTATCAGCTCCTCCAAGTATAACTCCAGCTGCCTTTTTTGGTCTTATAATTGACTCAACACTCTCATACTCATCAAGCTTTTGCAATTCAATTAATTAATACACATTTCACAATTATCACAAAATTGGTACATAATTATATCAAAATCAGTACTACCAATAAATTAAATTACCTTAATAATATCTTCAGCCTCATCAGGAAAAAGAATTTCACATCTACTCAGGTTACCTCGTCTTAACTTTGAGTTGAGGGTGAACCTGCACTTGAACTTGGATATGCTTTAGTGGCATATTCATTGAAAAGTGAGAAAAGCTTGCTTTTAAGATCCGTGAATAGCAATGAATCCGCATCATTAAATTTCTTAGAGAAGAAATCAACACAACTAAGCTTGTACCAAGGATCACGAATGCAAGCAGTAGCAAAAATGGTGCTAAAATCAGCTCATTATTTTTAAAAATTATCATACATTTTGGCTGCCATTGAACTTATAAACTCATCCTTGCAATTCAACTTATCCCTCAAAGTTAAATGAACAATGGCAACCAGCCAACCATTATAAAAGATTCAAATATTTTTTTTTGGGTACTTTCTCTTCTTTGAAAAGATACAGTTTACAATAACTCATCAATTAGAGAAAGATAAAAAAGAACCAAGACGGATAAATACAATTTCATATAAAGTACGGTACATACTTTGAAGAAACAAGCCATCAAAACTCTGAAGATATACTTTATATAGTAATCTTGGATTCTTTACATAATCATGTACGAAGTAATGTGAATATGTATGCAAATGATTTTATGTTTCTAACTTCTAAATAGGAGCAGAAGAACACATTTGAAGGAATCAAATTTATATTCTTCACCAATAATCACCACAGGAACACTTCCCATCCTGAAAACGATGGAATCTACTGGCGTCCCTCACTACAATTTCGCAATTTGTTACCATAGCTATTAATTTTACTGCATTGTGACAATCGTTGCACATTCTGTGACTCTGCACAAGATGCAATGGTGTTGACTCCTGAGTGTTTAACAGTCCAAAAGATATTGCCAGTTTTTCACTGTGATACGATTGCAACCGTCCTTCTTGTTTATCCACATCAGGAAGCAAAGTGTTTTTCTCGGGGGCATAGCCATGTTTCGAGATCTTCAGCATCAGTTTGTCTAGATTCTCATATATTTCTTTTGTTTGGGCGTGCGACTTATGTCCTGAATGAAAACCATAAGATTGTTTTTTGATCTCGATCCAAGTGCATGCTGGCAACATTCTCAAACCCTTTTTTCTTAAGGTGTTGAAGACAGAAGCAGCTTCCTCTGACTTTCCTAAACTGTTATATACATTCAAAAGTACTACATAGTTACTAAGCTTCTCTGGTTCCAATCCATAAATTTTCTCAGCTGCTAATTTACCAAGAACCAAATTCTTGTTGAACCTACAAGCTGTCAGCAAGGCAGCCCACATGTTCACAGTAGGCTTAAATGGACAGTCACTTATTAAGGCAAATGCTTCATCCAGATGCCCTTCTCTACCCAATAATTCAATCATACATGCATAGTGCATTGCACGGGGCTTCACCTTGTGATCCCTACTCATAGATTCAAATATTTCCCACCCATAATCTTGTAAGTTTGAATAGCTACAAGCAGATAAAACGGCAAGAAATGTCACATGATTAGGCATCACTCCTTCATAATTCATCCTGTGAAACAACCTAACTGCCTCAATTCCTCGGCCGTGGTTTCCATATCCAGCAATTAAGGCATTCCAAGATATGACATTCTTGAGAGGCATCTTCTCAAAAACATTTCGAGCATCTTCTATTCTTCCCCATTTGCTGTAGAAGTCAACAAGCGCCGAATTAGCCACCATATCTAACCCAAAACCATTGCGGACCAATCCAGCATGAGCTTGTTTGGCGTGTTCTAGAGATCCTAACCTTGCACAGATTCTAATAATTATCGAAAATGTGAAGTGGTCCATTTTCACACCAGAATCTAGCATTTCATAGTATAGAGTCAAAGCTTCTTCACTATAACCATGCAAAGCATAACCTGCTATGATGGAGTTCCAACCTACAGTAGTTTTCGTGGGCATCAAATCAAATACACACTGAGCATCATCTATGCTGCCACACTTGCTGTACATGTCAATCAAAGCACAAGATAAGAAAACATCTCCCGCAATCCCCATTTTCACAGTAATCGAATGCAATTGTCTTCCCGGATAAATAAGCTCCAAACCAGCTGCCGCTCGAATCATTGTAGCAAAACTACGACACCCAACACCAAGACCCGAATATTCCTCCCACATTGATATAAACAACCGAAACGCTTCAACATAGTCTCCCGAATCCACAAGCCCCCCAATAATTGTATTCCACGAAACCAAATTCCTCTCCGGCATTTCATCAAACAAATACCTGGCATCAATCATCATCTTACATTTCACATGCATCAACAACATCCGATTCCTCAAATACTGATCCGGCTCAAACCCACTCTTAATCATAAAATTAAACACCCTCTTCACCCCTCTAATCGATCTCGACCCAATACAAGCATTCACCAATGCGTCATAAGTACTACCACCAACATCATGATCCCCCTCACATTCCAAAATTTCAAACAATTCAAGAGCCTCTTTATACCTCTTATACACAACTAACTTCTCTATTTGACCAGCAAGACCAGAACTAGTACTACCACTACCCTTTTGAGGTTTATCTAAATCATCCTCTTTCTCAACATCAATTTCAATTTTTGATGGCTTTGGCACAGGCCTAGGTTTCAAACCTTGCTCAACATAAGAACAACTAATTTGAAAAGGGGTCTTTAATTTTCTTGAAATTAAAGAACTTTCTTGAAATTTCCTAAAATTCGATTGTAAAAATGGGAACTTGCAACTATTTTTAATTTGTTCAAATGATAAACATTGAAATCTTGATAATGGGATATCCATGCTCACTTATATATGCAAAACAACATAAATATATGTATGTATATATTGCAATGGTGTAGAGTGAAAGAAAGATTTTACCTTAATAAGCTGTGATTTGAACTGTATTGTGGGGTGCAAAATTAGAAATTTAGGAGATTTGTGTAATGAAATGATGGGTAAAAGGTTGTTTAGAACTGGGGTTGGAACTGAATCTGGTTAGTTTAAGAAATGGGAGTTGATTACGAGGTTTGAGATGCATAGGAAGTTCCGCCAATGTATCTGCTTCTGTTGAGTTTGTTTAACCACCTTCCGTGTGGCTTTGATTTTTTCCGCACATTAATCAATAAAATAAAATACTACTCCCTCCGTCTCATATTACTTTGCCCATTTGCTGAATTTCACGGGTTTTAAGATAGTGGAGAATGAATATTGTTTTTGTATGAAGTAGTGGGTATTAAATATTATTTTTAAGGGATAGTTAGTATTGAATATTGTTTTTTTGGAGTAGTGAGTGGAGTAGTGGGTATTGAATATTATTTTTAAGGAGTAGTGGGTGGAATAGTGAGTATTGAATATTATTTGTAATGATTAGTGGGTGGAATAGTGGATATTGAATATTATTTTTAAGGAGTAGTGGGTATTGAATATTGTTTTTTATGGCAAAAAATAGTAAGGGGAAAAGTATTGTGAATTTCCTTAAAAGGAAAGTGGAAAAAGTATTAAGGGACGGAGGGAGTAATACTAATACAAAATTTTATAAGTTATAATTTTTAATTTTATTTTTTCTAATAATTAGGCTTATCTATACTATTGTTAAGATATCTATCTATTCTATTATATTAAAGCCGAAACATTAAAAGTTTGGTTGGTTGGTACCTATTGAATTTACTTATTTGCCCTTACTTAACTACTAACTAATTACATAATTTCCTTTTTCAGATTAAACATATTACCTTTTCAATTTTTCACTAACTAATTAATTTTCCTTTTCAGGTAAAGCACAATATCTTTTATATCATATCTAACTAAAATTTCTCCTTTCCACTACAAGCAACTTTGTTTAATAAAATAACATAATTATATTATAATTATTATTAACTAATCAATTACCTTTTTCAGCCAAAACATGTTACCTTTTCTCTATTCTATAACTAAAATATCTCTTTTTACAAATATATCACGGGTGGTTCTATTTAATAAATAATAATATTATAATACTAATAATTATCAATTACCTTTTTCAACTAAAACGTATCATCTTTTCCAAATTTTATAATTCAAATTCCTTTTTTCTACAAATATCACGGGTAACATTAATTTCTCATCATCTAAAGATACTACGAACAATTTAATTTAGTGAAATAACATAAATTAAATTATAATTACTATAAACTAATCAATTATCTTTTCCACCTAAAACATGTTTCCTTTTTAATTTTCTATAACTAACACCTCACCTTTTTCAGTTAAATCACGGCATTCTATTTAATAAAATTAAATTATAATTTTATAAGTACTTATAATTAAACGATTACCTTTTTGAATACCTTTTTCAACTAAAATGTATCATATTTTCCATATTTTATAAATCAAATTCCTTTTTTCTAGAAATATCACGGGTAACATTAATTTCTCACTATCTAAAGACATTACGAACAATTTAATTTAGTGAAATAACATAAATTAAATTATAATTATTATAAACTAATCAATTACCTTTTTCACCTAAAACATGTCATCTTTTTAATTTTCACATTACATTTTCTATTTTCTCTAAATAAAATCTATCTTTTTTCAATTATATCACGGACGGTTCTATTTAATAAAATAAAATAACAAAATTATAATGTTAATAATTAACCGATTAAGTTTCAGCTAAAATGTATCATCTTTTCTATATTTTCTAACTAAAATATCGCTTTTCTTTAAAATATCACGGACAACACTAATTTTTCCTTTTTTTAAAACTTTACGAGCAATTTTATTTAGTAAACTAACATAATTGAATTATAATTACTATAAACTAATCAATTACCTTTTCCACCTAAAACATGTTTTCTTTTTAATTTTCTCTAACTAACACCTCACTTTTTTCAGTTAAATCACGGCATTCTATTTAATAAAATTAAATTATAATTTATAAGTACTTATAATTAACCGATTACCTTTTTGAACTAAGATGTATTATCTTTTCAATATTTTCTAACTAAAATCCCTCTTTTCATAAAAATATAACGGATAATATTTATATAATTATTATCAAATCATCTCATTTAAAAATTTAAACCTCCAAAATTCATATTTTTAAAAAAGTAAATCGAATTAATAAAACATATCATATAATATTAAAAGAAATCCGTGCATCGCACGGGTTTTAAGCTAGTACTATCTAAATTCCGGAACATTAAAAGTTTTGGTACCTGTTTTTTGGTACCTGTTTTTTGGTACCAGTTTTTTGGTACCAGTTTTTTGGTACTTCGTGAATTTACCTATTTACCCTTTATTAAAAAGAAAAATAAATATATGATATTTATACTTTTAAAACACCAATAATAAATAATAACATAATATAATTAATGGTAAGTAGTCGCTTGCCTTTTTTCACATTTTGGTACCTGTTTTTTGATACCAGTTTTTTGGTACTTCGTGAATTACCTATTTACCCTTTATTAAAAAGAAAAATAAATATATGATATTTATACTTTTAAAACACCTATAATAAATAATAACATAATATAATTAATGGTAAGTAGTCGCTTGCCTTTTTTCACATTTACTTTTAATTGAAGATATTACCTTTTTATAAACACCTAAAAACATCCATGTATCTTCCAATCATTAATATTTCCTTTTGAATTAAAACATGTTACCCTTTTAATTTAAAACTAATCTTTATTATTATATAAATTCCAGAATATTAAAAGTTTTGATACCTATTTTTTGGTACTTCGTGAATTTACCTATTTACTCTTTATTAAAAAGAAAAATAAATATATGATATTTATACTTTTAAAACACCTATAATAAAAAATAACATAATATAATTAATGGTAAGTAGTCGCTTGCCTTTTTTCACATTTACTTTTAATTGAAAATATTATCTTTTTATAAACACCTAAAAACATCAATGTATCTTCCAATCATTAATATTTCCTTTTGAATTAAAACATGTTACCTTTTTAATTTAAAACTAATCTTTATTAATATTTTTTTTCAAATTAAAACACGTTATCTTTTTAATTTAAAACTAATTTTACAATCATTAATATATACCCGAAAATATCACACCATATTTTTCAATTGTTAGTAAAATATATTAAAAATCTGCATACGTTGTTTATAATAAAGAACATTAGTATAATCCGTAAATATGAGTATATTAAAATTATATTAAATTAAAATTAATTAATAATTATATAATACCCGAAACATTAAAAAAAAAATTGGTACCTATTTTTTTGTATATGTTTTTTGGTATTTCGTGAATTTACTTATTTACCCTTCCTTATAAAGAAAAATATATACGATATCTATACTATTAAAACACCCAAAATAAATAATAACATAATACAATTAAAGGTAATTAGTCGATTGCCTTTTTCACATTTACTTTTAGTTGAAGATATTACCTTTTATAAATACCTAAAAACCTCAATCATATCATATTTTCCAATCAATTCATATCTAGCAATAATTAATATATACCCAAAAATATCACACCATATCATATAATCAGTAACAAAATATAATAGAAATTCGTATTACGAATAATGACCATTAAATTTTTAGTAAAAAATCAGAATCATTAGATCTAATTATTAAATATATTATATGATTAAATTAATTTACTAAAATTTCAAGTTTCAAATTTTATCAACGACATATTTATTTTAAATTTTATAATATAAGTTTTAAACCATGCATATCATTAATTAAATTTATATTAAATTATTAATATTAATATTAAAATATAATATTTTAAATAATGATTATATAAAAATATAATTATAACATAAAATAAAATTTATTACATATCAACAAAAATCCGTGCATCGCACGGGTTATAAGCTAGTATTATTAAAAGATATTTATTTATTATGTATTCTGGGATATTGAGATATTACTTTTATTTATATTATTGAGAATAAGGAATTTCCTTATAAGTGCTTGGAGTTACTTGGTATGTCTTGTGCTCCAAGTCAAACTTTATGTATTTAAGTATTGATTTGCCAAATGAATAAAATATAACCTTGAGAGCATATTTTATCATGGTATCAAGAGCCTAGGTTATCCCCGTAAGAGTTTGCGGGTGCGAGAAAAACTAAACCTACTAGAGTTGGTAGGTGTGAGAATAATTAACACTACGAGAGTTCGTGGTGTGTGAAAAGATTCGCCCCCCCATCTTGAGGGGGGGATTAAAGAGACATCGGATTAAAGATTCGCCCTCCATCTTGACGGAGGGATATTATAAAACTTGCGAGAGTTTGTGGTGAAAACAAAATCAAAGAATATGACAGAAAACACAACGACGATGATGATACGTTTTTGTAAGAGATTGTTCCAAATCAACGACGACAAAAAGATGAATTCTGAGGAAAATTGTGAAGCGATTGTTGGGAACAAAGATATGACGAGGACAAGAATAAAGATCACAATGAGGAAGATGATTCAAGTGGATCTACTGATTGGAGCAAATTCATTTTTTTTTAAATTTTGGCAAACTCTCGATTTTGAGTATCGTGAGTTTGAGGGGGATGTTAAGATATATTATTAAAAGATATTTATTTATTATGTATTCAGGGATATTGAGATATTACTTTTATTTATATTATTGAGAATAAGGAATTTCCTTATAAGTGCTTGGAGTTACTTGGTATGTCTTGTGCTCCAAGTCGAACTTTATGTATTTAAGTATTGATTTGCAGAATGAATAAAATATAACCTTGAGAGCATATTTTATCAACTATCTATACTATTATAAGCGAAATAGGGTATAATTGGTTGGTTGGTCGGTTGGTTAACAGCTTCCCAAAATAATAGTTTGGTACATTATATTGTTTGGTTAAATCCCATTTTAATTATTAAAATAAATTATTATACAGCTTATTTTAAAAATTATATATGGTAATAGTATTGTATTATACTTCAATTCAAATTTTCAGCCTTCCCGAAGACCCGAACACCGCCAGTCTTCTTCCTACCTTAGTTCATAACTCCATCCGCTCAAATTAAACCTATCGGCACTGGTTTCAATCTCCATCCATCCCACTATTGAACTCCAACAAACCATATTAAATACAATTAAAAGAATCAAATTAAACAAAATAAAAAGAAGCAAACACAAACACCTCTCGCCTGTTTAGGCATCAGATTCTGAATTTGGGAACACTTCCTATTGATATCAGGTATTACAATTGACCATTTTATGTTTCTTTGTCTAAGTTTGATTTTGGATGGTTCCCTTGATTCCCCAATGGATTGCTCCATGCTATAATTATTCTACTTAAGTTCTTACGCAAAAAAAACCTGCCATGTCAAGTAAATGTAAGTCTCTGTTTATTTGTGTATTGGATTACTCTACTTCTATCATTTAATCGGTCATGAGCCATGTGTTTATTAGATTTTGTTTCCAAAAGTCACAAACTTTAAAGGATGATTCCCAATTGCTGGTAGCATACAATTTTGTTCTAAGGAAAAATGTATATCACTACCTTATGCTCCGATTTGTTAACAACAAATTTAGTTGGGTAGGTTGAGTATGTCTCATACTACAACCTGTTTGATTAATTACTCAAGTGACAAAGAATGTACAATTTTGTTACGAAAAGTGAATGTCACTGTCTTTGGTCCAATTTGTTTATACTTTGCAGATCGTATCCGAAAGACATGAACTCTTCATTTCGTTGCATCTATTTATTTACACGTGTTTTGAATACATAGGAGAATAAATAAGAAGAATGTGCAATTTTGTAAGAAAAAGTGTATGTCACTGCTTTATGCTCTAATTTCTATAAATTTGGTTATTAAGGCATTCATGTCTAAAAAACACACAGACAATGTCCGTAACACATTTAATAGAGTGAAGTCGGGTTTTAATATGTGTTTTGTCTAAAGAGCACCCAAATAGTTCTCAGAAAACATTTAACAGAATAAAGTTGGTTTTTCCTAATTGTCAACTTAATTATTTACTAGATTTTTTCCCTAATGTTATGAACTGCAATCCAGTTCAAGTTTTGTAATCAGGTGTGTGGGCCAAATCTTTCTTGCATGCAAATTATATGACACTATGCAAAATATGTGTACTTCTAGGCAGGGAATTGATAAACACACTTTCGGACACGCAAACAGAGACACGAATACACACATACATGACTCTTCCACCACATCACAATCACGGAAAAAGCCCTGTCTCGAAGCCATCAAAATCGCCCAGAGCCCCAAGATATCGTTCTAGCAAGATCATCCAAGCTACAGGTAAAATCTTGCTATTCAATCCTCCTGTTCAATTAGAGTTTGGTTTCATGTGTATATGTTAATTGACTTATTTTAAAGCTTTATTCGTAGCATGTTTAATTATTGGTTTTTTCTTGTGATTATAAATTAGCACCTGATTTGCTTTTTAAGATGTGGTGGTGGTTATGTGTGTGTCTCGCTTGCAGCCCTTTGGTTTCTTTTGTATTATCGTATAATTTAAGTAGAAGCTTAATTTTTTTAGCTGCTTTCTTGCCTCATCCTGATTATTTGATTTGTATATGTTTGCAACTCTTTGGTTTCTTTTGCTTCATAGTATAATATAGGTATTTACACTATTTTTTAGCTTCTTTTAAAAGACTAGCCCATTTCTTAGTTACGCGGAGAAGAAGCATTGGCACTTATGAATTCTTGTGATGATCTCAAGCTACAATATTAGTTGATCTTTGTAGTCATGCTACATCAAGCAACATAGATAGGCCAAACTATTATTGGATTGTTTTTTTGCTAACTATATTTTAGAGTTATGTTACACTACTGTGTAAGACACTTTGATTAAGAGAACTAACAAACCTATACCCAACAAAGGATGCATGCAAATCTGAAGGAATTGTAAATGAAATCAATAAATCAAATCAAATGAGTGAAAACCCATAATACAAATTAATTAATAAATTGTTTCTCATTTTAAAGATTATCATTGTATAGACAGCTTTAGTGTAGACAACATCACTTAGTAATGACATAATTAAGTTATGCAGATTATCTCTATGCAAAGTTTTTCACCGATTTTTTTCAGCTTCTGCGAATTTTCCCCCTGCATACTTTTTCCTTCTTTATCTCTGCAGAATTGGTATGTCTACAACTTTTTGCCTTTTTTGCAGTTTTTTGCATTATTAATGCAATTTTTTTTTTCAATTTTCTCAGTTTATGCTTACTTTTTCCTTGAATAATTTCCCCTTCTTTACATATGCAGAATTGGTATCTGCAATTTTTTGATATCGGTGAATTAACTGGTAGAAGCGAGGGTTGTGTGGAAGATACAATAATTAAGGTTAATCGAAATCAAAATCTTGTGTGAGTGTGTGTGATTAATTATATTGAAGAGCATCTGATTAGGAGTTGAGAACTGAATTAATTTGTCAACATAGTGGTTGTTATTTTGATGCACACATATTTGATTATGTGTTTACTTCTCTATTTTCATCGAGTTTGGGTAGTTGCTAGGGTCCTGATATGTGGTTTATGTGATCTTTAGGTTACAAGTTAACAAAATTAAACAAGCAAAAGTTACAAGGCCCGTCCATTTGAATTGATCTATCTAAGGCTGGTGAAAGTATGCATAGTGAATAACTATTTAACAGAAAAAGGTACATTTTTGGTAAGAATGATCACTTCCACTGAACCATTGTCCCTTGCATCATTAGTGGAAGTCTTAAATAATATATTTGTTTTATTTTTAATAAAATTATCGATGTACAGCTGAACACAGTCTATGTGCAGTTAGTTCTTAAAATAGAAAACTATGTGCAGTTTGGAAATGAGGATAATATTCAATTGCTCCTACATTTTGTTAGAAAATGGAAAGTTTGAGGCATATTTATAATATGTTCTTGGTGTCATTTCTGGAAACTAACAAGTGAAAGTTGTTCCTTGTAAGGAGGACTTAAACTTTCATGTTTGGATCTAAGACATTTTCTTAGTGGAATCCATAAATAAATTGAGTTGAAGTTGCTTGCTTGAAATGAGTTATGTGGGTTATTTAGTTGAAATAACTTGAGTCCCACATAGAATTGATAGAATATATTTTTATATATATTTTAGATGATTTTATTCTCATATTTATTGTGTTTTGCATTGATTTGGATTTTTATTTAATAGATTTTATTGTTTTATTGTAGGAAATAAAGAATTCATGACTTGGAAGGATTTGGAGCAAAAAGAGCTATTTTGGAGATAAAATAGAAGAAAATTCGTATTATTGAGCTATACGGGCTGCCTACACTGTTTGGGCCATATCTTGAGTTCCAGAAGTCAGAATTTGATGATCTTACTGTCCACGCGAAGCTTGTGGAATTATCTTTAATTTAGAGGTGGTCTAGTAAGCAAAATCCAACTGGAAGAGCCCAGAAACAGAGGAGAAAAAGAAGTGACGAATTTTACAAGAAAATCCTATTCAATTATGGATATCTTTTTGTAAATTGATTAGGATATTAAAAATACTTTTATTAGGAGATATATATCAGATTTTATTAAGGAGTTTTATTATAAAAAGAAGGAGAGAACGTGGGAAGAGGGATATAGACAGATACATACGTATTTTTACTTTTTACAAAAGCTAGGGTTTTGGTTTCTCTCTTCATCTCTTCCTTTGTAAGCACTTGGTTTAATTTGGATCTTTATTGTTCTTCGTTTATACAAAGTTTAAGGTACTCTTTATCTCATCTTGTTTATTAGTATATGTTTTATATGGCTTCTTTCATTACTATTATTGCTTTTACTTCTAGAATGAGTGAGTAGTTTAATTCTAGGGTATTAAGGGGAGCCATGTTTGCACCATGATTTGGGCTTAATTTGATTAGTAGATTGATGGGTAAAGAGTAATTCTGATTGATATGTTTTAATTCTTAATTTGTGTAATTGCGCAATATCACGGATTAATCGATTGCAATAGGAGTAATAGATCGAGAGATTTTACTACTAGAGGCTTACATACAATTAGCAGAATTGAAGATGAGTGTGAGAACATCATTAGATATTCTGAGAGCGTTAATGCTTGAGAAAGATTAACCATTGCTTTAATTACTTAATCCCATTGAAAAGCTATACTTTTATGATTTGTTTGGTGTAAACATGGTGAACCTGAATTGCCCTAGATCCCTTAATTAATTGATTTAAAACTTTGTTAAATTTGTTTTAGTAGTTAATAAAATTCTCAAATAATCGTTGTGACTAGAAGCAATTGATAGCAATTGAATTGAAACTGAAACTGTCTCCTTGAGGATTCGACCCGTATTTGCTAGTATCTACTACAATTGATACCGTGCGCTTGCGGTTAGACATAATTTAACACACCAAGTTTTTGGCGCCGCTGCCGGGGAGACGCCTAGTTTCTCTAATTTTAGTTTGATTGTTTTAAATTGTTTCTCTTGTCTCTTTGGAACTCTTGTTCCAACCGAGACCGATCTTACTGCTTTTCCTTGTTTAGTTGTTGATGCCCAAGACCAGGTCCCAAACGAAAGTAGATCAAGCGAAAGAGGATAAAACTCCTCTTAGTCCAGATTCTGGAATTACTTGTCAACAATACATAGATCAACAAAGGAAAGAGAAGCAACAAAGGATATCTGAACCAAAGATTGAGATGGCGGACCTTCCTCCCAAATCTTTGAAGAATTACTCACAGCCCTCTCCGAGTGGGGTACCTACTGGCCTTGCTATGCCAGCAATTCAAGCAGCAAATTTCGAGATCAAGCCTGCTTTGCTCACTATGATCCAACAGAATCAATTTGCTGGGCTTGCCTCTGAAGACCCTACAAATCATCTGCAACGGTTTCAACAGCTCTGTTCTACAATTAAACATCAGGGAGTCTTTTAACAGGATTAAGGAAGCTTTGATAAGTGCACCAATCATTCAATCTCCAGATTGGAATCTTCCATTTGAAATCATGTGTGATGCAAGTGATTATGCAGTTGGAGCAGTTCTCGGTCAAAGGAAAGACAAGGTATTGCACGCCATCTACTATGCAAGTAAAACCTTGGATGAAGCTTAAGTCAATTATGCTACTACTGAGAAGGAACTTCTAGCTGTGGTCTACGCTCTTGACAAATTCCGAGCCTATCTCATTGGCTCCAAGGTCATTGTTCACACTGATCATTCAGCACTTAAATATCTGTTGGCGAAAAAGGAAGCAAAGCCAAGGCTTATTCGTTGGATTCTGTTACTCCAAGAATTTGACTTGGAAATCAAAGACAAGAAGGGTGCTGAGAATATAGTTGCGGATCATCTCTCACGGTTGCGTTTCAAATCTGATATTGCGTCAAACACTCTTATTGACGATTCTTTTCCAGATGATCACTTGTTTTCGGTTGCTACTCAAACTCCATGGTATGCAGATTTTGCAAATTTCTGTGTTAGTGGATCTCACCCTCCAGAATTGACTTATCAGCAAAGAAAGAGGTTTTATCATGATGCTAAACAATATTTTTGGGATGACCCTTTCTTGTATCGAAAGTGTGCTGATGGAATTTTTCGTAGATGTGTCCCTGAGTTCGAAGTACATGACATTCTCAAGCATTGTCATTCTCTCGCATGTGGAGGCCACCATGGTCCTTCCAAAACTGTTGCTAAGGTACTTCAATCTGGGTTCTTTTGGCCTTCTCTATTTAAGGATGCTCGTGCTTTCTGTTTGGCGTGTGATGCATGTCAAAGGACGGGTAATATTTCTAAACGCCATGAGATGCCTCAAACCGGTATTCTTGAGGTCGAGATATTTGACGTATGGGGTGTTGATTTCATGGGACCTTTCCCAAGTTCTTGTGGAATGAGATACATCTTAGTTGCTGTCGATTATGTGTCCAAGTGGGTTGAAGCAGTTGGATTAGTAACTAATGATTCCAAGGTTGTTATGAAGCTTTTCAAGAATATTATCTTCCCTCGTTTTGGAGTTCCAAGGACAGTGATAAGTGATGGTGGTTCTCATTTTCGCCATCGACAGTTCGAAACTTTGTTGAAGAAATATGGCGTTACTCACAAGGTTGCTCTTGCATATCACCCCCAAACAAGTGGCCAAGTGGAGGTTTCCAATCGACAAATTAAGAGCATTTTGGAGAAGATGGTTGCAAAGTCAAGGAAAGATTGGTACTTGAAGTTAGATGATGCTTTGTGGGCTTATCGGACGGCGTACAAAACACCTATAGGAACCACTCCCTATCGGTTGGTCTATGGTAAAGCATGTCACTTGCCAGTGGAATTGGAACATCGCGCTTTTTGGGCTATCAAAGAACTCAACATGGATCTGAAGGCTGCGGGGCAAGCACGACTTCTTCAACTTAATGAGTTAGATGAGCTTCGTTTTGATGCTTATGACAATTCTCGGCTTTACAAGGAGAGAACGAAGAAGATGCATGATAAGATGATTCAGAGAAGAGATTTTCAGGTTGGTGACAAGGTGTTGTTGTTCAATTCCAGACTTCGACTTTTTCCGGGGAAGCTCAAATCAAGATGGTCTGGACCTTTTACTGTCACCGATGTCAAATTTTATGGTGCTATTGAAATTGTGGGACAAGATGGAACAAAATTTAAGGTAAATGCTCAACGCCTTAAATTGTATGTGGATGGTGCATTCGTAGGAAAGATGGAAGTGATTTACCTTGACAACCTCTCCACGGAGATCTGAACCAGCTGAGTCGAGCCAACGACGTTAAACAAAAGCGCTTGGTGGGAGGCAACCCATGCATTAGTGTAAAAAAAAAAAAAAAGAGAGAGAAAATTTTTTTTTGAGTATTGTATGAAAGAAAAAAAATGAGAGTAGAAAAAAAAGAAAAAAAATAGGGAGTGTAGTAGTATTGAAAAAATCTGTGAAAGAAAAAAAGAAAAAAAAAATTATGTGAAAAAAGAGAAAAGAAGGCAGAATGGCAGGAGCTTGCTGCGCATCAGGCGCCATTCAGGGCGCAAAAGCGCAGTAGACACGCAGGATCTGTCCGCGCATCAGGCGCTAGCCGGGCGCAGGAGGCGGTGGTAACGCAGATACAGTCTGCTCATCAGGCGGTGAACTCGCGCAAAAGCGCTAACGCGCTTCGGAATGGCGCAACAGCTTTGTTTTTTCAGCGCTCCAGGCGCTGGGAGCTACTGTTTGACCCGAAATTTTTTGTTCTAAACACCTATTCTCCATCTCTTTTCCCCTTTTATTCTATATTCAACCCTAATTCAACCTCAAATCAAATTCCTAACACCTCTAAACTCTATCCTATATAGAATACAAATCCCAATTCTTTTCCATCTCTAAATTCCATGCACAATTACCTATATATATACACCCACTACACCTATACATACACAAACACTTCTATATAACCCAAAATTTCTCAACTTTCATCCATTCAAAGTGCAAAAGGGGAATTAAATTCGAAGTTTTGGGGATTATTCAAGCAAGTTCACCTCTTTGATTCAATTGGGTAATCTTTTATCTCATCTTTTATTTGAATTTGTGAATTTTGCAAGCTAGGGTTCTTGGTGTGTAATTTGGGGGTTCTTTGTTTGGTGAATTGTTTGGAGATTGTTGATATTTGCTTGATAATTGTTGATTATGGCTCCTAAGAGGCCACGCTTAGCGGGTAGTGGTAGTAGTGCTCCTCCCTCTTTGGATGAGAATGATGTTGTGGGAGATGGAGTGGAAAAATTTGTGAATGAGAATGCCAAGGCGGAGTATGGTAGGTTAGTTGAAAAGGGGGTTATTCCGGAAAGAAGGCTTGTGCCCCATAAGTATGAGGAGATGGTGGCAATGATTAGGAAGCGGGGTTGGACGTTATTTTGTGAATTTGCTAATGATGCCGCGTTGGATTTGGTTAGGGAGTTTTATGTGAATGCTTCAATAGCAAGGAATAATTCCACGGTTGTTAGAGGTCGGAAGGTGGATTATTCGCCTCGTGCTATTCGTAATTTGATTAGGCAACCGCCTAAACCTAGAGATGCTACGGATTGGGGTCAAAAGTCTAGGAATGATGTTGATCTTGATGCACTCGTTGGTGAGCTATGTGTTCCGGGAACGGTGTGGAAACGTAGAGTAGGTACGGAGATAAAGTGTACTTTCCCGGCTTCATCATTGTCTAGTTTTGCAAAGGCATGGTTCTTTTTCATAAGTTCTAATATCATTCCGTCAAACCATGTTTCCGATGTTACTGTTGATAGAGCTATTTTGCTATGGGGTATTCTCAAAGGTGAGTATGTTGACCTTGGGTACCTTATTAATCAAAACATTCTTCGATTTTTGGGAAGCAATTCATCGGCAAGTATTCCTTATGCTTCTATCATTGCGTACTTGTGTGATGCATCGAAAGTCAAATATTATCAAGGTGAGCCAGTGCATAAGCCTATGGCTTCTATTCGAGATGCTACTATTGATCGGTTAAGATTGAAGGAGTGGCCGGGCGGCACTCCTCATCCTCAGGGTTTAGGTTTTATTGTTAATGGTGATAGTGGTCAGGGAGCGGGCGCTCCGCCACAGGTTTCAAGGGCACAGGGAGAGGCTATGGTAGGTACTTCGCAGAGTACAGTGGATATGTCCGTTTTTGAATCTTATTTTCGTCGAATGACTAGGCGGTTGGATGCTATGCATGTTAGCAGTCGCCAGTATTCTGAGGACATGGGCATAGCCTTGGAGGCAAAGTTTCGGTCGCCTAGTACTCCTGTTCAGTGGCCTATTTTTGGAGCTCGGACTCCGTACCCTCCGCCTGATTCATCTGATGAGGATGACGAGGGTGACGACAGCGAGGATGAGTAGGATATTTCTTGATTCCAGGGGAGTTTTCTTTCTTTTCTTTTTAGTGTAGTTTTATTTTATTTTTAGTTGTAGTTTTGTATCTTGTTCATTAGTTCATTGGGGACAATGAACCGCTTAAGTGTGGGGAGGTGTTCTCAACGTAGTGTATTACTTGTTAAAAAAAAAATCCAAAAAACTTAAAAAAATTAAAAATACCAAAAATAATTCTAGCCATGCAATTTGATTAGTTGTTGTATTTTGCTTGATACACCCATGCATGCGTAGAATTCTTGTGTTTCTTGACGCTTTTGTATGAGAAGTGACATGCTTTGTTCTTGTGCACACACTTTCACTAGCAAGTTGAAGCTGGTAGACTTAATTGGATGTTGTAAGTGATTAGAATGACATGAATATGTGCAAGATGACTTGGTTTTCATGCTTTGAGTACAAGTAGGTGCGTTAGAGAGTCTTGTTACTTGGGATTGATTATGTTTTGTCACACCAAGTGAGTTTTGAGCCTATATGCATATCTTTTGCATGATTTTTCGTTTGCTTGAGTGTCCACATGTTGTTTACATTGCTAGCACTTACTTGAGATCTTTCTTGAAATGCATGACATTACTTGATGATGAGATGATAAAGGCACTTAGGTTTAACCTCGTATTTCCCATATTTCCAAACCATTTATACATGATCAATTAGTTAACCCTTTGAGCCTAATCCTATTCTTTCGGTGACACACTACATTACTTGCCATTATCCTTTTTTATTCTATTGGCCTTACATTAAATTTGAACCTAAATTGTCAAAGGCTAGTATCGTGCTTAAGGGAGTAATAAGGTGTTCATAAAAAGGGGGTTATTGATGATCATACTTTTGGGGAATATTAATTTTGGGTTGATGCTTGCTAGTCGAAATTCATAAAAATATCTATGGATCATTGTGTTTATTCTTTAGCTCTCAAAAAAAAAAAAGAAAAAAAATAGAAAAAAAAATAGAAAAAAAAATAGAAAAAAAAAAGAGAAAAAAAAAATGAATAAATTTGAGAGCATTTTTATGTTTGTATGATCCTTCTTCATTCGACTAGTCAAGTTATTATGTAAGGGTTATTGAAAAATCCAAGTGTGGGGAAGTATTTGTTTTAATAGAAAGGGAATTGAATAATGATTATTGTTGGGTACTAGCTTTTGACATTAACCTGTTTTAGCTTTACTTGACATACCTTGTCCCTAGCCCACGCTACAACCCGAGTAAAGACCTTTTGATTGTCATCAGTGATGTATGTTGTGTTGAGAGTGAGATTGATTGCGAGTGTCAAGTTGTGTTTATGATTTTGTTGGAATTGAGTGATACACTTAACCTTGTTCTTGAGTGAATATTCGTTTTTGAGTGAAAGGTGAGTTATTACTTGTTTTGGCATAGGAGATCCCAGGTTTAGACTTAAAGATGTATTTCTTGTGGGCTTAGCATGATTACCAACGATTTTTACACTTGACATGAATTTTTATGACCTTCTGCATGTTGGTTGAGTAGACTACGTGAATACTTGCACTTTCGACACCAAGACATTGTATGTTTGCTTTGATTTTTAAGTTGATGTGGCATGAGAGGACTTGTGTGTGTGGTGTTGTGTTAGCATTGATCTTTTGCATGGTTAGATGAATTTTGTGGGTACATTCACTATAAACCCTCACGAGACAACACTCGTCCTACTAGGGCTGCCTAGGGGTTTAACGGCTTGTTGCATATGCTCAATGCAATCGTGTCATCTACGAAAGTGATGTTTGTTAGGACTTAGTTTTTATTTCGCTTATTTGCCCGAGGACGTGCAAATGCTTAGTGTGGGGATGTTTGATAGAATATATTTTTATATATATTTTAGATGATTTTATTCTCATATTTATTGTGTTTTGCATTGATTTGGATTTTTATTTAATAGATTTTATTGTTTTATTGTAGGAAATAAAGAATTCATGACTTGGAAGGATTTGGAGCAAAAAGAGCTATTTTGGAGATAAAATAGGAGAAAATTCGTATTATTGGGCTATACGGGCTGCCTACATTGTTTGGGCCATATCTTGAGTTCCAGAAGTCAGAATTTGATGATCTTACTGTCCACGCGAAGCTTGTGGAATTATCTTTAATTTAGAGGTGGTCTAGTAAGCAAAATCCAACTGGAAGAGCCCAGAAACAGAGGAGAAAAAGAAGTGACGAATTTTACAAGAAAATCCTATTCAATTATGGATATCTTTTTGTAAATTGATTAGGATATTAAAAATACTTTTATTAGGAGATATATATCAGATTTTATTAAGGAGTTTTATTATAAAAAGAAGGAGAGAACGTGGGAAGAGGGATATAGACAGATACATACGTATTTTTACTTTTTACAAAAGCTAGGGTTTTAGTTTCTCTCTTCATCTCTTCCTTTGTAAGCACTTGGTTTAATTTGGATCTTTATTGTTCTTCGTTTATACAAAGTTTAAGGTACTCTTTATCTCATCTTGTTTATTAGTATATGTTTTATATGGCTTCTTTCATTATTATTATTGCTTTTACTTCTAGAATGAGTGAGTAGTTTAATTCTAGGGTATTAAGGGGAGCCATGTTTGCACCATGATTTGGGCTTAATTTGATTAGTAGATTGATGGGTAAAGAGTAATTCTGATTGATATGTTTTAATTCTTAATTTGTGTAATTGCGCAATATCACGGATTAATCGATTGCAATAGGAGTAATAGATCGAGAGATTTTACTACTAGAGGCTTACATACAATTAGCAGAATTGAAGATGAGTGTGAGAACATCATTAGATATTCTGAGAGCGTTAATGCTTGAGAAAGATTAACCATTGCTTTAATTACTTAATCCCATTGAAAAGCTAAACTTTTATGATTTGTTTGGTGTAAACATGGTGAACCTGAATTGCCCTAGATCCCTTAATTAATTGATTTAAAACTTTGTTAAATTTGTTTTAGTAGTTAATAAAATTCTCAAATAATCGTTGTGACTAGAAGCAATTGATAGCAATTGAATTGAAACTGAAACTGTCTCCTTGAGGATTCGACCCGTATTTGCTAGTATCTACTACAATTGATACCGTGCGCTTGCGGTTAGACATAATTTAACACACCAAGAATTGGTAATGAAAGGTTGGTGGCTTTATATAGCTCCATGTGCAAGTGTAGTGCACAACTACTAAGGCATGTGGGTGTGCATGGATGTAGAGCGATTTGGGCGAATGTCTCGGCATCTCGCGTACGCGAGGCGACCTGGGCGAGTAATTTTATTACATGGTATATTGGTTTATTTTAACAGAACATCAGACTTTATTTGTTATTGCTGTTGGATCAGTACTTGGATTATTGGGCCTGATCAGACATCAAATACTGATGGACAGACCCTGAACAATAAACCAATACTGATGGGCATCAGATCCTGATGGACTAAAATCTTGATGGATCAGATACTGATGGACATCAGATCCTGAAGATGGTTAAATCCTGATGCAGCTGTAACTGAAAAAATAAATACTGATGCAGTTAATGAAATTAAATCAGAATATTTACTTTCCTTTTAAGGCATATCTCTTACGTTTTATTTTTGGGTATTATATATATAGAAGATATAACGTTGAGAATAGATATACGTTAAGGAAAAAACCTTGTTAGCGATTACTCTCTGTTCTCCCTCAATACATACAGTTAGATACATAATTCTCAGGCGAACTGAGGTGTTGGTCGCTGTTGATCATTGCCGTGTCTGTGAATGGATTGGTCTGTGCTGTTTTATCCTGGAAGTAATATTGCTGCATCCCAACACAGCGTAAGTGGGGCAATATTCTCTTCAAGAACAGCCAAGTCTTCTCGTAGGGCTTGGTGACTCAGTTGTTCTTCTCTCTCTGATCAGTAGTTGCTAAATCTTCTGTGAGAGATAAGTATTCTTGCCTTTCTTGTTAAATTACAGTCTCTGATTATATCCTTGTTTTGCCTTCGTGATTTGTTTTGTTAATTGGTTATTTCTTGTTCTTGTTTTAATATATATATCACTGCCTCATTGTTGCTGTAGTTAAATTATACCCAACAATCTTGAAGAGAATACTTGTGTTATATATTGTTAATTAACAAGATGGTTAACGAAACGGAAACTCCTGTTGTTGAGACTAGCTCTGGGTCTGGTGTTACTGCACCTACCATTGACTGGACCACGTACCGTTTCCCACAGCCTATTGATTTGTCAGGTATGCCTGATAAATTCGGTGGGGGTGTTGGTTTTTCTCGTTGGCAGAAAAAGATGAAACTGTGGTTAACGGTAAAGGGTCTATGGCCAGTGGTGCAGTGTGAGAAACCAATTGTGGTTAAGGAGGAAGCTGAAACTGTTAAGGCTTATACTATGTGGGAGGAAAAGGATGGTGTGGCTAGGGCTGCAATTCTGGCAGCTTTAGTGAACACTCTATTCGATGTTTATTCATCTGACTCCTACACTGCTAAGCTCTTATGGGAGAAGCTTGACCAGACACATAATACTGACTCACAAGGGTTGGAAAAGTATTCTGTGGCTAGGTTCCTTGACTTTAAACTGGTGGATACTAAATCCATGACTGAGCAGGTGCATGAGTTTGAGATGTTAGTTCATGCTTTGAAGGAGTCTGGTATGGACTTACCTGAAAAGTTTCAGGTTATGTCTGTGATTGAAAAGCTCCCAAAGTCTTGGGAAGAGTTTGCACTCTCCCTGAAAAGACAGAAAGAAGAGATCACTTGGACAAACCTGATGTTGGACATCTTTGTGCAGGAGCAACACAAGTCCAAGCAAGGACATGTGATGCCTACTGAACATGCTGGGAGTTCAAAGGTGAATGTAGTGACTGTAGGACAGAAAAGAAAGTCTGTCACTAAGAAGGAAAACACTAAGTCTAAGGACAAGAACAAGGCTAAGAAACCAAAGGCAAACAAACCATGTTGGTCTTGTGGACAGGTTGGTCATTGGAGCAAGGACTGTCCTGTAAAGAAATCTAAGAAACCTATTGTGGAAGCACAAGCTAACACTGTGCTTGGAACCACTGGTGGGTCTATGGTTAACATGGTTGTTGGTGAAGATGTTGCTTCTGAAACTGACAACGGGTATGTGACCTACAACCCTGTACTTCTTTCCACCTCTTCGTCTCATGAATGGTTGGTTGATACTTGAGCTAATGTACATATTTGTACTGATATTACTCTATTTGTATCTTATCAACAGACTCATGGAATGACTGTGATGATGGGGAATGCTAGTGCAGCTCAAGTACTTGGAATAGGAAACGTGGACCTGAAGTTCGCTTCTGGGCGTGTTCTATCCCTCACTAGAGTGCATCATGTTCCTGATATTCGTAGAAATATAATAAGTGGAAGTTGTTTAGTCAAGAATGGTTTTGAAGTTTCTTTGAAATGTAATAAAGTAGTTATTACATATACTGGTGTATTTTTTGGCAAAGGTTACTTGTCGGATGGATTATTATTAATAAAGTTGAGCCTGTTTTGGGCAGTTTTATTAATAATAATGTTGATCCTTCTGTTAATTGTGTTGAATCATCTGATTTGTGGCACGCTCGTCTTGGTCACTTGAACTTTGGTGATCTAAAGAATATTATGAACTTAGAGTTGATTCCAAAACATGCCATTGATAAGAAATCTAAATGTCAAGTATGTGTGACTGCTAAACAAACTAGGAAACCCTTTCATAATGTGGTTAGGGATTCAAATGTGTTAGATTTAGTGCACACGGACATATGTGAATTTGGTGGTGTTTTGACCAAGGAACATAATAGGTATTTCATTACTTTTATAGATGATTGTAGTAGATATTGTTATGTTTATTTGCTTAAACATAAAGATGAAGCACTAGAAAAATTCATTATGTTCAAAACTGAATCTGAAACACAAACTGGTAAAGTACTTAAACGTTTGAGATCAGATAGAGGTGGTGAGTATACGAGTAACTCGTTTAATGAATTTTGCAAGAACAATGGTATAGTTCATGAGGTAACTCCACCATACACACCTGAGTCTAATGGGGTGGCAGAACGAAAGAACAGAACCTTTAAGGATATGATCAATAGTATGTTGATTAATTCGGGGTTGCCTAAGTACATGTGGGGAGAAGCTCTGAATACGGCTTGCCATATTCTGAATAGAGTTCCTCTGAAACATATGGACAAGACACCTTATAAATTATGGACAGAGAAAAGGACTAGTTTAAAATATCTTCGTGTGTGGGGGTGCCTTGCAAAGGTGCTTGTCCCTGAACACAAGAGAAAGAAACTAGGACCGAAAACTGTTGATTGCATCTTTCTGGGCTATATTGAAACCACTACAGCTATGAGATTTTTAGTGTTAAAATCTGACATAGACGGAATAGTGGCTAATACTATAGTTGAATTTCGTGATGCAACATTCTTTGAGGATGTGTTCCCTATGAAGACTGGTATACCTCAGGATAATACTGATGATGATCCCACTCACACATCAAGTTCTATTCCTGATCATGTGGAAAGGATGACAAATGTGGGGGCAGATCCTGGTAGTAGCTCTACTCCTGATGAAGTAGAGGAACCTAGAAGGAGTAAGCGTGCTAAGGTAGTCAAGGATTTTGGAAGTGATTTTATCACTTACAATATCGAGGATGAAACTTTAACTTTCAGACAGGCCATGGATTCTTCAGAATCTAGGTACTGGAAAGGTGCTGTAAAAAGTAAAATTGACTTTATTGTTTCTAACGGAACATGGGAGTTGGTTGATCTACCTCCTGGGTGTTCTACTATAGGATGTAAATGGGTATTCAAAAGGAAGATGAACCCTGATGGCTCAATAGATAAGTATAAGGCTAGGCTGGTAGCTAAGGGCTTTAAGCAAAAGGAAGGCATTGATTACTTTGACACATACTCTCCAGTTGCTAGAATGACAACAATCCGAATGCTTATAGCATTGGCTTCTGTACATGGTCTTATCATCCATCAAATGGATGTAAAGACAGCTTTTCTTCATGGTGAACTTGAAGAAGAGATTTATATGGATCAGCCTGAGGGATTCGTTGCGTCTGGTAATGAAAGGAAAGTATGTAAGTTAATCAAGTCTATATATGGCTTAAAACAAGCTCTAAGGGACTGGCATAAAAAGTTTGATGAAACTGTTTTAGAATCAGAATTTGTAATTAATGAAAGTGACAAGTATGTCTATTACATGGTTAAAGGGAATGAATGTATTATTGTGTGTCTGTATGTGGATGATATTTTGTTGTTTGGAACCAATATTGAGATTATTAACGAGACAAAAAGTTTCTTGAAAAGGCATTTTGAAATGAAGGATATGGGAGAGGCTAGTGTGATTCTTGGTATCAAGTTGACTCAGTCAACTGATGGAATAACCTTGTCACAATCTCATTATATAGAGAAATCTATACTTGAGAAGTATGGTTATTCAAATTGTAGAATCGCAAGTACTCCGTATGATCCTAAAATTACCCTTGTCAAGAATAGTTCAGGAGTTCCCGTGTCTCAGTTAAGGTATTCTCAGATAATTGGGAGTTTGCAGTATCTTGCTAATGGAACTAGGCCAGATATTTCATATTCAGTGTCTAAGTTAGCAAGATATACAAGTTGTCCAAATAAGACTCATTGAGATGCTCTTGATAGAGTACTTAGATATCTAAAAGGCACCATATATCTTGGTTTGCATTACAGGAGGTTTCCTGGAGTGCTAGAGGGATATAGTGATGCAAGTTGGATAGCTAAGAAGTCTGGTTCCAATGGAGTGACTGGATACCTATTTACCCTTGCGGGTGGAGCAGTATCTTGGAAGTCTTCTAGACAGACTGTTATAACTCGGTCTACTTTTGAGGCTGAGTTATGTGCATTAAATGCCACGGGGACTGAGGCTGAATGGTTACATGGACTCATGTCAATGTTACCTGTAGTAAGTCGTCCACTTCCTGCTTTTGCTGTTCATTGTGATAGTCGTACAACTATCGACAAGATAAACAGCAAGAAGTATAATGTGAAAACAAAGAGACATATCCAAGTTAGACTAAAGTCTATAAGGGGTCTAATGTCAGACAGGATCATAGCTGTTGAGTTTATTGGAACTCAAGAAAACCTAGCTGATCCTTTGACTAAAGGGCTTGAGCATGCTGTAGTCCTTAAGTCTAGGTTGGGGATGGGACTGATAGCCCATAATGATTCATCTACAGTGGGAACCCAATACACATGAGAGGAGATCCCTCGAAAGTGTATTCAATGTGGTAATAACAAGTTGTAAGGGTGAATTGGTTGTACCTTTAACTACATAGATTGATACTCACGTATCTGGAGTCTATCCCCTGTAAACCTAAAGGGTACTGTCACTGCTAGAATAGCAAGAGTTATTTGAACTCTGAATGGGGTCAAGTCATATGACGAGATGCTAGCAGTACATCTCTGGAGATGCCTAACTAAGCGAATGTAACTGTGTGGTCGCAATTAGAGGAATGGGTTATTCCTTGAAGCATTCGACGAACAGGATCGAGACATGACCATTAACGTCTCAAAGCCGTAGATTAGCACCATAGCCTTTGACTTGTCGTCGTCTATGGAGTGTGGTTACACCAAACGGATAAAGATTCAAGGTGAAACATTCCATCTGAATCTGGTAGCCATCGAAGTAGAGGACTTAGGAGGATTCAAACCCGGAAGGGTACCTACTCTAAAAAACAAGTCATGATGAGGATAGATATGTATTTGCATTTCTATATGGATTCGTGGGGGATTGTTAGAAAATGGAAAGTTTGAGGCATATTTATAATATGTTCTTGGTGTCATTTCCGGAAACTAACAAGTGAAAGTTGTTCCTTGTAAGGAGGACTTAAACTTTCATGTTTGGATCTAAGGCATTTTCTTAGTGGAATCCATAAATAAATTGAGTTGAAGTTGCTTGCTTGAAATGGTTATGTGGGTTATTTAGTTGAAATAACTTGAGTCCCACATAAAATTGGTAATGAAAGGTTGGTGGCTTTATATAGCTCCATGTGCAAGTGTAGTGCACAACTACTAAGGCATGTGGGTGTGCATGGATGTAGAGTGGGCCTCGCGCACACACACACGCGCACCGCCGCTGCCCGCCTCGCCACGCCACGCCACGACTCGGGTCGGGTCGAAGGGCGATTTGGGCGAATGTCTCGGCGTCTTGCGTACGCGAGGCGACCTAGGCGAGGAATTTTATTACCTGGTATATTGATTTATTTTAACAGAACATCAGACTTTATTTGTTATTGCTGTTGGATCAGTACTTGGATTATTGGGCCTGATCAGACATCAAATATTGATGGACAGACCCTGAACAATAAACCAATACTGATGGGCATCAGATCCTGACGGACTAAAATCCTGATGGATCAGATACTGATGTTGACCAATCCTGATGGGCATCAGATCCTGACGATGGTTAAATCCTGATGCAGTTGTAACTGAAAAAAATAAATACTGATGCAGTTAATGAAATTAAATCAGAATATTTACTTTCCTTTTAAGGCATATCTCTTACGTTTTATTTTTGGGTATTATATATATAGAAGATATAACGTTGAGAATAGATATACGTTAAGAAAAAAACCTTGTTAGCGATTACTCTCTGTTCTCCCTCAATACATACAGTTAGATACATAATTCTCAGGCGAACTGAGGTGCTGGTCGCTGCTGATCATTGCCGTATCTGTGAACGGATGGGTCTGTGCTGTTTTATCCTGAAAGTAATATTGCTGCATCCCAACACAGCGTAAGTGGGGCAATATTCTCTTCAAGAACATCCAAGTCTTCTCGTAGGGCTTGGTGACTCAGCTGTTCTTCTCTCTCTGATCAGTAGTTGCTAAATCTTCTGTGAGAGATAAGTATTCTTGCCTTTCTTGTTAAATTACAGTCTTTGATTATATCCTTGTTTTGCCTTCGTGATTTGTTTTGTTAATTGGTTATTTGCCTGTTCTTGTTTTAATATATATATCACTGCCTCATTGTTGCTGTAGTTAAATTATACCCAACACATTTCAGTCAAGCAACTTTGATTATTATCAAATTTTGCTAACGAACTTTTCTTGAATCAATGATGTTGAAAGTCCCCTCTAAATAATTGTCTGGAACCACTTTAAATTCAAATGGCTTATGCTATAACCCCGTAAAAGATGAAAAGCGTCCAATATACTATCCAAAATAATGACATTATCTTTATTTAGGGAATTAATTGTCTGTCATAGGTGCGACAAAACAAATTGCATCACAATTTTTTATTGAATAACAAATTTATCTCCGAGAACATTAGTTGAGACTAATATTATAATAATATCTAATATTCTTTCAAAAAGTGTTTCTCTTCCTCCACACTTATCAATTAACAAAAGGTGTTTTGTCAGCATATCAGAAACTTATCAGAAACTTTCCTGCAAGTTTTATGGGTCATACCAAGTTGCAAAATTTGTGGTTCCTGTTATATGTCAACTGAATCTTCAAGTTTTCTCACACTTACTCTATTTTTCCCGTTTTCATATTAAAATTATATATGTTGACAATGCATGCACAAGTCATTTACCATATCAGTTACCTCTGTTAGATACACAACTACATTGAAATCATCAATCTTGAATATTAAACATGCTTGCAAATGGGGTCGTGTTCTCCTAAAAAATTTGCATATATTAAGAGAGTGGCTTCCTACTGACTTTGGCTTTAAAATAATGTGCAAGGGAGGTAAATATGAGCATACTTGCTCACGCGATCCATGAGATCGACCCCACAGAACATTTTTGCTGGTCATATGTGTGAAAAAATTTAATCGAACCTGATCCAGTAGTAACAAATAAGTAGAATATTGACACATACATATTATTCAGGATTCGATTTGTTTACACCGTACACCTTATATCTTACACCAATTTTGCGTAATATCCTGAGTTTCGTAGATTATATTCAAGAATTTTTCTTGAGTTTTTTCGTGCTTCTGCAGATTTGTTTCCTGCATAATTTTTCCTTTTGCATCTCTGCAGAATTGGCATATTGTACAGTTTTTTGCTTTTTATGCAGATCTTTTTCTACAATTTATTGATTTTTTATGCAACTTTTTATTTGTGTAGTTTCTTAAGCTTCTGCGAAATTTTTCTCTGCATATGTTTTTATGCTTATCACTGCACTAAGTTTTTATAATGTTTGACTATTTTTTAATTGTTGCAGTTTGTTTATGTACTTGTGTCTTGAGGTTATATCTTGTGATTTTCTCTTGTGGTTAAATATCAAAAAGAACGACAAGTAAGTTAAAAGAGTAATTAGTTTTTTTTTAAAATCTTGATCTAAGTAGTTTCTTTAGAAATTTTTTATTAGGAATATATGTATATAAAAAATGACGACTTTCCTCAAACTGATAATTAAAATTATCAAATTTAGGACCTTATGCGTTCATATGAGATTTATGTTCATGTAAAACCTAGACCACAAAGAGAAGTTGGTATGGCACTATAAACTATAAGTTTGTTTTTTCTATATTTGTTGTTTCAAAATTACTCTATTGATGCTTTTTGCCTTTTCCATATGTGTTTTTGTTCATATATTCATAATATCGTATCATGACATCAAGTTTCTATGATTATTAAATTGCACACATTAACATTCTCTATGTGCTTACATCTTTTTGCATAACAATTTGGACTTCATTGTTGGTATAATTTAGAGTTGGACATTGGTGCGTCATAGAGAGTGGTGAACTGGATGATTTGAAATGTAACGGATCTTTTCTTCTATGACCAGATCAATTTCAAAGGTTGAATAGTTGTCTAAAACATGATGTTTGTTTCCAAATTTGTAATACATATCTCAAATGTCATATTCTATACGATAATGGAATTGTTAGATTAGGCGAGGATCACATGGTCACTACTAAAACATTTACTCTAAGAGCAGTACTGAGAATTGAGACAGAAAATAGGACCGAAATACTTGGATTAAATGAAGTCATAAAAATAGTACATCATTTATATGATTTACAGCTAATAGTTATTACCTTTGCTTTTGCATTTGTGATATAGTACTCTTTTTATGTTACCAACAATGTCAGCGGAGGTTTGAAAAATACTTAAAAATTAATTTTATATCTTTTGTAGGATCTTTTGTATGATTTAGAATTTTCGGATAGTCATTTCAATATCTATCTTAGAAATGGAATTAACATCTTTTTGGTTTTTAAGAATACTAAATGATAGTTCCTAAGCTATACAGGAGCATCTTTTTGGTTTTTAAGAATGCTATACGATAGTTTAATGCTTAAAACAAGTTTGGATTGTAATGGTTTTATAATAATTTCACAGTACTACATGGCAAAGACGAGACTCCAGTAGAGACTCCAGTAGAAGAAAATGCTTTGAACCATGGCACTTATTTAGGGAAAGCGGATTAAGGAGCCAAAAACGTAATCAGAAAGGGAGGCGTAAAAAAGATGATCGTACACGATTCCTCCCATAATATATACATGAAATTCAATGCACGCTATGAAGGTTCCTTTAGAAGAAGCATTCACAAGCACTTTATAAGTCTAAACAGGGGAAGGAGGCGCAAGTTTCCAGGTACAAGGAAGACTCGCAATACCGTAGCTACAAGAGAGGCCATTGCCCAATATGAAATGTCTGTAGCCTCTAATTCATTGGCTCATGGTGCAGAACTCGCAAAATATCAAATGGAGGAGAGCGGAGAAGAGTATGGTGATCCAGTTGTCTCTAAAGCTCCCGGAAATGGATGTCGTATCCCTTGGTATTTATTATTGGGGTAAATTGACTCTGGACACTGTAGGGAGGAGTCTTTCTTGTGGTTTGTCCGACTTAAAGTCAAGGAAAGATGGTCCACTAACACAAGGGGAATTTTCTAATATGTCTGTGAGATGAACATGCTTTCATGCCTTTACTGCTCAGAGGAGGAATGGTGTATTATGGTAGAAAGTTTTACGTATTTCTGTATTACATTAGAAAGTTTTACATATTTCTGTTATAATATTACAATGGTCAGGGCAGACAAGACATGTTTTGTTACATTTGAAGTTTGATATAAATAAAGAATTGGATCGTATGGGACCATTTATTTTGTTTAGGGAGAAAGAGATACCTACTTTTAATATTATAGTATAGAATATATAGTATATTGTTAATATATTCAATATTTCAATGACAAGATGCCAACCAAAAAGATGCTGAAAGTTCATGCTTCAAACTGATATATATCAATAATTAATTATTACAAGATACTATCATCATGTACTAATGTATTTGTGAACAATAATCATCTTTCAGAGTTCAAAGCATGCAAAAGCTAATGTAGTAGATTCAATAGTCCCCGATTGTGCATTCACAAAAATTGTCATAAGATGTTTAAAAGTTCATTCATTTATACAGGTTATATATTGTTGTGGGAGGATTTTAGCACAACAAATTATGAGGCCTCGTGCTGGAATAGCGCCAATAATCAAGGAATCGTACAACCACCCGGAAAGGCTCGTGGTTGAAGATCAATGGCTAGCCGCCCTGGAAGGCACACGACTAGGGTTACCGAAGAACACGGGATGTGGTTCCTCGGAAGGATCGGACTGAATCTACGGGATGAGAGCTCAAGGACCAAATGTTGGCCAGCCAAGAACCCTAATTTGACTGTGTCACACAAGAGTGCACGTGCTCTAGCTACTCAAGGAGTGTAAAGTGTCGAAGAATCCCGTAAACTGCCTACATACCACTATTTATAGTGGATCAAGCCCGAATGTAGTTCTTGAATGATATGATTGTTTATTCATGATGAGTTATCCTCTCTCCAGTGGGATAATGACTGTTATTTCTGATAATAATCGAGTGTGATGTATAAAATCAGGTTACCAAGCAGTTTAGGTAACATAGAATGATTATCTCTTGCATTTATCTTGATTTTTGTATCATTTATCAAGTATATATGACATATATCCTCAAATAACCGAATGTCTATCTGTTTGAGAGTGTTTTTAGGTGATATAGACGTATTCCTAAAAAATAGGAGGCGTGCCTTATCTGTATTGGCAGCCTAATCAGGCTTCCGGCGGAAGCTGGGGATACCGCCCGGTAGCCTGGCCCCGGTACCCCCTCCGGTAACCCCTATCACGGGAGCTACTCTGGAAGCTCTACTGGATGACTGGTAATAGCTATAGGTTATCCTCAAGGGGATGCCCTGAGACCCTTAGCCATGTGTTCCCGTGCTACAGCGTACATGGTAACCCCTAGGGCTACCGTAGGCCTCCGGAAACCTGACAGATTACTCATTCCCTTCATGGATCTGGACCCTAATCCTCTAGTGGGCCTAAATCTAACCCATGCAAGATTTTGGTCACAACAACTACCCCCCGGTTCCCTGAAGTACGGTGTGCAAGGGGAACCTTATTATCCACGGGGTGCCGGTTGCTAAGAAAATTCGCCTTTTTGCTATCTTGATTAACACCACATGTCAATATTGAAAACTCTTAATCATGAAGTTGGGGCTAATTCTGATGTTTATAATTGGTAGCTCTTGTAATTGTGTTACAGAAGCTCGAATCAGAAGCGGAAGCCTCGTATTTTACGCATCCGAGGGCAAGTTAATTTTAATTCTCTAGAAATAAAATAAACATTATTGAGGAGGGAAAAACAGGCTAGGACTCTGCCGTTTCCACAGAGATAATTGCAAGAGATAAACAATTTTCCATGCAAAAGACGTTTCCCACCCGTCTCATTTTCTGTGCCACATTCATTGGCCAAGGCAAACACGCCTCTTTGACCCCCTTTTTATATACCATCTAATATCTCAGCCTTTTCACTTTCCTTCTTATCCTCGCTCAACACTTTCTTTCTTGTAAACAAAAGATTTCTCAAGGCTTCCAGCGAAAGCTTCTCCGGTGAAGGCTAGGTCGCCCATATACTCACCCTCTCAACTTACGCAAGTAAGTACTCAATCTCCATGACTTACTTTTTTTTTTTGATTAATGTGGTCATCGTGCATAGATATCTCATGCAAATATCTGATTGTGCCTTTTGTATGTCTGTTTTGGTATGTTTCCGTTGGTTCATGTTCTTGAATGACGGCCGATCTTATGACTTCGGCAACCACTGCATGTCATTTTATTTTTATTTATCTGAATCAAGTACTTCCATTTGCAGATTCTTGCTATTTCTCTTAATTTCTGAATCGTATCTAGATTAGATCCATATGCTTTATTCTCAATAATAGAATGCATGTGTGAATCTCTATTTACGACATATGTGAAAAAAGAATTTGAGGTAACTCATGCTCCGGTTGCCCCTTTGATTACTCTTTTATATGCTTGTAACGTGTTTGATACTTGGCCTCACCGGGTCGTGCTGTTTTTAAGCCTATCTTGTCAACCGATTATATATGCTTCGTCGATTTGGGGTATGTTGACAATACTTTCGAGTCAACACCTTTCTTTTTGTACTGGTTGGATAACCTTGTCACCATAGTATTTGGTTAGTAGACCGGTAGCTATCCCCCTGAGCCCTGACGACTTTTAATTTAGCCTGGCACCCCAGGGGTTACCATGGGTGTCAGCGAGTCGATTGTTGATAATCTTTACTTTTTCCAACCTTTAGTGATTCAATCACGAACCCTCCTTCTAATCTGCTTCCTCCCTGTGGTTGCAGATGTCGACCTCTTCCATCTCGGGAGGCTCATCACGGCATGTGGGAAACTTGTCGCCCGTCTCTGGTGAGCCCTCAGATTCTGAGTCAACCCATCTTAACGATGTGCTCTTACATCAACCCTTGTTGCAATCCAAGCTATCCGTTAGTTCTCGGACACGTTCCCGAGTTGAAGTCATAAATCCACTTGAGGCTGAGATTATAAGTAGGCATCTCGACCTCTCCCTTGAGGCTGGTTCGTCAAACTTTAATAATGAGGGTATTGATAGGATTTATCTGAGTTCAAACACGGATGAGGAAGAAAAATTTGATGGGGGATTCGGGAACGAGGCTGAGCAGCCATTTTTTCATAACACAGACTTACAGGATGAGGAAGAGAAACTCGATGAGGGATTGGTGATGGAGATTGAACGGAAACCCCATGTCCCTGCAGGCTTCGTTCCATCCTGTGAAAATTTAGATTCTATTATGAACACTGATAGGCTTGCTAGGCTGCTTGAGGGGTGCAATCCGGGGTGTGACCTGGTGATACCCAGTGAAGGTGAAAGGTGCCACAGGTTTGATAACTTCGAGCCTGACCAATCTATACCCAGTGCAGTCCTATCTGCTTCGTTCTTTAAGCTTGGGTTCTCTTTTCCCCTGCACCCATTTATTGTTGAGTTGCTCGCCTTCTATGAAATTGCACCTATGCAGCTGACCCCCAATTCTTTCAGGGTGGCAGCCTGCATGTACATCCTTTATGACCAAGTTTTTTCCGTTCCTCTCACTGCCCGGGAACTGGGGTATTTTTATCAATTGAAGGGTGTGGGGAGGAAGATAGGTATCTTTTACCTTACCTCCTGGAATGACAAGCAAGGGGGATGCATTAAGGGAAATAAACGTGGGATGTATGACTGGCTGGAGATGTTTTTATATTGTTATGAGTGTGAAGAAGTGAGAAAAGAATGGAATCTAACTCCGGGTAAACACTCGGTACCCTCGTACATTACTGGTAACCTTTATCTGGTTGAATCTTTATATAACCCTTTTCTCCTTTTTATTTTATTATATCGTTTAGGGATCCCAACACAAACTTCTCTCGAGGGGATTGAGGAGGAGAGGGCTAGGAAAATTATGAGGTTAGCCGCCGACTTAGGAGATGGTGAAAGTCTGCTGACCCCGGAGACCCTGGTGAGGTTAGGGTTCTCAATGCCCATGGCTCCCTCATCCCCGGTCCAAGGGGTGAAGGTTGAGGAAGGGTCTGGCACAGAACTTGAGGCACAGGGTACTAGCCGAAAGAAAAAGAGGGTTTCCCAGCACTCTAGCCCTGGTAACCCAGGCTCCTGCTTCCTATATCCGCAATTTTCGTGTGTCTTTGTAGCTATTATGCCTTACTTATTTTTTGTTACTCGTAGTCTTATGGGCTTCCATGCGTATGTTGGTTGCATAGTAATTACTGTTTATCATGTAATTAGGCACTTGATCTATGTTTTTCTTTAAACATGTGCACTATTACTTAAGACATTTCGAATATTCTGTCGTTTCAGGTATGTCTGGCACTGTTCCGTCCTTTGTACAGCCTTCGGAGAAGTACGAGGATCTGTTCCCAGAAGACGAGCTGATGGTACTTGATCCACCAATTAATGCCACCCCTATCTCTCAGGTCAAGGCTCCTTCTTCAGGCAAAACCGGGTCTACTCCTGCCGACAAGCGAAGATTCTCACAGGCTACCGGTAGTTTGGCTTCCACTCCTGAGACCAGGTCTGCTAAGAGAGTCAAGGTGCCTCAGCCGGCCGGCATCTCTCAAGAGGTTCAACAATTCCACAAGCTGACAGATGGGCAGATACCTCTAGAGGTTATCTCTGGCTGGTCCCAGCTCAAGACCTCGGATGCTGGGCGTGCCATGCTGTTCTCTTCGGGAGAAAGTTTATTCCATCAATTGCGAATCGGTGGCCAGCTGGTGGCGGCTACCCGGGGGGATATGAAACTGAAGGAAGAATTGAAGCAGATGAAGTTTGATCTTGATGTCGCAGCAGAAGAAAAGAAAAAACTGGTTGATGTTACCAAGAAATTGAAGGGTGAAGTTTCAGCTATCACAAAGGAGAAGAACAAGCTGGGAAGGTTGGTTTTCGAGCAGGATAAGGATAAAGAGGGGATGGTGGCATCCCATGCCACCAAGGTTGCGGAGCTGCAGTTACAAGTGGATACCCTCCAGGCCTCTGTAAAGAAGTTAAAAGAGGTGCTTCCCGAGAGGTACAAGCTGGGGTTTGCTAAGGGGGTTCAGGATTACATGAAATCTACTTGGAAGGTGATGCCGAACCTGGATTGGACCCTTCTGGGCGAGGATGCCGTGAAGCAGGTGGAGAGGTTTAAAGCGGAAGCTACCAAGTCTCAGCCCTCCGCTGCGAAGGTGACCCCCACACCGTCCGACACTCCGAAAGATATGGCTAAGGATACTCAGGATACCAGGGTTGATGCTCCCGCAGAGGCGGTCGAGGTGGCTCCAGGTGATTCCCCCAAAAAGGCGGACCCTGTTGAGGATTCCCCTAGTTCTGAGGCTATTAAAGATCCCTCATCCTCCTAAATCATCTTGATCCTTCTATTATGCCGGTTTATGAACTTTTAGTTTTAATCAAGGGGGTGGGCTCCTATAATGCTCCACAGATGTAATCCTAAACTTAGTAACTTTTAATCGTCCTATGGTCGTAGGCCTCGATATCTTTGAACTGGTTCCGTTAACGCAATGCATGTTTGTTTTATTATCTAGTTTTTATGTAGTAGGTATAGCTGTCACATCATTTCTGATTATACAACGAGAACGAACCTGGACTTAATAATCTTTACTCATCGAACCCCCATAGTACTCATTCTCTAGGATACCAATATGTTAAGTAGTAACGGTACTACGATAACTTAGAACAGTGCATAGCTAGACGCCACCATCGAATTATATTCAGTAAAAATGACTCTCCTGACTAATCCTAAAACAAGTTTGTACAAGTTTTCAGAGGATATATGTCATATATATGTTGATTAAATAGATATTAAATCATGAATCAAGATAAGGACGATAGAATGGTATCGCAGTGTAGAAGAGTACAAGAGCAAATATGGCAACACATACCTGGATAGGTGGCCATAGCACTGATAGACTACTTGTACCTTTGTTTGCTTGGTTGTCACTGTGGGTGTGGGGGTACCGTCCGGTATCCCTATAGCATTTGGAAGCCCGAAGACAGGAACCTGACTCTGGGAGCCCCGTGGCCGGTAGCCCCTATCCGGTAGCCTGGGTACCGGAGGCTTATCCTGGAAACCTTTGTTCCGGGAGTCCAGTCATTTAATAAATCATGTGTGGTGATGCCATGTAGGCCAATCCTGCAAAGATGTCTTGTAATGAAGGGATCCAAGTGGGTCGACCAGGGTACCACACAAGCCCAAGTAATGAAGGGAACCATGTATGCCGAACAGGGTTCCATACATGCCCTGATAACCAAGTAAGCCATGTGAACCACTCAAGGTTCCGTACATGTCTGGTATTGAAGGGTTCCAAGTGTGCCAATCAGGTTACCACACAAGCCCAAGTAATGAAGGGAACCATGTATGCCGAACAGGGTTCCATACATGCCCTGATAACCAAGTAAGCCATGTGAACCACTCAAGGTTCCGTACATGTCTGGTATTGAAGGGATCCAGGTGTGCCGATCAGGGTACCACACCAGCCCAAGTAATGTGGGGAACCATGTATGCCGAACAGGGTTCCATACATGCCCTGATAACCAAGTAAGCCATGTGAACCACTCAAGGTTCCGTACATGTCTGGTATTGAAGGGTTCTAAGTGTGCCAATCAGGTTACCACACAAGCCCAAGTAATGAAGGGAACCATGTATGCCGAACAGGGTTCCATACATGCCCTGATAACCAAGTAAGCCATGTGAACCACTCAAGGTTCCGTACATGTCTGGAAATGGCAAAAATTTGAAATTCTGATAATTTCAACCTGTTAAGCTGAGAGGTGTATCCACTACTACCCCCCTAGTTCTGGATGGTAGCCTAGCTACCATGTAGAACTATGCTTGTAGGTCTTACATATATTTCTGAAAATATTTATAAGTGGTAAATGTAAAAGAAAACAATCAACTTCTACTTTTACTGAAAATTAAATAGTACGAATACATCAAATTTCATCCAGACAGGGTGTGCATCCACTACCCCCCGGGCATCTATTGAAAATCATGAAATCCTAAGAACTGAAAGGGAAATGGTGCAACCACAACTAGTAGGTTGCCTTTATTCATCCTAAGCCTGAAAGAGGCCTACGTTTGCTCTGAAAAGAGTCTTACTGATAGTACTTTTTTAGGTGCTCGGCATTCCAAGCACGGGGGATAGTGTTCCCATCCATGTCTTCAAGGTGGTAAGTGCCTTCCCAAAAGATAGACTTTATTTTGTAAGGCCCTTCCCAGTTTGCTCCAAAGGCTCCGTGCCCGGGAACCCGCATATTTGGCATCATTCTTCTCAGTACTAGGTCGCCAACCTTGAGGGGTCGAGGGCGTACCTTGTTGTTATAGTATGTGCGGGTCCTCTGTTGGTAAGCCGCAAGTTTCAGCTGGGCGGTAGCCCGGTTTTCCTCTACCATGTCTAGGGCCAACCTCTGGTGTATTTCATTTGATTCTTGACTGAAATTATCCCTCCGGTAGGACCCTGTCCCGACTTCCACTGGGACCATAGCTTCACAGCCATAGGTTAGAACAAAGGGAGACTCTCCGGTTGTGGACCTGGGAGTGGTGTTGTAAGACCACAAGACCATTGGAAGCTCCTCTGGCCAATTTCCCTTTTTATCTTCCAACTTGGCTTTCAGAGTGTGCTTGATGATTTTATTCACAGCCTCCGTCTGCCCATTGCTTTGGGGGTGGCAAACGGCTGAAAAATCTTTCCTTATTTCCAAGTCCTCACATAGACTTCTCATTTCTCTACTATCAAATTGATTGCCATTGTCTGAGATCAGCTTGTACGGTACCCCGTATCTACATATAATGGCTCGCTTAACAAATTCCTTCAGCTTACCAGCAGTGATGGTAGCTAGGGGTTCCGCCTCTGCCCACTTGGTAAAGTAGTCAACGGCTACCACGGCATATTTCACACCACCTCTGCCTTTGGGAAGCTCCCCAATCAGGTCAATCCCCCATATTGCAAAAGGCCAGGGGCTTCCAATGGGTCTTAGTTCCACAGCTGGGTTGCTATTGAAGTTAGCAAACCTTTGGCATTGATCACAAGCTTTAGCAAAGTCATAAGCATCAGTTTTCATGGTAGGCCAGTAATAGCCCTGTCGGAGAATTTTGTGGGCCAGGGAGGTACCCCCCGAGTGGTTGCCACAAATGCCTTCATGAATTTCCCTTAGGATGTATTCACATTCATTTCCAGATATGCACTTAAGTAGAGGTTGATTAAATCCCCTCTTGTATAGGATGCCATCATAGATCACATAACGGGCAGCCTTATATTTGAGTTTCTGAGCTTCATCTTTGTCCTCCGGAAGTGTCCCCTTGGTGATATACTCACGTATTGGGGTTGTCCATTGGCTTTCCATTGAAGAATCTATTTCCATGGTCTCCACTCGATGGATACTTGGTTGGAGTTGCACTTCAAGAGGTATTACCCCTAACATGACAGCTTCTTTTTGGGATCCCAACTTGGCAAGGGCATCAGCATTGGCATTTTCCACCCTTGGGATTTGATTTAGATTCAGCAATTTGAACCTACTGATAAGTTCTTGGGCATACTTCATGTAGAGCTCAGTGCGGGGGCCTCGACTCTGGAAGCTTCCTTTAATTTGCCACACAATCAGCATGGAGTCACTAAACACATTTAGGTATTCTACCTTCATTTCCAGAGCCAGTTTCAAGCCAGCAATCAGGGCCTCATACTCTGCATCATTGTTGGTAGCCCTGAAGCCAAAGTGTATGGCACTCTGAATTCGGTGCCCCTCTGGGCTTACCAACTCTATTCCTGCACCTCCCCCATTATTATTTACTGCACCATCAACATACAGGTTCCACCATAATTGGGGGCTTTCGGCATCCCCTTCGGTAACTGGGGTTACCGGGGTACAATCTTCTCCGGTAACCTCAAAATCAGGAGGAAACTCCAGTAAGAAATCGGCCAGTGCTTGGCCTTTAATAGCAGTTCGGGGTTTGTAATCTATTTCAAACTGTCCTAGCTCGACAGCCCATTTCATCATTCTACCGGAGGCTTCCGGCTTGTGCATCACTTGCCTCAGCGGGAAGGATGTTCTAACTTCAATTTTATGGGCCTGAAAGTAAGGCCTTAGCTTCCTGGAAGCCAATATTAGAGCATATGCTAGCTTTTCCATGCTGGGATACCGGGTTTCCGCATCCAGCAGCCTTTTGCTCACATAGTATACCGGGTATTGTACTTGTTCTTCCTCCCGAATCAACACAGCACTTATAGAGTATTCAGAAACAGCTAAATATAAAATGAGTACCTCACCTTCCAAGGGTTTGGAGAGCAATGGTGGGCTTCCCAGCTGTTCTTTTAGTTTCTTGAAGGCTTCCTCACATTCCGGGGTCCATTCAAAGTTTTGACCCTTCTTGATAGCCTTGAAAAACTCCTTGCATTTGTCGGAAGACCGAGATACGAATCTATTTAGGGCTGCTACCCTTCCGGTAAGCCCTTGGACTTCTTTTACATTCCTTGGGGACCTCAGTTCCAGCAATGCTTTGATTTTGGCAGGGTTTGCCTCAATCCCTCTGTGGTTCACAATGAATCCAAGAAATTTTCCAGACTCCACCCCAAAAACACACTTTTGGGGGTTCAGCTTCATCCGGTACTTCCTTAGGATATCAAACATCTCAGATAGGTGCAACACATGGTCGGCTGCCACCTTTGATTTGACCAACATATCATCAACATAGACTTCCATAGTCTTACCAATCTGTTCCTTAAACATCATGTTTACCAGCCTCTGATAGGTAGCCCCGGCATTCAATAGCCCAAACGGCATCCCCACATAACAGTACAGTCCCCTATCAGTTATGAAGCTGGTATGCTCCTGGTCCGGTTCAAACATTGGTATCTGGTTATATCCGGAGTAGGCATCCATGAAACTTAGCAAAGCATGGCCTGCCGTGGCATCCACCAGTTGATCAATTCTGGGTAGCGGGAAGCTATCCTTAGGGCATGCCTTATTTAGATCAGTAAAGTCAACACATGTCCTCCATTTCCCATTAGGCTTCCGGACCAGCACTGGGTTTGCTAGCCATGTTGGATAGAAGGATTCTTTGATCAAACAAGCCTTCAATAACCGGTCTACTTCTTCCTGGAGGGCGGTAGCCCTTTCACCACTGACAGGCCTTCTCTTCTGCCGGATACCCCTTCTCTCAGGGTCAATGTTCAAATGATGGCACATGACTTTCGGGTCAATCCCCACCATGTCAGAATGACACCATGCAAAGACATCAAGGTTGCTTTTAAGGAAAGCAGTCAACCTTTCTCTTGTACTTTTATCTAGCTGTTGCCCGATTTTCAAGATTTTACTAGGATCTTCAGCATCCACTAGTATAGGGATAGTATCCTCGGCAGCCCCTGCCTTTTCCAGGGTACCGGGCATCCTGGGATCAATGTCAATCTCAACCGGGAGTCCTCTCTCCGCTCCCTGGCTCTCATTCTCTAGCATTTCTCCATCTAGATCATCATCTGAGGCACTTTTTACTATGTCTTCCAGTGAAATGTTATGAATTTCATCATTTTTTTCGGCAGCTTCCAACAACAAGCTTTGTGGTGGCACTACCCCCCGAAAATTAGGAACCTCTTCAGTAGGTTCATCTGGCAATTCCACTATCATGACGGCATTACAAGACGCTCTTTCAAACTTCTGTGGCTCATGCCCATGGCTTCTCAATAAGGCTTCTCCATCAGCCTTTTCCTCAACTTGAATAGGTTTGTCTGCTTTCTCGGCAGCCTGAACAGCTCTGTTATAGCATTCCCTTGACTCATGTTGACATCCCTTCACGCACCCAATGCCATTTGGTGTAGGAAATTTCATTGAGAAATGGTATATTGAGGTTACCACCCTCATATCTTTCAGTATTGGTCTACCAAGAATTGCATTGTGGGATATGTCTTCATCTACCACCATGAATTCTGCCATTTGTGTGGCCTTGCAGGGATCCATACCTAATGTCAAGGGTAATTTGATCTTGCCCATGATTTGGACTGGGTTACCGGTAAACCCATATAGCTCATTATTGGTAGGCAGCAACTCTTTGTCCAAAAGTCCTAATTTCTGGAATGTGGTATATGCCAAGATATTTACTGAGCTTCCATTATCAACCAGCACTCTGTGCACATTCATTCCACCAATACTCACGGTTACCACCAAAGCATCATTATGAGGGTGGTGAACCCATTTGGCATCCTCCTCGGTAAAGGAAATATCAGCGGTTTCCCCTTTAAACAGCTTAGGGGGCCTTTTTGCAAGGTGAAACACATTAGTTAGGGGTTTGCCCCTGGCTTCCCGGGCATACCTATCTCTGGCATTCCGACTAGCACCCCCCAAGTAAGGGCCGCCAAAGATGGTATGGATGCTATTAGCTCGGGTAGTCCTTTCTTGGTTTCCAGGAGCTTTGTCTTTGTTATCTCTTCCTTCTTTATATTTCTTAGCCTCTTGGGCTACAAATTCAGTCAGGTATCCACCTCTAATCAACTCTTCAATCTGATCTTTCAAATGCCTGCAATCAGCAGTCTCGTGTCCATTTACTTCGTGAAATGCACAGTACTTTCCTTGATCTTTCACTCCTGGGGGCCCTGCCCGGTAGGGTCTCCGAAATAGCCCATTCTTCTCATTCACTTCGAGAATATGACTGATTGGGACAGTCAAAGGAGTATACTCTGAGTATTTCTGAAAATTCGCCTTTGGGGTGAGTCTGTCCTTGGCAGAAACTCGATCCTTAGTTGCATTAACAGCAATAGGGGCAGTCTTGTCATCATACCGGGGGGTTCCTAAGCCGGCAGTACCACTCCCGGAAGCCCTCTTATTCGAATCCCTTTTAGGGCTATAAGAACGATTTCTTTTGTTCCTGCTCCAACCTCGGGAACTGGAATCTTTGGACAATTTTGCCATGGATTCCTCAATTACTTTGTGGCGTTCTGCTTGTTGGTAAAATTCCGCCAGGGTTCCGGGCTCCTCAGTTTGCAATTCCTTCCAAAACTCGGTTCCAGGCCTTACCCCGGCTATCAGGAAGTTCTTCAGAGTTTCATCAGAGGCCTTCTTCACTTTTGGCACTTGCTCATTAAATCTTTTGAAATACTGTCTTAGGGACTCGTGAGTTTCTTGCTTGATATTAGCCAGAGTATTCACCGGTGGGGCGTAGGCCACGGTAGCCCTAAATTGAGAGATAAACTGATCTCCCATCCTCCTCCAGGATTTGATAGACCCTTCGGCTAGCCTCTTGAACCATTGGTGGGCATTTCCAGTCAGTGTAGATGCCAATAGCCTACACCTTGCTAAGTCCTCCACCTGGTATACATCCATTTCTGTATTAAAACGGCTCAAGTATTCAACTGGATCTGAGTTTCCATTGAATTTCAAGTCAGTATTCATCTTAAAGAACCTTGGCAAGGCCGCCTTTTTCACTTTCACGGAAAAGGGGGAACCGGCAGTGATACCAGACTTAAACTTTTTCTCCTCCTTGATCTTTTCCAAGGCTTTTTTCCAGTCAGACATCCTGAACTGTCCATTTTCACCATCTGAAAGCGTATCACTTTCAGAATCATCATCTTCATTGGCTGTCTTGCTTCTTCTAGGGACTGAACTTTGATGGGAGCCGGAATCCTGATCAGTACCCCCACCGGTAGGGACTCCGGTAGAGCGGGATCTCCTGTTTCTATGCCAAGAAGAGTGACTGCTTTGCCTATAATTCCTTCTGCCATCAGATCTGGATCTCCTGGAAATGTTTTTTGGGGGTACCGTTTGGGACCTCTCTCGGCGTTCTCGGGAACCCTGAATTGTGGAATCCCCATTGCCATCTCTCCGATCTTTGCTTCCAGTGTGAATCAGCTTGTGACGAAGGTCTTTGTTAGTCAGTTTTTTGCCAACTCGATCAAAAACACTTAGACTTCTGGTGGGTGAACCTTCGGCACCCTGGGTTTCCGGGACATCAGATTGGTCACCCTCATATTCTTCTTCCACAGGCTCTTCTGCGTCTTCTTCAGATGGGACATGATCAGTGTTGTCCTCAATATTATCCTCAGACTCAAAGTTCAGCCTTGTCGGAGTCACATTCTTCTTTTTTGACTTCGACTTGCACTTCCTTTGCCATTTTTTCATTTTTTCGGAACCTTTTTCCAAGTTATTGACTCTTTCATTCATCGTCTTCAGATAGTCCATGATGTCCTTGTTACTAACATCATCACCACCTTTGTTTCGTCCATTACCATCCTGAGACGGTGTTTTATCACTTTCAGAATTGTCACTCGCCATATCTCCTCCAAATGACGATTTTTGAGGCCCCTCCTTCGGGCGCCAATTGTTGTGGGAGGATTTTAGCACAACAAATTATGAGGCCTCGTGCTGGAATAGCGCCAATAATCAAGGAATCGTACAACCACCCGGAAAGGCTCGTGGTTGAAGATCAATGGCTAGCCGCCCTGGAAGGCACACGACTAGGGTTACCGAAGAACACGGGATGTGGTTCCTCGGAAGGATCGGACTGAATCTACGGGATGAGAGCTCAAGGACCAAATGTTGGCCAGCCAAGAACCCTAATTTGACTGTGTCACACAAGAGTGCACGTGCTCTAGCTACTCAAGGAGTGTAAAGTGTCGAAGAATCCCGTAAACTGCCTACATACCACTATTTATAGTGGATCAAGCCCGAATGTAGTTCTTGAATGATATGATTGTTTATTCATGATGAGTTATCCTCTCTCCAGTGGGATAATGACTGTTATTTCTGATAATAATCGAGTGTGATGTATAAAATCAGGTTACCAAGCAGTTTAGGTAACATAGAATGATTATCTCTTGCATTTATCTTGATTTTTGTATCATTTATCAAGTATATATGACATATATCCTCAAATAACCGAATGTCTATCTGTTTGAGAGTGTTTTTAGGTGATATAGACGTATTCCTAAAAAATAGGAGGCGTGCCTTATCTGTATTGGCAGCCTAATCAGGCTTCCGGCGGAAGCTGGGGATACCGCCCGGTAGCCTGGCCCCGGTACCCCCTCCGGTAACCCCTATCACGGGAGCTACTCTGGAAGCTCTACTGGATGACTGGTAATAGCTATAGGTTATCCTCAAGGGGATGCCCTGAGACCCTTAGCCATGTGTTCCCGTGCTACAGCGTACATGGTAACCCCTAGGGCTACCGTAGGCCTCCGGAAACCTGACAGATTACTCATTCCCTTCATGGATCTGGACCCTAATCCTCTAGTGGGCCTAAATCTAACCCATGCAAGATTTTGGTCACAACATATATTAAAAAAAAATAAGAATTTTTCAACTAGATGAATGAGAATTTATTAGAAACTCTTTTAATCAAATCTATGAAATTAAAAACAAAATAAAGTAATTTTCAAGTAGAAATAAAAGAAAACTGATTATATTTTATTTACAATTTTATTTCACAAATAAACATATTAAAAATAAAAATTAAATAAATTAACTAGCCCGTGCATCGTACGGGTTATAGGCTAGTATATCTTACAAGTAAGTATATGTGCTAACAAATTTTGAGGTGAGCGATCTAGGACGACAAGAGGCCAAAGAATAAATAAAATTTACATATAACGGTTTAATGCATTTTGTGAACTACGTGAAAAGATTATGATTATTTAATTGTGTGTTTTTCTAGTTTTCCATTTTTTTTCCTTCGCTACCACTAATTTGTTAAGGAGTATTTTTTTTAGTAATACAGTTAAACCTCTTTAAAGTAATACTCTTGGGACTGGGAAAAAATATTACTTTACCGAATTTATTACTTTATCGATATAATAATATTTTATTACTTTATCGATAATGTAATATTTCATTACTTTACCGAATTTTATGTTTACGTATTACAATACATTATGTTTAAAAAAAATAATAATCACCTACGGATGAAGAAATCATTGAGTCGGTAACGAACATTGATCCTAAACAGGACGATAGCAATGTAATCCCAAACGTGTCATCAAAGAAAACATTTCAAGCAATCAATACTTTGAACAATTACTTGTTACAATACGAGCAAAACATACGAGGAGTTATTTATGTTTTACATAAAATCAAGGATGAGATTAATTTTGGTTTTGGTGGAAAGAAGAAACAAACTACTATAGGTTCATATTATTAAAAGAATTGAGTCGGTAACGAACACTGATCCTGAACAGGACGATAGCAATGTAATCCCAAGCGTGTTATCAACGAAAGCATTTCAAGCAATCAATAATTTGAACAATTACTTGTTACAATACGAGCAAAACATACCAGTAGTTATTTATTTTTTACATAAAGTCAAGGATGAGATTAATTTTGGCTTTGGTGGAGAGAAGAAAGAAGCTACTATAGGTTCATATTATTAAAAGAATTAAATTTTTTAACTCATATACATTATATATATATATATATATATATATATATATATATAGGGGGCTACTCCAATACAAACCTCCTTAAAATACAAACCTACAAACCAAGCATAATCTAATATTTCAAGCTAATCTAATGACCAAACTAGGGGTACCCCAATACAAAAAATGCTTAAAATAATTGGCTCTATCCAACAAAAAAAAATAATAATAAAAAAAAAAATCACTGTTCACGTGATGACGTGACAGTGGATTTCACTGGTTAACGGTGCTTCGCACCTTCTTGTACGGCGCTTCGCGCCTTTATCATTCTAAAGTTGTAAGGAATGGCAATCAATGGTAAAGGCAATAGACGATTGACGGATGTGTCGAGAGCCTTCGGCTCTCATGACTACCTAACTCATCCGTTTACTGTCTTAAATGCTTCGCATTTCCACGGCAAGATTTTTTTTTTTTTTTGGATTTTTTTTTTGTTGGATAGAGCCAATTATTTTAAGCATTTTTTGTGAAGGTACCCTTGGCGGAAACCTTAGAATAGATGAAATATAATTAATTTAGTGTTGGTTTGTAGGTTTGTATTTTAAGAGTGGTTTGTATTTGAGCACTTGCCTATATATATATATAGGGTTGGACTCAATAGCAAACATCTTATATAACAAACAACAAAGAACACCTCATATCTAATAGATCCATTGCCCCTGGCGGGGCCACCCAATACAAAAAGTTCTTATTTTTTTAGGCTCTATCCATCCAGCAAAAAAAAATGAAAATTTTACTGTTCATCGATGACGTCATCAGTGACGTCATCATGAACAGTAAAATTTTCAATTTTTTTTTGCTGGATGGATAGAGCCTAAAAAAATAAGAACTTTTTGTATTGGGTGCCCCTGGCGGGGCCAATGGATCTATTGGAATAAATGATTTTATAGTGTTCTTTATTGTTTGTTATATAAGAGTGTTCTTTATGGAGCAAAGGCCTATATATATATATATAGGCCTTTGCTCCATAAAGAACACTCTTATATAACAAACAATAAAGAACACTATAAAATCATTTATTCCAATAGATCCATTGGCCCCGCCAGGGGCACCCAATACAAAAAGTTCTTATTTTTTTAGGCTCTATCCATCCAGCAAAAAAAAAAAAATTGAAAATTTACTGTTCATCGATGACGTCACTGATGACGTCATCAGTGAACAGTAAATTTTTTTAATTTTTTTTTTTTTGCTGGATAGATAGAGCCTAAAAAAATAAGAACTTTTTGTATTGGGTGGCCCCGCCAGGGGCAATGGATCTATTAGATATGAGGTGTTCTTTGTTGTTTGTTATATAAGGTGTTTGCTATGGAGTCCAATTATATATATAATTTTGGAATTATTACTTTACACATTACTTGGGCCCTTAATGACTTTCTAATTTTTTATTATCTTATGCTTTTAGCGAGAATATTACTTTACAACATTGGCCCAAGTTGGGACCGACGAAATTTATTACTTAAGCGAGTTTATTACTTTATCGAATATTACTTAATCGAGGTTTAACTGTATTAGTAGTACTTAATTAAATGTACTTTGAAAGATAGTTTAGGAGTGTTTTTCGGAGAACCCAAAAGCTGTCAAAAATGATCTTAAGAGAAATGGGCTGCAGATATTTGCAGCCTTTTTAGTTTGCACATAATCTTTTTAGATTGGACCTGTGAAAAAGACTTTAACTTATTGGGCCTGTCACAAGAAACAACCCTCAGTGATTTTATTAGCCCATATATAATTTTTAGTTTTCATCCTTTTGTCTAAATCATGGTTCTAAAAATCCCCGATTTAACCGATTAATCCTCTGTAAGGTAGCCAATCGATTCGATTTTTGAAATCCAATTAATTCTATGAATTTATTTAAAATGATATATTTAATTGTAAATTAGACTAATATATTAAATATTATTATAATACTCCGATTAATCCTTCCGATTAATCCACGATTACTCGATTAATCTTAAATCGGTACATCAACTGATTACCGATTTTTAGGTCTAGATAAATAATATCCAATAAATTTTGTATGAATGAGAATCGAACATTGACGAAGGATCAGTGACCATCTCTACTATGTTTTACTCATAAACAAAGTTATGAAAATTCAAACCATGCATACGATTAATTTTTTAGCAAATTCAAACACCCCTCCATTTATAGATATGGAAATCATGTCTATCCTTCACAACATTAGTGCTACATTATTGGAACAAAGTAGTCAAAAGGAAATATACAAAGAGATTCCAAAGCAAATGGCAAGAGGGAACCATGGCCCCTTCTGCATGCATTCACATTTGAAAAGCTTAAGAAACAACACAAAGGGGCAGTTCTTGCATTAGTTGCAGACCATGATACAAAAATCATTGTTGCATTATGTTGTGGAGTGATGGGTAACCTGGTGGTCTCTTAATCTTTAATCCCACCCCCCATATTGCAAAGGACCCTCATTTTCCTTTTAAGGGCAATGACTAAAGCCTTAAAGATGACTTTATTTTGGGGACTTGGAAACTTTTTGAGCCTCCAAACCTCTCACATGCTGCCTGCCCACCACACTCCCTACATGCTTCTTTTTTTCTTCTCACACATTCATGAAATTTGTGACACCATCTTTGGGACAACTACATCCCAACAAATTATCCTTTGGCCCCTTGAGACTGTTCTAGGATTAATAAATATCAAACTCCACATGTGGTTACATCACTCCCTCTAATGCTACGGTCCCCAAAACCGTTTATAAAACGATTCCCAAATGATGAGGTGTTACTATATTATTGGATATTTATCATAAATGTGATGAACTCTTATACAAATATATGAGTCCCATGAATAAAAACACGACACATGTTATTCAGAAACATATTTGAAAAGACACTCTTTTTTTAACTAAAAGAGCAGGGGACTCACTCTCTTCTTCCTTTCTAACCCTAGCCTCCATTAAAGAGTTTGGAGGGGACTTCCATCAATTTTCATCGGTGAAAAGCCCCAATTCCTTTTCGTTTTTCCTGCTTTCATATATTGTTTTCTTCGATAAATCTCCCAATTTATTTGGATTTTAATAAATTCCCAATTTATTTGGGTTGTGTTAGTCTCTCCTTGTGAGAGTTGGGTTTTTTGTTTTGATAGTGTTTGGGTGTTTTCCATGACCGAGTTTATAGATCGGCAAGATTTTTGCTTCTTGATTATGAACGAGGGTCTTGATTTAGTGAAGAAATTCTGTATGAGATTGCAGTTTTGGTCGATAGCTAAGACAATAACTCCATTGGGGCATGATGAAGAGGTATCAGTAATCTAACGAGGATGCATGAAGTGAGAATTTGTATATATTTTATCTTCAAAATATCGTTAAACTGTCTATTCATGAAAACAGACAATTACAATTTACTGTTTGTTCGACTCGATCATTGGTGTAGATGTTGTATAGTTTTTTATTATTGAATTAATATCTTTGTTCTTCAAAAAAAAAAAACATATTTGAGATCCAATTCGGGGTATGTAACACTATTCATACTAATTTCAGATCTTAGAAACAAAAATGTTTTATTTTTTGAATAAACGTATGTTGCAATATTAATTAACGTGCTTGATAAGTGTAGTATGGCACGTGAATGTGAAAATACGAAAATAATTTATCACCACATCATGTTTATCATTGCAAAAAGCAAGGGTCTGGTAATTATTAATAGATAAACAAAATAAAAACATTTACCGTTAAAATTAAAATTTGGGATGAAAAGCGAGAAAAATAATTGATATACATATAACCTTTGTCAAACGTTAAGTATTAAAAATTGAAAAACCTATCACAAATTGATATGGCCGAGTTGGTCTAAGGCGCCAGATTAAGGTTCTGGTCCGAAAGGGCGTGGGTTCGAATCCCACTGTCAACAAAATTTTGCAAATTTTTGGTAAAGTGCGAGCATCAGAACTTCAGGTAAATTCGGGGAGCGTTTTGTGGGTAAATGGTAAAGCTACTTTGTTAAAAAAAAACCCAGACCTCGACAGCTTCACATATTTTATCATTTTGTAAATTTCGAAAACTATGTTTGTTGATAGTTTCCTCATAATTTCAAGACAAAAAAAGTATAAATATCATATTTTGTTTCAAAAAAAAAGTATAAATATCATATTTTGTTTCAAAAAAAAAGTATAAATATCATATTTCATTCATACTTCGTTTTTTTTTTCATAAATTCAAAGAATATGGAATGTAGATGAGATAAAGTTAAAATTGTGAATAAAATACCAAGAAAAGGATGGGTAGCGAAAAATGGAGGAATACAATTTTGAGAAATCACCAAAAATATTACTTTTTTTTTTATAATTTTACTGAAAATATTTGCAAAAATACAATTTGCAAACAAATCAACCAAATGCAATTTGATTTTACATTTTCTGGAAAAAATTGAAATTGCTTTTCATATTGATTATGGTTACATTTATATTTAACCATTGCAACTTGTTAAAAAATCTATTATGCAATTAAAAATGACTAGCTTAAAACCCGTGCGAGACACGGATTTCTTTTAATATTATATAATTTTTTTATTAATTTAAATTACCTTTTTTAAAAAAATGAATTTTGGAGGCTTAAATTTTAATATGAGATGATTTGATAATAATTATATAAATGTTATCCGTGATATTTCTAAGAAAATAGGGATTTTAGATAGAAAATATTGAAAAGATTATAAATTTTAGTTGAAAAAGGTAATCGATTAATTATAAGTACTTAAAAAATTATTATTAATTTTATTAAATAGAATGCCGTGATTTAATTGGAAAAAGAGAGGTCTTAGTTAGAAAAAATAAAAAAGGAAACATGTTTTAGGAGAAAAAGGTAATTGATTAGCTTATAGTAATTATAATTCAATTATGTTATTTTACTAAATAAAATTGCTCGTAATGTTTTGAGAAAAGAAAAAATTAATGTTGGCCGTGATGTTTTTAGAAAAAGAGGGTTTTTAGTTAGAAAATATAGAAAAGATTATACATTTTAGCTAAAAAACTTAATCAGTTAATTATTAATATCAAAATTTTGGTATTTTATTTTATTAAATGGAACCGCCCATGATATAATTGGAAAAAGACAAATTTTAGTTATAGAAAATAGAAAAGGTAATGTTTAAATAGAATCGCCCGTGATATAATTGAAAAAAGATAGATTTTAGTTAGAGAAAATAGAAAAGGTAATGTGAAAATTAAAAAATGACATGTTTTAGCTGAAAATTGTAATTAATTAGTTTATAATAATTACGGAGTATAATTTAATTCATGTTTTTATACTAAATTAAATTGCTCGTGGTGTCTTTAGCTAGCGCGAAATTAATGTTGCCCGTGATATTTATAGAAAAAAAGAAGTTTAATTAAGAAATATGGAAAAAATGATACGTTTTAGCTGAAAAAAGTAATCGGTAATTATTAATATTATAATATTATCATTTATTTTATTAAATAGAACCACCTATGATAGAATTGGAAAAAGAGATATTTTAGTTACAGAATAAAGAAAAGCTAACATGTTTTGGCTGAAAAAAAGGTAATTGATCAATTAATAGTATTTATAATATAATTAAGTTATTTTATTAAACAAAATTGCTCATAGTGTTTATAAAAAAAGAAAAATTTAGTTAGATACAATATAAATGATATTGTGTTTTACATGAAAAGGGAAATTAATTAGTTAGTGAAAAATAGAAAGGGTAATATGTTTAATATAAAAAAGGAAATTAATTAGTTAATAGGATGGATTTTATTTGTAATTAAGTAAGGGTAAATAAGTAAAATCAATAGGTACCGCATCGATCAACCAAACTTTTAATGTTTCGACTTTTATATAATAGTATAGATTTCAAATACTAATTTTTTAAAATTTCATTTATGGTTGATTTTGATTGATATTAGTTGCAAAGTCACAAACCATACTATTGCAAAAAAAAAATGAAAATTAGTATTTTGCAAAGACAATTTTAAATAATATAATATTTTTGCAAAAAAAATTCTACCTTAGGCATTTCTGAAAAAGCCCTACAGTTTTTTTTTGATGAAAAACTATAAAAAAATCTGAAGAGAAAGAAAAAATGTCAAATTCATTTTCAATTAGCTATTTTAGGTTTTAGTTTAAATTATTAGTATGAAAATTTCATGGATTCGATTCTCACTTTTAAATTTATTAAATGAATGTTGTTAACGGAGAAATTTGTGATAACAACATTTGAGAGTACAAGCCAGAATCAAGATATACGATGGTTATTTTTTGCCGGAAAAGTGATCGGAGAATGATGGTTTAAGTGTTTTATCGGTGGCTGAGATTAAAGAGATAGTGCTGTTTGAGCTCTCAATATATTGTCTACGTCCCCTGTATTTATAGGGGATCAGGCCTGGCGTATTTCTTGGAGGGTAAGAAACCTAGACCTAATAGAAGTAGGTCTCTTGCTAGCAGCCCGGCTAGGCCCACTATGATGTGTGGTCGAATCAATCGTTTACGAAGCCCATTTGAAGAGCCCATGCGATGAAACCTAGCCCAATGATCCCAAGGCTCAACTAAAACTGAGGACTTCACAGATACAACATTAACCTTATCTATCGAAGCTAACGTCAACTGCTACCAGCTCTTTCCACATAAATTTAGTTGCAGGGATAGTCATGACTTATTTCAAATGCACGAACGGATCCTTACCCCCGATAAGACTAACCCGCCAGACTACAAGCCTAGTTCTACCAAATCACGTCATGTAGAGCATCTTGCAATTCCCCAACAAAGAGAACTTGTTAGAATACAGGACTACACCTCTAAAGCGTATTGACAGGCTTAATTATCTTTGATCCCCAAATAAGGACAACTTTCTAGAACATAGAATCGGGCCTTCAAAAAAATCTTCATTTCGTCATTGATAATTTCGTTTAAGAGTAAACATGACTAGTTGTCGTGACAACTTAGAACATCTCCAATAGAGATAGCCAACATAGCTGCCAATTTCTATCAAATCATCACATATATTACTTTTCTATTTCCTCTCTCCTCCGTCTCTTTGTTGACAATTTTTGTTAAAAATCTACTCCAATAATTGACAACTTTAAAAATTGTCAATCTGACCCTATACATAAATTTTATATTATCATATAAAGAGATAATAAAATATGGGAAATATAAAAATGGATAAAGTGAAATACATTTTTAGAAAGTTGAATATGTTTTAATTATATGGGAAAGCTGCCAACTTTTGGCAACTTCAATTGATAATTTATTGGCAAATATAGTAAACCTAGGATGTCATGTCATATAGAAATGAGTAGTGCTAGGTGCATAGAAAATATGCACACAGAAAAATTTATATGATGAGTTGGATTCCACTAATTGATGTTTTTATTGGTTGATATTAACGTGAATGCAAGGGACCCACTGAATTATAACCAATCATAGTGAAACACCTACCATTTTGTGAAAGTTTTTATGAAATTTTATGTAACTTTAGCATTTTCCTATAGAAATTGCCATGACAATGAGTTGCTCTTAGTTCAAATCTATCTAATTGTAAATGTTTCCTTTGACTAAGTCAACATTTGTTAACTTATAAGTTATACTCAAAAAATATAAATTTTCTTTTCGTAGATATTATAAGTTTTAAATTGATATTGTAATCAATTAATCTATTAATAATAAACATGATAATCTTGCCCCAAAAAAACATTGTGATAAAGTTGTTATATAGAGACAGTACGAACCTTTGCCACCCCCACAACAAACCCTTAAAACATACTATATACCAACTCTAGTCACTTCTACTTCTACAATTCCTTACAACAATCATTTTGTTTTAGTTTTCATTTACAATGAACATGGAAGAAGATCACCAAGAACTTCAACTTCTCCCTCCCCCAAATTACAACACATCTTCTAGATGGCAATCAGAATTATCTTCGTACATATGTGGAACAATTTCGAACAACAATTTTGAAGCACCGTCTTTAGATCTTGAATTATCCGTCCCTGACGGAGTAGAGACGGTGAAATGGCAAGCAAAGGAGCAGAGTCGATTAGCAGCATTGGAGAAGGCGTATGTGGAACGCGTAAGGGATTTGACTAGACGAGAGATGGAAATGGCTCAGTCCGAATTTTCGAGAGCTAGGCTCTTGTGGGAGAGAGCTCGAGAAGAGGTTGAACAGGCTGAGAAATTGAAACACAAGGCCATGCGTTGGATTAATCCTACGTGCATGGAGATTACTTGCCAATCTTGCAGGCAAAAGTTTCGAGCCTAATCTTTTCAGTTTGTATGATTGTGATGATGAGATTGTGATCATGAGTCTACCTTGTCGATCAATTAATTTGTCATGGGTCATTGTTTCAATGTGTATTCTTAATTTTAATTGTTCACTGGATGTGTATTTCTAATTTTAAGTCTTTGTAAAACTACGTAAAAGGTTTTTGAATTTTGGTGCAATTTGAAGATTTAGAGTTCGGTTTGGTATACTCCTCCGATTTTAAATGTTTGATTTTGTACACACACTTTAAAGTTCTTTGAACGTGTAATTCAAAAGAAAGCGACATAAGGCTAATATCACTAGCAATCAGATAGAAGAAATCCCGGACACAAGGCTAATATCACTAGCAATCAGTTGGAGTTGTGATGCTTACTTGCTTGAACACACTTTAATTAGCATTTTGATCAACAAGTTCTTACAAGTTAATTATATCGTTATTCCACTGTACACACTATATTTATTTATGATTATGAATTTGATGTCGTATATATATATATATGACCAATCTCAGATCCCTACATATGGTGCAAATGAATCCCAACAAAATGCATGAAAACAAGTTATAATTCAATGATCACGTAACAGCTGCAGCTGTTTTAATCAAATGGCCGAGCCACAAGGGTAGCTCTAATTATAGGCGATTAAAACATGCGATAGGGGCATGACATTTAAGGCCTTAAAATATTTGAATCTTTTATATATGGTCCATATGATCCATAAAAGGATATGAACACCTGAAGGTATAAACAACATACTAATGAAATCTGGCAACACTTCAGGCATTAATTAACCAAAGTACTTAATTTTATGATCAACAAAAGCATAACCAATTAATTAACAACTTTGTTCGTACACCATTGTAATTTTCTCCAGCATCACCACTTGCGTTTGCAGCTAGTACTGCATGGCGCAAAATTCTAAATAACATTTTCTGATTGAATCATTCAATTAGATATCTTTATCAATCAAATCTCATGTAAGTACATGATACAATGATACATCCATGATCCATCAAAATAATTCACAAAATCTCATGTAAGATAAAAATAACGTTTCAAATTATGAATGATCACAAAGTCTGAAATATAAGCTGCCGAAAGTACGTGCGTACGACATTAACGTACATGTATACTCTTGTGCATTTGAGTGAATTTGATCCCGAGAGGCCATCAAATGTATAAATTTGGATACATTCATAGATTTCCGGGGCCAGTCATTATATCTTCAAGCATGTCGAGGACACAAGTAATGTATAGGACATATATGCCAGTTCAGTTGTCATCAAGGCAGTCATTATCACAATTCCTTTTTACACTTGTCTTTTCACTTTGTCTTCTGCACCTTATCATGTTTCATACAGTAGTTTTACTGTACATAGGTTCTAATTACGACTCCAGCTAATCTGTGTAGTACTGAAGTTTACTTGATTGATTTTAGGTATACATTCTACACCCTATGTGAAAAGTTTATGAGACCAAAATTATTAGACAAATGTCAAATGGATTATAATGTAGTGGGTGATGATCCGGCGAGGACATACCATTGCTGCAACATATATATATATATATAGAGTAGGGATCTAGAGAAAACCCCTTTAAAAGGAGAACTTAGAAAACTAAATTAAAATATAGCACATATGGTATTCAAACTGATCGTTGGGAGATGGAGAAAAATGTGGTGAAATTAGATTTTAAAAAAATATCACCAATTGACGGGAAAAATCAAATTAAAAACGGAGGGGATTAGGTGGGATTGTGTGTGTGAGGGTGTATTTGATTAGTGTGTGGGTGCCCCTGGCGGGGCCATTGATTATAATACATCCAATGGTTAGGATTAGTACCTTAGTTTTCTTCAAAAAAAGAGTTCTCTTTTGATCATTTGCCTATATTATATATATATATATATAGGCAAGTGCTCAAATGAGACCCTGCCTTAAAATGAGAACTGAGACTAATTAACAGCCACACATTTTTTTATATAATGTTAAATCCTAGCCACACAATTTAGATCTTATCCATATCTCTTCTCATCCCGACATCCATTTTACATTCTTTCACTCCACCCACCTTTCTTCTTCAGGTTTTTCTTCTCCCATCTTACGAGCTCTCCTCCAGCACCATCACATCTACTTCTTCCGATCTCTTATCTCCATCAGCAACATCCTTCCATCTCCGATGAACTATACTCATATTATTACATAATTTTTTTTTCTGATCTTATATCTCCATTGCCCATAGCCACCACCACTACTCCATCATATTAATACCACCACAACAATAACCTTCGTTATTCATATAATCATCGTTCGCAACACTTTATTTATGTATATTTTTTCATATTTTTTGTTTAGATCTTGTAAATTTCGACTAAGAGCTATTTTCTTCTATATTTTTAAGATAAATCATCCACTAATCGATACAAATCACTTTATTTGAGTGTAATTCCCCGAATTGTACATATAAATCACCTTTTTTAAATACAAATCACTTTTTTTATTTGGTGATTTATATAAGTATATTTGGTGATTTGTGCACAGAATTGGCGGTGAATTGAATTCAAATGGTTATCAACGACGCTTTTAATGACTAATATATATTATCTTTGAGTCAGCGATGTTTTGTGATACATCAGATCGATAAAAAGGTAAGCAAAGAAATTATCGTAATGACTTAATAGTGATGGTAATGGAGGATACGGTGCTATTGAGATGACAATGGTTATAAGGGATGTGGTTGTTAGTGAAAGATTTAATGGTGATAGAAAATAATAGTAATTGTTGGAGAGAGAGAGAGAGAGAGAGAGAGAGAGAGAGAGAGAGGTGCTTGTTGAATGGTGATGATTTAGATGAGAAATTGAATGAAGAGACAGATGTTGTGATATGACAGTGGGATTGTGATGGCGATAATGGATGGTGTCGTGGTGGAAGAAAGGACAGTGACCGCGGTAGTGCTAATGAGTAATGACGCGTGTTATATTTGTGTGTAAATGTTGATACTGGGCTAATTTATGACCCAATATGCAGTTCTCAAAATAAGAAGGGTCTCACTTGAATAACCCTCTATATATATATATATATATAGGCCTTTGCTCCATAAAGAACACTCTTAGATAACAAACAATAAAGAATACTATAAAATCATTTATTCCAATAGATCCATTGGCCCCGCCAGGGGCACCCAATACAAAAAGTTCTTATTTTTTTAGGCTCTATCCATCCAGCAAAAAAAAAAAAAAAAATTTTGAAAATTTACTGTTCATCGATGACGTCATGATGACATCGATGACGTCACTGATGACGTCATCGATGAACAGTAAATTTTCAAATTTTTTTTTTTTTTTTTGCTGGATGATAGAGCCTAAAAAAATAAGAACTTTTTGTATTGGGTGGCCCCGCCAGGGGCAATGGATCTATTAGATATGAGGTGTTCTTTCTTGTTTGTTATATAAGGTGTTTGCTATGGAGTCCAACCCATATATATATATATATAGTTTGCCGGTTACCAGCAAACGATTGTTTGAGGCAAATTGTACCAAACTATATATATATTATGGGTTGGACTCCATAGCAAACACCTTATATAACAAACAACAAAGAACACCTCATATCTAATAGATCCATTGCCCCTGGCGGGGCCACCCAATACAAAAAGTTCTTATTTTTTTAGGCTCTATCCATCCAGCAAAAAAAATTGAAAATTTACTGTTCATCGATGACGTCATGATGACGTCATCAGTGACGTCATCGATGAACAGTAAATTTTCAATTTTTTTTTTGCTAGATGGATAGAACCTAAAAAAATAAGAATTTTTTGTATTGGGTGTCCCTGGCGGGGCCAATGGATCTATTGGAATAAATGATTTTATAGTGTTTGTTATATAAGAGTGTTCTGTATGGAGCAAAGGCCTATATATTATAATGTAGAAGATTTATACCGAGGCAAATCGTATCAAACTATTATAATGTAGAAGATTAATTTATACCGAAGGATTCGGAAAGGTGAGCTATATATAGTATCAAAGTGGGAGGGACAAGTGATGGTGGTGTTTTCGGTGATGTGTAATCAGGATTTATCGAGTTGCTTGATTTCCCTATAGAAACAGACCGTTCGGCATTTGTTGGCAAGTCACATAATTATGCTGTGAGTTATTGAATGGTAAGATATTGTGGAGTCATTTCACTGTGTAGAAAATAGAATAAAAGTCATATATAGAACTTTATATAGGGGAGAAATTAAGTCTGATAATGGTGGACTCGCCACCAGTCCACCATTGCCATATATGAGATGAACATCAGGGAGTGGGGGATCTTTTAGTTTGTCTTCTGCAAATACATTGATGAATTTATTAAAGTGACAACAAAGCATTCATGATTGATATTCCATGGTTTTTCAATGATAATTGACATCAAAGAAAAAGAATCTAATATACATGGATAATATCTTACTTATGATTTTAAAGGAATGAAGCGTGTAATTAATTTGTATATGAAGAGACTGCCACCGAGATTATACTTGTACGTACATACAAACCTATGAAAGTATGAAGTGGTATATTTAGAGAAAAATAATACTTGAAAAAGTATAATAGAAAAATTAATTTTAATTTAATATATGTTTGAAATTTTTAATTATTTTCTAATTTATAGTTATTAAAAAAAATATAATGTAAAATAAAATTTATAATTATACATGAATGATGATATTAATTTTCATTAAAAAAATTTATAAAATCAAAAAAAAAAAATCCGAAAAAAATTAATACGTACCTACCAATTTATAATTTTAGTTTTTCTAATTTAATTCACTTTCTAATACTAACACAAATATTTTAATTTAAAAATGAGCATTGGACTTGAATTAGACATCCTCTTCGCTAAAAATATAAAAAAATTAAAAAAATTACACATCCTCATGTATTCAAGAGTTCAGTATGCATCATGCATCGCCAACAACATGTTGGTGCAGTGGGTTGAACCCTTGTCTCCTTTGTAGGAGGTCAAGGGTTCGACCCCTGGGTGTGTGTGAGTTTAGTTTGTATTAGTTTCCTTTCTTTGTATTTGTATTTGGCCGGGGGTCCTTCGGAAACAGCCTCCCTATTGTATAGGGGCATGGTCTGCGTACAACTACCCTCCTCAGACACCACTTTGAATGGTATTATAACTGAGTAAGCTAAGTTAGTATGCATCATGCATTCATATTTTTAGTCCTCATTATACTACAATACTTTTATATATCAAATCCATGCAGCTATCATGCACTTAATTGTCAATTTGTATGTATCACCTTGATTCACAAATTAATAAATTATAGGGTGAAGGTCCTAAATACCTTTATGTGGGAGGAAAGAGTCCAAAATACCCATTTCCAAATTGAAGGGTCCTAAATACCCATTCCTATTTTGTCCCATAGTGGACTTTTGTCACGTAATGGACTGAATAATTAACATAATTATTTATTGGGCCTACATTTTGCAAAAACAAAAGGCATGACATATATTAATAGCTTAAGGTTCACTATTTCTTAAGCCAATAATACTACCGATATGGTTTTTTAAACCGTCAATTTCTTGACTGTTTCTAATGTAGAAACTATAATGTTGTTCCTGCATCATTTCTAAACTGATATAGAATTCTCTAAGTCGGTCTAGTCTGTTGTTATTGATATCTAGACATGCTAGATCTCTTATTTTGGTGAAGAAGTCTTCATCATTAAGCCTAATGGTTTCACCATTAGTGACTAAGGTCCAGGGGAACATTACTGACCTTCGATTATTACTAATCATAATCAAGATTGCTAGATTAAAAAGAGTATATATAAATTTGTTTAGAACAGGGTTAAGAGTTTTACCAGACTTTCTTCAATGATCTATATCTGCACGGAATTATTGCTCTTTAAAATTTTCCTTTTCTTCTTTAAATCTTCGTGTTATTATCTATGGTTTTCAATCCTGTAAGCGGCGTTTCCCTAACGGCCTCCTGCCTAGTGGTACTCCCTATGCTCTAAAGCGGACTCCAGAATAACTCAAGACATAACCAAGATTTATAAAAGAAAAGACTTTTTATTGATACATATAATTATACAGATACAGACTCATTATGAGCCTGTTTACACTCGTAACCCCGTAGGGTTTTTACTCACTCATTATGAACTCTTTGAATGCTTAGTGTACAGTGTGTGTGCTCTGCAAAGTTCAAGATGCCTTAAACTGAAATGGAACTCCTCCTTTTATAGACTAAGGAGTGAGGATCTATACAAATTTTCTTACGTAACTGCATACGTAAAATGTATATTATTGAAGCACTAAAGTCTGAAGAGATAAGATTCCTTATCTTCCCTGTCTGGTGCTGTAAAACGATGTCCATTGAAAAAGTAGATTCGTTCTGTTTTGAAAACGATGCCCTCGTCTTCTTGCATAAAGTAGATTCTTTCATACTTTTCTTTATCGACCATTCCTTTTCCTTTATCGGTAGTGGAGGTAGTGGAGGAATCTTTTGCCTTTACCTTTTCTTCAGAAGTGGTAGGGCTACAATATTGACAATCAAGCTGAATGCCAAACTTCCTTATCTCTTTCTGCTTTTTTTGCAAAAGAGATCTTTATGGGAACCAACAACATCTTTGTGTAATAGCTGTCTTCTGAAAGCTACGATCTTGCTGTAGTCTTCTTCTGTTAATCCCTTATGGGAGTAAGATGTCATTAAAGAATAACATGTTGCAAGGTTAACCTTTAATTTATCTTCTGGCTTTATGCTGAATAATTTATTGATTAAAACCAATAATTTTTGCTCAGCAAGCTCTCTTAGATCTTTCTTCTCCAAGGTAGACTCCATGGCTTGGCTTGGGGAATAGATTTTTTCCTTTGCAATACCAACCTGGACATAATGAGTTGGTTGGTTTGGTGGACAGTCATATTCTTCTTCATCTTCCCAACAAATAATTGTACTGGTAGTTTTGATGAAGATGTCGACTTCCTGGCTTTTAAGACAATTTGCTTTGTATGCCTTAACTGCTTTTCTAAATTCCTTAGGGAATCTAGAGATTTCCAAGAGATTATTAGCAGTAGGATAAACTTGTGCTAATAATCCAAATTGATATGCCTCGTATACCATGTCTGGATCGACATTTGGATAGAAGTTAAAGTAACTGACATTCTTCTTGTCTGTAGTGAAGAAATGCTTATCAATGAACTTCTGCTCTGTGGCTGACCTGCCATATTGATAAAGATATTTGAACTTTGAATATGTAATTTCAATAGTATCAGTATCTTCTTCTAGCTGTTTCAACAATGTTTGTTGACTTTTTGGAATTGTTCCCACCAATATTTTGCTTGAAAATTCCTTCTTTTGAGTAACCGCACCTGCATAAGTTGGTTGTAATGCATTTGCGTGACTTATCAGTTCAAGTGGTGGCTTGGACTGCTGAGTAGTATAAAGGTTTGAAGCAACTCTTGCTTCTGCAAAAGATTTATATCTCTTGTGTTTAACATTAGAGAAACCTTTAACAGCCTTCTCTGCAATTTCCCATGTGGTGTATATTCCTGCATTAGGACCATTAAACACAACATAATAGGCTTTAGGGCCTTTATATCCGAAAGGGACTGCCAAAGTTTGACCTTCAGTCTTTTTAGGGATTTGAATTCCCCCATTAGGTCTCAAATTTAAATCTGAGGGTTTTACTAACGTTATGGAGGTCTGTACCTCATTCCAAATTTTTGGCAAATTCACAGCCTTCAACGGATTTGTTGAATCTTTACCTGGAGCTGTTTGCTCAGGATTAGTCACTTCTTGACTCATTTCTGAGGAAGGTGAAGTAATTACCTTTTGAGACGAAGTCGAAGCTTCGTGTTGGATTTTTGCCAAATCCACAGGCGTCAACGGAGTTGATATGCCTTTACCGGTAGCCGTTTGCTCCGGGCTAGTCTCAGATTCATTCTTTGAAGAAGAAGGTTCAGAGATAACCTTTTGTTGTTCATGAAGAGAATACTTCTTCACAAATTCTATTTTTGCTCGAATTATTGAAAGTCTATTTTCCAATGATTCGTATTCTTTTAGCAAAATCATTTGTTCTACTAATAATCTTTCTAAGGAGAATTCCTCCATATATTTATCTCAAAGAAAGAGATTTTTATAGAGCAGGACTCTTTGATCTAAACAAAAGATCTTTGGTATAGAGAGGATGTTTGGTGTTTGGTGTGATTTCCAAAGGATGAATTCCTCTTCTATTTATAGGCCTAAAATGCCTTGGATACCTGCAAACAAGATGTGACATTATCCTGTAGAGTTCTTTAAATCATACCTTTTCTTTTTGCTGATATTCTCTGGTTAAGAAGTCGGCAAGACAATTCTTAACTCCGCTAAGGTGTTCAACCTTAAAGCTATATCTAGAAAACCATTGCTGCCATCGCACGAGTCTTCCTTGCTTGTTATCTCCTTCAATCTTTAATTTAAGGAAATAAGTAAAATTCTTATTATCAGTCATGACAATAAATTCAACAGGAGTTAGATAAATAGAGAATTTTGTAATAGCTCTTTTGACCGCCAAGTATTCTTTCTCATTAGAATGATATCTTGTTTCTGCGTCTTTAAAGCTTCCTGATGCGTATCTGCATATTAATTCTTTTTCATCAGAATTAATTGCTTTGAGAACTCCACCCCAGTGTTTATCGGATGTGTCTGTCTCTACGATAAGCTTGTCTTCAGGCTCCGGATGATAGAGCTTTGGAAAACTTACTAACTGCTTCTTAATTTTCTTAATATAAGAAGTGTCAAATTCTATCCACTTCCATGGATTTTCCTTTTTGAGCTTAGCCTGCAAAGGTGATCTTAAAGCTGCAAGTTTAGGAATATAATCAGATGCATACGTTAGAATACCTAAAAATCTTTGCAACTGTTTTTTGTCTTCTATCTGATCTGGAAACTTATGAATATGTTCCAAGATATGATTTTGAGGACAGTGTGTTCCTTGATCAATTTCCAAGCCTAGGAAATTAATACTGGTTTTGAAGAGTTGAGCTTTCTTCTTGGATAAGATTATGCCAAGAGTTTCGCACTTCTTCAATACTGCTTCCAAATGTATAAGATGTTCTTTTTCATTGTTAGAAAATATAAGAATATCATCTACATAAATACAACAGAACTTTTCAAAAGGTCTGAATGCTTCTTGCATATGCCTTTGAAATATTGATGGAGCTTGTTTGAAACCAAATGGTAACACTCTCCACTAAAAGTGTCCTTGAGGGCATGTAAATGCTGTTAATAGCTGTGATTCTTCGTCTAACAGTACCTGCCAGAATCCTGATTTACAGTCTAATGAACTAAACATTTTCTTACCTCGTATAAGGGCTAGTAGACTGTCCTTATTTGGTAAGTTGTGACCATCTCCTGTAGTAAGATCATTCATCTTCTTATAGTTGACAACCATTCTTTTCTTGCCTCTTCGTCGTTCAGCTTCATTTTCCACTAGGAATGCTGGTGACATATGGGCCGATTTACTAGGATAATTACCTTCATTTCCAGTAATTCTTTAATTTGTACTGCAAATTCTTCAACACCCTGGGGACTATATTTCATAGGTTTTACCCTGCAAATATCCTTTGGATTATTGAGTTTGATTGATGCTTTCATCCAATGTTTGGTTTTCTTTGGATCCAATGGATTGTCTGAGCATACTTTGTCTAAGAGTTGTTTAATCTTAGATTTCCTGTCAATATCTTGAGATAAATTTGTTAAAGCAAAATTCATTTCTTGATATTTTAATAACATATCTCTCCCCCTCTCTAAAAAGTGAATTTTGTTTTGGGAAATGTTAACAGGTGTGACAGGTTTCTTTTTAGAATTTATTTTCTTAGATTCTAAGAACTCTGGAAATCCTACTTGATTTGCTTGAGTAACTTTCTTAACCCATACTGGTTCACCTCTTAGTGTAAAAATAACTGTTTTACCATCTACTTCTATAAATGGTCTGTAGGCTAGACAAAAATTGTTTCCTAAAAGAAAGTCTATACTTGATTCTTGCTGATAAACAGTAGGAATATGAAATATTTCTCCTGCTATCATAATATCAAGGTCTTTACATACCTTATTAATCACAATGGTTTTACCATTATCGATTTTTACCTCAATAGGTCGTTCGGCATTCACCCAATGCTCCGGTGGAATGACGTATTTGCTTGCTATACATAGCTTGCACCTGTATCAACATAGCAATGTAAATCTATGTTTCTATATCCAGCAAATTAAGTGTACCTTTGACATAGATTGACGATGGATTAGTAATGTTTGTCATTACTAATTCTTCTTGTGAATCTTCAGTCGCTTTCGTCTGTTGATTCATCTTCTGACTCGTCGGACGATGGTCCAAGGTCAATTTCTTGTATGATGAAGATTTCTTTCCTTTCATCATATTCGTCTTCTACTGGTTCATAACCTATGTAGTAGATTTCCTCTAATACCTTGAGTTTGTCAGGGTATTTCTTCCTGATAGGGCATTCATTTGCATAATGTCCTTCTTCGTTGCAGACCCAACACCTGCAATTTTTCTTTCCTTTTGGACAAAGCTTTTGTTTGTTAGTAGAAAAAGTTTTCTTCTTAACATACTTTCCTGGTTTAAAAGTTTTCTTTTTCTTCTTAAACCTGTATTTAGAAGATATTTTCTTTTTAGAATATTTCTTCTTATAGTTCTTGGTGTAATTGGAATTACAACCAAAATTATAAGATTCTTCTGAAATCTTTTCGCAACACTTCTTGCTGAAAGCTTTTAGCCGCTTTTGAGTCTTGCTGAAATCACAATAACTGATGATTTCATTTTTTACTATTCTTTGAGCAAAAGCCAAACTGTGTTGTGTCAGGATTGTTCTTTCCTGTAAAAACTTAACCATAGCTTTTTCTCCGACTAATGGTATCTTGCGTATGTATTCTTCCACATAAACGTGATAACCTGTTAGATCGCCTGTGTTGATCATATGCTTTTCATATTCACAAAAGAATTTATCAATTAAGCATATATCACATAATTGCATTTTACTAAGAGCCATCTTAGCATTTTGTTTGATCTTATCTTTTTCTAAATCTTTAGCATTGATATAATCAATTCCTAAAAACATAGTTTAGATACCATCTATGATATGATTAAAGGCTTCTATGGGTTCGAGATTTGTGAAATCCCATGTTACGTCTTTAATAAACCTATTTACGACTCCAGCTGTTTTGTGATCAACTAATAACAAAACTGTCTCAGTGTCGTTGTAAGCGATAGGATTAGTTTGTATTATTAAACTAATTTCCTTTTCCCATACATCGATTAAGGTTTTTCTCCCTGATTCACAATCGATATTTAGAACGTTTGAACCAAATAAGTTTTGATTCGTTTTGAACTCAGTAGTAGGTGGATAGAAGTTACCTTTCTTCCTGTCTACTGGTCTTTTTGTTCCTGAATTAGATGCGAATGGATTTTTATCTGTATGCACACCTTCTTCTTGTTTATTCATCCTAAAAGAATGTTGAACAAACTCTTCATCTGATGAATCTTCACCTTGAGAATCTAATTCTGGTGAACTAAATTCTTCAATGATATTCAAATAATTAGTAGAATTAATCCAAACAAAGACTGTAATTCTAAATTATTTGCTACTTGTTGATTAGCTAGATCATCGTCTTCTAATCCATGTAATTCCATTGCTTTAGCAAATTGTTCTTCTTGATGATCATCTTGAATTTCTGATTCAAGAACTTCCCAAAAGAACTTCTCTATGTCTTGCATATAGTTCATATTTTCTTATTAGAAACAGAACCAAATGGCCAAGTCATACTGTTCGGATTTTTACCTGTTCCGAGTTCTTCGTTTCCTACATCATGGTTAGGATAACTATATCGATAACGGCTTTTACCCTTATCTTTGTTACCTTGTTCTGGAGTGAGAACAAGCCGATTTTCTTCTGAAGCTTTTGGTTGTTTACCAATTGGGCTTTATCGTTTTGATAATCCTGAATTGTTGTCTTCAGTTCTATGATTATCTTTGCTGATGTAGCTTCAATATTGCCTTTGACATCATTATCTGCATTTTTCTTAAGCAAAGCTAAAATTTCTGTTAGCTGGTGCTTAACATTATTATTGAAGTCCTCAATTAACTCTTTAAGGCTCATTTTAAATGATACTAGCAAATTTGTCTGATAGATCATCTATTCTTTGGGACATGCTTTTAAGGAGCATATCATTTCCTTCTGCTAAGGGTTCTCTAATAGCTAAGTTCCCTCTAGCTCTAAAGCTTCTTCTAGGTTTATCCTGTAAAGAAGGTTTGTTTCTAGCAATATCAATTGCCCAAGTATGGTATGTAGGAGTCAATTCTGCAAATTGTTTATCTTCTACTGAACCTACTTCCGAGAATACGTCGTCTAATTCGATGTATTCTTTCTTCTTATAGTCAATATTGTGATGACTATTAGTTAAAGCATAGCAACTAGATAAGTAATGCTAAAAACTTTATCTCCTTTTTGCATCAAATCTTTTCTTTCAAAGTCATGAATAAAAGATAAAATTTGATCAAATCTTTGAGTATCCAAACTAACTGCGTATTTGGGATATACTGTAAACATGAATTTTTGGTATGCTAAATTACCTCTAGCAGCACCTAAAATACTGTCATATCGGGGTATAATTCTATTATCCAGTAAAGCCATTTTTATTGGAGAATCTATACCTTCAGGGAATTCAGATTTTATCAAAATCTTAACAACTCCTAAATGAACCATAGAGATTGTTGATCTCGTCTTTGAATCCATTTTTTGTAATTGTCTATTAATCTCGTCTTTAGTGATTAAAGGCAAATACACTTTTCCTGTTGTATCTTTTATATCTACATGCATTTCTTTTGTAGATACGTAATAAAAAATATTGTTCTTTCTTTTTAATCGATCCAACCAAGGAACGTTAAAAATAGTTTTTTTCTTTAAATCAAGCTTTGTGTTCCTGATTTTAGAAATTAAATCGTGTTTTACTAGAAAACTGGCTTGAAAGCCTTTTTCTGATTCTAAAAACTCGATTTCTAAATTATCAGATGTTTCCTCCTCAGGGATCTGATTTTTCTCTTTTAAAAGGTTCATTTTAGAAGATTATTAACTAGTCTCTGATACCAAGTTTTTTTGTGCGGAAAGCAATCTAAATGAAAGCCGTTAAAAGCATTCACAGGTTAATGATTAAAGGGGGACCAGCTTTTTGTCTTTTTGCTAAATGATGTAAACGCATGTTTTTTATGTGTGGACAATGGTAAAAAAAGACCACTTCTTTTACAAATAGGCAATATGGGCCATCCATATTGAATGGTAGGCATTTTGGGCATATTCTCTAAATTATACACCTTTTAAGTAGTTAAAATTTTGCGACATTTATATTTATATAAGTCATGTTCTACAACTTGAGTACTAAATTAAGATTACACAGGATTGGTATATATTTTTCTTTTTTTGAGAACCACATGATTGGTATATAGTAGTAGTAACTAGTAAGTCCATTATAATAAATGTTCAAGATATTAGACGATTCCAAAATATATCAATTGAAATACATATATCAAGTGAAATACATGATAGTTTGCTAGTTGGCAGTTGTCACTGCAATAATCAAGAAGATTCTACTATACAATTCAAAATTAATTCATTTACTCATATATTCAATGTTGGGTATCAAAAAAATTAAGATATTATGAGTCAATTTATTCAAGACCTGACCAAAAAACTACGTGATAAATAAAATTTCATTACTCAGATTGATAAATTATATGTACAAATAAAGTAGTAGAAAAACTAAAATGTGATATATAGATGTTGCAATTTTTTCAAGTTGTAAAAATGCGAGAAAAGATCCCAAATATCATAATTTGAAAACAAATTATCCTAAATATCATAGTTCCAAACTTTGCTCCAAATTGTTGTAATAAATCATGTATATATATATACAACATAATAATATACATAATAATATACATGAATTTGCTGATCAAGACTATGAGTATAATTAATATCGGAAGCAGGGACGGAGGGAAGGGGGCACGCAGGGGCGGCCGTCACCCCAAAACCTCGTATAATCATGATTTTAGTATTAAAATTTATGGAAAAAAATTAAAAAATTCATATTTTTAATGTTAAAATATTATAACAATTTGATTTCGCCCCCTCAAATTTATATAAATTTTATGAATATAGTGATAAATTTTTTGATATTTATCATAATTTTGAATTTTAATACTTGAATTTAAGTATATTTATAAATTAAAAAATATTACTGATAATTTTTTATTTTATTTAATAATAAATTATTTTAATATATTAGTTATTAAGATGAAAAAAAAAATTCCGCCCCCGCGAACTCGAATTTCTAGCTCCGTCCCTGATCGGAAGCATAACTAAATCGAAAGAGGCCATTAATGATCTTGAGAGAGTCCGAAGAGCACAAGTACTTGAGGGCTTTGATCTTCACTATTCTCCTCTATACGTAAGGATGGGGTGTGTGTATTTTATGAATAATATGAGACGCGCATCTTTTCTTCTCGCATAAGATTCATTATATAGAGGGAATAATGGGACCAACCCTAATGGGCTAAACTCATAACCGTCCATCAAAGTTATGGGCTTGGGTACTTAAGCCATTATTAATATATATCCAAATATATATATATTTTGGATGTAATAATTAAATATATATTAAGTGCTATTTATATATTTAATTATTAATTAGGCTCAAGTCTTATTTAGATGATTAATAATAAAACCCCGATGGGCCATAAATAATGGATTGGATCCCGACGAATCCAACGTTCTCCCACTTGGCAGAGGGTCAGTATATCATCAACATACATATAACAAGACTTCATTATTGAGCTTTACATCCCTTAAGACAGACTAAATCTTACATCATACAAGAATAGAATTAAAGGTAGTATTATACTCATGTACAAATATGAAACCGTTCTCCAATTACAATCCAAGTATAATTATTAAACTTAACAGAGATACTAGCTTAAGTCATGAACAACATAATATTTCATAATCAATAGCAAATCAATATGTCCATGAGGTCCTTACATAATTGTTTGTTCCATAAACTTCGAATGTGCACAATAATAGAAGTAACAAACTAAACACTTTGTCCAAAAACCATAAAATAAGATGATCACAATACTAGTGTCTTACAATAAAATCCATGAATCAATATGAAAGATTATCAACCAAACCCATGCTAGCAACAACATGTTCTCGAAAGAGATTGGGTGGTAAACCTTTTGTCAATGGATCGGCCAACATAGCAATTTTACTAATTTGCTCAATAGACACTTGTTGTTTTTGAACTCTTTCTCGCACTACAAGATACTTTATATCTATTTGTTTTGTCGCATCACTTATCTTGTAGTCTTTAGAAAAAGAAACAACAGCTTTATTATCGCAATAAATTTTCAAGCTAAATTTGTCACCCTTGATAACAGGAGCAACGCTTGGAGAACAATTTTGCATGTTAAAACATTTGAGAACTTTATCAATATAAGCTCTTTGTGATAAACCCAAAATTCCATGAGATCTATTTCTATGAATTTCAATGCGCAAGACATAAGATGCTTCCCCCAGATCCTTCATATCAAAATTCTTATGAGGAATCTCTTTGTCTCATGCACTAAATTCATATCACTACTAGCGAGTAGAATATCATCCAAATATAGTACTAAAATAATGTACTTGCTCCCACTCACTTTTAGATATATGCATTGGTCGACAAAATTTTATTTAAACCCAAATTTTCCAATCACATCATCAAAACCATTATACTTGAGAGTGACCATTTTCGTGATCAGTGTAGTGGCTTGGGCCTTAGTGGAAGCCTTAAATTGTTCCTCAATGTTCGCTAGGTACTCCTTTGCATTATCATATTCGGGAATTGCTCCACGAATTGCACTAGTAATGGAGCCCTTAAGAATCATTAAGGAAACACGATTGTTATGCTCCCATTTTGCATAATCAACCTTTTGCTCAGCAGAGCTTTCAGCTGTAATGGCAGCAAGTTTTGCAACCCTTATGGCATAATCAAGAGCAGTAACTCCCAACGTATGATCAATTTGCTCTTTCCACTTCTTAAAATTAGAGCCACTCAATGGTTCAATGTGTGAAAAGTAGTTGGTAAGTGAAACAGAACCAAATGTTGAATCAAGGTTAATCACAATCATGCATAATAAGTACAATAAGTAAAATAAATATAATCCACATGATTAAAAACAGTTAGTTCACCAAGTAACACATAAGTTAAATAAACTGAGTGATAAACAGTTTATTTAAATAGGAAAAATAAAATACACAAATTTTTTTCCTACAATTAAATTTAATATAATATTAATATCTTTCGTTGGGCCGATTATTAATACTAAAATAATTTTATCATTAAACATGAGATTACAAAAAAATAAAATATTAAATTATATCGCCGTTGGGCAGAAAATAATTTAAATTCTACAATTTGAATTTTAAAAATTCCGTTTACAAAATAAATATACAAAATCTTCCGTTGGACCGATTCGTACATCAACTTGTACACATACATTAGGTGATTTATCATTCTCTTAAATAAATAAAGTAAAGATTTTCGTTGGTCCATCCAATACTTTAATAATTAATAAATCACTTTATTAGTCCATAAATAAATTAATAATATTTTACATGAGGGACTAATATATTTCATAAGTATCCCTTGAAATTAATATTATTATAAATCAATATATACTGATTCGCAGATAGCATGAACATATCACACCATATCATATTTCTCATGATACAATCATAGAAGTCAAATAAAGCAGAAATCAGAAAATTCGAAATTAAATCAGAAAACCATATATCGCTGTTTACAATCAGTAAACGACGTCAAACGGCTTACAATTTCAGGCTTAAATTAAAAAAAATACAATTTTAACTAAATTTTGGGTTCAAGAATTAAATTTTTGGGTTCAACGTATCCATTTTGGATTTTAGAAATATTCAGAACGACGAATAAACCGTATACGAACTTAGGGTTTATAGTTGTTTATTCTTATTTTTAAATGCATTAACGTTTAAAAATCAGGCCGCTGGATTCAATTTTTTAATTAAAACTTTTAAATTTAAGAAATACAATTTTAATTAAATTTATGGGTTCAACAATTAACTTTTGGGGTTCAACATTTCTATTTTGGGTTTTAAAAATATTCAGAACGACGAATAAATCGTATACGAACTTAGGGCCTAAACCCTAACTTATCTTGATTTTTAAAAAATCTGATCCCCAATTTTTTAAAAATCAAGCCTCCGAATTTAATTTTTTAATTATTTTTTTAAATTTTATATGCTTTCTCTTGGGGTTTCCATAGTTAACATTTGGGGTTCAACAATTCCATTTTGGGTTTAAATATATTCGGAACGACGAATAAATTGTACACAAAATTATTAAAAAAATTACAATTTGAATTGACCATTTGATTATAAGATTTTTAATATTATTTACAAATACATATTTAGAAAGAAAGAAGTAAACAAAAAAAAAGGAAATGTAGGAAGTATAGACTAGAGATATACCTTAAATCAAGAAATCGAGAATAAAATTACCGAAAAATAGTTCGACGCACGTGAAAACCACGCTATCCTTAAAACAGATAAGCCCCTTCCGTGTGGTGCTTGAAGGTGTGTTGGCTTCCGTCTCCCAGGATACAACGAACAAAGGTGATCTTAAGCACTTAAAGATCCGCCTTCTACAAACCGAACAAATACGCTTTCTATCTCAAAGTAGAATGACCCTAGAACTCTTCAGAATAATAAAATGAAAACTTGTAGGTTTTGTATGCTCAACATAGAAGCAAATGTCTACTTATATAGTAGTAGAAAAAAATAACTCCCTCATACAATTAATTTGTAACCCCCAAGTCAATTAATTTGTAACCTCCACCAAATAATAATTATAGGAGTTACAAAATTAAAAACTATGAGTTACAAATCAATAAAATAAAATGCTATTAATTTTTATTCAAAATAGTTTAACAATCCCCCACATGAATAAAAATTGACATTGCAAAATGACTCTTTGACATGGAGATAGAGCGCATGGTAGAAACCAGCATAGGATAGGTAGGCGTACACCCTTGAACCTTCCCTTGTAAGAACATATTTACATTTCTAGAATTTCAGTAGTCGCGTTGACCTTGAACTGCCATTCTGTATTATGAAATGATGATACATCCCCCACTGGAGTCTTTCCCTATATTTGTTCAGTTCTCAATGTTAAGCCCATTTTGGTCCTGAGCTTTAGCCTGGTTCTGTGAGTTTTTCCCAGAATTGGCCCCACAATTCCTTCTTGAAGCGACCCCACTTCACTCACATAGGTGATCTCTTGAACAATACAAAAGTATTATTTGTTTGACATATCGACACATAAGGATCATTAAAAGCATAGCTTAGCCTTATCCAAATTGTAACACTGTTTTTTATCATAGGAATGGACCCGGGAAAAAAACCCCCACAGTGATCTCACTAAGTCTTTACTGTTAGGTTGTCCCATTGAACCAAGATCTTGGGATCTCCAGTCAACAAGGTTGGGTTTCCTTTGTATCAACTTTTATTATGGGCTTTAGTCCCATTCCTTTCGATGATTTCTCAACTAACTCTCTTGTTAACCCTTTGGTTAGCGGATCCGCAGTGTTATCTTTGACCTAATATGATCAATAGTGATAACTTCAGTTGAGAGTAGTTGTCTAATGGAATTGTGTCGACAACAAAGATGTTTTGACATTCCATTACAATCTTTACACTATACTCGTGCATCTTCATTTTTGGCAAATATCATATTTTGGTAATCATTTTACCAGTCATCAGCCAAGGCTTCAATTCGTTATTGACATTACCAATTTTTAGCGTCCCAAAAATTAGTAATATCAATTTATCTCATTACCAAGTTTAAGCGTCCCCAAACTGGCAATACTCATGCACCTAACTACCAAATTTGAGCGTCCTCAAAATGATAGCTATTATTTATTATGAAGCCATTGCATTTCGCAACAATATCCGGATTTTTTTTTATGCCATTTTCCGTGTTTATGTTGTTTCACTCAACATAATCACCAAATCACAGTCTTTCTACTCTTGCCTTAGCAAAGAAACCCTAAGGTTATCTACCGTAGATTTCCTTCAATTCTCCGTTTAGAAAAAACTGTCTCAATGTTCATTAATGTACTTCGTGTTTCACAATTTCGACAATTTAAGTAACATCTTGATGAACCATATTATTATAACTCACGAATATATCATAAAGTAAGTTAGGTCTTCACTTTTTACTATAATCTTTTAATTATCAGTATGACCTTTTACTTTTCTTTTACCTATATATTTATTTTCTAATTTGAAAATTCGTTTGGGCCCAAATGGCATCTATCTCGCAAGAAGATCCAACCATATATTTATTAAACACGATTCTGTCACATAGAATCACTTTTCTCATATAAACACATAATTCTAGTCAATTTCTCTATTGACATCCATTTTCTCATAGGATCATCAGAGAATTCTCATAGTTTCTCTCAAATTTTGAGGTTTACCTTCAAGCAAAATTTCTAAATCTTTTGCCCTTCAGGTTCAACCTCACATTCATCCAATAACTCATAATTTTATTTGGATAAATTTTAATTACAGATCTACAAGGAACTACTAGCTCATCAGAGAAGCATTCCTAGATTTCGTAATTGCATTTTAATGATCTCACAATTTAGATCTATCTGCATGCTTCAATATATCATTAGACTCAAACGTTGTCTATATATCCATCCCAAATACCTCATATGGTTTTGGATCTCTTTTTACTTTAATAGGTATAGGTATCAAGACATCTTCAAGATACCCCCACATTGCGAATATTTCTAAGAAATTCAAAATGCATTCCAAAACTAATAGGAACCAATTATTTTCTTTCATGGTATCTTGTTTAAGGAATGATTAGTCTCTTCATAACTAATATCCTCATATTTAGTGATAGTCTCAACTGATCACAATCATTTTTGCATTTCCCGTTAGAATGCAACTTATACTTGTAGCTACTCCATTTATCTAATGCGAGTTAGGTACAATCGCACATCACTCAATGTATTCACCACCAAAGTCATTCTTTACCATCTTAATTTTATGTATTAAGTTGGTTTTCAACCTCAAGCTTATAGAGCGAAAATCTCCATTCAACTTCATTCTTACTCTAAAACGAGTACACATAATTAATGCATTACTATAAAGTAGTACACAACTTAATACCACTTCTCAGTAAAGCAGGTTTCACGTCGTTTATTAAAATCGCTCAAGTTTTAATATCACGTTCAAAGAACTTTCCTGTTCTTGTCACTGAGAAATTCAACTATTGAATTTCTCTTAAACTTCAATTTGGTTCACAAGAGAACCTAATCTTCTGGTTCATCTCTAGTGCAACCAGAAGAAGCCCGAGGAAGAACATACATTTCCGAAAAACCCACATTCAATGACCGTTGATCAACTAATATGTTAGGGTTAACAATATTCAAGATTTTTCCAAATTTCAGCATACAGAGCTGACCACAATGCCGTATTAGGTATCACGCGGATCACCATAATAGGCTCGTGTGTCAATATCATAACAGATCGACACCAACACGAGAATTAATAATTTAACTGGAGGAACAATCCCAACCAGAAAAATATAAATCTCATGCTGACCCATAACCTGTACAGTATAGGTACCAGGCCCGTTAGGTTTTTAACGTACTGAATATCCACAAAGGATTTTAGTTCCAATGAACTTTCTCAACAATAACGGCTACACAAGAAATCCGAGTGGTTCCATGCTTGGACTGCACTAACAAGCTGAATATCAGACTCATCTTCTTTTAGCTTAAGTGCATCCTCGGTCAAGAACCTCACAAAATTCAACCCACTAAATTTTTCCGGTTTGCCGCTTGAGCGGTTACCGGTACAGTCGTATTTGGCACCACAAAGGTCGCCGCATTAGGCACATTCACTGTCTCTGCAGTCACACGCCCGTCACAAGACAAATATAGAACAAATATAAAATTTGTACTTTGCAAAATTCCACAAAAAGTATATAATTTTTTTTCCAAAAATAAAAAATAAAAAAATGCCATGTACAGTTATCCAACACATCAAAGCTATTTTTTTTTCAAGGGAAAAAAAACCAAAAACCAGTAGCTTGATATTAAAGTAGGGATTATATTTTTTCCGAATTAAATACATCAAGTTTGATACCTCCATAAATAATTCCCAGGGGTTGGAGGGGTCACATCGGTCCCACTTACTAACCAACTCCTAGACAGAATTATTTTCTATCAATATCATAACAATACATAATTGCTAATTATTCATTCCCAGAGAGTAAATAAATACTACACGTGCGGCAGAGCTTACAACTCCATATATCACATATTATTCGCTTGAAAAGGAATCTATAATATACACATAAATCATTTCATTCTTTTAAAAGCCGCATCATAAATCATGCAACTATTAATCTAATTTCTGTTCCCTTTTCTTTAAACAAACTAGGAACTTCTCTTTTATTAAACAACCAAGTCAACAAAAGAGAGCTAAAACTAGTATATGAAACTAGCAATCACAGCATCAATGGACACATGAATGTTTTTCACGGATAACTATGCTACATACAAATCATACTAAGCACACTTAGGTAGAATCGATTTAACCAAATAAATTATAATGGCTAAACATCAAATTCAAGTCCAAGTGAAGTCAAATAAATCTTTGACTTTTAATATTTTAAAATCACCAATAAATGAAATTTAACCACAATATGCTCATTCAATTATAAACTTGAAGCAAGAGCAACTACAATTATTTAAAAATTTGGCCGCAACATTAAGAATCAACTATGTTGGTTTTTTTTTATTACAACCAAAAACCCGTAATAAAATATCATCAGTGATAGATAACTTTAAAACAGTTACTATCAAATCTTTATCAATGCGCCGTACAAACTTATAGATGAAAAACATAAGCCCTTGTTTAAAATTACGGTTACAAATTAAGAATTAAAAATCATAAAATGGATTTTAAACTCTAGCAAATCATAATAATTAATGCTAACATTAAGGTGGCCAACCAAACATGTACGTTACAAACAATTAACAAATCACTAATTTTTTTTAAAACTGAAATAATAAAGATTCGAGGAGGAAAAAAAAATTAATAATACCTCTTTAAAACATAAACACAATCCAGAGATCAACAGGTATACAAGGTAAAATCCAAGATAAGATATACAAACATGTAAACTGTATTAAGAACTATTTGACATTTAACAAATAAAAGAAAAATACATGAAAACAAGGCAGAGTCACTTGCCCACTTACACGCATGCATGAGATACAGTTTAAAAATACATGACTAAATTAAGTGTTGCACTCTCTTTATAACTTTAATCAAATAGGCATCATATACATATATATCATGCTAACAAGGCAAGTCATCACTATGTTACTCCCATCTAATAATCATCTACAAGCAAAATAGTAATAAAGTGCTAAACTCGATCAATCTGCACACGGGAAACACATCAAATCCAACACTAATCTTACAAGGCTGTACAAAATTAATAGACTTTACTCCATGATAATTGTATCAAGAAAAGCACAAACACTATGACAATTAAAAATCAATCAACACTATACTCCCGAGAAAAACCAAACAAATTAGTTTACCACTAAACTAATACATATGAATTATTTTATCTGTTTTAAGCTTGTAGGAAGTATAGACTAGAGATATACCTTAAATCAAGAAATCGAGAATATATAAAATTACCGAAAAATAGTTCGAGGCACGTGAAAACCACGTTATCCTTAAAACAGATAAGCCCCTTCCGTGTGGTGCTTGAAGGTGTGTTGGCTTCCGTCTCCCAAGATACAACGAACAAAGGTGATCTTAAGCACTTAAAGATCCGCCTTCTACGAACCGAACAAATACGCTTTCTATCTCAAAGTAGAATGACCCTAGAACTCTTCAGAATAATAAAATGAAAACTTGTAGGTTTTGTATGCTCAACATAGAAGCAAATGTCTACTTATATAGTAGTAGAAAAATATAACTCCCTCATGCAATTAATTTGTAACCCCCAAGTCAATTAATTTGTAACCTCCACCAAATAATAATTATAGGAGTTACAAAATTAAAAACTATGAGTTACAAATCAATAAAATAAAATGCTATTAATTTTTATTCAAAATAGAATAAAACTGAATCAGTTGGGAGATAGAGAGTTAAGCATCTGTATCAGGATGTCGATTTTATATGAAATACTTGTATTTGGATAGTTGTCCAAGAATAATTCTTAATTTGATATATAATTTAATATTAATAATTATGAGTCATATTAAAAATGCATTTAAATTAGTAATCTAACCAAAGGGACCCCCTTTTGGTTAAGATTTTCTTAAGTTTGGTGTGAATTATATATCTATTCAGATATTATGTTGATAATATTTATAAAATGTCGGGAAATTATATTTTGTGGAATAATGTTCTCTTGTCTTTTTTCTTTTTCGTAGGTGCATTTGGACGTCTTGGTTGGATGAAATATGTTTACATAGGCAAAAATGGTGTACAATAGATTTTTCTAATCTCGTGATTCAGATAAGTTTTTCATTATTTCTGACATTTTTGTTTCTTGGGCTCTTTTCGGACTTTAAGGTTTTATTGTCTAAACTTCCGGGGCATCTTTGCATGACCTTCGGTTAGATGATAAGCTTTACGGAATGAAAGAAATCCCTTTTTTGTGGTATTGTATTTTGGTACAATTCATTTTACGAGAATGTATTTCTCTGACAAAAAAAAAAAATAGTTTAACAGGAAAAACATCACAAAGTCCCTCACCCCCCTCCCCCCTGGCGTTCCCCTCCCCTGTTTCTCCAACAATGCCACTTCTCATCTTCTTCGTATGAAAATTCCTTCCAAAACACCCCAACTTGCATATCTTCCTCTAGCATCCACCATGTATTTAACAAAGGACATCAAGTGTGGATTTTGAAGACTGAAGTTAACAAAGGACAGGCATATATTTGCATTATTGCAGCACCTTCTATTAACTCCCCATGAAGATATTTGAATAAACAGGCAAAAAAATCCCAAATACTCCACTTATCAAAATAGCAATAGAAAGCAGAATCACATGACCTTTGATTAAAATATGCAGGTCTATGTTCACCATTCTTTAACAAGAACACACCATAAGGTCTATTTTCTTTATAAATATTCATCTGAGACCTGCTTATTTTCTTTATAAATCTGAGACCTTCAAATTGCACCTTGTTTCCGTAAATAAATTTTGATGCCACTCTTAAGTAGCTAGCACAGTCTTGATATAACATTTTCTGGCCCATATTGCAGAACTAAAAAGGCCTTTAAATTGCACCTCAATCTGCGAAAGTATTCTAGTGCCACCCTTATAGAAGTAACCAACACATACTTGATATACCATTTTCTCCACCGTAATCTCTGATAAGGTCTTCTAAACACCAAGCTTGTATAATAATCTCTTTAATCAACCAATCTGGTCTAAAGATGGCTGATCATAAGCTCTAGGAACACATAATACAATAATTTCTCAAATACATAAAAAAGCCTAATTAAATAAGAAAGCATATATCGTACAGAATGACACCAAAAATTACAAAATTTTACATAAACCTAGTCCAAAATCATGTAAATTTTTATTCTCACTCTAAGATTTTGATTCCAGTAGCCTCTAGAAGCCAACCATTTGCAGCCCATGTGTTTTTTTTTTAGAAGTCAAATTCTACCTACTCCACCTACTCCACCTACCATCATTTATTTGCATTTAAGGACCTCAATATTTGCATGTAAGGACCTCTAGCATTAGTATAAATAGGCATGTTTAGAGCATTGTAAAATCACCTTGAATTTGAGAATAAAAGTGAGTTATTTAGAGAATTTCTCTCTTGTTCCTGAGCCATATTTTGGTATCAGAGAAAGTTTTTTAGATCCCGGAGTTGAGTGAAAAAAAACAGAAATTCCGGTCACTATTTCGGTCGGAAGTTTTCTGTTCACTATTCACTGTTCATTGCCGGAGAAGACGACACTGTTCAGGCGGAGTTACTGTTCATCACCGGAGAAGACGACACTGTTCATCACCGGAGAAGAAGGTACTGTTCATACGGCACTGTTCATACGGTACTGTTCATACAGCACTGTTCATACGACCTGTTCATACGACACTGTTCATGCGGTACTGTTCATACGGCACTGTTCATACGACACTGTTCATACGACACTGTTCATACGATACTGTTCATACGGTACTGTTCACGGGCACTGTTCACGGGCACTGTTCACTGAAAATTTATTTTTTCAACATGCCTCCACGAAGACAACCCCTGCGAGATGTTGAAATGGCGGACATGCGGAGACAAATTCAAGAACTTCAAGATGCTTTGTAAGCCCAACAAGTCTTGTTAAACGAGCGTCAACTAGAAGATGAAGAATCTTCCAGTGATTCTTCAACACCTAGAAATCGTCGACCATAAAGGCCACAAGTCAGACATGATGACATTAAAGTTGACATTCCTAACTTTGAAGGAAGACTGCAACCGGATGATTTCATCGATTGGCTTCAAACAGTCGAAAGGGTGTTTGAATATAAGGATATTCACGAAGAAAAAAAGGTGAAGATTATTGCTGTGAAATTAAGGAAACATGCTTCCATTTGGTGGGAAAATCTTAAAAAAAGGCGAGATCGAGAAGGAAAAAGCAAGATCAAAACATGGGAAAAAATGCGAAAGGAATTAACCCGAATGTTTCTTCCTCCTCACTACTACCAAGACAAGTTTATCCAACTGCAAAATCTTCGTCAGAAGAATTTATCAGTCGAAGAATACACAAGAGAATTTGAGAAGTTGATGATGCAGTGTGATATACAAGAAAAAGAGGAGCAGACCATTGCCAGATACCTCGGAGGATTAAATACTGATATTGCTGATCGTGTTGAACTTCAACAATATTGGTCGTTAGAAGATGTTATTCGTCTTGCTACGCGAGTAGAGAAGCAGCTACCCAAAAGATCTACCACGAGAAATTTCTCTCCAGCAAACCAACCACCTTACAATCAGAAGCCACCTACCAACCAAGCTAGCTCTTCCACCCAACCCTCTCATAAAACCATTTCTACAGAAAACAAAAACAAGGCCATTAAATGCTTTAAATGCCAAGGTTTTGGTCACATTGCTTCAAACTGTCCAAACCGGAGAACCATCACAATTATCAAAGGAGAAGCCTATGAAGTTTATAAGGAAGAAGAGACTCGAGAAGACACTGAAGGAGAATATTACGCAGATCCAATATACGATGAAGAAATTACTGCTGCTGATCAGGGTGAGTCCTTAGTAATCCGACGAAGCCTAAACACAATGGCCAATAAGGAAGAACCTTGGTTGAGACGCAATATTTTCCACACTCGTTGCACTTCTGCAGGAAAAGTCTGTGATGTTATCATCGACAATGGGAGTTGTGAAAATGTCGTTTCAAGTTACATGGTAGAAAAATTGGATCTACCAACCCAGATTCATCCACACCCCTACAGTTTGCATTGGCTCAATAAAGGAAGTACAGTCAAAGTTGACAAGCGTTGCCTAGTGACATTCTCTATTGGTCAGAAGTATCAGGATCAAGTATGGTGTGATGTTGTGCCTATGGATGCCTGTCATCTTCTTCTAGGTAGGCCATGGCAGTATGATCGTCAAGTACTTTATGACGGTTATGCAAACACCTACTCTTTTGTCAAGGATGGAGTAAAAATCAAGCTAGCTACTCTGCCGCCGAGTGAGCTTGATAAAAACAAGAAGAAAGCCAAACCATTAGTGTCCCTAGTCACGAAGAAACAATTGGAGGAAGCTATAGAGGAAGTTCAAACCATGAGCTTATTTCTATTATTCGAATCAAATAAGGAGACTCATGTTCCAGTCGAAATTAAACCACTACTTGGCGAGTTTCCCGATGTGGCTCCAGAAGACATTCCATCTGGACTACCCCCCATGCGAGACATCCAACACGCTATTGATTTCAGTCCGGGAGCAACGATTCCAAACCGACCCGCATACAGAATGAGTCCTCAGGAGCATGCTGAAATTCAAAATCAAGCTGAAGGATTATTAAAAAAAGGATTAATACAGGAAAGTGTTAGTCCTTGTGCGGTTCCTGCAATTCTAGTCCCTAAGAAAGATGGAAGCTGGAGAATGTGTATTGATAGCCGAGCTGTCAACAAAATTACCATCAAGTATAGATTTCCAATTCCTAGACTTGATGATTTGCTAGATCAGATACATGGTTCCACTATCTTTTCAAAGATTGATCTTCGAAGCGGATACCATCAGATCAGAATTCGACCAGGAGATGAATGGAAGACTGCCTTTAAAACAAGAGATGGTCTTTATGAATGGACAGTTATGCCCTTTGGGTTGTCCAATGCGCCAAGTACATTCATGCGACTTATGAATCAAGTCCTTCGACCCTTTATTGGTAAATTTGTCGTCGTCTATTTTGATGACATTCTGATTTTTAGTAAGGACAAGGAGGAACACTTGGAACATGTCCGACAAGTGTTACAGACTCTTTGTGAACAAAAACTCTATGCCAATTTGAAGAAATGTGCTTTCCTGATAAATGAAGTTACTTTTCTTGGATACATCATCACATCCAAAGGCATACGAGTTGATCCAGAAAAGATAGAAGCAATCAATAGCTGGCCAGTTCCGCAATCAATCCATGAGGTCAGAAGTTTCCATGGATTATCCTCCTTTTACAGAAGATTCATGAAAAACTTCAGCACAGTTGCTGCTCCCCTCACAGATTGTATCAAAGGAGACAAGTTTCAATGGACCGAGGTTGCACAGAAAAGTTTTGACAAGCTGAAGAAATATTTAACTGAAGCACCAGTATTAGCCCTTCCCAATTTTGATCAAGTATTTGAAGTTAGTTGTGATGCTTCCCACACTGGAATTGGTGCTGTTCTAAGTCAAGAAGGTCATCATATAGCCTTCTTCAGTGAAAAGCTTAACAATGCAAAACTTCGGTATTCAACATACGACAAGGAGTTTTATGCAATTGTTCGAGCCTTGCACCATTGGAGTCATTACCTATTAAATAAAGAATTCATTCTTTATTCTGATCATGAAGCTTTAAAATATTTGAACTCTCAACAGAAGATTAGCCGTCGACATGCCTCTTGGAGTGAGTTTTTACAGTCTTATCCATTTCTAATCAAGCACAAGGCTGGAATTCAAAATGTTGTTGCAGATGCTCTCAGTAGGCGCCATACTCTACTGTCTACACTACAAACAAAAGTAGTTGGTTTTGAAATGATAAAGGAGTTGTATCCAGATGATCCTGACTTCCAGAAAATTTGGAATACTACTGAAGTGCAATCCTCCAAAGATTACTACAAGCATGAAGGATTTTTATTCAAAGAGAAGACTTTGTGTATTCCTCGATGTTCACTACGAGAAGCCATTATCTGGGAAGCCCGTGATGGAGGATTAGCAGGTCACTTTGGCCGAGATAAAACTATGGCCCTGGTAAAGGAAAATTTTTACTGGCCAAGAATGGAAAGAGATATAAATCGGCATATTCAAAGATGCAGAATCTGTCATTTGGCTAAATCCAAACGCCAAAATACTGGTTTATATATGCCACTTCCCGTACCGGAATCACCATGGGAAGATGTTACTATGGATTTTATTTTGGGACTTCCACGAAGTCAATGTCAGAAAGATTCAATTATGGTCGTGGTGGATAGATTTTCAAAGATGGCCCATTTCATTCCTTGTCAAAAGACTAATGATGCTGTTCAAGTTGCTGATTTGTATTTCAATGAAATAGTTCGTCTTCATGGAATTCCAAAAACGATCACTTCTGATCGAGATGTGAAGTTTTTAAGCCATTTTTGGAGAACTTTATGAAAGAAGATGGGAACTAAGCTGCAGTTCAGTAGTGCGAGCCATCCTCAGACTGATGGACAAACCGAAGCTGTCAACCGACTGTTGGGAAATCTACTTCGAAGTTTTGTTGGTAAAAACTTGAAGCAGTGGGATCTTATTTTGGCTCAAGTTGAATTTGCTTACAATAATTCAACTAATCAGTCCACGGGAAAGTGCCCTTTTGAAGTTGTATATGGCACCCGTCCACTTAGCCCACTTGATTTGACTCCGTCAACCAACAAACAACAATTCAGTTCTGATGTAGATAGTCGAGCGAAGGAAATCAAGAAACTGCATGAACAAGTTCGAGAGCAGATACGGAAACAAAATTCAAGATACAAAAATCAGCGAGACAAACATCGGAAGCAACAAATTTTTAAAGTTGGAGATTTGGTCTGGATTCATCTACGAAAAGAGAGATTTCCTAATCAACCAAATGCCAAGTTGTCACCTAGAGCTGATGGACCATTCAAAGTTGTGCAGAAAATCAATGACAATGCTTACAAAGTAGAACTGCCTGGAACATATGGTGTTTCTGCTACTTTTAATGTTGCTGATCTTTCGCCTTATTTGGACAATGAAGAATACTAAAACTCGAGGTCGAGTTCTCTCCAACCCGGGGAGTATGATTCCAGTAGCCTCTAGAAGCCAACCATTTGCAGCCCATGTGTTTTTTTTAGAAGTCAAATTCTACCTACTCCACCTACTCCACCTACCATCATTTATTTGCATTTAAGGACCTCAATATTTGCATGTAAGGACCTCTAGCATTAGTATAAATAGGCATGTTTAGATCATTGTAAAATCACCTTGAATTTGAGAATAAAAGTGAGTTATTTAGAGAATTTCTCTCTTGTTCCTGAGCCAGATTTATTGATTCACACAATATTATAGCAATTTTTTTTAAAACAATAATATAGTAAAACCTCGTTAAATTAATACTCAATACCACGATAAATTAATATTTGAATGCAAATTTTTGGTCCCAACATAATAACAACAGTATAAATTTTATCTCGATTAATTAATAATCTCTATAAATTAATAAAATTTGCCGAAATATATCGGTCCCAACATTATTAATTTATAGAGGTTTTACTGTAGCTTGTGTTGGTTATGATTTCACACAAAAGGGGAGGTTGAATGTGTGTTATATTTTTTTCGATTTTAGATTCAAATTAAACACAAGATATAATGTTTGTAGCTTAGAATATTACGCATGCAAGACATCTATAATCTATCTATCTATACTATTATATAAAAGCCGAAACATTAAAAGTTTGGTTGGTTAGTTGGTTGGTACCTATTGATTTTACTTATTTACCCTTACTAAAATCTTACATTAAAAGTTTGGTTGGTTAGTTGGTTGGTACCTATTGATTTTACTTATTTACCCTTACTAAAATCTTCTTTATATTTTGTCTAACTAAATTTTTTTCTTTACTAATCAATTTCCTTTTTCAGGTTAAACATGTTACCTTTTCTTTTCTTTTTAATAACTAAGCAGTTTCATTTTTCAGGTAAAATATAATATCTTCTATATGTTATCTAACTAAAAAGCATATTATAATTACTATTAATTAATTAATTAATTTTTTCATTCAAATTATCTTTTCTCTTTTCTCTAACTAAAATATCTCTTTTTCCAATTATATCACGGGTTACCATTTAAAAATCTTTTTTTATATTTTATTTAACTAAAATTTTTACTTTACTAATCAATCCACTTTTTCAGGTTAAACATGTTACCTTTTTTTTTAATAACTAAGCAGTTTCCTTTTTCAGGTAAAATGTTATATCTTTTATATTTTATCTAATTAAAAAACAAATTATAATTACCGTTAACTAATAAATTAATTTTTCATCTTTTCTCTAACTAAATTATTTTTTCCCAATTATATCACGGGTTACCTTTTTCAACCAAAACAAGTTACCTTTTTTATTTTCTCCAGCTAAAACCTCTCTATTTCAAATTATATCACGGGCAATTCTATTTAATAAAAATAAAATCATAATATTATAATGTTATTAATTAACCAATTACCTTTTCAGCTAAAAATGTATCATCTTTTCTATTTTTTCTAATTAAATTCTTTTTTTAAAAAATATCATGGGTAACATTAATTTCTCATTTTCTAAAAATATTACCAGCAATTTTATTTAGTAAAATAAAAATTAAATTATAATTACTATAGACTAATCAATTACCATTTTCACCTAAAGTATGTCACCTTTTAATTTTCACGTTACCTTTTTCTATTTTTTCAAACTAAAATCTCTCTTTTTTCAATTATATCATGGACGGTTCTATTTAACAAAATTAAATAATAATATTATAATACTAATATTAACGATTATTCTTTTTAACTAAAACGTATCATCTTTTTCCTATATTATCTAACTAAAATTACTCTTTAGAAATATCCCGAGCAACATTAATTTCTCCTTTTCTAAAAATATTACGAGCAATTTTATTTTGTAAAATATCATAATTAAATTATAATTATTATAAATTAATCAATTACCCTTTTCACCTAAAATATATTACCTTTTTAATTTTCTCTAACTAAATCCTCTCTTTTTCCAATTATATCACGGCCATTCTATTTAATAAAACAAAATAATAATTTTATAAATACTAATAAATAACTTATTACCTTTTCAACTAAAATCTAACGCATTTTCTATATTTTTTTTAACTAAAATCATTCATTTTAAAGAAATATCATGGATAACATTTATATAATTATGATCATCATCTCATTTAATTATTTAAGCCTCCAAAATTCATATTTAAAAAAAGTTAATAATTTTTTTTATAATATTAATAAAAATCCGTGCATCGCACGGGTTTTAAGCTAGTACTATTATATAAAAACCGAAACATTAAAAGTTTGGTTGGTTGGTTGGTTGGTACTTGTTGATTTTACTTATTTACCCTTAACTAATAAAATATGTTATTTTACTTAATTATCCTTAATTAATTATGTTGATTTTACTTAATTACCCTTACTTAATTATTATTTATAATAATCTAATAAATAGTTATTAGCCGATTGCCTTTTTAACATTTACTTTAAATTGAAGAAATTACCTTTTATAAACACCTAAAATTGTACCATATCTTACAAACGCTAATATTTGTTTTCTAACTAAAACACGTTACCTTTAAATTTAAAACTAATCTTGCAATAACAATTAAAATATGTTATTTTACTTAATTATTATTTATAATAGTCTAATAAATAGTTATTAGTCGATTGCCTTTTTAACATTTACTTTAAACAAACGCTAATATTTGTTTTCTAACTAAAACATGTTACCTTTAAATTTAAAACTAATCTTGCAATAACAATTAAAATATGTTATTTAACTTAATTATTCTTACTTAATTATTATTTATAATAGTCTAATAAATAGTTATTAGCTGATTGCCTTTCTAACATTTATTTTAAATTGAAGATATTACCTTTTATAAACACCTAAAATTGTACCATATCTTACAAACGCTAATATTTATTTTCTAACTAAAACATGTTACCTTTAAATTTAAAACTAATCTTGCAATAACTAATATAAACCCAAAAATATCACACCGTACACGTTACCTTTTCTCTTTCTTTCTAACTAAAATCTTTCTTTAACCAATTATATCATGGACGGTTACCTTTTTCAGCCAAAAGACGTTACCTTTTTTCTTTTCTCTTACTAAAATCTCCTTTTTTTCAATATCACGGGTATTTCTATTTAATAAAAATAAAATAATAATAATATAATACTAATAATTAATCGATTACCTTTTCAACTAAAATATATCATCTTTTCTATTTTTTCTAATTAAATTACCTTTTCTTTTTTTTTTTTCCTAACTAAAATCTTTCTTTAACCAATTATATCATAGACGGTTACCTTTTTCAGCCAAAATACGTTACCTTTTTTCTTTTCTCTTACTAAAACATCATTTTTTTCCAATTATATCACGGGCATTTCTATTTAATAAAAAAAATATTACAATACTAATAATTAATCGATTACCTTTTCAACTAAAATATATCATCTTTTCTATTTTTTCTAAATAAATTCCCTTTTTTCTAGAAATATAACGGCAACATTAATTTCTCATTTTCTAAAAACTATGAGCAATTTTATTTAGTAAAATATCATAATGAAATTGTAATTACTATAAACTATTCAATTACTTTTTTCACACAAATCATGTCATCTTCAGGTTACGTTTTTATTTTCTCTAACTAAAATCTCTCTTTTTCCAGTTATATCACAGGTGTATCTATTTAATAAAATAAACTAATAACATTATAATATTATTAATTAACCGATTACTTTTTTTAAGCTAAAATGTATCATCTTTTCTATATTTTCTAACTAAAATTCCTCTTTTAATAAAAATATCACGGACAATATTAAATTCTCCTTTTCTAAAAATAATACGAGCAATTGTATTTAGTAAAATAACGTAACTAAATTATAATTACTATAAACTAATCAATTACCTTTTTCACCTAAAACATATTACCTTTTAAATTTTCTCTAACTAAATCATCTTTTTTTCTAATCATATCACGGGCATTATATTTAATAAAATGAAGTAATATTTTTATAATTAATAATAATTAATCGATTACCCTTTTCAACTAAAACATATCATCTTTTCTATATTTTCAAACTAAAATCCATCATTTTCTAGAAATATCACGGATAACATTTATATAATTATTATCAAATTAATTTAAATTAATGACATTTTTTATATAATATTAAAAAAATCCGTGCATCGCACGGGTTTTAGGCTAGTACTATTATATAAAATCGAAACATTAAAAGTTTGGTTAAGTCGGTATGGTACCTGTTGATTTTACTTATTTATCCTTACTTAATTACAGATAAAATCCATCCTAATAACTAATTAATTTCATATTTTAGATTAAATATATTACCTTTTCTATTTTTCGCTAATTAATTTCCCTTTTCAGGTAAAACACAATATCTTTTAAATACAATTTCTTATAAATACTACGAGCAATTTTATTTAATAAAATAACATAATTATATTATAATTACTATTAACTAATCAATTACTTTTTTCAGCCAAAACATGTAACCTTTTCTCTATTCTATAACTAAAATATCACTCTTTCCAATTATATCACGGGTGATTCTATTTAATAAAATAAATAATAATATTATGATACGAATAAATATCGATTACCTTTTTTCAGCTAAAACGTATCATATTTTCCAAATTTCATAATTAAAATTCTTTTTTTTTCTAGAAATATCACGTGCAACATTAATTTTTCACTATCTAAAAATACTACGAGCAATATAATTTAGTAAAATAACATAAATTAAATTATAATTACTATAAACTAATCAATTATCTTTTTCACCTAAAACATGTCATCTTTTTAATTTTCACATTACCTTTTCTATTTTCTCTAACTAAAATCTGTCTTTTTTCAATTATAATAAAATAAAATAACAATATTGTAATATTAATAATTAACCGATTAAGTTTTTCAGCTAAAATGTATAATCTTTTCTATGTTTTCTAACTAAAAACCCTCCTTTTATAAAAATGTCACGAGCAACATTAACATAATTGAATTATAATTACTGATATGGGCTAAAAGTAAGCTCTAAAGACACATTTAATGTGGCATTGATTAGACCTAGAATGGTCCAAACGTGGGGCCCACCAGATGGGCCCAAACCCCAGTTATAATATTAATTTCGTAATTAATATTTAGGGATAATTAACAGCTGGGAGATACAAGTCAATAAGGACATTATCTCTACAAAGAGTAGCCTCCAAGCCACACAGTCATACAAGGAAACAGACTCCTACAAGGAATGGATCCGGAACCTTCCTAGAGGCGGTGACTTGCCCACCAAGTCACCTAACCCTACTACGATTTTAGGGCTTCTCAGCCTATATAAAGGGTCTGACCCCTCATCTCAGAACTACGTTTTATTGGCTTGATTCTCTTAATACAGAGATACGTAGGCATTCTGTGAGGACCGTTTAAGTCTCGAACGCAGAAGCAGCCATTAAAGCACGAAGCTCACGAACCCTAGCAATAAATACACATAAACCCTAGCCGCAATCTAATAGCCTCGTTTTTATTCCACAACATTTGGCGCCGTCTGTGGGAAGAAGACATCAACCATGGTTCAAACACGAAGAACTTCACCAAGCACTACGGAGCCAATCACTACCGAGGCTCTACCTCTTAGCTCTGCTCCGCCCCTTACTGAACAAGTGCTACCGACATCTGAGCAAGTACCTCCAACAACCGGGACTATCGTTCCATATCAAGTTTCTCAACCCCTAGGGACGACTACCCATGTTGAGAGTACGCTACCTCCGATCGTCCACACAATTCCAGGGACTAACCCGGGGATTTCTTCCCTGATTGTAGACCCCAACAACCCTACACGAGGGGTTCAGATCCACACCACGGATCTCCCCATAAGCACCAATCCAATGTATGGGATGTCCAATTACGGAGCTGGACCGAGTGGTCATGCCTTATATATTCGAGATCGAGATTATCGCGATTTTTCTGGTCCTTATACAGATGAATCATCTTCTGGCGATGATTACGAGCGTGATGAAGCTCCGAGGAGGCGACGTGCAAGTAAAGAGCCTATGGGGAGAACTCGAACTATCCATGATGGACTCACTTCAACAGCTGCTGAGAGGATTAAGGCTTATGAAGCCGAGATCTTAAAGTTAAAGGAAGATATGGCCAGGGAGCAAGCCAGATCAAATCAGACTTTGCCACCTCCCACGTCAGGACCGATTCCCTTTATAGATCTGGAGAGGCCTTCAAGAAGGCAAAGAAGGGCTACCGCCCCAACTGGAAGAACTACAAGGGTGGAAACCCCTAAGAGCAACCCCAAGGATCTGATGCCACTTGGGGATCCTGATGATCCCACGCCCCCATTCACCGAGGAGGTGATGAATGCCCACATATCAAGGAAGTTCAAGATGCCGACAATTAAGGCTTACGATGGAACGGGTGATCCCGCAAATCATGTTAGGACGTTCTCGAACGCACTATTACTACAGCCTGCAAGTGACGCCTTGAAGTGTAGGGCGTTCCCTCAAACCTTGTCGGGCATGGCTCAAAGATGGTATAGCCGACTCCCTGCAAATTCAATTGGCTCCTTTAAGGAGTTAAGTGCTGCTTTTGTTAGTCAATTTATCAGCGGGAGAGTTCATGAAAAAAGTTCTGCATCTCTCATGTATGTGGTACAAGGGAAGAATGAGAATCTGAGAGATTATCTTAAGAGGTTCACCAAGGAGACATTAAATATTACTGATTTAGAGAACAAGGTGGCCATGGTAGCCCTGGAGCACGGCACCACTGATCTTTACTTTAAAAGGTCATTGGCAAAGCACCCACCCGAGAATATGGCTGAGCTCCAACGAAGGGCTGATAAGTATATCAAGGCCGAGGACAGCACCATGAAGGATGTCGTGATACACAATGGAGGCAACGGGAACTCCAAGAAGCGAAGGCAAGACCAGGAGTATGATGACCAGGAATATGATGCTAGGGACAAGTATCCCCGAACTAGTGAGGACTCCGACTCTGCCCCTAAGAAGAGCCAAGGACCAAGGTTCACTGAGTATGCAAGGTTGAACACTCCCAGGAGTCGAATCCTATTGGACATTGAGAAGGATAAGGATTTCCGATGGCCGAAGCCACTCAGGGGTGATCCCACAAAGAGGAACAAAAATCAGTATTGCAGATTCCACAAAGACGTGGGGCATGACACTGATGACTGCAAACAACTCAAAGATGAGATCGAGTTTTTAATCCGTAGAGGAAAACTGAGCCACTTCACTAAGGGTGAAGATCGTGGTGGTCAAAGAAGAAATCATGATAGGAGCGATGATGATCGAGATCGAAACCCACAGCCCCGAGGGCCAGTAATCAACATGATCTCGGGAGGCCCGACAGCGGCTGGGACAACCAAGAACTCTCGAAAGGCTTATGCAAGAGAGGTGGTGCACATTGTCGAAGAAGCACCGAAACGTGCAAGAACCGAGTTAACGATCGGATTTGAGGATTCAGATCTTGAAGGGGTGAAGTTCCCCCACGATGACCCGCTGGTCATAACACCCATGATTGGGAATTCAGAGGTGAAGCGAGTCTTGATAGACAATGGAGCTTCAGTGGACATTTTGTTCTATGATGCATTCGTGAAAATGGGATACAACGACTCTCAGTTGACCCTATCTAACATGCCTATATATGGATTCAGCGGAGTAGAGTCTAAAGTTGAGGGAACTATTCTGTTGCCCGTCACCATCGGACAGAAGCCAACAGAGGCCACTCAGATGCTGAACTTTTTGGTTATCAAAGCGTCTTCCACCTACAATGCCATCCTCGGGAGGACTGGACTCCATGCTTTTAAGGCTGTGGCCTCAACCTATCACATGAAGATCAAGTTTCCAACCAGGAATGGTGTAGGAGAACAAAAAGGTGACCAGAAAATGGCTAGGAGCTGTTATGTAGCCGCGTTAAGGCCTGATGGAGTCGGGGGGCAGGTTCTTCCGATTGAAGACATGGACGTTTGTAGTGATAAGGAACATAAAGAAAGGCCAGCAGAGGACATCACACATAAACCTCGGACAGCCATTAAGGCTAAGGCGTCAACTGACTTCGTGGTTGAATGCATCATTGGCAACCAAGAAATCGAGGGGCAGGAGATTGTACCCCAAGCTGTAAGTGAACTTCAGAATAAGAATGAGGTAACCAGAAGGAGTAGTGAGTGCTCTATTTTATTGGAGCATCAAAAATAAAATCAAGTGGTGCAAGCCTAGTCTTGCAAAGCCCCGATGGGTTCAAATTATCCTAGTAGTTTTTAGCTTCATATTTTATCTAGTAGAAGTAGAAATAAGGTTCGATGAAACCATCGCAGAGCATGTTGCCCCGAGTAGGACAGTAGTATTCTATGTAAGGGTTGAACCCATCTCAAGTTATTAATGCAAGTTTGTTTTCCATTCATTGATTATGTGATTTTATTTATGTACCTAACACCTGATGTGTGTAAGTCAAAGATGACCAAGTACCGAAAATAAAAAAATACACGAATGGAAACAAACAAACGCATAAATAAAAACCCTGAAAGGTCGAGAGTTACTAAGAGTTTAAGTCCTTGAAGGACCCCGGATAAAAAACAAGAAGCAAAGATAGGTTTGAAAACCCTGAAATCGGAACTAAGATTCGAGACAAGCCGTGAAAGACATGAAGTCAAGTAAGGGATCCAAAAGACCTTTAGTTTGACATCAATCCAAAAGAAAGGTCGTGAATACTTGGTAGTCGACATATGAACACCAACGATGAACATGTAAACGTCAACCTCGAATCCTAGGATAAGGAACACGAGTTATTAGCCATGAAGGCCATGGGATAGCTATGAAGGCCAAACTTGAAGGGGTCGTGAACCTCCAGATAGGATCCAATGATTGAAACTTCAAGTCAAAGCTTGAAAACCAATATGAAATTTTGGACCCTCAATCCAGAATGCCAACATTGAAATATCTGAACAAGCATTGAGTGCCATCCTCATTCGAAAGGATAACAAGGTTCAGAAGCCTATCTACTATGTGAGCAAGATGTTGCATGCAGCTGAGTTAAATTATTCTCCCATTAAGAAGTGTGCTTTGGCATTGGTAACAGCCTCGAGGAAGCTACGATCGTACTTCCAGGCACATAAGATTGAAATCCTGACGGACCAGCAACTGAGAAACATATTGCATAACCCGAAGGCTAGCTAAGTGGGCGATAGAACTCAGATAATTTGATATCGCGTACAATCCTCGAATTGCAATTAAAGCACAGGTACTCGTTGACTTCTTAGTTGAATATACCATTGACAACCAAGAAGTCGGGGGCAGGAAGGCACAACACCCCAGTAAGGGCAAAATGAGACACCCCAAGAGGGAGAGAACTTATAGTAAGGGCAAGATGAGACACCCCAAGAGGGAGAGAACTTATAAAGTTTAGAAGAAACATTGGGTGCTCTATTTTGATAGGGCATCAAAAACAAAATCAAGTGGTGCTTGTATAGTCCTATAGAGCCCTGATGGCTTCGCGATTGAATGTGCCTTGAAGTTGAATATTTTTCGACAAACAATAACGAGGCAGAGTATAAAGCCTTGAAGGCCGGACTAGGCTCGTCTTTAGCCATGAGGGCCAAAAATAAAGTCTATGGAGACTCAAGGCTGGTGATAGCCCAAGTGAGTAGAGCTCTAAAAGCCAAAGATGAAACGATGTTGAAATATCTGAAAATTGTAAAATCACAGTTGGTATGGTATGATTCGAGGAATACCAACTTGTATAACCACCGATGCCTTGTCCAAATTCGCCTCGTCTGAAATCGAGAATTACACTAGAAGTGTTTACTATCAGGTCTTGGAGACCCCACTATAGAGCGCAAATTGTTGGCGCCCATCGACGTTGGAAGTTGCTAGACAGACCCCCATCAAAGCTCATCTTGAGACTGGTTGGCTCTATGATAATGCCTTGGAGGCACGAAACTGTCAGTGAGAGCATTGAGATACGCATTCGCCTTGATGGCCAACAAGGCCGTTTGCCTCAAATTAAGCTGGTTGTTTGAATTGAAGGCCTAAAAATCAGGAACTAGTGGCTAAATTCAAACCAAGGCAAGGTCCTACAAACCAAGGAAAGACCCGAAAGAAGAGGGAGAAGGTCAACCGGCTGTAGCCTATTGGAAACCTTTGTGGGCCATCAGCACAAAGTGGACTTTAAAAAGGCCAAACAGCACCAGGCCTGTTAAAGCCCAAGTCGAAGTCAAGATGGGGCTTCAAGAAGAAGAGCCCAAATACATAATTAGGATAGGCCCAAATGGTTTGAAGACCAAGGCCCATGGAAATTAAAAGGCATGGCCCATTAAAGTCCAACAAAACTTGGACAAAAAAAATTAAAAGGGGGCACGAGGTCGTAGCATTTGACCTCAATTTTCAGTGTAAGTACGAGCTTGACTAAACGACCTGGAAAACTCAGTTTGAGGTCGTGAGTAGCCTCTAATTTTGAGGTCGTTACAACACAGTTTGAAATCGCAAATTCTAGGTCGAATTTGTACTGGGAATTCAAGAAAATCCACACGACCTAGGACCCTTTTGAGGTCGTTTTTTCTTCATTTGAGATCGTTAATTCCAGGTCGAAATTGAACTGAGAAAAATGGGATATCCATATGACCTGGGATTTATTCGAGGTCGAGATTACATTAAATCAAGGTCGTGAATTCCAGGTCGAAAAAGAACTGGAAAACCTACAAAAAAGGCGCGACCTGGAACCATTTTAAAGATTGTTTCTTCTTAAATTTGAGGTCGAAAATCAACTGTAAATTGAGCTCGAAGCTCACGACCTGGAACCTAAGTGAGGTCGATATTCTCTAGATTTGAGCTCGTAAATTTGAGATCGAAAAAACACTGGCTTTCTACGAAAAAAGCCACGACCTGGCCCTATTTGAGCTCGTTATTTGAGCTCGAATTTGTACTGGTTGAGCTCGAAAAGCTCAGGTCGAAAATGAACTAAACGAGCTCGAAAAAAGCCACGACCTGGGACAGTTTGAGCTCGAAAATTGAGCTCGAAACTGAGCTCGAAATTGAGCTAAAAAAAAAAAAAAAAAAAAAAAAAACATGCAATTTTGGAAGCAAAATTAGTGATAAAATTTTAGAAAAATAAGTCGAAACGATAATTTCTGAATAGTACTAGTCTTCAGAAATAAAAAATTTCCAAGCTGACCAGGTCAGCTCGACCCCAGCCAGGGGCTCTGCCCCTTGGACCCCGCCAGGGGCTGCCGCCCCTTGGACCCCGCCCGGGGGCTGCCGCCCCCGGACCCCCGCTAGCACCGTTTAGTGCCGATTAAGCACCATTTAATGCCGATTAGCACATATTAGTGCCTGTTAGCACCGATTAGTGCCGATTAGCACCGTTTAGTGCCGGTATAGCACCGTTTAGCGCCGATTAGTGCCGTTAGTGCCATTTTATGCCATTTAACATTGTTTAACACTGTTTAAACATTGTTTAAGGCTGATTAGCGCTGTCTAGTGCCATTTAACACCGCTTAGTGTCGTTCAACATCGTCGTAAATTGCGTCGGTCGCTCCACGCTTTACATTAAGATGATAAGTTGAAAATACTCATGTAAGAGCAATAAACCCTGACCCAAGTCTCATGTAAGGCCGTTATAACTTCAAGGAAAACCTGATCAGTTTTCCTAGAAGTTGGGGGGCAAATGATATGGGCTAAAAGTAAGCTCTAAAGACACATTTAATGTGGCATTGATTAGACCTAGAATGGTCCAAACGTGGGGCCCACCAGATGGGCCCAAACCCCAGTTATAATATTAATTTCGTAATTAATATTTAGGGATAATTAACAGCTGGGAGATACAAGTCAATAAGGACATTATCTCTACAAAGAGTAGCCTCCAAGCCACACAGTCATACAAGGAAACAGACTCCTACAAGGAATGGATCCGGAACCTTCCTAGAGGCGGTGACTTGCCCACCAAGTCACCTAACCCTACTACGATTTTAGGGCTTCTCAGCCTATATAAAGGGTCTGACCCCTCATCTCAGAACTACGTTTTATTGGCTTGATTCTCTTAATACAGAGATACGTAGGCATTCTGTGAGGACCGTTTAAGTCTCGAACGCAGAAGCAGCCATTAAAGCACGAAGCTCACGAACCCTAGCAATAAATACACATAAACCCTAGCCGCAATCTAATAGCCTCGTTTTTATTCCACAACAATTACTATAAACTAATTAATTACCTTTTTCACCTAAAAAACGTTTCCTTTTTAATTTTTTCTAAGTAAGACCTCTCTTTTCCCAATTAAATCATGATATTCTATTTGAAAAAATTAAATAATAATTTTATAAATACTTATAATTAACCGATTACCTTTTTTAACTAAAATTTATCATCTTTTCAATATTTTCTAACTAAAATTCCTCTTTTCCTAGAAATATCATGGATAACATTTATATAATTATTATCAAATCATCTCATGTAAAAATTTAAGCCTAAAAAATTCATATTTTAAAAAAAGTAATTTAAGTTAATAAAAAAGATCATATAATATTAAAAGAAATAAGTGCATCGCACGGATTTTAAGCTAGTCTATACTACTCCCTCCGTCTCTAAATATGTTGCCTGTTTCCTCTGGACACGTTTGCCAATGCACACTTTTAATCATTAATATCTTCAATTTCGTATTAGTTTTAAATATAAAAACTTCACTGTATTAAAGTACTCATAAATACGAATCCAACAAGATCACTCATGACTATATTTGGTCTTATAGATTATGCGTAAATTAGTAATTTATCTCATGTTATGAATAGTCCCGACATATCAAATGAGCAACTTAAAAAGAGACGGAGGGAGTATATTATATAAAAGCCGAAACATTAAAAGTTTTGGTATATGTTTTTTGGTACGTTGTGAATTTACTTATTTACCCTTCATTATAGAGAAAAATATGTATGATATCTATACTATTAAAATTCCTAAAATAAATAATAACATAATATAATTAATGGTAAGTAGTCGATTGACTTTTTTCCCATTTACTTTTAACTGAATATATTACCTTTTATAAACATCTAAAAACATCAATCGTATAATATATTTCAATCATTAATATTTTCTTAATTTAAAACTAATTTTACAATTCTATACTATTATATAAAAACCGAAACATTAAAAGTTTTGGTACCTGTTTTTTGGTTTACTCTTCATTATAAAGAAAAATATATATGATATCTGTACTATTAAAATTCCTAAAATAAATAATAACATAATATAATTAATGGTAAGTAGTTTATTGACTTTTTTCACATTTACTTTTAATTGAATATATTACCTTTTATAAACATCTAAAAACATCAATCGTATCATATCTTTCAATCATTAATATTTTCTTAATTTAAAACTAATTTTACAATTTTATACTATTATATAAAAGCCGAAACATTAAAATACATTAATATTATATCTTATTAGTATTATATTTTATTAATATTTCTTTTGGAATTAAAACACGTTACCTTTTTAATTTAAAACTAATCTTACAATCATTAATATATGCCCAAAAATATCACATCATATTTTTCAACTATTAATAAAATATATACATGTTTTTTTATATAATAGAAATCCGTATACTACGACCATTAGTTTTTTGGGTGAAGGCCCTAAATAATCAAAAATAAATACTTTTTGCCCAAAATACTGATTTCCAAATATTTGACCCTAAATACGGACGAGATACGTTATTTCGTGCTCCGTATTGCACGGATACGTTATCCCGTGTTCCGTATTACACAGATACGTTATCCCATGTTCCGTGATATAAACAGATACGGTACACCAACGTGATACACTGAATCTCTATAGGATAAACAAAACAATAACCGCGACCTTCACAATCCAAATTCCTTCAACCCTTGAGATATAGAGGCGATGGTTGACGCCCCTGCGGGGCCAGTGAAAACATATGAAAAGGGGGAGAGATAGAGGAGAGGAGCAGAAAGAGAGATACGGAGGAGAGACGGCGTAGTGAGCAGTCCTCCGAGTAGTGTTGAATTTGAAAATGCCGAGTGAATTATGTGATGCATTAGTTTTAGTTATAATTCGTTGGTTTCTTTTTGCTAATCTGTTTTCTGTTTTTATTGTCGAGTAGTCACTGAGTTCGTAGTCCAGTTTGTGGTTGTGATTTTGAGTTAAAATTTTGATTGTTGTTTGTTCGTAAATAGTTGTTGCGAGTCCAATGGGTTCTTCTTCCAAAGTTGTTGTTGCAGTCTTGTGTGTTGCTGGGTTTGTTAGTGGTAGTAATAAAATTTGTGGACTTTAAATATTTTTGAATGGCGGATGTTGTTATGGTTAAGTGGGCAGAGTTGGTGTTGTTTGGAAGTGAGGGAATTGTGAGATTGAGAGCACAGAGGGGTGAAAATTAGAAGAAGGCTGGGTAGGTGCCTCAGACGAATTTATAAACCCAACTGCCTCGATATTCTCTGAGAAGAAGCCCACATATGTGTTGAGAAGTCGGAGACTGGTCGGTGAGAGAAAGGGGAATGGAGGGAAGGAAAGGTGGGTGGAGGAAATGAGTATTGTGGAGAAGAAAGAAGTGGAAGGATATATTTATAACTAGGATTATTGCCCGCTTCGCATGGGGAATGAATTTTTTCTTTTTTTTTATTTATCAAAAAATAATATTTTGGTTTAAAGATAATATAATTTGTTGGTTTAAAAATAAAGAATACATTAATTTTTTATCATGTTCTAAGTTGATTTATGTAACCCCTTTTCGATATTTTGGACTGATCAATTTTCTTTTGACATTTTATTATATAAGGATTATTGCCTGCTTCGTATAGGGATTTAATTTTTTTATTTATAATTAAAAAATTTCTTTTCATTTGTAATAATGTTTTTCATTAATAAAGATATCAATTGTTATTTTTCTAAATCATCTAAGTTAATGAGATAGATATTACAAAATAATGATATAATTAATTTGTTAAAAAAAAGTATTTCCTCTATCCTATTCAAACCTTGACTTTAATTATGTCAAATTGATTAAATTATAATTGAAAATTTAAATATTTATTATTATTTTTTCTATTTTAAAATTTTGAATATCACAATGTATTACATACAGTTTTACAATTATATAAATTATTCATGAATTTTATTTTTGATTCCCAAAGTTTGATGTGGGAGCAATATTCTTCTTTCCAAGCACTGAAACTCTGGGATTGGTAGATAATTTTTTGTTGGGACAGGTCGGATAAGTTGTGTCTATCTTGTCAATGCAATCTTCAGATATCACCACATTTCCATGTTTAGTAAAGAGTGGAGAAACATGTGGCGGCGTAGAGAGAGGAAATCCCGTATTTGAAAGTAATTCCCCTATGATAGTTAATACTGGAAAGGTAGTGATGACATAATTATTCAGTGAGAGTAAGAAAGAAACAAAAATTTCACAGGAGTACTAAATAACATGTATTTACCAATGGTGGAGTACGAAGGAGTTGGAAATTTTCCAGTACATAGAGAAGAACGCTTTAATCTTGTATGACCTCTTTTCCTTGCCTTTTCACAGGACTCTTTAAGCCCTCTGTCTTTCATCATCCCCAACTCATAGTTCCCTGGAGGATTACAAAAAGTAGAATAAGATTAAACATATGCATATGAAATATAAGCATATGTGCATGTAAATTGCATATATTTAATTGACAGCCAGGAGATCAAGAGAAATGCAATCCCAGACGGCAATTTAACTTATCTTTTATAGGTTTATCTCGGTCAATTAAAAAAATGAATTTGAGAAGCTAATAAACCAAATACTATTCCAGGAATTACTTCACCTGTTAGGATATACATTCTGAGTACATTTTTTTAAAAAAAAGTGGTGATCTTTTATAGGTTTATCTTGGTCAATTAAAAAAATGAATTTGAGAAGCTAATAAACCAAATACTATTCCAGGAATTACTTCACCTGTTAGGATATACATTCTAAGTACAATTTTTTTTAAAAATGTGGTGTATATCTAACATTTAGGATTTACCTCCAATGATCATGATATCCAATTTCTTTTTTAACTGCATCCTGCAAAAAAATGGACAAAATGAGGGTAAATAATTGAAGCCAAACTTAAAAAGAGGAGAATTGAAAAGCTGTCCACCTAAGAGCAGAGGCAGAGCTGATAAGCTTACCCATTTACAAATTGAAAAAGGAACTAATACAATTATTTCTTTAATTCTCACATATTTACCATCCTTAAAAGGACTTTTCATGTAGAGATTCTCTACACCAAACAGCCAGTGAATTTTGTAGATATTAACTTTCTTCTGTAAAAGTAGGTAACGGTTGCATTTGTTGGTGTTAAGATTGCTCTCTCGCTTAAGTACTCTGGATTCTTATAATTTTCTACGAAATCAGGATTAGTACTTTCAATCATCTTTTCACCTGAGTTAGTTCTAGTAAGATTGCAGAATTCTTTAGGAATAGGACACGATCTTTGAAAATTAACCCACTCATTTATAATCTACCTACATATTACATAAACAATAAGAACATCATCTCAACTTGCTCAACTATAGATTTTGTAAGAAATAATAACCAACATGGTGCCATAGAACATAGTTATCAATCATTAAAGTAAGTACATGTAAAAATAAAACATGAACTTTCCTCTTATTTCACTCAAAACCAATCAAAATCTTAAAATTAGTTAAGTATGTGCCACGATTATTTAGATACTCAACTTGAATTTACTGGAACTACTATAATTTTATATGTGCATAATATTATTGACAATATAAAATGTATTTCTTTTAATTTAACCTGTAATTTAAAGAGCTTGTATGAACAGAATCATCCATGTGTCCGTTTGAAGTAGGAGACACCTGCAAAAGAGCAACACTATTAAACTATAGATACAAAAGTCCATTAATTTTAGATCGCAACATACCAAATCAAAAAGTGAATCCAAATTCGTCAAACATAAAGACAATCAGAGACAAAATTGTTCAACCAAAATTAGTTCTTTTATCAAACTCTATGAGTGGATTCATGAGTGAAGAACAAACCATAATAAGTTTAATAAGTTAAACAGTGTTATAACAACTGTTAGGCATTAACATCACAATCTTTATAATATATAGAAACCAAAACTTATCCCTTCGATTCCTTTAACAGGCACAAAAACAATTTCTCCATATAGTTACGGAAAAACAAAAAGCTTATAATTCCCATATAGTAAGCTTATATATACCTGGATTAACGATTAACAATTTTTGTAAACACCGGTCTAAGATTCATCATCGCATCATCATCTTCTGCATAAACCAAATAAATATAAGTAAAGCTTCTTTAGACGGATAACATACATAAGTACTGTACAATCCGTAAATCAAAATTGGATATTGTCAAGTGACGATAAGAATTGGATGTATGGTAGTACACTCAATTGAGATTGAACTATTCAAGTGAAAACTGGAAATTTTAAATTATGCAAAATAGCACATAACTCATATATACAAAATCAACATAAACATAACATTAACTTCTCAAAATTTTGAACAAAAAAGATTAAAGATTCTCTTAGAACTTCAATCAAACACTTGGGCTGCAAAAAAAACATATAACATTGATATACAAAATCAACATAAACATAACATTTAATTTCTCAAGATTTCGAACAAAAAAGATTAAAAATTCTCTTAGAACTTCAATCAAACACTTGGGCTAGAAAAAAAAACATATAACATTGAAAAAATCATGACCAAGCAAGAAGTTACCCGTGCTTGATCATCCCATAAAATCAAGAACCCATTATTATATTAGTTATAAAGAAATTACCTAATTTAATATGTGTATTGCCAGCTTCAATTCTCCAATATTTTCATAATTATTACTACACCCATCTGCAAGAAGAAGGAGCAAAAAATTAGTACATAACACACAAATGAGAGAGACGTGTTTTTAAAATTCAGAATTCAAATTATTTTGAAATGAATGCATCGGGAACAGACAGGTATGATAGGAGCAATAGAGGAGTATTGGAGAAGCCATGAGTATGTATTGTTATTTGAATATTTGAAAGTCAATGGAGGTCAAGTGGCAATTCAAGTAAATACGGTAAAATACGGGAGGGCATAAAGGTAAAAAAGCAATCATTTAGCCTTCAGGCTTTATATATTACCAGCGGTTTCTGCCCTTTGAGTAGGGGATGGTCAAAAGCTGGTTGAAGGTGAGATAGAACACATTGTATAACATCTCTATCAGGACTCTGCTTGAAAAAAATAAGAAACCGAAAGTCACAGACCTCATTCTGGAAAATAAACATAATTTATCTCTAACTATAAAAGAATTCAAATGCCTGAATTGTCTTGACAGCTAGTTTGTTAATCTTACTCAAAATAAGCCCTTGCTCTCTCGAGCTGCACTCCATCGGAGAAGATGACATAGTTGTGCCTGCGACATAATTACAAACCACTCACATGAATTATTACCTTTCTAAAAAAGACAATAGAAACTTTCAGAAACAAAAAAAATTTGATGCCAGAGCACTGGCTGCAACAACAGAGACTTCGGTTCCCATTACACTTGTTGTGACATGTGCAACCAATCTACAAAGCTTTCTTGCAAAGATCAAATGCATAAATTCGTTTATTCTGAACATTTAAAGATATAGTACTTACCTAAACCAAACATGCTGGTCTTCTTGATAATCAAACGATTAACTTTAGATCCCTTGATATTTCTCAAGGCCTGGATATCGTCCTGCTTTCCTTTAAAATCAAAAAATTCTCCTAAGAGATATTTCCCCTAAAGCTCCAACCTACATGAGGACAGGATGCCTTGACAATCAGAACTTCCCGTCTTTCCACAGAACCAATCTTAGTAAATTAGAGCAATATCTTACTATCATAGCATAAAATACCCAAATATAGCATTATATGAACAAAAAAAACACCCAAAAATACCCAAAAAACTATGCTATGAAAACAGACTACATGAAACTAATACACTCATATCATAACATATATCATAAATTTGTCAAGTCCACCTCTAAAGCATCACACACTTGGTGAATACTTCAAGCTCATTAGCTGAGTTTCCCTGCAAGCTGCTTCTAAGGTCATCATCCAACACGAGCAAGAAAACAATATAATTTTTGCACAAAATATATAGGCGTACAAAATGAAATTCATTGACACACATTATCACACAATTGGCGAATACTTGGAGAAGTCTTTCACTATTGCATAACATATGAGAAATGTTGGTTTCGATCATCAATACGCAGCGAAAAACAGTAAATAAAATCGAAACCAAGCCAAGGATCCATGTATAATATATTGATAATATGGTAGATAGAAACGATTACCTTATCAAAGCTTTACGATTAAAACGATGGAGATGCAATCACAGAGCTTCCTCTTCGAAAACTCCTCTACGGTATCCACACGAACACCTTCAAGAACGGCTCACGATCTTGTCCGGAAGAGAGGTACTAGCCTCTAATGAAAATAGGTTTAGGATTAGGGTTTTGTGCGGCTAAACTAATTTTTCACGTCCGTAATCCTTTACCCCATATCTTTATATATAGGATAGTATAAAGCCAAAATCCCTTATCCAAAAACCTATTCCAAATATGATTTATTTAAATAATAAAATCTAATTCTATTATTCAAATAAATAATAATTAAGTCAAACTTAATTATTAAAATCATATCTCATATCTCTTTGTATTTTATTATAGTTTAATTAAGTCCCACTTAATTAATATAATAAAATCCAACTTATCATTAATTAATTTAAATTAATTCTTCCTTTAAAATGTTCTATGTGTGTGACCCTGTAGGTTATTATTTATTTTGGCAATAATTTTATTCTCCAATAAAATTATAAACAATGAGCGGTATCTAGTAATACATCATTGCTACCCAATTAAATAATAATTAAATCGTGATTCGATAAACCTTTTGTGATTAATGTTCCCGTGTAATATAATCCCTTTAACCAAATATTATAGATTAAACTCGAGGCATGTTTATCGTCATCCTCTTCATAATTTAATCCGGGTTTACTTGATCCATGAGCAGACTATTAATAACAAATCATTATTTGAGCACGGCCATGCATTTTATAGTCTCACTCAATCAAGAGGCCAATAATATCTCTCCTAATTATAGGAGGGTTAAATCCTTTATCTATCATTCATATTTCTCATACGATTCACAATATACCCGATGTCCACTTTTATCATCACCCGGTCAAAGGTAACTTTTAATGTAGTCAAAGTATATTATCCTCGTATAGAAATATAATGATCTCAAGTCAAAGGATCATTACACCATTATCACTATGAGTCTTTCTTATGACTTAATTTAACATGAAGAATCTCACAGTGGGTCTGTCCAGTACCATGTACCCTACATGTACCTATGTATTGACTTTAGTATCTCCATACTTATAACCAATGAGATGTGGTTATCAGTCAAAAACATACCAGTCTATTTATGTATTATTATTGTCCTGTATAATAATACTCGACTAGGGACCTTTTGGAATATGATATATTATATAATCTCAAGTTCAAGTCATGTACTTAAACTATACAATATGTATCATGATTCTAAGGACATTTATTATGCTAACAAATATATCGCAGTAATTAAAGTCATAATAAATACGTTTATTGAATAATCAAATGACATAAAGGTTTATTAAAATAACCAATGTATTGCCTCTAGGGCACCTACACTAACAAGAAATTAGTAGAGTGCATCCAATAAATAAGGTCGACAAATAAGAGAAGATTAATGCATAAATGTACAATAAAATCTAAGAGAACTTGAATCAAACACCTGATATGCAGCGATTCATATTAGGGAGAGTTGTCACTTCTTTTGCAAGCAAATCCTCTCACTTGATTCCCGGTTACAAATCTGACAAATTCACCATTAAAATTTATCAGTTCGACTATTTAGAATCATGTACAACATAATTAAGTCACGTCAAAATTAAGAATAAATTAGAAGGACAAAGAATGAAACAGAAGTAACAGACAATTGTAAGAAAATTGAGTACAAAAAAGAGGGACAAAGAAGAATACAGGGAGGAGAACACAATTCAAATTTCAGATTTTGAATTTGAAACTTGTAAGGTATGAAAGAAGTTAAACCACGTGCAAGTATGTGTATCAGTATATGCAATTTGAAAAAGCCGCATTTTTAACTTACTCAACCATTGTTGTCAATACCATATGATATATCTTTTGGTTATCTTCTGGTTGAGAATGTGTACCTTTTGTGTAGAGATTGTCCGTACAAAACTAAGTTGCATCAACTAATTTATTTTAACAGCCTAGCTTTTTCGACCTATAAAACTAATAAGCAATGCATACATACAAAAATTCAGAAAAAGAGGTTGTATAGTGACATTGTACAATTGTAATAAGAAACAATGCACATATACAAAAATCAAGCTATAAAAAAATACAATGCAAAGTGGTGAGACTGGAAATCTGGAATATTGCAATAGAGGATTCAATTGATAGAAATTCGTTGGAGTAATCACATCACTTCTCTTTTTCTCAAACCTGTGTGGGGGGTTACAATTTATTACCCCAAGGTCAACAGATCAGGCAACTCAGTCTCTTTCTTATATTAAATATACATGTAACATCTTATTTATTCCATTAAATTTCAAAGCTTTAAAAATTGTAGAATTCACACACCTGCTGCAATTATCATAAATAAAAATACCAAAATTCTTTTAAGCATTGTATCAAACAGTTGGTGAAAGTTGTACCAACTTGAAGATATAAAAAAACAAACCGACAACCGGGAGAAACAATGGCGATGGTTACCTATCAACATATGAAATTTCTTCAAATCGTTAATCACCATCACCTGAAATAGTTAAACAACCATAATTAGCTTACCATGTCAGTTTAAACCAAATATGTGAAACATGAAAAAAGAGAAAATAATAGAGAGAGTGACAAACAGGGTGAGATATAGAAAGCAATTGAATTATAGGTTTGGTTTTGAAATTCAAAATTCAAATTAACATTGGTAACCTAAAGATTAGGGATCCACACACCATATATCTCACAATACATTGGAAATTTATAGCTGAAACCATAGTTATAAATCTACAATTGAAAAGAACATACCGAAGATTAAAAAAGTAGAAGTTGAATGAATATACGAAAGCAATAACGAAGTGGGTGATTAGATCAAGAAATTTAATTGCGTTTGATGTATGAAAGAGGGGAGAGAAATAAATTTGAATTTCAGAATTCGAATTCAACATAGATGGAGGAAAGTTTGATATAGATGAAAATTTGAATTCTTGGGAGGTGTCTCTGTAAATGTCTGTAAAGGAGAAATTGATACATGTAACCAGTGACAACACGTGCTGTACTGGAGTAATGGAGTAATAGAATTCGTATATCAGAGTGTTCAAATGGCAATGTAGTGTAAATACGGTCACATATAGGAGGGTAGAATTGTAAAAATACAACAAAAAAGCCTTCAGGCTTTATATATTAAAGAGATACGTAGTTCAACGTGATATCCCTGAGACACGGAACACGATTCAACGTGTTAGGTCGGTAAATAGGGCCAAGATTCCGCTTTTCAGTATTTTGGGCCACTAAGTCTAAAAAATGATTATTTTGGTAATTTTCTCTAGATTTTTAGTAAAAAATTAAAATCGTTAGGTCCAATGATTAAATATACTATACGATTAAATTAATTTACTAAAATTTCAAGGTTCGAATTCTATCAATGACATACTTATTTTAAAATTTTATAATATAAGCTTTAACCCATGCATATCAATAATTAAATTTATATTAAATTATTAAAATTATAATTAAACATTATAAATAATTATTATATAAAAATATAATTGTAACATAAAAATAAAATTTATTACATAAAAATCCGTGCATCGTACGGGTTATAAGCTAGTCTATACTATTATATAAATTCCGAAACAATGAAAATTTTGGTACCTGTTTTTTGGTATTAAGTGAATTTACTAAATTACCCTTATTATTCATTATTAATAAATTATAAGTAATAAAACAATACTATTACATAACCCTTCATTATAAAGAAAAATATATATGATATCTATACTATTAAAACTTCTAAAATAAATAATAACATAATATAATTAATGGTAAGTAATCGGTTGCCTTTTTTCACATTTATTTTTAATTGAAAATATTACCTTTTATAAACACCTACTAATCTTACAATCATTAATATATACCCGAAAATATCACATAATATTTTTCAATTATTAATTAAATAGATTAAAAATCTGTATACGTTGTTTATAAAAACATCAATGGTATCATATCTTACAATCATTAATATTTCCTTTCAATTTAAAACATGTTACCTTTTTAATTTAAAACTAATCATACAATCATTAATACATATCCGAAAATGTTACATCACATTTTTAAATTATTAATAAAACATAGTAAAAATCGGTATACGTTGTTTATAATAAGGAAACATTAGTATAATCCGTAAAAATGGGTATATTAAATTATATTTAATTAAAATAAATAAATAAAAATTAATGGTAAGTAATCGATTGTCTTTTTTGACATTTACTTTTAATTGAAGATATTACCTTTTATAAACACCTAAAAACATCAATCGTATCATATCTTACAATCATTAATATTTCCTTTCAAATTAAAAACGTTACCTTTTTAATTTAAAACTAATCTTACAATCATTAATATATATCTGAAAATATTACATCATATTTTTCAATTATTAATAAAATATATTAAAAATTTGTATACGTTGTTTATAATAACGAAACATTAGTATAATCTGTAAACATGAGTATATTAAATTATGTTAAATTAAAATTATTTAATTATATGATAGCAGCAACATTAAAAATTTTGAATTAAAATTAATTAATTATATAATAGTCTTAATTTTAAAAATTTTGGTACCTGTTTTTTGGTATATATTTTTTGATATTTTGTGGATTTACTTATTTACCCCGAAACATTAAAAGTTTTGGTACCTGTTTTTTTGGTACTAAGTGAATTTACTTATTTACCCTTCATTAGAGCATCTCCAATGGTATTAGCTAAATTGGTTGGCTAAAATGATATAAAATACTGATTATGTAAAATTTACTGAACCTGTAAGACATTATGCTCCGACGGTATTGGCTATAATGATTGACTATTTTTTAAAAATAGTATGTTATTATTATTTCAAGTTGTTATAAATAGAATATATTATTTTATTATGGTAATAGATGATGTGTAATCTTCTTACAGGTCTTTAGCCGTTAGACAAATATAGTCAACCTCATGGAATTGGCTAAATATTTAGACAACAGGAACGTGTGGTTGGAGTGAAGAATTTTTTACATATTCTCTATAACTTTTATTTATGGTATCATTTATTCAAATTTACCTAAGGGTTTTAAAGTGTTGGAGATGCCCTTATAAAGAAAAATATATATGATATCTATACTATTAAAACTCAGGATATAATCACCAAAATGCCCCATCCACAAATGTTTGGCCCTCTACTGCCCCTCAGATACGGAATGTCGTCTGCCATCTCCGCTTTTTCTTTTTTTTTTTTGGTGATGTTACGCTTTTTCATGTATCGCATTGAAATGAATACGAAATGGGTTAATACGGAGCACGAAGTTGCGCAACACATTATGCGGAGGACGAACTAGCGCATCTCTGGGGCATTTTGGGCTGTATTTTTTAAATGGGGTAGACAGGGCCGTGAAGATTGGAAATGGGGCATTTTGGGCCATCACCCTAAAACTCCTAAAATAAATAATAATATAATATAATTAATGGTAAATAGTCGATTGACTTTTTTCACATTTACTTTTAATTGAAAATATTACCTTTTATAAACACCTACTAATCTTACAATTATTATAGATACCCGAAAATATCACATCATATTTTTCAATTATTAATAAAATATATCAAAAATTTGTATACATTGTTTATAAAAACATCAATCGTATCATATCTTACAATCATTAATATTCCCTATCAAATTAAAACACGTTACCTTTTTAATTTAAAACTAATCTTACAATTATTAATATATACCCGAAAATATTACATCATATTTTTCAATTATTAATAAAATATATTAAAAATCTGTATACGTTGTTTATAATAAGGAAACATTAGTATAATATGTAAATATGAGTATATTAAATTATATTAAATTAAAATTAATTAATTAAAATTAACGTTAAGTAGTCGATTGCCTTTTTCACATTTACTTTTAATTTAAGATATTTCCTTTTATAAACACCTAAAAACATCAATCGTATCATATCTTACAATCATTAATATTTTCTTTCAAATTAAAACACGTTAGCTTTTTAATTTAAAACTAATCTTACAATCATTAATATATACCCGAAAATATTACATAATGATTTTTAGTTATTAATAAAATATATTAAAAATCTATATACGTTGTTTATAATAACGAAACATTAGTATAATTCATAAACATGAGTATATTAAATTAAATTAAAATTAAAATTAATTAATTATATGATAGCCGCAACATAAAAAATTTTGATTTAAAATTAATTAATTATATAATAGTCTACATTTTAAAAATTTTGTACCTGTTTTTTGGTATATACTTTTTGATATTTTGTGAATTTACTTATTTACCCTTCATTATAAAAAAATATATAAGAGATCTATACTATTAAAACACCTAAAATAAATAATAACATAATATAATTAATGGTAATTAGTCGATTGCCCTTTTCACATTTAATTTTAGTTGAAGATATTACATTTTATAAACACCTAAAAACATCAATTATATCATATCGTCCAATCATTTCATATCTGGAAATAATTAATATATATCCAAAAATTTCACATCATATCTTCTAATCAATCTATACTATTATATAAATGCCGAAACATTAAAAATTTGGTCGATAAGTACGGTACCTGTTGATTTTACTAATTTACCCTTACTCAATTACAATTATAGATAAAATCCATCACACTAACTAATCAATTTCCTTTTTTCAGGTTAAATATATTATCTTTTCTATTTTTCAATAACTAAATAATTTCCTTTTTCAGGTAAAATACAATATCTTTTATAAATTATCTAACTAAAATTTCTTCTTTATTAATCAATTCCCTTTTCAAATTAAAAGGGTTTGTTTACTTGATAGTCGGCATGTGTAATAAAATTGTGGGATCATTGTTATTGTTTATATTATTATTTGTGTTATATTTAGCTCTCGAGAAAAGAAAAGAAAAAGAAAAGAACAAAAAAATATTATGAGAGCATGTTTGTGTTTGTTGTGATCCTACTTTAGTCGACTAGTCGAGTGTTTGTTTTAAATAATAGATTATGTGGGGGGGAATATGGTGTTGTGTATGATTCATTATGGTACTTACTAGCTTTTGACACTTCACCTGTTTTGGCTTTTTTGACATACCTTGTCCCTAGCCCCGTTACAACCCAAATAAAGACCTTTTGATTATCGTCATTGATGTATGTTGTGTTAAGAGTTAGATTGATACCAAATGTCAAGCGTGCTTATGATTTTGTTGGAATTGAGTGATACACTTACCCTTGTTCTTGAGTGAATATTCTTTTGTGAGTGGATTGTGAGTGTTTGCTTGTTTTTGCGTATGAGATCCCGAGCTTTGTCTCAAAGATGTACTCTTGTAGGCTTAGCATGTTTACTAACTTATTCTTACACTTGACATGGGCTTGTGAGAACTTATGTATGTTCATTGAGTAGACTATGTGAATACTTGCACTTTCGACACCAAGACATTGCGTATTTACTTTGATTCTTAAGTTGATATGGCATGAGAGGATTTGAAGGTATGGTAGGATATTAGTATTAGATTAATTGCATTTTCATATTAGTTGCATTCATGCATTGCATTATGTTACATGAATTTTGTGGGTACATTCGCTATAGGCCATCACGAGACCTTACTCGTCCACTAGGGCTGCCTAGGGGTTTAAAGGGCTTGTTGCATATGCCAAATGCAACCGTGATCACCTATGGAAGTGGTACTAGTTAGTTAGTTAGTTGTAATTGTTAATGCTTGAGGACAATCATCGATTTAAGTTTGGGGGTGTGATAAGTGGATTTTATATCCACTTGGAACGTTCCATATCGGCTTAAATCGATTGTCTTGGACTCAAGTTTATCGTAGTTTTGATGTGTTTTGTGTAGATGTGCTGGCTTGTAAGAATGTCGATTAAGGTGATACTTTTGTCGTGTTTTGAGGTTAAATTAATTAAAATTCGGATTTTCTGGGACGGTTGCGCAGTCTACACTGTTTTGGCCATATCTGGAGTTCTATAAGTCCGTTTTCAACGATCTTACTACCCACACGAAGCTTGGGAGATTTTCTACAACATGAGACAGGTCTTGCACGAGCAGGTTGCGTGTGTTGGGCGCAGACAGCTCGACAATCAGACTGATGGGAGCAGGAAATTACTGTTTTGCCCTTTTCAAGTTCTAATTGTATTTTGGGCAGTTTTTAGTACCTTAATTGAATTCTAATTGTAATAGAAGGCAATTTCTTGCTGGGCAAGAATTATAGAGCCTATATAAACACATTCTATCATTGTAATTTAGAGGACCATTACATATCAATTACTTAGGTTTATTTGTATTTTTTTTCATACTTTGTTTTTATCATGGTTTCATCAGATCCCATGATGACGAGAGGTTCGATTATGAACTAATCGTTGTCATGGGATTCTAACGGATTTATTTATGGAGCTTTAGTATCTTGATTGCTTTAAAGATCTATGTGTGATGTATATCTGATATCCTCGTATGGTTGTGCTTTATGAATTTAGATGCGTAGCTAACATCTAATTTGTTAATCTCTTGCGAAACGAGAGTGGATCTTGAGATTTAGAACTTGCCATGCTAGCATAGGATAGGTTGATATTTTAACATCATGATTTGTAGCGTAAATAGAGATATTATGTTGCCCTATGTGATCAATGTGGATAACTTGTTCTTCAACCGTTATGTTTTAAAATTCTATAGAGATATAGGGTCTAAGCATAATTGGTGTCTATTCATCTTCTATCTCTTTTGTGGATGTATGTTTAGTTTAGTATTCGTATACTGAGAAGTAGCGTATACTTATTTCGTGTTGTCCGATCAGATATCATAACCATTGCATATAGCGATTAAAGGCGTCAGATCTAAGCAAAGTATTTAATGAAGTTAGGATCCCATGTTTCCTCTTGCAGAAGTAATTTGATTTAAATTCTCGTTAGTTAGTTAATTATTAGTTTGTTAATTTGTTTTTTTTAGTTAATCTTATTTAATCAAAACCCAATTTATTAATTATCTTAGCAGTGAATTAAAACCATACATTGTTGCATAGGTACAATACTGAATTAAAAACCAGATCTCTGTGGGAACGAACTTGACTTCTATTGGTATTACTTGTGACCACGTACGTTTGCGTGAATTAGTGTTAACAAGTTTTTGGCGCCGCTGCAGAGGATCTTCGGTGTTTTATTTTTGGTTTATGTGCTTGTCAATAGTGGTCGTTAGAGTTCACTGACTCGGATTGATTTTTCTCATCTATTCTTGTAGTTCGTTGGTGTTTCAGGTACTTGTCAGAGAGCGTTGACGTTGAAGATGGATTTTCTAACTTACTATGGAGTTCAGCAGGTGGCTAGTGTTTGTGAGCTATGTGCGGGCGCACATGAGACGTATCAGTGCTGGAGCAACCAAGGTGGTATTCAACAGCTTCAGCCATGTGAGCAGTGTTTGGGCGTTCATGATCCCTCACAATATTGTTTCTACGTAGGAGTTGATCCATACGTCACTTATGAAGAGCAACCATATTTTCAATACCATCCTCAACAGTACCAGCAAGATGTTCCAGATATGTCATATTTCTTTGGTAGTGAAGAGTTTCAACATCAGCAACCTACTCCTACTTTTCAGTCAGATGAGGTTGATGCTATGGAGGATATTAGGATGCTTGCAAGAAGTTATGAGGAGTCTACCAAATCTATGGGGACACTAATTGCTCAAGTTGTGAGTGCCTTGGAACAAGAGAAACAACAATTCATACTAGAGGCAATTCCAGAAAATAATGGTGACTTGGAGCAAGGCACTGCATGCTTAATTGAGGAAGACAAATTCCAAGGTGAGGTGAGCATTCACAAGCCATGTGAGGAATTTGATCAGGCTAGTATGGTGGATGATTTGGAAGGGGCATTATTTGAGACAGACACTAGTGAGCTGCACAAATTTCAAGAATTGGTATGTGCGAACCAAGAGGCTGATGACCATGGGAAAGATGCAGATCTTCTACTTGTCTCAGAGTTTAAAGATGGAGGTAGCGCATTAGAGCCAATGGAGGAAGTTCTCTTTAAGGAACCAAAGGCTTCAGCAACTTACATTTACCCTCCTCCATTATATTCAAATGAAGCCCGCGAATGTGTGTTGTTCTACAAATTGACAGATTTTGGGTCAACAGATGAAGGCATTGGAATAGGACAGAGTTGTTACACGAATAGGCCAAACGAGGAGAAAGGGCAGAAAGTGTGCCGCCGTGATGACGATGAAGTCTCACGAAGAGATGATCAGGCAAACTATTATCATCCTTAATGGAGGCTTGGACGTAGTCAAGCTAATTGACTCTAAAGAAGCACTTCATGGGAGGCAACCCATGTGGTTCTAATGTTAGGTATGTTTCTACTTTTCCTCTTATTTACTTCCATTCAATGCAGACATTGAATCTTTCAAGTTTGGGGGTGGTTTGAGGGATAAGTAGTTGTTGTAGTAGTTATTGTGTTCATGTAGGATTTCATGCTTTGCATATTAGTAGTAGTAAATTATGCATTTATGTTCGTGTTATCTACGTTTGTTTCATATGTGACATTCTGTTTTTATGTTCGTATATCATGTGAGTTCATAATAGTTTGCATTTGCACCCATGCTTGATAGGAATTTTATGTTGTTGACGCTTTTGATCGAGAAGTGATATGCTTTGTTCTTGTGCACACACATACACTAGTAAGTTGAAGCTAGTAGACTTATTGAATGTTGTAAGTGATTAGAAGGACATGAATATGTGCAAGGTGATTTAGTTTGCATGCTTTGAATACAAGTAGGTGCGTTAGAGAGATTTTTTTGCTTGGGATTGAGTACGTTTTTCCACCAAGTGAGTTTTTGAGCCTTATTGCATATATTGTTGCAATTTATTCATTTGCTTGAGTGTCCACGAATTGTTTGCATTGCTAGCAGTTGTTTGAGGTCTTTCTTGAAACGCATGACATTATTTGACGATTAAAATGATAAAGGCAATTAGGACTAACCGCGTATTTTCCCATATTACCACACCATATTTACATGATCAATTAGTTAACCCGTTGAGCTTAATCCTATTTTTTTTCGGTGACATACAACATTACTTGCCTAGATCTTTTTCTTGTATTGGTCTTACATTAATTTGAACCCACATTGTCAAAGGCTAGTAAAGTGCTTACGGGAGTAATAAGGTGTGCAAGGAGGGGTTTATTGTTGGTCTTACTTTTGGGGGAAATATTGAAAATTGGGTTTTGTTTACTTGATAGTAGGCATGTGTAATAAAATTGTGGGATCGTTGTTATTGTTTATATTATTATTTGTGTTATATTTAGCTCTCGAGAAAAGAAAAGAAAAAAAAAAGAAAAAGAAAAGAAAAAAAAAAGAAAAAAAATATTATGAGAGCATGTTTGTGTTTGTTGTGATCCTAATTTAGTCGACTAGTGGAGTGTTTGTTTTAAATAATAGATTATGTAGGGGAAAATAGGGTGTTATGTATGATTCATTATGATACTTACTAGCTTTTGACACTTCACCTGTTTTGACTTATTTGACATACCTTGTCCCTAGCCCCGTTACAACCCAAATAAAGACATTTTGATTATCGTCATTGATGTATGTTGTGTTAAGAGTTAGATTGATACCAAATGTCAAGCGTGCTTATGATTTTGTTGGAATTGAGTGATACACTTACCCTTGTTCTTGAGTGAATATTCTTTTGTGAGTGAATTGTTAGTGTTTGCTTGTTTTTGCGTATGAGATCCCGAGTTTTGTCTCAAAGATGTACTCTTGTAGGCTTAGCATGTTTACTAACTTATTCTTACACTTGACATGGGCTTGTGAGAACTTATGTATGTTCATTGAGTAGATTATGTGAATACTTGCACTTTCGACACAAAGACATTGCGTATTTACTTTGATTCTTAAGTTGATATGGCATGAGAGGATTTGAAGGTATGGTAGGATATTAGTATTAGATTAATTGCATTTTCATATTAGTTGCATTCATGCATTGCATTATGTTACATGAATTTTGTGGGTACATTCGCTATAGGCCATCACGAGACCTTACTCGTCCACTAGGGCTGCCTAGGGGTTTAAAGGGCTTGTTGCATATGCCAAATGCAACCGTGATCACCTATGGAAGTGGTACTAGTTAGTTAGTTAGTTGTAATTGTTAATGCTTGAGGACAAACATCGGTTTAAGTTTGGGGGTGTGATAAGTGGATTTTATATCCACTTGGAACGTTCCATATCGGCTTAAATTGATTGTCTTGTACTCAAGTTTGTCGTAGTTTTGATGTGTTTTGTGTAGATGTGCAGGCTTGTAAGAATGTCGATTAAGGTGATGCTTCTGTCATGTTTTGAGGTTAAATTAATTAAAATTCGGATTTTCTGGGACGGTTGCGCAGTCTACACTGTTTTGGCCATATCTGGAGTTCTATAAGTCCGTTTTCAGCGATCTTACTGCCCACGCGAAGCTTGGGAGATTTTCTACAACATGGGATAGGTCTTGCACGAGCAGGTTGCGTGTGTTGGGCGCAGACAGCTCGACAATCAGACTGATGGGAGCAGAAAATTACTGTTTTACCCTTTTCAAGTTCTAAATGTATTTTGGGCAGTTTTTAGTACCTTAATTGAATTCTAATTGTAATAGAAGGCAATTTATTGCTGGGCAAGAATTATAGAGCCTATATAAACACATCCTATCATTGTAATTTAGAGGACCATTACATATCAATTACTTAGGTTTATTTGTATTTTTTTTCATACTTTGTTTTTATCATGGTTTCATCAGATCCCATGATGACAAGAGGTTCGATTATGAACTAATCGTTGTCATGGGATTCTAACGGATTTATTTATGGAGCTTTAGTATCTTGATTGCTTTAAAGATCTGTGTGTGATGTATATCTGATATCCTCGTATGGTTGTGCTTTATGAATTTAGATGCGTAGCTAACATCTAATTTGTTAATCTCTTGCGAAACGAGAGTGGATCTTGAGATTTAGAACTTGTCATGCTAGCATAGGATAGGTTGATGTTTTAACATCATGATTTGTAGCGTAAATAGAGATATTATGCTGCCCTATGTGATCAATGTGGATAACTTGTTCTTCAACCGTTATGTTTTCAAATTCTATAGAGATATAGGGTCTAAGCATAATTGGTGTCTATTCATCTTCTATCTCTTTTGTGGATGTATGTTTAGTTTGGTATTCGTATACTGAGAAGTAGCGTATACTTGTTTCGTGTTGTCCGATCAGATATTATAACCATTGCATATAGCGATTAAAGGCGTCAGATCTAAGCAAAGTATTTAATGAAGTTAGGATCCCATGTTTCCTCTTGCAGAAGTAATTTGATTTAAATTCTCGTTAGTTAGTTAATTATTAGTTTGTTAATTTGTTTTTTTAGTTAATCTTATTTAATCAAAACCCAATTTATTAATTGTAATTGGTATAAATTAATCAATTACCCTTTTCACCAAAAACATGTCACCTGTTTAATTTGTACGTTATTTTTTCTATTTTCTCTAACTAAAATCTCTCATTTTTCAATTATATTAGGGGAAACTCTATTTAATAAAATAAAATAGTAATATGATAATACTAATAATTAATCGATTAATTTTTTCAGCTAAAACATATAATTGTTTCTATATTTTCTAATTAAAATCCCCCTTTTCCTAGAAATATAACGGGCAACAATAATTTCTCTTTTTCTAAAAACATTACGAGCAATTTATTTAGTAAAATAACATAATTAACTTATAATTACTATAAACTAATCAATTACCCTTTTCACCTAAAATATGTTACCTTTTTAATTTTCTCTAACCAAATCATCTATTTTTCCAATTATATCAGGGTAAGTGCCCTTTTTACCCACTATTTTAGTTTCTCTCACCAAAATACCCAGATTCGGAAAGTACCGCCCAAAATGCCCACCGGATATGCCTTTGGGATAGGAGTATCCTCGGATACGCCTCTGAGGTAGGAGTAAGCAGCTGGATACGCCCACTTGAAAGGAGTAAGCAGCTGGATACGCGGAATTGCCTTCTATTACAATTCGAAGGGGAGAGGACAGTCGCCGGCGAGGAGAAAACAATGTAGAGAAACACAGAATTCGTGTTTTCTGATAGCTACAGTGGAAGGCGATACGCCCATGGGAGTTGCGTATCCCGTGGGTAGGAAAGTCGGTGTTTTCAGAAACGGGCATTTTGGTGACTAGGTAGTAAAAAATTGGGTATTTAGGGCATTCTTTCATTATATCATGGGCATTCTATCTAATAAAATAAAAAAAAAAAATTTATAATTACTAATAATTAACCGATTACCTTTTTCAACTAAAATCCATCATCTTTTCTAAATTTCTAACTAAAATCTCTCATTTTCTAGAATTATCACCAATAACATTTATATAATTATCATCAAATAATCTCATTTAAAAATTTAAGCCTCCAAAAATCATGTTTTAAAAAAATTAATTTAAATAATGAAAAATGTTCATGTAAAATATATATATATATATATATTAATATTATATACGTATGAAATTTAATATAATACATATTCTAAAATTTATTATATATTTATTTATATTAATTATCAAACTTTAATTATTAAAAAAATTATTATTAAAATGCTCAACAAATTTATTCGTTTAATGTAGGGGTTTTTTGCTCAAAACATTTCAAATTTTTACTAAATATTTTTTTTGCAAAAATACATGTTTCTAAAAAAAATTGTAAAAATATATTATTACAACTTTGCAACCAGAATAAACTTTAAATAGAATTTTAAATTTTAGTAATAGAAAGTTGCATAATAGGTTGCGTAACAAGTTACACCGGTTAAATCAAATGTAACTTAATTGCAATAGAAAATAATTTTAACTATTTTAAAAAAAAATGAATAAAAAGAATTTAGAAGATGGTAAAATTGTTATTTTTAAAGAAAAGTGATGATTTTATTATATTTCTTCTAATTTATTATTTCAAATTTGAGAGGAAATTTTTATTTATTCAACAAAATTATTTATTTTTTATTTAAACGAACCATACAATTTTGGTTAGGTTCGGTTTAATTTTTTCTAAAAAGTTCGGCTATTTATTCGGTTCTGTTCGGTTTTTGAAAATATAACTTCAATTTTAACCGAAAATCGAAGTATATATTACATACACACACACACATATATATATATATACTAGCGTTCTACCCGTGCTACGCACCGATCGATAAATTGTATTAATAAATTAATATAAATATATTATTTTTATTTTTATTTAGAAAAATATATAATTTTATTGGAACGTTAATTAACGTAAGTATAAAATTACTTATCCGTGAATTCATACCAATTGAATTAATATTAATATTATGAATCAATCATCAAAACAAATACAACCCCCGTTGAAAAGTTCAAAATCCATTTTTATTGTTTTTTTTTAAATTTAGGTTTCATTTTATTTCTCTCTTTTTTTGGAGAATATTTCTACGTATCATGTTAACAAAATTTTCACCCATATTGTGACGCCCCCAAATCCGCCCTGTCCGGGGACCCGGGTCGCCACATCAGGTCTCAGCATCCTGCAACACACGTTAGCTCGATAATAATAAAATTTTTTATTACAACGGAGCGGAACAGTCCCACTCCACAGATCCAAGATCGGATTCACACTTTATTACAATACGCTTATTACATCACCGAAAATATCTTGCAAAAGTCTATAAAGATAGAAAGGATAAAAGGTTCCAGCTGGCCATTCTAGTCCTTGTCAGCATAGCCTGGAGCTTTTCCCTTGCCTCTAGATCCCTGGCTGGACGTCTCACATCTTTCTTTCTTGACAGCTGAACAAATGTTGTAAAGCAAGAGTGAGCAACTATGGTGCTCAGCAAATTCTCTCCTGGCTCGGTACATAAATATAGTAATATATACCGAAAGAAAATACTCGAATTTAAATAAAACTGATATGATAACAAACTCTGAAAATTTTGACTCAAGACTCGTCTCGAAAATAGAAATACTCGGAATGACTCTTTTTGTGAAACTCTGATGACTCATGATAAAAGAATAACTGGTCTTCCATCCTTTCGGTATCTCGGCGGGGCGATCAACTATCCAACCGGGAATACCGTCCTCCAATGACACCGCACTTCGCCCGATCACGGCTACAATACGATATCAACGAATATAATATATAGTATGAATGCTAGCATCATAGTGGGTGATTATATCAACCCTGGCATCATAGTGCCTAAATATTCTCGTGTCCTTAAAACGGATCACGAGTCTCTCTTTCTCTAAAATGGGCATCTTTCCCAAAATTGACCAGTAGAATGCAGAATTCCCGAATATTTAATGAACTGACATTCTGAGATAAAATTCACAAGAAAATATTAAATTGATCTGGCAGACTGCCAGTTTTACTCAATGTGCCACCAATCCGAACAATGGATTGATGTAACTCTCAATAAATATGCTTTAATTGGTTGGCACGAACAAAGTGCCAACCCTTGACAAAAAGGGCAACTATCTCGAAATAATGAGAATAGTCTTAGAATGAAATATAATGAGTCGTACTGAACAAGTAGTACTACTCGAATAATTGTAATACTCCAAATTGATGAACGTTAAATAGAATAATTTTCATTCGATCCAAGAGTAAAACTCTAACAAGAATTAAATAGCCTAATCCCTATTGATTGATTCGAACGATGAACCAATTAAAAGATAGTCAATAAATGTTGTCGAATTTGTACAATAAATCCGACTGAGAAGAATGAATTTAACTATCTCGAACAAATGAGAATAGTTCTACTGAATCGAAGTAAATAGTCGTCTCGAATTAATGAGACCGACCCGATAACAACGAATTTCCTTCTACGCTTATAGGGAATGTATTTCGCAAGAAAACTAAATTAACAGTATCGTAATATTTAACAAGAAATAATTCTCAAAGGAAATATTGCATCATAAAGAGCAGCTAATAAATCTCATAATTAATAGTTCGAAAATAACCAAGAATTTAAATAATACGAACAGAAATACAAAGTTTCCGAAAGTTAGGGTAGGAATGAACTTGCCTCTGTCTCGACGTTAAACGAACCGAATAAATAAAAGCGTTACCCGCGAGCGGAAATCTCAATTCTCGAAAAGGGATACTCTATAATAATTATAAGAATAATTTTAGTACTCGGGTAAGAATTTAATCACGAAGTGTCAAAATAATTCGGTAATCATGCTCTTGATAATTAAATAATTCTTGAACAAATGATTAGGAACATTCTCGTAAGTTTAAAAATCTCACTGTCAGCAAATTCTCAATTTAGTGAATTAAATGGAGGCTCTATTCGTTTTTCCTATTAATTTTAATACCTCGGGTTTTATATATAATGCAAACCAAATACAATTATTCATAAGGGAAATTTTTATTAAAAGCCTCTAATTATTTCTAAATATGTGGCACCATTTTAATTATTTAACAACATATCTCGCATAGACTCAATAAAAAGGGTTTTGTATAAAATCACCACTAATTATCTAAAATCCTCATTTAATAGCGAAATTCTCTAATTTAAATAAATTGTTTAACTCGCACTTTCTAAATCAATTTAGTTCTCGTAAATCACGTCTCGAAATATCGTTTATAAAGTTTCCTTTAGTAGTCTATGATCTTCAATTTTCAACAATTAACCCCTAATTACCCTCTCAAACCCCAACTCCGACATGCAACCAACAACTCTCCCCCAAACCACAATTTCAACAATTAACCCCTAATTACCCCTTTTTAAAATCATTGATTAATACTAACTTAACCACAAATATAAAACCCTAATTCCAAAAATACAATTTTCAACAAAATCAATATTAACAGAAAATAAAAACATGATCAAAAGGTTTTAGAGGTATAAAATTCATACCCTCTTATGAAAAACAAATGTTAGAACTTGATTGAAAATCCAATTCTTGAAAACCCTTAAATATGGATGTTGATTTGAAGAGTTTTTAGAGAGCTTCAAAAATATCAAATTGCATGTAAGATCAACCCATGATATTATTAGATATAAGCTTTTGAAGGTTTGTTTTAATGGAGGAAAATGAACATGAGGTTTATTTTGTTTTTCTCTCTCTAATTTTCTCTCGGTGTTTGCAAATAAAAGAGATGATGATCTCTTATTCTCTTTGATTACACACTTAAATAGATAAAAATAAATTAACTACACACTTGGGCTCTTAGTGGGCTTAATACTACTACACTAAATTTTAATCTAAGTCCATCTAAATAAGCCATGCATGATTACTTAAGCTTTCATCTTGGCCCACTTACTACAATTTCCTATTTATTCTAAATAATAATAATCACCACAATAATAGTAATAGTAACAATAAATCACCGATCAATAAAATAAAAAAAATATATAGCTTTGTACTAATTGATTATTAGGGTCTAATAGCGCACTAAATAAAATATACATATTCGCATGCACTCCTAATAATAAATAAAACGGAATTTCAAACCTTACGATAGTATAATAAGAAAAAAGATACTCAAAATATTACGAGAATTTTACGGTTATTACACATATTCTGAGAATTCAGTATATTTATTAAATATCGAATCCTTAAAATATTTATTATATTAATTTATTGAATATATTTGTATGGTTGTGGTTAATTTTTCGATTACATATTAAAAATGTGTAGAAACTTAATCCTCACGACTCCAATAAATCATTAGACTGTCTATAAAAAAAAGGTTGCATGTTTCATCGATATGAAAAAGGATATCTACTTTGCCAGATATATGAAACGAACGTAGTTGTAACAATAAAATTTTTTATCTAATCTAGTTTGCTATGGGATTCTTCAATATCATTTTTACAAATTATATGTCATTTCATTAATGAATTGATTTACTATAAAAAAAATTATCAACTAACCAAAGAAATTCAATATATCGCACTCTTGGAATAACATATAATTGTTAGATTTTATGGTCATTGCCCTTACCTTATTTGTAAAGACAACTTAAAATGTGCATTTTCAGTTTGGAAGTTTGTATTTTGGTTTTTTTATTCTTTTCTAGTAAAACATGGAATAATAAATTTTAGTTTTATTTTATTCTTAAAATAAAACATATGAAAATGAGTAGTACCTATCTTTTTTTAATTTGACTAACTTGTGAAAATAAGTTGTTGTCCATAAAATTGAAATAAAGTGTGTAAGATATATACACATAATCACATTGTTATATATGTGTCCTTGTAATTAAGATTTTGGGTTAAATAACATGAAATTCCTTTTTTTTTAACAGTGAGTATATTTTTTCTACATATATAAGAAGAAATAGCTTATTTAGACCTGACAAATCGTTTTGTACATTCATGTCATGTCATGTACTTTAGGGTCTTGAACGAAAATGACATGATATTAAATCGTGTACCCGAAATTAGAACAAAAAATGACACTAAACTGCACAACTTTTTTCGTGTACACGAAATGAAATGAAATACGCGAATAGAAAAAATATAACAATTATACGAAATACTACTATGTATCGAAGTTATGTAAATTTATAATTATATATCTTAGAACAACATTGAGAAGTTACAAAACAAAATTACGAGTAACATGCATGGTGTAAAGTCTCTCAAATAAAATGAAACCCTTTTTTTTTTTTTTCTTATTTCTCGTTAACAAATATCTCTCTTTGTGTAGAATCTTTCTACCAAGTTATTTAGTTTTCTTAGCCATTTTTTATGCTTTGTTGATATAAAAAAATATAGTTAACCAACCAAGCAAATTCAATATATGCTCTTAGGTTAAGATATGAGAATTGATACTATTACTTTAATTCAAGAATACAAAATTCAAAAATGCACCCTTTTATTAAAAACAATATATAATTTTAAGTGTATCAACCTTTTTATTTTTCAATATTAATAATTTTTATAACAAACACCGTTGCTGCTCTCTCTCTCCACCTTTCCCAAAAGATGTTAAGCTAAGGTTTATGAGCTGATATCAGTTTTATTAGTTTTTTTAAAAAATTTATATTGATTTTTCTTTATTTTTCAATAAAAATATCATTGAGAGTCTAGTATCCCGTTACCCGTTAGTGGATTTTATCTACCTAAATATTAGATTCTGTACTAACTCCTTGCAAATGATGAGCCTTATTTTTTTTCCTTGATTTTACTTGGGCTTTCACTAAATATCTTTATTTATTGAGAGCCTAATATCATATTCGTGGATTTTATCTACCCATATATTAGATTTTGTTATATTAGTTCATTGATTTAGATAGTATAGAATCATAGTTCTGGTCGGTTGTTTGAATACGTTATGACAAATCAGATATACATATTCCTCACGTTTATAACTAATTGTTAGATTATCTCGCCGAAAAGATTGTATAATTTAGTGACATAAGCTAGAGATGTACCATAATTGAAGATCTGTTCAATGATTGGATAAAGGAAATTAGAGTGATAAAATTTACTATGTGTTTGTTCAATTTCATTTGTTTTTGTAGATGTTGTATGCCCTTTTATTGATGATTTTTGCACGTTTGATTATTTTTATGTATGACATATGTTATTTTATTGATGAATTAATTATCAATAAAAAAATAGTGATTTATAAGAAAATTTGTGCTAAATTGACCAATTTATTATGGAAATATTCACTAACAATATTTTCATTGAATCTGTAATATTTTTATTTTTTGATTGATAATTTATATACCAAATAACGTAAAGTACTATTTAAGAGTATATTTAATATTTTGAATAATTCAAAAATATTGCCAGGTCAATTTTTTTCATTAATTATTGCATACTTAAAAAATTTCATAATTAAAATGTTAAAAGATGATTGGTTTAAAATTCATTCTAACATTTTAATTGGTTGATTAGCTTTTTTTATGACTGAATTATTTAATACTTTACATAACTTAAATTTTGAATGTGCATCTTTATCTTGGATTAAGGAGGAACATCTCAATGTGCTCAGGTTTTAGTGGATTCGTTACTCAGTGTTGAAGCTATCACGGAAGATAAGATAAACCTACTGGAAGTGGGTGAGGTGGTTGAAGTCCGTAATTAAGCATGAACTTCTTAGTATGTCATTAGTTTGTTCGTTTCATTTGGAAAGATGCTAACATGGTAGCTCATGTTATTGCTAGAACCCCGTGTTTAGCAAATTCCCAAATTATTTTCACGTCTCCTCCTACGTGTTTGTTGGAGGCTTTCTCGTGTGATCTTCTAAGTTGAATGCATTTGGTTTGATTTCAAAAAAGAATGGTGTGGTAAATAGTTTTATATTGTTAATAATTTTAAATTCATGATTTTAATTATATCTTATGATTTTGAATTGAAAGTCTGAGATATCAAAATATCTATTATAAATATAATAGATTCATGTATTAATGTATAAATTTTTAAATTAAATAATTATTGTATTTAGAATAAAATTGTTAAGTAATCACAGAATAACATTGACAATCCAACAATTTGACAACCCAACAATGTAAAAAAATATTTATCTATAGGCACACCTAATAATGTAAACAAATCAGTGTAATGTGATAAGGATTGATGCCTACAATTTAGTAAATCGTTGAATTATTGAAGTTTGCGAGAATCCGGACTGGGAATGATGATAACCTAAATCGTTTTTTTTGTCTGAAACGTTTTTCTGCTGAATTTATTGGACAATTAAAATACGACACATAATAATAAAAAAATTAAAAAAAAATAATGATTAAAAGATAATCTGTCCAAGTATAGAATGCCAAATAAAAAAATATGTAAAGTAGTACCTTAACCTGATATGATTTAGCCATGAGAAGAATTGATGCATACACTTAGTTTATCCAAGTTGCCAAGTCTGATGGGGAATAGGGAATTTAAATTGATATAATAATTATATTTTTTAGTTTGTAAGAATTTTATTTTATATAAATTTACAAATTGTGAATAAATATATTTTTGAACCTTTAAAAAAATCGAGTTTTTGAAGATATGAATTTTATCCAAGCTATTTAAAATTTGTTCAAATCCGATTTTATACTATTGGATTATATGAATTTATTAATTAATTTATTAACAAATTATGAATAAGTATATTTTTGAGCTGATAAAAAAAATTAAAATTTTGAAGGTATGGATTTTATCCAAGTTATTTAAAATCTGATTTCAAATCCGATTTTATCATATTTTTAGTTAAGTTAGATTATAATTATTTAATATTGATTATATTTTTACAATATATATTATAAAAATTAATTTATAATGTATGATAATATGATTGTGACTGGTTTTATATTAAAAGAGTAGTTGATTAATGAATGATTAATTATGAAATTTAATTTAAAATATATATTTGTATATTGTGATTGATTTCAAATTAAAATTGTGATTTTCTAGTAAATATTTTTTGATTTAAAAAATAAGTATTTATGGATATGTTTAATAAAATCATTATTGTTTTTAAATTAGAAGTGTTAACTAACCATGGTTAAATAGGTAGGGTGAGTGTGGTAGACTCAGGTATTATAATAAAGGATATATATTATATGAGTAAAGTTCTATGGAGTACTGTTTTATTGGAGTACTTGGAGTACATATACGTTCTGCATTCAAAATTTTGCAAATTTTATTATTTTGCAAAACTTATTACATGAATATCATTATTTCATTGAAAATATTGAAAATTTGGTATGTTTTGCTAACAAAATATTGCAAAATGAATTGTTCTGCGAAACACATTTGTGTTGCAAAACATACATGTTCCGATTGCAAAATATAAAGAATTTTCAAGATGGACATATTGCAAAACATACATGATTTTCAAGATTATCAATGAAATTATGATATTCATGTAACAAGGTTTGCAAAATACTAAATTTTAAAATATTTTGAATGCAGAACGTATATGTACTCCAAGTACTCCAATTAAACAGTACTCTATAGAACTTTACTCTATATTATTTAATTATTTTAAAATATTTTAAAATGAATTGTATTAATATTTTATAATTATATTAAATATTTAGTTTAAAATTCAAATTATCTATTCATCTCTGGTATTTTTTTTTCTAAAAAGTTTGGTTATTAGAAAATGGGTTTGATGTTCCTGAGGTAACCTCAGGAAAATTACCTGAGATAACATAGATTTTCCATATTAATGCACGAGGGTATAATTGTAATTACAGGATTTTTAAAAAAAAATTCAATATTTACAAAAATGCCACAAATATTTACATTGCTGCCTCAGGTAACTCTCCTAAGGTAACCTCAGGGTCTTTTTTCTCTTAGAAAATATAAAAATCGGATATCAGACGTTTGCATGAATGATGAAGGAAATACCTGTAATTGAGCTGATGATGTTATTTTTCGATGGTTAATCCATCAGACCCAGGCTACCTCTAGGCTTTCATCGTGTAGAGAGAAATCAAAATTTTGAATTGGTTCGGATTTGAAATCCTGCAGAGAGAATAGTCAATGATTTGGTGTGCTCACGAAGAAAAAGCTAGAAATTACAACTGAAAAAAAAGGCTAGAAATTAGGAATAAATTGGTTATTTTGTATTTTTTTTTTTTTTTTGAATTCAAAAGAGGGTTAAATGTAAAGCATTGCCTATTTTTTTTTCCTCTCCCCCTTTTCCTCTCTACTTTTCCACCGAAAAGTTCTTTGTACATCAGCTTTCCTCCGGCGGTGGTTTATCCACCGGCCGGAGGCCCTCTTTCCCCCTTCTTCTTCCTTGTCCAACCAAGCTTTTCTCCATCTTCACAATTCTCCCTTCTTCTTCTCGCCCCCTCCCTTCCAATCTTCTCTTTTTTCTTGTTAATAAGTTTCAGTAATCTTCATCTTTGGGTGAGATTTTGATTATTTTCGTTCATCTTGTTGGGTGGTTTTATGTCTCTCCTATGTGAGAGTTTTGGATTTCGCTTCTTAATTGTAAGCGTTGTTTTGTTGGAAATGATTTTGTTGATATGTTGGAGAATCCGGAAAACCCACATTGAAACTGGATTGGTGGTGATTATTGCAAGAGCTCACCTTTCACAATTAAAGATTGTTCATTTGTTATCGGTTTTCACTTTCGGCATGTTTATAGCTGGTATCCGGCATGTAGATAGCTGGGGTGAAGAATCCATTTTCGGCATGTCTATAGCTGGTATCCGGCATGTAGATAGCTGGGGTGTCACTCCTACACTTGGGGTTGTTGAACACTGGGCTAACATTTATGTGATATGGTCATTTGTGATACTGCTGCTTTCCGGGATGTTGGTGCAATTTGGATTGCTCGGGATGTCTTCGACTTCGTTTTTAATTTCAAGAAGTTTTAACTTCTATGTGTTAAACAATCAGAAAACAAATCAGCTAATTCTGTTTAGTTTGTTATTTGTTTCTCAATCTGGTTGTAATGGCAGTTGGAGATTTGTTCTGACTGTATTATGTTAATTTTAATGAAATTATGCATTTCGTCAAAAAAAAAAAAAGAGGGTTAAATGTTGGATAGTTCGCGGGGTAAGCGTTCTAAAAATCCTAACCAGTGTTCTAAAAATTTGTTTATGCGGAACATTTCGAGATGGGCGTTTTTTGTGTAAATCGGTCAGAAAACTACTAAAATCGACATAGACAGTCAAAAAGCGGGCAACGGCTAAAAGACGATCAAAAATCGGCAAAACTTGGTTAAAGGCGATCAAAAATTGGCAAAAACATTGAAAAAATTTAAAATCGACAAAAATATTTGGCAAAAATATTTAACAAATAAAAATATTAAAAATAATATTTAAATACATCCTTAATATTTCGATTAATCCTCGGCTATCCGATTAGGTGCTAGACAGTACCCCGACCGCCTTGGACCGCTTAGCAATTTTAAATATTTTATTTTTTCAGTATTTTTTAATTATAATGATTTTAATATTCTTTTAATAATTTTAAAGTATAATATAATATAATTTCAGAATTTTACATTTATTTATATCTTTAAAATGAATATTGTAAAAATGAATGATTTGAGAAGCACTACAAATATGTTGTAGAGTAAATTATAGAGATAGCTAAGCTTATTTTTAGATGACCAATGGGCCTTGATACCCTACCCGCTCTTGTAAACCCTGATATCCATCAGCCTTCATTTGTTCCGATTAATATGTTATGTTATTATTCTGGGGTTAAAAACAAAAGTGTGTTTGTTTTGATTTGAAATTTATTTATAGTTTAATAATTGTGTTATAGATAGACAATTAGACATGAATATGGAAGACGACAAAGAGGTGAGGTCGTTCAAGGAGCTTGGAGTATGTGAGCAATTGCTGGAGGCTTGCGATAATCTGGGTTGGAAAACTCCTTCCAAGATCCAGGCTGAAGTACTTCCTCATGCTTTTCAAGGTATACAACTCGTATGTTTGTTTCATGTGATCCGGGATTCAAAACTAATAGTAAAATTTAATCCCTGCCTGATTGAGTAATAATAATGTTAGGGAATATTCGAAATGGAATAGCTAGATAGCGATTAAAAAATGGTCGATTTGGATTATAGTTCTTGGCCATTTGATTAATACTGTATAATAATGATATGGGGTTTTGTATTTTTAGGAAAGGACCTGATTGGGGTTGCCCAAACTGGGTCTGGTAAGACCGGAGCTTTTGTAATTCCCATCCTTCAATCTCTTCTAGAAAACCCACAAGCCTTCTACGCCTGTGTGCTTTCACCAACCAGGTATGTTATGTTATTTGTTTAATCAATTCTCTTGCTCTCTAAATATTGTGCCTTCAATCCAGGGAACTTGCCATCCAGATTGCTCAGCAGTTTGAAGCATTGGGATCCGGTATTGGTGTAAAGTGCACTGTCGTGAGTCTTGTTTTAATCGATTGTGTTTAGCGTTTGTTTTTTGGCCATTTATTATTATATGCCGAGTAATAGGCAATATCAGTGATTTTTAGGTAATGTGTGAATCTGTCATCCTCTTTAGCTAGCTTTCATCACCTGCTCACTTTCTATGCCTATATTTCAATGTCCACTCTTATATATAACGATCTGCAGAAAGTTTTTAGTTATGTTTTAAATATGAAGCTAAAAGGGTCGTACTAGTTATTGCATTTTAAATGGTGCAGCTTGTTGGAGGGGTGGATCAAGTGCAACAGAGCATTTCCCTCGGAAAGCGACCACACATTATTGTAAGTGTTCAAGTTGTAGCGTGATTTCTTTTCCAACTTACTACCTTTAGATTATATTCTATAAGAAAAAGCAACCTTTGCTAAGTAGTGTAATTCTTCGCCTAATTGGAACATGTCAATTGGGCAACTGCTCAACTGTATTATTCATGAGGAATAGAAGTGGAAGTAATATAGAGTTTCTATATACTTTATTCATATCTAGTATTCAGAAAATATATTATAGGTATTAGTCAAACGAGTTCTAATTATTTAGTTTATTAATAATAAGTCCAATTGTTTATGGACCTTATTGAGAAAGTAGATATTTGGCTTGCAAGTTTTTACCTTTCACTTGAAAGGGTTTTTCTTTCTCGTGCTTTTCAATTCGAAGAGCCAACTTTGTCACATCATCAAAGAACGTGTAAGGAATAAGTTTGACCTTATTGCCAATAGAAGAATTCAATCCCTTGATATAACGACCGATTTTCATCTCTTCTTCTTCTTCCAAGTCACAAAGGATACACAACCTCTCAAATTCTGTAGTGTATTCAGTCACACTAAGGTTTCGTTGTTGGAGTTGATTCAGCTTCAAGTAAGTAATTGAACGTTCCGTATCAATTATCTTAATGAAAAGGAAGAAAAAAATTAATTGTTACAAAGGACATGCTGTGGATGTAGCTTAAGCATCATGTGCTGAACAGTATATTAGTTGTATTTCTGTGCAATCTTTAGGATGATGCTGTAATGTTCTAATGCATCTTCTGCAATCTGCATATTATTTAAAGTTTAAGAGAGGATCATGTACTTATTATAAGTAACGTAGGTTTGTTAGGTATTGTAATATTACCTACTATTGTGGATCTTATTTTCTTACCACATCTTATGAGCAGTCTTAAAAATCTTTTAGTGATACTGTGGGATTGATTTGCTACTAAAAGCATGTGATACCCCATGATTCCTCAATAAGCTATTTGAGGATCAAGTTAAAGATGGCATTGTCTTCCTTGTGTATTGAACCCACAATATTTGCCTTTTCTTACACCTTTAGTGTCAATAAGTGCTTCGCACAAAAAAAACAATCATCGTGGGGCTAATAAGGCCTGATGGCCCGGAGAGGATAATGTAATATTACAGAAACAATCTATAAAGTAGTAATCTCTTTAATATTGCCACCACAAGCAGGTGTCTTGATGATATTATCCTGTGTATAAATTGACCAATAACTTATGAAATGTGGAATCTCTTCAAATATATTTTTTTTCATTAGTGTCGAAGTCTTAGTAAATCAGAGATACTTAAGTGTGCTTGAGAAATTAAGGAAATGCAAAAGATCTCTGCAATAGGTATGTAGAAATGATGTCATAGTATAGTTTATGATATCACTTTTGCTCCACATTAATTCTTCATTGCAGGTTGCAACTCCTGGACGCCTTGTAGATCACCTGTCCAACACGAAAGGGTTCTCACTTCCTACAGTAAAATACCTGGTAACAATATCTCGTATTCATCAATTTAATTCAGTGTGACACTAATTTATTTGATTTTATTTAATGAAAATTGCGAGTGAGGTATTTTATAAGAAGTGCAAGATCATGATCAAGTTGTTTTTCAAGAAATTATTTAATTTTAGTTGGCAATTCTTGCTAATACTGTAGCCCTCTAGGATTCCTAGGCCACTAGTCAAATCTTGTGGACCATGCAATGAGATGATGATACTTAAAAAGATATCAAAATACGCTTTGCGCTGCCACACCCATCACCGTTTTGAATAGTTTTCAGTGTATCATGCTATCATGTGTTTAATAAAAAAACTGTTGGAAGAGTTTGTACATAATAGAGAAAAAACTCTGATGGAAATCTTGCCTTATACATATGTTCCCTCCTCTTTCTTTACTTGGTGCCTGTTTTTACTAATGGTTTTTTCATTATTACATTATCTCCGGTGACTTCTAAAGATACTAAATTACAGTCTAAGATCTAGCTGTCCTCAAATTACTTAAGTGAATGGCATGAATCTCTTAGTGAACACCTGATATCACAAAAGATATATGTGCTTTTTTATCAATGCAATTTTAAATGAACTATATTGTTTCACGTGTACTTTATTTTTGCATGTGCTTGTTTTCAGGTGTTAGACGAGGCAGACAGGTTACTTAACGAGGATTTTGAAAATGTGTTAGATGATATTTTGAGTGCTATACCTCGGGAGCGAAAAACATACTTGTACTCTGCTACTATGACAAAAAAAGTTCGTACCCGCCGTACTCAAACTGCTCTGAAAAATATTAGTCGTCTGCAATGCTTTAGAAGTTATTTTCTGTCTTACATGTGGATATCATAGCTAATTCCTTAATATCTGTCCGAAACTCGGGCTGTATCCTACGTCTAAATGAAATATTATTTAAAATTCCATTTAATTTTGGGGTATTCTCAACGATACCCTTCTACTTTTGACTTTACAGATGGTGTTTTTTTAATTTTTGACTTACGAGCGGTACCCTTATATTTTGAGTTTCACGTATATCTTGCCATTCTGTTAACTAAATGTTAAATAAACGTTAAAATTTCAGTAAATGACTTAATTAGCGATTTAATCTTCAATTTTTTTTACACTTTCAGAATCGTAACAATTTAATACATTTAAAAATGTAATCATCAAAATATTTGAACAAAACATAGTTCAAAACTTGAGAAAGTGTTTGAAAGATTATTCTTTACGATACCTTTGTACTACCAACTTTTCCAACAGATACCATTATTTTTTTGACTTTTACGTGTGCTACCCTTATGTTTTAATGTTTAACTAACGGTTTGTACAAGGGTACCACTTATAAGTCGAAAGTGCGAAAGGGCATCATTTGGAAAAGCCAAAAGCACAAGGGCACCATTTAGAATTTCCCTTTAATTTTGGTACTTGTTAGGAGCGGTTTAGTTGGGGTTTCTTTCCAGGCGGTGTTGTCTTATTTGATTAAAGTGCCCGGTAAATTGTGGTGTATATGATTAGGAAGGTGGCTTGAGACTTTGGTTACTTTCTTCAGAATTCGGATGCAGGGTGGTAACTGGTGACTTGCTAGTTAATCATGTCTCTCCTGAACCAAAAATGCTGAATAGCTATTCCTTCTAATTTTCCGGAAGTAGCATAAATGTTTTTGTCAGCCTAGGAGGAGGTGAACAAGTTGGTAATGCTTGTTGGGTGCAAAAAATATTTGGACATAGATTGTATAATCTTCTTTTTACAGTATTCTTGGTATATTGGAGTAAGTGTCTAGCAGAACTAGAGATTACAGAAGCAGTTTTTGTGATGAGATTGAGCTTATACCCGGTATTTAAGCGCCTATTCTTTAAGAGAGCTTTCGCCACTGGATTTCAGGGAACTCTATTTATGGCTTTTAAGGGTAAGAGGATGCAGATTCAGTTTTGTGTAGTTCCTATAACTTTTAGACTCTAAAACTTTAATTAGCTATTTATAAGGTCTCGCTGAATGTCTTATTTGTAAATCGAAGATGGGAAAAGATTGGGTTTTGTGTCTTCTCAAGTTTATACACGACTTTATGGCGGTGACCTATTATTCCTTAGTCGGCGAGCTATAGGCTATGAATCTTTGTAAGATTTGTTTACTCTGGTGTAATATTTTGGAATCAAATATGAATTTAATATCTCTCTTGAACATTTGTACGTTCATCAGAATTTTGTTGTAATTTTATACTGATTTTAGGTGAATTGAGTTGTATTTGATATATTCTAAGGAATGGGATTTGCTTTGCATTGTATTTGTGTTGGTTTATTTGCATTGTTACCTATCTGGAAAAATATGTTACAATGAAGTATTGTGCCGGCATAAAATTACTTTAGGTTAAATATCTGATTTTCGTACGATATTACTTGATATATAATAAATTAATAAATTGTACATTAAGGAACTCTCTTTTCCATTAATTCATTAGGACCATTTAGCAACCTTTCGTGTAAGGACCTCATACATTGTGTTTGGCTGTTTGCAGGTTGAAAAGCTCCAAAGGGCCTGTCTAAGGAATCCACTAAAGGTGTTGTAATTTCTCTTAAAAACTTTCTTCTTTAAAAGGTTTTGTAAGTTTATAACCTACTAAATCAAGTTCGAATTTGTAGATTGAAGTTGCATCCAAGTATTCCACTGTTGATACACTGAAGCAGCAGTATCGGCTTGTTCCTGCCAAGTACAAGGTTTTTTCTACTCTCAATACGCCGTATTTACAATTGTTGCTGAATCTTAGGCCCTGTTTGGCAATTAGCGGTTACCGGATTAAGTTAGCTGTTTTGAGTAGCTGATTGAATTAGCTCTGACTAGCGGATTCAATTAGCTGTTTTGAGTAAAACTGTTTGGTAAATAGCCGTTTGTATTTTAAGTAGACACATGACAAACCTCTGATTGAAAAAGCTCTTCCAAATAGCTTTTTCAAAATTAGCTTACTGAGTCCAAACCGTTATTTCAATCCACTAATAACCAAACACCAATATTATAATTTAGATGATTCACTTGGTCAAACCTCTAACTTCCAAACAGGGTCTTAAATTTTTTTTTATGTTTTATTGACATTTGAAATAATAGATATGAAGTTTATGATAGCAGGATAATTACCCCCTTACATGAGTTACTATTATTCAAAAGTAGATTTAATACCCCCAAACACACACACGTCATCTATGTATACTATACTATTATAAGCGAAATAGTGTATATTTGGTTGGTAGTTTGGTACACTCGATAGCAACCGTTGGATTTTGAGACAAATTAATGAGAACCGTTGGATGTAATGCTAGAAGAATATTCTTTTTATAATATATAAAATACACTTACAGATTCAAGGTTGAATCCCGTCAACAACATATTATTATTAAACATTTATATCATCTTATAAACTACTCCTAGAAGTTCAAGGTTCGATTCCCCTCAACAACATATGTTAGTTAAAAATTTATATTATCTATTTTCACTATATTATTATTTAACATTTATATTATATTATAAACTATTTCAAGAATTTCAAGGTGCAATTCCCGTCAACAACATATTAAATTTAAAAAGTTATTTATCTATTTTCAATATATAAACAAAAAACTATCATTTAGAATACTATGAAATACGTATTATTATATTTTATTATATTCTATAATTTATTTTCTTACTAATTAAATAGCAAATATTAAAATTATGAATAATAAGATAAAAATATTTAAAATCTTCCGTACATCGCACGGGTTATAAGCTAGTATATATATATGTGTGTTGTACTAAATTATCAATTATGCAATATATATTATATATACGTGCGTTTTGTGTGTGTGTTTTCTTGTACACAGTAATGAGAGACTCTTTATTGTTCATTTAGCTGAAGTACAGTAAGTAAATAACGGAAATTACTAGTCTGCTTCTGGTATTGTTAAAAACGAGCCTGCACTTTTAAGGGTGGACTTATTGTCCGTACATCTATTGCGGCTTCACTTTCCAATATATGTATCTATATCTGCTGGAGAATAAGGCCCTGAATAGTTATCTTTTTCTGTTCATCATTACTATTAGATTATTTAACAAGTTTTTTGTACGATATCATTGTTAGGACTAAAATTTTGATCTAAACTTCTAATGAACTAATTATTTACAGGACTGCTTTCTTATCTACATTCTGACTGAGATGTCTGGGTCCACGTCGATGGTTTTTACTCGCACATGCGAAGCAACACGATTCTTGGCTTTAGTTTTACGGAATCTTGGTTTTAGAGCAATTCCAATTAGTGGGCAAATGACTCAGGTATATTTATATTTTATTATAAAAACCTGTGCAATTCCAACTGTTTTCTCTTTCTTTCTTTGCGTACTCTTTTTTTCCTAAGGGTGGGGTGTAGGAACATTTTTGGGATATGATTTTTAATTTCCTTTGTCTTTGTAGTAATATAACATTAACATGAACTGAACAACTGATACAATTTATTTTGACTTGTACATAACTGATACAATTTATTTTGATTTGTACAACAGGCAAAAAGACTTGGATCTTTAAACAAGTTCAAGGCTGGGGAGTGTAATATTCTCATCTGCACTGATGTTGCTAGTAGAGGACTTGATATTCCTTCTGTGGATATGGTTATTAATTATGATATCCCAACAAAATCCACGGTGAAAGATTTGAAGAATAATTATGAAAGTTTTTTGTTAAGAAATGCCATCTATTTTACAAAAGATCAACAGAATTTGATAATGCAATCAATTGTAGGATTATATACATCGAGTGGGAAGAACTGCTCGTGCTGGACGATCTGGTGTTGCAATCTCTTTGGTGAATCAGTATGAGTTGGAGTGGTATATAAAGATAGAAGATCTTATAGGTGGGTAGCTTGTTTAATGCTAGTAGGTCTACTGTAGTTTTCTGTATTTTATTGCTGACAGTTGTCTTCTAGACAAGAAATTACCTGAATTTGAAGCTCAGGAGGAAGAAGTCCTTTTACTGTCGGAGCGTGTTTCTGAAGCCAAAAGAATATCCATACAGGTTATAGTTCTCTTCTACCTGCGACAGTGACGAATTTTGATGGAATCATGTTAATGTACAAAGATCAGATGCCAGTTATTGTGCTAAATTAATATTCTGGTGTGCATGTTGGGGAAACTGTTCCTCATTTTCATTTTATTTGTAAATATATCTCTAGTTTTCAGTTCTATTTGCAAGAAGAAAAATAATATGCCTTTCTTATTATAAGGTCATCTTGTAACACTCTTCTCTGGGATTATTTGCAGAAAATTAAGGAGGAAGGAGGGAACAAAAGAAGGCGAGGCAGAGACGACGATGAGGAGATACAAAAATTTGCAGGTTCGAACAAGAATGGGAAGTTCTCGAAAAAGACGAAGAGGAAGTAGTGCAAGTTCCATGTAAACCAATTTTGTGTAATCTCGAACTAGAATTACTGTAGCATTTTGTCAGGATTCCCTCCTTGTATTAGTATAAGTGCTGAGTAGTAATAGCCTATTGTGGCACTACCTTTAGTAAGGGTAGTTTGGTATTTTACTATCTTAAGTAAGGCTGTGGACTAGTAGTATATAAGTAGACTACCAGTTGTAATTCAGTTTATGCATATTATGAAAAGGAATTCTCATTCCACCAAATCTGTCTCTCTCTAAATTCTCTGAACTTTCTCTCTCTATAACTAACTTCTGGAAACATGTCTTCTTCTACAAGCTATCTCTGTTCTTCTCTGAATCTCTATCTGATCTTCATCTATTTCTGTTAATTCTCTTAAGATCTTAGCTCTATATCTCTGCTAGATTACATTTACAGTTCTATTAAACAGAAAATCACAAAAACATACAGATATTTGAAAAACAGGAACCCTAGTTCCTGACAAATTGGTATCAGAGCATCAGAATTGATCTCCTACTGCTTCTACTGTGTTTCGCATCTTAATCCGAGCAGAACGAGCTAACTGGTGGAGTAATCGCAGTTACAAGTCCAGAAATTTCTTCAAAACTGTTCAGGTGTTCTGTTCTCAGTTTTATCTCTTAGATCTGTTAAATTTCTGCTGTTATTAGCTAGAGATGAAGATGTTTATGTTGATTGAGTTCGTTTCTAGTCAAGTAAGTTGATATTGTTGGAGAAAACTACAAAATATAGTAGTGATAAGCATTTTTAGTGTGGTGAATAGATTCTCTGCTCTGTTCTGCTGTTTTTGTTGTTGATCTGTGTTGATTTGAGAATTAGAAGTGAAGTTTTGCTTGTTTGTGAGCTTTGTGGATAAATCTGTGTGGTGATATGTTGTTGTAATATGTTAATCTGTGGTGATTGTGAAGTTGTTTGAGATTTCTGTGAGGAGTTGAGTATTGACTACAAGGTGTTTGATAGATTGACTGTGAGAATGAGTTACTATAGGAGTAATGAGTTTCCCGAGACATCTCATCAAGGTGCTCTGAGAATGATTCAGGAGGATATCCAAGGTCATATGCTTGGAACTGATGAGAAGATAGAGAGGTTGCAAAGGCAAATTGAAATGTTAGTAGTTGGATTGAACAAAAGAGACAGTAGAAAGAAGTTAGAAGAAGAATTTAATGAAATGGAGGAGGAGGATTACAAAGAGAATGTGATGCCTGGCTCTTCTAGTAAAGGAATGTTCAGAGATCCTCTACATGCTGCTTTTGAAAGACAAAAGTTGCATCAGCAGCAAGTTAACATGGAGGAGGATAGGAGATTTACACTTGTCAACAGAGATAGGGAAGTACTAAAGGATAATCAAAGTCTAAGGCATCTCAAATTGACCTTTCCAGTCTATAAGGAAGGAACAGATGCCTTGGAATGGTTGAGAGATTGTGAAGAATATTTCTCTATCTATGAGGTGAGTGATGGAAAGAGAGCTGCAATTGCAGCAATGCACTTAAATGGAGTACCAAGGTCATGGTACAAGTCCTTTTTGATAGGTCAAGAGAGAGCTACTTGGCAACAGTTTTCAGATGCTTTTACAGCTAGGTTTGGGCAACTTGACACTGATTTAGTCTTTGACAAATTTAAAAGGCTGCAACAAATCAGTTCAGTGGAGGATTACTATGATGACTTTGAAAGAATTAGAGGACAGCTTCTTAAGAAGATACCAGGGCTGACTACAGAGTATTTCTTAGAGAATTTTATTGGAGGGCTTCAAGGTGAGATCAAAGGTATGATTAGGTTGTTGGAACCTACATCCTTAGAACAAGCTCTAAGGTTAGCAAGGTATTATGAGAGTACCTTGGGCAATCAACCTAAGAAATACAGCAATGTGGGAGGCTACCAGAAAACTGGCACCATGAGTACTCAAGCTACCAAAAGCTTGAATACGGGGACCAGTAGTGGTACCATTGGAAAATCAGCCACTTTGCTGATTCCTAGTAAAACTGCAGAGATTATTAATTCCAAGCCAAGGCCACTCACTTATACACAGAGGGAGGAAAGAAGACAGAAAGGCCTATGCTATTATTGTGATGATAAGTTTGTCAAAGGCCATGAATGCAAAAAACCCCAGAATTTTTTAATGATCAGTGAGGAAAAGATTGAGGAGTATGATGAAGCTCCTAAATATGATGAAGATCCTGAAGACAATGGGGAGGATTGGAAAAATGAGGAAATTCTACTATCAGCCTTGGGAATAAGTGATGGAGCAGTCAAGCAACCTCTGCAATTTATAGGCAGTTGCAAAGATAACAAAGTGAAGATATTAATAGATGGAGGCAGTACACTCAACCTGATCAGTTCTAGAGTTTGTGAAGAATTGGCTTTGCAAACCACTAAAGCAGATGTTGTTTCTATTAATCTTCCTAACGGAGAAACTCTTAACTGTGGCAAGAAATGTGAAGATTTTTCTTGGAGATTGAATAATCTGGAATTTCAAACTGAGGTTTGGGTTCTTGATACTTTGGAATGGGATGTAATTTTGGGAGTACAATGGCTGGCACAGCTAGGAGAAGTACATTGTAACTATAGTGATCAAACACTTAAGTTTGATTGGCAAGGGAAAACTTTACTCCTTGATACTGAGTCTAAGTGGGAGCTAACAGGAAGGTGTAACCAACTAACAGCTATCATACCCTTGTGGATGGAGCAGATCATAAGTAGTTATGAAGGTGATCAAGAAGTACAAGCAATTATGGCTGAAGTGGTGGTTGATAAGTATGGACCAAAACAGTATTATATGGTGCAAGGATTGCTTCAGTACCAGGGTAGGTGGGTTATAGGCAAGCAAGGGGACTTAAGAACTCAGATCTTTCAAGAACTGCACAGTAATGGTATTGGAGGCCATTCTGGAAACAGGGCCACTTACAAGAGGATCTATGAGTATTTTTTCTGGACAACTTTGTGGCAAGATGTGGGAAGATGGGTTAGAGAGTGTGGTACCTGTCAAGAAGTGAAAGGTGAAACTGTTAAACAACCTGGTTTGTTGCAACCCTTGATTGTGCCTAAGGAACCATGGAAAGATATAGCCATGGATTTCATAACTGGATTGCCAAAGTCTCAGGGTTATGAAGTGATTTGGGTGGTGGTTGATAGATTTAGTAGGTATGCTCATTTTGTAGGCCTTCAACACCCAATTTCAGCTAAAAGCTTAGCTATGTCCTTCTTTGATCAGATTTATAGGCTACATGGGCTACCTGAATCTATTGTAAGTGATAGAGACAGTCTATTTCTAAGTGAATTTTGGCAAACATTGTTTAAAATTGCTGGAACTAGATTGTGTATGAGTACAGCCTATCATCCTCAGTCAGATGGCTGTACTGAAAGGGTAAACCAGTGTTTGGAACAGTACTTGAGAAGCATGACTAGTCAAGTGCCAAAGAAGTGGGCTTCCTGGTTGACTGCTGCAGAGTGGTGGTATAACACCACCTTTCATACCACTTTGGATTCTACTCCTTATCAGATTGTTTATGGTGTACAACCCAGGCATTTACCTTGGTTACACAGGAATCACACTAACATATCATCACTGGAAACTATGTTAGCAGAAAGGCAGCAACAATGGTCTGTGCTTAGGGAAGTGTTGGAATCTGCTCAAAGTAGAATGAAGAGCTATGCTGATGCTAAGAGGTCAGAAAGGGAGCTTGCAGTGGGTGATTGGGTATATCTGAAATTGCAGCCTTATAGGCAGGTAACAGTGGCTATAAGGAAGAATCTCAAGCTGTCTGCTAGGTACTTTGGGCCTTACGAGATTTTAGAAAAGGTGGGGGCTGTTGCTTACAAATTGGATCTACCAGCCACCTCAAGAGTGCACCCAGTATTTCATGTGTCTCAGTTAAAGAAGGCTGTTGGGCAAGCTAAAATTCACAGACAGCTACCTCAAGTGACTGAACAAGGAACATTTGACCTAAGTCCACTTAGGAAGCTAGATAGCAGGAGTGTTGTGAAAGATCATAATGTAGCTCATCAGGTGCTAATTCAGTGGAAGGGATGCAGCATTGAGGAAGCAACTTGGGAAGATGAAGATTTGCTCAACATTAATTTCCCAGATTTCTCTCCATGAGGACATGGTGTACTTGAAGGGGGAAGGATTGTCAGGATTCCCTCCTTGTATTAGTATAAGTGCTGAGTAGTAATAGCCTATTGTGGCACTACCTTTAGTAAGGGTAGTTTGGTATTTTACTATCTTAAGTAAGGCTGTGGACTAGTAGTATATAAGTAGACTACCAGTTGTAATTCAATTTATGCATATTATGAAAAGGAATTCTCATTCCACCAAATCTGTCTCTCTCTAAATTCTCTGAACTTTCTCTCTCTATAACTAACTTCTGGAAACATGTCTTCTTCTACAAGCTATCTCTGTTCTTCTCTGAATCTCTATCTGATCTTCATCTATTTCTGTTAATTCTCTTAAGATCTTAGCTCTATATCTCTGCTAGATTACATTTACAGTTCTATTAAACAGAAAATCACAAAAACATACAGATATTTGAAAAACAGGAACCCTAGTTCCTGACACATTTAATATCGAACCAATTTTGGGTAATCTCGAACTAGAATTACTGTAGCATTTAATATCTTTGGAAAGGATTAACTGGAGCAAAACATGAAAAACCTGCTACTGAGCTTTATTTCAGACTTTCAGTTGGCATTCTACTGGGAATTAAGTTATATTACATTAGAAGTGTACGTAGTACTGTAATCAATTGTTATCACAATGATTTTTTTTTACCAAATTTGCTATTTATATGCGAGGTATATAAGATTTATGTTCAATCGGACTGGATGGTTTGTAATTAGAATGACAACAAAATAAATTTGTTTTGGGCGAGTGTATATTCATTAACGTTACTCACTCAATCCAGTAAAAGTTCATTAGTAGTTTTTTTTTTTTTGGAAATAATGTCAGGGATTTGTTTACAAAATTTTCTTTATAACTAATGTACGAATTTTCATATTTCTTCTCATTTTTTTTAAGAGAATCAAGTGCCTGAGGATGACCTCATGAGAAAATCCTGAGGTTAAAAGCTTTTTAATACAAATTTTAGGGCATTTAGGTAAATTTACTAATAAAAAAAATTAATATTTACGAAGATATCCCTGCGGGGCCACTTATTCTAAAGGCTATTTGTTATAACCTCAGGAGAAATCTCTGAGGACAACCTCAGACCCATTTTTCTCTTTTTTTAATTATAATTTTGATAAGATATTCAAATTTTGTACTTATTTCAATCCGAATTGAATGTGATTTGTGAGTCCACCGGTCTTCTAACATATTTTTTATAAATATTATAAAATATTCAACTCCTAAGAATATAGGACATTGTATTATCTATCTATTCCAATAAGTTTCCTTATAACCGATCCTTATAATTATTAAATAATAAATAAAAGGAGGGAGTGAGAATAAAAAAAGAGGAAGACAATTGAAAAAAGAAAGGAATATAATATTTTATTGATAAAAATGAAATAAGGTAATGGATAACATGATACTCTTAACTTTCTAAGGAAAAGTTAAGAGGCTGTTAGAGCACAATTTTAGACCCAATTCCTTATCATTTAAGTTAGAGGTCACACAATTAAAACAATAATATAATAATGGGATAAGTTCAAAACTACCTTTGTTAACTATTGGGCTTTTAAAAATATACATCCCAACTTTCTAAAATTCTAAAATTACCATCCATATTTTTTTTAATTTTAAAAATACGTTTTGCAACCTCATTTGCAACTTCAGGGCGGCGCCAGCCGTGTGAGTTGCAAATGAGGTTGCAACTGAAAACTGGAAGTTGCAAATGAGGTTGCAAAAATTGCAAATTAGGTTGCAAAAATTGCAAATGAGGTTACAAATGTTTCAAAGGTTGCAACTGAAAACTGGAAGTTGCAAATGAGGTTGCAAAAGTTGCAAATGAGGTTGCAAATGTTACAACTGAAAACTGGAGGTTGCAAAGGTTGGAAATTCGTCTGCTCCCCTATATAGCATATAAGGTTATGCAACCTTATATGCAACCGAAAACTGAAAACTGGAAGTTTAAGTTCCAGTTTTCAGTTGTCATTTTCGTCCTCTTTTTTGAAATCTATTATATGAAAACTGGAACTTGCAATTGGAAATTCGTCTGCTCCCCTATATAGCATATAAGGTTGCATATGAGGTTGCGTAGCAAACTCAACCCAAAACTGAAAACTGGAAGTTCAAGTTCCAGTTTTCAGTTGTCATTTTCGACCTCTTTTTTGAAATCTATTATATATATTATATATATAATAGATTTCAAAAAATAGGTCAAAAATGACAACTAAAAACTGGAACTTAGAATCAAAAATTCGTTTGCCCCCATATATAGCATCGAAGTTACAACTTCTAATTTTAAGTTGTAACCCCATTTGCAACTTCCAATTTTCAGTTGTGACCTCATTTGCAACTCACACGGCTGGCGCCGCCCTGAAGTTGCAAATGAGGTTGCAAAGGTTGCAAAACGTATTTTTAGAAAAATAAAAAGTTAAAAACAAAGTTGGTAGTATTTTTGTAAAAGTAAAAGTATACAACTAAAAGAGGAAGTTAATGATAGTAAAAACGTAAAAGAAAGTTAAAAACATATATATTTTTGTAAATATCATAATATAATAATATAATCACTTTCTTTTTCATTTTTTTCTTAATTCTTTTATTATTTATTATTGAATTCATGTTCTGGTAATTTTTGTTCCTAATCACATCATATTGTTTTATTATTCATGGTTGCACATTTTAATAGATATGAATATATGATATGTTTTCTTTCTCTATTTTCGACAGGAATGCATCGGTTTTAATGCGAGTGAGTTCGAGGTATTAGAAGTTTTTTTTATATAATTGAACATACACAAATTCTCATCGGAATCGAATCCTCGACCTCCTTGTTACGGAAGGAGAGAGATATCCACTCCACCAATTGATGGAGATGATATCAGAAGTTATACATCAAATAGAAGTGACTTAGAACAATCACCATAGAAGTGATTTGGAACAATCACCATTTGATATTGTATAATGTAGCTTATTTCTAATGATGTTTTAGATATTTTACATATATTTGCACATAAATCGTAAAGTCGGGGCATATTTGAAAATAGATTTTTTATTATTTTGGATGAAGATAAAGTTGTGTACATTATATCTTCATAGATATTATTTTATGTGATATGTATTGGGTACATTTGATTGATTGATTGGTGATTTATATCATTTATCAACTATTAATCGTATAATTTCTTATTACATAAAATAAAACATGAAAAAAGTGTATTAGGCAGTGAAACAAATAAATCCAAAAAAAGTGTATAAGACAGTGAAACAAATAAATCTAAAATAAGAAAATTTTAAAATTAATTGATAAATTCGAACTCAATTCAATTTGACTCAGAATCGATTTGACTCAAAATAATTATGTTCAACTCAAACGGTGTCTTATTTAATAAAAATCTCTCATTCAAACAACAAAAATTTATTGATAAAGTAATCGAATTTCGTTTAACTCGTTTTAAAAAATCATACTTTCTGAATGTAGGTCATCTTTACTGAATGCAGGTCACAAGAAATACTAAAATGATCATCTTCCTTTTTTGTGCAAATTGTATACCGTCAATCGATCCTCCTCCTCTATTTTTGTGTAAATTGTATCATTTTCTAGGTTTTGTGTAGTATTATGCATCATGCATGGTATTTTAATACATGATTTAATTTGATACATTCATGTTCTTTTATTTTTGATATACTTAACTTGATTTTTTCTAAAAACAATGAATACAAAATTTATTCATTCATATTCTATGTTTCACACACATATATATATGGGTTTCAAGTTCCTGAGGATGACCTTAGGAGAGAACCCTGAGGTTAAAACATGTATAATACAATTGAGAGGGTATTTATGTAAATGACTGAAAAAAAAAATTATAATTACAAAAATGCCTCTGCGGGGCCCTTACTTTATAAGTAGAAACATGTTATATCCTTAGGAGAGGACCCTGAGGACAACCTCATGTCCATTTTTCTCTATATATATAACTTATTTTATCTTTGTTATAGTAAATTTCTTTGTTACCGTAACTTTGTTATTGCATTTCATAGTATTTCTTCCATTTCATACAACATATAATAATCTAACTTTAAATATATTTTTCTCATCTTCAAAATAACTTTATCCTTCCACATAATATGGTGACCTAAAGATATGTAAGATATTGCTGCAATCATCTTTGTTAGGTTTGGATCATCTTGACTTGATTTTTAATTATTATTTTTTTTGCTAAATTTGGCATGATTTTAAAGTGTATATTGTAAGTTCCGCTACATCTTTTTTTACATGAAAGTATAACATAATGGCTATATTTTTATACACTTTTTGTTTATTTTTAATTGTGTTTTACATTTCACACTTCATTAAAAAAAATTAAATTGATATATTAACATATTTGTGTATGTCTCTTTAACTTGTAAGTACTTCAAATTGCATTTATAATATATAATAGTATATTGACCTCTTTTTCTTTTTAATATTTCATGAGTATTTAAAAGTAAACATTTTCTTAGTTTACAAAAGTTGCGACTAATAAATTAACTTTGTTAGATTATATATTTTCTTTGTTTATAAATCATTTTATTATATTATAAATTTACTATATTTATAAATCATTTTCTTTATTTATAAATCATTTTAATATATATATTTTTGTTATATTTTACATTTTCTTTACTTATAAATCATTTTAGTATATTATAATTCACTATATTTGTAAATCATTTTCTTTGTTTATAAATCATTATAGTAAATATTTTCTTTGTTATTTTATAAATTTTCTTTTTTTATAAATCATTTTTTATTTATAAATCATTTTAGTATATATTTTCTTTGTTATATTATACATTTTTGTTCTTTATAATTCATATTAATATATTACAAATTCACTATATTTATAAATTATTTTTTTAAATTCATTTTAGTATATATTTTCTTTGTTATATTATACATTTTCTTTTCTTATAAATCATTTTAGTATATTATAAATTCACTAAGTTTATAAAAAAATTTCTTTGTTTATAAATCATTTTAGTATATTATAAATTCATTTTATTAAGTAAATATATTATCATGTTTGTGTGCATTTTCCTGTAATGTAAATTTATGTTACTTGAAATTGCACTATCATCATAATTTTTTAAAAGTATTTTCGAAAAACATGCATATATTATATTGATTAAAAAAAATAATTGTTTGCTTCTTACTTTTTTACATTGTGATGTTACATTGGTATGTCAGTACTTTTTTAATATAGTTTTTGATACTTATTATATATTTTTATCGTATATTTAATATAAAGACATGAATTTTATTATCTATTAATTAATATTTCAACACAAATTATTTCTCACACATTTTTCAAAAATAAACATATATATGAAATACTTTGTATAAAACCAAAATCATAAATTATATATAATGAAAAAGTGAAAATAAGTATTAATAAAAGTAAAAAGTCTTTTAGCTTGCACAAGGATGGGAAAAAAGTTTTGCAGCTAAGTTAAGGCGAGTACCAATCTCAAATATTAATTGTATTAATCTAGGATATTTTAACAAAAAATAATAATTTAAATAATTTTAAACACTAACTATAGTTTGAAATAATTTTTCTTTTGATATATAGCGAAATTAGCAAATATAACTAGATTAGATGTTAAGTAACAACGTCTTTTCATCACCATTAATCTCATAATAAGTATATCTTCATATTCATATGCATATATATTACCTCTTTAAATTTCTTTTTGAAATCTAAACATTACAAAGCAATAGCTCCTGTGCACTAAATTAAGTTAAAAAAAATATTACTTAAATAAATAAGTATAAATAACATGGAAATGAAGTTATTTAACTACTAAAAAGACAAAAATATAATATTAAAATATCATTTTATTTCCAATATAAAGTATTGGATATTCGTATATATTAATATATGATTATTAATATATATATATATATATATATATATATATATATATATATATATATATATATATATATATATATATATATAAATATGGGTGCCCTTCCACAGCCCCCGTTGGTTGAAAAAAGGCCCACAACCACCAACTCGTACACTGCCGCAATGAACCCTTGCGGCAGGAAAACTTAAAAAAAAAATTAGGGATGCCGCAATGAAAACTTGCGGCAGGAATGGGCCGCATTGAACGTTGGCGGCAGGAGTCGCTCTCAGGTCCTTAAATATTATTTTACGTTTTTATACCTTTATTTTTATTATTATTTATTAAAATTAAAAAAATTGGTAAATTAATACATTATAAAATATAAAAATGTTTATAAAATTTGAATTATTACATAAAATTTTAAATAAATTATTATAGTTTTATATTTATTAAAAGTAATAAAAATAATAAATTAATAAAACCTGTTAATTTGAAATATTGAAACAAGTAAATATATGAAATTACGTTTTCACCCTCCAATTTGATGCCGCAATGATACATAGCGGATAAATGAAAATCTAAAATTACTTGTTTACCCTTATATCACTGCCGCAATGATACAATGCGGATACATAAAAATATGGAATTACTTTTTTACCCTTAAATCATTACCGCAATGATACAATGCGGATAGGAGACTTATACAACCACCCATTGCGGCTGCCGCGACCCGAACTGAACCTAATTAACCACAGAGCTCGATTTCCAGGCGACTCTCAGGCGATTTCAGGCGATTCCGGGCGATTTACACACACAGTTGAGAATGTCAGGCGATCTTCCTCCTCAAGGTATCTTCTAATTGACACTTACACACACGCACGTAGTTATACATACACACACGCACTACTATATACATTGCTACTGACGATTATATGTACATGGTTTGATTCGTTTTTAACTGTGGGTGGTGTTTATTTGCTTCATTTTAGTTAAAATCATGAATTAAATCGAATTATTAGGGTTCATAGTTCGAATTTTACCCATTTTTGGTTTGCATTAGTTTGAAATTAGGGCTTTTACCCTCAATTGAGTTGAAATTAGGGTTTCTCATCTTTAATTAGGTTGAATTAGCTCGAAATGCCCAATTTAGAATTAGGTTTCGAATTATTATTCGAATTTTTATTAAAACTATGAATTAATTCGAATTATTAGGGTTTATAATTATGAAATTATAATTATAATTTTTTTTATGAGTTGTGGAAATTTTAATTCGAATTTTTCTGAATTATTAATTTGAATTTTTGAGTTTAAAATTCGAATTTATGAATTAATATGATTTATTAATTTGAATTTTGATTAATTAACATATTAGTACTGCATTTTATTTGATAAATTATATTCGGTGTTAATTTATTCTTGTTTTAAATATGTCTTAATGGAATGATAATTTTAGCCAATTTTGGTACATGTTTATGAAATGTGCCTTATTTCTTTGATCTTGCACATTGCAGATGCTATGGATATGCAGTGCGGGCCTCTCGATAGGTCCCTCTTGACCATGCAGGATGATCATATTAGCAGTCACATATGGCAGGGGGGTGAGCGGGAGAAGTTGGATGTCTACCAGTTGACAGCCAACCTCGACGATTGGGTATTTGATGACACCCAGGTTAGTTTGCTGTCAGACTGGGGTTTCCGAGCGTTTACTAACCCACGCTCGATTCCCCAGAACGACATCCGATTGATCACGGCGTTGGTGGAGAGGTTTAGGCCAGAGACCAACACCTTTCATTTCCCATTTGGTGAGATCACCATCACTCTAGAGGATGTTTACATGATATTGGGATTGCCTGTTCGTGGTCGTGCTGTTACTCATACGGAGCTTTCCGCACCGCTTCCATATTGGCTAAGACAGTGGCATGATTTGAGGTTGACTGAGGCCGAACGCAAAGCTATGTATAAAAAAGGTTTGAATTTTAGTCCATAAATTCTAATTTCTTGCATTTTAGTCCTTAACATGTTTAATTCTTGCATGTTATACATTAAATTTTCATTTCTTTGCAATTTAGGAAGATAATTATCTAGTTATTGCATTTTAGTCCATAAATTCTAATTTCTTGTATTTTAGTCCTTAATTTGTTTAATTCTTGCATGTTATACATTAAATTATCATTTCTTTGCAATTTTGGAAGATAATTATCTAGTTATTACATTTTAGTCCATAAATTCTAATTTCTTGCATTTTAGTCCTTAATTTGTTTAATTCTTGCATGTTATACATTAAATTATCATTTCTTTGCAATTTAGGAAGATAATTATCTACTTATTGCATTTTAACCCATAAATTCTAATTTCTTGCATTTTAGTCCTTAATTTGTTTAATTCTTGCATGTTATACATTAAATTTTCATTTCTTTGCAATTTAAGAAGATAATTATCTACTTATTGCATTTTAACCCATAAATTCTAATTTCTTGCATTTTAGTCCTTAATTTTTTTAATTCTTGCATGTTATACATTAAATTATCATTTCTTTGCAATTTAGGAAGATAATTATCTACTTATTGCATTTTAACCCATAAATTCTAATTTCTTGCATTTTAGTCCTTAATTTGTTTAATTCTTGCATGCTATACATTAAATTATCATTTCTTTGCAATTTTGGAAGATAATTATCTAGTTATTGCATTTTAGCCCAAGAATTCTAATTTCTTGCATTTTAATCCTTTATTTGTTTAATTCTTGCATATTATACATTAAATTTTCATTTCTTTGCAATTTAGGAAGATAATTATCTAGTTATTGCATTTTAGTCCATAAATTCTAATTTCTTGCATTTTAGTCCTTAATTTGTTTAATTCTTGCATGTTATACATTAAATTATCATTTCTTTGCAATTTAGGAAGATAATTATCTACTTATTGCATTTTAACCCATAAATTCTAATTTCTTGCATTTTAGTCCTTAATTTTTTTAATTCTTGCATGTTATACATTAAATTATCATTTCTTTGCAATTTAGGAAGATAATTATCTACTTATTGCATTTTAACCCATAAATTCTAATTTCTTGCATTTTAGTCCTTAATTTGTTTAATTCTTGCATGTTATACATTAAATTTTCATTTCTTTGCAATTTAGGAAGATAATTATCTAGTTATTGCATTTTAGTCCATAAATTCTAATTTCTTGCATTTTAGTCCTTAATTTGTTTAATTCTTGCATGTTATACATTAAATTTTCATTTCTTTGCAATTTAAGAAGATAATTATCTACTTATTGCATTTTAACCCATAAATTCTAATTTCTTGCATTTTAGTCCTTAATTTGTTTAATTCTTGCATGTTATACATTAAATTTTCATTTCTTTGCAATTTAGGAAGATAATTATCTAGTTATTGCATTTTAGTCCATAAATTCTAATTTCTTGCATTTTAGTCCTTAATTTGTTTAATTCTTGCATGTTATACATTAAATTTTCATTTCTTTGCAATTTAGGAAGATAATTATCTAGTTATTGCATTTTAGTCCATAAATTCTAATTTCTTGCATTTTAGTCCTTAATTTGTTTAATTCTTGCATGTTATACATTAAATTTTCATTTCTTTGCAATTTAGGAAGATAATTATCTAGTTATTGCATTTTAGCCCAAGAATTCTAATTTCTTGCATTTTAATCCTTTATTTGTTTAATTCTTGCATATTATACCTTAAATTTTTATTTCTTTGCAATTTAGGTGGGGTGAAGCTTCATAGGTTGAGGGAAATGTATAAAAAGAAACCGGAGAAGCCTTCTCCCGAGTTTATCGAGCATGATGACCTTGTGTACACCCGGGCTTATCTTTTATACATCTTTGGGGGTGTGTTGTTTCCTTCATCGAATAGAGACACCGTGCATCCTAGGTACTTCTTGACTTCATTTATCTCTCTAGTCCTTGCAATTTATGCTTAAATTTATCTTATTCTTGCATTTTATGCCTTAAATTTCACATTTCTTGCATGTTCATCCTTAATTTCTCCAATTATTGAATTCTTACGTTAATTTGCATTTCCTGAATTTTTGCAGGTATTTACAGTTAATCCAGAATGCGCATGAGATTAAGGAGTATGCTTGGGGAGCTGCGGTTTTGAGCTATTTATTCAGGGGTTTGGCCAAGGCTGCTCAGAAGGGTGCCAAAGCTATTTGTGGGTGCACCATGCTTTTGCAGCTTTGGTCTTACGAGAGGTTGTTGCCTGGGGCACCTCTGATAGCACCTCGTATGGATTTTGTTTGGCCGAGGGCATTGGCTTGGGCTGAGCCGGTAGATGGGAGGAGGGTTAACCCCCACCACCATACAGGTCTTTATCGGGGGGACTTTGACAGCTTTCAGCTTGGTTGGCTGACATGGCAGCCTTATCAGAGATTTTATGACATTCAGGATGTTGATGTGGATTATAATATCGATTTGATGGATGCTCACTATATGGCTCTCGGTCGTGTCCCTCTCATTTCTTTTGATATCGTTGAGTATGTCATGCCAGATAGAGTATTGAGACAGTTTGGTATTCTACAGCATATCCCACAGGCCCCGGTTGCCATGACTTCACTGCGGACGGAGAGAGCATCTCGTTGGGTGCGGGACAATCATACAGTGACCTTGGCAGATTACGTTGAGGAGTGGCATGCTTTTAATGATGGCATGATACCTATTGTCGAGGAGGGCAATTACGTGTCTATAGAGGAGTACATGTATTGGTACAGGCGCGTCAGTAAGCTAAGGATTGCTCCATTTGTGGCTGAGCATCGTTCTAAGATTTTGCCTCGTGACTGGTATCCCCAGCAGGACATGGCTGATGCGGTATGCATTATAGACCTTTATTTCTCCAATTCATGCATTTTAGACATTTATTTGTATATTTCTGCATTTTAGACCTTTATTCCTATACTTTTGCACTTTAGACCTTTATTTATCTAATTCCTGCATCTAAATACTTCAATGCAGCTGGATTGTGGAATGAGGACATTACATGCCATTTACGAGCGTGATCCCCCCGAGTGGTTCTTTGATATCATCACTGAGTTTTTGGCTCGTTATGATCGGATCAACACCGAGTGGAGGGGTGTTGGATTTATCAGACCTAGTTTTGATAGACCCTCTCGTGCACATGATATGGATATTGACCCCAGCGGTCCTTCATCTTCGCAGCAGCCTCCACTAGCCGTTTCTCAGAAACGTTTGCGTGAGGTAGTAATCTTTTGATACTTGTTATCTTTGAATATAGTGGATTGAATATATGTATGATTGTTGTATATTTTATTGTAGGTTGAGACTGTTGATTCTCATGCTTCACTTACGCACGATGCCACACCTCATGTCTCTTATAAACGTCCTCGTCAGGTAGTAATCCTTAATGCTAGGTTTAATTCGAGTCACTTAAGAGGAATTATATATATAACTATGTGATCGGTTCGTTGACATATAATTGCAGGTTGAGACTACAGATGCTCTTGCTACACAGCCTACCCTGGTATCTGTCCCGCCTATAGTCCAGGTTGAGGCTACAGCAGCTGCTCCTCCTGTTACACAGACGACCCCAGTATCTAGCCCTCCTCCTTCACAATCTACGCCGGTATCTATCCCCCTCATGCTCATATTAATCTCTCCTTACTGTAATTTCCTTATTATATACCAACTTTTTATATGTTCGTGTTTTTATCTCATTGTGGTTGCAGGTTAGCACTATTCCTGCTGTGACAGAGCCTACCCCGGCATCTGTCCCCCATCATGCTCAGATTGAGGTACTAATCTCTCCTATTTGTGATTTTCTTCTTATATACCATTGAGGTACTAATCTCTCCTATTTGACTTTTGTTATCATATTTGTAGGCTCCAATACCATGTGAGTTGACAGTGGATGGCAACAAGGTTGCCTATGGCATGGCTTACCCGGATGGAGGAGAAATGAGTAGGAAAATACATGGCAAGCCAATGCCTACTGGATGTCTGAGAGTGTCAGTGGATAGTGGGATCCAACTAGAAGCCTTGATTCCAGTTCCAGTACCTGGTGAGATGGAGACGGTCAAGCAAGCTGTTGGATCTCATGTTGCATGGCCCAAGGACTGGATCATACGTCGAAATACTGAGGTTTGTACTTCTATAAAAATACTATAAAGGTCTAAATGCAAAATTATAGAAATAAGGGTCTAAAATGCAAGAAATAGAGAAATAAGGGTCTAAAATGCAAGAAATAGAGAAGTAAAGTTATAAAATGCAAGAAATAGAAAAATAAAGGTCTAAAATGCAAGAAATAGAGAAGTAAAGGTCTAAAATGCAAGAAATAGAGAAGTAAATGTTAGTTACAGAGGCATGCCTGTATACATCTAATAACAAGCCTAATTGTTTGTAATGCTTTGCATTACTTACTTGACCTCTTAATTGAGGGAACCTCTAGTTGTAGAGTTTCTGTTTGTATTGTACTTGTAATAGGCATCAAATCCTAGTTGTGTAACTGTACAAATAGAGTCTAGAATAATGCTTGAAAGAAGTTCCATGGTTCATGCCTCAAGCAAGGAGTTAAAGACTGCCAAATAATCACAGTTGGGATTTGAAGAAATGAAGAATTTGCCTAAGTACCAATTCGAGAAGTATATTTGTCTATTCGAGAAGTCCAGCATTCGAGAAGTCAGAGATTCGATATCTCAAGACACTATTCGATATCTCTGAATACACTGTTCGATATCTCATTCGATATCTCAGGGATTCGATATGTCTACTACTCTATTCGAGAACTCAAGAAGTCAACAAGTCAAGATGGTATTCGAGTTCTCAAAGAGTCAACAAGTCAAAGTTCCATTCGATATCTCAAAGACTCAGAAAGCTATTCGACAACTCGAGGATTCGATAAGTCAAATGCTCTATTCGACAACTCAAGGAATCCTGATGGAAAAGAGCTATTCGAGAAGTGGTTCGATATGTCACTATAACAGTATTCGAGAACTCAGAGTTATCGATCAAGTCAATTCTAGTTCTCGAATCACTTACTTAGTCACTTCTCGAATACATTCTTGGAGACAAAATACTGAAGAAATTGTACAAGTCAGAAACCTGCAACAAGCCAATGCACTTTATGGACCACAACCTGTAACGTGCTCTGGAAAGCCTACAAGGAAGCTTGGAGAGATATAGAAGAGACAAGGAGCTAAAGAAGTGGATCTAAACAGGCTTTGCAAAGTCAAATCTGTAACCGTTTGGACACTTACTCAAAAAGGATAGACAGACTAGAAAGTAATGTGTTTTAGCTCCTTATTTGTAGTAAGCAGGCTGTATCCATGTTCTATAAGGACACAGCCTCACTTCATAACTTAGTAACTTTTGGGAGTCAAGTTTTTCATACACTGTAAGCTATATCTCTCTGAGAAAAACGAAGCTGAGAATACTACCATTTGTATTCACAGATTGTAGCAACCTTTATCTAATATACATTAGATTAAAGTGATATTGTGTCTTGTGTTGTTTACTTATCCGCACCTTAATTTCTGCACACACAGGCACTTATCTGCTACACAGACTCAATCCAAGAAAAGTTCAAGAATCCATTCACCCCCCCCTCTGTATTCTTTTACCGTGTTCAATACTCAACAAGTGGTATCAGAGAGGGCTGTTTATTCAAAAACAGAGAAACGATCATGAGTTCGAATACACCAAAGACTACAGGAACGGTGAAGGTCCCTAAGTTTGATAAAGAAAACTTCAACCTCTGGAAGATAAAGATGATGTTGTTCATCAAAGCCTCTCATCCCTTGTATCCTGAGATTCTCAAGAATGGTCCTTTTGTTCCACAACAAGAGATACCAGAGAAGACTGTTGGAACCATAACAATCCCTAGAGCTTATGAGGCCAAGGATCCATCAAAGTGGACAGAGTCAGAAAGGGAGAAGGTTGCTCTTGACAGCCACCTCATGTTGCTCATCATTGATTCCATGGATATGTCAATGTTTGTAAACATTGCATCATGCACGTCTGCTAAAGAGATGTGGGATCACATTGAGGTGTTGTGTGAAGGGACTGATGAGGTTAAAGAAAACAGGAAACAGATATTGGTCACACAGTATGAAGCTTTCATGGCACAGCCCAAGGAAAGCATCACTGAGATGTTTGAAAGGTTTCACAAGCTAGTTACTGAGTTGCAGATGAATGGAAAGGTTTACAGCACCAAGGAGTTAAATATGAAATTTCTGTTGTCTTCACCAAATCATCTGGAGCAAAGAGTCATTTCCCTTAGAGAGAGAGATTTGAACAAAGTCACCTATGATGTACTCTATGGAGTCCTAAAGACTCATGAACTTGAGTTGCTTCAGAAGAGGGCTATCCAAGCAAACCAAGGTAGGATGATAAACACATCATGTGCCTTGATTGTCAACAAATCCATCCTGGACCTAGAAGCATCTACAAGCCAACTAAGGATAGAGGAGGTGGCAGATGATGAAGAAACTGAAGCTGGGGTGAGTGAACCTGTTGAGGAAAAGGAAGAAGAAGAGGAGTTTTACACTCTGGAAGAACTTGATGGGATGGAAAATACTTCATATGCTTTCATGGCCAGAAAATTTCCAAACATCAGATTTAAAAGAAATCAACCCTTCAAACCCAAAACTCAAAACCATTCAGCCAACAAGAACAAGGCACCTGTGAAACCAAACAGAAATAAGTTCAAAACCGGTTATGTGGATAGGTCATCTGTAAGGTGTTATAGATGCAATGACCTAGGGCATTTTGCCAGTGAATGCAAGAAGCCTAAAAAGAAGGATAGAGATTATCTTGAGCTAGAAGCTAAGTATGAGGCCCTTCTGAAAAAGCAGACACATGGTAAGGCCTACATAGCTGAAGGGAAGTGTTGGGATGATTCTGAGAGTGATGAAGAGGAACAAGAATTCTGCAATTATGCCTTGATGGCCAACTCCAAGGATGACTCATCTTCATCTGATTCTCAGGTACCATCTCTCACTACTATAGACATGTCTATTTCTGAATACAAATCCATGATTGAACAATTATCTGTTGAAATGTTTAATATTCATACTAGTATGACTGCTGCTAATGAGGAGATTGCTAAACTGTCTACTAGAAATGAAGTATTAACCAAAAAGAATGAGGAACTTGAGCTAACTGCTATGCAAGTAGAAAACCTTAAGAAAGAAGTTGAATATTTGGAGAACAAGGTTCTATATGCTAGTCAAGTAGAGAAGGCTCTTAGGGATGAATTAGCTGAGAATGAATTCAAACTTAAAACTTTCAAGAAATCATCTGGTTTAGTGCAATCCTACTGTGAGAAAATTGAAGCTAAACCTAAAGCAGCTATTGGACTTGACTATGACTCTCTCACACAAAGGAAAGGCTATGCTGTCATCGAAGAGGACACAGCTGTTCATGAGAAAGTGCCTCACATTTTGAGAAAAACTGAAAATCCAATTTTTAAGGAATCAACATTTGAAATTGATGAGGATGCCTTACTCATCAAGCAAATGTTGAATGATGAGGATGAGGCACAATCTAGTGAACAGCAAGCATCCTCTAAGGGTGAGAGTGCCAAGTCAAAGACCAAGAAGCCAGTAGTCGATAGGCCAAGACCTAAGAAGTTTGTTAAGTTTGTATCAGCTGGGAAGAGTGAATCAGAAAAGGAAGTGACTAAAAAGAAACAGAACAGAAATGGCAAGTTAGGGATTAACAAGGATAACAACTATGCCTATATGCCTAATGCCCCTAGGAAAACTTGTCAGAACTGTTTCAGTACCAACCATCTAACTCATGCATGCAAGAAACCTGTTGGTAGTGTGTCTAAACCTTTCTATGATTGTTCTGTGCCTCTAAGACATAGAGATGCACCCTTCTGTGATAAATTTGCCTGTATGCCATGCAATATGAATGTTATGACTAGTTGTTTTAATTTAAGAAGACAGTTCATTGATGGTTGTATCAGTCACAATTCTCACACACACTACACAAGGTCAAAGTCTTCAAGTCCTCCTAAAGCTAGGAAGGTACCTTTGTCACCTAAGTCTGAAACCTCAGGTTCTAAGACTTCCAACAGTGACAAGAAGACTGACACTAAGAAAGTTAACAAGCATGTTGTTTATGATAAAACTGTCTCTAAGTCACATGGACCCAAACTTGTTTGGGTACCAAAGGAAAAGTAATACCTTTGTGTTTGCAGGGCAAAGAAAGTGAGAAGAAGGTCATGTGGATTTTGGACAGTGGATGCTCAAATCATATGACTGGTGATATGGCCCTGCTATCACAGTATGAGGAAAAGGCTGGCCCAATGGTTGCTTTTGGAGATGACAGCATGGGTAACACATTGGGATATGGCAAGCTGAAAGTTGGAAATGTCATCATTGAAGATGTAGCACTAGTCAAGGGGCTCAAGCATAATCTGTTAAGTGTTGGTCAGTTTACTGATAGAGGATTCAAAGTGAATTTTGACAAAGATGAATGTTTGATCACCCACAAGAAGACTGGTGATTTTGCTCTATCTGGAGTAAGGAAGGGAAGCCTGTTTGTAGCCAATATGGACTCTGCAAACAAGGACAAAATTTGTTGCTTTTACTCAAAAGCATCAAATGAAGATTGTTGGCTGTGGCACAAGAAACTATCACACCTGAACTTTAAGGCCATTAATTCTCTAGTCAAAAGAGAGTTAGTGAGAGGCATGCCCACACTTGAATTCTGCCAAGAAGGAGTGTGTGAGGCTTGTCAAAAAGGAAAAATGAAGAGATCAAGCCACAAGTCAAAGACAGTGACATCTGTAACCAAGCCACTACAACTTATCCATATGGATTTGTTTGGGCCTGTTAACATAATGTCACTTGGAAGAAAGAAGTATGCCCTGGTAATGGTTGATGATTTTTCAAGGTATACATGGGTAGAATTTCTGGCATCAAAAGATGAGGCTCCACAAGTAATCATTGAGCATATAAAGAAAGTTGACAAGGAAGCAAAGGCAAACGATGCAAGTGTGATTGCATTGAGGAGTGATAATGGAACAGAGTTCAGAAATGCCACACTTGAAGCATTCTGCAAAGAGAATGGCATTTCTCAGCAATTCTCAGCTCCAAGGACTCCACAACAAAATGGAGTTGTTGAGAGAAAGAATAGAACTCTAATTGAGGCTGCTAGAACAATGTTACTTGATGCAAAAATGCCCACATGTTTTTGGGCTGAGGCTGTGAGCACTGCATGCTATATTCAGAACAGAACCCTCATCAACAAAAACACTGGAAAGACTCCTTACAACTTGATGACTGGAAAGAAGCCTACACTGAAGTATATTCATACTTTTGGAAGCAAATGCTTTGTACTTAAGGACAATTCTGAATATGTTGGAAAGTTTGATGCAAAAGCATTTGAAGGAATTTTTCTTGGCTATTCTATGGAAAGAATTGCATACAAGGTTTATGTCATCAGTCAAAAGAAAGTTATGGAAAGCACAGATGTAACATTTGATGACAGCAAACTACCTGGACTAGAAGAAGCCAATGATGAAGACAAAGATCCATTGAAGTTTGATAATCTGGATGATTCTGATGAAGAGACTGAAACTAGAGTTGAAACTCAAGTGAATAATGATACAAGAGAAGAATTTGTGCCAATCAATAGTGAAGAAACAAGCATCCAAGACACACCTGTGAGTAATGGCAACTTCACAGGGGGAGGAAATGAGGATGATCATGATGAGGATGATGAAGCAACATCAAGGATGAGAAATCAGGCTGAACACTCAAGGAAATGGGATAGATCACACACTGCAGAGCAAATCATTGGAGATCCTAATGCAGGAGTAAGGACTAGGAGAGCAACTCAAAATGAGTGCCTCTATGGATGTTTTCTATCACAAGTTGAGCCTAAGAAACTTGATGATGCATTGTTGGATCCAGATTGGATTATTGCCATGCAAGAGGAGCTGAATCAATTTGAAAGGAACAAAGTATGGGAACTTGTGCCTGCACCAAAGAATAGAACCATTGTTGGAACAAAATGGGTTCTGAAGAATAAGATGGATGAAGATGGTGTAATAATAAGAAACAAAGCAAGGCTGGTTGCAAAAGGATACTCTCAACAGGAAGGCATTGATTATGATGAGACATTTGCCCCTGTTGCTAGATTGGAAGCCATTAGAATATTCTTGGCATTTGCTGCTCATTCAAACTTTAAAGTTTATCAAATGGATGTCAAGAGTGCATTTCTAAATGGAGAGTTGGAAGAAGAGGTTTATGTGCAACAACCACCTGGCTTTGAGGATCCACATTTCCCAGAATTTGTCTACAGATTGCTTAAGGCACTGTATGGACTTAAGCAAGCTCCAAGAGCATGGTATGATACTCTATCACAATTTCTTCTTGAAAATCAATTCACTCGAGGCACATTGGACAAGACACTGTTTTACAAGAAGCATGGTGATGATATGATCCTAGTTCAAATCTATGTGGATGATATCATTTTTGGTTCTACAAATGAGAAACTGTGTGAGAAATTCTCTAAACTCATGCAGAGCAGATATGAGATGAGTATGATGGGAGAGTTGACATTCTTTCTAGGGTTGCAAGTCAGTCAAAGGAAGGATGGTATCTTTATCAGTCAAACCAAGTACATCAAAGATTTATTGAAGAAGTTTGACTTGGAAGATTGTTCACCTGCCAAGACACCCATGGCCACTGCCACTAAATTGGATGAAGATGCTAAAGGCAAGAGAGTAGATATCTCAGTCTACAGAGGCATGGTTGGTTCTCTACTCTACCTCACTGCAAGTAGGCCAGACATCATGTTTGCTACATGCTTGTGTGCAAGGTTTCAATCAAATCCAAAGGAATCACATTTGATTGCAATAAAAAGGATCTTTAGATATCTGAAGGGCACTCCTAACTTGGGATTATGGTACCCTAAGGACACAGGGTTCAATCTGGTTGGCTACTCTGATGCTGATTATGCTGGATGCAGAGTGGATAGGAAAAGCACCTCAGGAAGCTGCCAGTTTCTTGGACAAAGGTTAGTTTCTTGGTATAGCAAGAAGCAACAATCTGTGTCAACTTCTACAGCTGAGGCTGAATACATAGCTGCTGGAAGTTGCTGTGCTCAAGTGCTTTGGATTAGAAATCAACTTAGAGATTATGGACTTGTGTTGGAAAGAATTCCAATCATGTGTGACAACACAAGTGCAATCTCTATAGTTGCCAATCCTGTCAATCATTCTAGAACAAAGCACATTGACATCAGATATCATTTCATAAGAGAACATGCAACTAATGGAACCATTGAGTTGCATTATGTCTCTACAGATAAACAACTAGCTGATATATTCACTAAGCCATTAGATGAAGCCACCTTCACAAGGTTGGTAAGTGAGATTGGAATGCTGAATTCTTCAGATTCTGGCTAAGTGAATACATCATCTAGATTGTTGCAGCAGTAAACACTTACTTTATCTAAATCCTCAATATTTTTGAAGTAAGTGTTGGCTGAAATATGATTTATAAATATTTCAAATCTGTTGCATATGTTGAAAATCATATTTTTATTAACTCAAAATTTCTATGAAATTTTGAGAAAATCACTATTTGATTTGCTAGGATATTTTTCAATGAATATGTCTGGTAAATTTTTACAAGATAGTGAAAATCAAATTTTTATGAGTGATGGGTATAGTTCGATAAGTCAGACTTCTCGAATGATTCACTATTCGACATCTCTAATAAGTCTCATTAGAGTACTCTTGAGTTCTCGAATAGAGTCTTTCTGAGATATCGAATAGAGGAATTCTAGACTTCTCGAATATAGTAACTGAGTTCTCGAATGATTGAGTTCTCGAACACTATATTTGAGTTCTCGAATCATTTGAAAAGGCTGAATTCTCGCTGAATCTTAACCGATTTTGGATTTTTATCTAAAAATTTAATTCACTCATAAAAACACATTTTATTTAATTTAGAATTATTTCTAAGTTAGATAACTGCCAGCTGTGAGTTTCTATCTGCTTGAGTTATCGATTAAGCCATTCTTGACTTCTCGAATAGTTGTTTTCTACTTCTCGAATGCCTGACTTGTCGATACAAAACAGTCTGCTAATCGACAATTCAAGTACTTCATACTTATACAATCTCACATCTATTCGATTCATTTCATTCGATTTCTCAAACATCTACACTCTCTAAACCCCTGAAACCCTAGCTACGAAAAGCCAAATTTCTTCTTCAACCTTCAATTTCTTTTCTCTCTTCTACACGAATGGCAACAGTAAAGTTCAACACCAACTTCATCGCTCTCACTAGTGATGTTGAAGCACCCAATGCAAATTTCAAGTGCTTTGTGAAATGGATGGCTGAGTCATATATCAAGGATGCACTCTCTGCCAACCCAACTCTGTATCTCGATATTCTGGAACAATTCTGGAGTACTGCTATTGTGGAGGTTGTAGCCCTGGAAAACGCAATCACTTCCTATGTCATCTACTGCAAGGTTCAAGATAAGGAAATCACTATCACTACTGCAGACATGAACCAAGCACTAGGACTACAACAAGAGTCATTTGACAGAATGGCCACTAACGCAGAGTTGGAGGAATTCTTTGAGTTCATAAACTACTCAGATGGGATTAACCTTGGAAAGCTAAACAGAAAGAATCTGAGAAAGGAGTGGAGCTATGTGTTTGCAACTCTTCTCCAAGTCTTCACTGCCAGGAAATCAAGCTTTGATCAAATCAGTGCACCTGTGCAGCAAATTGGATATGCTTTGGCCTATGGAAAGAAGATAGATGTTGGCCAAATCATACTTCAAGAATTATATGGGAGACTTGGTAAGAACACAACCAAGAGAGGTACTGATATTTTCTTCCCTCGCTTTATTCAATCTGTACTTAATTATAAAAATGCTTCATTGATTGAATTGCCTGGGATTGATAAAAATAAAATAGGCTATCCTAAGTCCATGACCAAACTCATTTTTGGTAACTTGGAAACTAGGAATGATGTGGATGTAAGACTGAACATAACTCCCCATATGGAGAGTTTGTTTAGGACTTACCCCCACAACATGCCAACATTTGATGCAAAATCTAAGTTAGCACAGCCCAAGCAAGTAGAACAAAATGCTAACCCAGGGCCTGCTAACCAATCCTCTCAACCAAACACTCTACCTCTTACTGAGCCAACTGCATCATCCTCTCAAAAGGGTGATGTTAGTAAAAAGAAGAGAAAGGAAGTAATGTCTGCACCTTTAAATATCTTGTCTGAAGCAGCATTAGCTGTTGAATTAGGTCTAGGAAGTGAGGAATCTGAGTTACCCTTGCACAGAACAAAGAAGAAGAAAACTAAGACCACCTCTTCAGTCACACAAATGGCTGAAGTTGTAAAATCAGGGGCACACAGCTCACTAGGTGTATCCTCTCAACAGGGTGCACCTATAGAATCAAGCATCCTCCCCAATGCACCTTCTTGTATAGAGTCAGCACATGGGAGTGATAAGGCTGGCACAACACTGAGTGGAGAGCACATCACTTTTGAAACTCCCTCTATCTCTCAGGGGGAGTTGCCAGAATCTACTCTAAAACACACTTCTCTTCCAGAATCTATCTCTGAAATTTCTTTGGAACCTGCAACTCAGACAACTGAGATGCAAGGTATTGATCATCAAGAATCCTTTTCGCTTGATGAGCCAATAATTTCAAGTGACTTAGTGCATGACACTTTGTTCACCACTCAGAACCCACATTTAGATGGTGAGGGAATGCATGCTGAGGCATATCCTAATGACACCATCACAAACACAGAGGTTCCCCTAGTTTTTACTAGAGACTCTGTGCCTGTGTCAACTGCTGGTGTAATTCATCCCACTTCTGTGGTGACACCAGTAGTAGAGTCAATCCATCCGGTTACAGAAGTTGCATCTGTAACTGAGGAGACTAGCTTGCCTAGCTCTAGCTCTGACTTCATGTCAACATGGCTGAAGCATGTGCAACATGACAGTGCTTCAGGATCAGGGTCTGTTCCACAACAATTGACGGTTGAAGCACTTCAAAGCTTAATTGTGGATCAGATTCCTGAGTTCACAAAGATTGCTCAGCACCTTCTCACTGCAGACATGCCCAATCCAGACTATGAGGCTATTCTGTTGTGCCATAGGGATGATGTGGAAGTGCAGAAGTCAAAGATCATTGATGATGCTGAGAGAGATGGCAACATAGATGCCTGGTTGCAAGGAAAATATGATATTACTCTCGATGAAGCACTTCAGTATCTCAGGGAGGAATACATCACTTCACTGGGCTCCAATGCAAAATCCCTGTCACCTGGTGAAGTGTATGAAGCTGTAAATGACTCCTACAAGGGTTTCCTCAAGGCTGCACACTATCTTGGCAAGGGAGTCAAAACTGAAGTCAACAGGGTGTGTGATAAGACAGCCACTTCAGTAGCAGAAGTCAAGAGGGCCTTTGATGCTAAATTTCCTCAATTGGACAGTGTGTTCAAGGACATCAAACACTGCAACTCTACCTGCACTCAGGTGGACAATGGGCTGGCTATGCTAAAAGATGCTGTCACAGGTCTGGGGCATCAATTTCAGAATCTATCTGACCAGACTACAGATGCCAATGCCATGCTGAGGATAATGTTCAAAAATCTTTATGGAGATAGACTAGTGACTGATGTCCCTGTGCATGAATTGTCTAAATATGAAGTGAAGAGGCTGCAGGATCAATCTTTATCTGGCTTCAAGGCCAATGAGTTATTCACTAAGGTCAACACTCTTGAGCAGGAGGTAGCTACTCTCACCAAGACCAATGCTCATCTCACAGAAAAGGTTGCATTGCTAAATGATCAGTTGGACACTCAAGCATCCACCACAGCTGATGTCCTTCTGCATCAACAATCTATGTTAGCTGCAATGATGAAGCATATGGGTCTCCCTCTACCTGATGAATCTTCACTCCCAAAGGACATTTCTACAGCCTCTGTGCCTGACAACAAGCCTAAGGGGGAGAAGAAGGCTAGGAACTCAAATTCAAAGGGGGAGACAAAGGGAGAGAAAGGCATAATAATCAAAGAGGGTGGTCAACAAAGGGCTTCTAAGTCTCTAGCAAATGTGCCTGGCAAGGGAAAAGCCAAAGTAGATGAGCCTCCATCTATCTTGCCAGTTGTCACCTTACCAACTGTGCACATTACTACTCCTGGAGGACAAAAGCAATCCATAACTACCACAGTGGTTGCAGGGGGTATGCCATCTGACAAACCTCCAATCTCTATATCTGAGAGTGCCAAGCCTGTAGAAGTCAAAGTTGTTACTGAGGCCAAGCTACAAGAAGTTGCTAACTCCAATGACTATCATGATAAAGCCTTCTTGGAGTTTCTGAAAGCCATAAGGGAACAGGTTGGTGACACTCAGTTTTATCTGAGGGAGGTGAAGAAGCAGATAGACTACATCACTGTCATCCCCAAGAAAGTCAACAATATATGGGTCAAGGAGATAGTGATGGTTTCCAAACTAAAGATATGGCATCTAACCTACCAGACTCTACAAGACCTAAAGCACTCAGAGATAGATGCCATACTTGAGATCATTGAGAAGAAAAATGAGAACAGCAAGAGTCTGTTTGATGATTTGAGGAATGGTCAACCTACAAGGCTACCAGAAGTGATCAAGAAGCCATGGACAATTATTTATCAGTCTGGTACCAGAATTGAAGATATCAAGCAATTGGTCATTCCTCATGATCTCACCTCCAGAAATCACAGACTGATCATTGCTATCATTGATCAATTACAGAAGAAGGTTGGAGCCAGAAATGCTGAAGAAATTGAGGCACTGCATATCCTCAGAACCTATATTGCAACTGGTGAAATTCCAGAGATGGCTCAACCTAGGAGAAATAAGGATGATGATTCTGAAGACAAAGGTGATGGGAGGAGAAGACATCACAGGAGAGATAAGGGTGATGAAGATAAGAAGAAAAAGGGGGACAAGGATGAAAAGGATGATGATGACCAGGGTAAAACATATGTGAGAAAGAGTGGAAGACAGCAAGCCTTAGGCAATGCTAGCAGTAATCTCACCACAACACAAGACTCTAAGTCTAGGGTGAATACTGTTAGTAGTGACCTAGCAAAATCTACATCTATGGCTTCTGCAACTGTCTTACCATCTCAAGAAAAGAAGAAGATTCAAGTCAAGAAACCATGTGTATGTTTCAGAAAGCAATCTGCTAATGGAATACTACTATGGTCTACCAACCAAGGTCAAAGATTTCTGCCAAGCAACCATGTCAAGAGGATAAAATTTAAACATGCTGCAAGGAGAGTGAAGCTATCCAAATCTAGAGCCCTAACAATCATTCCAGGATTAAAGCTCCAGCCACTTGATGAAGACTTTGATGAAGAGCAACTGCTATTTCTAAGAGCTCAAAAGATATGCTATGCTGCAATTGTGGATGACCACCTTGTAATCAAGTACACTGATGGGAAAGAAATGAAATTCAAACAAGGGGGTTGTCAACATTGGGGTAAATTGTATGAGATAGAAAGAATCATTGCATTGCTGGATTCTAAGGACAAGGTGGAGAAAGTATGGAAGCTGGAATTGATTGACTTTGTGAAAATGAAGAAAGAATATGCTGAGAAGATAAGGAAGGGCTGCTATGAGAAATGGTTAGAAAGGGAGAAAGAAATTGATAGACTGGAAATTGAAGCAGAAAAGCTAAGGGCAAAGGGATTGTGTAGAGTTCAGTTTGATCCCTATGTGGTGAAGTATAGGAGGAGAAATGGAGACAATGTCAATATAAGAATGAACCTACTCAGTCACTATCCTGCCAACATTCTGAAGCCAGTGCTTGAAGATTTCAAAAACTCTATTATGATTGAAGAATTGGATGCTATGACAGAAATCATGAGAGCAGTAGATGAGATTGCAAGAAAGGAGAAAGAAAGGAAACAGAAAGCATATGATGATCTACAAGCCAAGGCAATGGAGATGCAATCAAAAGAAAACGGCTAGTACCTCATCATACTGTAAGAAGTATTTATCTTGTAATTTCATTTATGTGTTCAATCAAATCACATACCTGTACTTTTAAAAGTTTTATCTTTAATGTATGTTAGGCTTGTTATCAGACATGAAATTGTGACTAAGGGTCTCACTCACAATTTGGGGGAGATTGTTAGTTACAGAGGCATGCCTGTATACATCTAATAACAAGCCTAATTGTTTGTAATGCTTTGCATTACTTACTTGACCTCTTAATTGAGGGAACCTCTAGTTGTAGAGTTTCTGTTTGTATTGTACTTGTAATAGGCATCAAATCCTAGTTGTGTAACTGTACAAATAGAGTCTAGAATAATGCTTGAAAGAAGTTCCATGGTTCATGCCTCAAGCAAGGAGTTAAAGACTGCCAAATAATCACAGTTGGGATTTGAAGAAATGAAGAATTTGCCTAAGTACCAATTCGAGAAGTATATTTGTCTATTCGAGAAGTCCAGCATTCGAGAAGTCAGAGATTCGATATCTCAAGACACTATTCGATATCTCTGAATACACTGTTCGATATCTCATTCGATATCTCAGGGATTCGATATGTCTACTACTCTATTCGAGAACTCAAGAAGTCAACAAGTCAAGATGGTATTCGAGTTCTCAAAGAGTCAACAAGTCAAAGTTTCATTCGATATCTCAAAGACTCAGAAAGCTATTCGACAACTCGAGGATTCGATAAGTCAAATGCTCTATTCGACAACTCAAGGAATCCTGATGGAAAAGAGCTATTCGAGAAGTGGTTCGATATGTCACTATAACAGTATTCGAGAACTCAGAGTTATCGATCAAGTCAATTCTAGTTCTCGAATCACTTACTTAGTCACTTCTCGAATACATTCTTGGAGACAAAATACTGAAGAAATTGTACAAGTCAGAAACCTGCAACAAGCCAATGCACTTTATGGACCACAACCTGTAACGTGCTCTGGAAAGCCTACAAGGAAGCTTGGAGAGATATAGAAGAGACAAGGAGCTAAAGAAGTGGATCTAAACAGGCTTTGCAAAGTCAAATCTGTAACCGTTTGGACACTTACTCAAAAAGGATAGACAGACTAGAAAGTAATGTGTTTTAGCTCCTTATTTGTAGTAAGTAGGCTGTATCCATGTTCTATAAGGACACAGCCTCACTTCATAACTTAGTAACTTTTGGGAGTCAAGTTTTTCATACACTGTAAGCTATATCTCTCTGAGAAAAACGAAGCTGAGAATACTACCATTTGTATTCACAGATTGTAGCAACCTTTATCTAATATACATTAGATTAAAGTGATATTGTGTCTTGTGTTGTTTACTTATCCGCACCTTAATTTCTGCACACACAGGCACTTATCTGCTACACAGACTCAATCCAAGAAAAGTTCAAGAATCCATTCACCCCCCCCTCTGTATTCTTTTACCGTGTTCAATACTCAACAGTAAAGTTATAAAATGCAAGAAATAGAGAAATAAGGGTTATCACATTGCGGTTGCAGCTTGAGACTACAGTTGAGACTACAGCAGCTGCTCCTCCTGTTACACAGCCGACCCTGGGATCTAGCCCTCCTCCTTCACAGTCTGTCCCCCCTGATGCTCATATTGAGGTACTAATCTCTCCTATTTGTGATTTCCTTTCTTATATACCAACAGCATGAATATGTTATTCATGTTTTTATCACATTGCGGTTGCAGGTTAGCCCTCCTCCTTCACAGCTTATACAGCTTGAGACTACAGTTGAGACTACAGCAGCTGCTCCTCCTGTTACACAGCCGACCCTGGGATCTAGCCCTCCTCCTTCACAGTCTGTCCCCCCTGATGCTCATATTGAGGTACTAATCTCTCCTATTTGTGATTTCCTTTCTTATATACCAACAGCATGAATATGTTATTCATGTTTTTATCACATTGCGGTTGCAGGTTAGCCCTCCTCCTTCACAGCTTATACAGCTTGAGACTACAGTTGAGACTACAGCAGCTGCTCCTCCTGTTACACAGCCGACCCTGGGATCTAGCCCTCCTCCTTCACAGTCAGTCCCCCCTGATGCTCATATTGAGGTACTAATCTCTCTTATTTGTGATTTCCTTTCTTATATACCAACAGCATGAATATGTTATTCATGTTTTTATCACATTGTGGTTGCAGGTTAGCCCTCCTCCTTCACAGCCGATACAGGTTCAGACTACAGTTGCTCCTTCTCCTTCTACACACATGGTAACACCTTTATCAGACCGCCCCATCCCTCCTGGTGTCAACCTTGATGTAATAATCTTTAACTTTGACTCAACTTTGTGACTATTGTATTTGAAATGTTTATATGATTTTTGTATCTTCATCGAATGGCAGGATGAAACCACTACTCCTGGTTCAGAGTTTACCCCAGTGGCGGGTGGATTAGTGAAGTTTGGTAGTATCAGTGGTGTTATTCCTGATCGCTTAAGAGAAATGCTTGGGGTATGTATCTTGAATCATACATTCGTTTTGGCTTGATATTTTTTCCATATGCCATGAATATCCATCATGATTAGGGGTATTGACATGTATTTGCAGTTGGACACTGAAGAGGATAAATACAAGGATACGCAGAGGCGGCCTGCTTATGTATCAGGTGATATGAAGAGGCCACTGAAAAATCGGAAAATCAACTGGCTGTTTAAGCATTGGTGGGGTGAAAAGCATAATTTTATTCAGAGTGTTGGTGGGATGGTTGCGGAGCTTGCTTGGGAAAATGTCCAATGCCTAAAACGCGATAAGGAAATAGAGTCGTCAGTTCTGGATGCATATATTGACCTGCTGAAGCTTAGGGAGAGTACATATGTTCAGCATAAAATGCTAGGCGGTAAATCCAAGAGGTTCTTCCTTGGCATGAGTTATTTCACGACCATTGCTACTGGGCATTGCACCGACTTGGAGGTAAATCAATTCAAATTTCTTGCATTTTAGTCCTTAATTTGGTTAATTATTCCATTTCATAACTTATTATTTGGTTAATTAGTTAATTGTTGCATTTCATAACTTATTGCATTATTATAGAATTATAAAATGCAAAATTATAAAAATAAAGGTCTAAAATGCAAAATTATAGAAATAAAGGTCTAAAATGCAAGAAATAGAGAAATAAAGGTCTAAAATGCAAAATTATAGAAATAAGGTTATAAAATGCGAGAAATAGAGAAATAAAGGTCTAAAATGCAAGAAATAGAGAAATAAGGTTATAAAATGCAAGAAATAGAGAAATAAGATTATAAAATGCGAGAAATAGAGAAATAAAGGTCTAAAATGCAAAATTATAGAAATAAAGGTCTAAAATGCAAGAAATAGAGAAATAAAGGTCTAAAATGCGAGAAATAGAGAAATAAAGGTCTAAAATGCAAAATTATTGAAATAAGGTTATAAAATGCAAGAAATATAGAATTAAAGGTCTAAAATGCAAAATTATAGAAATAAATGTCTAAAATGCAAAATTATTGAAATAAGGTTATAAAATGCAAGAAATAGAGAAATAAAGGTCTAAAATGCGAAATTATAGAAATAAAGGTCTAAAATGCGAGAAATAGAGAAATAAAGGTCTAAAATGCGAGAAATAGAGAAATAAAGGTATAAAATGCAAAATTATTGAAATAAGGTTATAAAATGCAAGAAATATAGAAATAAAGGTCTAAAATGCAAAATTATTGAAATAAGGTTATTTTCTCTTTTTTGCAGATGCATCCAAATTGTAAAACTCCAGAGGGGTTGAAAGACCAAGAAAATTTCTATAAAATCTATCAAGACCAGCAGTTTGGGCCACCAATACACTTGTGTGATGTTGCTATGTTCCCCGTATGCACAGGTGGTCATTGGTTTTTGTTTGTTGTGGACCTTGAACGAATGAAATTGCTTTTAATTGATCCTCTCCGGGACCATGGATCTTATTGTGACTTACGAAAGGTGTACGCCAAGGAGATTTATGTCATGGTAATCTTATGCAATGTTTTTTAAATATGTCTTCTTCTTGAATATGTTTTTAATTTTTTGTGGTAAATTTGTAGGAAAAATTATTGCCGTGCATGCTTCATTTCTTGGAACCTTTGAGATTTGCTGAAGACAGTTTCATGGATGTGAAGTTCATTAAGGATCGACCGAAGCAACAAGGCGGCTCTGATTGTGGCGTGTACGTTTGCAAGTATATGGATGCTATACTTGGCGGCATATCATTGAAAGATGTAATGTGGCACCCAGTATATGATATTTTGACTTTCCGGTATCGCATAGCTTGGGAGCTTTTTAAAGGGGAAGCACGGAAAATGACTATTGCCGGGTTACAACAAAGGCAGATGGGACTTTAGTTAAATTTGATCTTGTTTATTTGATTGTATTATTATTTTGTTAATTTTGCTTTGAAAATAGGTAGTTGTATTGTTGTATTTATATTGGTTGGGATTGTGTTGATATGGTATTTCGCGTTTATGTGGTTAAAACAGGTTTTATAAAATGTAGATGGGAAGCAGTAAAAACAGATATCCTTATTGCAGTTTTTTTTGCTGTCTGTTTTTACTGGGTAAAAGAAAAAACAAGCTGACTTTTAAAAAAAAAAAACAAAACATAGCCGCAAGGAGTCATTGCGGATATCCGCAACGCCTCATTGCGGCAGGGGGGAGTCCAGTAGCTTTTCTCTCTCCTCCCCTGTTTTCCCCTGTCACAGGGGAAAACAGGGGAGGAGAGAGAAAATCTACTGGACTCCCCCCTGCCGCAATGAGGCGTTGCGGATGATAGTAATTTTTTATTATTATTTATTTCCTGATTATAAAAATTGGAAAAATGATAAAATTACAATTTATTTCAATTGTTAAATGTAAAATTCGAGAAAAATGACAAAAAATATTTTTTTCCCCAAAATTATATTTTATTTTATTCCTAATAATTAATTTAAAATTAGAGAAAAGTGGGAAAAAAAAATTCCAGTTTTTCAATTTAAAATTCGAAAGAAAGGATTAATTTAAAAAAATTGATGTTTTTTTCGAATTTTAAAGCAATAATTATAAATAAATAATTCAAAATATTATTACTTAAAAAAATATTGAAATATGAGCGGAATTCATTTCGCATTCATATATGAACGGTTGCTAAAATGAACAGATGTGGCATTCTTGGCCGAGTGGGTTGTTAGTAATCGAGACTCCGAGGTTAAGCGTGCTTGGGCTAGAGCAATTCTGGGATGGGTGACCCCTGGGAAGTTCCCTTTTTCTAATTTATTTTTTTTAATTTTGTATAAAAAAATTAGATAAATTTGTTTTAAACTTATATTTTAATCCAAATGTCCCAGAAAAAATTAATTTAATAGATTCAGAAAAATTAGATAATAATTTTTTTGAGCAAACTTAAAAACAAAAAAATTGGAAAAAGGGAACTTCCCAGGGGGTCACCCATCCCAGATTTGCTCTAGCCCAAGCACGCTTAACCTCAAAGTTTCGATTCGCAACAACCCGCTCGGCCAGGAATGCCACATCTGCCAACTTTAGCAACCGTTCATATATGAATGCGAAATGAATTCCGCTCATATTTCAATATTTTTTTAAGTAATAATATTTTAAATTATTTATTTATAATTATTGCTTCAAAATTCGAAAAAAAACATCAAATTTTGTTTTAAATTAATCCTTTCTTTCGAATTTTAGTTAAAAACCTCGGAATTTTTTTTCCCATTTTTCTCGAATTTTAAATTAATTATCAGGAATGAAATATAATTTATGCCTTTTTTCGATTTTTAAATGCAAATTTTGTCAAGTTCTAAAATAAAATTTGGGAAAAAAATATTTTTTTTTCATTTTTCTCGAATTTTACATTTAACAATTGAAATAAATTGTAACTTGATCATTTTCAAATTTTTATAATCAGGACATAAATAATAATAAAAAATTATTGCCATCCGCAACCCCTCATTGCGGTAGGGAGGAGTCCAGTAGCTTTTCTCTCTCCTCCCTGCCGCAATGAGACCTTGCGGATGGCAGTAATTTTTTATTATTATTTTTTTCCTGATTATAAAAATTGGAAAAATGATAAAATTACAATTTATTTCAATTGTTAAATGTAAAATTCGAGAAAAATGAAAAAAAAATATTGCTTCAAAATTCGAAAAAAAACATCAAATTTTGTTTTAAATTAATCCTTTCTTTCGAATTTTAGTTAAAAACCTCGGAATTTTTTTTCCCATTTTTCTCGAATTTTAAATTAATTATCAGGAATGAAATATAATTTATGCCTTTTTTCGATTTTTAAATGCAAATTTTGTCAAGTTTTAAAATAAAATTTTGGGAAAAAAAATATTTTTCATTTTTCTCGAATTTTACATTTAACAATTGAAATGAATTGTAATTTTATCATTTTTCCAATTTTAAATATTAGGAAATAAATAATAAAAAAATTGATAAAATAAAATTCTATTCCAAAATTTACAAAAAAATTCTTTTTCATTTGAATTCACCCAAAAATATTTATTTAATCGAATAAATGTTGAAAATATATAATATTTTAATTGAATTAGAGATAATACAAAATATTTAGAATAAACATGAAAAGAAAATTTTAATTCATTAATAATATTTTTGGATGGGGGAAAACATGAAAATACAATTTTTATTTAAAACAATTTCTTCGAGCCCTCCTTCTTCTTCCGTCTACGGATGTTCATCTCCATGCCCGTACAATTTCCTCAAATAGGAAATCTCCATGTTTCTCTCTTTCAAGGCTTCTTCGAGTTCTTCGACTTTTACCTCCAAATCTACAACTTTATCTTCAAGAAGCATGATTTCTCTCTTGGCTTCTACCAATTTTGATTTTAAACTAGCATTCTTCTCATTTTTTGAATCCATGATAAGAAAAATTTTAGGTTTCTAGAGAGAAAAATGAGAAGAAGATTAGAATATGAAATTTTAGGTTGAGGGTGTGAGTATTTATAGAGAAAATATTTCAAATTAAAATTTTTTCAACATTAAAATTCAAAATAAAATTTAATGTATCTTGAAAATAACATTTGAATTTTTGGGAATGTAAGTTGAACATATGGAAGACTGTGTAAAACTGGTAGGAGTTCCCTGCCGCAAAGAGTCATTGCGGCAGTAATACAACAGCATGACATCAGTTTGGCGTCAGTTTCTTCACTGCCGCAATGAGGCCTTGCGGATGCCAATAATTTTTTTTTATTATTTATTTCCTTATATTAATAATTGAAAAATAATAAAATTACAATTTATTTCAATTGTTAAATGTAAAATTCGAGAAAAATGACAAAAAATATTTTTTTCCCCCAAATTTTATTTTAAAACTTGACAAAATTTGCATTTAAAAATCGAAAAAAGGCATAAATTATATTTTATTCCTAATAATTAATTTAAAATTAGAGAAAAGTGGGAAAAAAAAATTCCAGTTTTTCAATTTAAAATTCGAAAGAAAGGATTAATTTAAAAAAATTGATGTTTTTTTCGAATTTTAAAGCAATAATTATAAATAAATAATTTAAAATATTATTACTTAAAAAATATTGAAATATGAGTGGAATTCATTTCGGATTCATATATGAACGGTTGCTAAAATGAACAGATGTGGCATTCCTGGCCGAGTGGGTTGTTAGTAATCGAGACTCCGAGGTTAAGCGTGCTTGGGCTAGAGCAATTCTGGGATGGGTGACCCCTGGGAAGTTCCCTTTTTCTAATTTATTTTTTTTAATTTTGTATAAAAAAATTAGATAAATTTGTTTTAAACTTATATTTTAATCCAAATGTCCCAGGAAAAATTAATTTAATAGATTCAGAAAAATTAGATAATAATTTTTTTGAGCAAACTTAAAAACAAAAAAATTGGAAAAAGGGAACTTCCCAGGGGGTCACCCATCCCAGATTTGCTCTAGCCCAAGCACGCTTAACCTCGGAGTTTCGATTCGCAACAACCCGCTCGGCCAGGAATGCCACATCTGCCAACTTTAGCAACCGTTCATATATGAATGCGAAATGAATTCCGCTCATATTTCAATATTTTTTTAAGTAATAATATTTTAAATTATTTATTTATAATTATTGCTTCAAAATTCGAAAAAAAACACCAAATTTTGTTTTAAATTAATCCTTTCTTTCGAATTTTAGTTAAAAACCTCGGAATTTTTTTTCCCATTTTTCTCGAATTTTAAATTAATTATCAGGAATGAAATATAATTTATGCCTTTTTTCGATTTTTAAATGCAAATTTTGTCAAGTTTTAAAATAAAATTTGGGAAAAAAATATTTTTTTTTCATTTTTCTCGAATTTTACATTTAACAATTGAAATAAATTGTAACTTGATCATTTTCAAATTTTTATAATCAGGACATAAATAATAATAAAAAATTATTGACATCTGCAACCCCTCATTGCGGCAGGGAGGAGTCCAGTAGCTTTTCTCTCTCCTCCCCTGTTTTTCCCTGCTCACAGGGGAAAACAGGGGAGGAGAGAGAAAAGCTACTGGACTCCTCCCTGCCGCAATGAGGCGTTGCGGATAGGCACATCCCTACCGCAAGGAGACCTTGCGGATAGACACATTTTTTTTTTCTTCATATTAAAATTTGGAAATTGATAAAATTCCAATTTATTTCTATAGTTAAATATTAAATTCTAGATAAATTAAAGATTTCGTTAAGTGTTTACTAATTTATGTGTTTTTCCTAATATTCGAAAAATTGGAAAAAATTCTAATTTAAACTAGTACAAATGCATGGATTGCATATTAATACCTTACATAGAAAATTAAGATTATAATTAATAAAAATTGTTTCAAATATTACAGAATACAATTGAAACTAATTGCCAGGACAATTTCTTCTATCATGGTTTGCTCCTACCAACCCACATTTTCCGCACTTTCGTTGCTTGGTTGTTGAAGTTGACGTTTCAATACCACTTTTATATCTTGCCGCTTTCTTTCGTCCCTTAGTTTGTGACATTGGAGGATCGAATATCGGATCATGATCCCAATCTTCTTGAGGAAACGACTCGTTCATTTGTTCGATCTTATCTTCTTGTGGAAAAGCAATTTCCACGTGACACCTCTCTCGCTCAATCAAGTTCATCACGTAGTTGAAACGTGGGACGGAACAACTACCAACAGCGCCTAAATTTTGAAATGATTTGCACAATGCACTATACCTTGATGCTTGTGATTCACCAACATTACCAAGAACGGGAGGGGTATAAGGTAGAGGTCCGGCAATTTTGTTGCCATTTTTTGTCCACCTAGACATGATGTAATCATTCGGTATACGTATTTTTTGTTTCATGTCTAGGTAACGGATCATGTGTTTACAAATCATCCCGGAATGTTCAAATTGCATACAAACACATTCAATCTGTCCATCAATATGGGCCGTCAACGGATAGCTTCTTCTACGATCCTCCGGCACGGTAGACTTCTCAACCACGAACATTTTAAATAAATGACATCCACCTTTAGTTTTCGTCACGACATAAGATGTACTTTTTAGAAGCTCCTTTTGAAAACGCCTAAACATCTCTTTCGTGTAAATTTCGGATGCATGAATTTCCAAGGATGATTGCAATACTAGTCTCCTTTCCCTTTCTTCGCTCTCGTAGTCACTTTTAACCTCCCTAAGATATTGTGCCTCCAAAGCCTTTTGGGAATTCTCAATGAATTCTTTCAAACCGGTAGATGCTTGCACATATTCATCAAAAAATGCATTCATTGATTCGCTTCTAGAGGTAGTGGTCATACCGGCGGCAAAATGTGACTTTGTGTAAGCACCAATCCATTGATGTCTAATGCGATACATTTCATTTAACCAAACATGATCCTCAAGTTTGTACTTCTCGACCAATTCCTCCCATCTACCTTCAAATTCCGTGGGAGACAATGACTTGTACACACATGCATTAAAATCTGTTTTGAATTCCGGATATTTGTTGTACAAACTAGATAACTTCTCGGGAAATTTACTACTTATATGCCATGTACAATAAAAGTGATTTGTTTCGGGCATAACCGTGGCAATAGCATTTCCCAAAGCAATGTCTTGATCGGTAATTATTGTAGTGGGAGGTTTGTTGTCAACGGCTTCCAACCAAGTTTTTAAAACCCATTGATAAGAAGTCTCGGTCTCATCTCTCATGAGTGCAAATCCAAACAAAATATTTTGGTAATGGTGGTTCACCCCCGTAATAGGTATGAAAGGCATACAATACCTATTCGTTCGATAAGTTGAGTCGAACGTCACCACATCACCAAAATTCTTGTAAGCGTTCATGCATCGAGGATCAACCCACACCAAACCTTTAACACGATTCTCGTTATCCACATCCACTCGATAGAAGAAATGACCGAACGCATTCTCTTGTTGTAACTTTCGTAACAAGACCAAGCCACACTCCGCATCACCGGAATCAAACACTCGGTGCCGGATATCCCGTATGACATTACGTACATCTTGATTAGAAAACCCTAAATTTTCAATGCCTCCACATGTCTCACCAAGATATTTCATCACTTTACTCGTCTCGATCCCCGATTTGTTAAACAACTCAATCAATGATCGGGTGATCGGATCGATGTTGCGTGATGTTTGAAAAAATTGTCGCTTATCCGGTGTTACCATGGAATGATTATGTTTCAAATCAACCAAAGTTACCTTCCATTTGTTTACATTAACTAGGTGACATACGTACATTCGAGCACGACAATTCGTTCGTGGATCTACATCCCTAATGCGTCGTTTTCCTTTATCAAGATAATCCGATTCCGGTGCTACTCTTCCACCCTTCTTACAAATAAACAAACGGGATGATGGATCATGACTCCGTTGATGTTTATGAGTATTCCTAATTATTATCTCGAATCCGACATTTCGACCATAATTTCTATAAAAACTTTCCGCCTCATCTAATGTATCGAAAATCATTCCAACACAAGGCACAACCTTATTAACATCCGCAAATGTAAAATCAAAATTTTGGTTTCCAATATCCTCATCATCATCATTTTTTCTCATCCTAACATCCTCATCATCAACATTTTTTCTCATCCTAACATCCTCATCATCAACATTTTTTCCCATCCTAACATCCTCCTCATCATCAATTTTTTCCATCCTAATATCCTCATCTCCTTCATCATCATTTTTTCTCATCCCAAATTTCTCATCTTTTTCATCATCACCATCAATAATAATTATCTTGTTTTTATCCTTTCCACCATCATTTTTTTCCCCACCAACATCATCAACATTCATTTTATTTTTATGAACATTGTATTTCGCTCTACGTTTATGAACACTACTATAATAATTATCAATATCTACATCATCAACGAATAATTTACGAGAAACATGATTTTTTTTAACGGGCGGCGTAACATAATCATCACCATTACGTTCACTAGATGAACTAGAAGAGCTAAATAAAAATGAAGCCATTGAATAGAGCACTAACCTTAATTTTGGATGAATTTTTGAGCTCCAAACCCTTGAAATTTTTGAGCACTTGGTTGAGTTTTCTGCTGTTTGGAAAAAAAGAAATTGGAAAAAAAGACAAATTCTGTAACCTTAAAGGAAACAGATTTCACGCCTACCGCAATGTTTCATTGCGGCAGGAAGCCTTAATTGCCAGCTGCCGCATTGAAACATTGCAGCGGATGGTTCATTTATTACCAGCCACCAACCATATTTAATGACTTTTAATTTTTCTGAGCCACAACCAAACATTGCGGCAGGAAAATATACCGCAATGTCTCATTGCGGCAGCAATTTAAGATTTTTTATTTTTTTTTGTTTAATTTTTAAATCTTCAAATATGCATCAAAATAATAAAATATGTTAATTTTAACTTTAAGGTATCTTTAATAATGTAATATGGATATTTTTTACATGTTATGTAGTTTAAATAATGATGGAATGACATGTACATCTCAATCTTAGATAACTGTTGAAAAATAAATCAGGATGGTAACATTTACCTTCCAAATTAATTTATTATTTTTTGAAATATTGGGAATATCACTAAATTAGACATATATTGATTTACGTGCGGTTGTATCGTCGATAAGTATTTTATAAAAAATATAAACAACAATCCGGGACAAAGCACTAGTTAGATATCGCGGTCTGATAAGTATTTTTTACGTGTGATTTGACCAGTATATCTAACTAGTGCTTTGTCCCGGATTGTTGTTTATATTTTTTATAAAATACTTATCGACGATACAACCGCACGTAAATCAATATATGTCTAATTTAGTGATATTCCCAATATTTCAAAAAATAATAAATTAATTTGGAAGGTAAATGTCGTGGTCAACTATCGATTTGACCCGTACTCCTAAATTAGTTAATCTAATGTAAAAATCTCAAAAAATAGAAAATTAGTGAATCTAATGTAAAATTAATCGTATAATTAATGAGTATTAATATTTTAAATTTTATGAATTTAAATTCGAATTTTATCTTATTTTTCTATTTTTAATTTAACTTTCACAAGAATACTGCCGCATTGAAAGGATGCGGACCGTCCTGCCGCATTGAAAGGTTGCGGACCCTTCTGCCGCATTGAAAGGTTGCGGACCTACTGCCGCATTGAAATGTTGCGGCTATCCTGGTGGCTGGTCCAACCCACGGTGGTTGTGGACCTGAACGCTAAAAATATATATATATATATATATATATATATATATATATATATATATATATATATATATATATATATATATATATATATATATATATATATATTATAATGTGTTGAAATCGAGTCGGGGATTGAGAATGGGGTCCGGTGGAGAAAATCGGGGCGGGGGTCGGGGATCGGGTCGGGGAGACATAGAATCCCGGCCTCGGCCCGCTCCCCGGCCCGTACCTGAAAAAATTTCCGGTTCCCCGTCTCGTTCTGTGCGGGGATCGGATCGGGATCGGGAGGGCCGGGGTGAATGCCCATCCCTAGTTTCATCCATACATTTTATTTAATAACAATAATGATGAATATGCATTTGAGTCAGCAAAACCACAACAAACTGCATTTAATATAGTATCATGCAAAAGGATTTAAAAGTAATATTCGTAAACTACATTCAGTAAACATGACATGCATTTAGCACCACCCTAAAAAATTCGAATAAAGGCCCCCAATATCACAATTTGAAAGCAAATGACCCCAAATATCACAGCTTAAAAACTTGGCCCCAAATATCACTCCAAAACACATTTTCGTGAAATGAAAACGCTACACGGTGTAGCGTGTTTTTTTTCTTTTTTTCCCTTGTAACGCTGGTTTAAGTTATGTGTTGGATTGAAAACACTGGTTTAAGTTTTGTTATTTTCCAAAACGTCCTTCATATGGCGTTTGGGGTGTTTTTCAATTTTTGTACGTTTTTTTGTTTTTTTTTCTCCTAAATATATATTTGCAAACAATATTCAAAAATTTATAATCAAATTTTCAATTAAAATTGTTTTTTTTAAATTAAAAAAACAATTTTAATTAAATTTAGGGGTTCAACAATTAACTTTTGGGGTTCAATATTTTCATTTTGGGTTTTAGAAATATTCGGAACGACGAATAAACCGTATACGAATTTAGGGTTTAGGGTTGTCCTAAACCCTAACTAATCATGATTTTTAAATGCGTTAGCATTTAAAAATCAGGCCGCTGAATTCAATTTTTTAATTAATATTCTTAGATTAAAAAAAACAATTTTAATTAAATTTAGGGTTTAACAATTAACTTTTGGGGTTCAACATTTTCATTTTGAGTTTTAGAAATATTTAGAACGACGAATAAATCATATACGAAGTTAGGGTTTAGGAAACAACCCTAAACCCTAACTTATCCTGATTTTTAAACGTGTTAGCGTTTGAAGCGTTTAAAAATCTGGCCGTCGGATTCAATTTTTTAAAATTTATCTGTATTCCCTTGGGGTTTCAACAGTTAACTTTTGGGGTTCAACAGTTCCATTTTGGATTTAGAATATATTTAGGAGAAAACAAAAAAAATTAAAAAATTAAAATTAAGAACATCCCCAAACGCCACAAGAAGTGGCGTTTCAAGCTTGTAACCAAAGATGAAAAAGTGTTTTATGCTAGAAACCAAAATTAAAGTAGCGTTTTGGTTTTTAAATTAAAAAAAAAGCAATAGAACGCTACTTTAAGTGGTGTCATCCCCGAACGCCACTTAAAATTGCGTTTTGCTCCATTCCCCCTCAGAAACGCTAGATACTTTAGCGTTTTTAAAAAAAAACAAAAATTCCAAAAGTCTACATGTCAATATATTTTGGAGTGATATTTGGGATCAAGTTTTTGAGCTATAATATTTGAGGCCATTTATTTTCAAATTGTGATATTGGGACGTAACACCCAAAAAATTCTGGATGAGTGACAAGAATAACCAATTTTGAGCAAGTAATATACGGAAATGACCAGTTCTGGAATGATGGCCAATTATAGCCGATTATATACGCAATTATCAAAGGGGTATTAATTTTACAAAGGATACACAAATGAGGATGGAGTATTGGAAGATATTTTGTTGGAATACTCCATCGACATATGCGTAACCCATTTTTTGTTCCCCTACGGGCCCAGCTTTTATGAAGAATACTCCTTTTGCATTTGCGTAACATGCTTGAATACTGAGTTTGCATATGCGTAATCTGATTACGCATTTTCTGGTGGGGTATCCAATCAACTATTTTTTCTCACTTTTTCAGAATCAGCTATTTTGGTTAAATTATTTCAGAAACAGGTCATTTTTGTAATTATTTCAAAAAGGGATAATTAATTCAAAGGTCCCTGAACTATATGCCTTTTATCCTGCACTATTTTTCTCAACATTGCGATCCTAAACTTTTAACTTTTTTAATTCGCATCCTTCCGTCCGAAATTGACTAACGGACGTTAGTCAATGCTGACGTGACAGTGACGTGGCATGACGTGGAATGACGTGGCATGACTGCTACATCAACACTGACTAACGTCCGTTAGTTAATTTCGGACGGAAGGATGCAAATTAGAAAATCTAAAAGTTTAAGGATCGCAATGTTGGAAAAAATAATTCTGAGACCTAGACAATAAAAAACATATAATTCAGGAACATTTAAATTAATTTTCCCTTTCAAAAATTCCTAATTCTAGTATTTTCATTGAAACAATGCGTTTTCACTGAAGGGGAAAAAAGTCCATTACACTGATCGTAATTCATAACAGAATGAAGGAGTTCCCGGTAAATAACAAACCAAACCCTAGAATCCACCACCGCCACGGCGCCGCGCCGGAGAAGATGAAAACAAAGGAGAAAGAGAGGAATGAATACGAGTTCTGTAAAGTGTGTAAACTGAATCACAACCTAGGCCGACGCCACAACTTTTACCCAAATCACGTCAAATCTCTCTCCTCTTATCTCTCTCGTTTTCAAACCAAGCTTTCTGATGTTCGTTTCTTTCTCAAAAACCCTAGCATTCTTCGCCCTGAACATGCTGCTCGTAATCGTCTCTGGTGTGTCTTCTGTGATTGCGAAATCGACGAGATTGATAGCCCCTTCGCTTGGTCAGTCTCCCGCTCTCTCCCCCCCTCTCTCTCCCGCTCTCTCTCTCTCTCTCCCGCTCTCTCTTTCTCTCTCAATCTCTCTCTCTCTCTCTCTGCACATATCTACATTCATCATTCTGTATTTATATATTGTTGTTTTCTATTGGCCGGCATCTATCTTTCTATATCAATGTATTGTTGACTCATTTATAAGTATGTTTTAGTTAATTGAGTTTGTAATTAAACAAATTAGAAGGAGTAGGTTATCGCGCTTAACTGAATTTTGCTTCATGAAGTGAAATTCTTAGTTTAAACTTTAATTTTAAGGTCTGATTGGATACCTGGTAGATAAAGCAAGTTTAATCCGGAGGCAAACATATTATTAGATGACCTTTCTTCGGGTATGAGGACGGGTGGGGAGGGGGTTATGTTTATATGTATATATATTTGAACATGATTGAGCTTTGCTTGCTTTCAGTTCAAATGCAATAAATCATCTAGCAAGTGCAGAACATTTGAAGAGTCTGAAGGATTTCCTCTGGAGATATGGTGGTGGGATGGACCGCATCGATTCTTTTCGCATCGTGGAATTGGATCTGTCCAAGGTACTGCTCAGATTCTTGTAATCATGGGTTTGTTTTAAAGTTGTGGATAATTTTTATTCAAGTGAAAATCTAACTAACGTGCATGCTAAGTTAGTGTCGTATGTGAATCCAGTTATGTCTCTGTGTTTTGCAAGTTTAGTTATCAGCTGTGAGTATAGCAGATTCATCCAAATGGTGTATTTAATGAAGTAATTACTTAATTACTTGATCACTTAAGTTCTCATAATATGCATCAGCTGTGTTATAGAGTAATAATTATATAAATTATTAAGGATAATGAACTAATTTATTTGACTATTTAGAATAATTTTAATGCTAACTTTTGAAATACAGAAAAAACATAATTTTAATATTTGCCGAATCCCCCGTACCATACACACCCCGCACTCGCACTCATGCTTCCTAGCATGTAATTGAATATGCTTTTAATTTTGGTCATTATTTGAAATTATTGGATGTTTTATCTGTTCAAGACCTATATGTCCAAGTTGATGTAAATTCTTCAATGTAGTGCTTACTGATAGTTAATCCATAAAGTGAAAGGTTCCCGTCCAGAATACTAAAGTAGCAATGTTACAATCAGTAACTTGGAGAAATGAGACCCACTTAATTGTTTCATAACAGCTAATAATGCCCAGTTGCTATACTCCATGTATTATAGAGACTGGGCAAGTCGTCTAAGCTTTTGATCTTTATCGTGTTTGTAAGAAATTAATTACGTTCCTAATACAGGAAATCATCTATCTTTCGATAGACACATTAGGCTTTTCTTTTGGTACTCTATTTATAGGATTATGGACATGATTTCAAATCAGGCCTGTTGCAGCTTTTTCTAAAACTTTTGCTTTAGATTTGCATACACTATTAATTCATGAAATAGAGCTCTGTCGTAGTATCTCACTTGTGTTATTTATTACTGGCATTTTCTTATAGTTTTAGTATGTTCCTTATCCAAAACTTTATGAAATTTACCTTTAGCTAGTTCCATTGCTCTTTGTTGCAAAAAAATGTTACTGCATGTACTTTTTTGTGGGTCAAGAAGATAGTGTTCAAGAAATAAGTTTTGTGAAGCATGTTTACTATTGACCTGTAAATGCAGAGTGCAGACACATGTATATCCTGGTACTTTGATTAGTTCCTCTGTTAATAAGAACTTTTTGAAGACATAACATCTGTTATAGGGATGAGTTATAGACTCATAGTCCCTATTCCCTGTTGTGATTTAATTTAGGCAATAAACTTTATCCTCGATTTTTTTGAGTCCTCTGAGTACATTGCCAGTTAATTGATCTCTCTTGATTTGTATGCATTTACAGTGGGAGAAAAAGTGCAAATTGTTGAAGACTGAAGCTGCTAGCAAGGGGTCCCAAAGACTTCCTACAGGACCTGTGAATGATATCCACAATGAACTGAACTCTGATAATTTTTATAATTGTGACAAAAATAATACCCATTATCTAAATTCCAGCTTTACAAATAGTGTTGAACCTTTACAAAATCATACACTTGAGGAATATCAGGTATCCGGGATTACTGAATTTGGTGGTCATTTTCATGGTGCTAATTCTTATACAAGCACAAGCTCGGGCACACAATTTGGTAAGAACCCTAAGATTTTAAATTATTTACCAGTAGCATATCTACTATATATCTTCCATCCGGTCTTATTCTATCAAATGTAGTAATTTCAGTTCTCTTGGTATTATTATTAGGTTACATGGATAACCAACACGCTATCATTCCACACAGTACGATTGGAAGTCATTTAAATGGTGGGGTAAGTATACCAACCAGAATAATATTTCTCAAAAAATAATTACTTACTAAGATTGTTCTGTTCTCCCCTTTGAAACTTTATTTATTATTTTTTTCATCTATCTGCCAATACATCAATTGTACTTGTATTGGGTTGTTGATGAACTTTTTCTGTTATAGGCTTGCATTTTTTCTGCTTCTTCTTAAGGGATCTTGCGTTAGTAAGGGTATCTATTAGAGCTCCTGTTACCCTCTATCATATGTCCTCCAGTTATAAGTAATGTCCCTTCTGTTTGGTGCTAACGGGTGATCTTGATCCCATTGATATTGTTTTTGTGCAGCATTGAATCATTACATCGTCATTTGGTGTTTGTTTAGGTTGATAAGACCGAGTAAAAGCAAAATTCAAAAGCTGCTTAAATTTGGCTTAGTTACTTGGAGTAAATAAGCGTATATATATGTCCATAAGCTTTATATCATGCGCTTAACTTGTAGAAGATTAATTATTTAGTATGTGCTGTTGTATAGAACCTAGCATGCAAAGTCTTCTGGCAGGTTAAAGTAACACGAAGAAAATGTTGTCAATTATTGTCTGTTAAGCACTGCATGATTTAAAACCATGCTAAGTCGACTATGTCAATGATTTGTTTCAGGTTATCCCCTTACATTCAGCTGTTTTTTCTTGCACAATGTCTAAATTTTTTTGGTGCTATTGTCCTGTCATATTTTCGTAGGAGTATTCACCACTTGGCCTTTTTATTGTTAAATCATGGACTGCAGACCTAATACAGCTGGTTTTGGTTGTCCTTAATCCTATAGTGTCTTGTGTGCCTACACCTTATTCAACCCGTATTTGATGGGTTTTGGACTAGTATATTGCAATATGCTCAGTAATAATTTGCTGTTTGACTTCTGCAAAGTATTTAATTTCATTGATGTAGATGGAACAGGTAATCCAACATGAAAGAGCAAATGGAGAGAAAACTTTTCAGGGTGTGTCTCTTTCTTTACTCCATATTTTCTCCTAAATTCACATAAGAGTTGCACTCATATGGTGCATGATGGTAAACTGTAGTACTCATATGCATGTCTCGAGTTGCAGAGTATATGTAAATGCCTGCATGCGTTTGTGCGTGTGCGTACAAAGAAAGGTTAAAGGAATTGATTTTAAAATAAATTCATTGTCTTGTTTATCTATATTCCCAGGTCTTCGGAAGCTTGCTCAAGTTTCGTCCAAAGCAGGTGAAGAGGCCACAGGAAATGTGCATTCTGGAGGACTCCCACCATGGTTCAGTTCGACTGATGAAAAGCCATCTAATGAAAAACAGAGATCAGGTTTAACCATTTAGGAATAAGTAAAGTTGTTCATCCTGTATTTTCTTGAAGTACTTAGTTTAATGTCTTGCTCCTCATTATTAATCAGGGAAATCTTCTAAATTGAATCCGAAAAGGGTCGGAGCTGCTTGGGCAGAAAGGAGAAAGATTGTGATGGAGATGGAGAAGAGAGGAGAGATTGTAACAACTAAATTTGATTCTAACTGGCTCCCTGATTTTGGTAGAGTTTGGCAGTCTGGTAGCCGCAAGGAATCTAGGAAAGAATTTCAGGTGGAGATTAATACATCCCACAATGATGACAAACGAACTGTGATGCCAACCGAGTTACAACCTTATGTCAGCAAACGACAGGTAGCTCCAATTCGCACCCAATATTGGTTTCGAAGTTAAATTTTGATATACAAAGCTATGTTCATTTAGCCATGTGCTGTCTCTGATCTTTGTCATAATATGTAAAGGGCAGTGTTGGGTGTCATAATGTGTCATTTTCTGCTGAAGAAGATATTTTCTGATATTGCCAATATGTGGGATTAGATTTTATGTACTGGGTTAGTACCATTATTTTGATATACATATGTTGATGTATATGTGATATCGTAAACATGCATGCCTTGAACTTTATTTTGAAACTTAAGTGTTGCTTCTAATGATTCAGTGATTACTAAATCCGATAATGTCAGGTTAGATGTGCCTAGTAGATCTTCTCCATGTATATAGTTTTGCATAATCCAATTGCTTTTATGCTATTTTCTGTTTTATCTTTAAATTTGTTATCTGGGTTGCAACTTTGTAAACTGAACGGGTGCAACTTTACAATTTCTTTTCTTTGTGATTTGTATTTGTAGCGGACAGGCGAATGATTGATATTGCTGATATGCATTTCAAGAGAGCAAGCAAGTGTTGTACAGGCATTTGGTATGGTTTTGTTTTACTTATGTGTAAATCTCGTTTCTCAGCTCAAACATCAGTGAGGAAAACAGACATTTATCAGGAAAGTTTTATGCTGATTGGAAATTAGTGCTCTCTGGGTATGGCAAAAATCTGTCAAGCACATGTTCATTGGTCAAAAAATGTCCTAAAGTTGAATGAACTGTGTTTTGATAGTACTAAGCTTGATCAATATATCTATTGGTAATAATATTGTTCACGAATATGGTTTTTGCTGATCCATGATTTGTCCAAAACTGTTTTACTTGCACGCCTTATGTACAGCAGTTTTATGCTACAGATTCCGAATTTTTTGTTCTGTTCTATATTAAGACCATGTACCCTCAAGCTTATCTGGTAGTAACTAAAAGGCTGTGACTCTCTGAATAGTTGCATTCCTAAGAATTCAAAGTTGTATTTGTCTTTCTAGCAAACTATGCAGTGCAGAACCTTGTAGAATTGACCTCTTTGGCAAAGTGAAAATTCCAAAATCTACCTTTCGAAGAAACCAAATTCTCGTCACATAGGAACTCCCAAGAAAACCACTTCTCGATCATACGATCCACATCATGTACCATTACATTGGTCATGTTCCCTTTTCTTGCTAGTATACTTGCAGTATAGATAGCAGCCATTCTCCCTGGCGATTCTGGTCCCTCCGCACTTGGCCCATCCACAATCACTACATCCCATTTGGTCTTGTATACTTCCTTTGGAAGCTCTGTTAATGCTAGCTTACACCTTGGCATGTCATGTAACCCTGAATTTGGAGCACAACCGGGGTTTGTTCTTGCGTGCTTAAGCAGTTTGTAAGCTTCTTTGGCGTAAGTCTTGAACATTACCTCTTTGACTTGAATATATTTTGATTGTGTATTCACATCCCCTAGCTTGGTGGGGTTGTCTTCGAGAAAAATGGTGGTTCCTCCTGCATTGAGTGATGAGGCTACCACAAGGTATTGGTGTTCAAGCCCAAAGACCAGAATGTTGCAGGGAGCTCGATGAGAAATGAAATGAGAAAGAAAGTGGTATTCTTTTTCCGTGAGGGCACTGACATTGGAAGATGGGGGAGGTGGACCCGTTGATGGCCTTTTTCTGTGCTGTGTAATTTTGTTGCAAGCATGAGGAGAGGAACATGCATTCACAAGAGCAGGAGGCATGGAAGCAATTGGTGTAGATGTACGGATAGTGATCCATAAAAGCCGGAGAAGTGAAATGGATATCAGTACAAAAACCAAGGCTGCGATTGATTTCTTGTTAGGTACTCCCATTGCTTGACTATATTTCCAGCCTGTTTTTGTATTGAGCTGTGGTGGAGTGGTGAGAACAAGAGAAAAATGAGGATTGGGGGAGTAATTTTGTGGAGGCATGTTGCCTGCTTCATTTAGGAGGAAAGAACTACTTCATATTATAGGGTGGTGGGCGTGGAATATTTTCTGTTATTCGAGTTTGGGGTGAGGATTCTGTAGAGTACAGAAGAAGGAAGAGTATGCTTTTGTTTGAAGAATCTCTTTCTATAAAGCTATCACCCAATTGGCCATAGTTTTGCTTCCTTGAAAAATTAAGCTAGTAGCCATGTGTAACCCTGTAACCGGCTTATATAAAAGAAAGTAAAAGTAGAGTTCGGTGATGAGTCGATATATGGTGAAATATGAAGGGTATATGCTACTGAGTGCCAAGACTCATCTAATCATTTATTATTTTATACTTGTTTGGTAGACATTAGTGTTGATAAATGAGTTTAGTGAGGGTAGTTGCAGTGGCATTTTCAGTTCTTTGAAAATGAAATATTTGGGGTGTTTGGGGGAACTTTTTTCCAGAATAAGTCAACTTATTTTAAGACAAAGTTAGAGATTCCTAACTTTCCAACTTATTTTCCAACTTATTTTTGCAACTTATTGAATCTCAAACATACATTAAATACTTATATTAAAAAAAATTATCAAAATATAAAATTTTTATCCGAAAATAAGTCCATAAGTCACTAATAAAAGTTTTGCCAAACAGCCCCATTGAAAAACTTTCACCTTTGGACGTGAGTATAGCCATTCTAGATACCCAACAATCTTATGTTCGATAGATATAAGTATGTAACAGCAATATTGTGTTTATACATTCTTATGTTGAGTCCCACTCTATGGAGAACCATCTTACGTGGAGAACCGTGGAGAACCACTTAATATGCATTAAAATTGTCCTTTATATAAGGCCCATGGCGGGGCCCCTTTACAAAAAAGTCTTATAATTCTACCCTCTATCCATTTGTCAAAGAAAAAAAAAGAAAAAAAAAATTCACTGTTCACGTGATGACGTGGCAGTGGATTTCACTGGTTAACGGTGCTTCGCACCTTCTTGTACGGCGCTTCGCGCCTTTATCATTCTAAAGTTGTAAGGAATGGCAATCAATGGTAAAGGCAATAGACGATTGACGGGTGTGTCGAGGACCTTCGGCCCTCATGACTACCTAACTCATCCGTTTACTGTCTTAAATGCTTCGCATTTCCACGGCAGGGATTTTTTTTTTTTTTTTTTGATTTTTTTTTTATTTTTTTGTTGGATAGAGCCAATTATTTTAAGCATCTTTCGTGAAGGTACCCTTGGCGGGGTCCTTATATATAAAGCAATTTTAATGCATTTTAAGTGATTCTCCACGGTTCTCCACGTAACATGGTTCTCCATGGAACAATGGCCTTCTTATGTTACGTGCATATGCAATATTAAGATAGTTTCTAGAATAATAGCCACTACACCCAAATATACGCTGTATTGTCTCATTTTTATAAATAAAAGAGGCGTAGTGTGTGTGTGTGTGTGAGATCACTTGACCAAATGAAGTTTTTTTTTTTAATCTTTATGTGATAAGAAGGAATGTAATATCCACAATTTCTTGTCCTTGATGTTGGAAAATGAAAGTATCATAGTCCATATTAAGTTAGTAATGATCTTTTGTAATACTATATCAATATTTGATTCTTAGTTTAAAAAGAAAGCATTGCTATTGTCACTTTGATAGCAACATAAATATCTTATGATCTTCATTATATCTACTCTTTATTTGATTCTTAGTTTAAAAAGAAAGCATTGCTATTGTCACTATGATAGCAATTAGCAACATAAATATCTTATGATCTTCATTATATCTACTCTTTGTTTCTCTGACTCCCCTGAAATCATATTCTTCTGAGCACCCTCGTCCCTCGTTTGGATTACTGTTATGAGTATTTTCCCTTTCAAATTCAACCACGCAAGTTCAAATTTACTGAAGTAGGATTCCCCAGTTCTATTCTATTCACCTTCCCGAAATTTTTAATTTCTTGATGCGAGCGTTGCATCTTTATGAGAAATTCAGAGTTTGGGTTTTGTTTCTGTATCTGTTCTTTGATCAAATTTTATCTCCAGAGATTATTAGGTTCTGACCTATTGAAGTAGACTTGCATAATGTTAGCCTATTCGATTTTGATGATTCGATGATTACATATATTTTGGAATGTTATTTATTATTCTAACATGCTATTGATTTTGATGATAATATGTTCACATACATTTGGCTTTTTTAGAGATATAAAACAACATGCCATATGTATCTGTTCTAACTTGGTTTTGCAGAGAAATCAGTTTACTGATTATACTTTTTGATGATGAATACAAATGGTGCATTGTAATACTTCATGTGTATTTATCTAATTTTGTTTTGCAGGAAGTATTAATCAATGATTAAGGGGGAGCTTTTAGCTCAATCACACATTGGTATATAATCATCAAAAAGGGGGAGATTGTTACCCTAGTGTGTTTTGATGTTATATATAGCAAGCTGATTGCTTATCTTGTATTAGGTTCACTATATCTAGATCACAATTATATGATTGAATCACTTGATATATCATTTGCATATATATGTGTTTGCTATGTATAAGTATACTCTCAGGTAACTTGGTTGGTGATATGGAAATGCAAAGGTATAAAGCCATCTATCTATTCAGCTCACCAGAACCAAAACAGCAAGCTGATTTGGACTTGTCGGAACCAAAACAGCAAGCTGATTCGGAATTGACGGAACCAAACAGCAAGCTGACATGAACTTGCTATGTTAATTCTATATGTACTAACTTGGTTTTGCAGGGTTGTCTAACTTACTGATTGTATAATCAGTCTATCTAACAGCAAACCAAAGTTGAGATACAGTGACAATTTGGCATGCCAGTTGCACACGGTCAATACGCAAACAGCAAGCTGTTTGATATAAAACATCATGTTATTTCTGTATTGTGCTAACTTGGTTGTGCAGTGTATTGTGCTAACTTGGTTTTGCAGGGTATTATAGCTTAACCAGATTGTCTCAAACAGCAAGCCAAATGCATGGACAATCAGCATACCAATTGTACAATCAGCAAGCTGATTGTGTCTGATGGAATTAAAGATACATTCGGTAAATCAAAGATGATCAAGTGGGAATAATGTTAGAAACGTGTAAGGGCCCTCTGAATGTTATTTAACATGCCAACACTCATATTCTATACATATTGGGAGACAAACATATTCCTTGGGTTAAATTAAGAAAAGTAAAGTTCTACTTTTCATTAATTTAATGACACACCATACCTCCACTTTAAACAAACACATGGCACTCATGATGGCTATTATTCTCTCCATTATACACGTTCTTCTTCTTCTTCATCAGTTGAGATTCATATCTCATTCCAAATCTTAAACAAACATATAATTTCTAACGGCTTGATTTTATACCGTTGGAAATTTTCAAGCTTAATTTTCAAATGTTCTTGTTTACCTATTTAAAGGTTGTTCTTGCTCAGTTCTAAGGCATTCATCCAAGAGAAGAATCAGAGTGCAAAAACACAAGAACCTATACACAACTTCGAGCTTTCATTGCAAAATCTTATTAAACCTCTCAAACCCATATATACACGCATATATATATTCAGAGGGTTCATTAGGTTGAGTTGTAATTGATTCAAATCATTTGTATTGTTCAAAGTGTATTGTTTTGCTGTTGTACAAGATTGGCTTCAGGTTTTAGGGTGAGTCGAACTAGACTAGAGAAGTATACTTGGGAAGTAGTACTTAGAAAGTTAGTTGTTCACAGGTAAACAGCAAGCCATTTGTAATCAGCAAGGGTTAAGGGAGATATATTGTTGGATCTTGTAATCGGTTTATAGTTGATCAATAATATATTCTCTTACCAAGTTTGGTAAGGGACCAGGACGTAGACCATAGGGGATTAGGGGTCGAACCTGGCTAAAAGATTGTGTGTCTCTTTTACTTACTGTTTATATTCCTTCTGCATTGCATTTCAGGTACAATCAGCGTGCTGTTTGTGAACTGTGTTATTACAAACAGCAAGCTGTTTTCAGTAAATTTCAAAACAGTTCATAAATTCACACTATTAACCAAAAACACCTATTCACCCCCCCTCTAGGTGTTGTTTTTCAATTGGTATCAGAGCGTTGGTGTACTAATATTTCTGTAACAGGAAAGTACAGATCCTATGGCACACATTTATGAAGATGGAGAATCATCAAACATGCCACCACTTCTCGTTGGTACAGAAAATTATGATTTATGGAGACTAAGGATGAAGATGATTCTAATCAGAAATCCACTTGAATGGTTGGTTGTTAAAGATGGTCCATTTACCTTTCTGGATGAAAACGGCAAGCCAAAAGATGTTGATGATCTTACCGGGGAAGAATTGATAAAAGCAAGCTATAATGGAAATGCCAAGTATACACTAATTTGTGGTCTTTCAGATTCAGATTATGACAAGGTCTCTACGTGCATCACAGCAAAGGAAATATGGGATACCTTAGAAATGAATTATCAAGCTACAATATGTGTCAATCCAAAACAGCAAGCTGATTGTCACAAACAGCAAGCTGCCTCAAGTGACACAAATAAACCTAAGGCACTCCTTACAAGGAATGATGATGAGGAATCAGCTTCTAATGATGACTCAAGTGATGACATGGTCGACCTAGCTTTTGTTGGTATTGATGATGAAGATACCATACGAGGAAATTTCAAAGAAGTCCTTGTAAACAGTGATGTGTCGAATTCGGATGACGATAGTAGTGAAGTACACTCAATTAATTTTGATTTGTCCTCTAGTATTCCTATGTTAAATGAACTAACCATGCAGGTACCAAGTAATGTATCTATTATTGAGTTCATGGAATTGAAAAATGAGAAAAATGAGCTTGAAAAGAAGAATGCTCATTTGAGGAAAATCATTTCTGATTTGATGGCTGAGAAGGCTCCTACAAACAATCATGATGATCTTTTTACTGATTTAAAAGAGAAAATCATTCAATTCGAAGGAGTCAACAAAGAAATTCTAAGGAGGAATGAGGTGCTCATGAAAGAACTCAAAGATTTGAAGTCAGAGATTGAAGCTAAGGATGAATGTATAAAAACATTCAAGATCAAAGAGTCTAGCCAAGCCGAGTCTTCAAAATCTTCTAAAAGGAGAAAACAGCAAGCTGAATGTGCAGACAATCAGCACGCCATTCTGATCAAACAGCAAGCTGAACTAATCTCTCTTCTGGAAAAGGAGGTCAAGGATCTCGAGAAAGGAATGGAAACGTTTGTTCAAGGAGAAGACAGCTTAAAGACAATCATGAAAAAGGCAAATGTTCCATTGGTTAGAGAAGGAGTTGGCATGAACTTCAACAAAAAGCATGATGCGCTCAAATATGATGGAAGAAATGGCATACCTTACAACTATGCTATGCCTTGGAAGACATGCAATAGATGTGGAGGAAAAGGCCATCTGGAAAGACATTGTGTGGTTCAAGTCAATCATAAAGGGAAAACAGCTTACCAGAATGAACCAGTCAGGCGACAAACAGCTTACCAGAATGGACCAGTCAGACTACAAACAGCATACCAGAATGCTCCTGACAGAAGACAAACAGCTTACCAAAAGAATGAAAGAAAGCAAAATCAGTCACCAAAAGTGATCCAAATGTGGATCAAGAAAGCTGATTTAAATGTTTTATATACTATTGCTACTAACCAATTTGGACCCAAACCTATATGGGTACCAAAACATTAAGTTGGTGTTTGTTTGTTTTGTAGATATGTCTTGCCGCCAAAGTAAAGATAAATCGATGGATTTTGGATAGCGGATGCACTAGGCATATGTGTGGAGACAAATCTCAGTTCATGAGTCTCAAAATGAAGAAGGGTGGAAGAGTTACAATTGGCAATAGCAAGACTCTTCGAATCCTTGGAAACAACATGTTGTTTGGCTATAATAGACAATGATCCTTATATTTGGCATAAGAAGATTGGGACATGCACACATGGACTTGCTTAACAAATTATCAAGCAAGAAATTGGTCAGAGGGGCGCCCAAACTAAAGTATGTCAAAACAGAGATGAAAGTGAAAGCATGCAACCTCAAGTTACTGGCAATCAGCAAGCTGGAAGTTCAAATCAGCAAGCTGGAAGTTCAAATCAGCAAGCTGAAAGCACTGTTGAAGTCAGAAAGCCAAAGAAGGATGCATACACTGACAATCAGCAAGCTGAAAGTAGAATTGGATGCCAAAACGTTTAGTTTTTGTGCAACAAAGGTCCCTAAAAACAGCAAGCTAAGTGCAAAAGTTTGGTACTTTAGCTTACCTTTTTAGTATTATTTGCATGCTAATTAATTTGCTATTCTTATATAGATGTCAATAATGAATTTTAAGTGTAATTCACTTGCATGCATACATATCGTTAATTCTTTCGCATGCAATTTGTTGAGTAAATGTGTACTCGTGCATTATGTGGTACATCATAATCCATGCTTATATTGAATATGCTCGTGATTACCCTTTTTAATGATTAAGGGGGAGAGATTTTAGGAGGTTATCACTTAATGAGGTTATGTGTTTGGGATTTTAGTTCATATAAATCCTTATGTGTTTAATTGAATATCATGTTGTTAAATCAATGATGCAAGTGTTGAGGGGGAGTATGTACTCCTTAAAATATATGTTGGTAATCATCAAAAAGGGGGAGATTGTTAGCCTATTCGATTTTGATGATTCGATGATTACATATATTTTGGAATGTTATTTATTATTCTAACATGCTATTGATTTTGATGATAATATGTTCACATACATTTGGCTTTTTTAGAGATATAAAACAACATGCCATATGTATCTGTTCTAACTTGGTTTTGCAGAGAAATCAGTTTACTGATTATACTTTTTGATGATGAATACAAATGGTGCATTGTAATACTTCATGTGTATTTATCTAATTTTGTTTTGCAGGAAGTATTAATCAATGATTAAGGGGGAGCTTTTAGCTCAATCACACATTGGTATATAATCATCAAAAAGGGGGAGATTGTTACCCTAGTGTGTTTTGATGTTATATATAGCAAGCTGATTGCTTATCTTGTATTAGGTTCACTATATCTAGATCACAATTATATGATTGAATCACTTGATATATCATTTGCATATATATGTGTTTGCTATGTATAAGTATACTCTCAGGTAACTTGGTTGGTGATATGGAAATGCAAAGGTATAAAGCCATCTATCTATTCAGCTCACCAGAACCAAAACAGCAAGCTGATTTGGACTTGTCGGAACCAAAACAGCAAGCTGATTCGGAATTGACGGAACCAAACAGCAAGCTGACATGAACTTGCTATGTTAATTCTATATGTACTAACTTGGTTTTGCAGGGTTGTCTAACTTACTGATTGTATAATCAGTCTATCTAACAGCAAACCAAAGTTGAGATACAGTGACAATTTGGCATGCCAGTTGCACACGGTCAATACGCAAACAGCAAGCTGTTTGATATAAAACATCATGTTATTTCTGTATTGTGCTAACTTGGTTGTGCAGTGTATTGTGCTAACTTGGTTTTGCAGGGTATTATAGCTTAACCAGATTGTCTCAAACAGCAAGCCAAATGCATGGACAATCAGCATACCAATTGTACAATCAGCAAGCTGATTGTGTCTGATGGAATTAAAGATACATTCGGTAAATCAAAGATGATCAAGTGGGAATAATGTTAGAAACGTGTAAGGGCCCTCTGAATGTTATTTAACATGCCAACACTCATATTCTATACATATTGGGAGACAAACATATTCCTTGGGTTAAATTAAGAAAAGTAAAGTTCTACTTTTCATTAATTTAATGACACACCATACCTCCACTTTAAACAAACACATGGCACTCATGATGGCTATTATTCTCTCCATTATACACGTTCTTCTTCTTCTTCATCAGTTGAGATTCATATCTCATTCCAAATCTTAAACAAACATATAATTTCTAACGGCTTGATTTTATACCGTTGGAAATTTTCAAGCTTAATTTTCAAATGTTCTTGTTTACCTATTTAAAGGTTGTTCTTGCTCAGTTCTAAGGCATTCATCCAAGAGAAGAATCAGAGTGCAAAAACACAAGAACCTATACACAACTTCGAGCTTTCATTGCAAAATCTTATTAAACCTCTCAAACCCATATATACACGCATATATATATTCAGAGGGTTCATTAGGTTGAGTTGTAATTGATTCAAATCATTTGTATTGTTCAAAGTGTATTGTTTTGCTGTTGTACAAGATTGGCTTCAGGTTTTAGGGTGAGTCGAACTAGACTAGAGAAGTATACTTGGGAAGTAGTACTTAGAAAGTTAGTTGTTCACAGGTAAACAGCAAGCCATTTGTAATCAGCAAGGGTTAAGGGAGATATATTGTTGGATCTTGTAATCGGTTTATAGTTGATCAATAATATATTCTCTTACCAAGTTTGGTAAGGGACCAGGACGTAGACCATAGGGGATTAGGGGTCGAACCTGGCTAAAAGATTGTGTGTCTCTTTTACTTACTGTTTATATTCCTTCTGCATTGCATTTCAGGTACAATCAGCGTGCTGTTTGTGAACTGTGTTATTACAAACAGCAAGCTGTTTTCAGTAAATTTCAAAACAGTTCATAAATTCACACTATTAACCAAAAACACCTATTCACCCCCCTCTAGGTGTTGTTTTTCACATAACACCCGTTTTTTTGGGGGGGGAGAAATAGCGAAGAGCAGATCATCATTCCAAAATGATCATAGTTGTCTTGGTGGTTTGTAAAGTTATTAGCAACGTTCCGTTATGCATAGTTGAAGTGTCTCTGGGGGAGTTTTCACAATAGTTTTCTTCTTATTCCAGATGTGTCAAATAATAGATTCTTCTTATTTCACGGATGCTCCAATTATGTGTACTTTTTTTTTTTGAAGTGAGATTAATGTGTACCTTTGACCAAATAAAAAAGGCACGAGAAAAAAGTACATCAAGGATAATATTCATTTTACGAGAAATTTTAAAAAATGAATTATAACCTACGATCAATTTTCGAAATTTAAATTTGGAATGCTAGTTAAAGAGTATTATAAAAATATATTTATATGACTTTGGCAAAAATAATAACAATACAATAATATTTTCATCCATTGTTCTTATTTCTTTTTAGTTCCCATCCAAAAACATATGTTTTTTATTATTAAATCCATGAATCATGATAAATTATATTTGACCAAAATACCATTGTCTTTTTACAAAGAACTGTTAAACTTATCATTTTTTTAAAAAAAAACTAACTTATCGTATGGATCCATGTGTTTGAGGATGACCTAAAAGGGTTCTTCTGAGGTTAAAATCTTTTTAATACATATTTAAGGGTATTTAGGTAAATTTATCGAGAAAAAAATTTAATGTTTATAAAAATGTCCTTGCAGGGCTACTTAATTTATAGATGATTTGTGTTATAAACTCATGAGAAATCCATGAGGACAATCTCAGGCTCATTTTTCTCCTTATCATATTATGATAACTTTGTAACAATTAATCAAATTTTAAAAAGTTTGGTTGGTCGTACATGTTGATTTTACTTATTCACCCTTACTTTATTTCTATCTATTCTATTATATTAAAGCCGAAACATTAAAAGTTTGGTTGGTTGGTTGGTTGGTTGGTACCTATTGAATTTACCTAATTACCCTTACTTAACTATTAACTAATTACATAATTTCCTTTTTCATATTAAACATATTACCTTTTCTATTTGTCACTAGCTAATTAATTTCCCTTTTAAGGTAAAGCAAAATACCTTTTATATTTTATCTAACTAAAATTTCTCCTTTCTTATAAACACTACAAGCAATTTTGAAAATAACATAATTATATTATAATTACTATTAACTAATCAATTACCTTTTTCAGCCAAAACATGTTACCTTTTCTCTATTCTATAACTAAAATATCACTTTAACTAAAATATCTTTTTTTACAAATATATCACGGGTGGTTCTATTTAATAAATAATAATATTTTAATACTAATAATTATCAATTACCTTTTTCAACTAAAACATATCATCTTTTCCATATTTTATAATTCAAATTCCTTTTTTCTAGAAATATCATGGGCAACATTAATTTCTCACAATCTAAAGACATTATGAACAATTTAATTTAGTGAAATAACATAAATTAAATTATAATTATTATAAACTAATCAATTACCTTTTTCACCTAAAACATGTCATCTTTTTAATTTTCACATTACATTTTCTATTTTCTCTAAATAAAATCTATCTTTTTTCAATTACATCACGGGCGGTTCTATTTAATAAAATAAAATAACAATATTATAATGTTAATAATTAACCGATTAAGTTTAAGCTAAAATGTATCATCTTTTCTATATTTTCTAACTAAAATATCTCTTTTCTTTAAAATATCACGGGCAACACTAATTTTTCCTTTTCTTAAAACTTTACGAGCAATTTTATTTAGTAAAATAACATAATTGAATTATAATTACTATAAACTAATCAATTACCTTTTTCACCTAAAACATGTTTCCTTTTTAATTTTCTCTAACTAACACCTCACTTTTTTCAGTTAAATCACGGCATTCTATTTAATAAAATAAAATTATAATTTTATAAGTACTTATAATTAACCGATTACCTTTTTGAACAAAGATGTATTTTCTTTTCAATATTTTCTAACTAAAGTCCCTCTTTTCATAGAAATATAACGGATAACATTTATAAATATTTTTTGTGCTAATTAACATTTATGTAATTATTATCAAATTATTTCATTTAAAAATTTAAACCTCTAAAATTCATATTTTAAAAAAAGTAAATCGAATTAATAAAACATATCATATAATATTAAAAGAAATCCGTGCATCGCACGGGTTTTAAGCTAGTACTATTATATAAAAGCCGAAACATTAAAAGTTTGGTTGGTCGGTACCTGTTGATTTTAGTTATTTACCCTTACTTTATTACATATAAAATCCATTTTACTAACTAATTAATTTCCCATTTCAGATGAAACACAATATCTTTTATATTATATTTAACTAAAATTTATCTTTTTTTATAAACATTAAGAGCAATTATGTTTAATAAAATAACATAATTATATTAGACTTACTATTAACTAATCAATTACATTTTTCAGCCAAAACATGTTACCTTTTCCTATTTCGTAACTAAAATATTTCTTTTTCCAATTATATCACTGGTGCTTCTATTTAATAAAATAAAATAATAATATTATAATACTAATAATTACCGATTACCTTTTTCAGCTAAAACGTATCATCTTTTCCATATTTCATAATTAAAATTCTTTTTTTTCTAGAAATATCACGAGCAACATTAATTTCTCACTATCTAAAACACTACGAGCAATCTAATTTAGTAAAATAATATAAATTAAATTATAATTATTATAAACTAATCAATTACCCTTTTCACCTAAAACATGTCACCTTTTTAATCACGACATTCTATTTAATAAAATTATATAATAATTTTATAAGTACTTATAATTAATCGATTATCTTTTTCAACTAAAATGTCATCTTTTCAATATTTTCTAACTAAAATTCCTCTTTTCCTAAAAATATCACGAATAACATTTATATAATTATTATCAAATCATTTAAAAATTTAAACCTCATTATATTTAAAAAAATATTTCAAATAATAAAAAAATCATATATTATTAAAAGAAATCCGTGCATCACACGGGTTTTAAGCTAGTCATGCTCTAAAGTCTAAACAGATACAATATATAATACTTGAATTCTGAAGATACGCTACAATAAAAAAATGTAAAAAATTTGCGTAGAAGGGTATAGTAAATTAATCTCTAATTTTATTGATATCTAGTACATTTTCCTTAGTAATATAGTAAATCAATGAAGATATTGATGAGATGATAATTGGGCTTTTAACTTTTCAATTATATACATAAATTATTTTCCCTTTTGACAAAGTCGGGTTAAAGCCCATTTAGATTGTTACAAACAACAAAGGCCCAACTTAACTACAACCCACGCCCAATTTTTAGGGTTTTATCAATATATCTCCGCCGCTTGTATATATTAGAAACTTTCTGCGGCGTTACTACAACTTTGCTTCTCAAACCTCGGTTGCCATGGTAAGCTCCTCTAGTCCTCTGCAAGTCATACTAATCTCTCTCTCTCTCTCCCTCTCTCTGTCTCTCTGGCTCTCTTTGTACTCTCTCTCTCTCTCTCTCTCTCTCGTATGCTTATTAAAATCTTGGTTTGATTATATGTATAGGTCAAGTACTCCAAAGAACCCGATAATCCCACTAAATGTAAGTTAGATTCATCCTCATTGTACATATATGTACATGCTCTGTATCTATGGGTTATCTCTATAGTACTTGTGGTTTGATTTTATATATGTTTTTTGATTACAGCCTGCAAGGCCCAGGGTGAGGGTCTTCGCGTTCATTTCAAGGTACTCAAATGTATTTATATTTATTTATGTGTAGATTGCATTTTATTCATTTTAAATGCTTTGCTATTTAATTGCATACAGTTGTGAGATTTTTGAGGAATTTTGTTTAAATTTATGTTGTTTTGTACTATAATTTGTAAAACCTGATGAAAAAAGCAGTGGCCCATTGCCTTTGTGAATGGGACGCCCGTTAAATTCAGGAAAAGCGACTCGTGAATCGTTCTTGGGTGAACCTCTGTTTCATTTAGTGGCTGAAGGTTCAGTAAATGATTCAACATTTGTCTTTTTGGGGACAGTGATTGATTATTGATTTTGATTATCTGTGAATTGACTACTGTCATTGTCAATTATGAAGTGTTTGGAATATTTGGCTGTTTTCACATTGTAGTTTGATTGGTTAGACATTAGGGTATAATTTTATTAGAAGTAGCTCCGTAATCTGTCACTGCCTTTTGGTTGTATCATTGCTGTTGATTTTATCACACAGTCATGGATTGGTACAAATGCACAGAAGTATAAAAAAAATGCTATGAAAAGAACCATTAATTTCCTACATTGTATGACATCATGAAATCTGCATATAGTGTTGTTCTAATGTTATTGACCAATGGCAGACATTGTCAGATCTTGTTTACTGTTATGTTTAGGAATTAGGATCATTGTGAGTATTATAAAATATTTTTCTTTAATTCTTAATATATTTTTTATATTCATTAGCATATAAAGATTACTGTAAAAAATCATGTTTGCATCATACTTACTTTGTAGAACACAAGGGAGACAGCGCATGCCATAAGGAAGTTGCCACTAATCAAGGCAAAAAGGTATTTAGAGGATGTTCTGATTCACAAGCAGGCCATTCCCTTTACCCGGTTTTGTCGTGGTGTTGGTCGAACTGCTCAGGCAAAGAATAGGCATTCGAATGGACAGGGACGCTGGCCTGCTAAATCTGCAAAGTTTATACTTGATCTACTTAAGAATGCTGAAAGCAATGCTGAGGTATGCTCTATTCTTTTAAGTTTTAAGGTGCATGTTCTTTTATAACATTTTCTGTTACGTTTTCTTAGTTTTTTGCTGATTATTGGCCAGGTGAAAGGTTTGGATATCGATTCGCTTTACATATCCCACATTCAGGTGAACCAGGCCCAAAAACAGAGGCGTCGAACATACCGTGCTCATGGAAGGATAAACCGTATGTTTTTTGATTTGTTAATGCATTGCTGTCATGAATCATGTATGGCATTGATAGTAATTTTTTACTTGTGATATTTTTTGCAGCATACATGTCTTCACCCTGCCATATTGAGTTGATCTTGTCCGAAAAGGAGGAACCTGTGAAAAAGGAGGTAATGAATTTTGCTTTGCTTTGTACTACTGAAATTTTTTATCTGTACCATGATAACAGCAAGCTATGTTGTAAAAGTTAAATTCTTGTTGAGCACTTGTCTTGAACTACTTTATATTTACATTTTCCAGCCGGAGACTCAACTGGCCAGTAGCAAGTCCAGGAAATCTCAAGTTTTGCGTAGCGGTGCTTCCTCTTGATTGGAGCGAGATTAGCTTTAAGTTTTTAATGTCACTTGAATTTTGTCATGTTGCTCTATGGATATGTTTTGTTTCCCTGTAAAACTTGTTTGGAGGAATTCTCTCAATCGATCATCAGTCTGACTGTCCTTGCCAAAAGATTTCTTTTAGTAATTATTCAGAAGCACCTCTCTTTACTTTTTTCAGCTGATTTACTATTAGTTTCCCGGTAATTGTTATTTTGATTGGTTCTAAGGTTAGTTGTTCAGGAAAGAAGGATAGCTTATGTTGAGTTAATTTTATGGATGAGCCATGCGTTTTATAAAAAAAAACTTGTGCAAGAAATGAATAGCTTTTCTTATTTGAAGTTGTGGATATGTGGTTTGACAGAACTCAGAAGGATAGAGTTTTAATTGAATCAGATTGGTGTTCTGTTTTAAATTACTTCTTCATTGTTGCAGGTTAGTGGTAATCTTAGTTTGGTGCTATGTGGGAGGCAAGCTGAAATAAATAAATTTACTTTATAAAACTATTGGAATGCAAAAACTGAGTAAATATGTTGAGATGTTAAAATTAAAAACCCAATTTCACTATTAAAGTTTTTATCGTTTTAATCGAAAAATTATTGAAATTATTATTATTCCCAGCGACTCTATTTAATCTTGGTAAGAAACTGAAAAAAAAAAAAGAAAAGTAAAAATGATTATAACCAAAATTGATATTAATAATAAGAGACTTGAAATTAAGCATTCTTTTTATACATTCGTGGTAAAGTGTAATAAAGAGTGTTTAGTCTTTACTTATTGCACCCACAATTAAATATTGGACAATAAGATTTGAGGTAAATATTGGAAAATTGTAATTCTTGAGTCTGCGTTATTGAAAAAAAGAAGAAGAAGAACTAATTAAGGTAACTAGTCAACTTTTCCGCGCTTCGTGCGGTTCGTAAATTTTTATTTTAAAATATTGAAACAAATGAATTATTATTTATTATTTTCAAAAATTGATTGGTCTTTTAATAATTTTTTAAAAAAATTGATTCAAAATAATTTCATAAATTATAAGTTTGAAGATATTCTCTTTATATATCTAAAAATTTTATAATCTCAAAAATATCATAAACATAAAAACTAGTAATTATAATACAAACGTAATCTTTACTATCAAAAATTATAAATATTATATATAATAACACTTTTTAAAGCCGACGCCCCTCTCATAACATACATGTTCAATTGTAGTGTAATTATTTAATTAGAATATTAATTTATTTCGACATAATATAACGAACAACGGGTATATAACTTTTTTATCGATTTAGTCTACCGACAAAAATGTATTTTTTCAATTTAATCAGTTTGGTCATAACCCTTGTTATTTTTATTACACGTGTTAAGCGAACATTTACATACTTCTATAATTTATTACGATTTCCATAATCACTAATGATAAAGATTTGCTTGAAAAGTTAAGGGTCGTCTGTACTACAATTGTCCGTAAAGAAATTGGAGTGGTATTCGATAGGGAATAAAATATTACGCAATGTAAACAATTTTTAGTCGTCATTTTATCTAAAAATAAACTTAATTATAAATGTAATTAATATTTAATACTGAAATAATAATTATAATGCTCAAAAATAATGTTTTATAATTTCTTAAATAAATAAAATAATTTTAATACATATTTATTAGGTATAATTAATGACTAATTAATATGTCATTAAAAGCTATTGAATGCAAGAAAAAAAAATTAATAAAAAAATCAAAAAATTGAAAATTCAAGAAAAATACCTTAAACGTTTCTGGTAACTTTCTAATCTCCAGGCATTATAATATACTAGCTTATAGCCCGTGCAAAGCACGAGTTACTTTTAAATATTTTTGAAATTATATAATTAAACAAAATAGAGTTTTATAATTTATTATGGAATTAATTTAACTTTTTAAAATTATTTAATAAATCACATGTATTGTTTAGAACTAATAATATAAAATTTTAATGTAAGATGCGGTGTGATATTTTTGGGTTTATATTAGTGATTGCAAGATTAGTTTTAGATTTAAAGGTAACATGTTTTAGTTAGAAAACAAATATTAGCGTTTGTAAGAAATGGTATAATTTTAGGTGTTTATAAAAGGTAATTTCTTCAATTAAAAGTAAATGTTAAAAAGGTAATCGGCTAATAACTATTTATTATATTATTATAAATAATAATTAAGCAAGAATAATTAAGTAAAATAACATGTTTTATTAGTTAAGGATAAATAAGTAAAATAAAGAGGTACCTTTCTTTTGATATGTTATAAATTTTATTTAATAATATAATTAGGTTTTATATAATCATTATTTTCAATAATATTTTTTACTTTTAATATAATTTAATATACTCTTTTTCAAGGATTATCCTCATGTTTTCTTATTATTAGCAATGTATAAAGATTTTTATTATATTTTATTAATGATTGTAAGATGGGGTGTGATATTTTTGGGTTTATATTAGTGATTGCAAGATTAGTTTTAAATTTAAAGGTAACATGTTTTACTTAGAAAACAAATATTAGCGTTTGTAAGATATGATACAATTTTAAGTATTTATAAAAGGTAATTTCTTCAATTAAAAGTAAATGTTAAAAAGGCAATCGGCTAATAACTATTTATTATATTATTATAAATAATAATTAAGTAAAATAACATGTTTATTAGTTAAGGGTAAATAAGTAAAATAAAGAGGTACATTTCTTTTGATATGTTATAAATTTTATTTTAATAGTATAATTAGGTTTTATATAATCATTATTTTTAATATTTTTTTTACTTTTAATATAATTTAATATACTCTTTTTCAAGGATTATCCTCATGTTTTTTTATTATTAGCAATGTATAAAGATTTTTATTATATTTTATTAATGATTGTAAGATGAGGTGTGATATTTTTGGCTTATATTAGTGATTGCAAGATTAGTTTTAAATTTAAAGGTAACATGTTTTAGTTAGAAAACAAATATTAGCGTTGGTAAGATATGGTACAATTTTAGGTGTTTATAAAAGGTAATTTTTTTCAATTAAAAGTAAATGTTAAAAAGGCAATCGGCTAATAACTATTTATTATATTATTATAAATAATAATTAAGTAAAATAACATGTTTATTAGTTAAGGGTAAATAAGTAAAATAAAGAAGTACCTTTCTTTTGATATGTTATAAATTTTATTTAATAGTATAATTAGGTTTTATATAATCTTAATTTTCAATAATTTTTTCACTTTTAATATAATTTAATATTCTTTTTTTCAAGGATTATCCTCATATTTTCTTATTATTAGCAATGTATATAGATTTTTATTATTATTTTATTAATGATTGTAAGATGCGGTGTGATATTTTTTGGTTTATATTAGTTATTGCAAGATTAGTTTTAAATTTAAAGGTAACATGTTTTAGTTAGAAAACAAATATTAGCGTTTGTAAGATATGGTACAATTTTAGGTATTTATAAAAGGTAATTTTTTCAATTAAAAGTAAATGTTAAAAATGCAATTGGCTAATAACTATTTATTATATTATTATAAATAATAATTAAGTAAAATAACATGTTTTATTAGTTTAGGGTAAATAAGCAAAATCAACAGGTACCAACCAACCAAACTTTTAATGTTTCGTCTTTTATATAATAGTATAGATTTTGACTAATGATCTCTGTTCTAAAAATCGCTGATTAATCACGATTAATCACCGATTAATCCCTATTCCATTGGTTACCGTACTGATTAATAATCCGATTATTCGATTAATCATTCCGATTAATTCCCAAATACCCGATTAATCCCCGATTAATTCCTGGACAGTGCCTCTACCGATTAAGTCCGATTCCCGCTTTTTACAACACTGCTAATGATGGTAAGATGCAGTGTGATATTTTTGGGTTTATATTAGTGATTGCAGGATTAGTTTTAAATTTAAAGGTAACATGTTTTAGTTAGAAAACAAATATTAGCGTTTGTAAGATATGGTTCAATTTTATGTGTTTATAAAAGGTAATTTGTTCAATTAAAAGTAAATGTTAAAAAGGCAATCGGTTAATAACTATTTATTATATTATTATAAATAATAATTAAGTAAGGATAATTAAGTAAAATAACATGTTTTATTAGTTAAGGGTAAATAAGTGAAATCTTTTGATATGTTATAAATTTTATTTAATAATATAATTAGGTTTTATATAATCATTATTTTCAATAATTTTTTTACTTTTAATATAATTTAATATACTCATGTTCAAGGATTATTCTAATGTTTTCTTATCATTAGCAATGTATATAGATTTTTATTATATTTTATTAATGATTGTAAAATGCGGTGTGATATTTTTGGGTTTATATTAGTTATTGCAAGATTAGTTTTAAATTTAAAGGTAACGTGTTTTAGTTCGAAAGGAAATATTAATGATGGAAAGAAATAATATGATTTACTCCCTCCGTCCCTTTGAATTCTTTACGTTTGCGGACCAGTTTCTGGCACGGATTTTAAGGTGCATTTTAAGGATAGTTCTATAACTTATTTTTGATATTTTATTTTTTTGTATAAAAATAGGATTGTTCTATTTTTATACAAAAAAATAAAATATCAAAAATAAGTTATAGAGGAGTATGTTTTTAGGTGTTTATAAAAGGTAATATCTTGACTAATTACCATTAATTATATTATGTTATTACTTATTTTAGATTGTAAGATTTGTTTTAAATTAAAAAGGTAACGTGTTTTAGACTTTTAGTTCGAAAGGAAATATTAATGATGGAAAGATGTGATACGATTGATGTTTTTAGTTGTTTATAAAAGGTAGTATCTTGACTAATTACCAATAATTATATTATGTTATTACTTATTTTAGGTGTATTTATTTATTTTTATAATGAAGGGTAAGTAATTAAATTCACGAAGTACCAAAAAATAAGTACCAAAACTTTTAATGTTTCGGTTTTTATATAATAGTATAGATTTTATTAATAATTGAAAAATATGGTACGATATTTTCGGATATATATATTAATGATTGTAAGATTAGTTTTAAATCAAAAAGGAAACGTATTTTAATTCGAAAGGAAATATTAATGATTGGAATATATGATAAAAGGTAACATCTTCAACTAAAAGTAAATATGAAAAAGGCAATCGACTACTTACCATTAATTATATTATGTTAATATTTATTTTAGGTGTTTTAATATATATTTTTCTTTATAATGAAGGGTAAATAAGTAAATTCACGAAGTACCAAAAAATAGGTAAAAAAAAACTGGTACCAATTTATATAATCATTATTGTTTACATAATTTTAATTAATATAATTTAATATACACATGTTTACGGATTATACTAATGTTTCCTTATTATAAACAAAGTATATTTTTAATATATTTTATTAATAATTGAAAAATATTGTATGATATTTTCGGGTATATATTAATGATTGTAAGATTAGTTTTAAATCAAAAAGGAAACGTATTTTAATTCGAAAGGTAATACTAATGATTGGAAGATATGATAAAAGGTAACATCTTCAACTAAAAGTAAATATGAAAAAGGCAATCGACTAATTACCATTAATTATATTATGTTAAAATTTATTTTAAGTGTTTTAATATATATTTTTCTTTATAATGAAGGGTACATAAGTAAATTCACGAAGTACCAAAAAACAGGTACCAAAAAATTGGTACCAAAAAACAGGTACCAAAACTTTCAATGTTTCGGAATTTATATAATAGTATAGATATAGATATATAGATATAGATATGTAATTAATATTTAATAATGAAATAAGAACTATAATGCTCAAATAAAATTTTACAAATTTTAATATAAATAAATAAATTAGATTTAATACGTATTTATTAGGTATAATTAATGACTAATTAATATATCATTAAGAGCTATTTAATGTAAGAAAATGATTTTAATAAAAAATTCAAAATAACAAAAATTCAAGAAAAATATTTTAAATGTTTCTGGTAACTTTCCGATCTCCAGGCATTATAATATATATAGATAGGCAACTTATCCGCGCTTCGCGGTTTATAAATTTTTATTTTAAATATTAAAAATAGATTATTTAATTTCTTTTACTTTTAAAAATTGATTGGTTTTTTAAGAATTTCCTAAAATGAAAAGATCTAAAACAATATACATGAATAATTAATTTTAAAAAAAAAATACTTTCATTGCATATCTAAAGTTTTGATTATCTTAAAAATATTGACAACAAACATAATCTTTTTGATCAAAAGTTATAAATATTAAATATAATTTAATAACATTTTTTAAAGTCAATACCCCTTTCAAATATACATGTCCAATAATAGTGTAAAAAATTATGTAATTAGAATGTTAATGTATGTCAACACAATACAATGAAATAACGGGTGTATAACTTTTAATCGATTTAATCTATCGATAGAAATGGGTGTGTTTATTTAATTTAATAAGTTTATCATAATTCATGTGTAATTTATTAATGTACAAAGGTAAAAATCTGTCTCTATTATTTGTATACAAATTTCAATGTTAAGCGAAGATCTAAATATTTCTATAATTTATTACGATTTTCACAATCACTGATAATAAAGATTAGATTGTTTGAGAAATTAAGATCGTCTATGCTATAGTCGTCTAAAAAAAATTGTAGTGAATGAGTGATCTTGAATACGGAATAAAAGAGGACTTAATGTATACAATTCTAAGTCGTTTTAGAAACTGATAGGTTTTTTAAGAATTTTCTAAATAAATTAATTTAAAACAATTTACATGAATTTTTAGTTGAAAAAAGACTCTCATTATATATCTAAAGTTTTGATAATCTTAAAAAAATATTATAAACATAAAAAATAGTAATTACAATACGAACACAATCTTTACGATCAAAGGTTATAAATATTAAATGTAACTCAATAACGTTTTTTAAAGTCGACACCCATATCAAAATATACATATTTAATAACAATGTAAAAATTATGTAATTAGAATATTAATTTGTGTCGAGACAATTTAATGAAACAAAGGGTATATAACTTTTTTATCGATTTAATTACCGATAAAAATGGTTGGGTTTATTTAATTTAACCGATTTGGTCATAATCAATGTGTAATTTAATCATGTGTAAAGGTAAAAATTTATATGTATTATTTGTATACAATTTTCAAATATTAAGCAAAGATCTATATACTTTTATAATTTATTACAATTTCCACAATCATTAATAATAAAGATTGTTTGAGAACTTAAGGTCGTCTGTGCTATAGTTGTAATAACCCTAACTTCAGTAATGCTACAGTGGTCACATGAATAGTAAATTTCGAGGATTTAGAGAAATGGTATATAGGTACTCTATAAAGGAAATGGAAAATGAATAAACAGAAACCATATTAGTGTTGTACAATGAAAATAAGTGACTCAAAATGACGTTAGATTTCAGAAATTCCTGAAACATGGATTTTGAGGATTTTGATTTCGAATAAGCTTCTATTGGACATTAAGGAGCATGGAAACATTATAAGAATTATATATTGAGGAATTAGTGAATTTAGGTTTAACCAAGGGATTATTAAGTTAAGAGAATACCAATGGAATTTGGATTGTTAAATGATTTCAAAACCACTGAGATAATGAGGTACATTCGTAACGAACCACAATTTGACGAATATGGAGACCAAGCAACCAAGATTAGTAATATAACAAGGATACATACCACATTATCATTATAAGAATTAGTAGCACAAAACTTAGAAAAGAAAACCAAGAAAAGGGATTATGAGGTCACCTACATTACATCACCTTCCACTAATTATTTTCAAGGGTAAATTAGTCTTTTAACAAGCTTTTAATCACAAATATCTTCCAAGCTTCTAAGACAATCTAGCATTATCAAGATAAACACAAAATTAGATCAAACAAGAGCAAAAGAACTCTCTCCCCTTCTTCATTACACCATTCGGCTACTTTCAAAAAAATAAGAAAAAAAAAATAAAAACCCTAGCTCTCTTCAATAACAAATCAAGAGGAAAATCATGGGTGATCTTGGAGGATAGAAAGAGTGATCTACAAAGTTTCAAAGTCATCCAACTTCATTTACATAGGTAAGGAAAATCATGAAGGTGATGATGAATAGTAAGTGAATAGTAAAATCTTAGTATTAACTTTGTTTTAATGGCTCCTTTAGTTAATCCAAGCTAATTCAAGGTTGTTCAAGGTGTGCCCAAGGATTATTAAGGATTATTAAGTGTTCTTCAAGCTTCAAAGAGGTATAAAAACCCTTGCCCTTTTGTATTTATGATAGATATTGTTGTGTTTAGTGATTAAGGGGTATAATGGTTATGTTTATGATGTTATAAGTGTTTGTAAGTGATTTAAAGTTGAATATGGAAGTGTTTGGAATTGTAACCATGACTGTTAATGAAGACCACATGGTGTAGGTGATGATTATGGTGTTTGATGATGGTTTTGGAGTGGTGAAATTTTGGAAAGTATGAAATTACAGCAGTTATAATGTCCGATTTTCGTTAGAACGAAAACTGCCCTGTTTTGTGACCCCTGTATTCATACGGTACCTCACTGCCTAGGTTACCAATTGACCATGAAATGATAGAGCTTAGTTCATAGATCGTTTTGATATAAGGTGCGTTAAAATCTGATGAACGGTTTAGGAGAAAAGTCAGTTTTAGTGAAAGACGTTCGATAACCGAGAAAACGTAATTGTATCAACTTTGAGGCTAAAGTTACCATACTTAGACATTTTTATAAGCCACGAAATTTTGGGATAAGGTAGTAGGGTGGTCAGAGGACCCTTGACAGTTGACCTTACATTAAAATTCGAAATCCATATTTTCTGAGAATTTTTACAGTTAAGTGTGGTCGTTAGGGAAAATGGTGAAAAACCACTGAAACTTCAATTGAGCTTGTAAATGGTTAAGTTCTTGAACCTTTGGGGTAATAGTGATACGTTAGGCATATATTGAAGTATCAAGGGTAATGTTATACAAGAGTGTAGTGAGTAAGAGATGTGATATTCTAATGACGGTCCTTTTGTGTTTATAGAAACTCCGGAAGAGGGACCAGCCTTACTGTCAGGATACAGGAACCGAGGCAAGATCCTTCTATCTCTACTTTAAAAATTATGTATCTTCGGAATATTAATGATATCATGGAATATATTTATGTATATGTGATGCTTTTGTTGCTATATTGCAAAGAATATATTCTCTTGATTGTGGGAAGTTAAAGAGAGATGGATATGTTTTCTGAAATATGAATATAGAGATGATTACGAATTGAGCGAATATGCTCTAGGGTAAAAGAGATATGAAAGAGAATGGTATCAGTTGTTATCTAGGATTATATGGTTTATAATGCTATATTATAAACATTCTTTTTAGTGTATGTTATATACATATATTTTATAGAAATAATGTGCGAGAATGAAAGTGATATACGAGAATGGAAATGTGAAATGGTGATGATAAATTGAATGATGATCTTATAAAAAGGGGAATTTACAACAGTAAGCGTAAGAGGCCGTGTGGAAGTTGCACAGTCCAGCACTTAATAAGCGTAAGAGGCCGTGTGGAAGTTGCACAGTCCAGCACTTAATAAGCGTAAGAGGCCGTGTGGAAGTTGCACAGTCTAGCACTTAATAAGCGTAAGAGGCCGTGTGGAAGTTGCACAGTCCAGCACTTAATGTTTCATTTCGGCCCAAGAGTTGCCGAAGGAGGATGTAGTGGTAGACCTTCCTCCTGGGGGATGGTGGCAGACCTACCTCCGTCTACCGGTAGTAAAAAGGGACGGATACGGAGGGCGACTGATCATCGAGCCTCACGTATTCGGCAACAGTGAAAACCCCTACAATATGTGAATAAAGAATAAATGATAAAGTCAGATTGGTATACTGGAAAGGGAAAATGATATGAAGGGTGGAATTATTGTTATAGATGAAGAGAAACTGATTTTATATTAATTTATAAAAATTGTTACATAAGAAGGAAATGAGATGATGATAGTAAGAGATTTAAGTAAGTATTCATATTATCCTGAAATATTACACTGAAAGATTATATTGATTGTTATATTATTTAAGAAGAGAAACTGATACTGTATTATTCTAGATTTCTTTCTTATAAAAGTAAGTGGATGATGTATTATTAAATAAGAGTTTTATTCTTCCTTAAAGTTTATAATTTGGTTACTGCTTACATATGTATATACATGTATACTTGGGTACATTTTAAATTCCAGGTTACAATATTATCTTGCTGAGCTATTATAGCTCACTCTTGCTACTTATCTATATACAGCTAGGTATGCCAATAATACGCAGAACGCCCCGCAAGAGGGTAAGGGAAAGGCGACCTTCTGAGAGCTCGTTAGCATCAATCCCCGAGGTAGATGACCAGGGCAAGGGGTTTAGTGGTCTTATGTATATGAAGTGTGTAAGTGTGTAAGGTTGTAATAAATTTGGTTGTTGAAATGCTTCTTGTAGAAGCATCACTCAACAATGTACTTAAGTATGATTCTGGGTTTGTAATAACTGTTTAACTTTAAACTTTTATTATGGTGAATGTTGTTCTCTGAGCATATGACTGGTGTGTGTGTGTGTATTACTGTGGGGTCAATTGCATAAGTATTAGTTATAAAAAAAAAAAAAAAAAACCCCAAGAGATATTGATTTTAAATGGAAGTTGGTTCGTGATGGCCCAGATTCATGACCCCGGATTTGGGGCTGTCACAGTTGGTATCAGAGCTAAGAGTCATAATGCTCAGGAACAAGAGTGATAATAATATTGTATCATTTATAATATAAATTTTGAACTTCCATCAAGTTCAGGGGTGGTATATCGCAGGTAGTATTTATTTTAAGTATTGTTTATAATTTTATAGACCGTTACTAATAGAATTTTATGTTTTATTATAGGGAGCAGAGATGGGTGAGCCGAGTCGAGACCCCCAGTGGCTAGAACTACCCGAGCAGGAGATTAGAGACTTGTTGCTGGTAGGTGTAGAGGTTCCAGAGTATGCTATTGATGACCTCAGGGAGAGACGACGGGCGAGTGCTAGAGAGAGATATGAGCAGAGACTGAGGGAGGAGGCTGAGGAGCGCAGGCAGAGGGATGCTGTGGCCATAGTGCCATATTCTGGTAGACCATATGTAGGACCTGATGGGGCCGGACCTTCCCGAGTGCGGACGGATATTCCTGAGGAGGAGATGCCCTTACGTAAGAGGCCTAGGCTATCTGTTATACCTGAGGAGCCGATTGAGTGGAGGGACATTCACGTGACTCCTACTCCTGTCCCACCTGTCCCAGTGCCATCACCAGTTCCATCTCCTCTACCTAGCCCTGACCCTTTTGAGGACCCAGTTGGGCAGTTCACTCCACCGGGACACTTTATCATGTCAGAGGATGAGTTGGAGGAGGACCCTTCCGAGGATGCGGATACGGAGCCAGTTCCTCCATCCCCACCATTTGCACCACCACCACCTCCACCAGTGGATGCACCCCCACTTGTAGATGTACCTCCCCCAGATGCTATGCCACCTCAGGAGGCACCTATGTTTCCAGCTGGTCAGTTGCCAGCTATTTTCTTGTCAGAGTACTTTGCCCTACAGGGACAGCTGGATGAGTCCCGTCGGACTATAGATACGCTTATACAGAGGTTAGACAGGGCGAGAGGAGGAGGAGGTGTGATACCAGATGGGTTGACTTTGAGCATAGTTAGTATCGAGCTGCGGGCACTCGGTGATATTAGGACGATGTTGGGAGACAGAGGGGATCCAGTATGGAGGGCTCAGATAGTTGATACAGGCACCACTATGGTAGTGCAGATCAGAGACGTTATCAGGGCGTCGTTACCATGATTAGGAGTAGTAGTTTTGGGTACTAATCAGACTAGTCATCTTGTGGATGTCATTTTGGGGATTAGGTTAGTTGTTTACTGTCTTAATCCCAGTCTGATTAGAGGACAGCTAGTAGTGCTTTTGTTATAGCGAGTTAGCATGTACAGTTATGCTTTTGGGGTTTCGAACCTTGTACTTTATGATGTATGATATTAGTAGTAAAAGACGTTGTACCCAAGTTGTAAAATATTTATGTAAATTAATGAAGTTTATGTACTTTGCCTAATTTTATCGTATTTTGATATTAAATGTTGAGATTCAGAAATATTGATATATATGAGGTGATTGACTTAAATGAAAAGGTTATTGTGCTAAAGGTACTAAGCTTATTTGTCAAAGTTGTATTATGATTAAATATTACTTGTGTGAATTTAAAATACTGGGATGCATAAATAAGATTAACTAATGATATAGTTGTGCATATATGGAAATGATGTATATTGTACCCTAAATTTGGGTGATTAATGAAGAATATTATTATATACAGAATCATGCCGCCTAAGCGTAATAATAGAATGAATGCAAGGGAAAATGAGAGAGAGGAAGCAAGTCAGAATAGGCAGGATGAAAACGCTCATAATGAACAAGATCATGAGGAAGAAGAAGATGAATCAACTGGCCAACAGGGAAGTCAGGGTGGTAACCCTTTTAACCAATTTATGGAACTTTTGAGGCAGAATTTAGCTAATCCACAGAATCCGCCACAACCACCTGTTCTTCCCAACCAGGCAGCTAACTCTTTTCGTGCTTTTAAGTCACTAAAACCCCCAGAATTTGAGGGAACCACTAACCCAGTAGCAGCCAGGGCATGGCTGAAAGAGATGGAGAAGGCTTTTGAGATACTGAGGGTAGAGGAAGATCAGAAGACAGTCTTTGCAGCCTATCTCCTAAAGGGGGAGGCAAATTATTGGTGGGAAGCTAAGAAAAATCTCGAGGGAGCGGGAGTGATAACCTGGGAGCGTTTCACTAGGGTGTTTCTAGACAAATATTCCCCTAGGTACCTGGAGAATCAGATGGAAATAAAATTTTTGGAGCTAAAGCAGGAAAATCTAACAGTGGCTGAGTATGAAACGAAATTTACCGAACTGTCTAGGTTTGTTCCAGAATTCGTGCGTACTGAAGAGCAACGAGCGAAAAGGTTCCAACAAGGATTGAAACCATGGCTACGGACAAGAGTGGCACCATTTGAGTTAACCGAGTATGCTGCGGTGGTTCAGAAGGCATCTATTATTGAGGCCGAGAGTGAACAAAACCAATTAGGTCGAGAGATCAAGAAAAGAAAATTTGAGGGTCCAAAGGGAGGTTCAAGTGAGGGAAGCTACTTTAACAAATTTGGTAAAGGACAAAAACCCCAGTTTGGAGGAAAGTCAGGGAATAATAAGACTACCAGTGAGACGGTGAATCAGGGTGGTAGATCCACAGGAACCTTTCAGTCTAATCAATCGCGACCACCATTGCCAGATTGTAACACGTGTGGTAAGAAGCATTCAGGAGTGTGTAGAGTGTTAGGAATAACTTGCTTTAAGTGTGGACAAAAGGGGCATTTTCTAGACAAGTGTCCATTAGTCGATAAGAGTGAAATGAAGTGTTACCAGTGTGGAAAATTAGGACACTTTGCCAGAGATTGCCGTTCCGGTGAGTCGTCAGCACCAGGACAAAGTATGACTGCTTCGAATAGACCTACTGCCAGGGTGTACAATATGACTTTAGGAGAGGCATTGAGAAAGCCGGATACAAATACAGGTGAACATTTTTTTTTCTAGTATTTAAATTTTAGTGTAAATGTTTGGTTAGGAATCAATGTGGTCAATGAATGGTATAGGTAGGTCGATAATCTAGATAAGGAAAATCAGTATCTGTTAGGGGTTAGAAATTCTATGAAAAGGAGAATAATAGTATTTTGGGGGTAAACCACATATTTGTTTATATACGAACAGGAAATATATATTATAGGAAATATTTTCTTACAATTGTTTCAAAGAATCTTATTCTAGACGGATTTCTGGAAGATTTTACAGAGACAAGACATAATAAGAGCGAAGTATGTATATTTTATGTCATGATAGAGATCAACATAGGAATAAACCATAAGTGAGATACACTACCATTCAGGAGAGGCCAATGTGGTGGCTGATACCCATAATTAAAAGAGGAATGTTGATGAATGACAAGCAAGTTTATGTTGGTGTAATTTTGCGCAAACAAGATAGAGATATTATGAAGGAAAAAGGATGGAGAAAGTGGTATAGAAGTTATAAGGTGTAGATAAAAAGATATCTATGGACATTTCTGACGTGATTCCGGGACGGAATCCTTTTAAGGGGGGAAGGATGTAATAACCCTAACTTCAGTAATGCTACATTGGTCACATGAATAGTAAATTTCGAGGATTTAGAGAAATGGTATATAGGTACTCTATAAAGGAAATGGAAAATGAATAAACAGAAACCATATTAGTGTTGTACAATGAAAATAAGTGACTCAAAATGACGTTAGATTTCAGAAATTCCTGAAACATGGATTTTGAGGATTTTGATTTCGAATAAGCTTCTATTGGACATTAAGGAGCATGGAAACATTATAAGAATTATATATTGAGGAATTAGTGAATTTAGGTTTAACCAAGGGATTATTAAGTTAAGAGAATACCAATGGAATTTGGATTGTTAAATGATTTCAAAACCACTGAGATAATGAGGTACATTCGTAACGAACCACAATTTGACGAATATGGAGACCAAGCAACCAAGATTAGTAATATAACAAGGATACATACCACATTATCATTATAAGAATTAGTAGCACAAAACTTAGAAAAGAAAACCAAGAAAAGGGATTATGAGGTCACCTACATTACATCACCTTCCACTAATTATTTTCAAGGGTAAATTAGTCTTTTAACAAGCTTTTAATCACAAATATCTTCCAAGCTTCTAAGACAATCTAGCATTATCAACATAAACACAAAATTAGATCAAACAAGAGCAAAAGAACTCTCTCCCCTTCTTCATTACACCATTCGGCTACTTTCAAAAAAATAAGAAAAAATAAAAATAAAAACCCTAGCTCTCTTCAATAACAAATCAAGAGGAAAATCATGGGTGATCTTGGAGGATAGAAAGAGTGATCTACAAAGTTTCAAAGCCATCCAACTTCATTTACATAGGTAAGGAAAATCATGAAGGTGATGATGAATAGTAAGTGAATAGTAAAATCTTAGTATTAACTTTGTTTTAATGGCTCCTTTAGTTAATCCAAGCTAATTCAAGGTTGTTCAAGGTGTGCCCAAGGATTATTAAGGATTATTAAGTGTTCTTCAAGCTTCAAAGAGGTATAAAAACCCTTGCCCTTTTGTATTTATGATAGATATTGTTGTGTTTAGTGATTAAGGGGTATAATGGTTATGTTTATGATGTTATAAGTGTTTGTAAGTGATTTAAAGTTGAATATGGAAGTGTTTGGAATTGTAACCATGGCTGGTAATGAAGACCACATGGTGTAGGTGATGATTATGGTGTTTGATGATGGTTTTGGAGTGGTGAAATTTTGGAAAGTATGAAATTACAGCAGTTATAATGTCCGATTTTCGTTAGAACGAAAACTGCCCTGTTTTGTGACCCCTGTATTCATACGGTACCTCACTGCCTAGGTTACCAATTGACCATGAAATGATAGAGCTTAGTTCATAGATCGTTTTGATATAAGGTGCGTTAAAATCTGATGAACGGTTTAGGAGAAAAGTCAGTTTTAGTGAAAGACGTTCGATAACCGAGAAAACGTAATTGTATCAACTTTGAGGCTAAAGTTACCATATTTAGACATTTTTATAAGCCACGAAATTTTGGGATAAGGTAGTAGGGTGGTCAGAGGACCCTTGACAGTTGACCTTACATTAAAATTCGAAATCCATATTTTCTGAGAATTTTTACAGTTAAGTGTGGTCGTTAGGGAAAATGGTGAAAAACCACTGAAACTTCAATTGAGCTTGTAAATGGTTAAGTTCTTGAACCTTTGGGGTAATAGTGATACGTTAGGCATATATTGAAGTATCAAGGGTAATGTTATACAAGAGTGTAGTGAGTAAGAGATGTGATATTCTAATGACGGTCCTTTTGTGTTTATAGAAACTCCGGAAGAGGGACCAGCCTTACTGTCAGGATACAGGAACCGAGGCAAGATCCTTCTATCCCTACTTTAAAAATTATGTATCTTCGGAATATTAATGATATCATGGAATATATTTATGTATATGTGATGCTTTTGTTGCTATATTGCAAAGAATATATTCTCTTGATTGTGGGAAGTTAAAGAGAGATGGATATGTTTTCTGAAATATGAATATAGAGATGATTACGAATTGAGCGAATATGCTCTAGGGTAAAAGAGATATGAAAGAGAATGGTATCAGTTGTTATCTAGGGTTATATGGTTTATAATGTTATATTATAAACATTCTTTTTAGTGTATGTTATATACATATATTTTATAGAAATAATGTGCGAGAATGAAAGTGATATACGAGAATGGAAATGTGAAATGGTGATGATAAATTGAATGATGATCTTATAAAAAGGGGAATTTACAACAGTAAGCGTAAGAGGCCGTGTGGAAGTTGCACAGTCCAGCACTTAATAAGCGTAAGAGGCCGTGTGGAAGTTGCACAGTCCAGCACTTAATAAGCGTAAGAGGCCGTGTGGAAGTTGCACAGTCCAGCACTTAATAAGCGTAAGAGGCCGTGTGGAAGTTGCACAGTCCAGCACTTAATGTTTCATTTCGGCCCAAGAGTTGCCGAAGGAGGATGTAGTGGTAGACCTTCCTCCTGGGGGATGGTGGCAGACCTACCTCCGTCTACCGGTAGTAAAAAGGGACGGATACGGAGGGCGACTGATCATCGAGCCTCACGTATTCGGCAACAGTGAAAACCCCTACAATATGTGAATAAAGAATAAATGATAAAGTCAGATTGGTATACTGGAAAGGGAAAATGATATGAAAGGTGGAATTATTGTTATAGATGAAGAGAAACTGATTTTATATTAATTTATAAAAATTGTTACATAAGAAGGAAATGAGATGATGATAGTAAGAGAATTAAGTAAGTATTCATATTATCCTGAAATATTACACTGAAAGATTATATTGATTGTTATATTATTTAAGAAGAGAAACTGATACTGTATTATTCTAGATTTCTTTCTTATAAAAGTAAGTGGATGATGTATTATTAAATAAGAGTTTTATTCTTCCTTAAAGTTTATAATTTGGTTACTGCTTACATATGTATATACATGTATACTTGGGTACATTTTAAATTCCAGTTTACAATATTATCTTGCTGAGCTATTATAGCTCACTCTTGCTACTTATCTATATACAGCTAGGTATGCCAATAATACGCAGAACGCCCCGCAAGAGGGTAAGGGAAAGGCGACCTTCTGAGAGCTCGTTAGCATCAATCCCCGAGGTAGATGACCAGCGCAAGGGGTTTAGTGGTCTTATGTATATGAAGTGTGTAAGTGTGTAAGGTTGTAATAAATTTGGTTGTTGAAATGCTTCTTGTAGAAGCATCACTCAACAATGTACTTAAGTATGATTCTGGGTTTGTAATAACTGTTTAACTTTAAACTTTTATTATGGTGAATGTTGTTCTCTGAGCATATGACTGGTGTGTGTGTGTGTATTACTGTGGGGTCAATTGCATAAGTATTAGTTATAAAAAAAAAAAAAACCCCAAGAGATATTGATTTTAAATGGAAGTTGGTTCGTGATGGCCCAAATTCATGACCCCGGATTTGGGGCTGTCACAATAGTCGTCCGAAAAGAAATTGCAGAGAATCAGTGATCTTAAATAGGAAATAAAAAGGACAAAATGTAATCAATTTTAAGTCGTCATTTTACCTTAAAATAAATTTAAATATTTTTATTTAATAAATAATTATATATTGAAATAATAATCATAGACTCATAGTACACAAATAAAGTTTACTAATTTTCTTTACAAAGTTTGCTAATTTTTAAATAAAAAAAAGTGAAGTAAAATTAATATCTATTTAATAGGTGCAATTAATGACAAATTAAGTTTTCATCAAGAGCTATTTAATGCAAAACAAACAAAAGAATTTTAAGAAAAAAAATCAAAAATACGAAAATTCAAAAAAACTATCTTAAATGAATGTGGTAACTTTTCGATCTCCTGGCATTAATGCCTGGAGATCAGAAACGCATTAGAAGCGTTTAAGATATTTTTCTTGAATTCTTGCTTTTTTTATTTTTCTATTAATTTATTTTCTTGCATTAATTTGCAGCTTAATGGCATCTTAATGACATTTTAATAATCATTAATTATACTTATTAAATTAAATAAATATATATATTAAATTTATTTTATATTATTATATTATAATGCCTGGAGATCAGAAATGCATCAGAAGCATTTAAGATATTTTTTTTTGAATTCTTGCTTTTTTGATTCTTTTTATTAATTTATTTTCTTGCATTAATTAGCAGCTTAATGGCATCTTAATGACATTTTAATAATCATTAATTACACTTATTAAATTAAATAAATATATTTATTTGAGCATTTCATTTAAAAATATTGAAAATAGATAAATTTTTAAAAAAAATTAAAAATTGATTGGTCTCTTAAAAAATATTTAAACAAAATTGATTTCAAAACAATTTATATGAATTATAAGTTTGAAAATACTCTCTTTATATATCTAAAATTTTGATAATCTCAAAAATATAATAAACATAAAAAGTAGCAATTATAATACAAACGTAATCTTTACGATAAAAAATTATAAATATAATAACACCTTTTAAAGCCGACGCCCCTATCATAATATACATGTTCAATAGTAGTGTAAGAATTTATTTAATTTGAATATTAATTTATTTCGACATAATATAATGAACAATGGGTGTATAACTTTTTTTAATTTTTATCGATTTCATCTACCGATAAAATTGGATTTTTTCAATTCGTTAGGAGTTTGATCATAACCCATGTGTAATTTATTCATATGTAAAAATAAAAAAACTACTCCCTCTATTCCACTCATTTCTTTACATAAAAAAGTGCGTGTCTGACACGCATTTTAATGTGCATTTTAAGGATAGTTCTATAACTTATTTTTGATATTTTTTTTGTATAAAAATAGGATTGTTCTATTTTTATACAAAAAAAGAAGAAAATATCAAAAATAAGTTATAGAACTATCCTTAAAATGCACCTTAAAATCCGTGCCGGAAACTGGTCCGCAAACGTAAAAAATTCGAAGGGACGGAGGGAGTATTTGTTTTATTTTTATTACAAGCGAAGATTTATATACTTCTATAATTTATTATGATTTCCATAATCACATAAAAAATGTTTAAGAAGTTAAGGATCATTTGTACTACAATTGTCCGAAAATAAATTAAAGTGGTATTCAATAGGAAATAAAAAAGGATGCAAGGTAAATAATTTTTACTAGTCATTTTACCTAAAAATAAATTTAATTATATATGTAATTAATATTTAATAATGAAATAATAACTATAATGCTCTAATAAAATTTTACAATTTTTAATATAAATAAATTAGATTTAATACGTATTTATTGATTTATATACTTCTATAATTTATTATGATTTCCATAATCACATAAAAATTGTTTAAGAAGTTAAGGATCATTTGTACTACAATTGTCCGAAAATAAATTAAAGTGGTATTCAATAGGAAATAAAAAAGGATGCAAGGTAAATAATTTTTACTCGTCATTTTACTTAAAAATAAATTTAATTATATATGTAATTAATATTTAATAATGAAATAATAACTATAATGCTCAAATAAAATTTTACAATTTTTAATATAAATAAATTAGATTTAATACGTATTTATTAGGTATAATTAATGACTAATTATTATGTCATTAAGAGCTATTTAATGTAAGAAAATGATTTTAATAAAAAATTCAAAATAACAAAAATTCAAGAAAAATATTTTAAATGCTTCTGGTAACTTTCCGATCTCCAGGCATTATAATATACTAGGTAATAAAGCCGCGCTACGCGCAGCACGAAAATATTTTTAAAAATCGTATATATAGTATCATTATTCGTTGTATTTTATTATTTGAAACTTGTGTAAAATGTAATTAAATTTGAAGGTTTAAAAACTATAGAGAAAAGAATTAGCAGAAAGAAAACACGTTTCCGTTAAAATGTTAAGTAATAATAATAATATTTTTGAAGATATTGATGACACCTATTTTGCAGCATTAAAAAATGCTTTTGAAATGCAATATTGATAAACATTTGTAAAGTTCGACAATGGATAAGTAAAATTAACATTTTTGAATTATTTTTGTTGTAGATGGCATTATGAGAGACGTGATTGCTTAGTTTGTTGATAAATTTGTTTGTACGATGAAAAAAAGAAGTAGAATGTAAATGTGATAGAAGGTGTGATTAACTTAACTTGTCGATCACTTTGGTTGTATAACAAACAAAACAGAATTCAAATGCATTTTGTAAGTCATGCTTCATATTTTTTGGAATGAACCGATACCTGTAACTTTTATATTTGATAAATATTTGTAACTTTCATATTTGATAATTTTTTTTGAGTTTTTATAAGAACTTTTTTGTATGTACTATTAATTTGAATTCATGGACACATGTTTAAAATGGTACCCACATATTCTAATACTTTTATATGTTAAATCTTATAATAAATATGTACATATAATTATTTTCTATCTCCAATAAAAATGAATTTAAAAATCATTGGAATCTAATTAAACACTAAATTGTTTAAAATTAATTATTTAAACAAAATGAAGATCATCTAACATATTATCAACTTCATCAACTCCATAAAGTTCTCTTACTTTTTTCATTCCAAATTACAATGTCAACATAATTTTTATAATCAAAATTTATAAATATTAAATATATCTAAATAACGTTCTTAAACGCCGATGCCGTTCTCATAACATACATACATGATTAATTAATTAGTAATAATATAATAATGTGTTTAGTTAGAATATTAATTTATTCTAACACAATATTATGAAACAACGAATGTACAACTTTTTCATTGATTTAATCTGTAAAAAAGGGAGTGTTTCAATTTAATCGAATTGTTCACATCCCATGTGTAATTTGTTTATGTGTAAAAGTAAATTATACAGTATTACTTGTATTTAAAATTTTGAATGTTGATTGAAAAATTTGTATACTTCCATAACTTATCATGATTCTTACAGTAACTAATAACGAATTTATTGAAAAGTTAAAATCATCTATTTATATTGTTACCGAAAAAAATTGCAGTAATTTTGAGTAAGGATTAGAAATGGACGATATAATAATTTTATTTTATCATTTTACCTTAAAATAATTGTACTTTTACATTGACAATTAATATTTTATATCAATATTTTAGTTATAATGTTCCAATAAAGATTGCTACAACTTATATTAAGTATAAAATAAAGTGTATTTAATATAAGTTTAATAGGTACAATTAATGACAAATTAAAATGCTATTAAATATAAGGAAGTTATTCTAATAAAAAAAATAAAAAATGTGAAAAATCAAGAAAAATATTTTGAAGTTTCTGAGTGATAGTCTTTCCGATCTCCTACTATTATATATAGATATATAAATATAGGTATAGATATATAGATATAGATACTTAATTATTTTTAGTTGGAATATTGTGTATATTTCGATAGATGTATATTACATAAATTAATATTTCATTATACCCTAGCATAATAGAGAGATTTCTTACTATAAAAATTAACCATGAATGAATTTAAATAATTGTTTTATGTAAAAGTAAGTATCTTGTTATTATTAGTCAACATTAATTCAAAACATTATACTCATTATCAAAACAAAAAATTTAAAAAACATTGTTAATATGATTATTGAAGGTGCAAAAGACTAAAAAGAGTCCATTTAATGGGGATAATATAGAGTGATTTGTGTTTGATCATACGGCGTGACGCGTGAGGTTGACACTTTAGGCCCAATTTTTGTCTTAATATAGTTTTTTACGCACAATTTTTGTCTTGTGTAATTTTTTGTTTATAGACATGGATTGTTAATGCATTATAGCAAACTAGCATAAAAGCCCGTGCAAGGCACGGGCCGGTAGCTTAAATATATTTATAAATCAAATTATGTTAATGTCGTTAGTTAAGTATGTGCAAGTTTATAATTTGAAATTTGATATGAGTAGTACTGATAGCAATCATAATAATTTTTTTAATTTATTGTGGATCATAGAATATGATTGAAGTATTCGGTGGGTGCTTTCTAATTAAGATGACTTTTTAGAACACTTACAATTCTAACCATTGGTTCTTCGAAAATGGTGCATTCCTTTAGCTAATTTATAACCATTTTTAAGGTAAAATCTAAATATCCTTCAAGCTATTCCATTCCGAAAGTGTAAGTTCTGGTCCTGATTTTAATAACAATCCTTTGAAACTCTGTCCAGGCCTTGTTCTGTAAGTTCTTAAAACTCTTTTTCAAACTTTTCCCTCTCTTTTCTTCTAATCTCTTGATATTTAAGATTTCATTGTCTTTATTTCTTTTTCGACATCTATTTATCTTTCAAGATATCATAAAATTCAATTATGAATAATTGACTTAACAGATCTACCTTGCGTAACAAACTTATCATTCTCTTGACCTATGCGCTTGAGAATTGATGAATTACGTCTCGATAGATATTTTTCGTGCTTCCATCATCATGAGCTAAAATTGTTCATGTCTCATTTCCCTATACTTTGACATTGAATTCATCATTATACTTTGTCAAATATTATATACAATTTATTCTAATATATTATTGAAAAATATCTTTATAATTCAACTATATATTTCATGCAAGTATTTAGTCAATAATTGATAACTCATAATTCCATCTTATAAATAAACAACATATTCTATGTAATTATTTATAAATAATGGTTATGTTATCCAATCTTATTTGTATATTATATATTTTGGATAATTTTCTTACTATTCATACTTTATTAATATGTACTATTCATATATATTAGTTGTTTCTAGTTTCACTAACAATAGTTAATATAGTTTAATTCATAAAAAATGTCATACCAAAATTAGTTACAAACAATTATGCGCTCCATTTATGATATTGTTAAGAAAAATAAATAATTTATCACAAAAGAATAATTATAGGCCTACATCTATACTATACTATTAAACCCAAAACATTAAAAGTTTCGTAGCCGGTCGGTACTCTGGTCGGGCTTGATTAACATATTCTTAAGTACAAAAATTAATAAATACTTGGATCGGGATTAATTAACATATTCTTAAACCCAAAATAAATCTATACAATACTTGAGAGAATATAAAAAGTTTGATACTTGGACTTATTAGGCCTAAGTTATAAATTGTAAAATAAAATATTGAATAAAATAAAAATAAATAAATATTTATGTATGTAGTTGATGAATTTAAGTATTAACTCAAATGATCACATAGCTCAATTGGTTAGAAATTTAGTGAAACACTTGATCCATCTTCAATAAATAGTGAAATAGAACATAAAAAAAACATTTATGTATGCAGTTAATGAATTTTATTTTTATAACAAATGCTCATGTAACTCAAGTGGTTGGAGGGATGAATTGACCTATGCGAGGTCTTGGGTTCAAATCCTTGTACACATTATTTTTTCAAAGATTTCAGGTTAGGTTTGGAAGTAGGCTTGGAATGAATAAATTTGCTCAGGATAACCGAACGTGTTCTCCTATTATATATAGAAAGATAAAGCCTGAGTTAGAGATCAATTTCCAGACCACACTCAATGGCCATGCGCCACCAATTTAGGAATCAATAATAAAAAAATTGTTTGAGAAGTTAATATCGTTTGTTCTACCATCGTTCAAAAAAAATTGCAACAATCTTTAACATGTAATAAAAAATGATATAATGTGAACAATTTAAGTCTTTAATTTACATAAAAAATAATCTTAAGTTTATACTTATAATTAATATTTTATATGACATAATAATTATAATACTCAAATAAAAGATTATCAATCTTTTATATAAATTATATGGAGAAATATATATATACTCCCTCCGTCCTATCCATTTCTTTACACTTTTTTTGTCACTTTCTGGCACGCATTTTAAGGTGAATTTTAAGTATAGTTCCATAACTTATTTTTAAAATTTTCTTTTTTTGTATAAAAATAGGATTGTTCTATTTTTATATAAAAAAGAAAATTTCAAAATAAAGTTATGGAACTATCCTTAAAATCCACCTTAAAATGCGTGCCAAACACCCTATTTTGAAATGATAAGAAAAGGAATGGACAGAGGGAGTATATATATAGGCCATTGTTCAATGGAGAACCATCTTACGTGGAGAACCATGGAAAACCACTTAAAATGCATTAAAATTGCTTAATATATAAGGGCCCCGTAGGGGCACCTTCACAAAAAAGTCTTATAATTCTATCCTCTATCTATTTATAAAAAAATACAATTTTTTTTTAAATTTTCAAAATATGATGACGTGACAACAGTTTTTAAAATTTTATTAATTTTTTTTGATGAATGGATAGAGGGTAGAATTATAAGATTTTTTTGTGAAGGGGCCCCGCCAGGGGGCCTTATATAAGGAGCAATTTTATTGCATTTTAAGTGGTTCTCCACGGTTCTCCACGAAAGATATTTCTCCATAGAGTGAGATTCATATATATATATATATATATATATATATATATATATATATAGGGTTGGACTCCATAGCAAACACCTTCTATAACAAACAATAAAGAACACCTCATATCTAATAGATCCATTGCCCCTGGCGGGGCCACCCAATACAAAAAGTTCTTATTTTTTTACCCTCTATCCATCCATCATCTCAAAAAAAAATTAAAAAGTTACTGTTCATGACGATGACTTCATCAGTGACGTCATCAGTGACGTCATCATGAACAGTAAAATTTTTAATTTTTTTTCTTGCTTGATAGAAGGTAAAAAAATAACAATTTTTTGTATTGGGTGCCCCTGGCGGGGCCAAAGGATCTAATAGATCTAAGATGTTCTTTGTTGTTTTGTTATATAAAAGTGTTCTGTATGGAGCAAAGGCTTATATATATATATATATATATATATATATATATATATATATATATATATATATATATATATAGGGTCTTGTTCTAATTGAAACTAACTTATAATAGAAACTATAAACTAAACCTAAATTAAATATTTCAAGCTAATCTAATGACCAAATTAGGGGTACCCCAATACAAAAAACGTTTAAAATTATTGGCTCTATTCAACAAAAAATTTAAAAAATATTTTTTTTTAAAATGTTATTGTTCACGTGATGACGTGGCACATGAACAGTAACTTTTTTTTTAAAAATATTTTTAATATTTTTGTTGAATAGAACCAAGAATTTTATAAGTTTTTTTTGTAAATGTGCCCCTAGCGGGGCCATTAAAATAAATGAAATATAATTTATTTAGTGTAGGTTTCTAGTTTCTATTCTAAGGTTGGTTTATATTTGAACGCTTATATATATATATATATATAAAATAAATGTAATTAATGATTATTAAGATGTCATTAAGATTCCATTAAGATACTATTTAATACAAGAAAAGAATTTTAATAAAAAAAATCAAAAAAACAGGAAATTCAAGAAAAATATCATGAACGCTTCTGGTGACTTTCCGATCTCCAGGCATTTCCATGGAGAACCATCTTACGTGGAGAACTATGGAAAACCACTTAAAATGCATTAAAGTTGCTTTATATACTAGCTTATAACCCGTGCAATGCACGGTTCCTTTTTTAAATTTTAAAATAATTTTACTTTTTTAAATTTTATATGTTATTAATTTACATATAAAATTATTGTTAAAAAGTTGATAATACATAAGATTTTACACTTTCGATTTAATATTTGTACTCTACCTTGAATTATTAAAATTTGATTTGAAAGATTTTACAGCCCACGTGAAATTAACAAAAAAATCTTTAATTTAGTGATAGTTTAACAATTATTTTCCGATTAAACCTACTCAGAAACAAATAAGAAAATAAATTGGCGCTTTTTTACATTGAAAATTCTATTCGATTTATGAATTATACTTATAATTCGTTTTGATTTTCAAAATACCCTTGTTATTATTTGAAGATAGTTCTACTAATAATAAAATACAATTTTAATAATAAGTGTATGAGAGATTTTGTCAAAAACTTTGATAATTGGTAGTATGGTCAAAATAAATAAGAACAGTTGAATCTTAAAATAAATAGATGAAAATCGTTGGTGTTTTCATTTGAATAATAATTATTAAATCATCAATAAATTAAAGATAATTCTATAAGTTTCGCGTGAATTGTAAAATCATCCAAATCTGATTTATAGATCTCAAGATAGAGCCCAAATAGTAAATATGAATATTTTTTAATAATAAAAAATAAATAAAATTTAATTCTAATGCAACTTTTTTTAATTATATCCTTTTTCAAATTATAATTTTTTTAAAATTCAATTCCAGTGCAACCTTTTCTAATTATATCGTTTTTAAATTATATTTTTATTTTTAAAATTCACTTATAAGGCAACATTTTCTAATCATATCCTTTTTAGATTTTAATTTTCTCTTTTAATTTGATATAATCTTGATCGTCTATTTTTTAAAAAATAGATTCCACTGTTGAGATTATTTTGGTAGTACAGTGACGAAAATTATGGATAAGATCTCTATTATGCTTATTATATATAAATAGCTATTAAACCGTGCAACGCACGACTCCTTTTTTAATATCTTTAATTACATTATATATATTTTAATTTTATAAGTTATTAATTTACATAACAAATTTTTATTAAAAAATGATATATATAAGTTTTACACTCTCGATTTAATATTTGTACTCTATCTTGAATTCTTAAAATTTAATTTGGACAATTACGGCCCACGTGAAATTGACAAAATAATCTTTAATTTGGTGATGGTTTAATAATTTTTTTCTAATTAAATCTACGTAGAAGGAAAAAAGATAAAAAATTGACGATTTTTTACGCTGAAAATTTTATTTGATTTATGAATTCTACTTATATTTCGTTTTGATTATCAAAATACCCTTATAATTATTTGAATATGGTTCTACTAACAACCAAATACAATTTTAATAATAAGTGTAAGAGGAATTTTGTCCAAAACATTGATAATCGGTAGTCTCGACCTCTATACGACAAATATCTTAAAATAAATAGAAGAAAACCGTTGGATCTAGCATAAAAAATATTTAAATTTTAATATGTTATAAACTAAAAAGTGTATTTATATTGTAATACGAAAATATATATGTCAATGATTTAAATCATATATAATTAAATTTTCTACATTGAATAGCATTATCAATGTAGGAATTTTATGTTAAATAGGATTAATGTAAAAATTCGTAATCATATTTCTCTTGAGATTCTTAGTTTTCCCATTTGAATAATAATTATTATATCATTACTAAATTAAAAATAATTTTATGAGTTTCGCGTGGATTGTAAAATCACCCAAATCTAATTTCTAGATCTCAAGATAAAACCCAAAGAGTAGTAGATATGATTTTTTTAATTACTAATAAAAATTAAATTAAATATAATTCTAATTTAACCTTTTTTAATTATATCCTTTTCAGATTATAATTTTCTTTTAAAAATTCAATTTCAATACAACCCTTTCTAATTATATCCTTTTTAGAATATAATTTTTCTTTTTAAAATTCACTTCAAATGCAACATTTTCTAATTATATCCTTTTTAGATTATAATTTTCTTTTTAATGCGATCTAATTTTGATTCCTTTTTAGATTATAATTTTCTTTTTAATGTGATCTAATCTTGATCGTCTATTTTTAATCCAACGGATCATGTGATTTTGATAGTACAGTGACGACGACCAGACGACGACCAAAAATTTGAATAAGATCTCCCTTATGCTTATTATATATAAGGTATTAATAAGGGCCCCGCAGGAGCACCTTCACAAAAAGTCTTATAATTCTATCCTCTATCTATTTATAAAAAAAATTACAAAATTAAAAAATTTCAAAAAATGATGACGTGGCAACAGTATTTTTAATTTTTTTTTAATTTTATAATTTTTTTTTGAAGAATGGATAGAGGGTAGAATTATAAGATTTTTTTGTGAAGGGGCCTCGCCAGGGGCCTTATATAAGGAGCAATTTTATTGCATTTTAAGTGGTTCTCCACGTAAGATGATTCTCCATAGAGGGATTCATATATATATATATATATATATATATATATATATAATAAATGTAATTAATGATTATTAAGATGTCATTAAGATGCCATTAAGATACTATTTAATGCAAAAAAAGAATTTTAATTAAAAAATTCAAAAAACAGGAAATTCAAGAAAAATATCATGAACGCTTCTGGTAACTTTCCGATCTCCATGCATTATAATATACTAGGTAATTTAGCCGCGCTTCGCGCGGTTAATAAATTTTTACTATTAGGTACTAAAAATTAATTGATATTTTCAAAATTTCCTAAAAAAGTGATTTAAAATAGGTGTATGAATTAGGGTGAAAAACCAAAATACCCACTATTTAATTGCACATAACCAAAATACCCACCGGCGGAAAGGTCCGCCATTTTTACCTACAGACCACGCATTACACACATGCGTGTAGGGTATACGCATGTTGAAATTGCGTAGTCAATGGCCACGCATCTACACAATGCGTACACTTTGCAAAATTCAGAATTCAAGATTCGAATTCTAAGCTATGAACCGTAACCATGAATATGCATTTTTCGGATTGCGTGTTTAGAGATACGCATGATACACATGCGTATATGTGCATTGTTCATCGTCTTCTTTCCCCCGCCGACGGACGTTTTTTCTTCGTTTTTTTCAATCGCTTCGTGCACTTTTTCTACGCATCGAGCAGTCACATACTATATACCAAAATGATCGTATTGTTCTCTTCTACAATCCTATAATCTTAGTTTATCGTTTGTTTCTCCGGATTTAAAATCCCCAAAATGAGCTCATTTTCCGATCGAGTTACCAGATCTGTTCGTGCACGCCCCTGTGGGGCCAGAACTCAACAACGGAATATGAAATGATGTAGATGCATGCATGGGCATCATTTTTATATCCTCAGGTGTTGTGAAGGTAGCCGAAATTTGACGAATGGGAGGAGACAATGAAGGTTGCCGAAATTTGACGAACGGGAGGAGACAATTTTGTGACGATTTTGTGTTCGTCTGAGCTCCGACTGCGTTTGTGAAGTAATGACATCATCTGACGTCAGTACGCATCTGACATATGCGTGACAACGGATACGCAACTTGGAAATATGTATCCCAGTATACGCAGCAAAAACATTCATACTCAATGGTCAAAAAGGGCGGAACATATTGAAAACGGGTATCTCGGGCACCATCCATAGAAAAGTGGTGTAGTTTGGGCATTATTTCTTTGAATTATTATTTGCAGTAATACTCTCATTATATATCAAAAAAATTTAATAATCTTAAAAATATCATAAATATTAAAAGTAGCAATTACAATATTAAATATAACTAAATAACGTTTTGAAAGCCAACACCCCTCTCATAACATAGATGCTCAATAGTAGCATAAGAATTTATATAATTAGAAGATTTAATCGTAGGAGTATGGCCTCAATTATTTATTTTTTTTTTGCAGAAAAATGACCCAAATATTTTTTTAAGCAGTTGCTTTCATTCCGTCTAAATAAGTCTAAATATTGGTGTTTATTTTTGGGCCATTTTGTGTTAAAAAAACATTGTTCAGCCATCATGTTGTAATTAAATCATAAACTGAATACATTCATCTGTTTTAAAAAATAGTTAGGTCATCATATTGTCTATTTTTATATTTGGACCATTTTTGTGCAAAAAATAAAAAAGTTAAGTCCATCCTCCTGCAATTAAGTCTAATTAGAATAGTAATTTATTATTTCACAATATAATGAAATAACATGTGTATAACATTTTTATCAACTTAATCGATCAATAAAATGGTTGAGTTTATTATGTAAAAAATTAAAAATTTGTCAATATTATTTTATACAAATTCTAGATTTTAACCAAAAGATTATACTTCCATAACTTATAAAGATTTTCACAATCATTGATTAAAAATTGTTTGAGAAGTTAAAATCGTTTGTCCTACAATCGTCCGAAAAACGTTTTCAAAAATCTTCAACATGTAATAAAAAAATGACGCAATGCGAACAATTTTAAGTCGTTAATTTACATGAAAATAATCATAATTTTATACACATAATTAATATTTTAAATTTGAATAATAATTATAATGCTCAAATAAAGTTTGTCAATCTTTCCTATAAATAATATGAAGTAAATTTATTTTATATATACATATATATATATATATATTCATAAGTGTAATTAATGATTATTAAGATGTCATTAATATGCCATTAAGATTTGTCAATCTTTTCTATAAATAATATGAAGTAAATTTATTTTATATATATATATATATATATATATATATATATATATATATTCATAAGTGTAATTAATGATTATTAAGATGTCATTAATATGCCATTAAGATGCTACTTAATGCAAAAAAAATTTTAATAAAAAAATCAAAAAAGTGAGAATTCAAGAAAAATATTTTAAACGCTTCTGGTGTATTTCCGATCTCCTGGCATTATAATATACTAGGTAATAAAGCCGCACTACGCGCGGCACGAAAATATTTTTAAAAGTTATATATATAAAGTTATTGTTCGTTGAGTTTTAATATTTGAAAGTTTATATAATAAATTGAAACTTATGTAAATGTAATTAAATAGAGAAAAGAATTAGTAGAAAGAAAACATGTTTTAGTTAAACTCTTAAGTGTTAATAATAATATTTTCGAAAATATTGATGACATATATTTTGTTGCATAAAAAATGCTTTTGAAATTCAATTGATAAATATTTGTAAAGTTTGATAATATATAAGTAAAAGTAACACTTTTGAAATATTTTTGTTGTCGATGTCATTATGAAAGACGTGATTGCTTAGTTTGTTGATAATTTGTTTGTATGACGAAAAAACGAAGCAAAATGTAAATGTGATTAAAAGTATGATTGACTTAACTTGTCGATAAATTTGGTTGTATAACAAATAAAATAGAATTCAAATGCTAAGCCATGTTTCATATTATCAACTTCAACAACTACATAAAGGCCTCTTATTTTTTTTCTACCAAATTACAATGTCAACATAATTTTTGTAATAAAAAATTATAAATATTAAATAAAATGTTATTCAAAGCCGACGCCCATCTCAAAACATATATGCGCGATTAATTGATTAATAATAGTATAAAAATGTGTTTAGTTAAAATTTTAATTTATTCCAACATAATATATTGAAACAACGGATGTATAACTTTTTTATTAATTTAATTAGTAAAGAAAAAGGTTGGATTGGTTCAATTTAATCGAGTTGATCACATCCCATGTGTAATTTTGTTCATGTGTAAAAGTAAATTATATAATATTACTTGTATTTTAAATTGTAGATTTTAATTGGAAAATTTATATACTTCCGTAGCTTATCATGATTCTTACAGTCACTGATTATGAATTTATCGAAAAGTTAAAACCGTTTATTTATTATTGCAAAAATTTTTTTTAGTGATTTTGAATAAGGATTAGAAATGAAGTATATAAATAATTCTATTTTATCATTTTAATTTGAAATAATTGTACTTTTATATGGATAATTAATATTTTGTATTAATATAATAATTAAAATGTTCTAATAAACAAATAAAAATAATTTAAATATTTTATATAGATAATTATAATAATTATTGGTTAAACTTTTGTTTTAAGTATAAAATAAAGTATATTTAATATAACTTTAATAGGTACAATTAATGACTAATTATAATCATATTAAATGCAAGGAATTATTTAATAAAAAAACAAAAATGTGAAAAATTAAGAAAGATATTTTGAAATTTCAGAGTGAAAGCCTTTTCGATCTCCTGCTATTATAATTTATCCGCCCTTCGCGCGATTTATAAATTTTTACTTTAAAGTATTTAAAATTGATAAATTAATTTCTATAATTTTTAAAAATTGTTTGATCTCTTATGAATTTCCCTAAAAAATTGATTTAAACACAATTTACATGAATTATTAGATGGAAAAATACTCTCATTATATATCTAAAGTAGGGATAATCTTAAAAATATCACAAACATATAAAAATAAAATTTACAATACGAATGTAATATTTACGATCAAAAGTTACAAATATTGAATATAACTTAATAATGTTTTCTAAAACCGACACCCCTCTCGTAATAATATACATGTTCAATAATAGTGTAAGAATTTATTTAATTAGGATATTATTTTTATTTTGACACAATATAATGAAAAAATAGGTGTATAAATTTTTTATCGATTTACGATAAAATGGTTGGGTTTGTATAGTTTAATTAGTTTGGTCATGACTCACGTGTAATTTATTCATGTTCAAAAGTAAAAAATTGTCTATTTGTATACAAATTTTATATATTAAGTATAGAACTGTGTACTTCCTTAATTTATTACGACTTCCACAATCATTGATAATAAAGATTGCTTGAGAAGTTAAGGTTAATAACTTTTTTTTAAGCCGACACCCCTCTCATAATGTACATATCAATAATAGTGTAAAAATTTATTTAATTAAAATATTAATTTATTTCGACACAATATGATGAAACAATGGGTGTATAGCTTTTTTTATCAATTTTATCTTCCGATAAAATGCTTGGATTTGTTAAATTTAATCGATTGATCATAATCCATGTGTAATTTTTTCATGTGCAAAATTAAAAATTTGTATATGTTGTTTGAATACAAATTCTAGATATTAAGTAAAGATCTTGTACTTCCATAATTTTTTACGACTTTCATAATTATTGATAATAAAAATTGCTTGAGAAGTTAAAATCGATCCATGATCCACAATCATCTGAAAAGAAAGTACAATAGTGATCTTGAATAGGGATATAAACAATTTTTAGTTATCATTTTACCTAAAAATAAACTTAACTATATATATTTAATATTTAATATTAAAATAAAAACTATAATGTTCAAATAAAATTTGCTAATTTTTAAACAAATTAAATAGAGTAAATTTAATATATGTTTAACAGGTGTAATTAATGACTAATTAAAATATCCTTAACAGCTATTTAATGCAAGAAAATAATTTTAATAAAAAAAATCAAAAAAACGAAAATTCAAGAAAAATACCTTGAATTCTTCTGATGCATTTCCGATCTTCAGGCATTATAATATATATAGATATAGATATAGATCTGCAATATGACACCTGTAAAATTAATAACAATAAAAACATCTCAAAATATACAATTAAAATGTGTTATTAAATTAAAACAAAATATTATCATATTTTGTTTTTTTTTCTTTTCTTTTCGTATTTTTTTTGTGGTTAAAAAGGGTTGGTAGCCGCCTAGCCGGAGTCAAAAGAATAGTAAAACGCCTGTAGGCAATTTGGGGATCGAGTTTCAGTTACTACCATTTCTGCTGCGTCTCCTTCTTTTCCGTCCCATCCGCGCCTCCCAGCAACCTCAGGTACGTCCTCTCTCTCTCTCTCTCTCTCTCTCTCTCCTCTCTCTTTCTCTACCCCCTCTCTCTCTATCTCTCTCTCCCCCCCTCTCTCTCTCTCCACTTTCATGTATGTATGTATGCTATTACGTTATTCACAATTAGAATGTTGATCTCATGATCTGTGATGCGCCTGTATGTATTATAAAGTAGTTTTTATGTGACGAACATCTAGAATATGTGAGGTTGAATATTATAGTTTCTTGTTCTTTTAATCGTACGATTTGTGAAATATTATATAATTTGTGGGAATTGAATTAACATTTTTCCGTAGACGTGAAGGAAAAATACTCTAGTCTAACGTCTAAACTTGCGGAATTGAATTGATGGTTGTAATGTATATTTGGAAGATCTGGTGGCTCTATATACGAGACTACACATTTTGCATTTATAGCGCAAATTAGGTACGGGAAGAGTGAACAAGTAATTAATCTAACTCCAGTCTCTAATAGGGGAATTAGTGACAGTGAACTGAACTGGTCTCTCACGTGCAGTTGATATCTGCATATGTGTGTGGACTGTTGAGACTACATCATTATCAGTTTAGTTTACTAAACATATATATGGCTGGATGAAATATGATGCAAGATAAAATTGGGTTTACGCCTTTTTTTGCTTAAAATTTGGATCTGGACTTTCTGATTTAATGAGGGCTTAACTTCCCATCAGAATGGAGGAGTGATAGTTGTACATTATGTGAGAACTTTGTATTATGCTTGATTATCTTCCCCTGTTAATGCTACTTTTTTTTGCTGATAGATGGATTGGCAAGGGCAAAAGCTCGCAGAGCAGCTGATGCAGATAATTCTGGTGGCTTTTGCAGTAGTTGCATTTCTTACAGGCTATGTTTTGGGCTCCTTTCAGATGATGTTACTTATATATGCTGGTGGAGTTGTTCTGACTACTCTAATCACTGTGCCCAATTGGCCGTTCTTCAACCGCCACCCTCTCAAATGGTTGGATCCTAGTGAGGCTGCAAAACATCCCAAGCCACAAGCCGCTGTTACTACTTCGAAGAAGAAGGCCTCAAGGAAGTAGATTATTTGACTACTGGTATCAGCAGTGCCTTCATGTTAGATGAGTTGTATTAGGTACTTGTACCTTTGGCTTTTTCTATTTGTGAAATTACACCTGCCTTTTACCGGAAGGAAGTACATTATTAATATTAGCTTAAATGCTTAATCATGGCACTTAATGGCCCAGATTTCACACAATTATTCTAATTGCTGCATGGATTTTCATTTTTTTCTTTACTATCTGGGCAGTCTTTTCCTGGTGATTTATGAAAAGACAGGTTCACCAGACATCAGGGCTTTTCTGTCAGTGGCTAGTATAGGTGTCCACTGTCCATAAATGGAAGTGGAGATGACTCATTGCAGTTTACTTACTCGAGAAAGGCATATGCATATGCCTCATTCTTGTTGACTATCCTTCATTTGCTTGTAGCCTATACTAAAATCTGGCAAATAATTACTACAACACTTCTTAATCAGCAGGCTGACAGTAGTCTATGATTAGCGTATATTACAGAAATGATTCTCTTTTTCATTATCTTCCTCCGTTTTCATTCAAATATCTCTCGCCTATTTCTTTTGTAAAATGTCCACTGACCAAACATGCCGATACCTGCAATTTCAATCTTCCGCCATGCAGTGAGGCCTTCCTCATTTTGTTCTTCTATGATTAGCATAGGTTAGCATGCTTTTCGCTCACTAAATTTTAGGTAGAGTATGAATCTTCTCGCATTATAGCCTTCCTCATTTTGTTCTTCTATGATTAGCATAAGTTAGCATGCTTTTCGCCCACTAAATTTTAGGTAGAGTACGAATCTTCTCGCATTATGACTCAATCTCGTGTTTAACATTGTTGAGGTTGTAAATGAGAAGGTTGTTTCTACCTCATTGCTTATTTGATTTTGCGTGAAAGAGAGGTGATTGAGTGAGATCATATCAATTCATAGTTTTGTGCATTTCTGAATGTAATTATTTTCTTTGCTTGGGTTCACGTTCAATTACAAGTGACAAGCTCCTGAATTACTGATGATTATTTGAAATTCGTATGGTACCAAAATGGCCATCCGTTTTTTGTTGGCGACCTATATAAATCTTTAGCGCTGTCTGGATGTGAAAGTCTGTATATTTTTTAGGCCCTAATTCTATTGATGGTGGGCATTCCATTGGAGGGTATAGATTGCTTTTGAATTAGACCCTTTAAAGATTTTGGAATTGGATGTCCAATTAGGCCATTCATAAGTCTTTGGAATTTCTATATAAACCAATTCAAAGGCTTAGCTTTGACGAAATAATAATAATCTCAGGCAATTCGTGCATTGAACCTAGAACATGGAACCTGTAATAGCGCCCAGAATTTTACTTGTACTAGAACTGAACAATGTTTAGTTTGCCAGAATTCTGACCCCCTACTTCTTTCACCACCAAACTTGCAATGCTTTAACATCCAATGAAATCTTTTGCCATGATTTAACACTCTAATAAAGAATATAAGAACTCGGTTTGATTTATTTAAATGTTTATTTACATCAAGAAGCCTGACAGTTATTTATGTTTATTTTACTAGTTCTTGAGAGTCATAGCGATAAAATATTATAATGGTTCTCATTTGAACCAGATCGAGTTCTCGCTGGGACGAAGGTCTGATCCCAGTCTATCTCAATTCCGTAAGAGCATCTTTCGATTTGTCCATTTATGGTAAATAACCAAAGAACGAACCAAGGCTCTACTTATAACCGGTATTCTTTCCCGACTCCCCCTATACCACCACCTCCACCCGAACCCATAACCGGTATTCTTTCCCGACTCCCCCTATACCACCACCTCCACCCGAACCCACCTACGAACCGCGAATATAGGCCTTACGAACCGCGAATATAGGCCTCAGCCGTAACCAACCGGTTACGTATATAAGAGCTGGATACATTGCCATCTTCTTTTCTTACCTTTTTTAGGAGAACCTGTATGGCTTTATACGTATACAGGAGTTCGATCCGTAAGACCTTGACAAATAGATTTGGCATGTACAAAGAAACAAACCTCTCAGATGATTTAGTTCATGAGGATTGAGGAGTAAATGAGGAGTAAACAAGGAGCATATCCCACAAATATTTCAAAATGTCCTATATTGAACATTTTGGCAAGATTCTGATTTATGCGGCACTCTAGATTATGACGAACATTCACCTTTTGGTTTTAGTTTTTTGATGCTGACTTCTAAGGCTTTGTTCTTGACAAATGACAAAACAAGTCGGCCAGAAATACCTTGAAAAAGGTTAGAGAACTTGGGAAGGACATTAAAGACACACACTACCACTAACATAGATGAGAATTATATGACTATAATATATGCAAATATCTCAATCATATCAATGTGTTCTTAACTAGTATAAGATCAATAGCTTTATTCAAGAACTCAGAATGTTTATAACATGGAACCAATACACGTAATGGAACCAATACGCGTAAAGCAAAATGTGCCTAGAGCTAGGAGCTTCCGAGAAGAAGGCTATAACAACCGAAGGATTTTCTTAAGGAGCTATCCACTTCACTGGGGAGGAGAAGATGACAAAAGCAAAGAACTGGAGAAGAATGCACCAAAAGGAAGAAATGAATTAGCCAAGAAACCCTTGAAGAAGATAATTATGTCCATCTTTAACTGGGGAGAAGAGAGGGTTTTAATCATCAGGAGGTACAAGAATAAGATCATTGTTTATGTGATTTCTTGTCTTCCTGTTGGTTTTAAACCGCCTGCTATGATTTCGGCCAGATGAAATTGTCAAAATCTTTGGTATAATGAGTTCTATCCAACCTTGAATGTATAATAAGAATAATGAGGTTTTTGGATTCAAACTCTAGAGTCGAGACCGTTGGGTCAAAAGACTCTCGTACCATGTTAAGTTATCAAACTCTCCTAAACCTCGAGTTTTAAGACTGACTTAACATGTATATCATGGTTATGTGCTAAGAGAAGAAGTAATATAATAGACATATTTCAAACATCAAAAAACAATAATAAACGTAGTTGGATAAGATGCAGGTTCCTTACTTCCTTGATCCTCCAAGTATACAGTAGTATAATTATTGACAACAAATATGTCGGACTTGACAAACCTTCAAAGCATGGGAGGTCAAACATAACACAATTATCATAAACTTGAATACTTGATCCATGAATAAAAACAGAAGCAAGAAACATAAACTTGGATTGCTAAATTATAGGCTCAATCCACCAGACTAACTAATCGAGCCCAACCTTCGTCATCGCCTTTCACAAGCCCATAGCAGAAATTTGAAAAAGCCAAAAAAAAAAAAAAAGAACAAGTGGGAGAAATGTACAAGAGGATGTCCGTGAATTATGGATCTGTCAAATACGTAAAAAATGATTATGTGTCATTTTTTAAATCGGTGGCGACAACACGAACACCGGAACACGTCCTGTCCGTTTTCATATTTATGTGCTCTGCTGCTACTCTTCTGTTAAAAATGTTAGAGTCTTCAAAATGGTCCCAAAACGATTTCCGAATAAAATAATATCATGTATCATTCGTGATCATTTTCGGGATTAATTATCTGATAAGTAACATTATTTTTATTTGTTTTGACATGGACATATATATGTGCACTGTGCAGTCCTGCCCGTCCATACATCTGGTTGGTCTCGTTTGTAGACCGTCTTGTTGTTGAGAGGAGAAGTAGCAATGAAGGCTTTAATGAATACCCAGATGACACATAATCAAGCAAAACACATGATCCATAAAATTCATTATCCAACTAAAAAAGCTTCCAACTTGATAATTTGTTCAATTACTTTTAATTAATATCAAGCAAAACCAGACTCTCGACAAAAGGACTAATGATATAAGGTGGTGCAAAGCCTTCCTCGTAATAGGGGTAATAGGGATAAGGAGTCCAGAGATCCCATGAATCAACGAAATCGTTTGCCTCATGGTTATCTGACACAATTACAGATACGATCTAAATTTACAGTAAGAAAGTAACTAGTAGATGAAGAAGATGAAGTTGTATTGATAGAACTTGAGAGTACAAGTTGAGATTACATTCACAGAATTAACAATCTGTCTTGCTTAACAAGAACTCTCTACTCTTCTATATTTATAACTAACACTCTACTGAATTCGTTATAACAGAAATGTAACTGAAATGACATGTGACATGTGCCAGTTGGCACTCTTGACAGCTCAACATTCCACATTGACAGCTCAGCTTGCTTGCTCAGCCTCTCTATCTTGCTCAGCCTCACTATCTATAACAGCCCCCCTCAAGGTGGAAGTTTGAAAGTAATTGCAAACTCCCAACTTGCAGCAAAATTGAGTTAGAGATGCAGAAGACAAAGCTTTGGTGAACATATCAGCAGGTTGAAGAGAAGTAGACACATGTGCAGTAGTAATGACACCTTGCTGAATCTTTTCACGAACTAGATGACAATCAATCTCAATGTGTTTGGTCTGTTCGTGAAACACAGAGTTTGAGGCAATGTAAAGAGCAGATTTAGAGTCACAATGTAGAGTAACTGGAGTAAGATTTGTAACACCAAATGTGTTAAAAAGATTGAGTAACCAAGACAACTCACAACAAGTATCAGCCATACTCCGGTATTCAGCCTCAGCAGAAGATTTTGAAACAGTTGGTTGCTTCTTGCATTTCCAAGAAATGAGAGATTTCCCATACATGATACAATATCCAGTTAGAGACTACCTAGACTCCTTACAGCCAGCCCAGTCAGAGTCACAATAGGCAGTCAAAGTACACTCATTGTCTGCAGGCATGTATAAACCTTGGCCAATAGTACCCTTCAAATATCTGACAACTTTGTAAGCGGCATCTGAATGATCAGTTCTGGGAGTAGCTAAGAACTGAGAAAGAACCTGAGTAGGGTAAGATAAGTCAGGTCTAGTGACTGTGAGATAGAGCAACCTGCCTACAAGCCTTCGATAAGCAGAGGCATCAGTAGGGTTAAGAAAAACACTGTTAGAATCCTGAAGAGAATGATTTTGCTCCATTGGGATTTTAGATGGTTTACAAAAAAGTAAACCAGTATCTTTGATAATGTCAATAGTATACTTGTATTGATGAAGGTAAGCACCAGAAGATGACCTAGCCACTTCAATACCAAGAAAATACTTCAAATCACCTAAATCTTTCAGATTGAAATCAGTAGCAAGATGAACCTTGACTTGTTGAATTGAATTCAAGTCATTACCAGTTATCAAGATATCATCGGCATAGACAAGAACAGCCACAAATGACTGAAGTGTGGTAAGAGTAAACAAACTATTGTCTGAGTGAGATTGTTGAAAACCAAACTTTTTAAGTGATTCTGAAAACTTAGAAAACCAGCACCTTGGCGCTTGTCTGAGCCCATATAAGGATTTCCTTAGTTTATAAACAAAAGCTGTAGGATCAGTGATATGAGAAACTGAGGTGAAAGAAGACAGCTGGAGATATCCTGGTGGCAATTTCATATAAACTTCTTCATGTAGATCTCCATGCAAGAAGGCATTAGTCACATCTAGCTGAGAAATAGACCAGCCTTTGGACACAGCAATAGCAATTAGAAGTCTCACTGTAGTCATCTTGGCCACTGGGGCAAAAGTTTCAAAATAATCTAAACCATAGGTTTGAGTAAAACCTTTGGCAACCAACCGAGCCTTGTACCTCTTAACAGTACCATTGGGCAAATATTTGACTTTAAACAGCCATTTACAATCAACTACATGTTTATCTGGGGGTCTAGGAACAATCTCCCAAGTATGGTTGTTTTCAAGAGCATTAAGCTCAAGTTGCATAGCCTTCAACCAATTAGCATCTGTTGCAGCTTGTTTAAATGTGTATGGAATATTTGTTTGAATTGTAGCAGCAAGAAAATGAGAGTACTGAGGCTTGAAAGTAGCAAATGAGGTATAATTCTGTAAAGGATAGAGAGTAGTACCTGTGACCATGTTTGCAGAGGTAGTCTGAAGATTGGAAAGTACAGTAGATGGAATACCTGTATAATCCTTAAGTCTGGATGATATAGTTCTGGATCTAGTGGATCTGAGGGGAACAATATCTGTATGAGAGGTATCTGTATGAGTAGAGGTTGAAATATCTGTATGAGTAGAGGTTGGAATATCTGTATGAGTAGTAGTTGGAATATCTGTATGAGGGACAGAATCAGACTGAGCTGATTCTTGAGGATTAGAAAACAATGTGACAATAGGAGACTCATCAGAATAAGTGCTAACAGTTTGAGCTGGAAATATCTGAGAGTTGTGATCAGTAGAAGAAGAATGATTAGTAATGAAAGGAAATTCATGTTCAACAAATACAACATCTCTGGTGATATGTTTAGTTTTAGAAGTCAGATCAATAACAATGTATCCTTTTTTATTGAAAGGATAACCGACAAAAACACACTTGTGAGCTCGAGGGGCAAACTTATCATGAGTGAAACTGTTTATTTACACAAACAGCCAAAAGCTCGAAGTTGAGTGTAAGGTGGTGATTTGTGAAATTGAATTTCATAAGGTGTTTTGTATCTTAGTATCTTACTAGGAGTACAATTAATAACATGACAAGCAGCTGAAACACAATAACCCCAGTATGAAATGGGAACATTGGACTGAAGTTTAAAAGCTCGAGCTACATTGAGTAGATGTTGATGTTTCCTCTCAACAAGACCATTTTGTTGAGGGGTGTAAGGACAACTAGTTTGATGTATGATTCCCAAATTATTTAGATGCTGTTTAAGCTCAGTATTAACAAACTCAGTACCATTATCTGATCGTAAGATTTTGATAGTGGTACTGAACTGATTTTGCACATAACTGATGAAATTTTTAAGTAAAGAGGAAACTTGAGACTTGTCATTAAGTAGAAATAACCAAGTACATCTTGAATGATCATCTACAACAGTAAGAAAATATTTACAATTGTCAACAGTACATTGTCTGTAGGGACCCCACAAATCACAGTGAATGAGATCAAAACAAGTCAAACTTCTAGAGTTGCTAGTAGGAAAAGAAGGTCTATGTTGTTTGGACCTATGACAAATATCACAAGTGGTGATAGAAGTATTAGTACTGAGTAGACTGGGAATATGACTAAGGACAACAGAAGAAGGATGTCCAAGTCTATTATGCCATTGCAAAATCTGATTAGAATTATGAACAGTCATAGCAGAAGAAATGACTTTAGTGGTGTGAAGCTTGTACAGACCATCATCCAACTCACCAATCTCCTTCATCCTCTGTAAAGCATGGTCCTGCATAAGGCACTTAGAGGCAGAAAAATGAATTGTACAAGTATTATCTCTAGCAAACTTTGATATAGAAAGCAAATTGCACTGAAACTGAGGGACATATAAGACTTCTTTAAGACTTAAATCTGATGTCAACATAATATCCCCAACATGAGTAACTTGAGTGCTTTGACCATTTGGTAAATGCAACTCAGAATTCAGAGTTTTAACATTAACAAGCAAGGACAAGAAAGGAGTGATATGATTAGTTGCTCCTGAATCTATAATCCAAATATTGGTAGGATTATGAAACTGAACTTGTCCAGCAAGTATAGCAAAATTAGTCTGAGAATTACCTGCTACAGGTGAATCAGAGAGATTAACATCATGAGACTTTATCCAAGAGGCATTTGCGGAAGCATTAACAACTGGACTTTGAGTACTAAGTTGAGCTTGAAGCATATGAATTATCTGTTGACATTGCTTATCAGTGAGATTAGTACTTGCATTGACAGATGCTTCATTGCTTTCAACATCAGAAATTCCGAAAACAGCATTAGCACTAGTAATTTGCTTTCTTGAAATGAATCTTGGTTTTGGCTTTGGTTGACCATACATCCTATGCCACTCTGGATATCCATGTAGAGCAAAACAGATATCCTTTGTATGTCCTGTGAGATTGCAGTACTCACAAGTGCAGTAGAATCTGAATTCTTCTTTTGAAACTTGCTCTTGTTTTTATCTACAGAGGTAGATTTTTGCTGGAATCGAACATTCATTGCCATATTTTCATTGATTCCTGATATCTGTTTAGAGAACTCTCTTTGATTCTCTTCTTGTAACAACATCGCATAAGCATGACCTAGATCTGGTAATGGACTCATAAGCAGAATCTGACCTCGAGTATTGATAAATTGATCATTAAGTCCCATAAGAAACTGACTCAATTTGTTCATCTGCTCATATTGATCAATTTTCTGAGAATTTCCACACGCATAATTGCTATTTGTGCAGATGCATCTAGGTATTGGTGATAAAGTATCCAATTCATCCATTAGACCTCGAAATACAGTAAAGTATGCAGTAATAGACTTAGTACCTTGCATCAGAGTAGATAATTCTTTCTTCAACTGAAATAGCCTAGGTACATTTGTCTGTGAGAACCTTGCAGCAAGATCATCCCAGATCTGTTTTGCAGTTTGCATATAGACAACACTTTTTCGAATTTCAGTTGATATTGAGTTTAACAGCCATGAAATCACTAAATCGTTACTACGCATCCATAACGCATACTGATTAGATGTTATATCTGGTTTCAGTTGAGTTCCATCAATGAATCCTAACTTGAGCTTAGCAGATAGAGCGATTTTTACAGATCTACTCCAATGATGATAGTTCTGTTCAGTTAGCAATTCAGTAACAAGAGCCAAACCTGGATGATCTGAAGAAGATAAGTAGTACGGATGATTTATATCAATTGTTGTTGTGCTCGTTGACGCCATTGATGAACTTGTTGACGCCATTGACGAACTTTAGTTATTTAAGGCAGCAGCATAAGAATACATTGTTATCTCTGTTTATCTGTATCGTATCTCTGTAAATGATCGATCTGTTCTTCAAGTGTAACCTGGCTCTGATACCATGACACAATTACAGATACGATCTAAATTTACAGTAAGAAAGTAACTAGTAGATGAAGAAGATGAAGTTGTATTGATAGAACTTGAGAGTACAAGTTGAGATTACATTCACAGAATTAACAATCTGTCTTGCTTAACAAGAACTCTCTACTCTTCTATATTTATAACTAACACTCTACTGAATTCGTTATAACAGAAATGTAACTGAAATGACATGTGCCATGTGCCAGTTGGCACTCTTGACAGCTCAACATTCCACATTGACAGCTCAGCTTGCTTGCTCAGCCTCTCTATCTTGCTCAGCCTCACTATCTATAACAGCCCCCCTCAAGGTGGAAGTTTGAAAGTAATTGCAAACTCCCAACATGCAGCAAAATTGAGTTAGAGATGCAGAAGACAAAGCTTTGGTGAACATATCAGCAGGTTGAAGAGAAGTAGACACATGTGCAGTAGTAATGACACCTTGCTGAATCTTTTCACGAACTAGATGACAATCAATCTCAATGTGTTTGGTCCGTTCGTGAAACACAGAGTTTGAGGCAATGTAAAGAGCAGATTTAGAGTCACAATGTAGAGTAACTGGAGTAAGATTTGTAACACCAAATGTGTTAAAAAGATTGAGTAACCAAGACAACTCACAACAAGTATCAGCCATACTCCGGTATTCAGCCTCAGCAGAAGATTTTGAAACAGTTGGTTGCTTCTTGCATTTCCAAGAAATGAGAGATTTCCCATACATGATACAATATCCAGTTAGAGACTGCCTAGACTCCTTACAGCCAGCCCAGTCAGAGTCACAATAGGCAGTCAAAGTACACTCATTGTCTGCAGGCATGTATAAACCTTGGCCAATAGTACCCTTCAAATATCTGACAACTTTGTAAGCGGCATCTAAATGATCAGTTCTGGGAGTAGCTAAGAACTGAGAAAGAACCTGAATAGGGTAAGATAAGTCAGGTCTAGTGAATGTGAGATAGAGCAACCTGCCTACAAGCCTTCGATAAGCAGAGGCATCAGTAGGGTTAAGAAAAACACTGTTAGAATCCTGAAGAGAATGATTTTGCTCCATTGGGATTTTAGATGGTTTACAAAAAAGTAAACCAGTATCTTTGATAATGTCAAGAGTATACTTGTATTGATGAAGGTAAGCACCAGAAGATGACCTAGCCACTTCAATACCAAGAAAATACTTCAAATCACCTAAATCTTTCAGATTGAAATCAGTAGCAAGATGAACCTTGACTTGTTGAATTGAATTCAAGTCATTACCAGTTATCAAGATATCATCGACATAGACAAGAACAGCCACAAATGACTGAAGTGTGGTAAGAGTAAACAAACTATTGTCTGAGTGAGATTGTTGAAAACCAAACTTTTTAAGTGATTCTGAAAACTTAGAAAACCAGCACCTTGGCGCTTGTCTGAGCCCATATAAGGATTTCCTTAGTTTACAAACAAAAGCTGTAGGATCAGTGATATGAGAAACTGAGGTGAAAGAAGACAGCTGGAGATATCCTGGTGGCAATTTCATATAAACTTCTTCATGTAGATCTCCATGCAAGAAGGCATTAGTCACATCTAGCTGAGAAATAGACCAGCCTTTGGACACAGCAATAGCAATTAGAAGTCTCACTGTAGTCATCTTGGCCACTGGGGCAAAAGTTTCAAAATAATCTAAACAATAGGTTTGAGTAAAACCTTTGGCAACCAACCGAGCCTTGTACCTCTTAACAGTACCATTGGGCAAATATTTGACTTTAAACAGCCATTTACAATCAACTACATGTTTATCTGGGGGTCTAGGAACAATCTCCCAAGTATGGTTGTTTTCAAGAGCATTAAGCTCAAGTTACATAACCTTCAACCAATTAGCATCTGTTGCAGCTTGTTTAAATGTGTATGGAATATTTGTTTGAATTGTAGCAGCAAGAAAATGAGAGTACCGAGGCTTGAAAGTAGCAAATGAGGTATAATTCTGTAAAGGATAGAGAGTAGTACCTGTGACCATGTTTGCAGAGGTAGTCTGAAGATTGGTAAGTACAGTAGATGGAATACCTGTATAATCCTTAAGTCTGGATGATATAGTTCTGGATCTAGTGGATCTGAGGGGAACAATATCTGTATGAGAGGTATCTGTATGAGTAGAGGTTGAAATATCTGTATGAGTAGAGGTTGGAATATCTGTATGAGTAGTAGTTGGAATATCTGTATGAGGGACAGAATCAGACTGAGCTGATTCTTGAGGATTAGAAAACAATGTGACAATAGGAGACTCATCAGAATAAGTGCTAACAGTTTGAGCTGGAAATATCTGAGAGTTGTGATCAGTAGAAGAAGAATGATTAGTAATGAAAGGAAATTCATGTTCAACAAATACAACATCTCTGGTGATATGTTTAGTTTTAGAAGTCAGATCAATAACAATGTATCCTTTTTTATTGAAAGGATAACCGACAAAAACACACTTGTGAGCTCGAGGGGCAAACTTATCATGAGTGAAACTGTTTATTTACACAAACAACCAAAAGCTCGAAGTTGAGTGTAAGGTGGTGATTTGTGAAATAGAATTTCATAAGGTGTTTTGTATCCTAGTATCTTACTAGGAGTACAATTAATAACATGACAAGCAGCTGAAACACAATAACCCCAGTATGAAATGGGAACATTGGACTGAAGTTTAAAAGCTCGAGCTACATTGAGTAGATGTTGATGTTTCCTCTCAACAAGACCATTTTGTTGAGGGGTGTAAGGACAACTAGTTTGATGTATGATTCCCAAATTATTTAGATGCTGTTTAAGCTCAGTATTAACAAACTCAGTACCATTATCTGATCGTAAGATTTTGATAGTGGTACTGAACTGATTTTGCACATAACTGATGAAATTTTTAAGTAAAGAGGAAACTTGAGACTTGTCATTAAGTAGAAATAACCAAGTACATCTTGAATGATCATCTACAACAGTAAGAAAATATTTACAATTGTCAACAGTACATTGTCTGTAGGGACCCCACAAATCACAGTGAATGAGATCAAAACAAGTCAAACTTCTAGAGTTGCTAGTAGGAAAAGAAGGTCTATGTTGTTTGGACCTATGACAAATATCACAAGTGGTGATAGAAGTATTAGTACTGAGTAGACTGGGAATATGACTAAGGACAACAGAAGAAGGATGTCCAAGTCTATTATGCCATTGCAAAATCTGATTAGAATTATGAACAGTCATAGCAGAAGAAATGACTTTAGTGGTGTGAAGCTTGTACAGACCATCATCCAACTCACCAATCTCCTTCATCCTCTGTAAAGCATGGTCCTGCATAAGGCACTTAGAGGCAGAGAAATGAATTGTACAAGTATTATCTCTAGCAAACTTTGATATAGAAAGCAAATTGCACTGAAACTGAGGGACATATAAGACTTCTTTAAGACTTAAATCTGATGTCAACATAATATCCCCAACATGAGTAACTTGAGTGCTTTGACCATTTGGTAAATGCAACTCAGAATTCAGAGTTTTAACATTAACAAGCAAGGACAAGAAAGGAGTGATATGATTAGTTGCTCCTGAATCTATAATCCAAATATTGGTAGGATTATGAAACTGAACTTGTCCAGCAAGTATAGCAGAATTAGTCTGAGAATTACCTGCTACAGGTGAATCAGAGAGATTAACATCATGAGACTTTATCCAAGAGGCATTTGCGGAAGCATTAACAACTGGACTTTGAGTACTAAGTTGAGCTTGAAGCATATGAATTATCTGTTGACATTGCTTATCAGTGAGATTAGTACTTGCATTGACAGATGCTTCATTGCTTTCAACATCAGAAATTCCGAAAACAGCATTAGCACTAGTAATTTGCTTTCTTGAAATGAATCTTGGTTTTGGCTTTGGTTGACCATACATCCTATGCCACTCTGGATATCCATGTAGAGCAAAACAGATATCCTTTGTATGTCCTGTGAGATTGCAGTACTCACAAGTGCAGTAGAATCTGAATTCTTCTTTTGAAACTTGCTCTTGTTTTTATCTACAGAGGTAGATTTTTGCTGGAATCGAACATTCATTGCCATATTTTTATTGATTCCTGATATCTGTTTAGAGAACTCTCTTTGATTCTCTTCTTGTAACAACATCGCATAAGCATGACCTAGATCTGGTAATGGACTCATAAGCAGAATCTGACCTCGAGTATTGATAAATTGATCATTAAGTCCCATAAGAAACTGACTCAATTTGTTCATCTGCTCATATTGATCAATTTTCTGAGAATTTCCACACGCATAATTGCTATTTGTGCAGATGCATCTAGGTATTGGTGATAAAGTATCCAATTCTTCCATTAGACCTCGAAATACAGTAAAGTATGCAGTAATAGACTTAGTACCTTGCATCAGAGTAGATAATTCTTTCTTCAACTGAAATAGCCTAGGTACATTTGTCTGTGAGAACCTTGCAGCAAGATCATCCCATATCTATTTTGGAGTTTGCATATAGACAACACTTTTTCGAATTTCAGTTGATATTGAGTTTAACAGCCATGAAATCACTAAATCGTTACTACGCATCCATAACGCATACTGATTAGATGTTATATCTGGTTTCAGTTGAGTTCCATCAATGAATCCTAACTTGAGCTTAGCAGATAGAGCGATTTTTACAGATCTACTCCAATGATGATAGTTCTGTTCAGTTAGCAATTCAGTAACAAGAGCCAAACCTGGATGATCTGAAGAAGATAAGTAGTACGGATGATTTATATCAATTGTTGTTGTGCTCGTTGACGCCATTGATGAACTTGTTGACGCCATTGACGAACTTTAGTTATTTAAGGCAGCAGCATAAGAATACATTGTTATCTCTGTTTATCTGTATCGTATCTCTGTAAATGATCGATCTGTTCTTCAAGTGTAACCTGGCTCTGATACCATGACACAATTACAGATACAATCTAAATTTACAGTAAGAAAGTAACTAGTAGATGAAGAAGATGAAGTTGTATTGATAGAACTTGAGAGTACAAGTTGAGATTACATTCACAGAATTAACAATCTGTCTTGCTTAACAAGAACTCTCTACTCTTCTATATTTATAACTAACACTCTACTGAATTCGTTATAACAGAAATGTAACTGAAATGACATGTGCCATGTGCCAGTTGGCACTCTTGACAGCTCAACATTCCACATTGACAGCTCAGCTTGCTTGCTCAGCCTCTCTATCTTGCTCAGCCTCACTATCTATAACAGCCCCCCTCAAGGTGGAAGTTTGAAAGTAATTGCAAACTCCCAACTTGCAGCAAAATTGAGTTAGAGATGCAGAAGACAAAGCTTTGGTGAACATATCAGCAGGTTGAAGAGAAGTAGACACATGTGCAGTAGTAATGACACCTTGCTGAATCTTTTCACGAACTAGATGACAATCAATCTCAATGTGTTTGGTCCGTTCATGAAACACAGAGTTTGAGGCAATGTAAAGAGCATATTTAGAGTCACAATGTAGAGTAACTGGAGTAAGATGAATAACAGGAGTACAAGGGTCTCCTGCAACCCAGTGAGGCAATGAGATTTCACGTAATATGTCGGTGTTTGTATCGAAGCACATAATGATTTTACGCCTGTCCAACTTAACCCCTAGCCAAAAAGCAGCACCATTAACGAAAACAGCGTCATCAAAACAAACGCGATGAATAAAGACATTATCTTTCCTTATTTTCTTCCAAGAAATAGTTTTCAGACTATAAACACCAATAAGGAGCGAGTGGGGGTTAGGATCATCGCTTAGGAATTCAGGTTTGACAACATGTAGGGTGAAGTGCCAAAATAACACAAATTCTGATTAAAATTCCCTCCAATGAAAACACTACCCTCCACTGGCACATACATCACGCACATAGCACATGCGTTAGGGGGTAACGTATTTACTACATGCGTTACTCGTTTATTTTTATACCTCCCGGCTGAAAAATCAACAGAAACGCATCAAACATATGTGTTTGGGGTGTAACGCATGTGCGTCATGCATTACGGGGGTAACGCATCACGCACTTGCGTTACACCCCAAACGCATATGTTTGATGCGTTTCTGTTGATTTTTCAGCTGGCTGCAAAGTAAAAAGCACTGGTAACGCATGTACAACATGCATTACCCCCTAACGCAGATGGTATATGCGTGTCGTGATGTATGTGCCCCTGCGGGGCCTGCTTCTCAGAAAGTGCTATTTTGGACATTCAACCCCCATTTTTGTGTCATTTTGGACATTTTCTCCAACATGTACCATATTAAAATAATACATTCTATTTTTAACAATTTGAAATAATAATAACTTGTTATTTTTAAAATATGACTAATCATTATAGTCAACTCCATTGGAGTACAACACCTTACAGATTCAATAAATTTTACATAATCGCTATTTTATATCATTTTAACCACCCATTTTAGCCAATACCATTGGAGATGCTCTTATATATTTATCCATAATTTTGGTTCCTGTACCATCAAAATAATATCAACTGTCGAATCTAATATTTTTAAAATTAGACGATCAAGATTATATCATTTTGAAAAGAAAATCATAATCTAAAAAAGATATAATTAAAAAGGTTGTTTTAGAATTGAATTTTTAAAAATTATAATTTGAAAAGGATATAAAAGGTTGTATTAGAACTGAATTTTATTTATTTTTTTATTAATATTAAAAAAAGTTCATAGTTACTATTTAGGCTATATCTCGAAATCTAGAAATCGGATTTGGATGATTTTACAGCCCACACAAAACTCATAAAAATATATTTAATTTAGTGATGATTTAACAATTATTATCCAAATGAAAATAGTCGGAATCTCAAAAAAAAAATCAAATTTTTACATTAATCATATTCAATGTAAAAGACCTACATTAATAGTCCTATTCAATATAGAAAATCTAATTATATATGATTTAAATCATTGACATGCATTTTTTTCTATTTCAATATAAATACACTTTTTAGTTTACATGTTAAAATCAAGTTTTAAGACTTAGGCTCTGTTTTGGATTGCTGTTAAGTTAGAAAAAGTGCTGTTGAAAAAAGTGTTGTTGTAAAAAATTGAAGACTGTGTGGTAATATTTTTGATGTGTGCATGTTTTGATATAAAAATATAATAAAAATAATGTTTTTAATGAGGTTTAATATTGAAACCAAAAACTGCTTTTCGTAAAAGCTGAAAAGCATCTTTTTACAAAAGCATGGGGGGCTGCTTTCAGAGAAAGCAACTTTTATGCCAAAAGCACTTTTCAGAAAAGCAGCTTTTAAATTTTATTAAACACTTTTTCAGTTGCTTTTTAGAAAAAAACTACTGTTGTAGAGAAAGCAGCTTTTAGGCCAAAAACACTTTTCAAAAAAATAACTTTTAAATTTTACCAAACACTTTTTCAACTGCTTTTCAGAAAGAAAAAAAAAATTGTTGTCAACGATCCAACAATTAATTCAATTTGAAGTACCAAACATAATATTAATAAATTGAAAGTGTAAAATCTTATATATATACTAGCGTTCTACCCGTGCTACGCACCGATTGCTCAAATATATTAATTAATTAATAAAAACATGTTCTTTTAATTATTATTTAGAAAAAAGATAATTTCATTAAAATATAAATTAACTTAAATATTAAATTACTTATCCATCAATTCTTACCAATTGAATTAATATTAATATTATCAGCCATCACCAAAACATTTATCACCCCCGCATAAAAGTTCAAAACCACTCTTTATTGTTTTTACTTATTTTTTTGTTTTTTTATTTTTCTTTTAATTGAGAATATTTTCTACCAAGTTAATAATTTTTTTTTACCCACGTTTTACATTTTGTTATTTTGTGAATTCGGTATATTTAAATATTCAGTACTGTGGATCCTTCTAAAGTGATAACCTTGTGACCGAAAAAAATTATCACATTATCACATTAGAATGATTAATATATAACTATTGATTATCAGGTGGTACCAAAACTTTTCATCATCATAGAGAGCTTATGACTTTGTGGAGTATTAATTTAAGGGGTTCTATTGTATGGGTTGTGGTTAATTTTTCGAATACATATTAAAAATCATAAACACTTATTTCTCATGCCATTAATAAATTATTAGATTGTCTTTAAAAAAAAGGTTACATATTTCGACTGTATGAGAAATGATCTCTGTTATGTAGGATCCACGAAACGAACGTAGTTATGACAAAAGAAACTTTCATCTAATCTAGCAATATATTCATTCAATATCATTTTTATAAATTATATGTGCTTTTATTAGTGAATTGATTCATTTAGAAAAATAAATATTATTAACAAACTAAACAAATCCAATTTATCGCACAGTTAGAGTAAGATATGATTGTTAGAATTTCTGGTGATTGTCCTCAATTTGTTTGTAGTGATAACTTAAAATGTGTATTTTCACTTTCGAAGTTTTATTATTGATTTTATTATTCTTTTATATTAAAACGTGGTATATTAAATTTTAGTTATTTTTCTCGTAAAATAAAAAATTCGAAAATGAGTATCATCTTTTTTTTCTATTTGACTAACGTGTTAAAACAAAATACTATCTATAAAACTGAAATTAAGTGTGTAATATGTAAACACGTAATCAGATTATTATATATGTATCCTTCTAATTTAATTATCATGTTAACTAACATGAAGCCAACAACATGTTGGTGCAGTGGTTGAGCCACTGGCCTCCTTTGAAGGAGGTCAGGGGTTCGACTCCTGCGTGTGCGTGAGTTTCTTAGTTTGTATTAGATTTCCTTTCTATATTTGTATTTCTGTATTTGTAAAGGCCGGGGGTCCTCTCGAAAACAGCCTCCCTATTGTATAGGGGCATGGTCTGCGTACATCTACCCTCCCCAGACACCACTTTGAGTGGTATTATAACTGGGTACGTTTGGTTTGGTTTTTATGTTAAATAACATGAAATTCATTTTCCTTTAACAATGAGTATATTTTTCGGACATATATTAGAAAAAAATGCTTACGTAGTCCTAACGAATCATTTGCTTTGTGTACATTCATGTCGTGTAATTTGGGGTCTTGCACGAAAATGACGTGAAATTGAATCATGTACAAAATGTCACTAAACTACCTGAATTTTTTCGTGTACACGATACAAAATAAAATATGCGAATAGAAAAAATATGAAAATTATATAAAATTTATTTTGTATCCAAGTTATGTAAGTATGTAACTATATTACTAAGAACAAAATTGAGATGCTTCCAAACAAAACTAAGAGTAATATACATGGCATAAAGTCTCCCAAACAAAATGAAACCCTCCTTTTTTTTATTCTTTCTTAATTATGTTTCTTATTAATAAGTATCTCTCTTTGTGTAGAATCTTTCTACCAAGTTAGAAAGATTTTTTATCTATATTTTAGTATTTGTCATTATTAAAAAAAAATATTATTAACGAACCAAACAAATTCAAGATACCTGCTCTTAGATTAGGATATGGGAATTGATACTATTACTTTAATTAAAAAAAAATAAATTAAAAAAAGGCACCCTTTTGGGGAAAATATATATAGAATTTGATGTGTATCGACCTGTTTAGTTATCAATATTACTGATATTTATAACAAAGTTCGTAGCCTCTTTTCTCTCTCATCTTCTCCCAAAAAATACTAAACTAAAATTTAGAGATGACATAAGCCCCATTTTTATTGTTTTTCCTATATAAGTTGTCTTACCAAAAAGATTTTATATTTTAGTGATATAAGCGAGTGATTTATCACAATTGAAGATATGCTTAATGGTTGGATGAATGAAACCTTGATTTGATCTATTTTACTATGTGTTTGTTCAATTTTAATTATTTTTTTATATGTTGTATGCCCTTTTATTGATTAATTAATTACCTATAAAAAACAGTGATTTGTAAGAAAATATGCAACTTTGATTATTTTCGTAGATTTGTCGTATGTTCTTTTATTGATGAATTAATTAACAAAAAAAAATAGTGATTTATAAGAAAATTTGCGCTAAGTTGATCAATTTAGTATGAAAATATTCACCAACAATATTTATTATTGACAGTGTAATGATTTTTATTTTTGGATTGATAATTTATACACCAAATAATGTTTACTACTATTTAAAGTATATTTAATATTTTAAATAATTCAAATATATTGTCACCTCAATTTGTTTGTACCATTAATTATTACATAACTAAAAATCTCTCGTAAGTAAATTGTAAGAAGACAATTGGTTTAAAACTTATTTTAGTGTTTGAATTGGTTGAAGCTAATATTTTTTATATTTGATTATTTTGAAAGTTTATATAACTTAAATTTTGAATAGTGTGATAAAAAAATTTAAATTCTTCCAATTTAATAACAACAGATTTATTAAAATTTGATTGTACCTTATGATTTTATATTGAGAATTTGAAATATTAAATATTATATATTTTAGATAAAATATATTCATGTATTAATATATCTTTTTTTAATAAAATAATTATTATACTGAAAATAAAATTGCCAAGTAACCAAGTTATTTAAATTAGGATGAAGATTATATGATTTTTTTAAGTTTAGTGGTAAAGTCTGATAGACTCTGATATATATTTATGAAAAATTAATATGTTATATGTAATAGTATAATTACAATTAATTGTACATCAAAAAGTGGTAAATTACTTTATATTATGCAATCAATTATTATTAAATATTCGTATATTTATGATAGAATTTATTTTAAAATAATTTGATATAAGTATTTTTGACATTAAAAAATATGTAATCTACGGATATGTTAAATTTCAATAAGAAAATTATTGTATTTAAAATAAAATTGTTAAGTAACCAAGATAAGTAAATTAGGTTAAGAATGATATAACTCTTCTAATTTTAATGGTAAGTTCTAATTGCCTCTAATATATATTTATGAAAATTAATCTATAATATATAATAAGTATACTTATGATTAATTCTAAATTTAAAAAGTTGTAAATTTGTTAATATTATGAAAATCCGTTAATATTCTAAATTAATAAAGTGGTAAAATTGTTAATATTATGAATATCAGTTAATATTATATATTTGTAATATCCTAATTGATTTTAGTTTATAATAGTAATTTATTTAAAATATTTTTGATATTTAAAAAATGTGTAATATATGGATATGTTAAATCAAGAAAGTAATATTATTTAAATTAAAATTGTTAACTAAACATGGTTAGTATAGTAGTATGAGAGTGTTAAATGAGGAAAACTTTTAGTTGAATTTGATTGGTCTTAAATTTATAAGTGTCCTCTAATTGGTTCTAAAATAATTCATAATTTTCTGAATGGTTAACTATATGTTAAGTATATATGGGTGGATTTAGGTATTAGAATAAAGGATGATGAAAATTAAATTATAATATGTGATAATATGGTTGTGATTGAATTTATATTAAAAGAGTGGTTAAATAATGAATGGTTAATTATGATTTATCGTTTTAGCAAAAACTAAAATAAAAAAATGAATGATCGCTACTAGAAAAACTGCATTAGACATCACACGTTAGACATCAGTTAGAAAAATCACTGATGTTAAAAGCATTTTGGACATCACCGAATTAAAAAGTGATGTCTTTTGAATATCTGTACATCAGTCAATCGCGATGTCTAAGCCCCTTTTTAAAAAAAACTAAAACCCGCTACCCCTTGTCTTTTTAATACCTGTGCATCAGTTAATATGTAAAGCGATGTCTAAGCTTTTTTTTAAAAAAAAAATGAAACCACCTACCCCTCCCTTTTCTCCCCGCCCTTAATCAAAATTTTCACTTTTAGTTCAATTTTCCCCCTTAACATATTTCCCCATCCCGCTCTGTCCGTTTCCCCAAATCTAAAATAATAAAAAACAAAAACAAAATACAATTACACCTACTCTCTTAATTCAATCTATTATATATATAATACCACAACATGTACTATTTTAATCCATCTTAAATTACCATTTTGACCTTCTGCATTCATTAATACACATCAATTAAAATTCGTATTTAATGTGTGCATTCATTAATATACATTAATTAATTCGTATTTAATATGTTTATTTAATACTATCTACTTAATTATAACACATTCGTTACCTTGCAATTAACTAAGCATTCGAAAAATTTTGTGTCTCGCATGAGTCTAGAAGCCTTGGAACTCATTATAATTGAAGAAATATTGTTGGAACATTAACTTCAGATTGCTAACTACATATTTTTGCTATGCAATCTACAGATTTTGTGTATTGTAATTTAGTATTTTTACTTTATAAAAATGTTTCTAATTATAATGGAAAAAATAATGTGGAACATTAACTTCAGATTGCTAACTACATATTTTTGCTATGCAATCTACATATTTTGTGTACCGTAATTTAGGGCCCGTTTGGCTTACCTTAAAATAAATAACTTATAACTTAAAAGTGATAAGTGTCATATAAGTGATAAGTAAATCAGAGTTTATAAGTCAGCAGAGTATTTGGTAAATCAGAACTTTTAAGTCAGTAAAGTGTTTGGTAAATCAGAACTTATAAGTTAACTTTTTTATTATTTTCAAAATATTTATTTTTTAATATATAACAATGGATATCAATGGATAGATCTCGATGAGTAGAGAAATTTGATATATACATATCAATTTTCTAATGAATGGATCAAAAGATATATGATTTTGAAGATTTGAAAGATATGTTGAGTATTGAATACGGTAAAAGAATACAGAGGGGGGGGTGAATGGATTCTTGAACTTTTCTTGGATTGAGTCTATGTAGCAGATAAGTGCCTGTGTGTGTAGAAGTGAAGGTGCGGATAAAGAAACAACACAAGACACAATATCACTTTAATCTAATGTATTATTAGATAAAGGTTGCTACAATCTGTGAATACAAATGGTAGTATTCTCAGCTTCGTTTTTCTCAGAGAGATATAGCTTACAGTGTATGAAAAACTTGACTCACAAAAGTTACTAAGTTATGAGGTGAGGCTGTGTCCTTATAGAACATGGATACAGCCTACTTACTGCAAATAAGGTAGCTAAACAAATTACTTTCTAGTCTGTCTATCCTTTTTGAGTAAGTGTCCAAACGGTTACAGATTTGACTTTGCAAAGCCTGTTTAGATCCACTTCTTTAGCTCCTTGTCTCTTCTATATCTCTCCAAGCTTCCTTGTAGGCTTTCCAGAGCACGTTACAGATTGTGGTCCATAAAGTGCATTGGCTTGTTGCAGGTTTCTGACTTGTACAATTTCTTCAGCATTTTGTCTCCAAGAATGTATTCGAGAAGTGACTAAGTAAGTGATTCGAGAACTAGAATTGACTTGATCGATAACTCTGAGTTCTCGAATACTGTTATATTGACATATCGAATCACTTCTCGAATAGCTCTTTTCCATCAGGATTCCTTGAGTTGTCGAATAGAACATTTGACTTATCGAATCCACGAGATATCGAATAGCTTTCTGAGTCCTTGAGATATCAAATGGAACTTTGACTTGTTGACTCTTTGAGAACTCGAATACCATCTTGACTTGTTGACTTCTTGAGTTCTCGAATAGAGTAGTAGACATATCGAATCCCTGAGATATCGAATGAGATATCGAACAGTGTATTCAGAGATATCGAATAGTGTCTTGAGATATCGAATCCCTGACTTCTCGAATGCTGGACTTCTCGAATAGACAAATATACTTCTCGAATTGGTACTTAGGCAAATTCTTCATTTCTTCAAATCCCCAACTGTGATTATTTGACAGTCTTTAACTCCTTGCTTGAGGCATGAACCTTGGAACTTCTTTCAAGCATTATTCTAGACTTTATAATTACAATTACACAACTAGGATTTGATGTCTACTATAAGTACAATACAAACAGAAACTCTACAGCTAGAGGTTCCCTCAGTTAAGAGGTCATGTAAGTAATGCAAAGCATTACAAACAATTAGGCTTGTTATTAGATGTGTACAGGCATGCCTCTGTAACTAACAATCTCCCCCAAATTGTGAGTGAGACCCTTAGTCACAATTTCATGTCTGATAACAAGCCTAACATACATAAAGATAAGATTTTAAAAGTACAGGTATGTGTATTGAACACATAAATGGAATTACAAGATAAATGCCCTTACAATATGATGAGGTACTAGCCATTTTCATTTGATTGCATCTCCATTGCTTTGGCTTGTAGATCATCATATGCTTTCTGTTTCATTTCTTTTTCCTTTCTTGCATTCTCATCTATTGCTCTTATGATTTCTGCCATAGCATCCAATTCTTCAATCATGATAGAGTTTTTGAAATCTTCAAGCACTGGCTTCAGAATGTAGGCAGGATAGTGACTGAGTAGGTTCATTCTTATATTGACATTGTCTCCATTTCTTCTCCTATACTTCACCACATAGGGATCAAGCTGAACTCTACACAATCCCTTTGCCCTTAGCTTTTCTGCTTCAATCTCCAGTCTGTCAATTTCTTTCTCCCTTTCTAACCACTTCTCATAGCAGCCCTTTCTTATCTTTTCAGCATAATCTCTCTTCATTTTCACAAAGTCAATCAATTCCAGCTTCCATACTTTCTCCACCTTGTATTTAGAGTCCAACAGGCAACAATGCAATGATTCTTTCTATCTCATACAATTTACCCCAATTCTGACAACCCCCTTGTTTGAATTTCATTTCTCTCCCATCAGTGTACTTGATCTCAAGGTGGTCATCCACAATTGCAGCAAAGCATATCTTTTGAGCTCTTAGAAATTGCAATTGCTCTTTATCAAAGTCTTCATCAAGTGGCTGAAGTTTCAATCCTGGAATGATTGTTAGGGCTCTTGATCTGGATAGCTTCACTCTTCTTGCAACATGTTTAAATTTCATCCTCTTGACATGGTTGCTTGGCAGAGACCTTTGACCTTTGTTGGTAGACCATAGTAGTATTCCATTAGCAGTTTGCTTTCTAAAACATATACATGGTTTCTTGACTTGAATCTTCTTCTCTTCTTGAGGTGGCAAAACAGTTGCAGAAGCCATAGATGTAGATTTTGCTAGGTCACCACTAACAGTATTCACCCTAGACTTAGAGTCTTGTGTTGTGGTGAGGTTACTGCTAGCAATGCCTAAGGCTTGCTGTTTTCCAATCTTCCTCTCATAGACTCTTCCTTGGTCATCATCATTCTTCTTATCCTTGTCACCTTTCTTCTTCTTCTTGTCTTCATCACCCTTATCTCTCCTGTGATGTCTTCTCCTCCCATCACTTTTATCTTCAGAATCATCATCCTTATTTCTCCTAGGTTGAGCCATCTCTGGGATTTCACCAGTTGCTTCAGCATTTCTGGCTCCAACCTTCTTCTGTAATTGATCAATGATAGCAATGATCAGTCTGTGATTTCTAGGGGTGAGATCATGAGGAATGACCAATTGCTTAATGTCTTCAATTCTGGTGCCAGACTGATAAATGATTGTCCATGGCTTCTTGATCACTTCTGGTAACCTTGAAGGTTGGCCATTCCTCAAATCATCAAACAGACTCTTGCTGTTCTCATTCCTCTTCTCAATGAGCTCAAGTATGGCATCTATCTCTGAGTGTTTTAGGTCTTGTAGAGTCTGGTATGTTAGATGCCATATCTTTAATTTGGATATCATCACTATCTCCTTGACCCATAGATTATTGACTTTCTTGGGGATGACAGTGATGTAGTCAATCTGCTTCTTCACCTCCCTCAGATAGAACTGAGTGTCACCAACCTGTTCCCTTATGGCTTTCAGAAACTCCAAGAAGGCTTTATCATGATAAACATCTGAGTTGGCAACTTCTTGCAGCTTGGCCTCAGTAACAACTTTAACTTCTACAGGCTTGGCACTCTCAGATATAGAGGTTGGAGGTTTGTCAGATGGCATACTCCCTGCAACCACTGTGGTAGTTATGGATTGCTTTTGTCCTCCAGGAGTAGTGATGTGCACAGTTGGTAGAGTGACAACTGGCAAGATAGATGGAGGCTCATCCACTTTAGATTTTCCTTTGCCTGGCACATTAGGTAGAGATTTTGAAACTCTTTGTTGACTATCCTCATTGATTTTTATGCCTTTCTCCCCCTTTGTATTTGAGTTCCTTGCCTTCTTCTCCCCCTTAGGCTTGTTATCAGGCACAGAGGCTGTAGAAATGTCCTTTGGGATTGAAGATTCATCAGGTAGAGGGAGACCCATATGCTTCATCATAGCAGCTAACATGGATTGTTGATGCAGAAGGACATTAGCTGTGGTAGATGCTTGAGTGTCCAACTGGTCATTTAAAAGTGCAACCTTGTCTGTAAGATGAGCATTGGACTTGGTGAGAGTAGCCACCTCCTTCTCAAGTGCATCTACTTTGCTGAATAACTCAGTAGATTTGAAGCCAGACATGGATTGTTCTTTGAGTCTCTGCACTTCAAATCTAGTCATGTCATGTACTGGGACCTCAGTGATCAGTCTGTCTCCATATAGATTTTTGAACATGGTCCTCAGTATGGCATTGGCATCTGTGGTCTGATCAGATAGAATTTGAAATTGATGCCCCAGACCTGTGACAGTATCCTTTAGCAGAGCTAGCCCATTGTCCATTTTGGTGCAGGTGGTGTTGCAGTGTTTGAGGTCCTTGAACACACTGTCTAGCTGAGGGAATTTGGCATCAAAGGTCCTCTTGATTGCTTCTACTGTGGTGGTGGTCTTATCACACACTCTATTGACCTCAGTTTTAACACCTTTTCCAAGATAATGTGCAGCCTTGAGGAATCCCTTGTGTGTATCATTCATAGCCTCATACACTTCACCAGGGGTCAGAGATTTGGCATTGGAACCCAGTGAAGTGAGGTATTCCTCCCTGAGATACTGAAGTGCTTCATCAAGAGTAATATCATATTTTCCTTGCAGCCAGGCATCTATGTTGCCATCTCTCTCAGCATCATCAATGATCTTTGTCTTCTGCAACTCCACATCATCCCTATGGCATAACAGAATGGCCTCATAGTCTGGATTAGGCATGTCTGCAGTGAGAAGGTTCTGAGCAATCTTTGTGAACTCAGGAATCTGATCCACAATTAAGCTTTGAAGTGCTTCAACCGTCAATTGTTGTGGAACAGACCCTGATCCTGAAGCACTGTCATGTTGCACAGGCTTCAGCCATTGTGACATGAAGTCAGAGCTAGAGCTAGGCAAGCTAGACTCCTCAGTTACAGATGCAACTTCTATAACCGGATGGATTGACTCTACTACTGGTGTCACCACAGAAGTGGGATGAATTACACCAGCAGTTGACACAGGCACAGAGTCTCTAGCAAGGACTAGTGGAACCTCTGTGTTTGTGATGGTGTCATCAGGAGATGCCTCAGCATGCATTCCCTCACCATCTAAATGTGGGTTCTGAGTGGTGAGCAAAGTGTCATGCACTAAGTCACTTGAAATTATTGGCTCATCAAGAGAGAAGAATTCTTGATGATCAATGCCTTGCATCTCAGTTGCCTGAGTTGCAGGTTCCAAAGAAATTTCAGTGTTAGATTCTGGAAGAGAAGTGTGTTTAAGAGTAGATTTTGGCAACTCCCCCTGAGAAATAGAGGGAGTTTCAATTGTGATGTGCTCTCCACTCAGTGTAGTGCCAGCCTTATCACTCCCATATGCTGACTCTGTACAAGAGGGTGCATTGGGGAGAATGCTTGATTCTATAGGTGCACCCTGTTGAGAGGATACACCTAGTGAGCTGTGTGCCCTTGATTTTACAACTTCAGCCATTTGTGTGACTGAAGAGGTGGTCTTAGTTTTCTTCTTCTTTGTCCTGTGTAAGGGTGACTCAGGTTCCTCACTTTCTAGACCTAATTCAACAGCTAATGCTGCTTCAGATAAGATATTTAATGGTGCAGACATTACTTCCTTTCTCTTCTTTTTACTAACATCACCCTTTTGAGAGGATGATGCAGTTGGCTCAGTATGTGGTAGAGTGTTTGGTTGAGAGGGTTGGTTAGCAGGCCCTGGGTTAGCATTTTGTTCTACTTGCTTGGGCTGTGCTAACTTAGATTTTGCATCAAATGTTGGCATGTTGTGGGGATAAGTTCTAAACAAACTCTCCATATGGGGAGTTATGTTCAGTCTTACATCCACATCATTCCTAGTCTCCAAATTACCAAAAATGAGTTTGGTCATGGACTTAGGATAGCCTATTTTATTTTTATCAATCCCAGGCAATTCAATCAATGAAGCATTCTTAAAATTAAGTACAGATTGAATAAAGCGAGGGAAGAAAATATCAGTACCTCTCTTGGTTGTGTTCTTACCAAGTCTCCCATATAGTTCTTGGAGGATGATTTGGCCAACATCTATCTTCTTTCCATAGGCCAATGCATATCCAATTTGCTGCACAGGTGCACTGATTTGATCAAAGCTTGATTTCCTGGCAGTGAAGACTTGGAGAAGAGTTGCAAACACATAACTCCACTCCTTTCTCAGATTCTTTCTGTTTAGCTTTCCAAGATTGATCCCATCTGAGTAATTGATGAACTCAAAGAATTCCTCTAACTCTGCATTAGTGGCCAGTCTGTCGAATGACTCTTGTTGTAGGCCCAATGCTTGGTTCATGTCTGCAGTAGTGATAGTGATTTCCTTATCTTGAATCTTGCAGTAGATGATATATGAAGTGATTGCGTTTTCCTGGGCTACAACTTCCATAATAGCAGTACCCCAAAACTGTTCCAGGATATCTAGATACAGAGTTGGGTTGGCAGAGAGTGCATCCTTGATGTATGACTCAGCCATCCATTTCACAAAGCACTTGAAATTGGCATTGGGTGCTTCAACATCACTAGTGAGAGCGATGAAGTTGGTGTTGAACTTTACTGTTGCCATTTGTGTAGAAAGGAGGAAAGAAGTTGAAGGTTGAAGAAGAAATTTGGCTCTTCGTAGATAGGGTTTCAGGGGTTTAGAGAGTGTAGATGCTTGAGAAATCGAATGAAATGAATCGAATAGATGTGAAATTGTATAAGTATGAAGTACTTGAATTGTCGATTAGATGAAAGTTTGTTTCGACAAGTCAGGCATTCGAGAAGTAGAAAACAACTATTCGAGAAGTCAAGAAAGGCTTAATCGATAACTCAAGCAGATAGAAACTCACAGCTGGCAGTTATCTAACTTAGAAATAATTCTAAATTAAATAAAATGTGTTTTTATGAGTGAATTAAACTTTTAGACAAAAGTCCAAAATCGGTTAAAATTCAGCGAGAATTCAGCCTTTTCAAATGATTCGAGAACTCAAATATAGTGTTCGAGAACTCAATCATTCGAGAACTCAGTTACTATATTCGAGAAGTCAAGAATACCTCTATTCGATATCTCAGAAAGACTCTATTCGAGAACTCAAGAGTACTCTAATGAGACTTGTTAGAGATGTCGAATAGTGAATCATTCGAGCAGTCTGACTTATCGAACTATACCCATCACTCATAGAAATTTGATTTTCACTATCTTTTAAAATTTACCAGACATATTTACTGAAGAATATCCTAGCAAATTAGATAGTGATTTTCTCAAAATTTCATAGAAATTTTAAGTTAATAGAAATATGATTTTCAACATATGCAACAGATTTGAAATATTTATAAATCATATTTCAGCCAACACTTACTCCAAAAATATTGAGAATTTAGATAAAGTAAGTGTTTACTGCTGCAACAATCTAGATGGTGTATTCACTTAGCCAGAATCTGAAGAATTCAGCATTCCAATCTCACTTACCAACCTTGTGAAGGAGGCTTCATCTAATGGGTTAGTGAATATATCAGCTAGTTGTTTATCTGTAGAGACATAATGCAACTCAATGGTTCCATTAGCTGCATGTTCTCTTATGAAATGATATCTGATGTCAATGTGCTTTGTTCTAGAATGATTGACAGGATTGGCAACTATAAAGATTGCACTTGTGTTGTCACACATGATTGGAATTCTTTCCAACACAAGTCCATAATCTCTAAGTTGATTTCTAATCCAAAGCACTTGAGCACAGCAACTTCCAGCATCTATGTATTCAGCCTCAGCTGTAGAAGTTGACACAGATTGTTGCTTCTTGCTATACCAAGAAACTAACCTTTGTCCAAGAAACTGGCAGCTTCCTGAGGTGCTTTTCCTATCCACTCTGCATCCAGCATAATCAGCATCAGAATAACCAACCAGATTGAACCCTGTGTCCTTAGGATACCATAATCCCAAGTTAGGAGTGCCCTTCAGATATCTAAAGATCCTTTTTATTGCAATCAAATGTGATTCCTTTGGATTTGATTGAAACCTTGCACACAAGCATGTAGCAAACATGATGTCTGGCCTACTTGCAGTGAGGTAGAGTAGAGAACCAACCATGCCTCTGTAGACTGAGATATCTACTCTCTTGCCTTTAGCATCTTCATCCAGTTTAGTGGCAGTGGCCATGGGTGTCTTGGCAGGTGAACAATCTTCCAAGTCAAACTTCTTCAATAAATCCTTGATGTACTTGGTTTGACTGATAAAGATACCATCCTTCCTTTGACTGACTTGCAACCCTAGAAAGAATGTCAACTCTCCCATCATACTCATCTCATATCTGCTCTGCATGAGTTTAGAGAATTTCTCACACAGCTTCTCATTTGTAGAACCAAAAATGATATCATCCACATAGATTTGGACTAGGATAATATCATCACCATGCTTCTTGTAAAACAGTGTCTTGTTCAATGTGCCTCTAGTGAATTGATCAATGCCTTCCTGTTGAGAGTATCCTTTTGCAACCAACCTTGCTTTGTTTCTTATTATTACACCATCTTCATCCATCTTATTCTTCAGAACCCATTTTGTTCCAACAATGGTTCTATTCTTTGGTGCAGGCACAAGTTCCCATACTTTGTTCCTTTCAATTGATTCAGCTCCTCTTGCATGGCAATAATCCAATCCGGATCCAACAGTGCATCATCAAGTTTCTTAGGCTCAACTTGTGATAGAAAACATCCATAGAGGCACTCATTTTGAGTTGCTCTCCTAGTCCTTACTCCTGCATTAGGATCTCCAATGATTTGCTCTGCAGTGTGTGATCTATCCCATTTCCTCGAGTGTTCAGCCTGACTTCTCATCCTTGATGTTGCTTCATCATCCACATCATGGTCATCCTCATTTCCTCCCCCTGTGAAGTTGCCATTACTCACAGGTGTGTCTTGGATGCTTGTTTCTCCACTATCGATTGGCACAAATTCTTCTCTTGTATCATTAATCACTTGAGTTTGTTGAACTTGAGTTTCAACTCCAGTTTCAATCTCTTCATCAGAATCATCTAGATTATCAAACCTCAATGGATCTTTGTCTTCATCATTGGCTTCTTCTAGTCCAGGTAGTTTGCTGTCATCAAATGTTACATCTGTACTTTCCATAACTTTCTTTTGACTGATGACATAAACCTTGTATGCAATTCTTTCCATAGAATAGCCAAGAAAAATTCCTTCAAATGCTTTTGCATCAAATTTTCCAACATATTCAGAATTATCCTTTAGTACAAAGCATTTGCTTCCAAAAGTATGAACATACTTTAGAGTAGGCTTCTTTCCAGTCATCAAGTTGTAAGGTGTCTTTCCAGTGTTTTTGTTGATGAGGGTCCTGTTCTGAATATAGCATGCAGTGCTCACAGCCTCAGCCCAAAAACATGTAGGCATTTTTGCATCAAGTAACATTGTTCTAGCAGCCTCAATTAGAGTTCTATTCTTTCTCTCAACAACTCCATTTTGTTGTGGAGTCCTTGGAGCTGAGAATTGCTGAGAAATGCCATTCTCTTTGCAGAATGCTTCAAGTGTGGCATTTCTGAACTCTGTTCCATTATCACTCCTCAGTGCAATCACACTTGCATCGTTTGCCTTTGCTTCCTTGTCAACTTTCTTTATATGCTCAATAATTACTTGTGGAGCCTCATCTTTAGATGCCAGAAATTCCACCCATGTATACCTTGAAAAATCATCAACCATTACCAGGGCATACTTCTTTCTTCCAAGTGACATTATGTTGACAGGCCCAAACAAATCCATATGGATGAGTTGTAATGGCTTGGTTACTGATGTCACTGTCTTTGACTTGTGGCTTGATCTTTTCATTTTTCCTTTTTGACAAGCCTCACACACTCCTTCTTGGCAGAATTCAAGTGTGGGCATGCCTCTCACTAACTCTCTTTTGACTAGAGAATTAATGGCCTTGAAGTTCAGGTGTGATAGTTTCTTGTGCCACAGCCAATAATCTTCATTTGATGCTTTTGAGTAAAAGCAGCAAATTTTGTCCTTGTTTGCAGAGTCCATATTGGCTACAAACAGGCTTCCCTTCCTTACTCCAGATAGAGCAAAATCACCAGTCTTCTTGTGGGTGATCAAACATTCATCTTTGTCAAAATTCACTTTGAATCCTCTATCAGTAAACTGACCAACACTTAGCAGATTATGCTTGAGCCCCTTGACTAGTGCTACATCTTCAATGATGACATTACCAACTTTCAGCTTGCCATATCCCAATGTGTTACCCATGCTGTCATCTCCAAAAGCAACCATTGGGCCAACCTTTTCCTCATACTGTGATAGCAGGGCCATATCACCAGTCATATGATTTGAGCATCCACTGTCCAAAATCCACATGACCTTCTTTTCACTTTCTTTGCCCTGAGAATCAGATGAAGATGAGTCATCCTTGGAGTTGGCCATCAAGGCATAATTACAGAATTCTTGTTCCTCTTCATCACTCTCAGAATCATCCCAATACTTCCCTTCAGCTATGTAAGCCTTACCATGTGTCTGCTTTTTCAGAAGGGCCTCATACTTAGCTTCGAGCTCAAGATAATCTCTATCCTTCTTTTTAGGCTTCTTGCATTCACTGGCAAAATGCCCTAGGTCATTGCATCTATAGCACCTTACAGATGACCTATCCACATAACTGGTTTTGAACTTATTTCTGTTTGGTTTCACATGTGCCTTGTTCTTGTTGGCTGAATGGTTTTGAGTTTTGGGTTTGAAGGGTTGATTTCTTTTAAATCTGATGTTTGGAAATTTTCTGGCCATGAAAGCATATGAAGTATTTTCCATCCCATCAAGTTCTTCCAGAGTGTAAAACTCTTTTTCTTCTTCCTCCTTTTCCTCAACAGGTTCACTCATCCCAGCTTCAGTTTCTTCATCATCTGCTACCTCCTCTATCCTTAGCTGGCTTGTAGATGCTTCTAGGTCCAGAATAGATTTGTTGACAATCAAGGCACATGATGTGTTTATCATTCTACCTTGGTTGGCTTAGATGGCCCTTTTCTGAAGCAACTCAAGTTCATGAGTCTTTAGGACTCCATAGAGCACATCATAGGTGACTTTGTTCAAATCTCTCTCCCTTAGAGAAATGACTCTTTGCTCCAGATGATTTGGTGAAGACAACAGAAATTTCATATTTAACTCCTTGGTGCTGTAAACCTTGCCATTCATTTGCAACTCAGTAACTAGCTTGTGAAACCTTTCAAACATTTCAGTGATGCTTTCCTTGGGCTGTGCCATGAAAGCTTCATATTGTGTGACCAGTATCTGTTTCCTGTTTTCCTTAACCTCATCAGTCCCTTCACACAACACCTCAATGTGATCCCACATCTCTTTAGCAGACGTGCATGATGCAATGTTTGCAAACATTGACATGTCCATGGAATCAATGATAAGCAGCATGAGGTGGCTGTCAAGAGCAACCTTCTCCCTTTCTGACTCTGTCCACTTTGATGGATCCTTGGCCTCATAAGATCTTGGGATAGTTGTGGTTCCAACAGTCTTCTCTGGTATCTCTTGTTGTGGAACAAAAGGACCATTCTTGAGAATCTCAGGATACAAGGGATGAGAGGCTTTAATGAACAACATCATCTTTATCTTCCAGAGATTGAAGTTTTCTTTATCAAACTTAGGGACCTTCACCGTTCCTGTAGTCTTTGGTGTATTCGAACTCATGATCGTTTTTCTGTTTTTGAATAAACAGCCCGCTCTGATACCACTTGTTGAGTATTGAATACGGTAAAAGAATACAGAGGGGGGGTGAATGGATTCTTGAACTTTTCTTGGATTGAGTCTATGTAGCAGATAAGTGCCTGTGTGTGTAGAAGTGAAGGTGCGGATAAAGAAACAACATAAGACACAATATCACTTTAATCTAATGTATTATTAGATAAAGGTTGCTACAATCTGTGAATACAAATGGTAGTATTCTCAGCTTCATTTTTCTCAGAGAGATATAGCTTACAGTGTATGAAAAACTTGACTCACAAAAGTTACTAAGTTATGAGGTGAGGCTGTGTCCTTATAGAACATGGATACAGCCTACTTACTGCAAATAAGGTAGCTAAACAAATTACTTTCTAGTCTGTCTATCCTTTTTGAGTAAGTGTCCAAACGGTTACAGATTTGACTTTGCAAAGCCTGTTTAGATCCACTTCTTTAGCTCCTTGTCTCTTCTATATCTCTCCAAGCTTCCTTGTAGGCTTTCCAGAGCACGTTACAGATTGTGGTCCATAAAGTGCATTAGCTTGTTGCAGGTTTCTGACTTGTACAATTTCTTCAGCATTTTGTTTCCAAGAATGTATTCGAGAAGTGACTAAGTAAGTGATTCGAGAACTAGAATTGACTTGATCGATAACTCTGAGTTCTCGAATACTGTTATATTGACATATCGAATCACTTCTCGAATAGCTCTTTTCCATCAGGATTCCTTGAGTTGTCGAATAGAACATTTGACTTATCGAATCCTTGAGATATCAAATAGCTTTCTGAGTCCTTGAGATATCAAATGGAACTTTGACTTGTTGACTCTTTGAGAACTCGAATACCATCTTGACTTGTTGACTTCTTGAGTTCTCGAATAGAGTAGTAGACATATCGAATCCCTGAGATATCGAACAGTGTATTCAGAGATATCGAATAGTGTCTTGAGATATCGAATCCCTGACTTCTCGAATGCTGGACTTCTCGAATAGACAAATATACTTCTCGAATTGGTACTTAGGCAAATTCTTCATTTCTTCAAATCCCCAACTGTGATTATTTGACAGTCTTTAACTCCTTGCTTGAGGCATGAACCTTGGAACTTCTTTCAAGCATTATTCTAGACTTTATAATTACAATTACACAACTAGGATTTGATGCCTACTATAAGTACAATACAAACAGAAACTCTACAGCTAGAGGTTCCCTCAGTTAAGAGGTCATGTAAGTAATGCAAAGCATTACAAACAATTAGGGTTGTTATTAGATGTGTACAGGCATGCCTCTGTAACTAACAAGATATTATATATATTGTGTGTATCGAGAAATAAGAGTAAAGGGGTATTTGGGAAAACTTATTTTCAGAATAAGTTAACTTATTTTAAGTTGAAAGTTAAGATTCTTAACTTTCCAACTTATTTTTCAACTTATTTTTGCAACTTATTGAATCTCAAACATACATTAAATACTTGTATAAAAAAATTATCAAAATATAAATTTTTAAAAAAAGGTGAGGCAAATACCCCTAAGCTGAAAGTTGAATGTTAGGATTTCCAACTTATCAACTTATTTGTATAGAATAAGCCGACTTATATATGCAGCCAAACACCCCTTGAAAATGGAAAACGGACATTTCATAATATAAGCCGACTTATATGATGAGCCAAACATGCACTTAGTATTTTTACTTTATAAAAATATGTCTAATACAATATTTTTTAATACTTTCTTGATTTTGGCGCAGTACTTGACATTATGTAATATCAAATACAAGAAATATACGACTGATAAGTGGATTTATATCCACTTGGATCATTCTATTCGGCTTAAATTGGTGTTTTGTATCTCAAGTATTGGTGTGTTTTAATGTGTTTTGTGAGAATTGTGCAGGATATACTTCCAGGTGCAAGTATGGAATTTTCAGTGTTTATATGTGTTTTTAAGCTCAGAAGAACAAGTGGTAGAAGATGCAAAAGGAAGTAGAGGAAATTAGTAAGAGAAAATCAATCAGTTGCAGTTGCAGAAGGTGGGCGCGGGCGCGCTCAAGATAGCTTTATGGAGCGCGCGGGCGCGGTTGAAGAATTTCCAGAAAAGCCATGCGCGCGGCCGCGCTTGGAAAACACTGTATGTGCGCGCGGGCGCGTCTGGGCGGCAGAAATTCCAGAAACTTTCCAGAATTCGATCTTTAATAGGAAATTGACTAGTTTTCAATTCCTAATTATTATGGAAGTTGTTTGGTCGGCCAGGAGCTTCTAGATTCAGTTCTAAACATGGAATTTGGAATTCTAATCCAATCAAAGACGGAAATTGCCGGAATTCTATCCTATTTCAATTACGGTAATTGCTTGGACAAGGAGGCACTTGGGGGCTATAAATACACACCTTGGGGCACAGAAAAATCACCTACACATCTACACACAATTCGTTCAGAGCACGAGAGAGAGAAGCCAAGGCGAGGATCGTGACGACAAGAAGATCTAGATATAGTTTTCTTGTATTCCTTTGTGGAGGCGTATCTTTTGGATGCTTGTTACTTTCACGGATTTGTTCACTAAACCTTATTCTATTATTGATTTATTCATCTTCATCTTCATTATCTTGTTTTATATCATGCTTTCGTCAAATCCCATGGTGACGAAAGGTTCGATTATGAACTAATCGTTATCGTGGGATCCTAGTGGATTTATCTATGTAGCTTAGTAGTTTGCATGCCTTAAAGATTTATGTGTGGTGAATTCTTGATATCCTCGTATGGTTAATCTTAATGCTTTTAGATGAGTAGCTAACATCTAAATTGAATTGTTAATCTCTTGCTAAACGAGAGTGGATCTTGAGATTTAGAACTTGCCATGCTAGCATAGGATAGGTTGATGTTAAGCATCATGATTTGTGGCATGAATAGAGATATTATGCTACCCTATGTGATCTAAGTGGATAACTTGTTCTTAAACCTTTATGTTTTCAAATTCTATAGAGATATAGGGTCTAAACATAATAGGTGCCTATTCATCTTCTATCTCTTTTGTGGATGTATGCGTAGATTGGTACTAGTATACCGAGAGGTAACTTTTACTCTTTTCGTGTTATTCGATCAGATATCAAAACCATCGCATGTTTTAATTAAAGGCTGCAACTCTAAGTGAAGTAGATGATGAAACTAGGATTCCATGTTTATTCTCACATAAGTAATTTGATTGTTATTCTCGTTAATTGTTTAATTCTTAGTTTATAAATTTGCACTTTAGTTTAATTTAGGTAATCAAACCCATATTTGTTATTTTTCTTAGCAGTGAATTAAAACCATACATTGTTGCATAGGCATATTTATTGAATAAAACCATAACTTGATCCCTGTGGGAACGAATTTGGACTTAACCTTATATATTACTTGTGACCACGTGCGCTTGCGTGAGTTTAGCATAACAAGTTTTTGGCACCGCTGCCGAGGATCATCGGTGTTTTTATTTCAGTTTATGTGTTTGTCAATAGTGGTCGTTAGCGTTCACTGACTCGGATTCTTACTTAGTTTGTTTGTTTCGTGGTGTTTCAGGTACTTAAGTTTGTATGCAAACACGTTCGCAAGCTCGTTTGCAAGAACTGGCAAAAGACGGTCGTGTAGAGAATTTAGAGAATAAGGAAGAGGAGGCTGAAACTACAGTAGCAATGGCAGATGCAGCAGCAGCTAAGGCTTTGAAGGACTATTCTCAGCCGAAACTCAATGACATCCAGTCTAGCATTGTTAGACCAGCTATTGCAGCGAACAACTTTGAGATCAAGCCGGGCAAAATTCAGATGGTGCAGAATTCAGTCCAGTTTGGGGGAGCTTCTACGGAGGATCCTAACATGCATGTTCGGGACTTTATCGAAATCTGCGACACTTTCAAATGTAATGGTGTGACGGATGATGCTATTAGGTTGAGGCTTTTCCCATTCTCTCTGAGGGATAAGGCTAAGAGCTGGCTACACTCCTTACCACCTGGTTCCATTACTACATGGGAAGAGCTTGCTCAGAAGTTCCTTACTAAATTCTTCCCTATGGCGAAAACTGCAGCAATAAGGAACCAGTTGACTCAATTCCAACAGCAATCTGGTGAGACCTTGTGTGAGGCTTGGGAACGCTACAAGGAGATGCTACGCAAGTGTCCTCATCATGGCATGCCTGATTGGATGGTTATTAATGGATTCTACAATGGGTTGGGAGCACAGTCTAGGCCTTTGCTAGATGCAGCATCAGGTGGAGCTCTTTGGGCGAAGAGTTATGATGAAGCTTATGAGCTTATTGAGATGATGGCTGCTAATGAATACCAGAATCCAACCCAGAGACTTTCTCAAGGCAAAGTAGCAGGAGTTTTGGAAGTAGATACAGCTTCAATGATTACGGCTCAGTTGAAGGCTCTTGCTATGAAAGTGGATTCTCTTGCTAATTATGGAGTTCAGCAGGTGGCTAGTGTTTGTGAGTTATGTGCGGGCGCACATGAGACGAATCAGTGTGCTATTTCTCCTGAATCAGTACAGTTCGTGAGTAATTTCCAGAGACCTGCTGCACCAGTTCCAGCCACTTATCATCCTAACAACAGGAATCATCCCAATTTCAGCTGGAGCAACAATCAAGGTGCTTAACAACCTTATCAGCAGCCCTATCAGCAATTTCAGGGTCAGCAAGCAAAGCCATTCAATCAAGGTTATCAGCAGCCTTATGCTCCAAGGACACCATATCAACTTCCGGGATTTCAGCAGCAACAACCCCAGACTCATGTGGGGCAATCTTCTAATGATAAATCTGATGAGATGTGGATAGCGTTAAAGAACTTACAAGCTGGTCAGAAGCTCTTAGAAACTCAGATAGGACAGATTGCAAGTGCCTTACTTAGTAGGCAACCAGGAACTCTTCCTAGTGATACAGAGACTAATCCAGGCAGGAGGGAAGTTGTCCATGAACAGGTGAAAGTAGTCACTTTGCGATCCGGAAAGGTTACAACCGATAAAAAATCAGCAGCTAAGGAAGAAGAAGAAGTTCAGAATCAGCAAGTTGAAAAGTTTGCAATTGAAAATTCTGGCTTGGTGGCTGATCATCTAGATGGTGAAGTGGAAAAGAGCAAAAAGTCTACTCCGGAGCAATCTTCAATGAATAATCAGATCTATCCACCTCCGCCATATCCTGGACGTTTGAAGAAGAGTCAAGAGAAACAGTTTCAGAAATTCATGGATGTCTTCAAGAAATTGTCCATTAACATTCCTTTTGTTGAAGCGTTGGAGCAGATGCTAAGATATGCAAAGTTCATGAAGGATATTTTGTCAAGGAAGAGAAGGTTGGAAGATTTTGAAACAGTAGCTTTAACGGAGGAGTGTAGTGCTGTTCTGCAACAGAAGTTGCCACCTAAACTGAAAGATCCGGGAAGTTTCACTATTCCATGCACTATTGGCAACCTTTCTTTCGGCAAATGTTTATGTGATTTGGGAGCTAGCATTAATCTCATGCCCTTGTCTGTTTTCAAGCAACTTGGTTTACCGGAGCCAAAGCCAACCAACATCTCTTTGCAGTTGGCTGATAGGACTATCACTTATCCGAGGGGTATAGTAGAGGATGTTTTGGTAAAAGTTGATAAGTTCATCTTTCCTGCTGATTTTGTGATCTTGGATTTTGAAGAAGATAAGAAGATTCCCATAATCTTGGGAAGACCGTTCTTGGCTACAGGAAAGACTTTGATTGATGTGCAAAAAGGAGAGCTTACAATGAGGGTGCAAGATCAGAGTGTCACCTTTAATGTGTTCAAGGCCATGAAATTTCCGACAGAGGATGAAGAGTGTTTCAGTATGGAAACGGTTGATACGGGTCAGAGAAAGAAGTTGGATCAATTGTTGAGAGAAAACTCGAATATGAGCGTGCTAAAGCATCCTATCAGTGATTCCATTGACAGATCTTCAGTTCGGGATCTCTCGAATGTCAAGCTCGGAAAACTTCCATCCCATTTGAAGTATGTCCTTGTGGATGATGAACTGGTGATTTTTAAAGTATGTCCAGATAATGTGTTAAGAAGGTGGATCATGGATGATGAAGTAGAGGAGTGTTCTTCTCAATCAACTGTGAAGCATAAGCACTTTAGAGGTGTGAAGAAGAAAAAGAAAAAGTCGATTGGAGGAAGAGGCAAAGTGAAGTTTGATTTAGAAAAGATGTGGGAAGATAGCAAGGAGGTTGTCAAACAATGGGTGAATGGTCCTTCTGCTAAAGACAAGTCGAATGCAATCTTCAAGCCACCATGATTTGAATCATATTTGTCCGGCTAAATGACGTTAACGACAGCGCTTCGTGGGAGGCAACCCATGTGTTCCGGTATTTTTAGGTATGTTTTCTGCGATCCCTCGTATTTACTTCCATTCAATGCGGACATTGAATCTTTCAAGTTTGGGGGATGCGTAGTTTATGTGTAGTATTTATGTGTTCATGTAGGATATCATGTTTTGCATATTAGTGTAAGTCATGCATTTTATGTTCGTATTATCTACGTTTGTTTCATATAGGAGATTTTGTTATTGTTTGTTTGTTACCATGTGAGTTCATATTAGTTGCATTATCATGGCATGCATGCATTTTTCATGATCCCTTAAAATGAGCTGATTCTGATTGATAGGTAGATGTTGATTTGAGTGTGATGATGATGAGTAGAGGGCTGATTTATAGTTCCTAAGAATTGACTTGCATGTTTCGGAAAAAAAAATTATTACACAGTCTCATTGGGTGCTTTTGGGTTAGGTTGGAGTCATGCATGTTGGATGTTTTGAGATTTAATCACTTGTTTATTTTTAGAATTTTCGTTATTCCCTTTATAGCGTAGGAACACTAAAATCTAAGTTTGGGGGAAAACAAGAATTTCATGCTAGTTGTTAATAATGGCTAGGCGTCAAATGGCTAGTAGCCGGCTCATATTTATATGAGTAGTCTAGGGTTGGAAATGAGAAAGGCTCATTCCAGATTGCGGGAAAAAAAAAAAGAGTCAATTTGTTGTTTGTTATATGCAAAATTAACCAGAGTGAGCTCTTTAATACTCGAGTAATTAAGTCTGAGGGGACTCAGTCCTAGTGACCTAAGGCTTTTCAGTCTGGGATCCACTGACCTAACACTCGCTACATGGGTATTATTGTATAAGCCTTTTGGGGTCTCATTCATTGCACGGTTAAATAAGCATGCGTATTGTTTATAGTATTGTGTGTCATAGTAATAAAGCATGAGTTTCTGTCTACCTTGGATAAGGGTGGAGGTGTTCCTAGGTTATGGAGTGTCTACAGTCTATTCTAGTTATAAACCTGTGATTGTCTTGACGGAAAGCATGTAAGATTTTTGACCTAGTTCTGGGGGTATTTCTGATGAGCATTGCACACACGCACGTTTCTGTTCATGTTTTGTTAGTATACGGGGACTTAGTCGAGCTCTGCTTGGATTTGTTGCATTCGTTGAGATATTTGCTTGTTAGTTGGTTTTGGTGAGTTTGAAGGGGATCTTTGCATTTTTCATATTAGTTGCATTCATGCATTTGCATTGCATTAGGTTAAATGGATTTTGTGGGTACATTCGCTATAGGCCCTCACGAGACCTTACTCGTCCACTAGGGCTGCCTAGGGGTTTAAAGGGCTTGTTGCATATGCCAAATGCAACCGTGATCACCTACGGAAGTGGTACTAGTTAGTTGTATATATTTTTGTCTGTTTATGCTTGAGGACAAGCATCGGTTTAAGTTTGGGGGTGTGATAAGTGGATTTATATCCACCACTTGGATCATTCTATTCGGCTTAAATTGGTGTTTTGTATCTCAAGTATTGGTGTGTTTTAATGTGTTTTGTGAGAATTGTGCAGGATATACTTCCAGGTGCAAGTATGGAATTTTCAGTGTTTATATGTGTTTTTAAGCTCAGAAGAACAAGTGGTAGAAGATGCAAAAGGAAGTAGAGGAAATCAGTAAGAGAAAATCAATCAGTTGCAGTTGCAGAAGGTGGGCGCGGGCACGCTCAAGATAGCTTTATGGAGCGCGCGGGCGCGGTTGAAGAATTTCCAGAAAAGCCATGCGCGCGGCCGCGCTTGGAAAACACTGTATGTGCGCGCGGGCGCGTCTGGGCGGCAGAAATTCCAGAAACTTTCCAGAATTCGATCTTTAATAGGAAATTGACTAGTTTTCAATTCCTAATTATTATGGAAGTTGTTTGGTCGGCCAGGAGCTTCTAGATTCAGTTCTAAACATGGAATTTGGAATTCTAATCCAATCAAAGACGGAAATTGCCGGAATTCTATCCTATTTCAATTACGGTAATTGCTTGGACAAGGAGGCACTTGGGGGCTATAAATACACACCTTGGGGCACAGAAAAATCACCTACACATCTACACACAATTCGTTCAGAGCACGAGAGAGAGAAGCCAAGGCGAGGATCGTGACGACAAGAAGATCTAGATATAGTTTTCTTGTATTCCTTTGTGGAGGCGTATCTTTTGGATGCTTGTTACTTTCACGGATTTGTTCACTAAACCTTATTCTATTATTGATTTATTCATCTTCATCTTCATTATCTTGTTTTATATCATGCTTTCGTCAAATCCCATGGTGACGAAAGGTTCGATTATGAACTAATCGTTATCGTGGGATCCTAGTGGATTTATCTATGTAGCTTAGTAGTTTGCATGCCTTAAAGATTTATGTGTGGTGAATTCTTGATATCCTCGTATGGTTAATCTTAATGCTTTTAGATGAGTAGCTAACATCTAAATTGAATTGTTAATCTCTTGCTAAACGAGAGTGGATCTTGAGATTTAGAACTTGCCATGCTAGCATAGGATAGGTTGATGTTAAGCATCATGATTTGTGGCATGAATAGAGATATTATGCTACCCTATGTGATCTAAGTGGATAACTTGTGCTTAAACCCTTATGTTTTCAAATTCTATAGAGATATAGGGTCTAAACATAATAGGTGCCTATTCATCTTCTATCTCTTTTGTGGATGTATGCGTAGATTGGTACTAGTATACCGAGAGGTAACTTTTACTCTTTTCGTGTTATTCGATCAGATATCAAAACCATCGCATGTTTTAATTAAAGGCTGCAACTCTAAGTGAAGTAGATGATGAAACTAGGATTCCATGTTTATTCTCACATAAGTAATTTGATTGTTATTCTCGTTAATTGTTTAATTCTTAGTTTATAAATTTGCACTTTAGTTTAATTTAGGTAATCAAACCCATATTTGTTATTTTTCTTAGCAGTGAATTAAAACCATACATTGTTGCATAGGCATATTTATTGAATAAAACCATAACTTGATCCCTGTGGGAACGAATTTGGACTTAACCTTATATATTACTTGTGACCACGTGCGCTTGCGTGAGTTTAGCATAACAACGACTATGAGCACTTTGGAAAAATAAAGAGTACATTTAAATGTTTTAACCAAAATGGGAGATCTTGAAATGAGAATAAAATAAACATTGGTTAAAAAAGAATGCGGTAAATTAAAAAAAATCATCACAATATTAATTGCTAATATTAATATCAAAACGTAACGAGAAAAACTGAAATTAAAACAAAACATACTATCTCCCTCTTTTCAAAAACACTATCTCCCGTTTCTTCAATCTCGCTGCTGACCCCAAACCCTAGAAGTTCGTTTTGTTCAATTACACCTTCAATCTCGGATTACACCTTCATTTACTTTCTTTCTTTGTGATAGTCTACTAGAATCTGGGTATATGGTGTGCTAAGACAGGGGCGATGATGATGAGTTCAATAGGCAGAGCATTTAGCAAGACACCTTGTTCTTTTTGTTCCTTAATTTTTACAAGGCCAAGGCCCAGGCCTCCAACAGCAACTAGTAGTTTTTTCAATCTCAAGTCAATCCCCCCACCCTAATTCTCCTTCTTAATCGGGAGTTTATGTGCTGCTGCTTCTCTAGCCGCCCAAACTCAATCCCCCCCACCCTAATTCTCCTTCTCTTGGCCTCGCTACCCGTCCCGATTTCCCTATTCTACACCAGGTATATACATTTTTTTTTAATTGCTTTTCGATTAAACTATTATCATCATGTTAACCAAATGTTTTTGAATTCGACTACCTGTCTGTTTTGCAATGCTATGGAACACCCCAACTGCTCTAATTTAATTCCTATACCGTAATAATTTCTATATGTATAATTGAATTGGATGCTATAACAAACTACCGCCTTATAGGAAATTAATGGATCCAAGCTTGTCTACCTTGATAATGCTGCAACTTCTCAGAAGCCAACTGCTATTTTGAATGCTTTACACAACTATTACGAAGCTTACAATTCTAATGTACACCGCGGTGTTCATTTCCTAAGGTCATCAATCTTTAACAATTACTTAATACTCCGTATCTCTTATTTACCCTCATTATTACCACTACTGACTGTATTAACTTTGCTTCTTGTTGCTCCCAATGTAGTGCAAAGGCAACTGATGCATATGAATTAACAAGAAAAAAGGTTGCTACATTCATTAATGCATCTGATTCTAGAGAGATTGTGTTTACAAGAAATGCTACAGAGGCTATCAACCTTGTAGCATACCCTTGGGGACTTACAAATCTCAAGCCTGGTGACGAGGTAAGTTTCTTCAACTACACTTGGTTCATGCTCAAAGCATTATGCTAAAACTCTCCTGTTATTGTTTTAATTGTTCGATTTACTGATTTTTTGTTTGCTTCAAGGAGTGATTCGGCGGATTCATTTTCTTCGCCATGTTCTTCTAGTGAAGTGGTAGAAAATTCAACTCTACTGTCGTTTTCAAGACCTGAGAGAAGCCGAAATGAAATAGAGTTGCGTGCAATACCTCATTCCGATGAGGGTCTTTATAACTCATCTTCTATCAGTGCACATGTGAACACAAAACTCATTTGAATTATCTATCTACGAGCATGTTAACATAAATAGCGATAATCTGAACTTTATATCCTCACACGAATTACAATTTTAATTTTCATTTGCTTAAGATCCCTATTCCCTAGTGTCATTTGCTATCGAGGCCTTCCACAGGGTAAAGTTTAAGTCTTTAAGATGCACTCATGCACCTAATTATTCTATTTGTGATATTGTTGTAATTATTTGAGTACATAATGAGAAGTGTATTTATGGTATTCTAGTTGGACAGAAGAGTGGACACATGTACAGCTACACGATCATACATAACACTTCTAACTTCGTAATTATTTTATTGTTAGATTACAACCTGTTCTACGAGAAACTAGAGTAATCTTGTCTTCATGGGCCACTTTTTAGTTTCACACTAGATTTAATCATCTCTTCTTTTGTGCAAGTTGAATGTGGACTTACTTCTGCTACTTGACAGATTATCTTGTCATTTGGATTCTTCTCTTTTGCAGAATATTGAACAAGGGATGAACTATAGATTGATTCTATATCTTCGCTCATATAATCCAGTAAATGTATCTGCATCTCTGACAGACTCAACTGGATCACAAACACTGGCTACTGTTAACATTATGTAAGGTACAATAGAGCTATTTGTGGATCTGGATGAATTTTATCCCACGCCTGATTCATTATTACTCTTGCAGAGCTTCTAGTGTTTCAAATTGGACTAGGATGGAGTTTTTGTTGGCAGCGGAAGCAATTGATCAAAATTCAAGACTGCAGTTGACAACAACTCAAGAAGGAGTGATATGGCTTGATCAAGTTTCATTAATGCCAGTGGACACGTACAAGGTAATTAACTGTTATGCACATAAATCATTAGATTTTTTATATCCTGTACAGGACACTTTAACCATGAATAATTAATATGAAAATATTGATCTCTTTATTGATAATTATGAAAGTTTACTCGGTTTTATATCTAATTGCTAATTACCATTTCAGCTAGTTTTGGGAGTTGGGATAGTAATATTTAATGAGAAGGTAAATGCTCAGTATCCACCCTTTTACTTAACAGTTATCTACGTATCTGCACAGGGACATGGTTTCCGGAATGATCTTTTCAAAATGCTAGCAGATATTAAACCAGCATTTGTCAGATTTCCAGGTAATTTCAGCATTTATTAAAGTTTTGAGCTAGCTGCTAACTTCTCACATTATGAAGGGGAAGGGGGTATTTCTATGTGCACTGCCTGTGAACCTATTTGGTATAAGCTTTAGCATTGCGACTACAGAATCTGAACAATTCTCTTGTATTGGATAGGTGGTTGTTTTATTGAAGGTAATAGATTACCTAATGCAGTCCGTTGGAAAGATACTATTGCTATTACAGGTTAAAGCTTCGGAAAGCTCATATGCCGAGGAATCGAAACGGAAGAAAGAAATAGAGGAAGCTCTAGCTAGTGGAAAAGAAGAAGTTGAAAAGCTGAAGCCCAAATTAGAGTCATCTCTGGAGTTCCAAATCAGAAAATCTGATGATATAGTGCAAGAGCTGGAACAAAAGATATTTTCAGCTGTTCATCTATTGCAATGCTACAAGAAGGAACATGATGATTTGCTTGTGGAGCGTGATAATGCAGTTAGTTTAGCTGAAGAACTGAGGAAAAAACCAGTAGAAGACACCTCAATTGCACGTGTGACTCAGTTTTACACTGAGTTCTCTTTATTAGAAATCAAGGAAGCCACTCACAACTTTGACGCATCCTTGAAGATCGGAGAAGGAGGTTACGGAAGTATATATAGAGGTGTCCTTCGTTATACACAAGTAGCTGTAAAGGTGCTGCACTCTAATAGCTCACAAGGACATTTAGAGTTTGAACAAGAGGTAAAAAAACCTCCTGGACGTTAGTTTGCTTAATGGAATTTTTGTGCCTTGGATCTAATAATATTTAGAGAGAATTCAGGGTAATAATATATTAGATCAGAAGTCTTGAATTCGTAACTTAAATTTTCTCTTTAGAGGTAAATAATTTTAATCCTAAATTCATATGGCTGGTTTGGATTAGTATCCCTTTTCATGGTTTGCTTCTCTTTGTACATGATTCTGTTAGCAGGCTTTACATGCTAGTCGAAACTTTCCCTTACCTCAAACCATCCATGTTTAAATTGTAGTCAGTTGTCATTATTGCAGTATCTCTTGTGGAGCACACTTTAATATCTCTTATAATTGTGTTTTTATCCAATCTTATATAGCCAGTCTTGTACTCTTGCTGTTCATTTTTCTTGAAACAGGTCAATGTTTTGAGTACATTGAGGCAACCAAACCTTATAACTCTTATAGGAGCCTGCCCAGAATCTTGGATCCTTGTATACGAGTATCTTCCCAATGGAAGCCTTGAGGATCCCTATTTACTTATTAATTTACTTATTGATATGAGTTGGAACCTTTGGTTTTGATTTATGTAGTTTGTTTGGATTGGTGGATAATGTAGTTGGAATCTTGGTAAATTAATGAATGTTTGGTTTTGCGACATTGGTTTGGTTCTTTAGTTTTTGTATGGTAATTTATTTTTTGGATGAATGTTTAGTTTTTGGGCATTTCATTGAAACAGGGGATTCATGAATTACAAAAAGAAAACTAACATCACTTTACAAACAAAAGAACTGATGTAAAAATATAAACAAATATGACATTTTTACATAAAAAATAATGAACTGATGTCACAAGCAAACAAACATATCAGTCACCTAGTAAATAACTGATGTTGAAGTATATAATAGACATCACTAGATAATAGAATCAATGTTACAGTATGTAATAGACATCACAAGTTAATAGAAACCGATGTTAAAATAGAAATACCACATCGCTTCTAATAAGCGATGTCTAAGGCAGTTTTTCTAGTAGTAGATTAATTTAAAATATATAATAGTAGATCGTGATTGATTTCAAATTAAAATTGTGATTTTTTAGTAAATATTTATGCCGACATTCATCAATAACATGGCCTAACTCTAATTGGTAAGGAGTTCCTTTGATAATTGCTTGAATCGGAGAGAATCTGATTCAATGTTCACCTGACTATGAGTTTTATCCAGCACCCAAGACAAGGCCTCGTGGATGCCTATTGCCTCAGCTTCCAGATCTGAACTGATGCCTTCATACTGATTCGCTTAACTCTTCCACCTTTAAACTCACCAGCTCGATCTCTCAGCACCCACCCAAGTGCAAAAGAGGATGCACCTTGAACTATCGTCTATCGAGGCATCTACCTTAAGCTTCAGCCAATCATCTTCAGGAGCCTTCCATCTCGCATTATCAATATGTCTGCTAGTTGTGTTCGAAAGGTTTGCCTGCTTTACCCTTCCATGAGCTGCTCTCCAAATTGACAGCTGTTTTATGAGCACAAATTTTTTTAGTGACAGGCCCCGTTTGACTTATCTTATTTGTCAGAAATACTCCCTTCGTCCCATTTTACATGTTTCTTTTGTAAAAAACACACATTATTTACAAAATACGAAAATAAGGATATTTAGGTAAATTACTAAGAAAAGTTTGACATTTACAAAAATAACCCTGCGGGGCCCATTCCTTTTATAGCCTTTTTGTATTATAACATCAGAAGAAATCCCTGTGAACAACCTCATGCCCAATTTTCTCGATAAGATAATGGTTAGTTGGATAAAATTTTCCAACTAACACCCTTATTTAATATATTGAAAAATGAGAATAGAGTTAAGTTTGAAAAAGTCAATTTTTAGATAAAATAAATGTAGGGATAGTTTTGTAAAACTACCCTTAATTTGCATTGAAAGAAGAAAAGGGACATGTAATTTGAGACAAATTTGTTTTTCAAAAGGGACATGTATTTTGAGACGGAGGGAGTAAGTTACTTATTCTGGGAAAAAATACGTAGAGATGTACTTTTTTCTGAAATAAGTAACTTATTTTTGCAAGATAATGAATGTTAAACTTCTCATAAACATTTATTTTTACAAAAAGTATATAATTACGTACCATTTTTTTAAAATAAGTAACTTATAAGTTGGATTTAAAAGGACCAAACATGTCCTCAATCAAGTTGGACTAGATAAATGACATGTATTTTATTTATATTACGATGAATCCAAATTCAAATCCTTTAAACAGATTTTGTACACTTCTCTTAAAAAAAGCGAATTTCATCCCACCAAATTTTATGTAGATAATATAAGATAACACATACTTTAGCAAGTTACGAATTATTTTTTACCTAATAAGTCATGGATTATTTTTTGCCGAACGAATTAACACACCTTATTTTCTATAAAATTTTCTACTATTCATGAACGAATAAATCACATTCATGACGATTTATTGTTGATACGGAACTGAAACAAAGGACTACCTATTCATATTTTTTCAAGAAAATGTTTAAATTGTGATTAAAAAGATATATAAACTCATTTTGAACAATAAGACATGAATAATGTAAAAACTAAAATATTTCAAATGAAAAGGTGGGAGTTTAGAGTCGACATAATTAGACTCAAGTTGCGGTAACACAGTCGACATAAAAATAACTTGGCATGATGTAGTTAATGACAAAGTATCACAATCATTAAAAATTATTCTAATTAATATTAACCACAAAAATCGAAATTTAAATTGTCTTTACATACAAATTGCACCAATTTAGTGTGTTATCTGTAGTAATGCTTTATGCATGATTTTACTATTATGTTGTGTTCGGTTGGGGAAATGGAATGAAACGAAACGAGAGTTCAATATTTATTCATTTCATATTTCAAATCTCATTTTATTTCATTCCATTCATCCCAACCAAACATAACATTAATGAATCACCTTTAAGTGAAGCTGCTTAGTTTGACCCAAGTTGACAACTTTACAAAAGTTTACATTTTGGTCGAAACCCTAGATTTGTAAACATGTCATTTTCTCATCACAACGAACATATATAGGTTTCGCTAGCTTTTTCTGCAACTTTACAAACAATTACATTTTGCAAAAGCACCTTTGATCTTGAGCACCCTGACAATTAAAGTCCTTCCAACATTTTCGTCACCAAATGGATCCACAGTTGCAAGTGTGTACTTTTCAGCACTCCCCCAACCCAGTGTATTCTTCCTGTGATACGAAAGTTCAATAAGCTTTTTACTAACAATAATGAAACAAAAAGAAAATTGCTCAAAAAATAAAAGTATACCTGACAAGGTGTCCTCCTAGAATTGAAATAGCGTACTCGTCGAATTCATGGACTTCAGAATAGTACTGAAAGAATTCCCGGAGGAGCTTCCCGGTAGTTCTTGGATCCTTGGACATGCTCACAAAATCCACTTTAAAAGTACAAGCTTTCACAACCACATCAACAAGCTCTGCAAGGTCTCTTATAGTATTTCTACTCAAGAACTTAGTTACCAAGTCTTTTTCCTGCAAAAAAAAATATACCCATGTACGAAAATCCAATACTTGCAAGAAAACCACGATTGGGATCATCAAGCTTATGACACTTCCAGAAACACTTGACCAAAACAAAAAACATTTGAACAGTTGAGTCAATATCCACAATGGATCCAATAAATTCTGAAGCCAAGAGACCCATTCGGTTGTTTAGGATGAGATCAATATTCGTGAGAGAGTCCTCATCTGTACCAAAGATACAATGTTTGCCTTAATATCCCTCACCTGTCAATAATATTACATTGTTAAGCAATCACGAATGAACTGAAACAACAGAATTTACAAACTGACTGACCTAAACCAAGTGAATAAAATCATAAAACCCAAATACAGACTGCAACTAATAGAAAAACTAATAAGGTCTGGTTATTTTCAGGAAAATAAGGCCACTCCCAAACATAGTCTAAATTACTTGAGGTAACAAAGTTGTGGTGCCTAGCATTACATCACAAAAGGCATGCGCATGAATTTCAGGGTTTTATAAATTTGAATTATGATAGTTGTGAGTGGTTACCAATGAGTTTAATAACGGTTGCAACGGTAAGTCAGAATATATATATATATGTTACTAATATACAAGCTATAGCAGTCTCCACAACATCACATTTCAGTCTAGTACAAAAAGATATTAGTCTTGCGTGAAGTCAGCCTACAGTGCTACATATTCTGCATCATTAAGCTTAGTATCCAATCTTCTTTTCCAAGCACAATATTAACGTAAAGGCATAAGTATTAGTAGATCTCAACCTACTCAGTAGAAGAATTTATAAACAACAGACATATGTATGTCATAAAAAGATAAATGTAATTAGCTAGTAGTACAAAGAAGGATGACTGTTCGAGTCAACAAATTTCATGAAACTTATCTTCTTCTGTCAAGTAGATAAGAAAATATGTCTCTAAAATATTTTTTTTTTGTCACATAATAAGCCCTCAGGTGAAAATAGGGAGATCAAATTTACACTGGGCAAGAAGTCTCACAAATTAATATTTCAGGCATTCTTTCATTTGGTAAATATTTGGAATGCGAAAATCAAAAAGACCATATTGAACCGAGTCTGCCATGGAACTAGCTCTCTGTAAACATGTTGGCTTTATATTTCAGTTTGAACTAGATTGTTGCAAGGTGAATCGTCCAGTTTCGATATGAAGGATTGGACTCAGATCACAATATACCATACACCCATGTCGACATGGATATAAGCTGATACAGAGTCTGACCCGATATAGTGGCTAAAAGGTACATTTTTGAAGTTGGAGGGGTGAAAAGGAACACTTTAGAATTTTAGAACTTTATGGGTATAATTATGCAAACTTGAAGGGCCAAAAGGTCATTAAACCTTGTATTTTATATTACATTACGATGAATCAAAATTAAAATTCTTTTAACATATTGTGTACACTTCTCATTAAAAAGCGAATTTCATCCTACATAATTTTATGTTGATAATATAAGATCACACATACGTTAACAAGTTACGGATTATTTGTTATCTAACAAGTTACGGATTATTTTTTATTCAACAAATCAACACGTCATATTTTATATAAAATTTTCTACCATTCATGAACGAATAAATCGTATTGATGACGATTTATGTGTTGATACGGAACTGAAACAAAGCACTACCTATTCATATTATTTTAAGAAAATGTATAAATTGTGATTAAAAAAAATGTATAAATTCATTTTAAACAATAAGACAGGAATAACATAAAAATTAAAAAGATATTTACAAAAATTCCTAAATAATATTTACAAAAGATAATATCTAAATTTGCAAATGAGGTTGCAACGCTGATATCTTAAGTGAAAATCGGTTGTAAATGGAGTTACAATTGTATTTTAAAAAAAACAATTGCAATTTGATTATTTTTGAAAAAATTCAAAATTAAAATATTTAAAATGAAAAGGTGGGAGTTTACTTTAGAGATCAGAGTCGACATAATTAAATTCAAGTTGTGGTATCACAGTCGACATAATAATAACTTGACATGATGTACTTAGTGACAAAGTATAACAATCATTAAAAATTTATTGGAATTAATATTAGCCACAAAAATCGAAATTTAAATTGTCTTTACATGCAAATTGCACTAAGTTAGCGTGTAATGTGTAGTCATGCCGCCATTAGATCATCTCCAACCACAAGATATCCTTAGTTAAAATTAGATAAAAGATACCATAAATAAAAATTATAGAAAAACCAAACCAAACCAAACATACCCAGTATATCCCGCATGAAGCAGGATCTGGGGAGGGTAAAATGTACGCAGACCATACCCCTACTTTACAGTAGAGAGGCTGTTTCCGTGAAGACCCCCGGCTTAGTGCACCGAATAGCAAAGTGAATTTAATACAATGATGGTAAAGGTGGGTAAAGTAGTCGACCGAACCTGGGCCCATGGCCTGGATCTCATGGGGCTTACCTACTCGGGCAAGGGGCGTTACTCTTCTCCTGATCTAGGATGACCTCCGGCCAAGCTCCCTGCGCCTGCAAAATCAGAAAACAGAAGACAATATGAGGATGAAACGCCAAGCTTTTAAGCTAAAGCTAAACGAGAGAGCCCAACTCTGAGGCTCTCAACCACAGAACCACTCCCTAGAAGGGAGTCAACAACTCTAATCTGGCGCCTCCAACAACTCCTATCGGCTTATCTAAAAAAAACTTGAACTCCAATGGGTCAAAGCTGTTAACTATAATTTTAGATAATTTCTACAGGTTGTAGCTGTAAGAAATCTGTAAGAAGATTCCACATCATTCATTACCTGTAAGAAATCTGTAAGAAGATTCCACATCATTCATTACCATATTGAAGTGATATATTCTATTTATAACAACCTAAATTATTAATAACATACTATTTTTAAAATATAACCAACCAATATAGTCATTGAAGTAAAATGTCTTACAAATTCAACAAATTTTACATAATGTCCTACAGGTCCAATTTAGCCAACCAATTTTAACTATTCCCGTTGGAGATGCTCTTAGGCATGATTTTATTAATGAATAACCTTTAACTCATGCCGCTAAGTTTGACCCAAGTTGACAACTTTACAAACGTTTACATTTTGGTCGGTGGTCCAATTGGCATTAGTAATTGATTCATTTTGATTGATAATAAAGTGTTTATAAGTTTAATAATAAGTACTCCCTCATTCCCATGTGATTGTTTACGTTTCAAAATGGTGTTTTTGGCACGTATTTTAAGATGCATTTTAAGGGTAGTTCCATAATATATTTTTAAAAATTTCTTTTTTTGTATAAAAGTATAATGTATATATTTTTATACAAAAAAAAAATTTTAAAAATAAGTTATAGAACTATCCTTAAAATACACTTTAAATGCGTGCCAGAAAATGTAAAACGAAATGTAAATAATTGGTTGGGACGGAGAGAGTATTTATTTAATAATTTTCGAGAATGAATGAGAATCGAATCCATGGTTTGGACTTTGGATCAACAAAAAATATACTCGTGACCACTTAACCTTGCTCAGTAATTGATTATTTATTCAATTTTCAAAAAGATAAAAGGTCAAAGAGGACGAATTGAAGAATAAAATAGGATCTATTTGTCCTTCTGTTCTAAAAATCGGTGATTAATCACGATTAATCACCGATTAATCCCTGTTCCATGGGTTATCAAACTGATTAATAATCCGATTATTTGATTAATCATTCCGATTAATCCTCAAATATCCGATTAATCCCTGGACAGTGCCTCTACCGATTAAGTCTGATTCCCGCTTTTTACAACACTATTTGTCCCACATAATGACAAGTGTGATTAATCACAAAGGAAGAGAGAGAGAGGTCGGCAATTGTCGGCCGATGAATCCGGCAATCCATTTCAAAAACTAATGAATTCTCTTTTTTTTTTTTTTTTTTTTGATTATATCTAAGGACACCTCTTTAGTATCTGCTCAAGATACATTTTTTGATATAGGAGAGAGTTGAACCCAAGACCTTGGGGACAACTGGTATCTAACTCTACCACTGAGCTAGCCTCAACCCATAATGAATTCTCATCTTAATCTGTTTTTGAATAATTAGGTTTATAATTTTACAATTGGATACATGGAATAATTGAGAATAAACTCTTACAACTTTAGTTATCTTCTCAACTTAATCTTAAATAGCGGATGAACAAATTTTTAATTTATTTTAATGGACTTAATTTTCAATACCTAAGAAGTAGTAGTAATTAGAACTCAACTTGTAATATATTTTTAACTAACTTTATAAGATTAATCAAATCCAAATAATAATTTTTTTAAAAATCAATTGAATATATTTTAAGAAGACGCCCATTTATTTTTTAAATTTGTATAGAGACACTTGAACTTCCATATCTTTTCAAAGTCTTTAATTTTGTTAAAAAGAAATTTATGGACTAGCCATGTCTCAGCTTGAACAACGCCTGGACATGCATACATCAATAGATCCAAAATAAGAAAGAGGCAGTGTTATATATAAATGAAGGTGGGAGCTACTCTTATTCATTTCTGCAACTTGATGAAGTTGGCTCTGATCACTACTTACTATAATCCTGTAAGCTTCTTTAAACATTGCTTGCACTACAATTTGTTTGTTTTTCAATTCATACAAATCTCTAGCTTTCGTTAATGGATTATGTTAGCATATTATTATTGATGTAATACGAAAATTATCCCTTTTTTGCGACTATTTTTATCAGATTAAGAGCAAGAAAATGCATTTAACTAGCTCGTTGCTGCACCTCAAACTTGTATTGCTTTACTTTTCTAATCTGTCATTGTTTCTTTTAAAGATGTCATTTTTACATTTTTTTCCCAAGTTGAAAGCTTCAAGCTTCAAGCTTGAATCTAGTCTACAGTTTCTTTATCTTTTGATTTAGTACTTAGCAGTGACCTTTCATGCTCTGCATCTGCTATTATCAATGCAAATATACAACATGTTCATATCATATGTTAAGAATTCAGTTTGCACCCCTAGACTTGCCTCAACAAGGGTTTTTCAAGAACTTGCTTACACTACTTTTATTTTGTAAATGGTTCTAGTTCATTTAGGCAAGTTCTGTTTTTTTACTCATTTTGTTTAAACATATATATGAAAATTACAGGAACTTTTGTTACTGTTTTAAGCTGTTTATGTGAATCATGGATGCTGCTGAGGTCGAAGAACATATGTTCTCAATTGGAGAGCCAAAGGTATACATCCATTTCTTTTAAATCGTTTACATCATAAATTTAGGAATTTCGTTTTTACACGGGGTACTTTCTTGCTGTTTACTTTTACATTTTAAAGGGGGTTGTTAGTTATATGATTAAAAATGTATGTCGATTATTAATTAGTTGTAAGAGATAGTTATAGTGCTATACTATCAACGATCTTCTGTTTGCGTTATGTTCTTAAAGGCATAATCTGTGGTTTTGACTTTTCGTGCATAACATTTCTGTTTGCACATTTTTGTAGTCTCTACTTACTGAAATTGATAGAATTATATTGCTGTTGCAGTTACATGGAGGGCTGTGCAAGATTCTATCTGCTATATATTGCAAAGTGTTTGCCATTTTTCCCGATTTAGAGGCTGCTAGGCCTAGGAGTACGTCAGGAATACAGGCCCTGTGCTCTTTGCACATTGCACTTGAGAAGACCAAGAATGTTCTTCAGCATTGTTCTGAATGTAGTAAATTTTACTTGGTAAGAACTTCGACTTTCATAAATTTGGTGTACGTATGCTGCATATCATGATAAAACCAATCATATATTTTTTGCGAGTAGATTTATGCATTGAGGGGGTCTTTGGAGTTGGCGGATATGGTGTATGCTGGCGCGACTTTGCGGAGTTATTACATTTCAATTCTATCATGCAATTGAATAAATTACCAGTAACACATTTGGTTTTAATAGAAAGAATAAGTGGGCAATGTAAAACCCCAGAAGCATATAAGGTGCTTATCTTTCACGTTATTTACGAACTGATTATTCTTACGGGCATAAATAGGCAGTAATTGAATATGAAAAATTTCTAGAGGTTGCTTATCTTGTGTGTGCAAGTGTCTGTGTGCGTGCATTTGGTCCATATATTACATCCCTGGGCAATTTTAAAGTCGAACAATTCCAATTGTTCAGGCTATAACCGGGGACTCCGTAGTTCTAAAATTTGAAAAAGCCAGATGTGCTCTTGAAGATGGTCTTAGGCGGGTAGAAGATATTGTTCCACAAGCTATTGGTTGCCAGGTAATATTCACCTTCATCTCTTTTGTTGTCCTTGTGTAAATCTTTAGGAGGCTCACAATTCCTCAAAAAGTTTGTCATTGTCATTATCTGGGGGTAATAAGATTCTAACATTATGATTATTTGTCTAATTTCTCATACTAAATAAAACACACACACACACACACAATGTTTGTAGGCAGCTTCGATGTCAAGATGGTCCCATAGCTTTTTGCACATTATTGAGTTTGGTGATAATCTGGAAAGCTTATTTTGTCTCCATAATTAAAAATTGTTTCTCAGTGTTAGTTGGTTTACATTTTTTTCAGATTGTGGAGATTTTGAGCGAGATTCAGGATATTGATTTCGTACTTGATCCATTAGAGAAGGAAGTGGGGGACGATATAATTGCATTGCTTCAGCAAGGCAAAAAATTTAAGGGTAGCTGCGCTGACACTAATGAGCTGGAAACATTTCACCAAGCAGCTTCCAAACTCGGTATTACTTCTTCAAGAGCAGCCCTTCGGGAGAGAAGGGCTCTGAAGAAGCTCATAGAGAGAGCGAGGGCTGAGGAAGACAAGCGGAAAGAGTCCATTGTGGCTTATCTCTCACATCTTATGAGAAAGTATTCAAAGTTATTTAGAAGTGATTTCTCAGACGATAATGATTCACAGGGTTCAACACCCTGTTCCCCTACTGTTCAGGGGTCTTTTGAGGGATATTGTGGGCCTCAGAGCAATGGGCAAGCCTTTGAGCGTCAGCTGTCTAAACTCAGTTCTTTCAATTTTAATCCAAATTTTAGGAGATCAGACCAAATGGCTGTTCCTCCTGAAGAACTAAGGTGTCCAATATCTTTGCAACTCATGTATGATCCAGTCATAATTGCTTCAGGGCAAACATATGAAAGAATTTGCATTGAGAAATGGTTTAGTGATGGGCACAATACCTGCCCAAAAAGTCGGCAACAGCTCTCTCATCTTTGTTTGACTCCTAATTACTGTGTTAAGGGACTAGTTGCGAGCTGGTGTGAACAAAATGGAGTTGTTGTCCCAGATGGTCCCCCAGAGTCCCTTGATCTCAACTACTGGAGGCTGTGTTTGTCAGAGAGTGACTCCGCGAACTCCAAATTATTAGAAAGCACAGACTCTTACAAATTTAGGGGCATAAAGGTCGTTCCTCTAGAGGAGAGTGATATTACTGAAGATGCTGAACGAAATGAAATTGAGGATGTTTCTGCAGCTGAGGGTGAGGCTAAAGGTGAAGTTGATGCATTCGATAGATATGAGGAGTTCCTGACCATATTGGACAATGAAAAGACCTTGAGGAAAAAGTGCAGAGTTGTAGAACAGATAAGGCTCCTGCTGAAGGATGATGAGGAAGCCAGGAATTATATGGGGGCTAATGGTTTTGTTGAAGCACTTGTGCGGTTTTTAGAAACCGCCATACAAACAGGGAATGAAATGGCTCAAGAAATTGGAGCTATGGCTCTTTTCAACCTAGCTGTTAACAATAACAGGTAATATATGATTTAACTGGAAAATTATTTTTGTGTTTATAGCAGAACTAAAGATATGGACATATATTATTGCTCGAAGCATAACAGATACAAGTCCTCACCTCTCGAATACCCCTCTCCCCTTGCTTAGTTGAACTTGCATACCATTATTCAAGTTGCCATTTGACCGTTTAGTTCCCTATTAACTTTAACTTTGAAGATCCTAGGTTCAAAATCTCATATTGGTTTTTCCTCTCAGAAATAAGGAATTGATGCTGGAAGCAGGAGTACTAACATTACTTGGGAAAATGATGGCAAGTTCCAGTTCTATCTCATCAGCAACTGCTGTTTACTTGAACCTTTCATGCCATGAAGAAGCAAAATCAATTATTGGCTCGAGTGAGGCAGTCACTTTTTTACTTGGAGTCCTTTCAGGAGAAAGTGATCCACAGTGTAAGATTGATGCGCTGCATGCTCTTTATAATCTTTCCAGTTTGCCCTCCAGTATACCTCATCTTTTATCAGCTGGCATCATCAAAGCTCTTCAAGCTTTGATAAAGGATGATAGTGACCGTACATGGATAGAAAAATCCTTAGCTGTCTTGATAAACTTAGCTTCAAGTAAAACAGCAAGAGATGACATCATATTAGCGCCAGATCTTATAAGTGGGCTCGCAGCTATACTGGACATTGGCGAGCCTATTGAGCAGGAGCAAGCTGTAGCATGTCTTCTGAATTTATGCAGTGGAAATGACAAGTGTTGTCAAATGGTCCTTCAAGAAGGTGTGATTCCTTCATTGGTTTCCATATCAGTAAATGGAACTATGAGAGGGAAGCAAAAGTCTCAGAAACTTTTAATGCTGTTCCGAGAGCAGAGGCAGCGGGAACAGCCACCAGTTCAAGTTGATGATCTGCCTGAAAGAAGTGAGATGGCATTGCATCCTCAAGAATCAAAACCTGTATACAAGTCAATTTCAAGGAAAAAATTAAGCAAGAACTGGAGTTTCTGGCGAAAAAACAAGAGTTGTACGGTGTCCCAGTGTTAAGTCCCTTACCTCAATATTTTGTAAATTTCCGACGTCTCATCATTTCAGGTTTTCCTCTTGAGGATAGATGTAAAGGTCATGTAATTTATGAATTTTGGTAGGTCTTACAATTTGTAGTCTAGGTTTACATGTATATTCAACACAGTTTAACTTCAAGTCTTAGATGACAGCTTAAAGCTAGTCCTATCACCCATAGCACTTGGACTTGCATGTTGCTGTTAATTTTACGGATTAAAACGAAAATGATTTTTTTACTTCTTTCCCTTCTCTTTGTTTCTAGCATCTCTAGATAATCTCTATTTTTCTTTTACTTCTTTCCCTTCTATGCGTTTCTAACATTCCTCACATCTTTAGATACTTTCTCGTAGGAGCGGATGAGATCCTAGTCTAGTGACGAATACTGAGATCTTATAAATACTTCACTAGTTCGATTTTTCTTCCCTTTTTAAATATCTTTTGGTGCGTTTTTTTGTTTGCTAATCATCTTTCGAAGCTTTTCACCTGCTTTAGTTTTTATTTTTTTGAACATTAACTCAAACCAAACATTTTCGCAACTTAGTAACCTTTTTGTCTTCCACCTCAATCACTATAATAGTGTCAAAGACTAACGGTATACAGGTTGCCCGTCTAGCTCAGTTGGTAGAGCGCAAGGCTCTTAACCTTGTGGTCGTGGGTTCGAGCCCCACGGTGGGCGAATGTTATTTTTTTTTCTTTTTAACAAAGAACATATTTCCATGCGACACACCTTCCCATTTTTACCTGTGTCTTCTGCTAATTTGTTTTTTTGGGGAATTGCTAGTACTATTTTGATAGAATACTTAGTATATTAATCTGCTGCACCCGTTGACAAAAGTCATTGCTTAAATGCAATTCGAGAGGTCTGAATCGATTTACAAGTGATACCATGAGCTTCAAAATTCATATTCAAATTATTACATAGAAAGAAACTCTTCCAATCTCTAAAACCAAAAAAAAACCATTTTGCTAATACACATAGATGCCATGACAAAAAAATATTTACAGCAGACCTATTCACCATCTCTCCACACCTCCCGAAGGAGTTGAAATCTGACAACATTCCGACCACCTTTTTCATTTACCATTACGTTAGGTCTAGTTAACAGTTGTGAGACAGGCAGGTTATCATTGAGGATTGAAGTCAATGGAGACTCCAGCTCATCGAGTTCATCGTCGCTAGCATATGCTTTTCGACGCACGGAAGATCCGCTTCTCCGCAGTTCATGGCTGCCTATTTCTCCGATAATGCTCGAGAATGAAGCTGCTGCAGGTGGCTGGTAGACTGTAGGATTTGCATTGCATGGAAAAACTGTGAGAGACTCATCCGTAGCTGCTGGAGCATCCTTCATCAATAAGAAGATATAAATCAGCAGACGAATAACATGTTTTAACATGCGTGCATACTATTACTTAAGTCCGAAACAAGTAATAAATCAATATATATCAAATTTTCCAAGACTGATGGTTTAAGAGTTACGGCAGACATACTAACCTCAGAATCCAAAGATTCTAAAACAGAACTTGGAATTGGTTCTGGACAGAACTCGTCTGGAACAAAATTGATGAAAACCCTTCTGATCAGTGGTGCGGAAAATGTTGGGCAAACCTTCAAAACATGTTATATGCAAGAAATTAATCTTAAGGAAATTTTGAAGAATATTTGAAGTGTTTGAATCTAGTCCTAGAGTTAGATGGACCAACTTCCTTTCTTGTAGGGGCATCAGCAAGCATTTCAAATGGAAGCATCATAAGGTCACTCAATGCATTGAGGAGACGGAAAGGCTTGAAAGATGTATCAGTTTCTACTCCCTTATAATCACCTAGTGTGTCACTATCTTCATGTGAATCGTTATCCTCAATGCCAAATAGATCAGTCAGCCATCTTGACCAGTTGCCAATCTAGTGTCAGATGAAAAAAGATGTTAAGACTTGACAAAAAAATTATCAGTTCTTATGACTGATCAACTGATCGAGACAGAATATCTCGTTACAGGTTCAATAACTTCCCCTTGCAGCAAAAAATAAGATAAAACATAACACACTTTTACCAGCATGATGATGGATATACAAAACATACACCACCACTATGATGTCATACTACTCACAGCATTTTTCAATTGTGCTCCAGCACCAAAGCTTGATCGACCAGAAGGTATTGGTAGGACTTTAGAATCAGCTATGGGATCAGATACAGGATCTGTTGGCATTTCTTCAGCTGATTCACGAAGAATAGCATTGAACATTGCCACATCTAGTCTACTCACCAACTGCTCCATTACCTACAATGCATCCATTATGCTGATTTAAAGCCCTATATAATCGTATGGTAATGTACTAGCGAAGACTCTTTTGCATGCCAATTGAGGAAAAAACTGGTACATATTAAGAAGTAGAAAAGAATTTACTGATAGGTTCCAGATGATACAGAAAATACCACATCAAGTAAGACATCATCATACCAGTCTAGCCAATACAGGTAAGCAGCCACACTCGTGCCCTCCAGCTCGAATTGGACAAAGCCTTTCACAAGCATCTTTAAAAGCCTTTTTCCAAAGTTCTATGGAATTATTTCCTTGCTCTTGATCTCGCAGGACATGCTTATTTCCATTTGTTTTTCTTGAACTTGAACCAATTGTTCTACTACTCTTTGCAGCTGCAGGCTGCATATGCGGAGTCAGAGTCTGCAAAGGGCAAATAATTTTATTTAGCAAGTGGCCACACTTATTCAAATTAAAATTGCTATATAATCGAACATTAGCAGGTGAAAAAACCCCAGAAAATGACCTGCCACCACACAGACTCGACAATTCGAGAGAATATCCAAGCTTCAACCTTTTCCAATGCTGTAGTAAATGTAAATGGGTCCTCCCAGTCATCAAATTCTTCAGTTGATTTACCTTTTCCATTAGATTCATTTTTACCAACACTACTTTTAAAGCATGGTTCATCAGAAAGTCGCAATTCCCCAACAGTCTTTCTGACAATTGCTCTTAACATAATTGAATTGGACAACCAGAAAGTTAGCCTGCAGAAATGTGAAGCATACCTGGTGAAGCTTCTAATATAACAGAGTGCCCCATATAGTGACATTATGTGTAAATAGCACATCTAGCATGTGACTGATACATACCTTGGAACATCATTTCCACATGCTTTGGTAACCAAAACTAATCCTGAGACAGCAGCCCTTGCTGCACTTGCCCTTTTATCTGAATGCCTTGTTTTGCAAGCATGAAGATAGAATCTTGAGAGGCGCCGAGCAGGAGCATGGACCTTATTTATTGAACCTCCATGCTCCGTGACAACAGAATAAAGGGAAACCTCGAGGGCCGCCGCTTCCCTCAATTCTTCCTCAAGATTCTCAGCTTTAGATCTCCACTCATTTTTATTGTCAGACCCATTCACTAATTCTTTTCTTCCGGATGCTGCAGTTTTTGTAAGATTACTTTGAGCATCATTGATACTACCTATTTTATTAATTTTCTTCTCATTTTGACTATACATATTGGCTTTAGCTGGTTCTAGTGGCAACTGCACAGAATTCACATGTTTTATTTTGCTACCCGCAAAAGAAGTTCCCTGACCTCCATTCACTTTCTCGCTGGATGCCAGAGTAGTGCTCCTTAACGAGCCTTGCTTTTTGGCAGCATTTTGATATACATTACCGGCAACTTTGTTTCCTAAAGCTCCTCTCTTTTCCTCTAATCTTTGTTCATCATGTACAATTTCTTGCTGTTCTGTTTTCTCTTTGCCCTCTCTCATATCAATATCTAAGTTAGTATCAATTGTTGCCTCCACTTGGCCACTTTTACTCTGTTGAAGAACATTGTCTTCGATTAGATTGGACGGGCCATCTGTATATGCATTTGTAGTTACAACCCTGGGTCCAGTTTTGTCAACAATTTCTTCAGCAAGTGGCACCGTACTTGCTTTAGTTTTGTCTACGCTGCTAGCAACATTTTCATGAAGGCTGTCACTTGTGTTTTCCTGTTCAGAAGTCCTTATAATGCCCGTAGTGTCCCTACTTGAGTCCAGAAATGAGGAAGAAGATTGAATAACTGGGGGATCATTTTCTTTCTTAATTGATGTGATGTTTCGTTCTGGAAACTCAGACAAAGAAACATGATCATTTGCTGGTCTCCCCACACCAGGGACCGAATCTTTTGATAATAAAGTTTGTGAAGTCCCACTTGGACGTTTAAATGCTTCCGTCTCTGGATTAACTATTGGTGTCGAAGGATATACCACCACGGGTAGAGCAGGCTCTAGTTTAATCCTACCTGTGTTTTCTGCAGCCATATTTGATCCAACCTGCATTTCTCAGAGTTATAAACATGACATACTTTCTGTTGCATTAATTTCAACTTGTGACCAAGACACGCTACAAGTAGATTACACCAAGGTAAAAAACAATGTTTCTAATTAGCTTTGTTTCTTCCTGATCATGGTAAGTCATAAACTTATACAACCTCGTGTCCTAAAGCCTATATATCCACAAATATATAGTTCATTTCCAAAACTAAACAATATACACTTAAATCTCAAAAAATCAATAACCTCAGGACCAGTGAACTTTTTCAATATATCAAGGTTTAAAAATATACTGTCTTTAATATGTTGGAACTGAAAAAAAATAGATTTATCTCGGGGTGTTTATTATTAATTTGAATTTGATGAGGTTCTACTGTAACTTAGTATATCGCCAATAGACATATATTTAGTTCTATATCTAAATATTGAAATTTGATATTGATAAGTAATCAGTTTAAGGAGCACAGTTGCAAGATTGTAGAATGTTTTTACCTTCTCACTTCTGTGTGGTGAATTTGCAGCTTCAAAAGCAGAGGATGCAAAAGTCCGTGATGAATGTGAGGAAACATCATCATCATCATCATCGGTAAAAGAAGCCATCTCAGATACATCATCATTATCTTCATTCCTCGATCCAGGAATAGAATCTTGCCTATCCTTATCGAGAGATACTTGTTTTGACAAGCCGGTCGTAGGAGTGGAATTAGAGCTATTTTTATCAACCTGTTGTATTCTAAGAAAGAGAACAGGCTGCAGTGTGTTCTTAGAACTCTTCTTGCAGCTCAGTGGAGCACTAATAGATACAACGTCTTCGATAATTCCATAATCAGCGAGATTAATTATGGCCGTTCCCAAGAGTTGCCCTTTGGTAACCTTATCTTTTTTAGGTTCAAACAAGGAAAACTCCAAGAGGTTCTTCTGATATCTTTCGTTGGATCTTTTCTCTTTACGTAAAGCTACAGGAAGTGCAAATGCCACATTAAATTGAACACTGGTATCCCCAACACTAGAAGTGAGATACCCCGAATTCTGATCCCCATTTTCCCATTGAAGCAATACAGATTGCACCGATCTGAGAGATTGTGATGGAGGCCAGGGGTTTATCTCTACTACATAGACAAGGTAATCAACTTGAACAGAAGCATCTTTTCGATGCTTTGATCGGAGCCCAAGTACCATCCTTTAAAACTTCAATAAAAAAGTTCTGCTGATTAACATAAAAAAACACAGTCTCAGTTTCATCTGAAACATGTACAACTAGAGCACTACCACATACATCAACCCCTTCCACATCAGCTAAGCTAGTAATACATAAAAGCAACCATAATCATTCTCAATGCACACATAGCTAAATACACAAATAAACATGTATAACAATGCTTGATTGGCATAGAATAAAAGAAACAGAACTTAACTTTAAGCTTATTTGAACTACAAGATAAGAATACATTAAGCTCAAAATACAATTACATGACCTTAAATCAAAAGAAAAGAATCAAGTATGAAATATAATAAAGTAAACCTGCCCATCAAGAAAATCAAGATCAAATACAAGTAAACAAGGATCCAGTAGATTATTGAACAAAAAGAAAGCTCAAATCAAGATTAAACATACCCAAAATCTGTAAATGGCAAATAAACAATAAGATATTAAAATTTAAACAGATAAAATGGGTGAAAGTACCAGGAGAATGATGAAAAAGATTGCAGCTTTGAGCAATAATAATAATCTTTATTATGTCTTCTCACTTTCTCAGCTTTTTGCAGCTTTTGTTGAGGTTAATTGAAGTGGTGGTGTAAAAAAAGAAAAAAGATGAAGTGGGAATGCATGAAAGGACTAGAAAGAGGTTACTGAAGATACAGAAGAATATGAGGAAGAAGACAGAGTTGATGGGGATGGGGATGATGTTAGTGACACAAAAGTCCTTTTCTCATACGACATCTTTCATTTTTATATTTTCTACTATACTACGAGTATGTACTTTCTACTTATGTAAATACATGAAATATTTGACTGTCTGTTTCTTTTACCAGAACTCACGAAGTTTAAGCTGAGTTTGGGAAGATAGAGTTGATGAAAGAGAAGACAAACAAACAAACGAAAATGCGAATGGATAGTTCTAGAGGTAAAAGATTTATATCAGAATTTGAATACGATTTTCGTTTATCTTGAAATTTATAAACTATATTCAAGAACTTGAAAAAAAAACTATATTCAAGAAAAAAACACAAACGAAAATGCACTGTAAAGTTGGATAAAGTGAATGTGAGCTAGTTGTGGGACGCATGAATATTTTTCGAGATATTCTCCCCTATTTTTTCGTTTGATAATATATCATCATGCATGTATGTAGTTTCTATTATCTTGAGAAGGGACTTTTACTACCAAAAATTTAGGAACTTATACTGGTTCAAAATTTTAATCAAGATGAAAAGAGATTAGAAGGAATAAGGTAATTTGAATTCTTTAACAAGAATCTTGCAAGATAATTTTTTGAAAACTTTCTTAATGTTGCAAGACTTTATGATTGTCAAAGTTACGTGCAACCTTTTGTGAATGTGCCGTGCAGTTTTTTTACTTTACAATACATGGAGTCAATTTTTGTTTCTATCATGTACATATGTGAAGAATTTGCTCAACTTGAACCTATAAATAGATGTACTGGTTCATTGTAAAAACATACACAAAAAGCACGGAAGAAAGCAATAACATATCTTTACATATATTCTCTCTGCTTATTTCTCTCTCTCGTGAAATCTAATTTAGGTTCTTTTCATTATTTGTTTCATATATTATTTATTTACAACACGTTATCAGCATGAGTCTCTACCCGAATTTTATCCGACGAAAGAGGTACAACCCAATTTAATCTATTTTAGTTGAGGTCCTGTCCGAATCAACAAGAATGGCGAATCTTGCAGAATTAAACTTTGTTGCTTTGGATGTGTCTGGGGATAATTATCTGTCTTAGGTACTCGATGCGGAATTACACCTTAGTGCCAATGGGCTAAAGGATACCATGGAAACAGGAAAGACTCCAACTGTTGAACAAAATGCCAAAGCAATTATTTTCCTTAGGCACCACATTCATGAAAACTTAAAATCTGAATAACTCATAGTCAAAAATCCACTCACCCTTTGGACCAATCTTAAAGATAGATTTGACCACCAAAAACTTGTCCATCTGCCACATGCCCGTTATGACTGGATCAATTTAAGGTTACAAGATTTTAAATCTGTTGGTGAATATAATTCTGCCTTGTTCAAAATAAGCTCCAAGCTAATCCTGTGTGGTGAGAAAATTACTGATGCTAAGATGATTGAAAAGACCCTTTCGACCTTTCACCCCAACACTATGATCTTGACACAACAATACATGGAACGAAATTTTCAGAAATATAGTGAGCTAATATCTCTCCTTCTTGTAGCTGAGAAAAATAATGAGTTGTTGCTGAAAAATCATCAGATACGTCCCACAGGCTCTGCCCAGTTACCTGAAGTACATAACACGTCATTCCGGAAGAATGAGCGTGGGAAAGGGCATAGAGGAGGACGAGATTATGGACGAAATCGTGGATGTGGAAATTTTCGTGGTCGATTTCGAAATAAGTATAACTCTGGCCACCTGAAGTGGCAACGTGATGGTTACAACAACTATAGTCACCAGAAGTGGCAAAATGAGGTGCCAAATAAAAGGAAGGCACCACATGAAGAAGATACTAGAGATATATGTTTTAGATGTGGGGCTCATGGGCATTGGACTCGTAATTGTCACACACCCAGACATCTTGCAGATCTTTACGAGTCATCCAAAAAAACAGAATAGGCAAAGGGTGGAAACAAATTTGGCTAGCTTTAATGATGAACCAATTAACAAGACCTCAAATGAACTAGACATTGGCGCTAACCTTTATTATGGCTTAGATGACTAGTTCTCATATGTATCTCTTTGAATTCATGTTCCTTATGTATCTGCTTCAATTTCATGTTTTTATATACTTGTTTTATGTTCTTGCTTTAAGTACATGGTTTGCTTTAATAAAATTATTGTTCAATGATATATGTGCACAACATAAAATATGGGAGATTTATGCATTGCTGATTGCGCCACCACCCACACAATTCTACAAAATCAGAAATACTTCTCACAGTTTACTAAAACCAGCTCACATGTTTGGACGATTTCGGGTACATCAGATATAATAGAGGGTTTTGGGAAAGCTAGTTTTATCCTACCAAATGAGACACAAATTCAAGTTCATAATGCTCTTTATTCTAGTAAATCCACTAGAAATCTTTTAAGTTTTAAAGACATTCGTATTAATGGTTTCCACGTAGAAACTACTAGTGAGAATGAAAAAGAATATCTCCTTATCACTTCAATTACCTCAGGCCATAAGAAGATTTTAGAAAGATTACAATCAATCTCACTACAAGAAATATGGGCTATTGCAACGCCAAAAAAGTGTCATATTAGACCCCAAATGTGTTACAATAGAGGTTTTTGCAACGTTTTTGCCAAAATTGAGCGTTGCATCTGCTGCCGTTGCAATAGACCCGTATAGCAACGTTTTACCTACTTCTTGCAACATTTTTAAAGTATTACAATATCCACTTTAGTGCAACACTTTTGTCATGTTTTGTGACACTTTTATGATGTTGCAATAGACTATTGCAACACTATTTTGTAACATATTTTAGTTAAAAGTACTGCTAAGTCAATTTATTGCAACATTTTCATGTAACATTTTCTTCCCTATTGTAATGCTTTTCATTTTTTAGCAACATTTATGTGCAACACTTTTGTTCCTATTGCAATACATTTAGATTTTTTTAGCAACATTTATTTAGTCCAAATTGCAATAGCTGTTTAAAATGTTAATAAACCATTACAAAAGCATATCAAACCAGAAATCATATATCCAAGTTCTCAGATAGCAAATCCAATAGAATATATGTTAACAAAACCCAAACAAAGTCGATCGACTTATACAAACAAAGTCTTCCATGTGAAAGTGCCAAGCTAATTTGTGAAAACCTATAATACAATGCAATGAAAAAATTACATGTATATCCCTTTCTATATTCTGCAAACTAACAAATTAAATTTGAGAATTCTATCTCTAGTTTGACAATTATATCAGCTGCTCCATCGACAGTATTGCTCTGTTGTCCATCTGAACAGGTTTGAAGCATGTCAATCATGGTTTGCGAGTTCTGTCCACATGCTAATAGTTTGACTGATACAGACCTAAAATAATTAACCAAAAAATTAGAGAGACAATACAAGAAGAGAGTATAACAAATAGAGTACAACAAACAACAAACTGTCTATGTATATAGTACATTTTCAAAAGTTTGCTACTTAAATTTGAGCCCCAACTCTGTTTTGTTGCAAGGACTTTCACGCCAAATGGACGCAGGCGCTTTGCCAAATGGAACCCAATATGATGAGAAAGTCAGGTGGTCTCAGCACTCACCTGCATATAGTCAATGACAGAAAGGTCTGATAACATGTTGCCAGCAACAGTTATTAAGCTATCTAACTGAGGTACGAACAACCTGCAACATATTCAAGCATCACTTCAGAATTGATGTATCTTTCATGTTGGTTTTATGAAAACTAGATTTCCAATTCTCAGCAACAAAAAGGAGAAGCTCCAGATAAACATCCTCAGACACACCCAATATAATATTAGAACTCTGGATGCACTTAGCATACCATTCATCTGCAACAGATTCCACTCCCATGAATTTTAATATTTGACCATACTCCTTTGTGTCGAATAAAGAACTCAAAATGTAAGTGCCATGAGAGGAGATGTTATGTAAGGCTACACCTTGCCCCTTAGCCTTATCCAGAATATTCCAAAAGGCTGGCAATATCCCACAAACTTCACATGGTTTATGAAAAAACCTCTGTTCAGAGTACGACTCACATGGAAAGAATTATGTTATGGAGGGAATTTATGCAACAGAATTAAGTGATTCCGAGGGAAAAAATGGACTACAATAAATTTATGTAACAGTTTTTAGGGTGTAGTTTCCGCAAATTCACATGCTAGTCTACAGAATCAAAATATCCTGATAAAAAGAATAAAGTGATGTTAAGTGTGGAATTTTCAATGTTTTTGGACACAAAGGCTGTATATTAAACTTGTGTAACAGTATTATGGGTGGTGTAACATCTGCAATTTTACACGCAAGACCACAGAATTTGATCAAATCTGTTGGTTCATCAAGGAAGGAACTATGGGATCAATTGAAAACTAGAGATGCAGGATATAAGCTCTCCATATTAAGACTACTATATAAAAAAAAGAGGAATCATCAATGGCTGCAGATTATAGACACAACAGAATCCATAAAACTGCATTAAATAAGAGCCCGCAGAATCAACATCAAGTGCGATATGAAACGTAAGAAATTTACCAGCGGCTTTAGATTTGAAGCAGCTCAAGCAACCAACCTGGGTCCCCCACAATTTCTCTGCCTGTTATAGACAAGAAGAGAAATTTAAAAGCTAAACACAGAATACTTGTACAACAATGTAGCGTAAACAACTACTAGCTCATCATATTTGTATATATAAATATGTTGATATTTATAAAAGGTAACTAGATATATATGAAACATAAAAATTACCAGGCAATTGGAGACTCAGGTTTGTCGGTTGAGGACCAGGGAGTAACATTGATATCTATATCTGGATCAGGACTAAATGAAATTATTCTAGGGGCATAGATTCTTTTAGAGGCAGAGTGGGTGTTCGCTCGAAAGGTGGTAGTGGTGCCATCCATTTGACATGCTTTGAAGTAGATTACGATATTATCACCTAAGGTTCAACAACTAAGGTTCAACAAAGATGAAATTAAGACACAATACCTTTTATATCCAAATAAAGATACATGAGAAAATCACATATTGTGCCCCTTGTACAGATGTACATCTATTTCAAGCAAATCCACAAACACATTTTTACCGCACTAGAATAGATAGTAACATGTACAGTCCATTTGTGCTAGCCAAAATTATATGTTGTTTCAGAAGTGACTTAAGGTGATGGACTTACCGCACAACACAATTGCCACAGATTAGTGCAAGGCATGCATTCCATCCAGAAGAACCAAATATAGAACAAGTCATGAAATGTAGGAAAACATTAACCTCCTAATAAACTTCATGTGGTATAACTTATAAAATTATAATACAGTAAGCATGACAGATTACATTGAATAATTTGTTATTAGATTCAACGTTTAAGGAAAAATAACTCTGAGGTTTCCCGTGTAAAACAGAAAACAAACAAAGAAGCTTCCTGACCTAAATTAGAATTCATAGTGTAAATTATAGTAAAGTACTTACCAAGAACAGCACATGGAAAGTTGAAAGCTGTGATTACACCAACTATTCCAAGGGGATTCCACATCTGATACTGAATAATGTTAGAAAAACAACAAAGAATTGGCACATAAGCAATTTTTCGTACTTAACATTAGAAGTTTCTACACACCTCTAGCATCATATGATTTGGACCTGTTGTAATAACCCTAACTTTAGTAATGCTACAGTGGTCACATGAATAGTAAATTTCGAGGATTTAGAAAAATAGTATATAAGTACTCCATAATGGAAACGGAGAATGAATAAACAGAAACCATATTAGTGTTGTACATTGAAATTAAGTGACTCGAAATGACGATGGATTTCAGAAATTCCTAAATATGGATTTTTGAGGATTTTGACTTCCAAAGAGCTTCTATTGGATATTAAAGAGCATGGAACTATTAAAGGAATCATATATTGAGGAATTAGAAGATTTAGGTTAAACCAAGGGATTAATAAGTTAAGAGAATACCAAAGGAAATTGGATTTATAAATGATTTCGAAAACCACTGAGACAAAGGTATACTCGAAACGAACCACAATTAGACGAGTATGGAAACCAAGCAACCAAGATTAATAATATAACAAGGATACATACCACATTATCATTTATAAGAATTAGTAGCATAATACTTAGAAAAATCAAGAAAAGGAATTATTAGATCATCAAGATGATGTCACATTCCATTAACACCATTTTAAGGGTAAATTAGTCATTTAAACATGTAAATATCAACCAAGCTTCCAAGACAAGCTAGACAAACAAGTAATTAGCAAGATTAAGATGAGATAGGATCAAAAATATCAAAAGAAATCTCTCCCCCCATCCATTTACAACTTTCGGCCAAAAACCAAGAAAAAGGAGAAAAAAATTCCAAAACCCTAGCTAGCTTCAAGATCAAATCAAGAGAAAAATCATGGAGCATCTTGGAGGATAGATCAAGACTAGCACAAAGTTTCATAGCCATCCACCATCATTTAGCAAGGTAATAAAATCATAGAAGTTGAAGATGAATAGTGATGAATAGTGTTTTCTAAGAAACTAACTTGATTTTCATGGTTCTTTTAGTGGATTCAAGCTAGTATAAGGTTGATTAAGGATATATCAAAGATTGTTAAGGGTTATCAAAGCTTCAAGAAGGTATAATCATGCTTGCTCTTTTATATTTATGATGGATATTGATGTAGTAGTGGTTAAGTAGTATAAATGTCATGATTATGATGTTATAAGTGTTTGTAAGTGATTAAAGTTGATTTTGGAAGGAGTTTGGGATTGTAACCATGGCTGGTAATGAAGACCACATGGGGTAGGTGATGATTATTGTGTTTGATGATTGATTTGGAGGAGTTTGATTTTTGGAAAGTATGAAATTATAGCCGTTATAATGCCCGATTTTCGTTAGAATGTAAATTACCCTGTTTTGGACCCCTGTACCCGGACGGTACCCTACTGTCTAGGTTACCAATTGACCATGAGATGATAGAGCTTAGTTCATAGATCGTTTTGATATAAGGTGCGTTAAAATCTGATGAACGGTTTAGGAGAAAAGTCAGTTTTAGTGAAAGACGTTCGATAACCGAGAAAACGTAATTGTATCAACTTTGAGGCTAAAGCTACCATACTTAGACATTTTTATAAGTCATGAAATTTTGAGATAGTGTAGTAGGGTGGTCATAGGACCCTTGACAGTTGACCTTGCATTAAAATTCGAAATCTATATTTTCTGAGAATTTTTACAGTCGAGTGTGGTTATTAAGGGGAATGGTGGAAAATGCTAAAACTTCGATTGAGCTTATAAATGGTTAAGTTCTTGAACCGTTGGGGTAATAATAATACGTTAAACATATATTGAAGTGTAAAGGGTCTTGTTATACAAGAGGGTAGTGAGTAAGAGATGTGGTATTCTAACGACGGTCCTTTTGTGTTTATAGAAACTCCGGAAGAGGGACCAGCCATACTGTCAGGATACAGAAACCGAGGCAAGATCTTTCTATCCCTACTTTGAAAATTATTTATCTTCGGAATAATAATGATATCATGGAAGGTATATACATATATGTGATGCTATTATTACTATATTGTAAAGAATATATTTCCTTGACTTTGGGAAATTAAAGAGAGATGGATATGATTTATGAAATATGAATATAGAGATGATTACGAATGGAACGAATATGCTCTATGGTAAAAGAGATATGAAAGAGAATGATATCAGTTGTTATCTAGAGTTATGTAAAGGAATGGTATCAGTCGTTATCTATGGTTTATAATGCTATATTGTAAATATTCTTTTTGAGTATTAGTGGTTTAATGAGTATTATTTGGCTATTATTTACTACTCTGAAATAGACAGAATATTTTATGAACAGAAAAGAGATGTCTGAATCATAATCAAAGTATTATGTTATATATGTATTTTATAGAAATAATGTGCGAGAATGGAAATGATATGAGTAATGATAAATGGAAATGATATACGGGAATGAAAATGTGAAATGGTGTTGATAAATGGAATAATGATTTTATAAAAAGGGGGAATAGCAACAAACATGCGTAAGAGGCTGTGTCAGGGCTGTGTGTGACACAGTCCAGCATTCATTATATGATTCGGCACGAAGATGCCAAGGGAGGATGTTAGCAGGTGGCCTTCCTCCAAGGAGGATGTTAGCAGGTGGCCTTCCTCCAGGGATGATGTTAGCAGGTGGCCTTCATTCCTTCTACCGGTAGTAAAAAGGGACGGGTACGGAGGACGACTGATCATCGTACCTCACGTATTCGGCAACAGTGAGAACCCCCAAAATATTTGAATAAAGAATCAATGATAAAGTCAGATTGGTATACTGAAAAGAGAAAATGATATGAAATGATGGAATTATTGTTACAGATGAAGAGAAACTGATTTTATATTAATTTATAAAATTGTTGCATAAGAAGCATATGAGAAGATGATAGTGAGAGATTATTCAAGTATTCATATTATCTTGAAATATTACACTGAAAGGGTAATTTGATTGTTATATTATTTAAGAAGAGAAACTGATACTATATTATCCTAGATTTCTTTCTTATAATAGTAAGTGGATGATGTATTATTAAATAAGAGTTTTATTCTTCCTTAAAGTTTATAATTGGTTACCGCTTACATATGTATATATATGTATACTTGGTTACATTTTAAATTCTAGTTTACAATATTATCTTGCTGAGCTATTATAACTCACTCTTGCTATTTATCTATATACAGCTAGGTATGCCAATACTTCGCAGAACGCCCCGCAAGAGGGTAAGGGGAAGGCGACCTTCTGAGGGCACGTTAGCATCGATTCCGGAGGTAGTAATGAGGCAGACGGGTTCTGAGGGCTTATGTATAATTAAGTATGAAGACATGTAATAAACTTTTGGTTGTTGAAACGCTTCATGTCGAAGTGTCATTCAACAATGTTTTGTAATAACTCTTTTAACTTTCAACTCTAAACTTTATTATGGTAAATGTTGTTCTCTGAGCATATGACTGGTGTGTGTGTGTGTGTGTATTATTGCGGGGTCAATTGCGTAGGTATTAATTGTTAAAAAAAAACCCAAGGGATATTGATATTGAATGGAAATTGGTCCGTGATGGCCCAGATTTATGACCCCGGATTTGGGGCTGTCACACCTGTCAACGTAGTAACCATACTTGTTAGAGGAAGCTTATAAAAAGAAGTTAAGACTAAAGAAGAGATATTTAATTTCATCCTTTAAATAGGTAGTAGAGTATATCAGAGACAATTTTCCTTCTTTATCCAACCACTGCAACCAAACCAATCAAACTCTACTTATCAAAACCATAAAACTACCTTTACCAAACAAATCACAGGCAATACATCCATTCCACCACAAAAATAGCATAAAAATCAAGACTTTTATGAGAAACAAGCAAAAACAATCAAAAAATTAGAATTACAACAAAATTAACAAAAAATCCTACTAATTAACACAAAAGTCCTACTAATTAACACAAATCTACAAATTAACACTTAATACCAGCTTTAATCAACATATAATAAAAAAAAATCACATATATATATATATGTATAAATCTATATAGTCGGAGAAATATGGGTGATTACCTCTGTAATTGAAGCTTTAATTGGTTATTGAAGCTCAATCAATTTTGGGGATTTTGCTCTAATTGATATTATGAGAGAGAGAGAGAGAGAGAGAGAGATGGGCAGCAGAGATGAGGGAGACATGGTCGAGAGAGTCGAGAGAGTGAGATCTGAGAGAGGTCTGTGAGAGAGAGAGACGAGAGATATGTTGTTTTCTATTTTTATGTAATAAAACATTAATTCTGTGTAATATTAGTCTTGGTACGAAAAAAATTTGGCCAGCCCGGGAACCAAAAATTAGAATATCCCGCTTATTGTGGCAAGCCCGCTAATAAAAAATTAGAATTTTTCGGTGGTGTATTGTAACACTTTTCGTAAAGTGCGAAAAGTGTTGCAATTGTTATAAAATTTCAAAATTATCATTTTGCTTGCAACACTTTTGGTATTTCTTGCAACACTGTGAACAATATTGCAATAGACTACCAAGTTTTGTGTCTATTGTAACACTTTGTGTAACACTTATACATGTCGGTGTTGCAACATGCCATATTCCTTGTAGTGTCTCTTCGGGATTATATGCTACAAATATTAGAGTCATTGAGTCTCACAATATCGTCATTCCAAAAATCATAGACCCACAATCACTAACCCTTTGGCATGAAAGACTTGGTCATCCAGGAGTATCTATGATGCGTCGTATAATAGAAAATTCTATAGGACATCCTCTTAAGAATCAAAAGGTCATACCTCAAAATGAACTTCCCTGCTCAGCATGTTCATTAGGAAAACTAATTGTCCGACCATATCCAGTTAAACTTCAAGCCGAGTCTCCAAGTTTCTTAGAAAGAATTCAAGATGACATTTGTGGGCCTATTCATCCATCATCCGGCCCATTCAGATATTTCATGGTTCTAATCGATGCATCAACTAGATGGTCTCATGTCTGTCTGCTCTCTACACGGAATACAGCCTTTGCCAAACTACTTGCTCAAATAATCAAATTGCGAGCTCAATTTCCTGACCATCTCATTAAATCAATTCGACTAGATAATGCTGCTGAATTTACATCTGTAAGTTTTAATGATTATTGTATGTCAGTAGGAATCTCAATCGAACACCCTGTAGCTCACGTGCATACACAAAATGGCTTAACAGAATCTCTAATTAAAAGGCTTCAACTTATTGCACGTCCCTTACTTCTAAGAGCAAAGTTACCTACATCTGTTTGGGGTCACACAATACTTCATGCTGCAAGTATAATTAGGATAAGACCATCTGCTTACCACAAACAATCACCTCAAGAGTTAGCTTTTGGACAAATTCCTAATATCTCACACTTTAAGGTGTTTGGTAGTGCTGTATATGTTCCCATTGCACCTCCACAGAGATCCAAAATGGGTCCACAAAGAAGAGTAGGCATATATGTTGGTTTTGACTCACCATCTATCATAAGATATCTTGAACCATTAACTGGTGATGTGTTTATTGCTCGTTATGCTGATTGTCATTTTGATGAGTCTGTGTTCCCTCCATTAGGGGGAGATAATGTTTTGCATAAATTAAATTCTGAACTATCATGGAATGCATCAGGATTAAATGCTATTGATCCATGTACTAAACAATGTGAATCTGAGGTTTTAAGGATCATTCATATGCAAAATATTGCTAATCAAATGTCAGATGCTTTTAATGATTCTAGACTTATTATAAAATCGCATATACCCGCTGTTAATGCTCCGGCCAGGGTTGAAATCCCTATTCATAAATCAATTCCTGAAGAATTGGTTGGTGATTCAAAACCATGCCAGAAGCGTGGTAGACCTATTGGTGCGAAATATGTTGTACCACGAAAACAGAAATTGAATGGACCTGCCCCTGAAGTGGCAGATGTTCCTGAAGTAACTACATCAAAAACCCCAGAAGTGGTATCACCTCCTGAAGAAGTTCAAGCCCCTGAAGTGGCTGTGACAAAACCACCTAAAGTGGTATTACCTCCAGAAGAGAATATTGCCCCTGAAGTGGCACATGCTTCCATAGAAGCAAAGGTACATGAAAATTATGAGATCTCAATGAGGTATGTACATAACGGAAAATTATTGGATCGTGAGAGTAATGAGGTTGATGATGTATATGCTTTTTCCGTGGCATGTGATATTATTATGAATTCCGATCCTGAACCACAAAGTGTGGAAGAATGTCGACAAAGAGATGATTGGCCAAAATGGAAAATTGCAATTTAGGAAGAATTGCAATCCTTGCGCAAGAGAAATGTATTTGGACCTGCAGTCCGAACACCAGCTGGTGTGGTTCCCATTGGAAATAGATGGGTGTTTGTACGAAAACGAAATGAGAGAAATGAAATTGTGAGATATAAGGCCCGGCTGGTAGCCCAGGGATTCTCTCAAAGGCCTGGATTTGATTACCAGGAAACTTACTCTCCTGTGATGGATGAAGTTACTTTTCATTTTCTTATGGGTATGGCTTGTATGGAAAAATTGGAAACACGTCTGATGGACGTTGTGACAGCCTACCTTTATGGATCACTTGATAGTGATATTTATATGAAAATCCCTGAAGGATTAAAGTTAGAGGAAACTAAGCCTCAACATTTATACTCAGTTAAACTACAACGATCATTATATGGCTTGAAACAATCTGGTCGTATGTGGTACAACAGGCTTAGTGAGTATTTATTGAATGATGGGTATATAAATAATCAAGTGTGTCCATGTGTGTTTATCAAAAGGTCACAATCTGGTTTTGTTATTATTGCAATATATGTGGATGATTTGAATATTGTAGGTACTTCTGAAGATATTACTAATGCTGCTAACTATTTGAAAAATGAGTTTGAAATGAAAGGTCTTGGAAAGACAAGATTTTGTTTAGGTATACAGGTGGAGTACTTATCTTCAGGCATATTTGTTCATCAGTCAACCTACACAGAAAAGGTTCTTGATCGATTCTACATGGACAAATCTCATCTACTAACTATATCGATGATTGTTCGATCAATAGAAGTTGAGAAAGATCCTTTCCGTCCTAGAAAAGAAGATGAAGATGCTCTTGGGCCTGAAGTTCCATATCTTAGTGCAATTGGAGCTCTTATGTATCTTGCGAATAACACACGACCTGATATTGCATTTGCTGTGAACTTGTTGGCGAGATTCAGTTCTGACCCAACTAAAAGGTACTGGGATGGGATCAAGCATATATTCAGATATCTTCGTGGGACGATTGATCTTGGGTTATTCTTTCAAAACAATTCAAAATCACAGCTGGTTGGATATGCGGATGCTGGGTACATGTCAGATCCACATTTTGGACGATCTCAAACAGGTTATCTATTCACATATTGTGGCACTGCTATTTCTTGGAAGTCTACAAAACAGACTATGGCTGCAACTTTATCTAATCACGCAGAGTTACTTGCAATTCATGAAGCAAGCAGAGAATGTATTTGGTTACGGTCTATCATTCAACATATTCGAGAATCATGTGGCTTATCAAGTATTTCAGACAGTCCTACAGTTATGTTCGAAGACAACTCAGCTTGCATTAAACAATTAAAGGAAGGTTATATCAAAGGGGATCGAACAAAACATATCTTGCCAAAATTCTTCTACACTCATGAACTACAAGAGAATGGTGACATTGATGTACAACAAATTCGGTCATGTGATAACCTGGCAGATTTACTTACAAAGTCACTACCTACATCAACATTTGAAAAGTTGCGAAATAATATTGGGATCCGAAGATTGAGATCTTTGCTAAACAAAATGTCAAATTGTGAGACATTTGATTCAGGGGGAGATTGTACTCTTTTTCCTTCGTCAAGGTTTTTATCCCACTGGGTTTTTCCTTGCAAGATTTTAACGAGGCAATCAATCTTTGTAATAACTCACATTGACAATCAAGGGGGAGTGTTGCAAGACTTTATGATTGTCAAAGTTACGTGCAGCCTTTTGTGAATATGTCGTGCAGCCTTTTTACTTTACAATACACGGAGTCAGTTTTTGTTTCTATCATGTACACATGTGAAGAATTTGCTCAACTTGAGCCTATAAATAGATGCGCTGGTTCATTGTAAAAATATACACAAAAAGCACAGAAGAAAGCTACTCCCTCGTCCCAGCCAGTTCTTTACATGGCGGCTGGGCACGGAGGTCAAGGATAGTGGCTGTAAAGTGGGTGTAATATTGTTAAAATAAATGAGGTAGTGGGTGTAATAGTGATTTTATTGTTAAAATAAGTGAAGTAGTGGGTGTAATAGTGATTTTATTGTTAAAATAAGTTAAGTAGTGGGTGAAATAGTGTAAAGTATTGTTAAAATAAGTGAAGTAGTGGGTGTAATAGTGTTAAAACTTACTATTTTGGGTAATGTAAAGAAATGGTGGGACGACCCAAAAAGGAAATTGTAAAGAAATGGATGGGACAGAGGGAGTATAACATATCTTTACATATATTCTCTCTGCTTATTTCTCTCTCTCGTGAAATCTGATTTAGGTTCTTTTCATTATTTGTTTCATATATTATTTATTTACAACACTTAAACAATTTTCAACAAAAACTGTTGTTATTTTTTACCGGCCAGGATTAAAATCAAAATCATATGATCTTACAAAAGAAACATTGTGCATGAGCACAATTTCTCTTGGTAATGTGCTTTTTTACACTATCATTTTATAAAAAAGGAAATGCTAAAATTTTCAAAAACATTTCTGTAATGATTTCCAAATGTTTAAAATTTTCAAAAACATTTCTGTAATGATTTTCAAATGTTTAGTAATTGTTAATATTTGATTGGATATTTGATGGCAAAAAAAAAAAGATTTGATTGGTTGTATATTTTCAAAATAAAGAGATCTAAGATCTTACATACATATGTACATCACGAATTAAAATAGTATACTTGATATTTAAAAATAAATTCGAGAATAACCTTGTTCATTTCCTCTTATAAAAAAGATTACCGTAACTCTGTTGCACGTTGGATCCCACCCTTTCCTGCGAATTTTTGGTGGGTGGCCGACGAATAGGTAAGTTGTCACTTGTCAGCCCCATCTGTCAGTCAATCCCATTCTAATTTCTAACTTTCCCAACATTCAAAGCAATTAAGTGAAGTAATTAAATTAATTAAAAAAGTGGTCTCTATTAGTTCTTATTTAAAGATTAATCTATTAATTAAGTGAACCTAAAAAATATTGACATTCCATTTTGAACGAATTTTAAATTGAGATCACAGTGCTGTAAGTTCACTAAGACAAACTATAAATTGATATATTTTATAATTACATTCATCACATGAGAAGATCAGGGGGGACAATGTTGAAGCATCAACGTCCTCTTTGAATATATGTACCGACTTTACTCATTACTTCAAGGTTTTTGGTAGAGATGTTGACTATTGAGTCTGGATCTAAGATTATCGTACAAAAATTATTGACTAGCTAATTAACAGTGTTGCAGATTTCGAAAATCGGAACTATTCGGTTGAGGTATCGATTTACGATTTATCGGGTGATTCGGTTGAAAAATCGATGATTTATCGACGATTTTTGCAAAATTGGCAGAATCGGTTCCAAAATTTTAACCAATTTTTGGCCGATTTATCGACGATTTTTTAAAAATCGACCAATTTTTATAACAGAGGCTAAACTCAATTATGCAATACTTTCACTAATCTTCTAAATACAACTTTTACTGTTACTATCATTCCATTAATGTTGTGTTTGATTGGATGAATGAAATGAAATAGAATGAGATTTGAAGTATAAAATAAATGAATATTTAACTCTCATTCCGTTTCATTCCATTTCATTCACCCAACCAAACACAACAACATACGTGTTTGTGTCTTTTACTCTGTACACCCGTGAGAATATCAAGCAAATAGTAGCTCCTTAATCTCATCTCTTTCATAAAGGTGCAAGGTAACTGGTGAAAATAATAGTGTATTACCTGCTGAAAATAATAGTGTAATACTCTGTTCACCCGTGATAATATCTACCCGATACCTCAATTCCATCTTTTTCATCGAAAAATGGTGGAATACTGCCAAGGCGATGAAATTAACAGGGTAATACGCCAAGCATTTTCATACTGGCCAACTACATTTATGAAGAGACAATAGCATTCGTGTTTCAACACATCCCGTCGATTATTCAATTTGCATTATGAACAACAAGCTTCTTCACATACATTACAAAAGGAAGTGTATCAACTTAGTAAAAAACAAAAGATTGTCATTTGGTGCAATCCAGAGCATAATTATATAACAAACATCTCACTATCTCCAGTAACTTGCTTATTATACCCAGAGATAACATTCTACATATTTAATCCATGGGGTGCAGCATCTGCATAAAAAAACAAAAGCATTGCATGTTACTGACACTCATGCACCCAAGTTTACAATAATTATATTTTACAGCAATATGAATCACAGCAGTGAAATAGTGCATATTTACTTTGAAGTCACGGTGATTATAAACATACTAATGTTCAAAACTAATTTACTAATTATGCGCTCTACAAGACCTGATCCAGTATTCAGATCTTTGAAATGGTATCATGGTCTCCGGTCTCCTTGATGAGATGAACTAAAGAAGATAAAAGAGGAACCTAAAAAATATATAAAAACTCATGTGGTTTCTTTAAATATAAAGGAATTACCCTAAATAGTTAGCAATTCAGATGTCTGCGACTACCACTATTAGACATGCATATGGTCTTCTAATTATTCCAAAAAGGCCTAATTTGTCTTAGTCCAGATCTTCCAAACACGTTCTGATTATTGTGCCACATTAAGGTCGTTCAGTGTATTAGTAGTCATCACTTGTACTGAACACCTCAACACTAAGACCACATTGTTTAGCACAATAGACATAATGGAAGCCCTCGGATGTATTACGAATGTCCTAATCTCTTGTTGGTTTTCTTTAGCTTATGGTCAACAAAAAGGAAGGTCATGCACTTATTTTTACTAACTGCAAGTGATGGAGTAACCAGCAGAATGCATAATCTTGGGATTAAAAATTAAATGAAGAAAACACGAGACTTGCTAACCTGATACAGGCAATCAGGCAGCAGCAGCCTGTTGCAGCTCCCTGTCTGCCCGCTCCCTGATTCTTTTTTCAAGCTCTGGTCTGAAGTGCCTGATAAGACCTTGAACAGGCCAAGCAGCAGCATCACCTAAAGCACAAATTGTGTGCCCTTCAATCTGCTTTGTGACCTCTTGAAGCATGTCAATCTCCTCCAACTTTGCATTCCCGACCTTCATTCGCTCCATGATCATCCATAGCCATCCTGTGCCCTCCCTGCAAGGTGTACACTGTCCACAACTCTCGTGCTTGTAAAAGTGAGAGAGCCTTGCAATTGCATCTACAACATCAGTTGACTTGTCCATGACAATGACAGCTGCAGTACCCAAGCCCGACTGAGCAGCCTTGAGTGCATCAAAATCCATCAGCACATCCTCACATACATTCTTGGGAATCAACGGAACAGATGAACCACCTGGTATAACTGCAAGCAAGTTGTCCCATCCACCTCTGACACCACCACAGTGCCTCTCTAGCAGCTCCTTCAGAGGTATACTCATCTCTTCTTCAACTGTACAAGGCTTGTTCACATGACCAGAGACACAAAATAGTTTTGTACCAGAATTGTTTTTTCTGCCAAAGCTAGAAAACCACTCTGGTCCACGCCTTAAAATTGTTGGAGAAACTGCTACCGTTTCCACATTTGTAACAGTTGTAGGGCATCCATATAGCCCTGCATTAGCGGGAAAAGGAGGCTTCAGTCTAGGCTTTCCTTGTTTTCCTTCAAGACTCTCTAGAAGTGCTGTCTCTTCACCACATATATAGGCACCCGCGCCAAAGTGGATATGTACATCAAAATCATAACCCGATCCACAAGCATTCTTCCCTAAATATCCAGCTTTGTAAGCTTCTTGCCTAGCCTTTTCAAGGTTTAGTCGTTCATTCACATATTCACCTCTAATGTATATATATGCAGCAGAAGCCCTCATTCCCACCCCAGCTATTAGGCATCCCTCTAATAACTTGTGTGGATCATGACGCATAATTTCTCTGTCCTTGCAAGTTCCAGGTTCACTCTCATCAGCATTGACTACAAGATATGAAGGGCGGCCATCTGATACCTTCGGCATAAAGGACCACTTGAGTCCTGATGGAAAACCAGCACCACCACGTCCCCGAAGGCCAGATTTCTTCATTTCATTTACAATCCAGTCAGTGCCCTTAAGGACGAGGTCTTTTGTTCTATGCCAGTCACCTCGCTTTATAGCACCTTTAAGAAATGGGTCATGTAAACCATAAACATTGGTAAAGATACGATCTTCATCTTTCAGGCCCCCAAAGTGGGTTTTCTCAGGAGGTGGCGGTGGGGGTGGAGGCTGCGGAGTACTACCAGTAGTTGCAGACTGAGTACTGAAAACTCTACTACCTATTCCTTGATGTTTATTGTGAAGCCGGGATAACGCAACTCTTTGTAGAGAAAGTATGCGCTTAATAGGCGCCTATTGAGAACATAGCATAATTATACAAAAATTAGAGCAACAATAAAGCCCATATTTTAATACTACAAACACTACTGATTATTGAATCAGACTACAGTTTATAAAGATTAGGAAAAGCCATCTTAGAAATATTTAAAATCTACAGTTTATTAAACTTATCACGCCTTCAATATCATGCTTGAATCAGTATTTCCACATATCACTAACAAGTAAAAACTGCATTTTCTACAATATCACCTCCTTAAGGTGAAACCATAAAAGTCTCATGAATCTTGATTATGAATTACAAAGGGGTTGACATCAGAATTTTACTCCATATTAATTTCTCAAAAATTGATACATTTACCTGGAAGCACCCTTTCCAATAGAAAATGTAAATGGACAGTTACTATATAAATGTAAAGAGAGGTGTTTAAATCTGTGGAGAAAGTTTGAAACTCGCATCAACTGAATAAGCTTTTTGACAAGTTATTGAATAACCTTTTTTGACAATGATCAGGAGATAAAATGTAGAGAACTACTTCTAATTTCTGATGAACTGAAAATGACTTTTTTGTGTGCAAATATTCAATTTTTTTGCTACTTAGTACCTTTCATTCAAGCCATTTTAAATCAAAGAACAAGAGATCAACCATAAATAAATATAAATCTCTTACATCAAACTGGCATGAATTTTGATCTTATTGATGAATAAATACAAATTAGATTTCATAGATATGCGCAACCACAGAAGATTTTCATAAATTGTTTCTACCATATTAACATAAGCACGTATCATTGTAAAACAGGGACTCAAATCTCACTTTAAAAACCAAATTGAATTCGATATATAGTGTGACACTGTAACAAATACTCAATAATGAATAATCTCGACAAATTAGCACTTTTTCTCAATCCCAAGTGACAGTCTAATTTTAACATTAGTAAATGAATGATCTCGATAAATGAACAATTTTTTTCCGTCCTGAGAGTTAAATGTGACCTCGTACTTTTAAGTCAAATTATTACTGGTACAACTTTGTGATTAGAAGTGGGGCTTTGGATCAGCATTATGATTAATTCAAAACCTGGAGACGAGAAATGAAGACATACACTACCGGCAGCAATGCAACATTGTTATAAGTATACTTGTAATAATAAATCCCACATACATACAAATATAACAACAGAGAGAGAGAGAGAGAGAGAGAGAGAGAATTTGAGAGAGAAAGATAGAGAGAGAGAGGGAGAGAGAGAGAGAGAGAGAGAGAGGGAGAGATACCATGAAAAATTGTAGGAGGGGAGAGCTGGGAAATGGATGTGTGTGATTCAAGTGCCAATAACGTGGTGATTAACTCGCCGGCCGCCGCTTTCAAATTATTAAAGTACTGACATAAGAAGGCCCACGGGAGCAATACTTGCAGTGAGTTAGACTGTTAGTTAAGTACTGTGGTTGCAAAACTGGATTGGGCCGACACTTTGAACCAACTCCCTAGTCCTCTGTCCTTTTTTACACCATTGGATTGGGCTTACACTCACTTTGCTGTCGTTCACTTCAATTTTACCACATATTTTTTTGAGAAAAATCTCTACAAATTTATTGACCTGCTTTAAAACCCTTAGGTAAAATTCAAAATAAATTACCATAAATAAGATATATAGAATATTTTCTGTATTTGTTTAACCTCATACGAATAAAATATTTTTAAAAGAAGATATATCCTTTTTAAAAATTATAAATTTCTAAAAAAATAGTTTCTACAGTATTCCTTAAAAATGTAAAATATTTTTGTGAAATGATTTTATAATAACTTTTCAAAATAAATTTATTTTTCAAAAAAATAACTGAACATAGATATCATTTATTTATTTATTTTGACAAACAAAGAAATTTTATTAACTAGAAAACTTAGCCGGAACAAACCCCGACTATCAATACAATCAGGTTAGAAAACAATTAAACAAGCTAAATTAAGTAATATTAATTAAAATTTTGTTGAATACAAATAATTGGAGATGAAAACATATTCGCAACATTTTTTAAGAAAAATTGAATTTTTTTTGTAACGCTGTTCAACAGATATATAACTTGAGTTCCGTCATCTGTTAAATAATGTGTTGGGATTTATGGGTGATAGATCAGACAACTTAACTAGATTAATTGGTATACTTAGTTTTACTACGTAGAACATACTGTCATAGCCATAAGTGTATTCTTGTAATTAAATAATACTATCATGTAATAATTGTAATTCTTGGAAGAAGTTCGATTATGTTCAAGCCTCAAGGAATACAGAAGTTCGACAGCAAGAATAAAAGTTACTGTCAAACATTGACAGTAAGGTTACAAGGAAACAGCATGTTGCCTAGGTCAACAGTAAGTTTCATTGAGTCGACAGCAAGTTTTAACTTGACAGCAACATTGGCGGAGATTCTGATGACAGCAACTTTCATATATAGTTTGCGACAGCAAGTTTGGAATTCTTGACAGCAACCTTTGCGGGAATTCATACTGTCAACCAGAGCACAATTCTTTGACAGCAACCTCTACGGGGAACTTATACTGTCAATCAAAAAATAATCCTTTGACAGCAAACTTTGCGGCAAACATACTGTCATATAGAATCAACTTGATTTAGGAATTTTATAAGTCAAATTAAGCGACAGAATACATGTTCAAAAGAAGCAGGCGTGCTGCAACATTCAAACTTTACAGCAAGCTTGAAAGTCTATAACAGAAGCTCGAGAGATCACATGGAGCAACCTGTAAAATATAGAGCAAGATAAATTTAACAACTGCTAGATCTGGGTGGCTCAAATGTGGAAATCATCTAAAGTTACTTTGTGTGTATCACATGGGAATAAATCATGTAATGAGCTGCAAAAAGAATATGACAGCATCTCAACAACCCATGTTGATAGTGATAGTATAGTAGAAAAAGATCTAACTATCACTCTATAAATAGAACTCTCTATTGCATGATAGATACATATCTCTACAACTGTAATCTCTTGAGAATTCGAAGCTTGAGAATTATTTTGTTCTCAAGGTTGTAGCAAAACCTCACAAAATAAATAAAACAATTATTTTGTGAAACATCGTGTTAGATATTACTTGTGATTGCATTTCTTCTACTAGTAAATTACAAACTCTATTTAAGTTGTTGAAATAGTTTTTGAAATTTATTAGTATTGCATTCAACCCCCCTTCTGCAATACTTTCCGGGACCAACAACTGGTATCAGAGCAATTCAGATTAATACACATATCTGAGATTCAAATGGCAAGTATTCAAAGGTCAAGTAATATCAAGATTCCAGCTTTTGATAAAGAAAACTACAACATATGGAAAAAGAAGATCATGTTATTTATCAAAGCTCAGAATCCACTATTCCTAGGTATTCTGGAAAATGGCCCCTTCGTTCCTCAAAAGGAAATTCCATCTGCTACAGTTAATGATGTAGTAATCCCAGCTCATTGGGTTGCTAAGAAGCCTACTGAGTATAATGACTCAGAAAAAGAAAAGGTAGCCCTGGATGATCATCTGCAACTCATTCTGCTAGATGCACTTACCCTGGACAAAGCTATGAGTGGAAATATAATCGTATGCAACTCTGCCAGTGATATGTGGAAAAAGATAGAGCTGTTATGTGAAGGAAGTGAAGAGGTTAGAGAAAATCAAAAACAAATATTGGTGTCACAATATGAAGCGTTTATGGCCAAACATGGAGAAGAACTAACTCACATGTTTGAAAGATTTAGCAAATTGATAGCTGAGCTCCAGATCCACGGAAAGTTTTATGAAAGAAAGGAGGTCAATATCAAGTTTCTGCTAACTCTTCCAGAACATCTCGAGCATAGAGTTAGAGCTATTAGAGAAGGAAGAGATTTAAACTCTGTCTCCCTTGAAACATTGTATGGAGTTCTTAAATCATATGAACTTGAATATTATCAAAAGAGAGTCATACAAAGTGGATCCAAGGGAATGATGGCAAACATGGCTGGTGCTCTAGTTGCTCAAGGACCATCATACTTTCAATCAAGTGAGCAAATTCAAAGTGCTCAACAGCCTCAATTTTCATCTGTGAAAATTGAAGAAGTGGTTGAGGATGAAGAAAAAGTTGTCCTTCAACTAGAAGATGTTGAAGATGAAGAATTCTACACTCTAGAAGAAATGGAGAAAATGGATAATCCAACCATGGCTTTTATGGCAAGGAAATTCAAAAATATAAGGTTCAGAAGGAACAAACCATACAAGCCTCAAGGTCAATTTCAAAGATATAACCAAGGAAGTTCATCAAAACCTGCTTCTGGGACCAAGGGTGGATACAAAACAGGAATGGTGGAAAGGTCAAAATTTAAATGCTACAACTGCAATGAACTTGGTCACTTTGCTACTGAATGCAAGAAACCAAAACAAATTCAAAGAATGGAGAGAGGAACTGGAAGTCAAATCAAGAAAGGACAAGGAAAAGCCTATGTGGCTGAAGGAAAATGCTGGGATGAATCTGATGATGAAGAAGAAGAGGAATTCGTGAATCTAGCCTTGATGGCTAGAGAGAATGAAGAAGCATCAACCTCTTCAAGTCAGGTACCATCTCTAGTTTTGCTAGATATGTCTTTAAATGACTATAAGCAAACCATTGAGGAAATGAGTACTGAAATGTTTAATATTCACACTAGTTTATCTGCTGCAAATGAAGAAATTGCTAGATTAACTAAGGAAAATGAAACACTCAAATCCAACAATGATGTACTGTTGCTTAAGACCAGTTCTATTGATTCTTTAGCTCAGGAAAACGAGATATTAAAGAATGATTTAATCTGTGCTAAAGAGATAGAGGAATATCTTAGAAAAGAAATTTCTGAAAATGAATTTAAGCTTAAGGCATTTAGGAATTCCTCTAAAATAGTTCAAGAGTATCATGAGAAACATACTGAAAGTAAGAAGATAGGTATAGGCTATGATTACAGTAGGAGACCTGGTAAAGAGACTGTTATACAGAACAATAATGAAAACAATACTGTCAGACCTCACATCCTCAAAAATGTGAGCAATCCAATTTTCAAAAGTACAGAGTTTGAGGTTGATGAAAATTCCCTAATTATTAATCAAGAACTCTGTGATGAAGATGAGAGGGCTGACAGTGTATCTAAGAAAGAAAAAGATTCTGTCAAAATTACTATGACAGAAACCTTATCAAACAGCCCGACCAAATGTTCAAAAGATACTGTCACAAAGGATGAGACAGTAACTTTCAAAGATACTGTCAAGAAGACAACCAAGACAGTAAATTTCAAATCTACTGTCAAGACAACAAGTTCAAAAGGTGCTGTCAAAAATAGCTCGACAGTACCTTCTGAACATATTGTCAAGACAGTTGTCTCCAAGTCTAAGAACAGAAATGGGAAGCTAGGCATTGATAAAAAGAATAATTATGAGTATGTTAAGCAGGCACCCAGGAAACTTTGCAATAATTGTGGCTCCTCACATCATCTAACTCATGTTTGTAAGAAATCAACTAGTAGCATATCTAATGCAACAGAGTTGAAAGGGAACTTACATGGAACCCCCATTATGCAAAGAAAAATGGTTGTCTGTAACAACATTGACTGTATGCCATGCAAAATTACTGCCATGAGTACATGTTTTAATTTTCAAATTTCATCTACTGAATTATGTTCTTATATGCAATCTGCAAAGACTTCTGAATCCACTAAAGATAGTGGGAAGGCTGTTCTAACTAAGAAAAAGTCTAAGTCAATGTCTAAAACTAAGTGGGTAATAAAAGAAGTCAAGGAACCATCTTCTGATAACATTGTGTCAAATATTGATAAAGTTTCTGATGATACTGAGTCTGCAGGACCCAACAAGACTTGGGTACCAAATGCAAATTAAACTCTATCTGTCTTGCAGGGAAAGAAAGGTAAACAGGTCATGTGGATAATCGACAGTGGATGTTCCAAACACATGACTGGTGATATATCCCTGCTATCACAATATGTTGAGAAGGCTGGCCCAACAATAACCTTTGGAGACAACAGCAAAGGTTACACTGTGGGATATGGCTGCTTAAAAGCTGGAAATGTTGTCATTGAAGAAATATCTCTTGTGGAAGGTTTGAAGCATAATCTGCTTAGTGTCAGTCAATTCACTGACAAGGGATTCAAAGTCAATTTTGGCATGATGGAATGCACAATCTATCACAAAAAGGATAGAAGCCTATCTCTGAAAGGAGTCAGGAAAGGAAGCCTATTTGTTGCAGACTTGAATTCAACAAATGAGGAAAGAATATTTTGCTTCTACAGCAAAGCAAGTGTTGGAGATAGCATGCTTTGGCATAAGAAACTTTCCAATCTCAACTTCAAATCAATGAACATGCTAATGAAGAAGGAATTGGTGAGAGGACTGCCTCAACAGGAATTCTGTCAAGAAGGACTGTGTGAAGATTGTCAAATGGGAAAACTAAGGAAAGCAATGCATAAATCAAAACAAGTCAACACTAACTCTGAAGCACTCAAGTTGATTCACATGGATCTTTTTGGACCAGTGAATGTTCAATCACTATCCAGAAAAAGATATGCACTGGTCATGATAGATGACTATTCTAGGTACACTTGGGTGAAATTTTTAGAATCAAAAGATGAAGCTGCTCAAGAAATCATTGATCACATAAGGGTACTTGACAAAACCCCTAGAGCAAAAGTTCAATTTCTAAGAAGTGACAATGGAACTGAGTTAAAAAATGCTACACTTGGAAACTTCTGCAAAGATCAAGGGATTGTTCAACAATTCTCTGCTGCAAGGACTCCACAGCAAAATGGAGTTGTGGAAAGGAAAAATAGGACACTCATTGAAGCTGCAAGGACTATGTTGAGCAATGCTAAATTACCAACATATTTCTGGGCAGAAGCCATCAACACTGCTTGTTACACACAGAACAGAACACTAATCAACAAGGCTCATGGTAATACTCCTTACTATCTTTTGACAGAAAAGAAACCAACTGTTAAGTACTTTCATGTCTTTGGAAGCAAGTGCTTCTTAATGAAAGACAACCATGAAAGAAGAGGAAAATTTGATACTAAAGCATATGAAGGAATTTTCATGGGATATGGGCTAGAAAGGACTGCCTACAGAGTCTATATCATGGAGCACAAGACAATTGAAGAAAGTGTAAATGTCACATTTGATGAAACCAAGTTTCCAGGATTACATGAGGATGGTCAAATGCAACTCTTCAGATTTGAGAATCAAGGATACTTGGAAATAGAAGAATGTGTTGATGAAGAACCTAGTCTCACTCAATCAATGGGATATGAGAAAGAAACCGTCAATGCTCATGATCTAAATCAAACCTCAGCCCAATCACAGACAATATCAGGCTTCAATCAACAAGATTGTGAAACTGGTGAAATTGAGCTAAATGAGCAGAACAATGAAAACGGTGGAGAGACAAATCCTCATACCGATGAAAGTCAATCTAATCAAACAAGAAGCTTGCCTCAATCAACCAAGTGGAACAGAGATCATACCAGTAATCTAATTATTGGAGATCCCACAACTGGTGTAAAGACAAGGAGGAATATCTCTGCTGACAGCATGTTTTCATGTTTCTTATCTCAAATGGAACCAAAAATAGTTGAAGAAGCATTGTTGGATTCTGATTGGGTGATGGCCATGCAGGAAGAGCTCAATCAATTTGAAAGAAACAATGTTTGGAAGTTGGTTCCAAGGCCAAAAGGAAAATCAGTCATTGAGACAAAATGGGTCTTCAGAAACAAAATAGATGAAAGTGGAAATGTGACAAGAAATAAAGCAAGGCTAGTGGCCAAAGGATACTGTCAACAGGAAGGGATAGATTATGATGAAACATTTGCTCCTGTTGCCAGACTTGAAGCTATAAGAATTTTCTTAGCCTTTGCTGCACACTGCAAATTCAAGGTATTTCAAATGGATGTCAAAAGTGCATTTCTAAATGGAGAATTAGAAGAAGAAGTGTATGTTGAACAGCCTCCTGGATTTGAGAATGACAAACTGCATAACTTTGTCTACAAACTATTCAAAGCTCTATATGGTTTAAAGCAAGCACCAAGAGCCTGGTATGACACACTATCCACTTTTCTCCTGGAAAATCAATTTGTAAGAGGTATGGTGGATAAAACTTTATTCTATAAATACCATGGCAAAGACATCATCCTTGTGCAGATATATGTTGATGACATAATTTTTGGTTCAACAAATGAAAAATTATGTGAAAAGTTCTCATCTCTAATGAGAAACAAGTATGAAATGAGCATGATGGGAGAATTAGCATTCTTTCTTGGTCTCCAAATCTATCAGAAGAAGGATGGAATCTTTATCTGTCAATCTAAGTATGTCAAAGAACTTCTCAAGAAGTTTAACTTAGAAGATTCATCACCTGCCACGACACCTATCTCAACAGCCACCAAATTAGAGTTAGATCCTAAAGGCAAGAAAGTGGATTCTAGTACATACAGAGGCATGGTAGGATCACTACTTTACTTAACAGCTAGCAGACCAGACATAATGTTTGCTACATGTCTCTGTGCAAGATTTCAGGCTGATCCAAAAGAATCACACTTAGTTGCAATCAAAAGAATTTTTAGGTATCTCAAAGGCACTCCAAATTTAGGCCTTTGGTATCCTAAGGAAACTGGATTTGATTTGATTGGATACTCTGATTCAGACTATGCAGGCTGCAAGATTGACAGAAAAAGTACTACAGGAAGCTGTCAATTTCTTGGGGGGAGATTGGTGTCATGGTTTAGTAAAAAGCAACATTCAGTTTCTACATCAACTGCAGAAGCTGAATATATTGCAGCTGGAAGTTGCTGTGCACAAATACTTTGGATGAAGAATCAATTAATGGATTATGGACTAGAGATGTCAAACATTCCTATCTATTATGACAACACTAGTGCCATAGCCATATCAGACAATCCAGTTCAACACTCCAGAACTAAGCACATTGATATAAGGCATCATTTTATCAGGGAGCATGTTGAAAAGGGAGATGTAAAATTGGTTTATGTTCCAACAGACAAGCAACTTGCAGACATATTCACTAAGCCACTGGATGAAGCAACATTTACCAGGTTGGTGAGTGAATTAGGAATGCTAAATCAGGTATGATTATCTAACTGGTTTATCAATTCTCAATCGCAGCTCATGACAGAAACTTTCAAGGTACTGTCATTAGAAGGTACTATCATGAGAAGTTACTGTTCTAGGTGCTACTTGTTCAGACAGCATGTTTGCTATGACTATGCTAAAAGGATTTTTAGATGTCATGTTTGCTATGACTATGCTAAAAGGATTTTTAGATATCATGTTTGCTATGACTATGCTGAAAGGATTTTTAGATGTCATGTTTGCTATGACTATGCTAAAAGGATTTTTAGATATCATGTTTACTATGACTATGCTAAAAGGATTTTTAGATATCATGTTTGCTATGACTATGCTAAAATAGTTTTACATGTCTGTCTTAATACGGTAATAAGTAATCAAGTGTCCATAACTTAAATTGTGTGTGAATAGTGACAGCACGATTTTGCACCTAGTTTATTGTCAGATAAACTTACTGTCACTCATTAAACTGATTGACAGAAATGTTGTTAGCACACAGGTTGCTGTCAATGAAAGTTGCTGTCATGAGGAAATTGCTGTCAAAAATAGTGGAGAGAAAGAAAAGCGCACAGGTTACTATCAATTGAAAAATTGCTGTCACGGGAAGTTGCTGTCAAAGATAGTGGAGATATATATATATATATATATATACATAATTTTATCCCTCCAATCCACGATCTAATAGCAACTGCCACGTAATATAACAAGTGGGATCAATGGGTAAAATCATTACTACACGTTCAATTAAGACAAGTAAAAACGATTCATCTTATAAACTGAATCTACCGTTTAATCTACTATCACTTTCATTTGCAAAACCTTTCAACCTTCTACATCCAAAAACCATATTTTCTCTCTTACCTTTCAGAACATTCATCAATGGCACCCAAACAATCTATTGCCCAAACTAACTTTGCCGGTATTCATTCTCCTGGTGATGCCGGTGAAAACTTCAAAGGACTAGTTTCATTCATGAATAAATCTTACTTAGGTCATGCAATAACCTCAACCCCTAAGCTTGATATTGAAAGAATTGAAAAATTCTGGAAATCTGCAAGTATTCGAGGAACTGAAGAGAATGAGGCAATTAACTTCAAAATAGATGGTGTAAACCATTCTCTTTCAGTAAATGATATTAATAACGCCTTGGGTATTGTTTTGGCTAGTGAAGAAAGTTTCCAGGGCTTAGCAAACAATGACACTCTGAAGAGGTTCTTTCTGAAGATTGGGTATTCTGGTTCTAAACTTGAAGAAACCTCTGATAAATGGTATCAAACGGGAGAAATGGACAGGAAGTTTCTAAGAAAGGAGTAGAGCATGATCTTTGACGTCATGGTGAAGGTGTTCTCTACCAAGTCAACAGGCTGGAATGGAATACCCTCATATATCAAGAAACTCACTCACTCCTTAGTCCATGGATACAAGGTGAATGTTGGAAAGCTAGTCATGGCACAATTGAAAAACGCCATAGGCAAAAAGGTATATATATACCCTCGCTTTTTAACAATGTGTATTAATCATATTTGTGGTAATGTTGTAGATGCTCCTCATTCTGAGGAATGTCCTGTTTTGAAGAAAAACACACACACATCTCTCAACACACAAAATTTAAATTCACATATTCCACTATGTTTCACACAACACATGGTTAATCAAGAGCCCAACCTTGATTATCCATTACCTACGGGGTATACTGCTTTCACAATTGAGAATGAAACTGAATTAGACCTAAATTCAGTTAACCCACATTCTACACCATACATTCCACCTAGGGACTCTAGACTGCCCAAAGCCCTTAAAATAGCCAAACAAGAATCAAAGAAAAGATCCCTAGAAAGTGTAACAGGTGAAAATGTTGAGAGTGAAGAGGGAGTTACTGCATCTATTGCAGCAAATAAGGATGGTAGTGAAAAAGAACCCACAGTAGCCCCTTCTGAGCCTAAGAAGAAGAGAGCTAGAAGGGCCAAGGTTACTGTCAGCCACCCTATAGTCTCCCAAAATATTGTAGAGGATAAAAGGGAAATAAACTCACCTCTAGGTGTCTCTTCTCAACAAGAGGCATCTATTGAAATTGGCATGTCTCCCAAGGCATCTTGTGAAGAGTCTGCATAATCTCAAGAACACACTCTTGAGGAGCCTATACTTGAAGAAATTCACAGAGAGTTAGGGCACAGTGAGGACTTTATCCCTACTTTTGATGTTCCACAATTTTCCTCTGTGGAACAGCCAAATGATCCATCTAAGCTTCGTTCATCTACTTTCATTCCCACATCTATTGTTTTTTCAGTACAACCTAGAGAGGGGGACAGTACCAACCCCTCAGGTTTTGATCATCCATCTCAAAACATGGATGAGCCCTCATCAAGTGGTCCACAAGAACCCATTTCTCAAAGTGAAATGGATACCACTCCTTCAAACACTGGATTAGATCAAGGTGGATTTCTGTCAGATATTGAAATAGCCAGCATCTTGATCGATTCCCTCAAAGCATCTTACCCTAGGGAAGTTGCTGTCACAGCCAAAGTTGCTGTCAAGGACAACCCAGAAGGTTCTGTCAAACAATCAAATGACAGTAACATTCTGGTCAAAGATACTGTCAAGAGCCTTCCTAAAGTCACTGTCAACATCCCTTCTGACAGTAATTTATTGGTGAAAGATGCTGTCAACCCTGCTCAACCTCAATTTCAGGAAGGATTAATTGAGGACATCTCTGATGATGACATGCCACTCTCAAAGGCTTTTAAGGTAAAATCTAAATCATCTTTCTCTTCATTGCATGCTAGTACTGCTCATACTCATGCATCTAGGATGAGTGAGGGAGAGCAAAAGAAAAGAGAGATAAAAGAAAAGAGAAGTGAGCCTAAAAATGAGAGGCAACCAAATGTGCTGGCAAAAGGTGAGGGACTTGAGCATGTCCAAAGTGGAAATGAGGGAGCCATTTATCAACAGGCATTAGGCCTTGAGGGATTACTTGTGAGTGGTGATGAGATCACCAGAAAAGACAATGAGAGTGTGAGAACCCCAACAGCCTCCATGCCCCAAACTTATCCTCAACCTCCAAAGAGGCTTAGGTCTGGTGGTCCTTCTGCAAATGACAGGCTCAAAGCTATTGAAGACAGGTGTGCGAAAATGGAAAGCAAGTTAGACAACCTGTCTTCTACTGTGAAAACTGGTTTTGCTGAGATTCAAGCAACTCTGCTGTCTCTTTCTTCTATCATCAATGCTGTCAACTTACCTAAGGGGGAGAAAGTGATAGATCAGAAAGAAGATGAGCAACCAGTGGAGCAAATGCAAATGAAGACACAAGGGGGGGAAGCTGAGAGACAGGGGGAGCAAAGGAGTAAGGGGGAGGAAAAAGATACTGTTATAGCCTCTAGAACTGGTGAACTGTTTGAAACTGAAGTAGATGGGGAGTCAATGCTAGTGTCTGAGGAAGTATTGAAACTGATACAAAGAAATAAAGCATCTTCCATCAAAATTAGTGAACCAGTTCCTGAAAAGAAAGAATCTACTTTGAAGAGGCTTTGGAGAGGAAAGGAGGAGTCTAACAGGATGGGTAAAGGCAAGGGCAAGCTGCCTGAATATGTGAATCCTTCAGAGTTGGTAACTTGGACTGATGGAAGCACATATTCTCAAGAAGAAGCTGATTCTATAATGATAAGTCATATGGAGAGCACTTTGAATAATAAGGATGAGGAATTCAACACTCTGGTGAATGAAGTAATCACAGAAACTGGAGGAAAACCTGCTAAGTTGGCAGAAGCTTTGAAAGAAAAGATTGTCAATCTTTCTGTGAAGATTAGCTCAGAGAAAAGGTGGGCAGTTGAAGTGTTCCTAAAGAGTGGACATTCAATATTCATAACAATGCAACTGCTAGAAACTTTCTCTACCAGAGTACAATACATCCTTGGGATTCTTGTCAAGAAAAAGTCTACCATTTTTGATGAAAGTCTCTATATGCAACTGAGTACAATGGTTAACAGCAAACTTCCAGAAATATGACTCCAGCCATATGGTGTACGCTTTAAACAGACAACAGCCAAAGGAACTAAAGGACTTGGGTTCTTAACTCTTGAAGGCAAAACATCTCTACAAAGTAAAGTCATCATGGATGTACTTAAGTTATTGCTGAAAGCACCCATCACCAAGGAAAGGGTTCAAGCAGTTAAGATATCCACAAGATAATGGCAAAGAGAGATGTGGAATACAGTGCCAAAATTAAGAAGCTCATTGCCAAAGCAAACGAAAGCAGAAATGCTCAAGGTGGAAAATGTTCCTTTGATGACACCTTGGATAAAGATGGTGATGATAATGAAGGGGGAGGTGAAGCTGGAGGAGCTAAAGAGTCAGAAAAGGGAAACTCTTCAAAAGAGCAATCCCAAGCTAAAGAAGCTGAGCCAAAGGAAACTTCAGAACCTTCTGGAACAAGCAAGAAATATGAAGAAAAGGAGGAAGAAAAGGAATTACTTGAAGCATTGAAGAAAAATGAAGTTACTGTCAAAGATGCTGTCAGGGAAGATGAAGACATTGTCATGAAAGATGCTGTCAAAGAAGACACAATCAGAAGCCCTATCAAAGATGTTGTCAATGATTCTACTGTCAAAACATCTAAGACAGTAAGAATCAAAAGAAAAGCAAACAAGAATATAAAGGGAAAGACTGTCTATTCTGGACAAAGAAAAGCTACAGGTCTAGGGTTTAAGAAACCAATCATGAGCAGAAGGATGAACAGCCTTGAACAACTACAAGAGAAAGCCAAAGAATCAATCACTTATGTATCCATAGAGTTGGATGAGTCAAAAGAAAAAGTCACAAGATACATTCTATGGGAAAACAAAGAAAGATTGATTATGGTAGAACCTGATTTCACTCAGATATCAAAATCAAAAGTAATATCCAACAGTCTAGTTCAAACCCAAGCACTTGTAAGAAGAAGAATTGATTATTTCAATTTGGAAAGAATGGTTGAACTCTTGGAAAGCTATGGTGATATCTCTGAAAAGATCATGGATAATGTTCATAAGTACTATGCAACCAGACATGCTGAATTCATTGAAAAGCATGGTGATTAGACACTTCAAAATGATGAAGATGTTTATGAAGCTCTAGGTCTAGAACATGAAGAAGATAATCCTATTCCTGAGTATGACTGGAAAGAAATGGAGAAACCTTATACAAGGTCAGAAATGAATAGATATGAAGCTGAACAGAAATTCAAAGAAGAATTAGCCTCAAGACAAAAATCTCGTCAACAGATAAAAGAGGAGATTGAAGCTAACTTGAAGGAAAGCTGCAGTAAACTCAACAAGCTAAACAGTGATGGATCAAACTATCAGCCAATTGTACTGGACAATCCCTTGAGAATCACATATGGCAGAGAAGAAATCTATGTAGACATCTTTTCAAAGTTGAAAACCAGTGTGCTAAAAGAACTGTACTGGCAAGTGGTAGGATCATCAAACAAGCTTGAAGCACTGTGTTCTTGGGAGCTAGACATGATTTTTGATCAAAGGAAAGGAGAGGATCCCACCTTGGATAAATTAAGAAAGGAAACTTTAAATCAGCTTCCTGGCAGAAGATTCAAGATGGAGGGAGATGTGTTAAAATTCAGATCAATTGTCAAGCAAAATGTTTATTGGATGGAACTTAGAGATGTATTAAATTCTGCTCCCTCAATGATCAGGAAATATATTATGGAAAATGAAGATGATGCTCAGTCTTCTGAAGAAAAGGAGTTAATTGAAAAACTCAGAAGGGCTCTGAGGGAAAAGGAGCAAGATGAAAGTTCAAATCAAGCTAAGTAAAGATTTTGTTTGAATACTTGATTTTTAATTATGAACTTTTATAATCACTGTTTGAAAACAATCTAGATTAATCACATTTTTCAGAAATGAAGGGTTTATTCATTATGATCTATGTTAGTTAAGTTGTCAGCATGATATATCTGTAAAATTTGTTATTATTGTCCATAAAAACAAATTGGGGGAGATTGTTGGGATTTATGGGTGATAGATCAGACAACTTAACTAGATTAATTGGTATACTTAGTTTTACTAAGTAGAACATACTGTCATAGCCATAAGTGTATTCTTGTAATTAAATAATACTGTCATGTAATAATTGTAATTCTTGGAAGAAGTTCGATTATGTTCAAGACTCAAGGAATACAGAAGTTCGACAGCAGGAATAAAAGTTACTGTCAAACATTGACAGTAAGGTTACAAGGAAACAGCATGTTGCCTAGGTCAACAGTAAGTTTCATTGAGTCGACAGCAAGTTTTAACTTGACAGCAACATTGGCGGAGATTCTGATGACATCAACTTTCATATATAGTTTGCGACAGCAAGTTTGGAATTCTTGACAGCAACCTTTGCGGGAATTCATACTGTCAACCAGAGCACAATTCTTTGACAGCAACCTCTGCGGGGAACTTATACTGTCAATCAAAGAATAATCCTTTGACAGCAAACTTTGCGACAAACATACTGTCATATAGAATCAACTTGATTTAGGAATTTTCTAAGTCAAATTAAGCGACAGAATACATGTTCAAAAGAAGCAGGCGTGCTGCAACATTCAAACTTTACAGCAAGCTTGAAAGTCTATAACAGAAGCTCGAGAGATCACATGGAGCAACCTGTAAAATATAGAGCAAAATAAATTTAACAACTGCTAGATCTGGGTGGCTCAAATGTGGAAAGCATCTAAAGTTACTTTGTGTGTATCACATGGGAATAAATCATGTAATGAGCTGCAAAAAGAATATGACAGCATCTCAACAACCCATGTTGATTGTGATAGTATAGTAGAAAAAGATCCAACTATCACTCTATAAATAGAACTCTCTATTGCATGATAGATACATATCTCTACAACTGTAATCTCTTGAGAATTCGAAGCTTGAGAATTATTTTGTTCTCAAGGTTGTAGCAAAACCTCACAAAATAAATAAAACAATTATTTTGTGAAACATCGTGTTAGATATTACTTGTGATTGCATTTCTTCTACTAGTAAATTACAAACTCTATTTAAGTTGTTGAAATAATTTTTGAAATTTATTAGTATTGCATTCAACCCCCTTCTGCAATACTTTCCGGGACCAACATAATGTTATACTTGTATTGAATTCAAATATATAATAATTTTACGTTGATATAATTAAGAAAATTGTATTACATTTATAATATCTCATATTTATATTTCCTAATTTAGTATTGGTAAATCCAAGAAGGATACTTGAGAATTATGTAATATTTATTCAACAAATTTTTAACTATGATTCAACACACCCCATATTAAATAAATAAAATTTCATATATCTGTATACTTTTGGTATTGATGAATCCTAAAATGATTTTGAAGAATTAAATCTTGTATATTCAATAAAATTATAATTTTTATTTGATAAATGATGTTGAACCGAATTATAAATATATTGAACAAAAGAAATTGTAAATTTGTATTTAATCCTCATAATTTATAAAATTTGTATTTCGAACTCTACGAGATACAGATTAATTTTTATAACTTTGATAAATCTTACACAAATTTAATTCACTTGGTATCCGGTGATTTGCAAGGTAGTAATATGTAGTTCCGGAGAAAAGGTCCCAATATCAAAATTTTAGATTAATTGATCCAAAATGTGACAATTCAAAAAATTGATTTTAAATATCACACTAAACCAAATATCACACTAAAGCACACTATCGTCACTAAAGCACACTATCGTGTAGTGTTTTCAATTTTTATTTCTTTTTAATATTTAATACTACATCGTGTAACATTTAGGAATATCTTTAAGCGCTACATTATCTAACGTCTAAGGATGGGGAACGCTACTCCAATAACCGCGGGGGGGGGGCGGGGGCGGTGGAAACGCTACTGCAGATTGCGTTTTGGGGGGGGGGGGCGGGGGCGGTGGAAACGCTACTGCAGATTGCGTTTGGGGGAAACGCTATTAAAGGTAGCGTTTGGGGGGGGGGGGCGGGGGCGGTGGAAACGCTACTGCAGATTGCGTTTGGGGGAAACGCTATTAAAGGTAGCGTTTGGGATGTGGTGGAATTTAAAATTTTAAAATATTAAAATTATTAAATGTTAAAATTTTATGTATTATTTTCTAATTTAATATTTTAAAATTTTATCTATATTTTTTTTGGGATTAAATAGTTTTCATTTGGGGTTTAATGGGTTTCATTTGGTGTTTAAAAATATTCAATTTTTTTATTAAAATTTTTAAATTTTATCTGTATTTCCTTGGGGTTCAACAATTTCCATTTTGAGTTTTGGAAATATTCAGAATGACGAATGAACGTATACAAACTTAGAATTTAAGGTTTAGAAATCGAAGGGGACGGACTCAGTAAAAAAACACAATTTGAATTGAATATTTGATTATAAAATTTTTAATAGTATTTGTAAATACTCCCGAGTTTTAGCAAAAAAATTGTAAAAAAAAATAGATAACACACTTAGAATTTTGAGTAGCACCATTTAAATGAGCGTTATCCAAAACTCTACTGTAACCGTAATTACCTCCATTTACAAATACGAGTAAGGTTTTTTTTTTTTTTTTTTTTTTTTGTGGGGAAATACGAGTAAGGTTGGAACTACTAATAATAATACTTTTGAAATTAAGACATACACCCTCCGTCCCTTTGAATTCTTCACATTTGCGGACCAGTTTTCGGCATGAATTTTAAGATACATTTTAAGGATAGTTCTATAACTTATTTTTGATATTTTCTTTTTTTGTATAAAAATAGAACAATCCTATTTTTATACAAAAAAAGAAAATATCAAAAATAAGTTATAAAACTATCCTTAAAATGCACCTTAAAATGCGTGTCAGAGACACACTTTTTTAGTAAAGAAATGGGTGGGACAGAGGGAGTAGTGAATATTGGCTATGTCTGGTCCCCCTTAATTATCACTTATAACTTACTTATTTTTTTTAAAAAAATCGTATTTATATATTTCTTTTTAACAAAAAATATGTATAGGAAGTTTAACATTTATTTTCTTGTAGAAATAAGTATATATTTACTAATTTTTTCTCAGAATAAGTTACTTATTTTTGAAAAATAAAATATGTTAAAAAATAAAATATGTCAAACAGACCCACTAACTTTCCCGTCTCAGACAATTATATTAATACAAAGAAGTTTTGACTATGTGTATGAAAAACTTAAAAAAAGAATTTACGACAGATGTGATATGGTCAATTGAGAAGGGCCACTAGTGTATGGTGTCCTTAAACGAAGACATGCTATACAAAGCAAATTGGAGGTTTTGGTGTATTTTACAGCTCCCTCTTCCCACCACATGTCACGCACAAACCTACAAATCTTTTGATTTTTCTTCTTACGTGCAGGCCAAATCCGGCTATTCCATTTTTAACCTTTGTCCTTTGCAATCTCTTCTTCACTCTGCCATTTTCGTTACCTCGCAATTTATTTATTTATAACCATGTCATATCTATACATCTATTATATATTTACTAGGTCCTGATCCATGACAAGCATCTATTGTCTATTGCATCAATTTATCGCAATATGATATGTTACAACTTACGGGGAAATTGTTGTAGACAATTAGTATCCAATCCCACATCGAGAAGATCTGAGATTTTTAGTTCAGTACTACTAAGTGTACCAAGAGCTTGTTGATTATTCAAGTTGGTTACATTTGGACAAATTTAGTTTGATTCATTTCGGATTCAAAATTGGTGCTCAACTCGATTTTTGAAAAAGATCGAATTTGATCCGGGTTGTCACAACTAGCCTTATTATTTTACCGTCCTTGTCACAACTAGACTGCGACTACGTCAAGTCGTCAATGCAACATTTTACTGTGATTAAAAAACACCACATTCATCCCTTAGTCTAATAAATACCTCTACTTTACTACCCTTCTCCTTCCCCGTTGATCATAATTTTGACATTAATGCTTTTACCTGCTTACCTTTTCACTCTGAGGATTCATCAATGTCTTTAAAACAAATTTATCCAGTAGTAGACTACGGTGCTCAGGTCTCACAACGTTTAGTCGATGCTGCACACTCTAACCATCCAAAGGTGGCGTTTGATTGCTTAAATGACCCGTTTGTCGACGTTAACTTCATTGGAACCGTTGTTTTGAGGTCGAGGAAGACGGAGATCCTACTGCATAATGACTCTGCCGTTGAAGTTAGTTTTGAGTTTGAAGAGTTTAAGACGGAAGTCACTGCTTTATTCCTAGCTGCTCATGCTGGAAATACCACTCTCCTCAGAAAATTACTGGTTGGTGACTACTTTATACCTTTTACTGCTTGTTATTCTGTTAAGTTGTTGGCTCTTATGATACGATATTAAGAGCTCTGAAACCATGAAAAAAATTCTATATACTATTCCTCCCTTTTCACATTAGCTTACTTTGTTAGTAATATTTACTTGTTCATTGTTAGAATTGGAATTGGTTAATTAATTTAGCGGGAAAAAAAAGAATTGGAATTGAATAATATAGCATAAATTTCATTGTTACAATTCAAGTTCTTTTAACCACGGTTGTTAATAATATGTGGCAGAGTTATGGTGCTAGTGTAAACCAGAAGCTGTTTCGGGGATATGCATTGACAGCAGCAGTAAGGGAGGGCCATATTGGGATATTGGAGATACTACTGAAAGGAGGTGCTTCTGAGTCTGCATGTGAAGAGGCCTTGCTGGAGGCAAGCTATCTTGGACGAGCTAAGCCTGCTAAGCTTCTCATGGAAGCCAGCATGATCCGTCCACAAGTTGCAGTTCATGCTCTTGTTACTGCATCCTGTAGAGGGTTTGTCGATTTTGTAGACACACTCATCAAAGTAAGCCATAGTGTTTATTTCTTCGTGTTGTGCATTTCCCCTAGATTTTCTTTGTCTGTTAGAAAGTGTCGAAAAATAAATGCAGGGGACCCCTTTAGATCAATTTACATATATCAATACAAGTGATTCTAATGTGATTACTAACCATATTTTTGCAATATTTATATGTCAATTTAATACCAAATTTTTGCAATATTTATATGTCAATTTAATACATAAAAAAAATGAATATGATGAAATAAGATCCTAAGAAATCAGTCGTGCAAATTGTCAATACTATAGATTTATCCATTTAGGTCCTTTATGTTATGTTTTTATCCAAATCTTTGGCATTCAGGTCCAAACTTAATCTTCATATGTGCTATTAGAAATTTACCTGACTAAATCAAAATGCGTAAAAGCTCTGCACCTATATATGATCTGATATATGTTAGTCCTAGACAAGTTCATGTAAAGCTTCATAGTAAAAGACAATATTTGCCATAATTATCTTTGAAAATTAAAAATGACATTGATAACATAGCGTCTAGAGATGATAAAATTATCTTTCAAAAGTCCTGACGTCCCTATACATTGCATTGCTTCAATAAGAAAACATATTTATTTACTTGATTATGAACTTGGTTATTGATATGTATCTATTTATTGTTGGCAGTGTGGAGTTGATGCCAGTGCTACAGATCGTGTGTTGCTTCAGTCGTCGAAGCCTTCTTTGTATGCAAATGTTGATTGTAACGCCCTTGTAGCTGCCATTGTGAGTAGGCAGACTGCTGTGGTGCAGCTACTATTAAAGGTAAATCTTCTTGAGGTAGAGAACTTTATCATCTATCATCACACTGTCCTCCAAAGTCCAACCTGCTGTATGTTGGTTCCCAAGATATGCAGATGGTCCACCTATTACATATTATTGGCCTTACATTATAAGCATGGTGTGACCATTAGCAAGAGCTGAAATGTAGTGCTGACAAACCCTTTCGATATTTGCTTTCATTTTTTACTAGTCAGATAACAACAATCTGATTGTGATGGATATCGTTTTTATATTGGGCATCAGGTTGGAGGTGCTGGAATAGACACTAAGGTGAGACTGGGAGCGTGGTCTTGGGACACGGCTACAGGAGAAGAGTTTCGGGTGGGAGCTGGATTAGCTGAGCCATACAATGCCATTTGGTGTGCAGTTGAGTATTTTGAATCCAGTGGTGCTATCTTGTGCATGCTCCTCCAACACATTTCCCAAGATGTACCTCATTTAGGTAGGACAGTCTTTCACCACGCTATCTTATGTGGTAATGCCAGGGCAGTGGAGGTGCTTTTAAGTTGCAGTGCTAATGCAGAATTTCCTGTCAAAACAACTGAAAGAACAGAGTTCTTTCCTCTACATTTGGCTGCCAGATTTGGGACTACAAATATTATGCAGCAGCTAATCAATGCAGGTTGTAATCTCGATTCAAAATCACAAGCTGGCGAGACAGCAATAATGAACTGTGCAAGATATAAACGTGTCGAGTGTCTTAAACTTCTCGCATTAGCTGGTGCTGATTTTGGTTTGCTAAGTTCAGACGGTCAGTGTGTCAGGTCAATTGCTGAATCAATGCAGTGGACAAATGAATTTCAACAAGCAGTTCTAGAAGTCATTCAAGCTGAAAAGGTTCCTCATTCTAGCAACATCGATGTATTTTTCCCTTTAATATACGTTATTCAAACAAATGATACAACAGCCTTGAGAAAACTACTTGAGAAACCTGTCATTGATCTTGATCAACAAGATAAGAATGGATTCTCTGCGGCAATGGTTGCTGCAGCAGGTGGTCATGTGGAGGCTTTCCGGTTACTTGTTTATGCTGGAGCTGATCTAATGCTGCTTAATAAAAATGGGGAGACAGCTGTTAGTCTATCAGAAGATAATTGTAACCGTGATGAATTTGGAAAGGTAATCCTTGAATTTGCTCTTGGCAAGGGAAACCAATGTTCTGGTGGATTTCATGCTTTACACCGCGCTGCACGTCAAGGTGACATAGACTCAGTTGGTATGCTTATGGCCAGGGGATATGATATTAACATCCCCGACAGTGATGGATACACTCCTCTCATGTTAGCAGCAAAGGAAGGACATGGTGCAATATGTAAGCTTCTGATCTCATTTGGTGCGAGGCTTGATTTTGAGAATGCCAGGCACGAAACAGCACTGGTACTCGCAAGGAGGAAAGGTCTGGGTAATCAAGCAGAAGGGATATTACTAGACGAGCTTGCAAGAAATCTTGTGCTGGGAGGGTCATCTTTGAAAAAGTATCGCAGGAGGGGTAAAAGATCCGCACATAGGAAGTTGCTGAGAATGATTGATACCGTAGGAGTATTAAGCTGGGGTAAATCAAGTAAGAGAAATGTGATTTGTAGGGGGGCTGAGGTTGGTCCGAGCTCAGGATTCCAATGGAACCGTAGGAAAAAAAATGATGCCGATGCCCCTGGAATTTTCCGTGTAATTACTACAAAGAACAAGGAGTTTCATTTTTTGTGTGATGGTGGAACTGATATGGCTGAGTTGTGGGTTAGGGGGATCAGAATAGTAACTCGCGAAGCTATTTTTGGTAGTAAACAGGGAGATGCATAATAAAGCATGTCATGGTTAGTTTCATGACATTTTTTTGTTTGTAATATAGAAATAGTTGGCATTCAGACTGCAATAGTTTTTGTGCAATGCGTGTGAAATCCTACAATTTTAACTGTAATTAGTGGACGAATGTTTGTATCTGAGGCAACTAATAGCTATACAAATACCCCCACTGCTAGCTGTTTAGGAGCACTTGTGCTAGCCCTTTCACTTGATAAGTGCGCAGGTGTCTTCCCTGCATGTATACGAAATCAGACTGAGAAAGTAATGAAATGCGCTGAATAGTACATCAAAATCATCTGCGCTGGAACTTGCTGATGGCAGGTTCCAGCTCGAAGGAACTTGGAAGAGCCATGCTCTTCCAAGAATAAACATAGAAGCTGATATTTTTGTTTGGTTGGTTTACAAAATAAGGCCAGTTCATTAACAATTCAGATTAATTTCCGCGATAATAGATATTATATAGTTATTTGACTTAAACTAAGACTTCTCTCAAAGTTTGTTTCTGTTGGACGGTGCTCACCATTCTTGAAGTCAAACAAGGAGGCCATCTTTGAATTTGTAAATTATGGTAGGCTGATAACTATTATCTGATGTAAGCCATGAGGTGTATTTGTTCTTTGAAAGCCTATAAATAGCCACTGCATGTATTTGCAAAACACACAACAAAACCACAACACAAACAACACACCTCAAATACACCACAACCTCCTCTCTTATATTTCCTCTCTTATTCATCCTCTCTTTCTATATTTCGGGTATAATTATTTAACCCGTAGAGAGTTGTTAACTTGGGCTATTTTCTGTTAGCCTTAAAAGGAAATATTCTTGTACTCCCATTTTATTATAGTGGATATTTTTGGCTCTCTCGCCGGTGGTTTTTTACCTCTATTCAAAGAGGGTTTTTCCACCTAAAAATCCAGGTGTTATTTTTACAGTCTTTATATTTTTCTCTTTAAATCTTTGGTTGAATTATATCGCTTCCGCACTCTAGATCCTAACAAATTGGCATCAGAGCCATTATATTTTTCAACTAAGATTTTTACTATGTCGGCAAAATTCGATATTGAGAAATTTGACGGTAAAATTAGTTTCGCTATATGGCGTGTCCAAATGCAAGCCGTTTTAATCCAAAATGGTTTAAAGAAAGCTCTGGATGGTAAATCAAAGAAGCCGGCCACTATGACAGAAGATCAGTGGGTTGAAATTGATGAAAAGGCGTTATCCGTGATCCAGCTCTGTTTATCACGAGAAGTATTGCGTGAGGTCATTAAAGAAAAGTCCGCCGAAAGCATGTGGACTAAATTGGAGTCTCTCTACATGACCAAGAGCCTTGCAAATAAATTGCGGCTTAAGGAGCGTCTCTTCACACTCCGTATGTCAGAAGGTACTCCTATTCAAACTCACTTAAATGAGTTTAATTCAATTACTATTGATTTAGAAAACATAGACGTCACTATTGATGATGAAGATAAAGCCGTTTTACTTATTGTCTCACTACCACCCTCATATAAACACTTCAAAGAAATTATGCTATATGGAAATCGTGTTAGCTTGTCTTTTGAAGATGTCAAGTCACATTTATTGTCAAAAGAAAAATTTGATACCGAAATTCATTCTGAAAATTCGGGCGAAGGCTTGGTTATTAGAGGGAGAAATGCTGAAATTGGTAGTAACAGTAAGAATAGGTCCAGATCAAAATCAAGAGGTAGAAACTCTAAGTTTTGTCGTTATTGCAAGAAGAAAGGACATGAAGTCTCTGAATGCTTTAAATTAAAAAATAAGCAAGATAAAGAAGATAAGGGTAAAGTTAAACAACCCGATCACCATGCTGAAGCTAGTATCGTCGAGTCTGGTTCTGATGGGGAGTTATTAATAGCGGCTGACGTAGAACAAAGGTCTAGAAATGAGTGGATACTTGATTCTGGCTGTACATTTCACATGTCACCTAATAGAGATTGGTTTACTACATATGAGAAAATTGATGGTGGTCTTGTTTTAATGGGCAACGATGCTCAATGCAAAGTTGTCGGTTTAGGTACAGTCCAAATTAAAACTCATGATGGTATTACTAGAACTTTGACCGGTGTCAGACATGTCCCCGGCTTAAAAAGGAATCTCATCTCCTTAGGCACCCTTGAATCACTAGGGTGTAAGTATTCAGCTGAAGGTGGAGTTCTAAAAGTGTCCAAAGGTGCTCTTGTATTACTAAAGGCAAATAGATCTGGTGGTAGTTTGTATACGCTGCATGGTTCAACTATTTCAGGTTCTGCAGATGTTATCTCATCCACTGATGATACAAATTTGTGGCATATGCGGTTGGGCCACATGAGTGAAAAAGGAATGCAGGTCCTCAACAAGGAAGGAAAACTTGGAAGCCATTGTACCGGTAAGGTTGATTTCTGCGAAAACTGTATTTTTGGTAAGCAGAAAAAGGTTAGTTTTTCAAAAGGCATTCATAGAACTAAAGGTACATTGGATTACATCCATTCGGATCTTTGGGGTCCTTCACGAGTTCCTTCTAAAGGAAGATGTCATTATATGCTGACCATTATTGATGATTTCTCAAGAAAGCTCTGGGTTTATTTTCTAAAACACAAAAATGATGCATTTTTAACTTTCAAGGATTGGAAAACCTTGATTGAAAACCAGACTAGTAGGAAGGTGAAAAGATTGAGAACTGACAATGGTCTTGAATTCTGTTCTACTGAATTTAATGTTTTCTGCAAAAGGGAAGGTATTGCTAGACACCACACCATTCCAGGGACCCCGCAACAAAATGGAGTTGCAGAACGTATGAACAGAACTATATTGGAGAAAGTTCGTTGTTTACTCTCTCATTCTGGCTTGGGGAAAGAGTTTTGGGCAGAAGCGGCATCCACGGCATGTTATTTGATAAATCGCTCCCCAAACAGTTCACTTGACGGTAATATTCCAGAAGAAGTTTGGTCAGGTAAACCTGTTGATTATTCTAACCTTAGAATATTTGGTTGTCATGTTTATTCCCATGTGAACGAGGGAAAATTGGAACCACGTGCGAAAAAATGCATTTTCTTGGGTTATGGTTTAGGGGTCAAAGGCTATCGGGTATATGACCCCGAGTCTAAAAAGGTTTTTCATAGCCGAAATGTTACATTTAATGAAAATATTATGCTATCTTCTGGAAAAGATGTTGTTGCTTCCCCTACAGGTACAAATGATATAGACAGTACCGGAGAGAAGGTGGAGTTCGAAGTCAAAACTTCAGATGAAGAGGAAAATGTCCCAACTTCCTCTACTCCACAAAATTCCAACGATCAAACTATTGTTGCTGACCACAGAAGTCCACAACGTCAACCACAAAGGCGAGGTTTACCACAACCATGGTCTATGGCTCAAAATCTTCCTGAACAGAGACCAAAAAGGATGACTCAAAGATACGTTGACCAAAGTGCCAACATTGCTTTTGCATTAGCTGTTGCACAAGAGATTGATGATTCTAATGAGCCCAGAAGTTACTCTGAGGCTATCTCTAGTACCGACTCAGCAAGATGGGTTACAGCTATGCAAGAAGAGATTGAGAGTCTTCATAAAAATGATACTTGGGATCTGGTGAAGTTACCTGAGGGTAAGAGAGCCATCAGTTGTAAGTGGATCTTTAAGAAGAAAGAAGGCATTCCTGGCGTTGAAAGTGCAAGACACAAAGCAAGGTTTGTTGTTAGAGGATTTGATCAACATGAAGGCATTGACTTCAATGAGGTATTCTCTCCTGTTGTCCGACATACCTCTATTCGTACATTACTTGCTCTGGTTGCGTTGCATGATTTGGAGTTGGAACAGTTAGATGTGAAAACTGCATTTCTTCATGGAAATCTCGAAGAAGAAATTTATATTCATCAACCTGAGGGGTTTATAGTTCCGGGAAAAGAAGATTGTGTATGCCAGTTGAAGAAGTCTCTTTATGGCCTGAAGCAGTCTCCTAGACAATGGTATAAAAGGTTTGATTCCTTCATGATTGAACACGGCTACTCTAGAAGTAGTTATGATAATTGTGTTTATTTTCAGAAGACATCAGATGGGTCTTTCGTGTACTTGTTGCTTTATGTCGATGACATGTTAATTGCTGCTCGAGATAAATCTCTCGTTAACAAGCTAAAAGCCCAGTTGAGTAGTGAATTTGATATGAAGGACTTAGGTCCCGCCAAGAAGATTCTTGGAATGGAGATTAGTAGAGATCGTCAAGCAGGTAAGCTTCTGTTGTCACAGAAGAATTATGTTTTGAAGATGATCGACAGGTTCAACATGAAAGATTGTAAACCTGTTAACACTCCACTTGCTGCTCATTTCAAATTATCATCAGAACAGTGTCCACAATCCGAAGAAGGTAAAAGGCGCATGTCACACATCCCTTATTCTAATGCCGTTGGAAGTTTAATGTATGCCATGGTATGTACCCGGCCTGATTTGGCCTATGCTGTTAGTATGGTTAGCAGATTCATGCACAATCCAGGAAAACAACACTGGGATGTTGTGAAATGGATTCTTCGTTATTTGAAGGGTTCATCTGATATTGGTTTGGTATTTGATAGACACAGAGCTGATCCCGGAGGCGTAGTTGGATATGTTGATGCTGACTATGGTGGTGACTTAGATCGGAGAAGATCTCTTTCGGCTTATATATTTACCTTGTGTGGTTCTGCAATCAGCTGGTATTCTTCATTACAAGCCATTGCGGCATTATCAACCACTGAAGCAGAATACATTGCTGCTACTGAAGGTATGAAAGAGGCTATATGGCTCCGAGGCTTGGTAAGCGAACTTGGTATACAACAAGATATTCTGGTAGTATTCAGTGATAGTCAGAGTGCTGTCCATTTAACCAAGAACAGCAAATATCATTCCAAGACCAAGCATATTGATATAAGGCACCACTTTATCCGAGATACTGTTGCTGCAGGAAATCTTACTGTCGAGAAGGTTCATACAGCCGATAATCCTGCAGACATGTTAACCAAGCCACTTCCATCAGCTAAGTTTGATCATTGTCTTAACTTAGCTGGTATCATCCACACCTAATCAAGGTGTTCATGGCGAGAAGAGCATTTTGCTGAATGATGAGTCAAGGTGGAGATTTGTTGGACGGTGCTCACCATTCTTGAAGTCAAACAAGGAGGCCATCTTTGAATTTGTAAATTATGGTAGGCTGATAACTATTATCTGATGTAAGCCATGAGGTGTATTTGTTCTTTGAAAGCCTATAAATAGCCACTGCATGTATTTGCAAAACACACAACAAAACCACAACACAAACAACACACCTCAAATACACCACAACCTCCTCTCTTATATTTCCTCTCTTATTCATCCTCTCTTTCTATATTTCGGGTATAATTATTTAACCCGTAGAGAGTTGTTAACTTGGGCTATTTTCTGTTAGCCTTAAAAGAAAATATTCTTGTACTCCCATTTTATTATAGTGGATATTTTTGGCTCTCTCGCCGGTGGTTTTTTACCTCTATTCAAAGAGGGTTTTTCCACCTAAAAATCCAGGTGTTATTTTTACAGTCTTTATATTTTTCTCTTTAAATCTTTGGTTGAATTATATCGCTTCCGCACTCTAGATCCTAACAGTTTCTTCAGCCATTAAGAACACTAAGCTATACATTATACTCTTACAAAGATGGCACTTGTCATTTAAACACTCTGATGACCGATGAGCTCACAACCGCTAATAACCCAAAATCCTGCATGATTACAGATGACCCCCGAGCAAAAAAAAAATGTCAAATGAAATTGCAGCTCTGGAATCTATGGTTTTTAAAATCACTAAAGCTTCCAGTTTCCAATGGCCCAATGCCTCTCATATTGAGACACTGTTGGGAATACCCCGACCAGTTACCCCAGGGCCTGATGATGGACACAGCAGTTCATATGGTGGAATGCCAGCGCCACATCGGTTTTTCAGACTACTATCCTTATTTCTTTTCTTTATAATTTCTTCAATCTCCTCAAGTTTAGCAGAAAACTTCTCGTACAGTTTGACAACTTCATTATCACGTATCCTATGCCCCTGAAGTTCGTGTATCTGACCCAAGTACTCTTCATCTGGAGAGTGTGTTGACAAGTTGTCCTGTACAGCCATCACCTTGGTTGCTTGAAGTTTAGTTGGTAAAGATGACAGAAAACTTTGCTGAGGGTTGTGTATGAACTTTTCATAATCAGGGTCACTTTCTTGAGGGATGAACTTTCTAAGTAGAGTTGGACGATTAGGCACATATCCACCAAAGGGGTACTGGCCAAAATTTATGGCTGCATGCTGACCGGAAGCAATCCAAATCATTATGGTAAGAATGCCAGACAAATCCTCTTTAGTGTTAAGGGAAGGCCACCATGGCTCATTTCTTTTATCAAAATGACCCTTGTTCTTTATTTCGGACCACCAAGCTTGGAGCTCAATATCAGATGTAACAGAATTTACCTCTGAATAGTAATACTGTACATAAGATTCAACTAGTTCTTTTATTGCTGACCAGATAAGAAGCCCATCTGCAGCATAAGGGTAGTCTTCAATCACAAGTTTGATACCATTGGGATTCGAAGAATCTTCAACAGCCATGCCCCTGCATTTTTCTTAGAATATAAGCCAAGTGTGTAGATGCAACATCCTATATTTGACAAGAGTTTCAAGGTGTGAACACAAAAGATGATTATACCTACGAATCAGATCTGCTGGGAGAGCCTCCGTATCAAATCGCCACTTACTATAGCATGCAGAGCTTAATTCCATAGCATACTTTCCTGGGCTAAAAGAAGCCTCAATAATTCCCCCTCCATTTATTAAACTCTGACGTGCAAGTGCATTGATTTCTAAAGTGTAGCGCATATGTGGATGAAGCAGCTTGTAAATGGGATGCACTGAGCTAAGCTGCCTATGTGTGGCAATTATGTAAGACTCCATGCAAGCATGGGTCCTCAACCTGAAAATATATACACCTTAATTATTTCGTTTATGCAGCAAAACTGTAGACTATATCTTATGTGGGGCTATCGGGTGAAGTTTACAAAAAAGATATGTCTTAGGTTATTATTAATATTACTTTATAGTAACCCTGCAGTCTAGCTCAATAGCAGACGAAGCTTAAAATACTGTTTTAAAGGAATTGATTTTTATATCTAAACTTTACCAGTGGTTTACAAGTTGGTGTATTCCAGCATCGTTTGAACAAACGTGAGCTTTAGCTTGTTTCCAAATCCAGTGAGTTGTAGCATCATCCCCATGAGTGAACACACGTTTGTTCTGGGGTGAAGTACTTGTTGGAGGAAGTGAAAGCTCAATAACGATTGGTCGTAGATGACCTGTACGATTGTAGAAGAAAATTGTCCGAGAGGCATACGCTTTCCTCCCTGGCAAAGAGTTCATCTTCTCCATAAATGGCAAAAGCATGTCATGGTAGTCAAGTAAAAATAGTTTCTTTTTCTCAATAGCCTGTTTCATCCAATATGAAAGAGTAAAGATCATTACTATGCCAAGAAATAAGGGGAATAGTATGCCTAAGCACACATTTTCCAGTTTAGAGCACAACTAAGTGAACTGCGAATAAGGACATGTTAACAGCCATTAGAATTATGTCTCTTTAACAAAGTGAGTAAAAATAAATACCTCTTCCATGCTCATTCCATGTAATTCTTCCTCAATTATCTCTCTTGTTATTGCAGATTCCGCTGGACCATAGACCACGGGATCTAGTTTGCTGAGAATTGGAAATTCCTGTACAATGCAGTCAGATTAGAGCGCTCTCCTAGGGACAAATAGCAATGAGAACCTGAATCATAAATTAAGTCAAGTACCACCTTCAATAGTTCAATGTTTACTGGGTTCACCCCGGCCAGAACCTGTCGTGCAAACTCACTATCACGCAGCCATGCAAATCTATCCCCTGCAAATGGAAAACTCATATGATGACAGTAAGTTTTAAGATTCGGTATTGGAATGTTTTAACTTCATATAAAGATTCATCCAAGTTAAATATGGACTAGGGTTATGTATTCATGTGGAGATGGGCTCAATGACAGACTTGTTCATTAAATGATGGGAAGATAAAGGGAATAGAAAACATACTCTTTATAACATCTGGAATTTCATACTTCAGTAACCTTTCACCAACAGTTAAGACTTGATTCATCAATTTTCCAAGAAATAGATTCTCAATGCCCTCTTGTTCTTCATTACTTATAACAAAACCATCTTTATATAACTTATCTATGTCAGTGAAGCATGTGAAAGGAATGTCTGAGCTTGACAGTGAAGCGGCTATAGATGGTATAAGGTTGTGTAACAGAGCTTTCAGCCTTCCAGCTGAGAAAGTGTTTTGTTTAATCTCCTCAAAAGTTTCATCACGTGGAACATAGACTGGATGAGGTTTCTCTATTCTACTTTCGGATAATGGATCTGTACACAATTCACCATGTTATGCAGGAAAATACACAGATTACAAGGAAGACAGAATAAACAGGTCAAAGAAAGTACCTGATTTTGTTGGTGGTCTACCAGTCCGACAGCGCCTAGGATATGGCCTTTCTTGGTCACCTATAACAGGCCTTGCTAAATCCTTACTCGTATCTGGGGCACCCAGATCATTATAGGGAGCATAATCATAAATCCTTTCATGGGGCTTTCTCTCACCTTTTCCATTTCCGCGAATGCTCAGTAGATCTTCACGTCGAAGATCCTTAATACCAGCTGGTGTTTGAGATGGTAAGTAGACCTGACCTCAACAGAAGGGAATTCTTATCAGCAACTTCGTCAGGAAATTATTTAAATAAAGCTTCTAAAGGATTCTTACTTCATTTTTGAAGATAATTCTACTTTCAGGATTAGCATTACGTGAGTGAATCCAGGTATAACCAGGAAAAAATATGGGACCTTCACGAAAGCCATGGAGAATGATCTCTCTCAGGAAAAACTCTTTGCCGTTAAAATTGGTTATTAGAATAGCTCCAGGAAGTCCAAAGTCATGTGGAACAGTAAAATTAGCAGCATATTCAACAATATTTGGATGGTCTGATTGCTTGGGCATCCAGCCTCTTACAAAGGAATCTATGCTTTTGCCAGACTTAGTTACTGCAAGTCTGCAAGTACCAAATTAACCACTTACAAGGAGATAGGAAATTAAACAAGGTTATCCTACTATTGTTTTTACAGAATCTCCTTGTCCTTGCTCCCATAATGAATCAATATTTACTACTTAAAAAGCACATCATAGCACATTGTTAGCTAATTAAACAATTGTGTAGATAAAAGACCAAAAAATAAAAAGAGTCTAATTTACCAAAATAGAACACAAGTTGCCATTTCTAAGAACAACTCCAACAAGCTCCTAAATTTTTTTTTATAAATAATATTATTATATAGCCTCTTAAGGAATTAAGATACAAAATTTTTTATTCATCTTCAACAACATCTTTATTCCTACCTCCTAAATTATATTTTATAATAAATATATCCATGTACTAGTTACGGGGTGGCACCGTTACTTCAAGTTAAAGTTACGGTGCTACCATAACTTCAAGTATGGTGGCTAGAACAAATCATTTTTTTTTACTCTTTATTTTTAATTAGTAATATGATAATAATTAAAAGTAGGAAACTGATCCACAAACTACATACTCTCTTTTTAATATTATTATCCTGAAAAGCTTATCATTTTGAACTAGCAATGGTAATAATTGGCATAATTGACATTAAATATTGAAAATCTAACATAAACTTAAGTACTACATTACTAAGACTAACCAGGATCAATATCTTGACTGATGAGTTGAATCAAGATCCCTTGACCAATCCCAATGATAAAAGACTCCCACTGATCCTCAATCTTCTCATTCAACTTCTCTTTTATCTTCTTTCTTATTGTGATCACTGCCTTCACATCAATCCCATCACTTTTACTTGATGAACTAGTACTACTACTACTACTACCACTCACTGACTCATTTTCTTGATTCACCTGCACTGCTTTAACTAAGGGGGTGTTTGTCTACGGACAAAAATGGACTTATCTGAGGATAAGTCCGTTTCAACTTATTTCGGACCGTTTGTGTGCACAAGTAGAATGGACTTATTTTGCCAAATAAGTTGATAAGTGATAAGTTAGTAATGACGTACTTTTTTTCAACTTATTTTGTATTACTTGATTTTTTAACTTGTTTAATATTTTATATTTTTACATTTATATTTATAAATGTCATATGCATGTACTGGGATTATTATATTAAATAATTAATATTTTTAAATTTAATTTAATAAATATTTTACCAACTTATAAGTTAAACACCCAAACAGGAAAATATAAGTTATTACTTACTTCATATAAGTTACTTACTTCATATAAGTGTTAAGTAACTTATTTTAAGATTTCCCAAACGGCCCCTAAGCCTCTCTGCTTCTGGGGTACCCTGTAAAAAGGAACCAGATGGGTACTTTTGTAACAGTATTTTCCGGTGATTGAGGCCTCCAAATGTCGCCGGACGGTGGGTAAGGAGAGGCCAGAGCTGATTTTTGGTATTGACTTGGCTCTCAGCATCTTTAAAAAAATAATGCTAGCTGTGATCTTGATCCAAGAACCGCTGTTGTATATATTGCATTCTTACAAGATATTTTATATTATAAATTATTACAAGATATTTTATAGTACAAATTATTACGGAGTATTACATGATCCAACGTGTGTTGATATTTTATAGTACAAATTATTATTACATGATCCAACGTGCAACACATGTTATGTGACACTTTATTACTTTATTCCCAAGGGGATAGAGCCATACCATGTGCATGTGCGTTAACAATGTAATGTAAGAAAATGTTGACAGCAGAAAATGATTTCTTTAATTTTACGGTCAAATATTATTATATTATATATTATTCCATCATAATTGTATATCGGGACAGAGGGAGCATATTTTAAAGGTTGATATTTTTAATACTCCCTCCGTCCCGGCCAATTCTTTACATGGGGGCTGGGCACGGAGATCAAGGATAGTGGGTGTAATATTGTTAAAATAAATGAAGTAGTGGGTGTAATAGTGATTTTATTGTTAAAATAAGTGAAGTAGTGGGTGTAATAGTGTAAAGTGTTGAAAAAGTGAAGTGAAGTAGTGGATGTAGTAATGTATTTTATTGTTAAAAGTTACTCCCTCCGTCCCTTAATGTTTTTCCTGTTTTGACTGGACACGTTTGCCAACACACACTTTTGATCGTTAATATCTTGAATTTTGTATTAGTATTAAATATAAAAACTTCACTGTATTAAAGTACTCATAAATACGAATCCAACAAGATCACTCATGACTATATTTGATCTTATAGATTAGACGTAAATTAGTAATTTATCTCATGTCATGAACAGTCCCGACATATGAAACAAGAGAAACAATATGGGACGGAGGGAGTACTATTTTTGGTAATGTAAAGAATTGGTGGGACGTCCCAAAAAGGAAATTGTAAAGAAATGGATGAGACAGAGGGAGTACATAATCATTTTTATTCATAACATAGAAGGGTTGAATTAATTCCGATTTCGTTTTAAAAATTGAATGAAGTAGATGAATTCAATTTAATTTAATAACAAAAAGTAAGATTAATAATGTGTTAACAACAGTAACCTACAAATTTTTTAATTTATTTGAAAATTTATGAATTTAAACAATTTGACTAACGATGCAGTAGTCTGCATGTTAAAATTTAATTGACTTCATAACATAACGTGCTGCGGTGCTGTATTTTACTGAGTGAATTAAATAAAGTAAAATAAGAAGAAGGTAGAGTGGAATGGTTGAGCACAAAAGGACAAATTTTGTTTTGGTAAGATTATTTTAATCTGTTTGTACGCAGCACGACATCTTAAATAAACGACTGCAAAAGTGTAGAGAAAAGAATATGTCGGAATTTAAAATTAAAATACGGTTTTGGAATTATGCTCGTTAAAATAAATTTTAAGATTTTACTAGATTCAAGAATACTATGCATACTTCGGATCTCATTAGTCATCTTGAAGCTTATGATCATCGAGATGGCTCAGATTCTTAGCTTGCTCTACATTGTTATGAGGCACAAAACTTTCCCTGCCAGCATCTTCTCTAGTCTGTGTAGATTTTCTCCATACTTGACCTTCATCAACAGCCTGCAGCCCATACAGGGACGGACCCGGGGTCTAGGGGGGTCCCTGGCCCCTCCTAGATTGGGGAAAATTTTTAAAATTTTTTTTTTTTTAAAAAATCTGTATATATCCTATTATTTACTTGTCATGATCCCTCTTAGATGGTTTATTTGTCTTCTTTCATATCCATTTTTATATGATTCACTACGCCATAAGTGAGCATACGCAACCCTTTTTACAAAGCGTTGCACAGAAAGCGTTTCGTTAGATAGAAGTTTTGGGTCTTTTGCAACTGAGCTGAATTGGTGTTGCGTTAGATATAGATTAGCGTTGCGTATTACCCACAGTATTTCACATTATGCAACACTAACTGATGGCGTTGCGTTAGATAATTTTTTATTTTTATAAATGGTGACGTGGCAGGAGTGGGACCCACATGTGCTGACGTGGCATTTGCTGACGTGGCACATGTGGGGCCCACATTTGCTGACGTGGCAGAAGTGGGGCCCACCTTTGCTGACGTGGCAAAAAACCGTTGCATTAGATACCGGTAGTGTTGCGTTTGCTCTTTGAAGTGTTGCATTAGATATATTCATTTTTTTTTAAAAAAATATGACGTGGCAGATGTGGGCCCCACAACTACTGACGTGGCAGTGTGGGGCCCACAAGGGTGACGTGGCAGGAGGCCCATCATGCTGACGTGGCAATTGTGGGACCCACAATTGTTGACGTGGCAGAAGTGGGGCCCACCTTTGCTGACGTGGCATTTGCTGACGTGGCAGAAAGCGTTGCATTAGATACCTGTAGTGTTGCATTTGCTGTTTGAAGTGTTGCATTAGATAAATTTATATTTTTTTTTAAAAATATGACGTGGCAGATGTGGGACCCACCACTGCTGACGTGGCAATGTGGGACCCACAAGGGTGACGTGGCAGGAGGCCCATCATGCTGTCGTGGCAATTGTGGGACCCACAATTGCTGACGTGGCAGAAGTGGGACCCACTAATGGTGACGTGGCATTTGCTGACGTGGCGGAAGTGTTGCATTAGGTATCAGTAGTGTTGCATTTGCTGTTTGAAGTGTTGCATTAGATATTTATTTATTTTTTAAAAAATAGAAACAATAATCCGTAACAAAGCACTAGTTACGAGTCATATTGAAAATAGTAGTGATCTACTAAGATCTCCAATCAAATTAATTTTTTATTTTCTGAAACTTGGGGAATATCATTATATTAGATATATATTGACATCCGTACGGTTAGATCGTTCAAAAATATTTTTAAAAAAATAGAAACAATAATCCGTAACAAAGCACTAGTTACGAGTCATATTGAAAATAGTAGTGATCTACTAATATCTCCAATTAAATTAATTTTTTATTTTCTGAAACTTGGGGAATATCATTATATTATATATATATTGACATCCGTACGGTTGGATCGTTCAAAAATATTTTTTAAAAAATAGAAACAATAATCCGTAACAAAGCACTTGTTACGAGTCATATTGAAAATAGTAGTGATCTACTAATATCTCCAATTAAATTAATTTTTTATTTTCTGAAACTTGGGGAATATCATTATATTAGATATATATTGACATCCGTACGGTTGGATCGTTCAAAAATATTTTTTAAAAAATAGAAACAATAATCCGTAACAAAGCACTTGTTACGAGTCATATTGAAAATAGTAGTGATCTACTAATATCTCCAATTAAATTAATTTTTTATTTTCTGAAACTTGGGGAATATCATTATATTAGATATATATTGACATCCGTACGGTTGGATCGTTCAAAAATATTTTTTAAAAAATAGAAACAATAATCCGTAACAAAGCACTTGTTACGAGTCATATTGAAAATAGTAGTGATCTACTAATATCTCCAATTAAATTAATTTTTTATTTTCTGAAACTTGGGGAATATCATTATATTCCCACTAATAGCATTATTTTTTAAAAATCAAGAATAGAAGGGTAATTGAATAAAATGTGTAAGGATTTAAGATGGAATAAAATGTCTCATCAAGTACAGCCCCTTGTTGGGCTATTATATATATATAATAGATATTATTTATATTTATATATTTTGTGAAAATATTTATCATAATTATCTCACGAAAAAGAGATCTTCTTGATCGAATTTTAAGGGACTCTAAAACTCAGATTCATCGATAATGATAACATATGAAACTTTATCGAGTTTTATTGAGATTCTTATTATTTGATCAATTAGATAAAACTATTCGAATAAATATCTTTGAATTAATTTCGAAATTATTTCTGAGATACAATTGTGATATTTAAATTCACATACAAAGAATCAAAACATTAGAATATTTTCAAGTATCTATATATTATTATATAGTTATTATATATATATATATATATATACACATATATTTTGATTTCTCAAAATTATTTTCATAAAAAGATATTATTTTCTGATTTATTTTTGGTCATATTCGACCCATCCAAACAGCCCAATCCAGCTACAACTCTTGACCCAGCCCATTTACTAAACCCTAAAAGATCTCATCCATTGATCATAATGTGAGATTAATCTACACCGTTTATTTGCTAAAATACATATACTAACGCTACACGGTTTCATGTGTACTATTTATTCGCCTCTCCTATTCTCAAACCCTAAATCTCTCTCTCTGTTCTCTCTCGCCGCGACTCTATCATTTCTCTTCTTAGAACCCTAATTTCTAGATCTCTCCGGCGATTAAACACTATATACAGTATCTTATATATCTCTATGTATCTATTAATCAAGTTAATTGATACTTTGAGGCTGCGATTGGTTAGAATAAAAGGATCTGAGACATTTATCATCGATTTTCTTTATAAATCGATGGATTCAACTCAAATTCGACATCTAAATTATATATACTCCCTCACTCACACACAATTGTGAATTTTTCATTGTTTATTTTTGAAACCCTAACCAGTTTTGTTGAGAAATGTATTATAGGAGGCTGAAATGGTCGTGTCATGGTGTTATCTATCATAGATCGTACCAAAATTGCTTGAAACTCGGCCGATCTATTTCGACTCAGTGAGTCAACTCGGGCGACTCGGCGCTAACTCGGAGTGTTAACTCAGTCCGTGATTGAGTTAACCAGGTAAGACCCTTGAGGTTTGGTTAAATCCATGGGCTCAGGTTATGATCTATATCTCTAATTTGATTAACTATCCAAACTTGTAAATGATGTGTTATGTGTTGGTGTTTAATGATTCGAGCTTTAAGAACTCGAGTAGTCGAGCATTGCATGTTCGTGTTGATTACTGATGAGTTAAATCGTGTGTTATGTCTTGATTTGAATGTCTAGATCTAGCAGTATTGGTCCTTCAAATGATATTCTAAACATGTAATGTGATGTGCTTGCAAAAACTTTGATTTTATCTTGTTGTACTACATGTAGTTCGAATTTATATGAAATACTGATTTGAGTTAATTGTTATTCAAGGATTAAGTGAGCTCTTAAATAGAATGAACCTTGATCTGAACATTTTATGCTCTATTTAATTAAAGATATAAATTGTTGTACAACTCATGATTGTGATTTCGATTTAATTAATTTTGTGAGTTGCTGACCTTCGTGACCTGGGTTATTATCATTTGTCCTGTTTACAATAACGCAGGCAAGCTTTTTAAATACTTAAAAAGATAGAATTATTTGTGTTAATATTATTCAATTTTGCAAGTACACTTTGATTGATTTGATTAAAATTTTATATGTACAAGATTGGAAAATTTTGCGTTATAGGTGAATTAATGAGGTATCTCATGATATTTTAGAAAATGCTATAGGGCAGACTTCAAAATTATGTCATAAATTATATAACTGATCTATTACCGTAATTTTTGGATATGTCGTAGCCCTAAATGTCAAGTCTACTCAGAAAAAAAGAAATACACAAATTGAATAAACTCAACGAGAGTTATAAGCCGTGTAGTGAAGCCTGTTGCAGCTGCCAGAAATTCAGAAAATGAAACTGCTTTGTTTGGTTGAGTTGGTTAAGTCGCCTGAACTGATTTATAAGGATTTGAACCTTAAAATTTGGTTTGATTATACTAATAAATGTGCAGAATCTACGTAAAAGGTTTTGGACAAAAACAAAGTCGAGTGAGAAAATTATTATTTAAAATAAGGTTGATCAATAGGCTTATATAACACATATGTCCAATCTAGTAAATAGCTTTCGTTTAAAATTCTTTGATTGACAACACATATGTCCAATCTAGTAAATAGCTTTCATTTAAAATTCTTTGATTGACATGAAAATATGCATATTAAATTATTATTACAGGTAAGGTGACATGAGCTTGTCAAGGAAGCTTCTACAAATGCAAGGTTTGATTATGATGTGGTGTGTAAAGCGGTGTGGGTGAAATCAGATTGGTACCTGATCTGTCAAAAAAATGCAGCATTCCAGTTATTTCGTACTTCATTGATCAAGATAACAATGGTACTCCATTCACTCAAGGTGGCACAACTTCGTAGGGATTTTATTCTGTAACATTTAGTAGTAGTATAACTTGGTTATTTCACACATTTCAAGTTGAACTATTGTATGTTGAAGTTAGAATTAGTGCATGTGCTTGGTTTTAGTACATGTTGTAAGAATTTGTAAAACTTACAGTATTTTTGCTTGCTCCATCCTTGGCCAGTTGGTTTGGATCTTCAATTTTTTGTTAGCTTGATTTGGATAGGATTTGGACAGGATGGTTTTATGTGTAAACAAAATAGCCATTTCAAATTTTTTATAAAAAACTGTTGCATTTTACTCTATTTGATGTTACATTAGCATAGTTTTAAAGTTGCAATAAAAAAGAATGGGGTTGCTTAAAAAAAATATTAGTGTTGCATTAGACTCAAATAGCGTTGTGTTAGATAGTGGACCCACTGCTGACGTGGCAATGTGGGTACCCACTGCTGACGTGTTATGTGGGCCCCACTGCTGACGTGGCATGTGGACCCTACTGCTGATGTGGCATGTGGGCCCCGTGCTGACGTGGCACCTTGGTGGGCCCCACTGATGACGTGGCATGCCCCCCCCATTTGTGACGTGGCACTTGTGGGCCCCACTGATGACATGTCAGCATGCTGACGTGGCACCTTGCTTCCATGTCAGCATGCTGACATGGCTGAAACATCTTATGCAACCCCATGAAGTGTTGCGTTTGCATGCTTTTGGTGTTGCATAAGGCCTCTTATGCAATGCTTTTCGAAGTGTTGCAATAGCTTGGTAAAGCGTTGCGTTAGGGGTCTTACGCAACGCCAGCATTGGTAACGCCCCAAAAGCGTTGCGTAAGACCTTACGCAACGTTTTTCAGGCCTTACGCAACTGAAAATGGGGGTTGCGTATGTGCGTTTATGGCGTAGTGATTTAGTGTAAAATATCCATTTTTTTCATGATTTAGTGAAAATTTTTCATTTTTTTGCTTGATTTAGTGTGAAAAAAATCCGCGCTTCGCACGGTTTGAAATTTTTAAGCATTTTTGGACCTACCTCGCATTATGCTCTAGGTCCGTCACTACCCACTGACCCCTAACCAGAGTCGAGGATCCAGATGGTATGGGAATTTGTGCTGCTGAAGTCATGGATCTGATGGGAGTCGCCGCTCTTGAAGGCTCTTGACTGGCACTGGGTGTCATATCAGTCCCCATGTCTCTCAGACATATTGATCGAACAACTGGAATCAGATTTTCAGGTTTATTTAACCTCCAATGTGACTTACCGTGGTGAACATTCTTGGTTTCCGCCTCATATTGATTAGTACTTGAAGTTCCTGGACATACTTTCAGTTCATGATCATCACTACACGAATAATCCTCCTAATAAACTCATTCCATTCGCTTTGTTGAACTCAAAACACTTTTCTTGAAATCTCATGTGTCAGGGTTGGATTCAAGCAGCCCTTGTCCTCTATGGATTTCATTTGCAACTGTTGGAATGCCTTGAATAGCCGTCGGACTTGACTGTTGACTGTGCCGCCGCCGCCGGTGCCACTGTAGCCGCCGGATTTGACCACACCTAACCCACCTACCCCTTAGATTGTGTCTATAAATAGATATGCATGTAAGGATTGTAAATACATCTGAAAAACCTCTGTAATCTGTTTATCCTCTCAGATCTATAAACTTATTTCTCTTCTGCATATAATCTTTCTTGTTTTCGTTGTAACAAATTGGTATCAGAGCTTTGGTTGAAGCTGCTGCAAAATTTGCGTCGGAATTTTTTTAAGCTCGCCGGAATTTTCGCCGGAGTTACTGTTCATCGCCGGAGAAGACGACACTGTTCAGGCGGAGTTACTGTTCATCGCCGGAGAAGGCGACACTGTTCATCACCGGAGAAGACGACACTGTTCATACGGTACTGTTCATGCGGAACTGTTCATACGGCGCTGTTCATACGGCACTGTGCATACGGCACTGTTCATACGGTACCGTTCATACGGTACTGTTCACGAATACGGTTCTGGGAGAAAGATGTCTGGTGGTATTAACGTTAAGGTCGAAAAATTTACTGGGAGAAATAGTTTCAGTCTATGGCAAATCAAGATGCGTGCCATGTTAAAACAATAGGGGCTCTGGGCGCCGTTGAACACAAAAACGGCTGCTTCTACAAGCGCTGAGATGGCCATTCTGGAAGAAAAGGCACATTCAACAATTCTGTTGTGTCTTGCAGATGATATTATCTCTGAAATCGCGGAGGAGGATACCGCGTCTGGTCTGTGGTTGAAGCTTGAAAGTCTTTACATGATGAAGTCTTTAACAAACAAGTTGTTGCTGAAGCAACGTCTGTTCAGTCTGCGAATGTAGGAAGGTATGCCTCTTCGAGATCACTTAGATCAATTAAACACAATTTTATTAGAATTGCGTAATATTGATGTTAAAGTTGAAGATGAGGATGCTGCTTTGATTCTGTTAGTTTCTTTACCATTATCGTACGAGAACTTTGTGCAATCGTTTATTGTTGGTAAAGATAATATTTCTCTAGAGGAGGTTAGATCTGCTATTCATTCTAGAGAGCTGCACCATAAGGCGGCTGGTACAGGTGCAGATAATCATGCTACTGGGTTGGTAGCTAGCGGGAGTACCGGACATGGAAAAACGGGGAAGTATAAATCCAAGAAACCAGCTTCTAAGGGTTTGAGAGCTAATGATGTCTGCAATTACTGTAAAGAAAAGGGACACTGGAAATCCGACTATCCCAAGAAAAAGAAGCAACATGATGCTGCTGCAGGAACTGCTGCTGTAGCTGATGTTAATTCCGAAGAAAATATTGCTCTAGTTGCTGTCAAGGACACACATTACTCTAATGTGTGGATTCTTGATTCTGGAGCGTCTTATCATATATGTCCGCGCAGGGAGTGGTTTACAACCTACGAGCGAGTAGACGATGGCAAGATTTCTATGGCTAACAGTTTTACTTGTGAGACGGTTGGAATAGGCTCGATTAAAATTCGGACACATGATGGTAAATTCTGCACATTGAATGATGTTAGGCATGTTCCACTTATGACAAAGAATCTGATATCTTTGAGTTTGTTAGACAGCAAGGGTTTCAGTTTTCAAGGTGAAGTTGGAGTTTTACATGTCCGCAAGGGTTCTAATGTGGTTCTAAAAGGTGTTAAACGTGGTACCTTGTATCTTCTTCAAGGTTCTACGTTAACAGATTCTGTTGCTGTTGCGTCTTCGGAAATTGAAAAGGAAAATATGACCAGGTTGTGGCACATGAGGCTTGGTCACAAGAGTGAAAGGGGGATGCAGATTCGGTCAAAAGCTGATCTTCTTTGTGGTCATAAGGTCACAGGTCTCGAGTTTTGTGAACATTGTGTTTTTGGAAAGCTACATCGCAGCAAGTTTCCTAAAGCAATCCACAGAACAAAAGGCACACTTGATTACATCCATTCTGATTGTTGGGGCCCTTCCCGGGTGGAGTCTTTAGGGGGTCACAGATATTTTGTGTCAATGATCGATGATTTCTCAAGAATGACTTGGTTGTTCATCATAAAGCACAAAAGTGAAGCATTCAAGGTTTTCAAGCAGTGGAAGGTGCTAGTGGAGAATCAAACAGGGAAGAAGATTAAGAGGCTGCGAACAGATAATGGCCTGGAATTTTGCTCGTCCGAGTTTGCAGATTTCTGCAAGAATGAGGGGATTGCTAGGCATCATACAGTCAGGGATACACCACAACAAAATGTTGTAGCAGAGCGTATGAATCAGACACTTCTGGAGAGAGCAAGGTGTATGCTCTCCAACGCTGGACTAACTAGAAGATTCTGGGCAGAGGCGGTTAGTACAGCGTGTTATTTGATTAATCGTGGACCTCACACAGGTATCCATCTCAAAACTCCTATTGAGAAATGGTCTGATAAGCCTGCTGATTACTCCAATTTAAGAGTTTTTGGTTGTACTGTTTATTATCATGTAAATGAGGGTAAATTGGAGCCATGAGCTAAAAAGGGAGTATTTGTTGGCTATGGGGATGGGATAAAAGGTTATAGAATCTGGTCTCCATCTGAAAATAGGGTTATACTGAGCAGAAACGTAGTCTTTGATGAAAATTCTATGTTTAACCCTACTGTGAAGTCTACGATTGTTTCAGAAAGTGGTGGTGTTGAGAAACAGGTGGAGCAGGAAGTCACTAAAGATGAGAGTGAACCACAACAAGAAGTTCAACAACCACAGTCAGAATCAGATTCATCAGTACCAGTAGTAAATCAGCATAGTTTGGCTCTTGATTGATCGAGGAGAGCTAAGTATGGAGTGCCTCCAAAGAAATATTATTTTGAAGATATGGTGGCATTTGCACTACAGGTAGTTGAAGAAGTGGATCCTAGCTCTGATGAGCCATCCACTTACAAAGAAGCGGTGACATGTACTGAATCTACAAAATGGTTTGCTGCAATGGGAGATGAAATGGAGTCACTTCAGAAGAATAAGACTTGGGAATTAGTCAAGCGACCTCGAGAGAGAAAGATTGTTACTTGTAAATGGGTTTACAAGAAGAAGGAAGGAGAAACATCGGTTGAGGGTATCAAGTATAAAGCTCGGTTAGTAGCTCGAGGGTTCACTCAAAAAGAGGGAGTAGATTACAATGAGATTTTTTCACCAGTGGTCAGACACACTTCCATCCGGGTGCTACTAGCAATAGTTGCACATCAGAATCTGGAGCTTGAACAACTCGACGTGAAGACAGCTTTTCTGCATGGAGAGCTGGAGGAGGAGATATACATTACTCAGCCAGACGGTTTTCAGGTTCCTGGAAAAGAAGATTATGTTTGCAAGTTATTGAAGTCCTTGTATGGGCTAAAGCAGTCTCCGAGGCAGTGGTACAAGAAATTTGATAGCTATATGATAGGTATTGGATACACCAGGAGTCCGTATGATTGCTGTGTTTATCACAGTAAGACAGCAAATGGTTCTTTCATTTATCTGGTCCTGTATGTAGATGATATGTTGATAGCTGCAGAGAACAAGTCTGATATTCAGAAGTTGAAAGGTCTCCTCAGTGCTGAGTTTGAAATGAAAGATTTGGGTGCGGCTCGGAAAATTCTGGGAATGGAGATTTATAGGGATAGAAGCAAAAGGAAGCTCTTCCTGTCACAGAAGAGATACATTCAAAAGATTTTGTCAAGGTTTGGCATGTCTACAGCAAAGCCCATAGATACTCCTAGTGCTGCAAATGCACATCTGTCTGTCGCTTTTGCACCTAAGTCCGCTAAGGAAAAAGAGTACATGTCTCGAGTTCCCTATGCTAGTGCAGTAGGAAGCTTGATGTATGCAATGGTCTACACTAGGCCCGATCTTGCACAGTCTGTCAGTGTTGTTAGTAGGTTCATGGGTGATCCAGGAAAGGAGCATTGGCAAGCCGTGAAGATGATTTTTCGGTACTTAAAAGGTACGTCTGATGTTGGTCTCATTTATGGAGGTGATACTGAGTGTTTGGTGACAGGGTTTTCAGACTCTGATTATGCTGGAGATGTTGATAGTAGAAGATCTATGACTGGTTATGCTTTCACTATGGGTGGTTCGATTGTCAGTTGGAAAGCTACTCTGCAACCTACAGTGACTTTGTCTACTACAGAAGCAGAGTACATGGCATTGACAGAAGCCACAAAAGAAGGAATCTGGTTGAAAGGATTGGTCAGTGATTTAGGTCTACATCATGATCAGGCTACAGTATTTTGTGACAGTCTCAGTGCAATCTGTTTGGCCAAGGATCAAGTCCATCATGAGCGGACTAAGCACATAGATGTAAGATATCATTTTCTAAGAAGTGAGACGAGAATTAAGGTGAGAAAAGTGGGTACTGCTGATAACCCAGCTGATATGCTCACCAAGCCAGTTCCACATAGCAAGTTTCAACATTGTTTGAACTTGCACTACAAGGAAAACTGAAGTATACAATGGTTATTGCCCGTTGTCTGATGCCCTGGAATAGCGTTGTCTATCGAGCAGGTGTCTCTTACCAACCTCAGACAACGGTACGCAAAGCGTTGTCTGATATACGTAACAACAACACACCAGACTCAAAAAACGTTGTAGCACACCCAGAAACCACAACGTATCTAGTAAAAAACGTTGCTTTTATGGTGATGTTACAACGGTTTGGTTAATTTTGAATGTTGTTAGATTTTAATGTGCACAACTGTTTTGGTGAATCAGAGGCATGCAAAGCCAACATTCACACAACATTCACATGTATTAGAATTCGTTGTCTTCATACTTTTTGTACAATGTTTTGTAGTTTCAAAAGTGTTGTTATAAACAAAATGCACAAGTGTTTTTAGCCCACCCATATTTTGTTCTATTGTGTGTTAAGAATTTAGACAAGGGTCCTTCAGATTTAGACTATTGTCTTTCTTCTTCTTCCACAATGGTTCATTTTTATTTTTTACACACAACACTTTTATAAAGATTGATGTTGTAAGATATGATTTATAACATGTTTTCTTATAATGCTCTCATTGTCTAAAAATAAACTAGACAATGCACCAATAAAATACTACCATTACGACCAATATTCATTATTCGCTATTACAACGAACTAAAATCCACCATTACAACCAAAATTCATCATCAACCAACTAAAATTCAACCACCTAATACCATTAATTTCTAAACAAAAATCAATTACATAACCTAAAAATAAACTCCAAGAATTGGAAATAACCTAAGTGTTATATACAAGGCTGCAACCCATGGTTTCCTACGCTCCAATATATCCAAAGCCCAGTGACAAGCCGTGCTTATTAGTTCAGCAGGTGAGGCTACTGCATCTACAGAAGTTCTTGCTGTTGGTATGACTGCAGATGTTCCTCCCCCAGAGACTGTTGCTGTTGGAAAAAAATAATCAAAAAATAAAAAGGTCTGGTTGTACGAGATTTTAACAAAAACGTAGCAAAAGTGCTACTTCCTATAACGAGGCAAGATTGAGATTCACTGAATAATTTTTTGAATGATTTATTCGACTATCGAACTGTACGAAAGTTAATAAAAATCATCACTAAAATTTGTATATAACATCATCCGCACTGTTGGATCGTCCAAAATTTTTTTAAAAAAAATTATTATTCGAAAATTATACTAGTTTGACCAAGGAGTACTTTGATAGTTGACCATTAAATATCATACAAGAACATTAAACAACGGTTTTTTTGTTAAAAACTGTTGTTGTGCTTAATATAACACAACATTTTTTTATATGAAAACCGTTGTCTGATTATTTTCATTATTTCACACCAAATTCAATTCAAATTATTTCATTATTCCCACCAAATATTTCATTATTTCCCACCAAATTCTATTCAAAATTTTTGTAGTTCAGACAACGGTTTCATAAAAACTGTTGTCTCATCAAAACACGATTTAACAACGGTTAATTATTCCGTTGTGTGAATCGTAATAACACAATGGTATATGAAAGCAGTTGTGTGAATTATACAACGGTTTATAAACGTTGTCTCAAAACCGATCAGACAATGTTCGTAAAAACAGTTGTGCAACCTTACTCGTCTTTACAACACCACATTGCAAAAGCCATTGTCTGAATCAATTTACTAGACAACGTTTTTAACCCGTTGTAGGGTACCTGGATGACACAATACTTTTCTGAAGTTACAAAAAAACCGTTGTCTCTTAATTCCAAACAATGCTTTTTCGTCCGAGCGTTGTCTGATGAGTGTTGTCTGATTACGATTTTCTTGTAGTGTTGCTAAATGTTCGGAGTTGTTGATTCCCCTTTTAGGGCAAAATCTAAGGCAGAAGAATTTTATCTGGTACATCTGGCATTATTATGATGCATCTGATATATCTGGAAGAGTTTTTTTTATCTGGTACATCTGGCATTATTATGATGCGTCTGGTACATCTGTTATCTGTTTTTTGTGAGAGGATTCAAGCCAAGGTGGAGATTGTTGGAATGTCTTGAATAGCCGCCGGACTTGACTGTTGACTGTGCCGCCGCCGCCGGCGCCACTGTAGCCGCCGGATTTGACCACACCTAACCCACCTACCCCTTAGATTGTGTCTATTAATAAATATGCATGTAAGGATTGTAAATACATCTGAAAAACCTCTGTAATCTGTTCTGTTTATCCTCTTAGATCTATAAACTTATTTCTCTTCTACATATAATCTTTCTTGCTTCCGTTATAATAGCAACTATATCTAATTTCTATAAAATGAACTTTATTAAGAGCAGAACTCACTAATATTACTCAGTAAGACAAAACATGTAGACTCTATGACTATGACACTCGGCCGTTAATCTACTAAATATTACAGAGAGGAGGAAGGGTAATACAGAAACGTAACCTCACAAATCTGCAGACAGACAAAGCTGTGAACCAAAGATAAAACACTGAAAATTGCATAAAGTCACAGACTCACAGCTAACCTGGCCAAAAAACAGAGTAGCTATTTTCTGAAGGGTTGATGAATCTTGATAGCATGGGTGTTTGAGCCTGTCAGTTTCAGATATCAAGAAGGACCATAACAGATCCATCAACCTTTCAAAAATGTGCATGGTAAAAAGCAGCAATAGATACATGTTGCCAACAATAGTAAAAGCAGTGAGGGACACTTGTTATTTTCATTTGGGAATCTGAAAAGCGTTAGGGTGCACCAATAAGATAGATACATGTGGTAGTCTTTTTTTATGATTATGAAAATCGGAAAAATGCATCATAAAGAAAATTAGATATATTTTTGAACGTACAATATAAATTTCATTTGAATATTTACCAAAAATACTATTTTTTCTTCTTTTTTTTTTTTTTGCTATTTTACCATTTTTTTCAAAATATTTGCAAAAAAATATTTTTCAGAAAAACATTTTGCAAAAATATTATTTTATTTACAAAAATACAATCTGCAATCAAATCAAGAGATGCAATTACTATGTTGATACATATTAAACTAACTGAGATCGATACTTTTTCATCTTGTAAAACATGTCTACGATGGAATCATTATCAAAACTTTCAGCAACTTCTTTCTTGATATAGGTAATGAAGTAATGCAGAAAATCATCCTCCATTTTATTTCATAATTTACTAGATGAGTTCGGAGATTTATGTTAAATAATTACTAATTTTATTTAATTAAGTATTTATAAAAATATATTACAAAAATTATAAAAAGAACTATGTTATTTTGCATAAAAAAAATTATGCGATTAACAAACTATAAATTTAGATTGTTTAATTGAAGTGCATGGAAACATGTTTAGGTTGTTTTCATTGAAAAATATTTAGGATAACTGATCGTAATCTTTTTTTATTATAAGTTATAATAAAAAAATATTGCTAATACAATGTAAGAATTATAATAATAATAATAAGATTTCAATTTTATAATATTTTTTTAAAAAAATAACATATAATCGCAGGAAAGAATGTTCTAGAGTAGTGTATAGAAACATGTTCTAGTTGTTCTCCTTGAAAAATCTTTTGGAGAATTAGTCGTATTAGAGTAGTGTATTATTTTACATAGAATTATGGGTGATGACCCAAAATAATCATTTTTGAGATCTAGTGGCCCAAAATATTGATTCTGAAAAAAATGGCCCGAAATACCGACGGGATACAGAGTTTCGGCCTCCGTATTAGCATGATACGGAACACCGTGTTCCGTAACATGCATAATACGGAACACCGTGTTCCGTAACATGCATAATACGGAACACCGTGTTCCGTATTATGCATATTACGGAACACGGTGTTCCGTATTAGTGTTGCGCACCCACCTAACACGGAACACGGTGTTCCGTATCATGCATAATACGGAACACGGTGTTCCGTATCATGTTATGTTACGGAAGACGAAGTACCGTATTGCCCCTTATATCACGGTACACGATTTAACGTGTTGGGTCAGTATTTTGGGCCAGACATGCTCAAATATGAGTATTTTGGTAATTTTCTCTAGAATTATAGTAAAAATAGGATTATAGGGGTGAACCAATATATGTTGCGAACCAAAAGTGGTACCGTTAGAGGGATGTTCCTTGAAAAATCTTTTGGATAATTGATCATATTATTTTTTGATTCTAAATTATGATAAAAAAAATTGTATTATAATAGGATTTCAATTTTATTATTTTATTTAAAAAATAACATAGAATTATAAGGGAATATGATTCTAGGGATAAAACTATTTTTTTTATTTAAAGTTGTAATAAAAGAATTATAATTATAATAAAATTTCTATTTTATTAAAAAACTTCATAGAATTATAGGGGTAAAACCAAAATAAGGATGAAATCAAAATTGGGGTGAAACCAAAAATGATACGTTTCGTTTATTAATAAATGTTATGTTATATTTTTGACGAAGCTTATCACTGAGAAGGCACGTTCAGTTATAGCTGTTTAGCGTCAAAACCAAACGAATTAACCGATTAAGAAGAGAATATTTATCTGACTTCTTTGTCTTAAATAGTACCTGGAAAGAGCTCACATTTAAACTCAGAATGTTGGTTAACATCAAGTATATAGTGTTCAAGTTGAAACTTTAAATGTAGTTTATCATTTTTGGAAAAATCATCAGGATAGTAAGAACACGCCAACCTGTATATAGCCTCATCAAATGCTTTATAACAATCTGCTGGATCCAAAGCTAAGCTAACAACAAGTAGTCATAACTCCTGATGTCCACATATATTTTTTTTTTCTTTATAAATATGAAGTGGGGGCGGGACCATATACTATTGTGAATATATAAAAACAGCAAAATCTATAACTTTCGGGGGAACAATAGCCATCCATAGCCAGGGGAGTAAATGAGTCAAACTGTTCGTGAGCTACTCGAGTTCGGTTCGTAAAATATTCAAATTCAGTTTGATAATAATCGAGTCGATCTCGAGCTCGAGCTATTCGAATAGTTGATCGAGCCGAGCTCGAGTTTCATATTACTCGATTTGTATGGCTCGCGAGCCTAATCGAGCTTATATATATTTTATTATTTATATATATTTTTTATTATTTATATATTATTTTTATGTTATTTATATATTATTATATAAATATTTAATATTTTTATATATTAATTGAGTCGAGCTCGAGCCGAACTTAAGGTATTCGAGCTTTTGTTGATAATTAGTGAAATTGATTCGAGTTTTCGAGCCGAGCTCGAACATATCACATATGTGTCGAGCCGAGTTTCGAGCTTAAAATTTTTGGCTCAGTCAAGCTCGAGCCCTGACTATTTAATCAAGCTCGAACCGAGCCTGTTTAGTGTTCGGCTCGTTTACAGCCCTAGCCCTGCCCCCTTCAGTTCCGTCTCTGGTGACTTAATGTATAACCGCAGTTTTTATCTTAACATGCAACTTTCCATTGTTTTGTATTCTTTACCCTACTCCGATAAACGGTGCATAGTTACATGCAATGAAATATTGTAGTGATTTTTGTGGTGCTTTCATTTGATACAATGAGATTTTGTAATGACTTTTGTGACACTTGCATCTTTTATTTGTGTTACGCAATTATTTTTTCTTATAAGTAGAAAATTAGCCAAGACAAGCACTCTCAATATGACCATTACTTTCACAATAAACACTGCTGTTACTCCACAACAATTTCAAACAAATAATAAGAATACATCTATAACTTGCCACCTATCTTTCGAACTAATATTATGTCAATACAAACAAACTGATAATTGAAAGATGAAATTATCAATGCCACGGGCAAAATTAAACAATAAATCCACTGATTGCCCAAAAGAAAATCAACCTTCCTCTAGCTGTGCGACCAGGCTCAAGCTGCAAGACTAGTGATGGTTTTTTTTAATATAAAAGGGAGAGAAAGATTATATGGGATAGTATTTGGTTGGAAGCATATATTTTTATTCATCACAATACTCTTTATATAGAGCTCATACAAATCACATAAGCACTATTAGTGCCACATAAGTAGCCTATGGAGTTACAAATCTCCTCTAATTAAATAGACATAAAATACAATAAAATACATTTATTTCATGAGTTACAATTTTGAATCATAACTCCAACACTCCCTCTTGATTCGAAATTGTAAACTATATATACTAAGAAATTTTAAACGATGATGTACTTCCCATCATCACCCAACATGGAGCACTTCTCTCCACAACCATGGAGCACTTCTCTCCATAAACATGGAGCACTTCTCTCCATAAACATGGAGCACTTCTCTCCATAAACATGGTGCACTTCTCACCATATCCAATTTGTTGATGCACTTCTCACCAACTTACACATTTGGAGCACTTCTCTCCAAAATCAAATTTAATGGAGCACTTCTCTCCATAAACACATCTTATCTCCAAAATCAAATTTAATGGAGCACTTCTCTCCATAAACACATCTTATTGACATTATTAAATAACTAAAATTTTGGAGCACTTCTCTCCATGGTGAATTTTCACCCTCAACTTTAAAAAAGTAATTCGTCCATGGCTAGATGTGCCATGGTTTCTTTCTCATCAACTTGACATGCTGAAATTCGGTGCCTCCTGTTATCGATTCCTCTTGACCCTCTTTCATATTCTTCGGAAGCTTTGGTTGACCCATCTTCAAAATTCTTCATTCGATTTAGTGTTGGATTGTCTCTAAGAGGTTGTATCTCCCTCTCAGATTTAACCCTCCACAAACTTAGACCTCTCATACGAGAAGTCATAACTATACACATATACTCACAGATCCCTTAAGACCATTGAAGCTCTGATACCATGATGGTTTTTTTTAATATAAGAGGGAGAGAAAGATTATATGGGATAGTATTTGGTTGGAAGCATATATTTTTATTCATCACAATACTCTTTATATAGAGCTCATACAAATCACATAAGCACTATTAGTGCCACATAAGTAGCCTATGGAGTTACAAATCTCCTCTAATTAAATAGACATAAAACACAATAAAATACATTTATTTCATGAGTTACAATTTTGAATCATAACTCCAACAACTAGGACCACAGACGTAACTAATAGCCTACAGTGCCTTATATGAGGACAACGAACTATAAAACATTATGTCACCACAAGGATGCCACTTCGAATATACTGTGGTAGTAATATGAAAAGCATCCCTTCTATCTCTTCCAATTAAGATGAAGAGAGCTCTAGGCAGCTGCACAAAGGGCATGCTATAGTGGAAGCCGGTAGACTTACATTACTGTGCAATTGCACTTGGACTCCAACTTCGAAGGTTCTTTCATATTACTCTCACCAATATCAGAAATGCCAACAATTCGAGTTTCAGAGGCATCTGTAATTTCTGCATCATTGCTGGTATTAGGAGGTTTTAAATCTGTTTCCACCGGCCACTCAGCCTTTTGCGGCTTTGAAGTCCGTTTTACTGTAATTCTTCCACGGGGATCCTTTCTTTCAGGATCTTTTTTTCCCAATATAGTTACCATTGGCCGAGAGCCTTCAAACAGAGCAGGGATTCCGTTTTCTACTGCAATTGTGGCAGCATCATAGGAAATCTTTTGAATGATAGAACTGCAGAAGAGTATCGTATCAGTCACTTCTTCTAGTGTCATGCTAGCTTTAGATCCATCTTTGCTCTCTGTGATGATAAAGAGTAGTCTTAGTATTCAAGTAGAAAACACACAACACACACAGACACATTTATATTCAAATTAAAGGCAGTAAAATACTAGAAAGCTTGGATGTTTTTGTACTACATGCATCACTGGCGCCTGTCAAATGATATCTTTAAAGATAATAATAAATCTAAAGAATCATATTACATGTATCGATGAGACTAAGAGGGATGCCTAATATTTACAATTTAAGCTCCACATACCAGGGGTGCAATTTTCTTGATCTGAAATATTAGATTCGGCAAGCAAAGTTTTTGTATCCTTATCAGCTGTGGCCTCATCAAAGCTAATTTTTGAATCCAAGGAAAAAGCATCAGACTCTGCACCCCTAGAATCCTCATCAACATTCTCTATTTTTGTCTCAGTTTCCATCTCCACTAAGCTCTGGAAAGGAACTTGTTGGGTCCCAAACAAGGGACAACCCTTGACTCAGCGGAATAACACCCCAAAGAGAAGACTACGATCACAAGTTATAAGCTATAACAAGACAATAATCAAAGTAAACACACAAAGAAGAAGGAATTTGTTGGCCAAGTGAAAGAGCCTTTTTCTTGTATATATTGATACGTTTCAGTTTTCTGTATACAATATTACAAGCCTTAAAACCTAGCTAATTCACTACCGTTTACATATCATATTAACTATGGGCCTAGTTTAAGAATTAACCCAAAAACACTTTTGGGCCAAAAATACCCGCTCCAAGTCACCTCACCACGGGGAGCTTAATCCACACCGTGGTGCAAAAGTTCCTGCCCCTACCTCAATAAACAGGCCTTCTGCACCTCCAAATCCGATCTCCACCGTTCAGAATTTAGATACATGAGTAAGGAAGACGCTGTCCAAAATTCAGGACGATCCGACCGTTGGAACTCCGGGAAACGCAAAAACAAAACAGCTAATGCAACCAGAAAAATTTCTACGAATTTTTCACATTAGCACCAAAAACTAGCCCAACCTTTCAATCTCACAATTCTCCACCTCGTACATCATTTGATCAACCTCAAATTATGGACGAACACTGAGAATACCATGAAAGCCTTGATATGTAAACCCCAACCGACTGCGCCATATTACCATGACTGCCTACGTACCCTTAACCGGGATCAAGCCACCGTAGTTCACACCATGGGGTGAAATCTCCACCTCACCCCAACACCGCCCCGAAGGGCATTCAACACCGGATGATATTCAGCAAGTCCAAGCAATGTTGAAACTTGCTCCCTGTCACCACCTTGGTTAACATGTCTGCCGGATTTTCATTTGTGTGCACCTTCAATAGAGAAACATCACCATCCTCTATGACATCTCGCACAAAGTGATACCTGACATCTATATGTTTGGTACGCGCATGATGAACTTGATTCTTAGCCAAGTGAATCGCACTTTGACTATCACACCACAAGTCAACATGATCCTGCTCAATCCCCAAATCACTTAGAAAACCCCATAACCACAATGCTTCCTTCACTCCCTCTGCAATAGCCATGTACTCGGCCTCTGTAGTAGAAAGTGCCACTGTAGCTTGCAACATCGATCGCCAACTAACTGGAGCACCATGTATACTAAACACATAACCAGTAGTAGATCGTCGTTTGTCAAGATCACCTGCATAATCCGAGTCCACAAATCCGCTAACCTTACATGTATCACCACCAAAGCATAAACCTTTGTCCATAGTACCCTTTAAATACCGCAGTATCCATTTCACTCCTTGCCAATGTGCTTTCCCAGGATTCGCCATGAATCTACTGACCACACTAACTGCTTGTGAAATATCCGGACGTGTACACACCATTGCATACATCAAACTGCCAACTGCACTAGCATAAGGAATACGCTCCATATTTTTCTTCTCTGCCGCTGTACTAGGAGATTGTTTATTGGAGAGCCTAAAGTGTGGAGCCAATGGAGTAACCACTGGTTTAGCACTTTGCATCCCGAACCTCGCAATAACCCGTTCAATGTAGCCTTTCTGCTCCCTTGACTCAGCGGAATAACACCCCAAAGAGAAGACTACGATCACAAGTTATAAGCTATAACAAGACAATAATCAAAGTAAACACACAAAGAAGAAGGAATTTGTTGGCCAAGTGAAAGAGCCTTTTTCTTGTATATATTGATACGTTTCAGTTTTCTGTATACAATATTACAAGCCTTAAAACCTAGCTAATTCACTACCGTTTACATATCATATTAACTATGGGCCTAGTTTAAGAATTAACCCAAAAACACTTTTGGGCCAAAAATACCCGCTCCAAGTCGCCTCACCACGGGGAGCTTAATCCACACCGTGGTGCAAAAGTTCCTGCCCCTACCTCAATAAACAGGCCTTCTGCACCTCCAAATCCGATCTCCACCGTTCAGAATTTAGATACATGAGTAAGGAAGACGCTGTCCAAAATTCAGGACGATCCGACCGTTGGAACTCCGGGAAACGCAAAAACAAAACAGCTAATGCAACCAGAAAAATTTCTACGAATTTTTCACATTAGCACCAAAAACTAGCCCAACCTTTCAATCTCACAGAACTTCAGCAGCCTCCACCTTTTCAACAGAAGAACTGGGCATAGTCTCCTCAACTATGAAGGAAGACTCTACAGGAATGGTTGGTGCTTCTACATCCCCAACATTCTTCCTATTGTTGGCTAGGTCTTTACCTTTTTCAGGTAAAATAGATTCTTCCAAATTTGTAAATGGAGTATCTGGACTGAGCTCTAGATGCATATTTAGTATATCGCATGAAGATTCTGTGGCAAAAACATCCACCGTTCTGCAGTTATCATTGTTTTCAACAAAGTTGAATGCATCATCCTCATCTATATTTAGTATATCGCTTGAAGATTCTGTGGCAAAAACATCCACCTTTCTGCAATCATCATACTTTTCTACAAACTTGCATGCATCATCCTCTTCTATATTTCGTGAAGATAGTGCCGGCTCATCCTTAGCTATTAAATTTACGTCCGTGTCAGATTGCAGTTGGGAAAGAGATATATCAGAACATTCAAGTATGCTTATGGCAAGACCTGATGGTTGAAAACCATGACTTAAAATTCCAGAAAAAGATGACCTGGCTCGTCGGTGAGTTGCACCCTTGTCATACTTTCTGACTTCAAAGTCGGATTTTCTACCAATTGACTGTCTCTGAAGACGAGTATTAGTTTGTCTGCATGAGCCCCAATCAACAGAAGATGATGCAGACAAACTACCATGCCCATGAGGCCATGACCATGAGACACTCGAGAACTATATGCACTATCTCTCACATATGACGGGTCATCATAAGATATACTGCTAGCTGTGATGGACCTGCTTTGGAGATATGCCCCCTTGCAACTGCTTGACCTGTTTAGCAGTACAGATATGCCTGCACCTCCTGAAGCATCAACTTCAGCAGTCAAAATTCCACACCCATGAAAACACATACTATAAAAGCTAGCACATCACGCTTACCATAAAATAAATACTATACAATAAATACTATAATAAATACAATAAATACTATGAAGTATTTTTATAGTATGTGGGTTATTTTTCTGGGTGAGTTACCAAGAATATTAAATTTTCACTATGGCAGATGTTGTGTACCCAGGAAATTTAGATATAAGAAAAAAAAAAAAAAGAAGGTCAAGATGAAGAGGTAGCATGACCAAGCAGAGTGCTATAATGGAGGACACATTTTTGCAAATTAGAGAAATATTGAAGGGGGAATCTTTGTGTTAATCGATCCATCTGGTAGAATTCTTTCTGGGTAATACTATCAACGCGTTGCAGTCAAAGCCATAGCGACATATTTTTTACTTTTGTCAATAGTACCATACAGCTAATCAAAAATCGTACAAGCAAGGGCACGCTTGGCTTCAAGATTTACTTCTTCCTCTGTGCTTCCCTTTTTAATGATTTCCTCAACTATATCCAGTACCTCATTTCTTCTGTGCGTCAGATCAATGTGGAAGTGTACACCTCTTAATTCTTCTTGTTCTTCAAATCCATCGAGGGAAACAAGACTCTCAGTGTACTTGACAGGCTGTCTCATTCCAGCAGCAGGAGGTAGAAGAAGAATCGTCTTATACTCTCTCTTTTTATAGTCATAAATACAGAAAGAGCGACGATTCGCAGCAACAAACTGTCCATTACCCAAATAATTAGTAACCCATTTTATCTCGAACCCAAGATTGAACATTTTAGTCCAAGACACTGTTAGAATAAATATGTTATTATCATTATTTTTATTTTTTGAATTTGAATGTAAACTTGGTTGTGTCAGTTAAAATGGTTTTATCTGTTGGGTGGTAACCGTTTGTCAGTTACATCCATTTATAAATATATAAATATCTGATGGCCACAGATATGAAAGATAGAGAGAAAAAAACCAACAAAGAAAATACACATTCTTATTCTTTAACATTCATACATTTGCTCTTGTTTTTAGTTCGTTGGAGTCTAAAATTTGTAGTGCTTACAATTTTTAAAACGTTAATCCGTTCAATCCTGGAAAGGCACTGTCATCTTTTCCTGAAGCACCAGTGGGGAGGCATAGTTGCTTTAAGGACACAGTTTGCAAAACTGGGATCGGATTGTTATTGTTATTCTTCATTGTGATTCTTCCATCAAGACAATATTGTTACAATTCTTCAAACCAGGTTCTTTGTATTTACTTTCTATTGTATATATATTACATGTTTATTCTGTTTAGTTTATAATTAACATTATTAATTTGTTTATGTTTTGTAAATAACATTACTCTGTTCTTTTTATAATTAACACTAATATGTTTGTGTTTTATAATTAACATTGTTTTGTTTTAAGTTTTATGATTAACATTAATCTCTTTTATATTAGTCACAAATATATACATGTTTACACATTAATTTTCTAACAGACACCTCGGCACAAACATCGTCTAACTTATATAGACTAACCGATCCATCAGTGGATTCAAAGATCATAGCAACATAACCTTCATAATCCAGAACTTCTGACATTAGTCTCAAGCTGGGAAACGGATAGTGTCAAAACACCTCACTGTGCAAATCGAACGCCAGTAATCCGCTACAACATTCAATATATAATTGCCCAGTTTTAGCATGAAAGAACTTCGACCTACTCGAGTATCTTCTTAGTGATTTAGGAATCTGAATCTCTTTCCAAGAATCAGTATTTGCTGAATACATCTCAGCTTCTAGTAGTTTGCAATCAGCAGAACCGAAACGATTTTTAAACACAATCCTAAGAAGTTTGTAGTCATTGGAAATAGAATCAAAACCGAAACGATTTTTAAACACAATCCTAAGAAGTTTGTAGTCATTGGAAATAGGATCAAAACCGAACCCTAGAAAAACCCGCATTTTTTTGCGTTTACCTGCCAAATTAACATAATAAACGTTGGAAAAATCTTTGCTAGGAGTAGGAAGTTTCTTGAGCCGCTTAGTTGCCGGATTCTAGATGTATATAACATCGCTACCTTCATTGGATAAACAAACAAGACCATTACAAGAATTAATATGTAACCGTTTACTTAATTAATTGAAATAAGCAGCAGAATAAATCAAGGAAATAACAAAAATTAACAAGGAAAAGAAATGGTACTGATAAACATTAACTTGCAGAGAAAGAAAATACAGGAAGAAAGTAAAACAAGCATACTTTTCACATGCCCTCCTCTCCTCTCTCATTATTCTATTTATACTAAGTCTCTCAATCTCTTTACACGTGTCACTCAGCTACTGGAGACTAAGCTTGGCACGTGATCCAAGGATGCTCTTCCCAATCAGCAAATTAATAAATTGTCTCTCTACTGGAGACAATGCAGAGAGTAGAAAATGACTTCGTTTGGCCCATCTTAACTTAATAAATTAATTATGTAACAAATTAACCATGTTGAGCTAATTTGTTACATCACCCTCTCCTTAATTCAATCCTAGTCCTCAGGATTGAACTCGGGGTACTGGTTCATGATTTGATCAGCATCCTCCCAGCTAGTATCTTCAACTATAGAGTGGGACCATTGTATAAGCCACTGGATGACAGCCACATTCCCTCGTTTGATCATCCTCCTTTGCAATAGCTTGGCAGGGTAGACTAGAAATTGTCCCTCAGCTCCCACTTTAGGCAGAATAGTATTAATAGTGTACTTGGATCCCACTTTCTTTTTAAGTAAACTCACATGGAAGACATGATGAATCGTACTCCCAGGAGGTAGTTTTAGCTTGTAAGCCACTTTACCTATCTTCTCCACAACTTCGAAAGGACCAAAGTATTTATGTGCCAGCTTGAGATGCTTCCTCACTGCTACTGAAAGCTGTCTATACGGTTACAATTTGAGGAACACCATTTCCCCCACTTGAAAATTGGCCTCAGTTCTCTGTTTATCAGCATACACTTTGTATTTATGTTGAGCTGCTATAATTGCATCCTTAAGAAGCTGATCCATTGCTTCCCTTTTGACTTGAAAATCTTCAACCGTGAGTACAGATGATCTTAGAGAAGCTGGAATACATATTTGTCTGGGCTGCACACCATAGACTGCTTCATACGGGCTTCTTTGAATTGCACTGTTGTACGTAGAGTTATACCACCACTCAGCAAGGGACAGCCATTTCACCCACTGTTTAGGCCTGTGATTTACCATGGCTCTCAAGTACTGTTCTAAGCATCGATTCAGCCTTTCCGTTTGCCCATCAGTTTGTGGGTGATAGGAAGAACTCATATGTAGCTGGGTACCCATGGAGTTGAACAATTCCTTCCAAAAGTTGCTAGTGAAGAGTTTATCCCTATCTGAAACCATGGTCTTGGGCATTCCATGTAATTTGTACACATTATCAAGGAACAGTTGTGCAACACTGGTTGCAGAGAAAGGGTGAGAGAGAGCTATGAAGTGTCCCATCTTTGAAAACCTGTCAATTACCACCATAATACAGTCTTTATCGCTTGATCTGGGTAGCCCTTCTATAAAGTCTAATGAGATATCCTCCCATATTTGTTCTGGCACTGGTAGTGGCTGCAATAAACCCAAGGGATGATGGTTACCAGTTTTAATTCTCTGACAGACATCACAATTTTGCACATATTGGATGACATTTTTCTTCATTCCTGGCCAATAAAAGAACTGAGAGACTCTTTTGTAGGTTGCTTCTTGGCCAGAATGACCTCCTACAGGGCTGTCATGCAATTCCCAAAGCACCTTGTCTTTCACTGCCCCTGTATCACCTATTAACACCTTATTATTCACTGTTATGAGACCCTGAGTGTACTTACAGTGTTGGAAGGCTGCATCTCTAGTAGCAATGCCCTGTATAATACTCAGTGCATGATTATCTTGGTCATAACTGTCCTTGACCTCAGCTAACCAACTTGACTCTACAATGGTAATGGTCTGCAATTCTCCACCTTCTGCAGTTTCTGGCAATCGAGAGAGAGCATCTGCTACTACGTTTTCCTTCCCTTTCTTATAAACAATCTCGTAATCCAGCCCCAATAACTTTGCTAACCACTTCTGTTGTAATAGTGTGGAAAGTCTTTGTTCCAACAGAAACTTCAGGCTCTGGTGATCAGTTTTGATCACAAAGTGGTTTCCTTGCAAGTAACTATGCCATTTTTGGGTAGCCATTACAATTGCTAGTAACTCCTTTTCATAAGTTGAAAGGGATTGATGTTTCTTTGATAATCCTTTGCTCATGTATGCCAAAGGTCTCCCTTGCTGCATCAGTACTGCACCTACTCCCTTCCCACTAGCATCAGTTTCGACCACGAATGGCAAACTGTAATCGGGCAAAGCAAGTACTGGTGTTGTCACCATTGCCTGTTTGAGCTGCTGGAAGGCTTCCTCTGCTTCAAGAGACCACTGAAATGCACCTTGCTTAAGTAGATTAGTTAATGGTCTACTAATCAAGCCATAATCCTTGACAAATTTTCTGTAGTAACCAGTGAGCCCCAAAAATCCTCTTAACTGTTTGATATTTCTTGGGGATGGCCATTGCTGCATTGCCACTACTTTATTAGGATCAGTTGCCACCCCATCCTTCGAAATTATGTGTCCCAAATACTCCAATTGAGGCTGCCCAAATGAGCATTTGCTTTTTTTCACGTACAGCTTATGGTCTCTCATTTTCTGGAGAACTGATTGCAGGTGCACTAAATGTTCATTAAAAGTGTGACTGTATACTAGGATGTCATCGAAGAATACTAGCACATGCTTCCTAAGATGCTCTTGAAAGACTTCATTCATTAAAGCTTGAAAGGAGGCTGGGGCATTAGTAAGCCCAAAGGGCATAACCCTGAATTCATATAACCCTTGATGTGTCCGGAATGCTGTCTTGGGAATATCAGCTTGAGATACTCTTATTTGGTGATACCCAGCTCGTAAGTCTAGCTTGGTGAACCACTTAGCCCCTCTCAATTCATCCAACAACTCATCTATGATAGGTATCGGATACTTATTTTTGACAGTGATGTTGTTTAACCTCCTATAGTCAACACACATACGCCAGGAACCATCCTTCTTCTTTACCAAAATGATTGGTGAAGCAAAAGGACTGGTGCTACTTTGTATAAAGCCTGACTTCAACAGTTCCTTGATCTGTTTTTCAATCTCATTTTTCTGTATGTATGGTACCCTGTAACCTCTCTGGTTCACAGGTTGACTGCCTTCCAATAATGGAATCTGGTGGTCATGTTTCCTGATGGGAGGTAGTTTAGTTGGTTCTCTGAACACATCATCAAACTGAGCCAATAACTGTTGCATTTTAGTATCTTCTCCAGAGCTAGTAGAGGGTGGAGGTTGTGCATCACTGGTGCTAATGTAGCAGAGGTATCCTTGGGGAGAATTATTTGGAGACTTGAACAGCTTTTGAAGTTTTTTGGAACTTATGGTCTGCAAGCCCTTGCCCTTGTCAACTCCTTGTAGTATCACTCTTTGCCCTTCCTTATTAATGGTGATACTAACTGCTTGAAAGTCAAATGTAATTGGGTTGTGTTGCTGCAGCCAGTAAACTCCTAGAATCATATCAGCTCCTCCTAATGGATATAGTCTGCAGTCTGTCATAAATTTATGACCCTGTACCAAGTACTAGAGGTTCTTGCAAGCAGTGTCCACGTGCTTAGTGGCTCCATCAGCAACGGTTACGGTTAAAGCAGGAACCACCTCAGCCACCAATCCCAACTGTTTCACTAATTTGGAGTCGATAAAACTGTGGGTTGACCCACTGTCCACTAGTATGCTCACCTTCTGCTTTTTTACTTGCCCTTGCAGTCGTATGGTGCTGTAAGATTGACTGCCACTAAGGGCGTTCAAAGAGATTTCTGCAGGAGGCGCCTTTTCTTCATACACTTGCTCCATTTCAGAGAGCACCTTAGTAACTTCCAAGTCAGTTAGGACCTCTTCTTCTTCTCCCAGCATAGCATATAATTTAATTTTACATTCTTGGCCTGGGTGGTAATTCTCATCGCAGTGAAAACACTGGCCTCTTTCTCGTCTCTGCAAAATATCTTTAGTGGACAATGTAGACCTTTTAGTCTGGTATTCTTTTCCCATACTGATTTTCGAACTGGTTGGATAGAATAGTTTAGCTTCTTTGGGTTGTGGTATAGCCTTGGCATTTGCTGTAATATTGACCCCCTTTGCTCCAGTTTGGTATGTAGGTTTTACCCCTTTTGCCTCCTCCTGTTTGGCTAAGAAAACAGCATCACTGAGTATCTGAGGCCTGAACATCTTAACAGCACACTTGATGTGATCCTTGAGCCCACTAACAAAGCTGGACACGAAATATTCATCGTTGAATCCCTTATTCTTAGCCACTACCTGGGCTCTTAATTCCTCAAACTGATCCTCATAGTCCATGACTGTCCCTGTTTGTCGTAGTTTATTAAACAAATCTTGGACATCTTGGTGTTCTGGATTCTAAAATCTGTTAATCAAATCAGTCACAAATGGCTTCCAAGGAATGGCTCCCCTCCCAGATTGATAAAAACGAAACCACACCGCAGCCTTACCCTCAAAATGCATTCCAGCTAATTTAACCTTCTTAGATTCATCAATACATATGAACTCAAAGTATTGCTCAGCCTTGATTATCCATCCTTTAGGGTCATGCCCATTGAATTTTGGAAATTCAATCTTTGGGTGGGGGTTAAACAGAAAATCAGTTCGAGGGTTGTTGGTGTAGGGAGGAGGTGGCACATGGCTAGGATGGGTGTATATCTGGGTATGCGGAGAGTACGTGAACGATGTGTTTGGTGGAATAATCAGTGGTTGGGTATGGCCGGGGCTGTTAAGGTTACTGTAATTTTGGTAGGTTGGGGGAGGTGGAATAGCAGTAGTGGTGGTGTAAAATGGAGGGGCACATGTAAAACCACCATTAACAGGAGACATACTAGCATTCATTTGTAACTGGGGAGACACCGGAATTGATAACGGAGATACACCACTATGCATAGATAACGAAGGACTTTGGACATATGTGGAGAGTTGAGGGTGTGGGTTACCTGTTACTGTTGAATTAGAGGCCTCCACCGTAGTTGCAGATCTAGGATCCACTTCAGAAATCAACACAGGATCATCTGCTATAGCCTTCGGAGCTTGAAGACCTTTAAGCAACGATTTAATCTCCTCTAACCCATCTTCAACCCTGGTCAACCGTGAGCTCATCTCCTCTCCACGCCGGGTCGTCTCCACTTTGTTCTTTCATAACTCTTCTGTCAACTCAGAGAGTTTTCCCTCCCATATAGTCATTTTTTCTTCCAATAACTTGGATCGAGTCCCCTCCGCCATTGTTCACGAGTTGCCGAGGTTCGACCGCTCTGATACCACTTGTAACCGTTTACTTAATTAATTGAAATAAGCAGCAGAATAAATCAAGGAAATAACAGAAATTACCAAGGAAAAGAAATGGTACTGATAAACATTAGCTTGCAGAGAAAGAAAATACAGGAAGAAAGTAAAACAAGCATACTTTTCACATGCCCTCCTCTCCTCTCTCATTAGTCTATTTATAATAAGTCTCTCAATCTCTTTACACGTGTCACTCAGCTATTGGAGACTAAGCTTGGCACGTGATCCAAGGATGCTCTTCCCAATCAGCCAATAACAATGCAGAGAGTAGAAAATGACTTCGTTTGGCCCATCTTAACTTAATAAATTAATTATGTAACAAATTAACCATGTTGAGCTAATTTGTTACAAATATATTCTATTGGAGCTTCACTTGGTGGCAGCATGTAGAGCTTAACGGAATCTTGATGAGTATCATGAACTTCAATGCAATTGTAGTCAAAAATATCTGATCTATAGTTTAGTACAACAGCGTGGGAATTGGTAAGGTGCGTTTGGGTAAATATATTATCTGATGATATAATAAATCGCCACAATTTGCAAACTGATTTGAATCGGACAAGTGATTTTACGGGCAATCGTGAAATGATACGAATCTCAGAAAAATAACACAACAATTTATAAAAAAAGGATAAAAGGACAGCTTGATCTTTATTAAGATGGAAACTACCTTGTTACTTCCAGAGAATTAACCAACATGAAAGGTAATTCTGAAGAACGTAACTACGATACATAAGTATCCATTTGAGGGATAGTTGAGAGACAAGAAAACAATGTTGAAATACAAGACAAGATCTACATTCGGTTATGCCTACTACATATATCACTAGGGAATGAAATGACACCTAAATGTAAATGCAATGCACTGCTATAGTACTGCTAGTGGTCCCCCATCCTCTAACGGTATGTATCAACCTCGTAGTCCTCACATTCCCATTCCTGGTCCACCTTATCCACCTCAGCATCGATATTTGACACCTCATTCACCTGGCTTGTTGACTCTGCTGATTTTCCTGATTTTTCTGCCCCTAGTATCGTATCAATACTTCCCCCATTAAAGGATCCTTAACCCCAAGGATCAAATTGAGGAAACCTCTGCATGATGCTTGTAGCTGATTCCCACGTAGCTTCTTCTGGAGGTAGATTCGTCCACTGAATAAGCCATTGAACTACTGCTGCATTTCTCTTCTTAACAATTCTGACCTCCAGTAGTTTAAAATGTGCCTTTGGAACCTCGCTGCTTGTTGAATCATAGGACACTGGCAATGAGTTGTCTAGGGCTTGCGGTGCAGGTCCATGATGAGCTTTTAGCAATAAGACATGGAATGTAGGATGAATCTTGGATGTTGAAGGCAACTGGAGGGTGTATGCAACCTGTCCCACTTTTTGGATAATCTTATAGGGGCCAAAATATTTGGTATCTAGTTTGGGAGATGGCCTGGTAACTACAGAGGATTGCCTATAGGGCTGTAGCTTCAAGTATACCCATTCTCCTTCAGTAAACACTCTTTCAGATCGCTTCCTGTCTGCCATCTGTTTCATACGATTCCGGGCTTTGTGCAGTTTCTGTTTCAGCATTGCAATGGTTTGATCTCTTGTCCTCAAACTCCTGTCCACTGCATCCAGGTTGCTGGAGCCAGTAATGTAAGGTCTGTAGATAGGTGGTGGCTCGTTATAAACAACCTCAAATGGTGTCTTCTGAATGGCTGTGTGGAAACTTGTGTTGTACCAGAATTTTGCTAAAGACAACCATTTCGACCAATCCTGTGGTTTTTCATGACAAATACATCTGAGGTATGTTTCCACACATCTATTAAGCACCTCAGATTGGCCATCTGTCTGTGGATGGTAGGCAGTGGATAGCTTATGTTGAACTCCTTGTAACTTCATGAATTCGGCCCAAAAATTGATGGTGAAGACCTTGTCCCTATATGAGATTATCATCTTTGGGAATCCATGCAGTTTATATACATGGTCCAGATAACTTTGAGCCACAGTTAATGCAGAGAAAGGGTGAGATAACGATATGAAATGTCCATACTTACTCAACCTATCCACTACAACCATGATTACTTCATTACCATTGGATTTGGGTAGTCCCTCAATGAAATCCATGGTGACCTCCTCCCAAATCGAGTTAGGAATTGGTATAGGCTATAGTAATCCTGGGTAAGCATTATGATCATACTTGCATTTCTGACATGTAGGACAGTGTTTGATATACTCCATGACATTATTCTTTAAACCATGCCAGTAAAATAGCTCCTGAATTCTTTTAAGAGTCACCAAGATGCCTGAGTGCCCTCCTTGTGCTGAACTATGCATCCACTGCAAGATTGTGTTTTTGATATCTTCACTGTTGCCCACTACTAACTTCCCCTTTCTTGTTAATTTATTGTTGCTCCAAGCGTACTGGGGATGTGATGTTGGATCCTCTTGCAACTCTTGAATAATTTTCTGCAGAGACGTATCTTCTTGCCAATGTTGATTTAGCTCTTCTAAGAGATTCGAGTCCACCGAAAAGATAGCCATCATTAATAGCTGGGACCCTGGTATTCTGGATAGAGCATCTGCTGCTCTGTTCTCTGTACCAGCTTTGTATTCAATCACGAAGTCAAACCCAGCCAATTTGGACAACCATTTTTGCTGGAATGGTGTTGCTATCTTGTAGTCAAGTAGGTACTTCAGACTTTTTTGATCCGTTCTAATGACAAACGGTTGTACAGATAGATAATGTTGCCATTTCTTCACTGCAAAAACGATGGCCAGCAACTCCCTTTCATATGCAGACAGAAGAGCATTTTTTTCAGAAAACGCCTTACTGATGTATGCTATGGGATGTGAATTTTGCATCAATACAGCTCCCATGCTGGTTCCAGATGCATCAGTTTCAACACAGAATGGTTGTTGGAAATTAGGAAGAGCCAATACGGGTGGATTAATCATCTTTTCCTTGAGTAGTTCAAATGCATCCTGAGCTTCTTTTGACCAAACAAATGACTCTTTCTTTAGTAGGTTGGTCAGTGGTTTGCATATGTGACCATACCCTTGAATGAACCTTCTGTAGTAACCGGTAAGCCCTAAGAAACCTCTTAGTTGCTTGACATTTTTTGGAACTGGCCAATCAACTACAGCTTTGATTTTGTCACGCTCAGTCTGCACCCCTTCTTTTGAAATGATGTGACCCAAATAATAGATCTCTTTTACTCCAAATGAACACTTTTTGTAATTTGCTTGCAGAGAGTTGGTTTCCATCAGTTGTAGAACCATTTCCAGATGTTGCACATGAGTTTCAAGATCTGGGCTGTATATGAGTATGTCGTCAAAGAAGACTAACACCCCTTTTCTGAGCAATGGCTGAAATACATGGTTCATGAGGGCTTGGAAGGTTGATGGAGCATTAGTGAGGCCAAATGGCATCACTAGGTATTCAAAATGTCCAAAATGAGTTGTAAATGCAGTCTTGTAAATCTCCTGAGGGTCCATTCTTATTTGATGGTAACCAGACTTCAAATCTATTTTCGAAAAAAACTCAGTGCCATGTAGTCCATCTAACAGTTCCTCAATGATGGGTATAGGGAATTTGTCCTTCACAGTGGCCTTGTTTAAGCTTCTATAGTCCACACACATGCGCCACCCTCCATCCTTCTTTTTTACCAATATAACAAGTGCAGCAAATGGACTATTGCTAGGTCTGATTACTCCTTGGTCTAACAGTTCTTTCACCATCTCTTCAATCACATTTTTCTGGAGTGTAGGATACCTGTATGCCCTCAAGTTGATTGCATCAGTACCTTCTTTTAGTGGAATTTTGTGGTCAAAGCATTGTCTAACTGGTGGCAATCCTTTAGGTTCCTGGAAAATGCCCTCATGTGCTTGCAATACCTGATTGATTGCAGGATGCACCTTTTCTGCTACAATCTCCATTGAGTGCATCTGAGGTGAAGGATTCACTTCTACTGGAATCAGTTGAAGCATAGATAGTTCCCCTGTAGTCTGCATTAATTTCTCTAGCTTTTGGGATTGAATGTTTTTCCACCTCTTATCTTGTATTCCCCTCAGCTTCAGTTTCTGACCCTGGTAGGTAAATTGCATAGTAAGCTTAGTAAAGTCCCACAATACTGGGCCAAGTTGAGAAAACCAGTGAACACCAAGGACTAGGTCACTTCCACTCAGTGGCAACAGTAAGACATCTGCAGTGAATTCCACTCCTTGTATTTTCCACCTAAAGCCCTTGATGATTTTATTACATACCAGCTGTCCCCCATCAGCTACTTTTACTCCCGTGGGTGTGATCTCTTCGACCTTACAATCTAACCTTAAATCTTTATTGGTGTCAATAAAGTTGTGAGTACTACCACTATCTAGAAGCAACTGCAGTGATTTCTTGCCATAATGACCAGTCACCCTCATGGTCTGATATGTAGACACTCCATCTATGGCTTGCAGAGATATTTGTGCACATTGATTAGTTGTATCCTCATGTCCCTCTGCTAATGGCTCTATTCCTTCTTCACAACCTTCCTCCTCTTCTACTTCCAGGTGAAATAGCTGTGGTTTCTTGCCCTTACATTTGTGCCCTGGTGTGTACTTATCATAACACCAGAAACATAGGTTCTTAGACCTTTTCTCATTGAACTCTGCAGGGGTGAGTGTTTTTCTAGTGGTGTTTTGTACAGGGTCGATCCAAGGTGTTATCTTAGTTGCTTGGGATTTGTAAGGTGTATTATAGGGCTTCACACCAGAAGGTGTAGGTAGAATGGATGTTTTACCATTAGGTTTAGCCTTCTTCATCTTGATTGCTGCCTCTTGTAACTTGGCTAAACACAGGGCTTGCTGAATAGATTTAGGTGTGAACATTCTCACAGCTAACTGCACCTCATCTTCTAAGCCTCCTAAGTAGCAACTCAGCAAGTATTCCTCGGGTAAGTTCAACCTACTAGTTAAAGCATCAAAAGTATCATGATATTCCTGTACCGAACCATTTTGTTTCAAAGCCTTTAGATCTGCCATAGGGTCATCATAAATATCTCCAAACCTCACAGTAATGGCCTCTACATATTTTTCCCAAGTAGGCATGATATTATCACATCGTTTTAAATAGGTTTGGTGCCATAATAAGGCTTTCCCTTCTAAGTGAATGGCAGCCAACCTCACCTTCTGTGGGTCTTTTATCTCATCGAGCTGAAAAAATTGGTTGCACTTATAAATCCAAGATCTTAAATCGGTGCCATCAAACTTGGGAAACTCGATTTTAGTCATTCTCGACGAGAAATTATGAAGCCTCCCTTGAAACCCCTGGAACCCATTAGCATTAAAACTGTCTCCTTCAAGATTAACATTTTCAGACCCCTTCCCTTCATTAGACACCAGTTTAGTAACTTGCATCGCTAGACCCATCACTAAGTCATTTAACTCTTTAATCGACTTAGCATTTTGCTCAATATTCAGATTATTATTATTGCAGGTCTGTATCAAACGTTGGTTGTGAGCATCAAGGAGAGTTTGTAGATTTACCTCGATTCGACGTATATCTGTACGCTCTTTTTCTTCATCTGAAGTGGCCCCCCTGATCTCGTGTTTTTCCCTTGTGCCATCGTTCCAAGAACCGACTGCTCTGATACCAGTGATACGAATCTCAGAAAAATAACACAACAATTTATAAAAAAAAGGATAAAAGGACAGCTTGATCTTTATTAAGATGGAAACTGCCTTGTTACTTCCAGAGAATTAACCAACATAAAAGGTAATTCTGAAGAACGTAACTACGATACATAAGTATCCATTTGAGGGATAGTTGAGAGACAAGAAAACAATGTTGAAATGCAAGACAAGATCTACATTCGGTTATGCCTACTACATATATCACTAGGGAATGAAATGACACCTAAATGTAAATGCAATGCACTGCTATAGTACTGCTAGTGGTCCCCCATCCTCTAACGGTATGTATCAACCTCGTAGTCCTCACATTCCCATTCCTGGTCCACCTTATCCACCTTAGCTTCGATATTTGACACCTCATTCACCTGGCTTGTTGACTCTGCTGATTTTCCTGATTTTTCTGCCCCTAGTATCGTATCATGAAAGTATCTCAAACATGATTTCTTCAGGTAACCAACCATAACAACTTCTTGTTAGACAGCAGCCAGCAGCTTTTTAATTTTCTTTCCAACTTCACCAACTCTTCTTTCACCAACCCCTCCCCACCTACTACATATTTTCTCTTATAAATACCCCTATCCCCTTCATTCTAAAATCACACCATAATTCTCTTTTCTCTCTCTATAGCTTCTAGATAGTCCGTCTAGTAGGAGAGCCGGTTTAGCCCGCTTTCAGGAAGTGTCGGGATAGAAGGTCCTCGTGCCTAAACTATTCCTTAGGGTACTTGGGTTTGACTGCAGCCATCGGAGGCGGTCCCACTGCAGGGGTCTTTCTATCAGGTTGTGTGGCACTGTCCGGGTTGGGAGAGGGAGAGAAGGAAAGGTTGTCGGGAAACAGTGATAGGGGGAGGTTTTGAGATAAACACTTCAGTGAGTTGGGGATATACATAATAGGTATTGTAGGGCTGAATTTTTGTATGAAATTCAAGGGGCCGGATACCCGGATATTGTAATCTCTTTTATCTAGTGTGAAGTTGTTGCTCTTGTGGATGTAGGCTGGGCCGAACCACATTAAATCTCTTGTCTCTTTTACTGTATTGTTGGTTTGTTGCTTCATTACTATCACGTATATTTGTGGGATCTAAGCGCACATATTTACCAAATCGCTTCCGCATTCGCAGGGAATCGGGCAGATTCCTAACAGTTGGTATCATAGCTAGTTGTGTCTAAATTATTGGTGCCGAAGGAAAGTCGTTAAGAAAAGTGGTTGTCTAATTTGGCGCCATTTTGACGGAAGTGCTCCCATTGTTTCTTACACTTACCTGGCCAATTGATTTAGTTGTTTGGATTGGTTTGTGTGTGCAAACGGAGATCATGGCAAGTATTAAAGGATTCACGGTGACTCCATATGATGGTAAAGGAAGTTTTACTCTTTGGCAGAGAAGGGTAAAGGATATCCTAACCCAACAGAAGCTAGCAAGGGCTTTGAAGGGGAAGGAGGGAAAACCAACAAAGATGAGCGATGAAGATTGGGAGGATACTGAGTCGCAATGCATGAGTACCATCAGGCTATGCATTGCTGATAACATTATCAATAATGTTGTTGACGAAAGCACGCCGAAGGAATTATGGTCAAAGTTGGAGACATTTTATCTCGGGAAGAACTTGACTACAAAATTAAATCTGAAGCGCGAGTTATACAAGCTGAAGATGGCAGCTCAAGGCAATGTTATTGAGCACATGAATGTGTTTAATGGTATTGTTGATCAACTTGAAAAGGTTGATGTAAAATTGGAGGAAGAACATAAGGCCCTTATTCTTCTTACTTCGCTTCCGGAGTCATTCAATCATTTGGTCATAACCATTTTGTACGAAAAGGACACGTTAAAAATGGAGGAGGTTCAGTCAGCACTTTTGTCAAATGCTGGAAGGAAGAACCAGGATGGTGACAAGGACGGAATGACAGTTTTGGCTTTGCGTAGTCAAAATAATAGAGGAAGAGGTGCTGTGAGAGGATCTACCAATAGCAGGGGTAAATCCAGATACAGGGAAAAGGGCATGCAGTGCTTTGGTTGCAAGGAGTGGGGTCATATTAGGCCGAATTGTCCGCTTAATAAGAAGGATCCAGATGTATCATTGGCTGTGGTTACTCTCGATTGTGAAGATGTTTGCACCGTCTTCAATCGAGGCACTAGTTCTCCAGGAGAATGGATATTAGACTCAGGGTCATCTTACCATGTATGTTCCGAGAGGGGGCATTTTGACAAATTCCAAGATACAAAGAATGAAATAGTTTCTTTGGCTGATGGATCTACTTGTGAGATCAAGGGGATTGGAATTGTGAAAATCAAAATGTTCAATGGAATAGTTCGCAGCTTGAACGGGGTAAGATATGTGCCTAAGCTGAGGAAGAATCTAATATCTATCGGTCGGTTAGCTTCAGAAGGCTACAGATGCTCTGTAGTAGGGGGAGCTATGAATATCAAAAGAGGTCGTGTGGTTCGGATAAAGGGAGAGCTACGTGGGGGAATATATCGTCTGATTAGTACGTGGCCAGAACGTACTGGAACTTCGAAAATCTGGTTATCTCGTGCAAGAGGGAAGATTGTCTTGAAGGATACTGCTGCGGTTGTATTGCCTTCCAGTCTAGATGATGGTGCAAAGACTGCTGGGATGGATGCTTGGTTGAAGGGCTTCCACGACATCAACGAGTAGTTGGTGTGTTGCAGCTGCATATGGGCATCGATCAACACAAATCAAGTGAGCAGTGAACCATGCAACAGATTGATTTGTTTGATATGCAGTTGGGGAGTAAATGAAAGATCGATGGTCACACTTGTGTGTGTGATGGTCACACTTGCGTGTGTGATGGACTACATATGGGATTGGCCGACATGAATCAAGTGAGTATGTGGGTATACAACAGATTGCTTCACATGTATATAGTTGGACAAATAGAGGTCAATGGTACACTTGTGCGTATAGCAAGTGGGCATTCGAGAATGAATGTGCAAACTAGGGTATAGTTTGGAGTCTTGGACTCGGGGGGAGTTTTGTCGTAGGGAATGATACAGATCAAGGAAAAATTGGAGTTGTTCCAACAGGGCACAGGTATGGAGTGCAAGTGAAGAGCTGTGAGTTTGGAAAGAGGGGGAGATTGTTAGACAGCAGCCAGCAGCTTTTTAATTTTCTTTCCAACTTCACCAACTCTTCTTTCACCAACCCCTCCCCACCTACTACATATTTTCTCTTATAAATACCCCTATCCCCTTCATTCTAAAATCACACCATAATTCTCTCTTCTCTCTCTATAGCTGCTAGATAGTCCGTCTAGTAGGAGAGCCGGTTTAGCCCGCTTTCAGGAAGTGTCGGGATAGAAGGTCCTCGTGCCTAAACTATTCCTTAGGGTACTTGGGTTTGACTGCAGCCATCGGAGGCGGTCCCGCTACAGGGGTCTTTCTATTAGGTTGTGTGGCACTGTCCGGGTTGGGAGAGGGAGAGAAGGAAAGGTTGTCGGGAAACAGTGATAGAGGGAGGTTTTGAGATAAACACTTCAGTGAGTTGGGGATATACATAATAGGTATTGTAGGGCTGAATTTTTGTATGAAATTCAAGGGGCCGGATACATAATAGCTAAATATTATTGAAAAATAAAGAAAATAGAAAAATAGTGATATTGAGTTGTCATTCATCCCAAAACTATTGAATGCCACTAATTGAGTGTGTATGAATTTTTAGTTCAAGTTTAATCTTTTCTTTATTTTTAATTAATTTTATAATATATTTCACAAACTAGTTAAATATTATTAAAAAATCAAGAAAATAGAAAAATATTGATATTGAGTATTCATTCATCCCAAAAATAGTGACTACCACTAATTGAGTGTGTATAAATTTTTAGTTCAAGTTTAATCTTTTCTTCATTTTTAATTAATTTTATAATATATTTCACAAACTAGTTAAATATTATTAAAAAATCAAGAAAATAGAAAAATATTGATATTGAGTTTTCATTCATCCCAAAAATAGTGACTACCACTAATTGAGTGTGTATAAATTTTTAGTTCAAATTTAATCTTTTCTTCATTTTTAATTAATTTTATAATATATTTCACAGACTAGGTAAATAATAAAAATATTCCTGACGCCCGCCATGAAACATTGCGGGCGTCCGCAATGAAACATGGCGGGCGCTTAACTTTCCATCAACTTTCCAGCCTTTTATTTTTTTCCTGTCCAGCCTTTTGTTCAACTTTCCATCAACTTTCCACCGTTTATTTTTTTCAAACTGCACAGTTTTTTTCCAGCTTTGTTCATCTTTGGAGAGCAAAAAATAAGGTTAGAATTTTCATGGCTTCCTATTTATTTAATTATGATTCTAACTCTTCTAGTGATCATAATAACTTCAATTACGTAACTCCCATTCGAAATAAAAGAGTTTTTCGTAAACTTTTTGATTAGAATGGTGTTGAAATTCATGAAACAATAGATGTTGATGATATTGATGATGATATTGAAAATGTTGGTAAAAAATTTGGTGATACTTCTAATTTGAAGGGGGAAGATAAAATAGTTATTGATAGTGATGAAGATGTTAATATTGGAAAAAAGGATGATATTAATTTTGGTGATACTTCTAATTTGAAAGGGAAAGAAAAAATAATTATTGATAGTGATGAAGATGTTAATATTGGAAAAAAGGATGATATTGATGGTCATGACAATGATAAAGCTAATATTGGAGAAGAAAATATTGGATCTTTTTTTGCAAATATTAATGATGAAGTGCCTTGTGTTGGTATGCAATTTGATTCTTTACAAGAAGCGGAATTATTTTATAAAAATTATGGTCGTAAGGTGGGGTTTGAGATAATTATTAGGAGCACTCATAAACATAAAAATGTTGATTATCTTGCATCGCGGATGTATATTTGTCGGAAGGGTGGGAGACGAGGTCCGAACACACCGGGTGTTATGGATAAAGGGAAGCGGACAAGAGATTTTATTAGTCGAACTAATTGTGAAGCTCGGATGTGTGTCACACATAAAGTGAATTTGAACAAATGGGAAGTAACTTCGGTCAACTTAGAACATAATCATGGCATGGTTACACCGGATAAAGTACAATTCATACGAAGGTCACATAACATAGATTCGTTTACCCGATCGATAATTGAGTTGTTTCACAAATCGGGAATCGAGACCGTGAAAATAATGAAATTTCTTAGTGAGTCATGTGGTGGTATTCAAAATCTTGGTTATTCTAGTCAAGACATACGTAATGTCGTACGCGACATTCGACAACGGGTGTTTGATTCCGGTGATGCGGATTGTGGTTTGGCTTTGCTACGAGAATTGAAAGAAGCTTGTGGTGGAAATTTCTTTTATCGAGTGGATGTGGACGAGGTGAATCGTGTTAGGGGTTTGGTGTGGGTTGATTCTCGGTCGATTAATGCTTACAAGAATTTTGGAGACGTGGTAACCTTCGACTCGACTTATCGGACTAATAGGTATTGCATGCCGTTTATACCTATTACGGGTGTGAACCACCATTACCAAAACATCTTGTTTGGATTTGCACTTGTAAGGGATGAGAAAGAAACATCTTACAAATGGGTTTTGGAAACATGGTTGGAAGCCGTTGACAACAAACATCCCGTTGCGATTATTACCGATCAAGACATTGCTTTGTCAAATGCTATAGCCGCGGTCATGCCACAAACAAATCATACATATTGTACGTGGCATATAAGTCAAAAGTTTCCCGAGAAGTTGTCTTCTTTGTATACTCGATTTCCGGATTTTAAAAAAGATTTTAATTCATGTGTGTACAAATCGTTGTCACCTACCGAATTTGAAGGTAGTTGGGAGGTGTTGGTTGAAAAGTACGGTCTCGGGAATCATGTTTGGCTAAATGAGATGTATGCAATTAGAAGAAAATGGATCCGTGCTCACACCAAGCAATTTTTTTCCGCCGGAATGACTACCACTTCAAGGAGCGAGTCCATGAATTCTTTTTTTGATGAGTATGTTAAACCATCAACCGGTTTAAAAGAATTCATTGAGAACTCACAAAAGGCTTTGGAGAAACAATATCTCAACGAGGTTGGAGCCGACCATGAGACCGAGTACAAGGAAAGGGGACTATTATACAATTCTTCTTTGGAGGCTCATGCATCCACGATTTACACAAAAGAGATGTTTAAACAATTTCAAAATGAGCTTCTAAAAAGTGGATCTTTTATTGTTAATACCGTAAAACATGATGGAAGATATTTTCCTAGAATGTACTTGGTAGGAAAGTCCACTGTGCCGGAGAATTGTAGAAAAATTTATACTCTATGTGTTGCAATGGACGGGAAAATTTCATGTGCTTGTAAGAAATTTGAAAATTCTGGGATTATTTGTAGACACATGATCCGTTACCTTAATAAGAAACAAAAAACGCAAATTCCCGAAGATTGTATCAAAGTGAGGTGGACAATGAATGCCAATAAAGCCTCGGGAACTTTACCTTATGGCCATCCCGTGCATGTCAATGTTTTTGAATCACAAACGACAAGATATAGTTCATTATGCAATGCCTTTCAAAGTTTAGGTGTTATCGGTAGTGTTAGTGTCCCGCGATACCATTACTTGATGGATAGAATTGAGAAAGAGAAGGTGTACATCAATGAGTCTTTTCCGGAAGATAAACACAATGTAAGAATGAATGAGTCATTTCACCATGAAGGCGAAGATGATCACATATTGGATCCCCCAATGTCACAAACTAAAGGAAGAAAGAAAGCCGGAAGATGCAAAAGTGGTATTGAGACGTCAAGTTCGAAGAAGAAATCGCGGAAGTGTGGAAAATGTGGATTGGAAGGAGCAAATCATGATAGGAGAAATTGTCCTGGGAAGCCAGCCTAGATGCAATGGAGTACCTCCAGTTTTTATTCCAATTTTCATGTAATCTTGGTAATGTAATGGATTATTATGTAATGAAGTAGTTTTTGTTACTTGTTTATGGATTATCAATATTCACAATGAAAATGTAATGTTTAAAACAAAAAATTAAAAAAAAAACTTTAACTACTTTAACTGCAAATCTGAAGTAGTTACAACGATATAGATGCCTGTTCCAGTTCTGCTTCAGGCATCATCCTATACAAATTTTTTCCTAAGCCATCCTATACTATTTGCTTATTTATGTTATCCAATTTTTTTATCTGCAGTACTTATTCTACTCAGCTTTAAGGTGCTCTCGAGATGTTTGTGTTTATTTTGCAAAAACCATAAAAATGCAGCTACTGCGGACTTGTAACAAATATATTTTTTTAATGATCTAAGTTACGTGTGTAGAATAATGGGTCACGTTCTAATGTAAAAAATATAATTATTAAAACTCTAATAAGATAGACACTATTGGGAAGGGGATTTAAAAAATAAATGCATTATTACCTGCAAATTCGTGCATTGTTTATCAGCCAATACCATGAAATAGCTAGGTGCAAAAAAATACTGCTTCGCCGGTGTTCGAAGTTGTTTACACTTCCAGAGGTTTTTTTCTCTAATAGCCAGCAACTCAGCATAGGAGTTCACAATATCATCCCCCAACCAATGACCAGGCTTAATTGTCCACAAATGCGTGTGGGTAGGTTGCAAAGTCACACCCTTCCGCCCACCAGTATGGTCATACCAAATAAAATTTCCTTCTGATTTCTCAGGTTCCCCTGACCACCAATGTTTGAAAAGCCACCTGACTTTCCTTTCTTTGAGTGGCCTCGTCAAACTGCCTCTGTTTCCAACCCTCCTCATAGAATCTAAGAACTTATCCATTTGAGTGTCCACCTACAAGAAATGGTGATCCACATTTTTAATATGATTCCACATTGTTAAAAATGACAAGGCATATACAATGGAAAGCAAAATGTGAAGTAACGATTTATACCTCAAGCACGTCTGCTAATGGAGTAGGAATATCTTTACTAAACCCAATATTGAAAAAACCACGTCCAATGGACCCTATGTTGGACCCTAAAGTACTCGGAGAACTAACATCCAGCTGCATACAAATTAATAACATAATCAGTACATGTCAAGTGTCCACAATGAAAGTACTTACTAATAAATTACTACCTTAAAAGCTTCTGGGGTATGTAGAGAAGTGGTGGGAGACGCAAACGTCCCAGCCTGCAATTAAGATAACAAAATATAGATATCTAAATGATAATATAAGTATTTTGAAAAAGTAATCTAATTATTTCCTGCTCCATACTAGTCATGCAATTTTAGGTACACATTTAATTTAATTTCCTGCTCCCCTGGAGAAAGTTGTACGTTGGATCATCTTGTTAAGTCTCGTAGCTCTTTAATCTCATAAAATTACAAGTCACATGGTGAGATGATTGTTTGCATCACAGTTTAACATCTACCATCACAGTTCTTCTTGTTGTTTATACTAGTAAATAAAAACTCAATAAACAATGAAGATAAATATTTGTACCTCCTGAGTGGGACGAGGAGGGGAGACATGAACAGGAGCGTCCGTAGAGGCGGGAGGAGCAATCCCAGCCTGTAATTAAGAATGTCAGTACAAATATACAAAGACCGACACAAGACTCAAGTGAAAACAAGTTGATAAGAAGAACATTAAATATCCGTACCTCTTGAGTGGGACGAGGAGGGGAGACATGGACAGGAACATCCGTAGAGGCGGGAGGAGCAGTCCCAGCCTGCAATTAAGAATGTCAATACAAATATACAAAGACCGACACAAGACTCAAGTGAAAACAAGTTGATAAGAAGAACATTAAATATCCGTACCTCTTGAGTGGGACGAGGAGGGGAGACATGGACAGGAACATCCGTAGAGGCGGGAGGAGCAGTCCCAGCCTGCAATTAAGAATGTCAGTACAAATATACAAAGACTGACACAAGACTCAAGTGAAAACAAGTTGATAAAAAGAACATTAAATATCCGTACCTCTTGAGTGGGACGAGGAGGGGAGACATGGACAGGAGCATACGTAGAGGCGGGAGGAGCAGTCCCAGCCTGCACATATAATTGATAAGAAGAACATTAAATATCCGTTGGAAACTAATTGAAAACTGTTTTCATCCAGCACATATAATTGACCAAAAATTCCGCACAGTTGCATATTTGGGAATTAGAAACCCTATCTTTTAATAGGTAGCACAATTTTAATTGGAAGACATATAATTGTAGTATATTGGGCACTTAATTGTCAATTATTTGTCAATTTGTAGTAGCATACAAAGACCGACACAAGACTTAATTGAAAACTAGTTGAAAAGAACATTAGTACCTCACGTGGACGTTTATGAGATACAGGAACTATCGCATCCTGAACATGTGAGTCACCACCAAGTGTATTAACCTGCCATATTTGTTAAGAATTGACTTCATGTACATATTCAATAAATTAAGTTCAAAAGATTACAAGTTCCCAAATTAGACAAAAACTTAACAATTGGTACCTCGTGTGTACGTTTATGGCCAAGAACGGGGGCCTGCTGCGAAGAATTAGGAGCACTGGGATCGATGTCCATCTCTCGAGGCTGCTCTGGTACATGAGGGGGAGAGTGGGGCTGCTCATCCTTTAGGAATGAAGGTCTGCTCCATGCAAGACCCTTCCATTCAGTGAAGGCCCGATCATAACGTGATAAGAAATCCGGGAGCATTTTATAGAACCAGTCACCAGGATTCTGCCTGTGGACCTCATATGCAAGCTTCATACCACTCTCTGCCTACAAACAACATTAAAAACGAATACATTAAAAGAAATAACCCTACAACTACTAATAAGTAAACAATGCAACTACTAAAAGCGAAGACTAGAAACAAGTAAAAACTACAATTGAAAAATTGAAAATGAAAGAATTAATAAAGTAACACTAACATACCGCACTAGCCATATACTGCTGGTTATACCAATCACGCGGCAATATCTTCTCGTCATTAGGAACCACAAAAGGAGCAATCCTCAACTTGCTGACACGCATAAACCATTGGTTATACTCCTCAACCGATACATGCTCCTCATGCTCTGTAACGATGGCCCCTGCCGTATCCTGATAATGATACCACTCATCCACAAAAGCCTGAAATATCACTGTATGATTTAACCTCTGAAACTCTGATGCCCTCTCCGACCGTAGGTGACCCATATCATATGGCTCCTCCGGTATGTGTTGCATCATACCAAACTGTCTCATGACCCGATCCGGCATCTGTAACTCAATGATCTCAAAATGGATCAGCGGGATACGACCTAGAGCCATATGAAGGGAATGCCACATGTCATCATCCTCATCAGCCCCCTCCATCTCATAAAAGCTGGAATACGGGGTCCAGTTCAGCCAATAAATCTGAAATCTGTCAAAAACTCCCCGATAACCTCCCGTGTGGTGGTGGGGGTTAATCCTCCTAATATTCACCGGCTCTGCCCATGCTACTGACCTCGGCCATGTAAGCTCCTGGAACGGTGCAATCTGCGGTTGTCCGACTAAAACTCTCTCATGAGCCCATAATTGAAGAAGCATGGCACACCCAGTAAACATTGGGCTCGACTTGTCGACAGCTTTACCCAATGCTCTGTACAAATAGGATAGAACAGCAGCGCCCCAAGCATAACTACCAATCTCACTCGACGGCTGCAGTAAGAGCTGTAAGTATCGGGGAGCCACAACAGACCGGGAAGATGTGGGAAATAGGATACCCCCAAGGATAAACAACACATACGCCCGTGTATGCAATAAGCACTCCCACTCAAGCTCCTCCGGATCAACCTGCTCAGCTGGGTGCCTCTCAGGCCGATTTCCATAATATTTCCGCAACTTGTGCAATTTAATCCCACCATCATACATTTCTTTCTTCTCATCTTCCGATAATTTTGGATCATCCCACATCTTCATCCAATAAGGCAGCGGGTTCTTAACCTCGGGATGGGTAACAGAATTGCCAAATACCGGCAAACCCAAAATCATATAAACGTCCTCTAAGGTAATCGTCATCTCACCGAAAGGAAAATGAAATGAGTTCGTCTCTGACCTCCACCTCTCCACCAAGGCTGTGAGTAAAGAAATGTCGTTCTGAGGAACAACCAAGGGGTTAGCAAACCCTCCAAAACCCCAAGTATCCAGCAGTGCAATCTGATCGGCCTCTAAAACCCAATGACCCATGTTAGATGTTTGTTGATATACCCTCAGCTTATCCCTGACACCACCCTCCCATATCTTAGTGCTGATGTGGTCATCCTGCTTGAACAACAGTGATCGATCAAGAGGCCCACACTGGTGATCCATAGTACCTGCAACGTTTCAAAATAAATATTAGAACAACACAATAATTAAAGGCAATTGCTTATTTTAAAGGGTTCTATACTAGTTTGAGGTTTTTTTTCCATCAAGTTGTTGGTATTTAGAACCGCAAAAAATAAGCAAAAAATTGTTGCAGAAAATCTATATAAACTGCTACTAAAAATCAGCATAAACTGCTGCACAATTTCTACAGAAAAATGTTCCAGAATTTTTTAAAAACTGCTCTATAGTAGTGCAGAAAAATGAACAATTATACGAGAATCAAGCTTCACAATTCACAATATAGCATCTTCAATTCACAATCCATTATACGAGAATCAAGCTTCACAATTCACAAAACTGCTGAATTCAAGTCGAATCTTCAATTCTTCACAGTTCAAGTCACCTAAATAAGGTTAGTTTCTTCGATCAATTTAATATAGATGGCATCTAAAAACTACTAGAAATATGGGTTCAAGAAATTTGTTGGAGACGGAGTAATGTCGACGACATTATTAGCCCAAAGATTTCGAAATGGCTTCAAGAAATCTTACAGATATGATGCAAGTATTGTTATACGACAGTTGAAGAATTCCAACCTCTAAATTTTCTTTTGTAATTTTCTTCAGTTCCTCTAGATTTTTGCACAACTTTGAGTTCAAGTTTTCTGTTATTAAAAGCCTCTGCTCTACATCAGAAAGTTGCTTTTCCTTGTGGCTTAGAGAATTTGCTCCACTTCATATCTCTTGCTTCAATCTATAGTTATCATTTTACCTACCAATTCTGCTATAAGATTGCCCCTGCTTACTACATAAAGATTAAAAAACCAAGCACTTCTACGAAATTGTATAAGCAAATATGCTTCCTGCAGAAAACAGAGGAAAAAGGATACTTAAAAGACATCATATAGAGGAAAAGGTGACATTTAAAAGACAACATACAGAGGAAAAAGTCAGGGAAAGAAACATAATACTGATGTACAGTCACATAGATCCCAACAGTGTTCTACTAAAAGTTATTAAAGTTCCTAAATTCCCAATCTGTTAACCTATTAAGTACTCTCCAAACTATTTGAATTTCTCAAAGCAAACTTAATATATGTACTTGTAAGTTAAATTATTCACTTTACTTAATAGTTTTCTAGGTGAATTCAGATATTAAGGTTTTTCGCATTATAGTACATTGCTAAATGTATCTTAGATAAATTTAGTCAATTGTTGTTTATCCTATGCTATGAGCATTTAAAATGCTCTTTTCTATTTGTATTTGTTACAGTTATATATCAAATGTACATAACCTAATAATGGTTCTAGACTCCCTTTTTCCAAATTATATCGGCCCTGTCTGACATTATTTTTCCAGCGATATCCCAACTTATCTGGCAAAGAATTGTATTGAAAACAACTCTCACAGCTTAATTTTCAGCATAACTCGAAGGTATTAATTTCGTAGAACATCGCGCCACCATACACAGTATACTGGAGAAATACGAGGCCCGAACCATTTTTTTTAACCTTAAAATGCATACTGTAAAAGTTTCAGAGAAGAAGCCCAAAGAATGTATAAATTCTCCAACAAAGCTACACGTCTGTGATCTGTAGCATTCATATATTTTATGCCACTGCCAAAGTAAACACAATAGAAATTTATAAGTTCTTTTACTTGGAATTCTTCTTGTTGGTCTTATATTCTATGTTATCCAGGCTTTTAAGACAATATTGCACTCTGTTTTAACTTTCAATTGTTATCCACTCAGTCATAGTATGTGCTGATCTGCATAGAGCTAGGGGACCATCCTTCTTTTTAAAGGTTTTTCATCCTTCTCATTTTACTTCTAATTGAAATTTACATTACCAAATTAAAAGAAAAAACATATCCCTTGCGAATGTTTAAAATAATAATAGTGATTAATTGCTGATATATTTATTTTTTAACCTTTGGAGTTTGTCCTATTTATATCTAACTCTAAAGAGTATTGGAGCAACACATGTCTAAAGGGATGCTTGGTAAACCTGAGGCCTGGCAAGTTTATACTCCCTCTATAAGTCACATATTTTTGTCATTGTGTCATAAAAGGGGACTAAGACCCAAACTCCAGCCCGCACATAAGTTGATCTATAATAATTAAGTTGATCTATAATAATTCCAGCCCGCACATAATATCTTGTCATGCCTAAGCCTGTGTGATTCAGATAAAATATGCTGCAAACATAATTTACAAATTGCTCAAACCCTTGGCAAACCATCCAGACTCCAAGACATTCAGAAGTATTTTACATTTTTCGACATCAATTTACCTGGAACCTACTTATGGACAACCAACATACAATTTGTAGCTGTAAAGAACCCTGGTTTAAACTGTAAAGTATCCGAACTGAGGGGAGGAACAATACTTCGTATACTTACACACATCACTTGAACTTATTAATAGGAAAAATATATGCAACTCAGAATCTCGATAAACAAACCAGTCCACCAAAAACACTCCACATTACTCACGACTTCAAACCAATTCAAACAATACCAGCAACTAACTCAGAAGAAAAACGCAGCTAAATCATTACAAAATTCAGCACATCTAAACTCTAAATTCAATGAAAACAGACATACCCAGCACCAACAAACAGCAAGAAAAAAAAACGAACACAGCATAAGAGTAATGCGAACTCAACAAACAAAACAGGAATTAATGAAAACAAAGCTATTCTATAAATCAATAGAGAGCTAAGAAAGTACCTAATTAGGGGATGGTGAGCAGCGCCTCAAATCACCTCAATCGCCAAGAAATCGCCTCAATTAGGGTTTTCTGTGTGCAGAATCGGGTTTTGTGATAATACAGTGTTAGGTTGTGTGTATAATCGGGCATAGTAAGGGTAAGTATGTAATTTCAGTAACGCCCGCAATGTTTCATTGCGGGTGTGTAGACAAATTTTTTATTTTCCTCCAATCTGTTATTTGTTTATTAAGAATTTAAATAAAATTCAAAAAATAGAAAAAAAATTAAAAATTAAAATGTATGTCCAATTTAGTGATATTCCCAAGATTTCAAAAAATAATAAATTAATTTGGAGGGTAAAAGATATAATAATAATAAATAATAAATAATAAATTAATTTCTCGACGATCCAACCGTACGGATGTTAAGATATATCTAATATATTGATATTCCCAAAATTTCAAAAAATAAAAATTATTTTGGTTGGAGGTCTTAGTAAATCACTAGTATATTGATGAGTACCCATAACTCGTGCTTTGTCACTGATTATTGTTTCTATTTTTAAAAAACTATTTCTCGACGATCCAACCGTACGGATGTTAAGATATATCTAATATATTGATATTCCCAAATTTTTAAAAAATAAAAAATTAATTTTGTTGGAGATCTTAGTAGATCACTAGTATATTGATGAGTACCGTAACTCGTGCTTTGTCAATGATTATTGTTTCTATTTTTTAAAAACCATTTCTCGACGATCCAACCGTACGGATGTTAATATATATCTAATATATTTATATTCCCAAATTTTAAAAAAATACAAAATTAATTTGGTTGGAGGTCTTCGTAGATCAGTAGTATATTGACCAGTACCAATAATTCGTGCTTTGTCACTCATTATTGTTTCTATTTTTTAAAAACTATTTCTCGACCATCCAACCGTACGGATGCTAAGATATATCTAATATATTGATATTCCCAAAATTTCAAAAAATAAAAAATTATTTTGGTTGGAGGTCTTAGTACATCACTAGTATATTGACTAGTACCCGTAACTCGTGCTTTGTCACTGATTATTGTTTCTATTTTTTAAAAATTATTTCTCGACGATCCAACCGTACGGATGTTAAGATATATCTAATATATTGATATTCCCAAATTTTCAAAAAATAAAAAATTAATTTTGTTGGAGATCTTAGTAGATCACTAGTATATTGATGAGTACCGTAACTCGTGCTTTGTCAATGATTATTGTTTCTATTTTTTAAAAACCAATTCTCGATGATCCAACCGTACGGATGTTAATATATATCTAATATATTTATATTCCCAAATTTTAAAAAAATACAAAATTAATTTGGTTGGAGATCTTCGTAGATCAGTAGTATATTGACCAGTACCAATAATTCGTGCTTTGTCACTCATTATTGTTTCTATTTTTTAAAAACTATTTCTCGACCATCCAACCGTACGGATGCTAAGATATATCTAATATATTGATATTCCCAAAATTTCAAAAAATAAAAAATTATTTTGGTTGGAGGTCTTAGTAAATCACTAGTATATTGACTAGTACCCGTAACTCGTGCTTTGTCACTGATTATTGTTTCTATTTTTTAAAAACTATTTCTCGACGATCCAACCGTACGGATGTTAAGATATATCTAATATATTGATATTCCCAAATTTTCAAAAAATAAAAAATTAATTTTGTTGGAGATCTTAGTAGATCACTAGTATATTGATGAGTACCGTAACTCGTGCTTTGTCAATGATTATTGTTTCTATTTTTTAAAAACCATTTCTCGACGATCCAACCGTACGGATGTTAATATATATCTAGTATATTTATATTCCCAAATTTTAAAAAAAATACAAAATTAATTTGGTTGAAGATCTTAGTAGATCACTAGTATATTGACTAGTACCCGTAACTCGTGCTTTATCACTTATTATTGTTTCTATTTTTTAAAAACTATTTCTCGACGATCCAACCGTACGGATGTTAAGATATATCTAATATATTGATATTCCCAAGATTTCAAAAAATAATAAATCAATTTGGATGGTAAAAGTGGTAGTCAACTATCGATTTGACTTGTACTCCTAACTAAGTGAATCTAATGTATAAAATCTCAAATATAGAAAATTAGTGAATATAATGTAAAATTAATCATAGAATTAATGAGTATTAATATTTGAATTTTTATGAATTTTAATTCAAATATTATCTTATTTTCCTATTTTTAATTAATTTTAACAAAATTACGCCCGCAATGAAACATGGCGGACGCCCGCAATGAAACATGGCGGACGCCCGCAATGAAACATGGCGGGCAGGGGGATATTCCCCGGGGGCTCCTGATTGATTTCCTATATATATATATATAATCGGGTCAGTTTCGGGTTACCCAAAACCAACCCGATATTTTCGGGTCAAGTTAGGATAAATCCAAAACCGACCCAAACCCGAAAAATATGAACCCGAAACCAACCCATTCGGGTTGGATTCGTATCGCGAGTCCAAAATTATCAGCCCTAATTTGATTTCATCCTCATATTTATTAGCTATCCAAGTTGAATTTATACACTTTTTCTCCCATACTGGATTTACAAGTGTGTATGTTTTTAAGCGTTGTAATCTAAAATTTTATCGGCATATACTTTCCAAGGACAACCTTCCGCACAATATCCATTTGACCCTCATACTCAAATTTTTTTTTCAATCTGACTCCAAGTTTATTTGACTCCAAGTCTAATAAACTTTGTTCACTATCTTCATTCTCCATGTCCGGAAACTCATATGCTTCAGCCTTCATTTTTTCTATCCCTTATTTTTTGCATTAGGTTGACTGCCACTGCCACCTTGTGCAACACCAATTTGCCACCTTGTATAATCAGAAGGACCTGAATCCTCATTAATAAAAATCATGTCCTTTTTTATGTCATCCTTCTTCAGATTGATATTCATTTCACTATCTGTAGAGTCACAGTTTGAGGAATCATTGCGAAAACTTGTATTTTCATCATCTATATCTACCATCGTATCATAATCTAAAACACATCTTTCCTCACCTTCAACTACTTCATCTATAATATCAACAACTCTCTCCTCTTGTTGATCAAGTAAAAGCTGTGTAAATGAAAAATCCATTAAACCTTCTCCACCAAATTCACTAAAAGGCTTACTTGTGACATAAGCCCGAATTAATTTATTATCTAAACTTTCATTAGTACTACTTGTAATCTAATCAACTTCTATTATTTATTATCTAATTTATTCCTCAATTATATCTCACCTCACCTCTCTTAACATTCATTAATAATCTACACTCTTAATAATTTATGTACTAATTAATGGAATTCACTCTCCTCCACCTAGGAAATGTTATTTTCGTGACTATCTCATGCACAAAACTTTGACCTATTTTAATTAGGAGCCTAATCTCCATTTTATTAACAAAGCCCAGATCTTTTTTTTTTCTCAACCCAATGAACCAAAATAGTCCATTCTCTTATCTAACTAGCTCACTGATTTCATCAAAAATTAAAGACAATTTAGTGTCTCTCTCTCAAAATTCACACATCTAATTTCTACTATCTCATCAATTTTCAAACCCGGTTTACAATTTAAATTAAAATATTCTAAAAATCCATTTTTTTCATATTTCTACTCGAAAACAAAATAATAAAATCACATTTAATCCTATAACTTTTTTTTTAAATAAATATATTCTAACCTATGAAAAATATTAATATGTTTAATTTGGGACGGTATGTTACACTCTTCCCCCCAAAAAAATTTCGTCCTCGAAATGTACGCTTACTAATCAATAGCTAAACATGCATATACATTCTTGCATGACCAAATCTATTATATATCTAATACAGCAACATACTACTTTGGTGAATGATTTTATTCGTGTCAAATTACAAACCTAACCTTGTCTGTATTAGTGCTGCTCATTCTAACCTTCCAGAAAACTATGGCGTCGACATCAATTAGGAATCTCATACGTTCTTCGCTGATTCAACTTTAGCCTCATCCTTTACAATCTTCGATTATCTCCTCAGTCCGCGCCTATAACGAATTAAACGCCGATCATGGACAAGGTGAGGATATGTATAAGGTAATTAACACGGAGTTTTGATGAATATACATACAAAGGGCTTAAAAACCCCTTTGTATACATACACATTGTTTAACCATCTTGTAAGTAAATGGTGCTATTTATCATTATTATGTAGCTTACCCAATCTGCCCTCCATCTGTTCGATGAATTCCCACTTAAGATTTATCGTGGTTGATTTTGGTTTTATGCTGATATTTACATGAGGTTTATGCGAGTTCAGATTATTTTATCATGATCGCACCGGAATTAGAATTCCAAGGTGTGTTAAATATTACCCAAGTTCATAAACTTGCTAGCATCTTGCTTTCTGGAAAATATTGAATATGAACTGACGAGGTATTTCATGTTTGAGATATCTTGCTTTCTTTTGTATTTTCAAGTAATGCTTATTGAAATTGAACACGCTTAAAAATGCATTTTGCAGCTACTACAAATTTGTATTGAGGTCATTATAAGAGAGTCACACTATGTGGTGGAGGACCATATTGTATCATGAACAGCATAAGGAGGAGGTTAGTCATCTTTCACAACAAAGATGAGAAATATACTTATTACATGTAAGCAATTTAGTATTTAAAGTTGCCTGCATCTAGGTTTGTAATGCTTAGTAAAAATTGTGATATCATTTCAGGCTAAAATTCTTATAACGGGGAATAAGATTTCAGCAATGAGCAGATTATTTCAGCGATGAGCAGATTATGGATGAGGTTGATGAAAGATAGAGGTGATTCTTTTTTCCCAAGTACTGATAGATATTAGAATTTATTGTCGTTTGTGTTGTCTACACTGAGATTGGTTTGTGCATATAAAAAGAAGACATTGAGGAAATTTCTAATTCGGCCAAATCTGTGCTTGACATTTATTATTAACATATGTCTTTCACCCTAATTACTAACTCAGCAGCCATGCATTACACACGAAGAGTGACATGGTTGCATTCCTTCCCGACATGGATAAAGAATGTTTGTAGCTTTTATTGAATTAAAATGCAAAACATAAAAGTGATGTGCCACATTGTCTGTAATGACCTCGACCCTCAAGTTATAGAAGTGGCCCGCAAAAGCTTGTATCAAGTCCCATTCAAGAATATATTCCTTCCCATTTGAAGGGAGAATAACATTAAAAATCCCCTATTATCACAAGATGTTGGATTCTTTGATTGGATCTACTTAATTATGAAACTAACAGTGGAGACCGAAGATCAAGCCACAGATGAAAGGATGTTGTTACACATGCAAAGTTAAGAAATTAAAAATCTAGGATTTCTTGCACATTTTTATTTCCTACGACACGCGGTATAACAAGGTTCAATACATATATAATTAAGGTTCTATATTTTGTATTGAATCATGCTTATATATTTACATATGTGTGAAATTATATGTGTTTGAGTTTAATTAATAAAATTGAATGCCAATGAATTTTTTGGGGTTCACTGTTCTAAAATTAGGGTATAGAGGTATGAAATTATTTGGTTATATGATATTTTCGCAAGCTATTTTATTTAATACTATGTTTAAAGTGTATGTGAATTATGGTGGAAACTTTTGCAATTCACCCATCTCTAGGATTCTCTGATTTAAAATGAGAAATATGTTGAGAATAAAAAATGTCATATGAGATTATGTAGGAATTGCCAATACAAATGTAATTGATTTGCCCACTTCATTAGAATGTCTGCATATATTATAGCAAATGTAATGAATTATAAACTCCCTTTTATTTTGATATATGCAGTGTAATGTATATGCTGTGCAATGAAACCGCTATGGGTGGCTCTTTATTTAAACAACTTAAACCTTCAGCTTCAGTATAAAGACTCCTCGAAGAAAACAACCCTACATCAATATGTTTTGAGCTGTTGCTAATGGATAAAATACTGTTGCTTTTTTATAGTTAATAAAAAATTTGATAAAACTGGTAAACCCTCTATGTTTTTTTCCTTGCTTGGGCTGCAGATTGCAAATACCAAATGAGCATGAACCGTGCAAAAGGGCCTTGCAGTTCAATGGTAATCTTCTTCAGGATCTTTTGGTTACATTTTATTACTAACCCATTAGTACTTAGATACATTACGTTACAGGAATCAACTAATTATTGTTCCTGTATAGAAGATTATACTGTTGCTATACCACGTTAAATGGATTCTCTTTTGACAATGGAAATGTGGAAAGGAAGGCAGACCTTTCTCTAGAAGAGTTTCATCATAAGTATGATGCGAAGGAACCGGTATGTCGTTAAATTCTAGGGTTGTACGAGTCTACTAGAAACCATTAGTTAGCTTCCATAAAACGTTAACTTTTCTTTAAATTTCGATATTGTTGCCATTTATCATTAACTGATTTCTTATATATATAAATTGGTACTGTTGCGATGATTATTGGTCATGTTTGCATGTAAATTGTTCGTCTCGTATACAATCGGATTTCGCTAAAGAAAAAGTAATGGAACAGACAAAAGGCCTTTTACAGGAAAAGTAAAAAAGTTAAAATCAGTTTTCTTGCCAGCATGATTAAAGACAATCAGAATATAGGTCATTTTACTCATGTAATTTATTACTGAACTCTACACAAGGTTTTGATTTCTGGATTCGCTGATAATAGGTCATTTTACTCATGTACTTTATTACTGAACTCTACACAAGGTTTTGATTTCTGGATTCACTGATACTTGGTCAGCAATGCATGAATGAACAACTAATCGGCCAATGACAGATTACGGGGACTAAGTGTTTACAATTTCTTAGAGAAGTTTAAAGAAAGCGAGTATGAAATTTGGGGATTATTTGTCCTACTCGTAGATGCAGCATGATGAGGATCCCCTGTATATTTTATATGACAAGGTGTCCACCATTTTAAAAAAGTGCATTTAGTGTAGTTTCTCATTACACACATATATACATTTACACAATCTAACCTTTCTTCGAAATCCAACTTACTGATTGCAGTTCGGGGAAGTTATAGCAGGATTGCTTAAGGATTACATCATGCTTCACTTATTCCAAGAAGATTAGTTTGATGTATTAGAAAGAGACAAAACGCCACCTTATAGATGGCTCATTATCGGGCCGGAGAGATTTGGTGCCTCTTGCCATGTTGATCCTACCCTAACCAGTGCTTGGAATGCTCTACTTTGTCGCCGTAAAAGGTAACTTTGATCTAAATTTAAGTAAAAATATTACAGTGCATTTTTGTCTAATTACTATATAATGACCTCTTTCAACTTAATTATAATGTTTGTGAAACTGATTAATCATCATCATGGGCATATAGTATCAAAAAATGGTATTAGATGAAACTTTAAAATTGGTAGACCAAATTTCAGATCTGGACTGTGGCTGTAACAGCTGGGCTCAAAATATTTGGACTCAGGTGTAGTTTTTGATGATGTTTAGAAACAAAAACACGGACAATGACTGGGGGTGATCCTTTAGGTCTCTCTATCTCTTCCGTAGGCAGGTAATAGATTTGCAGCAACAGCTATTGTTCTTTTAATAGTGCTGGTTGTTTTCTTGGAAATATATTAGGATATGGTTTAACAGTGATTTTGAAGTTTTGTTGGCAAGAAATTGGAAATATTGGTGGCTACTACAGCTAATTTGGTGGCAGGGGTGGCTAGACCTGAATAAAATTACGCCCTATAAGTCTAATGGAAGATATATGTTGCTTTACGAAAAGAATTGAAGAGTAGCCCTAATTTCATAATAGTACTGTCTGAGTTTTTACATGAGGCCCATGCATTGTGTATACACTAACTCGCTAATACCTATAATAAATTGGATAAGAAGGTTTAGATAAAGGTTACAATTGCTAGATAAGACATGTACATGACTTAAAATCTTAAGATATTAGCTCCAGATGCTTAATGTTGTACCTGCCATTCGAAACTCAGATAGAGATTTGGAATGATAACTTTTGCAAATGTCTATTGCAAGATCAGCCTCGCTCAATTTCTAAATGATGATTCAAATACTACTGTAAACTTCTGATTGCCTTTCAAGTGGTTAAGATATATAATTTCATTTACTGACGTTGATTAATTTTCATCCTATAGAATATTTTGGAATTGTATATATCATGTTTCTATAACGAAAATGGTAGTGATATGAGATGCAATTCCTATAGCAGCAATAGATGCATGACCAGTTACGCTTTTGGCCAAACAGTTGAATGCAATGCATGGATCAGGCCAACCAATGTAGGCACCACCAGTTGTTTAATGTAGATTGCTCGTAGATACTGCTTTTGGCAAAAGAAAAGTAAAACCGAGTAGATAGCAAAAAGTCATGATTCCTCGGTTTTACTGATAGTGAAGGTTATTGGCTCATCGGATAATCATTAACATCTATTTGTGTATGTGATAAGGTTAATCTTAATTTTGATTACAGAATTTCAAGCGACAAATATTTCCATTATAGTGTAGATTTGTCTCCAAATGCAGTAATATTGTCCACCATTATTTGACAGAACACAGTAAATTATACTCTTTTGAAGTATTTTCCATGCTAAACAAATATAGATTCGTATAGAGTATACAAATTGATCTCCTTATTAAAGCACCTGAAGAGTGCAATAGCAAGATCATAAACAGACATGAGTTACTAGCATGCCCGTGCCTTGCACGGGTTTTAGAGCTAGTTCTTGTAATTAATCAACATCACAATCTGAAATTACATTTTGAACTTTCTCAAAAATCATTGAAGTATAATTATTTATATCTTGCACTTATAAATATCTAATTCCTCTTACTTTCAATGTAATGTCACTGATCAATCTTCCAAAATTTCAAATCAATCTTCAGCTTTCAAAATGACCATTTAGAATCATACAAAATTCTCAAGCTACTCTAAAATACCCAGAACTTCTAACTTTCATCCTGAAAGCTCTACATCCTTTGTAGTAACTTTTTATTTTTATTTTTTTGTGTGCTAATTTTTTTTTTTCACCCTTGAACAATGATATTGATACTTAAAAATCCTACACAAACTTAATTTGCTAAAATAATCAGTAATTTTAACATTCGAACATTAAACCTGAAACAATATCTAACCTAAATCCCAAAAGTTTCATAGTGAAATTTTACCTTAAATTCCAAGAATTATAAAATCAATATATAACCTCAGAACTTGTAATCATTTCTCAGTCGGTTAACTTATCTTAATAAAGATATTAAGATTAGTGAATTATTTATAAAAAATGCTCTGATATTTCTGCTTCTTGTAAGTCTATTACTATATATAATAAGAGAACACAAGGGTAAAAATTGCCAATAAAATGGCTGTGAAATGTCCATTTTACCCTTTCAATTTAAAAAATTACAAAAGTGCCACCATTTTATAATTTATACTAAAAACATGTTCCTTTGTGTATTCAATGAGAATCGAACCTTTAACCTCCGCTAAAGAACCTCATGTCATAACCAAGTGTGCTACATCAATTCTTAAGTTTACTTCAAAAATCTTACTAGATTAATCACATCCTCTTCTTCTCTTCTATTTAGTTTTTTTTGTTATATCTTTTGAATAAATAAAATATTTGTTTACATTATTTATGTAATTCCATTTTTTTCCAATTTTCGTAATTTTATATATAACTATATAAAGTGTTGGTTTGTATTTTTATATAACTCCCTTTTTTAGTTTGTGTATATAATATAACTATACATTCAGTCATTATTAAATTTTTTTATTATTTTGTAGCTTTTTATAATTAAATGGATATCAATTATGTTACAATTGTTATATTTTATATTTTTAAATGAAACTATATCTCTTATTAAACTTAATACAAAAATGCAAACAAGAATCACATTCTCGATGAAAATCGAACACAAATCTATAATAATTAGGTCAATTGAATATATCAAACTCGCAGAAGTTAAAGATACAACAAATCTATTATATATTAATTCTATCTATCTATCACTAAGATTGTGTTTCAATAAATATTTATATTCTATTTATAAAATCAAACATAATTATAAATTTATCATATAATTTTAGGTTTATAAAAAATTAAAAATGTGAGTTAAATTAGATATTTTTGGTTGACCAACCATTTAGGCTTTAAACGATTTAATATATAACTGATATAAGAAAGATAAAAATTTAAAAATATAGAAAAATTTTTGAATTTATGTTTAAAAAGAAGAACTTTTAAAATAAGATTTATGTTGTTTATAAAAAATAACGTGATAAATATGTAATGTTAGATGAAAATAAGATATGATTTTTTAGATCATAAATATTATAAAATTATTAGTTATTGTTAGTAATAACCCGTCGTATTATTACTTAACTATAAATTATGATAATACATATTTTATATAATACATTAAAATGATGCAATATGTCATATAATTTAGATTGATAAATGAAACTTTAAATTTATAGACACTACTTCACATTTTAAAAATTATCATTTGTAGTCTTGTATATTATCTTTATATAATTTTTTAATTATGAAAAACAGTATATTTGTCCATATATGTTATAGTCAATTTATAAATTATTAATCGGTATTGTGAATTATTAAATTATATTAAGTAATATACATTAATTTTCAAAAAAACATATAAAATACTTGAATTTCAGTCAAAAATGAGTTTTCATAATTTAACATTTCAATAATATGTAATGATTGAGTTATAATATATATTTAGATAATTGTAAGATGAAATTAAAAGGTATGTTCCTCTCCCGATTCATTACAATTCCTAAAGAAACAAATAAGGTTTCGTGACTTCCTCAATTGTGTTAAGCACTCAACAACATATTAACAAGGCAAAGAAATCACAATATAAGTACACAAGCATAGTAACCATTGAATACTACCAAATTCCCGAATTAGGGAATTAGTTACTCATAATAAATGAAACAATTACGTAATATCTAATCTACTTTTGGACATAAGATAAACATAACTAACATAATATGCTTCTTCCAAGTTGATCTGATGTAAAATAATATGAACTATAATTTTATTAATTATTTATTTGTCATTTTTTCATTTTTTTTTTTGCAACCTCATTCTATTTTCTACAGGGATTTTGATTTTATAGGTCCAAGACTGGTGTGAGAACATTGCATTATAGACTTGCAATAGAGATGACATTGACATATTTTAAGGGAAGCAAAATCTTATAATTAAATCACGTCATTTTCACTTAACATATTTTAATGTTACCGTTTGCGGCTAATTGTGGACGATTGTGTTTATATGAAAGCAGTGTCTATCAATATCAATATAGAAAGACAAAAATTATCATCTTAATCTCTCAAATTTATAATTACACGCTCCCCATTCATAAATCAGACTTATACATCATACCCAACAATGTTTTTACTAGCGTCTATATACAATCCGTATTGACATTCACTATTAACACATATCACTACTCATATTACAATTTCATAATTAAGAGTTTCCAGATCAGAAATTATTAAACCAATCACTGCCTTATTCTTTAGAACAAAATTTAGAGAAATTTATATAGAGGCCCGTGCCTTGCACGGGCTGTTACGCTTTTCATCTTATTCATCTCGCGCGCTATTTCTTATAAATCTATTACCAAACTACTAACATCTTTTATCAAATATTCGCATTTCATCTTTGTTACGCCATTTGTTACGCCATATTTTCGGTTGCCTCTAATATCTCCCAAATTTTCAATATTATTAATTATTAATTCAGATTAATAATTATAACTTAATCGCTAAGTTTTATCCTCTCCTTGAAACGAGGAAAGAATTAATCTCAATCAATCAATAACGGAAAATATCTCCAAACGATATTCTTCAAATCAGGAAGATATCACAATGATAAGATTAAATCAGATAAAATCAGTAATTACCAAGATTAACGAAGTTTATCCCTAAAGTCTCTAAGGGATAGACACAAATCAATTTCACAGAACTGCGTTGGCTTGATCCTTATAAATATAAGGTACGCAGGCATCTTGAAAAAGATCCGATACACGAGACAAATCAAGACACCTCTCAAGTCCAGCCTCAAACATCCAAAATCTCAAATCCCCCTATTTTCATGATTTCGTTATTCCAGCAACCTCCGAAATTTGTTATCACCAAATTCCTCCGTTAACAATTGGCGCTAGAAGGAGGGGATATTTTTTTATTGTGGAGGACAATCAATTATACAAATAATGGGGAGTTTCATCGAATTCTTTTATTGGGGGTTGACGAAGCAGACGAAGTGCAACAGTTGCACAAGAATTACAATAGCAATTCTTGTACATAATTTTTTGTTAACCAAAGTTCCAAGTGGGTTCCGTAACTAATTGAAGAAAAATAAGAGCAACAAACTTGGATCAATTCAATAATTCATGCCAGACAAAGCAAAGCTCGCAGATTTCAACACGTAGGGTCCGCTTGGTTTAAAAATAATTGAAAGAATAAAGAAGTCATATTCGGTTCAAAAATCAGGATAATCGTTACATACAAGATAAGTTTTTCTTACTTTAAAATTTTATTTTACTTCATTATATTTTTATCATGCATTCCAGATTGTTTTTTAAAAATAAAAATTTTATGCACGTAATGTAAGTTAATTACGTCATGAATATTTTGTATATATTATTGCATCATATAATATTTTGGAAATATACATATTTATACATGATCTATGAATAGCTGGGGGTGTTCGTGATTTTCTTTGAAAAAGGATTACAGAGTGATATGCCATGATCAGACAAGAAAAAAAAAAAGCGGCCACGGAAGCATGCGATATTAGACCACCGAAGGTTTATTTTCTGACCCGGACATTTAACCAGAAGCTTGGAATTGACTCATCAAAAAGATAAGTTTTTCTTATTTTAATTTTTACAATTTAATAAATTAGTAATTATGTCATGCATATAATATTTTTATTACTAAAATATTTGCGAGGCATAAATTATTTTTGATTAGATATTTTATGCATGCTTAAATTAATATGTTTATTCTTTGATCAATTTAGTATTCGTGTTTGGATTAATTGTTTTATTACTATATTAATGTACAATTTTTGATTAAATTAATTTTAAATGCATGTCAAAGTCATCAAGGTGCATGCATGTATAGGAATAAAGTTGTTAACATGTGTTACTTGTATATGCCATGTATTAAGTTGTTAATTTTTATATTAAATGTTAATATGTGGTAATTGGTACTCACATCAATTTTGTGTGTTCTGTTAAAGAAGAGGTACAACACAGACAAAAAACAAAATAGCAAAGGAGCATAGTACTGGGTCTCGCGTGGTTAAAATAAAGATGATGGAGGTTGGCATCAGGTGATTAAACACAACAAGAGGAAGACAACTGGAACAAAAAATCGAACATTGGAAATTTATCGAACTGGCTTCTCAAAATTTAATTGAACAGCCTTTCTCAAAAATTAAGATAAGTTTTCGTTTTTCTTAATTTTAAATTTTTGCAATTCGTTAATATTTATGACATGCATATTATATTATTATTATTATTATTTAAATATTCATGTGATATATATTTTATATTTTATATTTTGTGCATGCTTAAAAATTAATATTTTTTATTGCACATAAATTATTGTTGTGGAATAAAAACTAGGTTATGATTATGACGGCTAGGGTTTGTGAGCTTCGAGCTTTAATGGCTGCTTCTGCGTTCGAGACTAAACGGTCCTCACAGAATGCCTACGTATCTCTGTATTAGAGAATCAAGCCAAGAAAACGTAGTTCTGAGTTGAGGGATCTGACCCTTTATATAGGCTGAGAAGCCCTAAAATCGTAGTAGGGTTAGGTGACTTGGTGGGCAAGTCACAGACTAGAAGAAGGTTCTAGTCTCCTTCCATGTATGAATCAGTTTCCATGTTGAAATATGTATCTTGGAGGCTAAGTCAGGCAGGAGTAATATCCTTGTTTGACTCTTATTTGCTGAGCTGTTTATTACCCCTAATATTAAGTACGAAATTAATATTATAGATAGGGATTGGGCCCATCTGGTGGGCCCCACGTTTGGACCATTCCGGGTCTAGTTAATGCCACATCAAATGTGTCTTTTAGGGCTTACTTTTAGCCCATATCATTTGCCCCCCAACTTCTAGGAAAACTAATCAGGTTTTCCTTGAAGTTATAACGGCCTTATTCGAGACTCGGGTCAGGGTTAATTACTCTTGAGCGAGCGTTTTCAACAATATCATCTTGATGTAAAGCGTGGAGCGACCGACGCATTTACGACGATGCTGAACGACACTAATCAGTGTTAAACGGCACTACACAGCGCTAATTAGCCTCAAACAATGTTTAAACAATGTTAAACGATGTTAGACGACATAAAACGGCACTAACAGCACTAATTGGTGCTAATATGTGCTCATTGGCACTAATCTGTGCTTAATCGGCACTAATCTGTGATAATCTCGACCTCTTTTTATCATTAACAATCATCCGAGATTCGCTGAAAAAGTCGAGATTTAGGTTTGAAAACTATTCGAAGTTCACCGAAAAAGTTGGGATCCAGGACCAAGAACTGAACCTGGAGTGGCTGGATCCAGGTCCAGAAGCTGGTCGGCTGGACCCCCTGAAAATGACCTGGTCGGCCGGGACCTGGTCGGCCGGGACCTGGTCGGCTGGCCCTCCTCCAGGGGAGCTGGTCGGCCGGGACCTGGTCCCCCTGAAATCCCTCTTCTAGGGCTTACTAGTCAGTAGTTGGCCTAAAAAACCTGAACTTAGACTCCTTCTTGATTTTAAAAGAGAGTGTGGATCTAGGATCAGAAACCATCCGTGGTCCTAAGGATCCAGAATCTTGATCTTGATTACGAATCGTCAGTTTGGTCGTTTGTGACTTTATGGCTAACTTTGGCCTTCATGATTCATCTTGGCCTTCATGGCTAATCTTGGCCTCTCTTTTAGCATTGATAATCATCCGAGATTCGCTGAAAAAGTCGAGAACCATGTCCGAAATCATTTGTTGAAAAAGTTGGGATCCAGGACCAAGTACTGAACCTAGACCGGCTGGATCCAGGTTCAGAAGTTGGTCGGCTGAACCCCCTCAAACTGACCTGGTCGGCCGGGACCTGGTCCTCCGGGACCTGGTCGGCTGAACCACCTTAAAATGGGCTGGTCGGCCGGGACCTGGTCCTCCGGGACCTGGTCGGCTGAGACCCCTAGTGCGTCGCGGTCGATTGCTTCTTGGCTAGCTGGTTAACCCGGACGTGAAAATCATTCGTAATCTTGAGGATCAAAAACCTTGATCTGAATCTCAAGTCATTATTTTGGTCATTCATGACTTTGTTATCTTCAGGATCAAGAAGCTTGACCTTGATCTTAGGTCGTCAGTTTGGTCATTCGTGACTTCCGACGATATTACTCATTTATTATTCAAACATCAGCTATCTCTTCTTTGGCATATTTGAATTTTAACGATCATTCCTGTATAAAACGAGCAATTTCTGTCCTTTTTTCGTATTTAAACGATAGATGACCTGTAAACGCGAACAAGGCTGAACTTCAACCTATCACAGCAGGTCATGCTTCTTTTATAAAAGAAGTGAGGTAGCTTTCATTTCATTCACTTCTTCACTTCTGAGTTTTCAAATTCTTAAACTCTCTAGTTTTCAAGTAGCAAGATCAAGTTCCAGCTTTGTGATCAAGATGTCAGAAGGTGATCGCCCAGTTGCTCCCCCTGTCTCTATGATGGAGGCTATGGCAAAGAGGAGTAGAATGAGGACAGCTAAAGGTAAAGAAGATATTAAACCTTCTTCTTACGTTGAGCATAAATTTGAATCCTTACTAGATCTTCTTAATATTATGAGGGACACATTCCCAAACTGTGCTAGTCTAGATTCTTTTAGAAGCCCCAGTAAATTAAAAGAAAAAGACATCCAGGAAATAAAGGACTCATATCACTTTCCGAGTGATATCAAAGTTCGTCTTCCAAAACCATCAGACAGAACCTGCAATTGGCATCCCGAGAGGCTTTGTGTCTACTGGGGTGCCCTTGATGCTGGGTTCAGATTCCCCGTTGATAACTTCATCATTAGATTGCTGGTAGAGTATCAGATTCATCCCTGTCAGTTGTATCCCAACTCTTGGAGATATGTCTCTATATTTTTAATAAGATGTCGTCAATTGGGGATTCACCCGACTACTACATTATTTCGGAGTATCTTCGTGGCCAGTAACTCTTCCGATCAAAAGAAAGGATGGGTCAGTCTCAAGCACAGGGCCAAAATTCCACACATGGTGAACCCCTATTCTTTACCAGATTCCCAACATTTCTGGGAGAGAGAGTTTGCAGTTCTTGAATGGAAAGGCGGTGATTGGGGTAACTTCTTCGTAAAGAGATTCGGAATTGTAGAAGATAGCAAACACTTCGTTTGCGACCTTGATGATTCAGAGTTACAGGATCGAGATTGGCTTCTTGCCGATGATGGCTGTACCCATTATAAAACTTTTCTGAACGAAAAGAACCTTATTGAAGCTGGCCTTAGCTTTCTTTCCGTTGAGGGTAATTTTCTTACTTGAGCTTCTTATGAACTCTGTTTGTTCTTATACCAATGTTTTCTCTTTGTATTTCAGCTGCGGAGGAGATTGACAACCGTCCTCAGAACCAGCCGATAGTGACTAAAAGAATGAAGAAAAAGGCTGAGGAACTACTGAATCCCGCTAAGCCTCGTATTCCCAACTTCTTGGAAGGTTGCTCCCAAGGCGGGAAGAGATCCCGTAATGCTGACGGAAGTATGAGAACCCCCTTCATGCCATCATGGGGTATATGCGAACAGGACTCGGTTGCTGGGAGTCCTGACCTAGCCCTGGACTGGTCCAAGCTTTCGATTACTCCTCCCGATAGACTGTCCTTACTCGCTGGAGATAAAATGAATGAGAATCAACTTCTGGGCTCCCAAGCCATGTACCAAGTAAGATACTTTTCCTACCAATTCTGGTATATGATTTAGCCTTTGCACATTCCTTACACCTTGTCAACTTTGATTGCAGGCTAATGCCTACTTCCAATCTGTTTGTACCCAAGGCCTGGCTTTCAGAGATGAGAATATATCCATGAAGACTGACTCAGCAAGGTTCAAGGAAGAGATTGACGACCTTCATTCTCAAGTTGCCCATGCTGAAGCGGATGCTTTATCCTCCCGCAAGCAACTTGCCTCCTTGGCTCAAAAGAAAATGAACGATGCTAACAAATTAATTAAGGCCTATCATAATTCCGAGGAATTTCTGAGTTTCATAGACCAACATGACGATGAGGTGCGTCCTTACAACATGTCTGTTGGTTGGGACAAGGCAATCAATGTTGTGAGTAGCAAACATCCCTCAGTGGTTACTTCCTCTGATTTTCCTTGCCCTTTCTGGACTGCGAGTGGCGAGAACCGTGCAACTCTTGCTTCTGGATCGGGGACCAAGATTGTTCCACAAGCATCAGGTTCGGGTTCTAAAGGTAGCCATAGATCCTCGGGACCCAAGAGGCGTCCCCCAGCTGTTAGCCAAGACTCAAGTTCTTCGGGATCCCGTGGAAAGAAGCCCCCGCCTGCCAGGAAAGTTGGAGTTGTTCGACAACCGATCCCCGGCAAGAGGGTGATCCGTAACGAAGATAGTTCAACCTCATCTTCCGGGGAGGAGGAAACCGAAGATGTGGAGACTACAGCTCAACCTATGGCGATCGTTGATCAAGCCGAGGAAGAAACTTCAGGTGAAGAGTCCGGCGAGGAAGAGGATTCAGGTGAGGAGGAGTCGGGCAAGGAGAGCAGCGAGGAAGAATCCCCAGCTAAGTAGGATGGGTTCCCGGTTCCCTTATGGCCTTGCACGGCCCTTATCTAGCCGTTTGTGGCTTTATTTTATCAACTTTCAATCAATGTCCTTCGGGACTTAACTTTTATTCGTGTGTTGTAGCTTAATTTAAACCATGGCCCTTCGGGGCGTTTTATTTATGCATCTGTTTCCTTTATTCTTATGCCTATTTACTTTCAGTACTTGATCTTTCCAGACTTGCACTCAACAGGTGCTTGGTACATAAACAAAACATAGAATCATAGAAAGGAAAACAGATTTGCATTGATAACTTGAAAGAGGGTTCAACCCTTACATAGATACTATGGTCCTACTCGGGGTACTAGTCCCTGGAATGGTTTCATCGAACCTTATTTCTATTTCTATTAATAAATAGCTGAAAGCCAAATCCTTACGAGGAAGGCTTATACATAATAAATCTTCAAGTTCAGAGCATGCCAAGTTCGGGGCACTTCATTCCCATCTAATGTCTCCAACTTGTATGATCCTCGTCCTAGCGTCTTTCTGACTCGGTACGGTCCTTCCCAGTTGGGGGCTAATTTCCCTTTCTGGCCAACTCCAGAAGCCTCGATCTTCCTGAGAACCAAGTCACCTTAACCCTGTGGTTGTAATAGAAAGACGCTTTCTTCTGATGCTCCGCATTTCTGGCGTTTGCCTCGTCCCTGACTTCATCAATCAGATCTAGAGCGAGCCTCATGCCTTCTTCATTAGTCTCAGGTTCATATGCCTCAACTCGAGGTGATGCCTGCATAATTTCCAGCGGCACAACTGCCTCAGCTCCATAAGCTAGCAGAAACGGTGTTGCTCCAGTAGTCACCTTACAAGTAGTGCGATAAGCCCAGAGTATAGGCAGCAACTCATCCACCCAAGTGTTCCTCGAGCGTTCGACCCTTTTCTTTAATCCATCCAGGATGATTCGATTGGCCACCTCGGCCTGCCCATTCGCTTGCGGATGTGCCACTGAGGTAAAACGAAGCTCAATAGCATTTTCCTCACAATACTTCTTGAATTCCTCATTGTTAAACTGTGTCCCATTATCTGTCACAAGAATTTGCGGGATTCCATACCTACAAATTATGTTCTCCCAAAAGAACTGGGAAACTTGCTTGGTGGTTATCTTGGCTAAAGGCTTAGCCTCAATCCATTTAGTGAAGTAATCAATGGCGACAATCAGAAACTTCCTTTGTGCTGAAGCCATAGGGAAAGGACCAAGAATGTCCATCCCCCACATTGCAAATGGAATGGGAGAGCTGATTGAGATTAATCTCTCAGGCGACTGCCTTACAACAGGAGCATGTTTTTGACATCTGTCACACTTCTTGACATAATCCTGGGCATCTGCCAACATCTCTGGCCAATAGAATCCCAGGCGGGTAATCTTGTGAGCTAAGGCTCTGCCCCCCAAGTGCTGCCCACAGATCCCTTCATGAACTTCCTCCAATGCTTCTCTTGCCTCTTGGGGCCTTAGGCACTTCAAGTACGGGATGACAAACGATCTCTTGTATAAGATGCCTTCAATCAAGGCATATCTCAATGCTCTCACTGACAATTTTCGTGCCTCCAAGGCATTGTTAGGGAGCCATCCGGTTTCTAGATGAGCTTTAATAGGATCTATCCAACAGCTTCCAACATCGATAGGTGCTACCAACTTAGAGTTGATGGTCGGGGCCTTCAAGACCTGGAAGTAAACACTACCTGCATAATTCTCTATCTCAGAAGAAGCGAACTTAGAGAGGGCATCGGCCTTAACGTTCTCTTCCCTAGGAATGTGCTCCAGATAGCACTCCTCAAACTGAGTCATAACAGCTTTCACGACTCTGAGGTATTTTGCCATAGTTTCATCCTTGGCTTCAAACTCACCATTCACTTGCGAGACTACCAGTCTTGAATCTCCACACACTTTGAGGTTCTTGACCCTCATGACTCTGGCCAATCCCAATCTGGCTATTAATGCTTCATACTCAGCTTCATTGTTGGTTGTTGGAAAGTCCAACTTCAAAGCGTATTCAACTGTGAACCCATCGGGGCTTTGCAAAACCAAACCTGCACCACTAGATTTTGTTTTTGATGCTCCATCAAAATAGAGCACCCAATACTCTTTCTGGTCAGCTATAAGTTCTTCATCTTTATCTTCGTTCTCAGGGGTGGTTATCATCTCCTGCCCCCCGACTTCTTGGTTGTCAATAGTGCATTCAACCACGAAGTCAGCCAATACCTGAGCCTTGATGGCTGTCCGAGGCTTATACTTGATATCAAACTCTCCAAGTTCTATGACCCATTTGATCAATCTTCCACTTGCTTTCGGACTGTGCAATATGCTTCTCAACTGTTGGTCTGTCAAGACTTCGATTTTATGAGCCTGGAAGTATGGTCTCAATTTCCTTGAGGCAGTAATCAATGCTAATGCAAACTTCTCAATGGGAGAGTAATTCAACTCCGCCCCATGTAGCACCTTACTCACATAGTAGATGGGTTTCTGAACCTTCTTTTCTTCTTTAACAAGAACAGCACTCAATGCTTGTTCGGATACCGCCAGGTATAGGTAGAGAATCTCTCCAGGACTAGGTTTGGCCAACAACGGGGCTTCAGCCATGTACTTCTTCAACTGTTCAAAGGCCTCTTGGCTCTCTGTGGTCCACTCAAAATTTTTCACCTTCTTTAATGCCTGAAAGAAAGGCAAGCATTTGTCACCAGACTTGGAGATGAACCTCCCTAGGGCCGCCACTCGGCCAGTTAATTTCTGTACATCTCGTACTGAGCGGGGTGACTCCATATCCAGCATAGCCTTAATCTTGTCCGGGTTGGCCTCTATGCCTCTCTTGGAAACCATCAGCCCCAAAAATTTTCCCGAACCAACACCAAAAGCACACTTGGCTGGATTTAGCATCATTTTATGGTGCCTTAGCACTTCAAACGCCTCTCTGAGGTGCCTTATGTGATCTGCCTTGAGTAGGCTCTTGACTAACATGTCATCAACATAGACCTCCATGGTCTTTCCAATTAGATGGGCAAATATCTTATTCACCAATCGTTGGTAAGTAGCCCCTGCATTTTTTAACCCAAAAACCATAACAAGATAGCAGAAAACACCAAAATCAGTTATGAAAGATACCTTAGGAATATCGTCCTTGTGCATCTTAATCTGATTGTATCCGCTGAAACCATCCATGAAGCTCAACATTTCATGCCCAGCGGTGGCATCTATCAACATATCAATTCTAGGCAGAGGAAAACAATCTTTTGGGCACGCATCATTCAGATCAGTGAAGTCTATACACATCCTCCATTTTCCATTTACCTTTTTGACCATCACAGGGTTAGCTAACCATTCGGGGAATTGAATTTCTTCAACAAATCCAGCTTCCAACAATTTATCAACTTCTTGTTTAATGGCCTCTTGCCTTTCAGGAGCGAAATTCCTCTTTTTCTGCTTTATTTTCTTCCGTTCAGGATCGACGTTCAACCTATGAGTTATAAGTTGGGGGTCAATCCCTGGCATGTCCGCTGCTGTCCAAGCAAACACATCACTATTCTCTTGCAAGAACGCTGTCAATTCGCCCTTCAGGGGTTCCTTCAGAGATGTTCCTATGTATGTAACCTTTTCCGGGTCGCCCAGCTCTAGAGGGACAGGTATTAAATCCTCTGCTGGCTTTCCTCGCTGTTCATCATCACTACGGACATCCATGTCTTCAATCGGGAGTACCTGCCCCCCGACTCCATCAGCTCTTAGGGCGGATACATAACAACTTCTTGCCATCTTCTGGTCGCCTTTTTGTTCTCCGACCCCGTTTCGGGTTGGAAACTTAATCTTCATGTGATATGTTGAGGCAACAGCCTTGAACGCATGAAGTCCAGTCCTTCCCAGGATTGCGTTATAAGTCGAGGCTGCCTTAATTACCAGAAAATTCAACATTTGAGTAGCTTCCTTAGGTTCCTGCCCGATTGTCATGGGTAACTGGATAGTACCCTCGACCTTGGACTCAACCCCATTGAATCCATAAATGGGCATGTTAGTTGGAGTCAGCTGAGAATCGGTATATCCCATCTTCACAAAAGCATCATGAAACAGAATGTCAACAGAAGCTCCATTGTCTATCAAGACTCGTTTTACCTCCGAGTTCCCAATCACAAGGGTTATAACTAATGGGTCATCATGGGGGAATTTCACCCCTTCCAGATCAGAGTCATCAAAACCAATCACGATTTCAGTTCTAGCACGCTTCGGGGCCTCTCCCACAATATGCATCACTTCCCTTGCGTATGCCTTTCGAGAATTGCAGGTTGTACCGGCCGCTGTCGGGCCTCCCCAGATCATGTTGATAACTGGCCCTCGGGGCTGCGTGTTACGGTCACGATCATTATCCCTTCTGTCATTGTTTCTCCTGTTGTAATCCCCTCTTTGGGTTCCATGATCTCCACCCTTTGTGAAATTATTCAGCTTTCCTTTACGGATCAAGAATTCAATCTCGTCCTTCAACTGTCTGCAATCATCTGTGTCATGTCCCACGTCTCGGTGGAACCTACAGTATTGATCCTTGTTTCTCTTTGCGGGGTCACCCCTGAGTGGCTTCGGCCATCGGAAGTCTTTATCCTTCTCGATCTCTAACAAGATTTGGCTCCTAGGAGCATTCAACTTTGCATAGTCAGAAAATCTTGGTCCCATACTCTTCTTTGATGTTGACTCAGAATCTTTGCTAGTACGGGGATATTTGTCCCTAGCATCATACTCTTGGTCTTGTTTTCGCTTCTTCGTTTCATTATTACCCTTGCCACTGTTTATCACGACATCCTTCATGGTGTTGTCCTCGGCCTTGATATACTTATCAGCTCTTCGTTGGAGCTCAGCCATATTTTCGGGTTGGTGCTTTGCCAATGACCTTTTAAAGTAAAGATCAGTGGTGCCGTGCTCCAGGGCTACCATGGCCACCTTGTTCTCTAAATCAGTAATATTTAATGTCTCCTTGGTGAATCTCTTAAGATAATCTCTCAGATTCTCATTCTTCCCTTGTACCACATACATGAGAGATGCAGAACTTTTCTCATGAACTCTTCCGCTGATAAATTGACTAACAAAAGCATCACTTAACTCCTTAAAGGAGCCAATTGAGTTTGCAGGAAGTCGGCTATACCATCTTTGAGCCATGCCCGAAAGGGTTTGAGGGAACGCCCTACACTTCAGGGCGTCACTTGCAGGCTGTAGTAATAGTGCGTTCGAGAACGTCCTAACATGATTTGCGGGATCACCCGTTCCATCGTAAGCCTTAATTGTCGGCATCTTGAACTTCCTTGATATGTGGGCATTCATCACCTCATCGGTGAATGGGGGCGTGGGATCATCAGGATCCCCAAGTGGCATCAGATCCTTGGGGTTGCTCTTAGGGGTTTCCACCCTTGTAGTTCTTCCAGTTGGGACGGTAGCCCTTCTTTGCCTTCTTGGAGGCCTCTCCAGATCTATAAAGGGAATCGGTCCTGATGTTGGAGGTGGCAAAGTCTGATTTGATCTGGCTTGCTCCCTGGCCATATCTTCCTTTAATCTTAAGATCTCGGCTTCATAAGCCTTAATCCTCTCAGTAGTTGTTGAAGGGAGTCCATCATGAGTAGTTCGAGTTCTCCCCAGAGGTTCTTTACTTGCACGTCGCCTCCTTGGAGCTTCATCACGCTCGTAATCATCGTCAGAAGATGATTCATCCGTATAAGGACCAGAAAAATCGCGATAATCTCGATCTCGAATATACAGGGCATGACCACTTGGTCCAGCTCCGTAGTTAGGCATCCCATACATTGGATTGGTGCTTATGGGGAGATCCGTAGTGTGGATCTGAACCCCTCGTGTAGGGTTGTTGGGGTCTACAATCAGAGAAGAAATCCCCACCTGGAGGGGGTTAGTCCCTGGAATTGTGTGGACGATCGGAGGTAGCGTACTCTCAACATGGGTAGTCGTCCCTAGGGGTTGAGAAACTTGATACGGAACGATAGTCCCAGATGTCGGAGGTACTTGCTCAGATGTCGGAAGTACTTGTTCAGTAAGGGGCGGAGCAGAGCTAAGAGGTAGAGCCTCGGTAGCGATTGGCTCTGTAGTGCTTGGTGCAGTTCTTCGTGTTTGAACCATGGTTGATGTCTTTTTCCCACAGACGGCGCCAAATGTTGTGGAATAAAAACTAGGTTATGATTATGACGGCTAGGGTTTATGAGCTTCGAGCTTTAATGGCTGCTTCTGCGTTCGAGACTAAACGGTCCTCACAGAATGCCTACGTATCTCTGTATTAGAGAATCAAGCCAAGAAAACGTAGTTCTGAGTTGAGGGATCTGACCCTTTATATAGGCTGAGAAGCCCTAAAATCGTAGTAGGGTTAGGTGACTTGGTGGGCAAGTCACAGACTAGAAGAAGGTTCTAGTCTCCTTCCATGTATGAATCAGTTTCCATGTTGAAATATGTATCTTGGAGGCTAAGTCAGGCAAGAGTAATATCCTTGTTTGACTCTTATTTGCTGAGCTGTTTATTACCCCTAATATTAAGTACGAAATTAATATTATAGATAGGGATTGGGCCCATCTGGTGGGCCCCACGTTTGGACCATTCCGGGTCTAGTTAATGCCACATCAAATGTGTCTTTTAGGGCTTACTTTTAGCCCATATCAATTATGTCTTAATTTTTTTATTTTTGCATATACTATTGCATCATGTATATATATATGTCAGAAAATTAATTATAGATTTGCGGATTGAATTTGCCAAAAAAGAAGACCCTCCCGTATATTATTTTTGAAACCCTCTTTTCTAGGGATATTTGAAGGGCTCTTATTCGAAGAGTTTATTATTTTGGAAGGCCCTATTTTGTAAGGGTAATATTTTGGAAGGCTCTTATTCGAAGAGTTTATTATTTTGGAAGCTCCTCCTTTGTGGGGGTAATATTTTGGAAGACCATCTTTTCTAGGTATAAATTTTGAAGGGCTTTTATTCTAAGAGTTTATAATTTTGGAAGGCTCTTATTCGAAGAGTTTATTATTTTAGAAGACCTTTTGTGTGTTGCTGATATTTTTTAGAAGACACTTTGAGTATTGCTGATATTTTTTAGAATACCTTTGGTTATTGCTGATATTTTTTCGAAGAATTTTGGGTATTACTTATATTTTTTAGAAGACCCTCCTTATGGGTAATATTTTGCATGGGTAATATTTTGGAAGGCTCTTATTCGAAGAGTTGATTATTTTTTAGAAGGCCCTTCAAGTGTTGCTGATATTTTCTGGAAGAATCTTGGGATATTGATATTGCTCTGGGAAGATAACCTCCTCTAAGAAGGGTCTCCCTTATTTTTTGTGTTAGACGACCTCCTCTAAGGAGGGTCTTCATAATTTAAATAAAAAAATTGGTCTCCTTTGAGGAGAGTTAATGGAATAAACTTCGGGAAATCCACCTCCTGTGAGGAGGGATATTTCTGGAATGGGGAACGACCTCCTTTGAGGAGGGTATCCCAAATTACCAAAGTCCTTGCAAAAACCGTACTTCCGGGGGGATGTCCGTACTTCCGGCGCCTCATCAAGGTTCGAGCTTCGGAAAATCCACCTCCTGTGAGGAGGGTATTTCTGAACTAAAAACTGATCTCCTTTGAGGAGAGTACCCTAAATTATCAAACTCCTTGCAAAAACCGTACTTCCGGGGGGGATGTCCGTACTTCCAGCGCCTCATCAAGGTTCGAGCTTCGGAAAATCCACCTCCTGTGAGGAGGGATATCTCTGAAGCATTTATGGAAATTCTGGTGGATATGACCTTCTTTGAGGAGGATATTTTCCGGAATACGTTATGGAAACTCTAGAATACGTCCTTCTTTGAGGAGGGTATTTCTCGGAATACTTAATGGATGATAATTCTTGAATATTTGCTTTTCAGGATATTGCTCGGAAAGCTTTGCACGACTCTGCGAACAATGCTTGGATGGCTCTCCAAGATACATTCTCTCACACCTATTAAACTTATTATTTACATATCGCATATTGTCTTATTTACATCTACATGTATATTACGGGCACCTTGGTGCTCCATATTTTCTACTAATCTTCCTCTCCTAGCTGTTTTAGTGACTCAGGAAATTTGGAAGATCGAAGCATGCTTAGTTCTCCACTGCAGCAAGCTACACTGAAGAACTGGGGGTAGTTGTTACGCCATATTTTCGGTTGCCTCTAATATCTCCCAAATTTCCAATATTATTAATTATTAATTCAGATTAATAATTATAACTTAATCGCTAAGTTTTATCCTCTCCCTGAAACGAGGAAAGAATTAATCTCAATCAATCAATAACGGAAAATATCTCCAAACGATATTCTTCAAATCAGGAAGATATCACAATGATAAGATTAAATCAGATAAAATCAGTAATTACCAAGATTAACGAAGTTTACCCCTAAAGTCTCTAAGGGATAGACACAAATCAATTTCACAGAACTGCGTTGGCTTATCTGAAACTACAACTTATCTGAAACTGACTAAAAAATCATATTTCTACCTTGTTAGCTAATAGGAACAAATGATAAAACTTTTACGAGATAATGTCCCAGTAGACTAAAAAATTAATAGCAAAGGTCACCGAATAAAGTTACTGCTCCGAATGATTTTGTTGATAGTTTGGGGGATCTGGAAAGTCCGCATCGAAGCTGAGATGCTAACATTTATTGCAAGAGCTCATCACTTACAACCAAAGATTGTTCAATATTATTTGTTGGGGGTTTTCACTTTCGGCATGTCTATAGTTGGTATCCGGCATATAGATAGCTGGGGTATTACTCATCCTTTGGGGAATTCCATTTCCGGCATGTCTATAGCTGGTATCCGGCATGTAGATAGCTGGAGGATCGTTCCTCTGACCTTAGTTTATACAACTGAGGATTCTGAACACTGGGGTATCAACGGATCTTACGTGAAGTGGTCAATTGTAATAACGCGGCTTTTAGGGATGTTAGCGCAATTTGGATCTTTTCGAATATCTTCGAATTCGTTTTTTAGCTTCAAGAACTTTTTAGTTCAGTTTGTTGTACGATCTGGAAACAATTTATTGTTTTTTCAACCTGGTCGTATCTACAGTCGGGGGTTTGTCCCGCTGTTTTATTGGCTTGTTTCAGTAATATAATCCTTGCATTTTGTCAAAAAAAAAAACTACCAAAAAATTGAATAAAATCAATTTTACGCTTATTATATATAAGGATATAATTACGCCTCCAAATCAGAGATCTTTATTAAATTATTTTTATAACATAAATTTGCAAGAGGCTATCGGCTAAATACTTTATATTTAGGATATATTTTAGTATTTTTCAATTTTCATATCCAAACATATACTCACTCAATCCCTCTCATTTGTTTACAAATGAGTTAGCATGAAGGTTAAGAAAAAGCTTAAAGTGGTAGGACCAATTATAAAATGAGTGTAGTTGAGGAAAGTAGTAGGTGTGGTTATTTTTATATTATAAAACTTTTCTATTTTGGGTAAATTTTGGAATGTAAAAAATTGAGAGGGACATAGATTTTAAACCGTATTTTAGATATATTTGATATTTTTTATTTTTATTTTTAAATTTTATACATATATTACTATGTACTCCGTAATATTTTATTTCGAATATTATTTCAAATCACTATTTCATTAAAAATTTGGATATTTTATTTTTATTACTATTTACTAATATATTAATTTTACCCAGAATAAATGAGCTTTACCCAGCTTCCCTTCTGGAACTAAATGCAACTAACAGTGGCTGGAGAAACCGTAGTTGCTAAAGTTCACCATATTAGTTTTCCTACTTACATCAGCTTCTGTTGATAGTTTTTTTTTTGCTGAGACACTCTCTTGAATGTAAGTGCCAAGCTGCTTCTTGTAAGTCTGAACGGAACAAGTATGTTGTGCCTGCATGAAAACCTTGCCATTGTAGGTCTTCCAGTGTGCCAATGCAGATTGTGGTCATTTCTACCATCCAAACTGTGTCGCAGAACTCCTCCAGCCTTTTAATGCGTTGAAAACTAAAGAACTTCAGCTGAAAATCCATTCTGGAGAATCTTTTATGTGTCCTGCCCATAAATGTACTATATGCATGTATGAAAGGAGAAGACAAAGCAGTTCACGAGTTGCAATTTGCAATGTGTAGACGCTGTCCGAAGGCATACCATCGGAAATGCTTGCCCAGGTATGTTCCCTTTGCTTTAAATATCATTCCTCGGCACTAAACAAGGCAATGCTATATATCATATTAAGAATACATAGGAGTCACAACGGTGATGTCTATCTTAAGCTTGATGGTAAGTCTACTGGACAGACTCTCAAGTCTCAAGTACCAAACCATTACCATCTAGATAGTCATCGTCAACTGACTAATTTGAAGGATAAAGGAATTCATGGGTTTTGTTTGATCTCTTCAATTTTCAGTGAGATTACCTTCAGAAGTGATGGGAATTTTAATCAAAGGGCTTGGGATGGTCTCTTACCGGGCCGCATTTTAATTTACTGCATGTAAGTACATACTAAAATGATGACTGTACACCTCTATCTAAAGAGGATGGTGTTTACTGTTTCTTAAGTGATCCTGTAGCAGTTTGTAACAAATGTCTCTGATTTTTGACCCGGAACTTTACAGGGACCATGAAATCCTTTCTGATATTGGGACACCTAAAAGAGACCATATTATCTTTCCTAATGTTGAAGGAAAAATGCAAACCACTTCGGGATTACTTTGAAGCAAAGAGAAACTGATAAAAAGTAGGGATATGGGGAATTTTACACCGAAAAGTCCTTTAAAGCAGAGATTTAACCACACTGGGATATATCGTGGTCATTCAACCTTTGCTACATTTACTGGGGATAGGGGTGCCCGCGGGTCGGGTTGGGCGGGTTACAAGTAATTTAGTAACCCAACCCAATTAATTCGGGTTTATAAAATTCAAACCCATCGTAAATCTTACTAAAGTCGGGTTGGGTTGGTTCGGCTTAATCGGGTTGAGCGGGTTAAATGTAAAATAGAAGTTAGTGCAACGCATATTTGTATTTGTTGGTTGGTGATAAAACAACTCGAAGTCCAAGAATTAAAGTCATGTATAACTTAATCTAGTATGCAATTATACAATTGATCACCACATGTGCAAATTGTACTACAATCTACAAAACTAAATTACTTACACATAAGTAGAACATCATTATATTAAATATTTTTAATTCATAATTTTAGTGTGGAACATGTAATAATATATCCAAAAAATCTTAACTTTAAGTCAAGTAGTAAATTAGTAGTACGGTTCATTAGTGCATAATATATGTCGGGTTGGATTGGGTTAAAATTATAAAAACCCTAACCCAACCCATTTAATTCGATTTTTTTAATATTTAACCCATTCAATGTTCGGTTTAAATAATATCGGGTTGGGTCGGCTAAAAGTAGGGGCGGATTGGGTCGGTTTAATCGGTTTGATCGGTTTATGGGCACCCCTAACTGGGGACAAGGTATTTAGGTGTGCCAATGTAGACAAAAGTAAGTTATCAACATCACAGAGAATCGTGTACTTGCCCAGTTCTAGCAAAAGAAAGATATCTGATTATCCACACCAGAGTGCAGATAAGTTTATGAAAGTTAAAGAAAGCAGTAGACAGCCTTCAGATGATATTGAGAAACGATTATTCAATCATCTCGATATATATATATATATATATATATATATATATATATATATATATGTTTTTGCTCAAATACAAATCAATCCTTAAATACAAACTACAAACTAACATAAAATATTTTATATTTCATTCATTCTAATGGCCCCCCAAGGGGTACCTTTACAAAAAATGTCTAAAATTCTTGGCTCCATTCAGCAAAAAAAAAAAATTATTGTTCACTGCTGACGTCACTGCCACGTCAACAGTGAACAGTGATTTTTTTTCCCCCTGAATGGAGCCAAGAATTTTAGACATCTTTTGTACTAGGGTACCCCTAGTTTGATCATTAGATTAGCATGAAATGTTGAATTAGTGTTTAGTTTTTATAGTTTGTATTTAATTTTAGTTTGTAGTGGAGTAAGACTCTATATATATATATATATATATATATATATATATATATATATATTTACAATGTATATGATAGTGCCTATGTGGCTATGTATGTCTGTTTATATAATTGTTATCTGAACTTTGCCATATAGGACGTTAAATTTAATAGACGATTCAACATCTTCTTTCAATGAGGAAGAATTTTTGAAAGGCAAGAAGTCATCATCATGAACACTATATTCATCGAATGTAAGGATCGCAGAGGACAAGACCTTTACTGAAGGGAAGGTGAAAGGCTATGTAAAGGTGCAATTATTTTTTATTGTATGATAGTTTTGGGTTATACCAAAGTCAGAAGTTAGTTGTACTTTTAGTCCTAAAGTCATCTAATTATTTTCACAGGCTGTTCAAACTGCATTGAAGATGATGGGGGAAGCTTGGAGGATGCAAAAGCTGTGTGTGAGCCGCATGTCCTCAAACAACTTGTCAGATGGAAGGTTTTTTTTTTCACCCTAATGGATTCGGAGCAGTAAATTTATTCGGTGACCTTTGCTATTAATTTTTTAGTCTACTGGGACATTATCTCGTAAAAGTTTTATCATTTGTTCCTATTAGCTGACAAGGTAGAAATATGATTTTTTTAGTCAGTTTCAGATAAGTTGTAGTTTCAGTGAAATATAGTTTCCTTCTTGTGGATTACTACAAGAAGGAAAGAGCAAAGAAGAAGGTTGCTAAAGAGAATGCAAAAGCTAATAAGGAGGGTAAGAAAGCTGCTAAGGAGAGTAAGCAAGCAGGTAAACAGAGTGAAACTGCTAAGGAGGGTTCTAAGAAGGATGGTGAGAAACCTCAGTATAACAAAGAGAAAGAGAAAGATGTTGTGCTTGTATTAGTAGTCAAAAAAAAAAAAAAAAAAATTAAAAATGAAAAATACCAAAAATAATTCTAGCCATGCAATTTGATTAGTTGTTGTATTTTGCTAATTGCACCCATGCATGCGTAGGAATCTTGTGTTTATGGATGTTTTTGTATGAGAAGTGATATGTGATGTTCTTGTGCACTCACTTACACTAGCAAGTAGAAACTAGTAGACTTTTTGAATGTGCTAAGTGATTAGAATGACATGAATATGTGCAAGGTAATTTGGTCTATATGCTTTGAATACAAGTAGGTGCGTTAGAGAGACTGTTATTTGGGATTGATTATGCTTTGTCACACCAAGTGAGTTTTGAGCCTATATGCATATCTTTTGCATGATTATTCGTTTGCTTGAGTGTCCACTTGTCGTTTGCATTGCTAGCACTTGCTTGAAGTCTTTCTTAAGATGCATGACATTAATTGATGATAACATGATAAAGGCAATTAGGTATAACCTCATATTTCCTATAGATCCATACAATTTATACGTGATCCATTAGTTAACCCTTTGAGCCTAATCTTATTCTTTCGGTGACACACCAAGTTACTTGCCATTATCCTTTTTATTCTATTGGCCTTGCATTAAATTTGAACCCAATTGTCAAAGGCTAGTATTGTTCGTAAGGGAGTGATAAGGTGTGTATAAAAGGGGGGTTTTATTGATGATCATAACTTTGGGGGAATATTTGGGGTTTGGTTCATAGCTTGTTAGTCGAAGTTTGAAATCATATTTATGGGATCGTTGTTCTTGCTATTATTTTTGCTCTCTTGAAAAAAAAATAGAAAAAAAAATAAAAAAAAAACAGAAAAAAAAAGCAGAAAAATAAATTTGAGAGCATTTTTATCTTTTGTGATCCTACTTTGTTTCGACTAGTCAAGTTGTTTATAAATAAAAGTTCAAGTGTGGGGATGAAAGTATGGGAGTTGTTTGAATTTTATTGTCAGGTACTAGCTTTTGACTTAACCTTCTTTGGCTTTCTTGACATACCTTGTCCCTAGCCCCGTTACAACCTTAACAAAGACCTTTTGATTGTCATTGATGATGTATGTTGCGTTAAAGGTTAGATTGATAACAAGGACGAAGCATGTTTATGATATTGTTGGAGTTGAGTGAAACACTTACCCTTTGTTTTGAGTGAATATTTTTGTGAGTGAAGGGTGAGTTTTTGCTTTTGGCATAGGAGATCCCAGATTTTGTCTCAAAGATGTGCTCTTGTGTGCTTAGCATGTTTACCAACCTATTCTTACATTTGACATGAATTTCTATGATTTTATGCATCTTCTTTGAGTAGACTATGTGGATACTTGCACTTTAGACACCAAGACATTGCATTTTCATTTTGATTCTTAAGCTGATGTTGCATGAGAGGACTTGTGTGTGTGGTGTTGTGTTGGCATTAATCTTTTGCATGGTTGGATGAATTTTGTGGGTATATTCACTATAAACCCTCACGAGACCTTACTCGTCCACTGGGGCTACCTAGGGGTTTAAAGGGCTTGTTGCATATGCCAAATGCAACCGTGATCACCTACGGAAGTGGTACTAATTAGTTAGTATAATTATTATGTTAGTTTGCACGAGGACGCGCAAAGTGCTAAGTGTGGGGATATTTGATAGAATATATTTTATATATATTCTATAGGATTTTGTTCCCACATTTACGGTACTTTTGTGAATAATCGTGTAAATTTAATTAGTTTTTGATGAATTTTTATGAAGTGTTTCAGGTTGAAAGGTGGGAAAATTTATTTAAAACATTTGATGTTTTATTTAAATTTTCCCACCTTTCAACCTGAAACACTTCATAAAAATTCATCAAAAACTAATTAAATTTACACGATTATTCACAAAAGTACCGTAAATGTGGGAACAAAATCCTATAGAATATATATAAAATATATTCTATCAAATATCCCCACACTTAGCACTTTGCGCGTCCTCGTGCAAACTAACATAATAATTATACTAACTAATTAGTACCACTTCCGTAGGTGATCACGGTTGCGTTTGGCATATGCAACAAGCCCTTTAAACCCCTAGGTAGCCCCAGTGGACGAGTAAGGTCTCGTGAGGGTTTATAGTGAATATACCCACAAAATTCATCCAACCATGCAAAAGATTAATGCCAACACAACACCACACACACAAGTCCTCTCATGCAACATCAGCTTAAGAATCAAAATGAAAATGCAATGTCTTGGTGTCTAAAGTGCAAGTATCCACATAGTCTACTCAAAGAAGATGCATAAAATCATAGAAATTCATGTCAAATGTAAGAATAGGTTGGTAAACATGCTAAGCACACAAGAGCACATCTTTGAGACAAAATCTGGGATCTCCTATGCCAAAAGCAAAAACTCACCCTTCACTCACAAAAATATTCACTCAAAACAAAGGGTAAGTGTTTCACTCAACTCCAACAATATCATAAACATGCTTCGTCCTTGTTATCAATCTAACCTTTAACGCAACATACATCATCAATGACAATCAAAAGGTCTTTGTTAAAGTTGTAACGGGGCTAGGGACAAGGTATGTCAAGAAAGCCAAAGAAGGTTAAGTCAAAAGCTAGTACCTGACAATAAAATTCAAACAACTCCCATACTTTCATCCCCACACTTGAACTTTTATTTATAAACAACTTGACTAGTCGAAACAAAGTAGGATCACAAAAGATAAAAATGCTCTCAAATTTATTTTTCTGCTTTTTTTTTTTTTTTTTTTAAATTTGACAAGGCTGTCTCGTTCCTATCAAATAATAATTTCTAACTAATCCTTCTAACTGTGTAGTAGGGTAAGTCAGAGTCGATCCCACAGAGACAAACGTATCAATCACTAGTTGTTTCTGATTTAATTCGGCTAAGCAAGTAACACAATAAATGTTGAGAGATTATTAAACTAATTTTATACTAAAGAGAATTGTGTTTGTATTAATCAAATATTAAAACATCCAGAATTAAGTGTCCCCACTAGCATGAATTGATGTAATTGTGAATTCCCGCCCCAATTAATCGTACGCTGCTCAACAGGAAAGATGCGCCCTATAAATACCAATAACCTCTCTCGAGTATTAATGGCTTCTCTTAAAATACAATCAAGCCTATTCTCATGGTATCATGTAATTTAGAGACATTAATTACAGCACCCTAAATTCCTAACAATCCATTCTACCTATTCTCATGGAGAATTTCATGTTCTTACTGGATAAATCACAACCCTCTAATCCAACTCTCGTTGATAATTAGATATTGGTTCAAACAATAAACATAATCACGTCTGATTTGTAATTGCTAATTAAAACAACCCAATAAGCAAGAGCAATTAAACAATCAAATTGGGGGAATTGGGAAAATCACACATCAATCATAGCTAGGGTTCTACTTAACCCTAGATTAATTATCTACTCACTCATGATTGAATTAATAAAACAAGAATTAATAATTGAACACATAATTATAAGAATAGAAGAAAAACCTTTAATCTTGATCTTCAAAGAAAATAAATATTCTCCCAAAAATCTCCAGAAGAAAGTGTTTACAAAGTTCTGTCTAATAATATTTTTTCGATCCCCAAAATAATAACCTCGTTCCGTTTATATATCGTGTTACAGGGATAAGATAATTGGCTCCAATTAATTCGAGGCCAATTCTCTTTACAAGTAACCATCAGTACGGGACTCAAAACAAGTGGGCCAGCTTTTTATTTTCTGTTGAAACATGGTCACGCCGCATGCATGTATAATAGGCAGCTGTTGGGATTTAAATAGGAAACTGTCTGGCGCCACTCTCCTGGCTTGCGCGTGTCAGGCACTCGCCGGATTCTTAGTACAACACCACGCGCGTGAGATGCACGCAGGAGGTCGGGCGCGTGGTTTATGCGTATCGAGAGTAGCAGCACCTGTGTTATAATATTAAGTACAGATATATGGAACCAACGGTATTAAAAACCAATACCGTGGTATTAAATTGCTGCAACACTCCCCCCTTATTTTTCCTTTTGAGCGCTACGCCCAAGACATTCAAACTGTGGTATAAAGAAACTAAAATGCCGGTATTTGCACCCTGCTTTTCTGTCTCCTTTTGTCCAAAATATCATCTCCAAATTTAAATAAAACATCAAATGTTTTAAATAAATTTTCCCACCTTTCAACCTGAAACACTTCATAAAAATTCATCAAAAACTAATTAAATTTACACGATTATTCACAAAAGTACCGTAAATGTGGGAACAAAATCCTATAGAATATATATATAATATATTCTATCAAATATCCCCACACTTAGCACTTTGCGCGTCCTCGTGCAAACTAACATAATAATTATACTAACTAATTAGTACCACTTCCGTAGGTGATCACGGTTGCATTTGGCATATGCAACAAGCCCTTTAAACCCCTAGGTAGCCCCAGTGGACGAGTAAGGTCTCGTGAGGGTTTATAGTGAATATACCCACAAAATTCATCCAACCATGCAAAAGATTAATGCCAACACAACACCACACACACAAGTCCTCTCATGCAACATCAGCTTAAGAATCAAAATGAAAATGCAATGTCTTGGTGTCTAAAGTGCAAGTATCCACATAGTCTACTCAAAGAAGATGCATAAAATCATAGAAATTCATGTCAAATGTAAGAATAGGTTGGTAAACATGCTAAGCACACAAGAGCACATCTTTGAGACAAAATCTGGGATCTCCTATGCCAAAAGCAAAAACTCACCCTTCACTCACAAAAATATTCACTCAAAACAAAGGGTAAGTGTTTCACTCAACTCCAACAATATCATAAACATGCTTCGTCCTTGTTATCAATCTAACCTTTAACGCAACATACATCATCAATGACAATCAAAAGGTCTTTGTTAAGGTTGTAACGGGGCTAGGGACAAGGTATGTCAAGAAAGCCAAAGAAGGTTAAGTCAAAAGCTAGTACCTGACAATAAAATTCAAACAACTCTCATACTTTCATCCCCACACTTGAACTTTTATTTATAAACAACTTGACTAGTCGAAACAAAGTAGGATCACAAAAGATAAAAATGCTCTCAAATTTATTTTTCTGCTTTTTTTTTCTGTTTTTTTTTTTATTTTTTTTCTATTTTTTTTTCAAGAGAGCAAAAATAATAGCAAGAACAACGATCCCATAAATATGATTTCAAACTTCGACTAACAAGCTATGAACCAAACCCCAAATATTCCCCCAAAGTTATGATCATCAATAAAACCCCCCTTTTATACACACCTTATCACTCCCTTACGAACAATACTAGCCTTTGACAATTGGGTTCAAATTTAATGCAAGGCCAATAGAATAAAAAGGATAATGGCAAGTAACTTGGTGTGTCACCGAAAGAATAAGATTAGGCTCAAAGGGTTAACTAATGGATCACGTATAAATTGTATGGATCTATAGGAAATATGAGGTTATACCTAATTGCCTTTATCATGTTATCATCAATTAATGTCATGCATCTTAAGAAAGACTTCAAGCAAGTGCTAGCAATGCAAACGACAAGTGGACACTCAAGCAAACGAATAATCATGCAAAAGATATGCATATAGGCTCAAAACTCACTTGGTGTGACAAAGCATAATCAATCCCAAATAACAGTCTCTCTAACGCACCTACTTGTATTCAAAGCATATAGACCAAATTACCTTGCACATATTCATGTCATTCTAATCACTTAGCACATTCAAAAAGTCTACTAGTTTCTACTTGCTAGTGTAAGTGAGTGCACAAGAACATCACATATCACTTCTCATACAAAAACATCCATAAACACAAGATTCCTACGCATGCATGGGTACAATTAGCAAAATACAACAACTAATCAAATTGCATGGCTAGAATTATTTTTGGTATTTTTCATTTTTAATTTTTTTTTTTTTTTTTTTGACTACTAATACAAGCACAACAAAGCACATCCCCACACTTAAATGTGGCAATGTCCTCAATGGCACAATACTAAGAATATCAACTAATAACAAGAAGGAAAGAAATACTCCCCTATGCCGAAGCATGAAGTGCACCAGTCCTCCATGGTATACAGAATCCATGGGTTGCCTCCCAAGTAGCGCATTTGTTTAATGTCGTTAGCCCGACACCGACTCGTCAATCAATCAGCAGAAGGAGAAGACAACAGAATATCCACCCCCTCGTTAATTGGTTCACCAGCTCTATAGTGCTTTACTCTTTGCCCATTCACCTTGAATGACTCTCCATGGCTATTCATCAATTCAACTGCACCATAGGGAAAAACCTTGCGTACCTTGAACGGACCTGACCACCTAGAACGAAGTTTTCCGGGAAAAAGTCTCAACCTTGAATTAAACAGAAGAACTAACTCCCCTTCCTTGAATTCTCTTCGTAACAGCTCTTTGTCATGCCACTTCTTTGTTTTCTCTTTGTAAAGCTTAGAACTTTCATAAGCCTCAAAACGAAGCTCATCTAGCTCATTAAGTTGTAGAAGTCTCTTCTCACCCGCTGCTAACATATCAAAATTTAGACCCTTGATAGCCCAAAATGCACGGTGCTCTAACTCAACGGGAAGATGACATGCTTTTCCATATACCAATCTGTACGGAGTTGTCCCAATAGGTGTCTTGAACGCAGTTCTATAAGCCCAAAGTGCATCATCAAGCTTCATAGACCAATCCTTCCTTGATTTTGCAACTGTCTTCTCCAAGATATTCTTTATTTCACGATTAGAGATCTCCACCTGACCACTGGTTTGGGGATGATAATAAAGTCCCACCTTATGATAAACTCCATATTTCTTCAACATTGCTTCAAAACGATTTTCGAGAAAATGCTTTCCTCCATCACTAATCAAAATCCTTGGCACTCCAAATCTAGGAAAAATCGTCTTCTTGAAGAACTTGCTCACAACACGAGCATCATTAGTGGGAGATGCAATGGCTTCAACCCATTTCGAGACGTAATCCACAGCTACCAAGATATACCTGTTCTTAAAAGATGGAGGGAATGGTCCCATGAAATCTACTCCCCAAACATCAAAAAGCTCCACTTCAAGAATGCTATTGAGAGGCATCTCATTGCGTCTTGAAATATTCCCCGTTCTTTGGCAACGATCACAAGAATGAACATATTGGTGGACATCTTTAAAAAGAGTTGGCCAATAAAAACCGCACTGAAGAATCTTTGCAGCAGTTTTCGTAGTACTTGCATGACCACCACTTGGCAAATCGTGACAATGTGAGATTATAGAAGCAATCTCATTATACGGAACACATCTTCTAATGACTCCATCAGCACATGATTTATAAAGAAAAGGATCATCCCAAAAGTGCTTCCTCACATCATAGAAAAATTTCTTCTTTTGCTGCGATGAGTAACCATGAGGAACAGTTCCACTAGCTAAGAAATTAGCTATGTCAGCATACCAAGGAACCTCTAGACTTGCAAGAGAAAGTAGATGATCGTCAGGAAAAGAATCATCAATTGCAGTAGATTTACCATCATCCTCATCAAGAGTAAGGCGTGAAAGATGATCAGCAACCACGTTCTCAGCCCCTTTCTTATCTTTAATCTCTAAGTCAAATTCTTGAAGAAGCAAAATCCAACGAATCAGACGAGGTTTAGCATCCTTCTTACTCATCAAGTATTTCAAAGCTGCATGATCAGTGTGAACAATAACTTTCGAACCAACGAGATAAGATCGAAATTTTTCCATAGAATACACCACTGCTAGCAATTCTTTCTCTGTTGTTGCATAATTAATCTGAGCCCCATCCAAGGTCTTGCTTGTATAGTAAATAGCATGCAGCTTTCCATCTTTCCTTTGGCCTAGGACTGCACCAATAGCTTGATCGTTAGCATCACACATGATCTCAAATGGTAGACTCCAATCAGGTGGTTGCATAATTGGAGCAGAAACAAGAGCTTTCTTTAACGTTTCAAAAGCCTCAACACAAGCATCAGTGAACACAAAAGGTACCTCCTTACCCAAGAGCTCGGTAAGAGGTCGAGCAATCTTCGAAAAATCTTTGATGAAACGGCGATAGAATCCAGCATGACCCAGAAAACTTCTTATCCCTTTGACTGAGGTAGGGTGTGGTAAGCGCTCAACAACCTCGACCTTGGCTTTATCAACTTCAATGCCTCTCTTCGAAACAACATGACCCAGAACAACTCCCTCTTGTACCATAAAGTGACATTTTTCCCAATTGAGAATGAGATTAACTTCTTGACATCTATGAAGCACCTTCTCCAAGTTATGTAAGCATGCATCAAAAGAAGTTCCGCCAACTGAGAAGTCATCCATAAAAACCTCCATAATATCTTCAATGAAATCTGAGAAAATTACCATCATACATCTCTGAAAAGTGGGAGGAGCACAACATAAACCAAACGGCATTCTGCGGTATGCAAATGTACCATAGGGACATGTGAAAGTCGTCTTTTCTTGATCATTTGGATGGATAGGAATCTGGAAGAAGCCTGAATATCCATCTAAGAAGCAAAAGTAAGAATGTTTCGCCAATCTTTCAAGCATTTGATCAATAAAAGGGAGAGGAAAATGATCTTTCCTTGTGGCCTTATTCAATTTCCGATAATCAATGCACATTCGCCACCCTGTCACAGTTCTAGTAGATATCAACTCACCCTTATCATTCTTCACAACGGTCATTCCTCCTTTCTTTGGAACAACATGCACAGGACTAACCCACTTGCTGTCAGAGATAGGATAGATTATACCTGCATCAAGAAGTTTTAACACCTCCTTTTTGACCACCTCCATCATATTAGGATTGAGTCTCCGTTGAGGCTCAATAGAAGAAGCTTGCTCATCTTCCAGAATAATTTTATGCATGCAGAATGATGGATTAATTCCCTTGATATCATCAATGGAATACCCAATAACATTTTTATATTTTTTCAAGACCGTGAGCAATTGCTCAATTTGAATGTCATCAAGCTCAGAATTAACAATAATAGGATATGATTCATTAGGGCCCATAAACACATATTTCAAAGATGCAGGTAGTGGTTTCAGTTCTACCTTAGGAGGCGTGGAACTCTCCTTAACTTCCTCATGCTGTAACACATTAGAATGTTCATGCTTATATGTAGGTGCTGCATCCAAAAGCTTCTCGTAACCCTGACACTCTCCATTTTCTTCATCAACATTACCCTCAAGAACAGCTTGAAGTGGATCCTCAGATAAAAGAATTTTGGCTTTCATGTCGATCACTTCCTCTAGTGCATCCACCCTATTCACAGACTCATCCGTAGAAGGATGTCCCATTGTACTTTGCAGCTTGAATTCCATCTTTTCTTCGCCTACCTCAAAAGAAATCCTTCCATTTTTCATGTCAATGATAGCTCCAGCTGTTGCTAAGAAAGGCCTCCCAAGAATGATAGGAATATTTGCATCTTCTTCCATTTCCATGACAACAAAATCACACGGAATATAAAACTTTCCTACCTTAAGGGGCACATCTTCAAGAATTCCCAATGGAAATTTCACACTTCTGTCTGCCAGTTGTAGAGAGATACGTGTGGGTTTTAGTTCACCCATCTGAAGCTGTTCACAAATCGACAAAGGCATCAAACTGACACTTGCTCCAAGATCACATAGAGCCCTTTTAATTTCGACATCCCCAAGCTGAACAGGAATAGAGTAGCTACCTGGGTCCGCTAACTTCTTCGGAAGATCATTTTGCAAGATGGCACTGCACTCTGCCGTTAATGAGATGGTAGAGCTTTCTTCAATTTTTCTCTTCCTTGACAAAATGTCTTTCAGGAATTTTGCATAAGATGGCATCTCAGTTATAGCATCCATGAATGGGATATTGATATGTAGCTTCTGCAAAATTTCAAGGAATTTACCATACTTCTTCTCTAGCTTCGCTTGTGCTAACCTTTGTGGAAAAGGAACAGGTGGCACATATGGTTTGAGAGGAACAGCTTCTGATTCTTTGGTTTCTTTCTCCCCAACCTCTAGGTCTACCAGTTTCTCAGTTGCAATCTCCTCTTCACCTTCCTTAGCATTCACAACATTTTTGCTCACTTTCAATTCCGGCTCCTTCAATTCTGTACCACTTCTCAAAGTTATAGCATTGATATGGCCCCTTGACGGTTGCTCAGTTTGGCCAGGAAGTTGGCCTGAAGACTTATTAAGTTGGCTCAACTGTTGAGAAATTTGAGTGATAGTGTTCTCCATAATTTTGTTGTGAGCCTTTATCTCGTTGATGCTTGAATCGAAGTGCTCATTCTTCTTTGATTGAGTAGAGATAAATCCTTCCATAAGACTTTCCAAGTTGGATTTCTGCGGCTGAGCTTGCTGAAAACCAGGAGGCTGAGAAAAATTATTTTGTGAAGATTGAGCTTGACCCTGATTGTTCCTGTAGGAGAAATTTGGATGATCTCTCCAACCTGGATTGTACGTGTTGGAGTAAGGATTATACTGCGGCCTCTGATTCTGATTGTAAAGAGCATTAGCCTGTTCAACTGCCATTCCAGAAGGATTGTATTGACAAGCAAGTTTGGTGTGTCCAACAACACCACATATCTCACATGAAGCAACAGTAGATGAAGAACTTCTGGAATCCAATTGCTCAATCTTTTTGACCATAGCCTGCATAGTAGTATTCAACATGGTTAGAGCATCAACATCATACTTACCACCTTTCTTAGGATGATTTCGATCACTGTATGGATAATTGTCATTAGACGCTATCTCATCTAATAAAGCTTTCGCATCCTCAGTACTCTTCTTCATAATAGAACCACCAGAAGAAGCATCAACAAAGTTTCGGAACTCTTGTGTCAACCCATTATAGAATGTTTGGATCAACAACCAGTCAGGAATTCCATGGTGAGGGCATTGTCTCTGAAGTCGCTTAAATTTTCTCCAAGCATCATGAAGTGACTCGTCATCATCTTGACGAAAATTAGAGATCTCATTCCGGAGCTTAGAGGTCTTCTTCTGACTGAAGAATTTAAGTAGAAAAGCCTTCGCAAGACTATCCCAAGTAGTGAATGTATTTGGCCCTTCATCCTTCAACCAATCTTTTGCTGTATCTCGAAGAGAGAATGGAAATAAGCGCAGCTTTATAGCATCATCACTAACATTGGTCAGCTTTATTGTATCACACTTTTCAAGAAAACTCTCAAGATGATCAACAGGATTTTCAGTGGACAATCCTGCGAAAGAATCATTGGAGATGAATTGGATGAACTGAGGCTTGAGCTCAAAGTGTGTAGCTGTGACTGCTGGTCTGACAATGCTGGAGAGTACGCCTGTAGCATCTGGCATACCATGCTCCCTGAGAGCTTTAGCTGTTGTATCAGTCATAATTTCCTTATCCTTGTTTTTCCTTCGCTTGCCTGCTTGCCTTCTTGCTGTAGCTTCAATTTCAGGATCAATTTCAATTAAGTTTTCAGTACCTGAACTTCGAGTGTGCATGCAACAAGAGAACTAGAAACGATGATCAATTAACAAGGGAATAATAGCCGAAGCAACACAACTAAAATACTAAGCTAAATCAATTCAAAATTAACTAATCTAACACTGCTTTGTCCCCGGCAGCGGCGCCAAAAAATTGACAAGGCTGTCGCGTTCCTATCAAATAATAATTTCTAACTAATCCTTCTAACTGTGTAGTAGGGTAAGTCAGAGTCGATCCCACAGAGACAAACGTATCAATCACTAGTTGTTTCTGATTTAATTCGGCTAAGCAAGTAACACAATAAATGTTGAGAGATTATTAAACTAATTTTATACTAAAGAGAATTGTGTTTGTATTAATCAAATATTAAAACATCCAGAATTAAGTGTCCCCACTAGCATGAATTGATGTAATTGTGAATTCCCGCCCCAATTAATCGTACGCTGCTCAACAGGAAAGATGCGCCCTATAAATACCAATAACCTCTCTCGAGTATTAATGGCTTCTCTTAAAATACAATCAAGCCTATTCTCATGGTATCATGTAATTTAGAGACATTAATTACAGGACCCTAAATTCCTAACAATCCATTCTACCTATTCTCATGGAGAATTTCATGTTCTTACTGGATAAATCACAACCCTCTAATCCAACTCTCGTTGATAATTAGATATTGGTTCAAACAATAAACATAATCACGTCTGATTTGTAATTGCTAATTAAAACAACTCAATAAGCAAGAGCAATTAAACAATCAAATTGGGGGAATTGGGAAAATCACACATCAATCATAGCTAGGGTTCTACTTAACCCTAGATTAATTATCTACTCACTCATGATTGAATTAATAAAACAAGAATTAATAATTGAACACATAATTATAAGAATAGAAGAAAAACCTTTAATCTTGATCTTCAAAGAAAATAAATATTCTCCCAAAAATCTCCAGAAGAAAGTGTTTACAAAGTTCTGTCTAATAATATTTTTTCGATCCCCAAAATAATAACCTCGTTCCGTTTATATATCGTGTTACAGGGATAAGATAATTGGCTCCAATTAATTCGAGGCCAATTCTCTTTACAAGTAACCATCAGTACGGGACTCAAAACAAGTGGGCCAGCTTTTTATTTTCTGTTGAAACATGGTCACGCCGCATGCATGTATAATAGGCAGCTGTTGGGATTTAAATAGGAAACTGTCTGGCGCCACTCTCCTGGATTGCGCGTGTCAGGCACTCGCCGGATTCTTAGTACAACACCACGCGCGTGAGATGCACGCAGGAGGTCGGGCGCGTGGTTTATGCGTATCGAGAGTAGCAGCACCTGTGTTATAATATTAAGTACAGATATATGGAACCAACGGTATTAAAAACCAATACCGTGGTATTAAATTGCTGCAACACTCCCCCCTTATTTTTCCTTTTGTGCGCTACGCCCAAGACATTCAAACTGTGGTATAAAGAAACTAAAATGCCGGTATTTGCACCCTGCTTTTCTGTCTCCTTTTGTCCAAAATATCATCTCCAAATTTAAATAAAACATCAAATGTTTTAAATAAATTTTCCCACCTTTCAACCTGAAACACTTCATAAAAATTCATCAAAAACTAATTAAATTTACACGATTATTCACAAAAGTACCGTAAATGTGGGAACAAAATCCTATAGAATATATATAAAATATATTCTATCAAAAGAGAGTGCCATAAAGATGGGGACATGCAGATGAGAATATGGGTTCCTCTAGTGACTCTATTTTTTATGATAGTGAAGAGGAAAGAATGGCTGCCAACTCCACGGATGAGGATGAGATAAGTTGGCCAGTATTTGATAAAGCTGAGATGGACAATCCTAAATTTGAGCTAGGCCAGTTGTTTCCCAGTGCAAAAGTGCTTAGAGATGCTATCAAGAAGCAAGCTATCAAGGAGAAGAGAGGGATCATTCAGAAGAGGAATTATGGTGTCAGAGTAAAATTTGTGTGTCATGGAGGTTGTAAATGGAGTATTTATGGGAAAAAAATGCCAAACTCTGACACTTATCAGATAAGAGTCTACAATCCAAAACATACTTGCATTCAAACCTTTGAGCAGAAGCAAAATAATTCCAGATGGATAGCTAATCATTATGAAAATGATATTAGGATCAACCCTACTTGGCCTTTGGCAGCATTCTTAAAAAAAGTTGTCAATGATTGGGGTTGTCATGTGAGTATTTATGCAATTGCACGAGCTAAAAAATGGCACTTCAGAAAATTAGAGGTAGGCATGATGAGCAGTTTGGTCAGGTATGGGACTATGCTAATGAGCTTCTAAAGGCAATGCCTGATAGCACAGTGTTAGTAATGACAGAAGACACAGCAGATCCTGAGAAGAAGCTGTTCAAAAGATTCTACACTTGTTTTGGCCCAATAAAGAAGGGATTCAAAAGTGGTTGCAGGCCATTAATTGGACTTGATGGGTGCCATTTAAAGGGACCTTATGGGGGCCAACTGCTAACAGCCATTGGGACAGATGCTAATGATGGCATGTACCCCTTGGCTTGGGCAGTTGTAGAAGCAGAAAATTCTGACTCTTAGAATTGGTTTTTGAAGAATGTGGTTGAAGATTTGCAGATTGTTAGTGATGGTAGTTGGACATTCATCTCTGATAGGCAGAAAGGCCTAATCAATGCTCTTGAGAACATAGTGCCTAATGCAGAACATAGGTTCTATGTTATGCACTTGTACATAAATATGTGGAAGGACCACAAAGGAATTGGTGTGAGAATGTGCTTGTGGAAAGCAGCAAGGGCCACCACTGATTACACCTACAATAAACACATGGAAGAATTAGGAAAGGTATCTCTTTTAAATTTCTTTTCAATTACACCACTTTCATTTTTTATTACAACTTCACCTAACTTTGTTATTTATTTCCCAACTGTCTAGGAAGTGCTATGATTGGTTGGCTGAAAAACCTAGGAGTCAGTGGAGTAGAAGTGCATTTAGGATGACTGCAAAATCTGATCAATTTTTGAATAACTAATGTGAGGTATTCGACAACAGTATTGGTAAGCATAGAGATCTTCATATACTGTCTATGCTACAAGCCATACATATAGATGTCATGACAAGAATCCAAAAAAGAAGGGACAAAATGATTAACATTTATGCTTTGAACCCTATATGTCCCAATACTATGAGGAGATTAAACAAGTAAGCCTTTTGATACATTAGTCTTTCTATTTATTTTACATTACAATTAAAATCATGTCTAATGTGTATGAGTTGTCTGTTAGGGCTGTTGAAATGACTAAAGGGTGCCATGTGATCTGGTCTGGGGGGGCAAAATACTTGGTCACCATGTCTGAAGGGGGGTATCAGATGGTGGTGGACCTGGATGCTAAAAAGTGTGCATGCAAAAAGTGGGAGTTGAGTGGAATACCCTGCTACCATGCATGTGCTTGCATTGCTTGGTCAAAAAGGAAATATGAGGATTTTTTTCATGAGTGCTACTCAAAGGACACCTTCATTGCTTGCTACAGCCACACCCTAGAACCCATATGTGGTGAAGAAGAATGGTCTAGGACTGAGTATCCCAGACCACAACCACTTGTGGTGAAGGTGCAGACAGGAAGGCATAAAAAAGTAGGAATAAGACAAATGATGTTACACCACCTGGTGCAACTAGGTTAAAAAGACAGAACACCAAGATCAAGTGTAGTTATTGCACTGAATATTCTCACAACACAAGGACTTGTCCAGCTAAGGTATGGTTATGATTTTTTCACTCATGATTCTCTATGTTACTTGATAACTGATTGCATATGCTTTTATGTTGACAGGCACATGATAGGGCTAATGGATGTGAGAAGCAGACCAACAAAAGGACCAAGAAGGCCAAAGAGGATCAAAGTGGAACAGATGTGAATTTGACAACTCCTGAACAAGCCAACAATCCTCTTGGTGTGCAACCCAACACTTCAACATTAGGTGAAGACAGCCAGGGAGGTGTGTTTACCAACCCCAACACTTCTCAGACACCCAACAATCCTGAAGCAAGCAACAATCCTCTTGGTGTGGAGCCCCTGAGGTTTACAACCAAGGACAAGAGCAAGGTTACAACTTTGAAGAACCTGGAGCTTGCTAGAAAGAAAAGAGAAAACTGTAGGCTCAAACAAAAGCCAATTTGGAAGCAGTAATCTATTTAACTCATTAGGGTTATTTTCAGTTATGGTCTGTAAGAACCTTTCTAATGGTCTTTAACAACCTTTTTGATGGCCTGTAATGATCTCTATGAACCTTTTTGATGGTCTGTAATGGTCTCTTTTAATGGTCTCTCTCGAACCTTGTAAGAACCTTCTGGCTTGTAATGCAATGAAGCATGCCTTTTGTTACAGATATTAGGTGCAATGTGTACCAGCATAGTGTCTTTTATTTACCAAGTTTATTGTCACTTAGATTTGGATTTTATGTGCAAAGAAAGTACATAACAACAACAACAATGCACTTAACAAAATGGTTGCATTACAGATCAAAGCTTAACAAGCTTAACATTCAACAGTCACATTAAACAAACTTAACATCCCTACAGCAAACTAACCAAAGCTTCAATACTAACAAACCTTTGCCATAATACAGATAATGACATTCAATAAACCTAACAGTCCTAGGACAACCTAACCAAAGCTTCACTCATCAACAGAATCGTAGTCATCAACCTCAACTTCAGTGTCATCTCTCACTGTGTTCATCATCAAATTGACAAGCACATACAGCCCAATAATAGCTACAAACTGCTGCTTCTTCTTCAATTGCAAGATCTCAGCTTGATGCCTCTCTCTCATACGATCCATCCTGCGCCTATACCTTTCCTCCCTCCCCAGATTTGACTCCTGCAACTCCTTAATAATCTCTAAGGTGCGAGGGCCAAGTTCATCATCAATCCATTCTTGGTAGCCACAAAAGTTTCTCGGACATGCCCTGAATCTCCTCCCTGCATTTGGCCCAAACCACTGAGTCTTCATTACACTCATCTGGTCGCAATAGCAAGCAAGGTCCAAGATGGCATCGATTTCTTCATCCGTACGACGTCTGGCCTCCATTTTTCAGGTTGTAGAATCAATTAGGGTTTGCAATTAGAAGATAAGAAGAATTGGGGCTGCTCTGTTGTATATATAGGTGTAATTCCCGCGTACATCAGTTATCCCGCGCTTTCTGCAATGCCAAATGTCCCTTTTACCCCTGGGCAATTAACACCGTTACTCTAAAATAGACGGTAGTACACTCTTTATAAAAAGTTAATTTGTTCAGTATTGCCCGTGGCAGTTTCCGAACTATGGTATTTCAAGTGGTGTCTTGCCCTATGTTCAGGTACACAAAGTGCACTTTACTCATATGTATATTTTTTCTTCTAACCATACTTCCTGTTATGTAAAAATTTAGATAATCATCTTGACATCCTCTATATTTGGAGGACATCTATAATATATAGATAATATCTATAATTCATTATCTCTACTTAAATCGTGACACATCATCGATCTTATTTACTTATATATATATATATATATATATATATATATATATATATATATATATTAAAATAATAATAAAATACTATTTTTAAAATATAGCTATTCATTATAGCTAATACCATTGTAGTAAAACATCTTACAATTCAGCAAATTTTTAGATAATCATTATATAGCTAATGATTTTAGCTATTACCGTTGGAGATGCTCTCTCATCAATCAATTATGTATAATTGGAAAAATAAATAATAATCAATTATAATTAATGCAAATTAACTATGAAAAATAACAAGAAACAAAAAAAATTGAAACAAGAGGATACATAACGAGTTGACTGGATGACTCGGTAACTAAACTCAGATATGAGGACTCAATTCCAGTTAAAAACTCAGACCTACACACTTGATACACAACCTGTTAAAGCATAACACAACCGGACTCATTGTAACTAACTCAGTTCAGCAAACTATTCAATCGACTCGGTCTAAACAACCTTAAAAAGAAACAATATCTTAAAAACAAAGTCACTCACAACTCAGAGACGAACAAGAATCGATTTCGAAAACAAGAAAAGAACAAGCATCGATTTCAAACCACAATCCAGACAAACCCATTTCTACAAACACAACATGATTACAAGGACATAAATAAATACAGCAGAAGTTTAAATTTATGACCACTATGATGAATAAAAAAATAAAATCAAGAATCAATAACTCTTATAATACATTAGACAATAGTCTTTTAAACACACACATGACCCATATCATCTAATTAATCTAATACTCATATTGTCGATTCAATCAGAACAAAAAGAAACCCAATATCACGTACCTATACCTCAAAATTTTAACACAAGACTGGGGTGACTTGATAGCAGGGAGTGAAGTTCCACAAATTTGTAACATGCACACAAAAAAGATGCTGTGTATAGCTACACCGAAGGTTTCTCAGATTGATGAAACGATTAAGGTGTCTGTAAATGGAATAGGATACTGGGTGAGATTAAAAGAGGTACCAGCAAAAATGGAACTCGGTATCAGCAACGTGACACAAGCAAAAGTATGCAATAATCTAAGGGCAACAGTGGAGAGAGAATCTTCAGGTACTCAATCACCATCTCATCTCACAAATTCTTTTCGTTATCAAAATAATTCCCCGTCACCCATTCATGCATCACCACCTCATTCCAACTCCAAAGGACTAGAGGATTTCCAAGATATAGGTGATAGATATCAAGATATATCACAGGATGAGCATCAACAAGCTGGTGGAATATCTAAGATATTCTCTCCTTTGGAAACATGCAAGGGTGTGGCCAAAAATTGGAATTGGAGAGATAAGAAAGGAGATTCATCTGAAGAATCGACGGTTGAGACGCCCCAGGATGGGAATGATTTATTAATAGATAAAGAGTTGAATGAGGAGGAAGAGGAGGTTGTCATCTTGGAGGAGAATAATTTGACAGAAGGCATTGAAGATAGAGTTCTAAATCTATGATTGGGAAAAAACAGAGGCAGACCCAGAAAGGTTTCGAAAGTGAATAATTTCTTTGATTTTGCACTTAAGAATAGGAGGAATAAGAACAAGAAACTCAAACAGGCAAATGCAAATCACACTCGAGGGATCACATCAAAGAGAGATTTTCAGGCTCTCGTACACAGAGAAAGAAGTTGGGAAATTCGAATATCTTCAACGGAGAAGAACCTGGCATCACAAAACAAGTTTCACTTAATCTGGTAGAACACATATATGAGTGAAAAAAGAGTAAATTACATGGCGGCGGCTGTATTTTACACCAATTTTCAAAATAGTGGCCAAATTTTTAGATTCTCAAAAGAGTGGCCAACTTTTCTTTCCGATTTTCAAAAGAGTGGCTGCCGTCAACTTCCGTTAAATTTTCACCGTTAACTAATATATTTAAATAGTAAATTACAGAATGGTGGCCATACTTTACAATGATTTTCAAAATAATTAACGGTGAAAATCATTAAATAGCCAATATTTTGAAAATCATTGTAAAGTATGGCCACCATTCTGTAACTTACTATTTAAATATATTAGTTAACGGTGAAAATTTAACAGAAGTTGACGACAGCCACTCTTTCGAAAATCGGATTTAAAAGTTGGCCACTCTTTTGAAAATCTGAAAATTTGATCACTATTTTGAAAATTGGTGTAAAATACAGCCACCACTATGTACTTTACTCTAAAAAAAATGACAAAAATACCCGTTTTTTAGAGTAATAGTACCGAAACTACCCAATTTTAAAAAAGCTGACAAAAATACCTGTTTCAATACGCATTTGCCAAATGGTTATTTGAAATACGCATTTGACAAATGCTTATCCTTCATATTTTGTAAGTAATACGCAAGAGGCAATGGGATATTAGGATGATATGCATTTATATAATGCGTATCTTGTTTAAAAAATGAACAACTGAGATCTACTTTTAAGTAGTCTCGTGACTCTCGTCTGACACATGCATGTGATTGCAGGACACATGCAGGAGATATGCAAGAGCATGTTGCCCACTTGCCATGAAATCCATGAAAATCACGCGCCTGATACAAACCAAAGAAAAAAGGGGCGCGTGTTCCAAACCAAACAGAATCTTAAAAAAAAGAAAAAAATTATAAAGAACACGCATTTGCCAAATGCGTATCTCATATACTCATTTGACAAATGCGTATTCTACCGGGTATTTTTGTCAACAATTTTGAAAATGGATATTTTTGTTACTGTTACATAAAAAACGGGTATTTTTTTACTTTCACCCTATATGAGTCAAGTGTTAAAATGGGTTTGTCGGAAGGCCATGATAAGAGCATCTCCAACAAGCTCCTAAATCAACTCCTAAATCAAAATTTGAAGTAAATATGATAGAAATCAACTCCAACAACCTCCTAAGTGTTCCTCAAATTTTTAAGAGCCAACAATTTCTCCTCACATTTAAGACTCTCTCTCCTCTCCCTATCTCAATTTTTTATTAAATAGAATGGAATTGTTCAATTGGAGGAGATCCATTTGCATTATTATAACAATTTTTCTCTCCCTAACTTCCTATACATGAATATATTTATTATAAAATATAACTTAGGAGGTAGAAATAAAGATGTTGTTGGAGATAAATTTTTTTTTATATCTTAACTACTTAAGAGGCTATATAATAATATTGTTTATAGAAAAAGTTTAGGAGCTTGTTGGAGTTGCTCTAAAGACTCTACATTGGAAATTATCAAGAAGGCATTAGGGAAGGAATCACAGATTCAAATATTTCCAAATGATGAGTATTGATAATTTTACTTTACTCACATGGAATATTAGGGGCATAAATAATAGCATAGCTAGGAAAAATTTAAAGAAGATGATACAAAAAATGGATCCGTGGGTGGTGTTCATTCAAGAAACAAAATGTGAATATCTCAAGGAATCAGTGAAAGAATCTATCTGGGATGATGCACATGAATGGTTATTCGCTCCGGCGAGAGGACAATCAGGTGGTTTGGCTACAGCATGGGATAAAAGGAAATTGCACCTTTTAGATTCAGTGACAAAGGATAATTTAATCTGGACCAGATGGGAAATTATATCAGGTCCAGGTCTCTCGAGGTTAGTGGTGAGCTGTATTAATGTTTATGGGCCACAAAATAGCATTGATAAGAGATCACTATGGGAAGAGCTTGGCAATCTTAGCAATTTACTTATACAAGAACCCGTATGCATGGCAGGAGACTTTAATTGCATAAAGGAGGATAATGAGATAAGAAATTGTTCCTTTAGAAGCAGAGACAGCAATGTTTTCAGCCTATTTCTGAAGAACAATAATCTATGGGACTTGAGGATACAGAATCAAAAATTTACTTGGTTTTCTTCGTCTAGTAAGGCTAGTAGGTTAGATAGGATAATTCTCAACTCAAGTTGGTCTAACAATCTGGATTGGAGGGTAACAGGCTTCTCACGGAAATCTTCCGATCATTCTCCCTTATTTTTAAGCTACAAGAATGTGAACTGGGGTCCCAACCCAATAAAGATTTTTGACGCTTGGATCTCTGATGACAATTGCAAAGAATTAGTTGAGGATCAGCTAAACAGATTGCTTCATTCGGGGATGTCATTACAATGTAAACTGAAGGTAATAAGATCAGAGATCCAAAAATGGAATTTAAGTCACAACAGCAAGCATTTGAACAACATTCAAGGTTTGGAGGAGCAATTAAGTCAGGCAGACCAAAATGGAGACTTTGTATTAGCCAACAATATCCATGCAAAATTAAAGGAATGTTATGAAGAACAGGAGGACATCCTTAGGCAAAAGGCAAGAATCTTATGGATGAGTAAAGGTGATGCAAACTCAAAATTCTTCCATATGACCATAAAGAGAACTAGATGGAAGAACAACATTCAAGGGATACAATACAATGGAAATTGGATCATTAATCCAAATAGGATTAAGAACTACTTTGCAGCTCATTTTGAAGATAGATTCAAAAGACCAGAATTTCCTCAGTGTTTCACCACATTGTTTCAACAATTCAAATCTTTATCGGGCTCAATGGCACAATGTCTTGAGATTAGATTTACTGAAACAGAGATTGTTGGGGCTACAAGATATTCACCCTAACAAGGCACCGGGTCCAGATGGATTCAATGGATTTTATCTTAGACAACTATGGGGATCTTTAAAAGGCGATGTATTTCAGCTTATCGATAACTTCTGGAACACATGTGTTCTACCACCAGGAGTTAACTCATCCTTCATTACATTGATCCCAAAAAAAGAGGTGCCACTTCAGATTCAGGATTTCCGTCCTATTAGTTTGATAAATTGCACACTAAAGATACTCCTCAAACTCCTGGCAAACAGACTAAAGAAGGTCATGCCTCTACTAATATTTGAATACCAGTTTGCATTTATTAAGGGGAGAACTATCACAGAATGCATTTTGCTAGTTGGGGAGATGGTGCACAGCATTCAGAGTAATGTGGTGCAAGGTATGATTCTAAAGGTGGACTTTGAGAAAGCATTTGATTCCATCAGATGGGATTGTGTTGAATCATGTCTTAGCTTACAAGGTTTTGGGGATAAATGGCGACAATGGATTCGAAGTATCATATCTACAGTTCGCTCATCGGTATTGCTTAACGGAAGCCCTTCAAGAGAATTTGCTGTATGTAATGGATTACGACAAGGGGATCCCCTATCTCCAATGCTTTTCATACAAGTTGCGGAATTGCTACATATTCTGATGATCCGAGCAAAAGGAATTGGACTTCTAAAAGGCATTGTACTGAGTGATAACATGGAGATATCTCATCTACAATTTGCAGATGACTCGATATTTTTTCTGCAAAATAACATGGATTCCATTTTGGGAATTAAGGTACTGCTAGTTATCTTTCAGCTCATAACAGGTCTTAAGGTCAACTTTAAGAAAAGCAATTTGTACGTCGCAAAGCATGACTCATTAAAGGTAATTCAATGGAGTAAACTGCTAGGATGTAAAATAGGTGAGTTTCCATTCATTTACCTTGGGGCATCCCTGGGAGGTTCAACTAAAAGATCAAGCTACTGGAGGCCAATGATCAAGAAAGTTAAACTTAAGTTGTCGGCATGGCGATGTTCGATGTTGTCTAAATCAGGTAGGTTGATTCTAATTAAAGCAGTTCTTCAGTCTCTTCCAGCATACTGGTTAGCTTTATTCAAACCTCCAAAAGCGACTTTAGACAAGCTAGAAAAAATCAATAGACAATTTTTTCTGGGGTGAAATTGATCTAAAGAATTTGAGGTCAAGGAAATTGCATACTATAAAATGGAATACCATATGTAGACCAAAGAAAAGAGGTGGTTTCGGCGTACAAGTTCTGGCATGGAAGAATAATTCACTTCTTGCTAAATGGTGGTGGAAAGCGAGAGTGGAGAAAAGTAAGTTGTGGTATAAGGTTTTGGAAGCGAAATACGGAGAGAATTTCTTCTCTAATCCAAAAGGGAGGTACAATAAAATTTCTCCTATGGTGAAGAGTATAGGAGAAATCAAGAAGCATGAGGTACTAAAAATTTACAAAGCAGAGGATTTTAAGTGGGCAATAGGCAAAGGTGAGGAGGTTCTATTTTGGTTAGATTGCTGGTCACCTCCAAATATTCTGTCGACAACTTTCGCCAGGTTATACAACTTGTTCAAGCACAAAAAAATTACAATCAAAGAGATGGTCTGTCATTGGCTCTATTAAACAAGGAAACCACATGCACTGGTCTGGGAACCTTCGAGGATGGGAGTGGGATGAGATAGAAAGACTAGGAATCCTTGTACAAAGTATTACACTCTCACAGAAGAAAGATATGCTAAGTTGGCGGGCTAATAATGATACTTACACTTCCGCAAAAGGGTATGAATTACTGCTCCAAGCAACAGAGGAGGAACCAGTATGGGACATAATTTGGAAGATTAAAATCCCTAATAAAGTCAAGCTATATCTTTGGAATGCACTACATGGCAGTCTTCCAACACTGAAGCTACTTAACTCCAGAGGTATTCTCATAGACAGTCACTGCAAATGGTGCAAAGAGGAAGTGGAAGATATTATTCATCTATTGTGGAATTGCCCATTAGCAAAATTTTGTTGGTCCTCATTTCTTAACTGGTGGGAGTTGGATATCACAGCAACTCAAAATCTCAAACAAACCATGCTATCATTCTCAAAAGGGGATCATTCTAAGGGTAAATTAATATGCCTCAGTGCGATGCTTTGGTCTATATGGCTCGCCAGTCGCCAGAAATGATAAGGTCTTCTCAGGGGTGCAAATGGACCTTTCAACAATTTTCACGTTGATTAAAAATAGAGCATGGCAATGGAGTGTTATAAATAACGAAGTTTCAAGCAATTGGGCTAACCTTTGGAATGTATGCCCATCTCAAGCGTACGAGAGAAGTAGAGTACAGGCACGTATCTCATTGATGAATAAATGGTTTGAAACAAATCAATTTATAGGATTTATTGATGGAGCCTGGAAGGTGTTAGAGGATGGGTTGGTTAATGCTGGAATTGGTGGGTTCTTAATGGATAAAGAAGGACATGCAAGGTTTATTTTGTCTGGACCATGCAATAGCGTCAGCCCGTATTCAACAGAGGAACATGCTCTATTATTCATGCTTCAGAATATCATCGCAAATGAAGTGAAGGATTCGAATATACTAATTGCCACAGACTCGTTCCAACTAGTCCAATTTGTCAGCATTAACATTTCAAGTGTACAGAACATGAACCCAGTACTGCTGATTTTGCGTCAACTACCAAAAGTGAAGATAGCTCATATCAACAGGAGTTTCAATTCGGAGGCGGATAGGCTAGCTACAGAAGGAAGGTCCAGAATAAAATTAATTGCAGGTTGGGTATAACAGTTACGAGAGTGCTAATTCAGTGGGTAATGCAGTGGTTTTTGCAGTGGTTTGGATTAAATTGCTCAGAGTTATGAAGAGAGAAGGGTTCTAGAAGATCATCATCATATGCCTATATATGGAAACACTTTGCAGTAGGTTAAGTAAAGGTCAGTGTAGGATGACGAGGGCTAACTTGGTAGGAGCTCTTATCTCTCTCAATTCAAATTAAGGCGGGATAGGACATAAATCTAATAGTAAGCAAGTTTGTGGCTGTAGTGCCGTAGTGGTAGTATGTCATCTAAGCTGTTTGAGGTTGTTGGTTATGTTTAGTCACTCCTTATCCTCTCTCGTAGAGGTTCCGAAGCATTGTATCATTTTCAAAATTAATACAATGTTTGGCTTATCTAAAAAAATATGTGCGAGGGAGAGAGGGAGAGGGAGAGGGAGACAATTTTACCAGAATTACATTTGAATATTACTGAAATATCATTTCTTTGAAGACTTGAGTGTATAAGGTTTAGGATTTTCAATAACGTAACTTATTAAAATATGAAATATTTAAAAAATAATTACTATATATATTATATAAGGTATTATTATATAATTAAAAGGATCGGATCGTGGATAAGCGGATCGGATCAACCTAAATTCATATTCGATCGATTTATTATTCGGGTTGTTTTGGGTTCCGGGTCGGATATTTTTCAGGCCAATCCATATCCACTTAAATCAGTGCGGATCGGATCGGATTCCGATCCATTGACAGACCTAGTTCTGGAGATGATTCGAGTTCCGGTAATGGGACAAGTTTGATAAATGGTGGTGAATCTGTTGGTTCCGTAGGGGATTTCGCAAGGAAAGATCAGTAATTTGACAAAAAGTGGAGAGGATGGTGCACCGCTCTCTAGTCCTGAGGTGAAGAATCCTGTGACCATGTCCGAGAAAATACTGGCCCTGTTTGGCAATTAGCTGATAGCTGTTAGCTGATAGCGGATTGAATTAGCTGTTTTGACTAGCGGATTGAATTAGCTATTTTGATTAGCGGATTGAAATTAGCTGTTTTGAATAAAAGTGTTTGGTAAATAACTTTTTGAATAACTTTTTGTGACACATAGCAAACCTCTAATTGAAAAAGCTCCTAAAATGAGCTTTTTCAAAATTAGCTTTTTGATCCCAAACCTCTAACTCAAACCTCTAACAACCAAACACTCACATTAGAGATTTCATTCGGTCAAACCTCTAATCTACCCCCAAACCTCTAATTTTATCCCAAACCTCTAACTTCCAAACACCCCCGCTATGTGGCCGCTCTCTAGTTCACGTTATTTTTTTTTTTGCTAAATTAGAAGTTCACGTTATTACAAGTACTAGTTTGTAACCCGTGCCAAGCACGGGCACGGATCGAGCACGAGCCAAGATTAAAATATTATTTTTAATAAATAATCGAGAATAAATATAATTGATAAGTATTATTTAAATATATACTTATAAATAATCGAATGATAAAATTATTTAATAAATAAACAATATTTAATTATGTAGTTATAGGGAATCGAACCCGAAATGAAACTAAAGAAATTGAAGTAAATAAATCCTGTATAATTATGTAGTTGCAAAGAATCGAAGCCCGATTTAGAGATAACCAAATTTGGTATTTTGGTACTTTGGTACTATTGCGTGTCATTTAAACATGATTTTCCATATTAATAAAGAGCATATATTAAAAAAATTGGAGAAGAAAAGTTTAATTGTGCCGTCTCCTCCAAAAATAGTGGTTGTTCACATGTAGGAGCATTAGGGAGTAGGGACTAGACCTGGCAAAATGGATCATGATCCAAAAAACCGAACCGAAAGATATTGAACCGAGATCCGATTTCATATCCGAATTATATGATCCAAAATTTAACCGAATTTAAAAAAATCCGATCCGAACCGAATTCGATTCAATTTAGTCAAATCCGATAGAGATCCGAAAACAGATTTCATCCGATCCGAAAATTATCTGATCCGAAAATTTAACCGAAAATAATCTGAAATACGATATCCGATTATGACCCAAAACCGATCGGGTCGACATCCGATTATAACCTAAAACCGATCAAACCCGAATAAAAATATATCCGAACTGAATATGATTTAAAATACTGAACTCAATTTAAATCCGAAACCGAAAATATTCGAATAGAAAATTAAAAGATACTAAAATAATTTAATATATTATCAATTATGGACTTATGGTTACACTTAGTTATGGATAAATAATTTTCTTTATTTGTTTAACATCATCAATTTTTTTTATTTGCTATATTTTACTTGCAGCCCTGCTACTACCTCCTACTGAATCGAGCCGAGGCTTGGTTTTGATATTAATAGTCTTTTTATGAATTCAACTAATTAACAAAGAAACTAGACCACGCTATCTCGATTCTAAAATCAAGATAAAAAAATATAAATATGTCATAATTGATTTGCACTTTACCTTCTACGAAAGAAGATATTATGTGAAAAACACAATAAATCAATGGCCAAGTGGCCATCTTTTCAAGTTATGTTTGGAAATTGGAAGGCAATAGCGATTTCCAGCCCAAACCACCAAACAAATTCTTACTTATGTACAACACAAAATAATGTTTATGCTCCAAAATCAACATTGCGAGCAAAATAGTTCAGAATTTGTTACAATATCACCATAAATGTTCATACAATACAAATCCAAATTCAGAGCAGAAGTTCTGAGCTAAACATATTCCAAAGGTCACTCAACAGAATGGCCGAATGCAGTACATTAAACTTATACATTAGCAAGAAACCACCGAGTTGAAATGAGTTGAAGATTTTATCTGAGATATAGCAGTATCGCACTCCTCCTTGTCATTGAACTTTATTGGCGTCCCACTAAGAGTTTTCCGATAGAAGAATTGTTGGATCTCATGAGAATGCTTGATAATAAGAACAGTATAGCATGAAAGTAATATGGCATACCTCTGGGTGATAGAAGACTCCTCAGACAACGCCTTCTCTAATCTTTCTTCAAAAGGTGTCGCGTGCCAGCTCACTTTCTGATCCTGCAAAAAGGAGAACATACTCACCATTTATAAGCTGCACCATTCAATATCAGCAAATAAAGAGTTAAGCATAACTAGGTTGTACCTCTTTGTACTTGGTAGTCGAATTTGGTATTCCATTTCCATCCCACCACTTTGGTTCGACACGAGAAGGTTCTTCTTCATTCCAGTGGGCAGCAACCATCCCGATGATAGGACGGTTGAAAGGCAGAGTGTATTAACTTGTAACACTATAACTAATGTAACTCAATTAAAAGAAAAGATACTTAACCAGAAGACAATCAAGAACAAGAAGTCACAAGAAATCAACGCTAAATGAAGACAAGGTAATTGATACAATTGAACATGTTAACTATGATCAAGCCAAGAAGAAATCATTGAGAGAAGTTCAAGTCAAAGTTGTTCAGGCCTCAGTGATTTGAGAATTCGAGATTCAAGATCATAACTATCAGTATCAACAAGACCAATTGATTTCAAGTGAACAAGAAGGAAAGCAAATATTGGAAAGCCAAGTTACTAAGTGAATATGGTAATTTATTCAAGAAACAGAAACACTATCAAGACTAGTCACTTATGAACCAGACCAGTGCATCAAGTGTCAGGACATTGATAGCAAGTTTATGTCAGTAATAAAGATCCATGTTCAAGAGCTTGTAGAAGAACAAAGAAGATATGAAGATATCACAAGCTCAAGATGTGCATTGTAGTTTCAAGTTGAAGACCAGAATATTTTCTAAGTATTAAGTGTTCTAGATGGCTAAGTCGAAATTCTCAAGTAGAAATTCTACTTAGAATTTCGAGATGGCTAAGTAGAAATTCTCAAGTAGAAGTTCTACTTAGAGTGCAGCTTCAACATGACACATGGCATCTTCTGATTGGCAGATTTCCAAGCTTTCAAGATAAGACAAGATTTATGTGGACATCATTGGGCCACGTACATCTTAGTCTTTGAAGACTACAGGTCATAGATTACATGTAGTATAAATAGAAGTACTTGTGCAATGTTTTAGTTAGTGAGCAATATTGAGAAAAACACAAGAAAAAGAGAGAGAGTATTCACAGAGCTTAGAATCATTCACTTCTCTCTGAACTTCTGTTATACTTTGTAATGAATGTTGTAGCAACCTTTTCAAGTTATATATAAAGAAATATATTCCTTGAATCTGTGTGTTCATTTATTGCATCGTATTTATTGCTTCTCAAAATCGAAAAGTTGTATTCACCCCCCCTCTACAACACATTTGGACCTAACAATTGGTATCAGAGCCGATGTTTAACATACAAAACATAGATCCTTGTGTTTAGTAGAAGAATCGTGAGTTTTCATTTTCTAGATCTACTTTTCTAAACTTCTAGAAAAGTAAGCTTTAATTCGTTTCCAGTGAAAACTCATCCAGAAAAATTATTTAAATACTCCAGGAGTGATTATTTGGCTTGGGTGTATTTTAATTAATTTTTGTGAATTAATCTGGGTTCATTAATATTTGGTGTTCTTGAGTGTTCATCATCTGTTCTTATCAAAGAATATAACCCAACAACTTTTCAATTTCCTTTTCAAAGAAATTATAGTCAAAAAGGTGTTTTTGGTACTTTTGATTTGATTATTATTCCTTAGCCGAAAGCAAAAGAAAGTGTACTCAGTGCTTAGCAGGTGGGTTAGTCACTTTCGGCGTGTAAAGTAATCAAAAGTCAAAAAGGGTGTTTAAGTGGTGATATTGTTTATTCAATATTAAATTAATCTGCAGAAAATTATTCTAAGGACAAAAGTTCTACATAGAATTTCTACTTGAGATTTTCTACATAGAATTTCGACTTGGACAATTTCTACTTGGTGAATTTCGACTTGGACAATTTCTACTTAAGAGAAATTTCGACTTGAGCAAAATTTCTACTTAGAGAAATTTCGACTTGGCAGAAGTTCTACATAGATATTCTACATAGCCTAGTCTTGGGTACTTAGAATTTTTTAGTGACAAGATTTGAAATGGCTCCTAAAAATTCTTTCAAGATCCCAATGTTCAACCGAGATCACTATGAAGAATGGGTTTTCAGAATGAGACTCTACTTAGAGACAATTAACCCTGAGTATCTGGAAGTCCTTGATAAGGGTAAATTCGTTCCAATGAGAGCTATTCCTGAGCGTACGGAAGGAGAGGAGGTTATACCTGCTCGGTCTGAGCCTAAAAAGGCAGCGGACTTTACGGATGCTGACAAGGAGCAAATAGCTTATGACACTTCTGTAAGACAAACCTTGATGGAATCTCTCGATCATGAAATGTTCAACATAGTCAAAGGTTTGAATACAGCAAAGAAGATTTGGGACAAGATAGAAGTTGTCATGGAAGGATCTGCAGAGGTTAGAAGCAACAAGACACTTATACTCAAGATGGAGTATGACACCTTTAGAATACGAAAAGGAGAAAGCATAACAGATGTCTACCTACGATTCAGTCAGTTGGTATTGGATTTGAATCTGAGAGGTGTTACTCTCCCCATGGTTGAGACCAATACGAGATATCTGAGGAACCAGCCAAAGAGCATTGAACATAGAGTCTACGCAATCAGAGAAACCAGAGATTTGCATACAACTTCTCTGGAAGAGTATTATGGAATATTAAAGACCTATGAGCTGGAGACACTTCAAGATCAAGCATGGGACAATGATTCAAAAGGAAAAGAAACTGCATCAGGATTAGTTGCTGATGAGGAAGAGTCTAAGAAGGCAATGGTTGCAGCAAAGCCTAAATCATCACTTGCACCACATCAAGTTGATAATGATGACGAGTGCGCATCTAACAGTGATGATGACTACTTCACCCAAGAAGAGCTGGACAACATGGACGATAGTGTCGTGGCATACATGGCAAGGAAGTTCAGCAACATGAGATTCAGAAAGAGCTACCGACCACAGAGAAATTCTTCATCTTATTATCGGGCTGCTAAGGGTGGTGGTAGTTCGTCAGGCTACCAAGGTAAAGGCAAGAGTACCAGCTACAAATCTCCCTTGGATTTCAAAATGAAGTTCAAATGCTATAACTGTGGAGAACCTGGACACTTTGCCTCGGACTGCAAAAAGCCTAAACAGACTTATCCAAAAGAGACATTTGAAGCCCTCAAAAGCAAGTATGAATCGCTGGTGAAAGAAAAACATGGTAAAAGAGCTTTAGTAGTAACAGAAGGAAGAGCTTGGGATGATTCAGATGAGGAAGATGTTACTCATGTAGCAAACTTTGCGCTCATGGCTGAGACATCAGAGGAACCAGAGGTACCAGTTCTAACCCTTAAAGTAGAAATGTCTATTGATGATTATAAGGAACAGAACGGGGCTCTTAGCGAAGAGATCTACATGTTGTGCAAAAGCCTAGACACTTCTCAAAAGGAACAGAAAACACTTGTCGCCAAAAGCAGAATGCTTGAGGCAAAAGTGGAAGAGTTAGAGGCTGCTTGCACTGTAGATACTTCTCTAAGAGATTTTATTAAATCTTTGGAACACAAGCTCGTCCTTAAGGCAGAAATAGAATCATGTTTAAGGAACAAACTAGCTGAGTTAGAAACTAAATGTGAAGCTTACAAACTAGCTGCTAGTAAAGTGTATGTAGATAATGACGTATTTAAGAAGATAACTGGAGTAGGTGTAGGACTTGACTATTCTGACCTATCTAAGAAAGAAGGGAAGAGACATATCGATCCTAGCTCCAGTGACCTTAAAAAGGAAACACCTAGTATTCTTAAATCTTCTGTCAAACCCATCTACAAACACCTTGTTCCTAGAATAGAAGAAGAAGAGACTGAATTGATAGCTAGATATGAGATAGAGATGGAAGATCTCCAGAAAGCACAACCTATAACTCCTATTAAACAAGTTAAAATCAATTTCCCTAGTGATGAATCTAGACTAGGAATAGGAGCTAAGGCTGTTAAACAACAAGGGAAGAAAGGCATAAAAGAGGTTAAGGCTGAACGGATAAAGAAAGCATGTTATCACTGTAAATCTACTGAACATCTTTCTTATGCATGCACTGCTACACATGCCATGCCTACCACACACACTATGAATAATCTGCATCAGAATCATGCACAGTGTGGTCAACCTAATTGTATGCCATGCACTTTTAACGTCATGCAAACTTTTGTGAATTTAATGAATGCATCTAGCCAGTCATGCTCAAATACTGCTGCTAGTTCAAACAACAAAAAGAAGTTTGGGAGAGCCAAGACTGTCAGTCCTCCTAAAGTTAGGAGTGACAAACCTTCTCCTAGGACTGATAAATATGTCAAGTCTGAGAAAGGAAAGGAGGAAGTCGAAAGCTCTAGTTATGTTAAGAAAAGTGCATCTCCTGTTGTTAAATCTGTTGATTCTAAATCTTATCGAAAAGCCGGGCCCAATCAAAGTTGGGTTCCGAAGAAAGTCTAATCAATCTGTCATTGCAGGGCATTAAGCAAAAGAGAAATAAAGTTATATGGGTGCTAGATAGTGGAGCATCGAGGCATATGACTGGAAACAAGTCCCTGCTTACAGAGTTGGTTATGAAAGCTGGCCCTTATGTTACCTTTGGAGATGACAGCATAGGTGTGACAAAGGGATATGGCAAACTGAAAACTGGCAATGTCATCATTGAAGATATTTCCTATGTTGAGGGATTAAAGTATAATTTGTTGAGTATCAGTCAATTCTGTGACAAAGGTTACGAAATTGTCTTCAACAAGAAAGGTGTATCAATCACTCACATCAAGGAAGGCAAACTGGCTTTGAGAGGAGTTCGAAAGGCAGATCTTTTTGTTGCAGACATGGATTCAGCAAATCAGAATGAAGTCACCTGTTTCTACAGCAAAGCTTCGGATGATGAAAGCTGGTTATGGCACAAAAAGTTATCTCACTTAAACTTCAAAACGATGAATGCTCTCGCGAGGCGAGAATTGGTGAGAGATCTACCTCAAATGGAGTTCGCTCCGAAAGGACTCTGTGAAGCCTGTGAAATGGGAAAGTCGAAGCGAGCCTCGCATAAAAGCAAAGAAATTTCTAGTATCACTGAGCCTCTGCAACTTCTTCATATGGATTTGTTTGGCCCAGTGAATGTCCTATCTTTGTCTAGGAAAAGATATGCTTTGGTAATCGTGGATGACTTCTCTAAGTATACATGGGTATTGTTCGCAATGACGAAAGACGAAGTACCTTTCCTAATCATTGATCACATCACTCAAATTGAGAATGTTTCAACACTTACTGTGAAGACGATTAGATCAGACAATGGCACTGAATTCAAAAACGCAGTGCTAAATGACTTCTGTGTATCTAAAGGAATACGTCGTCAGTACTCAGCCCCGAGAACTCCACAACAAAATGGAGTGGTTGAAAGGAAGAATAGAACATTGGTTGAAGCAGCAAGAACTTTGTTGTGTGATTCGAAACTTCCTCTGTATTTCTGGGCAGAAGCAGTGAGTACCGTGTGTTACACTCAAAATCGATCCTTGATCATAAAAGATAAAGAAAAGACACCATGTGAGCTAATGAACGGCAGAAGACCAACAATCAAATATTTTCATGTATTCGGAGCAAAATGCTATGTACTTATAGATGATGAAAATCTAGGCAAGTTTGCAGCAAAAGCTCGTGAAGGAATCTTTGTTGGTTACTCCACAGATGTGGTTGCAGCTTATAGGGTGTTCTTAGTGAATGATCGAAAAGTGACTGAAAGCTACAACGTCAGATTCGACGATACCAAACTCTCATCAATTTCAAGAGATTCTAGTGAACCTGAGTCCCTAAAATTTCAGAATCTGGACTTAGAAGATCTTGAAGATGAACCTGAGTTGGTTGTCCCATTAAATGTTCCAAGTGTACGTGAAGAACCTGAGTCTAGTGAACAAGCTAATTCTACAAGATCAGGAGAGACTTCTTCAGTACGAACCGGCAACAACTCAGGGGGAGTAAATAGCAGCTCAAGGACTACTGTTCAAGGCTCGAATCGAGTTGACTCTAGTTCTGTAGGAGCTGGCACTAACTCAGGGGGAGTTAGTGAAAGTGATCAAAGTAGTCAGCACCACAATTCAGAAAGTCATGCTGAATCATCAAGACAATTTCCAAGAGAACGGGTATGGAATAGAGACCATCCGTTTGAATTAATTATTGGTGATCCAGATGCTGGTGTGTCTACTAGAAGAAATGCAAGAGCTGACCTGGCTAATATTTGCTTATTTTCTGGGTTCTTATCCAAGCTTGAACCTAAAGAAATAGAAGAAGCTCTTGGTGATGCTGATTGGGTGATTGCAATGCAAGAGGAACTCAATCAGTTTGAAAGGCAGAAAGTTTGGAAACTGGTACCCCGACCAAAGAACAAATCAGTAATTGGAGCTAGGTGGGTATTCAGGAATAAAATGGATGAAAACGGACTTGTAACACGAAACAAGGCTCGTTTGGTTGCAAAAGGTTATTCTCAGCGAGAAGGAATTGATTATGATGAGACCTATGCACCAGTTGCAAGACTTGAGGCAGTCAGGATGTTTTTGGCATTTGCAGCACATAAGAACTTCAAGGTTTTCCAGATGGATGTGAAAAGTGCCTTCCTGAACGGAGAGTTAGAAGAAGAAGTGTATCTGGAACAGCCGCCTGGCTTCATTGATCCAGAACTTGTAGATTTTGTGTATCTTCTCTTCAAATCTGTCTATGGCCTCAGGCAATCCCCAAGATGTTGGTATGAAACCCTATCCGTATTCTTAATTGAAAGTGGTTTTACTAGGGGAGTAATTGACAAAACATTGTTCTATAAGAATGTGAAGAATGATTTAATACTTGTTCAAGTATATGTGGACGATATTATTTTCGGGTCATCGAATGAGCGCTTGTGCGAGAAATTTGCTAAGCTAATGCAAGACAAATACGAGATGAGCATGATGGGAGAGCTGTCTTTCTTCCTTGGATTACAGATCAGTCAGAGAAAAGATGGTATCTTTATCTGTCAATCCAAGTACGTCAGAGATTTACTCAAGAAGTATAACCTAGAAGATGCATCAGCAGCCAAGACTCCCATGGCAACAGCCACGAAGCTTGATGAAGACAAATCAGGTAAATCAGTTGACATCACAAGCTATCGAGGTATGATTGGCTCACTTCTCTATTTAACTGCAAGTAGACCCGATATAATGTTCGCGACTTGTTTATGTGCAAGATTCCAAGCGGATCCTAGAGAATCACATCTCATAGCCGTCAAAAGAATTTTTAGGTATCTCAAGGGCACACCAAATCTAGGAATTTGGTACCCAAGAGATACAGGTTTTAATCTAATTGGCTATACGGATTCAGACTATGCAGGTTGCAGGATTGATAGGAAAAGCACATCTGGTGCTTGTCAATTTCTTGGCAGAAGATTGGTGTCCTGGCAAAGTAAAAAGCAACATACAGTATCTACTTCTACTGCTGAAGCTGAGTACATTGCTGCTGGAAGCTGTGTAGCTCAAATACTGTGGATGAGGAACCAATTGAAGGATTATGGCATGGAGCACAAGAAAATTCCAATTATGTGTGACAACACAAGTGCCATTGCCATAACCAACAATCCTGTAGATCACTCAAGAACCAAGCATATCGACATCAGGTATCACTTCATAAGAGAACATGTCGAGGAGGGGACTGTGGAGCTACATTTTGTGCCCACAATGCAACAAATTGCAGATATATTCACCAAACCTCTTGATGAAGTAACATTCAATAGGTTGGTTGGTGAATTGGGAATGCTTAACACAAGTTAGTAAAGCCTTCTATCTGTAAAATCCATGGTTATGTTGGTATATGCAAGCTATTTAATCATTATGTGTTTAGACTTTAAAATGCCTAATTAATGATTATTATAGGATGCATATAGTGTGATTTTGCATGAATTCAGTGTGTTTTAAGTGTCTTTTATAGCACAAATCTGTGAATTTATGCTTGTTAGATTGCATGAACATAGGGGGAGTTAAATTCATACTATTCTAAATTTTGCATGATTTTTAGATGAATTTACCTGTGTTTTTCATGTAATTAGAGGCCTTAGAATTATCAAGGAATGTTTTAATTATGTCATATATTTAAAATCCTTGAATTGATATTTATATTAATTTGACAAAATTAATTGTTGAGTTTTTCAAAGAAAAATTGTCAAATTAATCTAAGTATCTTCAAAATTTCGAGTTAGTTTCTATCTCGAAACTCATCTAGAAATTCGACTTGAATTTCGATTTGAGCTTCCAGAGTGAAGTTTTTGAAAATTCTAAGTCTGGGAAGAATTTCGAGTTAGCCTCTATCTCGAAATTCAACTCGAAATTCGACTTAGAGTTCGACTTAGAGTTACCAGTGTGCCTATATTTATTTATTCTTCAAAAATATTCGAGATAATTTCTATCTCGAACTTTATCTCGAAGGTTGAGATAAGGTTTCATTTTTGGAAATATTTTTGAAAAGAACTGAGAATACTTCGAGTTAGTTTACAACTTCGAGTTATAATCTATCTCGAAACTCAACTCGAATTTCGACTTGATGTTCGAGATAGAGCTCTCAGTTTGGTTAAGGGGATTTTTTCGAGTTAACTCCTAACTCGAAGTCTATCTCGAATTTCTACTTGAACTTCGAGATAGGTTTTCCTAGTAAGGTTGTTGGTGTGTGCTGTTTACATGGTCATTTACAAGTTAAGTGGTAAAGGTTTTCGAGTTAGAAGCTATCTCGAACTCTATCTCGAAGTTCGACTTAAAAAGTTCGAGATAGACTTCGAGATAGACTTCGAGATAGAATTTCGACTTGAGTTCTCCCTAGTTTTCATGATTTTTAACAGGGACACTTTGGTCATTTCACAGTAATGTCTATATATACATCTTTAACTCGATATTTTCTTTCACTTTTACCTAGTTCAGTTTTACAGCCGCACATATACATACAGGCGATTTCATATTCTCAACCATTGATTCGTAATTTTTGTGACTAATCTCTTACGGACAACGAATTAATGCCCATTTTTAGACTGCTATAACTTGTGTGTTACCATTAATCTCTGTTCTTGTTTGATTGTGTCACTGTTCATCTTTCTTGAGATATATACACGCGTATATACACACAAAAGTTAACAGATCTGTTCAAAAACGATTTTACACACAAACACTTCACTGTTAAAGCAGATTTAATTAGTGGTTTGAAACTTGCCTTCCATTAACTGTTAATTTGCTCCCGTAGTTTAATTTTTCAAAAAACAGGCTTTTGTGTTCTTGAAAAATTAAAAGGGACATTACGGTTAATTCAACAATTAATTGTTTTTCATAAATTAAAATTAAAATTCACATTTTTCTAAAGGAAAAACTTTTAATTAAAATGGCTCACCAATTTTCACTTGCCAAAAACAATTTTTATAATATTTCTACGGAAATTGGTGATCAACTCCCGCGCTTTAAGTCTTGGATACGATTTCTCAATTTGTATTCCAAAGCTAGCGATGCTTTTACTGCTAAACCTACACTAGTACATGATGCTTTACAGCAATTATGGACTAGTGCGGTTTCTTTTGGGAGCAAATCAACCCCCTTTGGTTTCAGGTTTACCTTAGCGGGTCAGGAATATGTGGTGACTGAACAAATTGTCAACAAGGTTCTTGGATTCCCTGTTAAAGATGCTTATGATCCAGAACCTACAGCTGCAGATCGCCTCAGTTTCTTTGAAGAAATAGGATGTTATCCTCCGACTGGCCGGATCACTGGAAACATCCAAAAACAATTTCTTCATGTGGAATGGAATTACTTTTTCGAGGCCATCACAAGATGTTTTCGGGCACGAGAAAGCGATTACCATCAAATTTCCATTCCCATGCAAAACCTTGGAATTGCCCTAGCAAGAGAGCTGGATATAAATTATGGACGAATAGTTCTCTCTGAGATAGTGGCCGTGATGGGATCTCCTGCAAGTAGAGACCTCAACAACACAGATGTTGTCTGCTGGTTTCCTCGGTTCCTACAGATGCTGATCAATGGTTTAGTACCGAAGGATGCTCTTGCAGTTAGACGGAGTTTTGCCAGAGGTCCATCATCTGCACCGCTAGGGATGGGCACTAAGTCACTTTCAACAGTTGAAAATCAGGATAAACATCATGGAAAACCGATGTCTATTCCTGAAACCTTACAAAAGTAGCTTACATATGATGAGGGAGTTACCACTTTGATGGAATTCTCGCAAGCTTCATCACATGCTCAGAATCGGTCTGCTCATGCTGAGGCATTTGAAGCGATTCCTGATGAGCAAAGCGGTGATGAACAAGGTAATGAATCAGGTAATCTCTCTCCACATTCTACTCATTCCTCTTCCTATGTTTCTGATTCCATGACCCAAGAGACTGCTAGCCCGCAGAATCTATCCCAGGGTAAGAGCCATATTTCTAATTCCTTGTCATCCAAGTCACCGGAATCCAAACAGCCAGCACATATAGATGTAGGAAATGATGAGGAGAGTGAACCCGAAGAGCAGCAACTTATTCGAAAGAAAGCCAAAACTTCTCATGCTGCTACTTCTAAACGTCAGTCAAACCCTAGAGTGTCACACGCAACCACTCCACCTCACGAGAGTGGTTCACCCCTTGAACAATCTGCACATAGGGATTTTGATTTTGATGATAATTATGTACCTCTTGAAGATGCTGTTACTTCAAAAGGACATGAAGCTTTAAAAACTTCAGCCGTACCTTCACCGGTACGTACTGATGCTACAAAGAGGATCGGTTCTGATGTTGTACAAGAACACTTTGTAGCCTCTCAGCCTGAGATTCCAACTCAGGAACAAACAGCAATTGATCCCGTAACTGCAAATTATATTTCTTATCAAGTTTCTGCAGGTACTGCTTCATGTTTTGGATCAATTATTGAAGACATACACGAGCGTGAGACAGGGAGTGTGTGTGAGAGGTTAGGAAGAGAGGGACCTTCATTTTTAAGGCCCGAAACCGAGCGCCAAATACCAACAGAAATAGAATTAGAGCGAGGTCACCTAAACCAAACACCGTCCCTTAATGCTGAAAATCTTGAATCTCGGTTGTCTTCTATGGAAAATCAAATGAAGCAGTTTGGGCAGTCAATGGGGCAGTTAGGGATGAATGTTGGAGATAATCAAAGGGCACTTGACGACTACGCAGCACGAATGGCACTTCAAGCTTCAGCTTTTACTGATTTGAAAAATCAGGTAAATGACATGGGCCATGCTGCTGGTGTCTTGGAAAACACCCTGAATGACAGGATGGGAGCAATGGAGCTTACAATGGATACTCTGGCTGTGGAGATAAGCAGAGTTATGTTCGCAATCAGAAGTTTTGTGCCCCAGGAATGTTTCGCGCCGCAACAACCTCCCCCCGATGCTGGTACAGGTGGTGCTAGTGGAGCAGGAGCCTATGGTTCCGGGTTTGAAGATTTTGATGCAGCTGGTGGATCTGGAGACCAGGGTGGAGTTCAGGATAACTCACCTAAGGGGGAGAGTATAAAGGAGACGAGACAGCAGGGAGTTCAAATCGAAGAAATTCAAGAACATGCTGATCTTGTAAAAGAAATGGAAGTTGAGCCGTCTGTTGAAGAAGAGGCTCTAAGGAGGAAAAAGGGTAAGGCAATAATGGTTGAGCAAGATGAACCATTCATTGACCTAAGTCATCAAGAAAAAGTACAGGAGGTAATTGATTCAGATTCTGATATGGAAGACGCACCTTTGAAACATGCTATAAAGAGATCATTGAAAGATCAAGGTGGCAGTGCTGGGATGTCTGTCGGAAAGCCTGAAGAAATTACTGTTGATGAAGAAACCCTTGAAGCTCAACAGTTAGCCTTAGATCAAGCTGAGTTCTATAAAATGAAGGCAATGCAAGATCGTGCTGCGTTTCAGGAAAAGAAAGCGGAGCTACAAGGGAAGCAGTACGATTATGAGCTTGCAAGGCTAGCTGATCCTCAAATTGATCTGGACAATAGAAGGATAGGGAAGAAGTGGGATGACGCAAGAAAGATATTGATGGGACCATGTACAAAAGGAGATCATAACAAGGAAGCAGATGACCTGTTCTACAACCTAAATTTGCAGAATCCAATGGCTGCTGACTACATAAATGCTTTAAAGAGATTAATTTCTAAAGTCAGGGTTGGATACAATTCAACGCAAAAGGAGTGGCAGGTTGTTTTGTCTTTCACAGAAGGAGTTCCGATGTCTTTCATGTATGTGGATGATCAATTCATGACGAGAAGATCTGCATCAGAGTTGTTCTTGCTAGCAACAAAAATTCAATACTCTCATTCTGAGAATCTAAGCATTCTGTATAGGGATCAGTTAATGCGGCTAGCAGAGGACAAGGGTCCAGAATTCTCAGCATATCCAAATGTTGTCCGGATGGTGGTTGACAGTAAATTGAAGAGGGTGAGCCTGGAGGAAAATGACTTAATGGAACTTTCAGTGGAATCTCTTAAGGCCGTTTGTAGGCAGATGATGGGTAAGGGATTCGCTTCTGTGCTTAAAGATAAATCAGTGAAGACCATTGAAAGTGTCATACTAAAGAAGAGCAATGAGGTGTGGAAGTGTGATGTCATTGCTCCGAACCCTCTTGATAATGTGAAGATTGAACCAGAGCTGATAGAGAGGAATTGGAATATTCTTCAAGCAATGAAGAATGTTGATGAAGCTCTGAATCTTCCTTCTGGAGCACTTGAACAAGGAGAGATAAGGGAGGCAGTTGGTGTTCCAGGAAGAGACAGCGTATACTGGATACATTCTTTTGCTGATAATACAGCTGATGCCTTAGTATTCATAGATGCAGACCAGAAGCAAACACTCTTGCATATGAGTAGAGAATGGCTGAAGCGGACTCAAGATGCTGCATTTCTGGAGAAAGTGTTATATGTGTTCAAATGGGAAGATGTGGATGTTAAGTATGTAAATGAAAAGCAGAGACTCGTGAGTTACCTATCTGATGTAGTAGTGGAAATGAAGCGATTGGAGCGAGATGCGGCTAGTGTCCACAATACTAACCGTGTCATAGGCTATCCCAAAATGATCTACTGTCAGTTTAAATCTGATAAAACTCATAGGAAACCTCGGCTTATAATGAAGAAATTTGAGGACATTCCAGAGATCAGAACTACTCAGGAGGTGGACAAACTCAGAAGGCTTTTTAAACATCCTTACCCAGAACCCAGGAACCCTCTAGAGATGGAAGCAGTAAGTTTGTTGAATACTAGGTGGACGCAACTTCATAATCCAGTATATAAGAAACAAAAGCAGCAGGAGGAGAAGCGCAGAAGGCAAAAAGAAGAAAAGGACCAAGCTGCTGAAGCTAGGAAGAGGAAACGGAATTAGGGTTAAAGGTCAGAGTGGTGTGAACTTGAAGTTGGAAAAACTTCATGTCTTTCGGTTGCTTTAACTCACTTGAGGAAAATTCATCTTAGAATGAATCCAATAAGGTGATATAAGTTTGACTAAAAGATATGAAATAATCCAGGTGATAGGAATCATTCAAATGATCTTTAATTCGAGGTTCGAATTCTGTTTCTAGTTTAAGTTCTTTGTATTGTTTTCATGTACTTGTAAATTGTATATTTTTCAAGACTGTAATGTTAATTATCTTTTCTCGTCTCATTGTTTAGTTGAGTTATCCTTCATTAATTTGAATGTCATTGTTAGACAATCAAATTGGGGGAGATTGAAAGGCAGAGTGTATTAACTTGTAACACTATAACTAATGTAACTCAATTAAAAGAAAAGATACTTAACCAGAAGACAATCAAGAACAAGAAGTCACAAGAAATCAACGCTAAATGAAGACAAGGTAATTGATACAATTGAACATGTTAACTATGATCAAGCCAAGAAGAAATCATTGAGAGAAGTTCAAGTCAAAGTTGTTCAGGCCTCAGTGATTTGAGAATTCGAGATTCAAGATCATAACTATCAGTATCAACAAGACCAATTGATTTCAAGTGAACAAGAAGGAAAGCAAATATTGGAAAGCCAAGTTACTAAGTGAATATGGTAATTTATTCAAGAAACAGAAACACTATCAAGACTAGTCACTTATGAACCAGACCAGTGCATCAAGTGTCAGGACATTGATAGCAAGTTTATGTCAGTAATAAAGATCCATGTTCAAGAGCTTGTAGAAGAACAAAGAAGATATGAAGATATCACAAGCTCAAGATGTGCATTGTAGTTTCAAGTTGAAGACCAGAATATTTTCTAAGTATTAAGTGTTCTAGATGGCTAAGTCGAAATTCTCAAGTAGAAATTCTACTTAGAATTTCGAGATGGCTAAGTAGAAATTCTCAAGTAGAAGTTCTACTTAGAGTGCAGCTTCAACATGACACATGGCATCTTCTGATTGGCAGATTTCCAAGCTTTCAAGATAAGACAAGATTTATGTGGACATCATTGGGCCACGTACATCTTAGTCTTTGAAGACTACAGGTCATAGATTACATGTAGTATAAATAGAAGTACTTGTGTAATGTTTTAGTTAGTGAGCAATATTGAGAAAAACACAAGAAAAAGAGAGAGAGTATTCACAGAGCTTAGAATCATTCACTTCTCTCTGAACTTCTGTTATACTTTGTAATGAATGTTGTAGCAACCTTTTCAAGTTATATATAAAGAAATATATTCCTTGAATCTGTGTGTTCATTTATTGCATCGTATTTATTGCTTCTCAAAATCGAAAAGTTGTATTCACCCCCCCTCTACAACACATTTGGACCTAACAACGGTCTCCAAGGTTCTTGCCATAAGAAACTTTTTCACTAGAAAAGGATATAGTCTGTTGATTATTTCCATTTCTATTAACTGGTTTCAGCCAAGAAGATATGCTTTCCACCACCTTTGTATCTTTCTTAATAGATACAGTATTAGGACTCCCTTTATCTTAACAGATAAAGTTTTGGACACCAAAACTTTCACACTGTATTAGGACTCCCTGTTGCTCTAAATTTCCATGACCACAGAATACAGTATGCACAATCTGCTAGCACATATAGCTATAAGATTCAGGTAGTATACTAGCTAATGATTAAATGCCGATTCGAACAGCAAATCCCACTGCCAAAGCCACAAGAACTGACAGAGCAACGCCAAGGAGCAAAGTAGGTTTCAGTTTCATTGTTGTGGAGCTTCCGTCAATAGTTGTTGCACTGTTGGCTGTTGCATGTTGGGAAACTGCACTGTTAGCTGCTGCATGCTGGGAAGTTTCTCTACGTGAAGGCAGGTACTCAAAAAATTCTTCAAGCAAGTCCGGCCTATCAGAAAGAAGCTCAGACATCTACATAACACGAAATGAACAAAACATATCAGTAATGTAGGAGATGAGGACTTATAGCTGGACATGGACATCAAATCCCTACAGCAATACAATCAAAATAATTTTAAATTTAAAAACCAAGAGATTGAAGCTGAAAAGGAAATTTAAATAGCTACTCAATATTTCTAACTTGCACAACAATTTTCAGGTTCCTTATCCATTGGCTTTTATTATAATTTTGAAAATCCAGAGTATATTTGCTACATATTTCTGACGAATATACAGACGGTAGAAAGTATGATCAATAGCAACCAAAACCTGTTCACTCAACTCCTGTAAACTCATTCTGGATTCCTGATATCCAGTTATAAGTTGCAGAAATGCACCGTAGCGCTCTCTCTCTTGTGAGAATGCTGCCTGCAGACGTCACATTGATGAATATGTGAGAATACAAGAGGTTAAAACTACCCATGGTCTTGTTGTAAAATTTACCTGGACTTTGTTAACATAGCTGATAGTCTTTTTCTGACTTGTATCAGGCCTCCTTGTGAGTGGGAGGGCAATTCTATATTCCTCTGGCAAGAACTGGTTGAACCCTTCAATTAGTTCCTGGTGCTCGGAAAATAATAGCTTGAGCCTGGATACAACTACTGGTATGGTAATTCTGCAAGATAAGAAGTGATATCTGGATGAAATCTCATATGAACCAAAGTTACACGATACGATTTCAATGATGAATACCAGTACAAACTTCTGAAGATGTCATAGAGGTTAGACTTTAAACATGAAATTAAATATTAACTACAAGTTGCAATTTGGGACTCTAGCAAACGTAAATTGCAAATTTACATCCTACAGCAATCAAATTCACATGCAATAATAACAAATATACTGGATTAGTACTCGCAGAGTTCCTCACTGGATTTTGTCCGCTTGTTATACAACTACAGAAACACAAAAGATCACACAACAGTCAAGGAATAAATTTCCAAGCACTATACTTCAAGAGAGGAGAAAGTCTCTTAAGTATTACCTGCTAGGAGAACAATCTAAAGAATCTGATCTAGTCACCCATCCATCATAACGGTTTACAGGTGTAGGAGATTGATTACATTGCATATCCAGATTCAGTTTCTGAAAGGAAGCATCAGGAAGCCAAGAATTTAACTTTGAGTGCTCTGAATCCTGATTTGGAGTTAACTGTCCTGATTTCCAAATTTCAGCAGGAGTTTCAGCTAAGCTACCACACGCTTTCAGAAACTTGGCCTGCTTTCAGAAAATTCCTTTCAGAGAATCTTGCAAAGGGTTTCAGAATACACCAAGTTTCACTCCATTCAATGCACTGGTCACTCAATTCAGTACCAATGCAAGCAACAAGCTTATCAAAAAAATGAAAAATAAATTACAGTGTGTAACAGCGGCTGGAGTGGATTTATTTAAGCAAAATATAGTGTGTACTACTAAACAAGATTCTATCACAACAAATAAAATAATATCAGACTAACACTAATAGGCAGCCTAGACAATCAATAGTTCAATGAATGCAAAAGTACTGCAATAGTAATGTATAGTGATTACAATTTAGTTCAGTAAAAGCAATAAAAACATAATATAAAATGCAAAAGCACTGCAATAGTTCAATGAATACAATACAACTGACTAGAAATAAAGTTTCTGCAGATGAGAACAAAATAGTTTTTGGAATGCAGTTGCTGGTCAGTTTTTTGGCAGTAGCAAATAGCAATGCAGCAGCCAATAGTTTCTGACTTCAGCTACTCATCCCTGACTTCAGCTATTCATCCACATTCTCCGAAAAACTTCTGCACACCAAACTGTTATTTATATAAGTAAAAGCAGGAGTCATCAGCGAAGTTACAATATATATTCATGACAAACTTTTTGACAAGTAGACTTAAAACTCAACTGTAGAAATTCATTTCAACTGACCTTATTGTAGCTAATCCACTAAACTCATCCTTTTGTAGCCCATTCCACTTCACAACCAATGCATTCCACATCATCCATTGCTTGAACTATACAAATACAAATGATATGATGAAGATAAAAGAGCTAGTAGTTTGTCAAAAAGATTAATAAAATCATTTATATTTTTAGATATACACCTTCATAGCCGTGTAGCCAACTACGAGTAGTGATGAGAACCTCTACATTTTCGGGGAGGTAAGAACTTCGCCATTTGTACAAAATCCTTCCCCCAATACTAAAAGTAGACTCCGAAGCAACTGTTGTCAATGGCACGGATAAAATATCCCTGGCCATATAAGAAAGCTCACCATATTTTGATTCGTTTCTACCCCAAAACTCCAAAATGTTTAACTCTGCGTCTCGATTAAGTCTGGGCTCCTCTAAGTAAAGATCCAACTTGGACCTTATGGAGACATCTGATGAATCTTCGGTGTCTAAATCCTGAAAACAAATTGAACTTAATGACGATCAAATTACATCAGCAAAAGCAAATGTGTAAAAAAAATGAAAAAAACTTGAACTGACATAACATAAAAACTTACAGTAAGATTAAATTTAGGCCTCTTGGAAGGTCTTGAGTTTGATGTACTAGAAGATGCTTCTGTTGAGTTTTTTGTTGAGTTGTTACGCCTCTTTGGCATGTACTCAACAAAAAGCTTCTTCAGCTTGAACATCACATTAGCAACCTCAACTATAGCATCTTGATCATTATATATTTTTTCATAACAAAGCTTAAGGGATTGTACCTTATATCGAGGATCAAGTATCAACGCAAAGGCAAACAATGTGTTGTACTCTTGAACATCACAAACATCAGAATTTAACCAATATTTTTCAAACTTATCTTTCATGCTTAATCCCATAAGGCTCAAATCGGTATCTTCACTAGTTGACAATTCCCTTAAATGCATTGCTATCCTCCATACATTCTCAAAATACAAATTAGCAGTAGGATAATCACTTCCCGAAAACAACTCGGTTATATCATAAAATGGTTCCAAAACATCTCGAATTTGTTGAAGTTTTTCTCATTCATCTAAATCAGGAAGATGTTTATATGCACTATCTGCATGACTGAGTTCCACAAATGCTCTACAATATAAGAGAGCCCTATCAAGCATCATATAGGACGAGTTCCACCTAGTTGGAACATCTAACCATAATCCCTTAGTCTCAGTTATCCTAACATTTTTTACTGCCGCCTCAAATGATTATTTTCTAGTTTCTGACCACTTCACATACTTGACACTTTTTCTAATCTTTTCAACACTATGCTCAAGTAACTTGATACCATCCTTAACAATGAGATTTAGGACATGAGCAGCACAACGAATATGAAAAAATTGACCATCACATAACAATGACCCTTGACAATTAAGAGAGTCTCTCAAGTAATCCTGCATTTTATCATTACTTGAAGCATTATCCAATGTGATTGAAAAAATTTTATGTTCAATGCCCCAATCCCGAATTAATTTAGACACATTACTAAACATAGCATATCCAGTGTGTGGAGATTCGATATGAATGAAATTCAAAACCTTACTATTTAATTTCCAATTAGCATCCACATAATGTGCAGTCAAGCACAAATAACCTTCAGTTTGACACGAAGTCCACATATCAGAAGTTAAGCATATCCTACCAGGCACAGATTGAAGAATCTTAAATAATTGACCTTTTAAAGTCTTATGTAATTTCAAGCAATCGGCTTTGGCTGTGTTCCTAGTAATGGATTGAACTTCGTGATTAAGATATGCATGAATATCTCTATTCCCCTCGTGTTCCACCCATGAAAAAGCATATCCATGTCTTATAATTGCCATAGACAACAATTCCCTATAGCGAATTTGAGTAAATTGTGGAATTTCCCCGGTTGCTTTCAAAAACTCAATATATGGTTTACATATTTTCATATGTTTATTCATGTTACTCGTACCATTAGTTGATTTAGCAAGAAAAGTTGCTTTCTTACAGTACCTGCATCGCGCCCTCTTCAACATTGGATTAACATCAGCTTTGTCTATTATCTCAAACACAGTCCAACAATTACTTCTTCTCCCATCAGGTTTTTGTAGGGGTTGTGGATGAGCAGAAATCACAGGGGCAATGCTATCACCATCAGAACGAACCTCGTTCCCATCAACTTCAGTATTACAAAAGTCTACCATGACTCGAGTGCATCTACAATCAAGAAAAAAAAAACACAAAAAAATTAAGAACCCCCAAAACTAAAATTAGGGTTAAACTTACACTTCACAAATCTTACCTGTGTAAATGATGAATAGACTATAGACCAGTAAAAATGTGGTGATATTGAAATCATAATCGTGAACGTGGGAGAGCGCAGAGAAGGGGAGAGAGTGACGGAAGAGGATTGAGCGTGGGTTAGTGCTTACTGCTTACTGCTTACTGCTTAGTGCTTACTGGCTTACTGGGCTATTTTTTGTTGATTAAAACAAAAATTAGTGAAGTCATGAAAAAATATGCCATGAAAATCAAAATAATTGGACAATTTTATTTATCCATTATTTTTACATATTTTATAATAAATAAATTATTTATCAAATTTTATAAGAAGTAAAATTACTCTATGTTAATATATATATATATATGGAAAAAAAGTTAAAATATTAAATAAAAATAGGAAAAAAAATCATAAATTTTATTTAAAATTTAAACACATTCAAGTATTCATACTAAGTATCCAAGTATTATGATATTGAAATCATAATTTAGACACATGTAAAGAAATGGATGGGATAGAGGGAGTATGTTTTAGCAGAAAAAGTTAATCGATTAATTATTAGTATTATCATATTACTATTTTATTTTATTTAAAAGAACTGCCCTTAATATAATTGAAAAATGAGATATTTTAGTTAGAGAAAATAGAAAAATAACATGTAAATTAAAAAAGTGGCGTGTTTTAGGTGAGAAAGGTAATTGATTATTTTATACTAATTATAAAGTACTTTAATTGATTAAAGTACTTTACTAGAGATTCAAGTTTCGAATCGACATATTAACATAAAATTCTAATATAAATTTTAAATCATGCATATCATTAACTAAATTTATATTAAATTATATTAAAATAATATTAAAATAACTTTTACAAAATAATGATTACATAAAAAAATAATTATAGCATAAAATAAAATGTATAGCATATTAAAAGAAACCCGTGAATCGCACGGGTTATATTGTTATAAGCTAGTAATTAGTTTATTATTAGTATTGCAATGCACGGGTTTCTTATATTATGTTATAAATTTTATTTAATATTATAATTAGGTTTTTATATAATCATTAATTTTAAATAATTTTTTAATTTTAATTTGATATAATTTAATATACATTATATACTCATGTTTACAGATTGTAATAATGTTTCCTTATTATAAACAACATATATGATTTTTAATATATTTTATTAATAATTGAAAATTTTGGTGTGATACTTTCCGGTATATATTAATGATTGTAAGATTTGTTGTAAATTAAAAAGGTAACGCGTTTTAATTAGAATGGAAATATTAATGATTGAAAGATCTAATACGATTGATCTTTTTAAGTGTTTATAAAAGGTAATATTTTCAACTAAAAGTAAATATGAAAAAGGCAATCGACTAAAATTAAGTTAGAAATGTAACGGTTTAAAATTATAATTTATATTCGGGTTTGAACTGAATATGGATCATATTGGGTAGGATTATTTTATTAAAAAAATATAAGACCAAATCTGAGCGGGTTTAAGTGTTCATATCCATGATTATATTTTATATGGGTAAGATTTTTTTGCCAGATTTCGATCATTTATAAAAACAGATATGAAACATGTATCTTATCCTTGAGCCGTATATAAGTCGAAATACTGGATTGTTCACATCAATTTATAGCCCTAATGTTGAATATGTAGTAGAACATGTTGTAGCAAAAATGGTTAAATGATTGGTTATTATCAAATTATAATATCAATATTTTATTCGATTAACCAAAAATTAAATCGATGAATTGTTTGATATTGTGGTTTTAATAATATAAGAAGTATATATTTAGTTAACACGATAGTATATGTATTCTCAAAATAGATTTTTACAAAAATTTAATTTACTTAATGTATTTTTTTTTTAAATGTAATCATTATCTTCGAGGTGTATTTACACATTAGTTTTTGAAAAACTTATAAGCAGTAAAAATAAAATCGTTTAGAAAAAAATAAATATTCATTTATTATATATTTTATATTCTTGATTTTAAGTGTATTTATTTATAAAGCTCAAACTGATTCGAACCGAATTTCCTAGACCCAAACAAGAATCGATCCGAATCGAAAATATCCAAAAAGAACTGAACCGAATTTAATCTGATTTTAATCCAAAATTTATCCGATTTAAATCCGAATATGATCCGAACCGAAATTCATCCGATCCAAACCGAAACCGATTCAGATTATGCAAAACCGAAACTAAACCCGAATCGAATTTAATCCGACCCAAACTGAATCTGATCCGAATATAACATAACCGAACATTGATCCGATCCGAACATTGATCCGATCCGAAACCGAACTGAATATCCGATTTGCCAGGTCTAGTAAGGACCTTAACAACGCTTTTTCTTTCTCAGATCCGTTCTTTAGCGGGTTAAATATCTTGATGGTCAATGAAGTCACTCTAATGTATCAAGATGGTCATTGAACTGAAATTCGACTCAAATAGGTCACTAACTTGTATTAATTGTACAGTCCGTTAAGTTTTCTCAATTGTTTGTTCAGGTTTTATCGATTTTAAACTAGAATTTAGTTAAAATTAGAGTTAAGTAACGATACTTATACAAACAGACGTTAGCCATGTAGATAGAATGTGTACCAGGTCAACAAATTCGTCTAAAAAATTGAGACAAATTAACGGAATGTACAATCAATACAAGTTAGTGACCTAATTGAATCGAATTTCAGTTCAGTGACCATCTTGATACATTAGGCTGACTTCAGTGTCCATCAATATTAATTAACCCGTTCTTTAGCTGGCATTTTTCAAATGTGTCTTCATTGCATGATAGTCGTGCTTGTAATAAATAGCTCGAGTGACACAACACCTTCTAAAAAAAAAATCTATTTTAAGTTTGCACTTCGAATCACACGATGAAAAGCTAATCTAACTTTTCTTTATCTGCTGCCATTTTTTCAGTTTAAATGCAACTGAATTTTTAGCAAGAATCAGGGGGAAGAAACTGGTTTTTGTTGGAGACTCTTTAAATAGAAATATGTGGGAATCTCTCGTTTGCATACTTGGACATAGTGTGAAGAACAAGAAACGGGTTTACGAGATTTCGGGGAAAAAAGAAGTTAAGAAGAAAGGATTTTATGCGTTCAGATTTGAGGTAAGCCTCCTAACATTTTACATGAATCCAAAGCAAGTTGTACTTATGTATGATAAGTTTTACTTTTTGTCTCTGTTTGTACTTTGTAGGACTATGATTGCACTGTGGATTTTGTAAGTTCTCCATTTATTGTCCGCGAATCGTCTTTCAAGGGAAAGAATGTTTCTTTGGAGACACTAAGACTGGATCGGACCACCTCAATGTATCGCGATGCTGATTACTTGATCTTCAATACAGGGCATTGGTGGACACATGAGAAAACATCTAAAGGGTAAATGCAATTCCTTCATTTGCTGTTCATTTCCTTATTGGCTCAGTCTCATTGTCGTTTATAAGCCACGTTATTACATATACGTTATTGTGGGAAAAGAATATACTTTTATATCTGTTTATACTGTATGTCTTAGGACTCCAAGTAATGACTAATAAATAAGTTAAGTTTGCTTTAACGCACCACGTAGCTACGAACTTCACTTTATATCATAATGAAAGCCTGGGAGCGACAGAATTTTATGGTTTGGCAGTGGGGTTCTTTATGTAATGCTTGTCAGACTTCATTCCTGCTGCTGCAGTTGGTTATAAGAATTGTTGGAGTTTGATCATATTCTTGGAAGATCTGACAGCTTGCATTACCTTCTCTCTTGTATACAGAGAACTCTAGAATAGGGTTCAAAAGAAGCCTCTGTGCGTCATCTCCAGCACACTCTACTACTACTACAACTACTACTCGATATGAGTAGTATATTATCATCTATACTATTCTTGCTGAACGGTTCTTGTGGCTCACACATAAATTCACGTTGGGGCAGGAATGTGTGCACACAGAAATTGAAAACTGTTGGTATTCATAAATCTATCTGCACTATCCCAGATATTAGGTTATAGTCTGCCCAATTTACTCATCTAGTTAAAAAGAATGTTCATTACATGTACTTGTGCATGGTTACATAGGATTCATTACTTGATTGATACTTATTGGTGTTTAATTTAGTAGACCTTCTTTATTCTTTTCAAATGAAACTCCGTGCATTAAATACTAGTAGATCTATCATAAATTTGTTGGATCCTATTCCTGTGTCCCTTGTTCTTATTTACCTTCGTTTACTTCTTTACTCAAGCTTTGTTATGTCATATGTGTGGTACATGAATAGTTGTCCAAAATTGAAATTAGCTTTAAGCTATCGAAAACTATTTTTAAAAATTACATTATGTGAGTGTAGATTGGTTAGAATTTTTTTGTCCACAATCTGCTAATGGTTCAGTATCCTTAATTGTTTGATGTGGATACAGAGGAGGCTATTGGAATATGGGAGGTCAGTGTCATCAAGAAACTGAACCATTTTCCACGATGTTCACCTAATTAAATATCCTTCAAACATGAGAGCTCTAGAGTATGTGATCCAAGACATGAAAACACCAGTGGCATATTTAAACATTAGTAAGCTTACAGACTACAGAAAAGACGCACATCCCTCGATTTATCGAAAGGAATACAAGACTCGGGAAGAACAAATTGCTGCAGTTCATTCGCAAGATTGCAGTCACTGGTGCTTGCCTGGAGTACCGGATACTTGGAATGAGTTATTATATGCTTCTCTTTTGAAAATTGGCAAACGATCCTGGAAAACCTAAGATATAAATTCGAGACAGATTTTCAAGCTTTTTGGACGACTTGTGGAGGTTTAAGTTGACACAAATAAAAGAAAAAATTGTACTATATTATGTCTAGTTTAGTAATCCGGAATATGTAGCTGTAATATGTTTTGAGATTAAATCAACCAACATGAGGTTTTTCTTGGCCGGGAATAATTGTAATATTATTAAACATACTAGATGTGTTTGTAAAGTTGCTAGCATGTTACAAGAAAGTTACTTAGTTTTTGTTTGATTGAGAGAAAGATATATAGCGAGAATGAAATTAAGTTTGTAGTATTTTTTAGACATTTATTCATAAGTTATATTCATTGTTCCGTTAACAAGATAAATATATGAATTTCCCACTTGCATCTTTGACAAATTTGATAATTGAATTTTTGCACCACTAAATTTTCACGTTCTCCATTATTTCTGGCAAACTTTCGTTCTTCATCTGATAAAAGAGGGAAATTAATATACTCAACATTTCGCACCAAGATTCATGAACACTTTGTTACCACTTAGACTTTCAATTGATCAAGTGGACAAGCTATTATAGAATTCATTTTTTGGATCTTCAATTTTCAAAATCTTGCCATGTTTAGCTATCAATATTATCTCAGTGCTTACCAGAAGGGTGCAATCGCAGAAAGCTAAGCTACCCCCAAGTTTTTCCATACTGTTATATTTTTTATTTTTGCAAACTTCATCTTTCCCATGTTTCAACCACCCCAGTCCCCAGTAAACATCAAAAACATTTGGGCTTGCTAACAAACTACATATTTAGATAGGTAAAATTAAATCATACAATTGACCATAGCATTAACGAATTAAATAGCATAAGAGCAAGCTCAACAATGTCCTGGCGTGTTACTTAACATTATATAATAATTAATCTTATTGATTTAGGGACAGTATAATTTTTGTATCAACTCCAACAACAATTCCTATACCCATTCCTTATCATTATTATAAAAATAAATTTGAAAGGAGAGAGAAAAGAACTGAAAAAAATAGAGAAAAGAAGTGGAGAAAGAAAGAGAAATGAAGTTTTTATTCATAAAAACATACTGTGCAACAGAGAAGCAGAAAACAAACTGTGTGGAACAGAGAAGCATGAAGTCAAGAACTGCTTGGAAAAACATACTCTGGTACAGAGCTTGACATATGACAATAAGTAATTCATACAAACACATAAGCACAGGTATGTATATATCTGATGTTAACAAAGAAACAGTTTTGATCAACAGAGGTCAGCATTTAAAAATAAACATGACTGATTTCCTACGAAATATTAATATGCTCTACTCATATAAGGAAATATGTTTGTGAGCCAGATATCACACAAATAACAAAACTTATTCGAGCACCAACCATGTTCTGGGGCACACGAATTTACTTGTTTCACCACTCATATTAACCATCAAAAAGCCTTTGGACTTGCTAATATTTTTTACATTAGAAAAATACACACATCTTAAGTAAAGCTAAAGCATACTCTTAAAACATAGCTACGGAGTGTTACATATCACAAGGCAGCTAAAGCAAGCTTTTAGATTGCATAAATGTTACACAAAGAATCATTAACTTCTTCAAAACGGGGGCATAAGAATAGGGTAAAATCAATAATGATCACAGGTAAACATTGTGAAACCATGAGGAATGAAAAGTTATCAAGTTCACACCTACTGATTCACAAAACTTTATCAAAAATGCTACTAGCCAGCCTCAATTAACCAAAATCAACCACAACAATTTCCATGTTATCAAGTTCTCAAAGAAACAGAAATGTCTTAAGTTTGTGCCTAAACTCAACATTTATCTTGCTCCTTTTCTCCATGGCAAACTCAACATTTATCTTGCTCCTTTTCTCCATGGCAACCGCTATACATCTTTTGGTCGACACTTTACAAAAGTGAGCAAGCTTGAGTTGGTAAGTAACTGTTATTTGATTTCTTACTTCCATTTAACTGACTAGATGGTACATTGTGTGCTGTGCATGTTGTGGATCGATGATGACTATAGAAAAATATTTAGTAAAAGCAGTAGTGCAGTACAAACCAAACTTGGCAGCAAGGATGATGTAGGTTATGTACTTGCACATGTTTAAACCTGATTGTACCAAAAGTAAAAGCATTTAATTATGAAAATGTTTCTAGGACTGTCCATGAAAATGTTTTCTCCAATCTCAGGAAATATACCCCTTCACATTTTATGATTTTAAACATGCATGAACTTACTTTGAGCAAATCTACATTTTATGATTCCACTTAGTTGCATATTAAAAAAAATTCTGTTTTTTTTTTCACAATCTTTTGGTTCTACTAATTGATTTTCCAGGCTGCATTGATTAGGACATGGTTATCTAGAATAATAATATTGTTCAGTAATAGGAACAGGTGCACGATATTTAATACCTGGAACTCTTAGGATCACAACCACAATAATGTTGATTAAACACAATGACAAACACCAAAGTAACACAACAATCCCTTGAGGGTGGTTAAACCACCAATCCAAGAAAACAAGAATAGAGTTATTCCCTACAAATATCTAAAAACCTTACAAATATTATCCCACCTGTCTAGAAGTCAGAACTAGTCTGACTACCAGTCGTCTTCTTCAGAATCAGTCTCTTCTTCAGAATCTGTATATTCCCACCTGTCTAGTGGTGGGTTTTCCTCATCATAGTAATATTCCTCAGGCAGATCCTCAGGCGGCTTATCAGCCACGAAGACAAAATCTTGAATATATAGCATCCCCTCCGGCTCTGGGACATCTTGCACTGGCTCCGGGACATGCACATCATCCGGATCAGCCTGTTCAAACAAGATATTAATTTTGTCTCAAATCGGTAACTAAGTATAATTGACATATAAAGGATCCACACACACACACAAAGTGATAACAACAAACCTAATAAAATTCAAGTGAATTCAGAGCTTCAACATCAAAATTTAAAAGAAAAACAGAGCAAAAACTGACCTCACAAGTCGGTGGAGTGAAGACTGGTACCGAGGAAACCAAACCTAATGTCTCAACCTCATCAGTGGTCTGATCAATGTCGTCACTATCACTATCTCCATTTGCTATCTGCTTCCACAAATTCAAAGAAACAGAAATGTCATAACAGATATATACACACATCTCTCTCTCTCTCTCTCCATATGTGTGTATGTATCTGTTATGACATTTCTGTTTCTTTGAATTTGTGGAAGCAGATAGCAAATGAAGATAGTGATAGTGACGACATTGATCAGACCACTGATGAGGTTGAGACATTAGGTTCGGTTTCCTCGGTACCAGTCTTCACTCCACCGACTTGTGAGGTCAGTTTTTGCTCTGTTTTTCTTTTAAATTTTGATGTTGAAACTCTGAATTCACTTGAATTTTATTAGGTTTGTTGTTATCACTTTGTGTGTGTGTGTGGATCCTTTATATGTCAATTATACTTAGTTACCGATTTGAGACAAAATTAATATCTTGTTTGAACAGGCTGATCCGGATGATGTGCATGTCCCGGAGCCAGTGCAAGATGTCCCAGAGCCGGAGGGGATGCTATATATTCAAGATTTTGTCTTCGAGGCTGATGAGCCGCCTGAGGATCTGCCTGAAGAATATTACTATGATGAGGAAAACCCACCACTAGACAGGTGGGAATATACAGATTCTGAAGAAGAGACTGATTCTGAAGAAGACGAGTGGTAGTCAGACTAGTTCTGACTTCTAGACAGGTGGGATAATATTTGTAAGGTTTTTAGATATTTGTAGGGAATAACTCTATTCTTGTTTTCTTGGATTGGTGGTTTAACCTCCCTCAAGGGATTGTTGTGTTACTTTGGTGTTTGTCATTGTGTTTAATCAACATTATTGTGGTTGTGATCCTAAGAGTTCCAGGTATTAAATATCGTGCACCTGTTCCTATTACTGAACAATATTATTATTCTAGATAACCATGTCCTAATCAATGCAGCCTGGAAAATCAATTAGTAGAACCAAAAGATTGTGAAAAAAAAAACATAATTTTTTTTAATATGCAACTAAGTGGAATCATAAAATGTATAGCGGTTACTTACCAACTCAAGCTTGCTCACTTTTGTAAAGTGTCGACCAAAAGATGTATAGCGGTTGCCATGGAGAAAAGGAGCAAGATAAATGTGGAGAGAGAGAGAGAGACCTTCTTTCGGAGAGTACCAACTTGTGACAAAATGAATTCAATTAATGACTAGCAAAAATTACCGAAAAAATCAAAAAAAGAAATGGCATAAATAACAGGTTCTATTTACCCTCTCCATGAATAACAGGTATCGTTCCCGGCTCTCCTTTTTGAGCCGAAGACTAGTAATCTTCTCCTTAATATTTCGCCCTCCATCAGGCAACTTACTAGCCATGGTTTCGAAAATCTTGCAGTATCGCTTAATCGCGTCTTCGAGTTTGTTCAATTCCTGTTCCATACATACATATATGATATATGGCTAGTTACTGTGAGTAAAATCAGAAGTGGAAATCTGTGAAACTAAGTGTAATTTGCCATATAAGATCAACAAAAATAGGTTTCAAGACACCACACAAAGAGGTCTAAAGTTCACAACGAGTAGCAAGTTGGGACTGGTATATTCCAGGATAAGCTTCAAATTACCGAAAAAATAAAAAAAAAAATGACATAAATAACAGGTTCTATTTACCCTCACCATATATCAAGAACAATCAACTAGCAAGTCGCATCTGTTCTATGTAATTCAAGAAAGTATAAAGTTACACATTTCAACTGTAAATATCAAGACAGGAGGACATCTTTTGACGAAACCACAGCAATCAACACAAGAAGAAAAAAATAAGTTAAACCTAACCAACACAACACATATAACACACAAAAACATAATGCATAACATATAAAATTAGTATCCTGGCATAATGAAAAACATACAAGAATTACAAGAGAAAAGACTACCTGAGATTCCGGGACACTATTAGTTGCACAATCTGCAGGTACCCGAGGAGGTGGCAGCAAGGCCTCATCAGTTGCACCATTAGTACCATTAACTTCGTTAGTCCCGTTGACACCTTTAGCTCCATTAACAACTTCACCATCCTCTGCTTCCATTTTCACTTCCTGCAAAGTGCAAACCATAAATTCACATCAATATTAACCATAATACAAAGTATAAAAGCTTAGTAAGAACTATCTTGATGAGCCAAAACCAAAACAAGCAATACCGTCACCACCAACGACGGTGGCTCCTCGTCCTCGAGCTTATCAACCAGTTTGTTCAATTTGAGGTCAGACAGCTTTTTCATCTTCTTGTTTCTCTCCTGTTCCACGCATACATATATGGCTAGTTAGAGATGTGTTACTAACAGCAGTTTGACAATAGTGTGGTAACTTAGTATAATTGACACATAAAGGATCCACACACACAAAAAGTGATAACAACAAACCTAATAAAATTCAAGTGAATTCAGAGCTTCAACATCAAAATTTAAAAGAAAAATAGAGCAAAAATTGACCTCACAAGTCGGTGGAGTGAAGACTGGTACCGAGGAAACCGAACCTAATGTCTCAACCTCATCAGTGGTCTTGTTTCTCTCCTGTTCCACACATACATATATGGCTAGTTAGAGATGTGTTACTAACAGCAGTTTGACAATAGTGTGGTAACTAAGTATAATTGACATATAAAGGATCCACACACACACACACAAAGTGATAACAACAAACCTAATAAAATTCAAGTGAATTCAGAGCTTCAACATCAAAATTTCAAAGAAAAACAGAGCAAAAATTGACCTCACAAGTCGGTGGAGTGAAGACTGGTACCGAGGAAACCGAACCTAATGTCTCAACCTCATCAGTGGTCTGATCAATATCCTGGCTATCACTATCTCCATTTGCTGTCTGCTTCCACAAATTCAAAGAAACAGAAATGTCATAACAGATACATACACACTATTGATCTGTATGTGTGTGTGTGTGTGAGAGAGAGAGAGGGAGGAAGACCTTGAGTAGAGAAGAGCTGACCTTAGGTCTCTTCTTTTTCTGAAGATATCCACATTTCAACTTTCGCTTAGAAAATACAGTTTTCTCATCCTTAAGCTTCTCCACATCCCCAACATCAATTTCATGATCAGTCACTACAAAAACCATATCACATGCTTAGCTTAAACGGATAAAAGAAAGCACAATGTGCCAAACAACTTTCAGTTCAACAATACTAATTAATTAGCACTTGTTGCACTATCCTTAAAATTACACAATCAAAAAACAAAACTCTGAATAAGAATCTGTCAGAACATCAAACTTGTTGCACTTCTCATCAAAACGAAATTTGATCAATAAACGATTGACACAACATAAACTCGAGAAGAATAACACAGAAATTCAACAGATCTCTCTCTCTCTCTCCACACAAACATCACTGTTGAACATAATCTTACACTTAAGTGCTAGAATCATCAGAAAATTTAAAACGTAATCCGGTCAATGATTAATCGACACAGTACTCAAATCCAGAAGAATAACAGAGAAATTTAACAAATCACTCTCCCTCCACACACACAGACACAATTTCAAACGTAATTCCGATAGAAGCCAGAATAATCATCAAAAAAGTTAAAACAAATTTGAACAGTTACATAAACTTCTGAATAATATTTCAGGAATTCAACTAATTTCTCTCTCTCTCTCTCTCCACACACACGCACAAATCAACTGCACATTAGCGCACACAAAATCATCTAGTAAAAGCATAATACACAAAATAAGAGATGTAAAATTACTTACACTTATCGATAGTTTCAAACTCCTTTTCATCGTCGACCTTGTCTTGGTGGACGAGCTGATTGTGTTCTTCAGAGCTGAGCTCCATTAAATACAAAACATCAACAAATTACACAATTAGTAATTAGTAAAATTACATATCAGAGATGATGTGTTCAAGCATGAACAAAATCAGTGAAGTAACTAAATAGAATTGTTATAACTTACTTGAACGGCAACATTTTGAATATAATTGAGAGAGAGGGGGGAGGGAGAGAGAGAGGGGGATAGAGAGAGAGAGAGGGAGAGAGAGGGAGTGATTTGAATTTTGAAGAGTAACACAGTCGGATTCGCTGAGGCACTTGACGAGTTCAGCGGCGAGTCCTTTACATGATTTGGCCATCCCCCCTCTCCCTTCTGTCTTCTTGCTTCGCAAAGGGTTTTTAATAAATCAAAATAGATTAAGCGGGTCAAATACCGATTAAGCGGAAACTTTGTAAATCAAAATAGAGGGAGGCTGAGAAGTGAGAAGAGAAGCACGGAAGCTTTGTAAATTAATCAATTCACCGGAAAATGAAAGAGAAGGGGATGAGGACGGCGGGGTGGTGGCGAACGGAGGAGAAGGCGCTGCTGGGTGGGTGTCGCTGGTGATGAAGGGCGGCTGGGTTTGTTTTGTGCGTGGAAGGACAGGAGAAATGAGGAAAAGGGAAGCAGGAGTTAGGACTTTTAGCCTTTTAGGGGTTTTATTCTTTTGTCTATAATTCTTGACTAAATTGCATTTCGCAACCCTTTGGTTCTTTCCAAAATCACTTTGGTACTTAAAGTTTGCATAAATGCACTTTGCAACCCACAACTTAATTTGCCGGTTCAAATTGCACCCCTTTCGTCTGTTTTTGACCAAATTGCCCGGAAAATTTTTAAAAAATTAAGGAAAAATTTGAAAATTAAGGAAAAAATTACAAAATTAGGAAAAATTCAAAAAAAAATAGGAAAAATTCGAAAAAATTTAGGACAAATTCGAAAATTTAGGAAAAATTCGAAATTTAGGAAAAAGCAAAAATTCGAAAATTTTTAATAAACTAAGGGATATTTTCAAAAATTTGAAAATGAGGAAAAAGCAAAATATTCGAAAACTAAGGGATATTTTCAAAAATTCGAAAATTTATGAAAAATTCAAAAAAATTAGGAAAAATTCGAAAATCCGAAAATTTAGGAAAAATTCGAAATTTTGGAAAAAACAAAAATTCGAAAAATTGCAATTTTCCATATTTTATTTTTTAAAAAGTACTAATTTTTTCGATTTTTATTGTTATGCCATATTTTATTTTTCGAAATTTTGAATTTTTCCTAAATCGAAATTTTTTCCAATATTTTGAATTTTTCCTAATTTTTCGAATTTTTCCTAAATTTTCGAATTTTTACTAAATTTTTCCTAATTTTTTCTAATTTTTCCTAATTTCTAGAATTTTTCCTAAATTTTTTTAAAATTTTCCTAATTTTTTCTAATTTTTCGAATTTTTCCTAATTTTTTCGAATTTTTCCTAAATTATCAGGGGCATTTTGGTCAAAAACAGACGAAAGGGGTGCAATTTGAACCGTCAAATTAAGTTATGGGTTGCAAAGTGCATTTATGCAAACTATTAGTACCAAAGTGATTTTGGAAAGAACCAAAGGGTTGCGAAATGCAATTTAGTCATAATTCTTTTAATATATACTAGCATACTAGGGCCCGTTTGGTAAATCTTATTTTTCAGAAATAAGTTACTTATTCTGGAAAAAAGTTAGGAAATATGTACTTTTTTCTGAAATAAGTAACTTATTTTTGCAAGATAATGAATATTAAACTCCTCATACACATTTTTCTCTAAAAAAAGTATGTAAATACGAATTTTTTTCCGAAATAAGTAACTTATAAGTCGTAAATAAGAGGAGGCAAACGGGGCCTAGGTAATATATACTAGCTTAAAACCCGCATAGATGTTCTTTAATATAATCGAATTTTTTTTAATTTGAATTAAAAAATTTAAGATATAAATTTTTTTGGTTTAAAATTTTAAAAGATGTGATCTGATATAATTATACATATGTTATCCGTGATATTTATAGAAAATGATAGATTTTAGTTTAAAAAGATATTGAAAATATGAATATTTTAGCTAAAAAACGTAATCGGTTAGTTATTAGTTATTATATTGTTATTATTTTATTGTACTTAAATAAAGCAAACCAAATAAGTTTTTCTGAAAAAAATAAAAAAAATAGAAAAGGTAATGTATTTTAGCTGAAAAAGGTAATTGGTTAATTATTAGTAATTATAATATTTTATTTTATTAAACATAATTGCTCATATTTTACCTAAAAAGAGAAATTGGCTATTGAAAAATAGGAAAGGTAGCATATTTTACTTGAAAAAGGAAAGAATTTCTCATATTTTATGTGAAAAAAGATTAGTTATTGAAAAATAGAAAATGTAACATGTTTTACCTCAAGAAGGAAATTTATTAGTTATTAGTAATTACTAGCGTTCCACCCGTGCTACGCACCGACCGATAAATTGTATTAATAAATTAATATAAATATATTATTTTAATTTTTATTAAGAAAATTATATAATTTTATTGGAATGTTAATTAACGTTAGTATAAAATTACTTATCCGTGAATTCATACCAATTGAATTAATATTAATATTATGAACCAATCAGCAAAACAAATACAACCCCCGTTGAAAAGTTCAAAATCCCTCTTTATTGTTTTTTTTAAAATTTAGCTTTCATTTTATTTCTCTCTTTGTTAGAGAATATTTCTAAGTATTATGTTAACAAAATTTTCACCCATATTCTGAGAATTCGGTATATTTATTAAATATCGAATCCTTAAAATCTTTATTATATTAATTTATTGAAAATATTTGTATGGTCGTGGTTAATTTTTCGATTACATAAAATGTGTAGATACTTAATCCTCACGATTTTAATAAATCATTAGACTGTCTATCAAAAAAAGGTTGCATGTTTTTGCGCTTTGAGAAAGTATATCTACTGTGCAAGATATATGAAACAAACGTAGTTATAAGAATAGAAATTTTCATTAATTGTTATATTAATTAATTAGTTTATAACATGAAATTCAATTTCCTTTAACAGTGAGCATAATTTTCCTACGTATATAAGAAGAATTAGCTTATGTAGACCTGACAAATCGTTTTGTACATTCATGTCATGTATTTTATGGTCTTGAACGAAAATAACATGATATTAAATTGTGTACCCGAAATTAGAACACAAAATGACACTAAATTACACAAATTTTTTCATGTACACGAAATGAAATGAAACAGGCGAATAGAAAAAATATAACAATTATATGAAATATTACAATGTATCCAAATTGTGTAAATATATAATTATATGTCTTAGAACAACATTGAGATGTTATAAAACAAAATTCAGAGTTGCATGCATGGTGTAAGGTCTCCCAAACAAAATGAAACCCTCTTTTTAATTTTTTCTTATTTCTCGTTAACAAATATCTCTGTTTGTGTAGAGAATATTTCTACCAAGTTATTTAGTTTTCTTAGGCAATTTTTATGCTTTGTTGATATAAAAAAATATATTCAACCAACCAAGCAAATTCAATATATGCTCTTAGGTTAAGATATGAGAATTGATACTATTACTTTAATTCAAGAATACAAAATTCAAAAAGGCACCCTTTTATTAAAAACAATATATAATTTTAAGTGTATCAACCTTTTTATTTATCATTATTAATAATTTTTATAACAAAAATCGTAGCTGCTCTCTCTCTCTCTCTCTCTCTCTCTCTCTCCACCTTTCCCAAAAGATGTTAAACTAAAGTTTATGAGCTGTTATCAAAATTTTAAGTTTTTTTTACAATTTTTATATTGATTTTTCTTTATTTTTCAATAAACATATCATTGAGAGTCTAGTACCCCGTTGCCCGTTGGTGGATTTTATCTACAAAAATATTAGATTTTGTATTAACTCCTTGTAAATGATAAGCCTTGTTTTTTTCCCTTGATTTTACTTTGGCTTTCACTAAATATCTCTCTTTATTGATAGCCTAATATCCTGTTCGTGGATTTTGTTTACCCATATATTAGATTTTGTTATATTGTTCATTGATTTGGATAGTACAGAATCACAGTTCTGGTCGGTTGTTTGAATATGTTATGACAAATCAGATATACATATTTCTCATGTTTATAACTAATTGTTAGATTATCTCGCCGAAAAAAGACTATATAATTTAGTGACATAATCTAGAGATGTACCATAATTGAAGATCTGTTCAATGATTGGATAAAGTAAATTAGTGATATATTTTACTATGTGTTTGTTCAATTTTAATTATTTTTGTAGATGTTGTATGCTCTTTTATTGATGATTTTTGCAGGTTTGATTATTTTTGTGTATGACATATGTCCTTTTATTGATGAATTAATTATCAATAAATAAATAGTGATTATAAGAAAATTTGTGTTTAATTGACCAATTTATTATGGAAATATTCACTAACAATATTTGCATCGACTCTGTAATATTTCTTATTTTTTGATTGATAATTTATACACCAAACAATGTAAAGTACTATTTAAGAGTATATTTAATATTTTGAATAATTCAAATATATTGTCAAGTTAATTTTTTTCCCATTAATTATTGCATAGTTAAAAAATTTCATAATTAAATGTTAAAAGATGATTGGTTTAAAATTCATTCTAACATTTTAATTGCTTGATTAGCTTCTTTTATGACTGGATTATTTAATACTTTACATAACTTGAATTTTGAATGTGTATTTAGAATAGTGTGATAAATAGTTTTATATTGTTAATAATTTTTAATTCATGATTTTAATTGTACCTTATGATTGAAAATTTGAGATATCAAAATATCTATTATAAATATAACAAATTCATGTATTAATGTATAAATTTTTAAATTAAATAATTATTGTATTTAGAATCAAATTGTTAAGTAATCACTGAATAACATTGACAACTCAATACTGGCAAAAACATTTATCTAGAGGCATACCTAATAATGTAAACAAATTAGTGTAATGTAATAAGGATTGATGCCTACAATTTAGTAAGTCACTGAATTATTGAAGTTTCCTACTGAATATTCTAATGGAAAGTAACTTTGAGAGAATTCGGACTGGGGATGATGATAACCTAAATCGTTTTCTTTTTTTTTTTGTCAGAAACGTTTTATGTTGAATTTATTGGACAATTAAAACACGACACATATAATACATATATACGATTGAAATAAAAGATAAACTGTCCAAGTATAGAATGCCATATAACAAAAAGATATAAAGTATTACCTTAGCCGAAATTGATATGGTTTAGCCATGAGAAGAATTGATGCATACACGTAGTTTATCAAAGTTGGCTAAGTCTGATGGGGAATAGGGAATAAGCTGCTTAGATTTCCTGTAATGTTTAAATTGATATAATAATTATATTTTTTAAATATGGAATTTATCCAAACTATTTAAAATTTGATCAAATCCGACTTTGTAGGGTTGGGTTATATGCATTTATTAATTTGTTTTATTAACTAATTATGAATAAATATATTTTTGTAATAAATATATTATTAAGTAAGGATAGTTACGTAAAATAACATGTACCATTAAATAAGGGTAAATAAATAAAATTAACTTAAAAAAATAGAAAAATATAAAAGGTAACATATTTTAGCTGAAAAAGGTAATTGATTAATTATTAGTAATTATAGTATTTTATTTTATTAAACAGAATTGCTAATAGTGTTAAATTGAATCGTCGATGATATAATTGGAAAAAAAAAAAAAGATTTTAGTTAGAGAAAATAGAAAGGTAACATGAAGATGACATGATTTATGTGAAAATAGCAATTGATTAGTTTATAGTAATTATAATTTAATTATGTTATTTTACTAAATAAAATTGATCATAGTTTTTAGAAAATGAGAAATTAATGTTGCCCGTTATACTTCTAGAAAAAAAGGGAATTTAATTAGAAAAAATAGAAAAGATGATATATTTTAGTTGAAAAGGTAATCGGTTAATTATTAGTATTATAATAATATTATTATTTTATTTTTATTAAATAGAAATGCCCTTGATATAATTGAAAAAATTGAGGTTTTAGTAAGATAAAAGAAAAAAGGTAACGTGTTTTGGCTGAAAAAGGTAATCGTCCATGATATAATTGGAAAAAGAAAAATTTTAGTTAGAGAAAAGAGAAAAGGTAACGTGTTTTGACTGAAAATGTAATTGATTAGTTAATAGTAATTATAAAATAATTATGTTATTTTATTAAACAAATTTGCTCTTAGTGTTTTTAAAAAAGAGAAATTTTAATTAGATAAAATGTAAAAGATATTCTAATTTACTTGAAAAAAGAAATTATTTAATTATTGAAAAATAGAAAAGGTAATTTATTTAACCTGAAAAAGGAAATTGATTCACAAAGGAGAAATTTTAGTTAGATAAAATATAAAAGATATTGTATTTTACTTGAAAAAGAAAATTATTTAATTCTTGAAAAGTAGAAAAGATATTATGTTTAATCTAAAAAAGGAAATTGATTAATTAGTAGTAATTTAGTAAGGGTAAATAAGTAAAATCAACTGGTACCGACCAACCGACCAACCAAACTTTTAATGTTTCGGCTTTTATATAATAGTATAGATTTATTAATATTGTATTTATTTCTATAAATATATATTTATGCATAATCCGATTAATGATCCGCTTAAGCGCCCGCTTAACCGCTTAAGCGCTAGAAGGTTATCTCACCGCTTAGGCCCGATTTGCGCTTTTTACAACATTGGTTTTTATTTACACAAATGTTTTATAGTCCCAAAATCGTTTTCCAATGATAATTAAGTAGGGTACCTATCACGGTAGTTTTGAGTGGCATAACTAATCATTTAGCCAACTTCATTGGAGTACGATATCTTACAGGTTCAACAAATATCTTACAGGTTCCGTAAATATTAATTTAGCCAATAATTTTTAGATAACCCCATTGGAGATGTTCTAATGCTCAGTTCCAATTTTATTTTATTTTAGATTTAGATTTTAGATTTAGATTTAGATTATTGTTAAGTCGTATTTTATATATATAGGGAGATGCTCAAATTGTAATCTACCATATACGCACTTTTTTCGTATTGGGTGCCCTTGGCGGGGCCCTTTAGAATAGTTTGAAATGTGGTGAATATGTAGGATCTCATTTAGGCTCTCATTTTAAGGGGTCTCACTTGAGCACTATACAGGGTCTTGTTCTAATAGAAATCTCCTTAGAATAGAAACCTAGAAACTAATACATTTACCACATTTCAAGCTAATATAAAGGTCAAACTAGGGGTACCCAAATACAAAAAAATGTATAAAATTCTGCCCTCTATCTATCAATTTTTTTTTCAAAAAGCAAAAAAAAAAAATCATTGTTCATCGATGACGTGGCAGGCGAACAGTGATTTTTTTAAAGTTTTTTTTTTAATTTTTTTATTTCTATTTACTAAATAGAGGACATAATTTAAAACGTTTTTTGTGAAGGTACCCCTAGCGGGGCCCTTAAAATAAATGAAATATAATTTATTTAGTGTAGGTTTCTAGTTTCTATTCTAAAGTTGGTTTCTATTTGAACAAAAGCCTATATATATATATATATATATATATATATATATAGAGTAGAGTTCGAGGGAGAACCTCACTATCAAGAAAACCAAGAGACCCTATCCTAGACCATTGATTATTAAGAATAATTATGAAGCAAAAATAATTAAAGACAATGGCAATTTTGTGATTATTTTAAAGATTCATGGGCAGAAATACTACATGATCAATTTATTCATGTAACGACTATGGTTCATTTTGGAAACAATAACAATTACTTCTTGACCGATACCAATCACGATCCTTGTATACATGGAAAGAATTGATTGACAGAGTTCCTTTTATAAGACGTCTATAATTATCATGAATACAGGTCATTACATACATCTCCATATACAGTTTGAAGAAAAACCAGATCGAGAAACAACAGAGAACAACAACATTATCATTGGGTAATTGTTTAAAAATTAACATTTTTGAATTGTACGTACGATTCCGAAGAGTTCTCTAAGACATGTAACTGGGGAGTTTCTCAGCGTTTATGCAAATTTTTTATATTCTTGTATGTGTAATGTGTTCTTATAGTCTATATTGGTGCAGTTTTGTTACTTTGTAGACATGATTTAATTAGTGTGCAAGATGAAGAACGTCGTCATTCACACTTCTTATTGACTATTAACCCTATCTTGATGATTGATGTATTATCTACTTTGTTCGTAGACCAGAAAAAATAGGTAAAGGAAACATGATTTGGATCATTGTTGTTTAATACTTTAAATTTTTCTAAGTGTTCTATTATGCTATCCTGCATGAATTTGTTCTGTTTAAATTATACTATGTGTGGTAACATATGATCTTAAGTGTTCTATTGGATTCCAAGAGAATAATAATATTTAATTTTTACGTTTGATGATTCTCTTAAGTGTTTTGATGTCTGTGGAGTTTTGGAAGTTTATGTGTACTGATTATGAAACACTTTTAGAAGTCCAGGGCCAAAAGTGGTGTAAGTTTTTCGTATTCATGCTCCACATAGTGATATGTTGGTATGGTTTTGTTTTGTGGAGGTTATAAAATTCTTTATTAACCACATAACAACTAATTTTCTGGTTAAAAAATAGAAAGGGAGCAATCTTTCTTTCTGTGACTTGGTTATTCTAGCAGCTCATTTTGTAGAGAAAGGATGTCGGTCTAATTTGGATTAAGTTTAGATAGGTTTTGCACTCTATCAGTTACTTATTTGTTTCAAGTTTACGTTGTTTAGATGCATATCTGTTAGACAAACATTAGAGGTCTAGTTATAATGAGAGCTAGACTAAATGAAGTTAAATGTGATTGTGAGCCTTGGTGATGGCTGACACTTGATTGTATTTTATTTTTACAGTGTAATTGTTCATTTATTGAGGATTTTCTAATGTGATCAGGTTTGTCATATGTTTCCAACTCTCTATTTTTACTCTGCAATTCTTCTTGTGTTTGATTGTTTTTTTTGAAAGACTGACCAGAAACTTGACAAGAAGTTGTGCTCGTGAGCTAGTAGGGATTTGTGTTATTCATGATGATCAATCTACGTATTTATTCGGTAGGACATCTAATTTATGCATGTTAGTAGAGGGTGAAGTACAAGGCCTTAATTTTTGTTGAGGATGCAATTTGTTAAGGTGTTCTTTGTAAAATGAAAGTTATCTGTTCAGGTTTCTTGTCCTCAAGATTCGTTAAAATGTTTTGTTAGATGTTATAATGTGCAGGTGAAGAAGCCTCCCTCAGTAGCCATGATTCATGTCAATTTTTAATAGTGAAAGTCTCAACTTTGACATCTCAGGCACTTCTTGTTGTTCCATTTAATTACATTTGTTCTTGGAATTCATTTTTGGATTCGACGGGATCCAATCCATTATTTATGGCCAATCGGGTTTTATTATTAATCATCTAAATAAGACTTGAGCCTAATTAATAATTAAATATATAAATAGTACTTAATATATATTTAATTATTACATCTAATATATATCTATTTAGATATATTTATTTATAATGGCTTAAGTACCCAAGCCCATAACTTTGATGGACGGTTATGGGTTTAGCCCATTAGGGTTGGTCCCATTATTCCCTCTATATAATGAATCTTATGTGAAAAGAAAAGATACGCTTCTCATAATATTCAGAAAATACACACACCCCATCCTTACGTATAGAGGAGAATAGTGAAGATCAAAGCCCTCAAGTACTTGCGCTTTTCGGACTCTCTCACGATCATTAATGACCTCTTTTGATTCAGGTACGCTTCCGCTATTTATTTATACTCATAGTTTTGATCAGGAGATTCATGTATATATATTATGTTGTATTTATATACATGATTTATTCTAACAATTGGTATCAGAGCAAACTCCTTGATTGATTCTTTGAGTTTAATTAATTAGAATTGAATTGGATTTGTTTGACATGTATAAATCTGAATCGATATATGTTGTTATACATATATATTATGTGTGGGTATGTTGCAAACCGTGTGAATTGAATGAATTTGGTTGTTGTATATATTGCTGTATGTATATGATACATGTTTGTTCTTATTTTGGAGATTGTATACGATACGATTTCTGAAAAATTGTCCAGATTTAGTGAAATTTGCGTACTGTGTCCGATTTGCGCATAAAATATATGTTTTTTGACTGGAATCGGGCCACTGAGCAAGACTGACATAGTCAGGTTTGCATCTGTAAGCCGTTTGACGTCGTTTACTGCCTGTAAACAGCGAATTATGATTTTCTGATTTAATTTCGAATTTTCTGATTTATGCTTTATTTGATTTCTATGATTGTATCATGAGAAATATAATATGGTATGATATGTTTATGCTGTCTGCGATTCTGATTCAGGGATACTTATGATAAAAAAAAAAAAAATATTAGTCCCTCATGTAAAATATTATTAAGTTATTTTTGGACTAATATAGTGATTTCTTAATTATTAAAATATTAGATGGACCAACGAAAATTTTTTATTTTAATTATTTAAGAGAATGATAAATCACCTAATGTACGTGTACAAGTTAATGTACGAATCGGCCCAACGGAAGATTTGTATATTGATTTTGTAAACGGAATTTTTAAAGTTCAAATTGTAGAATTTAAATTATTTTCTGCCCAACGGTGATATAATTTAATATTTTACTATTTGTAATCTTATGTTTAATGGCAAAATTAATTTAATATTAATTATCGGCCCAACGGAAGATATTAATATTTAATTAATTTTAATGGAAGGAAAATTTTTGTGTATTTTATTTTTCCTATTTAGATAAACTGTTTATCCCTCGGTTTATTTAACTTATGTGTTACTTGGTGAACTAACTGTTTTTCATCATGTGGATTATATTTATTGTACTTGTTGTACTTATGTGCATGATTGTGATTAACCTTGATTCAGCATTTGGTCCTGTTTCACTAACCAACTACTTTTCACACATTGAACCATTGAGTGGCTCTAATTTTAAGAAGTGGAAAGAGCAAATTGATCTTACGTTGGGAGTTACTGCCCTTGATTATGCCATAAGGGTTGCAAAACCTGCTGCCATTACAGCCGAAAGCTCTGCTGAGCAAAAGGCTGATTATGCAAAATGGGAGCATAGCAACCGTGTTTCCTTAATGATTCTTAAGGGCTCCATTACTAGTGCAATTCGTGGAGCAATTCCCGAATCTGATAATGCAAAGGAGTACCTAGCGAACATTGAGGAACAATTCAAGGCTTCAACTAAGGCTCAAGCCACTACACTGATCTCGAAAATGGTCACTCTCAAGTATAATGGTTCAAGTGGTGTTCGTGATCACATTATGAGAATGAATGATATGGCTGCTCAGTTAAAGGATATGAACATGGAAATCTCTGAAGGTTTTCTCGTCCACTTCATAATGACTTCTCTTCCTGCACAATTTGGTCCTTTTAAGATCAACTACAATACGCAGAAAGAAAAGTGGAAGATGAGCGAGTTGATTTCTATGTGCGTTCAAGAAGAAGAACGCCTTAAGTCTGAGAAGGTTGAAAGTGCTCATGTTGTGACCACGACACCCGCTAAAGGAAAAGGAAAGAAATATGGCAATAGTCAAAAGAAAAAGGGAATTGATGCAGCTGTCACGAAACAAAAGGGACAGACTTCTGGCACAAAGAACTTTGGAGGTCCTAAATGTAACTTCTGCAGAGCTAAGGGACACATAAGGAAAGAGTGTTCCAAATTTCGCGAGTGGTTAGATAAGAAAGGTAATGCATCTATTTATGTTTGTTATGAAGCTTTTACATCTGAAGCTCCTTTAAATACATGGTGGATAGACACTGGTTCAACTGTGCATATAACTAATTCATTGCAGGGATTCCTTTCCGTGAAGAAGCTAAATAAAGGAGACCGATATTTACTCGTTGGAAATGGAGAGAAAGTACAAATTGAAGCTGTAGGAACTTTCCGACTTATGTTGGAAAGTGGTTTTAATTTGGATTTAATGGATACTGTTTATGTTCCCAGTATTACTAGAAACCTTATTTCTGTTTCAAAGTTAGACGCTTATGGATATTCGTTTAAATTTGAAAATAAAGGTTTTTCTCTATTTCTTTATTCTGAGTATATTGGCTCTGGGCTGTTAGAGGGAAACCTTTACAGATTATGTTTGAATGCTTCTTTTAGTGAATCTTTAATTTCAATGAATGTGCAAGATGAGGTTGCAACTGGTTCTAAAAAGAGAAAAAGAAATGATGAGAATTCCTCAAAATTGTGGCATGAACGACTTGGTCACATATCCAAAAGTCGAATGGAAAGACTTGTTAAAGAAGGACTTCTTCATCCATTAGATTTCTCAGATTTTGACACATGTGTTAAATGTATTAAAGGAAAATTTGTAAAAACAAACAAAAAGGGTGCAAATCGTAGCACTAAGTGTTTGGAGATAATTCACACTGACATTAGTGGACCATACACTCCAGGCATAGGTGGTCATAAGTATTTTATTACTTTTATTGATGACTACTCACGTTATGGCTACATTTATCTTTTACATGAAAAATCTGAAGCACTCGATATGTTTAAAATTTATAAAGCAGAAGTTGAAAAACAGCTTAAATTAGATATTAAGGTTGTTAGATCTGATAGAGGAGGAGAGTATTATCGAAAATTCTCTGAATCTGGACAGAATCCAGGACCTTTTGCCTTATTTTTGCGAGAGTGTGGCATCGTTCCTCAGTACACAATGCCGGGTACACCCCAACAGAATGGTGTTGCTGAGAGACGAAATCGAACTCTTATGGATATGGTTCGAAGCATGATATGTCAAAGTACGTTGCCAGAATTTTTGTGGGTTGAAGCCCTTAAAACAGCTATGCATATCCTTAATCGGGTCCCAAGTAAGTCCGTGCCTAAAACACCTTACGAAATATGGACTGAAAGGGAAGTCAGTTTTGGATATATGCATGTATGGGGTTGTTTGGCTGAAGCGAAAATATATAACCCACACATCAAGAAATTGGACCCTAAGACTATTACTTGTCATTTTATTGGTTACCCCGAAAGATCTAAAGGTTTTAGATTTTATTGTCCATCACACACCACTCGAATAGTTGAGACTAGAAATGCAGTATTTTTTGAGGATGCTGAAGTCAGTGGGAGTACATCTCGAAAGATAAATCTGGAAGAGATTCAGGAAAATGTTCCTATTCCTATCATTCCAGATATTAGTGCACCAGAAAATGATGATAAAAATGTTGGTGCAAATGAAAATGTACATCAAGAACCACCTCAAGATGACAATAACACTACTGAACCTCTTAGGAGGTCAGAAAGAGTAAGACGATCAGCAATCTCGGATGATTATATTGTGTATTTAGATGAAATTGAGTCTAATTTTGGCATGGGACCTGATCCTATTTCTTATAAAGAAGCTATTGCTAGTAACCATTCAACTCAATGGCTTGTAGCCATGGAGGATGAGTTGAAATCCATGAAGGATAATGATGTATGGGATCTAGTTGAGTTGCCACAAGGGGTCAAAGCTGTAGGCTGCAAATGGGTCTACAAAACTAAGCTTGATCCTAGTGGTAACATCGAAAGATATAAAGCTAGATTGGTTGCAAAAGGCTTCACACAAAGAAAAGGAATTGATTATAATGACACATTTTCCCCTGTTTCGAGTAAGGACTCATTTCGTATCATCATGGCTTTAGTAGCTCATTATGATTTAGAGTTACACCAAATGGATGTTAAAACTGCTTTTCTTAATGGTGACTTGCATGAGGATGTCTACATGTCACAACCGGAAGGTTTTGTAGTCAAAGGCAAGGAACACATGAAATGTCGGTTAAAGAAGTCCATATATGGATTAAGGCAAGCTTCTAGAGAGTGGTATATTAAATTTGATGATGTGATTGGAAAATTTGGGTTTAAAGAAAATTTTGTTGACCAATGCATATATCTAAAAGTGAGTGGGAGCAAGTACATTATTTTAGTACTATATGTGGATGATATTCTACTCGCTAGTAGTGATATGAATTTAATGCATGAGACAAAGAGATTCCTTCATAAGAATTTTGATATGAAGGATCTGGGGGAAGCATCTTATGTCTTGGGCATTGAAATTCATAGAAATAGATCTCATGGAATTTTGGGTTTATCACAAAGAGCTTATATTGATAAAGTTCTCAAACGTTTTAACATGCAAAATTGTTCTCCAAGCGTTGCTCCTGTTGTCAAGGGTGACAAATTTAGCTTGAAACAATGTCCTCAAAATCAGCTAGAATTGGATCAAATGGAGCATATTCCTTATGCTTCGGCAGTTGGGAGTCTTATGTATGCTCAGGTTTGTACTCGTCCAGACATAGCATATATTGTTGGAATGCTAGGACGATACCAAATAAATCCAGGTCCGGATAATTGGAAAGCTGTTAAAAAGGTCATGCGGTATTTACAAGGTACAAAAGATTTTATGCTCACATATCGAAAGACGGATAACCTTGAAGTCATTGGTTATTCGGATTCCGATTATGCTGGGTGTAAAGATGAGTTGAAATCCACTTCAGGTTACATTTTTATGCTTTCTGGAGGAGCTATATCATGGAAAAGTGCTAAGCAGTCGCTGCATACCTCTTCTACAATGGAAGCTGAATTTGTGGCTTGCTATAAGGCAACGAAGCAAGCTCTATGGTTGAGGAATTTTGTCACGTATCTCAAAATAGTTGACACTATTTCTAGACCACTGAAAATTTATTGCGATAATAAAGCTGCTGTTTCTTTCTCTAAAGACTACAAGATAAGTGATGCGACAAAACACATAGATATAAAGTATCTTGTAGTGCGAGAAAGAGTTCAAAAACAACAAGTGTCTATTGAGCAAATTAGTACAGTTGCTATGTTGGCGGATCCATTGACAAAAGGTTTACCGCCCAATCTCTTTCGAGAACATGTTGCTAGCATGGGTTTGGTTGATAATCTTTCTCATTGATTCATGGATTTTATTGTAAGACACTAGTATTGTGATCACCTTATGTTATGGTTTTTGGACAAAGTATTTAGTTTGTTACTTCTATTATTGTGCACATTCGAAGTTTATGGAACAAACAATTATGTAAGGACCTCATGGACATATTGATTTGCTATTGATTATGAAATATTATGTTGTTCATGACTTAAGCTAGTATCTCTGTTAAGTTTTATAATTATACTTGGATTGTAACTGGAGGACGGTTTCATATTTGTACATGAGTATGATACTACCTTTAATTCTGTTCTTGTATGATGTAAGATTTAGCCTGTCTTATGGGATGTAATGCTCAGTAATAAAAGTCTTGTTATATGTATGTTGATGATATACTGACCCTCGGCCAAGTGGGAGAATGTTGGATTCGACGGGATCCAATCCATTATTTATGGCCAATCGGGTTTTATTATTAATCATCTAAATAAGACTTGAGCCTAATTAATAATTAAATATATAAATAGCACTTAATATATATTTAATTATTACATCTAATATATATCTATTTAGATATATTTATTTATAATGGCTTAAGTACCCAAGCCCATAACTTTGATGGACGGTTATGGGTTTAGCCCATTAGGGTTGGTCCCATTATTCCCTCTATATAATGAATCTTATGTGAAAAGAAAAGATACGCTTCTCATAATATTCAGAAAATACACACACCCCATCCTTACATATAGAGGAGAATAGTGAAGATCAAAGCCCTCAAGTACTTGCGCTTTTCGGACTCTCTCACGATCATTAATGACCTCTTTTGATTCAGGTACGCTTCCGCTATTTATTTATACTCATAGTTTTGATCAGGAGATTCATGTATATATATTATGTTGTATTTATATACATGATTTATTCTAACATTCATAGTCTACCTAAAGGCAACTAGCGACAACCCACGGAAATATGATATAATGGAGGATTCGATGATTGAGTTTGGTGTTAATGCTGGGTGCATATAATGGAAACGTGGTAAAAATTTATGATATCATGGTAGAAGAGGAAGACAAACCCTGAAGTAGTAGTTCATTAGTAGTAGCAGCCTTGGATTCTCTTGTTATTAGGAAGTTGATAGTGTGGTGGTTTCCATTAGTTCTCTTTTATGTTCCTTTTTTTTGCGCCCTTTAATATGATTTTTTTTACAACTATTAAAATTTTATTATGTGTCTTTACAAATATTTTTTGAAGGTTTTTTTTTATTGTTTTTTACTAAATATTATATATAATTAATTTTGAAGTTAATAATTTAAAATTCAATTTTTCTAAAACACTTTAGAGAATCTTCAAAATATCATAAAAATCTTAAAACATTTTAGAAAAATTCAAAATGGTACTAGAAAATAGTATTAAAATGTTAAAATATTTTAGAAATTTTAAAAATGATATTAAAACACTTAAAAGAATTTTAAAATAAAATTTAAACAGTTAAGAGAATTTTCCAAACATATTAAAGAATCTAAAAATTATTTAAAAAATGATAAATTAATACCTTACATTCCTTAAAACGCCTTAACGAATTTCCGAATTAAAATGAATCTCACAAAGAATCTCTAAAAAGTTGACAAGATCAAAACATTTTAGAAAACCTCAAAACACTTTACAGAATCTCAAAAATGGTATATTTCATATTATTCAAAATAACATTAAAAAAATAATTAAAAGAGAGAATCTTTACTAATTAAAGGAACACCTTAGAGAATCTCCCAAAAAAATGTTATAATTTAAATTTTATTTAATTGTAACTAAAATTTTTTTAATAACTAAAACTATTAAAACACCTTAAAGAATCTTAAGTTTAATAAAAAAATATGATTAAGATGGATCAATATTTATTTTACTTTAAAGTTGATACATAAATAATATTAATTTATATTTTATTATATAGACTACATATAAATAAATAAAGTTTTTTATTTTTTTGAAAATACTGATCTCAATAAAGAAACAATTGAAAAATTGAAAGTGACCAACTTAAGACATATGAAAAATTATTCAAATTATTTTAATTATTAACAAGATTCTGTTAAGTGTTTTACTAAAAATATCAATTATTTAAAATTATATTCTTATGTCATTTGAGATGAGATTCTATTAAGTGTTTCACAAATTTTTATAATAAGAAGAGAATCTCAAAATGATAAAACGAATCTTACAACACTTATAGAATCTTAAAATAAGTATTTTTAGTAAGTATTTACATAGATTCTTTTATTAAAAATATGTTAATTATTAACTTACTTTAGTAAAAAAACAAATTTTTTAACTAGAAAAAAACAATAAACCCGATTTTGTGTTGTGAGTTGTGACAAAATAAAATTTTCATTTTTATTGTGTTTTGCATCTAAACTTTTTCATTAATTTTTTTCATAAAAAATATCCAAATATTGATTTAAATTATATTATTGGTTTTAATAAAATAATATTAAGAAATCATATGTAGGAAAAAATAACATTACATTGTGTATTGTATACTAAATTACTAATTTAATTTAATTTTAATTTTTTTCGTGAATTTCATTAAGTGAGCACATTTTTTATTTATCACAAAGGATTTTTTCAAAAAAAAGAATTCATATAAAAAATAGAATCACGTATAGGAGATTCTTAGAAAAATAAAAGTGAAGAAGTATATTTTAAAACATGTTAAAAAACACGAAATTTAGTACTTTCTTTTGTTTGAAATACCTTATAAAATTTTCCAAAAATATGTTATAGTTTAAATTTTATTTAATTGTAACTAAAAATATCTTAATAACTAAAAATATTAAAACACCTTATACAATCTTAAATTTAATAAAAAAATATGATTAAGATGGATCAATATGATTAAGAATCTTAAATATTAATTTAATTAATTAATGTTTTTTTGTTTTTTTTAAAAATACTAATCCCAAAAAAGAAAAAATTGATAAATTGAAACATATTACTCAGAAGTGACCAATGGAAGACTTATGAAAAATTATTCAAATTATTTTAACTGCTAAACAAGATTTGTTAAATGTTTTACTAAAAAATATTAATTATTTAAAATTATATTCTTGTTTCATTTGAGATTCTATTAAGTGTTTCACAAAATTTTATAATAATAAGAGAATCTCAAAATGATAAAATGGATCTTACAACACTTAATAGAATCTTAAAATAAGTATATATATTAAATATTTACATAGATTCTTTTATTAAAAAATATGTTAATTATTTAAAATAACTAACTTTCGTAAATAAACATATTTTTTGACTAGAAAAAAACAATAAACCCTATTTTGTGTTGTACCAAAATAAATGTTACATTTTTATTGTGTTTTGCATCTAAACATTTTCAGTAATTTTTCATAGAAAATATCCAATTCTTGATTTAGATTATATAATTGGTTTTAATAAAATAAAATTAAGAAATCATGTGTATGAAAAAATAACATTACATTGTGTATTGTATAATAAATTACTAATTTAATTTTATTTTTTTTCATGAATTTGATTAAGTGAACACATTTTTTATTTATCACAAAGGATTTTTTCAAAAAAAAAATCATATAAAAAATAGAATCACGTATATGAGATTCTTAGAAAAATAAAAGTAAAGAAGTATATTTTAAAACATGTTAAAAAACACGAAATTTATGAAATACCTTATAAAATCTCCCAAAAATATGTTATAGTTTAAATTTTATTTAGTTGTAACTAAAATTTTTCTTAATAACTAAAAATATTAAAACACCTTAAAGAATCTCAAAAATAATAAAAAAATATGATTAAGATGGATCAATATTTATTTTACTTTAAAGTTGATACATAAATAATATTATTTTGTATTTTATTATGTGTTCTACACATAAATAAACTAAGTTTTTTTTATTTTAATAATACCAACCTTAAAAAAGTAAAAATTGAAAAATTGAAACATATTACTCACAAGTGACCATTCAAATTATTTTAACTACTAGACAAGATTCTTTCAAGTGTTTTACTAAAAAAATATTAATTATTTAAAATTATATTCTTGTGTCATTTGAGACGAGATTCTATTAAGTATTTCACAAAATCTTTTAATAATAAAGGAATTTCAAAATAATAAAGCACCTAAATAGAATTTTACAACACTTAATAGAATCTTAAAATAAGTATTTTTATTAAGTATTTACATAGATTCTTTTATTAAAAAATATGTTAGTTTTTTAAAAATAACTAACTTTTGTAAATAAACAAAATTTTCAAATAGACAAGATTCTCTTAAGTATTTTATTAAAAAATATTAATTATAAGGAAGCATTCATATGTCATTTTTAAGATGAGATAAGATTTTGTTAAGTGTTCCAAGTGGAACCCTAAGATTCTGTTTAAAAAAATTATAGAGTGTTGTGTAAGTTATATTATTTATATTTTTCTTTGAAAAATATGCTATATTTTTTTAATCAAACAAATTTACGTAGTTTAAATATTTAAAATTTTACATTATTACTAGCGAATTCTCTTTAGCTAAGAGAAATAAAAGATAATCTGTTTGTAAAAAGTCAACCAAATCTTACCATTTATTTTTAGAAATATAACGTTACTACAAATTGAATACATAGAGTAGATTTGCTTGCTTGAAAGCTATAATCATGGAATCTTTTATTTATGAATAATTTGATTAATTGAAATACAGAAACAATCATGACTTACTCAATCAAAATCTTATCAATCTCAATACCACGTACTGAAAAAGACGTGCACAAATTTACTTCCATATATGAGCCAAGTGCTTGTTTTCATTTTTCCAATTATGTCCTTTTGATACAAATATGGAATTTATGTTTTTTAATATTATTTAATAACTGAATTATCCATGCCATCAAATTAGAAAGAAATCAACGGATATGGATGTGGTCTCTCAGTTCTCTCGATAGCTAAGGTTCTCCCTTGAGCATAGGCCTACATACATTTATATTGTATAATCTATTAATATTTCATTATTTGTAATCTATTAATTATTGTATAATTAATAGATTATACAACAATTAATATGCATATTTATACATACACATGTACAAACATAAATACATACATATATAAATTTTTGTGGATATATAACAATGTACTATAATATTATATACATACACATACTACATATTTTTGTTTATATGTATTAATTTGTAGATAAATCTCAGTTGGCTTAACTCAGATAATGTATAATTATTAATTAAAATGTATATTTGTAGATAATTATTAATTATACATGCATACGTACGTACATACATACATAACTATTAATTATACATGCATACGTACATGCATACATACATATATACATACATACATTCATACATACATAGTTACATACATACATGCATACATACATACATATATACATACATACATACATACATACATACATACATACATATATGCATGCATAGTTATGTTGTATGTATATATGTATGTATGTATATATGCATACATGTGGTCCACTTTGGTCCACTTTGGTGGGGCCCACATGTGGGACCCAGATAATTGATTAATAATTTTGTAAAATTATAAAATCTTTTGTAACACATATTTGGTGTTGCTATAGAATGCTTAGTATGTTGTTGTATAGGTCTTTGGTAACAAATATGACTATGTTAGCTTAGGCATGTCGACGTGTTACCTTAGACTCCAAAGGCAACTTAGAACAAAACTAACCCCGCTAAGGTAACCTTAGCCTTTTTTGGGCCTTTGGCAATAAAATATAGGGTCTAAGGTAACATAGTCATAGTGTTATGTAGGCCATCTATGGCGTAGTCAGATACCCCTCTACACATAGTCGCGGGAACACAATGTTCTCACCGCTTTGTAAAAGAATTACTGGACCAGATTATGCATGTAGGGGATCTGCAGATGCTGAGTATTCGTACGAGTACGGAAATATTTTGCTCCACAATGCCGCTATGGTAGGGAATACACAAGCTGCAAGACTTTTGATCAATAAAGACCCAGAAATGGCACACATTGCCAATTGGTTTGGACACATTGCCTTGATTTTGGCAGCCCATTGTGGACGGAAAGAGACATTGTGTTATTTGCTGGAGGTGACAAAGGATGTGATTGGAGAGGGAGGAAGTAGTCCCTACCGGGGACATCATGGTGCTGACGTTCTAGCCTTTTCTGTCTATGCCGATTTTTATGGTATGTGTCTTTCCTATATGAACCCGTCATGTACAATAAAAAATCAGGTAAAGTCATCTTTGTTTGCAGTCTTACATTATCAATGACTATAACTTGCGAGGAGTATAAGCTGTATCACTGCTAATTTCCATAACAGATTCTGAAACATTTTATTTTACATTAAGTAATTGCAGCATAGCAACTTATTACTTATGTATTTATGTAAACGCCTGATGGATCTTGGGCAGATGTGGATTATGTATAATGTACTTATTACTTAGATCTCTGCTAGGGGAACAGGTTCGCTCTACTTATGGAAGAGGCATTTTCTACCAGCAGAATGATTTGTTGCTTCATTAGATTTTATTTCTCAGTAAAGGAAAAATCTTTACTCCTGCCAGCTCGTGGTCTTGATGGTTTACTCGATGATGGGGCTGTTTCATAGTACTCATGTTGAATACAGATATTAACCCAACAGGCCAACACCATTAGTTGACCCTGTGAACACAATGTATCCGAAGTACCACTGCATTAATAATCGATACACCACTAGTGCCGTGGCAGATAGACCTAAAATCTGCTACAAACAAATAAACAAAGATAGGAGGAAGGAACTGCAGGTGCTCTATATAGTATCCATTCCCTTTACTAATATCCGCATTTAACAAATGAATTCAATCTGTCACACTCTGAAAATGCTAAAATTATGTTTTAGTAGCTTACTGTGAATTATGTTACCTGTGCTTACTATTTATATCTTAATTCGAGAACTCAATCTGTGATTTCATGTATTTTGGGAGATAGTTAACTACCAAGTTCAGATTGGACAGTATGATTTCCATGTGTATTCATGGAAACTAAAAGAATCGCATGCAGTTCTTTTGCACTGTATGGTGTCTAACTTGCTGTCAACAATGTAGCCACTTGAACAATGCTTTCAATTGTAAACGTTACTCCGGTGACCAGTTGGACTTTTTTATATACTCTACTGCAGATTTATATACCAAACCTTTATTTCAAATGAAATGACATGAGCATATCAAACGTAATCACTTTATTATATCCCTAATATATTATATTGCTTGTGGTGGCTTCCATTTTAAACGATATATAGTCACATGTTTATTTGAGAGTTGTTAAAATATTATCAGTTGTTTGTTAGAGTTGTTAATATATTAGAGGTGTTTGTTTTTCTGTACTGCCGGCTTAGGGCCTGTTTGGATTGGGGATTTGGGAGGGATGGGTTGGGTTGGGAGGGGTTCAAATTTGACAACCCTTGTTTGGATAGAAATTTAAAATGGAGGGTTGGGTTTATAGTAGTTGGGGAGGGGTTAGGAGAGGGTTCTAATATAATGTAAATGAGGGAGCATTTCAACACCCCGATTTGGGGTGTTGGACATGGTTGAAAAAATATTTCAATAATAAAAAAAATACTTCCTAATAAATAACAACAATAAAAAAATATTTCTGGATCAGTATTTCTGAAAAAAAATATTTCGGAACCAATATTTCGGGAAAAAATATTTTCGAACCAATATTTCGGGAAAAAATATTTTCGAACCAATATTTCGGAAAAAAATATTTTCGAACCAATATTTCGGGAAAAAATATTTTCGAACCAATATTTCGGGAAAAAATATTTCCGAACCAAAATTTTGGGAAAAAATATTTATGGATCAGTACTTCAGGAAAAAATATTTTCGAACCAATATTTCGGTAAAAAATATTTCCGAAACAATATTTCGGAAATATTTTTTTCCGAACCAATATTTCCGAAATATTTTTTTTCGAACCAATATTTCGGAAATATTTTTTTCCGAACCAATATTTCGGAAATATTTTTTTCGGAACCAATATTTCCGAAATATTTTTTTCAGAACCAATATTTCGGAAATATTTTTTTCAGAACCAATATTTCGGAAATATTTTTTTCCGAACCAATATTTCCGAAATATTTTTTTCCGAACCAATATTTTGGAAATATTTTTTTCCGAACCAATATTTCGGAAATATTTTTTTCCGAACCAATATTTCGGAAATATTTTTTTCCGAACCAATATTTCCGAAATATTTTTTTCCGAACCAATATTTCGGAAATATTTTTTTCCGAACCAATATTTGGGAAATATTTTTTTCCGAACCAATATTTCGGAAATATTTTTTTCCGAACCAATATTTCGAAAATATTTTTTTCAGAACCAATATTTCCGAAATATTTTTTTCAGAACCAATATTTCGGAAATATTTTTTTCCGAACCAATATTTCGGAAATATTTTTTTCGGAACAAATATTTCCGAAATATTTTTTTCCGAACCAATATTTCGGAAATATTTTTTTCCGAACCAATATTTCGGAAATATTTTTTTCGGAACCAATATTTCCGAAATATTTTTTTCAGAAATATTGGTTCGGTAATATTTTTTCCTGAAATACTGATCCAGAAATATTTTTTTCCGAACCAATATTTCGTAAATATTTTTTTCCGAACCAATAATTCGGAAATATTTTTTTCCGAACCAATATTTCGGAAATATTTTTTTCGGAACCAATATTTCCGAAATATTTTTTTCAGAAATATTGGTTCGGTAATATTTTTTCCTGAAATACTGATCCAGAAATATTTTTTTCCGAAATATTGGTTCGGAAATATTTTTTCCCGAAATATTGGTTCTGAAGTATTTTTTTCCGAAATATTGATTGAGAAATTTTTTTTCCCAAAATATTGGTTCGAAATTTTTTTTCCCCGAAATATTGATTCCGAAATATTTTTTTCAAAAATATTGATTTGAAAATATTTTTTCCCAAAAAAATAATAATTAATTATATTATAACCCTTCCCAACCTAATCCTCCATCCAAATAAGGTAAGGGTTGAACCCTTCATTACTCAACCCTTACATCCAAACAAGGTAAGGGTTCAACCCAACCCATCCCTTCCCAACCTAACCCATCCCATTATAACCCAACCCAACCCATCCCTCCCCAACCATCAATCCAAACAGGCCCTTAGGTTTGGTATTCATCTACACATAATCAGAAATATTCTTAACAAGATTCCTATAAAGCCACAAGTTTCAACACATAGTCGTCACTTGTGAAGCTTGAGCAGCTATCCAATGGCTTACAATTACGTGATCGCTATAAAGCAGCGATAGAAGGCGACTGGGAAACAGCAAAGCGCATATTTGAAGAGGAAAAGAAAGACTTAAATGCCTACATCACATACTACTGCGAGACCACTCTACACATTGCGGTGGGAACAAACAGTTCTCACCACTTTGTAGAACAATTAATTGAGCGGATTATGCAAACAGATCCACAGATGCTGGTGACTGGTAACTGTTATGGACCATTCCGCTCCACTATGCTGCTAAGGTAGGGAACATACAAGCTGTAAGACTTTTGGTCAATTTAAACCCAGAAATGACTCAGATTTACAAGTCTGCGGAATTCGCCTTGAAGTTGGCAGCAACGCATGCGGAGAGAGAGAGACTGTTATATTTGCTGGGGATGACAAAAGATGTGGTTGGAGAGGATGGAACTAGTCCCTACCGGGGAGCACATGGTGCTGATCTACTCTCCTATAGTATCTCAGCCGATTTCTATGGTATCCATTACTAACTTGCGTCTTAGACTATTAAATACGATCAAATAAAGTTTATCAATTGTTTCAGCTATTTTAATCAATGGCATGGATTCTAATCTTTATCCTCTCTGCAGTAAAAATTAATAGATGTGACATTATCTTCTTTCCGAGATTTAGCTAGTACTACTGCAAGCTGACTCTTTCATTCCATCTATGCACATGTATACACGGATACAATGGATGGATCTTGACCAGATGTCGCTCTGTATTTAGTAAGAAAGTACCCAGACATGGTGCCAGAGAAAAACATTATCAATTCATGCACCAGCTTACAGATACTAGCAGCAAAAAGTAACGCTTTTCAAAGTGGAAGTAAGTTTGGATTTTGGCAACGAGTCATCTATTCATGTGAGTCGTTTTCTCAGGTCATCTGATTAATATATTTTTTGTATACTATACCTTAAAGGTTTCAGCTATATATACTATCATTTCATGTCTAGGTAATTATTATTGGGTTTTTTATATTTTATAGAAATACGATCTGATGTTTCCTATTTCTTGTTTGATAATCAATTAAAAGGGATCCATGTTAATCGGGAGAAAGCACTGGAGTCTCCTACAGTGGGGATATCAGAGGTGATCACAACCAAAACCCCAACCAAAGGTAAAAGTATACCTCATCTATGTGAAATTGAGCTAAACTTGTCTTTGTACTAATCATTTCTACTTATTTTCAGCTAGCTATGGTTTAAACATTTCCTTTTGGAGCGTACTGCAGTACTTAGGTAAAGAATCAAGCTTTAAACCTTTTGATCTCTAACACTGAATTATAAACTGTAACTTTTAGAAGTTCAATGCCAACGATCACAACTTCTAAATCTTTTAAATAATCTATCTCATATTTGTTCATTTAATGAAAGATGCAACATTTACAAATTACAACTTTAGGAAATTGTTTGAGATTTGGTTTATGAAATAAATAGTCCTATGAAGTAATGCAAAAGGGTTCGTGAATTTGCTTTGGATTAAAGATTTGTTTTGGAACATCAAGCACGGTTACTGTTAAGAGCAGAGTAAATATTTGCCGGATTATAATATTTTCAAACAAATATATCCATTAGGTTTAGAGTATAATTGCTGAATAGGTTTAGAGTATAATTGCTGAAATATAACATGATATCACTGCAGTACCACATATCAAGCAGATTCATGACATCAAAGTAAAGCACATACAGGCAGAAGAACTAGTAAAGCAAATGTGCTCAACTGTTGTAAAAAAGGTCGACCATGCCACTGCTTGGGATGTACTGGGAAGCGCAATATCAACAGCAGTAAAACATGGCATTCATGAGCTTATAGAAGAGTGCATCCATCAGTATCCAGGCATCATCTGGTACAAGATAGATGGATTCTTCTTGTTCTCATTAGCGATCAGACACCGCCAGGAGAAAGTTTACAACCTTGTACATCAAATGTCAGGGCATAAGGTATACGTGGTGGAAGAGAGCCAAAATGGAGAGAATTCACTGCACTACGCTGGAAAGTTGGCGCCTCCACATCGCCTCAATACAGTTACTGGTGCAGCTTTGCAAATGCAACGCGAGCTTCAGTGGTTCAAGGTCATACAGTACTCTTATATTTTATTTGACAAATTTGAAGAATGTTTTTTTTAACTTACTTTCAACTAACACACATCTGCTTTACAAATTACTCCTAGAATGTTCTGTTCACCAATCTTTTATGGTACTTAAACTACAGTAGTAAAATAGATAATCTTGTGCCTTGTGATAGAACACCCAGCAAATTCACCACTATTTAATAAGAAATGAACACAACCAGCACAATATCTCAACTCAAGTTACGATCCACTAATTATTACAGTACAGATTTAATTGAATAACTAAGGAAGCATTGGAGAGGCTCCTTCTCTCCAGATCCAGAAATGTGGCTGCACAAGACTGAATGCCCTAATTCTCTTTTGTCACGCCCTTTTTACCCTCCTCTTGTTCATTGACCCTCCTTTTGCCCTTTCTGTTTGGTTTGGACTTTTCACCTTGCAAATAAATACTTTCATAACTGGGCCTGTCTCTAGTTCTCTTGTTGGGTCACACTTCTTAAGTGCTACATGGTCGTCTACTGTGTCAGCTTAATGTAGTAAATATTTGTCCAAGTACGTGTGTTCAAATAATTGTCAAATTTACCTCTACCTGATTAAAAGCTGCAAGTAGGTCGAATTCCGAAGCATCATCATGACTGTACTAATATATCATCAAATTACCTTGGTTCAGGAAGTTGAAAAGCTTGTGAAACCTTCACATAAAGAAGCCTTAAACAATGAAAACAATACACCAAGAATGGTATTCACTCTTCAACACAAGGCGCTCCTCAAAGAAGCACAAGGATGGATGAAGAGTACATCATCATCAGCCACTGTTGTAGCTGCTCTTATTGTTACCATGGCATTTGCAGCCATATTTACAACACCCGGAGGAAACAATGAGGCTGGAAAACCACTCTTCTTACGCGATCCAGTCTTTGTTCTGTTTGTAATATCAGATGCAGTTGCATTATTCTCTTCATCAACCTCTGTACTGATGTTTTTATCTATACTCACTTCACGTTATGCGGAAGATGATTTTTTATATGCTTTACCAAAGAGATTGACCCTCGGCCTAATCTCATTATTCATATCAATAGCGGCTACAATGGTTGCATTCAGTGCAGCGCTTTCACTGGTGATACGTGATGAAATAAATTGGATCGCTGCTCCCGTTATTTTGCTAGCTGCCGTTCCGGTGACATTGTTTTTATTGTTGCAGTCTCCTCTACTTGTGGAACTAGTTCGCTCCACATACGGAAGTGGCCTTTTCTACAAGCAAAGCAATTTGTTGCTTCATTAGATTTATTAATTTCTACTTGTTTACCCTGTTCAATTATGTAATCTGCTCTGTTGATTAATCAAGTAAACTATTGTGCTTAAAATTTTAATACCAACTGTATGTGTGGATTAAAATGTTTGAATACTATCAAGGTAAAACTAAGATATTTAATCATTTTATTAGAAAGATCTATAATTACCGTAAGTATAATGGGAGCTGGTCCCTAACAATCAATTGTTAGGGGGCCGTTAAGTAACAATCGGTTTTTATACCGTTGGATTGGGTAATGAAGGGTGTAGATTTAAACAAATTTTTAACCCCTCCGCTATAAATTTCCACGGAGTACTAGGTCTCCGCTATAATTTCAGCGAAGTGCTAAACCTATCCACAATAGTTTTCAGCGAAGCCACACTTAAACTGCAAACATGTTTCACTTTTGTTTCACTTCTAAAAGTGAAATTATATAGTATTTAATTTAAAAACTATTGTAGTTTTAGTTTTTTCTTTTTTCATATTTGATATTTATTTTTTAATTACATTACTTTTAAAAACTATAAAATTTTAAATTATTTGAATATTTTTTTAAATCTGAAAAAATATTGAGAAAATGCCAAAAATGCCTAGATTTGTGACTCAATGGCCCGATATGCTGATTGTCGGAAGAGGCGGTCCAGAATACCAACGGGTCACGCATTTAGGGATGGGAAAAAAATCCGATCTGATGATATCCGATTTGAAACCCAAAATTTTGGATAATCCGAACCCAATTTTTTGGATTTGGATTTGGATATTATGAAACCCGAAAACCGATCCAAACCCGAAACCCGAAAAAAACCCGAATATATATATATATATATATATATATATATATATATATATATATATATATATATATAATTTATACTATAATATATTTCATAATGTAATACAATTTATATAAAAGTCATTGGTGCATCGTATAACAAATAACCATGTATTATTAAAACCAGAATATTAAAACAATTTTAGACTCTAAGTGTTTAAGATGTATTTCATATCAAATCTATTTGTTTATTTTAGTGATTTAAATTCATTTAAAAATTAATGACATGTAAAATTTTGTAACAAAATTAAATATAAAAATATTAAAGTGTGTATTATATATTAAATTATACAAAAATATAATTTATTTATATAATATAAATAATACTTTTTATAATGTATAAAATATTAAAGTGTGTAATATATAAAACTTGATTAAAAATTTCGGGTTTTTGGATTTCGAGTTTCGGGTTTCAGGTATTATCCAAATCCAAAAAATTTCGGGTTTCGGGTATACCCGAAATCCATTGGATCGGGTTTGGGTTTTAGTTTTCGGGTATTTGTCGGGTTCGGGTTTTATCCAAAAAAATCGGGTTTGGATTTGGATTTGCCAAACCCGAGCCGATCCGACCCGATTCCCATCCCTACAAGCATTATGTGCATGCGTGACCTCAGACACGTATTTCTGAAATGCGTAACAGGTGTCACGCATGAGTAGAATGCGTGATGACGTCAGATGACGTCATTTTTGCAATTCAGCTCCGACGAAGCTCTGAAGGTAAAAATCGCCTCTCCGTTCTCTCCTTTCGTTCATCACATTCCCAGGCGTACACGTTACATTCTATATATCAAAATGAAGCCCAGGACTTTGTCTACATTTTTACATCTCCGTTTATTGGTTTTTTTCCCCGCAGGGGTATGCAAGAAGACATCGGAAAACTAAATCAGGGAAAAAACTTCGAATTGGGTGTTATTAATTAATCCGGCGAAACAAACGACAATCGAAGGACAAAGGATTGTAGAGGGTGAAACGACGAACAATTTGGTGTATAATATGTGAGTGCTCGTTGCATGTAGAGAACGAACGAAGCGATTCAAAAAAACGAGCAAAAATTCGATGATGGCATGCTGGGGACGACGGTGAACAGTGTCTGAGACACGCATGTTGAACATGCGCATCTCAAGACATGCATTCTCAACATGCGTGTCCCAAGCACTGTTCACGAGCTCAAAATTATGTTTTGTGAAGGACACGCATGTGTCAAAGGAGTGTCCGGATACTCCTTTCCCACATGCGTGTCCCGTGGGTATTTAGGACCTTCCATTCCGAAAATTGGTATTTTGGATCAAATATTTTGGGAGGTGGGCATTTAGGGCCAGCACCCAAAAATATTTTCATTACTTTTTTCTACAAGTAGAAAATGTGTTTTATTAAAAATCAAAAGACGACAATGGAAAAAATTTACAATCTAAAACTATAACTATAAAATTTATTTTAGAATTATAAATTTTCAATTTGTTACATTAAATAGGACATTATTAAATAAAGGGATTCATGTGTCTAAGGATGACCTCAGGTAGAACCCTGAGTTTAAAAGATTTTCAATACAAATATAAGGGTATATAGGTAAATTCATTGAAAAAATTGATATTTACAAAAATACCCTTGTTGAGCCACTTATTTTATAGACTTTTTGTGTTATAATCTCATGAGAGATTCTGAGGTTGTCGTGAGACCCAGTTTTCTCTTAAATAAATTATAAATAAACATGACATTATACTAGAAAAATATTACTCCATCTGTCCCGGTAGGTAGTTTACATTTGCGGACCAGTTTTCGGCACAGATTTTAAGGTGCATTTTAAGGATAGTTCTATAACTTATTTTTGATATTTTCTTTTTTTTGTATAAAAATAGGATTGTCAGATACACAATTTTTTATGTAAAGAAATGGATGGGACAGAGGGAGTACATATTTTGTGCATTACGGTAAATGAAATAACAAAAATGTAAATATTTTACTTTTAAAAAATCAGTATATAATTTTGATTAATCAAATAAAAATCGTGTCCACCAAATTTACTAGCATTTTTATTTTAAAAGCACAAATATATTAAAAACTCATTGTATTATCATCCAGAAAAATCAAAAAATATCTTTGAAATCCTTTAAGTAACTCGAAAAAATTATTATTCATCTGCAATTTTATGAAATTATGGATAATATTGAGGTGATGCATGTCATTGATAACTAAATTTTCTTATGCCTAAATAGACTTTTTGATTGAATGTAAAATATTAACAGTGAAATATTTAACGATTTTAAAATTATCTTTACATTTAATAATATCTAACAAATTTCAGAAATATAAATAAATTTTAGTTTTTGAAAGGTTTCTATATTTTAAGAATAAAATATTAAAAATATTTATTTGAAAACAAACGTCTTTCAAATAATGAAAAATTAAAAAAAGCTAAAACTATATTAACTTTTAATTTAAATACAATATAATATATACTTTTAGAAGTGAAACAGTTAAATACAACATAATTTACACTTATTGAAGTGAAAAATAAAAGTGTAAATTATGTTTAAATTAAAAATTGTATTTAAGTGAAGAATAAAATATTAAAAATATTTATTTGGATACAAACGTATTTCAAATAATGAAATATGAAAAAAAACTAATATTATAATAATTTTAAATTAAATGAAATATACAATAATTTGCACTTTCAAAAGTGAACAAGGTGGTCTGCAGTCTGTCTGTTGCTCCGCTGAAAAGTATGGTGGATAGCGATTACTTGTCCGAGAAAAATTATAGCGAATACCTAGGATTCCGCGGAAATTTATAGCGGAGGGGTTAAAAATTTTGTTTAAATCTACACCCTTCATGATCCAATCCAACGGTATAAAAATCAATTGTTACTTAACTGATCCATAGGGATAGCAAAAAAAAAAAAAACAGATCCGACGGATACTCGATCCATTTCGACTCGATTGGATCTTACCGAACCCGATTTTTTGGATTTGGATTTGGATTTGATTTTTAAACCCGAAAGAATTTTGATTTGGATATTAGTCAAATCCAACCCGATCCAAACCCGAAACCCGAAAAAAATCCGATATATATATATATATAGAGTCCCACTCCTTAGAGACCCAACTTACATAGAATCCCACGGAGACCCATCATCTGACCGTTAAATTAACCAACGGCTAAGATTAAAACAATAAAAAAAAACAAAAAGAAATTAACAACTGGCAACAGGACAAGGCCGTTGCAAATTGCAGGCACAATACACGCAGCCAAAAACTGAAAGCCTACCGAGATCGAGAAAGCAAGAGAGAAGGATACCTTGAATCCAAATTATCGCGAGCATCATCTTCAGAAAAGGTATTTAGTGATTATTATGCGTGTATATGCTTGTATATAACTATTATTTTTCGAGTAATAGAACCAAAATTTTCGAGTTTAATTCATAATCTAACTAGCATTTTTTTAATTTCTTCAGGTTAAGCTCAGTCGGATAGATAATAAGATGTTTGGGAGGAGAATAGGTAATTTTTATCTATATCAAACTTTGATTCTATAGTAGAATTCGAAATTAAAAGGTAATTGCTAATAATTTAATTCTACAATAGAAAAGAACCAGATCCGATATATTTTTCTGTTTTTATGTATTTTGATTCTGCTATAGAATCATGTTTATGTTGATATTCTTTGGCTTCATTTGGTTTTGTGTAGTTTGGTTCTAGTACAGAATCATATTTGTATTTTATACATTAGTTGAGGTCAAAGGATTTTGTGTACAAATCATAAGGCATTAATTGTGTTTCTATAACAGAACCAATTTGGCAAAACTGTATTTCTATAGTACATGCATGTATAATTTTATTTATGCCTAAATTTTGTTTTAAAGTTAAAGTTCTATAATAGAACCAAAGTTTAGTAGATTTGATTGTTTAATCTTGTTTATAGCTTCATGTATATTTGGAGGTCTGAAATTTGGTTCTACATTAAAAAAACTATTTGTAGATTTCAATTTTCGTGTACATGTATTTGGTTCTGATCTAATGTGTTCTAATATGATTGCATCGTAGAAGCGAAAAACAGAATACATTTGGTTCTACATTTGCTTCTATTTGATTCTACCGTAGATTCAGAAGTTTGTTTTAAAAAATTTCCAGGTACGCGCTCCAGGAATAGATTAAAATTGGACCAAAAAGTTCTTCATCCAAGAGAACGCGAATGCAAAGAAAAGCTGTAAAGAATATTAATATAGAAGATGAGTTGAACACCAAAACATTTGATGAACATCAAAGATAAAGAAAACATGATTTCTGTTTTTGCACTTTGTTGTCTTGAGTAGTTATGCGTGTGTGTATATGTTTAAGTGTGTGTCCATTACCTGGTTTTGTTTTGTTTTTGATAGTGTTTTTTTTCATCTATATGATTCTCCTTTGCTTAAGTAACATTCTTGTAGGATAATATAACGATGCTTATATATTTGTTTTTTGAAGTGCTTTCTGGAAAATGATACCAACTAAGAAAAGAGAAGGATGCATATGTTTTGATCCTCTGAGGTACAATTCATACGTTGTGAAGGAAAATGATGGAAGAACTAGTGTAATGTATTGGATCTCCATCGAAAGTGTTTTGAGAAACAATATGCGTTCATTCCATTGTGTCAAGCATAAGTAAATATTTAAGAATCAATTGTTTTTCTTTATATTATTTCCATCTATCCATTGCATAATTCTGAATAGTTTCAATTTTGTTTAATGACAGGAACCACTGGAATCTGGTCATTCTATACAACTTAGCTCATAATCTGAATAGCACAAGAAGTCCATGTATATTGCTACTAGATTCGCTTCACGCAACAGACCCCCAAAGGCTTGAAACAGAAATTAGACAGTACATATATTTGTTGTTATAATTACTTTCTAATAAGTAGAAAGTAATCTAGTATTGAATAGGATCCTGAACATTGCGTCGCTTACTCAGTTTTATGTAATCTAGATTTGTTGGTTAAAATGTAACTTTTATTTTGTGATTGGTTGTAATTAACTTTGTTGGACAAATTATGGTACTTGGTTGTAATTAACTTTAATTCCTGTACAAATTACTCTTCTGTATATGAATTTGTCTAATATTTTCGTGGTGAATACAATTATGTTTTAATAATTTCTGAACAAATTATGTGTTTTATTCTCTTTTGTATATAAAATCATGCTCTGTTTTTGGTATAGTTAAGTTTGAATGTGGATGAGGTTCTTTATATTCAAATGTAGAAACAAATATTACGGTGCAAAACATTTAAGGCAAATGACCAAAATATACACATGATTCTGCAATAGAATCAAAAGTACTTTTTTACAATAAAATCAAAATGCTACAAAACGTTACTTGAAGTAAAATTTTGGGTTCAAAACTCTTCTTGAACCCTAAGTTTGTATACGTTTTATTCGTCATTCTGAATATTTTTAAAACCCAAAATGAAAAGTGAACCCCAAAGGTTAACTTTTGAACCCCTAAGATAAAAAATTTATTTGCTTACTGAGTGTTGATTCCATTGTAGAATCAAAAATTATGTTGCAAAAAAATTAAGGTAAATGACCAAAATTTGCAACTGGTTCTGCAATAGAATCAAAAATTTCAATATAAATCAATTTTAAAAACTAATTTGTTTCTAGTAATGTAGAATGATTTTATTCGACATTTTAATCAACAATAATATATCATAACAATGATATTATTAAGAAAAATACGAATGATATTAAGCTTATTATAGAACCATAAAATTATATTGAAGTACAATTAAGCAAATGTAACAAAAACTGTTTGGGTTCTGCTATTGAATCAAAAGAAAGAAAAAACTAAAAATCAAAAAATTTGTTTATCAATTAGTGACAGATTTAATTAGTAATTTCATAGAGCACTAGAATAAAAAAAATACAACACAAAAAACATCAAGTAATAAAGATGCTTAAAACAAGATGCTCTTCAAATCCACCATGCCTCCTTCCATACTCAGTGTAGAATTGAAAACAAGATTCAATATCCATAAATTGAAGATCAGAGTATGGTTTAACTTTGTCATCAAAGACTTTGGGAATCCACAACTTGCTATTTTTACTAAGCGAATCATCAAATCCTTCTAACAAATCTTCGACCATATCATTACCGATAGAATCAGATGCAAGTTCAACAACATCACTATTTCCAGTATACGAAACATTGACTGAATAAAAGACAAAAATAAACCATAAAAATGTTAGTCAGGAACATAGATTTCAAAATCATAAATTCAATATTATGATTATTTAACAGAACAAAGTATAAGACTGAGTGACAAAAGGCAGAGATGCAATTAGTGTACATCAGGTTTCAACTTGCTTAAAGTAGAGCTGATTTTCTTTGCCTATACACCCCATACAAATGATTACAAACTAGACATCACGATGCTAAAATAATAGACAGGAAAATGTAGTCCTAACAAAAAAATTGGATGCTAATTCCATGAGATGCCATTATGTTCAATATTTACTCATAGTGAACACTGGATACGAACTACTATGACTACTCAAATTAGATCAACTGTATGTGGAACCAAATAAAATATATAATTTAAAAAGTATATAGTTTGTAAGCACGACTACTGACGATGCAACTATATATTTTGATGCTACAGTAGAACAATAACATATACCACACAATTGTGGAGCAATTTTTTTTTTTTTTAAAGATATTGAATGTTTTGATTCAATAACAGAACCAAAACTAAAATAAATTGTGTAATTTAAGAATTGACATAGTTTCTAATCCGATATTCTTCTATTGTAACTAATTCTGGTTCTATAACAGAGCCAATACTGAAAACAAAGTTTTGTAAGGAAACTAGATATTTAAGTAATTTAATGTCTTGATTCTACAATAGAGCCAACGAAAATACACAATTTATACTGCAAATAACAAACTTATTGTTGTAGAATCAAAGTGTTCATAACTTCAGAAGCAATGAAAATCGTAAAGAAAACATTACTAATAACTGGAATTGATACTAAACAACAAAATTGCAACTAAACGAGTAAAAAATTAAACAAAACTAAATCTCAAAGTGTTAACAACTAAAAACTGATAGATGTTTGTTAAATCGAACCTGATGACGCCTGAATTTCAACAAATTCACACATCTGAGGTTGATTTGAAAAACAATGACCTTGATTTGAGGAAGACGCCATCTCGTAGTGATTAAACTAGGAAGAGTGAGAGAGATCGAGAAAGAGAGAGCTCGGATGAGAGAGATACGCGTGAGAGAGATTCAGACAGATACGTAGATACGTGAGAGATAATTATTGAGAGAGAGATTCGAGAGATTCAATGAGAGAGTGTTTCTCTTTCAATTAAAAATTAATTCTAAATATGAAATATTATTAACCGTTGGATGTGATTTAGATCCAACGATCCAGATTAATGGAGAGGGTTCTCCACTAGATTCTATATAAAATGGGTCTCTATGGAACAATTGCCTATATATATATATATGTATGTATGTATGTATATGTATTTTATAATTTATACATTATAAATTCATTTATATATATATAAATACCCATTAAAAACAAATATTATTACTTTTTTTTTAAGAATTCAAAAATTTGGGTTTGGATTAAATCCGAATCCGATCCAAACCCGATCATCGGGTTTGGATTTTGATTTTCCAAATCCAATTGATTGGATTTGGATCAAATTTGGATTTAAATTACAAATTCGGGTTTGGATTTGGTATCCAACCCGATTCAACCCGTTGCCATCCTTACTGGTCCCTAACAAATTGTTAGTGACCATTGTTAATCAATCTGCGCAAAACAAATAAATAAAATCGTGTTTGTGTGTGAATAACAGAGGGCAAAATAAGAGAAGGATACAGGAGTCCTTGAGTCCAGTGCAAAACTGTCTCCTTAAAGCTTATTTCGCCCTTACCGTAATTGTAAGAACAAAGGCTTCCCAGGATAAAACAAGGCGCAGTGAAGCAGCGAAGCAACACTCTCGGCGAACTAGAACAAAGCAAGAAATTATCACCAGGAGGAAGAGGAAGAGAAAAGCGGAAGAAGCTGTGTGTTTTCGATGTGTGTAGACCTACGCTCTATACCGATGAATATATAGGGATTAACTAACCCTAACCCTTGTGCACTACTGTATCATTAATTAGACGCGTTAATTGATTTACACAATTAATAAGACGCGTTAATTAATCCTGGCAAAGATCAATTAATTCAAATCAAATCAGAATTATAAATTCATAATCAAATCAGAATTAATTTCACAAAACAGAAAATCAATTTGAGCAGCCCAGTGGAAATTATTATTTTAGCAAAACTAGTCCCCGGAATTATTCGGCCCAAATTTTGCTGCATTCGTGTCCGCAGGTCGCACACGCGGAAAGCCCCGAGGCTTGCGAAGCCACGTTTTTCCCCTCGAAATCCCACAATTTGCACCCCCCCCTGCGCGCACGTAGATGGTGGAGCAATACATTATTAACACATTTAGACACTACATGAGTGTCTTACTATATAAAGCCTTGAAAGGCTCTTTTCCTTATCAATGTGGGATATAAGGTTCACTCTTCTATTTTCCACTTCTAAGGGAGCAACTTTGGACAATCATAACTCATCCATCCCTTAGTCGTTTTGAGTACTTTAATATGCGTTGAAAAGTTCTCATGAAGTAGAACATATTTCAAGCATAACTTGTTGCGATTACGCACCCAAGACCTACTCAAATTTTAGCTCAAAATGACTTGTCAAAATGGGGCTAACACCCACATTTTCCAACAATCCCCCACATGGATGAGATTGATGTTACAGTAGCACACACCAGATAGACAGACACGGAGTTTGACTTGGTGATAATTTCTTCGATCAGATATAGCATACGATAGGTAGAGGTTTGCTCCTTGAACCTTCGCTTGAGTAAGCGTATCGACCTTACTAGTAGACAGTGGAGGTTTGCTCTTTGAACTGTTCGACCGTTTGTGTAAGCGATGATATACTTATCACTATATCCTTTCTGACTTGTTCAGCTCTCATGAGTATGTCCATTTTGGCCATGGAACATCGTCCTGGTTCTGCAGGAGTTTCTAAAGAATTGTGCCTCGCAATTCTCCTTCGAAGCGGCCCCACTTCTCTCCCACATAGGTGATCTTTATCTTAAAGAGTAACCCGCGTTTATTCAACCGAATTCCATGCATTCAATACTATTGAACTCCATGTATTCGTCAAAGATCATTAAAAGCGTAAAGCTTACCCTCGTACCATACGGGTCTCACTGTTTCTTATCATAGGAACAGGCCAGGGGTTACCCCCACAGTGATTTGGTCATCATGATTTAGTTTTCCCATTTGAACCAAGTTCTTGGGACCTCCAGTCAGCAAGGTTGGGTGTCCACCATGATGTCGTTAAACAATAGGCTTAAGGCCCATCCCTTTCGATGATTTATCAACCAGCTCTCTTGATAACCCTTTGGTTAGCGGATCCGCGATATTATCCTTTGACGGTATATAGTCAATCGTGATAATTCCGGTTGATATTAATTGTCTAATGGAACTATGTCGTCGTCTTATGTGACGAGACTGTCCATTATACATCGTGCTCTGTGCTCTGCCAATGGCTGACTGACTATCACAATGCAGTCCTATTGCAGTTACAGGCTTTGTCCATCTTGGAACATCCTCCAGAAATTGGCGTAAGTATTCCGCCTCTCGTGCGCATTTATCTAATGCCACAAACTCAGCTTCCATCGTGGAATGAGTTATCACCGTTTGTTTCGAGGATTTCCATGACACTGCCGCTCCGGCTAATGTAAATACATAGCCACTCGTAGACTTTAGTGCCTTCTTGCTAGATATCCAGTTCGCGTCAGTATATCCTTCCAATACTGCTGGGTATCTGCCATAATGCAATCCATAGTCTCGAGTTCCCCTTAAGTACCTCAGTACTCTTATGATCGCTTTCCAGTGATCAGCTCCCGGATTACTTGTAAATCTACTCAACTTGCTAATTGAGTATGCAATGTCTGGTCTTGTACAACTCATTAAGTACATCAGACTTCCAATTATCCGTGAGTATTCCAGTTGCGAGACTCCTACACCTTTATTCTTGGATAGATGCAAAGTCACATCCACAGGTGTTCTCGCTGTCTCAACATCATCCTTGAGAAATTTCTCAAGAATTTTGTCAACATAATGCGGTTGACTTAATGCAAGACCCTCAGATGTTCTAGAAATCTGAATTCCTAGAATTACATTTGCTAGACCCATGTCTTTCATGTCAAACCTTGCCTTTAACATGTCCTTTGTAGATTTGATCACTTTATCATTGCTACCGGCAATAAGCAGATCATCTACATATAATGTCATCATGACATAGCCATTCTCGTTATCCTTGTAATAGACACAACTATCACATTCATTGGTCTTGAAACCATTTGGTAACACGACTTGATCAAACTTCTCATGCCACTTCATAGGTGCTTGTTTTAATCCATATATTGATTTCACCAATTTACAGACCTTTCTCTCTTGACCAGGAACAACGAACCCTTCAGGTTGTTTCATATAGATCTCCTCATCTATATCGCCATTTAGAAAGGCAGTTTTCACATCCATTTGATGTACTTCTAATTTTCGCATCGCAGCTATAGCAAACATCATTCTTATAGATGTTATTCTCGATACTGGAGAATATGTATCAAAGTAATCAAGACCATGCTGTTGCTTGTAACCTTTGATTACAAGTCTGGCCTTGTACTTATCTATAGTGCCATCAGGTTTCAATTTCTTTTTGAAAATCCACCTGCTATCTAGTGTCTTACTTCCAGTTGGTAAGTCCACTAACTCCCACGTATGATTCTGTAAAATAGAATCAACTTCACTTTTGATGGCCTCTTTCCACATAGGTCCATCAGGTGATGTCACCGCTTCCTTGTAGGTTTTCGGATCACCTTCTTCGAGCAAATAAGTCAGAAACTCTGACCCATAGGATTTCTCCTTCCTTTGTCTTTTGCTCCTTCTTACTACCCCCACATTTTCGTCTTCACCTTCATCACTCTCATTTTCGTCTTCTATAGACTCATGAGGCCGTTTAGACGTCGTAGGGCGCTCGATTCCAGGATTACAAGGAAATACATTCTCAAAGAATGACGCATTCCTTGACTCCATGATCGTATTCTTTTGGATCTCAGGAATCTTAGATTCATATACAAGAAATCGATATGCAGTGCTATGTGGTGGATACCCGATGAAGATACAGTCCACCGTCTTTGGACCGATCTTCACCTTCTTAGGCATAGGGATTAGTACCTTAGCGAGGCACCCCCACACTTTCAAGTGTTTATAACTTGTCTTCTCTTTCTTCCATATTTCATGAGGAATTTCATTCTTATTCTTGCGAATCATCCTATTTAAAAGATAATTTGCACTTAAGATGGCTTCCCCCCACATAGACTGCGGAAGTCCAGAGCTTAATAACATCGCATTCATCATTTCCTTGAGAGTGCGGTTTTTCCTCTCAGCCACACCGTTAGATTGTGGTGAGTATGGTGCAGTGACCTCATGGATTATACCATGTTGTGAACAGAATTCCCCGAAGGGCTCGACATATTCACCTCCACGATCACTACGTATCGTTTTGATTTTCTCTTTTTGTTGTGTCTCAACTTCTTCCTTATAGATTTTAAATTTATCTATAGCTTCGTCTTTGCTCTTAAGCAAATATACATAGCAGTATTTTGTACAATCATCCACGAATGTTATAAAATACTTGTTTCCTCCTCTAGTTGGAGCGAATTTCAAATCACATATATCACTATGTATTAAATCTAGCACTTTGGTATTTCTTTCCACACGTTTAAAAGATGATCTAGTTAATTTCGCCTCAACACAAGTTTCACACTTATGTTTTGAATCAATGTTTAATTTTGGTATGTATTCTTTTGCACTTAATCGTCGTAAAGTGTCATAATTCATGTGTCCTAATCTAGCATGCCATAAATTAGGAGACTCAATCAAGTAAGCAGAAGAATTCTTCATTGCATTATTGTCGTTAACCGACATTACATTGAGCTTAAAGAGCCCATCAGTTACATAACCCTTTCCTACAAACATACCACTCTTAGACAAAATTACTTTATCCGACTCAATTACAATGCGAAATCCATGCTTATTCAACAGAGAACCAGACACAAGGTTCTTGCGAATATCAGGAACATAAAGTACATTCTTCAAAGTCAGATTCTTTCCGGAGGTCATCTTCAGAATCACCGTGCCTTCCCCTTCAATAGTAGAAGTTGCTGAATTCCCCATGTAAAGCTTCTCACCAGCATCGGAAGCTTGGAGGCTAGAGAAAATCGCCTTATCAGAACAAACATGCCTTGTTGCTCCAGTATCAATCCACCATTCCCTTGGATTAGAGCCAACCAGGTTCACCTCAGAGACAGTGGCACATAGGTCTATGTCAGACATATCCTTGGAAATATCGTTCACCATGTTTGCTTCCTTCTTCTTGTTGGTCTTCTTGGGCTTCCTGCACTCAGCAGACCTGTGACCCACCTTGTCACAATTGTAGCATTTTCCTTGGAATTTTGAAGGCTTCGAAACTCCTCCCTTGGGTGCCAGCTTTCCCCCTTTTCCAGAATTGGCCTTCTTGGAGCTTTGAGTGTGCTCCACCATGTTTGCCTTTTCAGTGGCAACATTGACCTTCTTCTCAGATCCCCTGTTGTCTTCTTCAATGCGAAGTCTCAGAATTAAATCCTCCATAGTCATCTCCTTTCGCTTGTGCTTCAGGTAATTCTTGAAATCTTTCCAACCAGGGGGCAGCTTTTCAATCACAGCAGCAACTTGGAAAGATTCGCTTATGACCATTCCCTCAGCATGAATGTCATGAATAATCACTTGCAATTCTTGCACCTGACTGACCACAGTCTTGGAATCCATCATCTTGTATTCAAGAAAACGGCCAACAATCCACTTCTTGGCTCCAGCATCTTCGGTTTTATACTTATGTTCGAGAGACTCCCATAAGTCCTTAGCTGTTGGCTTTGAGCAGTACACGTTATACAACGAGTCTGCCAGGCCATTGAGCACATAGTTCCGACAGATATAGTCGGCGTGCTTCCACGCATCAGCAGCATACACAGTCTGCATATCACTATCAGTAGAGACCTTAGGTGCCTCCTCTTTTAGATATCGAGACATATTCAGAGTGGTCAGATAAAACAGCATTTTCTGCTGCCATCGCTTAAAGTTTGTCCCATTAAACTTCTCCGGCTTCTCCGCATGTGCGGGAGGCACAACAGGTGCCACAGGTGCAGCAGGCATCACAGGCATAACAGGTGCCACAGGTGTAGCATGTACAAACGGCGGAGTCTGCACAGCAGAAGCCTGCAACGTCGGAGGAACGAATCCACCCGAGATCAGTCCGAAGGAGCATGGTATCTGCCCAACGGTCATTTGGAAAGGCACATACCCCGAAGGCGTATGTCCAATCCCCGACATACTCCCATCGGACATAACCAGTGCGTTAGGGTTTATCGAACCCTCATCTGGTATGACCGATGCGTTGGAGGTAGTCACAGCAGTTGTCACAACATCGGTTTTGTTAATGTTCTCCATAATCTGTTACTCAAAACAAACAAACAAACAGAAGATTGTTAGTCGCAGATATAGAAATAAGCTTTAAGATTGTTAATCAATCTGCGCAAAACAAATAAATAAAATCGTGTTTGTGTGTGAATAACAGAGGGCAAAATAAGAGAAGGATACAGGAGTCCTTGAGTCCAGTGCAAAACTGTCTCCTTAAAGCTTATTTCGCCCTTACCGTAATTGTAAGAACAAAGGCTTCCCAGGATAAAACAAGGCGCAGTGAAGCAGCGAAGCAACACTCTCGGCGAACTAGAACAAAGCAAGAAATTATCACCAGGAGGAAGAGGAAGAGAAAAGCGGAAGAAGCTGTGTGTTTTCGATGTGTGTAGACCTACGCTCTATACCGATGAATATATAGGGATTAACTAACCCTAACCCTTGTGCACTACTGTATCATTAATTAGACGCGTTAATTGATTTACACAATTAATAAGACGCGTTAATTAATCCTGGCAAAGATCAATTAATTCAAATCAAATCAGAATTATAAATTCATAATCAAATCAGAATTAATTTCACAAAACAGAAAATCAATTTGAGCAGCCCAGTGGAAATTATTATTTTAGCAAAACTAGTCCCCGGAATTATTCGGCCCAAATTTTGCTGCATTCGTGTCCGCAGGTCGCACACGCGGAAAGCCCCGAGGCTTGCGAAGCCACGTTTTTCCCCTCGAAATCCCACAATTTGCACCCCCCCCTGCGCGCACGTAGATGGTGGAGCAATACATTATTAACACATTTAGACACTACATGAGTGTCTTACTATATAAAGCCTTGAAAGGCTCTTTTCCTTATCAATGTGGGATATAAGGTTCACTCTTCTATTTTCCACTTCTAAGGGAGCAACTTTGGACAATCATAACTCATCCATCCCTTAGTCGTTTTGAGTACTTTAATATGCGTTGAAAAGTTCTCATGAAGTAGAACATATTTCAAGCATAACTTGTTGCGATTACGCACCCAAGACCTACTCAAATTTTAGCTCAAAATGACTTGTCAAAATGGGGCTAACACCCACATTTTCCAACAACCATGTCCTAAGTAGAATATCTCAGTTAGATGTGAAGAGCAATATGTAGTTTTGTTCCTATGAATTGGACGCTAAATTGAGCAAGAGAACATGGTCTACAAAACAAAATTCAAGGGAATAAAACTAGTACACTGCGGCCACGAGCCTCTAAACAATCTTAGTGCGTATTATAAAATCGGGTGATCGCTGTTTGATTTGCTTCGATTGTGATCAAATCGAAACCAAACCGTGTAGGAAAGATTCTTAAAAAATTCAAAACAACTCATAATCCGTAAGAGCATCTCCAATGGCATTATGTATTAATGTTGGTTAAATTTTTTTAAATTAGAAAATAATTAAATTTTTATATAAGGGTTGCGAATAAAACTTCAATGGACATTTTTTTTTGAAAAGATATAAATAGTTCAATGAACAAAAGTCATACGACATCTACAAAAATAATTGAAATTTAATAAATACATGACAAAGATTAAATCTAAATCTTCTTCATCGAAGCTACAACCGTTGAAAAGATCTTCTTTCTGGTGCGGCCCCTTGCTAACATCGTTGGAAATTACAGCCTTTTTGAAGGGACTATCTAACGATTTGACGTAGTGATGAACATGATGTATTCGAAAAATCATCCATAACTGCAAGCCCATATAAATCTTTTTCAAAGAACCAAAAGATCCAACACACCAAACATCCCGCAGATCTGCGATTCCGGACATTAAAACACAGTAAAACAAATTTAAACTCTCACAAGGAGAGAGAAAAAACCCAATAAATGGGACTAAAGACCCAATAAATGGGTAGAAATCCTCACCCGATGACGATTATTGAAAGAGAAGAAGAACAAAACACGAAGAAAGACAAACAAAAGCCTCCGGCCGGTGGAGGAGCCACCGCCGGAGGAAGAAAAAGATGGAGGCGCTGTTTTGTTTTAGAGAGAGAAGAGAGAGTGGCTTTTTAGAGAGAGAGAAGAGTGCTAGTTGCTTCTGCTTTAGAATAAACTTCAATGGACATAGCTATAATGAAATTGTGTATATTTTTGCTAAGGGGTTAAGTTCGTTCAACAAATATAGCCAACCAAGTATGCCTTGTCTATAATTTTTGCTAAGGGTAATTATGCATTAGAGTATATTTTTTTTACAAAATCTCTATTTCATGCCACCTAATATGCCACATAGGATAATATTGCTAAGAGTTTTTCTCCATTGGAGATGCTCTTATGTTGGCTATATTTGTCGAACCTCTAGAGGCCTGTAGTAATTGCCACATCACTTATTTCTATATTAAAATTATATGTTCCATTAATAACAACTTGAAATATTAATAACATACCATTTTTAAAATATAAAAATATAGTCAATCATTATAACCAATACCATTGGAACACAATGTCTTACAGGTTCGACAAATTTTACATAATCAATATTTTATGTAAGTTAACCAATCATTTTTAACTAACGCAATTGGAGATGCTCTAACATAACAAAACCAGACTATTTGGTTAAGTTTTAGTTGATTCGGATTAACGGATTTTAGTGGGTCACAACATAGCTTGATTAGTAAAATTAGGAAATATAATAATACTTCTCCTATTTAAATGTTATTTCTTTAAATATTCATTATTAATTAAAAAAATAATCATTGCTTCATATTAAAGTAAATCACTTGCAAATTATTACGTTTACTCGTTTAGTAATTTTACGTTTAATAATATGACGATCAATTTAGTTGCAACAAAGAAGGATAATGCCATTGCTGGCAAAAAAAAGAAGGATAATGCCAAAAAATAATACAAAAATCTTCCACGTTAATTTTGAAGGTGAGTACATAATCGATCGGTATGTATGACAAGTTGATGATTGATAAGATTTAACATCAATTTAATTTGTGACTCATAAGATAAAATTACTTTACGTTATTAATCATAAATATAAAATAAAATATATATGTATATAGATGCGATTCAGATTCAAAGTGGGTTGGGTTGAGGTCAAATCCAAACGAACCCATAACCCACGAATTTTTAAAGTCTTTAAAACACATTATTTTACGATTTTCCCAAGAAAATTTGCAAAAATAAAAATTTTATATGAAAAATTCATAGGAGTAAATCATACTATTTAGAAAGCGCATCAAATTTAGTCCTAATAAAACACTTGAAGTAATTTAAGCCATCTTCTTAATGCAAGAAACATAAATTTTTATTTTTCTAGGCTTCTAACCGAGTTACAATGTCCATAATAATTTATCTTGAATTGAACAACAAACCAGGGTAGAAATTTTATCCAAACAACATGATGTTGCTGGACGCCAGACTATCAAACCAGAGTAGAAATTTTATCCAAACAACATGATATTGCACCCGAAAATTACCAGCCTGCAGCTCAAACCATTTTTTCAGAGGCTAAACATTGAATTTTTCCCTGGTACTCTATGACTCCATCTAGAAACTCATTGTTCTCATGGTGATCTCCGTCTCGATCCACTGATTCTCGAGTACATAAATTTAGAAACATGCTCGAACATAACATAACAAACATGGTTTTAGCCTTGGCAATAAGTGGTGCAGGAAAAAAAGTTTTGGAAGAGACTTCTTTTTTGTTGTCGAAAAATCATCATAAACTAATACTATCAAATTGAACCAAATCAAATACGAAGATTCAAATTTAAATTCGAGTTAAATTTGAGCAAAACACAAATATATTAATTTGAATTGGGATCGAATTCGAATGAGTAATTACAAATTCGAGTATATTAATTTGAATCCGAATGAGTAATTATAAATTCAAGTATATTAATTTGAATAGGAATTGAATCCGAACTACTAATTATAAATTCAAGTTGAATCTCATCATAGTATTATTTGCATATATTCACGTCGTCTTCACCCCTATATCCAAAATCGAGCATCACATTAGAGTAAGATTTTATTCAGAGAACATAATGTTGTTGAACACCACAGTATCAATGAATGAGTTGTTTGGTTCAGAAGCTAAACATTCGAGTTTTTCTAAATATTCATATTTTCCCTGGTATTCTTCATCCCCATCTACTAACTCAAAATTTTCCTGGCATTCTTCGTTGCAATCCGCTGATTCTTCAGTACTACAACGGTTTATATATATTTTTCAACATAGTCCTTACAATCTCGGTTTCAAAAACAAGCATTCTGGTTTTAACCATGATCAGGTTGACACCAAGGGGTGTACAAAGGAATTGCTAACTGGAAGATCTAATTTTTGGTTGGAAAAGAATCCCTATAATCCAACACTAACAAAACTTGCTTCGTATAAGAGTTCAATCCTTAAGTTCTTGTATTCGATGAAGCCCGAAAATTGCTCAACTCCTACTATACTCTGTAACCTTAATATACTGAAATTGACTCCGTATTTTCTTTTATCACTTGGTGCTCTAAGGCTTTATCACAACCACGGAAGACTCCCCCTGAAGCCTGCGCAAATTATGCTTTACAAGAAACAGTTAACGCAACATGTATATCATCACAGAATTGTTTATATGGTTGGCTTAGGTGTTGTTACTAGTGTCCTTAGCCGTTGGGAAACTATACCTTACTCGAGACGGAAACACTTCGTAATAATTCCAGCTAGCAAAGACAAAAGTTTTGGAGATTTTCTCTTTGAAATAGGTGAAGAATATAAGAAGTTTGAATATAAGATTCTTCCTTTGGATCATCCTCATAGTGTCCAAGTAAGGTCAATCTCAGATAAGATATTTCAGGCATTACAAAGCGACTTGAAGATTAAAAAGATGAATGATTTGGAATTTGGTTCAATGAATATTAACGGTAATTTTGATGAGAAGAAGGAAGTAAAACTGCCATGGTGGCGGCGAACTAAATTCTGCACTAGGCATTTGGAGGGACTCAACTGGGAGGTTGTTGTGTCAGATGAACATTCTGAAAATGCCTATTGCCTACCGGGAGGAAGGATTGTGGTGCACAAAGGTATGTTTACACGTTTCAACTCGGATGCAGAGGTTGCTACTGTCATTGGCCATGAGGTATCTACGTTCATTGTCTTGTCCGTGCTCCTAGTCTTTTAAATACTTCCAAAACACGTCTTTTCACTTTGATAAGATCAAGTGCAACCAACTGGAAACTGCAGTGCAATCTATGTTTAAAAAAAACTAAGTTAACAAGGGTAGCAAAAACATAAAAAAGAATGCAAAGGTGCCCCAAATATTTTATAGGAAAATAAAAATTGATTGAGGTCTAAAGCTAAACTGACCACTTTTCTTTGTTGTTGTTGGATAATTAGGTTGGGCATGTTGTTGCAAGGCATATGGCTGAAAGATTGACACAGTGGTTGTGGTTTGTCATTGGATTGATAATCGTTTTGCTTCTCCCAAACTTTGACTATACTCCTCTGGCTATGCAAAAGCTGGAAGCCCTTGTCTTCAATCCTGGCTGTCGGAGGTACATTAGAATTTACATACATTCTATGTAAATTAATGACATAATGATTGTTAATTATAGTTATCCTGCTACACTTTGTATTTAAGTTGCTAACTTTTAATTATTTGATCTATTATCAGAAGAGAGAAGGAAGCAGATTATATTGGGTTACTTTTAATGGCATCAGCTGGTTATGATCCTCGTGTGGCACCTGTGATGTATGAAATGCTTGACGACACAGAATATCCTACTATATTCTCAACTCATCCATCTGGTAAACAGAGATCCGAGGCGCTGTCAAAGCAAGAAGTGATGGAAGAAGCTACGATTAGATTTTTAAAAGCCACCAAGAGACAATGATATTGTAGAAATTGAAGTATGTAAGGTTTATCTACCTACCGAGGTAGACTAAGGCCCTTTGATCGAGCTCTCTAACTTGTATGAATCACGAATTCTGAGAGAAAATGTGAATGTACATTTCATGGATCAAAACTTCAACAGTGCTCATTACATGTTGTTTATTCTAGGGTTTGAATGAGTAGCACATATTTTGTGTCAGTTTGGCATTGTTAGGAATGATCTGATATGGAAAAAAGTAATACTGGATCCAAATTTGGCTCTAATTTATTCTTTTTGAAAGGTTGGCATATGTAGCTAGTTAGTACAATTGTTTAGATATTTTATTTTTTTAGTTACAAATTTTATAAGTAAAAGTATAATCTATACTATTATATAAAAGGCGAAACATTAAAAGTTTGGTTGGTCGTTACTTATTTACCCTTACTCATCCTACTAACTAATCAATTTCTTTTTTCAAAGTTAAACATAGTATCTTTTCTATTTTTCAATAACTAAATAATTTTTTTTCAAGTAAAATACAATATCTTTTATATTTTATCTAACTAAAATTTGTCCTTTTTTAAAAACACTACGAGCAATTTTATTTAATAAAATAACATAATTATATTATAATTATTATTAACTAATCAATTACCATTTTCAGCCACATTACCTTTTTCTTTTTTCTCTAACTAAAATCTCTCTTTTTCCAATTATATCATGGACACAGTTAATTACCTTTTTCAGCCAAAACACGTCTTTTCTATTTTTTCCAAATTAAATTCCTTTTTTTTTTCTAGAATTATCACGGGCAACATTAATGAGATATCGTTGCAAATTCATTGTTTTTTTCTATTCGCATTTTCTAAAAACACTATGAGAAATTTTATTTGGTAAAATAACATAATTAAATCATAATTACTATAAACTAATTAATTACCTTTTTTATATAAATCATGTCACTTTTTTAATTTTCACGTTACCTTTCTATTTTATCTAACTAAAATATCTCATTTTCCAATTATATCACGGGCGGTTTATCTACCTACCGAGGTAGACTAAGGCCCTTGATCGAGCTCTCTAACTTGTACTCCCTCCGTCCCAAAAAGATTGACACACTTTCCTTTTTGGGACGTCCCAAAACTAATGAACCTATTTTACTTACTATTTTTGAACACTACTTTTCACTATTACACCCACTACTTCTCCATTTTATACTCTTTTTTACACTATTACACCTACTACTTTCCTCCATTATCTCAAATCTACAATTAAATATTAATAGGCCCCACCACTTTATCCACTTTTCAACTAACTTTACTCTTTTTCTACTACATTTTCTTAATCTCCGTGAAAGTCAAACCAGCTCAGTCTTTTTGGGACGGAGGTAGTGAATCACGTCAAGTGGTATTAATGGACAAAAATTTGTATTAAATTTTTTTTCTCTCTCTCAATTGGTACTAGTGGACTAAAAATTTGTATTAAAAATTTTTTTATTATTTTTTTTTATCATAAATCACAATAGTAGTCAATATAATAATTATTAAAATTACAATAAAATTGAGATATTTTAATGCAAGTACGATTTTATATAAAAAAAAAAAAAAAAGCATCTCCAACCGGGAGAGCCCTTGTCTAAAAACATCTACATGGCAGAACAGCTGGACATATTTTACATAATCTATCTAAATTAGGAACTCAAACCGGTGGGAACCCTTAGGTATATTTATAGCCAACCCCAATCCTATGGCTATATTTGTTGAATCCATCCCAAGCTGTAGCAAAGCCCTACCTCATTTCCTCCTATTTTTTATTCTCACCCTCTACCATGTGCTTTGATTAATTGTGTAAACTGTTATAAATTTATACTCCCTCCGTCCCTTTTGATTCTTAACATTTCCCTTTTTCAAAACTTTCTGCCACGCATTTTAAGGTGCATTTTAAGGATAGTTAAATAACTTTTTTTTAAAATTTTCTTTTTCTGTATAAAAATTTAAACATTAAATTTTTATACAGAAAAAGAAAATTTTAAAAAAAAGTTATTTAACTATCCTTAAAATGCACCTTAAAATGCGTGCCAGAAAGTTTTGAAAAAGTGAAATGTTAAGAATCAAAAGGGACAGAGGGAGTAATCTCTTTGTATAAATTAAGTACTGAACTACATCTCTTTACTCAATTCTGTTGTAGGTATAATTTTTTTTTTTGAAAAAAAGTTAATTCATTTCAAAAAAAAACAAAAGTTAATAAATTTTTGATTTAAAATTCTAAAAACATATGACCACAATTTAAAGTAAATTTGAATTTAAAAAGTATTCAAAATAATAATAAAATACTACTTTCAAAATATAGCCAACTATTATAGCCAACGCCTGTTGGAGCCCAATACCTTACAGGTTCAACAAATTTTAGCCAACTATTATTTTATATTATTATAACCAACCGTTATAGCCAACCCCATTGAAGATGCTCTAACATATAATAAAAAAGTTGGCATCTCTTCTTCTCCATCTTGCAATCCTCGATATATGTGTCGTGTGTATCTTCTTCCCCATATCTCTCATTTTCTGCATATTTACTCTAAGGCTCTGTAATATCCGTAATTATTTAATAACAATAATAATAATAATAATATTTATTATAATATAATTATTGAGATTAATTTTAATAACAATACTAAGATATTAGAATAGACTAAAATTTGAATTCCTAATTAAATAAGAAATAGTAATTATGTTTATAATAAAATTTGATTAAAAGGAAAATTGTAAATTAGTAATAATTATATTAGAAGTTTGGATAATATAATTCTAAAATATGTTTATATGAGACGTGCTATTGTTTTCTTAAAAACCCTAAAACAATTGTGAGAGAGGACAAGAAGCCGCAGAGAACAGGGGAATAAAGCTTCGTTTAAGAGGGGTAAGTATTCGATAATCAAGTATGTACTTTTTCAAATTTTTCTGTATAGTACATCTGCTATAGACTGGGTTATACAATATATGTTTATATAATTTACACGAGTATACAATGAATTGCAGTAGATGTGTAAGTGGATTTAAACAATATTATGTAGTAAGTTTTGGCACACCATTAATACATATATTGAAATTGATGTCAATGATTACACTTAGGTCAATTATACATTAAATAATAAATATTATTGACTCTGTGAGGGAGCATTATGGCCGAGTGTGTGACTGTGTGTCCAGGAGCTTAATGCAAGACTTGTGAAGATTACTAATATGGTCACTGTACTTCATGAATAAATTTTAAAATTTGACTAATCAAATCAAGATTTTAGGTAAACAATCTTGTTATTAAGATGGAGTATTAAAGTTATAAATATAGAGTTTATATAAGTGATTCGGTTTGTTTAATAAATGTACGATCAATATATTTTAATAATAAATTATATTTTGTAATTAGATCGCGGGTCGGAAATTTAGAAGATCGTTTGTAGATTTATTTAATATTATAAGTTGCTATTTTCAAGGTACGGATTCTCTCTCCTTTTATTCAGCGCTATTCTTAATTCTGAATTTTTATATCTGATTCGTTTTACCCTCAAATCTGTTTACTCTGTTTATATCTGATTTGACTGTTTTGACTCTGAAAAATATTTTAAAAGATATCTGTTTTGAAAAATATTTGAATACCTGTTCTTTGATTTTTTAAAAGATTTTGTATTAAAATATCTGTTTGGAAATATTTGAAATATTTGTTTTACGTGATTTAAAAGATTTTGTGAAATGTTTATTTTGAACCCTTAGCGATATAGGGTATACCGAGTTAACCAGCTGTAGGGGTACTACAGCCATGTCATTGCGGCACCAGTGACATGACACTTTCGTGGCAGTGTGATTGGTCACGGCGTATCCTTCTGATAGCTCAGGTGGCGAGCTTTTGCGCATTTTGATATTTGTTTCAGGATACGTGGGTGCACCCAGAGATTTGATTTGATTTGTGATTTGATTTGGCGGTGACGTTGTATATGCCGTACACGTTATCCGATTTGTTGCACGCATTAGGTACCCTATGATGTGTGTATCTGTATCTGTTCTGATCTCGGTATGAAATATCCTAACCCCTCGTTGTTTCAGCCATGCATATTTTTAAAATAAGTGTTTTACTATAACTGTCAAATATACTTATATGTTTTTCTGTTTTATAAATTGTATTCCAAATCCGTACTGGGCGTTTGGCTCATGCCGTATTCTTTTTCTGGCAGGTGCTTAGGGGGATCTGGGACTGTGTGATGGAGTGCTACCCATTATTTCGTTGCTTAGGATTTATGGACTTCTAGCATTATTTAGACTTAGTCATTTATTTATAGATTATTTTATTACTCTGTTGCAGGTTATGGATTTTCAGTATTATCTCCTTCCATTTTAGGAAGGGGGTGTTACAGGCTCTAACATGATCGGAGCTCTCATCTCCCTACATTTTTGTCCTTTTCCCTCCTAAAAATTTGAACAACGGATTTACAATTGAAACTTTGTTGAGTCGCCGCCTCGCCGGAATGAGGAGTCCGATTTCCAGAGAAGAATCCGATCCGGATTCCGTGTCCGTACCCGGGTCATGTCGTGTCGACTCCGGTACGTCGGGGTAAAAGGGCGAGTCCGAGCATCACAGTTATATTATGAGTTAAGTTCTATGGAGACCAACATTTTTATTGGAGACCGGAGACCAATATCAATCAAAACATTACAAAAACTTATTCATTGAAAATCATGTTCTATGAAAATCACTATATCCTTTATTTCATTGAAAATCTTGAAGATCATATATGTTTTACATGCAAATTTCATTAAAAATCTTGAAAATCATGTATATTCTGCAAACAAAATATTGCAGAACGTATTGTTCTCCAAATCATGTTCTTCTTGCAAATCATATATGATTTTTAAGATTTTGAATGAAATAATAATGTTAATTGAACATTTGTTGCAAATTGTTGTTGGAGGAATTTCGTAACAACACGAAATCGGAGGTTTGCTAAAATAATAAGCGAAATTATGAGTATGTGGTTGTTTTAGGGGATTAGGGTTTATGAAAAAATAGAGGGGCTGGACTTGGCAGGTGTCTCGATTTGTCTCGTGTATCGGATTCCATATCGTACCAAGATACCTGCGTACCTATATGTTTATATAGGATCAAGCCCCACGCAGTTCTGTGAATTAATTGGGCTTATCCCGAGAGACTTAAGGGATAAGTTACGTTAATGTGGGTAATAATTGATTTTATCTGATTTAATCTTATCGTTGTGATATCTTCCTGATTTGAAGAATATCGTTTGGAGATATTTTCCGTTATTAATTGATTGAGATTGATTCTTTCCTCATTTCTGAGAGAGGATAAAACTTAGCGGTTAAGTTATAATTATTAATCTGAATTAATAATTAATAAATATTAAAAATTTGAGAGATTATTAGACATGCCAAATTATGGCATAACAACTAGCCCCCAGTTCTTCAGTGTAGCTTGCTGTAGTGGAGAACTAAAAATTCTTTGAAGCTTCCAAATTTCTTGAGTCGCTGAAAAAACTGAAAATAGATGATTAGAAAAACAATTAGAGCACAATTGTGCTCGTTAGGCGTATGCGGATGCAAGTATGATAGCATGCGATGACCAGTATAAGATATATATTTGCCAAGGTTTCAAATGTGCGAGCATAAATAATATTTTTGAAATCCTTTGCGATCCTTGTTGTCTAGTTAGGTCCTTGGCGCTTGTATATATCCCGAGTAGGCATACACGCTTTTCAAGTGTCTGATGCAACCACATAAGGATGTGTCTAGCGGAGTCTTCGCTGAGAGATGTCTCAGTGAAGAGATGTAGATGAGATCTTGGCGAAGAGATATAGATAGTTTGCATAGGGATGCCTCCACCCATGCGATCTTGTGAGATCTGGCCATGGACCTTCAATAAAGATAGTTTGCATAGGGATGCCTCCACCCATGCGATCTTGAGAGATCTGGCCATGGGCCTTCAATAATCCAGATGGTGCTGCACTGCACTTTACTAAGCATGTAGCATTACAAGATTTATAGTTTGTCCAGGCTACCCTACTTGACAATTTAGTTGCAAGTTTGAAAATATTTTTGACATATATGTACTATCGCGACGATATATGAAAAATCTTTTGCAAATCCAAACGCAATAATAAATATGCTCTTTTAAGAATGTCGCGATATTTTTTTTCTTCGAAAATAATGCTCCTTTTGTAGAAAATCTTTTACAAAATTATGCGTCTCGTATATGTATTTTTTTCTTGAGAATAATGCAGCTCGTTCGGGATTGTAAAATAAATTCACAATCAATCGGCATAAATAAATATTCACAATTCCTCAACATAAATATCTCGTACGATATTTTCTAAATCGTAATAATTTTACAAGCATAAAAATATAGAGCTCACATGAATTTTCTGAATAATAAATATTTTTATTGAAAAATATTTAAAATATTTAAAAACATGATAATTATGCATGGCATAATATAATTAATTATCGAGAAGAAAATTAGAATAAGAGTAGAAATCTTATCTTTTATTTTTGGTTTCATGCCGATTCGGAGTATCAACGCACTTTTGATGTTGCCCGTGGCCGGTGCTATGTTCGTGTATGTTGCTTCTTTTTCCGATTTATTTATTCCGCGCTCCCGCTGAGTGTAGGCGTTCTTCCAATTTTTTATTTCTTTAAACCTTCCTGCTTGTTGTTGCTACACCTTTTGATTTTCTTCTTTATGTTTTTTTTTACTTCTGCTGCTGGCCCCATGTAAAACCAATCCAGTGTCTTCTTTTACTCCCTCTGTCCCAACCAATTGTTTACACTTTCCTTTTTGGGACGTCCCAACCAATTCTTTACGTTTCCTAAAATAGTAAGTTTTAACACTATTACACTCACTACTTCACTTATTTTAACAATACTTTACACTATTACACTCACTACTTCACTTATTTAAACAATAAAAACACTATTACACCCACTACTTCACTTATTTTAACAATAAATTACTATTACACCCACTACTTCACTTATTTTAATCATAATCCTTGGTCTCCGTGCAAAAAGCAAACGTAAACAATCTGTCGGGACTGAGGGAGTATTTCTTTTTCAACGTGTGCTAGTTTCGGGGCTCCACCTTTTCTTTGCTTATTTTTGTTTTTTAGTTGTGCGACTCCATTTTTTGTTTATGCTGTGAATTCATATCATGAGTAATTAATACTCTCGTTTTTTGCTGATTTAACCATCGCTACGTTCGGTTGCCAATCGGTTATCACTGTATTGTTTTTTCGTTCCGTGCTAACTGTGGTACCCATTTTTTCGCCGCCGTTGTGTATTCACAAATAACCGAAAATCCCCTAGGAATTTGATAATAATTATTCGTCCTCCACGAATAATAAAATAGCCCTCCTTCTAGCGCCAAATGTTGTTGGAGGAATTTCGTAACAACACGAAATCGGAGGTTTGCTAAAATAATAAGCGAAATTATGAGTATGTGGTTGTTTTAGGGGATTAGGGTTTATGAAAAAATAGAGGGGCTGGACTTGGCAGGTGTCTCGATTTGTCTCGTGTATCGGATTCCATATCGTACCAAGATGCCTGCGTACCTATATGTTTATATAGGATCAAGCCCCACGCAGTTCTGTGAATTAATTGGGCTTATCCCGAGAGACTTAAGGGATAAGTTACGTTAATGTGGGTAATAATTGATTTTATCTGATTTAATCTTATCGTTGTGATATCTTCCTGATTTGAAGAATATCGTTTGGAGATATTTTCCGTTATTAATTGATTGAGATTGATTCTTTCCTCATTTCTGAGAGAGGATAAAACTTAGCGGTTAAGTTATAATTATTAATCTGAATTAATAATTAATAAATATTAAAAATTTGAGAGATTATTAGACATGCCAAATTATGGCATAACACAAATATATATGTTTTGCAATGTTTTGAGTGCATAATGTATATGGTCTCCACGGTCTACACTCAAATGTTGGTCTCCATAGAACTTAACTCATTATATTATTATTAAAAAAATTAGATATTGAATCTATATTTTTAATTTTAATATTTGAAAAATATTAAAATATCTTATCAATCTTTGATTTAATTAAATTTAACTAAGATAATGACTTGATTTAAGAATATAGTTAGTAGTTTGGATGGTTGGTTATCATGAAATATATATATAGGTCATTTAAAAAAATTATTTAAAATTTATGCATTTTGATGCATATAATAAAAGGAAGTCGCATCAATGTCTAACTTTGTTAGAAGAATGAAGTAGTAGATTAGTTATTCATGTTATTGTAATAAGAGTTAATTACGTTTCGTTTTTATTTGGAGGTCAACTACATTTTATTACCCCATATTTTGTATAATTGTACCATGCATCTCGCAATTACAAATTCTAATGTGGTCGTATATATACTCTCTTTAGGTTTATTTTCACTATTAACGTTAAAAATGTCATTCGTAATTTTAGAAATTAACAATGTTAAATTACATTAACCGTTAAAGCATCACTCATTTTACAAACCCATCAAAAACATACCTCTTAACTATTAAAATTATACAATTTAACCCTTTCACTATAATTTGTTTCTATATTATTTTAGAATTTTGAAAATATTTTTAAATAAAAATTAAAATGAACCGATCATTTTGTAAAAGATTGAGTATGATGTCCCGAATTTTTCTAATATAATTTATCAATTACGAAAATGGAAAACTTTTGAATGTTAGCAATCTTGTAAAAATTGCAATTCATATCAAATTTTGATGATTTAAAAAACCCTTTCAATTGTCACAACTGTTGTTCTCATTGTGTTATCTCATATTATATTCTGAACTATCTTCGAAATTATAATTCTTAGATTCAATAACAACTGGTATACATACTCTTATAAACTAAAAGGAACTTCATGATTTTGAATAAGTAGATAATAACTTATTTTTATTTTTATTTAAATCAATTTTGTTTGAATTTATTTGAGTCAATGTAAATGGGTGGTCAAAGAAAGTTTAATTGTCAATGGTGAATAATAAGGTCAAATACATATGATCAGGTGAATATTTCGTGTGAGGTGGTGACAAAATTAATTGACGAAAAAATTGAATCGTCTTCTCTTGTAATAATATTTAACATAATTCAAGAATATGATTAGTAATTATGATGATGAGCTATTTGAGAAATTAAATATATTGACGTTATTTTCTTTTCCAAAATCAATACACATATAAGTTGAAAAATATATAGCAAAAGGTTACGGTGATGCTTTTCGATGGTGATATATTTTAACAAATTTTAACCGAATAAAGAGTTGTTACGGATAGGTTATTGTAATTCTTAGATTAAGTTATAACTTTAAATTCTTTAAAATTAAATAAAATTGCATGATTTTGAATAAGTAGATTAACAATTTTATTAATTTTAGTTTAATTTTTGATTTTTTGTTTGAGTTTATTTAAATCTAAGTAATTGTATGGTTAAAAAAAATTTATTTGTCAACATATAATTAATAATGTCAAATACGTCTAGTCAACTCGTGTGAGGTGGTGAGGAAATTAATTGACAAAAATATTGGAATGGGCTTTAGTTTGTGTAATTATATTTAACTCAACTATTGTTTAATTGGATTATTTAAGGATTGATATATATGTAGATTGATTGTAATATTTTTTTTTGTTTAGTTGAATGTAATTTTAATTTGATACACAATGATAGATGGAAATTGTTGTTATTTTACAAAATAAAATTTTGAAATATTATAATAGAATTTTGACTAAAGGTTTAAAGAAATTAAATTTGGATCAAATTATTAGTGTAGTTGAATATCGCCGGAATTAGCGAACATAAAAATATTATTGGCAAAAACATTGTGCCATCATTTACTATAATAGTAATTAATTTAAGTTAGGATAGTAATTGAGAAAGGTGAATACATATATTTTGATTGAATATTAATATTGGTATTAATTGATAATTTTGAAACCAAAAAATGAGAAATGAGAAAATTTTAAAAAACGTGAAAAGTGATAAGAAATGGGAGAGATAGAGAGAAAGAGAGAATTATTGGAGAGGTAAATAATAAATGGAGAAGAGAGAGAATAAGTGGATGGTAATAATATTAGAAGGGAGAAGAGAGAGAATAAGTGGAGGGATAGAGAGAGAAAAATAAATGGTTAAAAGACATTAATGACCTTTATTATAATTGACATTAACTATGGTTAATCTTAACTTAATGGCATAGTAGGTAATTTGAATGGGTGGGTTACTGATATATATTGATACTAGAATGTGTGCCCACTTCGCGGGGCTTTACCATATAAAATGTAATTTTTTTAAATTTATTTTGAAATAATTTTTTATTAATTATTCGTTACATATAAGCCCAAAATTTTCAGTTCTTAACTTGTTTCAAGTTGATATCATCTACATATTTAATTACAAATTTAATCGTGCAAATGTAAATATTTACCGTAAAAATAAATGAGTAACTTGGATTTACATTTAAGCACCTTAAATTTACGAATGAAAACATTTTTTAATATGCTATATTTATATTTCGTTAATATTTAATGTCAAAAATGTTTGAGAACTTTTACATTTATAAATTAAAATGCTTCAAAGTAAAATCATAACAATATTGTACCGATATGAAATGATATAACACTAATGCTGCTGAATATTGGTTTTAATTTTATTAGTAATATGCATATATTTATAAATATTTGAAAGTGCTTCAGTCAAGGAAACCATTTAACCACTTACCCTGTTACAACAACATTTCAAAATTTAAAAGTATTTTTTTAGGAATTGAGTTAGTTGTAGCAGAGACGGCCCTGAGTTGGAAGATGCCCTATGCGACCTTAAAATTTTTTTTGCCGATGTAATAAAATCAGCCATCTCATTTTGGTAACTACCAACAAAAAAATGATAATTTATGATTTAAAAATTATTCTTCTCGCATTTTTGCTAGCAAAATCATCAATCAAGCCTTCGATATTAGAATTTGCAAGCATATCCCTCTCTCTCGATGGATAACATAGCCAACCCATTCAATCGTTCTTATGACATCCTAGAACGGAGATACGACTTAATCAATTTTAACTTTGAAAAACTCCGTTATGCAAAAGTCATTGTAACCGAATTGTTAATAATATTCTGTAAGCAATTGTGGCAGTCAAATACTAACCTTCCATGCTCTTCAAAAAAATCAACACATCAATCACCTTTTTCACTTCTACTAGTTTAATGCCCGTGCTTCGCACACGGGAGTTCATATTTTAAATAAATTTTATTTTAAATTTTAATAAATTATGTGTAGTTTTATAATGTAGAAATGAAAAATGATAGTAGTACTAAAAAGTTGCCTACTTAAATAGTTAAATATGTTAATTTCTTGAAGAACATGAGTTGTTTTGATATTTTAAATAACAATTAGTATAACAAATTATTAATACAATAATCAATTTTAGAAAGATCAAAAAATTGAACATTGTAACATTATTTTCGTAGTGTCAACTATATCATGTTTTATAACTGTAGTAGATAAAAAGAATAAATTAAAACAATTAAATCATAATACGGAAAAAAAAATGAAGTTAGTATGCTCTCACTCAATTTAAAGTAAATACATTAAAGTCACAGACACGCACAACACAGAGACACGTGGATAGATTTTAATACATCACAGAATGGGGAGCAAGGAACTCTTCTTCTTTCTTTTTTTTTTGATTACTTTCGGCCAAATCTTAAGGAATATGGCAATTTTGTCATCTATGGAGTAATTAAAAATTAATTAATAATTATCGACGATCCAACAGTACGGATGTCAATATATTTCTAATTTAGTGATATTACCAAAATTTTAAAAATTAAAAAAAGAATTTGGAAAATAAAATTAGTAGTCAACTATTGAACTGCCAAGAAAAATGACACGCATCATTAAACAAAATAATTTTTCACAAAATTAAACAAAATCATTAAAATAAAATTGTTTATTTATTTTAAATAAATTAAAATAATTTATTTAAGTAATTTGTTATCATTAAACAAAATTTAAAATAATTTAAAATTTGTCGAAGGAAATAATTTCTGGCAAGAATGTTTTAATTGGATGGCCCTGGCGGACCCATTATAATTATAATTGATAATTGTTAGAAAGGAAATAATTTTTGTAAACAAAATAATTCGTGTTTTGTCAAGAAATTTTTTTTTGACAAGTATGTTTTAACTGGATGGGTAATATAAACAGATCCCGAACCTTATCAAGGAAATAAATTTTGGCAAGAAACTAATTTGTGATTTGTCATGATGTGTATTTTATATAATATCGGGTCAATATATTTTAAAATATGGATATAAATATAACCAATTATTTGGCATTAATAATAACAACTACCAAGAAAAATTGACAATTGTTAGAAAGGAAATAATGTTTGGCAAAAAAATAATTTGTGTGTTTGTGAAGGAAATAATTATTTGGTATTTTGGAATATTTTAATTGGATGGTCCTGGCGGGCCCATTATAATTATAACCAATCAAAATCATTTGTTAACATTTTTTGGTATTATCAAGGAAATAATTTTTGGCAAAAAAATAATTTGTGGTTTGTCATGATGTGTATTTTATATAATTTCGGGTCAATATATTTTAAAATATGGATCATATCATATAACTGGATTAATATAAATGGACCCCATTATAATTATAACAATCAAAATCATTTGTTAACAATTTTTGGTATTATCAAGAAAATAATTTTTGGCAAGAAAATAAATGTGCATTTTATATAATATCGGGTCAATATATTTTAAAATATGAATCATATCATATAACTGCAGGATGGGTAATATAAACGGATCCCGAACCTAATCCTAAACATATAATTTACTACTATACTGGGTCATGGATATCTATCAAACCTGAATATGGATCCCGGACCTGAGGAAAGGGTTATCCAACAATTTATAATATATAGATAGGTAAGCATTCTTTTATAATTCTTAACTTAAGAAACAGGACATTCCCATCAATATCAGAAACAAAATCATGCTTTAAATATTCTTCAAGATTCATGAAAGAGGTCTTCAAACTACTCTCTAATTTTTTTTAAAAAAAATTTGCCCCCTAAGTGTTGGATGCCCCATGCCATGGCTTGTATTGCTTGCCCTCAGGGCCAACCCTGAGTTGTAGTGTAGTTATTCTAAGAATTTGTCACAGGGTTTGAAGATCGCTCTTTTTATTAATTTTTGTACTGTGATATTGTTTTGCAGTACCGTTCTTCTAAAAAATTGGTACTACCTTGTTATGCATCTTGCTTCAAGTCTATTAACATCATCTCTTGGATTTGTGCATATAATTGTTTGATCTAATTAGCAGTAAAAACAGAATATAAACAGTTTGATCTCCTGGAGTGATAGTAGGTGGAAACATTAATTATTTAAGCTTTTTTACTAGTTCTATTTATAATTGCATTTCCTGTTCTTTAAATGGTTGTCCCAGAAGTTAAGGGAACCAATAGACAGCGCAGTGTTCCCATTAGAACACTGGTGGTGCAGAAAGTCATTATGGCTTGTTTAAAGTCATTGTGTGAAACCAACAGATAGCACAGTAGTTGAAAAACAATTAGGAGTTGGTTTTAAGCTCGTTTAAAGTACATTATGGCTATTGTTCAGATAATGTTTTGTGTTTATTAGCTACTAGATCTGCTAGAAAAGTTGCTACTGCCAACCTTGGGCAGAAAACACCAAACAAATCTTTCAAAATTAACTTCAACAAATCTGGGGTTTGCCTATATAGGTGTTATCCGATAGGTATTTATACATGTGAAGATATTATCACTATATTTTCATTTTAGTTTACTTTACATAAATACACATAGCACACTTATAGAACTTAAATAATATCAATGTTTATAGATATATGTTCTCTGGATGGCAATTACATATCGTTTTATGATGTATATCTTTAGTCCTACTTCTTGAACGAATTTTGCCTTACTATGGGCATTTCAATGTTATTTCCCATCTTTTTCCAGGCCAAAAATTTGTACAATGCTTCTTTCTCTCAAGATTAAATAATGGCACTTTGCTCATTCTTGAATCTTGATCATTTACATTCTAGCTAGTAGTAGAAAAATCAGTTGTCATGCCACTATATAGGTACTAAATATACATGTACTAATAGATGGTGCTTTGGACATAACATGAAAAGACTATGCTAGACCCGAAACTTGCATCTTTTCTGCACTTTTATTAGGCACGCCAAATACTGACCCAGATTGGTAAAGAATATATATATTGAATCAGCACAACACACTAGTATTCTCTGGCTGGCTTTGGATTGCTGCAGTGAATGTCTCTTGTTCAGAACAGTGAGATGATATGTACCAATGATTTGAATACATACTTACATATTTATATTGTCCTCATCAAGTTAAACTTTCATAAATACCTTCATTCCAGCCTTTCTCTATTCCCATATGCACATAACATGCACTTGCTTTAGAAATTTCCAATAATCTAAATGTTATAGATCATTCGATTTATATTATTTTAGTTTTTGCATGAAATACAATTTCTCATTTCTGGTGTATATGTGCCATCTGCATGTCCTTAGTGATGCTTTTGGAACAGATTATGACTTGGTATATACAAGTATAATCAATAATGCTGACAGAAGTTCCAGCTCTTTAATATTATTTCATCTGCTTGTTTTCAGGCTAAACTTTTGTATGATGCTCCTCGCCCCGTATATAAGGTCAAAACATCAAATCCATATTTTAGAGAGTTGTACAACTATATTGGCCTGAAAACAATATTCACTCTTCTGTTGGTCATATATTGTTCATGGACGAAAAAAGCTGGCCTGCTTAACATGTCACAACTCACTTCCGAGGTAAGATTAGAATCATTGGCCTTCGAGGTTGTATCATGAACAGGAATTTGCTTGTGCGCTGATTGATTAATTATACGCATTCTAATTGCAAAAAACACGGGTCATGCCACCAAATATATACAAAGTCTAACTTCTGCTAATCGAGATTTAGCCCCAGACCAACAAATCTGAAATCAGCCTGGTCCATTTCTGATCATTTAAATAGAGAAGTAGATATAGCTACCAGAAAGTGGAAAAGATTTCTACCGTAAGTGTGCATCTAGACTTTCGATTTTTTTTTTTAAAACTTATTTAGACGTGATTTTATACTACAAAGAAGTTTTAGCTACTTGTTCAAGTACTAAATTGCTACTTCACAGGTTACAACTTACAACCACTTGACTCTTGCCATAGCTTTTCCTATCAAAATTTTTGCATAGCTCTGTCTGTATTGGAAATTAGGTTCCGCTTGCGCAGTATAGGAAATAAATGGGGTGAGAACTGAGAAGTACAACCTGTTAGGCAGTCATCAACCTTTCTTTTCAAACTCACCACCAACCCTCATTTCACCAACCCCTACCTACTACAAACCTCGTCCTATAAATACCTCCATCTCCCTTCATTCTAAAACACACCAAACACCAAAACATCTTACTCTCTTCTCTCCATCATAGCTGCTAGATAGTCCGTCTAGTAGAAAACTTACCTTGCGGTAGTTTCAGGCAGATCAGGATAGGGGGCCATCGTAGATAGGCAGATCAGGATAGTAGAAAACTTACCTTGCGGTAGTTCTGTCCAGGTTATCCGGTCAAGTACCGAAGGAGTAGTGAATCGCTGTATTTCTATTCAGTTGTGCCTCAAGTGTTACTTCGTAAACTTGAGAGAGAATATTGTAACCATTATTATCATTATAGTGGAAACATTCGGAGCAGGTCCCGTGGTTTTTACCTCTTTGGCTTAAGGGGGTTTTCCACGTATAAATCTTGGTGTTCATCTGTAAATATCTGTTATTATTATTAACTGTTATAATCTCCGTATTTAATTTACGCAAAGACAGGAAACAAGAATTCCTAACAGTTGGTATCAGAGCTGGGGCCCACGTTGTTGGTGTCTAGGAAAGTGCTTTGTGCGCAGTGGTTACTTGATAAAGCGCCGTACTAATACGGAAGGCTCCCCAAACACATCCACTTTCCTGGCCAACTTGTGTGGTTCTAAGTGAGATTCCCATAGTCTTTGGTAAATTAAAATGGATGATTCTTCCAGTGTAATGGTAAGCCTAGCAGCTTCAAATTATCCGATGTGAAAAAGCAGAATAAAGGATTTGCTTTATAGTAAGGACTTGTTTGATCCGATGGAGCTGAAAGGAGTCAAACCTACAACAAATTCTGATGCTAACTGGAAGAAGATGAACATGAAAACTATCAGTCTCATTCGTCGATGGATTGATAATTCGGAGTATCATCATGTCTCTGAATAAGAAGACGCTTATACGCTTTGGACGACATTAGAGTCTACGTTCCAAGAGAAACATTCACAAAATGTAACTTTTCTAGTTCGTCAGCTGGTGAACATGAGGTACCAGGATGGGAACAACATGTCAGAGCATATGAGCGAATTTCAAGGGTTGTTAAATCAACTATCAAATATGAAGATGGAGTTTGAACAGAAATTCCAAGCAATATTTCTTCTCAACACTTTACCATCCAGCTGGGATACGTTAGTGGTAACAGTAACTAATGCTGTACCAACTGAGCAACCAACGTTGCGATCAATTAAGCAGAGTATCCTTAGTGAATCCATGAGAAGAAAGGTACAAGGAGTCAGCCAAGATTCCCAGGCTCTTGTTACTGAGAACAGGGGTAGAAGCAACTACAGGGAGACAAACCGAGGACGTAGTAAAAGCAGGAATTTTAATTCCGGTGGCAAATCAAATACAAATGTTGAATGCTACTATTGTAATAAGAAGGGTCATTACAAAAAGGATTGTAGGGCCTGGCTCAGAGAGCGGAACAATGGTCAGCAAGGGAAACATGCCGAGAAAAGTACAACAGTTGCTATGACAGAAGATGTTGTGATCCTTTCTTTTGAGGAAGAAGAATGCTTACATGTTGATGATCAGAAGGTCGAATGGGTGATAGATACTGGAGCAACGTATCATGCAACACCCACTCAGGAATTCTTTACGACGTACAAGTCAGGGGACTTTGGTACTGTAAGAATGGGTAACTCAGATCAGTCAAAAATCGCAGGCATTGGTGACATCTGTATTGAGACAAACACGGGTTGTTCAATGACTTTGAAAGATGTCAGGCATGTTCCGGACTTACGGCTCAACTTGATTTCCGGCATGGCGCTAGACAAGCAGGGGTACGTAAATACCTTCAGTGGTGGAAGGTGGAAGCTTACTACGGGTTCGTTGGTGGTTGCAAGAGGTTCCACTTGTGGCTCTTTGTACAAGACACAAGTGACGATGTGTTCAAATGAGTTGAATACAGTTGAAGATGAAGCTTCAGCAAGTTTGTGGCACAAGAGGCTTGGTCACATGAGCGCGAAATGGCTGCAAATTCTAGCAAAGAAATCCCTCATTCCGTTTGCTAAAGGAACTGCATTGCAGCCGTGCGAATATTGTTTATTCGGGAAACAACATAGAGTATCTTTTAGCAGTCCACTGAAGAAAAAGTCGAAGCTGTTAGAAAGAGTTTATTCAGATGTATGTGGTCCGTTTGAGGTGGAGTCCTTAGGCGGAAATAGGTACTTTGTTACCTTCATTGATGAAGCATCTCGAAAGGTGTGGGTTGAGATACTCAAATCCAAAGATCAAGTGTTTGAGTACTTCCAGAAGTTTCATGCCATGGTTGAAAGATCAACAGGGAAACAACTGAAGTGCCTTCGTAGTGACAACGGGGGGGAGTACACTTCAAAAGAGTTTCAAGGGTACCTTACAAAGCATGGTATCCGGCATGAAAGAACAGTTCCTGGCACCCCACAACAGAATGGCGTTGCGGAAAGAATGAACCGCACCATTGCTGAACGAGTCAGATGCATGTTGAAAATGTCTAAATTGCCAAAGTCATTTTGGGGAGAAGCTGTAAGAACAGCTTGCTACTTGATCAACCGATCTCCATCGGCACCTCTGAATTTTGAGATTCCAGAGAAGATCTGATTAGAAAAGGATGTTTCCTATTCCTACTTGCGGGTGTTTGGATGCAAGGCTTTTGCACACATCCCAAAGGAGCATAGAACAAAGCTTGAAGATAAAGCAACTCCGTGTATTCTCGTTGGCTACGGGGATCCAAAGTTCGGGTATCGGTTGTGGAATCCTGAATCGAAGAAGATATTCAGGAGCAGAGATGTGGTTTTCCATGAGTCTCAAAATTATGAGAATTTTGGGAGCACTCAACAACCAAGGCAAGCTAGAAATCCAGATACATTAGAAGATGATGGAGATGATATGGTAGATGATGAGGCTGCTGAGCAGGGGGAGCTACCGCCTCAGCCTGAAGCTGAAGAAACTCAGCCACGACGTTCTACGAGAGAACGGAGACCATCAGGAAGATATCTTTCATCCGAGTATATTTTAATTGCTGATGAGGGGGAGCCCGAGACCTTTGAGGAAGTCAAGACTCATAAAGAAAGCAATTGCTGGTTGAAAGCAATGCAAGAGGAGATGGATTCTTTAAACAAGAATGAAACTTATGAGTTGACTACACTTCCGAGAGGACGGAAGGCTTTGAGGAACAAATGGGTCTTCAAAGTAAAAAGGGATGATGAAAAGCTTGTAAAGTATAAAGCACGCTTGGTGGTTAAAGGCTTTGCACAGAAGGAAGGCATTGATTTTGATGAAATCTTTTCTCCGGTTGTAAAGATGACATCAATCCGAACAGTTCTCGGATTAGCGGCTAGCATTGATCTTGAGCTTGAGCAGTTAGATGTGAAAACTGCACTCCTTCATGGAGATTTGAAGGAAGAGATCTACATGCATCAGCCAGAAGGATTTGAAGTGAAAGGGAAGGATCACATGGTTTGTAAACTCAAGAAGAGTTTATACGGGCTTAAGCAAGCGCCAAGACAGTGGTACAAAAAGTTTGATTCATTCATGAGGAATCATAAGTTCAAGAGAACTACATCCGATCACTGTGCTTATGTTCAAAGGTTTCCTAATGGTAACTTCATTATCCTGCTACTTTATGTTGATGATATGTTAGTGGTCGGCCAAGATGCTAACATGATCCGCAAGCTGAAAGAAGATTTATCCAAGTTCTTTGATATGAAAGACTTGGGTCCAGCAAAACAAATCCTAGGGATGAAGATTGTTCGTGATAGAACAACTCGGAGGTTGTGGCTTTCACAACAGGGATATATTGAATAGGTATTGAAAAGGTTCAATATGGATGATGCTAAACCAGTTAGCATACCATTGGCGGGACATTTTAAACTGGATAAGAAAATGTGTCCGTCAACAGACAAGGAGAAGGAGGATATGGAGGAAGTTCCCTATTCATCCGCAGTGGGGAGTCTTATGTATGCATTGGTTTGTACAAGACCAGATATTGCTCATGCTGTTGGAGTTGTGAGTAGATATCTGTCAAATCCAGGAAGAAAGCATTGGGAAGCAGTTAAGTGGATTCTCAGATATCTCAAGGGCACTTCCGGGTTATGCTTGAAGTATGGACATGGTGAACCAGTCTTGGAAGGTTTTACAGATGCTGTCATGGCAGGACATCCAGATGGGATGAAGTCCACGTCAAGGATGCTTTTCACTTTTGCGGGGGGAGCTGTAGCATGGCAGTCCAAGTTGCAAAAGTGTGTTCCGATGTCAACAACCGAATCAGAGTATATTGCTGCTTGTGAAGCAGGCAAGGAGCTGGTTTGGTTAAAGCGGTTTCTCCAAGAATTGGGTCAGAAGAAAGACAACTTTGAGTTGTATTATGATAGCCAGAGTGCTATTGACTTGAGCAAGAATGCTACTTGTCACAGTCGTACTAAGCATATTAATGTGCGTTACCATTGGCTACGGGAACAAGTTGAAAATGGGGTGATACAGATAGAGACACACGGATAAGAATCCGTCTGATATGATGACAAAGGTGGTTCCGCGAGAAAAGTTGGAGATGTGCAAACAGGGCGCAGGTATGGAGTGCAAGTGATTAACTGTGAGTTTGGAAAGAGGGGGAGATTGTTAGGCAGCCAGCAACCTTTCTTTTCAAACTCACCACCAACCCTCATATTTACCAACCCCCCACATACTACAAACCTCCTCCTATAAATACCTCCATCTCCCTTCATTCTAAAACACACCAAACACCAAAACATCTTACTCTCTTCTCTCCATCATAGCTGCTAGATAGTCCGTCTAGTAGGAAACTTACCTTGCGGTAGTTTCAGGCAGGTCAGGATAGGGGGCCCTCGTGCTACTCTATTCTTTCGTTTCGGGTGAGTTAGTGTGAGAGTTTGGTCGGGCTGTAGCCATCTGGGTCTACAGCATTAGGAGTTCGTCCAGCCATTGCAGCCGCAACAAGGGGGTCCTCCAGGTTATCCGGTTAAGTACCGAAGGGATAGTTATGTCCAGGTTATCCGGTCCAGTACCGAAGGAGTAGTGAATCGCTGTATTTCTATTCAGTTGTGCCTCAAGTGTTACTTCGTAAACTTGAGAGAGAATATTGTAACCATTATTATCATTATAGTGGAAACATTCGGAGCAGGTCCCGTGGTTTTTACCTCTTTGGCTTAAGGGGGTTTTCCACGCATAAATCTTGGTGTTCATCTGTTAATATCTGTTATTATTATTAACTGTTATAATCTCCGTATTTAATTTACGCAAAGACAGGAAATGGGAATTCGTAACACAACCAAACACAGATCCTAAGATGCGGTACTTTAATTCTTCAATCTATAAAAAACATTTTCTTGATTGTCTTTATTTTCAGCTCTCGGTTCGATTGTATATCTTAGAAGGGTCCTGGTCCCTGACAATCGTTTGTCGGGGACCGGTTATTTAACAATCGGTTTCATAGCCGTTGGATCGTTGATCCAACGGCTAAGATTAAAAAAAAAAAATTTTATTGTCCGCTATAATTTTCCGCGGATAGGCAATCTGCCTATCCGCGGAAATTTTGCCTATCCGGGGAAAATTTCCGTGGACAGGCAATCTGCCTATCCGCGAAAAATTATAGCGGACAGTAAAAAAAATTTGTAATCCAGGGGGCCGTTGGATCAACGATCTAACGGTTTAGAAACTGATCGTTAAATAACCGGATTGTAAGGGACCAAAACCCATCTTAGAAACATCAAAGGAGAAGATTAAGATTTTAATGTTATGTTTTTGCAAACTTAACAAAGATATCAAATACCCCAAACATCTGCCACGGTGATCTAGTTCCTTGTAATATCACTCATGATTCTAAGAAGCCTGTATTTAAATTGGGTTTCGAAAGTACGGATCAATGTTACAATGGTTTTCAAGAGTCCAGTAAGTTTGTTGGGGTCCCGGTTTTAACATGGGTTGATTCATCGGCTTGCTGAATTTCAATCAAGAAGGGGAGCAGTTGAAGACATCAGCAAGCTTGGGAAAAGGAAATCTGAAGAGTAGAATTTGTAAATGACGAGAAAATGTGTTGTTTGATAATTTTTAGCAGTAGGTTGAGCAAGTGAAGGATTCTCATAGTTCTTTTGTATTCTTCTTGTTTGCTCACTTGATTGGATTTTGTATGCATATGTATAAATTTGACATAATATGTAATACAAAAGAAAAACATGTACAATTATGTTGGAATTATCACTGAATGTATGCTTCCCTGTTATTTGCTGCTGTTTCATAATCTGTGCTGAATTTACAAAGAATAAACTCATAAGTTTCACTGTTTAAGCTATAATATAGTCCATTACTGTATGGTACTTTAATAGACTTAAATCAATCCAAAACTTTATATATAAGACCTTCAATTAGTGAAATGCCCCTAACTATAAATAGTAGTTTATGTTTTGTTGTATGGACCAATGAGGTTATTGTAAAGTTTCTGCATATGATGCCAGTACATTAGTGAAATCTGGTTATTGTCATATTGAGTCATTGTCTATTGAATTTCCCTAAGCTTCTTACTAGTTCGTCGACTTAAGTTGCAAAACAATGCTTCAGATGATATTATGTAAGTAATTTACTCTGTAACTATTAATAGCTTACCATATGTTCTTGTGATTTAATTGGTTTTAGTGAGGAAAAAGTTTACGAGATTCTCAATGCTGTTACTACTGGAAATATTTATGTCCTCAAGAGTGAGTTTTTATGTTATTATTCATTAATTATTATTGTAATAAGATCTTTTTTGTCTTGTTTGGTCTCTGAATTGTTTGTTTTTTATTTGCTTGTTGGGTTTTGATAGCTGCACAATTGGATGATAATCGATGGCAAGGGTTTTGTGTAAACCGTGGTGGAAGTCAAAGATGAGAATAAGAGGGGAGGTTTTCACTTCGCTGCAAGAGAGGGTAATACTAAGATGTGCAAGTTTTAACTAAAAGCTTTGAAGCTGGATACCAACATAAAAGATGAATATGGTACTTTATCTATGCAATACTGTTGTGTTGTTTTTGTGTGGTTTAACTCTATTTATGCATTTGTTGAATGATTTTTTTTTTCTGTTGTTTTATTTGTTATTTGAGACACTGTTTTTTAATTTTAGTGACAGAAGTATTATCACTTGTCAAGTGTCAACAATGAGCTCTGTAAGAAGAGAAAATAAGAACGAGAAAACATGTACTAATTTTTGGTAATTGAACAGGGTTTGTACTTTTGTGCGTGATAATTGGTCATTTGCAGTTCTTATATTCATTTGATGTTCAGTGTCATTAGACTGCATAGGAGTTGGTATTTAGAAGTACTCGTAAGTTATAACTGTAGTCACAAGTGGCATGCCTCAGCACCAGCTGCTGAAGCCGGAGAAGTTCTCTGAGAAAATGCTTCAGAATTGTACATTTCATCATCTGCGTGCACTTGGCTCGGAACCTCAATGAGTTTAAAACTGTTTAGAAAATTGTATTCATACGTATGCCATTAATGTCTGAAATATGCAACTTATCAAAAAGTTCACTATATTAGGTAAGATATAGCTAAGTGTTAACACGCAACATGAAGAATTACATTTTGCAACCTACACACTTCTTAGTGTGCGTATATAGCTTTTTTTATTTCTTTTTCATTCTGACATTTAAATATATTGTTTATAACTAAAAACGAATGTACGCTTCGTTGGTATGATTTTAAGTGGTAGCAGCAGGGTTGGGGTTTGTGACTGTTAGTGGTGCATAACACTAGAATTCAAGTGGAGGAGCAGAAATACATGTAATTCTGTCAAGAAGAAGGATGCCTAATATAAGTTGGAAATTCTAATTTTTCAACAAGACAATGGCAGATATATGGAGATGTAATAAGCCTATAGAGATAAAATACCTTGGACAAACCATTGATTTATATAAATGTGGCTTATGCTTAGTGCTAGTGCTTATGGAGTGATTGGGATTGAGGTGGGAATTTCCCCTTACAATGTTTTAACGCTAATTAGCTTGCACTATTACTGATGTTTTTACGTTTATATTTGTATTTGTTCAAAAGTACCTGTATCATCGTAAATGAATTTAGTTTTAAAATCCTTACCCTGTTGTAACAGCACATCAGTTTAGAAAGTTGTCTAGGAACCGAGTTAGTTGTACTGCAGTTTGGTGACCAATATATCTCATGGTTGCAAAATTTCTTCTTCTTCTTTTTTTTTTGTTCCATCACCTTTACCACTATTATCCTCAGAAGAACTACCTGAGCTTGGTTCACGCCACTTGACAATATGGCATGACCCCTCATTTGTAGCAAATTGGGATATATACCACTATTTAATCTTTTGGACAAAATGGAGAACTACTGTGAGTGGCATTAGAGTGTACTCACTATTATGCTGATGGAACATCACCGAAGAAGTCTTCTTAATAGTGTTAGAAACTACTATAACTTTCCATCTTTTGGCCGATATAAAAGAGTGCCTTAAATTGGTACCAGTCATCTCCCAGTTGTTTCAATCTCCGCAATGTTTGATTCGTAGGATGAACTTGATAGTAGTCCCCAGATACTATTACACTGGTTGAGACACCATTCAAGGGTAGACCTTTTCCTTATTCATGGATACTTCCGATCTGGAACTCTGCTGTCCCCAAAAATGTCGACTCTGCATATATGCATTACAAATATCTGAAAGTGAACTTAAATGTGAATATAGTAAAAGTTATTATAGAATTACAACATTAAAAATTGTTCTATTAGGGTAGACTGTAGAGTTTCTTCAAGCCTTGAATCTTAGTGAAACTAGGGCAAATCTTTCAAGTTGGATAGATTTGGTGATAAGCCTTGTGTTCAGTTGCAATGATAAAGGTTGTAAGCTTGACAGCTGACTACTTATGGTGAATAGCTGCAGGGTAATAATTTAAACCCATATGATTCGAAACTTGAGTAATGATAAACTCCTCTTACTGTATGGGAAATTTCGAAGACTCTATCGATCATATTGCACTATTGCAGCAATAAAGAATCTGAAGCATTTAGTCTGGTGGATGACAAAGCAAGGGCTTGATTCTACCGTTAAGAATTTTCTAAAGCTTGGGCCTTTGCAATGAGCTCCCTTAGCTTTACATTAATTCAAGTCCCTCAGGCTATTCTTCTACTTCAGAGCATTTATTAATACTGTGATGTTTTAAATGTCGCAACTTGTTAAGTTCCAAATTTCGTGTAATAATGTTGTAACAGCATTTCTAAATTTAAAAGTTTTTTAGGAATTTAGTTAGTTTTAGTGTAGTTATTCTATTGATAACTGTATTTGGTGTCTTTAAAATGATGTATCGGAAGTTGAGGGAACCAATAGATTGCACAGTGATTACATTAGAACACTGGTGCCGCAGAAATGGATATCATGGAACCAACAGATAGCGCAGTGATGCCCAACTACACAAGTACATGGGAAAAAGTTGCTTAATACTTGAAATACAATGAGTTGGTTTTAAGCTCGTTTCGAGGAAGTGCAACCTAAAAAATTCTTTATATTTTACAGTACATTATGGCTATTCTTCGGATGATGTTAAGTCTGCAATGAGCTCCTTTAAGCTTTCCAGTTCTCTGCTTTTAAACTTCTAGTTCAAATAATTTACTAGACTTTGAACTTCCAATGCTCCGGTTTGCAAATGGTTTCCTCAAAAACTTCTCAAGAGAATGAGGTGAAAGGCGATTTTCTGGTTGGAATGGGTCTCTTAAACTAACATCGACTCCGCCGGATCAAGCTTGGAACAGGACGATATTGCAAGCACATGCCTGTGCCCGTTTAAGGTTAAGTGTTAAGCTAAGTATGTCAGTTTAGTTTTAAGTTTTACTACCTCTTTTTCAAGCATTTCAATGTATTCAGGATCTGGTACTTATAAATTATATTTTTTTTTATTTTTTTATTTGTATAAAAATATTTACAAATTATCGAATCTATATTATTATACAAAATAAAAAAGTTTTAAAAATATTATTATAAATAACTTATACAAACACATTGAAATGCGTGTAAAAAAAGTAGGTCAAACAAAATGATCGACGGATATAGTATTATATGAAGCAAGGCATTTTATTGTTTAAATCTGTTGACTGTTGTTGAAGATTTTTTTTTTTCGCTAAATTGTTGTTGAAAATTTGTGCAAGTTTCTGCAAGTTTGCGACTAGTAAACTTTGTTCTAAAAAGCGGTGATTAATCGAAATTAATCGATGTTCGATGCTTCTTCGAATCGGGATTTAGTTAGCATTATCTTATTTTCCAGAAATAAGTCATTTATTTTAGAAAAAAGTTAGGAAATGTGTATTTTTTTTAAATAAGTAATTTATTTATACAAGAAAATGAATGTTAAATTTTTTATACACATTTTTTTCTAAAAAGAAATTTGTAAATACGAACTTTTTTTTTTTGAAATAAATAACTTATAAATTATTAATAAGGAAATCCAAACATAACCTAAACAATCTATACTTCTATGAATTAGACAATTAGTTGGCAAAGCCTAAATTTATGATGAGCACAACACAGGGATGCGTAGGGCTGTCAAACGGATATTTCGGATACGGATACGGGTAATTTTTTTCGGATACGGATAATATTCTAATTTTTTCGAATACGAATACGGATATTTCGGACGGATATTCGGATATTTCGGATATTTTTTTACAGCAATATATAAATGATGATATATATCATATTTAAAGTTTATTAATATAATATATTAATATATTAATATGATATATGATATATTAATACAATATATTAATATATCATATGATATATGACATATTAATATATTATATAATATGATATATAATATATTATATATTAATATATTAATATAATATATTAATATATCATATGATATAAAATATAAAATATAATATATTAATATATTAATATATTATATTAATATAATATATAATATATTAATATATTAATATATTATATATTAATATAATATAATATATTATATATTAATATATTAATATAATATATATTAATATAATAATATAATATATTATATATTAATATATTATATATTAATATATAATATATTATATATTAATATATAATATATAATATATAATATATTATATTATTATATTAATATATTAATATATCATATATTAATATATTAATATAATATATTCATATATGAATAATATATAATATATTAATATAATTTATTAATATAATTTATTAATATAATATATTAATATATTAATATAATATATTAATATAATATATTAAAATAATATATTCATATATCATATTTATAACATATAAATCTTTTAAAATGTCTACACTTAAATATATCTAACAAAAATATATTAATTATTGAACAAAGACATATATTAATATATTATAAATTTTAAATATTATATATAAATATATATCAGTTATTACATTTTCGGATACGGATATGTCGGATTCGGATACGGATAATATCCTAATTTTTCGGATACGGATAATATCCTAATTTTTCGGATACGGATTCGGATATTTCGGACGGATATCCGGATATCCGGATTTTTTTGACAGCCCATTGCGTACATATGAAATGCACTGAAGAGTGAATGAGTACATTGTGAGTAATAAACTTGACCTGCAGTTAGTTAATAGTAAATGTTTAGCTACTAACTTTATGGATTTACAGGTGACTTTTCACCTGTTAATCAGAAAAGACCCCACCCATGTGGATGCCCCTTTGTCATCTGTGACTTTTCACCACAAAGTTGACGAAGACTCCAATACTCCTATATCTCAAGGGATGGTCCTTGCAACCATGTTCACCACATACATTTTGCACTCAAGATAATAAAATATGGCGGAAGCAATTGCATCTGATCTTGCTGCTGGACTGATTCGCAAGCTTGTTTCACTTGCAACTGATGAAGTGGTTCAGGTCTGGAAACTTCATGAAGATTTGGACACACTGCGTGAGAGGTTGGAATCAATTGATGCTCTCTTGTCTGATGCTTATACCAAAAAACCAACAATGTTTGCTGTCCAAAATTGGTTCAACAAACTGGAAGCTGTGGCTCGTGTTGCTGAAGATTTTATGGATGGACTTGAGTATGAAGTTACTCGAAGAAAAGTAGAGAATCATAGCAAGGTACGGGATTTCTTCTCTACTTCTAAAAACAGCATATTATATCGGTTCAAGGTGGCTCGCAAGATCAAGTCTATTCATACTTCTTTTGACAAATATTTTAAACGGGCGGTGGATCTAGGACTTCAGCCAGTAGAGCACTTAAGATCTGTTGTGCCACATAAAGAGATACGCACCACCCCACCCTTTGAAGACCAGTCACTAATAGTGGGAAGAGATAATGATATATCTTTCTTAGTCAATCTGGTGTGCACCAAAGATGAAGAGGATTTACCAGTGAATGCAATACTAGGGATGGGAGGCCAAGGCAAGACAACTCTTGCTCGTATGGTTTACAATAAAGATGCTGTGATCAAAATGTTCCCTAATAGGATGTGGGTCACAGTATCAGATGATTTTGATTTCATGAGGATTTTAAATGAAATGGTATCATCGCTAACTTCAAAGCCATCTGTGTTGGAAAATGCAGAAGGTATAATCAAAGTTCTCCAAGAAAAGCTGCAGGGGAAAAAGTTTTTACTTGTACTAGATGATGTTTGGAATGAGAAACCAGAGGAGTGGGAGAAGTTGAGGAATTCTCTGCTTGCAGTTGGTGGTGCGAGAGGCAGCAGTATTTTAGTCACCACTCGTAAGCAGGAAGTCATTGATGCCATGCGATGTTCTGATCCTTATCGGGTGCAAAAACTATCGGAGAAAGATAGTTGGGAATTATTCAAGCAGAGAGCCTTTTCTGATGGAGGAGTTCTACAGACTGAAGCATTTACGGCCTTGGGAAAAAGTATGGTAGAAAGGTGTGGCGGCCTGCCTCTAGCAATAAAAACACTAGGGGGTTTACTGTACTCGAAGAAGACCGAAAAGGAGTGGTTGCGGATCCAAAATAGTGACACATGGAAATCTGAAGGTGTACTCTCTTCATTAAGGTTGTCATATGATAATCTACCTTGTTCATCTTTAAAACGATGTTTTGCATATTGCTCTGTTATACCAAAGGATTCTGATATCCATAAAGATAAAATAATAGAAATATGGATGGCATTAGGATTCCTTTCAGGAGATGGCGGTGCTTTGATGGAAGACATCGGAAGCGAGTACTTTGACATTTTGTTGTGGAATTCTTTTCTACAAGACGTAGTAAGGGATGAATATGACAACATCTACAAATGCAAGATGCATGACCTTGTGCATGATCTTGCACACGATGTGTCAGGTAATTACTCTACTGTAGCAACAAGTCATGATATTTACAAGGTTTCAAAAGCTCTATATGTAAGGCTGGAAGGGTTTGAAAATCTAAAACCAAAAAGTTTAAAGGTGAACTTTGATATGGTACAAGCATTATATGCAACGGCCAATATATTCAATGTCTTGTTACCTAGCCTCGAGCACTTGAGAGTTCTGGTCTTGAATTCATTTGGTAAGGAGCTTCCTAGTTCGATAGAGAACTTAAAGTACCTTAAGCATCTAGATATCTCTGGAGATTATCTAACTAGGTGTAAATTGCCAATCTACATTACTAGACTCTACAACTTGCAAACTCTAAGAATTGCGTATCGTCATGAGCTTCCTGAAAAGATTTGCAATCTGATAAACTTGAGACATCTTGTTACTGACAATTCTGATACAAGATACAAGTTTTTTGGGATAGAGAGGTTGACTTGTTTGCAAACAATGCCTCCTTTTGTTGTGAGTAGAGATCAAAACTGTCTTGTTGGACAACTGGGAGGGTTGAAAAATCTTAGAGGTAAGCTTAGTCTCTATGACCTTAATGAGGTGGAAAATTTTGAAAAAGCAAGTAAAGCAAAGCTTTGTGAGAAGTCCAATATTCAGCATTTAGAATTGAAGTGGAGGAACAATGAAGATGAAAGGGAAGACCGAGAATACAATGATGAAGATGTGATGGAAGGATTGGAAGCTCATCCAAATTTAAAGGAGTTGACTGTTGAAGACTTTATGGGGAAGAAGTTTGCATCATGGATAAAAAAGATGACCAATTTGGTTAAAATCACCTTGAAAAATTGCAACATGTGTGAAGTATTGCGACCACTGGGTCATCTTCCTAAACTGAGGACAATGCATATAGAAAGAATGAAAAATGTAAAGGTAATCGGGAACAATTTTTGTGCAGGTGTAGACAATGGCGCCCTAAAAGCAGTTACAACAACACTGTATCCATCATTGATAGAACTCCATTTGGATCAATTGCCAAAGCTAGAAGAATGGGTGGAGACAGTTACAAGTACAGGGGTTACCGGCCAAAGTGTATTCCCTAAACTTGAGAAATTGGATATTTGGAATTGTCCAAGGTTAAGAAAGATCCTGAATAGTAGTTTTCCGTGCTTGAAGGAGTTGCAAATCTGGGGTATGGAGAGCAGCAGCATGATACTAGAATCTCTGAGCACAAATGTTAGCTCACTCACCTCTCTGGAGCTGGGGAAAATGAGTGACGGAGGAGGAGGAGATTCATCTACATCATCTTCTTCGTGTTGGAACTTGGAATCTAGAATTAACGCGCTCTTGAAAAACAATTCCCTGTGTTTGACCAAATTATTCCTAGAGGACTGCAAGGATTTAAAACGGCTGACCCTTGGTGTCTCTCTTGACACCTTATGGGTACGGAATTGCCGGGATCTAATAAGTATTAATTCAGTTGATGGGCCAGTTGGTCTCAAATCTCTGAGAATTAGGCGACTCCCCTCCACCCATTTGGATGGGGTATTTGCCCATATTCAGAGTTCCACGCTTGAAGAATTGATATTAGGTCCATTCTCGGATGAATTTGAATTACGTCCATTCTCGGATGAATTGGAAGAATTTACATTGCCGTTTTCTTCTGTAATTTCTTTTCCTAACCTAACTTACTTAGGATTGTATGGGTGGGAAAAGGTGAAGTCAATACCAATCTTTGACCAACTTCAGTTCCCCACCTTCCTTGCTTTGAATCATTTGCATATATGCGATTTCAATGGAGTGAAAGCTCTCCCGGATTCAATAACAAAAATTCCATCTCTCAAGAAATTAAGAATCTGGCGTTGTGAGATTTTGGAGAGTTTGCCTATGTTTGAACAATCTCATGGCCTTAAATACATGCAGATATATGAGTGTCCAATTCTGAAAGAAAGATGTCGCAAGGAGAGTGGGCCAGAATGGTTTAAAATTCAACACATCCCAGATGTAGATATTTAATAGACAGTTACCGGGACTGGATTTTGGTCAGTCTTTAACCCAATCCACGAGGGGACTATTTCTCTCTTATTTTAGTTCAAGTCTTATCTGCACAAAAGGAAATATGCTCATTTCTTATTTTACTTTAAGTTGTTGCTTTACAAATTTCTACACTAGATTTCCGATTATGCAAAACGTCACTTCTCTTGTTTTGAATTTTGAATATTAAATAAAATTATATCCCTCCACAAAGAACATTGGTACAGTAACCTTGTTACACAAAATCTTTTCATATTTGCTTTTGCCTTGTGCCTGTTTCTAGGGGTGGAATGTGCAGTTCTGAAGAAAATTTGAGTTTCTCGAGACATCCACAGACACACTTCATTCATAACCGTTCAATCGAGGTTGGTTTTCCAAAAACTGTAACGTAGTAGTATGGTTATTTAGTGTAAACTTTTCTAGACTCCAATCATTGACAGGCTGCAATATTGATTATTGAAGTTTAGGGATAATAAATAGGATTTTTTGTGAGTTATCCTCTCCGATAAGTTTATAATATCTATCATAAATTTCCATTTTGTAGGTTGGGATATTAGGTGGTACCAAATGTTGTTTTATTAATATGTGAACTTGGGAAAAATATGAACTAGAGATTGAAGAAACATTTATTTCTTCAATCTCTAGGAACATTTTCTTGATTGTGTTTGCTTTAAGTTTGATTGTATTTGTTAGCCCGTCTCGTCAGAAATTTCCTGCAAGTCCAGTGCATGAGTAGTGACTTAATGAGATTGAACAAATTTCAACTTGAAACTTCTACTTTTATCGTGCATTGACCCTTGACAAAAATTCCTAAATGAAAATTATATTTAGGTTAAGCATATTGGCTTATTGCTTGATGATTCGAACACGAGATGGTGGATTATTCCAATTGTTGGAACCATTGGGGTATGTCAGGCATGACAGGTTAATTCTTTGGTCTTTAACTTGATTAAGTCTTATGATTTTTTTTTGACAGGTGTATGACATATTTATGCAGTCTGTATCGAAGTAAGTGAAAATTTTTCCCCTGAAATCAGAATGATCACTAGTTTCAAGCGAAAAAGGTGTTCAAATGTTGTCCACTAATACTTAAATTTAGTTCCTCAGCCTATTCTCTTTTAGTTTGGAGCATCCAACATATAACTTACAGTGCTCCGAGGTTGTAGGTGGTGTTTTGAAGATCTTTTATAGTTGATAGTTGGATATATCAATCAAATGAGTTAACAAGCTTACTATTAGGAGGGCTTAGAGGCAATTTCCATTGTCACAACTCTGAAACTGATCATGCATCCATAAGACGACATGTGCCTTTTTACTACAATTTTCCGTAGTGTTAGAAACTACTACAACTTTCCATCTTTTCGCCAATTTGAAAGAGTGCCTTATTTTGGTGCCAATCAGACTCTTAGTTGTTTCAATCTCCACAATGTTGGACTTGTTCTGCGGATGAAATTGATAGTAGTCTTCAGATACTCTAACACTGGTTAAGACACCACCATTCAATGATAAGCCTTTTTTATTCATGGATAGTTCCAATCTGGAACTCTGCAGTCCCCAGAAAATTGTCGACTCTACGTGTATGTGTTACAAATATCTAAAACTGGATTTTAGTGCGAGTACAGTAAAAGTTACAAGAGAATGGAAACATCAAAAAAATTCTGTAATAGGAAAATCTGCTGCCTACATACTTCTTAGTGTGCTGAGTATCGACGTGGCTACGTAGTATTTTTTATTTCCTTTTTCATTCCGAAAGATTTAAGTATGTTACGCTGTATACAGTTTTATTGTTTTTGGTCAAAAATTAATGTATGCTTGGTTTTTTATGATTTTAATTGGTGGCAGCAGGGTAGGGGTTTCTGATTCTTTCCCAAGTGCTGCATAACACTAGAATTCAAATGGAAAAGCAATCAAGTTAACCTACCACTTGCTTGTATAGGTACTTGCAGTCAAGAAAGAATGCCTAGGAGCAGAGAATTAACCATGGCTGAATAACTTGGAAAATCCTTATATTTCGTCTAACTCACCATCGTTGAAAGATCAGAATGTTGTATCTCTATTCCGTATGGAGTCTAAAGAATGGGATCTGGAGATTATCAAAGACATTTTTGAAGTCAGAGATCAACATTGCATTGTAAACACAAGGGTGGAGTATGATTTGGACACAGACATCTTGTGCTGGAAGTTGGAAGCGACGGGACAATACTCAGTCAAGACTGCGTATAATCTGATCCAGGAGCAGAAAGGAGCTTGGAATGCAGTCAACAACAACCCCCTCTGGAAGAACTTTTGGAATATAAAGGCCCCTCCAAAATGTTCTAATTTGGTTTGGCGAGCAGTTTCTTATTGTTTACCAACCAAGACTGCCTTGCAAACCAAACATGTCCAGATTGATAACATATGCCCGGTCTGCAACGAGGAGGTGGAGTCAACAATCCATAGTTTGGTGCAATGCAAGGTTGCATCATTGTGCTGGCAAATCTATAACCATAATACCACCACAACTGGGAATATGGATTTCACGGAATGGTTAGAGAATATTTTAACAGGCAAGTCGAATCAAAACAAAGCAAAGATCATCACCATGTGCTGGTCTATTTGGAGAGCCCGAAACGATCTAGTGTGGAACAATAAACGCTGGAACTCATTAAGAATTGTTGCTAAAGCTTGGGAGTATCTTTCACAGTGGAAAGCAGCTCAGAGTAGGTTTTTCGAGGCACCAATCACTCCTCCAACTCCAGGAGATGGTGCGATTCTCTGGGTAAAGCCACAACAAAATGAGGTAAAGATCAATGTGGATGCAGCAGTTTTTGAGAACCGGGGATATTCAGGAATAGGATTAATTGCTCGAAATCACGAAGGCCATCTTCTCTTGGCAAAAACCAGATGCTTCTCTGAGATAATGAATCCCGCTCTAGCAGAAGCAATTGCAGTTAAGGAAGCATTGAGTTGGGCTAAGGAGTGGTCCGGAAAAACTATCACCATTGAATCGGATTGTCTAGTGGTAATACAAATGATCAGAAGTGTTACTCCTATGCGTTCTAGACTTGGAAGAGTGATAGTGGAGTGTAGAGAATTACTCCGTCATTTGAACAACGTTAGCTTGTATTTTGTTAAACAATCTGCGAATATGGCGACACATGAATTAGCTCAGGTGTCTCATATGTACCCTGATCGTGTATTCGATTGGAGAGCTATTCCAATCAATGTTAAATCATGTATCTTGAAGGAGTTAATGGAGTAATATATTTGCAGTTTGTCAAAAAAAAAAACAAAAAAAAAAACAAAGCTCACAAGCTTTCTATTTTCAGGTGGTCCAACTCTATTTTTCTCAGAGTACATTTGCTAGTAGCTAACTTATGCCTTACAAATAATTATGAGATTGTAATAGAATATAATGCCTAATACAAGTTGGAAAATTTTAACTAGTCTACAAGACAATGGCAGATATATGGTTGTAAGCCTGCAGAGGATAAAATACCTCGAGGACAAAACATTGACTGGTAAAAATGTGGCTTATGCTTAATGCTAATGCTTATGGAGTAACTGGAATTGAGGTGGGGAGTTCCCTTCTGATGAGCTAGAAGGTGATCACTGTTTTAAAGCTGATTGGCTTGCACTATTACTCATGTTGTACGCAATATTTGTATATGTTCGAAAGTACCTCATAAATGATATTACTTTTAAACTACTTACCCAGTTGTAACTAGGGGAGAGCACGGATCGGATCGGATTGGATTTATGGTAAAACTGAAACCGAAACCGAAACTCTTCGGGTTTTAAAATCTAAAACCGCAACCGAAACCGGTGATTCGGTTTCGGATTCAAAATTGTCGGATCGGATGCAATCGGTTCGGTTTATGTTTTAAACCCGACTACATAGCAAATTTTGATCCTAAATTTATGAAAGCAAAAATCTGGCAAAAATTACAAACTAATTTTTAAAGTATTACTACCAGATATTGAAACCGGATTTAATTTCCACTGCTGATAGGTAAATCAGAGTGCTATTTGTATCTATCAACTCGCGTGAGTTTATTTCACTTACCTGCCAATGAGGTCACTTTTATCAGTACGTACGCACTACGCATGCATTTCAGAGACAGAAATAGGATGGCATAAACTACACCAGACATGAATAATGATCCTGAAATTAAATATGGCTTTAAAGGTTTCTATGAGTTTTTCTGTTGTTAGCAGTCAAGGAGTGTATATGCAATTTGTGTGCCTTGCATTGGCCCATGTTTTTCACTCTTTTATCAATTGAGGGAGCAGAGAAGAAGAGATCATTATGGTGGATACGTAGATGCATGGGCTGTAAAAAGGAGGACAGAGTTAGCACTTGTTGCATCTTCTACTTCTGTCAAAAGATTATATAAGATAATTGAAGCCCTGAAGGTAGAAATTGTTGAGTGGTGTGGTCAGAGAAAACTAAATGCTTGGAACTAGTATTGTTTTTCAAAAACCTAAAAGTTAATATAAAAGTTAATATAAAAGTTAATGTGGATGCGTCTGTGTTTCCAGGGGCGGATACGTTTTCGATTGGAATTATTGTTCGTGATCACCAGGGCTCTTTCTTAGCGGGTAGAACACTTAGGCTTCCTGCTCCAGCATCTGTCTTTGAAGCCGAGGTCATTGGAGTCAAAGAGGCTCTCTCGTGGTTAGCTGAACAGCAACTCAATGGTGAATGTGTGCAAATAGAGACTGATTCTCAGTTAACGGAACATGCTATTAATAGGCGAACGCTGAATGTTCTTGAGGTGGGGGATGTGATTCGAAGGTGCTGGTTAGACCTGCAGAACATGCCCAGAACCACCGTCTCTTTTATTCGAAAACAAGCAAACAAGGCGGCTCATAAACTTGCCCGATATCCTTGTATTGCTCATAATCATGTTGATTTTACGTCTCCTCCGAGTTGTTTGTTGGAGACTCTTATGTATGATTCTATGATTTAATGGAAGTTTGCTTTTTGTCAAAAAAAAAAAAAAAAAAAAAAAAAAAACCTAAAAATCTAAACTAAATAAATTGTTTAGCAAATATTTTTTCAAAAAATATGTTTATTTTTTAATTTTATATATATATATATATATATATATATATATATATATATATTATTTATTTTAATCGGATCGGATTCGGATGTTTTTGGATCGGATCCTACAAGAAACCGAAACCGCGTAATCGGATTCGGTTTTTAATTTTTCGGTTTCGGATCGGTTTTTAGCGGATTCAGATTCAGATTCGGGTTCGGATTTTTTCGGATTTTTGCTCAGCCCTAGTTGTAACATCTCAATTTAAAAAGTTGTCTAGGAACTGAGGTAGTTGTACACTTGTACTGCCGTCATCTAGGGATGGCAATTGGGTCGGGTCGGCTCGGGTATGATAGTATCCATATCCAAACCCGAAATTTTTTATCATACCCGAACCCGAACCGAACCCGAAAATTACCCGAAACTTAATATCCAAACCCGATCCAACGGATTTCGGATCGGGTTCGGATATACCCGAAACCCGACATAGCAACTTCCGACTACGACATTTTTAAGTTTACATTCATAGTTTACAAATAATAAAAAAAATAAAAAAAATAAAAAAAATAAAAAATAAAAAAAAAACATTTTAGCAAAAAATAAAAATAAAAAAAACAATATGATTACACCAGCAACATTCTAGCCCCTGAATTCTCCCAGCCTCCATTCGATTCATCAACTCCATATATACATACAATACACGCACTAACAGTACTATATCTACCACCAATTACTGCGATCCAACCCCTATCTGCATCATCAAAACATCAATAAACATCATAACAAATCTGTAAATCGAAACATCAATTTTATAATGTGGGCATCGAGTTTTTAACCGGAAAATATACTCGAGTTTCCGATCTATAAACTCGTCGCCATCAATTTTATATAACCCCAACTCCGTAAATCTCAAAATCGAAGAGGAAAGGAATCGGTTTAAGACAAAAAATGAGTAATTCGGTGATATAAACACTCGATAATCATTATCGGAGGATTATACATCCTAGATTATCGGAGTTTTACCAATTAAGGACAGAAATCGAGAGAGAGAAAAGAGAGACACAGTCACACAGAGCCGCACAAGAAAGAAATGAAAGACTGAAAGAGCCGCACAGGAGAAAACAATATAGTATAAGAGTATATATATATATATATATATATATATATATATATATATATATATATATATATATATATATATATATATATATATATTAAGTGTATTAGGTAAAGTTAGGTAATGGGCCGGGTAGGTTTTTGTTAAATGGGCTAGGTAGATATATTAGGTAATGGGTATTTGATTATATGGGCTATAAAAATAAGTTATATATTATATATAAATTATAAACTTATATATCAATATATAAAATATAAAATATAATAAATAAATTTCGGGTATTTTTCGGGTTTCGGGTTTTGATCGGGTTTCGGATCTGGTTTCGGTTCGGTATACATGAAATCCATATCCATATCCAAAAAATTTCGGGTATGAAATTTAAATCCATATCCATATCCAAAAAGTCGGGTTTTGGATATCCAAAAAGTCGGGTTTTGGATCGGGTATCCGTCGGTTCGGATTGTTTTGCCATAGTGGCGTCATCGCTACCAATATAATCGTCGTAACCCCTGTGAAAGTACAATTTTACTCTTAGATTTTAGAAAATTACATGAAGTTGTCACTACTCTTTTATTCACACAAAAAATGTTATAACCCACATAATAATTATTTTATAAAAAGGGCAGTTCTATATTAATGATATTAGTGTATATTTTATTTATTTAGTTTGTTTAATTATTCATAGAAACAAGAGAGAATTGATTTCTCAATTTTGGAGAATTAAAGAAATATTTAGTTTATTCACAAAATTGTAAGTGCCTCATTTTCCCTACTATTGAGATGTGAGTGTCAATTTCGTGACTATAACTCATAAGTGTATAAATATATACATCCTATTAAATAATAATTGAAACAAAGGGACTACATATCATCATCTTCTATATATAATAGCATAACAGGGGGATAATTTTGAGCCAATAAACCCCCTATGAAAGTACAATTTTACCCTTAGATTTTAAAAAATTACATGAAGTTGCCACTACTCTTTTATTCACACAAAAAATTTGGGGAATTGAACTCATGTCCTCCTCAAAGAAACTCATCCCATAACCATTAAGCTACATAAGTTTTTGATTTTGAACTAAAAAACATATTATTTAAACCCGGTCTCCTTTATCCTATTTTTGCTATTAATTTAACTTTTGAGTAAATATGTTAATGATGGCTTATCTTGTTTTATGTCCTTTTATCATTCCTCTAAAAGAAATTATGTTATAGCCTATACAATATATATTTATATGTTACAAAACATCTTCTTTTTAGTGCTCATATGATTTATGCATAAATAAATTTTATTCACACAAAAAATTTGAGTAAATTATGCTCTTATGGGGAATTGAGCTCATGTCCTCCTCGAAGAAACTCATCCTTATAACCATTGAACTACATAAGTTTTTTAGTTTGAACTAAAAAAACGTATTACTTAAACCCGGTCTCTCATTTTTCCTATTTTTGCCATTAATTTAATTTTTGAGTAAATATGTTAATGATGACTTATATTGTTTTATGTCCTTTTATCATTGCTCTAAAAAAATTATGTTATAGCCTATACAATATATTTATATGCTACAAAACATCCTCTTTTTAGTGCTCATATGATTTATGCATAAATAAAATGATCAATAAATTAAAGTAGTGATATTATAATATGTGTGAACATAATATGTACAATTATACTCAAAAAAAAATAATCGTAAAAATGTACAAAATTATATCAATGGCTAGAAGATGACCCGTGCCTCGCACGGGTTATTATGCTAGTAAAAATAATAGGAGAAGGGGGAGGAGACAAGAAGTCAACAGGGTGTTCCAGATTGACTGCCACCGACATACTAAGGAAGAAGGAAACTCAGAGAGAGAGATGGATGGTTATACAGAGAGAAGGATAGAAGAAAGGAAGAGAAGAATAAAGACAATTGCGAAAGGAAGGCACTTTGAGAAAGTATATATAAAAGAAGTCAAAGCTTAAATACACGGGCAAGTCCTCTACTTTCTTCCTGTTCTCCAGTTTTGACGTCTTTTAATTCCTAAACTAGCCTTGGCTATATATGTTGAGTATACAACAACGAAAGCAAAACCCAAAGCGAATAAACAAGAACAAGAAAATAAACGACAATCACACAAGACAAAGATTTAGGTGGTTCGGAAATTTCTACTCCACAAGCCACACTAATTTTGTATTGATCTCTTACAATTGTGTTGTTTTGTTTTGTTACAATTACATGAGTATTTATAAGAGAAGAAACTGCGTCAAAATAAATCAGAGTCTAATTCTGAAATTCCTAACTCTAATTAGAGTCCAATTCAGGAATTCCTAACTCAAGTCAGAATCCAATTCCAATTCTGAAACCTGATAGACTCCACAAACCCAACAATCTCCCATTTGGAGTCTGACTACATCTTCACTTCACTCTTGTAAGTCTAGTATCACCCAATCCTTCGATCAACTTCACTCTTGTAAGTCTAGTATCACCCAATCCTTCGATCAATAACTCTAACTAGTGCAGCGCCTTCTCATCAATCAATTCTGAAGGCCAGTTGAAGTTATGCAAAGCTTCAACTTGTCATTAGTAACCACCTTAGTCAACATATCTGCAGGATTCTTTGCACCAAGGATTTTCTTCAAGGACAAAGTACCATTGCTAATCAACTCTCTTGTAAAGTGAATAGCACTCTGACTGTCGCCTGTTGGATGAATTTTGTGGGTACATTCACTATAAACCCTCACGAGACAACACTCGTCCTACTAGGGCTGCCTAGGGGTTTAACGGCTTGTTGCATATGCTCAATGCAATCGTGTCATCTACGAAAGTGATGTTTGTTAGGACTTAGTTTTTATTTCACTTATTTGCCCGAGGACGTGCAAATGCTAAGTGTGGGGATGTTTGATAGAGTATATTTTTATATATATTTTAGATGATTTTATTCTCATATTTATTGTGTTTTGCATTGATTTGGATTTTTATTTAATAGATTTTATTGTTTTATTGTAGGAAATAAAGAATTCATAACTTGGAAGGATTTGGAGCAAAAAGAGCTATTTTGGAGATAAAATAGGAGAAAATTCGTATTATTGGGCTACACGGGCTGTGCTGCACTGTTTGGGCCATATCTTGAGTTCCAGAAGTCAGAATTTGACGATCTTACTGTCCACGTGAAGCTTGTGGAATTATCTTTAATTTAGAGGTGGTCCAGTAAGCAAAATCCAACTGGAAGAGCCCAGAAACAGAGGAGAAAAAGAAGTGACGAATTTTATAAGAAAATCCTATTCAATTATGGATATCTTTTTGTAAATTGATTAGGATATTAAAAATACTTTTATTAGGAGATAGATATCAGATTTTATTAAGGGGGTTTTGTTATAAAAGGAAGAGAAAAACGTGATATAGATAGAGAGACATATACATACGTATATTTTTACATAAGCTAGGGTTTTGGTTTTTCTCTCTTCATCTCTTCCTTTGTAAGCACTTGGTTTAATTTGGATCTTTATTGTTCTTCGTTTATACAAAGTTTAAGGTACTTTTTATCTCATCTTGTTTATTAGTATATGTTTTATATGGCTTCTTTCATTATTATTATTGCTTTTACTTCTAGAATGAGTGAGTAGTTTAATTCTAGGGTATTAAGGGGAGCCATGTTGCACCATGATTTGGGTTTAATTTGATTAGTAGATTGATGGGTAGAGAGTAATTCTGATTGATATGTTATAATTCTTAATTTGTGTAATTGCGCAATATCATGGATTAATTGATTGCAATAGGAGTAATAGATCGAGAGATTTTACTACTAGAGGCTTACATACAATTAGCAGAATTGAAGGTGAGTGTGAGAACATCATTAGATATTCTGAGAGCGTTAATGCTTGAGAAAGATTAACCATTGCTTTAATTACTTAATCCCATTGAAAAGCTATACTTTTGTGATTTGTTTGGTGTAAACATGGTGAACCTGAATTGCCCTAGATCCCTTAATTAATTGATTTAAAACTTTGTTAAATTTGTTTTAGTAGTTAATAAAATTCTCAAATAATCGTTGTGACTAGAAACAATTGATAGCAATTGAATTGAAACTGAAACTATCTCCTTGAGGATTCGACCCGTATTTGCTAATATCTACTACAATAGATACCGTGCGCTTGCGGTTAGGTATAATTTAACACATCAAGTTTTTGGCGCCGCTGCCGGGGAGACGCCTAGTTTCTATAATTTTAGTTTGATTGTTTTAGATTGTTTCTCTTGTCTCTTTGGAACTCTTGTTCCAACTGAGACCGATCTTACTGCTTTTCCTTGTTTAGTTGTTGATGCCCAAGACCAGGTCTCAAACGAAAATTGATCAAGCGAAAGAGGATACGACTCCTCTTAGTCCAGATTCTGGAATTACTTGTCAACAATACAAAGATCTACAAAGGAAAGAGAAGCAGCAAAGGATATCTGAACCAAAGATTGAGATGGCGGACCTTCCTCCCAAATCTTTGAAGAACTACTCACAGCCCTCTCCGAGTGGGGTACCTACTGGCCTTGCTATGCCAGCAATTCAAGCAGCAAATTTCGAGATCAAGCCTGCTTTGCTTACTATGATCCAACAGAATCAATTTGCTGGGCTTGCCTTTGAAGACCCTACAAATCATCTGCAACGGTTTCAACAGCTCTGTTCTACAATTAAACATCAGGGAGTCACTCCAGACCAGTTGAAAGTCATGTTGTTCGGTTTCTCTCTTCGTGATAAAGCTCAAAAATGGTTGAATGATATTGACTTGACCAAGTGGGATGAGATTTCTCAAGCCTTCTTAACTGAGTTCTTCCCTCCTAACAGAACCGACGATTTGATCGACAAGATGATGGGTTTTAAGCAAGATTATGGTGAATCTCTTCGGGATGCTTGGGACAGATTCAAGGATTATCAACGTGCATGCCCTCATCATGGTCTTGAGAAGTGGTTTCTTCTTAAACGCTTCTATAATGGTCTTGATCCTGAGACAAAAGGTATGGTTGATAACGCTGTAGGTGGTGTATTTCTGGATAAAGGAGTTGATGATGCACATGCTTTTCTTTCAAATTTGGCTGCCAATCACTTCAGTAATCCTAGAGCAACCAAGAAAGGGGGTAAACTTGAAGTGGATGCTTATTCTTTATTATCATCTCAACTAGCTGCATTAACTCAGGAGATCCACTCTTTGAAGACATCTCAGCCCTCTACTCAACCTATGAGTATCAATGCATTGTCATCCATGGCTCCTATGAATAATCCTGTTTGTGAAGTCTGTGGTATCCAAGGCCACTATGGTAATGATTGCCAATACAATGCTCAAAATTCACATAATTTTCAGATGGAGCAAGCAAATGTTTTCCAACAGAGGCAGCAGTACAATCCATACTCCAACACTTATAATCCTGGTTGGAAAGATCATCCGAACTTCTCGTATAGGAACAATAATGCTCAGAATTCAAATGTTCCTAATCAGCAGCAATATCAGCAGTCGTACCAGCCTCCTCCACAGCAGCAGTATAGGCCTACTCAAGGACCTATGAATCCCCCTGGATTTCAAAGGCCTCCTCAGAATTATGCTCCTCAAGCCAATCAAGCTGCACAGGCTGATAATCAAGGTGATATGATGAAGATATTGTTACAAATGCAAACAAAGATGAACCAGATGGAGATTCATAATAAGATGCTGGAAACTCAGATTGCTCAAATGGCTAGTTCTTCATCTACAAGGCAACAAGGCTCTCTACCAGCACAATCCACTCAGCCAAAGGAAAATGTGAATGCCATTGCTCTTAGGAGTGGTCGTACATATGATGCTCCTCCAATGCCTACTGACGATGTTCCTACTGAGAAAGAAGAAAAGAATTCTGAGGAAGACAAGGTAGAGAAAGTTGTTGAAGATGCAAACGAAGATGAAACTGAGGAAAGCAAGAAAAATGACAAAGAGAAGACTGCAGTTACTCCTCCACCATTTCCAAAGCTCCCATTCCCTAGCAGGATGAACAGAACTAAGGTGGACCAGCAGTTTGGTAAGTTCATGACACTTGTCAAGAATCTTGAGGTAACAGTTCCTTTCACTGATTTAATTTCTCAAATTCCATCATATGCAAAGTTTCTTAAGGATATTCTCACTAAGAAAAGATCTTTTGGTGAGGTAGAGACAATAGCTTTTACTGAAGAGTGTAGTGCTGTTTTACAGAATAAGTCTCCACCTAAGCTTAAAGATCCTGGTAGTTTTTCGATCCCATGTCATTTAGGTGCATTGTTCATTGATAAAGCTTTATGTGATTTAGGCGCTAGTGTCTCAGTCATGCCTCTCTCGGTTTTCCAAAAACTAAATATGGGAGAATTAAAATGTACACAGATGACTTTGCAAATGGCAGATCGTTCGATAAAATATCCACTTGGAATTTTAGAGGATGTGCCTGTTAGGGTTGGAAAATTCTATATTCCTGTAGACTTTGTAGTTCTAGATATGGAAGAGGATAGTCAGATACCTATTATTTTAGGTAGACCATTTCTTTGTACTGCAGGTGCTATTATTGATATTAAAAGTGAGACTCTCACATTGAGCGTTGGTGATGATAAAATTGCTTTTACTCTAACCTCTGCTCTTAAATCCCCTTTGCTTGAGAATACTTGTTGCAGTATTGATGTTGTAGATGAAATTGTCCAAGATTATACTCCTCAGATTCTATTGAATGATACATTGGAAGCAGTGCTCATGCTTGAAGCTTCAGAAGGAGAAGGACATGCTGAAGTCGATTCATTGATTCTTGAGTTGAATTATCACAACATTGATTCCATTGACAGTTCTTCAGTTCGAGATCTCTCGAGTATTAAGCTGGGGAAACTTCCACCACATTTGAGGTATGTCCTTTTCAATAATGAGCTAGTGATTTTTGAAAAGGGGCATGATAACGTGTTGCGAAGGTGGAAAACCAATGATAAGGAAGAATAAAGTTTTGTTCAGCCGATAGAGTCGGAGAAGCACTCTAGAGGTGTGAAGAAGAAAAAGAAGAAGATTTGGCCGTTGGGTAGTAAAATCAAGTTGAAGTCTGATGGAAGAGCTCTGTGGAAAGCAAGCAGCCAAGATGTCAACGTTCGTAGGAATGGTCTTTCTGTTGAGGATGGTTCAGTAATTCTTTTGAAACCGCCTTGAGTTGAGGAAGTAACGTCAAGCTATTGACGTTAAAGAAGCGCTTCGTGGGAGGCAACCCACGCATTAGTGTAGAAAAAAAAACAATTGAGTGTTGTATGAAAAAAAAAAAAAAGAAAGAGTGTAGTGAAAAAAAAAAAAATCTGTGAAAAAAAAAAAACAAAAAAATCGAATTTTTGGTGTGTAACGCAGGTTGCTCCTGCGTTACTGGTCTGAAAGCAGATTGCCTCTGTGTAACGCAGGCTGCGCCTGCGTTACTGTATTAAGGGCAGTTTGCGCGGCTGAGGCGCATTCTGCGCATGCGTGTCTGCTGTTGGGGCTGGTTGCCTTACACTCGCGCGTCTTGCGCGTGGTCCAGTGGATCAGAAAATTTCAGCGTGTGTTCCCTGTGATGTCCGAGTGCTTCACCTGTTTATATAAAAAAAAAAAATTTTCTTTCCACCCTCTATTCTTTTTATACCCCTACTTTACACCTAATTCTTTTCTTATTTCAATTCCAAAACCCCCCATCTTTTCTTCAAAATTCTAAACCTATATTTATTTTAATTCACATTTATTATTATTATTATTATTATTATTATTATTATTATTATTATTATTTTTTATTATTATTATTTTTTTTATCCCTAAATTCTATTTCTATCCTATATCAAATTCCAAATCCCACCCAAAATTTTTCCTTTTCACATTGAAATTTTTATAATCATCCTATCACTCCATTGTCTATATATACCCATACATACACACCCAATTTATTATTTTCTTCCTCTACATCTCTAAAATTTCAAGTTTGGGGGAAAATTAGTACAAGTTCACCTCTTCGATTCGTAGTTGGAATATCTCTTCTCTATTTTATTTTTTTATTACGAATTTGTGTTCTTGTAAATTGTGGGATTTGTATTATTCTTGTTAATTGGGTATTTTTGGTGTGATATTACTTGGTGGTTTTTGGTAGGATATTTCTTGGTGGTTGTTGGTGAAGCTATTGTTGAGTGGAGTTTTGGTTATTATGGCTCCTAAGCAAATGAGGGATGATTTTCACACCCGACACCTTGATTCCAGGGGAGTTTTCTTTCTTTTCTTTTTAGTGTAGTTTTATTTTGTTTTTAGTTGTAGTTTTGTATCTTGCTCATTAGTTCATTGGGGACAATGAACCGCTTAAGTGTGGGGAGGTGTTCTCAACGTAGTGTATTACTTGTTTAAAAAAAATAATTAAAAAATCCAAAAAAATTAAAAAATTAAAAATACCAAAAATAATTCTGGCCATGCAATTTGATTAGTTGTTGTATTTTGCTTGATACACCCATGCATGCGTAGAAATTTTGTGCTCTTGACGCTTTTGTATGAGAAGTGACGTGCTTTGTTCTTGTGCACACACTTACACTAGCAAGTTGAAGCTGGTAGACTTAATTGGATGTTGTAAGTGATTAGAATGACATGAATATGTGCAAGATGACTTGGTTTTCATGCTTTGAGTACAAGTAGGTGCGTTAGAGAGTCTTGTTACTTGGGATTGATTATGTTTTGTCACACCAAGTGAGTTTTGAGCCTATATGCATATCGTTTGCATGATTTTTCGTTTGCTTGAGTGTCCACATGTTGTTTACATTGCTAGCACTTACTTGAGATCTTTCTTGAAATGCATGACATTACTTGATGATGAGATGATAAAGGCACTTAGGTTTAACCTCATATTTCCCATATTTCCACACCTTTTGTACATGATCAATTAGTTAACCCGTTGAGCTTAATCCTATTCTTTCGGTGACACACTACATTACTTGCCATTATCCTTTTTATTATATTGGCCTTACATTGAATTTGAACCTAAATTGTCAAAGGCTAGTATCGTGCTTAAGGGAGTAATAAGGTGTTCATAAAAGGGGGGTTATTGATGATCATACCGTTGGGGAATATTAATTTTGGGTTGATGCTTGCTAGTCGAAATTCATAAAATATCTATGGATCATTGTGCTTATTCCTTAGCTCTCAAAAGAAAAAAAAAAGAAAAAAAAACAGAAAAAAAAAGAAAAAAAAAATGAATAAATTTGAGAGCATTCTTATGTTTGTATGATCCTTTTTCATTCGACTAGTCAAGTTATTATGTAAGGGTTATTGAAAAATCCAAGTGTGGGGAAGATAGAAAGGGAATTGAATAATGATTATTGTTGGGTACTAGCTTTTGACATTAACCTGTTTTAGCTTTACTTGACATACCTGGTCCCTAGCCCACGCTACAACCCGAATAAAGACCTTTTGATTATCATCAGTGATGTATGTTGTGTTGAGAGTGAGATTGATTGCGAGTGTCAAGTTGTGTTTATGATTTTGTTGGAATTGAGTGATACACTTAACCTTGTTCTTGAGTGAATATTCGTTTTTGAGTGAAAAAGTGAGTTATTACTTGTTTTGGCATAGGAGATCCCAGATTTAGACTTAAAGATGTATTTCTTGTGGGCTTAGCATGATTACCAACGATTTTTACACTTGACATGAATTTTTATGACCTTCTGCATGTTGGTTGAGTAGACTACGTGAATACTTGCACTTTCGACACCAAGACATCGTATGTTTGCTTTGATTCTTAAGTTGATGTGGCATGAGAGGACTTGTGTGTGTGGTGTTGTGTTAGCATTGATCTTTTGCATGGTTGGATGAATTTTGTGGGTACATTCACTATAAACCCTCACGAGACAACACTCGTCCTACTAGGGCTGCCTAGGGGTTTAACGGCTTGTTGCATATGCTCAATGCAATCGTGTCATCTACGAAAGTGATGTTTGTTAGGACTTAGTTTTTATTTCACTTATTTGCCCGAGGACGTGCAAATGCTAAGTGTGGGGATGTTTGATAGAGTATATTTTTATATATATTTTAGATGATTTTATTCTCATATTTATTGTGTTTTGCATTGATTTGGATTTTTATTTAATAGATTTTATTGTTTTATTGTAGGAAATAAAGAATTCATAACTTGGAAGGATTTGGAGCAAAAAGAGCTATTTTGGAGATAAAATAGGAGAAAATTCGTATTATTGGGCTACACGGGCTGTGCTGCACTGTTTGGGCCATATCTTGAGTTCCAGAAGTCAGAATTTGACGATCTTACTGTCCACGTGAAGCTTGTGGAATTATCTTTAATTTAGAGGTGGTCCAGTAAGCAAAATCCAACTGGAAGAGCCCAGAAACAGAGGAGAAAAAGAAGTGACGAATTTTATAAGAAAATCCTATTCAATTATGGATATCTTTTTGTAAATTGATTAGGATATTAAAAATACTTTTATTAGGAGATAGATATCAGATTTTATTAAGGGGGTTTTGTTATAAAAGGAAGAGAAAAACGTGATATAGATAGAGAGACATATACATACGTATATTTTTACATAAGCTAGGGTTTTGGTTTTTCTCTCTTCATCTCTTCCTTTGTAAGCACTTGGTTTAATTTGGATCTTTATTGTTCTTCGTTTATACAAAGTTTAAGGTACTTTTTATCTCATCTTGTTTATTAGTATATGTTTTATATGGCTTCTTTCATTATTATTATTGCTTTTACTTCTAGAATGAGTGAGTAGTTTAATTCTAGGGTATTAAGGGGAGCCATGTTGCACCATGATTTGGGTTTAATTTGATTAGTAGATTGATGGGTAGAGAGTAATTCTGATTGATATGTTATAATTCTTAATTTGTGTAATTGCGCAATATCATGGATTAATTGATTGCAATAGGAGTAATAGATCGAGAGATTTTACTACTAGAGGCTTACATACAATTAGCAGAATTGAAGGTGAGTGTGAGAACATCATTAGATATTCTGAGAGCGTTAATGCTTGAGAAAGATTAACCATTGCTTTAATTACTTAATCCCATTGAAAAGCTATACTTTTGTGATTTGTTTGGTGTAAACATGGTGAACCTGAATTACCCTAGATCCCTTAATTAATTGATTTAAAACTTTGTTAAATTTGTTTTAGTAGTTAATAAAATTCTCAAATAATCGTTGTGACTAGAAACAATTGATAGCAATTGAATTGAAACTGAAACTGTCTCCTTGAGGATTCGACCCGTATTTGCTAATATCTACTACAATAGATACCGTGCGCTTGCGGTTAGGTATAATTTAACACATCAGCCACTTCTTCAACTACATTAGCTGAATTATCCTCTTTCTTCTTTCCTTTAGGAGCTGCGGGAGCCGTACACTGATTTCTGAAGTGACCTTTCTTCTGACAATTCCAACAAACAATCTCCTTGCGATCTTTGGATTGTCCTCTCTTCTGTGACTTCGATCTGATACGCCCCTGATTATGTCCCCTATCGAAATTTCTGCCTCTACTCTCCGTACTCAACAAGGAACCTGACGACTCTCCTGAGTTTCTCCTACGAATATCTTCTCCAAGAATCGCATCTTGAACTCCATCAAAAGTCATCTTACTGCTCCCAGATGAATTACAAATAGCAGTGACAAATCCTGACCAACTGTCAGGTAACGAGGATACTAACAACAAGGCTTGTACTTCATCATCGAATTTAATATCCACTGATGTCAATCTTGATAGGATAGAGTTAAATTCGTTCATATGATCTGCAACACAATCACCTTCATTCAATTTTGTGGCAAACAACAAGCGACACAAATATACCTTATTCGAAGCAGACAGCTTCTCATACATATTTGATAACGCCTTGATCAATCCATAAGTTGTCGTTTCCTTGACGATATTGTAAGCAACGTTCTTCGCCAAAGTCAATCTGATAACACCCAAAGCCTACCTATCCAATAGCTTCCATTCTTTCTCATCTATTGAATCTGGCTTCTTCTCCTCCAGCGGTTCATGTAGTTTTTTCTGATACAAATAATCTTCAATTTGCATCTTCCAAAACCCAAAATCTTTGCCATCAAATTTGTCGATCTTTACTTTCCCTTCTTCTGCCATCGCTCCCACTCGCCCGAAAACATAGGCTCTTGATACCATTTGTTGAGTATACAACAACGAAAACAAAACCCAAAGCGAATAAACAAGAACAAGAAAATAAACGACAATCACACAAGACAAAGATTTAACGTGGTTCAGAAATTCCTACTCCACAAGCCGCACTAATTTTGTATTGATCTCTTACAATTGTGTTGTTTTGTTGTGTTACAATTACATGAGTATTTATAAGAGAAGAAACTGGGTCAAAATAAATCAGAGTCTAATTCTGAAATTCCTAACTCTAATTATAGTCCAATTCAGGAATTCCTAACTCAAGTCAGAATCCAATTCCAATTCTGAAACCTGATAGACTCCACAAATCCAACAATATATGCTAGTATTCTTGGGTTTTGATTTGCTAGTTTTCTTGAGTATTGATGTATAACTCTTGTGTTATAAAAATTATTCGATGATAATTTGTTTTGGAATTGAAGATGGCAGTTTTAATTAACAATGGTGAGCCTGTTTTGGAAATAAAGAAATGAGCTGATGATATAGTGAGTATCACATATCATCTTTTGTCAATCTCCTATGTGTTGAGTTAATTTTAGCAGTCGTAGATGGTTCTTTTTCATAACAAAAAGAGGGTAAAACCCCAATCCCAAATTGATGGTTAAAGGGATTTAAGGGGTGTGGCTAAATGATGGTACCAAAGCCACTAATGATGGATTCCGTACATGCATGTTACGAAAATGATGGCCATTAGAGCTGATCACTCTGTAAACGAAGAATATTTCTCGAGTAAATTATGGATAATTGTAAATGAAGGATAATTTTCGAGTATACTGTATTTTCTTTAATTGTGGTTTAATGATGACATTGTCCTCTTTTTATTACATGTAAAACTGCCATTTCCTATCTATTTTCCTAATGGACTAGCTGAGCATTGTAATGCTCATATTGTGGTTTTTGTTAATTTTTAGAAAAAAGTCTAGGCTTCACAAATAGCGGGAAAGAAGTACACACAGACTGGGTAGGCTAATATTTATGTACTTTTTATCACTATAAAATCTAGAAATGGTCAAGTTCAGGTGCCATGAGCGATAAAAAGAAATTTGCACCAGGATATGGGTGATCTCTTGTACAAGTTTCAGAGATGAAATGACTAAAGTTTGTTAGTTAGAACCTTATATTTTTTATAAGTCGGGAAGCAGGCCTTGGGACCTTGCTGAATTATAGAATATTGTAATGATTAAACTTGAAAGTTTTACTTCTTTTATTTAGTAAAATCTGGTGAAATTTGAGGGTGTTACAAAAAATTTGAGTAAATTATGTTATTATGGGAAATTGAACTCATGTCCTCCTCAAAAAAACTCGTCTTTATAACCATTGAGCTACATAAGTTTTTGAGTTTGAACTAAAACACGTATTACTTAAACCCGGTCTCTCCTTTTTCCTATTTTTGCTATTAATTTAACTTTTGAGTAAATATGTTAATGACTTATATTCTTTTATATCCTTTTATCTGTGACACCCCCCTAATCCGGGGTCAGGAGATTTGGTCGTCACGCGAAAATCCTCAAAATAAAACATTTGCTTAATAATAATCATTCACTTGTGATTGTCCAACACTGGAAATATAACATCTGTGACCCCAAACATACCAAGATCTTTTAAGGTTATAGGGCAAGAAACAAGAATCCAAATTCCAATAGATAAAAAAAACATTCATTCTCAACATTCTCTTTGATCACATCTTAAACCACTGGTGTAACTTCGATAAGAAGTACGCCAGGCTAACTAGGCCATCATATAATAATAATAAATATTAGAACTCAATTATATAAAATAGATCTTACTCTAAATCCAGATATCCTGAGCCAAGTCATCTTCGAAATAGCATCACGCTTCTTCTCTTTCCGAACTGTGCGGATACGTCTCGCCAACAGCAAGTATGAGCGAAAGAAATGCTCAGCAAGCGTATAAAAATTTTGATGTAAAACCAGGATAAGTGGGGCATAAAATCAACTGAAATGTAAAACAGTTTATAGAGAAACTGAATCAACAACTGTGATATAATTCAAACCATAACTGAAATCATTTGGCATGTCATAAAAAAATGAATCATCTACCAACTCACAATATATAATAGCCATTCGGGCGATATGGATTGGATATAAAACTGAAACACCATTGCCCCCTGATCAGGTTCTTAAGCAATGGGACCCCTTTATAACTACCGGTACATTCCTATACCCGTAGGTATAACAAGGATTTCTGTGGTACCAAAATAGGCAAGTAATGTTAGCCTATAGGAAGATGGTATGGTAACCATATCCTCCTCAAATATAGCTGGACCAACTACTCAACGTGGCCGCCTACGCTTTACTATTTTCCAATCTGATAGAGCAATTTCCGAATTCAAAAGGAAATGTTTAGTTTTAAATACAAGTAATATCCTATTATTACTACGATAATAAGGATATGAAGAGTTTTTCTTACACAGTTCCCCACATCAAGGGTACCAGTATCAAGTAACTGTGTTTGCACAAAAATATTTAAGAACCACAAATAGCTCTGAACAATAACTATTTGTCATGATATGAATAAATGAAACAGAAAATAAAAAGTGTTTAGGATGATTAAGAAAATACTTGCCTTTGGTCCTTAGCTATTATGTAACGTCGCAGTAACACTACTATCTTCTTCTATCTTACGGCATCACAATCTTCTATTTCAATCATTCGTTGGTTTGACGCTCTTGCGATTGCCACGAGTCTGATCCGTTGACATCGAGCCCGCGCGTCTACTTCTATCGTCAAACATAAGATAGTACTTCAGTCTTCAGACGACAATTCTGACATTCTATAAACGCTTGCAAATTTACTTTGAATGCATTAACAACGCTTACCAATATTTACGTCGGAAGAAAATAATTGGAAATATCCCCTTTGAACATAGGCATTTTCCCGGTGTTAAAACACCTCACAAGAAATCCAACAATCCGCAAATAATACTGTATCCATCTCCACCATTTTCATAACCCACAAAGAATACCATATCCATCTCCAACCCTCTTCATTATATCTCCGCTGACAAACCTAAGTCAATACTTACCAATTAATCCTCGATAAAGAAATAGAAATATAATTACAACGCTTAACCCTCAAAATAAACACTTTGATAACTCACATTGCACGTATAAAGATTCGATGAGTAGATCACATAATCACATAGCACGTAATTCACATAGCAGAAACGACTCACAAATAAAAGAGCACTCGAAGTATTTTTTTTTTAGAATATTTAAAAATATTTTTAAAGCACTTAAAAGAATTTTAAAAGATTTAAATACCCTTTTTAAATAAAAAAGGATCATTAATAATCACTCCGGGTAATTATTGAATCCCAAAATATTTTAATAAATATTTAATCCGGGTTTATAAATAATTTTAGAATTTTAGAACTATTTTTATCATTCTCGGATTATTTTTAGGATTTACAACAATTTCTTTCTATTTTTAAATCATTTTAAATCATTAAATAAATTAATTAAGAATTAAATAAATCTAATTAAATTAATTAAAATAAACTAATAACTAATAAATAAAATTATTCAATAAATGATTTCATTTATCAAATAATTAAATTAATTAAATTATTATTCGAAATTAATTAAAATAATTTAAATCTTAATTATTTTTGAATTACAAATAAATAATAAAATAATTTTTTTTCAAAATTAAACTCTTAATTCAGAACTAAATTCTGAACTAGCGTAAAAGCCCGTGCAAGGCACGGGCACTAAACTTATTTCTCGTAATTAAAAATATGATAAACTATAAGATTTCAATTTATCTAATATTTTTATAATTATTTTATAATTTTGCATACTAATTTTTTATATTACATTTTGAATTAGCTTTTAACTCAATTTTGAAAATTTCTAAATAGGGTTTAATGATTCTATAGTTAACTGTAGATATTACCTAAAGTTAAGATATATTATAATACTATTCGAATGTTATTTTTGTAAATGCATGAGATGGATTTCATTATTTCAAAAATGACATCCACTTTTCTCTTCTAAAATTTCAGTTAATGTTATATGATAAAGCGACCTTAATGATCAACGCATGTATAAGAAATTTACAATCATTGTTTTTTATTTTATCTTATATTTATCTAAGTACTCAACTATTATATATTATATTGATCAATTTGTCAAATTATATAAATATTCATATGTACCATACTTCATAGTCGAGTTATAGTCTAATTGATCAATATAAATAATTGTTGTAATTTTGTAATAATTATGATTTAAAATTTTGTATATCTTTTGAATTTATTGAATATTAATTATGTTACTTTTTATATATAATATAGATCATATTTTTAGAGTTCTCATATTTTTAACATAATTTCATTTTTTTCATGTATATATATATATATATACCAATCATATATTTTATTCGCTGAAAGTTTAAATAGTTGGTAGACCAAACCCCATAATATAACTCACATATTTAAATTTTTATATACCTAAAACTAATGTGATGCAATTATTAATTATATATGTATGATATGATAATTAAAATTTTAAATTTACATATTTTTTAAAATCAAATTTTATTTTTTATTTCAAGAATTTAATATCTACATGGATCGGAGAAGCATATAAATAATTTTTTTTGTACTCGGTTAAAGTATGTATAATCTAAAATTACAAAAGAGAATTGTAGAGTATACTCAATCTATTAGAATATTTTTTGTAAGTTTATCTATCCAATATTTTAGAAATAATATAAATCAATATTTTATTTACTCAAAAAAAAGGTAAAACAAGAATGGACAAGAATAGAAGATGTGGCTTATCTTATAGGATTTTTTAATAAAACTCAAAATTAAATGTAGCAAAGTTGGTTATGGCATAAGTTTAATAGAAGAGGGTTAGTAGTTCGAATTCCAACACAAACACAATTTCACCTTTTTTACATACTTATTAAAGGATGGTATTTTTGTAATTTTTAAAAATATAAGGGTAAAATTGTAATTTAACGACCATTAAATTGACAACTTTTGCCCTTGTGTCACCTTATAATATATAGTAATAGATCTCTAAAATATTTTAGAAACAATTTTCTGAAACAATTTTCTGAATTTTAGAATTAAAATTCAGAATTATAAAAGTAAATTAAAGTAAAAATATTAATTTCTCTAAAAGTAAATAGTAAAAGGTTAAAAACATTTTGATTTTTACCACTCTTACTCCAAACAGAATTAAAACCGGATCGGGTATTTTCAGAAAACGGGTCACGAAGAACAAATCCGGATCGCCAAGAACAACCCACCGGAAACTGGGTTTTCCAGAATCCGGCCGGCGTCCGGCCGGCGTCCGGCCACCGGAAAAAAAATCCGGCAACACCACTACTAAAGACAGACAGCACCAACACAGCCCCAAAACATCTAATATGACCTCTATTTAATCCATAAAATCTAACAAACACACTCATCGGAATTATATCAAAAATCCGGCAAAAATAGTAAAATTCGGTGAACTAAAACTCGTCCAAAAATTACAAGAAAAATATATAAATCTTATACATACAACCATCTACGCATACATACAACCGGAACTCACAACTGATGCTTATTCAATAAAATCCGACCACTAATAAAAATTCCGACGAACTAAAACCCTACTCGAAAAACAAAGATTTTTACATGTACAATCTCAGAATTTAAAGATCTACACATATATGCTATCAACAACAATTAATAATCAACCGAAATTCAATAATGAATTTAAGCCGAAAATTAAAGTTACCCAAAACTTGATTTTCTTGATGTAGTCGGGTAGAGGAGGAAGAAACACAAATTTTGGTTACTAATATGTATGATTTGAAGGTCATAATCATAAAGAAGTTGTGGTTTTATTCTTGAATAATGAAGTATAAAAGAAAAGAGGGAGAGACGCATGAGGGGTGAGAGAAAAAAAAAAAAATGGACGGGGAGGGAGTCTGTTGCGCGTGAAGAAAAGGGAGGGGGGGGGGGGGGGGTTGGTTCACAGATAGTTTTAGGATTAGGATAGAATATAAGTAAATTACTTATATATTATTTAATACTTCTAAAAATGCTTCCCTTAAATAATATTTGGCCTCTAATTAAATTAGTTGGACTCAAAAATTGCCAACCAAATAATTAGAGAATGAAAATACTAAATTTCTATTTTACAAATAAATTGAATAAATATTTCTCAAAATCATTTTTTTAATCCCGAAATGATTCACTCGGATAAGATTGGAAATTTTATTGTTTCCAAAAATTAAAATATCTATGCCCAAAATTTTTATAAATCCCGGATCGTTCAGAAATATAAAAATACATAATTTTCGAATATTTTCATAACGCACCAAAATATCAAAGGGCCACAGATAAGATACCGGGTAAAATTTTAGCACGGGAAAAATACAACTTTGATCCCGAAAATTTTAAAATAATCTCAATTCACCAAAAAATGTGAAAATACTAAATTATTGAATATTTTAATAATTTAAACAAATAAACTTTTGCACACTAGTAGAATATCGGGTATAATTTTGGTACAAATAAAATACCAACTCGATCCATAAAAATTTTAAAACAAACTCAATTTATCATAATCGATAGAACTATCGATTTTTAATAAAACTAGCATTTTACCCGTACTCCCTACACGGCATCATATTAAATTTAAAATGATAATATCACAGACATTACACTTGGAAGCAACATTATTTTCACATTCTTGCACGCAAAGCCCCAGCCCAAAACTTAAATCATAGTGTTTTCTATAGCTCAATCACATTACTCTGATACAAATCAAATCATAAAAATAAAAATGTACCGTCTTTGTACACTGTTGCTGCTATAGTCAGTGGTAAGACATGATAAGTGTTGTGTTGCAAAAAATCTTACATTAGCAAAAGTTGTACTTGTGGAACCACTTCTTGTTGCTTCATACATGGAAGAAGTTGCAATACCAGATTCATATGCATCTCTGGCATAGTAAATGTACTATCCAACAAATTATTATCATGTCTAATTTGAATCTTCACAGTGACTTCTTTGCCACTAAGTTGCTTAATCTGGTGAGAAATCTCCTCACATTGCACCTGTGACATCCCAACATTTGTAATAATAATTAGCAGTCTCGGTCAGAATCAATATGAATCATGTAAACCTCTATCATGTCAGCAATACGTTTTATTGCAGTCTTCTCGATCAAGCTTTTGGCAGCACGATTTTACAGAACGGAGTTATATGCTTCAGTTCTGTCTTCACCCAGAATGAGCCCTACACGTGATAAACCAATAATTACTTACTTTCTACTGTTTGAATGGTTAAGTTTGTATACTATAATCAATTATTTACATGATGGGGCTTATAATGTTGACTTTGTTTCATAGTACATATACCTTTTATAACATTAAAAGCTATTTAATAGGACATATATACTACCTAGTTGATTTTAACTATCATGGGCTAACATTAACAATAACCATTATCATATGATACTGTAAAACTAACATATCATAAAATTGAACTATTCATGATTTTTATTGTACCTGGAGAAGCTATTGAAATTCTCAACAGAGAGTCGATATTTCTTATCTCATGTGTAACAGTGGTCCTTGGAGTCGCTGGTAATCAAAAAACAAAAAATAAAATGAAAATGTTAGAAGACTGCAAGTGAGTTCACATGCGAACGTAAATGGAAGAAATTAGGACAAAGTTTAAAAACTATTGACATGCACAAAGGTTTGAAGATTGCTAACACTAATTGCCTAAGCATAATCTTGTTAATGTTGTGTAAAAAGCATATTTGCTGTAATCTCTAGGAATAGAAACCTGCAAACTTTAAAATCTTAAAATATAAAAAGAATATGCATCAAGTATGCAAAATAAAATCTACAAACGAAATCTTAATCAGCAAACTAAAACAATATACAAACTCTCTCATAATATAAAAACCCAACTTGGTGCAATGGATCAGGAGATGCAGAGTGATACATGAGATTTGAAATACCTTGAGTTGAATTCAAATTTTCATATGGAGAAAAATATGCCTGATGTATTGTATATTTGGAGTCCGGATCTTCTGTCCCCTTCCTCCATATCCCCTGCTCTTTTTAATACAAAAAGAGTGCCCCTAGCGGGGCCCATTTTAATAAATAATATTTCCGGGCTCGTATATTTGTATGTTTATCGGATGATAAAAGCACGAACACAGTGATAATGATACAACATATTGTTAAGGGTTATTGTTGTTGGACCGGTCCTAAAATAATTAAATTTAGAATAAGTTAATGTGTACAACCTACTTAGGTTCATTAGAACAATTCTTAGCGTAACCATAGCCTTGCTAAGCTGCTTTCTTTATATTGCGGAAGTGCCTAATACTTTCGTTATTCCATTTGTATTGAAACATATTTTAATGAGATATTGCAAAAAAATATTTTAATGGAAAATATTCTAAAAAAAATATTTTGTAGAGATTTATTAGGTACTGCCAGTTATATTTGTCAACAGCGAGATATCTCTTGGAAGTAAAGATATATTGTCTCAGAAGTGATCATTTTAAAACATACTATTTGCGTATATATAGAAAAACTACAAATAAAAGGATTATTCACAGCAAGATAGTTAATATACGTAGTGTAATATATAAGTTGTAATATGAGAGAAGTGCAGAAGGTGTTAAGGACTTTCCGTTTTTTAGGTAATCTGTGAGCTTATATTCTCGTGTTTAGAGGCCTAGCTTTATAGACAACAGCCTTCAAGAATTAAATGGTTACAGACAATGTGAACTAAAACATTGCCTTTTTGGCCTAACAATATGAAATATCACACTGTAGACTGCATTTTTTTGGCTTAACAATATGAATATCACACTATAACATTGTTTTGGCAGAGTACGTGTTGATCTCTTTAATCCAAGATATTATTTAAAGCATTTTCAGAGCCAGGGTACTAATTACTTATTGTGAAAGAATCAAGAAAATATTAAAGTAGTTTTTATTATTGCTCACCAGGCACCATTTTTTGCAGCCTGGCCTCCCCTTGCAAATCTGAAAGTTCAGTCACCCTTTCTGCTGCAGAAGATTAAGAAAAGTATAATTGAAGTTCTGTTCAGGGTACAGCTATTCAGCAAAGTGGTAATTTTCATATCCAAAAGTTCAGTGACCCTTTCTGTTGCTGTAGAAGATTAAAAGTGAAACTGAATAAGTATATATAACTGAAATTATGTTCAGGCCAGACATATAGCTACACATACAACTTCTAAAAACTGGTAAACTTTCTCCTATCTCATGCTAATAAATGAGTTTTAGTGTATCGATGTCAAAATAGTAATAGTTTCTTGACAGTGACCGTGCTAATAAGACTGGCATCTGGCTGTATAACTTTGTGTTGAATAATGACTCAAAGAAATAGGCAACTCTTGCTCGAGGACAATGTTTTCCTGAACTTTAATTATTTCAATATTAGCACTCCAGCTTTTTGTTGCTTTTTCGGACTCATAGTCACTGATTTCCAGCTTGCGCTGTTTAAAAAATAGAGTTAAAGTCAATATACATATTAAGATTCCTACTTGATCGGATATACATGTAACACATAGGTAAATATGTAAGAAAATTAAACTCGTTGACCATTGAAGATGGAGGTTACAACTTTCACTTGTTCAGATTGCAGACTGGAATTTAAGAAATCATTCATTTTTCTAAAGATCACTTCCACTGAATGTGTTCAATAGAACAGTACTAATACACAAATTGATTACAAAAGATAATTATAATGCATAAACTCTTTTAATAGAAAATTGCCAACAAAGTACATATCAGGTATCGTCTAAATTGTTTCAATACATCTGTATCATACATCTAAATTATTTTTTTTGTGCTTTTAGGAGGGTTTCATCAAGGCTTCAATAGAGGTTCTACAACACCATCTAAGGGAAGACATATGATAACATACCTTTTGATATTTAATTCGCATAACTAACGATCCACATATGATAACGATCCACACATCAATCCAACTAATAAGGAAGACATATAAAACTAAAAATATCAACAATTAGCGTTTGAAAACATACCTTCTGATTGGAGGAGATGACGACCAAGTCGGTGGTGCGTAAATTTTTAAATACCTCGATTTGGCACTCATTGAAGATTGCATTATTTTCAGGATTTAATTTAGCAAGATTAGGACAGTTCACAAAATGGACTTGTCTTGGTTCCTGCAAAACTCTATGAATAAATACTAATCCAACTGTAAAAAGAAGCAGAAGTTTTTCGACAAATGAACACCGAAAAAGAAAAACTGTATCCTGGTTTTCTAGATGCAGAGATGACATGATAGGTTAAGTTAACGATGGAGATATGTAAGTACAGGACTTGAAGATAAATTTCTACAAATTTTCTAAGCTCGACATGCCTCTGAATGCTGAATTAATGATATATTATATAGTAATTCATAACTACTGATTAAGAGCAGGGTCTTTGACAGCCCCATCACCACCTTGAGCACTTGCAGTCCTTAGAAGCACGGGCAATATTTTCCTACATGAGATCTGCTGCGGCTTCAGCTGCTTCAATTCCAGTGGTGCCAGTACATTAGCTATTTCTAATCAACTGTTTGCAGCACTTATATCCCCATTGGTGGTTATTCCACCACGAGCCCCAAACAGTCGTATGATTGTTAATGTACACATCTTCCTCGTACTTGCTCTTTGGAAGGGACATCTCCTGCAGACATCATAAAGCTCATCCAGATTAGTTGACAGGATAAAAGAAGCCATGGTGTGCATCCTTCTATATATTTATAGGGGTGAGATTAATTGAGTTCATTTGGATTAATTGAGTTCATTTGTATTTCTTTCAATCTTCTGGTGATTCTGCAAGTAGTTGAATCATAAAATCATGTTAAATATACGGTCATGCTTCCTGAAGATGTTAATCACATCTTGCCATATTGGAATATGTATGCTTAGTGTAAACACCAACACCGATCTGTAACTAAATTTGGAAATTACTAATTAAGTAACTAACCTTTGAAGAAGTAGCGGTAGAAATGGAAGTAGAGTCGGTTGTTTCCAAGAGAAGTTTTCTGCTTTTCAGTCCTGCAAATAGTAGACGAATAGGTAAATTTACGATGAACACGGAGTTAGGAGTATGTGTTACAGACTGTTAAGACGTTAGGAGTGCTTAATATGTAAATCATGCTTATCTGCCAATACGAACTCTATCAAAACCTTAAGGTGTTAAGAGGATGACTTTACATGTATATAGGCTTATGTGTTAATGCATAATACAATTTCAAATATCAGATGGTGATTGGACATACCTTGAGCTTTATGCAGGAGAGTTGTCAAAAGCAGAAGAGAGATTAAGAAAGATAAATTCTTCATCTTCGATAGTTTTGTTGCTCTAAATTAAAGCAACGAATAGAGCTAGGATGCTCGAAGCAGCTAAATCCTAAGCTTGAGAGCTTCAAATGATATAGAGGCTTTGCTAGATTTTTGAATGGTCAGAAAAAGGGAGGCCATGCTTTTATATGTCCAAATATCGGGTCCACCAATCTCGAAAACAAAAAGTTCTTGTTCATGGTTTTCAACTTTATTTAGACTTGGCTCAGTAGTTTAAGATCCATAAAGATGAAAAGTTTCTTTGTCAAATTGATTATCGGGGAACAGAGTTAAATTCTCCTACATAACTGGGGCTCCATCTTCTTGATTTTGGAGGCACGAAAAACACTATTCGTATTACCTGCGATCATGCTAGTTTCTGTTTTGCCAAAATTATTCTACTAATTTCTCACTCGTATAGTAGGGTGTTTAGTAGTGAGTAAAGTATACGCAGAACTTACCTCTACTCTAAATACGAACAATGCTTGGTCTATTTGCTACTATTCATCACAATTTTTGTAATATTAAATTTGTATGTCTGCAGATCTAACTTTTAAGATCTGTAGAGTATGGTTTTTTCAATGTCTTACAACACATGTAATCTTTTTACAGGCAAAAAGGCAGAATAAACAGCCCTGGCCCAAGTAGGGCTGTTAATGATATGGGTAGTTCTGACAAAATTCAACTTAAATACTTAGATGATTGCAGGGACCATATATAATGCATCATGTATGTAGCTTGAGAAGAAGAAACATGACATTCATTACATTATATTTTCTATATATGTTAAAATAGTTGTGGCCAGCAGCCAGATGGACTCTTCAAATATGCCAAAACATGTCACTTGCCACTCATATCAATGGGACTTAGTGTTTTTCTTCTTTTTGGGTTTAAATCTTGAAAAGAAGTTACGTTTCAGATATCACGAGGCTTTGTTTAGTGTTTTTTTTCTTTTTTATTGTTTTTAATAATTATGCTCTCAAAAACAAAAATTAAAAAATTAAAAAATAAATATTTTTTTTAAAATGATGATGTGGCAACAGTTTTTTTTTAATTTTTTTTAATTAATGGATAGAGGATAGAAGTGAAGGTGCCCCTGGCGGGTCCCTTAAAATAAATGAAATATATATATTTTAGTGTGGACTAAATTCTAATTTTAAGAAAGTTCTCATTTGAGCACCTCCATATATATATATATATATATATATATATATATATATATATATATATATATATATATATACATATATATATAAGTTAAATTTAAATAATTAATAATATTAAGTTATCTTCCATTATTATATCGATTTATTTTTGATTAGTAACCAGACGGTGCTTTCGTCGACTAAATCCGAAATTTTCAAAACAATGATCATAGATGATGCCGTGTATATTGAAAATTATAAATAAAGACATTTTTTAGTTATTTTGTTCATGTTTTGGCTCAATAATTAAAAAACTCTTTTTTATTTTTTAAAAATAGGAAAAACTTTATAGATAATAAATATAGTATTTGGCCAATTAATTACATTGCATCATAATATTTTTGGTATTATATTTATATCAAATGAAACTGTATTTTCCGTTTTCTAAAAATTATTTTGAGGCGAAACAGAAGTGAACTGCAATTGTTGCAACGGAAAGGGCGAAAGTCGTGTGTTACGTAATTTATACACCACACTGGTAAATGAATTTATCCATGTAGGGTTTTTAAAAATTTAAATAAATTACAAATTACTTAATTGCAGAAGTATGATTTGATTTTTTTTTATGGTTGCATTCCGTTTAAATTAGTCTAAAAACTTCTGTTTATTTTTATTTTTGGGTATATATATAGATATGAAAAGAGAGAAGAGAGGAAAAGAGACTTACGGATACAAATTTGTATACTGAGGTTTATCATTTGCTGTGTAATGACAGATAGTCAGGCCATGAAATCTTAGAGCCATTTTGTCAGGGAGGTTCAAAAAAGAATGGGGTGAAGTTGACTGCAGAGGCTGGTGTGGTTTTTCGACGATGAGTGGAGCCAGAGTAAGTCATGTAACTGCTGCAGGAGGAAGGATCGCCATAAACACAACTCGGAAGACCTCCTGACCTCTCCAAATTCATGTAATGAAAACCAATGCCTTTAAGCTGCACAATAGATAAACTAAGAGATCTCAAGGTCACTTCCACTTGTTTAGCATCATGTTGTGGAGTTATCTCGAGAACCTGACACACACCATCAAACATCTATATGACAACTTCATAAATATCTCTTGAACCAAGGATGTGATAGATTTTTCTTCGTATAAAAGCATGGATAAGATGTAAATAATTGATACAATGTATAATCTACTTCATATATATTGTTCTTAAATCTTGTCCTGGAACTATATATGTTCAGAAAATCCTACATGTGAAATACAACGTGACTTAATCACTTTAAAAATCAATTTGGGAACCACCTTAATATCCCAATAAAGATCCAAAAAAGTAGATTACTTTTAGATAAATATGTGACGCAATTTCTAATATTTTTTTTATTGTATAATGGGTAGTAATATTAACACAACAGAGAATGCAAACCTTGGAAATATTACGATTTCTTAACTCCAGTAAAAGCTTAACTAACTGTGAACAGGATAGAAGAGCCTGCAGTGTCGCATTAAGAAAGCATAAATTCCCCGAGTTAATCAACCCTCGAGGCTGCAGGTCTTCAAGTGTTTTAGTGGGACCATCAGATGCATAGTGCTTTTGCAAAACTACATGAGATATCCCATTAACAGGTTCACAGTTTAAGCTAACTTTGCCATGATCTTGCAGCGTCAAATTATGGAACTTTTCCGGATGATCAAGTTTGCATTCTGTTTTCTCGGATACAATCTCCGGTTCCACACTACCATTACTGACAGGTGAGCAATGTACAGAACTATTAACATGTCCATTCTCCTTCAATTTCCCACCTGACACACTGTCTAGTTTCTTAACATTTTTACTTTCAATATTCTTGCATATTTCCGAGGACCTAGAACTATCTAAACCATTTGAAAGAGGAACCTTGATGCTAAACTCAGCATCAAAACTACCAAAAGATAGTCCAGTTACTTTACTCGAAGAATCAAGTGGCAACCCTTTTTCTTCTTCGGGCTTTTTAACCGATTGATTAAGCAAATTTCTTGCTTCGTCCTCGGAAAAAGTTCCAAATATAAATACCTAAAACCAAGAAATTATCAAAAACAATTAGACAAAAATTCACACACTACAAAAACAATTACATAACATAACTTCAATTATCTGAACTTGTACAAAAACCCCAGAACATAATTAACACAAAAACACACAAATTTCACATACAAGTAGACAAATAAACTTAGTGCATCAAGAAACATAAAATTACACACATAAATGTATGTATATATGATATATAGATACAAGAAAAGGGAAAAGATTGAGTAGACCTGGTCAGCCATCAAGAATGATTGAAAGTAGACATTGAGTGGTTTGTCAATAGGTTGTGATTGTACACAACTGTGATTTTCAAACCCTAAAACGTGTGTGTTTACAGTATAAAGAGGGTAGGATAGAGATGGACAAAATTAAACCCAATAACCCGAGTCCTTCTAATCCCATTAATCCGATAAAAAATTAAAATGACTAAAAAGTATATGTAAAAAATTGGATAATATTAATTTCAAAGGGTAATTGGTGTAATTTAAGAGTAAAAGGACTAAAAAACCTATGTAAAAAAATTGGATAATATTGATTTCAAAGGGTAATTTGTGTAATTTGATTAAATCCTTCACTAAGCATCATTAAGAAAATAATGATAATGATAATGATAAGAATAATTACTAACACAAACGGTAACAAGTACAGTCTACCCGAATAACATATTGGCCATTAAACACGTAAAAGCGTTCAAATAGAATAAAAAAAATCTGAAATCCTATTCCTCCTTTACGGAAAAACCAATAAAATATTTAAATGATAATAATAATAAATTCTGAAAAATCCGGATTGTTACATTATCATTGCTCTAAAAGAAAATATGTTATATCCTATACAATCGTTTTTATAATACATGAGTCTACCACACATCAATTAACCAATAAGAATCGAGTAATTATTTTAGGACCAATCAGAGCTAATTACTAAAATTTAGTCCTTTCCTTATTTACAATCTCACCCTACCTCTTTAACCATAGTTAGTTAACACTTCTAATTTAAATACAATAATGATTTTATTAAAGATATCCATAAATACCTATTTTTTAAATCAAAAAATATTTACTAGAAAATCATAATTTTAATTTGAAATCAATCACGATATACCACTATATATTTTAAATTAAATTTCATAATTAATCATTCATTAATCAACCACTCTTTTAATATAAAGCGAGTCACAATCATGCTATCATACATTAAAAATTGATTTTTATAACGTATATTGTACAATTATAATCGATATTAAATAATTATAATCTAACTTAAGTAAAAATTTGAAAAAATCGGATTTGAAATCAAATTTTAAATAACTTGGATAAAATTCATACCTTCAAAATTTTTATTTTCTTATAAGCACAATTAATAAATATATTAATTCACAATTTGTTGATAAAATAATTAATAAATTCATATAAACGAATTTAAATACAATATTGATTTTGTTAAACATATCCATAAATACATATTTTTTAAATAAAAAAATATTTACTAGAAAATCACAATTTTAATTTGAAATCAATCACGATATACTATTATGTATTTTAAATTAAATTTCATTATTAATCATTCATTAATCAATCACTCTTTTAATATAAAGTCAATCACAATCATATTAGCATATGATTTTTATAATATACTAGCTCCTTTATTTTAATTATTAAATATATGCTATAAGAGTATTATTATTGGTTGGTGAATAAATTACCAATCAAAAAATTAAAATTTTTTAGAGTCAATCATAATTTACTTCTAAACTTTAAATCAATCAGTCATATACAAATTTTTATTATTTACCATGCTTATTCTAATTTACTAATCGCAGTTAAATTAAATTTAAATATAAAATATTTTGATTTAATAACTTCGCATATCACATGGTTTTTAATTTGAAAAAATTTCTACTAACCGTAAATATTATTTTCTATAAATCCACATAACAGTATATTACATAATATATCTTTTAGTTATGAATTTTTTTTAATATCCTTTATTATAATAAAGGATACCCGAATCTAACATGTATTAGTTAACCAACCACATGATTGTGAATTATTTTAACATCAATCAGAATCTATTAAATTTAAATCAATTAAACTTAATGTAACATATTTCTTTATTGGATCTGGATTCTACGTTTCAGCCAAGACTAAACTCAAATCAAGTTACACTCAATAACACTTAATTTTTATTTTTTCATATCAATTAACTAAACATAATAACTACTAATTTTAATTTTAACGGTTAACTAATAAATAATTTATATAAAATAAAAATTTTACAAACTAAAAAATATAATTATTATATCAATTTAAACATTACAGAAAATCTAAGCCGCTTATTCCCTATTCTCCATCAGACTTAACCAACTTTGATAAACTACGTGTATGCATCAATTCTTCTCATATATCAATTTCGGTTAAGGTAATACTTTATATCTTTTTATTATATGGCACTCTATACTTGGACAAATTATCTTTTTATTTCGATTGTATATATGTATTATATGTGTCGTGTTTTAATTGTCCAATAAATTCAACATAAAAATGTTTCTGACAAAAAAAAAAAAAAAAACGATTTAGGTTATCATCATCCCCAGTCCGGATTCTCTCAGAGTTACTTCCCATTGGAATATTCAGTAGCAAACTTCAATAATTCAGCGACTTACTAAATTGTAGGCATCAGTCCTTATCACATTACACTGATTTGTTTACATTATTAGGTGTGCCTGTAGATAAATGTTTTTTTGCCAGTATTGAGTTGTCAATGTTATTCAGTGATTACTTAACAATTTTATTCTAAATACAATAATTATTTAATTTAAAAATTTATACATTAATACATGAATCCGTTATATTTATAATAGATATTTTGATATCTCAAATTTTCAATTAAAAATCATAAGGTACAATTAAAATTATGATTTAAAAATTATTAACAATATAAAACTATTTACCACAGTATTCTAAATACTCATTCAAAATTTTAGTTATGTAAAGTATTAAATAATCCAGTCATAAAAAAAGCTAATCAAGCAATTTAAATGTTAGAATGAATTTTAAACCAATCATCTTTTAACATTTAATTACGAAATTTTTTAACTATGCAATAATTAATGGGAAAAAAATTAACCTGACAATATATTTGAATTATTCAAAATATTAAATATATTCTTAAATAGTACTTTACATTATTTGGTATATATGAATCAAAAAATAAGAAATATTACAGAGTCAATAAAAATATTGTTAGTGAATATTTCCATAATAAATTGGTCAATTTAACAAAAATTTTCTTATAATCACTATTTATTTATTGATAATTAATTCATCAATAAAAGGACATTGTCATACATAAAAATAATCAAACCTGCTAAAATCATCAATAAAAGAGCATACAACATCTACAAAAATAATTAAAATTGAACAAACACATAGTAAATTATATCACTAATTTCCTTTATCCAATAATTGAACAGATCATTAATTATGGTACATCTCTAGCTTATGTCACTAAATTATACAATCTTTTTTGCGAGATAATCTAACAATTTGTTATAAACGTGAGAAATATGTATATTTGATTTGTCATAACATATTTAAACAACTGATATGTCTAATTATGTCTAACCGCAAGCGCACTGTGTCTATTGCTAGTACAGATGGCAAGCGGGTCGAATCCACAAGGAGACAGGTTCTACTAATTCCTTTTCAGTTATCGTTAATTGTTTCAAGGGTCAGACGAATATGTGAAATTATTAATTAATTAGTTAAACTAAATTAACACTAATTAAGCAGATGATAAACAAATTATTTAAAACCTAGGGCAATCAGGTCCACCATGCTTACACAATTGGCTCTTAAGCTAAAGCAATCAATGTGATCCTATAACTAGAGTATGTTAATCTCTTCCAAGCATTAACACTCTCGAAACATTCAACACAATTAACCACTTTTAGTAATTCAATCAATCAGGTAATTAGAGTCAAGTTAATCTCTTCCAAGAATTAACGCTCTCAGAAATCCAATGATGCTTCCGCACTCAAATTCAATTCTGCTAATCGTATGTGTGCCTCTAGTAAGTAAATCTCTCGATCCATACCCCTATTTGCATATAATTAATCCATGATATCGGCCGATTACACAAATTAATGATTAAAACATATCAATCAGAATTAACCATAACCAATCAAACCACTATGAAAATCATGCCAATATTAGTGCAAACATGGCTTCCCTTTAAGCCCTAGAAATAACTACTCGCTAATAATTAAACAAGTAAAACAAGAAAACATAATTAAACTAATAAGAACAAAGAAAAGATTAAGAGAACAAAACCTTCAAACTTCGATGTTGTCACCCAAAAGAAGAGTCATGGTGTTTCTCTACATCTCCAACTAATAATAATACTAATCTACTCTAAACTATATTATCTGATCTAAAATTACATCCCAATAATGTTAATGCTCAATAATTTGTCCCAAGATGTGTTTATATAGCCTCTTGATTTAGCCTCCAAGTAATTGCCTTCTTAGAGTTGGAATAGAAGATGGCAAGTTTCCCACTTCAAATTGAATTTCTGGAAGCTGCTGGATTTTCTTGTAAAATTCGTAACTTATTTTTCTCCTCTGTTTCTGGGCTCTTCCAACTGGATTTTGCTTACTGGACCACCTCTGAATTAAAGATAATTCCACAAGCTTCGCGTGGACAGTAGGATCGTCAAATTCTGACTTCTGGAACTCAAGATATGGCCTAAACAGTGCAGGCAACTCGTGTAGCCCAATAATACGAATTTTCTCCTATTTTATCTCCAAAATAGCTCTTTTTGCTCCAAATCCTTCCAAGTTATGAATTCTTTATTTCCTACAATAAAACAATCAAATCTATTAAATAAAAATCCAAATCAATGCAAAACACAATAAATATGAGAATAAAATCATCTAAAATATATATAAAAATATACTCTATCAAACATCCCCATACTAAGCATTTGCACGTCCTCGGGCAAATAAGTGAAATAAAAACTAAGTCCTAACAAACATCACTTTCGTAGATGACACGATTGCATTGAGCGTATGCAACAAGCCGTTAAACCCCTAGGCAGCCCTAGTAGGACGAGTGTTGTCTCGTGAGGGTTTATAGTGAATATACCCACAAAATTCATCTAACCATGCAAAAGATCAATGCTAACACAACACCACACACACAAGTCCTCTCATGCCACATCAACTTAAGAATCAAAGTAAACATACGATGTCTTGGTGTCGAAAGTGCAAGTATTCACGTAGTCTACTCAACCAACATGCAGAAGGTCATAAAAATTCATGTCAAGTGTAAAAATCGTTGGTAATCATTCTAAGCCCACAAGAAATACATTCTTTAAGTCTAAACCCGGGATCTCATATGCCAAAACAAGTAATAACTCACCTTTCACTCAAAAACGAATATTCACTCAAGAACAAGGTTAAGTGTATCACTCAATTCCAACAAAATCATAAACACAACTTGACACTCGCAATCAATCTCACTCTCAACACAACATACATCACTAATGACAATCAAAAGGTCTTTATTCGGGTTGTAGCGTGGGCTAGGGACCAGGTATGTCAAGTAAAGCTAAAACAGGTTAATGTCAAAAGCTAGTACCCAACGATAATCATTATTCAATTCCCTTTCTACTAAAACAAATTCTTCCCCACACTTGGATTTTTCAATAACCCTTACATAATAACTTGACTAGTCGAATGAAGAAAGATCATACAAACATAAGAATGCTCTCAAATTTATTTATTTTTTTATTTTTTTCTTTTTTTCTTTTTTTTTCTTTTCTTTTTCTTTTTTTTTTCTTTTTTCTGAGAGCTAAAGAATAAACACAATGATCCATAGATATTTTTATGAATTTCGACTAGCAAGCATCAACCCAAAATCAATATTCCCCAAAAGTATGATCATCAATAACCCCCCCTTTTATGAACACCTTATTACTCCATTAAGCACGATACTAGCCCTTGACAATTTAGGATAAAAAATTACTGTAAGGCCAATAGAATAAAAAAGATAATGGCAAGTCATGTAGTGTGTCACCGAAAGAATAGGATTAAGCTCAACGGGTTAACTAATTTATCATGTATAAAAGGTGTGGAAATATGGGAAATACAAGGTTAAACCTAAGTGCCTTTATCATCTCATCATCAAGTAATGTCATGCATTTCAAGAAAGATCTCAAGTAAGTGCTAGCAATGTAAACAACATGTGGACACTCAAGCAAACGAAAAATCATGCAAAAGATATGCATATAGGCTCAAAACTCACTTGGTGTGACAAAACATAATCAATCCCAAGTAACAAGACTCTCTAACGCACCTACTTGTACTCAAAGCATGTAAACCAAGTCATCTTGCACATATTCATGTCATTCTAATCACTTACAACATCCAATTAAGTCTACCAGCTTCAACTTGCTAGTGTAAGTGTGTGCAGAAGAACAAAGCACATCACTTCTCATACAAAAGCGTCAAGAACACAAGAATTCTACGCATGCATGGGTGTATCAAGCAAAATACAACAACTAATCAAATTGCATGGCTAGAATTATTTTTGGTATTTTTAATTTTTCAATTTTTTTTTAATCATCGAGAACTCATCCCCATACTTAAGTGGTTCATTGTCCCCAATGAACTAATGAACAAGATACAAAACTACAAATAAAAACAAAATAAAACTACACTAAAAAGAAAAGAAAGAAAACTCCCCTGGAATCAAGGTGTCGGGTGTAAAAACCATCCCTCATTTGCTTAGGAGCCACCCACGCACCACCAACCACCACCAAGAAATATCTCCCCTATGCAAAAGCATGAAGTGCACCGATCCTCCAATGAAATCTTGGGTTGCCTCCCAAGCAGCGCTTATTTAGAGTCATTAGCTTGACCTCCTCAAAAATACTCCGGTAAAGGCGTAATATCCACTTTCTCGATCATAAACTCGCCACCACAAAAAGTATCAAGAGTGTTAGTGGTTGTCTTTATCCTGTAGAAAGTCTCCAAACAAGCATCAGTAAAATAAAATATGTCATTAATAAGCAATAGAGAGAGTGCTTGTGCAATTTTGGAAAACTTTGTGAGAAAACAGCGATAAAATTCAATACCACGAAAATATTGAACTCCCTTGACATAAGGTGGAGGTTCTGGTGGTGGCTTTTCTTCACTCCTCACTTTCACTGGAGTCATTCGGACATCTTGGCTTATCACATCATTGGCTAATAAGACACTTCCATCTTCTCCCTCTTCTCGAGCTTGAAACGTAGGAGCCACTTTGTATGGATCCTCAACCAGAATTTGAGAAATATCATCTTGGACAATATTTGTTATCACATCAACCTTGAAATAAGTGTTCTTGAGCAAAGAAGCCTTGTAAGTAGAGGCTAGATCGAGAGCAAATTTATCAATACATGGTAGCTTAGGCACAGGTTGTGGAAGAGAAACAACAACCATCTCTGTATTGCTTTCCTTTGTAGCCTCATCATCAGTCACATTGTTCTCGGTGGCAGTAACATCATTGATCTCATCATCGGTGGCATGCTCCTTCTCTTTATCAATGGCCTCATCATCAACATACATGGAGAAACTATCATATTCCTGATCGCTTGTGAGATTGATAGCAATCAGGTCCTCTTCGGATCGGATAGATGATTATGGTAAATAGTCGAGCTGCCCTGTAGTAGAAGAGTTAGCCAACTGTACAATTTGAGATTCAATCGCCAAACTTTGAGTTTCTAATTCTTCAAAACTCTTTAGCAGTTTATTCAAGATATCCCACATCTCATTTGTCTGATCAGCTTGCACATCTACACTGGGTTGAGAAACATGTAGATCTTCTTGTAGAGGAGGATATTGATATTCTTGATGTGGCGGCTGCTCATATGACTGATAATATTGTTGCTCAAACTGTTGCTGATTATGATATGAAAAATTTTGAGCACCATTGTCCTGGTAGTAGAAATCTGGTTGATTCACGCATTCTTGATCAAAAGTGTTTGAATACTGATTGTACCCATATCCTTCTTCAAAAGAATTCATTTATCCCAACTGAGCACTCTGAGAATTATAGAAATTGTAAAAGCATTCAAAACAAAAGTGACCCTGCACACCGCAAATTTGACAGAAGTTGTAAGTTTTAGGGGCCACTTGTGACATCTCATTGATACTCATTGGACGCATAGTGAGCTCTGTAGGGTTGAATGAGGCAATTTCTTGAGTGCGTGCCTCCAACATGGAAGAAAGTAGTGCTAAAGTATCAACTTCACCCATAGCAAACCTGTAAACTCTCAACAAAGCCAAGAAAACGTAGTAAAATTTGCCTCAATTGGAACAAAGGTTCCAATGAGACAATGGAAACAATCTAAAAAACTAAATTAAAATCAATAGAAACTCGCTGTCTCCCCGGCAGCGGCGCCAAAAACTTGATATGTCTAATTATGTCTAACCGCAAGCGCACGGTGTCTATTGCTAGTACAGATGGCAAGCGGGTCGAATCCACAAGGAGACAGGTTCTACTAATTCCTTTTCAGTTATCGTTAATTGTTTCAAGGGTCAGACGAATATGTGAAATTATTAATTAACTAATTAAACTAAATTAACACTAATTAAGCAGATGATAAACAAATTATTTAAAACCTAGGGCAATCAGGTCCACCATGCTTACACAATTGGCTCTTAAGCTAAAGCAATCAATGTGATCCTATAACTAGAGTATGTTAATCTCTTCCAAGCATTAACACTCTCGAAACATTCAACACAATTAACCACTTTTAGTAATTCAATCAATCAGGTAATTAGAGTCAAGTTAATCTCTTCCAAGAATTAACGCTCTCAGAAATCCAATGATGCTTCCGCACTCAAATTCAATTCTGCTAATCGTATGTGTGCCTCTAGTAAGTAAATCTCTCGATCCATACCCCTATTTGCATATAATTAATCCATGATATCGTCCGATTACACAAATTAATGATTAAAACATATCAATCAGAATTAACCATAACCAATCAAATCACTATGAAAATCATGCCAATATTAGTGCAAACATGGCTTCCCTTTAAGCCCTAGAAATAACTACTCGCTAATAATTAAACAAGTAAAACAACTAGTAAAACAAGAAAACATAATTAAACTAATAAGAACAAAGAAAAGATTAAGAGAACAAAACCTTCAAACTTCGATGTTGTCACCCAAAAGAAGAGTCATGGTGTTTCTCTACATCTCCAACTAATAATAATACTAATCTACTCTAAACTATATTATCTGATCTAAAATTACATCCCAATAATGTTCATGCTCAATAATTTGTCCCAAGATGTGTTTATATAGCCTCTTGATTTAGCCTCCAAGCAATTGCCTTCTTAGAGTTGGAATAGAAGATGGCAAGTTTCCCACTTCAAATTGAATTTCTGGAAGCTGCTGGATTTTCTTGTAAAATCCGTAACTTATTTTTCTCCTCTGTTTCTGGGCTCTTCCAACTGGATTTTGCTTACTGGACCACCTCTGAATTAAAGATAATTCCACAAGCTTCGCGTGGACAGTAGGATCGTCAAATTCTGACTTCTGGAACTCAAGATATAGCCCAAACAGTGCAGGCAACCCGTGTAGCCCAATAATACGAATTTTCTCCTATTTTATCTCCAAAATAGCTCTTTTTGCTCCAAATCCTTCCAAGTTATGAATTCTTTATTTCCTACAATAAAACAATCAAATCTATTAAATAAAAATCCAAATCAATGCAAAACACAATAAATATGAGAATAAAATCATCTAAAATATATATAAAAATATACTCTATCAACAACCGACCAGAATTGTGATTATGTACTATCCAAATCAATGAACTAATATAACAAAATCTAATATATGGGTAAAAAAATCCACGGAAAGGATATTAGGCTCTCAATAAAGAGAGATATTTAGTGAAAGACAAAGTAAAATCAAGGAAAAGAAAATAAGGCTTATCATTTACAAGGAGTTAATACAAAATCTAATATTTTGGTAGATAAAATCCACCAACGGGCAACGGGGTACTAGACTCTCAATGACATGTTTATTGAAAAATCAATATTAAAATTATAAAAAAAACTCAAAAAATTGATATCAGCTCCTAAACTTTAATTAGCATATTTTGGGAAATGTGGAGAGAGAGAGAGAGCAGCAACGGTTTTTGTTATAAAAATTATTAATAATGATAAATAAAAAGGTTGATACACTTAAAATTATATGTTGTTTTTAATAAAAGGGTGTCTTTTTGAATTTTGTATTCTTGAATTAAAGCAATAGTATCAATTCTCATATCTTAACCTAAGAGCATATATTGAATTTGCTTGGTTGGTTGACTATATTTTTTTTTATATCAACAAAGCATAAAAATTGGCTAAGAAAACTAAATAACTTGGTAGAAAGATTCTCTACACAAACAGAGATATTTGTTAATGAGAAATAAGAAAAAATAAAAAAGAGGGTTTCATTTTGTTAGGGAGACTTTACACCATGCATTCTTCTCTTAGTTTTGTTTTATAACATCTCAATGTTGTTCTATGACATATAGTTATATATTTACACAACTTGGATACATTGTAATATTTCATATAATTGTTATATTTTTTCTATTCGCGTATTTCATTTCATTTCGTGTACATTAAAAAAATTGTGTAATTTAGTGTCATTTTGTGTACTAATTTCGGGTACACAATTTAATATCATGTCATTTTCGTTCAAGACCCTAAAGTACATGACCTGAATGTACAAAACGATTTGTCAGGTCTACATAAGCTATTTCTTCTTATTTACGTAGGAAAAATATGCTCACTGTTAAAGGAAAATGAATTTCATGTTTTAAAATAATTAATTAATATAACAATTAATGAAAGTTTCTATTCTTATAACTACGTTCGTTTCATATATCTTGCATAGTAGATATCCTTTCTCATATCGCTGAAACATGCAACCTTTTTCTGATAGACAGTCTAATGATTTATTGGAATCGTGAAGATTAAGTTTCTACACATTTTTAATATGTAATCGAAAAATTAACCACGACCATACAAATATTTTCAATAAATTAATATAATAAATATTTTAAGGATTCAATATTTAATAAATATACCGAATTCTTGGAATATGGGTGAAAATTTTGTTAACATGATACGTAAAACTATTCCCTAACAAAGAGAGAAATAAAATGAAAGCTAATTTTTTTTTAAAAAAGAGGGATTTTGAACTTTTCAACGGGGGTTGTATTTGTTTTGCTGATTGGTTCATAATATGAATATTAATTCAATTGGTATGAATTCACGGATAAGTAATTTTATACTTACGTTAATTAACATTCCAATAAAATTATATATTTTTCTTAATAAAAATTAAAATAATATATTTATATTAATTTATTAATAAAATTTATCGGTCGGTGCGTAGCACGGGTAGAACGCTAGTATATTTATATGTTACAAAACATCTTCTTTTTAGTGCTCATATGATTTATGCATAAATAAACTCTTTTATTCACACAAAAAATTTGAGTAAATTATGTTCTTATGGGGAATGAACTCATGTCCTTCTCGAAAAAACTCATCCTTATAACCATTGAGCTACTTAAGTTTTTTAGTTGAACTAAAAAAACGTATTACTTAAACTCGGTCTCTCCTTTTTCCTATTTTTGCTCTTAATTTAACTTTTGAGTAAATATGTTAATGATGACTTATATTGTTTTATGTCCTTTTATCATTGCTCTAAAAGAAATTATGTTATAGCCTATACAATATATTTATATGCTACAAAACATCCTTTTTTTAGTGCTCAAATGATTTATGCATAAATAAAATGATCCATAAATTAAAGTAGTGATATTATAATATGTGTGAACATAATATGTACAATTATACTAAAAAAAAAATTAATCGTAAAAGTGTCGAATTTATATCAATGGCTAAAAGATGTCCCGTGCCTCGCACGGGTTATTACGCTAGTTTACTATTAACTACAGGTCAAGTTTATTGCTCATATTGTACTCTTCACTCTTCAGTGCATTTCATATAGGGATGACAGCAAAATAATCCGATCCAACGGATACTTGATCCGAAACTTGAAATTTTAGATTTATTGGATATTGATTTGGATTTGGATATGATTTTTAGATCCGAAATTTTTTGGATTTGGATATTATGTATACCGATCTGAAACCCGAAAACCGATCCAAACCTGACCTTAACCCGAAACCCGAAAAAAATGCGAATATATATATATATATATATATATATATATATATATATATATATATATATATATATATAGGCTAGCGTTCAAATAGAAACCAACCTTAGAATAGAAACTAGAAACCTACACTAAATAAATTATATTTCATTTATTTTAATGGCCCCGCTAGGGGCACCTTCACAAAAAACTTATAAAATTCTTGGCTCTATTCAACAAAAATATAAAAAAACCAAAAAAAAAAAAATTAAAAAAAGTTACTGTTCACGTGCCACTTCATCACGTGAACAGTAACTTTTTTTAATTTTTTATTTTTTTTGTTGAATAGAGCCAATAATTTTAAACGTTTTTGTATTGGGGTACCCCTAATTTGGTCATTAGATTTGCTTGAAATATTTAATTTAGGTTTAGTTTCTAGTTTTATTCTAAGTTAGTTTCTCTTAGAACAAGACCATATATATATATATATATATATATATATATATATATATATATATATCCTACATTTAATTTAAAATTTATACATATCCAAGCATTCATGCTAACTATTTTTGTGATGATATTACCTAATTTTCTAATAATTTGATTTTTCCCTCTTTTTTAAGTAGTTTGTAAAATTATTTGATAAATTAAATATAATTAGGAATTTTTTTAAAATAAATTTAAAATTTATACACATCCAAGAGGGAAGTTTGAGTTTAATGCAAATGGTCATACTAACTAATTTTGTGAAGAATTCTACCTTACTTCCACTAATTTTTAATAATTTGATTTTCCATCCATTATTCAGTAGTTTGTAAAATAAATTAAAAAATTAAATTAAAATTAAAAAAAAACCAAAATTTGGATAAAAATTCATACACACCCAATTAATCATACTCACTATGAACACTACTACAAAACAACTAAAAATAGTTGTAGTGGTAATTCTACTACTACTACTACTACTACTAGTACGAATGTTAGAAATTTTAAGTTTAGTGGTTGACTAGGGGTTTAGGGTTTATAGGGTTTCGATTTTCAATTTTTGTAAAAATATTTCTAAACGACCCAACCGTACGGATGCTAAGATCCATCCTTTTTAATGTTAATGCCAAAATTTTTGGAAAAAATAAATTTTATTTGATTTTTAAATGTAACGGTCAACTAGTATTTTGACTAGTACTCATAAACAAGGTTTCGTCCTTGATTCGATTTTGAATTTTTTTTAAAATATTTATCGACGATCTAACAGTACGGATGTTAAGATCCATCCTTTTAAATGTTATTGACAAAATTTCAGAAAATAATAAATTTATTTGATTTGGTAATTTTACGGTCAACTAGTACTTTGACAAGTATCCCTAAACATGATTTCGTCCCCGGTTCGATTTTCGATTTTTTAAAAATATTTATCGACGATCCAATCGTAGGATGTTAAGATCCATCATTTTAAATGTTATTGTCAAAATTTCAGAAAATAATAAATTTATTTGTTAGGTTAATTTAATGGTCAACTATTATTTTGACCAGTACTCCTAACTATTGAAAATTTAAATAATTCATTATTAATTTATAAATTCATAAATAGAAAATATAAGTTCTATATATATATATATAGGGGACCGCTCAAATGAGACCTCTCTTATAATGAGACTCTCTCTTATAATGAGTCCCCCTCATATTTCTTGTATTTTAGAGGGCCCCGCCAGGGGTATCCAATACGAAAAAGGCTTATAATTCCACCCTCTATCCATTTATGAAAAGAAAAAAATAAAAAAAAAGTAATTTTTTTTGGGAAAAAAATGATGACATGGCAAAGTATATATATATATGGGTAAGGTTCTAGGGAGAACCTCCTTAGCAAGAGAACCAGAGAACCCCGATCCTGGCCGTCCAAATTGAAGATCTTTACAAAATCAAATACAGTGGTGTATAATGGTAGTAATGTAAATACAATCAATAAATAATGTTATTTTCTTTGTATAAATCTTACATACGGCCTATACTGATTTATTTATGGAATCTGTACATCAAAAAATATTTGATTGAACATATTGATCTTTTTAACTTTGGAAATGAATCCTTGATTGACTGTAATTTTCTATAATACTTTACGACATACACTGATTGATCTTTACGCCATTATCAAACCTCTAAACCTATATAAACAGAAAAGCATACAAGATTGAAGAAAAACCTTGGAGAACACACACAGAACATTGAAATCTAAAGGTATGTAGTTTTGATTTATAATTTTTTTTGTCTTTTAACGAACACTCTAAAGAATTTCTATGTGTTTATGTTTTTGTGCAGTTTTATAATGGAATTTTCACAAAAAGATGGTGAAACACACACGTTATTTAGTTTCAAACCAGAACTACTATCAGAAGTTTTATTGTTTCTGACTGAAGAACAAAAAGAGTGGATTAAAGCAACATGATTTGGTTCAGTTCTGATGTTTAGAACAAATGATTCTCTAAGGTGTTCTGTAATACTTTTGCAATGAATTGGGAGGATATTTTCTTAAACTAGGTTTTCTATGAGATGTATATGAGATCGTGCTTAACCTTATTCTCTGCAATGAATGGGGTGGATATTTTGTATAAATATTTCTAGAGCGTGATGACAACAATTATATTTGAATCTCATATTCCCGGAGGTTTTCTTGCAACTATGTTTACGTGGGTGTTATATTTGTTTTGGGCTTGCTAATCCCCATCTCTATTTTCTCTCATAAAATGAGACTGGTTTATTTCAGTTTATATTCTTGTGATTTATGATCAAAGATTTTTACTACCTAATGGAGCTGTGTGCTTTTTTATATAGGTTTAGAGGTAGTTGTCTCTGGTCATATGTAGTTTAGTTTTGTTTCCTTGTTTAAGTTTCACCCTGGTGTAAAGCAATGACAACCTTCTTGTACTGTGCATAGCTGGTTTTTAAACTCTCAATTTCTACAACCAATATGAAGGTGGTTAATTGCAATTGAGGAACACAAAATTTTTATTTTAAGGAAGATTGTATCCTTTAGTAAAAGTACGTTGTAAAATAGCAACACTTTTATTTTTCTTCAACAACAGAAATACTTTTATTTTTCTTGAACAACAACAATACTTTTGTATAGCGGTTGGCTCTAAGCAGTATTAATTCATTTCTACATAAATTGAACAATTCTTTAATGTGTATACTATTATGTATAGTATTATTATGTACGGGTTCTCTAAGGTGTTCCTTGTATGCTTAGCTAATTCTAAAATTTAGCATACATCTTTTAAAATTTGAATTTTAAATCTATCAATTTGGAATCATAATGTAACCTTCCTTATAAAAATATGTCGGTCAAAATACAATAAATCTTTAGTTCATGATTTCATTAAATTGTTATCTATTTCCAAAAAAAACTTTTATATCATTCTAAGAACTTGGTGATCTGTTTTTGTAACAATTAAATTGTTTCTATTTTAAAAAACTCTTTACTCGGAATGAGTTTATTTATTCACCAAGATTCTCTTATTTATTCTAAAACACTTAATAGAATCTTGGTGAATCTTTAATAATATATTATATAAGTGAATTTTAGTGTATTATATGATATCTTGATATCTTGAAACTCATAAAAGAATCTTGGTGTATTTGGTGATTTTGTACATTGTAACATATTATTTTAGTTCTGTTGTTACTTATATTTATATTTTTTTATATTAGAATATTAATATATTTTGAAATACATTAATAAATAATAAGAAATATATTATAATAAACAAAGATTCTCTTATTTTTTTCCAAAAAACACTTAAGAGAATCTTTGTGTATTATATAAAATTTTAAAATATAATTTAATTTACAAAAAATAAATAGTTTTTTTTGTAAAAAAATTTGAAAAAAAATAAGTAATAATTCTCTTATTATTTTAAATTCAAATATAAAAAATAGTTAAATATATATTTATTTGGAAAATTTTCGTATAATTTTTAGAAACACTTAAAAGAATCTTGGTGTATTTTGCTGATTTTGGACATTGTAACATATTATATGAGATGTTTTGTTAATTATATTTATAATTATTTTATATTACAATACACCAAGATTCTCTTATTTATTCGAAAACACTTAATAGAATCTTGGTGAATATTTAATAATATATTATATAAGTGATTTTTAAGGTATTATATGAAAATTTGAAACACGTAAAAGAATTTTGGTGTATTTGGTGATTTTGTATGTTGTAACATATTAGCTTAGTTGTTTTGTTAATTATATTTATATTTGTTTATATTAGAATATTAATATATTTTGAAATACATGAATAAATAATAAGAAATATATTATAATAAACAAAGATTCTCTTATTTTTTCCATTAAACACTTAAGAGTATTGTGTATTATATAAAATCTTTAACTATAAGTTAATTTACAAAAAATATAAATTTTTTTTCATAAAAAAATTTAAAAAAAAAAATTCAACCAACCAATATTCTCTTATTATTTTAAATTTAAATATAAAAAATAGTTATTATATATTTATTTGGAAAATTTTCGTATAATATTTAAAAACACTTAAAAGAATCTTGGTGTGTTTTGTTGATTTTGGACATTGTAACATATTATATGAGTTGTTTTGTTAATTATATTTATAATTATTTTATATTATAATACACCAAGATTCTCTTATTTATTCTAAAACACTTAATAGAATCTTGGTGAATGGTGATTTTGTACATTGTAACATATTATCTTAGTTGTTTTGTTAATTATATTTATACTAGCTTATAACCCGTGCGAAGCACGGGTTTCTTTTGATAGGTTATAAAATTTATTTAACATTATAATTATGAACTTTGAATTTTTAGTAAATTAATTTAATCATGTAATATATATTATTATTAGATCTAACGATTCTTATTTATTACTAAAAATAATGATTTGAATATATGGTGAGATATTTTTGAGTGTATATTATTTAATTTTATTAAATAAAACCATCCGTGATATAATTGGAAAAAGAGAGATTTTAGTTTGAAAAAATAGAAAAAGATAACGTGAAAATTAAAAGGTGACATACTTTAGGGTGAAAATGGTAATTGATTAGTTTATAGTAATTATAATTTAATTTTTATTCTACTAAATAAAATTGTAGGTAATATTTTTAGAAAATGAGAAATTAATGTTACCGTGATATTTCTAAAAAAGGAATTTAATTAGAAAAAATAAAAAAGATGATACGTTTTTAGCTGAAAAGGTAATCGGTTAATTAATAGCATTATAATATTATGATTTTATTTTTATTAAATAGAATCGCCCGTGATATAATTTGAAAAAGAGAGGTTTTAGTTAGAGAAAATAAAAAAGGTAACTTGTTTTGGCTGAAAAAGGTAACCCGTTATATAATTGGAAAAAAATATTTTAGTTACAGAAAAGACAAAAGAAATTTTTTTTTATTAGTTAACAGTATTTATAATTTTTTTTAATTAGATAAAATATAAAAGATATTATATTTTACCTGAAAAAGGAAACTGCTTAGTTATTAGAAAAAAGGTAACACGTTTAACCTTAAAAGTAGGTTGATTTGTAAAGTAAAAATTTTAGTTAAATAAAATATAAAAGAAGATTTTTAAAAGGTAACTCGTGATATAATTGGAAAAAGAGATATTTTAGTTAGAGAAAAGAGAAAAGATAATTTGAACGAAAAAATTAATTAATTAGTTAATAGTAATTATAATATGTTTTTTAGTTAGATAAAATATAAAAAATATTATATTTTAACTGAAAAAGGAAACTGCTTAGTTATTAAAAAGATAAGAAAAGGTAACATGCTTAACCTGAAAAAGGAAATTGATTAGTAAAGCAAAAATTTTAAAGGTAACATGTTTAACCTGAAAAAGGAAATTGATTAGTAAAACAAAAATTTTAGTTAGATAAAATATAAAAAAAGATTTTATCTGTAATTAAGTAAGGGTAATTAGGTAAATTCAATAGGTACCACCTGAAAAAGGAAATTGCTTAGTTATTAAAAAAAATGTAACACGTTTAACCTGAAAAAGTAGGTTGATTTGTAATGTAGAAATTTTAGTTAAATAAAATATAAAAGAAGATTTTTAAAAGGTAACTCGTGATATAATTGGAAAAAAAGATATTTTAGTTAGAGAAAAGAGAAAAGATAATTTGAATGAAAAAATTAATTAATTAGTTAATAGTAATTATAATATGCTTTTTAGTTAGATAAAATATAAAAGATATTATATTTTAACTGAAAAAGGAAACTGTTTAGTTATTAAAAAGAAAAGAAAAGGTAACATGTTTAACCTGAAAAAGGAAATTGATTATTAAACAAAAATTTAAAGGTAACATGTTTAACCTGAAAAAGAAATTGATTAGTAAAACAAAAATTTTAGTTAGATAAAATATAAAAAAAAGATTTTATCTGTAATTAAGTAAGGGTAATTAGGTAAATTCAACAGGTACCAACCAACCGACCAACCAAACTTTTAATGTTTCGGAATTTATATAATAGTATAGATTTGTTTATATTATAATATTAATATATTTTGAAATACATGATTAAGTAATAAGAAATATATTATAATACACAAAGATTCTCTTATTTTTTATAATAAACACTTCAGAATCTTTGTGTATTATATAAAATTTTTAACTATAAGTTAATTTACAAACAAATATAAAGTTTTTTTCCGTAACCAAATATTTTAAAAAATAAGTCAACCCACCAAGATTATCTTACTATTTTAAATTTAAATATAAAAAATAGTTATTATATATTATTTTGGTAAATTTTCTTATAATAATTAAAAACACTTAAAAGAATCTTGATTTATATTAGAATCTTGGTTCTGTTGTTACTTATATTTATATTTGTTTATATTAGAATATTAATATATTTTGAAATACATTAATAAATAATAAAAAATATATTATAATAAACAAAGATTCTCTTATTTTTTTCCAAAAAACACTTAATAGAATCTTTGTGTATTATATAAAATTTTAAACTATAATTTAATTTACAAAAATATAAAGTTTTTTTTCGTAAAAAAATTAGAAAAAAATAAGTAGTAATTCTCTTATTATTATTATAGTTAATATTTTATTTGGAAAATTTTCGTATAATTTTTAGAAACACTTAAAAGAATCTTGGTGTGTTTTGCTGATTTTGGACATTGTAACATATTATATGAGATGTTTTGTTAATTATATTTATAAATATTTTATATTACAATACACCAAGATTCTCTTATTTATTCGAAAACACTTAATAGAATCTTGGTGAATATTTAATAATATATTATATAAGTGATTTTTAAGGTATTATATGAAAATTTGAAACACGTAAAAGAATTTTGGTATATTTGGTGATTTTGTACATTGTAACATATTATCTTAGTTGTTTTGTTAATTATATTTATATTTGTTTATATTAGAATATTAATATATTTTGAAATACATGAATTAATAATAAGAAATATATTATAATAAACAAAGATTCTCTTATTTTTTATCTTAAACACTTAAGAGTATCTTTGTGTATTATATAAAATTTTTATAAAAATTTTGTGTATTAAACACTTAAGAGTATTTTTATATTATCTTTGATAGATTCCGTTTAGTGTTTCGATAAAAAAACTATTTTTTAAAATTTGATCAATAAATATTTATCAAAACACTTAAGGAATTTCAATTTGACAATGTGTATTAAAAAGATATGAGCACTTTTTTAAAAAAATATTTGTCAACAAATGTATTTTTAATTATGACGAATCTATCAAATAATTATTTTGAAGATTCCAATAAGTGCTTTGATAAAATATTTATATTTTTTTTAAAATTTGGTAAATATTTATTTACCAAAACATTTTTAGGAATCTCACATTGACAATGTACATTATATAGGACCATTAAATTTTACAAAATACTAGTTGTAAAGTTTAATTTAATAATTTGTTTTAACCACGTTGATATGTCTTCAAAATTTTATATTGGGATGATACATTTTTAAAAAATATATATATAAAACAATTAAATATACAAAATTTACTATTTTTCATTTATTTTTTAGTAGGTGTTTTACAAAAATTCTCATAAGTGTTTTACTAAAAAAGTATATTAAATATTAAAATAATTTACTTGAGAAAATAACTATTTTCACGTGTAAACGAGATTCTTTTGAACAATTTATAAAAAGACTATTCCTTAAAGTGTTTTTTACATTATGGTCATAGTCCTTTCTAAAAGAAAACCATGTACTTAAGGTCATTTGGTTAAGGGTAGTAAACAAACGGAAAGGGAATCAATTGGTCCCTTTGTTAGTGTTTGTTTTGTAAATATATTCAATTCCTTTGACCTTTCTTAGTTTTGGAATTACCCAATATTCCTCATATCCCATTTCCTACCTCCCATTAAGTATTTTGTAAACCTTTCCTTATTTTGTTTTCATTTTCAATTATAATATTTATCTTAAATCATTAAAACATAGATTTACATGTAAATCATTTTTATAAAATAAAAAATAATTTTTAATTTAATTATTATAAATTAAAAATAATTTTTATATAAATTTTGATTCCGTTTCTGGATCAGAACCAAATAGGTAAAAGTATCATTCCTTTCTCCTTATTACCCTTTCTGAATTCCATTCCGTTTTCGCTGTATGAACCAAGCATCCCTTTAATATATCCTTTTGAATTTTCTATAAACATCATATTAAATTTTTTAATAAGTTTTTCACTTTAAAGAATCTCACTATATATCGAAAAACTACATAAAAAATAAAATTAAGTTCATTTTCAAAAAAAATTAAATGGAACTTAGTTCACGTTTTGTTAAATGTTTTTTAATGGGAATGGATGCATTAAATAAATATTTTTAAGATTTTGTTAAATGTTTTTTTAAAATATTTAAAAAAATTAGAACATTTATCAACAAATGTTTGGATAAAATTAAAAGTTTAAGGAGTCTTGCTATATATCCCAAAATTATAAAAAAAACACTTTTAAGGAAAATACTTTAAAAAGTTTCACTATATATCTAAAAACTACAAAAAAATGAAATATATATTTTTCTGAAGAATATATTTTCCTGAATGTTTAAATAAATGTTTTTTTTATGGGGATGGGTCCATCAATTGAATATTTTGAAGATTCCGTTAAATGTTTGATAAAAAAATTACAAAAATTTTAAAAATTTGATCAATGAATATTTGGAATAAATTAAAATTTTAATGAATCCGGCTATATATGGCAAAACTACAAAAAAATACTTTAAGAATTTTCAAAATAAAAAAAATGTATTATAAACATAATATGATTTGTATTATAAACGCGAAATTATATTTTAAAGTGAAATTTAAATAAATCTGATAAATAAATTAAAATATTTAAGAATTCGTTAAGTGTTGCATCAAAATCTATCTACATGTTTTTCTTCTTTTCGGATTTTTATCGTAAGTGATTTCATGATTTAAAGAGCCTGGGAGGAAACCAAATTTGCAGAATCTTGTTTAATGTTTTGTATATGTATTACTTTAAACCGTAGATTTGAATGAATATCTAAAAGAACATACAGGAACACTTAAAAGAATACTTAAAAGAATACCGTGAACATGATCACATGTTTATGATCTTAATTACACATATTGAAAAAAACAAGAACCAACAATGGATACTAACACATCAGAATCAAACATCTAACTTATGTCTTCTTCTTCAGTATGGTATCAATATTAAGAAGATCACTACTGCGTGTCTTCAACTTGTTTGCTTCTTGTTGCACGGTCTCATGAATCATAAAACCATGCAAACACAACCTTTTTTGCCTTCTCCTAAATCCAACTTTCTTGACCGATGAATAATAAGCCTTGTTAATGTTAACCAACGTATTGCTCGATCCTCATACTACAATAATGGAGAAACAAGTCAACACTACAATTTTGGATAATAGAACAAATCAGTATAGAGACAGAGTGTTGAATATTTGGATGAACGCTGTTTAAAATTCATTGTATAATGTTGTTGATTCAAATTATATGAAAAAATAGGTAAGCAATTACGTTAAAATAAATGATTGACAGACTTGCATAAGGCAAGTGAAATATTTACATAGAACAAAATCTTAGGAAATCCATACAAACATGGAAATAATTATTCTGTACGTAATGATATAATTTAGAAATCAATTACAATTAGATTGATAACTGATATGTGGAAAGACTATATTTAAACGTAATAGTATCTCATTAAATCATTGCAAAAATGGTAATAAATTATAAATGATACGTATATTTTATTGTATTTTTAGTATAACCAAATACTACCCCTGAAACATAAATAAGCTATATATTAGTATATTTATACAGAATCTAAGCCACAAGATTAAAGTTAAATCAATGGTGATGATGAGGGTTCTCTGGTTCTCTTGCTAATAAGGGTTCTCTTTTGAACCTCCTCCTATATATATATATATATATATATATATATAGGCAAAGTATCAAATAGAAACCAACTCTTAAATAGAAACTAGAAACTAACACTAAATAAATTATATTTCATCTATTCTATGGTTCCCGCCAAGGGTACCTTCACAAAAAATGCTTAAAATAATTGGCTCTATCCAACAAAAAAAAAAATCTTACAGTGGAAATGCGAAGCATTTAAGACAGTAAACGGATGAGTTAGGTAGTCATGAGGGCCGAAGGCTCTCGACACACCCGTCAATCGTCTATTGCCTTTACCATTGATTGTCATTCCTTACAACTTTAGAATGATAAAGACGCGAAGCGCCGTACAAGAAGGTGTGAAACACCGTTAACCAGTGAAATCCACTGCCACGTCATCACGTGAACATTGAATTTTTTTTGTTGGATAGAGCCAAGTATTTTAAACGTTTTTTGTATTGGGGTACCCCTAGTTTGGTCATTAGATTAGCTTGAAATGTTAGATTATGGTTTAGTTTCTAGTTTCTAGTTTCTATTTTAATTTGGTTTCTATTGGAGTAGGACTATATATATATATATATATATATATATATATATATATATATATATATATATATATATATATATATATATATATATATATATATATATATACGCATCCCTGTGTTTAGGCTATGTTTGGGCCCCTTTATTGTTACTTATAAGTTACTTATTTCGAAAAAAGTTTCATTTTTACAAACTTTATTTTAGAAAAAAATGTGTATGAAAAATTTAAAATTCATTTTCCTACAGAAATAAGTTATTTATTTTAAAAATACTAGATTATAACTCGTGCAACGCGCGGCTCCTTTTTTAATATCTATAATTATATTAAAATTTTAAATTTTATATGTTATTAATTTACATATCAATTTTTTGTTAAAAAATTGATATATATATAAGATTTTATACGTTCGATTTAATATTTGAATTCTATCTTGAATTCTTAAAATTTGATTTGAACGATTTTATAGTCCATGTGAAATTAACAAAATAATGTTTAATTCATTGATGGTTTAATTATTATTTTCAAATCAAATCAACGCAGAATCAAACACATGTTGAATTTATTCGATTTTTTGCGTTGAAAATTCTATTGAAAATTTTGTTGAATATTCAACCAAATTCTATTAGGCCTTAAAAGAATTTGACGATTTTTTGCGTTGAAAATTTGATTTGATTTAGAAAATTTACTTATATTTGGTTGAATTTATCAAAATCATTTTCAGTATTGAATATACTTCTACTGACAACCAAATACATGTTTTAATATTAGAAAATAACGATTTCCATCTTTTGATTTTAAGACCTAACGATCTTTTTTATTTTGGTATATAATAGAAATTTAATGTTATTTTCATAATAACTAAATTGGTCTCCTTATTAAGTTATTATTTTTCTTATTTTAGACTTTTTTAAAATCCAGGTCTGATATAACTTCTTTTAACTTATAATCTTTTTATACAATAATTATTTTTTATATAGTATAATTTTGATCGTCTATTTTTTAAAAAAAAAATTATATCCAACGGTTGAGATTGTTTTAGCAACGACAAATTATCATAGTATCAAAATTTTGTATAAGATATCTTTTACAATTATTATATATAAAAAAAATAATTAAAATATTGAAAATCATATAGATTTTGAGATAATCTAGAAGAATTTAATACTTATAAAATTGTTTATTAAAAATACTAATTAAATTTGATGAATTAAAATATTTTAAAAAATATATTAATTATGGTGTGCTAAAAGCTTCTTAGTTTCCTATCTTTTAGGCGTACACAGAGCCCCAAAAGGTCACATCTACGAACATGGAACATATTAATTAAAGCTAGAGTTAAATACTTTAATATTATAATAATTTTCTCATTATTAAGCGAGAAATTATACATTAATATTATTGGACTACTGGTGGGAATAGGAGGCAGGTCAATAAATACTCTGTTGGGATTTATGGGTGATAGCATAGAGACAACTTAACTATATTTCCCTGTACTTAGTTTTTACTAAGTCGAACATATTATCACAGCCATAGTATGTCTTCGTATTCGAATAATTGCTGTCATGTAATAAATGTATGATTTGGGAGAAGTTCATATGTTTGTTCAAGCCTCAAGGAATGCATCCAGAAGACAGCAAGAATAAAGGTTACTGTCATGTCCCTGACAGTAATGTTACAAGAAGACAAATGTTGCAAAGTCACGACAAAGCTACATTTGATAGCAACATTGGCCGAAGCAAGAGACAGTGACATTCTCACACTTGACAGCAAGTCTGGAGTTCCGACAGCAACATTGGCGGGAGCTCGTACTGTCAACCAAAGAATATTCCTTTGAAAGTAGACTCTGCCATTAAGGTTACTATCACCTTGAATTATTTGAATTGGGTATTTTCCCAGTCAAAGCCCGTGACAGGTTAAATGTTCAAGAAACAGATTTGCTGCAACACACTATCGTTTGTAGCAGACCATCAAGACTACGACAGAAGCTTGAGAGATTCACAAGACAAGGCTGGTCAATTCGAGGAGCATGTGATATCCACATCTACTAGAATTGTATTAGCTAGAAATAGAAAGAATCTAGGTTGCTTTACTTATAAGGTTTATCCTGTCTGTATAGCAATTAGGAAAGTCACATGGGTGTGCAAATTGTAATGAGCTGCCACTTGAAAATGACAACAGCTCAACACCCCATGCGATAGGGACAACAGAGTATCTTAGTCTACTTAGATACATCTCAGATTCTTTTCTATTCATTTACGCACACGAAGCAATCTGTATCTCTTGAGATATCGAAGCTGGAGAAACTCTCTCCAGGTTGTAGCAACACTTCACACAAAATAAATAAAACATTTATTTTGTGAGAAATCTTGTTTCACTTATTGCTTGCATACATCTACTGATAATCTATAATCTTTATCTTCGTTGTTGATTTAAAGATTCGAGTTTATCAATATTGCATTCAACCCCCCCCTTCTGCAATACTCCGGGACCAACAACTGGTATCAGAGCGTACAGATTGATACACAAATCTGAAGATCATGACGAGTATTCAGAAGTCGAGTGGAATCAAGATTCCAGTCTTTGATAAAGAGAACTACAATTTCTGGAAAAGAAAAATCTTGTTATTTATCAAAGCTGCCCATCCACTGTATTTGGGAATTCTTGAGAACGGACCCTTCATACCTCAGAAGGAAGTGGCTTCTACTACTGAAAATGATGAAGTCATTCCAGCCCATTGGGTTGTAAAGAAGCCTTCAGAGTACACAGAATCCGAGAAGGAGAAAGTAGTCTTGGATGACTATTTACAACTCATCTTGCTCGACTCCCTTACATTAGACAAAGCCATGTGTGGTAATGTCATGGGATGTAGATCTGCAAAAGAGATGTGGAGCAAGATAGAGTTGCTGTGTGAAGGAAGTGAAGAAGTTCGCGAGAACCAATGACAAATCCTTGTATCACAATATGAAGCCTTTATGGCGAAACCAGGCGAAGAACTCACACACATGTTTGAGAGGTTCAGTAAGTTGATAGCTGAGTTACAAATCCACGGGAAGTTCTATGATAGAAAGGAGATTAATATCAAATTTCTGCTCACTCTCCCTGAGCATCTTGAGCACAAAGTTACAGCCATAAGAGAGGGAAGAAACTTGAGTGATGTCTCCCTTGAAACTCTCTATGGTGTGCTCAAATCATACGAACTCGAGCTTTTTCAGAAGAGAGCTATCCAAACTGGAACCAAAGGCAAGATAGCAAACATGTCAGGAGCCCTCATAGCTCATGAGCCACAAGTAGCTTGTCCAAGTGAACAACCATAAAGTTCACAACCAACACAGGTGCCATCTTTGAAGATTGAGGAGGTGTTGGATGACGAGAAGAAGGTGGTTCTGCAGCTGAAAGATGTTGAAGATGAAGACTTCTTCACAGTAGAAGAGATTGAAAGCATGGATAATCCAACCATGGCTTATATGGCTAAGAGATTCAAGAATATCAAGTTCAGAAGGGACAAGTCATACAAGCCACAGGGTCAATCATCTAAATTCGACAAGGGAAGTTTTTCGAAGCCCACTGGTGGAGCCACAAGAGGAGGATACAAGACAGGGTTGGTGGATAGGTCGAAGTTCAGATGTTACAACTGTAATTAGCTAGGTCATTTTGCTACTGAGTGCAGAAGACCAAGACAGAATCAAGGAAAGGGATCTAGAAATCAGTTAAAGAGGAATCAAGGGAAAGCATATGTGGCTGAAGGAAAATACTGGGATGAATCTGAAGATGAGGAAGAAGAGGAGTTTGTGAACCTAGCACTCATGGCTAAATCTGATGAAGAAGTTTCAAGCTCATCAAATCAGGTACCATCTCTAGTCTTACTTGATATGTCTAAAACTGAGTACAAGCATACCATTGAGGATCTAAGTACTGAGATGTTTAACATTCATGTTATTTTATTTGCTGCTCATGAAGAAATTGCTAAGTTAACTAAACAGAATGAAACTCTAAAATCTGAAAATGAAATGATGTTGTTAAGAACCAGTCCCCTAGATTCTTTAGCTCAATAGAATGCTAGATTGAAGAATGATATTAACTGTGCTAAGGAAATAGAAGATTTTCTCAGGAATCAAATTGCAGAAAACAAGTTTAAACTCAAAGCCTTTAGAAATTCTTCTAGGTTAGTCTAGGAATATCATGATAATCACACTGAGAATCAGAAGGTAGGAATAGGTTTCGAGTATGGTAGAAGGCATGGAAAGGCAATTGCTCTTGATGTTAGTGCTACTGTCAAACCTCAAATTCTCAAAAAGGTTTCAAATCCGATTTTCAAAAATCTTCAAGCTGATTTTGATGAAACTTCCTTGTTCATCAAACAAGAGCTAATTGATGAAGATGAGTGCATTGAAAGCACACTGAGCAAAGGAAAAGATACTGTCAAGTTCCCCATGACAGAAACTCTACCTAGCAATCAGACAGAATGTTCTAAAGTAGCTGACAACAAGGATGAGACAGAAACTTCAAAAGATACTGTCAAGAGAGAACCCAAGACAGCAACTTTCAAACCTGCTGTCACGACAGAGGCTAAGAAAGGTACTGTCAAGGGTGGCTCGACAGCAACTTCAGAACATACTGTCAAAGCGAATGCCTACAAGCCTAAGAATAGGAATGGTAAGTTAGGGATTGATAAGAAGAATGGATATAGTCGTGTTAAGGATGCCCCTAGGAATATTTGTAATAATTATGGATCATCTCATCACTTAACATTTGTTTGTAAGAAACCCAAACAGGATAAGGTTAATGCATCCAGTGTTAGTGGTAACTTACATAGAACCCCCATTATGCAGAGAAGTATGGATATCTGTAATAACATTGACTGTATGCCATGTAAAATTTTTGTTATGAGTACTTGTTTCAATCTGCCTATTCTATCTACTGAAAGATGCTCCTATTTGGAAACTGCTGAGACTTCTGTGCCTGCCTATGTTGGTAAAAAGGCACCTGCCACCAAGAGAAAGACTAAGTCTAACTCTAGAACAAAGTGGACAGTGAAAGAAGTCAAACAGGAGGATTCTAGTGTTGATTCAAATGTGAAACAGAATGATATGAACAATGATGCTGTAATTGCAGGACCCAACAGAGTTTGGGTACCAGATGCAAATTAAAATCATCTGTTTTGCAGGGCAAGAAACAGAAGCAGGTCATGTGGATCATCGACAGTGGATGCTCCAGGCACATGACTGGTGATATAGTCTTGCTATCACATTTTGTAGAGAAAGCTGACCCAATCATAACTTTTGGAGACAACAGCAAAGGTTACACTGTGGGATATGGCTTTTTGGAAATTGGAAATGTTGTAATTGAAGATATTGCTCTTGTTGATGGATTAAAGCACAACCTACTCAGTGTCAGCCAGTTCAGTGACAGGGGATTCAAGGTTGATTTTGATATGATGGTGTGTGATATCTATCACAAGAAAAATCGAAGCCTCTCTTTGAAAGGAGTCAGGAAAGAAAGCTTGTTTGTTGCAGACTTAAATTCTGTCAATAAATACAAGGCTTACTGTTTCTACAGTAAAGCATCTGTTGGTGAAAGCATGCTTTGGCACAAGAAGCTCTCACACCTCAATTTCAAGAACATGAATATTCTGATGAAGAAGGATTTGGTGAGAGGACTACCTCAACAGGAATTCTGTCAAGAAGGACTATGTGAGGACTGTCAAATGGGCAAATTGAAAAGATCTGTGCACAAATCAAGCAAGTGAATACAAAAACTGAGCCACTCAAATTAATTCACATGGATTTGTTTGGCCCAGTAAATGTTCAATCTCTTGCAAGAAAGAGATATGCCCTGGTAATGGTGGATGACTACTCAAGGTACACTTGGGTGAGGTTTTTAGAGACAAAGGACGAAGCTGCTCAAGAAATAATTGATCACATAAGAGTTCTTGAAAGAACCCCCAATGCTCAAGTTCAATATCTGAGAAGTGACAATGGTACTGAGCTCAGAAATGCCACTCTTGGAAACTTCTGTAAAGAAGAAGGCATTGTCCAACAATTCTCCACTGCCAGGACACCACAACAAAATGGAGTTGTACAAAGGAAGAACAGAACTCTCATCGAAGCTGCGAGAACTATGTTGAATGATTCTAAATTACCAACATACTTCTGGGCAGAAGCCATTAATACGGCATGTTACACACAGAACAGAACCTTGATCAACAAGACTCATGGAAACACTCCTTACTATTTGTTAACAGGAAAGAAACCCACTGTCAAGTACTTTCATGTATTTGGAAGTAAATGTTTCATGATGATTGACAACCATGAAAGAAAAGGAAAGTTCGATGCTAAAGCTTATGAAGGCATTTTCATGGGATATGGTTTGGAGAGGACTGCCTACAGAGTCTATGTCATTGATCACAAAGTCATTGAAGAAAGTGTGAATGTCACATTTGATGAAACCAAATTCCCAGAATTACAAGAGGATGGACAAATGGAGCCTCTTAGATTTGAAAATCAAGGGTATTTGGAAGAAGAAGAAATTGTTGCTGATGAACCTACTGGTACTCAGGATATTGAGTTTGAAAGAATTGCTGTCAACACCAATGGTGCTACTCAAACTCCAGCTCAATCTTAGACCATAACAGCTAATCATCAGAATGAGAATGAGTCTGGAGATGTTGAAGAACATGAAGGAGAAAACATCAAAGGTGGAGAGTCAACACCTCAAATAGGAAATGATGAAGCAGATCAAGAAAGAAGCTTGCCCAGAACCACTAAGTGGAACAGAGATCACACTAGCAATCTAATCATTGGTGATCCCACTACTGGTATAAGGACGAGAAGAAATATTTCTACTGACAGCATGTTTTCATGTTTCCTATCTCAAACTGAGCCAAAGTCAATTGATGAAGCATTTTGGATTCAGATTGGGTGATAGCCATGCAAGAAGAGCTAAACCAATTTGAGAGAAACAATGTATGGAAGCTGGTCCCCAGACCTAAAGGGAAGTCAGTAGTTGACACAAAGTGGGTTTTCAGAAACAAGTTGGATGAAAGTGGAAATGTGACAAGAAACAAAGCAAGGCTAGTAGCCAAAGGTTACTGTCAACAGGAATGGATCGATTATGATGAAACATTTGCCCCTGTTGCCAGACTTGAAGCTATTCGAATATTCTTAGCCTATGCTGCACACTGTAACTTCAAAGTGTTCCAAATGGATGTCAAAAGTGCCTTTCTTAATGGAGAATTAGAGGAGGAAGTGTATGTTGAACAACCACCTGGATTCGAGGATGCTGAATTGTATGACTTTGTCTACAAGCTGTTCAAAGCACTTTATGGATTGAAGCAAGCCCCTCGAGCTTGGTATGAAACTCTATCTACTTTTCTCATTGAGAATCAATTTACAAGAGGTGTGGTGGACAAGACACTGTTCTACAAGCACCATGGCAAGGACATCATTCTGGTTCAGATCTATGTTGATGACATAATATTTGGTTCTACAAATGAGAAGCTGTGTGAAAAGTTTTCATCTCTTATGAAGAGCAAGTATGAGATGAGCATGATGGGAAAACTGTCATTTTTCCTAGGTCTACAAATTCATCAAAAGGATGATGGCATCTTCATAAGCCAATCGAAATATGTCAGGGAACTCCTCAAAAAGAATAACCAACCAGATTGAACCCTGTGTCCTTAGGATACCATAAACCCAAGTTTAGAGTGCCCTTCAGATATCTAAAGATCCTTTTTATAACAATCAAATGTGATTCTTTTGGATTTGATTGAAACCTTGCACATAAACATGTAGCAAACATGATGTCTGGCCTACTTGCAGTGAGGTAGAGTAGAGAACCAACCATGCCTCTATAGACTGAGATATCTACTTTCTTGCCTTTAGCATCTTCATCCAATTTAGTGGCAGTGGCCATGGGTGTCTTTGCAGGTGAGCAATCTTCCAAGTCAAACTTCTTCAATAAATCCTTGATGTACTTGGTTTGACTGATAAAGATACCATCTCTCCTTTGACTGACTTGCAACCCAAGAAAGAATGTCAACCCTCCCATCATACTCATCTCATATCTGCTCTGCATGAGTTTAGAGAACTTCTCACACAGCTTCTCATTTGTAGAGCCAAAAATGATATCATCCACATAAATCTGAACTAGGATAATATCATCACCATGCTTCTTGTAAAATAGTGTCTTGTCCAAGGTGCCTCTAGTGAATTGATTTTCAAGGAGAAATTGTGATAAAGTATCATACCATGCCCTTGGAGCCTGCTTAAGTCCATACAATGCCTTAAGCAATCTGTAGACAAACTCTGGGAAGTGTGGATCCTCAAAGCCAGGTGGTTGTTGCACATAAACTTCTTCTTCCAACTCTCCATTCAGAAATGCACTCTTGACATCCATTTGATACACTTTAAAGTTTGAATGAGCAGCAAATGCCAAGAATATTCTGATGGCTTCCAAAGCAACAGGGGCAAATGTCTCATCATAATCAATGCCTTCCTGTTGAGAGTATCCTTTTGCAACCAACCTTGCTTTGTTTCTTAATATTACACCATCTTCATCCATCTTATTCTTCAGAACCCATTTTGTTCCAACAATGGTTCTATTCTTTGGTGCAGGCACAAGTTCCCATACTTTGTTCCTTTCAAATTGATTCAGCTCCTCTTGCATGGCAATAATCCAATCTGGATCCAACAGTGCATCATCAAGTTTCTTAGGCTCAACCTGAGATAGAAAACAGCCATAGAGGCACTCATTCTGACTAGCTCTCCTAGTCCTTACTCCTGCATTAGGATCTCCAATGATTTGCTCTGCAGTGTGTGATCTATCCCATTTCCTTGAGTGCTCAGCCTGATTTCTCATCCTTGATGTTGTTTCATCATCCAAATCATGATCATTCTCATTTCCCCCCTGTGAGATTGCCACTACTCACAGGTGTGCCTTGGATGCTTGTTTCTCCACTGTTGATTGGCACAAATTCTTCTCTTGTGTCATCATTCACTTGAGTTTGTTGAACTTGAGTTTCAACTTTAGTTTCAATCTCTTCATCAGAATCATCTAGATTATCAAACCTTAATGGATCTTTATCTTCATCAATGGCTTCTTCTAGTCCAGGTAGTTTGTTGTCATCAAATGTTACATCTGTGCTTTCCATAATTTTCTTTTTACTGATGACATAAACTTTGTATGCAATTCTTTCCATAGAGTAGCCAAGAAAAATTGCTTCAAATGCCTTTGCATCAAACTTACCAACATATTCTGAATTATCCTTCAATACAAAGCATTTGCTTCCAAAAGTATGAACATACTTTAGAGTAGGCTTCTTTCCAGTCATCAAATTGTAAGGTGTCTTTCCAGTGTTTTTGTTGATGAGGGTTCTGTTCTGGATATAGCATGCAGTGCTCACAGCCTCAGCCCAAAAACATGTAGGCATCTTTGCATCAAGTAACATTGTTCTAGCAGCCTCAATTAAAGTTCTATTCTTTCTCTTAACAACTCCATTTTGTTGTGGAGTCCTTGGAGCTTAGAATTGCTGAGAAATACCATTCTCTTTGCAGAATGCTTCAAGTATGGCATTTCTGAACTCTGTTCCATTATCACTTCTTAGTGCAATCACACTTGCATTGTTGGCCTTTGCTTCCTTGTCAACTTTCTTTATGTGCTCAATGATTACTTGTGGAGCCTCATCTTTTGATGCCAGAAATTCCACCCATGTATACCTTGTAAAGTCATCAACCATCACCAAGGCATGCTTCTTTCTTCCTAGTGACATAATATTAACAGGCCCAAACAAATCCATATGAATGAGTTGCATGGGCTTGGTTATTGATGTCATTGTCTTTGACTTGTGGCTTGATCTTTTCATCTTTCCTTTTTGACAAGCCTCACACACTCCTTCTTGGCAGAATTCGAGTGTGGGCATGCCTCTCACTAATTCTCTTTTGACTAGAGAATTAATGGCTTTGAAGTTCAGGTGTGATAATTTCTTGTGCCACAGCCAACAATCTTTATTTGATGTTTTTGAGTAAAAGCAACAAATTTTGTCCTTGTTTGCAGAATCCATATCGGCTACAAACAGGCTTCCTTTCCTTACTCCAGATAGAACAAAATCACCAGTCTTCTTGTGAGTGATCAAACATTCATCTTTGTCAAAATCCACCTTGAATCCTCTATCAGTAAACTGACCAACACTTAGCAGATTATGCTTGAGTCCCTTGACTAGTGCTACATCTTCAATGATGACATTACCAACTTTTAATTTGCCATATCCCAATGTGTTACCCATGCTATCATCTCCAAAAGCAACCATTGGGCCAGCCTTTTCCTCATACTGTGATAGCATGGCCATATCACCAGTCATATGATTTGAGCATCCACTGTCCAAAATCCACATGACCTTCTTTTCATTTTCTTTGCCCTGCAAACACAAAGGTATTACTTTTCCTTTGGTACCCAAACAAGTTTGGGTCCATGTGACTTAGAAACAGTTTTATCATAAACAACATGCTTGTCAACTTTCTTGGTGTTAGTCTTCTTGTCACTGTTAGAAATCTTAGAACCTGAGGTTTCAGACTTAGGTGACAGAGGTACCTTCCTAGCTTTAGGAGGACTTGAAGACTTTGACCTTGTGTAGTGTGTGTGAGAATTGTGAATGATACAACCATCAATGAATTGCCTTCTCAAATTGAAACAGCTAGTCATCACATTCATGTTGCATGGCATACAATCAAATTTATCACAAAATGGAGCATCTCTATGTCTTAGAGGCACAGAGCAATCATAAAAAGGTTTAGGCACACTACCAACAGGTTTCTTGAATGCATGAGTTAGATGATTGGTACTGAAACAGTTCTGACAAGTTTTCCTAGGGGCATTAGGCATATAAGCATAGTTGTTATCTTTGTTAATCCCTAACTTGCCATTTCTGTTCTATTTCTTCTTAGTCACTTTCTTATCTGATTCACTCTTCCCAGCTGAAACAAACTTCTTAGGTCTTGACCTATCACCTACTGACTCCTTGGCTTTTGACTTGACACTCTCACTCTTGGAGGATGCTTGTTGTTCACTGGATTGTGCCTCATCCTCATCATTCAACATTTGTTTGATGAGTAAGGCATCCTCATCAATTTCAAATGTTGATTCCTTAAAAATTGGATTTTCAGTCTTTTTCAAAATGTGAGGCACTTCCTCATGAACAACTGTGTCATCTTCAATGACAGCATAGCCTTTTCTCTGTTTAAGAGTGTCATAATCAAGTCCAATAGCAGCCTTGGGTTTTGCTTGAATTTTCTCACAGTAGGATTGCACTAGACCAGATGATTTCTTAAATGTTTTCAGTTTGAATTCATTTTCAGCTAATTCATCCCTAAGAGCCTTTTCCACTTGACTAGCACATAGAACCTTATTCTGCAGATATTCAACTTCTTTCTTAAGGTTTTCTACTTGCATAGCAGTTAGCTCAAGTTCCTCATTCTTTTTGGTTAACATTTCATTTCTAGTAGATAGTTTAGCAATTTCTTCATTAGCAGCAGTCATACTAGTATGAATGTTAAACATTTCAACAGATAGTTGTTCAATCATGCATTTATACTCAGAAACAGACATGTCTATAGTAGTGAGAGATGGTACCTGAGAGTTTGATGGAGATGTGTCTTCCTTGGAATTGGCCATCAAAGCATAGTTACAAAATTCTTACTCCTCTCCATCACTATCAGAATCATCCCAACACTTCCCTTCAGCTATGTAGGCCTTACCTTGTGTCTGCTTTCTCAGAAGGGCCTCATACTTAGCTTAAAGTTCTGGAAACTGTTTATCCTTCTTTTTAGGCTTCTTGCATTCACTGGCAAAATGCCCTAGGTCATTGCATCTATAACACCTTACAGATGACCTATCCACATGGCTGGTTTTGAATTTATTCTTGTTTGGTTTCACAGGTGCCTTGCTCTTGTTGAATGAATGGTTTTGGGTTTTAGGTTTGAAGGGTTGATTCTTCTTGAATCTGATTTTTGGAAATTTTCTGGCCATGAAAGCATATGTGGTGTTTTCCATTCCATCTAGCTCTTCAAGAGTATAGAACTCATCTTCCTCCTTCTCCTCAACAGGTTCACTTACCTCAGCTTCAGTTTCTTCATCATCTATTATCTCCTCTATCCTTAGCTGGCTTGTAGATGCTTCTAGGTCTTGAATAGATTTGTTGACAATCAAGGCACATGATGTATTTATCATTCTGCCTTGGTTGGCTTGGATAGCCCTTTTCTGAAGCAACTCAAGCTCATGAGTCTTTAAAACCCCATAGAGCACATCATAAGTGATTTTGTTCAAATCTCTTTCCCTTAGAGAAATGACTCTTTGCTCTAGATGATTTGGTGAGGACAACAAAAACTTCATGTTTAACTCCTTGGTGCTGTAAACCTTGCCATTCATCTGTAACTCAGTAACTAGCTTGTGAAATCTCTCAAACATCTCAGTAATGCTTTCCTTGGGCTGTGCCATGAAAGCCTCATACTGTGTGACCAGTATCTGTTTCTTGTTTTCCTTGACCTCATCAGTTCATTCACATAACACCTCAATGTGATCCCACATCTCTTTGGCAGATGTGCATGATGCAATGTTTGCAAACATTGATATGTCCATGGAATCAATAATTAGCAACATGAGGTGACTGTCAAGAGCAACCTTCTCCTTTTCTGATTCTGTCCATTTGGATGGTTCTTTGGCCTCATAAGATCTTGGAACAGTTGTGGTTCCAACAGTCTTTTCAGGTATTTCTTGTTGTGGAACAAAGGGACCATTCTTGAGAATCTCAGGATACAAAGGATGAGAGGCTTCGATGAACAACATCATTTTTATCTTCCAGAGGTTGTAATTTTCTTTGTCAAACTTAGGGACTTTCACCGTTCCTGTAGTCTTTGGTGTATTCGAACTCATGATCGCTTTTCTGTTTTTGAATAAACAGCCCGGTCTGATACCACTTGCTGATATAGGGCACATTAGAGTGTTTGGTTGCTTGGCACATATGAAGCTTCCATCGAATCAAGTTACAAAACTAGGGGATCGTAGCAAGATGGTGATCAACCTAGGCAAAGAACCGAGCTCAAAGGCTTGCAGGGTGTATGATCCAGTCACCCATAGTGTACATGTGAGTCGAGATGTGGTATTTGAGGAGGAAAAAGGGTGGAACTGGGAAGAATGAGAAAATCGAAGGTGAACATCAAGGCACATTTACTGTGTGTGACTTACACGTAGGAGCGAACAGAAATGAGATTGAAGAAGAAAATGTGCAAAGTCCACAGTCTGGGGAGTCAAGTGCAAGTACAGAGTCAAGCTATAGGACATATGGTGAAGCAAACACTCCAATGTCAACACCAGTTGTAGGGCAAAATTTGACAACTAGTTTTGACAACGAAGCAAGTAGCGAGCAACCTAAAAAGTTTAGACAACTGTCAGAAATTTACGAAGTTGCTGAGGAGGTGGAGTTAGATGATGATGAGCTCATGTTGATGGGTACAGTTGAACCTACGTGCTACAGTAAAGCTGCCACAGAGTATTGTTGGCAACAAGCCATGAAAAATGAGATTGACGCAGTGGAGAGAAATAACACTTGGAAGCTAACTGAGCTTCCTGCAGGGAAAAAAGCTATCGGACTGAAATGTGTTTTTAAAGTGAAAAATGATGCAAACGGAGAGGTGGTGAAACACAAGGCTCGAATTGTTGCAAAAGGGTATGTTCAGGAACATGGGAGAGATTTTAACGAGATTTTTGCACCAGTAACTCGCCTAGAGACAGTAAGATTACTTCTAGCTCTTGCTGCAAAGAACTCTTGGGAAGTGCATCATTTGGACGTCAAGTCTGCATTCTTGAACGGAGAACTTCAAGAAGAGGTTTATGTCACTCAACCTGAGGGTTTCAAGAAGAAAGGGAAGGAGAAATATGTCTACAGACTTGTAAAAGCAGTATATGGTTTACGCCAAGCACCTCGTGCCTGGTACGCGAAGTTAAGTAAATGTTTGGAGGAGCTAAATTTCATTAGATGCCCTTACGAGCATGCTGTGTACACAAAGAAGATTGGTGGAGAAATGCTGATAATAGGAGTTTATGTCGATGATTTATTGGTAACAGGTACGAAGAAATCAATCATTGAGGAGTTCAAGTACCAAATGAGCCAACGATTCGAGATGAGCGACCTAGGTAAACTGTCATATTACTTGGGGATAGAAGTGCAGCAAGGGAAAGAGTGTATCGAACTGAGACAGACGGCATACGCGAGAAAAGTTCTTGAAAAGGCTGGGATGTTGGAGAGCAATCCTACTAAGTACCCTATGGATCCTAAAGAATCGATAACCAAGGATGAAGGTGGGAAACTTGTGGATGTAACTGAGTTCAAAAGTATTGTTGGAGGTTTATGTTACCTAGTTCACACACGACCTGATATAGCCTACTCGGTGGGGATAATAAGTAGATATATGGAGAAACCAACGGTGCTACATCAACAAGCTGCAAAACGAATTCTGAGGTACATTAGAGGGACGATGGAGTACGGGTTGATGTTGAGTATTGAATACAGTAAAGAATACAGAGGGGGGTGAATGGATTCTTGAACTTATCTTTTTCTTGAGTCTATGTAGCAGATAAGTGTTTGTGTGTGCGAAGATGTAGGTGCGGATAAAGAATGACACAAAACGCAATATCACTTTAATCTAATGTATTATTAGATAAAGGTTGCTACAATCTGTGAATACAAATGATAGTATTCTCAGCTTCATTTTTCTCAAAGAGATATATCTTACAGTGTATGAAAAACTTCACTCACAAAGTTAATTTCTAAGGAAGTGAGGCTGTGTCCCTTATAGAACATGGATACAACCTACTTACTACAAATAAGGTAGCTAAACAAATTACTTTCTAGTTTGTCTATCCTTTTTGAGTAAGTGTCCAAACGGTTACAGATTTGACTTTGCAAAGCCTGTTCAGATCCACTTCTTTAGCCCCTTGTCTCTTCTATATCTCTCTGAGCTTCCTTGTAGGCTTTCCAGAGCACGTTACAGATTGTGCTCCATAAAGTGCATTGGCTTGTTGCAGGTTTCAGACTTGTACAATTTCTTCAGTATATTGTCTCCAAGAATGTATTCGAGAAGTGGCTAAGTCAGTGATTCGAGAACTAGAATTGACTTGATCGATAACTCTGAGTTCTCGAACACTGTTATATTGACATATCGAATCACTTCTCGAATAGCTCTTTTCTCTGGGAATCCTTGAGTTATCGAATAGAGCATTGTGACTTGTCGAATCCCTGAGATCTCGAATAGCTTTCTGAGTCCTTGAGATATCGAATGGAACTTTGACTTGTTGACTCTATGAGAACTCGAATACCACTTTGACTTGTTGACTTCTTGAGTTCTCGAATAGAGTAATAGACATATCGAATCTCTGATATATCGAATGAGATATCGAACAGTGTATTCAGAGATATCGAATAGTGTCTTCTGAGATATCGAATCCCTGACTTCTCGAAAGCTAGACTTCTCGAATAGACAAATATACTTCTCGAATTGGTACTTAGGCAAATTCTTCATTTCTTCAAATCCCAACTGTGATTATTTGACAGTCTTTATCTTCTTGCTTGAGGCATGAACCTTGGAACTTTTTTCAAGCATTATTCTTGACTATATAAATACAGTTACACAACTAGGATTTGGTGCCTATTACAAGTACAGAACAAATAGAAACTCTACAACTAGATGTTCCCTCAGTTAAGAGGTCATGTAAGTAATGCAAAGCATTATAGACAATTATGCTTGTTATTTGATGTAAACAGGCATGTCTCTGTGACTAACAGTTGATATATACAAGGGACAGCAACAACAATATGTTAAGTGGATACTCTGACAGTGGTCTTGCTGGGCATGTAGACGATCGAAGAAGCACTGGTGGAATGGCATTTTATTTGAATGAGAGTCTCGTGACGTGGGTTTCACAGAAGCAGAGATGTGTGGCACTATCTTCTTCTGAAGCGGAGTTTATGGCAGCAACGGCAGCTGCGTGTCAAGCGATTTGGCTGAGGAATTTGTTGGGTCAAGTTACTGGAAAGAGTGTTGGGCATGTTCTGCTTTATATTGATAACAAGTCGGCTATTGACTTAGCCAAGAACCCTGTGTTCCATGGCCGTAGCAAGCATATTGATATTCGTTATCACTTTATTCGTGAATGCATTGAACGAGGAGAGATTGTGGTGAAGCATGTATGACACATTGACAAAAGCATTGGCAACAGTCAAATTTGAGAGAATGAGGGCATTGCTGGGTGTCAAAGATCTGCACAAGCTCGCTTAGATTAAGGGGAGAATGTTGGTTTTAATCATGAGCGTGCTTGTTTCCTTATTTCCTTGTTAGTGTATTTCCTTAAACAATCTTATGACTTGGTCATATTTCAGTTGAGAGAGTTTAGGGATTTGATTGAATAAGTTTAGGAGGTAGTTAAATAAAAGATTTGCAGTCGCTAGTCTGTTAGGTTGATTTGATCCTTTCCTAGTTTGTAGCTAAACACCTTATGCAGGTGTATTTATCTCTTGTAGTTGCTTTCAATATATTTTAGCACGTTCAAAGTATTCTCTTGTTTATCTCTGGTTTCATGTTTACTTTGTGCATACTGTTTTGGCTCTAAACTGTTCCCTACAAAGCTTTTTGCTTCCCTCAGACGCTACTCCTCTGTACGTGTTTTTGCAAGGCACAGTGCTGGAAAAACTTATCCTCTATCCTGGCTGTCGGAGGTACATTAGAATTTACATACATTCTGTGTAAATTAATGGCATAATGATTGTTAATTATAGGTATCCTGCTACACTTTGTACATAAGTTGCTAATTTTCAATTTATTTGATCTATTATCAGAAGAGAGAAGGAAGCAGATTATATTGGGTTACTTCTGATGGCATCAGCTGGTTATAATTCTTGTGTGGCACCAAAGGTGTATGAAATTCTTGACGCCATAAATTATCCATATGGTGAACAGAGATTCGTGGCGCTGGTTATTAACTTATTATCATCTGGTTATTATCAACTTTATTATCGACTCATCCATCTGGTAAACAGAGATCTGAGGCGCTGTCAAAGCAAGAAGTGATGGAAGAAGCAATGATTAGATTTTCAAAAGCCACAACAATGTAAGGTTTATAGGTAAACTCAGGCCCTTTGATCGAGCTCTCTAACTTGTATGAATCACGAATTCTGAGAGAAAATGTTGAATGTCTGTCTTTGAGGATTATATTATAACTAGTCGATAAAGCCGCGCTTCGCGGCGGCGTTATAAAATTTTTTTAAAAAAATTAATACATTTACGTTATATTGTAATATTAATTTTAAATTTTAATAATTAAATATCCTTTTCTAATGAATCGATTTCTTGTTAAACACGATTCTTTCGATTGAGCCGCTCTCTCATTAAAATCAAAATCTCAACTTTAACATATATTATAAAGACTTATATAATATTTTTTATCCATAAAATCAAACAATAAAAAAAATTATGACATCAATATCAAATTCTAATAGCTAATACAATCTTTTCTAGTGAGTCGTCTTCTCGTTAAATACGTTTTGAGTCGCTCTTATTTGAAACCGAAATTCTAACTAATTATATAAAGAAGTAAATTCCAATTTTTATATTCTTTAAACTTTCTAATATTTATAGAGTTTTAAAAATGAAAATACATCTTATTTTTTCTGTATATTATAGATATTCATGTACTTATTTACAACTTCTGCATGAGAATGTCTTTCTGTTATGTTAACATATAAAAAAATTAAATTCGAAGACTTTTTGTTACGGGAATAATATTAAATTTATGGATATATTTTTCTAATGCAAGTATAATTAACTTGTATAAAAAAGATAAAATAAAGGATTTCTAGGAAAAAAGATATATAATTTTAAAAATCGTGTAAGACGTCTCCACCGTCCTCGTATTCTACTTCTATTAATAAAACATTTTTATTTTATATATTCCTTATATATTCAAACATTTTTATACGGTCTTCTCTAATGAATCGCTTTCTCGTTAAACACGGTTATTACTATTTATCTGCTCCCCAGTTAAGACCAAAAACCTAACTTTTATATATATCACTTGTATGATAATGTTTATCCATAAAAATCAAATCCTAAAAATAAAATAAAATTTATAACATCAAAATGATATTTTAATAGCTAATACAATCTTTTATAGTGAGCCGTCTTCCTGTTAAACACGTTTCGAGCCGCTCTCGTTTGGGTCAAAATTCCAAATTCATTACATATTATTATTGATACTTATCTTACACAACAACTTTTTTCCTTAAAATTAAAACCTAAAAAATAGAGTGAATTCCAATTTATACTTTATCTAGACTTTCTAAAATTTATGGAGTTTTAGAAAATGAAAGCACATCTTATTTTCTCTTTATATTATAGATACTCCTATTTTTATTTAGGATTCCTGCATGAGATTGTTCTTTTATAATGTTAACACATCAATTCTTTTCTTTTAAATACGATGACTTTTTTATGATAATAGTATTGGATTTATGAATAAATTTTCCTAATAGAAGTATAATTAACTTATATAAAAAATATATAATTTAAGAAGATCGTACTTTCTATAAAATATTTAGTTATATGGATGCTCTATGTATTCAAACACATATTCTACTTCTAACAGAACTTTTATTTATATGTTTTTCTATAAATTCGAACTCTTATTCTCTATAAATTCAAACTCCTATTCTACTTCCAATAGAACTTTTAATCGTATGCTTTATAAATACTTATTCTACTTCCAATAGAAACTTTTATTTATATGTTTTTTCTATAAATTTGAACTCTTATCTCTATAAATTCGAACTCCTATATTCTACTTTCAATAGAACTTTTAATCATATGCTTTATAAATACTTATTCTACTTACAATAGAACTTCTAATCATATGTCTTCCTATAAATTCGAACTCTTCACCACTATAAATTCGAACACCTATTCTACTTCTAATATGTTAAATGATATTTTTATATTTATAAGTGTTTAAAATTCTAAAATTCTAGAAAATTAGAAAAATAGATTGAAACGATCTTAGAGCGCCACCTAAACTCCCGCGTACCCTCCTTTATATATATATATTGATGATTGATTATTGGTGAAAAATATATTTAGTTGTTGAATATTTTTTTTTTTTGAAAGATTGGCATATGTAGCTAATTAGTACAATTGTTTAGATATATTAATTTTCTAGTTACAAATTTTATAAGTAAAAGTATACTTAATAATCATTAAAAAGGAGTAAATCAGAATTTCTTCTCCTCCAAGATTCATATGTATGTAATATATAGCAGGAATCTAATTGTTTTCGGAAGAAGCGTTTGTAACATTGTATGTGCGTAGGTTGTCTCATCTACATTCAGTTAAAAGGCATTGTTAATGTAACTTATTCATTGTAATTTACCTGGGAAACAATGAATCTTGTAAAGTAGATGTCATCCACTTTAGCCATTAAGTGAAGTTTACAATTAGTAGTACCTTCTGCATTTGGCATTTTTTGTTTTATATAATAGGGTAATGGTAGACACTGACTTGTGGTTTTTTGTCAAAACGTGTATTTTCAGGACTGACTTGTGGTTTTTGCTCACAAAATGTATAAATATATACCAAAAGGGAAGAGAATCGTGAATACTTGCCCTCTGCTCTTCACAATATCCTGATTCTTTGCCTCTCAGTTGAGTCCTACTTTGCACTTCTCTTCAAGCCATTCTCCACATACTAACAAAAAAAGTAGTACTTTGCCATATATCAATGTACATTCTTCCGGAGATCTTGCTTGTGCTTGTTAGCCCAAACGTACAACCTACGAAACCCAATGTATCGCACACGCGAGACGAACCCGCATTTTCTCTCCTTGCAACCACAAAACCAACCGCAGCCACCAGAGGATGTCACCAACCCAAACCCACATTTTCTCCCCTTGCAACCACAAAATCGGCGGCAGCCACCAGAGTCTGTCAGCAACCCAAACCCACATATTCCTCCCCTGCAACCACAAAACCAACTGCAGCCACCGGAGTCTGTCACCAACCCACATTTTCTCCCCTTGCAGCCACCGCATCACCAGCCTCAGCCACCTCGGTCACAGCTCCATCCCAGCCTCGAACTGCCTGCACAACCACAAGCACGGCCACCATTCACTCCGAGCATCGAATTGGCTACAAAACCACAAATAAAGCCAAAGCGTCAAAGCAAACGATCTAAGGCGCAATATGGTGCTGGCCTCTTGCCTGATCCTACAAGGTCACATCTTGGTCCGGATCTCCACTCCCCCCCACACTCACAGCCACGTCGCCAACGCCAACCTCGTGAGCCTGAACTTTTTGTTGGAGCTTCACCAACACAACCACACCCCCCGCCAGTGCGCTTAGGTCATCCAGCAGTCCCACAACAGCAGCAATCCTCAGTTCAAAGAATTCCACCACCTCGCAAAACTAAGCTTTTTACATGGTGTATTGCCATCCTCTGTGCAATTTTCTGGATTATAATCATACTAGTAGGGCTTATAGTTCTCATAATATATCTCGTATACCACCCGAAAAGTCCCAAGTTTGATGTGGCAGATGCAACCCTGAATGCAGCATATCTTGACATGGGTTATCTCCTTAATGCGGATGTTACTTTCTTGGCCAACTTCACAAACCCAAACAAGAAAGTAAATGTAAACTTCAAGCACATTATCATCAATCTCTACTTTGATGGAATTCCTATTGCCACAAGGTATATTGATCATTTTCATGTGAGAAGGGCACAACATCATCTTGCAAATATTCATATGGTAACAAGCCAGGTTAGGCTTTCTCCAGTACATAGTCAAAAGCTTAAGAAGCAGATCGAAAGCGGCAGAGTCAAATTTGATATTAAGGGTCTGTTTAAAGCAAAATCTACTTTGGGAAATGTCCTTAAGTATTCATATTCATTATATGGTCACTGTAGCATTGTTATGACTGGCCCTCCTAATGGAGTTTTGGCAGCAAAAACATGTGGTACCAAACGCTAACAACGTAGAGATCCTATTCCTGTTTCATCATCTAGAGATAAGGGTTTTGATGTCATTTGTCTTATTTGTTTTGCCAAGGTCACTCGAATATTTGTCTTTGCAAATCTAGTTCTTTAAGATCCTTCCTTCGGAAATCTATAATTAAAGCTGAGAATTTAGAGATTTATATGCAACAACAAAGCGCAGTTGCATCAATGTATCAGATTTTACTCTAAAGGGTAAATTTTATTCTGCATTAAAGTTCTCTTTGCTTTCTATCAATATACTCAGCGGCCAACTAAAAAATACGTGCTATTTGACAAAAAAAGAGTATATAATTCCAGTAAAAACTATACGGGATCATCAAACGGAAAGGGTGTCAGGAGGCCAAAGAACAAAAAAACAAACTTTACTCTGCCTCATACGGAACCCTAAAATTTGGATATGCTACAAACCAGGGGCGTAGCCAGTGTACGGCGAGCGGGGTCATTTGACCCCACTGAAATTTTAAAAAACAAAATTTTTATGTATATTTTTTTTAGAAAAAATATTTATATTAGTAAATTTGAATTTTGACCCCACTGAAAAAAATAATTATTGTAACTAGTTTCATTTTTGATCCCACTAACTTTTAATTTTGTAGTACAAACTAACCCCACCCCCCTCTTTGTACTAAAAAGAAGTCTATGCAAAGGAGTCTCCAGGAACGTTATGAAAAGGGAGATCCAGAAGTTGACTTCTAGGGTAAGCATCAGGCAAATGTGATTATTATGTCCTTTATTCTAAAGGACCGGAGGAGTGCAATATGATGCAGCCAGCCTCGTATGATGGGGACTTTCCTCCAGTAGATTTTGAACATGACAAGGCTTCTCATGTATGGAAAATCAAAAGTCCGACAATTAAGAATCCAGACGGTTCAAGCAAGCAAGTCGCTGTCACGTTGATAGATGGAGGATGTAATGAAGAATTTGCAAAAAGATACGTGCAATGTACAGTTATATAAGAGGCTCAGAAAGTTCCGTTTCATTAGCATGTTCTTGGTGTGTATCACGCTGGGGAAAACCTACAAAGTTCAGGCCAAGCCATTCCCATGGCCAACATACATATCTTGACCTACTTAAAACAGACCTTGAGGTTTCCTGCATTTCAAGCTGACGAGTTAACTCCTCCACCTTGTCTCTAAGCCTAGAAGACCTCAAATCAGCCAACCTTAATGATTTCTCAGCTGCATCTCTTGCCGCTATAGCAGCATCTGCTGTTTCTTCTTTATATTTAAGTTTATTCTCCGACTCTATTACAGCTTGCTTTGCCTCTTCAAGTTCCTGGCGAACAACTAATAACTGCAAGAATGGCACACGTTAAGACCTCAACTCAAAAGTGGAGGGGACTAAATACTAAACAGGACCAGGAAAATGGTCTGTCGTTTACTTTTCCATTAATACTATTCTTGGCAGGTTTTTTTTTTTTTTTTTTTTGAAATCATATTCTTGGCAGGTTTAGTATGCATGTTGAGTATCAATTTAAGTGTTATTATACGATCAAATAATGATTTATTACGCTTGTTCCACAAAATTACTCACACTTTACAAGTTATTTCAAATTTGGCGTTACTTCACTCATTTTTTCATTACCTAAGATAGTTTAGAATGTCCAACAAGTAGCAGATGTTTTTAACTTCAAATTTTAACGAGCTAGTATAACAATTTGAGTACAGAACCTGATTCTAACTGTGAAATGGACAGAGTTTCTAATGCTCATAATGATTATGAGATTTTTTCTTACCTTAGCTTCCTATTTATGACCACCGAAAATAAGCGAAGTGGAATTGCAGGCATAAAATATAGTGATGAAGTAACCAATATATTGATAGCCTAAAATAATAGGTGGGAATAAGGTGAAGAAAACTTGATAGCTCTTCCAGTTAAAATGCTTCTTAAGGGCAAATTAGGAGTGCATGGCACTTTCATTCTACGGTCAAGTCTGCTGACAACTACTGAATCAAGAAACTGCTCTTGCTACCCTGTTTGCTTTAAATATGCATAATTTTTCTCTAAGCCTTGTGTTAACTTGCTTTAGGTAATGTACAACAATGTATTTAATCATATCATGGGATGACAAAAGTCGACTTCAAAGTGTAGAAGCACCATAAAGATACTAAAAAAATCCTTATAGGAAGGTTCTGTAGACATTTCGGATATATACCTGTGACACAAAATCATGTTCAACTGCTTTGCCAGCATCAGCTTCTGCTTGTGCAGCTACTTTCCATCTTGTAATTTCTTCTTCAGCTGCAGCAATGTCCATCATAAGCCCTTCAACCTATAACAACAAAGAAGTGTCAATACATGATGCAAGAAAATCTAATTGAATGGGAAGTACTTATTTTCCTATATAATGTATTCACATATTATAAAGAACAAGCAACCCCAAAGGAGAGGATCAGTGTTCATCTTCACACTCTTCGTAAGTTCAGACCACTTCCCATTCTCCTTTTGGGACTTTATCGATCAAAAGGTGAGCAACCAAAAGAGAAAATATAATGCAACATCGTACTTATAGAAACATTAAAGAAGCAATAAAATATATATGTAAAGAGAGAGTCACATTTTCATTTGCGGTCTTCTCTTTCTCTTCAAGTTCCTCCACCTTTTGTTTTCTTTGAACGAGCTCCTTTGCTTGAGCTTCAGCTTGCTGTCTGAGTAAACTTGTCTCTTGCCTTAGTTCAGTTAGATAGAACACAGATATAACCACTGTTGTTTAGCGCAGAGAGTACAGGGATTTTCAAGGAAAAAACTCAACATAGATGTCTCTACAAAGTTAACTGTCAAGTAGCATGTGCACTTAACTATACAGACATGCCCACAGTATGGAAAACTCAGTAAAGAACCTCCTAAAAGAAGACTCTACACAATATATGGAGACCATAATCATATGGTAATTGTTTATAATCTCATCAAACGCAACTATAGATAGCCCAATTCTGCACTTACAATATACGGTAGGACACAGTATCAAAAGAATACAGGTTAATTGATGTATTGAGTATTGTGTTACTGATAATCTATCTTCCCTATACTGAGAAAGTCCTTAAGTCAAGCTTGTGTTTTAGGAATATTCTACAGATAGTCAACCACTAAAATTCAGGATATAGCCCATAAGAATCCCTTCGGAGAGCGACTAAAAGAACAGTTTTAAAACATGCTCTTGGTCTACCTACTTTTCATTACATACTAAAATTATAGTAACCTCTCATCGTTCTGTATTAGTAATGACAGTTGATCCATTAAAGGCAACGTTTCAAGTCTTCTTGAGTTAGAACACGGGTAGAAGGAAAGTACCTTAGCACTTCAACAGTGTGCTTCAGCTCAATGATTTCAAGTTGGGATTGCTTAATAATATTCTCCAGCGCACCTGCCTGCATATGACATGTTAATATTACAACTCGACCAAAAAACACATGATTTCAAGATCCAATTATAAAACCAAGAAATGGTTACCAAAGTATATATTTCATCATCCTCCGCAACCACAGCACCTGCCTCGTCATTCAAACCCAGTTCCTTACCATCTGCCGGATGATTACTAAACTTATAATCAATACCGGCCTCTCTTAATCCATTCTCCGCAACTTTGAAGAGTTCATTTGTTTCAGATGACAAATCCGCCGACACTCTTTTCGATAAAGCACTTCTTAGCAAAGTTCCGATATGCTCTTTCTCCTTGACTAACTGAGAAACAGTCTCATTTAGCCTCTTCACTTCATTACTCCTCTCCTCCACTAACTCCTTTGTTTTCTCAACAACAATTCCACTTAATCCATATATCGACACCATTCCTGCCAAAGAAGCACGTAAATTCTCCTCCACATCAGTTTCTTTAGGCATAAATAAAGACTCTGACAACTCAGAGTGATCCAACCTATCAACATTCACTATCTTAATAACACTATCAATCTGATCATGTACTTTCGCAACATAACTCAACTGATCAACCAACAACGGTCTTTGCAACTCCATCTTCATCTCCAAATTCTTCAACTTATCCTCACTCTCCCTAACCCGCATTCTCAACTCCTCCAACTCTTTCTCCGCTAAACCTAACCTCCCATCCTTCTCACTCAACAACTTGTCGAAATCTTCCACAACACCACTCTTCTCCAACACCTCTTTCTTCAATCCATAAATCCTCGCCTCAAGCTCCGAAACCTCAATAGCACTCTCAAAATTCCTCTGCTCCATTAATTCACGCGCCTCGTCCCTCTCCTTTCCTCTCAACTCAACCTGCCTAATCATCTCCTCCACAATCTCATTCATCCGCTTAATCACACCATATGCAACCCCTCCCAATCCAGTATACTCATTAGACCTAGGCAATCCACCTACTCTAAACTCCTTAAATCCACTCACTTTCTCCGAAATCGCCTCGATTCCATTCAACATCATCTCAGCAGCACTCCCAACTTCCGATTTCAACGACTCCTTCGACTTAACCGCCTCATCACACTTCTCATTAAACTCCCTAAAAACCTCATCTTTATGTCTAATTAACTCATTAAACTCGATTTTCAACTGATCATTCGCTTTCAAAGCTTCGTCTTTTAATCGATTACTCTCGTCGCGCTTCTTAATCGAATCGTGCGCTAAGAGTTTTAATCGATCAAATGAAGTTTGTAAGTCCGATTTAGAAGCTTCTAGAGCTTGTCGCGATTGACGCTCGCGATCGAGCTCGGATAGAAGCTGTTGAAATTTGTCGTCTTGCGGTGACGTGGATGTCAGTTCGATCGGTACCGGAGTTTCGTCTTCGACGTCGCTTAGTACGGCGTCGTCGCCGGTGTTTGACATTATATTTTATAAAGATAATTAATTTAATTTAATTAATGAATAATGATTTGAAAGAAATATAAAGAAAAGAGAGGGAGTGTTACGATGATTGACATTTAATCAACTGAGAGGGAGATTGTATATATACAGAGAGAGAGACCCTTGTTATTTTTTCTTAACTAGTCGATAAAGCCGTCGCGAAGGCGTTATAATATTTTTAAAAAAAAATCAATATATTTACGTTATATTATAATACTAACATTAAATTTTAATAATTAAATAGTCTTCTCTAATGAATCGATTTCTTGTTAAACACAATTCTTTCGATTGAGCCGCTCTTTCGTTAAAATCGAAATCTCAACTTTAACATATATTATAAAGACTTATATAAAAAAAATTATCCATAAAATCGAACAGTAAAAATAAAAAAAAAATTATGACATCAGTATCAAATTCTAATAGCTAATACAATCTTTTCTAGAGAGTCATCTTCCCGTTAAATACATTTTGAGCCGCTCTTATTTGGAACCGAAATTCTAACTTCATTATATAAAGAGAGTAAATTCCAATTTTTATATTCTTTAAACTTTCTAATATTTTGGAGTTTTAAAAGATGAAAACATTTTATATTTTCTGTATATAATAAATATTCCTGTATTTATTTATAACTTTCGCATGAGAATGTCTTTCTATTATGTTAACATATCAAAAAAAAATACGAAGACTTTTCGTGACGGGAATAATATTAAATTTATGGATATATTTTTCTAATGCAAATATAATTAACTTCTATAAAAAAATTAAAATAAAGGTTTCTAGGAAGAAAAGATACATAGTTTTAAAAAAAATTGTATAAAACGTCTCCACCGTCCTCGTATTCTACTTCCAATAAAACATTTTATTTTATGTATTCCTAATATATTCAAACATCTTTTATACGGTCTTCTCTAATGAACCGTTTTCTCATTAAACACAGTTATTACTCAAATTCAACTTCAACTTCATTACATATTATTGATGATACTTATCTCACACAAAAAATTTTTTCCTTAAAATCAAAACCTACAAAATAGAGTGAATCCAATTTATACTTTCTCTAGACTTTCTAAAATTTATGGAGTTTTAGAAAATGAAAACATATCTTATTTTCTCTTTATACTAAAGATACTTCTGTATTTATTTGGGATTCCTGCATGAGAATGTTCTTTTATTATGTTAACAAATCAATTTTTTTCTTTTTAAATACGATGACTTTTTTTATGACAATAGTATTTGGATTTATGAATATATTTCCTGTCGGTTTGTTAACATTTCAAAATAGGGTGTTTGACACGTATTTTAAGGTGGAATTTAAGGATAGTTTCATAATTTATTTTTGAAATTTTCTCTTTTTTTGTATAAAAGTAGAACAATCCTATTTTTATACAAAAAAGAAAATTTTAAAAATAAGTTTTTTTTAAAAATAACTTATGAACTGTCCTTAAAATTCACCTTAAAATGCGTGCCAGAAAATGACAAAAAAAGTGTTAATAATTGGGTAGGACGGAGGGAGTAATATAAAAAATTATAATTTAAGAAGATCATACTTTCTATAAAATATTTAATTATATGTCTGCTCTATATATTCAAACACCTATTTTACTTCTAATACAACGTTTTTTTTATATGTTTATTTCTATAAAATTGAACTCCTATTCTACTTCCAATGGAACTTTTAATCATATGCCTTATAAATACTAATTCTACTTCCAATAGAACTTCTAATCATATAATTTAAGAAGATCGTACTTTTTATAAAATATTTAATTATATGTCTGCTCTATATATTCAAACACCTATTCTACTTCTAATAGAACTTTTATTTATATGTTTTTTCTATAAATTCGAACTATTATTCCTTATAAATTCGAACTCCAATTCTACTTCCAATAGAACTTTTATGAATATGCCTTATAAAAACTTATTCTACTTCCAATAGAACTTCTAATCATATGTCTTACCTATAAATTCGAACTCTTCTTCTCTATAAATTCGAACACATATTCTACTTCTAATATGTTAAATGATATTTTATATTTATTAATGTTTAAAATTCAAAAATTCTAGAAAATTAGAAAAATAGATTGAGACAATCTTAGAGCGCCACATAAACTCCCGCGTACCCTCCTTTATATATATATATTGATGATTGATGATTATGGTTAGAATATATATTTAAAATTAAAATACTTAAAACTTAATATTATATTAAAAGTTTTATAAAATAAATAATATTTTAAATATATTGTGATTACACATATTTTAATTTTTTTATTAATTTAGAAAACTTGTAATGGAACATCTATTATCTCTCTTGATAATATTAATTTAGAACATGATAATTTCAATTTCGATTTTTATAATTTAAAATGAAATATCAAGTTTTCTCTCACTTTAAATTATTTAAATATTATAAAAATTGAAGTGAAATAAATAATTTTTTTTGTAACAAACTAAATTAAAATTTTAATACTTAAATTGAATAAAAAATATTTAAAGTTAATAATTAAAATTAAAATATAATATGAATAACTAATAAAATCTGCATAAAAAAATTCCTTACATTGCACAAATTATAAGATAGCCATTATAATATAATCAATAAAAAATTAATAATATGTGAAATCACAATATTTATAATATTAATTATTTTATAAAACTTTTAATGTAGTATTAAGTTTTAAGTATTTTAATTTTAAATATATTTTCTAACCATAGTTAAGAAAAGTTAATCATAGGGTCTCCTTGAACCTCAAATTCAAATTATAGGGGATTATTTGAACCTTTTTAAATTTTAGGGGTTTATTTGCTCATACACCTATATCACAGGGGTGTTTTTGCTCCTTAACCCATATTTTTATTATAGCTACATATTTCGAAATAAATTTTAAAAATATTTTTGAATTTAATTTCAACAAAAAAATATTTTTGAATAATATATGGTGCAATTTTATTTGTGAAATTCATACATACTAGCGTATAACCTGTGCGATGCACGAATTTCTTTTGATATGTAATAAATTTTATTTTATGTTACAATTATATTTTTATATAATTATTATTTACAATTTTTTAATTTAATTTTGATTTTAATAATTTAATAAAAAATTAATTAATTATATACATGGTTTAAAACTTATATTATAAAATTTTAAAATAAATATGTCATTGATGGAATTCGAACTTTGAAATTTTAGTAAATTAATTTAATCATATAATATATATGTAATCATTAGATCTAACGATTCTGCTTTTTTACTAAAAATCTAACGGTTATTATTCGTAATATACATTATCATTAATTATAAAAGGTGTTTATAAAAAGTAGTATCTTCAACCAAAATTAAATATAAAAAAGACAATCGACTAATTATCATTAATTACATTATGTTATTAATATTTATTTTAGGTGTTACTCCCTCCGTTCATTGGAGTTCTTTACATTTGTTTTTTGCACGGAGATCAAGATAGTAGGTGTAATATTGTTAAAATAAAGGTGTAATAGTGATTTTATTGTTAAAATAAATGAAGTAGTGGGTGTAATAGTGTAAAGTGTTGAAAATGTGGAATGAAGTAGTGGATGTAATAATGTATTTTATCGTTAAAAGTTACTGTACTATTTTTAGTAATGTAAAGAAATGGAATGAACGACCCAAAATAGAAAGCGTAAAGAAATGAAAAAGACGGAGGGAATATATTTTTCTTGAAAATTATGGTGTGATATTTTCGGATATATATTAGTGATTATAAGATTTGTTTTAAATTAAAAAAATAATGTGTTTTAATTCGAAAGAAAATATTAATGATCGGAAGATATGATACGATTAATGTTTTTATGTGTTTATAAAAGGTAATATGTTCAACTAAAAGTACATGTGAAAAAGACAATCGATTAATTATCATTAATTATGTTATGTTATTATTTTTTTAGGCGTATTTATTTTTCTTTATAATGAAAGATAAATAAGTAAATTCACGAAGTACCAAAAAACATGTACCAAAACTTTTAATGTTTCGTCTTTTATATAATAGTATAGATGTAGGAGAAATTCATTTCATTTATGAGTTAATAGCCAATCGTATTATGACAATTCAACATTTTGGAATAATTTTAAGAATTTTAGCATTTCTCTTTTTATTATTGTTCAATCTAAATTTTAAATTTTTATACATAAATCACTAAATTTTGCTGATTTTTAAATTCACGTAGAGTACATCCAGAGTCTAAGCAGATTCACACAGAAATCATCCAGAGATAATTACTTTACGAATTCTTGCTATCACAATTCGTGACTTCTAGTGTGTAAAGTTCAGGGTCATCCACCATACAATTCGATTTCTGAAAAAAAAACTTGGATCAGTTGATTAAATTTGGCATCAATTTTAGTTTTATATCACATTATATGTATTACTACTATTATACCGGTCAATACACTTGCATATTACCACACCATAATCTGATCAGACTTTAGAAGCGGTATTTTCTAATCTGTAAACTGAAATCCAACAACTTGGATTATAATATGTTCACAGAGTAATTTATAAAGAACTCTGAATAGCTCTCAGCATGGAAAAATGGATCCAATCAAAAAATTAATGACATTGAAACTGAAAACACACTCGTAAAAATATTTTACTTGATATATAACTTGAGATGTAGTAAATTAATCCACTATTCTTCCAAATTTAAAACTACCGTCATCCAAAGCAGCCATACTCTTCCTTTTTTTCGACAATTTGGTTGGATTTTGAAAGCCATTTTGTTCATTTGTAAACTGAGCTTCAGTTCTGGCACGTAATTCCTCTAAACTCTCACCTTCCTTTGCTCTTTCCAAGACCTGAAAGTTGGGCAGACGATGAGAGCTTAATATTGATGGATGTGAGCAGGTACACAATTTGAGGGAAGTAAAAGTATCTGTACCAGATGACGCCCGTATAGATGGGTGCTTGAAAGAGCTTCAAGTGCATTCTGGGCCTCCTTCTTTGTTACAAACTCCACAAAAGCAAAGCCTCTGTGATTCCCGAACTTCATCGGGAGCCTTAAGCTCTTAATCTGCAGATTAAATGGGAAGCCAAATTATATTAAAAAAAAAAAAATCACTTGAGCTGATTATAGAAAAAGTCACTAAGTAGAACACGGTGGAGAAGAAAGGCGTCATTTGTGATTTGTGTAAATGTCATAATGTGAAGGGAGGGAATTTTGATGAGGAACAGGATTGAAGACTTTTTACATATGTTAATAAAAGGTTTATTTGTATTTAGATTAGAGAGAATTAAAATTATTTGTTTATATATTTTATATGTGGGGTTAGGAATTTATCATATAAGTAATTTATTTATAATAAAGCTCAATTGTTACGGGCCTTGGTCCATTAGGTTCAATATTAGGGTTTAAATTTACTATATAAGTGATGTAATCCCCCACATATTACTTAGCTTTTATTATACACCTTTCTTGGGAATAATATTTGATTGATTATTCTTGGAATTCGTATAATTCATTGCTTATTATCGGTTTTATTATCGATTTAATATTCTGTCCTGCATCAAATTTTGTATTTAAAAGGAAGAAAAAAATATGTACTCGGATCCAGCCCTTACCACTTCTCTTGAAGAAGTTGCCAAGTTTGGCAGCACAAGATTAATGACAATACTTAAAAGTTTTCTTAAAATTAATTACTTCGGAAATTTAATCCTTAAGTACATTTAGGTCACAACATCCACGTCTGCAATTTATCACTTCAGGCTAATTAATGACAATGATCAGTTTCAAAGGGTATAACTTTAAGTACTCCCCTGATTTAGTACTAGTTAAGTTATTTATGCAATGTTTATAAAGACAGCTAATGTTCTCTTCTCCAAGTCAATCAATGCCGGTGATTTGAAATCAGTATGAATTACTGATGTGCAACAGTAAAGAGAAAATGGATATTGCAACTGAGTTTTTGTTTATAATAATTTTGTAACACTATTCACCACTGAACTGAACGCTTTGTGTTCTAAATGCCCTCTAAACTCAGTTCCTTTCATTGCCTCAGGAATTAACATTTTTACTTGAATTCAAAGGAGTGAGACAGTAATTCTAGATAACTCTCGGAAGCACCTTACTTATTAGAAACACTTCGGAACTCTGAAATAAAAATCATGATTACCTGGCCAAATGGACTAAATAATTGTCTGAGCTCTTTCTCTGTTGCCTCAAAAGCTACATTTCTCACAATTAGCTTTGTAGAACTATGATCCTTCTGAACTTTTTTCAGAGTCTCATCCTTCTTACCATGACAACGTTGCAGTATAAGAGCATGCCCATCAAGAACAGACCCCTGAAAGAAAGAATGATAGAAAACTGAACAATATTGCTTGATATATTTAATTTCTCACTATGTACATGTAAAATAATTTTTTACCTGTAAATCCTTGCAAACATTTGTTGCTGCATCCACAGAATCAAATTCAACGAAACCAAAACCCATTGAGACATTCTTCCCATTTTTCATGTGCTTCTTCACCTGAATATTGTATGCGAATAGTGATCAAACAGAATAATGTGCTCCAAATTCAATAAAAAATTGACAAGGTACTGGATCAAAAGAATTACCCTGACACTGAGTATTCTTCCCTCCTTCACATGTTCACTAAAATATTTTTTCAAACTCTCGTCAGATGTTTTAAAGTTCAGGTTCTTTACAAATAGCGACCGTGACTGTAAGAGAAAAAAACAAGCAGTTGATGAGAATGTATACAACCCAGCACGAGTGAAAGAGGATAGCCATACAGTAATAAATAAAAATTGCAATATAGATGTTTAGATAAACTTGGAGGGAAAACTCCATACAGTCTAAACTGAAATATTTATTACAAGCTGTGCTGTCTCATAGTACCTGGTACATGCATGGTCAACATGCTATATTGCAACAAACAAAATTATGAATGAGCAAAGGTTTTCAATACTTGGCAACATTTACAATCTAGCCCAGTGAAAACATAACACACGCCAAGTAAAAACATTACCTGTAGCACAATTCAAAAACAAGCATATGCAAATAAGGCACTACGAAATTAGACAGTTCAGTATGGTTCCAGCCCGAAATACATATTTGTGTCTACATTTCCAAATCTATACGTTTTGTGGGTGCATCATGGGCATGTTGATACATGAAAAATCATGGGCGGGGAAGGGGGTTGCTGATTGATCAAAAAAGAAAAGGATTTGGCAGCCATAAACTCTGTGTGGCAATTTAAATATGGCGACAGAAGGATGCTCATGTAATCAAGCAACATAATGGAGCAAACAACTATTCAGTAATGTACACAATCAAGACACATAACACCACACCTCAACTCGGTCAGGATCAATATCGGCATCTGCTGTTCCATTCAAATGCTCTTCTAGAAAACCTCGCTTGGCACTGTGTTCCTCAATAACGACAGAGTTGTTTGCATCACTTAAAGATGCTGCTGTTGGGTTTAATATATTTGCCGGTGCCCATTCCAGATATAGAGGAGCATCCCTGCATTAAAAGAAATCGTAAGTAATTTCTACACAGAACTCCTAAACTGACACGTTGATGTTTAAAAAGTGGTAAGAGTTCATTGGAGAAATTTTGTGGGTACTGCCCCAAAATAGCACAAAACTTTTCTGGTTTTGACCCAAATAATTGTTAACACATATTCTCCAGAAGATGCATTAGGAAGTTTAAAGAAATGTAATGTTAGACTTAGAGCTAGTGAAATAATTTCGAAAATGGCAAGACATCTTTGAAAGCGCAAATTCGTCCACTGATAAAATAGTGATATTTTGAATTAGAAAAATTCCCCAAATTCAGGGTCAATCATATCATACTCAAGTATACTGACATATCCAAGAGGCTAAAATCGCACATGAAATCAGGTTGAAAATCCAAAACGAAGCGTGAAAATATAGGGAAAACAGTTTAGAACTCACTTTCGATTAACATGTGATTTTGAACAACCCTGTCTATATTTGTATACACTTATATCTTTCATCCTCATTCGACTTCCAGGATTACCTTTACATGCACTTGCACGTGGGGATGTGACAAACCGGATGGACAATGACCTGGCTAATGTACAACAAATCCCCTTCATCTAATGTGATGGACTCTTTATAACATATAAGTACATGACTAATTTACACCCCGATATCATGCTGTGGAGAGAAGAGAATGATTTGACCTAGTTAACGGAAGCAGTAATATTACACGTCAAAGAATATACTTCCTAGTCCCTATACATCCAAGATTATAGAAGAAAGGGAATATATCAGATTGATAGGCCAAATGAAACTGAGAACAAATGCAGCCATACTAAAAACATATGCAAATCCATGCCAGCACAACAGACTACAAGTGCTTTTCAATTTCGTATGGTTGGAATATGGGTCACACTTGTAATCAACTTTTGTATATAAAATGTTTTTTTAACTACAAAATCATAAGGAACATACTTGTAACGTTTGTACGATAAACGTTTAAAAGCGGAACGTGCTTCAGCTGGTTCAAGGAAAATAACCTGTGTAATCCACAGATTATATTAGTCAGAAATTCTACCAACTCTTTAAATATAAAAGACCAAATAAGGAAGTTCACTTCAATAACAAGTTGTATTAACAATAATTTTTTTACTGACATCAGTCAAATTAGTTGTATATATATATATATTAAATAGCCATGTGCGATGATCATATTTAGTAGATATAGATTCAGTATAGTATTCTGATACACAAGCTATGATAATATCTCAAAGCCATAACATATGAGCATACCAGTGCCAAAGTTTTTGTTGGAGGAATGATGATTTTGTCTAATCCTCCAGATTTACTAAACATTTCAGCTAGTTCACCTTCAGAAGAATCATAAGGCAAGTTCTTAACGATAATAACATGATTGCTTCTTTTCATGCTATCGGTCTTTTTGCTAGCAAATTCCTCTAATGAAGCCACATTCACTCCAGCATTTACAAGAGCCTTCTTTGTCTCCGCAATCACTTGAGTTTCTCCCAAAGCAACACGTACAGCAAGATCACTTGCTTCACGATCAAGTAAATCACTTTTACTAACCCCAAATTTTCTGGCAATGTTTTCGACAACCTAAATTAAAGCACAAGCAGAAAATGTAAAACGTCCTTAAAAAGGCAGATCGCAGATGTAACTGTACAAAACTTGAAAATATCTGGATGTGCCCTCTATTTGCATTCAACAAGGAAATAAGATCCATATAAAAACGAGCAATGTATTACCCACTTCAAAGCTTAAAACGTGAGATTAACGCAACACTGAACACTGGTCCAATCACACAGTATGGAAACAGGTAGGAAGTGAGGGTGGAATAATGAGATGCTTATCATACATCATAAGCAAAAGCAACATAATGTGCACAAACAAGCCTATCTTACAAGATCATCCGGTCCTTCCTGACATGAACTCATTTAGTTATGAATGAAAGAGTAGTAAGATTGAGAACTGATAGTATTATTTGCTATTATTATTTGTTATATTGTCTGAAAAATAATATTGAGCACTAGTGAGGAAAGTTTAACATAATTTATTAAAATCCTTAAAAGGTCTGATGTTATCTTTTGCCCGGCTTTTTCATAATGTGAACCAGCCCCTATTTATGTCATAATAGTACATACAAGCACCGTTCAGCAATGATTATAAGATTATCTCAAACTTATCTCCTGAGAGGGTTGTAGCTAGTTCAGTGGTAAGTTTAGGTTTTACACCACCTTAGATTTAACAGAAACAATACACAATACTGGCATGACAATCAGGTCTGCATCTCACATAATGATAATTTTTTTTAAAAAAAAAAGGAAAAAAAAATCAACCAAGACCAACAGTTTTTGCAGCAAAAGCGGTCCACCAGTTCTTCATAGATTAAAAAAGGCTGAACATAATAATGGGCCAAGAATTAGTCCCATCGCTATGGATTTGCAAATTTAAACCCATGGGCTACCCCTTCAAGGTATTTTCTGAAACTCTAGCCTCCTTAATAAACAGAGCATAAATCTTACCCCAGGTTCTTAAACACTCCCAAGGGTGCACCTTTCGGCATGACAGCTTTGCGAACAAACATTTATGGAATAAAAACGATACGAAAGATAAACTTGATTGTGTTAAGCGCAGAAAAAATCCAACATGTTTCCCAATTGCGCAAGGGAGGATAACTATGGATCGCCATCCAAGCAGAGATTAGATTCAATATTGATATCAAAATCACTGTATATTAACCAAGTCTAAAAATGTGTGGGAATTACAATACTTAGATAGGGATTAGGGAATAGAAACCCTAATCACATAACCTCATGGGCTAAGGCCTGTAAAGCATTGAGCTTATATATATAACCTACGACATACTTGATAAAGTATAATAAAAACAAAAGACTCCTTTTAATTTCACTTCCGCTCCTCATCACTCCTTATAAAAAATATCCGCCCTTGGCTACACCACAACTATGAGCCAATTTCGCAGGTTACATTTCCCCTGCACTTGGAAAACCCCAAAGCCATTTTTCCAAAGTAATTGAGAGTTTTGTTGTCACGATACTGAACTTGAACAAATACAAATCGTAACATTGCAAAGAAATTTGATTGTGATGCTCTTTAAAGAAAGAGAAAAGCATCATATGAAACACTAAGGGAGCATGTACATACTGTATCATGTCGCATAAACAAAGTATTCCATGCTTTTGTATTCCCACTAGCTTCTGATTCCCTCCTTTCTTCAACCCTTTTCTGCTTAAACGTCTTAGATTTATCAGCTGGCACGTTGGTTCTACAAAGTAAAATTCAAACATTCTTTTAAGAGAAAAAGGATCCTGAGATGTATCTCAGGTAATTTTTCTTGAGATACATGCAAAATACCTTTAAATTCTGTTGGGCCCGCAGGGCCAATTAAAAAATCCTGAATTTACTAAAATGCCCATCCTATTTTTACATATAAAAGATGTGTTATATTTTAATACAGAATAATTTTCTTTTTGAAAAACACTAAATCAAGTTTTCCTTCTCTCCTCTCTTACTTCAAGTACTGTGAGAAATAGCACTAGAAGTCATGGAAGAACATAAATGACGCAAAACATCCCAATACCACTTACTCTTGGTTTACAGGAGGATTTTTGTGCTTTGCTCGCATAACATGCATCAACCTACCTTGAAAGGTTGAGTTGTCCAGCTCTTCTAAAGCCCTGCATCAAGTGACTTACATACATAACATGTACAATGGAAAAGAAAATAAAGTGAAATAAAAACAATAAGGAAATCTTCAACGAAGATCAAAGGCATCAGAGCATATTACAAAGCTTTCTGTCTGGCAAAACAACTAGAAAACAATTACCCAAGACAAAATTTAAAGATCAATATTTGAGCAGCACAGGAATGGTGAAAGAAGGGGCATATCAATAAAAAGCTTACTGCATACAATATGGCTGGTAGATTCATAAAAGTAATATTTGGCAAGTAACCATATCAACAGAGCTGATGTTTCGGCAATGACAATTAGAATAATAGAGAAATGCATTTCAAACATATATACAAGAGCTGATTATCTAATATTAGTAAAAAAAATAAAGGACGGTTCATGATATGGATGAAGGTTATAAAATGTGCTTTTGTGGCTAAAAGCTCTCCACTGACCTATCTGCAGATTCTGGAAGCGAATAAAGAATATAAGCATATCCTTTTGACCGTTTTGTATCTTTGTCAACCACAACATGGACCTGCGACACCGTTCCAAACTTGCTAAAATGCTCTTCCAGCTCATCTTCACTGAATCACATCAAAATTTCATGAAAGCAGTTACAGGTACTATATTGCAATGGTTACCAAAATAGGGAGCTGTAAACCAGAAACAATTTCATATCTACTTTAAATTATAAATTTGGGGGAAATTCATACGTGGCAGTGTAGGGAAGATTTCTGACAAAAAGACGACCAGCCTCATAATCTTCGTTTTCATCTGCTTGATCAGCTTCAGCAGTCACATCACTTTTAGCTTCTTCGTTTCCCTCTTTAGAATCATCTTCTTCGACCATATCAATTTTCTTGGTTTGTTTTTTCTGGATATCTTGGTCTGCACCATGTTTGTTCTCTGCATCCTCTTCGTCACTTTCTGAATCTGACCACTCTGTCTTAACTTTGCTTCTGAAGTAATCCATATCAGACGCACTTTGAGCGGGATCCAAATTGCAAGTCACAGCTTCATCATCTGATGACCCACTTTTGCTCTCTTCTGTCTCATCTACCTTGCTCGCTGTATTTTTATTATCACCTCCTCCTTTTACTTTAATTTTCTTTTTACTTGCTTTCTTCTCTTGTTCCATGGGAGCAACTGTTGAGGTATCATTTGACCAAAGTTTTGCTTTGGAACGGGGCAGCATGACCTCGATGAACTCCTTCAGTTGTGGGTCATCATTCTGATTGTCCTTGTTCTCTTCTTCTGCATTTTTTACTGTCGAACTTTTAGGAGCAGTAACTTGGTTTTTCTCTTCCAACAATTTCTGCTGTTTCTTCAGGGAGTGTTGGCTCCACGGAAGAGGCATATCTGGATCTCCAACTTTACGAGCATACTGGCTATATGCAAATTCAAATTTTATTAACATAAGAAACTACCTATAAGCATCTACGCTCATAACCATATTGAAGCCTAATCTCGAACCTTAATCACGACCATTTTGTACAAAATGAATTAGTCACAGCATAGTCAGTTCATAACGTTTATAAACAAAGAAAGGCACAAACCTCACAAGTAATCCTGCAAGTATCCAAGTAAGAGTTATTGAAAAACTTCAAAGCTTGCTGTGCTTCATTCTCGCTACGATAACCCACGAAACCAAATTGCCTACTCTTACCCTCCCTGAAACACAACAAAACACACATTACATCAATTAAACCAAAAACTATAAAATGTCATATACATACATATATAAGAAATACTAGACAGGGAGAGGGAGGGAGAGAGAGAGAGAGAGAGAGAGAGAGGGAGGGAGAGGGAGGTAGGGAGAGAGAGAGAGAGAGAGAGAGGGAGGTAGGGAGAGATGAGCATAAGTACTTGGTACGAATAATCTTAACATCAGTGACTTCCCCTTTCTGAGAGAAAAAATCTCTGAGTCGATCCTCATTAACGTGCTTTGGCAAACTCTTAACACAAATTCTAGACCTAAACCCCAACAAATTATAATAATTTCAATTAGCTTCATCTTATAATCAAACAAATTCAAACTACAAACATACAATATACACACAGCTGAATTAGAATAAGTGGAAGATACTTACATGATTATAAGCTTGGTTGCAGAAGAGAAAAAAACGGTATCAACAGTGGACAGCAGAACGATGCATACAAAATCTCTCTCGGCTAAAACCTCAATACCTAACCAAAGACTAACCACCTGGGCCTGAAGACATGGGCCTTCATATCAGTGGGCCGGGTTCAAATATTTGTTTAAAAAATAGAAATCAACACTTTTGCCTCATTACATTTCCGTCACGTCTCAGTACACCACGCGTCCTCCTCACCAACAGAGAGCGTCACAGCTATCTGCGCAACAGCAACGATATACACACCACATTAACACACACACACACAATTGTTCTCTGTTTTCATTTTCCCCCAAAACCCTTAAAACCCTAATTACAAACACCTCAATCAGTTACTTTATCACGGACAAGATGACGAGCACGACGTCGTTTAACGATCTTCCTGAAGAAACAACAACGGAGATTCTATTAAAACTACCAGTCAAAGACCTAATCAGATCAACCACAGTGAACAAGTCATGGTACTCTCTTATCAACAACCCCTCTTTCATTTCCTCTCAAATTCGTAAAGCTATTTCGTCTTGTGATGATAATGCTGTGCTTATTATGCCTCCTAGTACCTCTCACCAAACTTACTGCTCCTTAGTTTCTGCTGCTGATACTTCCAGTTCCCGAGTTATCGAAAAATTCGACATTCCTTTTGATACTAAGACTAGGCGTTTGAAATTGGTTAGTCAGATGGATGGAATGGTTTTGTTAGCTGAGTATGATGTGCTTTTAATGACAAACTTGTATCTTTGGAATCCGTATGTTAGGCGATATAGAGTTCTTGTTTCGGGGACTAAGAGTGCTTGTGTAGCGGGGATGGGGTTCGTAAATGATGATTATAAAGTTGTTAGGATTGTTTATGTTGGGAGTGGAGTGGCTGCGGAGGCTGAGATTTATAGTTTTAGGAAGAATGCGTGGAGGAAAATTGAGAACCCTGGAGTTCCGACGGTTGTTGATGAGGATGGGGTTTATGTTGATGGTTGTTATTACTGGTTGGCAGGCTATCAATGCAGAATGGATAAACGGAGGGTAATATCTTTTGATTTTTGTAGTGAGGTGTTCAGGGAATTCCAAGGGCCGGATGATGTTCCCATTTGTTTGGGAGATAAATATTTTTATCATCTTATGCACTTTGAGGATTCCCTTGTTCTTTGTGTTTTAGATGGAACATTCTGGAATGCAGCAGAGGCGAGTTTTCCTTATTGTATATGGTTGATGAGACAAGAAAATGGCTTGGACATGTGGACTACGCGTTTTAGAGGTCTACTTAAACAGTTTGGGTTTCCTTTGGCCATTACAAATAATGGAATCCTACTATTAGAGTCACATCGCTCAGAGCATGAAGAAAGAAGTGTAGTCTCCTGTAACCTCAAGAGCATGATTCATGAAGGTCACGGATTTCCTATAGCTAGGATTCCAAAATCACGACCTATTGTTGCTGCTACTGTTACTGTTGGCACTTCGTTTGCTGAGAGTTTAATAATGTACGAGGGAGGAAAAATAAAGAAATCTTCTACTCTATCTCTGCTCCTTAACAAGTCGTTGAAGCCGTTGAAATGTGCTAAGCAAGCAATTGTGAGTCTTCTACGGGTATGTGATATTGATCCATATATATTTGTTACTTGTCCTACATATCAATGAAAATAAATAAATTAGAGGACATATGTTTATGTCTCTTAATGAAATTGTTTCGCAGACATACTTAAATGCCACTTTATTCTAGCAATCTGGGCAACTTTGTTAGGTGTTGTGTGCCGAGAGGAAACATTTGACTTTAGAGGGCATAGTTTTCTTAAATTGAATGAAAATTTAATGCAATCTGTTAGACCATATACTTGATTTCTAGTTCTATGTCCTGCATAATTAGTGCAACTATATGTGATTCTAATTGTTGGAATCCTTCTGCTAATTAATTAAATTGCTGAACAGTTGTTGGATCGAATGTTCTCCGATTGTTGAGCAGAATTTAATAACACTTTAAGTTATACTCTTTTAAGCATGTAGTATGATTGCATCTGGATTCTGGCTTATTGCGCTCCCAAGAACTTACATTTTTGTCTTGTTTGTTGTTACCCATCTGCATTTGCAGGTGTAATTGATGTCGTTGCTTTGATGGTCTTGACAACTCTAGTAGGTGCAGCATATTGATGAAGTGGATTAAAGGTCTTTTGGTAATAGAAATTCATGGAATTACTTTGGAACATTTGGTTTAATTCGTAGACAGACATGTGCCAAGTTTAAGAAGTTGTCTTAATTGTACTCTCTTTTTGCTACTTCTCTTATCAGAATTTATTATCAGTTATATGTTCTTTGGATGATTTTAATTTATTCTTTTACTTTTTTTGCTAAAAGTATTCAGTCTCTTTTACAGATATTCAGGATGTTTGTGTGGTTTGAGAAAAATATATTTATAATTCTCTAGCGTTTGTTACTATAAGAAAAGTATTCAATTTTCCAGAGGGCAAATTCCTCGATGAAATGTTATTATATTAAGGAAAGTATATTTTTGGTTTCGTGTGTAATGAATATTAAAGTTTGTTGAAGCATCTGGCTAATATTGACTTGTCTGTTGATAAGTTTTGTTGCTGATGTCGTATTTATTAGAATATAAAGAAATTACTCTCGTTTAACCAAAGTATATATATACATACATGGTTTGAAGTGGTTTGTCCAAGGAAGAACAAACATTCTTTAGGCACTTTCTCTTGCTTGCATTCCATTTGCTCAAGTGACTTATTATAAAGAGAGTAACTTAAGATGATGGATGAGAGGTTGCTAGGATAGGAAATGTTGATGCATGCATGGTTTGATGGGCAAAATCCATGTATGCTTCTGCTAGATCATGTTGGCAAATTACATTCGTTGACACGCCTTTGCATGCGCTGCAAATGGCAGAAAACATTCATTTTGCAATTGAAATGATGGAGTTCTTAATTGCATCGTGTAGCCCCATCCACATCACTCTGAGTAGTCCGAGTGCAAGGGAAAGGATGCAGTGCTTAATTGCATCGTGTGGCTGATGAAGAGTATGTTGAGCTTTTGTTTGATTTCTTATTGGCTTGTTCGGAATCAATCTTGGATTTTAATTTTAGAAGAGAGGGCGCTCAGCTTATTGTTTAATTTTCCATTTGAGTTGTCTATAATGGCATCATCTGATACTTGCTAAGAACATGTGTGCAGATTATGGAGTATAAGTTTAGTAAGATAATTTGTACTGGAGAATTATTAAAGAAGTAGTGAAGGCCTCTCAAGTACTGCAGAGATCAACTGGTACAGCTTACAAGTAAATGGATTATCTTACAACTCTTTTATAATATGCTTACATTACTCTCATGTAGAGCCGTGACTTGGAATATATGTTTTAGGTTTGTGATGGATGAATTCAAATAACCTATGCAAATTATAAATGTGGAGTCCTTGGTATGAAATTTGAATCTTACCCATTTTTGCTTTTTGCCTACTTATATAGAATAGTATCATTGACTAAGTCACGGTTAGTGGTCTAATCCTAACACAACATTGCATCCTTTATAGTACTCGACTGGAAATGGGTCATCAGAGTAGTTCTCTGTTAGAAGGCATCTGGAGAAACTCGTTTCATGCACATCTACTTGTACTGACCGTGAATGAGGATGTTATGGATATTAGATCGGATCATACGATCTGAATTTAAAATACCATCTACATTTGTAAGACAATCCTAGTGCCTCATCGACCCTGAGTACCTGACCATTCCTACACACTATACAGACAGCTAAGCAACAGACCGTATGAAACATTACCGAGTTGCATTTCCTAGTGCTTTTGACCTGAGTTGCTTCTCCCAGCCGGTTCAGTATGCATCCCATGAGACCAACGCAACTATGGGCGCTTTGTGACATAAATTAGTTGTCTCCCTCTTTTAGACTGAAAAAGGCAAATAGGTGCCGGGGTGATACATTTGATTAGAATTTTTTTAATCTAAATAATATTTTAGAATTTTAGTTTTTGTACATGCTTTCTTGCATGAACGAAGAGAAACCAACCACTGTCAATAGGGATGGGAACGGGTCGGGTTCGGCTCGGGTTTTGCAAAATCCAAATCCAAATCCAAATATTTTCGGGTTTCGGATCGTATCGGATTTCGGATCCAAAACTCAATATCCAAATCCAAATCCGTCGGGTTTCGGATCGGATCGGATTTTTTTCGGGTATTCAAAATTAAAAATAGTGTAAATAAGTTGCTTAACAAAAAAATAAAAAAAATTGTGTAAGTAAGTTAAAAAATACCGCTACATCCATGACAATTTATTTTCTCGATCTTTCCATATCTTATGTCTCAAAGATATGTGTATGTATAATATGTATTTATAATATACATTTATATAATATAAATATATATATATATATATATATATATATATATATAAAATAGTGTATGTATAATATGTATTTATAATATACATTTATATATAATATATAATATATAAAATATAAAATATAAAATATAATAAATAAAAGTCAGGTATTTTTCGGGTTTCGGGTTCGGCTCGGGTTTTGATCGGGTTTCGGATCGGGTTTCATGAAATCCATATCCATATCCAAAATCTTTCGGGTTTAAAATTTAAATTCATATCCATATCCAAATCCAAAATATCGGGTTCGGATCGGATAAAAAATCGGATTTCGAATCGGGTATCCGTCGGGATCGGATTTTTTTCTCATCCCTAACTGTCAAGTGTCACATAAATATTAGTACATGAAGATTGGTTAGAAAGAATAGGATCAGATTTCATATAAAAGGCACTATTATTTGAATCTTAATATTATTATTAATATTATACTAGTGAACATATATTTTTTCATAGTATTTAATTTATTTTGATTTATTATTTTGGATAATGTTATTCTTTAACATATTATAAAAGTTAAATATAAGTTGTGTAATGTGCAAAATAATTTATTTATTTTTAAAAATTATTTAATTTAGAAAAAAATATGGTGTACGGCATAAATACATCCTATTCTACATTTCACAAAATAAGTACTATTATGTATTGCATAAAATTAAAAATAATGTGTAATGCGAAAAATTTGGTAAAACAAAATTAATTGTAAGGTAGAGATTGATTCCTAGAAATTGTTAAATTGTTAAAAAAAAATTGGTATGAAATTGAGCTCCCAGAAATTAGTTTTCCCGGAGAAAAAATCCCCCACCATGAAAAATATAAACATACGTGTACTTTGATCAATCAGACCACCACATTTTCTTTTGAAAAAGATGCTACATAAGAAAACCTTAATCAAGGGAACTATTTTTTTTGAAACTTAATCTTCCAATAATTAGCAAGTAGACAAAAGGCATATAAATCCTTTCACTCAAAGCAACTGAAATGAGAAATGATTAGCAAAGTGTGTTAAACACTTAAACAATCCATTTGACATGCAAAGTGTGTTATACATTCAGGAAACTTATGCAACTTACATAACAAATTTCTTCAATCTCTTACGAGAAACTTCCTTAAAATAATTGAACAATAAAGCCAATCATGTAAGTTATAACAAATCATGTGTCCTTGAAACAACTTTATGAGAACAAAAGTTTCCAAATTTACACAAAAGTTATAACCAATTAACCAATTATTCAACTTTCTTAAAACAACTCAAGATCTCAAGGCTAAAGCAAGTTCTAAAAATAGCCTCTTGTGTATGAATACACTCCACTTTTCCCCTTATCCTCTGCTTAAAGAACTGAGAGCCAGCACTATATAAACCCATAACTAGACCATAACCACAGTAAATTAGTATCACATTTTAAATCTTCTTATCATATAATTGTGGTTCATAATATAATATTATGGAGATAGGAAAGTTTTTGCTGGTTGCTCTTTCATTGGCACTAGTTGCTGGTGTGGCAAAGAGCATTGAGTTTAGTGCGAAGGACTTGGAAACCGATGAAAGCTTGTGGGATTTGTATGAGAGGTGGAGGAGCCACCACACAGTTTCCAGGGATTTAAGCGATAAACAGACGCGTTTCAATGTATTCAAGTCAAATGTGAAGCATATCCATAAAGTTAACAAGATGAATAAGCCTTACAAGTTGCAGCTCAACAAGTTTGCTGATATGACTAACCATGAGTTCCGAAACTCTTATGGATCAAAAGTGAAACATTATAGGAGTCTTCATGGTAGCCGCAGCAAAACTGAGTTCATGCACGGGAATACTGAGAATCTTCCGCCTTCTGTTGATTGGAGGAAGAAAGGAGCTGTCACACCTGTCAAGAACCAAGGCCAATGCGGTAACTAAATAATCTCAAATTGTAATTTAAATAAATAAATTTTTTAGAAAAACAGGACGTTATTTGAGCGTGCATGTCATATATTTTCAGGTAGCTGTTGGGCCTTTTCAACTATTGCTGGAGTTGAGGGAATCAACAAAATCAAGACAAATAAATTAGTGTCGTTATCTGAGCAAGAGCTTGTTGATTGTGAGCCTGACAACAATGGCTGCAACGGCGGATATATGGAGAATGCATACGAGTTCATTAAGGAAAATGGTGGGATCACAGCTGAAACCATGTACCCTTACAAAGCAAAAGACGCAAAGTGTGATGCGTTAAAGGTCTTCATTGATGCAAGATTTAATGATTTTTTAAAGTTCCATACGCAATCAACTAGTAGTTAATGGATTTTATTTTTTATTTTTGTGTATTACAGATGAATGCCCCTGTAGTTGTGATTGATGGGCATGAAAATGTACCTGAAAATGATGAGGACGCTTTGATGAAAGCTGTTGCGAACCAGCCTGTATCGGTAGCTATTGATGCTGGTGGTTCAGATTTTCAATTTTACAAAGAGGTAACCTATTTTTAAACACTGCAGAGTATTTTCATACGGTAGTAGGAATCTAAAAGAAACTGCGACAATGCAGGGCGTGTTCACTGGGGACTGTGGAACAGAGCTAGACCATGGGGTGGCTGTCGTAGGCTATGGAACAACACTTGACGGAACTAAATACTGGACAGTCAAGAATTCTTGGGGGCCTGATTGGGGAGAACAAGGTTACATCAGAATGCAACGTGGCATCGATGCAGGGGAAGGAATTTGTGGTATTGCCATGGAAGCTTCCTATCCTGTCAAATTAACAGCTGATAACCCCGTAAAAGTCCCTCGCAAAGATGAGCTTTGAAATACCTGATGTGGCTGATACACTCTAGGAGACGACATCGGAAAGCCATTTTAAAAAAAAAGGAAAAATATTTGTGGGTTCTTGATCTTGTTTATTCTTAATTCAACAAAAAGTCTGTTTACCGAAGCATATGGTTGTTACAAATGTTTGTATAAAGGACAGTGATCAGTCAAATGTGTGGCATATGTTCCATGTTTCTTTTGTAATTGGTTTCAAATTAAATAAAGAAGTTCATATGAAGTTTCCAAACTCAAGCTTCATCACCCCATATACATGAGCAATTTGTAAATTGGCAGCCTCGTTTGTACAAATCTCCTATTTTCACTGCAACAAGCAAGATGAAACTTTATTATTTCAAAAAAAAAACATAAATATCTGTTAGCCAAAAAATACTTCCCCTGGATGTCCATCTCGGACTCGAAAGAGGAGTTTCTATTATGACTCTGAGGCCCAACTTGATCCACAGTAATTGTAGTCAGATATCACTTGCTCTTTCGATTTTTAATGGATCAAAATATATAAGATGTTTTCTATATCACTCACATTACACATATCTTCCTTTCTATAAAATTCGAATCATCAATATCCCGTAAAAAGTGTGGAAAGTGAGGATAATCCTTACAAAATTTAAAGAGAAAACATACTGAAATGAGGAATGATAGGATACTCTCTACAAACAACCTGAATTGTCGTTCGGGCCTGCGACAGTTACCGAGTCCGGGATTAGATCACCGCTAACCGGTCCGGACCCGTGAACCAACTCCAGTACGGGAAATAGAGCACATGGCGTCTCATGGCCCCCGTCACCATCAAAGGGTCCCAACTAAAAACGACAGCTAATAATTACCAATAATTGGCATAATCCAAGAATGAGGATGTCACACACAAAAAGGTGCCTGACACACTTTCCCACAATTATTCTCCTGGACAGGTGTCGTGCATCTACGCGTCCCAGTGTCGTGCATCTACGCGTCCCAAGTGTCCTACCTACCTAAGATTGAACGCTCATATGATTAAAGGTACCAACCCCTAAACCCTAATCCTGAACCTTTAAATAGACCCAGAAAAGAAGGTTTAGGGGTTAGATTCTCTTTTACACACACTCATATACACACACACTCCATAATTAGATACTCTTATTCTTATCTTTCTTGCTCCAAAGCCGTTTATTCTCACGCCGGAGGTGCCGCGGGTTCAAACCCACCTCCCGGCATTGTTTTGCAGAGTCCCGACCATCAGCTACACCGCATTCCGGGCGTGAGACGGCGAAGGAGACACCGGATCGGAATATAGAGTTATCATTGGCGCTAGAAGGAGGGGGTGGCTCTGTCCTTTGGTCTCGGTGCCACAGGACTCGACGACATCAACAAACTCTTTGAAAAGAGTCTGAAATCAAGCTGTAAGATCTACAAAACCATTGTGAAACCCTTACTAAAAATGTCACCTTTACACATTTCTAAGACATATGTGCAAGTATTTAGCGTTATTTACCTCTCTAGCCCAGATCTGTGATAAAGTTGCGATTTATAGTTTTTAAACTTAGCCGGAATCTAGATCTGTGCTCCTAGTCGCCTACTATATACTTGTATCTGCCACCTTGTATTTTTATCTGAGTATTGAGTCCGTACTTAAGTTGTTCTGCACTAAGCTCAGCTTAGATCTGTTATAATCGTTACTTTGTGAATTATCTTGCTTTGAAAGTTGGGAATCATGGTAAGAGGAAGCAAATATACTCAAAGAACCAACACTCGGGCACAAGAGCCTAACCCGACTCCAGACCTGACTTTATTGCCGGCTGAAGAGCCTCCAGTCGTCCAAAGGGTAGGCATTGCACCAGGCGATGCCCGGATTGACATTGAGGTCAACCAGTACAAATATACTGATGTGCCTCTAGCTGGAATGCACCTGCAAGATCTTACCCGTGAAGAGCTGGCGGAGGCAATCCGGGTATTCCGAACAGCCCGAGCCCCTCCACCTCCCGAACCAGAGCAGGCTGAAAACTCCCAGGGTTCTCAACACTCTCACCGATCTAGGAGATCTGTCTTTGACCGGATTGGTGATAAAAGCAAAGAAAAGCAAGCAGCCAACAAAGCTCAGAGCAAAAACCAGGAAGTTGAAAAACTCAGAAAGCTGGCCGAACTAAAGGAGAAGATCAGGCAGGAAGAAGAGGCAAAACTTGAACTCAAAATCCAAAAAAGGATACAGGAAGAGGAGGATCGAGTCTTGAGGAGGTCCGGGTCTAAAAGAATTCTGAGAGATGTCAGTCCGGAAGTTATCTCAGACGAAGATGAGCCCGAAGATAACTTGATGCAAATGATTCATGAGCTACAGAAGAAAGTGGGACAGGACTCTGAACTCAAAATTGAAGGAACTCTGACCCCATTCAGCCGATCTCTGGAAGCTATCCCTAGACAAAAGAACCTGAAGCATTACAACTTCGATTCCTTTGATGGGTTGGGAGATCCCGAAGAACATGTGAACTACTTCGAGCAGATCGCCCTCATTTACTACTATAATGACATCACCAAATGTAGGTTCTTTGCATCTACCTTAAAAGGAGAGGCTCAGAGATGGTTCAGCCGAATCCCTTCCCGAAGCATTCACTCCTGGAAAGAATTCCGTGAGTCCTTTCTGAAGAGGTTCAGAGCCAACCGGACTCATGAATTACACATGTGCCATCTGGAGACTATTTGTCAAAATGATAATGAATCTCTTGCAGATTATATGAAGCGATTCCAAGAGGCGATAAACAAAGTCTCGCGTTTGGATGAGCGTGAAGCCCTTAGCATCTTCCGGAGGAATCTAGATCCGGACCAGAATGAAAGATATGTCTATGAGTTGATCAACAAAGAACCCGAAAGCCTGGCTGCATCATACTCCATGGCTGCGCGATTTATCAAAGAAAGTGATGTTCTTCAGGCAATGAGAATGACCCGACAAGGAAATTCTTCATACCGAACTACCCACGATGATCGCCCTCGGGGTGGTTATCAACCTGACAAAAGGTTTAAGCCTAATAGGCAAACCAACTATATCCAGAACTCTCAACCATCAGTCTTCGAAAGAATCTCTGAACCTGCTGTAGTGATCGTTAATCCGGACCCCAAGTCGCTAAACCGCCTAAAGCTGACCCGAAGCCGGAGCCTGAGTGGACTCCACTCAGTCGCACCCGAGCTGATATCCTGAAAGAAGTCTGGGACAAACCATACTTTTACCCACCCAAGCCGATGATCACTGCCCCGAAGAAGCGTCCCACACACAAGCAATGTGACTATCATGGAACCCATGGTCATACGACGGAAAACTGTTTGTCTCTCAAGTACTTCATCGAGGATCAAATCAAAAAAGGGAACATGGGGCAGTACATTGCTCGGAAAACAACGGAGAAAGAAGCAGGAAAGAAGCATGTAGTCAACGTGGTTATGGGGGGATCCAATTCACCTCCCTAGTCCGGACTCAGGAGATGAAGTAATGATGATCCAGACCTTTCCCGAACAAGTAATAACTTTCAGCAATGCCGACTTTGAAGGAGTTGATCCCGATCATAATGAAGCCTTGGTGGTTAGCCTAGATGTTGCTGAAAACGAAGTCAAGAGAATCCTGGTTGATAACGGATCTTCAGCCAACATCATCTTCAAACATACATTCGACAGAATGCAATTGGGCAGTGTAAGAATGAATGAATGCAGAGAAGACCCACTCTTCGGATTCAGGAACAACTTAGTCCCAATTCAAGGGAAATTGTACCTACCTGTTCAGTTTGGAACCTTCCCGAAGCAAGTTGCCCATATGATAAAATTCTATGTCATCAATACTCCATCTTCTTACAATATGATCCTCGGCCGCCCGGCACTAACCAAGCTTCGGGCAGTAACCTCAACACCCCATCTAAAGTTTAAATTTCCCACTCCATCAGGGGTCGGGGAAGTCAAAGGAGACTCCGAAACCGCTGGTCGTTGTTATGGCCAAGCGCTGATCATGGCTGAAATCGATCCGGAGAACAAACGAAAAGCGACTTTGTACCACAAGAACTTGAGCCGAAAGAAGCATAGATCTTACTTCAAAAAGGAGCCCGGACATGAAGTCCAAAACATTGAAATATTGAAGCTCAGACTAAAGAAGAATTAATCTCCAAGGCCAGAGATTACCTGGAAACAAATACTCAGGCCCGGGTGCAGCAATTCATCTCAAAGAAAGATCTGGGAAAGGTCGAACCGGCGTTCGAGACCGAAATGGTCGAGTTGGAAGAAGGTAATCCGGCTCGGAAGATAAAGATAGGATCCGGACTGGATCCAATATTCAGAAAAAATCTTGTGCGACTCCTCATAAATTACGCGGATGTCTTTGCCTGGAGTCCGGAAGACATGCCTGGACTCGATGAGTCTATAGCAATGCACAACCTAGATATTAACCCTAACAAGAAGCCGGTAAAGCAGAAAAGAAGGAACTTTGCTCCGGACCGACAAAAGGCAATTGACGAAGAAGTTGAAAAGCTCCTCAAAGCGGGAATAATTTGTGAAATAAAGTATCCGGACTGGCTGGCCAATGTAGTCCTGGTCAAGAAACCCAACGATAAATGGAGAATGTGTGTCGACTATACTGATCTGAATGCCGCATGCCCTAAAGACCCATATCCTCTTCCCAGCATAGATCAGCTCATTGATGCCACTGCGGGACATATGATGTTCAGTTTCATGGACGCATTCTCCGGCTACAAACAAATCAAAATGAATCCGGCTGATATAGCCAAAACTGCCTTCATAACTCACAGAGCCGTTTACGCATACAAGTACATGCCATTCGGATTAATGAATGCCGGATCAACCTACCAAAGGGCAATGGTGGAGGTGTTTAAGGATCAGTTGGGTAGAAACTTGGAGTCTTATGTAGATGATATGATAGCTAAGTCAAAAACAGTTGAGGAACATGTTCCAAACTTGCAGGAATGTTTCGAGAATTTAAGGAAGCACGAGATGAAATTGAACCTAGAGAAGTGCACCTTCGGGGTGGGAGCTGGAAAATTTTTGGGATTCATGATCAGTCAGAGGGGAATCGAAGCTAATCCGGAAAAGATTAAGGCAATAATGAAAATGGAGCCACCCCGGACTCAGAAAGAAATTCAGAAACTCGTAGGATCTTTAGCGGCCTTGAGGCTATTCATTCCAAAGCTAGCCGAACGGTGCTTACCTTTCTTCGAGCTGCTTAAGGGGGTGAAAAACAAAAAAGAGATTAACTGGAGTCCGGATTGCCAGAAAGCCTTTGATTCTATAAAGGAATTCCTGTCATCACCACCAATTCTATCAAAAGCTGAACCTGGGGAAACATTATCACTCTACCTAGCCGTAGGACAATTGACTGTAGGGGCAACCTTGATCAGGGAGCATGAAGGACAACAGAAACTAGTTTATTACGTTAGCCAAGTGCTGAAAGATGCGAAGACCAGGTACCCAAATCTAGAAAATTTTGCTTTTGCCCTGGTGACGGCTTCAAGAAAGCTAAGGCATTATTTCCAAGGGAGAGAAATTAAATTCATAACCGACTAGCCTCTGAGAAGGATAATTCATAAACCAGATGTGTCTGGCAGACTCGTCAATTGGGCTGTTGAGTTAAGCCAATTCCAACTCACATTCGTACATCGAACGACAATCAAAGCCCAAGTGTTACCTGATTTCATTGTGGAATGTTCTTTTCCCGAACTCCGAAATAGTCCCATGATCGTGGATCCGGGGAAAGAAGACGACTCAGACCCGGAGGCTTGGTCCTTGTACGTGGACGAATCCTCAACGAGCGAGAGGTCCGGAGCAGGGTTAGTCCTGAAAAGTCCCCATGGTTTTCAGATACAGCAAGCCATAACCTTCAAATTCTCAGCAACAAACAACCAAGCAGAGTATGAGGCACTTTTGGCCGGACTCCGATTGGCCAGATCCCTGAAAGTCCAGAGCCTGAACGTCTACAGTGATTCCCAGATTGTGGTGAAGCAGACTAAAGGGGAATATATTGCCAAGGATCCAAGGCTAGCTCAGTACCAAGCTCTGGTTAAAAGTTACATGACTATGATCCCAAGGTTTGAAATGGTTCAGATTAATAGAGAAGAAAATGCAGAAGCAGATGCATTGTCAAAGCTAGTCCAGAATGCTGCCGAACTGGATAGCTCAGTTTACTTTGAAGAAATAGAGAAACCCACCATCAAAAATGGTGAAGCGATGGAAATAGATGATCAACCTAACTGGATGACACCTTTGATTTTATATATGGATAAAGGAGAATTGCCCGAAGACAAGAATAAAGCTCAGAGACTCAAGGCCAAAGCTGCTAAATTTTTCCTCGAAGAAGGACAACTCTATCGCAGAACATTTTCCAGTCCATTCCTGAAGTGTATTGGACCAGCCGAAGCCGAATACTGCCTACAAGAGGTTCATGAGGGGATTTGTAGAGATCATTTATCTACAAAGGCTCTGGCTTACAAAATAATAATGCAAGGCTATTACTGGCCCACATTTCACAATGATGCGGTGGAGTTTGTCAGAAAATGCAAGAATTGTCAGTTGTTCAGCAATGTGCAAAGACTGAGTCCGGTTATACCCTCTTCAGTCCTGTCTCCGATGCCTTTTGCTGTTTGGGGAATCGACATTGTTGGTCCATTCCCTCGGGATAAAGGTGATCTCAGGTACTTATTGGTGGCAATTGACTACATGATCAAATGGGCAGAAGCCAAGGCCATGAGAACTATAAATCAATAAAATTGTATCAGGTTCATGGATAACATATTGATGAGGTTCGGGCTTCCGCAAATCTTGGCCTCGGACAATGGGCCTCAATTTGTCGGTTCAGATTTTGAGAACTACTTGAAGGAGAGGGGCATCAAACATAAGAAGTCATCGGTAGCATACCCCCAAGGTAATGGACAAGTGGAAGTAACAAACCGAATTTTGCTAAGGGGCATAGAAAAAAGGCTTCAGGAGTGCAAAAAACAAGTGGCCCGAAGAGCTTCCAAATGTGCTCTGGGCATACAGGACTAGTCCCCGAACAAGTACTGGAGAAACACCCTTCAATCTAGCTTACGAGACCGAAGCAATGCTCCCAATAGAAGTGGGTTCACCCTCCCACAGATCTATTAACTTTGAAGAAGTTGCGAATGAGGAAAGGCTCCGAATCAATCTGGATTTGGTCGATGAAATAAGGGACGAAGCAGTTGCAAGAATGGAAAAGTATAAGGAGAAGACAAGGGAATACTTTGGAAAGAAGGCAGGGTAAAGAACTTTCAGGTTGGAGACCTAGTCCTTCGCGACACGGAGGCTTCGGACCCAACCAACACAGGGAAGCTCATGCCTAAATGGGAGGGTCCGTATAAGATCAAAGAAGTACTTCGCCCTGGAACGTACAAGCTAGTCAATATAGATGAGTCCGAGGTGCCCAATACTTGGCACGGCCTCCGACTCCGGAAGTTCTACCAGTAAGGAAAAAGTCAAGCCCCGAAGAACGAATTAAGGAGCTACCTCTGTGCCCAGAAAGTCTTCAACAGATAGATTATTTGTCTCTGTAATGAAGCAAGAATAATCCAATTGTAGTTTGAGAATTATGATTAATGAAATCGGGCCTTGCCTTGTACTTTTCATTATTTTTTGGTCAAAAAATATTGTATCACTAACACACACAAGTCCCTGGTCCGGAGCCATAGGCAAGATTGGCACCAGGGCAAGAGCAATATGCGACAACCACTATAGTCCGGATCCATTCCTATGAAAACAATCCGGACTTGGGGCGAAAAGCAAAAAATTTTCTAAGTAACCCAAAGATTTCAAGCTTTGGACTTAGTCAAAAACCAACCACTCTAGTCCGGATCCATTCCTATGAAAGTAATCCGGACTGGGGGCGAAAACGAAAAATTTTCTAAGTAACCCAAAGCTTTCAAGCTTTGGACTTAGCCAAAAACCAACCACTCTAGTCCGGATCCATTCCTACGAAAAGAATCCGGACTGGGGCGAAAACGAAAAATTTTCTAAGTAACTCAAAGCTGTCAAGCTTTGGACTTAGTCAAAAACCAACCACTCTAGGCCGGATCCATTCCTACGAAAGTAATCCGGACTGGGGGCGAAAAGGAAAAAAATTTCTAAGTAACCCAAAGCTTTCAAGCTTTGGACTTAGCCAAAAACCAACCACTCTAGTCCGGATCCATTCCTACGAAAAGAATCCGGACTGGGGGCGAAAACGAAAAATTTTCTAAGTAACTCAAAGCTGTCAAGCTTTGGACTTAGCCAAAAAACCACCAACTCTAGTCCGGATATAGTTCAACGAAAACAACCCGGACTGGGGGCAAAAACGAAAAAATTTCTAAGTAACCCAAAGTTTTCAATCTTTGGACTTAGCTAAAAAACCACCTACTCTAGTCTGGATATATATCAACGAAAACAACCCGGACTGGGGGCAAAAACGAAAAAATTTGTAAGTAACCCAAAGCTTTCAAGCTTGGGACTTAACCAAAAACAACCACTCTAGTCCGGATCCATTCCTACGAAAAGAATCCGGACTGGGGGCGAAAACGAAAAATTTTCTAAGTAACTCAAAGCTGTCAAGCTTTGGACTTAGCCAAAAAACCACCTACTCTAGTCCGGATATAGTTCAACGAAAACAACCCGGACTGGGGGCAAAAATGAAAAATTTCTAAGTAACCCAAAGTTTTCAATCTTTGGACTTAGCCAAAAAACCACCTATTCTAGTCCGGATATAGTTCAACGAAAACAACCCGGACTGAGGGCAAAAATGAAAAAATTTCTAAGTAACCCAAAGTTTTCAATCTTTGGACTTAGCTAAAAAACCACCTACTCTAGTCCGGATATATTTCAACGAAAACAACCCGGACTATGGGCAAAAACGAAAAAATTTGTAAGTAACCCAAAACTTTCAAGCTTGCGACTTAACCAAAGACAACCACTCTAGTCCGGATCCATTCCTACGGAAACGACCCGAACTGGGGGCAAACACGATAAAACTTATCATTCTAAGTAATCCAGAATCTATGAACTTGGGACTTAGCTAAAAGTTACTCTAGTTCTGACAGTTGACTACAACAGATCCCGAGCTAGAGGCAAACGAGATACAAAATCAGAAAAAACTACTGTTATACTATCAAAATCACTCGATGTCGAGACAATAAAAACAAACACAAAGATGCAACAAACTCGAAATGAACACAAAAGAAATAGAAGCAAATATTTATGGCTGTTTCCCAAGCCATTTTTATTAAGCAAGGGGAGGGGGAGCTACAACTTTCATAAAAATACAAAAACATAAAGTGATTGCATTTAAATGGTTGCGGTGCCTGAGTCACCAGCACCTGCCCCGCCGTTTCCAGGACCGCCACGCCTCTTCCTAGCTTCGTCTATGACCATCCGACGCAGAGCTAGAGCATCGCTAATCCTCTTGAGGACAACATCAATCTCGGCCATAGTGGTGGGCCCGTCAAACACCATCCCATCTACGATGATCTTGTTATTCTCGTAGTCATAGATAAGGATTTTTGGATTCATGGCAGAAAAAATGGAGAAAAAGGAGAAGAGAAAGCTGAGAGATGGTTTGAAAAGAATGGAAAAGACTTATGAAACTGCTGGTATTTATAGAGTGAGAATAGAGAGGTAGTCAAGACGTTGTTGTTATCAATGCACGTGAAACTGATGAAGCATCAATGCTGGTTGAAAACTCAAAGACCAAGGAGTTTGACCATAGGAGTCACGATTCTTTCACAAGGATTCAGGTTAAATTCAACAAAAAATGAGGTAAATACAGAAAACTAAGTGAGAAACATCTACCCCCATCGTCCGGATCCCGTTCCTTTGAATAAATCCGGACAAGGAGGCAAACTTTACTAAATTTCTCTAAGTTACTCAACATTATCAAATGTTGAACTTAAGAAAAAAGGTGTAAAGCCTTTACCACCAATCCAGACTCAATTCCTTGGTATCGAATCCGGTTTGGGGGGCAAGTTTTAGAAGATTCCTCTAAGTCACTCGAGAGAAAACGTTGAGCCGAAGACGACAACCTGGTCTACCTCCTGCGAAAACTGTCCGAACTGGGGGCAACAACTATATATTCAGAGTTGTGCAAGTGGAAGTAAAAACACAAAACAACGGGAATAAATAGAAGTTTGAAAACATGCGTTTCAGAAAATCTAGAATTCTACAAGGGACCGAACCAGCCATATGATTCGAAACATCCCCGGACAAATTCGACCACAAACCAATTCAAAAGTTTAGAGTAGAAGAATACAAGGACATTAAGATGAAAAAGGGGGCTAAGTAACTAGGCTGCATGAGGGTCTTCGGCAGGAGGGGCCTGATTGACGATGTCTTTGATTGGAGATGGATCCCGAACGCCCTCTTCACTCGCTTCCTCCTCATCATCGTCCGAACCAGACTCATCCCCGGAGTAGTATGGTTGTGGATCTTCGCCAGTAGCAATGAAGTGCCGCTCTGCATCGATAAAAAGAGGTTGGAACTCGTCCTAGCTAGCCGATGGGTTCTCCTTCAAAAGCTTATGAGCAACGACCCAGGCACGATAAATTTTAGAGGCAGCCTTTTTACCCAACTCCGTATAACATTCCTGAGAGTGACGGAACTCATCGAGGATGACGGCTGGTTCCTTATAACCTGCAAGCTTTGCCCGGAGTTCTTCAAGTTCCTTCTCGGTGGTCTGGGCCCGGGCCTCAGCGTCATCAGCTTTTTTCTGAAGGATTGTAAGCTTCCCTTCGGACTCCTTGGCTTTCAATTGTAACTCTTCAACACTTTTCTGCAGTTTGGAATTGGCATGATCCAGGTTAAAGATTTGAATGTCTTTTTTCTCCGAGGTAGAAACAGCAGCCCGGGCCGCTTCAACAGTCTCCAACTCCCGATTCCCCACCGCAAACACCCCAGCCATTTCAGAACCCATCTGGAAAAATAGGACAACTGAGTCAGAAAGGCATAGTTCAAGCAGAGGGTTACCTTCAACCAAGTTGCCATCATCTCCTTGAACAAAGGGTTAAACCCTAGAGATTGATAACGCGCCCAATCTTCCTTACTGGGTAGATCTGCGATAAATTGGATGCATTTTTCAGCCTCAATCAAGGGCTCCTTCCCCTTCCGGCTTGGCTGACCGGGACCGGAGATGGTACCCCAGGTCTGAGTAGCTCCAGGCACAGAAGGAATCGAGCCCGGAGTAGGGATGCCAGGTGGATTACCTCCAGTTAGATCCACAACAACATTTGGAACATTTCCTTCTCGAACCTTTTCGGTTTTCTTTGGAACCCCGGGGATAAGTCATCTTCAAGTTCGGGGACACCAGGTTTACCTTCTAAAATAGCTCCGGACTCTGAGTCCTGCTCAACACTCGCATCCGTCTTCGAGCTTTCTCCCTCGCCAGCCGCTCTCTTCTTTTTCCCACCTCTCTTTGAACGCTGGTTCACTTTGTGGATACCCCTTATCCCTTGCATAGATGTGGCCAGGCTAGCCGTCTCAGCATCCAAAACCTTCATTCTCTCTTTATGGTAGGGGATGTACTGAGGTAAACCTGAAAAGAAGAAGGAGCACAAAATAGTCAGAATACACAACAGAGGGAAATAAGAATTCAAGGTATAAATGATTACATACTACTTACATCCAAAAGAATGTAATATTTCATGGTCCATGAAGGAATGCCGGGTTGTTGAAACTCCTAAATCCCTACAGAAGTCATGAACCTTGGTCTGGGCATTGCCTTCTAACTCATACTCCTGAAAATCACGGTAGGCTTCAACCCGGAATAGAGGCATGTAATCGATATCTTCGAACTGCAAAAAGGCCCATTCCTCATGCCAACCCTTGAGGGAGGACATCATGGTCACAGACATCACCCCACCCTTCTTAAAACCAAATTCGTGATAGTTGAACCGGAGCTCATACAGGGGAACTAAAGTGGATTTAACCAAGGTAAAAATGTAATGGAAAAGCCTAAAGGTGGGAAGGAATCTTTTGACATTACAACAACCAAGGAACCACATGATCCACTTGACGGCGTTCAGAGTGATTTGGAATAAGGGGATGTCATATTGAAATTTACAGAGACACTTAATAAATTGGTGACAGTGGGGGTTGTACCCGGATCTAAGGTGCTCCAGAGAGACTCCCACCAATCCATCCATGGGCTTATGATATATTCGTTCGTGGGGTTCAGGCCACCTCCAAAAAACTTTATCATCTAGATGAAAGCAAGACCTAAAACACTCATCTAGTTTGTCGGTATTGGCAATGTCCAGCAAAGGTGCCATGGGGGTGCTGGTTCTGGAGAGGTGTGATAATTCCGCATTCATAGAATAGTTGTCGTAAAAGACAGGACCTCCAGGAGACATTTTGAACACTTCGGATAAATCTATGTAATAATACTCGTCTGGAACGGAAATATCTTTCTCGACGAAGAAAAATTGGACATCTTTCCAACGACCCTCAGACGTACTAAGGGTCTCCTCAGAGGGAAGTCGCAAGCTAGGAAGCTCGTCCAGAATAGTCTTTGGGGTTTTCCTAGTTCTTTTGGTCATTGTAGACGAAGAGGAGGAAGAAGGTCCGGACTTGGTAGAGGGGTCTAGGTCCGAAGAAGAGCTGGAAAGTATAAATGAAGATCGGGGTCGTTTAGCCAATTGTTTTCTATACACCATAAAACACTACACTACCCCAGATGCCCACCAACAACACGACCCCGGACCAAGAGACACAAACAAAAAGAAAAACACAAATATCAAAAACACCTACACAAAACCTGAAATCAAAACCAAAGATCTACACAAATAGATACAAACATATATATACACAAAACAAGAAAAAACTTCCAAAAATGAAATCCAGAAACCTCAAAACCCAGAAATTTCTGATAACTCAAACAACCACTACAGTCCCAAAAAACCCAAACAAGTACAGTGACATGAGTAGGGAACAGTTACATAGATAACAGCATACGAACAGTTGGAATATGAATGGTATCAAGTTATTTTACACAAATTTCAATCACAGACAAGAAAGTTGAAGAAATATGGAGAAGAGAACGCTTACAATGCGGAAGAAGAAGCGGAAAAGCCCTCACTACCGATCAGCAACCAGAATTTCGAAGAGAAAAGAAGAGCGGAGAATGGTTTACAGTAAAAGTGAAAAGGGGGAGAAATACAATTGAAATTTAGTTATAGAGAAGTTAAAATGAGTGAAGGGTTGAGATGTGACCACGTGGACGGCCAGGAGGAACCTTGATTAAAACAAAAAGAGGCTGTCAGAAAAAAGCAATCATGACTACACGACTCACGAGGAGAATGAACAAGCTCTGGAAATTCGGAATTATAAAGAAATATCAATAATAGGCTGAGAAACGTTTCGAATCCACTGGCTTACAGCCCCGGATCATGGGCTCTACACATAATCCGGACTTCAAAACAACGAACATCGCAATGGAGACTACTACTCCCCCATCCAGACAAATCCGCATAGGGGAGTAGGGGGCAAATGATAGGATACTCTCTACAAGCAACCTAAATTGCCGTCCGGACCTGCGACAATTACCGAGTCTGGGATTAGATCACCGTTAACCGGTCCGGACCCGTGAACCAACTCCAGTACGGGGTAATAGAGCACATGGCGTCTCATGGCCCCCGTCACCATCAAAGGGTCCCAACTAAAAATGACAGCTAATAATTACCAATAATTGGCATAATCCAAGAATGAGGATGTCACACACAAAAAGGTGCCTGACACACTTTCCCACAATTATTCTCCTGGACAGGTGTCGTGCATCTACGCGTCCCAAGTGTCCTACCTACCTAAGATTGAACGCTCATGATTAAAGGTACCAACCCCTAAACCCTAATCCTGAACCTTTAAATAGACCCAGAAAAGAAGGTTTAGGGGTTAGATTCTCTTTTACACACACTCATATACACACACCCTCCATAATTAGATACTCTTATTCTTATTTTTCTTACTCTAAAGCCGTTGCTTATTCTCACGCCGGAGGTGTCGCGGGTTCAAACCTACCTCCCGATATTGTTTTGCAAAGTCCCGATCATCAGCTACACCGCATTCCAAGCATGAGATGGCGAAAAAGACACCGAATCGAAATATAGAGTTATCAAGGAATACTTAATTTAGTCGGGCTAAGTTGCGTATTGATCGTGAAAATCACAAATTAAAAGTAGACGAAAGGCAGAGAAAGAATCTGAAATTACAAAATAAGGTGACAAAGTGCCCAATCGTGTGACATTGCTCGACTAAAAAACATGTACTAAATTACTAATGCAGTCATCGTTCTTCAAGACTGTATCCAAAATCTTTGACCACACATGACACACCGGGTTTACACTGTTTTGGTTAAACTTAAGATTCACGGACAAAATCCCAAAACCAAAAATAAAACAAGGCAAAAAAAATGGGGTAACCCCGCTTTTGAATAGTAAAGTGTTGGTATCTTCGAGACTGTTTGTTTCTTTGATTTTTGCTAAAGCCACAGAGAATCTCAATCCCACTTAATACACAATTTCTACTTCTATATAAGCTTTGGCACCCCGTCAATGACAATTGTTTTCGAAAGTATTGTTTCACAATAAATGATTTCTGGATCATTGGATTATTGATCCAATAGTCCTAATTTTAAAAAAAAAAATGTACTACATTGCAGAAATTTTCCGCGGTACGGGTAAATTACTAAAATGCCCCATGTTTTCACATAAAAAATTTACTATTCATCGTACTTCAGAAAGTTTCTGCGGTACGTGAACAATATGGGTATTTTGATAATTTCTCAGTGTATATATTTTTTTAAATCAGAAATCTTTTGTTGTCAAACAGTATTTTGGCAAACAATTGGACCCCATAAGCTTTTAGACTTTTAGTACAATAGTAATATTTTTGACAGACGACTTGAAGAAACTATAATGACCGGTAACAGTTGTAAGACTTATAGCTTGCAGATAATAGGAGTATATAAATTCCCAAACTAACCTGATTCACCGTTTCTTTTCCCAAACTAACATAGTTTGTACAATCATTCCCAAACTAACCTACTTTACTATTCAAACTCAATTCTTTCTTTTTATTGTTTTTTTTTCTAATTTTAATTCATTTACTATTTTTCTTATATATATATAGGCAAAGTATCAAATAGAAACCAACTCTTAAATAGAAACTAGAAACTAACATTAAATAAATTCTATTTCATTCATTCTAATGGCCCCGCCAGGGGCACCTTCACAAAAAGTGTTTAAAATTATTGGCTCCATCCAGCAAAAAAAAAAAAAAAAAAAAAAAAAAAAAAAAAAAAATTACTGTTCACGCTGACGTCACTGCCACGTCAGCAGTGAACAGTATTTTTTTTTTTTTTTTTTTTTTTTTTTGCTGGATGGAGCCAAGAATATTATGAACTTTTTGTATTGGGGTCCCCCTAGTTTGGTCATTAGATTAGCTTTAAATATTAGGTTAGGGTTTAGTTTCTAGTTTCTATTTTAATTTAGTTTCTATTTGAGTAAGACCCTATATATATATATTATAATAATAATAACAATAATAATAATAAATTAATTTATTTTTAAAGTTTTTTGTTAAATTAATTTATTAAATCTTTTATTTCTAATATGTACTTAAAATTTGAATTTTTAACTACAAAACAAATTATTTATTACTTTTGTTAACCTTTTAATTGGTTATATTCGTAATAATAATAATAATGCCCCCTCCATGCATGCACATAAATTGACTAATTAAATCTTGACAACTTATATTTATGGATTTTTTGGTGAATTGATATGCATACATGAGGGCATTATTATTATTATTATTATTATATTATTAATAGTAAATGAATTAAGAAAACTATGAAAAGAAAAAAAACGAAAAAACTGAGTTTGAATAGTAAAGTAGGTTAGTTTGGGAATGTTTGTATAAACTAGGTTAGTTTGGGAAAAGAAATGATGAATTAGGTTAGTTTGGGAATTGATTCATATATTTGCTGTAGTTACAAATTTTTAAGTTGAGTAGTGAATATAAATATTTATTTAAAAAAATTTAAATGAACATATATGATAAAATTTAATTAATGGGAGTATATTTTTATAAATGGGATCCCATATTTTAATTAAAAAAATTACCAATTATATAGTGATACATAAATATTTTATACATTTTTTGACATTTTTTATTTTACAATCCACTAGAACAGTAAATAAGGAAAATCGTTTATGAACAAAACTCAAATTTTGGAGAAAATGACCAAAATAACATAAAAACACAACCCTGCCCAAAATACCCACTGGCACGCAGAGTGCGTGAAATAACCAGAGGAACTAGCATTTGCGATGTGCGTACATGGAATACGCATGTTCAGTATACGCATCTGGGATAACGCATTTTCGAGATACGTCATTTGTTCAACTACACCTCCAGCGCTTAGACCACCTCAAAATCGTCATTTAAGTCGCCTCCGTCCGTTCACCACATTCCGACTACCTCCACTCCTCCTAATGACATCAAAATGAAGCCCACATCTCCCTCTTCCTTTTCCCCTGTTGATTTGTTCGTTTTTGGTGGAGCCGTCAATTTCATACACGACACGGAAATTACGCGGATGAATTTAGTGTCAGTTTTGAATTTACCCTTGGGTACACGACACGAAACGAAAATACATGAAATAAATAAGTATTTAAATAATTTTATTAAAATTATATGAATACATTTTTTAAAATGATATTATATATATAATTTTTACATATGATAAATACAAATAGTTTCAAATTTTAGTTTCACAAGACTTAAGCACACTTAATTCCTTATGACATATTGTTTTAAGACTCGATTAGTAAAAAATTAATATTTAAATATTTTTATTTTTATTCAAAAATTACATGAAACACGACACGAAACGTATACGAAATGAAGGTACACGAAAACGAAACGAATCCTTAACGGGTTGGTTTTGAATTTGACATTACGTACACGAAACACGAAAGTACATGACACGAAAGTATACGAAACGAACGAATTGTCAAGTCTAGTTTTTGGCCCCGTAGGGGCGTGTATGGCCTGCTCGAAAAACAGAGGTTCGAATTGGGGCTTCAAAATCCGGTGAACGAGATACAAAATGAATGGTACAGCCTTGTAGAGGGAGATAAGGCGATCATTTCGGTATATAACACGTTATTGTTCGTTGCTTGGAGGGAGTAAACGGATTGGTCAAAAAATCAATCGAAAAAATGAACTGGCAACTTTGATAGAGACGATGAACAGTGATTCACATACGCATCTTCAAGATGTGTATCTCCCTTCACGCATACTCAACATGCATAGCCTTATACTGTTCACCGACTATAGAAACGAATTTTACACACTCCATCCTTGTGTGTAATGCGTGGTCGTCTTATTCCTATATGCACAACGTAAATACGTAATTCCTTGTTATTTTGGGCACCATTCATGCCGGTGAATCGGTGATCATTTTGGATACTCCATTTTAAATTTTGGTTATGGAGAGCTTTCATTCCAATTTTTTTTTGATTTAAGAGGATTCGGTCTGATTTTATCAGCTATATTCTGACAGTAAAATATGTTGGTTAAATAACTGAATGCCTTACCTGAAGCAGCATTTTTTCCAGAGATCATACAAAAAAATTTAGATACCTGGTGGAATTAGGAGGATCAAAGTGAACCCTCTGGCAATTATTTAAAGTCGTTAAAATTTTAAAGATAAAACTTTGAATTTTTTTAAATAACTTGGATAAATTCCCTAAATATAATCTGATACCTCTAAATCAATTTGTTTTTAAAGCTCTAAATCAAAATCTTGATTAATTTTTTTGATAAACAAATTTAAAATGAAATTAGTGTGAAATATAGGTATCCGTCGAGCTAAGAATATACGCTACATCACTCGAGATAATATGATGCAACAAATTGTGAATACAAAGAAAATATGTTACAACTAGTGCTCTGAAAATAAAAAAAATTGCTCTAAAATAACATTTTCCTAAAATTACCAACATATTACATCTGGAAAAAATGAGTATGAGTTTATGGATATATCCATTCATCGTTCATCTACCAAAATTAAGTAAATTTATGCCCTCACACTGTCACACATCAATATCATATCGAAATCCATATCACTGAAAAATGTTTTGTTTATAAATCAACACGTTACTGAGAAAATTTACTAAAAATCATATAAATATTTTATTTAATTACCACAAATAAAATTTAATTCATATGTGTTGGGATTTTTGATCTAAACGTGGTTTCTAGAAATAAAAGATATATGCATTGCATTAGTTTGATTTGATAGATTGCATTTTGATTCGGTAGTTTGCATTGTTTCGAGCTGGGAGTAGTGGTATGATTTGGTCACACTGATACTTGGAGTGATTATAGGATCATAAGAAATAAAATATTAATGATTGAGTATGTTTAGGAAGTCTGTCAATCATGTCCTTATTGTGTGGGATCTCATTATTTTAGAGTCTATATATTGTACAGGTGTTCTTGAATAAAAACAAGAAGCTGTTTTAGCACATATCTTTGTTTTTCTTGAGTTTCATATATACAATATATCAGTATATCAATTGTTATTTTCTACAATTGGTATTAGAGCGGGTTTTGTTGTTCCGTCGCCAGGCGGTGGTGAAGCCGCCGTTGGTGGTGGAGGCGCAGAATAAGTTATTGAGTTTCATATATACTATATATCAGTATATCAATTGTTATTTTCTACACTTGGTATTAGAGCGGGTTTTGTTGTTCCACCTCCAGGCGGTGGTGAAGCCGCCGTTGGTGGTGGAGGCGCGGAATAAGTTATAGTTTCATGTAGACGTTGTAGATGGATGGTGGCAAAGCTGCATGTGTAGTATGGGATGCATGTGTAGTATGAGATTGCCGAGAAAGACGAGGCAATGTCGGAGAAGCCTGCTGAAGGCAGAAAACGAGATAGAGTGGCAGAAGGCCATGCAAAACGAGATGGAACACTTATGGAGGCAGGGACACGGAAGGTGTTTGATGGAATGTCTAAGAGAGATATTGTTACTTGGAATGCAATGATCTCTGGATTCGAGTGTTCTCTATTTTTCGGTGAAATCGAATGGAGGTGAACATGCCAGACGGGCAAACACGAAAAGTGCCAGACGGGCAAACACGAAAAGTGCGCAAACAAGTTGAATTGCCAGATGGGCACAGTAGTAGCCATACGGGCTCAGTTCAATTGTCATACGGGCTCAGTTTAATAGTCATACGGGCTCAGTTTAATAGTCATACGGGCTCAGTTCAATAGCCATACGGGCTCAGTTTAAAAGCCATACGGGCTGGAAGAATGTGCTAACTAAGGCCATGTCCACTGTTAAAATTCGAGAAGATGCGAGCCTTGCTGGGAATGAAGAATCTTTAGAAACCAGTTTAGATTACGAGGGAATTTGTTGGGATTTTTGATCTAAACGTGGTTTCTAGAAATAAAAGATATATGCATTGCATTAGTTTGATTTGATAGATTGCATTTTGATTTGGTAGTTTGCATTGTTTCGAGCTGGAGTAGTGGTATGATTTGGTCACACTGATACTTGGAGTGATTATAGGATCATAAGAAATAAAATATTAATGATTGAGTATGTTTAGGAAGTCTGTCAATCATGTCCTTATTGTGTGGGATCTCATTATTTTAGAGTCTATATATTGTATAGGTGTTCTTGAATAAAAACAAGAAGCTATTTTAGCACATATCTTTGTTTTTCTTGAGTTTCATATATACTACTCCCTCTGTCTCTAAAAACATTTCTCATTTACTAAATCGGGACTATCAAAATACTTTTCCCTTTTCTATTTTAAGCCTTAAACAATAATATTCAATACCCACTACTCCACCCACTACTCCTTAAAAATAATATTCAATACCTATTACTCCACCCACTAATCATTACAAACAATATTCAACACCCACTATTCCACCCACTACTCCAAAAAAACAATATTCAATACCTATTATTCCACCCACTACTCCTAAACAATAATATTCAATACCCACTACTCCACTCACTACTCCAAAAAAACAATATTCAATACCCACTACTCCTTACAAACAATATTCAATACCCACTACTTCTTACAAATAATATTCAATACCCACTTTTTCTTAAAATCCGTGTTTTTAGTCAAACGGGCAATATTTTGCGAGACGGAGGGAGTATATATCAGTATATCAATTGTTATTTTCTACAATATGTGCAGCAGTCAAACAGATGGGGTTAGTTATTACTCGTATAAGTTCGTTTCCGGCCAGCTGTGCCTCCCTAGTCCCTAGTGAACCATTAAACTATGCAGATTAGGGACCACACCAAAAGCCCTCTACCTACGTGGCATATATCTGAATGGCCCACGTGTCAAATCCCTGCATCCTCATCTACGTTTAAAGTGAGATAGATACACACATGCTAAACAAATTTGAAATTCCAATGTTTACCGGCATTATTTTGCGAGCGCGATAAGATAGCTAAATTAGTAAAAATCTTATCTTTTATATTCATATTATATGGTATATAAATCTAATTATTAAAAAAAAGATTCATTATTTTGCAATACATACGTACATTGGAATGATACTGGACATCAACACAGAGAGTAATGGAAATTTGCAACTCAACTGCATGACTAGAAGCAAGATTAGTGAATCGAAGGGCTGAAAATATTTATTCGGTTTAAGAAATTTTTCACAAAGTAAATAATGGAGATTCTTTTTTGTGTGTGTGTGTGTTTTTCTGCACTGCACGTACATCACATTCCGACTACCTCCACTCTTCCTGATGACATCAAAATGAAGTCCACATCTCCATCTTCCTTTTCCCTTGTTAATTTGTTCGTTTTTGGTAGAGTCGGTAATTTCATACACGACACGAAAATTACGATTTTGGGTTGATCTTTGCGATATACGAACACGAAAATACACGAACACGAAATTATAAGCATGAATTTAGTGTAAGTTTTGGATTTACATGCATACATACCGTAATGGAGATTTTTTTTTTTTTTTTTTTTTTTTTTGCGCGCGCGCTTCTGCACTGCACTCTGCTACTTAAAGTTATAAATGGGTCTGGACTGTGGAGTGCTGGTAAGGTCAAACCAATCTTATTGCTATATATGTGCTGCTGCCAGGCCTGCCAGGCCCCTACTTGATTCAGTACTCTAGCTTCAAAGTAACTTTAAAAAAATTTCATCTTATAATTACCTCACTGTCATCAACTCATTTGCACACTATTCCACTCCATACATACATTCTGGTTTGTTGTACCCTGAGCTGAGCTAGCTATAGATGATTCAGGCCCTGTAAAAAAGCACACTTCATCCTTTTATCCAGTGGAAACTCTGATGCTTCTAACTAATTACGTACACCCCTATATATTTACTTTGTCATATTTCTTTACTATACTTGTGAAACTACCTATGGGCTATAGGTAATTATGTGGAGTGACGCACAAGAATTGTGTTCATTTCCATCGCAACTTCAAAAAAATTTCATTCACAGTTCTCAAAACATATGGTAAATTTTAAAGTTAACAAATAATTTGAGGATACAATTCTTAAATTAGTAAATTTTAATGTTAAAAATAATCTCAGGATGAAAACCCTTTTTTAAGTTACAAAGTTACAATGAACGAGCGACGATTAATCGGAATTAATTGCCGATTAATTGCTATTCGATGACTCTTCGAATCGGAATTAATTATCGATTAATCGCTGTTTGGTGTCTCTACCGATTAAATCCAATTTTCATTTTTTACAACATTGCAACGAACATAAAATTATTTTAATCATAGTCTTGTACTATCGGGTTTTTATCGTGTTTTGGGTTCAGATCGGATTTGGATCAGATTTTGGGGATCAGATATCGGATCAGGTTAGCTAAGATCGTATTCCTCTGGGATTAAATTGGAACTAAATGTTTGAAAATGATTAATACAGACTCATAGGCTCATAGCTTCCTTTAGTCTTTAGTCTTTACTTGCCGTCAATTCAATTTTTTATGTATACTAGTAATAGAGCTTGACAGACTACATAAATAGAGTAGAAAAATAACTCATCATAAATGGCTGCTCCAAATAATAATAACACTAATAAAAAGAAGATACATTCTCTCTCAATATCTTGCTTTACAGTTCTTCGTTATCTTCTTCCTCCTCTAGCATCCTAACTATGACAATAATATGAAGGGACAACTACTAGTACCTACTACCTAGTATTGATACTACTATGCATTTGCTTCAAATTATCTCATCCCCTCTTGTGCAAAGCACTGTTGTTGCGGCCGGAAAATACATCATTGCTTTTAGTTACTATGGCTTTATTTGTCTAAGTTTAGCTGCTTCTTCATCACCCATGTCTTCCTCAGGGTCCTTGTCGGTGGCGTAACCGGTTATAGGGACCGGATTGCTTAATGTTCGGCCATCTCGAGGTGGCGAAAACACCACAGGCATATACTCCTCGGCCTCGCTTGGAAACCTAGAAGCTTTAAAGTGTTCTTTTAGTGCCTCCAGTCCCTTCATTGTATACAACCACAAAACCCAAATTTTGTGCTCATTACTACATTTTAAAATTTACATATATACAAGCATTCTTCAGAAAACAAATTACTAGTACATTGTAAAGTAAATGTTTCACAACTAATATCACAGTGGTACATTTAAGTAAAATGAACTAAAGTTAGCAGTGGATGTTCATGTCTATAAACAATTTCAACTCAAGTTTATCTATGTTATAAAAGTATATCACCACATATTTGATGTATACAAACACACTCAAAACACATAAATACATGTAAAATATTTATACCTGCAATCTAGCATAAGTGACTTGGCATATTTTTCTGGAGTTGAAAACCTCCCAATTTTGATGGTGAAATGAGTTGTATAGTCTTAATGTTGCCTCCGGTGAAGTCATGTTCACAAACCCATATCCCACATTACACTTGTTCCTGGATAATACATAAAAAGATGATAATAATTATATTGTAACCTAAGGTACTAATTTAATTTTATGGTATGCTAATAAAATAGAAGAGAAAATAGGCAAAAAAAATTACACAAAATCAATGGGAAGATAGACAAAGTCATAGGACGATAAGGGCTGATCATCGTTGTCACCAATCTGCTCGTTCCAGTGAATGCAGTGGTTATCGAGCATGTTAAGCAGTAACTTCTGACTACATTTTCCAAACACACAGAATTATATTAGCCAAAACATAAGGAAAAATATTATTAAAATATTTTTTGTTTAATAAACCAATCAGAATACCTGTATTTGTTGGGGATGTTTTTTATCATGACAGTGGTTCTTGGATCACTGCAATTTGGCAACACGGTGGAATCTTCATTGATCAAGAATCTAGGATCATACTCTTTGACATTCTTAATTAATCTTTTCCAATCTCTAGTACATCCAACTTTACTATTGTTCACTTGCTTCACATATGTGCCACCCCTAATGTTTATGCTACTATAAGTTGCACTACTTTTCTTTGGATTTTTGCTCCTGCCCCTTTCTCCACCATTTAAACACAACGAAGCTATTGTTGCACCTTGACCAACACTTGTATTCCGGCTACCGCTAGGGCTTTTACAACTCCTACCGGAGAAAAGGGGTTGTGAGTATGTAGACTGTGAATGATTAAACGCAGGTGATCGGTGACTGGACGAGGTCACAAACCTCAGACTTCTTGGTGTGTTGTGCATTGCCTTTGAAAATCTTTTGTTGTAGCAAGCTGACCGACTGAATTCGATTATAAGATGCCTGCCATTAATTTCTTTCCCATTCATTCCGACAAAAGCCCGTGCTGCATCTCTTGTATCATAGAACTCTATAAACCTTTGATTCCGCTTCACTGGTGGCTCTCTCAATTCCTTCACACATCCTACATTTATAACACGCACACAAACTCGTCAAATAACCACGAAATCACAAATCTAGACCCTCAAGCACAAGCTTAAAACAAGTTAAAAACTCAGATTATAACTTTAAAAAAACAACACAGGCTCAATAGACAAATATACACACAAGTCAGAAATAGATAATGTACCAAACTCTTCAAAAATATCTCTGAGATAATAGGCAGGAACTTGGTGATCAACATTAAAAATAACAAGAGTCCCCTGGTTATTAGACTCCGGGTAGCCACCAATCTCCGGAACCATAAACTGGGCCCACACGGCACGACCAGAAACCAACCCCCACGCCGGCGGTGGCAGTGGGACCGGAAAACTAACCGCCGCCACCTCGTACGAACAGTTGTTCATTTTCGTCACAGCATCAAAGTGTTGTCTAACTCTACACTGATGTTGCATGTGTTGCTCTTGTATCTCACCTAGTGCTGTCACTGCATGTCTGAGATCATAGAAATGAACGGCCACGATTCCTTCTTTAACTCTTTCCATCTCAACGGCTCTTACATCTCCGTACACTTCTAAGTCTCTTCTTAAACTAGACTCACTAACATCTGTCGGAACGGAGCTCAATAAAAGTGACCTTGTCGGCGTTGTTGACGCCGGCGGTAATGCTACAGGGAGGGGAGGTGGGTCCACTCTAACGTACGCTGGTGGTGCAGGATATGGAATGTTTTGTACTGCCGGAATTTCACAGTGAGATGTGTAAGGGTATGGGTAATATATCTGGGTCGGAGCCACTGGGAACATGGTTGGTGGTATGAATTCTTGTGCACCCGGGTCTAGTACTCCGGTGAAAAAAACACGGTTGTCCATGGCCGGAAAACCAGGTATATAAAGATGAAAGTTGTTTTTCGGGAAGTAGAATGAGAGAGAGAGAGAGCTGGAGAGAGAGGAGAGAGAGATGAACAGGGAGCTTTGAAGAGGGTGTAATAATTATAAGGGGAGGATGGTTCGCCGGCTGTCTCGAAAGTTGATACTTCTTACCTTCCCGAGTGACAGCAAGCGCCAGTAACTTCTACTCACAAACTCTCTCTCTCTCTCTCTCTCTCTCTCTCTCTCTCTCTGCCCTTTTGTTTATTTCTAAATCTCTCTGGTCTGTATGGATGATTATGTCTACGCACCATGTCATACAATACAAGCGTCCTCATGTCCATACGTAAAATTTCGAAAAGCACACTCTTTTTAAGAGTACTCCCTCAGTCACTTAAAACATTTTCTGTTTATTATTTCGGGACATTCAAAATATTTTTCTCCTTTCTATTTTAAGCCATGTAAAACAATATTCAATACCCACTACTCCACCCACTACTCCTTAAAAACAATATTTTATACCCACTACTCCTTAAAAACAATATTTAATAACCACTATTTTACCCACTACTCTTTAAAAACAATATTCAATACCCACTACTCCCCCCACTATTCTTTAAAAACTATATTCAATATCCACTACTCCATCCACTACTCTTTAAAAACAATATTCAATACACACTACTCCATTAAAAAACAATATTCATTATCCACTGTCTTAAAACCCGTGTTTTTGCTCAAACGAGCAATGTTTAAAGAGATGGAGGGAGTACAATGGTAGTATAACATTATTCTCAAATCAGAAAAACACAAAGTATTTAAAAATTTTGGTTTGATGCGGTTTGACAATGCATCGAATTGAATACAAAATTTATATCAAAACAAAAGATTAGAGTGTACTCCTTCCGTCCCATAATAGTAGTCTTTTTTGAATTTTTTTTTCCCATAATACATGTTCATTTCAATTTTCAATGTAAATTTGTGATCATTTTTTCTAAATTATCATTTATAAAAATTGTATAGCAATTAGAGTAATGAGAAATGACCAAAAGTATAAAATAGCTCATATTCTTAAAAGTCAGTGCATTTATAATAGACATAAGAGGTAATGTATCATCTAAATATCTAATTAATGTTTTCTTAAGATGCGTATTTTTCAAAAGAGACTTGTTTTGTGGGATCGCAAATATATGTAATTGTATACATATTGATCTTGTATGAAAATGTTGCGAATTCGTTCATTTCATATACTTTCGAGTCGTGTACTTTCGTGTTTTGTGTACGTAGTGCCAAATTTAAAAATGTCTCATCAAGGATTCGTTTCGTTTTATATTTCGTTTCATTTGACGATGCATCGAATTGAATACGAAGTTTATATCAAAAGAAAAGATTAGTGTACAAATTTGTCTCATCACTCGATCGGTCATTCTACAAATCCATATTTTTTGCAACGCTAGTACGTACAAGCTCACTGGCTACAACTATGTTCCAGTGTGTTCATCAATTCGTCCCACTAGCCATGGCCAGGTTAGCCTGTCCATTGCATACAGATACACTGATCTTGTATGAAAAGGATTCCTTTTCAATTTTCAGATGTTACAACAAGAAAGTGATAATGATGTTTCCTTCTTTCCCCAATCTGTGTATTTGTACCTTTTCTCAAAATAAAAATTATTCAAGACTCGGGAGGATTTATTACTAGTATGTCGATGACAGGCACCAATCAGGCACATTAGATTTAGAGTTTGCCCATGTGTTGGTGATCAAGTTTACAGATGCACACAATATTCGACATAAAACAATCTAATTAAGGCCAAAACTTACAAGACTTACTTGCACTATAGTCCCAAATTTAACATAAACCTTTTTTATTCGCCACTTCTTGCTATTGCTATATATACACACACTCCTTGCTACGTAGGGACGGAATTAGGATTCGGGAAAAAATTGAAATTAAATCATTTAATTCTTTACGAATATCCGAGAATAGCAAGGATTTAACAAAAATTTGCTACCAACACTTAATGCTAATTATGTAGGTACTAGTAACATGCCCCGTGCTACGCACACGGGTTTTTTTTTATATTTTTCATTTTTGGTAGTTAATGGTGAATAAATTACATGACCATATTGCATTATTATTTAGATAAATAATAATATTGTATTTTTATAACATTATTTAAATGATAATTGATAAAAGAAATAAAAAAAATAATATTACACAACTCAATTTTATTACTTGCATTGACTTTGTTTTTATCTTTTTTATCTTTTTACACAACTCAATTTTTTATCCGTCGGGTCCTATTTATTCTTAGTATTGTCATTATTAGGGTTAATTTTATATTTGCATATATGCACAATTTATTGCATCTCTTTGTTTTTCGTGTATAAGTGAGTAATTAGTATTGGAAAAATAGCGTAAAATGTAATTTATTGGAAAGAATCAAGTACGCAATTAATACATATGAATTCCAATTACATACAAAATATATTCGGTTCCACATATATAATTATTATAATTACAATATATTATTTAAAAATTTTGAAATTACAGAATTTGTATCTTAAAATTATCAATACAAATTTAAAAAAATATAAATTTTTTAAAAAAATTGTTTTCTAAGCTACTAATAATTTTAAAAAATTAATGCATTAATATAAGTAGTTGACATGTTTAGGAAATTGTGTCCAAATCATATTAAATCTAATTACTGTGCAGACAGTACTGTTAGATATCTTAAATATAGGATAACCATAAATTTGCCTAAAAAGGCTAAAACGGAAAAGATCAGAAAGGGCTTGATTTGGATACCGACAAGAAGACCTAATTGAAGGTATATGCTCCATTCTAAAGTTCATCCATCATCGTAATCTCTCCATAGGACAGGTATATCGATTACTTAGTCTTCAATGAAAACATTAATCAGTTTTATCAATCTTGTATGAATAAACTATATAGAAAGAGATTGAAAGTATCACATGTGTTAATCTTGTATTCTCTTCTACATGATCTTAGTTTCATTTACAATATTCTTAATTATGTGTTTCTTTTTTCAATTTTGTAATTGTTGATGCATCTTCTTGTTTTTGGGAGATTTTGCCTTTTGTAACAAATCAATGCATGAAGTTTAAATCTTGTTTTGTACCGAGTCTACAGTAGGATTAAGTACAGTAAATTTTTTTAATTGAAATCTATATATTTCAATGCAGGAAAATAATGTTGAAAAGGAGTTCAAACTTGCCTCCTCATAGTGGTACTTTGGTTTTTATTACTTTTAACATAGTTTTGATACTCGTTTAATTCAGAATGTTAATTTTTTTTACAGATGAAAGATTGTGTTTGTCGAGTTTACTATCTGCCAAAAACGAAATCGAAACTTCTGGAAGATTTGTAAGTATGAAGTACTGAAAATTTGATGTACTTATATACTTATATTCTTAAATGTACTTATTTATCGAAACTTGTTTTATAGGTAAACTTATTAAATCGAAGACACCCGTTATTTGTCATTGTTATGGAACATAAAACAATGAATTGCAATGAGCTGGTATGTGTTTCATTAAAATTAGATATCATTTACGGGACATTTATATGTCCGTCAGACTTCTACAAATAATAGTTAATATACAATTTTATCAGAAATTACCTGAGAGATTTCTTATGGAGTGTGGAGATGATATACCTGATAATATCAAAATCGCATTTCCCAATGGACGGGATATTCATGTACAGTTCAAAAGGAGAGAAAACTCATTATCTCCTATGTATGCACTGATTAAGGAATGCAGACGACTTTTTGGTTCCACTATGATTTACTCATATGAGGGAAATGGAAAATTTCTAGTATGTCTATTAAAAGAAGATTTTTGTGAAGTTGATTATTTTCAGTGCAGAACTATACCACGTGCACCTGTGTATGATCAAGGTAAATTACAACTTTGATTAACTAAATAGTATATGTTGATATTATATCCTTATGCTAAATTGCTTTATAATGAATTGATTATCTATTTGGCTACTTTTTACTCATATATTTTGTAGACAATATCGATGGAGTGGGATGGAAATTTCTTTTAATTGCTGATGAATCTGCTATTGATTTCGGAGAAATAGTAAGTTACCAAATTCTGCACAAATCTTCAGTACTATTATTTCATTTGTAATATGTTGATAATCATTTAAATTAAGAAGAAGATTGTTAATCATAATGATGTTTTACAGGTAATCCCAGCAAGATTCTGCAGAATGTTTGGAAAAAATATTCCGGAAACTGTTTCATTTTCTTTGTCAAACGGCACAATGTTCCATGGTCGTTACTTGCACGAAGAAAGACAGATTATAGGACTATCTGACATGTTTGCATTGATATTTCTTGAAGAAAATGATTTATTGCTGTTCATTTACTGTGGTGTCGGAAAGTTTGACATTGTCCTCTTTGATAATGGAAAAGTTGAAAAATATCTTCATACCAATCCTAATGTCCCGGGTATGTGATTTATATTCTTTGCACTACATATTTTCTTTATTTGCAATAATTTGTGATTTTATAACGTTTACTTGTAAATATAAATTTCCTTTGTATCCTAATTGGTCGCATATTTTCGAAAAAGGAGCAGGAGTAGTAGAATATACCAATAATGGTGCAACTGACTCGGAAGATACTACTGCAACTTTGATATCTGATGTTGAAATGGACGGAGCAGAATTGGGAAACAATGTTGAAACGAATGATCAATTAATAGGCTTTGCTGCAATCATGACAAAATGTAATGTTAATAACACATCACATGGACCGGTATGATTTACTATTGCAATAAATCTAATTTTTTTTCAATCAGTTTATATATTTATCAGAGTAGTATTGTATTATTTTTGTTAATTAAGATTACTTTGTTTTGTGCAGTATATCCCAGGATATGTCAAGCCAGAAAACAGAAACTGGATAGATGGTGAGTATGTTAGCTTTAGAAGTGCAGATCGAGTTTGGGATATTAGAGTGGTATACTACAATGGCATTGCAAGGTTTTCAGGAGGCTGGAATAGTTTTGCTAGAGATAAAAAGGTTAAAAAGAATGAAACTTTGCTCTTCAATCTGATGGAAGGTGAAGGAGGATTGGTATTCGACATTGTTTTTCCTAGACGTAGTTAAGTGCTATTTACATTGTTGGAAGAAAGAACCTGTTGGAATAGTACTAAGAGGATTGGTAGAGATTAACTATTAAAAGCTCTTTGTAACTTTTATGACCATATTGTACATAGCTAAGAGTTCAGATATTTGGATACGACATGTATGTTAATTTGGTATTTTGCATTGTTTAACTACTGAGTTATATACCAGTAGTTTTCAAATTATATTGTTGGATTATTTTCTATCATTTTTGTTCTGAAGAAAAATTACGTACTTACATAGAACATAGTATATTTTTAAATGTAAATTTCAAGGGTCTTTATTAGTACTATTTAAATGTTATCCAATATTGTCCATCTAACAGCATATCTTGCACATATGTGGAATTATCCATCTTGCTTATGACCTCCTTTCTGATCCGTTATATGTCATTAGCCAACAAAGCATCCAACTCTACCTAACTTGTTTTCATTTGCAATCCTATAACAATGCTTCTTCTCCTTAAGCCGACATAACGTAAACTATTGTACAAAAATTGGACAGATTATATTGAATTGCTAATCGACACTATTGAAGAAAATTAGAAAAACTAATGCTAATAGACTTGATGTTCTGCAAGTATATTTGACACCTTTGTTTTCTCATATTCTGGTACATCATCAAAGAGTGTTAAAAATCTTATTTTTTTACTGAATTAGCCTTATCTCATAATTTCATGTTTCTATATTCACTCATTGATAAGGCACAATAGATTTTGATTAATTATTCAATTTTAAATTTGATTTAGGTTTTAATTTATGTTTCCATATTATGTTTTTTTTAAAAAAACATTTTGATATATATTTTAATGTATTTTATTCATAATAAATATAATTATTTGAATAAATTAAAATAAAAGTATAGTTTTAATTAATTATTTTTATATGATAATTGAAATAAATAAATAAATTATTAATACAAACCAAAATTTATAACTTACATTGACTTTGTTTTAATCTTAAATTTTATATTCAAAATTATTGACATTTTTAAGATAGACAATATTATGAAATTGTGTCATACCTTAAAACAATTGTTTGAGTACTAATTAAAAAAAATAAATCATGTCAACCTCAAAGGATTTCATAATGGATTAGTGTTGAACATGGTATAAAACGTGGCAGTTAAAAAACCAACACATCACTTTGCCAGTTAATAAAATGTTTATAAATTGAAATGGATATACACATCATTCTTGCATAAGATTTGCTCAATACTTATTATCTAAACAAATGAGTTCAAGATCAGCAAAAAGGAGAAGGTACACAAATATCAAGTCATTGCTGGTAAATGACTTGAATAACATCAACCTTACTTCTGCAGATCTAAACGAAGATATTCGTTCAGCAAATGAAGATTTTGGTCTGTTTTTCAAGAGCATGGAGGATAGGCAGACAGAACTATTTGCTCGAACCATTGGAATCGAAGAAAAATACATGTAAATACCTAAGTGTGAATTTTATTGTTATGCTTTTGTTTTATAAATTATAACACTCTGCATTTATGGTTTTAAAAAATAGGAATATTACAGAGGTGGTGACAGGAAACCAACATGTATCCGCTGGTCAATCTTCAAATCAAGATGTTCAAGTCGACAATTCTTATATAGGAAGAGAACGCAGGTTTGTAGACGATACTCAGACATCTCTTGTTGGGCATGTGAAGCATTTTAGAGAGCTTTTGGAAGAGATGTTAAGAGGATTCAAGACATTTGAAGCACATTGGACACAAAAACTAAATGATTGGTTAACCAAAGCTGGTGAAGTGGATGAACAGAGGGCAAAATTGAGCGTTGGACTTGTGGATTTCTCACGTAATATATAGTTATCTGAAGATTCTTGACCTATCACTTTGCATTGCTACTAATAAGGATTTATATATTGTCTGAATGCAAATGTATGCTTATGAATGAGTTAAATCTCAGGAATATGTTACTGTAATATTTATGTAATATTGTTGCCATTTGTTAATGGTAATGAACTTTGTTGCTTCCTATTGGCTTAATCCGTACTTTGGTTCCTGTTCTGTTTTTTAGTAGGGAACTTCTTGAATTTGTCAGTTTGATGACCATCTTTTACTTAATTTTGTCGAATATCTCCAGAATTTCCTTATTATTTCAAGTTAGTTATCTTGCACTGTTACACTATTTTTGAGATCAAATGTTAGAGATGATGGTTGTTGTTCATATGATGCAAACCAGATTGTGTAAGGTCATGCAGTGTCTTGTTTTGTCCTAGTGTAAAACGTAATTGGATGTCTTCTTTATTGTTATGTACATATGTAAAGCAAATATTAATCAGTGTCTACAAAAATTAGAGTCAATAAATCATGCATCCATAAAACAGGGTATTTAAAAATTCATCAAAACAACAAATATTGAACGTACATAGAAACAAACTGCTTAATCACTAACAGATGACAGTAAAATTTTGAACAACAGGATCTGAATTTTGCAATAAGCACAATCAGTATTCCACATGTGTGCCATTGTCAAGCATCTTCCATGTACTTGACTCTTATGGCGAATGCTACTTTCAATCGTTTTATCGCAGAGTGAGTTCCACAATTCATCTTCAAGACGATGACCTTCGAGTTGATACATTGGTTTTATATTTCTTGCATTTGGGCAAAACTTGTAAATAGGCAGAAGATGATCAATCTCGAACAGATAACAGTACATTTCTTCAAGAAACTTAATAAGTTCTATTATCCTAGATCTCAAATGTGTCTGATTAAGCATTTCATACATCTCTTGAACAGTCTGATCTCTATGAAAAGTTCTATTTATTGCTTTAAAAAGATGAAGCAAAAAGAAGAAGGAAAATGATTACCTGATAGAGAGGATAATACATGAAGATGATGTGGAACATCTTGATTCAGGAATAAGCACCGAATGGAATTGTAGTACTTAGCTTGATCAACATTATGCCTAACAACAAAACTGATAAAGCCATGAAACTGGTCACGTGTAACCTCCATAGGATGGTTATGAAACCGGTAAACAGAATCCCAATCAAGTCTTTCAAGAACATCTCTGATTTTTGGAGTATTTTGGTTAATAACCCATGCCATGAGACACATGACAAACCTGTTGAAGTCTCCTACATCTATTATGATGAATGAAAATAGCAAGGCAAGAAGATTTGAATCAAGATTCTGCAGCATTTTGTTTACAGGTGTTTCAGATTGATCGTCTAATGTTTTGATAAAAAGGTGAAAACTGAAAGAGCAAAGGATTGTAAACTTTGTATTGGAGAATGGGAGAAGATGGAGTAAATGTATGTGTTCCTTGTATTTATTCTTGCATGCAAACCGAGTAAGGCGTGACTGTTGATCTTCTTACTCCTTTTTTATTCTTTTAATTTCATTTAATAATTACATGTTTGGGTAACCTTTTATTATTTTGAAGCCACTTAAAGTGATTATGGGGTGTTTGTCTAACCTTTTTTTTTTCCACTTAAAGTTAGTTTTAGTTAAAAAAAAAAAGTACATTGTAGGTACTTTTTTTCCACTTATTTTTTTTCTCATATCAATTTTTTTGTATTTGAGTCACCTTTTAACTCGTATTATATTCTTTGCATATATTTGTATTTTACACTTTTATATTATGTTTAAAAAATATAAATTTCTTTTTTTTAGTTAATTTTTTAAAAATAAATTTACTTTAAGTAAAATTAGCCAAACAGATACACCTAACTTTAAGTGAAAATTATCACTTTTCACTTAGAGTGAGTAAGTAGCACTTTAAGTGATAAGTAACTTTTTTTAAGTTAAGCCAAACACGCTCGTAGTCTATACTTTTAGATGACGTATGTAGATCTTTAACTTGCAAATATAAACTTAATCATGACTTGGTTAATCCAAAACATTCACAATAAATTAAATTTAGTATATGATGTGTAATAAAATATATTAAATTCTTAATATTATGATTACAATCGAATTTACATATTAAATTCTTAATATTATAATTTTTATATGATAATTGAAATAAATAAATAAATTATTAATACAAACCAAAATTTATAACTTGCATTGACTTTGTTTTAATCTATAATTTTATATTCAAAATTATTGACATTTTTAAGATAGACAATATTATGAAATTGTGTCATACCTTAAAACAATTGTTTGCGTACTAATTAAAAAGGTAACTGCACGAAACTGTCCCAATATTTATAGACTGTTGTCCATAAACCCCAAATCTATACTTTTGCATGCCGGAGTCTACCGTTCTTATCTTTGAGTTTCAATTGCTAAACTGATCATTACCATCTTCAATCTACTAATCAATCATGGAGGTACGCTATTCCTAATATGTATTTTGATTTGTAATGTCTTCTCTAATGCAAGAACATGATGTGTTTTATTCGGTAATTTGGTTACACATATATTATGTTTGTATATGATGCATCTATAGATGCATGTTAAACCATTCTTGTGAATTACATAACAGTTGTTAATACTTTTATAGTTATGGGTATGTTAAAACTTTAATGCATGTTCTTCTTTTGGAATCTTGCTATTGTAATTAATTAGATGATACATGATAAATTGTGGGTTAAATTGCTTTTGATTGGATTCAGAACTTAAAAGTGTTTTAAATATTGTTATTAATTCAAACCGGGAAAATTGGATTGATTTATACTGTTACAAATTTGGGAATTGTTTGAATTAGTTAAGGGTTAAAACTTTCATCTAAATGTTCTTTCCCATTTTAGATTGATCATGACTTAGGTTATTTTTTGTAGAATTTAACTAACTACTAATCTTTCTTAGAGCTACTGCATTTACATCTTATTGTTTCAATGAAACAGAGCACGATTCTATCAAAGAGGATAAAGAATACTGATCGTGGCATTGGTAAATACTACTCCAAATTAAATAATGATATAAACCATTAAAGAGAAAACTGGGCCTGAGGACAACCTCAGGTACCTCTCCTAAGGTTAGAACAAAATATAGCTTTAAAATAAGGGGCCCCGCAGGGGCATTTTAGTAAATATAAATTGTTTTTCAGTAATTTACAAAAAAGCCCTTAAATTTGTATTGAAATTTGGTCTAACCTCAGGTAGAACCCTGAGGATGACCTCAGGCACATGAATCCCAACCATTAAATTATGTATTCCTTTCTGAATTTTAATGATACAGGAATAAGATGCTTTGTGTCAAGTTTTCTTTCTGCAAACAACGAAAAGGAAAGATTTGGATCTTTTGTAAGTGTGTCTCTAACATTTAATAATATAAATTTGAATTATCATAATGTATTATGGTAATGGGCTGCATATTGATTAAACTTTCAATTTATTTAATATTGTAGAGAGTACCTAAGTCCTTTCACGATGAGTTTGGAAAAGAACTAAATTCAACTGTGGTATTAAGATGTATGACATCTGAATGGAAAGGTAAATATGATCCAAAGTCGAGGAAAATATCTGGTCTGACAAAATTTATGACATATCACGGGATCAAATTGTACAATCTTGCTCAGTTTGACTATTATGGTGAAGACACGTTTATTGTTACAATTTTTAAAGAATCTGCCATTGAGTGCAATTATCCTCGTATAGACTTAAAAGTTTTCTTAGGAACTGGACAGCTAAATAATTGGAATAAGGAGCAATATGTACTTAATGAGTCGTCGCTTGAATACCATGCAAGTTCTGCACTTTGGTGGTTCAATGCCTATCACAATTACGATGAATCTTTTGAGATAAACATTATAAAGTCTGCTGTTGATCCTCAAGTTACTACTCTGGTGAGCATATTTTTGGGTTCTTTTTCTAATTGTAATGTATGTGCAGCTTTATATATGATATTCTGTAACTATTGCTAAATTATTGATTTTCTTCTTAGAAAAACAGAGTTTGAGTACATATATGGAAGATCTGTACAAAAACTGGGAAGATGGGACAAAAGTAAGATTGAAGTTATTTCACAAATCATGGGAAATTGTGATTCAATGGATAGAGGGTAGATGCATGTTCAGTAAAGGATGGAATGCTTTTGCAAATGAAATAAGACTTGATATTGGAGATACCTTGTTGCTGTTCAGACTTGAGGAATCACAACCTAACATTATAGACATTTGTCTTTTTAAAGGTGAAGATAAAATTGACAGTAAGAATGAAGGTATTACATTTCATCTACAATGTTTGAATGTAGTATGGTATTATATATTTATAGGTTACATGTCTAACAAATCATCTTAAAAAATTTTAGCTTATGGAGAGTGGAGGAAGTCATTTTTTAAAGTTTGTTCAGAGCCTTGTTTAAATGAAGGAATAATAGTAAGACATTTTGTATATTTGGTTCCGACATTATTTATGGTAACATCTATTATAATTAGAAGGTGTAAGACAAATTATACACATTATGTTGATTAAAATATTCAATATTACTCAGGTTGTTCCGAAGTTGATCAACGACATGCATGGAAAGGTGCTCAGTGGTGTTAAAGATATAAAAGTTGCTGGTTTTCGTTGTTCAATTTATTACAATGAGTTTGGAGGATATCTGTCCAATTTTTGCACAGTCTTTGAGCATTTTGGTATTAAACCAAGGGAAACCATAATTTTCACAATGGATAATAGTAATGTTTTGTACGCACGTATCTACCAAGTAGATGGAAAAGAAATAGATTACTCCAATCGTAATCTTGGGTTTCAAACTGATGGAACCAAAAATTGGTTTTGGGCAGTTGATTGGAATGATGAACATGGTATTACACAAATTTTGTAAATAATGTCCGAGTATTAATTAGTTAAACTACACTTATTATTTAGGAAAATTAACAAATTAACAATTTTTATAAACTATTGACAGATCTAAAGGAGGGAAGTGACAGTGAAGAGGAAGATGAGGAGAATTATAACGATATTACAGGAACTGCCATTAAAGAGGAAGTCCCAGTGATTTCTCAAACATGTAAGTTCTTTTCATGCTCTTTGTAAAATTCTACTTATGCTTCAACATTTACATGTTATCAAACATATAAAGAATTTAAATTTTGCGAATTACCTTATTATGCATAATCAGTGATTGAAGTCAATAGTGGAGGACAGAGTTCTGGAACACATCTTGAGAACCAAGGTTTTGAATTAGTTGATCATAATGCAATGGACATGGATATCCAGGAAGTGAATGATATGCCTACAGAATTTACTGCAACGTTATATTCTTCAAATGTTGATAAATCAAGTCATGGAGTGGTAAAATATGATATTTCAATTTTCTTGTTAATTAAATTTTTAAAGATTTATCTTTATTTTTCATCATTCTGATTGAAATAATGAATGTGTCGCAGTACATCCCAAGGACAATAAAACCACGAAACAGAGGTTGGCATGCAGGAGAAAAGGTCACATTCAGGACTGGTGTTGGATCTTGGAAAATTGGAATTGTAAAATCGCATGGAACAGCAAGATTTTCAGCTGGATGGAATAAATTCACGGAAGCTAATACTCTATTAGAAAATCAGAAATTGCTATTCACCTTAGTTGAAGAGCCAGAAGAGTTAGTTTTCAATGTTCAGAGGATTTAGTAGAGATTTAGCTTTAGAACCTTGTCTGAAATATTTATGACCTTATTGGTTTATTTAAATCAAAGCTAATTGTCTGAAATTTAAATGTTGTAATTATGTTACTTGGTATTTTGCAATTTTTTTGCCAAATTTTAACTACTGAGTGATATACCAGTAATCTTCAAATTATATTGCGGATTATCTTGTATTATTTTGGTTTAGAAAGATTGATTTCGTTGCATATGTTGTCTTTAAGCGAATGATGCATTAGTTTTACCGCGAGCCTTGTTTGCCTACTGAGTGATGCATTAATTTGCAGAAACGATAAAGTAGTTAGCCTCATTCATCACATTAGGAAGTAGTATAGAAAAATCTCAAAAGAAGGCCATATTGTAGAGAAGTGGAGATAGGTTATATGGCATTGCTAAGCCACTAAATTGATCAACATTAATACAATGTTTCCTAACAGAATTCACAACTTTGTTTTGTCATATACTTGTGTACATCAAGAAAGAGCGTTAACAATCTTATAATGTTGGGTAATTTAATTCACCTTATAACTTTTATATTTACTCTTTGCAGATCAAGGAAAAAAAAACCTAGATTTGTTTTAGTGTTTATATGATTTAAACCACACAATGCAATGAAAATATATAAAACAAAGAAAACTCATATTTTAAAAAGAAAACTTGATATTAATTTAAAAGCAAGGAAAATTCTAATTATTGATGATAGATTACAAAATTTGTTCAATGGACACTCAAGGCAAAAAATTAATACCAGTCTAGACCTATAACCAAAATTTATTCATCTTGAAATAATGGAAAAATTTTAAACATGCTTGAGTGAGCAGCATTAATCGCACAGCATAGATCAATCCGTGAAAATGTATGCTTTCTTCATACTTCCCATGGACTATTTGAAAACCTACAAAACAATCATGATATTTACTTCAATTCAAACTTTGATATAGACGGTTATATACTTTCGGAAAATATTATTACCTTTCCCTCATGGTAGAGACGGATTCATGTTCATTGTTAATATAGACCTTTGTAGATTGAGTAGTCATGCACTTCACAATGCCTAAAAATATAATATGACATTTTTAGAATAGGATATAGGACAACTAAATAGTAATTAATATTGTCTAACAAACAGATGATAAAACTAACCCTTATACTGAGAAACTCTAACACTTGCTATAATAGCAACAATGGGAATTTGCTGAACTGCTTCAAACTGTTGCTCCACCGCTGCTATCAGATCTCCAAAAATATTCACTTGGAATGAATTTCTGTACATGCATATGTCATTGTGTAACCTATTTTTTAACTTATATACAATCCAAAAATATATCAAAATTGCAGAAAAATATAATCCACCTCCCATCAGTCAAAACCAAATTCAGTAGTTGCAGATTGCCATTCCGTGTAGGTATGACCTGAATCTCATCACGATATTGTATGACTCCAATGATATCTGTAGTTAAAGTCATTTGTCATATTACGTACTGAAACATACTACTGGAATCGGAAAAGAAATGATGTAATTTATATAAAGATCTTAAGAAGTGACACCAGAAAAATTACCAATAGTAGTTAAAGGAGGACCATTTGTTAAATGTGAATCTACATAAGAGTGTAAATCATCCAACTCAACAAACTCAAATTTGTTAATTGGTATGTTCAAGTTGTCGCCAAGAATTCTTTGAACGGATGTCAGATTAGTAAACCTGACTTGAATTTGGGAAGATACTGGCCTCATAAAACCAATAGCTTGGTTGGTATGAAAGTTGGAAATCTCATAAATTCCTCCTTCTACAATATGTTGAACAAACAAATCCCATGTTTCAGGACTTACAGTTGCATGAACATGATGATCCTGAGAATTAGAATCAAGTAACCATTAACAAAATTTCTTATTTTTTGATAGTATGGGCATTGATTGAATAATAAAACAACTTTAAACAGAAAACATGAAATATAAAAAAATTCTTACAGCATTATCAAGTAAAATCAAATTGAATCGAGTAACAACGGCACCAACAGTAGTAGGCCATACTCTTGTAACACGAACTCTCACCCTCCAGTTTGTCCTGGTTGTGTCAAGTGATGCAAGTGTGTCGAACATTGCTGTTTAAAAGTTAAAGCAAATAAAAGCTTAGAGTGTAAGACAAAAGATTCTTAAAGAAAGCATAACATGAAAGACAGGTTTGGGAATATTGTACTCATTGTTGGTATAGGTATAGCATAAAACATATAGCGTTGTAAAAAATAATTGATTGGAAATTTGTAGACTAACCTAATTGCTATTCAGAAGCTTTTTATCTTTTTTGTGGTTTGACAAATGAAGTACTCTGTACCTATTTATACAAAAAATTAGTTGATGTGGAAAAGGATAAGTATATCAATTTACAAATCATTGGCTAGAAATATGTTGTCATATAAATCATAATCGTCAATCATCAATATCTTATAAGTAATGAGATATTATTTACAACATAAATCTTCCAAATTACAGAGATTGAGGATTATGATTAATACAAATCAACTACTTGATAACAAATAAAAGGTTGGTTACGATTTACCTAAGATAGATGTTCGCTAGCTTTTCAATTGTTGTACTTCGTATGAATATTCCTTATTCTGATATTCAACACTGGAATCAGACACATTTAAAATTAAATTTAAACCTTAAAATATGCTAATTACTGATATGGGATCATTCGCAGAATTCTTTAAGTTTTGGTTAGCGAGTAAGTACTAAGAATTTGCTTATGCTGACACTTTATGAATAATATTTGTGCATCATTACACTTGCAAATTACAATCAATTTTATGACATTATTGATTTATAAAAATCCACAGATTTATAAAACGTCTTATGACATAGTATTTAAATAATGGAGTAAACACTTTGGAACAACTCTTACCTATATATATACGATTGTGTTTTATTAGAATCCTTAATTATATGATAATATAAGATAATATAATTTTTTTTGAATGATTGAGTATATGCTTATGATGGGTTTGCATAAAGAGTGTAAGGATTGTTTGTGGCTCTTAATAGGTTGGTTTGCAAATATTCTGAAAGTATTAAGTTTCTAATATTCACTTTGTTCGCAAATAGAAACAAAATTTCCAAACTATTACAAAATCTATTGTTAAAAAAAAGAAAAAACTCCATTTCTGAAAACTCTAAATCAAGACTTACAAAAATTTCAGTAAGAACCTAGGTTTGTTTTGGTGTTTATATAATTCAAACAACAAAAAGCAATGGCAGACAAAGATAAAGAATTAAAAATGAAGTTTTTAAACATTATATAAGAACAGAAATGCCTCTAAGATCATCATTAAACTGAATAAAATAATACTTAAATAATAAAACCATAGTTGAAACATGGTAGCAGAAGTCTATTGTGATGATACTACACATTTATTAAAACCTAAATCGGAAATCTTGAAATGAAATAAAACAGGAAAAAATAACAACTTCATTTGTAGTCTCTGCATCATTGCCATATGACATTTACTTCCATAATATTTCACTGTCCATTTACGTTAGGCTCGTATCCTTCTCCAGCCAACCTACACTCAATATTAGTTTGTAAAACAGTAATATAAATTAGATATTATCTGTACAAAGAAAATATAATCTTATGGTGAAAGGCCAAAAGATATGATATACCTATTCCTCATCATGAAAACATCCTCATATGGCAGATTAATAAAAATCTTGGAAGAAGGCAAGTTGGTAATCAGAACTTTGCCTGGTATGGGAGAAATAATGAATATTAATCAGGAAGGACAATCTACAATCTACATTTAACAAAGGTCTATTAAAAATATAGTGTAGTTAACGGGACTACCTTTATAAATAGACATTTTTATGCTTGCCAATATCACAATTACTGGTCTCTCAATGTGATTTGCATATAAAGTTTCGGTATTTGCATCTAGCGGTCCCCAGAAATGAACCATGTGTGAAACACTATAAAAAAATCAAGTGCATAGTTATTTAAATTTCTACAAATACATCTGTTTGGTATAAATTAAATAATTAGCAATTGGTTGTTTAAAAAATTAAAAATTGCAAATCATTTGATTAATGTATATTTTGAATACCTTCCATCACTTATTCTGAATCGCACAACTTGCCTTTGACCGAAACGTGTGTCAAATGTTTGCACTTGTTCCAAATTTTCCAACACTCCGACAACATCTAGAATAATAGAAAGCAATTCAGTAGGAGCACAATGTAATAATAATACTTTATGATATGAAAACAGATTCACCTGTTGAATAGGTGGGCTTCTGGTCAGGATCATAGGAATAAACAATATCATAAAGATCTCCCAAAGGTTTTAACTCAAATTTGTGAATCGGAATTATGAAGTCATCATGAACATAAGGAATGATATTAGTACAATCCAGAAATCTGATGCATTTATCGGTACTAACAGGCCTGAAAATACCAAATGCCTGCTGAACTTTGACATTGATAACCTTGTATAAGCCTCCTTCGAAAATAGGATTTGGAAGATTATTCCAAATCTCAGGCCTCACAGTTGCATGCATATGAGTATTCTGCTCATAAACAAAACATATGATGAATTGGTTAAAGTTTTAGATTGTAATATATAAGTTTAATATACAAATTGAAAAGAGTAGAATATAAAGATTCTTACCAGACAATCTAAAATAATCATATTGTGAGCCATAACAACTCCAGTATTGGAAATTGTATCCCACATCCTAGTGACACGGACTTTTAGTGTCCACCCTATCTTCGATTCATCTAGTGTCACCAGATGATCGTGCATAGTCATATCTGTTATAAAAGTACAAAGATGTTAACAAATGAGATTGTTTGTGAAATACTTGAACAAATGTATATCATATAAGGATTAGACATTACCTAGGATTAAGAAATACAGGTATTTGATGCTACCTCTGCGCTTGTAATCTTTGTGCAATACTATTAACACTGGTTTGTTTATATATAGGCTATAGAGTACTAGTTAGTTTTTTGATAATATCTTCTGCAATCTTCTTTAAAGTTAAATGGCATATTTTTAGGTATTTGATATATACCAATATACATTAAGTTAATAGATATGGAATGAGTTGATTTGATATATATCAATATCAATTAAGTTAGTAGATATTGAATGAGTTGATTTATCAATCTAATCTTATTCAACCTAATTTAATCTATTCTAATTAATACAATAAAAAAAGTACAATAATATCCTGTCAGCTAGCAATAATATCCTTTCCTGTATAAAATGACTGTAATTCTTAAAATGTCTGATTCAGTAGCTTTAGTACTCAAGTACTTATAAATAGTCCTCAATTATAGGTCCTCTGCTTTGGATAAGAGCTCATGTTTTTGTTCTTAAATATCCTTTACTGCAAGTTCAATCTTAAAGTGAAGATTAATATGCAAGGATGTGGCAGTTTGACCTTTTGCTGCTTGAAGTTGGGACTTAAGCTTAGAATACTGTTTAAAAAATACAAACACAATAATAGCTTCAGGTATCTTTTGCTCTGGCTATCATCTTTCATGCCTGTTCTGTTTCATGCAATTCTTGAAAGCTAAGTGAAGATTGATGGTTCAGTCTTAAAGTTTATAACTTTTTCACTTATACCATTATTTGGTAATTTTGTTGGTAAAAACTATTGCATTGAAAAAGCTAATAACTTGTGCAATCATAAGACAGAACCTTAAATGAATGTATGTTGCATTGGATTCAATACAATTATTAAAAAACCAAACAGATAAATAATTTAAAACCGGAATATGTCTCAAAATCTACCCAAATCATTGGGCTCAACATTAACAAAAAACATAAAAAGTTTAAACTCTTGACCAATACATATTCTACTTATTCCTTCTCAAAAAACAGATACTAATAATAAATTTGCTGACTTGAATTGCAACTTGAATGAGTAGTTGGTACCAATCAGAGGTGCGTAGCTTTGCTCACTTTTCCTGGTAACGAAAAAAAAATTGAAATGATAATTAGTTAATCACAATTCATAAAGAAAATACAGGAATGTAGAATAAGTATTAGGAATTGTATATAACCATCTTAATCTTCTTGGAACAGGAAGAAGCAGAATCCGGTGTCTGAAAACTGTTTGACAGATCAATGATGTTCTGTGGAAAAGAATTTAAATCTATCAGATAGAATAGTAAATAACAAACTCCAGTGCTTATGGGAAATAGAAAAACAGAACCATGGGTCATTATGTAAAGTTCTTACTTCAGAGAAACTCGATACTGTTAAACTTTTCGTCTTTGCATCTGATGGAGTTGAAGTGGAAATATTGGAATCATAAGCATCAGTGACCTTGAAAATATTACTTTGTAAATGTACATTATCTTCAGATATCTGAACATTGAAAGTAAATTCCTTTCCAGCAATCTCTTTAAGTTTTGTAGGATAGCTGTTGCTTGTTTCATACTACAACATAACGTGCAAAGAACAATTAAAAACGTGCTATCTGATGCAAAAAGTAATTTTAAATATAGAATTTTGAGGGAATGCCAAGCTCGTAAATTGTAAATACCTCAGGATTATCACTAATCATCTTTGTAGCGGTTACACCAACAATACGTCTAACGGCTTTGTCCATCATGACAAAGTTTAATGCCTCAGTACCATCACCAGCAAGCACAACAATTTTGAACCTCTTCTGTGGAACTGGCATTATAAGTGTACATTTCGAACATTTGAAGACTCCATCAACTTTAACAGCATCCTCCTGGCATTTTATGCAGCTAAGGTACCACCACTTCACCACTTCTTCAACATTAGAAACTTTGACAAAACATTTAAAGTTCTTCTGCAAAATGGAAACATAAATGAATAAAAAAGAAATTAGACATAAGGACAATTTTATAATTTTTCGATTAAACTAAATTTTGCTTTACTTCATCACCTCGAGATCATCCAACTGAGTTTTCTCACAAAGCTCTTTTAGGGTTATGGACTCAATAACAGGAATCGGTGTTGCTTGGGTTGGTGACGCTAAAGTGTTCTCAGAGATTTTATAACCTTCTTCCTCAAGTCTAAAAAAATATATTGGGAATCAAAAAATGACAAAGAAGTTTAATATACTACAAAAATAAAATTCACCAGCTAAGTATATTTAAGTAATCTAAATGGTGCAAATAAGTATCTACGTGATAGTTAAAAACCTGAGCTTCATTGCAGTAACATATTCATTGTCAAGATTTAGATAAATCTTTGTTGATGGAAGAGTATTTATCTGAACAGTTGCTGAAACACGTTTGTGGCATTATGTGAATATAATTAGATACATCTTAACATGCTAAAGTGCAAAACAAATATGGTTGATATAATAGACTTACTCTTAAATATTTTCAGCTTGGAGCTAGTGACAATAACAATTATAGGACGTTCGTTAATTTTCTGATACATCTCATCAGTGGTAACAGCGAGTTGTCCCCAAACAGTAACTTTATGAGAGTACCTGGTATATGAGTTATTATTTCAATATTAGTTAATAAAAAAATCATTTATTATATATATATATATATATCTTTGTGCGTAATTCAATATTAAATATAATCATTACCTTCCATCAGTAATCCTGAATTTTACAATATTCTTCTCTCCAAACATTGTCTAAATAGGTCTCACATTTTCGAAATCTTCAAGTACACCGATTATATCTATAAAATTAGATAATGGAAATGTTTAAAAAAATAGTACAAATTAAATATAGATGGACAATTGAAAAATTAATAATGTATAAGTATTAAGTATAGTGACCTGTTGAAAATTCCGGGCTATCAACATTCTCATAACTTGATGCAAGTTTGTACAATTCACTAAGATCGACAAATTCAAACTTATGATATGGTATCATAAAGTCATCTTCAAGCAACTTTTCAACCGTTGTCGAGTTGGAGAAGTTAATAAGGTAATTGGAACTGGTAGGCTTCAATGTACCCTTAGCCTCTCTAGTATAAAAATTAGTTATAACGTAAAGTCCTCCTTCAACCATCTTATCAGCAATGGATCTCCAATTATCAGCATATACAAAACCATGTACATGGAAGTTCTGTATATAACAAAATGGAAAGATTAAGTAACTAAGATATGTAAATGGACAAAAAGCTAATAAATATATAAGGAAACTTAGATCATAATTTACCAATAGTAGTGTTGTAATATGTACTTACATCATCATCAAGCAAAATCAAGTTGTAACCTTTCAGAGAATCACGACTTTCTTTTGAAGATGATACAGATGGCCACATCCTTGTCAAACGGACCTTAATTCTCCATGTTGTTCGAGATGTGTCGAGAGAAGATAATGAATCAAACATGGTTTAATCTAAAAATTATGAAAGATATTAGAAATCAACAGAAACGGTACATAAAATAAGAGTAAGAACATGACAAAGTCAAGTAGAAATGTTGTTCTCAAAACGATAGATAATTGTAAAACTACCTGTGCTTTAGAGTTCTGCAATGGACGTATGTACAATACTGATAGGATAATCTCTATTTTATGGGCATATTATGATTTGTTTCATTCCATCAATCAAGGAAGAGATATATGCACAAATAATGTATTTGAAATGATCCATCTGTGTAAAATTTTATTTCGTGCTATCTAATTCCATTGATCAAGGAAAAGATCTTTTTTTTAATTGATAAATATCTGATTCTGTTATAAAATTTAACAAAAATGTAATCGGTGATTGTTATCATAAAATAATGATCATTGCATATATAAAAGTCTTAATAATAATTGATACACTTAACAAATATATGGTAAATATATTTCAAAATTAAATAATTATGTCATTCAAATTGATTTACTTTTGAAATTTATATTCTTGAAAGTTATAAGACTCCTCAATATTTAATTTCATACAATTTAATATAAAATATATTTTTAAAGCAAAAACATCGATAAATACTTAAATCATTCTTACTACAAAATAATTTCAACACTGTAATTTTAACCTAAAGTTTATATAAAAATGGGTAAAAAACATGTGTTTTTAAGTTAAGTTATTTTGTTAAAACATAGTTAATCCTATTTTCAATAAGAACAGTGACACAAAATAAAACTTTTATAATAATTTTATAATAATATTAGTTAAAAAAAAGGCTTGACCGAAAGTTGTTCATTAATGGTGCGATTAAGTTTAATAATTTTATAATAATTTTTAAAAAAAGTTTTAAAACAAAAAAAAAAGTTTAATAATTTTATAATAATAATAGTTGTTAAAGTGTGCAGACACCACCCTAATAAAACCTTGAAAATTAGAATTTTTTTTTTTGCAAATGCTTAAGCTCTTTGTGGCATATCAAATTCTATAATGCAACTTAATGAAAAATAAAATTAACCAAACTAAAGAAAATTGTAAGCACAATAGTAGTAAATGGAGACATGAATAAATTCTCTTAATTCTTTAAGAGACCAAAAGGTCATGTACGTTATAATGTTAAAACTGTTAATCTCAAAATAAGAAACTCAATTATGGAAAAATGTCATCTGTCAAGAACAGGAAGATTATAAAATACTTCATCAAATACAACATTGGCTGTGAAATGACTTGATTTCCTATTATCGCCTTCAATTAAAATGTGCAATCCATTAGGAGAAGTGACTCGTGAAACAGCTACATATAGTTGCCCATGGGAGAATGCTGGACGTGGTAGAAACAATCCAACTGTATCCAAAGACTGGCCTTGACTCTTGTTAATAGTCATTGCGAAACAAATTTGAAGTGGAAACTGTATTCTCTTGAAAACAAATGGGAAATGTGTATCTGTTGGTTCCATTTCAATTCTCGGTATAAGATGCTTTGTACCTGCATGGGATCCAGTTAAGATTTCGCACTCAACGCTGTTCTTCAGACATCTTGTTAGTACCATTCTAGTACCATTACATAAACCCATTATTTGATTAAGGTTCCTCATTAACATGACAACAGCACCTACCTTCAATTTTAGATCATGCTTTGGAATGGATGGCATATTAATCGAATTGAGATATTCGATTGGAAAAGAAGATTCAATTTCATCATTATTTTCGTCACCTGAATCATCAATTGAATCTTGACTGAGATACGTATGTGTAATACCTGGAATCAGATTTAAAACATGAAAGTTGACATCATCCACTAATGCATTTGTTGGTGTAAGAATTGCTCTTTCCTTCAGATATGACCCTTTTGAAAAGTTGTTGACAAAATCTGGATAAGTGACTTTAACAATATCCTTAACAGAGTTGCTGAAGTTTTCAACTAAGAAATTCCTGGGGATTATAATTTCTGGATCAGAGCAAACCTCATGCGGATGTATGTTCTGTATTTTTCCATCTCCCACGTCAAGCACCCACTACAAGAAATTTGGCATTTACCTACCAATTGTAATTGTAGGTAAAAGTACTATATTGGTAAGTAACGATTTTTACCTACCAATATATTATTGGTAAACATTGGTAGATAAAGGTTGGTGGAGAAAGAGTCTTTACCTACACATGTTGTATTGGTAGGTAATTTTGTACGTGGACCCCATTTTTTTAAATAATAATTGTGAGTCAGCAAATGACATGTACTTGCTTACACATGTCACATCCTCGTCAGCAATCCACATGGCACCTCACCAACATTCCATGTGGCACCTCATTATTCATCCACTTGTTAGGCCTACAATTGTCCACATGGCAGTTCCAATGATGACACTAATTGTCTTAAAATATTAAAATAAATTAATATAATAAAAGAAAATGTTAGATAAAATAATAACAATGATAATAAAAAAACTTATTTATTTCATTAAAATGTTATACAAAATTACAAAAAGAGCTGTTATATTACAAAAAAGTTCTTACAACATAAATTACAAAAACATTGTAACAAAAAATCTTGCACAACATTTTCCTAATCTCATTACACGTGAAAAACTTGCATTGAGAATGGAAAATATAAATTTCCACTCTTATTTATCTTCGGTCACCAAAACTTGCTCCTCATATTTGTCTTCAATGACCTAAACTTGTCCCATCAATTTTTTTGCACCCTTCTGCTTCATAGTAATGTAAATGAGTGATCTTTCTAGTGGAAAAGTGAATACCGAACATTCCGTCAAACTACAAAATAGATATGTATATTGAGTTAAGTGGTGTAAAATTTTAAAATTAAAAGAAAGTGCTATAAACTTAAAAAAGAATGGCAATACTTGTTTTTTTTTTTGAAACGAAGAATGGCAATACTTAAAATGCAAATGCAAATGCATGTAACATCTTTTGCCTAATACTTTACAGTATTCTCTGTACATATGGAACCTCTTTTCCTGACATTAAAACCAGTATTTGGAAATACTTACAGCCCCATGTCTGCCCAAGTCAATGGCAGACTGAAATATTGTTTCCATGGCATCTGGCATCTCCTGGTTTCCTGAATCATTAGCAGCAGTAATATCAGAATTCATCAACGGAAACAGAGCCTATGAATAATATATAAATATATATATGCATTTACAAATAGAACACTTGTTACTCCTTGTTAGCAATTACCACCTGAACTTGTCACAATATTCACAGGACTGAGCTGAGAAGAAGGGTCAGATTATTAGTAAATACCTCCTCCAATATGATGACTTCCTACACTTTTTTACCATTTCCAAAACGAGTTCAACCACATCTCCCTTTCTTCGTCTACATCCTGCACATATGTTTTCCAGTAATCTGGAACCTGACAAAGAATAAATCAGTTTCCTCGGATATTTCAATAATGAAATAATTAGTTCTTTCTAATCAACATATATATTATTTACATACTTCATAAAATTGGTTAATGAAACCTGGCGCCATCCAGACATCCTCTTCCTCGTACAAATATGGATGCTGCGGATCATTGTAAGGACCCCTCTCTTCTCTAACCACTGCATAGGTAAGATTAAATAATAAGCCAAGTATGATTAAAAGTAGTCCATGAAGTGCATAAAACACTAACATAAAAAACACACTCAGTTTATCAGCAAGAATATAAATTGCAAAAATAAGATTGGGAAGAAATGAATAACACGGTATTGTAACAATAAAAATATAGCATGTGGTCTAGGTTCCTACAACTAAAAGCCAAAATAAGTCCATGAAATTGGAACTCAATACAAAAGCTTATAATAAGATGAGGGGGGGCCCTAATAAGGGTTGAAGAGACATTCTAACATGCACCAATATAGCTTATTAATTTGAAAATTAGGAAGAAATGAATAACAAAACTCCCAAGTGCTTTCTTTCGTGGAGACACTGTCGGATTCTGTATTCTTCAAATAATCCTCAAGTACTCCTGTAGGTGAGTATGAATCTTCTTTTTGTTTCTCCACACCTCAAAACTAAATTACCTACAATCAATAATGACAAATTTGAGCATAACTGTTCTGATAATTGTCAAATATGATGACACCGAAGTTGAAATTCAGCTTAAAAAACAAACAGTAACAGCATAAACAAGCAGGTCCAAGTGCAAGTGCAACAGAGCTTCTAATTCAACATAACAAATTGATACCTGTAACATAAACCTTAAACATATAAACTGACATATACCAAATACAAATATAAATGAAAAAAAGACCATCACATGAATTTACTTTTTTATTTGTAATGATCAAATTGCAAATTTTTAATTAGGTAACATTGCAAATTCTTGAAGTAGGGAATTCAAAAAAAAAATCTAGTAATTTCCCAACATATGCTCCAAAATCCAAATAATCATAACCATATACCAAGACCACAGTTATCCAACAAAATCTTCAAAAAATGCCTATAAATTCAATCAATATGAAAATTATCAAACACCATATTCACACATATAAACAAGCATAATAGAGTAAGAAAAAGAAAAGATAGGCTAAGAAAACATACCAAAGATTCAAGAGAGACACCTTGGCTATGGTGGTAATACACATAGCTTATTACTCCAAAAACAATAAACAGGCCATAAACATCCATACCGGACATCGAATCGCTCTGCCGAGATGCATGATTCACAGAGTCAACATAACCTTCACTGAGATACTCCGAGTTACCTCAAGAACTTCATATACTCACAGTGAAACTACTAGATAAACCTGTAAAACTCAACAATTCATTAGAAACCTCAAACAAATGAATGAATTGTAAGATCGAAAACTAGGGTTTGAGAGAGCTTGAAGTCAGATCAAAGGGCTTTTAAGATATGACATTGAGAGCATCATATCAGGCATGAGTATGCCAAGAATCAATCGAAACTTCATTGAATTGAAGTTCAATTAACTTAACCAAAATCTAGGGTTTTGACTATGAATGATTTACGGATGATATGTGAGAACTGAGGCATAGAGATGATGTAAAATGATGAGAGGAACACGAAAATGGTATCCATTTTACAGACAAGGTCGGAGATGACCGGAAAACGAGAATAGCCGATGTAGGGTTCATATATATCAATTGCAATTAAACATATAAAATATGGAAACAAGGAAATTTGTCTTCGGGAACGGCAGGAGGTACCGGATAGGGAAGAGCGGAAGGAGACAGAGAGAGGAGCTATAGGGATGAGTGAGAGAGATAAGTTATGAGAAAGATGGGAGAGAGAGAATATACAGAGAGAGATGAGGTCGAAAGAGAAGAGCGGCGGAGAAAGATAAGTTTATGTTTTTGTGTTTTAATTTTGTGTAGGAAATATTTGGGAACCCTGTCTTTTTTATCCCGCCCAACAAAAAAATAAGTTCCCGCCTACTTTATTCCAAGAGTTTGAAATTAACTTCTGAAGATGTATGGGAATGTGACCGCCTTATGCATAGATGTGGGACCCTGAGCGTGATATTTTGTAAAATTTCAAAGACTTCCACATTTATCTACCAATAATCTGTACCAATAAAATATTGGTAAGTAAATGTAACTTTTATCTACCAATATCAATTAGTAGGTAAATTATAAGTAGGTAAACATAAAATTTCTTGTAGTGACCCATTTACTAAATTCAGCAATCTTCTTGTTTTCAAGTTCAGTCTTTCCACGGCCTAAGCGCATATTATTCTTGAGCAGAAAAACTTTGCAATGTCGCCACAGGCGTGACTGGTTTAATGAAGACTGCACTACCTCAGTTCTTGTAGCTTTAGGAATCACAAGTAAGATTTGGCGAAAATCACCTCCAAAAACAATCGTAATGCCACCAAACGGCAAATTTTTATTGGATGGATTGACTGATGACATTATATCTCTAAAACAACGATCGACAGATTCAAAAGCATGGCGATGCTGCATGGGAGCCTCATCCCAAATGACCAAACTGGTATTCTTAATCAAATCAGCAATATCAGAACCATGTTTAATACCAGCAACTGAATAACGGTCCAATTTTAGAGGTATGTGAAAGCGAGAATGTGCGGTTCTACCACCTGGTATTAAAGTTGCAGCAATACCAGATGATGCAACTGGAAGTACAATTTTACCTTCACTGCGCAAGCGACAACACAATGTTTTCCACAAAAAAGTTTTACCACAACCACCACTTCCGTATACGAAAAAAAGACCTCCAGTATCTTTATTGACAGATTCCAAGACTGAATTATATACCTCCAACTGTTCAGTATTCAACGTTTTAAAGCACTTGTCATGCTCTTCAGCCATGCTGCTTCTATCATATCCAGTCTCTTCTTCAATTAAACGATTAGTTGCAATATGCAGATATGAATCTTCTGGATATGGCATGTTTGGAAAATCTTTCAATGATTTACCAACACCATTCAAAAGCTTTTCAACCTCTGCAAAATAATTTTTAAATAAAATGAATTAAAAATATTAACAAAATATTAAAAAAATTTAATGTGCTTTTGAATATTCAATTTGTGGATATAGATATTACCTGCAAGTGTATAATTTTCTATGTCAACATCAGAAAGGTTGAGTTCCTGGTTTCCAGAATTTTTTCTTTTCAGGTACAAAATATCTTCCGACAAAGGTCTCCAATTCTGAGCCCATAATTTATGCGGATCTGCTACAGGACAATTTGTTATAATATGAACAAACATAGAAAGGAGTTGGATGGGCATGGCAGATTCAGAATTTTCTCTAAGGGCAGAATGCCATTGATTGTCATCTTTAAGAAGGCCAAGTACCTCACATGCCTCTTTGTACGTACTATAAACTCGACGATCAACAGTTCTTAAGTCATGGAATGATTTTGCACCTTTATTACGTAATAGAAGCATTCTCAAATAAAATGTGTCTCCCTGTGATGCATGGATCTCTTTCAATCTACCAATAACAATTCCTCTTTCCATTTCTTTCCACTTACACGACCCAGGTTGCCATGTAAATCCTCTTGGAAATTCTTGGTAAGTGTACTCTCTAGCAGCTGGAATGGTTTTGTTGGCGACAAACCATGCTTCCAACTTACTTTTCCTGTTTGATGCCTGACTTGCAACTTTTTCTAAATCACTATTAACATTGAAAGTCACATTTTTACCACCTTCAATATGAACTGGCAAACGCTCCACAGAAGGATACCGATAGTGAATATCAAATCCTAATAATCGCCATGCAGCTTCCGAAGCACATACGTAACGACCATCAAGAAAATGTCTAACCTCATCAACTGGTTTAGACTTATCTGGACTAACAGAGCTTCCTTTTTTCCTCCGTATCATCATGGTAGCTGTATCATGACCCTTAAGGCAATATTTAAACAAATATTTCAGAGATCGTGAATTATTGCAGACTTCCAAATTCATATGACATTGAAATCGAATCAACAAATCTCGATTATACGGTACAACAAACTGATTGTCTAGTAATTGATGATTCTTTTCAACAGTCCGGTTCATTTTTCTTCGCCGATATACAGGAAAACCACAATCATCAAAGAATGTGTGACCATTGTACCTATGGGCATTTGTAGATAGTACATAATCATTTGTTAATTGATTAATCATTATATGTCATTTAAAAAATATTAGAATAATATAATAAAAAAGATGTATCAATAAAGTGCTAACTTTTTTTAAAAATAAGTAACATTATATCTATGTACCTTTTTGGGAAATGACGCCCACATTTACCATTTGACATACATGGAGAATATGAAAAATCCTTTCCACACGGTCCATGGATCATGAGATTTTTAACAGCATTATATCCAACTGGATCAGTCTCTTTGTGTGGTATTTCCGATGAAACCAAGTGATCAATTTCTTCTATAGTATTTGGACGATCATCAGGATGCAACCAAATCAACATATGAGCATGAGGTAGTCCTCGCTTTTGAAACTCAATGACATACATAACTGTTAAAATACAACGATTTTTAAACAGTGTCATTCCTTCAAATTAATCAACTATTTTAATATTACTTTATAAGGAATAAGGAATTTACCTCCAATGCATCGACCAAAATAATTTTTGTTTTTTATAAGATCAACCAATTGATCAAGCTTCAATTTAAAAACCCTTGCAACAACGTCCGGTGCATCAGCTACATCGACACCAGGCATGTGGCTCAACATGCTCTGAATTTCAGGCCATTTGGTGTTGCAAGTCATTGTAAGGAAGAAGGATGGATGACCAATACTTCTACAAATAGCAAGGGAGTCCTTAAAATACTGAGACATATATCTACGTGAACCTGTAAATGTAGCAGGTAGGATAACATTTTTCTGATACTCCTATGGTTTTGATGATCACATTCAGCAAGCTATTTGCTTGTAGTTTGATATAAAATATTGTGTTATGGTTGTACTAACTTGGTTTTGCAGGGTATATTAAGTCTACTAATTGTTTACAGAGAATATATAAACAGCAAGCCATTTGGTGTTACAACAGAGACAGTTTGGCAAGCCATTTGCACTGACAGACACAAACAGCAAGCCATTTGCAAACTGCCAGAAATCCTGAAGATAAAGATCAAGATTGATTCTCATGGATTTTATTCAAGAAATATATTGTGAGGATTCTTTATTATATAATACGTACACAATATATTCTAGAGCACAAATCTTTTCAAATATCTTTCTTTAAATCATTTTATAAAACTTATGGGAGTTTCCTTATTTAAAAGATTTCTTTCTACAAAATCTCCTATACACGTTTTCTATCTATACAAACAGAAGGGTTATGTTTTCATTGATTTCTTTCTTCCAAACCTTCTGTCAAACGGTCACAAGAACGTTGCAAAATCTCTCTAACCAATTGAACGTTAAAAATTGATTTCTAAACGTTTGAAATTGATTGATTGATTTTAGAACGTTGGTTGTGAAGCTTTATAAACTTGCTCTTGTGCTCAATTTGTTTTTAATCAATCAGAGAAGCACACAAAGAATACACAACTCAGTTTTTCATTGCTATATCCATTCGATTCTCTCGAGCTCTTAATATATCATATACGTGCTATATCTTAGAGAGTTCATTAGGTTGAGTTGTATTGATTCAAACATTGTATTGTTCAATTTGTATTAAATATTTGATGTACAAGTTTGGCTTAAAGTTTTGGGTGGGTCGAACTAGACTAGAGAAGGATACTTTGGAAGTATTGCTTAGAGAGTTGGTTCAGCACAGCAAACAGCAAGCCATTTGTCAGCAGGATTGGTAAGGATTAGTTGCTGGGCATATTGGCAAGGGAACAAGGGTTTGGTGAACGTTGCTAGAGAAGTATACTTGGGAAGTATAGCTTAGAGAGCAAGTTCAGAAACAGGTGTTCAGCAAGCCATTTGTCAGCAGCTGGGATAAAAGGGAGATATATTATTGTATCTTGTAATTGGTTTATTTTGTTGATCAATAATATATTCTCTTACCAAGTTGGTAAGGGACCAGGACGTAGACCATAGGGGATTAGGGGTCGAACCTGGCTAAAAGTCTTTGTGTTCTTTATTTTTCTGCACCTTACTGTTTCTGCACTTTTCTTTACTTATAGCCTTTACATTCAGCATACTGTTTACAATCAGCTTACCATTTGTCTCTGCATAAAACTAAATCAGTAAGCTGTTTCTGGTATTTTTTTTAAAATCGGACTTAGTTGAATATAGTTAGCCATTGACACCTATTCACCCCCTTCTAGGGTGCATTTTCATTTGGTATCAGAGCTTTGGTGTACTAACATTTCTGTAACATGAAAGTACAGATCCTATGGCACCCGCTTATGTAGATGGAGATTATTTAGACATGCCACCACTTCTCAATGGGATTGAAAATTATGATGCTTGGAAACAGAGAATGAAGGTGCTTCTCAACAGAGATGATGCAATTGATTGGAGAGTCATTAAAAAGGGTCCTTTCACTTTTCTTGACAAAGACGGCAAGCCAAAAGACATTGACGATTTCTCAGAATCAGAATTAATAAAATCAGGCTATAATGGAAGAGCAAAGTATACATTAATATGTGGTCTTTCAGAGTCAGATTATGACATGGTATCCTCATGTAGCACTGCAAAAGGCATATGGGATACCTTAAAAAAGTCATTATAAAGCTACAACAACAAAACAGCGTGCTGATTTGAAAGATAAAAGAAAGTCAAAGGCTCCATTGACTTGGAATGATGGAAAATCTATTTCTGGTGAAGTACCAAGTGAAGAGATAATAAACTCTGCATTTGTTGGCATTGATGATATAGGAAACACGAAAGAAGTTCTTGTAAATAGTGATGTGTCTGATTCAGAATCAGATTCTAGTGAGGTAAACTCTTTTCACTCCTGGAAATCTTCTGAAAATATTATTATGGGATCACTAACAATGCAGGAATCAAAAAGTGTAACCATTGAGGAACATTTGGCACTAAAGGCTGAAATCAGCAAGTTGATTGATAAGAACGGCTATTTATCCAAAATGGTAAAAGATCTGTTGCCAAAAATGGAAGAATGGGATTCAACTTCATTCAGTAAAGCTACAGAGATCAAGGAACTAAATACTAAGAACAGACATTTAGAGGCTAATGTCAAGTTACTTGAAAAGAGAAATAAGACCTTGACTGAAGAAATCAAAGAGCTAAGGTCTGATGTCAAAACTAAAGCTAAAGCATTGCAATCATACAAAATGAAGGAATCTAGTCAAGCCGAATCCTCAAAAACTGCTGAAAAGAGAGTTCAACAAGCTGAACTCATCAAACAGCAAGCTGAAGTGATTACCCTCCTAGAAACAGAAGTTAAAGATCTCAAGAAGGGCATGGAAACTTTTGTTCAAGGTGAAGACACTTTAAAAACAATTATGAAGAAGGCAAATGTACCTTTGGTCAGAGAAGGTGTTGGTCTAAACTTCAACAAGAAAGATAAGGTGCTCAAATATGATGGAAGGAATGGCATACCCTATGACTATGCTATGCCCTGGAAGACATGCAACAAATGTGGTGCAAAAGGTCATCTGGAAAAACATTGTGTGGTTCAAGTAAATCATAAAGTGAAAACAGCTTACCAGAATGGACCAGTCAGGCGACAAACAGCTTACCAGAATGGACCAGTCAGGCGACAAACAGCATACCAGAAAGCAAATGATAGAAGACAAACAGCTTACCATTATCAGTCTGGCAAAACACAAAGGACTACAAATCAAGCACCAAAAGTGATACAACAGTGGATCATGAAATCTGATCTACATGTTCTTTATGTCCTATCAACAAACCATGGTGGATCCAATAAAATTTGGGTACTCAAGTAGTAAGTATGTTATTTGTCCTCGTACATTTATTTGAATATGATTATACTATTTTTATGGTACTAACGAGATTCCTCTAGTACATAGATGGGACAAATATATGTATATGTATTGTATTATGCAGGAAATAAGAAAGAAGAATACTATTATGATCAGTTCGAATGTATATTGTCTAATCAGCAAGCCATTTTCCAATCCAGAAGAACAATTGCTATCGATGAATATTCTGGAAATGTGTTTTCAGCATGCTGGTTTGATTTATTCAACTTTATAATTATAACTAGCCTCATGATTGTTAAATGCTTTACCACATGTTTTATTCTTATATGCTTATCTTCTTGACCCTTTTCTGATGATGTCATAGGGGGAGAAGAACATGAATACATAAGGATAAAAATAGCTATAATGTTATATGTTGGATTTATCACTAATGTTTCATGCAGGGATGAGTCGTATTTATATCTTATTGCATATGATGAATTGTGCTAACCTGATTATATGATGAGATATTATGTTAATCAGGGGGAGCATTGTTTTAGGGGGAACAACATAGTCTCTCCGATGTATTCAAGTATGTCATCATCAAAAAGGGAGAGAATGTTACCGTGATGTTTTGATGATGAATACAAAGGTAACTTGGTGATGTTATGAAAAGTCAAAGATTTAAAGCTATCTATCTGTTCAGCTCTCCAGAACCAAAACAACAAGCTGACATGAACTCGCCAGAACCAAAACAGCAAGCTGACAGCACAGAATGGGTAACGTTGGCTTACCATTTGTATCTGAACTATTTATATGCTACTATCATGATTTGTTCTCTATGCTTATTCCAGACCTGAACTAATGTTTCTTTTTGATGGATTAAGGGGGAGAAATTTAGGAGAACTTATTTGCTTGTTTGGTCAAGATATTCGATTTGGATATGATTGATTATGCTTGTTTATCTTGAATCTGTTTTATATCAAAATGTTCTAATATGCAGGGTTTTAGGGGGAGCTTTCTTATTTCTCCTAAATATTGTGTAATCATCAAAAAGGGGGAGATTGATACTCCTATGGTTTTGATGATCACATTCAGCAAGCTATTTGCTTGTAGTTTGATATAAAACATTGTGTTATGGTTATACAAACTTGGTTTTCCAGGGTATATTAAGTCTACTAATTGTTTACAGAGAATATATAAACAGCAAGCCATTTGGTGTTACAACAGAGACAGTTTGGCAAGCCATTTGCACTGACAGACACAAACAGCAAGCCATTTGCAAACTGCCAGAAATCCTGAAGATAAAGATCAAGATTGATTCTCATGGATTTTATTCAAGAAATATATTGTGAGGATTCTTTATTATATAATACGTACACAATATATTCTAGAGCTCAAATCTTTTCAAATATCTTTCTTTAAATCATTTTATAAAACTTATGGGAGTTTCCTTATTTAAAAGATTTCTTTCTACAAAATCTCCTATACACGTTTTCTATCTATACAAACAGAAGGGTTATGTTTTCATCGATTTCTTTCTTCCAAACCTTCTGTCAAACGGTCACAAGAACGTTGCAAAATCTCTCTAACCAATTGAACGTTAGAAATTGATTTCTAAACGTTTGAAATTGATTGATTGATTTTAGAACGTTGGTTGTGAAGCTTTATAAACTTGCTCTTGTGCTCAATTCGTTTTTAATCAATCAGAGAAGCACACAAAGAATACACAACTCAGTTTTTCATTGCTATATCCATTCGATTCTCTCGAGCTCTTAATATATCATATACGTGCTATATCTTAGAGAGTTCATTAGGTTGAGTTGTATTGATTCAAACATTGTATTGTTCAATTTGTATTGAATATTTGCTGTACAAGTTTGGCTTAAAGTTTTGGGTGGGTCGAACTAGACTAGAGAAGGATACTTTGGAAGTATTGCTTAGAGAGTTGGTTCAGCACAGCAAACAGCAAGCCATTTGTCAGCAGGATTGGTAAGGATTAGTTGCTGGGCATATTGGTTAGGGAACAAGGGTTTGGTGAACGTTGCTAGAGAAGTATACTTGGGAAGTATAGCTTAGAGAGCAAGTTCAGAAACAGGTGTTCAGCAAGCCATTTGTCAGCAGCTGGGATAAAAGGGAGATATATTATTGTATCTTGTAATTGGTTTATTTCGTTGATCAATAATATATTCTCTTACCAAGTTGGTAAGGGACCAGGACGTAGACCATAGGGGATTAGGGGTCGAACCTGGCTAAAAGTCTTTGTGTTCTTTATTTTTCTGCACCTTACTGTTTCTGCACTTTTCTTTACTTATAGCCTTTACATTCAGCATACTGTTTACAATCAGCTTACCATTTGTCTCTGCATAAAACTAAATCAGTAAGCTGTTTCTGGTATTTTTTTAAAATCGGACTTAGTTGAATATAGTTAGCCATTGACACCTATTCACCCCCTTCTAGGGTGCATTTTCATTTTCCCTTGACATGTTGGATTTGTATCGCCTTTACGTATTGAATCACGGATATAATTGTATAAATCTGACCGAATGGTTTTCTGATTCCTCTTAATCCAATCAAGTCGGTACTGCTCAACTGCAGTGAATGCATCTACAACAAATTGTTGTCAAAGACGACCACACAAATGAGGAGTTAAACCTAAAAAAAGAGAAAAAAATATAAATTTATTAATAACAGTAAATCAGGAAAATCTTTGGATATGTTTAATGCAAAAGTAGATAAATACCTTCTGCAGCTCTAATCATTAGTTTATAAGCATAGTATTCTCGCATGGAAACATAGCACCTTTGTTTTGATTCCTCATCATCATCGGCATCATCTTTTATTTTAGGTGGTGGACCACCATGTTTACCCATCAACGGAATTTTCGTGTGAAATCCTTCATCACCATGAGGAAAAAGTAAAGGATATTGTAAAGGCATGAAATGAGCATTCGTTTCAAAAATCCTCTATAGTTTTTTATTTTTCATCTGCACTACAATATCTCGTGTTCCGCAAGAATCTTCAAGGTCACCAACAATTAAAGCACCAACCTCATTAGATGGGCCAACAGTATTAGGCCGTCCACTCGCTGATTTGCATGAAACCAATTCTAACTCTACTTCTTCTGGTTCATTATTCTTGAAACGGTCCCTTGCCATACGAAAGCTATGTACCAATCGATTATTTTCATCAAGCATCAACAATAAACCTTGAACAATGCTCGGATCAGTGGAATCACCTCCAGGAACAGCTTTCTGTCTGTTTTCTATCTCATTCTCTGTATCGTAAACATACAATTGACAGAACTTTGGAGTCTCTCCGTTAGTTGGACAAATACTCCCAATCAAATGGTAATTTTGACCACACAACTTGAATGTATATGGAGCTCTTCCCCTGTTTATACTATTGTCGATCTTACCACCAAGTGATGTAAATGCAAACAAAGAATTATAGATCCTTATTTTTTTTTTGTAATGCTTGGATTTCTGACCTCCTGACAAAAGATTTGCAAGAAAAGGAGGAGGTGACTTTTCAGGAGGAAGTAGGACCTGTCCATTATGACAACAAATAGAGAAGGTTGGACGGGCATTCTTCATAGATTTGTTGTTCCTTTCATTATTCCACATGATTGCTTTACAGTAAGGACAAATTTTGTCAGGCTTGCCAAGATCCATATAGCCTTCCCACATGTCTGCTTAAAAAGAGAATTGTGTAAATTTTAAAATGCAACTAAGTTGATTACAAAACAGAAAACATTGATAAATATTTTCTTACTGTAGTTAAATATTTACCATTGGTATGCATTTGAAATTCATCTTCATTATCATCACTGACATACTCTTCCGGAATTACTGTTGACAACAAATATTTCATGTTAAACACAAAATATACAAATAAATGCTTTAATTTAGCAGTGATATTTGAACATACACTCAGAGGCATCTTCTCCGTATTCGTCTACATTGTCGAAGAATTGAAGCAAATTTCGATTTTGATTACTTTTTAAATTGAACGGTCTTTTAGAACTTGAAGTTGAAGCTCCACTGAATCCTGTAAATATTTTAATTTAATAACAATATAGTAAATTAAAATGAAATATCTAAATTAACATAATACAACAACGATGATAGAAGCTTTTAATTGTTACCTTGATTGTTCGAAGGTGATATTGTTGATGCAGGCATCTGAAAAGTGAGATGACTTTTAGGTAATAGTGTTGATTTAGTTGCTGTAGCAGAATCTTTTCTGTTATCCTGGTTCCCTGATCAAGATTAATCATAATTTTGTATTTATTAAGATCAGTAGTAATCTAAAAGATCAGAATAAAAAAAAGCAATATACAAATGTTACTTGGCTTGTTTGAAGGTGATATGGTAGATGGAGGCAACTGGAAGGTGAGATGACTTTTATTAGATTGTGGTGTCCAATCAAGGCTTCCATTGTTGTTCCGCTTCCTAGCTACAAATAAAATAAAAATGATAGATTATTAGTGAAAATCGTAAAGGTTGTAAATTAATTTAACTTCAAAGTAACAGTTATGTTACACCTTCCAAGTCAACATTCAGTAATCTTTGTTCTGAAGGTGAAGAGAATGTGTTATCCGTTAAAAGTTTTTTCTTCTGATCTGTGTAATTTCAATGGAAAATAATTAAGGCAACTCATTATAGTGACAAAAATACACCTTTAATTTACAAACCTGAAAGACTCTTAGATGCAAAATGAGGCAATGGTTTTGATTGATTTAAAACATTGAAAGGATGTAGTTGCGCAACACCTGAAATGTGTATAAGAATGTAAATGAAAAAAAAATTGAAACAATGAGATAACTATATATATGTTGAATTTTTAGATGAATCTGCAAATAACATGTAATAACTTTATCAAGGAGTGTTTTGGAATAATCATTTACGTTCTGCTGAAACTATGTTGATAAGAATAAATGAACTCATACTTATCGGTGTTGGCGTGACAGAAGTATTTGTAGGAAATCCTTCAACATTGGGTGTATGGGGTGATCTGTTTGCAAGCAACGCATAGTCACGTAAATGCATATTTTGTAAAACTGGCGATGTTGTCTGAAACTTCGTTTTATCAATGGAGCACGATAAAGGTAGTGCGGCATCTGTTGATAAAGAATATTGGTTATTATGATATAATATGTAAACTACCTAAACCGAGAAGGACATAAAGAAATAATCAGTTTACAATGTACCTCGCAGCAAATTAGCTTGCCCATTATTTGAATTCACTGAACTTCCTTGTTTCATTGTAATGTTCTGAGACAACACGGACAGCGGAGATCGATTGACTACAATTGTTAAAAATTAAATTTTTGATAAGCATTAATCATCAACATAAATCTAATTCAAGCATAAGCAAGGTGTGGTTATTTGATAGCAACCAAATTTTTTTACCAAAAGCTGGTGGCATCTTTAAGGCTAGTTTTTGAGTACGTTGATCAGTATCTCCTCCTGCATCAGTTGGTTAGATTCATGATTATTTATGTTATCACATTAAATCAAAACTAACAAAGTTCGCAACATACCTTTATGTTGGGTTCCGAGGCATAAAACGCAGCGGAATAACGTAAATATAACAAAATTTTCAGAACCCAAACGCAGGATCCATGTATAATTATGGACAGATTATGGAGATAACGAATCGTACCTTTCAATAAACTTATTTTCACGAACTCAACGGAGATCCTAGCTTTCACGACTTGTGTCTACCTCTCGGAAAACACCTCTATGGTATCCACACGAGCACCTTCAAGAACGACTCACGAACTTGACTTCGGAACGGACGTACTAGCCTCCCTCTTGATGATTCGTTTTTCTGCCTTTTTCTTGCTGCCTCTCTCTAGGGTTTTTCACAAAAACGTTAATCCTCTTAACCTATCATTATCTATTTATAATGACTGGTTAAAAGGCCCTAACAGCAAAAGCCCAACCTGATTAGGTTTAGGATTAAATAATAAAACGAAATTTTATTATTTAATTAATAACTAAGTCACACTTAATTATTATGTGCAGAAATACTCCTCTAATTCGAATTTATATTATTTCAATTAATTAAGTCTCACTTAATTAATATAATAAAATTCAAATAATCATCAATTAATTTAAATCCATAATTTAAATTAATTATTCCTTTAAGTGCTCAATGTGTGCGACCCTATAGGCTATTATTTAATTGGCAATAATTTTATTTTCCAATAAAATTATAAACAATGAGCGGTATCTAGTAATACATCATTGCTACCCAATTAAACAATAATTAAATCGTGATTCGATAAAACCTTTCGTGATTAATGTTTCCGTGTAATATAATCCCTTTAACCAAATATTATAGATTAAACTCGAGGCATGTCTTTAGTCATCCTCTTCAACATTTAATCCGGATTTACTTGATCAATGAGTAGACTATTAAAAACAAATCATTATTTGAGCACGGCCATGCATTTTATAGTCTCACTCAATCAAGAGGCCAATAATATCTCTCCTAATTATAGGAGGGTTAAATCCTTTATCTACCATTCATATTTCTCATACGACTCATGATATACCCGATGTCCACTTTTATCATCACCCGGTCAAAGGTAACTTTTAATGTTGTCAAAGTATATTAATCCTCGTATAGAAATATAATGATCTCAAGTCAAAGGATCATTACACCATTACCAATGTGAGTCATTCTTATGACTTTATTAAACATGAAGAATTTCACTGTGGGTCTGTCCAGTACCATGTACTCCTACATGTACCTATTTATTGACTTTAGTATCTCCATACTTATAACCAATGAGATGTGGTTATCTGTCAAACAACATACTAGTTTATATATTATTATTGTCCTATATAATAATAGTCAACTAGGGACATTTAAGAATATGATATATTATATAATCTCAAGTTCAAGTTATGTACTTAAACTATACAATATGTATCATGATTCTAAGGACATTTATTATGCTAACAAATATATCGCAGTAATTAAAGTCATAATAAATACATTTATTTACTAATCAAATGACATAGGGTTTATTCAAGAAACAATGTATTTCCTCTAGGGCACCTGCACTAACAATCTCCCACTTGCACTAGAGCCAATCACCCATGTATCTAATACCCATGGAACTAGTGTGACCATCGTGCTTTTGCTGCGACAAGCCTTTGGTCAGTGGGTCTGTAATGTTATCATTTGTGTTCACTTTACATATGTGTATGTCACCCCTTTCATTAATCTCTCGAATGAGGTGATATCTCCTGAGTATATGTTTGGATCGGGAGTGCGATCTAGGCTCCTTAGCCTGTGCAATGGCCCCATTATTATCGCAGTATAAATCAATGGGATCTGCAATCGATGGAACCACTCCCAAATCAGTAATGAATTTCCGAAGCCAAACAGCCTCCTTAGCCGCTTCACAAGCTGCAATGTACTCAGCCTCCATTGTAGAATCAGGTACTGTTTCTTGCTTTGAACTCTTCCAGCTTACAGCACCTCCGTTTAGACAAAACACAAAACCAGATTGTGATACAGTATCATCCTTGTCTGTTTGGAAACTTGCATCGGTGTAACCCTTTACAACTAGTTTCTCCTCTCCTCCATACACCAAGAATGAATCTTTAGTCCTTTTCAGGTACTTAAGAATGTTCTTGACTGTCGTCCAGTGACCTTCACCTGGATTAGACTGGTATCTGCTCGTCATGCTCAAAGCATACGAAACATCGGGGCGAGTACATACCATCGCATACATGATAGATCCAATTGCTGATGCATATGGAACTTTATTCATGTGGTCCTTCTCATCTAATGATTTCGGACACTGGTCTTTAGAAATCGTTATCCCTTGAGACACAGGGACATATCCCCTTTTAGCATTTTGCATACCAAAACGATGCAAAACCTTATCAATGTATGTACTCTGACTTAGACCGATCATCCTTTTAGATCTATCTCTATAGATCCTCATTCCTATATGTAGGTTGCCTCTCCTAAGTCTTTCATAGAGAAATTGCTCCATAACCAAGTCTTAACAGCCTTTAGAGAAGGTATGTCATTCTCCATTAGTAGTATGTCATCAACATACAGTACTATGAATGCCACATGGCTCCCACTAACCATCTTGTAAACACAAGGTTCATCCTCGTTTTGAATAAAGCCATACTCCTTGACTATTTCATCAAAACGAATATTCCATCTCCTAGAGGCTTGCTTCAATCCATAAATGGATCGACGTAATTTACATACATTGCCAACATTCCTTGGATCGACAAAACCTTCAGGTTGTGTCATGTACACATCCTCTTCAAGGCTCCCATTAAGGAAAACTGTTTTGACATCCATTTGCCAGATTTCGTAATCATGGAATGCTGCAATTGCAAGCAAAATCCGTATGGACTTGACCATAGCAACTGGTGAGAAAGTTTCATCATAGTCAATACCATGAATTTGTTTGAACCCTTTCGCAACCAGTCTTGCTTTATAGGTCTGAACATTTCCTTCCATGTCAGTTTTCTTCTTGAAAACCCACTTGCACCCTACGGGTTTTACCCCTTCAGGTGGATCAACCAAATCCCAAACTTGGTTTTCGTACATGGAATCCATCTCGGATTTCATGGCTTCAAGCCATCTCTTAGAGTCTGGACTGTTCATAGCATCTTGATATGTAAGAGGCTCATCTTCATCTATGAGCATCAAATCCCCACATTGAGTCATAAGAAATCCATATCTCTCTGGCTCATGGCGAATTCTACCAGATCTACGAACAACCTGTGTTTCTTGAGAATCATTATTCTGCTCTTGTTCCACCTCAGTTTCAAAACTATTTTGTGGTTCTCGATCTTCATCGAGATCTATAGTTCTCCCACTGTCTCTTTTGGAAACAAAATCCTTTTCCATGAAGACAGCATCTCGAGCAATGAACACTTTCTGCTCAGAAGGACTATAAAAATAATACGCCTTTGTTTCTTTAGGGTATCTCACAAAATTGCACTCTTCGGATTTAGGTCCAAGCTTGTCAGATACTTGACGTTTTACAAACGCTTTGCATCCCCAAACTTTCATAAAGTTCATGCTTGACCGTTTCTCCTCCCATATCTCATATGGAGTCTTTTGAACCTTCTTGGTTGGAACACGGTTAAGTGTGAAAGCCACTGTTTCTAGAGCATAACCCCAGAAACTTATTGGAAGATCTGCATGACTCATCATCGATCGTACCATGTCCAACAAGGTGCGATTTCTCCTCTCTGAAACTCCATTCCATTGAGGTGTACCTGGCGGAGTGAGTTGTGATACAATACCACACTCTTTTAAATACTCTTTAAATTCGGTGCTTAAGTATTCACCCCCACGATCGGATCGTAAGATCTTAATACTTGCACCTCCGCCTATTTGCTTCTCTACTTCAGCCTTGTATTCTTTGAATTTTTCAAAAGAATCGGATTTGTTCTTCATAAGATATACATATCCATATCTACTGAAGTCATCAGTAAATGTTATGAAGTAGTAGTAGCCTCCTCTAGCCATCACACGCATTGGGCCACATACATCACTATGTATTAGCTCCAAACGTTCAGTGGCCCTTTGACCCTTACCAGTAAAAGGGGCTTTAGTCATCTTACCAAGCAAACAAGATTCGCATTCATCGTATGATTCAAAATCAAACTTATCCAAATATCCATCCTTATGTAATTTGGATATGCGTTTCTCATTTATATGGCCTAAACGACAATGCCAGAGGTATGTTTGATTTGAGTCATTTACTTTAAGTCGTTTGTTTTCTATGTTACAGATAGGATTATCCAAATTAAGAACGTATAAACCATTAAATAAACGTGCAACACCATAGGTTAAATCATTCAAAGCAAAAGAGCAACTGTTGTTCTTTATTGTAAATGAAAAACCTTTTTTGTCCAAACAAGAAACAGAAATAATGTTTCTGCGAATCGCAGGCACGTAAAAACAGTCTTCAAGTTCTAAAACAAGCCCAGAGGGCAAAGATAAATAATAAGTTCCTACGGCTAAAGCAGCAACTCTTGCTCCATTGCCTACTCGTAGGTCCACTTCTCCTTTAGCCAAAGTCCTACTTCTCTGCAGTTCCTGTACATTTATACAAATGTGAGAAGCACATCCAGTATCCAATACCCAAGATGTAGAAATAGACAGATTGACTTCTATAACATAAATACCTGAAGTAGAAGCTTGCTGAGCCTTCTTCTTCTTCAGATCCTCCAAATAAACATGACAGTTTCTCTTCCAGTGACCAGGCTTGTGGCAATAGTGGCATTCACCTTTGTCAGCATTTGCGACATCTCCCTTCGGCTTTTTAGCCTTTTTGAAAGAGGGCTTAGAAGGACCAAGATCTTTCGATGCTACCTTTTTCTTGCCCTTCCATTTCCCTTTTCCTTTAGCACCTTTCTTGCCCACCATCATTATGGGAGCTTTTTCAGGTGCTTTGACCATATTTGCTTCAGTGGTCCTCAGCATGGCCAACAATTCCATAGGAGTCTTATCTTGCTCAGTCATATTAAAAGTCATTATGAACTGAGCATAGTCGCTGTTCAAAGATTGCAAGATTATATCGACTTGAGCATCTCGCTAAAGCGGGAAACCCAAACGAGCAAGGTAATCACAATACCCAATCATCTTTAGAACATGTGGTCCGACTGGTCCGTTGCCCTACTTGCACGAGAAGAGTGCTTTGCTCGTGTTGAACTTTTCCACACGAGCCTGTGATTGAAACATCATCGAAAGATGTTCAAACATAGTATAAGCATTCATATCAAAATGCTGCTTCTGAAGCTCAGCATCCATAGTAGCAAGCATAAGACAAGCCACATCAGTCGCATCATCAATATGCTTCTGATAAGCATTTTGTTGAGCAAGAGTGGCATTGGCAGCAGGGGCTACCGGTGGAGGAATATCAATCACATAAGATTTCTTTTCCTGCATGAGAATAATTCTCAAATTCCTAGACCAGTCAAGGAAGTTCGATCCTGTCAGCTTGTCCTTCTCAAGGACCGATCGTACAGAGAAAGTGTTGTTTGTGTTTTGTGCCATTTGTTTTCTACAATGATAAAATCACAAAATAAACATTAGATTGTCTGAATTAAAATTATTATGTTCAAGTGATTATGACATATTCATAATATATCTCCCACTATTTTTATCAAATTAATAGCCCTTACTATTAAATCGGAAAGAATATCCCATTTTTCTTTCTAGTGAGCCAAGATCCATATTTCGTCATATCCTAAGTCAACCACTGGTAGTCCTTAAAACATGATTATTTAGGTAGACAATAGTTGTCAATTATATCATATATAATTCTTGGATAGTTTGGTGAACAACATTTGATCTTATCTATCTAATAGATTTTGAACCAAACTCTATGCTTCTAAGTTCATAATAGTTGAATATAACCGTTTATTTTCACCTTATTATGACGACTCAGTTAAGTTAGACCCAATGATACAACGGCCGAATATAACCGTTTATATCCGTCGCATCTCACCACGATAGACAGGAGTCCCCTGCCACTGGCAGTCATTCCCCTTATCGATCTAGGATTTAATGAGTGTTCATTCATTGGAAAGCATCCGATTAAAACTTAATATTTTGTTAAGGGGTTTCGAAATTAAAACGACCATGATCCCATCATAAAGAGATTCCCAATTTTTTCCTTGAATTAAATACTTCAAATCAATATTCATCAATAGTTTGATTTCCAGGTTGTTGGAGGAGTCACAAGTGGCCTCACTTAATACCCAACTTCCTTACAGGTAAAAACCCGTTTTTGACAAAATCTCCCCATATCTAAATAATTAAAAATTCGTATTTAATTCCGTGTTTCATAAACACAGAAATCTCATGATCGTTTGTCCATTTTTAAAATCTCGAATCGTTACAGATTTTATCTTGTTTAGCATGGCAAGCATGGCATGGGTGACGTATCTAATACATGCATACATCATCAATATAATTAAAGCATGCATCTTCTACTCTACACATACATTCCATACATCATATGTAAAATGCATAAAGTAAACGTGCAATGGTTATGGCTCAATCCTATGTGATCTTTTCAAGCTAATGAAAAGATCAAGGTCAATCTATGGTGGATTAATATAAATACAATTACAAGTCTTCATTCTTCTCTTTCTCCTTGGTTGCTCCTCCTCCTTGATCGTCCTTCAATCTTCAAGTACATTACATTGAATAATTGAATACAACCTATACTAATGTACTTACATAATAAAACTCGAGTTACATTCGAGGTTAAACAATTACAAGAATGAAGAAAACGACATGCAAGTCGTATTTATAAAACCAAAACCATAAACCATTAAGCTAGGGTCAATAAGCCATAACCATGCACCATGCTCAAGTAATCATTAAAGAACATGTAATATCATATAAAAGAGTATGCCATATCATATATCTCATGATCCAATCATCAAACATCATATATGGCTAAATCAGAAAATTCTGAAAAATCAGAAAATTTCAGGAAAACAGTAAATCGCATTTTTGAAGGCTTAAACGATGTCAGAATGCGAAAATAAAATTTTCAATCAACTAATCAAAAACCCTCTCCGAAAACATATTATGGGTCGAAATCGGACACCAGAAACACTTTCTACTGCAGTTTCTTTTCTAGCTTTCACAAAACGATTCTGATCAAACTATTGCTATTGCCTATCATATCATATACAATCAGACATTACATATACATATAAACTGATCATATAACAGTTATATAATCAATCCAAATCCAATTCAGATTCTGTTTATACAACATTATTAACCTACTGTTCTTCCAATTCCGATTCAATTTAAGCAGATTATAAACATGGCAGGCATGGTATCATCATATCATAAACGATCGCATACAGATGAGTCATGGCAGATTCTAAACATACTAATATCATCATATCAGATTATATACAGATTCATTATATCAAACATATAACATAACTGTATTATGGCAGATTCATTAAACATGCATACTCGTAAAAATACAGTAAACACGTAACCAAATCAGCCCCTTATACACGTAGCTCTGATACCAATGTTGGGTTCCGAGGCATAAAACGCAGCGGAATAACGTAAATATAACAAAATTTTCAGAACCCAAACGCAGGATCCATGTATAATTATGGACAGATTATGGAGATAACGAATCGTACCTTTCAATAAACTTATTTTCACGAACTCAACGGAGATCCTAGCTTTCACGACTTGTGTCTACCTCTCGGAAAACACCTCTATGGTATCCACACGAGCACCTTCAATAACGACTCACGAACTTGACTTCGGAACGGACGTACTAGCCTCCCTCTTGATGATTCGTTTTTCTGCCTTTTTCTTGCTGCCTCTCTCTAGGGTTTTTCACAAAAACGTTAATCCTCTTAACCTATCATTATCTATTTATAATGACTGGTTAAAAGGCCCTAACAGCAAAAGCCCAACCTGATTAGGTTTAGGATTAAATAATAAAACGAAATTTTATTATTTAATTAATAACTAAGTCACACTTAATTATTATGTGCAGAAATACTCCTCTAATTCGAATTTATATTATTTCAATTAATTAAGTCTCACTTAATTAATATAATAAAATTCAAATAATCATCAATTAATTTAAATCCATAATTTAAATTAATTATTCCTTTAAATACTCAATGTGTGCGACCCTATAGGCTATTATTTAATTGGCAATAATTTTATTTTCCAATAAAATTATAAACAATGAGCGGTATCTAGTAATACATCATTGCTACCCAATTAAACAATAATTAAATCGTGATTCGATAAAACCTTTCGTGATTAATGTTTCCGTGTAATATAATCCCTTTAACCAAATATTATAGATTAAACTCGAGGCATGTCTTTAGTCATCCTCTTCAACATTTAATCCGGATTTACTTGATCAATGAGTAGACTATTAAAAACAAATCATTATTTGAGCACGGCCATGCATTTTATAGTCTCACTCAATCAAGAGGCCAATAATATCTCTCCTAATTATAGGAGGGTTAAATCCTTTATCTACCATTCATATTTCTCATACGACTCATGATATACCCGATGTCCACTTTTATCATCACCCGGTCAAAGGTAACTTTTAATGTTGTCAAAGTATATTAATCCTCGTATAGAAATATAATGATCTCAAGTCAAAGGATCATTACACCATTACCAATGTGAGTCATTCTTATGACTTTATTAAACATGAAGAATTTCACTGTGGGTCTGTCCAGTACCATGTACTCCTACATGTACCTATGTATTGACTTTAGTATCTCCATACTTATAACCAATGAGATGTGGTTATCTGTCAAACAACATACTAGTTTATATATTATTATTATCCTATATAATAATAGTCAACTAGGGACATTTAAGAATATGATATATTATATAATCTCAAGTTCAAGTTATGTACTTAAACTATACAATATGTATCATGATTCTAAGGACATTTATTATGCTAACAAATATATCGCAGTAATTAAAGTCATAATAAATACATTTATTTAATAATCAAATGACATAGGGTTTATTCAAGAAACAATGTATTGCCTCTAGGGCACCTACACTAACACTTTAAACGATTGGTAGTGTAGTATGTTCGTGTTGGCATTTTCATCTCCATGATTTGGTAATTTGGGAGCTATGGGAAGAACATATCATCATGAATGTTAATACATTAACAAATAACAAAGAGCATTAGGAAATATCTTTCAATTAGTCAAAACTTACCATTAATTGTGTCTTTAGATGAAATAGATTCGTGTTGAAAAATGTTCCGGATTGAATTATGAGTTGCAAATCTCTCAATAGGATTCATACGTCTTTTGTTTACTGGTTTAAAAAAACAAACAGAGTTAGACAAATTCCTATGTCTGAATGTACCATAATGAGGAAGTAGTGATTAGTATTTAATTCAGAGTACCGTGTTTAACAGCAGGAGGAGATAGCTGTAGTGGAACCTTGATTGGACGTTTGTTTTCTAATAACATGAAAAAAAACTCAAATCATTAATTAATCAATGGTTTGATACAATAAGAACATGAGTATGTGTATATATCGGTAGTACTAACCTTTCTGTTGTCCAGACGATGTATCATTGCTAGCCGATTCATCCATTGATGTGTAGAAGACGATTAACAAAATCTTTCTTATTGTAATTGTTTGTATGAACGTATAGACAAATCTAACATATCATTGTCGCCAAGAGAATCATGATTTGATAAAGGTTAAACTGGTGCAGGTATCGTAATAATTCAAATGTTGAATAGCAAAGAATATGGCATAATGGAAGATGTTTGAGCGTGAAGGATCTGTTCTGTTCTGTTCTGTGTTTAGGGTTTGTTCCAAATTTAGCGCTGATAAGATTTTCAAAAATAACAAAGCTGTCATACGTAATTTGGTTGGATAGTCCGATAACCCATTTTAGTAGTGAATTTTAGCTGATTTTGTATGTAATGGGTCAAGTTGGATAGTCCATAAACCCAAGTAGTTGTAGTCAGTTACCAATATAACCTTAAATGTAATAGAATTCATTAAAAATGGTGGGTATAATGGTAAAATTTTGGAATTCTTCACTAGTAGGAATTAAGATATGTTGATGTATCCACTTCTTGCTATGTACTACTATCTCTTAACCAAAATAGAACTCGCGAAAATTCGGGATTAAAAATGTAATAACATCTTTACTTAATATTCAAAACTAGTCGAAATTTCAGTTTAAGTTAACTCCTCTATGATTCCACTAGTGTATATACCTCGGACTAAACGTTGGACAGTTTTGTCTACTTGTTGATTCCAGTTTCACAAAGAATGTCCATGAAGTGATGTAGGAGTACTAAATTTGTTCTCCATTATATATGGGATTGTGGTGGGGGGCACTCACTTTTTCCGGCAAGCCATCCAACCCCCCCGGATCCCGTTTTTCCATTATTTATTAGCAACTGTTTGTAGTATCTACATGTATCAATGAGTGGGCAGGGCCTCCATACAGGGCGAAATTCGAAAAAAGGATCCTAAATTTTTTTTCTTCTAATAAAATCAAACAAATGAAACATCATAGTACTAACATACCGTATATAAGTGATAAATTAAGAAAAACAACTTCGTCTAGATGCAAAATCGGTGATGATGGTATCAATGTCAATATTCTTCAACATATCTCTTTTAATGCATAAAACTGCAAGACCATTTAATCTTTCTTGTGATATCGATGAGCGAAAATAATTTTTCAACAACTTCAACTTGGAAAAACTTCTTTCAGCTGATGCTACACTCACAATTAATTGATGTAAAGAAAAAAATATCACCTTGAATAAAAAAATTCAAATCCAAACTCCAAAACCTTCAAGATTTTGCAATTCGAAAAAGATTGCTTTAAACTTGATAATTAGCTGTTAAATTATAAGTGAGAAAAAAATTATAAGCATCAAATTATCACAAAAAAAAACCTTAAAATTGAATAAGAATACAAACCCTAAATCTCTCCTAATTATATGTATATAATATATAATTATATATATATATATATTACAAATTTAATTGTGTACCTTTGATTTTTGAAAAAGAGAATCAATTTGATTGTGTCACTGTGTGTAAACTCGAGAGAACTCAAAGAAGCAGTCGCCACAGTAGTCAAGCAGAAGCAATGAGAAGCATTATTTTTTTAAAGGAAACAAAAAGACCTATACTAACCGGAGGATTTTTCAGAATTTTGGGCCCCCAATAATTTTGGGCCTAGGGCAGTTGTCCTGGTGGACCTGCACCTGGACCGGGCCTGTGAGTGGGATATGGTTGTAAAAATCGGTATAAATTGATTGAGGTAGATTTAAGATTAATTGGATAATCGGAAAGATTAATCGGAATATTAATCAGATATTAAATAATATTTAATATTTTTGTCTAATTTACAATTAAACATATTATTTTAAATAAATTTATAGGATTAATCGGATTTCAAAAATCGAATCCGTTAATTACCTTACAAAGGATTAATCGGAGATTAATTGACTGGGATTTTTAGAACAATGAGTGGGACTTGCCATTTTATACTCCCTCCGTCCCACCAGATTGTATATAGTTTTTTTTCACTGCTTGACACGCATTTTTAGGCTCCTATAAAGCATAGTTTCATAACTTATTTTTAAAATTTTCTTTTTTTTTGTATAAAAATTTAACATACCTATTTTAATACAAAAAAAAAATTAAAAAAAATAAATTATGTAACTATCCTTAAAATGCGTGTCAGACCTCCGTCCTCCAATGTATACCGGTAATACGGAGGGAGTATTTCATAGAGCCGGCAATTTCATACACGACACGAAAACACGACACGAAAATTACGGGTTTGGGTTGACCTTTATGGTACACGAACACGAAATTACACGAAACACAGCACGAAATTAATAAAAAAAATCGGGTTTGAATTAGTAAAAATTAAGACTCGATTAGTAAAAAATTAATATTTTAAATTTTTTATTTTTATTCAAAAATTACACGAAACATGACACGAAACGTACACGAAATGAAGGTACACGAAACAAAACGAATCCTTAACGGGTCAGTTTTGGATCTGACATTACGTACACGAAACACGAAAGTACACGATACGAAAGTATACGAAACGAACGAATTGCCAGGTCTAGTATTTCTTACCAACAATCATATACAAATACTAAGGACCCGTTTGGGAAATCTTATTTTTCAGAAATAAGTTACTTATTTTGGAAAAAAAGTTAGGAAATATCTAAATCCCCTAAAACAGCCATACTCATAATTTCTATTATTCCAGCAAACTTCCGATTTCGTGTTGTTACGAAATTCCTTCAAGCGCTAGAAGGAGGGGTAATTTTCGTTGTGGAGGACAAACGAATACTATACGGGATTTTGGGTTTTTATCAATCAAACGGGCTCAATCTTCATGGTCGAAGAAGGCGGAATTTTGATATACGGTTATTAGCCTGTGTGTGCGATCAACAGTCAACACAAATAAAATACGGCAGCAAGTCAAAGCAGCGGTGGAAGGCACGCACAGAACAGGAGGCACACACGACTTCAACAAAAAAAGAAGGAGTAATGAACATGGATTTTGTATAAATACGGTGGGACCGTGTGAACAAAAAAAAAAGAAAAAACAAAAGTAAAGTACAATAGGATCAAAACACAAGACCAAAAGAAGGTGATTTTTTGTGGGACTCACAGGAAATAATGAAGTTGCAAGACGTGAAGCATGACAACAGGAACTAAAAAAAAATATGGAGTCGCAGTGTCGCACAACTAAAAAAAAACTACAGGAAACAAAAGCACGCGAGAGCCGAGTAGCAACCACGGGCAGTATTCTGAAATTCACAACCGGTCCGGTCCAAAACAAAGATACGTTTTATTTTCACTCCTCAATTTATTTTTCTGCAATTACAAATATTAATTATCCTGTCATGCATGCATAATTATCATGTTTTTAAATATTTTTTAACAAAAAAATATTTATTATTTAAAATTCGTGCGAGTAATATATTTTTATACTTGTAAAATTATTGCGATTTAGAAAATATCGTACGAGATATTTATGTTGATGAATTAGAGACATTTATGATTTGATGAATTGTGGATTATTTTACAATCCCGTACGAGCTGCATTATTCTCAATAGGAAAAAATACATATACGAGACGCATAATTTTGTATAAGATTTTCTACAAAAAGGAGCATTATTTTCATAGAAAATAAACATCGCGACATTCTTAAAAGAGCATGTTTATTATTGCGTTTGGATTTGCAAAAGATTTTTCATATATCGTCGTGATAGTACATGTATGTCAAAAATATTTATAAACTTGCGAACTTAGTTGCCAATTAGGGTAACCTGGACAAGCTATAAATTCCGCAATGCTACATGTTTGAGTAAAGTGCAGCACCCTCTGGATTATTACTGAAGGCCCATGACCAGATCTTGAGCTCAAGGTCGCATGGGTGGGAAGACATCCCTATGCAAAATATCTTTAAGACATGCACAGCCAGCGCGCGTGCAAAGTTCACCGGAATTACATCTACAGCTCTTAGTGAAGACCTCTCCAGACACATCCTTTTGTGGTTGTATCAGACACTTGAAAAGCGTGTATGCCAATTCGGGATATATACAAGCGCCAAGGTCCTAACTAGACAACAAGGATCGCAAAGGATTTCAAACGAATTATTTATGCTCGCACATTTGAAAACCTTGGCAAATATATATCTTATAGTGGTCATCGCATGCTATCACACTTGAATCCGCATAAGCCTAATAAGCACAATGGTGCTCTAAGTGTTTTTCTAATCATCTATTTTCAATTTTTTCAGCGACTCAAGAAATTTGGAAGCTTGAAGAATTCTTAGTTCTCCACTGCAGCAAGCTACACTGAAGAGCTGGGGGCTAGTTGTTATGCCATATTTTGGCATGTCTAATAATCTCCCAAATTTCCATTAATTATTAATTCAGATTAAAAATTATTTCTTAACGCCTAAGTTTTATCCTCTCTCTGAAATGAGGAAACGATCAATCTCAATCAATCAATAACGGAAAATATCTCCAAATGATATTCTTCAAATCAGGAAGATATCACAACGATAAGATTAAATCAGATAAAATCAGTAATCACCCAGATTAACGAATTTTATCCCCAAAGTCTCTAAGGGATAGACACAAATCAATTACACAGAACTACGTGGGCTTGATCCTATATAAACATAGGTACGTAGTCATCTTGACATATGGCGACCGATATACGAGACAAATCGAGATACCTGTCAAGTCCAGCCCCCTCTTTTTTCATAAACCCTAAATCCCCTAAAACAACCATACTCATAATTTCTATTATTCCAGCAAACCTCCGATTTCGTGTTGTTACGAAATTCCTCCAACAACATTACTTTTTTTGAAATAAGTAACTTATTTTTGCAAGATAACGAATAATTAATTCCCGATACACATTTTTCTCTAAAAAAAAGTATGTAAATATAAAATTTTTCCCGAAATAAATAACTTATAAGTTGATCGTCAGATTTTCCAAACGGACACTAAATGAGTTTAATAAACGCACGAACATTTGGGTATGTGTACCTACGTGGAAAGATTAAGGGACCATGCATCCTTGCTTGCCATCCCTTGTTACCAGGAAGAAATGGCACCAAAAAGTTGGGTTGCCACTAACCCAGTTTTTAAAAACTTGTTGTGTCTCAGCCGCGTGGCCAGACAGACCCTAGTAGTGACAAGGTTTAATATGCATTTGTGTGTCTTATGTCAACACTCAACACTGTGATCAAGAATGTTGTTTGTACATAAAATGCGCATCAAATCTAAAGTAAAATTTAATAGGAACGGGTTAGGAGCAAGCGATTGTTACAACATATCACAGGGTTGGTCATGAGCAAACGATTGTTGTAATATTATGTAATTTTTTTTGTGATTTTAAGTGTGCATACTATACTTGGGGTCCCATCAATTATGTATCATGAAAACTTTTCGCAATTATTTACCGGTGACCATCTCCATTGTTAATATTTTGTTTTTGACATTGAGGGTGTGGTAACTTGTTGATATTACAAGTGCTTGATATAGTTCTAATAGTTGCATTGTGCTAATTTCTGAATATCAATGTTACGAAGGTTACAAAGAACACATTGTTGAGAAGAAGAAGCTCTCAATGAAATTCATTAACTCAAAATATCATTTGTATTGTAAAATATAAGAAAATGATCTTTTATTTGTGCTGAGCTAACCAGCCGTCGGTTAAACTGTTGCTCTCTGAGGACTACCAAACCGCAGACTAATGTGTTGTAACAAAGCCACGCTCGGTAAGTAGAACTAGAATTGGAGTTAGGTATTTCTGTGTCACCTCAAGTTGCGAGGTGCGTAAGATTAGAGTCAGGGGCGGAGCCACAGCAAAGGTTGTGCTGGGCTGTAACCTAGGGTAAAATTTTTAATATCTACTAATTACTACTACTAATTCGTCAACTAATTGATGTAGTTAGAACTCTTCACAGAAGGCTAGAGTTCGAACCCCTGCCACTGCATTTTTACATAATTGTCAAACCAGAGAAAAAGAAGTGTCAAAACAAAGTAAAAGACACTAGTAAAAGGAAAGTAGTGTTGCCCCATTGGTTGAGGCGTTGATGATCTTAACATAAGGCACGGATTCGAATCCATATAGCTGCGTTTTTTTCCCTTAGCCCAGTGGGAAAAAAAACCTGCCTCCACCCTTGATTAAAGTCATACAATCCGGACTTGGATGGAAGAGAACATTTTAAGTGAGAAAAGGAATAGCCTTTGTGGACACATCTGCTAATGGAGACGGAGTAGGTAAATGGGTAAATTGAAGTAAACCTTCCATGACATTTTCTCTACTGAAATGGCATGTTGTTTACACAAAATCACGCAAGCGTACGTGGTCACAAGTAATACAGATATAAGTCAAGTTCGTTCCCACAGAGATCTGGCTTTTAATTCAATTTAGTACCTATGCAACAATGTATGATTATTATTCACTGCTAATAAAAATAACAATTTTGGGTTTAATAAACTAAATTAACTAAGAAGTAATCTAACAAACTAAGAATTAACTAACTAACAAGAATTGGAAGCTAATTACTTCTGCAAGAGAAAACATGGGATCCTAACTTCATTAAATACTTTGCTTAGATCTGACGCCTTTAATCACTATATGCAATGGTTATGATATCTGATCGGACAACACGAAACAAGTAAACGCTACTTCTCAGTATACGAATACCAAACTAAACATACATCCACAAAAGAGATAGAAGATGAATAGACACCAATTATGCTTAGACCCTATATCTCTATAGAATTTGAAAACATAACGGTTGAAGAACAAGTTATCCATAAAGATCACATAGGGCAGCATAATATCTCTATTTATGCTACAAATCATGATGTTAAAACATCAACCAATCCTATGCTAGCATGGCAAGTTCTAAATCTCAAGATCCACTCTCGCTTCACAAGAGATTAACAAATTAGATGTTAGCTACGCATCTAAATACATGAAACACAACCATACGAGGATATCAAATATACATCACACACAGATCTTTAAAGCATCAAGATACTAAAGCTCCATAAATAAATCCGTTAGAATCCCATGACAACGATTAGTTCATAATCGAACCTCTCGTCATCATGGGATCTGATGAAACCATGATAAAAACAAAGTATGAAAAGATACAAATAAATCTAAGTAATTGATATGTAATAATTCTACTCCTAATGATGATTATTTAATTTTACAAGAGTTGGATGTGTTTATATAGGCTCTAGACATCTTGCCCAACAACAAAATACCAAATCAGAATTATAATAAAAGTACGTTTCCTAAACTGATGCTGATTTAAAGGGAAATTCGCAGCTGTCTTTCCTTCATTAATTCTGGAACGTTCCAGCTGCAATTGGGCCTCTGGACCACTTTAGAATGATAGAAAATCTCGTTATCTTCGCGTGGACTGCTTACGGGCCTCAAACGGAGTTGTAGAACTCAAGATATGGCCAAAACAAAAATCCGAAATCTGACAGAATTTTTACGCGCGCTGACTGCGCTGACGTTACTGTTCATGGCGCAGGAGCCTCGGATTGGGCGCCTGATGCGCCGATGGTGGCTGCCGGGAGTTGATTTTGGCTAATTTTCTTCGTTATAACTCCTTTTGCGCCCGTTCTTTTTGCGTTCTCTTCCGTTTTCAATCCTCTATGCTTGGAATCCTCATGGTGAACCACAACAAGACTCCATTCTTCATTATTAAGCTCGAATTCAACTCCAAAAGTGACGGAAACAACGATCTTAAGCAACATTCTTCCAAACCTACACACTTACACAAAACACATCAAAACTACAACAAACTTGAGTCTAAGACAATCAATTTAAGCCGAATTGAAGCGATCCAAGTGGATATAAATCCACTTATCACACCCCCAAACTTAAACCGATGCTAATCCTCAAGCATAAACAATTACAACTAACTAACTAATTAGTACCACTTCCGTAGGTGATCACGGTTGCATTTGGCATATGCAACAAGCCCTTTAAACCCCTAGGCAGCCCTAGTGGACGAGTAAGGTCTCGTGAGGGCCTATAGCGAATGTACCCACAAAATCCAATGCAATGCAATGCATGAATGCAACTAATATGAAAATGCAATTAATATCCTACCATACCTTCAAATCCTCTCATGCCATATCAACTTAAGAATCAAAGTAAATACGTAATGTCTTGGTGTCGAAAGTGCAAGTATTCACATAGTCTACTCAATGAACATGCATAAGTTCTCACAAGTCCATGTCAAATGTAAGAATAAGTTAGTAACCATGCTAAGCCTACAAGAGTACATCTTTGAGACAAAACTCGGGATCTCATACGCAAAAAACAAGCAAACACTCACAATCCACTCACAAAAGAATATTCACTCAAGAACAAGGGTAAGTGTATCACTCAATTCCAACAAAATCATAAGCATGCTTGACATTTGGTATCAATCTAACTTTTAACACAACATACATCAATGACGATAATCAAAAGGTCTTTATTTGGGTTGTAACGGGGCTAGGGACAAGGTATGTCAAATAAGCCAAAACAGGTGAAGTGTCAAAAGCTAGTAAGTACCATAATAATTCATACACAACACCCTATTTTCCCCTACATAAATTTTACTAAAAACAAACACTCGACTAGTCCACTGAAATAGGATCACAACAAACACAAACATGCTCTCATAATATTTTTTTTTCTTTTTTTTTTCTTTCATCTTTTTTTTTTCTTCTTTTTTTTTTTTCGAGAGCTAAATATAACACAAACAATAATATAAACAATAACAATGATCCCATGAATTTATTACACATGCCGACTATCAAGTAAACAATCAAACCCAAATTTCAATATTTCCCCCAAAAGTAAGACCAACAATAAACCCCTCCTTGCACACCTTATTACTCCCTTAAGCACTCTACTAGCCTTTAACAATGTGGGTTCAAATTAATGTAAGGCCAATACAAGAAAAAGGTCTAGGCAAGTAATGTGGTATGTCACCGAAAAAATAGGATTAAGCTCAATGGGTTAACTAATTGATCATGTAAACATGGTGTGGTAATATGGGAAAATACGCGGTTATTCCTAAATGCCTTTATCATTTTAATCGTCAAATAATGTCATGCGCTTCAAGAAAGACCTCAAACAACTGCTAGCAATGCAAACAATCCGTGGACACTCAAGCAAACGAATAAATTGCAAATATGCAATAAGGCTCAAAAAACTCACTTGGTGGAAAACATACTCAATCCCAAGCAAAAAAATCTCTTTAACGCACCGACTTGTATTCAAAGCATGCAAACTAAATCATCTTGCACATATTCATGTCCTTCTAATCACTTACAACATTCAAAAAGTCTACTAGCTTCAACTTACTAGTGTATGTGTGTGCACAAGAACAAAGCATATCATTTCTCAATCAAAAGCGTCAACAACACAAAATTCCTATCAAGCATGGATGCAAATGCAAACTACTATGAACTCACATGATAATAACACGAACAAACATATGATAATAACACGAACTAACATGCATGAATTACAACTGTTAACTCGAATAACTTGTAGAAGGGGGGGGTTGAATACAAGTTATTTAATCGTGTCTGATTTTTGCTTGATTATATGAACAAGAATAAACGAATGAATCAAACTCTTGTTTGCATTAATAAGATCAAATACAAACTCTACCAAAGGTGTACAATACCTTTAGCAGCTGCTGACAATACAAATCTCTCTCTCTCTGTTTGTTTCAAACTCTCGAATACAAACCTTATACAGAGCTACGCACATTCACTAGTTCGACTCACACTCTTTACAATGATATTGAGAGAGTATTTATAATGCTACCTATCAACTAATAACAGAAAAATATAATCTATACATGACAATGTTCTGCCTTCTAGTCGATAGTTTCCTTTAATAGAAAAACTATTTCCTTCATAATATCTTCTTGCTTGTTCTTCAAACAATGATCCTGTTTTATAGCACTTGCCAGTTTCTGTAGCATCCATAATGACATCATCAGTAACACGACTGATATCAGGATCTGTACACTGCATCAGTATCTGATCAACCATCAGTATTGGACCATCATCAGGATTTGCTCTCTGTTCCTGACATGTAGTCTCCGATACACTGTTCATTCCTGACTAAACTATACAGATAACTGTCTTACACATAAATCCTAAATACAGTGCTAAATCCTTTATAAGATCAGGATTACAAGAAGTATAATGTGTAAATTCTATTCTTAACATCACAACTTATGAATTATTCCTAACAATCTCCCCCTATTTATGCTTTAAAATCTGAAGCATAAATCTAAGTTGTGGATGTCAAAACATATAACAATACAACCAGAATAGAATTTATGAATGTAGAATTATGAAGTTAAGTACCTCCTTCTCAGATGTAGACGTTTATCTAGTACTTAGAAGAAAGAATTTTAACTATTAATGCTGCTCTTCCTTTACCACTTCCTAGCTGAGATTCACTACTGTCACTCCTGGTTCTTCTTTTTACTACCCTTTGTCTGATCTTTATCTCCCCCAGCTTTATCATCCTTAGTCTGGTGGTGTTGTTGTTGTTGTCTTTGAATTGTCTTTATCTCCCCCTTTTTGACATCAGCAACATTAATTCCAAGAGGTTCAGAAACAGAACAAATGAGATTCATAAGAACTGCTTGATTTTCCATAATTGTGACTTGGTTATCTTCAAGTGATTGAAGTCTTGTTTGAATATCAATTTGAGAATTTTGAATATCTTTCAAAACATCAGAATGAACTTCAATGTTGGAAGTGCTTCTAGTATCTCTAGTATCAGAATCAGAAAGAACTGTATCTTCAAGTCTTGTAGAAGAAGTTGCTTGATTTGTATGATATTCAAGTAATAAAACCTGATTAGAAGTATCAACATCTTCATCTTTCTGTTCTGAAACTGAAACATGATAATCATCTCGTTCACCAGTATTCTGTGTACTAACATCTTCAAATCCTGACTCCTCCTTAGAGTGATCAGAGACTGTTGATGTCTCAATTCTAGCTGATATTGGAAGTACATACAAAGGAACACTAGGATCATTAGGATCTTCATCTGGTACATATGTATCAAGAGATTGCTTTATCCTGGCACCTCTTCTATTAATGATTTCTGCAAGCCTCTCCTTTTGCTTCTGAGCTTTAACTTCTGGCTTTGCATTGTGATGTGCTCGGTCATTCTTCTGATACATTTTGATGAATGAATAAGTACCAGCATCCATACCCAAATTTTCAGACCAAGATTCAGGAAAAACCTGATCCCAGAAATCAAATGATGGTTTCCTAATTTTCTCTCCCTTACTATGGAGTTGATCATCCATACCCTCATTCTCACTTTGACTTACTAAAGTCAACACTCTTTCTACCTCACCTTTTGCCTGGTCAGGAGCCAGCCGCTCAAATTATGGATCTAAGTCCATCTTTTCAAGTGTATCACTCAAATTTAGATAAGTGCTCTCATGACCTACAGAAAAATAGAGTTTAGAAGAAGTTTTTATACCTGAACTCACATGGAGAGAGGGTTCTTCATTTGGCATGTGGCTTGAGGTTTTCTCCAAGGAGTGAGCTGCTATAGTCTCTGAACCCTTACAATCATCTTCTTTCCTTTCAGAAACTACAGGCTCCAGTATACCACTTTCAGGTTCTTTACTAGACTCTGATGTCTTCAGTAATACTTCATTAGACACCATAGTTAGTACATCACCGTCTTTAAGTGTTGTTTGCTGAGACACACCCTCAAAGTGGATAGACTCTGACTGAACAAAATTTGTTTGATCTTCAGAAAAATCAACCAAAGTCATTCCTCCCATATCATAGGGTATCTCACTTGCATTTTCAGTCATCACAGAAGTCCTTTCAACATCAGCTATCACAGCTCCTGAGTCATCCTTCCTCTGACTAGATGGTTCTTGTGTTACAGTGATTGTGATCTGATCTTTCCTACTATTCACCACTGGTGCAATAGTATCTTCTGTTGACTGAATTCCTCTATCTACTTCCTCCAGTTGTTCACCTTGAGCTGAAGCATCTTCAATAATGACATTCTTGTCAAATAAATATGCATGAAGTGATTGAAGTGCACCATGCTTCGAGAGTCCAAATTTTTTGACTAATTGTCTTCTGACAGACACATAGAAATACATCTTCATTAAGTCAAGTCTTTGATGTAGAAGTCCATATTCATCTGGAAATAAAAGTTTTGGTACTCTTTCAACCAGAAAGTCTAGAACAGGCATTGACAACTTCACTTTGAGAGAAATTAGTCCCATAGCCAGTCTGTATGATAATGTAGTTTCCCATGAAGAATCAATATCCAGATCTCTCTTGTCAAATACTGACATAGATGTAGCTTGATTTGTAGAAACCTGCATGATATTAGTTGGACTAGACTCTGTGTGTGTAGGTGACAATTGAATCTTTCTCCTTGTTCTCCTGATATAGTGAGCAAAAGATTTATCCTGAGAAGACTCAAGAGGTGTAGACACAGAAGTGATCTTGGGATGAGATCTTTGTTCAATAGACACAGTCTTTTGAGAGTCAGTATCTAGTAACTGTTTTCCCTTTTTAAGAACTACAGCCTTTTGAGAGACTGCAGCCTGGCTGTGACTAGGTTTTTCATCTCTTTGTGCTAACAAAGAAAGTTGAATTGCAGCCTTCAATTCTGCTCTCTCAGCAAGAGTTAAATCATCATCATCTTCACTAGAATTACTACTACTACTTGACACAACAAATCTTCTCTTCCTTACAACTGATGTCTTTTGAGAAACACCAGAGGTTGGTTTCTTTGAAACAATAGGCTGTGGATAAAAATTTGGTTCTTGAATTGTTTCAGAGACTATAATGTTTTGGGCTACTTGGGTAAACACAGGTGGGTTCTCCTCCAATTGAGATTCCTGAGCCATTTCACCACAAAAGAAAGAAGAATTGTAGAAAGTAGGAAGATGAGTTTTAAGAATTACCTGAACATGATATGGATAATGAATTGCAGGTATTTCATCTAGATTCTTTTCATTGTCCTTCTTTGTAATATCAGAGAAAATTCTCTTTTGCTGTTCATAAGAAGAAACACAATGTTCTCTACCAAATCTAGTTTCAACATCAGGAATAAAATGGTTAACAAACATTTGCATAAATCTATGATAATAAACCATTTTCCTGTTTTGATCTCTTAACCCAAGTTTAATACTCATCTGACTTAAGATAATATGACCAATGTTGATTACTCTGTCATAAAGCAAACTATAAGCAATATGTGATGTAACAGAAGTAATTTGCTGAAAAGAACTACATTTGCCAGTAAAACATTTAGCAATTTGATCAAAGTAAAAAGACCATTCCTTTCTAAGAAAAGACCTATTCAACTGGCTCATGTTATCTAGAGGTCCACTATAACCTAATTCAGACAACATAGTTCTTATATTATCATCAGATGGTACATTCTCATAACTATCAGTAACAGGTAAGCAAAGTACTGAATTAACAACAGATTCAGTAATGTCAAATGAATCTTGTCCTAAATGTAGAACAATCTTACCTGATTGACTCTGAGTAGAATCAATTACCTCAGCATTCTTCCAAGCTTGTGAAACAGCTACTTGATTAATCTGTGGAGATGCTGTCAATGCATAACTTAATGGTCCATTCACCAGAAAGTCCATGATTGGATGAAAATCAGATGACACTCCTTCCTTGTTGGTGATAGCTGCAACATGATTGTTTGTCATAAAATCAAAGTCACCAAACTTGAAGGCTACTGATTTAGGTAATCTTCTCTGAGCTGTCATTTTTGATCTGAAAAGAAACTTGAAAAATTCTTGAAATGGATTAGTGATTTTGAAAACTCAAGAGTGATTTTTGCTTTAGAGAATGTAAAATTAGAGAAAGCAATTACACGATTAGAGTTTCAAAACAAATATATTTCACAAATCTTTCAGACCACTATCCCACGTTGACACGTAGATTGACAGGTGTCAGTCCCTGAAAAATGCGGTTACCCACGATTTTTGGAAAATAAAATCCAAAATTGATTTTCATGAAATAAATCAGGGTATAAATAAGCAATACTGATCAGCCTCCTTTTCCTGATGACCTCTCATCAAAATAATCACAAAATGCAATGTGATTTAAAAATATAATTTTCAAATCCTGATGGTCACACATGAAATCATGACCAATATCATCAGAGACTTAATATGGAGTTTTCCACGTGGCATTTTTCTTTTATCTGAAAAAGAAATAAACAATTAATCTGAACAAAAATCAATTGGTTAGATATTTTCAATATTTCTTGAAAACAAGAAATACAGTCACATGCAATAATTAGCATTTGACTTCATTAAAACTTCCAAGTGACTGTTCAGCTTCTCACGTCTTTCTTTAAAAGAACCAGACGCCTTATGCCATTCTCCAAAACCTTTCAATTTCTTTTCTTCTCAACAATGCTTCTCAAACCAAAAATCCCTTCAAACCCATTTTCCAGATTTTTCTTGATCGATGAACATCCTATTCTTGATCATCTCTTTGAACAAATGACTCTTCTCATCGAACTAATCATGAATGGATTGGTTTTCGAAAATATCCAGAGGTTTCTCCTAGAACATCCATCTGTTGGATACAATCTTCCCCTAACCTCCTCAAAACTTGAGAATGAAGAATTTGGCCGAGAGTCTGAGGTTGATCTTGATGGAGATGCTATTCATTTAAGTTAGCTGCTCTCATTCAAGTCGCCCAGACAAGGAATCCAAGAGCAAATGATGCTTTCATCCCCTGATGGATTTCTTGAGATGCTCCTTGTCCTGTACCTCAGAGTTCATATCAATAGACAAGTATAGAATTATCAATAGAAATTTAGACAGAAAGATGTTGTATTTCATTTCCATGTAATGATTTCTATTAATGAAAATACAGTTTCTTGTTATCTGCTTGTCTTTTGATTTTTGAATGATGTATAAATTATCAGTATGCAAATATCAAAACTTGCTAGCATAGACTTAACACATCACAGAATTAGATTACTACACAAAGTAAACGTCAGGATTTGAAACAATTTTCATAATCCTGATACTGACACAATACTGATGACGTCAGCATCCTGATAACAAATCTAATCCTGATGATTATTAACAAGTCTATCATACTGAAATTTATCAAGGCAAAGTGTTATAGCTAAAGCATTTAACAATCAAATATAGATCCTGACAGGAATATCAAGTCTATAAGCTAAGAACAACATACCTTGCTACTTTTGCAGATGTTAAAGATCTAAAAATTTAACATTCCTAACTCACTTACTAGTCTACTGAATGTAGTCTCATCAAGTGGTTTAGTTAGAATATCTGCAAGCTGTTTGTCAGTAGGAACAAAATGAAGTTCCACAGTACCATTCTCAATATGTTCTCTAATAAAATGATACCTGACATCAATGTGCTTAGTCCTTGAATGTTGAACTGGATTTTCTGCAATTTTAATAGCACTAGTATTATCACAAAACATAGGAATATTACTAAGTGTTATACCATAATCCAGCAACTGATTTCTTATCCAAAGGAGCTGTGCACAACAACTGCCTACTGCTATGTACTCAGCTTCTGCAGTTGAGGTTGAAACAGATTGTTGCTTCTTGCTTGCCCAAGAAATCAATCTATTTCCCAAGAATTGACATGTACCTGTAGTGCTTTTCCTGTCTATCTTACACCCTGCATAATCAGAGTCTGAATAGCCAATTAGAAAGAAATCAGATTCTCTAGGATACCACAAACCAAGATTTGGAGTTCCTTTGAGATATCTAAAAATTCTCTTCACAGCAATTAAATGAGATTCCTTAGGATCACTTTGGAATCTAGCACATAAACAGGTAGAAAACATTATATCTGGCCTACTTGCAGTTAGATATAACAATGAGCCTATCATGCCTCTATAACTAGTATTATCCACACTCTTTCCTTTAGGATCAGAGTCTAGTTTAGTGGCTGTTGCCATGGGTGTTTTTGCAACTGCACAGTCTTGAAAGTCAAACCTTCTTAAAAGATCTTTGATATACTTTGACTGATTAATGAAAATACCAGTCTCAGTCTATTTGACCTGCAAGCCTAAGAAATAATTTAGTTCACCCATCATGCTCATCTGATACTTAGACTGCATAAGCTTGCTAAACTTAGCACACAACTTTTCATTAGCAGAACCAAAAATAATATCATCAACATAAACTTGAACTAAAAGCAATTCACCTTTTATCTTTCTAAAGAATAGAGTTTTGTCAATTGTACCTCTTGTGAAGCCATTTTCAAGAAGAAATTTAGACAAAGTCTCATACCATGCTCTTGGTGCCTGCTTTAGTCCATAGAGTGCCTTGTCAAGTTTGTAGACATGATTTGGAAACTTTGGATCAACAAATCCAGGTGGTTGTTCTACATACACTTCTTCATCAAGTTTGCCATTTAGAAAAGCACTCTTTACATCCATCTGGTATACCTTGAATTTTGAATGAGCTGCAAATGCAAGAAACATTCTGATTGCTTCCAATCTTGCTACAGGTGCAAAGGTCTCATCATAATCAATGCCTTCTTCCTGAGAATAACCCTTGGCCACCAGTCTTGCTTTGTTTCTTACAATCATACCAGATTCATCTAGCTTGTTTCTGAAAACCCATCTTGCACCAACAATAGATCTATCTTTAGGTCTTGGTACCAGTTTCCAAACTTTGTTTCTCTCAAACTCATTTAACTCCTCCTGCATTGCAATTACCCAATCAGGATCCTGTAAGGCTTCTTCAACCTTCTTAGGTTCATTCTTTGAGAGAAAGCAACTATACAAGCATTCATTTTGAATTGATCTTCTAGTTCGAACACCACTATTTGGATCACCAATTATCAAATCTTCAGTATGATCCTTTGTCCATTTTCTAATAGGTGGTAAATTAACTCTGCTAGTCTCTCCCCCTAAGTTAGTGGTATCCCTTGTAGAAGAATTCTCTCTACCTTCAAAAACTCTCCTTTGATCAATAGAATCAGTAGATTCCATATTGCTGCTAGTTACTGATCTTTCCTCAGTAGACTCTGAAAGGTCAGTTCCTGATGGAGTAGACTCTGAAACGTCAATTCCTGATGGAATAGATTCTGAAAGACTAGTCTGCTCCTGATGATCACTGTGTTCTCTCTGATTTATTTGCTCCCCCTCAACAGTAGCATTCCTTTGAGAAGCAATAGAAATTCCTTCTGGAGAACCTTCATCATCACTTGAGAGTATCTCAGAATTCTTCAGATTTTCAAATTCCAATTCGTCATGGCTTTCATCAGTTTGCAAAATTCCAAATTTCTTATCATCAAATGCAACATGAATTGATTCCATAACAACGTGAGTTATGAGATTATAAACTTTGAAGGCCTTAGATGCTGAATATCCTAGAAAAATTGCTTAATCCGATTTGGCTTCAAATTTTCCAAGTTTTTCTGGATGAACTTTTAGGACATAGCATTTTCATCCAAAGATGTGAAAATATTTCACACTTGGTTTCTTTCCTTTGATCATCTCATAGGGAGTTTTTCCATGACTATTTACCAAGGTACAGTTCTGAGTGAAACATGCAGTGTTAATAGCTTCTGCCCAAAAGTAGGTTGGAAGTTTTGCATCTGCAAGCATGGTTCTTGCTGCCTCTATGAGAGTCCTGTTCTTTCTTTCCACTACACCATTTTGTTGAGGTGTACCAGGTGCAGAAAACTGTTGAGTGATTCCATTGTCTGCACAAAACCCCTCCATTGTAGAATTCTTGAATTCTGTACCATTGTCACTCCTAAGTACTTTGACTTTGTACTCAGAGTTGTTATGAATATTCTTGATGAGTTCAATGATTTGCTGAGGAGCTTCATCCTTCTTGTGTAGAAAGAACACCCATGTGAACCTTGTGAAATCATCCACCATAACTAGAGCATATCTTTTCTTGCTGATAGACATAATGTTTACTGGACCAAACAGATCAAGATGTAGCATGTGAAATGGTTCAGTAATTGAATTTTCAGTCTTGCTCTTGAAAGTGGTTCTTCTTTGCTTTCCAAGCTGACATGCATCACAAAGTCCATCTTGCACAAAATTTGCCTGTGGTAGGCCTCTCACCAAATTGTGTTTAACAAGTTGATTAAGCTTCTTGAAATTAAGATGTGAGAGCTTCTTGTGCCAATTCCAGCTTTCATCACTTGTTGCTTTGCTGTAGAGACATCTAACAATTCCTTTAGATGTATCACTTAAGCTGGCTTCATATATGTTACCATGTCTTTGACCAGTTAGAACAATATCTCCATTCTGCATATTCAAGATTTTGCATCCTTCTCTGTCAAAGATTGATTTGTAACCTTTATCACCCAGTTGACTTATGCTTAAAAGAGTATGTTTCAAGCCTTCAACCAGTGCTACATTTCCTATGATGACATTCCCCAAAACAATTGAGCCATATCCCAGAGTTTCTCCTTTGTTGCCATCTCCAAAAGATATTACTGGGCCAGCTTTCCTCTCAAACTTTGTAAGCAGGGACTTCTTTCCAGTCATATGTCCAGAGCATCCACTGTCCAAGATAATTGAATGCTTCTTTCCTGTGCCCTTAACAGAGGATGGAGAAGTTTTCTTTGGAGATCCAGGTTTGTCTGAACTATTGGCCATCAATGCAATGTTGTCATAATCCAATTCATCTTCAGAGTCACTGGAATCAGCCCAATCCTTCTGTGTGACCATAAGTGCATTACCCTTTCCTGAATTCCTAGGCTTCTTACACTCACTAGCAAAATGTCAAAGCTCGCTGCAGTTAAAGCACTTGATCTTGGCCTTATCAAGCTTGACAATTGTACTTTTGCTTTTGTCACTCTTCTTCTCCTCCTTCTTTTGAAAAGGTCCTTTGCTAAATCTTCTCCTGTTAAATCTTCCTTTCTTGAAAGCTTTAGCAAACATAGCAAAGAGTTCTTGCATATCAGATTCAGAATCATTGTTGTCAGAGTCCATATCAGTAGTCTCTGAATCAGAACTTTCTTTGCTTTTCTTCTTCCTTGAATTCTTTACAGCAATCTCTTCATGCTGTTCTTCATGAAGCTTCTTAACTTCAGATTGAGCAGTAAGTGCAATAGTCTTCATCTTTCCTTCACTCCTGCTCTTCTTCTGCTGCTTGTCAAGTTCATAAGCTCTCAATTTTCCATATACTGCCTCTAATGAAATCTCATCCAGATCATTAGCTTCCTCGATCGCAGATATCTTCTCATTGTAGAAATCAGGCAAAGCTTTCATGAACTTTGTATTCATATCCTCCAAGTCATAATATTTACCATGCATGGCCATCTCATTGATGAGTTTTGTAAACCTATCAAAGGTATCAGTAAGTGACTCACCAGACTTGGATTCAAAGTACTCATACTGTTGTATAAGTAATGTCCTCATATTCTTCCTGACAGGCTTAGTTCCTTCACAGTGAACCTTAAGATTGTCCCATATATCCTTAGCAGTTTTACAAGAGAGAACATAGTTAGTGAGAACAGAATCAAGACTGTTGAATAATATGTTTCTCACTTTAGCATCTTTGAGAACATTCTCCTTGTCCTTATCTGACCATTCAGATTTTGGCTTCTCTGCTGTATGTTCTGGAACAACCACACCATCAACAGTTGCTTGTCCAACGACCTTTGTTGGAACAAAAGGTCCATCTCTGATTCTGTCAAGATAATCAGGATCTGTTGCTTCCAGATGATGCAACATCTTTACTTCCCATAGAGTATATTCGTTTCTCTTGAGCATAGGAATTTTAGTATTCCCATCCTTGTAACCAGACATGATTGCAGATCTTTATGATTACTCGAAATCAACCTGCTCTGATACCAATTGTTAACTCGAATAACTTGTAGAAGGGGGGTTGAATACAAGTTATTTAATCGTGTCTGATTTTTGCTTGATTATATGAACAAGAATAAACGAATGAATCAAACTCTTGTTTGCATTAATAAGATCAAATACAAACTCTACCAAAGGTGTACAATACCTTTAGCAGCTGCTGACAATACAAATCTCTCTCTCTCTGTTTGTTTCGAACTCTCGAATACAAACCTTATACAGAGCTACGCACATTCACTAGTTCGACTCACACTCTTTACAATGATATTGAGAGAGTATTTATAATGCTACCTATCAACTAATAACAGAAAGATATAATCTATACATGACAATGTTCTGCCTTCTAGTCGATAGTTTCCTTTAATAGAAAAACTCTTTCCTTCATAATATCTTCTTGCTTGTTCTTCAAACAATGATCCTGTTTTATAGCACTTGCCAGTTTCTGTAGCATCCATAATGACATCATCAGTAACACGACTGATATCAGGATCTGTACACTGCATCAGTATCTGATCAACCATCAGTATTGGACCATCATCAGGATTTGCTCTCTGTTCCTGACATGTAGTCTCCGATACACTGTTCATTCCTAACTAAACTATACAGATAACTGTCTTACACATAAATCCTAAATACAGTGCTAAATCCTTTATAAGATCAGGATTACAAGAAGTATAATGTGTAAATTCTATTCTTAACATCACAACTTATGAATTATTCCTAACAACAACTAAAATGCCAAGCATAAAATCCTACATGAACACAATGACTCACAATCACAATTATATACACTACCTATCCCTCAAACCACCCCCAAACTTAAAATATTCAATGTCCTCATTGAATGGAAGTAAATACGAGGGATAGTAGAAAACATACCAGTATACAACAATGCTTGGGTTGCCTCCCAAGAAGCGCTTCTTTAACGTCAATAGCTTGACGTTACTTCCAAGTCTCCATTAAGGATTATAATAGTTTGCCTGGTCCTCTCTTCGTGAGACTTCATCGTCATCACGGCGGCACACTTTCTGCCACTTCTCCTCGCTTGTCCTATTTGTATAACAGCTATGTCCTATTCCCATGCCTTCATCTGTTGACCCAAAATCTGTCAATTTGTAGAACAACACACATTCGCGGGCTTCGCTTGAATATAATGGAGGAGGGTATATGTAAGTTGCTGAAGCCTTTGGTTCCTCAAAGAGAATGTCCTCTATTGGCTCTAATGCGCTACCTCCATCTTTAAACTCTAAGACAAGTACAAGACTTGCATCTGTCCCATGATCATCAGCCTCTTGGAACGCACATACCAATTCTTGAAATCTGTGCAGCTCATCATTGTCTGTCTCAAATGGTGCCTTTTCCAACTCATCCACCATCCTAGCATGATCAAATTCCTCACATGGCTTTTGAACGCTCACCTCACCTTGGAATTTGTCTTCCTCAATTATGCATGCAGTACCTTGCTCCAAGTCACCATTATTTTCTGGAATTGCCTCTAGTATGAATTGTTGTTTCTCTTGTTCCAAGGAACTCAAAACTTGAGCAACTAGTGTCTCCAAAGATTTGGTAGACTCCTCATAACTCTTTGCAAGCATCCTAATCTCCTCCATAACATCAACCTCATCTGACTGAAAAGTAGGAGTAGGTTGCTGATGTTGAAACTCTTCACTTCTACAGTAATATGACATATCTGGAACATCTTGCTGGTACTGTTGAGGATGGTATGGAAAATATGGTTGTTCCTCATAAGTGACATATGGATCAACTCCTTCGTAGTAACAATATTGTGATGGATCATGAACGCCCAAACACTGCTCACATAGCTGAGGCATGGATGTCCTCGAATATGCCCACCATGGCAACTCCTGACCTGCCATCTTCAACACTCAAGTACCTGAAACACACCGAACTAAACAAGATAGTTAAGAAAAAATCTGAGTCAGTGAACTCTAACGACCACTATTGACAAGCACATAAACCAAAAATAAAACACCGATGATCCCCGGCAGTGGCGCCAAAAACTTGTTATGTAATAAATCACGCAAGCGTACGTGGTCACAAGTAATACAGATATAAGTCAAGTTCGTTCCCACAGAGATCTGGCTTTTAATTCAATTTAGTACCTATGCAACAATGTATGATTATTATTCACTGCTAAGAAAAATAACAATTTTGGGTTTAATAAACTAAATTAACTAAGAAGTAATCTAACAAACTAAGAATTAACTAACTAACAAGAATTGGAAGCTAATTACTTCTGCAAGAGAAAACATGGGATCCTAACTTCATTAAATACTTTGCTTAGATCTGACGCCTTTAATCACTATATGCAATGGTTATGATATCTGATCGGACAACACGAAACAAGTAAACGCTACTTCTCAGTATACGAATACCAAACTAAACATACATCCACAAAAGAGATAGAAGATGAATAGACACCAATTATGCTTAGACCCTATATCTCTATAGAATTTGAAAACATAACGGTTGAAGAACAAGTTATCCATAAAGATCACATAGGGCAGCATAATATCTCTATTTATGCTACAAATCATGATGTTAAAACATCAACCTATCCTATGCTAGCATGGCAAGTTCTAAATCTCAAGATCCACTATCGCTTCACAAGAGATTAACAAATTAGATGTTAGCTACGCATCTAAATACATGAAACACAACCATACGAGGATATCAAATATACATCACACACAGATCTTTAAAGCATCAAGATACTAAAGCTCCATAAATAAATCCGTTAGAATCCCATGACAACGATTAGTTCATAATCGAACCTCTCGTCATCATGGGATCTGATGAAACCATGATAAAAACAAAGTATGAAAAGATACAAATAAATCTAAGTAATTGATATGTAATAATTCTACTCCTAATGATGATTATTTAATTTTACAAGAGTTGGATGTGTTTATATAGGCTCTAGACATCTTGCCCAACAAGAAAATACCAAATCAGAATTATAATAGAAGTACGTTTCCTAAACTGATGCTGATTTAAAGGGAAATTCGCAGCTGTCTTTCCTTCATTAATTCTGGAACGTTCCAGCTGCAATTGGGCCTCTGGACCACTTTAGAATGATAGAAAATCTCGTTATCTTCGCGTGGACTGCTTACGGGCCTCAAACGGAGTTGTAGAACTCAAGATATGGCCAAAACAAAAATCCGAAATCTGACAGAATTTTTACGCGCGCTGACTGCGCTGACGTTACTGTTCATGGCGCAGGAGCCTCAGATTGGGCGCCTGATGCGCCGATGGTGGCTGCCGGGAGTTGATTTTGGCTGATTTTCTTTGTTATAACTCCTTTTGCGCCCGTTCTTTTTGCGTTCTCTTCCGTTTTCAATCCTCTATGCTTGGAATCCTCATGGTGAACCACAACAAGACTCCATTCTTCATTATTAAGCTCGAATTCAACTCCAAAAGTGACGGAAACAACGATCTTAAGCAACATTCTTCCAAACCTACACACTTACACAAAACACATCAAAACTACAACAAACTTGAGTCCAAGATAATCAATTTAAGCCGAATTGAAGCGATCCAAGTGGATATAAATCCACTTATCACATGTCTATTTGTAAAAGTCATGTTCTTTCGTGGAATACACGATTTTTAGCAATGTGAAGGCAAATTGGTTATCAGTTATGACAGTGAAGTGTAACTGGTTTTAACTTTTATGGTTTGTAATACATAGTTCTTTAATCTTACTATCCAAGCATCTTCAGAAGCAGAGTTGATGTCATGTGCCTACATACAACCTTAGAAGATGGCTTGTAAATTGTGTTTTACTTCTTTGATTTTTAACCGATAGAAGGTTAATGTTGGGCCACAGACCCACCTAGTTAGTAAAGCCCATTAAAGGCCCACTTAGAGGCTCTATAAATACTATTGTAACACCCACTTGTAAGGGGATGAGCATTCTAATATACACTACTTCAACAATGGCGCTAGAAGGAGCTCTTACCTCCTCCTAAAAAACAAAAACACAAACACACATCAAAATCAGTTAGACATATTAACAGATCGAGCTCGATATTTGTTCATCGACTCTAATTCTCCGTTTAAAAATGAAGAATGGCGGGTGAAGCTCAAGGAACAAGCAATCTAGTTTCGAATACTCGCGATATTACTAGTGTTACACGAGTAGAGAAATCAAAAGTGTTAATGGCTCCACAGGCATTGTTTACCTCACCTCCGAGACCGAGCATATCAGATCCGTTGAACGGATCTCGTAAATCAAAGAGGGATGCTTGTTTATATTTGGAGAAGATTAAGCGGCAAAAACAAGCTCAAAAGAAGCAGATTGGAGCTTTAAGAAGTGTTATTGTTGATGATGAGCTTCGTCGTTTAGATTTAGAAAGGCAAATATTGGCTGAGAAAGTAAAGCACAAAAAGGAGATAATCAGATTGCAGAAGGAACTCCATGAGGTATCCAGAGTGCAGAAGGAACTCCGTGAGGTGTCTGAGGGTCATATTCCTACAGAATATCAAACTGAGAATTATGAGTCCTTATGGAGGACATCTATGGGAAGTAAGTATTCTAAGGCGGAGGTGTCCTCTGATTCATTCTCATCGAGGAAACGCAAAATCAGAAATGAAGAACAGGAGTACGCTGATGAGGATTATGGGGCAGAAGAATCAAGCACGGCTAGCTTATCAGCGAAAGATATATTGCGGTTCAAGGAGTTCATCAAGTCACACTCGGGAGAGACTGAGGTCTCTTCGGAGAGTCCGTTAATCAAGAGTATTGAAAAGGCTAAGGTAAACAGGGATCTTAAGGTATCGGCAATGGACCAGTTCGATGGGTTCACGGACCCCTATGACTTCGTTAACCTCTTTGATGGAAGAATGTCTTTCTTTGGGCACACTGAGGTGGCGAAGTGTCAGTTCTTCCCGACGTATTTAAAGGGCACAACCCTCATGTGGTTCAACAACTTACCAGCAAGGTCTATAAAATCGTGGATTCACTTGAAAGAAAAGTTCATGTCAAGATTCTCTACTAACAAAAAACAAAAAAGTTAATGGCCTCTCTCGTGAATATTCACCAAAGATCAAATGAAAGCCTTCGGGAGTACTTAAATCGTTTTCGAGCAGAGATGATTCAAATCCTAGATTTAGTGGAAAACTTAGCGATGACATACCTGGCGGCAAGAATTGATAGGTCTAGACACAATGCGGTGCTCGAAGAATACTTTAAAAAGGAACCTCAATCACTTCAAGCAGCTATACAGTTGTTTGAACATAGACTAACTCTTCAGGAGGCTGTGGGAAGCATACAGTCTTCTAGATCTCCAAGGGCTAGGATGAATAGGCTACTTGAATAGACCTCTCAATGGGATATCGTCGAGGTGATTGAGGATACCGAGGCATGCGAAGAACACAAGCAAGATCGCTAGTTCAACTAAAGAAGGAAGATGGCACCTCATATACATCAAGCAGGTCATTCGCATCACAGGTATCCCCATCCATCGTAAGAAATTCTACCAATAAAAGTCTCCAGTTTGCATCGCCTGTCTCTTTAAGTTATTTAAGTTAAGGTACAAAGTAAATCTCTTAGCTTTTGTGTAATCAAGTTGCTTTCATGATTCGTTCCGCATGTGAATGAGTTGTGTTTAAAGTCGACATTTGTTTTAAGTTTATTATGAATGAAGGTTCAAGTTGAAGTCATAATCTTAAACTTTCGTATTTCGTTCACAATGTGTTATGTTAATTTTTACTTATAAAAAATTGCTATCCATATTTTAAACTTCTAGCGTTCAAAATGCGCACATAGCTCCCTTCTATGACCTACAAGGTCATCTAAAGTCGTTTATCCAATAAAAATTCGAAAAAAGCAAAATTCATTTCCAAAGCGATTCGGTTGATCTCCAAACGAAACTCCAAGGTAATCTCAACATAGATCTCCATACATGATTGGAAAAATATATACAAGCAGCACCTATGTTGCAATTCGCCAAGAGACAAAGAAAAGGTAAAAAGAGCTCGAAAGAGCTCAAACACTTAGCCAAATCGCCACGAAGAAGGGTAAAAATAGCATCAAAAGGTAAAGATGAAAAGATAAAAATAACGCCAAATTGCCAAGAAGAAAGATAAAAATAGCGCCAAATCGCAAAATCGCCAAGAAGAAGCACTAAAGCTTCATCGACATCTCCAACTTCAAAATAGTGAAAAGGTAAAGTTTACTCCAAAATACAAACAAAGTAACGCCAAACAACTCCATGAAGCTCAAGAGCTTCGTCAACATCTCCAACTTCAAAATCATGAAAAGGTAAAGTTTACGCCAAAATACAAACAAAGTAACACCAAAAGACTCCATGAAGCTCAAGAGCTTCATCGACATCTCCAACTTCAAAATGATGAAAAGGTAAAGTTTACGCCAAAATACAAACAAAGTAATGCCAAAAGACTCCATGAAGCTCAAGAGCTTCGTCGACATCTCCAATTTCAAAATGATGAAAAGGTAAAGTTTACGCCAAAATACAAACAAAGTAACGCCAAAAGACTCCATGAAGCTCAAGAGCTTCGTCGACATCTCCAACTTTAAAATGATGAAAAGGTAAAATTTACGCCAAAATACAGACAAAGTAATGCCAAAAGACTCCATGAAGCTCAAAGGCTCCATAGACATCTCCAACTAAAATAACTCAGGATCCTTTTGGACATCTCCAAATTTGCCAATTTAAAAGTGTTGGGTTTGTGGAGTCTATCAGGTTTCAGAATTGGAATTAGATTCTGACTTGAGTTAGGAATCATGAATTGGACTCTAATTAGAGTTAGGATTAGAGTTAGGATTTCAGAATTAGACTCTGATTCTTAGACCCAGTTTCTTCTCTTATAAATACTCATATAATTGTAACATAACATAACAACACAACACAATTGTGAGAGATCAATACAAAATTAGTGCGGCTTGTGGAGTAGGAATTTCCGAACCACGTTAAATCTTTGTCTTGTGTGATTGTCGTTTATTTTCTTGTTCTTATTTATTCGCTTTGGGTTTTGCTTTCGTTGTTGTATACTCAACAACTGGTATCAAGAGCCTAGGTTTTCAGGCGAGTGGGAGCGATGGCAGAAGAAGGGAAAGTAAAGATCGACAAATTTGATGGCAGAGATTTTGGGTTTTGGAAGATGGAAATTGAAGATATTTGTATCAGAAAAAAATACACGAACCTCTGGAGGAGAAGAAGCCAGAAAAGATGGATGACAAAGATTGGAATCTATTGGATAGGCAGGCTCTGGGTGTTGTCAGATTGACTTTGGCGAAGAACGTTGCTTACAATATCGTCAAGGAAACGACAACTTATGGATTGATCAAGGCGTTATCAAATATGTATGAGAAGCCGTCTGCTTCGAATAAGGTATATTTGTGTCGCTTGTTGTTTGCCACAAAATTGAATGAAGGTGATTGTGTTGCTGATCATGTGAACGAATTTAACTCTATCCTATCAAGATTGACATCAGTGGATATTAAATTCGATGATGAATTACAAGCCTTGTTGTTGGTATCCTCGTTACCTGACAGTTGGTCAGGATTTGTCACTGCTATTTGTAATTCATCTGGGAGCAGTAAGATGACTTTTGATGGAGTTCGAGATGCGATTCTTGGAGAAGATATTCGTAGGAGAAACTCAGGAGAGTCGTCAGGTTCCTTGTTGAGTACTGAGAGTAGAGGCAGAAAGTCCGATAGGGGGCAGAATCAGGGGCGTAGCAGATCGAAGTCACAGAAGAGAGGACAATCCAAAGATCGCAAAGAGATTGTTTGTTGGAATTGTCAGAAGGAAGGTCACTTCAGAAATCAGTGTACGGCTCCCGCAGCTCCTAAAGGAAAGAAGAAAAAGGATAATTCAGCTAATGTAGTTGAAGAAGTCGCGGATGACGATGCTTTGATTTGTTGTGTTGAATGTTCGGTTGAATCATGGGTTATGGATTCTGGTGCATCATTCCATGCTACCCCTTGCAAAGATTTGATGTTAAATTTCAGACTTGTAAATTTTGGTAAAGTTCATCTTGCTAATGATGAGACTTTGGATATTGCGGGCATGGGAGATATTAATCTCAAGACCTCTTTGGGGACTAGCTGAACGTTGAAAGATGTGAGATACATTCCTGGACTGAAGAAGATGTTGATATATGTGGGTCAGTTAGATAAGGAAGGGTATCGAGTTACTTTCGGAGACGGACAGTGGAAGGTTATAAAGGGGAATCTAGTTGTTGCTCGTAGAGAGAAAAAAGGGACGTTGTACATAGTTGAACAATCTAGCTATGAAGCAAATGCAGTTGCTGATGAGAGTGGGTCTTCAACTTTGTGGCACCAAAGACTTGGTCATATGAGTGAAAAGGGTATGAAGCTGTTAACTTCGAAGGGAAAGATTCCAGAGCTGAAGAATGTGGAAGTTGGGTTCTGTGAGCCATGTGTTCTTGGAAAACAGAAACGAGTTACTTTTGCAAAATCAGGGAGGACACCCAAGGTTGAGAGATTAGAGCTAGTTCATACAGATGTATATGGTCCAACAGCAGTTGCGTCATTGGGAGGATCTCGCTACTATGTCACTTTCATTGACGATTCCACTAGAAAGGTATGGGTTTATTTCTTGAAGAATAAATCAGATGTGTTTGCTACTTTCAAGAAGTGGAAGATGGAAGTTGAAAATCAGACCGGTTTGAAGGTTAAGAGCTTGATGTCAGATAATGATGGTGAGTACAGTAGTGATGAGTTTAAAAGCTATTGCGCAGAATATGGGATTAGAATGATTAAAACAATTCCAGAGACACCGCAACAGAATGGTATTGCAGAGCGCATGAATAGAACCTTGAATGAGAGGGCCAAGAGTATGAGGTTGCATGCAGGGTTACCAAAGACTTTTTGGGCAGATGCAGTTAGCACAACAGCGTATCTCATAAATAGAGGACTTTCAGTTCCTTTGGGGTTCAAGATTCCTGAAGAAGAGTGGCAGAAAAAGGAGGTAAATCTTTCACACTTGCGAGTTTTTTGTTGTGTTTCTTATGTGCGTGTTAAAGATTCTGACATGGACAAGCTTGATCCGAAAGCAAAGAAGTGTATCTTCATTGGTTATGGCTCAGATGATATGGGTTACCGTTTCTGGGATGAATTAACGAAGAAGGTTGTTAGAAGTAGAGATGTTACTTTTAACGAAAGTGCAGTGTATAAGGATAAGCTTGCAGTCGATTCCGAGTTTGCAAAAGAAAAACCTGAGAAAGAGAAAACAATGCTTGAAGATATTACAGAAAAAGATCTTGCAGGAAATAGTGGGAGTTCGGGGAATGGTGATGACACAGTTCCAGTTACTCCACAGGCTGAGGTAAGAAGATCTAGCAGAATTGTGAGGCCACCACAAAGATTTTCTCCTTCAACATATTATATGTTATTGACCGAGGATGGAGAGCCTCAGTGTTATTCAGAGGCAGTTCAGGTGGATGATTCAGTTCAGTGGAAATCAGCCATGGAAGAAGAGATGAGTTCTCTTGAGAAGAATGAAACTTGGTCTTTAACAGAATTACCAGCAGGAAAGAAGGCTTTACAGAATAAGTGGGTGTTCCGGATCAAAGAAGAACCTGATGGCAGCAAGAGATACAAGGCGAGGTTAGTAGTCAAGGGTTATCAACAGAAAAAGGGTATTGACTATACTGATATATTTTCTCCGGTTGTTAAGATGACTACAGTTAGAATTGTGCTAAGTATTGTGGCTGCAGAGGAGTTACATCTAAAGCAACTAGATGTTAAGACCGCGTTCTTACATGGTGATCTTGAGGAAGACATCTACATGGTACAGCCAGAGGGATTTCAGGTAGCTGGGAAAGAAAACCTTGTTTGCAAGCTTATAAAAAGATTTTATGGTTTGAAGCAAGCGCCAAGACAATGGTATTTGAAGTTTGATAGCTTTATGATGAAGAATTGATACACTAGGAGTGCTATGGATCATTGTTGTTATTTTAAACAATTTGATTCATCTTATATCATATTGTTGTTGTATGTTGATGACATGTTGATAGCAGGATCAAACATAAGGGAAATCAACAGGTTAAAGAGACAGATGTCTGAGGAGTTTGAGATGAAAGATATGGGTGCAGCAAAACAGATACTTGGTATGAGCATCATAAGGGATAGATCTGAAGGTACTTTGAAATTATCTCAAGAGAAGTATATTGAGAAATTGTTGCAGAAATTCAGTGTCCAAGATGCGAAGACCAGAAGTACACCGTTGGCGACTCACTTTAATCTCACGAAAAAGCAGTCACCTAAAACGGATGAAGGCAAGAAAGATATGGCTAAAGTTCCGTATGCATCTGCAGTTGGCAGTTTGATGTATGCTATGGTGTGTACAAGGCCAGATATTGCTCATGCAGTGGGAGTTGTTAGCAGGTTCATGTCTAATCCAGGAAGAGAGCATTGGGAAGCAGTCAAGTGGTTGTTGCGCTACTTGAAAGGCACATCCAAGGTTGCGTTATGTCAGCAAGAAAGATGTTATCTTGGAAGGGTTCTCTGATGCAGATTTGGGTGGATGTTTGGATACAAGAAAAAGTACTACAGGATATATTTTCACTTTGGGTGGCACAGCAGTTAGTTGGATGTCTCGACTTCAAAAGAGTGTTGCTCTTTCAACCACAGAAGCAGAATATATGGCTATCTCTGAAGCTATCAAGGAGATGATTTGGTTGAAGAATTTTCTTGAGGAGTTGGGCAAGAAACAGGCGGACAGTGCTTTGTATAGCGACAGTCAGAGTGCTATTCATCTTGCGAAGAATCCTGTGTTTCATGCTAGGACGAAGCATATTCAGCTAAGATATCACTTTACAAGAGAGTTGATTAGCAATGGTACTTTGTCCTTGAAGAAAATCCTTGGTTCAAAGAATCCTGCATATATGTTGACTAAGGTGGTTACTAATGAAAAGTTGAAGCTTTGCATAGCTTCAACTGGCCTTCAGAACTGATTGTTGAGAAGGTGCTGCACTAGTTAGAGTTATTGATCGAAGGATTATTTGTTACTAGATTTACAAGAGTGAAGCGAAGATGTGGTCAGACTCCAAGTGGGAGATTATTGGGTTTGTGGAGTCTATCAGGTTTCAGAATTGGAATTGGATTCTGACTTGAGTTAGGAATCATGAATTGGACTCTAATTAGAGTTAGGATTAGAGTTAGACTCTGATTCTTAGACCCAGTTTCTTCTCTTATAAATACTCATGTAATTGTAACATAACATAACAACACAACACAATTGTGAGAGATGAATACAAAATTAGTGCGGCTTGTGGAGTAGGAATTTCCGAACCACGTTAAATCTTTGTCTTGTGTGATTGTCGTTTATTTTCTTGTTTTTGTTTATTCGCTTTGGGTTTTGCTTTCGTTGTTGTATACTCAACAAAAAGGAAAAAGGTAAAGTACGCCAAACATATGTTATTTTCACACCAAGGAAAAGGTAGATTTACGCCAAAAAATAAATAAGATAGCGCCAAACAACTCCATGAAACTCAGAAGCTTCATCGACGTCTCCAATTTCAAAAACTGCGCCAAGTTACACCAAATAATGCACCAAGTTATGCCAAGTCGTAGGATAAACCATGCCAAGAGAATACTCCAAGCTCGTAAATTTTCCGATTAAACAGAAAAGATAAAGTACGCCCAAACCAGGATTTGGTTACGCCATGAGATAGTAATTAGTAAAAAGAAGGGGTAAGAAACACCATGCCAAAGGACAATACTTCGATCACCTCAAATAGCTCAAGAAGCTTAGAGTCCTCTTGGACATCTCCAAGGTAAAGTGCGTCAAGCCCACATTCTAATCGCCAACTACAAAAGATGAGATAAAAATTTGCCAAGTACAAAATGAAATCACTCCAAAGTTATGCTAAAAGACAAAACAACGATCATCTCAACCACCTCAAGAGGCTCCGGATCCTCTTAGACATCTCCAAGTTCGCCAAATCCATGAAAAATTTGCCAAATTAAAGTACGTCAACTATCAATTCACCAAATCACCAAGTGCATAAGGAAATCTATCCAAAGTTATGTGACAAATACGCCAAGGAATTCAAAGAAAGAAAGAGGGTTACAATAACACTCAGTAATCAACTCTGACTTTTCATTCAAGGTAGCAAAAAGTTTGTTAGCAGCAACAGTATTGTCGTTAGCTAAGTTCTTAGAGGTCTCCTCCAACCCCTCGTTGAACTCCTTCAAACCCCTCACTTCCTCACTGAGCTTCTTCATCTCAGAGATGTCTATGACGTCCTCAAGATTCAACAACCTCTCCAACTCCATGGATAGCTACAAAGTAGAACAAGCAGGAAGTTTATGAAGGCAAACAGATCACATCCAGAACAAAGAAAAACGAAGCAAAACAAATAAAGATAAAGCACCTTATCAACAAAGCTCTTACAAACACGAAAATCGTTCCTAACAACCACTCCAAAGACTTCCACGTTAGCTCTCATTTGAGAAAAAGATACCATGACATTTTCAGAAAGTGAACCCATCCACCCTACAAGAGCTCGAACAGCTCACCGGCTCCTTCAACTTCTTAGAATGATGACACCAATACCACCACGTTGTCTCTTCTTCTCTCAATCTTTCATAACATTGGCTTCAGAGACACCAATACCAACCATGCCAGAATGAGGCGCAAGGCTCTTCGAGACAACCTCGAGTCCACTTTCTTCTCTTAACAAGGTAGGCTAAAATTCATCGATCGGCATGTTTGCAAACAACTTTACCAGTTCAAGCAGCTCTGGACCAATCACTACAAACAAAAGAAGAACATTCAAAACACCAACGAAGAAAAAAAAGTAGACAAGTACACAAAAGGAGAGGAAATCACGCAAAAACAAAGCATTTTTGTAGCTTACAACAATGTTCATTCAAAAATTTGACTTCTCTGAAGTCCTCTGGATGGTATCCAACAACGGGCAGAAGGAAAACTTGCAACTCCGCAGAGGTCCTAGAGCCTAAACGGGTCATCTTATTTGCACTACTTCAACAGTTAACAAAACATCTTATTTGCACTCTGCGTAACAACAATCACAAAGCCTGTGGTTTGAGGCTGTCATTATTCATTTGCTCTTAGCAATATCTAAATGGATAAGCGATAGGACGATAATGCGAGGTTCTATGCTGCAAAGGAGTGCTTGCTTTCTTAGAATGATCTTGGCATACAAATGATTCAATACGTTACCAATTTGCTATATTTTTATGCCTAAAAGAAAGAGTTCTTTGGACCTTTCATCTTATTTTTCTACACAAGTTGATGAAATCGAAAGACACTGACCATAATCTAGTTACTTTCAAGACCATTACTAAAACACCATATCATCTAATGCCACTACTTTTTGCGGATTTTTGGAACATAACTTTAGTTATAAATATCATTTTGACATAGGGGTGTGTGAGAGGGAGGATCTTAACACATCTATTGCTATTATTCAGAGAATGCAGTTTCGTGCTATGAATCGTGAAGCTGAGCTCTACAATTGAACTACCTGTGGGAAACGAAAGAATCGGATGCTTTCCAGATGATCGGTTTTACAACATTATTATCCGTTAATTTCTACAAGCTAGACAAGATGTATAGCCCGAAGCATGTCTAGTCATAGACAAACTGGTTGGTTGCAGCTTCTCTGCATATGTCTTAGTACCATCTCTATGTTACTGGACATGCTCTCAACAAAAGATCTAGAACTGTGCATGTCCTAGATTTCAAGTTTCATGGTGTAAGTTTCAAACTTTGAAATAAAACTAGCAGGGATAGCAGAAACAGAGAGCTTTCCTTGTCAAGTAGACTTTAGTTTACAAGCGAACCAAAAGTTGCTGGCTCCTCTTTTCGCCATAAACACTACCGCAATATTAGTACTCCATCCACGTCCCAGTAGGCCAGTGCCACCAGTTCTTTTGACGTTTTTGCTGTACTTCAACAATTTCATGTTTAAAATTGTAAAATTTTGATATTTCATATTTTGTTAAAAACTAAAAAACTCTAATGATTATATTTGTCATATATTTTAAATTAAGTGTGTTGTTGTAGTATTTTCATCACAACATGAATCGGAAGGTAGTATTTTCATAGCAACACGAATCAGAAGTTTCCTGAAATAGTAGAACGACTTATGTATGAATATGGAATATGGAATATGGTTGTTTTTAGGAATTAGGAATTTACGTAAAAGAAAGGGGTTGGACTTGGTAGGTGTGTTTTTAGGAATTAGGGATCTATCTATATATATAATAAAAGCAGACGAATGAACCTGTGATGTGGCAGCTTAAAAATTTTTAAGGCATTTTTATAATATTTTTATCCATCGTTTCCGAGAAATCAGGCGCATGATAATATTTTTCTGTGGTCTCGGCATCGATCCTTGCTGGGATCTACTTTTCATATTGTTTTTCACCTGCTAACCATATAAACATGTACAGTAGGTACTTTGATTTTTGTTTGGCATTTCATAATAAATATCATTTTGGGAATGTTAATATAGGAAATAATATTTAAAATTTACAACAACATACAACTTTTTATTAAACACATATTTATATAGACTTAAAAATTAGTTTTATATTTAAAAAATGTTTATATGATGTTGCAACTAAAAAATGTTATGCATTAAAATAATTTATTTATTCAATAAAAATTTGTTTCGGTAAAGTGACATCTTAGAAAGGTCTTAGTCTTAACTTAGTCCTTTATTTTACTTTTTTCTTACCCACATCCTATTTTAGTGGCTCCTAACATCAAACCTTTCATTTAGACTTAGCACAAAAAAAAAAAAAACCTTTCCTTTAGTAAAAATTTTTTAATTTCTTTTTTCATGTTGTTTGAAAAACATTTTTTACATATATTTCACTTAGACAATCCTTATTCTGTACGGAGTAGTTAATATATAAAGTAAAGTAGTGAATTTGTGACATATAGTTCTCCAAACTTTTTTGCTAACTTCTCGATTCTATATAATTTAATTTTTTCATTTATCTTTGCAAAGATTTTTTGAGAGTTTAAACAATATCTTGATATATATAAATAATATTTTTAAATACTAAAATTCTTAATTTTCTTTATTACTAGAATAGTTGAATTACAAAAGAGATTCAAGTTTACATATATCTTAAAACCCAATGCATGGATTTTCTTTGATATTGTATGAAAATTTCATGTAATTTGAATTGAAATTTTTAGACGTGAACTTTCTGAAGATCGAACAGTTACTAGAAGCGTTCAACATATTTTTCTTAAGTTTTCGTTTATTTTATTTTATTTATTAAAATTATTTTCTTGCATTAAAAAATAAAATAAATTTATTACACATTTGTTAGGCTTAATGATCTTTTGGCCCTTCAAGTTTGCGCAGTTATACCCATAAAGCCCTAAGGTTTAAAGTCGTTCCTTTTCGCCCCTCCAATTTAAAAAATGTACCTTTTAGCCACAAACCGTCGTCTTTGACCTTTAAAAGGCGACGATTTTGTGTTAAAAAGACGACGGTAAAGTGGTTAAAAGGTATATTTCAAGTTGGAGGGGCAAAAAGGAACGACTTTAAACCTTAGGACTTTATGGGTATAATTGCGCAAACTTAAAGGGCCAAAAGGTCATTAAGCCTATTAATTAATCATTAACTATACTAACAAATGTGTAACAATTTTATTTTATTTTATTTTTTTTATTTAAAAAATTATAAAACTTTATTTGAGCATTATAAGTTTATAACTATTATTTCAATATTAATTATATATGTAATTATGTTTATTTTTAGGTAATGACGACTAAAAGTTGTTTACATTGCGTTTTTTTTTATTTACAATTAAATAAATTCTTACACTACTATTGAACATGTATGTTATGAGAGGGACGTCGGCTTTAAAAAGTGTTATTACATATAATATTTATAACTTTTAATCATAACGACTACATTTATATTATAATTGTTACTTTTTATGTTTATGATAGTTTTGAGATTATGAAAATTTTAGATATATAAAGAGAGTATCTTTAAACTTATAATTAATGTAAATTGTTTTGAATCAATTTTTTTTAAAAATTCTTAAAAGATCAAACAGTTTTTAAAAATAATAAAAAATAAATAATCTATTTTCAATATTTTAAAAATAAAAATTTATGAACCGCGTGAAGCGCGGATAAGTTGCATAGTATATTATAATGCCAGGAGACTTGAAAACGCACCAGAAGGGTTCAAGATAGATTTCTTGAATTTTTTTTCCCATTAAACTTCTTTTCTTGCATAAAGTAGCATGTTAATTACATCTTAATTAATCATTAATTATATTTATTATATTTATATTAAATTTACTTTATTTTATTTATATAAAAGATTAGCAAGTTTTATTTGAGCATTATAATTATTATTTAAATTATAAAATCTTAAAGATTAATTTTAGGTAAATTGACAATTTAAAATTGTTTACATTGCTTTATTTTTTATTCCATATTCAAGATTTTTACATTTTCTTTTTGGACGATTGTGGGACATACGAGCTTTACTTTTTCATTATAAGTTATGTAAGTATATAGATATTTCGGTTAAAATCTAGAATTTGCATACAAATATGACAAGTTTCCATTTTATCGACTGATTAAATTGATAAACATTATACACATGTTGTTTCGTTATATTGGATCGAAATAAATTAATATTCTAATTAAATAAATGTTTATACTATTACAGAGTATACATATGTTATGAGAGGCGTGTCGGCTTTAAAAAATGGTACTTATATATTTAATATCTATAGTTTTTTATTGTAAAGATTGCGTTCATATTGTAATTGCTATTTTTTATGTTTATGATATTTTTAATATTATCATAATTTTAGATATTTAATGAGAGTATTATATAAATTAATAATTTATGCAAATTGTTCTCAATCAATCTTTTTAGATAATTTTTATAATATCTATTAATTTTTTTTACATAATAAAAATTAATTTATCTATTCCAGTATATAAAAATATAAATTTATTAATCGCGCGAAGCGCGGCTAAGTTGCCTAGTTTATGTAAAAGAGAGGAATTGGATTTAGTAGGTGTTTCGATTTATCGATTTTTTTGTTCTTCCAAAATGACTGCATAGCAATTTGTATTGAATAATAAGTCTAGTAATTCTGCAAAATTGTGTAAGAGATTTTAGGAATAAATTTCGTTTATCAAATTTAAATTTGACATTATGATATCTTCTTGATACGAGAATAACTTCCTATTTTAAAAAGTAAAAATAAATTCGTTCTTAGGCAAAAAATAATAAACAAATAAATGAATATATGCAATGAAGCCAAATAGCCAATGAAAAAATGAAATTAGTTTATAATTTAAACATTTAAAACAAACAACCAAACAGAGCCTTTTACTCAAAAAAAAAAAAAACAACCAAACAGAGCCTAGGGTTTTAGTCTCCACCTATAAATCTTTCACAACTGTGGTTGTAAATCGCAAGAGAGAGGCAGAAACAAAAATCTCAAAACCCAACCATGTCGGCGTCAAAACGCTACAGCATGCCGGAAATCACGCCGGAATCTCTCGCCGCTTCCGGCCGAAACTCGGAAAAGCTCAGCCTTCCGGTCCTCCAATCAAAAATGAAGTGCGATCCCGAAGGTTACGAAACAGAGCTATCTTTACTCTACAATCAATTCAAGTCCTCTCTCGAGTTGTTTAAGCAACAAGCGGCGCTTAATTTCACTTCAATTAGTGGTATCGCTGGTGGCGATACGACTGTTGCGAAAGATCTCGGTGACCGAGCTATGTTTTTGGCTCATATTACGCCTTTTTATCCTCGGGAGCTCGTTGAGTTTCCGAAAGAGCTTTCGATTTTTCTTCGGGCGGCTGCGAGGACGTTACCGAGCTTTTTGAGGTGTCAAATGACGCAGGCGTTGATTCTTCTGATTAATCGGCAGGTATTGAAGTTTTCGTAGTTTGAATGATTGCGGAAAAATGTGATGAATGTAGTGTATAGAAGGAAGATATTTAGCTTGCGGTAATTGTGATTTCGAAAAGAAGAAATCTGATCAGTGTTGTATGTGTAGGGAAGTTATTTAGCCTGCGGTAATTTTGATTATAAAAAGATGAAATTTGATGAATGTAGTATATAGAAGGATGATATTTAGCCGTAATTGTGATTGTGAAAAGACGGAATTTGATGAATGTAGTGTATAGAAGTTAGAAGGAAGATATTTAGGTTGCGGTAATTGTGATGTGTATGTTAGTGGTTTGAATTTTGGGGAATAATGTACTGGAAGCATTGTATGTTTATTAGTGGTAAATGTGTGATGGAATTGAATTTGGTGCTGCGGTAATTGCGTTATTAAGTTTTTGTAGGACAATGGTGTTATTGTGTTCTTTAAGCACATACCGGATAATAGTTTCTGGCATATTTTGGTGTAGGTGTTAATAAGTGCTACAGAATAATGTTGGATTTGTGAGAGTCGAATATTCAAGATGTACTTTGTTCGCTTATGTTGCTAATGCAATTATTATTTTGTAAATTGGGCATTCCGTATATGTGAATTTCCATGGTTTTGACATAGCAACATATAGCTAATGACGGAAGGACGTTACCTTTTTTAGTTTCTTTATAAACTCTGCCCAGTGGTTTATCTTTTGGTTCTTTAGTTTGTACATGAATTGTGACTCAAGTGTGTGTTTGTTAGACAGTTGAGATTGGTGAGATTCTTGCGCTGTTTATGGAACTTCAGACCTTGGGTGACAGGAATTTGCGGAAGTTGGCTTTCTCGCATGTGATTCATACTATCAGGCGTATGAATCAGAAGCACAAAAATGAAGCCAGAAACCGGTCGCTTCAAAACATATTATTTCCCATGCTACAGGTAAGTAGGAATAAAAACATATTATTTCCCATGCTACAGGTAAGTAGTTTTATTCCTCTTGTCTTGTGATTCCTTTGTTTGTCGATGGTTGGTTAATATTGATGTCATTTACTAGGAGGAGGATGAGGCAAAAGCAAAAAGAGCACTTGTGACATTATGTGTTCTTCACCGGCGAAAGGTGTGGTTTGATGATAGAACAGCCAACGCTATATGCTCAGCCTGCTTTCATACATCACCAAAGTGAGGATTAGTCTTTGATGATTATATGCAGCTTATTCCTAGCATTTTTATATGAAAATTGTTGAACTTTTGTTTTTCATTTTTCAGTATCATGATTGCTGCTTTGTCATTTCTACTTAACTATGAGAATATTGAGGATGATGATAGTGATGATTCAAGCAGTGAAGATGAATCTACCCCGCAACATCAAATTGTCCTCAGCAAAGAAGCTGTGTATAAGGTGACCTGCTAATCCTTCATAGTTCAAAAGTTCTTAAGTCCTGAATTCCTAACCTTCTGATGAGGTTCCTTCATATGGCTAATACCCCAATGATTCTTTTTTCAAATTTATTTACTAGTGTACAATCCCTGTATTCTATGAACCGTTTGGTAAGTGATGTTGGAGTCGGATATAGCATGTTTGCTTTCTCATTTCAGTATTTCAAATAGTTATATGTATTTCATCTTTTTTTATTTTATAAAAAAAACTGATTTTAGGCAAATAATACGGGAACAACATCCAGCAAAAAGAAAAAGAAAGCAAAATTGCAGCGTGTCATTCGTAGCATGAAAAAGCAGCAGCGCCAGTCTTCAGAAAAGACGACTAACTTGAGTGCATATTCACCTCTTAACCTTTTAAATGATGCTCAGGTAAATAATAATTATCTGAGATTTTGGAGATCAGTGATGGTCATGCAGTTTTAAGGGAGTGAGAAAACTATTCATACTTAAATTTTGCCTTTAGGGATTTGCTGAAAAGCTGTATTCTCGCCTTCAAACTGCTGACAAATTTGAGGTATTTAGTCTCTTTGTGTAATGATTAGCTTTTTTAATATTATATATTCAGGACACGTGTGCCCATTTCATATCATCTGAACCCTTTTATGCACCATTATATTTGCCACCTTCATTAATATATTTACTTTTGGTCTGTTTGGGTGTATATATAAGGTATATATACAAGGTTCTAGTGGATTTATTTCCCCTATGCCCATGTCTGGTGATTACAATTTGTTGAAATGTCTTTGTTTTTTGATTGATATTAAAGTACTACCTCTTTATCTAGCTTGGCTACTTTGGGTTCCTAAGGAGGGTTTGTTTCTTCCATTTTATGTGTTTGTTTCATTTCCACCATCTTTATCAATTAACTTTATTGGGTTTCTTCTTAATATGCATGTGAAACTTTAGCACAAAGTAAAGCAGTATCTGTATTGTTTGTAACTGCAACAAAGACTAGTGAAATTCTGTACCTTCTTAGTATTGTGTTGTATTTGATACTAATTATCCTCAGACGATCATGAGCAACATAAATCAATCATGGATAAGATTAGATATTCAAATAAAGCTTAGCTTAATCCGAAACGAAATAATCCATGACAAAGACCTGTTCAAAGGATTCTGCTCAATCAAATGGTAAACTTAGTCCACACTGGAAAAGAATAAAGTGACTTTACCTTGATTATTCACCACATCTACAGTTCTTGCTAGGCAATAAATTTTCAGTTTCAATTGGTCTAGATAGACATATAACTATTGTACAATTTTCTGTTCCCATCTAACTGCAGGTTAGGATGATTATAGTAAAAGTTATTGCCAGAACGATTGGCCTGCACCGCCTAATTTTATTGAACTTCTATCCTTATATTCAGAAATATGTTCAGGTATGCCATCATGATCTTAATGCATTGCATACTCCTACTACATTCTCAATGTCTGATGTCTCTATTGCGACTTGCAGCCTCATCAGCGAGATGTTACAACCTTACTTGCAGCAGCAGTTCAGGCCTGCCATGATATGGTACACAATGTCTCCAATACAACTAATTGATAGTGTGTTCTTGTATGTGTTCAATCCTTATATTTAAATGTTTGATTAGGTACCGCCTGATGCAGTTGAACCACTGTTCAGACAAATTGTCAATCAGTTTGTGCATGATCGTTCACGCACAGAGGTATTGCTTTATCTTTTCATTATTACAGGTTCTGTCACAGCATCACTCATTTTTTGATTTTTGATTCTCATAGGCAATTTCTGTTGGACTAAATGTTGTGCGGGAGATTTGTTTGCGAATTCCACTGGTATGACTTCATTGAAGAACTTTAGTCAAAGCTGAAGTACATGTTATGATAATGGTTTATAAGGGTGCCTGTTTGTAAATATGTTCAACTTCAGTTTAAGTTTTTATTCTGACCCTAGTTTTCTTGGTGGTTGTGGTTAGTTGATGACAGAAGATTTGCTGCAAGATCTTGTATTATACAAAAAATCAAATGAGAAGTCAGTTTCATCAGCTGCTCGTTCGCTTATTAGTTTATTTAGACAGGTATGCTTGAGTCTTCACTGCTGCTCTCTCTGTCTATATATATATATACTCCACATACCTGCACAATTGTGCACACACAGTTGGCCATACGTTTTGCTTATTAATGTATTCTTTTCTAAAAGTAGCTGATTTTAAAGAACTATCTTAATGTGTAGGTTTGCCCTTCGCTTCTAATCAAGAAGGATCGTGGCCGCCCTATAAACCCAAAGGCAAGGCCAAAAGCATATGGTGAGGTGGATGTTTCTAGCAATGTCTCTGGAGTTGAGTTGTTGCAACAGGACGATGAAGAAGATGTTGAGGATAGTGGAAATGATGACGCTGATGAGACTGAATTTGGTAGTTCTGATAATGATTCTCAATATGGTACAGAGATTGGTTCTACTGATAGGGATGCCTACAGTGGCATCGATGATTCTGAAAATGAATCTGGGACCCCTTCTGGATCTGAAGATGACCTTGATTTAAATTCTGAAAGTATGCATAATATGAAAGAGGAGAATGAATCATCTGAAGATGAAGATGCTACTAACTTCTCTGATGACGAGACAATTGTTAGTAGTGAAGACAACAGTGATAATGAGGGAAATTTTGAAGATTCCAATCATTCCCAGAAAGGTAGTGGTAAAAGTGTCATGGATAGTGACGGGGTAAAACGTTCTAAAGCAAAGAAGAGAAAGTTTTCTGATTTTGATGAAGAACTAAATGCTGCCAGTAAAAGTCTACGCGCTCTTAAGAAACTAGCTGGAGACAAGGAGCCAGCATCTGTGGATTTGGATGATTGTATCTTGTCAAATGAGGATTTTAAACGAATTAGAGAGCTGAGGGTATGCTTAATTTATACTGTGCTAATTTGTAATTCGTGTCAATGATTTGCTTGTTTACAATGTTGAGCATTAGATTTGATGATTGTTGAGCTTTGGAATGATGTTGTTCTTGTTCCCTCGCCTACTTAGGAGTGAAGGACATAAATTGCTATATATATCTTAACCTGTCAGTGTCCTCTTTTTATGGCTACTAGGCAGCGAAGGAAGCAAAGATTGCTATGACACAGCATGGTATGTTGCGGAAAGGCTCCGATGCAAAATCAGTGCCTTTCAAAATTCCAACCCCAGATCAGTTGAGTACTAAGCGAGTGGATGCTGCAAAACTTGAAGTGAGTTATCTTATTCTCCAGTGTTTGAAAATCGGTGCTCCAAAAGCTATTCTCCCAAACTTTAAGTTCCTACTATTTCATTTTTTGCCAAATAACCTATGAGGATATTCATCTATATGCAATGCTCAGGCTAACATACGGAAAAAGCTAACCAAGGATGAAAGGCTGGCAATGGTCAAAGCAGGGAGGGAAGACAAAGAGAAGTACCAGTCTCGAGCTGCTACCAAGCAGAAAAAGGTGCGTATCTGCTCGAGTTGAGCATCCTTGCTGTTTTGTAAATTTCTTGTCTTCATTTTTTTTATAGTGAGCAAATTGAAAGCTGAGATGGGAACTATTTTCTACTTTTTATAAATGTTACCTACAGTAATAGTAGTTTCACATAATTAGCTATTTAGCTGTAAAAAAATTTCTGGTCTGGATGTGAGGTTTAGGGTGCACTTTAGAGGTCTCTTGTTTAGAGGTCTCTTGTTTATGGTATTATATGATGTACAACGTTTGCATAAAATTATAAACTAGTTTAGCTACCTTTCAGTTACAAATTATGCTGAATCTGGAAATTACTTCCATTCTACATTTCCACTGGTCTACCTGGAACTTGCTGCATAAAATTCTTTATTAGTGATTAACTTGCTGCATAAAATTCTTTATTGGATGTGTTTGGCAACTCCATGTTTAAAGTTTCTATCCATGGTTGGCAGACTGGTGGGACAAGCAATAAGCAGAAGGAACACAAAAAGGCCATGCCCATTGCTGCAAAGAGAGCGAAGATAGCAAAATCTCGGCAAAACAAGAAAAGAAAACTGAGGCATGCTGACAAACAATTTAGGGGGAGGAAAGCATGGAAGTAATCCTGAGAGTGATGTCTGCGAAACTGGTGTGTGGGGGAGGAAAGCATGGAAGTAATTCTGAGAGTGTAGTCTGCGAAACTGGTGTGTTCAAGCAGGCATATATTTTATCAAAGAAATCAGATTCTTTAGGTCAAACTCTCTATCTGTATTTAAGTCTTAGTCTGCTAAACTATTGTGATTCGAGTTTCTCTAGCTAACAATAACATCATTTGATAGAAGCAAAGTTTTGTGAAAATAATATTTGATAGTATATTATTGCATTCATTTATGTCTGGATCATTGTATTTCCTCATATAGTTATTGATTACTACTTTCTTTATTTTTGCTAAAAGATATTGCTTACTTTTATAGTTTTATTTGTCATGTAGTTTGCTCAGCTAATGAATTTATATTTATTCTCCGTGTCAATAGTTTGTTTTTATGCATTTGCTTTCAAGTTTCTGCTCTCTCTGCTAGCCATTTAGAAAACGGTTTAATTATCAAGTTTGTTTGTCACTTTAGCAGGTTCGTCATCAAATTGTAAACGAGCGCAATCAGGTTATTAGAATCACTTACGGGTACCTTTTTAATTATTTACTTTTTTTTAACAGAAAATATTAATATTAAGAGTCACCTCCTAGAGAGGACCTCCTTAAAAATATGTGAAAACTACTAATTTTATATGATTCTATAGTAGAATCAAATTTTAATTTTTGGTTCTATAAAAAAAAGAACCAATTTTTTTTGGTTCTATATAAAAAAAAAAACTGATTCTGTAACAGAACCTTGCCGACGTGGCATGGGTGCAGACGTGACACTGCCGACGTTAGCTACCACGTCATCAGTGCTGACGTGGCAGTGCCACGTCATCAATGATGACGTCAATGATGACATGGCAGCTGGCGTGGCACTGACACGTGTCGTTGCCACGTTCGCGCTTTTTTACTTTTTTTTTTTGGGAAAAAAATTTGGAAAAACAAATTTTAAAAAAAATTGGTTCTGTTGTAGAATTAGAAAAAACTAGCTTCGTAGCTCGTGCAAGGCACGGGCATACTCTAGATTACAAACATTATGAATTACTCGTGATCACGTAGGATTGAATTGTTGATATCTTCGCAGCATTTGTTGTGAGAAAACAGAATTTATACAATATCCGATCGTAACATGCAAATTATAATTCTGGTTGAATTAAATCTGTTTTATATTTTACGCTATGCTTTGTTTTATTAAAGCAAACTCGAACGATATGTAATAAATAGGTCAATGTTAAGATCAAAACCGTACTTCGAAATTTAAATATATAGAGTTAATATGGATGGATACAGAGATACATACAAGTATTAATTACATAATAATAAATGCAAATTAGTTCATATCAGTTATTATTATGTAATAAATATGTTATTTTTGCATTACCCTAAATAGTCCCCGAAAATATAACATAGATATAATCAGTAGGGGTAAATATGACTTTTTATATGAAAACATTTGCTCATGGAAACCCCCATTTGCTATATTATATATATATATATATATATATATATATATATATATATATATATATATATATATATATATAGGCCTTTGCTCCATAAAGAACACTCTTATATAACAAACAATAAAGAACACTATAAAATCATTTATTCCAATAGATCCATTGGCCCCGCCAGGGGCACCCAATACAAAAAGTTCTTATTTTTTTAGGCTCTATCCATCCAGCAAAAAAAAATGAAAATTTACTGTTCATCGATGACGTCACTGATGACGTCATCGATGAACAGTAAATTTTCAATTTTTTTTTTTGCTGGATGGATAGAGCCTAAAAAAATAAGAACTTTTTGTATTGGGTGGCCCCGCCAGGGGCAATGGATTTATTAGATATGAGATGTTCTTTGTTGTTTGTTATATAAGGTGTTTGCTATGGAGTCCAACCCTATATATATATATATATATATAGGGTCTTGTTCTAATAGAAACTAAATTAGAATAGAAACTAGAAACTAAACATAAATTAAATATTTCAAGCTAATCTAATGACCAAATTAGGGGTACCCCAATACAAAAAGTTCATAATATTCTTTGCTCCATCCAGAAAAAAAAAAAAAATACTGTTCACTGCTGACGTGGCAGTGACGTCATCGTGAACAGTATTTTTTTTTTTTTTTTTTTTTTGCTGGATGGAGCCAATAATTTTAAACACTTTTTGTGAAGGTGCCCCTGGCGGGGCCATTAGAATAAATGAAATATAATTTATTTAGTGTTGGTTTCTAGTTTCTATTCTAAGATTGGTTTCTATTTGACCACTAGCCTATATATATATATATATATATATATATATATATATATATATATACATGTTTGTTATATTTTTTTGTGCGTTTACGTATTAAAGATGTGATTGATGAATTTTACGATAGTTAATCTTAATACAAGTTTGTATTATACTTATATACGCATGAAGGTTTTTTTTTGTATTGTGATATTTTTTATAGTATTTAATTCATAAATATTTATAGTAGATCTAAAATGATTAATGAGATATGGTATATATTAGTGAATATTATAATAAATTAGTATCTATCCATAGAAATTTATATATGTATGTATTTATATTTGTACATGTGTATGTATGTATAAATGTGTATATAAATTATACAACAATTATTAGAATACAAATAATGAATATTAATAGATTATACAATATAAATGTATGTATGTATGTGTGTATGTATGTATGTATGTATGTATGTATGTATGTATGTGTGTATATATGTATGTATGTATGCATGTATGTATGTGTGTGTATGTATGTATGTATGTATGTATTCATATATTCATGTATGTATTCATGTATGTAGGCCATTATTCTAGAGAGAACCTCCTTATATGGAGAATATGAGAGAACTACTAATTTTATATGATTCTATAGTAGAATCAAAGTTTTAATTTTTGGTTCTGTAAAAAAAAGACCATTTTGATGATTCTATGATAGAACCAAACATTTTATTTTATTTTTTTAAAAAAAATTTAAAAAGTTATTTTTTTAAAAAAAATAAAAAATCTGACTGCTGACGTGGCAGTGCCATGTCAGCACTGCTGACGTCATTGCTGACGTGTCACTGCCACGTCAGCAGTGACATCAGCCGTGCTGACGTGGCACTGCCACGTGTCACTGCCACATCAGCATTGACGTCAGTAGTGCTGACATGGCACTACCACGTCAGCAATGATGACGTCACTGTTGACGTGGCCGTGATGACGTGGCAGGTCAGTTTTTTAAAAAAAAAATAAAAAATTTGGTTCTACTATAGAATCAGAAAAAATGCATGATTCTCTCATATTCTCCATATAAGGAGGTTCTCTCTAGAAGGGGACTCCATGTATGTATGCATGTATGTATGTATGCATGTATGTATGTATGTATGTATAAACAAAAAAATATTTATGTATGTGTTAATGATTTTTAATATAAACTAAAATGTTCACATAGCTCAATTGGTTATAATGTTTAAGTATGTATTTATGTTTTTACATGTGTATGTATGTATAAATATGTATAATTTGTTATGATGTTTAAGTATGTATTTATGTTTGTACATGTGTATGTATGTATGTATGTATGTATAAATATGTATATAAATTATACAACAATTAATAGATTACAAATAATGAATATTAATAGATTATACAGCATAAATGTATGTATGTATGTATGTATGTATGTATGTATGTGAGTATGTATGTATGTGTGTATATAACTATATATGTATGTATGTATGTATTTATGCATGCATGTATATATTCATTTATGTATTCATGTATGTATGCATAAAAAAAATATTTATGTATGTGGTTAATGATTTTTAATAAAAACTCAAATGTTCACATAGCTCAATTGGTTTAGTTGTGCAAGGTCATGGGTTCAAACCTCCTTTATTACAATGTTTTTACAAATAATTAGATTAGAATTAGGTTTGGACTTTGGAGTGAGGTTCGGAGGAGCTGAGCCTATGATTAAATTTGCTAAGGGAAACCCCACATGTGTATGTATGTATAAATGTGTATATAAATTATACAACAATTATTAGAATACAAATAATGAATATTAATAGATTATACAACATAAATGTATGTATGTATGTATGTATGTATGTATGTATGTAAGTATGTATGTATGTATGTATGTATGTGTGTATGTATGTGTGTGTGTATGTATGTATGTTTGTGTGTGTGTGTGTATGTATGTATGTGTGTATGTATGTATGCATATATTCATGTATGTACTCATGTATGTATGCATGTATGTATGTATGTATGTATAAACAAAAAAAATATTTATGTATGTGTTATTGATTTTTAATATAAACTAAAATGTTCACATAGCTCAATTGGTTATAATGTTTAAGTATGTATTTATGTTTGTACATGTGTATGTATGTATAAATATGTATAATTTGTTATGATTATAAATATGTATAATTTGTTATGATGTTTAAGTATGTATTTATGTTTGTACATGTGTATGTATGTATGTATAAATATGTATATAAATTATACAACAATTAATAGATTACAAATAATGAATATTAATAGATTATACAACATAAATGTATGTATGTATGTATGTATGTATGTATGTATGCATGTGAATATGTATGTATGTGTGTATATAACTATATATGTATGTATGTATTTATGCATGCATGTATATATTCATTTATGTATTCATGTATGTATGCATAAAAAAAATATTTATGTATGTGGTTAATGATTTTTAATAAAAACTCAAATGTTCACATAGCTCAATGGGTTATGATGTTTAACTTAGTTGTGCAAGGTCATTAGGTCATGGGTTCAAACCTCCTTTATTACAATGTTTTTACAAATAATTAGATTAGAATTAGGTTCGGAGGAGCCGAGCCTATGATTAAATTTGCTCAGGGAAACCCCATGTTGTCCTATTAGATAGATAATAGATAATAGATAATAGATATATGGTTGTAGAACCAAAAATTAGTAGTTATCTCATATTCTCTATATAAGAAGATCCTTTCTAGAATATTGGCCAATATTAATACTGATTTTTTGTATTTTATTATCCGAAATGAATATGTTACTTTACTATATAAATTGTTGATTATAAAATTTAAGAAATCATCATTAATTTTAGTATTTTTCGCTCAAAAAAAGTAAATTTTTTAATCGAATGTACCCATAATTTACTTTGACGATTTATTTGAAACCATTTTCAGTTTAATAACTTGATAATTTAAGTTAATTTAGTTACACTTGATACCTTCTAGAAAAATAAAATCAATCAAGTATTTTATGGTAGTCGCTGATCAAAGAAAATGGTCAAATTCACACAAAAACACGATTCAGCTCCCCAAAATATCCATTAGCGCGGCGTGCCCATAATAACTGGGGGGCCATGCATTTGGCTTATGCATAGCTTGTATACGCATATGTGTATTTTACTTCCTTTTTTCATTTTGTTTTTTCCTTTGCCATTTTCAAAATATTGTGGGTCCCATTAATTGTTACGCATCCAATAAATGCGTTGTTCTTGTACACACATGTACAAGATGCGTGTTGACATCTTGTTTTCGTCGCCTGGTCGCTGCAATTTCTTTTTTGTTTATCTATTTGGCGTTTAATGGATTTTATTTGGGCTTTAGAAATATTCAATTTTTTAATTAAATTTTTTAAATTTTATTTGCATTCCCTTGGGATTTCAATAGTTAACCTTTGGGGTTCAACAATTCCATTTTGGATTTTAGAAATATTCAGAACGATGAATAAACCTTATACAAACTTAGGGTTTATGATTTAGGATTTAGATTGTTTACAACCCGAAATCTTAGACCCTAACCCTAACTTATCATGATTTTTAAAAAATCAGGACTGGTCCCCGATCAGGTCGCCGGACTCAGTAAGAAATATTAAATTTTTTAATTAAAATTTGTATTTTTAAATTTTAATTAAAATTTGTATTTTAAATTTTTTAATTAAAAAAAACATATAAATGGGAGTATAAATTAAAAAAAACACATTTTTACTATTTATCTTTTAATTATATATATTTGAATGATACATACAGTTATTTAGAATTTGGGAAAATTAATTCTAAAGTCCCTGAACTATTAGCGTTTTTTTTTCAAGTTCCTGAACTAAAAAAGTGAATTTTAAGGTAATCAAACTTTTGAATTTTCCTATCGCAGTCCTTCTGTTAGATTTTGACTAACAGCCGTTATGTGTTTGATGACGTGGCAGTGATGTGGAAGTGATGTGGCAGTGACGTGGCAATCGAAAATCACGAATTAAAGTGAAATTTTGATATGTTAATCTATAAGTGATTACAAGAACAAGGGTGGTGAAAGTTTTCAATTTCGAGTTCACTAACGTATAAAATTTTGCACTTTAATTTCAAGAACACGAAAAAAAACTTACTAAAATCTGTAGATTTCTATATGTTAGTGAGCTCGAAATCGAAAAATTTCACCACCCGTGTTTTTGTAATCACTTCTAGATTAACATATCAAAATTTCACTTCAATCCGTGATTTTCGATTGCCACGTCACTGCCACATCAACATTGACTAACGGCCGTTAGTCAAAATCTAACGGAAGGACTGCGATGGGAATAATTCAAAAATTTGATTACTTGGAAATTCACTTTTTTAGTTCAGGGACTTAGAAAAAAAAACACTAATAGTTCATGGACTTTAGAATTAATTTTCCCTTTAAAATTTACATTTTCCTTCATATTTGATTAAATATATTATTTTAGTTAATAAATTATTATTTAAAAAAATGTTGATAAATAATTATATGAATAAACTAGCTTCGTTACCCGTGCAAGGCACAGGGATATTCTAGCTTTATTGTGAAATTTTGTTTTTTATTATTTGTGATCATGAATATTCTTCAATTTGTTGCAATGTTACCTAAATATAGATTAACTTACTCTTTTTTCAAGTGCTCTCGCTTTCTAACAGGTTGTGTCCAAAATATTCTAATATCCATTCAATTAGTCATATAGTTCAATGATTTTAGCTATAAATTTAAATTCTTTATACTTAGAACTGGATGTCACAGTTTCGATTCTGGAAAATGTGAAGATTAACTAACGTTTTTATAGCATTTGACTTTAGGGGGATTTTAGAGTTAAATCATAGAAAATTGGAAGGCATAAATGTGAAATGATATTAAATAAAATTTGGAATATTGTGATATTTTGGATTTTAGTAGTTCGAATTTGTAGCCGTGAACATCTTTCAATTTGTAGCGGTGTAGACTAAATATAGCTTAGCAACTCTCTTCTCTTCTCGAGAGCTTCATTTTCAACATAAATTGTCTAAGATTTATAATATCTATTAAAATAGTCATCTAATTCAATGTTTTCAGTTGTGAATTTAAATTCACTTTATTCAGAACTGAGAATCTAAATCTGATTACTCGCTATGAACTTTTAAATAGTATATTTTATTACAAATTAGACTAATACATTAAATACTATTATTACTAAAATATATATGTTTATTATTCTTGTTATTCCCAAGCTTAATTCCTAATCGTGAACACAATCGTTTAGTTTCGATTCTCGAGTTTTATAAGTATTTCTATACAATTATTATTCATATATTGGCGTAATTATATAATAATTTACCCAAGAATTTTAATCTAAATATATGCACCAATATAAATTATTAAAAGTTAATGGCTATTATTAGTTTGTTGTAATTAATTACGTAATATTAAAGTAGATATTAAATAATCATATTGAATATACGTTTATTAAATGATATAACTTTGCTAGGAATAAAATGTGACATGTTATGGTATATACGGAGTATCTAAGTTCAGTACATATCATGTATCACTAATTTATACTAAACTATAACATATAAAATATCTTAGAAATTAAAATACCAAATATTCTTCATCCATCACGCGACCTACATATCATATTTATGATTTAGAACACAAGTGATTGGTTAGTCGAGTGGTAAGGTGATGTGCATATGAATGGAAAGACAACAACAACTTTTTGGAAAAAGACTAAATGGATGGCTAAAATAGTAACTTTGCAAGGAATAAAATGTGACATGTTGTGGTATTATATATATAACTAGCTTCAATTCCCGTGCAAGGCACGAGATTGCTCTATTTTATACTGTAATTGTTATATTTTTCTTGTTATGTTTTGATATTAATATTAGCAATTGATATTGTGATGTCTAAAATTCTTTTCAGTTTATCGCATTTTTTTTAACCAACATTAATTTTGTCCCCTTTTCAAGATCTCTCATTTTGATTAAAACATTCAGATGTGCTTTTTATTTTTCCAAAGTACTTAAATCATGTATATGTTGTATTTGATATTACAGATTGTCAAGTAATGCACCGGAGCCAATAAAGCATAAAAAAATATTGTATTAGACACATTTCTATAAAGTAAAAATACTAAATTACAGTACACAAAATTAATTTATTCTGTAAATTGTATAGCAAAAATATATATGCTGTTAGCAATCTGAAGTTAATGTTCCAATACTATTTCTTCAATAATGTTAGATCACTTATAATGAGTTGTAAGGCTCTTTACTCGTGCGACACACAAATTTCTTCGAATGGTTAGTTAATTGCAACATAACAAAAGTGTTATAATTAAGTAGATAGTATTAAATGATGTATAATAATGAATATACATATTAAATACGAATTTTAATTGATGTGCATTAATGAATGCAGAGGGTCAAAATAGTAATTTAAGTTGGATTAAAATGGTACATGTTGTGGCATTATATATAAAATAGAGGGTCATTAATATTATTTTATTAAATCGAATAATTTCAAAATATCTAGTTTCACTAAATACCATATATCACTCATTTATACTAAACTATAACATAATAAAATATAAATATGTAAATGTAAAACGAAGAAAAATGATTAAAATATCTTAGAAATCAAAATACCAAAGATTCTTCATTCATCACCCAACATACATAGCATATTTTATGACTTATAACACGTGTGATGTGGTAGCCTAGTGGTAAGGTGATGTGCAAATAAACCTAAAGACCTAGGTTCGATTCTCATGAGCAACAATTTTTTGAAAAAAATTTAATCCATCATAGAGGTCAAAATAGTAATTTAAGTTGGATTAAAATGGTACATGTTGTGTCATTATCTATACTATATTATAATAAGCAAAAAGGGGTATAATTTGTAGTTGGTTAACCCCTTTTTTGGTTATCCCCATTTTTGGTTATCCCTCATTTATCACCGTTAGATCAGCAATTCAAATAGATCATGACCGTTAGATATAATAATACTAAAAGTTATTATATGCAGAGAGGTACAAGGTTCGATTCTTGCCAACAACATATTAATTTATATTTAATACTAAAATTATTATATACAAAGATGTAAGTTTCGAATTTTTTCAATAACATATTATAATTAATATTTATAATATTATATTACACTATAAATAAATTATAAAATATTAAAAGTAACCCGTGACACGGGCTATAAGCTAGTATATATAATAGATAGATAATAGATAATAGATTATAACTTAATTAAAACCCGATTAGCAAAAAAAAAAAAAAAAAACTTAATTAAAACCCGAACCAAATCTAAAGCCGATCGAATTTGGATCTGAAAATATGGATTTCAATCGAATATGAATCCAACATATATATTCGGATTCGGGTCTCATGTTTATAAAACCCGAACCGACGTTTTCTATATGTCGTTATCACCGTACAGAGCTGATTCAAAGCAGTAGAGACATACACATATACATACACAGAGAGTTGTTGTGTTGTTTGATTGCAAAGTAAAGCAAGAATCAAAGACAGAGAAGTGGGTAAAGTATAATGATGAATCTTTATTCACACTGCTGCAATATTAATAACATTTCACTGTTTATTTCTCATTGAAATGAGATGAATAGAATAAACGACTCAATCTTTAAGCTATTTTCATCGGATCTCACTGGCAGATCCGTTTTATAAATGGACCCTGCTATCTCTCGACCCGCTATTGTCATTGATAATGGCACTGGGTAAGTACCCTTTTGTGTTTTTCATTTAATTTTGGTGTTTTTAGTTGTGCCCACCAAGTGTTTGATGAAATGTTTGTGTGAAAATTTTAGGTATACTAAATTGGGGTTTGCGGGGAATGTTGAGCCGTGTTTTATTCAACCTACCGTTGTAGCTGTTAATGAATCTTTCATCAACCAGCCGAGAAGTTCGGTTAAGAATAGTAATTGGTTAGCGCAGCATAGTGCAGGGGTGATGGCTGATCTTGATTTCTTTATTGGTGATGAAGCGGTTTCTAAGTCGAGATCTAGTAATACTTATAATCTTAGTTATCCTATTAAGTATGGTCAGGTTGATAATTGGGATGCAATGGAAAGGTTTTGGCAGCAGTGTATTTTTAATTATTTGCGGTGTGATCCTGAGGATCATTATTTTCTTTTGACTGAGAGTCCGCTTACTGCGCCAGAGAGTCGGGAGTATACTGGTGAGATTATGTTTGAAACGTTTAATGTTCCTGGACTTTATATTGCAGTGCAGCCGGTTCTTGCTCTAGCAGCAGGATATACTACCTCTAAGGTTAGTGTTAATTGGTATTTCACTTTTTGTTAACAAATTTACAAATATACTACCTCTAAGCTTATTCAATCTGTTTAATTGATAATAGGAAAAGCGTTTACAAATTTAATTGATAGGTTAGTACTCCCTCTCATCCAAGTTGAGTGGGAAGGCACACATAATTACGAATTCAAAATAATATCATGTATCAGTTTTCTTAAAATTCCTGAAAGTGAATGCTCATTTACTCATTCTGTGATGGAGAGAGTAGTTGGTAGGGAATCAGTAGATAGATAAACTTGACTATAAGCAGTACATTCATATATATAAATGTGTCCATTTTTACATGATTACATCTCAGCATATTAATATGAACGTATGCTTTTCAGTGTGAGATGACAGGTGTTGTAGTAGATGTTGGTGATGGGGCTACCCATGTTGTGCCCGTTGCAGATGGTTATGTTATTGGCAGTAGCATTAGGTCAATTCCTCTTGCTGGGAAAGATGTGACTCTATTCATCCAGCAACTAATGCGGGTAATTGGTCTTTGACTTTATTATTTTCAATTTATTTCAACAACCCGTAGTAGAGTATGCAGAAAGGTGGAGTGACCTAACACAGAGAAGAGAAACGTTTTTTTAACTTGACTCCTCATTTAGGAAAGTAAAATAAATTGTTCTTAAAGTTAGTTTTCAGTGCGTATCCAATACGACATTTTCCATTGTAGGAAAGAGGAGAGCACATTCCTCCGGAAGATTCTCTTGAAGTTGCTCGAAAAGTCAAGGAATCCTATTGCTACACTTGTTCCGATATTGTCAAGGTGGCCTTTTCTAACTCTCTAGCTGCAGTAAGCAAAGGTCCATAAATCGAAAGCATGTACCTTCTTTTTTCAAGGGACTTCATGCATGTGTAACTAGTTTTTCACAAATCGTTTAAACCAAAATAAATGTAAATCATATCTTATTGTTCTGGCTTTGTAATTTTACTACTCTAGTAGGCGGGCATGAATAATTTGGCCCCGTGTAGTTGTCATTCTTGGTATTGAAGTGACTTATCACTTGTAAGCTTGAATTACACATATATTCTAGCTAATAACTGTATACTTACTCATTCAGGAATACAATAAGCATGACAGGGAACCAGCAAAGTACATTAAGCAATGGAAAGGCATCAAACCTAAGACTGGAGCACACTATACTTGTGATGTTGGATATGAACGATTTCTTGGTCCTGAGGTGTGTGTATCTTCCTTCCCTCTTTAAGCAACTGTTGAATTCATTGTTAATCATCAGTTTGCAATTCTAAGAGCCTGCTTTGCATTACCCATACTTAAATTTTAAAATGTCTGAATCATGATCTAATAACTAAAACAGTTCCATATTATTAATCGAAATAACTCTTACATTTCTGTTCATACCAAATTTTGAGTCAGGTCTCCAGAAAATGTAATGGGCAGTAGGATGCTTGTTTAGTTGTATGGTGGCTGTAAGTGTTTCGCTATATACAAAAGCTGACAGTATATTTACACATCAAGCTTTTGCTAATCAAATATTCGGTTAAAACAAGCTAGTTAAGATCATTCTTGTACACCGTGAAATGAGAGTCTTGATTAAGGCATATAGATGATGGGTTTGACCAAATTGTGATGTTCTGATATCAGGTTGTATTATGTTATGTTTCCTTAGAGTTGGACGCTATGCATTAGAGCTATTGAGTAGATATTTGCATAGAAGCATGCTATGCAACACCATGACATAGGCTGTTTAATTCATAATGCTACAGATATCCTGATGCTGATTTGGCCTGTTTGTGCAGGTTTTCTTCAGCCCAGAGATATACAGCAGTGAGCTCACAAGCTCTCTACCTGAAGTAATTGATAAGTGTATTCAGTCTGCACCAATTGATACAAGAAGGGCACTGTATAAGGTAAAGTTAATATTGATAGATAAGAAAGTGATTTTGTTTTTGAGTATTACAAAATAGCTAAATATTGCAAAGATTGGTGATATTTTGGAAAACAGAAATATACTTACATTCCTGCAGTAAATTATCAATATTGTATTGAACAGATTCGTCATGAATCTACATGCTGTAGTTAAACTGGTTTTCCTGTTTATGCAAGGTTGCGCTGAAGGTCTACTATCTTTATATATGTTATTACTACGTTTTTTAGCTCATGATATTTGATTATTGTTTCAGAATATAGTGTTGTCCGGAGGATCAACCATGTTCAAGGATTTCCACAGAAGATTACAGCGGGACGTAAAAAAGATTGTCGATGCTCGGGTCCTTGCATCAGAAGGTCGAGGCAGTGATGAAATTAAAGTAAAGTTGTTTCTCATGTCTTGTTATTATTTTATTTGGTAAAAAAAGAATATCATTGACAAGGATGATTAATAATTTTGGCACCAGGCAAAACCAGTGGAAGTCAATGTAGTTAGTCATCCTATTCAAAGGTATGCAGTTTGGTTTGGAGGCTCAGTGCTTGCGTCAACACCTGAATTCTTTCCGGTATGTTCTCCAAACTCTACTTAGAAAGGGATCATGACATTGAATATTACATTACTAGTGTCTACTTCTTGTGCTCCACTTGAATATTACACATGACTAGGTTCATCACTTCGGATAAGATTTCATATTTAAGCAAAACTATGTCTTCTATCCTATTCGAAGCTAAAAGCTTTTTTCTACATACTGTATTTACGTCTTTACCTTCATTGAGGTTCACCACCCTCGCTGAGCTTTAATAGTGCATTTGTCATTTTGCATCTACGTGGAGTTAATTAATCTTCCCATGTTTATACCACATGTTCATGTGCAGTATGTTTTTTTTTTTTTTTATATCAAGACCATTGTAAATAGATGAAAGTGCGTCCCCTATGATGCAATTTTCAAAGGACATGATTGGACTTTGGAGTGATATTATGGGAGAGGAAACACAACTGTTGGAATCAAATTGTTACTTTCCTAAGTTGAAGACATCATAATTGTATACAAAAAGGACTAGTAGAACAGAAGGGGTTAGAGAAGTCTTAAAACAGGATAATATTACCAGGAAAAAAGAACATAATTTTAAGAGAGGGAAAGGAGTCAAAAGAAGGTAGATTCTGGCTTTGAGTCTTTTCTCCAAGCTTTAAGAATTAGCTTGACGAGCTAAAAAAAAAACTGGCTGGTTCGTTAATTTGTCTTTTACCATATTAAGACTGTTTTATATATTTAACTTGCATAACAGTGGGACATAAGTGATCATCCCATGTCTAGCAAGTAATAAGAGGTTGAGAGTGTGAACCTCCGTGAGGGCAGGGTGGGTGTGTATTTTAATTTTTGTCATTTTCCTTCACCGAAATAAAAAAGTGACCATACCCTGGACATACAGATGGATAATTATATTATATATATATATATATATATATATATATATATATATAGGCTAGTGATCAAATAGAAACCAACCTTAGAATAGAAACTAGAAACCTACACTAAATAAATTATATTTCATTTATTCTAATGGCCCCGCTAGGGGCACCTTCACAAAAAGTGTTTAAAATTATTGGCTCCATCCAGGGGAAAAAAATTACTGGTCACGCTGACGTCACTGCCACGTCAGCAGTGAACAATATTTTTTTTTTTTTTTTTGCTGAATGGAGCCTAGAATATTATAAACCTTTTGTATTGGGGTCCCCCTAGTTTGGTCATTAGATTAGCTTTAAATATTAGATTAGTGTTTAGTTTCTAGTTTCTATTTTAATTTGGTTTCTATTTGAGTAAGACCCTATATATATATATATATATATATATATATATATATATATATATATCACGATTTCATAAATTCTTTACTCGACTGTCATCGATTTATTATATTTGATTTTCAATACATCGATCACCCTGATATCATATGTGCTAGCATTGCTATGGATCTTGCTTGGAATCTTTAAATGGAAACATGGTAAATACTTTCATTAAGAAATTTGGTGTGATATGGATGTGATAAGCAAGGACACTTGTCACAAGGATCATTAGTCTTTTAGAATTATTTTTGGCTAGAAAATATGTAATTGTTCCATGAGCAAAAAGTGAAGTCCAGAATTTTGGTAGTAGGTAAGACTTTTATATTGTGTTACCACCCACTGTTGATTCTAAACATTATGCCTCTTAACAGGCTTGTCATACAAAAGCGGAATACGAGGAATATGGGGCAAGCATATGTAGAACTAATCCTGTTTTTAAGGGAATGTATTGATACAGAGACCCATTTGAGCTGATAGTTCTGAAGGCATCTATCAATGTATTATTACAGATTGAATGGCTTGTGGTTCCTTCAGCCACTAACAGGAAACGTAGCTTCGCTTGGCTTTCGTGTATATACAGGATAGCCTTCAGGGGTATCGTGCAATTTTTGTTTCAATCATGTAACTCTTGTATTCTTTCAGTACATCGCAAATGTCTTTGGAGCCTTGATAGACAATGCCTTGGCTGTGGATGGATCTAGTTGCAAATTGATTTGGCATGGGGTCTGGCAATTTTAGTTTTCAGCGTAGTTTAGTCAATTTTCTTCTTTTTGTCATTGTGATTATTCCATCATAGTGTAGGGTGGCCAATTTATATGAGATTCAACTGCTGCTCTGTATTGCAGTTGGACCTTTTTTTGGATACTTGATAAAAATAAATAAATTCTAGAGGCTCTTAATTGTAAATGTTGATAACTGTTCTCCAGCATGTATTTCAATTATTTTGGATTTCTGTCACTATGTTAAGCTGATTTAATGGGTGACATGCTCATTTTATGTGATTTTGTCAGACCACCTAGTAATTTTCTCTTTTTCTAACATGCATCAAAGGTGGCTCATCCATATCTTAAATAACAGGACCATTTTTTAAAGTGGTCAAGATAATCTATCTATCTATACTATTATATAAAAGTCGAAACATTAAAAGTTTGGTTCAACGGTACCTATTGAATTTACCTAATTACCCTTACTCAATTACAGATCTATTAGCTAATCAATTTCCATTTTCAGGTTACGCATATTATCTTTTCTATTTTCAAGAACTAAATAATTTCCTTTTCCAAGTAAAATACAATATCTTTTATATTTTATCTAACTAAAATTTCTCATTTATTAATCAATTTCTTTTTTCAGTTTAAACATATAACCTTTTCTATTTTTCAATAACTAAATAATTTCCTTTTTCTTTTAAAATAGAATATCTTTTACATTTAATCTAACTAAAATTTCTCCTTTTTAAAAACACTACGAGCAATTTTGTTTAAAAAAAATAACTTAATTATATATAATTGCTATTAACTAATCAATTACCTTTTTAGTCAAAACACGTTACCTTTTCTTTTTTCTTTAACTAAAATCTCTCTTTTTCCAATTATATTATGGATGGTTACCTTTTTCAGCAAAACACATTACCTTTTTTCTTTCTTCTTACTAAAACCTCCATTTTTCTAATTATATTACAGACGTTTCTATTTAATAATAAAAATAATAATATTATAATACTAATAATTAACCAATTACCATTTCAGCTAAAAAATAATATAATTATATATAATTATTATTAACTAATCAATTACCTTTTTCAGTCAAAACATGTTACATTTTCTCTAACTAAAATCTTTTTTTTTTTCAATTATATCATGGACGGTTACCTTTTTTAAGCAAAACACGTTACCTTTTTTCTTTCTTCTTACTAAAACCTCCATTTTTCTAATTATATTACAGGCGTTTCTATTTAATACAAATAAAATAATAATATTATAATACTAATAATTAACCGATTACATTTTCAGCTAAAATATATCATCTTTTCTATTTTTTCTAATTACATTCCCTTTTTTTTCTAGAAATATAACGGGTAGCGTTAATTTCTCATTTTCTAAAAACTATGAACAATTTTATTTCGTAAAATAACATAATTAAATTATAATTACTATAAACTAATCAATTACTTTTTCCACATAAATCATGCACGTTACCTTTCTATTTTCTCTAACTAATTTTTTTTTAATTATATCACAGACGGTTCTATTTAATAAAATAAACTAATAATATCATAATATTTTTAATTAACCGATTACCTTTTTCAGCTAAAACATATCAAACATATTACCTTTTCTATTTTTTACTAACTAAACTATTATATAAAAGCCGAACCATTAAAGTTTTGGTTAGTTGGTCGGTACCTATTGAATTTACTTATATACCCGTACTTAATTACACATAAAATTCATCCTATTAACTAATTGATTTCCTTTTTTAAATTAAACATATTACATTTTCTATTTTTTATTGACTAAATAATTTTCCTTTTCAGATAAAACACAATATCTTTTATATTGTATCTAACTAAAATTTCTCCTTTCTTATAAACATTACGAGCAGTTTTGTTTAATAAAATAACATAATTATATTATAAATACTATTAACTAATCAATTACCTTTTCCAGCCAAAACATGTTATCTTTTCTCTATTTTGTAACTAAAATATCTATTTTTCCAATTATATCACATGTAGTTCTATTTAATGATACTCCTTAAGTTTTGATGATCACAAACAGTAAGCCATTTGGCTTATTAATAGATATAAAATAGCATGCTTTCTATATGTATACTAACTTGGTTTTGCAGAATATAAATAGTTTACTGATTGTATAATCAGTTGATACAAACAGCAAACCATAGGTCGTATGCAGTGCGTATGTTCAGAATCAAACAGCATGCCAAGTGCATGGACATTCAGCAAGCCAGTTTCAGAAACAGCATACCAGTTTCACAAACAGCAAGCTGTTTCTGTCTGACAGAAATATATAATCAGTGCGGTTTTCAAGGAGCAATTGGTGGAGACATCTTTAGAAATATTGTAATGAATCCTCTGATATATTCTTTCACGCCTGAGCATAATTCAAATATATTGGGGACAATATATTCTTTGCCTTGAATAAAAGGAAAGTAGCATGACACTTTTGACTTTTCTTTTCCAACCACATGCTCTTATCTCTTCCTTATCATAAACAAATATTATTCTCCATATACTATACACGCTCATAACATTGTCTTCTGATAAGTGGATTTATATCCACTTGGAACATTCTAAATCGGCTTAAATTGATTGTCTTGGGCTCAAGTTTCTTGTAGTTTTGATGTATTTTGTTTAGTTGTGCAGATTTACAAGGATGTTGATTATGGTGGATGTTTTTGTCGTTTTTGGAGATTTAATTTATTAAAATTCGGATTTATTGGGCTGCACGCGTGAGATTCACTGTTTGGGCCATATCTTGAGTTCTATAAGTCTGTTTTCAGCCCGTAAGCAGTCCACGCGAAGATAACGAGATTCTCTATCATTCTAATGTGGTCCAGAAGCCCAATTACGTCTGTAACGGCTCTGGAAAACAGAACTCTTTTGTGGATGTATGTGTAGATTGGTACTAGTATACCGAGAGGTAACTTTTACTCTTTTCGTGTTATCCGATCAGATATCATAACCATTGCATATAGTGATTAAAGGCGTCAGATCTAAGCAAAGTATTTAATGAAGTTAGGATTCCATGGTTTTTCTTGCAGACGTAATTAGATTTTAATTCTTGTTAGTTAATTAATTCTTAGTTTTGTTAATTTGTGTCTTAGTTAATTTAGTTTAATAAACCCAATATTGTTATTGTCTTAGCAGTGCATAATAACCATACATTGTTGCATAGGCATATTTACTGAATAGAACCATAACTTGATCCCTGTGGGAACGAATTTGGACTTAACCTTATATATTACTTGTGACCACGTACGCTTGCGTGATTTTGCATAACATCTTCTTCATCAGTTGAATTACCAGCCCCTCCCACGTTCTTGAGCATCAAAGCAAATCTTATCAATAACGGCAACAATCTTCTATCCGTTGGAGCCTTCAAGGATTATATTCAAACACTCTTGTTTACCTATAAAAGAGATGTTCATATTCAGTTCTTAAAAACCTGACAGTGCAGAAAAACAAAGAGCTATACACAAACTCAAAGCTTACATTGCAAAATTCTTCAAAGCCCTTCAAACCCATTACATTCGTATATGTCTATATATTCAGAGGGTTCATAGGTTGAGTTGTATCATTCAAACCTTTGTATTGTTCAGATTGTATTTATTTGCTGTTGTACAAACATTGGCTTAACGTTTAGGGTGAGTCGAACTAGACTAGAGAAGTAAACTTGGGAAGTGTTACTTAGAGAGTTAGTTCAGCACAGGAAACAGCAAGCCATTTGTAAGCAGCAGGGTGTAAGGGAGATATATTGTTGTATCTTGTAATCGGTTTATAATTGATCAATAATATATTCTCTTACCAAGTTTGGTAAGGGACCAGGACGTAGACCATAGGGGTTTAGGGGTCGAACCTGGCTAAAATATTGTGTGTCTCATTTTACTTACTGTTTATTTCAATCTGCATTGCATATTATCCTCAAACAGCGTGCAATTTGTAAACTGTGTTATTACAAACAGCAAGCTGTTTCTGGCATTTTTCAAAACAGGTCATAAATAAGCATTGTTAGCCATAAACACCTATTCACCCCCCTCTAGGTGTTGTTTTCATTTGGTATCAGAGCAAGGTATACTAATATTTCTGTAACAGGAAGGTATCGATCATGGTTGAACAATATCTCGAAGCTAAATCCGATTATAGAGCTCCTCTCCTCACTGGATCAGAAAATTACAACTGGTGGAAATGTAGAATGGAAACATTCTTGTCCAAAAGACCACTGGTATTAAGAGTGGTGCAGAAAGGAGACTTCGAATTCCTGGATGATAAGAACAAACCAAAAGATGTTGATGATCTTACTCCCGATGAGATTATTAAATGTGGTTATAATGGAGAAGCTAGAAATTCTTTAATGAATGCATTAAATCAAGCTGAGTATGACAAAGTTTCGTCTCTAAAAACAGCAAAGGAAATGTGGGATGCTTTGGAAACTTACCATGAAGGCTCAACAACTTTGAGAAAGGTGAAACTTAGCAAATTAATGAATTATTTCGGAAACTTCAAGCTCAAGGATGATGAAACTATTAAGGAAGGTCAAGCAAGGTTCCAGGTCACTATAAACTCCTTAAAGAGACTTGGAAAGGATATTCCACAAGATGAAATTAACATGAAAGTGTTAAGTGCGGTACCATTTATTTATGAAGCCAAGGTCACAGCTTTGGAATCATCATCAACAATCGACACCATGGATCACCTAGCTGTTTTTGCTGAGCTAGAACAGTTTGAAAGTAAGATAAACAAAAGTCAGATTGAAGGTGTTCGGGTTCCTATAGCCATAATGAAGAATTTGGCTCTTCATTCTACAAACAGCAAGCCAGAATCTGTAAACAACAAGCTGTTTGAATCTGATGAAGAATCTGACGAAGAAATGGCACTCATCTCACAGAAGATCAAGAGGTTGATTGAAAAGAAAAATAGAATGAAAAGGGAAAGAGGTGATTTCTCCAAAAAGAAAGCCAAGGAGCAAACTTGTTTCGAATGTGGCAAGCCAGGCCATTTTAAGAAGGACTGTTTTAAGCTAAAGTCTAAACAGCAAGCTGCTTTCAAGGACAAGAGAAAAGCAAAGGCTCTACTGACTTGGAGTGATGATGATTCAGACTCCAGTGATGACTCAAGTGAGGACATGGTAAATTTGGCTCTTGTAGGTCTAAATGATGAAGAAAGCTCACAAGGATCCATAAAAGAAGAATTTATGGATAGTGACTATTCGGATTCAGAAGATGATGCAAGTGAGGTAAACTCAATTTATTCTGAATTAAATTCCACTCCTACTATGCTAGAAGAATTAACCATGCAGGTACCAAATAATGTATCCATAATTGAGTTCATGGAACTAAAAAATAAGAATGGCAAGCTGGAAAAGAAGAACAATCAGTTGAAGAAAATTATTTCTGATTTAATGGCTGAGAAGGCTCCAGAATTAAATCATGATGATCTTATCACTGATTTAAAAGAGAAACTAGCTCAATTAGAAGGAGTTAACAAAGTAATTCTACAAAGGAATGAAGCACTCATGAAAGAACTCAGAAATTTGAGGTCACAAATTGAAGCTAGAGATAAATGTATTAAATCATATAAGCTCAAAGAGTCTAGTCAAGCCGAATCCTCAAAAACTGTTGAGAAGAGAATTCAGCAAGCTGAACTTGTCAAACAGCAAGCTGAATTGATTTCTCTTCTGGAAAAAGAGGTCAAAGACCTCCAGAAAGGGATGGAAACCTTCGTTCAAGGAGAAGACAGCTTAAAGACAATGATGAAGAAGGCAAATGTTCCTTTGGTCAGAGAAGGTGTTGGCATGAACTTAAACAAGAAGCTTGGTGCACTCAAATACGATGGAAGAAATGGCATACCATACAATTATGCCATGCCTTGGAAGATATGCAACAAGTGTGGTGGAAAAGGCCATCTGGAAAAACATTGTGTGGCTCAAGTAAATCATAAAAGGAAAACAGCATACCAGAATGAACCAGTCAGGCGACAAACAGCACGCCAGAATGCTCCTGACAGAAGACAAACAGCTTACCAACAGTCACCAAAAGTGATCCAAAAGTGGATCAAGAAAGCTGATTTAAATGTGTTATATATTCTTGCTACTAACCAATCTGGACCCAAAACTATATGGGTACCAAAACATTAAGTTGGTGTTTGTTTGTTTTGTAGATATGTCTTGCCGCCAAAATAAAGTCGAAACAATGGATTTTGGATAGCGGTTGCACTAGACATATGTGCGGAGACAAGTCTCAGTTCATAAGTCTCAACATGAAGAAAGGTGGAAGAGTTACCATTGGTAATAGTAAGACTCTTCGAATTCTTGGTATTGGTTCCATTGGTAATAGTAATATTTCGATTGATAAAGTGCAATATGTCAAAGGTCTTTCATATAATTTACTTAGTGTCACTCAATTATTTGATGATGGACATTTTGTTAAGTTTGGCATAGATAAAACTGTTATTACTATTGGTGCTAACAAAATCCCCCTAGTTGCTAGAAGGGAAGGAAATATATTTGTATTAGATTTCGAAATGCAGGAAACAGCATGTTGTTTGGCTGCAATCGACAATGATCCATATATATGGCATAGGAGGTTGGGACATGCACACATGGACTTGCTTAATAAATTGTCAAGCAAGAATCTGGTCAGAGGACTACCAAAACTGAAGTATACTAAGGTTGAAGTATGTTCAGCATGCCAATTGGGTAAACAAATTCGAAGTACTCACAAAGCAAAGAAAATGGTATCTACTTCTAAACCTTTAGAGCTACTGCATTTGGACTTATTTGGTCTAGAATCTTATAAAAGTATTGGAGGTAAACAATATGGTTTTGTAATAGTAGATGATTATTCTAGATTTACTTGGGTATTGTTTCTTAGTTCTAAAAATTGTGCCTTTAATGAGTTTAAGAAACTGATTAAATTACTTGAGAATAAGCTTGATACAAGAATTGTAGGTATAAGAAGTGATAGAGGAGGTGAATTTGTCAATGAGAACTTTATTGTATATTGTGAAGAAAGAGGAATCTCCCATGAATTTTCTGCTCCAAGGACTCCACAACAAAATGGAGTGGTGGAAAGAAAGAATAGGTCACTTCAAGAAACAGCAAGGACTCTACTGCAAGAAAGCAAGCTACCTAGGAACTTTTGGGCCGAAGTTGTGAATACAGCATGCTATTTGTTGAATCAAATTATAATCAGGCCTATTTTGGACAAAACTCCATATCAATTGTTGAGAAACAAGAAGCCAAATATCAGTTACTTCAAGATTTTTGGCTCTAAGTGTTTTGTGCTCAAGACAATTGGTAAAGATGGTAAATTCGATGCTAAATCTTATGAGGCAATATTTCTTGATTATTCTTTAACAAGTAGAGCTTATAGAGTTTATAATGTTAATAAACATATTGTTGAAGAATCCATTGATGTTATTTTTCAAGAACCTAACAATGATCTACCAAGAGATGAGAAAGAATTTGCAGGTATGCAACCTCAAGTTAGTGCAAATCAGCAAGCTGGAAGTGCAAATCAGCAAGCTGGAAGTGCAAATCAGCAAGCTGGAAGTTCAAAACAGCAAATTGAAGATGAAGATGAAACTGGAAGTCAGCAAGCCAAGGAGGATGTAGACACTGACAATCAGCAAGCTGGAAGTTCAAGTCAGCAAGCTGAAGTGGAAGATACAATCTCCAAAATAGCAAAAATGACTTTGGAAGGTCCTAGAGGGTCAAGGGATATTGAGAAACTACCTCTCTATGTTGGAGAAGATCAGTTACCACCATCAAAGATAAGAAGGACAACTCATGAAGAAATAGCTCAACATTCTTTACCGAGGGCAACAAGAACGGTCAAGAATCATCCTCCAGAGTTGGTCATTGGTGATATTACTGATGGAATTACTACAAGAAGAGGGAAGGCAAATTATTGTGCTCATGCAGCCTTCCTAGCTCAAGAAGAACCCAAAAATATCAATGAAGCACTAGAAGATGAGAATTGGATCATGGCTATGCAAGAAGAATTAAATCAATTTGAAAGATGTGAAGTTTGGGAACTTGTCAAGCCACCAGAAGATGCTTCAATTATTGGAACAAGATGGGTGTTTAAGAACAAAATTGATGAATTTGGCACCGTTACTCGAAATAAAGCAAGGCTTGTGGCTCAAGGATATAATCAACAAGAAGGCATTGACTTTGATCAAACTTATGCTCCTGTTGCTCATTTGGAATCAATAAGAATGCTTCTGGCCTATGCATGTTTCAAGAAAATCAAGCTATATCAAATGGACGTGAAGAGTGCATTTCTAAATGGCGTGCTGGAAGAGGAAGTTTATGTAAAACAGCCTCCTGGATTCGAACATGAACAGTATCCAGACTATGTGTTCAAGCTAAAGAAGGCTCTTTATGGTTTAAAGCAGGCTCCTAGGGCTTGGTACAAAAGGCTTAGTAAGTTTCTTCTCAAAAATGGATTCACTCGAGGTAAAATCGATCCCACATTATTTATTAAGCAAGATGGTAAAGATATTCTTATTATACAAATATATGTGGATGATATTATTTTTGGAGCTACTAATGAATCTATGTGTAAGTGGTTTTCCAAGTGTATGCATAGTGAGTTCGAAATGAGCATGATGGGTGAGCTCAATTATTTCTTGGGTCTTCAAATCAAGCAATCTAAGGATGGAATTTTTATACATCAATCCAAGTATACAAAAAGTCTACTCAAGAGATTCGGTTATGAAGATGTTAAATCAAAATCAACTCCTATGATTCAAAACAGCAAGCTGTTTGCAGATGAAAATGGTAAGGCTGTTGATATTAAAAAGTATCGAGGTATGATTGGTAGCTTACTATATTTAACTGCTTCTAGACCTGACATCATGTATAGTGTGTGTGTTTGTGCTAGGTTTCAATCCAACCCTAAAGAGTCTCACTTAAATGCTATTAAAAGAATATTTCGATATCCAAGTGGTACCATTTCTCTTGGTTTGTTCTATCCTATCACAAATACTTTTGATCTTGTTGGGTATAGTGATGCAGATTATGCAGGTTGTCAAGTTGATAGAAAAAGTACTAGTGGTGTTTGTACATTCCTTGGACAAAGTTTAGTTTCATGGCAATGCAAGAAACAAACCTCTGTTGCTTTATCCACGGCCGAAGGAGAATACCTAGCAGCTGGAAGTTGTTGTTCTCGACTTTTATGGATGATTCAAACACTGAGAGACTTTGATATCAAGTGTGGAAGGATTCCAATAAATTGTGACAACACTAGCACCATTAATATTTCTAAGAATCCGGTGAATCACTCAAGAACGAAGCATATTGATGTTCGACACCATTTATTGAGAGATAATGTTGCCAAAGGCAAGGTAGAGTTGGTCTTTGTTCCAACTGAATTTCAATTAGCTGATATTTTTACAAAGCCTCTTGCTGAAGAAAGATTTTCAGTCATTCGAATGCAACTTGGAATGTGCTTTATGTGAATCAGCATGCTGAATGGTAATTTCTGGTCAAGTCAGCTTACCATTTGTTCTATCAGTATGTTATAATTGGTATACTGATTGTCCTATATTCTGGCATATCATTTGTTGATCTTAAGATTTTTAGTTTTTGATGGATTAAGGGGGAGAACTTTAGGAGAATGGCTTCTAATTATTCTGAACATGCATGTTTTAACATGTGATCTTTAGTGTTATATGTGTTATATTTCTTACATGATTAGATCATCGTTTTATATCTAATTTTGAGATGCAGGGATTTAGGGGGAGTTATTCTAATTCTTCTAAATTAGTTGTAATCATAAAAAAGGGGGAGATTGATACTCCTTAAGTTTTGATGATCACAAACAGTAAGCCATTTGGCTTATTAATAGATATAAAATAGCATGCTTTCTATATGTATACTAACTTGGTTTTGCAGAATATAAATAGTTTACTGATTGTATATTCAGTTGATACAAACAGCAAACCATAGGTCGTATGCAGTGCGTATGTTCAGAATCAAACAGCATGCCAAGTGCATGGACATTCAGCAAGCCAGTTTCAGAAACAGCATACCAGTTTCACAAACAGCAAGCTGTTTCTGTCTGACAGAAATATATAATCAGTGCGGTTTTCAAGGAGCAATTGGTGGAGACATCTTTAGAAATATTGTAATGAATCCTCTGATATATTCTTTCACGCCTGAGCATAATTCAAATATATTGGGGACAATATATTCTTTGCCTTGAATAAAAGGAAAGTAGCATGACACATTTGACTTTTCTTTTCCAACCACATGCTCTTATCTCTTCCTCATCATAAACAAATATTATTCTCCATATACTATACACGCTCATAACATTGTCTTCTTCATCAGTTGAATTACCAGCCCCTCCCACGTTCTTGAGCATCAAAGCAAATCTTATCAATAACGGCAACAATCTTCTATCCGTTGGAGCCTTCAAGGATTATATTCAAACACTCTTGTTTACCTATAAAAGAGATGTTCATATTCAATTCTTAAAAACCTGACAGTGCAGAAAAACAAAGAGCTATACACAAACTCAAAGCTTACATTGCAAAATTCTTCAAAGCCCTTCAAACCCATTACATTCGTATATATCTATATATTCAGAGGGTTCATAGGTTGAGTTGTATCATTCAAACCTTTGTATTGTTCAGATTGTATTTATTTGCTGCTGTACAAACGTTGGCTTAACGTTTAGGGTGAGTCGAACTAGACTAGAGAAGTAAACTTGGGAAGTGTTACTTAGAGAGTTAGTTCAGCACAGGAAACAGCAAGCCATTTGTAAGCAGCAGGGTGTAAGGGAGATATATTGTTGTATCTTGTAATCGGTTTATAATTGATCAATAATATATTCTCTTACCAAGTTTGGTAAGGGACCAGGACGTAGACCATAGGGGTTTAGGGGTCGAACCTGGCTAAAATATTTTGTGTCTCATTTTACTTACTGTTTATTTCATTCTGCATTGCATATTATCCTCAAACAGCGTGCCATTTGTAAACTGTGTTATTACAAACAACAAGCTGTTTCTGGCATTTTTCAAAACGGGTCATAAATAAGCATTGTTAGCCATAAACACCTATTCACCCCCCCTCTAGGTGTTGTTTTCATTTAATAAAATAAATAATAATATAATAATACTAATAATTACCGATTACCTTTTTTAGGTAAAAAGTATCATCTTTTTCATATTTCATAATTAAAATTCTTTTTTTCTAGAAATATCACGGGCAACATTAATTTCTCACTATATAAAGACACTACGAGCAATTTAATTTTGTAAAATAACAAAAATTAAATTATAATTACTAGAAACTAATCAATTACCTTTTTCACCTAAAACATGTAATTTTTTTAATTTTCACATTACCTTTTCTATTTTCTCTAACTAAAACCTATCTTTTATTTTTCAATTATATCACGGACGGTTCTATTTAATAAAATAAAATTACAATATTATAATATCAATAATTAACCGATTAAGTTTCTAAATAAAAACCCCTTTTTTTTCTAAAAATATCACGGACACCATTAATTTTTCCTTTTCTTAAAACATTACGAGCAATTTTATTTAGTAAAATAACATAATTGAATTATAATTACTATAAACTAATCAAGTACCTTTTTCACCTAAAACATGTTTCCTTTTTAATTTTTTATAACTAAGACCTCTCTTTTTTCAATTAAATCACGACATTCTATTTAATATAATTAAATAATAATTTTATAAGTACTTATAATTAAGATTACCTTTTTAACTAAAATTTATTATCTTTTTAATATTTTCTAACTAAAGTCCCTCTTTTCCTAGAAATATCACGTATAACATTTATATAATTATTATCAAATCATCTCATTTAAAAATTTAAGCCTCCAAAATTCATATATAAAAAAAAGTAATTCAAATTAATAAAAAAATCATATAATATTAAAAGAAATTCGTGCATCGCATATGTTTTAAGCTAATTATATTAAAAATCTATACTATACTATTGTAAGTGAAACAAGGCATATTTGGTTGGTTGATTAACGCATTCTAATAAAATTGTCAACACATTCCTAAAAGTAATAAATTAGAAAAAAATATTAAAAATATAATTAAAGAGTACGTAGTTGAATTTGAGTTGAAGTATATAACTAATAGAGTATGTATTTATGTAAAATACATGTTTTACTTTTTGATTAATTACAACATATATTTTAATTTGTTTTTTTAGAAGGTTTGAATAAGTTTTCTAGAAAGGTTTTAACTAAACAACCATTAATTATATCCTATTTTCATTGTAAAAGTATAGTATAGATTGACACTATAATTATTTTTCTTTTTATTTTCCTTTTTTAAATTTTTTTTGTTATTAATAATTTTTATATTAAAATTGTTTAAATTGATTTTAAGATATTGGTTTCTCGAAAGAGTCTGAAGAGAAGTTGGGTGTTGGTGAAGAATCCTAATTGAAATATAATCGAAATAGTATGTAAAATAGTAGTTTATTTTTTAAATTAAAATTAAATACATTTTGTTTTTATTTTTATTTTTAGAAAGGTGTTAACAAAGTTTTTAGGAATGTGTTAACCAAACAACCAACGAATCAAGATACAAAAATATATTTTAAAAAAATTAAAAAAACGTGCTAAAAATTCCAAATTCAATTAAATTATATATAATTTATTAAAAATAGAATAACACGTATTTTATAGAATTATAAATGTTTTCAATTATATCCCGATTAGAATCACACTTCTTGCTACGATTCTTTCTTCTACGATTTTAGGTTATAATTAATGCTTTTTAAAAAAAATTTATTGAATTCTTAAGATATCTAACAATAAATTTAAAAACAACTTTTAATTAATAATATCTATTTATGTAATGAAATTAAATATGGAGCATATTTAAATTTAAAATTAATAATAAAATTTATTAAAATAAATTAAAATTTATATTAAAATAAATAATTTATGTATTAATTCATGATAATAATATTTGATAGTCTGTGCTTTGCACGGGTTATAGGCTAGTACTATTATATAAAAGGCGAAACATTAAAAGTTTGGTTGATCGGTACTTGTTGATTTTACTTATTTACCCTTACTTAATCATAGATAAAATTCATCCTATTAACTAATTAATTTCCTTTTTTAGATTAAACATATTACATTTTCTATTTTTTACTAACTAAATAATTTTCCTTTTCAGATAAAACACTATATTTTTTTATATAGTATCTAACTAAAATTTCTCCTTTCTTATAAACACTACGAGCAATTTTGTTTAATAAAATAACATAATTATATTATAAATACTGTTAACTAATCAATTACTTTTTTCAGCCAAAACATATTACCTTTTCTCTATTCTTTAAGTAAAATATCTCTTTTTCCAATTATATAACATGTAATTCTATTTAATAAAATAATTAATTAAAATTCATAATTTCTCACTATCATCTTTTCCATATTTCATAATTAAAATTTCTTTTTTCTAGAAATATCACGGGCAACATTAATTTCTCATTATCTAAAGACATTATGAGCAATTTAATTTAGTAATATAACATAAATTAAATTATAATTACTATAAACTAATCAATTTCCTTTTTCACCTAAAACATGTCATCTTTTTAAATTTCACATTATCTTTTCTATTTTCTCTAACTAAAATCTATCTTTTTTCAATTATATCACGGGCGGTTCTATTTAATAAAATAAAATTACAATATTAAAATATTAAAAATTAACCGATTAAGTTTTTTAAGCTAAAATGTACTCCCTCCGTCCCTCTCATTTCTTTACGGTTACTATTTTGGGGTGTCCCGCTCATTTCTTTACATACCATAAATAGTAAATTTCTTCCACTATTACACATTTACACCCACTACTTTCCACCACTATCTCATATTTAATAATAAAAAATACTATTACACCCACTACTTTCCTCCACTATCTCAAATCTATTATTATATATTGATAGGTCCCACCACTTTACCCACTTTTCATCTAACTTTACTCATTTTTTATAAATTTTCTTGGTCTCCGTGCCCATTCCCAATGTAAACTACCTAGAGGGACGGAGGGAGTATAATATTTTCTAACTAAAAACCTCTTTTTCTAAAAATATCACGGGCAACATTTAATTTTTTCTTTTCTTAAAACAGAGCAATTTATTTAGTAAAATAACATAATTGAATTATAATTACTATAAACTAATCAATTACCTTTTTCACATCAAACATGTTTCCTTTTAATTTTTTCTAACTAAGACCTATCTTTTTTCAATTAAATCACGACATTCTATTTAATAAAATTAAATAATAATTTTATAAGTACTTATAATTAAGATTACCTTTTTAAACTAGAATTTATCATCTTTTCAATATTTTCTAACTAAAGTCCCTCTTTTCCTAGAAATATAACAACATTTATATAATTATTATCAAATCATCTCATTTAAAAATTTAAGCCTCCAAAATTCATATGTCAAAAAAAGTAATTCAAATTAATAAAACAAATCATATAATATTAAAAGAAATTCGTGCATCGCACGGGTTTTAAGCTAATTATATTAAAAATTTATACTATACTATTATAAGCGAAACAAGATATATTTGGTTGTTGATTGGTTGGTTAATGTCTTCCAAAAAAATTGTCAACACGTTCCTAAAAGTATTAAATTAAAAAAATATATTAGAAATATAATTAAAAGAGTATGTAGTTGAATTTGAGTTGAAGTATAACTAATAGGGTATGTATTTATGTAAAATACGTGTTTTACTTTTTATTAATTACAACATATATTTTAATTTGTTTTTTTAGAAGGTTAGAATAAGTTTTCTAGAATATTTTTTGTTGGTATGCATTGATTGTCAATTAGCTGGGTAATCCTGGAATGAAAGACAGGAAGATGCGGATAAAACACTCTGCCCGCTGACGACTGACGAGTCGACTCCCACTAGCCTGTCTCTTCTAGTCGTCTTAGAATAATTGGTTGGTACGTATGCATTGGTTGATAACGTTTTCAATTATATCCCGATTAGAATCACACTTCTTCCTACGATTCTTTCTTCTACGATTTTAGGTTATAATTAATGATTTTTTTTAAAAATCTATTGAATTCTTAAGATATGTAACCATAAATTTAAAAATAACTTTAAATTGATAATATTTATTTATGTAATGAAATTAAATATAGAACATATTTAAATTTAAAATTAATAATAAAATTTATTAAAATAAATTAAAATTTATATTAAATTAAATAATTAATGTATTAATTCATGATAATAATATATGATAGTCCCTGTTTTGCACGGGTTACAGGCTAGTACTATTATATAAAAGCCGAATCATTAAAAGTTTGGTTGTTGGTACCTGTCGATTTTACTTATTTACCCTTACTTAATTACATTACTTAATTACAGATAAAATCCATCATACTAACTAATCAAATTATATCTTTTATATCTAGCTAAAATTTCTCCTTTACTAATCAATTTCCTTTTTCAGGTTAAACATGTTACCTTTTCTATTTTTCAATACTAAGTAATTTCCTTATTTCTCCTTTACTAATCAATTTACTTTTTCAGGTTAAACATATTACCTTATCTATTTTTCAGTACCAAGTACTTTCCTTTTTAGGTAAAATATAATATCTTCTACATTTATCTAACTAAAAAGTATATTATAATTACTATTAACTAATCAATTAACTTTGTCAGCCAAAACACGTTACCTTTTCTCATTTCTCTAACTAAAATATGTATTTCTTTTTCCAATTATATCACGGGTTACTTTTTTCGGCCAAAACACTGTTTTCTCTAACTAAAATCTCTCTTTTTCAAATTATATCACGAATGATTTTATTTAATAAAAATAAAATAATAATATTATAATGCTAATAATTAACCAATTACCTTTTCAGCAAAAATGTATCATCTTTTCATTTTTTCTAATTTATTTTTTTTTTCTAAAAATATCACGAGTAACATCAATTTCTCATTTTCTAAAAACACTACGAGCAATTTTATTTAGTAAAATCTATACTATTATATAAAAGTCGAAACATTAAAAGTTTGGTTGGTCGGTACCTGTTAATTTTACTTATTTACCCTTACTTTTTTTTTTTTTGTCACATATTTACCCTTACTTAATTACATATAAAATCCCTCTTACTAACTAATTAATTTTCTTTTTCAGGTTTTACATGTTACCTTTCTTATTTTTTACTAACTAAATAATTTCCTTTTTCAGATAAAACATGTTGGTCCCGGAGTATTGCAGAAGGGGGGGGGGGGTTTGAATGCAATACTGATAAAATCGAATCTTTAAATCAACAACGAAGATAAAGATTATAGATTATCAGTAAATGTATGCAAGCAATAAGTGAAACAAGATTTCTTACAAATTAAATGTTTTATTTATTTTGTGTGAAGTGTTGCTACAACTTGGAGAGAGTTTCTCCAGCTTCGATATCTCAAGAGATACAGATTGCTTCGTGTGCGTACATGAATAGAAAAGAATCTGAGATGTATCTAAGTAGACTAAGATACTCTGTTGTCCCTATCGCATGGGGTGTTGAGCTGCTGTCGTTTTCAAGTGGTAGCTCATTACAATTTGCACACCCATGTGACTTTCATAATTGCTATATAGACAGGATAAACCTTATAAGTAAAGCAACCTAGATTCTTTCTATTTTTAGCTAATACAATTCTAGTAGATGTGGATATCACATGCTCCTCGAATTGACCAACCTTGTCTTGTGAATCTCTCAAGCTTCTGTCGTAGTCTTGCAGGTCTGCTACAAATGATAGAGTGTTGCAGCAAATCTGTTTCTTGAACATGTAACCTGTCACGGGCTTTGACTGAGAAAATACCCAATTCAAATAATCCAAGGTGACAGTAACCTTAACCGCAGAGTCTGCTGTCAAAGGAATATTAATTGGTTGACAGTACGAGCTCCCGCCAATGTTGCTGTCAGAACTCCAAACTTGCTGTCAAGTGTGAGAATGTCATTGTCTCTTGCTTCGGCCAATGTTGCTGTCAAATGTAGCTTTGTCGTGACTTTGCAACATTTGTCTTTTTGTAACATTACTGTCAGGGACATGACAGTAACCTTTATTCTTTCTGTCTTCTGGATGCATTCCTTGAGGCTTGAACTTATATGAACTTCTCCCAAATCATACATTTATTACATGACAGCAATTATTCGAATACGAAGACATACTATGGCTGTGACAGTATGTTCGACTAAGTAGAAACTAAGTACATGGAAATATAGTTAAGTTGTCTCTATGCTATCACCCATAAATCCCAACAATTATCAAGAAGTGTAATTTTTAGATCGATACTTCCATGAGTAAGTTTTTATGTTTCATTAGATCGATATAGATTTTTTTAATTCATTATGTGCTTCTTAATTTTTTAGATATAGATAACATATAATTGAAATTTTATTGGAAATAGAATACCTGTTATAATTTATAAACGAGAATAGTTCGAATTTATAGAATAGATAAAATTTATTAAAATAAATTAAAATTTATATTAAATTAAATAATTAATGTATTAATTCATGATAATAATATATGATAGTCCGTGCTTTGCACGAGTTCTAGGCTAGTATAAATTAAAACCCGAGGGCACATTCATCCATTCCATTATATTATATATATTATTGGGGAATATGGATTTTCAAAGGGTATTTAGTAATTTATTAATTAATTAATGATAAAAAAAGGTTAGTTTTGATACCTATTTTAAAATCTACTCATTCACACAAACATCACTTATTTTTTTCTTTTCGATATGTAGAATTGAACTCATGACCTTCATTCTACAAATAACTGATATCGACACCTACACTTTTTTTATGTCTAACTTAATATCAATATTAAAATATATTGCCACTCTTACCTAAACCCATCAATTTTGTAATAGGCATTAACGCGATAAGGAATTTAGTATTTGGTTTATGGTATATAAAAGTGCATGAAATTTTTACAATCGTGTTTGAAAACGCATTGGAAATATCAATTACCGATTAAATAAATTGATAAAATACATAATTGAATTATGATGTAGTATTTTAGATATTAAAAAAGTAAATTTAAGTGTACGTTAAACATGTCATAGTATATTAATGAAAAATGATAGTCAACAACAAGATGATATATACAAATACCTAAGTTATAATGAATAATTAATCATACTAGCTTAAAATCCGTGCGATGCACGGATTTTTTTTAATATTATATGAATTTTTTTATTAATTTAAAATATTTTTTTAAAACATGAATTTTGGAGGTTTAAATTTTTTTATGAGATGATTTGATAATAAATATATATATATGTTATCCGTGATATTTATAGAAAATGAGGGATTTGAGTTAGAAAATATAAAAAAAATGATAGGTTTTAGTTGAAAAAGGTAATCGGTTAATTGTTAGTAATTATAAAATTATTATTTTATTTTATTAAATAGAATGTCCGTGATCTGATTGGAAAAAGAGAGGATTTAGTTAGAGAAAATTAAAAAGGTAACATGTTCTAGGTGAAAAAGGTCATTGATTAGTTTATATGAATTATAATTTAATTACGTTATTTTACTAAATACAATTACTCGTAATATTTTTAGAAAAGGAGAAATTAATATTGTCCGTGATATTTCCATTAAAAGAGGAATTTTAGTTAAAAAATAAAAAAATGATATGTTTTAACTGAAAAAGGTAATCATTTAATTATTAATATTATTAGTTTATTGTATTAAATAGAACTACTTGTGATATAATTGAAAAAATAGAGGTTTTAGTTAGAGAAAATAGAAAGGTAACATGAAAATTAAAAAAGTAACACGATTTATGTGGAAATGGTAATTGAATAGTTTATGTAATTATAATTTAATTATGTTATTTTACTAAATAAAATTGCTCATAGTGTTTTTAGAAAATGAGATATTAATGTTGCCCGTGATATTTCTAGGAAAAAAGGAATTTAATTTGGAAAAATAGAAAAGATGACACGTTTTAGCTGAAAAGGTAATCGATTAATAATTAGTATTATGATATTATTATATTATTTTTTATTAAAAAGAAATGCCCGTGATATAACTGGAAAAAGAGAGGTTTTAGTAAGAAACAATAAAAAAGTAACGTGTTTTGACTTAAAAAGGTAACCATCCATGATATAATTGGAAAAAGAGAGATTCTAGTTAGAGAAAATAGAAAAGGCAACGTGGCTGAAAAGGGTAATTGATTAGTTACTAGTAATTATAATATAATTTCATTATTTGATTAAACAAAATTTCTCGTAGTGTTCTTAAAAAAGGAATGTAAAAGATATTGTATTTTACTTGAAAAAAAAATTATTTTGTTTGTGAAAAATAGAAAAAGTAATATGTTTAACCTGAAAAAGGAAATTGATTAATAAAGGAGAAATTTTAGTTAGATAATAAGATATTATATTTTACCTAAAAAAGTAAATTGTTTAGTTATTGAAAAATAGAAAAGATAATATGTTTAACTTAAAAAAAAATTAATTAATTAGTAGAATGAGTAAGGGTAAATAAGTAAAATCAACAGGTACCGTACCGACCGACCGACCAACCAAACTTTTAATGTTTCGGCTTTTGTATAATAGTATAGATAGATTGTGTTTTACATTAAAAGGGAAATTAATTAGTTGGTGAAAAATAGAAAAGGTAATATATTTAATCTAAAAAAGGAAATTAATTAGTTAATAGAATGGATTTTATCTGAAATTAAGTAAAGGTAAATAAGTAAAATCAACAATTACCGACCAACCAAACTTTTAATGTTTCGGCTTTTATATAACAGTATATAAGACTGTATAAAAAATAAATATTCTCACCACTATGGTGCATATTAGTTCGAATAAATGCATACTAATTGATTTTAGTAATGTTAAAATAGTTTGTGTTCTTACCATATAAGTCATTTTTTATCATTATGTAATGATCCACCTATCTTCTCATATAGTTTTGCTATTGATACTTAAATAGACTAAATATCATATCATTATCGTGATAATTTTAAACTTTTTTCTTTTGTGAAAAATAGACTAAAGGGTACAATATTGTTACAATAATACTTTTTAGTTAACTATTAACTCTTATTTACCACTTTTATCGGTTATTCTTCTTACATTCAACGAGTATTACTGTTCAATTTAAAGTTCCCTGATATTTCGAAATTAGAACTATTACCAACCGCTGAACTTAGATAAATCGGGATATTTGAAGAAGATATAACCGATTATACCGTGATTTGTGATACAAATTGTATGAATTAGAATGTGAGCCGTGTCTTGCATGGATTATCATGCTAGTTCATTTTTATGATACGTATTTAATTATTAAATATGTAATTAAGATACTTATTTAATTTTAAGAATGAAAACTATTACCGAATACAAAGGTAATTTTCAATTCCAGAGTTCCTGCTAAATTTCTAAGTATACCCACACCAAGCCCGTATTCTATTACACTTTGTGTTCCTAGTTTTGAAGGTTGTGTTTCCCGAATTTTAAAGGTCGAAAAGTTTTGAAACTAGGAATTTGGGGGTTGTTTCCCGAGTTTTGAAGATCGAAAAAATTTGAGAAAAGATTTGAAATTAGGAAGTTGAGTTGGGTTGAATTGGATTGAGTTGGATTGGATTGGGGTCAGGATCCGGGTCCGGGTCTGGGTAATGATCCGGGTCCGAGTCCGATGAATATGGGAGAAATAGAAATTTTGTTATTAATGTTACTATAAAAAGGGTATATTTAAAAATTATATAAGTTTTTATTAAGTAGTAGTTTTTCATTTTTGTTTTACAAATGTTAGTTTATAAATTGGGTAAAGCACAATTTTTTTGAATATTATAAACTTTAGATTTTATAATTAAATAAAAATATATGATGATATATATTTGATGTAGTTTTGATTTAATTAATATTCTTAGAACAAATACAATAAATATTACTTTTAACACATTTATAATAAATATCAATTATAATATATTGTTGGTGGCATTTGAACTTTAAATCCCTATATAGTACTAATATATACTAGCTTATAACCCGTGCAACGCACGGCTCCTTTTTTAATATCTATAATTATATTAAAATTTTAAATTTTATATGTTATTAATTTATATATCAATTTTTTGTTAAATAATTGATACATATAAGATTTTATACGTTCGATTTAATATTTGTATTCTATCTTGAATTCTTAATATTTGATTGGAACGATTTTACAGTCCATGTGAAATTAACAAAATAATGTTTAATTCATTGATGGTGTAATTATTATTTTCAAATCAAATCAACGCAGAATCAAACACAAGTTGAATTTATTCGATTTTTTGCGTTGAAAATTCTATTAAAAATTTTGTTGAATATTCAACCAAATTCTATTAGGCCTTAAAAGAATTTGACGATTTTTTGCGTTGAAAATTCTATTCGATTTAGAAAATTTACTTATATTTAGTTGAATTTATCAAAATCATTTTCAGTATTGAATATACTTCTAATAACAACCAAATACAGGTTTTAATATTAGAAAATAACGATTTCCATCTTTTGATTTTAAGACCTAACGACCTTTTTTATTTTGGTATATAATAGAAATTTAATGTTATTTACATAATAATTAAATTGGTCTCCTTATTAAGTTTTAACTTTTTTTATTTTAGACTTTTTTAAAATCCAGGTCTAATATAACTTCTTTTAACTTATAATCTTTTTATACAATAATTATTTTTTATATAGTATAATTTTGATCGTCTATTTTTTTTAAAAAAATTATATCCAACGGTTATCTTCTACAATTTATTATTATAGTATCAAAATTTTGGATAAGATATCTTCTACAATTATTATATATAAATTTTTTTTAATTAAAATATTGAAAATCATATAGATTTTGAGATAATCTAGAAGAATTTAATACTTATAAAATTGTTTATTAAAAATACTAATTAAATTTGATGAGTTAAAATATTTTAAAAAATATTAATTATGGTGTGCTAAAAGCTTCTTAGTTTCCTATCTTTTAGGCGTACACAGAGCCCCAAAAGGTCATATCTACGAACTTGGAACATATTAATTAAAGTTGGAGTTAAATACTTTAATACTATAATAATTTTCTCATAATTAAGCGATAGATTATACATTAATATTACATACTGTATTGGACTACTGGTGGGAATAGGAGGCAGGTCAATAAATACTTTTCTAGTATAGTTCTGACCTATGCTAATACCTATTATTATTTCTCTTACTCTTATATTATATAATAGGATATAATTTGTGCTCTATTTTGAATTATTAAAATTTGATTTTGATAATTTTATAGCACGCATGAAATTAACAAAATAATCTTTAATTTAGTGATAATTTAAAAATTATTTTCCAATTAAAATTTAATATTAATAAAATAAAATAAATAAAATTTAATTATATCATTTTTTAATTATATCCTTTTCATATTATAATTTTTTTTAAATTCAATTCTAATAAAACTTTGCTAGGTTATATCCTTTTTAAATTATAATTTCCTTTTTAATATGATATACACATATCATCAACAAAAGAACAGTGCACATCCTCCGAATCTATTGGCATAATTTATGTTTCTCTTCCATGGCTTCTTAAAATGTTACCGACTTCAGGAGGGTGAGCCCTCGCAGATTGTTTCCCAGGTAGACAAACATATAAATCCTTCGGCTTTAATTCATATATAGAATTTTGATAGAATAATGTAATTATAATTGTATTAGAATTTTTTTCCCTTGTATTTATAGATTTTTGATAGAATAATGTAATTATTATTGTATTAGGATTTTTTTCCAATTCATTGTAGACATCTTTTTTATTTGTCTACTTGTAATTGATTTTATTTGTTTATACATATTTTATTTGTTTACTAAATTAAAGATATTTTTAAATTAAATTTAGTTCTAATGATGAAGAAAAAAACAAATCGATGAAGAAAGGGTATTATAGTAAATTAACAAAGTGAAAATCATAAATAAATATATAAGGATATAATTTATAATCCAATGGATGAATTTTAATCCAATTTTTTAATCCAATGGATCATATGCTTTTGGTAGTATAGCGACGACGACCAAAACTTTGAATAAGATTTCCCTTATGCTTGTTTCAAAAAAAAAAAGATCTCCCTTATGCTTATAGCTTATAACCCGTGCAATGCACGGTTCCTTTTTTAAATTTTAAAATAATTTTACTTTTTTAAATTTTATATGTTATTAATTTACATATAAAATTATTGTTAAAAAGTTGATAATACATAAGATTTTACACTTTCGATTTAATATTTGTACTCAACCTTAAATTATTAAAATTTGATTTGAAAGATTTTACAGCCCACGTGAAATTAACAAAAAAAAAATCTTTAATTTAGTGATAGTTTAACAATTATTTTCCGATTAAACCTACTCAGAAACAAATAAGAAAAGAAATTGGCGCTTTTTTACATTGAAAATTCTATTCGATTTATAAATTATACTTATAATTCATTTTGATTTTCAAAATACCCTTGTTATTATTTGAAGATAGTTATACTAATAATAAAATACAATTTTAATAATAAGTGTATGAGAGATTTTGTCAAAAACTTTGATAATTGGTAGTATGGTCAAAATAAATAAGAACCGTTGAATCTTAAAATAAATAGATGAAAATCGTTGGTGTTTCCATTTGAATAATAATTATTAAATCATCAATAAATTAAAGATAATTCTATAAGTTTCGCGTGAATTGTAAAATCATCCAAATCAGATTTATAGATCTCAAGATAGAGTCCAAATAGTAAATATGAATATTTTTTAATAATAAAAAATAAATGAAATTTAATTCTAATGCAACTTTTTTTTAATTATATCGTTTTAAATTATAATTTTATTTTTAAAATTCACTTATAATGCAATATTTTCTAATCATATCCTTTTTAGATTTTAATTTTCTCTTTTAATATGATATAATCTTGATCGTCTATTTTTTTAAAAAATAGATTCCACGGTTGAGATTATTTTGGTAGTACACTGACGAAAATTATGGATAAGATCTCTATTATGCTTATTATATATAAATAGCTAATAACCCGTGCAACGCACGACTCATTTTTTAATATCTTTAATTACATTATATATATTTTAATTTTATAAGTTATTAATTTACATAACAAATTTTTATTAAAAATTGATAAATATAAGTTTTACACGCTCGATTTAATATATGTACTCTATCTTGAATTCTTAAAATTTAATTTGGACGATTACCGCCCACGTAAAATTAACAAAATAATCTTTAATTTGGTGATGGTTTAATAAATTTTTTATAATTAAATCTACGTAAAAGGAAAAAAGAGAAAAAATTGACGATTTTTTACGCTGAAAATTTTATTTGATTTATGAATTCTACTTATAATTCGTTTTGATTATCAAAATACCCTTATAATTATTTGAAGATGGTTCTACTAACAACCAAATACAATTTTAATAATAAGTGTAAGAGGGATTTTGTCCAAAACTTTGATAATCGGTAGTCTAGACCTCTATATGACAAATATCTTAAAATAAATAGATGAAAACAGTTGGATCTAGCATAAAAAATATTTAAATTTTAATATGTTATAAACTAAAAAGTGTATTTATATTGTAATACGAATATATATATGTCAATGATTTAAATCATATATAATTAGGTTTTCTACAATGAATAGCATTATCAATGTGGGAATTCTACGTTAAAGAGGATTATTGTAAAAACTCGTAATCATATTTCTCTTGAGATTCTTAGTTTTTCCATTTGATTAATAATTATTATATCTTACTAAATTAAAAATAATTTTATGAGTTTCGCGTGGATTGTAAAATCACCCAAATCTAATTTCTAGATCTCATGATAAAGCCCAAGGAGTAGTAGATATGATTTTTTTTAAATACTAATAAAAAATAAATAAAATATAATTCTAATTTAACCTTTTTTAATTATATCCTTTTCAAATTATAATTTTCTTTTAAAAATTCAATTTTAATACAATCCTTTCTAATTATATCCTTTTTAGAATATAATTTTTCTTTTTAAAATTCACTTCAAATGCAACATTTTCTAATTATATCCTTTTTAGATTATAATTTTCTTTTTAATGCGATCTAATCTTGATTGCTTTTTAGATTATAATTTTCTTTTTAATGTGATCTAATCTTAATCGTCTATTTTTGATCTAATCTTGATTCCTTTTTAGATTATAATTTTCTTTTTAATGTGATCTAATCTTGATAGTCTATTTTTAATCCAACGGATCATATGATTTTGATAGTACAATGACGACGACCAAAAATCAGTGACGACGACCAAAAATTTGGATAAGATCTCCCTTATGCTTATTATATATAAGGTATTAATTGTAATCTTGTTTATTATTAATTTTTTATTTTAAGTTAACTAGCTAATATTAAAAGATAATATTAAAAGAAAATACTAACATATATATAATTATTTCTATTTAATGTATACTAATATTTTGTTTATGTGACTAAGGTATAATCACATAAAATTAGAACGTTTCTATGGAGGTTTTGTCAGAATAATGTTCCAGTTCGCAAGCTTCTTCGAAGTAGGGGAGTTAATCTTCCTATCATTTGTTCGATGTGTGAAATCGATATTGAAGATCTTTTACATATATTCTTTGATTGTGGTTTTGCTGTAGAATGTTGGCAAAGGATGGAGTTGGTCTACAATATGGAGAATGTCGAATTTGCTCCCAGCTGGCTCTTGGACAGTGTTATGCCATAATTTTGGCATGTCTAATAATCTCCCAAATTTCTAATATTATTAATTATTAATTCTGATTAATAATTACTACTTAACCGCTAAGTTTTATCCTCTCTCTGAAATGAGGAAATAATCAATCTTAATCAATCAATAACGAAAATTATCTCCAAACGATATTCTTCAAATCCGGAAGATATCACAACGATAAGATTAAATCAGATAAAATCAATTATTACCCACATTAACGTAACTTATCCCTTAAGTCTCTCGGGATAAGCCCAATTAATTCACAGAACTGCGTGGGGCTTGATCCTATATAAACATATAGGTACGCAGGCATCTTGGTACGATATGGAATCCGATACACGAGACAAATCGAGACACCTGCCAAGTCCAGCCCCCTCTTTTTTCATAAACCCTAATCCCCTAAAACAGCCACATACTCATAATTTTGTTCTACTATTCCAGCACCCCTCCGATTTCGTATTGTTACGAAATTCCTCCAACAACATTTGGCGCTAGAAGGAGGGCAAATTTTCGTTTGAGGAGGACAAACGAATATCACTTTCAAGGAAATTTTTGGGTTTTATTATAATCGGGGGCTTCAACAGTTAAAGAAACATGGTGACTCTTAACAATATTAGAAGCGGAGGCAAACATGAATTGTTTAAGGCTAAAAAAAAAAGGGAGCAGCAGAGGTCGTGGTACACATCGGCCATCGGTGAAAAAAAAAGGATAGAAGCAGCAACCAAAACCGTAGCAAAAAGACGGATGAAAGTCTTGGACGTGGGATCAGCAGCGGAAAATAAAATAAAAACAAAGCATTTGATATGGAATTTTCAAGCATTCTGAATAATTCTTCTGGGCATATCTGTGTTTCAATAAGCACATGGATTAATAAAGAATGGCGGACCCGCAGTGTTAGCAGCAACAAAAAAAAATGGCAGCCATGACACAGGAAAGGTTCACGGGGTCATGAATTCATGATGGCACAAAAAAAAATAGAAGGAACGGCGAGGCCAGCAACAAGAAAAAGAAGTCGAAGAGCATAAATATCCAAATCAGCAGGAAACGATAAATCAAAGATAAGTTTTTATTTTCTTATCATAATATTTCTGCAAATTAATTAATTATCTCCTGCCATGCATGCATGATTCATGTTTTTCAAATATTTTACAAGAAAAATATTTATTATTCAAAATATTCGTGCGAGCTACCTATTTTTATGCTTGTAAAATTATTGCGATTTAGAAAATATCGTACGAGATATTTATGTTGATGACTTGCCGATTTTATGCCGATGAATTATGGATATTTCTTTCGATGGATTGATTGCGGATTTTTTACAATCTCGTAGGAGCTGCATGCTTTAAACGAAAAAAATACATATACGAAACGCATAATTTTGTAAAAGATTTTCTACAAAAAGGAGCATTATTTTCGAAGAAAATAAATATCGCGACATTCTTAAAAGAGCATATTTATTATTGCGTTTGGATTTGCAAAAGATTTTTCATATATCGTCGCGATAGTACATATATGTCAAAAATATTTTCAAACTTGCGAACTGAATTGTCAAGTAGGGTAGCCTGGACAAGCTATAAATCTCGTAATGCAACATGCTTAGTAAAGTGCTGGTGCAGCACCCTCTGGATTATTGAAGGCCTATGAGATATCGCTATATCGAATGGGTGGAGGCATCCCTATGCAAACTATCTTTAAGACTTCGTAGTTCTGCTAACCCAACAAGGGACGCATGCGAAGTTCGCCACATTTACATCTACATCTCATATCAACAGTCTCTCGTCACAAACGAAGACACAACATCCTCATGTGGTTGCATCAAACACTTGAAAAGCGTGTATGCCTACTCGGGATATATACAAACGCCAAGGTCCTAACTAGACAACAAGGATCGCAAAGGATTTCAAAATATTATTTATGCTCGCACATTTGAAACCTTGGCAAATATATATCTTATATTGGTTATCACATGCTATCATACTTGCATCCGCATACGCCTAACGAGCACAGTGATGCTCTAAATGTATTACTAATCTTCTGTTTTTAGTTGTTTCAGCTACTCAAGAAATTTGGAAGCTTGAAGAATGTTTAGTTCTCCACTGCAGCAAGCTACACTGAAGAACTTGGGGCTAGTTGTTATGCCATAATTTTGGCATGTCTAATAATCTCCCAAATTTCTAATATTATTAATTATTAATTCTGATTAATAATCACTACTTAACCGCTAAGTTTTATCCTCTATCTGAAATGAGGAAATAATCAATCTTAATCAATCAATAACGAAAATTATCTCCAAACGATATTCTTCAAATCCGGAAGATATCACAACGATAAGATTAAATCAGATAAAATCAATTATTACCCACATTAACGTAACTTATCCCTTAAGTCTCTCGGGATAAGCCCAATTAATTCACAGAACTGCGTGGGGCTTGATCCTATATAAACATATAGGTACGCAGGCATCTTGGTACGATATGGAATCCGATACACAAGACAAATCGAGACACCTGCCAAGTCCAGCCCCCTCTTTTTTCATAAACCCTAATCCCCTAAAACAGCCACATACTCATAATTTTGTTCTACTATTCCAGCACCCCTCCGATTTCGTGTTGTTACGAAATTCCTCCAACAACAGACAGGATCACTAATGAAAAAGCAGAGGTAGTAGAAAGAATTGCTACGGTCCTGTGGGGAATCTGGTTTGCGAGAAACCAAAAAGTGTGGGAAGGCAAAAATATTACGCCAGCAATGGCGATGGATATAAGCCGAAAATAGATTGTAGACTGGCAAACAGCTATGAGTAGAAAAGCAAATCAAAACTCCACGGCTTCAAAGAGGACAACAGCAGAAAGAGTCACAAAATGGGAACCTCCAGAGATGGGACATCTGAAGTTAAATGTCGATGCTTCTTTATTTGCTGGTGAAAATTGTTTCTCAGTTGGTATGATTATCAGGAATGAAGTTGATGGTTTCGTGAGAGGTAAGAGTATGAGATTTTCGGGGGAGGTGACAGTCTTGGAAGTAGAAGCTAGGGGCATTCAGGAAGCATTGAAGTGGGTGATCGAATTGGGTTTGCAGGGTGTGGCTATTGAAAGTGATTCAGAGCTGGCAGTTAAGGCTATTAAGAATGAGACGTGTTACTACCTGGAGATAGGTCATTGCTTGGATTCCTGTAGGCGACAGTTAAAGCATAGGGCAGATTTATCCCTTTGTCATGTTAAAAGGCAAGCAAACATGGGTGCTTACTTGTTGGCTAGAGTCCCTGTTTCGCTTAATTGCTTCATTGTTTTTGAGTCTCCTCCAAGTTTGTTGTTGGAGACATTATCAGCTGATTTTTCTGTTTAATGAAATCCTTATTTTCAAAAAAAGGTTGATTTTTTTTTTTCAACATTTAAATATTGGGAGAGGAACTTATCCATTGAAATGATGGTGTTTAAACCCATGTAGCCAAGTATTTAAAGATCTATGCATACTGGTTTGCTCGTAATCACTACATTGGTTCACTACATAAAGGTAATGGCGGTGCACAATTATGAATGAAGTTAATCTATGCACTAAAACTAAAAAAAAAGTATAATCATACTTATATAGAGATAGTGGATTCTAAAATTTTCGAAAGTAAAATAGTTATACATTCTTTTATAAATTTCCCAAGAATCGTCAAGAGTCAAAATAATATTTCTTCATTATATTTTTGAAACTTGTCAATAAAATATTTTGTTAAAATAAATAGAAACTTCTCTACTAAATTTTTTGCTTTCCTAATTTCCTATGCGTTAGAGGATGTTTAATACAATTTTATCAAAAAAATTTAAAAAGATTATATTAAAGTGAAGACTTAGGGATCGTTTAATAATCCACAAATAATAAAAGAATTAACAATTCATATATATATATTAAACCATAATAAGTAAACAAAAGGCAAAATTTAGTTCAACATATACTACTAGAAAATATAGAATAGATATCACCCCTTTAACATCGATTGGTAAAACCACCGATGTTAAAGGATTTTTTAACAACAATAATTTTAAAAGCGATGTCAAATGCAGTTTTAAACATCAGATGCTAAAATAATTGATGTCTGGACACTTTAAAAAAAAAAACATGCGCAAGTGTAAATATATTCCCCCCCTCTAATAAAACAATTCCCTTAAAAAAATTTCATTACCCCGCGCTTCCCCCAAATATCAATTCCCCAAAAATTAAACTTACACAAATCTCACTTCACCTCTCTCAACCCACACTTCACCTCTCTCACTCTACACAAATCTTTCCCATACTTCACCTCTCTTAACCCACCAATTTAGAACCCTAACTTTGCTAAATCAAATCCCTAAATCAAGCCCCACTGTCACAAGATCCCTAATTAGGCGAAATTGAAATCAAAAACCCTAACAATCGATTGACTTTCTCTAATTATGCGAAGAGGAAGCTTTAATCAGTTGATTTTGTCCATATTTAACTCAAATATGGTCGATTTAGTAAGTATATTCCAATTTCGATATACATATATATCGATATACATATATATATGATGCTAATTGAATTGGCATTCAAGCGAGATTCAATCGATTTGATTAAATCGATTTGTTGTTCTTCTTGTTCTTAAAACCCTAAACATGTTGATTTCAGATTAACAGATTGCTGTTTAATCTCAACTTGTGTTAAAGTCAAGATTTATTGTTCACTCTCGATTTGTATTTAATCTCGATTTTTATTAATCTCGATTTGTGTTCATATGAAGATATAATCTGGGTTTGCTTGGGAGACTAGTGTGCTTGTGGTTCTGCTTGTGTTCTTTCATCTATGCTGTAAAAGGTATTCCCAACTTTATTTATAATTCATCTTTGATTTGAAAATTATAATTTTAAATTTTAATCTCTCTAAAAGTGTCAAAGTGACGAGGGAGTTAAGTAGGGGTGTATAGACTATCCGCTCAACCGCAATCGAACCGCAAACTACTCGCAACCGAATCGCATTTTACGGATAATCGCGAAATGCGGGTTGGTTGTGGATTGAATTTTTAAGAACCGCATATTTGTGGGTTGGTCAGTGGATTGCCTTTTGTTTTCAGGACAGTAATCATGAATTTTAACAAACTTAATGATTAAAAAACTCGACACTTATTTATGTTGGATTGTTGGCATATCTTTGGTATGTTCAAGTTATTAATGATGAGAAAAAATTGATTTTTAGTTTGTGGAGATGCAGTCTCTTTCAGCTTCTAGTTGCATAATGATTTGATCTTCTAGTTTGTGGCTAGTAACAAATTTACAGCGGAGAAAGGCTACTATTACGTGAAGGTTTGCTAGATGTCAAAGACCAGAAAGGACCAGGAAGGAGTTTGGCGTCCAACTTATGTCCTATGATTTGGGCACCAACCTGACTAACAACAGCAAGAAAGAGTTCGACCAACTGCACAAAGAATACCTGATTTGTAACATCAAATTGCACAGCTAGCTAGTACTTTCATTTTGTCCTTTTGGTAATGTAGTAGGGATTAGCTTTGATTTGATAATGTAGTAATGGTTTTGCCGTTTTTGTGTATTGAATGGTTTGTTTGGTAATATATAACTGAATTTTGGTTATTTATATTTGATTGTCTTGGTTTGTTTTTGGTATTTATGTGTATAGAACAAGCAATGTTCAAATTGTACTACTTCAATATTATTTCAAGACATTAGTTTTTTTTAAGAAACTGATGTTAAAGGTTGTATTAAACATCGTTTATTTAATCAGTTGATGTCTAATCTAGTATTAAACATCAGTTCTCCTATAAAAATAGATGTTAAACAACAGGAAAGACATCAGTTTCTTTAGAAGAACCGTTGTGTATATTCATCTTTGACATCGGCCAGGAATCGATGTCTATTATCATGACCTTTATTTACACTCAGTCACTCACATAGACATCGCCCAAAACTTTTTTTTACAACGGCCAAAAACCGATGTCTAATCCATTTTTTCTAGTAGTTAGTTTAACCATAAAAAAATAATGATTAATCAACATATGGCGACGTTTGCAAAAATTAATCAACATGTACAAACATTTTGCATAATAGAAATTGATTAATTTTAAATGATGTATTGTAATATAATATAGTGTATACTAAATAAGTCTAGATTTTTTCCGAAATATTGATGATCTTGATTAGTGAATAAACAAGATAAATATTTTACAACATAGTATTGATCTTTGTTTCTTTGTGAATTTATCGAATTTAGATATAAGTCATATGATATCTTAGTTAAGAAATATTGTAATTATGAAAATTATATTTATACTTTAATATGGGATTCTGATTGAATCAAACACTTTCGAATATAACTAATCTCTCTGAATACAACAACAAAATCTCTCTGAATACAACTCCACAGCCTCCCTTTCTTTCTTCTCCGGCGGTGGCTTCTCCACCGGCCGGAGGTTTTAACTTCATTTATTTTATTCACCTTCAATCTTCTCTTTGCTAGATCTAAAACACTATCTATTTTCAGAGTTATTAATTTCTTTCATACAATAGCAACTTCACTTCCTCTTTGAATTGAAGATTCAGGGATACTCTTTTCCCCATAATTTATCCCATAGGGTTTGGGGTTTTTAATGACGTCTCTTTGTTAAGTCTATGTATTGAAATCAATTACTCTTGTTTGAGGTGTTTTAATTATAGATCTAGCACTTTTTTTCTCTTTTCTTTTATTTTAAGATCTCCTCTGCGTCTCCAACTTAGTAGGTACTACAACAACAAACAATTTGTTTAAACACCCCAGTGGATCTTGCCGATTTCGAACACAGACTGTCTTGGCTGTGCTTGTTTCCGGTATCTTTGATTTCAACTCAAGCTGTCTATCCCTTCCCTTCTCAGCATCGACTACTATGGGTTCTTCTGTCGCGACGGCGCGTCACTTGGTGGCGCGTGCAGTGGTTCACGGTATTGTTTTTGAGAGAATAATGGGGTGTCAGACTTTTAACATGGGGCTGTTTTCTTGTTGTTGGGGCCTATGGTCTCAAGAGGTGGTGTCTGGATTCGCTGTAGTTTTGGTGGTTCAAGCTCAGTGTTTGGAGGCGTCGAAGAATGACCCCAGTTTGGTAGATTTCGGCGGCTAAGCTATGCTATACTCTTTCTCTTCATTAAACTTTCATTGTGACCTTTAGATGAGGAAGACAAACAACTTTTCTCTAATACCTTTGGTCTTGTTATAATCTCCAGAAGTGGTAGATTTTAGGTTCATCAGGAACAAGTTATAGGTTCATCAGGAACATTAGGATTCAAGAGGTTAGAAACAAGACTAAATGGGTTGGAATTTGTTGTGTTCGATTCCTATTCTAACTGATCGACGGAGGTGTGATGGAATAGTCAGAATGATTTTCCTCTCCTATTCTTTCCGGGCATCAATTACCTAGTCTCATCTGTTGCGACGATGTGTAACCGCAAGGTGAAGCGTGAAGTGAGTTTTTGTTGATTTTTGTCTCAGTGGTAGAGAATACATTTCTCTTAACTTTGTTATTAGTTATGTTTTTGTTCGAAACCATGGGATTGTTTTAGTTGAGTGCAAATCTTTTCGGGGAGTTGATTATTATGCTTTGCTCAAAGACGACACTGAAGTGGGTTTTGGTCTTTCCAACGTTAACTTTCATTCCAGCCATCATTTTTCCGGCTAGATACAACTGATACTGTGAGCAATGGTTAATTGATGCTTCCACGCGCGCTCCGTCCTGTTTTTGGTCATTACATCGGGTGCGTAAAAGCGTGTCCGTTATTTATGTGCTTAAAAATTGGGAATTTGCAGTGGAATTTTGAAAGTATGTCAAGTGGTGGTGGTGCTTTCTTAAATAATTTGCTCTGGGTTCTCTAGAAGATGTCAAGTGATGTTGATGTTTTCTACAAAAGAGTGGTTTGCATTTTGTACAGCTGTTGTTCCATGTTAGTTGTTTTAGTCTTCCGATAGTTTTATTTGAAAGAGAGATAGTAACATCTTTGTAATAGCCTTCGGGCTCATTATAATAAAATTTGGCTTATAAAAAAAAACACTTTCGAATATATGAGTTTATGATTAAATCAAGAATTGCGTCATACTAAAATGCCGGCAACATTTATTTGGAACTCTTTTTTTTTTCTTTCTTATATTCTTTTATTTACTCTTCTTTCATTATTTTCTAACTTTGTTTACTACATTTTGATCTACAAATATTGTTTTGTTTTTTGTGGATTTTGCGAACTTTTTTTTATAAAAAATGTAGTAATTAAACAAAGTTAGAAACTACAAGGATTAATGTTATTATACTCGCGCTAACTTTATTTACTATAATTTGTTCCGCAAATGTTGCTATACTTATTATGATGGATCACCTTAATTATTTTGTCTAGTAAAAAGAAATTACTTTCCGTTTATGCAAATTTGATCTATTTTACACTTTTTAATATAGGATTTCGATTGAATCGAATACTTTGTAGGGCTATGATTAAGTCGAACACTTTCGAATATAGGTTTAAGATTAATTAAGAATTATGTCGTACCAAAATGTCGGCGACATTTATTTCTTTTTTGAAGAAAAAAGGAGATAAGTCAATAATAAAAAGTCATACGGCATCTACAAAAATAATCGAGTCGACCAAACATAAAATATTGATCGCCAATCTTCATGAAAAGACAATTAAGCGATTTGAAGAAGATATATTTACATGTAGTACCTGCTTTGCCACAAACCGTTTGAGCTATCAACCATAAATGCAATCCCATACAAACGTTCATCACTAAATCAAAACCAACCCTCACAATAAAGGAGAGAACAAACACCCTCTCACTAAGGAAAGAAAAACAAACTGAAATTGCAAACTAAAATTCCAAATGAAAGCCTTAGATCTGAAAAATGAAACCACAAAGAGAATCGGTCCACTCTCAAATCCAATAAGTCCACTCTCAAATCCAATAAGCTTCGCTTGAATCGAAGAAGAAAGAAAACCGGAAGTTCTGATGATTTAGATCTAAAAGATAAGACAAACAAATCAAAATGATAGAAATCCTTTCCCAATTCAAAAAGGAAGATTATTGAAGAAAATAAGAACAAAAATAATAAATTAAAGATTTTGGGACTTTCAACCGGAAAAACCGGTGGAAGCCCCGGCGGTTAGGAGGGGAAGGCGGCCGGAGAGGGTGAGAGAATAGGTTAGGACACATTTATTTGGAACTCCTTTTTATGTACTTTTTGTTAGTTTCTAATTTTGTTTAATACATTTTATTCCACAAATGTTATGCTTTTTAAGATCAACACATTTTTACCCTTAGAAAAGAATATGACAAACAAAATTAGAAACTATAACGACTAATATTGTACTTTGACTAAAGAAGCCAAAAAGAAGGTGAATTAACTTTAGCTTCCGCATTAATCAATCATTAATCATCTATTACTATATATAATAAGAGAACACAAGGGTAAAAATTGCCAATAAAATGGTTGTGAAATGTCCATTTTATCCTTTTAAGTTAAAAAATTACAAAAGTGCCACCATTTTATAATTTATACTAAAAACATGTTTCTTTGTGTATCTAATAAAATAGTATTACGATTTCAAATTAATTAAGAAAACACTTAAGAGAATCTTGCTGTATTATATAATATTTCTATAGATTACTTTTTTTTAAAAAAAATATACATTTCTTCTAAAATTAAGTTACATTTAGAAATATTATGTTACACATTAAGATTCTCTTACCTGTTTCAAATAATCAAGATATCATTTTATTTTTTTTATTATCTTTTTTGAGATTCCTTTGAGAATTATTTTAAATAGATATGCTATAAAAAAATTGAAATATATTTTAAAAAAATTTCATAAACTAAAAGTATTTTTTAAATAAAAATATGACAATACTTTGAAGAATCTAAAAAAAGTTTAATAAATGTTGTTAAAAGTAATTGATGTATACTATAAAAAAGAAAGTTTGATAACTAACAATATATAATGACGTAAAGAAAACTAAAAATATCATCTACTATTTAACCAAAAAAATTGATAACTGTTGTGCCCAAAATTTGTAATGGATTTAATTTTAGGCCCATGGATATTGAGAGGCCCAATTGGAGTGGTTTGAATAATATTTGAGGTTTAGCTGTAGAGGTTCCGTTGTGGAGGTGGAAAGTTTGAGGGAAGCTCTGGAGGTGGAAAGTTTGAGGGAAGCTCTAGAGGTTCCGCTGTGGATCGGAGGTACGAATATGGAGGTAGCTCTGGAGATTCCGTTGTGGAGGTATGGGTTTAAAGGAAGCTGTGGAGGTGTACATTTGAAGGGTAGCTCTGGAGGTGGAGGTTCGGTTTAGAGGGAAGCTGTATAGGTGCAGGTGTGCTTACAGGCTCCACCTCTGTCTAACAGAAGTAAAGTTGGACAAGGACTCTTGTTCCTAAACTTTAGGAGCACGGAAATGGACTCAAGAGATGGACTTTGAGATGGTTTCTACTATATCAAATGGGATATACACGTTATATACATAATATATGTGGATAATTATATGAAAATACATGGATAAATGGACTTCTAGTGGTATACTTCGAGTAGGACTCTACTAAGTGGCTAGCTGAATCAAGGATAAGGCATATTTCTACACAAACACTTCAAGATCAGCATTGGAGGAAGGATAAAATACATAAAAAACGTGGCTTAGTGCTCAAGAAAGGAGTCCATGACCTAAAGAACTACATCGGGGCTTGATTCCTATAAATAGGATATGTAGGCAGTTGGCAAGGGGGTTCGGAATTTCACTTCTCTCTACACAAGGCACGTGTAACCTTAGTGATACTTTCCCGGGCACATCTTGGCCGGAATTTAATGCCATATTGTCCGGTGACCTTGCCGATTCAGCCCCAAAACACCACAAATCTCCACCCGCTCCGGCAGTTGGAGCTGAAGCTGCGGACGTGCGAACCTGCTTCAACGTCCGATATCCAAGGACAAATTTGGTTATTCCAGCGATATTCTCTCGGGGTGTTGTTGCGGAATTTTCTCACAACATTTTTGGCGCTAGAAGGAGGGCAAATCTCTGATCTTTTGAGAGGAAAGGTGTCTAAAAGCTCCGGCGATGATCGTACCTTGAAGAACGACGAGTGTGATCGTGAAATTGGCCTGAAAAGAAGGTCATTAAGCAAGGATTTCATGGATTGAATTCCACATATGGGTAGGAGAATCATTACTCTGGAAAATAACCGGAAAAGATGGAGAAACGGAGGAGAAATCATGGCTTGTTAAAAAATGGAGAAGAATAGAGGATGCACATATTTTTGGCTTGATGGAAGAGACCTGAAAAGAATGGCCGGAAAATGAAGTTTTCTGATGTTAATTTCGATCGAAAATACCCAGAAACGAGGTCCCGCGATGAAAGCTTCCCCCAATCAGGGGTGCTGATATGTTTAACTGGATAGGTGAAGCTGAATATCTACCTGCTAATGGAGGTACGACCATCTAGAGAGGTTCAGTTTAGAGGTTCTAGTGGCAAAGACGGGGGATACCTCAATTTCAAGGTTGCACTTATGGCAGAAGGTTTCCCTAAGGACTACTGAAGCTCCCACAATGAAAATTATGGAGTACAGATCTTGTTCATACCATACTTCAGGTCGTAAGGGGAGTTAACAAGTGAACCTGCGTGGCAAAGAAAGGAAGAGCTCCCGACTAATGAGGTGCAGGTTCTGTTAAATGCGAACCTCTTGACCAAGAAGGTAAAAATGAACCAAGTACATAGTTGAAGCTGTTTATTCAATCTACTCGATATTTGGATGTAGCTGTACTTGGAGATGGAAAAGGTGTAGCTGAGGAGGTTCAAGTGTAGCTGGAAGGTACATGTACAGCTGAGGAGGTGCAGGTACGATTGTGGTTCCACCTTCACCTGATAGAGGTGGAGTATGCAAGGACCTCAAATGTGGGACTTGATTCTTATAAGGAGGTTCCAGAAGACAAGTCCCAACGTCTAGAAGGCACAATCTCGATCTAATGGGTCAACCGTGGCGATTCCACCACGCAACGTGAGGAAGCTCAATGTAGAATAACGAAGGAATCATGCTACCAGGTAGCCTTAATGGAGGAACCTCACGATAAAGGTTCCAGTTTTTTGGGTGGTAACCACTCATGGCATGGATGCAAATGGATGCTCTAATAAAGGATAATGAAGGCAAGGATGAAGGCAAGGCGCACCATATGGAAGTTATGACTAAAAAAAAAAGTACAAGGGAACCTTTCGGAGTTCTTGGTTGGTCATGTGGTAGCACCTACAGAAGTAGGTGAAATAAAGTTATAGGGGTGCTCATAACGGAAGCTTCACCAATAGTGGAAGGTTAAAGGCATTGAGCAAAGGTGCCAAAGGTATGATTTAGGTGAAGCTGAAGCTCCAACAAAAAAAGGGCATCAGGGAAGCTAAAGGAGAATTGGTAGCTCTTATAAACTAAAAGAGGAGAGTGACTTATTCTGAAAAATACAGTAGAAGAAGCATATGAAGCCTCTAAGGTGATCAGCTGATAGAGGTGCCAACAATAAGATTAAAGAGGAAGCTCCAGGAAAGGAACCATCTCAGCTCGTGAAAGATTCAAGCAATATAATAATGGTAATCATCATGATGAAGAATCTCGAGGACGTTCTCATACTGTAAGCCCCTTAGACACGATAAATTGGAAGGTGTCTCACAAAGAGGTTCCCCTGCTATAAGCTTCTCGAATATTGGAAGATGGAATTTGGGAATACTTTATGGAAGGAATTGCAGAAGGAGTAGATGTTAATAATCTCAATCAAATTCTAGAAAAGATGCCATTGGATGAAGAAAGAGGTACGAATGACCTCTCGATTATTAAAGGAAGTGGTGTGAGGTTCACATATGGAGCTACCTACCAATCGACGGATGCAGAATGGAAATCTAAGTTAAAGGCATGAAAGCAAGAACCTCTCAAGGGAAAAATCACCGAAGCTATGGAAGCTTGAGAAATAATGGAGCTACAACTTTGTACGCTAAGGTAGTGGAAAGAAATCAGGTGTGAATTAAGACACCATCTCAGTATTGGTAGAGGTCAGTAATCCTAATGAAATCTGAAGGATCGAAAGGCAACCTGGGTGGCACATGAGCGAAATATTCATCTCAGTTTCGAAGTTGAACCTTACAAGGAGGCTATTATCTATCAAGAGGTAGCTCCCCCCAAGGCACTATCATTGGCAGCTTTCTTATTAATAGGATGGAGGAAAGGCTGAAATACCTGGTAACATATATACTAGGAGATAGTGGCAGAAGCTACCAAGTGAAGGTCAAACAAAGAAGAGTAACATGGTCTTTCATGGAATGGGTATTACAAGTCGTGGTTGCTTCTTCTATGATACCTCTTATTTCTTACAATGAGTACGCTCACGTAAGCTTAGAGATTCATGGTGAAGGATGGTCGAACCTGGCTACGAATTATATAAGGTTCCTCTTGCATAAAATGGCTACAAGGAACCGGGGGTAGTGGATACTGCCAAGGATGACATCTTGAAAGTGCTAATTTTCAAGCAAACGGGATTTTGACGCAAATTAATCAGGTTCATTGATATTCATCTGCGGGTTGAAGGTTCATTCTTTTCACCAGCTGTTGCAGCAGTTACAGGTCCATTTACACTCACCAATGAGTAGCAGCTTCCTTGGTATTAACCTGCTGGTTGCAGGTTGATTGGTTTCAGCTGCAGGAGCAGCTTCCTTGGTATTAACCTGCTGGTTGCAGGTTGATTGTTTTCAGCTGCAGGAGCAGCTTCCTTGGTATTAACCTGCTGGTTGCAGGTTGATTGGTTTCAGCTGCAGGAGCAGCTTCCTTGGTATTAACCTGCAGGTTGCAGGTTGGTTGATTTCAGCCGCTGGAGCAGCTTCTTCGGATTTTACCTGCTGGTTGCAGGTAGCTTCTTTGGTATTCACCTGCTGGTTGCAGGTAGCTTCCTTGGTATTAACCTGCTGGTTGCAGGTTGATTGGTTTCAGCTACATGAGCAGCTTCCTTGGTATTAACCTGCTGGTTACAGGTTGGTTGGTTTCAGCTGCTGGAGCAGCTTTTTTGGATTTTACCTGCTGGTTGCAGGTAGCTCACTACAAGAAAATCCTGTTTTAACAACAGAAAATTCCGTTGGCATGTTAAGGAAATCCGTTGGGAAGACCCTTTACCAACGGAATGACCACCAAACGTGTCCGTCGGAGGAAAGCTTGTTGGGAAATCATTACCAACGGATTTGTTTTCGTTACTAAACTTACCAACGGAATATCAACAAACTAATAACAGACCTTATGAATGAATTACAACAAAATGAACACCATTTTGACAACGGATTTTTTCGTTAGGAAAGCCGCTAACGGAATTTCTGTTGGTAAAATATCACCATTGTGCCAACAGAATCCTCAGCGTTGGTAGATTTGCCAAATTTGCCAACAGAATATCTGTTATTACATACACCATTTTATTTTGCTTGCCAATTGTCCAATATCCTAAAAATTTTTGTTAACAAGTTTGGAGATTTTTTTAACAGTTGCAGACAACTGATATGCTATGTGTGCAACATGTACAAATTTGCAACTCTATTCATAATCAAAACCAATGCAACATAAAAAATATAAAAAGTTCACTAATCTTACGGTCAATATAATGTAACCAACAAACATTAACTCCAATCACTTAAACTAGTACATCCGACTAGTATGATCCACATAAACATTGAGGGGTAAAAATGCAACATTAATATTTAAAAATAGCAATAATGCTTAGATAAGTTTCCATTGAAATTTCATCAACTTCGATATACTTAACAAGTCCATCGGTAATTTGATCTCTGGTTGGGGGAACCGACCTTCCGAAAACCAACCTTCGGTTCTTGATATGTAACATTTCCATCACTGTTGGTATCCATTAAAGCAGACATATCACTGATTACCTCTGGCTCCTCAACTGTCAAGTGTTTTGCAATAACCTACATCTGATAAAACCAATTTCAATGAGTAACAATTATCAAATAACAAATCATTTCTTTTAAAGAAAAAATATATCATTGCAGCAACTAACTATTTTAACAACATGCTTAAAAAAACAAATAAATATAGTCATAATCTATAAAACAAAGGTTTAAAAATACTATGTTGTCACTGCAACATAGATACACATGTTAATTCATAAGACAACTATCCGGCTTCAGGTATGTTAGAAGATCTCTATAATAAAAAAAAGTAAAATAGAATTAACCTCATTTCCTAAAGTAAGGCTACAACTTGATTTAAATTCATTGTCATTTATAATAAAGGTTAACAATGAAACAAGCTGCAGAAAAAGAAAAAAATAATGAAACAAGCACATCACATGTAGAGGTATCAGTAAAGAACAGAAACAAGTACTATGATCTTGTACAAGCAGCAAATGTTTCTGTGGGTAACTTGAAACTACAAAGAGCTAGAAGTTAAAAGTGAATGGAAACTTAAGTTGATTCTATATATATCCACGAAATGCTATGAATACATACCGAGAAATTAGAACTCGATCGATAAATTAGGCTTTGAGGTTAGGCTACACATCAAAGATACTATATGTTGCAGCAAGATCATTTCCATTAACGACATACAAACAAACACAATAAAGAGTGAATATAAAGAAGACTTGCCAGAGAAGTGAATATGGCTTTACTTTCACAACACATGACAATACCAATGTCACCCGCAACTACTATTATTTCACAAATGCAACAACAGGGGTGACATCCAGGAATAACAACAGGGGTGACATCCAGGAATAGGTGTAACATGCATTATATCTGAAAAGATTGTGCAAAATGCCTTTAACAGTAAACTTATTTTAAAGTACTTAAGGAACATCTGTATCTAATGCATTTAACAGGAATAAATCGACTTACGGAATTGGTAGATCGCTTTACAGGGGAGCTTCTTTCCACTTTGCAATTTACTGGATTGACGTTTGGAAACAGCAGAAGATCCAAAGCCTATATATACAACACCAGAGGGGTGAAGAAACAATAATTTTCCAAGCCCATTTTTAGATAGGATGCTAAATACACTAACTGAAGCAAAGCATTCCCAGTAATTAGCACATAATATTCTCACTAATTAATAGTAAAGTAGGACAAAATGGACATAAACTTCGTACTAACTGAGACAAAATTTCCCCAAATTTAACACCAACTTTAATTCCTACTAATTCAGCACTTAATACCAGTTCTAAATTTTTTTTTATCAGAATACCAGCTCTAATTGAACACAAAATCATACATCAAAAAATTTAACATGCATAGATACATATACCTCAAATCAACATATACATACATAAGTGAAAGAGAGGTAAGCGAGAGATGAGTGTGAGAGAGAGATAGCTGAGTGAAAGAGAGGTAAGCGAGAGACGAGGGAGGGAGAGAGGTGTGAGATTTAAAACATACATACAACACAAATTAATTATCACAAAAAACATCAATTCAAGAGTTAAAACAAGTATTATATGTGTGTGTATAGTTACAATACATGAATAAGATAAAGATTCGCGCACCTTCCATGATGTTCTGCTTGATTCTCCAAACAAAACACTCTAAAAATATGAAGATCTACAAAACTACGCTTCGAAAACGTGAGAGAGAGAGAGAGAGAGAGAGCCCAAATCGAACTTGCACCCCTAAATTGAAGCGGTAGCCCCTAATTGAACCCTTGTCTAATTGAGAAATGTTCTTGTGTGAAAATAATTTTTGTGTTTACGATTTAGGGTTCTAGAGCAGAGAGAGAGGTTTTTGTGTTTTTTGTGTTTTGTGCGAGTGTGTTTGTGAGCTGGGTATTGAAGGTGGATTAATTGGGGGAAATGAAAGTGAAAATTTGGTTACCGGGGGAATGAAAAAAAAAAATAAGTCAAATGAAATTTTGGTAGCTTGTGGGGGGAAATTTTGGTTTCTGGTGGGGGAAAATTTTGGTAGACTAGTTTAATGCCCGTGCTTCGCACACGGGAGTTCATATTTTAAATAAAATTTATTTTAAATTTTAATAAATTATAGTATATAATTTTACAATATAGAAATAAAAATTGGTAGTAGTATTAAAAAGTTGCCTACTTTAATAAATTAAAATGTTAAATTCTTTAAGAGCATGTGTTTGTTTTGATAATTTAAATTACAATTAATATAAGAAATTATTAATATATTAATTTATTTTAAAAAGATCAAAAAATTGAACACTATAACATTATTTTAGTGATGTCAACTATATCATGAATGCAATAGTAGTAGATATAAAGAATAAATTAAAATAATTAAATCATAATATCAAAAAAATTAAAGTTATACCGCACTATAACCTAATCCTAAGCATATAATTTACTACTATAATGGGTCATGGATATCTATCAAAGATTGTTTTTGTCAAGGAATTTTTTTTTGGCAAGATTGTTTTAATTGGATGGCCCTGGCGGGCCCATTATAATTATAACCAATTATTTGGCATTTATAATAACAACTGCCAAATTTTTGGTATTATCAAGGAAATAATTTTTGGCAAGAGTGGTTTGTCATGATATGTATTTTATATAATATCGGGTCAATATATTTTAAAATATGGATCGTATCATATAACTGGATGGGTAATATAAACGGATTTGGCAAGAATGTTTTTATTGGATGGCCCTGGGGCCCATTATAATTATAATTGACAATTGTTAGAAAGGAAATAATTTTTGGAAACAAAATAATTATCATATAACTGGATGAGTAATATAAACGGATTTGGCAAGAATGTTTTAATTGGATGGCCCTGGCGGGCCCATTATAATTATAATTGACAATTGTTAGAAAGGAAATAATTTTTGGAAATAAAATAATTCGTGTTTTGTCAAGAAAATTTTTTTTTGGCAAGATTGTTTTTGTCAAGGAATTTTTTTTTGGCAAGCTTGTTTTAATTGGATGGCCCTGGCGGGCCCATTATAATTATAACCAATTATTTGGCATTTATAATAACAACTGCCAAATTTTTGGTATTATCAAGGAAATAATTTTTGGCTATTTCCTTCCACAAATTTTAAATTATTTTAAATTTTGTTTATTGATAACAAATTACTTAAATAAATTATTTTAATTTATTTAAAATAAATAAACAATTTATTTTAATAAACAATTTATTTTAATGATTTTGTTTAATTTTGTGAAAAATTATTTTATTTAATGATGTGTGTCGTTGTTGGTAACAAAAGGAAATAATTTTTGGAAACAAAATAATTCGTGTTTTGTCAAGAAAATTTTTTTTGGCAAGATTGTTTTTGTCAAGGAATTTTTTTTTGGCAAGCTTGTTTTAATTGGATGGCCCTGACGGGCCCATTATAATTATAACCAATTATTTGGCATTTATAATAACAACTGCCAAATTTTTGGTATTATCAAGGAAATAATTTTTGGCAAGAGTCGTTTGTCATGATGTGTATTTTATATACTATCGGGTCAATATATTTTAAAATATTGATCATATCATATAACTGGATGGGTAATTTAAACGGATCCCGAACCTAATCCTAAGCATATAATTTACTACTATAATGGGTCATGGATATCTATTAAACCTGAATATGGATCCCGAACCTGAGGAAAGGGTTATCCAGCAATTTATAATATATAGATACCGGAAATAGGGATGGGCATTTCACCCGTCCCGCTCGATCACAATTCGATCCACGATCTCCGTTTTTATTTTTAATATATATATATATATAATTAAATTATTATAAGTAAAAATATTTATGTATATTATAAGTGCTTAAATTTATTTAATTCATTCCACATATTCAAAAGTTTAATAGTAAAATTTAATTTAATTATAGTAATTTAATTATATTTTTTAGTACAAATAAAAATAAATTTAAAATATTTTTTAAAATATGTCATTGAATTTAAAATATATATTATATATCATAATTTAGCAATTTATTATTTTTATGAATTTTTTTAGAAAATGTATTAAATTTATTTTTTTAATAAAAATAAAAATCCCCAATTCCCCGCAGGGATCCCCATTCCCCGTTCGGGGCGGGGATCAAAATATTCCCCATTCGGGGATCGGGGCGGATTCGGGGAGTGGGTAGTGATTCGGAGATCGGGGGCGGGGATTGCACTCCCCGACCCCGAAGTGACCCGACGCCCATCCCTAACCGGAAATTATATTATTGTAACGTTTTTGTTAGGATGTGGTACAATTGAGTTTTTAAATTTTTTTAATTATTTTTTCCCAACATTACAATAAGTATTCATTAATATTTGTACGGTTAGATTTTCGAAGAAATAATTTAAAAAAATCATTCAGTTAACCCTAAATAGGGTTTTTGTCATGGTTTATTGTTTCGATTTTTAAAAAAATATTTTCTCGATGACCCAACCGTACGGAGGTCAAGATTCATCCTTTTTAATGTTATTGCCAAAATTTCAGAAAAAAATTAATTTATTTTGTTTGGTAATTAACGGTCAACTAGTACTTTGACTAGAACCCCTAAATAGGGTTTCGTCCGGATTTAGTGTTTCGATTTTCTGAAAAATATTTCTCGATGACCCAACCGTACGGAGGTCAAGACTCATCCTTTTTAATGTTACGGCCAAAATTTCAGAAAAAAATAAATTTGTTTGGTTTGGTAATTTAACGGCCAACTAGTACTTTGACTATAACCCCTAAACATGATTTCATCAGGGATTAGTGTTTCGATTTTTAAAAAATATTTCTTGTTAGGAATTATGTTGTCCTTGATGATATACACTCATTAAGCACCTTGAAAAACATATGTGCACAAGATTTGACCCGTACAGCTAACTAGGGCTTTGTCCCGGATTGTTCTTTCTATTTTTAAAAAAATACTTATCGACGATCCAACCGCACGTATGTCAATATATATCTAATTTAGTGATATTCCCAAGATTTTAAAAAATAATAAATTTATTTGGATGGTAAAAGTGGTAGTCAACTATCGTTTTGACGCGTACTGCTAACTAGTGCTTTGTCCCGGATTGTTATTTCTATTTTTTAAAAAATACTTATCGACGATCCAACCGCACGTATGTTAGTATATATCTAATTTAGTGTTATTCCCAAGATTTTAAAAAATAGTAAATTTATTTGGATGGTAAAAATGGTAGTCAACTATCGATTTGACGCGTACTTCTAACTAGTGCTTTGTCCCGGATTGTTATTTCTATTTTTTAAAAAATACTTATCGACGATCTAACCGCACGTATGTCAGTATATATCTAATTTCGTGATTTTCCAAAGATTTTAAAAAATAATAAATTTATTTGGATTGTAAAAGTGGTAGTCAACTATCGATTTGACCTGTACTGCTAACTAGTGCTTTGTCCCGGATTGTTCTTTCTATTTTTTAAAAAATACTTATCGACGATCCAACCACACGTATGTCAATATATATCTAATTTAGTGATATTCCCAAGATTTAAAAAAAAAAAAAATTTATTTGGATGGTAAAAGTGGTAGTCAGCTATCGATTTGACGCGTACTTCTAATTAGTGCTTTGTCCCGGATTGTTGTTTCTATTTTTTAAAAAATACTTATCGACGATCCAACCGCACGTATGTCAATATATATATAATTTCGTGATATTCCCAAGTTTTTAAAAAATAATAAATTTATTTGGATAGTAAAATTGGTAGTCAACTATCGATTTGACCCGTACTCCTAACTTATAACGGATTAGTAACGGAAATATTTCAAATTGTAACAGATTAGTAACGGAAAATGTATGACCGTTCTAATACTACCAACAGATTAGTAACGGAAAATGTATGACCGATCTAAAATATTCCGTTGGCAACTCGTTGCTTGAAATGGGCGGGTTTTTTTTTTCTTTTAGCGCCCATTTTTTTTCATTTTTAATTGGGGGGAAATTTAGCCGGTTTTTTTTTCGTTGTTTAGCGCCTATTTTTTCTCTTTTTTCATTCTAATATTACCAACGGATTAATCACGGAAAAGAGTATGACCGATCTAAAATTCCCAACGGAATATATCGTTGGTAAAGCATTGTTAGTTCCTTGGTAAATTATTGTTATTCTGTTAGTACTCTTTCCGTTGGCATCTCGTTGCTAGAAATGGGAGGCAATTTTAGCACCAAAATTTTGATCTGTTTTTAGAGCATTGACTTTTCAACAATTTATTTTCCGTTAGGAATCTCTTAGCAATCACCAACGGAAATTTCCGTTACTAAATTTCCGTTACTGAATCGTTGCGAATGTGTTATTTTATAATTGGCTTTTCAGAATAAGCATATGGGTGAGTAATCCGTTAGTAAATAGCAACGGACACGTTTCCGTTGGGTGAGTCATTAGGTACGACTATCATGCTTAGGTTCAGGTTTTGATATGTTTAGCCGTCACTAAAATGTGTCATTTTACTTGCATGACTTATGTGGATTATATGTTTACATGATTTATGTGGATTATATGTTTATGTGCTTACGTGCTCCTTATTTATATGCTACATGTGTGAATATTGTATGCCTGAATGGTTGAATCTAGCTCTTCATTATCGTTAATCATATGTCAAATAACTAGGAGGGTAGTGGAAGTATGGACTTGCTAGGTAGATCTTCTTAAGTATGAACCTTTTAAGTACGGACCTCCGTGGGGAGTATGGACTTGGTCTTTAAGATAGTGGGAGTATTTAGGAACCTCTTATGGAGACTAGCTCGCGAAGTTTCTATGCTTATAGGATCACGAGGTGCCTTAATGGAGTCTAGCTCGCGAAGTTCCTATGCTTATAGGATCGCGAGGTGCCTTGATGGAGCCAGGCTCGCGGAGTCTCTTGGCATATGGAATGGAAGCTGGATTGGAATGGAAGCTGGATTGGATTGGAAGCTAGAATGGAATGGAAGCTGGATTGGATTGGAAGCTGGAATGGAATGGAAGCTGGACTGGATTGGAAGTTGGATATGGATTGGCACATGGAATGGCAGTGGAATGGAAATGGATTGGAATATGGATTGGAATAGGGATTGAAATTCGCATTGTATTATAAGCTCATCAAACCCTCGATCGGGAAGGGAAGCTCTTTTGTCATTGAAGATATGTTTTTTTGGAAAATCCTTACGTCAATGGAATGATGTTTAAAGGCATGTGGAGCTTCGATATGAGTTATGACTACATAAATTTTAAAAGACCAAGTTTTGGAAGTGTGGTTTAGCTACAACCGCTTATGGTTTATTGAGGTTCAGGTTCAGGTGCAGCTGCAGGTTTTTTGACCAGCTGCTTCACATCTGGCTAATATATTTGGAATTCAAGCTGAAGAAGGTTTTGTATATTGTATGGAAAGGAAGTTCGATGGCTCATAAGGAAGGGTTATAGGAAAGCTGGAACACATGTTGGGTGAAGGCTGTTGTTTGTGCGGATGTACGGATGTTTGGATTTATAAAATCGGATATGAGCTTCGGCTGGATAGAAGGACATAACTTTCTTATGAGGTTCGAATTACGGGGAACCTCAAAGTGTTGGGTTTATGGAAATATGGAGCAGAAGTAGGTTTGAATGGGAATCATGATCCTAAACGTTGGTGGAAAGGGTCTGGCAACCGATAGGAATAATGTGCAGGAATACTTCAAAATAGAATAAACACGGATTGGTATGTCTTATCTCTTGGATTGAAGATGGGAACCTCTAGTTGAGTTACAAGGTTTATGCCCACATATGGCGGTTGGAATAAAAATAACGGAGGACTCAATAACGGCTAAAACTTATGGAGGACTCAGCTACAGCTCCTTTAATGGTTGCAACTGATGCAGCTGGAAATTCTGGAATGAATCCACATCTCAGGAGCTTATCTCAGGTTAATAGACTGGCACCATCTCCCAGCTCAGCTGATAACGTTAAGGCCCTCTTTGCTCATTTGAGGAGGTGGCCTCTCAGGGGTGTCCTTGTTGGAATCTCTATAAGGGTCAACAACTTCTAAACTTCTCGACAAGTTTAAGATTCAAGTTGGAGAAGGTTTTACATATCATGTTGAAGGGAAATCCAATGGCTCGGGGGGTACATCAGATTTTCGTCAAAGAGCTGGCAGATTGGAAAAGAGGTTCTCATCGTGAGCTTGCAGAGAGGGAGCTTCTACCAAGTAGGTTCGGCGGCCGAACTTGATCTAAAGCGGAACTACAAGGAAACAGATAAGTTCTATTCTCAATGCTTTTACATATTCATTGACATACATGTTTTATGTGCATATAAGGAATTTTTTCATAGCGTTAAGCTAGAAACATCATTCGAACCTCATTTTTTCAAATGGATCATTATCTAAATGTGCATATCTCATGATTTCAAGGAAGCAAGTTTGCATGGATTTATAAAGAAAAGGTCATCATTCCATATACATTTATTAAATTATGCATGGTTTTCAAAAGGTGTTTTCAAAGTTGCTAGCTGAAGCTGTCAGGTAGGTACATAGGCACGCTATATGCCCCATAATGTAACCACTTGGAAAGACATAGCAGCAATCGAGGAGGTCTCCATAGCTTTCCTTTGGTCCCTCTTGTGATACGTACATGGAATCACTTATAACTTACAATGCTCGGAGGATCCCAAGGTTTATGGGAAAGGTCTGGAAAGTCCCATGACATCATAGGGGAAGCCCTCAAAATACTTAACAACATCTTTGGAGGTCCATTGTGACATGCTCATGGAAATTTCTGAAAATTGTGGCATTATGTCTTGAAGAGTGTGTTCGCCAAGGTTCTGCTTGATTGTAGAGGCAGCAACGGATATATATACAAAGTTATTTGCATATTCATACTTGCATGAATGTTTTCTATGTGTATGAGCTGTATGCATTATATAGGTGAGCTGTTTAGCTCCAACCACTAATCATCGTTTCTAGTTATTGTCGTAGCTCAGGTTTGGAATGTTAAGGTATCTTTGCAACAGCAGGAGCTCCATAAGGAAGCTCCATGGTATGGCTCACGAGGAATTCTTACACGAAGGTCAACTTAGCAGGAAAAAGGAGCATCTCGAGGAATCGGATTATGGTTTTCAAGGAAAAAAGACTGGAAGCTGGTAGGTTTAGGTACGAAGCCGAGGAAGCTTATAACTGGAGATGGAGTGTCATACATGATCTAAGGTATAAGGAAGGGTTACATTTAAGGATTCAGATTGAGGTACCTATGCAGAAGTATTGTGCTTCCTGTTTCTTACGCCGAGTTAGCTCATGTAAGCTTGGAAGCACGGTGCTGAAGCTATGTATCTATCTGAGAAGGTAATGAAGGATTGGACCTCTTCTTTTGTATTGGTTCCTTTCGCATTTCATGACATCAAGGAACCGGGGGGTAGTTGTTGTGCCCAAAATTTGTAATGGATTTAATTTTAGGCCCATGGATATTGAGAGGCCCAATTGGAGTGGTTTGAATAATATTTGAGGTTTAGCTGTAGAGGTTCCGTTGTGGAGGTGGAAAGTTTGAGGGAAGCTCTGGAGGTGGAAAGTTTGAGGGAAGCTCTAGAGGTTCCGCTGTGGATCGGAGGTACGAATATGGAGGTAGCTCTGGAGATTCCGTTGTGGAGGTATGGGTTTAAAGGAAGCTGTGGAGGTGTACATTTGAAGGGTAGCTCTGGAGGTGGAGGTTCGGTTTAGAGGGAAGCTGTATAGGTGCAGGTGTGCTTATAGGCTCCACCTCTGTCTAACAGAAGTAAAGTTGGACAAGGACTCTTGTTCCTAAACTTTAGGAGCACGGAAATGGACTCAAGAGATGGACTTTGAGATGGTTTCTACTATATCAAATGGGATATACACGTTATATACATAATATATGTGGATAATTATATGAAAATACATGGATAAATGGACTTCTAGTGGTATACTTCGAGTAGGACTCTACTAAGTGGCTAGCTGAATCAAGGATAAGGCATATTTCTACACAAACACTTCAAGATCAGCATTGGAGGAAGGATAAAATACATAAAAAAAACGTGGCTTAGTGCTCAAGAAAGGAGTCCATGACCTAAAGAACTACATCGGGGCTTGATTCCTATAAATAGGATATGTAGGCAGTTGGCAAGGGGGTTCGGAATTTCACTTCTCTCTACACAAGGCACGTGTAACCTTAGTGATACTTTCCCGGGCACATCTTGGCCGGAATTTAATGCCATATTGTCCGGTGACCTTGCCGATTCAGCCCCAAAACACCACAAATCTCCACCCGCTCCGGCAGTTGGAGCTGAAGCTGCCAGCTGAAGCTGCGGACGTGCGAACCTGCTTCAACGTCCGATATCCAAGGACAAATTTGGTTATTCCAGCGATATTCTCTCGGGGTGTTGTTGCGGAATTTTCTCACAACAATAACTAACAATATTTTTAGTTTGATAACTAAAAATATTTATTTTAAAATTAAGTCACATAAAAAAAGAAAACTATAATTTTTTTTAAAAATTAAATTACATATAATAATCTATTACTATATATAATAAGAGAACACAAGGGTAAAAATTGCCAATAAAATGGTTGTGAAATGTCCATTTTATCCTTTTAAGTTAAAAATTTACAAAAGTGCCACCATTTTATAATTTATACTAAAAACATGTTTCTTTTGTGTATTCAATGAGAATCGAACCTTTAACCTCCGCTCAAGAATCTCATGTATATATAATAAGAGAACACAAGGGTAAAAATTGCCAATAAAATGATTGTGAAATGTCCATTTTATCCTTTTAAGTTAAAAATTTACAAAAGTGCCACCATTTTATAATTTATACTAAAAACATGTTTCTTTTGTGTATTCAATGAGAATCGAACCTTTAACCTCCGCTCAAGAATCTCATGTCATAACCAAGTGTGCTACATCAATTATTGAGTTTACTTCAAAAATCTTACTAGATTAATCACATCCTCTTCTTCTCTTCTATTTAATTTTTTTGTTATAACTTTTGAATAAATAAAATATTTATTTACATTATTTATGTAATTCTGTTTTTTCCAATTTCCGTAATTTTATATATAACTATATAAAATGTTGGTTTGTATTTTTATATAACTCCTTTTTTTAGTTTGTGTATATAATATAACTATACATTCAGTCATTATTATAATTTTTTAATATTTTGTAGTTTTTTACAATTAAATGGATATCAATTATGTTACAATTGTTATATTTTATATTTTTAAATGAAACTATATCTCTTATTAAACTTAATACAAAAACGCAAACAAGAATCACATTCTCGATGGAAATCGAACACAAATCTATAATAATTAGGTCAATTGAATATATCGAACTCGTAGAAGTTAAAGATACAACAAATCTATTATCTATTAATTCTATCTATCTATCATTAAGGTTGTGTTTCAATAAATATTTATATTATATTTATAAAATCAAACATAATTATAAGTTTATCATATAATTTTAGGTTTATAAAAATTTAAAATTTTGAGTTAAATTAGAGATTTTTGGTCGACCAACCATTTAGGCTTTGAACGATTTAATATATAACTGATATAAGAAAGATAAAAATTTTAAAATGTAGAAAAACTTTTGAATTTATGTTTAAAAAGAAGAACTTTAAAAATAAGATTTATGTTGTTTATAAAAAATAACGTGATAAATATGTAATATTAAATGAAAATAAGATATGATTTTTTTATCATAAATATTATAAAATTATTAGTTATTATTAGTAATAACCCGTCGTATTATTACTTGACTATAAATTATGATAATACATATTTTATATAATACATTAAAATGATGCATTATGTCATATAATTTAGATTGATAAATTAAACTTTAAATATATAGACACTACTTAACTTTTTAAAAATTATCATTTGTAGTCTTCTATATTACCTTTATATAATTTTTAATTAGGAAAAACAGTATATTTGTCCATATATGTTATAGTCAATTTATAAATTATTAATCGGTATTGTGAAATTATTAAATTATATTAAGTAATCTATACTATTATATAAAAGCCGAAACATTAAAAGTTTGGTTCAACGGTACCTATTGAATTTACCTAATTACCCTTACTCAATTACAGATCTACTAACTAATCAATTTCCTTTTTCAGGTTACACATATTATCTTTTGTATTTTCAATATCTAAATAATTTCCTTCTCCAGGTAAAATACAATATTTTTTATATTTTATCTAACTAAAATTTCTCATTTATTAATCAATTTCCTTTTTCAGTTTAAACTTTAAACATATAACCTTTTCTATTTTTCAATAGCTAAATAATTTCCCTTTTCATTTAAAATAGAATATCTTTTACATTTTATCTAACTAAAATTAAAACAACATTACTATTAATTACAAAATAATATTTACTAAAACACGTTACATTTTTTCTTTCTTCTTACTAAAACCTCCATTTTTCTAATTATATTACAGGCGTTTCTATTTAATACAAATAAAATAATAATATTATAATACTAATAATTAATTGATTACCTTTTCAACTTAAATATATCATATTTTCTATTTTTTCTGATTACATTCCCTTTTTACTATAAATATAACGGGTAACGTTAATTTATCATTTTCTAAAAACTATGAACAATTTTATTTCATAAAATAACATAATTAAATTATAATTACTATAAACTAATCAATTTCTTTTTCACTTAAATCATGCACGTTACTTTTATATTTTCTCTAACTAAAATCTCTTCTCTTTTTTTTTTCAATTATATCACAAACGGTTCTATTTAATAAAATAAACTAATAATATTATAATCTATACTATTATATAAAAACCGAAACATTAAAAGTTTTGGTACCTGTTTTTTGGTACTTCATAAATTTACTTATTTATCCTTCATTATAAAGAAAAATAAATACACCTAAAATAAATGATAACATAATATAATTAATGGTAATTAGTCGATTGCCTTTTTCATATTTACTTTTAGTTGAAGATATTACCTTTGATAAACACCTTAAAATATATACCCACCATAATTTTCAAGAAAAATATAAAACATAAATTAAATAATAACATAATATAATTAATGGTAATTAGTCGATTAACATGATAAAATTAATGGTAATTAGTCGATTGTCGTTTTCACATTAACATAATAAAATTATTCGATTGTATTTTTCACATTCACTTTTACTCGAAGATATTACCTTTTATAAATGCCTAAAAACATCAATCAATCATTAATATTTCCTTTCAAATTAAAATACATTACCATTTTAATTTAAAACAAATCTTATAATCATTATTATATACCCGAAAATATCAAACCATAATTTTCAAGAAAAGTATAACACCTAAAATAAATAATAACATAATATAATTAATGGTAATTAGTCGATTGTCTTTTTCACATTAACATAATAAAATTAAAGGTAATTAGTCGATTGCTTTTTTCACATTTAATTTTAGTTGAAGATATTATCTTTTATAAATACTTTACCTTTTTTCGAATCAAAACATGTTACCTTTTTAATTTAAAACAAATCTTATAATCATTAATATATACCGAAAAATATAACATCATAATTTTCAAGAAAAATATAGCCCGAAAATATCGCACCATATTTTTCAATTATTAATAAAATACATCAAAAATCATATACGTTGGTTATAATAAGAAAACATTAGTATAATCCGAAAACATGAGTATATTAAATTATATCAAATTAAAAAATTATTAAAAATAATGATTATATAAAAATATAATTTTAAATAAAATTTATAACATATTATAAGAAACCCGTGCATTGCACGGGTTATAAGGTAGTTATCTATAATCTATACTATTATATAAATTCCGAAACATTGAAAGTTTTGGTACCTGTTTTTTGGTACCAATTTTTTGGTACCTGTTTTTTGGTACTGCGTGAATTTACTTATGTACCCTTCATTATAAAGAAAAATATATACTAAAACACCTAAAATAAATTTTAACATAATATAATTAATGGTAATTAGTCGATTTCCTTTTTCGTATTTACTTTTAGTTGAAGATGTTACCTTTTATCATATCTTCCAATCATTAATATTACCTTTCGAATTAAAATACGTTTCCTTTTTGATTTAAAACTAATCTTACAATCATTAATATATACCCGAAAATATCATACAATATTTTTCAATTATTAATACTATTATATAAATTCCGAAACATTGAAAGTTTTGGTACCTGTTTTTTGGTACCAATTTTTTGGTACCTGTTTTTTGGTACTTCGTGAATTTACTTATGTACCCTTCATTATAAAGAAACATATATATTAAAACACCTAAAATAAATTTTAACATAATATAATTAATGTTAATTAGTCGATTGCCTTTTTCGTATTTACTTTTAGTTGAAGATGTTACCTTTTATCATATCTTCTAATCATTAATATTACCTTTCGAATTAAAATACGTTTCTTTTTTGATTTAAAACTAATCTTACAATCATTAATATATACCCGAAAATATCATAGAATATTTTTCAATTATTAATAAAATATATTAAAAATATACTTTGTTTATAATAAGGAAACATTAGTATAATCCGTAAACATGTGTATATTAAATTAAATTAATTAAAATTAAAAATTATGTAAAAAATAATGATTATATAAATTGGTACCAGTTTTTTTGTACCTATTTTTTGGTAATTCGTGAATTTACTTATTTACCCTTCATTATAAAGAAAAATATATATTAAAACACCTAAAATAAATATTAACATAATATAATTAATGGTAAGTAGTCGATTGCCTTTTTCATATTTGCTTTTAGTTGAAGATGTTACCTTTTATCATATCTTCCAATCATTAATATTTCCTTTCGAATTAAAATACGTTTCCTTTTTGATTTAAAACTAATCTTACAATCATTAATATATATCCGAAAATATCGTACCATATTTTTCAATTATTAATAAAATCTATACTATTATATAAAAACCGGAATATTAAAAGTTTTGGTACCTTTTTTTGGTACCTATTTTTTGGTACTTCGTGAATTTACTTACTTACCCTTTATTATAAAAAAATAAATACACCTAAAATAAATTATAACATAATATTATTAATGGTAATTAGTCAAGATACTACCTTTTATAAACAACTAAAAACATCAATCGTATCACATCTTTCCATCATTAATATTTCCTTTCGAACTAAAAGTCTAAAACACGTTACATTTTCAATTTAAAACAAATCTTACAATCTAAAATAAGTAATAACATAATATAATTAATGATAATTAGTCAAAATACTACCTTTTATTAACAACTTAAAACATCAATTGTATCATGTATTTCCATCATTAATATTTCCTTTCGAACTAAAAGTCTAAAAGACGTTACCTTTTTAATTTAAAACAAATCTTACAAAAATAAGTAATAACATAATATAATTAATGGTAAGTAGTCAAGATATTACCTTTTATAAACACCTAAAAACACGAATTGTATCATATCTTTCCATCATTAATATGTCCTTTCGAACTAAAACACGTTATCTTTTTAATTTAAAACAAATCTCACAATCATTAATATATACCCGAAAATATCACATTAATATAATAAAATTAACGGTAATCAGTCAATTGTCTTTTTCATATTTACTTTTAGTTGAAGATATTACATTTTATAAACACGTAAAAACATGAATCATATCATATCTTTCGATTACTAATATTTCCTTTCGAACTAAAACACATTACCTTTTTAATTTAAAATAAATCTTTCAATCATTAATATATAACCGAAAATATCACACCATAATTTTCAAGTAAAATGTAACACCTAAAATAAATAATAATATAATATAATAAATGGTAATTAGTCGATTGCATTTTTCATATTTACTTTCAGTTGAAGATATTACCTTTTATAAACACCTAAAAAGATCAATTGTATTATATTTTTCAATCATTAATATTTCTAATTAAAACACGTTACATTTTTAATTTACAACAAATCTTACAATCATTAATATATACTCGAAAATATCACACCAAAATTTTCAATTATTAATAAAATATTTTAAAAATCATATACGTTGTTTATAATAAGGAAACATAATTATAATCTGTAAACATGAGTATATTAAATTATAACAAATTAAAATTAAAAAAATTATTAAAATAATGATTATATAAAAACATAATTTTAATATTAAATAAAATTTATAACATAATACAAGAAACCCGTGCACTGCAATACTAATAATTAATCGATTATCTTTTCAACTAAAACATATCATCTTTCTATTTTTTCTAATTAATTTTCTTTTTTCCTAGAAATATAACGGACAACGTTAATTTCTCATTTTCTAAAAAACACTAGGAGCAATTTTAATTAGTAATTGAACATAATTAAATTATAATTAGTATAAACTAATCAATTACCTTTTTCACCTAAAACATGTCACCTTTTTAATTTTCCCGTTTTCTTTTCTATTTTCTCTAACTAAAATATCTCATTTTTCAAGTATATTAAAGGCAGTTCCATTATATGAAATAAAATAGTAATATGATAATACTAATAATTAATCGATTAACTTTTTCAGTTAAAACATATCATTTTTTCTATACTTTATAATTAAAATCCCCCTTTTCCTAGAAATATCACGGGCAACAATAATTTCTCTTTTTCTAAAAACATTACAAGCAATTTGTTTAGTAAAATAACATAATTAACTTATAATTACTATAAACTAATTAATTACATTTTTCACCTAAAATATGTTACCTTTTTAATTTTCTCTAACCAAATCCTCTATTTTTCCAATTATATCATGGGCATTCTATCTAATAAAAAAATAATTTTATAATTACTTATAATTAACCGATTATCTTTTTCAACTAAAATCCATTATCTTTTCTAAATTTTTAACTAAAATTCCCCATTTTCTAGAATTATCACGAATAACATTTATATAATTATCATCATATAATCTCATTTAAAAATTTAAGTCTCCAAAAATCATGTTTTAAAAAAAATAATTCAAATAATTAAAAAATTTAATATAATATTAAAAAAAATCCGTGCATCGCACGAGTTTTAAGCTAGTATCTATTATATGCCAACATGGGTTTGGTGACTATTTAGTAAACAATCATATCTATTATATGCCAACATGAATTTGGAGATTATTTAGTAAATTACCAATATAACCTTAAATATAAATTAATGTCAAAAAATTTGATTTTGATAAGAATCGAATCTATTACCTCCATATATCTATAATTTATGTTCGCATGTACAACCCCTACACCAAATCTCTTTTAGTGATTAAAATCATTAACTACATCCTTGAATAATTCCTATTCTATGCAATATTTATTTATTATCACATATACAACCACTAAATCAAATCACATTTTGTAACATATTTTAAAATAATTGATTACATGCTCAAATAACCCATATACCGCTATCTATGTAATATTTATTTTAAACTTATTCATCGACTACAATTATAATTTTGATTTTGAGGGAAATTAAACCCATGACACTCATATACTCAAAAATTTATATTCATGTTTATTTTATAATTTATTAGGGATAAAATCATTGGAATATTTTTCTCTTATAATGTAAAAAATGTTTGTCAGTGAGAGAAAAAAATGGATATGTATAAAATTGTCTTCGAATACATAATTTTGACAAATATATCCTTATAGAGAAAAATGTTCCTATAGTTAACTATAAGTAATTACCTAAAGTTATCAGCATTTTGAGTATAAAAGCTAGACATTTTTGTAACAATGAAATCCACACCCTGCATTCACAAAAATAGCCTTCGGATTGTATTATAATATGTTTTAACTTTAGGTAATTACTTATAGTTAACTATAGGATCATTAAGCGCATCCTTATATATAGTAAATTAAAAAATAAATATGTTTTACATTATAAATGAGCCCATAACTTTTAAATAACCATAGCACCTTCTGATTATTTTTTGAAAATCTTTAACTAAAGTAATAACTATTATGTTGTATTCTATTAACAAATTATAACAATATTTCTCTCTATTAATTGTTATGTTTATATTATTAGTCGACTGACCAGAATATTTTAATTGTTAAATTAATATAAAAAAGATAAATGAAGTGTATAATATATTTTTAATTGATATCAGTGTAATATGCGTTTTGTTCCACGGCCACAGTTGGTTAGCAAAATTGTGCAACCACCTTATGTTGTTGCTACCACAATGAAACGTTGTGGTAATCGCAGTGCCTTGTGCAATGCTTCATTGTGGCTGCCGCAATTCTTCATTGCGGCTTACACAATGATTCATTGTGGCAATCATAATGCTTTAAATATACAAATGTCATTTATAAAGTTTTGGACTCGAACACCTGACCTTAGGTAAAGGGGACATAGTGCTTAACCACCACACCAATGAATCTCAACTGGATTATTATCAAAATTAACTAATTATTACTATTTTTATTTAATTTATTTTACAAACTAGTTAAAAATGAGGGAAAAATAAAAAAAAATGGAAAATTAGTAAAAGTAGGGTAACATTCATCACATAAATAGTGACTATGACCACTTTGGTGTGTATGAATTTATGTTCAAAGCTTTGTCTTTTTCCTATTTCTATTTAATTTTTTAATTTATTTTACAAACTAGTTAAAAAAGGGGAAAAAATTAAAAATTAAAAAAATTCTAAAATTTTGGCAATAACTTTTAAGAGGATGGATATTGAACTCTGTAAGGTTTGGTCGTTGAGAAATATTTTTTAAAAAATTGAAACCCTAAACCCTGACTAAACTCTATTTAGGGATTTTAGTCAAAGTACTAGTTGACCGTTAAATTACCAAACCAAATAAATTTATTTTTTTCTGAAATTTTGGCAATAACAATGAAAAGGAGGGATCGTAACCTCCGTATGGTTTGGTCATCGAGAAATATTTTTTCAATTTTTTTTTAATTTGAGTTATTGGACCCGATTCTTCTTCACTTGCCAAAATCAGTTCTTTCAATGCTACTAGTATTACTATTTTTAGTTGTTTTGTAGTGTTAATCGTGAGTATGACTACATAGGTTGGAAAAAATATTCATAACTTAGAACTGAAGATATATTTCAAATTTGAAAGTAATTTATTACGATTTCACGTTCGAATTTTAATAATTAAATTTAAAAAAAAGGAGAAAAAAAATCAATGGACTGCCACAATGAAACATTGCTGTAGTTTCCGCTGCCACAATGCTTCATTGTTGTAGTCGCAAAAATTCATTAAAAAACCAATCTTTCATCCAGCTTTAAATGTGGTAGTTGTGATTGTTGGTTGGGCAATTTCAATGCTGCTACCGCAATGTTTCATTGTGGTAGTCCATTGAATTCATTGCTGCTACCGCAATGTTTCATCTACCACAGTGAAACATTGTGGTAGTCCTGGTGCCCATTTTTTTTATCAGCCAATATTTTTAAACATCTGTGTAAAACTTATTTTTCCCTTTTTCTCACATATACACACTTCCAAAAAAAAAGTTCGCTCTTCCCCCTTTTTTCACATATACATACACTTCCAAAAGTTAAGGGTTTGAAGGTTCTTGAAGATAAACAATATAGCACCATTATAAGAACCCAATTGGGTAACCCATTGGTATAAGAACCCTAATTTCAGTAGCATTACACATAATTGCAGCAGATGTTTGTGTATCTGTAAGTGCGCTGTGTGTATAATTATGTGAGAGAGATGAAAAAAGAATAAAATTAAGAAAATTACCAGGAGATCAAAAAGGAAGAGTAAATTAAAATAACAAAAGAAGAAGATATTTGGAATATGTCCTAGAATCGCCCAAAATCGCCCCAGAGTTGTGTTGTGTATATAGTGTTTGTGTTTGTAAATTGGGTTTTGTGTAACGTGAGTTTTGTAAAATAAAAGAGTAAAATAGTACTTTCACAATGTTGGCTCCCGCAATGTATCAATGCTGCAGCCGCATTGTATCATAGCTGCTGCCGCAATGTTTTATTGCTGAGGAAATTAATCTCCACCGTACATTGTAAAATTTAACGGACAAGATATGTTGGTTGGTTTTCCAAACTCAACCAGCTATGGTTGTGGAAGGGCACCTATATATATAAGTAGTGATATACCAATTTCACTTGATTTTTAAACAGTAATATACGAGTTTTACTCCATGTAAAACTAATGAAACTCGAAAGTAGCTGATATGTACAATGTCATAAGATCCCGAATATATATATATATATATTCGGGATCTTATGACATTGTACATATCAGCTACTTTCGAGTTTCATTAGTTTTACACGGAGTAAAACTCGTATATTACTGTTTAAAAATCAAGTGAAATTGGTATATCACTACTTATATATATAATTTCTTGCCTCTTATTTTGGTGTTGCCTCAAATGAATGTTACTTCTTAGATGCTTCAATATCGTAGTTATGCCTACCTTTTTTTCACATATTGAATTTTAATGTATACGTCAACTTTTGCAACATAGTTCATTTAGTGAATATATTAATGTCCAAATCTGATTTGTCTTGAAATTTAAGGTGTTACCTTGTATTTTTTAAAGTTCGCTTTTGACAATGGATGATACAAGATATTGTAAGAAAAAATTTGTTGTGGTCAATTTGCTATTGAAATGCTACATCTAAATGGTCAATATCATGATCCTATAAAAGCACACATCATATATTTATTTTGGACGTGTATGACTATTAAGATAAATTTATTGTTCTCCAAGATTGGTCGGAGTAAAGGATCAAAAACTAGAAATGCGCGCTCAAATTTTCTAGGTAGAGCTATATAACTATATTATTTGTATCTTTCAGTCACATCACATTATTTCTTACGATATCAGAAATAATACAGTATCTTATTCTTCTTCATCCCAAAATAAATAAGTCACTTGCCTTTTTATGCATTTGAGTATACCATTATTATTATTATTGTGATAAAACTTGGTAGCTATTATTAACTCTTATCTAACACTTTTGCTAATCATTTTTCTCGTATTTATCATGCATTGCTATGAATATAACTCTTATGATTTAGAATCAGATGAAATTTTGAAAATATAATACTTTAGATAGATCGAAATACTTGAATTAGACTGACATGAGAGAATAATCAATACCGTGACGTTTTAAAAAAATTAGATGAATTAAAATGTGGCCCGTGCAAAGCACGGGCTACCTATTAGGTTAGGGGACTTACACAATCCGAGATTTCACAAACACCAATACAGAGCTCACACATATCAATTGATTAATTGACAAGATCCACCAAAGCGCGGTCAAACACTATTCAAGTATCACTTCTACTTCTATCAACAATAAGTAAAAGCAAAACAAGAACACACACAATATTTGACGTGGAAACATCCACGTTCCAAACTTGTATTATTAATATTAACAATATCAATAATACATCAAAACAATAACACCTTAACGGTGCCCCAACCGTGATACTTGAGCAAATAATGCTCAAGCACCTCCCAAATAATACTTAAGACTACATCTCTTAATCTTTCACCATAAACAAATACAATATGACTATGTATATATAGTCACCCAAAACTTAGCCACCAAGACTTACCATACTTGTTCTATAAGTCTTACCATACTTGTTATACAAGTCTTCCAATTCTTGGCACCTAATTACCCAACTTAGTGATCAAGACATACCATATATAATAATTGTCTACACATACAATTATTATCTTACCAATATATATCTTAAAACACCCAAGCCCATAACATCATATTGGGTTGAAACCCAACAATCCTCCCCTTCAACCCAATACCCACATTGGATTGAACGGTAACCCATCAAGCCATCGACGTCCATTCGCCAACGCCTCCCCTCGAAAGAATCTCTTTATCTTGCTCTTCCAAACATTGAGTGTCGCTAAAACCCATATAGTGACCCTCCAAACCACCCAAACCATCGTTCTTCACCATAACGATGTATACATCTACAAAATCACGTGCATCAACCACTACGAGTGCTCTTCCACATGTTGAGTCACCTGATCCTTGCTTTCACAATCCTTCGATCTCCTGAAGAAAATCACTAGTATCATCCAAATAGTTCACCTGGTTGATCAAGCCATTGAAACAATTGCGATGACCTCTTCCATCTTCTTCCATCTCAATTCCCAAACAATACTTAAGACTACATCTCTTAAGCTTTCACCACAAACAAATACAATATGACTATGTATATACAGTCACCCAAAACTTAGCCACCAAAACTTACCATACTTGTTCTGTAAGTCTTACCATACTTGTTATACAAGTCTTCAAATTCTTGGCACCTAATTACCCAACTTAGTGATCAAGACATACCATATATAATAATCGTCTACACATACAATTATTATCTTACCAATATATATCTTAAAACACCCAAGCCCATAACATCATATTGGGTTGAAACCTAACACTACCATGCTAGTTAGCTTATAATTCTGCAATTTCAAGTTTGAATTTTCTAGTTTATTATTATGTATCTAATTTAAATTCTCTATATTAAGTTTTCTATTCAGCCTTTTGCATTGGTTTAACATTTTATCGATTTCTGGTTTGCAATTTTTTGATTTGTCTTTTTGTATTTTTTCTGCTCATTTTTTTGCATTCAATTTCTGCTTATTTTTTTCTCACTTTCTGCATTCTGCATGTTTTTTACTATATTCTTCAGGTTTTTCTGCAATTTGCAGAATTTCTGCGTTAGTTTTTGATTCCGTTTTTTTTCTTCTAATTTCTGTAAAATGTATTCTTTCTACTTTGTTTTATGTTTTTCTACTTTGTTTTATGTTTTTCTGCACTTATTTCAACTGGAATATTTTTACAATATCATGTATTTATTGCTACATAATTGCATTCAATTTCATTACGTTCCGTATCAACATTCTTGATTAGAAATTAGAATGTATTTTCAATGGTGCTTTAAAAATTGATTCAGATGCAAATTATGCTTTTCAGATTCGGATATATGTATATTCGTAACCGAATTATTTATTTTTACACCCGTATTTGTTACAACGTTTGTCTTTTAAGGAATGATTGTTGTTTTACTTTTGTACAAAATTTACTTTCAAAGGATTATATACAAGCGAAAGTAGTACTGTCAACTCAAAACAAAATGAATGTGTTGCGACTTGCGTAAATAAATTAGTATCTAATTAAAGGGTTATCCCTTTTGGTTAGATAGTTTCATGAATTAATAGCTTTAGAGCATCTCCAACGGTGTTTTGTAAAATGATTGGCTAAATATTGATTATGTAAAATTTGTTGAACCTGCAACGTGTTTTACTCCAATGGAATTGACTATATTGGTTGGCTATATTTTAAAAATGGTATGTTTTTATTATTTCAAGTTGTTAAAATTAGAATGTATTATTTTTATATGGTAATTGATGACGTGGAGTTAAACTACAGGTTGCTAAAGCTTCGACAAATATAGCCAACCTATTATGGTTATCTATATTTTTACCTAACAGTTTTGTCCCATTGGAGTGGACAAAATTTTACAAATTCTCTATATATCTTATTTAAGGCAATTTATTTTGAATTTTACCTAAGGACTTTACACCATTGGAGATGCTCTTATAATATTTTTTAAGAGTTTTGCTATTATAAATTTCTAGGTAATAATTTTGGAGTCTTATATTTTGATTATTGTCTATTTTTTTAGGTTGACTAAGTAACCTTTTTTTTTGACGAACAAGAAATTCATTACTCAAACAAATCATCCAAACAAATTGACTGAATTTCAACAGGGACAGACCACCTGTCGAACACTCGACCTGGGAATAAATATGACTCCCTTGCTATACAGTGAGCAGCCATATTGGCAGATCGTTTAACAAAAAACAATTTTATGTTTAATTCAGCTAGTAATCTTCGACACTCCGCAACTATGCAACCAAACGGAGACACCATAGCAACTTTGCTACGGATAGCCTGGATTACTCCCAAACAATCTGATTCCACCACAGCTTCCCTCCAACCAACCTCCTTAGCCCAACTTAAAGCCTCTTTCACCGCCATAATCTCTAACATCTCCGTCCTAACTCGACCTTTATACACCTCTGAGCGACCCATAATAACTCTCCCCTCACCATTTCTAGCTAGTAACCCAATCCCATATTTAGAGCTCTCATCAAACAATGCTGCATCGAATGAAATCTTAACTGAATTCTGTTTAGGTTTGACCCAAGAAATAGCTCCATCACCTGGGATAACATCCCTGTACAGAGTCTTAGTTGAACACACTTGGGCTGCTTTCCATTTTGTAAGATATTGCTTAGCCAAGCAAACAACATTGTTTATAGAATTTTGCTTATTATTCCACACCTTTTGGTTCCTGGAATTCCATAAACTCCAGCACATAGTGACTATATCTCCATACTCTTCTATTTTTGAGATGTCAAACATATAATTTAGCCACCCATCAAACGATTCATTGCATTCTTCCTGGTCTGAGTTGCGTCTCTGTCTCCAGCAACTTGCAGCAAAAGGACACCTAACCAACACATGCAGAATTGTCTCATCATCACCATTACAAACTGGACAAGTTGGAGATACCTGGACTCTTTTCTTCTTCAGACTTGGCAAACATTGATTTAACGCATGCCATATGAGATTTAGCACCTTAGGAGGTGCTTTAATTCTCCATAGCCTCTTCCATAACTTATTGCTTGCATCTGAAAAACCTGATTCTTTCCGGGGCTCGAATTAATCGATAAGCACTCCGAACTGTAAACACTCCCGCCATGTCTTCATTCCAATACATAAGGTCCTTATCTTTTTCACCACCATACTGAGTATTATAAATACAATACTGATCCCGTTGGTTGAACAAATCCTGAAGAATTTCCATATCCCATTGCTGGCCATCCTCCGTTCGAAGAGAATGCACGGTTGCATTTTCTAACCCCTGTAATTCAGTAGTGATATACGGATTTGTCTCATTCTGTAGCCATGGTTGATTCATGATAGTGATATCTTTACCATTCCCAACTTTCCAACGAGCTCCCGCGGCCACTACTTGCCTAGCCTCCCAAATGCTCCTCCAAATGAAGCTAGGATTATTTCCTAACTTTGATTGTAGAAATTGACAATCTGTAAAATATTTAGCCTTGTACAGCTTGCTAGATAATCTATTAGGCTCAATCAACAATCTCCAACCTTATTTTCCGAGAAGCGCAAGATTAAAACTATTAAAATCTCTAAAACTTAACCCCCCGTTCCTCTTATGCTTACTCAACTTCTCCTAATTCATCCAATGAATTCCAGTTTTTCCAGAATCTTTAGACCCCCACCAGTATCTCGAAATTTTTCGCTCAAAATCTTTTGTTATTACCGATGGAAGTAAAAATAAGTTCATGGCATAAATAGGGATAGCTTGTGCCACACTTTTAATCAGCACCTCCCTACCAGCTTGGTTTATCCAATTCTCCTTCCATGAATACATGCGATGCAGCATTTTATCTTTGAGATAAGCAAATGCCCTACTCTTATTTCTCCCTAACATATTTGGCAACCCTAGATACTTAGACCCCTCCATTGTCTCTTTCATCTGAAAGACCTGACAAACCTTATCTCTACTACCTCTATCCACATTTGCATTGAATACAATTGAAGACTTTTCAAGATTTACTTGTTGACCTGACGCCTCCTCGTAACTTTGCAGCAAATCCAACATGTTCAAAGTAACTGATTCTGAGGCCACGCTGAAAAAATAACTATCATCGGCAAATAAAAGATGATTTATATAAGGGGCATTACGACACACTTGAACACCTTGAATCAGATGCTTTTTTTCATACTTCCGCAGCAGCGCTGAGAGTCCTTCCGTGCAAAGAATAAACAGATAAGGGGATAAGGGATCCCCTTGTCTAAGGCCTCGAGAATGGATAACTGGACCCATAGTGTGTTCTCCATGCACAGTATTGTACTTGACTGATGTAACACACCTAAGAATAAGTTGCACCCACCAATCAGAAAAACCTAATCTACTCAGCAGGGCTTGCAAAAAATCCCACTCTATTCTATCATACGCCTTGCTCATGTCTATTTTAAGAGCTATAAACCCTTTTTTCCCCTTCTCTTCCTCTTCAAATAATGAAGCATTTCATACCCAACCATGATATTGTCCGTGATTATCCTCCCCGGAATAAAAGCGCTCTGATTTTCAGCCACTACCCCATCCAACAAATGCTTCATACGGTTAGCTAACACCTTAGTGATAATCTTTACCAAAACGTTGCATAACGATATAGGTCGTAAATCACCTATATAAATCGGACTCTTTTTCTTCAGAATGAGAACCACGTTAGTTTCATTTAAATCATCCGGTAACCTTCCTTCTAGAAAAAATTTCCTAACCATATGGACCACATCTTTACCAACAATCGACCAGTATCTTTGGTAAAAGGCTGGCGTCATGCCATCAGGTCCCGGAGATTTATCCGGGTCCATTTGAAATAGAGTTGTTTTAATTTCCTCCTCTGACACCTCTTGAAGCAACTCAACATTTTGATTAGCAGATATCTTAGGCTCAATACTCTCCAGAACCTCTTGCCAGTTCGTACGATTGGCTGTGAATAAGTGCTGAAACTGATCCAAAATATGCTCTGCTAAACCATCATCCCAATTAATCCACTGCCCTTCACTATTTTTTTAAACGAGTTATTCGATTCGTTCTTCTTCTAGCTAATGCAGAAGCATGAAAATATCTGCTATTCTTATCTCCTGATTGCAACCAAAATTGCTTCGACCGTTGTCTCCAGAAGATCTCTCTTTGGTCTAGAATACGATTCAACATACTCTTTAAATCCTTATACTTCTGAACTGAATCTTCATCTCTACATTTTCTCAGATTTTTCAGCTCTACCTTGCACTCTTTGATTTGAAAACTGAACCTCTCCGTTATCTCTTTTCCCCACTGCTGCAAGTTCTCCCCACACTTTCTAATCTTTGACTGAATATCGTTGCCAACTATCGACTCCCAGCTATCCAACACCACTTCACGACACATGGGTTCGGTTAACCACGCGTTTTCGAACCTGAACTTTCGTTGGCCCCTCATCATTTTGACAACTTCAGGGACCAAAAAAATTGGATTATGGTCCGAAGTCGTTCCTTCTAAATTGTAAAGTTTCACATCTGGAAATAGCTGCAGCCATGCTGATGAAGGCAAAGCTCTATCCAACCTAACTTCTGTCCAAGCATTCGTATCTCTTCCCCTTTCCCAGGTGAATTGATGTCCAACTAAGTCGAGATCAACCAGACCTAGATCAGACACTACTTCGTTAAAACCATCTATCAACCAGTTTGGATATAGAGGTCCACCTAGCTTATCTTGTTAAGATAACACGTTATTTAAATCCCCTATGACGCACCAAGGAAGGTTCGAATCCCTCGCTAGAGTTCGTAATAAATCCCATGTTTTCCTCCTCTGCTTTCTGTCTTGCTCTTCATACATCCCAGTTAACCTCCACTTCTCTTTATCGTCCACACTTATTATAACGTTAATGTGATTCATTGAGTAACTACGTAACAAAACCTGGTCCTTAATCCTCCATAAAACCGCCAGCCCTCCACTTTTACCAATAACATCAACTAAAATTAAACCATCAAAATCCAAAGCTCTTCTCACCCTCTCAAGATTTCCTTTGTTGTCCATAGTTTCACACAAAAAAATAAAATTAGGTCTCTCCTGACGCACCACATCTTTTAGGAACTGAATGTTCGAGGGTAGACCTATAGCTCGACAGTTCCAGCTTAACACATTCATAATTCTAGGCAGGCCTGCACTGCAGCACCTGCCTCTATTCCATTTTTTTGGTTCTGAGAATTAACTTCCTGACCTTCCAGCATAGCCACGTCCACTAGCTCTTTATCTTGGCCCAACCCATCTTCTAACAAATCCTCTATTCTCCTTCTTTTCAGGTCGGCCTTTATGGTAAGCTCAATTGAGACTCCAGCTGTATTTATATTTTCCCGCTCACTTGCGTTGTGTTGACACTATCATTTCCTTGGCCCCTCCTTTATTATCTTTTGCCTCCACTATTGAGTTAGTTGTGGATTATAAATGACTATCGAGTAACTTTTGTTATTCTTTTCGAATCTTTCGTTACTTTCGTCATCTTTGTTCCCTGCTACTTCCCTTTCCGTTTTGTTTCCGTTTGCTCCCGCCATATTCACTGAACCCCCGTCTGAATTTATAATCCATTGGTTGACCTTGTTGCTTGGCTGGTTTCTGAATGGTGCCTGGAGAGAGTTGTAATAATTCCCTGTATCTTGGCCTTGAATATTATCAAACATGTCCTCACAGAATTTCTCGATATGGCCTATCCGTCCACAATAAAAACAGAATGATGGGAGTCGCTCATACTTGAAATGAATCCATATCCACTCACCTCCTGATTTCTTTATCTTCATTTGTTTCTTCAGTGGTCGTCTAACATCAATTGCCACTCGAATTCGCATATAACTTTTGATCATGCCCTGGAAGTTCTTTGGATCTGTATCCATGAACCTACCCACATAGTTCCCTATGGATTTCAGAACAAAATTCGAGTTAAAGCCAATAGGTAGGTCATACACTTGTATCCACATATAGAGTTCTGACAACTCTACATCTTTTATCTCTTCACCTGCTTTCAGCTTCCTAATAATTTGAGCTTGTTGATTAAACGTCCATGGTCCATTGTCTAGTATTCGTTGCATATCTCGGTCATGAAAGAATTTGAATAAGAAAGTGTTGAACTGAGGTGTTTCCTCCATAAAAACTCCCTAAACTGGCCTCCATATTGACGATAATGTCTCTTGCATTGCTCCGAAATTGACCTTCCTACTTGTGAGAAATCTTCCCACCAAACACCTCTCCAGAACTTCTACCTTCTCCCATTCCTGCATGTCTTCAATAATAAGCCCCTCTTCATCCTCATTATTTAGAGAAAGTTCAGCATATGTTTTTTCTAAGTTTTTATCTCTTGAAGAACTCGCCATAGGACCTTACTCCACTAATGCCTATTTGAAACTGGGTTGATGGATTTAATGAAAGAACTATAAATCAAATATAAAACTCACCCAAAGATGAGACTGGAAAAACTCATCCCAAAGATGAGACACATACATCTTACCAACACTTTAGTTCATTGACTAAGTAACCTTTTTTGATAGACATAAAGGTAAGCAAAATGTAGACACCACTTTTTCAAGGCTAATTCATTCATATTGGTAACTTATATTAGTTTGGGTGTTGTTTTTATTGTCTAAATTTTCGGGAATATCTTACGTGACCTTTGGCTAGATGATAAATTTTTTGTATGAAAGAATTTGCTAACGATGATTGTACCAGATATAATTCATTAATGAAATCGTTATTTTTGTCAAAAAAAAAATATTGTAGTCCGTACTAATTTTATTTTTGTATTTTGTTATGCGAACGTTATTATGCCTGTTGTGCAGGATCACCACCTTATTTAGTATTCCCTCCGTCTCACCCATTTCTTTACATGTTTTCCATCTTGCTTGGCACGTATTTTAAGGCGTCTATAAAGTATAGTTCCATAACTTATTTTTAAAATTTTCTTTTTTTGAATAAAAATTTAAACATTAAATTTTTATTCAGAAGAAAAAAAATTTAAAAGTAAATTATGGAACTATACTTTATAGGAGCATTAAAATGCGTGCCGAGCCCCGTCGCTATCATGTAAAGAAATCGTGGGAATGAGGGAGTACATTAATCTATCTATTACTATATATTATAAGGTGACACAAGGGCAAAAGTTGCCAATTTAATGGTCGTGAAATTACAATTTTACCCTTATATTTTTAAAAATTACAAAAATACCATCCTTTAATAAGTATGTAAAAAAAGGTGAAATTGTGTTTGTGTTGGGATTCGAACTACTAAACCTCTTCTATTAAACTTATGCCATAACCAACTTTGCTACATTTAATTTTGAGTTTTGTCCAAAAATCCTATAAGATAAGCCACATCTTCTATTCTTGTCCATTATTCTTTTACCTTTTTTTTGAGTAAATAAAATATTGATTTATATTATTTCTAAAATATTGGATAGATAAACTTACAAAAAATATTCTAATATATTGAGTATACTCTACAATTCTCTTTTGTCATTTTAGATTATACATGCTTTAACCGAGTACAAAAAAAAATATTTATATGCTTCTCCGATCCATGTAGATATTAAATTCTTGAAATAAAAAATAAAATTTGGTTTTAAAAAATATGTAAATTTAAAATTTTAATTATCAAATCATACATATATAATTAATAATTGCATCACATTAGTTTTAGGTATATAAAAATTTAAATATATGAGTTATATTATGGGGTTTGATCCACCAACTATTTAAACTTTCAACGAATAAAATATATGATTGGTATATATATATATACATGAAAAAAATGAAATTATGTTAAAAATATGAGAACTCTAAAAATATGATCTATGTTATATATAAAAAGTAACATAATTAATATTCAATAAATTCAAAAAATATATAAAATTTTAAATCATAATTATTACAAAATTACAACAATTATTTATATTGATCAATTAGACTATAACTCGACTATGAAGTATGGTACATATGAATATTTATATAATTTGACAAATTGATCAATATAATATATAATAGTTGAGTACTTAGATAAATATAAGATAAAATCAAAAACATTGATTGTAAATTTCTTATACATGCGTTGATCATTAAGGTCGCTTTATCATATAACATTAACTGAAATTTTAGAAGAGAAAAGTGGATGTCATTTTTGAAATAATGAAATCCATCCCATGCATTTTAAAAAATAACATTCGAATAGTATTATAATATATCTTAACTTTAGGTAATATCTACAGTTAACTATAGAATCATTAAGCCCTATTTAGAAATTTTAAAATTGAGTTAAAAGCTAATTCAAAATGTAATATAAAAAATTAGTATGCAAAATTATAAAATAATTATAAAAATATTAGATAAATTGAAATCTTATAGTCTATCATATTTTTAATTACGAGAAATAAGTTCAGTGCCCGTGCCTTGCACGGGCTTTTACGCTAGTTAATATAAATCTAGCTACCAGGTTACGTTGTATCACCATTCAACAAGGTGACAAGGTTAACTTAAGGGGAAAACAAGGTGATAATAAATTAGTTTAATGTTGAAAATTTTATCCTTTTTAAGTAGTATTTTTTTTTTCCAGTGGCGCTATTTTTGCGTACATACAACCTAAGTATATCGCCCTTTCTACGTTTTGAATTTAGTAAAAAAGATAAATTCTAACCAGGGGCGTAGCCAGGATTTTGATTCACTGGGGTCAAAATCTCCGGTCGTCATCTCCGACGATTGGTCATCTTTTTCGACGGCTCCACAGGGAAAATTTTTTTACCGAAAATTATCAATGTGTAGATTTTTCCTAATTTAATTCATATAAATATGCATCAGTTATACATCTTGGAGCGGCAATTACAGGGTGCGGAATATAATAAAACTGAAATATAGTAGAGAGGATTTAAACTCCTTAGGACTACATTGTATATATTCTGGTAGTTATTACAGGAGATGAATAAGTCTATATATAGACTATATACTGCCTAACTCTACGTAATCAATTACATCAGTTGGCACTGTAGATCGTTTACTTACTGTAGATCTTCTGACATTTGACACGCCCCCTCACTCGAAATCGCATCTTGGGATGAAATACCTATATTGGGATTGAAGAGTGGAACACTTAGAAGCACTTGTGCATAACCTAAGCTTCCAACTAGACCCATCTTTAGGAATTGGAGACCCATCTTAGGATTGACCCATCTTGAGATTTACTCATCTTGGAGTTAAAGATCCATCTTGAGATTGCCCATCTTGGGATTGACCTATCTTGGGATTAATTATCTGAGAATTTTGGGATACCGGGACTCAGATTTTCGACCACACGATATATTTTAGGCCATGTCAAAAATAGAAAGTGCTGCTTTTCAGCACAACGGTGGATGACCACCAATCAGTCCTTGAACTGATTATTTTGAAGAAACTGAGACTCGACTTTGTGATCACTCAGTATTAACAAGACATAGCAGTGAACTGTGTGTATGTCTGTATACATACTACTACTTCTGCTGCTTTGTCGTCATGGCAGTGAACTATGTGTACATCTGTATATACACTACTTCTACTGCTTTCATTTGTGGCAGTGAACTGTGTGTACATCTTTATATACACTACTTCTTCTGCTTCGTCGGAATAACGCCCCCTGAACTATTTAATTTGCAGCATCGTAATAAATTGGAGAGATACCGTAATATCAACAACCACTTGAATACTACACAATTAAATTTATAACCTGGGGCAAACTCCATTCCCCTCTTCTTTGCTAATCGAATCAGTTGTTGCTAATTAAACCGATCCTTCTGTTTTCTTCTTCTTTAGCTGATTGTGTCTGTGTCTCTGCTATATATACGTATATATATACTAACACATAACGAATTCGAACTGAAATCAGATCTGAAAAGTAGTACCACAATCAGACTCTGAATGGAGAGTGGAACAAGAATGCCTTCTGCAACTTCGCCGGAAAAGGACTGTAGGCTGCTACACGCGCCGGCGCGTCTGGCGGTGGCTGGCGTCTTCTGGCGGCGCGTGGAGGCGCGTTTGTGGCCGATTTTCCAGTTTTCTTGTCTCTGTAATCTCCTCTTCTCCTGCTCTTTCCAGTGGTATGTTTATATTTGTGTTTGGGTGTGTTTTGAATTTCGAGTTTTTCAACAGAGGAGTATTTTCAGTTTGCAGTTTATTCCCTTAAGAACCAACTGAAAAACTGGAGCGGAGCTTTTGGATTATACCTGCTCTGATACCATGTTAAAATAAGACCCTAGCTATGCTAAGGAATGAACACCAGAAATTGTTCTGTATTAATATTCTGTGTTGTATTACAAGAGCTCTATCAAGTCCTATATATAAAAGAACTAAGACACCAAAGTCTATATTATGGTTGTAATAGTCAAGGACGGTGCCTAACTAAGCTGACAATTTAGCACACAATATTTGACAGTTCCACTGTCAAAATTAAAAGTTAGTGGGGTAAAAAATGAAACTAGTTACAATAATTATTTTTTTCAGTGGGGTCAAAATTCAAATTTACTACTATAAATATTTTTTCTAAAAAAATATATACATAAAAATTTTGTTTTTTAAAATTTCAGTGGGGTCAGATGACCCCGCTCGCCATACACTGGCTACGCCCCTGATTCTAACCATGTACAGGACGAGAGACATGAAATATCATGTGCTGAGTAATTTGACGGACGGAACAGTGTGCTATCACATTCTGTTGATACGCATTTTCTTTGTAATTATTTGCCTGTTTGGCCAGATTTATTTTAAGTTTTTATGAACTTATTTTCGAATAAAAATTTCATATTTTGATAATTTTTTTTATACAAATATTTAATGTATGTCTGAACTTCTATAAATTGCAAAAAAAAATTTAACTTTTTTCAGAAATCTCTAACTTTATCTTAAAATAAGTTGACTTATCCTGAAAAAAGTTCCCCGAAGCAACCCATATATGTGTCTTTTAATTAGAAGTGAGAGTGTAATTCTTTCGTTAACTGACATTCCTCATCAAATTCACTAACAATAGTTACAAAACTATAATATTTTGGTATGTGAAATATTGCGTTGGTATTACGTAGTTGACTTGAGTTAACGTTTGTATTTCAAGTTCAATACATTAGGTATTCCATGAATATTTTTTCATCCAATTTAACAGTTACCGTCAAGGCGTTAACTTGAGTAACTTTCTGAAATAAACTATAACGCCCTTTAGTAACTATTTTGAATTTTCGATTAAACAAATAACAATTTCAGATGGATTTTGAGTTTTGATAAAACTGCATTGAACTATTTAAGCGTTTTTGATAATTTAATGGGATTTTGAACTTATATATAAGAGCTTTCATGAACATTTTGTAAAGTTTTATGGATATATGTTATTAGAGGTTAGAGTTAAGTTCTATGGAGACAGTGGCGGACCTAGGAAGAATTTTCAGTGGGGGCACAAGGTATAAATAATAAAATGCTAGGTTTCTTTTTTATTTGTTCCTGTTCGCCCTTTTCTTCTTTATGCAGAGATGTGTGAAAGTTGAAACTCTGATTAATAAGTTTGGGTGTTGGGCTTGGTAATTGGTGAGTAATGGACTAATGGGGCACCTTTGTTTTCTGATTTTTTTTAAAGGCGGGGCACCATTGTTTGACCAGTGGGGCACCTTCCATTTCATCAATGGGGCACCTTCCATTTCACTTACTTATTAATGTGTTAGCAAAAATTTTACTGGGGCCCATCCCCCATCTCCTTTGAACGTAGGTTCGTCCCTGTATGGAGACCACCATTTGAGTGGAGACCGTGGAGACTATATACATTATGCAATCAAAACATTGCAAAACATATATATTTGCAAAGAATGTTCAATTAACATTATTATTTCATTCGAAATCTTAAAAATGATATATGATTTGCAAGCAGAACATGTTTTGTAGAACAATACGTTCTGCAATATTTTGTTTGCAGAACATACATGATTTTCAAGATTTTTAATGAAATTTGCATGTGAAACATATATGATCTTCAAGATTTTCAATGAAATAGATGGTATAGTGATTTTCATAGAACATGGTGTTAGAAAATGAGAAGTTTGAGGCATATTTATAATATGTTCTTGATGTAATTTCCGGAAACTAACAAGTGGAAGTTGTTCCTTGTAATGAGAACTTAAACTTTCCATGTTTGGATCTAAGACATTTTCTTAGTGGAATCCATAAGTAAATTGAGTTGAAAGAAGAATTGATTATTGGTTTATTTTAACAGGTTTCAGATTTATTTGTTACAACAGTACTGGAAATTGGATCAGTATTTGGATTAAATCCTGATGGAAAATTTGGATCAGTACTTGGAGTAAAATCCTGATGGACTTGGTCAGACATCAAATACTGATGGGCTAAATTCTGATGGATATCAGTTCCTGATGAGTACTAAATCCTGATCCTGATGGACACCAAATCCTGATGCTACTGATGACCAAATCCTGATGCTTATGTAACTGAAAATAAATCCTGATGCAGTTAATGCAATTAAATCAGAATATTTACTTTCCTTTTATGGAGTATCAGTTACGTTTATTTTTGGTATTATATACAATACAGAATAGAATAAACGTATTGGGAATGAGATAAATCCTAAGGAGAGAAAACCCTTGTAGTCTTCTTTCTCTCTGCTCTCTCAACACATACAGAAGAGATACGTAGTTCTTAGGCGAACTGAGGTGCTGGTCGCTGTTGATCACTGGTGTATTTGTGAACCCTTTGATCGGTGCTGTTTTATCCTGGAAGTGATATTGCTGCAACCCAATCACAACGTAAGTGGGGCAATATTCTCTTCAAGAACAGCCAAGTCTTCTCGAAGGGCTTGGTGACTCAGCTGTGTTCTTTCTCTGTTGTTGTCTTGGCTTAAGCTGCTGTGAGAGATAAGTGTTCTTACTTTTCTTGTTAATTACAGTTACTGATTATACTCTTGTTTATGCTTTCGTGTTTTGTTTCGTTATTTGGTTAATTGCCTATTCTTGTTTATTAATATATATCACTGCCTCATTGTTGTATAGTGTAATATACCCAACAATCTTGAAGAGAATATTTGTGTTATATATTGTTAATTAACAAGATGGTTAACGAAACTGAAACTCCTGTTGTTGAGACTATCTCTGGGTCTGGTGTTACTGTACCCACCATTGATTGGGCTACGTACCGTTTCCCATAGCCTATCGATATGTCAGGTATGCCTGATAAATTCGGTGGGGGTGTTGGTTTTTCTCGTTGGTAGAAAAAGATGAAACTGTGGTTAACGGTAAAGGGTCTATGGCCGGTGGTGCAGTATGAGAAACCAATTGTGGTTAAGGAGAAAGCTAAAACTGTTAAGGCTTATACCATGTGGGAGGAAAAGGATGGGGTGGCTAGGGCTGCAATTCTGGCAGCTTTGGCGAACACTCTATTCGATGTTTATTCATCTGACTCTTACACTGCTAAGCTCTTATGGGAGAAGCTTGACCAGACACATAATACTGACTCGCAAGGGTTGGAAAAGTATTCTGTGGCTAGGTTCCTTGATTTCAAACTGGTGGATACTAAATCCATGACTGAGCAGGTGCATGAGTTTGAGATGTTGGTGCATGCTTTGAAGGAGTCTGGTATGGACCTTCCTGAAAAGTTTCAGGTTATGTCCGTGATTGAAAAGCTCCCTAAGTCTTGGGAAGAGTTTGCTCTCTCCCTGAAAAGACAAAAAGGAGAGATCACTTGGACAAACCTGATGTTGGACATCTCTGTGCAGGAGCAACACAAGTCCAAGCAAGGACATGTGATGCCTACTGAACATGCTGGGAGTTCGAAGGTAAATGTAGTGACTGTAGGACAGAAAAGAAAGTCTGTCACTAAGAAGGAAAACCCTAAGTCTAAAGACAAGAACAAGGCTAAGAAACCAAAGGCAAACAAACCATGTTGGTCTTGTGGACAGGTTGGTCATTGGAGCAAGGACTGTCCTGTAAAGAAAGCTAAGAAACCTGTTGTGGGAGCACAAGCTAACACTGTGCTTGGAACCACTGGTGGGTCTATGGTTAACATGGTTGTTGGTGAGGCTGTTGCTTCTGAAACTGACAACGGGTATGTGACCTACAACCCTGTACTTCTTTCTACTTATTCGTCTCATGAATGGTTGATTGATACTGGAGATAATGTACATATTTGTACTGATATTACTCTATTTGTATCTTATCAACAGACTCATGGAATGACTGTGACGATGGGGAATGCGAGTGTAGCTCAAGTACTTGGAATAGGAAACGTGGACCTGAAGTTCGCTTCTGGGCGTGTTCTATCTCTCACTAGAGTGCATCATGTTCCTGATATTCGTAGAAATATAATAAGTGGAAGTTGTTTAGTTAAGAATGGTTTTGAAGTTTCTTTGAAATGTAATAAAGTAGTTATTACAAATACTGGTGTATTCTTTGGCAAAGGTTACTTGTTAGATGGATTATTCTTAATAAATGTTGAGCCTGTCTTGGGCAGTTTTATTAATAATAATGTTGTTCCTTCTGTTAATTATGTTGAATCATCTGATTTGTGGCACGCACGTCTTGGTCACTTGAATTTTGGTGCTCTAAAGAATATGATGAACTTAGAGTTGATTCCAAAATATGCCATTGATAAGAAATCTAAATGTCAAGTATGTGTGACTGCTAAACAAACTAGGAAACCCTTTCATAATGTGGTTAGGGATTCGAATATGTTAGATTTAGTGTACACTGACATATGTGAATTTGGTGGTGTTTTGACCAAGGAACATAATAGATATTTCATTACCTTTATAGATGATTGTAGTAGATACTGTTATGTTTATTTGCTTAAACATAAAGATGAAGCACTAGATAAATTCATTATGTTCAAAACTGAAGCTGAAACACAAACTGGTAAAGTACTTAAACGTTTGAGATCAGATAGAGGTGGTGAGTATACGAGTAACTCGTTTAATGAATTTTGCAAGAGCAATGGTATAGTTCATGAGGTAACTCCACCATACACACCTGAGTCTAATGGGGTGGCAGAACGAAAGAACAGAACCTTTAAGGATATGGTCAATAGTATGTTGATTAATTCTGGGTTGCCTAAGTACATGTGGGGAGAAGCTCTGAATACGGCTTGCCATATTCTGAATAGAGTTCCTCTGAAACATATGGACAAGACACCTTATGAATTATGGACAGAGAAAAGGACTAGTTTAAAATATCTTCGTGTGTGAGGGTGCCTTGCAAAGGTACTTGTCCCTGAACACAAGAGAAAGAAACTAGGTCCGAAAACTGTTGATTGCATCTTTCTGGGCTATAGGGAAACCACTACAGCTATGAGATTTTTAGTTCTAAAATCTGACATAGACGGAATAGTGGCTAACACTATAGTTGAATTTCGTGATGCAACATTCTTTGAGGATGTGTTCCCTATGAAGACTGATATACCTCAGGGTAATACTGATGATGATCCCACTCACACATCAAGTTCTATTCCTGATCATGTGGAAATGATGACAAATGTGGGGGCAGATCCTGATAGTAGCTCTACTCCTGATGAAGTAGAGGAACCTAGAAGGAGTAAGCGTGCTAAGGTAGTCAAGGATTTTGGAAGTGATTTTATCACTTACAATATCGAGGATGAACCTTTAACTTTTCGATAGGCCATGGATTCTTCAGAATCTAGGTACTGGAAAGGTGCTGTAAAAAGTGAAATTGACTCTATTGTTTCTAATGGAACATGGGAGTTGGTTGATCTACCTCCTGGGTGTTCTACTATAGGATGTAAATGGGTTTTCAAAAGGAAGATGAATCCTGATGGCTCAATAGATAAGTATAAGGCTAGGCTGGTAGCTAAGGGCTTTAAGCAAAAGGAAGGCATTGATTACTTTGACACATACTCTCCAGTTGCTAGAATGACAACAATCCGAATGCTTATAGCATTGGCTTCTGTACATGGTCTTATCATCCATCAAATGGATGTAAAGACAGCTTTTCTTCATGGTGAACTTGAAGAAGAGATTTATATGGATCAGCCTGAGGGATTTGTTGCTTCTGGTAATGAGAGGAAAGTATGTAAGTTAATCAAGTCTATATATGGCTTAAAACAAGCTCCAAGGGACTGGCATAAAAAGTTTGATGAAACTGTTTTAGAATCAGAATTTGTAGTTAATGAAAGTGACAAGTGTGTCTATTACATGGTTAAAGGAAATGAATGTATTATTGTGTGCCTGTATGTGGATGATATTTTGTTGTTTGGAACCAATATTGAGATTATTAACGAGACAAAAAGTTTCTTGAAAAGGCATTTTGAAATGAAGGATATGGGAGAGGCTAGTGTGATTCTTGGTATCAAGTTGACTCAGTCAACTGATGGAATAACCTTGTCACAATCTCATTATATAGAGAAATCTATACTTGAGAAGTATGGTTATTCAAATTGTAGAATCGCAAGTACTCCGTATGATCCTAAAATTGCCCTTGTCAAGAATAGTTCAGGAGTACCTGTGTCTCAGTTAAGGTATTCTCAGATTATTGGGAGTTTGCAGTATCTAGCTAATGGTACTAGGCCGGATATTTCATATTCAGTGTCTAAGTTAGCAAGATATACAAGCTGTCCAAACAAGACTCATTGGGATGCTCTTGATAGAGTGCTTAGATATCTAAAAGGCACCATACATCTTGGTCTGCATTACAGGAGGTTTCCTGGAGTGCTAGAGGGATATAGTGATGCAAGTTGGATAGCTAAGAAGTCTGGTTCCAATGGAGTGACTGGATACCTGTTTACCCTAGCGGGTGAAGCAGTATCTTGGAAGTCTTCTAGACAGACTGTTATAACTCGGTCTACTTTTGAGGCTGAGTTGTGTGCATTAGATGCCACGGGGACTGAGGCTGAATGGTTACATGGACTCATGTCAATGTTACCTGTAGTAAGTCGTCCACTTCCTGCTTTTGCTGTTCATTGTGATAGCCGTACAACTATCGACAAGATAAACAGCAAGAAGTACAATGTGAAAACAAAGAGACATATCCAAGTTAGACTAAAGTCTATAAGGGGTCTAATGTCTGAAAGGATTATTGCTGTTGAGTTTGTTGGAACTCAAGAAAACCTAGCTGATCCTTTGACTAAGGGGCTTGAGCATGCTGTAGTCCTTAAGTCTAGGTTGGGGATGAGACTGATAGCCCATAATGATTCATCTACAGCGGGAACCCAATACACATGAGAGGAGATCCCTCGAAAGTGTATTCAATGTGGTAATAACAAGTTGTAAGGGTGAATTGGTTGTACCTTTAACTACATAGATTGATACTTATGTATCTAGAGTCTATCCCCTGTAAACCTATAAGGTACTGTCACTGCCAGAATAGCAAGAGTTATTTGAACTCTGAATGGGGTCAAGTCATATGACGAGATGCTAGCAGTACATCTCTGGAGATGCCCAGCTAAGCGAATGTAATTGTGTGGTCGCAATTAGAGGAAAGGGTTATTCCTTGAAGCATTCGACGAACAGGATCGAGACATGACCTTTAACGTCTCAAAGCCGTAGATTAGCACCATAGCCTTTGACTTGTCGTCGTCTATGGAGTGTGGTTACACCAAACGGATAAAGATTCAAGGTGAAACATTCCATCTGAATCCGGTAGCCATCGAAGTAGAGGACTTAGGAGGGTTCAAACCCGGAAGGGTACCTACTCTGAAAAACAAGTCATGATGAGAATCGATATGCATTTCTGTATGGATTCGTGGGGGATTGTTAGAAAATGAGAAGTTTGAGGCATATTTATAATATGTTCTTGATGTAATTTCCGGAATATAACAAGTGGAAGTTGTTCCTTGTAATGAGAACTTAAACTTTCCATGTTTGGATCTAAGACATTTTCTTAGTGGAATCCATAAGTAAATTGAGTTGAAAGAAGAATTGATTATTGGTTTATTTTAACAGGTTTCAGATTTATTTGTTACAACAGTACTGGAAATTGGATCAGTATTTGGATTAAATCCTGATGGAAAATTTGGATCAGTACTTGGAGTAAAATCCTGATGGACTTGGTCAGACATCAAATACTGATGGGCTAAATCCTGATGGATATCAGTTCCTGATGAGTACTAAATCCTGATCCTGATGGACACCAAATCCTGATGCTACTGATGACCAAATCCTGATGCTTATGTAACTGAAAATAAATCCTGATGCAGTTAATGCAATTAAATCAGAATATTTACTTTCCTTTTATGGAGTATCAGTTACGTTTATTTTTGGTATTATATACAATATAGAATAGAATAAACGTATTGGGAATGAGATACATCCTAAGGAGAGAAAACCCTTGTAGTCTTCTTTCTCTCTGCTCTCTCAACACATACAGAAGAGATACGTAGTTCTTAGGCGAACTGAGGTGCTGGTCGCTGTTGATCACTGGTGTATTTGTGAACCCTTTGATCGGTGCTGTTTTATCCTGGAAGTGATATTGATGCAACCCAATCACAACGTAAGTGGGGCAATATTCTCTTCAAGAACAGCCAAGTCTTCTCGAAGGGCTTGGTGACTCAGCTGTGTTCTTTCTCTGTTGTTATCTTGGCTTAAGCTGCTGTGAGAGATAAGTGTTCTTACTTTTCTTGTTAATTACAGTTACTGATTATACTCTTGTTTATGCCTTCGTGTTTTGTTTCGTTATTTGGTTAATTGCCTGTTCTTGTTTATTAATATATATCACTGCCTCATTGTTGTATAGTGTAATATACCCAACACATGGTTGATATGGGCTAAAAGTAAGCCCTAAAGATACATTTAATGTGGCATTAATTAGACCTAGAATGGTCCAAACGTGGGGCCCACCAGATGGGCCCAAACCCTATTTATGATATTAATTCGTAATTAATATTAAGGGTAATAACAAGCTCAGCAATAAGAGTCAGATAAGGATATTACTCCTACCAATCTTAGTCTCCAAGGCACAGAATTCGATATGGGAACTGACTCCTACAAGGAAGGAGTTTAGAACCTTCCTCAAGGCGGTGACTTGCCCACCAAGTCACCTAACTCTACTACGATTCTAAGGCTTCTCAGCCTATATAAAGGGCCTGACCCCTCATTCTCAGAACTACGTCTTGGCTTGATTCTCGATACGAGATACGTAGGCACTCTGTGAGGACCGATCAGTCTCAAAACACGGAAACAACCATTAAAGCTCGAAGCTCAACCTCCCTTAGCATTAAATACATACAAACCCTAACTGCAATTCGATAACCTAGTTTTTATTCCATAACATTTGGCACCGTCTGTGGGACGAAGACATCAACCATGGTTCAAACACGAAGAACATCACCAATTACTACAGAGCCAATCACTACTGAGGCTCTGCCCCTAAGCTCTGCACCGCCTGTCACTGAGCAGGTACCCCCAGCCACAGGGGCGATTACTCAAACTCAGGTTTCTCAACCTCCAGGGACGAATCCCCATGCCGAGAGGACTTTACCTATGGTCATCCACCCGGGAACCAGCTCCCTTCAGACGCTGGTTTCTCCTTTAGTAGATCCCAGTCGCCCGCCACCAGGAGTACAGATCCATACCACGGATCTCCCCAGGAATACTAACCCGATGTATGGTCTGCCTAATTACCCTCCTGGACCCAGTGGTCATGCCTTGCAGATCAGAGATCGAGAGTATCTTGACTACTCTGGCCCCTATACTGACGATTCATCGACTGATGATGATCGTGATGAAGCTCCGAGAAGGCGACGTGCTAGCAGAGAGCCAAGAAGGAGAACACAAACTATCCATGATGGACCCCCCTTGATAGCTACTGAAAGAATCAAGGCTCATGAGGCCGAGATTTTAAGGATAAAGGAAGATATTGCCAGAGAACAAGCTAGGTTGAATCAAACCCAGCCTTCTCCAACCTCAGGACCGATTCCCTTTATAGATCTAGAGGGGTCTTCAAGGAGACAGAGAAGGGCTGATGCCCCAACTGGAAGAACGACGAGGGTGGAAACCCCCAGGAGCAACCCTAAGGATCTGATGCCACTTGGAGATCCTGATGATCCCACGCCCCCATTTACTGAGGAGGTGATGAATGCACGCATCTCAAAGAAGTTCAAGATGCCGACAATTAAGGCTTATGATGGAACAGGTGATCCTGCGAACCACGTCAGGACGTTTTCAAATGTGCTGTTGCTACAGCCCGCAAGTGATGCCTTAAAGTGTAGGGCGTTCCCTCAAACCCTGTCAGGTATGGCTCAGAGATTGTACAGCCGGTTGCCTGCAAACTCAATTGGCTCTTTCAAGGAGCTAAGTGCTGCCTTTGTTAGCCAGTTTATCAGCGGAAAAGTGCATGAGAAAAGCTCTGCGTCTCTTATGTATGTGGTACAAGGGAAGAATGAGAATCTGAGAGACTACCTTAAGAGGTTCACTAAGGAGACTTTGAACATCACTGATTTGGAGAATAAGGTGGCGATGGTAGCCTTGGAGCATGGCACCACCGACCTATATTTTAAAAGGTCATTGGCAAAGCATCCTCCCGAGAATATGGCTGAGCTCCAACGAAGGGCAGATAAGTACATCAAGGCTGAGGACAGCACGAAGAAGGAGGTCACAGTAGGCAATAGTCGGGGTAACAATGATACGAAGAAGCGAAAGCAAGAGCATAAGTACGATGCTAGGGACAAGTATTCCCGAACTAGCAAAGGCTCTGATTCGCCACCAAAAAAGAGTCTACTGGGACCAAGGTTTTCTGACTATGCAAGGTTGAATGCTCCTAGGAGTCAAATCTTGTTAGAGATCGAGAAGGATAAGGACTTCTGATGGCCGAAGGCACTCAGGGGAGACCCCGCAAAGAGAAATAAGGATCAATATTGTCGATTCCACCGAGATGTGGGGCATGACACAGATGATTGTAGGCAGCTAAAGGATGAGATTGAATTCCTGATCCGCAAAGGAAAGCTAAATAATTTCACCTAGGGTGAAGATCGTGGAACGCAAAGAAGGGATTACGACAGGAGAGATGATGATAGAAGGGATAATTATCGTGATCGTAACACACAGCCCCGAGGGCCAGTTATTAATATGATCTGGGGAGGCCCGACAGCGGCTGGTACAACTCGAAACTCTCGAAAGGCATATGCCAGAGAGGTGATGCACATCGTGGGAGAGGCCCCGAAGCGTGCAAGAACTGAAATTGCAATCGGTTTTATGATTCTGATCTTGAAGGGGTGAAGTTTCCCCATGATGACCCATTGGTCATAACCCCTGTGATTGGGAACTCGGAAGTGAAGTGGGTCTTGATAGACAATGGAGCTTCAGTTGATATTCTGTTTCATGACGCATTCGTAAAGATGGGATACAATGATTCTCAGCTAACCTCAACCAACATGCCGATATACGGATTTAATGGAGTTGAGTCCAAGGTAGAAGGGACTATTCAGTTGCCCATGACTATCGGGCAAGAACCTAAAGAAGCTACTCAGATGTTAAATTTTCTGGTAATTAAGGAAGCCTCAACTTATAACGCAATCCTGGGAAGGACTGGACTTCATGCGTTTAAGGCTGTTGCCTCCACTTATCACATGAAGATTAAGTTTCCAACCCGGAATGGTGTCGGAGAACAAAGGGGCGATCAAAAGATGGCAAGAAGTTGTTATGTATCCGCTTTAAGAGCTGATGGAGTCGGGGGGTAGGTACTCCCGATTGAAGACATGGATGTCCGAAGTGATGATGAACACCGAGGGAAGCCAGCAGAGGATTTAGTCCCCATCCCTCTATAGCTGGGCGACCCTGAGAAGGTTACATATATAGGAGCATCTCTGAAGGAACCCCTGAAGGGCGAGTTGACAACGTTCTTGCAGGAGAATAGCGATGTGTTTGCCTGGACAGCAGCGGACATGCCAGGGATTGACCCCCAGCTTATAACTCATAGGTTGAACGTTGATCCTGAACGGAAGAAGATAAAGCAGAAGAAGAGAAATTTTGTTCCTGAGTGGCAGGAGGCCATTAAGCAAGAAGTTGACAAGCTATTGGAAGCAGGGTTTATCGAAGAAATTCAGTTTCCCGAATGGTTAGCTAACCCTGTGATGGTCAAGAAGGCGAATGGGAAGTGGAGGATGTGTATAGATTTCACTGATTTGAATGATGCATGTCCAAAGGATTGTTTTCCCCTCCCAAGGATAGACATGTTAATAGATGCCACTGCTGGACATGAGATGTTGAGCTTCATGGATGGGTTCAGCGGCTACAATCAGATTAAGATACAAAAGGATGACATCCCTAAGGTATCTTTCATAACTGACTTTGGTGTTTTTTGTTATCTCGTTATGGCTTTTGGCCTAAAGAATGCAGGAGCCACTTACCAACGACTGGTGAATAAGATATTCGCCCATTTGATTGGAAAAACCATGGAGGTCTATGTTGATGATATGTTAGTCAAAAGCCTTTCCAAGGCAGATCACATTAAGCACCTCAGAGAGGCATTCGAAGTGCTGAGGCATCACAAGATGATGTTGAATCCAGCCAAGTGTGCTTTTGGTGTTGGATCAGGAAACTTTTTGGGATTGATGGTTTCGAAGAGAGGCATAGAGGCCAATCCTGATAAGATCAAAGCAATCTTGGACATGGAACCACCCCGCTCTATACGAGATGTACAGAAGCTAACTGGTCGAGTCACGACCCTAGGGAGATTCATCTCCAAGTCTGGTGATAAGTGCTTGCCTTTCTTTCAGGCCTTGAAGAAAGTGAAAAATTTTGAGTGGACTAGAGAAAGCCAAGAGGCCTTTGAGCAACTGAAGAGATACATGGCTGAAGCCCCGTTATTGGCCAAACCAAGTCCTGGGGAGACTCTCTACCTATACCTGGCGGTATCTGAACAAGCATTGAGTGCTGTTCTCATTCGAGAAGAGAACAAGGCTCAGAAGCCTATCTATTATGTGAGCAAGGTTTTACATGGGGCTGAGTTGAATTACTCAACCATAGAGAAGTTTTCATTGGCTTTGATAACGGCCTCGAGGAAGCTACGACCATACTTCCAGTCGCACAAAATTGAAGTCCTGACGGACCAGCAGTTAATGAACATATTACATAGCCCAAAGGCCAGTGGAAGGCTAATCAAATGGGCCATAGAGCTTGGTGAGTTTGATATCAAGTATAAGCCTCACTACAAGAAAAACGCCTATCAGCGACCAAATATATCAGTGACCGCCAATTCCGTCGCTAAAAATATTTATCAGCGACCGCTACCAGCGACCGATTACATATTGGTCGCTAGAGACTTTCTGCGACCGAACGCGGTAGCCGATCCGTCGCAAAATTACGTTTCCCGCCCACACAAATGCCGCCCAATTTTGACGCTCAACTTTTAGCTACAAAATATTATCAGCGACCGCATTCCGTCGCAAATAGTGACACGTAAGCAAAACATTAGCTACCGAATCCGGTAGCTAATACTAAGTTTTAGCGACGAAACCTTATAGCGACCGAATACGGTAGCAGAAGATGCCACGTCAGTGTTTTGCTACGAATTCTGTCGCAAAATGCGGTCGCTGTTAATATAATATATTTTTTTATATTTAAAAGGTTAATTTAATTATTGATTATAATTAAACTAAAAAAATAATGGGCTTTTTTGAAAAATGCCTGATGGTTATAAACATTTTGCAAAAATACTATTTCTTTAAAATTGTTTTTGCAAAAGTACGGTATTAATTGCGAAAATACGGTCTATTTATAAGAAATTGCAAAAATACGGTACCTACAGTCCCACAACTTCCTGAGTACCCACCAAGTTGCTGTTTCTAATAGTTTTGATTTATGGCCACTTCATTTTCACAGCAAACTCTCCGGGACGCCCAGCCTCAAACGAAGGATCAGCCATGGGGGAAAACTCAGTATAGAAAGACAATAAAGCAACCAAATACAACTTTTTTAACAGTTTATTAAATATGAAAGCTACCCAAAAAACTGATTTCGCAACTTAATTTTATAAACCCAAATCCACCAAAACAACTCAAATCCACTGAAATCAACCATATACATCCCAAATTAACATTAATATACTCATGATTGGAACAGATCGGAGAATATTTTGCCTCTTCCTTTCTTGTTGACGATGATGGTCATCGGCCTGCGGCCCCTATCTGAAGAAGATGATGGTCGACGATGAAGCGACGATGATGGTGGTGGTGGTATTTGTCAGAGATGGCGTCGGAGAAGGAGGTGGACGACGAGAGGTCGGGGTTGGAGATCGGAAGAGGTCGAGGAGTCGGAGATCTGAAGGAGGTAGCATCGGAGGAGATTGATCAATCGGAATTGGGGTGGCCGAGGGAGAAGAAAGAAGAAGGGAGAAGAGAGAATAAGAAGAAAAGAATAAAGGGCGAAGAGAATAGAATAGAATAGAATACAGGAGAGGAAAAAAGAATGAAAAGGTAATGGATGAGAGAGATAATGAAAATAACGTATATTTGCAAGGTTTTCAACAGTATCGTATAATTGCAAATAAAGTAAAAAAGGATAGTACATTTGGTAAATACTCAAAAATAATTAAGGTCGATTTTTAGATTTTTAATATTGATTACAATTATACTAACAAAAATAATTCCTAAAAAATACTCGTGGTTACAAGAAAAGTCCTAAAATATTATGAATAAATAAGAAAAATATCTGTGTGTACAAGAAAATTCCTAAAATATTAGGAATAAATAAGAAAAATACCTATGGTTATAAGAAATGTCCTAAAATATTTGAATAAATAAGAAAAATATTTGTGGGTACAAGAAAATTCCAAAAATAATAGGAATAAATAAGAAAAATATCTGTGGGAACAAGAAAATTCCTAAAATAATTGGAATAAATAAGAAAAAGATTCGTGGATACAAGAAAATTCCTAAATTATTTGGAGTAAATATGAAAAAGATCCGTGGGTACAAGATAATTCCTAAAATATTAGGAAAGAAAAATACCTGTGGTTACAAGAAAAGTCCTAAAATATTATGAATAAATAAGAAAAATATCTGTGGGTACAAGAAAATTCTTAAAATATTAGGAATAAATAAGAAAAATACATATGGTTACAAGAAATGTCCTAAAATATTTGAATAAATAAGAAAAATATCTGTGGGTACAAGAAAATTCCTAAAATAATAGGAAAAAATAAGAAAAATACCTGTGGGAACAAGAAAATTCCTAAAATATTTTGAATAAATAAGAAAAAGATTCGTGGGTACAAGAAAATTCCTAAATTATTTGGAGTAAATATGAAAAAGATCCGTGGGTACAAGATAATTCCTAAAATATTAGGAAAGAAAAATACTTGTGGTTACAAGAAAAGTCCTAAAATATTATGAATAAATAAGAAAAATATATGTGGGTACAAGAAAATTCCTGAAATATTAGGAATAAATAAGAAAAATACCTATGGTTACAAGAAATGTCCTAAAATATTTGAATAAATAAGAAAAATATCTGTGGGTACAAGAAAATTCCTAAAATAATAAGAAAAATACCTGTGGGAACAAGAAAATTCATAAAATATTTGGAATAAATAAGAAAAAGATTCGTGGGTACAAGAAAATTCCTAAATTATTTGGAGTAAATATGAAAAAGATCCTTGGGTACAAGATAATTCCTAAAATATTAGGAAAGAAAAATACACGTGGTTACAAGAAAAGTCCTAAAATATTATAAATAAATAAGAAAAATATTTGTGGGTACAAGAAAATTCTTAAAATATTAGGAATAAATAAGAAAAATACCCATGGTTACAAGAAATGTCCTAAAATATTTGAATAAATAAGAAAAATATCTGTGGGTACAAGAAAAATCTTAAAATAATAGGAATAAATAAGAAATATACATGTGGGAACAAGAAAATTCCTAAAATATTTGGAATAAATAAGAAAAAGATTCGTGGGTACAAGAAAATTCCTAAATTATTTGGAGTAAATATGAAAAAGATCCGTGGGTACAAGATAATTCCTAAAATATTAGGAAAGAAAAATACACGTGATTACAAGAAAAGTCCTAAAATATTATGAATAAATAAGAAAAATATTTGTGGGTACAAATAAATTCTTAAAATATTAGGAATAAATAAGAAAAATACCTATGGTTACAAGAAATTTCGTAAAATATTTGAATAAATAAGAAAAATATCTGTGGGTACAAGAAAATTCCTAAAATAATAGGAAAAAATAAGAAAAATATCTGTGGGAACAAGAAAATTCCTAAAATATTTGGAATATATAAGAAAAAGATTCGTGGGTACAAGAAAATTCCTAAATTATTTGGAGTAAATATGAAAAAGATCCGTGGGTACAAGATAATTCCTAAAATATTAGGAAAGAAAAATACACGTGGTTACAAGAAAAGTCCTAAAATATTTTGAATGAATAAGAAAAATATTTGTGGGTACAAAAAAATTATTAAAATATTAGGAATAAATAAGAAAAATACCTATGGTTACAAGAAATGTCCTAAAATATTTTAATAAATAAGAAAAATATCTGTGGGTACAAGAAAATTCCTAAAATAATAGGAATAAATAAGAAAAATATCTGTGGGAACAAGAAAATTCCTAAAATAATTGGAATAAATAAGAAAAAGATTCGTGAATACAAGAAAATTCCTAAATTATATGGAGTAAATATGAAAAAGATCCGTGGGTACAAGATAATTCCTAAAATATTAGGAAAGAAAAATACCTGCGGTTACAAGAAAAGTCCTAAAATATTATGAATAAATAAGAAAAATATCTGTAGGTACAATAAAATTCCTAAAATATTAGGAATAAATAAGAAAAATACCTATGGTTACAAGAAATGTCCTAAAATATTTGAATAAATAACAAAAATATCTGTGGGTACAAGAAAATTCCTTAAATAATAGGAATAAATAAGAAAAATGCCTGTGGGAACAAGAAAATTCCTAAAATATTTGGAATAAATAAGAAAAAGATTCGTGGGTACTAGAAAATTCCTAAATTATTTGGAGTAATTATGAAAAAGATCCGTGGGTACAAGATAATTCCTAAAATATTAGGAAAGAAAAATACACGTGGTTACAAGAAAAATCCTAAAATATTATGAATAAATAAGGAAAATATCTGTGGGTACAAGAAAATTCTTAAAATATTAGGAATAAATAAAAAAAATACTTATGGTTACAAGAAATGTCCTAAAATATTTGAATAAATAAGAAAAATATCTGTGGGTACAAGAAAAATCCTAAAATAATAGGAATAAATAAGAAAAATACATGTGGGAACAAGAAAATTCCTAAAATATTTGGAATAAATAAGAAAAAGATTCGTGGGTACAAGAAAATTCCTAAATTATTTGGAGTAAATATGAAAAAGATCCGTGGGTACAAGATAATTCCTAAAATATTAGGAAAGAAAAATACATGTGGTTAAAAATTGAGATATTTATCTATTATTATTATTCAGATTCCGTTTTATTTTATTAAATTTATAAACTAAGAATCTTAAATGTATTAAATTTTAAAAATATGTATTTTAAAAATAATATTAGTAGACGAATAATACGAATCTCTCCTAATTTTAATATAAATATTGATATGCAATTTGAAAAAAATGAGTTATTTATATAAAAAAAGAAATTATCAAATAAATAATTGCATTTTTTTAAAAATGAGAGTTATCATAAAAATATCTCATTAATTTTAAATATTAACTAAGTTATTTATTTATCATTTACAATATAAATTTTTTTAAAAAAAATAAAAATAAAATATAAATAAATAATATTATTCTTTTTATCAGATTAGAGAATGACACACATACCGGTGAAATGTTGGAGCGGCAAATAATACCGCCCAACACTTTCACTCTTTCCCTCTACCTTTTACAAATTATTTCAACACCTATCTCTTTTACTATAACACCTCTCTCTCTCTCTCTCTCATAAAATTCTCTCTCCCAACTCTCCCAATTCTCTCCTCTCCCAATTCTCGCTCCCTCAGCTTCAAAATTGTAGGCAATTTACTTCTTTTCAATTGGTTTGAGGGCTTCAATTGAGGCTTTGGTCTTCAAATTAGGGTTCTCCAAATTAGGAGTTTTTAATATTGAGTTTAGTTCATTCTATTTTTTCACTTAAACTTCAACTAATCATCTCTCTCTTTAATTTCAAGGCGTCTTCAGTTTAGGCTTAGCATATCAGGGCTTTGGAGCTTTTAGTTCGATGGATTTGGATATATGTTACTTGTTTGGATATATGTAAGTTCTTTTTGTTACTTTTTTGTTCCAGATTTTCTTTTAATTCCTACAATTGATTGCTCTAATATAACTATTATATGCAGTTATGGATCTATATATGTGGTCATTTATATTTGTTGATGATAATATCTCTACAAAGAAATTGTTGAAACTTGACTTTCACAGAGAAATTGTAAGTACATCTGGATATGTGTTGAAGGGTATGTATCTCCTGCAATGAAGAAATCCACCCTGCTTGTTGAGAAATTTTACAAATGCATATGGAGTAATTTATTAGTACGGTTTCTCGCAGGGATACAGTTCTTCCGATGAAATGGCCCTTGCAATCAAGTGTGGTGACTAAAGATAACATTGTTAGCTCTGATCAGAGCCAATCCATTACAAGTTTGTTAACTACGGAGAGTTTGTTGCTGTTTTAGTACATCTAAGAAAGATGGCCAATGATGAACATCTACACAAAGCTTTCTCATTCTTTGATCAAAACAAAAGTGGTTACATAGAGATTGATGAGCTCCGACATGCCTTGAGTGATGAAGATGATGCTAACAGTGAGGATGTCATCAACGCCATAATGGATGATGTTGACAGTGATAAGGTCAGTGCTCTCTAGTGACATGTATTCGTATAATTTCTTCACACTGTTAATCCCCCGAGCCAGTTCATAGCTTTTCTTATCTTCTGTACCTGTTTTTTTTTCTGAATATTTTTTGTGAAAATGGGTGTTGAGATCCAGCTGAATCATCAGTAGTTCGTCCGCTACTATCAGTCTTAATTTTTTTTATGACAAAAATCTGTCTTCTATGCTTAAAATGTTTACTCTAGTAGATTTATGTAATTGAATCTCAATGTCTTTGAACATCTATAGACGTTCGGCTGAAAAATCTGGAAACTTAACATTAATTTTGACTTTGTTTTTTTAATGCATAGGATGGGCGTATTAATTATGAAGAATTTGCTGCTATGATGAAGGCTGGTACAGAATGGAGAAAAGCTTCCAGGCAATATTCAAGAGAGAGATATAACAGTAACAGCTTGAAGTTGATGCAGGATGGCTCGTTTCAAGTTCCAACTGAGGTCAGGTGAAATTTTCTTATGTTTAAGAACAAAAGAATACGTATATGGAAAAAGAGAGAGTTGTTAACTTGCAGAGAAAATTGTAACAGAAAAGTCCTATACATTTTATTATGTTCATCAGTGAATGTATTGTTCTCTACAAATCATTGTTAGTGTGATTAGTGGAGACGCTCTTAGCTTATTAACAAAGTCCAGTTAGTTTTATACTTTCAGCGTAATTTATATAATCAGATTTTTAATTATTTTTTATGCAGATCGTTATAGGTGGGCGGACGAGGATGGTCCGGCGATATCTACTCTTTTCTGGCAGAAGCGTGCTGAAAGAACAAAAGATAATCTTGCAAAAGAACGCCAGAAAGCCCTTCAGAATGCTGGCATCTTAGTTTGTTTTGGTCACACTTCTATCTTTATTGTAATTTAGTAGTTGAAAGATAAACTCGAACGTGGTTGTGGTTGTTATGGATAGAATGTTGGATTTTATGATAATGTGAATTTTTTAATTTATTCGATTTGGATTCTGTTAGTTGCATAAATATTTATATTTATTACAATTGTTGTGAATGTGTTGGGACAAAATAAGTGTAAATTTTGTAAAAATTGGTATAAACATGTGTAGATTTTCTGGAAATTGGCAAAAACAGGGATATTATTATATAATAAAAATAAAATATCTGCGACCGCATGCGGTAGCTGATGTGGTAGCTGATGCACTAAACAAATTAGCTACGAAATTCGGTAGCTGAAGGTAGTTGCTAAAAATAGTGACAAAAATCGGTAGCTGATACTGGTCGCTAACAATAGCAACAGAAATCAGTAGCTGAAACTAGTCGCTAATATTAGCGACCGAGTTCCGTCGCTAATGTTGTCGCTGACACGTGGAATGGTGGCTGGCAGAAGCTGACTAGGATTAGCGGCCGACTCGTCGGTAATGGCGGTCGCTAAGGCATTGGTCGCTGTTATGCGTCGCAAAAGTACCTATCAGCTACCAGTTTTTCTGCTACCAACATCAGCTACTGCATTCGGTCACTGATGGTTAGTAGCTACGGCAAACGGTCGCTGATATGTGGTCGCAGATAGACATTTTTCTTGTAGTGTCAGACAGCCATCAAGGCTCAGGCATTGGCTGACTTCGTGGTTGAATGCACCATTAACAACCAAGAAGTCGGGGGGCAGGAGATGATAACCACCCCTGAGAATGGAGATAAAGATGAAGAACTGGTAGCTGATCAGAAGGAATATTGGGTGCTCTATTTTGATTGAGCATCAAAAACAAAATCTAATGGTGCAGGTTTGGTTTTGCATAGCCCCGATGGGTTCACAGTTGAGTATGCTTTGAAGTTGGATTTTCCTACTACCAACAATGAAGCTGAGTATGACGCATTGATAGCCGGATTGGGCTTGGCTAGAGTCATGAGGGTCAAGAACCTCAAAGTGTGTGGAGATTCAAGATTGGTAGTTTCGCAAGTGAATGGCGAATTTGAGGCCAAGGATGAGACTATGGCAAAATACCTGAGAGTCGTGAAAGCTGTTATGACTCAGTTTGAGGAATGCTATGTTGAGCACATTCCGAGAGAAGAGAATGGTAAGGCCGATGCCCTGTCCAAGTTCGCTTCTTCTGAGATAGAAAATTATGCAGGGAGTGTTTATTTCCAGGTCTTGAAGGCCCCGACCGTCAACTCGAAATTGGTGGCACCAATTGATGAAGGAAGCTGCTGGATGGACCCCATTAAAGCTCACCTTGAAACTGGCTGGCTCCCTGACAATGCCTCGGAGGCACGGAAGCTGTCAGTAAGAGCATTAAGGTACACCTTGATTGAAGGCATTCTTTACAAAAGGTCTTTTGTCGTCCCTTACTTGAGGTGTTTAAGGCCCCAAGAGGCAAGGGAAGCTTTGGAGGAAGTTCATGAAGGTATCTGTGGGCAGCACCTGGGGGCAGAGCCCTAGCCCACAAAATCACTTGTCTGGGATTCTATTGGCCAGAGATGTTGGCAGATGCGCAAAATTATGTCAAGAGGTGTGATAGATGTTAAAAGCACGCCCCCATTGTAAGGCAGCCGCCTGAGATGTTAACCTCAATTAACTCTCCCATTCCATTTGCAATGTGGGGGATGGACATACTTGGTTCTTTCCCTCTGGCGTTAGCACAAAGGAAGTTTTTGATAGTGGCCATCGACTACTTCACCAAGTGGATCGAGGCTAAACCCCTAGCCAAGATAACCACCAAGCAAGTTGCCCAGTTCTTTTGGGAGAACATCATCTCCAGATATGGGATTCCCCGAATTCTTGTGACAAATAATGGGACGCGGTTCAACAATGAAGAGTTTAAGAAGTACTGCGAAGAAAATGCTATTGAGCTTCATTTTACTTCAGTAGCACATCCGCAAGCCAATGGACAGGCAGAGGTAGCCAATCGAATTATCCTTGATGGACTAAAGAAAAGAGTTGAACGCTCAAGGAACACTTGGGTGGATGAGTTATTGCCTATACTCTGGGCATATCGCACCACTTGTAAGGTGACAACCGGAGCAACCCCGTTTTTGCTGGCTTACGGAGCCGAGGCAGTTGTGCCCTTAAAGATCATGCATGCATCACCTCGAGTTGAGGCATATGAACAAGAGACCAATGAAGAAGGCATGAGGCTTGCTCTTGATCTAATTGATGAAGTCAGGGACGAGGCAAATGCCAAGAATGTGGAACATCAGAGGAAGGCATCCTTTTACTACAACCATAGAGTTAAGGAGAGGTTCTTCCAGCAAGTTGACTTGGTTTTGAGAAAGATAGAGGCTTCTGGAGTTGGCCAAAAGGGAAAGCTAGCCCCTAATTGGGAGGGGCCGTATCGAGTCAGGAAAACACTAGGACGAGGATCATATAAGTTGGAGACATTAGATGGGAATGAAGTGCCACAAACTTGGCATGCTCTGAACCTAAAGATTAATTATGTGTAATCCCTCCTAGTAAGGACTTGGCTTTTATCTATCTATTAGGAGAAGTAGAAATAAGGTTCTATGAAACCATTACAGAGCATGTTGCTCCTAGTAGGAGATAGAGTATTTATGTAAGGGTTGAACCCGTTTCAAGTTATTAATGCAAGTTTGTTTTCCATTTCATGGTTGTGTGATTTGATTTATGTGCCAAGCACCTGATGAGTGCAAGTCAAAGATGACCAAGTAACGAAAATAAAGAACACACAAGTGGAAATAAAACAAATGCATGAATAAACACCCCCGAGGGGCTAAAAGTTAAGTTACATAACCGAATAAAAGTTAAGTTCCAAAGGATCTTGATTGAAAGCAGAAAGGATAAAGCCACAAGTGGCTAACAAGGTCAAGCAAGGCCACTTACTCCTCGGCAGATTCCTCCACCACCTCCTCGCCCTCCTCTTCCTCATCATCATCATCTTCTTCTTCCTTCCCGGAGCTCTCCTCATCCTCATCTTCTTCGGCTTCTGTCTCCATTGGTTGTGCCGTTCCTGTCTTCGCCACGTCCCCTTCCTCTTCTGAAGTCTCGGTCGAGGAGGCGACTCTGGCACGAAGTTGCTTATCGGGGAAAGTTCGCCTTGCAGCTGTTTCCCTCTCTGACATGGCCTTCTTCCCAGCAGAACGGGAAGAGGTAGAACCGGAGCTAACGACATTGCCCGACTTCCTCATACCAAAAGGACGGCGACTGCCCCCGGAGCCTGATGCATGATCCACATCATGACTTCCGCCATCAACAGCCCAGGAAGGGCAAGGGAAGTCCTCTGGATTCACCACCGAAGGATACTTGTTGCTTACAGCGCCAATAGCTTTGTTCCATCCAACGGACATGTTAAAAGGCCTCAACTCGTCATCATGCTTATCCATAAACTGCATAAAGTCCTCCGAATCGTGATATGAAGCAATTATCTTGTTAGCATCAGAAAGTTTCTTCTTGGCAAGCGAGCGAAGTTGCTTTCGATAAGATAGGGTGTTGGCCTCAGATCGGACAACTCTGGAGTTTAAATCTTGAAGTTGCTCTTTGAACTTTGCTTGTTCGCTCTTCAGTTCCACGTTGTTGTCCCTATAGGCTCGGCCTTGACGAGTAGCGGATTGAAGATAAGCATTGGCCTGTAATAAAGAAGTTAGTAAAACATTCTATTTTAAAAAAAATGGGTGTAGACAAGGAGATCGAATATAAAAGTTGGTACTTGGTACAGAGCTTGAGCACCAAGGCACTCAGATTCATCAACCTTGTCCCCTGCAGTTACCGTTAGGAGATCAGGGGTAGTGATAGAGAGCCTGGACCAGGACAAAGCTAGATCAGTACTCCCCAGGATGGAGTCTTGCTCGCAAATACCCCAGTCTGGGGTAAAAGGGACTCTCACACCCTCAGCAGCGTTCCGGGACCTCTTTCCCCCTTGGGAACATCCCTCCAAGAATGAAGGAACCCTTCGGTCAGTGGGGTTCAGTTGCTCTGCCGCCTTCTTCACCATTCGTCTTGTAACCTGGGGCTGATTCTCGGGTCGACTATCCAGTTCCTCAGTAGCTGAAAGATGAAAAAAAACATCGGAATAAGAACTAACATAGCTCATAATGGTAGAACGAAAGAAAAATTACCCTCTAAAGAAAGGAAGTTTAAGCCAGCTTCAATAAGTTTCTTTTCTATCAGAATAGTTCTGTAGTGGGTGCGACCATCATCAGCAAGTAGCCTATCTCGGTCTGCCAACTCTTTGAGGTCAAGGTCACACACGAAGTGTGAACTATCCTCCACAAATCCGAATCTCTTAACAAAGAAGTAACCCCAGTCGCTACCTTCCCACTCCAAAACAACAAAGTCCCTCTCCCATGAATGGTGGGAGCCATGGAAGGAGAAAGAGTTTACTATATGTGGAAGCCCATTTCTAAGCTGAAAGCTAATCCACCCCGGCTTAGACTCAGGGGAGTTCTTTACTGCGAAGATGCTTCTAAACATGGTTGTACTCCAAGGGATTTCCAACTCGTGACATCTTAACAAGAAGATGATTAGGAACCTCCAGGAATTGAGGTATAGCTGGCAAGGATGGACTTGAAGTTCTGCTAAGAACCTGATGAAAAATGTGTGAACAGGGAACCTAAGTCCCGCCTCCAATGCTCCTTTCATGACGCAAATCCTTTCGGGATGCCAGTTGCAGGTTCTGTCTCGTGGATTTGGAAGGCATACTTTGATTGCGCTTTGAAAGCCGTAAGTGCTCATAATCTTCTCAACTTCTTTCTTTCTTAATTTAGAAGGACTATTAAAAGCAACTAAGCTTGAGCTGTTGGGGAATGATTCTCCCATAGTGCTTAGCAAATCTAGCGTAGACTCAAACCGACGTTCAATATATCTAGGAGGCATGAGATTTAGCTTACCTTTCATTGTTCGCGCCATGCTCCTTTTTCTGAAGGCCTCCTCCATGGAGAGTTGGGGGGCAACAGCGTGCTTGTCAGCCATTTTGAATCTTGAAACTTGAAGCTTGAACTTGGAAGCTTGAAAGCTAGAGAACTCAAGAGCTTTAGAACTTAAGAAAGTTTGAGAAGTGAAGAAGTGAAGAGAAATGAAGGATGCTCCCCTCCTTTTATAGGAAAAAAGGTGACCTTTTATCTCAGGTTGAAATACAGATTGGTTCGCCTTACCAGGTCAAGTATCGATTATATACGGAAAAGGGGCAAAAATATCATTATAATTCGTGAAATTCTGGAAAAGAAGCGAAAAATTTAAGTGAATATCCGGCAAAATATTCTACTAGAGCAGTCAGATGAACTTAGGAAGCTAAGCACGCTTAAGAAAAGAGATTAGTCCTAAACACTGGATTAGTGATGTGAATCAAGGTACTAAGTAAAACCTTAAATAGAGCCATGAATGGCCAACATTGATGTTAAGATCCCATATTGATGATCGACGTCGGTATGCAAAAATAAAATCCTGGAGCCCTAGTCGATCGCAAAGCAGCCGACCGGGCCGTACGAGATGTCCCAGCCGACCGGGTAACCGGCCGACCGCCCCCTCGTGCAAGCTTCGGCCGACTGATATCAGTCGCCGGTACGAGTTCTTGCTCCAGCCGATCACCTTCCCGACCGACTGGCCCCTTTTGAGAAGCCCCGGCCGACCGACATCGACCGTCGGTATGAGTTCGAAAATATATATATATAATAATCGGCCTTCCGTATGAGTGTTGGCCGACTGAAATCGATCCTCAAGCCGGGTTTTTTTTATGCGTTTCAAAAAAAAAAAACCGGCCAAACAGAAAAAAACCGGCCGACGGTCGAACCGGCCGACGGTCGAACCGGCCGACCGGCGAACCGGCAGACCGCCTCCCCCCGAGCGCTTCGGCAGACTGCAATCGATCCTCCAGTCGGGTTTGCAAAATTTCGTTTTTATTTTTTCAATTCAGTAATTAAGAAAAGTGGAAACCGAGTTTAGATTAGTGCCGATTAGCACAGATTAGTGCCGTTAGTGCCTTTTTACACTGTTTAACATTGTTTAAACGTTGTTTAAGACTGATTAGCGCTGTGTATTGCCGTTTAACACCGTTTAGTATGAAACAACATCGTCGTAAATGCGTCGGTCGCTCCACGCTTTACGATAAGATGATGTTGTTGAAAATACACGCGTAAGAGCAATAAACCCTGACCCAAGTCTCGAATAAGACCATAATAACTCCTTTTCAGTTTTCCTAAAAGTTGGGGGCAAATGATATGGGCTAAAAGTAAGCCCTAAAGACACATTTAATGTGGCATTAATTAGACCTAGAATGGTCCAAACGTGGGGCCCACTAGATGGGCCCAAACCCTATTTATGATATTAATTCGTAATTAATATTAAGGGTAATAACCAGCTCAGCAATAAGAGTCAGATAAGGATATTACTCCTACCAATCTTAGCCTCCAAGGCACAGAATTCGATATGGGAACTGACTCCTACAAGGAAGGAGTCTAGAACCTTCCTCAAGGCGGTGACTTGCCCACCAAGTCACCTAACTCTACTACGATTCTAAGGCTTCTTAGCCTATATAAAGGGCCTGACCCCTCATTCTCAGAACTACGTCTTGGCTTGATTCTCGATACGAGATACGTACGCACTCTGTGAGGACCGATCAGTCTCAAAACACGGAAACAACCATTAAAGCTCGAAGCTCAACCTCCCTTAGCATTAAATACATACAAACCCTAACTGCAATTCGATAACCTAGTTTTTATTCCACAACAATGGTTTTCAATAAATAAGTTTTTGCAATGTTTTGATTGATATTGGTCTCCGGTCTCCACAAAAAATGTTGGTCTCCATATCTGATTTTAAGGATTTAATTGATATTATGTTGAGATATTAATAATTTTATTAGCATTTTTCAAAATATATTCAATTCAAATTTTAACAAATTTAGAAATATTTTCAACAAATTTTTTATATTCTCTTAAAGCTTAGCTAAATCCAAAATTTATAAAAAGATATTAACAAATTCATCAAAATTCATCATTTTACCAAATCAATAAAAATCCAAGAATCTTTTGATATCATAATATTCTACTTGATATTTTAAAATAATGACCAAATACATCCAAATTTCAGAAGATATGTTACATTCAAATTAAATATCATCAGATTTTAGCCAAATATTTATTATCCAAATTAATTATACAACTGGATATATATATATATATATATATATATATAATCCAAAAATATCTCATAAAATCTCAATTGAACATACTTTATTTTTTAGCTATTACTGTATATTTGAACAAGAAAATTGTATTTTTATTTTTCAAAAAAAAATTGTATTTTTAAATATAAAAATTATAATAAAAATGAACAGGCCGCTCATTTTTAAAATATCAACAGAATGAGTAGTAGCCGTAAACCCAAAAAACCCTAAAAGCCCAAAAGACCCAAACCCTACTGGCTCACTAGTATAAATACAAGCATCGCCCTCAGGCAATTTCATCAAATAACCCTCTCGCCACCCTTGCACCACCTAGCAGTTTGGTCAATCCCAAGAGCAAAACCAGATATACATACATACACACAACTATATCTATTTCTAAAGGCAGAAACAGCTACAACCCCATCATTTCTCTCCCCCTGGTACCTATCAGATAGACAAGCTAGTTGCACACAAATCTTGGACCATTTCACTTCATTTTGGTAATTTCTTCAAGCTTTTCTTAATTTTTTTGATGTGTTTGTGGGTTTTCTTATTTTTGTGATTTTATGATGTGGGTTTGGATCTTTGTTTGGTCTTGTTTAATTATGCACCATGTCGATATATATATATATATATATATATATATATATATATATATATATATATATATATATATATATATATATCATTTGTTCTGGTCTATATCAGGCTTTTGTTGTTCCTTTACTTGAGCTGTTGTATCTTTTTACTTGGAAATATAATTTGATATATATTAATTTTGTTGAATACGCTGTGGATCTGAATTCACCTCTTTGTATGTGATAGATCTTGATAAGTTCTTGATTGATTTCTTTAATTTAGAGATGTGGTTATCTCTATCTTTGTTTCGACATGCCTGTTTATGCACCATGTAAATATCTGTATCACCTTGTATCATGCTTGTGTTGTTGCTTTACTTGAGATGCTTATGTAAAGATTGTATCTTGTAACTTGTAAATTCAATTTGATATAATTTTTTTGTTGAATTAATTAAGATGTCGATATGAATTTACCTCTTTGTATGTGATAGATCTGAAAAAGTTCTTGTTTGGTTTCCATAAATTTAAGATGTGTGTAGATCTTTCTTTGTTTCATCTTGTTTATGCACCATGTCGATATCTATATATATTATATAATCTGTTGTATCATGCTTCTGTTGTGTCTTTACTTGAGCTGTTTATGTAAAGATTGTATCTTTTTACTTGGAAATACAATTTGATATACTTTTTTCGTGTTGAAATATTAAGGTGTGGGTATGAATTTACCTCTTTGCATGTGACAGATCTTGATGAGTTCTTGTTTGGTTTCAGTAAATTTAGGTTGTTGCTATCTAGCTATTTATCTTCGTTTTCTACCTGTTTATGCACCATTTCGATATCAATATCATATAATCTATTGTATCAGGCTTCTGTTGTGCCTTTACTTGAGCTGTTTATATATGTAAAGATTGTATCTTTTTACTTGGAAATACAATTTGACATAATTTTTTTTGTTGAATTAAGATGTGGATATGAATTTACCTCTTTGTATGTGACAGACCTCGATGAGTTCTTGTTTGGTTTTTGTGATTTTTTGATGTGGGTATCCATCTTTGTTTATGCACCATGTCGATATCTATATCATTTAATCTGTTGTATCAGGCTTCTGCTGTGCCTTCACTTGAGCTAGCTGTTTATGTGAGATATCTTGATAAGTTCTTTCAGTAAATGGTCAGTTTCTGAAACTGAAATGTTCCGTTATTGTGTCGTTGTATATGTAGGTGTTACCATTGGTTACTTAATTATGTTATTTCTGTAATTTGCAACTCAGATAAGTAGGGGTGACCTAAATTTAACAACAATTGAAACTTGTTTTTAGCGAATTTGAAAAAAGGGTGATGAATTTCAGTAATTGAACCCTAACTTACTTAAACGACTTGAAGAAAGAAATAAAATAAAATTTACACAATTTAGTAAGAGACAACCCTATTTATCTACTCATAAGTTCTTGATAGTTTGTTATTTTCATTCTGACATGTTTGGTAGGTTATGTTTTTCACAATGCGGCATTAATTTGAGAGAGACTATCATTTAAGAGAATAGTCGGAACATAAATGTAACACAATGAAGCTAGTTTCCTTCTTTTGAATCCAACTTAACTCTATATGTTCTTACATAATGCTTGTTTTGTTGTAGTTTTAGTTGTCACAACTTTAGGTGTTCCTGCTATGTGCTTGACCATTCTCTTTAATTATGTCATCTAGCTAGTTCCTAAAGGACATGATTTAGTTATAGTTTTTATTCACTTATTGTACGTACGTGGATGGTTTTATGTATTTCTTACATCCACTTTTCTTGAATCAGCGAATGGACCCCATGTCTGAAAAGAAATTAGACTGTGAAGAGGAGGGATATGGGGGGCCCCAAAAGATGCAAGATTATGGAGGTGAATCAATTTCGGCACTTGCAGAGGATGAAATGATAGGCGAAGATGATGAGTATGATGATCTCTACGGAGATGTCAATATTGGTGAGGGTTTTCAGTCACCAGGTCCTTCAGCTAATGGTGCCGTGAATGAAGTGATTGATGATGAAGATGATGAATACGAGGAACTTTACGGTGACATCAATATTGAAGAGGGTTTTCTTCATCTTCAGCAGTCTGCGGCGCCAGGTCTATCTGCTATTAATGGTGCCGTGAGTACTGGCATTGACCCTCTTGATATGTTGGGTAAAGTTGGCAATGAGTCTGTGCCTTTACTTAATCCCAACACAAGTGTCCAGTGTGCTGTTCCACAGATGCCACCTAATCCTTCTAATGATAATTTGAATGTTAATCGCCAAATTGCCAATGATAAACCAAGTAGGCGAAGTGGGGAGAGTGGTTCAATAATGCTCTTCGTGGGAGAGCTACATTGGTGGACTACTGATGCAGAAATTGAAAGTGTCTCATCTAAATATGGGACGGTCAAAGAGATTAAGTTCTTCGATGAGAAAGCTACCGGTAAGTCCAAGGGATGTTGTCGGGTTGAGTTTTATGACTCAGCTGCTGCGGCTGCGTGCAAAAAAGGAATGAACGGTTACAATTTCAATGGGAGAGCTTGTACAGTGAAATTTGCTTCTCCACATACTATATGGCAGATGGCTGATTCTTATATGAACAAATCCCGCGTCCAACCTCAATCTCATTCTGAGCCAAAGGGAAGGAGGCCTATGAATGATAATGCAGAGAGAGGTGGCGGAGAAAATTATCCTGATTCAGGAAGAGGTGGAAATAGAGGAAGCGGGCATATGAGGGGCACAGTTCTTCCTAGTAATTCCATGCATCCTCAGGGTATGAGGGGAGCTGGATTTGATCCAACCTATATGGGTCGAAGATCTGGTTATGGAGATTTTGGAGGTCCTGACTTTCCCAGAATAATGCCTCCTTTCCCGAATGTTAATGCTATGGGAATTCCTCGTGTGTCTCCTCATGTCAATCCTTCTATTTTTGGCAAGGGAATGTCTGCTAATGGAAGGGTGATGATGGGGAGTGCTGGCATGGATGGACTTCAATCAGGAATGCGGAATGATACAAACATGGGTAAATGGGGAGCGGAGGAACACGGCAAAAGACCAAGAGAGTCGAGTTATGGTGGTAAAGAAGGGGGTTCTGCGTATGGATACGAAGAGTCAAGCCATGATAAATTTGCGAAGTCATATGTTGCCTCACATGAGAAAGAACCAGCATCTGAACGTGACTGGTCAAGTAACTCTAATAAGAGGCATTGTGATGAGAGGGATCATGGCAGGGAGAGGTACGTCAGGGAGAGGTACGACAAGGAGAGGCACGACAGGGAGCACCGATTTAAGGAAGAAAGAGATGATTACCACATACATCGGCGAGAATATCGTGACTTGGATTACAAGGATGATTGGGTCCGAGGTCAAGCTTCCTCAAGATATAGGAGCAGATCACGTGTTATGGAGGTAGATTGTCGCAGATCTCGTTCGAGGGATGCTGACTATGGGAAAAGGAGCGCCTGCCGTCGATGACATCGTATTCTTCTTCAAGAGAAATCTATAAGGCATGATATTTCTGTTCACTAGTATCTATCATCAGATCACTCGATGTATCTACAAATTGTTCTTCCAGATTTTTCTTAAGTTTATGCATGTAGTCTGCTACTTCCCTATTATAAATGCTGTGTTCTTGTCGGAATATTTGCTTCTGAGTATCTACTGTTAGTGTTAGCCATTGAGTTTTTTATTACCTTCAATATATGCATTATCCTTGCTTTCGAGGTTTGTTATGGAATTACTGATTACTTCAATTAATAACGATAACAAGGTTTGATTACAAAGGAAATGATATTGGAATACTACTAAAATGACAAGGGGCATTCGAGAAGCCCTTTCTCTCCAAAAGATCCAATTAGCGGCTACACAAATCAGATAACTTAACCCTAGCTTCTTTTCCCCAATTTAGTTGTTTCCCTTCCATGTGAAATTACTCAAACACCCCTTGACTCTATTGCCCGTTGACTCTCGCCTGCATTTCCCCTTTTGCCCTTCTGCTTATTCCTGGTGTACATTTTAAGTTGTTGTTGACCGTTTAACAATACCCCCGGCCCAAAGTTTCACCTTGTCCTCAAGGTGAAAGGTTGGAAACTGGTTGCTCAACAATGTCACATCTTCCCATGTAGCTTCAAAGGCGGGGAGGTTTTTCCATTTGATTAACGCTTCAAGTCACACAGTGTTACCAGTCTTAACCTGTCTGACTTCTAACACAGACTCTGGTGTCACGAGCAGTTCTAACTCAGAAGACAGTTGTGGGGGAATTTCAAGAGAAGTGGTTGCCTTCCCTACAGCCCTCTTGAGTTGCGATATATGAAAGACTGGATGCTCCTTAGCCGACTCTGGAAGCTGCAATTGATAAGCGACCTTGCCCACTTTCTTAGTAACTCGATATGGTCCATAGTACCTTGCTGCTAGTTTTTCAAAGGGCCTTCGAGCCAAGGATTGTTGTCGGTAAGGCCGGAGCTTTAAATACACCATGTCGTCGAGTTCAAAGCAGTCATCTCGACGTTTTGCATCTGTATTTCTTTTCATCAACTGCTGAGCTTTAGTCAAAAAGAACTGAAGGTCATCTAATATTGCATCACGTTCTTGGAGTAATTCCTCTAGACTGCCCACCAATGTTTGACCATTTCCAATTCGCACCAAATGAGGAGGATCCCTTCCATACAAGGCTTTGAATGGGCTCATCTTCGTTGAAGTATGGGGTGAGGTATTATAAGAAAACTCAGCCCAATGTAGCCATTTGGCCCACGAAGTGGGTTTGCTCTCAATAAAACATCTGAGATAAGTTTCCAGTCCTTTGTTAACAATCTTTGACTGCCCGTCAGTTTGAGGGTGGTAAGAGGTACTCTTCTTTAATTCTGGGCCATGTAACTTGAACAATTCCCTCCAAAAAGTACTCAAAAATATCTGATCCCGGTCCGATACAATAGATGTCGGGAAACCATGCAATCGAATCACCTCCCGTGTGAACACAGTTGCTACCTTGAAGGCATCGAATGGATGTTTGAGTCCGATGAAGTGCGCGTACTTTGGAAATCGGTCAACCACCACTAACACAGTGTTGATACCTTGAGATAATGGTAAGCCCTCGATGAAATCCAAACCCGAGTGGGAATCGGCAGGGGTTGCAGTAAACCTGCGGGGGACTGTTGCGAGTTTTTTTTTGTTGGCAAATTGCACAGCTTCTCACATACTCAGTGACTTCCTTGCGCATGCCTGCCCAAAACCAATCAACAGCAAGACGTAGATATGTCTTTAATTCCCCTGTGTGTCCACCCATTACACTATCATGATACTCTTTGAGCAAGACTAACTTGAGTGTCGATTGTTGTGGAATCACGCAACGTCCCTTATAATAAAGCTTATTGTCCACCAATGTGTACCCTGGGTGCTCTCTCGCCCCTGTCAAAATCTCAGTCCTCAATTGTCGTAACACGGAGTCTTTATTAGTCTCCTCCTCAATCACTTTCCAGGATATAGTTGGAACGGCTATGATAGCACTCAAAACCGTTTCGCCATCATGTTTTCTCGATAAGGCATCTGCCACATGGTTTGTGGCACCTGTTTTGTACTGGATCTCAAAGTCGAATCCTAAGAGCTTCGTGACCCATTTTTGGTAGTCCGGATTCACTTAACGCTATTATGTAAGAAATCGGAGGCTTTGTTGGTCCGAACGGACCACAAAATGACGTCCCAGCAAGTACGGTTTCAATTTCGTGACTGCCAAGCATAATGCAATAAGTTCCTTCTCATAGATTGATTTTTGTTGAGCACGAACTCCTAGCAATTTACTGAAGTACGCCACTAGCCGCCCTTCTTGCAACAATACGGCCCCAACTCCATACCCCGAGCCATCAGTTTCCAGTATAAAAGGTAGTCTGAAATTTGGCATTGCCAGAACTGGGGATTTAGTCATGGCCATCTTGAGTTGATTAAAAGCTGTTTCAGCCTCCAAATTCCACCCAAATTTTTCTTTCTTGAGCATCTCAGTCAAAGGTCTGGCCATGTGAGCGTATCCAGCCACAAACTTGCGGTAGTAGCCTGTTAAACCCAAGAAACCACGCAATTCTTTTAAATTCCTGGGCTGTTTCCATTCTAACATCGATTGTACCTTGGACTGATCTACCTCCACTCCAGCTTCTGAGATGACATGGCCTAGATATCCAATCACAGACTTCCCAAATTCGCATTTTTTTAAGTTAGCAAACAGCTGATGCTCCACCAATTTCTCCATTACCGAGCTCAGATGTTGCTGGTGTTCTTCTTTTGTCTTGCTGTAAACTAAGATGTCATCGAAGAAGATGAGTACATATTTCCATAGAAAAGGTCTGAATATGTCATTCATAAGTGATTGAAATGTCGAGGGGGCATTCATTACCCCAAATGGCATTACGAGAAACTCGTAATGTCCTTCATGCATTTTAAACGCAATTTTATGAGTGTCCTCAGCCCTTACTCGAATTTGATGATACCCCGAACGAAGATCCAAATTCGAAAAAATTCTGGCCCCATGGAGTTCATCTAGCAGTTCGTCGATGATTGGTATCGGATATTTGTCCGGCACTGTCTCTTTGTTTAGAGCTCTATAATCAACACAAAAACGCTACGAGCCGTCTTTCTTTTTTACCAGAAGTACAGGGCTTGAAAATGGACTGGTTGATGGTTTTATAATTCCTGCTATTAACACTTCGGCAATGAGGCATTCTATCTCATCCTTCTGGTTTTGAGGGTATCGGTAGGGTCATACACTTATGGGATCGCTGCCCTCCTTCAAGGTTATCATGTGCTCATGGTTCCTCGAGGGGGTAGTCCCACTGGTGTCTCGAATACTTGGGAATACTTCTGAATCATGGTCTCCACAAACCCCCTGCCTTAGTCTGACTTATCTCCCTAGTTTCATTTGGTTTCAGCTCCACACAGTTACATTCCACCCAAAATCCACTCCCCTATTTTCGTAAAATTCGCCTCATCGCCTTTAGAGAGACTTGAGAGTGTACCAACGTAGGATCACCAGTTAAAGTGATAGGTTCCCTCTTCACTTCGAACTTCATTACTTGAGTCTTCCAGTTCGTGAGCACCATGCCCAACTTTTCTAACCACACAACCCCCAAAATAATATCAGAATTGCCCAGTTTGAGGGGTAAAAAAAATCCTCCGTCCCCTCTAATCCACCATCCAATTGTAAGGTCACTCATCGGCATATTCATTCCCCACGTATTGCTTCTCCATTCCCTAAACAGACTCCAAATCCCATCGACTTTTTTACTACTATCCCCAATTCTTCTACCACACTGAGGGCAATGAAATTGTGTGTTGCCCCCGGATCAATCATAAAAATTTCTTCTCTATCCCCTACTAGACCCTTCAACCTCATAGTTTTTGGATTAGATATGCCAACTACAGAGTTTAGAGATACCTCGGTTAAGACTTCCTGGGTAGGCGATGGTGGGGCTTCAGTGTCATCTCCCTCATTTTTGATCTCCTCCTCCGCTATCAACATCACACTGAGTTCTTTCTTTTTGCATCGGTGGCCTACAGACCACTTAGCATCACAACGATAGTAGAGCCTTTTAGCTCTCTTTTCATGCAATTCACTCTCTGTAAGCCTTTTCACCTCATTTCCCGTCGACTGTGTAGGACTAGCATGAGTGGGGGATTGCACTGAAGCTTGAGATTCCGTTGACCTACTGCTCCAACCCCTACTGAAAGGTGGGCTTATGGGCACAGCTAAAGAGTAAGGTCCAAGTGAGCTAGTACCTCTACTGCTATTTGAATATTGGCTGAACCGGGAGGTATTCAAATTGATCCTCCTCGCACCAGTCACTTTCAACTTCTCCTCCACCCTTATTGCTTGCTCCAAACAAACAGGGTTTATTAACCTTACTTCCACCTTAATGTCATCTTTGAGCCCATTTATGAAGTGACCCATCAACATCTCTTCTGATACACCTTCGAGTGGCCCTGCTGTTTCAATGAACCGCCGTCAATAATTAAGCACTGTCCTGGTTTGCACCGTTGAAAGCCATTGCTCATATAATGAACCACCTCCCACTGGCCTAAATTGCCTCAATACGAACCTCTTCAAATCATTCCACCTCCTAATGGGATGCCTATTCTGCTCCCATTGATACCACCGTAACGCGTCACCCTCCATGGCCACCATCACAGCCTCTAGCATCTCCCTTTCCGAAAGATGATAGAACGCAAAATATCGTTCTACCCTCATAATCCACCCATCTGGATCGGTCCCCTCAAATATGGGAATGTCCAGTTTCTTATAACGCCAATTGCCTTGACCCTGACCCATATTTTGACCCGACCCGATTCCAAACCCGTTCACATCTCCAAAGCCATCTCCCATCCACTCTCTGTCACCCATCTCTATAGGGTTCAACCCCATCTCCCGGTTCACCCCACCTTCGCGATTTTGCACCCCTACCACGGAATTTGGGCTTGCAAAACCAAACTCTCTGCGATTCACACTTGCTTCCGCCCTTTCCAACCCGGGCGCGTGCACTGGTTGTAACCCCGTAATGGTGGATCTCATTTCAGTCTAGAACTTGAGTTGTTCCGTTCGCATCATATTAATTAGGGCTTCATGATATTCTCTGCTCCGATTTACCCTTCCTTCCAAACGAGCCGCCAACGACTCAAAGTCCGCCGCCATCTTCTTAGAGGCTAGGGCTTGGCCCTCCATTACTATCTCCGTCTTTGAGTGTCGCACCGCCTCTACTGCCTTATTAACCATATTTTTCACAGATTCCTCCACCCCCGTTAACTTCTCCTCGACGACCTCCACGCGTTGTGCCATCGTTGGTTGCCCCATCAGACCGTAGTGCTCTGATACCAATTTGTTATGAATTAATAAAAACTCTCCTAGGAATTACTGATTATTTCAATTAATAACGATAACAAGGTTTGATTACAAAGGAAATGATACTGGAATACTACTAAAATGACAAGGGCATTCGAGAGGCCCTTTCTCTCCAAAAGATCCAATTAGCGGCTACACAAATCAGATAACTTAACCCTAGCTTTTTTCCCCCAATTTAGTTGTTTCCCTTCCATGTGAAATTACTCAAACACCCCTTGACTCTATTTCCAGTTGACTCTCGCCTGCATTTCCCCTTTTGCCCTTCTGCCCTTCTGCTTATTCCTGGTGTACATTTTAAGTTGCTGTTGACCGTTTGACTGTGTAACAAGGTTATGACGTACATGGCATTGTTTCCGTATTAGCTATTTTTCAAAATCGGTGCTTAATTATGTTGTTGCGGAATATGCTTGGTTTTATGACTGCCTAGTAATATTGCAATTAACAATATGTGCATGGTTTAATTATCAAATACATCACTTATTGGGTCCAAATGTATCGAGTGAGTCACGCATTGCAAAAGTTACTCAAAATATGTAAAACTTAATTTCATGGTTATATATGGATCTGATGTTAAGTTATTAGCCATGAATATCTGCTCTTACAATGTTTTGCAAATATGTTGGGTTGGAAAGTTTTCGTATACTTTAACTTTTTTTAATCCTCCAAGTGCAAAGATGGTAACCTTTGACTAAATCAGCCCATTGTTATATTTGCAGGGAGAAACAAAAATCCTAAAATTGTAGAACTGCAAAAACATTTATTGAACAAGACCGTCAATCTAGATGCGCATGAAGCTCTGACTTGTGTTGGTGATTGTATGTAACGAAGTAGAAACATATAAAGCATAATGAGGTTGCAAAGTTGGTCACCGCCTTTTAAGGCTCCTGCTTGACGGTGTTTGTTCTGGTTGTAGGAGCACCAATATTTGTATATTGTTGTGCATCAATATCTATATGATCATATGTTTCATGTTTTGTCTTGATTCCTGCACTAGTTATATTCTATATTTGTTTCATTTTAGTTCTGTTCTGTACTGGCCATCAGAGTACAGGTTGTTTTAGTAAATTTTTGTTAGTTTGAAGACTTCAATTACTAATCGTTCAATCTGGAAAAGAAGAGAAAAAATAGTAACCTCCATTGCTATATGTCTATATGTTCTACTGGTAAAATCAAGCAGAAAAACGAAATGCTTTTATAGGTTTCAGAAAATATGACTACTTGTGCAAGCGCAGCAAAACCTTCATAAATTCATACTCCATATAGGGCTGTAATTCGGGTCGAGCCGAACCGGATATTCATTAAAAAAGTTCGAGTTTTCTAATATACGAGTTGAGCCGAGCCGCTCGATTAAGTTAAACGAGCTATTCATCAAACCTCTGACCAAACCTGACTCGTTTAACGAACGAGTCGAGTCTACTCGTGAGCCAATGAGTCGAGTTTAAACAAGCCAAGCCGGGTTTACTCGCGATCTCAACAATTAAAAACATTAAAAAATTTTTTACTATTTTTCATTATTCAAATAATAAAAATATATTTTAATAATTATTTTATTAGGAATTATAAACAAGTTCGGGTTCAAGCTCGACCCAAGCCGGTTTTTGAGTTTTGAGCCGGGGCTTAGTCGGGTTCGGCATATACTCGGCTCGACTCGTTTAACTAAACGAGCTCAAATTTGTGTTCGTGTCATTTACGAGCTCAAGTCGAGCCGAGCCCTGATAAACGAGTTCGAGCTCGAGCGGCTCGCGAGCCGGCCGACTCGAATTACACTTTAACTCCATAGATTAATAACATGGCCATATGTAAAAAATATCGATTTTGTTACGTACATTATCATCTTTCTCATGCCACAGATACACTAGAAATGATCTGTCATGCACTTGTAAACTGGAAAATGATCTTTTATATGCCAAGGTTTTTAATGGGAAGAACACAGAAAATAAGCACATAATAGCATACTGATAGTTTTGTAAAAGAGAAAGAAAATAAACTGTATTGATTGAGAAGGAGAGTTACAAAATGTGAGCTCACTGACTTATATACAAGTATAGGCTATGATGAAAAGAGCGGGAACTTGTAACTAACTCTCTAACTAACTATCTAATCATTTACAGCTGGAAAATGATAAAAGAATTAATCTATTTTCTATTTCTAGAAACTAAACTATCATCTTTCTTAATGTTCTCAATATCCCCCCGCAAGTTAGAATCGATAACGATGCCTAACTTGGAACATAAATCCTGCATTTGAGTAGAAGGTAGCGTCTTGGTAAGTACGTCAGCCAGCTGATTCTTTGTTGCTAAATATGATAGTTGAAGTAACCCTTCAAGAACCTTATCACGAGTAAAATGGTAATCAACCTCTATATGTTTGGTTCGCTCATGAAAAACCGGATTCTTAGCTATGTGTAGAGCAGATTGGTTGTCACAATAGAGTGTAACTGGTGCTAGATTACACACTCCTAGTTCCTGTAATAAATTGACAGCCCATGTCACTTCAGAAGCTGCTGCAGCCATAGCACGATACTCAGCTTCTGAACTTGATCGAGAAACTGTTACCTGTTTCTTTGATTTCCAAGTAATAGGTGACCCTCCTAATAATAGAACATAACCTGTTACTGACCTTCTTGAGTCTGGACAGGATGCCCAATCAGAATCAGAGTATGCTTGCAATGTTAAAGAATCAGAATTTTGTAGCTTAATGCCTTGACCTGCTGTATGAGCTACATAACGAAGTGTATGATGTAAAACTTCATAATGAGAAGTTCGTGGAGCTTGCATAAATTGACTCAGCAACTGGACTGTATAGCTAAGATCAGGACGTGTGTTTGTAAGGAAATTAAGTTTTCCTATGAGAGATCTGTAACATTCAGGATCATGTAAAAGATCACCTTCAGAAGCATGTAGTTTCATGTTTAAAGGTAAAGGTGTCACTGCCTTCTTGGAGATATCTAGCTGACAATCTTGTAAAAGCTCCTTAGTAAACTTGGTTTGGCTCATAACAATTCCATCAGGTAAATAAGCTATCTCAATACCAAGGAAGTAATGTAGAATTCCCAAATCTTTTATAGTGAACATAGCATGCAGATGATCTTTAATGGATTGAATATGTGCCACATTACTGCCTGTGATGATGATATCATCAACATATACTGCTAAAATAGTAATATCAGTTGCAGTCTTGTAAAGAAACATACTGTAATCATTCTTAGACTGTACAAATCCTTGATCCAGTAACTCATGAGTAAGTTTGTCTGCCCATTGTCTTGATGCTTGCCTGAGACCATATAAAGACTTTCTAAGTCTACAAACCAAATTTAATGGATTATCAAGTCTTTCTGGTACATTCATATACACTTCTTCAACTAAATCTCCATGTAGGAACGCGTTATTAACATCCAATTGAAAAACATCCCATTTCCTGCTAGCTGCAACTGAAAGGATACACCTCACAGTACTCATCTTAACTACTGGTGAAAATGTCTCAGTAAAATCAACTCCAAATTTCTGATTATAACCCTTAGCAACAAGTCTGGCATTACACCTTTCTAAACTACCATCTGCATTGAGTTTAACCTTAAAAACCCAACGACAACCAATAGCTTTCTTACCTGTAGGGATGGGCATTCACCCCGGCCCGCCCGATCCCGATCCGTTCCCCGCACCGAACGGGGCGGGGAATCGGGGATTTTTTCGGGGACGGGCCGGGGAGCGGGGACAATTTTCAAAAAAAAGCGGGGAGCGGGCCGGGGACGGGATTCTAGGTCTCCCCGGCCCGATCCCCGAACCCCGCCCCGATTCTCAATCCCCGACTCGATTTCACCACATTAAAATATATATAACTATATATATTATTAATCATATATTAATATATACGAATTTCCAATACTTTATATTGGAAACAAAATGATATTTTAATCTTATATGTTTGTCTTTCTAGTAGTTAAATAACTTCATTTCCATGTTATTTATAATTGTTTATTTAAGTAATATTTTTTTATCTTAACATGTAATCTAGTTATAGTTGCTAATTTCGCTATATATCACAAGAAAAAATTATTTCAAACTATAGTTAATGTTTAATATTATTTAAATATTATTTTTTGTTTAAAATGAAATTCCCCGATTCCCCGCGGGGATCCCCGTTACCCGTTCGGGCCGGGGACGGGGAATAAAAAATAATCCCCGACGGGGATCGGGACGGGGACGGGGATCGGGTTTGAATTCGGGGATGGGGGCGGGGATAGCACTCCCCGGCCCCGAAGTGCCCCGATGCCCATCCCTACTTACCTGGGGGTAAAGGAACCAAATCCCAAGTTTTATTTTTGGATAGTGCATCAAGTTCTTTCTGCATTGCAGCAATCCAAAGTGGATTTTTAGAAGCTTCTGTATAACTAGATGGTTCAGTAATATCAGACTGTTTTGACATGAGTTGGAAATGAGAGGATGGCAATGTGGTACTAGATACCAGATTACACCAATGTGAAGCAGAAGTCATACTGGAATTACAATAGTAATCAGTAAGATATGAAGGAACATTTTTAGTTCTATGAGAGACTCTTAGAGGAACAGATACAACAGATGTATCAGAATTAGAGACTCTTAGAGGAACAGATACAACAGATGTATCAGAATTTGAATTTGACATATCAGAAGGAGAATTTGATATAGAAATATAAGGAGAATGTGATGTGGATGTTGATGAATTATTAGAATTCTGAGAATGAATAGAATCCTGAGAGAAAAAATCATGATCAGAAGAATGATCATTGATAACAGGTGTAGTATCAACTTCTACATTACTAAATTCAGAAAATTTAGGTAAAAAAGTAGTATTCAGAAAATCAGTAGTAGAAGATTTGGAAATAATATGAAAAGGAAAAATAGTTTCATGAAAAACTACATCCCTGGAAATAAGAATTTGATTAGTTTTCAAATTATATACCCTGTACCCTTTAGTAGTATTTGAATATCCTAAGAAAATAGCAGCATCAGCTCTTGAATCAAACTTTGACCTATGTACCTTTAGAGTGGACAGAAAACAAAGACTACCAAATACTATAAGATTAGAAAGATCAGGATCAGTATCATATAATTTGAAGTAGGGTGTGGTATTATGGATAGATTTCAAAGGAATTCTGTTTGTGAGATAAGTTGCACATAGAATAGAATCACCCCAGAATTTTGGTGGTAATTTTGCTTGAATGAAGATAGCTCTAGCTGTTTCTAGTAAATGCCTGTGCTTCCTCTCCACAACACCATTTTGTTGTGGAGTGTAAGCACAGCTAGTCTGATGAACTATTCCTTTAGATTTATATAATTGAGCACATGATCCAGCACTGAATTCCATAGCATTATCACTTCTAATATAAAGCACAGTAGCATGAAAATGATTTTCTATATATGCCAGAAAATTTTCAAGTACAGAAGACACCTCAGATTTGCACTTAATAAGGTGTGTCCAAGTGAAACGTGTAAAATCATCAACAATTGTCAAGAACTGAGTACAACCAGAAATAGATTTCACCTTATAAGGACCCCATATGTCAACATGAAGTAATTGAAAAGCTCTGTCTGACTTGATAGAACTAATAGGAAAAGACTGTCTGACTTGCCTAGTTGCAGGACAAATTTGACAACATATGTATGAAGAGAACCTTGAACTTCTGGAAAAACAAGCTTCATTTGCTGGAAAGGTAAGTGTCCAAGTCTTTGATGCCAAGTTTGAACTTCAATCACAGAGTTGAGTTTAGCAGCATTGCAATGTTTATAATTGACAATTAAACCAGAATTCTGAGAAGACTGCAAGCTGTACAGACCATGTGAGATGCTACCAAGAAGAATCTGAGGCCTTCTCAAGGAATGGCCCTGAATCAAACACTTGTCATTAGTAAAAACTAATCTGCAATCTAAATCTTTACACAACTTGTGTACAGATATCAGTTTAAACTGAAAATCAGGTACATGAAGAACATTGGTTAAAATAATGTCATCAGTTAACTGTACTGAACCAACATGTAAAACTTTCACTTTACTACCATCAGGAATAGTAATTGTATTATCAGCATTTTGAACAGATTCAAAATGTAAGAAATCATCAAGAACTGGACAGATATGATCTGTAGAACCACTGTCAATTATCCAAGAATGTGCAGATGTAGACAATAAACAGTAATTACCTGCCAATAAAGCTACTTTGCCAGTGTCATCTGCTTTAGTTGAGTCACTCTTCTGATTATACATGTTCAAGAGATGATTATACTGAGATAAACTAACAGTTTCAGTTTCAATGTCGATGTCATTTGCAGAAGCTTGAACTTGAGAAGCTTGAACTTGAGCATTATCAGTTCCAGTAAAATCACTATCATTTTGCACAACAGCTGCAAATTTCCTACCCTGTCTTTCCTGAAAACCAGGTGGATATCCATTCAATTTGAAACACCTTTCCATACTATGTCCAGGAATTTTGCAATGATTGCAGAAATAGTTTGATGCAGGTTTGCTTCCTTTTCTGTAAGCCTGAGTATCATTTCTTGAATTCTGTTGAACATTAGAAGAGAATGTAGGCCTAGTTCCTTGATTATAAGTAGAAAATGTAGGCCTAACTCCTTGATTGTAAGAACTAAATCTCCTTTTATCTGCATAAAAAGCCATGGATTCAGTCTGTGAAGTAACAGAAACAATCTCTTTATGTCTTTCTTCCTGAGCAAATAACCTATAAGTCTGAGAAATATTTGGCAAAGGTTGCATCATGAGTACATTGCCCCTAATCTGAGAAAACTGATCAGATAACTTCATCATAAATTGTAGCACTCTGTGTTCATGCTGCTTCTGTATCAATCTCTGAGACAAGTTACAGGTACACTTATTGCAAGTACAATAAGGTAATGGATTTGCATCATTTAAACCATCCCAAATTGTTTTGATCTTAGTAAAGAACTCTGATACAGTGTCATGACCCTGATTAATCTCTAAGAGCTGTTGTTCAAGTGAGTAAACTTGTGCCATTGAAGTATAACCAAAACGATCATCAAGATCTTGCCAGATTTTTGCAGCTGTTTGCATAAAAAACACACTCTTCGCTATAGTTTCATCTAGATTAGCTATCAACCAAGAAATAACAAGATTGTTACATCTTTCCCAATACTTGTAATCAACAGATGTCACAGCTGGAATTGCAATGGTTCCATCTACGAACCCTAACTTGTTCTTAGCAGATAACGTCAAAACCATGGATCGTTTCCAATTATGGAAACCAGAACCAAAAAATTTTACAAAAACTAGTTGAGTAGTTGAGGCATCTGATGGATGAATATAATAGACACTTGAAGGATCTTGATTTCCTTGTAAATTTGTATTTGCAGCCATTTGTTTAGTCTTGTGTGAAAGATACACAATACGAATAGAAGAAACAACTCAGAATCACAATTTGCAATACTTCAACAATCGCAAACAAGTGCAAAATTTTAGACTACAAGAGATCGATTACGATTGACAGGAAATCGATTACGATTAACAATTACACAAAGAACAGATCAATTCAGAGCTTAGAATAACAGATTTGTTCACGAAATGCAAATACAGATATGTTTTGTATTTATATTCACACCAGATTCTGCAGAAATGCACAATTATAAGCGAGAATTCAGAGTTGTAATCTACAAAGAAAGAAGAACAAGAACACCTGAGATTATGTTGATTAACACTAAGAATTCGCCGGAAAATGAAAACAGTTTGAGATCGGCAGAAAAGAAGTCACCGGAGAAGAAATTAAGAAGTCACCGGAGAAAAATCGTCTGTAATCAACCGACCTCACAGATAGTCTCCATTAGAGCTTTAGCAAGCTCTGATACCATGATAGTTTTGTAAAAGAGAAAGAAAATAAACTGTATTGATTGAGAAGGAGAGTTACAAAATGTGAGCTCACTGACTTATATACAAGTATAGGCTATGATGAAAAGAGCGGGAACTTGTAACTAACTCTCTAACTAACTATCTAATCATTTACAGCTGGAAAATGATAAAAGAATTAATCTATTTTCTATTTCTAGAAACTAAACTATCATCTTTCTTAATGTTCTCAATACATACCGTACACCTGCACTTTGATTTGTCTTCTCAGCAATCGAGTAGAAACTTTGTTTTGGTAATATTTTTTTTTCAACTTTCGATATACACAACACATACAAATGTACATATGAATGATGCATCTAAACGAATATCTTGAATAGCTATATGCCTATATTCGTGTTTACTAAATTAAGGATATCTATTATACTATGTTAGAACCAAAGAAAATTAATGGCTTCTGATCTATGTGCCTACAGTATTTAAGCGAACTTAACGCTTGAACACAACCCATAGCATAGTCAAATTTTAGTAATTCTACCATTCATTTATTTTGTACATTCATCTGCATACAGTCTTGATTCTTCATTTATCAAGAGAATTTTGCTGCAATATTCTAAAAAAGTTTGTTCTTGACATTGCTCGAAAAATTATAACATGACTCCTCGTGAAATAATCATTCTCGCCCTTATCTGCTTTGCCATTATTGGCATGGCATCTGCTGCTGCACCTCCAAAGTCTGCTACTCCGGCTGAGGCACCTTCGGACGACATTGGAACTACAGATGGAAATGATGATGCAGCACCAGTTGGCGGACCAGTTCCATCTGGGGCTTTCTCTGGAGGCTCTGGCGAGTCTCCATCGGGTGAACCTGGTTCTGGCGCTTCTCCGGGGCTTCAAGTATCCGTCATTGCTGGTGTTGCTGCTACTGCTGCAGCTGCCGCTTTCGTCTTTTGAATTGCGATACTTAATAGATTCCTTTTTGAAAAATGCTAGAGGTACCAAATTGGGGTACCAAAAATTATTACCAAATGACATGGCATTGATTTGATTGGCTATAATTATAATGGGTCCGCCAGGGCCAACCAATTAAAAAATTTCAAAATGACAAGTAGTTAATGCCATGTCATTTTGTAACAAAATTTGGTACCTAATTTGGTACCTCTAGCGTAAATTTGGGAAGGCAAAAACATGAGTTTGAGTTCGAAGGGATTTGGACAAGTGTTCATTTTTTTCTCTCAAGATCAATGTATTTTTTTTTAGTAGGAAATTATATATATTTTTTTGCGTAAATTACTTTACTATTGATTTTTGAACTATCAAATGATTTTTTTTTGTTGTGTGTGTAAATTATCAACGTTTATGCACGTAATCAAATTTAAAGCTAAACCTTGTCTTCTCGTTAAAGTGCATATAATCTTTCTATGAAGATGTTCAAAAGTTCAGTGACATATAATGAAGGTGACAGAGAAGGTGATATCGTGTAACTTGTAACTGCAAATCGCCAAACAGAACATTTTCAAGTAATGTCAATTTATCACATAATAAATTTTTATATATATATATATTTTCTTTTTATTTACATTATTTTTGACACCCTTCTTTCACAAAATACTATAATGATTGACACTTCTAAAGGCTAACTTTTAAAACATGCATACATAAATATATTAGAAAAATGAATATTTAATTTTCATTAATTCCATAAATGAAATTGGTATCCTATTTTCTATTTTATGCTCAAGTTAGTATGGCATGCCATTTCACTTGACATACCAATGACATTCCAATAGGTTTAATAAAATGCTAAGGAAAGTGTTATGTTATGTCATGTTGACATTTCTTTGACATCCTTCATTGTAGATATTCTAAAAATATTCAAAAATTCAATGATAATGAAGGTGAGAGAGATGATGATCTAGAGTTTGGGTTATAATTTGTAAAGTATCATGTTTATTTATGAACAAAGCTTAATTCACCTCATAAGAAAGCAGATCGATCTAGGGATGTTAAAAAAAATCAGTTAAATCGTGGATTCGGACCAGATCACAACAATCCGAATTAACAAAGATCAATATCGTAAAAATCGTTGTTAGTGGTTCGGTTAATCAGACCGTTTACACATAAATATTTTGATTATGATTTCTAATATTTTAAAATCGATTAAACCAAACCAGATCGTTATATAATAATATGTTAAAAATTTTAGTACATAGTGGTAAATTAAGATTATACTCCTTCCATCCCTTTTTAGTTGGCACATTTACAAAAAAAAAAAAATTGTCCCTAAATAGTTCACATTCCTTGTTCCAATACATTTTTTTACCAATTTTTCCATAAATACCCCTTTATTTCTAATACCAATGTTTGACTTTATATTTAATATACACACTCATAACCCATCATTTAATGTTAAGATTAAGGGCAAATATGGAAACAAATTACATAATTAATGTTTTCTTAATATGTGTGTGTTTTGCAAATGTGCTAACTAAAAAGGGACGGAGGGAGTAATTTATAGTTATAATATATATACATCTATAACATTTATTAATAAGATTCATTCTTTTAACAGTATCACTTTTGGTTCGCACTGTATTTTGGTTTCATCCCTAGTCCCCTACAATCCTATTTCGACTATAATTCTACGTTATTTTTTTAATAAAATAGAAATAGATGTGCTAAAAATAAACATTTTAAATCGCAAGCGCACGATCATCATTTTAATATTTGAAGATTCGATCCACAGAGACTATATATTTTTCGCGATCCTTAACTTTTAATTTAGGCGAACTAGAATAATTAATTTGACAGAGTTTGATTTTACCAATTAATTAATTTAACTAAATAATAAAAAGCGAACATGATCAAGAATTGCATACACGCGTAACAAAAACAATTTAAACACAAAGCTACGAAATTAAAATGGAGCTCATAAATTTGAAGCAATCGTAAGCTAATAATTATACAATGATGACAATAATAATATTAAAATAAAATTCAAACAAACACCAAAAACCAAACCAAACCAAACATACCCAGTATATCCCGCATGAAGCGGTTTGGGGAGGGTAAATTGTACGCAGACCATAGCCCTACTTTACAGTAGGGAGGCTATTTCCGTGAAGACCCCCGGCTTAGTGCACCGCAAATCAAAGTAAATTTTATACAAAGATGATAATGGTGGGTAAAGTAGTCGACCGTACCTGGGCCCATGGCCTTGATCACATGGGGCTCCCTGGTCCAGCTCCGGCCAAGCTCCCTGCGCCTGTAAAAACAGAAAACAGAAGACAATATGAAGATGAAAAGCCAAGCTTCTAAACTAATGCTAACCGAGAGAACCCAACTCTGAGGCTCTCAACCACAGAACCACTCCCTAGAAGGGAATCAACAACTAAATGGGCCGGAAACAATTAAATGCTACTCCTACATTAGGCTACTTAATTTGACACAAAGACATGAGTTGTTATTCAATTAAAAAAATTGTGAAATCATGCGTGAAAGAAATTAATACACAAAAAAAAACAATTTTATTATGCCAAAATCAAAACTAAATGCACTACAAATCTACCATGGCCGAAAGCAATAAGTTGTATCAGTACTGGACACCAAACAAGACCCGAGAGAGACAATAATGGACCAGGTAAAAGGCAATAAGAAAACATGAGTTTGAAGTGGATGTGGGCTAAAGTTGACATGGGTCGGTAACAAGAAAAAGCAAGCAAATTAATCTAGAAGTTTAACTAGCAATAATAAACAGACGATTAACTTAAAATTAATCAGTGTTCTAAAAATCGTGACTCGGATCGATTCGGTGAACCTACCGAGTCACGAGTACTCGGATTAATCGGAGAGTACTTGGAATGAATACTCGGATCAAAAATCGGATGTATTAAAAAAATAATTTTATAAATTAAAATTATTAATATAAATATATATCATAGAATGAATCACATATTATAGCAAATCTGAAATTAACTGAAATAATGCATATTACTCCTATTCTTGTCTATATATATTTCCATAAATAACAAAAAAATATTAATTCCAATTCATACTCGATGATTTAAACTTTAAAATAAGATGAGTTTCAGACTCAGAGAGGTAAAAATTATCAATTTTGTACACAAATTGGTTATAAATATAGGGAAAATTAATTTTTTTTGTCACTGAACTATTGACCTTTTTAGAAACTTACCACTCAACTATAAATTTTTCATTTTTACTCACTAACGTTAGGTCCGATTTTCTTTTAGTCACTAAATTCAGGTTCGAATTTTGTTTTACTCACTAAACTTAGGTTCGGATTTGATTATTAGCATTATGTTAATTTTTTTTACTCACTAAACTTAGATTCGGGGTGAAAAGTCAATTGAACCTTTAATACTTAAAAATGATGCATTATATAGGACAATTTATTAAACTTTAATACTTATAAGTGATGCATTAAATTTTATATTGAAAATAAATTGATTGAATTTAATAAGATAATGTTTGCATTAAACTTTAGGGAATTGATAAATAAACTCCTCATTTTACTATTTAAGCTCCAACCTTTATTTTCAAATCTTTTAATTACACAATCACCCATGATTCATCAATAATGGAGCTATATGATTTTTGTGTTTACATGGACAATTATGTAATTTAAAAAATTTATTTTCAAACTTTTTAATTACACAATCACCCATGATTCATCAATAATGGAGCTAATTGATTTTTGTGTTTACATGGACAATTATGTAATTTACATGTTCAATGGAGCTTAAATAGTAATATATGGAGCTTATTTATCAATTCCCTAAACTTTATCTTGAAAATCAATCGATAAATTTTAATAAGATAAAGTCTGCATTAAATCTTATCTCGAAAACAAATCGATAAAGTTTAATAAGATGAAATTATCCTCTCTAATGATTTATCTTTACAGTTAAACCGCGATAAATGAAGTTTAATAAAGTGTACACTATAATGCATCATTTTCAAGTATTAAAGTTTCAATTGACTGGTTCACTCTGAATCTAAGGTTAATGAGTAAAAAATTAACATAATGCTAATAATCAATTCCGAACCTAAGTTTAATGAGTAAAACAAAATCTGAATATAAGTTTAGTGACTAAAATAAAACCGAACCTAACGATAGTGAGTAAAAAAGAAAAATTCATAACTAAGTGGTAGGTTTCTAAAAAGGTGAATAGTTCAATGACAAAAAAAATCCATTTTCCCATAAATATACTATATAGTGAGATGAATAAGGGAATTTTGGAAGATTTTTAATTAAATAATTAGGTTATTATGTTGATTTAATTTTAATGTTTTTTCTTTCATTTTTATAAATTTTTTAATGTACAATCCGAGTTTGACCGAATTTGATCCGAGAGTTGATCCGAGTAATGCCGAGTTGACCCGAGTTAGGCTCAAAACCGAGTTACCATCCGAGTAATGCAAAATCAGCTCGGAAATGAGTCCGAGTCCGAGTACTCGGCCGAGTTGGCCGATTTTTAGAACACTGAAATTAATTAACATCTTAAATGCTATGTTACATAATGGCAATTTTAATTATGAAATTAGCAATGGTCAAGAATTAATGTAAAACAAATTATCTAATGGACACAAACACATAAAAAGATATGGGTTAGGAGAATAATAATTATGGCCAAGTAAACTACTTGTTAATTAATAATTATAGAAAGCAAGGGTGGACTGGCTGATGCAGATCTAAAAGCTATAAATCGATAACATATATAATGAACCTAAAAGTAATTGTTATAGGGAGAATATTGTATAACAATATTTTGGAGGTTTGCTGGAATCACGGAGCAAAATACGGATATTTTGCTAAGAACACGAAGAACACGGAAGGAGATTGGAGATCGTTTGTGGTTGATCTTGTATGGTATTTTCAGGGGTGAGCTATCAATCATCCTTTACAAGATGCCTACGTACCCTATTTATAGGGATCAAGCCATACGTAGTTCTCTTCCAAATCACCCCCAAACTTAAACCGATGCTTGTCCTCAAGCATAAACAATTACAACTAACTAACTAACTAGTACCACTTCCGTAGGTGATCACGGTTGCATTTGGCATATGCAACAAGCCCTTTAAACCCCTAGGCAGCCCTAGTGGACGAGTAAGGTCTCGTGAGGGCCTATAGCGAATGTACCCACAAAATCCAATGCAATGCAATGCATGAATGCAAGTAATATGATGCAAAGATCCCCTCAAACTCACCAAAACCAACTAACAAGCAAATATCTCAAAGAATGCAATAAATCCAAGCAGAGCTCGACTAAGTCCCCGTATACTAACAGTACATGAACATAAACGTGCATGTGTGCAATGCTCATCAGAAATACTCCCAAAACTAGGTCAAAAATCATACATGCTTTCCGTCAAGACAATCACAGGTTTATAAACAGAATAGACTGTAGACACTTCATAACCTAGGAACACCTCCACCCTTATCCAAGGTAGACAGAACTCATGCTTTATTACTATGACACATAATACTATATCCAATACGCATGCTTATTTAACCGTGTAATGAATGCGACCCCAAAAGGCTTATACAATAATACCCATGTAGCGAGTGTTAGGTCAGCAATCCCAAACCACAAGGCTTTAGGTTACTAGGACTAAGTCCCCTCAGACTTAATTACTCGAGTATTAAAGAGCTCACTCTGGTTAATTTTGCATAGAAACAAATAAAAATTGGACTCTTTTTTTTTTCTTTCTTTTTTTTTTTTCATTTTTTTATGCAATCTGGAATGAGCCTTTCTCATTTTCAACCCTAGACTACTCATATAAATATGAGCTGGCTACTAGCCATTTGACGCCTAGCCATTATTGACAATTATTAACAATTAGCATGAAATACCTGTTTTCCCCCAAACTTAGACTTTAATGTTCCTACACTATAAAGGGAATAACGAAAATTCTAAATATAAACAAGTGATTAAATCTCAAAACATCCAACAGACATGACCCTAACCTAGCCCAAAAGCACCCAATGAGACTGTGTAATTAATTTTGTTCCCGTAACATGCAAGTCAATTTCATAGAAACTATAAATCAGCCCTCTACTCATCATCATCACACCCAAATCAACATCCACCTATCAATCAGAATCAGCTCGTCCTAAAGGATCATGAAATATGCATGCCATGAAAATGCAACTAATATGAACTCACATGGTAAAACAAATAAAAATAACAGAATGTCCTATATGAAACACACATAAATAATACGAATATATATGCATGAATTACGACTAATATGAAAAACATGATATCCTACATGAACACAATCAACATTAATAACTACCACATACTACTTATCCCCAAACCACCCCCAAACTTAGAATACTCAATGTCCCCATTGAATTGAAGGTAATACAAGGGATAACAGGAAACATACCTAAATAAAATTGCCGAAAAGCGTGGGTTGCCTCCAACGAAGCGCTTGTTTAGAGTCTTTAGCTAGACCGTATCTCTATATGGCCATTTAATTATCTTTTCCGGAGCTACAGCCTTGATGACAAGTTTTAACCTTCTTTGCTCTTCAAAGGTGTCAGCCACAATGTTCACTCCACTACCTGAAAAGTTAACAACAATAATAATAAGCAAAGTAGATGAATGACCCAAATATACATACCTCTTGTGATCTGGTAGTTTAAGCTCAAGTTTGGAAGCTTCTTCAACATGATGATTTTCTACCAAAGACTGATCAAGAATGGAGATAGACGGACTAGGAACAGAGGTGGGTAGTTCACCAACAGAAGTCTTCACAACAGACTTAGGATCAAAAGAACTCTCCTCAAGCTGACTTCCATGCTTAGCACAAATAGCAGTTAATTCCTCCAACATCTCGTCAGAAGTAAAATTCCTATACAACTCATGAAGTTCTTTATTGCTCTCATACTCTACCAAAACATCTTTCTCAAGAAAAGACTCAATTGCACCATCCTCAAGATTTGACCATGAAACAACCTCATCAATCAGCACATTAGAATCCCAGAAATCAGCCAAGCCTAGCGACTCACACTCTTCCTCTTCATCACTATCCACCACAGGTTCTAACAAAACAGAATGTTCTTCTTTTTCTGTAGGGTCTTGATCTTGAATTTCTTCTTCACCCTCAATTGCTGAATTCTGATCATTCGTGATTTTTCCAGATCTGAGTGTTATGGCATTAACCTGCTCCACGCCATCTTGTTTTCCTGGATTTACCTCTGTGTCACTAGGAAGAACTCCCTGCGGCCCGTTGAGAAAGGCACTTGCAATTTGCCCAATCTGATTCTCCAATGTCTTGAGAGATACCGCCTGACTTTTAATCATCAACCTCAATTCATCCAATTCATATTTTTCATTCGAAGATTGACCATCATCCCCATGAACTGTTGCTGCTGAAAATCTTGATTGTCGCTCCAGCCGAAATTTGGATGATAGGTGGCTGGAGCTGATTGCGAAGGTTGTTGGAAGTTGCTCACAAACTGTACTGATTCAGAAGATACGGCACTTTGACTCGTCTCATGTGCGCCCTCACATAGCTCACAAACACTAGCAACTTGAGGCACCCCATGCTTTGACATAAAATCCAATTTCTTATTAAGTGCCTCTAGCTGAGCTGCTAGAGCTGTGACTGTATTAACTTCCAGAATTCCTGCTAAATTGCCTTGTGATAATCTCTGAGTTGGATTCTGGTATTCATTCACAGCCATCATCTCAATTAGCTCATAAGCTTCCGCATAGCTCTTAGCCCATAAAGCTCCACCTGATGCTGCATCTAGCATGGGTCTTGACTGTGCACCCAAGCCATTATAAAAACAGTTAATCACCATCCAATCAGGCATCCCATGATGTGGACACTTCCTTAGCATCTCCTTATATCGCTCCCAAGCCTCGTACAACGATTCTCCAGACTGTTGTGAAAACTGAGTTATAGCATTCCTGATTGCTGCGGTATTTGCCATGGGGAAAAATTTAGTGAGAAATTTCTGAGCAAGATCCTCCCATGTCAATATAGAACTTGCTGGTAGATAGTGAAACCAGCCCTTAGCTTTATCCCTCAAAGAGAATGGAAAAAGTCTCAATTTGATAGCATCTTCCGACACCCCGTTGATCTTGAAAGTGTCGCAGATCTCAATGAAATTCCGAATATGCATGTTAGGATCTTCAATCGGAGCACCCCCAAACTGAAATGAATTCAGCACCATCTGAATTATGCTAGGCTTGATTTCGAAAGTATTAGCTACAATAGCTGGCCTGACAATGCTAAATTGGATGTCCTTGATCTTTGGTTGAGAATAATACATCAATGCTTTCGCTGCTACTGCTGGTTCTCCCATTGCAACCTACAACACATAAAACTAAACAACTATGTAATAAACAATCCGAGTCAGTGAACTCTAACGACCACTGATGACAAGCACATAAACTAAAAATAAAACACCGATGATCCCCGGCAGCGGTGTCAAAAACTTGTTTGCACTAAATCACGCAAGCGTACGTGGTCACAAGTAATACAGATATAAGTCGAGTTCGTTCCCACAAAGATCTGGTTATGGTTTCAATTCAGTTCATGCACCTATGCAACAATGTATGGTTTTAATTCACTGCTAAGACAAATAACAAGATTTGGTTTTAATTAACTAAAATTAACTAAGGAATTAAATTAACAAACTAAGAATTAACTAACTAACAAGAATTTAAATCAAATTACTTCTGCAAGAAAAAACATGGGATCCTAACTTCATTAAATACTTTGCTCAGATCTGACGCCTTTAATCACTATATGCAATGGTTATGATATCTGATCGGATAACACGAAACAAGTACACGCTACCTCTTAGTATACGTATACCAAACTAAACATACATCCACAAAAGAGATAGAAGATGAATAGACACCAATTATGCTTAGACCCTATATGTCTGTAGAATTTGAAAACATAACGGTTGAAGAACAAGTTATCCACATTGATCACATAGGGCAGCATAATATCTCTATTTATGCCACAAATCATGATGTTAAAATATCAACCTATCCTATGCTAGCATGGCAAGTTCTAAATCTCAAGATCCACTCTCGCTTCACAAGAGATTAACAAATTAGATGTTAGCTACGCATCTAAATTCATAAAGCACAACCATACGAGGATATCAGATATACATCACACACAGATCTATAAAACATCAAGATACAAAAGCTCCATAAATAAATCCGTTAGAATCCCATGACAACGATTAGTTCATAATCGAACATCTCGTCATCATGGGATCTGATGAAACCATGATAAAAACAAAGTATGAAAAAAAATACAAATAAACCTAAGTAATTGATATGTAATGGCTCTACTCCTAATGATACAAATTACAAGGGTTGAATGTGTTTATATAGGCTCTAAAAGTCTTGTCCAACAAGAACTACCAAAACATAATTATAATAGAATTACATTTCCTAAACTAATTCTGTGTTAAAGGAAAATTCATAGCTGCCTTTTCTTCAGTAATTATGGACCGTTACAATTGTAATTGGACCTCTAGACCACTTTAGAATGATAGAGAATCTTGTTAGCTTCGCGTGGACAGTAAGATCGTCCAAAATGGAGTTGTAGAACTCAAGATATGGCCAAAATCGTAAAAAGGGCAAAACTGTAATTTTTCCCAGCGCACCACGATGCTGAGAGCGCCAATGGGGCTGAGAGCATGGCTCCAATCTGCATTACACGGTGCTGAGAGCGCCAATTAAGCTCTCAGCTCGGCCTCAATCTGCGAAAATTGATTTTTCTTCGATTTTTCAGCTTTTTCTTCCCGTTCCTTTTGCATGAGCTTCCGTCTTTAATCCTTAATGACTTGTATACTTCTTGATAGTTGACATTAGCCTCCATTATTCATTCCATATCATAAATCAACTCCAAAAACGACGGAAACTACACCTTTAATCGACATTTCTTCAACCCTGCACAATTAAACAAAACACATCAAAACTACCACAAACTTGAGGCCAAAGCAATCAATTTAAGCCGATTTGGAATGTTTCAAGTGGATATAAAATCCATTTATCAGGGCTCGACTAGGCCCAAATCCACTAGACGTCTTCTTGAGTTGATATATTTTACCCATTTATTCTATCCATGATCCATGGTCCAAAGAAGGAAGCAAATGGTCTCGCATGGCTAGAGTTAGGACCTCTTGGGCGAGGCTAATAGAGAAGTAACAAGGGTGTAGCATGCAACCTCGAGGGGTTGAGTCATGCGAAGCGGACCGAAGTGTATTGATACTCATGCGACCTCGAGGGGCTGCGTCATGAGCCTTCTAGCAGGGAATGAGATATCGATCTCGTGTAGTATGTGGATGTGATGATAGTACGAAGCGATCCCTTGGTGAGATAGTAGCAAGGACCTCGCATGCGACCCTGTGGGTGCAGGCATGCGACCTTCTATGGGTGCAGGCATGCGACCTCGTCGGTACAGGCATGCGACCTCGTCGGTACAGGCATGCGACCTCGTCGGTACAGGCATACGACCTCATCGGTACAGGTATGCGACCTCATCGGTACAGGTATGCGACCTCGTCGGTACAGGCATGCGACCTCCATACACTACGCCACATGTTGGCTTCAGCAACGCTTTTTTCAGTGTTACGAGCAAAAGTGTAGCCATATATGCCTTAAAATTGGTCTACGGTAACACTTTTTTTTATGTTACAATTGATAGTAACCGGTGTTACCATAGCCATAAATCGGTATCTATGATAACACCAAAATCAGTGTTACCATTGATCGTTAAAAAAAGTGTTACCAAAAATGGAAATTACTTTCCCCCTTTTGATAAAACTTTTTCCCCCTTAGAAATTTAAATCCCCGCCTTGTAAACATTTCCCCTAAATTATTTTGGCCGCCTTAGAAACATTTCCCCCAAAACACTCATCTCTCCCTCTCTCTCTCGGTCATCTCTCTCGACCCTCATCTCTCTCTCTCTCAAACTGAGTCACACTCACTCATCTCTCTCTCTCTCTCTGTCTCTCTCACCCGCATCCCTCACTTTTCTCTAATTAACCCTAATTAAACAGGCATCTAATTACGAGAAGAAGCTCAATTCGAAATAGAAGAAGAAGCTCGAATTAAGAGAAGAGGTGGCATCTCCGACGACTCCAGCTATATCTGATCTTCCTCTGGTTTGAATTTTAGAATTTTTACATACTCGTAGTTTATTTTCGTTCAATTTGAGCATATATTGTACTGATTGTGTATCAATAAACCCTAAGTATATGTAATTTTGAATTAAACAGATTAGTAGAAATTCAAAAAACAGCAGAGTGAGTCAAGGACTTTTGATTGATGATTCCTGGATTTTTCTCTCTCATTCGTTTTGTACGAGGTCTTTGATGCGAGAAAATACCGCGAAAGCTTTCATTAGAGGTTTGATTTGTTTTGTAACCAGTAGAGTATATGACTATTAAATGATGGCATATTTTTAATAAAAGTTGAATTTTGAGAATACTCAGAGGTCTAGTTGATTTTTTCAGCTTACTTTTTCTGTTTAACATTTGTGTCTATATGTGTATGTATGTAGTGTGGAAGGTAATGAGATGTGTTATCATATTCTGGTTCAAGAGAGGAGAGTGACTCAGAGAGAATTGTTCTACAAATTAATATGTGATTCTTCGGATTACTTTACTTCTCAATTGTAGGTCAGTAGGACAGTTCAGGGTTCGTACTTGTTTCTGTTGTTTCGAGTGATGCAATTTGTTAATATTTTTCATCTTTTTAAGTATAGTTGGCTGTATTTTGGAATGTATATGCATAATCCTAGAGATTTATGTCAAACAGATGTAGTAGCATTGCTTCGATGCAACCGTTATAGTCTTGGAATCATGGCATCTAGTAGAGGAGCTGTACCTGGCCGACTGTTGTACAGGCATATATTTTCTCACTTATGTTTCTCTAGATATATTTTTTTAAGTTTATAAGTAGATTTTGATATATTAAGTTGGTTCTTTAATGTCCTGTATCATTTCAAGTTACAGAGTACAATTGAAATTTGAATATATAGGCAGTTTAGAAAGGTCATTTGAGTCAAGTAATTGTCAATTTATTTCATATAATTCATTACCAGTGTTTTGTTTTAAATCGTTCGAAAATATTGTATCTTGTTAATGAAATAAAATTCTGTTATTAGCAGTTATACTCTTAAGATGAAATAAAATCTGCATAATTTGTGAGTCTTTTTCCTGACTTTATAAAATCAATTTGGCACCAGTCTAGCAGTACATTTGCTTCAGGAGAGGATGCTTCCTGTCTTGTGGTGCCTGCTTGGTGGTATGATTTTGAAATGTATAAATGGCTAATTCCTGTGCTACAGAGTGATCTTCCGGTGCCTCCTGGATGTTCCCTTGAAATTCTGAATTCAGTTAAAGATTTCATGGTCAAGGGAAAAATTGCTCTTGTCTCTGTTGGATTATTTGATGATGAAAATTATGTCGGTAAGATATTATCAGCATAATAGTTTACCTTATTCCATTCTCTATTGAATTTATTGAGAGGTTTAAATACATAGTTTGTATTTTAAATAAAACATCGCCGGAACATAAATTTTACAATTAGATTTTTCCTTTTGAGGGACCATTTAACATGAGCATGTTGATTTCCTTATGCAATATCATGTATTCAGGGCTATCTACTTGCACAATCAATTATCAAGCTTAAGTATTGTTTTGATCCATTTTTTTCATAGTATCTTGAAGTTTTATATGGTCCTTTAATTCATGATATTATAGGTTGTCCAAGCTGTACAAGGGAAAATTCCAGTTTTTCTTGAAGTGGAGAATGATGTTACAGACTTACAGTGTTAGGTCCCTCTGTGATCTTGTATATGAAATGTGCTATATCATTCCATTTTGCTTCCAGGCTATGTACTCTGTCAATCAGTGTAGACCTAATTGACTCTGGCTATTTTACTTTTAAAGAGCACTATGCAGTTTTGGTAAATATGACCATATATAATATTAGTGGAAATGGTTAGTTATATCTGTTGCAATATATTTCCACCCAAGCTTTGCATATTGCAAATCTGTGACAGATGTGCCACCATCCTTCTTGATGAGCTAATCTAGCCCAAGCTACATTACCATCTTTACTGTAAAGCTAAAGCCAGTTCAATCAGTTTCCTACTAAGTCCCTGGTTGATTGTTTATGATGCCATAGCACTTGTAAAAAGTAAAACGTTTTGGAATACTATCATTCTTGTCAAACTGCTATACTTGGCATATAGCTAAAATTGCTGTATTGCCTGTACCTCATAGTCATTGGTTTAATAACAAGTTGATTGATAAGAACAAATGATCGAGTCACTATATCATGGGAGTATTATTTCAATTGCTGCCTAGGGAAAAGAAATGGCCAATTAAGATTTTTGGTTTTTAATACAATGAAACTACAGGGCACTCTCTCTGCTGCAAGACGTGCGGGTGCTTTTGTTCGAGGAGATGATGTCATTCACAAGCTATTTACGGAGTTGGCTTATCGATACAAGTATATCTATCTATCTTGTTGCTTGCAGACTTCAGCCTTTATTGTAATGATAGTATTGCACATGTGAAAACTTTGTGTTGCAGAGATAGAGAAGGTGGATATACAAGAATGCTCTGTACTAGAATACGAGTGGGCGATGCTGCACCAATGGCCTATATCGAGTGAGCTTTTTTATCTTTACCAATCACAATTTTACTCTTCATTCCATGTTGTACTTTTTATGCTGAAGGAAACTGAAAAAATGTTTCTCATGTTGCATTGCATACTGAACCATCAAAACAATTAAAGAACGGTTTTGTGAATTATGTCACTGTATGCGTCTATTATTTCATTATCTTTCTGTGGTATGTTTTCATATGTATAAATCTTTCGGAAGTGAAATTAATTATAGAACAAAACAATAATTAGAAGATTGATTCATTTACTTAAACAATTTTACAGTCTCATAATAAACTGTGTATATGGTCTGATCTGCTAACATTTTTTCATGTGATTCCCTCCGTTGAAAAATTAGAAATAGGCTACCAGCCAACTTTTCAGTTCGTTATACAAAGTAAATTTACTTTTGGACTGCAAAGTGGCCATTAGGTTCCTACATGCCTTCTGATTTAGGCATAGGCAAGAAAGTATTATTCACAAGATAAAGGGGATAAATACCTATTAACACATGGAATTGGCTCAGAAACTCAAACAGATACTAAGTTCTAATACTCGTCAAAGTAACCCAAATTTTTAGAATAATGAAGATTACAATGATTCATATACATCCTAATTAACTACTCTATGTACTAGTAACAGAAAGAAATACTTTCACGACTCTATCGGAGTAAACTTAGAGTCTTCCTGGTAATCCACTTTTAACATAATTAATCTACCTAAAAATTGCAATATAACTTATATCATGGTTATAATATAGAATATATACATGTAAGTTTTTTATTTCTTGCTAGGCCTTTTCTCCACTCCTTCAAAAAAGAACTTGTCCATGGGGAATTAAAATATTTTTCTAACAAGCAACCATGAACCAAGATTTACTTTCCAGCACTATAGGTAGACATGTTAAGTTCAGCTTTAATATATTAAAGGTAGATATAGTTATATACTACTACTTTTTCATTTTAATTACCTTTGACATTTTGGCAAGCATGTTGAGGTTTTCAAATGTAATAGTTATAGATATATAAATTAAAATAAAACATGAGTGCTAAAAATGGCACTATTTCACTTTTACACCTTAACATGAGTGCCAACGTGTCCAAAGGCAACTAAAATGAAACAAAGGGAGTACTTTAATTTCGACCAATGAAGGAAAGAACATCTTTCATGTAATGCCACACCTGGATAAATCAGCTGCTTTTGGAGCCAGCTCAAGGTACCACTTTTTTCTACAGCTTTCCCAATTGAAAACTTGAAACTTGAAACAGAAAAAATTAACGGTATTAAGGATGAACTTAGATATTATATAGTACCCAAGAAATGATTTTTTACTCTTGACTTTGTTATTCAGATATAGTAAGAGATTAACAGAGAATAACTTTCTCTGTTAGTACCCTTCTATCCTTTCTAATTCCTGCTGTTGTATATGATTTTAATCTTGATTTGCACCCCCTTTTTAATTACCATTATTATTAACTGTTGCTCCAATCATTATTATGTGCTATTTGTTCAATTAGGCATTGAATGCCAAGCTTATCAGGCTAGTGCTACCAGTGAGGAGTGCACTGTTGCTTGGGGTATGTATAACTCCTTGTAATTCTTGGCACTATTACTTGTTGTACTGGAGTATTGTTAAAATGCTGTTTAGAAAGCTCGCCAAGGTTACAATCTTACCTAGATATCGGACAGGCTGCTTTTGGCGTTGCGGTTACCTTATGACCTGTTTAAAATATTTTATGGAAACATATTGTGTAGGTAGCTGTCATATTTGACCTGTTGTTTGTGGTATACACAGTGTAGTAACTTTGATTTTTTTTGAATTATCTTTGACTATCTATGGCTCAAGGCCCTACTCCTCCAGGATTTTCCTTGCCATCAAGAGAACCTCCTCCTGGCTTTCCTGCATGCGAGAGGAATAAGGATTCTTTTCTAACTCTGGTGAGCACTGCCCTTTATGTACAAACGTACCTTTTTTAAAAAGTGATATGTTGATTCATAGGATTGACTGTACTATGTTCCCCTTGTATTCTCAGGAACTCACATGGTCAATGGTCAAGACATCTTCATTTTTGAAACTTGAAATCAACCGTAGTGTACCATGAAGATGACAATATTAGATCATTTTACGCTATGCTAAGTAATTTTATCAATTTTTGTTATATGTAGTATTTTGGATTGGATTTTATGTATTGGAATAGCTTTTGAACAACCTTTATGTATTGGAATGTTTGATAATATTTTGAATGGGAAACTTTATTTTTCAATGTCATATGTTTCATTTTTTTATTAAAATGTTGGCTACAAAAATGTAGCCATTGGCTCTAAAGTGTTAATCATTATGTGTTGGTAAAAAAATAGCAAAGTGTTGGCAAAAAGTATAAAAATATTTAATAAACAAGTGTAGGCATAGGACTAAAGAGGTGTTGGCATAGGTCTACACCAACACTTTTAATAGTGTTACCACAAAGATAATTGTGTAGCCATAGATCTATAGCAACATCTTATAAGGTGTAGCCACAGATCAGAAAGGTGTTGGCATAGGGGTCTAAGCCTACACTTTTCTCCGGTGTTACCAAAAATCGAAAAAGTGTTACCATAGGGGTCTACGGTAGCGGTCGATTTTGTAACACTACCATTTTTGGCCAAAGTGTAGCCGTAGCTGGTTTTAGGCTGTTTCAGTAACACTTTTGGCCCTATAAGCACACTTTTTTGGGCGTAGCTGTAGGCCATTTATGGCGTAGTGATAACAAGAATATGCTAGGCCTCGCTGGACCTCTAGGCCTCGCTGGACCTCTAGTCTTCATAAGAGTATTCTAGGCCTCGCTGGACCTCTAGGCCTCGTTGGACCTTGTAGAGAGACGTGTATAATAGATGCTATCCCACACTAGGGACTTTGCTGGCGAACTAGACCCGTAGCTTGGGGTCGCAAACTTCCACATTGTGCTTGATAGTATCTTGGACTGACTCCCGGTGGTGGGTTTTAGTGACCCAATCTTCATCTCTAGGCCCATTATGAGTTATGGACCTCTATTCTAGCCCATTAGGCCTGCTTAGGGCTTATGCCAAGATTTGGGCATAACAACTACCCCTCGAGTCCATATTGTCTTTGGAGATGCGATGTGGACTCAAAAACTGCTTTGTTAAAACTTCGATGCGAGGCTTGTGCTTACTATATATTGCTGTAGATGAAAGCATAGCTATCTCAAGTGCCTTGGAATTGCATCGCAATCCCAATGAATTTTAATGGTTGTAGACAACTGTCATATTTCGAGATCTTCTCCCAGCTGTTAAGATGATGACATGTGTTGTATGTCTTTCAATTAATGCGAAGCCATGTATAAGTGAGTGATAGTGACCTCAAAGGATCCTTCCAAGCGCAATGTGGTCCTGCAGGGACCTTGAGAGGCGACCCCATAGGGCCTTGCAGTCATAAGTTGTTACAATTATATCTTCTATCATGCTGATATGTGAGCTCGGGCTTTCACCTATATCTTCAGGTCTTCTTAAAGTATGATGAGATTGCTCTTTTCTCTATCCCTTGTGATTATGATGAGAGGCCTCCTCATAAGTTTAGAGGATTCCTTATAGCTTCATATGTTGCGAGCCCTCCTTGCAACCTCATATATTGCGAGGCCTCCTTGTAGCCTTATACGTTGCGATGCGAGGCCTTCTCGCAGCCTTTTACATTGCGATGCGAGGCCTCCTCGCAGCCTCATACGTTGCGGGGCCTCCTCGCAGCCTCATACGTTGCGGGGCCTCCTCGCAGCCTCATACGTTGTGAGGCCTCCTCAATTCTTGTAATGAGTCTGCCTAGAGTTTGTATCAATTTTCAAGCATAGCAACTACCCCCCAGTTCTTCGGTGCACGCAGATGTAGCGGAGAACTATTTTTTCTGGTCTTCAAAATTTCTTCAAAAATAAAATCAAAACAATTATTTGATTTGTCGAGAAGCCTCCTCGCTTGACAACTTTCAAATTTTTAATTTAATACGAGCCCATGTCTCCTCGTACTGGCCACCTCGCTATGCTTTATTTTCCTGCCATGCAAGCTGTCTACTTGCTTCATAAATTTAATTCTCCTTGCAAACCAATTCGCACCAGCTTGAATATTAAGTGTGTATGTTTTGGTTTCCATTTTGCCTTGTATTGAGGTATCTTCTTCTGTATACTTACAGGCATGGCTTCCAAGAAATATTCCGTGATCCCTTTCATGAAGAAGGACAAAGCTACGAGTACCTCTCTTAACCCTTCTGGTGATCTGACTCACCATTCCTTCCTTGTTGGGGGTTCAGCTACCAAGTCTGATGTTGTCATGCCTCCTTCTAAGCAGACCACTCTCACAATGCCTCTTCGACAATCATCTTCTTCCCTCCATCCTAGCAGGAAAAAATCAACTGAGATAACGAGTCTTCATGAAGAACCACCACTAAAGAAGAACAAGGACGACATGAGTCTCTCTCATCTTCATCCTTCTCCTGGACTGGTCCGCCAGACATATGGCAAATTGGCACATGCCCATGTTTCTGAGATTGATATGTATTCTTGGTCCCTACAATCTTTGGAGGAGTCCAATGCTTCCAAGACTAAAGCTATAGCTGAGCTTTTCTTCCATCAATTGCGTCACCACAAGGAGGTTCGAGCCTTGGCTTCTTCCAGTTGTAAGATGAGCGAAGAGATTGTGAATCTCAAATCCATACTTGCACAGGCTCAGGCTGATGCCGAGGACGCAAAAAATAGTTGGAGGAAAGAATTTGAAGGCACGACTGAGAAGCTTAAGAGAGAGCTTCACGAGGAGCAGTCAGCTAGAAAGAAGCTTAAGCTGGATCATGCTGTTGAGAGGGAGCAATCAGACTCCCAGATCAAGGAGCTTAGAGACCGCGTTGCTGAGTTAGAGAAGGAAGCTAAAGATGCTGCTAATGCTCTTCCCACTATCATCGAGGAGGCTGAGAATAAAGGATCTGTTGACTTCATGAAAAAGTTCCTCGAGAAGGTTGATGACTTTGATTGGTATCGGTTGGGCGAAGAGACTAGGAAGTTTGCTGATAACCTCAAGATGAAGATAAATGAGGAAGCGGCAAATGGATCCCCATGACTTCCTTTTTATTGCTTTTAAACTTTATCTGCTAGACTCAATGGAGATGCGGGCACTCCCTTTATTTGCCTCGCGTTTGTAGACTTAATTTCTTTTACTTATTTGGATGCTCCTTGAACCTGGATTGGCTTGCTTTATTGATGCTCCTTTATTTGATATTTATAATATTGCAAAGTACCATATGCCTCGTATCTGCTTGCACAAGCGACTCATGTTGCATGATTTTAGCATGTATAGATTCCTCCATAATGCCTCTTCATATCTGTTAAATTTTTCCCAAGTGTTTTAGAATAACTGATGGGGTCTTCAAATGATCCTGATTGCGCCTATGGGGCCGAGAGGCCTCGCATCCCAAGGTGTCAAGTTTGCGGCCTCGCATCGCTAGGTACGGCCTCGCAATGCTAGGTGCCGGCCTCGCAACGCTAGGTGCTGGCCTTGTCTTGCAATTTTTCAAATGTCCTGCTAGAAGTGGTGTTTATGTAATGCCACTACCCCCCGAGTCCTCATTATAATTATAGATGTGATGAGGAATCAACATGTTTCAGCAAACTTCTTGTATTATTTGGAGTTGACACCATTTGAAATGAAGAGAATTTAATGTGACCCCACTATGAGTTCTCCTTCAAATTGGGGCAATGTACGCTGATATTAGTGAAGTCCATACCAAGCAGGGGGCTTGTTTGATAGATGATCTTCCTGGTGTACTGAGGTAGTTGAGGACCTCCTCATTGCCGCCAAGGATCGGGGGCGTCCCCCCTCTCCCCAAGGATCGGGGGCGTCCCCCCTCTCCTCGACGTAGAGGTATTTCACCAAGAAGCATCTCATGTAGAGGCGTCTCATTGATCTCGATAGCCACACCATATAGGGGTCTCGTTGAGTCTTCACATGCTCTTCTTTGCTTATAGACTGACTTTAATGCATGCATAAAGATAGATCCACGTTGTGTAGATTTACGGACTGATCCATTATCGTCAATGGGGCGAAGAAGCCTCACTTTGCAAGATAACGGGTTTGCGACATCGCAAAGCTAGGTGTCACCTTGTCCATAAATCCCATCTTCCTATAGACTTCACATGTAAGGACATTGACTACGCTCCCATTATCCACGAGGACCCTGTAGATATTTTGAGATCCTATGTGAACCCGAACAACCAGAGATTTAGAGTAGGGATAATGAACCCACTTCACATCCTCTTCGGTGAACATGATATTTGTACCCTCCCCTTTGAAGAGCTTTGGGGTCTCTCCTAAAGGTGATGTACATTGGTGAGGGGCCGCTTCTTGGCCTCACGAGCATACCTCTCTTTGGCCTTGTTGCTATTTCCTCCAATATGGGGCCCTCCATAATGACATTAATACTCCCAGCTCGCTCCTCTCTTTCTTTGTGGGACTTTTCTTTTTGCCGAAACGGTGGGACATTATTGAAACCATGACCTAGCTTAGTACCATGCTTCTTCACCTCACGAACTACCCATTCAGTTAGCTGGGCCATTGCAAATTAGCTCTTCAATTTGCTCCTTGAGCTGCCTACAATTTGTAGTATCATGCCCTGTATGTTCGTTAAAGACACAATATTTACGAGTATCCCTGATTGCCCGACTATTCATAGGTGAGGGCTTCTTAAACATCCCCTAGTCAGCATTAATTGCATAGATATGATCAATGGGGGCCACTAAAGGTGTGGATTGACCGTCATTCCATCCACTTTGAGCTCGCAGTGGTAACCTCCTTAGTGGATCGCAACTCCTCCTCTTTGGGCTCTCACTGCAATCCCGTTTTTGCCTAGGGCTCCAAGAGTCCTTCCTCTTCACTCCCTTGCTCTTACTTCCACTGTTGCTAGCCTCATTATTCTTCTTCAGATCCTCCATCGACTTTTCAATCCTTTTGTAAGGCTCGGCCTCCTTGTAGAACTCAAAGAGAGTACTAGGTGTCTGTGCCTGCAACTTCTTCCAGAACTTGGTGCCCTCTCACAGCCCAACAATAAGAAAATTTTTAATGGCCTCATCATTTGCTCATCGCACCCTAGGGTCTTCGGCGTTAAACTTCTTGAAGTGGTCCTGTAGGGTCTCACCCTCCTTCTGCTTTATGTTCACCATGGTGGATACAGGAGTTGCATAGAGCTTAGAAGACTGAAAATGCTTAATAAAAATGTCCATGAACTGCTCCCAGAAGTCTATAGTGATGTGAGCCCCTAGCATAGAGAACCACTGCTGGGCACCACCCCACAACGAGGCCGCAAATAACCTGCACCTAGCCAATAGCGAGACCCGATACACATCCATATCATTGTTAAATCGAATAACGAACTCTGCAGGGTCAGTGTCCCCATTATAAGTCATGCATGGGTTACTACTCCGGAATATAGTGGGAAGCGGAGTGGTCCTGATCTCTTGAGTGAAAGGCGAGGCCGGACCCATGGGGTTAAGGATCCCCTTATCTGCATTACTCTTATCCAAGGCCTTCTTCAGCTCTCCTAGCTTGTAGTCTCCAACCTTGGTCTTCTTATCTTCAACTTTTTCCTTTCCCTTTCTCGTGTTTGTCATGGTGGGATTGAGTCTTTTTGGGAGCACTTGACTCCTTTTGATCCTCCTTGCGATCTTCCTTTTTTGCGATTCCGGGGTTCGGGTTCGTACTTATGGGACCGCTCACAATCTCGACGTGGAGAGGGGGGTCGTTCATTGCGGTACTGGGACCGCTCGCTCTCTCTACGAAGAGAGAGGGGTCTGTCTTCGCGATGATAAGACCACTCACGCTCTCTACGAAGTGATGGGGGTCATTCCGAACCTCGGCCCCTATCTTCGCCTCGCTCCTGGGTGTCTTGTGAGACCCGGGGTCTCCCCGTTGTTGTTCCTCCTTTCTTCTTGTTCGATTTAGTCATCCTTCTCCCAATATGATGACTTGCCCTCCTTCTAGCGCCAAATGTTATAGGGAGAATATTGTATAACAATATTTTGGAGGTTTGCTGGAATCACGGAGCAAAATACGGATATTTTGCTAAGAACACGAAGAACACGGAAGGAGATTGGAGATCGTTTGTGGCTGATCTTGTATGGTGTTTTCAGGGGTGAGCTATCAATCATCCTTTACAAGATGCCTACGTACCCTATTTATAGGGATCAAGCCATACGTAGTTCTCTTGGAGAAGAAGTTATCTAGACGGGCTAGGGTTTTTATGGGCTCGACTAGGCCCAAATCCACTAGACGTCTTCTTGAGTTGATATATTTTACCCATTTATTCTATCCATGATCCATGGTCCAAAGAAGGAAGCAAATGGTCTCGCATGGCTAGAGTTGGGACCTCTTGGGCGAGGCTAATAGAGAAGTAACAAGGGTGTAACATGCAACCTCGAGGGGTTGAGTCATGCGAAGCGGACCGAAGTGTATTGATACTCATGCGACCTCGAGGGGCTGCGTCATGAGCCTTCTAGCAGAGAATGAGATATCGATCTCGTGTAGTATGTGGATGTGATGATAGTACGAAGCGATCCCTTGGTGAGATAGTAGCAAGGACCTCGCATGCGACCCTGTGGGTGCAGGCATTCGACCTCCTATGGGTGCAGGCATGCGACCTCGTCGGTACAGGCATGCGACCTCGTCGGTACAGGCATGCGACCTCCATAACAAGAATATGCTAGGCCTCGCTGGACCTCTAGTCTTCATAAGAGTATTCTAGGCCTCGCTGGACCTCTAGGCCTCGCTGGACCTTGTAGAGAGACGTGCATGATAGATGCTATCCCATACTAGGGACTTTGCTGGCGAACTAGACCGTTAGCTTGGGGTCGCAAACTTCCACATTGTGCTTGATAGTATCTTGGACTGACTCCCGGTGGTGGGTTTTAGTGACCCAATCTTCATCTCTAGGCCCATTATGAGTTATGGACCTCTATTCTAGCCCATTAGGCCTGCTTAGGGCTTATGCCAAGATTTGGGCATAACAGTAATGAAAATCAGGAAATAAACAATTTAACACAAGGAAAGAAACTGGGGAAAAAAATAATCGCTCGTGCTGATTGAACAAAAGAAGCTAAGGAAGTTGACAATAAAACAATAAAAACATATATAAAATAGTGAAGCTCGAGATGATGAAAGCTAATATAAATCGAAACCAACAGCAATCAAAACAAGTTCATGTAAATAAATTACAACTAAGAAGTGAGCCAAGTGAAGAAAAAAAACAAAAGAAAGCAAATCAAAAAGTGAAGCAAAAGGTTAGCAAAAGGCAAAGTCCCCCCTTCTGTTTCTCTGAATGGTTCTATTTATAGACCTCGCTGATTAACTAGTTTTCATATGAAAATATCATGAAGTCATAGTCCAAAAATGATGCTGCATTTTTAAGTCCAAAAATGATGCCGCATGAAGCTTTTGAAATTATAAAGTCAAAGGAAGATTTTGGGGTGTGCTCCTAGCTCCTAATTCTTTTTCCTTCTTCTTTTATTCTGATCATTTTTCTTCCTCTTTTCTCCTTCTTTGCACTTTATTTCTTTATTTTTCCATTTCTTTATTTTTCATGAATTTCCTGAAATGAAACAAAATAATTTATTAAAATACGAGTTCAAGCAATAAATAGATAATAAAAATATGCACTTATCAGAAATCATATTATAACAATAGTTCTTTTATTATAACTTTAAATAAAAAAAATAGTTTCACCCCTAGAATCATATTTTCCTTATAATTCTATGTTATTTTTTAAAGAAAATAATAAAATTGAAGTACTATAATAATAATAATACAATTTTTTAGTCATAATCTAGAATAAAAAAATAATACGATCAGTTCTCCAACAGACTTTTGAAGGAGAACAATTAGAACATGTTTCTATACACTACTCTAGAACAATCTTCCCTGCGATTATATGTTATTTTTTTAAAAAACATAATAAAATTGAAATCTTATTATTATTACAATTCTTATAGGGTGAAAAACCAAAATACCCACATTTTAATTCCAACTGCCCAAAATACCTACCGGCGGAAAAGACCGCCCTTTTTACCCACTGACCACGCATGTCTCACATGCGTACAGAGTATACGCATGTCTCACATGCGTGGTCTTTACAAAAATGAAAGAGGAGTTCACATGTATAACTAGGATACGCATTTCTTAAATGTGCATCTACGGATACGCATCTAAGAAATGCGTATCTCAATCACTGTTCATCGTCTTCACAGACGAGAGACAGAGACGTCGCCGGAGGCAATTTTTGGTCATTTTTTCGATCGTTTCGTTCTTTCCTTTCCAGCAATTGTTCACTACCATACCATACACTAAATTGTTCGTCTTCTTCTCCTCTACACGGATGTACCATTAGATTTTCGTATGTTTAGCCGGATTAGAAATCCCCAAAACCAACCCATTTTCCCGATATCATTTTCCGATTTCGTCGTACATGCCCCTGTGGGGCCAGAATTCAACAAATCATGTTGGGGGAATGGAGAGTGAGGTGTGGGCTTCGATTTCATGTCATTAATTGGTGTGGAGGATGCCGGAATATGATGGACAGGGGAGACGAAAGGGAGTGGCGATTAGAGATCGCCGGAGACGCCGATTATGTTTCTGAGAAAATGACGTGGGATGATGTCATCACGCATTTCTGAAATGCGTGACACGTAATGCGCAAGTATGGAATGCGTATCCAGTAATGCGCAAGCTTGTCATGCGTAGTCCGTGGTCAATTTGGGCGGAGCTTCCCGCATATGGGCATTTCGGGCAGTTGGGCAGTTGGGCGGTTGGGCGGAGCTGTGTGAGCATTTGAGTTAATATTAAAACTCATTAGTAACATACATAAATATTTGTATTATGTATAATCCCAATAATTATACATACATACATACATACATACATACATACATAATTATTAATTATACATACGCATACATAAATAATTATACATGCATACGTACACACATACATACATACATACATCCATACATACTTACATAATTATTAATTATACTGCATACGTACATACATACATACATACATTTATGTTATATAATCTATTAATATTTCATTATTTGTCCTTGTAGAACAAAATTCAACACCATAACCAGTTGAGATGTGTGAGCATTTGAGTTAATATTAAAACTCATTAGCAACATACATAAATATTTGTATTATGTATAATCCCAATAATTATACATACATACATACATAATTATTAATTATACATACACATACATAAATAAATATACATGCTACGTACACACATACATACATACATACTTACATACATACATACAAACATCCATACATACTTACATAATTATTAATTATACATGTATACGTACGTACATACATACATACATTTATGTTATATAATCTATTAATATTTCATTATTTGTAATCCATTAATTGTTGTATAATTAATATGCATATTTATACATACATACATATGCACAAACATAAATACATACATATATAAATTTCTGTGGATATATAATAATATATACATACATACATAAATACTATATAACATACATACATACATACATACATACATACATACATTTATGTTGTATAATCTATTAATATTTCATTATTTATAATCTATTAATTGTTGTATAATTAATATGCATATTTATACATACATACTATATATTTTTGTTTATACATATTAATTTGTAGATAAATCTCAGTTGGCTTACCTCAGATAATATATAATTATTAATTATAATGTATATTTGTAGATAATTATACATTAATATATAATTAATAATTATATATATATATACATACGTACATACATATATACATACATATATACATACATAATTATTAATTATACATGCATACGTACATACATACATACATACATACATACATACATACATACATACATACATACATACATAGAATATATACATACATTTATGTTGTATATTCTATTAGTATTTCATTATTTGTAATCTATTAATTGTTGTTATTTATACATACATACACATGTACAAACATAAATACATACATATAAATTTATGTGGATATATAATGATATACTATAATATTATATACATACATACATACTATATAGCATACATACATACATACATTTATGTTGTATAATCTATTAATATTTCATTATTTGTAATCTATTATTATTGTATAATTAATATGCATATTTATACATATATACACATGTACAAACATAAATACATACATATATAAATTTTGTGGATATGTAATAATGTACTATAATATTCACTAACATATACCATATCTTATTAATCATTTTAGATCTACTGTAATTATTTACGAATTAAATATTATAAAAAATATCACAATACAAAAAAAAAGAACCTTCATGCGTATATAAGTATAATACAAACTTGTATTAACATTAACTATCGTAAAACTCATCAATCACATCTTTAATACGTAAACTCACAAAACAATGTAACAAACACACACACGTGTATATATATATATATATATATATATATATATATATATATATATATATATATATATATATATATATATATATAAAATTTAACATCATTTTCAAATAAATATTTGTAAGCTAGAGCATGCTCGTGCCTTGCACGGGCTACAAAGCTAGTTCATTTCGAATCAGACAAGTTTAATTTAACATCATTTTCAAATCATCTTGATTTCTATAAATTTAATTTAAAATTAAGTATTTTATTAAACATCTATTATCTCTTTCTATATATAATAGAGCAACAAGGACATAATTTGAGCCAATAAACCCTATGTGAAATTACAATTATCCCCTTACAAGTTATAAAATTACATGAAATGCCACTCTTTTATTTAAATGGAAAAAAAATGAGTTTTTGTGGTGAATCGAACCTAGAACCTACTCTACACAAGTTATCCTACCAACCACTGTGCTACATTGACTTTTTAGTTTTGAGTTAAAAAAACCTTTTACATAAACCCGACCTCTCCATTATTTTATTTTTACTATTATTTTAATTTTTGAGTAAAAATAATGGTATATATAATAGAGCAACAAGGACATACTTTGAGCCAATAATCCCCTTGTGAAATTACAGTTATACCCTTACAAGTTATAAAATTACATGAAATGCCACTCTTTTATTTAAATGAAAAAAATGAGTTTTTGTGGTGAATCGAACCTAGAACCCCTTTACACAAGTTATCCTACCGACCACTGTGCTACATTGACTTTTTAGTTTTGAGTTAAAAATCCTTTTACATAAACCTGACATCTCCATTATCTTATTTTTACTATTATTTTAATTTTTGAGTAAAAATAATGGTGATTCGCATTATTTTAAAAATATTATATTTTAGGTTTTATAATATGGTACACGATCTATCTATCACTATATATTAAACTACAACACAAGTACAAAAAAGTGTCATTTTAATTGTTGTGAACTTACGATAATATCCCTATATGTTTAAAAATTACAAAAGCACCATTCCTTTAATATTTATGCAAAAAATATATGAAATTATGTTAGTGTTGGGAATCAACCCTCTCGTAATTTCGGAGTATAATTCTATGCGACTTATATCTTGATGAGAAATTTAAAGAAATATATATTAAGGAGCGTACTAATTTTATCTGGAAAGTATTGTATAACGAGTATTATTCCCATCGATGATATGTCTTTTTATCATTATTCTAAAAGAAATTGTGTTATAACCTATACAATATATTTATATGCTACAAAACATCCTATTTTTAGTGCTCATATGATCTATACATAAATAAAATAATACATAAATTAAAATACTGATATTATAATATGTATGAACATAAAAGGTGCAATTATATTAAAAAATATCCTTAAATCGTAAAACTATACAGAATTTATAACAATTGCTAGAGGATGGCCTTATTATGCTAGTATTATTAATAGCACAACATGAGGTTTGTGAGACAATTTATTCAACGTGAAATTACTAATCTACCCTTCCTATATAATATTAATGAAAAAAAAATTGTTTCTAGTGATAATTGAACCCATGACCTCTAACTTGTAAGTGAGAATCCTTACCACTATGCTAGACATGAGTTTTGAATTTATTATAATACTCATTATTAATATATCATGAGAAAACCCTCGTATATTATATTAATGCTAAAAAATTGTTCCTATAGAGAATTGAACCCTTGACCTCTAACTTAGAAAAAGATTTCTTGCCACTAAACTAGACATCAATTTTGGATATATTATAATACTCATTATCAATATATCGTGAGACAATTTAATTATCATGAAATTACTAAATTACCCCTCATATATTATATCAACGATACCAAAATTATTTCTAATGAAAATTTAATCATTGCCCTCTAACTTAGAAGTGAGATTCCTTATCACTATGCTAATATTAGATTTGATTATATTATAAAACTTTGAGAATATTTCGAATAGTACATAGTTATGAAGCATTTTTTTTTTAGTAGAAAAAAGTTACTTGGATTTAGAAGATATATACTATGATTTGTGTATTAATTGATATCTTACGCATATCTCTTAATCCGGGTCAAAATGCACAAATCGGTTGTGGATGATCATGTAGTCACTATTAATATAAATTCTTATATGCTCATAACTCAATCATTTGAGCATTCGTTGAAAGAGACTAGCACATTAAAATTTACTTATTTTTAGTGGTACATACATCAATCATCATGAATAGATAATTTCTTAGATATGTTTTGCATACTAAGCATTTACATGTTGTAAGCATCATTTAATTACAAAAACAATATAAATACATAATAACATGATTTTACTAACAAAGCCCGAGCGCTAAATTGCATGCACATTAACCACCTATATATTAACATATTTAATTATAGTGGAACAGCAAACGCATCGATCCATTATCTCTTTCTAATGACAATATGGGTTTGGGAAGTTCTCTTCTGCTTGCTCTCTCCATTTTTTAAATTTAGGAACCCATTTTGGTGATATCAGTTCAAACAAAAAACTGAATCACCAATTTAAGGCACTTGGTTTCATGGTGTTTGGATCACATGGTTGATCCCCAAGCAATTTGGAACCAGTCTCTCGTATAAATTCTTCAGTCGTATCGATTTTTCGCTAATATGCAAGTTCAGAACAGTCACTATTTATGTAAATACTTTTATACTCCTAACTCAGGCAATTAGTACTCCTTGAAATGAGATTAGCACATTGCAAATGATACATTTTTTTTAGCTATATAGTTGATATACACCGTAAACACATAATCCCTTTTGGACTTATTTGCATTCTGAGCATCAACACATTGAAAATACTATTTAATCATTTGAATAAAGAGCAACACAAATACATATTAACATAATTTTGCTAACAAGCTCGTGCCTTGCAAAATTTATTATCGCTTAAATGGTACATGTAAGAGATTCATATCTACTCGAGATTGACACTAAGCAATAATTAACGGAGAAATCTCGCACTCACAGACACAACATATATTACATTACCAAATTAATATTCAAATATACGGAAAGTCATTAAGCACATCTAGAACATGTTCGTTCCTTGCACGGTCTATAAGGCTAGTTAATATTATGATGCATGAACAATTCAGACATAGGATCACAATCCCACCAATCATTTCGATCATAGCTTAGGCCTTAGCAAAACAGACTCATTTTACATGTTCTGTTTAATTTGTCAATATTAAATAATAAAATTATTATTTGTTTTTTAAAACTGAAAATTTTATTTCAAAATAGATTTGATATATTTTTTAATAATACATTCTTTTATATTTATATAATACATATAAATTTTATTTAAATTTTGATCAATTTAAAAAATCAAATTTTAAAAAAGACGGGATGAGAAAATATTGTTGATAAGTTTCAAATCCTAAACTTCTAGTCTCAAATTGTACTCTACCGACGAGCTGTAAGCTACATGAAAATAACCGTTTAACAGTTTCTTTGATTAGCCCAACAACAAATAAATGTATACTCTATTATAGATATCGGTCCATTTTTTAAAAATCGTCAATAAATCGCCAAAAATTGATTAAAATTTTGGAATTGATTTGACCGATTTTACAAAAATCGCTGATAAATCGCCGATTTTTCAATCGAATCACCCGATAAATCGTAAATCGGTACCCCAACCGAATAGTTCCGATTTCCGAAATCTGCCCAACACTGGTTATACATATTTCGAAAATAATTTCCCGAATATTATTAACATTATTTTATTCATAAAATTCATTTAACATACAAAATTCATCTTATTAATGAAAAAATAATCAATTATATAATGATAATTCAATATTTGGGAACATTTTCAAAAATTCTAACATTTCTCTTTTTTATATTATCATCATACCATACCATGACGTAAATAATCTAATCAAAATACCTTCTTAACAAAAAAGAAGATGATGTAATAATATGCAGCTGCACTCGGAAACCTTCCTCAATAAAATAATCATCACAAATTATTTAATTTTACAAAAAAAATAAATAAATCATCAAAAATTATATTTATATATAAAAAATTAGAATATACTTTTATTTGACAGTACAAAAATTGGATAATCATATGTAAGGAAAAAATAGAAGACTCGACTACCAGTTCGTAGAATACAGGAAGAAGAAGAAGAACAAAACAGGAAACTATACATACATCTACATGTATGTATATATCTTACAGACATAGACACACGACATATAAATAATCCCATTTTATACCTACAGCTTTTATGCCCTTTTTTTACTTCTTCATTTCACGGTCTTGGTTTATATTGGTAATTTTTTTTAATTCAGAATTTAATCTTTCTTACAATTGTTTGTACTTTATGTGAAATTATGATGTGGGTATTTTTTATTTTTTATTTTTTATTTTCATGCTGAATTGATGATGATTTGATGATGATTCCTCTTTTGAATAATCTTCTAGTGTTGTATAGGTTAGAATGCCTTAATTGAGCTTTGTGTGTGTTGAATTGTTGTGTTTGATGGGTTTTTATATGATCTGCAAGAGAGTTTTCTTTTTGTATGAGCTAGATCTTTGATTTTTATGATGCTTAGGGTTTCTATGTGCGTGTGCTAGTGTGGCAAATTATGGGTTATTTCTTTGTTTGTGGCGTGGGTAGTTTTCGCTATAGTAATTTAATTTTTCGATATGTAAGAATTTGTTTTCTTAGAGGGGGGGGGGGGGGTGATCTTGGTAAGACAGTCCGAACTTAATAAAGCTTTAGATTGCTGAAACTGACTTGATTGTTTTTATGGGATGATTGTGTGAAGGTGAATTTTAGTAGCTATAACTTTGATGTTTCCCGCCAGGTGCTGACTGTAGAATAGGACACTATGGTATATAGTTAGTATTTTTCCCGTACTTTGGTTAGTTATCTTGATTGTTCTTGTTTTTGTCGTATTCTGAAAAGTAAGTTGGTTATTTTAAATTTGGCTATTTTTGTCGTATTCCGGTCAGTCGGTTTTCGATATTCATTACTTCGTTTGATGTGAACTCAGTAAAAATGGACCCCATGGGTGAACGCCAATTTAGTTATCAAGAGGAGGTATATGGAGGATCTCAAAAAAGGCCATATCATGGAGGCGGAGCAATTTCTGCACTTGCAGAGGATGAAATGGTTGGCGAAGATGACGAGTATGATGATCTCTACAACGATGTTAATGTTGGAGAAGGTTTCCTTCAGCTTCAGAGATCTGAGGTGCCGGATTCATCGGTTGGTGTGATGAATACGCCCTTCCATACACAAAAAACTACTGCTCCTGAGCCCACAACAGAAAAATTTGTGACAAACGAGTTTAATATCCATGGAGTACCAACGGATGGAAAGTTTATAAATGCGGGGTTTCCTCAGGCGAAGGAACGAGTCACTTCTGAGGTGGGACCAGATTCGGGAGTAATGAATGTTTTAGGAATAACAAGTGGTCTAAATATGACTCATGACACTCAAGCACTGAATTCAGGGTTTCGTGGTTCTGCATCCATGGCACAGAAAAATGGAGTTGACTCTGCTAATGTGTCAAGTAAAGTTGCTAATGAGTTTATGCCATTGCTTAATCCTAATACAGGAGCCCAAAGAGGTGTTTCACAGATTCCATCTAGTCAAATGAATGTTAATGTGAATATGAACCGCCCAAATGCCAATGATAATCTAATTAGACTACCCGCTGACAATGGTGCTACCATGCTCTATGTGGGAGAATTACATTGGTGGACTACTGATGTAGATATTGAGAGAGCAGCATCTTACTATGGAAGGGTTAAGGAGATTAAGTTCTTCGATGAGAGAGCTAGTGGTAAATCCAAGGGCTACTGCCAGGTTGAATTTTATGACTCAGCTGCTGCTGCTGCGTGCAAAGAAGGCATGGATGGTCACATATTCAATGGACGAGCTTGTGTAGTGGCATTTGCTTCTCCACAAGCTATGAGACAGATGAGTAATAAATCTAATGTCCAGCCTCAGCCTCAGCCTCAGCAGCAGGGAAGGAGACCTATGAATGATGGTGTAGGACGAGGTGGTGGAACAACTTATCCCAGTGGAGATTCAGGGCGTGGTTTTGGAAGAGGCGGGTGGGCACGAGGGCAGGGGGGAGTCAATAGAGGGGCTGGGAATATGAGGGGAAGAGGAGGCACTATTGGACCAAAGAACATGGTCCCTGGGGTGGGGAATGTTGCAAATGGGGGAGGTTATGGGCCTGGCATCGGTGGAGCTCCTTTTGGCGGGCCTCCTGGTGCTTTTATGCATCCTCAGGGTATGATGGGCACAGGATTTGATCCAACTTATATGGGACGAGGATCCGGTTATGGAGGCTTTCCAGGTCCTGCTTTTCCTGGGATGATTCCTCCTTTCCCAAATGTTAATGCTATGGGACTTGCTGGTGTGTCTCCTCATGTAAACCCAGCATTTTTTGGCAGAGGAATGACTGCTAATGGAATCGGGCTGATGGGGAACCCTGGGATGGATGGACCACCTCACGCGGGGATGTGGAATGATGCAAACATGGGTGGATGGAGAGGGGAGGAACATGGCCAAAGAACAAGAGAGTCAAGCTATGGTGGCGAAGATGGTGGCGAAGAGTATGGGTATGGCGACCCCGGTAATGGTAAAGGTGCTAGATCAAATGCTGCTTTGCGTGAGAAGGAACGAGTCTCTGACCGTGAATGGTCAGGAAACTCTGATAGGAGGCATCGTGATGAGAGGGATCAAGATAGGGATAGATACGATAGGGTGCACCGATACAGGGATGAAAAGGATGATCATCATCGGCAAAAAGACCGTGATTTGGGTTATGTGGATGATTGGGATCGGGGACAAACTTCATCAAGATCTCGGAGCCGATCTCGCGCAATTCCAGAAGAGGATTACAGGTCTCGCTCTCGTTCAAGGGATGCAGATTATGGAAGACGGAGACGCCAGCAGTCGGACTGAAGTTTCTGACATACCCCCCACCCCCAATCCCCCACAGGAGTTTATATGATACTTTATGTTTTTAATGCCCATCACCAGATTGCCTGATGCATCTACAGCTGCTTATTATCTGATTGATGATGGCACAGCCTGCAAGTTGAAGTTGAAAAAGTAAGTTTCAGCGTTTTGGGTTGGAGGCAAGAATAGTTATCTGTTTCTTTCCTTTCAGCTCTCTACAGACTGAACCACCTAAATATTTGTGCTTTGGTCGAATGCATTAGTGACTAGTGTAATTAAATGTTTATGGATATCAAACTTATAACGACCTGTCTAAATAGGTAAATACCATTTCCGCCTGATCTTCTATTATGGGTTATAACGGCATGAGTCTTGCCGAATTTGATATAATTAAATCATAATCTTATATATGTCTGCGCTAGTTCTGTTATTTCCATATCTTTACTTCTTTATGGATGTTAGGTTTGATTGGTGATTAAAATTTTCATGGAATGTTCAATGCCACTTAGTGGGTTTGCATATTTTTTTTGTTTTCTTGGCCTGATAAGCTGTAGTAAATGTATGCCCTTGTGTGTATGATACAATAATGCAAACATTTTAACCTGGCATTTGCAACAACTTGCTTCTATGTGAAAATTAGTTCTACTTATAAATATGTGAAAATTCATTCTACGTATTAATTTTGTGAAAATTCTTTTTACTTATAATATAAATCCTATTTGTTGAAGTGGGATTGATCCAACATGACCATGTAAAACTTCTTTTCTGGTATCAAAGTTTAGTCACTGATAATTAAATGCTGATAGGATAATATAACTATACGCTTTTATCGAACTGACATAACTTGTCTATATTTATTAGATGGCAGATCTTGTCTATATTGAGCTTACCACAGTAGTCGTCTTAGGTATTTAGTTGTTGTTAATTTGCTTAGGGCATGGAGTTAACTGTAAATCATGCATGATTATCTATATATTTTTGTCCCTCATATTTGACAAAACAAGAATTCTCAATTAATCAAGAAATTATAAATGTCTAATTGTGTTCTTTTTGGAGGATTTTTTAACATTTTACCTCTCTTATTTGTTATGTTTCGCACATGCCAGCGTTTGATGTGCGATAAAATGCTTTTTACCCATTTGACTATATTAAATATTTATTTCTGGGCTAGGAAGTTGACAAGGGAGCACTGAGTGAGGGTCGGTCATATTAATAATGGTTAAATGACTAAAAAGTTTGCATAGTTAGTTGGCAGTTAGACAAAAGTTTATGTATCTAGGGAGCTTGATATTTCATGACTAAAAAGTAAACCCTTACAATTTACCTTTTTTGTTGGGAAGGAATAACTGGTATTTTATTTTATTTTTTTGCTAAGTAATGACTGGTAACTTTTACATCCTTTGAAATCTTAATGAGTGTGCAGAATGGGTAACCTTTTGTTTTTCTAATGAATCAGCAATATGATTATCTGGAGAAAGATGTGCTAAATTTGCTGCTTTCCTTGGGTTCTTCTGAAATTGGTTGTGATCTGCCAAAGCAGCATTTATGAGATTGAATATCATATATTTTTTTATTGGGCCGAACTGAAATTCTATGTTCCTTCAAAACTATGTCTAGAAAGAGTCCCTCAATCTGGCATATAAAGCACCAGTGTTTGTAGTTTATAGTTGATTGTTTTTGTTAGATTCAAAAAATGTAATCCGGCTCATCTCTTTCTATGTGAGTGTGTTGTAAGCTCATCTCTTTCTATGTGAGTGTGTTGTAATGGTGGTTAATCTTGTAATAGGGTAAAGCCATATAGTATGGGTGTCGCCTATTATGGCTGTAAATTTCCCTGTAAGCTTATATTTTTTGGATGTAACCTGCCTATAGTATGTATAGTTTAGGGTTCTAGTTTTGTTTAGGATTGCATGCCTATCTGTCTGTATCTATATCAAGACTAAAAGTTTTTATATATACTTATAAGCTGGTTGGAGCCATGTAAGGTTCTGAATCAGATCATTGTTCACTGTATTTTTTGCCTTGGCCGGTAATGTAAGCATCCAAGTTTCGCTTTTCTTTAAACTTAAGGAATATCTGGCATTGATTAGGAATTTATTCTTTAAGTAGTTTTGTGATCTATCCGTCTGTAGTTCAGGTGGTGGATAGAAACTCAACATTTTGTACATCATCTGATAATCTTCACTGTATTAGAAGATTTGGGGTCTTCTTTCCGGTATGGTATTACATTGTAATTACCGTGTCTCATTTGAAAGAAGTTGATGTATATTATGGAGTGATCTGTCAATGCAGCTTCCTGCAGGTGTCATATTTGTATCATTATCCATTAAACAAGGGGTATAGTCTTGTATATTTAGTTTTGAAGCTTGATTTTCGTAGTAGTGTAGTAATATAATAGTAGTATAGGGGTGTTAAAAAACGGCAAAAACAAAATCTGACTATCTGAGATTGCTACTTGAATTTGGGTTGAAAGGAGAAGATTTGTTTGATGGCACAAAAGAAAAGTAGTTTGTGTTGAGAAGTTTGATTTCATTACCCAGCTTTGTTTTTGTACCACATCGAGATGTTGATGTTTCTGGGGGAGGAGCAAAACTTTAAAACGAAGAGTCCCCCATCTACTGTAGTCTTGCCTTTCTCCACCTTTTGGTTAAGATTAAGTGTAGTAACATTGAAGAAATGACTACCATTCTACAAGAACAATTTTCTGATGAAATTCTTGATGAATTTGTTCGTGTTGCTAATAAAGCCGCGGATGCTGCTGGTGCTGTGGTAAAAGAGTTGTTTTGGAATCCTAAATTGAAAACATTTAGGAAGTACGATGAAGATGGGGTGAAGTACGATGAAGATGGGGTGATAGTTGAGCAAATCACAAACGCTGATTTAGCTGCTGAGGATGCTATCTCTTCAGTGATTTTGCAGAATTTCCCGGATCATTTAACTTTTGGCGAGGAAAGAGGTTGGTTTCCGAAAGAGAAGTTTGCCGATTTTGTGTGGGTTCTTGATCCTATTGATGGGACTACCAGCTTCATAAACGGAGTTCCTTTGTTTGGCACTCTCATCGCACTTCTGCATAAGAGTAAGCCGATCTTGGGAATCATTGACCAGCCAATACTACAGAAAAGATGGGTAGGAGTGCAAGGAAGACCAACTACCATGGGCGGTCTACCCATACAGACCCGTCCCTGTGAGCACCTTGCACGAGCAACGCTATATGCATCTAGCCCATTGCATTTTAGCGATGATGAAGAGCGAGAGCCCCCCTTTAACGGTGTCACGGAAAAGGTAGCCTTTAACCGTGTCACGGAAAAGGTTGAAGAACCAATTTACGGTGCTGAGTGCTTTACTTATGGACTCTTAGCTTCTGGGTTTATTGATGTCGTTGTCCAATCTTTTCTTCAACCATATGATTTTCTTGCTTTTATACCAATCATAGAAGGAGCTGGAGGCATTGTTACAGACTGGGCTGGTCAGAAACTTCAGTGGGAAGCTTCTCCAATGTCCAAATGTCAAACTTATTATCGCATAATTGCAGCCGGAGATGACCAGGTCCACAAGGATGCATTGAAATATCTCAAGGACGCATTCTCTGTTCAGAGTACAGAGAATGAATGAGTCATGTATTTAAATTAGAAATATTGTACCTATGTGGTAAATAGGCATATTGTACCTGTAGAGTAGAGAGAGTAGAGAGAATGATGTAGAGTTGTGTTTTATTTTGAGTTTGTTTGTAGAGTAGAGAGAATGATGTAGAGCCTTTCCCGTTCTCTATTTAGTAGTAATATTTTTTGGGTAATGCTAAACATAGCCCTAAGGGTAATGCTAAATATAAGGGCTATGGTTAAGCATTAATGTAAGTGGATAAATGCATTTAAAATGTAAATTTTGCACTTAATACATCAAGTTTGCACGAATTTCAATACAATTATTTAGGAATTTGGGATGTTTTTATTAGTGGAAATTAATGTGAATGCAGGGGGGTCCACTATTATTACTTGGAAAATTAAATTAATGTTGTAAAAGAGCATTGAAAAATCAAAAATCAATTAAATAACTAAAGTCAATTGACAATATGAGAATATTCAATGCTTAACCATAGCCTTAGGGCTATGATTAACAATCCTTATCAATTATATTTAATTTTTCATATTTATGGCAATCTCCGACGAGCCAATGGATGGTCTCGTCGTTTGGCTGTCAAATACTACTGACTACTGGTGTTGGCCTTAAAGATACAGTTAATTTTGAACTTAAAAATGAAAGTGAAATTGTAGTAGGTTGATGATCCAACTGATACTATCGTGTCTGGTCAAGATTTTACTGTTAAACATGAATTGTAGCATCCTGGATGACGAGGTTCTCCAAATCAAGAAAACACATGAATAATTTATACTTGGAAAAAATTGGGGAAAATTATTATTAGTGAGATTATCGTGTTTGTTTCTTATTTTTCAGTGTGTGGCTTTTTGTAATACTGAAGACCTTTATCCTTTTACAGTATGCAATCAGGTCATTGCTTTGGACTCTGTCCCCATTGCAGTTGCAGAAAATAGTGGTCTCCAACCCATTGAAACACTATCTGTTCACTGCAGCAATTACGGTATCTATCCATGTTGACCATGGAAGATCTACTTTCCTATTTTTCTTTTTCATCAAACTATATAGAATTCATTTGGTTTTATGTCTGCAGGAGAATTATCCTTGGGGTGGCGTAGCCTAGTGTAATGATGTTGGCACGAACGACATGCGTCAGCAGAATGTCTTTGAGACGCTTATTGGGAAACAGCAGCAACTCTTACTTGCAACACAGGTGTCAAGATGATCTTGAAGATTGATGATGCATGTCATTTCGCCTCCTGACTATTGATTGGCTGATCATCCTTGGTGAGAAGTTTAGGTCATACTGCAAGAGAACCTGGGTTATATGCTTGTAGAAGATGTCTTAACTCATTATTGTTAACCTACTACTATAGACATCTGCGAGTAACTTACTTTTTAGCTTTATTTAATCTTTCCAGTGCTGAATTGATGTTAGTGTCCACCCCATTTAAGCATATTTTGATAATGATATCATTTATCAAACTAACATGACAACATAACTTGTCATGTCAGTTTGATAAAGACATATAGTACTTTTATCCTGTCAACAAATAATTATCCTCTAAAAAGGGCCAAAGCAATTATACACAATGAGGAATAAAGCAGCATTGGTGGTCGCTAAGACGCTAACAAATGATCTTCACATCAGCCGGCAGGGAGATCATCAAGAAAAACAAGCATATGACTTTAGTTGCACTCTCAGGCCAAGCTCTCTACAAAATCTGCTTCCTATGAGATCGATAGAAGCATAAAAAAATATATGACAAAGGCATGCAGGTTCAGAGACAAAATCTTTACTGAATAGATGGGTTAAATTTGGGGTTCAAAATTACAACATCTGATCAATCATATTACAAAGGGTTATGGACTGTCTTAACTCTTAATGAAATCAACGAGGCAGCTCTGATTCTTGTATTTGCATCTGTGAAATGCGGAGAACTAACAGTGCTCAGCATGCTTCAAAATATGTTTGACAAGCGCTATGGACAGGAATTTAAAACCATTGCTATTGCATTTCTTTCCTGAAACCTGGGGAACCATAACGGTCAAAGAAAATCTCTCCAAAGAATATGAAAGAAGCTTCATGCTTCAAGTGAAGAACTTGCAGAAGATCTGAGTTGTTGCATTCACTTGCAAGGACAAAACACCACAGACACGCATCAGACAAAAAGCAACCACGAAATGACAGCTAAATTATGTGACAGTCAACAAGGAGAAGGCGGAAACTAAGGAGAAAAAATTGAGTTATTACAAATTAAAGCTTCTGAACAACACAGCAACTTCACAAATGCCTAAATTCAACGAACTAAGTGACGGTTTGTCTCAGACCAACCAATTTGGTGCCTTAATTCAGTACAATGATAAGTGGTCAGGTTTGATACAGATCGCGTCAGTAATAAGGTCTAACGTGGCAGGTGGTACCGGATGATTTCTGTAGCTGCACATTAGATTCTGTTCCTCTGAATGACTTGATAAAACCTCAATAACAAAGAGAAGTCTACTTGCATTAAAGTGGACTTCATGCAAAGCTGTTGCCGACAGGACTCTTAAATTTAAGAATATCCTCTTTTAGAGTGCAGTGAACCGACAGGTCAGCGATGTCAACAATCTGTTCTCCTTTCAGCTTGTAGATACAACCTGTTCACGTGGCACAATCGCACCACTTCAGCAAGCATATTATCAAATCGAAACCGGCTCAAGTGGAGATGAGTATTAATTTTTCTGCACTCCTAATATTAATGTCATGCATAAAAAATATATAGAGACTTTTGAAAGCTGGAATTGTCAAATGTAGACATCTTTAACCAGAAGGGCTATCCATATTTTTCATGGAATGGAAATGTCACTGTTTGACTACAGAATTAACCAGAACGGCTATCCATATTCTTCATGGAATGGAAAAGTCGGGTATAAGCATTCGTGTGCAATCCAGATGAAATATGCAGTGGCTGATTTGATTTATATCTGGGTTGAGCTGAAACAAATTACGGAATCACAGCCTATGGGTGTATCACAGATGAGTTCTGCATATATTTGTATTTTAGGTACTCACAAATATTTAAATCTGGTGTCTCAAAAATATATCAGTGAGTAGAGACATTTAACAAGAAAATACCGAAAATCAGTGTAGGAGGTTGTATTCTTAGTCTAGTTATTGGTAGGTGCAATTTAAGAGAGCAACAACAAAGAAACTTGAATCTGAGGTGCATAGTTTTACAACAAAACACAATTACAAGTTAAGGCCAATCACAAGCTCTGTTCTAAAAATCGGTGATTAATCACGATTAATCACCGATTAATCCCTGTTCTGGGTTACCGAACTGATTAATAATCCGATTATTCGATTAATCATTCCGATTAATCCTCAAATACCCGATTAATCCCCGATTAATCCCTGTACAGTGCCTCTACCGATTAGGTCCGATTCCCGCTTTTTACAACACTGATCACAAGCTGATGATTTTCAAAGTACACAATTCTCTGGGTAAAGTAAGTCTGGAGCAAAAAAAAAACCGAATCATGAAAATATTAATCAGAGTGACAGATTTAATCAAGCAATACATAAAGAGCGGATTGCCTCCACAATTGCTAGTTTCAACTAGTACTGTAACAGGTGGTATATTTTTTTTGTATCCTAATTGTGCTATATTCAGTCGACAGAGACATATATAAATGTATATAACCAAGTTTGTAACAGATACTTGATTACTATACTCTAACCATCCTGGGTAGATTGAGAAGAACGGATTTAACTTTGCTTTCTATATGTGCTCTAATTTCTGGCATTTGTAGCGGAATCTCTTTTCCTGTTTTCTGAGTTTGCGAAACTGAAATCGGCAGGTGTAGTTTTAACTTTTAAGAGAGTAAGAACAAAGAAGTTTTAATCCGAGGTGCATAGTTGTACAACAAAACACAAGAAGTTAAGGCCGACCACAAGCTGATGATTTTCAAAGCACACATTTCTCCAGGCAAAGCAAGTCTGGAGCAATAAAAACGAATCATGAAAATAATAATCAGTGACAGATTTAATGAAGCAATACTTAAGAGCAGATTGCCTCTGTAATTGTTAGTTTCAACTAGTATTGTAACAGGTGGTCTATATTTTTATTACTAGAACTCATTTGAGGCATTGCATGCTAATGGTCCTAATAGTGCTAATTTGAGTCGTAATGGAGAAAAATATAAATATTTATAACCAAGTTTGTAACAATTACTTGAATACTATACTCTAACCAGCCTGGGCAGAGTGACAAGAAATAAGAATGGATTTAACTTCGCTTTCTATATATGCTCTAATGTCTGGCATTTGTGGCAGAATCTCCTTCCCTGTTTTCCTGAGTTTGCGAAATTATAATTGCAATCTTTGTATTGTTGTCTTAACCCGGGAGAGTTGTTTTTTCCCTCCTATAAAAGTTTATCGTCATTTGCTAGTAAGATAATTAACACTGTAAAAAAACATTGATATGCGTGTGTATATCAATGTTTTTTTAGCATAATCTGTTGATATTGACAAGTACTATGCAGAAATCTGATGTGTAGTATTGACAATTAGGACCCTCAGGCTTCAAGTTTAAATATAAACATAAACCAGGCCGATTTAATTATTTTAGAGAAAGACTTAACTGATTTGGTACCACATCGCTTATGTATTAAAGACTGTCAAAATCTATTCTTTAAAAGCCAATGGAAGTCAGTTTTGTAGGCATCTTTGCGCTTGGGGCAATGACGCAGCTAGTGAGGTACTAACCGAGGCGCGTCAATTGCTGGTTGAAAACTATTTCCAAACCCCCTCTTTGGCCTTGGCTCTGCCTTGTGCCATCGAGAATTTCTGGAAGGGCTCCCTCTAATCAAGGGTAAAGCCCTACAATTCTAAGTTCAAATTTTTTTCTTTAAGTATTCTGTTTTCTTAGCCTTTGTATTAGTCGTGAGTTGTCCAATAGTAAATCTGAATGAGGGGAGGCATATAGTAAATCAATTTGAATCAAAATAGAAAAACCAAATTCAAAAATCCGACATATTAGCACCTGAAATTGGATAATTGAATTGTCTGGACACTGGAATGGTTGGTTCCAATCAAACTAAACTGATTATTTAGATAAATAAAAAGATTATAAATGTAAGTACATATGGATTTGCGCCGAATGTATATCAAACTAAAAGATAATGATATCTTGCTGGGACTAGCTCTACTTTCCTGATCATTTCAATTTTGAACAACATATAGCACTAAGTAGGCAGTGCTATATGTTGTTTTTTATGTGAACTGTTACACAGGGAATTATAATTTGCGGAAAAAGTGAAACGGGGAAGAAAAGCTTATAATTTGTCGATTATAATTTATTTAGATTTTAGCATTAAGATGCATACAATTTTGCTACTGAAAGTTTTAGGGGTCAATAGCTTTACACATCTTAAGAGAATTTCCAACCCCTCCATCATATGTCTGTCAAGTATATGATTTTAGGTAACCACAAGACCATTTATTCATTTACCCAAAAAATTTAGATGAAAAAACAAATCGCTATCAATCCCTAAAACATGTTTGTTATCGATATAGGTAACCAAACTTGTTTATAGTATATCTCCAACCATATTACTTATTTAGATACATGTAAGGAATGAATGTCAAATATTAATTAAACCTTACAATTGAAATATCGGTGAATCACAGAAGTAAAGTAAGTTTTTGATTACCTATATTTTAAGTGATCGGTCTATATTATATTTATCACACGAAGGGAAGCATATTGAGCAAAAGACTACGAACAAAAACAAACCCACATCGCCTCATGAAAAGAAAAAAGCTTCTTTATATTGCAGAAGAGATATGCAACCAGCTTTCTGGACCTTATAGCTAGGGCCTGTAACTCAAGCGAGAGATTTAAGATGGTTGGAGATTGGCGTGGTTCAGATGGTCGGGCTTTGCTGGGTCTTACACGGGCTTGCCTATTCCAAGTAAGGAGCTGTGCCATGGGCCTTGGTCGAAGGTCTGGAGCTCATGGTCATTAATAATGTGTGGTAGGCACTGCGCTAGGCTGGCTTAACAGAGCAGCGATCACTTCCCACTCCTGTCGGTGGAAGGATAACGAGCTTGTTCTTGGCAAGTCCATCAGCACCTGATGAGCTCATGGTCATTAATAATGTGTGGTAGGCACTGCGCTAGGCTGGCTTAACAGAGCAGCGATCACTTCCCACTCCTGTCGGTGGAAGGATAACGAGTTTGTTCTTGGCAAGTCCATCAGCACCTGATGAGCCACCCCAAACCAACAGGCAACAACCATCTTTTTTTAGTTGCTGCTTACTTCTGATTTGGGAGCAAGTAAATTGCAAATCTTGCAGTCATTCTAGATCAAAGTTAAATCATAAACCATCTTTTTTATTTTTATATTTTTACAAACTCTCACAAAAATTTGAATCAAAGTTACTGCTACTTGGTGGTTTAGTGTCCTTGTTGGATACTTGAACAAATTAGTGTACTGATCATCCTTGAGACTGACAGATTAGGAACGATTGAAATGTTGTTAAAATAGCTATAGAACTGTTCCTTTGTGTTTAGAAAGAGCCTACTCTCATCTGATTAATTTTTAGAAGTGAGATTTTTTAATAAAATGAGAAGTCACCAAAAGCCTTTTGAAATCACTTTTTTTTTTTTTTTGAATCAAAAAATCACATTTTTATTCATTGGGTTTTAAATCTACTTCTTTTTTACACTTTTTTGAAACCAAAAGAGAGCTTTTACAATTTTAAGTTCAATTTTTTTTCTTTAAGTATTCTGTTTTCATAGCCTTTGTAATAGTCGAGAGTTGTACAATAGATATATTCTACTCCACGAACTTTTTAGTCGTATTAAAATTGGAACGATGCTGAGAAGATTAGCATGGCCCTGCGCAAGGATGACACGCATAAATCGAGAAATGGTCCAAAAATTTTTTTGACGATTTTTCATTCTTTTGATTATTTTATTTGCCTCTCCTTTCGCCAAATTTTATAATTATTTTAATTTCAAGAAAAATTCGAAGGATCTACCTTTTCTTTAATTTTTCATAACAAAATAATTGATTTATATTCGTAAGTTAGTGAAATTATGATTTTACTATCCGATTAATTTAGTGTTTGATTGCTCAATTTAATACGTCAAAAACTTTCGACCGTTCTCAACTTAAATCCGTCCGAAATCTACTCTACAACATCATGTGTTTTGTTGAAATTACCCATCCGTTAGATGTAGTCATGAATCTTTGAACCGCATTGACGTCGATAAAATTTTATAAAAATTTTCGTTGTTTTCTAATTACGATAAAATTTTAGAAATAATCAAACTTTTTAAAATAGATTTTAAAACAATTAGGTGTCAAAGATAGGTTCAAATCAAATAGCTATAAGTGTTTTTAATCAAAAATGATTTGTAAAATTTAGGCCCGTTATAATAAGTTCTAAAAAGCAGAGCTCATAAAGAAATTAAAATAAGTAGGTTTAAAAAATGTGTTTGCATTTCATTCTTGGCCCAATTACGTCCCGGGTGACACAAAAAAAAATAAAAAATTTAATGCACCGCGATGATCGAAAACGGATTACCAAACTATGGGAAACAGGACAGCTCAATTGTTTTGTGTATCTAAGATCCCACATCGCTGAATCAAATGATAGGTTTCGTTTTCATATAGCTGGACAACTGTCACTAGCTTTGTCCCTTCGGGGACATCCGATAAAATTGGAACGATACAGAGAAGATTAGCATGGCCCCTGCGCAAGGATGACACGCACAAATTGAGAAATGGTCCAAATTTTTTTGACGATTTTTCATTCTTTTGATTATTTTATTTGCCTTTCCTTTCACCAAAATTGACAATCATTTTAATTTCAAGAAAAATTCGAACAAACTACCTTTTATTTAATTTTTCATAACCAAATAGTTGATTTGTATTCATAAGTGAGTTAGTGTTTGGTTGCTTAATTCAATCTGTCAAAAACTTTTGATCGTTCGCAACTTAAACCCGTCCGAAATCAACTCTACCACGTCACAAGTTTTGTTGAAATACCCATTGGTTAGATGTGGTCGTGAATCTTGATCATAGAAGGGACTGCATTGACGTCGATAGCAATTCCTTTGCGTAAACTTGTTGTGGTTTTCTAGCCAAACATCTCGGATTTTGGTCGAAAAGCGTCGATGCAACACAAATGAATCACATCTCATTCGCGTTTTCAATCTCTTGTGTTTTCTAACGAAGAATTAATCTCATACACGAGTAACAAGGTCCATTTTTATTGCCAAATACATTAGCAATTGTTGGGGAGTTGGGTGATTATTACTTGGATTTTTCTGAAGTCGTGTGAACACTTTCAGATTGAAGTTATTTGTGGTTCATCCAAATAATTCAATCGGATAAAGTCAGAAAATCTGCAAGAAGAGAGAGTGTATTTTGCTATGTATTTCAGAATGAACCTGTATATAAAATGATCAATGCAACACCTATTTATAGATGTCAACAGATGTGTCTTTTGCCAATAGACACACCTCAAGATGTGTCTTTTGCCAAAAGACACATCTCATTTCCAACAGTCATGTCCAATGCCAATAGACACACCTCAAGGTGTGTCTTTTCCAATAGACACATCTCATTCTAACAGATGTGTTTGATGCCAATAGACATGTCTCATAAGCAATAATTCTGAAATCATAACGAACTCGAACAGAGCATGCACTTCGCATTCTCCCGACTTGTTCGATGTAACATTACGATTACATTGATCAACTAGCCAATCCAATTACACTAAAATATCCAACAATCCTCCCCCATTTTAGCGTAATCCATGATTAACTAAACAAAATCACAACAAACGACAAACTTATGCATAAATGAAATATCGTGACGATTGAATTTCACATTAGTATATTACACATTCCAAATATTCGAATATCAAGGTATCACTATGGATTGAACCTTGGTTATTCATAGTGAATACATGAAGATAATATACACATAAATTTACATTCTCAAATGTTCTTACTTGACACTATATTTTACTAGCCTAGTGTCCTAATCCTTCATAAGCATATCAAAGCCAAGTCCAAGCTTCTTGAAGCGGCTAAACTTCATGCTCATATAGGTAGTTCTTTTATTCTCGCACCTGCATATGCAATTTTTCAAAAGAACTATTAAGAAGACAAACTTCAACCTCCTTAGCTTGCAGGTCTGAACACATACCTTGGGATGATGCTTTAATGTGTTCCAATCTCTAAATGTTAAGCTTTCCACATTGAATTTAGCACCTATGTCATATTAGATGGGAATTGGGTATCTCAACATGAGAGGTTATTTGATGGACTTTAATCCCATCCCTACAGCCGACTTGTGCACAAGATCTCTACTCAACCCTTTGGTTAGATGATCGGGTAAATTATGTTGAGTTCTTATAAACTCCACTGATATAACACCATGCGTGATAAGCTCACGAATCATGCTGTGTCTAACACCTAAGTGTCTTGACTTGCCTTTGAACACTTGTCTATAAGCATTAGACAAGGCAGATTCACTATCACATCTGATAGATATGGGTGATATCAGTTTAGGCCACAAAGGAATCTCATAAATCAGATTTCTTAGCCATTCAGCTTCTTTACCAGCCGCTGATAATGCCACAAATTCAGATTCCATCGTTGAATCAGTAATGCAACTTTGTTTCTTCGATGCCCAAGAGATAGCACCTCCTCCAAGAAGGAATACCCATCCACTTGTGGAAGAATGATCTTCCTTATTGGAAATCCAACTTGCATCTGAATGACCTTCAATAACCGAAGGAAATCCAGTATATGTCAAACCATAATCCATGGTTCCTTTCAAGTATTTGAACACTCGGCTTAAGGCTTGCCAATGATGTGAACTTGGCTTGCTAGTATACCTACTAAGCTTTCCAACAGCATAGGCAATATTTGGCCTAGTGCTTATCATGGCATACATGAGACTACCAATAGCCCTTGAGTATTCAAGTTGAGATACTGCAACACCTGTATTAGGTAGGAGTTTAATACTAGGATCAAGAGGAGTGTTAACGGGAGAACAATCCTTAAAGTTAAATCTTTTAAGAATCTTCTCAATATAATGAGATTGAGAAATTGAAATGCCATTGTTCTCACGCTTGATCCTTATACCAAGAATCACCTCAGCCTCCCCCATGTCTTTCATATCAAAATTAGATGACAAGAACTTCTTGGTTTTATCCACTTGATTTTGGTCAGTACCAAAAATCAACATGTCATCCACATATAAACAAATTATAACTCCTTTACCAGAAGCATCAAATTTGCTATATACACACTTGTCTGCTTGGTTGAGAAAATAACCGTTAGACAAGACCACAGTATCAAATTTATCATGCCAATCCTTTGGTGCTTGTTTCAGACCATAAATTGATTTCTTCAATTTACACACCTTGTTCTCACAACCAGGCATAAAAAACCCTTCGGGTTGTTTCATATAAATCTCTTCATCTAATTCACCATTCAAGAATGCAGTTTTCACATCCATTTGGTGAATGACAAGGTTGTGTATAGCAGCAAGTGCTATTAACAACCTAATAGTGGAGGTTCTAGCAACAGGAGCATAAGTGTCAAAATAATCAATCCCTTCCTTTTGTCTAAAACCTTGGATTACCAATCTGGCTTTAAACTTATCTATGGTACCGTCCACCTTCATTTTCCTTTTGAAGATCCATCTGTTTCCCAGCGCTTTACAGCCAGGGGCAGATCACTCAATTCCCAAGTATTGTTATTCATGATAGAATCCATTTCATCTTGGATAGCTTCTTTCCAGAATGCAACATCCCTAGATTTCATAGCTTCGCTAAAAGTATTTGGATCCTCCTCAATAACAAAACAATATTGGTATTGATATTCAATTTCATCTCTAGAGCCTTCTACTAGATAAAGATGAAAGTCATCTCCAAAAGACTTTGCTTTTCTAGCTCTAGTGCTTCTCCTTGGTTCGGACGGTCCATTCACATCTTCAATAGAAACTGAGTTCCTACTAGAAGAATTCTGAAGCATGTCCCTTGGTCTAGGTATAGATGTAAATCTATTTTCATCAAAAATAGCATCTCTTGACTCGATAATCGAGTTCACAGATATATAGTCATTAGATTCTAACACATAGAATCTATATGCTATAGAATGCTCAGCATAGCCAACAAATATGCAATCTATACCTCGTTCACCCAAGTTTCTTCTTTTGGGTTCAGTGAGTCTTACAACTGCTCTACATCCCCAAACTCTCAGAAAACTTAATTTTGGTGACTCTTTATACCAAATTTCATAAGGGGTAATCTTATTCCTCTTACTAGGAATTCGATTCAATAAATGACAGGCTGTCAACATCGCCTCACCCCAAAATCCCTCACTCAAACCCGAGTAGGATAACAAGGAATTAACCATTTCTTTCAAAGTCCTATTCTTTCGCTCTGCCACACCATTTTGCTATGGTGTATAAGGAGCCGTGGTTTGATGTATTATACCAATAGATTGAAAATAAACCGGATCATAATACTCACCTCCTCTATCAATACGTAGATTTTTAATCATGGTATTCTGATGTAACTCTACTTCTTCTTTATAAATTTTAAAGAAGTCAAGAGCTTCATCCTTAGCATGCAATAAATATACATAGCAATATCTAGTAGCATCATCAATAAAAGTAACTACATAATTTTTATTTCCTAATGATGGTGTAGAATGGAAATCACACAAATCACTATGTATTAATTCTAAAACATCAGACACCCTATTGACCTCCTTAAAGGGCTTTCTTGTTATCTTTGTTAACATGCATGTTTTGCATTTTTCATTGTCTAAATCAATAGCAGGTATGAGACTCATTTTTGACATATCCTTTATTCTTTTGTAATGTACATGTCCTAGTCTAGCATGCCATAATTCTGGTTTGTTCAAATTATTGCTAGTACTAGTAGAAGCCATGCAAGCAGATTCATCAATAAATGGAGTATTCACATTCAACATAAACATACCATTACACAAATAGCCAAAGCCAACAAAAGAGCCATGTTTTGACAATATATATTTGTCACTTTCATAAACTTGTTTATATCCACAATTGTTCAATACAACACCAGACAAGAGATTCTTCCGAATCCCAGGAACATACAACACTTTATTTAACAATATACATTTGCCAGAAGTAAAAACTATCTTGACATTTCCTAGTCCTTTGATCGGTTCAGTTGCAACATTTCCCATCTTTAAGATAGATCCATCTTTGATTGGTTGAAAGTCTATGAACCAACGAAGATCTTTGCATACATGACTCGTTGCTCCTGAATCAATCCACCAAGCAACATTGTCATCCTGCACATAAAATGCCTCAGATATTAGTGATACATAATTCTGACCAGAATTACAATTTTGCATTAAAATCTGACCTTGTTGCTTTTCTGGATCCTTGGATCCACTTGGACCAGCATTTTGCTTTTCTTGCTTGCCTTTACCAACCCGACAATCCTTCTTGAAATGTCCAGGTTTGCCACACTTCCAACATGCCATCTTAGGCCTTTTGTTGGAAGAATTGTTGTTGTTTCCTTTAAACTTTCGTTTATCACCCTTGCCATACTTAGAATTCTTAGAAGATCCACCATCTTCAACCATATTCACAGAAGAGTTACCGACTTGGTTCTTGCCCTTAGGATTATTCTCAATTTCTTGAGTCCTCAAAGCCTCTTCAATTCTGAAGTGACTTCCAAGTTGAACCACAGTCATATCCTCTTTGTTATGTTTCAAGGAGTGTTTAAAATCCTTCCATGATGGTGGTAGTTTGTCTATAACACCAAAAACTGAGATAGATTCATCCATCTTCAGATTGTGTTGGGCAAACTGACCCAGAATCCTTAACAATTCATTGTATTGTTCCATCACCGGTCTAGAATCGACCATTTTGTAATTTATAAAATTACTGACCAGAAACTTCTTACTAGAAGCATCTTCTGCCATGTATTTGGATTCAAGATAATCCCACAATTCTTTTGCTGACTCAACATTTTGATATACATCGAAAAGGGAATCATACATACCGTTTAAGATGTGACCGCGGCAGATGTAATCAGCGTTTTCCCATTTGCAGTGCCTCCTTGTTTGTTCAGCGGTTTCATCCTCAACCACTTCTGGAATGGGGGTACTCAAAACATATACAACCTTCAGCGTCGTCAATAGAAAATGCATCTTCTTTTGCCATCTTCTAAAATCCTGACCCTCAAACTTGTCCAACTTTGCAAACTTGCTTGTCATGTCTTTTGCAGATTCTGAGTTCGCCATCTTCAGAAAATAGATAACTTCAATCTTTGTTAGGGAGTTGGGTGATTATTACTTGGATTTTTCTGAAGTCGTGTGAACACTTTCAGATTGAAGTTATTTGTGGTTCATCCAAATAATTCAATCGGATAAAGTCAGAAAATCTGCAAGAAGAGAGAGTGTATTTTGCTGTGTATTTCAGAATGAACCTGTATATAAAATGATCAATGCCACACCTATTTATAGATGTCAACAGATGTGTCTTTTCCCAATAGACACACCTCAAGATGTGTCTTTTGCCAAAAGACACATCTCATTTCCAACAGTTATGTCCAATGCCAATAGACACACCTCAAGGTGTGTCTTTTCCAATAGACACATCTCATTCTAACAGATGTGTTTGATGCCAATAGACATGTCTCATAAGCAATAATTCTGAAATCATAACGAACTCGAACAGAGCATGCACTCCGCATTCTCCCGACTTGTTCGATGTAACATTACGATTACATTGATCAACTAGCCAATCCAATTACACGAAAATATCCAACAGCGATTATGCTGCAACGAGACAAAGATAACTTCTGATCCAGGTCTGGTTCAAACAAGTTATCGTAAGAGATTATTTTCTTTCTTTTGTGCATATATATTTTTTGTATTTATTATTTTTTGGGGGTAATTGCTACGAGAGTATTTTGTTGGATAATATTATAATAAGACATCCGAAAACAAAATCATACAAGGCCGCACAACAAGCGATACTCAATGTTGATCAACATTCAATCACTTCGTTAGTAGTAAGTTTTAAGTGTGTAAAATCGTTGTATTCAAATTTGCATTTTAGTCAAAAATTTATGCAAAGATCGACAAAAAAAAATTGATTAATTAAAAATGAAAAATAATTGAAATTTAACATTTTTACCAACAAATTATAAAGATCATGATTTAGTATTCATCGTCGTTTTTAAGTTAATTTGTTTTGCGTTTATTCAAATTTTTAAAATTTAAGAACAAGGGCGGTCAAAGTTCGACTAAGCTCTAGAAATAGAATACAATGAATCGAACATTAAGAATCAGTAAAATTAAACGGTTCAATCGAAAAATTATAGCGATTTTGATTTTTTTCATTATCGGCATTTTTATATTAATTTGAAGGTAGGCTGTAGAAATTAACTTAAATTAATAAGGACAGTCAAAGTTATGTTGTAGAAATTTTTGCGATAATAGCTTCGTAGGCTTGAAATTTCCCAAAGAATCCTAAAAAAAAATTGAAAAATTATTAATATGGACATAGTTGCAACCTTGCAACTTACTTACCTGGATGGGGTCGATGGGTGACCAAGAAGGCCCATGGCCTAGGTTAGTGACCTCTCCATTGCACCTTAGGAAGGGGGTGCTCATCTAAGTTCTACCCAAGTGGTGGATTCTACATCATAATTTGTGTTAGGGGTGGCTTGCGTCCGCGCAGCCCCCGCCAAATATAGTTGTGAAGCTTGATTCTTGTCGTTGTAGTAGTAGGTGTTGAACAAAATCTGGGACTGTTAAAGGAGAAGAGAAAGGGGAGTTTGTTTGATGTCACAAAGAAAAGAATTGATGCTAGAACCTTAATTTCATTGCCCAGTTTTGTACCACATCGAGATGATAATGTTTCTCGGACAAGAGCAAAGCTTTAAAAGGCAGAGTCCCCCATCCATTGAGGTCATACCTTTCTCGGCCTTTTGGCTAAGATCAAGTGTAGTATCTGTTCTTATCAATTTAATATCTGATATGTGGACCATTGGTTCACACGATATTAAATTTATTTTTTGAGGGGGAGGTTCCTGCTTTGGCCTGGCGCACCCCACCCCAAGTCAAAGTTGAAATTTTGTAACTTAAACAAATAAATGGATGCAACTACTCCCCTTGGCCTGGCTATTATTATGCTGTTTAACTAAAAACAAAAGTAGCTGAGTTGAAATATTGAATTTAACTAAATGGATGCAACATGTATGCTGTTTAACCCAAAACTAAAAACAAGGGAAACCAAGTACATGTGCTGGAAGCTGCCAGGGAAACTAAATTATTACTTTTGCTCGTATTAAAAATAAAAGCTTTGTGACTGTTTCTAAGTCTCAATTGCACACTATGGGAAACAGGACAGCTCAATTGTTTTGTGTATCTAAGATCCCACATCGCTGAATCAAATGATAGGTTTCGTTTTCATATAGCTGGACAACTGTCAATAGCTTTGTCCCTTCGGGGACATCCGATAAAATTGGAACGATACAGAGAAGATTAGCATGGCCCCTGCGCAAGGATGACACGCACAAATCGAGAAATGGTCCAAATTTTTTTGACGATTTTTCATTCTTTTGATTATTTTATTTGCCTTTCCTTTCACCAAAATTGACAATCATTTTAATTTCAAGAAAAATTCGAACAAACTACCTTTTATTTAATTTTTCATAACCAAGTAGTTGATTTGTATTCGTAAGTGAGTTAGTGTTTGGTTGCTTAATTCAATCTGTCAAAAACTTTTGATCGTTCGCAACTTAAACCCGTCCGAAATCAACTCTACCACGTCACAAGTTTTGTTGAAATACACATTGGTTAGATGTGGTCGTGAATCTTGATCATAGAAGGGACTGCATTGACGTCGATAGCAATTCCTTTGCGTAAACTTGTTGTGGTTTTCTAGCCAAACATCTCGGATTTTGGTCGAAAAGCGTCGATGCAACACAAATGAATCACATCTCATTCGCGTTTTCAATCTCTTGTGTTTTCTAACGAAGAATTAATCTCATACACGAGTAACAAGGTCCATTTTTATTGCCAAATACATTAGCGATTATGCTGCAACGAGACAAAGATAACTTCTGATCCAGGTCTGGTTCAAACAAGTTATCGTAAGAGATTATTTTCTTTCTTTTGTGCATATATATTTTTTGTATTTATTATTTTTTGGGGGTAATTGCTACGAGAGTATTTTGTTGAATAATATTATAATAAGACATCCGAAAACAATATCATACAAGGCCGCACAACAAGCGATACACAATGTTGATCAACATTCAATCACTTGGTTAGTAGTAAGTTTTAAGTGTGTAAAATCGTTGTATTCAAATTTGCATTTTAGTCAAAAATTTATGCAAAGATCGATAAAAAAAAATTGATTAATTAAAAATGAAAAATAATTGAAATTCAACAGTTTAACCAACAAATTATAAAGATCATGATTTAGTATTCATCGTCGTTTTTAAGTTAATTTGTTTTGCGTTTATTCAAGTTTTTAAAATTTAAGAACAAGGGCGGTCAAAGTTCGACTAAGCTCTAGAAATAGAATACAATGAATCGAACATTAAGAATCAGTAAAATTAAACGGTTCAATCGAAAAATTATAGCGATTTTGATTTTTTTCATTATCGGCATATTTATATTAATTTGAAGATAGGCTGTAGAAATTAACTTAAATTAATAAGGACAGTCAAAGTTATGTTGTAGAAATTTTTGCGATAGTAGCTTCGTAGGCTTGAAATTTCCCAAAGAATCCTAAAAAAAAATTGAAAAATTATTGAAATTGGATGATTTAACCAGAAAAGTGCGAAGATCATGACGACATTGTCGTCGACATTTCTCAAAATTAATTTAATGCACTTTTTTTCAAAATTTTAAAATTAGCAAATAACGATGATCAAAGTTTGACTAGGCATCGGAAACAAAACATAATTATTAAAAGAATGAAAGATCATTGAAATTAAACGATCTAACCAACACGTTATAAAGATTATGATTGTGACAATTATAGTCGCTTCAAAGTTAGTTTATTTTGCGTGAATTTATAAAATTTAAAAAATAAGGGAGGACAAAGCTTGACTAGACTCTAGAAGTTTAAGTTGCGGTTTGACCCAAAACTAAAACAACGAACCCAAGTACTTGTGCCATTGTTTCAAAAACTGGAAGCCAGGGAGGTATGTAAATCGAGCCATAGATATGTTCTACTCCACGAACTTTTTAGTCGTATTAAAATTGGAACGATACAGAGAAGATTAGCATGGCCCTGCGCAAGGATGACACGCATAAATCGAGAAATGGTCCAATTTTTTTTTTGACGATTTTTCATTCTTTTGATTATTTTATTTGCCTTTCCTTTCGCCAAATTTGATAATTATTTTAATTTCAAGAAAAATTCGAAGGATCTACCTTTTCTTTAATTTTTCATAAAAAAATAATTGATTTATATTCGTAAGTCAGTGAAATTATGATTTTACTATCCGATTAATTTAGTGTTTGATTGCTCAATTTAATACGTCAAAAACTTTCGACCGTTCTCAACTTAAATCCGTCCGAAATCAACTCTACAACATCATGTGTTTTGTTGAAATTACCCATCCGTTAGATGTAGTCATGAATCTTTGAACCGCATTGACGTCGATAAAATTTTATATAAATTTTCGTTGTTTTCTAATCACGATAAAATTTTAGAAATAATCAAACTTTTTAAAATAGATTTTATAACAATTAGGTGTCAAAGATAGGTTCAAATCAAATAGCTATAAGTGTTTTTAATAAAAAATGATTTGTAAAATTTAGGCCCGTTATAATAAGTTCTAAAAAGCAGAGCTCATAAAGAAATTAAAATAAGTAGGTTTAAAAAATGTGTTTGCATTTCATTCTTGGCCCAATTACGTCCCGGGTGACAAAAAAAAAAAAATTAATGCACCGCGATGATCGAAAACGGATTACCAAACTTTAATGTCACTAGCTTTGTCCCTTCGGGGACATCCGATAAAATTGGAACGATACAGAGAAGATTAGCATGGCCCCTGCGCAAGGATGACATGCACAAATCGAGAAATGGTCCAAATTTTTTTGACGATTTTTCATTCTTTTGATTATTTTATTTGCCTTTCCTTTCACCAAAATTGACAATCATTTTAATTTCAAGAAAAATTCAAACAAACTACCTTTTATTTAATTTTTCATAACCAAATAGTTGATTTGTATTCGTAAATGAGTTAGTGTTTGGTTTCTTAATTCAATCTGTCAAAAACTTTTGATCGTTCGCAACTTAAACCCGTCCGAAATCAACTCTACCACGTCACAAGTTTTGTTGAAATACCCATTGGTTAGATGTGGTCGTGAATCTTGATCATAGAAGGGACTGCATTGACGTCGATAACAATTCCTTTGCGTAAACTTGTTGTGGTTTTCTAGCCAAACATCTCGGATTTTGGTCGAAAAGCGTCGATGCAACACAAATGAATCACATCTCATTCGCGTTTTCAATCTCTTGTGTTTTCTAACGAAGAATTAATCTCATACACGAGTAACAAGGTCCATTTTTATTGCCAAATACATTAGCGATTATGCTGCAACGAGACAAAGATAACTTCTGATCCAGGTCTGGTTCAAACAAGTTATCGTAAGAGATTATTTTCTTTCTTTTGTGCATATATATTTTTTGTATTTATTATTTTTTGGGGGTAATTGCTACGAGAGTATTTTGTTGAATAATATTATAATAAGACATCCGAAAACAATATCATACAAGGCCGCACAACAAGCGATACACAATGTTGATCAACATTCAATCACTTGGTTAGTAGTAAGTTTTAAGTGTGTAAAATCATTGTATTCAAATTTGCATTTTAGTCAAAAATTTATGCAAAGATCGACAAAAAAAAATTGATTAATTAAAAATGAAAAATAATTGAAATTTAACAGTTTAACCAACAAATTATAAAGATCATGATTTAGTATTCATCGTCGTTTTTAAGTTAATTTGTTTTGCGTTTATTCAAATTTTTAAAATTTAAGAACAAGGGCGGTCAAAGTTCGACTAAGCTCTAGAAATAGAATACAATGAATCGAACATTAAGAATTAGTAAAATTAAACGGTTCAATCGAAAAATTATAGCGATTTTGATTTTTTTCATTATCGGCATTTTTATATTAATTTGAAGGTAGGCTGTAGAAATTAACTTAAATTAATAAGGACAGTCAAAGTTATGTTGGAGAAATTTTTGCGATAGTAGCTTCGTAGGCTTGAAATTTCCCAAAGAATCCTAAAAAAAAAATTGAAAAATTATTGAAATTGGATGATATAACCAGAAAAGTGCAAAGATCATGACGACATTGTCGTCGACATTTCTCAAAATTAATTTACTGCACTTTTTTTCAAAATTTTAAAATTAGCAAATAACGATGATCAAAGTTTGACTAGGCATCGGAAACAAAACATAATTATTAAAAGAATGAAAGATCATTGAAATTAAACGATCTAACCAACACGTTATAAAGATTATGATTGTGACAATTATAGTCGCTTCAAAGTTAGTTTATTTTGCATGAATTTATAAAATTAGAAAAATAAGGGAGGACAAAGCTTGACTAGACTCTAGAAGTTTAAGTTGCGGTTTGACCCAAAACTAAAACAACGAACCCAAGTACTTGTGCCATTGTTCCGAAAACTGAAAGCGAGGGAGGTATGTAAATCGAGCCATAGATATGTTCTACTCCACGAACTTTTTAGTCGTATTAAAATTGGAACGATACAGAGAAGATTAGCATGACCATGCGCAAGGATGACACGCATAAATCGAGAAATGGTCCAAATTTTTTTTTTGATGATTTTTCATTCTTTTGATTATTTTATTTGCCTTTCCTTTCACCAAAATTGACAATCATTTTAATTTCAAGAAAAATTCGAACAAACTACCTTTTATTTAATTTTTCATAACCAAATAGTTGATTTGTATTCGTAAGTGAGTTAGTGTTTGGTTGCTTAATTCAATCTGTCAAAAACTTTTGATCGTTCGCAACTTAAACCCGTCCGAAATCAACTCTACCACGTCACAAGTTTTGTTGAAATACCCATTGGTTAGATGTGGTCGTGAATCTTGATCATAGAAGGGACTGCATTGACGTCGATAGCAATTCCTTTGCGTAAACTTGTTGTGGTTTTCTAGCCAAACATCTCGGATTTTGGTCGAAAAGCGTCGATGCAACACAAATGAATCACATCTCATTCGCGTTTTCAATCTCTTGTGTTTTCTAACGAAGAATTAATCTCATACACGAGTAACAAGGTCCATTTTTATTGCCAAATACATTAGCGATTATGCTGCAACGAGACAAAGATAACTTCTGATCCAGGTCTGGTTCAAACAAGTTATCGTAAGAGATTATTTTCTTTCTTTTGTGCATATATATTTTTTGTATTTATTATTTTTTGGGGGTAATTGCTACGAGAGTATTTTGTTGAATAATATTATAATAAGACATCCGAAAACAAAATCATACAAGGCCGCACAACAAGCGATACACAATGTTGATCAACATTCAATCACTTGGTTAGTAAGTTTTAATTGTGTAAAATCGTTGTATTCAAATTTGCATTTTAGTCAAAAATTGATGCAAAGATCGACAAAAAAAAATTGATTAATTAAAAATGAAAAATAATTGAAATTTAACAGTTTAACAGTTTAACCAACAAATTATAAAGATCATGATTTAGTATTCATCGTCGTTTTTAAGTTAATTTGTTTTGCGTTTATTCAAATTTTTAAAATTTAAGAACAAGGGCGGTCAAAGTTCGACTAAGCTCTAGAAATAGAATACAATGAATCGAACATTAAGAATCAGTAAAATTAAACGGTTCAATCGAAAAATTATAGCGATTTTGATTTTTTTCATTATCGGCATTTTTTTATTAATTTGAAGGTAGGCTGTAGAAATTAACTTAAATTAATAAGGACAATCAAAGTTATGTTGTAGAAATTTTTGCGATAGTAGCTTCGTAGGCTTGAAATTTCCCAAAGAATCCTAAAAAAAAATTGAAAAATTATTGAAATTGGATGATATAACCAGAAAAGTGCGAAGATCATGACGACATTGTCGTCGACATTTCTCAAAATTAATTTACTGCACTTTTTTTCAAAATTTTAAAATTAGCAAATAACGATGATCAAAGTTTGACTAGGCATCGGAAACAAAACATAATTATTAAAAGAATGAAAGATCATTGAAATTAAACGATCTAACCAACACGTTATAAAGATTATGATTGTGACAATTATAGTCGCTTCAAAGTTAGTTTATTTTGCATGAATTTATAAAATTAGAAAAATAAGGGAGGACAAAGCTTGACTAGACTCTAGAAGTTTAAGTTGCGTTTTGACCCAAAACTAAAACAACGAACCCAAGTACTTGTGCCATTGTTCCGAAAACTGGAAGCGAGGGAGGTATGTAAATCGAGCCATAGATATGTTCTACTCCACGAACTTTTTAGTCGTATTAAAATTGGAACGATACAGAGAAGATTAGCATGGCCCTGCGCAAGGATGACACGCATAAATCGAGAAATGGTCCAAATTTTTTTTTGACGATTTTTCATTCTTTTGATTATTTTATTTGCCTTTCCTTTCACAAAAATTGACAATCATTTTAATTTCAAGAAAAATTCGAACAAACTACCTTTTATTTAATTTTTCATAACCAAATAGTTGATTTGTATTCGTAAGTGAGTTAGTGTTTGGTTGCTTAATTCAATCTGTCAAAAACTTTTGATCGTTCGCAACTTAAACCCGTCCGAAATCAACTCTACCACGTCACAAGTTTTGTTGAAATACCCATTGGTTAGATGTGGTCGTGAATCTTGATCATAGAAGGGACTGCATTGACGTCGATAGCAATTCCTTTTCGTAAACTTGTTGTGGTTTTCTAGCCAAACATCTCGGATTTTGGTCGAAAAGCGTCGATGCAACACAAATGAATGACATCTCATTCGCGTTTTCAATCTCTTGTGTTTTCTAACGAAGAATTAATCTCATACACAAGTAACAAGGTCCATTTTTATTGCCAAATACATTAGCGATTATGCTGCAACGAGACAAAGATAACTTCTGATCCTGGTCTGGTTCAAACAAGTTATCGTAAGAGATTATTTTCTTTCTTTTGTGCATATATATTTTTTGTATTTATTATTTTTTGGGGGTAATTGCTACGAGAGTATTTTGTTGAATAATATTATAATAAGACATCCGAAAACAAAATCATACAAGGCCGCACAACAAGCGATACACAATGTTGATCAACATTCAATCACTTGGTTAGTAAGTTTTAATTGTGTAAAATCGTTGTATTCAAATTTGCATTTTATTCAAAAATTTATGCAAAGATCGACAAAAAAAAATTGATTAATTAAAAATGAAAAATAATTGAAATTTAACAGTTTAACAGTTTAACCAACAAATTATAAAGATCATGATTTAGTATTCATCGTCGTTTTTAAGTTAATTTGTTTTGCGTTTATTCAAATTTTTAAAATTTAAGAACAAGGGCGGTCAAAGTTCGACTAAGCTCTAGAAATAGAATACAATGAACCGAACATTAAGAATAAGTAAAATTAAACGGTTCAATCGAAAAATTATAGCGATTTTGATTTTTTTCATTATCGGCATTTTTATATTAATTTGAAGGTAGGCTGTAGAAATTAACTTAAATTAATAAGGACAGTCAAAGTTATGTTGTAGAAATTTTTGCGATAGTAGCTTCGTAGGCTTGAAATTTCCCAAAGAATCCTAAAAAAAATTGAAAAATTATTGAAATTGGATGATATAACCAGAAAAGTGCGAAGATCATGACGACATTGTCGTCGACATTTCTCAAAATTAATTTACTGCACTTTTTTTCAAAATTTTAAATTAGCAAATAACGATGATCAAAGTTTGACTAGGCATCGGAAACAAAACATAATTATTAAAAGAATGAAAGATCATTGAAATTAAACGATCTAACCAACACGTTATAAAGATTATGATTGTGACAATTATAGTCGCTTCAAAGTTAGTTTATTTTGCATGAATTTATAAAATTAGAAAAATAAGGGAGGACAAAGCTTGACTAGACTCTAGAAGTTTAAGTTGCGGTTTGACCCAAAACTAAAACAACGAACCCAAGTACTTGTGCCATTGTTCCGAAAACTGGAAGCGAGGGAGGTATGTAAATCGAGCCATAGATATGTTCTACTCCACGAACTTTTTAGTCGTATTAAAATTGGAACGATACAGAGAAGATTAGCATGGCCCTGCGCAAGGATGACACGCATAAATCGAGAAATGGTCCAAAATTTTTTTTGACGATTTTTCATTCTTTTGATTATTTTATTTGCCTTTCCTTTCACCAAAATTGAAAATCATTTTAATTTCAAGAAAAATTCGAACAAACTACCTTTTATTTAATTTTTCATAACCAAATAGTTGATTTGTATTCGTAAGTTAGTGAAATTATGATTTTACTATCCGATTAATTTAGTGTTTGATTGCTCAATTTAATACGTCAAAAACTTTCGACCGTTCTCAACTTAAATCCGTCCGAAATCTACTCTACAACATCATGCGTTTTGTTGAAATTACCCATCCGTTAGATGTAGTCATGAATCTTTGAACCGCATTGACGTCGATAAAATTTTATATAAATTTTCGTTGTTTTCTAATCACGATAAAATTTTAGAAATAATCAAACTTTTTAAAATAGATTTTATAACAATTAGGTGTCAAAGATAGGTTCAAATCAAATAGCTATAAGTGTTTTTAATCAAAAATGATTTGTAAAATTTAGGCCCGTTATAATAAGTTCTAAAGAGCAGAGCTCATAAAGAAATTAAAATAAGTAGGTTTAAAAAATGTGTTTGCATTTCATTCTTGGCCCAATTACGTCCCGGGTGACACAAAAAAAAAAAAAAAAAATTAATGCACCGCGATGATCGAAAACGGATTACCAAACTTTTAACGTTTCGGCTTCGATAATATGGCGTTTGTGTATATATCTAAATAGTTAAAAAAAATAAATTCTACAAAATCCTATTTTATGAAAATAAGGTTATTTAAAATCGGTAGTTTGTGATAACGTGTTATGTTTAGAATTTAATTTAATTTTCCTTTTTTAGGCAAAAGTTTAATTTTTTAATTAAAACCACAATTAGAGTTTCAAGCAAACAATGCTAGCACCACCTTGGTAGCTTGTGTACAGAAAACAAGGGAATCCCACATCGAAATGGTAGAGAGCAACACACTAGCAGGTGAGTATTAATATGGACATAGTTGCAACCTTGAAACTTACTTACCTGGATGGGGTCGATGGGTGACCAAGAAGGCCCATGGCCTAGGTTAGTGACCTCTCCATTGTACCATAGGAGGGGGGTGCTCATCTAAGTTCTACCCAAGTGGTGGATTCTACATCATAATTTGTGTTAGGGGTGGCTTGCGTCCACGCAGCCCCCCGCCAAATATAGTTGTGAAGCTTGATTCTTGTCGTTGTAGTAGTAGGTGTTGAACAAAATCTGAGAAAGGGGAGTTTGTTTGATGTCACAAAGAAAAGAAGGTTGATGCTAGAACCTTAATTTCATTGCCCAGTTTTGTACCACATCGAGATGATAATGTTTCTGGGACAAGAGCAAAGCTTTGAAAGGCAGAGTCAGCAAAGCTTTGAAAGGCAGAGTCCCCCATCCATTGAGGTCATACCTTTCTCGGCCTTTTGGCTAAGATCAAGTGTAGTATCTGTTCTTATCAGTTTAATATCTGATATGTGGACCATTGGTTCACACGATATAAAATTTATTTTTTGAGGGGGAGGTTCCGTCACCTACTGGGTTCTTCGCGCGTAGCCTAAGTGTTGCACTACTGCTTTGGCCTGGCGTACCCCAAGTCAAAGTTGAAATTTTGTAACTTAAACAAATAAATGGATGCAACTACTCCCCTTGGCTGCTGTTTAACTAAAAACAAAAGTAGCCGAGTTGAAATATTGAATTTAAACTAAATGGATGCAACTTTTTTTTTTTTTGGAATAAACGTACGTGCTTCTAATAAACTGAATCAATGATCAGAACATCACAAATAAACCCCGGAGCGGTATCCACACACTCGTGCACGCCTGACATAGAATGAGTAGCCCTTGCTAGTGAATGAGCTACCGCATTCGCAGACCTGTGAATAAATTCAACTAGCACTTCATCATAGTGCTTAAACAACTCAACACAACTAAAAACAATCGAATGAAAATAAGTACGGCCTTGGCCACTTTTGCACGCATCTACTACCATCTTTGCATCTGTTTCGAAGACGCACTTTTTGTATCCAAACTCTTTTACCCATGAAAGAGCTTCCTTCAACGCAATAGCTTCAGCTTCCCGTGGTTGATACAGTGCTGCAATTTTCTGATTTCGAGCTCGGATGAAGTCTCCATTCCAATCTCGTATAATACTCCCCACACCCGTACATCCTGATTCCATATGCAACTTATGTATGCTGTTTAACCCAAAACTAAAAACAAGGTAAACTAAATTATTACTTTTACTCGTATTAAAAATAAAAGCTTTGTGACTGTTTCTAAGTCTCAATTGCACACTATGGGAAACAGCAATTGTTTTGTGTATCTAAGATCCCACATCGCTGAATCAAATGATAGGTTTCGTTTTCATATAGCTGGATAACTGTCAATAGCTTTGTCCCTTCGGGGACATCCGATAAAATTGGAATGATACAGAGAAGATTAGCATGGCCCCTGCGCAAGGATGACACGCACAAATCGAGAAATGGTCCAATTTTTTATGACGATTTTTCATTCTTTTGATTATTTTATTTGCCTTTCCTTTCACCAAAATTGACAATCATTTTAATTTCAAGAAAAATTCGAACAAACTACCTTTTATTTAATTTTTCATAACCAAGTAGTTGATTTGTATTCGTAAGTGAGTTAGTGTTTGGTTGCTTAATTCAATCTATCAAAAAATTTTGATCGTTCGCTACTTAAACCCGTCCGAAATCAACTCTACCACGTCACAAGTTTTGTTGAAATACCCATTGGTTAGATGTGGTCGTGAATCTTGATCATAGAAGGGACTGCATTGACGTCGATAGCAATTCCTTTGCATAAACTTGTTGTGGTTTTCTAGCCAAACATCTCGGATTTTGGTCGAAAAGCGTCGATGCAACACAAATGAATCACATCTCATTCGCGTTTTCAATCTCTTGTGTTTTCTAACGAAGAATTAATCTCATACACGAGTAACAAGGTCCATTTTTATTGCCAAATACATTAGCGATTATGCTGCAACGAGACAAAGATAACTTCTGATCCAGGTCTGGTTCAAACAAGTTATCGTAAGAGATTATTTTCTTTCTTTTGTGCATATATATTTTTTGTATTTATTATTTTTTGAGGGTAATTGCTACGAGAGTATTTTGTTGAATAATATTATAATAAGACATCCGAAAACAATATCATACAAGGCCGCACAACAAGCGATACACAATGTTGATCAACATTCAATCACTTGGTTAGTAGTAAGTTTTAAGTGTGTAAAATCGTTGTATTCAAATTTGCATTTTAGTCAAAAATTTATGCAAAGATCGACAAAAAAAATTAAACGGTTCAATCGAAAAATTATAGCGATTTTGATTTTTTTCATTATCGGCATTTTTATATTAATTTGAAGGTAGGCTGTAGAAATTAACTTAAATTAATAAGGACAGTCAAAGTTATGTTGTAGAAATTTTTGCGATAGTAGCTTCGTAGGCTTGAAATTTCCCAAAGAATCCTAAAAAAAAAATTGAAAAATTATTGAAATTGGATGATTTAACCAGAAAAGTGCGAAGATCATGACGACATTGTCGTCGACATTTCTCAAAATTAATTTACTGCACTTTTTTTCAAAATTTTAAAATTAGCAAATAACGATGATCAAAGTTTGACTAGGCATCGGAAACAAAACATAATTATTAAAAGAATGAAAGATCATTGAAATTAAACGATCTAACCAACACGTTATAAAGATTATGATTGTGACAATTATAGTCGCTTCAAAGTTAGTTTATTTTGCATGAATTTATAAAATTAGAAAAATAAGGGAGGACAAAGCTTGACTAGACTCTAGAAGTTTAAGTTGCGGTTTGACCCAAAACTAAAACAACGAACCCAAGTACTTGTGCCATTGTTCCGAAAACTGGAAGCGAGGGAGGTATGTAAATCGAGCCATAGATATGTTCTACTCCACGAACTTTTTAGTCGTATTAAAATTGGAACGATACAGAGAAGATTAGCATGGCCCTGCGCAAGGATGACACGCATAAATCGAGAAATGGTCCAAATTTTTTTTTGACGATTTTTCATTCTTTTGATTATTTTATTTGCCTTTCCTTTCGCCAAATTTGATAATTATTTTAATTTCAAGAAAAATTCGAAGGATCTACCTTTTCTTTAATTTTTCATAACAAAATAATTGATTTATATTCGTAAGTCAGTGAAATTATGATTTTACTATCCGATTAATTTAGTGTTTGATTGCTCAATTTAATACGTCAAAAACTTTCGACCGTTCTCAACTTCAATCCGTCCGAAATCTACTCTACAACATCATGTGTTTTGTTGAAATCACCCATCCGTTAGATGTAGTCATGAATCTTTGAACCGCATTGACGTCGATAAAATTTTATATAAATTTTCGTTGTTTTCTAATCACGATAAAATTTTAGAAATAATCAAACTTTTTAAAATAGATTTTATAACAATTAGGTGTCAAAGATAGGTTCAAATCAAATAGCTATAAGTGTTTTTAATCAAAAATGATTTGTAAAATTTAGGCCCGTTATAATAAGTTCTAAAGAGCAGAGCTCATAAAGAAATTAAAATAAGTAGGTTTAAAAAATGTGTTTGCATTTCATTCTTGGCCCAATTACGTCCCGGGTGACACAAAAAAAAAATAATAATAATGCACCGCGATGATCGAAAACGGATTACCAAACTTTTAACGTTTCGGCTTCGATATTATGGCGTTTGTGTATATATCTAAATAGTTAAAAAAAATAAATTTTACAAAATCCTATTTTATGAAAATAAGGTTATTTAAAATCGGTAGTTTGTGATAACGTGTTATGTTTAGAATTTAATTTAATTTTCCTATTTTAGGCAAAAGTTTAATTTTTTAATTAAAACCACAATTAGAGTTTCAAGCAAACAATGCTAGCACCACTTTGGTAGCTTGTGTACAGAAAACAAGGGAATCCCACATCGAAATGGTAGAGAGCAACACACTAGCAGGTGAGTATTAATATGGACATAGTTGCAACCTTGCAACTTACTTACCTGGATGGGGTCCATGGGTGACCAAGAAGGCCCATGGCCTAGGTTAGTGACCTCTCCATTGCACCTTAGGAGGGGGGTGCTCATCTAAGTTCTATCCAAGTGGTGGATTCTACATCATAATTTGTGTTAGGGGTGGCTTGCGTCCGCGCAGCCCCCGCCAAATATAGTTGTGAAGCTTGATTCTTGTCGTTGTAGTAGTAGGTGTTGAACAAAATCTGGGACTGTTAAAGGAGAAGAGAAAGGGGAGTTTGTTTGATGTCACAAAGAAAAGAAGGTTGATGCTAGAACCTTAATTTCATTGCCCAGTTTTGTACCACATCGAGATGATAATGTTTCTGGGACAAGAGCAAAGCTTTAAAAGGCAGAGTCCCCCATCCATTGAGGTCATACCTTTCTCGGCCTTTTGGCTAAGATCAAGTGTAGTATCTGTTCTTATCAGTTTAATATCTGATATGTGGACCATTGGTTCACACGATATTAAATTTATTTTTTGAGGGGGAGGTTCCGTCACAGTAGTTTGCTACAGTAGCTTGCTACTGGGTTCCTCGCGCGTCGCTTTGGCCTGGCGCACCCCACCCCAAGTCAAAGTTGAAATTTTGTAACTTAAACAAATAAATGGATGCAACTACTCCCCTTGGCCTGGCTATTATTATGCTGCTGTTTAACTAAAAACAAAAGTTGCCGAGTTGAAATATTGAATTTAACTAAATGGATGCAACTTATGTATGCTGTTTAACCCAAAACTAAAAACAAGGGAAACTAAATTATTACTTTTACTCGTATTAAAAATAAAAGCTTTGTGACTGTTTCTAAGTCTCAATTGCACACTTTGGGAAACAGGACAGCTCAATTGTTTTGTGTATCTAAGATCCCACATCGCTGAATCAAATGATAGGTTTCGTTTTCATATAGCTGGACAACTGTAAATAGGTTTGTCCCTTCGGGGACATCCGATAAAATTGGAACGATACAGAGAAGATTAGCATGGCCCCTGCGCAAGGATGACACGCACAAATCGAGAAATGGTCCAAATTTTTTTGACGATTTTTCATTCTTTTGATTATTTTATTTGCCTTTCCTTTCACCAAAATTGACAATCATTTTAATTTCAAGAAAAATTCGAACAAACTACCTTTTATTTAATTTTTCATAACCAAGTAGTTGATTTGTATTCGTAAGTGAGTTAGTGTTTGGTTGCTTAATTCAATCTGTCAAAAACTTTTGATCGTTCGCAACTTAAACCCGTCCGAAATCAACTCTACCACGTCACAAGTTTTGTTGAAATACCCATTGGTTAGATGTGGTCGTGAATCTTGATCATAGAAGGGACTGCATTGACGTCGATAGCAATTCCTTTGCGTAAACTTGTTGTGGTTTTCTAGCCAAACATCTCGGATTTTGGTCGAAAAGCGTCGATGCAACACAAATGAATCACATCTCATTCGCGTTTTCAATCTCTTGTGTTTTCTAACGAAGAATTAATCTCATACACGAGTAACAAGGTCCATTTTTATTGCCAAATACATTAGCGATTATGCTGCAACGAGACAAAGATAACTTCTGATCCAGGTCTGGTTCAAACAAGTTATCGTAAGAGATTATTTTCTTTCTTTTGTGCATATATATTTTTTGTATTTATTATTTTTTGGGGGTAATTGCTACGAGAGTATTTTGTTGAATAATATTATAATAAGACATCCGAAAACAATATCATACAAGGCAGCACAACAAACGATACACAATGTTGATCAACATTCAATCACTTGGTTAGTAGTAAGTTTTAAGTGTGTAAAATCGTTGTATTCAAATTTGCATTTTAGTCAAAAATTTATGCAAAGATCGACAAAAAAAAATTGATTAATTAAAAATGAAAAATAATTGAAATTTAACAGTTTAACCAACAAATTATAAAGATCATGATTTAGTATTCATCGTCGTTTTTAAGTTAATTTGTTTTGCGTTTATTCAAATTTTTAAAATTTAAGAACAAGGGCGGTCAAAGTTCGACTAAGCTCTAGAAATAGAATACAATGAATCGAACATTAAGAATCAGTAAAATTAAACGGTTCAATCGAAAAATTATAGCGATTTTGATTTTTTTCATTATCGGCATTTTTATATTAATTTGAAGGTAGGCTGTAGAAATTAACTTAAATTAATAAGGACAGTCAAAGTTATGTTGTAGAAATTTTTGCGATAGTAGCTTCGTAGGCTTGAAATTTCCCAAAGAATCCTAAAAAAAAAATTGAAAAATTATTGAAATTGGATGATTTAACCAGAAAAGTGCGAAGATCATGACGACATTGTCGTCGACATTTCTCAAAATTAATTTACTGCACTTTTTTTCAAAATTTTAAAATTAGCAAATAACGATGATCAAAGTTTGACTAGGCATCGGAAACAAAACATAATTATTAAAAGAATGAAAGATCATTGAAATTAAACGATCTAACCAACACGTTATAAAGATTATGATTGTGACAATTATAGTCGCTTCAAAGTTAGTTTATTTTGCATGAATTTATAAAATTAGAAAAATAAGGGAGGACAAAGCTTGACTAGACTCTAGAAGTTTAAGTTGCGGTTTGACCCAAAACTAAAACAACGAACCCAAGTACTTGTGCCATTGTTCCGAAAACTGGAAGCGAGGGAGGTATGTAAATCGAGCCATAGATATGTTCTACTCCACGAACTTTTTAGTCGTATTAAAATTGGAACGATACAGAGAAGATTAGCATGACCATGCGCATGGATGACACGCATAAATCGAGAAATGGTCCAAAAAAATTTTTTGACGATTTTTCATTCTTTTGATTATTTTATTTGCCTTTCTTTTCGCCAAATTTGATAATTATTTTAATTTCAAGAAAAATTCGAAGGATCTACCTTTTCTTTAATTTTTCATAACCAAATAGTTGATTTGTATTCGTAAGTGAGTTAGTGTTTGGTTGCTTAATTCAATCTGTCAAAAACTTTTGATCGTTCGCAACTTAAACCCGTCCGAAATCAACTCTACCACGTCACAAGTTTTGTTGAAATACCCATTGGTTAGATGTGGTCGTGAATCTTGATCATAGAAGGGACTGCATTGACGTCGATAGCAATTCCTTTGCGTAAACTTGTTGTGGTTTTCTAGCCAAACATCTCGGATTTTGGTCGAAAAGCGTCGATGCAACACAAATGAATCACATCTCATTCGCGTTTTCAATCTCTTGTGTTTTCTAACGAAGAATTAATCTCATACACGAGTAACAAGGTCCATTTTTATTGCCAAATACATTAGCGATTATGCTGCAACGAGACAAAGATAACTTCTGATCCAGGTCTGGTTCAAACAAGTTATCGTAAGAGATTATTTTCTTTCTTTTGTGCATATATATTTTTTGTATTTATTATTTTTTGGGGGTAATTGCTACGAGAGTATTTTGTTGAATAATATTATAATAAGACATCCGAAACAATATCATACAAGGCCGCACAACAAGCGATACACAATGTTGATCAACATTCAATCACTTGGTTAGTAGTAAGTTTTAAGTGTGTAAAATCGTTGTATTCAAATTTGCATTTTAGTCAAAAATTTATGCAAAGATCGACAAAAAAAAATTGATTAATTAAAAATGAAAAATAATTGAAATTTAACAGTTTAACCAACAAATTATAAAGATCATGATTTAGTATTCATCGTCGTTTTTAAGTTAATTTGTTTTGCGTTTATTCAAATTTTTAAAATTTAAGAACAAGGGCGGTCAAAGTTCGACTAAGCTCTAGAAATAGAATACAATGAATCGAACATTAAGAATCAGTAAAATTAAACGGTTCAATCGAAAAATTATAGCGATTTTGATTTTTTTCATTATCGGCATTTTTATATTAATTTGAAGGTAGGCTGTAGAAATTAACTTAAATTAATAAGGACAGTCAAAGTTATGTTGTAGAAATTTTTGCGATAGTAGCTTCGTAGGCTTGAAATTTCCCAAAGAATCCTAAAAAAAAATTGAAAAATTATTGAAATTGGATGATTTAACCAGAAAAGTGCGAAGATCATGACGACATTGTCGTCGACATTTCTCAAAATTAATTTACTGCACTTTTTTTCAAAATTTTAAAATTAGCAAATAACGATGATCAAAGTTTGACTAGGCATCGGAAACAAAACATAATTATTAAAAGAATGAAAGATCATTGAAATTAAACGATCTAACCAACACGTTATAAAGATTATGATTGTGACAATTATAGTCGCTTCAAAGTTAGTTTATTTTGCATGAATTTATAAAATTAGAAAAATAAGGGAGGACAAAGCTTGACTAGACTCTAGAAGTTTAAGTTGCGGTTTGACCCAAAACTAAAACAACGAACCCAAGTACTTGTGCCATTGTTCCGAAAACTGGAAGCGAGGGAGGTATGTAAATCGAGCCATAGATATGTTCTACTCCACGAACTTTTTAGTCGTATTAAAATTGGAACGATACAGAGAAGATTAGCATGGCCCTGCGCAAGGATGACACGCATAAATCGAGAAATGGTCCAAATTTTTTTTTGACGATTTTTCATTCTTTTGATTATTTTATTTGCCTTTCCTTTCGCCAAATTTGATAATTATTTTAATTTCAAGAAAAATTCGAAGGATCTACCTTTTCTTTAATTTTTCATAACAAAATAATTGATTTATATTCGTAAGTCAGTGAAATTATGATTTTACTATCCGATTAATTTAGTGTTTGATTGCTCAATTTAATACGTCAAAAACTTTCGACCGTTCTCAACTTAAATCCATCCGAAATCTACTCTACAACATCATGTGTTTTGTTGAAATTACCCATCCGTTAGATGTAGTCATGAATCTTTGAACCGCATTGACGTCGATAAAATTTTATATAAATTTTCGTTGTTTTCTAATCACGATAAAATTTTAGAAATAATCAAACTTTTTAAAATAGATTTTATAACAATTAGGTGTCAAAGATAGGTTCAAATCAAATAGCTATAAGTGTTTTTAATCAAAAATGATTTGTAAAATTTAGGCCCGTTATAATAAGTTCTAAAGAGCAGAGCTCATAAAGAAATTAAAATAAGTAGGTTTAAAAAATGTGTTTGCATTTCATTCTTGGCCCAATTACGTCCCGGGTGACACCAAAAAAAAAAAAAATTAATGCACCGCGATGATCGAAAACGGATTACCAAACTCTTAACGTTTCGGCTTCGATAATATGGCGTTTGTGTATATATCTAAATAGTTAAAAAAAATAAATTCTACAAAATCCTATTTTATGAAAATAAGGTTATTTAAAATCGGTAGTTTGTGATCACGTGTTATGTTTAGAATTTAATTTAATTTTCCTATTTTAGGCAAAAGTTTAATTTTTTAATTAAAACCACAATTAGAGTTTCAAGCAAACAATGCTAGCACCACCTTGGTAGCTTGTGTACAGAAAACAAGGGAATCCCACATCGAAATGGTAGAGAGCAACACACTAGCAGGTGAGTATTAATATGGACATAGTTGCAACCTTGCAACTTACTTACCTGGATGGGGTCTATGGGTGACCAAGAAGGCCCATGGCCTAGGTTAGTGACCTCTCCATTGCACCTTAGGAGGGGGGTGCTCATCTAAGTTCTACCCAAGTGGTGGATTCTACATCATAATTTGTGTTAGGGGTGGCTTGCGTCCGCGCAGCCCCCGCCAAATATAGTTGTGAAGCTTTATTCTTGTCGTTGTAGTAGTAGGTGTTGAACAAAATCTGGGACTGTTAAAGGAGAAGAGAAAGGGGAGTTTGTTTGATGTCACAAAGAAAAGAAGGTTGATGCTAGAACCTTAATTTCATTGCCCAGTTTTGTACCACATCGAGATGATAATGTTTCTGGGACAAGAGCAAAGCTTTAAAAGGCAGAGTCCCCCATCCATTGAGGTCATACCTTTCTCGGCCTTTTGGCTAAGATCAAGTGTAGTATCTGTTCTATGTGGACCATTGGTTCACACGATATTAAATTTATTTTTTGAGGGGAAGGTTCCGTCACAGTAGCTTGCTACTGGGTTCCTCGCGCGTCGCCTAAGTGTTGCACTACTGCTTTGGCCTGGCGCACCCCACCCCAAGTCAAAGTTGAAATTTTGTAACTTAAACAAATAAATGGATGCAACTACTCCCCTTGGCCTGGCTATTATTATGCTGCTGTTTAACTAAAAACAAAAGTTGCCGAGTTGAAATATTGAATTTAACTAAATGGATGCAACTTATGTATGCTGTTTAACCCAAAACTAAAAACAAGGGAAACTAAATTATTACTTTTACTCGTATTAAAAATAAAAGCTTTGTGACTGTTTCTAAGTCTCAATTGCACACTATGGGAAACAGGACAGCTCAATTGTTTTGTGTATCTAAGATCCCACATCGCTGAATCAAATGATAGGTTTCGTTTTCATATAGCTGGACAACTGTAAATAGGTTTGTCCCTTCGGGGACATCCGATAAAATTGGAACGATACAGAGAAGATTAGCATGGCCCCTGCGCAAGGATGACACGCACAAATCGAGAAATGGTCCAAATTTTTTTGACGATTTTTCATTCTTTTGATTATTTTATTTGCCTTTCCTTTCACCAAAATTGACAATCATTTTAATTTCAAGAAAAATTCGAACAAACTACCTTTTATTTAATTTTTCATAACCAAGTAGTTGATTTGTATTCGTAAGTGAGTTAGTGTTTGGTTGCTCAATTCAATCTGTCAAAAACTTTTGATCGTTCGCAACTTAAACCCGTCCGAAATCAACTCTACCACGTCACAAGTTTTGTTGAAATACCCATTGGTTAGATGTGGTCGTGAATCTTGATCATAGAAGGGACTGCATTGACGTCGATAGCAATTCCTTTGCGTAAACTTGTTGTGGTTTTCTAGCCAAACATCTCGGATTTTGGTCGAAAAGCGTCGATGCAACACAAATGAATCACATCTCATTCGCGTTTTCAATCTCTTGTGTTTTCTAACGAAGAATTAATCTCATACACGAGTAACAAGGTCCATTTTTATTGCCAAATACATTAGCGATTATGCTGCAACGAGACAAAGATAACTTCTGATCCAGGTCTGGTTCAAACAAGTTATCGTAAGAGATTATTTTCTTTCTTTTGTGCATATATATTTTTTGTATTTATTATTTTTTGGGGGTAATTGCTACGAGAGTATTTTGTTGAATAATATTATAATAAGACATCCGAAAACAATATCATACAAGGCCGCACAACAAGCGATACACAATGTTGATCAACATTCAATCACTTGGTTAGTAGTAAGTTTTAAGTGTGTAAAATCGTTGTATTCAAATTTGCATTTTAGTCAAAAATTTATGCAAAGATCGACAAAAAAAAAAATTGATTAATTAAAAATGAAAAATAATTGAAATTTAACAGTTTAACCAACAAATTATAAAGATCATGATTTAGTATTCATCGTCGTTTTTAAGTTAATTTGTTTTGCGTTTATTCAAATTTTTAAAATTTAAGAACAAGGGCGGTCAAAGTTCGACTAAGCTCTAGAAATAGAATACAATGAATCGAACATTAAGAATCAGTAAAATTAAACGGTTCAATCGAAAAATTATAGCGATTTTGATTTTTTTCATTATCGGCATTTTTATATTAATTTGAAGGTAGGCTGTAGAAATTAACTTAAATTAATAAGGACAGTCAAAGTTATGTTGTAGAAATTTTTGCGATAGTAGCTTCGTAGGCTTGAAATTTCCCAAAGAATCCTAAAAAAAAATTGAAAAATTATTGAAATTGGATGATTTAACCAGAAAAGTGCGAAGATCATGACGACATTGTCGTCGACATTTCTCAAAATTAATTTACTGCACTTTTTTTCAAAATTTTAAAATTAGCAAATAACGATGATCAAAGTTTGACTAGGCATCGGAAACAAAACATAATTATTAAAAGAATGAAAGATCATTGAAATTAAACGATCTAACCAACACGTTATAAAGATTATGATTGTGACAATTATAGTCGCTTCAAAGTTAGTTTATTTTGCATGAATTTATAAAATTAGAAAAATAAGGGAGGACAAAGCTTGACTAGACTCTAGAAGTTTAAGTTGCGGTTTGACCCAAAACTAAAACAACGAACCCAAGTACTTGTGCCATTGTTCCGAAAACTGGAAGCGAGGGAGGTATGTAAATCGAGCCATAGATATGTTCTACTCCACGAACTTTTTAGTCGTATTAAAATTGGAACGATACAGAGAAGATTAGCATGGCCCTGCGCAAGGATGACACGCATAAATCGAGAAATGGTCCAAATTTTTTTTTTGACGATTTTTCATTCTTTTGATTATTTTATTTGCCTTTCCTTTCGCCAAATTTGATAATTATTTTAATTTCAAGAAAAATTCGAAGGATCTACCTTTTCTTTAATTTTTCATAACAAAATAATTGATTTATATTCGTAAGTCAGTGAAATTATGATTTTACTATCCGATTAATTTAGTGTTTGATTGCTCAATTTAATACGTCAGAAACTTTCGACCGTTCTCAACTTAAATCCGTCCGAAATCTACTCTACAACATCATGTGTTTTGTTGAAATTACCCATCCGTTAGATGTAGTCATGAATCTTTGAACCGCATTGACGTCGATAAAATTTTATATAAATTTTCGTTGTTTTCTAATCACGATAAAATTTTAGAAATAATCAAACTTTTTAAAATAGATTTTATAACAATTAGGTGTCAAAGATAGGTTCAAATCAAATAGCTATAAGTGTTTTTAATCAAAAATGATTTGTAAAATTTAGGCCCGTTATAATAAGTTCTAAAGAGCAGAGCTCATAAAGAAATTAAAATAAGTAGGTTTAAAAAATGTGTTTGCATTTCATTCTTGGCCCAATTACGTCCCGGGTGACACCAAAAAAAAATAAAATTAATGCACCGCGATGATCGAAAACGGATTACCAAACTCTTAACGTTTCGGCTTCGATAATATGGCGTTTGTGTATATATCTAAATAGTTAAAAAAAAAAAAATTCTACAGAATCCTATTTTATGAAAATAAGGTTATTTAAAATCGGTAGTTTGTGATAACGTGTTATGTTTAGAATTTAATTTAATTTTCCTATTTTAGGCAAAAGTTTAATTTTTTAATTGAAACCACAATTAGAGTTTCAAGCAAACAATGCTAGCACCACCTTGGTAGCTTGTGTACAGAAAACAAGGGAATCCCACATCGAAATGGTAGAGAGCAACACACTAGCAGGTGAGTATTAATATGGACATAGTTGCAACCTTGCAACTTACTTACCTGGAAGGGGTCGATGAGTGACCAAGGAGGCCCATGGCCTAGGTTAGTGACCTCTCCATTGCACCTTCGGAGGGGGGTGCTCATCTAAGTTCTACCCAAGTGGTGGATTCTACATCATAATTTGTGTTAGGGGTGGCTTGCGTCCGCGCAGCTCCCGCCAAATATAGTTGTGAAGCTTGATTCTTGTCGTTGTAGTAGTAGGTGTTGAACAAAATCTGGGACTGTTAAAGGAGAAGAGAAAGGGGAGTTTGTTTGATGTCACAAAGAAAAGAAGGTTGATGCTAGAACCTTAATTTCATTGCCCAGTTTTGTACCACATCGTGATGATAATGTTTCTGGGACAAGAGCAAAGCTTTAAAAGGCAGAGTCCCCCATCCATTGAGGTCATACCTTTCTCGGCCTTTTGGCTAAGATCAAGTGTAGTATCTGTTCTTATCAGTTTAATATCTGATATGTGGACCATTGGTTCACACGATATTAAATTTATTTTTTGAAGGGGAGGTTCCGTCACAGTAGCTTGCTACTGGGTTCCTCGCGCGTCGCCTAAGTGTTGCACTACTGCTTTGGCTTGGCGCACCCCACCCCAAGTCAAAGTTGAAATTTTGTAACTTAAACAAATAAATGGATGCAACTACTCCCCTTGGCCTGGCTATTATTATGCTGCTGTTTAACTAAAAACAAAAGTTACCGAGTTGAAATATTGAATTTAACTAAATGGATGCAACTTATGTATGCTGTTTCTAAGTCTCAATTGCACACTATGGGAAACAGGACAGCTCAATTGTTTTGTGTATCTAAGATCCCACATCGCTGAATCAAATGATAGGTTTCGTTTTCATATAGCTGGACAACTGTAAATAGGTTTGTCCCTTCGGGGACATCCGATAAAATTGGAACGATACAGAGAAGATTAGCATGGCCCCTGCGCAAGGATGACACGCACAAATCGAGAAATGGTCCAAATTTTTTTGACGATTTTTCATTCTTTTGATTATTTTATTTGCCTTTCCTTTCACCAAAATTGACAATCATTTTAATTTCAAGAAAAATTCGAACAAACTACCTTTTATTTAATTTTTCATAACCAAGTAGTTGATTTGTATTCGTAAGTGAGTTAGTGTTTGGTTGCTTAATTCAATCTGTCAAAAACTTTTGATCGTTCGCAACTTAAACCCGTCCGAAATCAACTCTACCACGTCACAAGTTTTGTTGAAATACCCATTGGTTAGATGTGGTCGTGAATCTTGATCATAGAAGGGACCGCATTGACGTCGATAGCAATTCCTTTGCGTAAACTTGTTGTGGTTTTCTAGCCAAACATCTCGGATTTTGGTCGAAAAGCGTCGATGCAACACAAATGAATCACATCTCATTCGCGTTTTCAATCTCTTGTGTTTTCTAACGAAGAATTAATCTCATACACGAGTAACAAGGTCCATTTTTATTGCCAAATACATTAGCGATTATGCTGCAACGAGACAAAGATAACTTCTGATCCAGGTCTGGTTCAAACAAGTTATCGTAAGAGATTATTTTCTTTCTTTTGTGCATATATATTTTTTGTATTTATTATTTTTTGGGGGTAATTGCTACGAGAGTATTTTGTTGAATAATATTATAATAAGACATCCGAAAACAATATCATACAAGGCCGCACAACAAGCGATACACAATGTTGATCAACATTCAATCACTTGGTTAGTAGTAAGTTTTAAGTGTGTAAAATCGTTGTATTCAAATTTGCATTTTAGTCAAAAATTTATGCAAAGATCGACAAAAAAAAAATTGATTAATTAAAAATGAAAAATAATTGAAATTTAACAGTTTAACCAACAAATTATAAAGATCATGATTTAGTATTCATCGTCGTTTTTAAGTTAATTTGTTTTGCGTTTATTCAAATTTTTAAAATTTAAGAACAAGGGCGGTCAAAGTTCGACTAAGCTCTAGAAATAGAATACAATGAATCGAACATTAAGAATCAGTAAAATTAAACGGTTCAATCGAAAAATTATAGCGATTTTGATTTTTTTCATTATCGGCATTTTTATATTAATTTGAAGGTAGGCTGTAGAAATTAACTTAAATTAATAAGGACAGTCAAAGTTATGTTGTAGAAATTTTTGCGATAGTAGCTTCGTAGGCTTGAAATTTCCCAAAGAATCCTAAAAAAAAATTGAAAAATTATTGAAATTGGATGATTTAACCAGAAAAGTGCGAAGATCATGACGACATTGTCGTCGACATTTCTCAAAATTAATTTACTGCACTTTTTTTCAAAATTTTAAAATTAGCAAATAACGATGATCAAAGTTTGACTAGGCATCGGAAACAAAACATAATTATTAAAAGAATGAAAGATCATTGAAATTAAACGATCTAACCAACACGTTATAAAGATTATGATTGTGACAATTATAGTCGCTTCAAAGTTAGTTTATTTTGCATGAATTTATAAAATTAGAAAAATAAGGGAGGACAAAGCTTGACTAGACTCTAGAAGTTTAAGTTGCGGTTTGACCCAAAACTAAAACAACGAACCCAAGTACTTGTGCCATTGTTCCGAAAACTGGAAGCGAGGGAGGTATGTAAATCGAGCCATAGATATGTTCTACTCCACGAACTTTTTAGTCGTATTAAAATTGGAACGATACAGAGAAGATTAGCATGGCCCTGCGCAAGGATGACACGCATAAATCGAGAAATGGTCCAAATTTTTTTTTTGACGATTTTTCATTCTTTTGATTATTTTATTTGCCTTTCCTTTCGCCAAATTTGATAATTATTTTAATTTCAAGAAAAATTCGAAGGATCTACCTTTTCTTTAATTTTTCATAACAAAATAATTGATTTATATTCGTAAGTCAGTGAAATTATGATTTTACTATCCGAATAATTTAGTGTTTGATTGCTCAATTTAATACGTCAAAAACTTTCGACCGTTCTCAACTTAAATCCGTCCGAAATCTACTCTACAACATCATGTGTTTTGTTGAAATTACCCATCCGTTAGATGTAGTCATGAATCTTTGAACCGCATTGACGTCGATAAAATTTTATATAAATTTTCGTTGTTTTCTAATCACGATAAAATTTTAGAAATAATCAAACTTTTTAAAATAGATTTTATAACAATTAGGTGTCAAAGATAGGTTCAAATCAAATAGCTATAAGTGTTTTTAATCAAAAATGATTTGTAAAATTTAGGCCCGTTATAATAAGTTCTAAAGAGCAGAGCTCATAAAGAAATTAAAATAAGTAGGTTTAAAAAATGTGTTTGCATTTCATTCTTGGCCCAATTACGTCCCGGGTGACACCAAAAAAAAAAAAAAATTAATGCACCGCGATGATCGAAAACGGATTACCAAACTCTTAACGTTTCGGCTTCGATAATATGGCGTTTGTGTATATATCTAAATAGTTAAAAAAAATAAATTCTACAAAATCCTATTTTATGAAAATAAGGTTATTTAAAATCGGTAGTTTGTGATCACGAGTTTTGTTTAGAATTTAATTTAATTTTCCTATTTTAGGCAAAAGTTTAATTTTTTAATTAAAACCACAATTAGAGTTTCAAGCAAACAATGCTAGCACCACCTTGGTAGCTTGTGTACAGAAAACAAGGGAATCCCACATCGAAATGGTAGAGAGCAACACACTAGCAGGTGAGTATTAATATGGACATAGTTGCAACCTTGCAACTTACTTACCTGGATGGGTCGATGGGTGACCAAGAAGGCCCATGGCCTAGGTTAGTGACCTCTCCATTGCACCTTAGGAGGGGGGGTGCTCATCTAAGTTCTACCCAAGTGGTGGATTCTACATCATAATTTGTGTTAGGGGTGGCTTGCGTCCGCGCAGCCCCCGCCAAATATAGTTGTGAAGCTTGATTCTTGTCGTTGTAGTAGTAGGTGTTGAACAAAATCTGGGACCGTTAAAGGAGAAGAGAAAGGGGAGTTTGTTTGATGTCACAAAGAAAAGAAGGTTGATGCTAGAACCTTAATTTCATTGCCCAGTTTTGTACCACATTGACATGATAATGTTTCTGGGACAAGAGCAAAGCTTTAAAAGGCAGAGTCCCCCATCCATTGAGGTCATACCTTTCTCGGCCTTTTGGCTAAGATCAAGTGTAGTATCTGTTCTTATCAGTTTAATATCTGATATGTGGACCATTGGTTCACACGATATTAAATTTATTTTTTGAAGGGGAGGTTCCGTCACAGTAGCTTGCTACTGGGTTCCTCGCGCGTCGCCTAAGTGTTGCACTACTGCTTTGGCTTGGCGCACCCCACCCCAAGTCAAAGTTGAAATTTTGTAACTTAAACAAATAAATGGATGCAACTACTCTCCTTGGCCTGGCTATTATTATGCTGCTGTTCAACTAACAACAAAAGTAGCCGAGTTGAAATATTGAATCTATATATTATATTCAACTAACAACAAAAGTAGCCGAGTTGAAATATTGAATCTATATATTATAAATTGTTGGATAACCCTTTCCTCAGGTTCGGGATCCATATTCAGGTTTGATAGATATCCATGACCCAATATAGTAATAAATTATATGCTTAGGATTAGGTTCGGGATCCATTTATATTACCCATCCAGTTATATGATATGATCCATATTTTAAAATATATTGTCCCGATATTTTATAAAATACACATTTATTTTCTTGCCAAAAATTATTTCATTGATAATACCAAAAATTGTTAACAAATGATTTTGGTTGGTTATAATTATAATGGGGTCCATTTATATTACCCATCCAGTTATGTGATATGATCCATATTTTAAAATATATTGACCTGATATTATATAAAATACAAATCATGACAAACCACATATTATTTTTTTGCCAAAAATTATTTCCTTGATAATACCAAAAATTGTTAACAAATGATTTTGATTGGTTATAATTATAATGGGCCCGCCAGGACCATCCAATTAAAATATTCCAAAATGCCAAATAATTATTTCCTTCACAAAACACAAATTTTTTCTTGCCAAACATTATTTCCTTTCTAACAATTGCCAATTTTTCTTGGCAGTTGTTATTATTAATGCAAATAATTGGTTATAATTATAATCCATATTTTAAAATATATTGACCCGATATTATATAAAATACACATCATGAAAAATCATAAATTATTTTCTTGCCAAAAATTATTTCCTTTATAAGGTTCGGGATATGTTTATATTACCCATCCAGTTATATGATATGATCCATATTTTAAATATATTGACCCGATAATATATAAAATACACATCATGACAAACCACAAATTATTTTTTTGCCAACAATTATTTCCTTGATAATACCAGGGCCAAATAATTATTTCCTTCACAAAACACAAATTATTTTCTTGCCAAACATTATTTCCTTTCTAACAATTGTCAATTTTTCTTGGCAGTTGTTATTATTAATGCCAAATAATTGGTTATAATTATAATGGGCCCGCCAGGGCCATCCAATTAAAACATTCTTGCCAAAAAAAAATTTCTTAACAAAACATGAATTATTTTGTTTCCAAAAATTATTTCATTTCTAACAATTATCAATTATAATTATAATGGGCCCGCCAGGGCCATCCAATTAAAACATTCTTGCCAAAAATTATTTCCTTCCACAAATTTTAAATTATTTTAAATTTCGTTTAATGATAACAAATTACTTAAATAAATTATTTTAATTTATTTAAAATAAATAAATAATTTTATTTTTATGATTTTGTTTAATTTTGTGAAAAATTATTTTGTTTAATGATGTGTGTCATTTTTATTGACAGTTCAATAGTTGACTACTAATTTCATTATCCAAATTCTTTTTTTAATTTTTAAAATTTTGGTAATATAACTAAATTAGAAATATATTGACATCCGTACTGTTGGATCGTTGATAATTATTAATTAACTTTTAATTACTCCATAGATGACAAAATTGGCATATTCCTTCAAAGATTTGGCGGAGAGTAATCGGAAAAAAAAGAAGAAGAAGAAGAGTTCCTTGCTCCCCATTCTGTGATGTCTTAAAATCTATCCACGGGTCTCTGTGTTGTGCCGTGTATGTGAATTTAATGTATTTACTTAAAATTTAACTTTAAATTGAGTGAGAGCATACTAACTTCATTTTTTTCCATATTATTATTTAATTGTTTTAATTTATTCTTTTTATCTACTACAGTTATAAAACATGATATAGTTGACACTACTAAAATAATATTACAATGTTCAATTTTTTGATCTTTCGAAAATTGATTATTATATTAATAATTTGTTATACTAATTGTAATTTAAAATATCAAAACACCTCATGTTCTTCAAGAAATTAACATATTTAACTATTAAAGTAGGCAACTTTTTAGTACTACTATCATTTTTCATTTCTACATTATAAAACTATACATAATTTATTAAAATTTAAAATAAAATTTATTTAAAATATGAACTCCCGTGTGCGAAGCACGGGCATTAAACTAGTTTAACTAAATGGATGCAACTTATGTATGCTGTTTAACCCAAAACTAAAAACAAGGGAAACTAAATTATTACTTTTACTCGTATTAAAAAAAAAAAGCTTTGTGACTGTTTCTAAGTCTCAATTGCACACTATGGGAAACAGGACAGCTCAATTGTTTTGTGTATCTAAGATCCCACATCGCTGAATCAAATGATAGGTTTCGTTTTCATATAGCTGGACAACTGTAAATAGGTTTGTCCCTTCGGGGACATCGGATAAAATTGGAACGATACAGAGAAGATTAGCATGGCCCCTGCGCAAGGATGACACGCACAAATCGAGAAATGGTCCAAATTTTTTTGACGATTTTTCATTCTTTTGATTATTTTATTTGCCTTTCCTTTCACCAAAATTGACAATCATTTTAATTTCAAGAAAAATTCGAACAAACTACCTTTTATTTAATTTTTCATAACCAAGTAGTTGATTTGTATTCGTAAGTGAGTTAGTGTTTGGTTGCTTAATTCAATCTGTCAAAAACTTTTGATCGTTCGCAACTTAAACCCGTCCGAAATCAACTCTACCACGTCACAAGTTTTGTTGAAATACCCATTGGTTAGATGTGGTCGTGAATCTTGATCATAGAAGGGACTGCATTGACGTCGATAGCAATTCCTTTGCGTAAACTTGTTGTGGTTTTCTAGCCAAACATCTCGGATTTTGGTCGAAAAGCGTCGATGCAACACAAATGAATCACATCTCATTCGCGTTTTCAATCTCTTGTGTTTTCTAACGAAGAATTAATCTCATACACGAGTAACAAGGTCCATTTTTATTGCCAAATACATTAGCGATTATGCTGCAACGAGACAAAGATAACTTCTGATCCAGGTCTGGTTCAAACAAGTTATCGTAAGAGATTATTTTCTTTCTTTTGTGCATATATATTTTTTGTATTTATTATTTTTTGGGGGTAATTGCTACGAGAGTATTTTGTTGAATAATATTATAATAAGACATCCGAAAACAATATCATACAAGGCCGCACAACAAGCGATACACAATGTTGATCAACATTCAATCACTTGGTTAGTAGTAAGTTTTAAGTGTGTAAAATCGTTGTATTCAAATTTGCATTTTAGTCAAAAATTTATGCAAAGATCGACAAAAAAAAATTGATTAATTAAAAATGAAAAATAATTGAAATTTAACAGTTTAACCAACAAATTATAAAGATCATGATTTAGTATTCATCGTCGTTTTTAAGTTAATTTGTTTTGCGTTTATTCAAATTTTTAAAATTTAAGAACAAGGGCGGTCAAAGTTCGACTAAGCTCTAGAAATAGAATACAATGAATCGAACATTAAGAATCAGTAAAATTAAACGGTTCAATCGAAAACTTATAGCGATTTTGATTTTTTTCATTATCGGCATTTTTATATTAATTTGAAGGTAGGCTGTAGAAATTAACTTAAATTAATAAGGACAGTCAAAGTTATGTTGTAGAAATTTTTGCGATAGTAGCTTCGTAGGCTTGAAATTTCCCAAAGAATCCTAAAAAAAAAATTGAAAAATTATTGAAATTGGATGATTTAACCAGAAAAGTGCGAAGATCATGACGACATTGTCGTCGACATTTCTCAAAATTAATTTACTGCACTTTTTTTCAAAATTTTAAAATTAGCAAATAACGATGATCAAAGTTTGACTAGGCATCGGAAACAAAACATAATTATTAAAAGAATGAAAGATCATTGAAATTAAACGATCTAACCAACACGTTATAAAGATTATGATTGTGACAATTATAGTCGCTTCAAAGTTAGTTTATTTTGCATGAATTTATAAAATTAGAAAAATAAGGGAGGACAAAGCTTGACTAGACTCTAGAAGTTTAATTTGCGGTTTGACCCAAAACTAAAACAACGAACCCAAGTACTTGTGCCATTGTTCCGAAAACTGGAAGCGAGGGAGGTATGTAAATCGAGCCATAGATATGTTCTACTCCACGAACTTTTTAGTCGTATTAAAATTGGAACGATACAGAGAAGATTAGCATGGCCCTGCGCAAGGATGACACGCATAAATCGAGAAATGGTCCAAATTTTTTTTTTGACGATTTTTCATTCTTTTGATTATTTTATTTGCCTTTCCTTTCGCCAAATTTGATAATTATTTTAATTTCAAGAAAAATTCGAAGGATCTACCTTTTCTTTAATTTTTCATAACAAAATAATTGATTTATATTCGTAAGTCAGTGAAATTATGATTTTACTATCCGATTAATTTAGTGTTTGATTGCTCAATTTAATACGTCAAAAACTTTCGACCGTTCTCAACTTAAATCCGTCCGAAATCTACTCTACAACATCATGTGTTTTGTTGAAATTACCCATCCGTTAGATGTAGTCATGAATCTTTGAACCGCATTGACGTCGATAAAATTTTATATAAATTTTCGTTGTTTTCTAATCACGATAAAATTTTAGAAATAATCAAACTTTTTAAAATAGATTTTATAACAATTAGGTGTCAAAGATAGGTTCAAATCAAATAGCTATAAGTGTTTTTAATCAAAAATGATTTGTAAAATTTAGGCCCGTTATAATAAGTTCTAAAGAGCAGAGCTCATAAAGAAATTAAAATAAGTAGGTTTAAAAAATGTGTTTGCATTTCATTCTTGGCCCAATTACGTCCCGGGTGACACCAAAAAAAAATAAAATTAATGCACCGCGATGATCGAAAACGGATTACCAAACTCTTAACGTTTCGGCTTCGATAATATGGCGTTTGTGTATATATCTAAATAGTTAAAAAAAAATAAATTCTACAGAATCCTATTTTATGAAAATAAGGTTATTTAAAATCGGTAGTTTGTGATAACGTGTTATGTTTAGAATTTAATTTAATTTTCCTATTTTAGGCAAAAGTTTAATTTTTTAATTGAAACCACAATTAGAGTTTCAAGCAAACAATGCTAGCACCACCTTGGTAGCTTGTGTACAGAAAACAAGGGAATCCCACATCGAAATGGTAGAGAGCAACACACTAGCAGGTGAGTATTAATATGGACATAGTTGCAACCTTGCAACTTACTTACCTGGATGGGGTCGATGGGTGACCAAGAAGGCCCATGGCCTAGGTTAGTGACCTCTCCATTGCACCTTAGGAGGGGGGTGCTCATCTAAGTTCTACCAAAGTGGTGGATTCTACATCATAATTTGTGTTAGGGGTGGCTTGCGTCCGCGCAGCCCCGCCAAATATAGTTGTGAAGCTTGATTCTTGTCGTTGTAGTAGTAGGTGTTGAACAAAATCTGGGACCCTTAAAGGAGAAGAGAAAGGTGTGTTTGATGTCACAAAGAAAAGAAGGTTGATGCTAGAACCTTAATTTCATTGCCCAGTTTTGTACCACATCGAGATGATAATGTTTCTGGGACAAGAGCAAAGCTTTAAAAGGCAGAGTCCCCCATCCATTGAGGTCATACCTTTCTCGGCCTTTTGGCTAAGATCAAGTGTAGTATCTGTTCTTATCAGTTTAATATCTGATATGTGGACCATTGGTTCACACGATATTAAATTTATTTTTTGAAGGAGAGGTTCCGTCACAGTAGCTTGCTACTGGGTTCCTCGCGCGTCGCCTAAGTGTTGCACTACTGCTTTGGCTTGGCGCACCCCACCCCAAGTCAAAGTTGAAATTTTGTAACTTAAACAAATAAATGGATGCAACTACTCCCCTTGGCTATTACTATGCTGCTGTTTAACTAAAAACAAAAGTAGCCGAGTTGAAATATTGAATTTAACTAAATGGATGCAACTTATGTATGCTGTTTAACCCAAAACTAAAAACAAGGGAAAATAAATTATTACTTTTACTCGTATTAAAAATAAAAGCTTTGTGACTGTTTCTAAGTCTCAATTGCACACTATGGGAACAGGACAGCTCAATTGTTTTGTGTATCTAAGATCCCACATCGCTGAATCAAATGATAGGTTTCGTTTTCATATAGCTGGACAATTGTAAATAGGTTTGTCCCTTCGGGGACATCCGATAAAATTGGAACGATACAGAGAAGATTAGCATGGCCCCTGCGCAAGGATGACACGCACAAATCGAGAAATGGTCCAAATTTTTTTGACGATTTTTCATTCTTTTGATTATTTTATTTGCCTTTCCTTTCACCAAAATTGACAATCATTTTAATTTCAAGAAAAATTCGAACAAACTACCTTTTATTTAATTTTTCATAACCAAGTAGTTGATTTGTATTCGTAAGTGAGTTAGTGTTTGGTTGCTTAATTCAATCTGTCAAAAACTTTTGATCGTTCGCAACTTAAACCCGTCCGAAATCAACTCTACCACGTCACAAGTTTTGTTGAAATACCCATTGGTTAGATGTGGTCGTGAATCTTGATCATAGAAGGGACTGCATTGACGTCGATAGCAATTCCTTTGCGTAAACTTGTTGTGGTTTTCTAGCCAAACATCTCGGATTTTGGTCGAAAAGCGTCGATGCAACACAAATGAATCACATCTCATTCGCGTTTTCAATCTCTTGTGTTTTCTAACGAAGAATTAATCTCATACACGAGTAACAAGGTCCATTTTTATTGCCAAATACATTAGCGATTATGCTGCAACGAGACAAAGATAACTTCTGATCCAGGTCTGGTTCAAACAAGTTATCGTAAGAGATTATTTTCTTTCTTTTGTGCATATATATTTTTTGTATTTATTATTTTTTGGGGGTAATTGCTACGAGAGTATTTTGTTGAATAATATTATAATAAGACATCCGAAAACAATATCATACAAGGCAGCACAACAAACGATACACAATGTTGATCAACATTCAATCACTTAGTTAGTAGTAAGTTTTAAGTGTGTAAAATCGTTGTATTCAAATTTGCATTTTAGTCAAAAATTTATGCAAAGATCGACAAAAAAAAATGATTAATTAAAAATGAAAAATAATTGAAATTTAACAGTTTAACCAACAAATTATAAAGATCATGATTTAGTATTCATCGTCGTTTTTAAGTTAATTTGTTTTGCGTTTATTCAAATTTTTAAAATTTAAGAACAAGGGCGGTCAAAGTTCGACTAAGCTCTAGAAATAGAATACAATGAATCGAACATTAAGAATCAGTAAAATTAAACGGTTCAATCGAAAAATTATAGCGATTTTGATTTTTTTCATTATCGGCATTTTTATATTAATTTGAAGGTAGGCTGTAGAAATTAACTTAAATTAATAAGGACAGTCAAAGTTATGTTGTAGAAATTTTTGCGATAGTAGCTTCGTAGGCTTGAAATTTCCCAAAGAATCCTAAAAAAAAATTGAAAAATTATTGAAATTGGATGATTTAACCAGAAAAGTGCGAAGATCATGACGACATTGTCGTCGACATTTCTCAAAATTAATTTACTGCACTTTTTTTCAAAATTTTAAAATTAGCAAATAACGATGATCAAAGTTTGACTAGGCATCGGAAACAAAACATAATTATTAAAAGAATGAAAGATCATTGAAATTAAACGATCTAACCAACACGTTATAAAGATTATGATTGTGACAATTATAGTCGCTTCAAAGTTAGTTTATTTTGCATGAATTTATAAAATTAGAAAAATAAGGGAGGACAAAGCTTGACTAGACTCTAGAAGTTTAAGTTGCGGTTTGACCCAAAACTAAAACAACGAACCCAAGTACTTGTGCCATTGTTCCGAAAACTGGAAGCGAGGGAGGTATGTAAATCGAGCCATAGATATGTTCTACTCCACGAACTTTTTAGTCGTATTAAAATTGGAACGATACAGAGAAGATTAGCATGGCCCTGCGCAAGGATGACACGCATAAATCGAGAAATGGTCCAAATTTTTTTTTTTGACGATTTTTCATTCTTTTGATTATTTTATTTGCCTTTCCTTTCGCCAAATTTGATAATTATTTTAATTTCAAGAAAAATTCGAAGGATCTACCTTTTCTTTAATTTTTCATAACAAAATAATTGATTTATATTCGTAAGTCAGTGAAATTATGATTTTACTATCCGATTAATTTAGTGTTTGATTGCTCAATTTAATACGTCAAAAACTTTCGACCGTTCTCAACTTAAATCCGTCCGAAATCTACTCTACAACATCATGTGTTTTGTTGAAATTACCCATCCGTTAGATGTAGTCATGAATCTTTGAACCGCATTGACGTCGATAAAATTTTATATAAATTTTCGTTGTTTTCTAATCACGATAAAATTTTAGAAATAATCAAACTTTTTAAAATAGATTTTATAACAATTAGGTGTCAAAGATAGGTTCAAATCAAATAGCTATAAGTGTTTTTAATCAAAAATGATTTGTAAAATTTAGGCCCGTTATAATAAGTTCTAAAGAGCAGAGCTCATAAAGAAATTAAAATAAGTAGGTTTAAAAAATGTGTTTGCATTTCATTCTTGGCCCAATTACGTCCCGGGTGACACAAAAAAAAAAAAAAATTAATGCACCGCGATGATCGAAAACGGATTACCAAACTCTTAACGTTTCGGCTTCGATAATATGGCGTTTGTGTATATATCTAAATAGTTAAAAAAAAATAAATTCTACAGAATCCTATTTTATGAAAATAAGGTTATTTAAAATCGGTAGTTTGTGATAACGTGTTATGTTTAGAATTTAATTTAATTTTCCTATTTTAGGCAAAAGTTTAATTTTTTAATTGAAACCACAATTAGAGTTTCAAGCAAACAATGCTAGCACCACCTTGGTAGCTTGTGTACAGAAAACAAGGGAATCCCACATCGAAATGGTAGAGAGCAACACACTAGCAGGTGAGTATTAATATGGACATTGTTGCAACCTTGCAACTTACTTACCTGGATGGGATCGATGGGTGACCAAGAAGGCCCATGGCCTAGGTTAGTGACCTCTCCATTGCACCTTAGGAGGGGGGTGCGCATCTAAGTTCTACCAAGTGGTGGATTCTACATCATAATTTGTGTTAGGGGTGGCTTGCGTCCGCGCAGCCCCCGCCAAATATAGTTGTGAAGCTTGATTCTTGTCGTTGTAGTAGTATGTGTTGAACAAAATCTGGGACTGTTAAAGGAGAAGAGAAAGGGGAGTTTGTTTGATGTCACAAAGAAAAGAAGGTTGATGCTAGAACCTTAATTTCATTGCCCAGTTTTGTACCACATCGAGATGATAATGTTTCTGGGACAAGAGCAAAGCTTTAAAAGGCAGAGTCCCCCATCCATTGAGGTCATACCTTTCTTGGCCTTTTGGCTAAGATCAAGTGTAGTATCTGTTCTTATCAGTTTAATATCTGATATGTGGACCATTGGTTCACACGATATTAAATTTATTTTTTAAAGGGAGGTTCCGTCACAGTAGCTTGCTACTGGGTTCCTCGCGGCCTGGCGTACCCCACCCCAAGTCAAAGTTGAAATTTTGTAACTTAAACAAATAAATGGATGCAACTACTCCCCTTGGCCTGGCTATTATTATGTTGCTGTTTAACAAAAAACAAAAGTAGCCGAGTTGAAATATTGAATTTAACTAAATGGTTGCAACTTATGTATGCTGTTTAACCCAAAACTAAAAACAAGGGAAACTAAATTATTACTTTTACTTGTATTAAAAATAAAAGCTTTGTGACTGTTTCTAAGTCTCAATTGCACACTATGGGAAACAGGACAGCTCAATTGTTTTGTGTATCTAAGATCCCACATCGCTGAATCAAATGATAGGTTTCGTTTTCATATAGCTGGACAACTGTAAATAGGTTTGTCCCTTTGGGGACATCCGATAAAATTGGAACGATACAGAGAAGATTAGCATGGCCCCTGCGCAAGGATGACACGCACAAATCGAGAAATGGTCCAAATTTTTTTGACGATTTTTCATTCTTTTGATTATTTTATTTACCTTTCCTTTCACCAAAATTGACAATCATTTTAATTTCAAGAAAAATTCGAACAAACTACCTTTTATTTAATTTTTCATAACCAAGTAGTTGATTTGTATTCGTAAGTGAGTTAGTGTTTGGTTGCTTAATTCAATCTGTCAAAAACTTTTGATCGTTCGCAACTTAAACCCGTCCGAAATCAACTCTACCACGTCACAAGTTTTGTTGAAATACCCATTGGTTGGATGTGGTCGTGAATCTTGATCATAGAAGGGACCGCATTGACGTCGATAGCAATTCCTTTGCGTAAACTTGTTGTGGTTTTCTAGCCAAACATCTCGGATTTTGGTCGAAAAGCGTCGATGCAACACAAATGAATCACATCTCATTCGCGTTTTCAATCTCTTGTGTTTTCTAACGAAGAATTAATCTCATACACGAGTAACAAGGTCCATTTTTATTGCCAAATACATTAGCGATTATGCTGCAACGAGACAAAGATAACTTCTGATCCAGGTCTGGTTCAAACAAGTTATCGTAAGAGATTATTTTCTTTCTTTTGTGCACATATATTTTTTGTATTTATTATTTTTTGGGGGTAATTGCTACGAGAGTATTTTGTTGAATAATATTATAATAAGACATCCGAAAACAATATCATACAAGGCCGCACAACAAGCGATACACAATGTTGATCAACATTCAATCACTTGGTTAGTAGTAAGTTTTAAGTGTGTAAAATCGTTGTATTCAAATTTGCATTTTAGTCAAAAATTTATGCAAAGATCGACAAAAAAAATTAAACGGTTCAATCGAAAAATTATAGCGATTTTGATTTTTTTCATTATCGGCATTTTTATATTAATTTGAAGGTAGGCTGTAGAAATTAACTTAAATTAATAAGGACAGTCAAAGTTATGTTGTAGAAATTTTTGCGATAGTAGCTTCGTAGGCTTGAAATTTCCCAAAGAATCCTAAAAAAAAAATTGAAAAATTATTGAAATTGGATTATTTAACCAGAAAAGTGCGAAGATCATGACGACATTGTCGTCGACATTTCTCAAAATTAATTTACTGCACTTTTTTTCAAAATTTTAAAATTAGCAAATAACGATGATCAAAGTTTGACTAGGCATCGGAAACAAAACATAATTATTAAAAGAATGAAAGATCATTGAAATTAAACGATCTAACCAACACGTTATAAAGATTAAGATTGTGACAATTATAGTCGCTTCAAAGTTAGTTTATTTTGCATGAATTTATAAAATTAGAAAAATAAGGGAGGACAAAGCTTGACTAGACTCTAGAAGTTTAAGTTGCGGTTTGACCCAAAACTAAAACAACGAACCCAAGTACTTGTGCCATTGTTCCGAAAACTGGAAGCGAGGGAGGTATGTAAATCGAGCCATAGATATGTTCTACTCCACGAACTTTTTAGTCGTATTAAAATTGGAACGATACAGAGAAGATTAGCATGGCCCTGCGCAAGGATGACACGCATAAATCGAGAAATGGTCCAAATTTTTTTTTTGACGATTTTTCATTCTTTTGATTATTTTATTTGCCTTTCCTTTCGCCAAATTTGATAATTATTTTAATTTCAAGAAAAATTCGAAGGATCTACCTTTTCTTTAATTTTTCATAATAAAATAATTGATTTATATTCGTAAGTCAGTGAAATTATGATTTTACTATCCGATTAATTTAGTGTTTGATTGCTCTATTTAATACGTCAAAAACTTTCGACCGTTCTCAACTTAAATCCGTCCGAAATCTACTCTACAACATCATGTGTTTTGTTGAAATTACCCATCCGTTAGATGTAGTCATGAATCTTTGAACCGCATTGACGTCGATAAAATTTTATATAAATTTTCGTTGTTTTCTAATCACGATAAAATTTTAGAAATAATCAAACTTTTTAAAATAGATTTTATAACAATTAGGTGTCAAAGATAGGTTCAAATCAAATAGCTATAAGTGTTTTTAATCAAAAATGATTTGTAAAATTTAGACCCGTTATAATAAGTTCTAAAGAGCAGAGCTCATAAAGAAATTAAAATAAGTAGGTTTAAAAAATGTGTTTGCATTTCATTCTTGGCCCAATTACGTCCCGGGTGACACCAAAAAAAAATAAAATTAATGCACCGCGATGATCGAAAACGGATTACCAAACTCTTAACGTTTCGGCTTCGATAATATGGCGTTTGTGTATATATCTAAATAGTTAAAAAAAAAATAAATTCTACAAAATCCTATTTTATGAAAATAAGGTTATTTAAAATCGGTAGTTTGTGATAACGTGTTATGTTTAGAATTTAATTTAATTTTCCTATTTTAGGCAAAAGTTTAATTTTTTAATTAAAACCACAATTAGAGTTTCAAGCAAACAATGCTAGCACCACCTTGGTAGCTTGTGTACAGAGAACAAGGGAATCCCACATCGAAATGGTAGAGAGCAACACACTAGCAGGTGAGTATTAATATGGACATAGTTGCAACTTTGCAACTTACTTACCTGGATGGGGTCGATGGGTGACCAAGAAGGCCCATGGCCTAGGTTAGTGACCTCTCCATTGCACCTTTGGAGGGGGGTGCTCATCTAAGTTCTACCCAAGTGGTGGATTCTACATCATAATTTGTGTTAGGGGTGGCTTGCGTCCGCGCAGCCCCCGCCAAATATAGTTGTGAAGCTTGATTCTTGTCGTTGTAGTAGTATGTGTTGAACAAAATCTGGGACTGTTAAAGGAGAAGAGAAAGGGGAGTTTGTTTGATGTCACAAAGAAAAGAAGGTTGATGCTTGAACCTTAATTTCATTGCCCAGTTTTGTACCACATCGAGATGATAATGTTTCTGGGACAAGAGCAAAGCTTTAAAAGGCAGAGTCCCCCATCCATTGAGGTCATACCTTTCTCGGCCTTTTGGCTAAGATCAAGTGTAGTATCTGTTCTTATCAGTTTAATATCTGATATGTGGACCATTGGTTCACACGAAATTAAATTTATTTTTTGAGTGGGAGGTTCCGTCATAGTAGAAAGCTACTGGGTTCCTCGCGTGTCGCCTAAGTGTTGCACTACTGCTTTGGCCTGGCGCACCCCACCCCAAGTCAAAGTTGAAATTTTGTAACTTAAACAAATAAATGGATGCAACTACTCCCCTTGGCCTGGCCAAAACTAAAAACAAGGGAAACTAAATTATTACTTTTACTCGTATTAAAAATAAAAGCTTTGTGATTGTTTCTAAGTCTCAATTGCACACTATGGGAAACAGGACAGCTCAATTGTTTTGTGTATCTAAGATCTCACATCGCTGAATCAAATGATAGGTTTCGTTTTCATATAGCTGGACAACTGTCAATAGCTTTGTCCCTTCGGGGACATCCGATAAAATTGGAACGATACAGAGAAGATTAGCATGGCCCCTGCGCAAGGATGACACGCACAAATCGAGAAATGGTCCAAATTTTTTTGACGATTTTTCATTCTTTTGATTATTTTATTTGCCTTTCCTTTCACCAAAATTGACAATCATTTTAATTTCAAGAAAAATTCGAACAAACTACCTTTTATTTAATTTTTCATAGCCAAGTAGTTGATTTGTATTCGTAAGTGAGTTAGTGTTTGGTTGCTTAATTCAATCTGTCAAAAACTTTTGATCGTTCGCAACTTAAACCCGTCCGAAATCAACTCTACCACGTCACAAGTTTTGTTGAAATACCCATTGGTTAGATGTGGTCGTGAATCTTGATCATAGAAGGGACTGCATTGACGTCGATAGCAATTCCTTTGCGTAAACTTGTTGTGGTTTTCTAGCCAAACATCTCGGATTTTGGTCGAAAAGCGTCGATGCAACACAAATGAATCACATCTCATTCGCGTTTTCAATCTCTTGTGTTTTCTAACGAAGAATTAATCTCATACACGAGTAACAAGGTCCATTTTTATTGCCAAATACATTAGCGATTATGCTGCAACGAGACAAAGATAACTTCTGATCCAGGTCTGGTTCAAACAAGTTATCGTAAGAGATTATTTTCTTTCTTTTGTGCATATATATTTTTTGTATTTATTATTTTTTGGGGGTAATTGCTACGAGAGTATTTTGTTGAATAATATTATAATAAGACATCCGAAAACAATATCATACAAGGCCGCACAACAAGCGATACACAATGTTGATCAACATTCAATCACTTGGTTAGTAGTAAGTTTTAAGTGTGTAAAATCGTTGTATTCAAATTTGCATTTTAGTCAAAAATTTATGCAAAGATCGACAAAAAAAAAATTGATTAATTAAAAATGAAAAATAATTGAAATTTAACAGTTTAACCAACAAATTATAAAGATCATGATTTAGTATTCATCGTCGTTTTTAAGTTAATTTGTTTTGCGTTTATTCAAATTTTTAAAATTTAAGAACAAGGGCGGTCAAAGTTCGACTAAGCTCTAGAAATAGAATACAATGAATCGAACATTAAGAATCAGTAAAATTAAACGGTTCAATCGAAAAATTATAGCGATTTTGATTCTTTTCATTATCGGCATTTTTATATTAATTTGAAGGTAGGCTGTAGAAATTAACTTAAATTAATAAGGACAGTCAAAGTTATGTTGTAGAAATTTTTGCGATAGTAGCTTCGTAGGCTTGAAATTTCCCAAAGAATCCTAAAAAAAAAATTGAAAAATTATTGAAATTGGATGATTTAACCAGAAAAGTGCGAAGATCATGACGACATTGTCGTCGACATTTCTCAAAATTAATTTACTGCACTTTTTTTCAAAATTTTAAAATTAGCAAATAACGATGATCAAAGTTTGACTAGGCATCGGAAACAAAACATAATTATTAAAAGAATGAAAGATCATTGAAATTAAACGATCTAACCAACACGTTATAAAGATTATGATTGTGACAATTATAGTCGCTTCAAAGTTAGTTTATTTTGCATGAATTTATAAAATTAGAAAAATAAGGGAGGACAAAGCTTGACTAGACTCTAGAAGTTTAAGTTGCGGTTTGACCCAAAACTAAAACAACGAACCCAAGTGCTTGTGCCATTGTTCCGAAAACTGGAAGCGAGGGAGGTATGTAAATCGAGCCATAGATATGTTCTACTCCACGAACTTTTTAGTCGTATTAAAATTGGAACGATACAGAGAAGATTAGCATGGCCCTGCGCAAGGATGACACGCATAAATCGAGAAATGGTCCAAATTTTTTTTTGACGATTTTTCATTCTTTTGATTATTTTATTTGCCTTTCCTTTCGCCAAATTTGATAATTATTTTAATTTCAAGAAAAATTCGAAGGATCTACCTTTTCTTTAATTTTTCATAACAAAATAATTGATTTATATTCGTAAGTCAGTGAAATTATGATTTTACTATCCGATTAATTTAGTGTTTGATTGCTCAATTTAATACGTCAAAAACTTTCGACCGTTCTCAACTTAAATCCGTCCGAAATCTACTCTACAACATCATGTGTTTTGTTGAAATTACCCATCCGTTAGATGTAGTCATGAATCTTTGAACCGCATTGACGTCGATAAAATTTTATATAAATTTTCGTTGTTTTCTAATCACGATAAAATTTTAGAAATAATCAAACTTTTTAAAATAGATTTTATAACAATTAGGTGTCAAAGATAGGTTCAAATCAAATAGCTATAAGTGTTTTTAATCAAAAATGATTTGTAAAATTTAGGCCCGTTATAATAAGTTCTAAAGAGCAGAGCTCATAAAGAAATTAAAATAAGTAGGTTTAAAAAATGTGTTTGCATTTCATTCTTGGCCCAATTACGTCCCGGGTGACACAAAAAAAAAAAAATTAATGCACCGCGATGATCGAAAACGGATTACCAAACTTTTAACGTTTCGGCTTCGATAATATGGCGTTTGTGTATATATCTAAATAGTTAAAAAAAAAAAAAAATTCTACAAAATCCTATTTTATGAAAATAAGACTATTTAAAATCGGTAGTTTGTGATAACGTGTTATGTTTAGAATTTAATTTAATTTTCCTATTTTAGGCAAAAGTTTAATTTTTTAATTAAAACCACAATTAGAGTTTCAAGCAAACAATGCTAGCACCACCTTGGTAGCTTGTGTACAGAAAACAAGGGAATCCCACATCGAAATGGTAGAGAGCAACACACTAGCAGGTGAGTATTAATATGGACATAGTTGCAACCTTGCAACTTACTTACCTGGATGGGGTCGATGGGTGACCGAGAAGGCCCATGGCCTAGGTTAGTGACCTCTCCATTGCACCTTAGGAGGGGGGTGCTCATCTAAGTTCTACCCAAGTGGTGGATTCTACATCATAATTTGTGTTAGGGGTGGCTTGCGTCCGCGCAGCCCCCGCCAAATATAGTTGTGAAGCTTGATTCTTGTCGTTGTAGTAGTAGGTGTTGAACAAAATCTGGGACTGTTAAAGGAGAAGAGAAAGGGGAGTTTGTTTGATGTCACAAAGAAAAGAAGGTTGATGCTAGAACCTTAATTTCATTGCCCAGTTTTGTACCACATCGAGATGATAATGTTTCTGGGACAAGAGCAAAGCTTTAAAAGGCAGAGTCCCCCATCCATTGAGGTCATACCTTTCTCGGCCTTTTGGCTAAGATCAAGTGTAGTATCTGTTCTTATCAGTTTAATATCTGATATGTGGACCATTGGTTCACACGATATTAAATTTATTTTTTGAGGGGGAGGTTCCGTCACAGTAGCTTGCTACTGGGTTCCTCGCGCGTCGCCTAAGTGTTGCACTACTGCTTTGGCCTGGCGCACCCCACCCCAAGTCAAAGTTGAAATTTTGTAACTTAAACAAATAAATGGATGCAACTACTCCCCTTGGCCTGGCTATTATTATGCTGCTGTTTAACTAAAAACAAAAGTTGCCGAGTTGAAATATTGAATTTAACTAAATGGATGCAACTTATGTATGCTGTTTAACCCAAAACTAAAAACAAGGGAAACTAAATTATTACTTTTACTCTATTAAAAATAAAAGCTTTGTGACTGTTTCTAAGTCTCAATTGCACACTATGGGAAACAGGACAGCTCAATTGTTTTGTGTATCTAAGATCCCACATCGCTGAATCAAATGATAGGTTTCGTTTTCATATAGCTGGACAACTGTAAATAGGTTTGTCCCTTCGGGGACATCCGATAAAATTGGAACGATACAGAGAAGATTAGCATGGCCCCTGCGCAAGGATGACACGCACAAATCGAGAAATGGTCCAAATTTTTTTGACGATTTTTCATTCTTTTGATTATTTTATTTGCCTTTCCTTTCACCAAAATTGACAATCATTTTAATTTCAAGAAAAATTCGAACAAACTACCTTTTATTTAATTTTTCATAACCAAGTAGTTGATTTGTATTCGTAAGTGAGTTAGTGTTTGGTTGCTTAATTCAATCTGTCAAAAAACTTTTGATCGTTCGCAACTTAAACCCGTCCGAAATCAACTCTACCACGTCACAAGTTTTGTTGAAATACCCATTGGTTAGATGTGGTCGTGAATCTTGATCATAGAAGGGACTGCATTGACGTCGATAGCAATTCCTTTGCGTAAACTTGTTGTGGTTTTCTAGCCAAACATCTCGGATTTTGGTCGAAAAGCGTCGATGCAACACAAATGAATCACTTCTCATTCGCGTTTTCAATCTCTTGTGTTTTCTAACGAAGAATTAATCTCATACACGAGTAACAAGGTCCATTTTTATTGCCAAATACATTAGCGATTATGCTGCAACGAGACAAAGATAACTTCTGATCCAGGTCTGGTTCAAACAAGTTATCGTAAGAGATTATTTTCTTTCTTTTGTGCATATATATTTTTTGTATTTATTATTTTTTGGGGGTAATTGCTACGAGAGTATTTTGTTGAATAATATTAAAATAAGACATCCGAAAACAATATCATACAAGGCAGCACAACAAACGATACACAATGTTGATCAACATTCAATCACTTGGTTAGTAGTAAGTTTTAAGTGTGTAAAATCGTTGTATTCAAATTTGCATTTTAGTCAAAAATTTATGCAAAGATCGACAAAAAAAAATGATTAATTAAAAATGAAAAATAATTGAAATTTAACAGTTTAACCAACAAATTATAAAGATCATGATTTAGTATTCATCGTCGTTTTTAAGTTAATTTGTTTTGCGTTTATTCAAATTTTTAAAATTTAAGAACAAGGGCGGTCAAAGTTCGACTAAGCTCTAGAAATAGAATACAATGAATCGAACATTAAGAATCAGTAAAATTAAACGGTTCAATCGAAAAATTATAGCGATTTTGATTTTTTTCATTATCGGCATTTTTATATTAATTTGAAGGTAGGCTGTAGAAATTAACTTAAATTAATAAGGACAGTCAAAGTTATGTTGTAGAAATTTTTGCGATAGTAGCTTCGTAGGCTTGAAATTTCCCAAAGAATCCTAAAAAAAAAATTGAAAAATTATTGAAATTGGATGATTTAACCAGAAAAGTGCGAAGATCATGACGACATTGTCGTCGACATTTCTCAAAATTAATTTACTGCACTTTTTTTCAAAATTTTAAAATTAGCAAATAACGATGATCAAAGTTTGACTAGGCATCGGAAACAAAACATAATTATTAAAAGAATGAAAGATCATTGAAATTAAACGATCTAACCAACACGTTATAAAGATTATGATTGTGACAATTATAGTCGCTTCAAAGTTAGTTTATTTTGCATGAATTTATAAAATTAGAAAAATAAGGGAGGACAAAGCTTGACTAGACTCTAGAAGTTTAAGTTGCGGTTTGACCCAAAACTAAAACAACGAACCCAAGTGCTTGTGCCATTGTTCCGAAAACTGGAAGCGAGGGAGGTATGTAAATCGAGCCATAGATATGTTCTACTCCACGAACTTTTTAGTCGTATTAAAATTGGAACGATACAGAGAAGATTAGCATGGCCCTGCGCAAGGATGACACGCATAAATCGAGAAATGGTCCAAATTTTTTTTTGACGATTTTTCATTCTTTTGATTATTTTATTTGCCTTTCCTTTCGCCAAATTTGATAATTATTTTAATTTCAAGAAAAATTCGAAGGATCTACCTTTTCTTTAATTTTTCATAACAAAATAATTGATTTATATTCGTAAGTCAGTGAAATTATGATTTTACTATCCGATTAATTTAGTGTTTGATTGCTCAATTTAATACGTCAAAAACTTTCGACCGTTCTCAACTTAAATCCGTCCGAAATCTACTCTACAACATCATGTGTTTTGTTGAAATTACCCATCCGTTAGATGTAGTCATGAATCTTTGAACCGCATTGACGTCGATAAAATTTTATATAAATTTTCGTTGTTTTCTAATCACGATAAAATTTTAGAAATAATCAAACTTTTTAAAATAGATTTTATAACAATTAGGTGTCAAAGATAGGTTCAAATCAAATAGCTATAAGTGTTTTTAATCAAAAATGATTTGTAAAATTTAGGCCCGTTATAATAAGTTCTAAAGAGCAGAGCTCATAAAGAAATTAAAATAAGTAGGTTTAAAAAATGTGTTTGCATTTCATTCTTGGCCCAATTACGTCCCGGGTGACACCAAAAAAAAAAAAAAATTAATGCACCGCGATGATCGAAAACGGATTACCAAACTCTTAACGTTTCGGCTTCGATAATATGGCGTTTGTGTATATATCTAAATAGTTAAAAAAAAATAAATTCTACAAAATCCTATTTTATGAAAATAAGGTTATTTAAAATCGGTAGTTTGTGATCACGAGTTATGTTTAGAATTTAATTTAATTTTCCTATTTTAGGCAAAAGTTTAATTTTTTAATTAAAACCACAATTAGAGTTTCAAGCAAACAATGCTAGCACCACCTTGGTAGCTTGTGTACAGAAAACAAGGGAATCCCACTTCGAAATGGTAGAGAGCAACACACTAGCAGGTGAGTATTAATATGGACATAGTTGCAACCTTGCAACTTACTTACCTGGATGGGATCGATGGGTGACCAAGAAGGCCCATGGCCTAGGTTAGTGACCTCTCCATTGCACCTTAGGAGGGGGGTGCGCATCTAAGTTCTACCAAGTGGTGGATTCTACATCATAATTTGTGTTAGGGGTGGCTTGCGTCCGCGCAGCCCCCGCCAAATATAGTTGTGAAGCTTGATTCTTGTCGTTGTAGTAGTAGGTGTTGAACAAAATCTGGGACTGTTAAAGGAGAAGAGAAAGGGGAGTTTGTTTGATGTCACAAAGAAAAGAAGGTTGATGCTAGAACCTTAATTTCATTGCCCAGTTTTGTACCACATCGAGATGATAATGTTTCTGGGACAAGAGCAAAGCTTTAAAAGGCAGAGTCCCCCATCCATTGAGGTCATACCTTTCTCGGCCTTTTGGCTAAGATCAATGGTAGTATCTGTTCTTATCAGTTTAATATCTGATATGTGGACCATTGGTTCACACGATATTAAATTTATTTTTTGAGGGGGAGGTTCCGTCACAGTAGCTTGCTACTGGGTTCCTCGCGCGTCGCCTAAGTGTTGCACTACTGCTTTGGCCTGGCGCACCCCACCCCAAGTCAAAGTTGAAATTTTGTAACTTAAACAAATAAATGGATGCAACTACTCCCCTTGGCCTGGCTATTATTATGCTGCTGTTCAACTAAAAACAAAAATAGCCGATTTGAAATATTGAATTTAACTAAATGGATGCAACTTATGTATGCTGTTTAACCCAAAACTAAAAACAAGGGAAACTAAATTATTACTTTTACTCGTATTAAAAATAAAAGCTTTGTGACTGTTTCTTATTACTTTTACTCGTATTAAAAATAAAAGCTTTGTGACTGTTTCTAAGTCTCAATTGCACACTATGGGAAACAGGACAGCTCAATTGTTTTGTGTATCTAAGATCCCACATCGCTGAATCAAATGATAGGTTTCGTTTTCATATAGCTGGACAACTGTAAATAGGTTTGTCTCTTCGGGGACATCCGATAAAATTGGAACGATACAGAGAAGATTAGCATGGCCCCTGCGCAAGGATGACACGCACAAATCGAGAAATGGTCCAAATTTTTTTGACGATTTTTCATTCTTTTGATTATTTTATTTGCCTTTCCTTTCACCAAAATTGACAATCATTTTAATTTCAAGAAAAATTCGAACAAACTACCTTTTATTTAATTTTTCATAACCAAGTAGTTGATTTGTATTCGTAAGTGAGTTAGTGTTTGGTTGCTTAATTCAATCTGTCAAAAACTTTTGATCGTTCGCAACTTAAACCCGTCCGAAATCAACTCTACCACGTCACAAGTTTTGTTGAAATACCCATTGGTTAGATGTGGTCGTGAATCTTGATCATAGAAGGGACTGCATTGACGTCGATAGCAATTCCTTTGCGTAAACTTGTTGTGGTTTTCTAGCCAAACATCTCGGATTTTGGTCGAAAAGCGTCGATGCAACACAAATGAATCACATCTCATTCGCGTTTTCAATCTCTTGTGTTTTCTAACGAAGAATTAATCTCATACACGAGTAACAAGGTCCATTTTTATTGCCAAATACATTAGCGATTATGCTGCAACGAGACAAAGATAACTTCTGATCCAGGTCTGGTTCAAACAAGTTATCGTAAGAGATTATTTTCTTTCTTTTGTGCATATATATTTTTTGTATTTATTATTTTTTGGGGGTAATTGCTACGAGAGTATTTTGTTGAATAATATTATAATAAGACATCCGAAAACAATATCATACAAGGCCGCACAACAAGCGATACACAATGTTGATCAACATTCAATCACTTGGTTAGTAGTAAGTTTTAAGTGTGTAAAATCGTTGTATTCAAATTTGCATTTTAGTCAAAAATTTATGCAAAGATCGACAAAAAAAAAATTGATTAATTAAAAATGAAAAATAATTGAAATTTAACAGTTTAACCAACAAATTATAAAGATCATGATTTAGTATTCATCGTCGTTTTTAAGTTAATTTGTTTTGCGTTTATTCAAATTTTTAAAATTTAAGAACAAGGGCGGTCAAAGTTCGACTAAGCTCAATGAATCGAACATTAAGAATCAGTAAAATTAAACGGTTCAATCGAAAAATTATAGCGATTTTGATTTTTTTTCATTATCGGCATTTTTATATTAATTTGAAGGTAGGCTGTAGAAATTAACTTAAATTAATAAGGACAGTCAAAGTTATGTTGTAGAAATTTTTGCGATAGTAGCTTCGTAGGCTTGAAATTTCCCAAAGAATCCTAAAAAAAAAATTGAAAAATTATTGAAATTGGATGATTTAACCAGAAAAGTGCGAAGATCATGACGACATTGTCGTCGACATTTCTCAAAATTAATTTACTGCACTTTTTTTCAAAATTTTAAAATTAGCAAATAACGATGATCAAAGTTTGACTAGGCATCGGAAACAAAACATAATTATTAAAAGAATGAAAGATCATTGAAATTAAACGATCTAACCAACACGTTATAAAGATTATGATTGTGACAATTATAGTCGCTTCAAAGTTAGTTTATTTTGCATGAATTTATAAAATTAGAAAAATAAGGGAGGACAAAGCTTGACTAGACTCTAGAAGTTTAAGTTGCGGTTTGACCCAAAACTAAAACAACGAACCCAAGTGCTTGTGCCATTGTTCCGAAAACTGGAAGCGAGGGAGGTATGTAAATCGAGCCATAGATATGTTCTACTCCACGAACTTTTTAGTCGTATTAAAATTGGAACGATACAGAGAAGATTAGCATGGCCCTGCGCAAGGATGACACGCATAAATCGAGAAATGGTCCAAATTTTTTTTTTGACGATTTTTCATTCTTTTGATTATTTTATTTGCCTTTCCTTTCGCCAAATTTGATAATTATTTTAATTTCAAGAAAAATTCGAAGGATCTACCTTTTCTTTAATTTTTCATAACAAAATAATTGATTTATATTCGTAAGTCAGTGAAATTATGATTTTACTATCCGATTAATTTAGTGTTTGATTGCTCAATTTAATACGTCAAAAACTTTCGACCGTTCTCAACTTAAATCCGTCCGAAATCTACTCTACAACATCATGTGTTTTGTTGAAATTACCCATCCGTTAGATGTAGTCATGAATCTTTGAACCGCATTGACGTCGATAAAATTTTATATAAATTTTCGTTGTTTTCTAATCACGATAAAATTTTAGAAATAATCAAACTTTTTAAAATAGATTTTATAACAATTAGGTGTCAAAAATAGGTTCAAATCAAATAGCTATAAGTGTTTTTAATCAAAAATGATTTGTAAAATTTAGGCCCGTTATAATAAGTTCTAAAGAGCAGAGCTCATAAAGAAATTAAAATAAGTAGGTTTAAAAAATGTGTTTGCATTTCATTCTTGGCCCAATTACGTCCCGGGTGACACAAAAAAAAAAATTAATGCACCGCGATGATCGAAAACGGATTACCAAACTTTTAACGTTTCGGCTTCGATAATATGGCGTTTGTGTATATATCTAAATAGTTAAAAAAAATAAATTCTACAAAATCCTATTTTATGAAAATAAGGTTATTTAAAATCGATAGTTTGTGATAACGTGTTATGTTTAGAATTTAATTTAATTTTCCTTTTTTAGGCAAAAGTTTAATTTTTTAATTAAAACCACAATTAGAGTTTCAAGCAAACAATGCTAGCACCACCTTGGTAGCTTGTGTACAGAAAACAAGGGAATCCCACATCGAAATGGTAGAGAGCAACACACTAGCAGGTGAGTATTAATATGGACATAGTTGCAACCTTGCAACTTACTTACCTGGATGGGGTCGATGGGTGACCAAGAAGGCCCATGGCCTAGGTTAGTGACCTCTCCATTGCACCTTAGGAGGGGGGTGCTCATCTAAGTTCTACCCAAGTGGTGGATTCTACATCATAATTTGTGTTAGGGGTGGCTTGCGTCCGCGCAGCCCCCGCCAAATATAGTTGTGAAGCTTGATTCTTGTCGTTGTAGTAGTAGGTGTTGAACAAAATCTGGGACTGTTAAAGGAGAAGAGAAAGGGGAGTTTGTTTGATGTCACAAAGAAAAGAAGGTTGATGCTAGAACCTTAATTTCATTGCCCAGTTTTGTACCACATCGAGATGATAATGTTTCTGGGACAAGAGCAAAGCTTTAAAAGGCAGAGTCCCCCATCCATTGAGGTCATACCTTTCTCGGCCTTTTGGCTAAGATCAAGTGTAGTATCTGTTCTTATCAGTTTAATATCTGATATGTGGACCATTGGTTCACACGATATTAAATTTATTTTGAGGGGGAGGTTTCGTCACAGTAGCTTGCTACTGGGTTCCTCGCGCGTTGCCTAAGTGTTGCACTACTGCTTTGGCTTGGCGCACCCCACCCCAAGTCAAAGTTGAAATTTTGTAACTTAAACAAATAAATGGATGCAACTACTCCCCTTGGCCTGGCTATTATTATGCTGCTGTTCAACTAAAAACAAAAGTAGCCGAGTTGAAATATTGAATTTAACTAAATGGATGCAACTTATGTATGCTGTTTAACCCAAAACTAAAAACAAGGGAAACTAAATTATTACTTTTACTCGTATTAAAAATAAAAGCTTTGTGACTGTTTCTAAGTCTCAATTGCACACTACGGGAAACAGGACAGCTCAATTGTTTTGTGTATCTAAGATCCCACATCGCTGAATCAAATGATAGGTTTCGTTTTCATATAGCTGGACAACTGTCAATAGCTTTGTCCCTTCGGGGACATCCGATAAAATTGGAGCGATACAGAGAAGATTAGCATGGCCCCTGCGCAAGGATGACACGCACAAATCGAGAAATGGTCCAATTTTTTTTGACGATTTTTCATTCTTTTGATTATTTTATTTGCCTTTCCTTTCACCAAAATTGACAATCATTTTAATTTCAAGAAAAATTCGAACAAACTACCTTTTATTTAATTTTTCATAACCAAGTAGTTGATTTGTATTCGTAAGTGAGTTAGTGTTTGGTTGCTTAATTCAATCTGTCAAAAACTTTTGATCGTTCGCAACTTAAACCCGTCCGAAATCAACTCTACCACGTCACAAGTTTTGTTGAAATACCCATTGGTTAGATGTGGTCGTGAATCTTGATCATAGAAGGGACTGCATTGACGTCGATAGCAATTCCTTTGCGTAAACTTGTTGTGGTTTTCTAGCCAAACATCTCGGATTTTGGTCGAAAAGCGTCGATGCAACACAAATGAATCACATCTCATTCGCGTTTTCAATCTCTTGTGTTTTCTAACGAAGAATTAATCTCATACACGAGTAACAAGGTCCATTTTTATTGCCAAATACATTAGCGATTATGCTGCAACGAGACAAAGATAACTTCTGATCCAGGTCTGGTTCAAACAAGTTATCGTAAGAGATTATTTTCTTTCTTTTGTGCATATATATTTTTTGTATTTATTATTTTTTGGGGGTAATTGCTACGAGAGTATTTTGTTGAATAATATTATAATAAGACATCCGAAAACAATATCATACAAGGCAGCACAACAAACGATACACAATGTTGATCAACATTCAATCACTTGGTTAGTAGTAAGTTTTAAGTGTGTAAAATCGTTGTATTCAAATTTGCATTTTAGTCAAAAATTTATGCAAAGATCGACAAAAAAAAATGATTAATTAAAAATGAAAAATAATTGAAATTTAACAGTTTAACCAACAAATTATAAAGATCATGATTTAGTATTCATCGTCGTTTTTAAGTTAATTTGTTTTGCGTTTATTCAAATTTTTTAAATTTAAGAACAAGGGCGGTCAAAGTTCGACTAAGCTCTAGAAATAGAATACAATGAATCGAACATTAAGAATCAGTAAAATTAAACGGTTCAATCGAAAAATTATAGCGATTTTGATTTTTTTCATTATCGGCATTTTTATATTAATTTGAAGGTAGGCTGTAGAAATTAACTTAAATTAATAAGGACAGTCAAAGTTATGTTGTAGAAATTTTTGCGATAGTAGCTTCGTAGGCTTGAAATTTCCCAAAGAATCCTAAAAAAAAAATTGAAAAATTATTGAAATTGGATGATTTAACCAGAAAAGTGCGAAGATCATGACGACATTGTCGTCGACATTTCTCAAAATTAATTTACTGCACTTTTTTTCAAAATTTTAAAATTAGCAAATAACGATGATCAAAGTTTGACTAGGCATCGGAAACAAAACATAATTATTAAAAGAATGAAAGATCATTGAAATTAAACGATCTAACCAACACGTTATAAAGATTATGATTGTGACAATTATAGTCGCTTCAAAGTTAGTTTATTTTGCATGAATTTATAAAATTAGAAAAATAAGGGAGGACAAAGCTTGACTAGACTCTAGAAGTTTAAGTTGCGGTTTGACCCAAAACTAAAACAACGAACCCAAGTACTTGTGCCATTGTTCCGAAAACTGGAAGCGAGGGAGGTATGTAAATCGAGCCATAGATATGTTCTACTCCACGAACTTTTTAGTCGTATTAAAATTGGAACGATACAGAGAAGATTAGCATGGCCCTGCGCAAGGATGACACGCATAAATCGAGAAATGGTCCAAATTTTTTTTTTTTGACGATTTTTCATTCTTTTGATTATTTTATTTGCCTTTCCTTTCGCCAAATTTGATAATTATTTTAATTTCAAGAAAAATTCGAAGGATCTACCTTTTCTTTAATTTTTCATAACAAAATAATTGATTTATATTCGTAAGTCAGTGAAATTATGATTTTACTATCCGATTAATTTAGTGTTTGATTGCTCAATTTAATACGTCAAAAACTTTCGACCGTTCTCAACTTAAATCCGTCCGAAATCTACTCTACAACATCATGTGTTTTGTTGAAATTACCCATCCGTTAGATGTAGTCATGAATCTTTGAACCGCATTGACGTCGATAAAATTTTATATAAATTTTCGTTGTTTTCTAATCACGATAAAATTTTAGAAATAATCAAACTTTTTAAAATAGATTTTATAACAATTAGGTGTCAAAGATAGGTTCAAATCAAATAGCTATAAGTGTTTTTAATCAAAAATGATTTGTAAAATTTAGGCCCGTTATAATAAGTTCTAAAGAGCAGAGCTCATAAAGAAATTAAAATAAGTAGGTTTAAAAAATGTGTTTGCATTTCATTCTTGGCCCAATTACGTCCCGGGTGACACCAAAAAAAAAAAAAAATTAATGCACCGCGATGATCGAAAACGGATTACCAAACTCTTAACGTTTCGGCTTCGATAATATGGCGTTTGTGTATATATCTAAATAGTTAAAAAAAATAAATTCTACAAAATCCTATTTTATGAAAATAAGGTTATTTAAAATCGGTAGTTTGTGATCACGAGTTATGTTTAGAATTTAATTTAATTTTCCTATTTTAGGCAAAAGTTTAATTTTTTAATTAAAACCACAATTAGAGTTTCAAGCAAACAATGCTAGCACCACCTTGGTAGCTTGTGTACAGAAAACAAGGGAATCCCACATCGAAATGGTAGAGAGCAACACACTAGCAGGTGAGTATTAATATGGACATAGTTGCAACCTTGCAACTTACTTACCTGGATGGGGTCGATGGGTGACCAAGAAGGCCCATGGCCTAGGTTAGTGACCTCTCCATTGCACCTTAGGAGGGGGGTGCTCATCTAAGTTCTACCCAAGTGGTGGATTCTACATCATAATTTGTGTTAGGGGTGGCTTGCGTCCGCGCAGCCCCCGCCAAATATAGTTGTGAAGCTTGATTCTTGTCGTTGTAGTAGTAGGTGTTGAACAAAATCTGGGACTGTTAAAGGAGAAGAGAAAGGGGAGTTTGTTTGATGTCACAAAGAAAAGAAGGTTGATGCTAGAACCTTAATTTCATTGCCCAGTTTTGTACCACATCGAGATGATAATGTTTCTGGGACAAGAGCAAAGCTTTAAAAGGCAGAGTCCCCCATCCATTGAGGTCATACCTTTCTCGGCCTTTTGGCTAAGATCAAGTGTAGTATCTGTTCTTATCAGTTTAATATCTGATATTTGGACCATTGGTTCACACGATATTAAATTTATTTTTTGAGGGGGAGGTTCCGTCACAGTAGATTGCTACTGGGTTCCTCGCGCGTCGTCTAAGTGTTGCACTACTGCTTTGGCCTGGCGCACCTCACCCCAAGTCAAAGTTGAAATTTTGTAACTTAAACAAATAAATGGATGCAACTACTCCCCTTGGCCTGGCTATTATTATGCTGCTGTTTAACTAAAAACAAAAGTTGCCGAGTTGAAATATTGAATTTAACTAAATGGATGCAACTTATGTATGCTGTTTAACCCAAAACTAAAAACAAGGGAAACTAAATTATTACTTTTACTCGTATTAAAAATAAAAGCTTTGTGACTGTTTCTAAGTCTCAATTGCACACTATGGGAAACAGGACAGCTCAATTGTTTTGTGTATCTAAGATTCCACATCGCTGAATCAAATGATAGGTTTCGTTTTCATATAGCTGGACAACTGTAAATAGGTTTGTCCCTTCGGGGACATCCGATAAAATTGGAACGATACAGAGAAGATTAGCATGGCCCCTGCGCAAGGATGACACGCACAAATCGAGAAATGGTCCAAATTTTTTTGACGATTTTTCATTCTTTTGATTATTTTATTTGCCTTTCCTTTCACCAAAATTGACAATCATTTTAATTTCAAGAAAAATTCGAACAAACTACCTTTTATTTAATTTTTCATAACCAAGTAGTTGATTTGTATTCGTAAGTGAGTTAGTGTTTGGTTGCTTAATTCAATCTGTCAAAAACTTTTGATCGTTCGCAACTTAAACCCGTCCAAAATCAACTCTACCACGTCACAAGTTTTGTTGAAATACCCATTGGTTAGATGTGGTCGTGAATCTTGATCATAGAAGGGACTGCATTGACGTCGATAGCAATTCCTTTGCGTAAACTTGTTGTGGTTTTCTAGCCAAACATCTCGGATTTTGGTCGAAAAGCGTCGATGCAACACAAATGAATCACATCTCATTCGCGTTTTCAATCTCTTGTGTTTTCTAACGAAGAATTAATCTCATACACGAGTAACAAGGTCCATTTTTATTGCCAAATACATTAGCGATTATGTGCAACGAGACAAAGATAACTTCTGATCCAGGTCTGGTTCAAACAAGTTATCGTAAGAGATTATTTTCTTTCTTTTGTGCATATATATTTTTTGTATTTATTATTTTTTGGGGGTAATTGCTACGAGAGTATTTTGTTGAATAATATTATAATAAGACATCCGAAAACAATATCATACAAGGCAACACAACAAACGATACACAATGTTGATCAACATTCAATCACTTGGTTAGTAGTAAGTTTTAAGTGTGTAAAATCGTTGTATTCAAATTTGCATTTTAGTCAAAAATTTATGCAAAGATCGACAAAAAAAAAATGATTAATTAAAAATGAAAAATAATTGAAATTTAACAGTTTAACCAACAAATTATAAAGATCATGATTTAGTATTCATCGTCGTTTTTAAGTTAATTTGTTTTGCGTTTATTCAAATTTTTAAAATTTAAGAACAAGGGCGGTCAAAGTTCGACTAAGCTCTAGAAATAGAATACAATGAATCGAACATTAAGAATCAGTAAAATTAAACGGTTCAATCGAAAAATTATAGCGATTTTGATTTTTTTCATTATCGGCATTTTTATATTAATTTGAAGGTAGGCTGTAGAAATTAACTTAAATTAATAAGGACAGTCAAAGTTATGTTGTAGAAATTTTTGCGATAGTAGCTTCGTAGGCTTGAAATTTCCCAAAGAATCCTAAAAAAAAATTGAAAAATTATTGAAATTGGATGATTTAACCAGAAAAGTGCGAAGATCATGACGACATTGTCGTCGACATTTCTCAAAATTAATTTACTGCACTTTTTTTCAAAATTTTAAAATTAGCAAATAACGATGATCAAAGTTTGACTAGGCATCGGAAACAAAACATAATTATTAAAAGAATGAAAGATCATTGAAATTAAACGATCTAACCAACACGTTATAAAGATTATGATTGTGACAATTATAGTCGCTTCAAAGTTAGTTTATTTTGCATGAATTTATAAAATTAGAAAAATAAGGGAGGACAAAGCTTGACTAGACTCTAGAAGTTTAAGTTGCGGTTTGACCCAAAACTAAAACAACGAACCCAAGTGCTTGTGCCATTGTTCCGAAAACTGGAAGCGAGGGAGGTATGTAAATCGAGCCATAGATATGTTCTACTCCACGAACTTTTTAGTCGTATTAAAATTGGAACGATACAGAGAAGATTAGCATGGCCCTGCGCAAGGATGACACGCATAAATCGAGAAATGGTACAAATTTTTTTTTGACGATTTTTCATTCTTTTGATTATTTTATTTGCCTTTCCTTTCGCCAAATTTGATAATTATTTTAATTTCAAGAAAAATTCGAAGGATCTACCTTTTCTTTAATTTTTCATAACAAAATAATTGATTTATATTCGTAAGTCAGTGAAATTATGATTTTACTATCCGATTAATTTAGTGTTTGATTGCTCAATTTAATACGTCAAAAACTTTCGACCGTTCTCAACTTAAATCCGTCCGAAATCTACTCTACAACATCATGTGTTTTGTTGAAATTACCCATCCGTTAGATGTAGTCATGAATCTTTGAACCGCATTGACGTCGATAAAATTTTATATAAATTTTCGTTGTTTTCTAATCACGATAAAATTTTAGAAATAATCAAACTTTTTAAAATAGATTTTATAACAATTAGGTGTCAAAGATAGGTTCAAATCAAATAGCTATAAGTGTTTTTAATCAAAAATGATTTGTAAAATTTAGGCCCGTTATAATAAGTTCTAAAGAGCAGAGCTCATAAAGAAATTAAAATAAGTAGGTTTAAAAAATGTGTTTGCATTTCATTCTTGGCCCAATTACGTCCCGGGTGACACCAAAAAAAAAAAAAATTAATGCACCGCGATGATCGAAAACGGATTACCAAACTCTTAACGTTTCGGCTTCGATAATATGGCGTTTGTGTATATATCTAAATAGTTAAAAAAAATAAATTCTACAAAATCCTATTTTATGAAAATAAGGTTATTTAAAATCGGTAGTTTGTGATCACGAGTTATGTTTAGAATTTAATTTAATTTTCCTATTTTAGGCAAAAGTTTAATTTTTTAATTAAAACCACAATTAGAGTTTCAAGCAAACAATGCTAGCACCACCTTGGTAGCTTGTGTACAGAAAACAAGGGAATCCCACTTCGAAATGGTAGAGAGCAACACACTAGCAGGTGAGTATTAATATGGACATAGTTGCAACCTTGCAACTTACTTACCTGGATGGGGTCGATGGGTGACCAAGAAGGCCCATGGCCTAGGTTAGTGACCTCTCCATTGCACCTTAGGAGGGGGGTGCTCATCTAAGTTCTACCCAAGTGGTGGATTCTACATCATAATTTGTGTTAGGGGTGGCTTGCGTCCGCGCAGCCCCCGCCAAATATAGTTGTGAAGCTTGATTCTTGTCGTTGTAGTAGTAGGTGTTGAACAAAATCTGGGACTGTTAAAGGAGAAGAGAAAGGGGAGTTTGTTTGATGTCACAAAGAAAAGAAGGTTGATGCTAGAACCTTAATTTCATTGCCCAGTTTTGTACCACATCGAGATGATAATGTTTCTGGGACAAGAGCAAAGCTTTAAAAGGCAGAGTCCCCCATCCATTGAGGTCATACCTTTCTCGGCCTTTTGGCTAAGATCAAGTGTAGTATCTGTTCTTATCAGTTTAATATCTGATATGTGGACCATTGGTTCACACGATATTAAATTTATTTTTTGCGGGGGAGGTTCCGTCACAGTAGCTTGCTACTGGGTTCCTCGCGCGTCGCCTAAGTGTTGCACTACTGCTTTGGCTTGGCGCACCCCACCCCCGCGTCGCCTAAGTGTTGCACTACTGCTTTGGCTTGGCGCACCCCACCCCAAGTCAAAGTTGAAATTTTGTAACTTAAACAAATAAATGGATGCAACTACTCCCCTTGGCCTGGCTATTATTATGCTGCTGTTCAACTAAAAACAAAAGTAGCCGAGTTGAAATATTGAATTTAACTAAATGGATGCAACTTATGTATGCTGTTTAACCCAAAACTAAAAACAAGGGAAACTAAATTATTACTTTTACTCGTATTAAAAATAAAAGCTTTGTGACTGTTTCTAAGTCTCAATTGCACACTACGGGAAACAGGACAGCTCAATTGTTTTGTGTATCTAAGATCCCACATCGCTGAATCAAATGATAGGTTTCGTTTTCATATAGCTGGACAACTGTCAATAGCTTTGTCCCTTCGGGGACATCCGATAAAATTGGAACGATACAGAGAAGATTAGCATGGCCCCTGCGCAAGGATGACACGCACAAATCGAGAAATGGTCCAAATTTTTTTGACGATTTTTCATTCTTTTGATTATTTTATTTGCCTTTCCTTTCACCAAAATTGACAATCATTTTAATTTCAAGAAAAATTCGAACAAACTACCTTTTATTTAATTTTTCATAACCAAGTAGTTGATTTGTATTCGTAAGTGAGTTAGTGTTTGGTTGCTTAATTCAATCTGTCAAAAACTTTTGATCGTTCGCAACTTAAACCCGTCCGAAATCAACTCTACCACGTCACAAGTTTTGTTGAAATACCCATTGGTTAGATGTGGTCGTGAATCTTGATCATAGAAGGGACCGCATTGACGTCGATAGCAATTCCTTTGCGTAAACTTGTTGTGGTTTTCTAGCCAAACATCTCGGATTTTGGTCGAAAAGCGTCGATGCAACACAAATGAATCACATCTCATTCGCGTTTTCAATCTCTTGTGTTTTCTAACGAAGAATTAATCTCATACACGAGTAACAAGGTCCATTTTTATTGCCAAATACATTAGCGATTATGCTGCAACGAGACAAAGATAACTTCTGATCCAGGTCTGGTTCAAACAAGTTATCGTAAGAGATTATTTTCTTTCTTTTGTGCATATATATTTTTTGTATTTATTATTTTTTGGGGGTAATTGCTACGAGAGTATTTTGTTGAATAATATTATAATAAGACATCCGAAAACAATATCATACAAGGCCGCACAACAAGCGATACACAATGTTGATCAACATTCAATCACTTGGTTAGTAGTAAGTTTTAAGTGTGTAAAATCGTTGTATTCAAATTTGCATTTTAGTCAAAAATTTATGCAAAGATCGACAAAAAAAAAATTGATTAATTAAAAATGAAAAATAATTGAAATTTAACAGTTTAACCAACAAATTATAAAGATCATGATTTAGTATTCATCGTCGTTTTTAAGTTAATTTGTTTTGCGTTTATTCAAATTTTTAAAATTTAAGAACAAGGGCGGTCAAAGTTCGACTAAGCTCTAGAAATAGAATACAATGAATCGAACATTAAGAATCAGTAAAATTAAACGGTTCAATCGAAAAATTATAGCGATTTTGATTTTTTTTCATTATCGGCATTTTTGTATTAATTTGAAGGTAGGCTGTAGAAATTAACTTAAATTAATAAGGACAGTCAAAGTTATGTTGTAGAAATTTTTGCGATAGTAGCTTCGTAGGCTTGAAATTTCCCAAAGAATCCTAAAAAAAAAATTGAAAAATTATTGAAATTGGATGATTTAACCAGAAAAGTGCGAAGATCATGACGACATTGTCGTCGACATTTCTCAAAATTAATTTACTGCACTTTTTTTCAAAATTTTAAAATTAGCAAATAACGATGAAAGTTTGACTAGGCATCGGAAACAAAACATAATTATTAAAAGAATGAAAGATCATTGAAATTAAACGATCTAACCAACACGTTATAAAGATTATGATTGTGACAATTATAGTCGCTTCAAAGTTAGTTTATTTTGCATGAATTTATAAAATTAGAAAAATAAGGGAGGACAAAGCTTGACTAGACTCTAGAAGTTTAAGTTGCGGTTTGACCCAAAACTAAAACAACGAACCCAAGTGCTTGTGCCATTGTTCCGAAAACTGGAAGCGAGGGAGGCATGTAAATCGAGCCATAGATATGTTCTACTCCACGAACTTTTTAGTCGTATTAAAATTGGAACGATACAGAGAAGATTAGCATGGCCCTGCGCAAGGATGACACGCATAAATCGAGAAATGGTCCAAATTTTTTTTTGACGATTTTTCATTCTTTTGATTATTTTATTTGCCTTTCCTTTCGCCAAATTTGATAATTATTTTAATTTCAAGAAAAATTCGAAGGATCTACCTTTTCTTTAATTTTTCATAACAAAATAATTGATTTATATTCGTAAGTCAGTGAAATTATGATTTTACTATCCGATTAATTTAGTGTTTGATTGCTCAATTTAATACGTCAAAAACTTTCGACCGTTCTCAACTTAAATCCGTCCGAAATCTACTCTACAACATCATGTGTTTTATTGAAATTACCCATCCGTTAGATGTAGTCATGAATCTTTGAACCGCATTGACGTCGATAAAATTTTATATAAATTTTCGTTGTTTTCTAATCACGATAAAATTTTAGAAATAATCAAACTTTTTAAAATAGATTTTATAACAATTAGGTGTCAAAAATAGGTTCAAATCAAATAGCTATAAGTGTTTTTAATCAAAAATGATTTGTAAAATTTAGGCCCGTTATAATAAGTTCTAAAGAGCAGAGCTCATAAAGAAATTAAAATAAGTAGGTTTAAAAAATGTGTTTGCATTTCATTCTTGGCCCAATTACGTCCCGGGTGACACAAAAAAAAAAAAATTAATGCACCGCGATGATCGAAAACGGATTACCAAACTTTTAACGTTTCGGCTTCGATAATATGGCGTTTGTGTATATATCTAAATAGTTAAAAAAAATAAATTCTACAAAATCCTATTTTATGAAAATAAGGTTATTTAAAATCGGTAGTTTGTGATAACGTGTTATGTTTAGAATTTAATTTAATTTTCCTTTTTTAGGCAAAAGTTTAATTTTTTAATTAAAACCACAATTAGAGTTTCAAGCAAACAATGCTAGCACCACCTTGGTAGCTTGTGTACAGAAAACAAGGGAATCCCACATCGAAATGGTAGAGAGCAACACACTAGCAGGTGAGTATTAATATGGACATAGTTGCAACCTTGCAACTTACTTACCTGGATGGGGTCGATGGGTGACCGAGAAGGCCCATGGCCTAGGTTAGTGACCTCTCCATTGCACCTTAGGAGGAGGGGGGTGCTCATCTAAGTTCTACCCAAGTGGTGGATTCTACATCATAATTTGTGTTAGGGGTGGCTTGCGTCCGCGCAGCCCCCGCCAAATATAGTTGTGAAGCTTGATTCTTGTCGTTGTAGTAGTAGGTGTTGAACAAAATCTGGGACTGTTAAAGGAGAAGAGAAAGGGGAGTTTGTTTGATGTCACAAAGAAAAGAAGGTTGATGCTAGAACCTTAATTTCATTGCCCAGTTTTGTACCACATCGAGATGATAATGTTTCTGGGACAAGAGCAAAGCTTTAAAAGGCAGAGTCCCCCATCCATTGAGGTCATACCTTTCTCGGCCTTTTGGCTAAGATCAAGTGTAGTATCAGAGTCCCCCATCCATTGAGGTCATACCTTTCTCGGCCTTTTGGCTAAGATCAAGTGTAGTATCTGTTCTTATCAGTTTAATATCTGATATGTGGACCATTGGTTCACACGATATTAAATTTATTTTTTGAAGGGGAGGTTCCGTCACAGTAGCTTGCTACTGGGTTCCTCGCGCGTCGCCTAAGTGTTGCACTACTGCTTTGGCCTGGCGCACCCCACCCCAAGTCAAAGTTGAAATTTTGTAACTTAAACAAATAAATGGATGCAACTACTCCCCTTGGCCTGGCTATTATTATGCTGCTGTTTAACTAAAAACAAAAGTTGCCGAGTTGAAATATTGAATTTAACTAAATGGATGCAACTTATGTATGCTGTTTAACCCAAAACTAAAAACAAGGGAAACTAAATTATTACTTTTACTCGTATTAAAAATAAAAGCTTTGTGACTGTTTCTAAGTCTCAATTGCACACTATGGGAAACAGTACAGCTCAATTGTTTTGTGTATCTAAGATCCCACATCGCTGAATCAAATGATAGGTTTCGTTTTCATATAGCTGGACAACTGTCAATAGCTTTGTCCCTTCGGGGACATCCAATAAAATTGGAACGATACAGAGAAGATTAGCATGGCCCCTGCGCAAGGATGACACGCACAAATCGAGAAATGGTCCAAATTTTTTTGACGATTTTTCATTCTTTTGATTATTTTATTTGCCTTTACTTTCACCAAAATTGACAATCATTTTAATTTCAAGAAAAATTCGAACAAACTACCTTTTATTTAATTTTTCATAACCAAGTAGTTGATTTGTATTCGTAAGTGAGTTAGTGTTTGGTTGCTTAATTCAATCTGTCAAAAACTTTTGATCGTTCGCAACTTAAACCCGTCCGAAATCAACTCTACCACGTCACAAGTTTTGTTGAAATACCCATTGGTTAGATGTGGTCGTGAATCTTGATCATAGAAGGGACTGCATTGACGTCAATAGCAATTCCTTTGCGTAAACTTGTTGTGGTTTTCTTGCCAAACATCTCGGATTTTGGTCGAAAAGCGTCGATGCAACACAAATGAATCACATCTCATTCGCGTTTTCAATCTCTTGTGTTTTCTAACGAAGAATTAATCTCATACACGAGTAACAAGGTCCATTTTTATTGCCAAATACATTAGCGATTATGCTGCAACGAGACAAAGATAACTTCTGATCCAGGTCTGGTTCAAACAAGTTATCGTAAGAGATTATTTTCTTTCTTTTGTGCATATATATTTTTTGTATTTATTATTTTTTGGGGGTAATTGCTACGAGAGTATTTTGTTGAATAATATTATAATAAGACATCCGAAAACAATATCATACAAGGCCGCACAACAAGCGATACACAATGTTGATCAACATTCAATCACTTGGTTAGTAGTAAGTTTTAAGTGTGTAAAATCGTTGTATTCAAATTTGCATTTTAGTCAAAAATTTATGCAAAGATCGACAAAAAAAAAAATTGATTAATTAAAAATGAAAAATAATTGAAATTTAACAGTTTAACCAACAAATTATAAAGATCATGATTTAGTATTCATCGTCGTTTTTAAGTTAATTTGTTTTGCGTTTATTCAAATTTTTAAAATTTAAGAACAAGGGCGGTCAAAGTTCGACTAAGCTCTAGAAATAGAATACAATGAATCGAACATTAAGAATCAGTAAAATTAAACGGTTCAATCGAAAAATTATAGCGATTTTGATTTTTTTTCATTATCGGCATTTTTATATTAATTTGAAGGTAGGCTGTAGAAATTAACTTAAATTAATAAGGACAGTCAAAGTTATGTTGTAGAAATTTTTGCGATAGTAGCTTCGTAGGCTTGAAATTTCCCAAAGAATCCTAAAAAAAAAATTGAAAAATTATTGAAATTGGATGATTTAACCAGAAAAGTGCGAAGATCATGACGACATTGTCGTCGACATTTCTCAAAATTAATTTACTGCACTTTTTTTCAAAATTTTAAAATTAGCAAATAACGATGATCAAAGTTTGACTAGGCATCGGAAACAAAACATAATTATTAAAAGAATGAAAGATCATTGAAATTAAACGATCTAACCAACACGTTATAAAGATTATGATTGTGACAATTATAGTCGCTTCAAAGTTAGTTTATTTTGCATGAATTTATAAAATTAGAAAAATAAGGGAGGACAAAGCTTGACTAGACTCTAGAAGTTTAAGTTGCGGTTTGACCCAAAACTAAAACAACGAACCCAAGTGCTTGTGCCATTGTTCCGAAAACTGGAAGCGAGGGAGGTATGTAAATCGAGCCATAGATATGTTCTACTCCACGAACTTTTTAGTCGTATTAAAATTGGAACGATACAGAGAAGATTAGCATGGCCCTGCGCAAGGATGACATGCATAAATCGAGAAATGGTCCAAAATTTTTTTTGACGATTTTTCATTCTTTTGATTATTTTATTTGCCTTTCCTTTCGCCAAATTTGATAATTATTTTAATTTCAAGAAAAATTCGAAGGATCTACCTTTTCTTTAATTTTTCATAACAAAATAATTGATTTATATTCGTAAGTCAGTGAAATTATGATTTTACTATCCGATTAATTTAGTGTTTGATTGCTCAATTTAATACGTCAAAAACTTTCGACCGTTCTCAACTTAAATCCGTCCGAAATCTACTCTACAACATCATGTGTTTTGTTGAAATTACCCATCCGTTAGATGTAGTCATGAATCTTTGAACCGCATTGACGTCGATAAAATTTTATATAAATTTTCGTTGTTTTCTAATCACGATAAAATTTTAGAAATAATCAAACTTTTTAAAATAGATTTTATAACAATTAGGTGTCAAAAATAGGTTCAAATCAAATAGCTATAAGTGTTTTTAATCAAAAATGATTTGTAAAATTTAGGCCCGTTATAATAAGTTCTAAAGAGCAGAGCTCATAAAGAAATTAAAATAAGTAGGTTTAAAAAATGTGTTTGCATTTCATTCTTGGCCCAATTACGTCCCGGGTGACACAAAAAAAAAAAAATTAATGCACCGCGATGATCGAAAACGGATTACCAAACTTTTAACGTTTCGGCTTCGATAATATGGCGTTTGTGTATATATCTAAATAGTTAAAAAAAATAAATTCTACAAAATCCTATTTTATGAAAATAAGGTTATTTAAAATCGGTAGTTTGTGATAACGTGTTATGTTTAGAATTTAATTTAATTTTCCTTTTTTAGGCAAAAGTTTAATTTTTTAATTAAAACCACAATTAGAGTTTCAAGCAAACAATGCTAGCACCACCTTGGTAGCTTGTGTACAGAAAACAAGGGAATCCCACATCGAAATGGTAGAGAGCAACACACTAGCAGGTGAGTATTAATATGGACATAGTTGCAACCTTGCAACTTACTTACCTGGATTGGGTCTATGGGTGACCGAGAAGGCCCATGGCCTAGGTTAGTGACCTCTCCATTGCACCTTAGGAGGGGGGTGCTCATCTAAGTTCTACCCAAGTGGTGGATTCTACATCATAATTTGTGTTAGGGGTGGCTTGCGTCCGCGCAGCCCCCGCCAAATATAGTTGTGAAGCTTGATTCTTGTCGTTGTAGTAGTAGGTGTTGAACAAAATCTGGGACTGTTAAAGGAGAAGAGAAAGGGGAGTTTGTTTGATGTCACAAAGAAAAGAAGGTTGATGCTAGAACCTTAATTTCATTGCCCAGTTTTGTACCACATCGAGATGATAATGTTTCTGGGACAAGAGCAAAGCTTTAAAAGGCAGAGTCCCCCATCCATTGAGGTCATACCTTTCTCGGCCTTTTGGCTAAGATCAAGTGTAGTATCTGTTCTTATCAGTTTAATATCTGATATGTGGACCATTGGTTCACACGATATTAAATTTATTTTTTGAAGGGGAGGTTCCGTCACAGTAGCTTGCTACTGGGTTCCTCGCGCGTCGCCTAAGTGTTGCACTACTGCTTTGGCTTGGCGCACCCCACCCCAAGTCAAAGTTGAAATTTTGTAACTTAAACAAATAAATGGATGCAACTACTCCCCTTGGCCTGGCTATTATTATGCTGCTGTTCAACTAAAAACAAAAGTAGCCGAGTTGAAATATTGAATTTAACTAAATGGATGCAACTTATGTATGCTGTTTAACCCAAAACTAAAACCAAGGGAAACTAAATTATTACTTTTACTCGTATTAAAAATAAAAGCTTTGTGACTGTTTCTAAGTCTCAATTGCACACTATGGGAAACAGGTCAGCTCAATTGTTTTGTGTATCTAAGATCCCACATCGCTGAATCAAATGATAGGTTTCGTTTTCATATAGCTGGACAACTGTCAATAGCTTTGTCCCTTCGGGGACATCCGATAAAATTGGAACGATACAGAGAAGATTAGCATGGCCCCTGCGCAAGGATGACACGCACAAATCGAGAAATGGTCCAAATTTTTTTGACGATTTTTCATTCTTTTGATTATTTTATTTGCCTTTCCTTTCACCAAAATTGACAATCATTTTAATTTCAAGAAAAATTCGAACAAACTACCTTTTATTTAATTTTTCATAACCAAGTAGTTGATTTGTATTCGTAAGTGAGTTAGTGTTTGGTTGCTTAATTCAATCTGTCAAAAACTTTTGATCGTTCGCAACTTAAACCCGTCCGAAATCAACTCTACCACGTCACAAGTTTTGTTGAAATACCCATTGGTTAGATGTGGTCGTGAATCTTGATCATAGAAGGGACTGCATTGACGTCGATAGCAATTCCTTTGCGTAAACTTGTTGTGGTTTTCTAGCCAAACATCTCGGATTTTGGTCGAAAAGCGTCGATGCAACACAAATGAATCACATCTCATTCGCGTTTTCAATCTCTTGTGTTTTCTAACGAAGAATTAATCTCATACACGAGTAACAAGGTCCATTTTTATTGCCAAATACATTAGCGATTATGCTGCAACGAGACAAAGATAACTTCTGATCCAGGTCTGGTTCAAACAAGTTATCGTAAGAGATTATTTTCTTTCTTTTGTGCATATATATTTTTTGTATTTATTATTTTTTGGGGGTAATTGCTACGAGAGTATTTTGTTGAATAATATTATAATAAGACATCCGAAAACAATATCATACAAGGCCGCACAACAAGCGATACACAATGTTGATCAACATTCAATCACTTGGTTAGTAGTAAGTTTTAAGTGTGTAAAATCGTTGTATTCAAATTTGCATTTTAGTCAAAAATTTATGCAAAGATCGACAAAAAAAAAAAATTGATTAATTAAAAATGAAAAATAATTGAAATTTAACAGTTTAACCAACAAATTATAAAGATCATGATTTAGTATTCATCGTCGTTTTTAAGTTAATTTGTTTTGCGTTTATTCAAATTTTTAAAATTTAAGAACAAGGGCGGTCAAAGTTCGACTAAGCTCTAGAAATAGAATACAATGAATCGAACATTAAGAATCAGTAAAATTAAACGGTTCAATCGAAAAATTATAGCGATTTTGATTTTTTTTCATTATCGGCATTTTTATATTAATTTGAAGGTAGGCTGTAGAAATTAACTTAAATTAATAAGGACAGTCAAAGTTATGTTGTAGAAATTTTTGCGATAGTAGCTTCGTAGGCTTGAAATTTCCCAAAGAATCCTAAAAAAAAAATTGAAAAATTATTGAAATTGGATGATTTAACCAGAAAAGTGCGAAGATCATGACGACATTGTCGTCGACATTTCTCAAAATTAATTTACTGCACTTTTTTTCAAAATTTTAAAATTAGCAAATAACGATGATCAAAGTTTGACTAGGCATCGGAAACAAAACATAATTATTAAAAGAATGAAAGATCATTGAAATTAAACGATCTAACCAACACGTTATAAAGATTATGATTGTGACAATTATAGTCGCTTCAAAGTTAGTTTATTTTGCATGAATTTATAAAATTAGAAAAATAAGGGAGGACAAAGCTTGACTAGACTCTAGAAGTTTAAGTTGCGGTTTGACCCAAAACTAAAACAACGAACCCAAGTGCTTGTGCCATTGTTCCGAAAACTGGAAGCGAGGGAGGTATGTAAATCGAGCCATAGATATGTTCTACTCCACGAACTTTTTAGTCGTATTAAAATTGGAACGATACAGAGAAGATTAGCATGGCCCTGCGCAAGGATGACACGCATAAATCGAGAAATGGTCCAAAATTTTTTTTGACGATTTTTCATTCTTTTGATTATTTTATTTGCCTTTCCTTTCGCCAAATTTGATAATTATTTTAATTTCAAGAAAAATTCGAAGGATCTACCTTTTCTTTAATTTTTCATAACAAAATAATTGATTTATATTCGTAAGTCAGTGAAATTATGATTTTACTATCCGATTAATTTAGTGTTTGATTGCTCAATTTAATACGTCAAAAACTTTCGACCGTTCTCAACTTAAATCCATCCGAAATCTACTCTACAACATCATGTGTTTTGTTGAAATTACCCATCCGTTAGATGTAGTCATGAATCTTTGAACCGCATTGACGTCGATAAAATTTTATATAAATTTTCGTTGTTTTCTAATCACGATAAAATTTTAGAAATAATCAAACTTTTTAAAATAGATTTTATAACAATTAGGTGTCAAAAATAGGTTCAAATCAAATAGCTATAAGTGTTTTTAATCAAAAATGATTTGTAAAATTTAGGCCCGTTATAATAAGTTCTAAAGAGCAGAGCTCATAAAGAAATTAAAATAAGTAGGTTTAAAAAATGTGTTTGCATTTCATTCTTGGCCCAATTACGTCCCGGGTGACACAAAAAAAAAAAAAATTAATGCACCGCGATGATCGAAAACGGATTACCAAACTTTTAACGTTTCGGCTTCGATAATATGGCGTTTGTGTATATATCTAAATAGTTAAAAAAAATAAATTCTACAAAATCCTATTTTATGAAAATAAGGTTATTTAAAATCGGTAGTTTGTGATAACGTGTTATGTTTAGAATTTAATTTAATTTTCCTTTTTTAGGCAAAAGTTTAATTTTTTAATTAAAACCACAATTAGAGTTTCAAGCAAACAATGCTAGCACCACCTTGGTAGCTTGTGTACAGAAAACAAGGGAATCCCACATCGAAATGGTAGAGAGCAACACACTAGCAGGTGAGTATTAATATGGACATAGTTGCAACCTTGCAACTTACTTACCTGGATGGGGTCTATGGGTGACCGAGAAGGCCCATGGCCTAGGTTAGTGACCTCTCCATTGCACCTTAGGAGGGGGGTGCTCATCTAAGTTCTACCCAAGTGGTGGATTCTACATCATAATTTGTGTTAGGGGTGGCTTGCGTCCGCGCAGCCCCCGCCAAATATAGTTGTGAAGCTTGATTCTTGTCGTTGTAGTAGTAGGTGTTGAACAAAATCTGGGACTGTTAAAGGAGAAGAGAAAGGGGAGTTTGTTTGATGTCACAAAGAAAAGAAGGTTGATGCTAGAACCTTAATTTCATTGCCCAGTTTTGTACCACATCGAGATGATAATGTTTCTGGGACAAGAGCAAAGCTTTAAAAGGCAGAGTCCCCCATCCATTGAGGTCATACCTTTCTCGGCCTTTTGGCTAAGATCAAGTGTAGTATCTGTTCTTATCAGTTTAATATCTGATATGTGGACAATTGGTTCACACGATATTAAATTTATTTTTTGAAGGGGAGGTTCCGTCACAGTAGCTTGCTACTGGGTTCCTCGCGCGTCGCCTAAGTGTTGCACTACTGCTTTGGCTTGGCGCACCCCACCCCAAGTCAAAGTTGAAATTTTGTAACTTAAACAAATAAATGGATGCAACTACTCCCCTTTGCCTGGCTATTATTATGCTGCTACAAAAGTAGAGTTGAAATATTGAATTTAACTAAATGGATGCAACTTATGTATGCTGTTTAACCCAAAACTAAAAACAAGGGAAACTAAATTATTACTTTTACTCGTATTAAAAATAAAAGCTTTGTGACTGTTTCTAAGTCTCAATTGCACACTATGGGAAACAGGACAGCTCAATTGTTTTGTGTATCTAAGATCCCACATCGCTGAATCAAATGATAGGTTTCGTTTTCATATAGCTGGACAACTGTCAATAGCTTTGTCCCATTGGGGACATCCGATAAAATTGGAACGATACAGAGAAGATTAGCATGGCCCCTGCGCAAGGATGACACGCACAAATCGAGAAATGGTCCAAATTTTTTTGACGATTTTTCATTCTTTTGATTATTTTATTTGCCTTTCCTTTCACCAAAATTGACAATCATTTTAATTTCAAGAAAAATTCGAACAAACTACCTTTTATTTAATTTTTCATAACCAAGTAGTTGATTTGTATTCGTAAGTGAGTTAGTGTTTGGTTGCTTAATTCAATCTGTCAAAAACTTTTGATCGTTCGCAACTTAAACCCGTCCGAAATCAACTCTACCACGTCACAAGTTTTGTTGAAATACCCATTGGTTAGATGTGGTCGTGAATCTTGATCATAGAAGGGACCGCATTGACGTCGATAGCAATTCCTTTGCGTAAACTTGTTGTGGTTTTCTAGCCAAACATCTCGGATTTTGGTCGAAAAGCGTCGATGCAACACAAATGAATCACATCTCATTTGCGTTTTCAATCTCTTGTGTTTTCTAACGAAGAATTAATCTCATACACGAGTAACAAGGTCCATTTTTATTGCCAAATACATTAGCGATTATGCTGCAACGAGACAAAGATAACTTCTGATCCAGGTCTGGTTCAAACAAGTTATCGTAAGAGATTATTTTCTTTCTTTTGTGCATATATATTTTTTGTATTTATTATTTTTTGGGGGTAATTGCTACGAGAGTATTTTGTTGAATAATATTATAATAAGACATCCAAAAACAATATCATACAAGGCCGCACAACAAGCGATACACAATGTTGATCAACATTCAATCACTTGGTTAGTAGTAAGTTTTAAGTGTGTAAAATCGTTGTATTCAAATTTGCATTTTAGTCAAAAATTTATGCAAAGATCGACAAAAAAAAAATTGATTAATTAAAAATGAAAAATAATTGAAATTTAACAGTTTAACCAACAAATTATAAAGAACATGATTTAGTATTCATCGTCGTTTTTAAGTTAATTTGTTTTGCGTTTATTCAAATTTTTAAAATTTAAGAACAAGGGCGGTCAAAGTTCGACTAAGCTCTAGAAATAGAATACAATGAATCGAACATTAAGAATCAGTAAAATTAAACGGTTCAATCGAAAAATTATAGCGATTTTGATTTTTTTTCATTATCGGCATTTTTGTATTAATTTGAAGGTAGGCTGTAGAAATTAACTTAAATTAATAAGGACAGTCAAAGTTATGTTGTAGAAATTTTTGCGATAGTAGCTTCGTAGGCTTGAAATTTCCCAAAGAATCCTAAAAAAAAAATTGAAAAATTATTGAAATTGGATGATTTAACCAGAAAAGTGCGAAGATCATGACGACATTGTCGTCGACATTTCTCAAAATTAATTTACTGCACTTTTTTTCAAAATTTTAAAATTAGCAAATAACGATGAAAGTTTGACTAGGCATCGGAAACAAAACATAATTATTAAAAGAATGAAAGATCATTGAAATTAAACGATCTAACCAACACGTTATAAAGATTATGATTGTGACAATTATAGTCGCTTCAAAGTTAGTTTATTTTGCATGAATTTATAAAATTAGAAAAATAAGGGAGGACAAAGCTTGACTAGACTCTAGAAGTTTAAGTTGCGGTTTGACCCAAAACTAAAACAACGAACCCAAGTGCTTGTGCCATTGTTCCGAAAACTGGAAGCGAGGGAGGCATGTAAATCGAGCCATAGATATGTTCTACTCCACGAACTTTTTAGTCGTATTAAAATTGGAACGATACAGAGAAGATTAGCATGGCCCTGCGCAAGGATGACACGCATAAATCGAGAAATGGTCCAAATTTTTTTTTGACGATTTTTCATTCTTTTGATTATTTTATTTGCCTTTCCTTTCGCCAAATTTGATAATTATTTTAATTTCAAGAAAAATTCGAAGGATCTACCTTTTCTTTAATTTTTCATAACAAAATAATTGATTTATATTCGTAAGTCAGTGAAATTATGATTTTACTATCCGATTAATTTAGTGTTTGATTGCTCAATTTAATACGTAAAAAACTTTCGACCGTTCTCAACTTAAATCCGTCCGAAATCTACTCTACAACATCATGTGTTTTATTGAAATTACCCATCCGTTAGATGTAGTCATGAATCTTTGAACCGCATTGACGTCGATAAAATTTTATATAAATTTTCGTTGTTTTCTAATCACGATAAAATTTTAGAAATAATCAAACTTTTTAAAATAGATTTTATAACAATTAGGTGTCAAAAATAGGTTCAAATCAAATAGCTATAAGTGTTTTTAATCAAAAATGATTTGTAAAATTTAGGCCCGTTATAATAAGTTCTAAAGAGCAGAGCTCATAAAGAAATTAAAATAAGTAGGTTTAAAAAATGTGTTTGCATTTCATTCTTGGCCCAATTACGTCCCGGGTGACACAAAAAAAAAAAAATTAATGCACCGCGATGATCGAAAACGGATTACCAAACTTTTAACGTTTCGGCTTCGATAATATGGCGTTTGTGTATATATCTAAATAGTTAAAAAAAATAAATTCTACAAAATCCTATTTTATGAAAATAAGGTTATTTAAAATCGGTAGTTTGTGATAACGTGTTATGTTTAGAATTTAATTTAATTTTCCTTTTTTAGGCAAAAGTTTAATTTTTTAATTAAAACCACAATTAGAGTTTCAAGCAAACAATGCTAGCACCACCTTGGTAGCTTGTGTACAGAAAACAAGGGAATCCCACATCGAAATGGTAGAGAGCAACACACTAGCAGGTGAGTATTAATATGGACATAGTTGCAACCTTGCAACTTACTTACCTGGATGGGGTCTATGGGTGACCGAGAAGGCCCATGGCCTAGGTTAGTGACCTCTCCATTGCACCTTAGGAGGGGGGTGCTCATCTAAGTTCTACCCAAGTGGTGGATTCTACATCATAATTTGTGATAGGGGTGGCTTGCGTCCGCGCAGCCCCCGCCAAATATAGTTGTGAAGCTTGATTCTTGTCGTTGTAGTAGTAGGTGTTGAACAAAATCTGGGACTGTTAAAGGAGAAGAGAAAGGGGAGTTTGTTTGATGTCACAAAGGTTGATGCTAGAACCTTAATTTCATTGCCCAGTTTTGTACCACATCGAGATGATAATGTTTCTGGGACAAGAGCAAAGCTTTAAAAGGCAGAGTCCCCCATCCATTGAGGTCATACCTTTCTCGGCCTTTTGGCTAAGATCAAGTGTAGTATCTGTTCTTATCAGTTTAATATCTGATATGTGGACCATTGGTTCACACGATATTAAATTTATTTTTTGAAGGGGAGGTTCCGTCACAGTAGCTTGCCACTGGGTTCCTCGCGCGTCGCCTAAGTGTTGCACTACTGCTTTGGCTTGGCGCACCCCACCCCAAGTCAAAGTTGAAATTTTGTAACTTAAACAAATAAATGGATGCAACTACTCCCCTTGGCCTGGCTATTATTATGCTGCTGTTCAACTAAAAACAAAAGTAGCCGAGTTGAAATATTGAATTTAACTAAATGGATGCAACTTATGTATGCTGTTTAACCCAAAACTAAAAACAAGGGAAACTAAATTATTACTTTTGCTCGTATTAAAAATAAAAGCTTTGTGACTGTTTCTAAGTCTCAATTGCACACTATGGGAAACAGGACAGCTCAATTGTTTTGTGTATCTAAGATCCCACATCGCTGAATCAAATGATAGGTTTCGTTTTCATATAGCTGGACAACTGTCAATAGCTTTGTCCCTTCGGGGACATCCGATAAAATTGGAACGATACAGAGAAGATTAGCATGGCCCCTGCGCAAGGATGACACGCACAAATCGAGAAATGGTCCAAATTTTTTTGACGATTTTTCATTCTTTTGATTATTTTATTTGCCTTTCCTTTCACCAAAATTGACAATCATTTTAATTTCAAGAAAAATTCGAACAAACTACCTTTTATTTAATTTTTCATAACCAAGTAGTTGATTTGTATTCGTAAGTGAGTTAGTGTTTGGTTGCTTAATTCAATCTGTCAAAAACTTTTGATCGTTCACAACTTAAACCCGTCCGAAATCAACTCTACCACGTCACAAGTTTTGTTGAAATACCCATTGGTTAGATGTGGTCGTGAATCTTGATCATAGAAGGGACTGCATTGACGTCGATAGCAATTCCTTTGCGTAAACTTGTTGTGGTTTTCTTGCCAAACATCTCGGATTTTGGTCGAAAAGCGTCGATGCAACACAAATGAATCACATCTCATTCGCGTTTTCAATCTCTTGTGTTTTCTAACGAAGAATTAATCTCATACACGAGTAACAAGGTCCATTTTTATTGCCAAATACATTAGCGATTATGCTGCAACGAGACAAAGATAACTTCTGATCCAGGTCTGGTTCAAACAAGTTATCGTAAGAGATTATTTTCTTTCTTTTGTGCATATATATTTTTTGTATTTATTATTTTTTGGGGGTAATTGCTACGAGAGTATTTTGTTGAATAATATTATAATAAGACATCCGAAAACAATATCATACAAGGCCGCACAACAAGCGATACACAATGTTGATCAACATTCAATCACTTGGTTAGTAGTAAGTTTTAAGTGTGTAAAATCGTTGTATTCAAATTTGCATTTTAGTCAAAAATTTATGCAAAGATCGACAAAAAAAAAAATTGATTAATTAAAAATGAAAAATAATTGAAATTTAACAGTTTAACCAACAAATTATAAAGATCATGATTTAGTATTCATCGTCGTTTTTAAGTTAATTTGTTTTGCGTTTATTCAAATTTTTAAAATTTAAGAACAAGGGCGGTCAAAGTTCGACTAAGCTCTAGAAATAGAATACAATGAATCGAACATTAAGAATCAGTAAAATTAAACGGTTCAATCGAAAAATTATAGCGATTTTGATTTTTTTTCATTATCGGCATTTTTATATTAATTTGAAGGTAGGCTGTAGAAATTAACTTAAATTAATAAGGACAGTCAAAGTTATGTTGTAGAAATTTTTGCGATAGTAGCTTCGTAGGCTTGAAATTTCCCAAAGAATCCTAAAAAAAAAATTGAAAAATTATTGAAATTGGATGATTTAACCAGAAAAGTGCGAAGATCATGACGACATTGTCGTCGACATTTCTCAAAATTAATTTACTGCACTTTTTTTCAAAATTTTAAAATTAGCAAATAACGATGATCAAAGTTTGACTAGGCATCGGAAACAAAACATAATTATTAAAAGAATGAAAGATCATTGAAATTAAACGATCTAACCAACACGTTATAAAGATTATGATTGTGACAATTATAGTCGCTTCAAAGTTAGTTTATTTTGCATGAATTTATAAAATTAGAAAAATAAGGGAGGACAAAGCTTGACTAGACTCTAGAAGTTTAAGTTGCGGTTTGACCCAAAACTAAAACAACGAACCCAAGTGCTTGTGCCATTGTTCCGAAAACTGGAAGCGAGGGAGGTATGTAAATCGAGCCATAGATATGTTCTACTCCACGAACTTTTTAGTCGTATTAAAATTGGAACGATACAGAGAAGATTAGCATGGCCCTGCGCAAGGATGACATGCATAAATCGAGAAATGGTCCAAAATTTTTTTTGACGATTTTTCATTCTTTTGATTATTTTATTTGCCTTTCCTTTCGCCAAATTTGATAATTATTTTAATTTCAAGAAAAATTCGAAGGATCTACCTTTTCTTTAATTTTTCATAACAAAATAATTGATTTATATTCGTAAGTCAGTGAAATTATGATTTTACTATCCGATTAATTTAGTGTTTGATTGCTCAATTTAATACGTCAAAAACTTTCGACCGTTCTCAACTTAAATCCGTCCGAAATCTACTCTACAACATCATGTGTTTTGTTGAAATTACCCATCCGTTAGATGTAGTCATGAATCTTTGAACCGCATTGACGTCGATAAAATTTTATATAAATTTTCGTTGTTTTCTAATCACGATAAAATTTTAGAAATAATCAAACTTTTTAAAATAGATTTTATAACAATTAGGTGTCAAAAATAGGTTCAAATCAAATAGCTATAAGTGTTTTTAATCAAAAATGATTTGTAAAATTTAGGCCCGTTATAATAAGTTCTAAAGAGCAGAGCTCATAAAGAAATTAAAATAAGTAGGTTTAAAAAATGTGTTTGCATTTCATTCTTGGCCCAATTACGTCCCGGGTGACACAAAAAAAAAAAAAATTAATGCACCGCGATGATCGAAAACGGATTACCAAACTTTTAACGTTTCGGCTTCGATAATATGGCGTTTGTGTATATATCTAAATAGTTAAAAAAAATAAATTCTACAAAATCCTATTTTATGAAAATAAGGTTATTTAAAATCGGTAGTTTGTGATAACGTGTTATGTTTAGAATTTAATTTAATTTTCCTTTTTTAGGCAAAAGTTTAATTTTTTAATTAAAACCACAATTAGAGTTTCAAGCAAACAATGCTAGCACCACCTTGGTAGCTTGTGTACAGAAAACAAGGGAATCCCACATCGAAATGGTAGAGAGCAACACACTAGCAGGTGAGTATTAATATGGACATAGTTGCAACCTTGCAACTTACTTACCTGGATGGGGTCTATGGGTGACCGAGAAGGCCCATGGCCTAGGTTAGTGACCTCTCCATTGCACCTTAGGAGGGGGGTGCTCATCTAAGTTCTACCCAAGTGGTGGATTCTACATCATAATTTGTGTTAGGGGTGGCTTGCGTCCGCGCAGCCCCCGCCAAATATAGTTGTGAAGCTTGATTCTTGTCGTTGTAGTAGTAGGTGTTGAACAAAATCTGGGACTGTTAAAGGAGAAGAGAAAGGGGAGTTTGTTTGATGTCACAAAGAAAAGAAGGTTGATGCTAGAACCTTAATTTCATTGCCCAGTTTTGTACCACATCGAGATGATAATGTTTCTGGGACAAGAGCAAAGCTTTAAAAGGCAGAGTCCCCCATCCATTGAGGTCATACCTTTCTCGGCCTTTTGGCTAAGATCAAGTGTAGTATCTGTTCTTATCAGTTTAATATCTGATATGTGGACCATTGGTTCACACGATATTAAATTTATTTTTTGAAGGGGAGGTTCCGTCACAGTAGCTTGCTACTGGGTTCCTCGCGCGTCGCCTGAGTGTTGCACTACTGCTTTGGCTTGGCGCACCCCACCCCAAGTCAAAGTTGAAATTTTTTAACTTAAACAAATAAATGGATGCAACTACTCCCCTTGGCCTGGCTATTATTATGCTGCTGTTCAACTAAAAACAAAAGTAGAGTTGAAATATTGAATTTAACTAAATGGATGCAACTTGCTGTTTAACCCAAAACTAAAAACAAGGGAAACTAAATTATTACTTTTACTCGTATTAAAAATAAAAGCTTTGTGACTGTTTCTAAGTCTCAATTGCACACTATGGGAAACAGGACAGCTCAATTGTTTTGTGTATCTAAGATCCCACATCGCTGAATCAAATGATAGGTTTCGTTTTCATATAGCTGGACAACTGTCAATAGCTTTGTCCCATTGGGGACATCCGATAAAATTGGAACGATACAGAGAAGATTAGCATGGCCCCTGCGCAAGGATGACACGCACAAATCGAGAAATGGTCCAAATTTTTTTGACGATTTTTCATTCTTTTGATTATTTTATTTGCCTTTCCTTTCACCAAAATTGACAATCATTTTAATTTCAAGAAAAATTCGAACAAACTACCTTTTATTTAATTTTTCATAACCAAGTAGTTGATTTGTATTCGTAAGTGAGTTAGTGTTTGGTTGCTTAATTCAATCTGTCAAAAACTTTTGATCGTTCGCAACTTAAACCCGTCCGAAATCAACTCTACCACGTCACAAGTTTTGTTGAAATACCCATTGGTTAGATGTGGTCGTGAATCTTGATCATAGAAGGGACCGCATTGACGTCGATAGCAATTCCTTTGCGTAAACTTGTTGTGGTTTTCTTGCCAAACATCTCGGATTTTGGTCGAAAAGCGTCGATGCAACACAAATGAATCACATCTCATTCGCGTTTTCAATCTCTTGTGTTTTCTAACGAAGAATTAATCTCATACACGAGTAACAAGGTCCATTTTTATTGCCAAATACATTAGCGATTATGCTGCAACGAGACAAAGATAACTTCTGATCCAGGTCTGGTTCAAACAAGTTATCGTAAGAGATTATTTTCTTTCTTTTGTGCATATATATTTTTTGTATTTATTATTTTTTGGGGGTAATTGCTACGAGAGTATTTTGTTGAATAATATTATAATAAGACATCCGAAAACAATATCATACAAGGCCGCACAACAAGCGATACACAATGTTGATCAACATTCAATCACTTGGTTAGTAGTAAGTTTTAAGTGTGTAAAATCGTTGTATTCAAATTTGCATTTTAGTCAAAAATTTATGCAAAGATCGACAAAAAAAAAATTTGATTAATTAAAAATGAAAAATAATTGAAATTTAACAGTTTAACCAACAAATTATAAAGATCATGATTTAGTATTCATCGTCGTTTTTAAGTTAATTTGTTTTGCGTTTATTCAAATTTTTAAAATTTAAGAACAAGGGCGGTCAAAGTTCGACTAAGCTCTAGAAATAGAATACAATGAATCGAACATTAAGAATCAGTAAAATTAAACGGTTCAATCGAAAAATTATAGCGATTTTGATTTTTTTTCATTATCGGCATTTTTATATTAATTTGAAGGTAGGCTGTAGAAATTAACTTAAATTAATAAGGACAGTCAAAGTTATGTTGTAGAAATTTTTGCGATAGTAGCTTCGTAGGCTTGAAATTTCCCAAAGAATCCTAAAAAAAAAATTGAAAAATTATTGAAATTGGATGATTTAACCAGAAAAGTGCGAAGATCATGACGACATTGTCGTCGACATTTCTCAAAATTAATTTACTGCACTTTTTTTCAAAATTTTAAAATTAGCAAATAACGATGAAAGTTTGACTAGGCATCGGAAACAAAACATAATTATTAAAAGAATGAAAGATCATTGAAATTAAACGATCTAACCAACACGTTATAAAGATTATGATTGTGACAATTATAGTCGCTTCAAAGTTAGTTTATTTTGCATGAATTTATAAAATTAGAAAAATAAGGGAGGACAAAGCTTGACTAGACTCTAGAAGTTTAAGTTGCGGTTTGACCCAAAACTAAAACAACGAACCCAAGTGCTTGTGCCATTGTTCCGAAAACTGGAAGCGAGGGAGGTATGTAAATCGAGCCATAGATATGTTCTACTCCACGAACTTTTTAGTCGTATTAAAATTGGAACGATACAGAGAAGATTAGCATGGCCCTGCGCAAGGATGACACGCATAAATCGAGAAATGGTCCAAATTTTTTTTTGACGATTTTTCATTCTTTTGATTATTTTATTTGCCTTTCCTTTCGCCAAATTTGATAATTATTTTAATTTCAAGAAAAATTCGAAGGATCTACCTTTTCTTTAATTTTTCATAACAAAATAATTGATTTATATTCGTAAGTCAGTGAAATTATGATTTTACTATCCGATTAATTTAGTGTTTGATTGCTCAATTTAATACGTCAAAAACTTTCGACCGTTCTCAACTTAAATCCGTCCGAAATCTACTCTACAACATCATGTGTTTTGTTGAAATTACCCATCCGTTAGATGTAGTCATGAATCTTTGAACCGCATTGACGTCGATAAAATTTTATATAAATTTTCGTTGTTTTCTAATCACGATAAAATTTTAGAAATAATCAAACTTTTTAAAATAGATTTTATAACAATTAGGTGTCAAAAATAGGTTCAAATCAAATAGCTATAAGTGTTTTTAATCAAAAATGATTTGTAAAATTTAGGCCCGTTATAATAAGTTCTAAAGAGCAGAGCTCATAAAGAAATTAAAATAAGTAGGTTTAAAAAATGTGTTTGCATTTCATTCTTGGCCCAATTACGTCCCGGGTGACACAAAAAAAAAAAAAATTAATGCACCGCGATGATCGAAAACGGATTACCAAACTTTTAACGTTTCGGCTTCGATAATATGGCGTTTGTGTATATATCTAAATAGTTAAAAAAAATAAATTCTACAAAATCCTATTTTATGAAAATAAGGTTATTTAAAATCGGTAGTTTGTGATAACGTGTTATGTTTAGAATTTAATTTAATTTTCCTTTTTTAGGCAAAAGTTTAATTTTTTAATTAAAACCACAATTAGAGTTTCAAGCAAACAATGCTAGCACCACCTTGGTAGCTTGTGTACAGAAAACAAGGGAATCCCACATCGAAATGGTAGAGAGCAACACACTAGCAGGTGAGTATTAATATGGACATAGTTGCAACCTTGCAACTTACTTACCTGGATGGGGTCGATGGGTGACCGAGAAGGCCCATGGCCTAGGTTAGTGACCTCTCCATTGCACCTTAGGAGGGGGGTGCTCATCTAAGTTCTACCCAAGTGGTGGATTCTACATCATAATTTGTGTTAGGGGTGGCTTGCGTCCGCGCAGCCCCCGCCAAATATAGTTGTGAAGCTTGATTCTTGTCGTTGTAGTAGTAGGTGTTGAACAAAATCTGGGACTGTTAAAGGAGAAGAGAAAGGGGAGTTTGTTTGATGTCACAAAGAAAAGAAGGTTGATGCTAGAACCTTAATTTCATTGCCCAGTTTTGTACCACATCGAGATGATAATGTTTCTGGGACAAGAGCAAAGCTTTAAAAGGCAGAGTCCCCCATCCATTGAGGTCATACCTTTCTCGGCCTTTTGGCTAAGATCAAGTGTAGTATCTGTTCTTATCAGTTTAATATCTGATATGTGGACCATTGGTTCACACGATATTAAATTTATTTTTTGAAGGGGAGGTTCCGTCACAGTAGCTTGCTACTGGGTTCCTCGCGCGTCGCCTGAGTGTTGCACTACTGCTTTGGCTTGGCGCACCCCACCCCAAGTCAAAGTTGAAATTTTTTAACTTAAACAAATAAATGGATGCAACTACTCCCCTTGGCCTGGCTATTATTATGCTGCTGTTCAACTAAAAACAAAAGTAGAGTTGAAATATTGAATTTAACTAAATGGATGCAACTTGCTGTTTAACCCAAAACTAAAAACAAGGGAAACTAAATTATTACTTTTACTCGTATTAAAAATAAAAGCTTTGTGACTGTTTCTAAGTCTCAATTGCACACTATGGGAAACAGGACAGCTCAATTGTTTTGTGTATCTAAGATCCCACATCGCTGAATCAAATGATAGGTTTCGTTTTCATATAGCTGGACAACTGTCAATAGCTTTGTCCCATTGGGGACATCCGATAAAATTGGAACGATACAGAGAAGATTAGCATGGCCCCTGCGCAAGGATGACACGCACAAATCGAGAAATGGTCCAAATTTTTTTGACGATTTTTCATTCTTTTGATTATTTTATTTGCCTTTCCTTTCACCAAAATTGACAATCATTTTAATTTCAAGAAAAATTCGAACAAACTACCTTTTATTTAATTTTTCATAACCAAGTAGTTGATTTGTATTCGTAAGTGAGTTAGTGTTTGGTTGCTTAATTCAATCTGTCAAAAACTTTTGATCGTTCGCAACTTAAACCCGTCCGAAATCAACTCTACCACGTCACAAGTTTTGTTGAAATACCCATTGGTTAGATGTGGTCGTGAATCTTGATCATAGAAGGGACCGCATTGACGTCGATAGCAATTCCTTTGCGTAAACTTGTTGTGGTTTTCTAGCCAAACATCTCGGATTTTGGTCGAAAAGCGTCGATGCAACACAAATGAATCACATCTCATTTGCGTTTTCAATCTCTTGTGTTTTCTAACGAAGAATTAATCTCATACACGAGTAACAAGGTCCATTTTTATTGCCAAATACATTAGCGATTATGCTGCAACGAGACAAAGATAACTTCTGATCCAGGTCTGGTTCAAACAAGTTATCGTAAGAGATTATTTTCTTTCTTTTGTGCATATATATTTTTTGTATTTATTATTTTTTGGGGGTAATTGCTACGAGAGTATTTTGTTGAATAATATTATAATAAGACATCCGAAAACAATATCATACAAGGCCGCACAACAAGCGATACACAATGTTGATCAACATTCAATCACTTGGTTAGTAGTAAGTTTTAAGTGTGTAAAATCGTTGTATTCAAATTTGCATTTTAGTCAAAAATTTATGCAAAGATCGACAAAAAAAAATTTGATTAATTAAAAATGAAAAATAATTGAAATTTAACAGTTTAACCAACAAATTATAAAGATCATGATTTAGTATTCATCGTCGTTTTTAAGTTAATTTGTTTTGCGTTTATTCAAATTTTTAAAATTTAAGAACAAGGGCGGTCAAAGTTCGACTAAGCTCTAGAAATAGAATACAATGAATCGAACATTAAGAATCAGTAAAATTAAACGGTTCAATCGAAAAATTATAGCGATTTTGATTTTTTTTCATTATCGGCATTTTTATATTAATTTGAAGGTAGGCTGTAGAAATTAACTTAAATTAATAAGGACAGTCAAAGTTATGTTGTAGAAATTTTTGCGATAGTAGCTTCGTAGGCTTGAAATTTCCCAAAGAATCCTAAAAAAAAAATTGAAAAATTATTGAAATTGGATGATTTAACCAGAAAAGTGCGAAGATCATGACGACATTGTCGTCGACATTTCTCAAAATTAATTTACTGCACTTTTTTTCAAAATTTTAAAATTAGCAAATAACGATGAAAGTTTGACTAGGCATCGGAAACAAAACATAATTATTAAAAGAATGAAAGATCATTGAAATTAAACGATCTAACCAACACGTTATAAAGATTATGATTGTGACAATTATAGTCGCTTCAAAGTTAGTTTATTTTGCATGAATTTATAAAATTAGAAAAATAAGGGAGGACAAAGCTTGACTAGACTCTAGAAGTTTAAGTTGCGGTTTGACCCAAAACTAAAACAACGAACCCAAGTGCTTGTGCCATTGTTCCGAAAACTGGAAGCGAGGGAGGTATGTAAATCGAGCCATAGATATGTTCTACTCCACGAACTTTTTAGTCGTATTAAAATTGGAACGATACAGAGAAGATTAGCATGGCCCTGCGCAAGGATGACACGCATAAATCGAGAAATGGTCCAAATTTTTTTTTGACGATTTTTCATTCTTTTGATTATTTTATTTGCCTTTCCTTTCGCCAAATTTGATAATTATTTTAATTTCAAGAAAAATTCGAAGGATCTACCTTTTCTTTAATTTTTCATAACAAAATAATTGATTTATATTCGTAAGTCAGTGAAATTATGATTTTACTATCCGATTAATTTAGTGTTTGATTGCTCAATTTAATACGTCAAAAACTTTCGACCGTTCTCAACTTAAATCCGTCCGAAATCTACTCTACAACATCATGTGTTTTGTTGAAATTACCCATCCGTTAGATGTAGTCATGAATCTTTGAACCGCATTGACGTCGATAAAATTTTATATAAATTTTCGTTGTTTTCTAATCACGATAAAATTTTAGAAATAATCAAACTTTTTAAAATAGATTTTATAACAATTAGGTGTCAAAAATAGGTTCAAATCAAATAGCTATAAGTGTTTTTAATCAAAAATGATTTGTAAAATTTAGGCCCGTTATAATAAGTTCTAAAGAGCAGAGCTCATAAAGAAATTAAAATAAGTAGGTTTAAAAAATGTGTTTGCATTTCATTCTTGGCCCAATTACGTCCCGGGTGACACAAAAAAAAAAAAAATTAATGCACCGCGATGATCGAAAACGGATTACCAAACTTTTAACGTTTCGGCTTCGATAATATGGCGTTTGTGTATATATCTAAATAGTTAAAAAAAATAAATTCTACAAAATCCTATTTTATGAAAATAAGGTTATTTAAAATCGGTAGTTTGTGATAACGTGTTATGTTTAGAATTTAATTTAATTTTCCTTTTTTAGGCAAAAGTTTAATTTTTTAATTAAAACCACAATTAGAGTTTCAAGCAAACAATGCTAGCACCACCTTGGTAGCTTGTGTACAGAAATCAAGGGAATCCCACATCGAAATGGTAGAGAGCAACACACTAGCAGGTGAGTATTAATATGGACATAGTTGCAACCTTGCAACTTACTTACCTGGATGGGGTCGATGGGTGACCGAGAAGGCCCATGGCCTAGGTTAGTGACCTCTCCATTGCACCTTAGGAGGGGGGTGCTCATCTAAGTTCTACCCAAGTGGTGGATTCTACATCATAATTTGTGTTAGGGGTGGCTTGCGTCCGCGCAGCCCCCGCCAAATATAGTTGTGAAGCTTGATTCTTGTCGTTGTAGTAGTAGGTGTTGAACAAAATCTGGGACTGTTAAAGGAGAAGAGAAAGGGGAGTTTGTTTGATGTCACAAAGAAAAGAAGGTTGATGCTAGAACCTTAATTTCATTGCCCAGTTTTGTACCACATCGAGATGATAATGTTTCTGGGACAAGAGCAAAGCTTTAAAAGGCAGAGTCCCCCATCCATTGAGGTCATACCTTTCTCGGCCTTTTGGCTAAGATCAAGTGTAGTATCTGTTCTTATCAGTTTAATATCTGATATGTGGACCATTGGTTCACACGATATTAAATTTATTTTTTGAAGGGGAGGTTCCGTCACAGTAGTTTGCTACTGGGTTCCTCGCGCGTACTGCTTTGGCTTGGCGCACCCCACCCCAAGTCAAAGTTGAAATTTTGTAACTTAAACAAATAAATGGATGCAACTACTCCCCTTGGCCTGTCTATTATTATGCTGCTGTTCAACTAAAAACAAAAGTAGCCGAGTTGAAATATTGAATTTAACTAAATGGATGCAACTTATGTATGCTGTTTAACCCAAAACTAAAAACAAGGGAAACTAAATTATTACTTTTACTCGTATTAAAAATAAAAGCTTTGTGACTGTTTCTAAGTCTCAATTGCACACTATGGGAAACAGGACAGCTCAATTGTTTTGTGTATCTAAGATCCCACATCGCTGAATCAAATGATAGGTTTCGTTTTCATATAGCTGGACAACTGTCAATAGCTTTGTCCCTTCGGGGACATCCGATAAAATTGGAACGATACAGAGAAGATTAGCATGGCCCCTGCGCAAGGATGACACGCACAAATCGAGAAATGGTCCAAATATTTTTGACGATTTTTCATTCTTTTGATTATTTTATTTGCCTTTCCTTTCACCAAAATTGACAATCATTTTAATTTCAAGAAAAATTCGAACAAACTACCTTTTATTTAATTTTTCATAACCAAGTAGTTGATTTGTATTCGTAAGTGAGTTAGTGTTTGGTTGCTTAATTCAATCTGTCAAAAACTTTTGATGGTTCGCAACTTAAACCCGTCCGAAATCAACTCTACCACGTCACAAGTTTTGTTGAAATACCCATTGGTTAGATGTGGTCGTGAATCTTGATCATAGAAGGGACCGCATTGACGTCGATAGCAATTCCTTTGCGTAAACTTGTTGTGGTTTTCTAGCCAAACATCTCGGATTTTGGTCGAAAAGCGTCGATGCAACACAAATGAATCACATCTCATTCGCGTTTTCAATCTTTTGTGTTTTCTAACGAAGAATTAATCTCATACACGAGTAACAAGGTCCATTTTTATTGCCAAATACATTAGCGATTATGCTGCAACGAGACAAAGATAACTTCTGATCCAGGTCTGGTTCAAACAAGTTATCGTAAGAGATTATTTTCTTTCTTTTGTGCATATATATTTTTTGTATTTATTATTTTTTGGGGGTAATTGCTACGAGAGTATTTTGTTGAATAATATTATAATAAGACATCCGAAAACAATATCATACAAGGCCGCACAACAAGCGATACACAATGTTGATCAACATTCAATCACTTGGTTAGTAGTAAGTTTTAAGTGTGTAAAATCGTTGTATTCAAATTTGCATTTTAGTCAAAAATTTATGCAAAGATCGACAAAAAAAAAATTGATTAATTAAAAATGAAAAATAATTGAAATTTAACAGTTTAACCAACAAATTATAAAGATCATGATTTAGTATTCATCGTCGTTTTTAAGTTAATTTGTTTTGCGTTTATTCAAATTTTTAAAATTTAAGAACAAGGGCGGTCAAAGTTCGACTAAGCTCTAGAAATAGAATACAATGAATCGAACATTAAGAATCAGTAAAATTAAACGGTTCAATCGAAAAATTATAGCGATTTTGATTTTTTTCATTATCGGCATTTTTATATTAATTTGAAGGTAGGCTGTAGAAATTAACTTAAATTAATAAGGACAGTCAAAGTTATGTTGTAGAAATTTTTGCGATAGTAGCTTCGTAGGCTTGAAATTTCCCAAAGAATCCTAAAAAAAAAATTGAAAAATTATTGAAATTGGATGATTTAACCAGAAAAGTGCGAAGATCATGACGACATTGTCGTCGACATTTCTCAAAATTAATTTACTGCACTTTTTTTCAAAATTTTAAAATTTGCAAATAACGATGAAAGTTTGACTAGGCATCGGAAACAAAACATAATTATTAAAAGAATGAAAGATCATTGAAATTAAACGATCTAACCAACACGTTATAAAGATTATGATTGTGACAATTATAGTCGCTTCAAAGTTAGTTTATTTTGCATGAATTTATAAAATTAGAAAAATAAGGGAGGACAAAGCTTGACTAGACTCTAGAAGTTTAAGTTGCGGTTTGACCCAAAACTAAAACAACGAACCCAAGTGCTTGTGCCATTGTTCCGAAAACTGGAAGCGAGGGAGGTATGTAAATCGAGCCATAGATATGTTCTACTCCACGAACTTTTTAGTCGTATTAAAATTGGAACGATACAGAGAAGATTAGCATGGCCCTGCGCAAGGATGACACGCATAAATCGAGAAATGGTCCAAATTTTTTTTTGACGATTTTTCATTCTTTTGATTATTTTATTTGCCTTTCCTTTCGCCAAATTTGATAATTATTTTAATTTCAAGAAAAATTCGAAGGATCTACCTTTTCTTTAATTTTTCATAACAAAATAATTTATTTATATTCGTAAGTCAGTGAAATTATGATTTTACTATCCGATTAATTTAGTGTTTGATTGCTCAATTTAATACGTCAAAAACTTTCGACCGTTCTCAACTTAAATCCGTCCGAAATCTACTCTACAACATCATGTGTTTTGTTGAAATTACCCATCCGTTAGATGTAGTCATGAATCTTTGAACCGCATTGACGTCGATAAAATTTTATATAAATTTTCGTTGTTTTCTAATCACGATAAAATTTTAGAAATAATCAAACTTTTTAAAATAGATTTTATAACAATTAGGTGTCAAAAATAGGTTCAAATCAAATAGCTATAAGTGTTTTTAATCAAAAATGATTTGTAAAATTTAGGCCCGTTATAATAAGTTCTAAAGAGCAGAGCTCATAAAGAAATTAAAATAAGTAGGTTTAAAAAATGTGTTTGCATTTCATTCTTGGCCCAATTACGTCCCGGGTGACACAAAAAAAAAAAATTAATGCACCGCGATGATCGAAAACGGATTACCAAACTTTTAACGTTTCGGCTTCGATAATATGGCGTTTGTGTATATATCTAAATAGTTAAAAAAAATAAATTCTACAAAATCCTATTTTATGAAAATAAGGTTATTTGAAATCGGTAGTTTGTGATAACGTGTTATGTTTAGAATTTAATTTAATTTTCCTTTTTTAGGCAAAAGTTTAATTTTTTAATTAAAACCACAATTAGAGTTTCAAGCAAACAATGCTAGCACCACCTTGGTAGCTTGTGTACAGAAAACAAGGGAATCCCACATCGAAATGGTAGAGAGCAACACACTAGCAGGTGAGTATTAATATGGACATAGTTGCAACCTTGCAACTTACTTACCTGGATGGGGTCGATGGGTGACCGAGAAGGCCCATGGCCTAGGTTAGTGACCTCTCCATTGCACCTTAGGAGGGGGGTGCTCATCTAAGTTCTACCCAAGTGGTGGATTCTACATCATTAGGGGTGGCTTGCGTCCGCGCAGCCCCCGCCAAATATAGTTGTGAAGCTTGATTCTTGTCGTTGTAGTAGTATGTGTTGAACAAAATCTGGGACTGTTAAAGGAGAAGAGAAAGGGGAGTTTGTTTGATGTCACAAAGAAAAGAAGGTTGATGCTAGAACCTTAATTTCATTGCCCAGTTTTGTACCACATCGAGATGATAATGTTTCTGGGACAAGAGCAAAGCTTTAAAAGGCAGAGTCCCCCATCCATTGAGGTCATACCTTTTTCGGCCTTTTGGCTAAGATCAAGTGTAGTATCTGTTATTTGATATGTGGACCATTGGTTCACACGATATTAAATTTATTTTTTGAAGGGGAGGTTCCGTCACAGTAGCTTGCTACTGGGTTCCTCGCGCGTCGCCTAAGTGTTGCACTACTGCTTTGGCTTGGCGCACCCCAAGTCAAAGTTGAAATTTTGTAACTTAAACAAATAAATGGATGCAACTACTCCCCTTGTCCTGGCTATTATTATGCTGTTCAACTAAAAACAAAAGTAGCCGAGTTGAAATATTGAATTTAACTAAATGGATGCAACTTATGTATGCTGTTTAACCCAAAACTAAAAACAAGGGAAACTAAATTATTACTTTTACTCGTATTAAAAATAAAAGCTTTGTGACTGTTTCTAAGTCTCAATTGCACACTATGGGAAACAGGACAACTCAATTGTTTTGTGTATCTAAGATTCCACATCGCTGAATCAAATGATAGGTTTCGTTTTCATATAGCTGGACAACTGTCAATAGCTTTGTCCCTTCGGGGACATCCGATAAAATTGGAACGATACAGAGAAGATTAGCATGGCCCCTGCGCAAGGATGACACGCACAAATCGAGAAATGGTCCAAATATTTTTGACGATTTTTCATTCTTTTGATTATTTTATTTGCCTTTCCTTTCACCAAAATTGACAATCATTTTAATTTCAAGAAAAATTCGAACAAACTACCTTTTATTTAATTTTTCATAACCAAGTAGTTGATTTGTATTCGTAAGTGAGTTAGTGTTTGGTTGCTTAATTCAATCTGTCAAAAACTTTTGATGGTTCGCAACTTAAACCCGTCCGAAATCAACTCTACCACGTCACAAGTTTTGTTGAAATACCCATTGGTTAGATGTGGTCGTGAATCTTGATCATAGAAGGGACCGCATTGACGTCGATAGCAATTCCTTTGCGTAAACTTGTTGTGGTTTTCTAGCCAAACATCTCGGATTTTGGTCGAAAAGCGTCGATGCAACACAAATGAATCACATCTCATTCGCGTTTTCAATCTCTTGTGTTTTCTAACGAAGAATTAATCTCATACACGAGTAACAAGGTCCATTTTTATTGCCAAATACATTAGCGATTATGCTGCAACGAGACAAAGATAACTTCTGATCCAGGTCTGGTTCAAACAAGTTATCGTAAGAGATTATTTTCTTTCTTTTGTGCATATATATTTTTTGTATTTATTATTTTTTGGGGGTAATTGCTACGAGAGTATTTTGTTGAATAATATTATAATAAGACATCCGAAAACAATATCATACAAGGCCGCACAACAAGCGATACACAATGTTGATCAACATTCAATCACTTGGTTAGTAGTAAGTTTTAAGTGTGTAAAATCGTTGTATTCAAATTTGCATTTTAGTCAAAAATTTATGCAAAGATCGACAAAAAAAAAATTGATTAATTAAAAATGAAAAATAATTGAAATTTAACAGTTTAACCAACAAATTATAAAGATCATGATTTAGTATTCATCGTCGTTTTTAAGTTAATTTATTTTGCGTTTATTCAAATTTTTAAAATTTAAGAACAAGGGCGGTCAAAGTTCGACTAAGCTCTAGAAATAGAATACAATGAATCGAACATTAAGAATCAGTAAAATTAAACGGTTCAATCGAAAAATTATAGCGATTTTGATTTTTTTTCATTATCGGCATTTTTATATTAATTTGAAGGTAGGCTGTAGAAATTAACTTAAATTAATAAGGACAGTCAAAGTTATGTTGTAGAAATTTTTGCGATAGTAGCTTCGTAGGCTTGAAATTTCCCAAAGAATCCTAAAAAAAAAAATTGAAAAATTATTGAAATTGGATGATTTAACCAGAAAAGTGCGAAGATCATGACGACATTGTCGTCGACATTTCTCAAAATTAATTTACTGCACTTTTTTTCAAAATTTTAAAATTAGCAAATAACGATGAAAGTTTGACCAGGCATCGGAAACAAAACATAATTATTAAAAGAATGAAAGATCATTGAAATTAAATGATCTAACCAACACGTTATAAAGATTATGATTGTGACAATTATAGTCGCTTCAAAGTTAGTTTATTTTGCATGAATTTATAAAATTAGAAAAATAAGGGAGGACAAAGCTTGACTAGACTCTAGAAGTTTAAGTTGCGGTTTGACCCAAAACTAAAACAACGAACCCAAGTGCTTGTGCCATTGTTCCGAAAACTGGAAGCGAGGGAGGTATGTAAATCGAGCCATAGATATGTTCTACTCCACGAACTTTTTAGTCGTATTAAAATTGGAACGATACAGAGAAGATTAGCATGGCCCTGCGCAAGGATGACACGCATAAATCGAGAAATGGTCCAAATTTTTTTTTGACGATTTTTCATTCTTTTGATTATTTTATTTGCCTTTCCTTTCGCCAAATTTGATAATTATTTTAATTTCAAGAAAAATTCGAAGGATCTACCTTTTCTTTAATTTTTCATAACAAAATAATTGATTTATATTCGTAAGTCAGTGAAATTATGATTTTACTATCCGATTAATTTAGTGTTTGATTGCTCAATTTAATACGTCAAAAACTTTCGACCGTTCTCAACTTAAATCCGTCCGAAATCTACTCTACAACATCATGTGTTTTGTTGAAATTACCCATCCGTTAGATGTAGTCATGAATCTTTGAACCGCATTGACGTCGATAAAACTTTATATAAATTTTCGTTGTTTTCTAATCACGATAAAATTTTAGAAATAATCAAACTTTTTAAAATAGATTTTATAACAATTAGGTGTCAAAAATAGGTTCAAATCAAATAGCTATAAGTGTTTTTAATCAAAAATGATTTGTAAAATTTAGGCCCGTTATAATAAGTTCTAAAGAGCAGAGCTCATAAAGAAATTAAAATAAGTAGGTTTAAAAAATGTGTTTGCATTTCATTCTTGGCCCAATTACGTCCCGGGTGACACAAAAAAAAAAAAATTAATGCACCGCGATGATCGAAAACGGATTACCAAACTTTTAACGTTTCGGCTTCGATAATATGGCGTTTGTGTATATATCTAAATAGTTAAAAAAAATAAATTCTACAAAATCCTATTTTATGAAAATAAGGTTATTTAAAATCGGTAGTTTGTGATAACGTGTTATGTTTAGAATTTAATTTAATTTTCCTTTTTTAGGCAAAAGTTTAATTTTTTAATTAAAACCACAATTAGAGTTTCAAGCAAACAATGCTAGCACCACCTTGGTAGCTTGTGTACAGAAAACAAGGGAATCCCACATCGAAATGGTAGAGAGCAACACACTAGCAGGTGAGTATTAATATGGACATAGTTGCAACCTTGCAACTTACTTACCTGGATGGGGTCGATGGGTGACCGAGAAGGCCCATGGCCTAGGTTAGTGACCTCTCCATTGCACCTTAGGAGGGGGGTGCTCATCTAAGTTCTACCCAAGTGGTGGATTCTACATCATAATTTGTGTTAGGGGTGGCTTGCGTGTTCGCGCAGCCCCCGCCAAATATAGTTGTGAAGCTTGATTCTTGTCGTCGTAGTAGTAGGTGTTGAACAAAATCTGGGACTGTTAAAGGAGAAGAGAAAGGGGAGTTTGTTTGATGTCACAAAGAAAAGAAGGTTGATGCTAGAACCTTAATTTCATTGCCCAGTTTTGTACCACATCGAGATGATAATGTTTCTGGGACAAGAGCAAAGCTTTAAAAGGCAGAGTCCCCCATCCATTGAGGTCATACCTTTCTCGGCCTTTTGGCTAAGATCAAGTGTAGTATCTGTTCTTATCAGTTTAATATCTGATATGTGGACCATTGGTTCACACGATATTAAATTTATTTTTTGAAGGGGAGGTTCCGTCACAGTAGCTTGCTACTGGGTTCCTCGCGCGTCGCCTAAGTGTTGCACTACTGCTTTGGCTTGGCGCACCCCACCCCAAGTCAAAGTTGAAATTTTGTAACTTAAACAAATAAATGGATGCAACTACTCCCCTTGGCCTGTCTATTATTATGCTGCTGTTCAACTAAAAACAAAAGTAGCCGAGTTGAAATATTGAATTTAACTAAATGGATGCAACTTATGTATGCTGTTTAACCCAAAACTAAAAACAAGGGAAACTAAATTATTACTTTTACTCGTATTAAAAATAAAAGCTTTGTGACTGTTTCTAAGTCTCAATTGCACACTATGGGAAACAGGACAGCTCAATTGTTTTGTGTATCTAAGATCCCACATCGCTGAATCAAATGATAGGTTTCGTTTTCATATAGCTGGACAACTGTCAATAGCTTTGTCCCTTCGGGGACATCCGATAAAATTGGAACGATACAGAGAAGATTAGCATGGCCCCTGCGCAAGAATGACACGCACAAATCGAGAAATGGTCCAAATATTTTTTACGATTTTTCATTCTTTTGATTATTTTATTTGCCTTTCCTTTCACCAAAATTGACAATCATTTTAATTTCAAGAAAAATTCGAACAAACTACCTTTTATTTAATTTTTCATAACCAAGTAGTTGATTTGTATTCGTAAGTGAGTTAGTGTTTGGTTGCTTAATTCAATCTGTCAAAAACTTTTGATGGTTCGCAACTTAAACCCGTCCGAAATCAACTCTACCACGTCACAAGTTTTGTTGAAATACCCATTGGTTAGATGTGGTCGTGAATCTTGATCATAGAAGGGACCGCATTGACGTCGATAGCAATTCCTTTGCGTAAACTTGTTGTGGTTTTCTAGCCAAACATCTCGGATTTTGGTCGAAAAGCGTCGATGCAACACAAATGAATCACATCTCATTCGCGTTTTCAATCTCTTGTGTTTTCTAACGAAGAATTAATCTCATACACGAGTAACAAGGTCCATTTTTATTGCCAAATACATTAGCGATTATGCTGCAACGAGACAAAGATAACTTCTGATCCAGGTCTGGTTCAAACAAGTTATCGTAAGAGATTATTTTCTTTCTTTTGTGCATATATATTTTTTGTATTTATTATTTTTTGGGGGTAATTGCTACGAGAGTATTTTGTTGAATAATATTATAATAAGACATCCGAAAACAATATCATACAAGGCCGCACAACAAGCGATACACAATGTTGATCAACATTCAATCACTTGGTTAGTAGTAAGTTTTAAGTGTGTAAAATCGTTGTATTCAAATTTGCATTTTAGTCAAAAATTTATGCAAAGATCGACAAAAAAAAAATTGATTAATTAAAAATGAAAAATAATTGAAATTTAACAGTTTAACCAACAAATTATAAAGATCATGATTTAGTATTCATCGTCGTTTTTAAGTTAATTTGTTTTGCGTTTATTCAAATTTTTAAAATTTAAGAACAAGGGCGGTCAAAGTTCGACTAAGCTCTAGAAATAGAATACAATGAATCGAACATTAAGAATCAGTAAAATTAAACGGTTCAATCGAAAAATTATAGCGATTTTGATTTTTTTTCATTATCGGCATTTTTATATTAATTTGAAGGTAGGCTGTAGAAATTAACTTAAATTAATAAGGACAGTCAAAGTTATGTTGTAGAAATTTTTGCGATAGTAGCTTCGTAGGCTTGAAATTTCCCAAAGAATCCTAAAAAAAAAATTGAAAAATTATTGAAATTGGATGATTTAACCAGAAAAGTGCGAAGATCATGACGACATTGTCGTCGACATTTCTCAAAATTAATTTACTGCACTTTTTTTCAAAATTTTAAAATTAGCAAATAACGATGAAAGTTTGACCAGGCATCGGAAACAAAACATAATTATTAAAAGAATGAAAGATCATTGAAATTAAACGATCTAACCAACACGTTATAAAGATTATGATTGTGACAATTATAGTCGCTTCAAAGTTAGTTTATTTTGCATGAATTTATAAAATTAGAAAAATAAGGGAGGACAAAGCTTGACTAGACTCTAGAAGTTTAAGTTGCGGTTTGACCCAAAACTAAAACAACGAACCCAAGTGCTTGTGCCATTGTTCCGAAAACTGGAAGCGAGGGAGGTATGTAAATCGAGCCATAGATATGTTCTACTCCACGAACTTTTTAGTCGTATTAAAATTGGAACGATACAGAGAAGATTAGCATGGCCCTGCGCAAGGATGACACGCATAAATCGAGAAATGGTCCAAATTTTTTTTTGACGATTTTTCATTCTTTTGATTATTTTATTTGCCTTTCCTTTCGCCAAATTTGATAATTATTTTAATTTCAAGAAAAATTCGAAGGATCTACCTTTTCTTTAATTTTTCATAACAAAATAATTGATTTATATTCGTAAGTCAGTGAAATTATGATTTTACTATCCGATTAATTTAGTGTTTGATTGCTCAATTTAATACGTCAAAAACTTTCGACCGTTCTCAACTTAAATCCGTCCGAAATCTACTCTACAACATCATGTGTTTTGTTGAAATTACCCATCCGTTAGATGTAGTCATGAATCTTTGAACCGCATTGACGTCGATAAAACTTTATATAAATTTTCGTTGTTTTCTAATCACGATAAAATTTTAGAAATAATCAAACTTTTTAAAATAGATTTTATAACAATTAGGTGTCAAAAATAGGTTCAAATCAAATAGCTATAAGTGTTTTTAATCAAAAATGATTTGTAAAATTTAGGCCCGTTATAATAAGTTCTAAAGAGCAGAGCTCATAAAGAAATTAAAATAAGTAGGTTTAAAAAATGTGTTTGCATTTCATTCTTGGCCCAATTACGTCCCGGGTGACACAAAAAAAAAAAAAATTAATGCACCGCGATGATCGAAAACGGATTACCAAACTTTTAACGTTTCGGCTTCGATAATATGGCGTTTGTGTATATATCTAAATAGTTAAAAAAAATAAATTCTACAAAATCCTATTTTATGAAAATAAGGTTATTTAAAATCGGTAGTTTGTGATAACGTGTTATGTTTAGAATTTAATTTAATTTTCCTTTTTTAGGCAAAAGTTTAATTTTTTAATTAAAACCACAATTAGAGTTTCAAGCAAACAATGCTAGCACCACCTTGGTAGCTTGTGTACAGAAAACAAGGGAATCCCACATCGAAATGGTAGAGAGCAACACACTAGCAGGTGAGTATTAATATGGACATAGTTGCAACCTTGCAACTTACTTACCTGGATGGGGTCGATGGGTGACCGAGAAGGCCCATGGCCTAGGTTAGTGACCTCTCCATTGCACCTTAGGAGGGGGGTGCTCATCTAAGTTCTACCCAAGTGGTGGATTCTACATCATAATTTGTGTTAGGGGTGGCTTGCGTGTTCGCGCAGCCCCCGCCAAATATAGTTGTGAAGCTTGATTCTTGTCGTCGTAGTAGTAGGTGTTGAACAAAATCTGGGACTGTTAAAGGAGAAGAGAAAGGGGAGTTTGTTTGATGTCACAAAGAAAAGAAGGTTGATGCTAGAACCTTAATTTCATTGCCCAGTTTTGTACCACATCGAGATGATAATGTTTCTGGGACAAGAGCAAAGCTTTAAAAGGCAGAGTCCCCCATCCATTGAGGTCATACCTTTCTCGGCCTTTTGGCTAAGATCAAGTGTAGTATCTGTTCTTATCAGTTTAATATCTGATATGTGGACCATTGGTTCACACGATATTAAATTTATTTTTTGAAGGGGAGGTTCCGTCACAGTAGCTTGCTACTGGGTTCCTCGCGCGTCGCCTAAGTGTTGCACTACTGCTTTGGCTTGGCGCACCCCACCCCAAGTCAAAGTTGAAATTTTGTAACTTAAACAAATAAATGGATGCAACTACTCCCCTTGGCCTGTCTATTATTATGCTGCTGTTCAACTAAAAACAAAAGGAGTTGAAATATTGAATTTAACTAAATGGATGCAACTTATGTATGCTGTTTAACCCAAAACTAAAAACAAGGGAAACTAAATTATTACTTTTACTCGTATTAAAAATAAAAGCTTTGTGACTGTTTCTAAGTCTCAATTGCACACTATGGGAAACAGGACAGCTGAATTGTTTTGTGTATCTAAGATCCCACATCGCTGAATCAAATGATAGGTTTCGTTTTCATATAGCTGGACAACTGTCAATAGCTTTGTCCCTTCGGGGACATCCGATAAAATTGGAACGATACAGAGAAGATTAGCATGGCCCCTGCGCAAGGATGACACGCACAAATCGAGAAATGGTCCAAATATTTTTTATGATTTTTCATTCTTTTGATTATTTTATTTGCCTTTCCTTTCACCAAAATTGACAATCATTTTAATTTCAAAAAAAATTCGAACAAACTACCTTTTATTTAATTTTTCATAACCAAGTAGTTGATTTGTATTCGTAAGTGAGTTAGTGTTTGGTTGCTTAATTCAATCTGTCAAAAACTTTTGATGGTTCGCAACTTAAACCCGTCCGAAATCAACTCTACCACGTCACAAGTTTTGTTGAAATACCCATTGGTTAGATGTGGTCGTGAATCTTGATCATAGAAGGGACCGCATTGACGTCGATAGCAATTCCTTTGCGTAAACTTGTTGTGGTTTTCTAGCCAAACATCTCGGATTTTGGTCGAAAAGCGTCGATACAACACAAATGAATCACATCTCATTCGCGTTTTCAATCTCTTGTGTTTTCTAACGAAGAATTAATCTCATACACGAGTAACAAGGTCCATTTTTATTGCCAAATACATTAGCGATTATGCTGCAACGAGACAAAGATAACTTCTGATCCAGGTCTGGTTCAAACAAGTTATCGTAAGAGATTATTTTCTTTCTTTTGTGCATATATATTTTTTGTATTTATTATTTTTTGGGGGTAATTGCTACGAGAGTATTTTGTTGAATAATATTATAATAAGACATCCGAAAACAATATCATACAAGGCCGCACAACAAGCGATACACAATGTTGATCAACATTCAATCACTTGGTTAGTAGTAAGTTTTAAGTGTGTAAAATCGTTGTATTCAAATTTGCATTTTAGTCAAAAATTTATGCAAAGATCGACAAAAAAAAAATTGATTAATTAAAAATGAAAAATAATTGAAATTTAACAGTTTAACCAACAAATTATAAAGATCATGATTTAGTATTCATCGTCGTTTTTAAGTTAATTTGTTTTGCGTTTATTCAAATTTTTAAAATTTAAGAACAAGGGCGGTCAAAGTTCGACTAAGCTCTAGAAATAGAATACAATGAATCGAACATTAAGAATCAGTAAAATTAAACGGTTCAATCGAAAAATTATAGCGATTTTGATTTTTTTTCATTATCGGCATTTTTATATTAATTTGAAGGTAGGCTGTAGAAATTAACTTAAATTAATAAGGACAGTCAAAGTTATGTTGTAGAAATTTTTGCGATAGTAGCTTCGTAGGCTTGAAATTTCCCAAAGAATCCTAAAAAAAAAATTGAAAAATTATTGAAATTGGATGATTTAACCAGAAAAGTGCGAAGATCATGACGACATTGTCGTCGACATTTCTCAAAATTAATTTACTGCACTTTTTTTCAAAATTTTAAAATTAGCAAATAACGATGAAAGTTTGACCAGGCATCGGAAACAAAACATAATTATTAAAAGAATGAAAGATCATTGAAATTAAACGATCTAACCAACACGTTATAAAGATTATGATTGTGACAATTATAGTCGCTTCAAAGTTAGTTTATTTTGCATGAATTTATAAAATTAGAAAAATAAGGGAGGACAAAGCTTGACTAGACTCTAGAAGTTTAAGTTGCGGTTTGACCCAAAACTAAAACAACGAACCCAAGTGCTTGTGCCATTGTTCCGAAAACTGGAAGCGAGGGAGGTATGTAAATCGAGCCATAGATATGTTCTACTCCACGAACTTTTTAGTCGTATTAAAATTGGAACGATACAGAGAAGATTAGCATGGCCCTGCGCAAGGATGACACGCATAAATCGAGAAATGGTCCAAATTTTTTTTTGACGATTTTTCATTCTTTTGATTATTTTATTTGCCTTTCCTTTCGCCAAATTTGATAATTATTTTAATTTCAAGAAAAATTCGAAGGATCTACCTTTTCTTTAATTTTTCATAACAAAATAATTGATTTATATTCGTAAGTCAGTGAAATTATGATTTTACTATCCGATTAATTTAGTGTTTGATTGCTCAATTTAATACGTCAAAAACTTTCGACCGTTCTCAACTTAAATCCGTCCGAAATCTACTCTACAACATCATGTGTTTTGTTGAAATTACCCATCCGTTAGATGTAGTCATGAATCTTTGAACCGCATTGACGTCGATAAAACTTTATATAAATTTTCGTTGTTTTCTAATCACGATAAAATTTTAGAAATAATCAAACTTTTTAAAATAGATTTTATAACAATTAGGTGTCAAAAATAGGTTCAAATCAAATAGCTATAAGTGTTTTTAATCAAAAATGATTTGTAAAATTTAGGCCCGTTATAATAAGTTCTAAAGAGCAGAGCTCATAAAGAAATTAAAATAAGTAGGTTTAAAAAATGTGTTTGCATTTCATTCTTGGCCCAATTACGTCCCGGGTGACACAAAAAAAAAAAAAATTAATGCACCGCGATGATCGAAAACGGATTACCAAACTTTTAACGTTTCGGCTTCGATAATATGGCGTTTGTGTATATATCTAAATAGTTAAAAAAAATAAATTCTACAAAATCCTATTTTATGAAAATAAGGTTATTTAAAATCGGTAGTTTGTGATAACGTGTTATGTTTAGAATTTAATTTAATTTTCCTTTTTTAGGCAAAAGTTTAATTTTTTAATTAAAACCACAATTAGAGTTTCAAGCAAACAATGCTAGCACCACCTTGGTAGCTTGTGTACAGAAAACAAGGGAATCCCACATCGAAATGGTAGAGAGCAACACACTAGCAGGTGAGTATTAATATGGACATAGTTGCAACCTTGCAACTTACTTACCTGGATGGGGTCGATGGGTGACCGAGAAGGCCCATGGCCTAGGTTAGTGACCTCTCCATTGCACCTTAGGAGGGGGGTGCTCATCTAAGTTCTACCCAAGTGGTGGATTCTACATCATAATTTGTGTTAGGGGTGGCTTGCGTGTTCGCGCAGCCCCCGCCAAATATAGTTGTGAAGCTTGATTCTTGTCGTCGTAGTAGTAGGTGTTGAACAAAATCTGGGACTCTTAAAGGAGAAGAGAAAGGGGAGTTTGTTTGATGTCACAAAGAAAAGAAGGTTGATGCTAGAACCTTAATTTCATTGCCCAGTTTTGTACCACATCGAGATGATAATGTTTCTGGGACAAGAGCAAAGCTTTAAAAGGCAGAGTCCCCCATCCATTGAGGTCATACCTTTCTCGGCCTTTTGGCTAAGATCAAGTGTAGTATCTGTTCTTATCAGTTTAATATCTGATATGTGGACCATTGGTTCACACGATATTAAATTTATTTTTTGAAGGGGAGGTTCCGTCACAGTAGCTTGCTACTGGGTTCCTCGCGCGTCGCCTAAGTGTTGCACTACTGCTTTGGCTTGGCGCACCCCACCCCAAGTCAAAGTTGAAATTTTGTAACTTAAACAAATAAATGGATGCAACTACTCCCCTTGGCCTGTCTATTATTATGCTGCTGTTCAACTAAAAACAAAAGTAGCCGAGTTGAAATATTGAATTTAACTAAATGGATGCAACTTATGTATGCTGTTTAACCCAAAACTAAAAACAAGGGAAACTAAATTATTACTTTTACTCGTATTAAAAATAAAAGCTTTGTGACTGTTTCTAAGTCTCAATTGCACACTATGGGAAACAGGACAGCTCAATTGTTTTGTGTATCTAAGATCCCACATCGCTGAATCAAATGATAGGTTTCGTTTTCATATAGCTGGACAACTGTCAATAGCTTTGTCCCTTCGGGGACATCCGATAAAATTGGAACGATACAGAGAAGATTAGCATGGCCCCTGCGCAAGGATGACACGCACAAATCGAGAAATGGTCCAAATATTTTTTACGATTTTTCATTCTTTTGATTATTTTATTTGCCTTTCCTTTCACCAAAATTGACAATCATTTTAATTTCAAAAAAAATTCGAACAAACTACCTTTTATTTAATTTTTCATAACCAAGTAGTTGATTTTATTCGTAAGTGAGTTAGTGTTTGGTTGCTTAATTCAATCTGTCAAAAACTTTTGATGGTTCGCAACTTAAACCCGTCCGAAATCAACTCTACCACGTCACAAGTTTTGTTGAAATACCCATTGGTTAGATGTGGTCGTGAATCTTGATCATAGAAGGGACCGCATTGACGTCGATAGCAATTCCTTTGCGTAAACTTGTTGTGGTTTTCTAGCCAAACATCTCGGATTTTGGTCGAAAAGCGTCGATGCAACACAAATGAATCACATCTCATTCGCGTTTTCAATCTCTTGTGTTTTCTAACGAAGAATTAATCTCATACACGAGTAACAAGGTCCATTTTTATTGCCAAATACATTAGCGATTATGCTGCAACGAGACAAAGATAACTTCTGATCCAGGTCTGGTTCAAACAAGTTATCGTAAGAGATTATTTTCTTTCTTTTGTGCATATATATTTTTTGTATTTATTATTTTTTGGGGGTAATTGCTACGAGAGTATTTTGTTGAATAATATTATAAGACATCCGAAAACAATATCATACAAGGCCGCACAACAAGCGATACACAATGTTGATCAACATTCAATCACTTGGTTAGTAGTAAGTTTTAAGTGTGTAAAATCGTTGTATTCAAATTTGCATTTTAGTCAAAAATTTATGCAAAGATCGACAAAAAAAAAATTGATTAATTAAAAATGAAAAATAATTGAAATTTAACAGTTTAACCAACAAATTATAAAGATCATGATTTAGTATTCATCATCGTTTTTAAGTTAATTTGTTTTGCGTTTATTCAAATTTTTAAAATTTAAGAACAAGGGCGGTCAAAGTTCGACTAAGCTCTAGAAATAGAATACAATGAATCGAACAATAAGAATCAGTAAAATTAAACGGTTCAATCGAAAAATTATAGCGATTTTGATTTTTTTTCATTATCGGCATTTTTATATTAATTTGAAGGTAGGCTGTAGAAATTAACTTAAATTAATAAGGACAGTCAAAGTTATGTTGTAGAAATTTTTGCGATAGTAGCTTCGTAGGCTTGAAATTTCCCAAAGAATCCTAAAAAAAAAATTGAAAAATTATTGAAATTGGATGATTTAACCAGAAAAGTGCGAAGATCATGACGACATTGTCGTCGACATTTCTCAAAATTAATTTACTGCACTTTTTTTCAAAATTTTAAAATTAGCAAATAACGATGAAAGTTTGACTAGGCATCGGAAACAAAACATAATTATTAAAAGAATGAAAGATCATTGAAATTAAACGATCTAACCAACACGTTATAAAGATTATGATTGTGACAATTATAGTCGCTTCAAAGTTAGTTTATTTTGCATGAATTTATAAAATTAGAAAAATAAGGGAGGACAAAGCTTGACTAGACTCTAGAAGTTTAAGTTGCGGTTTGACCCAAAACTAAAACAACGAACCCAAGTGCTTGTGCCATTGTTCCGAAAACTGGAAGCGAGGGAGGTATGTAAATCGAGCCATAGATATGTTCTACTCCACGAACTTTTTAGTCGTATTAAAATTGGAACGATACAGAGAAGATTAGCATGGCCCTGCGCAAGGATGACACGCATAAATCGAGAAATGGTCCAAATTTTTTTTTGACGATTTTTCATTCTTTTGATTATTTTATTTGCCTTTCCTTTCGCCAAATTTGATAATTATTTTAATTTCAAGAAAAATTCGAAGGATCTACCTTTTCTTTAATTTTTCATAACAAAATAATTGATTTATATTCGTAAGTCAGTGAAATTATGATTTTACTATCCGATTAATTTAGTGTTTGATTGCTCAATTTAATACGTCAAAAACTTTCGACCGTTCTCAACTTAAATCCGTCCGAAATCTACTCTACAACATCATGTGTTTTGTTGAAATTACCCATCCGTTAGATGTAGTCATGAATCTTTGAACCGCATTGACGTCGATAAAATTTTATATAAATTTTCGTTGTTTTCTAATCACGATAAAATTTTAGAAATAATCAAACTTTTTAAAATAGATTTTATAACAATTAGGTGTCAAAAATAGGTTCAAATCAAATAGCTATAAGTGTTTTTAATCAAAAATGATTTGTAAAATTTAGGCCCGTTATAATAAGTTCTAAAGAGCAGAGCTCATAAAGAAATTAAAATAAGTAGGTTTAAAAAATGTGTTTGCATTTCATTCTTGGCCCAATTACGTCCCGGGTGACACAAAAAAAAAAAATAATAATGCACCGCGATGATCGAAAACGGATTACCAAACTTTTAACGTTTCGGCTTCGATAATATGGCGTTTGTGTATATATCTAAATAGTTAAAAAAAATAAATTCTACAAAATCCTATTTTATGAAAATAAGGTTATTTAAAATCGGTAGTTTGTGATAACGTGTTATGTTTAGAATTTAATTTAATTTTCCTTTTTTAGGCAAAAGTTTAATTTTTTAATTAAAACCACAATTAGAGTTTCAAGCAAACAATGCTAGCACCACCTTGGTAGCTTGTGTACAGAAAACAAGGGAATCCCACATCGAAATGGTAGAGAGCAACACACTAGCAGGTGAGTATTAATATGGACATAGTTGCAACCTTGCAACATACTTACCTGGATGGGGTCGATGGGTGACCGAGAAGGCCCATGGCCTAGGTTAGTGACCTCTCCATTGCACCTTAGGAGGGGGGTGCTCATCTAAGTTCTACCCAAGTGGTGGATTCTACATCATAATTTGTGTTAGGGGTGGCTTGCGTCCGCGCAGCCCCCGCCAAATATAGTTGCCAAATATAGTTGTGAAGCTTGATTCTTGTCGTCGTAGTAGTACGTGTTGAAAAAAATCTGGGACTGTTAAAGGAGAAGAGAAAGGGGAGTTTGTTTGATGTCACAAAGAAAAGAAGGTTGATGCTAGAACCTTAATTTCATTGCCCAGTTTTGTACCACATCGAGATGATAATGTTTCTGGGACTAGAGCAAAGCTTTAAAAGGCAGAGTCCCCCATCCATTGAGGTCATACCTTTCTCGGCCTTTTGGCTAAGATCAAGTGTAGTATCTGTTCTTATCAGTTTAATATCTGATATGTGGACCATTGGTTCACACGATATTAAATTTATTTTTTGAAGGGGAGGTTCCGTCACAGTAGCTTGCTACTGGGTTCCTCGCGCGTCGCCTAAGTGTTGCACTACTGCTTTGGCTTGGCGCACCCCACCCCAAGTCAAAGTTGAAATTTTGTAACTTAAACAAATAAATGGATGCAACTACTCCCCTTGGCCTGGCTATTATTATGCTGCTGTTCAACTAAAAACAAAAGTAGCCGAGTTGAAATATTGAATTTAACTAAATGGATGCAACTTATGTATGCTGTTTAACCCAAAACTAAAAACAAGGGAAACTAAATTATTACTTTTACTCGTATTAAAAATAAAAGCTTTGTGACTGTTTCTAAGTCTCAATTGCACACTATGGGAAACAGGACAGCTCAATTGTTTTGTGTATCTAAGATCCCACATCGCTGAATCAAATGATAGGTTTCGTTTTCATATAGCTGGACAACTGTCAATAGCTTTGTCCCTTTGGGGACATCCGATAAAATTGGAACGATACAGAGAAGATTAGCATGGCCCCTGCGCAAGGATGACACGAACAAATCGAGAAATGGTCCAAATATTTTTTACGATTTTTCATTCTTTTGATTATTTTATTTGCCTTTCCTTTCACCAAAATTGACAATCATTTTAATTTCAAGAAAAATTCGAACAAACTACCTTTTATTTAATTTTTCATAACCAAGTAGTTGATTTGTATTCGTAAGTGAGTTAGTGTTTGGTTGCTTAATTCAATCTGTCAAAAACTTTTGATGGTTCGCAACTTAAACCCGTCCGAAATCAACTCTACCACGTCACAAGTTTTGTTGAAATACCCATTGGTTAGATGTGGTCGTGAATCTTGATCATAGAAGGGACCGCATTGACGTCGATAGCAATTCCTTTGCGTAAACTTGTTGTGGTTTTCTAGCCAAACATCTCGGATTTTGGTCGAAAAGCGTCGATGCAACACAAATGAATCACATCTCATTCGCGTTTTCAATCTCTTGTGTTTTCTAACGAAGAATTAATCTCATACACGAGTAACAAGGTCCATTTTTATTGCCAAATACATTAGCGATTATGCTGCAACGAGACAAAGATAACTTCTGATCCAGGTCTGGTTCAAACAAGTTATCGTAAGAGATTATTTTCTTTCTTTTGTGCATATATATTTTTTGTATTTATTATTTTTTGGGGGTAATTGCTACGAGAGTATTTTGTTGAATAATATTATAATAAGACATCCGAAAACAATATCATACAAGGCCGCACAACAAGCGATACACAATGTTGATCAACATTCAATCACTTGGTTAGTAGTAAGTTTTAAGTGTGTAAAATCGTTGTATTCAAATTTGCATTTTAGTCAAAAATTTATGCAAAGATCGACAAAAAAAAAATTGATTAATTAAAAATGAAAAATAATTGAAATTTAACAGTTTAACCAACAAATTATAAAGATCATGATTTAGTATTCATCGTCGTTTTTAAGTTAATTTGTTTTGCGTTTATTCAAATTTTTAAAATTTAAGAACAAGGGCGGTCAAAGTTTGACTAAGCTCTAGAAATAGAATACAATGAATCGAACATTAAGAATCAGTAAAATTAAACGGTTCAATCGAAAAATTATAGCGATTTTGATTTTTTTTCATTATCGGCATTTTTATATTAATTTGAAGGTAGGCTGTAGAAATTAACTTAAATTAATAAGGACAGTCAAAGTTATGTTGTAGAAATTTTTGCGATAGTAGCTTCGTAGGCTTGAAATTTCCCAAAGAATCCTAAAAAAAAAATTGAAAAATTATTGAAATTGGATGATTTAACCAGAAAAGTGCGAAGATCATGACGACATTGTCGTCGACATTTCTCAAAATTAATTTACTGCACTTTTTTTCAAAATTTTAAAATTAGCAAATAACGATGAAAGTTTGACTAGGCATCGGAAACAAAACATAATTATTAAAAGAATGAAAGATCATTGAAATTAAACGATCTAACCAACACGTTATAAAGATTATGATTGTGACAATTATAGTCGCTTCAAAGTTAGTTTATTTTGCATGAATTTATAAAATTAGAAAAATAAGGGAGGACAAAGCTTGACTAGACTCTAGAAGTTTAAGTTGCGGTTTGACCCAAAACTAAAACAACGAACCCAAGTGCTTGTGCCATTGTTCCGAAAACTGGAAGCGAGGGAGGTATGTAAATCGAGCCATAGATATGTTCTACTCCACGAACTTTTTAGTCGTATTAAAATTGGAACGATACAGAGAAGATTAGCATGGCCCTGCGCAAGGATGACACGCATAAATCGAGAAATGGTCCAAATTTTTTTTTGACGATTTTTCATTCTTTTGATTATTTTATTTGCCTTTCCTTTCGCCAAATTTGATAATTATTTTAATTTCAAGAAAAATTCGAAGGATCTACCTTTTCTTTAATTTTTCATAACAAAATAATTGATTTATATTCGTAAGTCAGTGAAATTATGATTTTACTATCCGATTAATTTAGTGCTTGATTGCTCAATTTAATACGTCAAAAACTTTCGACCGTTCTCAACTTAAATCCGTCCGAAATCTACTCTACAACATCATGTGTTTTGTTGAAATTACCCATCCGTTAGATGTAGTCATGAATCTTTGAACCGCATTGACGTCGATAAAATTTTATATAAATTTTCGTTGTTTTCTAATCACGATAAAATTTTAGAAATAATCAAACTTTTTAAAATAGATTTTATAACAATTAGGTGTCAAAAATAGGTTCAAATCAAATAGCTATAAGTGTTTTTAATCAAAAATGATTTGTAAAATTTAGGCCCGTTATAATAAGTTCTAAAGAGCAGAGCTCATAAAGAAATTAAAATAAGTAGGTTTAAAAAATGTGTTTGCATTTCATTCTTGGCCCAATTACGTCCCGGGTGACACAAAAAAAAAAAAAAAATTAATGCACCGCGATGATCGAAAACGGATTACCAAACTTTTAACGTTTCGGCTTCGATAATATGGCGTTTGTGTATATATCTAAATAGTTAAAAAAAATAAATTCTACAAAATCCTATTTTATGAAAATAAGGTTATTTAAAATCGGTAGTTTGTGATAACGTGTTATGTTTAGAATTTAATTTAATTTTCCTTTTTTAGGCAAAAGTTTAATTTTTTAATTAAAACCACAATTAGAGTTTCAAGCAAACAATGCTAGCACCACCTTGGTAGCTTGTGTACAGAAAACAAGGGAATCCCACATCGAAATGGTAGAGAGCAACACACTAGCAGGTGAGTATTAATATGGACATAGTTGCAACCTTGCAACTTACTTACCTGGATGGGGTCGATGGGTGACCGAGAAGGCCCATGGCCTAGGTTAGTGACCTCTCCATTGCACCTTAGGAGGGGGGTGCTCATCTAAGTTCTACCCAAGTGGTGGATTCTACATCATAATTTGTGTTAGGGGTGGCTTGCGTCCGCGCAGCCCCCGCCAAATATAGTTGTGAAGCTTGATTCTTGTCGTCGTAGTAGTAGGTGTTGAACAAAATCTGGGACTGTTAAAGGAGAAGAGAAAGGGGAGTTTGTTTGATGTCACAAAGAAAAGAAGGTTGATGCTAGAACCTTAATTTCATTGCCCAGTTTTGTACCACATCGAGATGATAATGTTTCTGGGACAAGAGCAAAGCTTTAAAAGGCAGAGTCCCCCATCCATTGAGGACATACCTTTCTCGGCCTTTTGGCTAAGATCAAGTGTAGTATCTGTTCTTATCAGTTTAATATCTGATATGTAGACCATTGGTTCACACGATATTAAATTTATTTTTTGAAGGGGAGGTTCCGTCACAGTAGCTTGCTACTGGGTTCCTCGCGCGTCGCCTAAGTGTTGCACTACTGCTTTGGCTTGGCGCACCCCACCCCAAGTCAAAGTTGAAATTTTGTAACTTAAACAAATAAATGGATGCAACTACTCCCCTTGGCCTGGCTATTATTATGCTGCTGTTCAACTAAAAACAAAAGTAGCCGAGTTGAAATATTGAATTTAACTAAATGGATGCAACTTATGTATGCTGTTTAACCCAAAACTAAAAACAAGGGAAACTAAATTATTACTTTTACTCGTATTAAAAATAAAAGCTTTGTGACTGTTTCTAAGTCTCAATTGCACACTATGGGAAACAGGACAGCTCAATTGTTTTGTGTATCTAAGATCCCACATCGCTGAATCAAATGATAGGTTTCGTTTTCATATAGCTGGACAACTGTCAATAGCTTTGTCCCTTCGGGGACATCCGATAAAATTGGAACGATACAGAGAAGATTAGCATGGCCCCTGCGCAAGGATGACACGCACAAATCGAGAAATGGTCCAAATATTTTTTACGATTTTTCATTCTTTTGATTATTTTATTTGCCTTTCCTTTCACCAAAATTGACAATCATTTTAATTTCAAGAAAAATTCGAACAAACTACCTTTTATTTAATTTTTCATAACCAAGTAGTTGATTTGTATTCGTAAGTGAGTTAGTGTTTGGTTGCTTAATTCAATCTGTCAAAAACTTTTGATGGTTCGCAACTTAAACCCGTCCGAAATCAACTCTACCACGTCACAAGTTTTGTTGAAATACCCATTGGTTAGATGTGGTCGTGAATCTTGATCATAGAAGGGACCGCATTGACGTCGATAGCAATTCCTTTGCGTAAACTTGTTGTGGTTTTCTAGCCAAACATCTCGGATTTTGGTCGAAAAGCGTCGATGCAACACAAATGAATCACATCTCATTCGCGTTTTCAATCTCTTGTGTTTTCTAACGAAGAATTAATCTCATACACGAGTAACAAGGTCCATTTTTATTGCCAAATACATTAGCGATTATGCTGCAACGAGACAAAGATAACTTCTGATCCAGGTCTGGTTCAAACAAGTTATCGTAAGAGATTATTTTCTTTCTTTTGTGCATATATATTTTTTGTATTTATTATTTTTTGGGGGTAATTGCTACGAGAGTATTTTGTTGAATAATATTATAATAAGACATCCGAAAACAATATCATACAAGGCCGCACAACAAGCGATACACAATGTTGATCAACATTCAATCACTTGGTTAGTAGTAAGTTTTAAGTGTGTAAAATCGTTGTATTCAAATTTGCATTTTAGTCAAAAATTTATGCAAAGATCGACAAAAAAAAAATTGATTAATTAAAAATGAAAAATAATTGAAATTTAACAGTTTAACCAACAAATTATAAAGATCATGATTTAGTATTCATCGTCGTTTTTAAGTTAATTTGTTTTGCGTTTATTCAAATTTTTAAAATTTAAGAACAAGGGCGGTCAAAGTTTGACTAAGCTCTAGAAATAGAATACAATGAATCGAACATTAAGAATCAGTAAAATTAAACGGTTCAATCGAAAAATTATAGCGATTTTGATTTTTTTTCATTATCGGCATTTTTATATTAATTTGAAGGTAGGCTGTAGAAATTAACTTAAATTAATAAGGACAGTCAAAGTTATGTTGTAGAAATTTTTGCGATAGTAGCTTCGTAGGCTTGAAATTTCCCAAAGAATCCTAAAAAAAAAATTGAAAAATTATTGAAATTGGATGATTTAACCAGAAAAGTGCGAAGATCATGACGACATTGTCGTCGACATTTCTCAAAATTAATTTACTGCACTTTTTTTCAAAATTTTAAAATTAGCAAATAACGATGAAAGTTTGACTAGGCATCGGAAACAAAACATAATTATTAAAAGAATGAAAGATCATTGAAATTAAACGATCTAACCAACACGTTATAAAGATTATGATTGTGACAATTATAGTCGCTTCAAAGTTAGTTTATTTTGCATGAATTTATAAAATTAGAAAAATAAGGGAGGACAAAGCTTGACTAGACTCTAGAAGTTTAAGTTGCGGTTTGACCCAAAACTAAAACAACGAACCCAAGTGCTTGTGCCATTGTTCCGAAAACTGGAAGCGAGGGAGGTATGTAAATCGAGCCATAGATATGTTCTACTCCACGAACTTTTTAGTCGTATTAAAATTGGAACGATACAGAGAAGATTAGCATGGCCCTGCGCAAGGATGACACGCATAAATCGAGAAATGGTCCAAATTTTTTTTTGACGATTTTTCATTCTTTTGATTATTTTATTTGCCTTTCCTTTCGCCAAATTTGATAATTATTTTAATTTCAAGAAAAATTCGAAGGATCTACCTTTTCTTTAATTTTTCATAACAAAATAATTGATTTATATTCGTAAGTCAGTGAAATTATGATTTTACTATCCGATTAATTTAGTGCTTGATTGCTCAATTTAATACGTCAAAAACTTTCGACCGTTCTCAACTTAAATCCGTCCGAAATCTACTCTACAACATCATGTGTTTTGTTGAAATTACCCATCCGTTAGATGTAGTCATGAATCTTTGAACCGCATTGACGTCGATAAAATTTTATATAAATTTTCGTTGTTTTCTAATCACGATAAAATTTTAGAAATAATCAAACTTTTTAAAATAGATTTTATAACAATTAGGTGTCAAAAATAGGTTCAAATCAAATAGCTATAAGTGTTTTTAATCAAAAATGATTTGTAAAATTTAGGCCCGTTATAATAAGTTCTAAAGAGCAGAGCTCATAAAGAAATTAAAATAAGTAGGTTTAAAAAATGTGTTTGCATTTCATTCTTGGCCCAATTACGTCCCGGGTGACACAAAAAAAAAAAAATTAATGCACCGCGATGATCGAAAACGGATTACCAAACTTTTAACGTTTCGGCTTCGATAATATGGCGTTTGTGTATATATCTAAATAGTTAAAAAAAATAAATTCTACAAAATCCTATTTTATGAAAATAAGGTTATTTAAAATCGGTAGTTTGTGATAACGTGTTATGTTTAGAATTTAATTTAATTTTCCTTTTTTAGGCAAAAGTTTAATTTTTTAATTAAAACCACAATTAGAGTTTCAAGCAAACAATGCTAGCACCACCTTGGTAGCTTGTGTACAGAAAACAAGGGAATCCCACATCGAAATGGTAGAGAGCAACACACTAGCAGGTGAGTATTAATATGGACATAGTTGCAACCTTGCAACTTACTTACCTAGATGGGGTCGATGGGTGACCGAGAAGGCCCATGGCCTAGGTTAGTGACCTCTCCATTGCACCTTAGGAGGGGGGTGCTCATCTAAGTTCTACCCAAGTGGTGGATTCTACATCATAATTTGTGTTAGGGGTGGCTTGCGTCCGCGCAGCCCCCGTCAAATATAGTTGTGAAGCTTGATTCTTGTCGTCGTAGTAGTAGGTGTTGAACAAAATCTGGGACTGTTAAAGGAGAAGAGAAAGGGGAGTTTGTTTGATGTCACAAAGAAAAGAAGGTTGATGCTAGAACCTTAATTTCATTGCCCAGTTTTGTACCACATCGAGATGATAATGTTTCTGGGACAAGAGCAAAGCTTTAAAAGGCAGAGTCCCCCATCCATTGAGGACATACCTTTCTCGGCCTTTTGGCTAAGATCAAGTGTAGTATCTGTTCTTATCAGTTTAATATCTGATATGTGGACCATTGGTTCACACGATATTAAATTTATTTTTTGAAGGGGAGGTTCCGTCACAGTAGCTTGCTACTGGGTTCCTCGCGCGTCGCCTAAGTGTTGCACTACTGCTTTGGCTTGGCGCACCCCACCCCAAGTCAAAGTTGAAATTTTGTAACTTAAACAAATAAATGGATGCAACTACTCCCCTTGGCCTGGCTATTATTATGCTGCTGTTCAACTAAAAACAAAAGTAGCCGAGTTAAAATATTGAATTTAACTAAATGGATGCAACTTATGTATGCTGTTTAACCCAAAACTAAAAACAAGGGAAACTAAATTATTACTTTTACTCGTATTAAAAATAAAAAATAAAAGCTTTGTGACTGTTTCTAAGTCTCAATTGCACACTATGGGAAACAGGACAGCTCAATTGTTTTGTGTATCTAAGATCCCACATCGCTGAATCAAATGATAGGTTTCGTTTTCATATAGCTGGACAACTGTCAATAGCTTTGTCCCTACGGGGACATCCGATAAAATTGGAACGATACAGAGAAGATTAGCATGGCCCCTGCGCAAGGATGACACGCACAAATCGAGAAATGGTCCAAATATTTTTTACGATTTTTCATTCTTTTGATTATTTTATTTGCCTTTCCTTTCACCAAAATTGACAATCATTTTAATTTCAAGAAAAATTCGAACAAACTACCTTTTATTTAATTTTTCATAACCAAGTAGTTGATTTGTATTCGTAAGTGAGTTAGTGTTTGGTTGCTTAATTCAATCTGTCAAAAACTTTTGATGGTTCGCAACTTAAACCCGTCCGAAATCAACTCTACCACGTCACAAGTTTTGTTGAAATACCCATTGGTTAGATGTGGTCGTGAATCTTGATCATAGAAGGGACCGCATTGACGTCGATAGCAATTCCTTTGCGTAAACTTGTTGTGGTTTTCTAGCCAAACATCTCGGATTTTGGTCGAAAAGCGTCGATGCAACACAAATGAATCACATCTCATTCGCGTTTTCAATCTCTTGTGTTTTCTAACGAAGAATTAATCTCATACACGAGTAACAAGGTCCATTTTTATTGCCAAATACATTAGCGATTATGCTGCAACGAGACAAAGATAACTTCTGATCCAGGTCTGGTTCAAACAAGTTATCGTAAGAGATTATTTTCTTTCTTTTGTGCATATATATTTTTTGTATTTATTATTTTTTGGGGGTAATTGCTACGAGAGTATTTTGTTGAATAATATTATAATAAGACATCCGAAAACAATATCATACAAGGCCGCACAACAAGCGATACACAATGTTGATCAACATTCAATCACTTGGTTAGTAGTAAGTTTTAAGTGTGTAAAATCGTTGTATTCAAATTTGCATTTTAGTCAAAAATTTATGCAAAGATCGACAAAAAAAAAATTGATTAATTAAAAATGAAAAATAATTGAAATTTAACAGTTTAACCAACAAATTATAAAGATCATGATTTAGTATTCATCGTCGTTTTTAAGTTAATTTGTTTTGCGTTTATTCAAATTTTTAAAATTTAAGAACAAGGGCGGTCAAAGTTCGACTAAGCTCTAGAAATAGAATACAATGAATCGAACATTAAGAATCAGTAAAATTAAACGGTTCAATCGAAAAATTATAGCGATTTTGATTTTTTTTTCATTATCGGCATTTTTATATTAATTTGAAGGTAGGCTGTAGAAATTAACTTAAATTAATAAGGACAGTCAAAGTTATGTTGTAGAAATTTTTGCGATAGTAGCTTCGTAGGCTTGAAATTTCCCAAAGAATCCTAAAAAAAAAATTGAAAAATTATTGAAATTGGATGATTTAACCAGAAAAGTGCGAAGATCATGACGACATTGTCGTCGACATTTCTCAAAATTAATTTACTGCACTTTTTTTCAAAATTTTAAAATTAGCAAATAACGATGAAAGTTTGACTAGGCATCGGAAACAAAACATAATTATTAAAAGAATGAAAGATCATTGTGTTAGGAATATGTTGTAGTTGATGATAACTTAACATTCAAGCAAAATTGTATAAGTCAAGTTTTGTAACTGTCAACGGATAAGACCTTATAACTCTATCCGTTGACAGGTAGCTCATCAACGGATGAGGTTTTGTAGCATACTGCAATATCTCTATTTATCAGTTGATAGTGTCTTTATTCAGAGTCATGTTGACCATCAATGGATAGGCAGAATAGGGTAGCCAATTGTAAATAAGCTATGCTATGTAATTCTGTCTAAGTGAAAATGTATCAACGGATGAGGACAGGGCTCTATCAACGGATACAACTCAAATCTACTCGATCAACGGATACAGCTCAAACTACCATCAACGGATAAGTAGACACAACATCAACGGATAATCATTGTCACTTTATCCTATGCTAGGAATTAGCAGTTGATAAGGACAGGTTTGACTGACAGATCACATGGGTTGATAGTAGGTATAAAAAGCAATATGGCAGCCATACTTTGGAAACACAGAAGAAAGAAGCATTCCATTTTCACAGTACATACAAGAAAGGTGCAGGGGACATATCTGTTCACAAGGACAACCTTTCGGCTACATGTGGATTTGGAGTGGAGTAGCAAGTCAACTTGAATTAGATTAATATTATCTTATTCCTGTAGCACTTGTAAACTTGGAATATATAACCAAGTGTAGCAACTCTTTAGTAAGTAAGAAAACATACACATTTGCTTAGGGTTTCTTGAATATCTTTAGAAGCAAAGAGTTGTAAACACAGAAGCTGTGTACACTTGTATCACAGGGTTTTCTTCGAATAAAAGTCTCAGGTGGTACATTTAACCACCTGATTTTTTATGTGTTTGTGAACCATTTCTTATTCAGCAATTATTTCCTTATAGATTTCTGTGGTTTTTATCAGAGATTTATAATAATCAAGAATTGTATTTAACCCCCCCTTCTACAATTATACAAGTGTGTAATCTGGGAATAACAATTGGTATCAGAGCAAGCTTCTAATATATTTGAAGTTTAAAGATCAACACACTTTCAACATGTCTAAGAAGGATTATGGAGTGAAGATACCGGTTCTTGATAGGGAAAATTACTTTCACTGGAAAGTAAAAATGCGTCTACATCTCATGTCTATTGATGTAGGTTTTGTAGATTGCATTGAGAAGGGTCCTCATGTTCCAATGAAGGCTGCTTCAAGAGTTGGTCTTGCTGCAGATGCACCAGACACGTACATCCCAAAACCTGTTTCTGAATGGAGCGCTGAGGATATTGCAGAAGTTCACAAGGACAAAAAGACCATGAATATTCTGTTTAATGGCTTAGAAACAGACATGGTTGACAATGTTATCAACTGTACTACCGCCAAGGAAGTATGGGACATTGTTCAGACCCTTTGTGAAGGTACAGAACAGGTAAGGGAAAACAAGATGCAACTACTGATCCAACAGTATGAGCACTTCCATTTCAAGAATGGAGAGACATTGAATGATACATTTAGTAGATTTCAAAAGTTACTGAATGGCTTGAAACTGTATGGAAGAATCTACCAAGTGAAAGATTCTAATCTCAAATTTCTGAGATCACTGCCCAAAGAGTGGAAGCCTATGACTGTTTCTCTAAGAAACACTCAAGAGTACAAGTCATTTACTCTTGAAAGACTCTATGGAACTTTAAAGACATATGAACTAGAAATGGAGCAGGATGAAGAAATTGAGAAGGTCCAAAAGAAAAGTGGGTCAGTTGCACTTGTTGCCAACTTGGAGCAGAAGGAGGAAAAGAGGACTGAAGCTGCTAAATCTACACCAAACAGGGAGGTTTGTGAAGGTAGAACAGAATCAAGCAAAAGCAAGGAAAAGGTGTCTGAAGAAATGAGTGACCTACAGCAGGATGAATTGGATGAGATAGATGAGCATTTAGCCTTTCTATCTAGGAGATTCTCTAAGCTAAAATTCAGAAGAAACTCTGGGGTGGCCAAGCCATTTAACAAGGATTTTTCTACAAGCAATTATGTGGATAAATCCAAAATTAAATGCTATAATTGTGGTATTGCTGGTCACATGATAAGTGAATGCAGGAAGCCTAGATCTGAGAACAAGGGAAAGTCAACTGAAACTATTGACTACAAGAAGAAATACTTTGATCTTCTCAGACAGAAAGGAAAGGCATTCATGACCCAAGAGTATGACTGGGCTGCTGATGGAAATCATTCTGATGATGATGCTGAGTTTGTCAACCTTGCATTAATGGCTGATTCTGAGCAGGAAGCAAGTTCAGCTAGCAATCAGGTATTTTCTACTAATCTCTCTGAGCTCACCAAAGAGGAATGCAATAGTGTTATAGATGATATGTCTACTGAACTATATCACTTGAGTGTTACTCTTAAATCACTTACTAAAGAGAACAATAGGATTAAAGAAACTAATCAGTTCTTAAGTGATAGAAATGCAGTTCTGGAAGTTCAATTTCTAGAATTTGAGAAAATGAGAGTTGATTGCAATGATGCTAAAAATGAACTTGAAGCTGTGTTAAAAAGAGAATTAATCTTAAGAAACCAGCTTGAAAAAGAACAAGGAATAATTGCTAAATTTCAAAGTTGTAGGAATATTTCTCAAAACATAATAGAAGTCCAGGGAATAGAATCATTTGTAAGGGATACCTGGACTCAGAAGAAAAAGGAGCTAGAACCTTGCCTTGAGGATCTAGAGACTATTTGTGAATCAACGGATAGTGATCATCCGTTGACAGATGAACCATCAACGGATGAGAGGTATCCGTCGACTAACAAAAAGTCTGTTAGTAAGAAGGAACTCAAGAGACTGAACAATCAGTATGGTCCAGTAGCCAAGAACTTTGTTTCTGGTGAAAGTAGCCAAGCCAAATCAAGTGAGAAGGCTAAGGCAGGTGATTTACCCAATAAAAAGGCTGTTGGTAAGTCAGTTAATGAAAAGGTAGAGACTGAGGGTAAAAAGAAAAAGAACAGAAATGGTAAGATAGGCATTAACAAGAAAAACAATTATTCTCCTGACAAGTTTGCTCCTAGGAAAACTTGTGGTAATTGCAATAGTGTCAATCATCTATCTTCTAATTGCAAGTCTGTTAAAAGGACTCCTGTTCATGTATCTCAATCTATGCCAAGTATGCCTGCAATGCCTGTTATGCCTGGTTTGTATCAGAATGCTAGTTTTTCAAATCCATATGTGAACATGCCATATGTGCCTAATCCTTATTTTCAATCTGTGAATATGCCACAAATGTCATGGAGCATCCCCAGCATGGATAATATGTATGCCAATTTTTCACAAATGCATGCATCAAATATTTATGCAAATGAGCATCTGTCTAAACCTATCACTCAAGCATCTACACCCAAAGTGAAGATTGCCAAGAGTGTAAAACCAAAGGCTAACAAGAAAGGACCCAAGGAAACTTGGGTACCAAAATCAACTTGATTTGTATTTTGGATTGTGTGCAGGGAAATAAGAGGAATCTATGGTACCTAGACAGTGGATGTTCTAGGCATATGACAGGAGATTCAACCCTGCTCACAGAGTTCAAGGAGGAAGCTGGCCCTAGGATTACCTTTGGAGATGACAGCAAAGGTTATACTAAGGGATATGGCTTGATTACAAAGGACAATGTCATCATTGAAGAAGTGGCTTTAGTTGAAGGTTTGAAGCACAATTTGCTGAGTGTCAGTCAGATTTGTGACAAAGACTATGAAGTAAAGTTCACTAAAGAAGCCTGTGTTGTTTCTACCAAGAAAAACAACAATGTGGTTCTGACAGGCTTTAGAAAAGGAAATGTTTACATAGCTGACTTCAACTCAGTATGCTCAGAATCCATTACTTGTCTCTTCAGCAAAGCAAGCAAGGATGAGAGTTGGCTATGGCATAAAAAGCTGTCTCATTTGAATTTTAAAGTAATGAATGATTTGGTAAGAAAGGATCTTGCTAGAGGAATCCCTCAATTGGAGTTCATCAAAGATGGACTGTGTGATGCCTGCCAATTAGGAAAGCAAAAGAAATCATCCTTCAAGAGCAAGACAGAGTCATCTATTGTTAAGCCCCTTCAATTGCTGCATATGGACTTATTTGGTCCAGTAAATGTCATGTCCATCTCAAAGAAGAAATACTGTCTGGTGATTGTGGATGATTTCTCTAAGTTTACATGGACTTTCTTCCTGCACTCCAAAGATTGTGCAAGTGAAATCATCATCAATCATCTCAGACAAGTAAACAATGGTTCTGAAGTAAAAGTACAAAGAATCAGGAGTGACAATGGCACTGAATTCAAAAATTCCACAATGAATATTTTCTGTGAAGAGAATGGAATTGTCCATGAGTTTTCTGCTGCTAGAACACCTCAACAAAATGGGGTTGTTGAAAGGAAAAACAGAACTCTCATTGAAGCAGCTAGAACAATGTTAAGTGAATCAAGATTGCCAACATATTTCTGGGCTGAAGCTGTCAGCACTGCCTGCTTCACTCAGAATATTTCCTTGATCAATCAAGCTAGAGGAATGACTCCTTACCACTTATTCACCAACAAGAAACCAACGTTAGCTTTTCTCCATGTCTTTGGATGTAAGTGTTTTGTGCTAAGGAATCATGGAGATAACTTGGGCAAATTTGAAGCAAAGGCAGATGAAGCTATCTTTGTTGGGTATGCAGCAGGGAAAGCCTATAGAATCTACAATTTAAGAACCAACATTGTCATGGAATCTGTACATGTTGTGTTTGATGATCAGAAGATTCTAGGTCTGAATGATGAAGGCTTCCATGAAAAGTTGAGATTTGAAAATGAGGTAGAAGGAAGAATGTACATTGATGATGATGAGGAAAATGAAGATCATGACCTTGGAAATTCACCTAGAGCTGTTGGTCCAACTAGAAGTGATGCTAACACTGGAAATGAAGCATCCGTTGACAGTCATACTAGATCATCAGATGCATCCGTTGACAGACATTCTCATGTATCCGTCGACAGGCAAAATGGAGCATCCGTTGATAGACAAAATGATGCTTCTGTTGACAGTCAACTTCATAATTCCTCAAGGACAACAAACTCAGGGGGAGTTTCTCAAAGTCAAAACTCAATATCCAATCAACAATATCATACTCACGTAGATGAAGCAACCTCATCTAGATCAAACCTTCCATCTTCAAGAAAATGGACCAGAGATCATCCTTTTGAGTTAATCATTGGTGACTCAAACTCAAGAGTCCAAACTAGGAGAGCCACACAAGAAGAATGCCTATACAGTAGTTTCCTGTCTCAAGAGGAACCTAAGAAAGTGGAGGATGCTCTTCTAGATCCAGATTGGGTCTTAGCAATGCAAGAAGAGCTAAACCAATTTGAGAGAAATAAAGTATGGAAGCTTGTGCCCAAACCTGATGATAGAGGTATCATAGGTACCAAATGGGTTCTCAAGAATAAGACTGATGAAAATGGCATAATTGTGAGGAATAAAGCTAGATTAGTGGCAAAGGGCTATTCTCAAGAAGAAGGAATAGATTTTGATGAAACTTTTGCACCAGTGGCAAGACTTGAGGCCATCAGAATTTTCCTAGCCTATGCAGCACATGCCAACTTCAAAGTCTATCAGATGGATGTTAAAAGTGCCTTTCTAAATGGGGAACTGGAAGAAGAGGTATATGTCCATCAACCTCCTGGTTTTGAAGATCCAGAATTTCCAGATTATGTATATCTTCTCTTGAAAGCACTTTATGGTTTGAAGCAAGCACCAAGAGCCTGGTATGACACTTTATCTCAATTTCTTCTGGAGAATCACTTCACTAGAGGTACAGTAGATAAAACTTTATTTCATAGAAATGTCAATGGTTCTTCAATACTTGTTCAAATCTATGTAGATGATATTATTTTTGGGTCTACAGATGAGAAGCTTTGTAAAAGGTTTGCCAAACTTATGCAAAGTAGGTATGAAATGAGCATGATGGGTGAATTAACTTACTTTCTTGGCTTACAAGTAAAGCAAGTTAATGAGGGAATTTTCATAAGTCAAACAAAATATATTTATGATCTCTTAAAGAAATTTGACTTAATGGATTGTACCTCTGCAAAAACACCTATGGCCACTGCAACTAAGCTTGAGTTGAATACTAAGGAAAAATATGTGGACATCTCAAGCTATAGAGGCATGGTAGGCTCACTTCTATATCTAACAGCTAGTAGACCTGATATAATGTTCTCCACATGTCTTTGTGCTAGATTTCAAGCTGACCCTAGAGAGTCTCACTTGATTGCTATTAAGAGAATTTTTAGGTATCTCAAGGGAACACCAAACCTTGGCATTTGGTACCCAAGAGATTCTGGCTTTGATCTAATTGGCTATTCAGATGCAGACTATGCAGGTTGCAGAATTGATAGGAAAAGTACTACAGGCTCCTGTCAGTTTCTAGGGAATAGGCTTGTGTCATGGTTCAGTAAGAAACAGAACTCAGTCTCCACTTCTACAGCCGAAGCTGAGTACATTGCAGCTGGAAGTTGTTGTGCACAGATTCTTTGGATGAGGAATCAACTTATTGACTATGGTCTAAAAGTTGAGAAGATTCCAATTTTCTGTGACAACACTAGTGCTATTGCCATCACAGAAAATCCAGTGCAACATTCGAGAACCAAGCATATTGACATCAAATACCACTTCATCAGAGAGCATGTGATGAATGGTACAGTAGAAATGCACTTTGTGCCAAGTGAAATGCAGCTTGCAGATATCTTCACCAAGCCTCTTGATGAATCCTCATTCACAAGATTGGTAGGTGAACTAGGTATGCTTAATTTTTCATAATTCCTAGTGGTATCTAAATAATACTGTATTGCAGCTAGAAATGTGTTTTGATTTACTTGAGAATTAAAAACTCTCAGAATAACTCTTAGCAGAAATTTTGTCTAAGGCAAAATTTGCTTATCAACGGATATCCTTTTATCCGTTGGTAGTGTAAACACATTACTAGATTTTCGTATGTCAACGAATAACAGGTTGTCCACGTCATCGATGGATAAACTGTTTTCTCAACCGTCCAATCTTTATCCGTTGATATACATATATTTTTTTTATAGCCGTTGATAAACGTGTATAATTAGTCACGGCTGTACTTCTTTTCTTTTTATTTATTGTCTGACAGTTACTTTTGACCAATGGGGTAATTAATCTTAATTATTTCATTTTTAATTCTTGGAATATATAAAAGGCTGTTTTGTATTCTCACATTTCACCTTTATTCATTTTCAAGAGTCTCATTAGTTAACTGCATCTTCTTCACTAAATCTCTCTCTGCAACAAAAGCTCAAACACTCCAATGGCGCCTATTGTTAAGATGATGTCTTCCACCGGGTTTACCTATGAGAAGAACAACTTCGCGGCCTTTGTTGATACTGTGAACGCTCCAGAAGCATATCACACCATGATGAATTTCGTGAAGAAATGCAAACTGTCACATGCTATGACTGCCACCACTCCTCTAATCCATGAGGTTATCGAAGAGATGTGGGCATCTGCTGAGTACAATGGCACAGACGGTACACTTTCTTTTTCTTTAAAGGGTAAAAATTATGTGGTTAATTCTGATGTGTTAACTGCTTGTTTAAAATTGCCTGAGAATAACTGTCTGAAGGAACCCAGTAATGCTGAAATTGTTACCATGCTTAATTCCATAAATTATACCCTTAGTACTGAGAACTTAGGGAAAATTGTTAGGAAAGGTATGGTTAAGGAATGGAGTTATCTTTGTGATGCCTTCATTAAAACTTTTTCTGGCAAGATTAGTAACTTTGATGCTGTTACCAACTCCATGCTAATTATGCTTTGTATGCTTTTAACTGATAAATTTTATAATTTTGGCACACTAGTCATGTATGAGATAGCAGCTAAATTAGGTAAAAAGGAAACTAGGGGCAAGAATGTTTATTTTGCTAGATTTTTAATGCTCCTAGCACTGCATGTATCTGAGAATGAGCTATCCATTGCTAACCCGGATAGCAAGTTCAATTGTTTTGTTCAGGAGAAGAGAGTCTTAAGTGATTTGATTCGAATGAACCTAAATGCAGAAGTACAATTGGTATATCTACCAATTATTCAGGTAACTGTTTCCAACCCTGAACTTCCTATCTCCAACCCCCAAATTTCTTTGCCTTCTAGTGTCACAATGGAGTCTGTGACTGTGACCAAACAGGCTCCTACCAAAGTGACCAAATCCAAAGTTCCTAAACCACAATCTAAAAGACAAACCTCAGGTGTCTCTCAAAAGGCATCTGTTGCAAAAACTACCAAAGCTCTTGAGGGGAGTGTGAAGGTGGTAGTGAGTGGTGAGGGACAGGGTGAACATCAAAGAAGCCCTAAGGATAAGGAAGGTAAGGCAAGTGCACACAACATTTCAGTCTCTCAAAAGACTGTTAATGAACCTACAAGCCAATTTCTAGCTACATCCTCTCAACAGGGTGTGACTACTAATTTGAGTTCCATTTCAGGAACACAGCACAAAAGGGCAAGGGACACAGATAGCTCTCCCTCAAAAACCTATGGTAGAAGGGTAAAATCCAAAACCATTGGGGAATCACAGGGTGCACACACTGTACAGCAAACTGTACCTTCTCAAATTCAGTTTGATGTGACTTCAATAAATGTGGAGTCACAGCCCCTTGATCTTAACCTTCAAATCGATACACATTTTGATCCACCATCACCAACTCCATCTCTGGATGTGGATATGATCTCTACATCAATTCCTGATTCTCCATCTTTAAAATTCATGGAGAAGCCCCACTCAACAATTGGTGGTCATCCTCTTTTAGATGATTTGTTGGGCCATCAATCTTCCATTCCTGAATTCACAACACTATCTGTGGCCTCTTCCTTAAAATCAATCACCACAGATTCCGTGTTGGTTTTCACTTCAACGGATACTCGTTTACCTTCATCAACGGATATCCTTCATCCGTTGACAAGTGTTTCTTCATCAACGGATATGTCTTCAACTAACTATCCGTTTACAGCAATAACTACTACATCAACGGATATTCCTTATCCGTTGACAACTCTCTCTACCACTGCAAAATGTGACATTCCTATGTCAACTGTGGAGGAGTTTGTAGTAATTGAAACACTTTTAGGAATGAGGGAAGGGAGTGAGAGGCTGCCTTGTGAGCAGGCAAAAGGAGAGAAAATCAATGAGAGGCTGACCATTTCTTCCGGTCAGGCAAAAGGAGAGCTAGAGAGTTCCACCTTAGTAGGTGAAGGTGAGGGTGTGAGAGGTGTGAGCCAGGGGGAGCCCCTGATGCAAGAAAAGAGAGATGAGAGGAGAGAAGGGACTACAGGAGAAATAAGGCAGGAAGAATCAGTCATTGCAAGTGAGTTAATGGAGGTTAATGAAGCTTCCAAAGAGATGGAATTTAGACTGGAATATCAGTCAGTTATTGACTCCATCTCTTTGGATCCTGAAACCTTTACTCATCCTGTTTCTGCCTATCAAGTCATGGCACAGCAGGGCAATGTGGAGGCAGAGGAGGCAATGCACCTAGTGCACACCTCAGAATCTCTTCAAAGAGCAAAAGAAGCTTTACAAACCCTGTCTCCAAATGCTGGAAGTGAAGAGTTTGGCAGTTATGACAGTCACAGTTCAGATGGTGAAGACATAAATGAAGATGCAACTCCAGGATGGATGTTTTCCAATGCCACTGAACTTGGGCATCTCAATGTGGAAATCATGAAGCAATACCAATCTGCTAAGGCTGAGCACCAAACTGCAGAACCACAGAGAAAGACTGTTCTTGAGCAAGTAATGGCCTCCCTGAAATTACAAAAGATGCAATCTGTTATTCAAAGAACACAGCAAGAGGAGGTCCAGTCTGCAATTAGAGAGATGAAAATAGCACTAGATGCCAGGATTGAGGCACTAGCTCCTACTACCACTCAGAAGGTGCTTTCTAGCAAACTTCTCAAAGAAGATAGCCTGGCTAAGTCTGTTCAGCTTCTTTCCTCAAGGGTGGATAGTATGGAATCTCAATTGCACACCATCATTGCCAATCAAACAAAACAAACTCAACTACTGGAAATGCTACTTGCAGCTTCAACCCCAACCCTTGATGCTAACAAAAAGGGGGAGAAAATGGGAACAAGCACAGAGGCTGCAACATCTACTGGCCAATTTCAAGCTACCAGTAGTGAGATAGCACATATTGAGGGGGAGCAACAGCCAATTGTAGTGGTCAATCCAACAGAGTTTGAGATAAAGGCTTCCCCTGTGAAGAAACAAGTGGCTTTGCCTGAGATTCAAAGATTAGAAGATATCTCAGATGGTGAAAGGCAAGCCAGGATAGAAGCTTTGGAAAAGATAAACAAGGAGGCTAATGACAGAATTCTAAGGACAGAGAGGATGATCAATGAATCAATTGCATCAACTTTGTTCCTTAATGCTCAATCTTCTGCTCCAACAATATCAACCACAATCATGAAGGTGCTCACTCCAAGGGTTGTGGCTCCTACATTCTATGATGCTGAGCCATCATTTGTCAAAGAATTTGAACCAGCTATCAAAGCCAGAGCTTACTCACCACCAAAGGAAAATGGGAAGAACAAGCTTCAATTGGACTACCCATTTCCCAAGAATGATGAAGAAAAGCTAATGGGAAAAACGATTATGGAGTTCAAAGTTTAGACAAATAAGAGTGTAAGAGATTGGATGGCTGTAATCATGAGGAATGGAAAAGTATTAAATATATCCAACAGTCATCCTAGATTTGTGGAAGCTAAAAGAGAAGAAGTCTCCAGAATCCAAAGGGAAGCCCATCCAAGTACAGAAAATCAACATGAAAACTCAGAAGAGAAGCAAGCCAGGCTAGCTCAAGAGTTAATGGATGAGGTAGAGGTTGAAATGAAGGAACCTGAGGAAGTTCCCAAAATCAAACCTAGAAGAAGGAAAGCTAAAACCAAGAGGGTTCTTTCTCCAGAACCCTCTCCAGAAAAAGAAACAATTGGTTCACCAGTACCTATGTCTGCACTAGTAATCGACCCAACTGTAAACTTTCATGGTGACCCCATAAGGCCTAAAGAGGAACCAGTGAATTTTGATTCAATTGAAGTTCCTTCATTCTTGCTTAATCCAAAACAGAAGAAAAGGGCTCCAAAGAAGCAACTTTCAAAGGGACCAGTTCAAGTTGCTAGGGTACCTGCCATTGTCAAACAACCAATCTTGGAAAACAAAGAAGACTTTATCTATCAGGCAGAAATTGAAGAATACTCTGACATGAATCTATTTTTGGATGAATTGTCAGAAGTAAGAGGAATTGACAAGTACAAGAATCAGCCTGAGAGATTAGTGTTTGTCTACAAGGGAGGAAGTCAGAGGACATGGCCACTAAAGAAGGTTCTTGGAGAAAATTATCATACATTGACCAGAGTGTTCTCAGCTTTCAAGAGACACACAGGGTTCTCTGAGATAGCCAGAAGGGAGATAATTAGCAGAATAGAAGAAATAAGGAGAGAATGGAACTCACCCTCAAGTCTACCAAAGAAAATGAAGATCCCTTATAATGGACAGAAAATCCACATTCAACCCTTTTGGATGATGGAGTTCAGGGATAATGAGGGCACTAGGAGATTCTTCAGGTTAGAAGACCAACTGTCAAAGGCTAGTTCTGACTACCTGAGATGGTTACAACTAAAGCTAAATCCAAAGGTTGTTGAAGAAGATACCTTCTATAGGCAACTTCAAGTGCAAATTGAGTCCAACTCTACCAAGGAAGGAAAGTCAAGGGTGCAGCCAACCAGAGAGAGGAAACCTCATTAATCTGCTCAATCTAAAGGAGCACATCTCTGATAAGTTTCTTAAAGCTTTCTGTTTTTAATTTTTGTAGCTTAATACAATGTTTGCATACTGAAGTGTGTATATATCGTTAGGAATGTTTTGTTATCATCAAGGTTATGAATTTATGCTTTATAGCCATCAAGTATAAATTGGGGGAGATTGTTAGGAATATGTTGTAGTTGATGATAACTTAACATTCAAGCAAAATTGTATAAGTCAAGTTTTGTAACTGTCAACGGATAAGACCTTATAACTCTATCCGTTGACAGGTAGCTCATCAACGGATGAGGTTTTGTAGCATACTGCAATATCTCTATTAATCAGTTGATAGTGTCTTTATTCAGAGTCATGTTGACCATCAATGGATAGGCAGAATAGGGTAGCCAATTGTAAATAAGCTATGCTATGTAATTCTGTCTAAGTGAAAATGTATCAACGGATGAGGACAGGGCTCTATCAACGGATACAACTCAAATCTACTCGATCAACGGATACAGCTCAAACTACCATCAACGGATAAGTAGACACAACATCAACGGATAATCATTGTCACTTTATCCTATGCTAGGAATTAGCAGTTGATAAGGACAGGTTTGACTGACAGATCACATGGGTTGATAGTAGGTATAAAAAGCAATATGGCAGCCATACTTTGGAAACACAGAAGAAAGAAGCATTCCATTTTCACAGTACATACAAGAAAGGTGCAGGGGACATATCTGTTCACAAGGACAACCTTTCGGCTACATGTGGATTTGGAGTGGAGTAGCAAGTCAACTTGAATTAGATTAATATTATCTTATTCCTGTAGCACTTGTAAACTTGGAATATATAACCAAGTGTAGCAACTCTTTAGTAAGTAAGAAAACATACACATTTGCTTAGGGTTTCTTGAATATCTTTAGAAGCAAAGAGTTGTAAACACAGAAGCTGTGTACACTTGTATCACAGGGTTTTCTTCGAATAAAAGTCTCAGGTGGTACATTTAACCACCTGATTTTTTATGTGTTTGTGAACCATTTCTTATTCAGCAATTATTTCCTTATAGATTTCTGTGGTTTTTATCAGAGATTTATAATAATCAAGAATTGTATTCAACCCCCCCTTCTACAATTATACAAGTGTGTAATCTGGGAATAACACATTGAAATTAAACGATCTAACCAACACGTTATAAAGATTATGATTGTGACAATTATAGTCGCTTCAAAGTTAGTTTATTTTGCATGAATTTATAAAATTAGAAAAATAAGGGAGGACAAAGCTTGACTAGACTCTAGAAGTTTAAGTTGCGGTTTGACCCAAAACTAAAACAACGAACCCAAGTGCTTGTGCCATTGTTCCGAAAACTGGAAGCGAGGGAGGTATGTAAATCGAGCCATAGATATGTTCTACTCCACGAACTTTTTAGTCGTATTAAAATTGGAACGATACAGAGAAGATTAGCATGGCCCTGCGCAAGGATGACACGCATAAATCGAGAAATGGTCCAAATTTTTTTTTGACAATTTTTCATTCTTTTGATTATTTTATTTGCCTTTCCTTTCGCCAAATTTGATAATTATTTTAATTTCAAGAAAAATTCGAAGGATCTACCTTTTCTTTAATTTTTCATAACAAAATAATTGATTTATATTCGTAAGTCAGTGAAATTATGATTTTACTATCCGATTAATTTAGTGTTTGATTGCTCAATTTAATACGTCAAAAACTTTCGACCGTTCTCAACTTAAATCCGTCTGAAATCTACTCTACAACATCATGTGTTTTGTTGAAATTACCCATCCGTTAGATGTAGTCATGAATCTTTGAACCGCATTGACGTCGATAAAATTTTATATAAATTTTCGTTGTTTTCTAATCACGATAAAATTTTAGAAATAATCAAACTTTTTAAAATAGATTTTATAACAATTAGGTGTCAAAAATAGGTTCAAATCAAATAGCTATAAGTGTTTTTAATCAAAAATGATTTGTAAAATTTAGGCCCGTTATAATAAGTTCTAAAGAGCAGAGCTCATAAAGAAATTAAAATAAGTAGGTTTAAAAAATGTGTTTGCATTTCATTCTTGGCCCAATTACGTCCCGGGTGACACAAAAAAAAAAAAAAATTAATGCACCGCGATGATCGAAAACGGATTACCAAACTTTTAACGTTTCGGCTTCGATAATATGGCGTTTGTGTATATATCTAAATAGTTAAAAAAAATAAATTCTACAAAATCCTATTTTATGAAAATAAGGTTATTTAAAATCGGTAGTTTGTGATAACGTGTTATGTTTAGAATTTAATTTAATTTTCCTTTTTTAGGCAAAAGTTTAATTTTTTAATTAAAACCACAATTAGAGTTTCAAGCAAACAATGCTAGCACCACCTTGGTAGCTTGTGTACAGAAAACAAGGGAATCCCACATCGAAATGGTAGAGAGCAACACACTAGCAGGTGAGTATTAATATGGACATAGTTGCAACCTTGCAACTTACATACCTGGATGGGGTCGATGGGTGACCGAGAAGGCCCATGGCCTAGGTTAGTGACCTCTCCATTGCACCTTAGGAGGGGGGTGCTCATCTAAGTTCTACCCAAGTGGTGGATTCTACATCATAATTTGTGTTAGGGGTGGCTTGCGTCCGCGCAGCCCCCGCCAAATATAGTTGTGAAGCTTGATTCTTGTCGTCGTAGTAGTAGGTGTTGAACAAAATCTGGGACTGTTAAAGGAGAAGAGAAAGGGGAGTTTGTTTGATGTCACAAAGAAAAGAAGGTTGATGCTAGAACCTTAATTTCATTGCCCAGTTTTGTACCACATCGAGATGATAATGTTTCTGGGACAAGAGCAAAGCTTTAAAAGGCAGAGTCCCCCATCCATTGAGGTCATACCTTTCTCGGCCTTTTGGCTAAGATCAAGTGTAGTATCAGTTCTTATCAGTTTAATATCTGATATGTGGACCATTGGTTCACACGATATTAAATTTATTTTTTGAAGGGGAGGTTCCGTCACAGTAGCTTGCTACTGGGTTCCTCGCGCGTCGCCTAAGTGTTGCACTACTGCTTTGGTTTGGCGCACCCCACCCCAAGTCAAAGTTGAAATTTTGTAACTTAAACAAATAAATGGATGCAACTACTCCCCTTGGCCTGGCTATTATTATGCTGCTGTTCAACTAAAAACAAAAGTAGCCGAGTTGAAATATTGATTTTAACTAAATGGATGCAACTTATGTATGCTGTTTAACCCAAAACTAAAAACAAGGGAAACTAAATTATTACTTTTACTCGTATTAAAAATAAAAGCTTTGTGACTGTTTCTAAGTCTCAATTGCACACTATGGGAAACAGGACAGCTCAATTGTTTTGTGTATCTAAGATCCCACATCGCTGAATCAAATGATAGGTTTCGTTTTCATATAGCTGGACAACTGTCAATAGCTTTGTCCCTTCGGGGACATCCGATAAAATTGGAACGATACAGAGAAGATTAGCATGGCCCCTGCGCAAGGATGACACGCACAAATCGAGAAATGGTCCAAATATTTTTTACGATTTTTCATTCTTTTGATTATTTTATTTGCCTTTCCTTTCACCAAAATTGACAATCATTTTAATTTCAAGAAAAATTCGAACAAACTACCTTTTATTTAATTTTTCATAACCAAGTAGTTGATTTGTATTCGTAAGTGAGTTAGTGTTTGGTTGCTTAATTCAATCTGTCAAAAACTTTTGATGGTTCGCAACTTAAACCCGTCCGAAATCAACTCTACCACGTCACAAGTTTTGTTGAAATACCCATTGGTTAGATGTGGTCGTGAATCTTGATCATAGAAGGGACCGCATTGACGTCGATAGCAATTCCTTTGCGTAAACTTGTTGTGGTTTTCTAGCCAAACATCTCGGATTTTGGTCGAAAAGCGTCGATGCAACACAAATGAATCACATCTCATTCGCGTTTTCAATCTCTTGTGTTTTCTAACGAAGAATTAATCTCATACACGAGTAACAAGGTCCATTTTTATTGCCAAATACATTAGCGATTATGCTGCAACGAGACAAAGATAACTTCTGATCCAGGTCTGGTTCAAACAAGTTATCGTAAGAGATTATTTTCTTTCTTTTGTGCATATATATTTTTTGTATTTATTATTTTTTGGGGGTAATTGCTACGAGAGTATTTTGTTGAATAATATTATAATAAGACATCCGAAAACAATATCATACAAGGCCGCACAACAAGCGATACACAATGTTGATCAACATTCAATCACTTGGTTAGTAGTAAGTTTTAAGTGTGTAAAATCGTTGTATTCAAATTTGCAATTTAGTCAAAAATTTATGCAAAGATCGACAAAAAAAAAATTGATTAATTAAAAATGAAAAATAATTGAAATTTAACAGTTTAACCAACAAATTATAAAGATCATGATTTAGTATTCATCGTCGTTTTTAAGTTAATTTGTTTTGCGTTTATTCAAATTTTTAAAATTTAAGAACAAGGGCGGTCAAAGTTCGACTAAGCTCTAGAAATAGAATACAATGAATCGAACATTAAGAATCAGTAAAATTAAACGGTTCAATCGAAAAATTATAGCGAATTTGATTTTTTTTCATTATCGGCATTTTTATATTAATTTGAAGGTAGGCTGTAGAAATTAACTTAAATTAATAAGGACAGTCAAAGTTATGTTGTAGAAATTTTTGCGATAGTAGCTTCGTAGGCTCGAAATTTCCCAAAGAATCCTAAAAAAAAAATTGAAAAATTATTGAAATTGGATGATTTAACCAGAAAAGTGCGAAGATCATGACGACATTGTCGTCGACATTTCTCAAAATTAATTTACTGCACTTTTTTTCAAAATTTTAAAATTAGCAAATAACGATGATCAAAGTTTGACTAGGCATCGGAAACAAAACATAATTATTAAAAGAATGAAAGATCATTGAAATTAAACGATCTAACCAACACGTTATAAAGATTATGATTGTGACAATTATAGTCGCTTCAAAGTTAGTTTATTTTGCATGAATTTATAAAATTAGAAAAATAAGGGAGGACAAAGCTTGACTAGACTCTAGAAGTTTAAGTTGCGGTTTGACCCAAAACTAAAACAACGAACCCAAGTGCTTGTGCCATTGTTCCGAAAACTGGAAGCGAGGGAGGTATGTAAATCGAGCCATAGATATGTTCTACTCCACGAACTTTTTAGTCGTATTAAAATTGGAACGATACAGAGAAGATTAGCATGGCCCTGCGCAAGGATGACACGCATAAATCGAGAAATGGTCCAAATTTTTTTTTTGACGATTTTTCATTCTTTTGATTATTTTATTTGCCTTTCCTTTCGCCAAATTTGATAATTATTTTAATTTCAAGAAAAATTCGAAGGATCTACCTTTTCTTTAATTTTTCATAACAAAATAATTGATTTATATTCGTAAGTCAGTGAAATTATGATTTTACTATCCGATTAATTTAGTGTTTGATTGCTCAATTTAATACGTCAAAAACTTTCGACCGTTCTCAACTTAAATCCGTCCGAAATCTACTCTACAACATCATGTGTTTTGTTGAAATTACCCATCCGTTAGATGTAGTCATGAATCTTTGAACCGCATTGACGTCGATAAAATTTTATATAAATTTTCGTTGTTTTCTAATCACGATAAAATTTTAGAAATAATCAAACCTTTTAAAATAGATTTTATAACAATTAGGTGTCAAAAATAGGTTCAAATCAAATAGCTATAAGTGTTTTTAATCAAAAATGATTTGTAAAATTTAGGCCCGTTATAATAAGTTCTAAAGAGCAGAGCTCATAAAGAAATTAAAATAAGTAGGTTTAAAAAATGTGTTTGCATTTCATTCTTGGCCCAATTACGTCCCGGGTGACACAAAAAAAAAAAAAAATTAATGCACCGCGATGATCGAAAACGGATTACCAAACTTTTAACGTTTCGGCTTCGATAATATGGCGTTTGTGTATATATCTAAATAGTTAAAAAAAAAAAAATTCTACAAAATCCTATTTTATGAAAATAAGGTTATTTAAAATCGGTAGTTTGTGATAACGTGTTATGTTTAGAATTTAATTTAATTTTCCTTTTTTAGGCAAAAGTTTAATTTTTTAATTAAAACCACAATTAGAGTTTCAAGCAAACAATGCTAGCACCACCTTGGTAGCTTGTGTACAGAAAACAAGGGAATCCCACATCGAAATGGTAGAGAGCAACACACTAGCAGGTGAGTATTAATATGGACATAGTTGCAACCTTGCAACTTACTTACCTGGATGGGGTCGATGGGTGACCGAGAAGGCCCATGGCCTAGGTTAGTGACCTCTCCATTGCACCTTAGGAGGGGGGTGCTCATCTAAGTTCTACCCAAGTGGTGGATTCTACATCATAATTTGTGTTAGGGGTGGCTTGCGTCCGCGCAGCCCCCGCCAAATATAGTTGTGAAGCTTGATTCTTGTCGTTGTAGTAGTAGGTGTTGAACAAAATCTGGGACTGTTAAAGGAGAAGAGAAAGGGGAGTTTGTTTGATGTCACAAAGAAAAGAAGGTTGATGCTAGAACCTTAATTTCATTGCCCAGTTTTGTACCACATCGAGATGATAATGTTTCTGGGACAAGAGCAAAGCTTTAAAAGGCAGAGTCCCCCTACCATTGAGGTCATACCTTTCTCGGCCTTTTGGCTAAGATCAAGTGTAGTATCTGTTCTTATCAGTTTAATATCATCTGATATGTGGACCATTGGTTCACACGATATTAAATTTATTATTTGAAGGGGAGGTTCCGTTACAGTAGCTTGCTACTAGGTTCCTCGCGCGTCGCCCAAGTGTTGCACTACTGCTTTGGCTTGGCGCACCCCACCCCACGTCAAAGTTGAAATTTTGTAACTTAAACAAATAAATGGATGCAACTACTCCCCTTGGCCTGGCTATTATTATGCTGCTGTTCAACTAAAAACAAAAGTAGCCGAGTTGAAATATTGAATTTAACTAAATGGATGCAACTTATGTATGCTGTTTAACCCAAAACTAAAAACAAGGGAAACTAAATTATTACTTTTACTCGTATTAAAAAAAAAGCTTTGTGACTGTTTCTAAGTCTCAATTGCACACTATGGGAAACAGGACAGCTCAATTGTTTTGTGTATCTAAGATCCCACATCGCTGAATCAAATGATAGGTTTCGTTTTCATATAGCTGGACAACTGTCAATAGCTTTGTCCCTTCGGGGACATCCGATAAAATTGGAACGATACAGAGAAGATTAGCATGGTCCCTGCGCAAGGATGACACGCACAAATCGAGAAATGGTCCAAATATTTTTGACGATTTTTCATTCTTTTGATTATTTTATTTGCCTTTCCTTTCACCAAAATTGACAATCATTTTAATTTCAAGAAAAATTCGAACAAACTACCTTTTATTTAATTTTTCATAACCAAGTAGTTGATTTGTATTCGTAAGTGAGTTAGTGTTTGGTTGCTTAATTCAATCTGTCAAAAACTTTTGATGGTTCGCAACTTAAACCCGTCCGAAATCAACTCTACCACGTCACAAGTTTTGTTGAAATACCCATTGGTTAGATGTGGTCGTGAATCTTGATCATAGAAGGGACCGCATTGACGTCGATAGCAATTCCTTTGCGTAAACTTGTTGTGGTTTTCTAGCCAAACATCTCGGATTTTGGTCGAAAAGCGTCGATGCAACACAAATGAATCACATCTCATTCGCGTTTTCAATCTCTTGTGTTTTCTAACGAAGAATTAATCTCATACACGAGTAACAAGGTCCATTTTTATTGCCAAATACATTAGCGATTATGCTGCAACGAGACAAAGATAACTTCTGATCCAGGTCTGGTTCAAACAAGTTATCGTAAGAGATTATTTTCTTTCTTTTGTGCATATATATTTTTTGTATTTATTATTTTTTGGGGGTAATTGCTACGAGAGTATTTTGTTGAATAATATTATAATAAGACATCCGAAAACAATATCATACAAGGCCGCACAACAAGCGATACACAATGTTGATCAACATTCAATCACTTGGTTAGTAGTAAGTTTTAAGTGTGTAAAATCGTTGTATTCAAATTTGCATTTTAGTCAAAAATTTATGCAAAGATCGACAAAAAAAAAATTGATTAATTAAAAATGAAAAATAATTGAAATTTAACAGTTTAACCAACAAATTATAAAGATCATGATTTAGTATTCATCGTCGTTTTTAAGTTAATTTGTTTTGCGTTTATTCAAATTTTTAAAATTTAAGAACAAGGGCGGTCAAAGTTCGACTAAGCTCTAGAAATAGAATACAATGAATTGAACATTAAGAATCAGTAAAATTAAACGGTTCAATCGAAAAATTATAGCGATTTTGATTTTTTTTCATTATCGGCATTTTTATATTAATTTGAAGGTAGGCTGTAGAAATTAACTTAAATTAATAAGGACAGTCAAAGTTATATTGTAGAAATTTTTGCGATAGTAGCTTCGTAGGCTTGAAATTTCCCAAAGAATCCTAAAAAAAAATTGAAAAATTATTGAAATTGGATGATTTAACCAGAAAAGTGCGAAGATCATGATGACATTGTCGTCGACATTTCTCAAAATTAATTTACTGCACTTTTTTTCAAAATTTTAAAATTAGCAAATAACGATGATCAAAGTTTGACTAGGCATCGGAAACAAAACATAATTATTAAAAGAATGAAAGATCATTGAAATTAAACGATCTAACCAACACGTTATAAAGATTATGATTGTGACAATTATAGTCGCTTCAAAGTTAGTTTATTTTGCATGAATTTATAAAATTAGAAAAATAAGGGAGGACAAAGCTTGACTAGACTCTAGAAGTTTAAGTTGCGGTTTGACCCAAAACTAAAACAACGAACCCAAGTGCTTGTGCCATTGTTCCGAAAACTGGAAGCGAGGGAGGTATGTAAATCGAGCCATAGATATGTTCTACTCCACGAACTTTTTAGTCGTATTAAAATTGGAACGATACAGAGAAGATTAGCATGGCCCTGCGCAAGGATGACACGCATAAATCGAGAAATGGTCCAAATTTTTTTTTGACGATTTTTCATTCTTTTGATTATTTTATTTGCCTTTCCTTTCGCCAAATTTGATAATTATTTTAATTTCAAGAAAAATTCGAAGGATCTACCTTTTCTTTAATTTTTCATAACAAAATAATTGATTTATATTCGTAAGTCAGTGAAATTATGATTTTACTATCCGATTAATTTAGTGTTTGATTGCTCAATTTAATACGTCAAAAACTTTCGACCGTTCTCAACTTAAATCCGTCCGAAATCTACTCTACAACATCATGTGTTTTGTTGAAATTACCCATCCGTTAGATGTAGTCATGAATCTTTCAACCGCATTGACGTCGATAAAATTTTATATAAATTTTCGTTGTTTTCTAATCACGATAAAATTTTAGAAATAATCAAACTTTTTAAAATAGATTTTATAACAATTAGGTGTCAAAAATAGGTTCAAATCAAATAGCTATAAGTGTTTTTAATCAAAAATGATTTGTAAAATTTAGGCCCGTTATAATAAGTTCTAAAGAGCAGAGCTCATAAAGAAATTAAAATAAGTAGGTTTAAAAAATGTGTTTGCATTTCATTCTTGGCCCAATTACGTCCCGGGTGACACAAAAAAAAAAAAAAAAAATTAATGCACCGCGATGATCGAAAACGGATTACCAAACTTTTAACGTTTCGGCTTCGATAATATGGCGTTTGTGTATATATCTAAATAGTTAAAAAAAAATAAATTCTACAAAATCCTATTTTATGAAAATAAGGTTATTTAAAATCGGTAGTTTGTGATAACGTGTTATGTTTAGAATTTAATTTAATTTTCCTTTTTTAGGCAAAAGTTTAATTTTTTAATTAAAACCACAATTAGAGTTTCAAGCAAACAATGCTAGCACCACCTTGGTAGCTTGTGTACAGAAAACAAGGGAATCCCACATCGAAATGGTAGAGAGCAACACACTAGCAGGTGAGTATTAATATGGACATAGTTGCAACCTTGCAACTTATTTGATGGGGTCGATGGGTGACCAAGAAGGCCCATGGCCTAGGTCAGTGACCTCTCCATTGCACCTTAGGAGGGGGGTGCTCATCTAAGTTCTACCCAAGTGGTGGATTCTACATCATAATTTGTGTTAGGGGTGGCTTGCGTCTGCGCATTCCCCGCCAAATATAGTTGTGAAGCTTGATTCTTGTCGTTGTAGTAGTAGGTGTTGAACAAAATCTGGGACTGTTAAAGGAGAAGAGAAAGGGGAGTTTGTTTGATGTCACAAAGAAAAGAAGGTTGATGCTAGAACCTTAATTTCATTGCCCAGTTTTGTACCACATCGAGATGATAATGTTTCTGGGACAAGAGCAAAGCTTTAAAAGGCAGAGTCCCCCATCCATTGAGGTCATACCTTTCACGGCCTTTTGGCTAAGATCAAGTGTAGTGTCTGTTCTTATCAGTTTAATATCTGATATGTGGACCTTTGGTTCACACGATATTAAATTTATTTTTTGAAGGGGAGGTTCCGTCACAGTAGCTTGCTACTGGGTTCCTCGCGCGTCGCCTAAGTGTTGCACTACTGCTTTGGCTTGGCGCACCCCACCCCAAGTCAAAGTTGAAATTTTGTAACTTAAACAAATAAATGGATGCAACTACTCCCCTTGGCCTGGCTATTATTATGCTGCTGTTCAACTAAAAACAAAAGTAGCCGAGTTGAAATATTGAATTTAACTAAATGGATGCAACTTATGTATGCTGTTTAACCCAAAACTAAAATCAAGGGAAACTAAATTATTACTTTTACTCGTATTAAAAATAAAAGCTTTGTGACTGTTTCTAAGTCTCAATTCCACACTATGGGAAACAGGACAGCTCAATTGTTTTGTGTATCTAAGATCCCACATCGCTGAATCAAATGATAAGTTTCGTTTTCATATAGCTGGACAACTGTCAATAGCTTTGTCCCTTCGGGGACATCCGATAAAATTGGAACGATACAGAGAAGATTAGCATGGCCCCTGCGCAAGGATGACACGCACAAATCGAGAAATGGTCCAAATTTTTTTGACGATTTTTCATTCTTTTGATTATTTTATTTGCCTTTCCTTTCACCAAAATTGACAATCATTTTAATTTCAAGAAAAATTCGAACAAACTACCTTTTATTTAATTTTTCATAACCAAGTAGTTGATTTGTATTCGTAAGTGAGTTAGTGTTTGGTTGCTTAATTCAATCTGTCAAAAACTTTTGATCGTTCGCAACTTAAACCCGTCCGAAATCAACTCTACCACGTCACAAGTTTTGTTGAAATACCCATTGGTTAGATGTGGTCGTGAATCTTGATCATAGAAGGGACTGCATTGACGTCGATAGCAATTCCTTTGCGTAAACTTGTTGTGGTTTTCTAGCCAAACATCTCGGATTTTGGTCGAAAAGCGTCGATGCAACACAAATGAATCACATCTCATTCGCGTTTTCAATCTCTTGTGTTTTCTAACGAAGAATTAATCTCATACACGAGTAACAAGGTCCATTTTTATTGCCAAATACATTAGCGATTATGCTGCAACGAGACAAAGATAACTTCTGATCCAGGTCTGGTTCAAACAAGTTATCGTAAGAGATTATTTTCTTTCTTTTGTGCATATATATTTTTTGTATTTATTATTTTTTGGGGGTAATTGCTACGAGAGTATTTTGTTGAATAATATTATAATAAGACATCCGAAAACAATATCATACAAGGCCGCACAACAAGCGATACACAATGTTGATCAACATTCAATCACTTGGTTAGTAGTAAGTTTTAAGTGTGTAAAATCGTTGTATTCAAATTTGCATTTTAGTCAAAAATTTATGCAAAGATCGACAAAAAAAAAATTGATTAATTAAAAATGAAAAATAATTGAAATTTAACAGTTTAACCAACAAATTATAAAGATCATGATTTAGTATTCATCGTCGTTTTTAAGTTAATTTGTTTTGCGTTTATTCAAAAAATTTTAAAATTTAAGAACAAGGGCGGTCAAAGTTCGACTAAGCTCTAGAAATAGAATACAATGAATCGAACATTAAGAATCAGTAAAATTAAACGGTTCAATCGAAAAATTATAGCGATTTTGATTTTTTTTCATTATCGGCATTTTTATATTAATTTGAAGGTAGGCTGTAGAAATTAACTTAAATTAATAAGGACAGTCAAAGTTATGTTGTAGAAATTTTTGCGATAGTAGCTTCGTAGGCTTGAAATTTCCCAAAGAATCCTAAAAAAAAAAATTGAAAAATTATTGAAATTGGATGATTTAACCAGAAAAGTACGAAGATCATGACGACATTGTCGTCGACATTTCTCAAAATTAATTTACTGCACTTTTTTTCAAAATTTTAAAATTAGCAAATAACGATGATCAAAGTTTGACTAGGCATCGGAAACAAAACATAATTATTAAAAGAATGAAAGATCATTGAAATTAAACGATCTAACCAACACGTTATAAAGATTATGATTGTGACAATTATAGTCGCTTCAAAGTTAGTTTATTTTGCATGAATTTATAAAATTAGAAAAATTAGGGAGGACAAAGCTTGACTAGACTCTAGAAGTTTAAGTTGCGGTTTGACCCAAAACTAAAACAACGAACCCAAGTGCTTGTGCCATTGTTCCGAAAACTGGAAGCGAGGGAGGTATGTAAATCGAGCCATAGATATGTTCTACTCCACGAACTTTTTAGTCGTATTAAAATTGGAACGATACAGAGAAGATTAGCATGGCCCTGCGCAAGGATGACACGCATAAATCGAGAAATGGTCCAAAAATTTTTTTGACGATTTTTCATTCTTTTGATTATTTTATTTGCCTTTCCTTTCGCCAAATTTGATAATTATTTTAATTTCAAGAAAAATTCGAAGGATCTACCTTTTCTTTAATTTTTCATAACAAAATAATTGATTTATATTCGTAAGTCAGTGAAATTATGATTTTACTATCCGATTAATTTAGTGTTTGATTGCTCAATTTAATACGTCAAAAACTTTCGACCGTTCTCAACTTAAATCCGTCCGAAATCTACTCTACAACATCATGTGTTTTGTTGAAATTACCCATCCGTTAGATGTAGTCATGAATCTTTGAACCGCATTGACGTTGATAAAATTTTATATAAATTTTCGTTGTTTTCTAATCACGATAAAATTTTAGAAATAATCAAACTTTTTAAAATAGATTTTATAACAATTAGGTGTCAAAGATAGGTTCAAATCAAATAGCTATAAGTGTTTTTAATCAAAAATGATTTGTAAAATTTAGGCCCGTTATAATAAGTTCTAAAGAGCAGAGCTCATAAAGAAATTAAAATAAGTAGGTTTAAAAAATGTGTTTGCATTTCATTCTTGGCCCAATTACGTCCCGGGTTGTTAGTTACAGAGGCATGCCTGTACACATCTAATAACAAGCCTAATTGTTTGTAATGCTTTGCATTACTTACATGACCTCTTAACTGAGGGAACCTCTAGTTGTAGAGTTTCTGTTTGTATTGTACTTGTAGTAGGCATCAAATCCTAGTTGTGTAATTGTACAAATAGAGTCTAGAATAATGCTTGAAAGAAGTTCCAAGGTTCATGCCTCAAGCAAGGAGTTAAAGACTGTCAAATAATCACAGTTGGGATTTGAAGAAATGAAGAATTTGCCTAAGTACCAATTCGAGAAGTATATTTGTCTATTCGAGAAGTCCAGCATTCGAGAAGTCAGGGATTCGATATCTCAAGACACTATTCGATATCTCTGAATACACTGTTCGATATCTCATTCGATATCTCAGGGATTCGATATGTCTACTAGGTTCTATGTGCTAGTCAAGTAGAGAAGGCTCTTAGGGATGAATTAGCTGAGAATGAATTCAAACTTAAAACTTTCAAGAAATCATCTGGTTTAGTGCAATCCTATTGTGAGAAAATTGAAGCTAAACCCAAAGCAGCTATTGGACTTGACTATGACTCTCTCAAACAAAGGAAAGGCTATGCTGTCATTGAAGAGGACACAGCTGTTCATCAGAAAGTGCCTCACATTTTGAGAAAAACTGAAAATCCAATTTTTAAGGAATCAACATTTGAAATTGATGAGGATGCCTTACTCATCAAGCAAATGTTGAATGATGAGGATGAGGCACAATCTAGTGAACAACAAGCATCCTCTAAGGGTGAGAGTGTCAAGTCAAAGACCAAGAAGCCAGTAGTTGATAGGCCAAGACCTAAGAAGTTTGTTAAGTTTGTCTCAGCTGGGAAGAGTGAATCAGAAAAGGAAGTGACTAAAAAGAAACAGAACAGAAATGGCAAGTTAGGGATTAACAAGGATAACAACTATGCTTATATGCCTAATGCCCCTAGGAAAACTTGTCAGAACTGTTTCAGTACCAATCATCTAACTCATGCATGCAAGAAACCTGTTGGTAGTGTGTCTAAACCTTTCTATGATTGTTCTGTGCCTCTAAGTCATAGAGATGCACCTTTCTGTGATAAATTTGACTGTATGCCATGCAATATGAATGTTATGACTAGTTGTTTTAATTTAAGAAGGCAGTTCATTGATGGTTGTATCAGTCACAATTCCCACACACACTACACAAGGTCAAAGTCTTCAAGTCCTCCTAAAGCTAGGAAGGTACCTTTGTCATCTAAGTCTGAAACCTCAGGTTCTAAGACTTCCAGCAGTGACAAGAAGACTAACACTAAGAAAGTTGACAAGCATGTTATTTATGATAAAACTGTCTCTAAGTCACATGGACCCAAACTTGTTTGGGTACCAAAGGAAAAGTAATACCTTTGTGTTTGTAGGGCAAAGAAAGTGAAAAGAAAGTCATGTGGATTTTGGACAGTGGATGCTCAAATCATATGACTGGTGATATGGCCCTGCTATCACAGTATGAGGAAAAGGCTGGCCCAATGGTTGCTTTTGGAGATGACAGCATGGGTAACACATTGGGATATGGCAAGCTGAAAGTTGGAAATGTCATCATTGAAGATGTAGCACTAGTCAAGGGGCTCAAGCATAATCTGTTAAGTGTTGGTCAGTTTACTGATAGAGGATTCAAAGTGAATTTTGACAAAGATGAATGTTTGATCACCCACAAGAAGACTGGTGATTTTGCTCTATCTGGAGTAAGGAAGGGAAGCCTGTTTGTAGCCAATATGGACTCTGCAAACAAGGACAAAATTTGTTGCTTTTACTCAAAAGCATCAAATGAAGATTGTTGGCTGTGGCACAAGAAACTATCACACCTGAACTTCAAGGCCATTAATTCTCTAGTCAAAAGAGAGTTAGTGAGAGGCATGCCCACACTTGAATTCTGCCAAGAAGGAGTGTGTGAGGCTTGTCAAAAAGGAAAAATGAAGAGATCAAGCCACAAGTCAAAGACAGTGACATCTGTAACCAAGCCACTACAACTCATCCATATGGATTTGTTTGGGCCTGTCAACATAATGTCACTTGGAAGAAAGAAGTATGCCCTGGTAATGGTTGATGATTTTTCAAGGTATACATGGGTGGAATTTCTGGCATCAAAAGATGAGGCTCCACAAGTAATTATTGAGCATATAAAGAAAGTTGACAAGGAAGCAAAGGCAAACGATGCAAGTGTGATTGCACTGAGGAGTGATAATGGAACAGAGTTCAGAAATGCCACACTTGAAGCATTCTGCAAAGAGAATGGCATTTCTCAACAATTCTCAGCTCCAAGGACTCCACAACAAAATGGAGTTGTTGAGAGAAAGAATAGAACTCTAATTGAGGCTGCTAGAACAATGTTACTTGATGCAAAAATGCCTACATGTTTTTGGGCTGAGGCTGTGAGCACTGCATGCTATATTCAGAACAGGACCCTCATCAACAAAAATTCTGGAAAGACACCTTACAACTTGATGACTGGAAAGAAGCCTACACTAAAGTATGTTCATACTTTTGGAAGCAAATGCTTTGTACTCAAGGGTAATTCTGAATATGTTGGAAAGTTTGATGCAAAAGCATTTGAAGGAATTTTTCTTGGCTATTCTATGGAAAGAATTGCATACAAGGTTTATGTCATCAGTCAAAAGAAAGTTATGGAAAGCACAGATGTAACATTTGATGACAGCAAACTACCTGGACTAGAAGAAGCCAATGATGAAGACAGAGATCCATTGAAGTTTGATAATCTAGATGATTCCGATGAAGAGACTGAAACTGGAGTTGAAACTCAAGTTCAACATTCTCAAGTGAATAATGATACAAGAGAAGAATTTGTGCCAATCAATAGTGGAGAAACAAGCATCCAAGACACACCTGTGAGTAATGGTAACTTCACAGGGGGAGGAAATGAGGATGACCATGATGTGGATGATGAAGCAACATCAAGAATGAGAAATCAGGCTGAACACTCGAGGAAATGGGATAGATCACACACTGCAGAGCAAATCATTGGAGATCCTAATGCAGGAGTAAGGACTAGGAGAGCAACTCAAAATGAGTGCCTCTATGGATGTTTTCTATCACAAGTTGAGCCTAAGAAACTTGATGATGCATTGTTGGATCCAGATTGGATTATTGCCATGCAAGAGGAGCTGAATCAATTTGAAAGGAACAAAGTATGGGAACTTGTGCCTGCACCAAAGAATAGAACCATTGTTGGAACAAAATGGGTTCTGAAGAATAAGATGGATGAAGATGGTGTAATAATAAGAAACAAAGCAAGGCTGGTTGCAAAAGGATACTCTCAACAGGAAGGCATTGATTATGATGAGACATTTGCCCCTGTTGCTAGATTGGAAGCCATTAGAATATTCTTGGCATTTGCTGCTCATTCAAACTTTAAAGTTTACTAATTGGATGTCAAGAGTGCATTTCTAAATGGAGAGTTGGAAGAAGAGGTTTATGTGCAACAACCACCTGGCTTTGAGGATCCACATTTCCCAGAATTTGTCTACAGATTGCTTAAGGCATTGTATGGACTTAAGCAAGCTCCAAGAGCATGGTATGATACTTTATCACAATTCCTTCTTGAAAATCAATTCACTAGAGGCACATTGGACAAGACACTGTTTTACAAGAAGCATGGTGATGATATGATCCTAGTTCAAATCTATGTGGATGATATCATTTTTGGTTCTACAAATGAGAAACTGTGTGAGAAATTCTCTAAACTCATGCAGAGCAGATATGAGATGAGTATGATGGGAGAGTTGACATTCTTTCTAGGGTTGCAAGTCAGTCAAAGGAAGGATGGTATCTTTATCAGTCAAACCAAGTACATCAAGGATTTATTGAAGAAGTTTGACTTGGAAGATTGTTCACCTGCCAAGACACCCATGGCCACTGCCACTAAATTGGATGAAGATGCTAAAGGCAAGAGAGTAGATATCTCAGTCTACAGAGGCATGGTTGGTTCTCTACTCTACCTCACTGCAAGTAGGCCAGACATCATGTTTGCTACATGCTTGTGTGCAAGGTTTCAATCAAATCCAAAGGAATCACATTTGATTGCAATAAAAAGGATCTTTAGATATCTGAAGGGCACTCCTAACTTGGGATTATGGTATCCTAAGGACACAGGGTTCAATCTGGTTGGTTATTCTGATGCTGATTATGCTGGATGCAGAGTGGATAGGAAAAGCACCTCAGGAAGCTGCCAGTTTCTTGGACAAAGGTTAGTTTCTTGGTATAGCAAGAAGCAACAATCTGTGTCAACTTCTACAGCTGAGGCTGAATACATAGCTGCTGGAAGTTGCTGTGCTCAAGTGCTTTGGATTAGAAATCAACTTAGAGATTATGGACTTGTGTTGGAAAGAATTCCAATCATGTGTGACAACACAAGTGCAATCTCTATAGTTGCCAATCCTGTCAATCATTCTAGAACAAAGCACATTGACATCAGATATCATTTCATAAGAGAACATGCAACTAATGGAACCATTGAGTTGCATTATGTCTCTACAGATAAACAACTAGCTGATATATTCACTAAGCCATTAGATGAAGCCACCTTCACAAGGTTGGTAAGTGAGATTGGAATGCTGAATTCTTCAGATTCTGGCTAAGTGAATACACCATCTAGATTGTTGCAGCAGTAAACACTTACTTTATCTAAATTCTCAATATTTTTGGAGTAAGTGTTGGCTGAAATATGATTTATAAATATTTCAAATCTGTTGTATATGTTGAAAATCATATTTTTTTTAACTTAAAATTTCTATGAAATTTTGAGAAAATCACTATTTAATTTGCTAGGATATTTTTCAATGAATATGTCTGGTAAATTTTTAAAAGATAGTGAAAATCAAATTTTTATGAGTGATGGGTATAGTTCGATAAGTCAGACTTCTCGAATGATTCACTATTCGACATCTCTAATAGGTCTCATTAGAGTACTCTTGAGTTCTCGAATAGAGTCTTTCTGAGATATCGAATAGAGGAATTCTTGACTTCTCGAATATAGTAACTGAGTTCTCGAATGATTGAGTTCTCGAACACTATATTTGAGTTCTCGAATCATTTGAAAAGGCTGAATTCTCGCTGAATTTTAACCGATTTTGGACTTTTGTATAAAAGTTTAATTCACTCATAAAAACACATATTATTTAATTTAGAATTATTTCTAAGTTAGATAACTGCCAGCTGTGAGTTTCTACCTGCTTGAGTTATCGATTAAGCCATTCTTGACTTCTCGAATAGTTGTTTCCTACTTCTCGAATGCCTGACTTGTCGATACAAAACTCTCTGCTAATCGACAATTCAAGTACTTCATACTTATACAATTTCACAACTATTCGATTCATTTCATTCGATTTCTCAAGCATCTACACTCTCTAAACCCCTGAAACCCTAGCTACGAAAAGCCAAATTTCTTCTTCAACCTTCAATTTCTTTTCTCTCTTCTACACAAATGGCAACAGTAAAGTTCAACACCAACTTCATCGCTCTCACTAGTGATGTTGAAGCACCCAATGCCAATTTCAAGTGCTTTGTGAAATGGATGGTTGAGTCGTATATCAAGGATGCACTCTCTGCCAACCCAACTCTATATCTAGATATTCTGGAACAATTCTGGAGTACTGCTATTGTGGAGGTTGTAGCCCTGGAAAACGCAATTACTTCATATGTCATCTACTGCAAGGTTCAAGATAAGGAAATCACTATCACTACTGCAGACATGAACCAAGCATTAGGCCTACAACAAGAGTCATTTGACAGAATGGCCACTAATGCAGAGTTGGAGGAATTCTTTGAGTTCATAAACTACTCAGATGGGATTAACCTTGGAAAGCTAAACAGAAAGAATCTGAGAAAGGAGTGGAGTTATGTGTTTGCAACTCTTCTCCAAGTCTTCACTACCAGGAAATCAAGCTTTGATCAAATCAGTGCACCTGTGCAGCAAATTGGATATGCTTTGGCCTATGGGAAGAAGATTGATGTTGGCCAAATCATACTCCAAGAATTATATGGGAGACTTGGTAAGAACACAACCAAGAGAGGTACTGATATTTTCTTCCCTCGCTTTATTCAATCTGTACTTAATTATAAAAATGCTTCATTGATTGCATTGCCTGGGATTGATAAAAATAAAATAGGCTATCCTAAGTCCATGACCAAACTCATTTTTGGTAATTTGGAGACTAGGAATGATGTGGATGTAAGACTGAACATAACTCCCCATATGGAGAGTTTGTTTAGGACTTATCCCCACAACATGCCAACATTTGATGCAAAATCTAAGTTAGCACAGCCCAAGCAAGTAGAACAAAATGCTAACCCAGGGCCTGCTAACCAACCCTCTCAACCAAACACTCTACCACATACTGAGCCAACTGCATCATCCTCTCAAAAGGGTGATGTTAGTAAAAAGAAGAGAAAGGAAGTAATGTCTGCACCATTAAATATCTTGTCTGAAGCAGCATTAGCTGTTGAATTAGGTCTAGGAAGTGAGGAACCTGAGTTACCCTTACACAGGACAAAGAAGAAGAAAACTAAGACCACCTCTTCAGTCACACAAATGGCTGAAGTTGTAAAATCAGGGGCACACAGCTCACTAGGTGTATCCTCTCAACAGGGTGCACCTATAGAATCAAGCATCCTCCCCAATGCACCTTCTTGTATAGAGTCAGCACATGGGAGTGATAAGGCTGGCACAACACTGAGTGGAGAGCACATCACATTTGAAACTCCCTCTATCTCTCAAGGGGAGTTGCCAAAATCTACTCTTAAACACACTTCTCTTCCAGAATCTAACTCTGAAATTTCTTTGGAACCTGCAACTCAGGCAACTGAGATGCAAGGTATTGATCATCAAGAATTCTTTTCTCTTGATGAGCCAATAATTTCAAGTGACTTAGTGCATGACACTTTGTTCACCACTCAGAACCCACATTTAGATGGTGAGGGAATGCATGTTGAGGCATCTCCTAATGACACCATCACAAACACAGAGGTTCCACTAGTTTTTACTAGAGACTCTGTGCCTGTGTCAATTGCTGGTGTAATTCATCCCACCTCTGTGGTGACACCAGTAGTAGAGTCAATCCATCCGGTTACAGAAGTTGCATCTGTAACTGAGGAGTCTAGCTTGCCTAGCTCTAGCTCTGACTTTATGTCACAATGGCTGAAGCCTGTGCAACATGACAGTGCTTCAGGATCAGGGTCTGTTCCACAACAATTGACGGTTGAAGCACTTCAAAGCTTAATTGTGGATCAGATTCCTGAGTTCACAAAGATTGCTCAGAACCTTCTCACTGCAGACATGCCTAATCCAGACTATGAGGCTATTCTGTTATGCCATAGGGATGATGTGGAAGTGCAGAAGTCAAAGATCATTGATGATGCTGAGAGAGATGGCAACATAGATGCCTCGTTACAAGGAAAATATGATATTACTCTCGATGAAGCACTTCAGTATCTCAGGGAGGAATACATCACTTCACTGGGCTCCAATGCAAAATCCCTGTCACCTGGTGAAGTGTATGAAGCTGTAAATGATTCCTACAAGGGTTTCCTCAAGGCTGCACACTATCTTGGCAAGGGAGTCAAAACTGAAGTCAACAGGGTGTGTGACAAGACAGCCACTTCAGTAGCAGAAGTCAAGAGGGCCTTTGATGCTAAATTTCCTCAACTGGACAGTGTGGTCAAGGATATCAAACACTGCAACTCTACCTGCACCAAGATGGATAATGGGCTAGCTCTGCTAAAGGATACTGTCACAGGTCTGGGGCATCAATTTCAAAATCTATCTGACCAGACTACAGATGCCAATGCCATGCTGAGGACAATGTTCAAGAATCTTTATGGAGATAGGCTAGTGACTGATGTCCCTGTGCATGAACTGTCTAAATATGAAGTGAAGAGGCTGCAGGATCAATCTTTATCTGGTTTCAAGGCCAATGAGTTATTCACTAAGGTGAACACTCTTGAACAGGAGGTAGCTACTCTTACCAAGTCCAATGCTCATCTTACAGAAAAGGTTGCACTGCTAAATGATCAGTTGGACACTCAAGCATCCACCACAGCTGATGTCCTTCTGCATCAACAATCCATGTTAGCTGCAATGATGAAGCATATGGGTCTCCCTCTACCTGATGAATCTTCAATCCCAAAGGACATTTCTACAGCCTCTGTGTCTGACAACAAGCCTAAGGGGGAGAAGAAGGCAAGGAACTCAAATACAAAGGGGGAGAAAGGCATAATAATAAAAGAGGGTGGTCAACAAAGGGCTTCAAAGTCTCTACCAAATGTGCCTGGCAAAGGAAAATCCAAAGTGGATGAGCCTCCATCTATCTTGCCAGTTGTCACTCTACCAACTGTGCACATCACTACTCCTGGAGGACAAAAGCAATCCATAACTACCACAGTGGTTGCAGGGAGTATGCCATCTGACAAACCTCCAACCTCTATATCTGAGAGTGCCAAGCCTGTAGAAGTCAAAGTTGTTACTGAGGCCAAGCTGCAAGAAGTTGCCAACTCAGATATTTATCATGATAAAGCCTTCTTGGAGTTTCTGAAAGCCATAAGGGAACAGGTTGGTGACACTCAGTTTTATCTGAGGGAGGTGAAGAAGCAGATTGACTACATCACTGTCATCCCCAAGAAAGTCAACAATCTATGGGTCAAGGAGATAGTGATGGTTTCCAAATTAAAGATATGGCATCTAACATACCAGACTCTACAAGACCTAAAACACTCAGAGATAGATGCCATACTTGAGCTCATTGAGAAGAGGAATGAGAACAGCAAAAGTCTGTTTGATGATTTGAGGAATGGTCAACCTTCAAGGCTACTAGAAGTGATCAAGAAGCCATGGACAATCATTTATCAGTCTGGCACCAGAATTGAAGATATCAAGCAATTGGTCATTCCCCATGATCCCACCACTAGAAATCACAGACTGATCATTGCTATCATTGATCAATTACAGAAGAAGGTTGGAGCCAGAAATGCTGAAGAAACTGAGGCACTGCACATCCTCAGAACCTATATTGCAACTGGTGAAATTCCAGAGATGGCTCAACCTAGGAGAAATAAGGATGATGATTCTGAAGACAAAGGTGATGGGAGGAGAAGACATCACAGGAGAGATAAGGGTGATGAAGACAAGAAGAAAAAGGGAGACAAGGATAAAAAGGATGATGATGACCAAGGTAAAACATATGAGAGAAAGAGTGGGAGACAGCAAGCCTTAGGCACTGCTAGCAGTAACCTCACCACAACACAAGACTCTAAGTCTAGGGTGAATACTGTTAGTAGTGACCTAGCAAAATCTACATCTGTGGCTTCTGCAACTGTCTTACCACCTCAAGAAGAGAAGAAGATTCAAGTCAAGAAACCATGTGTATGTTTCAGAAAGCAATCTGCTAGTGGAATACTACTATGGTCTACCAACAAAGGTCAAAGATTTCTGCCAAGCAATCATGTCAAGAGGATGAAATTTAAACATGTTGCAAGAAGAGTGAAGCTATCCAAATCTAGAGCCCTAACAATCATTCCAGGATTGAAACTCCAGCCACTTGATGAAGACTTTGATGAAGAGCAACTGCAATTTCTAAGAGCTCAAAAGATATGCTATGCTGCAATTGTGGATGACCACCTTGAAATCAAGTACACTGATGGGAAAGAAATGATATTCAAACAAGGGGGTTGTCAACATTGGGGTAAATTGTATGAGATAGAAAGAATCATTGCATTGCTGAATTCTAAAGACAAGGTGGAGAAAGTATGGAAGCTGGAATTGATTGACTTTGTGAAAATGAAGAAAGATTATGCTGAGAAGATAAGAAAGGGCTGCTATGAGAAATGGTTAGAAAGGGAGAAAGAAATTGATAGACTGGAGATTGAAGCAGAAAAGCTAAGGGCAAAGGGATTGTGTAGAGTTCAGTTTGATCCCTATGTGGTGAAGTATAGGAGAAGAAATGGAGACAATGTCAATATAAGAATGGACCTACTCAGTCACTATCCTGCCAACATTCTGAAGCCAGTGCTTGAAGATTTCAAAAACTCTATTATGATTGAAGAATTGGATGCTATGACAGAAATCATGAGAGCAATAGATGAGATTGCAAGAAAGGAGAAAGAAAGGAAACAGAAAGCATATGATGATCTACAAGCCAAAGCAATGGAGATGCAATCAAAAGAAAATGGCTAGTACCTCATCATACTGTAAGAGTATTTATCTTGTAATTTCATTTATGTGTTCAATCAAAATACATACCTGTACTTTTAAAGTTTTATCTTTATGTATGTTAGGCTTGTTATCAGACATGAAATTGTGACTAAGGGTCTCACTCACAATTTGGGGGAGATTGTTAGTTACAGAGGCATGCCTGTACACATCTAATAACAAGCCTAATTGTTTGTAATGCTTTGCATTACTTACATGACCTCTTAACTGAGGGAACCTCTAGTTGTAGAGTTTCTGTTTGTATTGTACTTGTAGTAGGCATCAAATCCTAGTTGTGTAATTGTACAAATAGAGTCTAGAATAATGCTTGAAAGAAGTTCCAAGGTTCATGCCTCAAGCAAGGAGTTAAAGACTGTCAAATAATCACAGTTGGGATTTGAAGAAATGAAGAATTTGCCTAAGTACCAATTCGAGAAGTATATTTGTCTATTCGAGAAGTCCAGCATTCGAGAAGTCAGGGATTCGATATCTCAAGACACTATTCGATATCTCTGAATACACTGTTCGATATCTCATTCGATATCTCAGGGATTCGATATGTCTACTATTCTATTCGAGAACTCAAGAAGTCAACAAGTCAAGATGGTATTCGAGTTCTCAAAGAGTCAACAAGTCAAAGTTCCATTCGATATCTCAAGGACTCAGAAAGCTATTCGACAACTCGAGGATTCGATAAGTCAAATGTTCTATTCGACAACTCAAGGAATCCTGATGGAAAAGAGCTATTCGAGAAGTGGTTCGATATGTCATTATAACAGTATTCGAGAACTCAGAGTTATCGATCAAGTCAATTCTAGTTCTCGAATCACTTACTTAGTCACTTCTCGAATACATTCTTGGAGACAAAATACTGAAGAAATTGTACAAGTCAGAAACCTGCAACAAGCCAATGCACTTTATGGACCACAATCTGTAACGTGCTCTGGAAAGCCTACAAGGAAGCTTGGAGAGATATAGAAGAGACAAGGAGCTAAAGAAGTGGATCTAAACAGGCTTTGCAAAGTCAAATCTGTAACCGTTTGGACACTTACTCAAAAAGGATAGACAGACTAGAAAGTAATTTGTTTAGCTACCTTATTTGCAGTAAGTAGGCTGTATCCATGTTCTATAAGGACACAGCCTCACTTCATAACTTAGTAACTTTTTGTGAGTCAAGTTTTTCATACACTGTAAGCCATATCTCTCTGAGAAAAACGAAGCTGAGAATACTACCATTTGTATTCACAGATTGTAGCAACCTTTATCTAATAATACATTAGATTAAAGTGATATTGTGTCTTGTGTTGTTTATTTATCCGCACCTTCACTTCTACACACACAGGCACTTATCTGCTACATAGACTCAATCAAAGAAAAGTTCAAGAATCCATTCACCCCCCCCTCTGTATTCTTTTACCGTATTCAATACTCAACACGGGTGACACAAAAAAAAAAAAATTAATGCACCGCGATGATCGAAAACGGATTACCAAATTTTAACGTTTCGGCTTCGATAATATGACGTTTGTGTATATATCTAAATAGTTAAAAAAAAATAAATTCTACAAAATCCTATTTTATGAAAATAAGGTTATTTAAAATCGGTAGTTTGTGATAACGTGTTATGTTTAGAATTTAATTTAATTTTCCTATTTTAGGCAAAAGTTTAATTTTTTAATTAAAACCACAATTAGAGTTTCAAGCAAACAATGCTAGCACCACCTTGGTAGCTTGTGTACAGAAAACAAGGGAATCCCACATCGAAATGGTAGAGAGCAACACACTAGCAGGTGAGTATTAATATGGACATAGTTGCAACCTTGCAACTTACTTACCTGGATGGGGTTGATGGGTGACCAAGAAGGCCCATGGCCTAGGTTAGTGACCTCTCCATTGCACCTTAGAAGGGGGGTGCTCATCTAAGTTCTACCCAAGTGGTGGATTCTACATCATAATTTGTGTTAGGGGTGGCTTGCGTCCGCGCGGGACTGTTAAAGGAGAAGAGAAAGGGGAGTTTGTTTGATGTCACAAAGAAAAGAAGGTTGATGCTAGAACCTTAATTTCATTGCCCAGTTTTGTACCACATCGAGATGATAATGTTTCTGGGACAAGAGCAAAGCTTTAAAAGGAAGAGTCCCCCATCCATTGAGGTCATACCTTTCTCGGCCTTTTGGCTAAGATCAAGTGTAGTATCTGTTCTTATCAGTTTAATATCTGATGTGGACCATTGGTTCACACGATATTAAATTTTGAGGGGGAGGTTCCGTCACAGTAGCTACTGGGTTCCTCGCGCGTCGCCTAAGTGTTGCACTACTGCTTTGGCCTGGCGCACCCCACCCCAAGTCAAAGTTGAAATTTTGTAACTTAAACAAATAAATGGATGCAACTACTCCCCTTGGCCTGGCTATTATTATGCTGTTTTTTAACTAAAAACAAACTAAAAACAAAAGTAGCCGAGTTGAAATATTGAATTTAACTAAATGGATGCAACTTATGTATGCTGTTTAACCCAAAACTAAAAACAAGGGAAACTAAATTATTACTTTTACTCGTATTAAAAATAAAAGCTTTGTGACTGTTTCTAAGTCTCAATTGCACACTATGGGAAACAGGACAGATCAATTGTTTTGTGTATCTAAGATCCCACATCGCTGAATCAAATGATAGGTTTCGTTTTCATATAGCTGGACAACTGTCAATAGCTTTGTCCTTTCGGGGACATCCGATAAAATTGGAACGATATAGAGAAGATTAGCATGGCCCCTGTGCAAGGATGATACGCACAAATCGAGAAATGGTCCAATTTTTTTGACGATTTTTCATTCTTTTGATTATTTTATTTGCCTTTCCTTTCACCAAAATTGACAATCATTTTAATTTCAAGAAAAATTCGAACAAACTACCTTTTATTTAATTTTTCATAACCAAGTAGTTAATTTGTATTCGTAAGTGAGTTAGTGTTTGGTTGCTTAATTCAATCTGTCAAAAACTTTTGATCGTTCGCAACTTAAACCCGTCCGAAATCAACTCTACCACGTCACAAGTTTTGTTGAAATACCCATTGGTTAGATGTGGTCGTGAATCTTGATCATAGAAGGGACTGCATTGACGTCGATAGCAATTCCTTTGCGTAAACTTGTTGTGGTTTTCTAGCCAAACATCTCGGATTTTGGTCGAAAAGCGTCGATGCAACACAAATGAATCACATCTCATTCGCGTTTTCAATCTCTTGTGTTTTCTAACGAAGAATTAATCTCATACACGAGTAACAAGGTCCATTTTTATTGCCAAATACATTAGCGATTATGCTGCAACGAGACAAAGATAACTTCTGATCCAGGTCTGGTTCAAACAAGTTATCGTAAGAGATTATTTTCTTTCTTTTGTGCATATATATTTTTTGTATTTATTATTTTTTGGGGGTAATTGCTACGAGAGTATTTTGTTGAATAATATTATAATAAGACATCCGAAAACAATATCATACAAGGCCGCACAACAAGCGATACACAATGTTGATCAACATTCAATCACTTGGTTAGTAAGTTTTAATTGTGTAAAATCGTTGTATTCAAATTTGCATTTTAGTCAAAATTTATGCAAAGATCGACAAAAAAAAATTGATTAATTTAAAATCAAAAATAATTGAAATTTAACAGTTTAACAGTTTAACCAACAAATTATAAAGATCATGATTTAGTATTAATCGTCGTTTTTAAGTTAATTTGTTTTGCGTTTATTCAAATTTTTAAAATTTAAGAACAAGGGCGGTCAAAGTTCGACTAAGCTCTAGAAATAGAATACAATGAATCGAACATTAAGAATCAGTAAAATTAAACGGTTCAATCGAAAAATTATTGCGATTTTGATTTTTTTCATTATCGGCATTTTTATATTAATTTGAAGGTAGGCTGTAGAAATTAACTTAAATTAATAAGGACAGTCAAAGTTATGTTGTAGAAATTTTTGCGATAGTAGCTTCGTAGGCTTGAAATTTCCGAAAGAATCCTAAAAAAAAAATTGAAAAATTATTGAAATTGGATGATTTAACCAGAAAAGTGCGAAGATCATGACGACATTGTCGTCGACATTTCTCAAAATTAATTTACTGCACTTTTTTTCAAAATTTTAAAATTAGCAAATAACGATGATCAAAGTTTGACTAGGCATCGGAAACAAAACATAATTATTAAAAGAATGAAAGATCATTGAAATTAAACGATCTAACCAACACGTTATAAAGATTATGATTGTGACAATTATAGTCGCTTCAAAGTTAGTTTATTTTGCATGAATTTATAAAATTAGAAAAATAAGGGAGGACAAAGCTTGACTAGACTCTAGAAGTTTAAGTTGCGGTTTGACCCAAAACTAAAACAACGAACCCAAGTACTTGTGCCATTGTTCCGAAAACTGGAAGCGAGGGAGGTATGTAAATCGAGCCATAGATATGTTCTACTCCACGAACTTTTTAGTCGTATTAAAATTGGAACGATACAGAGAAGATTAGCATGGCCCTGCGCAAGGATGACACGCATAAATCGAGAAATGGTCCAAATTTTTTTTTGACGATTTTTCATTCTTTTGATTATTTTATTTGCCTTTCCTTTCGCCAAATTTGATAATTATTTTAATTTCAAGAAAAATTCGAAGGATCTACCTTTTCTTTAATTTTTCATAACAAAATAATTGATTTATATTCGTAAGTCAGTGAAATTATGATTTTACTATCCGATTAATTTAGTGTTTGATTTCTCAATTTAATACGTCAAAAACTTTCGACCGTTCTCAACTTAAATCCGTCCGAAATCTACTCTACAACATCATGTGTTTTGTTGAAATTACCCATCCGTTAGATGTAGTCATGAATCTTTGAACCGCATTGACGTCGATAAAATTTTATATAAATTTTCGTTGTTTTCTAATCACGATAAAATTTTAGAAATAATCAAACTTTTTAAAATAGATTTTATAACAATTAGGTGTCAAATATAGGTTCAAATCAAATAGCTATAAGTGTTTTTAATAAAAAATGATTTGTAAAATTTAGGCCCGTTATAATAAGTTCTAAAGAGCAGAGCTCATAAAGAAATTAAAATAAGTAGGTTTAAAAAATGTGTTTGCATTTCATTCTTGGCCCAATTACGTCCCGGGTGACACAAAAAAAAAAAATTAATGCACCGCGATGATCGAAAACGGATTACCAAACTTTTAACGTTTCGGCTTCGATAATATGGCGTTTGTGTATATATCTAAATAGTTAAAAAAAAATAAATTCTACAAAATCCTATTTTATGAAAATAAGGTTATTTAAAATCGGTAGTTTGTGATAACGTGTTATGTTTAGAATTTAATTTAATTTTCCTATTTTAGGAAAAAGTTTAATTTTTTAATTAAAACCACAATTAGAGTTTCAAGCAAACAATGCTAGCACCACCTTGGTAGCTTGTGTACAGAAAACAAGGGAATCCCACATCGAAATGGTAGAGAGCAACACACTAGCAGGTGAGTATTAATATGGACATAGTTGCAACCTTGCAACTTACTTACCTGGATGGGGTTGATGGGTGACCAAGAAGGCCCGTGGCCTAGGTTAGTGACCTCTCCATTGCACCTTAGGAGTGGGGGTGCTCATCTAAGTTCTACCCAAGTGGTGGATTCTACATCATAATTTGTGTTAGGGTGGCTTGCGTCCGCGCAGTCCCCGCCAAATATAGTTGTGAAGCTTGATTCTTGTCGTTGTAGTAGTAGGTGTTGAACAAAATCTGGGATTGTTAAAGGAGAAGAGAAAGGGGAGTTTGTTTGATGTCACAAAGAAAAGAAGGTTGATGCTAGAACCTTAATTTCATTGCCCAGTTTTGTACCACATCGAGATGATAATGTTTCTGGGACAAGAGCAAAGCTTTAAAAGGCAGAGTCCCCCATCCATTGAGGTCATACCTTTCTCGGCCTTTTGGCTAAGATCAAGTGTAGTATCTGTTCTTATCAGTTTAATATCTGATATGTGGACCATTGGTTCACATGATATTAAATTTATTTTTTGAGGGGGAGGTTCCGTCACAGTAGCTTGCTACTGGGTTCCTCGCGCATCGCCTAAGTGTTGTGTTGCACTACTGCTTTGGCCTGGCGCACCCCACCCCAAGTCAAAGTTGAAATTTTGTAACTTAAACAAATAAATGGCCTGGCGCACCCCACCCCAAGGTTTAACTAAAAACAAAAGTAGCCGAGTTGAAATATTGAATTTAACTAAATGGATGCAACTTATGTATGTTGTTTAACCCAAAACTAAAAACAAGGGAAACCAAGTACATGTGCTGGAAGCTGCCAGGGAAACTAAATTATTACTTTTACTCTATTAAAAATAAAAGCTTTGTGACTGTTTCTAAGTCTCAATTGCACACTATGGGAAACAGGACAGCTCAATTGTTTTGTGTATCTAAGATCCCACATCGTTGAATCAAATGATAGGTTTCGTTTTCATATAGCTGGACAACTGTCAATAGCTTTGTGACTGTTTCTAAGTCTCAATTGCACACTATGGGAAACAGGACAGCTCAATTGTTTTATGTATCTAAGATCCCACATCGTTGAATCAAATGATAGGTTTCGTTTTCATATAGCTGGACAACTGTCAATAGCTTTGTCCCTTCGGGGACATCCGATAAAATTGGAACGATACAGAGAAGATTAGCATGGCCCCTGCGCAAGGATGACACGCACAAATCGAGAAATGGTCCAAATTTTTTTGACGATTTTTCATTCTTTTGATTATTTTATTTGCCTTTCCTTTCACCAAAATTGACAATCATTTTAATTTCAAGAAAAATTCGAACAAACTACCTTTTATTTAATTTTTCATAACCAAGTAGTTGATTTGTATTCGTAAGTGAGTTAGTGTTTGGTTGCTTAATTCAATCTGTCAAAAACTTTTGATCGTTCGCAACTTAAACCCGTCCGAAATCAACTCTACCACGTCACAAGTTTTGTTGAAATACCCATTGGTTAGATGTGGTCGTGAATCTTGATCATAGAAGGGACTGCATTGACGTCGATAGCAATTCCTTTGCGTAAACTTGTTGTGGTTTTCTAGCCAAACATCTCGGATTTTGGTCGAAAAGCGTCGATGCAACACAAATGAATCACATCTCATTCGCGTTTTCAATCTCTTGTGTTTTCTAACGAAGAATTAATCTCATACACGAGTAACAAGGTCCATTTTTATTGCCAAATACATTAGCGATTATGCTGCAACGAGACAAAGATAACTTCTGATCCAGGTCTGGTTCAAACAAGTTATCGTAAGAGACTATTTTCTTTCTTTTGTGCATATATATTTTTTGTATTTATTATTTTTTGGGGGTAATTGCTACGAGAGTATTTTGTTGAATAATATTATAATAAGACATCCGAAAACAATATCATACAAGGCCGCACAACAAGCGATACACAATGTTGATCAACATTCAATCACTTGGTTAGTAGTAAGTTTTAAGTGTGTAAAATCGTTGTATTCAAATTTGCATTTTAGTCAAAAGTTTATGCAAAGATCGACAAAAAAAAAATTGATTAATTAAAAATGAAAAATAATTGAAATTTAACAGTTTAACCAACAAATTATAAAGATCATGATTTAGTATTCATCGTCGTTTTTAAGTTAATTTGTTTTGCGTTTATTCAAATTTTTAAAATTGAAGAACAAGGGCAGTCAAAGTTCGACTAAGCTCTAGAAATAGAATACAATGAATCGAACATTAAGAATCAGTAAAATTAAACGGTTCAATCGAACAATTATAGCGATTTTTATTTTTTTCATTATCGGCATTTTTATATTAATTTGAAGGTAGGCTGTAGAAATTAACTTAAATTAATAAGGACAGTCAAAGTTATGTTGTAGAAATTTTTGCGATAGTAGCTTCGTAGGCTTGAAATTTCCCAAAGAATCCTAAAAAAATTGAAAAATTATTGAAATTGGATGATTTAAGCAGAAAAGTGCGAAGATCATGACGACATTGTCGTCGACATTTCTCAAAATTAATTTACTGCACTTTTTTTTCAAAATTTTAAAATTAGCAAATAACGATGATCAAAGTTTGACTAGGCATCGGAAACAAAACATAATTATTAAAAGAATGAAAGATCATTGAAATTAAACGATCTAACCAACACGTTATAAAGATTATGATTGTGACAATTATAGTCGCTTCAAAGTTAGTTTATTTTGCATGAATTTATAAAATTAGAAAAATAAGGGAGGACAAAGCTTGACTAGACTCTAGAAGTTTAAGTTGCGGTTTGACCCAAAACTAAAACAACGAACCCAAGTACTTGTGCCATTGTTTCGAAAACTGGAAGCCAGGGAGGTATGTAAATCGAGCCATAGATATGTTCTACTCCACGAACTTTTTAGTCGTATTAAAATTGGAACGATACAGAGAAGATTAGCATGGCCCTGCGCAAGGATGACACGCATAAATTGAGAAATGGTCCAAATTTTTTTTTTTGACGATTTTTCATTCTTTTGATTATTTTATTTGCCTTTCCTTTCGCTAAATTTGATAATTATTTTAATTTCAAAAAAAATTCGAAGGATCTACCTTTTCTTTAATTTTTCATAACAAAATAATTGATTTATATTCGTAAGTGAGTGAAATTATGATTTTACTATCTGATTAATTTAGTGTTTGATTGCTCAATTGAATACGTCAAAAAATTTCGACCGTTCTCAACTTAAATCCGTCCGAAATCAACTCTACAACATCATGTGTTTTGTTGAAATTACCCATCCGTTAGATGTAGTCATGAATCTTTGAACCGCATTGACGTCGATAAAATTTTATATAAATTTTCGTTGTTTTCTAATCACGATAAAATTTTGAAATAATCAAACTTTTTAAAATAGATTTTATAACAATTAGGTGTCAAAGATAGGTTGAAATCAAATAGCTATAAGTGTTTTTAATAAAAAATGATTTGTAAAATTTAGGCCCGTTATAATAAGTTCTAAAAAGCAGAGCTCATAAAGAAATTAAAATAAGTAGGTTCAAAAAATGTGTTTGCATTTCATTCTTGGCCTAATTACGTCCTGGGTGACACAAAAAAAAAAAATTAATGCACCGCGATGATCGAAAACGGATTACCAAACTTTTAATGTCACTAGCTTTGTCCCTTCGGGGACATCCGATAAAATTGGAACGATATAGAGAAGATTAGCATGGCCCCTGCGCAAGGATGACACGCACAAATCGAGAAATGGTCCAAATTGTTTTGACGATTTTTCATTCTTTTGATTATTTTATTTGCCTTTCCTTTCACCAAAATTGACAATCATTTTAATTTCAAGAAAAATTCGAACAAACTACCTTTTATTTAATTTTTCATAACCAAATAGTTGATTTGTATTCGTAAGTGAGTTAGTGTTTGGTTGCTTAATTCAATCTGTCAAAAACTTTTGATCGTTCGCAACTTAAACCCGTCCGAAATCAACTCTACCACGTCACAAGTTTTGTTGAAATACCCATTGGTTAGATGTGGTCGTGAATCTTGATCATAGAAGGGACTGCATTGACGTCGATAGCAATTCCTTTGCGTAAACTTGTTGTGGTTTTCTAGCCAAACATCTCGGATTTTGGTCGAAAAGCGTCGATGCAACACAAATGAATCACATCTCATTCGCGTTTTCAATCTCTTGTGTTTTCTAACGAAGAATTAATCTCATACACGAGTAACAAGGTCCATTTTTATTGCCAAATACATTAGCGATTATGCTGCAACGAGACAAAGATAACTTCTGATCCAGGTCTGGTTCAAACAAGTTATCGTAAGAGATTATTTTCTTTCTTTTGTGCATATATATTTTTTGTATTTATTATTTTTTGGGGGTAATTGCTACGAGAGTATTTTGTTGAATAATATTATAATAAGACATCCGAAAACAAAATCATACAATGCCGCACAACAAGCGATACACAATGTTGATCAACATTCAATCACTTGGTTAGTAAGTTTTAATTGTGTAAAATCGTTGTATTCAAATTTGCATTTTAGTCAAAAATTTATGCAAAGATCGACAAAAAAAAATTGATTAATTAAAAATGAAAAATAATTGAAATTTAACAGTTTAACCAACAAATTATAAAGATCATGATTTAGTATTCATTGTCGTTTTTAAGTTAATTTGTTTTGCGTTTATTCAAATTTTTAAAATTTAAGAACAAGGGCAGTCAAAGTTCGACTAAGCTCTAGAAATAGAATACAATGAATCGAACATTAACAATCAGTAAAATTAAACGGTTCAATCGAAAAATTATAGCGATTTTGATTTTTTTTCATTTTCGGCATTTTTAAATTAATTTGAAAGTAGGCTGTAGAAATTAACTTAAATTAATAAGGACAGTCAAAGTTATGTTGTAGAAATTTTTGCAATAGTAGCTTCGTAGGCTTGAAATTTCCCAAAGAATCCTAAAAAAAAATTGAAAAATTATTGAAATTGGATGATTTAACCAGAAAAGTGCGAAGATCATGACGACATTGTCGTCGACATTTCTCAAAATTAATTTACTGCACTTTTTTTCAAAATTTTAAAATTAGCAAATAACGATGATCAAAGTTTGACTAGGCATCGGAAACAAAACATAATTATTAAAAGAATGAAAGATCATTGAAATTAAACGATCTGACCAACACGTTATAAAGATTATGATTGTGACAATTATAGTCGCTTCAAAGTTAGTTTATTTTGCATGAATTTATAAAATTATAAAAATAAGGGAGGACAAAGCTTGACTAGACTCTAGAAGTTTAAGTTGCGGTTTGACCCAAAACTAAAACAACGAACCCAAGTACTTTTGCCATTGTTCCGAAAACTGGAAGCCGGGGAGGTATGTAAATCGAGCCATAGATATGTTCTACTCCACGAACTTTTTAGTCGTATTAAAATTGGAACGATACAGAGAAGATTAGCATGGCCCTGCGCAAGGATGACACGCATAAATCGAGAAATGGTCCAAATTTTTTTTTGACGATTTTTCATTCTTTTGATTATTTTATTTGCCTTTCCTTTCGCCAAATTTGATAATTATTTTAATTTCAAGAAAAATTCGAAGGATCTATCTTTTCTTTAATTTTTCATAACAAAATAATTGATTTATATTCGTAAGTTAGTGAAATTATGATTTTACTATCCGATTAATTTAGTGTTTGATTGCTCAATTTAATACATCAAAAACTTTCGACCGTTCTCAACTTAAATCCGTCCGAAATCAACTCTACAACATCATGTGTTTTGTTTAAATTACCCATTCGTTAGATGTAGTCATGAATCTTTGAACCGCATTGACGTCGATAAAATTTTATATAAATTTTCGTTGTTTTCTAATCACGATAAAATTTTAGAAATAATCAAACTTTTTAAAATAGATTTTATAACAATTAGGTGTCAAAGATAGGTTGAAATCAAATAGCTATAAGTGTTTTTAATAAAAAATGATTTGTAAAATTTAGGCCCGTTATAATAAGTTCTAAAGAGCAGAGCTCATAAAGAAATTAAAATAAGTAGGTTTAAAAAATGTGTTTGCATTTCATTCTTGGCCCAATTACGTCCCGGGTGACACAAAAAAAAAAAAAATTAATGCACCGCGATGATCGAAAACGGATTACCAAACTTTTAACGTTTCGGCTTCGATAATATGGCGTTTGTGTATATATCTAAATAGTTAAAAAAAAATCTACAAAATCCTATTTTATGAAAATAAGGTTATTTAAAATCGGTAGTTTGTGATAACGTGTTATGTTTAGAATTTAATTTAATTTTCCTATTTTAGGCAAAAGTTTAATTTTTTTAATTAAAACCACAATTATGGTTTCAAGCAAACAATGCTAGCACCACCTTGGTAGCTTGTGTACAGAAAACAAGGGAATCCCACATCGAAATGGTAGAGAGCAACAGACTAGCAGGTGAGTATTAATATGGACATAGTTGCAACCTTACAACTTACTTACTTGGATGGGTCGATGGGTGACCAAGAAGGCCCATGGCCTAGGTTAGTGACCTCTCCATTGCACCTTAGGAGGGTGTGCTCATGTTAGTTCTACCCAAGTGGTGGATTCTACATCATAATTTGTGTTAGGGGTGGCTTGCGTCCGCGCAGCCCCTGCCAAATATAGTTGTGAAGCTCGATTCTTGTCGTTGTGGTAGTAGGTGTTGAACAAAATTTGGGACTGTTAAAGGAGAAGAGAGAGGGGAGTTTGTTTGATGTCACAAAGAAAAGAAGGTTGATGCTAGAACCTTAATTTCATTGCCCAGTTTTGTACCATCGAGATGATAATGTTTCTGGGACAAGAGCAAAGCTTTAAAAGGCAGAGTCCCTCATCCATTGAGGTCATACCTTTCTCGGCCTTTTGGCTAAGATCAAGTGTAGTATCTGTTCTTATCAGTTTAATATCTGATATGTGGACCATTGGTTCACACGATATTAAATTTATTTTTTGAGGGGGAGGTTCCGTCACTGTAGCTTGCTACTGGGTTCCTCGCGCGTCGCCTAAGTGTTGCACTACTGCTTTGGCCTGGCGCACTCCACCCCAAATCAAAGTTGAAATTTTGTAACTTAAACAAATAAATGGATGCAACTACTCCCCTTGGCTTGGCTATTATTATGCTGCTGTTTAACTAAAAACATAAGTAGCTGAGTTGAAATATTGAATTTAGCTAAATGGATGCAACTTATGTATGCTGTTTAACCCAAAACTAAAAACAAGGGAAACCAAGTACATGTGCTGGAAGCTGCCAGGGAAACTAAATTATTAATTTTACTCGTATTAAAAATAAAAGCTTTGTGACTGTTTCTAAGTCTCAATTGCACACTATGGGAAACAGGACAGCTCAATTGTTTTGTGTATTTAAGATCCCACATCGCTGAATCAAATGATAGGTTTCGTTTTCATATAGCTGGACAACTATCACTAGCTTTGTCCCTTCGGGGACATCCGATAAAATTGGAACGATACAGAGAAGATTAGCATGGCCCCTGCGCAAGGATGACACGCACAAATCGAGAAATGGTCCAAATATTTTTGACGATTTTTCATTCTTTTGATTATTTTATTTGCCTTTCCTTTCACCAAAATTGACAATCATTTTAATTTCAAGAAAAATTCGAACAAACTACCTTTTATTTAATTTTTCATAACCAAATAGTTGATTTGTATTCGTAAGTGAGTTAGTGTTTGGTTGCTTAATTCAATCTATCAAAAACTTTTGATCGTTCGCAACTTAAACCCGTCCGAAATCAACTCTACCACGTCAAAAGTTTTGTTGAAATACCCATTGGTTAGATGTGGTCGTGAATCTTGATCATAGAAGGGACTGCATTGACGTCGATAGCAATTCCTTTGCGTAAACTTGTTGTGGTTTTCTAGCCAAACATCTCGGATTTTGGTCGAAAAGCGTCGATGCAACACAAATGAATCACATCTCATTCGCGTTTTCAATCTCTTGTGTTTTCTAACGAAGAATTAATCTCATACACGAGTAACAAGGTCCATTTTTATTGCCAAATACATTAGCGATTATGCTGCAACGAGACAAAGATAACTTCTGATCCAGGTCTGGTTCAAACAAGTTATCGTAAGAGATTATTTTCTTTCTTTTGTGCATATATATTTTTTGTATTTATTATTTTTTGGGGGTAATTGCTACGAGAGTATTTTGTTGAATAATATTATAATAAGACATCCGAAAACAAAATCATACAAGGTCGCACAACAAGCGATACACAATGTTGATCAACATTCAATCACTTGGTTAGTAGTAAGTTTTAAGTGTGTAAAATCGTTGTATTCAAATTTGCATTTTATTCAAAAATTTATGCAAAGATCGACAAAAAAAATTTATTAATTAAAAATGAAAAATAAATTTAACAGTTTAACTAACAAATTATAAAGATCATGATTTAGTATTCATCGTCGTTTTTAAGTTAATTTGTTTTGCGTTTATTCAAATTTTCAAAATTTAAGAACAAGGGCGGTCAAAGTTCGACTAAGCTCTAGAAATAGAATACAATGAATCGAACATTAAGAATCAGTAAAATTAAACGGTTCAATCGAAATATTATAGCGATTTTGATATTTTTCATTATCGGAATTTTTAAATTAATTTGAAGGTAGGCTGTAGAAATTAACTTAAATTAATAAGGACAGTCAAAGTTATGTTGTAGAAATTTTTGCAATAGTAGCTTCGTAGGCTTGAAATTTCCCAAAGAATCCTAAAAAAAAATTGAAAAATTATTGAAATTGGATGATTTAACCAGAAAAGTGCGAAGATCATGACGACATTGTCGTCGACATTTCTCAAAATTAATTTACTGCACTTTTTTTCAAAATTTTAAAATTAGCAAATAACGATGATCAAAGTTTGACTAGGCATCGGAAACAAAACATAATTATTAAAAGAATGAAAGATCATTGAAATTAAACGATCTAACCAACACGTTATAAAGATTATGACTGTGACAATTATATTCGCTTCAAAGTTAGTTTATTTTGCATGAATTTATAAAATTAGAAAAATAAGGGAGGACAAAGCTTGACTACACTCTAGAAGTTTAAGTTGCGGTTTGACCCAAAACTAAAACAACGAACCCAAGTACTTGTGCCATTGTTTCGAAAACTGGAAGCCAGGGAGGTTTGTAAATCGAGCCATAGATATGTTCTACTCCACGAACTTTTTAGTCGTATTAAAATTGGAACGATACAGAGAAGATTAGCATGGCCCTGCGCAAGGATGACACGCATAAATCGAGAAATGGTCCAAATTTTTTTTTGACGATTTTTCATTCTTTTGATTATTTTATTTGCCTTTCCTTTCGCCAAATTTGATAATTATTTTAATTTCAAGAAAAATTCGAAGGATCTACCTTTTCTTTAATTTTTCATAACAAAATAATTGATTTATATTCGTAAGTTAGTGAAATTATGATTTTACTATCCGATTAATTTAGTGTTTGATTGCTCAATTTAATACGTCAAAAACTTCCGACCGTTCTCAACTTAAATCCGTCCGAAATCAACTCTACAACATCATGTGTTTTGTTGAAATTACCCATCCGTTAGATGTAGTCATGAATCTTTGAACCGCATTGACTTCGATAAAATTTTATATAAATTTTCGTTGTTTTCTAATCACGATAACATTTTAGAAAATATCAAACTTTTTAAAATAGATTTTATAACAATTAGGTGTCAAAGATAGGTTCAAATCAAATAGCTATAAGTGTTTTTAATAAAAAATGATTTGTAAAATTTAGGCCCGTTATAATAAGTTCTAAAAAGCAGAGCTCATAAAGAAATTAAAATAAGTAGGTTTAAAAAATGTGTTTGCATTTCATTCTTGGCCCAATTACGTCCCGGGTGACACAAAAAAAAAAAAAAAAATTAATGCACCGCGATGATCGAAAACGGATTACCAAACTTTTAATGTCACTAGCTTTGTCCCTTCGGGGACATCCGATAAAATTGGAACGATACAGAGAAGATTAGCATGGCCCCTGCGCAAGGATGACACGCACAAATCGAGAAATGGTCCAAATATTTTTGATGATTTTTCATTCTTTTGATTATTTTATTTGCCTTTCGTTTCACCAAAATTGACAATCATTTTAATTTCAAGAAAAATTCGAACAAACTACCTTTTATTTAATTTTTCATAACCAAATAGTTGATTTGTATTCGTAAGTGAGTTAGTGTTTGGTTGCTTAATTCAATCTGTCAAAAACTTTTGATCGTTCGCAACTTAAACCCGTCCGAAATCAACTCTACCACGTCACAAGTTTTGTTGAAATACCCATTGGTTAGATGTGGTCGTGAATCTTGATCATAGAAGGGACTGCATTGACGTCGATAGCAATTCCTTTGCGTAAACTTGTTGTGGTTTTCTAGCCAAACATCTCGGATTTTGGTCGAAAAGCGTCGATGCAACACAAATGAATCACATCTCATTCGCGTTTTCAATCTCTTGTGTTTTCTAACGAAGAATTAATCACATACACGAGTAACAAGGTCCATTTTTATTGCCAAATACATTAGCGATTATGCTGCAACGAGACAAAGATAACTTCTGATCCAGGTCTGGTTCAAACAAGTTATCGTAAGAGATTATTTTCTTTATTTTGTGCGTATATATTTTTTGTATTTATTATTTTTTGGGGGTAATTGCTACGAGAGTATTTTGTTGAATAATATTATAATAAGACATCCGAAAACAAAATCATACAAGGCCGCACAACAAGCGATACACAATGTTGATCAACATTCAATCACCTGGTTAGTAAGTTTTAAGTGTGTAAAATCGTTGTATTCAAATTTGCATTTTAGTCAAAAATTTATGCAAAGATCGACAAAAAAAAATTGATTAATAAAAATGAAAAATAATTGAAATTTAACAGTTTAACCAACAAATTATAAAGATCATGATTTAGTATTCATCGTCGTTTTTAAGTTAATTTGTTTTGCGTTTATTCAAATTTTTAAAATTTAAGAACAAGGGCGGTCAAAGTTCGACTAAGCTCTAGAAATAGAATACAATGAATCGAACATTAAGAATCAGTAAAATTAAACGGTTCAATCGAAAAATTATAGCTATTTTGATTTTTTCATTATCGGCATTTTTATATTAATTTGAAGGTAGGCTGTAGAAATTAACTTAAATTAATAAGGACAGTCAAAGTTATGTTGTAGAAATTTTTGCAATAGTAGCTTCGTAGGCCTGAAATTTCCCAAAGAATCCTAAAAAAAAATTGAAAAATTATTGAAATTGGATGATTTAACCAGAAAAGTGCGAAGATCATGACGACATTGTCGTCGACATTTCTCAAAATTAATTTACTGCACTTTTTTTCAAAATTTTAAAATTAGCAAATAACGATGATCAAAGTTTGACTAGGCATCGAAAACAAAACATAATTATTAAAAGAATGAAAGATCATTGAAATTAAACGATCTAACCAACACGTTATAAAGATTATGATTGTGACAAGTATAGTCGCTTCAAAGTTAGTTTATTTTGCATGAATTTATAAAATTAGAAAAATAAGGGAGGACAAAGCTTGACTACACTCTAGAAGTTTAAGTTGCGGTTTGACCCAAAACTAAAACAACGAACCCAAGTACTTGTGCCATTGTTCCGAAAACTGGAAGCCAGAGAGGTATGTAAATCGAGCCATATATATGTTCTACTCCACGAACTTTTTAGTCGTATTAAAATTGGAACGATACATAGAAGATTAGCATGGCCCTGCGCAAGGATGACACGCATAAATCGAGAAATGGTCCAAATTTTTTTTGACGATTTTTAATTCTTTTGATTATTTTATTTGCCTTTCCTTTCGCCAAATTCGATAATTATTTTAATTTCAAGAAAAATTCGAAGGATCTACTTTTCTTTAATTTTTCATAACAAAATAATTGATTTATATTCGTAAGTTAGTGAAATTATGATTTTACTATCCGATTAATTTAGTGTTTGATTGCTCAATTTAATACGTCAAAAACTTTCGACTGTTCTCAACTTAAATCCGTCCGAAATCAACTCTACAACATCATGTGTTTTGTTGAAATTACCCATCCGTTAGATGTAGTCATGAATCTTTGAACCGCATTGACGTCGATAAAATTTTATATAAATTTTCGTTGTTTTCTAATCACGATAACATTTTAGAAATAATCAAACTTTTTAAAATAGATTTTATAACAATTAGGTGTCAAAGATAGGTTCAAATCAAATAGCTATAAGTGTTTTTAATAAAAAAATGATTTGTAAAATTTAGGCCCGTTATAATAAGTTCTAAAAAGCAGAGCTCATAAAGAAATTAAAATAAGTAGGTTTAAAAAATGTGTTTGCATTTCATTCTTGGCCCAATTACAACCCGGGTGACACAAAAAAAAAAAATAATGCACCGCGATGATCGAAAACGGATTACCAAACTTTTAATGTCACTAGCTTTGTCCCTTCGGGGACATCCGATAAAATTGGAACGATACAGAGAAGATTAGCATGGCCCCTGCGCAAGGATGACACGCACAAATCGAGAAATGGTCCAAAATTTTTTGACGATTTTTCATTCTTTTGATTATTTTATTTGCCTTTCCTTTCACCAAAATTGACAATCATTTTAATTTCAAGAAAAATTCGAACAAACTACCTTTTATTTAATTTTTCATAACCAAATAGTTGATTTGTATTCGTAAGTGAGTTAGTGTTTGGTTGCTTAATTCAATCTGTCAAAAACTTTTGATCGTTCGCAACTTAAACCCGTCCGAAATCAACTCTACCACGTCACAAGTTTTGTTGAAATACCCATTGGTTAGATGTGGTCGTGAATCTTGATCATAGAAGGGACTGCATTGACGTCGATAGCAATTCCTTTGCGTAAACTTGTTGTGGTTTTCTAGCCAAACATCTCGGATTTTGGTCGAAAAGCGTCGATGCAACACAAATGAATCACATCTCATTCGCGTTTTCAATCTCTTGTGTTTTCTAACGAAGAATTAATCACATACACGAGTAACAAGGTCCATTTTTATTGCCAAATACATTAGCAATTATGCTGCAACGAGACAAAGATAACTTCTAATCCAGGTCTGGTTCAAACAAGTTATCGTAAGAGATTATTTTCTTTCTTTTGTGCATATATATTTTTTGTATTTATTATTTTTTGGGGGTAATTGCTACGAGAGTATTTTGTTGAATAATATTATAATAAGACATCCGAAAACAAAATCATACAAGGCCGCACAACAAGCGATACACAATGTTGATCAACATTCAATCACCTGGTTAGTAAGTTTTAAGTGTGTAAAATCGTTGTATTCAAATTTGCATTTTAGTCAAAAATTTATGCAAAGATCAACAAAAAAAAATTGATTAATTAAAAATGAAAAATAATTGAAATTTAACAGTTTAACCAACAAATTATAAAGATCATGATTTAGTATTCATCGTCGTTTTTAAGTTAATTTGTTTTGCGTTTATTCAAATTTTTAAAATTTAAGAACAAGGGCGGTCAAAGTTCGACTAAGCTCTAGAAATAGAATACAATGAATCGAACATTAAGAATCAGTAAAATTAAACGGTTCAATCGAAAAATTATAGCGATTTTGATTTTTTTCATTATCGGCATTTTTAAATTAATTTGAAGGTAGGCTGTAGAAATTAACTTAAATTAATAAGGACAGTTAAAGTTATGTTGTAGAAATTTTTGCAATAGTAGCTTCGTAGGCTTGAAATTTCCCAAAGAATCCTAAAAAAAATTGAAAAATTATTGAAATTGGATGATTTAACCAGAAAAGTGCGAAGATCATGACGACATTGTCGTCGACATTTCTCAAAATTAATTTACTGCACTTTTTTTCAAAATTTTAAAATTAGCAAATAACGATGATCAAAGTTTGACTAGGCATCGGAAACAAAACATAATTATTAAAAGAATGAAAGATCATTGAAATTAAACGATCTAACCAACACGTTATAAAGATTATGATTGTGACAATTATAGTTGCTTCAAAGTTAGTTTATTTTGCATGAATTTATAAAATTAGAAAAATAAGGGAGGACAAAGCTTGACTACACTCTAGAAGTTTAAGTTGCGGTTTGACCCAAAACTAAAACAACGAACCCAAGTACTTGTGCCATTGTTCCGAAAACTGGAAGCCAGGGAGGTATGTAAATCGAGCCATATATATGTTCTACTCCACGAACTTTTTAGTCGTATTAAAATTGGAACGATACATAGAAGATTAGCATGGCCCTGCGCAAGGATGACACGCATAAATCGAGAAATGGTCCAAATTTTTTTTGACGATTTTTCATTCTTTTGATTATTTTATTTGCCTTTCCTTTCGCCAAATTTGATAATTATTTTAATTTCAAGAAAAATTCGAAGGATCTACTTTTCTTTAATTTTTCATAACAAAATAATTGATTTATATTCGTAAGTCAGTGAAATTATGATTTTACTATCCGATTAATTTAGTGTTTGATTGCTCAATTTAATACGTCAAAAACTTTCGACTGTTCTCAACTTAAATCCGTCTGAAATCAACTCTACAACATCATGTGTTTTGTTGAAATTACCCATCCGTTAGATGTAGTCATGAATCTTTGAACCGCATTGACGTCGATAAAATTTTATATAAATTTTCGTTGTTTTCTAATCACGATAACATTTTAGAAATAATCAAACTTTTTAAAATAGATTTTATAACAATTAGGTGTCAAAGATAGGTTCAAATCAAATAGCTATAAGTGTTTTTAATAAAAAAATGATTTGTAAAATTTAGGCCCGTTATAATAAGTTCTAAAAAGCAGAGCTCATAAAGAAATTAAAATAAGTAGGTTTAAAAAATGTGTTTGCATTTCATTCTTGGCCCAATTACAACCCGGGTGACACAAAAAAAAAAAATAATGCACCGCGATGATCGAAAACGGATTACCAAACTTTTAATGTCACTAGCTTTGTCCCTTCGGGGACATCCGATAAAATTGGAACGATACAGAGAAGATTAGCATGGCCCCTGCGCAAGGATGACACGCACAAATCGAGAAATGGTCCAAAAATTTTTGACGATTTTTCATTCTTTTGATTATTTTATTTGCCTTTCCTTTCACCAAAATTGACAATCATTTTAATTTCAAGAAAAATTCGAACAAACTACCTTTTATTTAATTTTTCATAACCAAATAGTTGATTTGTATTCGTAAGTGAGTTAGTGTTTGGTTGCTTAATTCAATCTGTCAAAAACTTTTGATCGTTCGCAACTTAAACCCGTCCGAAATCAACTCTACCACGTCACAAGTTTTGTTGAAATACCCATTGGTTAGATGTGGTCGTGAATCTTGATCATAGAAGGGACTGCATTGACGTCGATAGCAATTCCTTTGCGTAAACTTGTTGTGGTTTTCTAGCCAAACATCTCGGATTTTGGTCGAAAAGCGTCGATGCAACACAAATGAATCACATCTCATTCGCGTTTTCAATCTCTTGTGTTTTCTAACGAAGAATTAATCACATACACGAGTAACAAGGTCCATTTTTATTGCCAAATACATTAGCAATTATGCTGCAACGAGACAAAGATAACTTCTAATCCAGGTCTGGTTCAAACAAGTTATCGTAAGAGATTATTTTCTTTCTTTTGTGCATATATATTTTTTGTATTTATTATTTTTTGGGGGTAATTGCTACGAGAGTATTTTGTTGAATAATATTATAATAAGACATCCGAAAACAAAATCATACAAGGCCGCACAACAAGCGATACACAATGTTGATCAACATTCAATCACCTGGTTAGTAAGTTTTAAGTGTGTAAAATCGTTGTATTCAAATTTGCATTTTAGTCAAAAATTTATGCAAAGATCAACAAAAAAAAATTGATTAATTAAAAATGAAAAATAATTGAAATTTAACAGTTTAACCAACAAATTATAAAGATCATGATTTAGTATTCATCGTCGTTTTTAAGTTAATTTGTTTTGCGTTTATTCAAATTTTTAAAATTTAAGAACAAGGGCGGTCAAAGTTCGACTAAGCTCTAGAAATAGAATACAATGAATCGAACATTAAGAATCAGTAAAATTAAACGGTTCAATCGAAAAATTATAGCGATTTTGATTTTTTTCATTATCGGCATTTTAAATTAATTTGAAGGTAGGCTGTAGAAATTAACTTAAATTAATAAGGACAGTTAAAGTTATGTTGTAGAAATTTTTGCAATAGTAGCTTCGTAGGCTTGAAATTTCCCAAAGAATCCTAAAAAAAATTGAAAAATTATTGAAATTGGATGATTTAACCAGAAAAGTGCGAAGATCATGACGACATTGTCGTCGACATTTCTCAAAATTAATTTACTGCACTTTTTTTCAAAATTTTAAAATTAGCAAATAACGATGATCAAAGTTTGACTAGGCATCGGAAACAAAACATAATTATTAAAAGAATGAAAGATCATTGAAATTAAACGATCTAACCAACACGTTATAAAGATTATGATTGTGACAATTATAGTTGCTTCAAAGTTAGTTTATTTTGCATGAATTTATAAAATTAGAAAAATAAGGGAGGACAAAGCTTGACTACACTCTAGAAGTTTAAGTTGCGGTTTGACCCAAAACTAAAACAACGAACCCAAGTACTTGTGCCATTGTTCCGAAAACTGGAAGCCAGGGAGGTATGTAAATCGAGCCATATATATGTTCTACTCCACGAACTTTTTAGTCATATTAAAATTGGAACGATACATAGAAGATTAGCATGGCCCTGCGCAAGGATGACACGCATAAATCGAGAAATGGTCCAAAATTTTTTTGACGATTTTTCATTCTTTTGATTATTTTATTTGCCTTTCCTTTCGCCAAATTTGATAATTATTTTAATTTCAAGAAAAATTCGAAGGATCTACTTTTCTTTAATTTTTCATAACAAAATAATTGATTTATATTCGTAAGTCAGTGAAATTATGATTTTACTATCCGATTAATTTAGTGTTTGATTGCTCAATTTAATACGTCAAAAACTTTCGACTGTTCTCAACTTAAATCCGTCCGAAATCAACTCTACAACATCATGTGTTTTGTTGAAATTACCCATCCGTTAGATGTAGTCATGAATCTTTGAACCGCATTGACGTCGATAAAATTTTATATAAATTTTCGTTGTTTTCTAATCACGATAACATTTTAGAAATAATCAAACTTTTTAAAATAGATTTTATAACAATTAGGTGTCAAAGATAGGTTCAAATCAAATAGCTATAAGTGTTTTTAATAAAAAAATGATTTGTAAAATTTAGGCCCGTTATAATAAGTTCTAAAAAGCAGAGCTCATAAAGAAATTAAAATAAGTAGGTTTAAAAAATGTGTTTGCATTTCATTCTTGGCCCAATTACAACCCGGGTGACACAAAAAAAAAAAATTAATGCACCGCGATGATCGAAAACGGATTACCAAACTTTTAATGTCACTAGCTTTGTCCCTTCGGGGACATCCGATAAAATTGGAACGATACAGAGAAGATTAGCATGGCCCCTGCGCAAGGATGACACGCACAAATCGAGAAATGGTCCAAATTTTTTTGACGATTTTTCATTCTTTTGATTATTTTATTTGCCTTTCCTTTCACCAAAATTGACAATCATTTTAATTTCAAGAAAAATTCGAACAAACTACCTTTTATTTAATTTTTCATAACCAAATAGTTGATTTGTATTCGTAAGTGAGTTAGTGTTTGGTTGCTTAATTCAATCTGTCAAAAACTTTTGATCGTTCGCAACTTAAACCCGTCTGAAATCAACTCTACCACGTCACAAGTTTTGTTGAAATACCCATTGGTTAGATGTGGTCGTGAATCTTGATCATAGAAGGGACTGCATTGACGTCGATAGCAATTCCTTTGCGTAAACTTGTTGTGGTTTTCTAGCCAAACATCTCGGATTTTGGTCGAAAAGCGTCGATGCAACACAAATGAATCACATCTCATTCGCGTTTTCAATCTCTTGTGTTTTCTAACGAAGAATTAATCACATACACGAGTAACAAGGTCCATTTTTATTGCCAAATACATTAGCGATTATGCTGCAACGAGACAAAGATAACTTCTAATCCAGGTCTGGTTCAAACAAGTTATCGTAAGAGATTATTTTCTTTCTTTTGTGCATATATATTTTTTGTATTTATTATTTTTTGGGGGTAATTGCTACGAGAGTATTTTGTTGAATAATATTATAATAAGACATCCGAAAACAAAATCATACAAGGCCGCACAACAAGCGATACACAATGTTGATCAACATTCAATCACCTGGTTAGTAAGTTTTAAGTGTGTAAAATCGTTGTATTCAAATTTGCATTTTAGTCAAAAATTTATGCAAAGATCGACAAAAAAAATTGATTAATTAAAAATGAAAAATAATTGAAATTTAACAGTTTAACCAACAAATTATAAAGATCATGATTTAGTATTCATCGTCGTTTTTAAGTTAATTTGTTTTGCGTTTATTCAAATTTTTAAAATTTAAGAACAAGGGCGGTCAAAGTTCGACTAAGCTCTAGAAATAGAATACAATGAATCGAACATTAAGAATTAGTAAAATTAAACGGTTCAATCGAAAAATTATAGCGATTTTGATTTTTTTCATTATCGGCATTTTTAAATTAATTTGAAGGTAGGCTGTAGAAATTAACTTAAATTAATAAGGACAGTTAAAGTTATGTTGTAGAAATTTTTGCAATAGTAGCTTCGTAGGCTTGAAATTTCCCAAAGAATCCTAAAAAAAATTGAAAAATTATTGAAATTGGATGATTTAACCAGAAAAGTGCGAAGATCATGACGACATTGTCGTCGACATTTCTCAAAATTAATTTACTGCACTTTTTTTCAAAATTTTAAAATTAGCAAATAACGATGATCAAAGTTTGACTAGGCATCGAAAACAAAACATAATTATTAAAAGAATGAAAGATCATTGAAATTAAACGATCTAACCAACACGTTATAAAGATTATGATTGTGACAAGTATAGTCGCTTCAAAGTTAGTTTATTTTGCATGAATTTATAAAATTAGAAAAATAAGGGAGGACAAAGCTTGACTAGACTCTAGAAGTTTAAGTTGCGGTTTGACCCAAAACTAAAACAACGAACCCAAGTACTTGTGCCACTGTTTCGAAAACTGGAAGCCAGGGAGGTATGTAAATCGAGCCATAGATATGTTCTACTCCACGAACTTTTTAGTCGTATTAAAATTGGAACGATACAGAGAAGATTAGCATGGCCCTGCGCAAGGATGACACGCATAAATCGAGAAATGGTCCAATTTGTTTTTTGACGATTTTTCATTCTTTTGATTATTTTATTTGCCTTTCCTTTCGCCAAATTTGATAATTATTTTAATTTCAAGAAAAATTCGAAGGATCTACCTTTTCTTTAATTTTTCATAACAAAATAATTGATTTATATTCGTAAGTTAGTGAAATTATGATTTTACTATCCGATTAATTTAGTGTTTGATTGCTCAATTTAATACGTCAAAAACTTTTGACCGTTCTCAACTTAAATCCGTCCGAAATCAACTCTACAACATCATGTGTTTTGTTGAAATTACCCATCCGTTAGATGTAGTCATGAATCTTTGAACCGCATTGACGTCGATAAAATTTTATATAAATTTTCGTTGTTTTCTAATCACGATAACATTTTAGAAAATATCAAACTTTTTAAAATAGATTTTATAACAATTAGGTGTCAAAGATAGGTTCAAATCAAATAGCTATAAGTGTTTTTAATAAAAAAATGATTTGTAAAATTTAGGCCCGTTATAATAAGTTCTAAAAAGCAGAGCTCATAAAGAAATTAAAATAAGTAGGTTTAAAAAATGTGTTTGCATTTCATTCTTGGCCCAATTACGTCCCGGGTGACACAAAAAAAAAATTTAATGCACCGCGATGATCGAAAACGGATTACCAAACTTTTAATGTCACTAGCTTTGTCCCTTCGGGGACATCCGATAAAATTGGAACGATACAGAGAAGATTAGCATGGCCCCTGCGCAAGGATGACACGCACAAATCGAGAAATGGTCCAAATTTTTTTGACGATTTTTCATTCTTTTGATTATTTTATTTGCCTTTCCTTTCACCAAAATTGACAATCATTTTAATTTCAAGAAAAATTCGAACAAACTACCTTTTATTTAATTTTTCATAACCAAATAGTTGATTTGTATTCGTAAGTGAGTTAGTGTTTGGTTGCTTAATTCAATCTGTCAAAAACTTTTGATCGTTCGCAACTTAAACCCGTCCGAAATCAACTCTACCACGTCACAAGTTTTGTTGAAATACCCATTGGTTAGATGTGGTCGTGAATCTTGATCATAGAAGGGACTGCATTGACGTCGATAGCAATTCCTTTGCGTAAACTTGTTGTGGTTTTCTAGCCAAACATCTCGGATTTTGGTCGAAAAGCGTCGATGCAACACAAATGAATCACATCTCATTCGCGTTTTCAATCTCTTGTGTTTTCTAACGAAGAATTAATCACATACACGAGTAACAAGGTCCATTTTTATTGCCAAATACATTAGCGATTATGCTGCAACGAGACAAAGATAACTTCTAATCCAGGTCTGGTTCAAACAAGTTATCGTAAGAGATTATTTTCTTTCTTTTGTGCATATATATTTTTTGTATTTATTATTTTTTGGGGGTAATTGCTACGAGAGTATTTTGTTGAATAATATTATAATAAGACATCCGAAAACAAAATCATACAAGGCCGCACAACAAGCGATACACAATGTTGATCAACATTCAATCACCTGGTTAGTAAGTTTTAAGTGTGTAAAATCGTTGTATTCAAATTTGCATTTTAGTCAAAAATTTATGCAAAGATCGACAAAAAAAAATTGATTAATTAAAAATGAAAAATAATTGAAATTTAACAGTTTAACCAACAAATTATAAAGATCATGATTTAGTATTCATCGTCGTTTTTAAGTTAATTTGTTTTGCGTTTATTCAAATTTTTAAAATTTAAGAACAAGGGCGGTCAAAGTTCGACTAAGCTCTAGAAATAGAATACAATGAATCGAACATTAAGAATCAGTAAAATTAAACGGTTCAATCGAAAAATTATAGCGATTTTGATTTTTTTCATTATCGGCATTTTTAAATTAATTTGAAGGTAGGCTGTAGAAATTAACTTAAATTAATAAGGACGGTTAAAGTTATGTTGTAGAAATTTTTGCAATAGTAGCTTCGTAGGCTTGAAATTTCCCAAAGAATCCTAAAAAAATTGAAAATTTATTGAAATTGGATGATTTAACCAGAAAAGTGCGAAGATCATGACGACATTGTCGTCGACATTTCTCAAAATTAATTTACTGCACTTTTTTTCAAAATTTTAAAATTAGCAAATAACGATGATCAAAGTTTGACTAGGCATCGAAAACAAAACATAATTATTAAAAGAATGAAAGATCATTGAAATTAAACGATCTAACCAACACGTTATAAAGATTATGATTGTGACAAGTATAGTCGCTTCAAAGTTAGTTTATTTTGCATGAATTTATAAAATTAGAAAAATAAGGGAGGACAAAGCTTGACTAGACTCTAGAAGTTTAAGTTGCGGTTTGACCCAAAACTAAAACAACGAACCCAAGTACTTGTGCCATTGTTTCGAAAACTGGAAGCCAGGGAGGTATGTAAATTGAGCCATAGATATGTTCTACTCCACGAACTTTTTAGTCGTATTAAAATTGGAACGATACAGAGAAGATTAGCATGGCCCTGCGCAAGGATGACACGCATAAATCGAGAAATGGTCCAATTTGTTTTTTGACGATTTTTCATTCTTTTGATTATTTTATTTGCCTTTCCTTTCGCCAAATTTGATAATTATTTTAATTTCAAGAAAAATTCGAAGGATCTACCTTTTCTTTAATTTTTCATAACAAAATAATTGATTTATATTCGTAAGTTAGTGAAATTATGATTTTACTATCCGATTAATTTAGTGTTTGATTGCTCAATTTAATACGTCAAAAACTTTCGACCGTTCTCAACTTAATTCCGTCCGAAATCAACTCTACAACATCATGTGTTTTGTTGAAATTACCCATCCGTTAGATGTAGTCATGAATCTTTGAACCGCATTGACGTCGATAAAATTTTATATAAATTTTTGTTGTTTTCTAATCACGATAACATTTTAGAAAATATCAAACTTTTTAAAATAGATTTTATAACAATTAGGTGTCAAAGATAGGTTCAAATCAAATAGTTATAAGTGTTTTTAATAAAAAATGATTTGTAAAATTTAGGCCCGTTATAATAAGTTCTAAAAAGCAGAGCTCATAAAGAAATTAAAATAAGTAGGTTTAAAAAATGTGTTTGCATTTCATTCTTGGCCCAATTACGTCCCGGGTGACACAAAAAAAAAAAATTTAATGCACCGCGATGATCGAAAACGGATTACCAAACTTTTAATGTCACTAGCTTTGTCCCTTCGGGGACATCCGATAAAATTGGAACGATACAGAGAAGATTAGCATGGCCCCTGCGCAAGGATGACACGCACAAATCGAGAAATGGTCCAAATTTTTTTGACGATTTTTCATTCTTTTGATTATTTTATTTGCCTTTCCTTTCACCAAAATTGACAATCATTTTAATTTCAAGAAAAATTCGAACAAACTACCTTTTATTTAATTTTTCATAACCAAATAGTTGATTTGTATTCGTAAGTGAGTTAGTGTTTGGTTGCTTAATTCAATCTGTCAAAAACTTTTGATCGTTCGCAACTTAAACCCGTCCGAAATCAACTCTACCACGTCACAAGTTTTGTTGAAATACCCATTGGTTAGATGTGGTCGTGAATCTTGATCATAGAAGGGACTGCATTGACGTCGATAGCAATTCCTTTGCGTAAACTTGTTGTGGTTTTCTAGCCAAACATCTCGGATTTTGGTCAAAAAGCGTCGATGCAACACAAATGAATCACATCTCATTCGCGTTTTCAATCTCTTGTGTTTTCTAACGAAGAATTAATCACATACACGAGTAACAAGGTCCATTTTTATTGCCAAATACATTAGCGATTATGCTGCAACGAGACAAAGATAACTTCTAATCCAGGTCTGGTTCAAACAAGTTATCGTAAGAGATTATTTTCTTTCTTTTGTGCATATATATTTTTTGTATTTATTATTTTTTGGGGGTAATTGCTACGAGAGTATTTTGTTGAATAATATTATAATAAGACATCCGAAAACAAAATCATACAAGGCCGCACAACAAGCGATACACAATGTTGATCAACATTCAATCACCTGGTTAGTAAGTTTTAAGTGTGTAAAATCGTTGTATTCAAATTTGCATTTTAGTCAAAAATTTATGCAAAGATCGACAAAAAAAATTGATTAATTAAAAATGAAAAATAATTGAAATTTAACAGTTTAACCAACAAATTATAAAGATCATGATTTAGTATTCATCGTCGTTTTTAAGTTAATTTGTTTTGCGTTTATTCAAATTTTTAAAATTTAAGAACAAGGGCGGTCAAAGTTCGACTAAGCTCTAGAAATAGAATACAATGAATCGAACATTAAGAATTAGTAAAATTAAACGGTTCAATCGAAAAATTATAGCGATTTTGATTTTTTTCATTATCGGCATTTTTAAATTAATTTGAAGGTAGGCTGTAGAAATTAACTTAAATTAATAAGGACAGTTAAAGTTATGTTGTAGAAATTTTGCAATAGTAGCTTCGTAGGCTTGAAATTTCCCAAAGAATCCTAAAAAAAAATTGAAAAATTATTGAAATTGGATGATTTAACCAGAAAAGTGCGAAGATCATGACGACATTGTCGTCGACATTTCTCAAAATTAATTTACTGCACTTTTTTTCAAAATTTTAAAATTAGCAAATAACGATGATCAAAGTTTGACTAGGCATCGAAAACAAAACATAATTATTAAAAGAATGAAAGATCATTGAAATTAAACGATCTAACCAACACGTTATAAAGATTATGATTGTGACAAGTATAGTCGCTTCAAAGTTAGTTTATTTTGCATGAATTTATAAAATTAGAAAAATAAGGGAGGACAAAGCTTGACTAGACTCTAGAAGTTTAAGTTGCGGTTTGACCCAAAACTAAAACAACGAACCCAAGTACTTGTGCCACTGTTTCGAAAACTGGAAGCCAGGGAGGTATGTAAATCGAGCCATAGATATGTTCTACTCCACGAACTTTTTAGTCGTATTAAAATTGGAACGATACAGAGAAGATTAGCATGGCCCTGCGCAAGGATGACACGCATAAATCGAGAAATGGTCCAACTTGTTTTTTGACGATTTTTCATTCTTTTGATTATTTTATTTGCCTTTCCTTTCGCCAAATTTGATAATTATTTTAATTTCAAGAAAAATTCGAAGGATCTACCTTTTCTTTAATTTTTCATAACAAAATAATTGATTTATATTCGTAAGTTAGTGAAATTATGATTTTACTATCCGATTAATTTAGTGTTTGATTGCTCAATTTAATACGTCAAAAACTTTTGACCGTTCTCAACTTAAATCCGTCCGAAATCAACTCTACAACATCATGTGTTTTGTTGAAATTACCCATCCGTTAGATGTAGTCATGAATCTTTGAACCGCATTGACGTCGATAAAATTTTATATAAATTTTCGTTGTTTTCTAATCACGATAACATTTTAGAAAATATCAAACTTTTTAAAATAGATTTTATAACAATTAGGTGTCAAAGATAGGTTCAAATCAAATAGCTATAAGTGTTTTTAATAAAAAATGATTTGTAAAATTTAGGCCCGTTATAATAAGTTCTAAAAAGCAGAGCTCATAAAGAAATTAAAATAAGTAGGTTTAAAAAATGTGTTTGCATTTCATTCTTGGCCCAATTACGTCCCGGGTGACACAAAAAAAAAAAAAATTTAATGCACCGCGATGATCGAAAACGGATTACCAAACTTTTAATGTCACTAGCTTTGTCCCTTCGGGGACATCCGATAAAATTGGAACGATACAGAGAAGATTAGCATGGCCCCTGCGCAAGGATGACACGCACAAATCGAGAAATGGTCCAAATTTTTTTGACGATTTTTCATTCTTTTGATTATTTTATTTGCCTTTCCTTTCACCAAAATTGACAATCATTTTAATTTCAAGAAAAATTCGAACAAACTACCTTTTATTTAATTTTTCATAACCAAATAGTTGATTTGTATTCGTAAGTGAGTTAGTGTTTGGTTGCTTAATTCAATCTGTCAAAAACTTTTGATCGTTCGCAACTTAAACCCGTCCGAAATCAACTCTACCACGTCACAAGTTTTGTTGAAATACCCATTGGTTAGATGTGGTCGTGAATCTTGATCATAGAAGGGACTGCATTGACGTCGATAGCAATTCCTTTGCGTAAACTTGTGGTTTTCTAGCCAAACATCTCGGATTTTGGTCGAAAAGCGTCGATGCAACACAAATGAATCACATCTCATTCGCGTTTTCAATCTCTTGTGTTTTCTAACGAAGAATTAATCACATACACGAGTAACAAGGTCCATTTTTATTGCCAAATACATTAGCGATTATGCTGCAATGAGACAAAGATAACTTCTAATCCAGGTCTGGTTCAAACAAGTTATCGAAAGAGATTATTTTCTTTCTTTTGTGCATATATATTTTTTGTATTTATTATTTTTTGGGGGTAATTGCTACGAGAGTATTTTGTTGAATAATATTATAATAAGACATCCGAAAACAAAATCATACAAGGCCGCACAACAAGCGATACACAATGTTGATCAACATTCAATCACCTGGTTAGTAAGTTTTAAGTGTGTAAAATCGTTGTATTCAAATTTGCATTTTAGTCAAAAATTTATGCAAAGATCGACAAAAAAAATTGATTAATTAAAAATGAAAAATAATTGAAATTTAACAGTTTAACCAACAAATTATAAAGATCATGATTTAGTATTCATCGTCGTTTTTAAGTTAATTTGTTTTGCGTTTATTCAAATTTTTAAAATTTAAGAACAAGGGCGGTCAAAGTTCGACTAAGCTCTAGAAATAGAATACAATGAATCGAACATTAAGAATTAGTAAAATTAAACGGTTCAATCGAAAAATTATAGCGATTTTGATTTTTTTCATTATCGGCATTTTTAAATTAATTTGAAGGTAGGCTGTAGAAATTAACTTAAATTAATAAGGACAGTTAAAGTTATGTTGTAGAAATTTTTGCAATAGTAGCTTCGTAGGCTTGAAATTTCCCAAAGAATCCTAAAAAAAAATTGAAAAATTATTGAAATTGGATGATTTAACCAGAAAAGTGCGAAGATCATGACGACATTGTCGTCGACATTTCTCAAAATTAATTTACTGCACTTTTTTTCAAAATTTTAAAATTAGCAAATAACGATGATCAAAGTTTGACTAGGCATCGAAAACAAAACATAATTATTAAAAGAATGAAAGATCATTGAAATTAAACGATCTAACCAACACGTTATAAAGATTATGATTGTGACAAGTATAGTCGCTTCAAAGTTAGTTTATTTTGCATGAATTTATAAAATTAGAAAAATAAGGGAGGACAAAGCTTGACTAGACTCTAGAAGTTTAAGTTGCGGTTTGACCCAAAACTAAAACAACGAACCCAAGTACTTGTGCCACTGTTTCGAAAACTGGAAGCCAGGGAGGTATGTAAATCGAGCCATAGATATGTTCTACTCCACGAACTTTTTAGTCGTATTAAAATTGGAACGATACAGAGAAGATTAGCATGGCCCTGCGCAAGGATGACACGCATGAATCGAGAAATGGTCCAATTTGTTTTTTGACGATTTTTCATTCTTTTGATTATTTTATTTGCCTTTCCTTTCGCCAAATTTGATAATTATTTTAATTTCAAGAAAAATTCGAAGGATCTACCTTTTCTTTAATTTTTCATAACAAAATAATTGATTTATATTCGTAAGTTAGTGAAATTATGATTTTACTATCCGATTAATTTAGTGTTTGATTGCTCAATTTAATACGTCAAAAACTTTTGACCGTTCTCAACTTAAATCCGTCCGAAATCAACTCTACAACATCATGTGTTTTGTTGAAATTACCCATCCGTTAGATGTAGTCATGAATCTTTGAACCGCATTGACGTCGATAAAATTTTATATAAATTTTCGTTGTTTTCTAATCACGATAACATTTTAGAAAATATCAAACTTTTTAAAATAGATTTTATAACAATTAGGTGTCAAAGATAGGTTCAAATCAAATAGCTATAAGTGTTTTTAATAAAAAATGATTTGTAAAATTTAGGCCCGTTATAATAAGTTCTAAAAAGCAGAGCTCATAAAGAAATTAAAATAAGTAGGTTTAAAAAATGTGTTTGCATTTCATTCTTGGCCCAATTACGTCCCGGGTGACACAAAAAAAAATTTAATGCACCGCGATGATCGAAAACGGATTACCAAACTTTTAATGTCACTAGCTTTGTCCCTTCGGGGACATCCGATAAAATTGGAACGATACAGAGAAGATTAGCATGGCCCCTGCGCAAGGATGACACGCACAAATCGAGAAATGGTCCAAATTTTTTTGACGATTTTTCATTCTTTTGATTATTTTATTTGCCTTTCCTTTCACCAAAATTGACAATCATTTTAATTTCAAGAAAAATTCGAACAAACTACCTTTTATTTAATTTTTCATAACCAAATAGTTGATTTGTATTCGTAAGTGAGTTAGTGTTTGGTTGCTTAATTCAATCTGTCAAAAACTTTTGATCGTTCGCAACTTAAACCCGTCCGAAATCAACTCTACCACGTCACAAGTTTTGTTGAAATACCCATTGGTTAGATGTGGTCGTGAATCTTGATCATAGAAGGGACTGCATTGACGTCGATAGCAATTCCTTTGCGTAAACTTGTTGTGGTTTTCTAGCCAAACATCTCGGATTTTGGTCGAAAAGCGTCGATGCAACACAAATGAATCACATCTCATTCGCGTTTTCAATCTCTTGTGTTTTCTAACGAAGAATTAATCACATACACGAGTAACAAGGTCCATTTTTATTGCCAAATACATTAGCGATTATGCTGCAACGAGACAAAGATAACTTCTAATCCAGGTCTGGTTCAAACAAGTTATCGTAAGAGATTATTTTCTTTCTTTTGTGCATATATATTTTTTGTATTTATTATTTTTTGGGGGTAATTGCTACGAGAGTATTTTGTTGAATAATATTATAATAAGACATCCGAAAACAAAATCATACAAGGCCGCACAACAAGCGATACACAATGTTGATCAACATTCAATCACCTGGTTAGTAAGTTTTAAGTGTGTAAAATCGTTGTATTCAAATTTGCATTTTAGTCAAAAATTTATGCAAAGATCGACAAAAAAAATTGATTAATTAAAAATGAAAAATAATTGAAATTTAACAGTTTAACCAACAAATTATAAAGATCATGATTTAGTATTCATCGTCGTTTTTAAGTTAATTTGTTTTGCGTTTATTCAAATTTTTAAAATTTAAGAACAAGGGCGGTCAAAGTTCGACTAAGCTCTAGAAATAGAATACAATGAATCGAACATTAAGAATCAGTAAAATTAAACGGTTCAATCGGAAAATTATAGCGATTTTGATTTTTTTCATTATCAGCATTTTTAAATTAATTTGAAGGTAGGCTGTAGAAATTAACTTAAATTAATAAGGACAGTTAAAGTTATGTTGTAGAAATTTTTGCAATAGTAGCTTCGTAGGCTTGAAATTTCCCAAAGAATCCTAAAAAAAAATTGAAAATTTATTGAAATTGGATGATTTAACCAGAAAAGTGCGAAGATCATGACGACATTGTCGTCGACATTTCTCAAAATTAATTTACTGCACTTTTTTTCAAAATTTTAAAATTAGCAAATAACGATGATCAAAGTTTGACTAGGCATCGAAAACAAAACATAATTATTAAAAGAATGAAAGATCATTGAAATTAAACGATCTAACCAACACGTTATAAAGATTATGATTGTGACAAGTATAGTCGCTTCAAAGTTAGTTTATTTTGCATGAATTTATAAAATTAGAAAAATAAGGGAGGACAAAGCTTGACTAGACTCTAGAAGTTTAAGTTGCGGTTTGACCCAAAACTAAAACAACGAACCCAAGTACTTGTGCCACTGTTTCGAAAACTGGAAGCCAGGGAGGTATGTAAATCGAGCCATAGATATGTTCTACTCCACGAACTTTTTAGTCGTATTAAAATTGGAACGATACAGAGAAGATTAGCATGGCCCTGCGCAAGGATGACACGCATGAATCGAGAAATGGTCCAATTTGTTTTTTGACGATTTTTCATTCTTTTGATTATTTTATTTGCCTTTCCTTTCGCCAAATTTGATAATTATTTTAATTTCAAGAAAAATTCGAAGGATCTACCTTTTCTTTAATTTTTCATAACAAAATAATTGATTTATATTCGTAAGTTAGTGAAATTATGATTTTACTATCCGATTAATTTAGTGTTTGATTGCTCAATTTAATACGTCAAAAACTTTTGACCGTTCTCAACTTAAATCCGTCCGAAATCAACTCTACAACATCATGTGTTTTGTTGAAATTACCCATCCGTTAGATGTAGTCATGAATCTTTGAACCGCATTGACGTCGATAAAATTTTATATAAATTTTCGTTGTTTTCTAATCACGATAACATTTTAGAAAATATCAAACTTTTTAAAATAGATTTTATAACAATTAGGTGTCAAAGATAGGTTCAAATCAAATAGCTATAAGTGTTTTTAATAAAAAATGATTTGTAAAATTTAGGCCCGTTATAATAAGTTCTAAAAAGCAGAGCTCATAAAGAAATTAAAATAAGTAGGTTTAAAAAATGTGTTTGCATTTCATTCTTGGCCCAATTACGTCCCGGGTGACACAAAAAAAAATTTAATGCACCGCGATGATCGAAAACGGATTACCAAACTTTTAATGTCACTAGCTTTGTCCCTTCGGGGACATCCGATAAAATTGGAACGATACAGAGAAGATTAGCATGGCCCCTGCGCAAGGATGACACGCACAAATCGAGAAATGGTCCAAATTTTTTTGACGATTTTTCATTCTTTTGATTATTTTATTTGCCTTTCCTTTCACCAAAATTGACAATCATTTTAATTTCAAGAAAAATTCGAACAAACTACCTTTTATTTAATTTTTCATAACCAAATAGTTGATTTGTATTCGTAAGTGAGTTAGTGTTTGGTTGCTTAATTCAATCTGTCAAAAACTTTTGATCGTTCGCAACTTAAACCCGTCCGAAATCAACTCTACCACGTCACAAGTTTTGTTGAAATACCCATTGGTTAGATGTGGTCGTGAATCTTGATCATAGAAGGGACTGCATTGACGTCGATAGCAATTCCTTTGCGTAAACTTGTTGTGGTTTTCTAGCCAAACATCTCGGATTTTGGTCGAAAAGCGTCGATGCAACACAAATGAATCACATCTCATTCGCGTTTTCAATCTCTTGTGTTTTCTAACGAAGAATTAATCACATACACGAGTAACAAGGTCCATTTTTATTGCCAAATACATTAGCGATTATGCTGCAACGAGACAAAGATAACTTCTAATCCAGGTCTGGTTCAAACAAGTTATCGTAAGAGATTATTTTCTTTCTTTTGTGCATATATATTTTTTGTATTTATTATTTTTTTGGGGTAATTGCTACGAGAGTATTTTGTTGAATAATATTATAATAAGACATCCGAAAACAAAATCATACAAGGCCGCACAACAAGCGATACACAATGTTGATCAACATTCAATCACCTGGTTAGTAAGTTTTAAGTGTGTAAAATCGTTGTATTCAAATTTGCATTTTAGTCAAAAATTTATGCAAAGATCGACAAAAAAAAATTGATTAATTAAAAATGAAAAGTAATTGAAATTTAACAGTTTAACCAACAAATTATAAAGATCATGATTTAGTATTCATCGTCGTTTTTAAGTTAATTTGTTTTGCGTTTATTCAAATTTTTAAAATTTAAGAACAAGGGCGGTCAAAGTTCGACTAAGCTCTAGAAATAGAATACAATGAATCGAACATTAAGAATTAGTAAAATTAAACGGTTCAATCGAAAAATTATAGCGATTTTGATTTTTTTCATTATCGGCATTTTTAAATTAATTTGAAGGTAGGCTGTAGAAATTAACTTAAATTAATAAGGACAGTTAAAGTTATGTTGTAGAAATTTTTGCAATAGTAGCTTCGTAGGCTTGAAATTTCCCAAAGAATCCTAAAAAATTGAAAATTTATTGAAATTGGATGATTTAACCAGAAAAGTGCGAAGATCATGACGACATTGTCGTCGACATTTCTCAAAATTAATTTACTGCACTTTTTTTCAAAATTTTAAAATTAGCAAATAACGATGATCAAAGTTTGACTAGGCATCGAAAACAAAACATAATTATTAAAAGAATGAAAGATCATTGAAATTAAACGATCTAACCAACACGTTATAAAGATTATGATTGTGACAAGTATAGTCGCTTCAAAGTTAGTTTATTTTGCATGAATTTATAAAATTAGAAAAATAAGGGAGGACAAAGCTTGACTAGACTCTAGAAGTTTAAGTTGCGGTTTGACCCAAAACTAAAACAACGAACCCAAGTACTTGTGCCATTGTTTCGAAAACTGGAAGCCAGGGAGGTATGTAAATCGAGCCATAGATATGTTCTACTCCACGAACTTTTTAGTCGTATTAAAATTGGAACGATACAGAGAAGATTAGCATGGCCCTGCGCAAGGATGACACGCATGAATCGAGAAATGGTCCAATTTGTTTTTTGACGATTTTTCATTCTTTTGATTATTTTATTTGCCTTTCCTTTCGCCAAATTTGATAATTATTTTAATTTCAAGAAAAATTCGAAGGATCTAACTTTTCTTTAATTTTTCATAACAAAATAATTGATTTATATTCGTAAGTTAGTGAAATTATGATTTTACTATCCGATTAATTTAGTGTTTGATTGCTCAATTTAATACGTCAAAAACTTTCGACCGTTCTCAACTTAATTCCGTCCGAAATCAACTCTACAACATCATGTGTTTTGTTGAAATTACCCATCCGTTAGATGTAGTCATGAATCTTTGAACCGCATTGACGTCGATAAAATTTTATATAAATTTTCGTTGTTTTCTAATCACGATAACATTTTAGAAAATATCAAACTTTTTAAAATAGATTTTATAACAATTAGGTGTCAAAGATAGGTTCAAATCAAATAGCTATAAGTGTTTTTAATAAAAAATGATTTGTAAAATTTAGGCCCGTTATAATAAGTTCTAAAAAGCAGAGCTCATAAAGAAATTAAAATAAGTAGGTTTAAAAAATGTGTTTGCATTTCATTCTTGGCCCAATTACGTCCCGGGTGACATAAAAAAAAAAAATTTAATGCACCGCGATGATCGAAAACGGATTACCAAACTTTTAATGTCACTAGCTTTGTCCCTTCGGGGACATCCGATAAAATTGGAACGATACAGAGAAGATTAGCATGGCCCCTGCGCAAGGATGACACGCACAAATCGAGAAATGGTCCAAATTTTTTTGACGATTTTTCATTCTTTTGATTATTTTATTTGCCTTTCCTTTCACCAAAATTGACAATCATTTTAATTTCAAGAAAAATTCGAACAAACTACCTTTTATTTAATTTTTCATAACCAAATAGTTGATTTGTATTCGTAAGTGAGTTAGTGTTTGGTTGCTTAATTCAATCTGTCAAAAACTTTTGATCGTTCGCAACTTAAACCCGTCCGAAATCAACTCTACCACGTCACAAGTTTTGTTGAAATACCCATTGGTTAGATGTGGTCGTGAATCTTGATCATAGAAGGGACTGCATTGACGTCGATAGCAATTCCTTTGCGTAAACTTGTTGTGGTTTTCTAGCCAAACATCTCGGATTTTGGTCGAAAAGCGTCGATGCAACACAAATGAATCACATCTCATTCGCGTTTTCAATCTCTTGTGTTTTCTAACGAAGAATTAATCACATACACGAGTAACAAGGTCCATTTTTATTGCCAAATACATTAGCGATTATGCTGCAACGAGACAAAGATAACTTCTAATCCAGGTCTGGTTCAAACAAGTTATCGTAAGAGATTATTTTCATTCTTTTGTGCATATATATTTTTTGTATTTATTATTTTTTGGGGGTAATTGCTACGAGAGTATTTTGTTGAATAATATTATAATAAGACATCCGAAAACAAAATCATACAAGGCCGCACAACAAGCGATACACAATGTTGATCAACATTCAATCACCTGGTTAGATAGTTTTAAGTGTGTAAAATCGTTGTATTCAAATTTGCATTTTAGTCAAAAATTTATGCAAAGATCGACAAAAAAAATTGATTAATTAAAAATGAAAAATAATTGAAATTTAACAGTTTAACCAACAAATTATAAAGATCATGATTTAGTATTCATCGTCGTTTTTAAGTTAATTTGTTTTGCGTTTATTCAAATTTTTAAAATTTAAGAACAAGGGCGGTCAAAGTTCGACTAAGCTCTAGAAATAGAATACAATGAATCGAACATTAAGAATCAGTAAAATTAAACGGTTCAATCGAAAAATTATAGCGATTTTGATTTTTTTCATTTTCGGCATTTTTAAATTAATTTGAAGGTAGGCTGTAGAAATTAACTTAAATTAATAAGGACAGTTAAAGTTATGTTGTAGAAATTTTTGCAATAGTAGCTTCGTAGGCTTGAAATTTCCCAAAGAATCCTAAAAAAATTGAAAATTTATTGAAATTGGATGATTTAACCAGAAAAGTGCGAAGATCATGACGACATTGTCGTCGACATTTCTCAAAATTAATTTACTGCACTTTTTTCAAAATTTTAAAATTAGCAAATAACGATGATCAAAGTTTGACTAGGCATCGAAAACAAAACATAATTATTAAAAGAATGAAAGATCATTGAAATTAAACGATCTAACCAACACGTTATAAAGATTATGATTGTGACAAGTATAGTCGCTTCAAAGTTAGTTTATTTTGCATGAATTTATAAAATTAGAAAAATAAGGGAGGACAAAGCTTGACTAGACTCTAGAAGTTTAAGTTGCGGTTTGACCCAAAACTAAAACAACGAACCCAAGTACTTGTGCCATTGTTTCGAAAACTGGAAGCCAGGGAGGTATGTAAATCGAGCCATAGATATGTTCTACTCCACGAACTTTTTAGTCGTATTAAAATTGGAACGATACAGAGAAGATTAGCATGGCCCTGCGCAAGGATGACACGCATAAATCGAGAAATGGTCCAATTTGTTTTTTGACGATTTTTCATTCTTTTGATTATTTTATTTGCCTTTCCTTTCGCCAAATTTGATAATTATTTTAATTTCAAGAAAAATTCGAAGGATCTACCTTTTCTTTAATTTTTCATAACAAAATAATTGATTTATATTCGTAAGTTAGTGAAATTATGATTTTACTATCCGATTAATTTAGTGTTTGATTGCTCAATTTAATACGTCAAAAACTTTCGACCGTTCTCAACTTAATTCCGTCCGAAATCAACTCTACAACATCATGTGTTTTGTTGAAATTACCCATCCGTTAGATGTAGTCATGAATCTTTGAACCGCATTGACGTCGATAAAATTTTATATAAATTTTTGTTGTTTTCTAATCACGATAACATTTTAGAAAATATCAAACTTTTTAAAATAGATTTTATAACAATTAGGTGTCAAAGATAGGTTCAAATCAAATAGCTATAAGTGTTTTTAATAAAAAATGATTTGTAAAATTTAGGCCCGTTATAATAAGTTCTAAAAAGCAGAGCTCATAAAGAAATTAAAATAAGTAGGTTTAAAAAATGTGTTTGCATTTCATTCTTGGCCCAATTACGTCCCGGGTGACACAAAAAAAAAAATTTAATGCACCGCGATGATCGAAAACGGATTACCAAACTTTTAATGTCACTAGCTTTGTCCCTTCGGGGACATCCGATAAAATTGGAACGATACAGAGAAGATTAGCATGGCCCCTGCGCAAGGATGACACGCACAAATCGAGAAATGGTCCAAATTTTTTTGACGATTTTTCATTCTTTTGATTATTTTATTTGCCTTTCCTTTCACCAAAATTGACAATCATTTTAATTTCAAGAAAAATTCGAACAAACTACCTTTTATTTAATTTTTCATAACCAAATAGTTGATTTGTATTCGTAAGTGAGTTAGTGTTTGGTTGCTTAATTCAATCTGTCAAAAACTTTTGATCGTTCGCAACTTAAACCCGTCCGAAATCAACTCTACCACGTCACAAGTTTTGTTAAAATACCCATTGGTTAGATGTGGTCGTGAATCTTGATCATAGAAGGGACTGCATTGACGTCGATAGCAATTCCTTTGCGTAAACTTGTTGTGGTTTTCTAGCCAAACATCTCGGATTTTGGTCGAAAAGCGTCGATGCAACACAAATGAATCACATCTCATTCGCGTTTTCAATCTCTTGTGTTTTCTAACGAAGAATTAATCACATACACGAGTAACAAGGTCCATTTTTATTGCCAAATACATTAGCGATTATGCTGCAACGAGACAAAGATAACTTCTAATCCAGGTCTGGTTCAAACAAGTTATCGTAAGAGATTATTTTCTTTCTTTTGTGCATATATATTTTTTGTATTTATTATTTTTTGGGGGTAATTGCTACGAGAGTATTTTGTTGAATAATATTATAATAAGACATCCGAAAACAAAATCATACAAGGCCGCACAACAAGCGATACACAATGTTGATCAACATTCAATCACCTGGTTAGTAAGTTTTAAGTGTGTAAAATCGTTGTATTCAAATTTGCATTTTAGTCAAAAATTTATGCAAAGATCGACAAAAAAAAATTGATTAATTAAAAATGAAAAATAATTGAAATTTAACAGTTTAACCAACAAATTATAAAGATCATGATTTAGTATTCATCGTCGTTTTTAAGTTAATTTATTTTGCGTTTATTCAAATTTTTAAAATTTAAGAACAAGGGCGGTCAAAGTTCGACTAAGCTCTAGAAATAGAATACAATGAATCGAACATTAAGAATCAGTAAAATTAAACGGTTCAATCGAAAAATTATAGCGATTTTGATTTTTTTCATTATCGGCATTTTTAAATTAATTTGAAGGTAGGCTGTAGAAATTAACTTAAATTAATAAGGACGGTTAAAGTTATGTTGTAGAAATTTTTGCAATAGTAGCTTCGTAGGCTTGAAATTTCCCAAAGAATCCTAAAAAAATTGAAAATTTATTGAAATTGGATGATTTAACCAGAAAAGTGCGAAGATCATGACGACATTGTCGTCGACATTTCTCAAAATTAATTTACTGCACTTTTTTTCAAAATTTTAAAATTAGCAAATAACGATGATCAAAGTTTGACTAGGCATCGAAAACAAAACATAATTATTAAAAGAATGAAAGATCATTGAAATTAAACGATCTAACCAACACGTTATAAAGATTATGATTGTGACAAGTATAGTCGCTTCAAAGTTAGTTTATTTTGCATGAATTTATAAAATTAGAAAAATAAGGGAGGACAAAGCTTGACTAGACTCTAGAAGTTTAAGTTGCGGTTTGACCCAAAACTAAAACAACGAACCCAAGTACTTGTGCCATTGTTTCGAAAACTGGAAGCCAGGGAGGTATGTAAATCGAGCCATAGATATGTTCTACTCCACGAACTTTTTAGTCGTATTAAAATTGGAACGATACAGAGAAGATTAGCATGGCCCTGCGCAAGGATGACACGCATAAATCGAGAAATGGTCCAATTTGTTTTTTGACGATTTTTCATTCTTTTGATTATTTTATTTGCCTTTCCTTTCGCCATATTTGATAATTATTTTAATTTCAAGAAAAATTCGAAGGATCTACCTTTTCTTTAATTTTTCATAACAAAATAATTGATTTATATTCGTAAGTTAGTGAAATTATGATTTTACTATCCGATTAATTTAGTGTTTGATTGCTCAATTTAATACGTCAAAAACTTTCGACCGTTCTCAACTTAATTCCGTCCGAAATCAACTCTACAACATCATGTGTTTTGTTGAAATTACCCATCCGTTAGATGTAGTCATGAATCTTTGAACCGCATTGACGTCGATAAAATTTTATATAAATTTTTGTTGTTTTCTAATCACGATAACATTTTAGAAAATATCAAACTTTTTAAAATAGATTTTGTAACAATTAGGTGTCAAAGATAGGTTCAAATCAAATAGCTATAAGTGTTTTTAATAAAAAATGATTTGTAAAATTTAGGCCCGTTATAATAAGTTCTAAAAAGCAGAGCTCATAAAGAAATTAAAATAAGTAGGTTTAAAAAATGTGTTTGCATTTCATTCTTGGCCCAATTACGTCCCGGGTGACACAAAAAAAAAAATTTAATGCACCGCGATGATCGAAAACGGATTACCAAACTTTTAATGTCACTAGCTTTGTCCCTTCGGGGACATCCGATAAAATTGGAACGATACAGAGAAGATTAGCATGGCCCCTGCGCAAGGATGACACGCACAAATCGAGAAATGGTCCAAATTTTTTTGACGATTTTTCATTCTTTTGATTATTTTATTTGCCTCTCCTTTCGCCAAATTTTATAATTATTTTAATTTCAAGAAAAATTCGAAGGATCTACCTTTTCTTTAATTTTTCTTAACAAAATAATTGATTTATATTCGTAAGTTAGTGAAATTATGATTTTACTATCCGATTAATTTAGTGTTTGATTGCTCAATTTAATACGTCAAAAACTTTCGACCGTTCTCAACTTAATTCCGTCCGAAATCAACTCTACAACATCATGTGTTTTGTTGAAATTACCCATCCGTTAGATGTAGTCATGAATCTTTGAACCGCATTGACGTCGATAAAATTTTATATAAATTTTTGTTGTTTTCTAATCACGATAACATTTTAGAAAATAGCAAACTTTTTAAAATAGATTTTATAACAATTAGGTGTCAAAGATAGGTTCAAATCAAATAGCTATAAGTGTTTTTAATAAAAAATGATTTGTAAAATTTAGGCCCGTTATAATAAGTTCTAAAAAGCAGAGCTCATAAAGAAATTAAAATAAGTAGGTTTAAAAAATGTGTTTGCATTTCATTCTTGGCCCAATTACGTCCCGGGTGACACAAAAAAAAAAAAATTTAATGCACCGCGATGATCGAAAACGGATTACCAAACTTTTAATGTCACTAGCTTTGTCCCTTCGGGGACATCCGATAAAATTGGAACGATACAGAGAAGATTAGCATGGCCCCTGCGCAAGGATGACACGCACAAATCGAGAAATGGTCCAAATTTTTTTGACGATTTTTCATTCTTTTGATTATTTTATTTGCCTTTCCTTTCACCAAAATTGACAATCATTTTAATTTCAAGAAAAATTCGAACAAACTACCTTTTATTTAATTTTTCATAACCAAATAGTTGATTTGTATTCGTAAGTGAGTTAGTGTTTGGTTGCTTAATTCAATCTGTCAAAAACTTTTGATCGTTCGCAACTTAAACCCGTCCGAAATCAACTCTACCACGTCACAAGTTTTGTTGAAATACCCATTGGTTAGATGTGGTCGTGAATCTTGATCATAGAAGGGACTGCATTGACGTCGATAGCAATTCCTTTGCGTAAACTTGTTGTGGTTTTCTAGCCAAACATCTCGGATTTTGGTCGAAAAGCGTCGATGCAACACAAATGAATCACATCTCATTCGCGTTTTCAATCTCTTGTGTTTTCTAACGAAGAATTAATCACATACACGAGTAACAAGGTCCATTTTTATTGCCAAATACATTAGCGATTATGCTGCAACGAGACAAAGATAACTTCTAATCCAGGTCTGGTTCAAACAAGTTATCGTAAGAGATTATTTTCTTTCTTTTGTGCATATATATTTTTTGTATTTATTATTTTTTGGGGGTAATTGCTACGAGAGTATTTTGTTGAATAATATTATAATAAGACATCCGAAAACAAAATCATACAAGGCCGCACAACAAGCGATACACAATGTTGATCAACATTCAATCACCTGGTTAGTAAGTTTTAAGTGTGTAAAATCGTTGTATTCAAATTTGCATTTTAGTCAAAAATTTATGCAAAGATCGACAAAAAAAATTGATTAATTAAAAATGAAAAATAATTGAAATTTAACAGTTTAACCAACAAATTATAAAGATCATGATTTAGTATTCATCGTCGTTTTTAAGTTAATTTGTTTTGCGTTTATTCAAATTTTTAAAATTTAAGAACAAGGGCGGTCAAAGTTCGACTAAGCTCTAGAAATAGAATACAATGAATCGAACATTAAGAATCAGTAAAATTAAACGGTTCAATCGAAAAATTATAGCGATTTTGATTTTTTTCATTATCAGCATTTTTAAATTAATTTGAAGGTAGGCTGTAGAAATTAACTTAAATTAATAAGGACAGTTAAAGTTATGTTGTAGAAATTTTTGCAATAGTAGCTTCGTAGGCTTGAAATTTCCCAAAGAATCCTAAAAAAAAATTGAAAATTTATTGAAATTGGATGATTTAACCAGAAAAGTGCGAAGATCATGACGACATTGTCGTCGACATTTCTCAAAATTAATTTACTGCACTTTTTTTCAAAATTTTAAAATTAGCAAATAACGATGATCAAAGTTTGACTAGGCACCAGAAACAAAACATAATTATTAAAAGAATGAAAGATCATTGAAATTAAACGATCTAACCAACACGTTATAAAGATTATGATTGTAACAATTATAGTCGCTTCAAAGTTAGTTTATTTTGCATGAATTTATAAAATTAGAAAAATAAGGGAGAACAAAGCTTGACTAGATTCTAGAAGTTATGCAATCAGGTCATTCGCCGATTTGGACTCTATCCCCATGGCAGTTGCAGAAAATAGTGGTCTCCAACCCATTGAATTGAACCCTATCTGCAGTGAAATTGCAGCAAATTAAGGTACCTATCCATGTTGAGCATCAATGATCTACTTTCCTATTTTTGTTTTCCATCAAAGTATATAGCATTCATTTGGTTTTATGTGTGCAGGAGAAATATCCTACTACTATAGACATCTGCGAGTGACTTTCTTTGTAGCTTTATTAAATCTTTCTGGTGCTGAATTGATGTTATTGTCTACCCCATTTAAGCATATATTTTGCATCCGGGTGTTTGTGGACTTTTCCTTGGTGACTTGACTATGGTAGAGTGACGTATGTTTTTGGATATCAAATTAAGTGACCTGTCTAAGTATGTGAATCTTGTCACATGGCTTTTCAACTTTGCATACTTTAAGTTTGTTTGGTCTAATAATCTTCGTTTAGGCAAATATGTATGCTCTTGTGTGTGTGATACAATAATAAGGCCAACAGTTTTACCCGACACTCCCAAGTTTCAACAACTTACTTACCAAAAATTTGATATCCACAAACATTTAATTATGGCACACTACATTTAATCCTGGTTTTCCTTGTTTATCAACCTCGTGACTAAGACTAGTGGTTGAGAACTTGAAATAAAGAAGAATCAAACGCCGGTAAAGGAACAATCTAATGTGATCAAATGCTTACAACCTAATGTCAAGTTTTAATCGATTGTGCCCAAAGGATTTGCGGATTAGATATTTGAATTGTAATTTTGAACTTAAAATGTTAAGGATATTATGAAAAATCAGAATATATTGTAACTTTTTTCGAGTCTTAACGAGCCAAACAATTTTGAACCGATCTCGAGTCTAGCTCGAGCCACACATGCCAATAGCACAAACACTTTTTTGTGTTCGAGCTCGAGTTCGAGTTCGTAAATGAACCAAGCCGAATCGGGCACTTATCAAACCGAGCTTAAACTTGCTGTTCGTGAACATCTATTACATTCTGATCAAAGTTCGACGACACAGCCTTCACAAGCACGTGCAAAAATACAAACAAATTAATAAGTACCATTATACATGATGAAATTTTGAACCAAATAAAAATATATTAAAATCGAACTTAATTAAGTTAAATCCATCAAACTGATAAAACATATGAATTATTAAAATAATGCTTTCCAAATAAATTCGTGTTCATCCGATTTGTTCAATTTATTTTTGTTAAAAAATATGTTAGCTTTGTTAGAGAATAACCAACATCTTACTCAACCGTAACAACATATTTTCAAAAAGCATTAAACTTGTAATTACCTAACCTTTCATCTAATAGACAAGTCATGTAAAAGTACGAAGGTTACATTAGCAAAACATACTTTGTTCATCATTTCCCATTAGCAAATCGGACTTCTAAAATAAAATTTGATAATATTTGGTGCTGTAATGACAACATATTCATGGTTAGAGAAGAGAAGTCTATCCCACTTGGATAACCGTGATGACCTAACCTTTTATGTTAGTGCGTTGTGAATACAAGTATCCCACATCGATACCATATTGCAGCAAACACTAACACCCCAGTATAAATATAGACATGCTTGCAACCTTACAAAATATATACTTACCTGGATGGGGTCAATTGGTGATCATGAAAGCCAATGTAGTCCTAGACTCCTTGTTTCGCAGTTTTAACTCATTTTTTTGAAATCATGGTCATGGAGACAATTAATCAGCTAATGTGGAATGCTTGCTTGAATTTCAGTGAGGTGCAAATTAGTAGAGATTGTCACAAACACGTACGTAGCTTATAGGGGTGGGTGAGAAAAAAATCGAATTGAAGCGTTTTTTTATTTTTTAAAACCGGTTTTTGATTTTTAAAAATCGAAAATTTTGATTTCGGTTCCGGTTATAGGTTAAAATCGAACCGATTATTAAAATAAATTACTCCCTCCGTCCCTTTGAATTTTTTACGTTTGTGGACCAATTTCTGGCACGGTTTTTAAGGTACATTTTAAGGATAGTTCTATAACTTATTTTGATATTTTCTTTTTGTATAAAAATAGGATTGTTCTATTTTTATACAAAAAAAGAAAATATCAAAAATAAGTTATAGAACTATCCAATTTCTGGCACGGTTTTTAAGGTACATTTTAAGGGTAGTTCTATAACTTATTTTGATATTTTCTTTTTGTATAAAAATAGGATTGTTCTATTTTTATACAAAAAAAGAAAATATCAAAAATAAGTTATAGAACTATCCTTAAATTACATCTTAAAATTCGTGTTAGACACACTTTTTTATGTAAAGTAATTGGTGGGACAGAGGGAGTAATAAATATATAATTCATATAAATTTATATAATTTATATGTATTTTTAAAATTAATAAATATAGAGTAAAATGCAAAACGATGGCCGTAGTTTACACTGAATTGCAAAAAAGTGGCCGAATTTTCAGATTTTTATTTTAGTGGCCACACTTTGTTTTCTATTTTTAAAATAGTGACCAAAGTTTTTTTGATTTTTAAAATAAGTGGCCAAAATTGTTCTTGATTTCTAAAATAGTGGCCAAAATTATTTTTAATTTTAAAAAAATACATGAAAAAAGATCGATAGCCACTAAAATGAAAATCTGAAAATTCAACCACTTTTTTGCAATTCAGTGTAAACTACGGCCACCGTTTTGCAATTTACTCATAAATATATTATATCTTGAATTATAATTAAGCTTTAAAATAATGTCGGATGAGTAAAGGAAAGATATCGGAGTTAGATATATACCAGTGGCTTTCCTTTTGTATTAGTCAGGTTCAGACATGTTGAACATCTTGTGTATATATGATGAATTAGTTAGACATGACAGATGCGATGTTTGTTAAATACATTTCTGCAAGAAGGTTTTTTTTTTGTTTTCATCATGTTTACTAGTCACAACAACGTAAGAGAAATTAACTTTCTTGATTCATATTCTAATTCACCAAGCAATGAAGAGTTCAAGCTATGATGATTTAAATTGGAGAACATGTCTGTGAAGTTCACTTGAATTCTGATTATTCAGTTTAAAAAATGACGCTACTCAAGCAGTTAATCGGCTCAGAATGACACGCACATCTCCTAAGTAGTCAGTAAATTAGGAAACACATTGTATACACATTGCACAAAGTTATACATAGAGTGTACTCATTTAATAGCTCAGTCATTTTATTTAAAAGTCTAGAACATTATAATTTAATATCTTGTAATATATTTATGATTTGTTTCGTTCGGTTTTATAACCGAAACCGAACCGTTAAAAACCGAACCGAACTTTTTAAAACCGAAACCGATGGTTCGGTTGCGGTTGCGGTTTTCAATTTTTAAAACCGAAGACATGCGGTTTCGGGTTCGGTTTCGGGGCAAAACCGCCCCGAACCGAACCGTGCTCTCCCCTAGTAGCTTATATGTTGGTCGTCGGATCTTGCTGAGCACTATAGTCTACTGTTGCTGAGCACTATAGTCTACTGATTCAGGAGTAGGGTCTTGTTGAGGTACACTAGGAGTCTCGTCTAGCTTCCTCAACAATTTATCATGAATTTTTTGTGTGCATCCATTTCTGTAGAATTTGTGTTCCTTGCTTCTGAGTAGTATAGAAGGTAATTCAGGCATAGTGCCTTTGCATACCTTCAGGCATAGTGCCTTTGAAAATTTCTCATCCAAATCGCTTCACCGAAGCACTTCAGGTATTCGGTCCTCCGATTCAGAAATAAATTCTCCTAGAAGCTACAAGAGAATCGTTATCTAATTCAAAAGGATGGATCGGAAGAGACTGAGACCATATTATCCTTAAATGCTTCTTCAAAATTCTACAAGGCATGCTTTAAAATCATGTCCTAAAGATCTGCCTATATAAGTTCTCTATAGGTCCAAAATTCTTCTAATTAGCAGCCATTTTTCTTGATTGTGCAACATTTAACTGAATTTGTTTCACATGTTTCCAAATTACACAAATATATAGAGATTGGTATTGTTTCCGGACTCTCTCCACGGCATCTTTGCTTTGCAAGTTATATGATTAGACTGACGCTACTGGTTTAATAAACTTTATGGACTGCCAGATTAGAATGGTGTTGCTAGTTTAATAACACTTCATGGCCTGTCAGTGAATGAATTGGTAACATAGGAGTACTTGCTTGCTTAGGCCAGACTGCTTGCAAAACAATTTTAGTTCCCACATCGCAAGTAATATGAAGAACATCTTCTCACGCTATTATAAAAGCAGCCATCTGTTGTGCTTACAAATTACGCAGCCATGTGATGAGCACAAAGCGAACTATTCTTTCGCCTTTTACTAAAGAATACCGTGTGCTCGTCACTCATAGTGGCATACGCCTATTTTTGGAAGGGGATTTTCTTCGGAGAAACCCATACAATTTAGTGACTAAATTTGACGTGTTTTCTATTTTTCCTTGTGTTTTAAATAACGTTTGGACTGAACTCTTGTAAACATGTAAATCAAAATTTCCAGTTACATGGAATTGAGTTATTTTAGCCTGCTTTTATCAAATTAAGATAAGTGAGATGTTTTTCTTTTTTGTTAGTTATATACACAAATGCAAGATTCTCTCGACATCTGGTACATTCCTGCATATTTGACAACTCTCTGGTAGCAAGAAAAAGGTAGTTATATACCACATCGCTTATATTATAAATCGTGTCAAAAACAAATTCTTTAAAGCCCAATAGAAGCCAGTTTGTTACGCATATTTGCGCTTGGGGCAATGACGCAGCTAGTGAGGTACTAACTGAGGCGCGTCAATTGCTGGTTGAAAACTATTTCCAAACCCCCTCCTTGGTCTTGGCTTTGCGTTGTGCCATTGAGAATTTCTGGAAGGGCTCCCTCTAAACAAGGGTAAAGCCCTGCAAATTTCTAGTCCGTAATTGTTTATATTTCTAGCTGTAATTTAAAATAGAGTTGTATATGATAAATCTGAATAAAAAAACAGTGCAACTGAGTTGTAGTCAAAATCGGAAAAGCGCCATGCCCAGTAAACAGACCAATGAATCCGAGCCAAAATTGAAAACCCAACCAACCTAGACCTGGAAAATCGAATTGTCTGAAATGGTGGTTCCAATCAAACTACTTAATTTAGATTATATAAACAGATTGTAATTATATATACATATGGATTTGCACCATCTGTATATCATCAAACTAAAAGATTATGATATCTTGCTGGGACTAGCTCCACTTTCCTCAACTCCTGATCATTTCAATTTTGAACATGCTCATTATTTTATTTAAATATAACACATCTTGCATGATTTCAAAAAAAAACACGTCTTGCATGATTTCAAAAAAAAACACGTCTTGCATTTTTGGATGCAGATGCATCAATCAAATTCCCACAGAAAAATGCAAGACCCATCAATCAAATTCACACAGGGTACACGAGCCATTAAATGGGCCACCATATTCTCAGGCTTTTTAACAAAACCTAAAGAGACAATGTTCCTGGTACTAATAAGAGCAGTGCTATCATCCAGAAAAATGAGTCTTGTTAATTGCATTAACATCTTGAAGAGAATCGCTTTCCACGACAATCTGTCGAGGAAAATATCGGACAAACCAGGATAATGCTTCTCGAATTCCAAATGCCTCTGATTCAAGAACCGACACTGTGCCTTCAATTGTCATGCATTCGCCACTAATGAAACGTCCTTTCTCATCTCGCACCACCATGCCAACCGAGAACGATGGAGCATCAGCAAAAATAGAAGCGTCCACATAATTCTTAGTGAACCAGTAGCCGGAGCAGGCCATCTTAACTCTCTTACCTGATTATCCCTCTGTCATCTTTTTTCTTTTCTGTTGATCATCCTTCCACTCTCGTATCTGATTTGAGCTCCAATCCATAGTTGCAACTGGTGTAAGAGTTGGATTTTCCCATACCTTGTTACGAGCAAACCAGATCCCCCACATTACAGTTGCTATTTGAGTAACTCGATCATTTGACTCCGAGCTCAGTTTTTCCAACAACCATTCCGAGGTTGAATTTGATTCAAACTACCTCATATCATACGAGATTCCACTGTAGTTCCAACACTCTATTGCAAAATGACAATCAAAAAATAAGTGAAGCATGTGCTCAACATCTGTGGTGCACATCGGGCAAATAATGGGAGATTGCACTCCCCTGCTCCTAAGCATATTTCTAACTAGAAGGTTAATTTTACAGATCCTCCACACAAATATTTTAAGCTTACGAGGCACACCAAAACTCCATATTCAACTTCACCCTTTTGAGCGAGGCACATTACTTCCAATATTTATTTGATCTTGCCAGAATTGGTACCCCGATTTAACCGAGTACGTACCGTCCTTCGAATAAACCCAAGTTATTATGTCCTTATTCATCGTTTGCTCGATTTTCTGGAACAAAAGATTTAGGTAATAGGAAGCAAGACATGCAAGATTTACTGGTTTTAACTTTTATCATAATATGTTATATTATATGTGAATGTCATATTTTTTTAAAAAACTAATATTGTATTTATTTATATAAATAAATATTTAATTATAATCCGATTAATGATCTGCTTTTAAAACCACTTAAGCGTCCACTTAACGGCTTAAGCGCTAGAAGGTCATCCCACCGCTTAGATCCGATTTGTGCTTTTTACAACACTGTCTCTAGGTGATGCAACAATCTTATATCCTTGTCTACATCTGGATCTAGTTTCTGTAGTGTTCTTATGTGCAATCCTTCAAAAGTGTACTTGGTAAAGCTATTGACAGTGTTTTATATACTGCAGGGAGAATTATGGTTGTGAGGTTGTTTGCTTTACTGCAGATGTTGGACAGGTAAGATACAAGTTTTAATTAAGTATCCCAGTTTTTGGAGTCTCTGGAAGTTTAAAATTTCTAATTTTAAGTCCTTTGAAAATCTAAGAGGAGGGATAAGTGGAAACACTTTAAAGTGGAGGTCCTTCATGCACTTCTATGTCTACTTCAGCCCCTCTCTATTTTTTCTAGTCCCACGTTTCCTTGACCGTGTAAGTATTATACATTTTTAGTAAAATAAAAATTTTCCCATTTTACCCCTGCCAAAAAGCTGAAAATCGCCTGTAGCCACTTTTTTGAAAGGAAAAAGGCAAGTCTGGCCACCATTTTGCAAAATTGAAAGTCTGGCCACTTTTTTGAAAATGAGTGTAAAATCTGGCCACCACTTTGAAGTTTACTCTAACTTTTATCATAACTAGCTTATAGCCCGTGCATTCGTGCAAAGCACGGGTTTCTTTTTTTTTTTAATTAATTTTTAATATATATAATATTATAAACATTAATACGTTGCCTTTCTTCAATATTATACGTCGCCCTTCTTCGACTTTATACGTTGCCTTTTTAACGGACGTATATTAAACTTTATACATCGCCTTTTTAACCGACGTAAAAGACTCGTGACTTTATGCGTCGCCCCTCTATACGTCGCCATTTGATCGACGTATAAGACATGTTTAACCGACATAAAAAGCCTATTTTGTACTAGCGCGTGTTTATGCGCGGTTGAGAATTTATTTTTTCTTTTCTTAGAGTGGCTGTTGTGAATGTTTTCAATTTGTAGCTAATCCATAATTATATGTACCAAAGTTTTCCACACCTCTTCTCCCTCTTTGAGCATGTGTTACACTATAGTTTTAGTAATGTACTCAGCTTGTGTACTTTATGCTGACAGGCTATGGTTGATGTGGCCCGAGAGGTTGGAGCTGATGCTATTTCCTATGGATGCACAGGGAAGGGAAATGATCATCAGGCATGCTTTAAATTTCTGTCAACTGTTTTTACCGTCTTTGATAAATAACCATTACTGTTAAAATATCTATGATCCCTACTAAACTATTCTGCATTTGTCTTGTGTAGGTGCGTTTTGAGCTCACTTTCTTTGCTCTAAATCCTGAGCTCAGTGTTGTGGCTCCTTGGAGGGAATGGGACATACAAGGCAGAGAAGATGCTATAGAATATGCCAAGAAACATAATGTGCCTGTCCCAGTGACGAAGAAATCCATTTAATAGCAGAGACAGGAACCTGTGGCATCTCAGTCATGAGGTAATTAAATGACTAAAATAATCATTTTTAGTTAAAATTGACAAAAATAACCATGTTATAGCCATTTATCTTTTAAAAATGGGTATCCCATTTATCCCAATTTGTTTGAGGGGTTATTAAGACATTGGCCCTTGAAATTTCATCGTTTATACACATGAACCCACAAAGAAAAAAAAACGTACCTTTGTGCCCCTAAATTATGTTTGATATACACTTCAATACTATTTCCGTTCAAATTAGCCTGAATTCAAATTAGCCTGAATAATTATATCGGTATATCGGTTGAGGGGTAAATGAGTAATTTCCATTAGTTTTGTAACGTTCCATAACTAAATGAACATATTGACCCTTGAAGTATGACTATTTGTACAGATGGACACATTTAGAAAGAAAAAAAAAAGTTCTTTACTGATTAATTTTTATATTCAATAAGACTAGACCTGATAAAATGTGGCCAAAGATACTTTTTAATTGGCGGACATGTTTTGCAATAGTGTGACACTTAACAGCTTTAAATTCACGCAGATATATAGAGATCAGTATTGTTTCGGGACTCCCTATTTCACTCAATGGAGAAGAGCTATCCACTTGCTCTCCAATTTAAATGATATATGAGGCAAACATGGAATTGGTCGTATTGACATGGTTGAAAATCGGCTTGTTGGAATGAAAAGCCGTGGAGTTTATGAAACTCCAGGTGGAACTATTCTCTCTGCTGCTGTTTGAGAACTTGAGTCTCTAACACTTGATCGTGAATCTATGCAATTTAAAGACAGGGCTGCGCTCAAATATGCTGAGCTAGTGTATGCTGGGAGATGGTTTGACCCTCTCCACGAGTCTCTTGATAAGTTCATGGAGGAGATTACGGCAACAACTACTAGATCAGTGACACTTAAGTTGTACAAAGGATCTGTAAGTGTAACAGGTCGGACAAGTCCATACAGTCTTTACAGGGAAGACATTTCATCATTAGAGAGTGGGAATATCTACGATCAGGCTGATGCTGCTGGTTTCATAAAACTTTACGGCCTGCCAATGAAGGTCCGTGCCATGCTTGAGAAGGGTCTCTGATTTTCTGTGATTCTTGGTGCGAGTTTAGTTCCTTGACTGGATTAGTAGAGAGGTGATGATCAGTTTTCTGTACAATGTATTTTGCAGGATTATTATCTGGAAACTCAAGTTGAAAAATTGCGGATCATTAATACAAAACTGTTGTCTTTCCAATTATGTTTTAGTTTCAAGTTCCACTAATCGCCGGATTATCTCTACATGCAAACGTTGTTAATGGTAAATTAAGCTTTCGTTTTTCGCTTTTCATTTAAATGCAAAAACAATATACATTGTTATGATAAATTGATAAGATCATGTGGAACATTTGTTGTTTGATACTGTATTTGATAATGTATTAGCAATGCATGTTTCAGAATCGAAGAGAGAATTGATTATTCGATTTCTTATTAATGACGAATAATCTAGTAGCAGCACAGGGTGTCTGTCTGTCGCAGTTTCATGGCAATTAGTTGTCATACTGATACATGTTTTGTTATTTTAATTCTTCTAAGTTTGTTTGTGATAGATTAAGGATAATTGGGATCCTGTTTTTCGGACAACTGAGAAATAAGTGTGTGAGAAAAAAATTCTGCAACTGAGAAATAAGTGTGTGATAATTGTTATGATTTCTTATGTTTTAGGGTCTCTTGGATACGTGTGTGGCGGTGCCTGAAAAAACTTAAAAGGCATCTTAGGGAAGACACAATTAGAGAAACGGTCCATTTTAATTGAAGACACAAAACTTTTCCCAGTATTTTGCAGTGGACACCATGTAAATTGGCAGTGGACACCAATAGAAACACTAGACTAGCATGTAAATCGGCAGTGGACACCAATGTAGCTAAGATACAACATACGGTATTTTTAAGGCCCACAATCTTATAAGATATGTTGTTGCTAAACACAGAAATTTGGCAACAATCAATTGTAAATGGTTCAAATATTCTGTAAATCTAAGTCTCGTTTTGAATTCCTCTAAAAATTTACAGGAGAAGAAAAAGACCAGGGCTCGTTTAGCAGACCAGAAATTCATGTAGACTCCAAAAATAGATATGTAGGTCTGTCAGACAACTGCAAGACCACCCCAGCCAGGCAAACCTAGTTGGTCATGCAGTCATGTATCATCCACCAGACTTGGTCACCTGTCTACTTAGAAATCAAGTATACAGAGGTACGAGCCTATAGAACAGATCCTGTTCAAGTAAGATCGTGAGCTTTATGCTTGCACGCCTTCTAAATATACAGGCTTTTAGTTTTATTTTCTTTCGATATGGGACTGCATCAAAAACCCCAGGTTCGGAGGGGTAAATACTAAATACATCTTCCCGAGCTTCTTTGTTCCACTCTTTTGAGTTTCATTTTCAATTTCTGAAGATATGGTTTGGGGAGAATCCAAGCATGCAATATAACCAAGTGATTGATATGCAACAACAGAGAAATAGTCCAATTAAATTTTTGTCGTGCAATACAAAAATTTCTCACAAGATAATGAAAACACAAGATTTACCACAAGTGACAATAGAAGATCGAAGCTTGCTAGTACTTGAATGGTAGGGAGCCAAAAGCTGCTGCCTTTAGGCTGACGAACCTTGTGAATTAAAAATGGCGATCCAGCCCGAGAAGAAGCCTGCAAAAACTACACACTACTTGAAAACCCTCCTTTTGCACACCCACTTTTCCCCATTTTCTTGATTTCGGGCTTACACACAAATACAATTTGCACCAATTAATCTAACCAGTCTTTGCTTCTTCTTTTCTGCAAATAAAGAAAGGACAAAATTTGAATCTTTTTGCCTTAAATTTGCTACAAAGAAAGGATAAAAATCTAGGGGGTGTTTGGAAGTTAGAGGTTTGGGATAAAATTAGAGGTTTGGGGGTAGATTAGAGGTTTGACCAAATGAAACCTCTAATGTGAGTGTTTGGTTGTTAGAGGTTTGAGTTAGAGGTTTGGGATCAAAAAGCTAATTTTGAAAAAGCTCATTTTAGGAGCTTTTTCAATTAGAGGTTTGCTATGTGTCACAAAAAGTTATTCAAAAAGCTATTTACCAAACACTTTTATTCAAAACAGCTAATTTCAATCCGCTAGTCAAAATAGCTAATTCAATCCGCTAGTCAAAACAGCTAATTTAATCCGCTATCAGCTAACAGCTATCAGCTAATTGCCAAACAGGGCCCTAATCTTTTCACCTTAAATTTGGTCTTGTTGGGGGTAGAGTGGGAATGAAAAACTTAAGAACAGGGTCAAAGATATTTAACTGAGATTTAATTGCACTTAATATGCCTTGGTTATAATTTTGGTTAAAGATAAGTTGCCTTCCCCTATTTTGCTTCTAGTATATTATGTGTATGCCTTTAGCCTTTTCAGCTTTGCTTTATAGTTTTTATGAGTTTACAACTAATAACAGACCAAAAATTCACATGATCCATATGATCAAGCTATTTGTGCATATAATTCTTTAAACATTATAAAAAACAGCCCAGCCATTTCTCAGTTAACAGCTTGCATGTGATCTCTGGTGATGCTGCCTGTTTTTACTAATATACTTGTATAGCTACTCAAATGTACTTTTCATATAATGCAGCAATTTTTATTAGGTACATGTATTTATGTATCTCACATTCTCACTTCAGTCATCTATTTATCACATATTTTTAAACTTTAGAGTATGTTTAATAAGAGTTCATCCACAGCATAACAAGAAACAGAACTACTAGTAATAATCAAATGGAGACCCGAAAAGTCTTCGTCTTCATTTGATATGTGCAAGAAACCAGTCCAGCATGTCCTGATGTGCTTCTTCAACCAATTTACAGCAAATTCATCTTCATCTTTGTACCTAGTTGACCATCCATGTGCCACACCAGGAAATATCTTTACAATAGACTTAACCTGTAAAAAATACAAGGCCGTTAACCTCCTGATACAGTGAGTACACATTCAACAATGTAGCAAGGGATGTAAAACCGTGCAAGTTTACTAGAACTTATCAGAACAAAATAGTAATCTCTAACAGTTGTTGGCAGTAAATAACTACAGAGGTAAGAAGAAAATTAAATAACTTTACGGACCACGTACGTTATCAGATATAAGATTCTACCCAAATTGCCTCATGAGTTCAGGAGGAGAGTGATTGTCAACCTCAGCTCCCAGTATAGCCATGGGCACCTTAACCTCTGAAAGAAAAGCGTTGTGATGTATTGTTAGATCATGAAGTGAAAATATCAATCACAGTATCAGTGTATCACTTACAAATCAGTGTATCACTTACAAATCATATACATAACCATATACAAATTTATTGTACCTTACTGAGATGGGAAGAACATATGCATAGTGCAATCTCAACTTTGAGAGGGGAAGAACATAAGCATAGTGTAATCTCAACTTCCTACAAATTTACTGTACCTTACCAAGAGGGGAATAACTATTTTCGTAACTTCGTTTGCAAAAAATTGTGGTCAGGAGAAAAAGGATCAAGGAAAATGTAATGTATCGTGAATTATTAGTATAGTTAGATCACTGCCTCGTGTAAAAACCTCTAATCTAGCTTTTTGTCAAACTTCATGCGTAACACGACCAATTACTTCCGTAGCCTGCATATATGCCCCATTTTCTCACCAAAATCAAGGCAATGAAGGTCTCAAAAGAATGTATTGAAAGTTTAAAAGTTATAATTTATACCTTTCATATCATCCAAAGTAATGCGCGAAGAAGGGTGTAACAGCACTGCAGCTTGAATATGAGGAGACTTCGTTAGTTCCACAACCACCTTGGCTGAGGAAAGAACAAAGAGACAGAATTATCAATTAAGTCACTCTAAAATAAGCGACAACAAAACTAATCTGCAACAAATGAATTCATGAGTTGATATGTGAATGACTAAAGATAAAGACACTTTGAAGTAAAAAAAAACATCCAGCTATCAAGATGTCAGCATAACTCATACCGCCCCAGCAAAATCCTGCAGCTCCAACTGTTGTTATGCCTTGACTTTTCAGAGCTGCAATAACTGGTTTTGCATCTTCAAATCCTCTGTCCTATAAAAAATAGCAAGAAAGGTAGAGGCTTTAGCTTTCGGAGAATCTGTCTTCATAATATAAAATTATGGTCTGCTTCGCAATATATAAAATTATAAATAAGACATTCTGTTGAGTTGTAATTTTCTGACAGTTAACAAGGCCTTGGACTATTTTAGTTTAAAAAGAAACTCAGTTAAGTATTGTCGGAAACAAACTGTATTGTGTATGCTCGCCCAGACTGAAATAGGCTTCTCAACATTCTGCGGATCATAGGGATCTCCATGCATGAAATCTGGTACCACAACGTAGAATCCAGCATTAGCAACTTTGTCGGCCAGCTTCCTTCATAGGAAAAGTCACGAAGTCCTACTTAGTATCCATATAAATTAACATTGTAACTTGATGCATAGAAAAACTAACCTAATATAACTGTTACGAAGTTCCTGCTAGCCTTGTATATAAATTTAATATTTATAGCAAAAAATAATAAAAATGGTATAGTTGAACTGCAGGCTACTGACCTACCCTTTTTAAAGGCTGAATATACTTTTACTAGTGCATCAATGTCAGTTTTCAGTTTAGGTAGTAGATTGTTTTGAATGCTTTGAGGTCACTGGAGTTCAGATATGCCCAGCTAAAAGTTCAAACCTGATACAGATAATACTGCATCTGTTTAAAAGAAGCACAAAGACGTCAACCACAGAACTACTCATTGCATCGAGTATTTTCCCCTTCTGGCTTCCTGTTAATCAAGCTGCTTACATGTGTAGTTTTTAAGATTGCACGAGTATAACATTAAGCCAGTAAGCCACCATTGTCTCTCACTTGTATAGTTTAGAAGTCAATAGTTGAATTCAGATCTTATTTCATACTAAGTTTCCTAATATGGTTGACAGTGGAACAGAAGATTCTCAAGAACACTTGAATATGGCAAGTCTCAATAAGTCATGGGCCACCGATAGATAAATAAATAATCAAGAATTACATGTGAGAGATGAAAGGAATACCTTAAATTTGGCGATTCATATCCTGCAAAAAGCAATTGGAGTTAAAAAAAAGTTCAAAACAAACACAAAGCAAGACTGTTGATCTAATGGATGTTGGGTTAGATATAATAAACAATACAAGCTTTCTTTAAACGACTAATCACAACCTCAACTCCTCCATTCCTTGATCAGACTTTTATCTAACATCATGGAATCATTGTGTTTAAGTCTGTTACATAATCTAAATGGTCTGACATGCAATTAAGATCCTCGTATTTGATTTAAACTAGCAATGAAGAAGCACATCGCCTAACAGGGTTTCCTTTATATAATGGTTCAGTACTTTGGTGCACTGTATGATATGTCCTGCTGCTTCATTCTTAACAACAATAATAATTTGGTAGCACTTTTAAATAAACTGAAACCAATTTATGTAGTGATGATCAAGGCCACTATCTCCTTTACTAGATTCTCGTATTTCACGAATCAAAATACACTTCTACATTTACATAATTTATCATTAGTTTGTTTGTTGAACAAGATGAAATAAAAACAGCCGGTAACACACGTAAAGTCATATGGATGAACCATCGGGGCATCAAGAAATACATTAAGAGAGAGAGAGAGAGAGAGAGAGAGAGAGAGAGAGAGAGAGAGAAGGGTAAAATATGTGAAGTACCAAAAACATCATAAACAAGAAGAATGGCCAGTTTGGAATGAGCTTTTAGGCCTGCAAGTTCAGTGACAGATCCTGATCCGCTGCTTGAGCTTAAGTTTGGTGGGTTGCTGCAGCATTCTGGTCCTAACATTCTCTCCTTTCTTTCTCAACTAGATGGATAACAAATCAAAGATGTGTTGGAAAAAAGATACAGATAGTGTACTGTGTTTGACACTTTGACTACCCAGTTTTCAAACTTTACACACCGAAGGCTGTCTGTTTAGGGAGTGCTTGTCTAATTTTTATGATGTTATCAATCTCTGGAAGTATCATTTTGTAAAGAGTAATACTGGCTAATCCAAAAAATTCTTTTAAAATGACATGAGCAAGCAAAGCACAAATTTTTAAATGACATGAGTATACAAAAGTACAAAACCAGGAAATTTTAATTGGTGTGTTTAAAACGAAATTTTTAATTTACAATCAATTATTATAACATACTAGCTTGTAGCCCGTGCAAAGCACGGGTTACTTTTAATATTTTATAATTTATTTATAATATAATATTATAAATATTGATTTTAATATGTTATTGAAAGAATTCAAACCTTACATATTTGTATATAATAATTTTTAGTATTAAATATAAATTAATATGTTGTTGGCGGGAATCGAACCTTGGACCTTGTGCATATAACAACTTTTAGTATTTTAGTATTGTTAAATCTAACGGTCATGATCTATTTGAGTTGCTGATCTAACGGTGATAAGTGAGGGATAACCAAAAATGGGGATAACCAAAAATAGGGGGTAACCAACTACAAATTATACCCCCTTTTGCTTATTATAATATAGTATAGATACGTGTTATTTAGAATAATTTTAATTGAGTAGAACCATCTTATATAGATAATCGGAAAGAACCATCTAATTTTTGCCGATTTCATAGAAGAATCAAAAAATAATAATTTTTTTTCAGAAAAATAAAATAAAATTGTCCGCGGCCACGTGGCAGTGGCATGTCAACAAATGTGACAAGTCATCGTTTGGTTCTCCTACAAAATCAGAAAATTGGTCTTTTTTTATTTTTATAGAATCAAAAAAAAATAGTCTTTTTTTTATATGACCAAAAATTAAAATTTTGATTCTACTATAAAATCATAAAATTAGGTATTCTCTACATAAATGGTTCTCTATAAAACAATGGTCTAACTAGATTTTTAGTATGTGGGAGGTACATATTCTAAATGAGAATAAATTACTAATTTTTTAATACATATAATGTATTTACAAGTTAATATGCGATAAATGAATTATATGATTATTAATTTTAACAAAAATATGTGTTTTGATAATAATGACCCTTGTTTAAGTGTTATCCTTACTAAATGGTCGGATCGAGTATAAGTCGAGATTAAAATATTAATATTATTAAATTATCGAGAATAAATATAATTAATAAAAATTATTTAAATATGTATTTATAGATAATTGAATGATAAAAGTATTTAATAAATAAATTGAAATTTAATTATGTAGTTATAGGGAATCGAATCCGAGATGAAGCAAAACAAATCAAAATAAATAAACTTGTATAATTATGTAGTTGCAAGAAATCGAATCTAAGTTCAGTAATAACCAAATTTGATATTTTGGTATTAGAGTAGTGCTAGAGACACCAAAATTTGGTACAAAAAATTGTCACCAAATGACATGGCATGGATGATGTGACAGTATGGATTTTTTTGATTGGTGTTGTTGGTGTGAATACATGGGGCCCATTTATTATTACAACAAATCAGGATTGGCCACATGTATTTGGGGAAAATTTTGGGGACTAAATTTGGTGCCCCTAGCATTATTCTTTGGTATTATTGTGTGCCATTAAAACATGGTTTTTTCCACATTAATAAAGAGTACACTTACATGAAAATTCAATTTTTTTATATTCATATAATTTTTTTTTAGTTTTACTATAAATGTAATAATTAAATGAGTTAAATGGACCTGAGGTCATAAACCCTGAGGTTAGATGATTTTTACATGTAAAATTAGGATATATTTGTAAATTTAAACTTCAGCTATGTAATTACAAAACTACCCTACCATATTCTTGGAAAAATAACCTAACCTCATGATAGTATGAGATCTTCCTCATGCACAAGTTTCTCTAATTAAATACTAGAGATGATGTCGAAAACCATAAATTAATGATGACACTAATGATAGGAATCTTATAAACTATCACTATACTAGGTAACAAAACCGAGCTACGCGCGGCATTAAAATATTTTTAAAAATCATTTATATAACATTATTATTCGTTGAGTTTTATTATTTGAAAGTTGATATGATGAATTGAAACTTTTGCAAAATGTAACTAAATTTGAATGTTAAAGAATTATAGAGAAAAGAATTAGCAGAAAGAAAACATGTTTCACTTAAACTCTTAAGTAATAATAATGATATTTTCGAGGATATTGACGATACCTATTTTGTTGCATAAATAATACTTTTGAAAGTCAATATTGACAAACATTTGTAAAGTTCAACAATGGATAAGTAAAATTAACAATTTTGTATCATTTTTGTTGTCAATGGCATTATGAGAGATGTGATTGGTTTTTTTGTTGATAAATTTGTTTGTATGATAAAAAAGAAGTAAAATGTAAATATGATAAGAGGTGTGATTGACTGTACTCATCGATAAATTTGGTTGCATGACAAACAAAAACAAAATTCAAATATATTTTGTAAGTCATGTTTCATATTTCTTGGAGTGATCCGACACCTGTATTTATTCATTTGATTAATTTTTTTGAGCATTTATAAGAACTTTTTTGTATGCAATATTAAATTTAAATTCATGGACACATGTTTAGAATGGTACTCACATATTATAATAATTTTATATTAAATCTTATAATAAATATGTACATGTAATTATTTTCTATCTCCAATAAAATGAATTTAAAAATAATTAGAATCTCAATAAACACTAAGTCGTTTAAAATTAATTATGCAAACAAAATGAAGATCCTCTAACATATTATCAACTTCATCAACTCCATATTTTTCATACCAAATTACAATGTTAACATAACTTTCATAATAAAATTTTATAAAATATTAAATATAACTAATTAACGTTCTTAAATGCCGATGCCCGTTTCATAACATACATGCATGATTAATTAATTAGTAATAGCATAAGAATTTGTGTAGTTAGAATATTAATTTAATCCCACACAATATAATGAAACAACTAATGTATAACTTTTTCATTGTTTTAATCATTAAAGAAAAAGGTTGGATTGGTTCAATTTAATCGAGTTGGTCACATCCCATATGTAAAGTGGTCATGTGTAAAAATAAATTATACAATATTGCTTGTATTTAAATTGTGGATGTTAATTGGAAAATTTATATACTTCCGTATCTTGTCATGATTCTCATGGTCACTGATTACGAATTAATCAAAAAGTTAAAATCGTCAATTTATTATTGCCGACATCAATTTTGAATAAGGATTAGAAATGGACGATATAAATAATTTTATTTTATCGTTTGACCTTGAACTAATTGTACTTTTAGATAGATAATTAATATTTTATATTAATTTAATAATAGATTATAATGTTCTAACAAAGATTGCTAAATTTTATATTAAAAGTAAAATAAAGTGTATTTAATATAAGTTTATTAGGTACAATTAATGACTAATTAAAATGCAATCAAATGTAATAAAATTATTTTAATAAAAAAGTCAAAAATGTGAAAAATCAAGAAAAATATTTTGAAGCATCTAAGTGAAATCCTCTCTGATCTCCTGGTTATATAACATTTTAAAAAGCCGATACCCCTCTCAAATGAGTAATAGTGTAAAAGTTTCATTTAATTAGAATATTAATTTATTCCGGCACAATATAATGGAACAACAGATCTATGTCTAGTGTTTTTTTTTTATTGATTTAACCAACTGAGAAAAGGTTCGGATTGGTTTTTAATCAAACTGGTCAAATTCTATGTGTAATTTTTTTCATATACAAAAGCAAAACCTACCGATATTTATTTGTGTAATTTGTCCATGTGCAAAGTAAAAATCGTTGCCGATGTTATATGTTTACAAATTCTAAATGTTAATAAAAAAATGTACATATTTCCGTAACTTATCACGATTCCAAATTTTGTGAAAAGTTGAGGGTGTCTATCGTATTATTGCCGGAAAAAAATGCGGTGATCTTGAATTGCAAATAAAAAATGGCACAACATAATTAATTTTAAGTCGCCATTTTGTGTTATAATAATCTTAATTTTATTTAAATAATTATTATTTTATAAGAAATAATTATTATAATGCTAACATAATGTTTGAAAAAAAATTCATAAACATATATTTGTTTACAAATTCTAATTGTTAATAAAAAAAATGTACATATTTCCGTAACTTATCACGATTCCAAATTTTTTGAAAAGTTAAGGGTGTCTATCGTATTATTGCCCGAAAAAAATGCAGTGATCTTGAATTGCAAATCAAAAATGGCACAACGTAATTAATTTTAAGTCGCCATCATTTTGTGTCATAATAATCTTACTTTTATTTAAATAATTATTATTTTATAAGAAAATAATTATTATAATGCTAACATAATGTTTGAAAATTTTTCATAAAATAAAATAAAATAAACATATATTTAATATGCTTAGCTGATTGAGACTGGGACTTTAGGCCTGTAGGGGTTTACCTTTCCAAGATCTCATGTTCATTTCCCGTCTCACTATTTAAGTGGGTGGTCATGGGCTCATGGCGCTGGATGTTGTGCTCCTGCCAAAATTAGTCGAGTTTTAGGGACCTTTCCAGCCTTCTTATAATTATTTTCCAATTTGCATTCCTTAATAATTTTTTATTAGAATGTATAAACATTAGTAGATGAATACTATCCTAACATCAAATAAGAACTTCTTAATATGAAAATTAATTATAAATAAATTCAAATAATTGTTTTATGTTAAGTAGTATATTTTGTCATAAAAGTTAATTATTATTATCGATTTAATTATTCAAAAAATAATACTATCATGAAGCTACACAAAAAATAATGAAAACAGTGAAATGTCTTTATATAGTTATTTATGGTGCAAAAGACAGGAAGTTTGAGCTGTTTAGTTTCGTAAATACCAACCAAATGATAGTGACCTTGATATCACACTTAATGTACAAATATATTTGTAGCTCCTTTTTGTTAAGATGGAAGATGGATGCTATACATTGGTGCAAAAACAATACATAAAATAATGAAAAAAAAGTTTTAATCGGGGTTCGATGTGCGCGCTACCTTCCTAGGAATTCAGCGAATAAGAAAATGAAGAAGTTGTTTTAAAATCAACATATTCTTAATGCATGGTATTGCCCATTTAGCTTTTTACCCAATGGGTAAAAAAATTTACCCAACTCCTATATTTTATACTATATTCTCATACATTTTATGATGACCCATGGATAATCCATTTACCCAATCCATTAAATAGATGATATACATAATATCTTCACGTTTAATTTAAAACTAACTGATCCTTAATTTTAGCAACTGACATACACGCTGAAAAAATTCAAATCTCATTACCCTAATTTGAAGGATATGAGTATATGTTATTCATATTGAGATTTTTACCTTTTGGAAAAAGCATCTTTTACCGTTCCAGGTATGCATATTGTTATTGTTATTTTGATTTTAATTGACAAGTTTAAACCCAGGTATTTTTTGTGCTGTAAGTATGTATGTATAATTGTATATACGTTTAATGTGTTTGTTTCTTGCTTATAATGGATTGAATTTGTGTTGCAGCGATAATGAATCTTACAAGTTATTTAGGTTTAATGTATAAGACAATCAGGTAATAGTATTAACCTTTTGATCCTCACAAAAACTATTCCATATACACATATATATATTTGCGTTTATATATGTCCATAATTTCTTTATTTATACATGTTTTTGATTTGTTTGTTATACATAATTGATAAATCTATTATGATTATCTTATCTAACGACGTTTTTATGTTTGTGTGTTTTTTCAGATTTGTATGTATTGCAGTCTATTTGTAATGTTCATAATCTCCATGGGTTCCAAGCCGTCAAAGGAATCAGGTTTTGATTTCTTTGTCTAATTTGTAACCCTTTGTGATTCACTTTTATATCTCTCTAATATTTAATGTCGATTGATATATGATTACATAGATTTTTTTAATTGAATGATGTATGATTTATATGCAATGAGAATGATGGTCTTTTAGCGATAAGTGGATTTTATATCCATTTGGAGCATTCTAAATCGGCTTACATTGATTGTCTTGGACTCAAGTTTGTGGTAGTTTTGATGTGTTTTGCTTAGTTGTGCAGATTTACAAGAATGTTGATTATGGTTGATGCTTCTATCGTTTTTGGAGAATAAATTAATTAAAATTCGGATTTCTGAGACGGTTGCGCAGTCTACACTGTTTTGGACATATCTGGAGTTCTAGAAGTCCGTTTTCAGCGATCTTACTGCCCACGCGAAGCCTGGGAGATTTTCTACAACTTGGGATAGGATTCCCACGAGCAAATTGTGCCGGGTAGGAGCAATCTGCGCGAAGAACAGACTGTTGGGCGCAAGTTGCCCCTGAAAAATTATAGTTTTTACTATTTTGGCCATATCTTGAGTTCTACAACTCCGTTTGGGGCCCGTAAGCAGTCCACGCGAAGATAACGGAATTCTCTATCACTCTAAAGTGGTCCAGATGTCCAATTACTACTGGAACGGTCCTAAAAAACTGAAGAAAAGTCAACTACGAATTTTCCTTAAAAAACAGAATCAGTTTAGGAAACGTATTTTGCAGAAATTCTATTATAATTCTGATCTGGTATTTTCTTGCTGGGCAAGATGTCTAGAGCCTATATAAACACATCCAACCCTTGTAAATTGTATTAAGATCATTAAGATCATCATTAGGAGTAGAACCATTACATATCAATTACTTAGGTTTATTTGTTTTTTTTTTCATACTTTGTTTTTATCATGGTTTCATCAGATCCCATGATGACGAGAGGTTCGATTATGAACTAATCGTTGTCATGGGATTCTAACGGATTTATTTATGGAGCTTTAGTATCTTGATGCTTTACAGATCTGTGTGTGATGTATATCTGATATCCTCGTATGGTTATGCTTTATGAATTTAGATGCGTAGCTAACATCTAATATGTTAATCTCTTGTGAAGCGAGAGTGGATCTTGAGATTTAGAACTTGCCATGCTAGCATAGGTTCATGATTGTTATCAACATGATTCATAGTATGAGATGAGAATACTTATATTGCCCTATGTGATCAATGTGGATAACTTGTTCTTCAACCGTTATGTTTTCAAATTCTATAGACATATAGGGTCTAAGCATAATTGGTGTCTATTCATCTTCTATCTCTTTTGTGGATGTATGTTTAGTTTGGTATTCGTATACTGAGAAGTAGCGTATACTTGTTTCGTGTTATTCGATCAGATATCATAACCATTGCATATAGTGATTAAAGGCGTCAGATCTAAGCGAAGTATTTAATGAAGTTAGGATTCCATGGTTTTTCTTGCAGACGTAATTAGATTTTAATTCTAGTTAGTTAGTTAATTCTTAGTTTGTTAATTTGTTTTTTTTAGTTAATTTTAGTTAATTAAAACCTAAATCTTGTTATTTGTCTTAGCAGTGATTAATAACCATACATTGTTGCATAGGTGCATGAACTGAATTGAAACCATAACCAGATCTCTGTGGGAACGAACTTGACTTCTATCTGTATTACTTGTGACCACGTACGCTTGCGTGATTTTGCATAACAAGTTTTTGGCGCCGCTGCCGGGGATCATCGGTGTTTTATTTTTAGTTTTTGTGCTTGTCAATAGTGGTCGTTAGAGTTCACTGACTCGGATTTTTTTTTTCTTATCTATCTTGTTTAGTTTTGTGTGTTTCAGGTACTTGAGTGTTTGAAGATGGCATGCGAGGAGTTGCCATGGTGGGCATATTCGAGTACATCCATGCCTCAGCAATGTGAGCGATGTTTGGGTGTTCATGATCCCTCGCAATATTGTTACTACGGAGGAATTGATCCATATGTCACTTATGAGGAGCAACCATATTTTCAATATCATCCTCAACAGTACCAGCAAGATGTTCCAGATATGTCATATGTCTTTGGTAGTGAAGAGTTTCAACATCAGCAACCTATTCCTACTTTTCAGTCAGATGAGGTTGACGATTTGAAGGAGATTAGGAAGGAGATTAGGATGCTTGTAGAGAATCATGAGAAGCTTATCAAATCTATGGGGACATTAGTTGCTCAAGTTTTGAGTGCCTTGAAACAAGAGAATCAACAATTCATACTAGAGGCAATTCCAGAAAATAACGGTGACTTGGAGCAAGGTACTACATGCTTAATTGAGGAAGACAAATTCCAAGGTGAGGTGAGCATTCACAAGCCATGTGAGGAATTTGATCATGTTAGGATGGTGGAGGATTTGGAAAGGGCACTATTTGGGACAGACACTAATGAGCTGCAGAAGTTTCAAGAATTGGTATGTGCGTACCAAGAGGCTGAAGAACATGGGAAAGATGCAGGTCTTCTACTTGTCTCAGAGTTTAAAGATGGAGGTAGCGCATTTGAGCCAATGGAGGAAGTTCTTTTTGAGGAACCAAAGGCTACATCAACTTACATTTACCCTCCTCCATTATATTCAAGCGAAGCCCGTGTGTTGTTCTACAAATTGACAGATTTTGGTTCAACAGATGAAGGCATTGGAATAGGACATAGTTGTTACACGAATAGGCCAAGCGAGGAGAAGTGGCAGAAAATGTGTCGCCGAGATGATGATGAAGTCTCACGAAGAGAGGACCAGGCAAACTATTATCATCCTTAATGGAGGCTTGGAAGTTACGTCAAGCTATTGACGTTAAAGAAGCGCTTCTTGGGAGGCAACCCAAGGTATGTTTTCTACTTTCCCTTGTATTTACTTCCATTCAATGAGGACATTGAATATTCTAAGTTTGGGGGTGGTTTGAGGGATAAGTAGTGTATATATATGTGATTGTTAGTCATTGTGTTCATGTAGGATTTCATGCTTTACATATTAGTAGTAGTAAATTATGCATTTATGTTCGTGTTATTTACGTTTGTTTCATATAGGACATTCTGTTTTTTTTGTTAGTATATCATGTGAGTTCATAATAGATGCATTTGCACCCATGCTTGATAGGAATTTTGTGTTGTTGACGCTTTTGATTGAGAAGTGATATGCTTTGTTCTTGTGCACACACATACACTAGTAAGTTGAAGCTAGTAGACTTATTGAATGTTGTAAGTAATTAGAAGGACATGAATATGTGCAAGATGCTTTAGTTTGCATGCTTTGAATACAAGTAGGGGCGTTAGAGAGATTTTTGCTTGGGATTGAGTATGTTTTTTCCACCAAGTGAGATTTTGAGCCTTATTGCATATTATTTGCAATTTATTCGTTTGCTTGAGTGTCCACGGATTGTTTGCATTGCTAGCAGTTGTTTGAGGTCTTTCTTGAAACGCATGACATTATTTGACGATTAAAATGATAAAGGCATTTAGGAATAACCGCATATTTTCCCATATTACCACACCATATTTACATGATCAATTAGTTAACCCGTTGAGCTTAATCCTATTTTTCGGTGACATACCACATTACTTGCCTAGACCTTTTTCTTGTATTGGCCTTACATTAATTTGAACCCACATTGTCAAAGGCTAGTAGAGTGCTTAAGGGAGTAATAAGGTGTGCAAGGAGGTTTATTGTTGGTTGTACTTTTGGGGGAAATATTGAAAATTGGGGTTGTTTACTTGATAGTCGACATATGTAATAAAATTATGGGATCATTGTTATTGTTTATATTGTTGTTTGTGTTCTATTTAGCTCTCGGAAAAAAAAATACGAAAAAAAAAGAAAAAAAAAGAGAAGAAAAAAAAAGAAAAAAATATTATGAGAGCATGTTTGTGTTTGTGGTGATCCTATTTCAGTCGACTAGTCGAGTGTTTTGTTGGAAGAAGAGTAAAAATTATGTGGGGGGAAAATAGGGTGTTGTGTATGATTTATTATAGTTCCTACTAGCTTTTGACACTTCACCTGATTTGGCTTATTTGACATACCTTGTCCCTAGCCCCGTTACAACCCAATTAAAGACCTTTTGATTATCGTCATTGATGTATATTGTGTTAAGAGTTAGATTGATACCAAATGTCAAGCATGTTTATGATTTTGTTGGAATTGAGTGATACACTTACCCTTGTTCTTGAGTGAATATTCTTTGTGAGTGGATTGTGAGTGTTTGCTTGTTCTTGCGTATGAGATCCCGAGTGTTGTCTCAAAGATGTACTCTTGTAGGCTTAGCATGTTTACTAACTTATTCTTACACTTGACATGGACTTGTGAGAACTTATGCATGTTCATTGAGTAGACTATGTGAATACTTGCACTTTCGACACCAAGACATTGCGTATTTACTTTGATTCTTAAGTTGATATGTCATGAGAGGATTTGAAGGTATGGTAGATTATATTATTTGTATTTTCATAATAGTTGCATTCATGCATTGCATTGCATTAGGTTATATGGATTTTGTGGGTACATTCGCTATAGGCCCTCACGAGACCTTACTCGTCCACTAGGGCTGCCTAGGGGTTTAAAGGGCTTGTTGCATATGCCAAATGCAACCGTGATCACCTACGGAAGTGGTACTAGTTAGTTAATTAGTTGTAATTGTTTATGCTTGAGGACAAGCATCGGTTTAAGTTTGGGGGTGTGATAAGTGGATTTTATATCCATTTGGAGCATTCTAAATCGGCTTACATTGATTGTCTTGGACTCAAGTTTGTGGTAGTTTTGATGTATTTTGCTTAGTTGTGCAGATTTACAAGAATGTTGATTATGGTTGATGCTTCTATCGTTTTTGGAGAATAAATTAATTAAAATTCGGATTTCTGAGACGGTTGCGCAGTCTGCACTGTTTTGGACATATCTGGAGTTCTAGAAGTCCGTTTTCAGCGATCTTACTGCCCACGCGAAGCCTGGGAGATTTTCTACAACTTGGGATAGGATTCCCACGAGCAAATTGCGCCGGGTAGGAGCAATCTGCGCGAAGAACAGACTGTTGGGCGCAAGTTGCCCCTGAAAAATTATAGTTTTTACTATTTTGGCCATATCTTGAGTTCTACAACTCCGTTTGGGGCCCGTAAGCAGTCCACGCGAAGATAACGGAATTCTCTATCACTCTAAAGTGGTCCAGATGTCCAATTACTACTGGAACGGTCCTAAAAAACTGAAGAAAAGTCAACTACGAATTTTCCTTAAAAAACAGAATCAGTTTAGGAAACGTATTTTGCAGAAATTCTATTATAATTCTGATCTGGTATTTTCTTGCTGGGCAAGATGTCTAGAGCCTATATAAACACATCCAACCCTTGTAAATTGTATTAAGATCATTAAGATCATCATTAGGAGTAGAACCATTACATATCAATTACTTAGGTTTATTTGTTTTTTTTTTCATACTTTGTTTTTATCATGGTTTCATCAGATCCCATGATGACGAGAGGTTCGATTATGAACTAATCGTTGTCATGGGATTCTAACGGATTTATTTATGGAGCTTTAGTATCTTGATGCTTTACAGATCTGTGTGTGATGTATATCTGATATCCTCGTATGGTTATGCTTTATGAATTTAGATGCGTAGCTAACATCTAATATGTTAATCTCTTGTGAAGCGAGAGTGGATCTTGAGATTTAGAACTTGCCATGCTAGCATAGGTTCATGATTGTTATCAACATGATTCATAGTATGAGATGAGAATACTTATATTGCCCTATGTGATCAATGTGGATAACTTGTTCTTCAACCGTTATGTTTTCAAATTCTATAGACATATAGGGTCTAAGCATAATTGGTGTCTATTCATCTTCTATCTCTTTTGTGGATGTATGTTTAGTTTGGTATTCGTATACTGAGAAGTAGCGTATACTTGTTTCGTGTTATTCGATCAGATATCATAACCATTGCATATAGTGATTAAAGGCGTCAGATCTAAGCGAAGTATTTAATGAAGTTAGGATTCCATGGTTTTTCTTGCAGACGTAATTAGATTTTAATTCTAGTTAGTTAGTTAATTCTTAGTTTGTTAATTTGTTTTTTTTAGTTAATTTTAGTTAATTAAAACCTAAATCTTGTTATTTGTCTTAGCAGTGATTAATAACCATACATTGTTGCATAGGTGCATGAACTGAATTGAAACCATAACCAGATCTCTGTGGGAACGAACTTGACTTCTATCTGTATTACTTGTGACCACGTACGCTTGCGTGATTTTGTGTAAACAATTAACAATCAGTTGGGTATGTTAAGTTGGACTAACATGAATCACAGGTATCTGTAATATTTGCTTTGTATGTGCCAGTTCTAATATGTCAATCACATTATAATGTTCTTGCAACAAAGTTTGGTGCGATATTCGCCTATATTCCATCGTCATTTTTTGCTGCTTTGTATTGTCTTTTCTTTGCTTATGTTGGTATGTCCATATTACGGGGGATCTTCCTTATATATACTAATTTTTTTCTCTTATAACCTAAAAAGACAGATGATCAATTTTTATGCAGGTGCAGCGGGTGTGAGTTTTCTTCAATTCTGTAACCTCAACAGGACATTTCTCATACTTGGCTTCTCAATTCATACTTGCTATCATGTTGCTGCCGTTGTATTCAATACACTTTTTTTTTGTTCTCCACATTTTCTTATTGCATTTTGTTTAGGTACGATATACATTTTATTATTTCGTTATACCTTTCGAGATGGGGAGAGGATCCAGAGCTACTTGCTGCAGTGCGACTCAGGTTTTAAAGGTACACATAGCTTTTGTATATTGATTATGTACGTATAATTCACCAGCACATCTATACTATATATTTACACATTTTGTGGATTATCCGGCACCGGCTATTTCGGCAAGTCTCTTTATCACTTCAAATTGCAAGTTTGTGCATGTTTGACGCAAACATGATAGCAAGTTACAGCACTGGTGTGTCCTCTATATTTTGAGTTACACGCTACATTTTACGCATATTTTTTTATTCATCTTACTCATGTCTCTTTATATATAAGTTCTTATAGTAATTCAATGGAAATAATCTATAGGTGAATTCACCAGTTGCAAGCATTGGACAGTTTGAGGAGCTTATCTTCATATGTTTTAGATGTTCTATATGCTTTACACATACTTTTTTATTCATCTTACTTCTGTCTCTTTATATATAAGTCCTAATTTTTTTGTATTTTAGATATACGTTTGTGTATATATGTGCGTGTTATGTAATCATATATATTTGAATATGTAACCTACTACCTATTATCATCTTCACCGTCTTCCTCCATTACTCTCCTCACTGCTCTTACATGAACAACTCAGGTTTGTAATTTATGACTCTCTTATGTAAGTTATTATTTGAATTGGGCTAAATTATGTATTATGTTCACCTTATCAATGTTCTTACATGAACTATTCAGGTTTGTAATCTACGACTTCTCTGTGTAACAGGTATACTCTCTCTCTCTCGGTCTACACACACAAACATACATACAATCATTACAGTTAGTCACTGTTTAATATCGAATGCAAGTCTCTCAATTCACTATGCTAAATCTTGAATTGATATCGAATTACAATTCTTTATAGGGTTTAATAATCGTCGAAGATGATCTCCGGTTCAAGAACAGAGGGTGGAGCGCAAATATTATATGTCGGTGCAAGAAAAACTGAAACCACCCTTATAATTGGGTTACCTTTTACAAGTTTCGCTCATACCTGTATGACGACAGTATGAATTTGTATCCACTCCATCAACTAAGGTATTAAAAAGATTGCATTTTTTGTGTTTTGTATGCAGGGTATGGTTGTAGTATTGACTTTCTTGATGGGTGTTTGTTTGTGGACCTTCTGTTATGCTAAAGGTATGATTTTTAATCTTGACTGTTATGAAATTCTATTTTTTTTTTCTTATTGATTGATTGTTTATTAGCTAAAAATTCAATTATAATGTAATTTCACGATTATGGTAGTCCACATCAGTCGCCTATATTATCATCTCCGGAAAGAGTTGGGATTCTTTTTTCAGTTTTCTGAGAGGTAATAATATTGTTATCAAATGATATAGACATAATTTTTATGTCATTATGTTGCTTTTTATTCAATTGGACTCATTCCTGTTATGCAAGAACTTACATTTAATTATGGGAAACCATAATTAAATCAGCCACATCAGCTGCAGCACTAAGCTGATTTTCTGGAGCATAATAGTTGATGTACCAGAAGGATTGTTCAATGTACGGTACTGATTGTTCACCCACATTACCTGTAGGACAAATCAGATTTTCTGGAGCATAGTAGTCATTGTACCGGACATATTGTTCAGCCCCGTTAGCGGCAGCACTCATCCGGTGATTTTCCAGAGCATAATAGTCAATTTTCTGCGAATGAGTTTCCATATTATAATAGTCAATGTTCCCGGCTGATAACACAACTGTGTCGTCTGCAGAGTTCAGTTGATTTCTCAGAGCAATGTAGTCAATATCCAGGACTGATTGTTTCTCCAAATTAACTGCTACACAAAGCTGACTTTCAGGAACATATTGTTCAAGCATATTAGCTCCAGCACTCGGCTAATTTTCCAGAGCATAGTATTCAATGTTCCACTACTAATTTTCCAGATTATAGTAGTAATTCCTGACTGATTGATGAACCGCATCAGTGGCAGCATAAGCGTTCAGCTGATTTGCCAGAGGAATGTAATCAATGGGCAGGATTGTTTCTTCACCCAAATTTTCTGCAACAAATAGCTGACTTTCCGGAGCGTAGTAGTCAGTTTCTTGGACTGATTTGTCAACCACATTAGCTCCGGCACTAAGCTGATTTTCCGGTGCATAGTATTCAATGTTCCGTGACTGATTTCCAAATTATAGTAGTCATTCCCGACTTATTGGTGAACCGCATCAGTGGCAGCGTTCATCTGATTTGCTAGAGGAATGTAGTCAATGTCCGGGATTGATTGTTCACCCATATAAGCTGCAGCACACAGCCTACCTTCCGGATTACAGTAGTCAGTTTCCTTGACTGATTGTTCAACTACATGAGCTCTATCACTCGATTGATTTTCCAGAGCATTGTAATATGTATTCCAGGCTGATTGTTCAGCCACATTAGCTGCAGAGTTAAGCTGATTGTTGATATTAAAGAGTTGATCTTTGTTAAGTGTCCGAGTTGGTTTAGTGTCTAAGTTGAAGGTCGTTCATGCATGGTTCGATATTCTGGTGTCCTAAGCGTAGAGGAACTACACCAATCTCTCAATGCAGGCTGCAGCATGAGGTACTAATATGTCACAGGTTGGTATTCATCTGGATCAGGTACGGTTTGGTGTATTACTAATACAAAACTTTGTAATAGATACAACAGAGCTGACCTTTTTGTTTTATTATATGAATGAAACTGTTGTTAGTATGGCTATAATTAATTTGTTCAATTGTTGTCTCTGCATTTGGTGGATGGATGTATAACAGTTTTGGTGAAAGAAATCAATCTTGCTAGCTCATACTCTATTCTTTGCTGGTGTAGTAACTATGGCAGCTGACGTTGGCGCATGGATGATTCTACAGCATGGAAGAAGAATTTTTATATAGGTCATGTGTGTAGTGTTTTGATATAGTTAGGCTCTCTGTTGTAGCAGTGGAGTTGTGTTTAGAGCAGTTTGTTTGCAAAGATTTAGTATTGTTTTGGAGCAGTTTGTTTGCCTATTGGTTAGTACGGTTGATCTGAAAAAACTCTATGTTTGAAAAAATACATAATTTAATTATAAAGTTTAAGTAATAATTAAGTTATTACATATGAAAAAATGTGAGACGACATAGTGAGATAGTGAGCGATATCGAGTAATCTTCTACTAAATAATTAAATTTTATAATACAAAATGAAAACTTTCAAAATTATGAAAATATTTTAACTATAATCTTTGAATCTCCTTTCAATTAAAGTTGAAATAACTAAATTAAGTACACAAAATTGATATTTAATTAATGCATAAATATTAATAAATAAAAATGTACATATTATTTAGTATTTCATATTTGACGAATATTGTGGTCAATTTTTTTAAAAACAGTTTTCTCAATACTTTAAAATATATTTAATTTAAATTTTTCGTTAATGATAATAATAATTTTAATATAATAAAATGCGAGACATCGTCGTGAGACGATGTCGAGTAACATTTCAAATATAAATAAGCAAATCTTACAAGTTTTTAAATTAATTAAATTTTACATAGATTAGTAAAGAAAAAATATTGAATTATTCTACCACTTAATATTCTATACTTGATAAAAATGTGATCAAATAATTTTGATCAAATATTAATAATAATTTACATTGTTTTACATCCAGGTCAGTATCTTTCTGATGTTGTTGGAAGTCCTTATTATGTTGCTCTTGAGGTGTTATATAAATATTATGGTCCTGAAATCGATGTATTCTGCTGATGTTATTTTATACATCTTACTATGTGGAGTTCCTCTCTTTTGGGCAGGTACTATTAAGTTACACACTAGGAAATGCTGAGTGAACCAATTTATTACAAGTGTGTACTCATTGTGGTGGTGTATGTTTTTTGCTTTATGTGCATGATTTCTGCAGAAATTTATTTTGTTATATTCAGACAGATTTTGAATCTGATCCATGGCCACAGATTCCAGTAAGTGTGAAAGATTTAATACAGAAGATGCTTGAAAGAAGCCCAAGAGATAGAATAACGGCTTATGAAGTCTTATGTCTAAAAAAAAACTCAATTATTTCACATGTAAAAGTGTTGGAGTATTTGGGACTTGGTGTAGCTTTTGACCTTACACTAATTTTCAAAGATTTATGAGGCTTATGTACCTCTTATTATTGTGTTTTCGATAAGTTGTTGATGATAACCAACATTGAAAAGTGACAAGTGACAACATGTGGCATTGTAAGAGTATTCCATTATGTTACAATTTTTTATCATTGTGTAATCTGAATGTTTCATGCACATTTTATGTTTGTAGATATAGACGGTTCCATCCAATTGTGAGGACAGTAGTACCTGTAGATGGCAGATTTGAACACATAGTCTTTTCCTGTAATGCTACTTCCGATCACTCCATTATTTGGATAGAGAGAGAAGCTAAAAGAGCTCTAGATGTGAGTTAGCATCCTTACTTTATTGTTGTGCCTGATTTGGCAAAGACAAATAAAATTACCTTAGCTCATTCTTTGTTGTTCGAGGACTGAAACAAATACACACACATACGATGTGAATTGATTAAGAATTACTATTTTGTCTTGATAAAATATATAAGGATCCGTACATGCGTGTGGGTTGGGATACATGTTTCAATTTTATGCAAGTATAAGTAGCTCGCGTAGCGCGGGCTCAGTGCCCTAGTGTTTATAAACTTCCACCTCAACTCTCTGATCTCCTCCTTTTATTATATATATATATATATATATATATATATATATATATATATATATATATAGATATATATATATATATATATATAGATATAGAAAGTTTAACCAAAATGATTGTGGAGATTTTTATGTTAACCAATCTATATATATAGTGAATGAAAGCACCGTTTGACTCCTTGGACCTCAAGAATGGCATTTACCATACTTAAATAGCATTTATCTTCATTTACCTTCTCTTGGACCTCAAGAATAGCCAATACATATTAAATCATTTAATTTAATAAATCAAGGTAAAATAAAAAAATGATTTTAAATCCTATTTTTAGGATTGCAAGAAGGGTCAAGAGCGGGACAGTGAACATCATACAAGGCTGTTTAGAATGTAAGATAAGGAGATTACTTCTTAAAGACGGAAATAATAAGCATATATAATTTAGGATTGTTTCAGTGGTGTTTCGAGCTTGGCAAAAGAGATTAATGTTATCATGAATCTAAAAAAGAAAATAAAAGAGAGAGATAATTAGGAAGATGTCAATGCCCCATGTCCAAAAAGAATACTTAAATGACATTTACCACAATTAAATGACATTTACATTCATTTAATAAATCATTTAATAAATTATGGTAAAATAAATAAAAAAAAATGGTTAAAATTAAAAAGTGGCTATTTTTAAGATTGCAAGAAAACTATTTTAAAGCAATCAGGAAACTTTCTGATCTTCTGCTATTATAATATATATAGAAGATTGGTTTCATATGTGAAAAAAAAAATTAATTTCTCCCTTATAATTATCAATCGACGTTATCATAATTAATTTGATTTTTAAAAATTTCAATATTAAATCATATGTATCCAAAAACTTCGGTTCTTATTTAGTTGTAATCTTATGACAACAAACTCCATTTCCTTATAATATCCCTTTCATAAACATCAAAATACTTGGTACTTTCTGTATTTAAGTACTCTTACATTAATAATGTTTCTCATAAAAATAACTAATATATTATATATTTACACTTAAAATAATGACTTTTATATATGATATTATTTTTAAACCATGTTTATTGTTAAAATTATAATAAAATAATATAATTAATATATTGTGTTAATATTATATATATATATATATATATATATATAATATTGTGTTAAACCATTTTTTAAAATTATTCACATTTTGGTGCTTTCGTCAAATCAATATAACATACTTCTTTTGAGAAGTTCAAAAAATAGTTTTCAAAATTTAAGGACATTTATAATATAACATGTCAATAAAATTATTATACACTAAAATTTAATATTATAAATGTATTAAATTGTTGTTACCAAACACACCCTAACACATTGTGGGTGTTTGGGAAACGAATAAGGTGACTTAAATTAACAGTAAGTCATTTCCAACTTACCATCATCTGTTTGGGTAAATTTTAAAGTGATTGAGTCTAAGAGGGTGTTTGGGATTGCTTAAAATAAGTTACTTTTGACTTAATGGAGGTATTTTTAACTTAAAGGAAAAAGTGAAGTTGTTTACTTTAAGTTGAATGAAAGTGTTTGGGTAATTTTACTTAAAGTTAAATGGGAGTTTAATAATTTTGACTTAAAGTGAAATTTGACTTAAAAAAATTTTAAATTCATAATATTTAAACTTTACAAGAATTGTGAAAAAAAGAAAAAAAAAAAAAAAAAAAAACTCCATAAGTTATAAGTCATAAGTCAAAAGTACCTAAATGGAACTTATGACTTAAAGCAGTTTTTTAACTTAAAGCGGGCTTTAAGCCGAGTTTGCCAAACAGACCATTTCCTACTTAAAGTTCAAAACTCCTTTAAGGAGTGTTAGCCAAACAGGCTCTAAGATATGTTTACATGACTTCCTTGACATATTATATATAAAAATGGGGTGAACATTTTTGTGAAATCAATATTATTTTAAAATTTACAATATTATTAGTTATTTATGTGGTCCAGTAAATTTTAAAAGCAAGCATCTCAGGAAATTTTCCTTTTCCTTAAGTTAATCTTAAGATCCTTTTTTCAATTTTAGATTGTGCTTTTTTACTATTTACTAGCTTATAACCCGTGCAATGCACGGTTCCTTTTTAAATTTTAAAATAATTTTACTTTTTTTAATTTTATATGTTATTAATTTACATATAAAATTATTGTTAAAAAGTTGATAATACATAAGATTTTACACTTTCGATTTAATATTTGTACTCTACCTTGAATTATTAAAATTTGATTTGAAAGATTTTATAGCCCACGTGAAATTAACAAAAAAAATCTTTAATTTAGTGATAGTTTAACAATTATTTTCCGATTAAACCTACTCAGAAACAAATAAGAAAAGAAATTGGCGCTTTTTTACATTGAAAATTCTATTCGATTTATGAATTGTACTTATAATTCGTTTTGATTTTCAAAATCTTATTTAATTTAAAATGATAATACCAAAAATTTAACAAATTTGATTGATTTCTTAAAACATCTTATTTAATTTAAATTGACAATACCAAAAATTTAACAAATTAATTTGATTGATTTCTTAAAAAGATATTGTATGCAAATATATAAATAATCAATTCTTAGAAAGATATTATATACAGTTATATAAGTATTTAATAAAATAATGATATGCTAAAATTTATATAAAAATGTAGCATACAATTCTTATTTAACAATGTTGAAAATTTATTTATTCCATCAAAATCTGCAATAAAAGTAATAAATATTTTTACAAATATTGTTCTCTAATTGAAAACAATAATAAATTGTCTTCATTATTCAAATGCGGAAATGATAATCCCTTCACCCCCAATGGCTCCAAAATATTAAATGGTTCCAAAACATTAAAACTTATACAATATCAAGAACATATTATATTAACTATGAGACCTCATAGTTAATATAATATGTAAATGTTGGAGAACAATGAGACCACATTTCAAGAAATTTTTAATTTTTTTTGTTAATTTTTTTTATGAATGGATAGAGGGTAGAATTATAAAACTTTTGTGTGAAGATGCCCCTAGCGGTGTCCTTTAAAATAGCTTGAAATGTAGCGAATATGTGTGTTCTCACTGTTCTCATTTTATTTTTTTTTTGTTAATTTTTTTATGAATGGATAGAGGGTAGAATTATAAGATTTTTTTTTGTGAAGATGCCCCTAGCGGGGCCCTTTAAAATAGCTTAAAATGTAGTGAATATGTGTGTCCTCACTGTCCTCATTTTCACCAGAGCGTCACCATTAAACGGTATTAGTAAATTCATGTATGAAAATACAGTGTATATATATATTATTAATATAGATTCTTTTATAAAAAATAAGTAAATTATACAATTAAATAAGCAAGCCAAAATATCAGATAAATATTCTAGTAGATTTATAGTTTATGTTCAAATTAAGGTTTTTCACCATGGCTCTCGCTTTCTGAAATTGTTAAATTTTTATTTTATAGACTTTATTATATTAAAAGTACGTTCTTATTGAAAAGAATATAATAATTTGAATTTGAATATATTTTTAAACTACTTATTTTGATGGGTTGTTAATTTTTTTGTCATCAACTTAGATGGGTGACCAAAAATAAAATTAATAGGAATATATAAACCCATTACCCACGTTATGAGTGTTGGAAATGATCACTAATATAGTAAAATAGAGGCAGTCATATATCGTATTTAACAAGCCAAGGCCAAGCAAACAATTAACGAAACAAAACACGAAGGTATAAAACATGCATATCAGTAACTGAAAGAACAAAGGAAAGACAGAAGACATACCAGTAGCCATAGCTAAAGCAGTATATCAAACAAATAAGAGAACAGCTGAGTCATCAGGATTTGCTCGAAAAACCTGACTGCTCTTGAAGAGATAATTGCCCCCACTTACACTGTGTTGGGATGCTTGCAACACCTCTCCCAGGATAAAACAGCTCCGAGCTAAATGATCACAGTAATCAGAAGCTCAACTTCGACTAGCACCTCAGTCGCCGGAAAAAACCTTAAGTATAAGAAACTATGGCAGGAGGGAGAGCAGAGAGTGTAGTGAAGAGAATGTAGGGTGTGGTCAGTATATTCAGTATGTCACAATCAGTAGCTTAGGTCTCTATTTATACTAGAGGCTAAGTGTAACTGATATCACCCTCATTAATATTGTAACCCCCATTCCATTTAACAAAAACGAAACGGTCGATTTAATATTATCAAAACGGCTGTAACAGCTGATTTTCAATTAAATAAATCGTAACATTTACGTACATATTATCCACACATATCAGTTTTTATTTTAATTAATCTGAATATATACACCCTCATTAATATTGTAACCCCCATTCCATTTAACAAAAACGAAACGGTCGATTTAATATTATCAAAACGGCTGTAACACCTGATTTTCAATTAAATAAATCGTAACATTTACGTACATATTATCCACACATATCAGTTTTTATTTTAATTAATCTGAATATATATATTATCAAATTTGGCCCATCAGTATTTATTCTAATTAAAATATATTTAAACACAGAAATAAAACCCTCGCCCAGGTCGCCTCGCGTACGCGAGACGCCGAGACATTCGCCCTTCGGTCGAGCCGAGCCGAGCCGAGACGTGTGTGTGTATGCGCGTGGAGCACACAGTAACACCATGCACCATCATACACCTTAGTAGTTGTACACTACCCATGTGTGTGATTCTATATAAAGTCAACAACCCCTATATTTATTTCAATGTGGGACAAATACACATTCTCATTTTCAAGCTCTTTCAAGCTACCCACTTCAACTCAATTCTCTATGGATTTCACTAAGAAAATTACTTAGACCCATATATGAAAATTGAAGTCCTCATATCAAGGAACAATTTCTAATCGTTAAAAAACCGGAATTAACATCAAGAACATAAATTAATTATGCTCTAAAACTCCATTTTCTAACAATCCCCCACAAATCCATACAGAAATGCTTCAGGTTTCCTCTTCATGACTTGTTTTTCAGAGTCGGTACCCTTCCGGGTTTGAACCCTCCTAAGTCCCCTACTTCGATGACTACCGGATTCAGATGGAATGTTTCACCTTGAATCTTAATCCGTTTGATGTAATCATGTTCCATAGACGATGACAAGTCAAAGGCTATGGTGCCAATCTACGGCTTTGAGACATTAATGGTCTTGTCTCGATCCTGTTCGTCGAATGTTTCAAGGAATAACCCTTTCCTCTAATTGCGACCACACAATTACATTCGCTTAGCTGGGCATCTCCAGAGATGTACTACTACCATCTCGTCGAATGACTTGACCCCATTCAAAGTTATAATAACTCTTGCTTACTAGCAGTGTCAGTACCTTCTAGGTTTACAGGGGATAGACTCAGATACAACAGTATCATCTATGTAGCAAAGGTACTACCAAGTCATCCTTACAGCTTGTTATTACCACATTGAATACACTTCAAGGGATCTCCTCTCATGTGTATTGGGTTCCCACTGATGATGAACTATGATGGGTTGACAGCCCCATCCCCAACCTCGACTTAAGGACCACTGCAGGTTCCAGTCCTTTAGTTAAAGGATCAGCTATATTATTCTGAGTTCCTATGAACTCTACAGCAATAATCCTATCAGACACTAAACCCCTAATAGACTTTAGTCTAACTTGGATGTGCCTCTTGGTTTTAGCATTATACTTTTTACTACTAATCTTGTCGATAGTTGTTTTACTATCACAATGAATAGCAAGCGCAGGAAGCGGTCTGCTTACTACAGGTATCGCGGACATAAGTCCATGTAATCATTCAGCCTCCGTCCCCGTGGCATCAAGTGCACACAACTTAGCCTCAAATATAGACCGAGTTACTAAAGTCTGTTTGGTCGACTTCCAGGATATTGTTCCCCCTGCTAAGGTGAACACGTATACAATCACTCCATTGGAACCAGACTTCTTAGCTATCCAACTTGCATCACTGTACCCTTCAAGCACACCAGGAAATCTCCTATAGTGTAAACTAAGGTACATTGTGCCTTTCAGATATCTAAGTACTCTATCAAGAGCATCCCAATGAGTTCTGTTTGGACAGCTTGTATATCTAGCCAACTTAGACACAGAGTATGAAATATCTGGTCTAGTACAGTTAGCAAGATACTGCAAACTCCCTATAATTTGAGAATACCTTAACTGAGACACAGGTACTCCTGAAGTATTCTTAACAAGGGCAACTTTAGGATCATAGGGTGTACTAGCGATTCTACACTGTGAATAACCATATTTCTCAAGTATAGATTTCTCTATATAATGAGACTGCGATAAAGTTATTCCCTCAGCTGACTGCGTCAGCTTGAGACCAAGAATCACACTAGCTTCACCCATATCCTTCATTTCAAAATGCCTTTTCAAGAAAGCTTTTGTCTCGTTAATAATCTCTATATTGGTTCCAAACAGTAATATGTCATCTACATATAGGCACAAGATGACACACTCACTACCTTTAACTTTGGTGTAGACACACTTGTCACTATCATTAATATCATAACTGAACGGCACTATAGTTTCATCAAACTTTTTGTGCCAGTCCCTAGGAGCTTGTTTCAAGCCATAGACTGATTTGATCAACTTACAAACTTTCCTTTCATTACCAGATGCAACAAATCCCTCAGGTTGATCCATATAAATCTCTTCTTCAAGTTCACCATGAAGAAAAGTTGTCTTTACATCCATTTGATGGATAATAAGACCATGTACGGAAGCCAATGCTACAAGCATTCGGATTGTTGTCATTCTAGCTACTGGAGAGTATGTGTCAAAGTAATCAATGCCCTCTTTTTGCTTAAACCCCTTAGCTACCAGTCTAGCTTTGTACTTATCTATTGAGCCATCACGGTTCAACTTCCTTTTAAAGATCCATCTGCACCCGATAGTAGAACACCCAGGAGGGAGATCAACTAACTCCCATGTTCCATTAGAAACAATAGAGTCAATTTCACTCTTTACAGCGCTCTTCCAGTGCCTAGACTCTGAAGAATCCATCGCTTGTCGGAAAGTTAAAGGTTCGTCCTCGACATTGTAAGTGATATAATCACTTCCAAAATCCTTGACTACCTTTGTACGCTTACTCCTTCGTGGTTCATCTACCTCCTTAGGAGTAGAGCTACTACTAGGTTCCACCCCCACATTTGTCATCTTTTCCACATGATCAGGAATAGAACTTGATGTGTGAGTAGGATCTTCAGTAGAAGTATCTTGAGGCATACCAGTCTTCATAGGGTAAACATCCTCAAAGAATGTAGCATCACGAAACTCAACTATCGTGTTTGCCACTATACCATCTATGTCAGATTTTAACACTAAAAATCTCATAGCTGTAGTGGTTTCAAGATAGCCTAGAAAAATACAATCAACAGTCTTCGGACCTAGTTTCTTTCTCTTGTGTTCAGGGACAAGTACCTTAGCAAGGCACCCCCACACACGAAGATACTTAAGACTAGTCTTCTTGCTCTTCCATAACTCATAGGGTGTCTTATCCATGTGTTTCAGAGGAACTCTATTCAGAATATGGCAAGCCGTATTCAGAGCTTCTCCCCACATGTATTTAGGCAACCCAGAATTAATAAGCATACTATTAATCATATCTTTAAATGTTCTGTTCTTTCGCTCAGCAACCCCATTAGACTCAGGTGTGTATGGTGGGGTAACTTCATGAACTATTCCATTACTTGCACAAAATTCATTAAAAGCGTTACTCGTATACTCACCACCTCTATCAGATCTCAACCTCTTAAGTACCTTACTAGTTTGTTTTTCTACTTCAGTTTTATATATAATGAATTTACTAAGTGCTTCATCCTTATGTCTAAGTAAATAAACATAACAGTATCTACTACTATCATCTATAAAGGTAATGAAGTATCTAAACTGGTCCTTAGTCAACACACCACCAAATTCACAAATATCAGTGTGTACTAAATCTAACAAGTCTGAATCCCTAACAATATTATGAAAAGGTTTCCTTATTTGTTTAGCAGACACACATACTTGACATTTAGAATTCTTTTCTATGGTATGTCTTGGAATCAACTCTAAGTTCATCATATTTTTAAGAGCACAAAAATTTAAGTGACCAAGTCTAGCATGCCATAAAGTTGAAGATTCAACACAGTTAACAGAAGGAGTAATTTTATTCAAAGCACCCAAAACGGGCTCAGCATTTATAACAAATAAACCATTTGACAAGTAACCCTTGCCAAAGAAGGTACCAGTACGAATAAGAACTACTTTATTACATTTGAGAGAGACTTCAAAACCATTAGCTACTAAACAGCTTCCATTTATTATATTTCTACGCATGTTGGGAACATGATGCACTCTCGTCAGGGATAGAATACGACCCGAAGGAAACTTCAAGTCCACGTTTCCTATTCCATGTACTTGAGCAGCACTTGCGTTCCCCAAAGTCACTGTCAAGCTATGACTCTATTGATAAGATACAAATAAACTAATGTCAGCACAAATATGCACATTAGCTCCAGTATCAATCAACCATTCATTTGACAGATAAGTGGAAAGTAGTACAGGGTTGTAGGTAACATACCGGTCTTCGTTGGTTTCAGAAGCCAAAGCCTCACCAACAACCATGTTCGCTACAGGCCCACTTGAGGTTCCAAGCACAGCATTCGCTTGAGCTAACCCTTCGGCTTTCTTTACTTTCTTTGTAGGGCAGTCCTTACTCCAATGCCCAACCTGCCCACAAGACCAACATGGTTTGTTTGCCTTTGGTTTCTTGGCCTTATCGTTGTCATTCTTAGGTTTATAACTATTACCCTTCTTAGAGACAGCCTTCCTTTTCTGTCCTACAGTTGCTACATTTACCTTCGAACTTCCATGCTCAGTTGGCATCACATGTCCCTGTTTGGACTTGTGTTGTTCTTGTACCGAGATGTCCAGCATAAGGTTGGTCCAGGTGATCTCTCCTTTCTGTCTTTTCAGGGAGAGAGAGAACTCTTCCCAAGACTTTGGAAGCTTTTCAATCACACTCATCACCTTAAACTTTTCGGGGAGGTCCATTCCAGACTCCTTCAAAGCATGAACTATCATCTCGAATTCATGCACATGCTCAGTCATGGACTTATTGTCCACCAGCTTGAAATCAAGGAACCTAGCCACAGAATACTTTTCCAGACCTTGTGAGTCAGTATTATGTGTCTGGTCCAGCTTCTCCCATAAGAGTTTTGCGGTGTAGGCATCAGAGGAGTACACATCAAACAATATGTTTGTGAGAGCAGCCAAAATAGCCGCCCTAGCCACCCCATCCTTCTCAGCCCACTTCGCATAACCCTTAACTGATTCAGCCTTCTCTTGATCCACAACCGGCTTCTCATATTCCACAACAGGCCATAGACCCTTTACAGTCAACCACAACTTCATCCTTTTCTGCCAACGAGAAAAGCCAACGCCCCCATTGAATTTCTCTGGCAAGCCAGTTAATTCAACGGGTTGTGGAAAATTGTAAGTGGTCCAATCTATGACCCCAGCAGATGCAACTGAACTACCACTAGTAGGAATTTCACTCTCGTTAACCATTATGCTAAATACTATATAACCGATTATCTCTTCAAGAATGTTGGAAATGATCACTAATATAGTAAAATAGAGGCAGTCATATATCGTATTTAACAAGCCAAGGCCAAGAAAACAATTAACGAAACAAAACATGAAGGTATAAAACATGCATATCAGTAACTGAAAGAACAAAGGAAAGACAGAAGACATACCAGTAGCCATAGCTAAAGCAGTATATCAAACAAATAAGAGAACAGCTGAGTCATCAGGATTTGCTCGAAAAACCTGACTGCTCTTGAAGAGATAATTGCCCCCACTTACACTGTGTTGGGATGCTTGCAACACCTCTCCCAGGATAAAACAGCTCCGAGCTAAATGATCACAGTAATCAGAAAGCTCAACTTCGACTAGCACCTCAGTCGCCGGAAAAAACCTTAAGTATAAGAAACTATGGCAGGAGGGAGAGCAGAGAGTGTAGTGAAGAGAATGTAGGGTGTGGTCAGTATATTCAGTATGTCACAATCAGTAGCTTAGGTCTCTATTTATATCCTGACTGCTCTTGAAGAGATAATTGCCCCCACTTACACTGTGTTGGGATGCTTGCAACACCTCTCCCAGGATAAAACAGCTCCGAGCTAAATGATCACAATAATCAGAAAGCTCAACTTCGACTAGCACCTCAGTCGCCGGAAAAAACCTTAAGTATAAGAAACTATGGCAGGAGGGAGAGCAGAGAGTGTAGTGAAGAGAATGTAGGGTGTGGTCAGTATATTCAGTATGTCACAATCAGTAGCTTAGGTCTCTATTTATACTAGAGGCTAAGTGTAACTGATATCACCCTCATTAATATTATAACCCCCATTCCATTTAATAAAAACGAAACTGTCGATTTAATATAATCAAAACGGCTGTAACAGCTGATTTTCAATTAAATAAATCGTAACAGTTACGTACATATTATCCACACATATCAGTTTTTATTTTAATTAATCTGAATATATATATATATATATATATATATATATTATCAAATTCTGTCCAGGACCCAACATCAGGAATCTGATGTTTGTCCATCAGTATTTACAGTTACGTACATATTATCCACACATATCAGTTTTTATTTTAATTAATCTGAATATATATATATATATATATATATATATATATATATATATTATCAAATTCTGTCCAGGACCCAACATCAGGAATCTGATGTTTGTCCATCAGTATTTGATCATCAGGATCTAGTATTGATATATAGTATCGATATATAGTATCGATATATATATATATATATATATATATATATATATTCTAATTAAAATATATTTAAACACAGAAATAAAATCCCTAGCCCAGGTCGCCTCGCGTACGCCGAGACATTCGCCCAAATCGCCCTTCGACCGGGCCGAGACATGGCGTGGCGTGGCGGGCGGCGGCGCGCGTGTGTGTGTGTGTGCGCGTGGAGCACACAGTAACACCATGCACCATCATACACCTTAGTAGTTGTACACTACCCATGTGTGTGATTCTATATAAAGCCAACAACCCCTATATTTATTTCAATGTGGGACAAATACACATTCTCATTTTCAAGCTACCCACTTCAACTCAATTCTCTATGGATTTCACTAAGAAAATTACTTAGACCCATATATGAAAATTGAAGTCCTTATATCAAGGAACAATTTCCAATCGTTAAAAATTACTTAGACCCATATATGAAAATTGAAGTCCTTTTTAAGTTATTTTGTTTTGCGTTTTTTCAAATTTTTAAAATTAAAAAATAAGGGCGGTCAAAGTTCGACTAAGCTCTAGAAATAGAAAACAATTACTAGATCTTTAAAGAAACAAATATTAACGAAATTGAAAAATTATTGAAATTAGATTTTTTAACCAGAAAAGTACTAAGATTATGACGTCGTAATCGTTTAACAGTATGCAATCAGGTCAATCGCCGATGCTTTGGACTCTGTCCCCATGGCAGTTGCAGAAAATAGTGGTCTGCAACCCATTGAATTGAAACACTATCTGCAGTGAAATTGCAGCAAATTAAGGTACCTATCCATGTTGAGCATCAATGATCTACTTTCCTATTTTTCTTTTCCATCAAAGTATATAGCATTCATTTGGTTTTATGTGTGCAGGAGAAATATCCTACTACTATAGACATCTGCGAGTGACTTTCTTTGTAGCTTTATTTAACCTTTCTGGTGCCGAATTGATGTTATTGTCTACCCCATTTAAGCATATATTTTGGATCCGGGTGTTTGTGGACTTTTCCTTGGTGACTTGACTATGGTAGAGTGTCGTATGTTTATGGATATCAAATTAAGTGACCTGTCTGAGTAGGTAAATGTGAATCCTGTCACATGGCTTTTCAACTTTGCATACTTTAAGTTTGTTTGGTCTAATAATCTTCGTTTAGGCACATATGTATGCTCTTGTGTGTGTATGATACAATAATAATGCCAACAGTTTTAACCGACACTTCCAAGTTTCAACAACTTACTTACCAAAAATTTGATATCCACAAATATTTAATTATGGCACACTACATTTAATCCTGGTTTTCCTTGTTTATCAACCTCGTGACTAAGACAAGTAGTTGAGAACTTGAAATAGAGAATAATCAAACGCTGGTAAAGGAACAATCTAATGTGATCATATGCTTACCAACCTAATGTCAAGTTTTAATCGATTGTGCCCAAAGGATTCGCGGATTAGATATTTGAATTGTAATTTTGAACTTAAAATGTTAAGGATATTATGAAAAATCAGAATATATGTAACTTTTTTCGAGTTTTAACGAGCCAAACAATTTCGAGCCGATCTCGAGTGAAGCTCGAGCCACACATGCCAATAGCACGAACACTTTTTTGTAACATTTTAGAAAAAGCAGTTCACTACCCTTAACTTTCAAAGTTGGATGCAACATGCACCCCTTTCAAAATTGGATGCAACATTTTGAGGGGTAAAGTTGGAATTTTAGCATATCATTTAAATAATATTAATGTTAAAATTTCTAAATTAGACTAAAAGCTAGAATTTCAAATTGTAATTTTTTTATTAATTTCAATTGATTTAAATTTTACTGATATTAATTTTTATAAATTTAAAAATTATAATTTATGATTAATTATGATTAAATTTATTTGAATATAAATTTCGCTTGACAATTATTTTAAAATTTATTTAACGATTATTTTAGTGCATTGATAATAAAAAACAGATTTCATACTAATTGTTTAATATAATTTTTCATGTAAAAAGTGTATTAATATAAAATTTTAATTAATATAAAATTTTAGTTGTTAATATTATTATTCAAATTCCAATTTAACCCTCAAAATAATAAAGGTAACAAACAATTTTAAGAGAAACTTGTCAAAGGGGTGCATGTTGCATCCAATATTGAAAGTTAAGGGTAGTAAATTGCATTTCACAAAATGGTTCTATAGTTCTGTTTTTTAATGAAAGTTGGAGGATGCAAAACGCAATTAACTCATTAATATATTAATTAATTAATTAATATATCTTCAAATTACCGAAAGGATATTATTATGAGATTTCGCTTGTAAGTGGAATGAATTGGTAACATAGGAGTACTTGCTTGCTTAGGCCAGACTGCTTGCAAAACAATTTTAGTTCCCACATCGCAAGTAATATGAAGAACATCTTCTCACGCTATTATAAAAGCAGCCATCTGTTGTGCTTACAAGTTACGCAGCCATGTGATGATCACAAAGCGAACTATTCTTTCGCCTTTTACTAAAGAATACCGTGTGCTCGTCACTCATAGTGGCATACGCCTATTTTTGGAAGGGGATTTTCTTCGGAGAAACCCCTACAATTTAGTGACTAAATTTGACGTGTTTTCTGTTTTTCCTGGTGTTTTAAATAACGTTTGGACTGAACTCTTGTAAACATGTAAATCAAAATTTCCAGTTACATGGAATTGAGTTATTTTAGCCTGCTTTTATCAAATTAAGATAAGATAAGTGAGATGTTTTTCTTTTTTGTTAGTTATAAACACAAATGCAAGATTCTCTCGACATCTGGTACATTCCTGCATATTTGACAACTCTCTGGTAGCAAGAAAAAGGTAGTTATATACCACATCGCTTATATTATAAATCGTGTCAAAAACAAATTCTTTAAAGCCCAATAGAAGCCAGTTTGTTACGCATCTTTGCGCTTGGGGCAATGACGCAGCTAGTGAGGTACTAACCGAGGCGCGTCAATTGCTGGTTGAAAACTATTTCCAAACCCCCTCCTTGGTCTTGGCTCTGCCTTGTGCCATTGAGAATTTCTGGAAGGGCTCCCTCTAAACAAGGGTAAAGCCCTGCAAATTTCTAGTCAAATTTTTAGTAATTGTTTATATTTCTAGCTGTAATTTAAAATAGAGTTGTATATGATAAATCTGAATAAAAAAACAGTGCAACTGAATTGTAGTCAAAATCGGAAAAGCGCCATGCCCAGTAAACAGACCAATGAATCCGAGCCAAAATTGAAAACCCAACCAACCTAGACCTGGAAAATCGAATTGTCTGAAATGGTGGTTCCAATCAAACTGCTTAATTTAGATTATATAAACAGATTGTAATTATATATACATATGGATTTGCACCATCTGTATATCATCAAACTAAAAGATTATGATATCTTGCTGGGACTAGCTCCACTTTCCTCAACTCCTGATCATTTCAATTTTGAACATGCTCCACCGGATGGTTATTGGCTAGTAAAATATTTACCAGTGGGCAGTGCTAGATGTTTGTTGTTATTTGATGTGTAAACTATTGATGGCTAGCATTGCGGTAATGTGTGTTTGCTTTCAAAGACTGTCTTTTTTGTATTTGAGTTGTGTATAGCAATTTTGTTCCATGGGGTTTTAAAATTAAAAGTGTACCCCTGGTTCAGTTGTGGTTTTCGATTTTTAAAATCGAAGATTTATGCGGAAGAATCCATATGTATATGCAGAAAGAAAGACTAAGAATAATCTTTATCCCACAGTATATGGTTCAAACATTCTGCAGTCTAACCTTTTACCCCTGCACCACATTCATGTTTTTCTTTCTTTGCGTGTCTGTTATTTACATCCTTTCAACTCTTATGCATTCAAAGAGATAGAGACCATAGTAAAACTTCCAAATGTATCGCAGTTCATGTATCCTATGAAGTTCATGTAAAACTCATCCATGCACTTGATATACTTTCCATTAAACATTGAATGTGACGACTCCCTACATCGAAATTGAAATTTTGTGCACAAAAAAAAAAAAATTAGCCTGAGGTAATAAAACTAAACTTCATTAAGAAAGTCGCATAAACTGTTACATAGAGAATTATAATTTGCGGAAAAAGTTAAATGGGGAAGAAGAGCTTTTGTTCCAACTCAAGTGTCGATTATAATTTATTTATATTTTAGCAATAAGGTGCATACAATTATCACACGAAGGGAAGCATATTGAGCAAAGACAAAGAAGAAAAAAGAACCCACATCGCCTAAGGAAAAGAAAAAAGTTTCTTTATATTGGAGAGGATACAGATAATAATGCATCTGGGCCTTGTAACGGGGGCCTGTAACTCAAGTGAGAGATTTAAGATGGTTGGAGACTGGGCATGGTTCAGATGGTCGGGCTTTGCCGGGTCATTCACAGGCTTGCCCATTCCAAGTATGGAGTTGTTCCATGGGCCTTAGGCGAAGGCCTGGCGCTCATGGCCATTAAAGTGGAAGGCACTGCGCTAGGCTGGCTTCACAGAGCAGCGATCACTTCCCCCTCCTGTCGGTGGAAGGATAACAGGCTTGTTCTTGGCAAGTCCATCAGCACCTGATGAGCCACTCAAACCAACAACCATCTTTTTTTAATTTTCTACAAACTGGAAAAATCCATCAATTTATTTTTTAACAAACTCTCATAAAAATTTAAATCAAATCAGGGACGGTCCTGATCAGGGACGGCTCCAACTAAAAAAAGGCCCCATGCGAGCTCATTAAAATAGGCCCCCAGTACATAATGTTTTTTACATAGAACTAAGATACTTTCTTAAAAATCGATCTACATGCATTTCTTGATGCAAACTCGTCGATCAAACTCTCATAATCTAATTTTTCTATCAGATCTCTCTCAATTGATAACATTGCCAAACTTCTCAATCTTGATTGTAACATGCTTGAGCGAGGATAAGTTTTGATCAACTTTAACTTCGAAAAACTCCTTTCTGCTGAAGCAACCGTGACAGGTATAGTTAATAAAATTCTATACGCAATCCAAACATTTGGATAACATCCATCCAATTCTTTTATAAAATTCAGCACTTGTATTGAAGTTTTGCAAGTATCTGGGAGAACCCTCATTAAGTGTTTCAACTCCAAAAACAAATCATTGCCGTCAATATCAGAGACTGTACCATTATTTAAATATGCTTCTAAACTTTCACAAGAAGTCTTTAAACCACCATCATCCGTTAACCTCAACTTTTGAATATCAAACAAGAAGCCAAAAGTATTTTCATATACCTGAAATTGTTCAAATCGAGAAGCAAGTGACGATGTTGCTTGATCCATAACATGTAAAAAATATGCAACTCTATATTATTCTTCACGTGATCGTACCACCTCTTCACTAGCACTCTCATCCGCTTGCTTCTTTCTACGAATAATACGTTTTGAACAAAATACGGGATCGATATCCATTTCCAAAGCAACTTCTGTAGCTTCGATCATTGCATTTTCGAATCCAGTATCTCTATAATTTTGAAGAAAAGTTTCAAGTACTTTCAAATGAGAGAGTGCATCACCAATATGAATATCTTCGGTTTGTAGAATTTTGCTAACAAAATTAACCTCAAACAGCAAATTGTGCCATATGATCATGCTAAGCAAAAACTCAAAATCTTGTAACTCATGTATTGCTAAAGACTCCGCCTCACTTCTTGTTTTGGGATCATCACAAGTTTGCGCTAAGTGAATCAAAGCATCTCTTATTTGAGAAGTTTGATATCTTATTGCTTTCACATTATTAATGTGACTTTCCCAACGGGTTTGAGATAATGGTTTTACAGAGAGCACTTTCACAAATTGTTTCAAAACACTCCACCTTTTAGTAGAAGATGAGAACAATGTGTATATGCGTTGTATAGTACCAAAGAATGAAATAGCAGGGCCGTGAGAATTTACCATATCACAAAGTGTAAGATTCAAGCTATGACAACCACATGGAGTGTAGAAGGCTCTAGGATTGATATCAAGAAGCCGCCTTTGTACGTCTTTGTTTTTTCCCTTCATGTTAGATCCGTTGTTATACCCTTGTCCTCTAATATCATCATTATTGAGATTGACTTCTCTTAAGACAGTCAAAAGTGAATTAGAAAGTCCCTCACCTGAAGTATCATCCACCTTTATAAAACCTATAAAGAACTCTTCCACCTTTGTTAAAGTTGTCGAAACATCCACGCATCTTATTATCAACGACATTTGTTCATTGTGGCCTTTGTCAGGAGTGCAATCAAGGATAATTGAATAGTACTTTGCTTCTTTAATCTTCTTCATAATAATCTTTTTAATCTCACCCGCCAACAAAAGAATCATCTCATTTTGTATGTTATGACTAAGATAATGTTTTCGAGTCTTTCCATCTTCAATGCGTTGAAGATGCTTTTTCATACATGGATCAAATTCAGCAACCATTTCAACTATGCTAAAAAAAATTCCATTATGTTCATCCCCAATCTTTTCACTACAACCACGAAATGCCAAATTATTTTTAGCCAGATTTTTTACTATGGAAAAAATCCTCAATAACACTTGCCTCCAATGCTCTTTTTCCTTCTTAATTTGTGCTTGTAACTCAATGTCGATAGTTACATTTTTTTGTAGTCTCTTCTCTGCCTCCTTCCAGTCAATCAGACACTTGATATGAGAATGACTAGAATCATGCTCCTTAAGCCTGATACTTAAATTTCCCCAATCTTGATAACCCCCGTTAACCAAATTACTAGTAGCCTTTTGTTGAGAGAATAATTTGCAACAAAAGCAGAACACTTTGTTGACTGCGATTGAATACACTAGCCATCTTCTATCTTGCTTATCTCCATTTGGCAAAATTTTAGTGTATTAATCCTCTGAAAAATGTCTTCTTCTATTATCTTTAGGAAATTGAAAGTCTACTTGAAGAACTCTTATCGGTCCAATTGAGCTCTTTTCTTTACTTTTTTTCTCTTTGCTGAACCACTTAATTGTTTAGGAGCCATATTATCGTTTCGGGACTCCCTATTTCACTCAATGGCAGTGTTCTAAAAATCGGCCTAGGCGGCCGATTAATCGCCGCCTAGGCGCTAGGCGGCCTCTAAACGCCTAAAATCGGAAAAAATCGGTTATTAGGCGTTTTTTTCATTAGGCGGTGCCTAGGCGGTCTAGGCGGGATTAGGCGGCGCCTAGGCGAAATTTTTTTCATTTTTTTTTCAATTTTTAAATTTAATTCTTTTCTCTTTTAAAAACTTTTTGTTTGATATAATAATAATTGACTAAAATTCCCTCATTTTAACTAATAGTAATGGTCAAATTTAACGGAAAATCAACAAAGGGGTGAAAATTGCGAGGGTACTCAAAATTATGGGATGTAAAGTGCATAAACTAAAACAAACGAACCTTAAGTGCAATTATGTTAAATCAAAGGGATGCAAAATTATTTATTAACATGAAAATTATTATTTTTTAATATAAAAAATAATATTAAAATACATCCGATTAATTTTCCGATTAATCTCCGATTAATCGCCGCCTAGCCGATTAATCGCTAGAAGGTAGGTTCACCGCCTAGACCCGCCTAGCGCTTTCTGGAACACTGCTCAATGGAGAAGAGCTATCCCCTGCATCTTGCTCTCCAATTTAAATGATATAGGAGGCAAACATGGAATTGGTCGTATTGACATGGTTGAAAATCGGCTTGTTGGAATGAAAAGCCGTGGAGTTTATGAAACTCCAGGTGGAACTATTCTCTCTGCTGCTGTTTGAGAACTTGAGTCTCTAACACTTGATCGTGAATCTATGCAATTTAAAGACAGGGCTGCGCTCAAATATGCTGAGCTAGTGTATGCTGGGAGATGGTTTGACCCTCTCCACGAGTCTCTTGATAAGTTCATGGAGGAGATTACGGCAACAACTACTGGATCAGTGACACTTAAGTTGTACAAAGGATCTGTAAGTGTAACAGGTCGGACAAGTCCATACAGTCTTTATAGGGAAGACATTTCATCATTAGAGACTGGGAATATCTACGATCAGGCTGATGCTGCTGGTTTCATAAAACTTTACGGCCTGCCAATGAAGGTCCGTGCCATGCTTGAGAAGGGTCTCTGATTTTCTGTGATTCTTGGTGCGAGTTTAGTTCCTTGACTGGATTAGTAGAGAGGTGATGATCAGTTTTCTGTACAATGTATTTTGTAGGATTATTATCTGGAAACTCAAGTTGAATAATTGCGGATTATTAATACAAAACTGTTGTCTTTCCAAATATGTTTTAGTTTCATGGGTCTCTTGGATACGTGTGTGGCGGTGCCTGAAAAAACTTAAAAGGCATCTTAGGGAAGACACAATTAGAGAAACGGTCCATTTTAATTTTTTTGATGTTTAGTACAAAACTTTTCCCAGTATTTTGCATAATGAATATAGCCATGAACAAAGTGATAAAAACTTCATAGAAACACTAGACTAGCATGTAAATCGGCAGTGGACACCAATGTAGCTAAGATACAACATATGGTATTTTTAAGGCCCACAATCTTATAAGATGTGTTGTTGCTAAACACAGAAATTTGGCAACAATCAATTGTAAATGGTTCAAATATTCTGTAAATCTAAGTCTCGTTTTGAATTCCTCTAAAAATTTACAGGAGAAGAAAAAGACCAGGGCTCGTTTAGCAGACCAGAAATTCATGTAGACTCCAAAAAAAGATGTAGGTCTGTCAGACAACTGCAAGACCACCCCAGCCAGGCAAACCTAACTGAGAACGATCCTCTACGGCTCTCTATGGTGCACTGACCAATGTAGCTAAGATACAACATATGGTATTTTTAAGGCCCACAATCTTATAAGATGTGTTGTTGCTAAACACAGAAATTTGGCAACAATCAATTGTAAATGGTTCAAATATTCTGTAAATCTAAGTCTCGTTTTGAATTTCCTCTAAAAATTTACAGGAGAAGAAAAAGACCAGGGCTCGTTTAGCAGACCAGAAATTCATGTAGACTCCAAAAAAAGATGTAGGTCTGTCAGACAACTGCAAGACCACCCCAGCCAGGCAAACCTAACTGAGAACGATCCTCTACGGCTCTCTATGGTGCACTGACCACAGATGGCTGTTAATCACGCTCGGGTCATGCAGTCATGTATCATCCACCAAACTTGGTCACCTGTCTACTTAGAAATCAAGTATACAGAGGTACGAGCCTATAGAACAGATCCTGTTCAAGTAAGGTCGTGATCTTTATGCTTGCACGCCTTCTAAATATACAGGCTTTTAGTTTTATTTTCTTTCGATATGGGACTGCATCAAAAACCCCAGGTTCGGAGGGGTAAATACTAAATACATCTTCCCGAGCTTCTTTGTTCCACTCTTTTGAGTTTCATTTTCAATTTCTGAAGATATGGTTTGGGGAGAATCCAAGCATGCAATATAACCAAGTGATTGATATGCAACAACCGTCTTCTCAACAATCGTGTTTTAGCCAACTGCAAGACCACCCCAGCTGGGTTTGGGAACCCAACTGAGAACGATCCTCTACGGCTCTCTATGGTGCTCTCTATGATCCATACAATCCGATGTTTTAGCCAGAGCCGAGTTACCCATACCTGGGAACTTTTGTTGATCATGATCATCATCACCTAATATTTAGATTAACGGATTGATGGGTGTCCAGGGATGACACAAACAGATGGGTGTGCAGGGATGGCACAAACAGAGAAATAGTTCAATTAAATTTTTGGCGTGCAATACAAAAATTTCTCAATATTCTGCCGTATGGAATACACGACAGTGGCAAAACTTATTAGAAACACTAGACTAGCTTGTAAACTGGCAGTAAAACACTTCAATGAATTATAACCGCACCAATTTAGCTACCCTAGATAGAACATGCTTGGTAGTTTCAAGGCCCAGAATCTTCATAGATTTGTTGCTGGTCACAGAAACTTGCAGCAATCATTTTTTACTACGATTTAGATCAGAAAAGTAGCGTACCTCGATTTAGAGGTGTCAGAAGTACATTTGTTTTTGAGAAGTGATGCTGCATATTAAAGACACAATCATTTAATTATGGCACCCTACATTTAATCCTGGTTTTCCTTGTTTATCAAGCTCGTGACTAAGACAAGTGGTTGAGAACTTGAAATAGCGAAGAAGCAAACGCTGGTAAAGGAACAATCTAAAGTGATCAAATGCTTACAACCAGTTGTTGCTGGCTAAAAATATGATCAAAAAGCAAGTGACCTGCCCAAATGTAGCATGATCACCACCAATGTCCGCTTGTATATTTGAAGATCCCAAGGGACAACTGAAACTGAAAATCAGTTGGCAAACAACTAGATAAAAGATTGAGATATTCTAAAAAAAAAAAATTTCATATGCTAAAAACTGACTGACCCGGCCCCAAATTTAACGTCAGATAATGAAAACACAAGATTTACCACAAGTGACAATAGAAGATCGAAGCTTGCTAGTTACTTGAATGGCAGGGAGCCAAAAGCTGCTGCTTTTAGGCCGACGAACCTTGTGAATTAAAAATGGCGATCCAGCCCGAGAAGAAGCCTGCAAAAACTACACACTACTTGAAAACCCTCCTTTTGCACACCCACTTTTCCCCATTTTCTTGATTTCGGGCTTACACACAAATACAATTTGCACCAATTAATCTAACCAGTCTTTGTTTCTTCTTTTCTGCAAATAAAGAAAGTACAAAATTTGAATCTTTTTGCATTAAATTTGCTACAAAGAAAGGATAAAAATCTAATCTTTTCACCTTAAATTTGGTCTTGTTGTGGTAGAGTGGGAATGAAAAACACAAGAACAGGGTCAAAGATATTTAACTGAGATTTAATTGCACTTAATTTGCCTTGGTTATAATTTTGGTTAAAGATAAGTTGCCTTCCCCTATTTTGCTTCTAGTATATTATGTGTATGCCTTTAGCCTTTTCAGCTTTGCTTTCTAGTTTTTATGAGTTTACAATTAATAACAGACCAAAAATTCACATGATCCATATGATCAAGCTATTTGTGCATATAATTCTTTAAACATTATAAAAAACAGCCCAGCCATATCTCAGTTAACAGCTTGCATGTGATCTCTGGTGATTCTGCCTGTTTTTACTAATATACTTGTATAGCTACTCAAATGTACTTTTCATATAATGCAGCAATTTTTATTAGGTACATGTATTTATGTATCTCACATTCTCACTTCAGTCATCTATTTATCACATATTTTTAAACTTTAGAGTATGTTTAATAAGAGTTCATCCACAGCATAACAAGAAACAGAACTACTAGTAATAATCAAATGGAGACCCGAAAAGTCTTCGTCTTCATTTGATATGTGCAAGAAACCAGTCCAGCATGTCCTGATGTGCTTCTTCAGCCGATTTTAAAGCAAATTCATCTTCATCTTTGTACCTAGTTGACCATCCATGTGCCACACCAGGAAATATCTTTACAAAAGACTTAACCTGTAAAAAATACAAGGCTGCCGTTAACCTCCTGATACAGTGAGTACACATTCAACAATGTAGCAAGGGATGTAAAACCGTGCAAGTTTACTAGAACTTATCAGAACAAAATAGTAATCTCTAACAGTTGTTGGCAGTAAATAACTACAGAGGTAAGAAGAAATTAAATAACTTTACGGACCACATACGTTATTAGATATAAGAATCTCCCCAAATTGCCTCATGAGTTCAGGAGGAGAGTGATTGTCAACCTCAGCTCCCAGTATAGCCATGGGCACCTTAACCTCTGAAAGAAAAGCATTGCGATGTATTGTTAGATGAAGTGAAAATATCAATCACAGTATCAGTGTATCACTTACTAATCATATACATAACCATATACAAATTTATTGTACCTTACTGAGATGGGAAGAACATATGCATAGTGCAATCTCAACTTTGAGAGGGGAAGAACATAAGCATAGTGTAATCTCAACTTCCTACAAATTTACTGTACCTTACCAAGAGGGGAATAACTATTTCCGTAACTTCGTTTGCAAAAAATTGTGGTCAGGAGAAAAAGGATCAAGGAAAATGTAATGTATCGTGAATTATTAGTATAGTTAGATCACTGCCTCGTGTAAAAACCTCTAACCTAGCTTTTTGTCAAACTTCATGCGTAACACGACCAATTACTTCCGTAGCCTGCATATATGCCCCATTTTCTCACCAAAATCAAGGCAATGAAGGTCTCAAAAGAATGTATTGAAAGTTTAAAAGTTATAATTTATACCTTTCATATCATCCAAAGTAATGCGCGAAGAAGGGTGTAACAGCACTGCAGCTTGAATATGAGGAGACTTCGTTAGTTCCACAACCACCTTGGCTGAGGAAAGAACAAAGAGCCAGAATTATCAATTAAGTCACTCTAAAATAAGCAACAACAAAACTAATCTGCAACAAATGAATTCGTGAGTTGATATGTGAATGACTAAAGATAAAGACACTTTGAAGTAAAAAAAAACATCCAGTTATCAAGATGTCAGCATAACTCATACCGCCCCAGCAAAATCCTGCAGCTCCAACTGTTGTTATGCCTTGACTTTTCAGAGCTGCAATAACTGGTTTTGCATCTTCAAATCCTCTGTCCTATAAAAAATAGCAAAAAAGGTAGAGGCTTTAGCTTTCGGAGAATCTGTCTTCATAATATAAAATTATGGTCTGCTTCGCAATATATAAAATTATAAATAAGACATTCTGTTGAGTTGTAATTTTCTGACAGTTAACAAGGCCTTGGACTATTTTAGTTTAAAAAGAAACTCAGTTAAGTATTGTCCGAAACAAACTGTATTGTGTATGCTCGCCCAGACTGAAATAGGCTTCTCAACATTCTGCGGATCATAGGGATCTCCATGCATGAAATCTGGTACCACAACGTAGAATCCAGCATTAGCAACTTTGTCGGCCAGCTTCCTTTATAGGAAAAGTCACGAAGTCCTACTTAGTATCCATATAAATTAACATTGTAACTTGATGCATAGAAAAGCTAACCTAATATAACTGTTACGAAGTTCCTGCTAGCCTTGTCTATAAATTTAATATTTATAGCAAAAAATAATAAAAATGGTATAGTTGAACTACAGGCTACTGAGCTACCCTTTTTAAAGGCTGAATATGCTTTTACTAGTGCATCAATGTCAGTTTTCAGTTTAGGTAGTAGATTGTTTTGAATGCTTTGAGGTCACTGGAGTTCAGATGTGCCCAGCTAAAAGTTCAAACCTGATACTCATTGCATCTATTTAAAAGAAGCACAAAGACGTCAACCACAGAACTACTCATTGCATCGAGTATTTTCCCCTCTCTGGCTTTCTGTTAATCAAGCTGCTTACATGTGTAGTTTTTAAGATTGCACGAGTATAACATTAAGCCAGTAAGCCACCATTGTCTCTCACTTGTATAGTTTAGAAGTCAATGGTTGAATTCAGATCTTATTTCATACTAAGTTTCCTAATATGGTTGACAGTGGAACAGAAGATTCTCAAGAACACTTGTATATGGCAAGTCTCAGTAAGTCATGGGCCACCGATAGATAAATAAATAATCAAGAATTACATGTGAGAGATGAAAGGAATACCTTAAATTTGGCGATTCATATCCTGCAAAAAGCAATTGGAGTTAAAAAAAAAGTTCAAAGCAAGACTGTTGATCTAATGGATGTTGGGTTAGATATAATAAACAATACAAGCTTTCTTTAAACGACTAATCACAACCTCAACTCCTCCATTCCTTGATCAGACTTTTATCTAACATCATGGAATCATTGTGTTTAAGTCTGTTACATAATCTAGATGATCTGACATGCAATTAAGATCCTCGTATTTGATTTAAACTAGCAATGAAGAAGCACATCGCCTAACAGGGTTTCCTTTATATAATGGTTCAGTACTTTGGTGCACTGTATGATATGTCCTGCTGCTTCATTCTTAACAACAATAATAATTTGGTAGCACTTTTAAATAAACTGAAACCAATTTATGTAGTCATGATCAAGGCCACTATCTCCTTCACTAGATTCTCGTATTTCACGAATCAAAATACACTTGTACATTTACATAATTTATCATAAGTTTCTTTGTTGAACAAGATGAAATTTGATAAAACAGCCGGTAACACACGTATAGTCATAAGGATGAAGCATCAGGCATCAAGAAATACATCAAAGAAAAGTGAGAGAAAAAGGGGTAAAATATGTGAACTTGTGAAGTACCAAAAACATCAGAAACAAGAAGAATGGCCAGTTTGGAATGAGAAAAGGCAGAGACATAGGCTTTAAGGCCTGCAAGTTCAGTGACAGATCCTGATCCGCTGCTTGAGCTTAAGTTTGGTGGGTTGCTGCAACATTCTGGTCCTAACATTCTCTCCTTTCTTTCTCAACTAGATGGATAACAAATCAAAGATGTGTTGGAAAAAAGATACAGATAGTGTACTGTGTTTGACACTTTGACTCCCCAGTTTTCAAACTTTACGCACCAATGGCTGCTGTTTACGGAGTGCTTGTGGAGTACTGTAATTTTTATGATTTATAAAAATTGAACAATTCTATTTTTATATATAAAAAAATTTAAAATAAGTTATGGAACTATATTTAAAAAATTCATCTTAAAATGCATGCCAAAAAGTGACAAAAAAAGTGTTAACAATTGGGTGAGACGGAGGAAATAACATTTTGTGAAGAGTAATACAGGCTAATCCAAAAAAGATTCCAAAAATTTCTTTCAAAATGACATGAGTAGACAAAACATAAAATTTTAATTGATGTGTTTGCCTCTTTTAAATGACCAGGAAATTTTAATTGGTGCCTTTATAAATTTTTAATTTTACAGCTAATCTATACTATTATATAAATTCCGAAACATTGAAAGTTTTGGTACCAGTTTTTTGGTACCTGTTTTTTTGTACTTCGTACTATTATATAAATTCCGAAACATTGAAAGTTTTGGTACCAGTTTTTTGGTGCCTGTTTTTTTGTACTTCGTGAATTTACTTATTTACCCTTCATTATAAAGAAAAATAAATACTCCTATGATAAATAATAACATAATATAATTAATGGTAATTAGTCGATTGTCTTTTTCACATTTACTTTTAGTTGAAGATATTACCTTTTATAAACACCATAATTAATATATACCCGAAAATATCACACCATAATTTTCAAGAAAAATATAGCACTTGAAATAAATAATAACATAATATAATTAACGGTAATTAGTCGAATGCCTTTTTCACACATGAAATAAATAGTAACATAATATAATTAATGGTAATTAGTCGATTGCATTTTTCACATTTATTTCAGTTGAAGATCTATACTATTATATAAATTCCGAAACATTGAAAGTTTTGGTACCAGTTTTTTGGTACCTGTTTTTTGGTACTTCGTGAATTTACTTATTTACCCTTCATTATAAAGAAAAATAAATACTCCTATGATAAATAATACCATAATATAATTAATGGTAATTAGTCGATTGCCTTTTTCACATTTACTTTTAGTTGAAGATATTACCTTTTATAAACACAAAATACATCAATTGTATCATAACTTCCGATCATTAATATTTTCTTTCGAATTAAAATACGTTAACCTTTCTTGACAAAAACAAAAAAAACACGTTACCTTTTTAATTTAAAACAAATAATAACATAATATAATTGACATAATATAATTGACGGTAATTAGTTGATTGCCTTTTTCACACCTGAAATAAATAGTAACATAATATAATTAATGGTAATTAGTCGATTGCCTTTTTCACATTTATTTTAGTGGAAGATATTACCTTTTATTAACACCTAAAAAGATCAATCGTTTAATATCTTTCAATCATTAATATTTCCTTTCTAATTAAAACACGTTACCTTTCGAATTAAAACACATATATTTTTAATTTAAAACAAATCTTACAATCATTACTATACCAGAAAAAATCACACCATGAAAAATATAACACCTAAAATAAATAAAAACATAATATAATTAATGGTAAATAGTCGATTGCCTTTTTTACGTTTACTTTTATTTGAAGATCTTACCTTTTATAAACACCTAAGAAGATCAATCGTGTCATGTCTTCCAATCATTAATATTTCCTTTCTAATTAAAACACATTACCTTTTTTTATTTAAAACTAATCTTACAATCATTAATATATACTCAAAAATATCACACCAAATTTTCCAATTATTAATATATTAAATTAAATTAAATTAAAATTAGAAAAATTATTAAAAATAATTATTATATAAAAACATAATTTTGATATTAAATATTATTTATAACATAATAAAAGAAAACCGTGCATCACACGGGTATTCAAAGTTTGTCAATTCAATTTTCAAAACGGTCATCCTAATTATTAAAATAAATAATAAAATAAATTTATAACATAATAAAAAAAACCTACATCGCACGGGCATTGAAAGTTTGTCAATTCGGTTTTCAACACGGTCATCCTAATTATTAAGATAAATAATAAAATAATATAATTAATGATAATATGCCGATTGTCTTTTTAAATTAAAAAAAATTATTTTTAATTGATGATATTACCTTTTACAAACACCTAAAATATCATATATTTCGATCAATAATATTTTTTTCTAATTAAAACATGTTAACTTTTAATACAAAACAAAATCTTTCATTAATTAATATATATCCAAAAAATATCACAACATATCTTCTAATCACTAACAAAATATAATAAAAAATTGTATACAAAAAATGATGATCATTAGATTTTTAGTAAAAAATCGGAACAGTTAGATCTAATGATTAGATATATTATACGAATAAATTAATTTAGTAATATTCCAAGGTTCGAATTCCGTCAACCACATATTTATTTTAAAATTGTATAATATAAGTTTTAAATCATGCATATCATTAATTAAACTTGTTGAGTATTGAATACGGTAAAAGAATACAGAGGGGGGTGAATGGATTCTTGAACTTTTCTTGGATTGAGTCTATGTAGCAGATAAGTGTCTGTGTGTGTAGAAGTGAAGGTGCGGATAAAGAAACAACACAAGACACAATATCACTTTAATCTAATGTATTATTAGATAAAGGTTGCTACAATCTGTGAATACAAATGGTAGTATTCTCAGCTTCGTTTTTCTCAGAGAGATATAGCTTACAGTGAATGAAAAACTTGACTCACAAAAGTTACTAAGTTATGAAATGAGGCTATGTCCTTATAGAACATGGATACAGCCTACTTACTGCAAATAAGGAAGCTAAACAAATTACTTTCTAGTCTGTCTATCCTTTTTGAGTAAGTGTCCAAACGGTTACAGATTTGACTTTGCAAAGCCTGTTTAGATCCACTTCTTTAGCTCCTTGTCTCTTCTATATCTCTCCAAGCTTCCTTGTAGGCTTTCCAGTGCACGTTACAGATTGTGGTCCATAAAGTGCATTGGCTTGTTGCAGGTTTCTGACTTGTACAATTTCTTCAGTATTTTGTCTCCAAGAATGTATTCGAGAAGTGACTAAGTAAGTGATTCGAGAACTAGAATTGACTTGATCGATAACTCTGAGTTCTCGAATACTGTTATATTGACATATCGAACCACTTCTCGAATAGCTCTTTTCCATCAGGATTCCTTGAGTTGTCGAATAGAACATTTGACTTATCGAATCCTCGAGATATCGAATAGCTTTCTGAGTCCTTGAGATATCGAATGAAACTTTGACTTGTTGACTCTTTGAGAACTTGAATACCATCTTGACTTGTTGACTTCTTGAGTTCTCGAATAGAGTAGTAGACATATCGAATCCCTGAGATATCGAATGAGATATCGAACAGTGTATTCAGAGATATCGAATAGTGTCTTGAGATATCGAATCTCTGACTTCTCGAATGCTGGACTTCTCGAATAGACAAATATACTTCTCGAATTGGTACTTAGGCAAATTCTTCATTTCTTCAAATCTCAACTGTGACTATTTGACAGTCTTTAACTCCTTGCTTGAGGCATGAACCTTGGAACTTCTTTCAAGCATTATTCTAGACTCTATTTGTACAATTACACAACTAGGATTTGATGCCTACTACAAGTACAATACAAACAGAAACTCTACAACTAGAGGTTCCCTCAGTTAAGAGGTCATGTAAGTAATGCAAAGCATTACAAACAATTAGGCTTGTTATTAGATGTGTACAGGCATGCCTCTGTAACTAACAATCTCCCCCAAATTGTGAGTGAGACCCTTAGTCACAATTTCATGTCTGATAACAAGCCTAACATACATAAAGATAAAGCTTTTAAAAGTACAGGTATGAATTTGATTGAAGAAATTACATAGAAGTATTCTTACAAGTTATGAGGAACTACTTAGCCATATCCTTTTGGATTCATCTTTTGAGCTTTGGCTTGCAGATTCTCATTTTCCATCCTATCTTCAGCTTCTTTGGCTTTCTTCTTTGCAATTTCTTCCATGGCAAGAATGATATCTTCCATTGCAGTGAGTTCTTCAATTAGAGGAGAGCCTGATAAATCCTTGAGCACTTCATTTAGCTGTTTCTCAGAGTATGAACTGATGTAGTCCATTCTAATCTTCACATTTCTACCATATTTCTTGTACTCAATGATGTAAGGATTAAACTTGACTCTGTACAGACCCATAGCTCTCAACTCATCAGCCTTAGCTTCCATTGCAGCAAACTCCTCCTCCCTTTTCTTTCGTAGCTTTTCACTGTTCTTTCTCATTTCTGCCTGGTGATCTCTTTTCATCTTGACAAAGTCAATTAACTCCAGCTTCCACACCCTTTTCACTCTGTCTTCAGAATCCAACATTGCAATTATCCTTTCTATGTCATACAGCCTGCCCCAGTGCTGGCATGTTCCTTGTCTGAATTTCTTCTGTCTTCCATCAGAATACTTAACTTCAAGAAAATCATCAACAATGGCAACATGATAGATTCTTTGAGCCCATAGAAACTGCAGTTGGTCTTCATCATAGCTTTCATCCAGAGGTGGTAGGTTTAATCCTGGGATAATTGTCAGTGCCTTAGATTTGGATAGCTTCACCTTTCTTGCAACATGTTTAAATTTCATTCTCTTGACATGGTTGCTTGGCAGAAATCTTTGACCTTTGTTGGTAGACCATAGTAGTATTCCATTAGCAGTTTGCTTTCTGAAACATACACATGGTTTCTTGACTTGAATCTTCTTCTCCTCTTGAGGTGGCAAAACAGTTGCAGAAGCCATAGATGTAGATTTTGCTAGGTCACCACTAACAGTATTCACCCTAGACTTAGAGTCTTGTGATGTGGTGAGGTTACTGCTAGCAATGCCTAAGGCTTGCTGTTTTCCAATCTTCCTCTCATAGACTCTTTCTTGGTCATCATCATTCTTCTTATCTTTGTCCCCCTTCTTCTTCTTGTCTTCATCACCCTTATCTCTCCTGTGATGTCTTTTCCTCCCATCACCTTTGTCTTCAGAATCATCATCCTTATTTCTCCTAGGTTGAGCCATCTCTGGAATTTCACCAGTTGCAATATAAGTTCTGAGGATGTGCAGTGCCTCAGTTTCTTCAGCATTTCTGGCTCCAACCTTCTTCTGTAATTGATCAATGATAGCAATGATCAGTCTGTGATTTCTAGTGGTGAGATCATGGGGAATGACCAATTGCTTGATATCTTCAATTCTGGTGCCAGACTGATAAATGATTGTCCATGGCTTCTTGATCACTTCTGGTAGCCTTGAAGGTTGGTCATTCCTCAAGTCATCAAACAGACTTTTGTTGTTCTCATTCTTCTTCTCAATAAGCTCAAGTATGGCATCTATCTTTGAGTGTTTCAGTTCTTGTAGAGTCTTGTATGTTAGATGCCATATCTTCAATTTGGATATCATCACTATCTCCTTAATCCATAGATTATTGACTTTCTTAGGAATGACAGTGATGCAATCAATCTGCTTCTTCAGCTCCCTCAGATAGAACTGAGTGTCACCAACCTGTTCCCTTGTGGCTTTCAGAAACTCCAAGAAGGCTTTATCATGATAAACATTGGAGTTAGCAACTTCTTGTAGCTTGGCCTCAGTAACAACTTTAACTTCTACAGGCTTGGCACTCTCAGGTAAGGAGGTTGAAGATTTGTCAGATGGCATACTCCCTGCAACCACTGTGGTAGTTATGGATTGCTTTTGTCCTCCAGGAGTAGTGATGTGCACAGTTGGTAGAGTGACAACTGGCAAGGTAGATGGAGGCTCATCCACTTTGGATTTTCCTTTGCCAGGCACATTAGGTAGAGATTTTGAAGAAGCTCTTTGTTGACCACCCTCTTTTATTATTATGCCTTTCTCCCCCTTTGTATTTGAGTTCCCTTTCTCCCCCTTTGAATTTGAGTTCCTTGTCTTCTTCTCCCCCTTAGGCTTGTTGTCAGGCACTGAGGCTGTAGAAATGTCATTTGGGATTGAAGATTCATCAGGTAGAGGGAGACCCATATGCTTCATCATAGCAGCTAACATGGATTGTTGATGCAGAAGGACATCAGCTGTGGTGGATGCTTGAGTGTCCAACTGATCATTTAGAAGTGCAACCTTGTCTGTAAGATGAGCATTGGACTTAGTGAGAGTAGCCACCTCCTTCTCAAGTGCATCTACTTTGCTGAATAACTCAGTAGATTTGAAGCCAGACAGGGATTGTTCTTTGAGTCTCTGCACTTCAAATCTAGTCATGTCATGTACTGAGACTTCAGCAATCAGTCTGTCTCCATATAGATTTTTGAACATGGTCCTCAGCATGGCATTGGCATCTGTGGTCTGATCAGACAGAATTTGAAAATGATGCCCCAGACCTGTGACAGTATCCTTTAGCAGAGCTAACCCATTGTCCATTTTGGTGCAGGTAGTGTTGCAGTGTTTGATGTCCTTGAACACACTGTCTAGCTGAGGGAATTTGGCATCAAAGGTCCTCTTGATTGCTTCTACTGTGGTGGTGGTCTTATCACACACTCTATTGACCTCAGTCTTAACACCTTTTCCAAGATAATGTGCAGCCTTGAGGAATCCCTTGTGTGTATCATTCATAGCCTCATACACTTCACCAGGGGTCAGAGATTTGGCATTGGAACCCAGTGAAGTGAGTTATTCCTCCCTGAGATACTGAAGTGCTTCATCAAGAGTAATATCACATTTTCCTTGCAACCAGGCATCTATGTTGCCATCTCTCTCAGCATCATCAATGATCTTTGTCTTCTGCACCTCCACATCATCCCTATGGCATAACAGAATAGCCTCATAGTCTGGATTAGGCATGTCTGCAGTGAGAAGGTTCTGAGCAATCTTTGTGAACTCAGGAATCTGATCCACAATTAAGCTTTGAAGTGCTTCAACCGTCAATTGTTGTGGAACAGACCCTGATCTGAAGCACTGTCATGTTGCACAGGCTTCAGCCATTGTGACATAAAGTCAGAGCTAGAGCTAGGCAAGCTAGACTCCTCAGTTACAGATGCAACTTCTGTAACCGGATGGATTGACTCTACTACTGGTGTCACCACAGAAGTGGGATGAATTACACCAGCAGTTGACACAGGCACAGAGTCTCTAGTAAAAACTAGTGGAACCTCTGTGTTTGTGATGGTGTCATCAGGAGATGCCTCAGCATGCATTCCCTCACCATCTAAATGTGGGTTCTGAGTGGTGAGCAAAGTGTCATGCACTAAGTCACTTGAAATTATTGGCTCATCAAGAGAAAAGAATTCTTGATGATCAATGCCTTGCATCTCAGTTGCCTGAGTTGCAGGTTCCAAAGAAATTTCAGAGTTAGATTCTGGAAGAGGAGTGTGTTTAAGAGTAGATTTTGGCAACTCCCCCTGGGAGATAGAGGGAGTTTCAAATGTGATGTGCTCCCCACTCAGTGTAGTGCCAGCCTTATCACTCCCATGTGCTGACTCTATACAAGAAGGTGCATTGGGGAGGATGCTTGATTCTATAGGTGCACCCTGTTGAGAGGATACACCTAGTGAGTTGTGTGCCCCTGATTTTACAACTTCAGCCATTTGTGTGACTGAAGAGGTGGTCTTAGTTTTCTTCTTCTTTGTCCTGTGTAAGGGTGACTCAGGTTCCTCACTTCCTAGACCTAATTCAACAGCTAATGCTGCTTCAGATAAGATATTTAATGGTGCAGACATTACTTCCTTTCTCTTCTTTTTACTAACATCACCCTTTTGAGAGGATGATGCAGTTGGCTCAGTATGTGGTAGAGTGTTTGGTTGAGAGGGTTGGTTAGCAGGCCCTGGGTTAGCATTTTGTTCTACTTGCTTGGGCTGTGCTAACTTAGATTTTGCATCAAATGTTGGCATGTTGTGGGGATAAGTCCTAAACAAACTCTCCATATGGGGAGTTATGTTCAGTCTTACATCCACATCATTCCTAGTCTCCAAATTACCAAAAATGAGTTTGGTCATGGACTTAAGATAGCCTATTTTATTTTTATCAATCCCAGGCAATTCAATCAATGAAGCATTTTTAAAATTAAGTACAGTTTGAATAAAGCGAGGGAAGAAAATATCAGTACCTCTCTTGGTTGTGTTCTAACCAAGTCTCCCATATAGTTCTTGGAGGATGATTTGGCCAACATCAATCTTCTTTCCATAGGACAAAGCATATCCAATTTGCTGCACAGGTGCACTGATTTGATCAAAGCTTGATTTCCTGGCAGTGAAAACTTGGAGAAGAGTTGCAAACACATAGCTCCACTCCTTTCTCAGATTCTTTCTGTTTAGCTTTCCAAGATTGATCCCATCTGAGTAGTTGATGAACTCAAAGAATTCCTCTAACTCTGCATTAGTGGCCATTCTGTCAAATGACTCTTGTTGTAGGCCCAGTGCTTGGTTCATGTCTGCAGTAGTGATAGTGATTTCCTTGTCTTGAATCTTGCAGTAGATGATATATGAAGTGATTGCGTTTTCCAGGGCTACAACCTCCACAATAGCAGTGCCCCAAAACTGTTCCAGGATATCTAGATACAGAGTTGGGTGGGCAGAGAGTGCATCCTTGATATATGACTCAGCCATCCATTTCACAAAGCACTTGAAGTTGGCATTGGGTGCTTCAACATCACTAGTGAGAGCGATGAAGTTGGTGTTGAACTTTACTGTTGCCATTTGTGTAGAAGAGAGGAGAGAAATTGAAGGTTGAAGAAGAAATTTGGCTTTTCGTAGCTAGGGTTTCAGGGGTTTAGAGAGTGTAGATGCTTGAGAAATCGAATGAAATGAATCGAATAGATGTGAAATTGTATAAGTATGAAGTACTTGAATTGTCGATTAGCAGAAAGTTTTGTATCGACAAGTCAGGCATTCGAGAAGTAGAAAACAACTATTCGAGAAGTCAAGAAAGGCTTAATCGATAACTCAAGCAGATAGAAACTCACAGCTGGCAGTTATCTAACTTAGAAATAATTCTAAATTAAATAAAATATGTTTTTATGAGTGAATTAAACTTTTAGACAAAAGTCCAAAATCGGTTAAAATTCAGCGAGAATTCAGCCTTTTCAAATGATTCGAGAACTCAAATATAGTGTTCGAGAACTCAATCATTCGAGAACTCAGTTACTATATTCGAGAAGTCAAAAATACCTCTATTCGATATCTCAGAAAGACTCTATTCGAGAACTCAAGAGTACTCTAATGAGACTTATTAGAGATGTCGAATAGTGAATCATTCGAGAAGTCTGAATTCTCGAGCTATACTCATCTCTCATAAAAATTTGATTTTCACTATCTTTTCAAATTTACCAGACATATTCATTGAAGAATATCCTAGCAAATTAAATAGTGATTTTCTCAGATTTGAAATATTTATAAATCATATTTCAGCCAGCACTTACTCCAAAAATATTGAGAATTTAGATAAAGTAAGTGTTTACTGCTGCAACAATCTAGATGGTGTATTCACTTAGCCAGAATCTGAAGAATTCAGCATTCCAATCTCACTTACCAACCTTGTGAAGGTGGCTTCATCTAATGGCTTAGTGAATATATCAGCTAGTTGTTTATCTGTAGAGACATAATGCAACTCAATGGTTCCATTAGTTGCATGTTCTCTTATGAAATGATATCTGATGTCAATGTGCTTTGTTCTAGAATGATTGACAGGATTGGCAACTATAGAGATTGCACTTGTGTTGTCACACATGATTGGAATTCTTTCCAACATAAGTCCATAATCTCTAAGTTGATTTCTATTCCAAAGCACTTGAGCACAGCAACTTCCAGCAGCTATGTATTCAGCCTCAGCTGTAGAAGTTGACACAGATTGTTGCTTCTTGCTATACCAAGAAACTAACCTTTGTCCAAGAAACTGGCAGCTTCCTGAGGTGCTTTTCCTATCCACTCTGCATCCAGCATAATCAGCATCAGAATAACCAACCAGATTGAACCCTGTGTCCTTAGGATACCATAAACCCAAGTTTGGAGTGCCCTTCAGATATCTCAAGATCCTTTTTATTGCAATCAAATGTGATTCCTTTGGATTTGATTGAAACCTTGCACACAAGCATGTAGCAAACATGATGTCTGGTCTACTTGCAGTGAGGTAGAGTAGAGAACCAACCATGCCTCTGTAGACTGAGATATCTACTTTCTTGCCTTTAGCATCTTCATCCAGTTTAGTGGCAGTGGCCATGGGTGTCTTGGCAGGTGAACAATCTTCCAAGTCAAACTTCTTCAATAAGTCCTTGATGTACTTGGTTTGACTGATAAAGATACCATCCTTCCTTTGACTGACTTGCAACCCTAGAAAGAATGTCAACTCTCCCATCATACTCATCTCATATCTGCTCTGCATGAGTTTAGAGAACTTCTCACACAGCTTCTCATTTGTAGAACCAAAAATGATATCATCCACATAAATTTGGACTAGGATAATATCATCACCATGCTTCTTGTAAAACAGTGTCTTGTCCAATGTGCCTCTAGTGAATTGATTCTCAAGAAGAAATTGTGATAAAGTATCATACCATGCTCTTGGAGCTTGCTTAAGTCCATACAGTCCCTTAAGCAATCTGTAGACAAATTCTGGGAAATGTGGATCCTCAAAGCCAGGTGGTTGTTGCACATAAACCTCTTCTTCCAACTCTCCATTTAGAAATGCACTCTTGACATCCATCTGATAAACTTTAAAGTTTGAATGAGCAGCAAATGCCAAGAATATTCTAATGGCTTCCAATCTAGCAACAGGGGCAAATGTCTCATCATAATCAATGCCTTCCTATTGAGAGTATCCTTTTGCAACCAGCCTTGCTTTGTTTCTTATTATTACACCATCTTCATCCATCTTATTCTTCAGAACCCATTTTGTTCCAACAATGGTTATATTCTTTGGTGCAGGCACAAGTTCCCATACTTTGTTCCTTTCAAATTGATTCAGCTCCTCTTGCATGGCAATAATCCAATCTGGATCCAACAGTGCATCATCAAGTTTCTTAGGCTCAACTTGTGATAGAAAACATCCATAGAGGCACTCATTTTGAGTTGCTCTCCTAGTCCTTACTCCTGCATTAGGATCTCCAATGATTTGCTCTGCAGTGTGTGATCTATCCCATTTCCTCGAGTGTTCAGCCTGACTTCTCATTCTTGATGTTGCTTCATCATCCACATCATGGTCATCCTCATTTCCTCCCCCTGTGAAGTTGCCATTACTCACAGGTGTGTCTTGGATGCTTGTTTCTCCACTATCGATTGGCATAAATTCCTCTCTTGTATCATTAATCACTTGAGTTTGTTGAACTTGAGTTTCAACTCCAGTTTCAATCTCTTCATCAGAATCATCTAGATTATCAAATCTCAATGGATCTTTGTCTTCATCATTGGCTTCTTCTAGTCCAGGTAGTTTGATGTCATCAAATGTTACATCTGTGCTTTCCATAACTTTCTTTTGACTGATGACATAAACCTTGTATGCAATTCTTTCCATAGAATAGCCAAGAAAAATTCCTTCAAATGCTTTTGCATCAAACTTTCCAACATATTCAGAATTATCCTTTAGTACAAAGCATTTGCTTCCAAAAGTATGAACATACTTTAGAGTAGGCTTCTTTCCAGTCATCAAGTTGTAAGGTGTCTTTCCAGTGTTTTTGTTGATGAGGGTCCTGTTCTGAATATAGCATGCAGTGCTCACAGCCTCAGCCCAAAAACATGTAGGCATTTTTGCATCAAGTAACATTGTTCTAGCAGCCTCAATTAGAGTTCTATTCTTTCTCTCAACAACTCCATTTTGTTGTGGAGTCCTTGGAGCTGAGAATTGCTGAGAAATGCCATTCTCTTTGCAGAATGCTTCAAGTGTGGCATTTCTGAACTCTGTTCCATTATCACTCCTCAGTGCAATTACACTTGCATCGTTTGCCTTTGCTTCCTTGTCAACTTTCTTTATATGCTCAATAATTACTTGTGGAGCCTCATCTTTTGATGCCAGAAATTCCACCCATGTATACCTTGAAAAATCATCAACCATTACCAGGGCATACTTCTTTCTTCCAAGTGACATTATGTTGACAGGCCCAAACAAATCCATATGGATGAGTTGTAATGGCTTGGTTATTGATGTCACTGTTTTTTACTTATGGCTTGATCTTTTCATTTTTCCTTTTTGACAAGCCTCACACACTCCTTCTTGACAGAATTCAAGTGTGGGCATGTCTCTCACTAACTCTCTTTTGACTAGAGAATTAATGGCCTTGAAGTTCAGGTGTGATAGTTTCTTGTGCCACAGCCAACAATCTTCATTTGATGCTTTTGAGTAAAAGCAACAAATTTTGTCCTTGTTTGCAGAGTCCATATTGACTACAAACAGGCTTCCCTTCCTTACTCCAGATAGAGCAAGATCATCAGTCTTCTTGTGGGTGATCAAACATTCATCTTTGTCAAAATTCACTTTGAATCCTCTATCAGTAAACTGACCAACACTTAACAGATTATGCTTGAGCCCCTTGACTAGTGCTACATCTTCAATGATGACATTTCCAACTTTCAGCTTGCCATATCCCAATGTGTTACCCATGCTGTCATCTCCAAAAGCAACCATTGGGCCAGCCTTTTCCTCATACTGTGATAGCAGGGCCATATCACCAGTCATATGATTTGAGCATCCACTGTCCAAAATCCACATGACCTTCTTTTCACTTTCTTTGCCCTGCAAACACAAAGGTATTACTTTTCCTTTGGTACCCAAACAAGTTTGGGTCCATGTGACTTAGAGACAGTTTTATCATAAACAACATGCTTGTCAACTTTCTTAGTGTTAGTCTTCTTGTCACTGTTGGAAGTCTTAGAACCTGAAGTTTCAGACTTAGGTGACAGAGGTACCTTCCTAGCTTTAGGAGGACTTGAAGACTTTGACCTTGTGTAGTGTGTGTGAGAATTGTGACTGATACAACCATCAATGAACTGCCTTCTTAAATTAAAACAACTAGTCATAACATTCATATTGCATGGCATACAGTCAAATTTATCACAGAAAGGTGCATCTCTATGACTTAGAGGCACAGAACAATCATAGAAAGGTTTAGACACACTACCAACAGGTTTCTTGCATGCATGAGTTAAATGATTGGTACTGAAACAGTTCTGACAAGTTTTCCTAGGGGCATTAGGCATATAAGCATAGTTGTTATCCTTGTTAATCCCTAACTTGCCATTTCTGTTCTGTTTCTTCTTAGTCACTTCCTTTTCTGATTCACTCTTCCCAGCTGAGACAAACTTAACAAACTTCTTAGGTCTTGGCCTATCAACTACTGGTTTCTTGGTCTTTGACTTGACACTCTCATTCTTAGAGGATGCTTGTTGTTCACTAGATTGTGCCTCATCCTCATCATTCAACATTTGCTTGATGAGTAAGGCATCCTCATCAATTTCAAATGTTGATTCCTTAAAAATTGGATTTTCAGTTTTTCTCAAAATGTGAGGCACTTTCTCATGAACAGCTGTGTCCTCTTCAATGACAGCATAGCCTTTCCTCTGTTTGAGAGAGTCATAGTCAAGTCCAATAGCTGCTTTGGGTTTAGCTTCAATTTTCTCACAGTAGGATTGCACTAAACCAGATGATTTCTTGAAAGTTTTTAGTTTGAATTCATTCTCAGCTAATTCATCCCTAAGAGCCTTCTCTACTTGACTAGCACATAAAACCTTGTTCTGCAAATATTCAACTTCTTTCTTAAGGTTTTCTACTTGCATAGTAGTTAGCTCAAGTTCCTCATTCTTTTTGGTTAATATTTCATTTCTAGTAGACAGTTTAGCAATCTCCTCATTAGCAGCAGTCATACTAGTATGAATATTAAACATTTCAACAGATAGTTGTTCGATCATGCATTTATACTCAGAAACAGACATGTCTATAGTAGTGAGAGATGGTACCTGAGAATCAGATGAAGATGAGTCATCATTGGAGTTGGCCATCAAGGCATAATTGCAGAAATCTTGTTCCTCTTCATCACTCTCAGAATCATCCCAACACTTCCCTTCAGCTATGTAGGCCTTACCATGTGTCTGCTTTTTCAGAAGGGCCTCATACTTAGCTTCGAGCTCAAGATAATCTCTATCCTTCTTTTTAGGCTTCTTGCATTCACTGGCAAAATGCCCTAGGTCATTGCATCTATAGCACTTTACAGATGACCTATCCACATAACTGGTTTTGAACTTATTTCTGTTTGGTTTCACAGGTGCCTTGTTCTTGTTGGCTGAATGGTTTTGAGTTTTGGGTTTGAAGGGTTGATTTCTTTTAAATCTGATGTTTGGAAATTTTCTGGCCATGAAAGCATATGAAGTATTTTCCATCCCATCAAGTTCTTCCAGAGTGTAAAACTCTTCTTCTTCTTCCTCCTTTTCCTCAACAGGTTCACTCACCCCAGCTTCAGTTTCTTCATCATCTGCCACCTCCTCTATCCTTAGTTGGCTTGTAGATGCTTCTAGGTCCAGAATGGATTTGTTGACAATCAAGGCACATGATGTGTTTATCATCCTACCTTGGTTGGCATGGATAGCCCTTTTCTGAAGCAACTCAAGTTCATGAGTCTTTAGGACTCCATAGAGCACATCATAGGTGACTTTGTTCAAATCTCTCTCTCTTAGAGAAATGACTCTTTGCTCCAGATGATTTGGTGAAGACAACAGAAATTTCACATTTAACTCCTTGGTGCTGTAAACCTTTCCATTCATCTGCAACTCAGTAACTAGCTTGTGAAACCTTTCAAACATTTCAGTGATGCTTTCCTTGGGCTGTGCCATGAAAGCTTCATGCTGTGTGACCAGTATCTGTTTCCTGTTTTCCTTAACCTCATCAGTCCCTTCACACAACACCTCAATGTGATACCACATCTCTTTAGCAGACGTGCATGATGCAATGTTTGCAAACATTGACATGTCCATGGAATCAATGATAAGCAACATGAGGTGGCTGTCAAGAGCAACCTTCTCCCTTTCTGACTCTGTCCACTTTGATGGATCCTTGGCCTCATAAGATCTTGGGATAGTTGTGGTTCCAACAGTCTTCTCTGGTATCTCTTGTTGTGGAACAAAAGGATCATTCTTGAGAATCTCAGGATACAAGGGATGAGAGGCTTTAATGAACAACATCATCTTTATCTTCCAGAGGTTGAAGTTTTCTTTGTCAAACTTAGGGACCTTCACCGTTCCTATAGTCTTTGGTGTATTCGAACTCATGATCGTTTCTCTGTTTTTGAATAAACAGCCCGCTCTGATACCACTTGTTGAGTATTGAATACGGTAAAAGAATACAGAGGGGGGGTGAATGGATTCTTGAACTTTTCTTGGATTGAGTCTATGTAGCAGATAAGTGCCTGTGTGTAGAAGTGAAGGTGCGGATAAAGAAACAACACAAGACACAATATCACTTTAATCTAATGTATTATTAGATAAAGGTTGCTACAATCTGTGAATACAAATGGTAGTATTCTCAGCTTCATTTTTCTCAGAGAGATATAGCTTACAGTGAATGAAAAACTTAACTCACAAAAGTTACTAAGTTATGAAGTGAGGCCATGTCCTTATAGAACATGGATACAGCCTACTTACTGCAAATAAGGAAGCTAAACAAATTACTTTCTAGTCTGTCTATCCTTTTTGAGTAAGTGTCCAAACGGTTACAGATTTGACTTTGCAAAGCCTGTTTAGATCCACTTCTTTAGCTCCTTGTCTCTTCTATATCTCTCCAAGCTTCCTTGTAGGCTTTCCAGAGCACGTTACAGATTGTGGTCCATAAAGTGCATTGGCTTGTTGCAGGTTTCTGACTTGTATAATTTCTTCAGTATTTTGTCTCCAAGAATGTATTCGAAAAGTGACTAAGTAAGTGATTCGAGAACTAGAATTGACTTGATCGATAACTCTGAGTTCTCTAACACTGTTATATTGACATATCGAACCACTTCTCGAATAGCTCTTTTCCATCAGGATTCCTTGAGTTGTCGAATAGAACATTTGACTTATCGAATCCTCGAGATATCGAATAGCTTTCTGAGTCCTTGAGATATCGAATGGAACTTTGACTTGTTGACTCTTTGAGAACTCGAATACCATCTTGACTTGTTGACTTCTTGAGTTCTCGAATAGAGTAGTAGACATATCGAATCCCTGAGATATCGAATGAGATATCGAACAGTGTATTCAGAGATATCGAATAGTGTCTTGAGATATCGAATCCCTGACTTCTCGAATGCTGGACTTCTCGAATAGACAAATATACTTCTCGAATTGGTACTTAGGCAAATTCTTCATTTCTTCAAATCCCAACTGTGATTATTTGACAGTCTTTAACTCCTTGCTTGAGGCATGAACCTTGGAACTTCTTTCAAGCATTATTCTAGACTCTATTTGTACAATTACACAACTAGGATTTGATGCCTACTACAAGTACAATACAAACAGAAACTCTACAACTAGAGGCTCCCTCAGTTAAGAGGTCATGTAAGTAATGCAAAGCATTACAAACAATTAGGCTTGTTATTAGATGTGTACAGGCATGCCTCTGTAACTAACAAAACTTATATTAAATTTTAAAATTAAAATACAATATTGAATATAATGATAACATAAAAAAATAATTTAAAATAAAATTAATTACATGTCAAAAGAAATTTTGGTACGAGTTTTTTGGTACCTGTTTTTTGGTACTTTGTGAATTTACTTATTATCCATCATTATAAAGAAAAATAAATACTCCTATGATAAATAATTACTCCCTCCGTCCCATGGAATAGTTTACGTTTGCGGACCAGTTTTCGGCACAGATTTTAAGGTGCATTTTAAGGATAGTTCTATAACTTATTTTTTATATTTTCTTTTTTTATATAAAAATAGAACAATCCTACTTTTATACAAAAAAAGAAAATATCAAAAATAAATTATAGAACTATCCTTAAAATGTACCTTAAAATGCGTGTCAGTTACACAGTTTTTTATGTAAAGAAATGGATGGGACAGAGGGAGTACATAATATAATTAATGGTAATTAGTCGATTGCCTTTTTCACATTTACTTTTAGTTGAAGATATTACCTTTTATAAACACCATAATTAATATATACCCAAAAATATCACACCATAATTTTCAAGAAAAATATAGCACTTGAAATAAATAATAACATAATATAATTAACGGTAATTAGTCGAATGCCTTTTTCACACCTGAAATAAATAGTAACATAATATAATTAATGGTAATTAGTCGATAATTAGTCGATTGCCTTTTTCATATTTATTTTAGTTGAAGATATTACCTTTTATAAACACCTAAAAAGATCAATCGTTTCATATCTTTCAATCATTAATATTTCCTTTCTAATTAAAACACGTTACCTTTCGAATTAAAACACATATATTTTTAATTTAAAACAAATCTTACAATCATTACTATACCAGAAAAAATCACACCATGAAAAATAAAACACCTAAAATAAATAAAAACATAATATAATTAATGGTAATTAGTCGATTGCCTTTTTTACGTTTACTTGTATTTGAAGATCTTACCTTTTATAAACACCTAAGAAGATCAATCGTGTCATGTCTTCCAATCATTAATATTTCCTTTCTAATTAAAACACATTACCTTTTTTATTTAAAACTAATCTTACAATCATTAATATATACTCAAAAATATCACACCAAATTTTCCAATTATTAATATATTAAATTATATTAAATTAAAAAATAATTATTATATAAAAACATAATTTTGATATTAAATATTATTTATAACATAATAAAAGAAAACCGTGCATCACACGGGTATTGAAAGTTTGTCAATTCAATTTTCAACACGATCATCCTAATTATTAAAATAAATAATAAAATAAATTTATAACATAATAAAAAAAACCTACATCGCACGGGCATTGAAAGTTTGTCAATTCGGTTTTCAACACGGCCATCCTATTTATTAAGATAAATAATAAAATAATATAATTAATGATAATATGCTGATTGCCTTTTTAAATTAAAAACATTTACTTTTAATTGATGATATTACCTTTTACAAACACCTAAAATATCATATCTTTTCTAATTAAAACATGTTAACTTTTAATTTAAAACAAAATTTTTCATTAATTAATATATATCCAAAAAATATCACAACATATCTTCTAATCACTAACAAAATATAATAAAAAAATTGTATACAACAAATGATGATCATTAGATTTTTAGTAAAAAATCGGAACAGTTAGATCTAATGATTAGATATATTATACGAATAAATTAATTTAGTAATATTCCAAGGTTCGAATTCCGTCAACCACATATTTATTTTAAAATTGTATAATATAAGTTTTAAATCATGCATATCATTAATTAAACTTATATTAAATTTTAAAATTAAAATACAATATTGAAAATAATGATAACATAAAAAAATAATTTAAAATAAAATTAATTACATGTCAAAAGAAATCCGTGCATCGCACGGGCACGGGTTATAAGCTAGTTATAATAAAATAGTGTTATTTAGAATAATTAGGTTTTTAGTATGTGGTACTGTGGAAGATGCATAAATAAATTACTTATTTTTTTAATATGCATAGTGTATTTGTAGGCTAAATGTCCGTTAAATGAGTTATATGATGGACAAAAATATGAGTTTTGAGATTAATGATCTTGTTTAAGTGTTATCCTTATTTACATGAAAATTCGATCTTTATTAAAAAGAAATAATAATAATAATAATATTATGACTATATTAAATTGTTGTTACCAAACACACCCTAACACATAATGCATGTAAGATGTACCGCCCAGTTTCTTTAAAAGTGACTGGTTTATAAATTTCAAAAGTCAAAATTCTTCAATTTTGACCGTTAATTATATATTACTATTTTATAGTTTTACAAATTTATAAATTGAATCTGATAGTAAGCTAAACATATTTTTTAAGGATATTTTTTTTCATAATTTTTGTTTTTAACATTATTTTTTAGTTATCGATCGAAAATAGATCACTTTGATTTTGAATTTTTTTAAAACGCCCATAACCAGTGACGAGGCCAGTTGGGTCATGTGTGGTCCTTTGATCCCACCATTACTTAAGTTTTGTTAACAAAATTTTTAATTATGAAGATATATATTAAAGGTTTTGTATTTTGATCGCACTATCTAACAGCAAAGAATCTGTTCTATTTTATCGCACAACAACATCATGATAACATAAGTTACAGATCCCACAAATATACTATACCTCTTTCACCATTTCCAACAAATTACATGCTTTTTACATCTTCACTTTCGAAATATGAAAACTCCTAGAAATTTATTGCCACAACAAGGTTAATGGCTTTTCTTATGAACATTGTATCATTTCAATTTTTTCAAGCCCTATGAATATATATATTTTTAATTACAATTAAGTTGTGCCCCCACTTGAATATAATCCTGATTTCGTTACTGCCCATAACTAAATAATCATTTGGTTCAAATGACGATATGGGTTTGCAATCAAGAATTGGGGAGAGCACGGGTCGGTTCGGGGCGGTTTTGCCCCGAAACCGAACCCGAAACCGCAGGTCTTCGTTTTAGAAATTGAAAACCGTAATCGCAACCGAACCGTCGGTTTCGGTTTTAAAAAGCTCGGTTCGGTTTTTGACGGTTCGGTTTCGGTTATAAAATCGAACGAAAAATTACAAATATATTATAAGACTTTAAATTTATAAATTAAAATTGCATAGATATGATAGATGCTTCATAATGATAAGTTTGTTATACAATACATGGGTCAATACTCAATACCGAAAGTGTTCGGGAACAGATTTAGTTGTTGGGTTCTCACTTGAATTTTTGTAGACTAAGTAGTGTCTTTGTCTCTTTGGTACTAGCATTTTTCCTCAAGACTGTCGAATTGTATAATGGAAATTTGTGTATATTGAATATTAATAGCAAAAACATTTACAACAGCGTGTTTCCTCAGGCTTTAAAAATTTTAAAGTTTACAAGATGATGCTAATATCTTGGCCAAGGCCCTAATATATATTAATTGATGAAGCTTTTAACATTTAATCCATTTGCAGGCTTCAAACTGAGAACTTATAGGCAATGGCACATGGAACCTTGTATTGGTGTTTTAGTAAAATCTAGATTTTATATTTTTATTTGATGTGAATCTTGAAACATATCATGACATACAATAATCTTGAAGTTTCTGATGTGAATTTCTTTTCAATATTAGCTACTGCAACTATAGTCACTAGACGCATTTTTTAATTGCAACTATATATTTTAATTTTAGGAATACATATAAGTTATATAAATTATATATTTATTTATTTATTTTAATAATCGGTTCGGTTCGGTTTAAGTCGGTTCGGTTTTAACCTATAACCAAAATCGGAACCGAAAGTCTCGGTTTTTAAAAATCAAAACCCGTAACCGTCGGTTCAATTTCGGTTTCAGTTTTTTCGGTTCGTGTTAGTTACAGAGGCATGCTTGTACACATCTAATAACAAGCCTAATTGTTTGTAATGCTTTGCATTACTTACATGACCTCTTAACTGAGGGAACCTCTAGTTGTAGAGTTTTTGTTTGTATTGTACTTGTAGTAGGCATCAAATCCTAGTTGTGTAATTGTACAAATAGAGTCTAGAATAATGCTTGAAAGAAGTTCCAAGGTTCATGCCTCAAGCAAGGAGTTAAAGATTGTCAAATAATCACAGTTGGGATTTGAAGAAATGAAGAATTTGCCTAAGTACCAATTCGAGAAGTATATTTGTCTATTCCAGAAGTCCAGCATTCGAGAAGTCAGGGATTCGATATCTCAAGACACTATTCGATATCTCTGAATACACTGTTCGATATCTCATTCGATATCTCAGGGATTCGATATGTCTACTACTCTATTCGAGAACTCAAGAAGTCAACAAGTCAAGATGGTATTCGAGTTCTCAAAGAGTCAACAAGTCAAAGTTCCATTCGATATCTCAAGGACTCAGAAAGCTATTCGATATCTCGAGGATTCGATAAGTCAAATGTTCTATTCGACAACTCAAGGAATCCTGATGGAAAAGAGCTATTCGAGAAGTGGTTCGATATGTCAATATAACAGTGTTAGAGAACTCAGAGTTATCGATCAAGTCAATTCTAGTTCTCGAATCACTTACTTAGTCACTTTTCAAATACATTCTTGGAGACAAAATACTGAAGAAATTGTACAAGTCAGAAACCTGCAACAAGCCAATGCACTTTATGGACCACAATCTCTAACGTGTATCCATATTCTATAAGGACACAGCCTCACTTCATAACTTAGTAACTTTTGTGAGTCAAGTTTTTCATACACTGTAAGCTATATCTCTCTGAGAAAAACGAAGATGAGAATACTACCATTTGTATTCACAGATTGTAGCAACCTTTATCTAATAATACATTAGATTAAAGTGATATTGTGTCTTGTGTTGTTTCTTTATCCGCACCTAGACTTCTACACACACAGGCACTTATCTGCTACATAGACTCAATCCAAGAAAAGTTCAAGAATCCATTCACCCCCCCCCCTCTGTATTCTTTTACCGTATTCAATACTCAACAAGTGGTATCAGAGGCTGTTTATTCAAAAACAGAAAAACGATCATGAGTTCGAATACACCAAAGACTACAGGAACGGTGAAGGTCCCTAAGTTTGACAAAGAAAACTTCAACCTCTGGAAGATAAAGATGATGTTGTTCATTAAAGCCTCTCATCCCTTGTATCCTGAGATTCTCAAGAATGGTCCTTTTGTTCCACAACAAGAGATACCAGAGAAGACTGTTGGAACCACAACTATCCCAAGATCTTATGAGGCCAAGGATCCATCAAAGTGGACAGAGTCAGAAAGGGAGAAGGTTGCTCTTGACAGCCACCTCATGCTGCTTATCATTGATTCCATGGACATGTCAATGTTTGCAAACATTGCATCATGCACGTCTGCTAAAGAGATGTGGGATCACATTGAGGTGTTGTGTGAAGGGACTGATGAGGTTAAGGAAAACAAGAAACAGATACTGGTCACACAGTTCGAAGCTTTCATGGCACAACCCAAGGAAAGCATCACTGAAATGTTTGAAAGGTTTCACAAGCTAGTTACTGAGTTGCAGATGAATGGCAAGGTTTACAGCACCAAGGAGTTAAATATGAAATTTCTGTTGTCTTCACCAAATCATCTGGAGCAAAGAGTCATTTTCTAAGGGAGAGAGATTTGAACAAAGTCACCTATGATGTGCTCTATGGAGTCCTAAAGACTCATGAACTGGAGTTGCTTCAGAAAAGGGCTATCCAAGCAAACCAAGGTAGAATGATAAACACATCATGTGCCTTGATTGTCAATAAATCTATTCTGGACCTAGAAGCATCTACAAGCCAGCTAAGGATAGAGGAGGTAGCAGATGATGAAGAAACTGAAGCTGGGGTGAGTGAACCTGTTGAGGAAAAGGAGGAAGAAGAAGAAGAGTTTTACACTCTGGAAGAACTTGATGGGATGGAAAATACTTCATATGCTTTCATGGCCAGAAAATTTCCAAACATCAGATTTAAAAGAAATCAACCCTTCAAACCCAAAACTCAAAACCATTCAGCCAACAAGAACAAGGCACCTGTGAAACCAAATAGAAATAAGTTCAAAACCAGTTATGTGGATAGGTCATCTGTAAGGTGCTATAGATGCAATGACCTAGGGCATTTTGCCAGTGAATGCAAGAAGCCTAAAAAGAAGGATAGAGATTATCTTGAGCTCGAAGCTAAGTATGAGGCCCTTCTGAAAAAGCAGACACAAGGTAAGGCCTACATAGCTGAAGGGAAGTGTTGGGATGAATCTGAGAGTGATGGAGAGGAACAAGAATTCTGCAATTATGCCTTGATGGCCAACTCCAAGGATGACTCATCTTCATCTGATTCTCAGGGCAAAGAAAGTGAAAAGAAGGTCATGTGGATTTTGGACAGTGGATGCTCAAATCATATGACTGGTGATATGGCCCTGCTATCACAGTATGAGGAAAAGGCTGGCCCAATGGTTGCTTTTGGAGATGACAGCATGGGTAACACATTGGGATATGGCAAGCTGAAAGTTGGTAATGTCATCATTGAAGATGTAGCACTAGTCAAGGGGCTCAAGCATAATCTGCTAATTGTTGGTCAGTTTACTGATAGAGGATTCAAAGTGAATTTTGACAAAGATGAATGTTTGATCACCCATAAGAAGACTGGTGATTTTGCTCTATCTGGAGTAAGGAAGGGAAGCCTGTTTGTAGCCAATATGGACTCTGCAAACAAGGACAAAATTTGTTGCTTTTACTCAAAAGCATCAAATGAAGATTGTTGGCTTTGGCACAAGAAACTATCACACCTGAACTTCAAGGCCATTAATTCTCTAGTCAAAAGAGAGTTAGTGAGAGGCATGCCCACACTAGAATTCTGCCAAGAAGGAGTGTGTGAGGCTTGTCAAAAAGGAAAAATGAAAAGATCAAGCCACAAGTCAAAGACAGTGACATCAATAACCAAGCCATTACAACTCATCCATATGGATTTGTTTGGGCCTGTCAACATAATGTCACTTGGAAGAAAGAAGCATGCCCTGGTAATGGTTGATGATTTTTCAAGGTATACATGGGTGGAATTTCTGGCATCAAAAGATGAGGCTCCACAAGTAATTATTGAGCATATAAAGAAAGTTGACAAGGAAGCAAAGGCAAACGATGCAAGTGTAATTGCACTGAGGAGTGATAATGGAACAGAGTTCAGAAATGCCACACTTGAAGCATTCTGCAAAGAGAATGGCATTTCTCAGCAATTCTCAGCTCCAAGGACTCCACAACAAAATGGAGTCGTTGAGAGAAAGAATAGAACTCTAATTGAGGCTGCTAGAACCATGTTACTTGATGCAAAAATGCCTACATGTTTTTGGGCTGAGGCTGTGAGCACTGCATGCTATATCCAGAGCAGAACCCTCATCAACAAAAACACTGGAAAGACACCTTACAACTTGATGACTGGAAAGAATCCTACTCTAAAGTATGTTCATACTTTTGGAAGCAAATGCTTTGTACTAAAGGATAATTCTGAATATGTTGGAAAATTTGATGCAAAAGCATTTGAAGGAATTTTTCTTGGCTATTCTATGGAAAGAATTGCATACAAGGTTTATGTCATCAGTCAAAAGAAAGTTATGGAAAGCACAGATGTAACATTTGATGACAGCAAACTACCTGGACTAGAAGAAGCCAATGATGAAGACAAAGATTCATTGAAGTTTGATAATCTAGATGATTCTAATGAAGAGATTGAAACTGGAGTTGAAACTCAAGTGAATAATGATACAAGAGAAGAATTTGTGCCAATCGATAGTGGAGAAACAAGCATCCAAGACACACCTGTGAGTAGTGGCAACCTCACAGGGGGAGGAAATGAGGATGACCATGATGTGGATGATGAAGCAACATCAAGAATGAAAAGTCAGGCTGAACACTCGAGGAAATGGGATAGATCACACACTGCAGAGCAATCATTGGAGATCCTAATACAGGAGTAAGGACTAGGAGAGCAACTCAAAATGAGTGCCTCTATGGATGTTTTCTATCACAAGTTGAGCCTAAGAAACTTGATGATGCACTGTTGGATCCAGATTGGATTATTGCCATGCAAGAGGAGCTGAATCAATTTGAAAGGAATAAAGTATGGGAACTTGTGCCTGCACCAAAGAATAGAACCATTGTTGGAACAAAATGGGTTCTGAAGAATAAAATGGATGAAGATGGTGTAATAGTAAGAAACAAAGCAAGGCTGGTTGCAAAAGGATACTCTCAACAGGAAGGCATTGATTATGATGAGACATCTGCCCCTGTTGTTAGATTGGAAGCCATCAGAATATTCTTGGCATTTGCTGCTCATTCAAACTTTAAAGTTTATCAAATGGATGTCAAGAGTGCATTTCTAAATGGAGAGTTGGAAGAAGAGGTTTATGTGCAATAACCACCTGGCTTTGAGGATCCACATTTCCCAGAATTTGTCTACAGATTGCTTAAGGCACTGTATGGACTTAAGCAAGCTCCAAGAGCATGGTATGATACTTTATCACAATTTCTTCTTGAAAATCAATTCACTAGAGGCACATTGGACAAGACACTGTTTTACAAGAAGCATGGTGATGATATTATCCTAGTCCAAATTTATGTGGATGATATCATTTTTGGTTCTACAAATGAGAAGCTGTGTGAGAAATTCTCTAAACTCATGCAGAGCAGATATGAGATGAGTATGATGGGAGAGTTGACATTCTTTCTAGGGTTGCAAGTCAGTCAAAGGAAGGATGGTATCTTTATCAGTCAAACCAAGTACATCAAGGATCTATTGAAGAAGTTTGACTTGGAAGATTGTTCACCTGCCAAGACACCCATGGCCACTAAACTGGATGAAGATGCTAAAGGCAAGAAAGTAGATATCTCAGTCTACAGAGGCATGGTTGGTTCTCTACTCTACCTCACTGCAAGTAGGCCAGACATCATGTTTGCTACATGCCTGTGTGCAAGGTTTCAATCAAATCCAAAGGAATCACATTTGATTGCAATAAAAAGGATCTTTAGATATCTGAAGGGCACTCCAAACTTGGGTATATGGTATCCTAAGGACACAGGGTTCAATCTGGTTGGTTATTCTGATGCTGATTATGCTGGATGCAGAGTGGATAGGAAAAGCACCTCAGTAAGCTGCCAGTTTCTTGGACAAAGGTTAGTTTCTTGGTATAGCAAGAAGCAACAATCTGTGTCAACTTCTACAGCTGAGGCTGAATACATAACTGCTGGAAGTTGCTGTGCTCAAGTGCTTTGGATTAAAAATCAACTTAGAGATTATGGACTTGTGTTGGAAAGAATTCCAATCTTGTGTGACAACACAAGTGCAATCTCTATAGTTGCCAATCCTGTCAATCATTCTAGAACAAAGCACATTGACATCAGATATCATTTCATAAGAGAACATGCAACTAATGGAACCATTGAGTTGCATTATGTCTCTACAGATAAACAACTAGCTGATATATTCACTAAGCCATTAGATGAAGCCACCTTCACAAGGTTGGTAAGTGAGATTGGAATGCTGAATTCTTCAGATTCTGGCTAAGTGAATACAGCATCTAGATTGTTGCAGCAGTAAACACTTATTTTATCTAAATTCTCAATATTTTTGGAGTAAGCGTTGGCTGAAATATGATTTATAAATATTTCAAATCTGTTGCATATGTTGAAAATCATATTTCTATTAACTTAAAATTTCTATGAAATTTTGAGAAAATCACTATTTAATTTGCTAGGATATTCTTCAATGAATATGTCTGGTAAATTTTAAAAGATAGTGAAAATCAAATTTTTATGAGTGATGGGTATAGTTCGATAAGTCAGACTTCTCGAATGATTCACTATTCGACATCTCTAACAAGTCTCATTAGAGTACTCTTGAGTTCTCGAATAGAGTCTTTCTGAGATATCGAATAGAGGTATTCTTGACTTCTCGAATATAGTAACTGAGTTCTCGAATGATTGAGTTCTCGAACACTATATTTGAGTTCTCGAATCATTTGAAAAGGCTGAATTCTCGCTGAATTTTAACCGATTTTGGACTTTTGTCTAAAAGTTTAATTCACTCATAAAAACACATTTTATTTAATTTAGAATTATTTCTAAGTTAGATAACTGCCAGCTGTGAGTTTCTATCTGCTTGAGTTATCGATTAAGCCTTTCTTGACTTCTCGAATAGTTGTTTTCTACTTCTCGAATGCCTGACTTGTCGATACAAAACTTTCATCTAATCGACAATTCAAGTACTTCATACTTATACAATTTCACATCTATTCGATTCATTTCATTCGATTTCTCAAGCATCTACACTCTCTAAACCCCTGAAACCCTATCTACGAAAAGCCAAATTTCTTCTTCAACCTTCAATTTCTTTCCTCTCTTTTACACAAATGGCAACAGTAAAGTTCAACACCAACTTCATCGCTCTCACTAGTGATGTTGAAGCACCTAATGCCAATTTCAAGTGCTTTGTGAAATGGATGGCTGAGTCATACATCAAGGATGCACTCTTTGCCAACCCAACTCTGTATCTAGATATCCTGGAACAGTTTTGGGGTACTGCTATTGTGGAGGTTGTAGCCCTGGAAAACGCAATCACTTCATATATCATCTACTGCAAGATTCAAGATAAGAAAATCACTATCACTACTGCAGACATGAATCAAGCACTGGGCCTACAACAAGAGTCATTTGACAGACTGGCCACTAATGCAGAGTTAGAGGAATTCTTTGAGTTCATCAACTACTCAGATGGGATCAATCTTGGAAAGCTAAACAGAAAGAATCTGAGAAAAGAGTGGAGCTATGTGTTTGCAACACTTCTTCAAGTCTTCACTGCCAGGAAATCAAGCTTTGATCAAATCAGTGCACCTGTGCAGCAAATTGGATATGCATTGGCCTATGGGAAGAAGATAGATATTGGCCAAATCATCCTCCAAGAACTATATGGGAGACTTGGTAAGAACACAACCAAGAGAGGTACTGATATTTTCTTCCCTCGCTTTATTCAATCTGTACTTAATTTTAAGAATGCTTCATTGATTGAATTGCCTGGGATTGATAAAAATAGAATAGGCTATCCTAAGTCCATGACCAAACTCATTTTTGGTAATTTGGAGACTAGGAATGATGTGGATGTAAGACTGAACATAACTCCCCATATGGAGAGTTTGTTTAGAACTTATCCCCACAACATGCCAACATTTGATGCAAAATCTAAGTTAGCACAGCCCAAGCAAGTAGAACAAAATGCTAACCCAGGGCCTGCTAACCAACCCTCTCAACCAAACACTCTACCACATACTGAGCCAACTGCATCATCCTCTCAAAAGGGTGATGTTAGTAAAAAGAAGAGAAAGGAAGTAATGTCTGCACCATTAAATATCTTATCTGAAGCAGCATTAGCTGTTGAATTAGGGCTAGAAAGTGAGGAACCTGAGTCACCCTTACACAGGACAAAGAAGAAGAAATCTAAGACCACCTCTTCAGTCACACAAATGGCTGAAGTTGTAAAATCAGGGGCACACAGCTCACTAGGTGTATCCTCTCAACAGGGTGCACCTATAGAATCAAGCATCCTCCCCAATGCACCTTCTTGTACAGAGTCAGCACATGGGAGTGATAAGGCTGGAACTACACTGAGTGGAGAGCACATCACACTTGAAACTCCCTCTATCTCTTAGGGGGAGTTGCCAAAATCTACTCTTAAACACACTTCTCTTCCAGAATCTAACAGTGAAATTTCTTTGGAACCTGCAACTCAGGCAACTGAGATGTAAGGCATTGATCATCAAGAATTCTTTTCTCTTGATGAGCCAATAATTTCAAGTGACTTAGTGCATGACACTTTGCTCACCACTCAGAACCCACATTTCGATGGTGAGGGAATGCATGCTGAGGCATCTCCTGATGACACCATCACAAACACAGAGGTTCCACTAGTTCTTACTAGAGACTCTGTGCCTGTGTCAACTGCTGGTGTAATTCATCCCACTTTTGTGGTGACACCAGTAGTAGAGTCAATCCATCCGGTTATAGAAGTTGCATCTGTAACTGAGGAGTCTAGCTTGCCTAGCTCTAGCTCTGACTTTATGTCACAATGGCTGAAGCCTGTGCAACGTGACAGTGCTTCAGGATCAGGATCTGTTCCACAACAATTGACGGTTGAAGCACTTCAAAGCTTAATTGTGGATCAGATTCCTGAGTTCACAAAGATTGCTCAGAACCTTCTCACTGCAGACATGCCTAATCCAGACTATGAGGCCATTCTGTTATGCCATAGGGATGATGTGGAGATGCAGAAGACAATGATCATTGATGATGCTGAGAGAGATGGCAACATAGATGCCTGGTTGCAAGGAAAATATTATATTACTCTTGATGAAGCACTTCAGTATCTCAGGGAGGAATACCTCACTTCACTGGGTTCCAATGCCAAATCTCTGACCCCTGGTGAAGTGTATGAGGCTATGAATGATTCACACAAGGCATTCCTCAAGGCTGCACACTATCTTGGAAAAGGAGTCAAAACTGAGGTCAATAGAGTGTGTGATAAGACAGCCACCACAGTAGAAGCAATCAAGAGGACCTTTGATGCCAAATTCCCTCAACTAGACACTGTGTTCAAGGACCTCAAACACTGCAACACCACCTGCACCAAGATGGACAATGGGCTAGCTCTGCTAAAGGATACAATCACAGGTCTGGGGCATCAATTTCAAACTCTATCTGATCAGACCACAAATGCCAATGCCATGTTGAGGACCATGTTCAAAAATCTATATGGAGACAGACTGATCACTGAAGTCCCAGTACATGACATGACTAGATTTGAAGTGCAGAGACTCAAAGAACAATCCCTGTCTGGCTTCAAATCTACTGAGTTATTCAGCAAAGTAGATGCACTTGAGAAGGAGGTGGCTACTCTCACTAAGTCCAATGCTCATCTTACAGACAAGGTTGCACTTCTAAATGATCAGTTGGACACTCAAGCATCCACCACAGCTGATGTCCTTCTGCATCAAAAATCCATGTTAGCTGCTATGATGAAGCATATGGGTCTCCCTCTACCTGATGAATCTTCAATCCCAAATGACATTTCTACAGCCTCTGTGCCTGACAACAAGCCTAAGGGGGAGAAGAGGGCAAGGAACTCAAATACAAAGGGGGAGAAAGGCATAAAATTAAATGAGGGTGGTCAACAAAGAGCTTCAAAATCTCTACCTAATGTGCCAGGCAAAGGAAAATCCAAAGTGGATGAGCCCCCATCTACCTTGCCAGTTGTCACTCTACCAACTGTGCACATCACTACTCCTGGAGGACAAAAGCAATCCATAACTACCACAGTGGTTGCAGGGAGTATGCCATCTGACAAACCTCCAACCTCCATATCTGAGAGTGCCAAGCCTGTAGAAGTTAAAGTTGTTACTGAGGCCAAGCTACAAGAAGTTGCCAACTCAAATGTTTATCATGATAAAGCCTTCTTGGAGTTTCTGAAAGCCACAAGGGAACAGGTTGGTGACACTCAGTTCTATCTGAGGGAGGTGAAGAAGCAGATTGACTACATCACTGTCATCCCCAAGAAAGTCAATAAACTATGGGTCAAGGAGATAGTGATGGTATCCAAATTAAAGATATGGCATCTAACATACGAGACTCTACAAGACCTAAAACACTCAGAGATAGATGCCATACTTGAGCTTATTGAGAAGAGGAATGAGGACAGCAAGAGTCTGTTTGATGATTTGAGGAATGGCCAACCTTCAAGGCTACCAGAAGTGATCAAGAAGCCATGGACAATCATTTATCAGTCTGGCACCAGAATTGAAGACATCAAGCAATTGGTCATTCCCCATGATCTCACCTCTAGAAATCACAGACTGATCATTGCTATCATTGATCAATTACAGAAGAAGGTTGGAGCCAGAAATGCTGAAGAAACTGAGGCACTGCACATTCTCAGAACTTTTATAGCAACTGGTGAAATTCCAGAGATGGCTCAACCTAGGAGAAATAAGGATGATGATTCTGAAGACAAAGGTGATGGGAGGAGAAGACATCACAGGAGAGATAAGGGTGATGAAGACAAGAAGAAGAAGGGTGATAAGGATAAGAAGAATGATGATGACCAAGGCAAAATCTATGAGAGGAAGATTGGAAAACAGCAAGCCATGAACATTACTAATGACACTCATACCACAACACAAGGCTCAATGTCTAGGGTGGATGTCACTGGTAATTATTCATCAAAATCTACATCTCTGGCCTCTGCAAATGTTTTACTACCTCAAGAAGAGAAGAGGATTCAAATCAAGAAACCAGGTGTATGTATCCATAAGCAAACTGCTAGTGGAGTACTACAATGGTCTTCTAGCAAGGGTCACAAGTTACTGCCTGGCAATCATGTGAAAAAGTCTAAAATCAAACATGCTGCAAGAAGAGTGAAGCTATCCAAATCAAGAGCCCTAACAATCATTCCAGGATTGAAACTCCAACCACTTGATGAAGACTTGATGAAGAGCAACTGCAATTTCTAAGAGCTCAAAAGATATGCTTTGCTGCAATTGTGGATGACCACCTTGAGATCAAGTACACTGATGGGAGAGAAATGAAATTCAAACAAGGGGGTTGTCAGAATTGGGGTAAATTGTATGAGATAGAAAGAATCATTGCATTGCTGGACTCTAAAGACAAGGTGGAGAAAGTATGGAAGCTGGAATTGATTGACTTTGTGAAAATGAAGAGAGATTATGCTGAAAAGATAAGAAAGGGCTGCTATGAGAAGTGGTTAGAAAGGGAGAAAGAAATTGACAGACTGGAGATTGAAGCAGAAAAGCTAAGGGCAAAGGGATTGTGTAGAGTTCAGTTTGATCCCTATGTGGTGAAGTATAGGAGAAGAAATGGAGACAATGTCAATATAAGAATGAACCTACTCAGTCACTATCCTGCCTACATTCTGAAGCCAGTGCTTGAAGATTTCAAAAACTCTATCATGATTGAAGAATTGGATGCTATGGCAGAAATCATAAGAGCAATAGATGAGAGTGCAAGAAAGGAGAAAGAAAGGAAACAGAAAGCATATGATGATCTACAAGCCAAAGCAATGGAGATGCAATCAAATGAAAATGGCTAGTACCTCATCATACTGTAAGAGCATTTATCTTGTAATTCCATTTATGTGTTCAATATACATACCTGTACTTTTAAAGTCTTATCTTATGTATGTTAGGCTTGTTATCAGACATGAAATTGTGACTAAGGGTCTCACTCACAATTTGGGGGAGATTGTTAGTTACAGAGGCATGCCTGTACACATCTAATAACAAGCCTAATTGTTTGTAATGCTTTGCATTACTTACATGACCTCTTAACTGAGGGAACCTCTAGTTGTAGAGTTTCTGTTTGTATTGTACTTGTAGTAGGCATCAAATCCTAGTTGTGTAATTGTACAAATAGAGTCTAGAATAATGCTTGAAAGAAGTTTCAAGGTTCATGCCTCAAGCAAGGAGTTAAAGACTGTCAAATAGTCACAGTTGGGATTTGAAGAAATGAAGAATTTGCCTAAGTACCAATTCGAGAAGTATATTTGTCTATTCGAGAAGTCCAGCATTCGAGAAGTCAGGGATTCGATATCTTAAGACACTATTCGATATCTCTGAATACACTGTTCGATATCTCATTCGATATCTCAGGGATTCGATATGTCTACTACTCTATTCGAGAACTCAAGAAGTCGACAAGTCAAGATGGTATTCGAGTTCTCAAAGAGTCAACAAGTCAAAGTTCCATTCGATATCTCAAGGACTCAGAAAGCTATTCGATATCTCGAGGATTCGATAAGTCAAATGTTCTATTCGACAACTCAAGGAATCCTGATGGAAAAGAGCTATTCGAGAAGTGGTTCGATATGTCAATATAACAGTGTTCGAGAACTCAGAGTTATCGATCAAGTCAATTCTAGTTCTCGAATCACTTACTTAGTCACTTCTCGAATACATTCTTGGAGACAAAATACTGAAGAAATTGTACAAGTCAGAAACCTGCAACAAGCCAATGCACTTTATGGACCACAATCTGTAACGTGCACTGGAAAGCCTACAAGGAAGCTTGGAGAGATATAGAAGAGACAATGAGCTAAAGAAGTGGATCTAAACAGGCTTTGCAAAGTCAAATCTGTAACCGTTTGGACACTTACTCAAAAAGGATAGACAGACTAGAAAGTAATTTGTTTAGCTACCTTATTTGCAGTAAGTAGGCTGTATCCATATTCTATAAGGACACAGCCTCACTTCATAACTTAGTAACTTTTGTGAGTCAAGTTTTTCATACACTGTAAGCTATATCTCTCTGAGAAAAACGAAGCTGAGAATACTACCATTTGTATTCACAGATTGTAGCAACCTTTATCTAATAATACATTAGATTCAAGTGATATTGTGTCTTGTGTTGTTTCTTTATCCGCACCTAGACTTCTACACACACAGGCACTTATCTGCTACAAAGACTCAATCCAAGAAAAGTTCAAGAATCCATTCACCCCCCCTCTGTATTCTTTTACCGTATTCAATACTCAACAGTTCGCTTTTGGCCGATTTCGGTTCGGTTTCGATTTCAATTCGGTTTTTTGCTCACCCCTAATCAAGAATCGGGTTGAACACGTAGTTTATCGCTGCAAGTATTTATTGCAAGTTTTGACAGAAATGAGAGTTACATATATTCGTAAGCAAGCTAACAAGGTGGCGCACGGTCTATCTAGAATTTTTTGTTCAATTCATTGCTTAAATGTATTCACGTCTCCTCCTACTCATTTGTTGAAGACTATTTTGAATGATTCTTCTCATTAATGAAATTTTGCTTATTTCAAAAAAAAAAAGTTGATACAGATTTGAGATATCATTTCTGATATCAGATACTTGGTTTAATATTAAAATAATTATGTTTGATTCAATATAATTAATAACTCATTTTTGTTAATATATTGTGTCTAAGTATACTTATACAATAAAATTTAAGTTATTAGATAATTTAAGAACACACAATTAATTTTAAAAATATGTGTGGTAAATTATAATTTGACTAATTAAACAGTTTTTTATAAAATTTAAAATTTAAAAATTAATATTAAATATAAATAAGGTTAATTTATTCAAAATTAAACAATATCATATTTTAGATATGCGTATTGAGATGTATTTAATTTTATAAAAAGAATAATTAAAATAAAAAAATTAGTTGATTTTCATCAATTTTATTCCAGATGGATTTCGGGTTTCAAAATTTAAAAAATGACAACAAAACACATGGGTTTGGAATGAACAAAACACATACAGTAAAACCTCTATAAATTAATAACGTTGGGACCAGCAAATTTTATTAATTTATAGAGATTATTAATCAATCGAGGTAAAATTTATATTGTCGCTCTTATGTTGGGACCAAAAATCTGCATTCAAAATATTAATTTATCGTAGGATCGAGAATTAATTTAACGAGGTTTTACTATATACCATCCCAAAATATAATTAAATAATAATTAAAAATAGTGAAATAAAATAAGAAAATAAAATTCCTGAGATTAGTTCATGGAACTTACCTGAGATGCATGTATTTTTTAGTATAAAATAGTAATAATATTTTTGTAAATGTATATAATTTTTTGTAATTATAGTAACACCCTTATGCATTTATATGGAAAAAAAATTAACATAAAAAAATTTAGGGTGATGGCCCAGAATACCTCTTTTTTCACTACCCATGACCAAAATACCTACCGTCAACTCGGGTGACCCAAAATACCCACGGGATGCGCTACTGGTGAAGGAGCATCTTGACGATACGCTAGTGGAAACGGAGTGTCAACTGAACACGTTAGTGACAACGCCGTGATAAGCAGATACGTTGTTGGCAGGTGTGGAAAATAGTTTTAGATACGCATTCATGTACGGCGCATCAAGTGATACGCATTTGTGAAATGCGTGATGACATCAGCTGACGTCATAATCACTTCCGCTCAGATTTTACGCGACATCGTCAGTTGTGGCGATTTTTAGGCGATTTCGCCGGAAAAAACAAAAATCCAGTCATCCTCCGGTCAAGGCATCTTCCCATAACATGGTATACACCAAACCAATCGTCTCTCGACGATTTACACAACCATACCAATTTTTAACCATTTCTTTCACCGAAATTGAAAATCCCAAATCGAACCATAAACCTTCCTCGATTTTTCGATGAGGTCGTATACGCCCCTGCGGGGCCAGATTAGGGCAAAACGAAGAAGAATCAGTTAGGGCAAAACGAAGAAGAATCAATGGCGATTTTTTTGGTGTGCTCAATTATGGTGGATGTGGCCGAATATAGGAGAAAGAGGGGAAGAAAGATCGGAGAGATTGAGAGAGAATGAGAGAGACGGGAGAGAAGAGAAACGAGGGAGATGAATAGTAGATGGGATACGTCGTTTCCACTGGCGTATCTCGTGGGTAGTATAGGCATTTTGGGCAATGGATGCCCTATTTTGAGATATTTTGGTCATTTTTTCAAAAATTTATATGACATAACCTCTGAAAAAGTAATATGGTAAAATAAATTATGATTATTAGATTAATAAATGGGGTAAAATGATTGAAGGGAAATGAAATGAGGAATAGACTAGGGAAGTGATATTTAGGGCAAAGCAGCGGGGTATAATAAACTTGTTAAACCCCTTTTCTCTTCTCACTCTCTCTGCTTCTCTTTGTTTCTCGATACACCAACACATCATAGTAGATCTGGGAAAATGGCGTTAGCGTTCGATGAGTACGGGAGGCCATTTATTATATTGAGAGAACAAGATCAGAAGAGTAGACTCAGAGGTATCGATGCTCAAAAATCTAACATCTCCGCCGCCAAAGCTGTGGCTCGTATTCTTCGTACTTCTCTCGGTCCTAAAGGCATGGACAAGATGCTTCAGAGCCCCGACGGTGAAATCACCATCAGTAATCTCTCTCTCTCTCTCTCTCTCTCTCTCTCTCTCTCTCTCTCTCTCTCTCTCTCTCTCCCTCCCTCCCCCTCAATCGCTCTCTCTCCCCCCCTCTCTCTCTATATATCTTTCTTTCTCTCCCTCTCTCTTTCTCTCTCCCCCTCTATATTTGTATTTATTGGTGATGTATATGATTCGATAACTGCCCAACTGCCTACTTATTATTAGGGTTTTACTGCTCTTTAGTCTAATTGGGTTTCGATTTACTTCCTAACTGTTTGATCTGCAATTTGAATCTGTTATAAATCTGTATTTATCATATATTTGTGCCATAACACGGGGTTCATTTCTCACACTTTTTCAATTAATAGTGCAACTGTCAATATCTTCAATCAAGCTTACCTGTTAAATAAATTGCTTTCGGTATGCCCAACCCGCGTTCCTCTTTCTCCTCTTATCGTGCTACTTAATGGATTATACCAAATTGTACTTACTATCACTGACATTATGTCTCTAGATTCTAATTCTCTATTATCATAGAGCCCGCCCCCCCCCCCCCCCCCAATCCCCATCTTGTACTTTTGAAATATCCATATTCTATAGTATGTACTTACATGGGTAAGCTTGGATCCATTTATATAAAACTGTGGTCCGTATTAGTTTTTTTTTTGCTGAGAGCTGTTGGCAGGGTTGAGAAATTTATTCATTTTTCTGTTAAGTTGGAGCCATTTTATAGGGAGTATTATTGTTCATCACATTTTTTTTAATTGTTCTCAGCAAATGATGGTGCAACAATCTTGGAGCAGATGGAGGTGGACAATCAAATTGGAAAGCTGATGGTTGAGTTATCTCGTAGCCAGGACTATGAGATTGGTGATGGCACAACTGGAGTTGTTGTCATGGCTGGTGCACTTCTCGAACAAGCTGAGCGGCTATTAGAACGTGGGATTCATCCCATTCGTATTGCCGAGGGTTTTGAGATGGCATCAAAGATTGCTGTTGAGCATTTAGAGCGTGTGTCCAATAAATTTGACTTTAGTGCATCAAACATTGAGCCTCTGGTTCAAACTTGCATGACTACTTTATCATCCAAAATGTAAGTATTACAGACACATCTTAATCTTTCATGTTGAATTTCTATTGGATGATGTTTTTAAAATTATATAGAAGACTACTTTTCTCTTTGCCTCACATGGTACGGAGATTTTTGTTAAGGAAGAATTGAGCTTTATTGCTGAGCTGTTTATTCAGAGGCAGCAATTGTCTCTTTATATGAATATATGTTGGCATTTTACTGTGAAGATTAAAAAAATACTATATTATTGGTTTAATGTGCTGTGGATTATAATATACATCCATGTATGGTGTTTTGTGTAATACACCAAACGAAATAAATATTTTCCATAACCTAACATCAACTGGAATTCATTCAACAGTGTCAATAGATGCAAACGTGATTTGGCTGAAATTGCTGTAAAAGCAGTTATGGCCGTTGCAGATTTGGACAGGAAAGATGTTAATCTGGATCTAATTAAAGTGGAGGGCAAAGTAGGTGGGAAGTTGGAGGATACAGAGCTCATTTATGGAATACTCGTTGACAAAGATATGAGTCATCCTCAGATGCCAAAGCAGATTGTAGATGCAAATATAGCCATCTTAACTTGCCCATTTGAACCTCCTAAGCCGAAGACCAAGCATAAGGTTGACATTGATACCGTGGAAAAATTTCAAACTTTACGTCAGCAGGAGCAGAAATACTTTGATGACATGGTTCAAAAGTGCAAGGTAGCTACTTTTTGAAACCTATATTTCATCATTGATTCGGTACGATCAAATTTGAGTGTGTTGGTAGTTTTAATAATAATTTACTTTTCTACCATGACGTAGCAAAATTCAGCATTACTACACATGTATATAATAAAACTAAAATCCTGTGTTTTATTCCTTTCTACTCGAATTTCAGGATGTTGGTGCAACCTTGGTTATCTGCCAATGGGGTTTTGATGATGAGGCAAATCACTTGTTGATGCACAGGAATCTGCCTGCTGTTCGATGGGTTGGTGGAGTCGAGTTAGAGTTGATAGCTATAGCCACAGGTGTGTGTATCCTGGTAGCTCTCGTGTTTTACCCAAGTGATGCTACTGTAGTGTATCATATTGTTCCTCAACTATTTTTAGCACTGATTTTTGAATTTTCCTATTTGGTAGGGGGGAGAATTGTTCCAAGGTTTCAGGAGTTGACACCAGAAAAGTTGGGCAAGGTACCTAGACTTTTTTTTTTTCGATTTAAATTTTGCTTCGGAAGAATGTATTTTACCTATTCTTTTTGATATTTTCATAGGTTATCTTTGGAGGTTTTTTAGTTTTGTTGTAACTTCCTTCATTTTTTTAAACTGCTCATATGATGATGGTATTGGAACAAAAGTACTAAATCTGGTTTATATTTCTAGGCTGGTTCCGTCCGTGAAAAATCTTTTGGCACCACAAAAGATCGGATGCTCTACATTGAACATTGTGCAAATTCAAAGGCTGTGACCATATTTATTCGTGGTGGTAAGTCAATGTTTACTCATCTATTTTTTTTTTTAAATGTTAGTATTAAGCCAAGTTAACTGTTACAGATATAAGGCTTCATAAACATTCTTTACTGTGAGATTCAACAAAGAAGTGAAAGAATTGGATAGGATTGTTTTGTATACTTTAGTTTCTGAATATTGCTTGTTTTATGGTCTGTTCCTAAACTGGCTTATTGCCTGTTGGTGTCATCGAACTGTGTAGGATGTGCTTTCATTGGTGAATTCATTTTAAGATTCAGTTAGCTTGTTCCCTTGCAATAAACTTTAGTACTGGCATGGCGTCTTACATATTTCATATTTACAGAATTCTTGGAAGTGACTTGTGTCTAAGAGTATAGGAAAATAGAATTTGACAACTTATTTTTACAACTGAAGTTCTTGAGCATGTTTCCGGTGTTGCTCTAGGTAACAAGATGATGATAGAGGAGACGAAACGAAGCATCCATGATGCATTGTGTGTGGCCAGGAATCTTATTCGCAACAACTCTATTGTATATGGTGGTGGTTCAGCTGAGATTTCTTGCTCAATTGCTGTAGAGGCTGCTGCTGATAAATACCCAGGAGTTGAGCAGGTATGCAGAAGGCATCATCTTATTTATTTCTTTAATTTTAGTGTGGCTTTTTGTGATACTGAAGACCTGTATCCTTTTACAGTATGCCATCAGGGCATTTGCCGATGCTTTGGACTCTGTCCCTATGGCACTTGCAGAAAATAGTGGTCTCCAACCCATTGAAACACTCTCTGCAGTGAAATTGCAGCAAATTAAGGTATCTATCCATGACTTGGGCATCATTGAACTACTTTCCTATTTTTCCTTTTCCATCAAAGTATGAAGCATTTATTTGGGTTTATGTGTGCAGGATAATTATCCTTGGTTTGGTGTAGATTGTAATGATGTTGGCACGAATGACATGCGTGAGCAGAATGTCTTTGAGACTCTTATTGGGAAGCAGCAGCAACTCTTACTTGCAACACAGGTTGTTAAGATGATCTTAAAGATTGATGATGTCATTTCGCCTTCTGAATATTGATTGGTTGATCTTCCTCCGTGAAAAGTTTGTGTCATCCTGCAAGATAACCTGGATTATATGTTTGTAGAAGATGTCTCGGATTATTATTAACCCTGTCATGGACATCTTTGTTTGACTTTCTATGTAGCCTTATTTTATTTTTCCAATGGTGAATTGATGTTTTTGTCTACCCTATTTAAGCATATTTTGGATCCTGGTCTTTGGTCTTTCCCGTCTCAGTTTTGTTCCAACAAAAGAAGAGTGTTATGTAATTCATGTTTTAATTGCACCATGCATGGTGGCAATGTTATGTGTTTAATTAATGAAAAATCTGTAGCTTGCTGGTTCTACTTGTATGGATTTCTGTCCTCTTACACCTACCGGTGCACACAGTCTTGCATAGTGGTCAGTGGATCGAGTGTCATCTGTAATATCAGAAATTTTGAATCAGTTTGGAAAGTATAGGTCTTTCTAAACAAGTAGTACCACTCTGTAACTGATGTCAATACAAAATGTTATGGCATACGAATTGTTCTGAAATGTTAATGTATAGGCCATAATGTGTTTTTCATGTGCGGCCATAGTTTAGACAGCTGCTTATTGAAATGGGATATCATTACGAGAAACTTTAAAATATGAAAACGATATTATCATTGAAAAATCTTATTACCAAACCAGAGTAAAGTTCTATGGAGTACTCATTTAATTGAAGTACTTGCAGTAAATATACATTTTGCATTCAAAATTTTACAAACTTAATTATTTTGCAAAATTTATTACATGAATATCACTATTTTATCGAAAATCTTGAAAATTTTGTATATTTTACTAACAAAATATTGCAAAACGAATTGTTCTGCGAAAACACATTTGGGTTGCAAAACATATATGTTCTGATCACAAAATACAAATGATTTTCAAAATGAACATATTGCAAAACATACATGATTTTCAATATTATCAATGAAATTATGATATTCATATAACAAGGTTTGCAAAATAATGAATTTTAAAATATTTTGAATGCAGAACATATATGTAGTCCAAGTACTCCAATTAAATGAGTACTCCATATAATTTTTCTCTACCAAACCAACCTAAAAATAAATATAAGTACTTTCTTTTAATTTTGAAAAGGGACATGGGGCTGAAGCATAAGCTATGAGCTATCTATTATCACATACTCCCTCTGTCCCATGTGATTCTTTACATGGGGCTGGGGCACGGAGATTAAGGATAGTGGATGTAATATTGTTAAAATAAATGAAGTAGTGGGTATAATAGTAATTTTATTATTAAAGTAAGTAAAGTAGTGGGTGTAATAGTATAAAGTGTTGAAAAAGTGGAATGAAGTAATGGATGTAATAATGTATTTTATTGTTAAAAGTTACTATTTTTAGTAATGTAAAGAATTGGTGGGACGTCCCAAAAAGAAAATTGTAAAAAAATGGATGAGACAGAGGGAGTATCATGAAAAGCAAGCCAATTACGTTAATTTAGAAATGTTATGAGAGGTTAGTAATTTATTTGTGGTAATCTAGAACTATCTAAACCCACATTTCTTCATCAAAATTCAAGGCGACAACCATTTGACTCCATATTTACTTTCACATCATTCACTTCAGGTATCATCCAATACCCTTTCACTTGTCACATACTCACAATTCCAGGATTTACACCCAACAAAGTACTTATACAATAATGATTATTCTTATCCACAACCAAAAGAATTATCAAAATTTCCCTATTTCTCATCATTTAGGCCTGTAATAATTTATATCCTGATAAGATCCCAATCAAAGAAAACAAAAAAACAATACTTTTCATCTGTGGCATGGGATCTTTGGATGATTTTTGTGTAACATCTGTCATGGCATGAATTTACTTCCTTCTCTTGTTACGTCGTATAAATGACTTGCTGCCTTGATCATGTTATTGGAGTCATATCAATATTACTTCTTGTTGACAACTCAACTTCTATCCTGACTTTTGGTATCCTCACCAGAAAGTTTATTTTCTCCTGTGCCTAAAGTAGCTACTGCTTCTTCCTGGTTCGTCAAAGATGTAACAACGGTTATTAACAATTTTTTGAGAAGCATAAATCTAAACTAGCTCCAGTAATCAATATCAACAAGGACAGTTAGATCTGACAAAAAAAACAAGGACATTTGGAGAAATGCAGAATAAGAACATGCCCGAGTCGAGAAAACAGTATCCCAATTTCCAAAACAGATGAGATAAATGACTTTCTAAAGATTTGCCAACGAGACTTGGCATCTTTCATAAAAGCATGATATTTATTTTCTGTTTAAAAAAATAAAATGAAATCTTGCCTTTTTTAGATTTTCATGTAGATGTAGCTGATTATCCTTTCCAAAGCTGCCATTACTGGAATTTTCATCATCTTCCATTCTCTGACTTGAAATATCCTGATCTTTTACCTCTTGTGGAGAGTGATTGCCATTTATAGAAGGATTCTCAGTGGCCAACAAATCATCCACATTAAGTGATTCAACTTTACTATCTTCTATATCAACTGAATTAGATTCAGCCTTGAGTTTGCCATTCGTTACTGAAACATTATTTTCTGTAACTACATTAGCATTCCTCGCTTCTTCCTCTCGTTGCTTTCTTTTTCTTGCCTCTTCCTCCTTTAACTGTTTAAATCTGGAAAACACAACACCGATAACACATATATGGGGGTTCATAAATTGCATATATAATATTTGTGGGAAAAAACTATTCACCTGTCACCAGGACGGGGTCCTTCTAGAGTTGATTTTGTTTCTTTGACTGTGACCTTGGCTGTGGTTGTCTCGATTGCAGATATCTTATTCTTGGATGGCTCTTTTGTGACACTATCATCACTAAATTGACTCATAGGGTTTCTTGCCCCTCCCAGTTTTTGAAGATATACTTGTTGTGCTGTGCTCAATATATTGTTTGTTAACCTGAATAGAAACATTGTTTCTAATTCTTTAAATACGGATATACAAAGCTAATTTATTAAAGGAGAGACAGTAACTAATATTTTCTCATCTTTTAAGAAGTGTGGGAGTAGTAAGAAGAGAATCCCATTAATAAGAGCAGAGTACCCCCATCATAACTCTCTCACATCTCTACAGTGAACATTTAGAGCAAGCATAAACGGTACCGAAGCCTTCTATAAGAACATCTATTATGTTACCTAATAATGATCTAGCTACTTTCATAGATTTAACAAGTGTGACTAAATATTCATAAATGCAAAGTATAGAACCACTCACCAATAAAGGCTTAGCCCAGAAGGAACTGAAAGAGCGAAATAACCAATCATCAAAGGCAGAAACTTAGTTATGGCTTGAGACGTCTTTAGATTTGGATCGTCACTCTGGAAGTATCAAGTATCAACAGAATGGCAGGCAGTAAGACAGAATGACATAACCAGCCTTAATAAAAAATGTTCAGTTCTACATCTACATATTATAGAACCTGGAAATTTTTAAATCAAGCCAATGGAATAACCTGTGATGTCTGCATCACTTGAACAGATATGTACTGAGAAACTACCAACAAGACAGGTAGGACAAGATATGCAAAGGTATCTGACCATCCAAGAGGAGGTTGACCATCCTGTAAAGAACCAAAAGATGATAAAAAGACATGCTTAACGGTTCCACGGTATTATAGATCATTCTATTTTTTAACAGTGGAAAATACATATTCCGATGTATGTTGATGAAAAGTTTTTACAAAAGAAACCTTGGAAGTTCAGGAATCCCTCCAACTAAATATGAAATATGTTCATGATCTAGACTACTTACTACCTAACACTCTAAAGACTGTTTGTACCAGCTATGCTCTTGACGACAGTTAAAATATTATGCCTGTGTACCAAATTACCAATATCACAAGAGATTTTTAGCCAATACATATATGACAAGATTGTTGATCCCTAATAAAAAATTTAGAGTATATAAATAAAGGAAGTCACATTTCTTAACGACAACTAAATATGAAATATGTTCATGATCTAGACTACTTACTACCTAACACTCTAAAGACTGTTTGTACCAGCTATGCTCTTGACGACAGTTAAAATATTATGCCTGTGTACCAAATTACCAATATCACAAGAGATTTTTAGCCAATACATATATGACAAGATTGTTGATCCCTAATAAAAAATTTAGAGTATATAAATAAAGGAAGTCACATTTCTTAACGACAATACTCACTATGAATGGGAAGAGCCAAGAGATTCCACTTCCATTTTGTCGAGCAGCAACTGTTGTTGGACCAGCAAGGGATGGTATCCAGAAGAAGCCTTCACTCAGGAGTCCCTTTATATTAGGATAACTTTTCAATTAGAATCATAAGATCGAGTACAACAGCTTAAAGCAAGATACATGTAGACACACAAAAACATATAAGGACTTACTTCATCAGCAACATTTGAAAGAGCTCTATATAGTCCAATCCATACAGGGATGGTGGCGAGTGTTGGAAGACATCCTGTCCAAACAAATATTAGTAATTACCTACTATATGATTTTAACATCAAGCACATGAGGATATAATAAGTGCATCTCCACAAGTCTGCAACTGTGTGGTTATGTTTCATAATTGGACAGTGGACTTGAACATCTGACGAAAAAAAGGAGAACAATAATATTACCTGCCAGGGGATTTATCCCCGCTACTTTATACAATCGAGCAGTTTCAATCTGAATTTTCTCCTACAAAAAGACAAAAGGTAAAATCAATGGCTATCAATTTTGAGAACCAATCAATAGTCAATAGAAGATTTCAGTTTTCATGGATACTTTCCATAATTAAGCATTAAACACAAACTCAAGCACGGATATAAGCTTCACACGTGATTAAATAACCAATGAGATAGCTAAACTATTCAAAAATCCATCTATTTAAGAATCCTTATAAGGCATTTTCTATATTCCCTAAATAGACTCCTTTCCACTTGTGCATGTTTAAGTGACTAATAACACAAAGCCTACTAAAAGAAAAAAAAACAAATCATTCGATATAAGAGGAGAACAAAAAGTAACCTGATCACCGGCATACCGTTGCTGAATAGCCTTTATTTGAGGTTGCATAGACCGCATCGCCATTGCAGATTCCACCTGCAAAGTCATTCCACATGATCCTTACAATTAGCAAAACAAGAAAATAAATTCAAAAGCATCTACTTACAACCATAACACATTCATCTCTAAAACAATCAGCCACTCTTATATCACCAATATATCAAACAAAAGCTCGAAAAGTAAACTTAAAACCGGAGTTCCGAAAAAAACAAACCTGCTTCTTGGTTAACGGAAAGGTGGCTGCTTTAACAAGTACAGTCAACAGAATAATTGCGAAACCATATGCATAAGGAGCATGTACTGTAGATAACCCATCTTTCAAAACCTAAATTCACACCACTATCATTATTCTCCACAATTAAAAATCTTGAACATTACATACACATAAAAAAACAAGAAAATCTAGAATACAAAATTCGATACGAAACCTTAAGAACAGTTTCCATGTAATTACTAATCCCCGAAAACCAATCACTGGTTTTCGACGAAGCAGTAACAGAATCAGTTGTAGCAGGAGAAGCTGCTGTAACAGCAGCATCAGCAATTGTGTAAAGAAAGCCTTCAGCTTTGCCAAACAAGCCCTTAACTAGAACCTGAGCAGTTTCCGGGTCGGGTAATTGACTAAACCCGAATTGGGATACACAGAGAGTGCCACGAGGAAAGGGTTTTTGATCTGGGAATGACCCGAATTGGGTCCGGTGAGGGAGAAATGGGTTGGTAACGGGTCGGGTTAGGGAAGGAGAGGGGGAGAGAATTAGGGTTGGTTGAAATGATGCAAGAAATGTCATTTTTGGAAATTAGGGTTTTTCGAGGTTTGTAAATTTAGGGGTTTTTTGATTTTGCAAATGGGGGTTTTGTAAATTGGCAACACCACTGATAGCACTACGACATGAACTGTGTGTGTTTTTTAAAGGTAATTGTGGATGGCGCATGACCAAATATTAGCACGTTGCGTGGACGCGTGGTACGTAAATGGACGGCAAAGAATTATTTGGTTTGTTGTGATGGTGGGGACTGGGGTGTCAATTTCGGGTAATGAGTCGGGTTCGTGTAAGGTTTGCTGTATCTGCTTCTGTTTTTGGGTCAACTCGAACCCGATTCGAATTCGAAATGGGTTGAAAATTTCAACCCGAACCCGATCTGTTATGTACTCAGTCAACCCGAAAATGATCCGTTTTGACCAAAAAATAATAAAAAATAATTATTTTTATTTTATAAAAAAATTAATTTAAAATATATTTAAAAAATTTAATAGCAACTTAAAGAGATGAGATGTAAACTAAAATTATTTAAATAATATATAAACATATCACACATGTATACAATTATGTAATGTAAATTTTAATATTATGTATAATATATTATATAAATTAAATTTTCGGGTCGGGTTCAGGTATTTTGGGTTAACCCGAAACTGGCCCGATTTTTTCGGGTAAATTTTTACTCAACCCGACCTCGACCCGAAACTCAAAACACTCGACCCAAATTCGTACTTTTCCATGTCGAATTCGTGTCGGGTTTCTGGTCGTGTCAAATTTTGACACCCCTAGAGATGGTGACGATAATTTTTAGTCGTGCACGAAAATTGAAAATTGATCTGGATACCGGATTATGAAAAAAGGGGATAATATTTAAAAAAAGGATTCAAGATTTCTAATACAATTTTAAGGATATTTATGTAAATTATTGGGATAAAATTATTATTTACAAAAATGTCCATGCGAGGCCACTTACTTTATAGGTTATTGATGTGTAAAATAACTGCAAGCGCACAGTGGTTAATTGTAGCAAATACAGATCGATCCTCAGAGACTATGAATTTTCAAAACCCTAATAATTAACTCAGGCGAACTAGACAATAAGATTTAAGATGGGATTTAATTAACCTAACTAGCAAAGATTATCAAATAATATGGAAAACCTAGGAATCCGAATCCATCAATCAATCACAATTAATATCAACTCGCCCTAAAATCAATCCTCTTTCCTTCACAAATAAGATATATCAATTAACGAGACAAGCATATACTATGAAACTTGTTATCTAACAATAACCTATCAAAACTTCAAGGAGCAAGCATAGGCTATGAAAAATAAATCCGGTAACAATAATATATCAAAATCACTTTGTCAATTGAACAATTAAGCACCAAGAAAAATTATGAGAATCAATTAATAGGAACGAGAATAAATCAAGAACAATTAAATTAACTTCATCTTCATCCTAGGGCAAAAGATTTAGCTACGCATGATTGACAAATAAACAAAGTAAAATAAAAATACTAAAAACATGAATTAAATAATTAAGTACGAGTAAACTAAACAATTGATATAAACTAATATAAAGTTACATAAACAAGCATGCGGGCATGTATTAAACAAAAGAAAAATAAAGTTAAGATTGTAATTGCTCCCTGTAAACAAAATAACTAGTTCACGAATCAAGGTTGTGTTGACTTGAAAATCCTGAAGCTGTCGAAGTAATTAAAGTAAACAAAACTAGAAAATAATGAACATTCGAGGAAAACAAATAATTGCTAGAGTAATTAAAATTGACAGAATAAAATTGTCGGAAAGAAAATTGTATCTAACTTTACTCCTAATTATTGCTCTAGATTGGTGTCTAAAGTGGTTCTAAAGTGGTGTCTAAATTACAAGAAAAGCCCCATATATATAGGGAAAAACTTGGGCTTGGGCCCTTTAATTACAAATTTGATATTGAATATAATTTCTTCAATTTCCTTTTCTTCTCCAATAAGTATTCGATTTTTCCTCCAATTTCTTTGACTTCAAGAATTTTCCACATCCTTTCCCTTTTTGCACCTTTTCCTGCTAGAAATATGTTTTTATTTATTTTCCTACAAAACAAAATAAAACAATTTATTAATTAATAAAATTACGAAAACAAACATAAAATAGGTATTAACAATATGATGAATTATGGCCCTATCAAATGCCCCCATACCTATCTTTTGCTCGTCCTCGAGAAAAATATAAAATAAAATACTATCTAATATATAATACCACTTCCGTAGGTGATCACGGTTGCATTTGGCATATGCAACAAGCCCTTTAAACCCCTAGGCAGCCCTAGTGGACGAGTGAGGTCTCGTGAGGGCCTATAGTGAATGTACCCACAAAATCCATCTAGCTCATGTAAAAGATTGCTCAATGCAACACCACACATACAAGTCATCTCATGCTACATCAACTAAAGAAATCAAAGTGAATTTGCAATGTCTTGGTGTGTAAGGTGCAAGTATTCACATAGTCTACTCAAAGAAATATGCATAGGTCATCAAAAGTCCACGTCAAGTGTAAAAATAAGTTGGTAACCATGCTAAGACCACAAGAGTACACCTCAGAGTCAAAACTTGGGATCTCATATGCAGAAACAAGCAATAACTCACCTTTCACTCACAAAAGAATATTCACTCAAGAACAAGGGTAAGTGTATCACTCAATTCCAACAAAATCATAAGCATGCTTGACATTTGGTATCAATCTAACTTTAACACAACATACATCAATGACGATAATCAAAATGTCTTTATTTGGGTTGTAATGGGGCTAGGGACAAAGTATGTCAAGTAAAGCCAAATAAGGTGAAGTGTCAAAAGCTAGTAGGAACCATTATAAATCACACACAACACCATACATCCTCCCCACACATATTTTCTAATTTTTTCCAACAAAATTATTGAATAGTCGAATGAAGAAGGATCACACAAACACAAAAACATAAGTATGCTCTCATATAACTTTTTTTTTCTTTTTTTTTTTTTGATTTTTTTTTTTTTTTTGCAGGAGAGCTAAGATATATAATACATATACAACCACAATCCTTCTTCAAAAATTTCTTGAACGACTAACAAGTAAGCAATAAAACCCAATATTCCCCAAAAGTAATGAACAAAAGTTAACCCATCTCACACACCTTATTACTCCCTCAACTTCCTACTAGCCTTTGACAAATTGGGATCAAGTATACATAAGGCTACACAAGAAAAAGGTCTAGGCAAGTAATGTGATATGTCACCGAAAAAAATAGAATTAAGCTCAAAGGGGTAACTAATTGATCACATATAAAGGGTGTGGTAATTTGGATAATAATAAGTTATTCCTAAATGCCTTTATCATCTTATCATCAAATAATGTCATGCATTTCAAGAAAGGTCTCAAACAAGTGCTAGCAATGCAAATAACATGTGGACACTCAAGCAAACGAATATAAAATGCAAAAGATATGCATCTAAGCTCAAAATCTCACTTGGTGGTAAAACATAATCAATCCCAAGCAAAAGTCTCTTTAATGCACCTACTTGTACTCAAAGCATGGAAACCAAATCATTTTGCACATATTCATGTCCTTTTAATTACTTACAACATTCAATAAGTCTACTAGTTTCAACTCGCTAGTGTATGTGTGCACAAGAACTTAGCATATCACTTCTCAGTCAAAAGCATCAGAAACACAAGAGTACTATAGCATGTAAGGGTGCATCAAGCCAACTTTTAACAAGTAATCATTTCACAAGGCTAGAATTTTTATTTTTTTTCATTTTTTCAATTTTTTTGGATTTTTTTAAATAATAATACTACTAAATCCCTCCCCCATACCTAAATCATGCATTGTCCTCAATGTATGCAAATGAGAGAAAAATGACAAAGTAAAAGGACGAGAATACCTGATAAGGGATGACGGAGATACACAATTACCTATAAAACACACACACACACACATAAAAGAAACACACACACACACACACATACACAACACAAAAACTCACACACACACACACCCAGTTGTTCCCCCATACCTACACATTACTATGGGAGACACATAACAAAAAAAATACTTACTAACCAATACCAGATCGAGGGAAAACTACCTTTGTAACAAAATTATCAAACATGTGAAACTCACCCACAAAAATAACATTATCCACTAGATAAGTATGATCACACACCAGAATAAAACTCATACATCTAACATCATTCATAGACCTTAAATGTAAGGTCTATCCATGTTGAGCATCAATGATCTACTTTCCTATTTTTCAAATTAAGGTACCTATCCATGTTGAGCATCAATGATCTACTTTCCTATTTTTCTTTTCCATCAAAGTATATAGCATTCATTTGGTTTTATGTGTGCAGGAGAAATATCCTACTACTATAGACATCTGCGAGTGACTTTCTTTGTAGCTTTATTTAACCTTTCTGGTGCCGAATTGATGTTATTGTCTACCCCATTTAAGCATATATTTTGGATCCGGGTGTTTGTGGACTTTTCCTTGGTGACTTGACTATGGTAGAGTGTCGTATGTTTATGGATATCAAATTAAGTGACCTGTCTGAGTAGGTAAATGTGAATCCTGTCACATGGCTTTTCAACTTTGCATACTTTAAGTTTGTTTGGTCTAATAATCTTCGTTTAGGCACATATGTATGCTCTTGTGTGTGTATGATACAATAATAATGCCAACAGTTTTAACCGACACTTCCAAGTTTCAACAACTTACTTACCAAAAATTTGATATCCACAAATATTTAATTATGGCACACTACATTTAATCCTGGTTTTCCTTGTTTATCAACCTCGTGACTAAGACAAGTAGTTGAGAACTTGAAATAGAGAATAATCAAACGCTGGTAAAGGAACAATCTAATGTGATCATATGCTTACCAACCTAATGTCAAGTTTTAATCGATTGTGCCCAAAGGATTCGCGGATTAGATATTTGAATTGTAATTTTGAACTTAAAATGTTAAGGATATTATGAAAAATCAGAATATATGTAACTTTTTTCGAGTTTTAACGAGCCAAACAATTTCGAGCCGATCTCGAGTGAAGCTCGAGCCACACATGCCAATAGCACGAACACTTTTTTGTAACATTTTAGAAAAAGCAGTTCACTACCCTTAACTTTCAAAGTTGGATGCAACATGCACCCCTTTCAAAATTGGATGCAACATTTTGAGGGGTAAAGTTGGAATTTTAGCATATCATTTAAATAATATTAATGTTAAAATTTCTAAATTAGACTAAAAGCTAGAATTTCAAATTGTAATTTTTTTATTAATTTCAATTGATTTAAATTTTACTGATATTAATTTTTATAAATTTAAAAATTATAATTTATGATTAATTATGATTAAATTTATTTGAATATAAATTTCGCTTGACAATTATTTTAAAATTTATTTAACGATTATTTTAGTGCATTGATAATAAAAAACAGATTTCATACTAATTGTTTAATATAATTTTTCATGTAAAAAGTGTATTAATATAAAATTTTAATTAATATAAAATTTTAGTTGTTAATATTATTATTCAAATTCCAATTTAACCCTCAAAATAATAAAGGTAACAAACAATTTTAAGAGAAACTTGTCAAAGGGGTGCATGTTGCATCCAATATTGAAAGTTAAGGGTAGTAAATTGCATTTCACAAAATGGTTCTATAGTTCTGTTTTTTAATGAAAGTTGGAGGATGCAAAACGCAATTAACTCATTAATATATTAATTAATTAATTAATATATCTTCAAATTACCGAAAGGATATTATTATGAGATTTCGCTTGTAAGTGGAATGAATTGGTAACATAGGAGTACTTGCTTGCTTAGGCCAGACTGCTTGCAAAACAATTTTAGTTCCCACATCGCAAGTAATATGAAGAACATCTTCTCACGCTATTATAAAAGCAGCCATCTGTTGTGCTTACAAATTACGCAGCCATGTGATGATCACAAAGCGAACTATTCTTTCGCCTTTTACTAAAGAATACCGTGTGCTCGTCACTCATAGTGGCATACGCCTATTTTTGGAAGGGGATTTTCTTCGGAGAAACCCCTACAATTTAGTGACTAAATTTGACGTGTTTTCTGTTTTTCCTGGTGTTTTAAATAACGTTTGGACTGAACTCTTGTAAACATGTAAATCAAAATTTCCAGTTACATGGAATTGAGTTATTTTAGCCTGCTTTTATCAAATTAAGATAAGATAAGTGAGATGTTTTTCTTTTTTGTTAGTTATAAACACAAATGCAAGATTCTCTCGACATCTGGTACATTCCTGCATATTTGACAACTCTCTGGTAGCAAGAAAAAGGTAGTTATATACCACATCGCTTATATTATAAATCGTGTCAAAAACAAATTCTTTAAAGCCCAATAGAAGCCAGTTTGTTACGCATCTTTGCGCTTGGGGCAATGACGCAGCTAGTGAGGTACTAACCGAGGCGCGTCAATTGCTGGTTGAAAACTATTTCCAAACCCCCTCCTTGGTCTTGGCTCTGCCTTGTGCCATTGAGAATTTCTGGAAGGGCTCCCTCTAAACAAGGGTAAAGCCCTGCAAATTTCTAGTCAAATTTTTAGTAATTGTTTATATTTCTAGCTGTAATTTAAAATAGAGTTGTATATGATAAATCTGAATAAAAAAACAGTGCAACTGAATTGTAGTCAAAATCGGAAAAGCGCCATGCCCAGTAAACAGACCAATGAATCCGAGCCAAAATTGAAAACCCAACCAACCTAGACCTGGAAAATCGAATTGTCTGAAATGGTGGTTCCAATCAAACTGCTTAATTTAGATTATATAAACAGATTGTAATTATATATACATATGGATTTGCACCATCTGTATATCATCAAACTAAAAGATTATGATATCTTGCTGGGACTAGCTCCACTTTCCTCAACTCCTGATCATTTCAATTTTGAACATGCTCCACCGGATGGTTATTGGCTAGTAAAATATTTACCAGTGGGCAGTGCTAGATGTTTGTTGTTATTTGATGTGTAAACTATTGATGGCTAGCATTGCGGTAATGTGTGTTTGCTTTCAAAGACTGTCTTTTTTGTATTTGAGTTGTGTATAGCAATTTTGTTCCATGGGGTTTTAAAATTAAAAGTGTACCCCTGGTTCAGTTGTGGTTTTCGATTTTTAAAATCGAAGATTTATGCGGAAGAATCCATATGTATATGCAGAAAGAAAGACTAAGAATAATCTTTATCCCACAGTATATGGTTCAAACATTCTGCAGTCTAACCTTTTACCCCTGCACCACATTCATGTTTTTCTTTCTTTGCGTGTCTGTTATTTACATCCTTTCAACTCTTATGCATTCAAAGAGATAGAGACCATAGTAAAACTTCCAAATGTATCGCAGTTCATGTATCCTATGAAGTTCATGTAAAACTCATCCATGCACTTGATATACTTTCCATTAAACATTGAATGTGACGACTCCCTACATCGAAATTGAAATTTTGTGCACAAAAAAAAAAAAATTAGCCTGAGGTAATAAAACTAAACTTCATTAAGAAAGTCGCATAAACTGTTACATAGAGAATTATAATTTGCGGAAAAAGTTAAATGGGGAAGAAGAGCTTTTGTTCCAACTCAAGTGTCGATTATAATTTATTTATATTTTAGCAATAAGGTGCATACAATTATCACACGAAGGGAAGCATATTGAGCAAAGACAAAGAAGAAAAAAGAACCCACATCGCCTAAGGAAAAGAAAAAAGTTTCTTTATATTGGAGAGGATACAGATAATAATGCATCTGGGCCTTGTAACGGGGGCCTGTAACTCAAGTGAGAGATTTAAGATGGTTGGAGACTGGGCATGGTTCAGATGGTCGGGCTTTGCCGGGTCATTCACAGGCTTGCCCATTCCAAGTATGGAGTTGTTCCATGGGCCTTAGGCGAAGGCCTGGCGCTCATGGCCATTAAAGTGGAAGGCACTGCGCTAGGCTGGCTTCACAGAGCAGCGATCACTTCCCCCTCCTGTCGGTGGAAGGATAACAGGCTTGTTCTTGGCAAGTCCATCAGCACCTGATGAGCCACTCAAACCAACAACCATCTTTTTTTAATTTTCTACAAACTGGAAAAATCCATCAATTTATTTTTTAACAAACTCTCATAAAAATTTAAATCAAATCAGGGACGGTCCTGATCAGGGACGGCTCCAACTAAAAAAAGGCCCCATGCGAGCTCATTAAAATAGGCCCCCAGTACATAATGTTTTTTACATAGAACTAAGATACTTTCTTAAAAATCGATCTACATGCATTTCTTGATGCAAACTCGTCGATCAAACTCTCATAATCTAATTTTTCTATCAGATCTCTCTCAATTGATAACATTGCCAAACTTCTCAATCTTGATTGTAACATGCTTGAGCGAGGATAAGTTTTGATCAACTTTAACTTCGAAAAACTCCTTTCTGCTGAAGCAACCGTGACAGGTATAGTTAATAAAATTCTATACGCAATCCAAACATTTGGATAACATCCATCCAATTCTTTTATAAAATTCAGCACTTGTATTGAAGTTTTGCAAGTATCTGGGAGAACCCTCATTAAGTGTTTCAACTCCAAAAACAAATCATTGCCGTCAATATCAGAGACTGTACCATTATTTAAATATGCTTCTAAACTTTCACAAGAAGTCTTTAAACCACCATCATCCGTTAACCTCAACTTTTGAATATCAAACAAGAAGCCAAAAGTATTTTCATATACCTGAAATTGTTCAAATCGAGAAGCAAGTGACGATGTTGCTTGATCCATAACATGTAAAAAATATGCAACTCTATATTATTCTTCACGTGATCGTACCACCTCTTCACTAGCACTCTCATCCGCTTGCTTCTTTCTACGAATAATACGTTTTGAACAAAATACGGGATCGATATCCATTTCCAAAGCAACTTCTGTAGCTTCGATCATTGCATTTTCGAATCCAGTATCTCTATAATTTTGAAGAAAAGTTTCAAGTACTTTCAAATGAGAGAGTGCATCACCAATATGAATATCTTCGGTTTGTAGAATTTTGCTAACAAAATTAACCTCAAACAGCAAATTGTGCCATATGATCATGCTAAGCAAAAACTCAAAATCTTGTAACTCATGTATTGCTAAAGACTCCGCCTCACTTCTTGTTTTGGGATCATCACAAGTTTGCGCTAAGTGAATCAAAGCATCTCTTATTTGAGAAGTTTGATATCTTATTGCTTTCACATTATTAATGTGACTTTCCCAACGGGTTTGAGATAATGGTTTTACAGAGAGCACTTTCACAAATTGTTTCAAAACACTCCACCTTTTAGTAGAAGATGAGAACAATGTGTATATGCGTTGTATAGTACCAAAGAATGAAATAGCAGGGCCGTGAGAATTTACCATATCACAAAGTGTAAGATTCAAGCTATGACAACCACATGGAGTGTAGAAGGCTCTAGGATTGATATCAAGAAGCCGCCTTTGTACGTCTTTGTTTTTTCCCTTCATGTTAGATCCGTTGTTATACCCTTGTCCTCTAATATCATCATTATTGAGATTGACTTCTCTTAAGACAGTCAAAAGTGAATTAGAAAGTCCCTCACCTGAAGTATCATCCACCTTTATAAAACCTATAAAGAACTCTTCCACCTTTGTTAAAGTTGTCGAAACATCCACGCATCTTATTATCAACGACATTTGTTCATTGTGGCCTTTGTCAGGAGTGCAATCAAGGATAATTGAATAGTACTTTGCTTCTTTAATCTTCTTCATAATAATCTTTTTAATCTCACCCGCCAACAAAAGAATCATCTCATTTTGTATGTTATGACTAAGATAATGTTTTCGAGTCTTTCCATCTTCAATGCGTTGAAGATGCTTTTTCATACATGGATCAAATTCAGCAACCATTTCAACTATGCTAAAAAAAATTCCATTATGTTCATCCCCAATCTTTTCACTACAACCACGAAATGCCAAATTATTTTTAGCCAGATTTTTTACTATGGAAAAAATCCTCAATAACACTTGCCTCCAATGCTCTTTTTCCTTCTTAATTTGTGCTTGTAACTCAATGTCGATAGTTACATTTTTTTGTAGTCTCTTCTCTGCCTCCTTCCAGTCAATCAGACACTTGATATGAGAATGACTAGAATCATGCTCCTTAAGCCTGATACTTAAATTTCCCCAATCTTGATAACCCCCGTTAACCAAATTACTAGTAGCCTTTTGTTGAGAGAATAATTTGCAACAAAAGCAGAACACTTTGTTGACTGCGATTGAATACACTAGCCATCTTCTATCTTGCTTATCTCCATTTGGCAAAATTTTAGTGTATTAATCCTCTGAAAAATGTCTTCTTCTATTATCTTTAGGAAATTGAAAGTCTACTTGAAGAACTCTTATCGGTCCAATTGAGCTCTTTTCTTTACTTTTTTTCTCTTTGCTGAACCACTTAATTGTTTAGGAGCCATATTATCGTTTCGGGACTCCCTATTTCACTCAATGGCAGTGTTCTAAAAATCGGCCTAGGCGGCCGATTAATCGCCGCCTAGGCGCTAGGCGGCCTCTAAACGCCTAAAATCGGAAAAAATCGGTTATTAGGCGTTTTTTTCATTAGGCGGTGCCTAGGCGGTCTAGGCGGGATTAGGCGGCGCCTAGGCGAAATTTTTTTCATTTTTTTTTCAATTTTTAAATTTAATTCTTTTCTCTTTTAAAAACTTTTTGTTTGATATAATAATAATTGACTAAAATTCCCTCATTTTAACTAATAGTAATGGTCAAATTTAACGGAAAATCAACAAAGGGGTGAAAATTGCGAGGGTACTCAAAATTATGGGATGTAAAGTGCATAAACTAAAACAAACGAACCTTAAGTGCAATTATGTTAAATCAAAGGGATGCAAAATTATTTATTAACATGAAAATTATTATTTTTTAATATAAAAAATAATATTAAAATACATCCGATTAATTTTCCGATTAATCTCCGATTAATCGCCGCCTAGCCGATTAATCGCTAGAAGGTAGGTTCACCGCCTAGACCCGCCTAGCGCTTTCTGGAACACTGCTCAATGGAGAAGAGCTATCCCCTGCATCTTGCTCTCCAATTTAAATGATATAGGAGGCAAACATGGAATTGGTCGTATTGACATGGTTGAAAATCGGCTTGTTGGAATGAAAAGCCGTGGAGTTTATGAAACTCCAGGTGGAACTATTCTCTCTGCTGCTGTTTGAGAACTTGAGTCTCTAACACTTGATCGTGAATCTATGCAATTTAAAGACAGGGCTGCGCTCAAATATGCTGAGCTAGTGTATGCTGGGAGATGGTTTGACCCTCTCCACGAGTCTCTTGATAAGTTCATGGAGGAGATTACGGCAACAACTACTGGATCAGTGACACTTAAGTTGTACAAAGGATCTGTAAGTGTAACAGGTCGGACAAGTCCATACAGTCTTTATAGGGAAGACATTTCATCATTAGAGACTGGGAATATCTACGATCAGGCTGATGCTGCTGGTTTCATAAAACTTTACGGCCTGCCAATGAAGGTCCGTGCCATGCTTGAGAAGGGTCTCTGATTTTCTGTGATTCTTGGTGCGAGTTTAGTTCCTTGACTGGATTAGTAGAGAGGTGATGATCAGTTTTCTGTACAATGTATTTTGTAGGATTATTATCTGGAAACTCAAGTTGAATAATTGCGGATTATTAATACAAAACTGTTGTCTTTCCAAATATGTTTTAGTTTCATGGGTCTCTTGGATACGTGTGTGGCGGTGCCTGAAAAAACTTAAAAGGCATCTTAGGGAAGACACAATTAGAGAAACGGTCCATTTTAATTTTTTTGATGTTTAGTACAAAACTTTTCCCAGTATTTTGCATAATGAATATAGCCATGAACAAAGTGATAAAAACTTCATAGAAACACTAGACTAGCATGTAAATCGGCAGTGGACACCAATGTAGCTAAGATACAACATATGGTATTTTTAAGGCCCACAATCTTATAAGATGTGTTGTTGCTAAACACAGAAATTTGGCAACAATCAATTGTAAATGGTTCAAATATTCTGTAAATCTAAGTCTCGTTTTGAATTCCTCTAAAAATTTACAGGAGAAGAAAAAGACCAGGGCTCGTTTAGCAGACCAGAAATTCATGTAGACTCCAAAAAAAGATGTAGGTCTGTCAGACAACTGCAAGACCACCCCAGCCAGGCAAACCTAACTGAGAACGATCCTCTACGGCTCTCTATGGTGCACTGACCAATGTAGCTAAGATACAACATATGGTATTTTTAAGGCCCACAATCTTATAAGATGTGTTGTTGCTAAACACAGAAATTTGGCAACAATCAATTGTAAATGGTTCAAATATTCTGTAAATCTAAGTCTCGTTTTGAATTTCCTCTAAAAATTTACAGGAGAAGAAAAAGACCAGGGCTCGTTTAGCAGACCAGAAATTCATGTAGACTCCAAAAAAAGATGTAGGTCTGTCAGACAACTGCAAGACCACCCCAGCCAGGCAAACCTAACTGAGAACGATCCTCTACGGCTCTCTATGGTGCACTGACCACAGATGGCTGTTAATCACGCTCGGGTCATGCAGTCATGTATCATCCACCAAACTTGGTCACCTGTCTACTTAGAAATCAAGTATACAGAGGTACGAGCCTATAGAACAGATCCTGTTCAAGTAAGGTCGTGATCTTTATGCTTGCACGCCTTCTAAATATACAGGCTTTTAGTTTTATTTTCTTTCGATATGGGACTGCATCAAAAACCCCAGGTTCGGAGGGGTAAATACTAAATACATCTTCCCGAGCTTCTTTGTTCCACTCTTTTGAGTTTCATTTTCAATTTCTGAAGATATGGTTTGGGGAGAATCCAAGCATGCAATATAACCAAGTGATTGATATGCAACAACCGTCTTCTCAACAATCGTGTTTTAGCCAACTGCAAGACCACCCCAGCTGGGTTTGGGAACCCAACTGAGAACGATCCTCTACGGCTCTCTATGGTGCTCTCTATGATCCATACAATCCGATGTTTTAGCCAGAGCCGAGTTACCCATACCTGGGAACTTTTGTTGATCATGATCATCATCACCTAATATTTAGATTAACGGATTGATGGGTGTCCAGGGATGACACAAACAGATGGGTGTGCAGGGATGGCACAAACAGAGAAATAGTTCAATTAAATTTTTGGCGTGCAATACAAAAATTTCTCAATATTCTGCCGTATGGAATACACGACAGTGGCAAAACTTATTAGAAACACTAGACTAGCTTGTAAACTGGCAGTAAAACACTTCAATGAATTATAACCGCACCAATTTAGCTACCCTAGATAGAACATGCTTGGTAGTTTCAAGGCCCAGAATCTTCATAGATTTGTTGCTGGTCACAGAAACTTGCAGCAATCATTTTTTACTACGATTTAGATCAGAAAAGTAGCGTACCTCGATTTAGAGGTGTCAGAAGTACATTTGTTTTTGAGAAGTGATGCTGCATATTAAAGACACAATCATTTAATTATGGCACCCTACATTTAATCCTGGTTTTCCTTGTTTATCAAGCTCGTGACTAAGACAAGTGGTTGAGAACTTGAAATAGCGAAGAAGCAAACGCTGGTAAAGGAACAATCTAAAGTGATCAAATGCTTACAACCAGTTGTTGCTGGCTAAAAATATGATCAAAAAGCAAGTGACCTGCCCAAATGTAGCATGATCACCACCAATGTCCGCTTGTATATTTGAAGATCCCAAGGGACAACTGAAACTGAAAATCAGTTGGCAAACAACTAGATAAAAGATTGAGATATTCTAAAAAAAAAAAATTTCATATGCTAAAAACTGACTGACCCGGCCCCAAATTTAACGTCAGATAATGAAAACACAAGATTTACCACAAGTGACAATAGAAGATCGAAGCTTGCTAGTTACTTGAATGGCAGGGAGCCAAAAGCTGCTGCTTTTAGGCCGACGAACCTTGTGAATTAAAAATGGCGATCCAGCCCGAGAAGAAGCCTGCAAAAACTACACACTACTTGAAAACCCTCCTTTTGCACACCCACTTTTCCCCATTTTCTTGATTTCGGGCTTACACACAAATACAATTTGCACCAATTAATCTAACCAGTCTTTGTTTCTTCTTTTCTGCAAATAAAGAAAGTACAAAATTTGAATCTTTTTGCATTAAATTTGCTACAAAGAAAGGATAAAAATCTAATCTTTTCACCTTAAATTTGGTCTTGTTGTGGTAGAGTGGGAATGAAAAACACAAGAACAGGGTCAAAGATATTTAACTGAGATTTAATTGCACTTAATTTGCCTTGGTTATAATTTTGGTTAAAGATAAGTTGCCTTCCCCTATTTTGCTTCTAGTATATTATGTGTATGCCTTTAGCCTTTTCAGCTTTGCTTTCTAGTTTTTATGAGTTTACAATTAATAACAGACCAAAAATTCACATGATCCATATGATCAAGCTATTTGTGCATATAATTCTTTAAACATTATAAAAAACAGCCCAGCCATATCTCAGTTAACAGCTTGCATGTGATCTCTGGTGATTCTGCCTGTTTTTACTAATATACTTGTATAGCTACTCAAATGTACTTTTCATATAATGCAGCAATTTTTATTAGGTACATGTATTTATGTATCTCACATTCTCACTTCAGTCATCTATTTATCACATATTTTTAAACTTTAGAGTATGTTTAATAAGAGTTCATCCACAGCATAACAAGAAACAGAACTACTAGTAATAATCAAATGGAGACCCGAAAAGTCTTCGTCTTCATTTGATATGTGCAAGAAACCAGTCCAGCATGTCCTGATGTGCTTCTTCAGCCGATTTTAAAGCAAATTCATCTTCATCTTTGTACCTAGTTGACCATCCATGTGCCACACCAGGAAATATCTTTACAAAAGACTTAACCTGTAAAAAATACAAGGCTGCCGTTAACCTCCTGATACAGTGAGTACACATTCAACAATGTAGCAAGGGATGTAAAACCGTGCAAGTTTACTAGAACTTATCAGAACAAAATAGTAATCTCTAACAGTTGTTGGCAGTAAATAACTACAGAGGTAAGAAGAAATTAAATAACTTTACGGACCACATACGTTATTAGATATAAGAATCTCCCCAAATTGCCTCATGAGTTCAGGAGGAGAGTGATTGTCAACCTCAGCTCCCAGTATAGCCATGGGCACCTTAACCTCTGAAAGAAAAGCATTGCGATGTATTGTTAGATGAAGTGAAAATATCAATCACAGTATCAGTGTATCACTTACTAATCATATACATAACCATATACAAATTTATTGTACCTTACTGAGATGGGAAGAACATATGCATAGTGCAATCTCAACTTTGAGAGGGGAAGAACATAAGCATAGTGTAATCTCAACTTCCTACAAATTTACTGTACCTTACCAAGAGGGGAATAACTATTTCCGTAACTTCGTTTGCAAAAAATTGTGGTCAGGAGAAAAAGGATCAAGGAAAATGTAATGTATCGTGAATTATTAGTATAGTTAGATCACTGCCTCGTGTAAAAACCTCTAACCTAGCTTTTTGTCAAACTTCATGCGTAACACGACCAATTACTTCCGTAGCCTGCATATATGCCCCATTTTCTCACCAAAATCAAGGCAATGAAGGTCTCAAAAGAATGTATTGAAAGTTTAAAAGTTATAATTTATACCTTTCATATCATCCAAAGTAATGCGCGAAGAAGGGTGTAACAGCACTGCAGCTTGAATATGAGGAGACTTCGTTAGTTCCACAACCACCTTGGCTGAGGAAAGAACAAAGAGCCAGAATTATCAATTAAGTCACTCTAAAATAAGCAACAACAAAACTAATCTGCAACAAATGAATTCGTGAGTTGATATGTGAATGACTAAAGATAAAGACACTTTGAAGTAAAAAAAAACATCCAGTTATCAAGATGTCAGCATAACTCATACCGCCCCAGCAAAATCCTGCAGCTCCAACTGTTGTTATGCCTTGACTTTTCAGAGCTGCAATAACTGGTTTTGCATCTTCAAATCCTCTGTCCTATAAAAAATAGCAAAAAAGGTAGAGGCTTTAGCTTTCGGAGAATCTGTCTTCATAATATAAAATTATGGTCTGCTTCGCAATATATAAAATTATAAATAAGACATTCTGTTGAGTTGTAATTTTCTGACAGTTAACAAGGCCTTGGACTATTTTAGTTTAAAAAGAAACTCAGTTAAGTATTGTCCGAAACAAACTGTATTGTGTATGCTCGCCCAGACTGAAATAGGCTTCTCAACATTCTGCGGATCATAGGGATCTCCATGCATGAAATCTGGTACCACAACGTAGAATCCAGCATTAGCAACTTTGTCGGCCAGCTTCCTTTATAGGAAAAGTCACGAAGTCCTACTTAGTATCCATATAAATTAACATTGTAACTTGATGCATAGAAAAGCTAACCTAATATAACTGTTACGAAGTTCCTGCTAGCCTTGTCTATAAATTTAATATTTATAGCAAAAAATAATAAAAATGGTATAGTTGAACTACAGGCTACTGAGCTACCCTTTTTAAAGGCTGAATATGCTTTTACTAGTGCATCAATGTCAGTTTTCAGTTTAGGTAGTAGATTGTTTTGAATGCTTTGAGGTCACTGGAGTTCAGATGTGCCCAGCTAAAAGTTCAAACCTGATACTCATTGCATCTATTTAAAAGAAGCACAAAGACGTCAACCACAGAACTACTCATTGCATCGAGTATTTTCCCCTCTCTGGCTTTCTGTTAATCAAGCTGCTTACATGTGTAGTTTTTAAGATTGCACGAGTATAACATTAAGCCAGTAAGCCACCATTGTCTCTCACTTGTATAGTTTAGAAGTCAATGGTTGAATTCAGATCTTATTTCATACTAAGTTTCCTAATATGGTTGACAGTGGAACAGAAGATTCTCAAGAACACTTGTATATGGCAAGTCTCAGTAAGTCATGGGCCACCGATAGATAAATAAATAATCAAGAATTACATGTGAGAGATGAAAGGAATACCTTAAATTTGGCGATTCATATCCTGCAAAAAGCAATTGGAGTTAAAAAAAAAGTTCAAAGCAAGACTGTTGATCTAATGGATGTTGGGTTAGATATAATAAACAATACAAGCTTTCTTTAAACGACTAATCACAACCTCAACTCCTCCATTCCTTGATCAGACTTTTATCTAACATCATGGAATCATTGTGTTTAAGTCTGTTACATAATCTAGATGATCTGACATGCAATTAAGATCCTCGTATTTGATTTAAACTAGCAATGAAGAAGCACATCGCCTAACAGGGTTTCCTTTATATAATGGTTCAGTACTTTGGTGCACTGTATGATATGTCCTGCTGCTTCATTCTTAACAACAATAATAATTTGGTAGCACTTTTAAATAAACTGAAACCAATTTATGTAGTCATGATCAAGGCCACTATCTCCTTCACTAGATTCTCGTATTTCACGAATCAAAATACACTTGTACATTTACATAATTTATCATAAGTTTCTTTGTTGAACAAGATGAAATTTGATAAAACAGCCGGTAACACACGTATAGTCATAAGGATGAAGCATCAGGCATCAAGAAATACATCAAAGAAAAGTGAGAGAAAAAGGGGTAAAATATGTGAACTTGTGAAGTACCAAAAACATCAGAAACAAGAAGAATGGCCAGTTTGGAATGAGAAAAGGCAGAGACATAGGCTTTAAGGCCTGCAAGTTCAGTGACAGATCCTGATCCGCTGCTTGAGCTTAAGTTTGGTGGGTTGCTGCAACATTCTGGTCCTAACATTCTCTCCTTTCTTTCTCAACTAGATGGATAACAAATCAAAGATGTGTTGGAAAAAAGATACAGATAGTGTACTGTGTTTGACACTTTGACTCCCCAGTTTTCAAACTTTACGCACCAATGGCTGCTGTTTACGGAGTGCTTGTGGAGTACTGTAATTTTTATGATTTATAAAAATTGAACAATTCTATTTTTATATATAAAAAAATTTAAAATAAGTTATGGAACTATATTTAAAAAATTCATCTTAAAATGCATGCCAAAAAGTGACAAAAAAAGTGTTAACAATTGGGTGAGACGGAGGAAATAACATTTTGTGAAGAGTAATACAGGCTAATCCAAAAAAGATTCCAAAAATTTCTTTCAAAATGACATGAGTAGACAAAACATAAAATTTTAATTGATGTGTTTGCCTCTTTTAAATGACCAGGAAATTTTAATTGGTGCCTTTATAAATTTTTAATTTTACAGCTAATCTATACTATTATATAAATTCCGAAACATTGAAAGTTTTGGTACCAGTTTTTTGGTACCTGTTTTTTTGTACTTCGTACTATTATATAAATTCCGAAACATTGAAAGTTTTGGTACCAGTTTTTTGGTGCCTGTTTTTTTGTACTTCGTGAATTTACTTATTTACCCTTCATTATAAAGAAAAATAAATACTCCTATGATAAATAATAACATAATATAATTAATGGTAATTAGTCGATTGTCTTTTTCACATTTACTTTTAGTTGAAGATATTACCTTTTATAAACACCATAATTAATATATACCCGAAAATATCACACCATAATTTTCAAGAAAAATATAGCACTTGAAATAAATAATAACATAATATAATTAACGGTAATTAGTCGAATGCCTTTTTCACACATGAAATAAATAGTAACATAATATAATTAATGGTAATTAGTCGATTGCATTTTTCACATTTATTTCAGTTGAAGATCTATACTATTATATAAATTCCGAAACATTGAAAGTTTTGGTACCAGTTTTTTGGTACCTGTTTTTTGGTACTTCGTGAATTTACTTATTTACCCTTCATTATAAAGAAAAATAAATACTCCTATGATAAATAATACCATAATATAATTAATGGTAATTAGTCGATTGCCTTTTTCACATTTACTTTTAGTTGAAGATATTACCTTTTATAAACACAAAATACATCAATTGTATCATAACTTCCGATCATTAATATTTTCTTTCGAATTAAAATACGTTAACCTTTCTTGACAAAAACAAAAAAAACACGTTACCTTTTTAATTTAAAACAAATAATAACATAATATAATTGACATAATATAATTGACGGTAATTAGTTGATTGCCTTTTTCACACCTGAAATAAATAGTAACATAATATAATTAATGGTAATTAGTCGATTGCCTTTTTCACATTTATTTTAGTGGAAGATATTACCTTTTATTAACACCTAAAAAGATCAATCGTTTAATATCTTTCAATCATTAATATTTCCTTTCTAATTAAAACACGTTACCTTTCGAATTAAAACACATATATTTTTAATTTAAAACAAATCTTACAATCATTACTATACCAGAAAAAATCACACCATGAAAAATATAACACCTAAAATAAATAAAAACATAATATAATTAATGGTAAATAGTCGATTGCCTTTTTTACGTTTACTTTTATTTGAAGATCTTACCTTTTATAAACACCTAAGAAGATCAATCGTGTCATGTCTTCCAATCATTAATATTTCCTTTCTAATTAAAACACATTACCTTTTTTTATTTAAAACTAATCTTACAATCATTAATATATACTCAAAAATATCACACCAAATTTTCCAATTATTAATATATTAAATTAAATTAAATTAAAATTAGAAAAATTATTAAAAATAATTATTATATAAAAACATAATTTTGATATTAAATATTATTTATAACATAATAAAAGAAAACCGTGCATCACACGGGTATTCAAAGTTTGTCAATTCAATTTTCAAAACGGTCATCCTAATTATTAAAATAAATAATAAAATAAATTTATAACATAATAAAAAAAACCTACATCGCACGGGCATTGAAAGTTTGTCAATTCGGTTTTCAACACGGTCATCCTAATTATTAAGATAAATAATAAAATAATATAATTAATGATAATATGCCGATTGTCTTTTTAAATTAAAAAAAATTATTTTTAATTGATGATATTACCTTTTACAAACACCTAAAATATCATATATTTCGATCAATAATATTTTTTTCTAATTAAAACATGTTAACTTTTAATACAAAACAAAATCTTTCATTAATTAATATATATCCAAAAAATATCACAACATATCTTCTAATCACTAACAAAATATAATAAAAAATTGTATACAAAAAATGATGATCATTAGATTTTTAGTAAAAAATCGGAACAGTTAGATCTAATGATTAGATATATTATACGAATAAATTAATTTAGTAATATTCCAAGGTTCGAATTCCGTCAACCACATATTTATTTTAAAATTGTATAATATAAGTTTTAAATCATGCATATCATTAATTAAACTTGTTGAGTATTGAATACGGTAAAAGAATACAGAGGGGGGTGAATGGATTCTTGAACTTTTCTTGGATTGAGTCTATGTAGCAGATAAGTGCCTGTGTGTGTAGAAGTGAAGGTGCGGATAAAGAAACAACACAAGACACAATATCACTTTAATCTAATGTATTATTAGATAAAGGTTGCTACAATCTGTGAATACAAATGGTAGTATTCTCAGCTTCGTTTTTCTCAGAGAGATATAGCTTACAGTGAATGAAAAACTTGACTCACAAAAGTTACTAAGTTATGAAATGAGGCTATGTCCTTATAGAACATGGATACAGCCTACTTACTGCAAATAAGGAAGCTAAACAAATTACTTTCTAGTCTGTCTATCCTTTTTGAGTAAGTGTCCAAACGGTTACAGATTTGACTTTGCAAAGCCTGTTTAGATCCACTTCTTTAGCTCCTTGTCTCTTCTATATCTCTCCAAGCTTCCTTGTAGGCTTTCCAGTGCACGTTACAGATTGTGGTCCATAAAGTGCATTGGCTTGTTGCAGGTTTCTGACTTGTACAATTTCTTCAGTATTTTGTCTCCAAGAATGTATTCGAGAAGTGACTAAGTAAGTGATTCGAGAACTAGAATTGACTTGATCGATAACTCTGAGTTCTCGAATACTGTTATATTGACATATCGAACCACTTCTCGAATAGCTCTTTTCCATCAGGATTCCTTGAGTTGTCGAATAGAACATTTGACTTATCGAATCCTCGAGATATCGAATAGCTTTCTGAGTCCTTGAGATATCGAATGAAACTTTGACTTGTTGACTCTTTGAGAACTTGAATACCATCTTGACTTGTTGACTTCTTGAGTTCTCGAATAGAGTAGTAGACATATCGAATCCCTGAGATATCGAATGAGATATCGAACAGTGTATTCAGAGATATCGAATAGTGTCTTGAGATATCGAATCTCTGACTTCTCGAATGCTGGACTTCTCGAATAGACAAATATACTTCTCGAATTGGTACTTAGGCAAATTCTTCATTTCTTCAAATCTCAACTGTGACTATTTGACAGTCTTTAACTCCTTGCTTGAGGCATGAACCTTGGAACTTCTTTCAAGCATTATTCTAGACTCTATTTGTACAATTACACAACTAGGATTTGATGCCTACTACAAGTACAATACAAACAGAAACTCTACAACTAGAGGTTCCCTCAGTTAAGAGGTCATGTAAGTAATGCAAAGCATTACAAACAATTAGGCTTGTTATTAGATGTGTACAGGCATGCCTCTGTAACTAACAATCTCCCCCAAATTGTGAGTGAGACCCTTAGTCACAATTTCATGTCTGATAACAAGCCTAACATACATAAAGATAAAGCTTTTAAAAGTACAGGTATGAATTTGATTGAAGAAATTACATAGAAGTATTCTTACAAGTTATGAGGAACTACTTAGCCATATCCTTTTGGATTCATCTTTTGAGCTTTGGCTTGCAGATTCTCATTTTCCATCCTATCTTCAGCTTCTTTGGCTTTCTTCTTTGCAATTTCTTCCATGGCAAGAATGATATCTTCCATTGCAGTGAGTTCTTCAATTAGAGGAGAGCCTGATAAATCCTTGAGCACTTCATTTAGCTGTTTCTCAGAGTATGAACTGATGTAGTCCATTCTAATCTTCACATTTCTACCATATTTCTTGTACTCAATGATGTAAGGATTAAACTTGACTCTGTACAGACCCATAGCTCTCAACTCATCAGCCTTAGCTTCCATTGCAGCAAACTCCTCCTCCCTTTTCTTTCGTAGCTTTTCACTGTTCTTTCTCATTTCTGCCTGGTGATCTCTTTTCATCTTGACAAAGTCAATTAACTCCAGCTTCCACACCCTTTTCACTCTGTCTTCAGAATCCAACATTGCAATTATCCTTTCTATGTCATACAGCCTGCCCCAGTGCTGGCATGTTCCTTGTCTGAATTTCTTCTGTCTTCCATCAGAATACTTAACTTCAAGAAAATCATCAACAATGGCAACATGATAGATTCTTTGAGCCCATAGAAACTGCAGTTGGTCTTCATCATAGCTTTCATCCAGAGGTGGTAGGTTTAATCCTGGGATAATTGTCAGTGCCTTAGATTTGGATAGCTTCACCTTTCTTGCAACATGTTTAAATTTCATTCTCTTGACATGGTTGCTTGGCAGAAATCTTTGACCTTTGTTGGTAGACCATAGTAGTATTCCATTAGCAGTTTGCTTTCTGAAACATACACATGGTTTCTTGACTTGAATCTTCTTCTCCTCTTGAGGTGGCAAAACAGTTGCAGAAGCCATAGATGTAGATTTTGCTAGGTCACCACTAACAGTATTCACCCTAGACTTAGAGTCTTGTGATGTGGTGAGGTTACTGCTAGCAATGCCTAAGGCTTGCTGTTTTCCAATCTTCCTCTCATAGACTCTTTCTTGGTCATCATCATTCTTCTTATCTTTGTCCCCCTTCTTCTTCTTGTCTTCATCACCCTTATCTCTCCTGTGATGTCTTTTCCTCCCATCACCTTTGTCTTCAGAATCATCATCCTTATTTCTCCTAGGTTGAGCCATCTCTGGAATTTCACCAGTTGCAATATAAGTTCTGAGGATGTGCAGTGCCTCAGTTTCTTCAGCATTTCTGGCTCCAACCTTCTTCTGTAATTGATCAATGATAGCAATGATCAGTCTGTGATTTCTAGTGGTGAGATCATGGGGAATGACCAATTGCTTGATATCTTCAATTCTGGTGCCAGACTGATAAATGATTGTCCATGGCTTCTTGATCACTTCTGGTAGCCTTGAAGGTTGGTCATTCCTCAAGTCATCAAACAGACTTTTGTTGTTCTCATTCTTCTTCTCAATAAGCTCAAGTATGGCATCTATCTTTGAGTGTTTCAGTTCTTGTAGAGTCTTGTATGTTAGATGCCATATCTTCAATTTGGATATCATCACTATCTCCTTAATCCATAGATTATTGACTTTCTTAGGAATGACAGTGATGCAATCAATCTGCTTCTTCAGCTCCCTCAGATAGAACTGAGTGTCACCAACCTGTTCCCTTGTGGCTTTCAGAAACTCCAAGAAGGCTTTATCATGATAAACATTGGAGTTAGCAACTTCTTGTAGCTTGGCCTCAGTAACAACTTTAACTTCTACAGGCTTGGCACTCTCAGGTAAGGAGGTTGAAGATTTGTCAGATGGCATACTCCCTGCAACCACTGTGGTAGTTATGGATTGCTTTTGTCCTCCAGGAGTAGTGATGTGCACAGTTGGTAGAGTGACAACTGGCAAGGTAGATGGAGGCTCATCCACTTTGGATTTTCCTTTGCCAGGCACATTAGGTAGAGATTTTGAAGAAGCTCTTTGTTGACCACCCTCTTTTATTATTATGCCTTTCTCCCCCTTTGTATTTGAGTTCCCTTTCTCCCCCTTTGAATTTGAGTTCCTTGTCTTCTTCTCCCCCTTAGGCTTGTTGTCAGGCACTGAGGCTGTAGAAATGTCATTTGGGATTGAAGATTCATCAGGTAGAGGGAGACCCATATGCTTCATCATAGCAGCTAACATGGATTGTTGATGCAGAAGGACATCAGCTGTGGTGGATGCTTGAGTGTCCAACTGATCATTTAGAAGTGCAACCTTGTCTGTAAGATGAGCATTGGACTTAGTGAGAGTAGCCACCTCCTTCTCAAGTGCATCTACTTTGCTGAATAACTCAGTAGATTTGAAGCCAGACAGGGATTGTTCTTTGAGTCTCTGCACTTCAAATCTAGTCATGTCATGTACTGAGACTTCAGCAATCAGTCTGTCTCCATATAGATTTTTGAACATGGTCCTCAGCATGGCATTGGCATCTGTGGTCTGATCAGACAGAATTTGAAAATGATGCCCCAGACCTGTGACAGTATCCTTTAGCAGAGCTAACCCATTGTCCATTTTGGTGCAGGTAGTGTTGCAGTGTTTGATGTCCTTGAACACACTGTCTAGCTGAGGGAATTTGGCATCAAAGGTCCTCTTGATTGCTTCTACTGTGGTGGTGGTCTTATCACACACTCTATTGACCTCAGTCTTAACACCTTTTCCAAGATAATGTGCAGCCTTGAGGAATCCCTTGTGTGTATCATTCATAGCCTCATACACTTCACCAGGGGTCAGAGATTTGGCATTGGAACCCAGTGAAGTGAGTTATTCCTCCCTGAGATACTGAAGTGCTTCATCAAGAGTAATATCACATTTTCCTTGCAACCAGGCATCTATGTTGCCATCTCTCTCAGCATCATCAATGATCTTTGTCTTCTGCACCTCCACATCATCCCTATGGCATAACAGAATAGCCTCATAGTCTGGATTAGGCATGTCTGCAGTGAGAAGGTTCTGAGCAATCTTTGTGAACTCAGGAATCTGATCCACAATTAAGCTTTGAAGTGCTTCAACCGTCAATTGTTGTGGAACAGACCCTGATCTGAAGCACTGTCATGTTGCACAGGCTTCAGCCATTGTGACATAAAGTCAGAGCTAGAGCTAGGCAAGCTAGACTCCTCAGTTACAGATGCAACTTCTGTAACCGGATGGATTGACTCTACTACTGGTGTCACCACAGAAGTGGGATGAATTACACCAGCAGTTGACACAGGCACAGAGTCTCTAGTAAAAACTAGTGGAACCTCTGTGTTTGTGATGGTGTCATCAGGAGATGCCTCAGCATGCATTCCCTCACCATCTAAATGTGGGTTCTGAGTGGTGAGCAAAGTGTCATGCACTAAGTCACTTGAAATTATTGGCTCATCAAGAGAAAAGAATTCTTGATGATCAATGCCTTGCATCTCAGTTGCCTGAGTTGCAGGTTCCAAAGAAATTTCAGAGTTAGATTCTGGAAGAGGAGTGTGTTTAAGAGTAGATTTTGGCAACTCCCCCTGGGAGATAGAGGGAGTTTCAAATGTGATGTGCTCCCCACTCAGTGTAGTGCCAGCCTTATCACTCCCATGTGCTGACTCTATACAAGAAGGTGCATTGGGGAGGATGCTTGATTCTATAGGTGCACCCTGTTGAGAGGATACACCTAGTGAGTTGTGTGCCCCTGATTTTACAACTTCAGCCATTTGTGTGACTGAAGAGGTGGTCTTAGTTTTCTTCTTCTTTGTCCTGTGTAAGGGTGACTCAGGTTCCTCACTTCCTAGACCTAATTCAACAGCTAATGCTGCTTCAGATAAGATATTTAATGGTGCAGACATTACTTCCTTTCTCTTCTTTTTACTAACATCACCCTTTTGAGAGGATGATGCAGTTGGCTCAGTATGTGGTAGAGTGTTTGGTTGAGAGGGTTGGTTAGCAGGCCCTGGGTTAGCATTTTGTTCTACTTGCTTGGGCTGTGCTAACTTAGATTTTGCATCAAATGTTGGCATGTTGTGGGGATAAGTCCTAAACAAACTCTCCATATGGGGAGTTATGTTCAGTCTTACATCCACATCATTCCTAGTCTCCAAATTACCAAAAATGAGTTTGGTCATGGACTTAAGATAGCCTATTTTATTTTTATCAATCCCAGGCAATTCAATCAATGAAGCATTTTTAAAATTAAGTACAGTTTGAATAAAGCGAGGGAAGAAAATATCAGTACCTCTCTTGGTTGTGTTCTAACCAAGTCTCCCATATAGTTCTTGGAGGATGATTTGGCCAACATCAATCTTCTTTCCATAGGACAAAGCATATCCAATTTGCTGCACAGGTGCACTGATTTGATCAAAGCTTGATTTCCTGGCAGTGAAAACTTGGAGAAGAGTTGCAAACACATAGCTCCACTCCTTTCTCAGATTCTTTCTGTTTAGCTTTCCAAGATTGATCCCATCTGAGTAGTTGATGAACTCAAAGAATTCCTCTAACTCTGCATTAGTGGCCATTCTGTCAAATGACTCTTGTTGTAGGCCCAGTGCTTGGTTCATGTCTGCAGTAGTGATAGTGATTTCCTTGTCTTGAATCTTGCAGTAGATGATATATGAAGTGATTGCGTTTTCCAGGGCTACAACCTCCACAATAGCAGTGCCCCAAAACTGTTCCAGGATATCTAGATACAGAGTTGGGTGGGCAGAGAGTGCATCCTTGATATATGACTCAGCCATCCATTTCACAAAGCACTTGAAGTTGGCATTGGGTGCTTCAACATCACTAGTGAGAGCGATGAAGTTGGTGTTGAACTTTACTGTTGCCATTTGTGTAGAAGAGAGGAGAGAAATTGAAGGTTGAAGAAGAAATTTGGCTTTTCGTAGCTAGGGTTTCAGGGGTTTAGAGAGTGTAGATGCTTGAGAAATCGAATGAAATGAATCGAATAGATGTGAAATTGTATAAGTATGAAGTACTTGAATTGTCGATTAGCAGAAAGTTTTGTATCGACAAGTCAGGCATTCGAGAAGTAGAAAACAACTATTCGAGAAGTCAAGAAAGGCTTAATCGATAACTCAAGCAGATAGAAACTCACAGCTGGCAGTTATCTAACTTAGAAATAATTCTAAATTAAATAAAATATGTTTTTATGAGTGAATTAAACTTTTAGACAAAAGTCCAAAATCGGTTAAAATTCAGCGAGAATTCAGCCTTTTCAAATGATTCGAGAACTCAAATATAGTGTTCGAGAACTCAATCATTCGAGAACTCAGTTACTATATTCGAGAAGTCAAAAATACCTCTATTCGATATCTCAGAAAGACTCTATTCGAGAACTCAAGAGTACTCTAATGAGACTTATTAGAGATGTCGAATAGTGAATCATTCGAGAAGTCTGAATTCTCGAGCTATACTCATCTCTCATAAAAATTTGATTTTCACTATCTTTTCAAATTTACCAGACATATTCATTGAAGAATATCCTAGCAAATTAAATAGTGATTTTCTCAGATTTGAAATATTTATAAATCATATTTCAGCCAGCACTTACTCCAAAAATATTGAGAATTTAGATAAAGTAAGTGTTTACTGCTGCAACAATCTAGATGGTGTATTCACTTAGCCAGAATCTGAAGAATTCAGCATTCCAATCTCACTTACCAACCTTGTGAAGGTGGCTTCATCTAATGGCTTAGTGAATATATCAGCTAGTTGTTTATCTGTAGAGACATAATGCAACTCAATGGTTCCATTAGTTGCATGTTCTCTTATGAAATGATATCTGATGTCAATGTGCTTTGTTCTAGAATGATTGACAGGATTGGCAACTATAGAGATTGCACTTGTGTTGTCACACATGATTGGAATTCTTTCCAACATAAGTCCATAATCTCTAAGTTGATTTCTATTCCAAAGCACTTGAGCACAGCAACTTCCAGCAGCTATGTATTCAGCCTCAGCTGTAGAAGTTGACACAGATTGTTGCTTCTTGCTATACCAAGAAACTAACCTTTGTCCAAGAAACTGGCAGCTTCCTGAGGTGCTTTTCCTATCCACTCTGCATCCAGCATAATCAGCATCAGAATAACCAACCAGATTGAACCCTGTGTCCTTAGGATACCATAAACCCAAGTTTGGAGTGCCCTTCAGATATCTCAAGATCCTTTTTATTGCAATCAAATGTGATTCCTTTGGATTTGATTGAAACCTTGCACACAAGCATGTAGCAAACATGATGTCTGGTCTACTTGCAGTGAGGTAGAGTAGAGAACCAACCATGCCTCTGTAGACTGAGATATCTACTTTCTTGCCTTTAGCATCTTCATCCAGTTTAGTGGCAGTGGCCATGGGTGTCTTGGCAGGTGAACAATCTTCCAAGTCAAACTTCTTCAATAAGTCCTTGATGTACTTGGTTTGACTGATAAAGATACCATCCTTCCTTTGACTGACTTGCAACCCTAGAAAGAATGTCAACTCTCCCATCATACTCATCTCATATCTGCTCTGCATGAGTTTAGAGAACTTCTCACACAGCTTCTCATTTGTAGAACCAAAAATGATATCATCCACATAAATTTGGACTAGGATAATATCATCACCATGCTTCTTGTAAAACAGTGTCTTGTCCAATGTGCCTCTAGTGAATTGATTCTCAAGAAGAAATTGTGATAAAGTATCATACCATGCTCTTGGAGCTTGCTTAAGTCCATACAGTCCCTTAAGCAATCTGTAGACAAATTCTGGGAAATGTGGATCCTCAAAGCCAGGTGGTTGTTGCACATAAACCTCTTCTTCCAACTCTCCATTTAGAAATGCACTCTTGACATCCATCTGATAAACTTTAAAGTTTGAATGAGCAGCAAATGCCAAGAATATTCTAATGGCTTCCAATCTAGCAACAGGGGCAAATGTCTCATCATAATCAATGCCTTCCTATTGAGAGTATCCTTTTGCAACCAGCCTTGCTTTGTTTCTTATTATTACACCATCTTCATCCATCTTATTCTTCAGAACCCATTTTGTTCCAACAATGGTTATATTCTTTGGTGCAGGCACAAGTTCCCATACTTTGTTCCTTTCAAATTGATTCAGCTCCTCTTGCATGGCAATAATCCAATCTGGATCCAACAGTGCATCATCAAGTTTCTTAGGCTCAACTTGTGATAGAAAACATCCATAGAGGCACTCATTTTGAGTTGCTCTCCTAGTCCTTACTCCTGCATTAGGATCTCCAATGATTTGCTCTGCAGTGTGTGATCTATCCCATTTCCTCGAGTGTTCAGCCTGACTTCTCATTCTTGATGTTGCTTCATCATCCACATCATGGTCATCCTCATTTCCTCCCCCTGTGAAGTTGCCATTACTCACAGGTGTGTCTTGGATGCTTGTTTCTCCACTATCGATTGGCATAAATTCCTCTCTTGTATCATTAATCACTTGAGTTTGTTGAACTTGAGTTTCAACTCCAGTTTCAATCTCTTCATCAGAATCATCTAGATTATCAAATCTCAATGGATCTTTGTCTTCATCATTGGCTTCTTCTAGTCCAGGTAGTTTGATGTCATCAAATGTTACATCTGTGCTTTCCATAACTTTCTTTTGACTGATGACATAAACCTTGTATGCAATTCTTTCCATAGAATAGCCAAGAAAAATTCCTTCAAATGCTTTTGCATCAAACTTTCCAACATATTCAGAATTATCCTTTAGTACAAAGCATTTGCTTCCAAAAGTATGAACATACTTTAGAGTAGGCTTCTTTCCAGTCATCAAGTTGTAAGGTGTCTTTCCAGTGTTTTTGTTGATGAGGGTCCTGTTCTGAATATAGCATGCAGTGCTCACAGCCTCAGCCCAAAAACATGTAGGCATTTTTGCATCAAGTAACATTGTTCTAGCAGCCTCAATTAGAGTTCTATTCTTTCTCTCAACAACTCCATTTTGTTGTGGAGTCCTTGGAGCTGAGAATTGCTGAGAAATGCCATTCTCTTTGCAGAATGCTTCAAGTGTGGCATTTCTGAACTCTGTTCCATTATCACTCCTCAGTGCAATTACACTTGCATCGTTTGCCTTTGCTTCCTTGTCAACTTTCTTTATATGCTCAATAATTACTTGTGGAGCCTCATCTTTTGATGCCAGAAATTCCACCCATGTATACCTTGAAAAATCATCAACCATTACCAGGGCATACTTCTTTCTTCCAAGTGACATTATGTTGACAGGCCCAAACAAATCCATATGGATGAGTTGTAATGGCTTGGTTATTGATGTCACTGTTTTTTACTTATGGCTTGATCTTTTCATTTTTCCTTTTTGACAAGCCTCACACACTCCTTCTTGACAGAATTCAAGTGTGGGCATGTCTCTCACTAACTCTCTTTTGACTAGAGAATTAATGGCCTTGAAGTTCAGGTGTGATAGTTTCTTGTGCCACAGCCAACAATCTTCATTTGATGCTTTTGAGTAAAAGCAACAAATTTTGTCCTTGTTTGCAGAGTCCATATTGACTACAAACAGGCTTCCCTTCCTTACTCCAGATAGAGCAAGATCATCAGTCTTCTTGTGGGTGATCAAACATTCATCTTTGTCAAAATTCACTTTGAATCCTCTATCAGTAAACTGACCAACACTTAACAGATTATGCTTGAGCCCCTTGACTAGTGCTACATCTTCAATGATGACATTTCCAACTTTCAGCTTGCCATATCCCAATGTGTTACCCATGCTGTCATCTCCAAAAGCAACCATTGGGCCAGCCTTTTCCTCATACTGTGATAGCAGGGCCATATCACCAGTCATATGATTTGAGCATCCACTGTCCAAAATCCACATGACCTTCTTTTCACTTTCTTTGCCCTGCAAACACAAAGGTATTACTTTTCCTTTGGTACCCAAACAAGTTTGGGTCCATGTGACTTAGAGACAGTTTTATCATAAACAACATGCTTGTCAACTTTCTTAGTGTTAGTCTTCTTGTCACTGTTGGAAGTCTTAGAACCTGAAGTTTCAGACTTAGGTGACAGAGGTACCTTCCTAGCTTTAGGAGGACTTGAAGACTTTGACCTTGTGTAGTGTGTGTGAGAATTGTGACTGATACAACCATCAATGAACTGCCTTCTTAAATTAAAACAACTAGTCATAACATTCATATTGCATGGCATACAGTCAAATTTATCACAGAAAGGTGCATCTCTATGACTTAGAGGCACAGAACAATCATAGAAAGGTTTAGACACACTACCAACAGGTTTCTTGCATGCATGAGTTAAATGATTGGTACTGAAACAGTTCTGACAAGTTTTCCTAGGGGCATTAGGCATATAAGCATAGTTGTTATCCTTGTTAATCCCTAACTTGCCATTTCTGTTCTGTTTCTTCTTAGTCACTTCCTTTTCTGATTCACTCTTCCCAGCTGAGACAAACTTAACAAACTTCTTAGGTCTTGGCCTATCAACTACTGGTTTCTTGGTCTTTGACTTGACACTCTCATTCTTAGAGGATGCTTGTTGTTCACTAGATTGTGCCTCATCCTCATCATTCAACATTTGCTTGATGAGTAAGGCATCCTCATCAATTTCAAATGTTGATTCCTTAAAAATTGGATTTTCAGTTTTTCTCAAAATGTGAGGCACTTTCTCATGAACAGCTGTGTCCTCTTCAATGACAGCATAGCCTTTCCTCTGTTTGAGAGAGTCATAGTCAAGTCCAATAGCTGCTTTGGGTTTAGCTTCAATTTTCTCACAGTAGGATTGCACTAAACCAGATGATTTCTTGAAAGTTTTTAGTTTGAATTCATTCTCAGCTAATTCATCCCTAAGAGCCTTCTCTACTTGACTAGCACATAAAACCTTGTTCTGCAAATATTCAACTTCTTTCTTAAGGTTTTCTACTTGCATAGTAGTTAGCTCAAGTTCCTCATTCTTTTTGGTTAATATTTCATTTCTAGTAGACAGTTTAGCAATCTCCTCATTAGCAGCAGTCATACTAGTATGAATATTAAACATTTCAACAGATAGTTGTTCGATCATGCATTTATACTCAGAAACAGACATGTCTATAGTAGTGAGAGATGGTACCTGAGAATCAGATGAAGATGAGTCATCATTGGAGTTGGCCATCAAGGCATAATTGCAGAAATCTTGTTCCTCTTCATCACTCTCAGAATCATCCCAACACTTCCCTTCAGCTATGTAGGCCTTACCATGTGTCTGCTTTTTCAGAAGGGCCTCATACTTAGCTTCGAGCTCAAGATAATCTCTATCCTTCTTTTTAGGCTTCTTGCATTCACTGGCAAAATGCCCTAGGTCATTGCATCTATAGCACTTTACAGATGACCTATCCACATAACTGGTTTTGAACTTATTTCTGTTTGGTTTCACAGGTGCCTTGTTCTTGTTGGCTGAATGGTTTTGAGTTTTGGGTTTGAAGGGTTGATTTCTTTTAAATCTGATGTTTGGAAATTTTCTGGCCATGAAAGCATATGAAGTATTTTCCATCCCATCAAGTTCTTCCAGAGTGTAAAACTCTTCTTCTTCTTCCTCCTTTTCCTCAACAGGTTCACTCACCCCAGCTTCAGTTTCTTCATCATCTGCCACCTCCTCTATCCTTAGTTGGCTTGTAGATGCTTCTAGGTCCAGAATGGATTTGTTGACAATCAAGGCACATGATGTGTTTATCATCCTACCTTGGTTGGCATGGATAGCCCTTTTCTGAAGCAACTCAAGTTCATGAGTCTTTAGGACTCCATAGAGCACATCATAGGTGACTTTGTTCAAATCTCTCTCTCTTAGAGAAATGACTCTTTGCTCCAGATGATTTGGTGAAGACAACAGAAATTTCACATTTAACTCCTTGGTGCTGTAAACCTTTCCATTCATCTGCAACTCAGTAACTAGCTTGTGAAACCTTTCAAACATTTCAGTGATGCTTTCCTTGGGCTGTGCCATGAAAGCTTCATGCTGTGTGACCAGTATCTGTTTCCTGTTTTCCTTAACCTCATCAGTCCCTTCACACAACACCTCAATGTGATACCACATCTCTTTAGCAGACGTGCATGATGCAATGTTTGCAAACATTGACATGTCCATGGAATCAATGATAAGCAACATGAGGTGGCTGTCAAGAGCAACCTTCTCCCTTTCTGACTCTGTCCACTTTGATGGATCCTTGGCCTCATAAGATCTTGGGATAGTTGTGGTTCCAACAGTCTTCTCTGGTATCTCTTGTTGTGGAACAAAAGGATCATTCTTGAGAATCTCAGGATACAAGGGATGAGAGGCTTTAATGAACAACATCATCTTTATCTTCCAGAGGTTGAAGTTTTCTTTGTCAAACTTAGGGACCTTCACCGTTCCTATAGTCTTTGGTGTATTCGAACTCATGATCGTTTCTCTGTTTTTGAATAAACAGCCCGCTCTGATACCACTTGTTGAGTATTGAATACGGTAAAAGAATACAGAGGGGGGGTGAATGGATTCTTGAACTTTTCTTGGATTGAGTCTATGTAGCAGATAAGTGCCTGTGTGTAGAAGTGAAGGTGCGGATAAAGAAACAACACAAGACACAATATCACTTTAATCTAATGTATTATTAGATAAAGGTTGCTACAATCTGTGAATACAAATGGTAGTATTCTCAGCTTCATTTTTCTCAGAGAGATATAGCTTACAGTGAATGAAAAACTTAACTCACAAAAGTTACTAAGTTATGAAGTGAGGCCATGTCCTTATAGAACATGGATACAGCCTACTTACTGCAAATAAGGAAGCTAAACAAATTACTTTCTAGTCTGTCTATCCTTTTTGAGTAAGTGTCCAAACGGTTACAGATTTGACTTTGCAAAGCCTGTTTAGATCCACTTCTTTAGCTCCTTGTCTCTTCTATATCTCTCCAAGCTTCCTTGTAGGCTTTCCAGAGCACGTTACAGATTGTGGTCCATAAAGTGCATTGGCTTGTTGCAGGTTTCTGACTTGTATAATTTCTTCAGTATTTTGTCTCCAAGAATGTATTCGAAAAGTGACTAAGTAAGTGATTCGAGAACTAGAATTGACTTGATCGATAACTCTGAGTTCTCTAACACTGTTATATTGACATATCGAACCACTTCTCGAATAGCTCTTTTCCATCAGGATTCCTTGAGTTGTCGAATAGAACATTTGACTTATCGAATCCTCGAGATATCGAATAGCTTTCTGAGTCCTTGAGATATCGAATGGAACTTTGACTTGTTGACTCTTTGAGAACTCGAATACCATCTTGACTTGTTGACTTCTTGAGTTCTCGAATAGAGTAGTAGACATATCGAATCCCTGAGATATCGAATGAGATATCGAACAGTGTATTCAGAGATATCGAATAGTGTCTTGAGATATCGAATCCCTGACTTCTCGAATGCTGGACTTCTCGAATAGACAAATATACTTCTCGAATTGGTACTTAGGCAAATTCTTCATTTCTTCAAATCCCAACTGTGATTATTTGACAGTCTTTAACTCCTTGCTTGAGGCATGAACCTTGGAACTTCTTTCAAGCATTATTCTAGACTCTATTTGTACAATTACACAACTAGGATTTGATGCCTACTACAAGTACAATACAAACAGAAACTCTACAACTAGAGGCTCCCTCAGTTAAGAGGTCATGTAAGTAATGCAAAGCATTACAAACAATTAGGCTTGTTATTAGATGTGTACAGGCATGCCTCTGTAACTAACAAAACTTATATTAAATTTTAAAATTAAAATACAATATTGAATATAATGATAACATAAAAAAATAATTTAAAATAAAATTAATTACATGTCAAAAGAAATTTTGGTACGAGTTTTTTGGTACCTGTTTTTTGGTACTTTGTGAATTTACTTATTATCCATCATTATAAAGAAAAATAAATACTCCTATGATAAATAATTACTCCCTCCGTCCCATGGAATAGTTTACGTTTGCGGACCAGTTTTCGGCACAGATTTTAAGGTGCATTTTAAGGATAGTTCTATAACTTATTTTTTATATTTTCTTTTTTTATATAAAAATAGAACAATCCTACTTTTATACAAAAAAAGAAAATATCAAAAATAAATTATAGAACTATCCTTAAAATGTACCTTAAAATGCGTGTCAGTTACACAGTTTTTTATGTAAAGAAATGGATGGGACAGAGGGAGTACATAATATAATTAATGGTAATTAGTCGATTGCCTTTTTCACATTTACTTTTAGTTGAAGATATTACCTTTTATAAACACCATAATTAATATATACCCAAAAATATCACACCATAATTTTCAAGAAAAATATAGCACTTGAAATAAATAATAACATAATATAATTAACGGTAATTAGTCGAATGCCTTTTTCACACCTGAAATAAATAGTAACATAATATAATTAATGGTAATTAGTCGATAATTAGTCGATTGCCTTTTTCATATTTATTTTAGTTGAAGATATTACCTTTTATAAACACCTAAAAAGATCAATCGTTTCATATCTTTCAATCATTAATATTTCCTTTCTAATTAAAACACGTTACCTTTCGAATTAAAACACATATATTTTTAATTTAAAACAAATCTTACAATCATTACTATACCAGAAAAAATCACACCATGAAAAATAAAACACCTAAAATAAATAAAAACATAATATAATTAATGGTAATTAGTCGATTGCCTTTTTTACGTTTACTTGTATTTGAAGATCTTACCTTTTATAAACACCTAAGAAGATCAATCGTGTCATGTCTTCCAATCATTAATATTTCCTTTCTAATTAAAACACATTACCTTTTTTATTTAAAACTAATCTTACAATCATTAATATATACTCAAAAATATCACACCAAATTTTCCAATTATTAATATATTAAATTATATTAAATTAAAAAATAATTATTATATAAAAACATAATTTTGATATTAAATATTATTTATAACATAATAAAAGAAAACCGTGCATCACACGGGTATTGAAAGTTTGTCAATTCAATTTTCAACACGATCATCCTAATTATTAAAATAAATAATAAAATAAATTTATAACATAATAAAAAAAACCTACATCGCACGGGCATTGAAAGTTTGTCAATTCGGTTTTCAACACGGCCATCCTATTTATTAAGATAAATAATAAAATAATATAATTAATGATAATATGCTGATTGCCTTTTTAAATTAAAAACATTTACTTTTAATTGATGATATTACCTTTTACAAACACCTAAAATATCATATCTTTTCTAATTAAAACATGTTAACTTTTAATTTAAAACAAAATTTTTCATTAATTAATATATATCCAAAAAATATCACAACATATCTTCTAATCACTAACAAAATATAATAAAAAAATTGTATACAACAAATGATGATCATTAGATTTTTAGTAAAAAATCGGAACAGTTAGATCTAATGATTAGATATATTATACGAATAAATTAATTTAGTAATATTCCAAGGTTCGAATTCCGTCAACCACATATTTATTTTAAAATTGTATAATATAAGTTTTAAATCATGCATATCATTAATTAAACTTATATTAAATTTTAAAATTAAAATACAATATTGAAAATAATGATAACATAAAAAAATAATTTAAAATAAAATTAATTACATGTCAAAAGAAATCCGTGCATCGCACGGGCACGGGTTATAAGCTAGTTATAATAAAATAGTGTTATTTAGAATAATTAGGTTTTTAGTATGTGGTACTGTGGAAGATGCATAAATAAATTACTTATTTTTTTAATATGCATAGTGTATTTGTAGGCTAAATGTCCGTTAAATGAGTTATATGATGGACAAAAATATGAGTTTTGAGATTAATGATCTTGTTTAAGTGTTATCCTTATTTACATGAAAATTCGATCTTTATTAAAAAGAAATAATAATAATAATAATATTATGACTATATTAAATTGTTGTTACCAAACACACCCTAACACATAATGCATGTAAGATGTACCGCCCAGTTTCTTTAAAAGTGACTGGTTTATAAATTTCAAAAGTCAAAATTCTTCAATTTTGACCGTTAATTATATATTACTATTTTATAGTTTTACAAATTTATAAATTGAATCTGATAGTAAGCTAAACATATTTTTTAAGGATATTTTTTTTCATAATTTTTGTTTTTAACATTATTTTTTAGTTATCGATCGAAAATAGATCACTTTGATTTTGAATTTTTTTAAAACGCCCATAACCAGTGACGAGGCCAGTTGGGTCATGTGTGGTCCTTTGATCCCACCATTACTTAAGTTTTGTTAACAAAATTTTTAATTATGAAGATATATATTAAAGGTTTTGTATTTTGATCGCACTATCTAACAGCAAAGAATCTGTTCTATTTTATCGCACAACAACATCATGATAACATAAGTTACAGATCCCACAAATATACTATACCTCTTTCACCATTTCCAACAAATTACATGCTTTTTACATCTTCACTTTCGAAATATGAAAACTCCTAGAAATTTATTGCCACAACAAGGTTAATGGCTTTTCTTATGAACATTGTATCATTTCAATTTTTTCAAGCCCTATGAATATATATATTTTTAATTACAATTAAGTTGTGCCCCCACTTGAATATAATCCTGATTTCGTTACTGCCCATAACTAAATAATCATTTGGTTCAAATGACGATATGGGTTTGCAATCAAGAATTGGGGAGAGCACGGGTCGGTTCGGGGCGGTTTTGCCCCGAAACCGAACCCGAAACCGCAGGTCTTCGTTTTAGAAATTGAAAACCGTAATCGCAACCGAACCGTCGGTTTCGGTTTTAAAAAGCTCGGTTCGGTTTTTGACGGTTCGGTTTCGGTTATAAAATCGAACGAAAAATTACAAATATATTATAAGACTTTAAATTTATAAATTAAAATTGCATAGATATGATAGATGCTTCATAATGATAAGTTTGTTATACAATACATGGGTCAATACTCAATACCGAAAGTGTTCGGGAACAGATTTAGTTGTTGGGTTCTCACTTGAATTTTTGTAGACTAAGTAGTGTCTTTGTCTCTTTGGTACTAGCATTTTTCCTCAAGACTGTCGAATTGTATAATGGAAATTTGTGTATATTGAATATTAATAGCAAAAACATTTACAACAGCGTGTTTCCTCAGGCTTTAAAAATTTTAAAGTTTACAAGATGATGCTAATATCTTGGCCAAGGCCCTAATATATATTAATTGATGAAGCTTTTAACATTTAATCCATTTGCAGGCTTCAAACTGAGAACTTATAGGCAATGGCACATGGAACCTTGTATTGGTGTTTTAGTAAAATCTAGATTTTATATTTTTATTTGATGTGAATCTTGAAACATATCATGACATACAATAATCTTGAAGTTTCTGATGTGAATTTCTTTTCAATATTAGCTACTGCAACTATAGTCACTAGACGCATTTTTTAATTGCAACTATATATTTTAATTTTAGGAATACATATAAGTTATATAAATTATATATTTATTTATTTATTTTAATAATCGGTTCGGTTCGGTTTAAGTCGGTTCGGTTTTAACCTATAACCAAAATCGGAACCGAAAGTCTCGGTTTTTAAAAATCAAAACCCGTAACCGTCGGTTCAATTTCGGTTTCAGTTTTTTCGGTTCGTGTTAGTTACAGAGGCATGCTTGTACACATCTAATAACAAGCCTAATTGTTTGTAATGCTTTGCATTACTTACATGACCTCTTAACTGAGGGAACCTCTAGTTGTAGAGTTTTTGTTTGTATTGTACTTGTAGTAGGCATCAAATCCTAGTTGTGTAATTGTACAAATAGAGTCTAGAATAATGCTTGAAAGAAGTTCCAAGGTTCATGCCTCAAGCAAGGAGTTAAAGATTGTCAAATAATCACAGTTGGGATTTGAAGAAATGAAGAATTTGCCTAAGTACCAATTCGAGAAGTATATTTGTCTATTCCAGAAGTCCAGCATTCGAGAAGTCAGGGATTCGATATCTCAAGACACTATTCGATATCTCTGAATACACTGTTCGATATCTCATTCGATATCTCAGGGATTCGATATGTCTACTACTCTATTCGAGAACTCAAGAAGTCAACAAGTCAAGATGGTATTCGAGTTCTCAAAGAGTCAACAAGTCAAAGTTCCATTCGATATCTCAAGGACTCAGAAAGCTATTCGATATCTCGAGGATTCGATAAGTCAAATGTTCTATTCGACAACTCAAGGAATCCTGATGGAAAAGAGCTATTCGAGAAGTGGTTCGATATGTCAATATAACAGTGTTAGAGAACTCAGAGTTATCGATCAAGTCAATTCTAGTTCTCGAATCACTTACTTAGTCACTTTTCAAATACATTCTTGGAGACAAAATACTGAAGAAATTGTACAAGTCAGAAACCTGCAACAAGCCAATGCACTTTATGGACCACAATCTCTAACGTGTATCCATATTCTATAAGGACACAGCCTCACTTCATAACTTAGTAACTTTTGTGAGTCAAGTTTTTCATACACTGTAAGCTATATCTCTCTGAGAAAAACGAAGATGAGAATACTACCATTTGTATTCACAGATTGTAGCAACCTTTATCTAATAATACATTAGATTAAAGTGATATTGTGTCTTGTGTTGTTTCTTTATCCGCACCTAGACTTCTACACACACAGGCACTTATCTGCTACATAGACTCAATCCAAGAAAAGTTCAAGAATCCATTCACCCCCCCCCCTCTGTATTCTTTTACCGTATTCAATACTCAACAAGTGGTATCAGAGGCTGTTTATTCAAAAACAGAAAAACGATCATGAGTTCGAATACACCAAAGACTACAGGAACGGTGAAGGTCCCTAAGTTTGACAAAGAAAACTTCAACCTCTGGAAGATAAAGATGATGTTGTTCATTAAAGCCTCTCATCCCTTGTATCCTGAGATTCTCAAGAATGGTCCTTTTGTTCCACAACAAGAGATACCAGAGAAGACTGTTGGAACCACAACTATCCCAAGATCTTATGAGGCCAAGGATCCATCAAAGTGGACAGAGTCAGAAAGGGAGAAGGTTGCTCTTGACAGCCACCTCATGCTGCTTATCATTGATTCCATGGACATGTCAATGTTTGCAAACATTGCATCATGCACGTCTGCTAAAGAGATGTGGGATCACATTGAGGTGTTGTGTGAAGGGACTGATGAGGTTAAGGAAAACAAGAAACAGATACTGGTCACACAGTTCGAAGCTTTCATGGCACAACCCAAGGAAAGCATCACTGAAATGTTTGAAAGGTTTCACAAGCTAGTTACTGAGTTGCAGATGAATGGCAAGGTTTACAGCACCAAGGAGTTAAATATGAAATTTCTGTTGTCTTCACCAAATCATCTGGAGCAAAGAGTCATTTTCTAAGGGAGAGAGATTTGAACAAAGTCACCTATGATGTGCTCTATGGAGTCCTAAAGACTCATGAACTGGAGTTGCTTCAGAAAAGGGCTATCCAAGCAAACCAAGGTAGAATGATAAACACATCATGTGCCTTGATTGTCAATAAATCTATTCTGGACCTAGAAGCATCTACAAGCCAGCTAAGGATAGAGGAGGTAGCAGATGATGAAGAAACTGAAGCTGGGGTGAGTGAACCTGTTGAGGAAAAGGAGGAAGAAGAAGAAGAGTTTTACACTCTGGAAGAACTTGATGGGATGGAAAATACTTCATATGCTTTCATGGCCAGAAAATTTCCAAACATCAGATTTAAAAGAAATCAACCCTTCAAACCCAAAACTCAAAACCATTCAGCCAACAAGAACAAGGCACCTGTGAAACCAAATAGAAATAAGTTCAAAACCAGTTATGTGGATAGGTCATCTGTAAGGTGCTATAGATGCAATGACCTAGGGCATTTTGCCAGTGAATGCAAGAAGCCTAAAAAGAAGGATAGAGATTATCTTGAGCTCGAAGCTAAGTATGAGGCCCTTCTGAAAAAGCAGACACAAGGTAAGGCCTACATAGCTGAAGGGAAGTGTTGGGATGAATCTGAGAGTGATGGAGAGGAACAAGAATTCTGCAATTATGCCTTGATGGCCAACTCCAAGGATGACTCATCTTCATCTGATTCTCAGGGCAAAGAAAGTGAAAAGAAGGTCATGTGGATTTTGGACAGTGGATGCTCAAATCATATGACTGGTGATATGGCCCTGCTATCACAGTATGAGGAAAAGGCTGGCCCAATGGTTGCTTTTGGAGATGACAGCATGGGTAACACATTGGGATATGGCAAGCTGAAAGTTGGTAATGTCATCATTGAAGATGTAGCACTAGTCAAGGGGCTCAAGCATAATCTGCTAATTGTTGGTCAGTTTACTGATAGAGGATTCAAAGTGAATTTTGACAAAGATGAATGTTTGATCACCCATAAGAAGACTGGTGATTTTGCTCTATCTGGAGTAAGGAAGGGAAGCCTGTTTGTAGCCAATATGGACTCTGCAAACAAGGACAAAATTTGTTGCTTTTACTCAAAAGCATCAAATGAAGATTGTTGGCTTTGGCACAAGAAACTATCACACCTGAACTTCAAGGCCATTAATTCTCTAGTCAAAAGAGAGTTAGTGAGAGGCATGCCCACACTAGAATTCTGCCAAGAAGGAGTGTGTGAGGCTTGTCAAAAAGGAAAAATGAAAAGATCAAGCCACAAGTCAAAGACAGTGACATCAATAACCAAGCCATTACAACTCATCCATATGGATTTGTTTGGGCCTGTCAACATAATGTCACTTGGAAGAAAGAAGCATGCCCTGGTAATGGTTGATGATTTTTCAAGGTATACATGGGTGGAATTTCTGGCATCAAAAGATGAGGCTCCACAAGTAATTATTGAGCATATAAAGAAAGTTGACAAGGAAGCAAAGGCAAACGATGCAAGTGTAATTGCACTGAGGAGTGATAATGGAACAGAGTTCAGAAATGCCACACTTGAAGCATTCTGCAAAGAGAATGGCATTTCTCAGCAATTCTCAGCTCCAAGGACTCCACAACAAAATGGAGTCGTTGAGAGAAAGAATAGAACTCTAATTGAGGCTGCTAGAACCATGTTACTTGATGCAAAAATGCCTACATGTTTTTGGGCTGAGGCTGTGAGCACTGCATGCTATATCCAGAGCAGAACCCTCATCAACAAAAACACTGGAAAGACACCTTACAACTTGATGACTGGAAAGAATCCTACTCTAAAGTATGTTCATACTTTTGGAAGCAAATGCTTTGTACTAAAGGATAATTCTGAATATGTTGGAAAATTTGATGCAAAAGCATTTGAAGGAATTTTTCTTGGCTATTCTATGGAAAGAATTGCATACAAGGTTTATGTCATCAGTCAAAAGAAAGTTATGGAAAGCACAGATGTAACATTTGATGACAGCAAACTACCTGGACTAGAAGAAGCCAATGATGAAGACAAAGATTCATTGAAGTTTGATAATCTAGATGATTCTAATGAAGAGATTGAAACTGGAGTTGAAACTCAAGTGAATAATGATACAAGAGAAGAATTTGTGCCAATCGATAGTGGAGAAACAAGCATCCAAGACACACCTGTGAGTAGTGGCAACCTCACAGGGGGAGGAAATGAGGATGACCATGATGTGGATGATGAAGCAACATCAAGAATGAAAAGTCAGGCTGAACACTCGAGGAAATGGGATAGATCACACACTGCAGAGCAATCATTGGAGATCCTAATACAGGAGTAAGGACTAGGAGAGCAACTCAAAATGAGTGCCTCTATGGATGTTTTCTATCACAAGTTGAGCCTAAGAAACTTGATGATGCACTGTTGGATCCAGATTGGATTATTGCCATGCAAGAGGAGCTGAATCAATTTGAAAGGAATAAAGTATGGGAACTTGTGCCTGCACCAAAGAATAGAACCATTGTTGGAACAAAATGGGTTCTGAAGAATAAAATGGATGAAGATGGTGTAATAGTAAGAAACAAAGCAAGGCTGGTTGCAAAAGGATACTCTCAACAGGAAGGCATTGATTATGATGAGACATCTGCCCCTGTTGTTAGATTGGAAGCCATCAGAATATTCTTGGCATTTGCTGCTCATTCAAACTTTAAAGTTTATCAAATGGATGTCAAGAGTGCATTTCTAAATGGAGAGTTGGAAGAAGAGGTTTATGTGCAATAACCACCTGGCTTTGAGGATCCACATTTCCCAGAATTTGTCTACAGATTGCTTAAGGCACTGTATGGACTTAAGCAAGCTCCAAGAGCATGGTATGATACTTTATCACAATTTCTTCTTGAAAATCAATTCACTAGAGGCACATTGGACAAGACACTGTTTTACAAGAAGCATGGTGATGATATTATCCTAGTCCAAATTTATGTGGATGATATCATTTTTGGTTCTACAAATGAGAAGCTGTGTGAGAAATTCTCTAAACTCATGCAGAGCAGATATGAGATGAGTATGATGGGAGAGTTGACATTCTTTCTAGGGTTGCAAGTCAGTCAAAGGAAGGATGGTATCTTTATCAGTCAAACCAAGTACATCAAGGATCTATTGAAGAAGTTTGACTTGGAAGATTGTTCACCTGCCAAGACACCCATGGCCACTAAACTGGATGAAGATGCTAAAGGCAAGAAAGTAGATATCTCAGTCTACAGAGGCATGGTTGGTTCTCTACTCTACCTCACTGCAAGTAGGCCAGACATCATGTTTGCTACATGCCTGTGTGCAAGGTTTCAATCAAATCCAAAGGAATCACATTTGATTGCAATAAAAAGGATCTTTAGATATCTGAAGGGCACTCCAAACTTGGGTATATGGTATCCTAAGGACACAGGGTTCAATCTGGTTGGTTATTCTGATGCTGATTATGCTGGATGCAGAGTGGATAGGAAAAGCACCTCAGTAAGCTGCCAGTTTCTTGGACAAAGGTTAGTTTCTTGGTATAGCAAGAAGCAACAATCTGTGTCAACTTCTACAGCTGAGGCTGAATACATAACTGCTGGAAGTTGCTGTGCTCAAGTGCTTTGGATTAAAAATCAACTTAGAGATTATGGACTTGTGTTGGAAAGAATTCCAATCTTGTGTGACAACACAAGTGCAATCTCTATAGTTGCCAATCCTGTCAATCATTCTAGAACAAAGCACATTGACATCAGATATCATTTCATAAGAGAACATGCAACTAATGGAACCATTGAGTTGCATTATGTCTCTACAGATAAACAACTAGCTGATATATTCACTAAGCCATTAGATGAAGCCACCTTCACAAGGTTGGTAAGTGAGATTGGAATGCTGAATTCTTCAGATTCTGGCTAAGTGAATACAGCATCTAGATTGTTGCAGCAGTAAACACTTATTTTATCTAAATTCTCAATATTTTTGGAGTAAGCGTTGGCTGAAATATGATTTATAAATATTTCAAATCTGTTGCATATGTTGAAAATCATATTTCTATTAACTTAAAATTTCTATGAAATTTTGAGAAAATCACTATTTAATTTGCTAGGATATTCTTCAATGAATATGTCTGGTAAATTTTAAAAGATAGTGAAAATCAAATTTTTATGAGTGATGGGTATAGTTCGATAAGTCAGACTTCTCGAATGATTCACTATTCGACATCTCTAACAAGTCTCATTAGAGTACTCTTGAGTTCTCGAATAGAGTCTTTCTGAGATATCGAATAGAGGTATTCTTGACTTCTCGAATATAGTAACTGAGTTCTCGAATGATTGAGTTCTCGAACACTATATTTGAGTTCTCGAATCATTTGAAAAGGCTGAATTCTCGCTGAATTTTAACCGATTTTGGACTTTTGTCTAAAAGTTTAATTCACTCATAAAAACACATTTTATTTAATTTAGAATTATTTCTAAGTTAGATAACTGCCAGCTGTGAGTTTCTATCTGCTTGAGTTATCGATTAAGCCTTTCTTGACTTCTCGAATAGTTGTTTTCTACTTCTCGAATGCCTGACTTGTCGATACAAAACTTTCATCTAATCGACAATTCAAGTACTTCATACTTATACAATTTCACATCTATTCGATTCATTTCATTCGATTTCTCAAGCATCTACACTCTCTAAACCCCTGAAACCCTATCTACGAAAAGCCAAATTTCTTCTTCAACCTTCAATTTCTTTCCTCTCTTTTACACAAATGGCAACAGTAAAGTTCAACACCAACTTCATCGCTCTCACTAGTGATGTTGAAGCACCTAATGCCAATTTCAAGTGCTTTGTGAAATGGATGGCTGAGTCATACATCAAGGATGCACTCTTTGCCAACCCAACTCTGTATCTAGATATCCTGGAACAGTTTTGGGGTACTGCTATTGTGGAGGTTGTAGCCCTGGAAAACGCAATCACTTCATATATCATCTACTGCAAGATTCAAGATAAGAAAATCACTATCACTACTGCAGACATGAATCAAGCACTGGGCCTACAACAAGAGTCATTTGACAGACTGGCCACTAATGCAGAGTTAGAGGAATTCTTTGAGTTCATCAACTACTCAGATGGGATCAATCTTGGAAAGCTAAACAGAAAGAATCTGAGAAAAGAGTGGAGCTATGTGTTTGCAACACTTCTTCAAGTCTTCACTGCCAGGAAATCAAGCTTTGATCAAATCAGTGCACCTGTGCAGCAAATTGGATATGCATTGGCCTATGGGAAGAAGATAGATATTGGCCAAATCATCCTCCAAGAACTATATGGGAGACTTGGTAAGAACACAACCAAGAGAGGTACTGATATTTTCTTCCCTCGCTTTATTCAATCTGTACTTAATTTTAAGAATGCTTCATTGATTGAATTGCCTGGGATTGATAAAAATAGAATAGGCTATCCTAAGTCCATGACCAAACTCATTTTTGGTAATTTGGAGACTAGGAATGATGTGGATGTAAGACTGAACATAACTCCCCATATGGAGAGTTTGTTTAGAACTTATCCCCACAACATGCCAACATTTGATGCAAAATCTAAGTTAGCACAGCCCAAGCAAGTAGAACAAAATGCTAACCCAGGGCCTGCTAACCAACCCTCTCAACCAAACACTCTACCACATACTGAGCCAACTGCATCATCCTCTCAAAAGGGTGATGTTAGTAAAAAGAAGAGAAAGGAAGTAATGTCTGCACCATTAAATATCTTATCTGAAGCAGCATTAGCTGTTGAATTAGGGCTAGAAAGTGAGGAACCTGAGTCACCCTTACACAGGACAAAGAAGAAGAAATCTAAGACCACCTCTTCAGTCACACAAATGGCTGAAGTTGTAAAATCAGGGGCACACAGCTCACTAGGTGTATCCTCTCAACAGGGTGCACCTATAGAATCAAGCATCCTCCCCAATGCACCTTCTTGTACAGAGTCAGCACATGGGAGTGATAAGGCTGGAACTACACTGAGTGGAGAGCACATCACACTTGAAACTCCCTCTATCTCTTAGGGGGAGTTGCCAAAATCTACTCTTAAACACACTTCTCTTCCAGAATCTAACAGTGAAATTTCTTTGGAACCTGCAACTCAGGCAACTGAGATGTAAGGCATTGATCATCAAGAATTCTTTTCTCTTGATGAGCCAATAATTTCAAGTGACTTAGTGCATGACACTTTGCTCACCACTCAGAACCCACATTTCGATGGTGAGGGAATGCATGCTGAGGCATCTCCTGATGACACCATCACAAACACAGAGGTTCCACTAGTTCTTACTAGAGACTCTGTGCCTGTGTCAACTGCTGGTGTAATTCATCCCACTTTTGTGGTGACACCAGTAGTAGAGTCAATCCATCCGGTTATAGAAGTTGCATCTGTAACTGAGGAGTCTAGCTTGCCTAGCTCTAGCTCTGACTTTATGTCACAATGGCTGAAGCCTGTGCAACGTGACAGTGCTTCAGGATCAGGATCTGTTCCACAACAATTGACGGTTGAAGCACTTCAAAGCTTAATTGTGGATCAGATTCCTGAGTTCACAAAGATTGCTCAGAACCTTCTCACTGCAGACATGCCTAATCCAGACTATGAGGCCATTCTGTTATGCCATAGGGATGATGTGGAGATGCAGAAGACAATGATCATTGATGATGCTGAGAGAGATGGCAACATAGATGCCTGGTTGCAAGGAAAATATTATATTACTCTTGATGAAGCACTTCAGTATCTCAGGGAGGAATACCTCACTTCACTGGGTTCCAATGCCAAATCTCTGACCCCTGGTGAAGTGTATGAGGCTATGAATGATTCACACAAGGCATTCCTCAAGGCTGCACACTATCTTGGAAAAGGAGTCAAAACTGAGGTCAATAGAGTGTGTGATAAGACAGCCACCACAGTAGAAGCAATCAAGAGGACCTTTGATGCCAAATTCCCTCAACTAGACACTGTGTTCAAGGACCTCAAACACTGCAACACCACCTGCACCAAGATGGACAATGGGCTAGCTCTGCTAAAGGATACAATCACAGGTCTGGGGCATCAATTTCAAACTCTATCTGATCAGACCACAAATGCCAATGCCATGTTGAGGACCATGTTCAAAAATCTATATGGAGACAGACTGATCACTGAAGTCCCAGTACATGACATGACTAGATTTGAAGTGCAGAGACTCAAAGAACAATCCCTGTCTGGCTTCAAATCTACTGAGTTATTCAGCAAAGTAGATGCACTTGAGAAGGAGGTGGCTACTCTCACTAAGTCCAATGCTCATCTTACAGACAAGGTTGCACTTCTAAATGATCAGTTGGACACTCAAGCATCCACCACAGCTGATGTCCTTCTGCATCAAAAATCCATGTTAGCTGCTATGATGAAGCATATGGGTCTCCCTCTACCTGATGAATCTTCAATCCCAAATGACATTTCTACAGCCTCTGTGCCTGACAACAAGCCTAAGGGGGAGAAGAGGGCAAGGAACTCAAATACAAAGGGGGAGAAAGGCATAAAATTAAATGAGGGTGGTCAACAAAGAGCTTCAAAATCTCTACCTAATGTGCCAGGCAAAGGAAAATCCAAAGTGGATGAGCCCCCATCTACCTTGCCAGTTGTCACTCTACCAACTGTGCACATCACTACTCCTGGAGGACAAAAGCAATCCATAACTACCACAGTGGTTGCAGGGAGTATGCCATCTGACAAACCTCCAACCTCCATATCTGAGAGTGCCAAGCCTGTAGAAGTTAAAGTTGTTACTGAGGCCAAGCTACAAGAAGTTGCCAACTCAAATGTTTATCATGATAAAGCCTTCTTGGAGTTTCTGAAAGCCACAAGGGAACAGGTTGGTGACACTCAGTTCTATCTGAGGGAGGTGAAGAAGCAGATTGACTACATCACTGTCATCCCCAAGAAAGTCAATAAACTATGGGTCAAGGAGATAGTGATGGTATCCAAATTAAAGATATGGCATCTAACATACGAGACTCTACAAGACCTAAAACACTCAGAGATAGATGCCATACTTGAGCTTATTGAGAAGAGGAATGAGGACAGCAAGAGTCTGTTTGATGATTTGAGGAATGGCCAACCTTCAAGGCTACCAGAAGTGATCAAGAAGCCATGGACAATCATTTATCAGTCTGGCACCAGAATTGAAGACATCAAGCAATTGGTCATTCCCCATGATCTCACCTCTAGAAATCACAGACTGATCATTGCTATCATTGATCAATTACAGAAGAAGGTTGGAGCCAGAAATGCTGAAGAAACTGAGGCACTGCACATTCTCAGAACTTTTATAGCAACTGGTGAAATTCCAGAGATGGCTCAACCTAGGAGAAATAAGGATGATGATTCTGAAGACAAAGGTGATGGGAGGAGAAGACATCACAGGAGAGATAAGGGTGATGAAGACAAGAAGAAGAAGGGTGATAAGGATAAGAAGAATGATGATGACCAAGGCAAAATCTATGAGAGGAAGATTGGAAAACAGCAAGCCATGAACATTACTAATGACACTCATACCACAACACAAGGCTCAATGTCTAGGGTGGATGTCACTGGTAATTATTCATCAAAATCTACATCTCTGGCCTCTGCAAATGTTTTACTACCTCAAGAAGAGAAGAGGATTCAAATCAAGAAACCAGGTGTATGTATCCATAAGCAAACTGCTAGTGGAGTACTACAATGGTCTTCTAGCAAGGGTCACAAGTTACTGCCTGGCAATCATGTGAAAAAGTCTAAAATCAAACATGCTGCAAGAAGAGTGAAGCTATCCAAATCAAGAGCCCTAACAATCATTCCAGGATTGAAACTCCAACCACTTGATGAAGACTTGATGAAGAGCAACTGCAATTTCTAAGAGCTCAAAAGATATGCTTTGCTGCAATTGTGGATGACCACCTTGAGATCAAGTACACTGATGGGAGAGAAATGAAATTCAAACAAGGGGGTTGTCAGAATTGGGGTAAATTGTATGAGATAGAAAGAATCATTGCATTGCTGGACTCTAAAGACAAGGTGGAGAAAGTATGGAAGCTGGAATTGATTGACTTTGTGAAAATGAAGAGAGATTATGCTGAAAAGATAAGAAAGGGCTGCTATGAGAAGTGGTTAGAAAGGGAGAAAGAAATTGACAGACTGGAGATTGAAGCAGAAAAGCTAAGGGCAAAGGGATTGTGTAGAGTTCAGTTTGATCCCTATGTGGTGAAGTATAGGAGAAGAAATGGAGACAATGTCAATATAAGAATGAACCTACTCAGTCACTATCCTGCCTACATTCTGAAGCCAGTGCTTGAAGATTTCAAAAACTCTATCATGATTGAAGAATTGGATGCTATGGCAGAAATCATAAGAGCAATAGATGAGAGTGCAAGAAAGGAGAAAGAAAGGAAACAGAAAGCATATGATGATCTACAAGCCAAAGCAATGGAGATGCAATCAAATGAAAATGGCTAGTACCTCATCATACTGTAAGAGCATTTATCTTGTAATTCCATTTATGTGTTCAATATACATACCTGTACTTTTAAAGTCTTATCTTATGTATGTTAGGCTTGTTATCAGACATGAAATTGTGACTAAGGGTCTCACTCACAATTTGGGGGAGATTGTTAGTTACAGAGGCATGCCTGTACACATCTAATAACAAGCCTAATTGTTTGTAATGCTTTGCATTACTTACATGACCTCTTAACTGAGGGAACCTCTAGTTGTAGAGTTTCTGTTTGTATTGTACTTGTAGTAGGCATCAAATCCTAGTTGTGTAATTGTACAAATAGAGTCTAGAATAATGCTTGAAAGAAGTTTCAAGGTTCATGCCTCAAGCAAGGAGTTAAAGACTGTCAAATAGTCACAGTTGGGATTTGAAGAAATGAAGAATTTGCCTAAGTACCAATTCGAGAAGTATATTTGTCTATTCGAGAAGTCCAGCATTCGAGAAGTCAGGGATTCGATATCTTAAGACACTATTCGATATCTCTGAATACACTGTTCGATATCTCATTCGATATCTCAGGGATTCGATATGTCTACTACTCTATTCGAGAACTCAAGAAGTCGACAAGTCAAGATGGTATTCGAGTTCTCAAAGAGTCAACAAGTCAAAGTTCCATTCGATATCTCAAGGACTCAGAAAGCTATTCGATATCTCGAGGATTCGATAAGTCAAATGTTCTATTCGACAACTCAAGGAATCCTGATGGAAAAGAGCTATTCGAGAAGTGGTTCGATATGTCAATATAACAGTGTTCGAGAACTCAGAGTTATCGATCAAGTCAATTCTAGTTCTCGAATCACTTACTTAGTCACTTCTCGAATACATTCTTGGAGACAAAATACTGAAGAAATTGTACAAGTCAGAAACCTGCAACAAGCCAATGCACTTTATGGACCACAATCTGTAACGTGCACTGGAAAGCCTACAAGGAAGCTTGGAGAGATATAGAAGAGACAATGAGCTAAAGAAGTGGATCTAAACAGGCTTTGCAAAGTCAAATCTGTAACCGTTTGGACACTTACTCAAAAAGGATAGACAGACTAGAAAGTAATTTGTTTAGCTACCTTATTTGCAGTAAGTAGGCTGTATCCATATTCTATAAGGACACAGCCTCACTTCATAACTTAGTAACTTTTGTGAGTCAAGTTTTTCATACACTGTAAGCTATATCTCTCTGAGAAAAACGAAGCTGAGAATACTACCATTTGTATTCACAGATTGTAGCAACCTTTATCTAATAATACATTAGATTCAAGTGATATTGTGTCTTGTGTTGTTTCTTTATCCGCACCTAGACTTCTACACACACAGGCACTTATCTGCTACAAAGACTCAATCCAAGAAAAGTTCAAGAATCCATTCACCCCCCCTCTGTATTCTTTTACCGTATTCAATACTCAACAGTTCGCTTTTGGCCGATTTCGGTTCGGTTTCGATTTCAATTCGGTTTTTTGCTCACCCCTAATCAAGAATCGGGTTGAACACGTAGTTTATCGCTGCAAGTATTTATTGCAAGTTTTGACAGAAATGAGAGTTACATATATTCGTAAGCAAGCTAACAAGGTGGCGCACGGTCTATCTAGAATTTTTTGTTCAATTCATTGCTTAAATGTATTCACGTCTCCTCCTACTCATTTGTTGAAGACTATTTTGAATGATTCTTCTCATTAATGAAATTTTGCTTATTTCAAAAAAAAAAAGTTGATACAGATTTGAGATATCATTTCTGATATCAGATACTTGGTTTAATATTAAAATAATTATGTTTGATTCAATATAATTAATAACTCATTTTTGTTAATATATTGTGTCTAAGTATACTTATACAATAAAATTTAAGTTATTAGATAATTTAAGAACACACAATTAATTTTAAAAATATGTGTGGTAAATTATAATTTGACTAATTAAACAGTTTTTTATAAAATTTAAAATTTAAAAATTAATATTAAATATAAATAAGGTTAATTTATTCAAAATTAAACAATATCATATTTTAGATATGCGTATTGAGATGTATTTAATTTTATAAAAAGAATAATTAAAATAAAAAAATTAGTTGATTTTCATCAATTTTATTCCAGATGGATTTCGGGTTTCAAAATTTAAAAAATGACAACAAAACACATGGGTTTGGAATGAACAAAACACATACAGTAAAACCTCTATAAATTAATAACGTTGGGACCAGCAAATTTTATTAATTTATAGAGATTATTAATCAATCGAGGTAAAATTTATATTGTCGCTCTTATGTTGGGACCAAAAATCTGCATTCAAAATATTAATTTATCGTAGGATCGAGAATTAATTTAACGAGGTTTTACTATATACCATCCCAAAATATAATTAAATAATAATTAAAAATAGTGAAATAAAATAAGAAAATAAAATTCCTGAGATTAGTTCATGGAACTTACCTGAGATGCATGTATTTTTTAGTATAAAATAGTAATAATATTTTTGTAAATGTATATAATTTTTTGTAATTATAGTAACACCCTTATGCATTTATATGGAAAAAAAATTAACATAAAAAAATTTAGGGTGATGGCCCAGAATACCTCTTTTTTCACTACCCATGACCAAAATACCTACCGTCAACTCGGGTGACCCAAAATACCCACGGGATGCGCTACTGGTGAAGGAGCATCTTGACGATACGCTAGTGGAAACGGAGTGTCAACTGAACACGTTAGTGACAACGCCGTGATAAGCAGATACGTTGTTGGCAGGTGTGGAAAATAGTTTTAGATACGCATTCATGTACGGCGCATCAAGTGATACGCATTTGTGAAATGCGTGATGACATCAGCTGACGTCATAATCACTTCCGCTCAGATTTTACGCGACATCGTCAGTTGTGGCGATTTTTAGGCGATTTCGCCGGAAAAAACAAAAATCCAGTCATCCTCCGGTCAAGGCATCTTCCCATAACATGGTATACACCAAACCAATCGTCTCTCGACGATTTACACAACCATACCAATTTTTAACCATTTCTTTCACCGAAATTGAAAATCCCAAATCGAACCATAAACCTTCCTCGATTTTTCGATGAGGTCGTATACGCCCCTGCGGGGCCAGATTAGGGCAAAACGAAGAAGAATCAGTTAGGGCAAAACGAAGAAGAATCAATGGCGATTTTTTTGGTGTGCTCAATTATGGTGGATGTGGCCGAATATAGGAGAAAGAGGGGAAGAAAGATCGGAGAGATTGAGAGAGAATGAGAGAGACGGGAGAGAAGAGAAACGAGGGAGATGAATAGTAGATGGGATACGTCGTTTCCACTGGCGTATCTCGTGGGTAGTATAGGCATTTTGGGCAATGGATGCCCTATTTTGAGATATTTTGGTCATTTTTTCAAAAATTTATATGACATAACCTCTGAAAAAGTAATATGGTAAAATAAATTATGATTATTAGATTAATAAATGGGGTAAAATGATTGAAGGGAAATGAAATGAGGAATAGACTAGGGAAGTGATATTTAGGGCAAAGCAGCGGGGTATAATAAACTTGTTAAACCCCTTTTCTCTTCTCACTCTCTCTGCTTCTCTTTGTTTCTCGATACACCAACACATCATAGTAGATCTGGGAAAATGGCGTTAGCGTTCGATGAGTACGGGAGGCCATTTATTATATTGAGAGAACAAGATCAGAAGAGTAGACTCAGAGGTATCGATGCTCAAAAATCTAACATCTCCGCCGCCAAAGCTGTGGCTCGTATTCTTCGTACTTCTCTCGGTCCTAAAGGCATGGACAAGATGCTTCAGAGCCCCGACGGTGAAATCACCATCAGTAATCTCTCTCTCTCTCTCTCTCTCTCTCTCTCTCTCTCTCTCTCTCTCTCTCTCTCTCTCCCTCCCTCCCCCTCAATCGCTCTCTCTCCCCCCCTCTCTCTCTATATATCTTTCTTTCTCTCCCTCTCTCTTTCTCTCTCCCCCTCTATATTTGTATTTATTGGTGATGTATATGATTCGATAACTGCCCAACTGCCTACTTATTATTAGGGTTTTACTGCTCTTTAGTCTAATTGGGTTTCGATTTACTTCCTAACTGTTTGATCTGCAATTTGAATCTGTTATAAATCTGTATTTATCATATATTTGTGCCATAACACGGGGTTCATTTCTCACACTTTTTCAATTAATAGTGCAACTGTCAATATCTTCAATCAAGCTTACCTGTTAAATAAATTGCTTTCGGTATGCCCAACCCGCGTTCCTCTTTCTCCTCTTATCGTGCTACTTAATGGATTATACCAAATTGTACTTACTATCACTGACATTATGTCTCTAGATTCTAATTCTCTATTATCATAGAGCCCGCCCCCCCCCCCCCCCCCAATCCCCATCTTGTACTTTTGAAATATCCATATTCTATAGTATGTACTTACATGGGTAAGCTTGGATCCATTTATATAAAACTGTGGTCCGTATTAGTTTTTTTTTTGCTGAGAGCTGTTGGCAGGGTTGAGAAATTTATTCATTTTTCTGTTAAGTTGGAGCCATTTTATAGGGAGTATTATTGTTCATCACATTTTTTTTAATTGTTCTCAGCAAATGATGGTGCAACAATCTTGGAGCAGATGGAGGTGGACAATCAAATTGGAAAGCTGATGGTTGAGTTATCTCGTAGCCAGGACTATGAGATTGGTGATGGCACAACTGGAGTTGTTGTCATGGCTGGTGCACTTCTCGAACAAGCTGAGCGGCTATTAGAACGTGGGATTCATCCCATTCGTATTGCCGAGGGTTTTGAGATGGCATCAAAGATTGCTGTTGAGCATTTAGAGCGTGTGTCCAATAAATTTGACTTTAGTGCATCAAACATTGAGCCTCTGGTTCAAACTTGCATGACTACTTTATCATCCAAAATGTAAGTATTACAGACACATCTTAATCTTTCATGTTGAATTTCTATTGGATGATGTTTTTAAAATTATATAGAAGACTACTTTTCTCTTTGCCTCACATGGTACGGAGATTTTTGTTAAGGAAGAATTGAGCTTTATTGCTGAGCTGTTTATTCAGAGGCAGCAATTGTCTCTTTATATGAATATATGTTGGCATTTTACTGTGAAGATTAAAAAAATACTATATTATTGGTTTAATGTGCTGTGGATTATAATATACATCCATGTATGGTGTTTTGTGTAATACACCAAACGAAATAAATATTTTCCATAACCTAACATCAACTGGAATTCATTCAACAGTGTCAATAGATGCAAACGTGATTTGGCTGAAATTGCTGTAAAAGCAGTTATGGCCGTTGCAGATTTGGACAGGAAAGATGTTAATCTGGATCTAATTAAAGTGGAGGGCAAAGTAGGTGGGAAGTTGGAGGATACAGAGCTCATTTATGGAATACTCGTTGACAAAGATATGAGTCATCCTCAGATGCCAAAGCAGATTGTAGATGCAAATATAGCCATCTTAACTTGCCCATTTGAACCTCCTAAGCCGAAGACCAAGCATAAGGTTGACATTGATACCGTGGAAAAATTTCAAACTTTACGTCAGCAGGAGCAGAAATACTTTGATGACATGGTTCAAAAGTGCAAGGTAGCTACTTTTTGAAACCTATATTTCATCATTGATTCGGTACGATCAAATTTGAGTGTGTTGGTAGTTTTAATAATAATTTACTTTTCTACCATGACGTAGCAAAATTCAGCATTACTACACATGTATATAATAAAACTAAAATCCTGTGTTTTATTCCTTTCTACTCGAATTTCAGGATGTTGGTGCAACCTTGGTTATCTGCCAATGGGGTTTTGATGATGAGGCAAATCACTTGTTGATGCACAGGAATCTGCCTGCTGTTCGATGGGTTGGTGGAGTCGAGTTAGAGTTGATAGCTATAGCCACAGGTGTGTGTATCCTGGTAGCTCTCGTGTTTTACCCAAGTGATGCTACTGTAGTGTATCATATTGTTCCTCAACTATTTTTAGCACTGATTTTTGAATTTTCCTATTTGGTAGGGGGGAGAATTGTTCCAAGGTTTCAGGAGTTGACACCAGAAAAGTTGGGCAAGGTACCTAGACTTTTTTTTTTTCGATTTAAATTTTGCTTCGGAAGAATGTATTTTACCTATTCTTTTTGATATTTTCATAGGTTATCTTTGGAGGTTTTTTAGTTTTGTTGTAACTTCCTTCATTTTTTTAAACTGCTCATATGATGATGGTATTGGAACAAAAGTACTAAATCTGGTTTATATTTCTAGGCTGGTTCCGTCCGTGAAAAATCTTTTGGCACCACAAAAGATCGGATGCTCTACATTGAACATTGTGCAAATTCAAAGGCTGTGACCATATTTATTCGTGGTGGTAAGTCAATGTTTACTCATCTATTTTTTTTTTTAAATGTTAGTATTAAGCCAAGTTAACTGTTACAGATATAAGGCTTCATAAACATTCTTTACTGTGAGATTCAACAAAGAAGTGAAAGAATTGGATAGGATTGTTTTGTATACTTTAGTTTCTGAATATTGCTTGTTTTATGGTCTGTTCCTAAACTGGCTTATTGCCTGTTGGTGTCATCGAACTGTGTAGGATGTGCTTTCATTGGTGAATTCATTTTAAGATTCAGTTAGCTTGTTCCCTTGCAATAAACTTTAGTACTGGCATGGCGTCTTACATATTTCATATTTACAGAATTCTTGGAAGTGACTTGTGTCTAAGAGTATAGGAAAATAGAATTTGACAACTTATTTTTACAACTGAAGTTCTTGAGCATGTTTCCGGTGTTGCTCTAGGTAACAAGATGATGATAGAGGAGACGAAACGAAGCATCCATGATGCATTGTGTGTGGCCAGGAATCTTATTCGCAACAACTCTATTGTATATGGTGGTGGTTCAGCTGAGATTTCTTGCTCAATTGCTGTAGAGGCTGCTGCTGATAAATACCCAGGAGTTGAGCAGGTATGCAGAAGGCATCATCTTATTTATTTCTTTAATTTTAGTGTGGCTTTTTGTGATACTGAAGACCTGTATCCTTTTACAGTATGCCATCAGGGCATTTGCCGATGCTTTGGACTCTGTCCCTATGGCACTTGCAGAAAATAGTGGTCTCCAACCCATTGAAACACTCTCTGCAGTGAAATTGCAGCAAATTAAGGTATCTATCCATGACTTGGGCATCATTGAACTACTTTCCTATTTTTCCTTTTCCATCAAAGTATGAAGCATTTATTTGGGTTTATGTGTGCAGGATAATTATCCTTGGTTTGGTGTAGATTGTAATGATGTTGGCACGAATGACATGCGTGAGCAGAATGTCTTTGAGACTCTTATTGGGAAGCAGCAGCAACTCTTACTTGCAACACAGGTTGTTAAGATGATCTTAAAGATTGATGATGTCATTTCGCCTTCTGAATATTGATTGGTTGATCTTCCTCCGTGAAAAGTTTGTGTCATCCTGCAAGATAACCTGGATTATATGTTTGTAGAAGATGTCTCGGATTATTATTAACCCTGTCATGGACATCTTTGTTTGACTTTCTATGTAGCCTTATTTTATTTTTCCAATGGTGAATTGATGTTTTTGTCTACCCTATTTAAGCATATTTTGGATCCTGGTCTTTGGTCTTTCCCGTCTCAGTTTTGTTCCAACAAAAGAAGAGTGTTATGTAATTCATGTTTTAATTGCACCATGCATGGTGGCAATGTTATGTGTTTAATTAATGAAAAATCTGTAGCTTGCTGGTTCTACTTGTATGGATTTCTGTCCTCTTACACCTACCGGTGCACACAGTCTTGCATAGTGGTCAGTGGATCGAGTGTCATCTGTAATATCAGAAATTTTGAATCAGTTTGGAAAGTATAGGTCTTTCTAAACAAGTAGTACCACTCTGTAACTGATGTCAATACAAAATGTTATGGCATACGAATTGTTCTGAAATGTTAATGTATAGGCCATAATGTGTTTTTCATGTGCGGCCATAGTTTAGACAGCTGCTTATTGAAATGGGATATCATTACGAGAAACTTTAAAATATGAAAACGATATTATCATTGAAAAATCTTATTACCAAACCAGAGTAAAGTTCTATGGAGTACTCATTTAATTGAAGTACTTGCAGTAAATATACATTTTGCATTCAAAATTTTACAAACTTAATTATTTTGCAAAATTTATTACATGAATATCACTATTTTATCGAAAATCTTGAAAATTTTGTATATTTTACTAACAAAATATTGCAAAACGAATTGTTCTGCGAAAACACATTTGGGTTGCAAAACATATATGTTCTGATCACAAAATACAAATGATTTTCAAAATGAACATATTGCAAAACATACATGATTTTCAATATTATCAATGAAATTATGATATTCATATAACAAGGTTTGCAAAATAATGAATTTTAAAATATTTTGAATGCAGAACATATATGTAGTCCAAGTACTCCAATTAAATGAGTACTCCATATAATTTTTCTCTACCAAACCAACCTAAAAATAAATATAAGTACTTTCTTTTAATTTTGAAAAGGGACATGGGGCTGAAGCATAAGCTATGAGCTATCTATTATCACATACTCCCTCTGTCCCATGTGATTCTTTACATGGGGCTGGGGCACGGAGATTAAGGATAGTGGATGTAATATTGTTAAAATAAATGAAGTAGTGGGTATAATAGTAATTTTATTATTAAAGTAAGTAAAGTAGTGGGTGTAATAGTATAAAGTGTTGAAAAAGTGGAATGAAGTAATGGATGTAATAATGTATTTTATTGTTAAAAGTTACTATTTTTAGTAATGTAAAGAATTGGTGGGACGTCCCAAAAAGAAAATTGTAAAAAAATGGATGAGACAGAGGGAGTATCATGAAAAGCAAGCCAATTACGTTAATTTAGAAATGTTATGAGAGGTTAGTAATTTATTTGTGGTAATCTAGAACTATCTAAACCCACATTTCTTCATCAAAATTCAAGGCGACAACCATTTGACTCCATATTTACTTTCACATCATTCACTTCAGGTATCATCCAATACCCTTTCACTTGTCACATACTCACAATTCCAGGATTTACACCCAACAAAGTACTTATACAATAATGATTATTCTTATCCACAACCAAAAGAATTATCAAAATTTCCCTATTTCTCATCATTTAGGCCTGTAATAATTTATATCCTGATAAGATCCCAATCAAAGAAAACAAAAAAACAATACTTTTCATCTGTGGCATGGGATCTTTGGATGATTTTTGTGTAACATCTGTCATGGCATGAATTTACTTCCTTCTCTTGTTACGTCGTATAAATGACTTGCTGCCTTGATCATGTTATTGGAGTCATATCAATATTACTTCTTGTTGACAACTCAACTTCTATCCTGACTTTTGGTATCCTCACCAGAAAGTTTATTTTCTCCTGTGCCTAAAGTAGCTACTGCTTCTTCCTGGTTCGTCAAAGATGTAACAACGGTTATTAACAATTTTTTGAGAAGCATAAATCTAAACTAGCTCCAGTAATCAATATCAACAAGGACAGTTAGATCTGACAAAAAAAACAAGGACATTTGGAGAAATGCAGAATAAGAACATGCCCGAGTCGAGAAAACAGTATCCCAATTTCCAAAACAGATGAGATAAATGACTTTCTAAAGATTTGCCAACGAGACTTGGCATCTTTCATAAAAGCATGATATTTATTTTCTGTTTAAAAAAATAAAATGAAATCTTGCCTTTTTTAGATTTTCATGTAGATGTAGCTGATTATCCTTTCCAAAGCTGCCATTACTGGAATTTTCATCATCTTCCATTCTCTGACTTGAAATATCCTGATCTTTTACCTCTTGTGGAGAGTGATTGCCATTTATAGAAGGATTCTCAGTGGCCAACAAATCATCCACATTAAGTGATTCAACTTTACTATCTTCTATATCAACTGAATTAGATTCAGCCTTGAGTTTGCCATTCGTTACTGAAACATTATTTTCTGTAACTACATTAGCATTCCTCGCTTCTTCCTCTCGTTGCTTTCTTTTTCTTGCCTCTTCCTCCTTTAACTGTTTAAATCTGGAAAACACAACACCGATAACACATATATGGGGGTTCATAAATTGCATATATAATATTTGTGGGAAAAAACTATTCACCTGTCACCAGGACGGGGTCCTTCTAGAGTTGATTTTGTTTCTTTGACTGTGACCTTGGCTGTGGTTGTCTCGATTGCAGATATCTTATTCTTGGATGGCTCTTTTGTGACACTATCATCACTAAATTGACTCATAGGGTTTCTTGCCCCTCCCAGTTTTTGAAGATATACTTGTTGTGCTGTGCTCAATATATTGTTTGTTAACCTGAATAGAAACATTGTTTCTAATTCTTTAAATACGGATATACAAAGCTAATTTATTAAAGGAGAGACAGTAACTAATATTTTCTCATCTTTTAAGAAGTGTGGGAGTAGTAAGAAGAGAATCCCATTAATAAGAGCAGAGTACCCCCATCATAACTCTCTCACATCTCTACAGTGAACATTTAGAGCAAGCATAAACGGTACCGAAGCCTTCTATAAGAACATCTATTATGTTACCTAATAATGATCTAGCTACTTTCATAGATTTAACAAGTGTGACTAAATATTCATAAATGCAAAGTATAGAACCACTCACCAATAAAGGCTTAGCCCAGAAGGAACTGAAAGAGCGAAATAACCAATCATCAAAGGCAGAAACTTAGTTATGGCTTGAGACGTCTTTAGATTTGGATCGTCACTCTGGAAGTATCAAGTATCAACAGAATGGCAGGCAGTAAGACAGAATGACATAACCAGCCTTAATAAAAAATGTTCAGTTCTACATCTACATATTATAGAACCTGGAAATTTTTAAATCAAGCCAATGGAATAACCTGTGATGTCTGCATCACTTGAACAGATATGTACTGAGAAACTACCAACAAGACAGGTAGGACAAGATATGCAAAGGTATCTGACCATCCAAGAGGAGGTTGACCATCCTGTAAAGAACCAAAAGATGATAAAAAGACATGCTTAACGGTTCCACGGTATTATAGATCATTCTATTTTTTAACAGTGGAAAATACATATTCCGATGTATGTTGATGAAAAGTTTTTACAAAAGAAACCTTGGAAGTTCAGGAATCCCTCCAACTAAATATGAAATATGTTCATGATCTAGACTACTTACTACCTAACACTCTAAAGACTGTTTGTACCAGCTATGCTCTTGACGACAGTTAAAATATTATGCCTGTGTACCAAATTACCAATATCACAAGAGATTTTTAGCCAATACATATATGACAAGATTGTTGATCCCTAATAAAAAATTTAGAGTATATAAATAAAGGAAGTCACATTTCTTAACGACAACTAAATATGAAATATGTTCATGATCTAGACTACTTACTACCTAACACTCTAAAGACTGTTTGTACCAGCTATGCTCTTGACGACAGTTAAAATATTATGCCTGTGTACCAAATTACCAATATCACAAGAGATTTTTAGCCAATACATATATGACAAGATTGTTGATCCCTAATAAAAAATTTAGAGTATATAAATAAAGGAAGTCACATTTCTTAACGACAATACTCACTATGAATGGGAAGAGCCAAGAGATTCCACTTCCATTTTGTCGAGCAGCAACTGTTGTTGGACCAGCAAGGGATGGTATCCAGAAGAAGCCTTCACTCAGGAGTCCCTTTATATTAGGATAACTTTTCAATTAGAATCATAAGATCGAGTACAACAGCTTAAAGCAAGATACATGTAGACACACAAAAACATATAAGGACTTACTTCATCAGCAACATTTGAAAGAGCTCTATATAGTCCAATCCATACAGGGATGGTGGCGAGTGTTGGAAGACATCCTGTCCAAACAAATATTAGTAATTACCTACTATATGATTTTAACATCAAGCACATGAGGATATAATAAGTGCATCTCCACAAGTCTGCAACTGTGTGGTTATGTTTCATAATTGGACAGTGGACTTGAACATCTGACGAAAAAAAGGAGAACAATAATATTACCTGCCAGGGGATTTATCCCCGCTACTTTATACAATCGAGCAGTTTCAATCTGAATTTTCTCCTACAAAAAGACAAAAGGTAAAATCAATGGCTATCAATTTTGAGAACCAATCAATAGTCAATAGAAGATTTCAGTTTTCATGGATACTTTCCATAATTAAGCATTAAACACAAACTCAAGCACGGATATAAGCTTCACACGTGATTAAATAACCAATGAGATAGCTAAACTATTCAAAAATCCATCTATTTAAGAATCCTTATAAGGCATTTTCTATATTCCCTAAATAGACTCCTTTCCACTTGTGCATGTTTAAGTGACTAATAACACAAAGCCTACTAAAAGAAAAAAAAACAAATCATTCGATATAAGAGGAGAACAAAAAGTAACCTGATCACCGGCATACCGTTGCTGAATAGCCTTTATTTGAGGTTGCATAGACCGCATCGCCATTGCAGATTCCACCTGCAAAGTCATTCCACATGATCCTTACAATTAGCAAAACAAGAAAATAAATTCAAAAGCATCTACTTACAACCATAACACATTCATCTCTAAAACAATCAGCCACTCTTATATCACCAATATATCAAACAAAAGCTCGAAAAGTAAACTTAAAACCGGAGTTCCGAAAAAAACAAACCTGCTTCTTGGTTAACGGAAAGGTGGCTGCTTTAACAAGTACAGTCAACAGAATAATTGCGAAACCATATGCATAAGGAGCATGTACTGTAGATAACCCATCTTTCAAAACCTAAATTCACACCACTATCATTATTCTCCACAATTAAAAATCTTGAACATTACATACACATAAAAAAACAAGAAAATCTAGAATACAAAATTCGATACGAAACCTTAAGAACAGTTTCCATGTAATTACTAATCCCCGAAAACCAATCACTGGTTTTCGACGAAGCAGTAACAGAATCAGTTGTAGCAGGAGAAGCTGCTGTAACAGCAGCATCAGCAATTGTGTAAAGAAAGCCTTCAGCTTTGCCAAACAAGCCCTTAACTAGAACCTGAGCAGTTTCCGGGTCGGGTAATTGACTAAACCCGAATTGGGATACACAGAGAGTGCCACGAGGAAAGGGTTTTTGATCTGGGAATGACCCGAATTGGGTCCGGTGAGGGAGAAATGGGTTGGTAACGGGTCGGGTTAGGGAAGGAGAGGGGGAGAGAATTAGGGTTGGTTGAAATGATGCAAGAAATGTCATTTTTGGAAATTAGGGTTTTTCGAGGTTTGTAAATTTAGGGGTTTTTTGATTTTGCAAATGGGGGTTTTGTAAATTGGCAACACCACTGATAGCACTACGACATGAACTGTGTGTGTTTTTTAAAGGTAATTGTGGATGGCGCATGACCAAATATTAGCACGTTGCGTGGACGCGTGGTACGTAAATGGACGGCAAAGAATTATTTGGTTTGTTGTGATGGTGGGGACTGGGGTGTCAATTTCGGGTAATGAGTCGGGTTCGTGTAAGGTTTGCTGTATCTGCTTCTGTTTTTGGGTCAACTCGAACCCGATTCGAATTCGAAATGGGTTGAAAATTTCAACCCGAACCCGATCTGTTATGTACTCAGTCAACCCGAAAATGATCCGTTTTGACCAAAAAATAATAAAAAATAATTATTTTTATTTTATAAAAAAATTAATTTAAAATATATTTAAAAAATTTAATAGCAACTTAAAGAGATGAGATGTAAACTAAAATTATTTAAATAATATATAAACATATCACACATGTATACAATTATGTAATGTAAATTTTAATATTATGTATAATATATTATATAAATTAAATTTTCGGGTCGGGTTCAGGTATTTTGGGTTAACCCGAAACTGGCCCGATTTTTTCGGGTAAATTTTTACTCAACCCGACCTCGACCCGAAACTCAAAACACTCGACCCAAATTCGTACTTTTCCATGTCGAATTCGTGTCGGGTTTCTGGTCGTGTCAAATTTTGACACCCCTAGAGATGGTGACGATAATTTTTAGTCGTGCACGAAAATTGAAAATTGATCTGGATACCGGATTATGAAAAAAGGGGATAATATTTAAAAAAAGGATTCAAGATTTCTAATACAATTTTAAGGATATTTATGTAAATTATTGGGATAAAATTATTATTTACAAAAATGTCCATGCGAGGCCACTTACTTTATAGGTTATTGATGTGTAAAATAACTGCAAGCGCACAGTGGTTAATTGTAGCAAATACAGATCGATCCTCAGAGACTATGAATTTTCAAAACCCTAATAATTAACTCAGGCGAACTAGACAATAAGATTTAAGATGGGATTTAATTAACCTAACTAGCAAAGATTATCAAATAATATGGAAAACCTAGGAATCCGAATCCATCAATCAATCACAATTAATATCAACTCGCCCTAAAATCAATCCTCTTTCCTTCACAAATAAGATATATCAATTAACGAGACAAGCATATACTATGAAACTTGTTATCTAACAATAACCTATCAAAACTTCAAGGAGCAAGCATAGGCTATGAAAAATAAATCCGGTAACAATAATATATCAAAATCACTTTGTCAATTGAACAATTAAGCACCAAGAAAAATTATGAGAATCAATTAATAGGAACGAGAATAAATCAAGAACAATTAAATTAACTTCATCTTCATCCTAGGGCAAAAGATTTAGCTACGCATGATTGACAAATAAACAAAGTAAAATAAAAATACTAAAAACATGAATTAAATAATTAAGTACGAGTAAACTAAACAATTGATATAAACTAATATAAAGTTACATAAACAAGCATGCGGGCATGTATTAAACAAAAGAAAAATAAAGTTAAGATTGTAATTGCTCCCTGTAAACAAAATAACTAGTTCACGAATCAAGGTTGTGTTGACTTGAAAATCCTGAAGCTGTCGAAGTAATTAAAGTAAACAAAACTAGAAAATAATGAACATTCGAGGAAAACAAATAATTGCTAGAGTAATTAAAATTGACAGAATAAAATTGTCGGAAAGAAAATTGTATCTAACTTTACTCCTAATTATTGCTCTAGATTGGTGTCTAAAGTGGTTCTAAAGTGGTGTCTAAATTACAAGAAAAGCCCCATATATATAGGGAAAAACTTGGGCTTGGGCCCTTTAATTACAAATTTGATATTGAATATAATTTCTTCAATTTCCTTTTCTTCTCCAATAAGTATTCGATTTTTCCTCCAATTTCTTTGACTTCAAGAATTTTCCACATCCTTTCCCTTTTTGCACCTTTTCCTGCTAGAAATATGTTTTTATTTATTTTCCTACAAAACAAAATAAAACAATTTATTAATTAATAAAATTACGAAAACAAACATAAAATAGGTATTAACAATATGATGAATTATGGCCCTATCAAATGCCCCCATACCTATCTTTTGCTCGTCCTCGAGAAAAATATAAAATAAAATACTATCTAATATATAATACCACTTCCGTAGGTGATCACGGTTGCATTTGGCATATGCAACAAGCCCTTTAAACCCCTAGGCAGCCCTAGTGGACGAGTGAGGTCTCGTGAGGGCCTATAGTGAATGTACCCACAAAATCCATCTAGCTCATGTAAAAGATTGCTCAATGCAACACCACACATACAAGTCATCTCATGCTACATCAACTAAAGAAATCAAAGTGAATTTGCAATGTCTTGGTGTGTAAGGTGCAAGTATTCACATAGTCTACTCAAAGAAATATGCATAGGTCATCAAAAGTCCACGTCAAGTGTAAAAATAAGTTGGTAACCATGCTAAGACCACAAGAGTACACCTCAGAGTCAAAACTTGGGATCTCATATGCAGAAACAAGCAATAACTCACCTTTCACTCACAAAAGAATATTCACTCAAGAACAAGGGTAAGTGTATCACTCAATTCCAACAAAATCATAAGCATGCTTGACATTTGGTATCAATCTAACTTTAACACAACATACATCAATGACGATAATCAAAATGTCTTTATTTGGGTTGTAATGGGGCTAGGGACAAAGTATGTCAAGTAAAGCCAAATAAGGTGAAGTGTCAAAAGCTAGTAGGAACCATTATAAATCACACACAACACCATACATCCTCCCCACACATATTTTCTAATTTTTTCCAACAAAATTATTGAATAGTCGAATGAAGAAGGATCACACAAACACAAAAACATAAGTATGCTCTCATATAACTTTTTTTTTCTTTTTTTTTTTTTGATTTTTTTTTTTTTTTGCAGGAGAGCTAAGATATATAATACATATACAACCACAATCCTTCTTCAAAAATTTCTTGAACGACTAACAAGTAAGCAATAAAACCCAATATTCCCCAAAAGTAATGAACAAAAGTTAACCCATCTCACACACCTTATTACTCCCTCAACTTCCTACTAGCCTTTGACAAATTGGGATCAAGTATACATAAGGCTACACAAGAAAAAGGTCTAGGCAAGTAATGTGATATGTCACCGAAAAAAATAGAATTAAGCTCAAAGGGGTAACTAATTGATCACATATAAAGGGTGTGGTAATTTGGATAATAATAAGTTATTCCTAAATGCCTTTATCATCTTATCATCAAATAATGTCATGCATTTCAAGAAAGGTCTCAAACAAGTGCTAGCAATGCAAATAACATGTGGACACTCAAGCAAACGAATATAAAATGCAAAAGATATGCATCTAAGCTCAAAATCTCACTTGGTGGTAAAACATAATCAATCCCAAGCAAAAGTCTCTTTAATGCACCTACTTGTACTCAAAGCATGGAAACCAAATCATTTTGCACATATTCATGTCCTTTTAATTACTTACAACATTCAATAAGTCTACTAGTTTCAACTCGCTAGTGTATGTGTGCACAAGAACTTAGCATATCACTTCTCAGTCAAAAGCATCAGAAACACAAGAGTACTATAGCATGTAAGGGTGCATCAAGCCAACTTTTAACAAGTAATCATTTCACAAGGCTAGAATTTTTATTTTTTTTCATTTTTTCAATTTTTTTGGATTTTTTTAAATAATAATACTACTAAATCCCTCCCCCATACCTAAATCATGCATTGTCCTCAATGTATGCAAATGAGAGAAAAATGACAAAGTAAAAGGACGAGAATACCTGATAAGGGATGACGGAGATACACAATTACCTATAAAACACACACACACACACATAAAAGAAACACACACACACACACACATACACAACACAAAAACTCACACACACACACACCCAGTTGTTCCCCCATACCTACACATTACTATGGGAGACACATAACAAAAAAAATACTTACTAACCAATACCAGATCGAGGGAAAACTACCTTTGTAACAAAATTATCAAACATGTGAAACTCACCCACAAAAATAACATTATCCACTAGATAAGTATGATCACACACCAGAATAAAACTCATACACCTAACATCATTCATAGACCAATTAGACGCTTCTTTATGTTGTTTAAGCAAATTAATTACTTGAAATTTTTGGTCATGAACTAAGTCACTAGAAAGAACATGATGAGTTTCATTATCAACTACCAAAGACTGATCAAGAGTGGAAAAAGACGGATTATGAACGAATGTGGGTGGCTCACCTACAGAAGTCTTAACAACGGACTTAGGATCAAAAGAAATATCCTCAAATTGGGTTTCATGCTTAGAACAAATGGCATTCAATTCATCTAACATCTCATCAGAAGTAAAATTTTTGTAAAGCTCATGAAGTTCTTTATTACTCTCATACTCTAACATAACATCTTTCTCAACTAAAGATTCAATTGAACTATCCTCAAGATTTGACCACGAAACAACCTCATCTATCAAATTAACTCCTACAGGTTGTTCAAAAAGCTCATTAGGTTGATTACCTACATTAAAGACATTAAGATCTATCGTCATGTTCCCAAAAGTGAGTTTCATCGAACCATTCCTACAGTTAATCAAAGCATTAGAAGTAGCAAGAAAAGGCCTTCCTAAAATAATAGGAATTTGATTTTTGAGATTTTTGACTGGTTCGGTTTCTAGAACAACAAAATCGACAGGGAAGACAAAATCACCAACTTTAATCAACACATCTTCCACTATACCTGTTGGAGTTTTAACAGAACGATCAGCTAACTGAAGAGTGACACTAGTCTTCTTAAGTTCACCTAAACCCAAGGCCTGATAGACAGATAATGGAAGAAGATTCACACTAGCTCCAAGATCGAGTAAAGCTTTATCAATGAAAGTATCACCTATGACACAAGAGATGGTAGGACAACCAGGATCCTTATACTTCACAGGTATTTGATTTGACAAAATAGAACTAACATGAGATGTTAGGAAAGCTTTCTTAGGAACATGAGTGGTTCTTTTATTAGTACACAAATCTTTTAGACACTTAGCATAAGAGGGAACTTGTTGAATTGCATCTAAAAGAGGAATGTTAATCTTGACTTGCTTAAAGACTTCCAAAATCTTATCTATCTGAGCAGATTGTTTGTTTGAAGTAAGCCTTTGAGGAAACGGGGCTTTCGGCTTAAATACTTTTTCATTAGAAACATCAGATTGGGGTTTCGAAGGTGGTTCATCGGATGGTGATGACTCATCAGATTTATCTACTTCAGAATTCTCGGGATTTGAAGATTGCTTAAGACTAGGATTCAAGATCGAAGGATTTGGTTCATATGTTAGCTTATCTTCTTCTTCAGTATTGACACCAGCATGATTATTGAATTGATTACCAGACCTTAGAGAGATAATAGAATTCACATTTTCATGAGACTTTTGATTAGGATGAAATTTAGGATTAGTCTCGGGTTGACTAGGAAGTCGATTTCTTTCTCTCTCACTGATTGTGTTTGCCAATTGACTGACTTGGACCTCTAGCTTAGATATGGCTTGAGTGTTAGAATTTAGTAGTTGCCTATCTTGGGTCATAACTTGCATGAAAGATTGTTGAGATTTGAGTAATGCTTCCATACTCTTTTCAATAGAATTCAGTTTCTTATCAGATTCACTAAAACCAGGAGGATTCAAGGGGATTGAGTTTGGATAATGACCAGGATTTTGAGGAGGATATGAATTAGGATTTTGAGTTGGGTATGGACTAGGATTGGGCTTTTGAAAATTAGGTTGAGGATTTTGATTGTACTGATTGTATTGACCTTGGTTCCATGAGAAATTTGGGTGATTCTTCCAACCAGGATTATATGTGGGTGCATAAGGATCATTCCTAGCTCTAGGTTGAACAATGGCATTGACTTGTTCAATTTCAGGGCAATTCTCTACCATATGATTAGGAGAACTACAGTTTGCACAAAGAGACATTTGAGATGACACATTGTTGGTTTCTAAGGCTTCTAGACGTCTAGTGATTGTAGCTAACTTAGCTTCGGTTGCAATAGAATTACCAACTGTGTGTAAGCCCTTAGATGAGTTAGATTTTTCAGCTTCCTGATTAGGTTCCCTAGTTGACTCCCACAACATTGTTCTTTCAGCTAACTCCTCAAAAAATTTCCAAGCTTCATCTTCATCTTTATCCATAAACTTACCATTGCACATAGACTCTAACAAAGCAGTGGTTTGGCTATCTAAGGCTTCATAAAGAATTTTGCAAAGTCTCCATTTTTCTATACCATGTTGAGGACATTTAGACAACAACTTTTTAAATCTATCAAAATACTTCCAAAAGGACTCATTCCGATTTTGTTGAAATTGGTTAATTTCATTCCTAAGTCTGTTTGCCTTATGGTTTGGAAAATATTTTTTAAGAAAGATAGCAACAAATCCTTCCCAGGTGGAAATAGAATTAATGGGTAGACTATATAACCACTGTTTAGCATCTTCTTTTAAAGCAAAATTAATAAGTCTAAGCCTAATGGAATCCTCACTTAATTGTTGAAGTTTTTGCAATGCACACACTTCCTCAAACTCTCGAATGAAAAGATATGGATCCTCTCCCTCTACCCCAGCAAACCTAGGTAACATGCTAATGTTGTGATGTTTGATTTCAAAATTATTCGCGGTTACTGCGGGTAAGACTATGCATATGGGTTGAGCGGTACAAGCGGGGTAACAACGGTCTTTGAGTGAAATAGCCATGATTACGAGTTGAACTTCTAATTCTTTTGACTCAATTCTAGTGGGTGAAGAAAAATCAAGTTGCCTTACTACTTTAGGAGATGATAGATTGGTTTGTCTTACTAATCTAGATGTAGTGTCTCGAACCCAAGCACTTTGCATACAAGAGAAGTAATCAAGTAATCACGTAGCAGACAAGAGCTATAAGTAAACACCTAAAAAAAATGAAAAATTAAAAAGAAAAATCTATATTATCCTAAGAAAAATCTAGACCTTGCTCCTAACAATAAGATACTACTGAAAGTCACAACTCAAAAAGCATCCGTCCTGACTGGCCAGGCAGGTGCAAGCATTGCCAAGAGGCTAAACACCTTTCTAGACACCAATCTAAATTAGCCAGGTAAGCGTCACGCTTGCCTAGACACCAAACGAAAGAATACTTAGTGATTCGTTCCTCCCAGATTCTCTTCCTAATTGAGCGCGAGATCCTAGGGGCAAACGTCTAGTTAATTTTATTAAGGAAAGGGTATGCAAGATGAACGAATTAGTGGTTTGTGGGCCAAGGAAAGGGTGATGAAATCCCTCACCTTATCTTGTAATTGGGTGGCACCCTTAAGATTGATTGAATGATGCAACACACAAAGAACAAGAAAATAAACAATTATGGATGCACTACACTACGTGAAATTAATAAATACAATAAAAAAAATCTAGATGATGTGATCCTATGTGAGAGAATGAATGATGCAGCAAATTGGTTTTTAACAAACAATTAACTAACTAATATTTTTGGGTTTTTTTCGAATTTTTAATTTTTTTTTTGTAATTTTTTTAATAATGAGGAAAGAAAAATAGAGAGAGGTGATACGGAATACCGAAAAGCGCTTCCAAAAATTTCAAAAGAGACAGCGAGGCCTTCCAACGATCTTCTTGTCCAAGCTTTTCTCCGCTTCACTATTCCCTAAAAAACAAACAAAAGAAAACAAGAAACTAATCCGAAGAATTAATATCAAGGAGTGAAAAATATCAATAGTTAAGAAACTAATCCGAAGAATTAATATCAAGGAGTGAAAAATATCAATAGTCCCCGGCAGCGGCGCCAAAAACTTGATGTGTAAAATAACTGCAAGCGCACAGTGGTTAATTGTAGCAAATACAGATCGATCCTCAGAGACTATGAATTTTCAAAACCCTAATAATTAACTCAGGCGAACTAGACAATAAGATTTAAGATGGGATTTAATTAACCTAATTAACCTAACTAGCAAAGATTATCAAATAATATGGAAAACCTAGGAATCCGAATCCATCAATCAATCACAATTAATATCAACTCGCCCTAAAATCAATCCTCTTTCCTTCACAAATAAGATATATCAATTAACGAGACAAGCATATACTATGAAACTTGTTATCTAACAATAACCTATCAAAACTTCAAGGAGCAAGCATAGGCTATGAAAAATAAATCCGATAACAATAATATATCAAAATCACTTTGTCAATCGAACAATTAAGCACCAAGAAAAATTATGAGAATCAATTAATAGGAACGAGAATAAATCAAGAACAATTAAATTAACTTCATCTTCATCCTAGGGCAAAAGATTTAGCTACGCATGATTGACAAATAAACAAAGTAAAATAAAAATACTAAAAACATGAATTAAATAATTAAGTACGAGTAAACTAAACAATTGATATAAACTAATATAAAGTTACATAAACAAGCATGCGGGCATGTATTAAACAAAAGAAAAATAAAGTTAAGATTGTAATTGCTCCCTGTAAACAAAATAACTAGTTCACGAATCAAGGTTGTGTTGACTTGAAAATCGTGAAGCTGTCGAAGTAATTAAAGTAAACAAAACTAGAAAATAATGAACATTCGAGGAAAACAAATAATTGCTAGAGTAATTAAAATTGACAGAATAAAATTGTCGGAAAGAAAATTGTATCTAACTTTACTCCTAATTATTGCTCTAGATTGGTGTCTAAAGTGGTTCTAAAGTGGTGTCTAAATTACAAGAAAAGCCCCATATATATAGGGAAAAACTTGGGCTTGGGCCCTTTAATTACAAATTTGATATTGAATATAATTTTTTCAATTTCCTTTTCTTCTCCAATAAGTATTCGATTTTTCCTCCAATTTCTTTGACTTCAAGAATTTTCCACCTCCTTTCCCTTTTTGCACCTTTTCCTGCTAGAAATATGTTTTTATTTATTTTCCTACAAAACAAAATAAAACAATTTATTAATTAATAAAATTACGAAAACAAACATAAAATAGGTATTAACAATATGATGAATTATGGCCCTATCAGTTATTTATGTTATAACCACATGAGAAATACATGAGGTTGTCCTCGGGCCCAGCTTTCTCTTTAAAAAATATGATTATTATGTATTCGAATTTAGGGATGCACAAAAAGTTTTTTGGACCGGACTTTATCCAGAGTTTAAAAAATCCGGACTTTATAAGAATTGGATCGGGCTGGGCTTTTTAAAAAATTGGACCAGACTGGGCCGGATTTTTCTAAAATATGAGATCCGTTTTAGGTTCTCGTGACGGGCCGGATCGGGCTGAATCGGACTTTTTTAGGGCTTTTATTTATTTATATATATGCAATTTTTGTCATTTTTTGCAAAGCTAACATATTAATATACAAAAAAAACAAAATCTTACAAAAGAAACAACTCTAAACAGATACGCCCTTGAACTTCTATAATCCAGAATACACAAGACACCACGAAACCTAATACTAAAAAATTACTAACATAATACTTGTTTTATCATAAAACGTCACTACAATTCAAGAACTCATAATCTGTGTTATGACTTAAGACGATCGTAAGCCATATAAAATCTTTTCGTATAGAACCATTTCGAAAAATACATCATCTACAATCATTAGTTTTCTTGGAAGAAGAGTTTATCATGTCTATTGGTGATTCTTCCTAATCTCATGTTCATTCATATCACCTCTATTGTTAAGTTTAATATTTTTAAAATTTATTAAAAGTATTATATATTTTGGGAAATGTTATTTCCATGGCACTTTTTTAATTTCAAGAGCAATGTGTCGCCTATTATATCAGAATATATTACATATTGTGAATGTAGGGGGAATATGCAACACATATTGCTCTGGAATAAAAAAACGCTCTGAAAATAACATTTTCCTGTATTTTTAGATTTTATCTATAAAAAATTGAATTTTTATCCGGATATCTTAAAAAGCCCGGGATTTTATCCGAACTTTTTAAAAGTCCGGGTTTTATAAGAGATTTCCAAAAGTCCGGACTTTTAACTGGGCTTTTCGGGCTTTGGGCCGGGCCGGGCCCGGGCTTGATAAAAAATATGAGGCTCATCTTAGACCCACAGATTGGACCGAATCGGGCCAAGTTTTTCGGGCTTATTTACAAATTAGATCGGACCGGATTTCGGATTTCAGGATTTTTGAACATCTCTATATTCGATCTTGTGAGATTTTGACCTCTGAATATAATTTAAAAATTATTAAATATAATTCATTTTTAAATTATTAATATTTTTTAGTTATTTTATAATATTGCATATCATTTTCTTAAATTAAATAATTTGTAATTTAATTAAATTTCATAAAATTTAGATGAATATCCATAAAAGAAAATGCCCAAAATACATCACTTTTGTAGTCTCCCTGCCCAAAATACCTGTAGGCGGGAGTGACCGCCCAAAATACCCACGAAGTACGCATGTTCGAATTGCGCAGCCAGGGATATGCATTCTGAAAATGTGCATCTGGGATGACGCATCTCCCAGATGCGCAATTACGTCAGCTGACGTCATTATTCACGTTTTGTCACAGGCGTCTCCGGCGAGCTCCAATCGCCTCTACGTTTTGTCTTCACCGTCCAGCATATTCCGGCATCCTCAACAACTACTGAGCATATCAAAATGAAGCCCACATCTCAGTCTCCATTTTACAATCTTGATTTTGTGATTTCTGGCCCCGCAGGGACACATACGAATCAATCGGATAATTGGATCGGAAAATATAGCTTGGTTTGGGTATTTCTAATCCGGAAAAACAAAATAAAATCGAATGGTACGGCGTTGTAGAGGGGAAGAAAACGAACATTTTGATGTATAATACGTGTTTGCTGGATTGCTGAAAGTGGCTGAACTACGGCTTGCCGGAAAACGCGAAAAATTGTTCAGATCGTCGTCTCTCTCGTGCCTGTGTTACCAAGATGCGTATCCCCTGTCACGCATTACCAAGATGTGTATCTTTAATACACATGTGACCCCGAGTTATAGATTATTGAAGACCATGCATGTGAAGAATGCGTGATCGGTGGGTAAAAAGGGCGGAAGTTCCTGTGCGTGGGTATTTTGAGTAGCTGTAATTAAAATGTGGGTATTTTGGTTTTTCACCCTATCCGTACTATAATAATCATATGAATACACATAATTAATAAATTATTATTTTAAATTTCAATCGCGTGAAATTAACTTTACGAAATTAAACATTTAAGCGTTTGAGTATAACATTTGAAACCTGCAACCACCATTTTCAATCTATTTGGTGAAACCTCCCTTGCAAAGCCCACCAAGCCCATTTTCCCCCACCATCAAAACCTTTCCCTACCGGTCAAGTGGGCTTTTTTGTCAATGCTAGCTGACCAGATTGTTATTTGTTGCAGCTGATCCGGGAATGTTGGAGCTTCTCCAGCCCAATTATATTCACTGGCTACCTAAACCATTTATTTCAAATAAAAGCTGCCAATGGAAACCCCAATTTAGGAACCATTCTAGACATATAGCTTTTTTTCTTTTTAACCTCTAGCTTTTTTTTTTAATTTTATCAATCAAAATTGTAGTAATATTTTATAATTTTATAGAATTTATATATGCTAATTTTATATAGTGGCTTTACTGTTATACTAGCTTATAACCCGTGCAACGCACGACTCCTTTTTTAATATCTGTAAGTATATTAATTTTTTAATATCTATATATTATTAATTTACATCTCAATTTTTTTGTTAAAAAAATTGATATATATAAATAGAGTTAAGTTCTATGGAGACCACTATTAGAGTGGAGACCGTGAAGACCATATACATTATGCACTCAAAACATTGCAAAACATATATATTTGCAAAGAATGTTCAATTAACATTATTATTTCATTCAAAATCTTAAAAATAATATATGATTTGCAAGCAGAACATGTTTCGGAGAACAATAAGTTCTATAATATTTTGTTTGCAGAACATACATGATTTTCAAGATATTTAATGAAATTTGCATGTAAAACATATATGATCTTCAAGATTTTCAATGAAATAGATGGTATAGTGATTTTCATAGAACATTATTTTCAATAAATAAATTTTTGCAATATTTTGATTGATATTGGTCTCCGATCTCCACAAAAAATGTTGGTCTCCATAGAACTTAACCATATATATATATATATATATATATATATATATATATATATATATATATATATATAAGATTTTACACTTTCAATTTAATATTTGTGTTATATCTTGAATTCTTAAAATTTGATTTTAACGATTTTACAACCCACATGAAATTAACAAAATAATCTTTAATTTAGTGATGTTTTAAAAATTACTTTCCAATTAAAATTACGTAGAACAAAAAAAAGAAGAAATTGACGATTTTTTACGTTGAAAATTTTATTCGATTTATGAAATCTACTTATATTTCGTTTTGATTATCAGAATACTCTTCTTATTATTTGAAGGTAGTTATACTACCAACAAAATATAATTTTAATAATAAGTGTAAAGATGATTTTGTCCAAAATTTTGGTAATTGGTAATCTCGTATTCAGTATGACAAAATAAATAAGAACCGTTAGATCATAAAATAAATAGATGAAAAACGTTAGATCTAGCAAAAAAAATATTTTACTTTTTAAAATGTAAACTAAAAAGTGTATTTATACTAAAAGACGAAAAAGTGGATGTCAATGATTTAAATCATATATAATTTGGCTTTTTTTACATTAAATAGAATTATCAATGTATGTCTTTTACATTGAATAGTATTAATGTAAAAATTCGTAATTACATATTTTATTGAGATTTTGAGTATTTCAATTTCGATAATAATTGTTAAATCATCCCTAAATTAAAGATAATTTTATAACCTTCACGTGAGTTGTAAAATCATCCAAATGTGATTTCTAAATATTGAGATAGAGCACAAATAGTAACTATAAACTTTATTTAATATTAATAAAAAAAATAAATATAATTCAATTGTATCCTTTTTTAAATATATTCTTTTTGTACTATAATTTTTTTTTCCCGAAATTCAATTTTAATACAACCTTTTTTAATAATATATTTTTTAGATTATAATTTTCTAATCGTCTTTTATTAAAAAAATTAGATCGACGGTTGAAATTAATTTGATAGTACAATGACGAAAATTATGGATAAAATACCCCTGTTACGCTTATTATATATAAGGATATAATTAGTCGAGACATATCAAATTATCAATTATCATATTTTTGTAGGAGCTTTCATTACTTGGATAAAGACAAGTCCATGCAACGTTAAAAAAGATGCTATTTCTATAATATAGCATTAATCACTCTTTAATTTTATATAATAATAATAATAATTATACCTATCATCTTCTATCTTCTATGTATATAATAGGAGAACAAGGGGGAGAATTTTTTAAGGGTATTTTGAGCCAATAAACCTCCTGTGAATTTACTATTTTACCCTTGCATTTTACAAAATTACATTAATTGTCACTTCCTTATTTTGAAGATAAAAATTAAATTATTATTGTGTTTGTGGGGAATTGAACCAACAACCTCCTTTATATAAATATTCCTCCAAACCATTGTGCTACTCATGTTTTTTAGTAAGAAATGAAAACTTTTTTTACATAAGTTCGACCTCTTTATCAATTTCTAGAAAATCACTCTATCAATTTCTGGAAAATGACCCGTGCCTCGCACGGGTTATTATACTAGTTTTAATCTTAATATTGGACTTGGTCTAACATAGAAGATTCTACTCTATTGGTCATAAATATATTAATCTAGTACAGTACAATTTTGTTAGCTAATTCAATCCCACAAAATAAAAATAAAAAATCCTACTAACTTCGGCGTTTGATTCTTTATCAACCTTGTCTTTTTTCTAGTATACAAATGCGCATGTGAGTGTTTAATTATTGAAAATTTTAGGAAAATAAACAAAAATTTCAAAAAAATGTCCAAAATGATACATATTTTTTTTATTAAATAACTAGTGTAATAAATTGATTCCATATAATAAAGCCTCTCCTTCACTTTGTTAATTGGAACATTTGTTTCTTCACCTTTTAGCAAAGAGGAATAGAACATTACTCTCCTTCAGTTGAAGATTAGAGTTAGTCTTAGATACAATTACTTAGCATAACAAGCAATTGAAATGCTTTCACAATAATCATGATTAATATTAAACACCTTCTTTCATACTATGACTCAAGTGCCACTAATCATTAAATTTACCTCTCCTAAATGTCAATTCTCCTAAATGTCAATTCACTCTACCGTCACAACATTTTGTTATGTTTGTTATAGCTAACAAATGACAACATGCCAAGTGGCCTCTTGATAAACATGTATAGAACCATTATTGCTTAAACTCCTAGATTAAGGGAGCACTAATCCACATCTGATCACCAATGTAGGATCTTTCTAAAGACAAATTCCAAGTCTTCTCTACTCTCTTGTTTAGAATTTAGAATAACATAATACACTACATATTCACATCAATCATAAACAAGACTAGTGCAGCTCGGCCACTTAGTATTATCAAATAATACGCAGACAACCAAACCATCACAAAAACAAGAACCACTACCACCTGGACTCCTCCTGCATGTCCACTTCTTATCATTTTGCACCACCTTTACACATTACATTTATGTAAATTTGATGTCGTGAATCACTAAACAGAGGAGTTCTCCTTTTATAGAAAGAGATCGATTTTCGAAATATAAATGCATGATCATCTGTTTGTTCATTGTATGTTTATGATCATGCAAATGTTGGAGGAAGCATGAAAGCAAGTTATCAATCAAATCCTATAATATCCAGATGTTTTCTTTTCTCTCTTCTTCTTTCTCTATTTCTCTTCTTTTTCGTTTCTGTCCAATATCACCGGCAACCTGAAACTCTACTCGCTTTCACTTCGACCAACACCACTAAACCCAACGCCACGGCTCCTGATATTCGGATTCGACCTGGATACAAAACCTATGATGCCTATATCCAGCATCAGCTAAACAAGACACTCAACCCGAAGCTGCGAAAGATATGGACCACTCGTGATTGGAACCGAAAGATTAATGTTTTCTCCAACTTCTTCTCCGAATTAAAAGAGAAAGGTTTCTTATCCAACTCCACAAAGGCACTCTGTGTAGGGGCTCGGGTCGGGCAAGAGGTTGAAGCTCTGAGACGGATTGGAGTAACCGACTCAGTTGGTATCGACTTGGTACCTTACCCACCACTAGTTATTCGGGGCGACTTTCATAAGCAACCATTTGGTGACCAGGTTTTCGACTTTGAATTCTCTAATGTGTTTGATCATGCCTTATATCCAGAGAAGTTTGTTGGGGAGATCGAACGGACGTTAAAGCCAGGCGGGGTATGTGTCTTACACGTTGCATTGTCTAGACGGTCGGATAAGTTCTCAGCCAATGACTTGTATAATATTAAAGGGTTGACATCTTTGTTTCGGTCCTCAGAGTTGGTTCATACCAGGAAAGTCGACGGGTTTGGGTTGGATACAGAGGTGGTTTTCAGGAGAAAGAAGTTGAAACAACGCTCATAATCTTTACTTCTTCTGTTGCTGGGAATTCTTTTAATCTTTAGACATCACCTAAGCCTGCTACAATTTGTTCGTCTTTTTATTTCTAATTATATGTTGTCCTAGTGTAAATAATACTTCCTGATAATAATGAAAATATAGAGATTCAATGCTCTTGGGCACTTTATAAATGTACACTGTCTAAACTCTCAAGTTTTATAGCTCACATCTATACCAATCATCTGTATATCCTACTGCTTCCAACATTTATCTGTAAACTACTTAAAAAAGAAAGATCTCTAAGAAAGTAACTACATCCTGAAGAATAAGAGCTGGTCAGCTTAAAAAAGATACAGCACACTAACTATCTACCTGCAAAATCAGGCAATCCTGCTAGAAACTTCCGTTTCCAGAGAATGGGGCCAACAAGCTTGGTTCCCTAGGTCTTCACCCAAGCATGATTGAAGATCAAAAACATGTCAAATAGATTGTCCATCGCTTCGCACTTGATTAGCAAAATGCAACTTCTTCAGCTTGACCCATGCAGCTTCAATAAGCCACTTCACTCCCGGCAATAACCATCTCATAAAGGGAGCATTAGTGTAGCTTGTATATCTGGTGTAAATGAATATTATAATATTCAAATAATCACTGCAGCTCTATATTACCACTGTGTTGTACGGAATCCGATGAATTATGGTCTTGATGAAAAGGATCATCAGTACAGTGAACCGAGCTCAGTCTAGGAGAGAAATTCCAGCCATGCAACTGTTCCGATTCATGGTCAACTGTTTTCATGTTGGTTTCTTCTTTGAACTTTATGAAGAACATTGACGACCAATAATCTCTTGCCAAATTCTTCAGTTGTGTGTGAGAAAAATATAGTTTTGAAAAGGAAGAACATTATTAGGACAGAGAATTTAATGTATAACCTTCAGAATGATACCTAGGAGAAACAAATAATTTATTTAGCAATACTAACCATTTTCATTAACTGAATTATCTCATTGAGTGCATTTCTGAAAAGATCAGGGTGTGCCAGATCAGTAGTAGTCAATATATCTTGTCGACTTCGGTGAGATATGTTCACTTCCATCGATGCACCTACATATATCATTTTTGTGTGATGCATATTAATAATAATAGCAAGGATATGTTCAAATGGTCCTAACATGTAAAAATAGCCTAAAATGCTTAGCAAAAAAAAAGAGCCTAAAATGACAGAAATAAAATTATTTATGTCCAAAATAGTTTAATTAAAACTTGGTCCACATAAGAATTTTAATAGAGCTACAGCCTACATGTTAATTCAATTCATGCAGCCAAAGGACATGGAAAGAAGTTAAGCGAAAAGTGATCGTCAAAGGCATATTAGTAAGGCATCAAAGTAAAAAGATAAAATATTAAAATGTACTCAAAATACATGCACATCATGCATCATGCATCGTTTCAAAACACAATCTCATCATGGGCAACAACTGGAATAACAATATTAGTCTTTTAACTGTTGCATATCAAGGCATGAAACAATAAGAGAAACTGTAACACGTCACCAATGTGTTTTCTTCAAATAACTAAAAGAACAATAATATAATTATTACTCAGGATGCGCAACTATTCTGCAAAACAGGACCAACTTTGGAGATTTGCTAATTTGGGAATTAAACTGTGCCATTTTGGCCAAAACTTTGCAAAAATCACACCTTATGTTAATGTTTAGACATGCTAGATGCATAGAGTTGAGTACAAAATGCATTGTGATATTCATATTATGTAGTACATACACAATGCATACTAGGGTAAGCAAATATTAAGCTAGTGCAGTTATCTTCCTCATCCTATGTGACGAGTAGGTGATATAAGATATAGGCAACGATCCGAATATAGTTACCTGCGGTTATATACTTTTGAATTATATGTCGTGCCATGTAGATTCTTCTTACAGTATCAGTAACATGAATCTTATCATGCTGTTGCACTTCATCATAAAAATGCACGCTCTCCCCAGCCAAGCAGCTGAATAATATAGAGATTATAATATGTAGAACGAATAATAAACTAAATAATAACTATATATAAAACCAGCAGTACCTGTCTGCGAATGCCATGAAAGACTGTAGGAATCTTTTGTCCAGAAGAAGCTTCTCTAGAGGTTCACTAGGGTCCAGAATTTTTGCTGTTTCCCTATACAATAGCTGCCCGCTATCATGTATACCCAAAGCCCAACCCATAGTGCTAAAATCCTGGTTTTCCTTGTTCTTCAAGCTCATGACTGAGACAAGTGGTTGAGAACTTGAAATAGAGAAGAAAGCCAGTACAAGTACGCTCCCCTGTTAAGGAACAACCTAATGTGATCAGATGCTTACAACTAGTGGTCATAACTAGTAACTGGATTCAACATTCTTAATGAAATACTCTTGATGGGTCAACGGTCATTAATGGGCTTAGTAATGTAAAGACATGTTTGCGTGGAGTATGGAAGTAAGGGAAAATTATGGGAGCAAACTGAGTATAAATTTTTTAGAAAGTAAGAGGCACCAAGGAAAATGTTGAGAAAAAGTATAGTAAATGATAAAGTTTAAGGGGGAGTCAGCGAGTCACCAAACTCTGATAGCTTATATGTTTAGGCTACCTCGTAATAATTATGCAGGTGTGGAACTCTCCTATTTACTTGTCACTGTATAACGTTTACTGCATATCAATCATTATATGAATGTCACTTCTTTAAGCAAAATAATACTCCCTCATTCCTATATGTTAGTTGTTTAAGGATAAAATTTACGTGTCTTAAAAAATCTGTTGTTTTCAGTTTTTACATCCCAATTCCAAAGCTAGTTTGCCAATTTTATTCCATCACTATTTTTTTCACTCTTACATTCAAGCTGTCTTCCTTCAAATCCAATAAAAATTAATTTTACCGTGCTCAAGTATTTTACGGGTTTCCATGGAAAAACAAATAAGAATACACATCTTACCCTACTCCATCATACACTTTTAAAAGCAAATAAGTACTAGTTTAATCCACCTCCCATACAATTGGAGCTCATTTATGAAGTGCAAATGCTCGGTCCACTGAGTTGACCAATTGACCAACCCATTCAGGAATCAGGATGTTAAAAAAAATAAAAAAAATCAAAGATTCACCCTACCAAATACTAACATTTATCTAACTGAAATTTGCACAGGCCGTCACGTTTCTGTATCAAGCTGTACTCGAAAAGTTCGGAATATCAATATATTCCATTAATAGAATTTAAAGACCATACCGACAATAATAGCATAAATCTGGATGTGACTTGAAGCCATTCAGTTTCTTCATGGATCTCATTTAAAACATAAGAAATTATCCAGATTGCTGAAAGGAAAGGAAGTAAAATAGAATTAACAAGGTGCAATGATAACAAAGTACATATAAAGACTATGATCAACCATTAAGCTGGCCCAAGATAAAACAGCCAATGTAACATCTCTATACTCTTTATTAATGTGAAAAACCATGTTTTAATGGCGCGCAATAGTACCAAAGTACCAAATTACCAAATTTGGTTATCACTAAACTCGGGTTCGAATCGTTGTAACTACATATCTATACTCTTTATTAATGTGGAAAACCATGTTTTAACGGCGCACAATAGTACCAAATTACCAAATTTGGTTATCACTAAACTCGGGTTCGATTCCCTATAACTACATAATTAAATTGTAATTTATTAATTAAATACTTTTATCATTCAATTATCAACAAATACATATTTAAATAATACTTATTAATTATATTTATTCTCGATAATTCAATAATATTAATATTTTAATCTCGGCTCGTGCTCGATCAGTGCCCGTGCTTCGCACGGGTTACCATCTAGTATTATTAAAGACAACTTTTGAACTAAATTCATTCATTTGCAAAACGAAATCACAGTGATCTATCACATATATTAGCGATTCTTACGAATTACTAGAAAACGCAACTCGTCGTTTGTAATTATTTCCTTCTTAGCTCAAACAGATGTTACATTGTCTAGTCATATCATATAATTTTAAAGAAGATATCAACTATTTCCAATCAATAAGATCAACCTGTCACAAGCACGTATTTTTCACTTGCAAAAAAAAAAAAATAGAGGTGACTACAAGACTTATTTAATTAAGACACTGGATGTACCAATAGAGGTTGTAGAGACTAGTATTCCCCTCCAAAGGTCTTTGAGCTCATGAAACCTAAATTCTATGTGATGGATGGCTCCTGTGAAAGCAACTAAAGCAACAATATATATTCCATGAAGGCTCATATTTGGAATGATATAATGGATTCCCATATGGCATCGATCATTCAAAGGTCTTTTCAAGTGTATAACTGTAAGAAATAAACACAAAATTAGCCATGGGTAGCATTTGGAAAGGTAAAGGTAAATTAGCATTTAGCATGCAAGTAAAGTCTAGACAAAAAGGCAAAATTCTATAATACAAATAATTTCTGCAAACAAGGAGATATCCTTGATTTATGAATCCTCATATTATAATCGGTACTCCAAGATTTTGCCCGTAATCCATGCAATCAAGTGAATAAAGTCCCTACAATTGCCTATGTGATCTATATTCATACAAAACATAGGCTTTTGGAAAATGGCTTATCTGCTCATAAACAAAAACAAATTAAAGTGGAAAAGTAATTAACTTTACGATGATATGATCCTTACATGCAGAAAGAGCTACCCAAGGCAAAAGTATTAACGGTAGAAAAATGTATGACCTAATAGGTGGTAAGCGTCTCCTGAGGAAAAAAACAAATTTGCAAGTGGTCACTTCCACTTCCACATAATAAACTCGATAGTACAGCTCCTGCAAATAATAAATAAACCAATAGCAGCGGTCCTACGATTCATAGTTATAGTATAAAAATATTTACTCACTTGAGAAATATATGATACAGTTGAAAAGCCTGGGTAATGCGACTGCTCAATAGTAGACCGAATCCTAGTGGCCCTTCAAACCAGACTGATATGACATATTTACAAGAAAATCAATTAGAGTGCAACCAAACACATACCCTGAATCAACATATGATAAAAAAGCAAGTAACCTGCCCAAATATAGCATGATTGCCACCAAGGTCCGCTTGTATATTTGAAAATCCGAAGGGACATCTGAAAATCAGTTGGCAAACAACTAGATAAAAACTGAGAAATTCTAAAACAAAATAAAAATCATATGACTGCAAGATAATAAAAAACACAAGATTTACCACAAGTGCCAGTAGAAGATCGAAGCTTGCTAGCACTTGAATGGCAGGGAGCCAAAAGCTGCTGCCTTTAGGCCGACGAACCTTATGAATCAAAAATGGCGATGCAGCCCGAGCAAGAAGCCTGCAAAACAACCCCCATCTAACCACACAATTCTACAATAGTACTACATTTTTTAATTTTACTTCAACCATAAAAATACACTTTCAGGTCCTTACAAGAAATTATCACCACAATCAAGAAATACTGATAAAACAATCCAAATAACAAAAGAAACATTTTCACAACAATAATAAAGTAACCAAAAAAAAAAAGATATAGAGGAGACTTACAAAATGAGAGAGATGATAGAGATAGACAGAGCTACATAGTCACTAGGACACCCTCCAATCTCTGCACAGCTACTTTTCCCCATTTTCGTGATTTTGGGCTGTCACCCAGATACAACTTTCAGCAATTAATCTAATCAAAAGATAAAAATCTAATCTTTTTACTTTAAAGTTTGGTCTTGTATTGATCTGGGGAAGAGTGGGAATGAAGAACACAAGAACAGGGTCAAAGATAATCAAATTGAACTTACTTTTTGTAATTTGCTCCTAGTATTAGTATATTATGTATGTGTCTTTGGCCTTTTTGAGCTTTGCTTTTCTTATTTTGGCTGTATCAACTTTAAATCATTCTGGGTAGTAGATTGTATGTATATAAAAATAGATACACAAGTACTTAGCGTAGAAAGGAGAAGTCAAACAAACTTTAGACCATCTCTAACCCTCCAAAACACTTAGGTAAAATGGGATAATTGATACCACAAATAAAACTTATAGAGAATATGTAAAAAATTCTCCACTCCAACCACACATTACTGTTGTCTAAAAATTTAGTCAATCCCGTGATGTTGCTATATTTGTCGAACCTCTAGATACCTGTAAGAAGATTCCACATCATCTATTACCTTAATAAAATAATACATTCTATTTATAATAACTTGAAATATTAATAACATTCTATTTATAATAACTTGAAATATTAATAACATACCATTTATAAAAAATAGCCAATCATTATAGCCAATACCATCGGAGCGCAACGCCTTACAGGTTCAGTAAATTTTACATAATCAATATTTTATATCATTTTAGCCAACTAATTTAGCCAACACCATTGGAGATGCTCTTATGCCTGTTTGGCATAGGTTAATAATGCCGACTTATGACTTATTTTTGGGTAAAATTTAATATTTTGATAAATTTTTTTTTATATATAAATGTTTAATGTATCTTTGAGATTCAATAAGTTGCAAAAATAAGTTGAAAAATAAGTTGGAATATTAGGAATCTCTAACTTTATCTTAAAATAAGTTGATTTATTCTGGAAAAAAGTTTCCCCAAATATCCCCAATGTTTAATGTGTGTCTTTGGACAGCCGTAATTGTAGAATTGCTGATTAAACACTATCAATGCAGTTATCCCTCTCATATTTAATCTTTATTTAATTTTTTTTTGTCGATATTAATTAGATATATTATCATATTGAGCTAGAATTGAATTTGTAATTTAAGAAGGTATTAAAAAACTGTATTTGAAAAAGGGGTTTAAAATAATTTTCAGTGAGAGCAACATTTGTTAGTCTACAAATGACTTATATTTAGGGAAATGTATGTTATTTTCAGAACCGTTTTTTTATTTTCAGAAATATTTGTAACATATTGTATTATAATATGGAACACTTCATGAATACAGGACATATAACAAATATTACTTTAGAAATAAAAAAAATTCTGGAAAAAATATTTTCTTGCTTGACAAGAGTTTAAAATTTATAACATGACCAAATATTCACATGACCCGTATGATGCCTTTGCCATCAAGTACAACAATGCAGTTGGCTTTACTTCACAGTTCACATGACCAACATTTTATGCAGTAAAGAGAATCTGGAGGAACTATTTTATCACGGCTGCTGAAGCTGAACAGTGAACACTTACCCTTTCTAAATACAGGATTTATGTGCAAAAAAGAATCTAGATGCGGAAGTTCTGTGTACGAGATACATTGTACTAAATGAATGACTGAGGACGTTAAAAGGGGGACGTCTGCCACTGCCCTTGAGGAGGACATAATGAGTACACTTGGTTGGTTTTGTGCAAAGGTGTTTTATTTTGATGACTTTGATGTGTAGCGCCATATAATGCTTCCCACCAAGTTGTTTGCTGCATGAGAAGCCATTGGGACGATGATGCTTGAGGACAAAATTGTAGCATACCCGTAGGCAAATCCAACAAATGTTGCCCTGCAAAAAGTTCAACCAGACTTTATTAAACACCGATAAATTTCCTCAATATACTAAACGCAAATTCTTGCTGCGTATAGTTATGCCAGGATCTTTCAAAGCTATCCATCAAGTAAAGCATGGTAAGTACCAGATTGCAAAGGAATATTTTCGACCATTGCCCAAGTGCAGGAGCCCAAAAATGATTCCTACTACCAAGGCACTCTTCCAGTTGACTCCTATAAGTGGAAGCATTGTGCCACGAAAAAGAAGTTCCTAAGCAGTTTGCACATGCATATTACTGTATCAGACGATGACATCTAAATAAATGAAAAGTTTTCTGGTTCTTTATCCTTACCTCACTAAATCCAGAGAGTATAGCTACAACGAAATAGTCTAGAGGCTGCAGTGAAGAAAGAACCTACAGAAAAACAATACCAGTGACATATAAGCTCCTTGAAGCAATCCAGGTTTAGGTTAAACTACTGAGACGGGATATATAGACATCCTACGAGATCGATACCAACTAATTGTAACATATAGAAGTTCTAAAAGTTCGATGATTCTTGAACCTAAATCTAGTTGAACAAGTAGACAGGGGCAACAACAAATATTAAGCCAAAAAACATTCTTCAGAGTATGCAGAAAAGTGAGTGTATCTACCTGTTGATTGGCTGCTTCACTTGACTCAGCAAAATCAGGCCATGTCTGTAGTAGCAAGTACCGGCATGATGATATCAATACAACCAGCCCTGTAATTAACTCAACATGCCACACCTGGAAACCAACTGTCAAAACACAATGCCCTTCAGTGAGTTTCCATAGATTATGGAACAGCCTATATTGTCAAGCTTTCAAATATCAAAGTTCGGAACATTTCATAACATGATTTCAGGACTTCTGAGCAGGCAAGTAATCATCCAGGACTTCTTAGGGTTAGAACTCTTTCTTTGTTGGCTGAAATCACTACCCCATCCCCCCACCACAAAGTGACTAGAGCAGATTTTGTTTATTACAACTGATATTTCCTATATAATGCTCCAGTTGGTTAGAAGAAAATAATTGGAATGAAAGTCTGGATTATTTTGTGGGCATCTGTTCACATATTCATCTCTTCATTCTATTCTTACAAGTTTATACCAGAAATTTTTCTGGGCCTTGAATGTTTTGGACTTTGGAGACATCAACAGAAAGCAATTATTGGTAGTTTTCAGAGAAATCTAACAATGCTATTTCTGTGTTTCTTTTAAGGGTAAATCAGAATTTATAAATGTAAGTACCGACTCAGTGTTTGTAAGCAGTACATACATGGTATCTCCATAGAGCAGTCAACAACAGGCCATCCTTCCACCGATGCAACATGAGAAAGCTGCAAGATAATCAGATTAATAAGTTTTCTAAATCATGTTCCCAGTACAGAATGTAGTTTACTAGTAAGTAAAGGAAGGCGTAATCATTATCAATTAGTCCCAACTACAATTGATATTTGGATCGTTTAAAGATTAACTTTCGTCATGAATATGTTAATGAAGCAAAACTGCAAGGACTCAGTAACCACTGCTTGTGGACAAGTGGCCAGTAATCTTCCTAAAGCCTTAATGAGAAAGATATAAATGACAAGAATACACCTGTCGTATTGTCACTCCCAGTGCAGCTATTAAAACAGAAGTGGTAGTGCATGCCTGAAGAACAGAATCCCTGGAGGGAAAAGAAGATGCCTTCGTCAAGTCCAAATAATCAGAAGACATCTTGATATTGTCTTGAACAGAAGCATCTCCTGACAGAGACTCATCTTTAAGTCCAGCTTTATCAGATACATGAGTATTATCAGGAAGTGCAATTGCATTCTTCTGGGCATCCCCTTTTCTTCGGAACTTTTTTGCAGATTTCTTACTTGCACACACCTTAGTCCTAGCTCCAAGTTTCTGCCAGGTGGGTGAAATCTATAAGAGAAGGAGGGGGGGGGGGGGGGGGTGAAGGTAAAACCGTAAAAGTACCAGATGATTCAAAAACCTATTATTACATTTCTCCTTCAGATTGCGAACTTACATTGCATGATTTGGCAGGTACCAGAATAGGGAAACCGCAGTCGTTCATCTTCCTGCCTAGTCAATATGATATTAAATAAACCTATAACCCACAGAGATTCAATTTGGATAAAAGATAACAAATGATTACCAGAGGTTGAGGGCTCAATGCTCAAGCATTGTCAAAAGGCAAGATGAGTGTGTGATTGTGTTTGCAGTAGATGTACAAGAAAATCAAAATTAACTAAAGAATAGGGTGCTACTTTCACAATTTACACACTAATGCAATGATAACACAAGAATGGAAGAACAGCACTTCAACTTATTACTTACATTAAATCGAAAACTGCCTAATCAAACTAGAATCAAGAAACAAAAAGAAAGTATTTTATTGGTTCTTCATCAAAATGAAGGGGAGACCCAGAAAGCAAATTAAATATAAAACAAGAAACTCAAAGTAATTAGAGCAAAGAACAAGAAACACAAAGTAGATAAATAAATAAATAAATATACATACATACATACCAAAGCTCAGGTTGATTACAGATAGAGTGCCTCCTGCTTTAGAAATCCTGGCAGAGTTCATGGTGAGCAAACCCATATTTCCCCAAGCTGTTATCTACAAAAAATATCTGTCTTGCAATAAAATTAACAAGAAAAAAAGGTGAAACCTTTTTGAGTGGACACTCCCAGTTCCAGTTCCAAGTGATTATATGTTTGACTGTGGTCTACAAGTTTAAGTTTTTTTTTAAGAATAAGCATTTTTTTGTTATAATTAGCAAAAAAATATAATCTCAGATTATATATATTATATTTGAATAAATACTAAAGAAATCTACAAATTAGACTCTCTTAAAAATGAAGTATCAGCAAATTCCAAATAAATGTGACACATTTATCAGAACATATTATAATCTCAGATTACATATATTATATTTGAATAAATACTAAAGAAATCTACAAACTGGATTTTATGGGGGAAAAAATATTACAGACTTGGTAACACAAATATGATAAATGAAGCTCTTTACAATTATCATATATGAAACAGATGAAATGGGAGAGATAACTGAGATAGAAAATAGCTTCAGCCCGGCAAATTCACCGCGGTCAGTGTTCAAATGATACAATAAAATTTATTGAATCTCTACAAATCTACAATGAACTTGCTAGTTGCTATTGATCAAGAATTTGAAACGAAAAACGCATACAAATCTGCACAATGAATGGTGGAAATATGAAAAACTAACAAAATACAAATATAAATATGTGCAGCAGAGGATTTTACTATATTAACTATCTACTATGATACAGTTTGCAACTATGTACTGGAATTTGATTTTTTGGCAGGGTAACATTGGGCCTCCTAAAAGATAGTGCCCAGCATCCATAAATTCAAGAATAGCCAATATACAATAACACCAATTCTTGCCTTTGGACGAACCATAAGAGCTCGATCACCAGCTACCCTGAATTTTAGTAGAAAAGCTATGTTAATACTACACTTGTTAGAGACTCGGCTTTAATAAACGTTATAGTCTAGATGAAAGATGTGAGGATAATTTGCATCCCTGACAAAAACTGGCAAGAGCTTTGCAGGATTTCCAGTGTATGTTTCAAGATTCGAGTCATTTCTGGTTAATTTTTTCTTTTTTTCTTAATCAAACATATGAAAATAATAATAAAATGAAGGACTTTAACAATATAACTAGCAACAAGGCAGAAGTATTATTAGCACTTTACCAGATTCCATCTACTCTATCTGCAATTGTCATCCCTTGTCTTGGAACCAAACCTGACGTAATTAGTGACTTAAATATATAACCTGCAATATAATGGAGCTTAAGGTATTTCCTCTGAAATCAAATAGAATAAGAAAACCAACACAATGATCATTAGAAACCAAACCTTTCTCTTCACCCGTATCCTTCTTGCTGATCAGACGCTCAGATTCTGAGTCTATATCAATTGCTAGGTGGTCATTTGATCCCTTCCTAAAAGTTACCTGACCATTAGATGGGGCTGGTGGAATGGGTACATTTACGAGTGGTCCCTGCATGAGGTCAAGCATAGTGTTTACATTAGAATCATATCCAGTACTATGCTCCTAAATGCTAACACAGCACTGAGCAAGTGTTGCTGAACCATCTCTTTTCATCTACATTCAGATATTCTTTCTCCATTAATGGAGTCCAAATACTGACACGCTAAAACATAGCACACTGCAAATATTTGTCAGCACCCAAGACAAAAGACATGTTACGAGATACAAGGCAGGGTAAAGATGTAAAAGGGCAATCTAGATTTTCAACCATGCAACATCAGTTCACAACTATGTGTACTTATTAAACATGATACAAGCAAAACACCCGACAATCAAGTTCACCAAAATAATTACTTATTAGATGAAAGTGATCAAATGAAAGTGTACATTTTGAGAAATACAGGTATTAGCATTTACCCCATCTTCAATTTCAGATATTTCTGAGTGAGTAGGCAATGCATGAGCTCCGTAATCCCCTCGTTCTTGAATAGAGTTTCCCGAAGAGTTTCTTCCCTGGTTAGATTCTTCAAAGAATTTCACCTTACTTGATAGTTTATCCACAACCCCTTGAGTCTGCAAAAGCTTAGTGTCAAGCTCTTGGGCTTTGGATCTAGAATTCTCAGATTCCCGAATAACGTCTGAAACGAGCTTCTCCAATAATGGCAGTTGTCCCATGACATCAGCAGTTCTCTGAGTTCCAGCCATCTCAATACCTCCTAACTTCTGAAAAATGTTCTCTAATACTTCTGTCACTTCAAACAGCTCATGTTTCATCTTTTCATAATCCTGCTTGTTTATAATGTGTTTTGAAACTTCCTCTTTCAGATGTTCAGTTTCAATAGCTTGGTCCTTGATAATCGTATCTTGTAATTCGTTGTTGCATGACTTGGATCCTATCTCATGCTTCATTCCACCAACCCAATCAATTATGTAAAAGAGCTTTTTGACAAAATTAGAACTATGGGGCTCTAATTCGTTTACTTCAAACTCCGCTGGGGTCTTGATTTTATCTATCTTATTGAATAAAGATTTGAGCTGGGGTGCTGATAGGAGAGTGTCTTCCGTATCTAAAAAAATGTTATGAAGCAAAAGAAGAAAGACTTAAGTTTTATGAATAGGTAATATTCAACCTTTTAAAGTTAAATGCTTTTTCAAATCAAACAAAAAACAGCACCTTTTTCTTTCTTCGAGATGCTGTACAGCGAGATCAATTCTTCTTCTCTCTTCTGCCATTTGCCTTCTTGTGCTTGATGCTCCTTTAGTTTATCATTCATATTACTGCATAATGTTTCTGATGCTTCTAGATCAGCTTCCAACTTGGACACCCTCCTCAGATAGAAATCCCTTTCTTCTATGGCTTTGTTTAAAGCACCGCTGCTTTCTTTCAAATTTTTCTGTAAGTTTTCAACAGTTATACCCATATATTGTAACTGTTTGATCATTTTTTGAACAATTTTAGCACCTGATAACAGTTCATTAGCAGTCTTAATATATTTGCTGCTAACAAGTGCAGTCTGATGTTCAGCATCAGTATTCGTGCTAATTGTTCTTACATCTGAGAACAAGCTAGTATTTGAATCATCTATCTCAGGGACTGGGCCTGATTCCAGTAAATGATTCTCATCTTTGAACTTCAGTTCTAGGGTTGCACCACTACAAGCTGACAATAAAATTGCAATATTATTCTCCAGCATTTCCGTTGCATTTTCTTGTGCTCGCTTACTTATTTCCATGTTGTTCATTTGCTGCTTTAAAGATTTCATATGCTCCAATCTAAGCAGGGATCCATCTCTTGTTGCTGCCAGTTTTTTTGATAAAGATGCAATCATATTATCCATGAATGAAGAAGAATTTTCAAATAATTCTGCAATGAATTTGTTTTTAAATTGAAGATTGTCCACTATTTTTCCAACATTTAAAATAAAACTGTCACCATCTGCAGTATCCAACTCTCCTTCAATGTGCTCAAAATTGTGAAGACCATCTACGAATCGATTCAGAGCAAAAGAATCTTCCTATAAGGTACACAAAGAAAAATTAATTAAAAGTACTGTACAGTGAATTAAAATTAAGATTAAATTCAGAGACTGTGAAAAACTTTCTCTGCAGCGTAGCTAAAGACTAAAGTATACTATTTACTCTGCAGCATAGCTAAAGACTAAAGTATACTATTTACACATTGCACATGTGTAGAATCAAGGGTCAGAGAATGTGATATGTGATACTGGTGTTCTACAGATGTTCTCGACTTCTCTAGGGGAGTTGAACATGAGTTGCTTTAATATCAAAGCGAGTCAGTGAACAAAAATTCTACCTGTGACTACATCGAACCATGAGATTTTAAAGAAAAGAGTAGTAGTTATTACGAAGTTGAATGAAAAGAGCTTAGGAGAGAGGCATTCAATAATGACTTCCAGAGAATCTACAATCCCGGATGGCTGTTATAAAACGCGGGAGGTTTTTTTTTCTTCTCATAACTTCCAAGTTCTACAAGGAGTTGACATTTGTCTTTGATTGAAATCCAAAAACTTCAGGACAAAACAAAGCTTTAGGCATATAATACAGAAAAGCGTTTTAAATACATTTACTGATCATAAGATCAAAATAAAGGATTAAATTTTACCTCAGAACTTGGTGAATCCTGCCACGTAGTTACATCCATTTCAATGAAATGACCCTTTATGTCTTTAAGGATTTTATCAATATCTTTCAGGCTGTCGAATTTTTTTTGAAAGCTATGCTTCAGTAAGCACAACACTAACTCATCTTTCAGAAGCAACTGAAGATTATTGAGGTGACCATAAAGCTCAGGAGACCCAATCCCTTTGGTGTCATGAATTCTAGCCAATTCTTGCATGCATGCGTCTAACCGTGAATTGAGATCTGCACTTTCTTGCTCGGCATTTTGCTTAGCCCCCAACTCTTCCATACATGAATTCAGTCGAGATTTAAGATCTAAAATCTCCCGCACAGCATCTTCCCTCTCACCACTAAGAGCAGATATAGTATTTTCCGCTTTCCTGATTGCTTCTTCGTATGATTCTATACTGGAGGATGCATCTGCAAGCTTGCGGTCTTGCAAGCCAGCTTCTTCTTTGAGCTTTTCTATCTCCCTTTCCAAATTAGTCCTACCAACTTGAGCCATATAATTCTCATCGGCCAGAAAAGACATATTCGTCTGTACTTGAGACAATGAATCTTCACGGAATTGTATAGTTTTTTGGGCCTCCGCTAGCTCACTGCTAAGATGAGATGCCTCCTCTTTGACTTTTTGGAGCTCCACTAGTGCAGCAGCTCTAGAAACTTCAACATCTTCCTTTTCATCAATGAGCATAGAAATTTTGTTCTCAGCAAGTGCTAATTCATCAGACTTGGTAATAGATTCCTCTTTTAGTATCTCCAACTCTCGTTGTGCCTGTGCCTTGGCAGCTTGACACTCGCTAATGTACCCAGCAAGCTTCTGCACCTTTTCTGCAGGCTCTTTAACAGCTGACCCTTCTGGAAATACGATACTCTCAATTGATTCAATCAATCTTTGTAACATTTTATTGCGCTCAGCCAAGAACTGCTCCAGCTGATCTCTTTGTTCTTTAATAGCATTGAGATCCATCTCCAACCTTGGAACAGAATCAGCATCTGTTGACAATTTATGGTTTACATTCTTGTAGTCATTTAGAGTAAGTTGTAGTTGCTCTAGCTCAAGAGTTAAATTCTGTACAGATGCATTCTTTTCATCCAATAGTTGTTTCATGTTTTCCCGCTCTTGAACCATTCCCTTGCCTTTCTTAACTGCCATAGATAACTTATCCCTAAGAAGGGTAGCTTTATCTTCAGAACGTGAAAGATCATTCATTAAAGAGTCTTTCTCATCTTTCAAATTACGTAGTTCTTCAGAAATTGCTGATATCTTACATTCCAGTTGGTTCACCTCTGATCTATTTAGCATCTCCTCTTCTAAAAGTGTTTGAAACAGCATAGCCTCAAAATCTCTAATGTACAAGAGACTCTGAACTCTTCTGGTTATATCACTTTCCACCTGGGAAGATTCAACAGAGTATTTGGATTGTGTCTTTAATTTTTGTAAGCATTGATCAATGATACTGTCGAAGTCAGCCTGCATCTCTTCTGGATCATTTAAGGCTATACCTGATGCTTCCTGCAACATCTTGACTAGTCGGTCCTTCTCCAATGAAAGCTTATGCTCTTTCTCTACAATTCCTTTATACTTGTATCTCAAAGTTTTAAACACTTCTTCTAAATAATGCTTTTCTTGTATTTCTGTGAATATTGATAAAGTGAGTTGACCAATGTCATTGTGTGCAGCTTCTCTTGTTGCATCCAGAAGCTGTTTCATGTCCTCCCACTCTTGAATTTTTTTAGTTTTTTCTTTAATCACCAAGGATAAGTCTTCCTGCAAATTAAAGTTACTTTCTTCAGAATGTGAAAGTTTATCCTGTAGTGTGTCTTTCTCGTTTTTCAAATCATGTAGTTCTTGAGAGAGAACTAATACTTTATTAGCCAGGTTATTCACCTGAGATCTGTCCAGCATGTCATCCTCCAAGAGTTTTTCGAAAAGCATGGCCTCCTGATCCCTTGTGTACAAGAAACTTTGAATCCTATCAAAATGTTCATGGTCTGCCTGAGAAAATTCAGTAGAAACTCTGATGCGTTCTCTTAATTTTTGGAAGCAAAGGTCAATGATGTTGTTCATGCCAGATTGTTGCTCTTTAGAATCAGTCATTGTTATTCCAGATGCCTCCTGTAACATACTAACAAGCCGGTTCTTTTCCAGTGAAATATGATGCTCTCTCTCCAAAACGCCTTCATACTTGTACATAAGATCTTCAAGCTCGTCCTGGAGATAATTTTTTTCTTGTAGTTCTGTTAACATCAATGCAGTAAGTTGATCAATCTCATTGTATGCATCTTCTCTTGTTCTATCCAGAAGCTGCTTCACATTTTCTTTCTCTTGAACCAGTCCTCTGCCTTTTTTAACTGCCATAGATAATTTCTCCCTCAGAAGAGCAGCTTTGTCTTCTGAACGTGAAAGAGTATTCTGCAGAGATTCATTCTCCTCTTTCAGATTACGTAGTTCTTGAGAAATCACCTCTACCTTATTTGCCAACTGATTCACCTCTGATCTAGTCACTATGTCCTCCTCTAAGACTTTCTTAAACAGCATAGCTTCCTGATCCCTCGTGTACAAGAGGCTCTGCATTCTTTCAAATATTTCTCTTTCCACATGAGAAGATCCAATAGAAACACTGGTTTTCTCTTTTGTTTTCCCAAGAAATCGGTCAATCATAAACCCCAAATCAGAGGGCAGCCCTTCTGCACTGTCCATATCTATTCCAGATGCCTCGTGCAACAGCCTCACCGTTCGATCCTTCTCCAATGAATTTTGATGCTCCTTCTCTACCATCCCATCATATCTGTATTTTAAGTTCACAAGCTCCTCTTGGAGAGAATGCTTCTCATGTGATTCTGCCAAACTCAATGCAGTAAGTCGCTCAATCTCATTATTTGCAGCTTCTGTTTTTTTAATTGTCACATCTTGCAACTTGCCCATGAGTCTGTTATTCTCGTTTGCAAGCCATTGAACTTTCACTAAAATATCCATCGGCTTAAGTTCCTCAAGCAGATGACTCTCAAACAAAACTTTCTCACAGTTTTCAATAATAGTAGTCCTTTCTGAAAGTTCTTCCTGCAGCGTAGCAGCTAGAATTTCACATTTGACTAACTCTTGCTTACATAACTCTGCAGCTTCCAGAGCACTAGACTTTTCTTGAATTTCAATAAAACATTTCTCAAGCTCATTTGTCTTGTCAGCAAGTGACTGTTTCAATGAATCACGTTGCTGAACCACCGACTTTCCTTTTGTTACGGCTAAATTAAGCTTTTCTTTGGTATTATTACACCTTGCCTTCTCATGTTCGAGCTCCGCTTTAATTTTTTCAATTTCTGCATTAGAAGTATCAATGATTACAGTACCTCTTTTAAGTTCTTCACTCAATTTCCAGTTCTTCTCTTCCAACTCTGTTAATTTTTGTGTCAACTCAACTTCTTTTCTTCTCAGCTCTAACAGCTCTTCACGTGCAGTGAGAAAAATTGACCCCATGTCATCTTGGACAATGTGATCTGGCCTTACATTTGTAATGCACTGCCCAAGTAAATTAGATTCAGAAAGAAAACTATTATACTGCTCAATCAAATGTATGGTGCTTTTCTCAATATGAAACATTTTTTGGGCGAATGATTCATCCAATTGTTCTTCTTGATTAGATGCTGACACAAGACAATTTAACACCCTGTCTGCAATGGCCTCGGTATCTTGCTGTACTGAAGATTCATTTATTCTAGCACTGAGCACGTGAATTTCTTGATCTTTCTTATTTAGGACAGAATAAAGTTCAATGATTGTGCCTTGAGTCTGAGAGCGTTCATCCAACACATGTTTTACAAACTTGGAACAATCATTTATCATGTCCTGCAACTGGCCATCAGTAACCACAGACTTCTCACCGTCCCACATGCCTGAGTCATAATGGTTGAGAAACCCACCATCGGTTTCATTGACCAACGACCCTTGTGATCTCAAAGCATTAAGCTGATAATGAAGATTAGCAAGTCCTTGCAGAAAAGATTTTCTTTCTGTCTGCAAAAATTTGATTCGAAATTAAGAAAATTTAGCCAAAGGAAAAAAGAACCATGAAGAATTAGCTCATAGACCTCGTATTCCAGTGTAAAGCTTTCTTTATCAGCAACAGATTTTCCAAGCATTGCCCGCAGAGGTTCCAGCTCACCTCCATCCTTCCCATTGTCTGATTTATTTAAATTAGTCCCAATTGTTTCTTCACTGTTATCAGCAACATTAACCCTCCCATGAGTCCCATCATAAGAAACTAGCTCATCAGGGCAATCAACAAACATGTCATCTTTTCCCCCATCTTCTACAACTTTTCCTTCGTTTTGGTCGTCTACTACTGTATCAACTCCATTATCCTGGACTACACCTTCTACCTGCATCATGTGTAGTTGATAAATTTTTGTAAGCACATTCAACAAATTTTCAAGGGAAACAACTTTAAACATGTCAGCATCGCATGCAATCACCAAATTCTTAATTTCTCCTCTTAAAAAGATTTCGCAGTGTTGAGTAATCAAATACGAGCAAGAATTGCCATAAGTACTAAATTTCGAAGCTGAAAATGATGTTAAAAGATTATTAGTACCTGTTTTACAGGGCTGTTCTCACCATCAGTTTCTCCAGCTGAAATGTCTTCTGGGGAAGCATCTACTAACTCATCAGAATCATAATTTCCTGACATTTTAATCTTTCATAATCTGTAAAATTCCAAACTTTATTGAGTAAATTAACACAAAAAATTCATTTGATTCTATAAAAACTCTAATATTTGTTTATTTATTTATCGAATTCATAAGAAACAATATGCATTAAAAAAGGTTCCTTTTATAGACATGCATGCATGTTATTACAAGAAATGAACCATTCAAAAACCCTAACAAGATATGAATTAAGAAGGAATTGGAAGAAGGGTTAATAAAATAAACATAATAATTACCTTAAGAAGAATAAAAGACTGTTAATGCGGATATTAGTTTTGTTGGAGAAGACGATGGATGATCCGCAAATTGACTGTTAGAAACACAAAATTTTGCATCTGCTTTCAATTACAATGGTCTTTGTTAATCCCAAACGACGTCGTACCCACGTGTTACTACTATAAATTATAAATAAAATCAGCTGTTAGCCTGTTACTATGTGAAAAACAAATACTAATATATATTATTTGCTCCCCAAAATCTTAATCCTTACATACGGAAATAAACAAACTAGGTCATGAAATGGAAATAATGAACATGGTATTTTTTTTATATAAACAAACCCTTTGCACTAAATTAAATTTGATAATAATACCAAAACAAATTATGGCACCTGGATGATGGTATAAATGGCTAGGGTGGCGACTAGTGAGAATGTTTGGGTACAAAATTTTAAAATGACTCAGGCAAATAAATTAAGAGAAAACTGGGTTGAGGTTGTCGACAATCTTTACGAGATTAAAAGATTTTCTTCCTATAAATCAAGTGGCCCCGCAGGGACAATTTTGTAAATATAAATTTTTTTATAATAATTTACATATATAGCCTTAGGATTATTGTTTATCTATTTTATCAATTTCATAAGAGGATATGGATCAGAACTGTTGTTGAAACTCACCTGTGCAAAAAGAAAATCTGAAATTAGCTACCAAAGTTCCGGAAACACGAGAACTGACATTAAACATGATAGTGCATCACTTGGATACTTATTAGCCATCCACAACTATAACAAGTAACAACAGAAGAGATTTTTGCCGGACTCTATGTACACCTACGAGTCGGCTGTTCTATCTATACAACATTCATTCTACTTTTGGAATTAAAATAGGTATTCATAGTACATGAAGAAAAGAGCATCTGGAATATCTTTAGGAAGGCTGTTAATGTATAGGTAGAAGCGCAGCAAGTCTTCCTTTGAAACTGTATCGCTGTCTATCACGTCGTTGCCACAGGTGAGAACCCACAAGTCTCCTGAACTGACTCGCTTTATGCTACCACGACAAAATGGACATGATTCCGATCTGGCATTCCTGTCAATTTTGAGTATTTTTATATTAGGAACTGAAAGTAGAAGATCATATAATATATTAAAGACCAGATAATAGGTACTTAGTTACCAATCACGGTAGCAGTTAATGCACATTGCATGACAACAATTAGGCAAGACAATCTTGGTGCAAGGCTCTAAACAAATGCCACATTCGTCTTCCCTCTCCAGATCAACATTGGAAAAGCTAGTTTCAGCTTCCAGTTTCTTCTTGCTAATGATTCCCAATTCAGGTTTCTCATCTTTAATGTTAATTAGCTCCAAGTCATTATGGAGTCGCCGCAGAGATGGCAATATAACAGCTGAAATTGTTTTCATTCAAGCAAAGCAAACCAGCTAAAAGTAATTACAATCACCACCCTCCACGAATAATTCTTTGCATTTAATATTTCAATAAATGGATATTAGCATACCATAGAAATCCTTAATGGTTGCCTTTCTCCCATGTCCAGATATCTTTGGTTTTCCATCTCTTTGTACCTATAAAAGCAAAATAGTCTAAAAATCAATTATATATTTATATAAGAAAAATAAAAGGTGAATGTTTTTTTAAAAAGGGAAAATGAATTTTTTTGCCCCTGCTATTGACCTTTTTAGAAATCTACCACTCAACTATGAATTTTTCTTTTTTAGTCACTAAACTTAGGTTTGGATTTTGTTTTACTCACTAAACTTAGGTTCGGATTTGATTATTAGCATTATGTTAATTATTAGCATAAATTGTATCTTGAAAATAAATCGATAAAGTTTAATAAGATAAAATTATCCTCTCTAATGATTTATCTTTAGAGTTAAACCTTGATGAATGAATACGCTTGGGACCGAAATTTTTTACTCATTAATCGATATAAAAAATACACTATCTTTATTATGTTTGGACTTTGGACCGGAAAAAAATATTCATTTAACAAGGTTATTCGTTTAACGAACATTCATTTATCGATATTTTACTATATCTTAAAAATTATAGTAAGATAAAGTTTAAAAAGATATAAGAAGATAAATTTGAGAAAGATCGATTCGCTAAGCTCGTTACCGACTCGACTCGGCTCGGGTCGTAATGAACTCGAGTTCGGCAAGAAAAAAAGCTCGTTAAGGTAATCGAGCTCAAGTTCGATTCTGTACAAAAATTAATGTATATATATATGATATTAAAGATAATATTAAAGATAACACAAGTAAAAAATTAATGTGTATATAGATGATATTAAAGATAATACAAGTAAAAAATTAATGTATATATAGATGATATTAAAGATAATACAACATCTTTAGATCTGTTGTACGTAAAAAGTATTCAAGACATTAAAAACATTAATTAATAATTTTTTGATGGAGTACAAAAATACCATATTTGAATTTTGGGATGTAATAAAAAAGATTAGGGATGAGTTTCATATAAATTTAAATTTATTAGAATTATTTTTTATAATAGTGTAATAAATATTTTTATGATTATGAAGGAATTATTAATTTATGCTAATAATTAACATAATGCTAATAATCAAATCCGAACCTAAGTTTAGTGAGTAAAACAAAACCGAACCTAAGTTTAGTGACTAAAAAAGAAAAATTCATAGTTGAGTGGTAGATTTCTAAAAAGGTCAATAGTTCAATGACAAAAAAATTCATTTTCCCTTTTAAAAAAATACAATATTTGGTTCAATTAGTCAGAAAATTACCAAGAGGCTACTAGTCTAGTGCATGACTCCTTTTTTTCTAATTTACATGATTTAATAAAAAAATTGACACATCCCTTTGTCCTTATATTACTCTATCCGTTCCGTGACAAAAAAAAGGATGAGCCGTTTTAATTTATGTTTTACTTGTAAATCGATGAAGTCAACTTACAATAAGGTGCAAGAACAATAGAAATCGTTTTACCAACCTTATATACCAGCACGTGGAAAAGATTTAGATAATTCGGAAGTAGACACGTGCACGAACAGTCAATCCACTGAAGCAAAAAGAGAAGGAGCGGTGCCAAATGGTTGTAAACCAGTTTCATTTGAAGGTGAGAACCGCCTTTCCCTCTTGGAATGGAAGCAGCTCTGCAACAAAAAATTCAATAGACATAAATCTAATGTATTAATTAATCGCCGAATAAAAACAAATCATCAGCGAATCATTGTACTCATAAATTACGCCGTATAACAACATATTTTTGTCAACCAAAATACGACAAATATAACAATAAATTAACGAACAACAACTACACTGAAGTCCCTCAATCTCGTAACATAATGCTCCAATCAAGTTTCAGCAATCAAATTCAGTTATAACTACCCTGCTCCCCCGCCCCAATCTATCTAAAAGAACCACTCACCGCAACTTATAGATATATGTCTATATCCACAACTAACAAATCCCTACAACATAATAACCTCATTACTATTTACACAAAGAACTTGTTAATACAACATATTGAAACATGAGATTTCATCAACATCCATGACACAGCATTAACAACAAATAGCAGCAATATTTTACGAAAGTAGAGAAAAATTCTAATCAACAGAAACCTAGCTATGACAAACACCGAAAACACTACATGGGCATCCCAATTCTCACATTCCTTCCCCAAACACATACATAATCAACAACCATCACAAAATTTCCAATTTCAATTGCACAATTTTATAACTACAGCATCACCATGATCACATATAATCACAAAACGTAGCAACATACTAACACAAACAAATTAACAAAAGCCATAACTTCAATTAAGCTTAAAAAAATCATAAAAAAACATTAAAAAATATAAACTCACAGAGAATTAGCATGTTGAATATCAGCCTCCAAGACTTTCAAAGAATCACCACAAGAATACCTCCCAAGTGGGTAATACACCATATCCATCACTTGCTCAAAAACACTAAGAAAAATTCAATCTTTCACACTTTTTTTGAACTTGAGGGTCAAGACTCAAGATAATCAAGAAAGTGAATAAAAATCCAATCTTTATCAAGAAAGTGAATAAAAATCCAATCTTTATCAAGAAAGAGTTGATGGGTAAGTTGCAAAATTGAAATTGTGTGCCTTATAATTCCAAAAGTGTGTGTATTTATCTACTACACAAGAACCAACAGAAGCAGATAGGATGATGAAATCGATAAATAAGGAGAAAGTTAAAGAAATGGGGCGGCTTGTTTTGTTGGTTTGGCTCTGACGTAATTATGTATCATGGTGATAATTAGAGTCAAATTATGTTTCATTTCCATTTTGCTGCTTGTATTTATAGACTATGCATCAATGGATATCCCTTTTGAAGAGAATTTCTTTTTTTTTTTTAAATATGCTTTAATCTCTACTTTAATTTTTATTGTAATAAATAATGTTATCTATATATTATATATTATAAATTAGTGAATAGTTCTTGCCTAAAGTTTTAATTTTGGTAACCTTATTAATACATATTATCACATAATAGATATAAAAAATCTAAATAATTTTATCTTTGATTACATTTGTTATAATATAGAAAAATAATATTTTGTTAATATTATTTCTTTCAATATTAATTTATTTGATCTTAAATATAAAATTATTTTATTTATTTAATCATTATTATTATATATCATAATTATTATAAAATATAAATTTAAACTACTGTATGCATAGCACGAGCTCTAATCTAGTTTTTTAATTAATATGGGGATGTTCAAGATTTGAATTGAAGAGAAGGTTTAATTAATGAATAAATCTTAACATACTCCCTTAAACACTACAAAGTCATTACCTAAATTTTAGGGCTCTTAAACTGTTTCACTTTTTTTATAAACCTGCTTTAATCCTTGTAACCTTACACTAGTTTATCCATTTTAAAAATTTCACAATTCATAATAAATTTATTAATAAGTACATAAACAAACATATGTTAGTGATATAAATTATATCTATGCAATAATTTATTTTCGGGAATTCATATAATATTTGTACATGATTTTACTTTTATTTTTCTTAGAATAGGCCCCGCTAGGGGTAAATTTTTTTTAATTTAATCACTATTTTTTGTTTCTTTATATTTTCTTATGAAAATACAACATTAAGAATCATATATTTCCTCAAATTTCTATTCTAGTTGAATTGAATATAAAAATAAAATTTTTAAGGTTTATAAATAACACATAAGAATTAAAATAACTAATTCTAGTTTATTGATAAACACATACTAAGCAGTTACATAATCCTAAAATTGAGGTAGTGAATTGGTAGTGTTTAAGGGTGTCAGCCAAGATGTACTCTTAATTAATATGGGGATGTTCAAGATTCGAATGGAAGATAAGGATAACACATTAACTACGAGATTATTTCATGTCATGGTGTTCGGGGAAATTATTTTTAGGATAAAAATAGTTGGATTTTTATTAAAGTATTTTTATTTGAAAAGCGAAGAATAACTGCTAGATATATGGTGAGAGATTGGAAATGATTTTGGTGCTGCATAATATTAGTTGTACAAAAAATGGTGATGATTTTAAAAGTAATTGTGGGGGATAAATAATGTAGAACCGTTCAGTGAGATGGCTTTTTGAGTTGTTTATTGAAGAGTTGGATAGGATGGACTAATTAATTTTAGTTATTGGATATGATATGAATATGAATCTTTATTTGGTAGCGTATCATAGAAAGTAGGTATAAAAAGAATCTTTCAATCAAATATTATATTATTATTTTAATTCTAACCAGATTACTAATACAAAATTAACATGGTCATTATTATATTAAATATTTATATAAAAAAATTTATTAAAATTTGAAATTTTTATCCGAAAATTAATTTATAAAAACTTAATAAAAATTTATTAAGTACGACCATACAGCACCATTATTATTTATATGACGTGAACAAATTTTTGAAAAAATAACATAAATCCTGACAGTTAATGAGCACGATAAAAGTACAAGATAGTTTAGCCTAACTACATGGATGGACCATGGACTGGGCTTCGACACGGTGGATTGTTATAGTTGCTTTCCACATAATTCGGGCCCATTTCAGGTATTTAGAAATCCGAAGAACAAATTGGGCTTGTAGATTACCTTTAAAAATTGCGCTTGTAAATAATTTGACACATTTCCGTTATTTTTTTATTTGTTTAGAGATGAGATTGGAATGTTAAGCTTGAAGAAAAACAATGACTATGTACAAAAAAACAAAGAAAAATACTACCAAATTGGATACGAAAATATTTACGAAATGTCACGTGCCATCTATACTATCTATACTATCTATACTATATTATAATAAGCAAAAGGGTGTATAATTTGTAGTTGGTTACCCCTATTTTTGGTTATCCCCATTTTTGGTTATCCCTCACTTATCACCGTTAGATCAGCAACTCAAATAGATCGTGACCGTTAGATTTAACAATACTAAAATACTAAAAGTTGTTATATGCAGAAGGTCCAAGGTTCGATTCCCGCCAACAACATATTAATTTATATTTAATACTAAAAATTATTATATACAAATATGTAAGGTTTGAATTCTTTCGATAACATATTAAAATCAATATTTATAATATTATATTATGTTATAAATAAATTATAAAATATTAAAAGTAACCCGTGCTTTGCACGGGCTATAAGCTAGTATTTTTTAATAACATTCTCTACTTTATAAACTAAAATTGAAATATTTGTGCAGCCTTCTACAAAAAATTCTTCTTTGGCAATGAGGATTGATTGATTTCATCTACTCTTTTCTGTAACATACTTTGATCTGTGTCTTCCCTGAGGATTCCGAACGAGGTGGTGAACTAGCAGAGTCCTGGCCTTGTCTGGGAGGTAGTGTCCTTCCAAGTTTCGATGAATGGGGCTGCAAGACATAACATGAATCGGTTAGGTTTTTTGCTGCTGGGAAAGTTATAGAGGATATTGTTAAACAAGCATAAGATTTACAAGCGAGGCATGTACATAGGTTGTAGCCTGCTGCAGAGATTATGAGCATAAAATGTAGCAGAATATGTCAGAAGACCTACGCCATTAACTTGAAATTTTTTAGAGTGCCAACTATCGAAGCTTGCAAAATACCTTAGATTTTGTTTGCATTTGAGCTTTCTCTGTCCCTTTGGTATTAAGCTTGTTCTCAAGTTTCTGGAAGCCAAGTTACATATACGAGATCAGTATAAAAAAAAGATATTTAATAGAGGACAGTCGACGATGACTTGTACTGAGTTTGAGCTAACCTCTTCATGTCTTGCTCCTATTTCTTTATGTTGAAAGTTGAAGGACGAGAATACAGCAGATGATGATTCTTTTCTTTCCGCACTTAAAGATTCTGCACAACTGCACACATTATTTTGAGGAAAAGGTTAAAATGTAACTTAATTTGAGTCGCTGTATTGTTAATGAAGAACGAAGAACATCTATAGAGGAGGCAAGTGGCCTTATATTGCACATTCAGTTTATATACAATCGGGCAAAAATAGCTATTGGACAGAAGGGATGCACAACTGGGAATAGCACAAGTAGTACGCATACATATCTTGGAGGAATTTATTAGAAAGTACCTTATACATTCCTGATGAGGGTTTTCAATATCACATGTTGCTACTCCATGCAAACGATCCTGTAGGTCAAGAAGTGTGGTCATCTCGAATTTGTACTAAAAATAGTTTAATTTGTTATCTGGTTGTCACATGTTAGAATGTTGGTGATGTGTGTGCAAGTGTGTAACTGTTGCATATAGGTGCCGATCACAAAGACATACCCTTGTTGGAGCCTGCTTAGTTGTGCTGTCCCTTGGCGACTTTCCTATGCTTTTAATGATTCTTAAATTTCTGATGCTATCAAGAATGGGGGAGGATGTTTTTTTGGCTTCACTAGCACATGAAGCAGAACTTAATGCTTTATGAAATGATTCTAACTGTGATCGCCTTTTCACTATAGAATCTCTTGCAGTCTTGTTACTGTAAGGACTGGAGTTATTTTCCTTCCTAGGCGTAACAGGAGCTTGGAGCTTTGATGCACTACCATATATTGACGCCTTTGATGAAGAGATTGCAGGCTTTCTTGTGCTTGATGGTGTTAGATCTCCCATATTAGCATTGTTCTTGAATATTAGAAGTTGCATTAGACGATAACAATGAAGAGAACTTCCAACATAATGACTTAATTAAGAGATAGTTGATGATGCATATATACCTTGGATAGTGTCCTTGTCTCTTTTGCAAATCTAAGAGTATTATACTTTTGTCCATTTGCATGCTTCTCTGAGGAACCTACATTTGTAGAGTTCTCTACAATACCATCTTGTTCTGTATTTACTTCTCCTTCCTTTACATCATTTCTCGGACTATTTGCTTCTGCAATAAAATCAAAGTGCTTAGCACGGTTAGAAAAGAACACCTCACTACTAGACAGTCGATTTCCTTTGTTACATAACAAGACACATTCTTACTGAATTTTCCCAAATCTGAAGCCATCTGAGAATTGTTGTGAATCTTGGTAAGACTGGGGTTATGAGAATCACGAGGCACTTCATCTTGCTGATTAGGTAGAACCACGGCAGATTTCTTACAATAAGCAAATCTCTTATAACGAGCTTCAAAGTAAGCTTTCATAGCAGCAACAGTACCAGGCTTGGAGAGTTTCTGAACTTCTTCCAAACACCGATTTTGAGAAAAGCATGACCATTTTCCCCAATCCAGGTCTGACTCGTACCTCCCAAATGAATAGCATGATGTTAAGGCACGGTAGCAATGCTCCTGCAATGAGTTAACATCGAAACCTTATCACTAATTGTTGTCCGAGACTCCAAGTTCTATCAGAAAATTCTACTAGCTAGTTAAAATTTCGCACTTGTAAAAAATATCGCAAACCGATTAGTAAATATGATGCATAATCTAAGCATACCACAATATAGCAAACCGATTCTTTCGAGAATCGGTTTGACAAAATATAAGCAAGAATCATCGACAACTGAATGTTTAACAACAAAATAAAGGAAATCAGTACAGGAAAACAAATTAAAAGCACTGACCTCTTGGTTTGCATAAGAAATTGGTTGACTGAATGTTCTAGCAATGGAAGGTGATGAATCCTCCATGTTGATGCAAATACTAGGAAGTAGGAACCTCAACAAAAACTTTACCACCTTCTAATTTTTTTTAATCTTTTCGGAAAATTTCTCAAATGGGCACTAAAGTTTTTCCAGAGAAAGCTAAATGTACATGCAACAAATTAAGAAAGACAGCTAAAATCTGGAATATTAATTTTTTTGAATAAAATACTGTCGAATTTATGAGTGAGATAAAAATGGATCCAATTTGTCTATTTCTGCTCATAAAATACTTGTAAGATCTTTTCAATTATAGAAAATTTAGTAACTGTTATTATTCACTTTGTTAGAGTAGGAGTATTAGATGCCTGCATACTTAATTTGATATATGATCAAATAATATATACAGTTAAAGAAAATCTACAGATTTTCTTTCTACGCTGTGTTTGATTTTAATTAATGTGAGATATACAAATCTAAAGAAACCTACATATTTTTCTTTGTTTTGAAAGCTACATCTGATTTTGCTTATTTAAAAGATTGATTTTAGGAAACTTTTTTCAAAGATACTTAAAAAAAAAAATACACTTTTAAATTTGTTTGGATCCGTGAGGCTAATTAAAAAATTCTTATTTTACAAAACTGTTCACTCCATATCTGTATATAGGAGGATCCTATTCAAATAGAAACCTCCTTAGAATAGAAACCTAGAAACTACTCCGTTCGTCCCTTAATGCTTTTCCTGTTTTGACTGGACACGTTTGTCAACGCATACTTTTGATCGTTAATATCTTGAATTTCGTATTAGTATTAAATATAAAAACTTCACTGTATTAAAGTACTCATAAATTCGAATCCAACAAGATCACTCATGATTATATTTGGTCTTATAGATTAGACGTAAATTAGTAATTTGTCTCATGTTATGAACAGTCCCGACATATGAAACAAGAGAAACATTAAGGGACGGATGGAGTAACACATTTATCACATTTCAAGCTAATCTAAAGGTCAAACTAGGGGCACCCAAATACAAAAAACGTATAAAATTCTACCCTCCATCTATCAAAAAATAAACAAAAAAAAAAATCATTGTTCATCGATCATCGATGACGTGGTAGATGAACAGTGATTTTTTTATTTTTTTTATTTTTTTACTAAATAGAGGGCAGAATTTTATACGTTTTTTGTGAAGGTGCCCCCTAGCGGGGCCCTTAAAATAAATGAAATATAATTTATTTAGTATAGGTTTCTAGTTTCTATTCTAAGGTTGGTTTTTATTTGAACAAAAACCTTTGCATATAAATCTCATGTATCTCAGCACCCTCAGGAAACTTACCTGAGATGTATCTCAGGCTCACTAATCTATAATTTAAATGAATAAATATTTATTTAAAAATTTATTAAATATTTATCATTATAAATAATAGCCGATTTTACCAAACCGTCTACAAATCTTTTATTGTAATACCTGAATCTACCTAAAATTATTTTAGAACCAAATATGTCACTTCTAAATTTTAAAGAAATCATATCATATTAGAAAATTTCCTTATTATTTACCATTATTATCCAACTTACTAACCATGGTTAATTAATAATTTTAATTTAAAAACACTAATGATTATTTGATTAAACATATCCACATATTATATTTCTTTTTAAATTAGGATCAATCAAATGTCAATTCTAAATTTTAGACCACTCATATCATATTAAAAAATTTCCATATTTACCATTTGATATGGGCTGAAAGTAAGCCCTAAAGACACAATTAATGTTGCATTAAATTGACCTAGCTTGATCCAGATACGAAGCCCATTAATGAGGCCCAAAACCCTAATTAAATAATAAATTCGTGGCTAATAAATCAGCCAAATAAAAGACTCCGTTATTGAGTCCAAAAGGAAACCAAATCATCCATGGAGTAGCCTCCAAGGCATACAACTCCTATAGTTATCCACATCCCTCATGGAAGGATCTAGAATTGGGCCTAAAGTGGGTAACTTGCCCACTAAGTTACCAAACCCTACCCTAACTCTATGGCTTCTCAAGCCTATATAAAGGGTCTGACCCCTCATTCTCAAGGGGAGCGTTTTTTAACACAGCTCCATACACATCCACCACGTTTTAGGCTTAATCCTCGAATAAGGACATGCAAGCCACTACGTTACCACGCCGCGAGGGCGCATCAAGCCACGTAGGCAATAACAGAACTACGTTTTGGCTTGATTCTTGATATTCATCAAGATACGTAGGTATCTTGTTAGGACCGAGTTAGTCCCCGACGACAAGAGCAGCCACCATTAAAGCTCGAAGCTCTCAATCCCTAGCAATCAATACACGAATTAATTACACCCTACTTTTTATTCCACAACATTTGGCGCCGTCTGTGGGACTACACACCACGTCACCACCACTAGCACTTTTGTTAATTCTACACCCGTAATTATGGAACAAGTGTCTGTACCCCTTAAACAAATACCCAGATTTCGAGTTTTTAACCCCAAGGACGAGTCTCCAAAATTACTAAAACACATGTCGAGGGATCGCGGCCCATAGGGATGAATCCCCAAGGCCAGGAGATGAATCCCTTTCAAATGGTTGTTTCCCTTCTAGGATACGGCCTACCCCCATGAAGCACAAACCTCCACCACTGTGATTCTCGCAAGAACGAATATAGCCTACGGGCTACCCATCTATCCCTCAAACGAAGGAGACATTGGAGGAAGTGGTCACGCGTATCGAGTGCACAAGCCATATAAACCCCCAAGCATCACATGCCTAGTCCCTGTCTATGAAGGAGGGTACGAAGATTATTCTGAACCCTATACCGAGGATTCATCATCTAAGGATGATCGAGATCGAGCTCCGAGGAAGAAGCGTGCAGACAAGGGACAAGGTACCCACTGTCGGGCGTATCCAAGAAACTTCGGGCAGAACGTCAAGAACGACATAAGATAAGGTTAAGGCTCATAAGGCCGAGATCCAAAAGTTGAAACAAGGCTTGGAGACGGAACAACATACGTAAAATTTCCCTTATACGTTAAGAATAGGAGAGATTCCCTTTGTCAATTTGGAGAGGCCTTCAAAGATGCATAGAAGGACTGGGGTCCCAAGGACAGAGATCCTTATGGCTAAGTCCAATGATTTGATTCAACCATGAGATTGGGAAGAGATCAACATCAACGGTCACTGAGGTTAACGCTGGCACTGCTGTGCCACCAACCACTAGACAAGGGTCGATACCTCAAGGAGAAGTTCGCAAATCCCTCTTATGTAGCCCCAAGAGACGAATCTTTATGGGATAGGAACTCAAACTCACTGCCTTCAGTGGTGAACCCTCAGGAACAAGGAGCGAACTCCTTTCATGTGGTGATTGCCCCTCTAGACGATCGCCCGCAATCGCATGGAGTCCAGATCTCAACTACTACGCTCCCCTTGCATACTAATCCTATGTTTAGACTACCTAACTACCCCTACTTTATGCTCATGAGCCATATGACCCCCCTTATGTGGGAGGCTCTCGGCACAACCAAAGGTTTAGAGATTACTCCAGACCTTACTCTGATTCTTCCTCTGAAGAAAGAAATCGAGATGAATCCCCGAGGAGGCACCGAGCAAGCCAAGAACCCCATAGGCGTTCTCAAAGAATCCACGATGGACCCTCAACCACTGCCCTGGAAAGAATCCAAACCTTTGAGGCTGAGATTCAAAGGCTGAAAGAAGACATCGCAAGAGAGCAGCAGAGGCAAGGACGCCCACAGACAAGGGAGAGTATCCATGTGGTGAATTTGGATGAAACCCCAAGGAGGGATAGGAGGACAGAGGTCCCTCTAACTGAAGCACCAAGGATCGCTGCCCCTAGTCCAAGGACTGTGGACTTGGTGTTGCTCGGAAAACCTAACAATCCAATACCCCCATTTACTTAGAAGGTGATGAGAGCTCACATCTCAAGAAAGTTTAAGATGAATACCATTAAGGCTTATAATGGAACGGGTGATCCCGCCAATCACGTGAGAACTTTTTCAAATGCACTTCTTCTGCAACTAGTAAGTGACACTCTTATTGTAGGGCGTTTCTTCAAACCTTAGCCGGGATGGCTCAGCGTTGGTACAACCGTCTTCCCCGAAACTCTATCTACTCTTTTTAGGGGCTAAGCGATGCTTTCATTAGCTAGTTCATTAGTGGGGGAGTACACGAGAAAAGCTCTGCTTCTCTTATGAACGTGGTGCAAGGGAAGAATGAAACCTTGAGGGATTACATCAGGAGATTCACTAAGGAGACATTGGGTATCTCTGATCTAGAGAACAAAATAGCCATGGTGGCCTCACACCATAGAACGACCAATGTTTATTTTAAGATATCGTTAGCCAAGCATCCCTAGAGGACATAACTGAGCTCCAGTCGAGAGCAAGCAAGTATATTGAGGCTGAAGATAGCATGAGGAATGATACTTATGTTACTAGCATTTGGAACAACGACAACCCTAAGAAGAGAAGGGCGGAGCAAAAGTATGATGCTAGGGACAAGTATCCCCGAACTAGCGAAGACTCTTACTCTCTCCCTACGAACAACCAAGGACCAGGTTCACTGATTATGCAAGGCCTAGAACACCCATGAAGGAGTCATGATTTTTTCAGAACCTATATTGTTGAAGATTCATCACCCAATGAAGATAACAATCTCAGATGGAAAACCAGGCAAGGAGCTCGAAGGAGAGTTAGGGCCTTCTCAGCCCCGTGGATCCAAAGGATTGGCTTCCAAGACTCCAGGAGGGAGGATACTTGCTCATGAAAAACTTGGAGATACAATAGGCTAGGCAACCCCCAAGGGCTAAGATCCCCTATTTTATTAACACAAGTGATACCCCTAGGAGGAAAAGGGTTGATTCACAAAGGGTTGATCCCGATGGCTCGATACCTCTAAGAGATCGTGATGATCCAACCTTGTCCATCACTAACGAGACAATGAATGCTCATATCTCAAGGAATAATTTGAAGAAGAGAAATTAAGGACCAAGTTTCACCAACTATGCACATATGAATACTCCCAACACCCAAATCCTGATGGACATTGAGAAACACAAGAATCTCTGATGGCCGAAGCCACTAAGGGTTAATCCCGGGAAGAGAGACAAGAACCAATGTTGTCAGTTCCATAAGGATGTGGGAAATAAATTTCACGATTGTAAACAGCTGAAAAACAAGATCAAGTTTCTGATCCAAAGAACCAGGTTGTATAAATTCACCAAGGATGGCCAATAAGGTAACCTAAGGCAGGATTATGAAGTAGAAGATTATAAAAGGAAGGATGGCTATCAAGATCGCAATCCATAGCCCCGGGGGGGGGGGGGGATGATAAACCTGATTTCTGAAGACCCGACAACGGTCCAGAATACAAGGAGCTCTCATAAAGCTTACGCTCGAGAAGCTATGCACATTATAGGAGAAGCTCTATAACGAGCAAAAACCGAAATAACAATTGTCTTTGATGATTCTGACTTGGAAGGGGTGAAGTGCCTCCATGATGACCCGTTGGTCATAACACCTGTGATAGGCAACTCGCAAGTGAAAGGAGTCTCGATAGACAATGGAATATCAGTGGATATCTCACATTCTCGAAGATGGGATACAACGATTCTCAATTGACCCCCTCCAACATGCCCGTCTATGGGTTCAACGGAGTCGAGTCGAGAGTTGAAGGAACTATTCAGTTGTCCATGATAACAGGACGGAAGCCTAGGGAGGCCACTCAGATATTGAACCTTTTGGTGGTTAGAGCAACTTCCGCTTATAATGTTATCCTTGGAAGGACAGGCTTGCATACCCTTAAGGCGGTTGCCTCAAGATAAGACCTGATGATCAAGAATCCTACAAGGAATGGAGTTGATGAAGAAAAGAGAGATCAGACAATAACAAAGAATTGATATCCAGCCGCCTTGAGGTCTGATGGAATCGGGGGCAGGTTCTCTCGATTGAAGACATGGATGTCCAAGAAGATGAGAAACAAAGAGAAAACTCTGCAAAGGACTTAGTCCCTACTCCCCTAGTTCCTGAAGAACCTGAAAAGTTACCAACGTAGGGCATTACTGAATGAACCCTTGAAGGGCAAATTGGATGCGTTCCTCAAGAGAACATTGTTGTATTTACTTGGACAGTAGCTGATATGCCAGGGGTCGACCCCCAATTAATTATGTAAACTAGACGTCCACCCGAATAGGGATACGATAAAACGGAAGAAAATAAATTTTGATTCCAAGAGGCAGGAAGGCCAATGGAGAATGAAGGATGTGTATTGAATTCATTGATATGAAAGATGCATGTCCTAGTGACTACTTTCCCCTACCAAGGAACGATACATTGACCAATGCAATAAAGGTGACGTCCCAAAGAGGCGACATCCCAAAGATTGATAAATAAGATCTTTGAGCATCTTAGTGGAAAGACTATAGAAGTCCATGAAACTGATATGTTAATCAAGAGCCTCGATAAGGTACATCACATCGAGCATTCTCATGAGGCGTTTGAGGTGTTAAGGCACCACAAGATGATATTGAATCTGACTTAATAAGCCTTTAGTATAGGATCAGGAAATTTTTTGGGTTTTACGGTCTCCAAACATGGAAATTAAGGACAACCCAGATAAGAGCAGAGCAATCCTTGACATGGAACCTCATGTGTTGACAATACTTGACATAACCGAATTATGTAAAGTCATTGTATCTATACTTGGATGTACTTAATACAGATTTGAGTGTCGTCCTCGTGAAAGAGGAAAACAAAGTTCAAAAACCCATCTGTTATGTGAAAAAGGTCTTGCATTGGACAAAATCCCCAAGCACTCACTCACTTCATGGTTGAACACACCATTGACAACCACGAAGTCGGGGGGCAAGAGGTAGTACCCTAGGAGGGCAAGGAATTAGAGAATGAAGGTTGAAGAGCGGTACTCAAGGGTAATGGATGCTCAATTTTGATGGAGAATCAAAAACAAAATTAAGTCAGAACATACCCCGATGGGCTCATGCTTGAGAATGCCCTAGAGTTGGATTCCCCAACAACAAACAATGAGGCTGAACGCAAAGTTGTGATAGCCATACTTGGTTTGGCCGGAGTCCCGAGGGTCAAAACCTTAAAGTCTGTGGAGACTCAAGATCAGTAGTACCAAAAGTGAATGTTGAGTTCAAGGCCAGGGCTGGAACTGTGACAAAATACTTGAAACTTGACTCAATTCAATGAGTATTACGATGGAGGAAAACGTAAATGCCGATGTCCTATTTATGTTTGCATTCTCAAAGATAGAGAATTATGTTGAAAGTTCTTACTTCCAAGTCTTGGAGACCCGAAGCATTGATATAAAAGATGATAACACCTATAGGTATGGAAAGCCGTTGGATAGATCCTACAGAGGCTCTCCAGGAAACCGGTTGGTTACCCGACAATGCCTTGGAGGCACGAAAGTCGTCAATAAAAACATTGAGGCCTCAAAACGCGAATTTTGCCTTGAAAGAAACTCATCTAGAAATATGGGGGCAGGACCCTTGCCCAAAAGATGACCCGATTTGGATTCTACTAGCCAAGCATAATGGCTGATACCAGAAGTTATGTTTGATCGATATCCAAAAACATGCAACTGTTGATCAATCCCCTAAAATGTTGAAAACCATCAGTTCCACCATTCCCAATGGCAAATGCCCAGAGGAAGTTCTTGATAGTTGCAATTGATACCTTCATGAAGAAGACTTGGGCCAATATCCAAGCCTGGATAACCACCAAGTAAATGATACAATTGTGATACGTAGATATGGACTTCCACCAATCCTTGTAGCCAGAAATGGATGACAATTCAAAAATGAGGCTCTTACAAGCTGGAATTGTTTGAAAGAAATGTGGTGCCTAGACTTGGCACACCCCAAACCTCAAGGTTTATCGTATCTGAGCATCCGGTTAAGACACTCCACCTGATCAGACTAAGTAGAAATAAGGTTTGATGAAACCACAAGCTTCTAGCTCTAAGGAATTGAAGGCTCAAATAGGCCGTGTTCGATGTAATTGAAGGCTCGAATAGGCCGTGTTCAATGTAGTTGAAGGCTCGAATAGGCCATGTTCCATGTAATTGAAGGCTCAAATAGGCCGTTTTTAATGTAATTGAAGGCTCATCAAGTAGGCAATCGAACTAGGAGAATTCGAAGTTAATTACAAGCATATGACGGCCATCAAAGCCCAAGCTCTAGCTGACTTCGTGGTTGAATAGAAGATTGACAACCAAGAAGTCGGGGGGCAGGAGGTAATAGACCAGGAAGGTCAGCAAGGTGAGAAGCCCTTGGAAGAGAAGAAGGCTCTATTTTGATGGGGCATCAAAAACAAAAACCCGTGGTGCAGGTTTATTTCTGCAAAGCCCCGATGGGTTCGCACTTGTGTATGCCTTGAAGTTGGATTTCTAAACAACCTACAATGAGGCAGAGTATGAAGCTCTGATAGCCGCCTTGGATTGACGAGAGCCCTGAGGGTGAAGAATTTGAAAGTCTGTGGAGACTCAAAGCTTGTAGTCTCACAAGTCAATGAAGAGTTTGAGGCTAGAGAAATTTATATGGCCAAATACTTGAGGATTGTGAAAGCTGTGATGGCTCAATTCGAAGAGTGCTATATATGTTGAGCACATCCCAAGAAAGGAGAACGTCAAGGTCGATGCTCTATCTAAGTTCGCCTCTTCAAAGATGGAGATTTATGAAGGGAGTTTTCACTTCCAGGTCCTGAAGACCCCCACCATCAATTTGAAGTTAGTGGCACCAATTAATGTAGGAAGTTGTTGGATGGACCCTATCAAAGTTCATCTTGAGACTCGTTGGCTCCCTGATAATGCCTTGAAGGCACGAAACTGTCAGTGAGAACATTGAGATATGTATTGATTGAAGGTCTCCTCTATACGAGATCCTCTGTAATTCCACACTTGAAGCCTTGAACTTTAAATCTCAACACAAAATTTAAGCCTTGATGGCCAACAAGGTTATCTGCCTCCAAACGAGCTTGTCAAGAAGCGTCAGGCAACTTGAAACCTAGTCAAGGTTCTACGAGCATAAGAAAAAGGTTTGAAACCTAGAATTAAGATAGAAGATTGGAAACCAGCCAAGGCACATCAGACTTAAAGTCAAGTGCTTAGTTGCAAGTGAACTTCTTGAACGATCAACCAGGAAGCAAGACCTCCACCATATGAAGCAAGGGGGGCAAGAACTAAGGGACTTCATCATTTCTACATCTTAGAATGAGAATTAAAAGTTGAATGGTTGATGATAACCAACAATCATGAATGAATTCTCGTTTTTGAATCAACAAGGACTCAGCAAACGAATTAAGGCTTGAAGGTCATGAAAATTAAAAAATAGGTCATCTGAAGGTTCTACAGAGAGATCAGAAATTCGGAAATAATAAGCCTGGGAGCCCGACAAAAGCCTAGAACACCCGCGCCAAGAAAGTTAAAACCCCTAGGCGTTGGTTCGTATAAGGCCTCCTTGGCGTGGGTATCCACGCCAAGGCTGGAGTAACAAATGAAGGGTATTAAAGAACCCACGCCCAGGAAGCTTAAATTACTAGGCGGTGATCTAAATGAGGCCTCCTTGGCGGGAATAGCAACGCCTAGAGTGGTTGTACAAATGAAGGGGATGTAAACACCCATGCTCAGGAAGCCATATCTCCTAGGCGCGGTTAGAAGAAAGTCCTCCTTGGCGGGGATACCAACGCCTAAAGCATCCATACAAAATCAAGTGGATAAATTACCCCGCCCAAGAAGCCAAATCTCCTGGGCGTGCTTCAAGAAAAAGCCTCCTAGGCGGGGTTACCCACGCCGAGAGCTCCTCTCCAAACGACAAACCATTTTTTCGGAAATTAAAAAAAGATTAAAATCCTTAAAAATTCCATAAATAGGTTAAAAAGAAAAAAGGAAATAATTTATAAAATTATTTTCTAAGGCATGGAGCCCAATATTTAATTTTTTATCAAAAATAAAAAATATGTAAAACCTGAAGGTTCAAAAAAAAAAAATGCACGGAATGCACATGAACCACGCCATCTAGGCCTTCTCTCCTACACGTCGATTGCAAGTGGTCTCCTGGGCGGCCATCACACACGCCCAGGGTGTATTACAAAATGAAGGAAGTGAAATGGCAAAAGTGCCATTAAGTACCTGAAGTGTTACAAGTATGACAAAGGCTTCCTAGAGTTTTAAAGTTTACAAATTCTACCTTGAAGTTTGAAAATTGGCAGAACAACCCCTGGAATTTTTTAATTGAGGAAATAGTCCCTTTAAAATTATGAAAAATACCCGTGGGTACATAAAAATTCCTAAATTATTAGGAATAATTACGGAAATACTTGTGGGTACATAAAAATTACTAAATTATTAGGAATAATTACGGAAATACCTGTGGGTACATAAAAATTCATAAATTATTAGGAATAATTACGGAAATACCTGTGGGTATTAGGAATAATTATGAAAAATACCCGTGGGTACATAAAAATTCCTAAATTATTATGAATAATTATGAAAAATACCAGTGGGTACGTAAAAATTCCTAAATTATTAGGAATAATTATGGAAATACTTGTGCGTACATAAAAATTCATAAATTATTAGGAATAATTACGGAAATACTTGTGGGTACATAAAAATTCCTAAATTATTAGGAATAATTACGGAAATACCTGTGGGTACATAAAAAATCCTAAATTATTAGGAATAATTACGGAAATACCTGTGGGTACATAAAAATTCCTGAATTATTAGGAATAATTATGAAAAATACCTTTGAGTACATAAAAATTCCTAAATTATTAGGAATAATTATGAAAAATACCTATGAGTACATTAAAATTCCTAAATTATTAGGAATAATTACGGAAATACTTGTGGGTACATAAAATTTCTAAATTATTAGGAATAATTACGGAAATACCTGTGGGTACATAAAAATTCCTAAATTATTAGGAATAATTACGGAAATACTTGTGGGTACATAAAAATTCCTAAATTATTAGGAATATGTTAAATTACGTCTAACCGCAAGCGCACGGTATCAATTGTAGTAGATAATAGCATATACGGGTCGATTCCTCAAGGAGACAGTTTCAATTTCAATTCAACTATTATCAATTGTTTCTAGTCACAAACGATTATTTGAGAATTTTATTAACTACTAAAACGAATTTAACAAAGGTTTTAAATCAATTAATTAAGGGATCTAGGGCAATTCAGGTTCACCATGCTTACACCAACCAAATCACAAAGGTATAGCTTTTTAATGGGATTAAGTAATTAAAGCAATGGTTAATCTTTTTCAAGCATTAACACTCTCAGAATATCTAATGATGCTTTCACAATCACCTTCAATTCCGCTAATTGTATGTAAGCCTCTAGTAGTAAAATTTTTCGATCTATTACTCCTATTGCAATCAATTAATCCATGATATTGCGCAATTACACAAATTAAGAATTAGAACATATCAATCAGAATTACTCTTTACCCATCAATCTACTAATCAAATTAAGCCCAAATCATGGTGCAAACATGGCTCCCCTTAGTACCCTAGAATTAAACTACTCACTCATACTATGATTAAGAGCAACAAAAATAATAAAGAAAGCCATATAAAACATATACTAATAAACAAGATGAGATAAAAAATACCTTAAACTTTGTATTAACGAAGAACAATGAATCCAAGCTTAATTAACCAAGTGTTTACAAAGGAAGAGATGAAGAGAGAGAAAAAAAACAAAACCCTAGCTTCTTGTAAAAATACGTATCTATGTCTCTATCTCTCTTTCCACATTCTTTTTTTCTCTTTTATAATAAAACTCCTTAATAAAATCTGATCTCTAACTCCTAATAAAAGTATTTTTAATATCCTAATCAATTTACAAAAAGATATCCATAATTGAATAGGATTTTCTTGTAAAATTCGTCACTTCTTTTTCTCCTCTGTTTCTGGGCTCTTCCAGTTGGATTTTGCTTACTAGACCACCTCTGAATTAAAGATAATTCCACAAGCTTCGCGTGGACAGTAAGATCGTCAAATTCTGACTTCTGGAACTCAAGATATGGCCTAAACAGTGTTAAACAGCCTGCGTAGCCCAATAATACGAATTTTCTCCTATTTTATCTCCAAAATAGCTCTTTTTGCTCCAAATCCTTCCAAGTCATGAATTCTTTATTTCCTACAATAAAACAATAAAATCTATTAAATAAAAATCCAAATCAATGCAAAACACAATAAATATGAGAATAAAATCATCTAAAATATATATAAAAATATACTCTATCAAACATCCCCACAATAAGCATTTGCACGTCCTCGGGCAAATAAGTGAAATAAAAACTAAGTCCTAACAAACATCACTTTCGTAGATGACACGATTGCATTGAGCAAATGCAACAAGCCGTTGAACCCCTAGGCAGCCCTAGTAGGACGAGTGTTGTCTCGTGAGGGTTTATAGTGAATATACCCACAAAATTCATCTAACCATGCAAAAGATCAATGCTAACACAACAACACACACACAAGTCCTCTCATGCCACATCAACTTAAGAATCAAAGCAAACATACGATGTCTTGGTGTCGAAAGTGCAAGTATTCACGTAGTCTACTCAACCAATATGCAGAAGGTCATAAAAATTCATGTCAAGTGTAAAAATCGTTGGTAATCATGCTAAGACCACAAGAAACACATCTTTAAGTCTAAACCTGGGATCTCCTATGCCAAAACAAGTAATAACTCACCTTTCACTCAAAAACGAATATTCACTCAAGAACAAGGTTAAGTGTATCACTCAATTCCAACAAAATCATAAACACAACTTGACACTCGTAATCAATCTCACTCTCAACACAACATACATCACTGATGACAATCAAAAGGTCTTTATTCGGGTTGTAGCGTGGGCTAGGGACTAGGTATGTCAAGTAAACCTAAAACAGGTTAAATCAAAAGCTAGTACCCGACAATGAAATTCAAACGACTCCCATACTTATTAAAACCAATGAATACTTCCCCACACTTGAACTTTTATTATTTTCCAATAAACACCTTGTCTAGTCGAATCAAAGTAGGATCACAAAAGATAAGAATGCTCTCATATTTATTTTTTTCTTTTTTTTTTTTCAAGAGAGCTAAATAATAGCAAGAACAATGATCCCATAAATATGATTTCAAACTTCGACTAACAAGCTAACAACTAAACCCCAAATATATTCCCCAAAAATTATGATCATCAATAAAACCCCTTTTTTGCACACCTTATTACTCCCTTAAGCACGATACTAGCCTTTGACAATTTAGGTTCAAATTCAATGTAAGGCCAATAGAATAAAAAGGATAATGGCAAGTAATGTAGTGTGTCACCGAAAGAAAAGGATTAAGCTCAACGGGTTGACTAATTGATCATGAATAAAAGGTGTGGAAATATGGGAAATACGAGGTTAAACCTAAGTGCCTTTATCATCTCATCATCAAGTAATATCATGCATTTCAAGAAAGATCTCAAGTAAGTGCTAGCAATGTAAACAACATGTGGACACTCAAGCAAACGAAAAATCATGCAAAAGATATGCATATAGGCTCAAAACTCACTTGGTGTGACAAAACATAATCAATCCCAAGTAACAAGACTCTCTAACGCACCTACTTGTACTCAAAGCATGAAAACCAAGTCATCTTGCACATATTCATGTCATTCTAATCACTTACAACATATAATAATAATAATAATAATAATAATAATAATAATAATAATAATAATATACAAAGAAAGTTAGAAATACTCCCCTAATGAATAAGCATGAAGTAGCCCTCCAAAATTAAGTGAAGAAATGCTAGCTCCATGTAATTGCTTTTGGGCCCAACAATGAAGTATGAATAAGAGCAGGTGCACTTTGTTACACAACAGCACAGTAGCACAACTGGTTGGAGGTGTCAAATAGAATCATTGTGGTGCTAACCCCATGGTCAGGGGTTCAAACCCCATGACCAGCGTTTTTTTATATTAACAGCACAAGCAGCAACATACGCGCCATGCAACCTGCTCAAAAATTTGATTTTTTCGATTTTTTTTTTACACCATCTTTTTTTTTTTATACAACATTTTTTTTTTACAACAAGGCTTGGGTTGCCTCCCAAGAAGCGCTTCTTTAACGTCAATAGCTTGACGTTACTTCCTCAACTCAAGGCGGTCTCAAAAGAATAACTGACCCATCCGCAACTGAAAAACCATTCCTACAAACATTGACATCTTGGTTGCTTGCTTTCCACAAAGCTCTTCCATCAGACTTCAACTTGATTTTACTACCCAACGGCCAAATCTTCTTCTTTTTCTTCTTCACACCTCTAAGGTGCTTATCCGACTCAACCGGCTGAACAAAACTTTCTTCTTCCTTATCATTGGTTTTCCACCTTCGCAACACGTTATCATGCCCCTCTTCAAAAATCACTAGCTCATTATTGAAAAGGACATACCTCAAATGTGGTGGAAGTTTCCCAAGCTTAATACTCGAGAGATCTCGAACTGAAGAACTGTCAATGGAATCAATGTTGTTATCATTCAACTCAAGAATCAATGAATCGACTTCAGCATGTCCTTCTCCTTCTGAAGCTTCAAGCATGAGCACTGCTTCCAATGTATCCTTCAATAGAATCTGAGGCGTCTCATCTTGGACAATTTCATCTATAACATCAATCCTGTAGCAAGTATTCTCAAGCAAAGGGGATTTAAGAGCAGAGGTTAGAGTAAAAGTAATTTTATCATCACCAACGCTCAATGTGAGATTCCCACTTTTAACATCAATAACAGCACCTGCAGTACAGAGAAATGGTCTACCTAAAATAATAGGTATCTGGCTATCCTCTTCCATATCTAGGACTACAAAGTCTACAGGAATATAGAATTTTCCAACCCTAACAGGCACATCCTCTAAAATTCCAAGGGGATATTTTATCGAACGGTCTGCCATTTGCAAAGTCATCTGTGTACATTTTAATTCTCCCATATTTAGTTTTTGAAAAACCGAGAGAGGCATGACTGAGACGCTAGCGCCTAAATCACATAAAGCTTTATCAATGAACAATGCACCTAAATGACACGGGATCGAAAAACTACCAGGATCTTTAAGCTTAGGTGGAGACTTATTTTGTAAAACAGCACTACACTCTTTAGTAAAAGCTACTGTCTCTACCTCACCAAAAGACCTTTTCTTAGTGAGAATATCCTTAAGAAACTTTGCATATGATGGAACTTGAGAAATTAAATCAGTGAAAGGAACTGTTACCTCAAGATTCTTGACAAGTGTCATGAACTTACCAAACTGCTGGTCCACCTTATTTCTGTTCATCCTGCTAGGGAATGGGAGCTTTGGCACAAATAGTGGAGGAGTAACTGCAGTCTTCTCTTTATCCTTTTTCTCGCTTTCCTCCGTTTCACCTTCACTTGCATCTTCAACAACTTTCTCTACCTTGTCTTCCTCAGAATCCTCTTTTTCTTGCTCAGTAGGAACATCGTCAGTAGGCATTGGAGGAGCATCATATGTACGACCACTCCTAAGAGCAATGGCATTCACATTTTCCTTTGGCTGAGTTGATTGTGCTGGTAGAGAGCCTTGTTGCCTTGTAGATGAAGAACTAGCCATTTGAGCAATCTGAGTTTCCAGCATCTTATTATGTATCTCCATCTGGTTCATCTTTCTGTTGGTATCCTCCATACTCTTTTGCATTTGTAACAATATCTTCATCATGTCACCTTGATTATCAGCCTGTGCAGCTTGATTTGCTTGAGGAGCATAATTCTGATAGGGCTTCTGGAATCCAGGGGGATTCATAGGTCCTTGCGGAGGCCTATACTGCTGTTGTGGAGGAGGCTGGTACGACTGCTGATATTGCTGCTGATTAGGAACATTTGAATTCTGAGCATTATTGTTCCTATATGAGAAGTTCGGATGATCTTTCCAACCAGGATTGTAAGTGTTTGAGTATGGATTGTACTGATGCCTCTGTTGGAAAACATTTGCTTGCTCCATCTGAAAATTTTGTGAATTTTGAGCATTGTATTGGCAATCATTACCATAGTGGCCTTGGATGCCACAGACTTCACAAACAGGATTATTCATAGGAGCCATGGATGACAATGCATTGATACTCATAGGTTGAGTAGAGGGCTGAGATGTCTTCAATGAGTGAATCTCCTGAGTTAATGCAGCTAGTTGAGATGATAATAGAGAATAAGCATCCACTTCAAGTTTACCCCCTTTCTTGGTTGCTCTCGGATTACTGAAGTGATTGGCAGCCAAATTTGAAAGAAAAGCATGTGCATCATCAACTCCTTTGTCTAAAAACACGCCACCTGCAGCGTTATCAACCATCCCTTTTGTTTCAGGATCAAGACCATTGTAGAAGCGTTTAAGCAGAAACCACTTCTCAAGACCATGGTGAGGGCATGCACGTTGATAATCCTTAAATCTGTCCCAAGCATCCCGTAGAGATTCACCATAATCTTGCTTAAAACCCATCATCTTGTCGATCAAATCGTCGGTTCTGTTAGGAGGGAAGAACTCAGTTAAGAAAGCCTGAGCAATCTTATCCCACTCGGTCAGGTCAATATCATTCAACCATTTTTTAGCTTTGTCACGAAGAGAGAAACCGAACAACATGACTTTCAACTGGTCTGGAGTGACTCCCTGATGTTTAATTGTAGAACAGAGCTGTTGAAACCGTTGCAGATGATTTGTAGGGTCTTTAGAGGCAAGCCCAGCAAATTGATTCTGTTGGATCATAGTGAGCAAAGCAGGCTTGATCTCGAAATTTGCTGGTTGAATCGCTGGCATAGCAAGGCCAGTAGGTACCCCACTCGGAGAGGGCTGTGAGTAGTTCTTCAAAGATTTGGGAGGGTCTGCCATCTCAATCTTTGGTTCAGGTATCTTTTGCGGCTTCTCTTTCCTTTGTTGATCTATGTATTGTTGACAAGTAATTCCAGAATCTGGACTAAGAGGAGTTGTATCCTCTTTCGCTTGATCTTCTTTCGTTTGAGACCTGGTCTTGGGCATCAACAACTAAACAAGGAAAAGCAGTAAGATCGGTCTCAGTTGGAACAAAAGTTCCAAAGAGACAAGAGAAACAATCTAAAACAAACAAACTAAAATTATAGAAACTAGGCGTCTCCCCGGCAGCGGCGCCAAAAACTTGATATGTTAAATTACGTCTAACCGCAAGCGCACGGTATCAATTGTAGTAGATACTAGCAAATACGGGTCGATTCCTCAAGGAGACAGTTTCAATTTCAATTCAACTATTATCAATTGTTTCTAGTCACAAACGATTATTTGAGAATTTTATTAACTACTAAAACGAATTTAACAAAGGTTTTAAATCAATTAATTAAGGGATCTAGGGCAATTCAGGTTCACCATGCTTACACCAACCAAATCACAAAGGTATAGCTTTTTAATGGGATTAAGTAATTAAAGCAATGGTTAATCTTTTTCAAGCATTAACACTCTCAGAATATCTAATGATGCTTTCACAATCACCTTCAATTCCGCTAATTGTATGTAAGCCTCTAGTAGTAAAATCTTTCGATCTATTACTCCTATTGCAATCAATTAATCCATGATATTGCGCAATTACACAAATTAAGAATTAGAACATATCAATCAGAATTACTCTTTACCCATCAATCTACTAATCAAATTAAGCCCAAATCATGGTGCAAACATGGCTCCCCTTAATACCCTAGAATTAAACTACTCACTCATACTATGATTAAGAGCAACAAAAATAATAAAGAAAGCCATATAAAACATATACTAATAAACAAGATGAGATAAAGAATACCTTAAACTTTGTATTAACGAAGAACAATGAATCCAAGCTTAATTAACCAAGTGTTTACAAAGGAAGAGATGAAGAGAGAAAAAAAACAAAACCCTAGCTTCTTGTAAAAATACGTATCTATGTCTCTATCTCTCTTTCCACGTTCTTTTTTTCTCTTTTATAATAAAACTCCTTAATAAAATCTGATCTCTAACTCCTAATAAAAGTATTTTTAATATCCTAATCAATTTACAAAAAGATATCCATAATTGAATAGGATTTTCTTGTAAAATTCGTCACTTCTTTTTCTCCTCTGTTTCTGGGCTCTTTCAGTTGGATTTTGCTTACTGGACCACCTCTGAATTAAAGATAATTCCACAAGCTTCGCGTGAACAGTAAGATCGTCAAATTCTGACTTCTGGAACTCAAGATATGGCCCAAACAGTGTTAAACAGCCTGCGTAGCCCACTAATACGAATTTTCTCCTATTTTATCTCCAAAATAGCTCTTTTTGCTTTAAATCCTTCCAAGTCATGAATTCTTTATTTCCTACAATAAAATAATAAAATCTATTAAATAAAAATCCAAATCAATGCAAAACACAATAAATATGAGAATAAAATCATCTAATATATATATATATATAAATATACTCTATCAATTGTACGTTAACGGTGGATGCCTGAATTGCACGATGGGTTTGGTCAAAAGTTTCCGTCGAAAAAACGACGTCGGCTGAGCTGGGAGACGATGAACAGTAGCTTTACATACGCATTCTGGTCATGCGTAACCTTAGATACGCATTCTCAAAATGCGTATGTAGAACTATTGTTCATCGAGCTGAAATGCAATTTACAAAGGATACGTTTACAGCAAATGCGTGTCTGGACACGCCTCTCCCAAATGCGTGTCCGGTGGGTATTTAGGGCCATGCTCGGCGCGTGTAGGCATATCAGGCCAGCACTTCCCAAAATTAGGTAGAAAGGGTCATCGCCCTTCATTTAATATATCGATATACTACAAAATCTTAAATGAGTGTTCAAATTTTTATTTATATGAATCTTAAAATTAAACAATAAATTTAATAAAAATAAAAAGCCTAGATTCGACCAACTAAAATGTTTAAATTAATCTTTAAACAATAAATTCCAATATTTTACTTAAAATTATTTTTCAATAATAGTGTAATGATTAATTGTACAATTAATGCGAAAGTAACGTAGCACAAATTTGTTGAATGATGATCAATTGAAATTATCGAGTGGATATACATTCAACCTACTATGATCCAATTTTAACATTTGTCACACAAATTAATTTCTACTAATCGTTCATCATTGTCGTAGGAACGTTAACAGCATTGAATAATTAACCCGAAAATAAATAAATTGTCATTGACGAATTTTTTGTCCAAAATATCCAATTTTACGTTCTCGAGGACGATGCATCCATATAAACAAAGCACCTGTAAGTTACAAATCAGCACTCATCAGATATAGATGAGGCGTATCTAGTTAATACACTCATAACATAGACATATCCATTTGATACTACTGAAAATGCACACATAAAGGGAGGGTGAATAGATGTAAATGGCTAACTATGTCCAATTTTAAAATTAACAGAAACAAATTCAGTTTATGCAGACACAATTGGTAAGCTGAATGTAACTAAATGCAGAACAGTAAATAAGCTACAGAGAAAATAAAGAACATAAAGACCTTTTAGCCAGGTTCGACCCCTAATTCTGTATGGTCCATGTCCTGACCAACCCGGTAAGAGAATATATTATTGATAAAAAGTAAAACAATTACAAGATACAATAATGTATCACCCTACTTTCCAGCTACTGAAAATGGTGTGCTGAATAGACATGTTTCAAAATTTGCTCTCTAAGCTGTACTACCCTAGTATACTTCTCTAGCACAATTCACCAAACCCTACTATCCACAACCAATTTATCCAGCAAATATATATTTACAATCAAAACAATACAAATGAATGAAAGTTACAACTCAAACTATAGACTCTTTAAGTATATAATACAGATTTGCTATATTATGAGCTCAAGAGAATTGAATAAAAGATTTACAAAGAAAACACTGAGTTGTTTTGTTCCTGTTCAGTTCGTTGGCTATTAGCAACCAAAATTCGTTAGGATTGCTTTTAACGTTAATATAAACGTTTGATAGAAGAGAGATGATGAATACAACATTCATAGACCAGTTCTTCTGAAAATATAAAATAGTAAAAACGTATAGGAGACTTTGTAGAAGATAAAGTTTGACTAAATAACCAACTCCTATATTTTAGGAAAGAAGTTTTGAAGATTTGGAAATGTTTAAAAAGAGCCCATATATACATATAATATACGTATGATATAATTTAGAAGTTCTTACAACTGATTAGAAGACGTTCCTAAAATATCTCCATGATTTCCGCACTGGAACTTTTTTTTTTTTTTTGAAACTGGACAGCTGACTTTGGCTTGTTGTTTGTGTAATGCCTGAATGCAATGCTTGCCAATATGACATAATCGAGTACCAATAGCATGCTATTTAATACCAACTGATAATCATATAAGTAAACTAAATCCTGCAAAAATAGAGTTAGTACAACATAACATAGTATGCTTTTTATATATCATCAAACAAGCAGTCAACTTGCCAAGTGTTACCATCAAAACCAAATGAGTTTCAACTACTTAGACTACGATTTATTCTATCAATATGATCGATACTATGTGTGACCAAGTGAACCAAGTGTTGATTTACATAGTGAAAGCGTACCACACGAAGATGACTTACTCATAAATATATATGAGATATACCTCTTAGATCCTAACATGTCCAAAATAAACTTCACATGTTACATATGAAAGCTGAAATGATGTATTCAGGAAATGCTTTTACCCAAACAATGTCTCACAATGCTTCGTGCTGATAGACGTATGCAATCATTTAGCGATACGTGGCGTATTTGTTTTATGTCTTTTTTAAAACACTAATGTATTACTTGTATATTACTCACCCTTGGACATATCTAGTACATTTGAGGTGTTTGAATATGTACTATAAATCTTGTACAATTGCTTTGTGACGACATAATTTATCCTTAACTTCATGGGCATTTAGGACAATCGCTTATCAATGGGTGTTTTACTATTCTCTAATCCAATTATAAGTACTCCGACATTTCAACAATTAGAATTTAAATACTAAATTTTGAATTTGAATTTATTTCTAGAATTCGATAATATATAAATTTGGATTTTACAAATTCGACCGAATCCTGTCGAATCTTATCCGTTGTCATCCATATATTAAATATAAAATAATTTCCAAATTTATTTTAAATCTTTAAACTTTATATAAAATAATCTAACATAAAATGAGATTAAATAATGGTAGAGATACGAGAAGCTTCCAACAAAGAGTGATCCACGTGCCATTTTCAGATGAAATTTGAAAGTATAAGTGCGCGCACATAGAAACACATATGATACACAGCTGGAGATCCTGAAAAGGTTGTGTTTTATGAGCAAGAATTGGAGTAATTTCTTGATCAATCCTACTTTCAACCAACTTTATAGTAAGAGGAATCGAAGAAACAAAGTTCTTGCATTCCCTACAAAAAACAATGAGTTGGTTGTTGAAAAAAATCAAACCACCCACCCCTGCTTGTTTTTCACTTCAAAGGCTTCCTTCGGAATGTCACAATATGCTTCTTGTTGGTTCGTGTGAGGGCTTACTTTACTTGCATTTTCTTTTGCACCCTGGAAGAATGGTGCTTTTATCTGAAATCCTACCACCAAAGATGGTAAATTTCTTCATCTCTCTCTCCTCTTAGTCAGTATAAGGTGTCAATGGGTTTGGGTTTTGATACTAATAACGATGATTTTAAGTTTATAAGGTTAGTCAATTTTTTGGGGAAGAAGGGAAGTTCTCCTCTTAGTTAGTATGAAGTGTATAAGGTGTCAATGGGTTTGGGTTTTGATACTAATAACGATGATTTTAAGTTTATAAGGTTAGTCAATTTTTTGGGGAAGAAGAGAAGTGTTATCCAGGTCTATAGTTCTGCATAAAACTCCTAGAAGGAACTTTTGTATGTTCCTTTCTCTCCGCAAACTCTTAACTGCCAATTTGTAATCAAGGGTGTTCCACATTGGGTTGAAAATGATGATAAAGGGGGTTTTGTGATTTTTAACTTCAATTCGACGACCGAAATGCATAGGCTGTTCCTGTATCCGGTGGTTGATTAGTCGAGAGTTATTTATGCAGTGAGTGTGAGGGACGATATTGGAGCATTAGCGTTTTTGGAATCTGATTTTACCTTGGATTTTTATTCTTTTGAGAGTGCAGCTTGGGTCAAAAAGTATACCATTGGTCCCTTGCAAGTTTTTTATGACGTCAAAGATATCTGAACAATGCAGTGTTTCAAAAGTACAATTATCACTTGGGGTTTACCGTGAGAAACCAATTTCAATGACATTGCAGAAAATCAATCACTACCAATTTCTGGGTTAGTACATGATTTAGTACCGAAGATGGATGAGTCTTATTGCCATATAGACACGCTGATCACTGTTCTAGGAGGCACTCATTATTACCCTCAGAGTGTGAAGGAGGTTTTTAGAGATTTCGAAGCTCGTAGAGCTAGTCTGATAAGGGCCTCACCTCTAGTATGTTAACAATTTTTTTCTCTTTTCTTCTTCAAGTTTCTGTTGTTTTATTTGATGTTGTGTTAAAGGTTATTAAAGTTGTTATTTGTTTTTCTTTATTTTGTAGATTTTGAAGAGCTTTACATGCAGTCCTGCCGAGGTAAAGATCTTTTTCTCTGTAGTTGTGTTAAAATTGTCTTCTTGTTGTTAAATATTCCATTTCATTTTACCATAAGAGCATATGCAACGGTACAAAAAAAATGGATTCATGGGCTGAATCCATACTTCAGTCCAAAAGTGAGCATGCACCGGGTTACTTTCGATTCCATCAATAATTAAAATAATTAAAGGAACATTGATTCATGAACCACTCCTTGATTACCAAGGGAGTTTCCCATGTCCGTGAATAGGTGGACCCCTCATATATCAATTTGTTTTTACTACTTTTCTGGTTTTTCATTCCATTACAACGGTCATATAACGGTACAAAAATCCAACATCTATAATTTCAATTTTTAACGGTCATATATTTTGGCCTATAAATTGCAATTTTCAGATTCACTTGTAACATTAATTTTTACACCCTTACATTTTTCACATATTTTGTTATATATATATATATATATATATATATATATATATATATATATATATATATATAAGAAAATGGGTACTAATTGGCTCACTTCCAAAGATTTACAATTATGTATTTCGTGGGCTCGACAATCTGTTGATCCGATCATTGGTCGATATTCAAAATAATTTATGGGAACTAATTCATGAGGATTATGTAAAACATTGGTGTGACACTCCCGAGAGTCCTCATACCGAACCTCGTTCAAAAGCTGCTCTCGGCTCATACTGGACACCGTTGAAGAGAGCACTAAAAAAATGGCATTGCGCCAAGAATCAAGACTAATAGACATAATGCAAGCGGAACCAATTTGGTAGATGAGGTAAGATTTTTCATATTTTATTTTAATATGATATATTATATGTGTCATAACTTATGCATAATTTGTCGTTTTATTTAGATAACTCAAACTCAAAAATATTATTTCAAGGAGATGAATAAAACATTTGATAAATGGGAATGTTATGAAGCAGTTACAGTATTCCCACAAGTTCTCCTCCATTTCAACGAAACTTTCCAACACAAATAGAATCACCAATTAATTTGAATAGTGATGCTTGTGTTGACGAAGAATGTTTTACGACTCTAGATTCTAATCGAGAAATAGAAGGTCCTTTTATTATTAATTTTATTATTATTATTATTATTATTATTATTATTATTATTATTATTAATATTATATAATAATAATTATAAATTACAAGGAACCGTTATCTAATAACCAACCAACTAAATATATCGATTATATCCCGGTTAAAATTAATTAAATAAGAATGATTAAGTAATTTCAATAAAATTAGAATCATCGTTATCCTAATTAAAAGATGAAGTGTGACACTTGAATTCGTTTTTTTTTTTGACAAACACTTGAATTTGTTTTAGAAACAAATTCGGATTTCCTTTACATTCTTGTAGTAAATATTCAATTAAGTTGAAACAAGACATTCAAATTTCAAACTTCAAAGCCGAATCGGGTTCGGAAACGCATTGCTGGTCAGCAGGGACGGACCCAGGGGTCCAGAGGGTCCCTGACCCACCCTGGGATCCTTAGTACATGTTATATATTTATGTTTCAGGCTTCATTCTTAGTACTTACTAGCATAGTTGGTCCACCCGCGCTGTTTTACAGCAAAGACTCGAGTTCGACACCCATTGGCAACTTTTTTTTGCAAGATATTGGTGATTTTTACTTCAATAACTCAAATTTTCATGTCATTACATGTGTATAACACCCCTAATATCTTACCATTACTTCTTAACAAATTTATAATTACTTACAAATATAAATTACTCTTTTGCAATACTTTTTAATTAAATATTAATATTAAATTAATTTTATAAAGAGAATAACAAAAATTTGGACCCCCATCCATATGGCTCTGGGTTAGAGCAGAGCATGAGCCGGTTCGGTTGGGTTTTAGGGTAAAATCGTAACCAAAACCATATATCCTCGGTTTTTAAAATCGAAAACCGCAACCATCGGTTCGGATTGGGTTAAGGTTTCGATTTTAAAACCCCGGTTCGATTTAAAAATTGGGTGAAAATAAAAAACTTGTAACCTTGTTCTAGGAGGTGCTATTGTCTGGAAACACACCACAGAAGGAAAAGGAGGTACACACAAGAAATTCATTAAAATTGTGGGAACGGAAGGAGTGCTCCACAAGTATAAATGTTATAACAATGACATTCAGTTTATACTTATTTTTAAAACTCACCCTTGGTCAAATCAGTGAAATTGTAAACTTGATATAAAGTAAAATCAGTAATGAACATGGTCTAACAGCCTGTTTGGCAACTCAAGCTTAAAGCAAAATGTTGCTTTAAGTTGTTTTGGTAGTGTTTGGGTAAATGGCTTAAAGCTTGGCTTTAAGTTAAAAAACTGCTTTAAGTCATAAGTTCCATTTAGGTACTTTTGACTTATGACTTATGACTTATGGAGTTTTTTTTTTTTTTTTTTTTTCCCGATTCTTGTAAAGTTCAAATATTATGAATTTAAATTTTTTTTAAGTCAAATTTCACTTTAAGTCAAAATTATTAAACCCTCATTTAACTTTAAGTAAAATTACCCAAACACATTCATTCAACTTAAAGTAAACAACTTTACTTTCTCCTTTAAGTTAAAAACACCTTCATTAAGTCAAAAGTAACTTATTTTAAGTAATGCCAAACACCCTCTATGTCTATGTACCGTGTTGTGTAGTATGGACAACTAAAAAACTTAGCTTACTCAGTTATAATACCACTCAAAGTGGTGTCTGAGGAGGGTACCTGTAGAGGCTGTTTCCGAAGGACCCCCGGCCAATTACAAATACAAATACAAAGAAAGGAAACTAATACAAACTAAACTCACACACACCCAGGGATTGAACCCTTGACCTCCTACAAAGGAGACAAGGGTTCAACCCACTGCACCAACATGTTGTTGGCGTAGTATGGACAACTGAATATTGATAATGGGCTGAATTCTATCAACTTATCAAGTCTTAGTAGATAATAAAATGATAGATAACTAATAATATGTATAAATTATATAAATTAAAATTATATATTTATTTATTTTAATAATCGGTTCGGTTTCGGTTTTAGTCGGTTCGGTTTTAACCTATAACCGGAATCGGAACCGAAAATCTCGGTTTTTTAAATTCAAACCCCAACCGCCGAATCGATTTCGGTTTCGATTTTTTCGATTCAATTTTTGCCGGTTTCGGTTTCAATTCGGGTTTTTTGCTCAGCACTTCTGGGCCCATCACTGTATGTATATAAAGGAATCGACATCTCAGTCTCTCCCTTGTGGATTCAGCTGCAGCTTTGGGTCGATTCGACTTCTATACTATAAATCTGTTTTTTAATTTTAATTAAGCGGGATATACAGAGTAAGTTTGATTTGGTTTATATTTTTAAGAAGATGGTATCCTCAATCCTGTCAAAAAAAGAAGATGGTAACTGTTCCTGTAGCCGGAATTCTGCCGGAGGAGTTGCTGTTGGAGATATTTTTCAGAATTCCGGCGAGATATCTATTTGGTTTAAGGCTTATTTGCAAGTCCTGGAATGCTCTTATTTCCAATCCACGGTTTGCATCAACACACTTTGATCACAATAACACACACCAAATCCTCTTTATGGGTTATTGTCAGCGCTTACGATGTAAGTCTTTATCTTCGTTTTGCTTGAATCAGCAACCCTATATTTATAATCTGTTTGATAATAGTTGTCCAAGGCCCCCAAGAATGATACTGGATTTTATTAAGAATCCCAGCTTTTCCGAGTTTTGTAAAGATTGTTTGTTTGCGGGTTCAATCAATGGCATAATCTGTTTATCCTCCTCGTTTTATCATTGCGTTGCTTTTTGGAACCCCGCCATTAATCACTGGAAAGTAATTTCCTTTCCCCCCTGCCACACCTGTTGATAATACTGCCTACACATCCATTAGCTTGGCTTTTGATTTGCTCACTAATGATTACAAGATCATTAGGCTTGTTTCTCTACTTACAAAGCCGGTGCCTGAATCTCACATTGAGATTTACTCTTCTAACCAGGATTCTTGGATATATGTTGATACTCCAATTTCATTTGTAATCACTCAATTGAATTCCAGTGTTATTGTCAGGGGTGTTCCGTATTGGTCAAATAATTTTCTGGAAGTTGATGATTATGGTCGTTGTCTAAGTAATTTTATTGCTGCAATTGATCCTCATACTGGCTTTTATAACAAGATTGAGTTTCCATCAATTGTCAAGAATCCACACACCAATATACTTCCTTTCAATTTCAGGGATTCACTTGCTGTTCTAATTTATTTACCCAGTAGTATTTACCCAAACGAAGAGTTTCATGTGTATACACTAGATCAGACCTGTGCTACTTGGAATAAAATGTATACTATTACCCCTACTCTCCTGCAAAATAAAAACATGTACATACTTGGGTGCTTTGAGGATGCTGGCAAGACTGTAGTTGTGGGGTGGGACTATGATCATGGGCGTTCTTTCTTATATGACCCCAAACACGATTCCCTTTGTCGTAGTATTGGAATGGATGCTTTTCAGCCAAAGTGGGGTGAATGCTATCACCACGTCGACAGCCTATTTTCTATTAATGGAATGGAACCGATCCCATAGGAGGAGGATAATAGCAACCACAAAAGAGGTGGACCATCGTACTGGCCAAGACAACTTGGTATGCACATTTAAAAGCTTTTATCTTATTTACTTTGACTTGATTAAGAATGTCAATATGAAGATTTATATGCACTCGTCTTCTAGTTGTAAAACAAAACTTTTACCAGCAATTATCGTATCAATATTCCAATCAATCAAGTTAAAGGATAAGGGTAGAGATAAACTTTTACCTGCAATAAGTTTTCGACTGTTGTTCATGCCATGCTGGACCATTAAAAGAATCAATGGAGAAGACACGCTGTTGAAATATTTTGTAGATCACTCTTTTCACTCTAATGCAACAGTAAACAGTGTCTCTATCGCACAGAGTGCTCGGGATACTGAGCATTATCGGGGAATTAAATATTATACAAGGTCCACTTACATCCTTTTTTGTCAAATCAACCAATTTTTCAATCAAAGCTTGATCTTTTTGCATTATATATTTTTTGATCCAAAGAAGTTGCATATAGTTGATATTATACTGTTTCTCATTTCATAATCCATTTATGTTTATGAAAATAAAATTATTAAAATAAGCATTATATCCTATTTATATAATAAGAGTAAAAGGGATAATATAGGTGTACTTCCAAAGGTCTCAGGATTGATTCCATCTAACTACACTTATTTTTTTACCGTAACTGATAGCTATCGCATATTATTTTAGTAGCAGGTATTGTTTAAGATAACTTATGCACGAATCACGAAATATAATCTTTTCAGTTGTAACTAGGAATACATCTGAACCTGAAAAAATCGAACTACAATTAAACCCACCAATAATTTTCAGAAAAATAAATAATTCCAATATTTAAATCACAAATTTCCAGTAGACTTCAATATACTGGCCAATTTGGAATATCATTGGAATGGATGCTTTTCGGCCAATTTGGGATGAATGCTATCACCATGTCGACAGCCTATTTTCTGTTAACGGAATGGTACCAATCCCAGAGGAGGATGATAGCAACCACAAATTCGGTGGATCATATTACTGGCCAAAACATCTTGGTATGCACACTTAAAAGCTTTTATCTTATTTTTAATCAAACTTTTTTGTCAAATCAACCAATTTTTCAATCAAAGCTTGAACTTTTTTGCATTATACATGTTTTGATCTTAAGAAGTTGTATATAGTTGATATTTATAATGTTTTTCATTTCATAATCCTTTTATGTTTATGAAAATAAAATTATCAAAATAAGCATTACAAAACAAGTCAATTTGACTAAAAACTGGAGAATTATGTAGGAATGGAGGTAAATATCTCTGGTGTTAAAATGGACTGGTAAACTGATGCTTGTCTGTTCATAATGCAGGACAACATATTTAAGCTCTGTTTGCAACTTTTTGTTGGCGGGAAAGGATTGTTCGGCTCATGGTGGAGAACTGCTGGAGTATTGTATGCTGCAACATCGATTGGACCTCTTAATTAAATTCGCGTGAAAACATTTGTAATACAATAATTTTTTCTTATAGAAAAGTAAGACAATCATCTTAATGCTTCTCTTTATTGATTTAATCTGGGTTTACTTTCTTTTCACTAGATTCTCAAAGGTTTGAGTTTATCCAGGAAACCTTTGTGGATTGTAGTTTACATATGGTTAACAAGAGTCTTGTTTATATTAACTATATTGGTAGGAAAAAATGGTCACAAGGCTAAAAGTTGCGATAAGCAGTTGGAATGATTTGATTTATGATATACTGAATTCCTAAAACACATTGGATGACGGAAGAACCAAAAGAGATGATGGTGTAAATGGGGTTTACCTGTAACAAAATAAGAACAGGCTGTATTAACGTTTCAACGCCTTAGCTAACATGGAAAGTGTTCCTGCCTTGCAATATAAAGCGAGATAATAGAAGTACACAACCAAATTGTAGTTTTATCGTCATGATACTGTAACTTTACCATACAGTACCCTCGTGTACGAATTAAGATGTTCGGTTCCATTTTCATAATTGACATTATGTTACGGCATTTTTTTAAAAAGGTAATCCACTATCAAAACATGAAATATAGCAGTCCTTGTTAAAGAAAATCATATAGAGAAGTTAAAGACTTCTCAATAGCATGGTTGTAAAAATCGGTAATCGGTATAAATCGGTTGAGCTACCGATTTAAGATTAATCGGGTAATCGGGAATTAATCGAAAGGATTAATCGGAGTATTAATCGGATATTATAATAATATTTAATATATTAGTCTAATTTACAATTAAACATATCATTTTAAATAAATTCACAGGATTAATCGGATTTTAAAAATCGAATCGGTTGGTTACCTTTCAGAGGATTAATCGGGGATTAATCGGTTAAATCGGGGATTTTTAGAACCATGCTCAATAGTAGTATAGGAGATATCAGTCTGGTATTGTCTCTAACTCTTGGGGTGTATTCACTTGGAAAGAATGGAATGAGGTAGGAATGGAATGAAAATTGTAAACAAAATTTATGAAGAAAGAGGGATGTTGGGGGAAATAATGAACAAATATGAGGGAGAAGAAGTTTTTTATGATGATGATTGCAAGCAAAATGATGAAGATTGGGAATGGAGCATTCCTTCCAAAACATGTGGGTTAGAATTCTAGTTCAAATTATTTGGAGAGGAATGAAGCAAGGAATGAAATTTATAAACACTTTCTCCAATCTCCCCAAATAATAGTATAAATTTCATTCCATTCTCCCCTCATTCCATTCAATCAAAGTGAACATAGCCTAGATGTTTGCTATGATTGTGACTTCTTTATGATATAGAATAAACTTGCAGCAGTAAAGAATCATCCAGAAAGGAATGAAGTTTGGGAGGAAATCAACTGTTACCAAAAAAATGGTATTTTTTTTTCAAGATAACTAATTATATATCATGTACATACAAAGAATAAATTGAAGAAATAAATAAACCTACTAATACAGGAGAATTTTGTGTTTCTGCGATATCCTACTCTATGGTGACATTTTCGTGCTACATATCAACTATCAACAAGAAAAATTGTTGATCTATCATCAGCACCCATATATGGGAATAAGCTGACACTCATTGTCTTGTTTTTCTTCACAAGTCCTACTAACCTCTAAGTGTACCTTATGTGTCCATTAACAATCTCAATATGAGAACTCATGGCCTCTGAGTGATATATACTTTTTGACCCATATGGCAATGTCCTCGGCGCATGCCTCAGCTTGAGGTGTTTTGAGGAGCACATCAAGGGTTGCAAACTCATGCACAGCATTATGGTAGTCAAGGAGGGGAGCGTCGACATTGATTTTTCGAAGCCCCTCCGAGTAAAAGATGGCTCGATCCCTCATCCAGTCATGTTCTGCAACAACTGTTAATGTTGGTGGTACATACTTCGAAGGTGTTCCTCTTCCAGGAATGGCATTCAAAGGGTTGGCAGCTGGGTGATCAAGATCAAACTCTTCCTCTGGTAAAAACAATTTCCATGCCTGAACAGCCATAGATTTGTCGTAAATGTAAGAGTTTGCTAATTTAATCTCAGAATGTGTGGGCACACTTCCAATGAAGAAAGGGTACATGAGAACTTGAGCCACCACTCGAACAGGATCTAAAAGTTTGCCTGCCTCAACAGCTTTACGAGCCACGTAGTTTGCAATATTGGCACCAGAGCTAACTCCAAGGAGAACACACCTACACAAAAATAAAAAAAGACTTATTAAATCTTGGTTTTATTCATCACCATCAACACATTTCACATACAAAAAAAACCTAGAATCACAAGATTGCTTCTCTGAAATCTTTAATAATATTAACTTCCATCAAGTAGAACATTTTGCATATTACAAAGTTAACAACCACTTCATAGTCATAACAAACAAGTTGTTTTAATACATTAACAATGCGCCTTATTAAGAAACTAAACAGGGCATGTTGGTAACGTGGGTTGGACTTACCAAGATCATATATTTATCTTAACAGTCTGTGAAGGCTTGAACATGACATGATTATGAAAAAGATTCAAAAGAGACAAAACTTGAATGCGAAACTAAAACAACTCCAATAACCAGAACATGATCCGAAATAAGTCAGTAACTCATTCATTCAATTTTTTTCCTTTAAGCTTTTAAATCCATTTTCATCACATTTCGACAATTTTTACAATAGCAAAAACACAAACACGATGCAAAATCCAAAACTGACACTACGAAATCAAGAGATAATATTACCTAGAAGGATCAGCATGAGCAGCTAACCAAGGCTCAACCATAGACGCTCCGAAATTATCGACAATTTCCCAACTATGATGAACACTATAGCTCTTCCCAAGTAACTTCCTACACTCTGCTAAATTCGCTTGCTTCCCTAACCAATTCAACACCTTAACCCCATCCTCAAAAGCCGCCGGAAATCTATTTTCCGGTGCTAACCTATACCCAACAGCCACCACTATAGCATCACACATTTTCGCAATTCGCCTACAAAACAAATCATTTGCCACCGAGTCATTGCTCCCACTCACAAACCCACCACCGTGAAACTGCAAAATCACCGGCAATTTCCGACCATTCTCACCCGCCGGCGGCAAATACCCACCATAACCCCCCTTCTTTTCCACCGGAAAAGCATTGACTTTTTTATTAGTCAATGATAATACTGTGTCTGGGAGAAAAATACGTATTGAAAGGGAAGTGAGAGGATCAATATGAATGTCTTTAGTTGCAACACCGTCGGAGAAAATGGGGTTGACGGCGGCGATGGGCTCGTCGGTTCTTGAAACGACGCCGTAGGAGTTTTTAACAGGGGTTTTGGATTGGTGTAAAAGCGTTTGTAAACGTCGATTAAATAAAAACTTGAAGATTACACTATACAGCTTTACTGTTAAGCTTGGCATTTCTTTAGAGAGAATACACAGAGAGAGAATTCACAGAGAGAGAATTCAGAGAGAGAGAGTACAAAGAGAGAGGGAGAGGGAGAGAGAGAATTCAGAGAGAGAGAGAGAGAGTTTGAATGTGAGTTAATGGGTTTGAGACGCCATTGATGAAACAAAGACCAATTCGAAATGGGTTTGTATTTGATCAAATTAGAAAATTAATAAAATTTAGAAAGATTCAATTTTATGAGGCGTGTGGAGACTTGAGAATAGAAGAACACAGAGGAAGGATAGAAAAAAGAAGGTTCGGTGGTGTTGTGTGTGTATAGACGGCGGCGGTTGTATGTTGTTTGGCGATGATGTGGCAGTGGGGCCGGTTGTCATTAGGTAGGTTCTGTGCTGGCGCTGAGCTGGTGAACATGTGCTTGCAAATAATACAATTGTCGGTTTCATGTAATTTTCATTTTTTGCAAAGAAATGAATTTTATTAATAAATCAAATCGTTCTTCATCATAATAATAAATTCCGGATGGACGATCAGCAAAAGAACAATAATTTCTTGTTAGATAGTGAGTTATTTTATTCGTGAATTGCTTAATAAATTTTAAATATATTTTTCGATCTTTCAAATCATATTTATTTGCATTCCTTCATGATTCTATGAGTTAATTGGCTATTTCATAATTGAACTCGTGCCCAACTTACAGTTGGGTAACTGAACTCAAAAAACTTGCAAATTGGTAAGTACACTAATTATTTATTGCAATTGAACCACTGAACACGAAATAACTTGCATGCCGTTAAGTCACGTTGACTTTTAACGGTGCACCATTAACTCTTGCAACATGTTATGACATGTCAGAATTTTAACTTAAAATTAAATCAAAAATTACATTAACCCTTTTTAAATTCTTTTTAAATAAATAATTAAAATAATTTATTAAAAGTAAATAATACTTTTACTAACAGTAAAAGTAAATATTTATTTTACTTAGGAAAATTACAACCATAGTAATTTTTTTAAGGAAATTACCGTCACAATAATTTTTCATGTGATTAAAATCATAAAATTTTTACCCTTAATCTAATAAAACAGATCAAATCCATTTATAACATAAAATGAAGAACAGTTTGAATGTTCTTAAAGATTTGCAGATTCCGGTGAATTTTCCGGCGAAACAAAATTTAACATTAACATCTCTCTATCTCTATGTTTTTTTCACCAGCAACCATCCATCTCCTCTCCCTACTTCGCTCTCTTCTCCTTCACCTTCTCTTACTGTTGCAACACTTGGGCTCTGGTTCCCATTCTCGTACCCAACTTGCAAAAACAATCGTGCTCCTCCTTTATCACCTTTTAATTCAAACCCGTCCGCCACCATTCTTCCTCTCTTCTCTTCCACCTGCAACAACACAAGCACCACCGCACTCCTCTATCATCCATTTCCAGCCATCGATTCAACCTCCGTTCCATCACCTCCCCTTTCCGCCTCAACTTCGTTTCTCCTTCACCCCTTCCTCCTCTCCTCCTTCACTCCAACTCACCTCACAGCCACCGCCCTTCCCCAACAATTCCCCTATTTCTTCTCTTTCAAAAACATCTCCGCCACCTGCAACTACCGATCGCTCATCCACTTCATCCGCCCTACTTCACCTCTTCTTCTCTACAACATACTCTCTCCCTCGTCTTCCCTGTCTCACCACACAACCCCACACCAGCAGCACCCATACACCCCAACACCATCGTCTTCTCTTCCTACTTTTTCCTCTCATCCCCGTTGAACACCAACTTCAACACCACACAATCAGCAAAACAGGCCCACACCAATTCGACCATTAATTCGCCCAATTCGACCATTAATTAGCATAAATCCACACGCATAAATCCACTCTGACCAACCCCCAATTCGACTATTAATTCGCCTTACGCAAACTACCTAATTCGCTTCATTTGAACTCGGTGAAGGAGATAGGAAAAAGGGTGGTGCAGGGGAAGAAAAAGGGTGGGGTGTTTGTTAGTGAAAGAGATAAGAGAGTGGTGGGCGGCGAGAAGGAACTAAACGGGGGGGGGGGGGGGGTTGATTTTAGGGGATGGGAGGTTGAAGAAGCATCGGGTGTGAAGATGGCGTGGTGAAGAAAAGGAAGAGATGAAAGCGATCGAGGGGAAGAGGGAAGGGTTTTTGGAGATTATGTTTTGTTTTAGGAATTTTATGAATTATATTTTGTTTTAGGGATTTACCACCTCAGCGGACAACGTGTAAATTTTTAACACATAAGCATGCCACGTCAGATTTCCGTCAGGACCGTTAGATGGAGTTAACGGTAGTTAGTCGATTGCAAGTTTTAATTACTTTGATGAGTTGACTGCAAGCTTTTTGAGTTCAGTTACCAGACTGCAAGTTAGGCACGAGTTCAGTTATGTATTAGCCAATTAACCCACGATTCTATATCAAGATATGATAATTTTACTGAAAAGCTTTGAATTGCTAATTTTATATCCATGCAATGAACTTATAACTCGTTATGACTCGTGCAAAATAATATAAAAATAATATTTTAATTATATATCTAATTAGACATTTCGAAGAATGTCATGAAGATGTGTTTCGATACTACTACAGAAAAATACATTTCATGTTACGACGTGACAATTTGGGTGTTTGGGAAAAATTATTTTTCAAAATAAGTCAATTTATTTTAAGTTGAAAGTTAAGATTCTTAACTTTCCAACTTATTTTTGCAACTTACTGAATCTCAAACATACATTAAATACTTATATAAAAAAAAAGAGAAAAAGGACCCTGAGATTGATCTCAGGGAACTTTTGCTGAGATATTAAAAATTTATACTTTAGATTTGTTTGGGTCCGCACGGCTAATTAAAAAATCATGTTTTTACTAAAATACCCATCCTATATTTGTATACAAATCCCACATATCTCAGGAAATTTACCTGACATACATCTCAGATTCCCCAATCTCTAAAAAAAATTATCAAAATATAAATTTTTTACCCAAAAATAAGTTCATAAATCATTTAAAAAAATTTAGCCAAACATGCACCATGTATTTTGCGCCCCGTTGGTAAAGAAGCATGGCGTGAGTATTTAAGACAACTGATCCAGTGCATGAATATTTCAAATCTATTCAGACATGAGTAAAAACGTCTTTTATTCGATTTTATATGTGTTGAAAAAATTTTGCGAATTTATAATTTCGAAAAGTTTGTGTTTAATTTTGTTCCTAACTACATAATTTAAAATCGTGCATTACTATAATACTAGACTAAAACCCGTGCGATGCATAAACTATTTTAATATTATATAAAAAATTTATTAAATTAAAATTAATTTGATAATAATTATATAGATGTTATCCGTAATATTTCGAGAAATTTAGTTTGAAAATATAGAATAGATGATATATTTTGATTGAAAAGGGAAATCGATTAATTATTAGTAACTAGCATAATAACCCGTGCGAGACACGGGTCACTTTCTAGAATTGTACAAATATGTTTGAGATTTTAGAATGAACACGTTTTGTTAGAAAATGTAATCTATGAGCCTCTACTAATGTAATTCAAATGTATTATCCAAGTAGAATGCAACCAGAAGCACGGATTTCTCAATGAATGTTTAGGCTATCGGGTGACGCTAGATTGTGCCACATTAGCCTGATTTTCTTTTCGTTGAAGCTTGGATGATCTCGGTGATCACATATGATCCATGAGTCTGGTGTGCCTGAACTTCAAATGAACATTTAGCTCTTTTGATACCATAGATTTGTTCTGAACTTAGCATTCTTCTAGCATTTTGAGGCTGCACCATGCGACAAACATGTATTGTACAAGGTAAACTTTGGTCAAAATAGGCATTTTTGCATTGTAGCAGATGTGACAATTATTTACAATAACACATAATTTCCTGGATTTATTGTAACCAATTGTAGTGGTGAACTCCGAGTAGTTGTGCTAGGCTACTCTAGGTGCAAATGATAAATCCACCAGTGGAGGTTGTTGCATTATCCTTATCATAGTTCCGGTAAATTAATGTATCAGGTGTGACATAAAATCTCCTATATATGTGCGGAACCAAAAGAAAGTAAAACGAATGAGTTGAATGTGAGGACAAGGACTGCAAATATTTAAAAGCAATTAAAAGTAAGGTGAGTGTAAGAATCGTTCATGTAAAAAATTCAATCTTGTGCAGTGAGTAGCCTATGCCTGTTTAACAGATCCGTGCATAGATAGTTTAAAATTTTCTAATCCGTATTTGTAAGCACCGATTTAATGTTTGTATTTCTCTTGAAAGGTCTGTTTGGGGAAGTGTCCAAATGACATAGTCTGTTCATGTGTTTTTATATCAGAGTTTTCGTGTGTGAAATTTCAGCAGTTTAACAATAGTTGACATTGGCTATAGGCCTCCAGCGGAAGCAAACATAGTTATAATAAGGTTTGTGTAAGGACCTTAGATTTTCAGATTTGTAATACTTACGTGCATTGATTTGTTAATATTTTCGTAATACCTCATCTTCCGTTTCGGATTGTACACGATTTAACAAACTATGTAAAGTTATGAGACCGAACTATAGTAACAGGAGAAGACCAAAAATTGAAAAAAGTAAACCTAAACAGTTATAAGGCAATCTCCCTTCATTCGTATTACTGTACCAAGTACATATACTTTCTAAATTTCCCTTTTTCTAGGTTTTATAGGTTCAATCTGAGACTATCTTGATCGTCTCTCTCAATTACATAGCCAAAAAAACTCATGAGTGTCGGAGATAATAATCGAAAAGAAAAATAGACCTTACACATAAACTTTCAAAGTGTCTGTGTCTCTGTGAGTATCTCTTTGGTTTATATCATTTATGTTAAGAAACGTTAGAACTAACACAGAAGTTGTAAAAAAATTATCAACACTAACATATGAAAAGTTGAAATGAGTTAATTGGAAGGAAGATACGATTGTTCAAGAAGCCTTTGAAATTTTCAAGTTTATCCACCTAGCTAGAAGCTGAGGATCCCCATGAAATGGGCTCTCTGGTCCTAAAATTACTTTTCGGTATTGTGAGGGGCCATGCAGATTAAGGACTTCAGGTTTGGTTTTTTGATTAAATTCGAGAGATAACTTTAATAGTGAATTTTAAGGTCTCGGGTATTTGAGATAAAAGATTATTTGAGTCATCATATATGCAAAAATCATGCAAGTTCTTACAACGGGTAAGGCATAGTCAAATCGAATCAATATATGTAGATAAATACGCTACAATTATACTTAAACATGAGAAAAATGGTTCGAAAAGTATACTATATGAAGGATTAAAGACCTTGAAACTTGAAAGTAAACCGTGATTGTAATGGTCCCTCTCATATGCATGTCCTTTGGACCCTCTAGTGCCAGCGTCTCAACTTCAAATCTACAAGTAGGTGAAAGAAGATTCTTAAAAAAAGCATACCAAATTTACAACGCTATGGTATCCATCCAAAGGGTCTACAATAAATTCTATAAATGGTGATTACCCCCTAACCTTAGGAATTCAAAACCCAACAGACAGAGTAGAAGCAAGTTAGAAACGAAAGAGAATATGCTTTGTTTTGTTTTTTCATGTGCAGAATATGTGAAAGAATGTAGTTATGTTCGTCTCTACTTCACAAGGAACATCGTCCACTTATATCTGCCATAACAAAATTTAAACAAGTGCATACACAAATAAATCCTAACAGCATCCCTTCAATATAGTTAAAAACTAGCTTTATCGCCCGTGCAAGGCACGGGCATGCTCTAGATGCGTGTGACTTGGCAAATATTTAACCAAAGACATGGCAATGCAATATATGTTGTGTCATGAGTGCAAAATCTTTATAACTCGTTGCTTAGTGCCATCTCCAGACTCCAGTAGGCATAGCACTAAGGCTAACATGAATGTGTACCAAGTCAAAACGAATATATTGTTCATCAGTCGGGTAGAGAAATGGCATGGCTGTATGCCTTTTGGAGATGATCAAGTAAATAGGATCTTCTACCATGCTCAAAATTCATGCAATATGATGAACTGTGCTAGAGATGTCAAATCTGGTACCTAGACAAAATGAAGAAGAATCTCCTGTAATGTACAATAAATCCAAGACTCAAACTTATCAATAGCAAAAGCATTTCCTGGCTAGCCTGGCTTTACTGTTCCTTGATCTGCAAGTTGAGTTTAGCTATCTAGATATTGTTCCTGCAAATATTCTTCTTTAATAGTGGAATTGTAGGCTCTAACTGATTGCGGAAGAGAGAGATCGGAAATCTTGCGTACAATTTGCTCTGCTCCTACTCTGGCAAGCTCAACATGGCCAAAGCCCTGAAAGTTCCATGTTCCTCTGTTCACCTTACTCTCTTGCACTTTAAGCTTCCTGCATGCTTCAAGTATGAATTGCGAAAGAATTAGGAACCATGACATCCATGTACGACAGCCATGTACGAGTGTACATAAGCATGAAGCCAATGTATCCCAGGTACATATAAAATAGTACATAGCAGTTGACTTAGTATGAAAAATTCTTGGAGCCACAAAACAGTTGTCTCACAACAGTAGTGGTGCTAATCAAACCAAACCCGTAAAAGTCCTTGCAGCAAGCCTAAGCAACACGTACAATCTTCTATGAATCATAAACAAATAAATGCAGCTAAAAGTATAAAATTGCAGTTGAAATGAACAAATGGTTTATGGTCGCAATACCACTTTTTAAAAAGAACTACAAACTGTGAAGGTATAAATATAATAAAGACTGATGTATTTAAATAGGTGCAGGCTTTTTTGTCAACAGTATGGATCATACGCTAACAGAGTGCTGACAATGTGATCAGCTCTCAGGTAAAAACATTAAAAACAAATAGATAGATGACAAATCATACACAATAATAATAACACATGTATGCAAATACTTAAATATATCTATGATATACAAATATAAAAAATTCTAAAAACTGCAACCACGGATTGATGTTAGGTAGCACAACTAAGTGTAAGTGGTAACAATCATAGACCATCAAGCATCAATCCATCACAAAAAGTAGTGTAATGTGATAACAAAATATAATGCTGCTTAAATAGCTTACAAAGTTGTAAACCATCACAGTCAAGGTAAGCAAACATTTATGGCATGGGCTATGGTGCTTAATTTCCTTTCTAAGTACCAATAATAATCTGCAATATGTCAATTGTTATATATAAAGAGGGAAGAAGTACATGTATAAGAGTACTATCTTAGTATCTCCTATTAATATAGATATTGGTCGGCGCTTTGTTTTATGTGGACAAAGAATTGCATAATTATATTGCAATATTCTTTCATCTTCTTTTTAAATCCATTTTACCACCTCTTCAAAAAAATTATTTATTTATTTTGTTCTAAATACCATGATGATCAGCCAAATACTACCAAATAAGTTATCTGCAACCCAGTAAGCGAACTGCATCTAAGCCATTTTTGAAAATACAAGATTAATTTAATGTTATACATAGTGCTCATAGCTCGTATATTTGGGGAAAAATATTAAAATTTCATCTAATAAATTTGTATCCTATGATATTCTTGAATCCTTTACTTTTAGATGAATTGTTAGCTGGCATAATTGTATTTTGTCATGAAGATATGCGCTAATCTACATCAACAACTTGATAGAAATGGAGAGAGTAAAAACTAACTCGATACATGATGATAAATCGATAACTAAAAAAACCTTACATGAAAAGATATGTAACATGATACCCAAATGAAGAAGACAAAATTATTTTAAACACGAATTTATATATAGAGTTCCATGAAATAAGCACCTCTATGGCCTCGTTCAAATCCGCATCAGCATTCGTCCTTCTAGAATAACTGAATACATGAGTTTAAAAACATAAGTAAAAAAAATAAAAATTAACCCACTTGGATACATTAAACATTTTAAAGAATTGATAAAGCAGCCATACAACTTTGCGAGCTCTTGTTTTTTTAAAAGCAAGGGCTTTCCGTCAAACACGTAACTAAAATTAAAACAATATTAGTATGTTTAGATGTTAAAACATAAACAAATTGAGATACTCAACATTCAAAGAAACAATACAAGGGGGTTATTGAAGTAAATTACACTGGCTTCAATCCAGCTTCCAGAAGTCTAATTGTACGACTAAATATTCCCTGCAAATGACTAGAAAAAAGGACACAACATATATTCACACAATAGTTCAACCATTAAATAAATGAACACTGAAAGAAGTGAAAATAAAACACCAGTACTCATTCTCAAAACGCATATTGGCACAATTTCAAGTCAAGGATCTGTATAGAAGAAACCTCACTACTTTTAGGAGTAAAGTGAGATATACTGCCTATGTGGGTTTTTTTTTCTTTTTTTCAAAACACATACACCTGATAATTTATCCTAGTGGATACCCTCCCCTCTTCCCTTGATAAAAAGAGATCTGGGGTTCAAACCTCAGTGGAGGTTGGGTGTGCAAGTGTTAAAATTTATGTAATTAACCATTATAAAAAGAGCACATTTCCCATAGCTTTTCAAGCTTGTAGTATTTAAGCTAAAAGTCTCTCCACTTTTAAGTTTAGAGTTAACATCTACGTACATCTCACTCTCCCTAAACCCTACTTCAAGCTTACAAATGAAATATATCAACCAATAGAAACATAAAATGGAAGGATATCACTACACAATTAGCCCATGCGTTGTTCAGCTTTCTCAATTTCAAAACACGAAACCCCTCTTACCTTGGTAAAAGGAGATTTTAAATTCAAACTTCAGTGGAGGTTGGGTGTGCACAAATTATCATTTATATAACAATCTCTTCACTTTTAAGTATAGAGTTAATTGTCAGTGTACATTTCAATCTCCATTGGCCCTACTTCTAGCTTACAAGTGGAATAACAGAGAGTTTGTGTTGTTAAATTCTACTTTCTACTCTTATTCAACTATATATGAAAAAGATATTACTTTTTACTCATCCTCAAAACAGAGAAATAACATATACAAGTATTGTAGTACCTAGTAACTTCACTAGCCTCAGTTGTAAGCATCTCGGTCCCGGTTCGTCCCACGGGCCACAACAATCTACATTATGCAACACCAAAAGATCACACACACAAAGAGTCAAAGACATTACTAATAGGCATACTATATATATATATCCACAAACATATAAAAATACACACAAGGAACTGGTAAATGCCCATGCTAGCATCGATTGCAAATTTACGGCCAAAATAGCTTTGAATTTTCTGTTCTTACATGACATTTAAAGTATTATAAAAAAGAAGCTTTGTTGAACCCTAAAAACTAAGAATCATGATTATAGTAAATCCTCTAAATCAAAAGAGCTACAATATAAATCCTTGCACTTAATTGTAAAATACCTTGATACCTATTTGACAAATGAGTGAGAATCAGATGAATTCAAGATCGGCACAACCATGTTAAATTGTGGCGGGCGCTTAATTGCGCAATAGGCTAGGTTTGGGGAGATAACCGATGATCGTATTAAAGGAGGTTGAAGTTGGATCACCAAAGAATGTGTTACATGCAGGTTTAATCAGTGATCTAAGAAATGAGATATTTGGGTCATTTCTTATACAGTGATACCCCCAACCAGAAAATGAACCAATTTCATTTACAGTAAACCAACCTCAAAAGCAGGAAAAACAAAATAAGACTTCATACAAAAACAGAATCAGAGACAAATGGAATCTGAAACTTAAGTCTTTAACGATTCTCTGTGATTAAATGTAGGAACATTGCTAGCTGCTTGTACGCCATACTCTGAAGCTTCTAGTTGCAAAACGATCATCATTATGTATGTCCATCCCCCTTGGCTCTTCCTCTCTTTTCCTCTTTGAAACGGACAATGAAGATATGATTTTGGCAGATACTACTTTTTTGGCCAATAATTTTCACCTTGTTACATCCTCCACCTTATCTGATTGGGTTTCCAGTTTAAATTGCCTGTTTGACATAACACAATTCAAATATTGATATAAAGAATCACAACCGTAGCCCTAAGAAAGTGGTCTATCTACTAGTCTTTTTATATCTGGGAGCTAGTGGTGATCAACTGAATCATTAACAAATATAATACAAAGTACAAATCATAGACTAAAACAAGTGTAAAGAATATTTTTGACAAAATATCATTGTACACTAAAATGGGAATAATGATAACCTGTCCATTTGTCACTAGCACAATAAACAATTAGATGCATTCAACTAACAGAAGATAATATACTAATATCATATAGAAACTAAAATGTAGAGCTTTAGATCGAATCATGTTAAGTGGTAATCTACTTCCTTTGTTATACTCATCTTTCACAAAATGAAGGGCCACTTCCGGGAACCCCTTCTGCTATAAATAAGCAATCATTGCTTGCCCACAAAGCTGTGAGTTTCTGATCATTCTCATAACGTCTTCATATTTCTTCCTCATCAAGGACAGTTTAAAAATATATTCTGCTGCATCAACCACTATCACCCTGTTCTTTCCATCACGATCCAAGCAAAAAATCTACTTGCCACAAACTTTGGTGATGTATATTGGAACATCAAGTGGCTTTATTATCCCACTATCTCCATTTGGAAGGCAGTACTTGATGTGATTCAGTGTTGTGTAAATAAAGACTCCATTGTCATCCCAACCACCACTCTATACTCGAATTGTTTCATGAAGGGTGCACTGGTGTACAAGTTTTTTATTAGCTATCACAATAAAATGTTTGCTAAGCAAGGCAACACTTTCCATGTCACTTGACCAGACAATATACTTAACAAAAGGAGTTTGAAGATCACCGAGAACAATCCTTTGCTGAAGGTCAAATATAACCACTTTGTCCTCTGCTCCACAAAGCAAATTACCAGTTCCAGCATAAAATATTGCATCTGCAACTATAGGTAGGACACTCTTTTTAACAGTCTCATTTTTAAGGTTCTTCACCAACAATTGATTGTTGGACTTATCAAGCACTGCAAACCGATTTAGGGTTAAAAATATAGCTGATCCACCAATACCCCTTTTAGCTTCTTGGACTGTATCTCCTCTACTAATGCTGTCTTTAGGTACTACATATAGCTCATACGATCCACCATCAACATCCGAACAGATTAGGATAGCATTTTCTGTAGGACTGTATGACAGTGTACGTGGACACTAATTCAAACTGGTAGAGCCAGGGCGCCATATTGGAATCACCTGTGTTTCTCGCTAAGGTGCAAATTCATAGAACCACAAAAAGCGATCCTTAACATAAAACATAAAATCACCATTCACTGAAAATGCAGGCCTTTCTCTTTCCAGCTTGAAAACAATCATGCCACTTTCGTGACCAGCAGCAAGCATATTCATCTCTGGATGAGATGCAAGAATCCAAAATCGATCATGCTCACGACGAAAAGTTTGAATTGCAGTGCGCTTTGTTGCATCCCAAACATGAATGTTCTTATCCTCAGAGTTAGAAACAATTATATCCTGCTTGGCATGGAAAAGAACACATGAAACATTATTCATGTGCCCTCTTAATGTGTCCACTTCCCATGCCTTTGTATCTGAAAAGGAGGGGAATATATATATATATATAAACGTTTCTAACAAGTGGCAACAGACAATTTAATTAAGAGGAAATGTAGACCAATCATGCTTAGACATCTACTTGTATGGGTATGTGCAAATCTAAAAAGAACAATCTTTCAAAGATAACTAACCATTCATGCGCCACAGCCTAGCTTGACGATCATCAGCCCCTGACATAATAAGAGGCAAGCTAGGATGAAATGCAGCCCAGTTGACGGCCCGATCATGACCTTCAAGTCCCACAAAAAAAATCGGTGTTCATCTGACTTAAACGCAGAATATCATCAGCAGGGGATGCTGTCTTCTTCCTAAGAGCACTAATATCCCAGACACGAACAGTCTGATCAAGTGATTCTGACACAACAAGGTCGTGTTTAGGGTGGAATATAGCACACATCACATAATGGTTGTGCCCGGTCCAAACCGATATACATGCTCGTGACTGCCAATTCCAGATTCTGATAGTCTGATCATCACTAGCACTCACTATCCAAGGATGTTCATGATGAAATTACACGGTACAGATACGACCAATTAATTTTGCAATAATAATTGAATTATTTGATCGAATCGATTTATTACCAAAACGCTAGCGTGCGTAGAAGGCGCAGACCGCCGAAAATGATGATATTCACGTCGTATTCGCCGAAGTTCTGATCGGAATCCATCGCCGGAGTGTGAACTTTCAAGTAATCGAAGCAGTCAGTCGGCAACATCAGAAGGAGCGGCACCAAACAAATACCTAAAGTAGTGTATGATAGGGTTAAATTAGTAATTTTATCTGGAATAAAATCACTCACAAAGGGGTATGTTGCTGTATTAGATATATAATAGATATGGAGATAACTCTCGGATATGATGTATATAGAATTCATAAATTAAAGAGACTAATCCTATACCAGTATCCGAAGAAGATAGCCTAATTTCTGGTCTTGTTCCATTTTTTATCATTACTTTAACTCCATAACAAAATTAGGCAAAGTGAAGTTGTCACCCCTTATCCGTGGCTAGGGCATATGTTAAGTTCTATTTTGTGAAAGTTACGACACGTAGGAACTTAAAACTTTACAACATAAATTACTCTGTTAGAACCTCGTGTTTACTATAGTATTAGCTGAAGTTACAGGAAGCAACCGAATAGCATTTAATGCATAATAAAATTTGGAGATTATTATAAAGGTCTCCATCTACAAGTGAAATTGACGGCCTTAGGTGAATGAGGTATAAAATTATTAGAGTAAACACACATGTAGAAAGATATGCATGCTCTTAAAAATATGTATGACATAGCAAAAAATAAGCCTTTTATGTAGATATATATAGTACAGGTGTGCATAAAATGGTTTAAAGTCTGATATATTAAGGATTAAAGACTTATAAGTATACTGTTATTGTAATAGGTTTTCTCATATGGATCTCGCTTTTAGACCCTGATTTGCTAGCATGTCAGGTACAAATCAACTAATCTGCATGGACTGGAGTGGTGGAGTCGTGAAAAAAATGTACCCCGAGAATGCAACTACGTAGTTTTGTCATGTCTTATATTCCAATTTTAAACTTGGTGTAATTGCTTAGAGGCTTAGTTTGGAATGTCCTGCTGCACTTACTTTGTTTAGTCTCCATTCTGTCATTCTGGAATCTGGTGTTATATTTGTTACAAAAATCTCAGGTTCTTGTGCAACTCAACTGAGGGAGGATTGGTTAGTCAATGAATCGTTATCAAATAAAGTTAGATAAACTTATTAGTGACATTCCTACAAATTGGTATCCTTGTGAGATGACATCATAGTGTTATCGAGTACGAGTTCTATATGGTTTAATATGATTTTTCCTGCCTATCCTTTTCCTTGCTCGTGATATTTTTTTTGGTTCTGAATTGTTGCATCCGCTAGCTACTAAGTCCATTACTTAAAATCGAATATTTGTAGACAGAAGTACACAACCAAATTAAGATGGCATATGGATGAATAAAAAAACCTTGACGCAGAATTTAGTTAAGAATAGAGAGATCAGAATGTTGTATAGAATGCAAAGACCAAACCTCTGTCATTACGATCATTTGGACTTTCACCGGCCATAGCCTTCACATACGTATCCCTATTAAAAAACCAATAAGAGATCAAATATCTTAAAGAAAATTAATAATCCCAAAGAGCACAATTTCCAATTGAATCTAGCAGAATCCTAAAATCGTACTAAAGCATAGTTTCACTTTCCCCTTAGCTACTACTGCAAAACTAAATTAAAATGAAACTCTACTTCCAAATAACAAAATGAAACTACGTATCCCTATTAAAAAACCAATAAGAGATCAAATATCTTAAAGAAAATTAATAATCCCAAAGAGCACAATTTCCAATTGAATCTAGCAGAATCCTAAAATCGTACTAAAGCATAGTTTCACTTTCCCCTTAGCTACTACTGCAAAACTAAATTAAAATGAAACTCTACTTCCAAATAACAAAATGAAACTAAAACGAAAAAAAAAGTGAGGCATACTTGTGGTATTCATTAGAGAAGACGAAAAAGTTCCTGAGAGAATTGCTTCAAAGCGCCCTAAGTCTATCATAAACCGAAAGATTCTTATTCTTGGCCTCTTCCAACACCACCGACAACACCATAAATTATTAATCGCCTGATTCTCAAAAAAATCAATCTAAACAAAATTCAAAAACAAACACAATTCAACACCACAACACTTGACATAATAAAACATTTGATCACAATTACCTGATTATATAAGCACGACATTTGTATCCAAAACAAGCACATTCGACATCGAAGAGCTCAACCGAGCATATTTCGTATCGCAAACTTGACACGACGGAGCTCCGCTGTATATATCATCTCTTAAATAGTGTTCCCTAACAACCCAGAACAAAATTATAAATATAAATACATTGAAATTGAAGTTAGGGCCAGGGTTTAAGAGAAAACAGACCTTAACTACTTTTCCTTGGCGTGTTTTACATATCCTTCTGCGTAGATGATATGTGTGTGTATAATTGTGTGTATGCACAAAAATTAGAGGAGCTTCTGCTACGATTTCAAGAGAGATGAGTGTGTTTTTAGTGGTTTGAACAGGGCAGCTAATTGATCTCGTCCATGATCTCTTCCAGATGCTTTTCAATCACTTGAATGCATAAAGAAATCAAACTTGGAACAGGTTTTTGCTTCTCAACTGGTAATAATAATATTACATACGAATCAAATCCAATTATTAAATTAAATAAACAACAATTTCACATCATACTATTTGAGAGAGATGTGTACTTACTGGGCATTGGGATATTATAGACATAGGCAGACTTATTGGAATTAGGGTTCAAATTAAGCTTTTGGAACGACGTCTGCAAAGCTTTTTCTTTATCCATTCCGCAACAATACAACCAAAAGCCAAAATAGGAGTAGCGGTGTGACACCCTTGTACCTTTAAGTATTTGACTTTAACATAAAGAAATTAATATTCATATCGCTAGCTAGACAGATCCAAGTACTTGGAGATTAAATCCTCATAAACCACATATATTACATATAACAAAACTACTTCTTCCATTTTAGTTATACACATAAGAGTACTATTCAAAATATTACACACCACTGTCAAAAACACTTAGTTATATATAACTATATATATAAGTGCTGATGAGTAGGGAGTCTGGAGCATCAGCCGGCCGACCTGTATCTTGTGTCTATTACTCCAACTTGATAATACGCAAAAGACTAGTTCTTAGGATAACCTGTAAAGTAATTGCATTTTATATGAGTTGCAACTCAATGAGTATAAATTAACACAGTTATATTTTATCAAGTCACACGAATAAAAGAATAACCAAGAAATATAGAGACATGTGCATGTATGCATGTGCTTTGTTTTCCATTTTCTTTGTTGTGACCTGTCATATCTCGCATCGCCCCGGGATTCCAAGTGTTTGAACCGAAGGTCCCATGTGTATAAACCCGAAGGTTTCCAAGTGTATGACCCGAAGGCCCCATGTATAAACCCGAAGGTTTCCAAGTGTATTTGCGAGTACAGGGATATGAAGGTCACAAGGCCTTTATTTAGTTCCGGTGTATATGCGCTCATGTATAAAATATCATCCATGGACATGTATCAAGCCAAATGATATAAACAATGTAAATCTGTAAATCTGCTCTGCAGCATTTTCAGAAACAGCAGCAGATGCCTCTGGTAATTCACTTATAAAACACAATCTGTAAATCTGGGAGCCCAGATATTTTACAAGCGTAACCTCAAGACATATACCTACAATTCTTATTTATTGACCATCAAGTGATTAGGTCGTTAAACCTCTCAAAACAGTCACCCAAGACAGAGCAGAATTGCTGAATTTCAGAAATGCATAAATGAGGCCAATTCTATAGTTGTAACTTCTGGAATTACACTCTTTAATTACCCAAACTTCGAAGGCATACTCTACGTATCTAGACCTATAATTTTTATAAATTGGTCATTAGCTACTTAGGACTTAAAACGACACCACACAAGTGATCAAAACTTTGGAAGTCAGGATTCCGCTAAGATAGCACAACGTGTGTACTCAAGTTTTGTTTTCCTGTACAATTCAATCTTAACCAAACTTTGCAGGATCATACTTTAAATATAAGGCCACAACCTTTAACTTTTCATGTGCTCAAAATATGTTTCAAACCGCATCAAAATCACATAGCAAAACAGGTCAGGTTTGAGAATTCAGACTCCACTCTAATTTTATCTTTACATCACTGTAAATACTCTACCTAAACAAGTACTCCCTCTGTCCCTCTCATTTCTTTACAGTTACTATTTTGGGGTGTCCCTCTCATTTCTTTACATTCCAAAAATAGTAAGTTTCTCCCACTATTACACCCACTATCTCATATATTTAACAATAAAACACACTATTACACCCACTACTTTCCTCCACTATCTCAAATCTATAATTAAATATTAATAGGTCCCACCACTTTACCCACTTTTCATCTAACTTTACTCATTTTTTACACAATTTCTTGGTCTCCGTGTCCATCCCCCATGTAAACAACCATGAGGGACGGAGGGAGTATTAATATGGGTTAATTTAGCGTATCTACAGATAAATCTATTCTTTTGTTAATCTTATCCATGGATAATTTAACCCTACAGATGCGGTATAGAACTATGCTAACCTTAAACTTATAATACACATGTGTCTGTACTTAACCATATCACATGAATTAGAACATGTTCTTGCAAACCTACGCACATATATACCAGTGATAGGGTTTATAACAATATACATAACTCCATCCCATATCGGTTCATCCATTTAAAGATACATAATAAGTAGATACATACCTCTGAAAATTGATTGCCTAACCCCCTTTAATTGAAAACCCCTTTTCTTCTTCTCCCAATTTCTCTCTTGTAAGCTTATTGTCTATGATTGTCTTGAACTTCTCTCCCTGTATTTCTTTTCCATATTACTAGTTTACATATAATACATCCATCCACTAATCCTTTAACCCGGGTGCCACGTAGCTGTAGATTGTTTTTATACATATCCATCTAAATAATCTATAATGTTTACATATTATTTAAAGAAGCTATTTAGATTATAGTCCTATTTAATATAAATGACCATAATCTAAATATACTAATTTATATCAGATTTAACATCACATTGTCTCCATTTAATCCATAATAAAATTCAAAGATAAATAAATTATAGATAATAAAGATACGTCTCTCTATAATAATTAGAACATTTATCATTTTACATTTTATTATAAACTCGTATGCAAATATCTAAATCAAATACTTAGAACTCTAATTATAATTTAAATTATCAGGTATCAGCAATTCGGGTGACTCATAAATTTAACGGCTAAAAATGATTTCAACTATAATGCATATAAATATTTAATTTTATTTGCTATATATAAACATATACATATATTTTTTTTTTTTAACATGATCATGTACGCTTTTGGACAGAGATGTGACAAGCGGCATATATGAATGTTATTAAACCGAACAGAGAACCCCCTAATTGAACTCGAAACCTAAGAATCCCTAATTGAACTCGTAATCAAAGCCCTAATTGAACCCATAGAGAACCCTAATTATACCCATATTGAGCCCTAATTTCTTGTGAAGAACCCGTGGAGAGAAATAACTCAAGAAAATAGTATCTTGCCAAAAGAAAGAAAGAGAGTTGTGAGAGAGAGAGAGAGTTGAGTACAGATAATGAGATTTAGAGTGAAATATTTGATGACCCGCCTATTTTTTTAGTGCAAATTTGAATAAAATAATTGAGCCCTCTGGACAATTGATGAGCCCGCCTATTTTTAATTGATTAATGGTAACATTTTTTTTTATTTTATAAAAGGGCAATGGCTACACTGATTTTAGTGTTATCATAGAGACCCAATGACATCTATAGTAACACTGATTTATAGCAATGATAACACTGAAAAAAAGTATAGCCTTAGATCAATTTTAAGACATATACACTTTTGCTTGTAACACTGAAATAAGTGTTGTTAAAACCCATATATGAGGTAGTGTACATGTTGTCCCCTCAATGTGTCTAAAATTAATTCCACAAATGTTAGCAACCAAGTAACCATTAGGAAACTAAAAAATGGAACACAATAAAAGCAACTCATGCACAAAAGTAAAGTGCTATTATTTTTTCATTTGTGAAAGAGTGCAGGTTGTGGATGTCAGAACCATTGTAGTTTTGTTTACCTTTATTTTACACTGGCAGATTGGCAGATTGCAGGTAGCGGCTAGAGTCAATAAATTCAATCGATTATCCATTGCAGACTAAATCTTACCTACATCCAGAAGTTGCATATACATAGTAGTACCTAAATTAAAAATTCTTTTGTTTATCGGTGAATACATTATCTTAATTCTTACCACGTGTTCTTTGCTGGGTATTTAGAGTCCTCTATTCTTTTTCGAAAAAATCTTGAAAGTGCAAGAACTTAATTACAGGTTGTGTAGTAAACATATACAAAGATACAGCTTAGTATAAACATGAAATCAAGATTAAGACCAAGGCAAAGCAGGGAAGATTACACGTGCAACTGAAAGGAGGGTTGGAGGATTAACCATGAAAAGAATGATTAAAAAACAGATTATATATATATATATATATATATATATATATATATATATATATATATATAAAAGAAAGTGGAAGAATCAAAGAATGAATTGGGATGATATGTATCGCTGGAATACTGCTGGATCCAAATGAGCTTTCAAAACATTCTTTCCTAAGAGTTAAGACACTGTTAATATACTATGAACTTCAATTTCTTTAAAAACTTAAATGAAACTTCCGGCCTTCACAACCCTGTTCTGGCATATGCATGGCAAATTGTAACATTTGCAGAGTTAAGAATCTCAAATATCCATTATTTTGGCGTGATGCAATTACAGAAATATTTGCAACACTGCTTAATGCTAATAGTATAGCAGTCAGAATGATGAGAATATGAGATTGTCCAAGAAATTGAATGCCTCAACCAAAAATAAAGGACCTGACTTGATTACAATGACGAAACTTAACAAAATTTCACACATAACTTGAGTTAGTCAAGCGAAAAACTCTTCACAACAGAATTTCATATATATAAAAACATAGAAAACCTCTTTTCACAAGTCAAAGTCTTCATAAAATAGTGTCTAGTAGACATCTCGCCCTCAGACCAAACCCTACATTTGATTCGATAAACTTTCTTTGACAAAACAAAATCATCTATGCAGTTTTTTCATACCAGTCAACTATAAGCAAGAAAAAAAAACATATATATATATATATAAGAGAGTATATAGATATAACAAATATAACACATACCACTTTCAAAAAAAGGCGCCTGAACTGAAGCTTCTATATCCCAGTGAGCTGAGCTTCTGAGAAGCTATATCACTAATTACTGACAACGCTTCTTCGGTAGTAGACTACATAACCAAACAAAAACATTTTAAAAAACCCCAAATCAAAAAAATCAAACTCCATTTCATAAACATTTCAAAATATCACAAAATCCTATTCAAAATTAACAACTTATAATCACTGCCTAGTTCAAGAAATCAAACTGATACAATCAAAATAAAAATAAACTAAAGCACAAGAATTATTAAAATTTATTAATAAATAAATAAATAACCTTGGTTCTCCAAGGGTGATGTTGAAGCTGTAAAATGTACCGTCTCAAACCATTTTGGCCACTGAACTCATATTCAAGTTCTTAATTTTTTTTCTACAAATCAAGAAAACTCAATAATTAAATCTGGGTGTTCAAATTATCTTGCATATTCAAAATGTAATTTGAAACTATAGACAAGAGTTGCTCTATCTTGACTTGCCGGAGACTTTGAATGTAATATAATAGTACTTACTTTTTGATTTGGCCAGAAAAGTTTGTTGATCTTGATTTGGAGAACAACTCCAGATTTCTTAGCAATTGTGCTAATTAAGAAACATCCAAACGAAGGCTAGAGATAATTATCACAAATTTTGATTCCTTGTTCACATGAAGGAATCAACTTGTTAATATTGTTATAATTCGAATTCAATTTGTTGTTTGAAGCATAGTCAGTGTATGCATACTGGATCTCCGCATAATAATCAAGTAATGATTATTGGAGGTTTTTTCTTTAAACATAGACACAGAGACAACCTACTATAAACATGAAATGAAATTAAGCCTGAGAGTCAGAGATTGAGGCAGAGCAGAAGCAGAGAGAATTACCAGTGAATTGGAAGAGGATTTAACGCCCAGGGCTTGAAACTCTTCAGAAAATCAGTACCAAAATGCTGAAGCCGTTACACATCTGTGTATTGCTGATTCCAAGAGGCTGGAAATTTTGTAACGATGGCAGGTTTGTAAATTTGGAAGAAGCAGGGCTATTTCAGTCATTTCACAGGGATTTTTTTTGCTCATCCCATCCTTGTGCTCTCCTATTATAGAGAGAAAGAAAGAAAGGATTATAAAATTATTATTTTATTTTATTAAATAGAATACCCGTGATATGATTAGAAAAATAGAGGATTTAGTTAGAAAAATAAAAAAGGTACTCCCTCCGTCCCAACCAAATGTTTACATTTGGTTTGGGCACGGAGACCAAGGAAAAATATAAAGAAGGAGGAGAGAAGTAGGAAAAATGAGTAAAGTGGTGGGACCCATCACTATATAATGTATAAAATGAGTTAGTGGAGAAAATTAGTGGATGTAGTTGATTTTTATATTATAAAACTTTACTATTTTATGAAAGTTTAGAAATGTAAAGAATTGGATGAGACATCCCAAAAAGGAAAGTGTAAACAAATGGATGGGACAGAGGGAGTAATATATTATTGGTGAAAAGGGTAATTGATTAGTACTCCCTCCGTCCCTCTCATTTCTTTACAGTTTCTATTTTGGGACGTCCCTCTCATTTCTTTACATACCATAAATAGTAACTTTTAACAATAAAATACATTATTACATCCACTACTTCACTACACTTTTTCAACACTTTACACTATTACACCCACTATTTCACTTATTTTAACAATAAAATCACTATTACACCCACTACTTCACTTATTTTAACAATAAAATCACTATTACACTCACTACTTCACTTATTTTAATCATAATCCTTGGTCTCCGTGAAAAAACCCAACGTAAACAATCAAGAGGGACGGAGGGAGTATATAGTAATTATAATTTAATTACGTTATTTTACTAAATACAATTTCTCGTAATATTTTTAGAAAAGGAGAAATTAAAATATTGTCCGTGATATTTCTATTAAAAGAGAGATTTTAGTTAGAAAATATAGAAAACATGATACGTTTTAGGTGAAAAAGGTAATCGATTAATTAATAATATTATAATGTTATTATTTTTTTTTATTAAATAGAACCGTCCATGATATAATTGGAAAAAGAAACATTTTAGTTAGAAAAAATAGAAAGGTAACGTGAAGATGACATGATTTATGTGAAAAAGGTAATTGATTAGTTTATAGTAATTGTAATTTAAATATGTTATTTTACTAAATAATTGCTCATAGATTTAGAAAATGAGAAATTAATGTTGCCCGTTATATTTCAAGGAAAAAAGAGAATTTAATTAGAAAAAATAGAAAAGATGATATATTTTAGTTGAAAAGGTAATCAGTTAATTATTAGTATTATAATATTATTATTTTATTTTTATTAAATAGAAACGCCCATGATATAATTGGAAAAAAAAGGAGATTTTAGTAGGAGAAAAGAAAAAAAGTAACGTGTTTTGGTTGAAAAATGTAACCGTCCATAATATAATTGGAAAAATGAAAGATTTTAGTTAGAAAAGAGAGAAAAAGTAACGTGTTTGATTGAAAAAAGTAATTGATTAGTTAATAGTAATTATAATATAATTATGTTATTTTATTCAACAAAATTGATCATAGTGTTTTTAAAAAGGAAAAATTTTAGTTAGAAAAAATGTAAAAGATATTCTAATTTGCCTGAAAGAAGAAATTATTTATTATTGAAAAATAGAAATGGTAATTTGTTTAACCTGAAAAAGAAAATTGATTTATAAAGGAGAAATTTTAGTTAGATAAAATATAAAAGATATTGTATTTTATTTAAAAAAGAAAATTATTTAGTTCTTGAAAAATAGAATAGATAATATGTTTAACCTGAAAAAAGAAATTGATTAGTTAGTATGTACCATACCGACCGACCAAACAACCAAACTTTTAATGTTTTGGCTTTTATATAATAGTATAGATTAATCATGTAATGAGACATTTTACATAAGAGAATATTACCAACGCCTAACATTTTAAACCGTCGTTATTGATATTGATGTTTACTTGATAAGATAAAATTATCAAAAAATAATTAAAAATTTCCTCACAAATCTATCACTGAAATTGGAAAAATATAGATTAACTAAAATATAAAGCATTTACTAGTAATATATTAAAAATTATTATTGACGCCGTTGAAAAAAGTAATAATTTAATTGCATAGATCACAAAACAGTATTTTTGTAAAAATATTTCAAAGTTTGTTGCTAAAACTTTAAAAAAGTGAAAGTTTATACACATTTTGATAAGCTTTACAAAAGATACAAAAATTTCTACAAAATAAATTAAGCTATGCAAAATTTACACTTGTAACATAGGACTATCCACATCTCAAGCTAGCTACATACTCTCAAAAGTTTGACAGATAAGGACTGATGTTCCTTACTCAGTAAAGAAAACCAGTTTCTTATACAATCAGCAGGACCACAATCTTTAACAACTTCCCGAAGCTCATTTGTAGTACTCTTAATAAGTTCTTCAAATCTGTGGGGAATAATTCCAAGTAAAGCCGTCACAGTTGCTATTTGAAATGATAATTCTGTGATAGTCGAGGCCTTTGGATGCAGGAATGCGAACAATCTATCTCGAAGAGTTTCAACTCCAGTATCATCATAGCCATTTGCATCCACTCCAAGCCTTCCCAACTGCCCGAGTAGAACAACAATAGCAGACACAAACTTCTTCTCAATGCCACAGGAATCAAGTAAATCCAAAAGTTTAAGAACTACATTTGTGAACAACCAGCTCCAGTTCGTGATAGATGCTAGCAACTCAAGTAATGATATGACATCGTCCAAATATAAGAGAGTTTCGCAGAAAACAGTTTCTGACGAAGAACTTGGTTTTCTATTATCACTGCTTGCTGGACCTTCGTCATTCATATAAGTAGTTGCTTCCCGCAGATCTTCGTACGAAACGTTGGATAGGACATAGTTATGAAGTTTTTTGATGAGCAGTGAAACTATTACGTCCATGTGATCATTATTACTAACCGGTGATACATCATTGTGGTCATTGTTCTCGTTTTCATGTGCTCCCACACTTAAAGGCCCTATTTCAGGAAGAGTTGGCGACAAGGGCCTTTCAATGGCAACACGATAAATTTCTTCATCCAAAGGATTATCTAAGGAAAGAAATTTAAGATAGTTGCCATCCTCCACTTCATCAAAACTACCCACATAATTCCTGCTAGCATCCCCAGTTTCTTCATTGCAGGCATGAGTAATCCCGGTCACATCAGACATTGGTCGAGAATCAGTGGGGTGCGAATGTGTCTTTAGCTCATCAGGCATATTTAGATGCTGCATGGCTAGTTCTTCCCCGGAAACTGGATTTTTTATTTCTTGATTAGCGCAAATTATGCTAGATGGCAAGCCCCCTGTCTCTCCGAATCGTTTACCTATGCTACATTCCAGCATATCCTGCAGCACAGATGCACTTTCCGCTATTTGTTGGCACCTCTTCTTACCCTCACGATACATTTGTTCAGCCGATTCAACTGCATCATGACTCCTTTTCCTATTTTCATCATGTCCAGCCTCATGCCCAACATCATTGATTCCAAGAGGACATCTGACACTTCCTTCCTGTGATCCCAGCAAAGCTCTATCAGAAAAAGATGCCATACAAGAATTTGTCACGGAAGTCTTTAACAGTGTTTGTTGGGTACCTCCAAGCAGAGGCACCAGTTCAGAGTCAATACCTGATAGGGTTTCAGTACATTCTTTCGATGAATGTAATGGTGCAGTACATTGCTTGCGTTGCTTGAAAGCATCATAAGTATCCAAGGGTGAACTAGACTTCATAAGTTCATTTCCACTATGGTGTACCTGACATAGTTCTTCGTCCAAGCATTTTCTTTTTTTACCTTGCCTTCTTGAAACATTGGAATTCTTTTCAAGGTCATTTAGACCTTCATCCCCGAGTGAGGAACACTTATCTAGTATGTCAAGCTGATCAGTGATTCCGGAAAATGCCTCTCTTATGCGCCGGATTTCTTGTTGAAGTAAAATATTACGATCCCTTTCCAAACTAGCAACTTGTTTTGCATGCTTCGTTTGCATTCTTTCAAGCTTTAATGATTTTCTTAGCAGCTTCATGTTGGTTGTATCAGAATTTCGGTTCTTTCTTTCAACAGTATCAACCAGTTTCCCTGACGACACAAGTTCCTGCATCTCCTTCTTCAGTTTTTCTGTCTTACATCTGTTATCTTCTAGTTCATCAGCTAACTCCAGGCATCGATCTGTTTCCATTTTGGCCTTCTCCCCATATGTGTCTGCAACCTTTCTCTGATATTCTGCCTTTCGCATCTCCGAATCTGCTCGCTCTTTTTCCCTCTTTGCCTCTTGTTTTACATCCTTCAGCTTTTTGATTAACTCTTCACATTGTAAACAATTAAGTACCATTTTCCCCGTATTTCTGGAGGACACAAGTTCAGCTATTTCCTTCTGCAATTTCATAATCCTTACTCTATCTTCTTCCAACTGCAGACATAAAGAATCAGCACGAGCACGTTCTTCCGCAATCTCCCTCCTTGTAGTTTCTAAAAGTTTACTTTGCTCTTCAGCTTTAGCCATCTCCATATCTGCCCGCTGTCTTTCTGTCATCACCTTCTGTTTTTCTGTCTCAAGAATTTCATTTTCCTGTTGGACTTTCAGTGCCTCCGACTCCAAATTTGCTCTTAAATCATGAACTTCGGCCCTTAACATCTCCAACTGCAGTCCAGCTTCCTTAACCTTTTTTCTTTCAATATCAGCAAGCCTCCTTTCTTCATCAGCCCTACTTTGTTCTGCTTTTGCAATCCTCTGAGATTCATTGACTTTCTGTTGTCCTGCCTCAACTTTTTTCTTTTCAGATTCTGCTCTTGTTCTCTCTTTCTCGGCAAGCTTCTTGAGCTGATTGATTTCAGCATCCTTTTCAGAGACAAGTGATTGATAAAGATTTACTTCCTTTTTCTCATCTCGAACTGCAATTTCTTGCTGCAACAAATGTATTTGAGACTCTAGAGCAGAGATTTCAACCCCCAAAGAAAGACGAACAGCCTGTTCTTTTTCTTTCAAAGTTATCTCACTGTCTGCGAGCACTTTATCAGCCCTACATTTCTCAGTCTCGGCTTTCTTCTTCTCGGAATCTGCTCTTTTTTTCTCTTTCTGCAGAAGCTTATTAAGCCGATTTATCTCTGTTTCACTCTCAGAAAGCACTTTTTCAGCCCGATATTTTTCTCCATCAGCTTTCTCCCTTGCTTCCTCTGCTTTCTTTTTCTCCGAATCTACTCGATCTTTTTCTATCTGAAGAAGTTCTTTAAGCCGGTTTATTTCTTCTTTCTGCGCAGAGACACTTTCTTGGAGAAGAGTGGCTTCCTTGTTTGCATCTTGAGCAGCTGAGACAGTCTGTTGCTGCAACACTGTTATCTGAGATTTCAGAGAAGAAATCTCATTGTCCAAAGAAACCCGAATAGTGGATTCATTCATTTTCATCTCTCTTTCATTGTCTGCCTGAAGTTTTTCAACCCTAGCCGTTTCTGCCTTGGCTGTTTGCAGTGCTTCATTTGCTTTCTTTAATTCAATCTCAGCCATCTTCTGCTCGTTCTCAGCTCTCATTTGCTCCTTCTCAAGTTGCTCCTTAAGAATAGATATCTCCTTTTCCCATTCAGAGTCTGCAACTTTTTGCTTTTGCTTCAAAGAAGATATCTCCAACCTCAAAGCAGATATTTCCTTGTCCAAAGTAGCAAAATCTTGGTTATTCTTTTCTCCACCATCTTGTGCTTTCTTATGTGCTAGCTCTAGTTCTTCCTGGAGCTTAACTTTTTCGGCCTCAAATTTAGCGATTTTAGCCTCAAGAATCCCTACAGCCTTCCTAAGAAAATTCCGACTGTCCTCCGACTTGGCAAGCTTCTGGGACAACTTGGATTCTTTCTTTAGCAACAATTCACAGCAAGGATTAACAGGCACATGCCTCACAACCGCATCCTGTGCCATGCCTTTTCGGATCGTACGTGTTGAAGACAAACTCAGATGGATAAGCCTAGTTTCAAACGTTTAAACGCCAAATATTTTTTTACACATGAAATATAAATGGAATCGAATTCAAGTGATTTTCTAAACCCTATATGTAAACCCTTGCAGTAAGTATTGAAGAATGAATGTAAAAATAAATATATAGATTGAAAAACTTTACCCTTATCGCATCATGGCTTTATACGCTGATAGCAAATCTCCAGCTCTCCGAATTCGTTTTGATATGGGATATATCATCATTGTTACTTGGCTTATTCGTTACAAATTTGACAGGTATTCAGAAATACCAGAAACTTCAAAGTACTATTACAATCCTAATAGAATTTTGCTCAGGTCATTATTGAGTTTTTAAAATCCTAACTAGCTTAAATGATCGTGCGAGGCACGGGCACTGAACCAATTTCTCATTCGAAACTGTATATATTGAAATAATTTTGTAAATAAAAATATGATAATTAAAAATATGATAAACGATAAGATTTTGATTTGTCGAACGTTTTTAGGGTGAAAAACCAAAATGCCTTCAATTTAATTCCAATCGCCCAAAATGCCTGCAGATCCGTCCAAAATACCCACGAAATACGCATTTAGGTCATGTGTTGGGGTATACGCATTTCCCAAATACGTGGAGCGTGTAAATTGAAAATATGCACTGGTGAAAGTAGCTGGAATACACAATTGTAAAATAGGTATTGTGAAATACGTATCTTCAAGATGCGTATTGCAATTACTGTTCATCTTCTACAACCCGTTGCGCTGGAGCTTTTTTTTCGTCAAAAATTAGACGAATCTGTTCACCACCATCCAAGCTTCTTTCACTAACATACCATCCATCATTCGAATCGTATTCCCCCCCTCTACAACCTTATACCCCCAAAATAAATCTTTTTTTTTCGATTCATTTTTCGAGCAGCCTATACACGTCCTTACAGGGCCGAAAATCAAGAAATAAAGATGGCAAAAGGGAGAGGGGTGTCTGGTCATCATTTTTATGTGCTCCGATTTGGTGGAGGTTGTCGGAGGGTGGCGAACGAAGGAAGGGGACGGTGGAGGCGATTTTGAGCTCCACTGAGACGACGACTGATTTATGAGACGCATTCCACATATGCGCAATCCTCGAAACGCATTTCCTAAATGCGTATCCCACAAAAGTAGTGTAGTTTGGTCATTTTTTCATGTGTTTTTATAGTTATTTTGTAATATTGTATGCCAATTTTTTAAACCAAATATTTTATATTTTTGCTTAGATTTCATAAAATTAATTTGGATAAATATTCATACGATAATAATCACATGAATACTTATGATTGTTAAATTATTAATTTAGTTTTCAATTGCGTGAAATGAATTTATCAAATTGAACATTTGAGTATAATATAAATTATTATCTTAGTAAATTATCCGTATGTAATAGAGCATATGTAAACTCATTAATTTTGTTGTAAAAAATTTGATCGTATATGTAAGACTATATTTTGAGACATAACAAAATCTCTTAATATTGAGTAAAAGTCATCCTTATGTTTGTCTCAATCATTTTTTCTAACCATATACATTTATACATTTTTAAACTTAAATGTTTAGTTTTAGTCTAATGTTATTACACAATACAGAAGTTCAATAAAATGGGTAAATTGAAATATTTTTTATATTATAATTTTGAATTATTTTTTAACTTAATTATAAATTTTTCAAAATTTTTATATCGATGCAAATATGACAATCTTAATGACTTGTGCATGTACATGAATTCTAAAATCAATTGATAAATATATTATATAAAAATTAAAATGTACCATAATTTATAGTCGAGTTATAATCTAATTGATCGTTTTAAATAATTATTGTAATATTTAATATATCTTTTTTGATTTAATTTGCATTCCAATTATAGTATTTATTTATATATCACATAGAACATAGTTTTAAAATTTTCATCTTTTTAACATAATTTTAATTATTTTTCGTATATATTTAAATATTTATATGACTCACATATTTAAATCGTTGAAAGTTTAAATGATTGGTCGACCAAAACCCTCAAATATAACTCAAATATTCAAAATTTTAAATACCTAAAAAGTTATGTGATGCAATTATTAATTATTTTTGATTTGATAACTAAAATTTACATATTTTTTAAAATCAACTCCTATTTGTTATGTAAATAATTTAATATCTACAAAGATACGCATGTAAATATTTTTTTTTTCTTTTTGGACTCGTTTACATTATGAATAATCTATATTTTTCCCTATATTAATTATTTAAAATGGCAAAAGAGAATTGTAGAGTATGTTCAATCCATTAAAATATTTTTTATAACCTTTTCTGTCCAATATTCTAGAAATAATATGAACCAACATTCATTTACTCAAAAAAAAAATGAGAGGATGAGACAAAAAGAGAAGAGAGGTGGTTTATCATATATGATTTTTAAACAAAACTCAAAATCAACCATAGCATAATTGGTTAAGGCATGAGTTTGCAAGTTAAAGGATAGTGGTTCGAATCCCCATACAAACACAATTTCCTCATTTTTCACACAATTATCAAAAGATGGCATTTTTGTGATTTTTTAAAAAACAGGGATAAAATCGTAATTTCACACCCATTAAAATGGCAATTTTTGCCCTTGTGTTGAAGTTTAATATATAGTAATAGATAAAAAAACAAAACCGATATCTTTGAATCTACGAGAAACTAGTAAGGTTTCTATTGTCATTATATAATTTCTAACATCAATATTTTTTATTCATTAATTAAATATAGAAATATACATTTTCTAAATTTTTTAACTGAAATTCAAAAGATGGACGTCACCTCTCCCCGTCTTCTTCTTTCTATAATACTAGTCGATAAAGTTGCGCTTCGTGACGACATTATAATTTTTCTAAAAAAATTCAATACATATTTACGTTATATTATATTATCAGTATTAAATTGATTGTAATAGTTACATAATCTTTTCTAATGAACCAATTTCGTGTTAAACACGGTGCTTTCGATTGAATCACTTTCTCGTTAAAACTGAATCCCAACTTTAACATATATTATAAAGACTTTTATAATAATTTTTATAAAAATCGAAGCCTAAAAATAAAAAAAATTATGACATCAGTATCAAATTTTAATAGCTAATACAATCTTTTTTAGTGAGCCGTCTTCTCGTTAAAACATGTTTCGAGCCGTTCTTATTTGGAACCGAAATTCTAACTTCACTACATATTATTAATGACACTTATCTTGTGAAATAACTTTTTTTCTTAAAAATTAAAACCTTAAAGAGAGTAAATTCCAATTTTTACATTTTTTAAACTTTCTAATATTTATGGAGTTTTAAAAGATGAAAATACATCTTATATTTTATGTATATTATAAATATTTCTGTATTAATTTACAGCTTCCGCATGAAAGTATTTTTCTGTTATGTTAACACATCAATTTTTTTAAATGCAAAGACTTTTCGTTACGGGAATAATATTGAATTCATGGACATATTTTTCTAATGCAAGTATAATTAACTTGTATAAAAAAATTTAAAATAAAGGATTTTTAGGAAAAATATATATAGTTTTAAAAAATTGTATAAGACGTCACCACCGTCCTTATATTCTACTTCCAATACATTTTATTATATGTATTCTTTATATATATTCAAACATCCTTCCTACCTCAAATAATTTTTTTAATTTTAAGTATTTTATATAAATTAAAATTCTTCTTATTTATAAATTAGAACTCCTATTTTACTTACAATAAAACTTTTAATTATATGACTTACAAACACCTATTCTACTTCAACTAGAACTTTTAATTTTATGTTTTCCTTATAAATTTAAACTCTTATTCTCTATAAATTTGAACACATATTATGCTTCTAAAATGTTAAAAGATAGCCTTTTAGTCATTAATATTTAAAATCCTAAAATTCTAAAAAATTTAAACCTATCTATTTTCTATTATATCATCAATATTAAATTTTAATATTCAACAGGGTTTTCTTTAATGAACCGCTTTCTCATTAAGCATGGTTACTCCTTTTGAGTCGCTCTCTCGTTAAGATCAAAACCCTAACTTTTACATATATTACTTGTATAACAATGTTTATCCATAAAAATCGAATCCTAAAAATGAAATAAAATTAATAACATTAATATCAAATTCTAATATTTGATACAATCTTTTCTAGTGAGCCGTCTTCCCGTTAAACATGTTTCGAGCCGCTCTCGTTGGGATCGAAATTCCAACTTTATTACATATTATTGATGATACTTATCTTATACAACTTTTTTTCTTATAATCAAAACCTTAAAATAGAGTGAATTCCAATTTTTATTTTCTCCAAGCTTTCTAAAATTTATGGAGTTATAAAAAATTAAAAAACATCTTATGTTCACTTTATATTATAGATACTCATGTATTTATTTAGGCTTCCCGCATGAGAATGTTCTTTTATTAAGTTAGCACATTGGTTCTTTTCTTTTTAAAAAAGAAGACTTTTTTATGAGATTAGTATAAGATTCATGAATTTTTTTCCTAATAGAAGTATAAATAACTTGTATAAAAAATGTATAATTTTAGAATATCGTAAAAGATGTCACCACTATCCTTGTAATCTACTTCCAATAATTTTTTAATTATATGCATTCTCTGTATATTTAAATATTCATTCTACTTTCAATAGAACTTATAATTATATGTTTTTTCTTCGAACTCTTATTCTCTATAAATTCGAACTCCTAATAAAACTATTAATCATATGCCTTATAAATACATATTCTACTTCCAACAGAACTTCTAATTATATGACTTTCCTATAAATTTGAACTTTTCTCATCTATAAATTCAAACACTTATTCTACTTCTAATATGTTAAAAGATATTTTTATATTTATTAGTGTTTATATTTTATGAAAAAATTTCCTGATAGCAATATAAATAACTTGTATAAAAATATATAATTTTAGAATATCATAAAAGATGTCACCACTATCTTTGTATTCTACTTCCAATAAAATTTTTATCTGCATATTCAAACACCTATTTTACTTGCAATAGAACTTATTTCTATAAATTCGAACTCTTATTCTCTATAAATTTGAACTACTATTTTACTTCCAATAGAACTTTTAATTACATGCCTTCTAACTACATATTCTATTTCCAATAGAAAATGTAGTTATATTTATCCAAATATCCTATATATATTACGAATTCGAGCTCTTTTCTTTTATAAATTCGAACACCTATTCTAGTTCTAATATGTTAAAAGATATTTTTATATTTATTAATGTTTATTTGAACTCCTATTCTAGTTCCAATAGAACTTTTAATCATATGCCTTATAATTAAATACCTATTCTATTTCCAATAGAACTTCTAATTATGTCTTCCCTATTAATTCAAACTCTTCTCATCTATAAATTCGAACACCTATTCTACTTTTAATATGTTAAAAAATATTTTTTATATTTATTAGTGTTTAAAATCCTTAAATTCTTAAAAATTAAAAAATAGATTGAGATGATATTAGAGCGCCACCTAACTTCTCATCTATAAATTCGAACAACTAATTCTACTTTTAATATGTCAAAAGATATTTTTTTTATATTTATTAGTGTTTAAAATCCTAAAATTCTAAAAAATTAAAAAATAGATTGAGATGATCTTAGAGCGCCACATAAGTGCCCGCATATCCTCCTTTATATATATATATATATGTAGCTTATAACCCGTGAAATACATGACTCCTTTTTTAATATCTATAATTATTTTAATTATTTTAAATTTTATATGTTAAAAAATTGATATATATATAAATATATATTAGATTTACACGTTCGATTATATATTTTTACTCTATCTTCAAATTCTTAAAATTTGATTTGGATGATTTTACATTCCACATAAAATTACCAAAATAATCTTTAATTTATTGATGGCTTAAAAAATAGTTTACAATTAAATCTATGTAGAAACAAAAAAGAAAAGAAATTGACGATTTTTTACGTTAAAAATTCTATTCAATTTATGAAATTTACCTATAAGTTGTTTTAATTATCCAAATACTCATGTTATTATTTAAAGATAGTTCTACTAACAACCAAATAAAATTTTAATAATAAGTGTGAGAGAATTTTGTCCAAAAATTTGATAATCGGTAGTCTGGTTCTCCGTAAGACAAAATAAATAATAATCATTAGAGAACTTAAAATAAATAGATGAAAATGGTTGGATCTAAAGTAAGAAAATATTACATATTTTATTATGTTACAAACTAAAATGTATATTTTTATTGAAATACGAAAAGGTGTACGTCAATGATTTAAATCATGTATAATTAGGTTTTCCACATTGAATAGCATTATAAATGTAGGACTTGTACATTGAATAGGATTAATGTAAAAATTCGTAATTGAATTTTCTCTTGAGATTCTGAATATTTTTATTTGAATAATAATTATTAAATTATCACTAAATTAAAGATAATTTTATGAGTTTCGCGTGGATTGTAAAGTCATTGAAATCTGATTTTCACTCTTATTATATCATTTATATATTATAAGCATATAAGTGGGATCTTATCCATAATTTTGGCCTCTGTAGGAAAAAATGATAAAAATACCTATTTTTGAATTAAAAATGTCAACAATAACTATTTTCAAAGTGTATGGTTATTTTTACTCGATGGGATACCCAACTGGTAATTGAGTATCTCATTTTGTATAAGATACCCCAGTCATAAAAGGGTATCACAAGAAATTAAAAATTAAAAACAACTTTTGATATATAAAATAAGATATCCAACTAAAAAATGGGTATCCCATCTGTTATAAATAACCAATCACTTTCAAAATGGGTATTTTCATGATAGAATTTTAAAAATGGTTATTTTAACCATTACCCCTTGTACTACCAAATTAATCTCAACCGTCGAATCTAATATTTTTAAAAATAGATGATCAAAATTATATCATATAAAAAAAAAAATTATAATCTAAAAAGAATACAAATAAAAAAAGTGACATCATATCAAAAAAAAATTATAATCTAAAAAGGATATAAAAAAATTATAATCTAAAAGGATATAAATAAAAAGGTTGTATTAGAATTTAATTTTTAAAAG